>CM060910.1:846078300-851595800 GCA_030737875.1 Allium sativum | reverse complement strand
AACCATCATCTTAGTGTTTTTCTTTACTTATATATATATATATATATATATATATATATATATATATATATATATTGACAATCCTAAAGCTAACAATAAAATGAGATGGTCCTACTTGATTGATTGCATAGAATAAGAAATATGGTCATCTAATAGATGTATCATGCACAAAATATTGTAAGCTACAAATGACAACAATTATCAAAATATAGGTCTTATTTTCCATTTATTCAAAGGTCTGAAGAATGGTTTTCTTATACCATAGATAAAGAAAAAAGAAAAGAAAAAAAATTAGTACTTAATGCAAACTAAAATTTCTTTGACTTGCTCATTTTAGCTCAGTATGTTATGTATATTATGAAAATCATTTTGGTGATCTAGAATTATAAAACCATTATAAAACTAACCATAAGTGATGGCACCATAACTTGACAAAATTATTGTCTTTTTTAGTTATTTCGAAACAAATCGGCCATATATATCATATTGGAGGGTATAACTTGATCCTTATATGTTACTTATACTAATCAATTTCACGTTATAAAAAATAATGCAGTTTCATAACATGCTTGATTATATATGTGATTTAAATTGAAATATTTAAACTGCTACATTTATTAATTTGTTCCATTTATATTTTATAACTGATAATAAGTAAATATTGTGAATATATATATATATATATATATATATATATATATATATATATATATATATATATATATATATATATATATATATATACACACACACACTTAATTTTCAAAAAATATATATATACTTTCAATAATAATGAGACATTATAAAAAAGAGGTGCGACTTTTGAGTTTTATATTCCAGAATTTTTGTGTTTGTTTACCTTTTTTGACTTTTGAGTTTGCTAGTAGAAGTTCTCCAATCATTACTTGATTTCACAAGATAATAATTTCCAGTTTGGACTCAAAAATTCTCCTTCGACATTGGAACCAAACCATGAAAATTGATAATGTATACCTTTGAGTAACCGAAATCACATATCTTAAGACGTGGGATTGGACTTCCATCTAAAAGCGTGTTTTCCAATTTTAGATCATTGTGACAAATTTCCTACAATATTTGAATGAATATCGTTGATGTATTTTTAAGTTCTCTTGCTATATACATTCTGAACCCATAAAAACATATGGAACAACTCACCATTGAAAGACAGTAACTGACACTAGATGGGCCAACGAAATAAGACCGTATGGTCCAGCAACGCATACATCCCATCCTATAACAGTGAAACAAACAATCAAATAAACAAATGATGAAGCAACACCAGCCATAACAAACATTAATTCCACAACTGAAATTTGTCTACTAACATGCGACCTTTGTACGTGTAATTATTGTCACTGAAACGAAGACCATATCCAATTTCTATCTTCTCATGCAAACATAACATATTCCTCTCCCCCTAAGAAAAAGCTTAAATGCATCAAAATCATCATCTACCATTTATCACGAAAACAGCAGCAGATTCATAGACGAAAACGCCACAACAACCCGTAGTACTTAATCTCAGCCCAAAAGCTCCTTACCAGTTCAACTTCTTCATCTAAAAAGTCGTCAGAAACTTGAAAAAACAATGGCGTAGATCAAGGACTTGGAAGTGGAGCTTGAGCTGGTGCGAGAAAGGGGAATGAGGATAAAGGAGATCAAAGACTTGAAAAGAAATTATTGAATATTAAACCCTTGGGATAAAGCTTGCTTTGAGTGCCTTTATTGTTTGACTGCATACTTCGAAATAGATCTGTTCAAAGCTGCATGGCCATTGACAATGGTATTATATTCATATAAAGGAAATAATTGATACTTTTTATATTAACAGAAGAAAATATGGTTAAATAAACTTAGATTAACGGACCATACACAAGTGGAGCAATTTACATACCTAAGGGTCTGAAGCCGCAACAGATCTGAGAATTAGGACAGGTCTGAGAAGTTCTCATAGACCTAGATCCAGAAGTTGCAGATCTAAAGTGATTGATCAGATCGAAAGCAAGGGAATGATTGGATCGGAAGAAAGCGAATGATTGGATTGGAAGAATTTAACAATTATGCAACTATGTATGGTTAATATAATTCAACAAAGTTAGTAATCTTAAATAATAAAAATATGACCATCTAATACGTTTAAAAATTATACAGTAAGGATGCAGCAAGGACACTAGTTAATAAACCGACATATAGAAGGCCAGATATATACTTTTCCTTAATCGATCTACAAAATAAAAATAATTGTTATATAATAACGATATTAGTTTAATAAATAATCCATGAAACAGTAAACAAATCCGAACATCTTGACTAAAATCACAGCAAAAAATCTATAACCCATAGAACAACAAATTTTTGGGAAATGGAAAAAGTGCATTGAATTTATGTTGAATATATAAGCACAGCATTTTAAATTGATACATAATGACGATTTGGGCGGGGAATTGTTCTCACCTAAAAGCTTCATCTGCTTTGCTCTTTCCACTTCCTCCTCAAATGAAATAGGTATTAATATGTTTCAGCTGCAATGAATTTCCATCCAAATTCTTACGAACTTAGTCTTTGATCTTGAAAGTTTACTTGCTTCGACTTTCTGCAAAATTATGTAATGTTAACAGTATGCACTTTAATAAATATAATTCTTGTTTGTCATAGATCATAGGCTATAGATAGTTGTTAAGTTTTGCGATACTATATGGTAGAATTGAAGTGGATGGAAGTAGCTGCGTATCGAAGAAAATGGTTCACAAATCGGAGCTTATATGTTAGAGGCAAAAAGGTGCAAGGTTTCAGTTGAGTTCCACGACAAACGTCTATTGTAGCCGCAATAGACGACTGAGTTGTCAGGAAGGAGTTTCCCGAGACTTGAGACAGATGTCTGTCACCTTAGAAAGAAGCCTGAGCTAAAGCACAATAATTCCCGGAACCGAGACAGACGTCTGTCACAACCGGGACAGAAGTCTGAGTCGATTTTCGGGCTGTTTCAAGCTGAAATTTTGTAGGCTGAATTGTGAAGGATCTAGGAGCAATTTGGGAAATTTCTGCATATTATTCTCTCCTTATATATGCTACATCAGATCCAAAAGGTAAGGTACTAGAAAGAGGCTAATTAAGAGATTAAGACCTAGGTTTATTCTAATTAGGGTTTTCACAACCCTAATCTTCTTCAAATCTTTTCTCCACAAAATCAAATTTTTCTGGTGAATTTGATCATTGTAACCAATCTCTTGTGCTTTTTTATTGATATTAATAAAAGATTCTCTCTCAAAGTGGACGTACAATAGCAAGACGCTAGTGGAACCACTATAAATCTTTGTGTGGTTTATTTTTCGTTATTGCTTCTATATTTCTCTTGTTTGGTGATTGTGATTGACATTGGATTGGGTTGAGATTATTTTGGGGTATTGATTTGTTGTTTTTGCACTTTTACCATGATCTCGTCTTCCACTGAGATTGGTTTTTTTTTATTTGAGCGGTCTTGAGTCGAAATTCTCCACAACATTTGGTTTCAGAGCTTTGGTGTTGGTAGATAGTTGTAGAAATGCAGGAATAAAATTTAAATAGTGCCTCAACAGTTGGTCCAAGTGGTGTAACTCCTTAGGTACAAGGGTCGTGCGCCGCTTCTCGGTCACAATTGGTTATTCACAAGTGGAATGACGATAATGATTTTTAAAAATGGCAATGGAAGATAAAAGCGGTTATTAGGCGGAGTCAGTAAATCGGGTTGTGTTTGATACACATTTATTGCCAGCGGACATCTCAAATGCGAAGAGAGTAAATGGAAGAGTGGACATTTACTACACTTCAACTTGTTATAGGAGAGAATGTTATCTCCGAAATTAGTGGTGAGACGACTGCTAAGAGTATTTGAAACAAGTTGGAGGAGTCGTATATGAAGAAGTCACTCACAAATCGATTGATCTTGTTGTGGACTTTCTTTACCTACAAGATGAAGAAAGGAACTTTGCTAAAGGCACACTTAAATGTGTTTGATGATTTGCTAATGAAGATCAAGGCGGTATATTTGAAAATTGAGGAGGAGTAGAAGGCGATGATATTGTTGTGTTCATTTCCTGACCATTATACGAGTTTCTCAAATAGTTTGATCTATGGTTGAGAGACATTGACTCTTGATGATGCCAGGACACGTCTTCTTAGTGAGGAGTTGCGAGATCAGATGAAGGAGTTAAGTGATGGAAGTAGTGGTACAGGTAATGGTCACGGTTTATTTGTGGAGAAAGAGAAGTTTTGTAACAACCCGTATTTTGAACAACACGTTATAACTTAAAACAGGGCAGAATTAAATATTAAAATCTGAGTCAAGGGAAACGGGCTGTGCCATTGCGTTCGTCTCGGAAAAATACGCGAAATAGAGTCCGAAATTTCGTAAATCGGAGTCCGTATGATCAAGATATGGCCTCGAAAAGTTTCACGAAAAATTCAAATTCAAGAACAGATTCAAATTTTCAGAATTCAGGGTAGGCGGGAAAAATCCCGCCCCAGACAGGGTCGACAAAGGGGTCGACACTAGTGTCGACCCCCCCCCCCCAATGGGTCGACACCCATGTCGACCCAAGGGTCGACCCCCCGGTCGGACCAGTTTTTCTGGTGCACCTGTTTTGGCTCCTGGGTCTTGTTTTGGGGGCTTATGACGATTTTGGATGGCTCAGACCTATTCTAGGGTTAATCTAAAGGCTGAAATCAATTGCCTACAACTATAAAAAGACCCTAAGACCTAGCCTAAATCATACTATTTCATTTTAGCACTCATGCAGCCGCCATTAAACCTAGAACTCTAAATTAAAAATACAAAGAACAAAAATTAAAGAAGACGAAGGATGATTCTTGAAGGCTACAACTAGAAGCTACAACAACTACGACGCTTTAGACAACGGATTTGGGGCTATTTGATTTGAAATTTTGATTACTTGCTTCATATTGTAAGTTCTATGTCACTTTTTAGGCAAAAACGCTAAAATAACATGGACATGCTATGAATTGAAACCGGATTTAGGAACTATTATTAATCCATGTTTATATAGTTTAACTTTGAATCATAATTTGGGAATCTTGCTATGTTAATGTTGCAAGTTAAACTTATCATGATTTTGATGTTGTTATGAATCACTTGGGCTTAATCGTATGGCAAGTTGGACTAATACATGTCCATGGAATCACTATGTTTATTGAAATCTTTATGTTGATTAAACCATGCCTATGATGCTAATTAAACCATGTCTATGATGTTAATGAAACTATGTTCGTGATGTTAATATACCTATCATGTTAATGACAAATTGGGAATTGCTAGGTTGGAATCATTATGTTTATAATGCTAGATGAGAATCATTATGTTAAAAATACTAAATTGGAATCCACTATGCCTATTAGAATTACCATGCCTTTAATGTTTCATGTTTGTAATAAAATTATTATTATGCCCGCAATGATTATTATGCCTATGATGTAAAGTTGAAATCATCATGTTAGACTAAGTTGGAACCATTACTATGCCAAGTTATTATCATGCTAGTATTGAAACCATGTGATATGTTATAGCCTGTTTATTATGCAAGTGATGTTGGAATTGTCACATATGCCTATCACATGTTCGGTGTTATTCCCCTTTATCTCTTGAATTGTTTGTACTTGTGAACGAAGTACGCTTATATACGTTGGGGACACGATTGGGTAGAATAGACAAAACTTGAATTGATTATAATCATAAACCGTGAAATTTGGCATAAGTAGAACATGAAATATGGCACGAAAACTTGACTTGAACATGCCATAACTTGACTTGAAACATGCCTTAGTTGGACATAAAATTTATATGAACATGCTATGAAAGTAGCACGAATTTGATAAGAACATGGGCATGACTTTAGAAAACAAGAAAATGGCCAACTCGAGGTTGGGTTGAGTTTGTAGTGTAAATTTTCCCGGAACCGCCCGGCAAATCCAGTTGCTACAAACAATAGAATCCAATGTGGGTAGTTGGTCATATCGCGCTTGAAACCCGAGGTTGGGTTGAGTTCGTAGCGTAAACCTGCCCGGAACCGCCCGGCAAATCCAGTGGCTACGAACAATAGGATCCAATGTGAGTGGTTCGGTGCATTAACGAATCAATTAATGCCAATTAGGGTTAAGTCATGAACATGAAAAGACAACTTAACCAACTTGAACACGATTTGTAGGGCTAAGTCATGAACTCGAAACGACAACACTTAGCCAACTTGATATGACACATAGGCGGGTTAAGTCACGAATTTAAATGACATACTTAACCATCTTGACACGACTAGACTGGAAAAGGATTAGGTCACGAATTACATGACTTAATCGGTTAGGCGGGTTAGGTCACGAATTACATGACCTGATCTGTTAGGCGAAACCCTAGACACGACCCCTTTCAGAAGTAACCCTCTAGATGTATCAAGGTACCCTGGGGCTAGGCCGGGTGGGGCACGATTACTGGGCTGATTGTAAGAGGTGAACGACGGCAGTGGGGTACGCCGGTGCAGGTTCGGTGTGCTACGGTCGTGCACGTATTCCGGGGCAGGCACTGGGTATCCGTAGATTTATCTGTGCATCTTGAATCGTGTCAGGGGTTGACATCCTAGGGCTGATACACCCGAAGGTGGACCCAGCACAGGTGACTACATTCGTGATTAGCCGTATGACACGGACACTTGACGAGCTAGAACTTGTAGGGAGCTGATCGACTAGATAATCGCTCCGTAGGACCCCGTACTTGGGTCAGACCCCGTTTCAGGGTCATTTCATGATATTGGGCCGTGGGATTTATTTCGTGATTAACTAGTGACATGGGCTTAGTATACTAGTACAGTCAATGCAACGAATCTTGAACATGTGATGCTTTATTTAACTTGTCTTGACTTATCATGATCACCTTAGTCTATCTTGTCCACCTTGACACCATTCTCAAGTTTAGTTCCAGTTCATACATGTAACGACCCGCATTCTACGCATCGGAAGATCGTAGAATATTTATTTCTATTTGATACGAAGTCGTATGGTCATGTAACTTTGGGAAACGACTAGTAGGGTCATTTCCCATGTTCATGCTTTTTGCCGATTTTTAAATGACCATTTTACCCCTAATTGGTACTGTTTTGGCCATAACTTCTGACTGGAAAGGAATTTTGACCTGAAACCACTTCCATTAGCTCCGGACGATGGTTTCTCTTTCCGTAGAGTGGTCACATTAGCCAAACGGACTTACCGTTTGGGAGATATGACTAAATTAAGATTTAAAGGGTTATTTTCAGCTAATTGGGCTTAACCGGGTAATTAGCAGCTAGGCCCAAAGGGGGATTTCGGGATTAGTGGTACTTAGGGGCTGCTAGGGTTATGATTTCGGTTTTTACTTCATTTTCCAGCCGCCTAAGACATTCCTTCAATTATAGCCATGGCCTCCACCTTCTAATTTCACTTCAAATCACCTCTAATCACTTTCTAATCAAAGATTAAGCAAAACTACATCAAACCAAAGGGGATTAGCACCAAATCAGAGAGAGAGTTGCTGGAACACATAGAGATTGGATCTATATCAGAGGAGTTTCAGTTCTGAAAGTTTAATTGTGCCAAAGGTGAGTGATTTGTTTAATTTTTTCACTAATTACGGCTAATTAGGGTAATTAGCGAAGATTAGCGAAATTATGGCTCAGAAAAATCTAGAAAAATTCCCAAAATTCTAAAACATCATTTTATGCCTCTGATATGAATTTGGACTAATTTTGTTAATCCCGGAATTTAGGGGATTAAGGGGTGATTAGTGTTAATTAGCGAAATTAAGCGTGATAAAATTCTGGAAAAATATTCAGAAATTCATAAATATTGTTTTAGACCTCTGTTAGAAAATTTGGCTAATTTGGTTAAGTTTTACTAATCCTATCATTAGTTGTTCTTAAACATGCTTAAGGGGAAAATATGGATTTTTGGGTATGTTTGATCCGTTTTAACCTATCATATTGTTGTTTTGGTGTTTGTGGTTGATTATGCATGTTGCTATGACTGTATGAAATGCTTTGTGATTGATTTCAATAGTTAGAATGGTCGAAAACGTCGTCGAATGGCGTAAACACTTGCTGGAACAGTCTCAGAAAACAGTGCAGGGTTCGGATCGGACATAGGGCTCGGATCGGATATGTTGAACTGAGCAAAGAATCCGATCGGATCGGAACCCAACACTTGGGGGAAAATGGCAAAAAGGAAGGCCACGCTAGCTGAACTGGGATCGGATCGGATCGAGGAGGACGGATCGGATCGAGGAGGACGGATCGGATCGAGGAGGACGGATCGGAGTGAAGGCATGAGGATGGATCGGATAGGAGCATGTGAAGGACGAGGGCACGGATCGGAACGGAGGCACGAGCTGGAGGGGAGATGACACCCGACCCGACCCGAGGTAAAGCACCCGAACCGAACCGATGGAGGACAACCGACCCGAACCGCACTAGGAGAAGACCCGACCCGAACCGCACCAGGAGAAGACCCGACCCGAACAGATGAAGGACACCCGACCCGAGCCGATGGCTTGAGAAGGAACCCGACCCGACCCAGTATTGACCAATAACCCGAGAGGCAAAGGTAGTCCAATATGGGAAGTTAGAGCTTAGGATCCAGTTGGGAACCAATGAGTTCACTTCATAGTTGGGCTTTGCTGCGGGACGTGTGCTAAGGAGTTGTCGGTATTCATAACTTTGGTTCACCACTGAGAGATGGATAGTGGGCTTGTAGTGATAGTTACACGGGATTGAATTCCGCCATGGCCCAAAGTATTAGGTGACCAAAGTAGTGGATATCGTATGCTTTACGCACTGAGTGAGGGATGTGAGGATGATTGCTATGCTTGATTGTTTGACATCACTATGACATGCACACCCCCACCCCCGTTATCTTTACACCATTTGAAAGGACACCTTAGAGTGTTGTACAGTATGTAGTGCTAACTCTTTGGTTGCAGGTCCAGGTTCAGGTATGATTGGATTATACCTGTTATTATTCTGTTTAGATGCTTATCGCTCATACCAGACTTTATGTCTGACCCAGAGTTTTATGTCTCTTCTTATTACTCTGGGTGCTCACACGAGCAGACTAGAGACAAGTTAGGTGGATGCACGGGTAGCTGTACTGGAGACGAGCAGGAGGCTTCCACGTATGATATTTATGTATTATCTCCCTATGTTATCGATGGTCACTGCTTGGGCATTAGTAGTGTACCTTTTCCTTTCTTTTGTTTAGAGACAGTACTTTTGAAGTTGTAATAAGGATGTTGGATCATAAGCTGTATTTTGGATTTCCGCTGCCATGTTAGACATGATTTAGTTTTTCAGCTTATGCACTGTCTCGCCTGTTTTATGTCAAAGTTATGTGATTATTATATTTTATTCCATGCGCTGTGAGACATTCTACAGGTTCTGTGTTAGTTCGTCACCTTCTTTCTTTTCTTCCGACGACCGTTCCATGCTAGTTAGACATGTGTACAGCGCACTTTCGGAGGAAATGTCGGCTAGTATAGGGCGGGTCATTACAATACATTACATGTTGTTTTAACCGTTTCTACACTGAAAGTCACTAGAAATTACTCAGTCTTTATGACTGACCCTTTTCCTTTCGCCTCTTTTTCTTTCGTTCCCCCTCCCCCCCCAGGTTCTCAGGGAGGAAACACTAGCTCTTATCCTGGATATCACTTGCTTTGGCTCAGCATGTACGGTTTTCTATGGCTGCTTCTTTTTACTGCACTTGGGGAATAAGCAGTTTTTCTGTTTTTAAGTCATTGCTTCTTTGGCTATTATTACAAGACAGTTGTAAGGAAGTTGTTATCTGAAATGTTTGTAAGAGACATGTTTTATTTTGGAATAAAATGAAGTTCTGTTTTACTCATAAATTCTTCCGCTGTTTACTTAATTATTTATTTATGTTCTGTCTTGTGATAATTCTGTGATGTTATCTCGATAATACCTCTCCAAAACTAGTGCATTCCCTTTGTGAGTGACCCTAGCGGAGGTGTGGTGTTACATTTGGTATCAGAGCAGAAGGTTACCAAGACTGGGCAAAAGTTTTGATAACCTTTTGAATTTTTTTTTCAAAACCATTTACAAAGAAGCACTTTTCAAGAAAAGTTGGTTTATTTTAAAAGGCTATTCCCCCAAAAAGCCATTAGCACAATCTTTGTTTCCTCATTTGAATCTTTTCCTTTTTCGTTTTCAGCTTATCATGGCCGACGATCTTAATCTTCCCGAGGGTGTCAATATACCCACTTGGTTCCGTCGTTTCCTCGAGGCTCGGGCTAATGTGGCAGGCCCAGCCAATCCTCCTCCTCATCCTCCTCAACCTCCGCGAGAAACCGCTTTTTCAAAGATATGCAAGGACTTTAAGGCCATGGGCGGAAAGGATTTCCTAGGAACTGAGACTTTTGTTGAGGCACAGAATTGGTTGAAGGAAACCGAAGACTTGTTTGTTATCTTTGAGGTAGAGGATAATAGGAAAGTACAGTTGGCGGCGTGGCTCATGAAAGAGGAAGCTTCTTATTGGTGGGAAGTCACCAACGCTACTAGGCCCATTGAGACTTGGGCGGACTTTAGAGGGAGATTTGGGCTTAAGTTCTTGTCATCGGCAGAGGAGAGTCTCCAAATGGAACGGTTTCTGGCCCTTAAACAAGGAAATATGAAAGTTAAAGAATACGTGAACCGTTTCAATCAGCTTGCTCGCTTCGGATTGGAGTTAGTCAACACTCCTCAGAAAAAGGCGCTACGTTTTGCACGGGGCTTGAACGAGCCACTACATGGTTTGGCCATGACTCATGTGCCCATGGGGGCGACCTTTGAAAGCTTGGTGGATATGGCCCTACTGTATGAGGAAGATAAGAAGGGCAAGAAAGAGGTCAAGCCCAACGATTCTCAGAATAAGAAGGTAGACCCCGAGAAAGGAGGCAAGAACGACAACTCACGTGATAAAAGGAAATGCAATTTCTGTGGTACGGAAGGGCACATAGCCAAGGATTGTAGAAAGAGGAAAAGAAAGTAAGGTGAATGTTTTCATTGTGGGGAGACTGGACACATCAGCAAGGACTGCCCTAAGAAGCAGACTGGACCTTCCGGGGGTACATCTTTAACTTCTTTTTCTAGATGCTTTGTTTTATCTTGTTATCTCCTCGATCCTATCTTGAGAACCATAGGTAGAATCTTTTTGGATGTAAACATGTAATTGAAACATGTTATGATTGCGAAATGGTTGCAAGTGGTCGCAAGTGGTTGCTCGTGGATGCATGAATACACATTAGGCACTAGATCGGCTCAGACACATTTTCATGTTGCATATGCATGAGTGTTTATTTTGGAAACTTGGTTGTGCTATCATTTGGTTGTTGCATATGATTGAATGTTTATGCACTCATGTAGAAATTATGAATTATAATAGGAAATTTTTTTTCCATACATATTGGATTCATTTCACTAAACATATTTTGCATTTAGAAGATCAATCAGGCCTGATCATTAGCATTAGCTAAGGAACATATACACACACACTCTCTGCATATGTTCATACAGCATTAGAAATCTTTTAAGGACAATGGCTGCCTGTGGATGATGCTTTGAGTAGATGGATGATGGATGGTAGGAGACGTTCTTCCTAACTTGAAGATTTCGGGGACGAAATCCTTTAAGGTGGGGAGAATGAAACAACCCGTATTTTGAACAACAGGTTATAACTTAAAACATGGCAGAATTAAATATTAAAATCTGAGTCAAGGGAAACGGGCTGTGCCATTGCGTTCGTCTCGGAAAAATACGCGAAATAGAGTCCGAAATTTCGTAAATCGGAGTCCGTATGATCAAGATATGGCCTCGCAAAGTTTCACGAAAAATTCAAATTCAAGAACAGATTCAAATTTTCAGAATTCAGGGTAGGCGGGAAAAATCCCGCCCCAGGCAGGGTCGACAAAAGGGGTCGACACTAGTGTCGACCCGCACCCAATGGGTCGACACCCATGTCGACCCATGGGTCGACACCCATGTCGACCCAGGGGTCGACCCCCCGGTCGGACCAGTTTTTCTGGTGCACCTGTTTTGGCTCCTGGGTCTTGTTTTGGGGGCTTGTGACGATTTTGGATGGCTCAGACCTATTCTAGGGTTAATCTTAAAGGCTGAAATCAATTGCCTACAACTATAAAAAGACCCTAAGACCTAGCCTAAATCATACTATTTCATTTTAGCACTCATGCAGCCGCCATTAAACCTAGAACTCTAAATTAAAAATACAAAGAACAAAAATTAAAGAAGACGAAGGATGATTCTTGAAGGCTACAACTAGAAGCTACAACAACTATGACGCTTTAGACAACAGATTTGGGGCTATTTGATTTGAAATTTTGATTACTTGCTTCATATTGTAAGTTCTATGTCACTTTTTAGGCAAAAACGCTAAAATAACATGGACATGCTATGAACTGAAACCGGATTTAGGAACTATTATTAATCCATGTTTATATAGTTTAACTTTGAATCATAATTTGGGAATCTTGCTATGTTAATGTTGCAAGTTAAACTTATCATGATTTTGATGTTGTTATGAATCACTTGGGCTTAATCGTATGGCAAGTTGGACTAATACATGTCCATGGAATCACTATGTTTATTGAAATCTTTATGTTGATTAAACCATGCCTATGATGCTAATTAAACCATGTCTATGATGTTAATGAAACTATGTCCGTGATGTTAATATACCTATCATGTTAATGACAAATTGGGAATTACTAGTTTGGAATCATTATGTTTATAATGCTAGATGAGAATCATTATGTTAAAAATACTAAATTGGAATCCACTATGCCTATTAGAATTACCATGCCTTTAATGTTTCATGTTTGTAATAAAATTATTATTATGCCCGTAATGATTATTATGCCTATGATGTAAAGTTTAAATCATCATGTTAGACTAAGTTGGAACCATTACTATGCCAAGTTATTATCATGCTAGTATTGAAACCATGTGATATGTTATAGCCTGTTTCTTATGCAAGTGATGTTGGAATTGTCACATATGCCTATCACATGTTTGGTGTTATTCCCCTTTATCTCTTGAATTGTTTGTACTTGTGAACGAAGTACGCTTATATACGTTGGGGACACGATTGGGTAGAATAGGCAAAACTTGAATTGATTATAATCATAAACCGTGAAATTTGGCATAAGTAGAACATGAAATATGGCACGAAACCTTGACTTGAACATGCCATAACTTGACTTGAAACATGCCTTAGTTGGACATAAAATTTATATGAACATGCTATGAAAGTAGCACGAATTTGATAAGAACATGGGCATGACTTTAGAAAACAAGAAAGTGGCCAACTCGAGGTTGGGTTGAGTTTGTAGTGTAAATCTGCCCGGAACCGCCCGGCAAATCCAGTTGCTACAAACAATAGAATCCAATGTGGGTAGTTGGTCATATCGCGCTTGAAACCCGAGGTTGGGTTGAGTTCGTAGCGTAAACCTGCCCGGAACCGCCCGGCAAATCCAGTGGCTACGAACAATAGGATCCAATGTGAGTGGTTCGGTGCATTAACGAATCAATTAATGCCAATTAGGGTTAAGTCATGAACATGAAAAGACAACTTAACCAACTTGAACACGATTTGTAGGGCTAGGTCATGAACTCGAAACGACAAAACTTAGCCAACTTGATATGACACGTAGGCGGGTTAAGTCACGAATTTAAATGACATACTTAACCATCTTGACACGACTAGACTGGAAAAGGATTAGGTCACGAATTACATGACTTAATCGGTTAGGCGGGTTAGGTCACGAATTACATGACCTGATCTGTTAGGCGAAACCCTAGACACGACCCCTTTCAGCAGTAACCCTCTAGATGTATCAAGGTACCCTGGGGCTAGGCCGGGTGGGGCACGATTACTGGGCTGATTGTAAGAGGTGAACGACGGCAGTGGGGTACGCCGGTGCAGGTTCGGTGTGCTACGGTCGTGCACGTATTCCGGGGCAGGCACTGGGTATCCGTAGATTTATCTGTGCATCTTGAATCGTGTCAGGGGTTGACATCCTAGGGCTGATACACCCGAAGGTGGACCCAGCACAGGTGACTACATTCGTGATTAGCCGTATGACACGGACACTTGACGAGCTGGAACTTATAGGAAGCCGATCGACTAGATAATCGCTCCGTAGGACCCCGTACTTAGGTCAGACCCCGTTTCAGGGTCATTTCATGATATTGGGCCGTGGGATTTATTTTGTGATTAACTAGTGACATGGGCTTAGTATACTAGTACAGTCAATGCAACGAATCTTGAACATGTGATGCTTTATTTGATTTGTCTTGACTTATCATGATCACCTTAGTCTATCTTGTCCACCTTGACACCATTCTCAAGTTTAGTTCCAGTTCATACATTACATGTTGTTTTAACCGTTTCTACACTCCAAGTCACTAGAACTTACTCAGTATTTATGACTGACCATTTTCCTTTCGCCTCTTTTTCTTTCGTCCCCCCCCCCCAGGTTCTCAGGGAGGAAACACTAGCTCTTAGCCTGGATATCACTTGCTTTGGCTCAGCATGTACGGTTTGCTATGGCTGCTTCTTTTTACTGCACTTGGGGAATAAGCAGTTTTTCTGTTTTTAAGTCATTGCTTCTTTGGCTATTATTACAAGACAGTTGTAAGGAAGTTGTTATCTGAAATGTTTGTAAGAGACATGTTTTATTTTGGAATAAAATGAAGTTATGTTTTACTCATAAATTCTTCCGCTGTTTACTTAATTAATTATTTATGTTCTGTCTTGTGATAATTCTGTGATGTTATCTCGATAATACCTCTCCAAAACTAGTGCATTCCCTTTGTGAGTGACCCTAGCGGAGGTGTGGTGTTACATTTGGTATCAGAGCAGAAGGTTACCAAGACTGGGCAAAAGTTTTGAAAACCTTTTGAATTTATTTTTTCAAAACCATTTACAAAGAAGCACTTTTCAAGAAAAGTTGGTTTATTTTAAAAGGCTATTCCCCAAAAAGCCATTAGCACAATCTTTGTTTCCTCGTTTGAATCTTTTCCTTTTTCGTTTTCAGCTTATCATGGCCAACGATCTTAATCTTCCCGAGGGTGTCAATATACCCACTTGGTTCCATCGTTTCCTCGAGGCTCGGGCTAATGTGGCAGGCCCAGCCAATCCTCCTCCTCATCCTCCTCAACCTCTGCGAGAAACCGCTTTTTCAAAGATATGCAAGGACTTTAAGGCCATGGGCGGAAAGGATTTCCTAGGAATTGAGACTTTTGTTGAGGCACGGAATTGGTTGAAGGAAACCGAAGACTTGTTTGTTATCTTTGAGGTAGAGGACAATAGGAAAGTACAGTTGGCGGCGTGGCTCATGAAAGAGAAAGCTTCTTATTGGTGGGAAGTCACCAATGCTACTAGGCCCATTGAGACTTGGACGGACTTTAGAGGGAGATTTGGGCTTAAGTTCTTGTCATCGGAAGAGGAGAGTCTCCAAATGGAACGGTTTCTGGCCCTTAAACAAGGAAATATGACAGTTAAAGAATACGTGAACCGTTTCAATCAGCTTGCTCGCTTCGGATTGGAGTTAGTCAACACTCCTCAGAAAAAGGCGCTACGTTTTGCACGGGGCTTGAACGAGCCACTACATGGTTTGGCCATGACTCATGTGCCCATGGGGGCGACCTTTGAAAGCTTGGTGGATATGGCCCTACTGTATGAGGAAGATAAGAAGTGCAAGAAAGAGGTCAAGCCCAACGATTCTCAGAATAAGAAGGTAGACCCCGAGAAAGGAGGCAAGAACGACAACTCACGTGATAAAAGGAAATGCAATTTCTGTGGTACGGAAGGGCACATAACCAAGGATTGTAGAAAGAGGAAAAGAAAGCAAGGTGAATGTTTTCATTGTGGGGAGACTGGACACATCAGCAAGGACTGCCCTAAGAAGTAGACCGGACCTTCCCGGGGTACATCTTTAACTTCTTTTTCTAGATGCTTTGTTTTATCTTGTTATCTCCTCGATCCTATCTTGAGAACCATAGGTAGAATCTTTTTGGATGTAAACATGTAATTGAAACATGTTATGATTGCGAAATGGTTGCAAGTGGTCACAAGTGGTTGCTCGTGGATGCATGAATACACATTAGGCACTAGATCGGCTCAGACACATTTTCATGTTGCATATGCATGAGTGTTTATTTTGGAAACTTGGTTGTGCTATCATTTGGTTGTTGCATATGATTGAATGTTTGTGCACTCATGTAGAAATTATGAATTATAATAGGAATTTTTTTTTCATACATATTGGATTCATTTCACTAAACATATTTTGCATTTAGAAGATCAATCAGGCCTGATCATTAGCATTAGCTATGGAACAAATACACACACTCTCTGCATATGTTCATACAGCATTAGAAATCTTTTAAGGACAATGGCTGCCTGTGGATGATGCTTTGAGTAGATGGATGATGGATGGTAGGATACGTTCTTCCTAACTTGAAGATTTCGGGGACGAAATCCTTTAAGGTGGGGAGAATGTAACAACCCGTATTTTTAACAACACGTTATAACTTAAAACAGGGCAGAATTAAATATTAAAATCTGAGTCAAGGGAAACGGGCTGTGCCATTGCGTTCGTCTCGGAAAAATACGCGAAATAGAGTCCGAAATTTCGTAAATCGGAGTCCGTATGATCAAGGTATGGCCTCGCAAAGTTTCACGAAAAATTCAAATTCAAGAACAGATTCAAATTTTCAGAATTCAGGGTAGGCGGGAAAAATCCTGCCCCAGGCAGGGTTGACACAAGGGTCGACACTAGTGTCGACCCCCCCCCCCAATGGGTCGACACCCATGTCGACCCAGGGGTCGACCCCCCAGTCGGACCAGTTTTTCTGGTGCACCTGTTTTGGCTCATCGGTCTTGTTTTGGGGGCTTGTGACGATTTTGGATGGCTCAGACCTATTCTAGGGCTAATCTAAAGGCTGAAATCAATTGCCTACAACTATAAAAAGACCCTAAGACCTAGCCTAAATCATACTATTTCATTTTAGCACTCATGCAGCCGCCATTAAACCTAGAACTCTAAATTAAAAATACAAAGAACAGAAATTAAAGAAGATGAAGGATGATTCTTGAAGGCTACAACTAGAAGCTACAACAACTACGACGCTTTAGACAACGGATTTGGGGCTATTTGATTTGAAATTTTGATTACTTGCTTCATATTGTAAGTTCGATGTCACTTTTTAGGCAAAAACGCTAAAATAACATGGACATGCTATGAATTGAAACCGGATTTAGGAACTATTATTAATCCATGTTTATATAGTTTAACTTTGAATCATAATTTGGGAATCTTGCCATGTTAATGTTGCAAGTTAAACTTATCATGATTTTGATGTTGTTATGAATCACTTGGGCTTAATCGTATGGCAAGTTGGACTAATACATGTCCATGGAATCACTATGTTTATTGAAATCTTTATGTTGATTAAACCATGCCTATGATGCTAATTAAACCATGTCTATGGTGTTAATGAAACTATGTCCGTGATGTTAATATACCTATCATGTTAATAACAAATTGGGAATTGCTAGGTTGGAATCATTATGTTTATAATGCTAGATGAGAATCATTATGTTAAAAATACTAAATTGGAATCCACTATGCCTATTAGAATTACCATGCTTTTAATGTTTCATGCTTGTAATAAAATTATTATTATGCCCACAATGATTATTATGCCTATGATGTAAAGTTGAAATCATCATGTTAGACTAAGTTGAAACCATTACTATGCCAAGTTATTATCATGCTAGTATTGAAACCATGTGATATGTTATAGCCTGTTTATTATGCAAGTGATGTTGGAATTGTCACATATGCCTATCACATGTTTGGTGTTATTCCCCTTTATCTCTTGAATTGTTTGTACTTGTGAACAAAGTACGCTTATATACGTTGGGGACACGATTGGGTAGAATAGGCAAAACTTGAATTGATTATAATCATAAACCGTGAAATTTGGCATAAGTAGAACATGAAATATGGCACAAAACCTTGACTTGAACATGCCATAACTTGACTTGAAACATGCCTTAGTTGGACATAAAATTTATATGAACATGCTATGAAAGTAGCACGAATTTGATAAGAACATGGGCATGACTTTAGAAAACAAGAAAGTGGCCAACTCGAGGTTGGGTTGAGTTTGTAGTGTAAATCTGCCCGGAACCGCCCGACAAATCCAGTTGCTACAAACAATAGAATCCAATGTGGATAGTTGGTCATATTGCGCTTGAAACCCGAGGTTGGGTTGAGTTCGTAGCGTAAACCTTCCCGTAACCGCCCGGCAAATCCAGTGACTACGAACAATAGGATCCAATGTGAGTGGTTCGGTGCATTAACGAATCAATTAATGCCAATTAGGGTTAAGTCATGAACATGAAAACACAACTTAACCAACTTGAACACGATTTGTAGGGCTAAGTCATGAACTCGAAACGACAACACTTTGCCAACTTGATATGACACGTAGGCGGGTTAAGTCACGAATTTAAATGACATACTTAACCATCTTGACACGACTAGACTGGAAAAGGATTAGGTCACGAATTACATGACTTAATCGGTTAGGCGGGTTAGGTCACGAATTACATGACCTGATCTGTTAGGCGAAACCCTAGACACGACCCCTTTCAGCAGTAACCCTCTAGATGTATCAAGGTGCCCTGGGGCTAGGCCGGGTGGGGCACGATTACTGGGCTGATTGTAAGAGGTGAACGACGGCAGTGGGGTACGTCGGTGCAGGTTCAGCGGGCTACGGTCGTGCACGTATTCCGGGGCAGGCACTGGGTATCCGTAGATTTATCTGTGCATCTTGAATCGTGTCAGGGGTTGACATCCTAGGGCTGATACACCCGAAGGTGGACCCAGCACAGGTGACTACATTCGTGATTAGCCGTATGACACGGACACTTGACGAGCTAGAACTTGTAGGGAGCCGATCGACTTGATAATCGCTCCGTAGGACCCCGTACTTGGGTCAGACCCCGTTTCAGGGTCATTTCATGATATTGGGCCGTGGGATTTATTTCGGGATTAACTAGTGACATGGGCTTAGTATACTAGTACAGTCAATGCAACGAATCTTGAACATGTGATGCTTTATTTGACTTGTCTTGACTTATCATGATCACCTTAGTCTGTCTTGTCCACCTTGACACCATTCTCAAGTTTAGTTCCAGTTCATACATTACATGTTGTTTTAACCGTTTCTACACTGAAAGTCACTAGAACTTACTCAGTCTTTATGACTGACCATTTTCCTTTCGCCTCTTTTTCTTTCGTCCCCCCCCCCCCCCCAGGTTCTCAGGGAGGAAACACTAGCTCTTAGCCTGGATATCACTTGCTCTGGCTCAGCATGTACGGTTTGCTATGGCTGCTTCTTTTTACTGCACTTGGGGAATAAGCAGTTTTTCTGTTTTTAAGTCATTGCTTCTTTGGCTATTATTTCAAGACAGTTGTACGGAAGTTGTTATCTGAAATGTTTGTAAGAGACATGTTTTATTTTGGAATAAAATGAAGTTCTGTTTTACTCATAAATTCTTCCGCTGTTTACTTAATTATTTATTTATGTTCTGTCTTGTGATAATTCTGTGATGTTATCTCGATAATACCTCTCCAAAACTGGTGCATTCCCTTTGTGAGTGACCCTAGCGGAGGTGTGGTGTTACATTTGGTATCAGAGCAGAAGGTTACCAAGACTGGGCAAAAGTTTTGAAAACCTTTTGAATTTTTTTTCAAAACCATTTACAAAGAAGCACTTTTCAAGAAAAGTTGGTTTATTTTAAAAGGCTATTCCCCAAAAAGCCATTAGCACAATCTTTGTTTCCTCGTTTGAATCTTTTCCTTTTTCGTTTTCAGCTTATCATGGCTGGCGATCTTAATCTTCCCGAAGGTGTAAATATACCCACTTGGTTCCGTCGTTTCCTCGAGGCTCGGGCTAATGTGGCAGGCCCAGCCAATCCTCCTCCTCATCCTCCTCAACCTCCGCGAGAAACCGCTTTTTCAAAGATATGCAAGGACTTTAAGGCCATGGGCGGAAAGGATTTCCTAGGAACTGAGACTTTTGTTGAGGCACGGAATTGATTGAAGGAAACCGAAGACTTGTTTGTTATCTTTGAGGTAGAGGACAATAGGAAAGTACAGTTGGCGGCGTGGCTCATGAAAGAGGAAGCTTCTTATTGGTGGGAAGTCACCAACGCTACTAGGCCCATTGAGACTTAGGCGGACTTTAGAGGGAGATTTGTGCTTAAGTTCTTGTCATCGGCAGAGGAGAGTCTCCAAATGGAACGGTTTCTGGCCCTTAAACAAGGAAATATAACAGTTAAAGAATACGTGAACCGTTTCAATCAGCTTGCTCGCTTCGGATTGGAGTTAGTCAACACTCCTCAGAAAAAAGCGCTACGTTTTGCACGGGGCTTGAACGAGCCACTACATGGTTTGGCCATGACTTATGTGCCCATGAGGGCGACCTTTGAAAGCTTGGTGTATATGGCCCTACTGTATGAGGAAGATAAGAAGGGCAAGAAAGAGGTCAAGCCCAACGATTCTCAGAATAAGAAGGTAGACCCCGAGAAAGGAGGCAAGAACGACAACTCACGTGATAAAAGAAAATGCAATTTCTGTAGTACGGAAGGGCTCATAGCCAAGGATTGTAGAAAGAGGAAAAGAAAGCAAGGTGAATGTTTTCATTGTGGGGAGACTGGACACATCAGCAAGGACTGCCCTAAGAAGCAGACCGGACCTTCCGGGGGTACATCTTTAACTTCTTTTTCTAGATGCTTTGTTTTATCTTGTTATCTCCTCGATCCTATCTTGAGAACCATAGGTAGAATCTTTTTGGATGTAAACATGTAATTGAAACATGTTATGATTGCGAAATGGTTGCAAGTGGTCGCAAGTGGTTGCTCGTGGATGCATGAATACACATTAGGCACTAGATCGGCTCAGACACATTTTCATGTTGCATATGCATGAGTGTTTATTTTGGAAACTTGGTTGTGCTATCATTTGGTTGTTGCATATGATTGAATGTTTGTGCACTCATGTAGAAATTATGAATTATAATAGGAATTTTTTTTCATACATATTGGATTCATTTCACTAAACATATTTTGCATTTAGAAGATCAATCAGGCCTGATCATTAGCATTAGCTAAGGAACATATACACACACTCTCTGCATATGTTCATACAGCATTAGAAATCTTTTAAGGACAATGGCTGCCTATGGATGATGCTTTGAGTAGATGGATGATGGATGGTAGGATACGTTCTTCCTAACTTGAAGATTTCGGGGACGAAATCCTTTAAGGTGGGGAGAATGTAACAACCCGTATTTTGAACAACACGTTATAACTTAAAACAGGGAAGAATTAAATATTAAAATCTGAGTCAAGGGAAACGGGCTGTGCCATTGCGTTCGTCTCGGAAAAATACGCGAAATAGAGTCCGAAATTTCGTAAATCGGAGTCCGTATGATCAAGATATGGCCTCGCAAAGTTTCACGAAAAATTCAAATTCAAGAACAGATTCAAATTTTCAGAATTCAGGGTAGGCGGGAAAAATCCCGCCCCAGGCAGGGTCGACACTAGTGTCGACCCCCCCCCCCCCCCCAATGTGTCGACACCCATGTCGACCTAGGGTCGACCCCCCGGTCGGACCAGTTTTTCTGGTGCACCTGTTTTGGCTCCTGGGTCTTGTTTTGGGGGCTTGTGACAATTTTGGATGGCTCAGACCTATTCTAGGGTTAATCTAAAGGCGGAAATCAATTTCCTACAACTATAAAAAGACCCTAAGACCTAGCCTAAATCATACTATTTCATTTTAGCACTCATGCAGCCGCCATTAAACCTAGAACTCTAAATTAAAAATACAAAGAACAAAAATTAAAGAAGACGAAGGATGATTCTTGAAGGCTACAACTAGAAGCTACAACAACTACGACACTTTAGACAACGGATTTGGGGCTATTTGATTTGAAATTTTGATTACTTGCTCCATATTGTAAGATTTTTGTCACTTTTTAGGCAAAAACGCTAAAATAACATGGACATGCTATGAATTGAAACCGGATTTAGGAACTATTATTAATCCATGTTTATATAGTTTAACTTTGAATCATAATTTGGGAATCTTGCCATGTTAATGTTGCAAGTTAAACTTATCATGATTTTGATGTTGTTATGAATCACTTGGGCTTAATCGTATGGCAAGTTGGACTAATACATGTCCATGGAATCACTATGTTTATTGAAATCTTTATGTTGATTAAACCATGCCTACGATGCTAATTAAACCATGTCTATGATGTTAATGAAACTATGTCCGTGATGTTAATATACCTATCATGTTAATGACAAATTGGGAATTGCTAGGTTGGAATCATTATGTTTATAATGCTAGATGAGAATCATTATGTTAAAAATACTAAATTGGAATCCACTATGCCTATTAGAATTACCATGCCTTTAATGTTTCATGTTTGTAATAAAATTATTATTATGCCCGCAATGATTATTATGCCTATGATGTAAAGTTGAAATCATCATGTTAGACTAAGTTGGAACCATTACTATGCCAAGTTATTATCATGCTAGTATTGAAACCATGTGATATGTTATAGCCTGTTTATTATGCAAGTGATGTTGGAATTGTCACATATGCCTATCACATGTTTGGTGTTATTCCCCTTTATCTCTTGAATTGTTTGTACTTGTGAACGAAGTACGCTTATATACGTTGGGGACACGATTGGGTAGAATAGGCAAAACTTGAATTGATTATAATCATAAACCGTGAAATTTGGCATAAGTAGAACATGAAATATGGCACAAAAACTTGACTTGAACATGCCATAACTTGACTTGAAACATGCCTTAGTTGGACATAAAATTTATATGAACATGCTATGAAAGTAGCACGAATTTGATTAAGAACATGGGCATGACTTTAGAAAACAAGAAAGTGGCCAACTCGAGGTTGGGTTGAGTTTGTAGTGTAAATCTGCCCGGAACCGCCCGGCAAATCCAGTTGCTACAAACAATAGAATCCAATGTGGGTAGTTGGTCATATCGCGCTTGAAACTCGAGGTTGGGTTGAGTTCGTAGCGTAAACCTGCCCGGAACCGCCCGGCAAATCCAGTGGCTACGAACAATAGGATCCAATGTGAGTGGTTCGGTGCATTAACGAATCAATTAATGCCAATTAGGGTTAAGTCATGAACATGAAAAGACAACTTAACCAACTTGAACACGATTTGCAGGGCTAAGTCATGAACTCGAAACGACAACACTTAGCCAACTTGATATGACACGTAGGCGGGTTAAGTCACGAATTTAAATGACATACTTAACCATCTTGACACGACTAGACTGGAAAAGGATTAGGTCACGAATTACATGACTTAATCGGTTAGGCGGGTTAGGTCACGAATTACATGACCTGATCTGCTAGGCGAAACCCTAGACACGACCCCTTTCAGCAGTAACCCTCTAGATGTATCAAGGTACCCTGGGGCTAGGCCGGGTGGGGCACGATTACTGGGCTGATTGTAAGAGGTGAACGACGGCAGTGGGGTACGCCGGTGCAGGTTCGGTGTGCTACGGTCGTGCACGTATTCCGGGGCAGGCACTGGGTATCCGTAGATTTATCTGTGCATCTTGAATCGTGTCAGGGGTTGACATCCTAGGGCTGATACACCCGAAGGTGGACCCAGCACAGGTGACTACATTCGTGATTAGCCGTATGACACGGACACTTGACGAGCTGGAACTTGTAGGAAGCCGATCGACTAGATAATCGCTCCGTAGGACCCCGTACTTGGGTCAGACCCCGTTTCAGGGTCATTTCATGATATTGGGCCATGGGATTTATTTCGTGATTAACTAGTGACATGGGCTTAGTATACTAGTACAGTCAATGCAACGAATCTTGAACATGTGATGCTTTATTTGACTTGTCTTGACTTATCATGATCACCTTAGTCTATCTTGTCCACCTTGACATCATTCTCAAGTTTAGTTCCAGTTCATACATTACATGTGGTTTTAACCGTTTCTACACTAAAAGTCACTAGAACTTACTCAGTCTTTATGACTGACCCTTTTCCTTTCGCCTCTTTTTCTTTCGTTTCCCCCCCCCCCCCCCCAGGTTCTCAGGGAGGAAACACTAGCTCTTAGCCTGGATATCACTTGCTTTGGCTCAGCATGTACGGTTTGCTATGGCTGCTTCTTTTTACTGCACTTGGGGAATAAGAAGTTTTTCTGTTTTTAAGTCATTGCTTCTTTGGCTATTATTACAAGACAGTTGTAAGGAAGTTGTTATCTGAAATGTTTGTAAGAGACATGTTTTATTTTTGAATAAAATGAAGTTCTGTTTTACTCATAAATTCTTCCGCTGTTTACTTAATTATTTATTTATGTTCTGTCTTGTGATAATTCTGTGATGTTATCTCGATAATACCTCTCCAAAACTAGTGCATTCCCTTTGTGAGTGACCCTAGCGGAGGTGTGGTGTTACAAGTTTGAGAAGAAGGGAAACTGGGGTCGTTCTAGGTCTAGAAAGCCTAGTTGGAGAGGAAAGTCAAAGGAAAGAAATGACAAGTGCTTTATTTGTAAGAAACCTGGTCATTGGAAGAATGATTGTCCAGAAAAGGGGAAAAAGGAAGTAGGATCTTCATCAGTTGCGATAGTGAGTGGTGTTGATGAGGGAGACGTAGATGTTTTGTCATCTATAGCATCAAATGTTTCAAGCAGCGAATGAGTGCTTGATTCGGGGGATTCATATCACATTACGCCTAATAGGAATTGTTTTTCTTCTTATGCCGATCGAGAAGCGAATTCAATTATTATGGGAAATGGTGCAGTTTGCAAGTCGAAGGTATTTGGATCTGTACAAATTCCAATGTTTGACGGAGTGGTTCGTACTCTCACTAATATGCGCTATGTTCCGAGACTACGGAAGTCACTTATCACTTTGGGATATTTGGATTCTTTAGGTTGCAAGATCACTATTAAGAGTGATATCATGAGGGTTTCGAATGGTGCGCTTGTGGTTATGAAGGGTGCTAGGACTCATGGTGTTTGTTTGCTTCCACTACACCATAATGGCCATTTGGAAACTCTTATTTTTTTCAACTACCAACGCTTATATGTGTTGTGAACTAGTGACACTAATATGTGTTGTTATAGTAAAAATGTGTCACCAAAAACGTGCCAACACTTATTTGTGGTGATATGCCTGGTCAATCTTTATATTCTGAGGGCAAAAGGGTAAGTTCTCACCTTATAACCTAGTCGCTGCCTAATTTTTTTTCCCCAACGTTTATTCATCCGACGGCCGCATCATAAGCAAATACAAAGAAAAATGGACTTTGAAGAATTGATATCAGCTCTCTCTAATCGATGTCAATATCAGCGATTTTTCTCAAATCGGTATTAGTCTCTCAAATCCTCTCTCCACTCGTTTCTAGGAGTCACGGCTTCTATGAATTGGGGCTTCAAATTGGGGCTTCTAGGAATCAGCTCTCTCTAATCGACTTCGAACTGGGCTTCTAGGAATCACGGCTTCTAGGAATCACGATAGTAGGTAAAAAAATTCATTTCACTTTCGTTGTGTTTGGACTATACGATATTAGGTAAAAAAATCGTATGACATTTAACAGGTTTCTGTTTTCTTGCGTATTAGGATATTGCAACTTTAATAGTTATGTGAGTTTATTCACTTAATTAGTTTATTATTGGTAGATTCTTTGCAAGATCGTGCGAAAGGCAGCACTATGTATGGATTTAAGGGAGGGCCTGCAGAAATTATGAAATGCAAATATGTTGAGCTGACCCCTGAATTCATCTATCATTATATAAATCAGGTATTTACATTAATTTTTATTGTCTTCACAGTATGATGTTTGAAACCTTTCATACAGCATAGATTCATTGTGTTAAATTCAATATTTATACAGGGTGGATTTGATATGATTTGCAGTGGAAGGGATAAGATTGAAACACCAGAACATGTGTGTACTTTATGCACTGTTTACCTAGCAAAGATGTATGCCTCGAAGATCGTCTGTGTTATGGAGGAGCATCATTTTATTATTCTACCTTATTCTTGCCTTTTCGGTTTAAACAAGCTGAAGAAACGACATATCAGGTCAGGAGTTCTAATTACTTCTAAGTTTATTTGTTTTGACTAGGTGTACAACCGGTCTAAATTACCTTTCATATCAATTTATGTTCTTTTTGCCTAAAAGTATCACTTATATTAGCTATCCTTTTGTGTACACTAGCATATCAGGTCAGGAGTTCTAACTACTGCGAAGTTTGTTGTGATTGATTAATTAAAGTGTTTACAATTATTTTAATGTAATTTGAGAGACTTTATATTTAAAAACTATGGGAAACAGAAATATTACTAACTAAGAAGAAGTTGAGAGAAGAAAACAAAAGAAAAATTAGTTAATAGTGGATGGAAATATTTTAAACAACCTTTTTTGAGTAAATGACCATCTTAAATATGCATAGTTTACTCTGTATGTTATTAGCGAATTCACGAATGAATCTTATATGGTTATAGATTTATATTCCTCCAAAACTATGTCACGTTCTTCACAAATGAAGTTTATTATATGTTTCATTCATGCTCTTCAGTTTGTATTCCCCAATAACATGTCTTGAAGGGATAATAGAATAACAGACGTATCATTGAGTTTTTGGGGATGGTTACATTACGCGCTTGTTTTATTTCGATGGGTTATTATCCAGTTCATACAGAAATTTGGTATTGGCAATTTGGATTTATAATACTGATCATTTTCAGTTGCTTGTTTTGGAAAATTTACACATGTTTCCTTCAAAGCTATATACGATATGAATTGTATGTGTTATATATGGAGCTGATAGGTATTCTTTCAGACTGTAGAGTTTTGCTGTGGATACATACAGTTCCGTGTTCAGCTCTTATGGTTTAAGGGATGGTTTCTGTGAAGGCTGAAGTCGATCAGTTTTCTTGGTAGTCGCTCTGGATGAAATAGGGAGAATAAAGCATATTGTGCTAATTATATATATGTACTCACCTCCTGGATAGCTTTAGATTTGTTAATGGTAATGAAGAGGACTAAAATGTCGTTGTGGATTTCCTAGGTTGAAGTATATTTTATAGGAGTTGGTCCTAGGATTTCTATTGGAAGATGAACATTTACTGGATTTTCTCTTTCTGAGTATGCATGAAGGCATACTGTTACTTAGTTTAATGCATGCCAGTTCTATGATTTCTATCTGTGAAGAGGTTATTGCTTGATGATATGCATGAAGAGGGTACTTCATGAAGATATACAATTGTATTGTTTGTGTGTTAGGAGGAGGTTTTGTGCTACTCTAAGATTTTATTATTTTTAAGAACTGCTCTAAGATATTTTGTTGCTATTATGTATATCTTCTTCTTCTACGTAAAATTTCAAACATTTGATTTTGGTCATTATCTATACGTTTTATGAAGCGACATCTCAAATGTGGATAATTTAAAGACAATGATTGAAATATATATATGTCCTTCCTAAAATTATGGTCTTCCATATTTATTAGCATTACAGGGTTGTCATGGTAAGAAATGTAAAGTTCACATATTTAGAACTTTAGTATAAACATGCCATACCTTATATATGTAAATTTTGACATAAAATTGCTAAAATAAATGAGTGTTTTCATGAATGATAGAATAATGAGGCAAATATGGAGTGGACGATAAAGAAGACTAGGTTCAGAGGATTTTTTGTAAAAAATTATACCGAATGTATATTTATGTTTGTGCAGGCAGGAAAATAGTAGCTCCATCAACTGATAGGAAAATTGAAAGGCAAAAAGGTATGGAACTTTGTTTTTTAGATTGTTTTCTGCTTTTTCCTAATTATAACAGAATAAATATGTTGGGAGGCGAGAATGAAATTATTCACAAATCATACCTGCAAAAAAAGGTCGACGGCTAAAATTTATTTTAAATGGTGAAGGGTTGGTGAATTAAAGTTTTATTACCTTTAAAAAGAAACAAAATGCGATTCCAGGATTTGTGGCTAATGTTTAGAAGTGAATATCGAGCAAATTGCATATTTGATCCATTGTTTTAATAAACCCGCTTCGATATTCATCTCGAGAAACGCCTTGAGGATATTCGTTTTGCCAAGCTGAGCATGCATACTGAGTTTACGAAGCTCAATTTGGCAAAATTGAGCTCTTAGTTTTGCAAAACTGAGCTCGCAGGCTCAGTTTGGCCAAAGTGCGCTCGCGGGCTCAGCTTGGGCAAACTGAGCTCTTAGTTTTGGCAAACAGAGCTCGCGAGCTCAGCTTGGCCAAACTGAGCATGCATGCTCGGGTTTCCAAAACTGAGCATGCATGCTCAATTTTGCCAAAGTGTAAATGAATAATATATAATTTGGTAAGAAGACATATGTCTAATTTTTTTAAGAATGAACATAACAACTCAACGGCTTACAAACAACTACCGCCAACTATGATTATTAGCTTTCCTATTTTAAAATAAAGTGTAAATCTATGTGTATCTAGATAGTAAGTGAGAAAATAAAAAATACAACAAAGATAATCAGAAGAAATACAAATAATAATGAATTTGAAGTTAAATCAACATAACATATCTGTTAATACTATGTAAAAATGCAAATAATAATGGTTTTTTTTTTTTCTAGATAGCATTAGAAAAGTTTGCTATTCAAATAGATACAACCTGGCAAGTCGATTTTTAATCACAACGAGTTTGTGGTTTAATGCAATTGAATTATTTCTATGCATAAAACATGGCTAACACTGTTCCAAAAACACACACACTGACTCTCAAACACCAAGAAGTTGCACATTCCTTCTGTTAAAACTAGTAATTGATGCAAGCACTTGCTGTAAGTGTAGATTCAAACTTGTGCACATGCTCTTCAACACGTGCGTAATCCAATGCTTGAATCCGCACTAGGCTGGTTTTTAAAATGAGCTACGTATTGTTTGTGTCTATACATGGAGCAGAAAGGTAGCATGCAAGCATGGTCAAAAAGCTAAAATTAAAGAGATTATTTTTGTGTGAAATTATGACTTGCACTTGTGTTTTCTACTGATTTATCTTGTTATTTATTGAATGTTTATATTAATGCAGGAACTTGTAGATGGACGCTTTGAATTCTCATACAAGACTTTGAAAAATGAACATGTGTAAATTTTCCTAATGGAGTAGTGGTAAAAATGAACCGAACTCTACTTGAGAAAGCTCGATGCTTGAGATTAACATCGGGTTTGTCTAAGGGATTTTGGGCTGATGCTTTGTCAACCGCAGTGCATATTATTAATCGAATTCCATGCTCGACTATTAATAACAAATTTCCGGAGGAAGTGTGGAAGGGAAAGAGCATTGACTTGAGTTATCTTCATGTATTTGGTAGTACAGTTTATGTGCATGATTCAGGGAATGATAAGCTTGCCCTTAGAGCTTTCAAGGAGGTTTTGCTTGGCTATATGGATGGTGTTATAGGCTATCAGATTTGGAATCTGGAAACGAAGATGGCTATAGTTTCTCGTCATGTAACTTTTGATGAGTCAGTTATGTTTAATGAGAATGAGGGCTCATCGGATGTTCCGGATTTGGAGGTGCTTGCGAGGCGAATGTAGTTGATTTTACATCACATAGGCCATAGGGTTCCTCTAGTAGTGTTGGTGATGTGCATGATTCTATCGAAGAATCGGTTCAAAGTGGAGCTGAAGGAAGACCAAGTGATGGTATTACTATTCTGGTTGGTCGTTGTGCTATAAGGCCACCCAAAAGATATGGTGATTGGAACCATCTTAGCTTTTGTGAGAATTTGGACTATGCGCTTCATGTACTTCAAGATGAGCCGACGGACCTTGATGATGTCATGAGTTCGAGTGATAGCTTGAAGTGGATTTGTTCCATGAAGGAAAAGAAGCAATCATTGATGAAGAACCAAACTTGGTAGTAGGTTCCTCTTCCTAAAGGAAACTGTTCTATTGGGTGCAAATAGATATACAAGTTAAAGGATGATGGAAGATACAATAGGCGAGTGGCTAAGGGGCACAGAAGGGTTTGTTGTAGAAACTTCTATTCGGATTAGATCTTCGCACCAGTTGTGAGACATACTTCTATTCGGATATTACTAGCCATAGTTATTATTCATGATTGGAGTTGGAGAAACTTGATGTGAAAGCCGCCTTCTTACATGGTGACTTGGATGAAGACATCTACATGGAGCAACCAGAAGGGTTTGTTGTAGATGGAAAGTCAAATTTGGTTTGCAATTTGAAGAAATAACTATATGGTTCGAAGAAATCACCTAAGAAATTGTACAAGATATTTAATCACTTCATGCTTGAAAGTGACTTCCATCAAAGCATCGAGGATGCTTGTGCTTATTTCAAGAAGTTAGGAAATGATCGTTGGGTGTATTTACTCTTGTATGTGGACGATATGCTCATTGCTTCTAAGGATAAGAAAGGAATCAATAAGTTGAGATTGAAGTTAAAGGAGGAATTTGAAATGAAAGACCTTGGATAAGCAAAGAAGATTCTAGGCATGGAGATTGAAGGAGATCAAAAGCGTTTTGAGTTGAAACCGACTCAAAACGAATACATTAGAAAAGTGCTTTACCAGTTTAGCATGAATGATGCAAAGGCGTCAATTACACCTTTACCTTTGCATGTAAAGCTTTCAAGTAAGGGATCACCTATCGAGGAGAAAGACAAGGTTTATATGGCAAAGGTGTCATATGCTAGTGCAGTTGGTAGCTTGATGTATGCCATCATGTATACAAGACCAATATTGCAAATGTCGTCGGGGGTGGTTAGTCAAGTTTATGGCTAATTCGGGGAAATCGCATTGGGAAGCAGTGAAGCTTATTTTGAGATACTTGAAAGTTACAACATCACATGGTCTTGTTTTTAGGGGTAGTAGGAGAAGAATCGCATGTTGGTTGGTTACTGTGATTCAGACTACGCCGGTGATAGGGGTCGAAGGAAATTAACTTCCAAATATGTCTTCACTCTTGGTGGTACAACCATTAGTTGAAGATCGAGATTGCAAACTGTAGTTGCTTTATCCACTACGGAGGAGGAGTTAATAGCTGCGGTGGAGGCAGCAAAAGAAGCACCCTATTTGAAGTGATTGCTATGTGACTTAGGTTTTGAACATGATAGTGCTGTTGTTTAATGTGATAGACAAAGTGCTATTCATTTGGCGTTCAGCTCGCGGACCAAGCACAATGAGGTAAGGGAGTCATTTCTAGTAGCCATGGATGAAGACAAGCAAATATGCCTTTGCAAAGTGCACACAAAGGATAATGCGGGGGATATGTTCACTAAGATATTGTCGGTTGGGAAGTTCGAGCATTGCTCTAACTTAATTCGCTTGAAGATATGCTAGGTACCATGGGGTGGCACGGTTGAGAGAGAAGTGGAGGAGTATCGGTGAGAGATTGTAGTTATATCTTAACATTATACTTAACATTTGGTAAGATTTCTTGGATTGGGTGTTTTTAACACTTCATTGGCGGGTGGAGGCTTTGTCTGAACTCGTTGGTGGAGTGTAATGGGCGGTGGCTATACTGGAGTTCATTGGGAAAACATTCAAGCTTGCTTGGTTAAAGGTAGAGGATGGTTTGGTACCATCGGTGTTGGTTATGGATATGGATATAGTATTAAGATAGATTGTTACATTTTGCGATACTATATGGTAGAATTGAAGTGGATGGAACCAGCTTCGTGTCGGAGAATATAGTTCACAAATCAGAGCTCGCATGAGGAATTTAGAGGTGAAAAGGTGTAAGGTTTCATCTAAGTTCTGCGACAGACGTCTGTCGTAGCCGCGACCGACATCTGAGTAGCCAGGGAGGAGTTTCCCGAGACTTGAGACCGATGTCTGTCACTTTGGACAGACGTCTGTGCTGAAGCACTATAATTCCCAGAACCAGGACAAATGTTTGAGGCGTTTTTCAGGCCGTTTCGGTCTGAAATATTGCAGGCTGATTTGTGAAGGATCCAGGGGAAATTTGGGTAATTGCTACATATTATTCTCTCCTTATATAAGCTACATCAGATCCAAAAAGGTGGTTACTAGAAAGAGGCCAATCAGGAGATTAAGAGATATGTTTATTCTAATTAGGGTTTTGACAACCCTAATCTTCTTCAATTCTTTTCTCCACAAAATCAAAAGTTTCTAGTGAATTTGATCATTGTAACCAATCTCTTCTGCTCTTTTATTGATGTTAATAAAAGATTCTCTCCCAAAGGAGACGTACATTGGGAATATGCTAGTGGAACCACTATAAATCAATGTGTGATTTATTTTTCGTTATTGCTTCTATATTTCTCTTGTTTGGACATTGTAATTGGCACTGGATTGTGTGACACTCTACGTTCATTAATATAACTCTTTATCAAAATGCATTAAGTTCCATGAAGTGTTATAGGTAAACAGAAACATAATATCACAAGATAGATATAAAATATCAACGGAAACTTAATACTTCATTATTAGGCAGAAAAACACTGTAGTCTCAAAACCAGTTACAACATCAAGCTAAAATACTGAAACCAAGTATATGAAACCAAAACATATGTCTTGCGCTAAAAGCCATCAGAGTAGAGAAATGTAAAATCGTAATCCCCAATAATAGCCATAACAAAGTAGACAAGTAGTCGAAGCGATACATCAAAGAAGATCCAGATCCAAGCAGAGACAGAGAGGGTCCTAATCACGACTGAGCGTTCCCACCTTGAGAACCTGGAGGGAAATTAGAGAGAGAAAAGGAAACAAAACAGGTCAGACATAAAGTCTGGTGAGTCCAGTGACTTTTATCATATAAAGAAGTAAAAGTATCATGACAGGCATATAAACTGGATGAGAGATAACAGTATCATATAACATGTATAAATAGACTGAACATGATAAGCAGGATAAATAGGATAACATAGACCAAGTTATGCTTCTCAGTTATTTCTCTGCACCAATACTAGTATAACTGATGTGTGACATGATTAGGTATCCCCTAATTACTTAACAGAAACAGAATGATCCCTACAGAAATATAATGGTAGGATTAGGTGTAATCTAGTAACAGGTTTTACCCAAACAGAAATAACAGGCACCTCAACAGAAACAACGGGTGTCACCCTAAATAGAAACAACAGGTAGCTCAACAGAAACAGACAGGACTAGATGTACCCTAATTACTACCCCTAGCGATCGGCTCCTTAACTTGTAAGTACCATGTGTCGAACCCACATTAGGGTGTATTACTTCCTAAAGTGGCAACCTACAGACGGACACAAACCAATTTACTGGTGGTAAAACGGCTTATTTTCCCTACTGACCGGACTCATGCACACACATGACTCCATTGGAACGCGGCCGTACACACCCCTTTTCAAATGAACCTCTTATAATCAGTTCAGTATGTGTGTCCTGACCCCTACCTAGTGCGGGTCCCAGTTTAATACAAAAACGGGTTACCGAATGATATGGGTCCTACACAGCAGATGACACAAGACAAACCACTAAAGTTGTGTCCCCCCAATTAACTAGGATTTTTAACAGGTTAAGGCTATAGATTAACAGATTCGTCTAGTCCCCACAAATTAACAGGTTAAGTTTCACTGGTTAACCGGTTTATTCAACCCCAACAGATTAAATAGGTTTACTTAACGCCTAACTGATTAAACAGGTTTACTTAACCCCAACAGATTAATCGGGTTTACTTAACCCCAATAGATTAATCGGGTTTACTTAAGTTACTTACAGTTTCATTTACATGTTTCTCTTAATCCTTAAATTAAACCTACAGATTTATATGCCCCCAAACCTCCAGTCATAATTCACAGTATTAAATATTCCCCCAAATTTTAGTCATATTTCACAGTATAGATTATGCCCCCAAATTCCAATCACGATTCATAGTACAAGATATGGCCCTAAATTACCATTCCCAATCATTCCCAATTTTCCCAATTTTCGTTTGTATGCATGTCTCAGCGATATTGGCCTAGGCTCGAAGGTAGCCTTGGCTATAAAAATAAAAAGGGAATGAGGGAGGAAGAAAAACAGAAATAGGCATATAATAGCAGAAATAGGCGTATAATAACAGAAATAGGCACATAAGAACTGAACAGCTGAACAAGTGTACAGAAATTCACATGTAATTATAACAGAATTGTTTAGGTATGAATCAGTTTCTTAATAGACATAGGTTCAGATCCAGGTTTATAAACATGTCAGGGTTACTGTTAAAATTTATATCAAAAAGTAACATGAACTTACATAAATTGGATCGATGCACAAGAAATGTTTATTATGTATGTATAGGCTGATGCATGTATATGTTGATGTTTGAAGAAGATAGTCTAGTTCAATCCAAGCTGAGGCAGCATCTCATTGTCTCCATTGTTTTAAGTGTAGGAAAACAATAGAAATGATGTCCTTTATATAACTTATCCTCAACATATCCATCTAACAAACAAGTCCAGGTTCAGAAAAATGCATCCATCAGGGATGGTCGACCCACCCCCACCCGGGTCGACCCATAGGTCGACTTACCTGACCTTAGGTTGACCCATAAGTCGACCCAGACCAGGCATGGGTCGACCCTTAACAGGTCGATTTCTCGCCCTTCGCCGCCCTGGGCTCTCGCTTCGTACTTTGAACTGATTTGAATTTTTTAAGTTGTTTTATTCACGTATATTCTTCTTACATGTATACAAACTTCCAACCTTTATATCTTTCTCATACGATGTTTGTTTACGCAAACTCGGAGTCTATCTTAAGCAGAATTCCGAGACGAACGTAATGGTACAACCCATTTTACTTAGTTCCCAATATTCAATTAAGTATTCTTTAGTTTGTTGTTAATAATATCCTTTAAAATTACAGGGTGTTACATTCTCCCCTACTGATAAGATTTCGTCCCCGATATCGTTAAGTTAAGAAGAACTACATCCACCTATAATCATTTACTCATCCATCATCCACAGCCATTAATTGTCCTTAGTGCTTTTATGAACATATACAAAGGTGTGTGTATATGTACCTATGCTAATGCGAAAAATCAAGTGGTCTACTGATTCAGTCGACCTCCTCAATGCAATGCATGTTAGTGCCATGAATCCAATATGTATGCAGATAGTCCTAGTATATCATGTAAATGTTATATGTGTGCACAATCATCCATCCAAATGCAACATCCGTATGATAAAACTCCACTTCCATCCATTAAATAGAAAAATGCAATCCATATGCAGTATGAGAGTACTTTGACCTGATCTAGTTTCTAGTGCGTGTATATGCATCCACGAGAAACCACTAGCAAACAATTGCATCCACTGCATCCATCAAACATAACATGTCTCAAACACATGTTTACATCCATTGGTTTCTTACCTAAAGGTCGAAGATTTGATCGATAGGATACACTCAAATGACTGAAGCAAGTACAAATAAAAGCTTGGAAAAAGAAGTTAAGAGCGTACCCTCGAAAGGAAAAGGATACAAAGCGCAAATCTTGTCCTCAATCTCCCAAGTTGCATCCTCGCTATCTTCTCCCCATTGTACTTTCATCAACTTAACTTCTTTGTTGCGTAGTTTCTTAACCTCTGATCCAAGTATACGGGTAGCAACTCATCTAACTGTTGCCTCCCTTTCTACCTCTATTTCCTCAAGCATGCTCGGCTCAACTACCTCTGCTGTATTGTGCAGACATTTCCGCAAATGTGAAATGTGGAAAACATCATGAACACATGCCAATCGCTTTGGTAGTCTCACCCTATAGTCCATTTGACCTATCCTTTCCACTATGGGAAATGACCCTACAAACCTTGGCGCCAGTTTCCCTACAGATCAAAAGCGAACCACATTCCTCAGAGATGATACTCTGATGAAAACCATGTCTCCTACCTTAAACTCAATGTTAGTCCTTCTCTTATCTACGTAGGACTTCTGCCTGTCATGAGCTGCCTTCATACGTCGGCGGATAAAATCAATTTTTCTGAAGTTTCTCTAATCATGTCAGGTCCAAGTAGAAGCCTATCCGTAGACTCCAACCAACAAGTCGGTGATCAGCAAGGTTGTCTATACAGTGCCTCAAAGGGCGCCATGCCTGTATTAGCCTGATAAATGTTATTGTTGGCGAACTCAACCAAACGGAGATGCTCCTCCCAAGTCCCTCCAAAATCTAGGATACACAGCCTAAAAAGATCCTCAAGAAGTCTATTCACCTTCTTAGTCTGCCCATCGTTCTGAGGGTGATATGCGGTGCTCAAACATAACTGTGTGCCTAATACCTCTTACAGTCTCTCCCAAAACTCACTACAGAAGATGACGTCATAATCACTCACTATGCTATAAGGATCTCCATCTAAATGGACTATCTCACGAAGATAAACCGATGTTAACCATGCTGCCTTTCTCTTACTCTTAACAGGAAGAAATGAGCGCTCTTAGTAAACATGTCTACGATAACCCATATACTGGTATTGCCTTTCCTCGATCTAGGAAAACCATCAATGAAATCCATAGAGACACTCTCCTTCTTCCACTGTGGGACCTCCAAAGGATGAAGCAAACTGCCAGGCTTTTTCTGTTCAGCTTTATCAAACTAAACATCGAGAGACAAACTCCGCTACATTTTTCTTTATCCCAACCCAAAAGAAAACCCTCTCCATATTTCTATACATCTTATCGCTGCCCGGATGGATAGTCATCCTAGAATGATGGGCTTCCTCAAGGACTGTCTTCAACAGATTTTCATCTCGGGAAACACAAAGCCAACCGTCCCTTTGTAGCCACCCTCTATCATCTGTGGAGTATCTACTAAGGTGACTAGAAGTCTCCCTCTACTGAGCCTATACAAGATGTATGCTATTTGTGGGTCCTCTAGCTGCGAAGATCCTATTTGATACATAAGAGTAGGTCGCACCTCTAAGGAAGCCAACAAACTAGGTGTAAGATTCGTAGAAGGCCTAAAATCGAAGCTAGATATTTACTCCAAACTCTGCCTCTCTATGAATAGAGGACTCAATGTCATCCTCTGCCTACTCAACGCGTCCACCACTACATTACCCTTGTCAGGGCTATAAGCAATCTCAAAATCATAGAACGCTAGGAACTTCATCCATCACTATTGTCACAAGTTGAGATCCTTCTGTGAGAACAGATACTTGAGCGACTTATGGTCCATGTATGACTCGAACCTCTCTCCAAACAGATAATGTCACCAAGTCCTAAGTGCGAACACTATAGCAGTCAATTCTGAATCATGGGTAGGGTGGTTCTTCTCATGAACTCTCAACTGTCTACCACCCATAATACCCTTCCCTCTTGCATTAAGATGACACCAAGCCCTGTACTACATGCATCAGTGTACACTGTGAACACTTTGTTCCCATCAGGCAAAGTCAAAACTGAGGCTATTGTTAGAGCCCTCTTCAATCGCTGAAAAGCATCCTCACAGTCAATACTCCAAGAAAAGGTTAGATTCTTCTTCGTCAGTCTGGTGAGTGGGGATAATATCTTTGCGAAGTCCTAGATAAACTTTCTATAATAGCCCGCCAAACCAAATAAACTTCTCACCACCATTGCATTCTTTGTAATCTTCCAATCTTGAACTACAACTACTTTCGCAGGATCCACCGCTATCCCATCCTTGGAGACCACATGCCTTAGAAATATTACCTCCTCTCTCCAAAAGTGACATTTGGAGAATTTCTCCTTAAGTTGGTGTGCACAGAGAGTCCTTAAAACCTCCTATAAATGTAGGGTGTGATCTTCCTCGCTCTTCGAGATGACCAGAATGTCATCCACAAAGACCACAATGAACTTATTCAGAAACTACCTGAACACCCTACTCATCAGATCCACAAAATATAAGGGTGCATTCGTCAACTCAATAGGCATGACTAACCACTCAAAGAAACCATTTGGAGTTCTGAAAGCGGTCTTATCTATACTATCCTCGGCCACCATCAACTGATGAATTCCCATGGCCAAGTCTAACTGCGAGAAAAAAGATGCGCCAACAAGCTGGTCAAACAGATCGTAAATCTCGGAAGTGAGTGCCTATATTTCTTGGTGAGCTTATTCAACTCCCTATAATCTACACATAGACGAAGTGAACTATCTGCCTTGGTAGCAAAGAAGACTAGAGCATGCCATTTTGATATACTTTGCCTAATAAACCCGTTCTCAAGTAGCTCCCCTACTTGCTTGCTAAGCTCCCCCCTTTCCCCTGGATCCATGTGGCGCACAGGAAATGCGACTAGTTTTGCATTATCAACCAAGTATGTCCGGAAATCAAACTTACGCCTCGGAGGTAAGCCCCTAACCTCATCAAAAACATCCGGATACTCATAGACTATAGGTGCAGATCACAAATCATCGACAGGAGCATTAAGTGATTCTAGGAAACTAAGCATGAAAGACCCCTTCGGGTCGCAGGAAATCTCAAGGGTCCTCCCTCGGCAAGTCAGAAGTCTAACGACCCTCCTCTTACAGTCTTGAATGGAACCATACATGCTAGCCAATCCATCCTTAGAATCATACCATAACCCATTAAACCAAGCACATACGCGTCGCACTCAAACTCGACGGCAAACACAAATATCCTCAAACCCCGACATATCATAGACAGATGAGTCTAGTCCCCAACAGGTTTGCGACAATAACGGGATCAAAAACAATACTAGTACTAAGGTGTAGAGACTCAACCATAGAATCATATATAAAAGAGTAAGAAGCACCAGAATCAAAAGGAGTCATAATTGGATGATCGGAAAGAGAAATCAAACCTTCAACAAAAAATTTCCTACCTCTCTCCGGTACACTGGCCTCGAGAGCATGCACCTGCCCTTCAGAAAATCTTATACTTTGGCATTATCCTTGCCTCTTCGGGCACTCCCTAGTATAATGTCCGACTTCACCATAGTTGAAGCAAACATCCTTCCTTTTTCTGCAATTCTTGACCAAATGACCCAATCTCCCACAATCATGACACTTCTTCTTTCCTCGAGCTTTGTCATTCTTTCCACCCTTCTTTTACAGTTTTTTCTTGAGCCATACTTTCTTGTTTTGCGTCTCATCAGTCTTAGCCTCCTTTCTCTCATCCTTACCACCTTCGTGCATTAATGCCGAATCAACCAGTCTCTCAAAAGTAGCCCTGATCAGAATGAGAGATAATGCCCGTGCTTGAAGAGGTTGATTAAATCCTTTTGCAAACCTTAAAGCTTTCTTGTGCATGGTAATCACCAACACCAGAACAAACCTTGCCAACTGATTGAACTTATTGACATACTCTTTAACAGACATGCTCCCTTGCTTAAGTGCCAGAATTTTTTCCATCTGCATACTCTCTTCTGCTTGAGAGAGAAATTTCATCTCGAATCTCTATCGGAAATCAACCCAAGTATCAACTGGACACCCTGATTGAGTCACTTCTCACTAGAACGAAGCCTCGACCTTAAGCAGCCATGTAGCCAACTGTATCTTCCTACGGTCATCAACCTCAAAAAGCCCAAACAATTCGTCCGTCTCTTTTACCCAGTTCCTTGCTTTCACAAAGTTCCCGGTTCCCCTGAATGGCTTTCCTCCCATAGCATAGAAGTCCTTGCATATCTTAGAGAAATTATCCTCTCACGAAAGAGGCGGAACAATGGCTGTAGCTGGTGGAGGGGATTCTCCTTGGGCTCCGGAAGACGTTGTAGCCTCAAGATACCTTGGGGAACCAAGCCGGTATCTGAACGCCCTCGGGAAGATTCGGTTCCCAAGACATGCTGAAAAGAAAAGGAAAAGGAATTCAAACAGAGAATCGAAAGATATTTTATATGACTTTGAGAATATGGTTTTTCAAAAACAGACTTTTCTTTGAAAATTCTTTATTTTTGAAAACAATTTTCAATACTTTTACCCGATCTTGCAACCTTCAAGTCTGATACCAAATGTGACACTCCACGTTCGTTAATGTCACTCTTTATCAGAATGCATTAAGTTCTGTGAACCGTTATAGGTAAACAGAAACAGAATATCGCACGACAGATATAAAATAGCAGCATAAATTTAAAACTTCATTATTTAGGATAAAAACATCGTAATCTCAAAAATAGTTAAAACACCAAGCTAAAATACTGAAACCAAGTACATGAAACCAAAACATCTGTCTTGTGCTAAAAACCATCAGTGTACAGAAATGTAACATCATATTCCCCAGTAATAGCCATAACAAAGTAAATAAGTAGTCAAAGAGATACATTAAAGTAGATACAGATCCAAGCAGAAATAGAGAGAGAGCTGTGCAGTTAAAGTGCTTAGCAGTTCCATAGCGGTAAAGGTGTAAAAAGCTATAGCGGGGATAAAGCGGGGAAATAGTGGGGATATAGCGGATCTGAAAAAATGTTAATTAAATGTAAAATTATATAATTAAAATTAATTAATTATCATTCTCGCATCGTTTGTGTAGAAGAAACGAATATTAATTAATATAATATAACAAAATCAAAGAATATCATGGTTATGCACACTAGATTCGAGGATTACTGCAGATTTCTATCTTATATAACACATTTATGACTTAAAATTAACTCTTTACATTAAATTTTTTGATTTACTTTAAAATAAAATTGATCAAATTATCCATTGTATATTAATATTGCTAAAGCGAGTGCTAAATTGCGCTGATTTAGTGGACGAAGCGGAAATTAGTGGGGCTTTAAGTGGAGCTACTGTACATCAGCGTTAAATAGAAATAGCATAGAGGCAAGAGAGCGCTATGGGCTATAGCGGAGATTTTACGGGGATTTAGCGGGGTTTTAACTGCATAGAGAGAGAGTCCTAATCATGACTGAGCGTTCCCACACTGAGAACCTAGGGATGCGGAGAAAGAGAGAGAAAAGGAAACAAAATTGGTCAGACATAAAGTCTGGAGTGTCCAGTGACTTTTAGCATATAAATAAGTTAAAGTATCATGAAAGGCATATAAACTGGATGAGTGATAACAATATCATCTAACTGGTATAAACAGATTTAACAGGATAAGAAGGATAAAACATGATAATATGGACCAAGCTATGCTTCTCAGTTATTTCTCTGCACCAATGCTAGTATAACAGATATGTGACAGGATTAGGTATCCCCTAATTACTTAATGGAAACAGAATGATCCCCATAGAAATATAATGCTAGGATTAGGTGTACTCTAGTAACGGGTTTTACCCAAACAGAAATAACAGGCACCTCAACAGAAATAACGGGTGTCACCCCAAACAGAAACAACAGGTACCTCAACAGAAACAGACAAGACTAGATGTACCCTAATTACTACCCCCAAGCGATCGGCTCCCTAACTTGTAAATACCCTGTGTTGAACCAAACATAGGATGTATTACTTCCTAAAGTGACAACCTACATGAGGACATAGACCTATTTACTGGTGCTACAACGGCTTACTTTCCCCTTACAGACCGGACTCATGCACGCACATGACTCTATTGGAACGCGCCTGTATGCACCCCTTTTTAGATGAACCTCTTATAATCAGTTCATTATGCATGCCCTGACCACTACCTAGTGCAGGGTCCCCGTTTAACACCAGATGGGTTACTGACTGATATGGGTCCCACATAGCAGATGGCACAAGTCAAACCCCTAAAATTGTGTCCACCAATCAACAAGGATTTTAAATACGTTAAGCTTACGGATTATAGGTTCGCCTAACCTCTATAGATTAACAGGTTTATCTAGCCCCAATAGATTAAATAGGTTTACTTAACCCCTAACAGATTAAACATGTTTACTTAACCCCAACAGATTAAACATGTTTACCTAACCCCAATAGATTAAACAGGTTTACATAAGTTACTTGCAGTTTCATTTACATGTTCCGCTTAATCCTTAAATTAAGCCTATAGATTTACGTGCCCCCAAACCTTTAGTCGTAATTCACAGTATAAACATGCCCCTAAATTTTAGTCATATTTCACAATATAGGTTATGCTCCCAAATTCCAATCATGATTCATAGTACAAGATGTGCCCCCTTATTATCATTCCCAATTTATCCCAATTTTTGTTCGTACGCATGTCTCAGTGATATTGGCTTAGGCTTGAAGGTAGCCTAGGCTATAAAAATAAAAAGGGAATGAAGAAGGAAGAAAAATAGAAATAGGCATATTATAGCAGAAATAGGCTTGTAATAACAGAAATAGGCACATAAGAACTGAACAGCTGAACATGTGTACAGAAATTCACATGTAGTTATAACATAACCATTTAGGTATGAATTAGTTTCTTAACAAGCATAGGTTCAGATCTAGGTTTATAAACATGTTAGGTTTACTGTTAAATTTTATATCTAAAAGTAACTTGAACTCACAGATATTGGATCGATGCACAAGAAATGTTTCTGATGTATATATATGCTGATGTATGTATGGGCTGATGTTTGAAGAAGATAGTCTGACTCGATCGAAGATGAGGCAACATCTCATTGTCTCCATTGTTTTAGGTATAGGAAAATAGTAGAAATTCTGCCCTTTATATAGCTTATCCTCAACGAACCCATCCAACAAACAAGTGTAGGTTTAGAACAATGCATCCGCTCAGATCAGGGATGGGTCGACCCACCTGACATTCGGTCGAGCCACAGGTCGACCCAGACCAGGCATGGATCAACCCCTAAAGGGTTAATTTCCCTCCATCGCCGCCCAGAGTTCACGTTTCGTATTTTGAATTGATTTGAATTTTCTGAGTTGTTTTATTCACATATATTCTTCTTACGTGTATACAAACTTCTAACCTTTATATCTTCCTCATACGATGTCCGTTTTACACAAACTCAGAGTCTATCTTAAGCAGAATTCCGAGATGAACACAAGAATACAGTCTATCTTACTTAATTCCCAATATTAAATTAAGTATTCTTTAGTTTATTGTTAATATTATCCTTTAAAATTACTAGGTGTTACAGATTGAGTTGATACTATTTTGAGATATTGGTTGGTTATTTTCACATTTTTACCACGATCTCGTCTTCCGTTGAAATTGGTTTTTTATATTTAAGCGCTCTTGGGTCGAAATTGTCCACGATGATAGTGAGGTGTAAAAGAACATTACTGTCCTACAATGTTGTAAGTAGTCATGAGTGAATATTTTACTTTATTATTCTTCGTTATTTATAATCTCTAACACTCATCAGAGATATTGCAACTCAATTTTAATGAAGACAACTTCAAGCAAAAAAAAAAAAATGTTACTAAAATAAGTGTTAAGTGCCTACCTATCAGAAAAACAAACATAAACATTTGTAAAGCAGACAGAAAAACAAAATACTTCAACTATGTTGTAATGAGATTAACAAACAAACTTCAGTAAATGTTGGAAAAAATATAAAATTACCTTGTTAATAGCTGTGTTTTGCCTACATACTATATAGCACTTCCAATGTCAAAATTTGAGAACATTCGGTACTTTCTTGAATCAAAAAAATAAATCATTAGTCATTGTTAATATAAAATATAAATACATGCACAAATTTGGTTGATATACAAATCAAAGCTAAAATCTTGTTCATAATTGTCATTGGGTCTAAAAGGCTCTGTTTTGAATAGACAAAGTTTAGAGCAGTATAATTCTATTTCTCTGTGTTGCATTATAGAATAAAATGTTAAATAACAATTTCTTAATAAATATTAGATGTTAAAATAAACTGTACCTTCTCAAAAAAAAAAAATTGCAAAATATCATTGTGGTCAATATTATTAAAAAAAAAAATCACCAATATTAAAAGCTACCTGATTTTAATCTAACAACTGTATATTTGTGATTCTCTGTAAGATACTTCGTGTAGTTGATGATGTTATAATCATAAGAATAAATTCTTGTAAGATATTTCATATAAGTCGTTCATATGTGAGATATTCATAACCGTAAGAATGAATTCATGGTACTCATTATCACATTATTCCCATGAAGCTTTTGTAGTAGAATAAAAAACAAAACAAAAAAATTAATTGACAATAAACATCAATTTAATGGACAAATTGAAGAATGGATGAAGTTAGAAATACAGCTTACACTATTAAGTAGTTGGAACATTCCTTTCCTTTTCTTTTGCAGAATATTTACTGTAAACTGCAGCATATCAAAAAAATCATTATCCCTAAATCAATGAAATTTCAAATTTTATTGGAAAACAAATCATGCATTCCTATTTCATTTGATAAATTTTAGAAATATTAGAGAAGTTCCAGGCTAAGTCTTTAATTTTTGTAGTAGGGAAATTTTAATTAAATCATAGTTTAGACTTTAAAGAGCATATAGAATCATTTCTGAATTCAACTTGTAGAAAATAGCTTATAATATCAATGATTTTAGTGGTTAAAATTAGATTTAAATTTGCAGATAGGAATAAATTCCAAATTAAGGGATGCAAAACCGTCTTTAAACTACTTAAATGATTCAAAATTAACCAATAAATTAAATAACAAATAGAAACCACAAAACAAAAATCTAACCATGTCTTAAAAATTACAAAAATGAAATAGGACTTCGGTTTTGTATAGTTTAAATATTTCAGATAATTTAACCTGAGAAAATTAAGGCGAATTATAGAAAAACCCTGAATCACCTTCTCTCTCTTTTATATTTGTCTCAAATTAATCCTTTGCTTCAGTTCAATTTGATTTAAGTTTATAGATAGAAGACAAGGGAAGTAAAAGTTAGGGATTCATGAGTTGTAGGCTGCCAGAGGGTTAATCTGCGGACTCTGGAGTAATGGATTGGATGTTGTCCTATATGTATTGCTAAGGTTGACGATGTTGAGTGGAGTACAAATGACAGAGTTGACGAGGAAAAGATAAATTTACTCAATGCGATGAAATTTGAGCACGATTAAAAAGGGAAGATTCAATTGACAAAAAACGATTTATGGGAAAGGGAACGAGGGTAGAAAAAAATAAAGTATGAAGGGAGAGGAATAGTAGATAGGTGGTTACGTTTATTTTGGACCACATGGACTTATTTTTACAAAGGCGGGAATGTGGAATATTTTTTATCGCGTTTATATTATTAGTGAAACACTTTTTCCTGCATTTGGAAAGAAACACCACCAATTTTTGCAATAAAAAATCAATTTTCTTATAGTGTTCGAATCTAAATATACTTAAATTTAAATATTTATAATCTATTAAACTTGGAAATTTGGATTTAATTAGCTTGAAACTGTTAAAATGAATTTAAAGAAAATTTGAAATTTTAAGAATTTGATTGAAGTAATAAAATCTAAACGAAACTTGAATCATGTTTGAAATATACTGGAATTAAAATATATTATTAAGCTGGAATAAATTTGAAGTGAGGTTTTGATAACTGAATTGATTATAAGGTAAAACTGAACATATGGATATATGGTTCGGATTGGATTATTATTTAAAATTAGGATATTTTATACAAAACTAATTTAGACTATTTTATATCATTATTAATTTGTAACTATTTGTATTTAACTTAATTATTAAACATCTTATAATTATATTAAATTTAATTATTTTGTCTAACTATTTAACTACTACATATGTATATACTTTATAACCATTTTAATCAAATTGTTTTGCACAAATAAATTTTTTAAATAAATTATTCGTATTATATCAACAATTATAAATAAGAGTCTAATTCCATTCTGAACTATTAGATCTGAAATGTTTAGCACGAATATTTTTGAATAATGATAATTGTGATAGAAATTTGATATAAAATGTAATTCTTGTTAACGAACTATTTGTAAATATGAAATCTGAAGTCTTAAATGGAATCAAATCATGAATCGGTTGAAATACGATTTGTGATTTTTGAATATTTATACTTAATTGTTTAAATATAATACTAATATTTAGAGTTAATTGATTCATGATATTTAAATATGATTTTCAAATATAAACGACCACGGTGCGAAATAAGCATTCGATTGTTAAAGAGACCAAAGTCAGTATTAACATACCACTACAACAAAAACACCATATTACAACTTTAATTTTACAACTGTGGGAAAATCACAGTTGTGATAAATGTTTATTACAACTGTGGGAAAAGAACATTTGTAATAAATGTTTTTTTACAACTGTCATCTCTCTAAAGTTGTAATAAACATATTTTTAACAACTTTTCATTTTATTAGTTGTAATAGATGCTGTTACAAACTTCATGTTTACAATATCTATTTTTGATTACTAATTATATTAATGTTTAATAATAATAATTAATAATAAACTTATAAATCAGTAATATTTATCAATTATTATTAAATAATTAATAGTTAATAAGTAGTTATTCATTTTTAATAGTTAATGTATGTTAACTACTTAGTAATAACTGGTATTAGTAATTAATATATTTAATGAGAAATTAATAACTGGTAATTAATATTTAATATTTAACAAGTTATTAATATTTATTATTTAATAAGTAGTTAATAATAATTAATATTTGGTAATTAGTACTAGTAAATATAGTTAATTAATAATTAATAGTCAATAATTAGGTATTAAATTATTATTAATAATAAATAAACTAGTAGCAAATATCTAATTAATAATTTATAATCTACAATTTATAAATAACTCACTATTGAATGCTATAATTTATAATTAATTATAAAATTTTATAAACAACGTTGATTAATCGAACGATAATTAAATAATAATAGTTAAAATTAAATTTTAATATTAATAATGATAAAAATAATAATACTTATTAAGATATTTTACTTATATAAAATAATAAATGACAATAATTTTATCTATTAAACTCGAAAAACTAAGTATAATTCTAGTTGTACTCAAACAAACAATCATCGGATGCGAGTGTGACCATATCCGTATTTGTATTTCTTTTTCCAAAATCATATAATTTTTATCACTCGAATACGGATACGGTTGAATCTTGGACTTCTTGAATATTTATTATCATTTCATTGCTTAAACAAGAAAGCAGGAAGTGCCATCGGCTGCACTCCTTGTTTCAAAATGAACTCGCTTGCATTCATCCTAAACAACTATCCTGGAACGGTCGAAATTTTACTTCATCGCTCCCCCACAAAATCCCTAATTCCATTTCCCCCAACTTCCTTCTCACCATCCCGTCTCCCCATCTGCTTCTTTCCGACCAACCCTTCTAACCAATCAAGGTTGACGTCGTTCGCATTCTCCTCCTCCCAAATACATACTTCCACTTTGCCCGATTGGGATCTCCTACAAACCCTAAACGAACAACGCCATTACCCTTCCCAACACCATCACAAATTTGCATCAACCACCGACCATTTCCCGTTCTCGATGCGGCTGCAAATCTGCATCAGTCGTGGTTGCCTCCGGTAGACTTGGCAAACGATTCGGTTTCTGCTCCAACATTAATTCACCGGTGATAAAAGGCGGTGAACTTCAACCAATTTTCCATCACCATCCGTCAATTCTACTGAACCAATATCGACAATCGTCAAATTTCCTTCCCATCGGCAAAGGTTAGATTTTTATCTCCTTACAAATATATGCTACAGCGGAATTTAAAACCCCCAATTTCGCAATAACTGCCATGTTACCTGCCTTTACTCAACCTCCCCATAACTTGGAGACAATATTTTCATTTAATGTAGGTATATTCCAATAATCCTGATTTACTACATTCCAATTTAGGCTGATTCTTTGGGTAATTTACTATTTTTAAACTACAGAACTGGATGTAGAGTTCATAGGAACTATAAATAGACTAATGATCTACTGTTTACTTACTTGGACTCATAATTGAACTGATGCTCAATAAAATAGGAACTCTCCGTATTTTCATCTGTGTCGGTCTTTGATTTGCGCATATAATCAGCATGCCACACCCTTGCTTCTTTTTCCATTTCTACATAACTAAACAGAAAAAACTAAGCATATGTTAATCTACATAATAATCAGTGAACCTGTACGCCTATATACATTCGGAATCTTATGCGCTTTACCGTGGAAATTGTGCATGTTATACTTTGGGCTAGTCTTACCCTACACTTGGCGTTGAACACTATATTGCACTCCCACTTTCAGCAACATCTTCTCTTACGTTGATAACCATCTAAATTTGTAATAAACTAAGCTTTGTTCATATTAACAAGCAAGGATAATGGGGAAAAATGAAGACGTTATGCATAGCCATTTTTTTTTTCAATTGCATGTGTGCCATGCAATTTTGCATTCCATTTTGCCTCCATGCGTTTGCTTCCTGTTTCGTGCATTCCATTTTGCTTTTTTTTTTAGACAGTTTGGTAAAAAAAAAAAAGGTGTGCATCATTTCACTGCATGTATGCATCATCTGACATGTATGTTGCCATGCAAAACAATTGTGCCAGACCTTCCTTTTATTCCATGTGTTCCTCCATTTCTGCCACACAAAAACTGTTACATGCTTTCTTTTAGTTTCGTGTATTTTAGTTTAGGTTATATATATATAATACCCTCTTCTGTGACATCATCTAACTTTTCGCTTTTTAGATTCAAGTAATCGGAAGAAAAACAATTTCAAAAAAAATAATAACATACATCCATCTCTTGCATTTTTACTTTGATTATAATCATGGATAACCTTATATTTTGAAGCAAAATACATGTGAATATAACCCAAAACCAAAATTGAACCAAAATAAGCACCATATAAAAGAAACAGATTGAAACAAAAATTATTAGAATTGACTGAAATTTTTATGATAAATACTGAAAGGTTGATGGTTTTCTTTGAATCTATTTCGTTTGGCTAACAGGTTTGAAAGAAAAACGAGATTTATCTTATTTTTTAAGGTGGTAAAGAAAAAGCCGTCTGATTTACTTACCTGCAAATCACCATGGTCTAATATACTATGTTTCTTGTTTCTTGCTCCAGTGGATTTAGGACTACAGTTCTTATCAAGCAGAGGATGAGAATTACGTGAAGGGTCAATTACACTATCAGGTTCAACAGCAGGAGAGCACTCGACACTCTTACTGGCAGATGAGTTAGGAGAATCAGCTGCATCTTCTTCAAGGAAAGAGAGCTTATCTTTTTGCAGATTCGTTATTGACAACTGTTTCTTCAAAAAGGTAGATATTGAGACCTTATTGTTTGTGGCAGTTTATCCGGAAGTTCAGACATGGTGCTTTGTGTACAATTCGGCAGAGTAGGAAGATTTATCTTGCCCACATGTATTGGTTTCAGGTTGAAGATGTCTCGCATGTAATCCTTGTCTTCACTATGGTACTTTAGTATTTGAGATGTCAGACTTAGAGGTGAAATCCCATGATAGCCAACCTAAAACTCATGAGGTCTTGGAAGACTCATCTCATTTACTTGGAGAAACTACAAAAGATGATTCCAATGCAAATATTAAAGACAGTAATGTGCCTCAAGCTAATGGATGCTTGTATGGTGATGTAAGTTCATAATTTTCTACTAAAATTTTGGAGTCAAGAGGTTCTATAGAAACTTTGATTCTGTTTTAGAGCATTGTTGTCAAAACCCTTAAAATCCTACGATTTGAATTTTGTTTCAATTATACTTACATACCGATTCAAGCGTAGCTAATACCACCAATTAGAAAAATTATTCATTCCAAATTGGTATATTCGGCATAATTATTTAGATCCACTATCCAAAAAACTCTAATCATTTTAAGGTTTGGACATAAAAGTTCGAAGTTCGAACTATCAAATATCAATGTGTGCAAACCTTACAATTTGGAACTTTTCAAACCTACAATTTACGATTTAAATACCATTTAGGTTCAAAGTTTTATATTTTACAATTTACGATTTGAATCTCATTTTGAAAACCTTATTTTAAATTGTCAATTATTCCAATGAATTACAAATCATAAATGAACCTGTGCTATAGATGAAATTTTTAGGTTTGGACATAGAAGTTCCAAACGCGATAATCATATGCCACCATTTGAGGTTTGTTTTATACAGGATGCATTTTCAGAGTTTTAATATTATGAGTCTTGATAAGTGGTCCTAATATCTCTTCTGTATAAATTTTCAAGTAGACGCTAATATACAGATGCCAGATGCCAGAATTTCTGAAGGTTTCACTTCTAACATTTTCGAGTTTCATTTCCTTTACATATCCAAATTTATTTGCTAATGGGAACAAGTTACAGGACTTTCGAAACACGACTGTAATATCAATTAATTTCCCTCCATATAAACGATCAATTTCGTATCAGCTTTTCATTTGGATTCTGTAACCAACTTCGATCTTACTTGAAACAATCTGATTCAGTTAAAAATTGCTCATTTCCGTTGTGTGTATCTTAATCTGTTTCTGTCAAATGAGCATTAATAGCCTTTAGTACTATTTTGGTTATCGCATGTTATGTTGCGACAGTTTCTAGCTAGAGTCCATGATCTTGGGTCTACTGAGTTTACCAGCTATGGATTTTCAACTATTACCTCTAGCTCATTTTAAGAAATGAATTGATATCTCCCATCTTTCGGCTCTGCTCAAGTAATCCTAGCTCTAACTCAATCGGTCCTAGTAAAGTAAACATATTTTTAATTATTTTTTTGCACAATTGAAGCCTGAAGGTGTAAATAGATATTGTGAAATTGATCACAGTATAAATGAATAGAAGCGAGGACATACCATTAATAAAAAAAATATTTTTTTCATTAAGGTATTTTGCTTGCATGTTCCCAAGTACACATGATTTGTGATAAACCATCATAGTACAATGAAATACCCATATATGTATGTATCTTATGGGCTGAACTAATTAAACTATATATATCGCAAGTAGACCACACACACACAAATTATATAGTTTGTATAGTTTAGATACAAATGGTAAACACCGTTCATAAATACCGTATATTTCAAAACCAAATGTCCCGACACATGAAGTAAAATACCGTTGTGTTCGGTATGCTGATACGAACGCGATAGCACACTGAAATTGATTGTTTCAACGTTCGAGTGAAAATTTACTATTTACGCCGTACCGGTTGCCCCTACCATTAAAGAGACCATTTAAATCAATTTAAACGAAGCTAACTGACTCAGAATTTGACGAAACAGACGATGACGTTTTCATTATAAATTTTTATGCAATATTTCTATGTCAAATAATCAAATTCCGTAAACCAGTATTTTCACTATTACACTTTGCATACCGATTACTAAGTTGAAATGCAAATCGCATAACGTTTTCATTTTTATCCTTCTAATTAGTTTTAAATAATTTAATCTCATTTGAAAGGTTATTTTAAACAGTATATTACAATTGCATGTTTTCTTCTTCATCAAGCTCTTCTTATTTTACATATTCTGTGTACCCCATAAGTTTTAGTACGATATTAAAGTAGGCCAACTCCTTGAACCAGTTGCAGCGGAATTTGTTTTACATAATAATTTATTTTTGACCAAATTACTGAGTGATTTTATTTTAAGTCTTAACGGTTGCTGCATGCTAAAATGAAACAACAAAGGACCATTTCTCACATTCTTTATATGGAAACGAATAAGTTCGAATACATTATTTTAGGATCCAATATTGAATAATTCCGTTGATATAATCACAACTACTTTTTTGTTTGCAAAGCACGAGTATTGATTATGCTTTCTACAATTTTATGCAGATTATGCTTTCTTCATTTATTCTCACCTTTACCACTAGCTTGGTTCTTGCAGCCACTCCATGCTTATACTGTGTCAACCCTGCTAGGAAATTGACGCCAAATTTCTTGTGTACCCACATTCATCTACTGCACAAGGTATCACTTGATTTCAACTTTTATTCCAACCTTCATGCCTTGTACTCCTGAAGAACGCTTTAGTAAACACAGGAATGTGCAGATTAACCATAGGCAATTACATTATGAATAGAACAACAAAGGAAATGATGCGTATGGAAAAATGAATCATATTTTACAACTATTTTGCTTATTATGACAATTCGATATGTGAAATAATGTTATAGTTATCCATAAATATTGTGAAATTTTGCCATTCAAACTACCAAAGGTCTTGATTTTGTTCACATTGTTAAACTTTTTGCTTTTCCCAGTCTTACTAACACAATAAAACTTATTATCGGTACCATTTTTGAACCTATCCATTTTCGAACCTACAAAATAAAGGCAATATTTGCTATGACTTGTTTCTTCCGTAATCAGCAAACATAAACAATGAAATTTGCATGTAAAATCTTAATCGGATTATGTAAAGTAAATAATACACATTTAACTAATTTGACATAGATGTTTCAACTTTTCAAATGCCGTAATGGCATCAAATCCGTTAGACGAATTGATTTGATTTATGTGTCCAATGGATATAACAGAAGTCATGCTATAATTAAGATTAAGCTAATTGTCTCTCTTAGTTTTAATTTTCATGATTGCGTATTCTGAAAAATGTTTACAAACAGCTTTAACCAAATTACGTTAGCAGTTTAGCAAACTGATCCCAAAAAAAATGCGTAGATTGTTTAAATTCTGAGTTAAAATGGTTTGAATTTTTTTTCCATTGTGCAAAGCGATGGAGACAACTGAAGACTTGCGGATGAGCTTATTATAAGAAATTCCAATTGGTTAAATTAAAATAACATTCAGTATATGAATTTAATAGCCAAACTGTCTTTTTGTTGATTCAGATTGTATTACTTATGCCAAATGCAACTCTGTAGAATCTAATGAATATTAAATTATTTGCGATATGGTGATCATAACTGTTCGTGATCACAAATACAATACAAATGATAATTCTGCGTTTAATTGCAAATAATTATATTTGCAGCTTCTTGTATCTTTTACTAATGTCAGCTGCTTAAGATAGCAATTATGTTGACAAATATCCGATTTTTGATTATGACTATGCATTTACATTTTTAGTTTATGCTCATGCCCTTTTTTTGATCACTTAAACATGTAAGTTCATTTTCATCTAGCACTGGTTTTACCTAATGAAAATGAATATTAAACTATTTATGATAAGATGATCACAAATTTCTCGCGATCATACTAACAAATAATAATTCTTTACTTGCTTAAAAATGAATTATATTAGTAACCTATTATATCCTTTCTAATGTTATATCCTTTATGTAAAGTTGCATTTATTATTGGTCATAAAACTCATTGGCTGACGATTCTACTCCTAAAACCATCAACACAAAGATCATAGAATATTTATTTATAGGCACCCAAGAATAAGCAGCTGAAGCCTACAACATGGCAGCAATAAAATTTAGAGGAAATTTTATAAAAATAAACTTATGCAGCAATAATTTAAGTTACTAAAAATTCACTTTATTGTAGTTTGCATACCCATGAGTTGAAAACAAATCTAATGTTACATACAACAAAGTAAATAAACAACAGCAAGCCCTTTTTAACCCAAAAAATAGTGAAAGCTAATTTACATAATTCAGTACCATGTCAAATATATGTAGCCCACATTTCATAGGATTAAACTGATAATTATACGCTGCTATCAAAAGTACATCATGAACAATCTATCTATGCAGTTATTTCCATCTTCTCTGAGTACTTGGTTTAACTGGTTTGTAAGTGAATTTTGTGTGCATTTGTTTCCAGCCTAGCAGATTGTGGGTTGCAACACTAAAGATGATTTTAATCGATAAAGTTAGGATTGCTTGATAAAAGGTTAGTTTTTTTTATTTAGGTGAATTTTGCCCTTTTCTATTTGTTTCCGGTCCAAACATCATACCCGGTTTAGATGTAGAAGTAGTTCACCATTCAACATATATTTGTCGAACACTGCGACGTATTTTCTCTCTTTTTGTTATCCTTCATGTTTGAGTTTGGTTATATATATTTTATTTGAACACATTTTGTAGGCACTGGCAACTATATTTTTGAGTTACGATGGTAGTGGAACTTGGATATGATACTAATATAATTATGCCAAATCTGTGTTCAACATTCTGAGGTCTTGCAAACTTATTTGCTTCTAGACCCATTACAGAAATATTTGTTTCTAATGTAATACAAGTAACCTGCAGATATTAAGATAGATTAAAATCATGAATTTCGTTTGGAACATTTCTAGTACATGTGGATTGTTGACCCGCTTTTTAGTCAAAGCAGTCACATATGGAATCTCTGATAAACAACACACTAGAGTATTGGAAACATCGTCAGAAGACAAGCATCGATTTGGTCGAAATCGCATCACAAACAAAGAAAGGCCCGAAACTCGTATCAGATTACCTTTTTTGGGCCCGAAAACAGCGATTACAGAGCTGGGCTCTATATCTCTTGTAGAGCTCTGAATCAGCTTCAGTTTGAGCTTTGGTTTGGCTCAATTGGACTTACGGTTTGAAAGTTACGCCCGTTTCCGTGAACGTATGCAGAACCGGAAACCTGGAATTTAGCATTGAATAGATCCTCGGATCGGATCGGACAAGCCTGTTCGGATCGGACCCTTCCTTAAAATGGACAGTTTGGCACTTGCTCTTCGCATTCACATCAGTACGGATCAGATCGGAGGGGGGATTCCCGATCCGCTCCACCTTCAAAGCATTGGACACGGAGTCTCCAGATTGAGGACACCAACTCGGTTCGGGTCGGAAATAACAGCTCGGTTCGGAACAAGGAGAATCTGACCCACTTCATATCAGTTATTCAGGAGAGCACAACGTCCTCGGCTCGGAGGCTTCGCCCCTGTTCGGATCGGAGAACCGATCTGATCCCTCTTTACCTGCTGCTACACAACTGTTTTGACCGCTTCTTAAGGGGTAACCGCTCCTACTATCATGGATCTGCCTCCACTTGGCAAAACCCGAACAGAGGGACTTCTTCCACTACTTCTCGAGATCAACTCCGGTCGTGACACGTGGCATATCCGAACCAGGTCACCCAGAGGCTCCTCTACGCCTATAAATACACCACAACATGGCTATTTCAGGGGACTTTTGGAACTCTAACTCTTCATGGCTTCAACTATGGTTCTTCGCAAGGCTATTGCATAACCTAGAAGTCGAATTCCACATAACAACACGAGGATTTCGTGTATAATCTCCCCTTTAATTTCTTCTTCTTCATTGTAAACACGAGGATTTCGTGTATAAACTGCAAACAAACAACATTGTAATAGCTTCTTAGGATTTAAGAAACTATAAAGTGGACGTAGGCTTGGATTGAGCCGAACCACTATAAAAATCTCGTGTGTCTCTTCTTATTTTACCACTTTTTCTACATTAATCTGTGATTGTGAGGTTTTCACATAGCATTTGGGTGTTAGGCCCAGATTTCGGTCTAACATGGATAAAACTCGGTTCCTAGCAGACTAAGCATAATCTTTACTATCAGACCACATTCCATTTCTAGTACATTTGGAACATTTCATTTGATATCATATGTTCTGCACATAGATCCACATTTCCATAGTTTTGTGAATGTTCAATTTGAAAATTTAGGGAGTTAGGAAAAAATAACAATAAAATGCATGGATTTTCAGTTTATTTACTATGATATCATTTCATCGTGTTATAACTCATTAGTAGCATCAATGATTACTGCAACATTATGATTTTTATGTTTTTGTGAGTGATGCTAATTGACTTGATTGATGTGGCGGTGGATCCAGAAGCTTTCTTATGGAAGCCGAATTCCGAAATGACTACCATTGGAGAAGCTGTTGGATCAACTGGGGCTTGGAATAAAAATTATGTTGCCTTCATAGGGTATGCTTATGTATCTTTTGTGGAAAAAACTTTTGTCTTATGTATCTTTTGTGTTAGATCGATGTATGTATTTTGAAACGGTTATGTTTTTTGTGACGGGTTTAGTTGGTCATGTACTATGTATGTGTTGATTGAATATTATGTTAATTAATATATATGAATGATCCTGTATGGTTAAATTTGTTGCATTGAAATATGAATCATATTATTATTGATGTATCTGAATTCTTTATATTAGTAAGGTGTATATAAGTTACAACAGCAAAAAAAAGTTGTAATAAATCATTTTACAACGGTGTGGAAGAGTTGTAATATTCTGGAAGTCATAACGGTAATCACCAGTTGTCATACCTATGATCTTACGATATTTAAATGTCTACAACAACGGGGAATAAAAGTTGTAATAAAATTTATTACAACTGTGAGTAAAAGTTGTTAAATATCCTATTTCACAACGGTGCTGCAACGGTGCAGAAATGTTGTAAAATATATAAGTATATTACAACTTCTTAATAGACGACGGTGGCTCCACCGTTGTAAAAACTTTTTACAACGTTTTTGCACCATTGTAATATGGTATATTTGTTGTAGTGTACTCTCCACTTTAATAACTTTGCACGCGGTAACTATTCCAGAATGAAGTAGGTCGGTTTGGCGAACGCTACTGGAATGAAGAAAGAGAACGATGATGGATATCCTTGACCTTCGGGTCATAATTAAAATGACTAAAACAAGTGCAATGTTGTAATTAAATGTGGTCGCACCTCCTATCAGAACGCACTTCTTTGAACCATATCTATTACCTTGTGATTTATTTGGTGGATCTATCCATGATTATCAGAGCGTTGTTCGAGGTGGGCGGTAGTTACGGCTACGTGTTACCAACAGTCCGGGTGTGTAGTTGGTAGAATCCCACCCTGGATATTACTCGTCTGCCTTGTCATATTATCCTGATCGAGCCCCTATGATTTTGATTTGTATCGTACCTATGGAGTGCCCTCTGACAGAACTAATTTACGATGGACTTTACGGTATCTATATAGACTACAATATTATAAACAGTAGCATGGCTATAATGGTAATCCTTCTTACACTATTTTCAATAGTATATTTACCGTAAACACTATTATAATAGAGTATTTATTATATGATATCTAGTGTAACGGATCCTTAGATGATGGAAACCCCAAACATCCTTTAAGTTACTGATGCATTTCATTGAATATTTGGCTTGAGTTGACTCACTTGTATAAGAATGTTAGTCATGATCCGAGTGTTTTGTTTTTGCATTATTGCTCGGGTCAGATCAAGTATTGCAATATAGAGATTTCACCTTTTGAAGCTGGAGACCGTTGAAGACATCATCTTTATCTATTTGTTTTTGTTATTTCTTATTTTATATTAGAAATTCTTGTATTTAGACTTCTATTGTATTCGATTCTATAATTCTGATATTATGTATAAGTTTTGAATTTTAATTTTGTAGCTTCATGAACTACTATTGTATCTTATTTGTTCCGCTGTGAGATATTCTACTATTCCCTGTTTGTGATTTTGAGATTTGATTTATTAAACTCTATAATTAAAATAATCTGCTTTTTCGAGCAATTTGAGTTGGTTTATTATCTATTTACATGATAAGAAAAATGCGAGTCATTACACTTGGTACCAGAGATTTGGTTTAATAAAATCTTAGCTTATGAGATTTAAACTCATTAGAGATGAGGTAGCAAATACCCTACAATGAGTAAGAATCAATCGCAAAATCATTCTGGAGAGAGCGTATTTTGAAAAATACAATGAGTTTTCAAATGGTTTTAAATGATTTTTAAAGTATTTGATATAAAAAAATGTTTTAGAATTTTACTATTTCTAAGTGTTCCTTTGTTTTACTTGATAGGTCTCCCTTCGATTAGGATTTTCTGAATACGAATCTCGATCCTTGTTCTAAATCTGTCTTAGAAATTTATAATAAATAGTTTCTAAAATCTTGAATATCCTCCGATTTGATCTAATTAGGCTATCCATCCATTATAGATTCATGTTCGATAGGTTCTTTCGTCATTCAACCCTAAGTTCGGGGTTAAACATACTTTGACCTGACTTGATAAATGGTGAAGAGTGATTTCAAATATAATCCATGTTAAGAGTCAATGGTAGCATAATGTGTTAACAAATAGGGCAAGGTATTTATTTACTTAATTAACTAGAATAAGGATTTACAGCAAAAAAAGTAGTTGTTGAATTCATATGAATTGGATTTTAGAAAGGAAAATTTATGATTTCATGGCAAGCAATATTAGTTTGAAATGTGGTATCTGGAATGTTAACTTTAATGATTATACAAATGTTGACTTACTTTTTGGCAAAAGATCTCACGACTCAACGGATCATAGCCCAACATCAAAAGGCTTGTCGTCCAATACCGACTGATCCCAACGGATAGCCTCTATTCCAAAAAGTCCAAGAAAGAATCGGTCTAAACTAATTTTCCTTCAAACAGTGGGACATCTTCTCCCTCCAAAATCGCTTTCTCTGTCGACTGAGTTAGTTCACTCCGTAATATTCAGATCGATCGGGCTTACTTAGAAATATCCAGATAAGCCATCCAATTCCTACGAAGCCCGATTTTCAAGGCATTTAAGGCGATCAAATGCTTCCGGCCAAAATGCTGCTTCTGATATACCATAGTTCAAAAACCATGCAAGACGCAATTATTGAGAGAACTGTTACTCAGCAGTAGACCGGTCCCACAGCCGCAACTGTTCCACAGGATTTAGCTCCATGTGTCCAAGCTCTGAAAAAGAGGCAAGCCATGTGGCATGCGGTTCATCCCACTCATCTAACAATAAATACCCCATTGCTAAAAATAGAGAGGCATGTTGAGTACGTACACTGAATTCTCCACTACCAAGCAATGCTCAGTATACTAGAAAACTTCTAACCATGCAATTCGGTGATTACAAGGATATTGTAATCTCTATTTCTCTTATACTAAGAAAAATCATTTGTACTCTATAATCTATCAAATATCAATAGATATAAAGTGGACCGCACCGATTTTACCGAACCACTATAAAAGTCGTGTGTGTCCCCTTGTCTTTACTTACTTTTTCATACTTTGTGATTATTATTCATGCATTCTACGCATGATTGGGGGTTGAACGTCACTAGTGACCAACTTTTAATGTGAACACTTTGGCGCGCCGGGAAGGGGGCACACGACCAGACATACTCTACGACATTCAACCGCCTTCAGCAATTTTTGAGCCGACTATGGAAAACAAGAGAAAGAAGGATGCTTCACCTTCCCATCCTTTACCTGCTGATGTAGCAGGAACAACAGCAATGGGAGCAAGTCACGAGGTTTCCTCCCACGTACGCATGTCCCAATATCCAACCAGGGCTGACACGGATAAAATCTTGTCTGAGTTCAGAAATCAGACAACATCTCAAGGTGAACTTCTCAAACATCAGCAGGGAGTGATGAATGACCTCCTCGCTCGAATTGAAAAGGGACCTCACATTACAATATCATTTTCTCCACTGGGCGAGGATGGGACAATAACTAATCTTCGGTTTGCAGAAATCCAAACCCCATAACAGTCCACACTTTAGCTTCCTCCTGGCTCAACTTCACTTCCCAATCGATCACAACCAGGGGCATCACTTCCAGCCTCAAATGAAGCTTTGGCAGTTGTAGACACGTAGGTCGACCCTGGTCAAGTTCAGAACCAGTCGATTGTCCAGTCCAGGAAACGGGACTAGCTTTAGAACAAGTTCAACCAGTGGGTTGGCTAGAACCAGTAACATTGTTACGCCCGAACCAACCCAACCTCTTACTGCAAACCAGTCTTATGTCGCCTTCCCTCCAATGAAGAGCTGGTGACGGCAACCCTACGTGTCACTAAGGCCATTCTACCATATCGGCCCTTAACGTGACGGAGGGAAACACTACTGTAAATCCTTCTAACATAGCGTCGAGCGGGGGCAATGCTGAATTCCAAATGGGTTTCACTCGCCTGAGCCCATTACTCCCAATAGGAACGGGTATGGTTCAGTCAGATAACAACTGAGCGACTCCAGTAACAACTGAACTAGTTCCCGAGGCTAGGACTCCCTTCTGTAACACCCCGTATTTTAACACTAAAGAGGATAATAAAAAATAATTAATTTAATATTCAGAACTAGGGAAAACGGACTACGTCATTGCATCCGTCTCGAAATTCTGGTTAATATAGACACTTGGTTTGCGTAAAACGAATAACATATGAAGAAGTTATGGATGGCAGAAGTTTGGCGAAAAGTGCAGGAAAACCCGGTGCACTTGACAACTACGCCATGGTATATTTGCACTGGCGCACCTGTAAAGTGCACCCATGTTAATTTTCGGCATCCGGACCCAAGTGGGTGTCGACCCATGACCTGATTCCCCCTAGGGCTAATGTGGCAGTCGAATTCTATAGGCTGGCAGCTAAAAATATACCCTAATTTCCCTTGTTTTCTCATACTAAAAACAATGGAGGCCAAATGCTGTCAGTTCCTAAACTGAATCTAATCCTTTCTTCTTCTACAAATAAAATTTAAAGATTCAAGTGTTTCAAGTGTAGATCTAAGATTCAAACTTCACTTTTCTCCTTCTATTCTTATAGATCCGATCATTGTGAGTTCAAGTTACCTTTAGAATTGAATAATTAAAAGTAAGACATGATATGAATGTAATTTGGGTATATGCTTAGGATTGAATCATATCTGATCTATTGTAATTTGTGAATCTATGAAATTCTGAATTAACTATGATTTGGATCTTAACCTTATCATTTTAGATCTACTTTTGATTATAGATCTAATTCTATTTAGATCATTTTGTACCTATCATGTTGTATTTGATTTGGATCTTAACCGTTATCATGTTAGATCTACTTTTTGATTATAGATCTAATTCTATTTTGATCATTTTGTACCTATCGTGTTTTAGTTGATCTGGATCTTAACCGTTATCATGTCAAAACTACTTTTGATTATGGATCTAATTCTTTTTAGATCATTTTGTACCGATCATGTTGTGGTTATTTTGGATCTTAACCTTATTTATGTCAGATCCAGTTTTGATTATGGATCTAATTCACTTTTTGGATCATTTGGTACTTATCATGTTGTGGTTATTTTTGATCAGTCATTAGTTGGACATGTTTTAGATTTAGATCTAAACTTTCACCTAATTGTCATGACAAGTCCACCTTGGTTTCACTGTTTAGATTACCTTGTTCCTATCACATTGCGGTTAAATAAGATCTATTATTAGTTTAACATCTAAATTATTATTTAGATCTTATCATGCCAGTTATGACATCCCTATTACGATAAGATTGATTCTAATATTGCATGTTCGCTAGTCCCGTTCATATATGTCGATCTTATCATTATGTCGTTATATGATTATGCCACCACATGTTTATGACAATCTTGTTAGAATAATCATTTCTGTCACCCTGTCCCTTTTATTTTAGCCTGTCTACTTTCTAGCCTGGTCATGATGTTAAAATTATGCAAATACGTTAAAATGGGAACGAGGGAAAAAACGGTATAAATTGGACATAATTTTTAAATGGAAAGTTTGGCATAACTTAATGTTTATGAACATGAATTTGGTCATATAATTAATTATGAACATAATTGCGGAAAAAGAGGCATGGACACCTACAAAGACATAGGTATAATTAATAAATAATTGAAATGCATAGGATTACAGTAATTAGAAACTGTATCGGCACTTATGACATGAGGTTAGATTGCACTTGCAGTGGAAGTCTGCCCGGAACCGACCGACATATATCCAGCTATCACAAGTGGTGAATCTAATGTGAGAGGTCCAAGTGGAAAAATACGAGACGTGATAAGACACGAGGTTAAGCTCGATTTGTGGAATAAGTCTGTGTGGACACGCCCGGCACATCGAACATCCACAAGTTGTAGGCTTAATGTGGTAGGTCCAGTGCATTATAACCAAAAATGGATAGACAGTAATAAAGATGAAAACTTAACCTAGTTGAATCCATAAGGATTTTATGAGCCTGTTGAATCTGTGGGGTTAAGTAAACCTATTAAGTATGTGGGGTTAAGTATGCATGTTAAATCTGTGGAGTTAAGTAAACCTATTAAGTATGTGGGTTTAAGTAACCCTGTTAAATCTATGGGGTTAAGTAAACCTGTTAAATCGGTGGGGCTAAGCAAACCTGTTAAATCTATGGGGTTATGTAAACCTGTTAAATCGTTGGGGTTAAGCAGACCTGTTAAATTTGTGGGGTTAAACAGACCTGTTAAATCTGTAACGGTTATACGAACCTGTTAATTTAGAAAACTTAACCTGTTGAATATGTTGGGGTTATATTGACCCATTAACTTGTAAAGTTTAACCCGTAAATCTATAGGGGGTTATGTGAATATGTTAAATCTATTAGGCATAACCTGTCAAAATCTTAGTTAGTTGGGGACGCAAGATCTGTAAGGGTTAGCTTGTGTCATCTATCGTGTGGGACCCATATTAGTCCCATTTTGGTATTAAAGGAGGACTTTACACTGGGTAGGGGTCAGGGCACACTTACTGAACTGATTGTAAGAGGTTCATTTGAGAGGAGGTGTGTACTCGCGCGTTCCAATGGACTCATGTGCATGCATGAGTATGACCTGCATCTGGGAAAATAAGCCATTGTAGCACAAGTTAATAGGTCTGTGTCCTTCTATAGGTTGCCACTTTAGGAAGTAATACACCATACTGTGGGGTCGACACAGGGTATTTACAGAATAGGGAACCGATCGATTGGAGGGTAGTAAAATAGGGTACTTCTAGGCCTGTCTGTTTCTGTGGGGTACCCGTGTTTCTGTTTGGACTAACACCCGTTATTTCTGATTAGGTACCAGCTAATTTCGTTTGAGTTTAAACCCCATTACTAGAGTACACCTAAAACTACCATTGTATTTCTGTTGGGATCATCCTATTTCTGTTAAGCAATTAGGGAGTATGTAATCCTATTACATATTTTTTATACTAGTATTGGTGCAAAGAAATCTCTAGAAGCGCAATATACTCTATCATGTTTACTTCTTCATACTTGATGTTATCTTTCTTGTCCATCTTATATGCTTGTCATGATACTTTTACTCATTTACTTGCTACAAGTAACTGGACTCGCCAGACTTTATGTCTGACGCTTTTTGTTTCATCTTCTTTCTTCCGTTCCCCTACCCCTAGGTTCGCAGGGTGGGAATTCTCAGGCTTAGTCAGGATTCGGTTATCATCTCGCTTGGAGCAGCTTTTGAAGTACTGCTAAGTTTCTATATTTAACTACTATGGCTTTGTCTCTTTTGGGGAATTATACTTTTTATGTATTTTCTGTACTCTGATGGTATAAGACATAAGTTTTATATTATTGTAATGGGTTTTGTGTAGTTTCAAACTTATGGTATTTTGGACCACGATGTTATGATTTATGTTTGAAATAAAAATTTAAATTCCGCTGTTGCTTTTAGATCAATCTTGTAATATTTTTGTTTCTGTTTACCTATAACGCTTCACAAAACTTAATGCATTCCCTTAGAGAGTGACATTAATGGAAGTGGGATGTCACACTTGGTATCAGAGCTGAAGGTTACCAGATTGGATAAAAGATTCTGAAAATTATTTTCAAAAAGATTTTAAAAGAAAGAATATTCAAAAGAAAAGTCTATTTTGAAAAACATATTCCCCAAAGCCATATGTAATATCTCTCAATTCTCCGCTTGATTCCTTTTTCATTTTTGTCTAGGGAACTGATTCTTCCCGGAAGGTGTCCCCATGGTGGCAATGTTTCGTAGGCATGTTAAAACTACGACACATGTCGAAGGGCACTAAAGTGCCTAACCTCCATCTGTAGCCGCAGTAGTTTCACCTACGGCTAATTTTTTCAAGCTTTGTAAGGATTTATGTGCGATGGAGGCAGCTTTCGAGAGACTTGTTAGCTTGTTACGCAAGGATAGTAAAAAGGTGAAAAGAAAGGAAGTTATGGTTGAGGAAACACAAAACAAGAAAGTGTGGCCCAAGAAATAACAACAAGGGGGTCGAATGCCCGACAAGGCCCAAGGCAAAAAGAAATGCCATGGTTGCGGGAACATGGATCATTTGGTCAAAGACTGCAGAAAAAGGAAGAACGCATGCTTCAACTGTGGTGAAGTCGGACAATATAGTAGGGAGTGCCCGAAGAAGCAACGGCAGGACCAAAGGGCAGAATCTTCTAGAGGGCAGGTGCATGATCTCACGGCTGGTGTACCGGATAAAGGTAGGAAAGTTTCTATTGAAGGTTTGATTTTCTCTTTCCAATCATCCTATTAGAACTTTTTAATTTAGGCGCTTCACATTCTTTTATATCTGATTTTGTGACTAGGTCTCTACACCTTAGTACTAGTATGGTTTTGGATTCCGTTGTCATCTCAAACCCCATTGGGGGTACGGCTCATCTGTTTATGATTTGTCGGGGTTAGAGAATATCTGTGTATGATGCATATGTACTTGGTTTTGTAGGATACTGTCTGATTCTAGGGATGGATTAGCTAGCCATGTATGGTGCCATTCTAGATTATTAGAGAAGGGCCGTTAAATTTCTGACTTGCCATAGGAAAACTCTCGAGATTTCTTGTGACTCTAGAGGGGTCCGTCATGCTTAATTTCCTAGAATATCTTGATGCAACTATTGATGATCTGCAATCTGTACTAGTAGTTCGTGAGTATTCAGATGTTTTGAGGGTGTTCGAGGCTCACCTCCAAGGCGCGTGATTGACTTTTGTACATACATGGTGGAGAATCCAAAGCCAGCTGCATTACCTGTGCGCCATATGGCCCCAAGGGAATGGAGGGAGCTCAGCAAATAAGTAGGGGAGCTGCTTGAAAAGGTATTGGTTAGGTGAAGCATATCAGAATAGGGTGCTTCGGTTGTCTTTGCAACTAAGGAGTACAACTCACTTCGCTTATGTGTGGATATTCAGGATGTTTTTCCACATTTCTTATTTACGGAAGTATCTGCATGATACAGCAGAGGTAGTTGAGCCGAGCATGCTTGAGGAAGTTGAGGTAGAACAGGATCGACAATTAGACGAGTTCTTTTCTGTATTCTTGGATCAGAAGTTAAAAAGCTACATAACCAAGAGGATGCAACTTGGGAGATTGAAGACAAGATTTTGCGCTTCGTACCCTTTTCTTTTCAAGGGAATGTTCTTAAACTCTCTTCCAAAAACTTTTATTCATGCTCGCTTCTATCATTTAAGTATATCCTATCAATCGAATTTTCAATCTTTAGGTAGGAGTCATGTGATTGTATACATATGTTTGAAACATATTATGTTTGATGGATGCAAGTGGATGCAAGTGTTTACTAGTGATTGCTCGTGGATGCATATACACACACGTTAGGCACTAGATCGGCTCAATCACTCTCATACTGCATATGGATATGTGTGCATTTTTCTTCTTTTAATGGACAAAATTGAATGTATCACCATATGGATGTTGCATTTGGATGAATGATTTTGCATCCATATAGAACATACATGTAATACTAGGATTGTTGCATAAATGTTGGACACATGACACAGACATACATTACATTGAGGAGGTCAACTGAATTAGTTGACCGCCTGATCTTTCACACTGGTGTTGGGACATACACACACACATTTGCATATGTTTACATAAGCATTAGAAAATTTTAAGGAAAATGGATGCCTGTGATCGGTGGATGAGTAGATGGATGATGGATGGCAGGATACATTCTTCTTAACTTGGAGATTTCGGGGACGAAATCCTTTGAAGTAGGAGAGAATGTAACACCCCGTATTTTAACACTAAAGACGATAAATAAAAAAATTATTAATTTAATATTCATAATTAAGGAAAACAGACTACGTCATTGCATCTGTCTCGAATTCTGGTCAAGATAGACACCTGGTTTGCGTAAAATAGATAACATATAAAGAAGTTATGGATGGTAAAAGTTTGGGGAAAAGAGCAGGAAAAACCAGCGCACTTGACAAGTGCGCCAATGTATTTTTGCACTGGTGCACCGGTAAAGTGCGCCCATGTTAATTTTCGGCATCCGGACACAAGTGGGTGTCAACCCATGTCCCGATTCCGCCAAGGGCTGATGTGGCAGTCGAATTCTGGAGGCTGGCAGCTATAAATATAACCTCATTTCTCTTGTTTTCTCATACTAAAAACAGTGGAGGCTAGATGTTGTCAATTCTTGAACTGAATCTAATCCTTTCTTCTTCTACAAATCAAGCTTAAAGATTCAAGTGATTCAAGTGTAGATATGAGATTCAAATTTCACTTTTCTCCTTCTATTCTTATAGATTCGATCATTGTGAGTTCAAGTTACCTTTAGAATTGAATAATTAAAAGTAAGACATGATATGACTGTAATTTGGGTATATGCTTAGGATTGAATCATATCAGATCTATTGTAATTTGTGAATCTATGAAATTCTGAATAAACTATGATTTGGATCTTATTCGTTATCATTTCAGATCTACTTTTGATTATAGATCTAATTCTATTTAGATCATATTGTACCTATCATGTTGTAGTTGATTTGGATCTTAACTGTTATCATGTTAGATCTACTTTTTGATTATAGATCTAATTCTATTTAGATCATTTTGTACCTATCATGTTTTAGTTGATTTGGATCTTAACCGTTATCATGTCAAATCTACATTTCATTATGGATCTAATTTTTTTAGATCATTTTGCACCTATCAAGTTGTGGTTATTTAGGATCTTAAACTTATTTATGTCAGATCTAATTTTTATTATGGATCTAATTCACTTTTAAGATCATTTGGTACTTATCATGTTGTGGTTATTTTGGATATATCATTAGTTGGACATGCTTTAGATTTAGATCTAAACTTTCACCTAATTGTCATGACAAGTTTACCTTGGTTTCACTGTTTAGATTATCTTGTTCCTATCATATTGTGGTTAAATAGGATCTATTATTAGTTTGACATCTAAATTATTATCAAGATCTTATCATGCCAGTTATGACATCCCTATTATGTTAAGATTGATTCTAATATCACATGTTCACTAGATCCGTTCATATATGTCCATCTTATCATTATGTCGTTATATGATTATGCCACCACATGTTTATGACAATCTTGTTAGAATAATCACTTCTGTCACCCTATCCCTTTTATTTTAGCTTGGCTACTTTCTAGCCTAGGCATGACGTTGAAATTATGTGAATACGTTAAAATGGGAACGAGGGGAAAAACAGTATAAATTGGACATAATTTGTAAATGGAAAGTTTGGCATAACTTAATGTTTATGAACATGAATTTGGGCATATAATTAATTATGAACATAATTGGGGAAAAAGAGGCATGGACACCTATAAAGATATAGGTATAATTAATTAACAATTTAAATGCCTAGGATTAAGTAATTAGAAACTGTAATGACACTTATGACACGAGGTTAAATTGCACTTGCGGTGGAAGTGTTCCCGGAACTGACCGGCATATCCAGTGACCACAAGTGGTGAATATAATGTGAGAGGTCCAAGTGAAAAAATATGAGACGTACTAAGTCACGAGGTTAAGCCCGATTTGTGGAATAAGTCTGCCCGGACCCGCCTAGCACATATAGCATCCACAAGTTGTAGGCTTAATGTGGGAGGTCTAGTGCAATACAACCATAAATGGATAAATGGTAATAAAGATGAAAACTTAACCTAATTGAATCCATAAGGATCGTATGAGCCTGCTGAATCTGTGGGGTTAGGTAAACCTATTAAGTATGTAGGGTTAAGTAAGCCTGTTAAATCTGTGAGTTTAAGTAAACCTATTAAGTATGTGGGGCTAAGTAAGCCTGTCAAATCTGTGGGGCTAAGTAAACCTGTCAAATCGGTGGGGGTTAAGTAGACCTGTTAAATCTGCAGGGTTAAGTAAACCTATTAAAAAGGTGGGGTTAAGCAGACCTGTTAAATCTGTGGGGTTGAGTAAACCTGTTAAATCTGTAAGGGTTATACGAACCTGTTAATTTAGAAAACTTAACCTGTTGAATATGTTGGGGGTTATATTGACCTGTTAACTTGTAAGGTTTAACCCGTAAATCTGTAGGGTTTATGTGAATATGTTAAATCTGTTAGGCATAACCTGTCAAAATTCTAGTTAGTTGGGGACACAAGATATGTAAGTGTTGGCTTGTTTCATATATTATGTGGGATCCATATTAGTCAGTAACACATTCTGGTATTAAAGAGGGACCCCGCACTAGGTAGGGGTCAGGGCACGCTTGCCGAACTGATTGTAAGATGTTCATCTGAGAGGAAGTGTGTACTGGCACGTTCCAATGGACTCATGTGTGTGCACGAGTACGGTCTGCATCTGGTAAAATAATCCGCTATAGCACCAGTAAATAGGTCTGCGTCCTTATGTAGGTTGCCACTTTAGGAAGTAATACACCCTACTGTGGGGCCGACACAGGGTATTTATGGAATAGGGAACCGATCGATTGGGGGTAGTAAAATAGGGTACTTCTAGTCCTGTCTGTTTCTATGGGGTACCCGTGTTTCTGTCTGGGCTAACACCCATTATTTTTTATTAGGTACCGGCTAATATCGTTTGGGTTAAAACCTGTTACTAGATTACACCTAAAACTACCATTGTATTTCTGTTGGGATCATCCTTTTTCTGTTAAGCAATTAAGACGTATGTAATCCTGTTACATATCTATTATACTGGTATTGGTGCAGAGAAATCTCTAGAAGCGCAACATGTTCTGTCATGTTTACCTCGTCATACTTGATGTTATCTTTCTTGCCCATCTTATATACCCGTCATGTTACTTTTACTTATTTACTTGCTAAAAGTAATTGGACTCGCCAGACTTTATGTCTGATCCTTTTTGTTTCCTCTTCTCTCTTCTGTTCTCCCCTAGGTTCACAGGGTGGGAATTTTCAGGCTTAGTCTGGACTCAGTTATCATCTTGCTTGGAGCAGCTTTTGAAGTACTGCTCAATTTCTATCTTTAACTACTATGGCTTTGTCTCTTTTAGGGAATTATGTTTTTTTATGTATTTTCTATACTCTGATGGTACAAGATAGAAGTTTTATAATATTGTAATGGGTTTTATGTATTTTCACTTATGGTATTTTGGACCACGATGTTATGATTTATGTTTACTTTTATATCCGTCTTGTAATATTTCTGTTTCTGTTTACCTATAACGTTTCATGAAACTAAATGCATTCCCTTAGTGAGTGACATTAACAGAAGTAAGGGTGTCACACCCTCACCTTCACTCAACTCTCGGAGGTTAAGCCCAACCAATTGCTCCCCTTCCGAGAATGCTTTCAGTGGATCACAATCTTGGGATTCTCCCTAGTGTCCCCACTGTAGAATTGGATTCGTGGTAATGACTCCTCGGAGATGGAAGCCAACTTGAAAATATCATTAGATGCTTCACCTGGGGAGCATCTTCTCTGCAGGACCCGGATGACATCCACTGCAGTCCATTCATCAGAGAAATCAGAAACTCTCGAAATCCTTCCGACTTCAAGCTTCCAGTCCTGGAGCCGTACAACGGCCAGACCGACCCGACCAGTCATCTCATGCGCCACATGGAGGGACTCTTGGCATCGACCAACGTCATGGCCAAGTGTTTCCCCCTCTTCCTCACCAACAAAGCTGGCATGTGGTTCCAACAGCTAACAACTGAGTCGATCAATAACTGGAACATGTTGGTCAATCCTTTCACCGAGAAGTTCAGATTTCACATACCCGAGACATCGGTGATGCTTATTGCTGCCATTGCAGGTGTCCAGAACCGATCAGAGTTTAGGACCTATTTAACTAGAGATCCCCCAAATACATCGAAGACTTCTACGCTGAAGTTGATAGATTCCTACGACAAGAAGATGCCAGCATTGAGATGGAAAGCATCGTGGTGCTCACCAATGAGGGCGGCGGTCCATCCAACACTAATGGCCAGAGAAAAGGGAAAATCCTCGGAAAAGAATGATCGTAACGTACGACTTTGGATAGAGAACAAGTATGATCAATACACCGAGCTTAACTCTTCCTTACTCGATATCTATCTTGATGTACGAGGATCTTTGCCCTTCCCAAAACCTCCTCGAAGGGAGCTGTAACAACCCGGAATTTTAGAACCAATTTAAAAAATTTATTTTAGCAATTTTAATGGAATTTGAGAATTTAAAATGATTTATTTTAAATAATAACAACTAAAGAAATTTATTTTTATCGAAGTTAGAATGAATAAATTTATTTTAATTATAAATAGAGTTTGAAATGGCGCGGTAGTTTGAAAATTCGATCTTAAATTTCAATTGAATGTATAAAATTCATTTTAAATCAGAATTGGGCGAAACAAGAAATATTTGAATCTGTTTAATTATATCTTTCTAATGGATGTGAAAAATATAAATTTCATAATATAAATTGAAAGTTATGACCAGTTTAAAATTTAAAATAGTCGCTATGTAATTTACATATATTTATATATATTTTATATAATATATAGCCCTTAAAAATAGCCATTTTTCCAAACAACCTCCGTTTTCGACGAAACCACTTTTGTTGGATCCAGAATGTCAAATTATTGCTAGATTCCAATTTTCATAATTTTTGGAATTAATATGTGAGCGTGGAAAAGAAAACGTGATTTGCCAATTTCAGTTGAATTGGATTGACCAAAAAATGGTCATTTTTCAAACGGTCTCCAAATTCGACGAAATTAGTTTTGTTAGGACCGTATCGTCAAAACAAAGCTATCGATATGTAGCCCAAGTAATTTAAAATGTACGTTTAAATTAAATATACATTGATTTATATTTAATTTTAAAGAAAACTGATCGAAACGATAGAATTGGCTTATGTAACATATCCCTTTGTGTCCGGAATGGGGGTATTTAGCTAGGGGAGACACTCGTTGGGTTTGATTTGGAGCTCATATCAATAAACATGTATTTCTGGGAATTAAATTAATAAAATAAATAAAAATACATATAAATACACCGTATTCTACTCTAACCCTAATCCCCACTACAGAGAAAAACGTGCTGCCGCTTTCTAACAAAATCGATGGCCCCTAACACTCGAATCTTCTTCCCTTAAATTCTCCAAATCCGATTCGAGTTACCTCCCAACCCTTAAACCAAAATTGTAGTACTTTTCACCGGCTTTCGATCTGTATGGGTGTGATTATATTTTGTGTGGCGTGGAGGAGAAAATCGAGCATGAACACTCAATGTTCGAGGCCAATTTCTGGCCGGAGGAAGGGTGCGAGATGGCTAGGGTTCTGGGTGCTGGAAGAGGGGACGACGGCGCACGAGGTGGAAACATATGATCGGGGGTCTGGTGATCATGGCGGCGGCGGGCTGTAAACCTAAGGGCGACGGGTTTTGTGAACGGGGTCTGAAGGAACCGCATGAGGACCTGAAGCACTTCAAAACAAAGATGACGGGTTCTTGGGAGGTTAAACATTGCAAAGAAGACACAGTGTAATTTCTTTTTTAAAACTATGTAATTAGTTTAAGTAATTTGATAATTAAGAAAAAAACTAAATTTTATATTTTATATAAATGCTTTGTTTTTAAAAATATAAAATAGAATTGTTTTTAAAGAAAATAAAAAGCATTGTTTTAAAAATATGATTTTATAAATATAAACATCAAATAGAAATGTGATTTTTTTTATAATGTAATAGAATTTATAAAAATAGGACTTTTATTATAAATGACTTTTTTTTGAAAATAAAAATAACATTGTTTTTAAAAATAAAAATGTGATGTTTTAAAAAATAAAAATAGCATTGTTTTTTAATAGAAATAGCAATAAAAAATACGATTTTTATATACACATAGCATAGATGAAAATATGATTTTTATCTGTATAGTTTGTTCTAAAAATGTGATTTTTAAATAGAAATAGCGTTGCTCAAAAATGTGATTTTTATGTAGATAATAAAAATGTGATTTTTTATTATAAAATAGTTTTAATTTAAAAATATGATTTTTAATTTATATATAGCATTGATTTTTAAAATATAAATAGCATGATTTTTAAAAGAAATAACGCAGTATAAAAATGTGTTTTTAATACAAACTGAGTGAAGCAGATTGCGTTGGAAACACGGTGAAGAACACTACGCGAGGAAGCAAACTGAAATAGAACGGTACCAGAAATTCAAAAACAAAAACCGATCGAGTGGAAACCAAAGGTGAGAACTCTTTCTCACTCAAATTACTTTACAGTTAAATATATACTAGGATGAAGACGGTGCTTAGCAGCACCCGACACTATTTTTTGTAGAAACCATGGTTGTTTGTTTTGACTGTATTGTGTGTTGTTTGTGATGTTGAAATATTTAATGTATTAAAAATAATGTTAATATTAATGTAATGGTGAAATTAAATTATAAATATCCATTTATAATTTAAATAGTAAAATTGGCTAATTAGAAAAATAATTCAAACCGAATTGGAATTGGTTAAATTTTATAACCAATGACCTGTATAAATTGACTGTTGTTGTTTGAAAACCCCACACGGGTCCGGGGATGATAATTTATTCACAATTCCCCTGAATTAAATTATATGTCAATCGATGGGTTGACAGGCTGTGATGAGCGTTATTTGTTTATTTTAATGCTCGCAAAGTTGTAAATTTCACTCAGGGTGTTAATGGACCGTTTAATTATTGTTTATCATTATTGTTGAATACATGCGATGTATGTAAGCCATATAACTGAAATTATATCATAATTGATTGAGTCACATTCCAATTCAAAAATAAAGAATATTTTCAAATAAAGAATATTTTATAATAATATTCAGCGAAGAATAAAATGTGAAGCCGAGTTAAGTAGTAAACGCTATTTTAATCCGTACGGGTTTATCGATCAATTTTATTCGTTTTATAATGAATATCGAAAAGGAGTGATTTCAAAATCTAATATTTTGAAAATATTATCATTTTAAAATTATAATGATATAGAATATTCAATTTTAATTTAAAATTGAAAAGAAGTTGGAATCATTTTAAAATGAATTTATAAATATTTAATAAAATACGATTTGAATGGAAATCGATGAAATATACATTATATACATACATACATACATATATATATTTAAATGGATTGAATAGGACGCGCCGCACAGCGACCGTTCGCGATTTTCAACTATTAACTTCGAATTGGCGTAACGGGAGATCCGACCGTCGGATTCTCCTAAAAATAAGAACCGTTGGGTTCGTATCGAAAAGAGATTTCCAACGAATATAAGAGGTTTAAACTTGAATGGTAAGATTTGGAATTATGTCCAAATCAATTTTAGAAAAGGTCGCTATGAATGAAGTTTGGTGGCCGTTATTGGAAACCGACTGTACGGGCCTTGATAAAATTGCTAAAAATAAGGAAAAATTATGTAAAATCATAATAAATAATTTGGAAATCTTTTGGATGAAAATTTCTATATTTGAAAAGATAAAAGTATATTTTTATTGAAATGAACTAATTATTAACTAGTATAATAATCCAATGTTTTTAAATAAATAAATTGGATTTGAAATGGTTTTAATCTAACCAAGATTTTTCAATGTATGAATTGAAATGGATTTGGATAGAAATAATCTTCAGAATATTTCGATATTGGATTCCGTGATTGTACGAATATCGTTGTAGAATATGGAAGATATACATATCGTTATTCCCAATATGATATTTGTTGGTTTGAGAATTTGGTATTGAATATAAGCCGATATAATTTCTTTTCAGAGCCTTATATTTAGTATCGAATTGGATTTTGGGTTTGTAGTGAATGGTGTCTTTAATAACACTGTTCTTAGACCCTGTATGAAAAGAATAATCCTTTTAATTAAGATTATTAGAGTTTCCAATTATATTTAGTAATTGGAATAAAATAAAATGTGAATTGGGTTTATTGTGAATTGTATTTTTAACGACATTCGTTCTTTAACCCGATTAATGGTGGAAAATATAATTTGGAATTTATAGATCTTTTATTAGGATTTAAATGGAAATTTTTTCAAAGTAAAGTTTTCGAATTTAATATATTAAATTAGAATTGAATGAGATTCGATTTGGTAATAATTGAGATGAGCTTCTGTGAACGAAGACCGTTACTATATATGGAATTTAAAAGGCCTTGCCATTATTCCATTTATATTATTAGGTTGATATGGGAATTTATATTGATTATACATTGGCTTGTTTTCCGTGAAAATTCCATAGTTAATGGAAGATGATTTGTGTTTATCGTGAACTGTGTTTTATATGGCATTGGTTCTTTAACCCAATTAAAGATAATATTATTTCTTAAATTTGAATAATCATTAAGTTATGATTTTTTAAATTAAAACTAAATTGGGTTTTTTAATAAATTTTTAATTAGACTGAAATGGAAATGAGATGATTAAATGTATCGAATTCTTGAAATGATCGAGAATGGAGTACCACCAATTTTACTCCAGGCGATATTTATATTTTTAATTAGATTTGAATGTGAAAGGGTAATTAATTTTACCTAGAACATAGTGGGTGTTAGATATGGAGTGCTACCAGTTTTGCTCCATGGAATGAATAGGTTGGGATTGGAAAATAATAAATGATTATTGCTGTAAGGTTCAATAATCCCGACTAGTTAGTAAAATCTTTTGGAATTGATACCAAAAGGAAGATTAAGGAATAAATTTAAAAAAATTATCTTTGATATAATTATTGGGAATCTTTCCCTAAAAATGTGAATATTGGAATAAAAGAATATTCTAAACTGGAATGAGGCGTATGATGTGTTTTTATAGCACTTGATTATTGATTATAAAATATGCAAGTTATTCGGAAAGACCGGGTTTAACCCATTCTGAATAATTTATACGGCGACCAAAAGTCGACGATAAAGACGATGGTTGAAGATCGGAGTTCTTCACATTGTTTGGATGATTACTGATGTCTTGATTGGGCTGTACACCCAAGACAAGGTAATAAGTGGTGATCGTCCAGACGTACTTGGAGATCGACGGATATGCGAGGACCTCTCTCCTGTATTGGACATATGAGACAAGGAATAAGGTGCCATCGGTTTCGTTCAGACCCAGAGCGGACTTGTAAATGGATGTGTGTCTGACATTGGATTTCATTCCGTGCTAATTGATTTCTATTAAATATATATCTGTTTGGTGGCGGAGAATTTATTCTCTTGCTTAACACCCTTCTCTGAGACATACGAGCATAGATGTTATATTTTGATAGACATCGGTTGTATGGCGTGAATTGTCATTGTGGCATACCAAGATGCAAATGAACAAGGCTTTTGTTGAAAAGCAAAGTTTTGTGGTTGATGATCAAAGCAAAACTTTAATTAGCATAGCATTGTGCATAGCGTTAAGTCGCGAGCCTCACACCCCGATATGAGCCAAAAACGGGATAGTGACTGCAGTGAGTGCATGCGTTTCTTTCTAGCTAGAAGTGGTGTCATGGTATGGAGCCCAGACATTTTTACTTATGTGGATGATGGAATGAGGCGCCTCGGATATTGAGTCCCTAGTGGCTCATATTTTATGCCCCATAGTGTAGGGAAACATATTGTTCAAGATTTACCAATCCACTAAAGTGAGTGTGGACTGGCCCTTAAGATCCAGGTGCAGTTGCGGTTGTATCCTAAGGCACGGGCAAGAGTGTCTCGAATTCAGAGATGACTCCCTAGCCTCGACTCATATATGGAAACCCAATTTCCAATACGACATTTTTCGGTTTAAATTGTAGAACTAGTATGGCAACATGATATATGGTATTCATGCCATCCATGATTGATACATTTATATTTGAAATTGTTTCGACACTATGCACTTATAGTAATATCAAAAATATTTATTTTTAACGTACCAAGCATGTTTGGCTATTATTAGGGAAAACTCTATCCTCCGGCTTGCATTGCATTGTGTGATGGGACCTGAGTCTTATAATAGCTTCATTTTTCCAAAAAGAATTCATCAAAGATTGGATTAGCAATATCCAATAAGAATGACTCGTTAGAGATAGGATCAGTAGTATCCTAGAATGAGTTCGAAGAGTGTAATTTTTAAAGTAAAAATGAAACAAAATTTTGTTTTGATAATTTAAACATTATTATACGTAGTTGATTATATTATTTTAATTTACTTTGGACAATCGAGTATATAAAGATTTTGAATATACACGTAATTAGCGGATATTCGAAGTCTCAAATAAACTGGATAGATATCGAATCACACTCTAGTCCCCCGGAGAGATTCTGATGATTGAGATCTCATCATCAGAGTTTATGTTCGAACTTCGAAAGTGGGATATCAATATATTTCCAATTGACTAGTGTGAGAACCAAAATATAGTTAGAATACATGGCTGTGAATTGGCATCAAAAACATGATTTTTGAGTATATTAAAAAAATGAATTTGAAATGTTAACCAATTAATTGATTGCTGGTTGTGTTGTTTGATTATTAGTTTGATTAATAAAAATATATTGGAACCCTAAACCAATAAGAGAATGAAAGGTAAATGTAGCCAAATTAAATTAAAATTTGAACAGAATTGAAAATTTATTACAATTGCATACATCTACATATATATATGTGTGAACATGCCATAGCAGGGAAGCTAAGAAGAGAATAAAATTATATGCTCGACAAATAGGTACATGTTTACTAATTTATTGGGTTTTGATGATTTTATACGCCGATTGGCTTTTTCTTTTTCTTATAGATTAATGAGGGCCCTATGAGGCTAGTTCGGTTTTAAAGGTCTCCCGGTAAAAAGGAGGATATGGCGAAATTTTTCGAAAATTTAGGATGTTAGCCAATTTTTTGAAGAATTAGAAAATTCTTAGAAACTGAAAGGTTGAAGAATAAAAGAAAGAATGAAAGTTGAGTTGGTTAGTTAAACAACTTTTAGCTCCGTTCCTTTTCGAGGACGAAAAGATTTTAAGTTGGGGTGATTGTAACAACCCGAAATTTCAGAATCAATTTAAAATTTTTATTTTGGCAATTAATTTTAATGGAATTTGAGAATTTAAAATGATTTATTTTAAATAATAACGACTAAAAAAATTATTTTTATCAAAGTTAGAACGAATAAATTTATTTTTATCGAAGTTAGAACGAATAAATTTATTTTAATTATAAATAGAGTTTGAAATGGCGCGGTAGTTTGAAAATTCAATCTTAAATTTCAGTTGAATGTATAAAATTCATTTTAAATCAGAATTGGGCGAAACATGAAATATTTGAATCTGTTTAATTATATCTTTCTAACGGATGTGAAAAATATAAATTTCATAATACAAATTGAAAGTTATGACCAGTTTAAATTTTAAAATAGTCGCTATGGAATTAACATATATTTATATATATTTTATATAATATATAGCCCTTAAAAATAGCCATTTTTTAAATGACCTCTATTTTCGACGAAACCACTTTTGTTGGATCCAGAATTTCAAATTATTGCTAGATTCCAATTTTCATAATTTTTGGAATTAATATGTGAGCGTGGCAAAATAAAACATGTTTTGTCAATTTCAGTTGAATTGGATCGACCAGAAAACGGCCATTTTTCAAACGGTCTCCAAATTCGATGAAATTAGTTTTTTAGGACCATATCGTCAAAACAAAGCTAGATATAATTTTTCTGTAATTTTTGGTGTCATTATGTGGCCACGGTAGTTTAAAATGTACGTTTAAATTAAATATACATTGATTTATATTTTAATTTTAAAGAAAACTGATCAAAACGATAGAATTTCTTATGAACATATCCCATTGTGTCCGAAATGAGGGTATTTAGCTAGGGGCGACAGTCGTTGAGTTTGATTTGGAGTTTGTATCGATAAACATGTATTTTTGGGAATTAAATAAATAAAATAAATAAAAATACATATAAATACACCGTATAATACTCTAACCCTAATCCCCACTACAGAGAAAAACGTGTTGCCGCTTTCTAACAAAATAGATGGCCCCTAACACTTGAATCTTCTTCCTTTAAGTTCTCCAAATCCGATTCGAGTTACCTCCCAACCCTTTAACCAAAATTGTAGTACTTTTCACCAGCTTTCGGTCTGTAAGTGTGTGATTATATTTTGTGTGGCATGGAGGGAGAAAATCGAGCATGAACGCTTGGTGTTCGAGGCCAATTTATGGCCGTAGGAAGGGTGCGAGATGGCCAGGGTTCTGTGCGCTGGAAGAGGGGGTGCAGCGCGAGGTAGAGGCATATGATTGGGGTTTGAAGGAATCGCGTGAGGACCTGGAGCAGTTCAAAACAAAGATGAAAGGTTCCTGGAGGTTGAACATTACAAAGAAGACACAGTGTAATTTCTTTTTTTTAAACTATGTAATTAGTTTAAGTAATTTGATAATTAAGAAAAAAATCTGAATTTTATATTTTATATAAATGCATTGTTTTTAAAAATATAAAATAGAATTGTTTTTAAAGAATATAAAAAACATTGTTTTAAAAATATGATTATAAATATAAACATCGAATATATTTGTGATTTTTTACAATGTAATAGGATTTATAAAAATAAGACTTAAATTATAAATGACTTTTTTTTAAAAAAAATAGCATTGTTTTTAAAAATAAAAATGTAATATTTTTAAAAATAAAAATAGCATTGTTTTTTTTAAATAGAAATAGCAATATAAAAATACGATTTTTATATATACATAGCATAGATAAAAATATGATTTTTATCTATATAGTATGTTCTAAAAATATGATTTTTAAATAGAAATAGCGTTGCTCAAAAATATGATTTTTATGTAGATAATAAAAATGTGATTTTTTATTATAAAATAGTTTTAAATTAAAAATATAAGTTTCAATTTATATATAGCATTGATTTTAAAAATATGAATAGCATGAATTTTATAAGAAATAACGCAGTATAAAAATTTGATTTTCAATACAAACTGCGTGAAACAGATTGCGTTGGAAACGCGGTGAAGAACACTACGCGAGGAAGCATACTAAAACAGAACGGTACCAGAAATTCAGAAGCAAAAAATGATGGAGTGGAAACCAAAGGTGAGAACTCTTTATCAGTCAAATTACTTTACAGTTAAATATATACTAGAATGCAGATGGTGCTTAGCAGCACGCGACATTATTTATTGTAGAAACCATGGTTGTTTGTTTTAACCGTATTGCGTGTTATTTGTGATGTTGAAATGTTTAGCGTATTAAAAATAATGTTAATATTAATGTGATGGTGTAATTAAATTATAAATATCCATTTATAATTGAAACAGTAAAATTGATAATTAGAAAAATAATTCAAATCGAATTGGAATTGGTTAAATTTATTAACCAATGACCTGTATAAATTGACTGTTGTTGTTTGAAAATCCCACACGGGTCTGGGGATAATTTATTCACATCTCCCCTGAATTTAATTATATGTCAATCGATGGGTTGACAGGCTGTGATGAGCGTTATTTGTTTATTTTAATGATAGCACAGTTGTATTTTCACTCTAGGTGTAAGTGGACCGTTTAATGATTATTTATCATTAATGTTGAATACATGCGATGTATGAAAACCATATAACTGAAATTATAAGGTAATTGATTTAGTCGCATTCCGATTCAGAAATAAAGATATTTTTAAATAAAGAATATTTCTAAATAAAGAATATTTTAAAATAACGAATATTTTAAAATAATATTCAGCGAAGAATAAAATGTGAAGCCTAGTTAAGTAGTAAACGCAATTTTAATCCGAACAGGTTTATCGATCTATTTTATTCATTTTATAACGAATATAGAAAAGAAGTGATTTTAAAATCTAATATTATTAAAATATTTTCATTTTAGAATTATAATGATATAGAATATTCAATTTTGATTTAAAATTGAAAAGAAGTTGGAATCGTTTTAAAATGAATTTATAAATATTTTATAAAATACGATTTGAATGGAAATCAATGAAATATTTATTATATATTACTTATATATATTTAAATGGATTGAATAGAACGCGTCGCGCAACGATTGTTTGCGAATTTCAACCATTAACTTCGAATTGGCGTAACAGGAGATCCGACCGTCAGATTCTCCTAAAACCCCCTGTTGGGTTCATATCGAAAAGTGATTTCCAATGAATATAAGAGATTTAAATTTGAACAGTTAGATTTGGAATTATGTCCAAATCAATTTCAGAAAAGGTCGCTATGAATGCAGTTCGGTGGCCGTTATTGGAAACCGGCTATACGGGCCTTGATAAAATTACTAAAAATATGGAAAAATTATGTAAATCATAATAAATAATTTGGAAAAGTTTTGGACGAAAATTTCGATATTTAAAAAGATAAAAATATATTTTTATCGAAATGAACTAGTTATTAACTCGTATAATAATCCAATATTTCAAATAAAAAATTTGGATTTGAAATGGTTTTAATCTAACCAAGATTTTTCAATGTATAAATTGTAATGGATTTAGATAGAAATAATCTTTGGAATATTTCGATATTGGATTCCGTGATCATACGAATATCGTTGAGGAATTTGGAAGATATATATATACATATATATATATATATCGTTATTCCCAGTACGATATTTATTGGTTTGAGAATTTGAGATTGAATATAAGCCGATATAATTTCTATTAAAAACTTTATATTTAATAACGAATTAGATTTTGGGTTTGTCGTGAATGGTGTCTTTAATAACACTGTTCTAAAACAACGTTTGAAAAGAATAAATCTTTTAATTAAGATTATTAGAGTTTCTAATTATATTTAGTAATTGGAATAAAATGAAATGTGAATTGGGTTTATTGTTAACTGTGTTTTTAACGACATTCGTTCTTTAACCCAGTTAACAGTGGAAAATATAATTTGGAATTTATAGATCATTTATTAAGATTTAAATGAATTTTTTTCCAAAGTAAAGTTTTCCAATTTAATATATTAAATTGGAATTGAATCGGATTTGATATGGTAATAATTGAGATGAGCTTCTGTGAATGAAGACTGTTACTATATATGGAATTTAAAAGGCCTTGTTGTTATTCCATTTATATTATTAGTCAGATACAGGAATTTATATCGATTATATATTGACCTATTTTCCGTGAAAATTCCATAGTTAATGGAAGATGATTTGTGTTTATCGTGAACTGTGTTTTAAATGACATTGGTTCTTTAACCGAGTTAAAGATAAGATTAATTTCTTAAATTTGAATAAACATTAAGTAATGATTTTTGATATTAGAACCAAATTGGAGTTTAAATAAATTTTTAATTAGATTGTAATGGAAATGAGATAATTAAATGTATTGAATTCTTGAAATGATTGAGAATAGAGTACCACCAGTTTTACTCCAGGCGATAGTTAAATCTTTAATTAGATTTGAACGTGAAAGGGTAATTAATTCTACCCAGAACACAGTGGGTGTTAGATATGGAGTGCTACCAGTTTTGCTCCATGGAATGAATAGGTTGGGATTGGAAAATAATAAATGATTATTGCGGTAAGGTTCGATAATCTCGGCTAGTTAATAAAATCTTTGGAATTGATATCAAACGGAAGTTTAAAGAATTTATCTTTGATAAAATTAATAGGAACCTTTCCCTAAAAATGTGAATATTGGAATAAATGAATATTCTGAATTGGAATGAGGCGTATGATGTGTTTTCATAGCACTGGATTATTGATTATAAAAAACGTGAGTTATTCGGAAAGACCGGGTTTAACCCATGCTGAATAATTTGTACGATGACCAAAAGTCGACGATGAAGATGGTGGTTGAAGACCGGAGTTCTTCACATCCTTTGGATGATCACTGATGTCTTGATTGGGCTGTACACCCAAGACAAGGTAATAAGTGGTGATCGTTCTGACGTATTTGGAGATCGACGGATATGCGAGGACATCTCTCCTGTATTTGACATATGGGACGAGGAATTAGGTGCCTTCGTTTTCGTTCAGACCCAGAACGGACTTGTAAATGGATGTGTGTCTGACATTGGATTTCATTCTGTGCTAATTGATTTATATTAAATATATATATCTGTTTGGTGGCGGAGAATTTATTCCCTTTCTTAACACCCTTCTCTGAGACGTACAAGCTTAGAGGTTATATTTTGATAGACATCAGTTATATGGCATGAATTGTCAGTGTCGCATACCAAAATGATCAAGGCTTTTGTTGAAAAGCAGAGTCTTGTGGTTGATGATCAAAGCACAGCTTTAATTACCATAGCTTTGTGTATAGCGTTAATTAGCGAGCCTCACAACCTGGTATGAGCCAAAAATGGGATAGTGACTGCAGGGAGTGCATGCATTTCTTTCTAGCTAGAAGTGGTGTCATGGTATGGAGCTCAGACATTTTTACTTATGTGGATGATGGAATGAGGCACCTCGGATATTGAGTCCCTAGTGGCCTAGATTTTATGCTTCATAGGGCAGAGAAATGTATTGTTCAGGTATTACCAATCCACTAAAGTAAGTGTGGACTGGCCCTGAAGATCTTGGTGCAGTTGCGGCTGTATCCTGAGGCACGGGCTAGAGTGTCTCGAATTCGGAGAGGACAATCCCTACCCTCGACTCATAGATGAAAACCCAATTTCCAATACGACATTTTTCGGTTTTAGTTGTAGAACTAGTATGGCGACATGATATATGGTATTCATGCCGTCTATGATTGATACATTTATATTTGAAATTGTTTCGACACTATGCACTCATGGTACTATCAAAATAATTTGTTTTAAACGTGCCAAGCATGTTTGGCTATTATAAGGGAAAGCTCTATCCTCCGGCTTGCGTTGCATTGTGTGATGGAACCTGAGTCTTATTCGGAAAGCTTTGTATCCGTGTATTTCTTTCAGTTGTGCTAGTGATGTATTTTCCGCTACGCATTGTATTATATTTTCCGCTGCTTTGTAATTGATTGAATCTCTGATATTGTACTTCCAATGTATAATATTTATTCATACTCTGGAATAGTCTCGTACTTTGATGTAGAAATGAAACTATTCTTCTATTTGTGTTCTGATTTGTAGTGTTCTCAACTCAATCCGGGCTTTCCCGTAAGGGGAAGTTTGGGTCTCTTTAGGAGCCAAACCAGAAAGAACTCGATTATGGGAAGCACTGCATGTACCACAACATGGCAGGCTATAACACTAGTGAATGCAGGCACTTGCGAGACCTAATCGAGGATAGGGTTAGGCATGGAGTGCTACCCAAGTATGTCAAGAAACACACACAGGTCGAGTCTCCACAATCTTCTACCCAACATCATCAGGCCGGTCCTCGAGCTCCTAGAAATGGAACGGACCCTAAGCCCAGCAATCACGACATCATCATCAGTTAATTTGATCCAATATTTCTTTTTAGAATTGTATTTTTACTTTTTTAATAATATGTGTATGTTAAAGTACACACGTACGGAGTTAGGATTTAGCTCTTAGGCATGCTCTGGATTCAGCATCACCCACTTAGTGCTTATTTTCGTTCTCTTGTAATAACTACTTAGTAGCCATAAAATTTCTTTTTCGAACATAAATCATGTTTGAATGATTTAAGACGAGCATGATTGACACTCGCCGACTCAAATATTGTCAGTACTAGCCATTGTTTCTGAGCTACGGTCGAAGTCTGCCACCATATCCAAACCAACTCCATAAGTCGAGTATGTCTAATACTCGCATACTTCATAAGACTAATATGGTTAATACTCACCCACTTCGTATGCCGAGTATGGTTAATACTCGCCAACTCCATAAGCCGAGTATGGTTAATACTCGCCAACTCCATAAGCCTAGTATGGTTCAAACTCAATCAACTTCATAAGCTGAGTATGGTTAATACTCGCCAACTCCATAAGTCGAGTATGGTTAACACTCGCCCACTTCATAAGCCGAGCAAGGTCAAAACTCGTCGACTTCATAAGCTGAGTATGGTTAATACTCACCAACTTCATAAGCCAAGTATGGTTAATACTCGCCAACTGCATAAGCCGAGTATGGTTAATACTCGCCATCTTCGTAAGCCGAGTAAGATTAATACTCGTCACCTCCGTAAGCCATGTATAACTAATAATCGCCAGCTTAGCAAAACAGAGCATGGGTTATGGTCATCCTTCGGACTATACCATCTTACCTGCAGAAAAGCCAAGCATATCAAATGCTCGTGCTCCCATCCTTAACAGGTATTATTTGATCAGCAGAACCCTGGTCCTGCTCCTAACAAGACCAATTCAGAATGGTCAATCTCTCTTCTGGCGCTCACAATCTCCCAGCCTTAATATGATCCTCAGTGATTGTTGATTTTCATGTCTTAGTATGGACTACACCAGTCGTCAGACTGGGGGCCTTAACACAACTATTGGGATCGTCGGTTTTCTGACCTTAATATGGATCAGTGCATCCGTAAACCATCTGCACATTATGCACCAGTGCAACATCCAAAACACACCTTCCTTTACCAAAAAAGTATGTTCTAAGGGGGCAAAGTGTCGACTTACTTTTTGCCAAAAGATGTCACGACTCAACGGATAATATCCCAACACCAAAAGGCTCGTCATCTAGTACCGATCGATCCCAACGCAGGAACCTCTATTCCAGAAAGTCCAAAAAAGGGTTGGTCCGAACTAATTTTCCTTCAAACGGTGGGACATCTTCTCCTTGCAAAATCTCTTTCTCTACCGACCAAGTCAGTTCACTCCGTAACATTCGGATCAATCAGATTTACTTAGAAATATCCAGATAAGCTATCTAATTCCCAACTGAGCCCAATTCTCAAGGCAGTTAAGGCGGTCAAACGCTTCTGGCCAAAACACTGCTTTTGATACACCATAGTTCAGGTGCCATGCATGCGGCAATTCTCGAGAGAACTATTACTCATTAGTAGACCGGGTCCTACTGCCGCAACTGTTCCACCGGATCGAGCTCCTCGTGTCCAAGCTCCAAAAAGAGGCAAGCGACGTGGCACGCAGTTCATCCCACTCATCCAACTATAATACCCCATTGCTAAAAACGAGGCATGTTGAGTTCGTACACTGAATTCTCCATTACCAAACAACGCTCAATGTACTGGAAAACTTCCGACCGTGCATTTCGAATATTACGAGGATATTGTAATCTCTACTTCTCTTATACAAAGAAAAACTAGTCAAGGTTTTAAATATCGGATATCAGTCGCGTATCGTCTCGGGGATTTTAGAGACTTGATCTAGTATTGGGGGAGACCTTAGATGAGACGATTCTAACTCGGGGGGTTCGTCTCAAATTTCCATCTCGGGTTTGGAAGTTCATATCAAAACAATCTTGGTGTACATAATATTTTAAAAAATGACATTCTTACAAAATGATTTTTATGAATGCTATTAAAAACATAGTAACTTAAATTTAAATTGCAAAATCACTTTACTATTCATAATTCACGAAAGAACATTTATACTCTAAATCGTAATACGCTTAAAACAGAAATATAACACAATGCAAATAGATTAGTGTGTAAAACATATAATCCATGAAAATGAATTATTGTTAGACATAAAACATTAAAAAGATCCAAAACATTAAAAATTACAGCATAAGTAGACTACAAAATACATAATTTCATAGGTAACATGTATGTAAAAAAGAATAATTTCATGAGCACTGTAGAACATATATAAATATACAATATGGTTATTTAACATGTAGAATGTAAAGTTGCAGGAGATTGTCATGGCTAGATTTGACTTTTTTAATTATTGTTCTAGTTCAAGCACAAAACTAAATCTGAACAAAACAAAAAACAAAATCTCAGATGATATTGCAGTATTGCGTATCGGTCGATATATCGCTCGATATTGCAATATACATGATAATATATTCGAACGGAGATTTATAGTGATATTTTCCATTTCGTTTCGAAAGGAGCCCAAAACGAGATCTCGGGCGATATTTTTGAGATTTAAAACAGTGAAACCAGTTGTACTCTGTAATCTATCAAATATCAGTCGATATAAAGTGGACATAGGCACCGATTTTGCCGAACCACTATGAAAGTCTTGTTTGTCCCCTTGGCTTTACTTACTTTTCCATACTCTGTGATTATTGTTTGTGCGTTCTACACACGATTGGGGGTTGAACGTCACTAACGACCAACTTTTGACGTCAACAACAACATGAATTTGATTTAAGTAGATGTAATAGAAATTTAAGTATGATTTTTAATAATGTTGTAAAATGGAATAAGTTTGCTATATGTGAATATAAATTATTGATAAAACAATAGCGATTTTAAGTATATAACACATGTTAAACCGTAGGGATTAAATAGACTTTGTAAGTATGGTTTTAAGTTAACTATAGTTTGTGTAAATGGTGTAAAGCCTATGAATTTATTTTAGTTTAAGTTGTAATCATTTAATGGGTGTTGGTTTTGGAAAGGGTGAAATATATAAGGCTATCAGAAATAACATTGTTGTGATTTTTTCAACAAAATGGAATTAGATCTAAACTGATATTATTTTTGATATAGATATTTTAAATAATGATGAAATTAAATACTAAAGTAGGACGAAATCTTGATGTGAACTTAAATATGGAAATAAGACTGAATTTGATAAAAATGAATTGGTGTACTAAACAAATTTTAACTTAAAGTGAATATATGTTAATATAATATATTGTTTGAAATGTCGAAATATTAGATGATTTACATTTGCAAACTTTAGGTTGATAATATTTATATAAGGATAAAATTTGAAATTTTATAAATTAATGGGGGAGAGATATAATTTTCCTACTTGAAAGTTTTGATAAATAAATGACCTGAAATATGTTATTTTATATTGGAAAATTTTGTATATATTCTGTTTTAAGAGAAAAAGGTTTTGAGTATTTTCTTAAACGTTAAGATTGGATTATCGAGTATTTGAAATTTTTGAATATACGCCTTACTAATGTATGTACTAAATCCTGAATGTACCAGATAGATATGGAAACACACTTCAATCGCTTGGAAATAATTATGGTGATAATTGCAACATCACCGGTGTTTTTTTCAAGTTTTGAAAGTGAGATGAGTACTTGAAAATGTTTGAAATATGTGAGAAATGTCTTAACTTTTAACTTAAATGTACATATTTCACGTAATATATATAAGTAAGATGATAGATGTGAACCATTTGATTTAAATATATTAAATTATTTAATTACTAATTCTTTGTCGCATTCCTCTTCGGAGACGAAAAGGTATGAGTGTTGGTGATTGTAACAACCTAGATTTTTAAGTGAAATTTTATAATGGTTTAATTTAAAATTATGATTTTTGAGTTAATAATCAATTTATTTTGGATTTTATGAAATGAATGAACTTCATTTTTGATACAAGTATAATTTTAGTAACAAAAAACAAAGTTTGCCAATTCAAATCTTATTTGTGAACAAATCAAATCAAGATTATTATTTGAATTTGAATTCATTCTTAAAAAAATAATTTAAATATTAAACTTGTATAATTGTATAATTTGTTTCTCAAAACTACTACAATGGAAATTTTTCTGTAAAAGTCAATTCTGATAGATTTGGTTAAGAATTTGACCTTCAGCTGAAACTTAAAAGTCTTAAAAATTCGAATTTTTTTTTTATTAATCTATATTGAATTCCAGTTGTTCAGCAATTTTCGTTTCATTGAAATCTGATTTCATTTGCTCGAAATCAACGATTTACACTACAAAAATGTGTGTTATTCACAACGTATTTGTGGGTATCTCGGACTATATTGCTCTTGTATTCTTCTCATGGACCGGTATATAGCATACCAATCCATAAGATTTGGGTTGTGCTTATTGGGTTTGATTGAATATTATATATTAAGTGGATTATTTACGTTTAGTATCTGAAGTGTTCCTATTACGCCAATAAATCACGTTGTCTCCCTCTTGTTTACTTATTCCTTCTCATCTCATAGATATCTTTCTTCTTCTCCTTTAAAATTTCTCGGCAAGCAAATCATGGTGAAAATCTAAATCCTAAATCTTTATTTTCTATTTCTAACTCAATTTTCAAACTACAAAATTCCTATTCATATTTTTATCATTCTATTTTTAATTGCAAATCTAAATCTTTTTTTTCTTGTGTAAACGCATTTCAACTTTGCAAACAAAAATTTCAAATCTCCAGATCTATATTTTCAAACCGACCCATATCCCTTTATTTTCCCAACATGTTCTTTGTATTAACCATCGTTCTCTAGCAAACTTCGCCTTTTTTTGAGAAAGAAAAATAAACACACAGCAATCATCGTTCACTTGCAAATATAAATCATTTTATTTTGCAAAAATTCCTTGTTCATTTGCAAACTAAATCAAACCCATTTGTTTTGTTGTCAAAGCAAAACAATGGGTAAAAGCTCAAATCTGTTTTCCATCACATATTTTTCATCTCGGGTTCACCTCCTCCATCGTGCTTGCTCATTTTTTTTCTTTTTGTTTGCCTCTCTGTTAAACTTCGTGAGAAACAATATCATCCCATCCTAATATTTATGTTGTGTGAGATTGCCAAACCCAGATCCAATTTTTTGGAGTTTAAAAAACCCAGCCTTTTACATTTTCAATGCCACATCTTGCCACTTTTGTTTGCTCCTCCTCCTTGCCGCTTCTTCACACCATGGATGTCACCCATCTCGATACCTAACCACTTGAAATGATTCGGCCTCTACTCCCCATATACTACCAGAAAAACGCCATACTCCTCCCAAAACCCTTCAAACCCCTGGAACCCGAACACAATAACCTTTAGAAAACCCGACCCATTGGGCTCCCCTCTGCTATGCATGTGTGGCCAGTAACACGTGGCTTCTCCTTCCCCACTAACCGAACCCGTACCTCACCAGAGGCAAGCATACCTCCACCTCCCTTTGACGACTAGAAAATTGCCTCCGATCCCTTCATTCAACTGTGTGCATGTGTGTGTGTTTGTGTAGTGTGAGTTGTGTGCAGGTTATTCATTTGTTGTGTTGGGTTTGGCGCGGGAGATTACTTTATATATATATATATATATGTATGTATGTATATATATATATAAGTTACTGGGTGCTGTGTTAATCCATCCTTTTCCAAGCTATCGTGTATTGTTTTGTTTTGTTGTGTGTGTTGCGTGCCTAGGGTGTGTATTTGTTGGATCGTGTAGTGAACTTTGAGTGTTAGGTCTAATGAAATTACTAGTTGCGTGACTATGTGAGTTTGCTGTGCTCGGTTGTATTTATTATATTTTATTTTTCCTTATTTGGTTATTAGTTGTGAGATTTTGTGTCAACAGTTGTAGTTTGCAAATTGTCTTTGCTGAGTTTTGAATCCCTTCAAATCTATGCTGAGAGTTTGTTCCCTGTATTAAAAAAAGGGTTTTTCTGTCTGAAGAGTTTTGTGTAGTGTTTCTTTTGTCTTGTGTGTGTGGGTTTTGCCTGCGTTGGGTAGTTTTGCCTGCATTCACATGGCGCATTGAGTTTATATATATATACATATATAACATATATATATATATATATATAAGTAGATTTTGCGTATCGATTTTACGGTCGTGTCTCTTCATTCTCGCCGAATCGTTTATGTGTTGAACCCTTCATTCGGTTTTCCCTTTCTTATATATATATATATAATTCATTTGCTGTGTTGGTTTGCGGAGAAGTTTCCTCCTCTTCTTTTAAAAATAAAATATCGAGTTGTTGCCATCAATTCTGAGTTGTGCTTGGATGTCGTCGCTCCATTCCATGTCCATTCATTTGCCGTCTCCGTTCAATGCCACGAAAGGTGACTTTATCTCTCACTTGACTTACATTTTTATAAAAGTGAAATTCAGCATATTTTAAGTGTTATGAAATGTTTAGGATTGTTTTTAGTAATTTTTATTGTATGTTGTGCATAGATGACACACATTTATGACATGACTGATCTATATATATATATATATATATATATATATATGTATGTATGTATATGATATGAATGTACATACATGATCTGTATTATTTTATGTGTATGTTTGACTTGTTGAGTTTATGTAGTAGCCGGGATTTTTAACCGTTTTATTTAATATTTTAAAATGGTTTTAATTGTTGTTTTAGAATTTAATTAGCTTTAATTATATAATTTTGAATATTTTATTAATATAAATAATAAAATAACAATTTAAATTTTGGAATGGTCAGAATTTGTTGGATTTACAGTATAGTGTGAACTGGCAATTTAAAAGAATTTAATATTGTTTGGTTTTGAATTATATTAATGATTTCGTTTATTAAACGACGTTTGAACGTTTAATTTATAAATTTGTTATAAAACGAATCGCAGCGAAGCGGTAGTTCGTAATATAACGTTTTGAACTTTAAATGGTTGTACATAATCTAATATACGTTGGATTTCTTCGAAACAAGAAACGTCTGAATCTATTGGATAATATTTTTCTAATGGGAGAGAAAAATCAAGTTTTCATAGTGTAGATTTAGTTTTATGTCCAGATCAAATTTTCAAATAGTTGTTATGGTATTCATTTATAAATTATAATGTTTATTTATATAAAATAAAAGGTTTTAAATATTTTATTGTCGTTTTGCCTTAGATTTCAATTGAGATAATTTATTATGAAACTACATGAAATTCTGGTCTGGTATGGTCGATTATAATATTTTAATATTATTATATTGAGGTATTTTTAAATTGGTTTATTTTAATTCAAATTGGACCCTTAAAACGAGATTTTATTCAAACGACCTCCATTTTCAACAAAACAAACTTTATTGAGTCTACAATAGCTAGTTATTGCTATATTTCAAATTTCGCGTCAATTGGAGTTATTTTGTGAGCATATAAAAATTAAATGCAAATAAAACGACCATTTAGACTCGAACGAGCGCCATTTGAGCAAACGGACTTGGAATTCGACGAAACAAGTTTCAGTAGGATCGTAATATCGAACTCTAGCTTACTTCCATTTTTCGTCACGAACGGAGTTTGTATGTGACCATAAAAACGAATAAATAGCATTCAAAAACGACGATAAGCTCGAAATAAAAATTGCTAGTCATCATCGTTCGTTACATCAACTTAAAATATATTATTCCTACATTATATATATCCATAACATCAGAACCCTAATTTCCCAAATCCATTTCCGTCCACCATTTTTGCAAATCATTCCAGTTTTCTTAAATAATTTTTAACTCCATTTCTATTGCAAATCGGTCGAAGATCCTAAGTAGACATTTGTAGCCGACGTTGAGGTCGAGCTTCAGTAAAATTTAAGGGGCAAACATCATCTGTGCTGGCCAGTATTTCACCATAATCGGAGGAAGGCATTTTCGTTTTATATCCCATATCTCGAGGTGGGGGCGTTTTCAGGAGTTAGTGTCTAAAGATTATTTGTAGAGGAGGAGTAGGTGGTCATTTTCTTTTTTGGGTCGTGGGCCCGACATTGCTTGTGGTGGTCGGAATTGCATGTTGATCGAAGGAGGTGATTTATGGGTATTTTAGTGAAGCTGCGATTGGATTTCGACTGATTGATGGACGTGGGTGGCCTTTCAAGTTGGGGTCTGCGAAGAGGAAAGTAGCTAGGAGGTTGGTCTGTCGATTGGATGCAGTCTCGATGTCGTAGGTGGCCAAACGAGACGGTCTTGGGAATTAAACGTGGTCGGGTCAAACGAAAATTCTGTTGAACCAGAGGTTCGATTGGGGTCGAGTTTGTTGGGGTAATAGCGCCTCGGTAAGGCGAATAGATGGACGTAGTAGCGATGGGTCCGATGCAGTGAATCGACGTCGACGATCGATTGAAGGTACTGTGCTTCACTGAAGGGAGGGTATCGGGTTTATAGAGAGGACGAGGTTGAAAACGCATAAACCAAGATTAACCAGCATTAACCACTGATTAAGGTAGTCATTAATTAATAATCAGGTTTAAGGTTATAATTATTTAAATTAATTATTTAATTCTTATATAAATTGTCATAACTTGAAATGGGTATAACTAATTCGTTCGTTATCAGAATCGCGTGAAACTGAGTCCGTTGGGATCATGGCGACGAAGGCTGCATATGCAAGATGGTTCGGTCGGAATTGGATGCAATTAGAATTTCATGTAATTTTAAACGTCATTTTAAATTATATGAAACAGCGCGAACCGTTGATCAAAAATTAATGGTGGGTTAATTCTCACTCTTTTTTGAACTGTTGTGATGTGTTGAATTCATATAATTATAATTTATAATCGATGATATAATATTGGACGATTTGATGTTATGGATGCTAATGGTTGATTATTGTTTGTTATGGACTGATGTTAATTATATTTATGTCAATGAATTAAGTTTCTATCTCATATGATACTATAAATTGTTATAACGAGCTGTGATGCAGGGAAGAACAGATTGGAGGGGTCCGATCGGATTCCTCAAATATTATGTGTGTTGTTTATTTTTATATTATTTATATATGAACAGCTTGAACCCCATGGTTGTTAAAACCCGTTGATTGTTGAACGTTGAATTAAAATTCAATGTTGTAGTGATTTGAATCAATAAATGGTATTGAGTGAGTGATTGACAGCAAATGGCCTAGAATACATCTTTTTGTTGATCTTCAATTTACTGTCAAGCGAATTGATAAAATTCAGTTATAAAATTTATTTTTATAACTAAAACTGAGTTTTAAATAATAATTTATGTTAAAATAAATGATTGATTATATAATTTAGACTTTATAGTTGATGTTTATAAAATAAAATATAAATGAGTGGTTTTGACGTTCAAATGAGTTTTATAAGCAATTTAAGTAGTAATTAACCTACGGGATAATAATTTGAGTTAATTATTTGAAGATACACAATTAAGTGATATTATTGGATCAATTATATTAATTATATTATTATTAATTAATCTAAGTAGAAGAATTTATTGAAATTATGTAACGAGTTAACTGATGGATTGAAGTTGATCAAGTCAGCTGTTTTGACTTAAAGTGATCATTAGACTATTTTTGTCACATAAATAGTGAAAATAATTTAATAAATAGTTATTTGAGTTTATCAAGATTTCTTGAGGGTATAACTTACCTTTTTCCCAGTACGATTGTTTTAAAGATTATTGATGGTTGTTTAAAATAAAGGATTAACTACCGTAGTTTCGTAAGGTTAACAAGTTTTGTTTTGGTAAACAACGAAGTTAGTTATATTTCAGGCGATTACTTCTTAAACGAAATTATCTAAGAAGTAACCAAGTGTGAAGAGGTTTGAAAGAAATTTATAAAAGGATTTAACTCGAGTTACCATAGAAAAGTTATAAAAGGGATTTGAGTTAATGCGATGGTTTAAATTAAATATTCATATTTGATATTTGAATTGAATATAATATATTGCAAAGTTAGTTGTGAGATTGGAATTGAATATACATCACAACATTAGTTGCCAGTCATTGAAACGAAATAATATTATAACGTTATTGGGGAGACATTGAAATAAACTATTTGGTTTTGAAAATCAAACAATGGATAGTTCAACATGTTTGGTCAAATTGAAAATCAAACATTGAAAGTGTTGCTCCTACTTTTGTCTTATTTTTCAAAAAGTTACCATTTAATGCTGGCATCTATGAGCCTTAGGAATTCAAGATGGTTTGTAAGGATGGTATTATGGAACCACCGTCTGAAGTTTTAAGGCGCGAGCATATTTTTGGAAAAATTATCTAGTTGATTTCTTTTTGGACTCTAACCCACCTTATTCCATTGTGAAAGAGAAATGTATCAGTGCATGGCAATTAAAAGATGGTCTTTCTGTACATTTAGATAGGTCCATGTTTTTCTTTTAGTTCACTAGACCCGATGAGGATCTTAGAATATTTAGTTTGGATCCGATTTTTATTCATGGTAAGCCATTTATTATAAAACCTTAGAGCCCGGCAGTTGACCGTGCTACAGATCACATCCTATCGATCCCAGTATAGACATATTTCTTTCAAATACCCTCTGTTTTGCAGTCTCTAACTAGAATGAATTGGTTGGCTAACACTATTGGAAAATTAAAATGCTTTGATATTACTACCGTTGCTCGGGAAAAGCTCGTTTATGCTAAGACTCTTATTGATATTTCACTGGCTAAACCTTTACCAGATAAGATCAAAGTTTGGATTGCGGATGGGTTTGTTGCTGGAGTGGTTGTCAGATATGATGGAAACTTGAAATTTGTACGTTGTGTCAGTCTTTTGGTCATATTGTTGCATCATGTCCAGTTATCTCTGGATGCTCTTCTTTGACCCGGATTCCTCTTGTTGATAGATCTCCACTTCCTAAGCCTCTGGCTGTTAAGTGGGTACGTAAGCAAGCTTCGTTGGTGATTGTTCCCCCTCTTCCTCCTGCTACGGCTCCTGCTTCTGTTTCTACTATTGAAGCGATGGAGGACCTAAGTAATGATTCTGACATTATTCGATGTGATGGGGACCAAGTTTGCGTTCGTGTTTTGTCTGGTATGCGATATTTTCCCACTAGTGATACCTTCCATAAGTTTATCACCAATGATGCTAGCGACCAGAGGAAATTGATTTACCAGATTGTTGGTGATAATATTGAACTTAATAAGACTAGAGAAGTTGGTGAGAGAAATAAGCTTGAGTTCTATGAAGTCACTTGGGGCAGAAATTTCATTTTCAATGCTATATATACATGTTATGTTCCAAATCTAGCCTTAGCCTTTTCCAGATCTGTGTTGTTGGTCCTTCCGACACCACATGTAGATCCTCTTTTAATGAGGGGGGCTAGTTTTTCTATGCAATTTAGTAGTTTAGACATGTTGTTTAACTCCCGTTTTCATTGTTCATCGTGATGGTTCACCATTATAGTAGTAGAAACATTTTGCTTCTCTCCTGTTTTGTATGTATAGCATACTGGCACTTCAAACCAGATTTGGAGTTCTGTGTCTATGCAAAATTCCTTTTCCTTCTTCTTTTTTCTAATAAACAGTGGTATGACCACTATGAAACCGGCTTAATATGCCCAAAAAAAAAGATATATAACATTATTTTCGAGAAATGGTATATTCTAAATGTTACGTTAAGGGCGGTGTTTTTTCGAAAGATATGGGAAGTTATTTTCGGTTGAAAATGGGAAAATAATATTAGGAATATAAGTATATATTTCCATAAGCGTCATTTTTTAATGGAAAGCTTCAAAGTGAAGTTTGTTAAGGCTGGTCGATTTATATGATAATAAATATGTCATAAGACATTATTTGACTGTATCAGAATTGGAATTCAAAACGATATCGTTGAGTTAATAATATATGTCAATATTTCCAAAATAAAGGAAATGAAATGTGTTATAAGAAAATATAGCTACATTTTCAAAGTAAAGAGGGGAGTTGGCAAACACGATTATTTTGAAGAATTAAGAAGAATTTTTATTTTTCAAATGACGAAACCAAAGATGATTGTTGAGATAATGGAATGTAATCAATTTTAAATCGATGAAATGATGTAATAACCCGGAAATGCGAGCCAATTTAAAATTTTTATTTTGGCAATTTTGATGAATTTTGATTATTTAAAATGAAATATTTTAAATAATATCAACGAGAAATATATTTTGAATAGAATTCGAATGTATATATTTATATGGATCGTCGTTAGAATATAAATATTTATTTTTAATTATAAAAGGAATTGAAAATGGCGCGGTAGTTCGATAATTCGATTTCAAATTTCAAATGAATGTACCGGGTACAAAATAAACCGGATTTTAGCGAAACCAAAAATATTTGAATCTATTTGAGAATATCTTTCCAACGAATCCAAAAAATTGAAATTTCATAGCGGGGATAAAAAGTTATGTCCAGTTGAAAATTCAGAATAGTCGCTATAGAATTCTGGCCCTTAAAAATGAAAATTTTGCAAACGACCTCGGTTTTCGATGAAACCACTTTTGTTGGATCCATGATGTCAAGTTATTGCTAGATTTCAAATTTCGTAAATTTTCGAATCAATATGTGAGCGTAGGAAAGGAAAACGCGTTTGACCAGTTTTAGTTGATTTTAATCGACTGGAAATTGGCCATTTTTCAGATGGTCTTGGAATTCAATGGAACTAGTTTTGTTAAGACCGTATAGTCAAAATGAAGCTAGAAATATTTTTCTGGAATTTTTAGAGTCCATACGTGGCCCCGGTAAATTGAAATGTGCGTTCAAATTCAATATATAGAGTTATATGTTGATTTTGACGAAAACTGATCGAAACGATTGAATCAGCCTACGATTCATATCCCATTGTGTTCGAAATGGGGGTAATTAGCTATGGACGACAGTCGGTGAGTTCGATTTCGAGTTCAAAATAAAAGGTTACTTTCTGAAAATTTTAAAATAAGATAATAAAGAAAAGGTCAACCCCCCTTTTACTTTTCCCCCATCTTCCTCTACCATTTAGAACAAATCAATGAAAAAAAAACCCGTCGAAGATGAACGTTGCCCCTCCTCCAAGCGACGCCATCGCGCAGGACCCCCTCCCCCTTGCCGCGCCTCCCACTGCCGAGTTCACCTATGCCTGCTCCCTCATCGAAGACCACGAGTCCCCTTTCAGTCGCGCGAACCCTCCAGGCCCGCTCTTCCAGACCGCCGCCGCATCAGTCGGAGGCGCGCGCCCCCTTTTCTGCTCCGTCGACCTTCCCTCTCCTCCCCTCTCTTCTTTCAACCCCACACTTTTCTCGATAGCCACCAACCAAGGCCGCCGCTCCCCCTTACTGGTCCACCTCTGGCGGTCAGCGCCTCCTCCACCTCCAACGCAGCACCAACCCTCCCATTGTTGATTAAAAACTATAAGTTTTAATATCTTTTTTTATTTGTTTTTTTTTTCATGTAATTGTTTTTATGAATTTAAAAATCGGGTTTTTAGCATAAATTAAAATCGGTTTGTATATATGAAGTGTAATAATACAAAAGGAACGATTTTTAATATAAAAGCAATGATTTTTAACGGTATAAGGATTTGATTTTTATTATAAGAAAGAAATGATTTGTATAAGTGAAAAGATTATATTTTTATTTATAAAAATATGATTTTTATATTTTAGAAAGAGTAAAAATTTGATTTTTAATTTATAGAAGAGATAAAGAAATGATTTTTATAATGAAATAGCGAAAAGATTATGTCTTTGAAGTAGGAAAGATATGATTTTTACATGATAAAAATAATAGAAATATAATTTTTATAAAGTAGAAATATAATTTTTATATCATGGCAAGGTTAAAAATATAATTTTTATATCATAAAAGGTTAAAAACATAATTTTTATACGTGAAGTGAAGATAAAAATTCGATTTTTATGAACACGTAGTGATAGTAAAAATGTGATTTTTAATGTGAATAGCGTGAAAAGAATTGAGATGGAACGGATTGAAGTCAAAAAGGAATTCAAAAGGTTCAGAAATTCAGGAATGAAATGGCGGATTGGATCCCCAAGGTGAGAACCTCTCACTTTAAATCTTGTTTTTTTAGTTAAAGATATATACTAGGATGCAGACGGTGCTTAGCAGCACCCGACACCCGTCATCCACAGACCATGGATGGCTTGTATGTTTGATTGTTGGTTGTGGTGAAAATTGATTGTGTGATGTGAAATAAAATATTTATATAGTTAAAAATATTTGATCGTTAAAAATATTATTTTTAACGTGTGTGTGAATAAAAATATGTGTTTGTTGATTTGAAACCCCACACGGGTGTTGGGATGATATTTGGCGTACACCAATCCCAATTGTTTAGTGATATGTCGATCGTTTGATTGACAGGCTGTGTAAGCGTTAAATATTTATATTTAATGCTTATGTAGTTGTGTGGTGCACTTTGGATGATGTTTGATTATTTATCGTTGCTATTATATACATGTGTTGTGTGGAATCCATATAATTAACATTATATGGTGATTGATTGGGCCTCATTCCAATTGGGAAAATAAAGTATATTATAAAAATAAAGATTCATGTGTTGAATAGAAAAATAGTCATGTGTTGACGATGCTCATGTGTTGAGAATATTCATGTGTTGAGTAAAATATTTTAACAAAAAAATTTACATCTTTATCATATTTAAGATTAGAAACTAACTGGAAACTAGATAAGATGAGTGGTTTCCTGGGTATTGATCTGATGTTGGTTTCGGCCATCGGGGTTAATACTTAGGGAATCATTCTCTTACTACTTTACGGTTGGAGTCTGATTAAAAATCAAACGATAGGTACCATAATTTTATAAAATATATTAAATAATAGAAATAGTCATGTGTTGACAGTGCTCATGTGTTGAGAATATTCATGTGTTGAAAGAAATATAGATTCATGTGTTGAATAGAATAAATATTCATTTGTTGAATAGAATATCGAAGTTATTAAAATATATAAAGTCGTGTTGATTAGATATGCACCATTTTGACGCGAACGATATTTATATCGATTTTATTAGTTTTTATAATGAATATAAAAAAAGAAGTGATTTCAAAATATAACGTTTTGAAAATATTATTATTGGTATATCGATGATGTGGAATATTCAATTTCGATTCGAAATTGAATATGAAGTTGAAATCGTTTCGAACACAAATTTAAAACAATTTATAAAATACGTTTTAAAAGGAAATCGATGAAATATATAATATATATATATTATACATATAATGGCCTGAATAGAACGCGCCGCGCTGCGGTAGTTCGTGAATTTCGACCATTGACTTCGAATGGACATTACGGGAGATCCGACCATCGGATTCTCCTGAAACCGGAACCGTTGGGTTCGTATCGAAAAGAGCTTTCTAACTAATATTAGAAATTTGAAATCTAACGGTTGGATTTGGAATTATGTCCAAATCAAATTAGGAAAAGGTTGCTGTAAGTGCAGTTCGATGGCCGTTGATGGAAATCGACTGTACGGGCCTTGATAAAATTATTAAAAATATCAATAATTAGTGTAAAATCATAAGAAATGATTTGAAAAGAACTGGGATGAAAAACTCCCTATTTGGAAAGATAAAAATAGATTTTTATCGGAATGAACTAGTTTTGAACTAGAATTAAAATCAATTTATTTTTGAAATAAATAAATTGGATTTGAATTGATTTTGAAAATAACCAGAATTTCCAATATATATAAAGTGGAAGTGGATTTGAATCGAAATTGTCTTTGGAATATTTTGATGTTGGATTCCGTGATTATACAAATATTGTTATGGGAATTTGCAAGATATATTTATATCGTTATTTCCAATACGATATTTGTTGGTTTTAGAATTTGATATTGAATATAAGCCAGTATATTTTCTATTCAGAGCCTTGTATTTAATATCAAATGTGATTTGGGTTTGTCGTGAATCGTGTTTTAGGTGACATTGGTCCTTTAACCCAGTTAAAACAGGATATTGATTTTTGAGAAGATTAAAACTAAGTGGAGTTTTAATGAATCTTTGATTAGATTGAAAGTGAATTGATAATTTAAACTATCAAATCTGAAAAGTGATCGAGAATGGAGTATCACCAGTTTTTCTCCAAGGCGATAGTTAAACCTTTAATTAGATTTGAACGTGAAATGGTAATTAATTTTACCGATAACACCGTGGTGTTAGATATGGAGTATTACCAGTTTTTCTCCATGGGATGAATAGGTTGGGATTGGGAAATAAAATAAATAATTACTTCGGTGTGGTTCGCTAATCCCGACTAGTTTGGAAAACCATAATATGGTATGAAATGATATCCAAAGGAAGATTAAAGAATAAATTTAGAAGAATTTGTCTTTGATAAAATTAATGGGAACCTTTCCATTAGAATGTGAAAATTTGAATAAAAGAATATTCTGAATTGGAATGAGGCATATGTTGTGTTTGTGTAACACGAGTTTATTATATACGGGGGTTATTAGGAAAGGCCGGGTTTATACCCATTCTGAATAATCGATTCGGCGATAAGTCGAAGAAGAAGACAGTGGTTGAAGACCGGAAGTCTTCACATCGTTTGGGTGATCACTGATGATCTTGATTGGGCTATACACCCAAGAGGAGGGAATCAGTAGGTGATCGTCCAGACGTACTTGGAGATCGATGGATATGTGAGGAAAGTGCCTCCGGTTTCGTTCAGACCCAGAATGAACTTGTAAATGGACTGTGTGTCTGACATTGGATTTTATTCTGTGTTGATTGATCTCTATTAAATATACATCTGTTTGGCGGCAAAGAATTTATTCTCTTGCTTAACGCCCTTCTCTGAGACGTACGAGCTTAGAGGTTGTATATCGATGGACATCAGTCGCATGGAGTGAATTGCCTGTGTGGCACGCCTAAGTGGCAGATGATCAAGGCTTCTGTTGAAAAGCAAAGTCTTGTGGTTGATGATCAAAGCACGGCATGTGTGGCGCATCTTTGTGTATAACGTGAATTCGCGAGCCTCACACCTCGGTATGAGTCAAAAACGGGATACGGGCCGTTGGGAGAACACGACGATTCTTTCTAGCTATGGGTGATGTCGGTGACCTACCAGCCCTGACATTTATATACTTTTTACCTGTGTGGATGATGGAATGCGAGGCGCCTCGGATATAGGTATGTTAGGACAGGGAAACGTGTGTTCAGGAATTGCCAATCCTCAAAAGTAAGAGCGGACCGGCCCAACCGATCCAAGGATCATAGTGGGGTCCTGAGACATTTGCTAGAGTGTCTCGAACGGAGAGGAGCTTGCCTCTTGCCTCGACTCATGATGGAAATCCAATTTCCAATACGTGATATTTCGGTTTTATTTGTAGAATCTAGTATGGTGACATGATATATGGTACCCATGCCGTATATGATTGATACTTATGATTGAAATTGTTTTGACACTATACACTTATAGTAATATCAAAATAATCTGTTTTTAAACGTATCAACCATTCTTTGGCTATTATAAGGTAAAACCCTATCCTCCGGCTTGCGTTGCATTGTGTGATGGGACCTGGGTCTTATAATAGCTTCATTTTTCTTTATTTAGCATTGCGTTGTTTGTTCTATGCATTGGTATTCTTGGGAGGAAACCCGTTCCGTGTTATACGGCGTGGTCCCTTGATTTACCTAACTTTAAAAATAAAGATTAATAACTGTTTTAGTTCTCACACCAGTCACATGACTGGCCTGGAGTTTATTGTTTTAACCTAAACTCTGGGTGCCCCTATTTTCTACACGGGCAGCTAGTAGTTTTGGTTTTGCAAATTTATATTCACAGGATCCTGATTTACAGCTGGAACGATACTCGGAAAGCTCTGTATCCGTGTATTACTTCTAGTTGTGTTTTGTATTATTTTCCGCTGTGATGTATGTAAATGTAATTTAAATCTCTGATATTTGTGAAATGTGTAATATTTATTCATACTCTGTATATTCTTGTATTCTGATGGAATTGTTGTAATAAACAATGAAATGTTCTTCTGTTTGCGTTCCGATGTGTGTTGTCCTCAATTCTATCCAGGCTTTCCTTACCGGGGAAGTTACGGGTCGTCTCAGTTTGGTATCAGAGCTTTGGTTTACAGAGCTCGAGAACAAGACACATTAGAACCGAACGAAAGAATTCATCATAGATTGGATTAGTAATATCTAATTAGAATGACTCGTTAGAGATAGGATCAGTAGTATCCTAGAACGAGTGAAGAGTATATTTTTAAAATGAAAACAAATTTTGTTTTGAAAATTTAATTCAATTATTCGTATTTGAAGTTTTATTTGTATTAATTTGGACAATCCAATATATAAAGATTTTGCATATACGCGTCATGAACGTATATTCGAAGTTTTAATATACTAGATAGATATAGAATCACGCTCTAGTCACCCGGACATGGTCCTGATGATGAAGTATACCATCACCAGTATTTATTTTCGAGTGACGAAGGTGTGATATCTATATATTTCCATCAGACTGGTGTGAGAACCAAAACTAGATAGGTTTATTGTTGTGATGTGGCATCAAAAAGATGATTTTCTGTATATGTATCAAAATTATGAATTTGAAACGATAATCCACTAATTGATTAATGGTTGTGTTGTTTGTTTATTTGTTTGATAATTTTAAACCGTTATGCCAAATTGAACCGAATATTGAACTGTATTGAAAAATGATTACAAATGCATGCATATACATGTACTTACATTGAACAGGTCATAGCAAGGAGGCTAGAGCAGAAGAATAAAATTGTTTGCCCGACAAATAGGTACATGTTTATTGTATTTCTTTGGGTTTGGATGATTTTATGAGCCGATTGGCTAGCCGCTTGGCTTTTTCTTTTTCTTTTGGATTGAAGAAGGCCATGGGAGGCTATATGAAATATCCCGAAGTCCCCGGTGCAGGGGAGGTTATGGCGAAATATTTCGGAAATTTAGGGTGTTAGCCAAATTTTTGAAAAATTTGAAAAGTTCTTAGAAACTGAAAAGTTGAAGAACTTAAGCCGTAACGAAAATAATGGAAGTTGAGTTGATTAGTTAAACAACTTTCGCTTCGTTCCTTTTCGGGGACGAAAAGTTTTAAGTGGGGGAGATTGTTATAACCTGGAAATGCGAGCCAATTTAAAATTTTTATTTTGGCAATTTTGATGAATTTTGATTAAAACGAAAAATTTTAAATAATATCGACGATAAATTTATTTTGAATAGAATTCGAACGTATATATTTATATGGATCGTCGTTAGAATATAAATATTTATTTTTAATTATAAAAGGAATTGAAAATGGCGCAGTAGTTCGATAATTCGATTTCAAATTTCAAATGAATGTACCGAGTGCAAAATAAACCGAATTTTAGCGAAACCAAAAATATTTGAATCTATTTGAGAATATCTTTCCAAAGAATCCGAAAAATCGAAATTTCATAGCGGGAATAAAAAGTTATGTCCAGTTGAAAATTCAGAATAGTCGCTATAAAATTCTGGCCCTTAAAAATGGAAATTTTGCAAACGACCTCGGTTTTCAACAAAACCACTTTTGTTGGATCTGTGATGTTATGTTATTGCTAGGTTTCAAATTTCGTAATTTTTCGAATCAATATGTGAGCGTAGCAAAGGAAAACGCGTTTGACCAGTTTCAGTTGATTTTAATCGACTGGAAATTGGCCATTTTTCAAACGGTCTCGGAATTCGATGGAACTAGTTTTGTTAAGACCGTATCGTCAATATGAAGCTATAAATATTTTTCTGAAATTTTTAGAGTCCATACGTGGCCCCGGTAAATTGAAATGTGCGTTCAAATTTAATATATATAGTTATATGTTGATTTTGACGAAAACTGATCGAATCAGCCTACGATACATATCCCATTGTGTTCGGAATGGGAGTAATTAGCTATGGACGACAGTCGGTGGGTTCGATTTCGAGTTCGAAATAAAAGGTTACTTTTTGAAAATTTTAAAATAAAATAATAAAGAAAAGGTCAAACCCCGCCTCCCCCCTTTTTACTTTTCCCCCATCTTCCTCTACCATTCAGAACAAATCGATTAAAAAAAACTGTCGACGATGAACGTCGCCCCTCCTCCAAGCGACGCCATTGCGCAGGACCCCCTCCCCCTTGTCGCGCCTCCCACTGCCGAGTTCACCTCTTCCTTCTCCCTCATCGAAGACCACGAGTCCCCTTTCAGTCGCGCGAACCCTCCAGGCCCGCTCTTCCAGACCGCCGCCGCGTCAGGCGGAGGCGCGCGCCCCCTTTTCTGCTCCGTCGACCTTCCCTCTCCTCCCCTCTCTTCTTTCAACCCCCACACTTTTCTCGATAGCCACCAACCAAGGCCGCCGCTCCCCCTTGCTGGTCCACCTTCAGCGGTCAGCGCCTCCTCCACCTCCAATGCGCAGCACCAGCCCTCCCATTCTCGATTAAAAACTGTAAGTTTTAATATCTTTTTTTTATTTGTTTCAGTTTTCATGTAATTGTTTTTATGAATTTAAAAATCGGGTTTTTAGCTTAAATTAAAATCGGTTTGTATATATGAAGTGTAATAATATAAAAGGAACGATTTTTAATATAAAAGCAATGATTTTTAACGGTATAAGGATTTGATTTTTATTATGAGAAAGAAATGATTTGTATGAGTGAAAAGATTATATTTTTATTTATAAAAATATGATTTTTATATTTTAGAAAGAATAAAATTTCGATTTTTAATTTATAGAAGAGATAAAGAAATGATTTTTATAATGAAATAGCGAAAAGATTATGTCTTTGAAGTAGGAAAGATATGACTTTTATATGATAAAAATAATAAAAATATAATTTTTATAAAGTAGAAATAATAAAAATATAATTTTTATATCATGGCAAGGTTAAAAATATAATTTTTATATCATAGAAAGGTTAAAAACATAATTTTTATATGTGTAGTGAAGATAAAAATTCGATTTTTATGAACACGTAGTGATAGTAAAAATGTGATTTTTAATGTGAACAACGTGAAAAGAATTAAGATGGAACGGATTGAAGTCAAAAAGGAATTCAAACGGTTCAGAAATTCAGGAATGAAATGGCGGAGTGGATTCCCAAGGTGAGAACCTTTCACTTTAAATCTTGTTTTCTAGTTAAAAATATATACTAGGATGCAGACGGTGCTTAGCAGCACCCGACACCCGTCATCCACATACCATGGATGGCTTGTATGTTTGATTGTTGGTTGTGGTGAAAATTGATTGTGTGATGTGGAATAAAATATTTATATAGTTAAAAATATTTGATCGTTAAAAATATTATTTTTAACGTGTGTGTGAATAAAAATATGTGTTTGTTGATTTGAAACCCCACATGGGTGTTGGGATGATATTTGGTGTACACTAATCGCAACTGTTTAGTGATATGTCGATCGTTTGATTGACAGGCTGTGTAAGCGTTAAATATTTATATTTAATGCTTATGTAGTTGTGTGGTGCACTTTGGATGATGTTTGATTATTTATCGTTGCTATTATATACATGTGTTGTATGGAATCCATATAATTAACATTATATGGTGATTGATTGGGCCTCATTCCAATCGGTAAAATAAAGAATATTATAAAAATAAAGATTCATGTGTTGAACAGAAAAATAGTCATGTGTTGACGATGCTCATGTGTTGAGAATATTCATGTGTTGAAATTTATCATGTGTTGAGTAAAATATTTTAACAACAAAATTTACATCTTTATCATATTTAAGATTAGAAACTAACTGGAAACTAGATAAGATGAGTGGTTTCCTGGGTATTGATCTGATGTTGGTTTCGGCCATCAGGGTTAATACTTAGGGAATCATTCTCTTACTACTTTACGGTTGGAGTCTGATTAAAAATCAAACGATAGATACCATAATTTAATAAAATATATTAAATAATAGAAATAGTCATGTGTTGACAGTGCTCATGTGTTGATAATATTCATGTGTTGAAAGAAATATAGATTCATGTGTTGAATAGAATAAATTGTGACAACCCGGATTCCGACAGACCGAATTTTTCAAATTCGATCTATCAAAACCCGAGTTGGGTGCTCTGGTATCCTGCAGAAAAAGACAGAGATAAAGAAACATGTCAGTACTCGTAGAGCATCTCACAACGGAAGGAATTAAAATATAATATATTCAAAAATAGCTTTACCTTATAAATCATACTGTCTAACCAGTATCCAAAGCTATACCATCTCTGCCATGAACCTGACCTGGAAGTATGTAATGAGGAGGGGGTCAGAACATAAGTTCTGTGTGAGAGGACTTATAATAAACTTCTGTGTAACACTACATATACCGATCCGTATATTTTCTTAGTTATTAGGTTAATCTCGTCATTAGCACCTAAGGCTAAACTCATGTCGTTCTTATTCACATACTAGTATATTAACCTAATATCTCGTATATGTGGATACCCCCTACTCGTATTATCTTTTCCATGTATGTGTACAGTCCCTTCCCATTTATCGTACGGACTTCATTACGCAACTATATACTACCTCAGCGTAGTGCCACCATTTCCGTAATTGTTTGGACTGCCACGTTTCCTTAATTCGGTTAGGGTTTATGCCACCTAGGGCTACTAGGGATTATGCTACCTAACGAAATATACCCTCTAGTCTAGGACACACTACCCAGAGCGATATATGTTCCTAGACCTTCCCCGCGTAAGTATCGTGAACCGTTTTTCGATGACTAGATGCACATGTACTCTATATGTGCTACCCGAGTCCCGTGGCAGGGCAAGTCAAGAAACACGGAACTCGGTCGGGAGCTTTAAGTTGTCTGCCGATGCAGATGCTAAGGTCTGTTTTTCTAGTGGCTATGGTCCCACTCGACCCCTCCCTCAACTAATGAAAGGCCATCCTTGAAAAATGAGAACTATATGCCGGCCCCTCTATGCCCCACTAACCTATGGCCAACCGCAACCGCAACCACAACTAGATAGCAAGTATATGGTTCATAGGAGTTCTCCGCCTTTCCGCTGTGCGTATCTCGACTGACTCAAGATGGTAGGTAGACGACGAGTTGCTATCACAGGGCTACTGGTCTCGCCGAATCACGCTGGTCCATACTAGTCTTTAGGTTGCCATTTATTGCAACCAAGGCATACCCTTGGTTCTTCTAATGCAGACCTTAACCTCTGTGAGCCCAGGAGGATCATCTGCAGCCTCACAGAGGGATACTAAGAGTACCCCCACGTCCCCTCGAAGCCTCGGGCTTCGTAACCCAATTCGTTGGAGCCTTCTTTAAAATCAGACGGCTATACGCTCCTTCTCGTGTTCTACTAAGGTTTACTACTTGGTTTCTTTAACTAAGGTTTACTACTTAGCCCTCTTAGTTTTTAACTAAGGTTTACTTAGTTTCCTGAATCGTCGTTTTCTTAACTAAGGTTTACTACTTAGTCTTTTTAACTAAGGTTTACTACTTAGTTCTATCAATCGTTCATTTTTCCTAACAAAGGTTTACAACTTAGTCCACTTTAACTAAGGTTTACTACTTAGTTTTCTTTCTCGTTATCTACTTAGTTATTTTAACTAAGGTTTATTACTTGATTCTCTTAACCAAGGTTTGATACTTAGTTTATGTTTGTCGTTGGTTATCAAGTGAATTTATACTTAACTTACTTAAGTCCATTGATAAGCCTTATAACATGTTGTCTTTCAATTTCATAAATTATTCCCTTTTTGGGTCACAACAACATGTTATATTTAATTCATTGTTAAGTATACCTTATCCCACATATATACTGATTGGGGGAACAACCCCCTAAATACCTGCCCCGAAGACCGAGATCAACATCAGACTGACACCTCGGAAATTTGTGACGGCCCGCCCCGCACCAACCGACATTTTCTCCAAAAGTGCGTTGTACATATGTCCAGTTAGCATGGAACGGGTCGTCAGAAGAAAAAGAAAGAAGAGAATGGACTAATCAAGGAACCTGTAATATGTCTCACATCGCATAGAACAAAGTATAATAATAACATACTTAACATAAAACAGAAGAGACAGTGCATAAGCCAAAAACCAGAACTGAGCATCATAGCAGCGAAAGTCCAAAATATAGCTTATTACAACTTTTCAAACTGTCTCAAAACTAAAGCAAGATAAAGAAGGTACACTACTAATGCCCAAGTAGTGACCACCAACGACACAGGGAGAATATCTATATATCATACGTGGAAGCCTCCTGCTCGCCTCCGAATCAGCTACCCACGCATCACCAGCTAACCATAACCTGTCTCTAGTCTGCTCGTGTGAGCACCCAGAGTAATAAGAGGAGACATAAAACTCTGGGTCAGACATAAAGCCTGGTATGAGCGATAAGCATCTAAACAGAATAATAACAGGTATAATCCAATCATACCTGAACCTGGACCTGCAACCAAAGAGTTAGCACTACATACTGTACAACACTCTAAGGTGCCCTTTCAAATGGTGTAAAGATAACGGGGGTGGGGGTGTGCATGTCATAGTGATGTCAAACAATCAAGCATAGCAATCATCCTCACATCCCTCACTCAGTGCGTAAAGCATACGATATCCACTACTTTGGTCACCTAATACTTTGGGCCATGACGGAATCCAATCCCGTGTAACTATCACTACAAGCCCACTATCCATCTCTCAGTGGTGAACCAAAGTTATGAATACCGACAACCCATTTGCACACGTCCCGCAGCAAAGCCCAATCATGAAGTGAACTCATTGGTTCCCAACTGGGTCCGGGATCCTGAGCTCTAACTTCCATTTGGACTACCTTTGCATCTCGGGTTTTGGTCATCATCTTCATCCGGATCGATCTTCATTTCTCCTCTTCACTTTGCTTCAGGTCGCCATCGTCAGCTTCTCAGTTCGGATCGTGGTCATCACCCTCGCTTGGGTCGGATCGCGACTCGCGGATCGTCCATGGTGTCAACTCGTGCTCCTTCCACTGGATCGGGTCGTGGTCACCTCTGATGGATCGAGTCACGCTCTTCAGATCGGATCGGATCGTGCATACCCATTGGGTTCGGGTCGTGCTACCTCGTTTGGATCGTCGCGCCTCATCTCGGATCGCACCTTCTGATCGGTTCGTGGTCCACCAAGCTGGAGCGATTCGGATCGGTGTACTTTAGTTTGGACATGGCGCTGCATCGGTCCGTGGCCTTCGAAGTGAAACGGATCGTGGCGTGAGCTTCCATCGGATCGTGCTCATAGGGGGCGATCCGATCCGGGTAAATTCCTGCGCTTCGTTCCAGCGACAGTCTTTCGCCATTCGACGGCGTTTTTGACCAAACTAACACTTCGAAACAATCACGAAACATCTCATACAGTCATAGCAACATATAGTATCGACCACGAGCACCATAACACAAATCATAGCATGTAAAGTGGATCAAACATGGTCAAAACCCCAAATTTTCCCCTAAGCATGTTTAAGTAAATCTAATCATAGGTTTAACAAAACTTAATCAAATCGAACCAAATTTCTAACAGAGGCATAAAATATTATTTAAGAATTTCTAATCATTTTTCCAGAATTTATTAGTGTACAAATTCGCTAATCTTCACTAATTACCCTTAATTACCGTAATTAATGCGAAAACTATGCAAATCACTCACCTTTGCCACAAATTAAACTATAGATCTGAAATGTCCTCTGATTTGGATCCAATCCCTACTTGTTCCAGCAGCTCTATCCCAAATTTGACGTTGATTCGCCTTGATTTGATGTAGATTAGGCCAAAACTTGATTAGAAAGTGATTAGAAGGTGATTTGGGTGTTGGAGGCCATGGCTAGAGCTCAAAGGAGGTTTGTGGCGGCTGGAAAATGAATGAAAATCGTTTTCTAAACCCTAGCAGCCCTCAAATACCTCTAAACCCGAAATCCCCCATTGGGCCTAGTTGCTAATTACCCGGTTAAGCCCAATTAGCTGAAAATAACCCTTTAAACCTTAATTCAGCCATATCTCCCAAACGGTAAGTCCGTTTGGCTATTATGACCACTCTACGGAAAGAGAAACCATCATTCGAATCCAATGGATGTGGTATCAAATCAAAATTCCTTTCCAGTCAAAAGTTATGGCCAAAACAGTACCAACTAGGGGCAAAACGGTCATTTAAAAATCGACAAAAATCATGAACATGGGAAATAACCCCAATAGTCGTCTCCCAAAGTTACATGACCATACGACTTCATATGTGAAAGAAATAAATATTCTACGATCCCATGATGCGTAGAATTCGGGTTGTTACAGAATTACTCTACCCAACCAACATATATGATTCAAAATTTACTTCTTCTTCCTTTTCAAACCGCTTAATTTATAATTAAGTATATCTCCTCATATAAGTTATCTTATTCTTCCCTTTTTCGTTCTTATAACTTATCGTATCCCATAAGTCATATTTTCCCCTTTTGTCCCTAGGACAAGTCTAACCTATTATCCTTCTTTTTTTCTTATTCAAATTTGTAATAGGTTATTTATCATTCCCCATATTCCGTCATTAGTTCAGATTAACCTTTTTATTATTATTGTTTCCAAATTTTACACATGTCTTACTACGGTTAAGTCTTATACTTACATGTTTATACATATCTTGTCTTACTACAGTTAAGTCTATACTTACCTGTACCCACTTAACCCTCTAACCATACCCTTGTCACCCACATGTCTTATTATGGTTAGTATTACTTAATGCATTCATTATGCCATAACGATGTATGACCACCCACATTGGACTAACATTTTGTGGTTGCTGGATGTGCCGGGCGGTTCCGGGCAGTCTTACGCCACAACTTGAGTCCAACCTCGTGTCATAAACCGTTACGCTCAAATTTCCTCCTTTGACCTCTCACATTAGACGTCCAATTGTGGCAGCTGGATTTGCCGGGCGGTTCCGGGCAGTCTTATACCACAATTGCGTCTAACCTCGTGTCAAAGGTTTATTAATATTCGTATTTCACCCAAACCCCCAAATTTCATGTTATGCAGTTCAAAATTACTTTTAAGCCTATTCAAGTGGTCATTAATTAGACCAATTTAATGTTGATTCATACCAAATTACATGTAACCCAATTACCCAACTTTTATTCAAATTTACCAATTCCAAATCATTTATTTCCAATGGTATTCATATTTTTAAATAAGTTCGAGTCCTATAAAAATATGACTAACATATTAAATCCCCAAATTCAAATCCATGTTTTATTCTAGTGTCATAGGCTAATTAACAAGTTCAAATCTTTTCAATGATGACAATCTTATGCTAAAACCCAAATCGTGTTCATACTTATACTTCCCAACTTGGTTTACACATTCAAACCTTGCTAATGGTATACTATACCCAAACCCCTTTGTAATTCATAACCAAACTCTCCAATTTATGTCATATCCCAAAATCTAGTGTTTCCCCTTTTCGTTCGCAATATTCAATCGTATTCATTTCATGATAGATCTAGGCTCGAGATAGCCTAATTATAAAGAAATAAAGAGGGAAGGATAAAAGGAGGAACGTGACCATGTAATAATTTAACATATGAAAACATTACAGGTCCAATCTTTCACAATAATTTCATCGCATGTTTTACATGGGGAATGTTTGAACGATAAATAATAATCTTATACAAAAGTTGTATTATAAACCACTCACATTGCTTGTCGTCTTCAAAATGAGTACTAGATAACTCTAGTATTGTTTTCCCTCTTTTTCTTAGCTTGGATTTCTGTTTTTGAATCATCTTTGATTTCTCTTTGCGGCATAAATTCGCAAATCTGAATACATTATCTTCTCTTTAGCTTTGAATCTCTTTTCTATTTCATTGTTGTTCTAGATCTTATTCTTTTTATTTTAAAGAATAGATGCTGTAGAGAAAAGAGGGGAGAATAGATCCAAGATCTTTTGGAGAAGAAGAAAATGAGAGAGAAGGGGGCCATGGCTTCGCCACGAATTGTTGTGAAGTTTACAATGAGCTTAGGGTTGTTTATATAGGTGCCAAACTACGAATCTAGCCCTCTTTTATTTGTTGAAGAACATTAATGAAGATTTATTTAGCAAAACCATTCCTTTGTTTATACCTTAACCGTATAAAATTTGTTTCCCTTTTTCTTTTATTTAAACAAGACAACAATTTATTTTTCTCTACCTTTTTAACCTAATTATTATTTATTTATGTAAATAATTACCATACGTTTACTTACACTCATGTTCTTATCAAATATGGTATCCAACTATGCCTTTATTTTTATTTTATTTTTAATCGTAGAAAATATAGTATGTGTTAACTATTTTACTAAAGGGAATTTAACATCTTTTTATTTTATCCTTCTCATAGCCATTATTGATGGCTATTTATTCATTGTTTTCTATTCATGTCGTATTTGAAATGCCTAAATGCATTTACTACATGTACTCTCTTTTTCCATATTTACTGTAACCGTTATATTATCCCTAAATATAACATTAATGTCTTTAATTTACCAATTTCATTTCTTACCAGTAAAACAAAACCCCTAATCTCGAATTATTGTTGCCTCTTTTATATATATATATATATATATATATATATATAATACCAAATACTTAACATTTAGTCAACCTCAAGCCAATTTATTAATGTCATAATTATGCATTAACTTTTTTTTATTTGTTTTATTTACATGTTTGCTATAAATAATCGTAGGTGCATGCATCTAGTCTCCTTAATCACAGGTGCATGCATCTAGTCTCCTTAATCATAGGTGCATGCATCTAGTCTCCTTAATCACAGGTGCATGCATCTAGTCTTCAAACATTTAAATCGAAAAACGTGCCACATTTATTTCAACCTCTGTCGGTTCCAAAAAGAGTACTTAATGCTTTCTTATTTTTCAAATACATTGAACCTTTTAAGTGCATGATAATCTCTACAATTTAAACTAAATTTATGAACGCGCATATGAATGTATTTCCATTCTCCTCTTTAAACGCGCATTCCTTGTTGTATATTACTTTTCTTTTCCTTAAATATGTCAATGCATATAAAAAATATATATTTTATCCTACGCGTATATAAACTTCTGCGGCTTACAACTTCTTCATATGTTATCCGTTTTACGCAAACTTGGTATCCATCTGAACCAGAATTTTGAGGCGAACGCAATGATGACATCTCTTTTACTTAATTCCTGATATTTAAATTAAGTATCTTTATTTTATTATCTTTTTCGGTTACATACATTGTTATCGTATAAATTTTCTTCTTTTCAACGTATGTATTAATTTAAACTTCATATCACTATCATGCATATAAACATTTTTAATTACGTTAAAAATGCGGGGTGTTACATAAATATTCATTTGTTGAATAGAATATCGAAGTTATTAAAATATATAAAGCCATGTTGATTAGAGATGCGCCATTTTGACGCGAACGATATTTATATCGATTTTATTCATTTTTATAATGAATATAGAAAAGAAGTGATTTCAAAATATAACGTTTTGAAAATATTATCATTTGTATATCGATGATGTGGAATATTCAATTTCGATTCGAAATTGAATATGAAGTTGAAATCGTTTCGAAAACGAATTTAAAACGATTTATAAAATACGTTTTAAAAGGAAATCGACGAAACATAATATATATATATATATATAATGGCCTGAATAGAATGCGCCGCGCTGCAGTAGTTCGTGAATTTCGACCAAAACGTGTCGCGCTGCAGTAGTTCGTGAATTTCGACCATTGAATTCGAATGGACATTACAGGAGATCCGACCGTCGGATTCTCCTGAAACCGGAACCGTTGGGTTCGTATCGAAAAGAGCTTTCTAAAGAATATTAGAAATTTGAAATATAACGGTTGGATTTGGAATTATGTCCAAATCAAATTAGGAAAAGGTCGCTGTAAGTGCAGTTTCGATGGCCGTTGATGGAAATCGACTGTACGGGCCTTGATAAAATTATTTGAAAAGAACTGAGATGAAAAACACCAAATTTGGAAAGATAAAATTAGTTTTTTATCGGAATGAACTAGTTTTGAACTTGAATTAAAATCAATTTATTTTTGAAATAAATAATTTAATATGAATTGGTTTTGAAAATAACCAGAATTTCCAATATATATAAAGTGGAAGTGGATTTGAATCGAAATTGTCTTTGGAATATTTCGATGTTGGATTCCGTGATTATACAGATATTGTTATGGGAATTTGAAAGATATATTTATATCGTTATTTCCAATACGATATTTTTTGGTTTCAGAATTTGATATTGAATATAAGCCGGTATATTTCTATTCAGAGCCTTGTATTTAATATCAAATGTGATTTGGGTTTGTCGTGAGTCGTGTTTTAGGTGACATTAGTTCTTTAACCCAGTTAAAGATAGGATATTGATTTTTGAGAAGATTAAAACTAAGTGGAGTTTTAATGAATCTTTAATTAGATTGGAAGTGAATTGATAATTTAAACTATCAAATCTGAAAAGTGATCGAGAATGGAGTATCACCAGTTTTGCTCCAAGGCGATAGTTAAACCTTTAATTAGATTTGAACGTGAAATGGTAATTAATTTTACCGATAACAACGTGGTGCTAGATATGGAGTATTACCAGTTTTGCTCCATGGGATGAATAAGTTGGGATTGGGAAATAAAATAAATAATTACTTCGGTGTGGTTCGCTAATCCCGACTAGTTTGGAAAACCATAATATGGTTTGAAATGATATCCAAAGGAAGATTAAAGAATAAATTTAGAAGAATTTATCTTTGATAAAATTAATGGGAACCTTTCCATAAGAATGTGAAAATTTGAATAAAAGAATATTCTGAATTGGAATGAGGCATATGTTGTGTTTGTGTAACACGTGTTTATTATATACGGGGGTTATTAGGAAAGGCCGGGTTTATACCCATTCCGAATAATCGATTCGGCGATAAGTTGAAGAAGAAGACAGTGGTTGAAGACCGGAAGTCTTCACATCATTTGGGTGATCACTGATGATCTTGATTGGGCTGTACACCCAAGAGGAGGGAATCAGTCGGTGATCGTCCAGACGTACTTGGAGATCGATGGATATGTGAGGAAAGTGCCTATGGTTTCGTTCAGACCCAGAACGAACTTGTAAATGGACTGTGTGTCTGACATTGGATTTTATTCTGTGTTGATTGATCTCTATTAAATATACATCTGTTTGGCGGCAAAGAATTTATTCTCTTGCTTAACGCCCTTCTCTGAGACGTACGAGCTTAGAGGTTGTATATCGATGGACATCAGTCGCATGGAGTGAATTGCCTGTGTGGCACGCCTAAGTGGCAGATGATCAAGGCTTCTGTTGAAAAGCAAAGTCTTGTGGTTGATGATCAAAGCACGGCCTGTGTGGCGCAGCTTTGTGTATAACGTGAATTCGCGAGTCTCACACCTCGCTATGAGTCAAAAACGGGATACGGGCCGTTGGGAGAACACGACGTTTCTTTCTAGCTATGGGTGATGTCAGTGACCTACCAGCCCTGACATTTATATACTTTTTACCTGTGTGGATGATGGAATGCGAGGCGCCTCGGATATAGGGCTGTTAGGACCGGGAAACGTGTGTTCAGGAATTGCCAATCCTCAAAACTAAGAGAGGACCGGCCCAACTGATCTAAGGATCATAGTGGGGTCCTGAGACATTTGCTAGAGTGTCTCGAACGGAGAGGAGCTTGCCCCTTCCCTCGAATCATGACGGAAATCCAATTTCCAATACGTGATATTTCGGTTTTATTTGTAGAACATAGTATGGCGACATGATATATGGTACCCATGCCGTCTATGGTTGAAATTGTTTTGACACTATACACTTATAGTAATATCAAAATAATCTGTTTTTAAATGTATCAAGCATTCTTTGGCTATTATAAGGTAAAACCCTATCCTCCGGCTTGCGTTGCATTGTGTGATGGGACCTGGGTCTTATAATAGCTTCATTTTTCTTTATTTAGCATTGCGCTGTTTGTTCTATGCACTGGTTTTCTTGGAAGGAAACCCGTTCCGTGTTATACGACGTGGTCCCTTGATTTACCTAACTTTAAAAATAAAGATTAATAAATATTTTACTTCTCACACCAGTCACATGACTGACCTGGAGTTTATTTTTTTAACCTAAACTCTGGATGCCCCTATTTTCTACACGGGCAGCTAGTAGTTTTGGTTTTGCAGATTTATATTCACAGGATCCTGATTTATAGCTGGAACGATACTCGGAAAGCTCTGTATCCGTGTATTACTTCTAGTTGTGTTTTGTATTATTTTCCACTGCGATGTATGTAAATGTAATTTAAATCTTTGATGTCTATGAAATGTGTAATATTTATTCATACTCTGTATATTCTTGTATTCTGATGGAATTGTTGTAATAAACAATGAAATGTTCTTCTGTTTGCGTTCCGATGTGTGTTGTCCTCAATTCTATCCGGGCTTTCCTTACCGGGGAAGTTACGGGTCGTCTCAGTTCAAAGATCTTGATATACTAAATGAATGATTTTGGATAATAAAGAACCGAGCTGCCAATATACTTGACCGTACTGTTTGAGATTGATAGTTAAAACATCAAACTACCAATGATATATTATTGGACCTTTTTGACATGTTGTTTTGAAGAGACCGGGATGGGAACTAGACCCAAAACCACTTCGAATCAACGTCGCATACGAAACTAATCTGTAGGGATATATATGAAGATGGAATATAATGTAAGGGCTATTTTGTTTACAAGATAGTGCCTTCGGTTTTTCCAGATTCAGGACAACTTGTATGGACGAATGTCTGACAGATTATGCCTAACGGATCGCATAATAAGATCTTTTCGAGGTATTAAGTTTGGTGGTGGAGGAATTCATTACTCTTAGCTTTTATACCCATAATATTTTTAGGAAGATCAATCAGTGATTTGACGGGTTTGGTGACATTCAAAGTGAATGCTGGCCAGATGTTCTAAGAAGATAAATGTAGCCTCAAGCCTCACAACCGGGAATTAACAAAAATCGGGCAGGTAGCATGGCTAGTTGAGTCGCACCCAAGCAGGGTATATTATCAATGATCTAGAAAAAATTCACTTTGTTCTTCTTTCGCTTTTGTATCTCCCAGGAACTGTCAAGTCAGTACCGATTGTTGGTGACAATATATTCGATACACTCAAGCTGAATGAGTGGTTGGTCATGTGTGGCCGGGTTGCAAGATGTTCTTGTTGAACCCCAGCATATCCTCTCTAGAGTACACTGATCGGAAGGGGGTCCCATACCTTGTCATAGTTGGAATCCAATCTCCAATGAGCGCCCTGCGGTTTTTGATTTTATAATGAACATATAGAGCATGAGATGCAAGCATTCTGCTACTTGGTTATTTATTTGTGACTTGATAGACACTATTAATATCATAGGATTTTGATATATCAAAAATGTTTTGGGCTGTAGTAAGGTAAAAACTATCCGTGTTTATGTGTGGGTTGGTCTTACTATTATCCTTTCTTTTAAAAGTGTTTTCTAAAGTTATGCAAGTTATTTGTGTTATGAATTTATCATTGGTAGTATTTCAGACTGAGCCGGGTGAATTTTGCTTTGCTTCAAATGTGCTTGGGTCAGACCGAGTATATTTCTAGGTTAAGTTTCACTTTGTGTTTCAAAAGAGAAGCTAAAGTCAAGACATATTTACTGGTACTAGTTATTCCGCTGTGTGTATTAGTGGATATGAATGTATACTCTGATGTTGTAATCATATACAGTTATTTCTGTATAAAGAGTTTTGATGTAATATATTTTGTCCATTCTGTTGTGGGATTCTGATCTTCTTATTCTTCTATTCTAATATTTCTTTCTACTCTTACCCTTTAATTTCTTTTTCATAACTATCCATTTTTCTATGCAATTTGAGTTGACATGGGTTGTTAGATGTTGGCTTAAACTGTACAGAGAAAAGTGGATCGTTGTAGTTTATTTATGTTTTATTTATTTTATTCTCATATTGCAAGTTCCCTATAGGTTGAAATGATCATGCCTAAATCACCGTATAAATTTAAGAAATGAGATGAATTGATTTGGGATGCGGGTTGAAATGATATATACCCAAGTTTCGAATTCTAAATTACGGATTGAAATGATTTATATCCGTATTACTTGTCCTAGGTAGAAAATTATATATGGACACCATTTGTTTATTTTGAAAATATTTATCCAATTTTAAATATATTTTGATTTAAGCATAGCTATATTAAATATATTTTAATTATAATATTATGTTCAAAATCTAAATAATTTAAATTAGTTTATAAGTAATTTAATAAATCTTTTATTTTAGTTTAATATTATTAAAAATTTATAATTTAATATACAAATATAGTTTTTTGTAAAAATATAAACATATATTTTCTTGGTACTTTAAGTTAAGGTTTAAAAGAGAGGTTTGGAATTTATTGATAAGTTAATTTGTTTAATGACTTAATTGAAATGAAATTTCAAAATTAAGCTAAATTGATTTAAAATGTGATTTAGAAAATGATGAAATTAGTTTATATGAAAATTGGTTAGGATAATGAAATTTAATAAATCAATTTTATAATAATTTGTTAATTAAATGTTTCAAATCTAAATATACTTGAATTTATATTTAGAATTAATTAAACTTGGAAATTTGGATTTAATTAGCTTGAATGTGACAATCCAAATTCCCGGTCGGCCTAAGCCAAACAAGAAGATGGAAAGCTTTGAGAACACGACGCATCGAAACACAGAACAAGAGAATTTTTCATTGCTATTACAATAATTTACATCAGAGTACAATAATATCAGAGTGCAAATAAAATAATACATAGTGGAAAAGTAAATGTCAAAGCAATAAATCATAGTGCAGTGGTAATAAAATACATAAATACAATGCACAGCAGAAATACATCAACTAACAAAAATGAAGAAAATACATGGATACAAAGCATTCCTGAGTATAGCTCCACCCGTAAACCAGGATCCTGTGAAAAGAATATCTGCAAAACTAAACAAAAACTACTAGCTGTGTATGTGAAAAATATGGGCACCCAGAGTTCAGGTGGGAAATAATAAACTCCGAGTCAGTCATGGACTAGTACGAGAGCTAAAAACAGATATTAAAACTTGACTTTAAAAGTTGGGAAATCATAGGACCACGCCGTATGACACAGAACGGGTTTTCTCTACATGAATATTTTAAAATAAAATAATGCAACACTTTTAGAAAAATGAGGCTATTATAAGGCTCAGGTCCCATCACACAATGTAACACAAGCCGGAGGATAGAGTTTTACCTTATAATAGCCAGACATGCTTGATATGCTTTAAAACAAATATTTTTGATATTATTATAAGTGCATAGTGCAGTAAACAACTTCAAATATTAATGTATCAATCTTAGACAGCGTAGTACCCCATCCTACTACGTCGCTATAATATACAACTAAAACCATAAAGCCGCCTATCGAAATTAGATTCCATCTAGGAGATGAGGCAAGGGATCTTCCTCATCCGATTTAGGCTATCTCTAGCGTGATGCCCAGGACCACACACTTGGGTGACCCTTGTAGCGCCAGGGCCGGTCCGCTCTTATGTTTACCGATTAGTTATGCCTAAATCATATGTTTCCCGGTCTTATTGGACCTCTTGGTCTGTCCATCGACAATTTTGGTCTTGTGCGCCCAGTATTCGAGGGCCTTCGCTATCCATCATCCACATAAGTAAAATGTCTGGGCTTTATACCATGACATCACCTTTAGCTAGAAAGAAACACATTTCCTCCCTACTGTCCTTCATCCCCCTTTTAACTCATACCGGGCTGTGAAGCTCGCAAATTAACGTCATACACAAAGCTACGCTACATAAAAGCCACTCTTTAATCATCATCCACAAAGCTTTGCTTTTCAATAAAATCTTTGATCCATGCATCTCAGCATGCCACATTGTCAATCCATACCATAACATTGATTTCCACCAATATATAACCTCTAAGCTCATACGTCTCAGAGCAGGGTATTAAGCTAAGAGAATAAATTCTCTGCCGCCAAACCAATATATATTTTGCAGAGATTACTAGATAAAATATATATTATAATGTTAGACGTATAATCCATTTGCAAGTCCATTCTGGGTTTGAACGAAACCGTAGGCACCTTATTCCTCATCTCATATGTCTAATACAGAAGAGAGGTCCTCGCATATCTGGTCGATTTCCAAGTACGTTTGGACGACCACTACTTATTACCTTGTCATGGGCGTACGATCCAATCAACCCAATGGCAATAGCCAAAACGATGTGAAGATCTCCGGTCTTCAACCACTGTCTTCATCTACGACTTTAGTTATTGTAACAATTATTCAGAATTGGTTAAACTCGGTCTTTCCGAATCATCAACGCATCTTTAAAATCAAGTGATAAATAAAGATAACACACGTCCCATTCCAATCCAGAATATTCTCTTATTCAAATATTCAGTACTCTGGGAATGGTTCCCATTGATTTTATCAAAGATTATCTCATTTAAACATATTGTTTAAATCACCTCTTGGATATCATTTCAAAAGATTTTGTTAGATTTTTTCACAAATTAAACCAAAATAAGGTTTATAAAACTAGTCGGGATTATCGAGCCCTACCAAAGTAATCATTTATTTTATTATTCCCGATCTCAACCTATCCATCCCATGGAGCAAAACTGGTAGTACTCCATATCTAACACTCATTGTGTTATCCGTAAATTTAGTTACCATTTAACGTTCAAATTTAATAAAAGATTCATTAAAACCCCATCTTAGTTTTAATTTCAAAAATCATTACTTAATGATTATTTAACTTTAGGAAATTAATCATGTCTTTAACTGGGTTAAAGAACAAATGTCATTTTAAAACATCATTCAAAATAAACCCAAAATCAACTTTCAGTTAATTCCAATTTAATCAATTAAATTGGAAAATTCCACTAAATCTTAATTAAAAGATTTATTTCATAACTTACATTTCAACAGGATCTAAGAATAGTGTTATTAAATCCACCATTCACAACAAAGCCAAAATCCATTTTGGTATTAAATATAAGGTTTAAATTGAAATCATGTTGACTTACAATCACTACCAAATTCTAAAACCAATAGAAGTCATATTAGAATACTGATATCTATATCTTCCAAATTCCTAGACAATATCCACATAATTACGGAATCCAATATTCAAAATACCCGAAGGTAATTTCCATTCAAATCCATTCCAATTTATATGTTGGAAACCAGTGGTTATAACAAAACTGTTCATAAATCCAATTTATTATTTTAAAATCATTGGATAATTACTCTTCAGAAAACATCGCATATTCCTTTTAGCTCTTTATTCTAGTAGTTAACTAGTTCATTTAGATAAAAATATCTTCTACCTTTTCAAAGATGGAGTAATTCACCCAAAATATTTCCAGATCATTTATTATGATTTTACAAAATTTATTCATATTTTTATTAATTTAATTAAGGCCCTTATAGTCGGTTTCCGATTTCGACCCCTGAACTGCATCCATAGCGACCTTTGATCTAGACTTTAATTAAAATCTTACAATTGGATTTTAAAGATCTTATTATCATTTGAAAGATCTTTTCGATACCGACCCAACGGTTCCCGTTTCAGGAGAATCCGACGGTTGATCTCCAATTACGTCAATTCGAAGTTACGGGTTGACGTTCACGAATTGTCACTGCGCGAAACGTTCTATTCAAGTCCGAATAGATTTATAGTTTAAAAATAAATCGAAATACTTTCCAAACCATTTTTATAAATTATATAAAATACATATAATCCTCTTTGAAAGCTCATTTTAGTCGTTTATCTTCAAAATCGTATATTTCACTATACGGTCAATTTTAATATTATTTTAATGAATAAAATAATATTATTTTTCGAAAGTCATTATTTCATGTCCAAATTTTCTTATAGTCATTATAAAAATAAACAAAGAACTTTCAAAAGAAAACTTCTTTAAAATGTTTGCTACATAACCTAACCGAACTTCACTTTGAAAAGTTACTATTCATTTCAAATTAAAAACTTCAACATGCCAAAAGTATATTAGGTTTACTCCAAAACCATTCGTTACAGTTACGAATATTTATCGATATTTTTATATCTACGCACCCATACCAAACCGGTCGTTAAAATCAAACTTCGATTTTCACTAAATATTATATTATTAGTATATTCGTTTTTATTTTGAATTAGAATGAAAATCTACCAAACACCATATAATCAATTATATGGATTTCATACATTCAACAACAGTTGTAAACAACTATCAAACATCTAAATAACATCCAGAGTACTCTTACACCCGCATAAGCTTTAAATAATTATTTAACGCTTACATTGGTCTGTCAATCAACCGATTAAGGCACAACTACACACATGGGTTATTGCTCAATAAAATATCATCCCAAGATCTATGTGGGGTTTTCAACCAATAAATAATTATCATTCCTATCTATCATGACTTGTTTAATTTAAGTTATTATTCAACCCAATCGATATCACTTAAATAGGTGAACATAAACAAGTAGTTCGACTTGTAAATGGATGTTTAATCCAATCTCAACTACCACTAATAATTTAACACCATTTTTAACATGTTAATCAACTCCAAGTCACATTAAAATCGTAACACAATAAATCATCGATTCATCCATCGGGTTTGCAAGCAATTTGTGATGTGAGCTACCATATATCGTATAACAATTTGTGATAAATTAATTAAATAAAAAGCAACATAGGTAATTAATATATATATTTAGTTATGATTCTAATAACTGTAAAAAAATCAGTTTGAGTGAGAGTTCCGACTTTGATTAGTTTGTAAAAATGATAATTTCGTTTTGAATTAAATTAAACTTGGGTTTAATTTAACCCAAAAATGAATCTTTCTCTGTTTCTGTCCAAATCAGTTTTGTTGTGAAGTTCTCGACCCCATGATCCCAGCGTATCTTGTTTTGTTCAATTCTGAATTCATATGGCTAAGTTATTAGGGTTTAAACTTAATTACATATTTAATTAAACAATTAAAAACCCTAATTTTATACCCAAATTGATTTCACTATTGCCCCCTCCCCTTTGTTGCCTGTCGTCGCCGTCACCGTCCACTTGGACGCCGACATCCACCACTGCCTCTTCCCCTTATTGAGGCGTGCCTCCGCCACTAGTGACACCACCCAGATCATCGTCGTCTGGCCTGTAAATACCTATGACCAAGAATTGATGGCTTCAATATCAGGTGCCACCTATCATGACACGGTCGCGCACATCCCATGATCGGACCGCCTCGCCACCACCAACCACTTTGCTTTAGGTCATCGGCACCAACTCCTCCCCTATCGTCGGTAATAGGAGAAAGTTCATCCGCTGCTACCCAACATTGGTCGGCCCCGATCAAGTACGAACCGCTGCAACCACAAGGACTTTCAACCTTCCCGACCAAAAGAAAAGTTGTAGCTCAACTTGCCCTCTCTAACATTCCTTTAGATACCATCACCCAACTCTCGACGGTTTGCGTGATAAACCACCAAAACCGAAACTAGGTTATTCATGGTCATGGACGGATTAGGTGAACTCCGGTGCAACAACCCGGAAAATCAAGACCAATTTAAAAAATTTATTTTAAGAAATTTTACCAGAAAATGTGTCAGAATTTAAAATTTCCATTTTTGAAATAATAACAAAGCTATTAAGAATAGCTATTTTGCAAAGGACCTCCGTTTTCGACGAAACCACTTTTGTTGGATCCGGAATGTCAAATTATTACTAGGTTTAAATTTTCATAATTTTTGGAATTAACAGGTGAGCGTGGTAAATTAAAACGCGTTTGGTAATTTCTATTGAATTGGATTGACCATTAAAAAGACCATTTTTCAAACGGTCTCCAAATTCAATGAAATTGATTTTGTTAGGACCGTATCATCAAAACATAGCTAAATTTATTTTTCGGGAATTTCTAGAATCAGTATTTGGCCCCGATAAATTAAAATGTACGTTCAAATTTAATACTGAACATTATATATTTTAATTTAGAGAAAAACTGACTGAAACGGTCAAATGGGCTTATGAAACATAGTCCATTATGTCTGGAATAGGGGTATTTGGCTAGGGGCGGCTGTCGTTGGGCTTGATTTGGAGCTTATATTGATTAACAGGCCTTTTTAGTGTTAAAGAATTAAATAATTAAATATTACAAATACCCCAGAATTGCAGAAACCCTAATTACATTTCAAGCCGCCATCATCATCTCGTGAATGGCCATAACCGTTTGAAACTTCTCCTCTTAAAATCACTTAATCCTCTCAATAAAACCCATCGATCCTTTGGAGAATTTTGTAGTGCTCTCCATCCTCTTCACATCCATATGGACATCGCTACGTGGAGTGGAGTATTCTGGCCGGAATTTCACCATGAACTGTCGTCGTTCACTGTGCCGCCCCGCCTCCATACGGTGTGCGAGTTGACCGTCGTGGGTCCCACCTCGCGTGCTTCCAAGCCCGACAAGGTGGAGCAGTCTGATCTTCCTCCGACGTTGTAATTTGATCGCAATTTGGAACTCTAAGTTTGAACGAAACGGAGAAAGACGTCGACCTTGTAACTGGGAAGAAGAAGGCGAAATATTTTTATTTAATTAAGTAAATTTAAAATACCATGAACCTTTAAAAATTCATAACTTGTTCATACAATGTCAAAATCACATAAAACAGGAACCTTTGGGGTCGTGACAACGTCCTTTACATTCTAGAAGAGTCTGGGATATATTTGGAACTTGCTACGAATTTAGGCGAAGTCAAAACCAATGTGAGATCGCTAATTTAAAATAAAATTAATTCTGATTGCGATGTGAAAAATATATATATGCTATATAAAATTCATATATGTGTTGTATGAAGTTGGAATTGATTAATTGTGATTGCGATGAATGGCTGGATTGAATTGTGTATGATGTCAGGAAAACATTCATATGTTTATACAATAAAAATTATATTTTTATTGTATTTATGAATCAATAAAGAATCGTGTTTTAAATAAAATGTTTAAACATTAAAAATAACATTTTTAATGTATGTTTGATTCACTAAAAAGAATCATGTATTAAATAAAATGTTTAAATATTAAAAATAACATTTTTAGCATATGTTTGATGTATTAAAAAGATTCATGTTTTAAATAAAATGTTTACACATTAAAAATAACATTTTTAGTGTATATTTGATTCACTAAAAAAAATCATGTTTTAAATAAAATGTTTAAACATTAAAAATAACATTTTTAGTGTACTTTTTATTCATAAAAATGAATCATGTTTTAAATAAAATGTTTAAACATTAAAATTAACATTTTTAGTGTATGTTTGATTCATTAAAAAGAATCATGTTTTAAATAAAATGTTTAAACATTAAAAATAACATTTTTAGTGTATGTTTGATTCATTAAAAAGAATCATGTTTTAAATAAAATGTTTAACATTAAAAATAACATTTTTATTGTATGTTTGATTCATTAAAAATAATCATATTTTAAATAAAATGTTTAAACATTAAAAATAACATTTTTAGTGTATGTTTGACTCATTAAAACGAATCATGTTTTAAATAAAATGTTTAAACATTAAAAATAACATTTTTAGTGTATGTTTGATTCATTAAAAAGAATCATGTTTTAAATACAATGTTTAAACAATAAAAATAACATTTTTAGTGTATGTTTGACTCATTAAAAAGAATCATGTTTTAAATAAAATGTTTAAACATTAAAAGTAACATTGTTAATGTATGTTTGGTTTGACAAAGATGTCACTTACGTGTTAGCAGTGTTAATATAAAAATGTTCATTTGTTAAATATGTATTGATACATTAAGATGATGTCACTTACATGTTAGCGATGTTAATAGAAAAATTTTCATTTGTTAAATATATTTTTATTTATTATAATAATGTCATTCACATGTTAGCGAAGCTAGAAAAATAATTATAGGCTAATGTGTGTTTTGTTAGTTATAAACATCACCTTTAGCATGTTAAGTTAAAATAAAAAGAAATTACATGTTAAACATGTTTTGTCATTAAAAATGACACTTTCATCATGTTAGTTAGTATAAAAGGAATTATATGTTAAACATGTTTTGTCATTAAAAATGACATTTTTATCATGTTAAATTAGAATAAAAGAATCATATGTTAAAAATGTTTTATCAGATAAAAACATCGTCTATAACATGTTAGTGAAGTATTATAAAGAAATCTAATTTTATAATATTTTTGGTTAGGTAAAAATATTATTTTTAACATGTTAATGAAGTGAATTAAATGGACATATCTTGAAATATGTGTTTGTATGTCAAAAATATAATTTTTAACATGAATATGAATTGTACAAGATTTACATGAAATAAAATGAATGGTGTTGAAATCGTCGAACGAATTACATATGTTTATATATATATATATTAAAATTAAACGAATCACGTGCGGTAGTTCGCGTTTTGAAATCGTAACTTTAAACGATTATACCGAGAGATCCGACCGTCGGATTTTCCCAAAACTGGAACCGTTGGGTTCGCTTTGGAAAGATCCTTCCAACGATATTAAATTTATTAAGATCCAATGGTTAGATTTCAAGAAATGTGTAATTCAAATTTGGATAAAAACAGCGCCAGGGCCCCGTAACGACCTGAAACGTCGTTCGAATTAAATGGGCTATTTTTATATAAATAAATATAGCGATAAATCGTTATAAAATATTATTAACGATATGAAATGATTTGAATTATATATATTCAAGAATTACTTGAAAAGGCCGAGTTAAATCTCATTTCAAATAATTACACGATAATTAAAAGTCGAAGATGTTGAAGATGGTGGTTGAAGACCGACAATCTTCACATCGAATGGATGACTACTGATGCCTTGAATTGGGTAGCTCCCAGTAAAGGGATAAAGTGGTAGTTGTCCGGACGTACTTGTTGATTGTCTAGATATGCGAGAACCTCCCTTCCGTATTGGACATACGAGACGAGGAACAAGGTGTCTCCGGGTTCGTTCAGACCCAGAATGAACTTTAAAATGGATGTGTGTCTGACATTGGATGTCATTCTGTTATAATCGATTTCTATTAAATATACATTTTTTTGGTGGCGGAGAATTTATTCTCTTGCTTAACACCCTTCTCTGAGACGTACAAGCTTAGAGGTTATATATTGGAAGACATCAATTACATGGCGTGGATTGTCAATGTGGCATGCTAAGATGCAATTGATCAGAGCTTTTGTTGAAAAGCAAAGCCTTGTGGTTTATGATCAAAGCATAGCTTTAATTAGCATAACCTTGTGTATAACGTTAATTCGCGAGCCTCACATCCCGTTATGAGTCAGAAATGGGATAAGGGACCTAAGGAGTGCATGCGTTTCTTTATAGCTAGAAGTGGTGTCATGGTATGGAGCCCAGACATTTTTACTTATGTGGATGATGGATTGTGAGGGCCCTAAGTATATTGGTCGCTACTGGCCAAATGATAGGTGCGATAGGACTGGGAAATGTGTGTTTAGGAATAACTAATCCAATAAAGTATGTGTGGACCGGCCTTGGAGGATCCAAAGGTTGTCCATAGGTGTGATCCTTGGTCATCTTGCTAGAGGTGACCCGAATTGGTAAGGAGACCATCCCTAGCCTTCACTCAAGATGGAAATCCAATTTCCAATACGACATTATGGATTTGATTGTAAACCTATATATGGCGACATAGTATATGGTAGCTATGCCATCTAGGATTGATACATTTACTTTGAAATGTTTTAAACTGACCAGACACTAATAATGATATCAAATTATATATGTATCAATCATGTTTGACCATTATAAGGTAAAACTCTATCCTCCGATTTGCGTTGCATTGTGTGATAGGACTTGAGTCTTATAATGGTTTCATTTTACTAAAAAGATGCGTTGTTTAGAAGATTTACTTATTATATGCACTGACAATCTAATGGAGTAAACCCGTTCCGCGTTAGCAGCATGGTCCTGTGATTAGCCTTATTATTAGGTAAGATAAGTCAGATTTCTCATACCAGTCCCATGACTGACTCGTAGTTTGTTTTCACTTGAAACTCGGGTGCCCTTATTTTTACACGGGCAGCTAAGTGAACAGATAACAGGCTTTCTTTTGGATATGCACCGTAGCATGGGGTGCTCATTAGGCAGAAGACGAAGATTATCTTTTATCTCTTATTTTGGACATTTAGGCATCACCTTATCTATGCTGTATTTGATGATGTTCTAGACTTGTTTTCTATTTATTGGAATCTTTTATGTGCTAAGTAGTGTCCTGTGTCTGTGCAACACTAATGTTGATAACATTTATGATTTCCATGCTATGATGATGAGTATCATTCTAATATTTCATATGGTATGCTATTATCTGTAATCTGCTAATGTGATAAATGTGTTATATTCCAGTGATTTTCCTTGCTTCCATCACACGGGAGTTTGGGGCCGTCACAGTTAGTATCAGAGCTCAGGTTAACCTTAGCTCCGGGATATAACATAATAATACCCTAGAATGAGCATAGCAGAATAACATAATAATCAGTCATTGCATCATCATTTTTCCATATGTCCTTCTGTTTTTACCATTCATTAAAAATTATCATTTCTGTGGGTCTGACTCTTTCCTTGCTGGTACAGAACTGACTGAGATGAGTACTAGGCTAGAGCTTGAGGTAGAGGTGGAGCAGGCAGAAGCCAAGGAAGGGGTGAAATCGCTGTTGCTCACAACCAGCCTAATCTAGAGGTGTAGTGCCACCATCACCACCCCCGCAACCTTTAGATCTGGATAAAGTGGACAAGAAGTACAAAAATTTGGGAGGCGTGTCATTCACTGGCCGTGTAACAGTAACGGAGGCTCAAGCTTGTCTAAAGACATGCGAAAAGATTTTTGTGGGCCTAGAGTTAGAGGACCACAAGAAGAGATTCATGGCGTCTTGGCTGCTTAAGGATGAGACTTTGATATGGTGGGAAACAACGACTTTTGGCGGTCTTGATGCTGACATGACTTAGGCAAAGTCCAAAGAACTCTTTAATGAGTAGTTCATCCCTCGACAATGTCGAGCGCTTGCATGATGAATTTGCTAACCTCCAGTAAGGGGATCGAACTATTAATGAATATGTGAGCAGATTTGAAGAGCTCTCCTGAATTGATTCAGGACCCGCTCCAGAAGAACAAGAGGTTCATAAATGGTCTTTCGAGGAAGCACCACGACAGAGTGACTGCACGCATTGAGCTCCCATTTACTAAGGTGATTGAAATGGCTTGTAGGTACAAAGAAATTGACAAGAAGAATTCTCAGCAAGACCGTGAGAGAAGCCAAGCTAATAACAAGAGAAAACATTCTGATAAGAAGCCAGAGGAGAGCAACACTGCAGCCGCCAAGCCTCAAGAGAATAAAAAAGTCAAGGTCAAATGCTTCAACTGCCAAAAATTCAGACACTATAATTATGAATGCAAAGCTCCAAAGAAGCCAAGGAGGAATGAATCAGGGCCGAGTCAGAATCCTCGAGATGCTAAAGAGTGCTTTAATTATCACAAAACGGGGCATTTTTAGTAGAAACTTTCAATGCTGAAGAAGTCCGAAGTGGCTCACGTTTATGATTGGGCGAGTGCACCAACTTCTTCTGAAGGAGAAGGTAAACCATATGTTTTAGGAGGTACCCTTACTATTAAAAATATTCTTGTTACAGTATTATTTAACACTAGTGCATCACGAAGTTTCATTTCTAGTAACACAGTTAAAAAGTTAAAATTGAAACTAAAGGATCTTAAAGAATTGATTAGTGTCCATAATCCGATAGGAGGTTCTCTTGTTCTCAGGTTGTTTTGTAAAGTGCATGTCTCCTATTCTTTATACTGGTTTCCTTTTGATTTGATTGTGATGAATTTTTCCGAGTTCGATATTATTCTTGTGCTGGATTGGTAAATATGAGGGCGAAGTTAAATGTGTTGAAAGAATTGTTAAGTTTAAAATGAAGCATGGAAATATTATTATACCATGTCATGGCTCAAAAACTAATGGAAAAGAATTTTGGTCTTCTCTAGAAGTTACTTCTACTTCTATTGAAAATATTCATGTAGTTAAAGATTATGCGGATGTGTTTGAAGAAGTTGATAGCTTACCTCCGCAAAGAGAAATTGACTTCAAGATCGATTTAGTTCCGAATGCAAGGCCAGTTGTGCACGCTGTTCGAAGAATGACGTGGAAAGAAAAAGAAGAATTGAGTAATCAAACTAAACAGCTTTTGCGGAAAGGTCTGATCAGGCCTAGCTTTTCAAATTGGGGTGCAGCAATAGTGTTTGTTCCAAAGTCAGATGGTACTCTCAGATTGTGTGTGGATTACTGGGACCTCAATAAGTAGACACTGAAGAATAAATATTCATTACCGCGTATTGATGATTTGTTAGATCGCTTGAATGGAGCGCAAGTGTTCTCTAGAATGGACCTAGCTACAGGTTTCCATCAATTACGTATTGCCAACGAATGTGTTTCTTTGACAGTTTTCAGAGGTCCAGACTTATTTTATGGGTGGTTAGTAATGTCGCTCGGCTTATGTAATGCTCCTGCTAACTTTGTCGATTTAATGAATAGAGTATTCCGTGATGTCTTGAATAAATTTATGCTGGTTTTCATTGACGACATTTTAATCTTTTCTAAATCCACTGCTGAGCATGCAAAGCATTTGGAAGACGTTCTGGAAATTCTGAGAAAGAATGTTTTAAAAGCCAAATTTTCTAAATGCATATTCTGCCAAGAAGAAGTGAAGTTCCTTGGTCATGTAGTATCGAGGAAAGGAAGTTCAGTAGATCCAGGCAAAATTACAGCATTTCGATATTGGAAGCAGCCTAGCATGTCTACAGAAGTCAGAAGTTTTCTAGGATTGGCTGGCTATTATTGGAAATTCATTAAAGATTTTTCGAAGCTATCTAGTCCATTAGCGAAACTTACCAAGAAGCATACAAGATTTAATTGGACGCCAGAATGTGAGGCAGCTTTCGAAGAGCTAAAGTTAAGTTTGATTACTACCCCAGTGTTGGTTATTATTGATGGCAATCAAGATTTGACCATCTATACAGATGCTTATTTTGAAGGTATTAGTGTGGTATTAATGCAAAGAGGCCAAGTAGTTACTTATGCTAGCCGTTAGTTGAAGCTGCATGAGAAGAGATATCCTACTCATGATCTTGAGTTGTTAGCCGTCATTTTGGCTTTGAAAATATGGAGGCACTATCTTTTGGGTGAGAAGTTCGAATTATATACAGATCATAAGTCATTAAAGTATCTGTTCACCCAGAAGGACTTCAATTTGCGGCAGCAGCATTGGTTAGAATTTCTTCTGATATACAATGTGGATATTTTGTATACTCCAGGGAAAGCCAATGTTGTAGTTGATGCGCTCAGTAGGAAGAATGTGATCATCGCCGATCTCATTATTACGCCATCATTGATTGACAAAATCTCTCTTCTTCAGAAGGATGATGAATTTATTCAGAGGAATAGTAAAAGATTTCAGGAAGGCGAACTGTAAAGACCCGCAAATTCCCACCCTTTTGATCGACCATAAACCACACAGATCTGACCCAAAAAGTGAAAATCTACGAATACTTTAACTCTGGGAATACCACATATTAAAACAACAACAGAAGACTTTTATAACATATCATATAATGTTACATCAGAGTACAGAATATCAGAGTACATTGGGAAAAAAAAGCGGAAGAATATGTTACAATAATTAAAATATATTGCAGCGGAAGAAACACAGCGGAAGACTCTCTATCTCTGGACACAACTTTAAGCTTCAACCCAGAATCCTGCTTAATATATCTGCAAAAATAGCTACTCGACTGCCCGTGTGGAAAATATGGGCACCCGAGTTTGCCAGTGGACAAACTACAGGTCAATCATGGGACTGGTGTGAGAATTCTACTTAACCTATATAATATAATAAGGCTAATCACAGGACCACGCCAGTTTCGCGGAACGGGTTTTCTCCTATAGATTGCCAGTGCATAAAGTAAAGTAAATCGTCAAAATAACGCAATGCTTTTTAGAAAAATGAAACCATTATAAGACCCAAGTCCCATCACACAATGCAACGCAAACCGGAGGATAGGGTTTTACCTTATAATGATCAAAAGATGCTTGATACGATAAACACGGTATTATATAATAATAGTGTGCAACCAATTTGAAATACATCAAAGTAAATGTATTGATCCTAGACGGCATGAGTGCCCCATACCACTATGTCGCCATATATAGGTATACAATCAAAACCGCGTGATGTCGTATTGGAAATTTGGGTTTCCATCTGAGTCAAGGCTAGGGAGGAGATCCTTACCGATTCGAGACACTCTAGCAAATGCCCCAGGATTGGTACTCTGTCCAACCCTTAGATCCTGCCGGGCCGGTCCACACTTACTTTTGTGGATTAGAAATGCCTGAACACACGTTCCCCGGTCCTTTTGGACCTATAACACGGCCAGTGGCGACCGCATAAACCGAGGCCTCGAAAAATCCAACAACCACAATGAATAAATGCCAGCGCTGGTAGGTCCTTGGCATCACTCTAGCTAGAAAGAAAGGTGTACACTCCCTGCATTCCCTTCTCCCGTTTTAGACTCTACCGGGCTGTGAGGCTCGCGAAGGTACGTTACACAAAGTTATGCCTAAATAGACTATGCTTTGATCATCCTACAAGGCTCTGCTTTGCAACAATAAGCCTTGATCAAGTGCAACTTGGCATACCACATCAACAACTCATATCATGCGATCGGTAATTATGTAACATACAAAAGGGTGTTAAGCAAGAGAATAAATCCTCCGCCACCATGCATTTATATATTAAATAAAAACCAATTTAATTACATGAAATAAATTTCAATGTCAGGCATGCTATCCATTTACAAGTCCGTTCTGGGTCTGAACGAAACAACGTATCCGTCGATCTCCAGTACGTCTGGAAGATCATCACCTTTTACCTTGCCTTGGGGGATCAGTCCCAATTCAAGATATCAGTCACCATCAACCAAACGATGTGAAGCTCTCCGGTCTTCAGTCACCGTCTTCATCTTCGACTCTTGATCGTCGTGATGATTATTCAGAATGGGTTAGACCCGGTCTTCCTGAATAACTCGCGTATTCTTAATTAAAATCAACCATACGCCACATTCCAACTCTGAACATTCTTTTTTTTAAATAAAAATATTATTTATATTAAAAGATTCTCATTAATTTTATCAAAGATAAAATAAATTAAATTTTTAATCTTTATAAAAAGATTTATTAATATTCCAATTTTGATTTTTAATACAAGAATCATTATTACAAGATTATTAATTTCAATAAACCAATCTTGTCTTAAATTGGGTTAAAGAACTAGTGTCGTTTAAAACACAGTTCACGATAAACCCAAAACCAATTTCCAAAATATGGAATTTCTACAGAAATCAAATCAACAAATAATCGTTATATATTTCTGTACCAGACTAACATTATAAATGGAATAACGGCAAAGCCTCTTAAAATCCATATATAATATCGGTCTTCTTTTACAGAAGCCCATCTCGATTATTATCAATCGAATTTCCACTTAATTCTAATTTAATATATTAATTTGGAAGAGTCTAATTTTAGAAATTCTTCTTTTAAATTTATAAAATAGATTTATAAATTTCAAATAGTAATTTCAATGTAAATTGGATTAAAGGATAAATGTTATTTAAAACATCGTCCACTGCAAATCCAATTCACATATCAATCACCAAACATAATGGCTAAAATCTAATAATCTTAAATAAAAGGTTTATCCTAAAGATATTAATTCATTACTATATAAAAAACATATTTTAAAATAATCAATAAAATATTCTATATATAAAAGATTCTGAATGTAAAATATTCTTTATAATACAAAATCTTTTATTTTACAAAAATCCTTTTATTATATTAAAATTCTTTATTTAAAAAAAAGAAATTCTGCATTGGAATGCGACTCAACCATGTACCATATAATTTGGGTCATATGGGTTTCATACATTTCATGTATAGGGTAATAACAAGAAATAATCCTCAATCCATCCATTAACAACCAGAGTGACAATGTCAACTGTGTGAGCATTAAAATGAAACAATAACGCTCATCGCAGCCTGTCGATCAAGCGATAGACATATAATTAAACATTGGGATTTGTGTCAGTCAAGTATCGTCCCAATACCCGTGTGGGGTTTTCAGCCAACAACAGTTCATATAAATAAATAAATACAGAATTGGTTAATTGGTTTAACCAATTTCAATTTCACTAAACATGTCACTTATATCGAGTAAAATATATTTTACTCGTATGACTTCCCTATATACTTCTAAAGTGACATAAACAGTAATTTATTTATATAGCTTTATTGCGGATGACAAATGGAATATAAATTCCATTATTCTTTATTTGTATGAAGTTTTCTTAACAATACTTTTCAGTGTATATTTTGACCAATAATACAATTGTATATTAGAATATAAATTCTAATGCAAGTTTTGCAAATAAAAATTGGATTTTACATTTGCGTATAAATTCTACTGTATATTATGCAAATAAAAGTGATTCTTATATTTTCACATAATTTCTGTTTTCAACAAAGATGAGTAAAGTGATACACTCATTTTGTTAGCAATTCTATTTCAACAAATACAGTGTAGATAAATGTGTATTTCTAATCTTGTACTTTTATTTGTACATAAAACACAAATAAAAGTGTATCTCATGTATTTGTCTTTTTATTTGACAAAACAATGTTAATAAAAATGTTCTTTTATATCTTGTACTTTTATTTAACAAAAAAATGGTAAATAAAATGTCTTTTTAACTCTTTTACCTTTATTTAACAAAAACAATGACAAATAAAAGTGTAATTTCCTTTCTATGCTTTATTTGCATCTAAAAATGCAAATAAGAAATATAACTCTCTTTTTACTTTTTCTTTACAATAGAAAATGTAAATAAAATGGTTCACACAATTTTGTTCTTTTTCTTTACAATAGAAAATGTAAATAAAAGGATTCACATTATTTTGTTCTTTTTCATTTATAATAGGGAATGTAAATATGTGTATTTCTAAAATCCATTCTTCTTATTTACATAAGAAAATGTAAATTATATATTTTCCTAAATTTTATACTTTTTATTTACATAAGAGGATGTAAATAATTGCATTGTACATGCGATGCGAATTTCACGTCTCTTAATTACATAAGAATGTAATTTTCCATATCATGCGAATTCTCAAATTTCTAGTTACATATAAAAGTGTAATTCTTAATTTACAATGCAAATCCTCATTTCTAATTACATAAAATGTAACTTTTTAATTCACGATGCAAATTCTCTTATTTCATTACATAAAAATGTAATTTAATTTATTCGTGAATCTTACTTCTTTATTACATTATAAAAAATGTAATTTTTATTTTACATTATAAATTCATGTCCCAATTACATAAAGAAATGTAATTTTCATAATACAATACAAATTCATATTTTAATTTCATTGAAAAATATATTTTTTATCATACCGTTATAACTCATATATAAATTACATAGAAAAATGTCATTTTTATTTTATCGTTCTAATTCACATCTAAATTACATAGAAGATTGTAATCTTTATTATGCGATGGGAATTCATATTTTAATTACATAGAAAAATGTAATTCCTATCATACGACATAAATTCATATTTAAATTACATCTAAAAATGTAGTTTTTATCCTATAATGCAAATTCAAATTTTAATTACATGTAAAAATGTAATTTTCATTCTACCGTTATTTTTCATCTCTAGATTACATTGAAAAATGTAATTTTAATCATGCAGTGTAAATTTACATTTTTTATATCATAGAAAAATGCAATTTTTGTCATACGGTGTAAATTCATATATAAATTACATATAAAAATGTAACTTTTGTTATGCAAAGTAAATTCACCTTTTTAATTACGTATAAAAATGTAATTTTATTCATACGGTGGAAATTCATTCATAAATAACATAAAAAAAATGTAATTTATTTCATACGATGAAAAATCATTCATAAATAACATATAAAAATGTTATTTATTTCATGCGATGAAAAATTATTCATAAATAACATATAAAAATGTTAGTTATTTCATGCGATGAAAAATCATTCATAAATTCCATAATAAAATATGTTTTATTTCATACAATGTAAAAACATCTTTATTTTTATGTACAATGTAAAAATATCATCTTTTTATATTTCACAATGTAAAAATATAATCTTTTCTATTTTACAATGTAAGAATAATAACTTCTTTATTTTAAATATAAAAAGATCGTCTTTTTACTCCTATCGTCAAAATTTCATCTTTTCCTTTTCAATATAAAAAGATTGTCTTTTTATTTTAAATATAAAAAGATCGTCTTTTCATTTTCAACATCAAAAAGATCGACTTTTTATAATCAAAAACAAAGTTGTAATTTTTGTAACCGAAATCAAAGTTATAATCTTTGCAAACAAAATCAAAGTTGTAACCTTTGTTAACAAAACCAAAGGTATAATCTTTTTTAACAAAACCAAAGGTTCAATTTTTATAAATAAAAATAAAGTTTTAATCTCTATAACCAAAAATAAAGTTTCAAGCTTTATAAACAAAAACAAAGATTTAATCTTTTATAAACAAAAACAAAGATTGGTTCTTTGTAAACAAAATCAAAGATTTGTTCTTTTGTAACCAAAACAAAATTTCATCCTTTAAAATAAATAAAAAAACAAAGAATTAGTCTTTATGAATAAAAAAAAGGTTTCATCTTTATAAATAAACAAAAAGATTTCATGTTTTATAAATAAAACAAAGATTCATTTTATACAAACAAAAACAAAGATTCATTTTAATGAATCAAAAATAAGGATCGAATCTTTATTAATGTTATTCATTTCAAAATAAAAATCAAAACTTTGATTTGTCAATCATGATAAAAGATTAAACTTTATTTATAAATCAAAACCAAAGATTAAACTTTTTATTATAATCTTTCTACTTGTCATCGAATAACAATTCCCACAATCAATTCCAACACCAATCATACAACACATCAATAACAATATAGGCCACAAACATCAATTTCCACCATACAACAATTCAATCCATACAACATTCATTTTGTATAATGATAGTATAATTAAATTAAATTAATTATATATATAAAAAAAATATAGAATCTCACCTTGCTTGTTTCTGAAATGAAGTGATTTAAATCAGATCTCGTGTTTGGAGTCACAACGGTTACGGATCTGAAAGATTTCAAATTGAAATTTATGTATAAATTAGAATTCTGGCCTTTAACAACTGACACAGTGACGCTTAAAAGCGTGACAAAATCTGAAGCTATTTACCTCAATTTTCAGAATTGTTCAAAACTTTGAATGCGGATTTCGGGAGCTATAGTCGACGGTTTTACGAACGGTTTGTGAGAGATTGAAGAGCTACGAGAGGGCTATCTTCACCGGGAGTTGGAGGAGGTGCGGCTGCAAAGAGGAGGTGCGGCGGCGGCATGTTTGGCCGAACTTTGCAGAGGTGAATCGAGAGCTACGGGCAACGGTTTGATGTGAGATTTGTTGGAGAAGAAAGAGGAAGAGAAGAGCTACAAAAAGTTTCACTACGGCATGGTCTAATTCTTAGTGGTTTGGGAGATAGGGAGGAGAGAAGTTTCGGCCATGATGGGTTCCATGGAGCGGCTAAATCACGTTGGAGGAAGAAGAACCCGTCGTTTTATAATATTATCATATTAGGGTTATTTAATTATTATTTAATTAGCCCGTTAAAGCCCGTTTTGGCCCGAACTCCGATTTAGGCCCAACGACTGTCGTTCCTACCATTTAGCCCCCATTTCGAACTCATCTAGACATGTCTCGTCAGCCCAAACTGTCATCTAGGCCTCCGTTTTGCAGTTTTAAAATTTAAGTCCTTTATTTCTAATTTTTCCGTACAAATAATTTTACCGGGACTACACACTAGCTCAGAAAAATCCATAAAAATTATTTTTGGCTTTCTTATGACGATACAGTCCTAACAAAATTTATTTCGTTGGATTCTGAGACTTTTTGAAAAATGGTTATTTTTAAGGCGTTTAAATTTAACTGAAATAGTCAAAACACATTTTCTTTTCCCACGTTCACATATTAATTCGAAAAATTCTGAAAATTGAAACCTAGCAATAATTTGACATTCCGGTTCCAACAAAAGTGATTTCGTCGAAAACCGAGGTCGTTTGAAAAATGACTATTTTTAAGGCCAATATATTTAATATTAAAAATACATTTTTAAACAAATAAATCCCGAAACTCAAAATATATAAGTGTTTACTGTTTTTCAATGTATAAACATCATTCTGAACTCAATGGAAGTGGTTTCGAGTTCAAATTCCTTCGTATGCAAAAAGTAGCATTTTGACCTTTATAAATTTCATAGCGACCTTTCTAAATATTGAATTGGCCATAACTTTTGATTTCCGCTATGAAATTTCAATTTTTCGGATTCGTTGGAAAGATATTTTTAAATAGATTCTAATATTTTTGGTTTCACTAAAATCCGTTAAATTTTGCATCCTGCACGGTCAGTCAAAGTTCAAGTTTGACTTTTCAAACTACCTCATTATTTCTAACTCTTTTGTTAATTAAAATTAAATCGTTCATTCTAACTTCGATTTAAATCAAATTTGTGATCATTATTATTTAAAATAGATTATTTAAATATCAAACTTATTAAAATCACTTAAAATAAATTTTAAATTGGCCCCAAAATTCCGGGTTGTTACAGTCTCCCCCACTTAAAATATTTTCGTCCTCGAAAAGGAAATGAGCTAAAATTCGTTTATTTACCTAATTAAATTTTCCATTCTTTTATTTATTGTTTAATAATTTCATAGGTTGAATTAATATTCACACAACACAATCATCTAACAATTAGTTGATTAAATTTTCAAAAATATATAATTTATATATATTCAAAAAACATATTTTCTAAATTCCGATTATATATATAATTACAAATACGTTAGTTATAATCTTTCCACTCTGAACTCATTCTAGGGCATTACTAACCCCATCCCTAACGAGTTTACTCATTCTAGGATCCTGCTGATCCTATCACTAATGAGTATTCTTATTGGACGTTACTAATCCAATCTCTGATGAGTCTTTTGTTCAGTTCTAACAAGTTGTACCCCAAAGATTTGAGCTAACCAGAGCTCTGATACCAACTGTAAAGACCCGCAAATTCCCACCCTTTTGATCGACCATAAACCACACAGGTCTGACCCAAAAAGTGAAAATCTACGAATACTTTAACTCTGGGAATACAACATATTAAAACAACAACAGAAGACTTTTATAACATATCATATAATGTTACATCAGAGTACAGAATATCAGAGTACATTGGAAAAAAAACGGAAGAATAAGTTACAATAATTAAAATATATTGCAGCGGAAGAAACACAGCGGAAGACACTCTATCTCTGGACACAGCTTTAAGCTTCAACCCAGAATCCTGCTTAATATATCTACAAAAATAGCTACTCGACTGCCCGTGTGGAAAATATGGGCACCCGAGTTTGCCAGTGGACAAACTACAGGTCAGTCATGGGACTGGTGTGAGAATTCTACTTAACCTATATAATATAATAAGGCTAATCACAGGACCACGCCACTTTCGCGGAACGGGTTTTCTCCTATAGATTGCCAGTGCATAAAGTAAAGTAAATCGTCAAAATAACGCAATGCTTTTTAGAAAAATGAAACCATTATAAGACCCAAGTCCCATCACACAATGCAACGCAAACCGGAGGATAGGGTTTTACCTTATAATGATCAAAAGATGCTTGATACGATAAACACAGTATTATATAATAATAGTGTGCAACCAATTTGAAATACATCAAAGTAAATGTATTAATCCTAGACGGCATGAGTGCCCCATACCACTATGTCGCCATATATAGGTATACAATCAAAACCGCGTGATGTCGTATTGGAAATTTGGGTTTCCATCTGAGTCAAGGCTAGGGAGGAGATCCTTACCTATTCGAGACACTCTAGCAAATGCCCCAGGATTGGTACTCTGTCCAACCCTTAGATCCTGCCGGGCCGGTCCACACTTACTTTTGTGGATTAGAAATGCCTGAACACACGTTCCCCGATCCTTTTGGACCTATAACACGGCCAGTGGCGACCGCATAAACCGAGGCCTCGAAAAATCCAACAACCACAATGAATAAATGCCAGCGCTGGTAGGTCCCTGGCATCACTCTAGCTAGAAAGAAACGTGTACACTCCCTGCATTCCCTTCTCCCGTTTTAGACTCTACCGGGCTGTGAGGCTCGCGAAGGTACGTTACACAAAGTTATGCCTAAATAGACTATGCTTTGATCATCCCACAAGGCTCTGCTTTGCAACAATAAGCCTTGATCAAGTGCAACTTGGCACACCACATCAACAACTCATATCATGCGATCGGTAATTATTTAACATACAAAAGGGTGTTAAGCAAGAGAATAAATCCTCCGCCACCATGCATTTATATATTAAATAAAAACCAATTTAATTACATGAAATAAATTTCAATGTCAAGCATGCTATCCATTTACAAGTCCGTTCTGGGTCTGAACGAAACAACGTATCCGTCGATCTCCAGTACGTCTGGAAGATCATCACCTTTTACCTTGCCTTGGGGGATCAGTCCCAATTCAAGATATCAGTCACCATCAACCAAACGATGTGAAGCTCTCCGGTCTTCAGTCACCGTCTTCATCTTCGACTCTTGATCGTCGTGATGATTATTCAGAATGGGTTAGACCCAGTCTTCCTGAATAACTCGCGTATTCTTAAATAAAATCAACCATACGCCACATTCCAACTCTGAACATTCTTTTTTTAAATAAAAATATTATTTATATTAAAAGATTCTCATTAATTTTATCAAAGATAAAATAAATTAAATTTTTAATCTTTATAAAAAGATTTATTAATATTCCAATTTTGATTTTTAATACAAGAATCATTATTACAAGATTATTAATTTCAATAAACCAATCTTGTCTTAAATTGGGTTAAAGAACTAGTGTCATTTAAAACACAGTTCACGATAAACCCAAAACCAATTTCCAAAATATGGAATTTCTACAGAAATCCAATCAACAAATAATCGTTATAAATTTCTGTACCGGACTAACATTATAAATGGAATAACGGCAAAGCCTCTTAAATTCCATATATAATATCGGTCTTCTTTTACAGAAGCCCATCTCGATTATTATCAATCGAATTTCCACTTAATTCTAATTTAATATATTTTGGATAAGTCTGATTTTAGAAATTCTTCTTTTAAATTTATAAAATAGATTTATAAATTTCAAATAGTAATTTCAATGTAAATTGGATTAAAGGATAAATGTTATTTAAAACATCGTCCACTGCAAATCCAATTCACATATCAATCACCAAACATAATGGCTAAAATCTAATAATCTTAAATAAAAGGTTTATCCTAAAGATATTAATTCATTACTATATAAAAAAACATATTTTAAAATAATCAATAAAGTATTCTATATATAAAAGATTCTGAATGTAAAATATTCTTTATAATACAAAATCTTTTATTTTACAAAAATCCTTTTATTATATAAAAATTCTTTATTTAAAAAAAAGAAATTCTGCATTGGAATGCGACTCAACCATGTACCATATAATTTGGGTCATATGGGTTTCATACATTTCATGTATAGGGTAATAACAGAAAATAATCCTCAATCCATCCATTAACAACCAGAGTGACAATGTCAACTGTGTGAGCATTAAAATGAAACAATAACGCTCATCGCAGCCTGTCGATCAATCGATAGACATATAATTAAACATTGGGATTTGTGTCAGTCAAGTATCGTCCCAATACCCGTGTGGGGTTTTCAGCCAACAACAGTTCATATAAATAAATAAATATAGAATTGGTTAATAGGTTTAACCAATTTCAATTTCACTAAACATGTCACTTATATCGAGTAAAATATATTTTACTCGTATGACTTCCCTATATACTTCTAAAGTGACATAAACAGTAATTTATTTATATAGCTTTATTGCGGATGACAAATGGAATATAAATTCCATTATTCTTTATTTGTATGAAGTTTTCTTAACAATACTTTTCAGTGTATATTTTGACCAACAATACAATTGTATATTAGAATATAAATTCTAATGCAAGTTTTGCAAATAAAAATTGGATTTTACATTTGCGTATAAATTCTACTGTATATTATGCAAATAAAAGTGATTCTTATATTTTCACATAATTTCCGTTTTCAACAAAGATGAGTAAAGTGATACACTCATTTTGTTAGCAATTCTATTTCAACAAATACAGTGTAGATAAATGTGTATTTCTAATCTTGTACTTTTATTTGTACATAAAACACAAATAAAAGTGTATCTCATGTATTTGTCTTTTTATTTGACAAAACAATGTTAATAAAAATGTTCTTTTATATCTTGTACTTTTATTTAACAAAACAATGGTAAATAAAATGTCTTTTTAACTCTTTTACCTTTATTTAACAAAAACAATGACAAATAAAAGTGTAATTTCCTTTCTATGCTTTATTTGTATCTAAAAATGCAAATAAGAAATATAACTCTCTTTTTACTTTTTCTTTACAATAGAAAATGTAAATAAAATGGTTCACACAATTTTGTTCTTTTTTTTACAATAGAAAATATAAATAAAAGGATTCACATTATTTTGTTCTTTTTCATTTACAATAGGGAATGTAAATATGTGTATTTCTAAATTCCATTCTTCTTATTTACATAAGAAAATGTAAATTATATATTTTCCTAAATTTTATTCTTTTTATTTACATAAGAGGATGTAAATAATTGCATTGTATGTGCGATGCGAATTTCACGTCTCTTAATTACATAAGAATGTAATTTTCCATATCATGCGAATTCTCAAATTTCTAGTTACATATAAAAGTGTAATTCTTAATTTACAATGCAAATCCTCATTTCTAATTACATAAAATGTAACTTTTTAATTCACGATGCAAATTCTCTTATTTCATTACATAAAAATGTAATTTAATTTATTCGTGAATCTTACTTCTTTATTACATTATAAAAAATGTAATTTTTATTTTACATTATAAATTCATGTCCCAATTACATAAAGAAATGTAATTTTCATAATACAATACAAATTCATATTTTAATTTCATTGTAAAATATAATTTTTATCATACCGTTATAACTCATATATAAATTACATAGAAAAATGTCATTTTTATTTTATCGTTCTAATTCACATCTAAATTACATAGAAGAATGTAATCTTTATTATGCGATGGGAATTCATATTTTAATTACATAGAAAAATGTAATTCCTATCATACGACATAAATTCATATTTAAATTACATCTAAAAATGTAGTTTTTATCCTACAATGCAAATTCACATTTTAATTACATGTAAAAATGTAATTTTCATTCTACCGTTATTTTTCATCTCTAAATTACATTGAAAAATGTAATTTTAATCATGCAATGTAAATTTACATTTTTATATCATAGAAAAATGCAATTTTTGTCATACGGTGTAAATTTATATATAAATTACATATAAAAATGTAACTTTTGTTATGCAAAGTAAATTCACCTTTTTAATTACGTATAAAAATGTAATTTTATTCATACGGTGGAAATTCATTTATAAATAACATACAAAAATTGTAATTTATTTCATACGATGAAAAATCATTCATAAATAACATATAAAAATGTTATTTATTTCATGCGATGAAAAATCATTCATAAATAACATATAAAAATGTTATTTATTTCATGCGATGAAAAATCATTCATAAATTCCATAATAAAATATGTTTTATTTCATACAATGTAAAAACATCTTTTTTTTTATGTACAATGTAAAAATATCATCTTTTTATATTTCACAATGTAAAAATATAATCTTTTCTATTTTACAATGTAAGAATAATAACTTCTTTATTTTAAATATAAAAAGATCGTCTTTTTACTCCTATCGTCAAAATTTCATCTTTTCCTTTTCAATATAAAAAGATTGTCTTTTTATTTTAAATATAAAAAGATCGTCTTTTCATTTTCAACATCAAAAAGATCGACTTTTTATAATCAAAAACAAAGTTGTAATTTTTGTAACCGAAATCAAAGTTATAATCTTTGCAAACAAAATCAAAGTTGTAACCTTTGTTAACAAAACCAAAGGTATAATCTTTATTAACAAAACCAAAGGTTCAATTTTTATAAATAAAAATAAAGTTTTAATCTCTATAACCAAAAATAAAGTTTCAAGCTTTATAAACAAAAACAAAGATTTAATCTTTTATAAACAAAAACAAAGATTGGTTCTTTGTAAACAAAATCAAAGATTTGTTCTTTTGTAACCAAAACAAAATTTCATCCTTTAAAAAAAAAAAAGAATTAGTCTTTATGAATAAAAAAAAAGGTTTCATCTTTATAAATAAACAAAAAGATTTCATGTTTTATAAATAAAACAAAGATTCATTTTAATGAATCTAAAATAAGGATCGAATCTTTATTAATGTTATTCATTTCAAAATAAAAATCAAAACTTTGATTTGTCAATCATGATAAAAGATTAAACTTTATTTATAAATCAAAACCAAAGATTAAACTTTTTATTATAATCTTTCTACTTGTCATCGAATAACAATTCCCACAATCAATTCCAACACCAATCATACAACACATCAATAACAATATAGGCCACAAACATCGATTTCCACCATACAACAATTCAATCCATACAACATTCATTTTGTATAATGATAATATAATTAAATTAAATTAATTATATATATATATATAATAGAATCTCACCTTGCTTGTTTCTGAAATGAAGTGATTTAAATCAGATCTCGTGTTTGGAGTCACAGCGGTAACGGATCTGAAAGATTTCAAATTGAAATTTATGTAAAAATTAGAATTCTGGCCTTTAACAACTGACACAGTGACGCTTAAAAGCGTGACAAAATCTGAAGCTATTTACCTCAATTTTCAGAATTGTTCAAAACTTTGAATGCGGATTTCGGGAGCTATAGTCGACGGTTTTACGAACGGTTTGCGGGAGATTGAAGAGCTACGAGAGGGCTATCTTCACCGGGAGTTGGAGGAGGTGCGACTGCAAAGAGGAGGTGCGGCGGCGGCATGTTTGGCCGAACTTTGCGGAGGTGAATCGAGAGCTACGGGCAACGGTTTGATGTGAGATTTGTTGGAGAAGAAAGAGGAAGAGAAGAGCTTCAAAAAGTTTCACTACGGCATGGTCTAATTCTTAGTGGTTTGGGAGATAGGGAGGAGAGAAGTTTCGGCCATGATGGGTTCCATGGAGCGGCTAAATCACGTTGGAGGAAGAAGAACCTGTCGTTTTATAATATTATAATATTAGGGTTATTTAATTATTATTTAATTAGCCCGTTAAAGCCCGTTTTGGCCCGAACTCCGATTTAGGCCCAACGACTGTCGTTCCTACCATTTAGCCCCCATTTAGAACTCATCTAGACATGTCTCGTCAGCCCAAACTGTCATCTAGGCCTCCGTTTTGCAGTTTTAAAATTTAAGTCCTTTATTTCTAATTTTTCCGTACAAATAATTTTACCGGGACTACACACTAGCTCAGAAAAATCCAAAAAAATTATTTTTGGCTTTTTTATGACGATACGGTCCTAAAAAAATTTATTTCGTCGGATTCTGAGACTTTTTAAAAAATGGCTATTTATAAGGCGTTTTAATTTAACTGAAATAGTCAAAACACATTTTCTTTTCCCACGTTCACATATTAATTCGAAAAATTCTGAAAATTGAAACCTAGCAATAATTTGACATTCCGGTTCCAACAAAAGTGATTCCGTCGAAAACCGAGGTCGTTTGAAAAATGACTATTTTTAAGGCCAATATATTTAATATTAAAAATACATTTTTAAACAAATAAATCCCGAAACTCAAAATATATAAGTGTTTACTGTTTTTCAATGTAGAAACATCATTCTGAACTCAATGGAAGTGGTTTCAAGTTCAAATTCCTTCGTATGCAAAAAGTAGCATTTTGACCTTTATAAATTTCATAGCGACCTTTCTAAATATTGAATTGGCCATAACTTTTGATTTCCGCTATGAAATTTCAATTTTTCGGATTCGTTGGAAAGATATTTTTAAATAGATTGTAATATTTTTGGTTTCACTAAAATCCGTTAAATTTTGCATCCTGCACGGTCAGTCAAAGTTCAAGTTTGACTTTTCAAACTACCGCGTTATTTCTAACTCTTTTGTTAATTAAAATTAAATCGTTCATTCTAACTTCGATTTAAATCAAATTTGTGATCATTATTATTTCAAATAGATTATTTAAATATCAAACTTATTAAAATCACTTAAAATAAATTTTAAATTGGCCCCAAATTCCGGGTTGTTACACGAACCCTCGAGTTTCCAGATTGATAACAAGGGAGTTCTGAGGTTATTAGGCCGAATTTGTGTTTCGAATATTCCTGAGCTCAGAAGGGAAGTGATGGATGAATGTCACAAGTCCAAGCTTAGTATTCATCCAGGGGTGAGTTAGATGTATCATGATCTCAAGCGTACGTTCTAGTGGAGATCTGTGAAAAGAGACATTTCCATATATGTTAGCAGGTGTCCTGCTTGCCAACAAGTCAAAAGCGATCAACAGAAGCTTGTCGGATCGTTACAACAATTAGAGGTTCCAGATTGGAAGTGGAATCAAATCTCCATGGATTTTATTGATAGCTTTCCCCGAACCAAGAAAGGAAATGATAGTATATGGGTGATCGTAGATCATTTCATGAAGACCGCCCTTTTTATTCCTGTCAGATCTACTAGAACAACTCAAAGTCTGGCAAAAATTTATTTCAGAGAAATTGTCTGACTACATGGAGTTCCCAGTAGTATTATTAGTGATTGTGATCCGATATTCGCTAGTAAACTCTGGGAAGCATTACAAGAGGAGCTGGGGACAAAGTTAAATCTGAGCACCGCTTATCATCCTCAAACAGATGGCCAAACTGAGAGGGTGAATCGTATACTAGAAGACTTGTTGTGGGCATGTATTCTTGATTTTGGCGGATCATGGGAAGATCACTTGCATTTGGTTGAGTTTTCATATAATAACAGTTACTAAGCAAGCTTACAAATGTCTCCAATCGAAGCATTGTATGGCAGGCCATGTAGATCTCCCGCGTGTTGGGTAGAACTATGCAATCGACTAGTATTGGGTCCCGACATGATTCGAGAAGCTTCAGATAAAGTCGAATTCATTAAGAAGCAACTGTAAACACCACAGAGCCGACAGAAGAGTTTTGCATATTCGAGAAGAAGAGATTTAGCATTTGCTGTTGGTGATTATGTATATTTGAGAGTTTCCCCATTGAGAGGAGTAGTCCGTTTCGGAAAAACAGGGAAGTTGACGCCTAGATTTATTTGTTTATTCCCTATACTTGAAAGAATTGGAGCTCTTGCTTATAGGGTTTAGTTGCCTGACTGGTTGCCAGGGGTACATGATGTATTTCACGTGTCTCAACTTCAAAAGCATGTACATGATCCAGATCTGATTGTGGAGGAAGTCGCGCAACAAGATTTGGATATTACCCCAAGCTTAGTAGTAAGAAGAGAGCCAGTGAAAATTATTGGCAAAGAAACTACAGTTCTGAGAAACAAGAGAATCCATTTAGTCAAAGTGCAGTGGAGCGGAGATCCTAGAGACTGTACATGGGAGACCGAGGATAGCATTAAATAGGCTTATCCCAAATGCAGAGTGGACATCTTTGATTAGATCTTGTGTTGAGGTACATTTACAATATTTTGCATTTTCCGTTTTGTTTCCTACTTTACCATTATTTCCTTTTCGGGGACGAAAAGTTTTAAGTGGGGGAGATTGTAACAACCCGGAAAATCAGAACCAATTTAAAAATGTTATTTTAAAAAAATTTAACAGAAAATGTGTTAGAATTTAAAATTTCCATTTTTTAAATAATAACAAAGCTATTAAAAATAGTCATTTTGCAAACAACCTCCGTTTTCGATGAAACTACTTTTGTTGGATTTAGAATGTCAAATTATTGCTAGGTTTAAATTTCCATAATTTTTGGAATTAACATGTAAGCGTGGTAAATTAAAACGCGTTTGGTAATTTCTGTTGAATTGGATCGACCATTAAAAAGACCATTTTTCAAACGGTCTCCAAATTCGACGAAATTAATTTTGTTAGGACCGTATAATCAAAACATAGCTAGATTTATTTTTCGGGAATTTTTGAAAATAGTATTTGGCCCCGGTAAATTAAAATGTACGTTCAAATTTAATATTGAACATTATATATTTTAATTTAGAGAAAAACTGACTGAAATGGTCAAATGGGCTTACGAAACATAGTCTATTATGTCCGGAATGGGGGTATTTGGCTAGGGGCGACTGTCGTTGGGCTTGATTTGGAGCTCATATGTATTAACGGGGCTTTTTAGTGTAAATAATTAAATATTATAAATACCCTAGAATTACAGAAACCCTAATTACATTTCAAGCCACCGCCATCATCTCGTGAATAGCCATATCCGTTCAAAACTTCTCCTCTTAAATTCACTTAATCCTTTCAATAAAACCCATCGATCCTTTGAAGAAATTTGTAGTGCTCTCCATCCTCTTCACATCCATATGGACATCGCTATCTCGAGTGGAGTATTCTAGCCAGAATTTCTCACTGCGCCGCCCTGCCTCCATACGGCGTGCGAGTTGACCATTGTGGGTCCCACCTGGCGCGCACTTCCAAGGCCGACAAGGTGGAGCAGTCCGAACTTCCTCCGACGTTGCAATTTGATCGCAATTTGGAACCCTAAGTTTGAACAAAACGAAAAAAGACGTCAGCCTTGTAACTGGGAAGAAGAAGGTGAAATATTTTTATTTAATTATTTAATTATTTAATTAATTAAAGTTAAAATACCATGAAGCTTTAAAAATTCATAACTTGTTCATACGATGTCGAAATCACATAAAACAACAACCGTTGGGATCGTGACAACGTCCTCCACATTCTAGAAGAGAGTTGGATATATTTGGAGCTTGATACGAATTTAGGCGAAGTCAAAACCAATGTGAGATCTCTAATTTAAAATAAAATTAATTGTGATTGCGATGTGAAATATATATATATATATATATGTATGTATATAAAATTCATATATGTGTTGTATGAAATTGGAATTGATTGATTGTTATTGCAATGAACGACTGGATTGAATTGTGTATGATGTCAAGAAAATATTCATATGTTTATACAGTAAAAATCATATTTTTATTCTATTTATGAATCAATAAAGAATCAATTTTTAAATAAAATGTTTAAACAATAAAAATAACATTTTTAGTATATTTTGATTCATTAAAATGAATCATGTTTTAAATAAAATGTCTAAACATTAAAAATAACATTTTTAGTGTATTACTGATTCATTAAAAAGATTCATGTTTTAAATAAAATGTTCAAACATTAAAAATAACATTTTTAGTGTATGTTTGATTCACTAAAAAGAATCATGTTTTAAATAAAATGTTTAAACATTAAAAATAAAAATTTTAGTGTATGTTTGATTCATTAAAAAGAATCATGTTTTAAATAATATGTTTAAACATTAAAAATAACATTTTTAGAGTATGTTTGATTCATTAAAAAGAATCATGTTTTAAATAAAATGTTTAAACATTAAAAATAAAATTTTTAGTGTATGTTTAATTCATTAAAAAGAATCATGTTTTAAATAAAATGTTTAAACATTAAAAATAACATTTTTAGTGTATGCTTGATTCATTAAAAAGAATCATGTTTTAAATAAAATGTTTAACATTAAAAATAACATTTTTAGCGTATGTTTGATTCATTAAAAAGAATTATGTGTTAAATAAAATGTTTAAACATAAAAAATAACATTTTTAGTGTATGTTTGATTCATTAAAAAGAATAATGTTTTAAATAAAATGTTTAAACGTTAAAAATAACATTGTTAATGTATGTTTGGTTTGACAAAGATGTCACTTATGTGTTAGCAGTGTTAATATAAAAATATTCATTTGTTAAATATATATTGATACATTACGATGATGCCACTTACATGTTAGCGATGTTAATAGAAAAATGTTCATTTGTTAAATATGTTTTGATTTATTATAATAATATCATTCACATGTTAGCGAAACTAAAATAATTATAGGCTAATGTGTGTTTTGTTAGTTATAAACATCACCTTTAGCATGTTAAGTTAAAATAAAAATAAATTATATGTTAAACATGTTTCGTCATTAAAAATGACACTTTAATCATGTTAGTTAGAATAAAAGGAATTATATGTTAAACATGTTCTATCATTAAAAATGACATTTTTATCATGTTAAATTAGAATAAAAGAATCATATGTTAAAAATGTTTTATTAGATAAAAACATCGTCTGTAACATGTTAGTGACGTAGTACAAAGAAATCAAATGTTATAGTATTTTTGGTTAGGTAAAATTATTATTTTTAACATGTTAATGAAGTGAACTAAATGGAGATACCTTGAAATATATGTTTGTGTGTTAAAAATATAATTTTTAACATGAATATGAATATTACAAAATTTACATGAAATGAAATGAATGGTGTTGAAATTGTCAAAAAAATTATATATCTTTATATATATATAAATTAAAATTAAACGAATCGTGTGTGGTATCTCGTGTTTTGGAATCGTAACTTTAAACGATTATACCGAGAGATCCGACCGTTGGATTTTCCCAAAACTGGAATCGAAGGGTTCGCTTTGCAAAGATCCTTCCAACGATATTAAATTTGTTAAGATCCAACGGTGAGATTTCAAGAAATGTGTAATTCAAATTTGGATAAAAATAGCGTCAGGGCCGCATAATGACCTGAAATGTCGTTCGAATTAAATGGGCTATTTTTATGTAAATAAAAATAGCGATAAATCGTTATAAAATATTATTAGCGATATGAAATGATTTGAATTATATATATTCGAGAATTATTTGAATTGGCTGAGTTAAATCTCATTTCAAATAATTATACGATGATTAAAAGTCGAAAACATTGAAGATGGTGGTTGAAGACTGACGATCTTCACATCGAATGGATAACTACTGATGCCCTGAATTGGATAGCTCCCAATAAAGGGTTAAAGTGGTAGCTGTCCGAACGTACTTGTTGATTGTTCGGATATGCGAGAACCTCTTTTCTGTATTGGACATACGAGACGAGGAATAAGGTGTCTTCGGTCGTTGAGACCCAGAACGGGCTTGTAAATGGATGTGTGTCTGACATTAGATTTCGTTCTGTGTTAATTGATTTCTATTAAATATAATATCTGTTTGGTGGTGGAGAATTTATTCTCTTGCTTAACACTCTTCTTTGAGACGTACGAGCTTAAAGGTTATATATTGATAAACATCAGTTACATGGCATGGATTGTCAATATGGCATGCTAAGATGCAATTGATCAAGGCTTTTGTTGAAAAGCAGAGCCTTGTGGTTTATGATCAAAGCACAACTTTATTTGGCATAGATTTGTGTATAACGTTAATTCGCGAGCCTCACACCCCGGTATGATTCAGAAACAGGATAAGGAACCCAAGGAGTGCATGCATTTCTTTCTAGCTAGAAGTGGTGTCATAGTATGGAGCCTAGACGTTTTTACTTATGTGGATGATGGATTGTGAGGGCCTTCGGTATATTGGTCGCTACTGGACAAATGATAGGTCCGATAGGACTGGGAAACGTGTGTTCAGGAATAACCAATCCACTAAAGTATGTGTGGACCGGTCTTGGAGGATCCAAGTGTTGCCCGTAGGTGTGATCATGGGTCATCTTGCTAGAGGTGACCTGAGTCGGTAAGGAGACCATCCCTAGCCTTGACTCAAGATGGAAATCCCATTTCCAATACAACATTACAGATTTGATTGTAAACCTATATATGGTGACATAGTATATGGTAGCTATGTCGTCTAGGATTGATACATTTACTTTGAAAATATTTTAAACTGACTAGACACTAATAATAATATCAAGTTTTATACGTATCAATCATGTTTGACCATTATAAGGTAAAACTCTATCCTCCGGTTAGCGTTGCATTGTGTGATGGAACTTGAGTCTTATAATGGTTTCATTTTACTAAAAAGCATTGTGTTGTTTAAAAGATTTACTTATTATATGCACTGGCAATCTAATGAAGTTAACGCTTTCCACGTTAGCGGCATGGTCCTATGATTAGCCTTATTATTAGGTAAGATAAGTAAGATTTCTCATACCAGTCTCATGAGCGACTCGTAGTTTGTATTCACTTGCAAACTCGGGTGCCCTTATTTTTACATGGAAAGCCAAGTGAACAAGTAACCGGTTTTCTTTTGGATATGCACCGTAGCATGGGGTGCTCTTTAGGCAGAAGACGAAGACTATCTTTTATCTCTTATTTTGGACATTTAGGCATCACCTTATCTATGTTGTATTTGATGATGTTCTAGACTTATTTTCTATTTATTGGAATCTTTTATGTGCTAAGTAGTGTCCTGTGTCTGTGCAACACTAATGTTGATGACATTTATGATTTCCCTGCTATGATGATGAGTATCATTCTAATATTTCATATGGTATGCTATTATCTGTAATCTGCTAATGTGATAAATGTGTTATATTCCAATGATTTTCCTTGCTTCCATCACACGGGAGTTTGGGGTCATCACATCTGGCCACCATTGGCCATGAAATCTGGTCAATATGTAGATCTCAACATGATCTAAACTTTCCATTTGATGACTTTGGCTAATTGTTGATGGTTGGTGAGATATAAATTATTTTATGTAGAGGGGCTTATTTGCAAAATGTTTTGTGAGAGAAGGGGAGGTTGCAAAAATGTGAAGGTAGAAAGTAATTAGGTTTTGGAGATGAATATATCATACAGGGTAGGGCTTTGGGTTTTATATTTTATTATTTCTTTGCTTAACGTTGTCTCTGATCGATGTTTATTAATGCCCTGATCACATAAGAACTCCTTTCGTAGTGAAAATTGACATACAGCTATGCTTTGTCATTACGGAACCAACGAAACTTGTTTCATTGAATTCCGAGTCTGGTGGCTCAAAAAGCTTTAGTTTGGGCTCAAATAACCGATCAATTCACAATTAATTGCACATAGCCACATACTAACTCCAAAAATTATGAAATTTGAAATCTACCAATAACTTAATATTCTGGATCCAGCAAACTTGGCTTCATCGAAAATGGGGGTCATTTGCAAAACGGTCATTTTCTAAGGTTTATATAATATTGAAATATTAATAAATTCCATAGCGATTTTTTGAAATTTTAATTTGGGCATAACTTACAACTTATAACACGAAATCTAAAATTTTCACATTCATTAGAAAGATAAGACTAAATAGATCCTAACGTTGCTTGTTCTACTGAAATTTGACTTATATTAAATTATGTATACTCGTTTAAAGTTTAAAATATAATATTACGAACTACCGCGATGTTACAAGCTCGTTTTAATTAAATTTTAAATGTTTACGTTCAAATTAAAATTTCAAAAATAATTTGTTAATTATTAAAATCGATTGTAAATCCTTGTAAGATTTATTAAAAATAAATTTTAAATTGGTCTAAAAATTCAGGGTTGTTAATTACTAAAATGAGATGTAAAGTAAATATGAAATTTTAGGAATTTGATTGAAGTAATAAATCTAAACCCAACTTGAATACTATTTGAAATGTAATGTAATTATAATATATTGTTAAGTTATAATATGTGGTTACAATTGGATTATTTTATACAAAACTAATTTAGACTATTTTATATAATTATTATTTTATAACTATTTATATTTAACTTATTTATTAAACAAATTGTAATTATTTTAATTTTTTTGTTAAACTATTTAACTATTATATATTTACTTTATAACCATTTTAATCAAATTATTTTATACAAATCTATTTATTTTAAATAAACTATTAATATTATATTAACTATTTCAAATGAGAGTATAATTTCGTTCTGAACTGTTAGAATCGAAATGTTTAGTATGGTGATTTTTGAATAGTGATAATTGTGATAGAAATATGAAATAAAATGTAATTCTTGTTAGCGAACTATTTGTAAATATGAAATCTGAAGTCTTGAGTGGAATCGAATAATGAATCGATTGAAATACAGTTTTTGACGTTTGAATATTTGAACTTAGTTGTTTCAATATAATACTAATATTTGGAGTTAATTGATTCGTGATATTTTATATATGATTTTAAAATATAAATGACTACAGTGTGAAATATATGTTTGGTTGTTAAAGAGACTGAAGTCGGCATAAGATACTCTCTATCAATACCGATACCACTTTAACAACTATGCACGCGATGGAGAACCTAGAATGAAGTAGGTTAGTTTTGTGGATGCTACTGGAATGAAGTAAGAGAACGATGATGGATATCCTTGACCTTCAAGTCATAATTAAAATGACTAAAACATGTGTTATACTATGATCAAGTGAGGTAGCACCTCTTATCGGGCGCACTTCTTAGAACCATATCTATTACTTTGTGATTTGATTTAGTGGATCCACCCTTGATTATGGGAGTGTTGTTCGAGGTGCGTGATAATTGCGGTTATGCGTTACCACTGGTCCGGGCATGTAGTTGGTAGAATCCTACCTTGGGTATTCCTCGTGTACCTTATCATATTATCCTGATCGAGACCCCTATGATTTTGATTTGTATAGTACCTATGGAGTACCCTCTGATAGTAACCAGTTTACGGTGGACTTTAGGGTATCTGTATAAACTACAGTATTATAAATAGTGTAAGCATAGTGATGGTAATTCCGCTTATGCTGTTTTCAGTAGTATATTTACGGTAGACACTATTATAATAACGTATTGTATTATATGATATCTAGTTTAACGGAACTTTAAAGGATCAAAATCCTAAACATCCTTTAAGTTATTGATGCATTTCATTGAATATTTCACTTAAATTGACTCACTTGTATAAGAATGTTAGTCCTGATCTGAGTGTTTTTTTTTTTGCATAATTGTTGGGTCAGATCGAGTATTGCAGTATGAGATTTCACCTTTCGAAGCTGGAGACTTTTGAAGACATTTTCTTTATCTATTGGTTCTGGTTATTTCTTCTTTATATTAGAAAATCTGTTATTTAGAATTCCACTGTATTTGATTCTATAACTCTGATATTATGTATAAGTTTTGAATTTTAATTTAGTAGCTTCATGACTACTATTGTATCTTATTTATTCTACTGTGAGATATTGTGCTATTCTGTGTCTATGATTCTGTGATTTGATTTATTAAACTCCATAGTTAAAACAATTTGCTTTTTCAAACAATTTGAATTGGTTTTATTACTGACTTAAGTGGTAAGAAAAAGCGGGTCGTTACACTTGCAGTGTTCAAGAGTTAGGTGTTATCATCAACATTGATTAAAGATATTATGAAGGGACGGTCTCACATGTACCCTATATATATTGCTTTGGTTCAAAAGAGAACTAGCCAAATAAACCTTTATATATTAATGTTTTAAATTGGATGTTAAAAGCTTTTTTCAGTGCATGTAGCAGAAAATAATGGATCTTAAAGCCGAACTATTATTAAATATCGTTGTACTAAAAATGCACAGCGGTCGAAGAGTGTATGTGCCATAAGGAAGATTCTGCAGGATTTCAACTTTGAAATTTTGAATTAGGAGTAAATATTATACCATCGATGTATAAACACGAAATTCAAACTTTGTTTTTTGAATTTATATTAAAATTATATAATTAGTTATACATATATGTGTGTTTGGTGAATGTATGATTGGATCTGAGCATAATACATTATGACGTGGAATTACCATGCATCCTTTGAGATCCACTTTTTGTCTTCATCCTGCATTTCTCCTATTCTATCTCTTTTTCATAGATATTGCATTGTCCAGTATTTTGTTACTAAATTTACCTTTCGGTAACGGTTGTTTAAATTGGAAACGAATTATTTTGTTAAACATTTCAGTATAATAATAACATTGTAAATCGCATTAATAGTAGTTACAATAAATCTTGATAATACTATATAATTTGTAATTTAATTTAGTACCATCTATTTGAACATTAAGTTGATATAATATTATTTACATTGTTCATGATAATAATGTAAATAATTTAGTCTAGACGTTTTTTTAAATCCCTCTATTTACCTGGTTGCATGATTCAACCAATGTGTAACAATCTGAAGTTTTGAAAATTTTTAAATGATGATTTAACTGAAATTTAATTTCAAATTTTTAGATTTAATTTATTATTGAATTATGTGAAATAAATGGATTAGATTTATGTATACAAATACAAGCTGGTAGAAAATTGATAATAGAAATCTGATAGTTGTCAAATTAGAACTTTTTTTTAGGCAAGGGAAGCGGGGTTGTGTAGATCCCAACAACATTTATTAAAGACAAAAACATACAAAAGCACACAAAAGATACAACACACACACAAACAGACGAAGAAAATTACAACAACAGAAGGATCCAAGATGTGGAAAAGGAACTATCAAACATATAGATCGTTGAAGACAAGTCCCTCCTAATTTAAAGCTTTAATTAGACCACATTTCATCACAGCTTTTCCTCTTCAACGATAACAATCTTGAGTTTCTCTCATCCCAAATCATATTCACCAATTTTTTAATGCAGAGAATGAAAAGGTCATGAACTTCTTTTCTCCATTTTGTGGACATACGAATGCAATACCATTGCATATCAGATATTCCATTAGGAACACTAACTCGAAAAAACTGCAGAAGTTTAACCCAAAGAGCTTTGGTGAAGGAGCATTAAAAAAATAAATGCCCAGAAGTCTCCTCGTAATTGTCACAAAACGAACAATTAGAATAATCAAGCATACCCAACTAACGAAGCCTGTATTTAGTGAGCAATGCATTGTTAATTACCTTCCACAACATAAAATTTTCCTTTGGTATAGCAATTTTTCTCCACATAATTTTATACCACTGAAAATCAAGCAACAAATTTAGCTTAAGAAGTAGGAAATAAGCAACTTTAACACTATGGGACAACCCATTCCAAGTTACTTTATCATTCAAAGAGTAAGAAATTGTCTGAAGAAAATTATCACATAGAGAGCGTGAATGGTAGTTCGAGAAAAAAGGAAGAATAACCTAACCCGATGCAAGAAAAGCAGTAACAAGTGCATTTCGATTTATACCAGATTGAGCAATACATTCATACCCCAACACCTTGGAGAGAATCACACCTTCGGAGATACATGGATCATCTTAGAAGGAGACTTTACATATTGCTGAAATAGAGTGTTGAATGAACAGTAAGAATTTAGGGCGTAAAGCAAGTATACTTCGCCAATCCCAGCTGCAAACAGATGGAGTTTCCATGGTCCAGAACTTACGATTCTTAACATTGAATTTCCAACACCGTCTAACCCAAAGACTCTCCTTACAGCAGATATAATTATTGAAATGCAATCTCACCGCTGCATGGTTCCATTTCTGAAGAGGAAACAAGCCAAGCCCTCCCTTACTCTTAGGGAGCTGCATTTTCGAGAAGGAATAAGGAAGTCTTCTTGTCGTACATGCTTCCAGTCCAAGGGAAACGAAACAAGGTAGAATTAATCATCGAGATAAGTTTCTTGGGTAGGATAAAGGCCCTAGCCTAGTCAACAGTTAATGAAAAGCTGGTACTTTGCACCAAAACCAGCCTTCCAACTTGTGTCAGAAATTTGTTGGCCCAACTATTAAGGGAAGTAGTAATTTATTATACAACGACATACGATTGGATATGGTAATCCTAGAAATACACAGAAGCAGGCCAAGATAAATTGAACCCTTTTCTAATGGTTGCATGGAAAGCAGAGAACACAATCTACTCGCATAGTCATCATTAATTCGAGCAAACATCACTTGAGATTTAAACGAGCTAAGCTTAAGACAAGTAATCAAATAAAAATTGTTAAGGGTTTCAAGGATGGAAAGCAACAAAGAATCAGATGGTTTAGAGAACATCATTATGTCATCGGCAAATAGCAATGTTGAAATCGTGTTATACTTGCATTTAGGGTGATACTGAATTACCCCATCAGCATATTTCTCCTTGAAAATCGAGGTAAGCAACCCCATGATAGGTATAAAAATGTAGGAAGAAATGGGGTCACCCTGACGAATGCCTTGTTTGCTCTTAAAAAACCCCGAATTACTCCATTGTACACAAAACAAAAAGTAGGAGTTGATATGAAATCATACACCCCACGAACACTTTAGGAAAGTTCATTCTAGCAAGAATACATACAATAGATGTCCAGTGCACACTATCATACGCTTTTGCTTAGGTCCGATTTCAACAGAAATGATGGGCTAACATTAACATAGATATAACCCCTGATTAATTCATGAGTTAGTAAGACATTATCAAGGATATTTCAATCAAGAAGGAATGCAGATTGGTTATTGGATATCAAGGAAGGGAGAGCCACAAGTAATCTGTTTGAAAGGATTTTAGAGATGCACTTATATGTAACATTGCAATAAGAAATTGGTTGAAACAATAGTCTTCTTTTTTGGTATAGGAGCTAATTTAGTAGCATTCACTTCAGATAAAAGCTTGAATTTGACAAACAAGTTGTAAGTAGCCTTACAGAAATCAGCAGCAATTATATCCTAAGAGGAAAGGAAAAAATTAACATTAAAACCATCGAGACCTACACATGATTTTTTATTCATGGAGAAAAGCACATGTTTAATTTCCAAATCAGTAACTTTAGAAATGAGATTGTCTAATTGAAGAGAGGAAATGTAGGGAAGGGTAGCACCATCAATGAGGTTCAAAATGGGGTTGAAATCGCATCATCACGAAGGAGGTCAATGAAGTACTTTAAAAGAGAAGCATCAATTGAATTAGAGTTATCGAAAACATTATCAGCTTCATCACTTAAAATATGAATGTGTTCCATAAATTGCTTCGCCTTTACTGCAGCATGGTAGAAATTTGTATTTCTATCACCATTAGTCTTCCACTTCAGGTTCAATTGTTGCTTCTCATGATAGCGTCCAATTCAATAGCACCATTTAAGTCGGTGAAAAGTTTGTTTACAATAAGAGCCACGACATGATCATCATGGTTCTGAAGCAAGTTGTTCTGATACTGTTGTAATGAAAATTTAAGTTTGCCAGACAAATTAGAACTAGAGCCAAATTCGTAGTTATCACATAACCTCAGACTATTTTTTGTTTCTTTGAGCTTCCTGCACAAAATAAACATAAGGTTACTAAAGAATTAAGGAGACCAAGAAGTGATAATCTTAGAAGAAAACTCTGGATCAAGAATCAAAGAGTTAAATATTTTGAAACTTCAAATTTTTCTTCTTATAGGCAATCAATGGGAGAGGATTATAGGGGAATGGTCAGATAGGATGGGACTGGGAAGGTAAGTGTGAAGGTTAGGCCAAGAAAGAAGAGCTTTAAAATTGCAAAAAGCATGATCAATATTGGTAAAAGTTCTCACGCCACTCCTACTTCAATTATTCTAGGAATATTGAGCACCAGATTTGTTAATATTGATAAGATCAGCATACAAAATCGCAGTACTAAGTGGCTCAATATCCCTTGGCAGCAAAGGATTACCACCATGTTTGTCCTACAGTGAGAGACGGCAGTTGAAATCACCCAAGACAACCCAAGGATGGATGTTTTCCCTGAAAGCAGGAAGAAGATTAAAGGGAGACTACCAAGCATTAATGGAATTTTCAGCATATTTGATAGTAAGGTAAAAGGTGGTATAAGTGGGGACAATGGTGACATGGAAGTGCATGAGTTGCCGAGTTGATAAGTCAATATGAAGGGTTTGGAAAGAGGGATTATGAATTACAAGAATTCGACCATAATCAACATGTTCATGATTGTGGGAAATAGCCCGGGTAGGCTTTATATATGAGGCAGAGGAAACAAACAGGGGGAGGTTGAGTTTAGTTTCAAATATGGCAAAAAGCTGGTGATTGTTTTGGTTAATAGTATTTCTAACTTGATCATTGCTGAGCTAACTTAATTTTTATTTGAATTTAAGTTAATTCAAAAAAATTAATTTTAATTACGGAATTGAATTTTTGAGTACTTTAATTTGTCAAATCCATTGATATGGAACTTTTCTGAACAGGCATTTTGGGTCAAACTTAGTCAAATTTATAATTTAAACTGAAAATTTAAAAGTTCTAAAATCCAAAAATTTCCTTTTTATGATTTTATTCTGAATTGATTAGCATTTTTGGTTTCATCAAAATTCACATTCGTTTGTACTAAATCTAGGATTTAAAGTGTGTAAAATGCGCAAACAGATATCGTTTGTATGTCTATAGTTGCATGCCATCTTTTACTCTTTATTGAGATGTTTATTTGGCTTTTTGAAAAGTTTTTCCACCTCACACCTCATTAAATTTCATGTCTGAATTTATGAGACTTTGATAAGTTATAATATTAGTTATATTTCTCAATGTTTTCTTATTCATTCAATGAGATATCTTTTGTTTTCCTTCTTCCTCTGTAAACCATCAATCTTTGTGTGAAATTCCACCTCCACAAATCATAATCTCCATCTTCATATACTAAATCCCTAGGTAATTTATATTTATAATTTGTTTTCTTATTCTCCTTTTGTATTTGCTATTTTTGAATTTCAAAATCTAAATCTAGAATTAGAACCTTAAATCCTAAAACTATCAACCTCTCCACCCTCCTCCTTTCCATGATGCCAAATCTCCACCACCTTCCACATCCTTCCCTAGCCTCCATCTGTAACGACCCAACTTTTTTGTACCGTTTAATCTAACATTTAGCCTCACATGTAAAACTCAAAAGGGAACAGGAAAGCGGATAGTTAGGGGAAAGAAGTTAGAGGGTGAGAAGAAGAATGAAATGTTAGAATATAAGAGAAAGAAGAACTCTTACAAAATCAGAGTAGAATAGAATCTCACAGCACAATGAATAAAATATAATATATCAATACTCTTTATACAAAGAGAAAATTGTATATATATGATTACACAATCAGAGTACACAACTAGATCAGCCTTTCTAATGTTGATAAATACAACACACATAGAGGAAATAAATTAATACTAGAAAATACGAGAATAAGTCTCGACTTCGACTTCTCTCTTGAAACTTCGAGTAAACCAAATGCAACCTGGAAAACATACTCGGTCTGACCCGATAACATTTTGAGGAAAGAAAAATAACTGGAATTAGTCTGGAATACATTCAGTGATAAAACTCACATCATAAACAACTTGCTTAATTTTTAGAAATCCTTCAAAAGAATGGAACTCCCATAAGATACGACCATATGTAAACAAGGCACGTGTTTTTCCCTTACGATAACCAAATCACTTTTTATTATAAATCCAATGATATTATAATTGTAAAGACATGAAATTTCAAAACTAATTTAAATTTGATTTTTAATTAATTTTACAAGGGTTTGTAGTTGATTTTAAAGAAGTCGATAATTTAATACTATTTCTATGGCTTTAAAAGAAACATTTTTCAAATAATTTCAGAATTCGACAAAACCAATTTTACCGGATCCAGAACGCCGAAAAACAGTAAGATTCCAAATTTCATAGTTTTTGCAATTAATATGTGAGCATACGAAAATTAGATGTGTACCGGGTCAACTAGTCAAAATTAAGTCGACACGCAATAAAAAATAAAACGGATGGTCAAATGAACTCCAAATTCAACATGACCTATTTCATTGGATCTGGAATTGTGTAATATGCTAGTGTTCAAAATTTTGTGTTAAATGGATCTACCGTTTGATCGCACAAGCGATAGACGCGAGATAGAACTAAAACAAGTTCATAACTTTATACAAGACTTAAAGACAACAAACACAAATGAGGCATCATACAACCAAGCTTATAAGTTGTGTTTTCTCCCTTTTAATCTCCTCCTTCCACCTCATCGATCCGTGGCCTTTCAATTTCTATAAGACACCTTCTTTTTCCTTCCCTTTTTCACTTTTCTACCTTTTCTTCCTTTAGTCTTCTTCCTCCTTCCTACCTTTTATCCATGGCCGCTACCCCCATCTCCCTCACTTGATTTGTTCCTTCCCTCCCCTACCCTCCACCCCACCTATGGCAGTCACCACCAAGCCTCCTCCTCTTTCCGTGACCTCCTCCTCCTTCCAAAACCCCTAAACCTCTCCAAAAATCCCTAATTTGCAAATAACACCAAAATAATACCCAAATTCACCCTCTTCATACCCCATACACCCCATGCCTGGGATCCACTTCCTACGCCAGCCCCTACCCAGCCAAAAAATGTGGACCTTACATCAAGGCCGAACCCCTTGGACCCCATACCATGTCCCATTTTCCCCGTATATCCAGATCTGTAAACGTTTGTCATGTTTATAAACCTCATCACCTAAAAAACTTTGTCCAGATAGGTTCTAGAAATCTTTGTAGGTGCCGGGAGATTGCCGGAGCTGTACGAGAATGTCCGCATTTCATTCACTTGAAAGTTTGACGGAGTGGAACCCACGGTGAGAAATGAAACTAGAAAAGGGCTAGTTTATGCTTAATTGTTGTTAGTTAATTAATTTGAGTTATATGATGATTATTGGTTAATGATACAAGCTTATTATGATGTTTAATGATGATTAATAAGATAGAAATATCAATTTTAAATGACAAGCATATAGTTGCTTGTGTATGTGACATTATAATTAATAGCGTTGACTTGGGAAATTATTTAAATCTTGAATGAACATTAGAAAGTAATTCAATATTTACCAGTTAATGGATATTGATTTAAATCTTATTTGGATATTGAATGATAACTGGTTGATATATACCCATTGATTGATTTTGTGGTTAATCTGTTGATTGACAAACTTATGTAAGCGTTAATGGTTAAGACTTATATGGCGCATTCCACTATATATGTGGATTGGATGTTGTTTGATGGTTGATGTAGTGTTATATAATAAATTAATTAAATATGACCAATAGATGTGATTATTGGTACATTGGTTAAGTCTCCATCAAATAAAATGATTTAATGAATATTTTATTAATATAATAATAGATGAAAAATAAAAGTTTGAATTTGACGTACGATTTTGGATGGACATAAGTTTATAAAATTACGATGAATATTCTTAACAGAAATGATTTGATTTGAAGTAATTTTCATGTAGTTATGGCTTGTTCGAGTTTTACTTTTAAAATGAATAGTAACTGATAAAAATGAAGTTCGGTTGACTTCCTTTACAAAACTTTCTTATTTATTTAAATAATGAATGTCAGGAGAATTTTGATTAAAAATAACGGAGTTTGAAAAAATAATATTATTTTAACCATTTAAATATTATTATACTTAAATATTGAAATAATTGAATTTGAAGTTGGAAAATCAAAATATAGCTTTCAAATGATAATAAGAGTTTTAAAATCCAACGGTTAGATTTTGATAAATGTTCAAATCAAATTTGAATAAAAACAGCGCTAGGACCTAAAATGGCCTGTAATAAAAATCTATGAATATGGACTACTTTTTATATAAGTAAAAATAGAGTTAAATCATTATAAATTATTATAAATGGTTTGAAAAGGGTTTAAAACATTTATATATGGTTTTGAATGATAAAACCGATTAAGTGGAATTTAGCTATTTTCTGTAAAAGCTTTCATAACAAATTTTGGGTAATGTTTTAAAGTAAGGATTTTTAATTCGTAAATCTAATCTAATCCTTAAATGAACCTTTTTACAAGATTAAAAGATGATTCTTGATAGCCAAATAGCTTATCCAAGTTGAGAATAAGATTTAAATCTTGTGGAATGATATCAATTCAAGGAGGCTTAACTGGTGGATCAATAATCCTATAAGGATTTTTGTTTTGACGCTAACTATTCGAAAAGACTGGTTTCAACCCATTTTGAATAATTATATGACGAACTGAAGTCGATTTTATTAAAGACGGTGGAAGACCGGGAATCTTCACATTAAATGGACTGCTTGCTGATGCCCTGGATATGGGTAGCTCTCTTGAAAGGGTTATAGTGGCAGTGGTCTGGACGTACTTGTTGATTGTCCGGATATGCAAGGGCTTCTCTCCTTAATTGAACGAGGAATAAGGTGCCTTCGGTTTTTTTCAAACCCAGAACGAACTTGTAAATGGATGTGTTTCTGACATTGTATTCCATAACATAAATGATTAGTTTCTATTGATGATATATCTGTGGTGGCGGAGAATTTATTCTCTTAGCTTAACACCCTTCTTTGAGACATATGAACTCAAAAGTTATATTATTAATAGAAACTGATCATATTTGTTAATTGACAATGTGGCATGTTTAGTGTTGCTGGCAGATCGATCAAAGCTTTTGTCGAAAATCAAAGCTTTGTGGACGTAGACTCTAAGGCCTCACACCCCAGAATGAGCGGAAAACAGGATGATGGATAGCAGAGTAAGGATATACGTATCCTTCTAACTAAAAGTTATGCCAAGGTTTGGAGCTCAAGCATATTTACTTATATGGATGTTGGAATCAAGGCGCTTTGGATGATGATCAAATACGACCAGGACAACGGTCAAATACGACCGGGGAACGTTATATTCAGGTAATTGTCTAACTCACCAGGAATTGGTGGGATGGCTCTTCTGCTCCAAGATGCATATGCGTGTGAATCCTGGACATCTTGCTAGAGATGGTTACGAATCAGATAAGGAAGATCCTTCGCCTTTGTTCATTGACGGAATACAATTTCCACTATGAGCTTTGCATTTTCAGTTGTAAACCTACATGGCGATATAATAAGATGGGGTATTATTCTGCCTAAGATTAATATATTTATTTTCGAAGTTGTTTTAAACACTTAGACACTAATAATAATGTCAAATGATTTTCTCGTATCAAGCATGTTTGGCCATTATAAGGTAAAAATCTATCCTTCGGTTTGTGTTGCATTGTGTGATGGGACTTGAGTCTTATAATGGATTCATTTTTTCAAAAAGCATTTCGTGGTTTTATGCACTAGCACTCGTGCGGAGTAAACCAGTTGCGGGTTATACGGCATGGTCCTGCGATATGCCTCACTTTAAAATAAGTTAAAAATAACAGTAGGGTTCCTCATACCAGTCTCATGACTGACTCGTAGTTTTTTTTCCTTGCAAACACAGGTGCTCATATTTTCACACGGGCAGCCTAGTATACAGGTCTTTAGCTTAGTTCCTTTTGTAGTTGTGTATGGTAGTTATGGAAGCTGGTTTTGGACTTAGATCTGGAGCAGGATTTGGATGTTTCTTTTGGACTCTCTAAGACTCTATTATGTTGGTTATCGTTATTTTTCTCTATGTACCTATTTTCTTATTGAAACTGCTATGTATGATTATGATCCTGTGTGATGTTGTAAACCCTGTTGATGATCTCTGATGTAAATTGATGTACATTATGTTGTGTAGTCCAATGTTTTATCTTCTGTTGTTATTTTATGTGTTATATTTTAATGACTATCTATTCTTCTGGGGATCGGGAGAATAGGTTGTCACACTAATAATGTCTATCAACTACAAATAAAATAGGAATACATCCGAAAAGCTTGCATCCCAATTTCGACATAGTTGGTTTACAACTAAAACCGTATAGCTAGTATTGGAGTTTGGATTTCCATACATGACTAGGTAAGGAACTACCTTCTAATCACTGTTCTCTAGAGATGAAATACCACGGTTCAAGAAGAACATCTTGTAAAAACGGCCACACAGAACCGACCACTCATTCAACTTGAGTGCACTGAATATATCATCACTTATGGTTGCACGTCAACTAACCATACTCATTCCGAAACCTACAAAAAAGGGACAATCGATTATCTATATCAAGTGATTATATAATTATATACCCTAATGGGTATGGCCCACGTAGCTCTGCTGCCTAACCAATTTCAGTCATTTCCCGATTGATGAGGCTTGAGGTCACAATTACTTTTTTGGAAATATCACCTTCAACTTTGAATGCCACATTGTCAGATCTGTTAATCACTAATTGAATGGCACAAATATACTCTAGGTGTTAAGATAAAAGAAATTGCCTTTTCCGCCATCATACTCGGTATATTTGTAAAAATCAACATACGTGATGTTAGGAAATACTCAATAAGACATTCGTCCATACAAATTGTCCAGGAATAAGACAAACCGAAGGTACACTTTTACCGCATCATGTTGGGATAACCCCTAGGATAAGTAACAAGAAGTCCTTGCATCATGCAGAATCCATAAAGTAGGGATTACTGCTATAAGTATAATCCTGGTAATTAACCAGAGACATCAGTGAGCACCCATTTCCACTCCAAAGGCCTACGCCTTGATATCATCTTGAATCGCATAAGCAGCCCTGCAAATAAGTCTTCGAATGCAAAATAGGTTCGATGTGGTTTTAGGTCCAGTTCACATTCATGTTTCCTCAAACTAACACGCTAATAGTAAAAAAGGGATATCATTGATAGTCGGTTCTTGAACTATCAACCTAAACAGTACAGTCAAGTACATCAGCAGCACAGACCTTTTTAATTAAAACCATTCATGTAAAATCATTTCATCGATTCTTAAAAAGAGAATTCCATATTCTTATCCTAATGAAATAAGCATATTCCCAAAACTCTCTTGTTTTCATTACTTTGAAAACGATAGCCATAAACTTCTCTTTACAATAACATATTCACCAAACCCCCTCTTTAATTCCTTTACTTCGACATATCGCTATATATATATCCAAATGGTATATGTCTAATCACCAAATCTTATATGTGTTGAACAATGTCATACACCACATTGTTTATTATATAAACCTAAACGGTTTTATTTAACTTCAAAACTTTGCTGATTAAAGTTTAAACCTTTACCTATGGTAACAATAATTAAATTTCCAATATCCTCTTCCGTTTTCAAACCAATATAACTTCTTATTTTCATTTCCTCGAAAAAAATCATATTATTTTCATTTCCTAGAAAAAACCATATGTTATATACTGTACCAGATCGTATAAATATACTCACCTTCGTACCTAGGCCAAATTATGTCAAGTAGTACATTGTTTACTATAAAACCTAATTGTTTTATTAAATTCCAAATCCTTGCAAAATAAAGTAGCAATATTTTCCTATGGAAATAGTAAATTTATTTTCAACATCATTGCCCTTTCAAACTAGTACCATCCTTTGGATAATAATTAAGCCCTTCAAGTTGGGGTATTTTATTTACCTCTAAGGCCTTGAGTTGACAACGTTCATATCTTAAGATAGATAAAAGTTTGTATCTCAAGGTAGATATTAATTAAAATATCACACCAGTTTCATTTACTATTCCATTTAAATATGGTCTTATGAACCATTTCTTACATTTGAAAAATCTCCTTTCAAATATAACTATTTTTACTTAATTCGTTAATTAAGTAATCCATAGTTAACACAACCATTAGTTTTAACCCTCTTGAATATAATTCGTATGCAACTTGAATTTTACTATGAAAAAACCATTTTCAAAATACTTTTTTTCACCGTTAAGCATCTTATTGTAAAATTTAATTTGGATTTTATTACTAAAATATGTTTATCAAATTCTTTACGCAATCCATTAAACATTTCCCTTTGCATTTTTTGAAATCTCCCCTCAATTTCAATTTTTCTTTACTTAATTCAATTATTAAGTAAGAACATATTTAAAACCATTACATTAGCATAAAATCTCTTTTATAAACCTTATTTATAAAAACTTGGATTTATTTCTAAAATCATTTGATAAACACTTTCCAAAATCCAACTAAAATCTCATTACGAACTTAATTACCTTCTTAAATGAATTCTATTTTAAAAGGTAATCCCTTTAATTATTACTAATTAAAATAATAACAAACTTCACATTAATTAAAATAAAAGTAGTTAACTTCTTTATTAACTAAAGGTAGAATAGTTAATCCCTTTTAGAAAATTATTTAAATAATACCTAACTTCATTAATAATCATTAGTTGGATAATTATCTTTTAAACACTATTAATTAAAAGATTTATTAGTATTTAAGGAACCTTATTAAGTTTAAACAATCATTTGTCAAAACTATTTTTATTAATTTCTATTAGATCAAATGATAACAAATTAATATAATAACCAATTTCAATTATACAATTGACTTAGTCAACTTGAAAAAACTAGTTAGCTTGTTAGTTGATTCTCACTAATAATTCCTCTTAAATTAATTAATAATATCACACTTAATTGTTTCTTAAAGACAATTTTTCCAAATTATTATGCCTTAGGGTTAATTTCTAACTTACTTGCTTATAAAACTTACTGAAAATATAAGAATTTACTATATAAATAATATATAATTATTCTATAAAAACCAATTATAAATATCGATCAATTTGAAAACTTCTATATTTATATAGCTTATATAAATTAAAATTGAAAACTTTGCTTTAATTATTGTTAAACCAAAAAAAGCACTAACACCCAAAAAGTCGTGTTTAAAGCATTAAATTTGAATATCGCTCATATTTCAAGAGAAAAATATTGGCAGTCATGGCTAAGTCGTACAAAGCTTTACATGGCCAAAAGTCCTCCATTTAGCTCTGAATTCATGTATATATAGGGCTGATAGGTGTTCGGGTCGAATAGGCCATGTGGCCTTTGACTCGAGATAATAAGGAAGTGAGGAGGCGGTTACAAAAGTAGTTGTTGAGCCACTTCCATTAGTTACTGGATCATTTCATGTTATGTCAGTTCGGTAGATGACACTTGGCACAAATCCTGCGCCTTTAGGAGAGAGTAGAGAGAGTAGTGGAAGCAGTTTGTTAGCGCAATTTCAGGTTTGGGTCCCATTTGACCTAATCCGGATTCCACTCGATCTGACTGCGGTTCCACTCGAACCGAGTTCCATTCGACCTAGGGCTCTGTTCGACTCGGAGCTCTGCTTTTACTAAAATTTGGTCTTCGACCCGAGCCGGGTTTTCATTCCATCTGAGCAGAACCCTATTCAAACTAAGGTAAGCAGGAAGGATCCTGGTATGCCCTTGATGTTGCTGGGCTTAGATGAATGTAACAACCCGAAAAATGTGAACCAATTTAAAAATTTTAATTTGGCTATATCAGTGGATTTTGAATATTTAAAATAAATTATTTTAAATAATAAAGGTCAAAAGTATATTTGAATCGATGTTTGAAAATAAATATATTTATTTTAATTATAAACAAGGCCTGAAAGGGCGCGACAGTTTCAAAATTTGAATTCAAAATTTGAATTCAAACTTTGACTGACTGTACCGGGTACAAAATAAAATGGATTTTAGTAAAACCAAAAATATTTAAATCTGTTTATGATTATCTTTCTAACTAATCTGAAAAATTGAAGTTTCATAGCGAGAATAGAAAGTTTTGGCCAAATGAATTTTCCGAAAGGTCGCTATAGAGAATATATAGCCCTTGAAAATAGACATTTTGCAAACGACCTCTGTTTTCGATGAAACCACTTTTGTTGGATCTGGGATGTCAAATTATTGTTAGGTTTCAAATTCCATAATTTTTGAAGTTAATATGTGAGCGTGGAAAAGGAAAATGTGTTTGGTTGATTTAAGTTAAATTGGATCGACCAGAAAATGGCCATTTTTCAAACGGTCTCAGAATTCGACGAAATTAGTTTTGTTGGGACCGTATCGTCAAAACATAGCTAGATTTTTTTTTGGAATTTTTGGGATCATTTTGTGGCCTCGGCAAATTGAAATGTACGTTCAAATCAAAATTGAATGTTTTATATTTTAATTTGAAGAGAAACTGACTGAAACAGTCGAATGGGCCTACGAAACATATCCCATTGTGTTCGGAATGGGGGTATTTAGCTAGGGATGACAGTCGTTGGGTTTGGATTGGAGTTCGTGTGTGGAAGGGGGGGCATTTTCAGATTTTATAAAAATATAAATAAAAAAGGGGAGCCAATCACAATGAACCTAAAGGCGATTGAACCGGGGATTGGGTCAGACGTGTCCAAGATTATCCAGACCCCTGCTCGAGCTCTAATTGGCCATGTCCGTGGTAGCTCATAGGGAGATGGCCTGGCAAAAAGGCAGATCAACATTTTGCCCTCCAAAGTACATCGCGTGTCAGACGTGATGTGCTTTGAATGAGTCAAGCTGTATCTCTTAAGAATGTCATTCTCCATTGAGAGTGCAGTGTCGAATTGTGGTGTCTTCTTAAATAGTTCTACCATGTGGACTTTTTCTTGCATAAATAGCTTGTCACGTATCACATTGCTTTCATTGGTGCTTATCGGGCCAAAGTCTATGGCGGGAGTAGTCGAGATGATTAAGTATTGATTTAAGCCTTGTTGAATCAAGAGGTCAAATTCTTTTGTCGTAAATGGTATTGGGTCATTGGCTCCCATGTGTGATTATACACATGCAGGTTATTGCCAAATGATGTCGCCTTACCGTGCAAGTCAAGCACTTGGTCGAGTAAGACCTTATTCTATATACGAGTTAATGCATGGTGAATTATTCAATTCATGAGATAGTATAGGAACTTTTGGGCTCTGTGCAAGAATGTGGATAGTTGGGATAGAGCACATCAGAACTGGCGTGTGAACTTGACATTTGCACTTAGCATTGGATTATCGTGACACCAGGATATTTATCTAGGACCCCATGATTGCGTTGAATCGTAGCAATGAGAAGTCAGAAAACCTTGATCACTCCGGATCGTTTTATTGTCCAATGATTGCATACGAGTTAGCATGAGATGTCGTTGAAGTCATGCGAGTCAGTGTCTGGTACAATCATCATAATCGTATGGTAGTAGAGGAGTTTATCTAACTTTCCATTCGATGTAGTTGCGATTTAATTCTTTGAAATTACCCTTGATTCGTAAGCTGGCTCGCTTGAACAGGAAAGACGAATCATGTCATATTCCGGAGATTAAGTGTATGTATTTCGAATCATGTGCCAAGTCAAGGTCGTGTTCAAAGTCAGTCTGCGAGTCGACGCACATGCTCCCAACGCTAGTGGAGGACAAGTGAAGTCAGTGCTTAGTCCTCTAGCGTCAGTGGGGTTTGGGCTAAGTCAATCGGACATCCAATCCTTAAGCCTTTACATTTTTCGTCATTGCATCAGGTTAAACTTGTGGGTTTAGCAATCTTAATCGACCTAACTCATTTTGTACCGTCTCTCGAGTCATCGAGATCTAAAGTTGAATTCATGAACGGCTGAATTATACTTGCTTATGCATCTCCCCTTCACGTGAGCCAAAAAGTGAGGATTCCCTCAATGAGCATCAACAAACTTATTTATTCTTATCTGATTAGTGGTGGAGTTGAGAAAGCTTGTTAAGATGCAAGCGGATGAACGTTGTTAGGAAGTTAATCAAGCCCCTTCATTCATGTTCCATAATAGTTTGAAATAGTCATCATACTCTTGTTAAGTTTATTCCTCATGTTCAGTTCCATTGAGTTTAACAAACAAGATTATAGAGTTGATTAGTAAAGTTGGTTCTCTTCGAAATTCCACATTCTTGTCATTCTTTTTCGGGGCTTTTCCCTTACCCTTATCATTTCCAGAGTTGGTTGGTCCTTCATTATTTGTTATGAAAACATCAAGATCATCCATTTTGATGTTAGCATCTTTTTTCGTAGGAATATGTTTTCCTTAGAGTAGAATTCACTAAGACCTCTGGGAGAGTCTCGTTATAGATAGATTTTGAAGTTTGTTCTATCCATGATGCCCATCACAGTAGCCATAAGTACAATGAACGGTTCTAGTCGATCCACCGACAGCACCGCTGCATTAAACCTTTTCAGAAATGAGCGCAGGGTTTCGCCGGAACTCTGTTTGATGGAAGTGATACATTTCTCTTTTGGACCGAGCAATGTTGGCCTTATCTGATGATAGTTAGGTAGTCAAATCATGTTGCTCGAATCTCGCCTCCCATGTTCCCAGCTATGGGGGTTTTGCCGAGGAGTAGGCATCACATCCATGTCTTCTTTGGATTCGTACTCTATTACCGAATTGCGAGTTCGAGTTAGATGTAAAATGATTTGTTGGTGTCCAGTCTATATTTTTCTTTGGTTCTGCATCCAAGCTCTGAGGATCGGAGTCGGGTGGTGAAAGGTTAGATTCTAGTCACCTCAAATGCTCCCATTTCCCCCATACGCAATTGTAAAATTCTACGACTAAGTGGGTGTGTCACACTCAATTGTTGTATGGGATAGGATATCCGATTCATGTCTAGCCTTATCTGAGTCCTCCATTCAGGAAGTAGGTTGGGACCAATAAATGGATGGTCACTCTACATCACTTTTGTGGTCCTTAAGCAGCCTGTCAGGATTAAAGCATAAGTTAGATATAGGCAAATAAGTTATGTCGTTTGTAAATACTTCCAATAGTTAAGCCCGCAGTCCGAGGTAATGGCAAAAGACAAATGATCGGATCACACCCCTTCCGAATTCAGACATGTATACATAAAAAAGAGGCACTGCTTTCAAGGCTTAAGTGATTGGGTTATCCAAGTGCTCGAGTCATTGCAGTTTCCGTTCAATGTACTTGAAATGTAATACTTGTAGTTGCACCTGGGTTATAGTTAGTTATAGATGGGTGGATATGTGTACTAGTCTGAGATATCACTCTTAAGGCCTCCTTTCGGTCGCTGCCTTAAGTCGCGTGATATGTTATTTAATATTCCACTCTCAAGGACTCCTCTCGGTCGATGCCTTGAGTCATGTAGGAAGTTTAGCATTAGGCGTCCTTGTCAGCCCTCTAAATCTCTATACTCCTACCATCTGTCGTAGGGCTTGTGGAGTAAGTGCGACCCTCATGCTTTTGTTTTGTATCTGTAAATAAACCTGCAATTAGAATAGAATGGTTCATTTAGTTTGCAAGTTACTAAGTCAACTTTTATGTCACAAGCAAATCTATCTTGAAATGAAAATAAGTTAAGTGTTAAGCTATCTCACTTAGAATGACTGGGTGCTAAGCTATCTCACTTAGAATAATTAAATGTCGTAACGCCAAGCGTCACGACCAGGAGAGATATACTATATATCCCCCTAATTAACTTTGAACCATAAGTCAAGTCCGACACACGATCGAAGTTAGCTTAGAAGTCTATGCCTATGTCCCCAGCATCCGTGGGAACCGGGCTAAGTCATTCGGACTCCAGTCCGTAAGTCCTTTATACTCCTATCCTTGGCCAGAAGGCGATGGATTTTGTGTAGACGTCGTAATGTCATCCTTTATACTCTCTCTGTAACAGCCCGCATTTTACGTATCGAAAGATCGTAAAATATTTTTATTTTATTCCCTGATGATTGGATCATTCTCGTCTTTTAATACGTTGCTTATGGGGATGTGAGACTTGTCCATAATTTTTACCGATTTTGTTTGTGACCATTTTCCCCCTATCAGTCTTGCATAGGGTATAACTTTTGACTCAGGTCAAATCAGAGGGTGAGACCTATGCCATTGGAAATGAATTGATGTTTGCCTTTTCGTAGAGTGGTTACATTAAGGATTTGGCTTAGCGGTTTGGGAGAAATCGTTGTTTTAAGGTTTTTCAGTTGGTTGTTCAGGTTTTGGGAGCCTAATGGGATAATTTGGGGGAGGCCCATTAGTGTGCTGGTGGAAACTATAAATAGGGGGTAAGGGATATGGGATATAGTTTTAGTTTTCCATTCTCTCATTTGGTGCCTTGAGCTCCTCATTGCTCTAACATCTTTCCACCATTAAAAATCCAAATCCAAGGCGGGAAATTGAAGATCTGCAGCATTGGAGGCTAGATCTACATCAATTGAAGCAATGATTTATCGGATCAAGGTGTTTGGTGCGAGGTGCTTGCTTTCCAGATTCCTGTTTTGTTGATTTTTGCTTGTTTGGGAGAACATGTGAGTGGTTTACATCTCTCACATGGATTCAATGAAGTTATGAGTAGTTGATCATGTTTTTCATTAAATTCAAGTATTTTCCAATAGAACTATGCGTTGGAAAGTCCATTTCCATATAAATCACCCTATGATCTGATTTAGCAAGTTTAGATAGGCAATTTCAATGATATTTCATGTGAATATGCAAGTTAAATCCATGGTTTTGTTCATATGTACATTTATGGTGATTTTCGTGAATTTTACATAATTATTGATGGAATTGGCATGTTGGTGTTTTTATTGACTCCATGTCATGCTTGTGGTCATATTGGATGAATCAGATGAGTTGGTTTCATCAAATGTATTGATTTGGCAAAGTTTTGGTCAAAATTGGAGTTGAATTGAAAGATGCAGATTTTGGGTCGAGCAAGCCAAGGTCGGTCGAACATGGTGGATCGGTCGAGCCAAAGCCGTGTCTTGGGAATCAAGTCAAAAATTTGGTCGGGTCGGTCAACATTGGGTCAGTCAACATTGGGTCGGTCCACATCGGGTAGGTCAAGCTTTTATGCCAAGTTAGGTCGGGTTGGTCTCGTATCCAGGACTTGGGTCGGTCTGATGCCACCAGTTGGGTCTGTCTGCTTCCGTGGAGGTGGGTCGGTCATTGGTTTCTGTTCGGGTCGGTCTGGAGAGGGTCGAGCATTCAAGTGGGTTGTGGGTTCAGGCCAGTTGGTCGTTGTGAATTTCGGGTCGGTCCTATACCTAGATGAAGGGTCAGTCGTATATCCAGGTGAGCGGTCACTTGAACATGGCCAAGGGTCGGTCATAGGATCGTTTTCTGAAAATTTTTATTTTCGGATACGACCCGAATTTGAAGAAAAGAGCTTGAAAAAAGAAATTCGGGGCAACACCCCGAATCATAGCCGCAGCGCAGTGATGTGATTTAGTTCGGTGATGGTGTGACTTCGAAGTGAATTCATGGTGGAAGGTTCGAAGTGTTGAAATGTGTTTGTTGATCGATGTAGAATAGCGAATGAGGTGACAGCTCAAAGGTCGTGAGTTGGTGAATAATAGTTACTTGAGAAGGTTTCTTGAGCTATGAAAAGTCATTGGGTTGGAGGACTAAAGATGTAAAGGCCGAGAGATTATCGTTGTCGTAAGTTCTAGTAGACTCAAAGCAAGGGTACGATAACCTAAAAGACTAGTTGTAGGTCGAGTACCCTGGGTATCGTTGAAAGGTCTAGTTGTCAAGGATGGACATACATACGTGTCGTTGAAAGGCGAATGGAGTTTATGCTAGAACAGGGGTTACCATTAGACCTTGACATATGGAAAGGTTGGTCGTCATATGATTAACGATTGTTTCAAAGTAGGATTGGAGGTGATAGCCAGAGTCAGTCATGGATGATTGGTTGTTCTGTTTTTACCGTCTCATGTAGGACATCCAACGTCGAAGGAAATGTTCCTTGGGTGCTTGTCTAATATTGGTTTAGGCCTCTGGGGCTTGTGCTTGAGGGATGTTGAATTCGATTAGGATGGTTTACATGAGATATTTATAATCTGGATATTATGAGTGCTTTACCATGATTGAATGGGTGTTCTAGTTTCTATGGATGAATGGCTGAATTGTTCGTTGCAAAGGCTATCACTGTCCGATATGGGGAAGTTAGGGTTGAGTTCTTATCTGGTGTTGTGGGTAGATTAGTATGTTTATCTAACCATTCTCATATACTTTATTGTTGAAGTTTGTTAGCTGTTTTATCGCTCACTAAGATTTTTGTATGACTTAAGGTTTTATATTTCCTCTTATTACCTTGGGTTGTTCATCCGGTTGTGGATGGGCAGACTAAGTAGCAGTTGACAGGTGATTAGTGAGGATGACGTTGTTGTGCGAAGGTGGGCAGGAGGCTGGCACATTACTTTTACTATTATATAGTATTTCTGTTTTTTCTGTTTGAGTTGCTCTATGAGTGTTGTAGTGAGGCCTTATTTACACACTTGATATTTCCTATGAGGTTGGGATAATCTTTCAGGATGTTGTGAAAGTTTGAAAAGTTTGTTATATGATGCTTCGCTACTATTACCTGTTGTATATGTTCTATTATATTGTATCCTTGCGCTGTGAGCTTTACGACATGTTCTGCTTTTGTTTACCTACTCTGATGATTGTCCATAGCTGCCTGGCACAACTTTCAGCGCATTATTCCTCCTGTTAGTGCGGGGGTTATGGGCATTCATCACACTCTCCCAAGTCATGATAGTTAGAGTTATGGAAGTTGTGGTTCATCCTTTATACTCTTCCGAGATCAGTTAGAGTTGGAGATCGAGTGGTCATTAATATTGGCCTACCTATCACTTGTTCTGGGTTTATACTCCTATCCATGCTCTAAGGATTAGAGTTCGTCGGGATAACAGTCGGGGCGCATTTTCCTTGTCGTCGGTCCCTTTGCCTCTACATAAAATCAAAGATCGCCTTGAGGTTGGTCAGTCACATCCATATTGAGTTTATACTCCCCACGTCGAAAGCATGGGAAAGAGTTAAAGACGTTGTTGGGACAGCGGTCGAGTCATACTTATCCTTGTCTTAACGTTTCTCTTTTGCCCTTATGTCGAAGGCAAAAGTTGCCAGATGGAAGGTCGTGTCGTGTCCGAACTGGATTCTTCTTGTCGTCTCAAGAGCATAGGCGTTGTTCTGGCAAATGATCGGTTCACATTTATCTTAGTATCCCTCTCTTTCCACCTCATCAAGGAGAAAAAGGTCATTGTGAGTTTCATAAGACTTTGTTGCTATCACCATTATGCTCTTCCTGTTGGATCAAGAAATGGAGTTATAGATTTGTTGGGTAGTCATATCACACCCGAATACAACTCTATGTCTTTCCTAGTGAATCAGAGGCCATAGGCTAAGGAGGACTCATTTGTATACCCATGCATAGATAACACATGTCGAACTCATGTGCGTTTATTCTCTTTCCCCCGCGTCAAGGGCAAAAAGCCGGTAGATGAATGGTCGAACTCTATCTATGCCAAATTTTCGGCGTCTGGCCAAGAGTAAGTAGGTGAATAGTTGAATCACATTCTCCAAAGCTTTGTGTTCCCCGATCAAACTATAGGAGTTTTGATTGGTACCACACTCTGGGTACCTGCATCATTCATATACAAATTTGCATGAGTTAGTCATGTTAATAACTCAAGAAGCATATAAAGGTAAAATGCATGATTGGAAAGTAAATATGTTGATGGGCGGTGCTGCCTCCTCTATTTGGATTTAACTAATCCGATGGTGTCGAGCGTAGGATATAACCATATGGACGGTTAAACCGCATCCATTTGGAGTTGGATTCCGACTTTGAAATGCAAAGATTGATGCATAATTATCTTGGGGTCTGCCATGCATGAACTAAGGAGTGGATGGTCCTATCAGATCCACCTTGAGTTATACAACTTCCTCATAAGAAGGGCATGGTTCTGTAAATTAGTGGTTCTATTGGGCTTGTTAGGGCGGTGTTTTTTAATTCTGCATGTGGGCGTTAGAATTTTGATTGGTACCAGACTCTAGGTACCTACACCATTCACACATAAATTCATAAGAGTTATTCACACCAGTAACTCATTATGCATGCAAAGATAAGAGACATGGTTAAAAATTAATCATGCTAAAGGAATGAGTAATATTCTAAGTGAAAATGGCATCGCATATTATGTGTCAATTCATTTTACTTCATCCTGTATCAGCCAGGAGTTGACTACTAAAGTCTTTAGCTGATGAAGATCATGAGGCGATAGTCCCAAGAATGAATAGACCTTGATCGAGGTCCTGGAGTGACAAAGGCAGTTAGGTGGACTCTAGTGGCAAAGGATGTGATTGTATTTCCTTTGAATTGCATTTTTGCCCCCACGTCAGGGGCAAGGAACGAGGGTCAGATTGTCAGATCGAGACCGCTAATAGTAGCACCTCATTTTGTCGGTGCTATAACGGAAATCAGTAGGAGAGTAAGGATTCCATGCTAATAGAAACTTCGCACTATCCATGCCAAGAAGTACAATATGGTTGCTAGGAAGACAGTCATGTCTCATCCATCTACAGATATGCCTTTGACCCCACGTCGGGAATATGAGCCGATGCGCAGAGAATCAATCCACATCCAAGCTTGTGTTTCAAACTCTTAACTTGCCAACATTTGGGCAATACTAGAGTAGTCGACCATACTTCGGATACAAATACGGTCATGTAAGGCAACAATGTATCAACTTTGGATTAGATGATGGAATCATGAGCAATCCACGCTAGGATTTCTGAATTGCCGCCGTGTTTGGGGAATGAGACAATAGATAAACGGTCAATGAGGAGAGTTGAATTGTGAATCTTCATATTCTATTATCAGAACGTGACCGTTAGAAGTTTCATTCATATACATCCTCATTAGATAGTCGGCTGACTATTGATTTTGAAGCATTATTTGGTGCATTAGCAATGAGATTTGTCAATTTTTATCCCAATGACCTTCAGAGGAGAACGAGTAATATTGAAATATTCCAATTTGATGTTCCATTTAGATTGTCTTCCAGATGCCTCAAGTCGTTGTATGGCCTGTTGTAGCAGCTGGACGGTTTAGACTTTGATCAGATAAGCTTGAATACGATAGCATGGCTTTCTAATCTTTAAGTGATGTTCGTACGTTCTGTCACAACAAGAGTATGACATAGTGTGCAGATGGCTGATTCGTATTTACTTTAATCTCGAGCTCTCATCTCTTGCTGGATTCGCATAGTGCTTGAGGAGCAGTCAAGTTGCTATCATCTTGATAAGGATTCATAGGTCTGATCATGGCCAATGGAGGTTTAATTGGTACCTGACTCTGGGCACCTAAGTATATTGCTTTAGCACTTATCAGGTGGAAGCTAATCGTCATCGGTGCGGTTGATAGCAAATGGTCATTGCAAAGTTTAGCTAGGTTCCTCAGGTAGTGAGATGCAGGATATATGCCCTTTATTATGTCATATGAGTGAGATGTAGTTTTGAATGTTGGGGATCATTGGTCGCTTTCTAGTATCCCGTTATTGAAAATTATCGTCACGAAGGTCATCAAGTCATCTTTGGAATAGGGCTCATACTACACCACATATATGTCATCTGAGATTTGGCTGCTTTGGAAAGTTTAAGTCATGTAAACCAGGTAGTCACTGCTCGTTCAACAACAGCATAGGTTGCATTGGTGAATTCCATAGACCATTGAAACCTTGGAAAAGGAGGCTGTCAGGAAGCAATCTTTTCCTCATATACTATCATGGTCAACATGTTGAATCTGTTCATAAACTCCTCACGTTGAATAAAATCTGTAAATAAGGGCCATGGCTCTAGGAAGAATCGAATCCCAGTCGTTGCCATTTTACTATTGATATTCTCGGACTAACTGCTGAGTCTTAGCTGTTAAGGCTTGACGATCATTATCGGCCACTGCGCTGCGGCACACATTCGATAAAGTGGCTAGTAGTTCGGGTCGATTGTAGGAGTCCAGAAGTGGCTAGTGGTTCGAGTTAATAAAGTCGATTCACATTCGACCCAGAGGCATATTCCATCCAAAAGCACATTTGACCCGAAGGCACGTTCGATCCGGAGGCATATTCGAACCGACCCTAAGACTTGTTCGATCCGAATCGAAGGCTTGCTCGATCCGACCCAGAGGTTTTCCTGGACTTCACTTCTGTTCTTGTTGGTTGCTTGAAGATGTGGTGGTGGCTTCATGTCCGGTGATCTGCACGATTGCAAAGCCAAAAGAGAATAGAGAATTTGCAAAATTTCCTCTTCGGATTTGGCAATCTCACAAGTAGACTAGAAAATCCTTAAATGATGAGAATCTTCAATTCTCAGTGAAAGAACCAAAATTTTGGACCAAAAAATGGCACTAACACCCAAAAGGTTGTGTTTAGAGCACGAAATATGAAGAAATAATTGAAAAAAGGAAGTAGTAAGATAACAACGTTTTTATAGTGGTTCGGTGTTAACGATCCAACATCCACTTCATAATTCTTCGGTAATGTGAAGAAATTGAAGTTACAATAAATGAGATTATCATCATCTCTCATCCAACAATGTTTTTAGCGTTTATCTCAAATTACAAACATGAATATCACTCATATTTCGGGAGAAAAGTGTTGGAAACCATGGCTAAGTAGTGCAGAGCTTTACATGGCCAAAAGTCCTACTATTAGCTCTGAATTCATGTATATATAGGGCTGGTAGGTGTTTGAGTCGAACGGGCCATGTGGCCTTCGACCCGGGATAATAGGGAAGTGGGGAGGCGGTTACGGGAGCAGTTTCTAAGCCATTTCGGGTAGTTACTGGATCGGTTCATGGTATGTCAGTTCGGTAGTGGACACGTAGCCCGTATCCTATGCCTTTAGGAGAAAGTGGAGAGAGTAGTGGAAGTAAGTTGTTAGCGCAGTTTCAGATCCGGGTCCCATTCAACCCAACCTGGATTCCACTCGACCCGACCCGGGTTCCACTTGAACCGAGTTCCATTCGACCAGGGGTTTTGTTCGACCCGGAGCTCTGCTTTTACAAAAGTTTGGTCTTTAACCCGAGCTAGGGATTCATTTGATCTAAGCTGGAACCTTATTCAAACTAAGGTAAGCAGGAAGATCTCCTTCGATTCGAGACTTCGTGTACCCTCTTCTTCGACCCCGTTATGCTCTTAATGTTGCTTGGATTAGACGAGCCCAAAGGTGATTGAATCAAGGGTTGGGTCAATGGTGTCTAATCTTATCCAGACCCATGCTCGAGCTCTGATTGGCTCTATCTGTGGTAGCTCATAGGTTGACGGCCTTGCCAATGGGTGGGTCAACAGTTATAAAAATAAATTTTATAACTTCAAACTACTTGATTTGCCTGACGGCGAATCAACGTCTTAAATAAGATGGATTTTAGGCCATCTGTTGTCAATCACTTAATCAATACTATTTATTGATTAATAACACATCAACGTTGAATTAAATTAAACAATCAACATCTAAAATAAATTTAACATTACTTAGGTTAAACAGTTCATATATGAATAATATGAAAACAAGTAACATACAAAATATTTGAGGAATCCGTTTGGATCCCTCCAACCGGTTTACCCAACATCATAGCTCATAACATCATTTAACAAGTGCATATGAAATAGAAATTTTAATCTAATACAATTAAGACAACCGAAATGTAAATATCGTCAATCATCACCGAAACAATAATCAACCAAAGAATCCAAACACCTAATTTATACTAACAACGATAAAATATAATTATATGAATTTTACTACATCATACTATTTCAGAGAGCATGAGAGTTAACTCACATTTCATTTTTGATCGACGATTTCATAACAATTTATATAATTTCAAACTAGCATTTGAAATTACATAAAAATCCAGGCTATTCAAAATCTGTTAGATCCACTCCGTTAGTGTATATACTTGAAGGTACGATCCCAATCGATCTTGTTTCGTCAAATTCTGTTCACGTAATATAAAGATATAAGCATTAAATTTTTAACTTGAATTGAAAATAATTTATATTTTCAAAATAGTTGGAGCTCACTTCAAATGACCGAAAATGGAGATTAGAACCAACCCTTTCTCTGACTTCCTTCTTTTCGTTTTCTCTACACTTCTTCCTTCCCTCTCATGGCTCATCGGTTCCAGTATTCTCCATGCCTCGTCCATTGAGGAAGCTTTCCGCTCTAAATCGCTATGTCAATTCTCAGATCTAAAGCTCTTCCACGATCCTTAATCAACCTACTTTCTGATGATTTGCAACTTTAGCTCCTGCACGGTCGCTCAAATTCCATTGAGATCTACTTGCCTTCTCAAGCCCCTCACAAGAGATTGTTATCAGCTAGGAGGGAAATTTTAGTTCAGGTGTTGTTCTTGGTGGCTTCTCTGATTTAACTGTGAGTGTTTTAGTGTTGTGTGCTAGCCTATGTTAGTTTGGTATCGATGTGTTGTTGTGGCTTTTGAATTTGGATTTTTTTGGTTTAGAATGGAGTTACGGGTGTTACTTAGCTTGGCCTTTTGTTGTGGTTCATCTCCTCCTAGCTATATTTATGAGACCCTGTCCTGTATTTAGTAAGTTGTGAGGTGTATTCACTTTTCATTTTTATTTTCAAATTTTTACCGTTCCTTGGTAGTGTCTGGCCTTAGTTTGTTCAGCTCTGGTCAATCTTCGTCTTAGGTGAGATTTTGTTTTAGTTGGCACTGCTTTCGGGAAGTTTCGTCACATGTTATTGGGAACTAATTGAATGTGAGGTCTCCGAGCTCGTTCCCCTCTTGGTCAGAGAAGATGTCATTATGCATAATTTTTGTTCCTTCTATGGCCTGCTGGCCATTGGAACTTTATGTTTATGGTCATTTGCACTTGTTTGGTTTTACAACCTCCCACTGTATGTCATACTTTTCTTTTGGATACGGTGATCATGTCAAATTCTTGGATGTAGGCACTTCTCTTGAGGCGTTTTATATTCAATTTGTTTCCTGTGCTTGCCTTGCTATTCTCTGTTTGGTGCGGCTGCCTAAGCTACATCCTGTCGTCCTTGCTGCGAGGTGTTACAGGGTGATGCTTCAGAAGACACTATTATTTTGTACCTTTGTACTATGTCACAGCTATGATGTAATTTTGGGGGATTGTTTATCCCTATGTCATTTGCACACTGTTTGCAGTGTGTATGTGGTCCTATTGTTTAGGTCATTAATAAGGGTATTTTGCAATTGTTGCATGCTCTGCCTGTTTATCATAGGTCTAGCTATTGAAATTGCTCCCTATGTGGAGACGTAGAGTAGTTTGGCCATATCTGTCAGGATCTTGTGTTGTAACCTTGTAAAGTTGTAGTGGACAAACCACTCTAAAAATCAATAGTTATGGACAGACCACGTTAAAAAACCGATGTGGTGAATTGTCCGCCTTAAAACCGTTTTTAGTGGGTTTTAATTTGCCAATCTCCGTAATTGCAATTATTATTTGTCATAATAATAAGTGTTTATGGTCACCATAAAAACCGGTCGGCTTTGCCAAAATAATAATAATTTATATTCTGCTAATCTCTTCATTAAGTCTTAGTTACCGTGGTTAGATTAAAATAATTTAGCGCTAATCTTTTCTTTACCAAGAAACATCGCGACATCAGAAATAACGTTCGACTTCGTTCCCTCCTTCTAATCATCGTTCCCATTTCCAGCCATCGGACCACCAATCCAATCCACCGCCCGATGCGCCCATCCAAGAAGCTCCCACGCCATCAACCTCGACCACCATCAACGCTCCCCTCGTCGGAAATTCGAATAAGAACAAAATTTGGTTATCTCTCTCCAACCGATGCCACTGGCCACCAAAGTTGACCAGACTACCGCTGCGAGCTTGCCCTCCCCCACGCCAACTTCTTCCCTTCAGATGACATCGCCTAAAACCGATCACTACTCGCTCAAATCGAGAAAATACGAACTAAGGTTGACCACGATTCTTGGGGATTTTCGGCCATTGCGCATGACCATACCACCAGCAACAGAAAGCCCTCCTCTTCGCCAATAACTTTCTAGTTGGACACTTCACCTAATTCTTCATGGTTTTGGAGATTTAATTCGATTTTTAAAAATAAAGGAAAGAGAGGTTGATGGCTACGAATAAATGAAGAAGAAAGGGTTGCGATTATTTATAGCGTACGGGTAGGGCAGATATTTTATTATTTTATTTGATTATATTTATGTCGAATGTTTTAAGCTAGCACGGTCACATACATCCTCTGATTGAAACGAAATTCAAAACTCTATAATAACCTAATATTCCGGACCCGATGGAACTAGTATCGTCGAATTTCGAGACAATTTGAAAAACTCTAATTTTAATTTCTAAACGTAAATCGACACGCGTTTATATCGCCTATGATCACATAACAACTCCAGTTGACCTAAAATTGGAAATCTTACAATAATTAACCATTTCAGATTTTATAAAATTGGTTTTGTTGAAATCCGAGGTCATATTGGTCATTCCTATTTGTTAAATTAAATCGATAAAATATAAATAGATTTCAAAACGATTAGATCCATTAATAATAAATTATTATTATTGTATATATATATCCGAATGGAATTTATTTTAATCGTTAGAATCGTTTTCGACTCAATTTTTACTTGAAATTTACTTATTTCTCGTTTTTCATGCTATGGTAATTTGATATATTCGAAATTAAATTGCATTCTGTTTATTAAATCAATAAACTTCATATCGAACTTAATTTTCATTTCAAATTCAACATTTAAAATAAATTAAATGTTCAAAAATTAAATGGCTAAAAGTTCGAATCGTTACATTCCTTCCCCCTTAAAATAATTTCGTCCCTGAAACTGCTAAGGAAGGAAAAATGGTTCAGACTCATTAACCTTTCAAAAACCTACTTAGTTAAAACCCACACTTCACGTTCTATAACTTTAGTTTCATACATAACTTTTCGTTTCCATGCAAATAATTAATTTCCCATTTCTAATTTAAAATCCTTTAAATTGTACCCAATTTAAAAAGGATCCCCTTAGCTTTCAAAATTTTCAAAAAAAAAAATTCCTAACTCCCTTTTTTTGAATTTTTTGGCAGAGTCTCCTATGCATGGAGAGACTTTGGCAATATAACAAGAGAGATAAATATGTATATATCGATCCACATGGTCGGAAACACAGTATATAACAGTTCCTATATCCTATTTTGTATATTTGCTAAGGTGTACCTTATATAAGCGTTATTAAGCGAGTTCTCTTTATATTTATGCAATCTATGTAAGAAAAACCAAGCCATACAGCTCCATGTACCTATACTTACTCAAATTAAACACATAAGTCTCATAACATGAAGTTTAAATAACATCTATTCTTTTAATTTGAACAAAACACATAATTTCCATGTTCGACATGATATACACGTATGTTTATAAGTTAATCTCAGAATTCCATCATTCAATTATTCATTTCAATCGATCTATATGCGATTTTATTTAGTTTTGAATGATTTACAACCAATATTTTTATATTCAATTCATATTCCACACAAACATTCACATTCATCCAATTTGATTCTAAATCAATTTATTCATTTTAATTTATAAACTACGCAACTTAATTTCCTTAAAAATTCTTCCATTTTATTTAATAAATTGTTCTAGTTTATAAACGACCATACTAATCGATTTTTCTAGAAACTAATCTTGACATAACTCAAAATCTATAACATGAAATCCTGGTTTTTCTCTTTCATTAGAAAGCTATAATCCGGCAGATCCGGAAGATTCTTATTTCAAAGAATTCCGATTGATATTGCTCCCTGTATATCCATTTAAAGTTCAAAACGTAAAATTACGAACTATCGCGATGTAGCTAGATCCTTTTAACCTAATTAATATTCTCAACTTCGTTTAATTAATAAATTCCAATCTCATTCTCTTATATTTCAATATGAATTAAGCTAGGTTTCCAAACCTAACTTGAAAATTTCGACTGTCCAAAATCATCAAATATTCCATCTAAAATTCATAACTAAGTTATAAAAACTTATATAACCCAATTTTCTATATTCGATCCCACTCGATATTCCAACCCAATTTTATTTAACTTAAGTTAAATTTTAATATATTTGATCCACTTTTATCACTTCAATCTATTTAACTTGTACAAGTTAAATTTAAATTTCAAAATTCAAATTCCAGTTTTTATTTCAATTTCTTTTAAAATAATATAAATATATGCATATTTTCTTACCATTTGCAAATTCAAATCATTTGAATTTTTAAAACTTGTTTTTCTCAAACAAATTTCCATTATCAATTTTACTATGGTAGTAATTTGTCACTTCGAAACTCGAAAATGAATACTGATAATAATGTCGTCATCATCAGAATTATTTTCCAGTGACTGAAGTTCATTGATTTATCACTTTCAAAATCTATTTAAAACGACTCTTATTCAAAAGTTCCTTCAGAATAATGCTGTATTACCATATAGTACTTCAAAATATATTTTCTAAACATCCGAGATTTAAATTATCGATTCTTGTTTGAATCCAATTTTAATTTTGCTTATTTGTATATTCCATTCTTATACAAATTCTATTATATATATATAACCATCTCATATTATAATCTCATTTGATTATAATAATAACAACAAACCACATCACTAATTTCAGAAAATTATTACTTTATATCAAAATATAAGTATGGGTAAAATTATTTCATATACCCACTTAAAAACTATATTACGTCAATTTTCCCGTTTAAGTGTTTAGAAATCCCTATCGACCACCGTCGATTTGGAATTTGTATATAAATCACCCGATAAACAAACATAATATGAAACATTTTAAACACTACCAAGTATGCTCTCATATATATATATATATATATATATATATATATATATATATATATATGTGAAAATTATATATATACGCACACACATACATATATACGCACACACACATATTCACTCAAACTAAATCTAGGGTATTCCTCACCCCATCTCTATTGAGTTATGGGACAGAGCCAAGGATATTACTTAACCTTCAGTTAAATCTTCAACTCTGAAACTAAATGTAACGACCCAACTTTTTTGTACCAATTTAAGATGATTTTTAACCTCAAGTGTCAAACTCAAAAGGGCATAGGAAAGCGGATAGTTAGGGGAAAAAAGTTAGAGGGTGAGTTAAAGAACAAAATGTTAGAATAGAAGAGGAAGAAGAACATCAACACTTACAGAATAAGACTATAATAGAACTGTTAGATCCAAAAGTGGCTCTAGCACCCAAGTTATCTGAATTGGCAGAGATTTATATCTAGAAATGCAAGAAAACACACAAGATTTATAATGGTTCGGCGTTAACGAGCCTACGTCCACTCTATATCTATGATTATACGTAAGATTCGAGTACAATCAATTATCTTTCACTCAATCTCACTTATGCAATGATGATTCACTCAATAATTTCGGGCTAAGACTGATAAGAAATTGTAAGATGATAATAATGGTGGAAACAGTACTTAGAACTACCAAAAGATCCTGAAAACGTCAAGCACAGGGCTATTTATAGCTGATATCTGCAGGTGGATCATGGTCACACGTGGCACAAATCCCAAGAATCTCATACTGGTTCGTGAGTGGATGTAGAAATGGTCAAAATGGCAGTTATGGACAGATGTCACGAGATCCGAGGACTTCGGATCGTGAAAGATCAAGTCTTTGCTTTCCTTTCTTGGCCACATGGATCGGGTCGTGGGCAATGGCAAGGACAGTTCGAGTCGTGGAAGTGTACCACGAGTGGGGTCGCAATAGGTGTCACGATCCGTCAGAGATATGGTAACGACGATCGAGTTTTCCGAAGGTTCTGACGAACGAGGCTCTATATCCTCTTTGCACGGGAACCTCGATGGCTTGGTCCAAAAGCTAGCCAACATTTTGCCCGCTCAAAGCATGTTTTATCGAGAATGGAACATGCTTCGAAAGTACTGAGCTATCTTTTCATGAAGTGACGTGAATCAAAAGTCGTGTTTGCTTGGAACGTCGCACTACTTCAAAGAATCGCGTTGTCTGACGGGTATAAATATCAGATTACATCATCGATCATTTCTTTATTCATTGGTTAACTTTTAGCTCCTGAACTTTAGAGTGTATCATTGATAATCTATAAGGTATGCCTTTAAATTTTTATAAATGGTTCCCCTTTGGCTTTTATTCTTGAGTTCAGGTTGTCGGACCTCATTGTGGTTCGTGTATGCAACATCCTTCACGGATCGATATCCAAGCGGGCTTCCTTTTGAGCCGCGATAGCCCTTCTGGTTCCAGCCATAGGCTTCTAGCAGAGCGGTCCATATCACGAGCCAAAGTAGGCTCCTGTTCATGGCCCATTTGCTTCAAATGAAACAAAAAAAGGGAATACGAAGAGCCATTGTTTTGCCTATATAAGCCGTACCTTCTTCCACTCTCCCCTTTTTCTCCCCTTTGCAGCCGTTACCTATTCTTTCAACGGAAACCCTAGTTTTGACTTTTACCAAAAATCGAGAATTTTCTACAGTTAAAAAGGTAATGGCATGAGGCTCCTTTCCAATTTTGTCTGGTTTCTCTTTCGCTCCTCTTTATTCCCTTTGAATTTCCACTAATTCGGTGATGATGGCAAGGACTTCGGGTTTAACTTCAGTGGTAATGGGTTCGATTGTACAAGTTCACGAATGGAGAGGAGAAATGAGGAGGACGAAGGAGTAGGTTGGGTCGATTCGTGAACAAGGCTATGGCTCGGGTCGTGTAAACAGCAGGAGAAGAGGGGAAATAGAAGAGTGATTCTGGACAACGGATCGGATCGCGGAACTGGGATCGGGTCGTAGTGATGGGAATTAAGGTGGATCATGGAGGTGCTTCATAATCCGCCTATATACTTCGAACTGAACTGCATGACGATACCAAGATCCATCGGCTGATGAGACAAATGGGCGACCCGTTCTTCATGATCCGACATGAGTCCCCCGATCCGAGCAAATCGCGACCTGAACTCAAGACTTTAACAAACCAAATTTGTCGACAATCCCTGGCACATTTTAACTTAAGCAATGTATCGTAATCACCATATATTGGACAGTTAGGTTAGAGCCTTCAAGATAAGCTTCCTGGACTAATCAACAGCGTGACTTTACAACATACAATGACCAATATCCCTGTTTATTTAACTAGCTTCATGTTTTTCTTTAATGTACGCACAGGAACACACTTGCACTTACATACACGGGGAACAGGTAATTGTATTCTAACTTCTCACATTTTCTCGCCAACACAGTTATGTCAGATAAGCAATCAACCGAAATGTCAGAGGGAGATACAGAATCCAAGTCATCAAAGCACTATGATCCCGATGTGCTTCCCACATATTCAGATTGGGAAAATTCTGACCCCGAATATGAGACCGACACCGATATTGAATTGACGACTTCTGAAAGTACATCTCTTGAAGACGAGGAAGAAGATGATCGGGCTCCTGATGGGATCCCAGGTGTTGAGGAAGTGGAGGAGAAGAAGCTCAGTGATTTTCTGGCATCCAAGTTAGATGACATAAAGCTTAAGAAAATATGCATAAGACACGGGATCCCCTGGGATGATGTTAAGACTTCAGGAAGTGAGGATAGATCTCATTCTGCCCCGCCAGGGTACATGACCGTTAGTAGGCTAATGTGCTGGGTAGGCGCTATCTTCCATTTCCACCAATCGTTGTTGAGACCTTAAGACGATTGCACATTGCCCCTATGCAGCTTCATCCTAATGCTTACGCGGCCTTGTACACTTTATGCATTGCGTATGCGGAGATTCTACAGACTGAGCTCACTTTCAAAAATTTGAAATTCTATTATCTCTTCAAACACCATTCCACAGCGACTCCAAACTTCTCTTTCTTCGAATCAGTAGCCAATAGGGAGGTTTTATCGAAGGGTCACAGCAGCATAGGGGATCCCAAAGCTGATTGATTCTATATAAAAACACCAAGCCGGGTGTGCAAGGAAGTGGCTAAAATCAAGTAAGCTTTAAGCCTCTAGATGTGTGACCTGCTTACGTAACCAAAGCACTGACATATTTCTTTTCTCTATACAGATCATAGCTTCCAAAAAACGGAAGGCTCGGTATATGATGATCGACTGTCCCGCCTTCTCAAGAGCGAATCAGACTTCTTAAAAATCAAGAAATGTATCGCCGACGAGAATCATCACAAGCACCGTCTTCTGGATATAAGGTTCGGACTTGGTGCGGGTGGTATTCCTTATAAATATGTGCCCCCGACTGAAGGTGAAGGAACCTCGGGGGTCATGAAAACCACTGGACTTCGCAAGAGCCCCTCACTAATGATCGATCAGGATGATGAGGATTTGAATGTATATAAAGGAGGCGAGGTCCGAGCCGAAAAGGAAGTCCCAGACTCTGAGGGACAATCTCCCTTAAGGACTTCACCACCAGCTAAGCCTCCAGCTCATGATGAATTAACAGGGGAACAAATATTCGAGGAACTAAGCAAGATTCCTCTACCAGACGACATTTACACACAAGAAGACTTCGAAGGGGATCCATTCTTTCCCATCTCTAAGGAAGTGAATGTTCCAGTTGGGGAAAAAGAAAACACACAGACGAGCCAGACTCTGGGCCTTGGACTGTTAGGGGGGATTATACGGGATGAACAAATCACTTGCACCACTCGTCACAACACTTCTACACCACCAGTATTCATGATTCTGATACATATTTGTTTTCTTTGCAGGGAAAATGCCTCGCAAACAATCCTATTCTTATCGCTCTCTCCGAGCAAGCACACCGAGGCTCCTTTCTGATCCTGAGCATGCTCGCGGTGACAGTCGAGGGAGAGATAGTTATCGACCTCATGACCCTTATCAATCTCATTCTACACGATCTCGTTCTCCATCAAAGAAAGATCCTGGGAGACCCCACGGTCGTCCAGTGCCACCGTCGGGGGGTAAGCAACTTCCCAAAGATTTGACTCCTCCGAAAAGTACACCCTCTCATAGCAAGTCTTCCAAGAAACACCATGAGCCCAAAAAATAAAAACAAAGATCCGAGCAAGGATTTAGAAAAGGAGAAGATAGCTATTGTCCCCTGTAGCCAGCGCGATTTGAGTACTACCGCTCTAGAAGATGTTGTTTACACTTCTGAGAATCAGGTCAAGCTGGAGCGTTTGGGGAAGCAGTTTCCGGATAATTTCTTCGAAAGGATGATGTTTGTTCCAAATCTTGAACCGGTTCTCGAGGACTGGGGTGTAGAATTCATAGGGCAGGTGAGTCATGTGGCCAAACAATATAGGGCGATGAAGAAGCATCCCGCCACTCTTTCTGCTGCCATCTGTCACCAGAGACGGAAGCAGCCAGAACCAGAGTGAAGATTGATAATGATGGTGGGGCTAGGAGAAAAATGGAAAAGGAACTAGAGGATACACAAACTCAACTCGCTTTAGCTTGGCGGGATGCGGAAAATTACAAATCAGAGCTAGAGAGTGCTAGGAAGCATTTTTACACCGAGCTCGACTCAAATATCCAAGAACATTTGGCTTTGAAAAAAGAAGCGGAGGATCTCAGGACAATCAATACTGAATTGAAGACAACACATGAACATTTTGCCGCTGAGAAGGCTTCCTGAGAGAAAGAGAAAGCGAGATTAAAAGACAGTCTCGCTTTTGTTGAAAAAAAGAAAGCATCTCTGAATGATCGACTTGTTCAAGCCGAAGAGCGCGCAGCTCTCGCTGAAAGTAATGCTAACAACGCTCTTGAATCGGCCTCCGCCACTACTGATGAGCTTTCTACAACCAAAAAAGAGATAGAAGGTTTCGAAGAACTGCTATTCGACTTCTTTGGCCAAGTTATTAAGACCCGAGACATCTCGTGGATTCAGGATTATCACATTACTTTGGCCAATGTGTGGGATATGATCGTTGAGGGCGAAAAGCATCGATTGAAAGCCGAGGAAGTTGATGAAAAACAGCTCATACAGACTTACCTCAAAGGTGAGGAGCCTGAGGCTTTGGAGGTAGGCAGACGTCTGATCCAAGAGGAAATCGAGAAAGAGAGAACAAAACTCAAAGGCAAGGATAAAATTGACGAAGGCTCTAGCTCGGTTGTGGATCCCAAGGCCTCCGAAATCAAGGAATACAATCCTGATGATCCGCTGATTCCCTTGGCTCCCACCCCCTCAGTTGTCGGAGTCGTTATCACAAACCTGGGCGAGGAGTCAGCTGAAGGTATCTCCATATTCTCTCCACAGTTCGTTAAAGCAGTTATAACTTGTCATCGTATCACGGGACAGACGACTGAGATGACCACATTATCTCCCGAATCACTAACATTTGCTTCTCATGACATAGGTGGCAAGCCGATCGAGAAGGATACAGAAGAGAAAGCATAGGCAGAGAAAGTTAGTGTTACCTCAAGTGCTGGTGCAGAAGTCTCTGAGATTCCAAACCAAACCGATGATACAACGAGTGAGAAGGCTATTGTGGCACCTAGCACTGATGCTCCTGCGGATGCCGAAGTCATTGGGGCTTTGCAAGACACCGATGGTGGTCATGGAGATGAAGAGGATGACGTAGTCATCACAGAATAAATCAAGGACGACGATAACGAGACCTTGGCTGGTATGCAGGCTAGGAAAGAGAAACAATTGGCTTTGAAGAAGGATGAGCAGGACCCTCTATATGTGCCTCCAATTTCGGAGGTTGACCCCAGAACTGGGCTAGTCATAAAATTCTCCTCCAGATTAATAACTTCACAGCTTGCTTCCTAGCCTTCTAATTCTCCTCAGGAGTCTCATGTTGATAAGAGGAAGAGGAAGAAGGGTGACCGCTCTGATGCTGACAAGGAGGAGTTGGAGAAAAAGAAGAAGGAGAAGAAATCAAAATCGTCTCCCAAGCATAAATAGGATGTACTTATTAGCTCATATTTTTGCTTTTAGGCTTTCCATTGGCCAAGAAATGTAGTTGTGAGAATGGCCCTCACTTTTGTTCAGCTTCTTGGTCTTGTAAACCTGCTTTTAGTGAATGAAAATTTGTTTCTTTTGCACCATTGCGTGCCTGCAAGTTTAACTTATTGTACTTAGTCATAAACATTTAGATCCTAACTAAGTTAAAATCGAACCATGAAGCATTGCAACAAAAATTTCAAACAACAAAAAATTTCAAAATTTTTGTAACCGCACAAATATGTTTGTATATATGCCCCCAATCAATCATTAATATGATGCCTGGCCAGGGCTCATTGTGGATTGATTAGAGTCATGTGTGCGCCGTCCCTCATTTTCAGAAATGAGAGGTTCGAGTCATTTGGCGGCATATGCTGCTGCATCTTTATACTTTCCCGGTCCTTTGGCTGGGATAGGAATTCTCGTGGTGCTAAGTCTCTAGCACCTTTATACTCTCCCGATCCTTCAGCGGGTTAGAGTTTGAGCTCGGTTCTTTGTCTGCTTATCGATCTTTTGGTGGGGCAGAAATTCTGGGGGTGCTAAGTCTCTAGCGCCTTTATACTCTCCTGATCCTTCAGCGAGGTAGAGTATTATCAAGGCGGTTTTATCATGGTGCACCTTTACGCCTTGGGAACGTTATCTCTGTGTCCTTTATACTATCTCTCCAATCTCGAGAGTTAGAGTGCAAGTAGTAGTGTGATTTACCTCGCTGCACCTTTTGGAACTTTGGTTATCGCTAGCCTTCCAATTTGATAAGTGGGACTTTGAATTAGGTGTTTAGAAATCGCTGCATAGTTTATAACAAATATCGAAATGATAATGATTGATGTTAGTTAAAAATAAAAGAGCAGATAAGAAACGATGCAGTAAAGGCAAATGGAACGCGATATTTTTCATAGTGGTTCGGTCGAATCATGACCTACGTCCACTTTATAATCTTTTGCTCAGGTAACCAGACTGTTCTAGGCAAGTTGTGCCTTTTTACATGGTCCTAAAAACAAAAGAGTAAAACTGACAATTTCACGTCAGGTAAGGCCGCAAATGCTGGGCATTCCACACTCTGGGGATTTCATCTCCATCCACGGTTGCTAGCTTGAAGGTTCTATTATCAAGCCTTCGTAAAATGGACTACGGTCCTTCCCATTTCGGGCCCATATGTACTGGGGGTGGAAAGACGTGTTACAGGACCAAATCTCCGGGTTCAAAGGTTCGAGCTCGGACTTTTTTGTTGTAATACCAAGCGACCTGTTGCTTGTGTCTCAAGGCGCGTAGATCTGCTTTGTCCCTTTTTCTTCAACCATATCCAGACACTCAAGGAGCAGCTCATTGTTGGTCATCGGGTTATAATAATTGATTCGATGAAATGATACTTCTAACTCAACCGGGATGACCGCTTCGGCTCCAAAAGCGAGGTAAAAGGGTGTGTGACCCGTTGCCGACTTGTATGTTGTCCTGTAGGTCCATAGTGCCAAGGGTAATTCATCAACCCACATGGCATTGGCCTGCTTCAATCTTTTCTTCAGAATAGATTTGATCACTTTGTTTGCCGCTTCGACCTGTCCGTTCGATTGTGGATATGCCACAGAGATGTATCTTTTTCTCGATATGATACTTCTGGCAGAAATCTCAAAACTCGGTGCTATCAAACTGAGTTCCGTTATCGGTTATGATGACTTTCAGAATCCCGAATCAGCATATAATGTACCTAATGACAAAGTTGATCACTCGCTTGGTTGTGATCATGGTCAATGGCTCATCCTCGACCCATTTAGTGAAATAATCCACGGCCACAATGGCGAATTTTGCTCCACCCTTAGCTATGGGGAGGCTTCCAATATATCGATTCCCCAAACAGCAAAGGGCCACGGGCTCATCATCATCTTCAACTGGCTAGGAGGTGCCCTAGGGATCTTGGAAAACTTCTGACACGCGTCACAATGTCGTGCATACTTGGTTGCATCCTTATTTATGATAGGCCAGAAATAGCCATATCGCAATATTTTCTTTTGCAATGTTTGCCCCCTATTGTGGTCGCCACATTCACTTTCGTGGACCTCTTTCGGTACACGCTTGATGTCGTCATGGGAGATGCACCCGAGGAGGGGCATCGAGAAACCTTGTTTGTACAGGGCTCCGCCTTGCAACACATATATGGAAGCCTTCCGGATAACTGCACGCCTCTCACTTTTCTTTGTTGGAAGCGTTCCACTCATCAAAAAGTTCCTTAGAGGGGTCATCCATGACTCCCTCTCGGGTTCAATCTCTAGTACCGGATCAATTTCCATCTGATCTACACTGGGGGACTGTAGCACTTCAATCGAAACTAGCTCTGTTTCTTTAGGATTATCAGAGCTAGCCATCTTCACTAACTTGTCTGCCTTTTGATTCTTCGTTCGAGGAATATGAGATATGATGTGATGATCAAAACCGTCTAGCAACTTCTTCACTTTTTCCAAATATGATATCAGCCTCGGACTCTTGGCCTGAAACTCTCCAGTGACGTGGTTCATTACTATCTTGGAATCGCAAAAGATGTCCAGCTTCGTGATCTCCAACTCCTTTGCGAGCTTCAGCCCGATAATTAGTGTTTCGTACTCGGAGTCGTTATTAGTGGCGTGGAACTCCAATCTAAGAGCGTAGTATATTAGCTGTTTCTCTGGAGTTTCAAGCACCACTCCGGCACCAGATCGTCTGTCGTTCTTAGCTCCATCAGTGTACAATTTCCAGGCACTGGGGTCAAGGAGTAATATATTTTAGTGGGTCGGCTTCTTTGCTTACTACATCATCTTCTGGGATGGTAAACTCTGCTAAGAAGTCTGCAAGTACTTGCTCCCTTATCGATCGTCGGGGTTGGAAGTTCAAATCGAACTGACCTAGCTCAATATTCCACTTGAGCAGTCTTCCTGATGCTTCTGCCTTTTGCAGAACTTGTTTGAGTGGGTGATCGGTGTACACAGTAATGGGATGGGCCTGGAAGTAGTGGCGAAGCTTTCTAGATGCGATCAATAAGCTATATGCAAGCTTTTCTATTCTTGGGTAGTTTCGTTCGGCTGCCGCCAATTTCTTACTCATATAGTACACCGGTCTTTGCACCTTATCTTCTTCTCTTACCAAAGTCGAACTGATCGCGTGGGATGACACTGCCAAGTACACAAATAAATCCTCGTGATCCACGGGCTTAGACAATATCGGGGGGTCTTTCAAGATGATTCAATAGGTTCTGGAATGCTTTTATACAATTAGGAGTCCATTTAAAGTTGTGCTTGCCTCGCTTTATTAGCTCGAAAAACGGGATGCATTTATCTATGGCTTTGGAGATGAATCTACTCAGTGCTGCCACTTTTCTAGCGAGGCTTTGCACATCTTTAATCTGCCTTGGTTCTTGAATATTTCGGATTGTTGTAATGTGATCTGGATTGATTTCAATTCCACGTGAGCTGACGATGAATCCTAGGAATTTTCCAGATGCTACCCCAAATGAGTATTTCAAAGGATTTAGTTTCATCCCGTATTTTCGGAGAATCTCAAACATCTCTGCTAAATTGGCAGCATGGCCGGATGATTGTCTGGACTTTACCAACATGTCGTCGACGTATACCTCCATCGTTTTCCCAATTTGGTTGTAGAACATCCTATTCACCAATTGCTGATATGTAGCACTGGCATTCTTCAGACCGAAAGGCATCACTACATAACAGTATAATCCCAGATCTGTAATGAAGCTGGTATGCTCTTGGTCCGGGACATGCATGGGGATTTGGTTGTACCCTGAGTAGGCATCCATAAAAGAAAGAAGCTCATGACCCGCCGTTGAATTCACCAGCTGATCGATTCTAGGTAACGAAAAGCTATCCTTTGGGCAGGCTTTGTTTAGGTCTAAGAAGCCAATGCATGTGCGCCACTTACCATTGGCCTTCTTTACCAGAACCGGGTTTGAAATCCAGTTAGGGTATGTTGAATCTTTAATGAATCTGTTACTTCTCTGGGCCAATCATTCACCTTTTCTATTTGACGGGAGGATGCTTCGGGTTGATGCTTAATGAATGACTCATAATCGAGGGAGATATTCCATACATGTTCGCATGGGTCCAGGCGAATACATCCAAGTTAGCTTTCAAGAAATTTGTTAATTCTTTGGCTCGAACAGGGTCCAACTGGGATCCAATCTTCAGTACCTTCTCTGGTTCACTATCATCGATTGGTATGTCCACAGTCGCTTCATTGGGAGTCGCTATTCTACCCCCAGGCTCTTCATACTCTTTAGGATTCATATCCTCGGGCAACTATCTGGGCGACCCCCCCCCCCCCCCCCCCGGATTTACTTTTTTTAGTTGCTATGACATTTCCTCCCTTGGAGAGGAAGGAGCGCCCTTTGTTTCTATATCTCTTCCTTTGCGGAGCAACTTCAGCTCCGCTATGTAACATGCTCGTGCAACAACTTGATCTCCTCTGACTATACCTATACCGGCATCCGTTGGGAACTTCAGCAATAAGCACCAGGGTGCGATGCAGGCCCTGAATTTGGCTAGGGCCGGTCGGCCCAAGAAGCATTGTACGGCGACTCAATATCCAGAACCACAAAAGGGAGGATCCTCACTCTCTGGCATTCTCCTTCCCCAAGGGTTACTGACAGTTCCACGTATCCCATCGGAGCAGTTGAGACTCCATTAAATCCATGTATCCGACCCTCACATGGTTTCAAATCCTTTGGCTCGAGTTTCATTTGGTCGAATGCTTTCTTAAACAAAATGTTAACCGAATTCCCATTATCCACTAGAACTTTATGGACTATAACTGGACAGATGGCGACGGTGATCACTAATGGGTTTTCAGTTGAGGAGTGGACTCCAATACTCTCTCGATCTCGAAATATGATGTCATCAGACATCGTATTGTGTTGCTTAATCGGGGCATTATCCTCGAGATTGCTACATTCTCCCACTTCAAAATGTTGTTTAGTCGCGTTCACGTACTGATCCATAGCCCTGAAATTGTGCCCTGCCAGATGATGCCCACCAACTATGGTATTGATAACGATATTTTTTCCTTTTTGCTGAGCCGTTGGTTTGGCAGTAGGTTGGCTTTGTTTCGGGGCTTGTGCGGCTTGCCCCCTATCTCTGGGTGTCACCCTATACTCATCAAGTTTTCCTTTCTGGAGTAGCTTTTCAACCACATCTCTCAGATGATGACATTCGTTTGTGGTGTGGCCATGAGTCTAGTGGAAAAGGCAAAATTTCCCAGTCTCACGTTCCTTTATAGTCGAATCTCTCGGAGGAGGCCTCTTATACTGGAGGACGTTGTACGTATCTAGGAAGATTCTCCAATGTATCATTTAACGGTGTAAAACTCTCAAATGGCCTAGGCCGAGATCTTCTCTGAGAGTCATTCCCTCGATTTCTCTTATGATTATTGTTATTATTATTCCCCAATTGGCGGCCATTGCCTTGATTCTTGTTCCCGACATTAACTTCAACCTTTCCTGAGCTATCTCTTGTCTGCTTGATGGCCACATTACTTTGGATATCCTCCTTATCAGCAGCCTTCCTCTTTCGGTTGGCATAAATTTCCTCTTGACGCATGCGGATGTTGGCCTTTTCGTAAAATATTTCTCTGGTCAACGGTTGTTTACCAACCAGGTATCTTCCAAATTCAGTATCCTTATCCACTCCGTCAATCAAGGCCATCAAAACAGTTTGTTCATGGGGATATCTAACCTCTGTGACTACTAGATTGAAGTGATCTAGATAGGATCTCAAAGATTCGTCCGGGCGTTGCTTAATGAGCGATAATTCGATGACATTCTTAGAACTCTGAGTATGCAGCCGGAACTGATTCACAAACTGTTCGCTTAATTCCCTGAAACTGGAGATTGATCGCGCTGGCAAACGAGTAAACCACATTAACGTCGTATCCTCCAGAAATATCAGGAATGCCTTACATTTTACAGCGTCGGAGGCAGCAGCTGCATTCATGTACCATGAATATCTCATTAGGTGTTGGACGGAATCCGCCCTTCCTGCATAGCGGTTTATAGGTGGCATGTTGAATTTCCTGGGGAATCGAACCTCTAATATGTCATCCGTGAAGGGCGTATGACTGTGGCCTATACCCCAATCCTCGTTTCTTTATCCGCGGTTTTCTATAATCACTCGTCTAATCATGGCCTCAACATTTGCATGGGTCAGGGTGGATTCGGGATCAGCACTTCTTGCCCTGCGAGCCTCTCCAGCATTTCTTTGACGTGCTGCTGCAAGGTCTTGGGCCTGAGCAGAACCCCCTTGCCCCCTATTGTCGCGGTCATTCACACGACGAGCAGGAGGAATGGGTTGATTTTGAGTAGGGTCAATGATGTCTCCATTCCTAGGTGGTAGGACGAGCTCATTTAAGTTATGGTTATTAGTTCCCTGATTAAGTGCCCCTTCTTCTCGAGAAGGAAGTGTCCCAAATTAAAGTTGCTCTATATTCTCAGCCCTTTCTAACAGAGGCCATCGCCGGTTTCTTCGAGGTTCTTCGGACGAGGATGCGTGTTCCGGGGAAAAAGGGTGAGCTGGCGGTGGTGAAACCTACCTTTGAATATCGTCAATTCGTCTACCTAGGGCAGTAATATTTTGATGCAGCAACGAGCACTCCCCCCTTTGAGCGGCCAATTCATCATTTTGTCTATCCAATGCTTCAATTATGCGAGAGAGATCTCCTTTCGTAGCTAGGGCAGAAGGGTTGAACTGGTCATCATCATCTTCTCTTATACGTAAGGAACTCGAGCCAGGTCGAGCAGAAGTACCAGCACGAGCGGAACGAGCCATAATCTCCTTCCCAGGTCGAGTAGTGGTTTGATTGTCATTTCGGATCGTGGTCCCTCTAGGCTGATGGCTCGTGGTACCCTCTTGTCGTCGGTTCGTGGTGGTCCCCTGGGTTCGGATCGTGGGAGCATTGGCAGGAAGGAGGGTGGCGTTATCTTGAGAACGGGTCGTTACGCCCTCAATCACATGGTTTATGGTACCTCCAGCGGGTTGGATCGCCCCCTCCATGTCACGATTCGGAGAATCAACCTCGACCCGCTCCTGAACGCTGTCGTCACGAGCTTCGTTCGTAACTTCATCGGCCTGCGAAGCTCGTACATCCTTGGACTTCTTTCCAACCATAATACTTTGGATTTACTAGTCTAGCTATTAGAAAATATGGCATTTGCTTTGAATCAATAGAGAACCTTTTCTTCTGTATGAATCGAAATCTTTAAAGATCAAAACAATGAGGTTTTGGACTGTTTTCTTCAGACCTGACTATCCAAACAATATAACAACAAACCAATATGCTGAGACTTCGTTCTCAATGAAAGCACCAAAATGTTAGACCCAAAAGTGGCTCTAACACCCAAATTATCTGAATTGGCAGAGATTTATATCTAGAAATGCAAGAAAACACAAAAAACACACAAGATTTATAGTGGTTTGGTGTTAACGAGCCTACGTCCACTTTATATCTATGATTATACGTAAGATTCGAGTACAATCAATGATCTTTCTCTCAATCTCACTTATACAATGATGATTCACTCAATAATTTCGGGCTAGGACTGATAAGAAATTGTAAGATGATAGTAATGGTGGAAACAATACTTATAACTGCCAAAAGATCCTGAAAACGTCAAGCATAGGGCTATTTATAGCTGATATCTGCAGGTGGATCGTGGTCACACATGGCACAAATCCCAAGAATCTCGGACTGGTTGGTGAGTGGATGTAGAAATGGTCAAAATGGCAGTTATGGACAGATGTCACGAAATCCGGGGACGTCGGATCGTGAAAGATCAAGTCTTTGCTTTCATTTCTTGGCCACATGGATCGGGTCGTGGGGGCAATGGTAAGGAGGTTCGAGTCGTGGAAGTGTACCACGAGCGGGGGTCGCAATAGGTGTCACGATCCGTCAAAGATGGGGTGACCACGATCGAGTTTTCTGAAAGTTCTGACGAACAAGGCTCTATATCCTCTTTGCATGGGAACCTCGATGGCTTGGTCCAAAAGCTAGCCAACAAGAACCTCACAACCAAATGAATGAAATATAATATATTAATACTCTTTATACAAAATGAAAACTGTATATATATATATATATATATATATATATGATTACATAACCAGAGTACACAACCAGAGCACCCTATGTAATGCTGGTAAATACAACACACACATAGCAGAAATAAATTAATACCAGAAAATACGTCTCGACTCCGGCTCCTCTCCTGAAGCTCCAAGTAAACCTAATGCAACATGGAAAACAAACACGGTCATACCTGAGCACATTGTGAGGAAATCAAAATCACCACGATCAGTCAGGAATATATTCAATGATAAAACTCACAACACAAACAACTTGCTTAATTTTTATAAATCCTTCAAAAGAATGAAACTCTCATAAGACACGACCACACATAAACATGGCACGTGTTTTTACCTTACCATAACCAAATCACTTTTTATTATAAATCCAATGATATTATAATAATGTCTATCAACCACAAATAAAATAGTAATATAGCCGAAAAGCTTGCATCTCACTTTTCAACATAGTTTGATAACAAACTAAAACCTTATGGCTCGAATTGGAGTTTGGATTTCCATACATTACTAAGTAAGGAAGTATCTTCCGATCAGTGTTCTCTGGAGATGAAATATTGGGGTTTAACAAGAACATCTTGTGACCTGGCCACACAAAATCGACCACTCATTCAACTTGATTGTACCGAATTTGTCATCACCTATGGTTGTATACCCTAATGGATATGACCCACATAGCCCTACTGCCTTCCCGATTTCAGTCATTTCCTGGTTGATGAGCTTGAGGTTACGATTACCTTTTTGGAAATATCACATTCGACTTCGAATGCCACATTGTCAGATCCATCAATCACTAATTGATTTTCATAAATATTTTCTGTGTGTTATGCTAAAAGAAGTTGCCTTCTTCGCCAACATACTCGGTATATTTGTAAAAATTAACATACGTAACCTTAGGAAATATTCGACATACGTCCGTACAAGTTGTCCAAGAATAGGACAAACTTAAGGTACCCTTTTACCACATCCTATCAGAATACTCCCTAGGATTAATAACATAAGTCCTTGCATCATGCAGAACCCAGAACGCAGGGATTACTACTACAAGTATTATCCTGGTAATTAACCAGAGACTTCTGCGAGCACCCCTTTCCGTTCTAAAGGTGTAATAACTCAAAATTTCAACCTTTGAAATTAGGCGTTTGACACAAATCAAGCATCAAATGTTGGAGATTTAAATGTCGGATTCTGTATCGCCTTTGGGTATACAACACATAAGAAATGAACGAAAGAACTTTTTCATTAATATCATCACAATATTACATCAAAGTATAAGAAAATACCGGAGTACAACATATATTAGAGTATAATCGATATCAGCGTACATAAAAAAAAAATACATACACAATGGAAAATATACTAAACTTAGTGGAAAACTAATAAATGATCCAGAGTACAGCTCCAGCCATAATCCAGATCCTGCTCTAAAATTACTCCAAGGCAAAATCTGTAAAACCTAAACTACCGGGCTGCCCGTATGCAAAATATGGGCACCGGGAGTTTAAATGGAAGAACAATAAAATCCAAGTCTGTCATGGGACTAGTATGAGAAACTAAAATAGTTTTATCTTCAAAGTTAGGGAAACTCATAAGACCACGCAATATAAACACGGAATGGGTTTTCCCTTATGAACACGAGTGCATAAAAACTCATAATGCTTTTTGGAAATGAAGACACCATAAGGTCTCTCGATGCACGCACTACACAAACGCAAACATGGGAAATATTTCTCCTTATAATAGCCAAACATGCTTGATACGCGAAATTCATTTTATATTATTATTAGTGTCTAAAATGTGGAAATCACTTTTGCAAATAAATGTATCAATCCTAGCCGACATAAGTACCATATATTATGTCGACATATATGTTTACAACTAAACCGCACAAACTCGTAGTGGAGGAAGAATTTCCAACAAATGACCAGGCTACAGAACTTACCAATGGAAACATCTCTAAAGGAATGTCCTGAGAACAATCTACAAGTTTTCTAGCAACACAAGGTCGAGATCTTCCTTAACTAGATCACACTAGAGTATATCACCTTCCGATCGTTACCAACCTAAAACCGGGAGCTCGCAATATCAACAACCACATAAGTAGAAGTTTCCACATAAGTAATACTAGGGCTTCATACCATGGTACACTTTTTTATCAAGATAGGAGACGATAACCAATAACCTTGTTGCACCTTTCCTGTTTGGCCATTTCCAGAGTGTGAGGCTTATCCAAATCTTGTTACACAAAGCTACGCTCTCTAAGCCATGCTTTAATCATCAATAGCACATCACTTAGTATGACACACTATCCATAATACATGACTGACAGTTACTAACCATATCACCTTTGAGCTCGTGCATCTCAAAGAAGGGTGTTAAGCTAAGAGGTAGCACCTTCGCCACCAACAGAACTATAATAGTAAAGACCAATCATCATATCACAAAATAAAAATGTAAGACACTCATCCATACAAGTCCGCTCTGGGTCAGAACGAAACCAAAGGCACCTTATTCCTCGTCCAATAAAGGAGAGAGAGGTTCTTGCAATCAAGAAATTCTCCAAATACGTTTGGATGTGCTGCCACAATTTGGATCTCAATACTGGAGCAACCTGGTGAAGGGAAAATCAATTGGCCAATCCTATCGATGTGAAGATTCCCAATCTTCAACACCATCTTCAAATATTTTACAATACATCTTATTCTTATTTGGAATGGTTTTCGGACCTAAGTCCGATCCCGGACCTTCCGAATAACAATCGCTATTTAAAAACTATATCGAAATACATGATTCATTAAGTCTCTTGTCCATTTCGATTAGTTAATTAAAACTTTATTATGGAAATCATTTATTTCATAAATCCTTCTTCAAAACAAATATTATTAAATCAAAGATAGTCAAAATCTTAAATTAAGATTCGTTAGTTCTCCAGTTCCTTTCCAATTTCAAAACAAGATCATTAGACATGTCTCCATTGGCTTTTTAAAGGATCTTAGTCAAATTTTAGATTCCAAAACATACTCAAGCTTGGATTAAAGAAAGGTGACATTTAAAACACCATTCATAGCAAATCCAAATAAAACAGTAGCAATCATAAACCTGAATCATCCTAATCTAGTTCAATATTCCCTTAGAGAAAACACGAAGGCCTAAACTAACATCAGATCGATCGACATCGGATGATCCACACAAGGTCATGCAAAGATAAGTTTTTAACCCCAAACCAATTTGATATTATATATAAGATTTAAAAAGAATTTATATTAATTTATATTCAATACCAATTCTCGAATTTGCAAACACTATAAGGGGAATAATGACATAAATATCTTTCAAATTCCTCAAATAGTACATGTCTACACAACGGAATTCCATATCAAATATCCAAAGATTATTTCTATCCAAATCAAATTTATTTAAATTGGAAAACTTTACCTTAATTAAAAGATTTATTCAAAACATATCTTTTTCTTAAATTTCAAATCATACTCGATATTGGGCTAAGGAATGATTTTATTTAAAACATTATTCACAACAAATCCAAACATCAGTTTGATACTAAATATAAGAGTCACATAGAAATTATATCAACTTGTATCTAATATCGATTTCCATATTCAACAAGTACTATAAGGGGAATAATGGTAAAATTACCTTTCAAATTTCTCGAATAGTATAAATTCTCTTCTATGGAATTTAACATCAATTATCCTAAGAATATTCCCATCCAAATCCAATTTATTTAAATTGGAAAACCCAAATTCATTCTTAAGTAAACTCAAATTTCTTAAAGTAATGTCCATTTAGATGTTTAAATTTTCCTAAAATATTTTACTAATCATTTAAAAATGGTTATTTAAGTCGTAAATGAAAACAGTTAAGTTCAAAACCTTTAAATAAACCAATTTTGAAAAATGTTGTAATAGTGTTATAAAAAGCATTACTATAGGTTTATATTCGCTAGTTTAGTCAAAATGAATTTAATATTATCAAAAACTTCACTTTATTGATTCAAATCACTTTTCAATGATTTAAAATTATTTTACAAATTGTTTCCATATTTTTATGTATTTTAAGATAGTCATCTAGTGTTACGGTTAATGAGTTGCGCTTATAACGACCTTTTCAAAAACGGATTTACACGTAACTTGAAATATACTAATTGAATTTTAAAAATTCCTCTTCCATTTGAAAACTATTATCATTAGAAAGCAAAAAAAATTTGTTTCGAATAAATCTAATTTAAATTGCTCTGGTTATGAGCATTCGAAGTTTGCAATCGAAATTCGTGAACTACCGTTGTGCAACTAGTCTTATTCACTATATTTAAATTAAATTCAAAACTCATCCTATTTACTTCAATAACATTTTAAAATTTATTTGAAAACAATTTTTCAAAATTTAACCTTAGAATTCAAGTAATCGTATTAAATGAATATTATATTATTATTTATTATTAAAATATTCAAAACTTATCCTTTCGAATTCAAACTTTCCTGATATCCATAAAAAATAAAGTAAGATAATTGGAATAATAAAATTGAGTTTGCAACTTTATTTATTTTCAAAGTTACTATTCACATTTGATTTCAAAATTGAACATGCCATTTATACTTTAAATCATTTTAAATTAATTTTCCACCTTTGCAAAAGTATTTCATACAAATTTTAATTTTATTTCTAAATATTTCGGATTTAAAATTCTAACTTTTGTTTTCACCCATTATTTAAATGACTATAATATTTATTTAAATTACCCAAGACTTATCAAATACCCATATATTTCCATATATGTGGGTTTAACTTGTGTAATGTACGTATTATCACTACTAATCACATTTCATCATCCATATCCATATTCATAACAATCATACATCTGTTTCAACATATATTTCACAAATATACTTGTATATTTTGTCAATAATGCTTATACGATAATCTTTTGCTAATTAACCACACATCAATGATCATTAACCAATCACAAGCATACATAACTATATATATAATACAACCATATATATATATATATATATATATATATATATATATATATATATATATATGAATATTGTTTCTCATAACTATATTCATTAAAAATCAAGTTTCTCACCTTTGGTTTCCCCTCTGCTAAACTTTATAGAACCGTCGGATAGTGTAACCGCGCTGTAAAATAGTTTCTCTCTCTAACTACTGGAAAAGATGTGGATTTCTGATGTCATTTAGTGACGTCATAACGACCATGCGATGGCATGATGTCGCCAAATTTATAGTCATCACTAAATTGTCATAAATATGTCGCAATCGCGTTTGTAATTAAGTATGATTTAGCGATGCCACGAATGTTTCTATGTTTTAAAGAAGACGTCGTAAATACGTAGAGAAATCTTTATGCTTTTGTGATGCCATCAAAATTTAACAATGTGTTGATGCATATGCATGAAAACGGTTTATAGTATTGTTGAATTGTTAACACAAATATTCATGTTTCAAAATTTTATTGTATGAAAATTTGGCTCCGTCTAAACGTTCTTTTTTTCTAACTATTCTTTTTCGTTTGGCAAAACCCTTATATTTTGTTGGAAAATATTAATCTTTCAGATGGAAGAATTTTTTTGTTTCAACTGGCATAAGAAAGAAAAAGATTCAACCGGTTGAAACAATTCATAGGATTTGATTTACCCTCTAACACCAATCAATTAAACATGCTTGGCAATCCGCACCATCCATAGTTATACAATCTGCGCCGTTAGCTTGATTAATCAGCAATCTGTTGTTCACTGTAATAGACAATCTGGACCATGAATTAATAATCTTACGTTTCGCTAAAATATTTTCCATTACTAACCCGATTCCAAATCAAACACGCTCAGTTATCATTTTAGTATCTTGGTTTCTCATTTTCCCCAATTCATACCCAAAATTTACAGCTTCTCATCCCCAATTCATTCACTTAATTTATGTCTTGAAATCAACTCATCAAATCAATTCTCCCTATTCCAAATTATACATGTTCCTCTCATCAATCCGCTCAAGTGCTGGAGTTTTTGTTCAGGTGAAGGCGGATGTCATGTCGCTAGTTGGGAAGACGCGAGGTGGTGGTGTTGCGGTAAAGGGTTAGAAAGCAGTGGCATATATTGGGTAGGTCTCTTTATGGTGGAAAGTGAATGTTTCCGGGTTGGATTTCAGGCGGAAAGCTGACATCAATTGATCTACCGAAGAGGTAAAAGAATGTTTCTTTTTGAGTGGTGATTAATCCTCTAATCTTTAAGGTTTTCGTTTTAGTTGTTTCTCCGCTTCAACTTCTGTCGTATCCTACTGTCAAGGTTAGATTTATTTCACAATTATAGTATTTTCACAAACGAATTTTTCTTGTAATGCGTGTGGCTGAACTGTTAATTTTTTTGGAATTCTTTGAAAAATAAATAAATAGATATGATAGTTTATGTTTGATGAAAACCTAATGAGAAGAAATGGATGTTTCTTAGGTTATTTCACATGTTGGTTAAAAGCATTGGCGATTTTTGATATATATCAATTCATTTATGTGTTGCTTACCGTCAAATTCTATTTTTTTCTTCTTCTTTCATTCAACTTATAGACCATATGTTTATCTTTACAAGAACCTTTCACTGCCATATGGCTTAGTAAGCATGTAAGAAGGTTCTTTACAGTGGTCAATAGTTATGGGAGTTAGAGTGCTGTATAGTGTTTTTTTGTCATTCACAACTGGATATTTAGAGTGCTGCATAGCTTATGTCATATTTCCATCTCCTTTTTTTATGCTTCGAATATCAATTATCAGTAACCAATCCAATACAAATACAATTTTTCACTCATATTTTATATTTCTAAAATAAAAAACCTTTATAAGAAATAATTAAACCCACGTCCCAAGTGCAAATGCACTTTGTAAAAAACATAAGTCCCAATAGCTGATGTTTGTTAATTATCAAATGTCATATCACTATCCCAAAATCTATCTGCAGCCGCTTCCTTTTTTTTGCCTTGATTCAATCCAGTCATGCTTAATCCAAAAAAAACAAGATCCCCTTATATATCATATCCACTACATCTCAGCTAGACTCTTGAATTACATTTTTTTTTTGTAAGAAAGGTTGGAAGGAATCACTCAGCGTCAATCTGGAACCTGTAAAATCAACTATTCTTTTTGGATACCAAATGCAGTTGTAAGGAATAAGTGTTACTGCAGAAGCCTTTGTGAAGGAGAACCAAGGAACCTTAAGCATCAGCGATATCACCCTTGTTGACTAATATGCAATTGTCTCATGTTGTTGTGAGTTTGGGGATCCAACATATATGCAACTATCCTTTTCACTTGCAGGAAAAGAAAACTTAAATTCCTGAGGCCTTTTTCTCTCATCAACACAATTTTTTTCACATCCATCTCTTGAATTGCATTTTTCCTGTAAGAAATCTCAAAAGAAATGACTCGGCGTCAATCTAAAACCTCTTTACTGAAATTCCTCAGGCCTTTTTCTATCAAACATAATTTTTTTCATCATCGAACCGTTGAATTGCATTTTTCCTGTAAGAAATCTCAAAAGGAACGACTTAATGTCAATATGAAACTTGTAAAATTCCGAACAAATCTCCGTTAAGGTATTAAACTCTTTTCCAATCTATCAAAAAAGTAGATATATATGGCAGTTTTAGTAAAGCATGTGCGATCTGAACAAATTATAATAAATATATATTGCTACAATCTGAGCACATTGAATCTAGGAACCAAATCGTTTTGCTTTTTGTTTCTTCCCAATTTCTAAAATGTATTATTTATATTTTTCACTCTTTGCAACCAGCAATTTATACTTCTACAAAAACAGTACCGTCATAGTTGTTTTGCTTACCTTCCCCTTACTGGTTGATAATTGTGTAGGTATAATGATAATCAAACTACTACTGTAAATACATGTTTCTGTAATTTGCAGCACTAACGTAAAATAATCACCAAAACCTGAGTATTTTAATTTTTACATAGCCGAAAACATATCGCGGTCTTTTAATGAGATCAAAGTTTAGTTAAATGAGTAATGCAATGGTTCTAATTATGTTAGAAAATGGATAGTTCATTTAAGATTGAAATATTTTTCTAATAGATGCTTAACATGAAAGGGGACGCACCAACTTATTAGGTAAAGGTATCATGGTGGAGGTTACAATAAATTGGCATATTTACATAATAAAATGCATGGACAACTTCCTTGGTTAAATAATACTAAAGAATCACGTACATAGTTGGTCTCTGTATTGTTTGTTTAAAGGGAAAAGTTGTGTTAAGTCAATGTAAAAGGAAAAAATGTGTTGAATCAAGGTTTCATAGCTTGCTAGAGTTTGAGCATAAAAAGTGAAGCGGACTCAGTCGATTATAAGATCACAATTAGGGACAATTGCTTTCAACTCATCAAGTTATTCTTCTCCATTTTATTGTATTTATTTGCACCTTGATTTCTTATTTCCATGTATTATAGTTTTTTGGTTCTGAATATAATTTGTATGATACATGCTTATTTGTATGTATCCAAATGAATTTTGAGGGTCATGGATTTGTTATATTTTTGATCAAAAAAGTTAAATTAATAACAAAAATAAATTGTGGAGTTAAACCAATATTTGATCCATATCTTTGATCCGACAGATATATTTTTGTCGATGTGTAAACTCCAAAAAGCTCAAAAGATGGAACTTCATGTTATTAACACTTATAGATAATTTAAAATATAGGCATCATTCATGTGCATGAAAACAACAACTTTTAGTTCCCTACTACTTTTGATCATATCTTTCTTTTATATTTTTTGTTTACAGGTTGAATGAGTAGAATACAATTTTGTTCCCTACAATTAAACACGTTTACTAATGTATTTTGTTGGATGGCTGCTTCTTAGATTATTATGCAAGAATGCACTAAAAATTTGTACCTATGAGATATATTCTCTTGCTTCAAAATTCTTATGCAATGAATTTGGAGAATCAAATATTTACAAAAGTCTTTTAGTGTTATTGATTTGCTTATTGTTACTATTTTGATTAGGAAACGTTTTAGCTAAGAGGAGCCTAGTTGATTTTGTCGGTGGGACAGAGTAGAGTATGTATCAATATATGGTGATTGTTTGTCAGGTGGAGATGTCCCATGGGGGTAAGTTTCCAATTATTATGTTTCCATATTATGCAGATATATGGAGCATTGTTTTTCTCCACGTTGGTTTAAAACACTAACAAGCTGTAATGGAAGTGCGTAAGATAATGCTTTGCTACTTGTGTAGGTTTCACAATTCTTTTTAGATTGAATTAACAGTGATATAACATAGGAAGATTATAATCTTAAATGTTTTTAAGGAAAAATCATTTAAGCTTTCTCATGATGACTCAGAGCACTAAAATTCTAAGTATAATGCCTATAAGGTAGGTTTACGAATTGAGCAATCATAGGAAGGCTACAATAATGTTCTCTCAGTCTTTGAGCTCAGTCACCAATTTTCTGTACGCCAAACATTTATAGGTTATGAGGTGTTGCTTAAGTTTTTGAAGGACGACAAGTAGGGAATGAGAGGTTCAATATATTCAGTGGCTGCCCATCTGGCAAACTGCAACTATTGTCCTCCGTGGTGGGGGCAGACCAGGTATTTTCACCTATCTTTGTGATTGTCCAAATTTTTTTAACTTTTTTCAAGCGTTTTTTGACTAAAGCATGATGAATGCATATGTAAATGTGAAGTATGTACTCGTTAGACTTGAAAATAATAATAATAATCGGTAGATTGCATCCAGTGAGTACAGTTCTCACATTTACTCCACATCGCTCTTTTTCAGTCTCACGAAATCCTTGTTCTTTTTATAGATCTACGCTTCTTCTTCCAAAAGTCTCATTACATAGGTGATCAAATTTCAATCTTCCTTGTACAAATTAGGTGCTTGTATTAAATACTATTTGAATTTTGCGTGTAATAAAAGTTTTGTTTACTGATGAATATGATGCAATTTGATTCTAGATTGGTAGAGGCTATGGCTAGAAGGACTCCTGGATTGATTGCTCTGTTTGATGTTGATGGAACACTTACCGTTTCTAGGAACGTATGGATGTTTTTTCCCCTTTGTTTTATTTTATTTCATATAATGGGGCATTGTTTGTTTTGTTATTGTATACATAGGACTATAGCAGATAATTTTGAACTTTTTACATAAAAACTTTAGTATTTCCAGTAATGCTCATAACTGGGCCAGTATTTGCTTATTGGAATCAAAAATCACTAGGAACATACTTAGTCTTTACAGTGTTGAATTATTACTTTTTCGTTTTAAATTCTAACAAGGGAAATACTTTTTCCTGAAGTCCATCAAATGTAATAACATAACTAAACACTTTCTGAAGGGTGAATATATGTTCTGAGTTCATATGCTAATCTATCCATATCTCCTCCAAAATTTGATTTTGAAACTTTTTACTAGCTTTTTAACACAAGGGAAATATTCAATTGTTCCTGAAGTCCAAATATAATAACATAATTAAAAAGTTTCTGAAGGGTAAATATATGTTCTGAGTTCATATGCTAATTTAACTATATTTCCTCCAAATTTTGATTTTGAAATTTTGTATGTCATAGGCTATTTCATCGAGAAGCAGTTTATTCAATGGACATGTATACATCTAACAATTGATTGTAACACTAGTCTTTGCTTGGTAATTCACTTTAAATATGTAGAGCAAATTACATGATTACATTGAAGCTGTTTATACCAAAAATGGCACAAACCTTCTAATTCATCGTCTTGCCTTGCAATACCTAATAGCTTACATATTCCTGTTGTAACAGTTTATTGAAGAAGCTGAAAGAAGTTTGCATGATGCGATCATGATAGTGAGAAGGGCTGTAAAGAACTCCACTGTTGTTGCTGGTAGTGGTGCTATTGATGTAAGCTGTATATACATGAATGAAACGAACCTGTATTACTTTGTATATTCTTTGTATTGTCGATGTATCATGTATCAATAGCAAACCTGCCATTGTAGGGATCCGGGTTCATGTCAAAAAGGGGGGAAAACAAAAATAAAAAGAAATGAATCCAAATAAAATTATCTCTACCTTTTCTTGTAAACTACCGCTAGTTTAAGTTTCTTGTAGATGATTGATCTGGGAAAAGTACACAAACTATATATTAGTGACAATTTTGCGATTTCGATATTTTGATTTTCTAGTTGTGTTACAAAAGCGATGGTAATACTACCGATGCTATTGCATAGCAATATTTTGCCAAATCATTTGCGTCGCTATGGGGTCACTAAATTTAATGACGCCATAGCGACATGCTAACTATTAGAGCTAAGACGTCACAACCGCATCACTATATATTAGTGACAGTGTTGCGACACCAATATTTTGATATTCTAGTTGTGTCACAAGAGCGTCGGTAAAATTTACCGATGCCATTGTGACACAATATTTTGCCAAATCATTTGTGTCGTTATGGCGTGGGAAAATTTTAGTGATGTCGTAGTGACGATATTTCTGTGACATCATAGTGACACCTAGTAATTTAGTGACGCATGTTTTTCTGACGCGTATTTAATGTCTTTATAGAGTCACTAAAAAATTTAGCGACACATTAACGACGCTAAAAATGGGTCAGAAAACTGCAGATTTGTAGTGGTGTCTACAAGTGTGTGTGTATATATATATATATGTATGTATGTATGTATGTATGTATGTATATTTTGAAAATTGGTGCGCTCATATTAACTATTAAAATAACAATACATAATACAGGTTGGTATACTAAGTGAAAAACATGCAAGAAAGCAACTATAAAAAGAAATATAAAATACAATGCAGAGCAAATTATTGAATAAAACAAGCTTGGGCCATGATGAGGCCAAAATCTCCACAATTGCCAATGCAACTCTACATGTATTTTGCACGTAACTGCCCAGGAAGTTTCGTGAGCAGTAACCGCCAAAATACATGTGCTATCACACTCTATTAATCACGTTCCTCCACTCCATGTGCTTGGAGCTTCATTGTTTCTTTGACACTTGAACATATGGAGAACTTATGCAATACCAAGTTGGCTTAGAGTAACCAGAAAGTTACTGAATTTACATAAGTGAATCATAAGGCATTGTGAAAAACTTGCGATGAACCAAATTGAATTCCCAAATCTAACCTCTAATACTATCAGATAACAAACATTTGAAATAGCATATATTATTCCCCAGCTATGTAGTTAAAGCCCCGCTAAATACCCGCAATATCCCATGGTGCTCTCCGGCCGCTACGCTATTTCTATTTAGCGTTGATGAACAGTAGTTCCGCTTCTAACCCCACTATTTTCCACTGCACCCACTAAATCTACGCTATTTTGTATCAGCTTTAGCAATATTAACATACAAAGGATTATTTGACTGATTCTCTTTTAAAATAAATCAATAATGTTAATGTAAATAGTTAATTTTAAGTCATAAGTGCCTTATGTAAGATAGAATTATGTATTAATCCTCGAATCTAGTGTGCATAACCATGATATTCGTTGATTTTGTTGTATAATATTAATTAATATTTGTTTCTTCTACACAAATGATGCAAGAATGATAACTAATTAAACTTAATTATATATTTTTACATCTAATTAACATCTTTGCACCTCCGTTATATCCCCGCTACAACTTTTTACACCTCTACCTCTATAGAACCGCTAAGCGCTTTAACTGCACAGTTCCCCAGTGATCTTCAAATTTGATAAACCAATCATCATCTCCGTTCAAATTTTCCTATGAAACTTCCATTCCTTCATGATGCAGATTCAATAGTTAAAACACCCAGACAAGGAAGAATAAATCGTTACTGGATATACAATGAGACGCATAACATCAAATAACAAATTAGTGTCCCATTACAGATACAAATTGTTTTATCCTAAAATCTTCCAAGAATCACATGTTTGGTTCACAGACAAAGTACGAACGTCATAAAAGCCTAGTCCTGATTAAACCAAATTGACAAAATACAAAATGCAACATAAAGGAGAACACCTTTATCTAAAAATGGAAACTTTGTACCCAGTCATTGCCTCTGACCTTTGAAATAAAAGAAATAAGTAACTGTGAGTTATCAAGAGATCAGTTGGAGGAAATTGGAACCGAAAGTAATTCAGTTGGGCCGACAATGTCCAAACCCAAATCCATAGTGGCTTGATCCTCCACATTCATATATATATATATATATATATATATATATATATATATATATATATATATATATATATATATATGTGTGTGTGTGTGTGTGTGTATATATATATATATATATGTATGTGTGTGTGTGTGCATGCATACATATCTTCCTCTCTTTTTTTATGATGCAAGGGAGGAGGAGGGAAGGAGGGTGGTGGTCCATGACCTAAGGGAGGGAAGAGGAAGAAGGAAAAAAGAGGAGGAATAAGAGGCTTGGAAGCCATTAGATAAGGGAGGAGGAAGCTTTAAGAAATGAAGAAGAAGATGAATGAAAAAGTGAGAAGGGGAGACCTTCTATTATAGAAAAAAGGGCTAAGAAAAAGGTGAAAACTCGTGGGACAAGTGTTTTGATACTAGGCCTTTCCTTTACATGGAAGAAAGGTTTGCCTTAGGAAGGTATTATCTTAGGAATGTACGAATTTCTATGCCTTTTCATAGTATTTCATTTCTATATGTCATTGAAACTATATGCAACACATATACAAATATTTCCATACCAACCTTAAGCTAAGATTTAACTTATGGCTTGAAATTAAATATTTTATTTAATAACATTCATTAAAAACTTATATTAAATCAATATAAACCATAGTAAAAATAGTTTTACCTATATGCATTAACATAATCGATTTTTGACAAAAGCTGCTACATTTTTGTTAAAGCATTTCACCACTACATTTATAGTTTTGGACAACTCTTTTTGTCTATTAAACTAAATTCAAAATCCATGACAGCCTAAATTAACATTATCAAATGTTTAAATCAACTTAAATTTGTCAAGATATAAAATCTCGCTTTTGGAAAAATTGAAAAACCAGGTTTTGACAAAAGTTGACATATTTTATCGTATATTTTATATTCTCAAACAACTTTCTTTACCCTTTACAATAAATTATTTTATAGTTTAAACAACTACAATACATTAAATTTTACATTCAACTCGATAAGCTATAAAATCATGTTTTTGACATTTTCTTGACAAATATTTATATTTATATTACTTTGATAAAACCCATCTAAATATAAAATTTAGCTTATCATATCTTTGAAAAAATAATTATTAATTCAAATATTTTGAATTAATTTAAATCAAACTAGGCTCAAAAATCTAAGATGTTACAAAAGCTCTACGCCTTCAAATCATCTTATATTGCATAAGCATCCCAGCAAATATGGTTTCGAACGCAAAATCGGTTGGAAGTGGTTTAGGTCCAGTTCCCATCCCGGCCTTCTCAAACTATCATATTTATAGTCAAAAGGGAATTCATTGATAGTTGGTTTTTTAACTATCAACTCAAACAATATAGTCAAGTATATCAGCACCACAAACCCTTTTAATTAAAACCATTCATTTAAACTCATTTCATTGGTTCATAAAATAGAATTCCATATTCTTATCTTAACGGAATAAGTATTTTCCTAAAACCCTCTTGTTTTTGTTACTTTGAAAGCGATAGTCATACACTTCTCTTTAGAATAACATATTCACCAAACCCCCTCTTTAACTCTTTTACTTTGAAATATCGCTATATGTAAAGCCAAATGGTATATGTCTAATCACCAAATTTTATATGGGTCGAACAATCTCATGCACCACATTGTTTATTATATAAACCTAAATAGTTTTATTTAACTTCAAAACTTTGCTGATTAAAGTTTATAACTTTACTGATGGAAGCAATAATAATATTTCCAATATCCTCTTCCGTTTTAAACAATTATAACTTCTTTTTTTTTTTTTTTTTTTAAACTGCTCGATGAAATCGAAGGCAGCTAGGTTACTCGCCTGTCCACCACAGCGGCTCCCCTTTTGACTAACCCAGCACAGAGGCTTGTTGTCCCCAACCGAGTTATAGGTTTTATGGGAACCCACCTCCACGCCTTGAATGGGAGTAGGGCAGACAGGTATCGAACCTGCAACCTCGTTAACAGGAAGCAGGTAACATACCGTTGCGCCACTACTTGTGGACATAACATCTTATTTTCATTTCCTCGAAAAAACCATATTGTTTTCATTATTTAGAAAATAATGATATATACTGAACTGAATTCTATAAATATAGTCACCTTCATACATGGGCCAAACAATGTCAAATAATACATTGCTTACTATAAAACCTAATAGTTTTATTAAATTTCTAAATCCTTGCAAAATAAACTTTCTGTTAGACCAAAAAGTGGTTCTAACACCCAAATTGATTAAAAGCAAATGAAATGAGATAAAAATGAAAATGAACACACAGGATTTATAGTGGTTCGGCGAGGAAGTGCCTACGTCCACTTATCTTTCACTATTTTCAATGATTCAGTTGCAAATACAATGAAATATTCACTTGATTTCTCTCACAACTCACTTACAATCACTCAATTGACTAAAAACAAATAATGAAAGAAGATTTGGATTCTCTGGGAGTGCTGGAATTCGGGTTATGAAGGTGGTTGGATTCTCCAAGTTCCCGAAAAAAGATCCTTTTCTTTGTATCCAGACGGGGTATTTATAGGTGTGAATTTGCTCAGAGCCCGATCCGGATCGGAGCCACGTGTCATCCATCCCATCAGCATCGGGTTCAGATGGATTTCTATGTTGACAACGCATCAGAATAATGGACGTTATGGGCAGGAACTGGTCATAGCCGATCCGGATATCCAGGCGCTCGTGCAGGGGAGTGATGTGAAAAATGGGTTCGGGTCGGAGGGACATGTACAAGGGGTTCGGATCGGGATATCCGATCCGACCCGGATTGACTTGGAAACAATTCTCCCTTCTCTTTATTCTGCTCCGCTCCGCTCCGATCTATCTTCGTAGTGATCAAGTGGCCTTCCGATCCAATTGAGATTATATTGCCCTCCGATCCGAACAGCTGTGCCTTTCTAATTCCAAGAGTAATAGTTCACCGATCCGAATAGCAGACTTTACCCTATCCGAACCGCTATCCTGCTCCGATCCGACCCGCTTCAGAGTTTTTCAAGTTCTTCAATATTTCATATCTTGACTTTGTGTTGCCCAGTTCACAAAGTGGGCTAACATTTTGCCCCCTCAAAGGATGCTTCTGTTGGAGACGGAGCATGCTTTGACCATCGATGCATAGCACTCTTCGAGGTAATTTCTCTTTTGATTTTCCTTGTGTAACGTCCTGGATTTTTCGGCCATTTAAATTTGAATATTTAAATTTGTTTATATATTATATTCGGAATATAATGAATTTTTAATCGAATTTATTTAGAGTTCGAATATATATATTTATATATTAATTAAATCGAGCTCGAAAACGTCGCGGTAGTTCGAAATTTTCGATTTGAACTTTGACTGAATATACGGGGTCCGACATAAGTCAGATTTATGTGAAACGACGCACGTTGGAAACGATTCGATTATATTTTTCTAATGAAAGAGAAAAATCGAAATTCCAGCTTATAGATTTCAAGTTACGTCCAGTTCAAATTTTCAAATAGTCGCTGTGGAATTCGTTTTTAAATTATAACGATTTAATTGTTTATATTATACGATTTTATAGCATCGGAATATTATTGTTAATGTCAAGGGTGAATTCTATACGGGTTGATGTTGAAAATGTTGTTTAATAAATACAGTGATATTTATTTAATTATTTGTTTTCGTTAATCTAGCCGTCTAAATCTAGTTTACATTTTAACAAATATTAAATTAGATTTATAAATAAGACCCTTGGATATATATATATATATACCAACAGAAATATAATATATGCGTTCGAGTCAATTAACTGCTTAATTTCCCGTTAGTAAGACAAGGCAGGGTAAAACTGAATGCGCTTAATTTGAAACTGAACTTGAATATGAATACACATGAGCGTGCACAATAATACGGACTCATTTGCATTCGGGAGTACATTAATACATTAAACCGTACATGTCGTGTTCATTTAGAATTAGGCAAAGTTAATACATTAATCTTTATACACAAATTCAAAATGACATAATACAAAGAAGAAACTATATACAAGATGTTATATACATGTTCAAGAATACAAAATACAAAGAAAAAAAAATCAATGTTGCTAAAATCTCGCGCCCTTTCCAGTACTAGCGAATCCATGTTGGCTCCATCCATTTTGATCTGCGAAAAAGGAAAACCCATTAAATGGATATTTCAGGACATCATCTAATCAGCAAAAAGAAAAAAGAAAAAAAAAGAAGAAGAAATCAAATCTGGAAAAGGAGACCGAAATGGATTGTACAAATCCATATATAGCAGAACTACATAAGCCCATACAGTAAAGCTTATATTCAGAAAAATCAATCAATGACAAGCCAATTCATATCAATAGGCCTTGGTTTCTTCCATGAAACAGTGAAAGACAACCTCATAGGAACAACTAAAAAGATGTGAAATGCATAGCCTAAGAACGAGTATAGGGACGGCCAAAAACAGTATATACACAGTTAAGAGATATGTATATATTTATACTATCAAACATATACATCAACCAAGTAAGATTTTGATGCAAAAACTCATACAGCTAATGTAACAGCTATATGTATTCAAGACTATACAGCTAAGACAATGGTGACAGAGGTGTAAACATCAACTTTGAGAAGTGAGAAGAAACAGTATAATGCACATGCTAAAGTAAAGCAAAATCTGTGCAGAACTGCTAACATATATTTTCATATATATATATGTACAAAAATCAATCTCCAATTCAAAACCCAAAGCAGAATTTATGGTTTCGAAAATCTGCACTGAATAAACATATCATAGCCAATGGCCTAATCTACCCTATAGTATATATATATGTTTTTATTCTCAGTCAAATTCAAGTACAAAGGCATACGAGACTGTTTTTTTTAGTTCTGAACACAATCAACATACAGATTCAATGTCTGTATTGAATGAACAACACATAGCAGGTACCTAAAAACCTATCCAAGTCAATCAAAATTCTATACCCAAAAATCCGAACAAGAAATCTAAGTTACAGATTCGGATTGATTGAAGTAACAATACGTTTTTAACATTTATTTTATCCTAGCATACATTACTATAAATAGGGGTCATACAGAGGTATTTCAACCATACAAAAACCCATTCGTTCGGCAAAACCAGAGAATAGAAAAGAAAATCAAAACAAATTATTCCAGTATAAAGAAATCAAGAGAAAACTTAGCTTAATCATGAGGAGGGGGCTCGTTTGTTTCTAGTGAAGTCGGTTTCATCGCGAATCGGAAGGGATTCGATCTGGCTTGCTCGACGTTGTTCGGTCAGGCTTGCTCGTCGTGGCTTGCTCGTCGACAGTAGGGGGCGAATGGTTGAGGGGGCCGAAGGGGGTGGCGACGCTGCTGGTTTTAGGAGGATCGAAAAGGATTTTTGGGATTAGGGTTTCCGTTTCTTTTGATAAATTTTGTGGCGGCTGGTAGAATAGAGGAGGATCGAAGGATGGGAGGGTTTTAACAAGGCGGGTCGGGTTGCTTTGGGCCAAACAAATTAAAGGTAAAGCCCGATTTTGAAATTCAAAGGAAAATTCATGTTTAAAAAAGTTTAAACAGTTCGTAACGTGATTTCTTGATCATACGTTGTCAGATTTACGCGCGGTCAGTCGCGTTGGGACCGTAGTGACGTGAACTTCGAGATGGAGCAGGCGCAGTCCAGATCTGGAGTGTCTGGAATTTTATGCGAATTAAAACGTCAGTAAATTGATCAGAACAGACTGTTTATTGACAGATTTCAACCGAGGTGAGTTGAACTCACTCAGCCCTTCCCGTTTATATTTTATATAAATTGGGTGCTTTTATTTTACTTGTTCTGACTGTTGGTTGATTTATTGCTGGTTATATCTATACTGATGATCAAATGAACGAAATTAAACGGTTGTTTAATTTCAGGAATACCACTGTTGGGGTTGACCCACACCAAATAATCCCTTTGACTAGTCACGTTTATGAAACGTGTTCGAAATTGTTTGAATTGCTTGGACTGTTTTGGTTGTTGGTTGATTAGTGATTGTTAGAGAATTTATCAATCAAATGGTTGATAAATATTTTTGAATTTTATTTCAACCATTCTCTAGTAATAACCAATGGATGTTATGAGTGATTAGGCATCGCTTGGTCTGGAAATTTGTTGATTCATAAAATTTGGTATATTGGTAGTTGTTAAGTTATAAATATATTTTACAACGAAATAGATTTCGAAAGTTATTACCGTGGAGAAAAATATTTAAAGGAAAATAAATATTGATTATTCAAAGTCTATTAGGAATTATGGAGATCGGTTTATTTAACAATGTCTTCTGTTGATAAGGGTTTTAAACAATCTAGCAGAAGTAACATAGTGGTTGAGTACTTGATTTATCGTGTTAAAATGAACCGTTAAATGAAGTTATTTAAATTAATTATATTTTAATTAATTTAAGGGAGGAATCAAATAAAATTGGGCAAAGGACTAACTGTATTTTGTGTTTGACGGAGTCGACATTTAAATCAAGTTAGATTTTTATATTGTGAAATAACTAAATGAGAAAATTTGTTAATCCTAGTAAGTTTTTGGAAAGAAGAAATTTATTATTCATTTTGGTAAATAAAGGAGTTAATTTATTTGAATAATAAATGTTGAAAGAAATGGGTTGATGTGTTAATGGAATACCTTTAAGTAATCCAGTTGAATTGAAATGGTCGAGTGATTGGAAAGAGGCTAGGAATGAGTTTTATTTTTGAACTAAAGTTTATAATGAGGCAAATAGGGAGTTTAAACGAATATGATAGGTTAAACAGGAATTTTACTTAATGTTTGTATTAAGTAAGAGAGAGATGAATATGTAAAGGATTTATATTAAAACTGGAAACCATAAACAAGGTTTATAAGTGGCATACGAGTTTAAATGACGTTTTAAATTTAGTACTTAATAGTGGTATTAAGTTAAACCCATGGATTTTTAAAAGGGAATTTCCCGAAAGAAAGGGAATTGGCAAAAAGGGGTTGATTCAAGCTGGGTAAACAAAGTTGAAAATAGGATTCGAAGCAAAGTATTTGAATAAGCCAAAAGTGAATAAGGTGATGTTCGAAATAAGCGATATTAATTTTATTTTAAAAAGAGAAACTTCCAAAGGATGAGAAGTACCATAGAGCGATGTTTAAATAGCGGAATGTGTTTAATATCGATTTTTGAATTACGACTCGTATTTATCTGAAGGTAAGAACGTTGTTGGTCAAGGTCTGAGAGGTAATTAAAATACCCCAACTTGAACAGCTTCGGGACGACCCAAAGATGATACTAGTGGGCGATGGCGAGAATGTGTGATAAGATTTTCCAAAGTAACGGAAAGGAGATGAGATGATATTTCCATAGTAACGAAATAAAAAGGGACTTGAGCGATTAATTTTAAAAGCCAAGTAATACTGTGTACCAGACCAGTAAATCTATGTTTGTGTTTTCATGGATGTTTACTTGATAGTTAAATAACCGACTATCAAGTCTGACCTTTACGAATTGTTGGTATGGAAAGACCGGGATCGAATGAATATTCGAAAACCATTCTGACCAACAAATACGAATATAAAAAGAAGGTCAAGCGATGATCGAGATGGAGCATGTGAAGACCATAGATCTTCATAAAGCGGAAGAACCACTTACAATCTCTGATTCGACCCGGAGATATACTGGGGTTCGGTCGTGGTTGAAACTATGGATTGCAAGGACTATCGCTACTGATCCATGGGGTGATTCCTGTATTGGAGGCAGTAGGAGAGTACCTTCGGTTCACCCTGTTCCTGGGTGACTTGTATGGACGAGTGTCTGACAAAGTATTTCCAAAGGGATTACACATATTGATGTTCTACAAACGTATCTCTGTTGGTGGCGGAGAAGGCTGTACACCTTCTTTGGCTTAACGCTCAGAGTATTTTTGTGGGAATCAGTATTCAGTGATACCTGGCGGATCTGACGATGTGGCATTCAAAGTGAATGGTGGCCAGGTGTGCAAAAGATTATGACCTCAAGCCTCACAGCCGGGAAATGACAAAAATCGGGCAGGCAGCATGGCTATGTGGGTCGCTCCCATTAGGGTGTATAATCACCTATCTAGAGAAATTCCTTTTGTTTCTTATTCTATCGATTCTGCCCATTCGGGAACGGTGGTTTGAGTCCAACCGTTGGTGATATACATTCGATACACTCAAGCGAAATGAGTGGTCGGTCATGTGAGGGCCGGGTTGCAAGACGTTCTTGTTGAACCCAGTGTATTCGCCTCTAGAGATACACGTGCGGAAGGTGGTCCCATACCTTGTCAAATTGGAAATCCAATATCCAATAAGCACCCGCGGTTTTCGATTGTATACTATATACGGGGAGCGTGAGATGCAAGCGTTCCTCTAGATTGTTATTTACTTGTATTTAGACATTATTATAATATCAGAAAAAAATATTGATTTCGAAAACTGATTTGGGTTATCGTAAGGTAAAAACCGTCCGTGTTTATGTGTGGATCGGTCTTACGATTATCTTTTTCTTTCGAAAGGATTTTAACTTTAAAATCAAGATGTGTGATACCTTAATGTTGTGCGAGTTTTTCTCACTCTGGTTCACCAGACTGACCCGGTGTTTTGTAAATGCTCGGGTTAGACCGAGGTGTACAGGTTCAGGTTATCAGGTACTGAGAAGTCCGGAGACGAGCTGAAGATGTTCAGATGAATGATATTCCGCTGTGTGATTATATATATGAGGACAGATTATCAACAATGTCCAAATGTGTGTTGTACTCTGATGTTGTAAGTATTTTCAAAAGCTCTCAATAAAGATTTATTTATGTATTATATTTTGTTCCGCTGCGATGTGAGACTCTGTGTTGATTCTTCTTCTTCTTCTATTCCAACTTTCTTTCTTTCTTATCTCACCCTCTAATTTCTTTCTAAACGTTCCAGTGTTTTCAGTGCTTGGAGGATCGGCATGAGTACGGTAAAGGGTATTTATGTCGATTTCCGAGGCCCGAAACCGCTGGGTCGTTACAGTGGTATCAGAGCTATTGGTTGAGTAGTAACCTTGGCTCTGTGGCGTAACTCAATAGAGATGGGGTTAGTAACACCCTAGATTGAGTTGAGGGTATATATGAGAGCGTATTTGTAAAATTTTATTTGCAAGTGTTTGTATTGTGTTTGTTGATCGGTTCAAGTGTTGAAAAGCATAGAACGGGCAATGGATACAGTATTGTTTTGAAAGGAGGGTAAATGAAATAATTTTACCCGATATATATTTTTATATAGAAAAAAGGAATTTATGTTCTATATTATAGTAATGTGGGGTGTTTGTTTGTTTTGATTGATTTGATTTGGAATAAAATTTGAATTATGAAATAAAATTGAATTTATTAGAAAATCAATTCGTCGATTAAATCAGCTATGGAAGAAAAATTGAATTTGGTTAGGTAAAACCAATTCAAGAATGAATTCAAATTGAGTGAACTCGAATGAATTGGGGTTTGAAAATTTAATGGATGATTAGATTGGGATTCAAATGAAGTGGGTTTCCATTCGAATTTTCTTTTCAAAGAAATTGAGGCCAGAATGGCAGTGGTAGCCGTACCGATCGAGCCATGCAAAGGAGGTGCTGGCAAAATTCTCGAAAAAAAAAATTCTAGAGTTTGAATTTAATTCAACAGTAATGATTTTAAAAATAATCCGGTTCAGAATATTCTTCTTACTTGACAATTTCGAGGACGAAATTATTTTAAGGGGGGAAGAATGTAACGTCCTGGATTTTTCGGCCATTTAAATTTGAATATTTAAATTTGTTTATATATTATATTCGGAATATAATGAATTTTTAATCGAATTTATTTAGAGTTCGAATATATATATTAATTAAATCGAGCTCGAAAACGTCGCGGTAGTTCGAAATTTTCGATTTGAACTTTGACTGAATATACGGGGTCCGACATAAGTCAGATTTATGTGAAACGACGCACGTTGGAAACGATTCGATTATATTTTTCTAATGAAAGAGAAAAATCGAAATTCCAGCTTATAGATTTCAAGTTACGTCCAGTTCAAATTTTCAAATAGTCGCTGTGGAATTCGTTTTTAAATTATAACGATTTAATTGTTTATATTATACGATTTTATAGCATCGGAATATTATTGTTAATGTCAAGGGTGAATTCTATACGGGTTGATGTTGAAAATGTTGTTTAATAAATACAGCGATATTTATTTAATTATTTGTTTTCGTTAATCTAGCCGTCTAAATCTAGTTTACATTTTAACAAATATTAAATTAGATTTATAAATAAGACCCTTGGATATATATATATATATATATATATATATATATATATATATATATACCAACAGAAATATAATATATGCGTTCGAGTCAATTAACTGCTCAATTTCCCGTTAGTAAGACAAGGCAGGGTAAAACTGAATGCGCTTAATTTGAAACTGAACTTGAATATGAATACACATGAGCGTGCACAATAATACGGACTCATTTGCATTCGGGAGTACATTAATACATTAAACCGTACATGTCGTGTTCATTTAGAATTAGGCAAAGTTAATACATTAATCTTTATACACAAATTCAAAATGACATAATACAAAGAAGAAACTATATACAAGATGTTATATACATGTTCAAGAATACAAAATACACAGAAAAAGAAAAAATCAATGTTGCTAAAGTCTCGCGCCCTTTCCAGTACTAGCGAATCCATGTTGGCTCCATCCATTTTGATCAGCGAAAAAGGAAAACCCATTAAATGGATATTTTAGGACATCATCTAATCAGCAAAAAAAAAAAAAAAAAAAAAAAAAGAAGAAATCAAATCTGGAAAGGGAGACCGAAATGGATTGTACAAATCCATATATAGCAGAACTACATAAGCCCATACAGTAAAGCTTATATTCAGAAAAATCAATCAATGACAAGCCAATTCATATCAATAGGCCTTGGTTTCTTCCATGAAACAGTGAAAGACAACCTCATAGGAACAACTAAAAAGATGTGAAATGCATAGCCTAAGAACGAGTATAGGGACGGCCAAAAACAATACATACACAGTTAAGAGATATGTATATATTTATACTATCAAACATATACATCAACCAAGTAAGATTTTGATGCAAAAACTCATACAACTAATGTAACAGCTATATGTATTCAAGACTATACAGCTAAGACAATGGTGACAGAGGTGTAAACATCAACTTTGAGAAGTGAGAAGAAACAGTATAATGCACATGCTAAAGTAAAGCAAAATCTGTGCAGAACTGCTAACATATATTTTCATATATATATATATGTACAAAAATCAATCTCCAATTCAAAACCCAAAGCAGAATTTATGGTTTCGAAAATCTGCACTGAATAAACATATCATAGCCAATGGCCTAATCTACCCTATAGTATATATATGTTTTTATTCTCAGTCGAATTCAAGTACAAAGGCATACGAGACTGTTTTTTTTAGTTCTGAACACAATCAACATACAGATTCAATGTCTGTATTGAATGAACAACACATAGCAGGTACCTAAAAACCTATCCAAGTCAATCAAAATTCTATACCCAAAAATCCGAACAAGAAATCTAAGTTACAGATTCAGATTGATTGAAGTAACAATACGTTTTTAACATTTATTTTATCCTAGCATACATTACTATAAATAGGGGTCATACAGAGGTATTTCAACCGTACAAAAACCCATTCGTTCGGCAAAACCAGAGAATAGAAAAGAAAATCAAAACAAATTATTCCAGTATAAAGAAATCAAGAGAAAACTTAGCTTAATCATGAGGAGGGGGCTCGTTTGTTTCTGGTGAAGTCGGTTTCATCGCGAATCGGAAGGGATTCGATCTGGCTTGCTCGACGTTGTTCGGTCAGGCTTGCTCGTCGTGGCTTGCTCGTCGACAGTAGGGGGCGAATGGTTGAGGGGGCCGAAGGGGGTGGCGACGCTGCTGGTTTTGGGAGGATCGAAAAGGATTTTTGGGATTAGGGTTTCCGTTTCTTTTGATAAATTTTGTGGCGGCTGGTAGAATAGAGGAGGATCGAAGGATGGGAGGGTTTTAACAAGGCGGGTCGGGTTGCTTTGGGCCAAACAAATTAAAGGTAAAGCCCGATTTTGAAATTCAAAGGAAAATTCATGTTTAAAAAAGTTTAAACAGTTCGTAACGTGATTTCTTGATCATACGTTGTCAGATTTACGCGCGGTCAGTCGCGTTGGGACCGTAGTGACGTGAACTTCGAGATGGAGCAGGCGCAGTCCAGATCTGGAGTGTCTGGAATTTTATGCGAATTAAAACGTCAGTAAATTGATCAGAACAGACTGTTTATTGACAGATTTCAACCGAGGTGAGTTGAACTCACTCAGCCCTTCCCGTTTATATTTTATATAAATTGGGTGCTTTTATTTTACTTGTTCTGACTGTTGGTTGATTTATTGCTGGTTATATCTATACTGATGATCAAATGAACGAAATTAAACGGTTATTTAATTTCAGGAATACCACTGTTGGGGTTGACCCACACCAAATAATCCCTTTGACTAGTCACGTTTATGAAACGTGTTCGAAATTGTTTGAATTGCTTGGACTGTTTTGGTTGTTGGTTGATTAGTGATTGTTAGAGAATTTATCAATCAAATGGTTGATAAATATTTTTGAATTTTATTTCAACCATTCTCTAGTAATAACCAATGGATGTTATGAGTGATTAGGCATCGCTTGGTCTGGAAATTTGTTGATTCATAAAATTTGGTATATTGGTAGTTGTTAAGTTATAAATATATTTTACAACGAAATAGATTTCGAAAGTTATTACCGTGGAGAAAAATATTTAAAGGAAAATAAATATTGATTATTCAAAGTCTATTAGGAATTATGGAGATCGGTTTATTTAACAATGTCTTCTGTTGATAAGGGTTTTAAACAATCTAGCAGAAGTAACATAGTGGTTGAGTACTTGATTTATCGTGTTAAAATGAACCGTTAAATGAAGTTATTTAAATTAATTATATTTTAATTAATTTAAGGGAGGAATCAAATAAAATTGGGCAAAGGACTAACTGTATTTTGTGTTTGACGGAGTCGACATTTAAATCAAGTTAGATTTTTATATTGTGAAATAACTAAATGAGAAAATTTGTTAATCCTAGTAAGTTTTTGGAAAGAAGAAATTTATTATTCATTTTGGTAAATAAAGGAGTTAATTTATTTGAATAATAAATGTTGAAAGAAATGGGTTGATGTGTTAATGGAATACCTTTAAGTAATCCAGTTGAATTGAAATGGTCGAGTGATTGGAAAGAGGCTAGGAATGAGTTTTATTTTTGAACTAAAGTTTATAATGAGGCAAATAGGGAGTTTAAACGAATATGATAGGTTAAACAGGAATTTTACTTAATGTTTGTATTAAGTAAGAGAGAGATGAATATGTAAAGGATTTATATTAAAACTGGAAACCATAAACAAGGTTTATAAGTGGCATACGAGTTTAAATGACGTTTTAAATTTAGTACTTAATAGTGGTATTAAGTTAAACCCATGGATTTTTAAAAGGGAATTTCCCGAAAGAAAGGGAATTGGCAAAAAGGGGTTGATTCAAGCTGGGTAAACAAAGTTGAAAATAGGATTCGAAGCAAAGTATTTGAATAAGCCAAAAGTGAATAAGGTGATGTTCGAAATAAGCGATATTAATTTTATTTTAAAAAGAGAAACTTCCAAAGGATGAGAAGTACCATAGAGCGATGTTTAAATAGCGGAATGTGTTTAATATCGATTTTTGAATTACGACTCGTATTTATCTGAAGGTAAGAACGTTGTTGGTCAAGGTCTGAGAGGTAATTAAAATACCCCAACTTGAACAGCTTCGGGACGACCCAAAGATGATACTAGTGGGCGATGGCGAGAATGTGTGATAAGATTTTCCAAAGTAACGGAAAGGAGATGAGATGATATTTCCATAGTAACGAAATAAAAAGGGACTTGAGCGATTAATTTTAAAAGCCAAGTAATACTGTGTACCAGACCAGTAAATCTATGTTTGTGTTTTCATGGATGTTTACTTGATAGTTAAATAACCGACTATCAAGTCTGACCTTTACGAATTGTTGGTATGGAAAGACCGGGATCGAATGAATATTCGAAAACCATTCTGACCAACAAATACGAATATAAAAAGAAGGTCAAGCGATGATCGAGATGGAGCATGTGAAGACCATAGATCTTCATAAAGCGGAAGAACCACTTACAATCTCTGATTCGACCCGGAGATATACTGGGGTTCGGTCGTGGTTGAAACTATGGATTGCAAGGACTATCGCTACTGATCCATGGGGTGATTCCTGTATTGGAGGCAGTAGGAGAGTACCTTCGGTTCACCCTGTTCCTGGGTGACTTGTATGGCCGAGTGTCTGACAAAGTATTTCCAAAGGGATTACACATATTGATGTTCTACAAACGTATCTCTGTTGGTGGCGGAGAAGGCTGTACACCTTCTTTGGCTTAACGCTCAGAGTATTTTTTGTGGGAATCAGTATTCAGTGATACCTGGCGGATCTGACGATGTGGCATTCAAAGTGAATGGTGGCCAGGTGTGCAAAAGATTATGACCTTAAGCCTCACAGCCGGGAAATGACAAAAATTGGGCAGGCAGCATGGCTATGTGGGTCGCTCCCATTAGGGTGTATAATCACCTATCTAGAGAAATTCCTTTTGTTTCTTATTCTATCGATTCTGCCCATTCGGGAACGGTGGTTTGAGTCCAAACGTTGGTGATATACATTCGATACACTCAAGCGAAATGAGTGGTCGATCATGTGAGGGCCGGGTTGCAAGACGTTCTTGTTGAACCCAGTGTATTCGCCTCTAGAGATACACGTGCGGAAGGTGGTCCCATACCTTGTCAAATTGGAAATCCAATATCCAATAAGCGCCCGCGGTTTTCGATTGTATACTATATACGGGGAGCGTGAGATGCAAGCGTTCCTCTAGATTGTTATTTACTTGTATTTAGACATTATTATAATATCAGGAAAAAATATTGATTTCGAAAACTGATTTGGGTTATCGTAAGGTAAAAACCGTCCGTGTTTATGTGTGGATCGGTCTTACGATTATCTTTTTCTTTCGAAAGGATTTTAACTTTAAAATCAAGATGTGTGATACCTTAATGCTGTGCGAGTTTTTCTCACTCTGGTTCACCAGACTGACCCGGTGTTTTGTAAATGCTCGGGTTAGACCGAGGTGTACAGGTTCAGGTTATCAGGTACTGGGAAGTCCGGAGATGAGCTGAAGATGTTCAGATGAATGATATTCCGCTGTGTGATTATATATATGAGGACAGATTATCAACACTGTCCAGATGTGTGTTGTACTCTGATGTTGTAAGTATTTTCAAAAGCTCTCAATAAAGATTTATTTATGTATTATATTTTGTTCCGCTGCGATGTGAGACTCTGTGTTGATTCTTCTTCTTCTTCTATTCCAACTTTCTTTCTTTCTTATCTCACCCTCTAATTTCTTTCTAAACGTTCCAGTGTTTTCAGTGCTTGGAGGATCGGCATGAGTACGGTAAAGGGTATTTATGTCGATTTCCGAGGCCCGAAACCGCTGGGTCGTTACACCTTGCGTTTTTATCCTTTTCTTCAAATTTCAATTCAGTTTGTTGCCAGGCTAAAGAATTCGGTTCGGTTCGGAATCCGATCCGAACAGACCCCCTCTTCTCTCTATCTTTGGCTGGAGTATTGGGCCAAGCTTCGCTTCTGGGCTGTCCATCCGATCCGAACAGGGGTTCTCCTATTGGGCTGCCGATCCGAATGGGGAGACGAATAGTCACCTTCTTCTTCTATATAAACTTCGCCTTCTTCCTCCTTTCATTTTCACTGTTTCATTCGCGAAGTTCTGTAAAACGAGAGAGAAAATACTCAATTCGTGAAACTTCAAAATCCTTCTTAATTCTCGATATAATCACACTGGTAGGTTATAAAACTTTGAACAATCCTTTCTTTAATCATTCTCGAGTCGAATTTGTAGACGATTAGGATGAGTTGAGCATGAAATTCTGATGAACTTTGCCGCCGTGACCCTCCCTCGTCATCATCACCAAAGAACTTGTCGTCGTCTCGAGATTGACATGCTGGAGATTATAATCCGTTGTTAAGTGCACCATCGTAGAATCGCTTGGTTTTGACTTGAGGGACTGGCACGAGATTGGCCCTGGGGTCGGATAGGGAAGAAAGAGGGTGAAAGAGAAGAAGAAGACGATGAAGAATCGGTTCGGTTCGGAAGAATATGGAAGGTGAAAAACAAAGGAAGAAGGAAGGGAATTCAAGAGGTCGGATCGGGTCGGGGCGAGCAAAGAAAGAAAAAAGAAACGAAATCTAGGAGATCGGATCGGGTCGGAGCAAGCACTCAAGACAGGAGGGAAGGAGCCTCCCTAACCGGATCGGATCGGATCGTAAAATGATGGAAAAGAAATATAACTACATGATCCGATCCGAACCGTTAGGGGACTTTGCCTCCGATCCGATCCATCTTCAATTTCTGAGCTTCAATAAGATTTCCAAGCCTAAGGTCACGCCCCCGATCCGATCCCAATGAATGAATCTGAACCGAACCGAAGCACAGTCTACCTTAACACATAAAAACTCGTCTAACTGGCCCAATCAAACTTCGGCATAATCTTCAATTTTATGGACAGTTAGGATAGTGCCTTGCGAACGTAACTGGACATCAAGAATTACTTCAACTCTTTATATCTTGCCAAACTTTTTTGTCGCACTTTTAAACATTTTGCACTTTCCGCATACACTGTTCACACTTTAGTTTGCACACACGCACGGGGGGATACAGGCTAATTTGATCTAATTTGTGCTATTGCTTCTTCAATAGTTCTATGACCATGAGACCCAGACGCTCTTCCAGACTAGCTGAGAGGAAAGAAGCCCCGGAAACCTCTAACAAAATCACTCTCGAGGACATATCTTCTCCGTCAGATCCAGAATGGGACAATGAGGGTCCAGACTACGGGGTTGGAAATCGGGAAAGCAACGAGGTGTCTTCAGAAAATGAAGTTTCTCTGGGTTTTGAGGAGGAAGGAGGGATTCGTGACGATCGAGCCCCCGATGAATTTGAATCGGCCGTTATATTGGACTCACCTCCAGATTCCTTTGAGTCAACAATCGACAACGATCGACTTATCCGAATTTGCTTAAAGTACGGGATAATGAAAAGGGACACTCTAGTGCCTTCAAGCTCTGACCGTCCCCACAACCCTCCAGAAGGATATATGGCGGTCACTCGATTGATGTGCATGGTCGGCGCTATTCCTCCATTCTCTCCCTTCATCATTGACTTCTTAAGACAAATGCGGATTGCCCCCATGCAGCTGCATCCCAATTCGTATGCCTACTTGCACACTTTGTTCATAGCATATCGTGAAATCTTAGGCATAGAGCTCACATTCGATGACGTTCACTTCTTCTATAATTTCAAACATCGGACTCGAGAGACTCCATCTTTCTGCTACTTCGAGTCAGTTCCAAAAAGGAAGATAATCTCAGCACCATTCAGCAGTAAAGCTGGAGATTCCAGACTAGAATGCTTCTACGTGAAGCGACAGCCTGGATGCGCCAAGAGGTGGACAAAATCAAGTAAAGTACTGATTTTCTAAATCCGGGCTCTATACACTTGAATCATCACCTTAACTTGTTTTCCTTTTTGTTTGCAGTCGACAATCCAAAACAAATGTCAGACCAGGTGTTCTTTGACCGGATGCATCAACTTCTTAATGGCGATAAAAAATTCTTGACTATCGATGAAGTCCTTAAAGACGAATATCTTCACTTTCATGGGCTGTTATCCGTTTTTCGTAGCATTGGTTACGCATATATTCCTCCAGTGGAGGTAGTCCCAGAGATAGGAGAAGGCTCAGGAGTTCCTACAGTGCCTCTTCGAACTTCACCTTCTCCATCTTCTACTCAGGATGACGAATTGGCTAACCTGGCCGAAAAGCATCGTGAAGGATATATTGCCCCCGAGGAGGCTACTTCTCCGGAAAAGTCAACGTCCTCCCAAGAGTCACCACTTAATGCTTCCGAGGGGAATATCCCTAGTACTGATGACCAAATATTTCAGGGTTTGGGGGATCTCCCCTTACCTGAAACTATATACACTTCAGAGGATTTCAGGAAGGATCCTTTAGTCTTTACCTCTTCTGAAGAGACCACTCCTGCTAAGGCTAAAGAGCCTGCCCGTACTAGTCTAGCTTCAGATTCGGGTTGGTTGGGGGGAAACACACCACTTAGGACACACTTTATACAACAGCATTAGCATTCATTGCACCTCTTTCTCCGTGAATCCATTAATTCTAAATTTCGTTTGTCTTATTGTACAGGTGCGATGTCTCAATCCTATTATGATATCAGGAAGCTTCGCCGCAGCATGTCCAATCCACCTCAGGATATCGAGTATGATCGCCGGGATGATCGTGGTAGGGAGGACAGAAGGCCTTATGATCCCTATCGTTCTCGACCCTCACGTTCTCGCTCACCAGTTCGGCCGGAACAAGAGAAATACAAGGGTTATCAAAGCCGCAGGGAAGAGGACAGACCACCATCTAAAGACTCCACTTCTTCCCATGAAAAGCGCAGTAGAGAGAGAAGTCCTCCGAAAGAAACCGGGTCTCGGAGTAAGCACAAGGTCCCTGCTACTAAACGACCTAGGACAGACAAAGAAACTACCGAATCCTCCTCACACAGGGACACCGAATTGACAATCCCCGCTCCTCCCCCACTAGATGCGGAAACTGCAGTAAAGCGGGCATACTTGGAGGAGCAATTTCCCGAACACTACTTCGAGACTTTGACTTTCTTACCTGCCCTTGAACCTATTTCTTCTAAGTGGGCAGATGAGGCCAAAGCAAAGATAGATGCGGTGGAAAAACAGTATTCTGAGATGTTTAAATATTCACGCAACCTTTCCAGAATCATCCGTACTCTAATCACAAATACTGACTCAATGCAAAAGACCGCGGAGGAGGATGCCAAGGCTTTAAAAGCTCTAGGAAAAGATTTGGAAGACACTCAAGCTCAGCTAGCTGTCGCTCAAAGGGACGCTTCTAACTTCAAACAACAATTTGAGGACATGCAAAAACGTTATCACGACTTACTTGAATCTCACACTCAAGAGCGTTCTGAGTTAAAAAAGCAAGCTGATGAGGCTAAGTCAGAAGCTGCTAAGACACGCCTTGCTTATGCTGACCTCGAACGGAAAAATGTCGAGTTAGCAAAGAGGAGTGATGAACTAGAAAAGAAGAATGCTGACTTAGCTTCTAAGCTATTGGAGGCAGAGAACAGAGCTGCCCTGGCTGAGGGCAATGTGGAGTGTGCTATCAAATCTGCGGAGGAAACCCACAAACAATTATCTGAGGCGGAGGCTGATATTCAAGGTTTTGGCGAATTGATGATTGAATTCTTTGCACATATCATCCGTCGCCGAAACATTTCTTGGATCGAAGATTACCCATCCACTCTAGTTCAAGTATGGAATCAGATTGTTGAGTGGGAAAAAGAGGAGCTCAAAGTCGATTCTATCGATGAGGATAAGCTAATGGAAAAATACTTGAGGGATGATGAGCCAGAACGCCTAGCTGAAGGGCGCCGCCTCATTGCTGAGGCTATGGAAGAAGAGAGACGGAAGTCTAAATAGAAGAATGCTCTCGAAGTTGGTTCCTCTTCTTCTGCCCCTGCGACTTCTGAAGTAGAGGGGTATGATCCTGAAAATCCGGGAATTCCCCGAACAACTCTGTTATCCCCTATTCCTGAAACAACATCAGAGGTAGTAGTCACCCCTGCCGAGAAGTCTTCGGAAGGTATCCCTACCTTTTCTCCTCAATTTGTCAAGGCTATTTCTACCTTTCGCCATGTGATTGAGCAATCGATGAAAATCCCATTGTTTTCGCCTGAGTTGATAACTGTTGCTTCTCATTCTGTAGGTGTTGAGCCATCCGAAAAGACAGATGTGACTCAGGGAGCCACCGCCGGGGCAAAGCCCGCAGAAAAGGCCAAAAGAGGGGAGGATAAGGCTGCTCCTATAGACTTGGGAGAAGGAAGTGAGCCAACTAAGGTCGCCACTCCCCATGATGAAGAAATGATAGCAGCTTTAAAGGACGATGGCAGTGACGGGGGGCATGAAGAGGAACCAGAAGTTGCTATAGTCGGGGAGTCAAAAAATGCTGATGATGTTACCTTGGCTGCAATGAAAGCTGATCAAGACAAACGCTTGCAATTAAAAGTCGAAGAACTAGACCCCGAAGCCCTCAAGCCCCTCGCAGTTGTGGATGTGGGATCAAGGTTAGTTGTTAAGCTCTCAACTAGATCTATTACAGAGGAACTCGCTAAAAAATCTTCTCTTGATTCCAGCGCTCTGCCCTCCGGGAAGAAGTCTACTGGCTCCAGCACTGCATCTTCAGGAAAGAAGAAATCAAAACGAATCTTGACAGAGGCTGAGAAAGAAGCAAAGGATGCGGAGAAAGCCGCCAAGAAGTCCAAAGCTCATTCGAAATCTAAATAGTGGATTGCCTTGTATGGTTTTAGCATTTAATGAACCAATAATTGCTGCTACAAGAGTGGCTCCTGCACTTTCTTTTTTAGCTATTTTCCTGTACAAATTCATTCATTTGTAAATAAAAAATAACTCATTTTCTGCAATGTCTGTTTGTCAGCACTTCTGCACTTACGTAAAAATGCATGTTTTGCTATAGTTACGAAATGAAGTCACGGAGCGAGGAAATATGTGTATACATATATGCCCGCAGTTAATTCTAATAAATTATTAATGCTTGATCAAGCAATCTGAATGCTCCCGATTTTCTGACGGGATAGCATTTCCTGTGTCGTCAGTGCCTGTCGTTTTTCTGGCATTTCTTTTATACTCTCTCTCTCTCTGGAGAGTTAGAGTTAGGGGAAAAATTTCTTTTTCAGCGCTCAGTCGGAGACGCTTTTATACTCTCTCTCTCTCTGGAGAGTCAGAGTTAAGGGAAGAATTTCTTTTTCAGCGCTCAGTCGGAGACGCTTTTATACTCTCTCTCTCTCTCTCTCTGGAGAGTTAGAGTTAAGGGAAGAATTTCTTTTTCAGCGCTCAGTCGGAGACGCTTTTATACTCTCTCTCTCTGGAGAGTTAGAGTTAAGGGAAGAATTTCTCATTCTTTTATGTTTTGTCGCACAAATAGTCGTTGTGCTTCTTTTTATATCTAAACCGTCTTCAACCTTTTCAGGCTTTGAGTCATCCTGTATTTTATAATCACAACAGAATAATTGATGAATGTATATATGTAATGCATAAAAGTAAATAACACACAATATTTTTATAGTGGTTCAGCTAAGTCGTAGCCTACATCCACTTTATAGTCCTTTATTCATATCGTCAGATTTCCCAAGGCAATTCGTGCCTTGTTACAGAGTTCATAAGAAAAATAACAAAGAGTACAGCATTTCTAATCCAAATATCGCATTAAGTGTTGGGCATTCCATGCTCTAGGGTCTTCTTCGCCATCTACGGTCGTTAACTTGAAGGTTCCTTTTTCAAGTTTCCGTTGGATGACAAAGGGTCCTTCCCACTTTGGACCGAGGTGGGGAAGGGATGGAAAGACTCTCTTTAGCACCAAATCTCCTGGTTCAAAAGTCCTGGGGCAAACTTTTTTGTCGTAATAGCGTGCCATCTGACGTCGATGTCTTGCCGCACGTAAATCTGCTTCGTCCCTTTTTTCTTCGACTTCATCAAGAGACTCAAGTAAAAGCGCCTGATTCGTCATCGGGTCATAATATGTCACCCTGTGGGAGGGAACGTCCAGTTCAACTGGAATTACTGCTTCTGAGCCAAAGGAGAGAGAGAAAGGGGTGTGTCCGGTGGTCGTCTTAAATGTTGTTCGATAGGCCCACAAAGCTAGGGGCAACTCGTCAACCCATTTTGCCTTTGCATGCTCTAATCGCTTCTTGAGGATGGATTTTATTACTTTGTTTATTGCCTCTACTTGCCCGTTCGACTGCGGATAGGAAACTGCAGTATATCGCTTGTCAATCTTATATTTCTGGCAGAAATTTCTGAATTCAGTACTATCAAATTGAGTTCCATTGTCAGTTATAATCGTCCTTGGGATCCCGAATCGGCATATAATATTTCTGACCATGAAACTTATCACCTTTCTTGCCGTGATCTTGGTCAAAGGCTCAGCTTCCACCCACTTCGTAAAATAGTCCACGGCCACTATTGCATATTTCACTCCTCCTTTAGCAATCGGTAGAACTCCAATGATATCAATTCCCCATGTGGCAAATGGCCAAGGACTCACCATTGATTTAAGTTGGGTCGACGATGCTCTGGGGATTCTGGCGAATCTCTGGCACTTATCGCAGCGTCGTGAATAATTAGCTGCATCTTTATTAATTGTAGGCCAGAAGTATCCATATCGCAATATCTTTTTTGCTAAAGTCTGACCTCCTGTATGATCTCCACACTCACCTTCGTGTACTTCTCTTAGTACACGCTTGATGTCGTCGTGTGCTATACATCGTAACAGGGGCATAGAAAATCCTTGCCTATAAAGAGTATCATCTTGTATGACATATCTGGTAGCCTTGCGAACTATAGCCCTTCTTTCACTCTTCTTTGACGGGAGTGTTCCATCCTTAAGGAAGTTCTTAATTGGGGTCATCCACGACTCCTTCTCCGGTTCCGCTTCAAAAGCGAACTCAATTTCCATTGACTCAAAGCTTGGCGATTCCAACGTTTCAATTGGAATTATTTCAGTCTCTTCTGGATTGTCGGAACTAGCCAGCTTCGCCAGCCTATCCGCTTTCTGGTTTTCAGCTCTAGGAATATGTGCTATGTTGTACCGCTCCAAGCTATTCAATAGCTCTCTCACTTTCCTGAGGTAGGTGATAAGTCGAGGTCCCCGAGCCACAAATTCCTCTCGCACTTGGCAAACAACGATTTTAGAGTCACAGAATATATCCAATGTTTTTATTCTGAGGTCTTTAGCAAGCTTCAGCCCGGCAATCAGGGCTTCATATTCAGAATCATTGTTAGTCGCCGAAAATTCTAATCGTAGAACATAATATAACGACCGTCCTTCGGGGGTGACTAAGACGATTCCAGCTCCGGACCTTCGATCATTCTTGGCTCCATCTGTGTATAGTTTCCACGGATCTATCTTTAACTCATCCTCAGATCTAACCGCTTTGTCATCAATTACTTCCTCCTCTGGGATGGTGAATTCCGCAATAAAGTCTGCCAGAGCTTGCCCCCTGATCGACTTTCGTGGTTGAAAATTCAAATCAAACTGACTTAATTCTATATTCCATTTGATCAACCTTCCCGATGCTTCGGGTCTCTGCAACACCTGCCTCAAGGGCTGGTCGGTGTATATGGTTATTGGATAAGCTTGGAAATAGTGACGAAGTTTTCGAGATGCGATTAGGAGGCTGTAAGCGAGCTTCTCAATCTTTGGGTAGTTGCGCTCTGCCGCTGCTAATTTCTTGCTTACATAATACACTGGCCTTTGTACTTTGTCTTCTTCTCGAACCAGGGCTGTGCTAACGGCGTGAGCCGAAACTGCCAAGTAAACAAACAGTTCTTCGTGATCTACTGGCTTTGACAAAATCGGCGGTTTCTCTAGCAGTTCCAATAAATTTCGAAAGGCCTCAACACAGTCTGGAGTCCACTCGAAGTTCTTCTTTCCTCTTTTAATCAAATCAAAAAACGGAACGCACTTGTCTGTGGCTTTGGAGATGAATCTACTCAGCGCAGCTACTTTCCCTGCAAGACTTTGAACGTCTTTAATTCTTCTCGGCTCTTCAATGTTTCTAATCGCTGCTATCTGGCTAGGATTGATTTCAATTCCTCGGGAACTCACAATGAAGTCTAGGAACTTTCCCGATGCCACTCCAAATGAGCATTTCAGAGGATTCAGCTTCATCCGATATTTTCGCAGGATACCAAACATTTCCGCCAAGTCTTGCGTATGGCTGGAGGACTGTTTCGATTTGACAAGCATATCATCCACATAAACTTCCATAGTCTTTCCTATTTGATTATAAAACATTCTGTTCACCAAGCGCTGATAAGTGGCTCCAGCGTTTTTCAATCCGAATGGCATTACAACATAACAATACAATCCCAAATTTGTAATGAAGCTCGTATGTTCTTGGTCTGGCACGTGCATAGGAATTTGGTTGTACCCAGAGTATGCATCCATGAAAGAGAGAAGTTCATGACCTGCTGTCGAGTCTACAAGCTGGTCAATTCTGGGAAGTGGGAAACTATCTTTAGGGCAGGCTTTGTTCAAATCTGAAAAATCAATACAAGTCCGCCACTTTCCATTCGGCTTCTTTACCAAGACGGGATTCGATATCCAGTCGGGATATGTCGAATCTCGAATAAATCCATTCTGCTTCAACTTCTCCACTTCCTCTTTGAGAGTAGCCGATCTCTCTGGGCCCAGCATGCGTCTCTTTTGCTTCACAGGCGGATGTTTCGGGTTTACATTCAATTTGTGACTTATAATGGATGGCGATATCCCACACATGTCAGCGTGGGTCCAGGCAAACACGTCCAAGTTCGCCTTCAAAAAGTCCGTTAGTTCTTTGGCCCGACATAGATCCAATTGAGACCCAATCTTCAAGACTCTTGTCAGATCAGCGTCATCAATGGGAATTTCCACTGTCGCTTCATTAGGAGTTGCATTCTTAGTCTCTGGTTCCTCGTCTTTTCTGGGATCCAGGTCTTCAGGCGTTCCTTTAAGCAACTCTTTCGGGGCCGATTTCTCTAATTGCTACGCCGAGCCCCCCTTTGGGGGAGGCGAGGCATCTTCACTCTCGATGTTAAGTCCTTTCATCAACATCTTTAGTTCGGCCACATAGTAGGCCCGTCCGGAAACTTGATCCCCTCTCATTACTCCAGTTCCAGCTTCGGTTGGGAACTTAAGCAATAAACACCAGGGGGCGATACAAACTCTGAATTCAGCAAGGGCAGGACTCCCCAAAAATGCATTATAAGGCGAATCTACGTCCAATACTACGAACTGAAGCATCCACACTCTTCTGCGTTCTCCTTGCCCCAAGGTCACGGGCAATTCTATATATCCCATGGGAGCTGTTAACGCCCCGTTGAAGCCTCTTATCCATCCTTCACATGACTTCAAATCTTCAGACTCAAGCTTCATTTGATCGAATGACTTCTTAAATAAAATATTGACAGAACTTCCGTTGTCTACCAATACCTTATGGACCAAGGCCGGCCCAATAGTGGTAGTAATAACCAACGGATCATCAGTGGGTGATTGGATCCCAGTACTATCTCGGCTGCAGAATACCACGTCGTCAAACATGGTCTTCTGTTGTTTTATGGGGGTGATATCTTCCAAATCATCACCTTCATTCACATCTAGATGCTTGGCAGCATTTACATATTGATCCATTGATCTGAAACTTCGGATTGCCGGGTGAGGTCCGCCCACTATGCAGTTGATAACAATTCCTTTACCTTTCTGCTGCGCTGTAGGCTTGGGAGCAGGTAGAATCTGTTTTGGAGCCTGCTCTCCTTGCCCCCTGTCCCTCGGGGCAACCTTGTATTCATCCAACTTCCCTTCACGCAGCAGCTTCGCAATCACATCCCTCAAATGCCGACATTCATTGGTTGAATGCCCATGAGTTCCATGAAACAAACAAAATTTCCCTGTCGCCATTTCTTTCTCGGTCGAATCACGAGGTGGCGGACTTTTGTACTGCAACACATTGTACGTATCCAGGTAAATATTTTCCAGGGTGTCGTTCAATGGTGTATAATTCTCATAGGTCTGGAATCGGGGTCTTTTGTTAGGATCACTTCCCCTATTTCTGTTTCTTCTGTTACCGTTCGGATTACGGTTATTGTTGTTGTTACCCCCGCTTCCAGCATTGTTGTTTCCACCCTTGTTTCTCACATTTACTTCCACCTTGCCAGAACTTTCCCCAGACTGCTTCACGGCGATATTACTCTGCACATTTTCTTTTGAAGCCGTCTCAGACTTTCTCTTTCGGTTTGCCCTGGCCTCCTCTCGCCTTAAATAAATATCGGCTTTTTCATAGAATATCTCTCTTGTGGAGGGTGTCTTCCCAGAATGGTAATCTCCGAACTCAGATTCAGGATTGACTCCTTCCTTTAATGCCATCAGAATAGTGGGCTCATTCGGGTCACTAACCTCAATCACAGCTAGGTTAAAACGGTCAAGATATGCCCTCAAAGACTCTCCTGGTGCCTGCTTGATTCTCGATAATTCAATAACACTTTTGGACTTTCGGGCATGGAGTCGGAACTGGTTCATAAAACGTTCGCTCAGTTCCCTGTAATTCGAAATCGAACGAGGAGGAAGTTGGGTAAACCAGAACAGCGCCACATCTTCTAAGTAGATTGGGAATGCTTTGCACTTCACCTCATCAGGGGCAGCAGCAGCATTCATGAGCCACGAGTATCGCATCAAATGCTGTCCCGGATCAGTCCTTCCGTTGTACTTGTCCATCTGTGGTAAGTTAAAGCGCCGGGGAAATTGGAAGTCGAGGATATCGTCGGTGAAAGGAGTATGGCTTCGCTCAATGCCATAATCTTCATTTGTATAGTTCCGGCTCTCGGACATGATCTGGCGAACCATTGCCTGTACATCAGCATTAGTTAGGGGCCGCTCAGGTTCCCTGGCCCTAGTATCCGAGTTCCTTCTGGGCTCTTGTTCAGGAGATGCCCTTCTTCTTCGAGCTGCTTCTGCTCTATTCCGTTCCCTGCGCTCCCGGTCGATCTCGGGAGGAGGGGACTGGAGCCTTTTCCCCCGAGTGGGGTCATTGTTTCCTAGCGCTCGTGCAATATCCTCACGAGATCCCAAAGATCCAAATGTCAGCTGCTCCACATTCTGAGGTCGTTCGAGCGGCCTTCGTTCACGGGGCCGCTCTTCCTCGGAAGATGAAGATTGATCCACTGGTGTGTGACGAACCGGTGATGGAGTTCTCTGTCGACGGAGTTCGCTAATCTCCCTACTCATGAGCCTCATATTCTCCTGCATCATGAGATTAGTGCGCTCGTGGACTTTCATAGCCTCCCTTGTACTTTCAAGCATATCAAGTAGGCGCGAGAAATCTCCTTGAGTAATGGGCGCAGATGGGTTGACCTGATCACTGACCATGGCGGCTGGAATCGGAGCATTTGTAGGGACTCGAGTAGAAGTTCCAACATCACCAAGAGTCGGATCGGATCGGAGATGGGAGGTCGGATCGGATCGGAGCTGGGGAGTCTGGTCGGGTCGGTACATGGCAAGCTGCTCGGGTCGGTTCAGATTGGGGGAATGCACTGCTTCAGAATCTCCTACCCGGATCGGATCGGAGCTTTCCCCTTGAAGATGGCTCGGATTTCCTGCATTGGTTCGTCCTGCTGCTGAACTCTGCCCACGAGACCTTGTTACAACCGCATTTTGCTGATCTTCGCCAGCTCCATTTCCTCGAACAGACTGAACTTCTTTGCCTTTTCCTTTGGCCATGGTTTTTTGACAATCAATTTAACAAATATTCAAGGGCGTTGACACTTAAGGATTAACTTCTTTGAACTCAACGGTCCAAAAAGTAGAATGATAATCCCGGAAAACAAAGAATTCAGATGAGTTCTCAGTGAAAGCACCAAAATGTTAGACCAAAAAGTGGTTCTAACACCCAAATTGATTAAAAGCAAATGAAATGAGATAAAAATGAAAATGAACACACAGGATTTATAGTGGTTCGGCGAGGAAGTGCCTACGTCCACTTATCTTTCACTATTTTCAATGATTCAGTTGCAAATACAATGAAATATTCACTTGATTTCTCTCACAACTCACTTACAATCACTCAATTGACTAAAAACAAATAATGAAAGAAGATTTGGATTCTCTGGGAGTGCTGGAATTCGGGTTATGAAGGTGGTTGGATTCTCCAAGTGCCCGAAAAAAGATCCTTTTCTTTGTCTCCAGACGGGGTATTTATAGGTGTGAATTTGCTCAGAGCCCGATCCGGTTCGGAGCCATGTGTCATCCATCCCATCAGCATCGGGTTCGGATGGATTTCTATGTTGACAACGCATCAGAATAATGGACGTTATGGGCAGGAACTGGTCATAGCCGATCCGGATATCCAGGCGCTCGTGCAGGGGAGTGATGTGAAAAATGGGTTCGGGTCGGAGGGACATGTACAAGGGGTTCGGATCGGGATATCCGATCCGACCCGGATTGACTTGGAAACAATTCTCCCTTCTCTTTATTCTGCTCCGCTCCACTCCGATCTATCTTCGTAGTGATCAAGTGGCCTTCCGATCCAATTGAGATTATATTGCCCTCCGATCCGAACAGCTGTGCCTTTCTAATTCCAAGAGTAATAGTTCACCGATCCGAATAGCAGACTTTACCCTATCCGAACCGCTATCCTGCTCCGATCCGACCCGCTTCAGAGTTTTTCAAGTTCTTCAATATTTCATATGTTGACTTTGTGTTGCCCAGTTCACAAAGTGGGCTAACACTTTCAATATTTTCCTATGGAAAAAATAAATTTATTTCCAACATCATTACCCTTTCAAACTAGTACCATCCTCTGGATAATTATAAAGTCCTTCAAGTTAGGATATTCTATTTACCTCTCAGACCTTGGCTCGACAATGTTCTTATCTTAAGATAGATAAAAGTTTGTATCTCAAGGAAAATATTAATTAAAATATCACACCAATTTCATTTACTACTTCATTTAAATATGGACTTATAAATCATTTCTAGCATTTGAAAAATCTCCTTTCAAATGTAACTATTTTTACTTAATTCATTTATTTAGTAATCCTTACATAAACCCTCAGTTTGAACCCTCTTTAATATAATTCGTTTAAAACTTGAATTTTATTATCAAAACCCCATTTTCCGAATCCTCTATTTTAAAACCACTAAGCATCTTTTTATAAAACTTAATTTGGATTTTATTACTAAAATCTGTTTACCAAATTCTTTACACAATCCATTAAGCATTTCCCTCTGCATTTTTGAAAATCTCCCTTCAATTTCAATTTTCTTTACTTAATTCAATTATTAAGTAAACATCCATTTAAAACCATCACATTTGGCTTAAAATCTCTTTTACAAACCATGTTCACAAAAGCTTGGATTTATTTCTAAAATCCTTTTATAAACCCTTTTCAAAATTCAACTAAAATCTCATTACAAACTCAATTACTTTCTTAAGTGAATTTCATTTAAAAAGAAAGTCCCTTCAATTATTATTAATTAAAATAATAATTAACTTCACATTAATTAAAATAAAAGTAGTTAACTTTGTTATTAACTAAAGATATACTAGTTAATCCCTTTTTGAAAGTTACTTAAATAATACCTAACTTCATTAAGAATCATCAACTCGATAATTATTTTTAAACACCGTTAATTAAATGATTTATTAACTTTTAAGGAACCTTATAAAGTTTAAACAATCAGTTGTCAAAACTATTTCTATTAGATTAATTGATAACAAATTAATCTAATAACCAATTTCAATTATACAATTGACTTAGTTAACTTGAAAACATCAGTTAACTTGTTAACTGATTTCCACTAATCTTTCCTCTTAAATTAATTAGTAATATAACTAATTTAATAATATCACACTTAATTTTTTTGGCAAGGCCAACTGGCTCTTTAGAGTGGACCATGCCACTTTCATTATAACTAGTAATGATACATGGACGAACAGGTGATATATAGTAAATCTATCAGCTACAAACGGTTTTGAAATGGATCATCCACTGAATCTAATTACATTACAGTACAGGAGTCGAGCAAACTTGTAACGAACTGCAAATCCGTACTACCTGAGTTGACTACGTACATCACACATCCAACCCAAATAACACAGAAATACGAATCATTCATTTTTTTAGAAGAAAAAGGTAGAAGAAGAAAAGAAATAACAACACAGAATCTCACATGGTAGCGGAAAAAAATATAATGTATCATATCTTTAAAATACAAAATTTTAACTGTATAACATACACTTATCAGAGTACAACACTAATAACACAACGGAAAGAAAAATGCTATATATCTAACACTGAAGCCTCCTGCTCCAAGCTACTTTACATAGATCTGTAAAATCCCGAACTACTTGACTACCCGTACAAATTTTGGCACCCAAGAGTTTAGGTAAAACAAAACAAAATAAAATCTGGGTCAGTCATGGGACTGGTATGAGTAAATAATTTTAAACAGTTTGAGAAAATAAACGATATCTCATAAGACCACGTCGTATAACACGGAATGGGTTTTTTCCCTTATGAGAATCCAAAACACCTGATTTAAACTTCAAAATCCTTTTGAAAGAAACAAAAAATCTTTATATCAAAATTCTTTTGATATTATAATAGTGTATAAATCAATAAATAGAAATCTAATGGAACACTTTCATCTCACGCTCCACGTATATATAATATACAATCAGAACCGCGAGCACTTATTGGGTAATGATTTTCCAACTATGACAAGGTATGGAACCACCTTCTGATAGTGTATCTCTAGAGGATAATACACTTAGTTCAACAAGAACATCTTGTAACCCGACCACACATGACCGACCACTAATTTCGCTTAAGCGTATCGAGTGTATATCACCAACGGTTGGGATCAGCAACCGTTTTCCCGAATGGGACAGCATCGAATAGAATAAAGAATGAAATGAATTTCTCTAGATAGGTGATAATAAACCCTCCGATTTTTGTCATTTCCCGGTTGTTGAGGCTTGAGGCTACAATTACTTATCATTCATTGATAAGACAATCACTTTGAATGCCACATTGTCAGGTTCTTTAATCATTAATTGATTTGCATAAATATATTCTGGATATTATGCTAAGAGGTTAAATTCTCCGCCACCATATATATTTATTGTAACAACCCGGAATTTTGGGGAAAATTTAAATTTTTTATTTTAGTTAATTTAAAGGATTTATTATATTTAAAATAATTTATTTTAAATAATAACGACGAAATAATTTATTTTAAATTGATGTTAGAACGTATAATTTATATTAATTATATTTTGAGCCTGAAATGGTGCGGTAATTTCAATATTCGATTTTCAACTTTGGAAAAATATATAAAATTCGTTATAATTCAGAATTGGACGAACAAGAAATGCTAGGATTGTATTGACGATATCTTTCTAATGAATTTAAGAAATTAAGATTTCAGTTTATAATTTGTAAGTTATGAAAAAATTAAAATTTTAGAAAAACGCTATGGAATTTATATATATAATATATATGGCCCAAAACTCTACTTTTTGCATACGAATGAATTTGGACTCGAAACCACCTCCATTGGGTTCAAAATGATATTTCTACATTGAAAAAGTATAAACACTTATATATTACGAGTTTCGGAAATTATTCATATTTATTTGTATTTTTAATATTAAATATATACGCCTTAAAAATGGGAATTTTGCAAACGACCTCTGAATTCGACGAATCCACTTTCTATGGATCCGGAATATTAAATTATTGCTAGATTCCAAAATTCGTAATTTTTGGAGTCGGTATGTAGTCGTTATTAATTTTTCAATGAAAACGGTCAATTTTCAGACTTTAAAAATTCATTAATAATTCATACGGACTCGGAATTTAACGAAATCAGTTTCTATGGGTTCGTAATGTTAAGAAGTAGCTGTGTTTCAATTTTCAGAAAAATTGGAATCAGTATGTGATCACACAGTTTTGAAGAAAAGGACTAAAAATTAAAGAAAATTATAACATAAGGCTTATTATTATATAAGTTAAAATAGACAAGGACTTGAATAGAAAATTCACAACCTCTATATAATATCTCAATCTCTCATGACCCTAACTTTTCCTAAACCTATCAGCCTCCTTTTCCTTCATTTTCATGGCGGCTACACTCCTTTTTCCTCTATAAACTTCTTTGCAAATTAGCCCCTGAAACTAAATAATTTATATCTCTCAATCAGAACAAAATCAGACCAAACCCTTTTTGGATTTTGTTCATATCAATAACCGCTACCTACCATGAAAAATTCATGACCTATCGTCGCACGGATTCGCCGGAATCTCAATCCAAAGGCAGCAGGTCTATTTTCGTTTTTTGGGTATTGCGGGCCCCACGAAAGGAGTTAGGTCGAGCGACTTCAGGCAGTGGTAGAGGGGAAGCATACGGTTCTTTTGGCGTTGCTGGCATGGTCTCAGGTGGCCGGAGTTGGACGGAATGTCTGTTCGATTAAAGGGGTGCGAAAAACAGGACAGTCGCAAAGATGAGCAATTTCCGGACGATCCGTACATTTACAGGTGAAGTGACCCACAAAGAAGTTGTTCGGGGGGTCGAGATCTAGCTACTGACAAAAATTGGTGGCATTTGGAGTGCCGAGCCGGCCGCAGCACTAAGATGAACGGAAAAGGCAGTTTTCTGTTCAACTGCAGATCGTAGGGCCCACGTGGCAAACTGGAGGGGGGACCACCAAGCGTGGAAAGAGGGGGAGAAGCCAGAGAGAATGGCGTTGGTTTCGTGCAATTCTGACTTATAGTTTGGCCGTGGCGAGCATTTTAAGTTCAGGGTGTTGTTGGAAAAAAAAGGTTAAGGGCTTAAACGCAAAACATTTATTTAATTTTATGTTCAATGTTTATAACGCGATATCTATCACATACGAGGTCGAAATCTGACGATTTCAGATCCGCTGGGATCGTGGCAACGATATCTTCGCAATAACACTAACTACGTTCAATTCTGAGCAAAGTTGAAAATTTGGGTAATTTTTACCATTTAAATTAATTATTTAATTTGGTCAAACTTCGAAAATTTATATCTTTTTGATACGAACTCGAAATCGCACGAAACAGGATTTGTTGCGATCGTAGGGTCGAGAGCTTCGCATGGACATCAATTTTGTCAATTTTAGAGCATGTTGGATTCTGGGCTAAAAATTCGACCTGAACCGTCAATTAAAAGCATGACCAAGATGAGAACTTTATCTCACTCAAATTTTTTGAACAACTATTTATTTTATTATTAAATATAAATTTATTATCTGTGTTGGAATTATTGTTTGTTGGATAAATGTTGATTTGAATGACTGTTGTGAATTGTTCGAAATTTGAAATATGTGAACATGTTAAATAATGTTATGTTATTTATAATATATAAAACTATGTTTACACTGCCATAAACAAGTTTCCTGACTTGTGTATGTTGATTGGACGATATATTTTCACACGTCACCCAAGTGCACAAATATATGTGTTGGCTGAAACCCCACACGGGTCTTGGGTCGATATTCTGATTTCACATCTCCCTTGGATTTATTGTAAAATGCACTTTGGCTGTTATTGAATATTTTGTTGTTATTTTGAAATGAATAAGATGCATGAAATCCATATTATTCAAATGGTATGGTAACTGATTAAGTCTCATTCCAATTTTGAATTTAATGAATATTTAATTTAGTAGTCAATTCAAGGAATTAAATGATGTTTTCAATTGAAAAGATTATAGCTTTATGGTTGAAAGTTTGAATTGAAAAGAATACGTTTTTATGGACAATATGTTGAAATAAAAGATTTGAATTCAAAATTTAACATTTTAAAAAGGAAAGTTCAAAATTTTATCAGGAATTGGAATGTAAGTCAGAAGGTTTGAAAAACAAAGGATTTATGAATATTAATAACAATTTAATATGGAGACCCTTTATAGTATAAAGAATATTTTAATTAAGGTATTTTAAATTAGATGATATTTTGAAATTAAGTTATTTTAAAATTAAGGACATTTTAAGATAATATGTTTCAGTTAAACAATTATAATTATAAATTATAATTGTACTTGGACACGAGGTTAGGTTACATTTGTGGTTGAAGCCTGCCCGGACCCAACCGGCATATCCAGCAGCCGCAAATGTTAGGCCTAATGTGAGGGGTCCAAGTGCGCAAGTACGAAACGGGCCATGACACGAGGTTAAGCCCAACTTGTGGGATAAGTCTGCCAGGAACCAACCGGCATATCCAGCATCCACAAGTCGCAGGCTTAATGTGGGAGGTTTGGCCCAGTATAAAGTTTGAAATGAAAATATAACATTTTCCAATGTAATAAAGTTTGAATTGAAAATAAAGTTGAAATGAAAATATTACGTTTTCCAATGTAATAAAGATTGAATTGAAGATAAAGTTGAAATGAAAATATTACATTTTACAATGTAATAATGTTTGAATTGAAAATAAAGTTGAAATGAGAAATATTACATTTTCCAATGTAATAAAGATTGAATTGAAGATAAAGTTGAATGAAAATATTACATTTTCCAATGTAATAAAGTTTGAATTGAAAATAAAGTTTGAAATGAAAATATTACATTTTGCAATGTAATAAAGTTTGAATTGAAAATAAAGTTGAAATGAAAATATTACATTTTCCAATGTAATAAAGATTGAATTGAAGATAAAGTTGAAATGAAAATATTATATTTTCCAATGTAATAAAGATTGAATTGAAGATAAAGTTGAAGATAAAGTTGAAATGAAAATATTACATTTTCCAATGTAATAAAGATTGAGTTGAAGATAAAGTAGAAATGAAAATATTACATTTTCCAATGTAATAAAGTTTGAATTGAAAATAAAGGTTGAAATGAAAATATTACATTTTCCAATGTAATAAAGATTGAATTGAAAATAAAGTTGAAATGAAAATATTACATTTTCCAATGTAATAAAGTTTGAATTGAAAATAAAGTTGAAATGAAAATATTACAATTTCCAATGTAATAAAGATTGAATTGAAGATAAAGTTGAAATGAAAATATTACATTTTCCAATGTAATAAAGATTGAATTGAAGATAAAGTTGAAATGAAAATATTACATTTTCCAATGTAATAAAGATTGAATTGAAGATAAAGTTTGAAATGAAAATATTACATTTTCCAATGTAATAAAGATTGAATTGAAGATAAAGTTTGAAACGAAAATATTACATTTTCCAATGTAATAAAGATTGAATTGAAGATAAAGTTTGAAATGAAAATATTACATTTTCCAATGTAATAAAGATTGAATTGAAAATAAAGTTTGAAATGAAAATATTACATTTTCCAATGTTATAAAGATTGAAATGAAAATATTACATTTTTCAATGTAATAAAGGTTGAACTAAAAAGATTACATTAAAAAGATTTCATTTTTATTTAAGGTTGATTACATTAGAAAGAATACATTTTTATAGTTAACTTGTTTCATTAGAAAGATTAGAAAATAAGAATGACAATCTCACTATAATATGTTTTTCAAGTAAAAGGGTAGAAAATAAAGATTATATTTTTATTATGGTCTTGCTTCCAGTTATAATGAATCATGTTTTTAAGAAAAGATTTGACTACGAAGATTATATGTTCATTGATTGTGTTGCATTAAAAAGAATTTGATGTTAAAGTATAATTTGTGATTTAGAAATCTTTTAATTAAAATCTAATTGAAATTTCTAAAGAGAAGTTTTCCAATTCAATATATATTAAATTGGAATTGAAAGAGAATAATTAGATTTGGGGTTGTCGTGAACGGTGTCTGTAATAACATTGTTCTTCAACCCCGATTAGAAAAGAATAAATCTTTTAAATAAGAATTAATGGAATTTTCCAATCGATATTTAAATTGGAATTAAATAGTAAATATAAATTTGGAAAAGATAAATCTTTTAATTAAGATTATTAGAGTTTCCAATTACATTTAGTAATTGGAATAAATTGAAATGTAAATTTGGTTTATCGTGAACTATGTTTTTAACGACATTCGTTCTTTAACCCGATTTACAGTGAAAATATGATTTGGAATTTATAAATCTTTTATCTAGATTTAATGAAATTTTTCCAAAGTAAAGTTTTCCAATTTAACATATTAAATTGGAAATGAATGGAATTCGATTGGTTAATAATTGAGATGAACTTCTGTGGATGAAGACTGTTACTGTATATGGAATTTAAAAGGCCTTGCCGTTATTCCATTTATATTATTAGTCTGATACAAAAATTTATATCGATTATATGTTGATCTAATTTCAGTGAAGATTCCATATTTTATGGAAGATGATTTTGGGTTTATCGTGAACTGTGTTTTAATGACACTAGTTCTTTAACCCAGTTAAAGATAAGAATTATTTCTTAAAATTGGTTATCATTAAATAATCATTTTTGATATTAAAACCGAATTGGAGTTTTAATAAATTCTTAATTGGATTGAATAGAATAAATTCAAAGGATTTTATCTTTGATAAAATTAATGGGAATCTTTCCCTAAAAATAAGAACATTTTATTAAAAAGAATATTCTGGATTGGAATGAGGCGTTTGATGTGTTTTTATAGCACTTGATTATAAAATACGCGAATTATTCAGAAAGACCGGGTTTAACCCGTTCTGAATAATTAATACGACAATCAAGAGTCGAAGATGAAGACGATGGTTGAAGACCGGAGTTCTTCACATCGTTGGATGGTTATTGCTATCTTGATTGGACCGTACACCCAAGACGATGGAAAAAGTGGTGATCATCCAAACGTACTTGGAGATCGACGGAAATGCGAGGAATAAGGTGCCTCCGGTTTCGTTCAGACCCAGAACGGACTTGTAAATGGATTGTGTGTCTGACATTGTATTCCTTTATATTGTACTCGTTGATCTCTGTTTAACGTATAACTGTTTGGTGGTGGAGAATTTATTCTTTGCTTAACACCCGGTTATATATTGGTAGATGATCAATGATATGGTATGGTCTGACAATGTGACACGCCAAGATGTAATTGATCAAGGCTTTTGTTGAAAAGTGGGCCTTGTGGGATGATCAAATCATAGCCTGTTTAGGCATAGCTTTGTGTATAGTGTGACTTCGCGAACCTCACACCCCAGTATGAGTCAAAAAAGGGATATGAACCGTAGGGAGTGCACACGCTTCTTTCTAGCTAGAGTGATGTCAGGGACCTACCAGCGCTGACACTGACATTTTACTTATGTGGATGATGGATTTTGAGGTGCCTCAGATTTATAGGCCGTTGTGGTCATATGGAGGTCCACAAGGATCGGGAAGCGTATGTTCAGGCATAACTAATCCACTTTCGACAGGTGTGGACCGGCCCTATCGCTCTAAGGGTTCATTACGGGGGATCCTGAGGCATTTGCTAGAGTGTCTCAAATCGGAGAGGACCTAGCCTCGATCTCATGATGGAAAAACCAATTTCCAATACGACACCATGCGGTTTTGATTGTAGAACTAGTATGGCAACATGATATATGGTACCCATGTCGTCTATGATTGATACATTTATTTTCGAAATTGATTTCTACACTATGCACTTATAGTAATATTAAAAGATAAATTTCGCGTACCAAACATATTTGGCTATTATAAGGTAAAACTCTATCCTCCGGCATGCGTTGCATTGTGTGATGGGACATGAGTCTTATAATAGCTTCATTTTCCTTTATTTAGCATTGCGCTGTTTATTTTTATGCACTGGTATTCTTGGGGGTAAACCCGTTCCGTGTTATACGGCGTGGTCCCTTGATTTACCTAACTTTAAAATCAACTTAATAACAGTTTTTAATTCTCACACCAGTCCCATGACTGACCTGGAGTTTATTGTTTTAACCTAAACTCTGGGTTCCCATATTTTCCACACGGGCAGCTAGTAGTTTTGGTTTTGCAGATATTATATTCACAGGATCCTGGTCTACTACTGAAGCGATATCCGGAAAGCTCTGTATCCGTGTATTTCTTTCAGTTGTGTTTTTGTATTATTTTCCGCTGCTATTTAAATGCAATTTAAACTCTGATATTGTATTATCAATGTATATTATTCATTCATACTCTGAAATATTCTTGTGCTCTGATGTAATTGTTGTAACAGCAATAAAATGTTCTATTGTTTGTGTTCTGCTGTGTATTGTTCTCACAGAAATCTGGGCTTTCCTTTACGGGGAAGTTTGGGTCGTTTCATTTGGTATTAGAGCTTTGGTTTACAGAGCTCGAGAACAAGATACATTAGAATCGAATGGTAGAATTCATCAGAGATTGGATTATTAATATCCAATAAGAATGACTCGTTAGAGATAGGATCAGTAGTATCCTAGAACAAGTGTGAAGAGTATTATTTTCCTTAAAATTAAAATAGTAAAACAAATTTAGTTTTAAATTTTTTATCTTAAAATACGTATTTGAGATATTATTATTATATTTTAATTTGGACAATCGAGTATATAAGATTTTAAATAGACGAGTAATTAACGGATATTAGAAGTTTTAATATACTGGATAGATATAGAATCACACTCTAGTCGCCCGGGGATAATCCTGATGATGACAGCTGCATCATCAGTATTTATGTTCGAGTAACGATGGTGGAATATCTATATATTTCCATTAACTAGTGTGAGAACCAAAACTAAATAGGGTATATTGTTGTGATTTGCACTGAAACATGATTTTTGACTACATATATTAAAATTATGCCTTTGAAAAGATAATCACCTAATTGATTGCTAGTTGTGATGTTTGATTATTAGTTTAAGTAATTAAAATATAGGAATGATAATTAATTTAACCACTATATTAAAGAATGATAAATTTAACTAGATTAAATTTAATACTGAACTGAATTGAAAATTTAGTAGAAATGAAAATTGAGTAATTAAATAAACAACTTTTAGCTCTGTTCCCTTTTCGAGGACGAAAAGATTTTAAGTGGGGGTGATTGTAACAACCCGGAATTTTGGGGCAAATTTAAAAATTTTATTTTAGTTAATTTAAAGGATTTATTATATTTAAAATAATTTATTTTAAATAATAACGATGAAATAATTTATTTTAAATAGAAGTTAGAACGCATAATTTATATTAATTATATTTCTAGCCTGAAATGGCGCGGTAATTTCAATATTCGAATTTCAACTTTGGAAAAATATATAAAATTCATTATAATTCAGAATTGGACGAAACAAGAAACGCTATGACCATATTGACGATATCTTTCCAATGAATTTAAGAAATTAAGATTTCAGTTTATAATTTGTAAGTTATGACAAAATTAAAATTTCAGAAAAACGCTATGGAATTTATATATATAATATATATGGCCCAAAACTCTACTTTTTGCATACGAATGAATTTGGACTCGAAACCACCTCCATTGGGTTCAAAATGATGTTTTTGCATTGAAAAGGTATAAACACTTATATATTTCGAGTATTGGAAATTATTCATATTTATTTGTATTTTTAATATTAAATATATACGCCTTAAAAATGGGAATTTTGCAAATGACCTCTGAACTCGACGAAACCACTTTCTATGGATCCGGAATATTAAATTATTGCTAGATTCCAAAATTTGTAATTTTTGGAGTCAGTATGTGGTCATTATTAATTTTTCAATGAAAACGGTCAATTTTCAGACTTTAAAAATTCATTAATCATTCATACAGACTCGGAATTTAACAAAACCAGTTTCTATGGGTTCGTAATGTTAAGAATTAACTGTGTTCCAATTTTCAAAAAAACTGGAATCAGTATGTGATCACACAATTTTTAAAACGAAGAAAAGGACTAAAAATTAAAGAAAATTATAACATAAGGCTTATTATTATATAAGTTAAAATAGACAAGGACTTGAATAGAAAATTCACAACCTCTATATAATATCTCATTATCTCATAACCCTAACTTTTCCTAAACCTATCAGCCTCCTTTTCCTTCATTTTCATGGCGGTTACACTCCTTCTTCCTCTATAAACTTCTTTGCAAATTAGTCCCTAAAAAAAATCTCTCAATCAGAACAAAATTAGACCAAACCCTTTCTTGATTTTGTTCATATCAATAACCACTACCTACCATGAAAAATTCATGACCTATCGTCGCACGGATTTGCCGGAAACTCAATCCAAAGGCAGCAGGTCTATTTTCGTTATTTGAGTGTTGCGGGCCCCACAAAGGGAGTTAGGTCGAGCAACATCAGGCAGTGGTAGAGGGGAAGCATACGGTTCTTTTAGAAGTGGTGGCATGGTCTCAGGTGACCGGAGTTGGCCGGAATGTCGATTCGATTGGAGGGGTGCTGAAAACAGGACAGTCGCAAAGATGAGAAATTTCCCATCGATCCGTGCATTTACAGGCGAAGTGACCTACAGAGAAGTTGTTCGGGGGGTCGAGATCTAGCTACTGGCAAAAATTGGTGGCATTTGGAGTGCCGAGGCGACGCAGCACTAAGATGAACGAAAAAGGAAGTTTTCCGTTCAACTGCAGATCGTGAGGCCCACGTGGCGAACTGGAGGGGGGACCACTAGGCGTGGAAAGAGGGGGAGAAGCCGGAGAGAATGGTTCTGGTTTCGTGCAATTCCAACTTATGGTTTGGCCGTGGCGAGCATTTTACGTTCAGGGCGCTGTTGGAAAAAAAGGTTAAGGGCTTAAACGCGAAACATTTATTTAATTTTATGTTCAATGTTTATAACGCGATATTTATCACATACGAGGTCGAAATCTGACGATTTCAGATCCGCTGGGATCGTGGCGACGAGATCTTTGCAATGAAACTAACTACGTTTAATTCTGAGCAAGTTGAAAATTTGAGTAATTTTTACCATTTAAATTAATTATTTAATTTGGTCAAACTTCGAAAATTCATATCTTTTTGATACGAACTTGAAATCGCACGAAACAGGATTTGCTGCGATCGTAGGGTCGAGAGCTTCGCGTGGTCATCAATTTTGTCAATTTTAGAGCATGTTGGATTTTGGGCTAAAAATTCGACCTGAACCGTTAATTAAAAGCATGACCAAGGTGAGAACTTTATCTCACTCAAATTTTTTGAACAGCTATTTATTCTATTATTAAATATAAATTAATTATCTGTGTTGGAATTATTGTTTGTTGGATAAATGTTGATTTGAATGACTGTTGTGAATTGTTTGATAATAGAAATATGTGAACATGTTAAATAATGTTATGTTATTTATAATATATAAAAATATGTTTACACTGCCATAAACAAGTTTCCTGACTTATGTATGTTGATTGGACGATAAATTTTCACACGTCGCCCAAGTGCACAAATATATGTGTTGGCTGAAACCCCACATGGGTCTTGGGTTGATATTCTGATTTCACATCACCCTTGGATTTATTGTAAAATGCACTTTGGCTGTTATTGAATGTTTTGTTGTTATTTTGAAATGAATACGATGCATGAAATCCATATTATTCAAATGGTATGGTAACTGATTAAGTCTCATTCCAATTTTGAATTTAATGAATATTTAATTTAATATTCAATTCAAGGAATTAAATAATGTTTTCAATTGAAAAGGTTATAGCTTTTTGGTTGAAAGTTTGAATTGAAAAGACTACGTTTTTATGGACAGTATGTCGAAATAAAAGATGTGAATTCAAAATTTAACATTTTGAAAAGATTATTATTATATTATTATAATAATATGGAAAGTTCAAAAGTTTATCAGGAATTGGAATGTAAGTCAGAAGGTTTGAAAAACAAAGGATTTACGAATATTAATAACAATTTAATATGGAGACCCTTTATAGTATAAAGAATATTTTAATTAAGGTATTTTAAATTAGATGATATTTTGAAATTAAGTTATTTTAAAATTAAGGACATTTTAAGATAATATGTTTCAGTTAAACAATTATAATTATAAATTATAATTGTACTTGGACATGAGGTTAGGTTACATTTGTGGTGGAAGCTTGCCCGGACCCAACCACCATATCCAGCAGCCGCAAATGTCAGGCCTAATGTGAGGGGTCCAAGTGCGCAAGTACGAAACGGGCCATGACACGAGGTTAAGCCCAACTTGTGGGATAAGTCTGCCCGGAACCAACCGGCATATCCAACATCCACAAGTCGCAAGCTTAATGTGGGAGGTCTGGCCCAGTATAAAGTTTGAAATGAAAATATTACATTTTCCAATGTAATAAAGTTTGAGTTGAAAATAAACTTGAAATGAAAATATTACATTTTCCAATGTAATAAAGATTGAATTGAAGATGAAGTTGAAATGAAAATATTACATTTTCCAACGTAATAAAGTTTGAATTGAAAATAAAGTTGAAATGAAAATATTACATTTTCCAATGTAATAAAGATTGAATTGAAGATAAAGTTGAAATGAAAATATTACATTTTCCAATGTAATAAAGATTGAATTGAAAATAAAGTTGAAATGAAAATATTACATTTTCCAATGTAATAAAGATTGAATTGAAGATAAAGATGAAATGAAAATATTACATTTTCCAATGTAATAAAGATTGAATTGAAGATAAAGTTGAAATGAAAATATTACATTTTCCAATGTAATAAAGATTGAATTGAAGATAAAGTTGAAATGAAAATATTACATTTTCCAATGAAATAAAGTTTGAATTGAAAATAAAGTTGAAATGAAAATATTACATTTTCCAATGTAATAAAGATTGAATTGAAGATAAAGTTGAAATGAAAATATTACATTTTCCAATGTAATAAAGTTTGAATTGAAAATAAAGTAGAAATGAAAATATTACATTTTCCAATGTAATAAAGATTGAATTGAAGATAAAGTAGAAATGAAAATATTACATTTTCCAATGTAATAAAGATTGAATTGAAAATAAAGTTTGAAATGGAAATATTACATTTTCCAATGTAATAAAGATTGAATTGAAGATAAAGTTTGAAATGAAAATATTACATTTTCCAATGTAATAAAGATTGAATTGAAGATAAAGTTTGAAATGAAAATATTACATTTTCCAATGTAATAAAGATTGAATTGAAAATAAAGTTTGAAATGAAAATATTACATTTTCCAATGTAATAAAGATTGAAATGAAAATATTACATTTTTCAATGTAATAAAGGTTGAACTAAAAAGATTACATTAAAAAGATTTCATTTTTATTTAAGGTTGATTACATTAGAAAGATTACATTTTTATAGTTAATTTGTTTCATTAGAATTATTAGAAAATAAGAATGACATTCTCACTATAATATGTTTTTCAAGTAAAAGTGTAGAAAATAAAGATTATATTTTTATTATGGTCTTGCTTCCAGTTATAATGAATCATGTTTTTAAGAAAAGATTTGACTAAGAAGATTATATGTTCATTGATTGTGTTGCATTAAAAAGAATTTGATGTTAAAGTATGATTTGTGATTTAGAAATCTTTTATTTAAAATCTAATTGAAATTTCTAAAGAGAAGTTTTCCAATTCAATATATATTAAATTGGAATTGAAAGAGAATAATTAGATTTGGGGTTGTCGTGAACGGTGTCTGTAATAACATTGTTCTTCAACCCCGATTAGAAAAGAATAAATCTTTTAAATAAGAATTAATGGAATTTTCCAATCGATATTTAAATTGGAATTAAATAGTAAATATAAATTTGGAAAAGATAAATCTTTTAATTAAGATTATTAGAGTTTCCAATTATATTTAGTAATTGGAATAAATTGAAATGTAAATTTGGTTTATCGTGAACTATGTTTTTAACGACATTCGTTCTTTAACCCGATTTACAGTGAAAATATGATTTGGAATTTATAAATCTTTTATCTAGATTTAATGAAAAATTTCCAAAGTAAAGTTTTCCAATTTAATATATTAAATTGGAATTGAATGGAATTCGATTGGTTAATAATTGAGATGAACTTCTATGGATGAAGACTGTTACTGTATATGGAATTTAAAAGGCCTTGCCATTATTCCATTTATATTATTAGTCTGATACAAAAATTTATATCAATTATATGTTGATCTAATTTCAGTGAAGATTCCACATTTTATGGAAGATGATTTTGGGTTTATCGTGAACTGTCTTTTAATGACACTAGTTCTTTAACCCAGTTAAAGATAAGAATTATTTCTTAAAATTGGTTATCATTAAATAATCATTTTTGATATTAAAACCGAATTGGAGTTTTAATAAATTCTTAATTGGATTGAATAGAAATTCTTAATTTATACCCGGGCTTTCCTTTATAGGGAAGTTTGGGTCGTTTCATTTATACAGACCAATATATATGATCATTGGAAATACTCTGTCAGACATTCGTCCATACACTTTCGTTCTTGGACTGGTCGAAATCGAAGGCACGATTTCCATTAATAGAAAAAGCCCTTGCACTTTACTCCATCTTCGATTATCTTCATATAATCTGATTCGCAATGCTACTGCCAATACGGAGTGGTTCTCGGATAATAATCCAACCGGTCTCTCCATATTGACAATGATATTGGCAAATACTTTAATATTCGGTTATTTAACTATCGAAGAAAAACAAACAAACATTCATCCATAACATCAAACAATCACTGGGCCCGTTAAATAATATTTCATTAATTAAATCCCTTCTCTATTTCCTTGTCAATATTTGTTAACCAAATATTTTCAATAATCATCTTGGCCTCTTACGCTATTTGGAAGACATTTCCAAATTTCGGCTTCTTTTATTTTCTATATTTAGAAAATATCCTTTATTTGCAGTTGGAAAACATTCCAATTACTTATCTCTTTCACGACCATTTATTTCTACACTGAGGAAATATTCATTATTATATTTCCAAAATTTTCACTTACTTGGGTTCAAACGACTGTTGTGTAAAACACTATTACAACAACCCAAAATACTGCATTCTACTAACTCTTATTCAAACATTTATCATCGAGATTGAATCTTGCTATTTATCGATTAAAAATGAAATCAATCAAGTTGGGGTATAACTACCTCTCAGACCTTGACTGTAAAACATCATTAACTTCAAAACAGACAAAACCACTTACCTCGAATAATCCTTTTCATATAAAGCCAATTATTCATTTTTAAAACGTATATACATTTCTCTTTCTATTACCAGACTATCTATTTCATTTTTGTTTATAATATTCTATTTTAAATTCGTTTCCTTATCGAATTCAATATATATCGATACATTGATTTCCTAGTTATCCAATTTTCTTAAAAATAATCTAACTCCTTAAATTTCTGGAAAATTTCACCATAACCTCCTTTGTACCGGTCGATAGTTCAAACCTCAACTCGCCTCTCTAGGTCCTTTCCATTCAAAAATAAAATAAAAAAGCTAAGCGGCTTGCCGATTCGGCGCATAAAACCTCACATGGAATTTAAACGTGTACCTTATTGTCGGGCACATGAATTATAATCTTCATACACTTCATTCCATACATGTCTAATCCATATATGTCCATTCTCAATTTATTCCAACTCAATCTGGTCGTTTTAACTCAATTAGCTAATTTATTCTTTAATTAGATATTTAGCATGTTTCACTTTTATTTGAACATATCATGTTCGTATATATTTTTAATTTACTTAAAAACTAATCGAACTCCATTCTCAACTCGAGTCTCATATTCGATCCCGAATATGAATTCACAAACCTTGTTCACTTATCCAACGCCTAGTTTCGATTCAAAACACGCTTAACTAATTATTCTTCAAATTAGTTACTTCTATTCAATAATTAAAAATCTGATTTTTGTTTCAAAAGTCAGTTCACTTACTCCACTTGAGTTCATCTTATTCTATATCTCAAGTCTGGAATTTTCTAATGGACTTTTAGATTTTATTTTCATAAAATCCTTTTATTTATTTAAATAATCTGTTATGGTTTTATAATGGTTATGGTGCTGCTTTTCAGAAAATTTGATTTTGACATAACATAAAATCTATAAGACGAAATCCAGATTTTTCTCTTCCATTAGAAAACTATTATCAAATCGGTCCTGACGATTCTTGTTTCAAAGAATTCCGACTTAAATTGAGTTCTGTATACTCAATTGAAGTTTGAAACGCCAATTTATGAACTGCCGTGCTGCGACGATTTCGTTTTAGTTATATTTAAATATATAATCATTTAAACTTCATTTATAAAAAATTCAACTCCATTCTAATATATTATATATATATATATATATTAAATCCCGTTTTCAAATCCAAATTAATATTTCTGATTATCTCTGATCATCGATTTTCCATTACTCAGTTATCAATTCAATTACAACTCCATTTCTGTTATTATTTTCTAGTTACATTAGAAATAAATTATTATATAAATTCATGAAATTGGATTCTAAATATATATCCTTTGGATTTTTCCAATTCAGTTTATATTCCGAATTCCAAAATAAAAACCGTCGTTTCCTTTTCGAAACGATTTCCAATTCCCTGTTAAATTTGTATTTGAATTTAAAATTCCACATTTATCCCATGATAATTATTCCACTTTATAAACATCGTTTATAAATTTTCTTCCCTGTTCTATACATTAAACAAGTTTCATTTCAAAACCCATTTGAAACCAAATTTCTATATTTGGAATACTTTATTTATAATAAATTATATATATATATATACAGTCAACTTATTTTCATATTTAAAACTTAAAATTCTATTTAATACAATCCAATATTTTTCTTTTTCTAAAAATATTTATTTAAAACAACTCGATCTAATTGACTTCAAACCATAAATCCGTACGGATTTATTTTAATTCAATTCTCATTCCAACCATTGGAATAATTTCCTCATTCCTTATTAACATGATTTCAAAGCCTCAATTTAAATTCATTTTTGAAATTAAATAGTTAAATTATCCAAATGATAATTTTTCCATTTCAGGTATAAACACTTTTTTAAATTCACTTTAATTCTCTGCATTATCCAAGGAAAATCATTCCATTTTATTTATAAACACCATTTATAAATTTACTTCAATTTCCCACATTATTTAATTTATAAACATCATTTATAAATTCATCACTTTAATTTCCTGTATTATTTAATTTATAAACATCGTTTATAAATTCACCACTTCAATTTCCTGTATTATTTAATTTATAAACATCGTTTATAAATACCATTCCATGTTTTTATTATTCAAAACAAGTAAATATTTCTTAGCTCATTCGAATTCCAATTCTATTTTTGAAAAATAGATTTCCCATTTTAAATCTCGAAATATCCTTCTCATGATATTTTTATAAATCAAAATTTAGGTCCAGTGATATTCAACCAATCAAAAACACCCAATTATTAATCAACGGTTTTCAAACACATCATATATGACAATATATATGAAAACAAATAAACAATAATATTTTTGAGGAATCCAGTAGGATCCCTCCAACCTGTTTTCCTGCATCCACAGATGTTATCCAACATAAATAATACCCATCCTGCTTTGAGGCAGGATATCGCGGTATAAAAGGTCATCCACTATCATAGCATGGGGCGCATAGGGTCATCCGCTAATGATACAGCGGGCATCCGCTAATGGTACTGAGGGAACTATCCAATCACCAATATATATATATATATATATATATATATATATATATATATATATAATAACCACAAACACCAAGCCTAAATAACTAATATATTTATATAATAGCCACAATACTATTTCAATGCATGAAAACAATCAACAAACGATTTTAACCGATAAAAATAATTCTAAATAAATACAGAGTGAGATTTACTCACCGTGATATTAATTTGATCCATTCCAATTCCAATTCTAATTCCAGCATATGTAATTTACGGTGTTTGACTGGCTCCATTCGAAATTCTTGTCTTACACTGGCCCTTCTTCCTAAATCAGTAGGAACCAAAACTTCCCATCCAAAGCATCAATATCGTACCAACATCCGGTAGTTTCGACTTCCACTACAAAGTCAGTGCAACGCCTCTAATCCATCAGCGCATTATCTAGACCAACTCTCCTATATTCACAGGCATTCCTTGTCATGATAAGCACCACCCTCCCAAAGTATACAAACCGTTCTTTCCATATTTATTCAATTGTCATACCCTCGATCATTCACTGCCAGTAAATCACCTCATCGGTTCAACCCTTGAACTCCCTCTAGATCCCTTTATCACATCGCCCCCAACACCAATCCCATTTTTGCATTATCCATCCCATCTACACACGTTGGTAAAAACTAGAACCCCAAACCCATTTCCAGATCACGACTGCTAATCCAAAGTCTCGAGCGAACCCTAATATTGAATGGGAATTTCATTATCGAGCCATCCAAATTCTATCGCACACGACAACAACTTAGGGAAATCCAATTTGAGATCATACTCCGCCCATTTCACCTACAGTAGCCTCTTGCCACTACCAACGCTAGCGTGCCATACAAACAACACCCATTATTCCGTATCATCACCGAAGCTCAGTCCCAAAGACGCAATTCCATGTATGATGTCTTAGCCTTTGTTGTACTTATGGTCTGATATTGATTTGGAAACAAGTTAGACCATTTATATTTTGTAGCTCTTGTTATTTTTTTGTTTCTGAAGTTTTCGAACTCGATTTCATGGATGGGAGAGGAGCGGTATAAATTAAAAATCGAACAGAAGAATATAGAAATAATGAATGGAAGGAGGAAAAAACAGAGAAAGAAATAAGAGGGGTATGCTCGCGTTTTATAAAGAAGGATACTTCAGTATTAAGGAAAATAAGGTAGCTTAAGGTACAATGTAATAAATTTCGATTTGATTTCTATTTAAGGCGATTTGACATAAAGAGATCTTTATTCTTTTTAGATAGATACTGATTTGATTTTGATCCTATCCATAAATCAAATATTTCAGGGTTCGCAACTTGAGATCGTGAACAACTATTTTAATGCACCGACCGATGTTTCAATGTTATAACATCATTCTGAATTGAACGGTATATATTCTGAAATTTAATTTGAACGTATATACCATATTAAATTTGTATAATATTATTTAAATTCAGAAACCAATAATTCTCCGATAATAAATTATTTATTATTATTGTTTATATTCAAATAGAATTTACGTTACTTATTTGAATCATTTTGACTCCGTTTTAATCTCGAATTGAATTATTTTTCATATTATGATAATTTAATATTTTCGATATTAAATCAAAATCAATTATTAAATCGATAACTTAATATAACAATCCATTTATATTATCAACTCAATATTAAAACCATATTAAATATTTAAAATAAATTGACAGAAAATCCGGGTCGTTACATTCTTTCCCCCTTAAAAGAATTTCGTCCCCGAAATTACTAAGGTAGGAAAAATGTCAAAAACCCATTAACTAATTTCTCTAATTTCATATTATACATCATATATGCTTACATTCATTTAACCTGAATGATTTACACACATAATTCATATCCAATTCATATGAATTCAATCTTATACAAATTGATTTTAATCAATTTATTTACCTTGATCCATTTAACTTGCTTAAGTTAAATTTAAATTCCAGAATTCTAATTCCCGGGTTTTCATTTCAAATCCTTCTGAATCACATAAATATAAACATATATATTTATTTTCATTTCAAATTCTAAACATTTGAATTTTCAAACCAACATGTTTTCTTTTAAACAAATTTCCATCAAAACTTTCTAAGATAGTAATCCATCACTTAGAAACTCGAAAATGAACACTGATGATGCTGCAGTCATTATCAGAATTATTTCCCAGCCACTGAAGTGAGTTCAGTGGTTTATCACTTTAAAAATCCATGTAAAAAATGTTTTTAATCAAAATCCTTCCAAAACAAAGCTATATTATTTAAATATACTTCGGAAAATATTTTCCAACTTCCAAGGATTTAAATTCCTAATTCTGGCTTGAATTTAATTTTAATCCATCTCATATGTATATTTTATTCATATACAAATTTTATTTGGTTATATATAACCGTTTTATTTCTATAATCTCACTGGATTATAATATTAACAACTAACACATCCATATGATAATTTCAGAAAATTATTCCTTCTATATCAAAATATAGTTTTGGGTAAAATTATTTCATTTCCCCACTTTAAAACAATATTGTGTCAAATTCCTCTGTTCATGTGTTTAGAAATTCCTATCGACTTTGTGGCGTCCCACGATTCGATCAAATTCATAAACCGCTCAATAGACTAGCCAACATAATATAAAACAAATTTTTATATCAATTAACAAATACGCTCTATCGTACTTATATATATACACTCAACTCATTCTAGGTACTACTGACCCTATCTCTAATGAGCATAACCCCACCAAAGCCTACGTATTCGCTTAACCTAAGCTATGATACCACTGTAACGAACCGCAAATCCATACTATCTGAATTGACTACATACATCACACATCCAACCCAAATATCACAGAAATACGAATCATTCATTTCTTTTAGAAGAAAAAGATAGAAGAAGAACAGAAATAACAACATAGAATCTCACATCGTAGCAGAACGAAATATAATGTATCATATCTTTGAAATACAAAATTTTAACTGTATAACATACACTTATCAGAGTACAACACTTACAACACAGCGGAAAGAAAAATGTTATATATCTAACACTGAAGCCTCCTGCTCCAAGCTCCTTTACATAGATCTGTAAAATCCTGAACTACTTGACTGCCCGTACAAATTTGGGCACCCAAGAGTTTAGGAAAAAAAACTCTGGGTCAGTCATGAGACCGGTATGAGTGAACAATTTAAAACAGTTTGAGAAAATAAACGATATCTCATAAGACCACGCCATATAACATGGAACGGGTTTTTTCCCTTATGAGAATCCAAACCACTTGATTTAACTTTCAACATCCTTTTGAAGAAACAAAAATCTTTATATCAAAACTCTTTTGAAATTATAATAGTTTCTAAATCAATAAATAGAAATCTAGTGGAACTCTTTCATCTCACCCTCCACATATATATAATATACAATCAGAACCGCGAGCACTTATTGGGCAATGAATTTCCAACTATGACAAGGTATGGAACCACCATCCGATAGTGTATCTCTAGAGGAGAATAAACTGGGTTCAAAAAGAACATCTTATAACCCGACCACACATGACCGACCACTCATTTCGCTTGAGTGTATCGAATGTATATCACCAATGGTTGGGATCAGCAACCATTTTCCTAAATGGGACAGCATCAAATAGAATAAAGAATGAAATGAATTTCCCTAGATAGGTGATAATAAACCCTAATGGGAGCTACCCACTTAGCCATGCTGCCTGGCAGATTTTTGTCATTTCTCGGTTGTTGAGGCCTGAGGCTATGATTACTTATCATTCATTGATAACACAATCACTTTGAATGCCACATTGTCAGATTCTTTAATCATTAATTGATTTGCATAAATATATTCTAGATATTATGCTAAAAGAATAAATTCTCCGCCACCATATATATTTATACAGACCAACATATGTGATCATTGGAAATACTCTGTCAGACATTCGTCTAAACACTTTCGTTCTTGGACTGAACGAAACCGAAGGTACAATTTCCATTAATAGAAAAAGCCCTTGCACTTTACTCCGTCTTCGATTATCTTCATATAATCTGATTCGCAACGCTACTGCCAATACCGAGTGGTTCTTGGATAATAATCCAACCTGTCTCTCCATATTGACAACGATATTGGCAAATACTTCAATAGTCGGTTATTTAACTATCGAAGAAAAACAAACAAACATTCATCCATATCATCAAACAATCACTGGGCCCGTTAATTAATATTTCATTAATTAAATCATTTCTCCATTTCCTTGTCAATATTTGTTAACCAAATATTTTCAATAATAATCTTGGCCTCTTACGCTATTTGGAAGACATTTCCAAATATCAACTTCTTTAATTTTCTATATTTAGAAAATATCCTTTATTTGCATTTGGAAAACATTCCAATTACTTATCTCTTTCACGACCATTTATTTCTATACTGCGGAAATATTCATTATTATATTTCCAAAATTTTCACTTACTTGGGTTAAAACGACTGTTGTGTAAAACACCGTTACAACAACCCAAAATACGGCATTCGATTAACTCTTATTCAAACATTTATCTTCGAGATTGAATCTTTCTATTTATCGATTAAAAATGAAATCAATCAAGTTGGGGTATAACTACCTCTTAGACCTCGACTGAAAACATCATTAACTTCAAAAAGACAAAACCACTTACCTCGAATAATCCACATCATATAAAGCCAATTATCCATTTTTAAAACGTACATACATTTCTCTTTCTATCACCAGACTATCGATTTCCTTTTTGTTTATAATATTCTATTTTAAATTCGTTTCCTTATCGAATTCAATATATATCGATACATTGATTTCCTAGTTATCCAATTTTCTTAAAAATATTCTAACTCCTTAAATTTCTGGAAAATTTCGCCATAACCTCCTTTGTACCGGTCAATAGTTCAAACCTCAACTCGCCTCTCTAGGCCCTTTCCATTCAAAAAGAAAATTAAAAAGCTAAGCGGTTTACCGATTCAGCGCATAAAACTCATATGGAATTTAAACACGTACTGTATTGTCGGGCACATGCATTATAATCTTCATACACTTAATTCCATACCTGTCTAATCCTTATACGTCCATTCTCAATTTATTCCAACTCAATCTGGTCGTTTTAACTCAATTCGCTAATTTATTTTTTAATTAGATCTTTGGCCTGTTCACTTTTATTTGAGCATATCATGTTCGTATATATTTTTAATTTACTTAAAAACTAATCGAATTCCATTCTCAACTCGAGTCACATATTCGATCCTGAATATGAATTCGCAAACCTCGTTCATTTATCCAATGCCTAATTTCGATTTAAAACACGCTTAACTAATTATTCTTCAAATTAGTTACTTTTGTTCAATAATTAAAAATCTGATTTTTGTTTCAAAAGTCAGTTCACTTACTCCACTAGAGTTCATCTTATTCTATATCTCAAGTTTGGGATTTTCTAATGGGCTTTCGGATTTTATTTTCTTAAAATCCTTTTATTTATTTAAATAAACTGTTATGGTTTTATAATGGTTATCGCGCTGCTTTTCTGAAAATTTGATTTTAACATAACACAAAATCTATAAGACGAAATCCAGATTTTTCTCTTCCATAGAAAACTATTATCAAATCGGTCCTGACGATTCTTGTTTCAAAGAATTCCATTTAAATTGAGTTCTGTATACTCAATTGAAGTTCGAAACGCCAATTTACGAACTGTCGTGCTGCGGCGAGTTCGTTTTAATTATATTTAAATATATAAATGTTCAAACTTCATTTATAAAAAATTCAACTCCATTCTAATATATTTTATAAATATATTAAATCCCGTTTTCAAATCCAAATTAATATTTCTGATTATCTCTAATCGTCGATTTTCCATTACTCAGTTATCAATTCAATTGCAACTCCATTTCTGTTATTATTTTCTAATTCCATTAGAAATAAATTATTATATAGAATTCATGAAATTGAATTCTAAATATATATATATCCTTTGGATTTTTCAAATTCAGTTTATATTCCAAATTCCGAAATAAAAACCATCGTTTCCTTTTCGAAACGATTTCCAGTTCGCTGTTAAATTCATATTTGAATTTAAAATTCCACATTTATCCTATGATAATTATTCCACTTTATAAACATCGTTCATAATTTTTTTCCTTGTTTTATACATTAAACAAGTTTCATTTCAAAACCCATTTGAAACCAAATTTCTATATTTAGAATACTTTATTTATAATAAATTATATATGTATACAGTGAATTTATTTTCATATTTAAAATTTAAATTTCTATTTAATACAATCCAATATTTTTCTTTTTCTGAAAATATTCATTTAAATCAACTCGATCTAATCGAATTCAAATCATAAATCCATACGGATTTATTTTAATTCAGTTCTCATTCCAACCATTGGAATAATTTCCTCATTCCTTATTAACATGGTTTCAAATCCTCAGTTTAAATTCATTTTTGAATTTAAATATTTAAATTATCCAAATGATAATTTTTCCATTTCAGTTATGAACACTTTTTAAATTCACTTTAATTCTCTGCATTATCCAATGAAATCATTCCATTTTATTTATACACACCATTTATAAATATACTTCAATTTCCTGTGTTATTTAATTCATAAACATCGTTTATAAATTCACCCCTTCAATTTCCTGTATTATTTAATTTATAAACATCGTTTATAAATTCACCACTTCAATTTCCTGTATTGTTTGATTTATAAACATCGTTTATAAATTCCATTACTTGTTTTTATTATTCAAAACAAGTAAATATTTCTTAGCTCATTCGAAATGATACTGCAGGCATCCGCTAATGGTACTGCGGGAACTATCCAATCACCAATATATATATATATATAATAACCACAAACACCAAGCCTAAATAACTAATATATTTATATAATAGCCACAATACTATTTCAATGCATGCAAACAACCAACAAACAATTATTTTTAACTGATAAAAATAATTCCAAATAAATACAGAGTGAGATTTACTCACCATGATTTTAATTTGACCCATTCCGATTCCAATTCTAATTCCAGCTTATGTAATTCACGGTGTTTGACTGGCTCCATTCGAAATTCTTGCCTTACACTAGCCCTTCTTTCTAAGTCTGGAGGAACCAAACTTTCCCATCCAAAGCATCAATATCGTACCAACATCCGGTAGTCTCGACTTCCACTACAAAGCCAGTGCAACGCCTCTAATCCATTGGCCCATTACTAGACCAACTCTCCTATATTCACATTCATTCCCTACACCACCCTCCCAAAGTATACAAACCATTCTTTCCATATTTATTCAACTATCATAACCTCGATCATTCACTGCCAGTAAATCACCTCATCGGTTCAACCCTTGAACTCCCTCCAGATCCCTTCATCACATCGCCCCCAACACCAATCCCATTTTTGCGTTATCCATCCCATCTACACACGCTGGTAAAGACTGGAACCCCAAACCCATTTCTAGATCGCGACTGCTGGTCCAAAGTCTCGAGCGAACCCTAATATTGAACGCGACTTTCATTGTCGAGCCATCCAAATTCTATCGCACACAACAACGACTTAGGGCAATACAATTTGAGGTCGAACTCCACCCATTTTCACTACAGTAGCCTTTCGCCACCACCAACGCTAGCGTGCCATACAAACAGCACCCATCATCCCCTATCGTCATCGAAGCTCAGTCCCAAAGTCGCGATTCCATGTATGATGTCATAGCCATCGTTGTACTTACGATCTGATTTTGACTTGGAAACAAGTTGGACCATTTGTATTTTGTAGCTCTCATTATTTTTTTGTTTCTGAAGTTTTCGAACTCGATTTCATGGATGGGAGGGGAGCGGTGTAAACTAAATCGAACAGAAGAATATAGAAATAATGAATGGAAGGAGGAAAAAACAGAGAAAGAAATAAGAGGGGTATGGTCGCTTTTTATAAAGAAGGATACTTCAGTATTAAGGAAAGTAAGGTAGCTTAAGGTACAATGTAATAAATTTCGATTTGATTTCTATTTAAGGCGATTTGACATAAAGAGATCTTTATTCTTTTTAGATAGATACTGATTTGATTTTGATCCTATCCATAAATCAAATATTTCGGGGTTCGCAACTTGAGATCGTGAACCGCTGTTTTAACGCACCGACCGATGTTTCAATGTTATAACATCATTCTGAATTGAACGGTATATATTCTGAAATTTAATTTGAACATATATACCATATTAAATTAATGTAATATAATTCAAATTCAGAAACCATTAATTCTCCAATAATAAATTATTTATTATTATTGTTTATATTCAAACAGAATTTACATTACTCATTTGAATCATTTTGACTCCGTTTTAATCTCGAATTGAATTATTTTTCGTATTACTATAATTTAATATATTCGATATTAAATCAAAATCGATTATCAAATCGATAACTTAATATAAAAATCCATTTATATTATCAACTCAATATTTAAAACCATATTAAATATTTAAAATAAATCGACAGAAAATCCGGGTCGTTACAAAACTCTCGAACTACTATTACATACCAAGCATACAACAAGATAAACCAAAACATGAGAAGAAATAATGAACAATGGTTCATAGCATGAGCGCGCAACCATTTTCAGGGTATCTTGTTAAAGATGCTTATATAGCTGCTAGAGCAGTCATCCAGTATCTTGCTACAAAACAGTCCTTGGCACCAACTATATAGAACACAGTAAAGACACCCAGTTTCACCAATAGCAATTTCTTGCAAGCCCCATAGCAGACTTGCAAGCACTTCCTACTTCACAATCACTTCTTCTCAAAATCACTTAGTCTATGGCAGCAAGTTGTCTCAATAATATCAAGGCAAGACACACCACTCCTAGACAACAACTTACATAAAGCAATACCCACCACAAAGTAGAAGAGTCACCAAAACAAATGAACACTGTAACTCCAATATACTGGTCCATAGAGGTACCAGACATGCAAAAGTACAAGCTACAGTCACAGATTCACAACGTCCACACCTCGGTAACTACCAAGCCAAAATCACCCAATATGTTGCAATAGCAATCACGAAACAACAACTACCTTAAGCATATCTACGTTGCAACTACCAGAAGAAGCAGACCCGTCATGATGTCACTTGCCTGCAACTACAAATTTCAGCTAAACCCAAATACACAACCTAGCATATCCATGAATACCACAGTTACAAGAAAACGAGCTGAACTGCAAAAACATAACTCCAAAATACTAACTTTACAACTCGAAACACCCCCGGATCTGCTCTAGCCTCGTTTATTAGAAGTGACAAGTCTAAACCAACCACAACTTTCAATCAAAGAAGTGACAGAATAATAAATAAAACAACACACCAGCACGTTGCCTTAGCAATCTGAACCCTATGGTCTGCCTTTCGGTATTCTTTACAAATCAAACTCGGTACGATGATTTGAAGAGAGTTGCAAGTTGACTAGATACTCTAACTAGAGAAGACCAAGATAGATGGAGAGTACACCACGTAAAGAAGCAATGAAGGGTAAATTAAACAGAGCAGAAGGGATCGTAACAGGTGATATGAAATTCTGATCTGACAAAAAGGGTTTAGGAAAGAGGCGCCAAGATCCACAACAACGAAAAATGAGTAGAAGGAGATAGTGTGACGAATAAGTGTTAGAGAAGGAAATAGAGAGGAAACTATGAAGATTTGGATGGAGAAGGAGCGAAGAAGGGGGTTGCGATTTAATCAATCGCCATTGAGGGAAAATGCTAACAATCCAATATCTTATTTATTTTTAATAATATCACACTTAATTAGAAACAATTATTCCAAATTATAAACCCTTTGGTTAATTTCTGACTTACTTTCTTATAAAACTTCTTAAACATAAGAATTTACTATACAATTCATTTATAATTATTCTATAAAAACCAATTCTAAATATCGATTTATTTATAAAACTTCTAAATTTTTATAACTTGTATAAATTAAAATTAAAAACCCTGCTTCAATTATAAAATAAATTTTATAACTTCAAACTTGTAATGACCCGGGATTTTTGGCGACTTTGGTTATCGACATAAACTCGATGACGACTAACCAAACATCGAAAAATACTAGTCATTAATGAAAGAAATTAGAGGGTGAGGAAAGATAAGATAGAAACTTAGAATAGAAGAAGAAGAAGAAGAAGAACACAATATCAGAGTAACACGAATCTCACAGTGGAACGAATAAATATATTTCATAACATAACTTTGAAATACAAATCTATACTTGAATATACATATCATTATCAAAGTACAGCACTTACAACACAGCGGAAATAAACTATAGCTATATGATCCTGAAGCCTCCTGCTCCAGCTCTTCAAGTGTATCTGTAAAATCCCGACTACTTGACTGCCCATACAAATTTAGGCACCCAAGAGTTTAGGGAAAACAACAAAATAAACTCCGGGTCAGTCATGAGACTGGTATGAGTAAAACAGTTTAAAACAGTTTGAACAAGTAAACGATATCTCATAAGACCACGCCATATAACGGAACGGGTTTTCCCTTATGAGAATCCAAATATCTTTATATCAAAACCTTTTGATATTATAATAATGTCTATCAACACAATATAATAATCATCTAGCATAAACGCTTTCATCTCACGTTCTACATATATAGTATACAATCAAAACCGCAAGCATGTATTGGGTAATGGATTTCCAACTATGACAAGGTATGGAACCACCTTTCGCTAGTGTACCTCTAGAGAGGAATACACTGGATTCAACAAAAACATCTTGCAATCCGGCCACACATGACCGACCACTCATTTCGCTTGAGTGTATCGAATGTATATCACCAACGGTTGGGATTTCTTTCGATTTGTTTTGCTGTGTAAAGAAATTGTGGAGGCGGGTTTTTCTGTTGACCAAAGGAAGTGAATGCGGAATTAGGTTATAAGGACTTAGGGCTTATATTTATAGGCAAATAAATATCTAGATATTTCATAGATATTTCTTTTTATTACATTTTTATATTTGTTTCTACCTTCTAAAAATCCATGCGATCACACACAACACCCAAAAATCACGAAACTGGACATATAGCTATAGCTCGATAATACGGACCCCACGAAACTGGTTTCGTCGAATTCCGACTTTGTTTGCTCACACAGCGTATTTTTAACCGTCGAAATACTGACTGTTTCTCACTCTAAAAATCCGTACGACCACACATTGACTCTAAAAATCACGAAACTGGAAATCTAACAACTATTTGACATTGCGGATCCAACAAGATTAGTTTCGTCGAATTCTGAGGTCGTTTGCAAAACTGGCTATTTTTAAAGATCTAAATGACCCATTTAAATATATAAATATATTTAAATATAATTAAATTAAATATAAATAAATTTATATTATCGTATATATTCCCAATAGAATATCATACAGCACCACTGGGATTTATAACTCGATATTTCCAATCCCGATTTAATCGATATTCGATTTAAAAATGAATTTCCTTTTAAAAATATAAATAATTCCTTTATAAATTATACTGGAATTTCACAGCGACTTTTCTAAAATTTGATTTGGACGTAAATCAAAATCTACACGATGAAATCCTGATTTTTCTCTTCCACTAGAAAGATATACTCCACCAGCTCCACACGTTTCTTGTTTCACAGAAATCCGGCTTAAAACGAATCCTGTACATTCAGTTGAAGTTCTAATCGCCAAATAGCGAACTGCCGCATCGTTTCGAGCTCTATTTTAATTATATTATAACTCATACGTTCGACCATCGTTCAAATAATATATTCGTTATTCTAATTCAATTCTAAACTGAATTAAATATCACAGATGATCCAGTTCACACCATATCGTCATTTCAGCCAATTCTGATTATTTCAGAATTAAATATATCATTTAATTTATTATTTTAATTAAATATTCATCATTATTTAATTCCACGATCATTTAATTCACTATATCACTATTTATATAATTAAATAAATTAATTATAATACCTCTGCCAATGCGGGTCATTACAATCTTTCCCACTTAAAATAATTTCGTCCTCGAAATTGCTAAGTTAGAGAACGACCCTATCGACAAGTTAGAGCATATTTGTTCACTCCTTAACTTCAGTTTCAACTGAACCAATTTAATTTCAATTAAATTATTAATTAATTCTTATCAACGAAAATTTTCAAAAATCATGAAAATTTTCTAACGCCTTAACTCTTCGAAAAATTTCGCTAGCACCTCCTTTGTACTGGTCAATCGGTCAAACTCCAACTCGCCTCTCTAGGCCATCTCCATCCCAAAAGAAAATCAAACAGCCAAGCGGCTTGCCAATTCGGCTCATCAAAATCTCATACCATGTGAAATATAAACATGTACCTTTTTGTCGGGCATATCATTATATTACTTCCATCTGCTGTTAATTCAGCATGTACCAATGTTATCCCAATCCAACTCAAATCATTTTTATCTCCAACACAACCATTCGCTTATATCCAAGCCAAATATCATTTCAACTCGAGTTTCTTCTTGATTCCCAACTCTTAACTTGATTATCACATCATACTTCAAATTTGAATCTCACAATCCAATTTGTCTTGATATCATTCTAATTCAATCTCAGTTACCACTTTACTGGCTTTACTTTAATTCAAATTTGCTTTCACAAATTTATGTTAAATTTGTTTTTAATTCAAAAAGTCTTTTCCTGGGAGTTTTTAAATAGTTTACTCTTTTCAAAAATCAAAATTTTCCTTTTGAATATGTCACTGAGCCCTTAATTAATATTCCATTAGTTAGATCACTTCTCTATTTCTTTATCAATATTTGTTAACCAAATATTTTAAATAACCATATTGGCCTTTTATGTTATTTGGAAAACATTTCCGAATATCGCCTTCCTTTATTTTCAAAACTTTAGAAAATATATGCTATTTATAATTGGAAAATATTCCAATTACTTTTCTCTTTTTCGATCTCGTTTATTTCTATACTTAGGAAATATTCTTTATTATATTTCCAAGCTTACACTTATTTGGGTTAAAACGGATGTTGTGTAAAACATAGTTACGACAACCCAAATACTATATTCAACTAACTTCTATTCAACATTGATCTTCGAGCCTGAAATCTTACTATTTATTTGTTAATAATGAAATCAATCAAGTTGGGGTATAACTACCTCTCAGACCTTGACTGAATAACATTTATAACGTCAAAACAGACATGACTACTTACTCGAATAATCAATACCATACAACTACTTATTCACTTTTAACCACATATACGCTTCCTCTTTCTATTCTTACTAGATTTTATTCTTAGTCTTCCTTTTTGATTTTACTATTCTGTTTCTAAGTTCGTTTCCTTATCGACTTCTATATATATCGAAACGTTGAATTCTAACTATCAAATTATCTTAAAAATATTCTAACTCCTTAAATTCCCGGATAAAATTCGCCATAACCTCCTTTGTACCGGGAGCATCGGGATATTTCAAATAGCCTCCCATGGCTCTCACCAATCCAAAAGAAAAAGAAAAAGCCAAGCGGCTAGCCGATACGGCGCATAAAATCTCATATATGAATTTAATACATACCTCTTCGTCGAGCATTCTATTTATATACCTTCATACCTTATCCATACCTATCTCATGTATATTTATACCTGCTCAATCTATTTTAACTATAACTGATCGTTTTAACTCAATTCGTTAATTAATTTGTTAATTAACTTTTTAGTCTATTTCACTTTTATAATTGAACATGACATGTTCAAATATACTTTAACTTGCTTATTAACTAATTTGAATCCAAATTTCAAATTTAAGTTCTATATTCGATTTCGAATATCCATTTACAAATCCAATTCACCTTTCAAAGTTCAACTTCAAATTCAAAACTCGATTAACTAATTCCTCTTCGACTTAGTTAATTCTATTCAATTTCTATTCGAATTTTATATCACTTCTATTATTTAAATCTATATATCAAATTCTATTCAAATTCTATATTATAAATCCCATCTGAATTTCTATATTCAAATTCCATATATTCAAATTCTATATTTGAATTCCTTTTAAATTCTATATTCAAATTCCATTTCACTTTCTATATTCAAACTCTATTTCAATTCCATTGAATTTCATATATTCAGACTCCCTTTTGAATTTCTATATTCAATTCTATTTGAAATTCAACACAACTTGTCTTTCCCAAAACAAATTCAAAACAGTATCTCTGGTAGTAATTCGTCACTTACAACTCGAAAATGAATACTGATGATGCAGCTGTCATCATCGGAATCTATTTTCCAGCGATTGAAGTGAGTTCAATACTATAAAACCATTTCTAAACATTTCCACTTTGAAATTCATTTCCAAATATAATTCACACTGCTTGTAAAATAATTTAAAATCTCCCACGATCTTAAATTTTCCTTACCTTTAATCCAAATCCATTTACAAACACTTATCCAATTCTCCAGAGTTTTAACTCAATTTCTGTTTGAAATTTCAGATTCAACTAATCTGATTTCACGTATTTCACTTATATGAATTCTGATTAGTTATTTACATAACCATTTAATTTATAATCTTACTCGATTATAATAACAACCAATATATCCAATATATATCAAAATATACTTGGGTAAAATTATTTTCATTTACCCTCTTTTCAAAACATACCGTGTCGACCCATCGTATTCGAGTGTTTAGTAACTCCTACCGATACAGTGGATCAAACTGATCGACCGGAATCCATAAACAACTCAACCAATAAATCTTCACAATATAAAACCACTTTATATCAAATTACAAATACGCACTCATATATATACACTCAAACTCAATCTAGGGTATTACTAACCCTATCTCTACTGAATCACGCCACAGAGCCAAGGTAATTCACTTAACTTAAGCTCCGATACCAACTGTAATGACCCGGGATTTTTGGCGACTTTGGTTATCGACATAAACTCGATGACGACTAACCAAACATCGAAAAATACCAGTCATTAATGAAAGAAATTAGAGGGTGAGGAAAGATAAGATAGAAACTTAGAATAGAAGAAGAAGAAGAAGAACATAATATCAGAGTAACACGAATCTCACAGCGGAACGAATAAATATATTTCATAACATAACTTTGAAATACAAATCTGTACTTGAATATACATATCATTATCAAAGTACAGCACTTACAACACAGCGGAAATAAACTATAGCTATATGATCCTGAAGCTTCCTGCTCCAGCTCTTCAAGTGTATCTGTAAAATCCTGACTACTTGACTGCCCATACAAATTTAGGCACCCAAGAGTTTAGGGAAAACAACAAAATAAACTCCGGGTCAGTCATGGGACTGGTATGAGTAAAACAGTTTAAAACAGTTTGAACAAGTAAACGATATCTCATAAGACCACGCCGTATAACGGAACTGGTTTTCCCTTATGAGAATCCAAATATCTTTATATCAAAACCTTTTGGTATTATAATAATGTCTATCAACACAATATAATAATCATCTAGCAGAAACGCTTTCATCTCACGTTCTACATATATAGTATACAATCAAAACCGCAAGCATGTATTGGGTAATGGATTTCCAACTATGACAAGGTATGGAACCACCTTTCGCTAGTGTACCTCTAGAGAGGAATAAACTGGATTCAACAAGAACATCTTGCAATCCGGCCACACATGACCGACCACTCATTTCGCTTGAGTGTATCGAATGTATATCACCAACGGTTGGGATTTCTTTCGATTTGTTTTGCTGTGTAAAGAAATTGTGGAGGCGGGTTTTTCTGTTGACCAAAGGAAGTGAATGCGGAATTAGGTTATAAGGACTTAGGGCTTATATTTATAGGCAAATAAATATCTAGATATTTCATAGATATTTCTTTTTATTACATTTTTATATTTGTTTCTACCTTCTAAAAATCCATGCGATCACACACAACACCCAAAAATCACGAAACTAGACATATAGCTACAGCTCGACATTACGGACCCCACGAAACTGGTTTCGTCGAATTTCGACTTCGTTTGCTCACACAACGTATTTTTAACCATCGAAATACTGACTGTTTCTCACTCTAAAAATCCGTACGACCACACAGTGACTCTAAAAATCACGAAACTGGAAATCTAACAACTATTTGACATTGCGGATCCAACAAGATTAGTTTCGTCGAATTCTGAGGTCGTTTGCAAAACTGGCTATTTTTAAAGATCTAAATGACCCATTTAAATATATAAATATATTTAAATATAATTAAATTAAATATAAATAAATTTATATTATCGTATATATTCTCAACAGAATATCATACAGCACCACTGGGATTTATAACTCGATATTTCCAATCCCGATTTAATCGATATTCGATTTAAAAAATGAATTTCCTTTTAAAAATATAAATAATTCCTTTATAAATTATAAAGGAATTTCACAGCGACTTTTCTAAAATTTGATTTGGACATAAATCAAAATCTACACGACGAAATCCCGATTTTTCTCTTCCACTAGAAAGATATACTCCACCAGCTCCACACGTTTCTTGTTTCACAGAAATCCGGCTTAAAACGAATCCTGTACATTCAGTTGAAGTTCAAATTGCCAAATAGCGAACTGCCGCGTCGTTTCGAGCTCTATTTTAATTATATTATAACTCATACGTTCGACCATCGTTCAAATAATATATTCGTTATTCTAATTCAATTCTAAACTGAATTAAATATCACAGATGATCCAGTTCACACCATATCATCATTTCAGCCAATTCTGATTATTTCAGAATTGAATATATCATTTAATTTATTATTTTAATTAAATATTCATCATTATTTAATTCCACGATCATTTAATTCACTATATCACTATTTATATAATTAAATAAATTAATTATAATACCTCTGCCAATGCAGGTCATTACAAAACTAGTCTATTAGCCTAACGGTGAATCAACGTCTTAAAAAAGATGGATTAAAGGTCATCTGCGGCCAATCACTTAATCAATATTGTTTATTAATTAATAACAAATCAACGTTGAATTCAATTCAACAATCAACATCCAAACCAAAGTTAACGTCACTTGGGTTAAACAGGTCATATATGAATAATATGAAAACAAGTAACATATAAAATATTTGAGGAATTCAGATGGATCACTCTAACCAGTTTACTCTACAACATAGCTCATAACATCATTTAGCAAATGCATATGAAACAATTTTTTTAATCTAATGCATTTAAGACGATGGAAATATAAATGTCGTCGATATCAACCAAACAATAATCAATCAAAGAATCCAAACACCCAATTTATACTAATAATGGTAAATTATAATTACATAAATTTTACCACATAACAGTATTTCAGAAAGCGTGAGAGTTAAGTAACAATTTTTTGATCGATGATGTCAGAACGATTTATATAATTTCAACCCAACGTTTGAAATTATATTAAAATCCAAGCTATTCAGAATTCATTACATTAACTCCGTCAGTGTAACACTCGAGGTACAATCCTAATGGATTTTGTTTCGTCTAATTCTATTCACGTATGAAAAAGATATATGCATTAAAATTTTAACTTGAAATGAAAATAATTTATATTTTTCTAATCTCTTCATTTAATCTTAATTACCATGATTAGATTAAAATAATTTGGCATTAATATTTTCTTTTCAAGGAAACATCGCAACTTCAGAAAACACAATCGACTTCGATCCCTCCTTCCAATCACCATGCCCACTTTCAGCCTCCTGACCACCAATACAATCCACCGCCCGATGCTCCCGTCCAAGAAGCCCCCATGCTATCAACCTCGGCCACCATCATTGCTTCCTTTGTCTAAAATTCGAATAAGAATGAAATCCATTATTCTCCCTCCAACCGACGCTATATGTAACACCCCACATCCTTTAGTGTCACTCACAAAGGGAATGCACTAAGTTCTGTGGAGCATTTAGGGTAAAAGATGCAGATAAATTACAAGACAGACAAAATTAAAACAACGGAAAATAAAACTTTACTTTATTGATAAAATAGTTTGTACAACAATTGTTTTCCAATATCAGAGTATCATCTGTCTTACAAAATAAAGAAGCATAAAATAACATTTATATTCCCCAATGTAGCATAAGCCAGCTATAGCAGCAGAAAAAGAGAGTCCAAAGCACTTTGTCAAAGAATCTTCGAGCTTGGGAAGAGTGACGGTCCAATCTAACCTGAGCTATACTATTCCCTCCTTAACTACCTGGGGGGGCGAACGGAAGAAAAGAAGACGAAAGAAAACTGGGTCAGACATAAAGTCTGGTAAGTTCAGTTACTTCTAGCATATGAACAAGGAAAAACAAAACGACATGAATTAACTGAATACAAGACAATACCATGATGATAGGGACAACAAGATAGGATAAGATTAACACAAGATATGCTAAGACAAGATAAACTGGATATGCTTTAATACTTTCTCCGCTTCGCTATTAACCTGTTATTATGGTTTCTATGTCTCTCCACCACCTATCTAGTGTCCCAACTAGTAATCTGTCTAAAATGATAACGCGATCCCAATCCCAGTAATTGTGGTTGCCTTTAGGCATACATTTATTATTTATTACCTAGATCTAATATAGGGTTTTATATCAAAGTGCTTCCTAGATTCCACTCGGGTTTATGCGGCTTATCTAATGCTTCACAGATTCAGGGTTTATGCCACCTAGGTCCAACTAGGGATTACGCTACCTGTCGAACGATGCCCCTAGTCTAGGACACACTACCTAGAGCGGTATATGTTACTAGAATTTCCCCACGTATGTGTCACGAATCGTTTATCGCTGTCTAGATGCACATGTCCTGAAATGTGCGACCCGAGTCCCATGGCAGGGCTGCTCTAGAAACACGGAACTCGGTCGGGAGCTTTCAGATATCTGCCGATGCAGATGCTAAGGTCTGTTTTTCCATTGGCTATGGTCCCACTCGACCCCTCCCTCAACTAATGAAAGGCACACCTTGAAAAATGAGAACTATACGCAGGCCCTCTATGCCCCCACTAACCTATGGCCATCCTCACCCATAACTAGAGAGCAAGTATATGGTCTTTTGGAGTTCTCCGCCTTTCTGCTTTACGTATCTCGACTGACTCAAGATGGTAGGTAGACGACGAGTCGCTATCACAGGGCTACTGGTCTCGCCGAATCACGCTGGTCCATCCTAGTCTTTAGGTTGCCATATATTGCAACCAAGGCATACCCTTGGTTCTTCTCACGCAGACCTTAACCTCTGTGAGCCCAGGCGGATCATCTGCATTCTCACAGAGGGATACCAAGAGTACCCTTACGTCCCCTCGAAGCCTCGGGCTTCGTAACCCAATTCGTTGGAGCCTTCTTTAAGATCAGATGGACGTTCGCTCCTCTTCGTGTTATACTAAGGATTACTACTCAGTTTTTCTAACTAAGGTTTACCACTTAGTGTATTGAATCGTCGTTTTCTTAACTAAGGTTTACTACTTAGCCCTTTTTAACTAAGGTTTACTACTTAGTCCTTTTTCTCGTCAAGTTGGATTGGTTAAGTGTCATTAGTCAATTCAAGTTAACTTAACTCATTCCTTTGTCATATTAAACTGGTTAAGTGTTATCAGTAATTCACGTTGACTTAACCCTACCAGCATCAAGTTATATTGGTTAAGTATTTACTTAACCCTACCCATTCATCTTGTATTGGTTAAGTGTTCCTTTTTAACTTAACCTTGCCTATCTGTTTTAACTAACATGTTATAACGGTTAAGTGTTCCCTTAGTTAACTTAACCCTAACATTGGTTTGATTAACATGTTCTAATGGTTAAGTATTGTCCCTTCATGTTTTTAACTTAACCCTATTCATTTATCACACTCTGATGGTTAAGTGTTCAAGCTTACTTAACCCTACGGTCTAGTCCAGCTAACATATTAAATTGGCTAAGTGTATTAAATTTACTTAACCCCAACCTCTAGTCTAGTTAGCATGTTAAATTGGCTAAGTGTATTGAATTTACTTAACCCCCACTTTCTAGTTTGGTTAACATATTAAATTGGCTAAGTGTTTTTCTTAGTTACTTATCCCCTACAAATCTTGTCTTGTTACCATGTTAAGTTGGTTAGGTGTTTTAGTTAACTTAACCCTATCGTTCTAACTTAACTGTGTTAAGTTGGTTAAGTGTTCCTATGGACTTAACCCTCCCATTCTAGCTTAACTGTGTTAAGTTGGTTAAGTGTTCTTATGGACTTAACCCGCCCATTCTAGCTTAACTTTAATTGTCTTATTAAAGCACCAACCACTCACATTAGACAAGTATTGTTGTGGCTGCCGGTATGCCGGTTGGTTCCGGGCAGTCTTACGCCATAACTTAGTCTAACCTCGAGCCTTTATCGGGCTTAATGCCTTAACCTCCCACATTGGATAGGTATTATAGTGATCACTGGACAGCCGGGCGGGTCCGGGCAGTTTACATCACAACTCAATCCAACCTCGGGTTAAGCATGTTCGTATTGTCTAAATTTACTTTTCTCATTTAGGATAAATTCTATAAGTAAATTTTCCCTAATTTACTTATTCCATTATTACTCTTTCAATGTACATTGTCAACATTTATTATTATGGCCCATTTTCCCTATATATCATATTTATAGTTTTTGGTATGTAAATTATACCAAATTAAGTGTCACTAACCATGATTATTCTAAACATGACAATTACTCACAATTATGACTAAATTCAAAATTTGTGCTAATATACTTATTATGCCAAATTAACTTTAATTGACCCAATTCTGATTTAACATCCTAATTTACAGTTTATGGCAAGACTAGAATTATTATTATAGTTTACCGTTTACGCCTAAAACTTAGCTTACTTGCCAATACTAAATTTAATATGTCAAATTACATATTCCATAATTCATGTCAAATTTTCAAATTTGCGTTCTAATAAACATGCCATAATACATGTTCTAAATTATGTCAATCATAATTATGCTCATGTTCCACATTATGCCAATTTCTAAGTTTACAACCATGTTTAAGTCAAATTTATGATTTGCCCAAATCGTATTCCCATCGTTCGTGTAATCGTGATTTCATCCTAGATTATAGATAATCTAGATTCGTGGATAAAAAGGGAATGAACCAAAATGCCATGAAAAGATAGACATAATGACTGGCAGAAGATGATAATTCACTAAACATAGATCTAACAAATTACACTGAATAAATTGATTAAAGCATCGAAGGCCTATAGATCTGATAATATTATGACATAAAAAGGGTTGAACAAATAACATAGGTTCAAGTATATGGGTAGATCTAACTTAATAGATAAATTCCCATAATCAAGATCCAAGGATAATTAAGAATAAACTGAATAGATAATCGAGTTTAGATCCAATCTCACAGCCATAATCCTAGGCAATAATATCATGTTCATGAATCATAGGTAATTATCCACTATTGTCCTTGTCATAGTCATAGGCATTGGTTTATGCTCCTAGTCAAAGGCTTATGTTCATAGTCAAAGACTTATGTTCATAGTCAAAGGCTTATGTTCATAGTCAAAGGCTTATGGTTTCAAAGGCCACAGTTTCATAGTCATAATCTTAAGCACTGGCAATTTAGTCACAATGTGTTCTAGGCCATAATCAAGAATCAGATCCAAAGTCATAAACAAGCACAGATTCAATAAAATGATAAGGCATATTTCTTATATTCTTTTAATTTCATGTCACAAATAGAAAAGGCGTTCAAATCTAAAAAGTAACCAACTTACATTGATTGGATCTAGAAAAGAATAGAAAGATAGCGTTGCTTGAAGCCGTTGAATTTTTACTTGAATCCTAACTTGTTTTGAATCTTCTCTTGAAAGACTTGAGCAGGATATCCTCGTCTTGATTTATATTTTATTTTAATTTATTTATTTAGATTTAGACGAAGAAGAAGAAGCCATGTCCATCAAGAATTTGTGCAGCATAAGGTTAGAGAAGAATGGTGCAAAGAGAAGGAGACTAGGGGGCTGTTTATATAGGATTGCAAGTTAATTTGAGCCGTCGATGAAGCCAAGGTTAATCAAAGCCATCCATTCTAAAGAGAAGCCAATTATGTTCACAATTACTTTCTTAATGTACATTATTAACATTTATTATTAAATTTGTATGCACATTAGATACATCCCCCTTTACACATTTATTATTAAATTTGTATGCACATTAGATACATCTCCCCTTTACACATTTATTATTAAATTTGTATGCACATTAGATACATCCCCCCTTTACACATTTATTATTAAATTAGTAACTTTAGTGTTAACAGAAATACGAGGTGTTACACTATAGGCCATCGATGTCGACCAGACGACCGCCACAAGCCCACCCTACCCACGCCAGTATCTTCCTTTCAGATGACATCGCCTAAATCGACAATAGATCCCTCAAATCGAGAAAATACGAACCGAGCTTGGCCATCGTTCTTGAGGGTTTCCGATCATCTTCGACCATCGCGCCTGACCAGACCACCACCAACAGAAAGCCCTCCTTCTCGCTAACAACTTTTTAGTTGGACACTTCTCCTAATTCTTCATGGTTTTGGAGATTTAATTCAATTTTTAATATAAATGAAAGAGAGGGCGACGACTATGAAACAACGAAGAAGAAAGGGTTGCGATTATTTATAGTTTAGATATTATTTTATTCGATTACATTCACGTCGAGTGCCTTAAGGTCGCACGACCATATACATTGTCCGATTGAAACGAAATTCAAAACCCTACAAAAACAGGTTTCGTTGAATTTTGAGACTATTTGAAAAGCACCTATTTTAATTTCAAAACGTAATCCGATATGCGTTTATAACGCGCGCAATCACGTAACAACTCCACTTAACCTGAAATTAGAAATCTTACAATAATTAACCATTTTGGATTTTATAAAATTGATTTTATTGAAATCCGAGGTCGTTTGAAAATTGTTCATTCTTATTTGTTAAATTAAATCGATAAAATATAAATCGGATTCAAAACGATCAAATCCATTGATAATAAATTATTATTATTGTATACATACATACATATATATATATATATATATATTCAAATGGAATTTATTTTAATCGTTAGAATCATCTTCGATTCAATTTTTCTTGGAATTCAATTATTTCTTATTTTCATGTCACGATAATTCGATATATTATAAATTTAATTACATTTCGTACTAAATCAATAAACTTCATATCAAACTTCATTTATATTTCAAACTCAACATTTAAAATAAATTAATTATTCAAAAGTTAAATGGCTAAAAATTTGGGTTGTTACACCATCCAGTCTCCATCCATTAAACACCTTTAAATTAAAGCTCTAGATTCACTTTTCATTTACTTTTTTTGGTTTAACCTTGACCTTCTCTCTTCCTCTTGCACAAAATATATCTACCTCAAGCTAGAACCCCATCACCTATGGCTAACCATCCTCCTACCATCACCCAGCAAAACCTAACCACCTTTGAACCGAACTAAAACCTCAGACCCAAACCCAAAGTAAGACCTCACTTGCTTTTATCCCCTTTTTGACTTTTTAGTTTTATTGTAATTCTGATTCATATTGCAGAGGTCATAACTTTCTCATAAAACCTGACTCCACTTTTTCTTTTTTTCAGATTGAGTGGAATTGAATTAACTACAAATTTCATGTTAAACATTTTTTTCAAAATTTATATTTTCTCCATCAAAAATTGTGATTCTTTCAGACACATTTTCGGACCTAGATTTCTGAGCTGAAAAACTTCTATTGCTGTATTAGTTGCATCTCCCTCAAATTTTATCGATAACAATTTTTTTAATTTTTTAAATTAAATATTATTTATTTATAAAATTTTGCTGTTGGCCACTTTTTCAAACTTTATGGTTAGCAGATTTAAAAATCGATTTTAAAAATGTTCAAAATTATGTTTTGATTTATAAATTTTGTTAAAATCAAAGTCCGTTTTATAAAGAAACTAACCCTTTACTTTCCTCTTTTATTTTTCTTACGCCGATGTTGAATATTATGTATTTGGCATAACTGTCTTTTTTTTGCCATGAAGATGAGAAATCACTCATGACTGACATTTTTATATTAAGTTAATTGACATAATTTGAAATGTTGATGCAATTATGATATGTTGCACACGTCAGGCTATGTATATTTATATATATCATGTTATGTTTATATGATATGTGACACATAGTATGCAATGTTATTTTGATGTCAATATGTGACACATTAACTGATATATTATGTTGTTATAATACGATTCACACCACAAGTTCCCTTTAGATAGGAAACTCATTACGGGTTGAAATGATACATACCTAAATCAATTTTTTGACACTGATTTGGGATATGGGTTGAAATGATATACATTAGAAAAATTAAAACACTACGGGTTGAAATAATACATACTCGATTCACTTGACCATACGATACAAAATTATATGCGGCCACCGTATGTCAATAAAAACTATTTTTTGAAATTTACAGGTATGCATTGATTTTGAAATTAATATAAATATTTTTGTCAAAATTAATTTTTGAAATATTTAAATTGAATTTATCAATTTAAGTTAAAATTGATTAAATAAAAACGATTTAATATGATTTCTAGATTGCAATTTTTGTTTAAAAATAATTCATAAAACTTACTTAAGATTTAATTTAAGCTAATATAATATAATATAAACTAGTTTAATAATATAATATAATAAATTATTAAAAAAATAAATTTAATATAAAAAATTTATTTTAGTCTTAAAAGATTTATTTGAAAATTTAATTTAATGACCTTAGTAATTTAATTTAATAACTTAATTTAAAGAAATACTAATTCAATTTAGGATTTGTTTAAATGAAATGAATGGAAGAATTTGATTTAAGGATTTAAATTGATAATTTGTTAATTTATTAAAATTTGAAGTTGAAGAACTTGAGTTAAGAAATGAACTTGATAATCAAACTTTGAAAGTTATTTTAAATAATATAATGAAATAAAATGAATTTAGAATTGCAAACCGCTAAATTTGAAACTTGGACCAGTTTAATTTAAGTTAATCTGAATGGAAATTTAATATCTAAATTTACGATAAGTCAGATTATGAAATACGAGTATTTGGTACGGATTGGATTATTTTATTTAAACAATTTATCTATTATAATTTTATTACTATTTTTTATAAATCTATTTTATATATTTTAATTATTATAATTTTTAGAAATATTTTAATAAAAAATTTTTTTAATAAAACAAATTTTATATTATATTTAATTTTTTTTTTTTATTATTTTAAAATTAACCCAGTTTTAAATATATTTTGCTATTTTAAACCAAAGTGTATTTCCAATCCGAGCTATTATGTCTAAATTAGTATAAGGTAGAGATTTTGATTTATAATGATATTTATGAAGTAGAATATAAAATCAGAATTTGAACTTGATAATGAATTGTTTGGCAATATGGAATTTGAAATTTGATACCGAATCCAATACTTAATAGTTTTTAATAAATGATTATAAAGAAATCAATACTTGAGGTTAAATTGATATATGACATTGAAATATGGTTTGAAATATAAATGTCAATGATGTGAAAAATGTAAGCGATTGGTTGTTAAAGAGACCGGGATCAGATATTGTCACACTCTCTGCCAATACTGGGAACCACTTTAACAACTGTGTACACGGTGGATGAATCAAGAATGAAGTATAATGGTTTGGCACACTACAACAAAAACACCATATTACAACGGTGGAAAAAAGTTGTAAAAGACTTTTTACAACGGTGGAGCCACCGTCGTCTATTAAGAAGTTGTAATAAACTATATTCTTTTACAACTTTTCTGCACCGTTGCGACACCATTGTAATATGTACATTTTACAACTTTTTTCTACCGTTGTAATAAACTTTATTACAATAGGTATGCACCGTTGTAATAATGTCTACTACAACTGTTATACACAGTTGTGATTGACAATTGCATTTTTTTTTTAAAAAATAGACCTCTTTTGCAACTAAAATGAACAATACACTAAATATTGCAATACTCCATAAGTAAATCAGATATAACAGTTATTTGCAAACTAAATTATTAAAATACTCAAATTTTCAGTATTACAAACAAGTTTAAGAAAACATTTCGCACATTATTACATATTTGATTGTTATAAAGCAACTTGGTACAAGCACAAATTATCCACAACTTGGTACAAGCACGAGTTCATAAATGATGCAAGTACCAGTTTCACGCTCAACTGATCGGAGAAGTTGGAATCCATCACGAGTTAAAAGCAACTGGAGAAGTGACAGACCGATGCTGGGATTGATTACAGTTCTGCCCCCTATTAAATGCTCGAAAGGCTTTCTCATATCTGCAACAACTTTTGTGGCATTGGCACATATTTTCACAAGACAGGCCCCTTCTTTGAGCCTCTCTACTTCACATGTCACTCCTGGCAAAATTAACTGATTTGTGAGAACTAATGATTTTTCTTTTTTCCATGTTAAAACTAGTTAAACCATACAACATGAATATAAATTTACCAAGTACTACAGAAATGGAGCCGGCTGATTTTTATTTCATTTTTTTTATCAAATATGAAGATGACTCGATAAACCAAGTAACATAAAATCTAAGGACCCGTTTGGTTTGAACTTCAAGTTTTATGTTTTGCTTTTCGATTTGTGTTTGAAAAGGCATGGGAGAGAAAGGGTTTGAAAAATCCGAACCACCGACACAATTAAAACATGTTTTGCTTTTTGATTTGTGTTTGAAATTCCATTGCCCTTTCTTTGCTGAGGTGACGTCCGCAAGAGATCTGGGATGTGCGCTCAATGTAGTTTGTGCATTATTGACAGATGACTTCTATTGTTGCTTGAAATCACAATAAGGAATTGTTGCCATCAAGGTACAGTTGATGATGTGTAGTTTGATGTCGTTGAGGTGGTTAGAAAATTGTTTTCAGATGGTTGTTTTGTTAGAAAATAAATTTGGCGTTTTTATTTGGATATTACGGAGATCCTCTTTGTTCAGATTGAAAAGTCCAATGTTTTTGAGTTGAGAGCATATTAGTTCACTCTCTTTTACAGTATTCAAGATACATGCCAATTGACTAAACAACATAAGGGAAATAAACAGTCCAAACTGATATTAAATAAGAGATCGGGCAGAAATGTAAACCGGAAATTAACAAGTGACTGATAACAGCAGTAACGTGATCATTTGTTATTCAGTTTGTTTTTCATTCATTTTTCAAATAGTGGAAATACAATGTAACATGCAAAACTTCATTTTTACAGTGCCCTAAAAAAGTTACGTATAAAAACACCTATACAATATTTAATTTTTGATGGTTGCAACCAATTGATTCTCTATCTCCTTTAGCTTATGAGAACAAAAATAATTTTTTTGCTGGTGGTAACATGGTTGATTCTAAGATTGAAACTCAGTTATCTGCAAGAGGAGTAATATCTATGGTTGATTTTGAAGAAAGTTTTGGTATTCCAAAGGATAATAGTGATAATATAACTAAATTCACAACATACCCAAGTTCAAGAGCAGAACATTCTGGAAAATAGATATATATGGCGTCCTTGAACGATATCCAACCAACGGTGCAGATTGACAAGCATCATCAACAGTGCAATTCATCCATTTCTTCACCAAATCTTCGCCCGCACTTGAAATCTCATGCTGCAAAACGGAGGCACCAAGGGTTCCGACCAAATTTAACCTGGTAGCTACAGAAAGGATATCCCTCATGGTCATAAACACATACCCTCTTTGTGAAGTACCACTGTCGACTCCTAGCAATCCACATAATTGGAGCACGGTGAAAAGATTCACAATAAAGCTGCTTCTATTTCAGACGAAAGTTGATAATTAGTATCAGAAGATTAACATAAATCTCAGAATTTGATTAATAAGATCAACGAAATCTTCAAAGCTGAATTAGTTTCGGAGTTAAAAAAAACAACGGGAGTGGAAAGTCTAATACCTTGAGGAAGACGCCAGCGTGAGGAAGGAGAATTTAGGGAGATCGGTTTGGATTTAGGGTTAAGAGACGACAGCGTGAGGAAGGAGAATTTGGGGACCGATTTTGATTTAGGTATAAGAAGTGATGCCAGCGTGAGAAAGTAAAATACGAAACATGATTTTTTTTTTTGGAGCCAAAATTTCGCTGTTCCCACCACATTTTTCGCTGAATCCTATTTTTAAAATACGAAACATGAGAGAGTAAAATACGAAATCTAGGACCGCCATATTTTTCCTGTGCATAATTAGATTTCGCTTAAACATACATAATTAAATATTATAAGCTAGAACCAAGTATAAATTTGAATTGAATATAATATGGATATCTTGGGAATTATTTTGCTAAAATATTATATATTACTTATTAATAATAGTTATTATTAATTATTTATTCTTAATTATAATTAAATACAATTTATTAAAAGTTTATTTTGTATATTTTACTAATTACTCATTACTAAATACTTATTAAATATTAATTACCAGTTATTAATTTCTCATTAAATATATTAATTACTAATACCATTCATTAGTAAGTAGTTAACATACATTAGCTATTAAAAATAAATTACTACTTAATAACTATTAATTATTTAATAATAATTGATAAAAATTACTGATTTCTAGGTTTATTATTAATTATTATTATTAAATATTAATATAATTAGTTATCAAAAAAAGATATTATAAACATGATGTTTGTAACAACATCTATAACAACTAATAAAATGAAAAGTTGTTAAAAATATGTTTATTACAACTTTAGAGAGCTGACAGTTGTAAAAAATTATCTATTACAACTGTGCTTTTCCCACAGTTGTAATAAACATTTATTACAACTGTGTTTTTCACACAGTTGTAAAATTAAAGTTGTAATATGGTGTTTTTGTTGTAGTGGCGAACGCTGCTGGTATGAAATAAAAGAACGATGATAGATATCATGACCTTCGGATCACAATTAAAATAACTAAAACATGAGCTATACGGTGACCAAATGGGCTAGCTACCCTTATCAGCAACACTTCTTCTTAGTTTCTTGGTTTGATTTGATGTGCATCCGTGATTTTGGGAGCGTTGTTCGAGGCAAGCGGTGATTGCGGCTATGCGTTACACGATCCATCGTGCGCTTTACTTTTCGCACTCTACATTGTGTACACACATATAAACTTCACTCGAGCTTCCATCGATGTTTTTGCCTTTTTTATTCTAGTTCATCCAACTTATCCTTCAAAAGACAAATCATCTTACCTGTTTCACCATTATAATTGCAATTAATTATATTTATATTAGAAATTCGTTTGATGCCATGTCTGCTAGTTGTTTAATTTTTGTAACTTTTTTGCATTATGAACCACAATTTTCACTTATGTTTATATATTATAATCCACCCGATAAAGAAAACTTGCTTAAAAAAAGAAAACAAAATCGATCTTATCTTTCAAAATATTCCAAATTATTAAGCTTAAAAGTTTGAAGAATGTACGTTATCTTGAAGAACGAATAACTATAAAGGACTACACCATGATCATGTCTATTATTTATCGTTTCTGACCCAACATCCATACGTTGTTTTCTATGAGCTTTTATTGACTTTAAGGTTTCAAATATCCCCTAAGTCCCAGAAACGAGACATGCGTATGAGACATGCATCAAACAAGATCGTGCCCATATAGTTGTGTAGTCACCTTCTAATTACAAATTTGCATCTTGCATATACATTTTTTTTACACCTCCTAATGGTTTAAGGGTGACGGAGTAGTTGGTTCGGTTTAAAATTATTCATAAATGTTGAAAATAAAATAACCACTCAAGAAATATAAACCAAATCAAATCAAATCAATATTTCCTAAAATTGAAACTCGTCAGGCAGACAATATTTGGTTTGATATGGTTAATTCATTTGATTTATCTTAAAATGAGTTAATTTTTTTTATTGATATAATATAAAATTACAATAACCAACTGAGTTTATTTGATGTGAACATTTTGAAAAAAACAAACTTCTCTTTTTAAAATATTAATTAATAATATGAACCGAAAGAAATGTTATAATGTTATGGAAATATTGTACATAACGGTGGTGTCTTTAGTAAGTTTGTTAACTTAAATAGTTAAATTTATAATTGGCAAATTCTATTTCAACCTTTGTTTTTAGGTAGAAGCCCCCCAAGAAATAAAAAAAATCAGTGTACCCATACAATTAGTTAGTAGCCCCCCCTTATTTCCAACCTTACCCTTCCTTCTCCTTCTCGTTGACTTCTCTCACGCGTTCTTTTTTCCTCCCCAATCTCACATGTGATTTTCTATCTCAACGCAATACTTCAATTCATCTCAACGAGATCCATTTCTTCAGCCTAATCAACCAATACCACTCATCAATCTTCATTCAAGTGAAGAAGAAAGGTAATATACTTTAGGGTTTCACGTTTTGTTTATGGGGTAATCGGTATGATGATTATATAATGTTTGGAGGTTTCAATCGCACATGGCTTTGGGTTTTCATGAATTTGGGGTTTGCAATGTTTGGTTTCACCACGGATTTGGGTTTTCTATATTTTTTTGATCTTTTTGCAGGTTACCACGGAGAATTCATTCGTGGTTTACAGGCAAACCACGAAGATACGCAACGAGAAATTGATTTTTACCTCGTAAAATATCTACGTGGCTATCTTATTTACCCCGTACATAATTAACGAGGTTTTGTTTTCTACCACGTATATTTTCCCCGTGGTGACCTGTAAAGTTAAAAAAAAAAAAAAGCGACGATACTTTTAACTAAATCAATCTGTTTTTTTATTCATAATCTGTTTTTTTTAACTGACAGTAAAATTACGTTGTTCTGAGTTTAGATAATAAGATAACTTTTAAGGGCATTTTAGTCATTAAAATTTTAATTTTTTAAGGGGGCTACTAACTAAAAATAAGGGTTGAGATAGAATTTGCCTTTATAATTTTGGTTTGATTTCCAAATATGGAGAAAATCCGAATGAATTAACTAGTAGACTCGGACTGCATTGGCTATTTGGCTGACAAGCGCTTGCGCTACTCTCTCTTTTTCTTCCTCCGACAATTTTTGCACAAAAACGTATCTTCTGCAAGACCCGTCAAACTTCCTAGCCAACTGTTTGATTTCCAAAGTAAAATGTCTTATATTTCATTGCTCTACCCAATTTATCCCATTTCAGCAAAACCGGTATCAAACACAGCTCTTATCGCATCAATATATGGTCAACACAAGCTAAATTTCACAGTTTCCGTAGTTTGCAATCAAAACACCAGGTTCAGACTTGTAAAGGCGATAAAAGCTGCGGACAACACAAGTAGCAGTATATATTTACTTACGCATGTATCATTTTATTTTGATATGAAATTGAAACATTGAGTGATCATGGAGCAGGTTATGAAAATAAAGGAATCAGCATCGACGATTATATCCCTATCTTGTCTTCTTCAGAGGTACGATGTTATCATTCTGGTTTCTTCTTCAGTCTTATTATTACTATATCTATTCTCGTTTCACTTTGTGCTGATATTATTTGTTATAATTTTGTAAGAGGATTTTTTTGATAATCTTAGCTGAGGCAATTGGTCACACGGAACAATTGAAAAAATTAATTACAAATGGGTACATATATATTCGCAAAAAGGAATAAAAAAATCGTACTGCATTATGCTATTTTTTACTTTTACTTCGAGTAAATCAGCAGAAGTAGAAAGAAAAAAAAGGGGAAAAAGGCCATTTGGCTAGGAAATACAGAAATATGGTAATAGCCTTTAAATCTTGATATTTCAATTTTTCTGTATCCTAATTTTATCATTTGAGCGGTTGACTCGGGTTCTTCTAACATTTCAGTTGCTTCAAACATTGAAACAATCATAACAACTAGGGTTGTCAACAGATGTTTTCGGATGCGGATAGTATCATATCCGCTTCCGCATCCGCATCCAAAATCATTTTCAGATATCCGCATCCGTGGATACGGACGAATATCGGATAATTATCCGATCCATCAACAATTGATAAATCATGGTAAAATAAAGGTTTTTTTCAATCTAATTGATTGCGAAAGTGCTAAAAATAAACAAATATGATGATAATAAATAATTTTGAGAATTTAGAATACGTTTAGTGTGTATAATATAGACTTTCAACTTAATAAAATTATAACTTAACATATTTCATTATGCTAAAATGCATATAATTTAAACTATAATCATGAAAAAATACGGGCGGGTAATTTTCGAATTCGGATATGTCTATATCCGCATCCACATCTTTTTTTGAATATCGGATATTTATCCGCTTTTTGGATGCGGATGCGGACGGATTTCGGATATCCATTGACAGCGGTAAGCAATATTAAGTTTTCCTATGTGCATAGTAGAGAAACTTTGGATAATATCAGAGTTTCTTTAATTAAAATCGTGTTATTTTCTTTCCTGAATATGGGTCATTCCCGCGTGACTACGAAGGATCAAATCCTCGACTTTTCATGTGAGCGCCGCATGTCCTAACCATTAACCAGATTGCTAACCTGGCATTCAATATTACTGAAAGATTTGTGATATTTCCTGGTGATTAACTGGTCATGTTTAGTTAAAAAATTAGGTAACACTGATGTGAGGTGAGATGGCATTGGGTATTAATATTATAAATTTATGTTATAAAAATTGACATTAGTTTTGTCCCAGTTAGGCAATTTAGTTTGGTGCTATGCATTCATTTGGAGAATGCTTGTTATTTTGTGTGAGGACTGCATCAACTGTTTGGTTCTTGGTGTAATAGTTTATGAGGAATAATTTGTTATGACTTGCCTGTAACTTTCATCTTCATTTCATAGTACGGATCAATGACCTGTTTTAACTATTGTCTGCCTATCGAGGTATATGTTTTCATGACAATACTGAACTTTTTTTTAATGATAGTAGTACTTTACAAGGTATAGGGAACCATTCTAGAGCAACCTGTTAAAATCTGCAAATATAAACAGATTTTACTGCAGCATAACGATAATTTACAGGACATGCAGATATTTATTTTTTCTAAAAAAAATAATGTTACTTCATGTACAAGTCTAGGTAGTATATATAACATACTAGGTAGCAAGTGGTTTAAATCCCGCAAGGTAGAATTTGAACCCATGATATCTCGCATCATGTCGAGTGTCTTGGCCACTTGGACAATGTTGCTTGTCAATAAATCAAAGGGTAGACGACTGCATGTTAATCTCTTGTTTGGGTATGATATGCCACAAAATCATTTTCTTTCTTGTCTTTATACAATTTTTGCAGCTTCTCTTTTGATAGTTCGCCTTACTGCATTTGAAGCTTCCTAGTTATTGCATATATAGTTATACAAATACATAAATAACAGGCTTGCAGACTTAGTTAAATAAGTACTATAGGCACACACATGTGTAGGGAAAGTCTACCTGGACATAAAATATAAACAAAATTAGTGGCATCTCTACCATTGGATTGCTTCCTGAATTTCAAACCCCATATCAGGACAACAAAATCCTATGTTTCATATCGTATGTGTCACCAATTATGGCTAATTTTTTGTGTTCAAACAGCAAGTCTGTGTGTGTATACACATTTGTGTGTGTGATGAACCTCGACCATAGTTTTCTGCGTTAATAGGATTTAACTGAAGAAAAAGAGAGTTAGGAAATGAACCCAAAGGGATGTATACCGGTCTGAGTAAATATCAAGGACCGTGTTTTATGCTGTCACCAATAAGAACTCCTATCTTCAAGGTTCTTCTTATACTAGAAAACGAGGAAACAGAAGTGAACCTGTTGCTACTATACAGAATATGGATAATCACAGTGCTTAATTTCGGCGGCTAGAGTTTCAAATCTCTGTTAATTAAGTTGAACATGAATGATATAAATTTGGGTATGTTCTATGCTTTGGATTGAGTATAATATAGTAAATGAAAGACAAAGGTCTCCCTCCAAGTTCTATGATTTGTTCTAAGTTGGTGTTTTAAGAAACTAACTATCAGTGACTTGTTATTTGTGTTTAATGACAAGATTGAGGAATGCTACAGAAATAAATCAACTGGAAACTCGAATTATTTAGCCATGTATTCAAGCATATTTGGTGGAATAACTACAGATCCCGCATCCATGCTGATACCTATGGATGATCACATGGTTCATAGAGGGCATGGTGTTTTCGACACTGCTGCTATAATGGATGGGTAAATGCATTCATCAAAACGCTTGCTTCAAAATAATACATCTGTACAGTCTTGCCAGTTATATTAGCATTTGATTCAAAAAGTTGCATATTTAACCATAAACACTTAGATATCAGTGGTAGTTGTTAAATCATAATGACATCAGTATATGCCTTTGTTAATTATCCAAAATTCATGCTGTGTGATCCATGCATACTCTCTCAGAAGTTCACATATTTTCTCTGAAGTTCACGTACGGATACCGTCATATGGTAATATATATATATATATATATATATATATATATATATATATATATATATATATATATATATATATATATATATATATAATATTATTTCATGCATATTTCAGACATTTGTATGAACTAGACCAGCATTTGGACCGTTTTATCCGATCTGCATCAATGGCTAAAATACAACTCCCATTTGAATACTCCACCATAAGATCAATCCTTATACAAACCGTGTCAGCATCAAAATGCACCCAAGGCTCCCTACGTTATTGGCTATCAGCAGGACCTGGAGACTTTCTCCTTTCTCCGTCTGGTTGCAGTCGACCTGCACTGTATGCTGTTGTGATATATGTACCTAGTTTACCAGTATTCAAGGGCATAAAAGTCATTACTTCGTCAGTTCCAATGAAGCCACCTCGGTTTGCTATAATGAAGAGCGTGAATTATCTTCCAAATGTGCTGTCGAAAATGGAAGCGGAGGTAAATGGTGCTTTTGCTGCAATATGGTTGGATGATGATGGCTACATTGCCGAGGGCCCAAACATGAATGTTGGGTTTGTGACAAAGGATAGGGAGTTTGTGGTACCCAAGTTTGATAAGGTACTTTATTACCATTCATGAATTATTCTGTTTTCCAATATTGATCAATTTTGCTATGTAAAATGACATGAATCCCACAATCCACACCCCACACCCCACACACGGCCCCCTCTCCCGTTTCTGGAAAAAAAATAAAAAAACCATAACTCCTATAAGCTGGCTAGATTACAGCAATGATATTAAATAAACATCTTAATTATATGCACAAATATAGATATCTTAAAGATTCATTTCTCTCTTTTTTTTTAACAAAAATATACGTTGAAATTTGTGATGAAAGGTGAATGACTAGAGATAAAATGTGTCCAAATATTGTTGTGTGCTCCATGTCTCTCGCATCCATCATGACCATTCAGTTGTAAAGCCTATAAAATAACTATTATAACCAAAGTAAAAGCGAATAAATAAGGTGCATTGGACCATCGATGCATAATAATCTAAGAATGGGTGATCTTGATTCTTGAATGGAGAGTGTATTTGGAACTCATACGTGAGACCCATTTCACACTATCATACACTACAATTTGTACAGGATAATTAGCATTTTCCTTAATCATTTAGTCCTCACCGTATCACCAAGAAATTTGTGAAGAACATCTCATACGAATTATAACAACCAACATGGATATACTGTTTTATTTTTGGCATATTACACAACATGATTGTCTAAACAAGTTATGTACATGAACAAGATATTGAGCGGATGTACAGCAAAAAGGGTGCTGTCTTTAGCGAAAAAGTTATTGAAAGAAGGTAAGGTCAGTAGGATCAGTGTGAGAGATGTGACTGTCGAAGAAGGGAAAATGGCAAATGAAATGATGCTTATAGGTAGTGGAATTTTAGTGAAGCCCGTATTGCAGTGGGATGATCACATTATCGGCACTGGTAAGAACATATTTCACTCTTTCTTAATTAATTTGATAATTTGACTCCAAAAATGTACTTGCAATATTTTCTCTTTAGGACAAGAAGGACAAGTGACCGAAGAATTGTTTAATTTTATTGTTGATGATATGAGATCGGGGCCTGCTGATGTTAGAGTTCCTGTTAAATATTGATGTAAATTAAATTCTCTTACATTTGTGTTCTTATGGGGTACATGAATAAAACTTCATATGACACTTGATCTTGTTGTTGTCAATGTGTGAAGTATACCATCTCAGTGGCTTGTACTCTGTATTGTACCTAAGAACTTTAAGTGCCTTCTCATTGCAAAGACTCGGAGAAATGCATTTTTTTTCCCCTGGAGCTGGAAGAGAAATAATTTTCTTCTTTCTTTTTTATTTTTCCATATTTTTGTGAACTTGAAATTTGTTTTTCGTGCTTATATTGCTTCCTAGATGCTAAATTTATCACTTGAGATGAACTGAGGAACTCATCAAATTTGTATCGTAAAGAGATTTGTGCAACAGTGCAAGTATTGCGAAATGGGTTATACTACGTTTAGATTCTGTTCGAGTGTCTGATTTCTATTGGATTTACGTCCATTCATAGCTTTGGAGATGATAGATTAAATTTCTTTCCGTTTCTATGTATTGTATTTGCTGCGCTGTTAAATTTGAGGATACCATAATTTCAGCTCTATACAAGAATATGGTACTTTAATAATAAAATCTGATGAAACATGCTATTCAACGAATAAAGACAAGATAAATACTTTTCTTTACATCTATTATTTCAGCAAATGTTCAGTGCATGTTTATATGTTATGGTTCATGAACTAAATGACATGTCAAAGGTTATGCTTTACACCAATTGTAATTCATTAATGATATTCCAACGCATAATCCAATCATGATTTGAATACCAAATGTGTTTTTAGATTCACACCTTACTTCTTTCGACCACCACACAATTATGTTCGACTGCAAATGACCGAACCGATTTTATATTCGTCGGCCATAAACGACCGTCGAACAATATAAATTTCAAGAAATAGCCGTTCGGTGGTGAACAGTCATATGAGTATGATGACCAAAAGAGAGAAGTGATGTGAATAATAGAACACTTACCAAAATCTAAAATTAGAGTTATAATATATGGATTAGGCCATATGTTAGTGAGATTCTTACGTGTTAACCGACCATGATTTGGATATCAAAGTCTAAAAATAGAATTAAAAGCTATGGAAAAAAAAAAAAATCTAACCTCCTTAAGAGGACACGTATAGTCATAGTCAAATTTGCCCTTGTTAACGTTTGAAACAAAGACTATTAATTAAGACTCATGCTCGTGGCACGAATAACCTCTGAAAAAAGATTTTGGTTTGTTCTTTCTACTTGGGTTCATTGTTTTGGTTAAGAATAATAATTTATTCTGTTAAAACTATTTAAGACAAACATAAAGTGATAAAAAATCAACGACTTTCGGCGATAGATTCTTTTTGGCCCCCAGCTTAGTTGAAACTTTTCCCCGGAACCCCTCTCTGTTTTCTTAATCCCAGTGGGTTGATACAGATGCCAGCGATGGCGAGCTCGTTGGTGGATCGGGCGACGAACGATCAGCTGATCGGTGCGGATTGGGCGATGAATATTGAGATCTGTGATATTGTCAATCGTGAGCCTGGGTATGGTTTCCATAGATTTTTCTGGAATTTTCTTTACTGTTGTATTCATTTTCTGGTTAAATAGTTACTGATTGCATAACTTGAACTTTATGGTCGATTAATTGTATAATTCAGCTGTGTTGATTGTTGACCTATACTCGAGTTGTATTAAATCATTTGTTTGTCGTATCTTATTCGATAGATAAATTTAAGCATGGTTGCTGCAATACTAATTGTATAATTCTGGAATTGGGAACTCTTAAGAATTTTAGTTTAGCTGACAGTTTAGCTTGATTGTAGTTGAAAAATAAAGTTTATAATTCATATATAGAAAATAAAAATAAAAAATGTTAACTGAAATCGAAGTTTAGTTGACGCTTATGTCAGAGAAATTGGTTTCCTAATATTATCCGTGAGCTTTCAGAAGGCATTTATAAGCTTTCGTTGTTATCAAGTAAAATTACATTACAGAAGTATGGACAAATATCTGCTATTCACTTGTTAAAAAAATATCACTGAGTCAAATGCTGATGCAACAAAGTAAATATCTTCTTTAGTTTAACACAGCCATAGTTAGAAACTCCATAGTGCTGTGCTAATATATAATGTTGACTGTAACATAAACGGCTAAAGAATCTAACATTTAAACTGCATTCATAGTGAACACTTCTGAATTTATGTAAATAAATATCTGAACTGACATCATTTCTCAAAAAGCATGAGATTAGTCCTTTATTTAACTTTTAGCACTTAATTTAGCTTCAACAGTTTATATGTCCTCCTGCATTCTCCATTTTTACTAGGTTGCCTCTCAAATTGTTCTACAATGATGTAGCCTGCTTTATGCTATGGTGAAATTTGTTTCATGATGGTAAGCAGATAGTTCTCAAAGAGACCAACCCTACATCATTTTACAAACAGCATGAATTTAGTCCTACTTTCACAGTGTATTTGGCCAGCCCATGCTTTCTAGTTATTCCTATGTTAGAATGGCACTATGAATGCAGTACTATGGGCAGACATTTATCTTTATAATTAGTACTCCCAGTTGATGGTCTGTGGAAAATTAAATCAGAGTATCATTCTAGCATATATTAAATCCTAGTGTTTATTTTCATTCAATTTATTTGCCAGGCAAGCAAAGGATGTTGTAAAAAGCATTAAGAAGCGCCTTGGAAGTAGAAATCCAAAAGTACATCTTCTTACTCTTGCGGTAAGAAACTTGCACCTTTTTGTCTCTCTTAGTGTAAAAAACTTAGTTTACACATCTATTTGTGATGCATGGTATTGAATCATTCCCTTTATCGCCCTAATTCTTTAAAGCCGCAATAGAAACTTTATGTAGCTAGAGTTGTTTTTCTGGAATGTGAGACCAGAACCTTCTCGGCAAAATGACATGATATACTAGGTTAACGTAGCTTGATTTTGGCAAGTGCCATCACTGTCAAAAAAATATGATTCTCTATATTTTACTTCAATTTTATATTTTAATTAAAATTAGTCGATTTTAATTGTGTAATAAATGCTGGATCTGTAGAAAATTACTACATTTTTATTGGTAGGTCAAAAGCACATATTGTTGACGACATTGTTGCTTATCAAATATCAAATCAGTTGAACTGAATCTTATTTGCAGGATTATTTGAACTGAATTTCAGGGTTAAAGCAAGTAACTTGCTTGCTTCTTTTTGAAATATTACTGGTACCGTCAGTTTTAAAAGATTATTACCAACGTTATGCCATTGTAATGTGCGCATCTGTGTGTGATGCAATTAGGATCATTTGTACTGAATTTCAGGGTTACATCAAGTCACTTGTTTGCTTCTTTTTGAAATAAAAATATTAATAAAATAAGAAGAAGGGTCGGAATATTACCGGCAACGTTGTAAAATTTGCTAAGTTGCAATTGTGTATTAGGGAATAATTCAGGATTAAGCCGAGTCTGGCGTTTTCCATACCCTATGTAGTTTTTTTCCCCTTTTTTTTCATTTTAAAGAGTAGCACTTGATTTAGTATAAATTGATCAAAATTGAAAATTTAGAGGTATGGATGAGCTACAGTGCAGCCTGGAGGCAAAACAGACTAAAATTATCATGTAAATGCTTATAAAATACATCATGCTTTAGATAATGCCTAAAAAGTGCTTAGATACACATTTGAATTCTTAGATGAGGTGGCAAGGATTTCCTTGGTGAGCCTAGGCGGATGGCTAGGCGGCAAGCCTCGCCTAGTACCTAGGCGGGGACCTTAAAGGATTTTACAATAGCGATTAGTGGTACCGTCGGCTTTGGCGAAATAATGTCGACATTTTGCCATTAAAAAGGGTAAATTTTACTCCTGCATCGATCATATTTGTTTATAGGTTTAGCTTAAAGATGGCAACCAAGTGATCGTAATGGTATGTTAATAGAAAATTTACTGTTACCATAACTATTCTATTTGTGACCAGTGGCGGATATAGAATTTTATGGATGCTGTGTCAGATAGATTATAAAAAATATATTCATAAAATAGTTTCTTTCCAAAAGTAATAAATATTCATATTTGTCTTTGTGACATTTTGTCAAACACCTTGTAAACCCTTATTTGTGTTGATATATAATTTTATTTCTCAGTAATACGATGCATGCGAATAGAATATAGTATGAACAGAATACATTTTTATTGAAAACACAATTATTATTATCTTTGGACAAGATGTTGGCAGATCCATTCACAGGGATTTTATTACATGCATACAAAGTAAGGATGAAAATACAGTGCATCACCATTTCTGGCGTACTTATTACAGCATACTTGATTATTTTATCAAACCACACATACATGCTGCATCACTTCACCTCCAGAACCAAATTTCATTTGTAGGAAAGGCAGATTTCTTTTATTTATTTATTTATTTATTTTTACTTTTTGAGAATAATGGTGTGTCACTTGACACACCATGCACATGTATACATCCGCCACTGTTTGTGACGTCAAATTATTTGAGTGATGTGCCTCAGAAATGTTCTGCATTAGTTTAATATTGAATTTCTCACACTAATTTCAGTGGCTAACTTGCTATCCTGCATACACCATTTGATTATTCGTCTATTGAGGTTTAGGAATATGAATCCTTGACAATGAGATGGGAACCTTAGTCCAAATAGTGTAACTTCAACATTTTATGATGAATTGTTGTTATGAATACCGGGGCTGGACTGTATTTGAAATATGATAGATGCAGTTGTGATTTGCACTTGTTAGCCAATCATCATTAATGAATTAGTTTCTGTTTAGTCTGAACTATTGAAGTCCTCTAGATGCTGTATGTTTCTGATGTTCACTTTTTGACTTTTATTTGACAATTATTGTTTCCCAGCTGCTGGAGACGTTAATAAAAAATTGCGGTGAAGTTGTCCATATGCATGTTGCTGAGAGAGATGTACTTCACGAGATGATCAGACTAGTGAAAAAGAAGGTGATCCTATTTAACACAGCAGAAAACATTATGACATTATTATTTTCTCCTCATCAAATTTCCAATGATATCACTATTATATACAGCATCCTGATTTTCAAGTGAAGGAAAAGGTCTTGACTTTAATTGATACATGGCAAGAGGCATTTGGTGGCCCACGTGCAAGATATCCTCAATACTACATTGCTTATCAGGAGCTTTTGGTATTACTTACTGGACTTCATCATTCATCTTTTCTTTAGTATATTTGTGAATGGGATTCCTAAGTTAGGAGTAGTTTCCCCAAGAGAACCTATCTTCTCGGTTGCACTCTTTTAATGCGAAAGTCCACTAGTATTTTAGCTTGTTATGCCTGCTATATTTGATGTTGGTTATCCGTGTAACAACCGTAGATCAAAGGAACTCATTATTTGCAGTGAGGTGATATATCAGATACAGGTTGGATTTTTTTTTAGCATTTTGTTCAATGTTGAAATGTGAAACTTTGAACGTTGGGACTCTTATATTTCTGAAACATGAACTGAGTCGGCAATTATCCTAGTGTAAGTTGTCAAAGCCGGCTTGAGTTAATTTGTAACAGCAGGCTTGATTTAGTCATGAGGAAAAGCGTTGCATGCTTATAAGGAGTTGAGTTATATAGGTTCTAGTAGAGAGGATAGCAGTCACAATTATGTAGTTTGTGAAAGTCCCAATGGTATACACTATACAGTTCTAGACAAAGCCCTAGTTCCATTTTCTGCAGTATTATTGCATTTGATAGAAATTAGTTTTATAACTTAACTACCATAATTTATTTTTGATAAATTATTTTACATGACTATCAGCGGCTTGGAGCTGTATTTCCTCAAAAATCTGAGAGCTCAGTGCCTATATTTACTCCTCCACAGACACAACCTTTATCATCTTATCCAAAATCAATTAGAAGCCCTAATTATCAACAGGAAGCACCAGAATCTTCTGCTACATCTGAGTACCCCGCCTTGAGGTGCGATTTCTTGAACAAAGGCAGTAGTATTTTTTACATCGTAATTCTCAGCTTATCGTTCCTTTTATCGTTATCCATGTTCTTTTTTACTTTGGGAAAGCTAACTTCAAGATTACTTAATAATAGTTTGACTTAGATGCAAGTGGAGCACATAATACATTAAAACATGTGTGTATGTATGTGTGTATAATATATTTTGTGTGTGTATTTTGTGCTTGCTAAATAAGGTTTATTTGTACATCATTGTCCTTTCAGAAGTATTTAGATAGGATTTTATCGTCTGGAACTGCTTTAAATTATGTTGTACAAATGATTTGATTCCCCCCGCCCCCCCTTTTTTTTTTTGGGGGGGGGGGGGTGGGGGGGCAGAGAACTGAATGTGATATGTTCTTTTATACAGAAAAATATAAATTAATGCATTTTCCAGGAAAAGAAAGTTTTGGCATCCAAGTAGAAATATAATTGTGACAGTTCAAATGCTCAAATACCACTGATTAATGTATCCTGCTACTCAAATGAAAACAGATAAATGAACAAATATATAAATCGAAACTTTTATGTAAGCTGGATGCAATTACTGCTTGACTAGTGCATAAAACTATAAATCCATGTTCCAGTCCAAATTTTGAAGATTCGTATGGTTTATGAATAACACCAGTTAATAATATGTTCTGTTATTCTTCTTCATGATTCAGTACTTGATTTTTCAAAGAAGTTGGTACTTGGTACTATAGGTTCTATTCTTTCATTTTTTTGCTGCAATTACTTTATGCTCGTTACGTAGGGATGTTATTTGACAAACTATACTGGTATAATTAGCACTGTTTGTTAATTAATGTGGACTAGGTTATAGCTGTTGCTGAAGAAACCTTTAAGATAGCTGTTGCCAAAGTTCATGGTGCATGTGATTTTAGTAGAATGGAATAAACTACATGTACTTACTGTATTCATTACAATGGGTTTGGAAAAATATGATAAATGCTCTTTCACAACTCAAAAACCTAAAATGCTACTTTGTTTTTGTAATTGTGTTTATTTATTTTCAGTGGCACAGAAATTCAAAATGCACGTGAAATAATGGACGTTCTCGCAGAAATGCTAAATGCTTTAGATCCTGGAAACCGAGAGGTATCCAGAAACTCTACTTTGAATTTTACCTTTACGAAATTTCAGCCTCTATCAAAGTAAGTGTAAATAAACAGTGCCAACTATCAAGATATGCATATGCTTGTTATTGTTCTGAACCAAAGAAAAATTATTGTAACTTGACCTACATCCGCTGACCTGGTAGGTTGTTTACTTATTTTCTCTAGCTAAATGGGTTGATCCATATCATTATCAACATTTTATGACCAGTCATTTGTTCACTTGATAAATAAACAGCTTTCGTCGTGCTTTGGCTTAAATTGTCATCACAGGAATGATGTTATGAAGTAAATCACTTGAATTTGATTGTTTTAATAGGGACTGAAGCAGGAGGTAATTGTTGACCTTGTCGATCAATGCCGGACAATCAAGCAGAGAGTAGTTCAGCTTGTAAACACAACCTCGTGAGGACTTCTTTTTAACTGTCTTTTTTTTTTTTTTTTTTTTTTTTTTTTTTACAAAACAAAAACTCGAAATCTATACCAAAAAAGGAGAAAAACACCTTTCTTCGGTGGCTCACAAAAACATGAACTAAGACCACAACTGAAAACAGAAAACAAAGAAAGGAAAAAAAAAACATAGATGAACTAGGCCCAACATCTCAAATTAGCCGAAGACTGGACCGAGGAAAATGTCTTGTGCAAAAATTGCACAAAATGCTCTGATTTCAATCTATTGGGGTTTCGTGCGCAGCGAAAAAGACAAAACCTCCAAAAGAAACAAATCTTTTTCGCACAATCACTTGACGATGAATTTGATTGAAAATAACAACACAATAGATCGAAAATAATAGCAATACACAAATATTCCACCCAACCACCCTCTTTATTGATTCACAAAAATGAATTTAGTTTACATTCAATGGATTAAAACAAAAAATAAACAAAATTACAATTGAATCAATAACCTTATTAAAAAAGAAAAAGAAAATCTAGATGACTACAATATTGTTGGAGAAGAAGAGTAATGAAGAACGACGCCAAACCTATGACTCACATGATTTTTGATTATATTGATCTAATCAAGAATGCTGCATATATAGGAGAATAGAAGACCTAGACAAATATCCAAATTGTTTTTTCAAAATATCTCCAAAATATAATCTTTTATATCTTTCCTTCTATCATCAAATCAGTTAATCAAATCAATCAATCAAACATGCAAATCAATTAATTGATTACATTCTCTCTTCAAAAAATATTTTTGAATCAACAAATTCAACAAAATGCATCGACAGAAAAATCACGTCTCGAATCCAGTGTACCAAAAAAAGCCGAAGGCCCTGTCCACTCCAAATCCAGACAATGCCAGCATAACCGAAGCCAACACCAACTAGCTCCAGTCAAAGAACCTCCAAAACAGCAGAAAACCAAACACAGAAGCACCAACCTGCTCCAATCAAAGGAAACCAAGCCAACCAGGCAAGAAAACCAAACTCGAAGAATTCATTAGGAAACCATCTTCAACAAAGCCCTGGAAAAAAAAATTGAAAATATAGGGGTTAAACCATGCTGATTTAGTCATTTGTGAAGCTTAAGCTCTGTCTGCGACGTTTTTATAGTCCCTCATTAACAATTTGTTTCTGTTATCTTCTTTTTCTTATTTTTAGTTGAACATAATATAATTTTGAAATCATTGATCTTCTTGTTCTGTTACTCTGTTACTTCTACTATAGCTAGTGGACATGCTTTACACATTCTGATGGTATATTTGGATTTAATCAAGGGATGAGGAATTGCTTGGTCTGGGACTTTCTTTCAATGATGAATTACAGCGAGTATTGGCAAAACACGATGCTATTGCTGCAGGAATTGCTGTTCGCTTGGAAAAACCAAAATCTCCTAAATCATTAGTGGATGTCAGTGACTCCATAGCTTCAAACAAAGATACACAGCCCGATCAAAGGTGATATTTGCATTATTTGATTTGTGGTTCCATTTAAATGATTCTCAATCACATAGTGTTGCACATGATTTCAAAATATATAACAAATTATTATTTGCTATGTAACATTTATTTAAGCTTCCTAATACCTATCAAAATGTCTAAGAACATTCGCAAATTATTCTTTTCAATATTGCTTAATTTAAGAACGAAATGTCATATATGCTGACAACTATGCTATCACATCCCAAAACCTGTGATGAAGCTCTCACTTCAGATAACTTTTGGCGGATCATGGAAACCAAGACTTATCCTAGCCAAATAACTAAAAGCTTTGCCAAAAGTATACATCAGCTTTGTTTATCATGTTATCTGAATTTTGATATTGAAACCAGTACTTAAATATGATGATATAATGGTAAATGCTCTCTACAGTTGCAACTGTTAATGATTGAACAACCCTTGATTGGGCTTGAGTTGTACCCACTATGTAAATTCATTCAGAAAATAAATATGCATGTTAATTTGTTATTTATGTCACTGGCAGCATCAGTAGAAGCCAAGTTCCTATTCCACAGCTACTTGTACCTGCGCCTCCAGTATCAAATGGATCTTCCTCAACTGCTTTGGTTAAAGCCGATCCTCTTATTGATCTTCTTAGCGGCGATGATTTCAGCAAGCCCGCATCAGCTGCAGCAGATAGTAACAACAACAACAACAACAATCTACTTGCTCTTGTTCCTGTTACCGAGCCAGTTTCAAATATGCCTTCTGACCAGAATGCTTTAGCTCTAATTGATATGTTTCCTGGAAACACCAACAACAATACTGCACCTGCTACTTCTCAGTTCCAGCCACAGAATTCTGCTTTATATGCTAATGGAAATGAATCTCAAAACTCTGAGCAGGCAATGTATGGTCAAGGTACAGGAAATTCATCATGGAATAATCAAATACAAGCTTCTGACTACAGTAAGTGTGAAATAGTTTGTTCTCTTATATAACTTACTGCAATTATGTCATTGTTGTTATTGATACATTTATTCAATTGTTCAATATGAGGGTTTCAACAAGAGTTAAATATTGTAACCCAAGGTTATAAAAATGGCATTCAAATCGTAAATTAGAGAGTTCAAAATTTTAAATCAAAAAGGGATTTAAATTGTAAATCATAAAATTAGAAGGTTCATGTTTTTAGGTTTGTACACTTCAAAATTGATTATAATGTTTGAACTTCACAAATAAATCTTAAAATCCATTTTCTCCTTCAAGTTCCATTCTTATTTTGTTTAGAAAACACTAGAACTAAAATTGTGGACAATAAGCATATTGAATATGTAAGTATCTGTTGAATGATTTATCTCAACTGTGGTTTTTGCTGTGTTTGGATCAGAATACCTAAATCTAATCAAAACAGAAAAGATCCGACCCGAATTCGGATTCAAATCGTAAGATCTCAAGATTTTTTGTAACAATGTTTTAACCCATGAATCTTTGAATTTCTATTGCTTCCAGTAAGTTGATAATTGTTGTTTGTAACCAAACCACTTCCTACTAACAACTTGCATACCTTTAATTTTCAACATAACGATATGAAATTTGTCAGAGAAATAATGAGCTCTGTCAATCTTCATTCCTCACCTGGCTTTAACATGTTATCACCATAAATCTTAGACGGCAAAATTTTCTTTGCTGTTAATTGAACAGTATTTAATTTATCCCCAGGTCACTTCTACCAGTTCAATGTCTATCTTAAAATTTATTTCATTCAAGTATTTCAAATACTCTAATTTATTTCATTCAAGTATTTCAAATACTCTATTACTTAACCATTTGATTTATGCTTATGTTGTATTTGTAGTACTTATGCTATTTAGATTTCTTAAACTGCATCTAAGACTCCCCTGACATGTTTACTCACTTTCTCGTATCTTACATGATTGAGAATCTACATTGCCAACAAGACGACTGCCCATGAAGAGCTTTGTCCATTACATATTCCTGTAGCTTGTCTTTGATATTTCATCCAAAATTGTTACAATGCTACATGAAGTCGTAGCACAAACAATATTCATCATCTGTTTTCAGCTATAAGCATGAAAAGTATAATGATCTCGTTTATTTATTCCTATATTTTGGTGGTTGCCGTCAGACAGTTCCATTATTGAAAAATGATCGTGTCAATTTGTATTTTCTAATGTGTTACTTATATGTATAGTTGTGCAGTTGTTTAGTAGTAAATGATGCTAGCAAAATTTAGACTAAAAGTTGATTCATACCTTGTAAAATATTATGACACAGATCAGAATGGTGAAACTGGATCATTACCCCCACCACCATGGGAAGCTCAGCTAGATCAACAAGCAACAGACACCGCAGCACAACCTCAATTCCCACAAGCTGGAAGTTACGTAAATAGCCAGCTTCAACCTACGCAAAACCCTCAATACAACATGGGCATGTATCCTTCTTCCCCTATGATGCAAAACAGCCCAATTGGAGGCATGTACCCTCAAATGATGGCGCCGCAGCAGCAAGCAGCTATGTATGGATCCCAAATGATGATGGGTTACGGGTACCCTCAACAACCAAATCCTCAATTTTACAATACCCAAAATGGACCATCTTACCCTTACGGGAACCCCAATGATCTTTCTCAGAGAATGTACGGTCTCTCCATTCAAGACAACACAAATACGTATGCAGGTGGTACAAACCCGTCTTATGTTCATGTATCGACTTCTGGAAGGCAGCCACTAAACAAACAATCAAATCCAGAAGATAGTTTGTTTGGTGATCTTGTTAGTATTGCAAAGTCGAAGCCTGGAAAAGGCGATGGGATCAGTAAAGTTGGGAGCTTGTGAAGTCAGTCATTTTGTTTATTGTTTGGTTTGTATAATTTTTTTGGGGGGATCTATACTATACTTTTGGTTCTTTACATTGCTTATTCTTAATTTAGTTAACACCTTTTCTGTTTATTGTATATTTTAGTTATCAACTTATGATTGATATCTATCAGTTAATAATGGAAGTGGATCTATAAAATTTATCATGTTATCGGTTTCATATTTGATCCTGTGTTTTTCTAATATTTTCCCCTTTAAATCTGTTAAAAGTAAGTAATTGTTAAATTTTATAACGATGTTATTAGTTAGATTGAAGTGATCGAAGGTAGCTTGGAAACGTTGAAGACGACGTGCGATTTGAAGTTCAACAACTCAAGATACCTCAAGATGAAGCTGTAAGGTGCAGGATGAAGTTGCAGTGGGTTGCAACTCAATCTAGACGTCTGGATTTTGTATCCAGATGTCTGGATTGTCTCAGAAGATTTTCCCAAGAGAATCCAGACGTCTGGTTTTAAACCGAGACGGCTGGGTTCTTGGAGTTCACACGGTGAACTTAGATTGTCTGAATTGATTTCCAGACGTCTGAATCAAGTCTTGGGTTATTTATAGTGTTTTCTAATGAAGAATTTTCCGAAGTATTGAAGTGTAGAACGGTTTTTTGCCTGGATGAGATCCTTACCTATATTGTCAGATTTGAAGCTTTAAAGCTTGCTTGATCAAGGGTTCTTTAAAAGAGAAAACTTAGAGTTCATAAACTAGTTTTAATTCTTTAGTTCTGTTCTCCAAAAACTCAGTTCTATATTGATTATAGGTGATCATTGTAACAATTTCTTGTACTCTTCTCATCGCGGTAATAAAACTCTCTTTCCATAATGGATGTACACTAATAAATAGTGAAATCACTATAAATTTGGTGTGTAATTTATTTTCGTTGATATTACTTGTTATCGATTGCTTGTGATTGTGATTGTTTTTTTTTTTTTGGTGATTTGAGATATTATGATTTAGTTGTTTTTGCAAATCTATCAACGATCCATTTTTCCGATGTGTTTGTGAGTTTGGATTTGAACTGGTGTTTGAATTGGAATTCCATAACAACATTTGGTATTAGAACAATAGGTGTTGGTAGGTGTTTGTGAAAATACTGGAATTAGATAATAGCTCGAGTAGTCTCTCAACGGTTAGTCCAAATAATGTAACGTCTTATGTACATGGTTCGTATGTGACGCCGGGATATATATATTGGTTATTGACAATAGGAATGGAGATAATGACTTCGAGAAGTGGTAATGTAAGACGAAACGGTTCTTAAGAGGAATCGGGTGCACCAGATGATATTTGAGACTCATTTGTTGTCTAGTTATATCTTAAATGTTGAGAGAGAGAGAGAGAGAGAGAGAGAGAGAGGAGTTGGAAGAGTGGACTTACACTACTCTTCAACTTGCTATGGAAGAGAATGTAATCTCTGAAATTAACGGTGAGATAGCCGCAAAAGGAATATGGGACAAGTTGAAGGAGCTATATATGAAGTCACTCAAAAATCATTTGACCTTGTTGTGAATATTTTTTACCTTCAAGATGGAGGAGGGCAATTCGCTAAAGGCACACTTGAATGTCTTTAATAGTTTGCTAATGAAAACGGTGGTTGTAGATTTGAAGATTGATAAAGGACAAAAAACGATGATATTGTTGTGTTCATTGCCGTAGCGTTATACAGGGTTTTCCAATACTATGATTTATAGCCAAGATATTTTGTCTCTTGATGATGGCAAAGCGAGTCTTCTTAGTGAGGAGTTGAGCGATCAAATGAAGGAGTTGAGTAAAGGTAGTAGAGGAGCTAGTATTGGTCACGATTTATTTGTGGAAGAGAAGAATGTGAAGAAGGGAAACCGTAAGCGTCCTAAATCAACGAAATCCGGTTGGAGAAGAAAATCGAGGGAAAGAAATGACAAGTGATATATTTGCAAAAAAAAACCTAGATATTGGAAGAATGAATGTCTGGACAAAGATGAAGAAGGAAGTAGCATCTTCATCCGTAGCGGTGGAGAGCTGTGTTGGTGAGGTGGATGAGAACTTATTGATGGCGTTAGCATCAGATGTTTCGGGCAACGAATGGGTGCTCAATTCGGATGTGTTTCATCATATGACGCCAAATAGAAATTGTTTTGCCTCTTATGAAGACAAAGAGGGAAATGCAATTGTTATGGGAAATGTTGCTATATATAGGTCATGTGGGAATTGGCTCCGTGCAAATAAGGATGCTTGATGGAGTGGTTCGCACACTCACTAATGTACGCTATGACCTAGGAAGTTGCTTTTATCTTTGGAGCAGTTAGATTCTCTAAGATGCAAAATCAATATTGAGAAGGATTGCTTGAAGGTTTCGAAGGGGACGACTGTGGTCATGAAAGGTGCTACAACTCATGGTGTTTATTTGCTTCAAGGAGTGACCGTAGAAGATGAAACTTGTTTGTGAGTTGATATTTCACGTGATTTGGATGCAACAAGGTTGTGGTATTTGAGATTAGACCATGTCTCGGAGAGAAGTTTGGATATTTTTCAGAAGATGGAGATGACTAAGGGTGAGAGTTTCAACAAGCTAAAGTTTTGCGAGGAATATGTCATGGGGAAGTAAAAAGGTATCATTCAGTGAAGGAAACATGATTTGAGAGGTGTTCATGGGTATGTTCATTCAGATGTTTGGGGAATAACACCGGTTTCTTCTTTAGGTGGAACACGATATTATATTTCTTTCATTGATGATTTTCTCGGAAGGTATGAGTGCATGTAATGAAGGCCAAGTGTAACACCACACCCCAAGACCCCCCTCCCCCCAGTAAAGAGCATTAACAAGTAATTCCATCTATTAGAGCGGAGAACAGGGCCGACTAGGGGTGACTATCCGTAGTTTCGTATTGGACAAGTATTGAATACGTTGACTACGTGTCTTAATTTTCTTTTCTTACCTCAAATGGATCGACATACTCAATACGTCCAATATAAAATTACGATGGCGAAGGATCATATTCGGAATAATATACAACTCATCACAGTTAACAGATCATAGAACATATGCATATAGATACAATCATAGAATACAACATATACATGTGCTACAAATCCAACTGGTTAAATATGAACCATATGAAATACAACATCTCCAAGCGAAAGAATATACAATGACTTGAGTACTTGAATATAACTAGGAAATGATTCCAAACATAAAGTCCAAGATAAATTAGCTAATCTGGAGTCAACAACAAGCTACAACATGAAACAATTCGGTCTGACCCGAGCATTAATAGGCACGAGTCAATCTAGTTTACAAATCAGTTAGTATACAACAAGAGAAATATGAATTTATAGATAAGAATTCCTTTTTATACAAAGAAATTGTATAAGCTCAAGACAACAATTGGTCCATAAGATTCTTAAAGCTAGACAACCTATAAGATCCTAAGAACAACATGCCATAGATGGCCTACTGCAACAAAGTTACATGATGTTGCTAGCTATAGTGTAACGATAGATATACTAATTTTTGTCTATTACAACACTCGCTTCAAGGTTTTAGCATAGATATCAACATGATGGTTGCAATAGCCACGTGAATAAAATTATCAATCCGCATGATCCAACTGTCTAAGTTACCAATCCGCGTCAATCTGATTTTCCTTCACTGCCTCAGCTCCTTTTCCCTAAATTTTCATTTTCCCGCTGGAACATAATTTACGCTATTTTCAATTAAGAAAAAAATACACCCGACTTCCATTTTCATGGCCGACAGAAAACTAGAATTTTCCCCTCTTTAACAAATCGTGACTCTATCTTATTTAATTTGAGATGATCCTCTGATTGCTTCGAATTCCGGCTGCTCCTCTCGTCGTCGATTTCTCGAATGCTATTGGTGCTTAGATAATCTTCGATCCTAGTCTTGTTGAGATGAAATCGATCTCTGAAATGAGTACATGATTTTGCCCCTTTTAATTTTTGATTATTATTTGGTTGTTCGATTTCAGTCCCACCTTTTCCTGTGATGAATTCATGTGAATTTATAGGGTTTCAAATTCCTAAATAATCTCTGATTTCAACATTAGAATTGGTTGTGATTTGTTGCTCCGACTTTGTCGAGTTTGAAATATTCAAACTTTCTGGAATTAAATTTCGTAATGAATGACTCGACTTTGAATTTCCCATCATGCCAAATATGGAAGCTTTGATTTATTGTTGATTAATGGAAGGTGAAAGTTTATATGTTGATTAATGGAAGATGAATTTTGGGGAAATCAATATATTTATAGATTCAAAGATATACTCTAGGAGTGTTCGTTTCTTGTTTTTCATGGGATATGCAACTTTGGTTTCAAGCGTAAGTATTCCTGTATGATATAGCCAAGGATGATAAGTTTTTTTTACTGGTTATACCTTGCTTGTGCACTTGAACATGTTTGTGCACTCTACCTTATACCTTGCTATTTGTTACCTATCCTTGTGTTTGAATTGCTGCTAACTTCTTGTGAGTTCATTTAGTTGTTGTGCACTTGTATATGCTGCAGTTATTTGTGTGATGCCACTGTCCATGTTTGTTCACCATGTCACCTTGATTCTGCACTTGATATTGTTGTATGCCTTGCTCTGTCTTGCACTACACCAAAACAGGCGATTGCCAACGAGTATAACTGTCGCAAACAATTTCCGTAACACTTATTAGTGTTGCTATAGGGGGCAGCAATGTATTACCAACGCATATAAGCTTTGGCAAATATTCATTCCCAACGCTTATATGTGTTGGCAAATATTCATTCGCAACGCTTATATGCGTTGGCAAATATTTATTCACAACGCTTATAAGCGTTGGCAATACTATTTTCGCAACGCTTATAAGCGTTTGTAACATGCAACGGTAATATTTGCATATAAGATAGCATAAGCTGTATTTAATATGCATTCATTCAGCTATGGTATTATCTCAACATAGCAACATGTAACCAAATCAATAAGAAATAAAAATCCATATTCATGATAACAACAAAGTATGAACTAACAAAAAAAATTCAATACATAAAGATACTAAATTTAATACATATACAATATCCGATTCCATAGTAATAACAATACAGAATTAACATAATGCAAGATGTTTTTTGTATTTGAAGTCTACAAGTACCAAACGCGAAACTCCAGCTATATAACGAACCTTACATCCAAAAATTTGCATAGCTTGTACCACCAATTTTTCTCATTTTCTCTGCTTCTTCTACTGCTTTCTGCGTGCATTTAATTAAGTAAGATCAATTAAGTTTTAAATAGCAGTAAATGTTATAAGTTTAAAGTCGTACCTTCTCAATTTTGACACATCTTTTGTCTATTGAGCTCGATGAAATCTTGCAATTTAAGCTCCTTTTTAAGCCTTTTGTTTTCTTCAAGAACCTCCAATGCAAATTCCACACCACGATCACATAATGGTTCGTCAACCCAATGGATGAATCCACAATCTCTAAGAGTTCCAGTGTTTGCACAAATAAAATATCGGCGACCAACATTTTTATTCAAATAACATGTTTTGAATATTGGTTCAATGTTGCAACGGCATAACAACCTTCGAGATTGTGCTTCTCCAACATAGCATGTTGGTAGTGGTGGCAATCTTTTAGGTGTTGTCGATCTGGTAGGCGATGCCATATCATTCTGAACACTTAATAATGCCAAATCTATTTCTAAACTCAACTCTATTCTCTCGTAGACGCTAAACGGAGTTGGTGTCTGAGATTCGGCTAAGCAAACAATATGAGTAGGATCACCCGAATCGTATGAATAGGCCGATGGACAGTACCGTAGGAAGTAGTCACAATAATTGGTCAAAGGCCTTGAGTAGGAGGACATCTGTAGAAAATAAATAAACAACAATAGCCTCAAAATGCAATCACTATTTAATGTAGATTCCAAGTGCAAAATTGTAGATGAATTACACGGTTCCACTTATTTTTCAAAGTTCAATGGTTTTTTCTAAATAAGTCGGCACCTTGATGACATTCCTAAATTGACTTTACAAACGTAGAGGGTCACTGCGAATTTTTGGCAATGTCATTTGGTTTAACCAATACGCCTTCCACATTCCCACTTAGATGTATTAGCCCATAATTGGTTTTATGTTAATGTGATGGTTTCACCGACACATGATTGGGCAGGACCCCTTATTAAACCAGTACTTATACTCCATTAAAAAAAACATATTTAATGAACTCATACAAATGCCCATGGGTAAAAAGGACATTAGTAAACCGATGCATGTTTGTGCCAGTTTCACTACACTGTATTAGGCTCTTCATAAACACTTTTCTCTGTAGACATACTTCAGCGTATAAAGAGTAACCAATTTATATGTTGCTTATAGAGGAGAGTGAAACAGACTGTTATATCTTTGCATGTTTAAAAATAGTGGGATCAGCATGATAAGTAAATTCTGTTATATAAATGTATATATATGACCTGTAAATTCTTGTTTATGTACTAAAATGATCTTAAACAGTTTTAAAATGATTTCAGTCAAGATGAAAGGGTCATTAAACTTGGGGTCACTTCAGATAATCAAAAGACATAACTAGAAAATATAACCTTTATGATGTTGCAATGTATGGCAATTTCTAATTTAAATCTAATTTTTCCATATACATAGATGATAACACTTGATCCAGGCATGCTGAACAATATATATAATGTTACCAAAATAAGAATTAAAACAGCATATATAGGGTGCTACCGTCGAAAGAAATAAATATGATTTTGATTTAAGTACCAAATTTGATCAAAGTAAATTAGGAGCGAAAGAACTAACTTTGCTAATCCAGGATTAGTTAAACAATATTAAAGTGATTCTGTCAGCATAGGCCAATTACAAAGCTCAGAAAGTCTCTTCGGTTGATGAAAAAACAGTCCAACTTACAGCTCAGCCATAAATAGAAGCCTGTAACCGATAGAAGGGGCGTGTTTTAAATGAAAAAAGCAACATGTGATGATAGAACAGTAGTGCAATGAAAAGTAACATCACCTTTAGAAGAATGGTTGCTCCTGTAGAGTGTCCAAAGTTAAAGCATGGTAACCCACGGTTTGCAGTCAAAACTCTGGCCAAAAATGCCTTCTGTTTAAAGATATTAACGTAAAATACAGAGTTATAATGAGAGGCAAACATAATCATTTCATAATCATTACAAACTTTTGTTCCCATAAATGTACGTGTGGCCCTGTATCAAATTTAATGGAACCAAAACTGAAAGCTCCCAATGAACATAACAAACCAAAAGTACTTGATGTACACGAGATACATACCACTACCATTTCCATTTGTACATAAAGCACTGATATATTAAACGACAGGTTCTTTGTCGGATACATACCACTACCATTTCCATTTGTATATAAAGCACTGATATATTAACTTGTTGCTTGGATACCCAAATAAATTGTTATTTGCAGACAATGATCATGCTTTATCATTAATCATGATTCAAGACTATGATTTAAGACTTGGTCATCTATAAAATGCAATGCGCGCACACGCACAAAAAAAAAAAAAAAAAAAAAAAACAGGATCCTTGATTATTATTTTGATTTTTTTCCCAAGATACGACTGTCAATATGAGGAAAATCTTTACTATAGACTAACGCACTCAAATTTTATAGTACAAAATTAAAATGTCAATAAACTTCTCCCCATATCTGACATTCAAAACACAGTCCAAAATCTCTGATCCTTTTTTAATATGGCTTCATGTGCCAATTCAGTCTCCATCCATTGGAAATTAGCTCGCATGTATGAACTGAGAGTGGTTAGAAATCAAAAATAACCTCAGATCGACAATAAATTGAAGGATGTCCTATATAAGTATGAGTTGAATGACATGTAACATTAAAGATTAGTTATTGGTCAACTAATACGATAATCATGGACCGACGAGAGCTCGAACTAGATTTGTTCGAGTCGGTTTGAATAACTGAAACTCAATAGTGATATCAAAGCCGATGATGATGCATGTAGCATGCAGATACAAAAGCAAAGTCTTCATGAGAACTCAAAATATGCGAGTTAAGAGGGATCATAGTTAAAAGTTGTCTTGCATATACGAAGTGGGAGTGGTTGAAGATTAAAATGATCTTACATCAGCAATAACTAGAATAGTGTGTTGTATTGACATATAAAATCATGAATTTCAATTGTTAAAATGTATTAACCAACTCATATGGTAATCACAAACCAATGGACACTTGAACTGTTGATCAAGTCATTTTAGAGAAATGAAACTTAACACCACCGTCCATTAATATTTCATTTGATAATAGAAAGTAGAAAAATGTAAGTGATGCTCTTTAAATTCATCTTTCTTATAGAAATAATAACATTCAAGTTCATCTTCTTCATCATTTTTTTTTCATTTGCAACATTCTCAATTAAAACGTTTCTTTCTTTTTCTGAAACTGGTTTTAGTTTGTGATATCGATTCTTGTTTCCTAGCATTATGAAATTCTGCAGAATCCCATTTGTCTTACTCCTCAGCTATAACCAAGTTCACTGAAACAAGAAAACATCCTAATTTTCTTTGAATAGTTCAAAGAAATCATGTTAGTCCACTAAATACCCAACAAAAATTAAACTGCATCAGAAGTCGCATCTCAATGTCCACTCTGTATTCATAAATCGTTGATAAGTGCAAATAGCTTGAAATTCATGTTGATGCAAGCACTCCGTAAATACATCTGTTTAACTGCAAATGCACCCATTAATTCATATAAAAATGCTTACTTCATCACTGGATTTTTACATGAACCATTCCTACTTTCTCCGCAAGCATAACCTATGTTTCATTCGCAATAAAATGAAACAAAAAATAACAGATAGATTATATTGGACAGATTCTATCCTTTTTCCTGTTCATAATTGTCCATTTATCTTCATCCATATCACCTAGTTTTGTTCACTAGTATTTTTTATTAAAAAATAAATCATGAATACAACTAGCTCTCCGTCTGTAATTTTCAGATTTCTAACTAAACTCACCCAGTTTATTTATATCTATCTTAATTTGTGTTTCACGAGTTCAACACGATTACCGCACTTTCGTAAACTGATGAGAATATATTTAAGGCCACTACATTCTTAGGTCAAAAGAAGAAACACGTATAAAACAATGGAAAGAGAAAATGCTTTTGCCTTTGATCTATGTAAATCATTGATGAAAATACTTCGTCAAGTACTGAACATCTGATCCAGATATTTCAGAGCATTATGTTCTATTGCGAGAACTTCTTGCTCCATCTATTTTCTGCCAAAGCAGTGCATTTTCTTATTCTTTATATCAATGTCCAAAATGAATAGCGTAATTCAATGTTTTTTAAATCCATTTCATGAATCTTAACATATATTACATGTTAAAAGATAACAAAGATAACCTTGGATCAAGTATGATGCATAAAATTGCTAGAAAATTAAATAGGCATGACTTATCAAATCAGTTGAATTTAAAGAAAGACATGCGTCATCAATATAACTTCCAACCAAAACAAAATACATAATAAAGAAAATGAGATGAACTCAGGGCAAACTATACCTAAAAGTTTCTAATTTTTATGTTATAATGATAGGAACAGCCAACCAAAACAAAATGCAGAGGCCATAGCTCCAATCCAAAACCATAAAACAAAATAAACTTCTTGAATAAATTAACTGCCTAAAGATATACATAAGATGCTTGTCTAATAGATCAGATTTTGACTTTTTTGGTCATGGACTAAGCAGATTTACAGTTTTTAAATCATCTGTGTAATCATGAGCCAATTTATAACCTATAATCATTTGATACTGGATTTCACTCCTCTAAGTTTCAAACTCTAAGTTAAAGGAGTGGGCTCGATAACTCATTTTGGTTTGAACCACAGGTCAGTTGAAAGTGCTTGGTTGATTATAACGGCCTGCAAATCCGTACTATCTGAGTTGACTAATAACACCATACGTCCAACCCAAATTGCAAAGAAATATGAATCATTATTAGAAAGAAGTTAGAGGATGAGGAATAGAAAGAAAGAAAGGTTAGAATAGAAGAAAACAAAGAAGACATATCTCACAACAGAACGAACAAAATATATTATATAACATAACTTTTGAAATACAAATCAGTAACTTTATATACATACCATTATCAGAGCACAACAGTTATTCCTGGAACAGTTATAAACACCTGTTTCCAGACACAACATAGTACACAGCGGAAATATGATAGTTTATAGCTAACTTGTGAAGCCTCCTACTTCCATCTCTTCCAAGTGAATCTGAAAAATCCCAACTACTTGACTGCCCTTACAAATTTGGGCACCCAAGAGTTTAGGGAAAACAAACAAAATAAACTCTGGGTCAGTCATGGGACTGGTGTGAGTAAACTCCAACCATCTGTTTAACTTTCAAAATCCTTTCAAAAGAAATGATAATAGTAAAACCAGCCCACACATAAACATGGACGGTTTTACCTTACTATAACCCAAAATATTTTTGACATCAAATCCAATGATATTATAATAATGTCTACATCAAATAAATAGAATCTAGCGGAACGCTTGCATCTCATGCTCCATATAATATAAATTCAAAAACCGCTAGGCGCTTATTGGAGATTGGATTTCCAACTATAACAAGGTATGGAACCACCTTCCGATAGTGTATCTCTAGAGAGGAATACACTGGGTTCAACAAGAACATCTTGCAACCCGGCCCACACAAGACTGACCACTCATTTCGCTTGAGTGTATCGAATGTATATCAGCAACGGTTGGGATCAGAAACCGTTTCCCGAATGGGACAACATTGAATAGAATAAGGAATTGAATGAATCTCTAGATAGGTGATAATACACCCTAATGGGAGCGACCCACTTAGCCATGCTGCCTGCCCAATTTTTCTCATTTCCCGGTTGTTGAGGCCTGAGGCTACGATTACTTTCCATTCATTGATAGCATAATCACTTTGAATGCCACATTGTCAGATCCGTTAATCACTAATTGATTTGCACAAATATATTTTGGATATTATGCTAAGGGAATAAATCCGTTGCCACCATATATATATGTACAGACCAACATATATGATCATTGGAAATACTATGTCAGACATTCGTCCATATACGTTCGTTCTGGGATTGAACGAAACCGAAGGCACAATTTCTATTAATAGAAAAAGTCCTTGCACTTTACTCCATCTTCGATTATCTTCATATAATCTGATTCGTAACGCTACTGCCAATACAGAGTGGTTCACGGATAATAATCCAACCGGTCTCTCCATATCGACAACGATATTGGCAAATACTTCGATAGTCGGTTATTTAATTATCGAAGAAAAACAAACATCCATTCAAAGCATCAAACAAATTACTGGGCCTTTTGATTAATTAATATTTCCTTATCAATATTTATTAACCAAATATTTTCAACAATCATCTTGGCCTTTTACACTATTTGGAAAACATTTCCATATCTCGCCTTCTTTTATTTTCTGCTCTTAGAAAATATTTTCTAATTATAATTGGAGAACATTCCAATTATTTATTTCTTTCCCTACTATTCATTTATATATTTAGGAAATATTTATTGTTATATTCCCAAAATTTACTTATTTGGGTAAAAATGAATGTGGTGTAAAACATCGTTACAACCCGAAATAGTGTATTCAACTAAATCTTATTCAAATATTGATTATCGAGATTGAATCTTGCTATTTATCAATTAGTAATGAAAACAATCGAGTTGGGGTAAAATTACCTCTCAGACCTTGACTGAAAACATCTTTAACTTCAAAACAGACAAAACCATTATTCCCGAAAAATCAACACCATACCAACAAATTATTCATTTTTAAATGTATATATGTTTCTCTTTCTATTACCAGATTATCGATTTCCTTTTTGTTTATAATATTCTATTTTTAAATTCATTTACTTATCGAATTCTATACATATATATATATATATATATATATATCGATATATCGATTCCTAATTATCAATCTTCTTAAAATATTCTAACTCCTTAAATTTCCGGAAAATTTCGTCATAACCTCCTTTGTACCGGGAGCATCGGGAAAATCCCCAAACCGCCACACAGGCCTCTCCAATCAAAAAGAAAAAGAAAAAGCCAAGCGGCTTGCCGATACGGCGCATAAAACCTCATATGGAATTTAAACATGTACCTTTTGTCGGGCACACGAATTATAAATCTTCATGTACTTCATTCCATACCTGCCTAACACATGTTCACCTGTTTCCAATTCAATTCAACTCGATCCATTCGTTTGAATTCAGTTTCGCCCATTTATTCTTTAATTAGCTTCTTATCCTATTTCACTTGTTATTTGAACATATCACCTTCAAATCTAAATTAATTTATTTTCAAAACAATCAAATTCCATTTCTAATTCAAGTTTCATATTCGATTTCGAATATGAATTTACAAACCCTTTTTCTTCTGATCCAAAGTCCAATTTCGATTTAAATTCCATTAACTAATTTTTCCTTATATTAGTTAATTCTACTCAGCAATTAAACATCTGGTTTGATTTTGTTTCAAAAATCATTTCATTACTTCACTCAAGTTCAGATATTATTTATAACTCAAATCTGGATTTTTCCTAAATGAAATTCGGATTTTTATTTGCTCAAAATCAAGTTATTTATTTAAATAAACCGTTATGGTTTTATAATGGTTCTGGCGCTGTTTTTCTGAAAATTTGATTTTGACATAACTCAAAATCTATTCGACGAAACCTAGATTTTTCTTCTCCATTAGAAAACTATTATCAAATCGGTCCTGACGTTTCTTGTTTCAAAGAATTCCGACTTCAATTGAGTTCTATATGCCCAATTGAAGTTCGAATCGCCAATTTACGAACTGTAACGCTGCAGCGAGTTCGTTTTAATTATACTTATATATATAAACGTTTTAAACTTTGTTTATATATAAATTCCAACTCCATCCTGATATATTTTTAATCAATTTTCCCAATTCAACTTAATATTTCCGATTATCAACAATCGTCGATTTCCCCTTACTCGGTAATAAATTAATTTATACTTTGATCTTCTATATTTAATTCAAATTTCTTTTACAAATTATAAATCCTTTGGATTTATTTCTATTCTGTTTAAAAATCCGCATTCTGAAATATATTTCATCGTTCCCATTTCGAAATGATTTCAACTTTCTATTTTCAAATTCTATTTTCGGTTCTCTTTGAAATTTCTATATTCAAATTCTATTTGAATTCTCTATATTCAAATTCTATTCAAATTCTATATATTCAAATTCTATTCAAATTCTCTTTATTCAATTTGACTTCTATAAATTTCGAATTAATCGAATTCAAATCATAAATCCTTACGGATTTATTTTAGTCCAATTTATATTCTGAACATCAGAATACATTCCATCGTTTATTTCTTAAAAACGATTTCCCCATTTCTATTTTTAAATTCACATTTGAATTTAAATATTCAAATTATCCCATGATAATTTTTTCTCACTTTATTTCTATAAACATTGTCTATAATTTCATTTCAATTATCTGATTTCCACTGAAAATCATTCCATTTCATTTACAAACACCGTTTATAAATTTACTTCAATTTCCTACGTTATTTAATTTATAAATATCATTTATAAATTAATCACTTCAATTTCCTGTATTATTTAATTTACAAACATCGTTTATAATTTCCGTACTTGTTTAAAACAAGTTAATATTTTTACAGCCGACTAAAAATTCAAATTTCTATTTTTAAAAAATAGATTTCCCCTTTTAAATCTCAAATATCATTTTCACTATATTTTTATACATCAACAATTTGGCCATAGTGATTTTAAACATTCAAACAACCCAATTTTCAATCAACAAATTATATATATGATAATATGTGAAAACAGAAAATTAATAAAATTTTGAGGAATCCAGTTGGATCCCTCCAACCTGTTCTCCTGCATCCACAGACGTTAGTTAACAGAAATAATACCCATCCCGCTTTGGGGCAGGATATCGCGGTATAGAAGGTCATCCGCTACCATAGCGTGGGGCATATAGGGTAATCATCCGCTAATGATACTACGGGCATCCGCTAATGATACTGCGGGAAATCCAACCACACACACACACACACATATATATATATAATATATATATATATATATATATATATAATAGCAACCACCAAGCCTAAATAACTAATATATCTAAGATGCACAAAAATATTGAATGCAACCAAATAAGCAACAAACAATTATTTTTAACTGATAAAAATAATTTTAAATAAAAGGTGGGTGAGATTTACTCACCGTGATTTTATTTTGCACTTGCACCAATTCCAATTTCTTTTCATCAATTTTTGAGGCTCTGAACTCCTCATGAAAGATTCCATTCAATTTATCCTCGCCTAAGCAAAAATCCCAAATTTATAAATGAGTTAATGAATTTTCTTTAACAAGGTCTTGTATAAAAATTTAATTTTTCTATTCTACACTTCCTGGTTGAACAACTAACAATTCCAATTTACATTTTCTTTCTTATCAAATTTTCAATTTATATAATGCCTTGCTAAATAAATTTTACTCTATATTTTCCAAATTCCAGATTAACAACTAATTTCTGTTTTCTTTTAATAGTATACTAACTTGTATTTTAACTAATACACTAATCAAAGTCCAATAAGGATTTACCTTTTGTAACCCCAATCGAAAACTTGTGCAGAACACCAAAACTCAACTCCAAATTCATTCAATTGTCGCACTCAAAATCAACACCATCGTGGTACCACAATTCAATCTCATCTCCTTCCTCTGAGCAATCAGCGACTTCCATGCCTCATGCACTACTCCAACTTCACCGTTATTGAACCAACCATCGACGTCCTTCTGCTTACCATTATCGGACAAGTGCAAACCCCTCTAGTACATCGCGATTTCTGGACCTTGTACTGTGACAGGAAGAACATGGCAACCCCTCATCCACTTCAGACTATCTCTTCTGCGCCTAAACGAACCCGAACAACATTTTGAATTCTGCTTGCTACCTCCTCGACATCACCAGCGACCCCTTTTCATTATCGACTTTAAACTGTCAAATCCCCGATCTCGAACTCGATGAACTCGAGCCACAGAAAAACGCGAACTCTGCCTGAAACCCTTTGCTACAAGAAATGTGTGGTAGTTGTTCGAGATCGAGCAGAAACCCACGAAAAATCCAACTCTAAATCAACAACTTCAATCGCGTCTTCCTATGTGCGATCGGTTTTCAACTACTAATAAGCTCCAAAAACTTGCGGTTTTTAAATCGTGATTCTTTGGATTTGATATTAGAGATCGAAGAGGGAAACCCCTTTTTATTTTACTAAAGCTTTTGATTTTAGTTTACAAATGAAATTAAACAGAGGAGGTTCGCGTATTTATAAAGTGAAGAGTTCTCCATTAAGGAAATGTTATTAAATTTGATTCGATAAAAAGTGAATTTTATTCTTTTTAGACAGATATCGATTTGATTTTGAAGCTATCCACAATCAGATATTTCAGGGTCCATTAATTTAAATCACGAACTGCTATTTTAACGTACTGACCGACGCTTCAATATTATTGCATTATTCTGAACTAAACTGAATATATTTTGATATTTAGTTTAAACATATATACTATATTAAATTAATATAATATAATATAAATTCAGAACAAATCAATTCACTGGTAATAAATTATTTTTATTATCATCTATATTCAAACAGAATTTATACCGGTCTTCTGAATTGTTTTTGACTTTGTATTTAACTTTGATTTCAACTATATTTCGTATTACAATAATTAAATATATTCAATATTAAATCGAAATCGATTTTTAAATCAATAACTAAATATAAAAATTCGTTTATATTATTAAATCAATATTTAAAATAAACATTAAATATTTAAAATAAACTGTTTGAAAAATCTGGGTCGTTACATTCTTCCCCCCTTAAAAGAATTTCGTCCCCGAAATTACTAAGGTAGGAAAAATACTATAAACCCATTAACTTTTCAAAACTCTTTTTTTGTTGAAACTCACCTCTTCATATTTCAACAAATTTTATTCCACCAAAACATTTGGTTTTTACTTATATCGCACATCCTATATGCTCACAATCATTTTTATCTGAATGAGTTACAATCAATTTATTCACATCTAATTCATATTCAAGTCACATGTGTTCAACTCATTCAAAATGATTTTACTCAATTTATTCACTTCGATTTTTTTAACTTGCTTAAGTTAAATTTAAATTCCCAAATTCAAATTCCTGGGTTTTCATTTCAAATCTTTTAGAAATCATATAAACATATACATATATTTATAACTATTTCAAATTCAAAATAATTGAATTTTCAAACCAGTTTGTTTTCTTTTAGACAAATTTCCATCAAAACTCATCTAAGGTAGCAATCCATCACTTAGAAACTCGAAAATGAACACTGACGATGCTGTAGTCATCATCAGAATTATTTTCCAGCGACTGAAATGAGTTCAGTGCATTATCACTTTCAAAATCCATTCAAAAATGATTTTTATTCAAATATCCTTGCAAATCAAAGCTGTATTATTTTAATATACTTTGAAAATATTTTTCCAAACACCCAGGATTTTAAATTTCAAGTTCTGATTTAAATCCAATTCAAGTTCATCTCATTTGTATTTTTCATTCATATACAAATTATATTTAGTTATACATAACCATTCCAATTTTTATAATCTCATTGGATAATAATATTAACAACCAACTCATCCATATATGATAATAATTTTAGAAAATTATACTTTCTATATCAAAATATAGTTTTGGGTTAAATTATTACATCTACCCACTTAAAAACAATATCATGTTCAATCTTCTATTCAAGTATTTACCAACTCTTATCGACGTCGTGGCGTCCCACGATTCAACCAGAATTAATAAACCACTCAACAAACAAGTCAACACAATATAAAAACAATTTTATATCAATTAACAAATAAGCTCTCTCGTATATATACACTGAACTCATTCTAGGGTTCTACTGACCCTATCTCTAATGAGCACAATCCCACCAAAGCCTAGGTATTCGCTCAACCTAAGCTCTGATACCAACTGTAACGGCCCGCAAATCCATACTATCTGAGTTAACTAATAACACCACATGTCCAACCCAAATTGCACAGAAATACGAATCATTATTAGAAAGAAGTTAGAGGCTGAGGAATAGCAAGAAAGAAAGGTTAGAATAGAAGAAAACAAAGAAGACAAATCTCACAGCGGAACGAATAAAATATATTATATAACATAACTTTTGAAATACAAATCAGTAACTTTATATACATACCATTATCAGAGCACAACAGTTATTCCTGGAACAGTTATAAACATCTGTTTCCAGATACAACATCGTACATAGTGGAAATATGATAGTCTATAGCTAACTGGTGAAGCCTCCTGCTTTCAGCTCTTCCAAGTGAATCTGAAAAATCCTGACTACTTGACTGCCCGTACAAATTTGGGCACCCAAGAGTTTAGGGAAAACAAACAACATAAACTCTGGGTCAGTCATGGGACTGGTGTGAGTAAACTCCAACCATCTGTTTAACTTTTGAAATCCTTTCAAATAAATGATAATAGTAAGACCAGCCCACACATAAACATGGATGATTTTTTACCTTACTATAACCCAAAATATTTTTGATATCAAATCCAGTGATATTATAATAATGTCTACATCAAATAAATAGAATCTAGCGGAACGCTTGCATCTCACGCTCCATATAATATAAAATCAAAAACCGCATGGCGCTTATTGGAGATTGGATTTCCAAATATGACAAGGTATGGAACCACCTTCCGATAGTGTATCTCTAGAGAGGAATACACTGGGTTCAACAAGAACATCTTGCAACCTGGCCCACACATGACCGACCACTCATTTCGCTTGAGTGTATAGAATGTATATCACCAACGGTTGGGATCAGCAACCGTTTCCCGAATGGGACAGCATCGAATAGAATAAGGAATTAAATGAATCTCTAGATAGGTGATAATACACCCTAATGGGAGCGACCCACTTAGCCATGTTGCCTGCCCGATTTTTGTCATTTCCCGGTTGTTGAGGCCTGAGGCTACGATTACTTTCCATTCATTGATAGCATAATCACTTTGAATGCCGCATTGTCAGATCCGTTAATCACTAATTGATTTGCACAAATATATTTTGGATATTATGGTAAGGTAATAAATCTGTTGCCACCATATATATATGTACGGACCAACATATATGATCATTGGAAATACTCTGTCAGACATTCGTCCATATACGTTCGTTCTGGGATTGAACAAAACCGAAGGCACAATTTCTATTAATAGAAAAAGTCCTTGCACTTTACTCCATCTTCGATTATCTTCATGTAATCTGATTCGTAACGCTACTGCCAATAAAGAGTGGTTCACGGATAATAATCCAACCTGCCTCTCCATATCGATAATGATATTGGCAAATACTTCGATAGTCGGTTATTTAACTATCGAAGAAAACAAACATCCATTCAAAGCATCAAACAAATCGCTGGGCCTTTTGATTAATATTCCATTAATTAAATCACTTCTCTATTACCTTATCAATATTTGTTAACCAAATATTTTCAATAATTATCTTAGCCTTTTACACTATTTGGAAAACATTTCCATATCTCGCCTTCTTTTATTTTCTACACTTAGAAAATATTTTCTAATTATAATTGGAGAACATTCCAATTATTTATTTATTTCTCGACTATTCATTTATATATTTATGAACACTTATTTGGGTAAAAAAGAATGTGGTGTAAAACATCGTTACAACCCAAAATACTGTATTCAACTAAATCTTATTCAAATATTGATTATCGAGATTGAATCTTGCTATTTATCAGTTAGTAATGAAAACAATCGAGTTGGGGTAAAATTACCTCTCAAACTTTGACTGAAAACATCTTTAACTTCAAAACAGACATAACCATTATTCCCGAAAAATCAACACCATACCAACAAATTATTCATTTTTAAACATATATATGTTTCTCTTTCTATTACCGGATTATCGATTTCCTTTTTGTTTACAGTATTTTATTTTTAAATTCATTTACTTATCGAATTCTATACATATATATATATCGATATATCGATTCCTAATTATCAAATCTTCTTAAAATATTCTAACTCCTTAAATTTCCGGAAAATTTCGCCATAACCTCCTTTGTACCGGGAGCATCGGGAAAATCGCCAAACTGCCACACAGGCCTCTCCAATCAAAAAGAAAAAGAAAAAGCCAAGCGGCTTGCCGATACGGCGCACAAAACCTCATATGGAATTTAAACATGTACCTTTTGTCGGGCACACAAATTATAAATCTTCATCTACTTCATTTCATACCTGCCTAACACATGTTCACCTGTTTCCAATTCAATTCAACTCGATCCATTCGTTTGAATTCAGTTTCGCCCATTTATTCTTTAATTAGCTTCTTAGCCTATTTCGCTTGTTATTTGAACATACCACGTTCAAATATAAATTTATTTATTTTCAAAACAATCGAATGCCATTTCTAATTCAAGTTTCATATTCGATTTCGAATATGAATTTACAAAACCTTTTTCTTCTGATCCAAAGTCCAATTTCGATTTAAAATTCCATTAACTAATTTTTCCTTACATTAGTTAATTCTACTCAACAATTATACATCTGGTTTGATTTTTTTTCAAAAATCATTTCATTACTTCACTCGTGTTTAGATATTATTTATAACTCAAATCTGGATTTTTCCTAAATGAAATTCGGATTTTTATTTGCTCAAAATCATTTTATTTATTTAAATAAACCGTTATGGTTTTATAATGGTTCTGGCGCTGTTTTTTTGAAAATTTGATTTTGACATAACTTAAAATCTATTCGACGAAACCTAGATTTTTCTTCTCCATTAGAAAACTATTACCAAATCGGTCCTGATGTTTCTTGTTTCAAAGAATTCTGACTTCAATTGAGTTCTGTATACCCAACTGAAGTTCGAATCGCCAATTTACGAACTGCAGCGCTGCAGCGAGTTCGTTTTAATTATATTTATATATATAAATGTTTTGAACTTTGTTTATATGTAAATTCCAACTCCATCCAGGTATATTTTAAATCAATTTTCCCCATTCAACTTAATATTTCTGATTATCAAAAATCGTTGATTTCCCCTTACTCGGTAATAAATTATTTTATACTTTGATCTTCTATATTTAATTCAAATTTCTTTTACAAATTATAAATCCTTTGTATTTATTTCTATTTCATTAAAAATCTGCATTCTGAAATATATTTCGTCGTTCCCATTTCGAAATGATTTCAACTTTCTATTTTCAAATTCTATTTTCGGTTCTCTTTGAAATTTCTATATTCAAATTCTATTTGAATTCTCTATATTCAAATTCTATTCAAATTCAATATATTCAAATTCTATTCAAATTCTCTTTATTCAGTTTGACTTCTATAAAATTCGAATTAATCGAATTCAAATCATAAATCCTTACGGATTTATTTAGTCCAATTTATATTCTGAGCATCAGAATACATTCCATCGTTTATTTCTTTAAAATGATTTCCATATTTCTATTTTTAAATTCACATTTGAATTTAAATATTCAAATTATCCAATGATAATTTTTTCTCACTTTATTTCTATAAACACTGTTTACAATTTCATTTCAATTATCTGATTTCCACTGAAAATCATTCCATTTCATTTATAAACACCGTTTATAAATTTACTTCAATTTCCTACGTTATTTAATTTATAAATATCATTTATAAATTAATCACTTCAATTTCCTATATTATTTAATTTATAAACATCGTTTATAATTTCCATACTTGTTTAAAACAAGTTAATATTTTTATAGCTCATTAAAAATTCAAATTTCTATTTTAAAAAAATAGATTTCCCCTTTTAAATCTCAAATATCATTTTCACTATATTTTTATATATCAACAATTTAGCCACAGTGATTTTAAACATTCAAACAACCCACTTTTCAATCAACACATTATATATATGATAATATGTGAAAACAAACAATTAATAAAATTTTGAGTAATCCAGTTGGATCCCTCCAACCTGTTCTCCTGCATCCACAGATGTTAGTTAACAGAAATAATACCCATCCTGCTTCGAGGCAGGATATCGCGGTATAGAAGGTCATCCGCTATCATAGCGTGGGCGTATATGGTAATAATCCGCTAATGATACTGTGGGCATCCGCTAATGATACTGCAGGAAATCCAACCACCAATATATATATATATATATATATATAATAGCAACCGCCAAGCCTAAATAACTAATATATTTAAGATGCACAAAAATATTTAATGCAACCAAATAGGCAACAAACAATTATTTTTAACTGATAAAAATAATTTTAAATAAAAGGTGGGTAAGATTTACTCACCGTGATTTTATTTTGCACTTGCACAAATTCCAATTTCTTTTCATCAATTTTTGAGGCTCTGAACTCCTTACGAAAGATTCCATTCGATTTATCCTCGCCTAAGCATAAATCCGAATTTTATAAATGAGTTAATGAATTTTCTTTAACAAGGTCTTGTATAAAAATTTAATTTTTCTATTCTACACTTCCTGGTTGAACAACTAACAATTCCAATTTACATTTTTTTTCTTATCAAATTTTCAATTTATATAATGCCTTGCTAAATAAATTTTACTCTATATTTTCAAAATTCCAGATTAACAACTAATTTCTGTTTTCTTTTAATAGTATACTAACTTGTATTTTAACTAAAACACTAATCAAAGTCCAATAAGGATTTACCTTTTGTAACCCCAATCGAAAACTTGTGCAGAATGCCAAAACTCAACTCCAAATTCATTCAATTGTCGCACTCAAAATCAACACCATCGTTGTACCATAATTCGATCTCATCTCATTCCTCTGAGCAATCAGCGACTTCCATGTCTCACGCACTACTCCAACTTCATCGCTATTGAACCAACCATCGACGTACTTCTGCTTACCCTTATCGGACAAGTGCAAACCCCTCTGGTACATCGCGATTTCTGGACCTTGTACTGTGACAGGAAGAACATCGCAACCCCTCATCCACTCCGAACTATCTCTTCTGCACCTAAACGAACCCGAACAACATTTTGAATTTTGCTTGCTACCTCTTCGACATCACCAGCGACCCCTTTTCATTATCGACTTTAAACTGTCAAATCCCTGATCTCGAACTCGATGAACTCGAGCCACAGAAAAACATGAACTCTTCCTGAAACCCTTTGCTACAAGAAATGCACGGTAGTTGTTCGAGATTGAGCAGAAACCCACGAAAAATCCAACTCTAAATCAACAACTTTGATCGCGTCTTCCTATTTGCGAGCGGTTTCCAACTACTAATAAGCTCCAAAAACTTGCGGTTTTTAAATCGCGATTCTTTGGATTTGATATTAGAGATACAAGAGGGAAATCCCCTTTTTATTTTACTGAAGCTTTTGATTTCAGTTTACAAAGGAAATTAAATAGTGGAGGTTCGCGTATTTATAAAGTGAAGGCTTCTCCATTAAGGAAATGTTCTGCGCAAATGGTACATATAATTTAATGTGATTTGATCTCTATTAAATTTGATTTGATATAAAGTGATTTTTATTCTTTTTAGATGGATATCGATTTGATTTCGAAGCTATCCACAATCAGATATTTCAGGGTCCATTAATTTAAATCACGAACCTCTATTTTAACGTACTGACCGACGCTTCAATATTATTGCATTATTCTGAACTAAACTGAATATATTTTGATATTTAATTTCAACATATATACTATATTAAACTAATTCAATATAATATAAATTCAGAACAAATCAAATCACTGGTAATAAATTATTTTTATTATCGTCTATATTTAAAAAGAATTTATACCGGTCTTCTGAATTGTCTTTGACTCCGTATTTAACTTTGATTTCAACTATATTTCGTATTACGATAATTAAATATATTCGATATTAAATCGAAATCGATTTTTAAATCGATAACTAAATATAAAAATTCGTTTATATTATCAAATCAATATTTGAAATAAACATTAAATATTTAAAATAAACTGTTCGAAAAATTCGGGTCGTTACATTGATCTTCTAAGCTACAACATATTGCAGGCATTCAACAATTCCTGGGATTTAGTTAACTTGATAATGCAGGTTATAATAATTTCAAACCTTATAAAACCACATATTAATACGAAAAAATCAAGTTATGTATTAACTTGATAACTGCTGAATGCACATGTTTATTTCAAGATCAGATTTTTCATAGAAACTTACATGCAAATCAAATCAGAACCATTAGCTCTAAGTAATATCCTTCATAAAAATACAATCATATAAGCATCCAGAAGTTGAACTTAAAAAAGTGAGCCATAACTAGAGAATTTGAAAACGTAAATGAGAGTATCGAAGATTTAGTTACCCAAAAATTAGAGCAACAACACCATATCTCAGGACTTGATGAAGTATTTTCTAGATCTGTTAGCATTCAAAGAAAGGGTTTTTGGATAATTTTCTTGATTTTATCAGCAAATGTTTTCATGGATTCAAATCTATAATACGAGAAATCTTATATGATGTTGTCCGCGAGCACAAATCGAACGCGAGTTGTTATGCTGAAGCGACCACCAAAATCCGATTAGAGAGGAATGACTTCGAATTTTTTAATCTTCGCGGATTCGTGGGATTTGGATTCGAATTGAATTTTTGTTCCTTTCTGAAGTTTGTGGGATTTGAATTTGTGAATTAGGCGGCCGTTTTTTTATAAGCGTTGGGGAAAGGTTGGAGAAATGGGAAATAGGGTTTGGGAGGTCAGTTTACATTTTTACCCTCAGAAACCAGCCATACCAACGCATATAAGTGTCGATAGTAAAAAAATTATAATTATGTATTTTTGGCAACACTTTTTTAATATAGCAATGCTTATTATTGTTATTACGCTGCAACACAAATAAGTGTTGGCGATTGTGAAAAAAAAGGGCTGCCAAATAACCATTATGGTGTAGTGCTGGCTATTGAGCTGCCTGGTCCTGAACCTTTGTTGCACCGTTCTTGTGCATACTTGTATATATAATATATACATACATATATTTAATATATGTATATGCATATTATATATATATATATGATCTGTATATTCCACTTCTTGAACTGTTTTGATGTTTGTACAGACATTCAACCAGTCTGCATTCATGTAAATCAAGTATCTGGCTCTCTTGTTGTACTTGATTAAATATAATCGCGTATAGTATAGTGTCATACTTGAATATCATCATAATACATATCAGGCTAAGTCTAGAACGATGATGAGAAATACACCAGAAATCTGAGGCAAATAAAATTTATAATAAAAAAAATATTTGCTTGAATTTAAATCTATTTTTGTTCTAGTTTACTGTGTTCTTTAATTGACAGCTGTGTTGATGGAAGTTTGAAGCAAAACAATAATGTTTCAAAGAAGGCTTGTTCTTCCGAAATCGGTCGATCCCCGTTGGGGCTGCGGTACCCTGAACCCTCGCCGGCGCTGCGCCCGGACCCGCTACTTGGCTCGCCTTCAGCTCGGCATATATTTGTCAATGTTAGTGTCTGTATAAATTGAAACTGCATATGTAATGAGTGAACTGAGTGATGTAGTGAGGAATATCTGTATATGTGAATAATTAGTGTTATAGTAAATCATTGAGTTGTAAATAGTTGGAGTCAGAAATTTGTACTATTTCAGTTATTGAATAAAATATTTCATTTAATAAATTACTATTTGAATTCAAATTATGTGCAGTAGTATTCTATTAAATTTATATTTAATTCTATTAGATATGAAATATTTATAGTAATGTTTTTGGAATGTTAAAGTGTATCCATTGAATGGTAAAAGTGTTATTATAGATAATGAGGGGTCCACTTTTAAGTAAAATTAGTATCTATAGCAACGCCAGGAAAATGTTGTCATTCGATGGTAAAGATGTTGCCTTTGACCTAAGACAACGCAAAAAAATGCAACACTGAGAAAGTGCTGCCTTTGATCTTTTTTTGCCTACAACAACATTTTTTGGCACTTTCTGCATCACTTCTCCGGTGTTGCAGTAGACCATCTATGGCGTAGTGACATAAGATTTTTAACTTCATTAAGGAGGTGCCAAGCTTCAAACTAAGTACGTAAGCATAACATCAAGATATGCCATCCAAAACTCCAACAAAATACATATAAACTCGCTAAAGAGTTTATTCAAATCAAAAGTGATCATTAAACAATAATATATCCCAATTAGCTCTAAGGCTATGATTGGTTTCATTGTCAACAGAAAAATTTATATATCGGATCTAAAGCATCAAAAGACAATAATCCAACAAGTCATTGCAATAGGGGTCTGAAACTCCAAAGTCAATGATACCATCAAAAACAACAATTTGGATTCAAACTCCAAAATAAATACGGTCGTAAGAACAAATTGTCAAACAACAAGAATTTGAATCCAAAACAACAAGGTCCATCAATAGTAATAATTCAAATCAGATACATTATAATATTGCACATGCATATAAGCTCCCCTCAAGCTTTGCCAATCACCATATATTGAGACTCGTCAGTAGGGATGTGAATTTTCTACGAATGTCCGATGTCTGCTCGTGTACATGACCGAAATATGTCCATCCGATTTTCATTTAGGACACGAGTTAGGACAATAAAATCTATACGAGAAAAAATCACGTTCGGTCCATGTTCATTCGACTTTGTCCAAATTCCTCGTAATTAAGTATGTAGTTGAAAGAAAGTTTAATAAAAAAAAGTCTAAAATTTAATGTAAATGGGCATGTCCGACCAGATCCGTTCATGTCCAAAAAACACATGTCCATGTCCGACCGATTTTATTTAGGACACGAGCTAGGACAAGAAAATTGTATGAGAAAAAATTTCGTTCTATCCGTGTCCGACCCGATTTTATTTAGAACAGAAACTGAATGCACCTCCGCCCGCTCAGTCCAATAGATTTACACCTCTAGTCGTCAGCCTCTGTTCATGACTCATTAGCACTGACAACATCATAAATTGAGAGATTTAATACCTCTCAATTGAACCCACCAGTTCGATATATCAAACCCAACAGTTCGATAACTGAATAAGTGAACCACCAGCCCTTATTTTGGCCTATCAGCCTCAAACAAACAACAAACACCTGACAACTTTGTATGTATATGTATCAACCTAGATTTTTTTTACTATTAAATTTGAACATTTAAGTTGGTTTTAAATGTTAGTTTGGAAATATACAAGGATTTTTATTTACTAATTAAACGAAGTCAAATGTATAATTTACATTTAATTAAAAAAACAAGCTCCTAACGTCGCGGTAGTTCTTTCTTTTATGTTTTGAACTTATATTGAATGTATAGAATCCAACATAAGTCGGAATTCTTTGAAATAAGAATTGTCTGAATCTATCTGATTATTATTTTCTAATGAAAGAAAAAAAATCAAGATTTCATATTATAGATTTTAAGTTATGTCCAAATCAAATTTTCAGAAAGTCGATATGGAATCATTTATAAACCATAATGATTAATTAAATTTAATTTGATTTGAAAGGAATTTGTACATAACATGAGATAACTATGGAATTAAGACGCAAAACCAATTCCATTGAATTTGTATTGACGTTTATAGTCAGGTTAGGTATATAGTTTGCTATTTTTGGAGATTAGGAAATTTAGTGCCCAAAATAGCGTCTTTTTATGTGTAAAATATCATTTTGGGAGAACAGTCTCGGAATGCGACAAAAGTTGTGCCATTGGATTTGTATTAGTAAATTATTATAGGATTTCAATTTTTGTATTGATCGGAGTTACCGTTTGATCGTGCAAATGGTAAATGCTTAGATTTTTATTTATTCGTTTTACCGATTTAATATGTAAATTAAAAAATAACCAATTTTCAACCTAACTTGGATTTCAATGAAACTAGTTTTGTTAAATCCTTAGTGGTTAATTATTGTTGGATTTCAAATTTCATGCCAACTGGACTTATTTTGTGATCGTCCGCAATTTAAACGCGTATTGATTCAGGTTGTGAATTATAAAGGAAGTTATACAAATGATTTTGAAATTCGACGAAACCAGTTCCATTGTGTCCGCAATATTGAGTTATGTTTCATCACGATCAGAGGTCGTATTTAGTTGTTTTAATGTGTTACTTAAGGCATAAATTTCGTTTAATTAAATAATAATAATACAGTTTCTTAACAAACCCTAATATCCTGGTCAAACTGCAACTTCATGGTCAACAGACCAGAATAATGCCCCCTCCCCCCTTTACACACTACAAGAAAAACGATTTTTGTTGGAAAAATAAGTGGCGTTTATTATCAAATGAAAGCAAAAGTTTTTTTTAGGACCAATGTAAGCACGGTAACAAACATTCACATTCCCGCCTCTTCGTAAACACAAGTACGCGTGTCCAAGGAAAACGTAACCGACCTATTCACTTTTCCTATTCCTTCATACTCAACATCTTTTAACCCTCGTTCACTTTTCTTCCTTTTTCTGGAAAAAAACCCTAGCTCTTTACCCCTTCCAATAATCTACCGCTTATTATTTCTCAGTTTAATTCGATTTTGTACAGACTATCTCGTTCAACATTGGTATGGATACCAGTAGAAGAGGTTCATCTCAGCGACGCTACAAAGCGATTTGATTCAATTCCTAATCATATTCAAAATTGTGAAATCGGTAAAGCTAGAAAGGTATAAAACAAAACTTGATTTATCTAATTTTGTTTGGATCTTATCTTTTAGGGTTTTGAACAGTTAAAATCCGCTGAGTGTTGATTTCTACGACTACAAACCAAAACAGTTGATTTCTACAAACAGTGTTTGTACATGGGTTTTATATCTGGGTTTTTAAGGTCTTTTGAGCTTTAGGTTTTGACAGTGTACCATATTAAATAACTTCTGCATCGAATGGGTTTTAAACTCTGGGCTTTGACAGCATACCAGTAATTTTTTTACCAAATAGTGTTGATTTCTAGTCTTTGCATCTGAATCGAAAGGGTTTTGAACCTGTTTTTGTACATATATGTTGATTGTCTGAACTATAGTCAATACTGATTGGAATTTAATATATATATTGATTTTAAATGTTAACATGTTCATTTAAATTGCGATTGAGTACTTGCAGCAAACATATTACATTGATATACATACATACACACACATATATATATATATATGTGTATATAGGAACCTTGCAATACATGAATTATATATGTGAGTTATGCAGTATACAAAATTTTGTAGCTTATGACTTGTGAGTTTATGAATTTTGCAATATGTGATATTAGGAAAGTATATCGGAATGTGTTTACGTATGGAAATTTAATTTATTTTCTTCCATCTGATTTGCATGTATAAGAGTATACATGAATACTGAAATTATGCAGTATAAAAGAGTGTCACTTAATCGATACATTTCATACAATATTTCTCTGTAGGCTAAGGAGAACCCAAAGTGAGAAAGACAATTTGTTTTGGGCTCTTGTCCTATTAATATCAATAATCGAGATTTTAAAATTTATGTTAGACCATCAACGATCAAGTTGAACCTGAACTGTATTTGCAGTCTCGATATTGATATTTATGAGGCCAAAGAAACGTGAAATGATGTGGGAAACTGAACAAAAAAACGGTTCAAAACAACCTACATTGTAATCAGAATGTGTTTATGTATGTTAATTTTTTTTTATTCCATCTGATTTGCATGTATAGGAGTATATGTACATGAACACTGAAATATGCCATATATCTGTTGTGATTGAACATGTGAATCCAAGCTGCCCCCTGATCCACGCTTTCTAGTGAATTAGAAAAGCGCGAATTTTGAAATAAATACTACAAGCGCACAGATCGTGTAGTATGCAGGTCGAATCACATGGAGGTAAATTAAATTAAATTATTTATATAATTTCTTGGGCGAGTTAGACAAATCTTCGAGGTTGGTTTTGAAAACAAACGAAATTGAAACTGCAATTAAACTATTATTGAATTGAATTAGATCTGAATCTAATCAAATTTGTATTCAATCCAATATGACCTAGGGAAGCAGTAAATAGAACATAAATTAAAAATGCAAAAATTAAAAGTGCAGAATAGAAATAACAGCAGAAATAAAATTAGGATTATTGTTGAAACTAATCAAATGATTAATCACTAATGAAAATAAATGTAAAATACAACTAGTACTTTACCAAATCTAATTGTGTAGATGGCACTAGTTGCTAAGAAACAGAAAATGCAGAATATGAAAAGAAGAAATTTTATTGATTCCAAGATGGATGTTTACAATGAGAATACAGGGTAAATGTAGAGTAGATAGCCAACCCTAACCCTAACCCTAATACAATGACAAATGGACCTTAGGGAAATCACAAAAGAGTTTACAATGAGAATTACAAATGGGCCTTAGTGAAATCTAGTAAATTTGGGCCTTTCCTCTTTTCCTCTTGATTCCTTGACAATTCTTCATTGATTTGTGATATGCATAGCCCTTCTTCCAATTATTTTCTTATCCAAAAAGCAAATTTGATGTAAGATCTTCATCTACAAGTCTTCAAATATATATCCACGGCAATTTGACCTCAATTTTCCATTTTTTTTAACTGTAAGTGGCTTAATTGGCATATCTGTAAAAAGTGACAAAACAATACCCAAGTAATATTTATTTATATACAAAAGATAAGATATAAGAGTATAAAATAAACACATTTCTATGTTAATCAAATACCCCTACACTTATCTTTTACTCGTCCTCAAGTAAAACAAAAATTAAAAACTAACTACATAGGTAACACTTTCGTAGGAAACACGGTTGCATTGAGCGTATGCAACAAGCCGTTAGACCTCTAGGTGTCCCTAGTAGGACGAGTGGTGTCTCGTGAGGGTTTTCAGTGGGTACTACCCACAAAATCCAAATGCATTATGTGTGGATCTAGTGCAACTACATGAATGCAATGGACATATGCAAATAAAAACGAAAAATGAAAACATGACTTGCTTCAGAAAAGTGGTACAAAAAAGTAAATTAACAATTTCTAGTCAGTTGATTGTACTTTAGATACCTCAACTTATCACAAATTTTCAATATAATTCAAGTTTTCAATGTTAAACTCTAGTTTGGACTGTTGGTTCGGTTAATAACATAGTGCAGCCATGAAATAGATTCTTAGTTGCTTGGCACAGTTTGTAAAGTGGTATTCTAATTTCCTTGTGTATGTGTAACAACCCATGTTTTTATAACGTGTAATAACCATAAATCAAGGCAGAATTAATTTTTAACATAAGAATCGAGGGAAACGGGTTGGGCCATTGCGTTCGTCTCGAAATTCTGCTTGGAAACGAGTTCAAGTTTTCGAAAATCGGAGTCCGTATGACCAAGTTATGACCTTTCGAAGTTTTCAGAAATTTTCAAGTTCAAAACAGACTCAATTCGAATTCAAAAATTCGAATTTCAAACCTCCAAATGGACTGGGTGGTAAAATTCCCGCCCAGGACCAGGTCGACCTGGGGGTCGACTATGTAGTCGACCTACCCAGGACCAGGTCGACCATAGTGTTGACCTGGGGGTCGACCTGGTGTCCGAGCCCATTTCTGAAGCTGAGTTCACTTCGATGTATTTGGCCTCGTTTCTGTCCACATTCGTTGACCTGACCCTATAAATACAGCCCCTGACACCAGTCTCTCTACACCAAATTTCTTTCTGACCTTATGCTGCTCTGATTCTGGTTGAAAAGTTTGAGAGAGGGACTACTTCTACTACGTTGAGACTGCGTTAAGGAAATTACTGATTTGGGGACTTCTATTAGGACTTGACTAAGCAACAAACGACTCTCTTTTTCTAGTTCTCGAACCACAATCTGTAAGCCCCAGTTATTTTCAGATTTAAACTGTAAATGTATTATGAATATGATGTAAAATTGAAATTGGACCTATGTATGATGACTGTTTACATTCACTCTTGTTCATCTTGGATCTTGACTCTTGAATATTACTATGACATTGATTTGGGCTTATTCATGTTGTAAATCAAAAAGAGAAACCCCTCTTATTATCATGTTGAATCTGTTATTAGTCACATGTTTATGACTATCACCTTATGACAGTCATTACCATGACTATACTATCACCTTATGACAGTTGTATCATGACTATACTATCACCTTATGACAGTCATTACCATGATTATACTATCACCTTATGACAACTGTTATTTTGACTAGTACCTTATCTTGCTAGATTTGGGATCTTTATGTTCGAGGCCAATATTTCATATGCCAGTAATATTTTAATCTTTTATTTCAAGTCATGTCATGCTATGCTAGTAATCACTTTTGCCACATTATACCCATTCCTTTTTATGTTATTCCCTATTAGATTTATTTGTAACGATTCTAACTTACGTGCGATGGGAATATGATTTGGGTAGACTAGGTAAAACATAAATTAGCCTTAAACTTGAAGATGAACGTTATTATAACTTGAACCTGAATATGGACATGAACTTGACACGATTTGACATGAAACATGACTTGAAAACTTGACATGAATCTAGACATGAAAACTTGAATGTGGGCATGACAGTTAGATAAACTTGAAAATGGCCAACTCGAGGTTGGGTTGAGTTTGCAGTGTAAATCTGCCCGGAACCGCCCGGCAAATCCAGTGGCTGCAAACAATAGGATCCAATGTGGGTAGTTGGTCATATCGCACGTAAAAACCCGAGGTTAGACTATGTTGTGGTGTAAATCTACCCGGAACCGCCCGGCAAATCCAGTAACCACAACAGCCAGTCTAATGTGAGAGGTGGGCGTGCACTAATGAATTAATGCCACATGATAGGGTTAAGTCATGAACCACTTGAATATACTTAACCATCTTGACACGATGAATTGATATGGTTAAGTCATGAACTGCTTGAACACACTTAACCAACTTGATATACGATCTGGATAGGGTTAAGTCACGAATTTGAATGACAACACTTAACCCATTAGAAACCCTAGTTACGCGGTCCTTTTCAGCAGTAACCCACTTAGATGTATCGCAATACCCTGGGACTAGGCAGGGTGGGGCACGATTACTGGACTGATTGTAAGCGACCAGAACGACAGCTGAGTAGGTGCGCCATTATAGGTTCAGGCGGACTATGGTCGTGCACGTAGTCCGGAGTTGAAAAAGCAGACATTGGGCACCCGTAGATTTACACTGTGCGTGCTTGATTCGTGTCGGTGGTTGGCACCATAGGACTTGATACACCCTATGGTGGACCTAGCACAAGTAACTACATTTCTGGATAGGGCCGTATGACACAGACACATGACGAGCTAGGACTTGTAGGGAGCCGATCGATTAATAGATCGTACCGTAGGACCCCGTAATGGGTCACTTCATGACACTGGGCTAAGGGATCGTTTCATGGTTAATACTTGACATGGGTTAGAATACTAGTACAGTTGGTGTAGCTGTGACGGCCCGCCCCGCACCAACCGACATTTACTCTAAAATTGCGTTGTACACATATCCAGTTAGCACGGGACGGTCGCCAGAAGAAAAAGAAAGAAGAGAATGAGCTAATCAAGGAATCTGTAATATGTCTCACAGCGCATAGAACAAAATATAATAATAAAATACTTGACATAAAACAGGAGAGACAGTGCATAAGCTAAAAACCAGAACTAAGCATCATAGCAGCGGAAATCCAAAATACAGCTTATTACAACTTTTCAAACTGTCTCAAAGCAAAAGCAAGATAAAGGAGGTACACTACTAATGCCCAAGTAGTGACCACCAACGACACAGGGAGAATATCTATATATCATACGTGGAAGCCTCCTGCTCGCCTCCGAATCAGCTACTCGCGCATCACCAGCTAACCATAACCTGTCTCTAGTCTGCTCATGTGAGCACCCAGAGTAATAAGAAGAGACATAAAACTCTGGGTCAGACATAAAGCCTGGTATGAACGATAAGCATATAAACAGAATAATAACAGGTATAATCCAATCATACCTGAACCTGCAACCAAAGAGTTAGCACTACATACTGTACAACACTCTAAGGCGCCATTTCAAGTGGTGTAAAGATAACGAGGGTGGGGTGTGCATGTCATAGTGATGTCAAACAATCAAACATAGCAAGCATCCTCACATCTCTCACTCAGTGCGTAAAGCATACGATACCCACTACCTTGGTCCTCTAATCCTTTGGGCCAGGACGGAATCCAATCCCGTGTAACTATCACTACAAGCCCACTATTCATCTCTCAGTGGTGAACCAAAGTTATGAATACCGACAACACCTTTGCACACGTCCCGCAGCAAAGCCCAAACATGAAGTGAACTCATTGGTTCCCATCCGGATCCTGAGCTCTAACTTCCATTTGGACTACCTTTGCATCTCAGGTTTTTAGTCGTCATCTCCGTCCGGATCGATCTTCATTCAGTTCGCTTCGCTTCAGGTCGTGGCCATCAATGTCGGATCGCGATCGCCCACTGGGTTCGGGTCGTGCATGTCCCGCAGCATCAGATCGTGGCGCTACATCAGTTCGGATCGGCTCTCCCTTCGGATCGTGGCGCTTCATCAATTCATAGAGGCATCGCTTCAGAGGATACGAGGCGGATCGGTTCGTGGCTTCAACTCCGGATCGTGAGAACCATTCGTGAGTGGATCGTGGCACCCAAACTGGAGCGGATCGTGGAGATGACTCGCGATCGGGTCGGAGAAAATGGGGCGGATCGTGGGACCTGTTGTGATCCGATCCAGTTCTGCGCGGTTTCCTGCACTCTGTCCAGCGAGTTGTTTACGCCATTCGACGGCGTTTTCGACCATTCTAACTATTCTAAACAATCACAAGTCATACCAAACAGTCATAGCAACATATATTATCGACCACAAGCATCAAAACATCAACTTGATAGGATAAAATGGATCAAACATACCCAAAACCCCATATTTTCCCTTAAGCATGTTTGGGTGAAACCTATGATATGATTAGCAAAACTTAACCAAATTATCCCAAATTCACATCAGAAGTCTAAAACAATATTTCAGAATTTATGAATATTTTTCCAGATTTTTAACATGCATAAATTCGCTAATTTTCACTAATCACCCCTTAATCCCCCAAATTCCGGGATTTGCAAAATTAGTCGAAATTAACCCAAATTCATATCAGAGACATAAAATGATATTTTAGAATTTTAGGAATTTTTCTAGATTTTTCTGAGCCATAATTTCGCTAATCTTCGCTAATTACCATAATTAGTGAGGAACTATGCAAATCACTCACCTTAGCCATAAACAAACTTTAGATCTGAAATAATCTCTGATTTGGATCTAATCCCTATGTGTTCCAGCAGCTCTCTCGCTAACTTGGTGAAGATCTTCTTTGATTTGATGTAGATTAGGCCAAAACTTGATTAGAAAGTGATTAGAGATGATTTGGGATGAAATTAGAAGGTGGAGGCCATTGCTAGAGCTTGAAGGAGGTAAGTGGCGGCTGGAAAAATGAGTCTAAAACCGAAATCCTAACCCTAGCAGCCCTTAAATACCCCAAATCCCGAAATCCCCCATTGGGCCTAGTTGTTAATCACCCGGTTAAGCCCGATTAGCTGTTTTTCACCTTCTAAACCTTGTTTCAGCCATATCGCCCAAACGGTAAGTCCGTTTGGCTAATGTAACCACTCTACGGAAAGAGAAACCATCATTCGAATCCAATGGAAGTGGTTTCAGGTAAAAATTCCTTTCCAGTCAAAAGTTATGGCCAAAACAGTACCAACTAGGGGCAAAACGGTCATTTAAAAATCGACAAAAATCATGAACATGGAAAATGACCCCAATAATCGTCTCCCAAAGTTACATGACCATACGACTTCATATGTAAAAGAAATAAATATTCCACGATCCTATGATGCGTAGAATGCGGGTCGTTACACTCTTCCCCCCTTAAGAAATTTCGCCCCCGAAATTCCCTAACCAAAACACAAAAAGGGTTCCGCATGCCTATCAACCATAAACAACAATCAACATGCAAAACAAGTCTATCCTAGCATGCGGTTTACTAACAAGGGAAGAAACTATCACTACCAAAACCTTACTAGGCAAAGAGTTTTGGATACTTCTTCCTTATATCCTCCTCTGTTTCCCAAGTACAGTCTTTCTCATTATCACCCCACTGGAGTTTGACTAGTTTCACCGCCTTCCTTCGAAGCTGCTTCGTATCGTTCCCAACAATACGCATAGACTTGCGGTTCCCAACCGCCTCGAGTTCAACTTCGATGTTATCCAACTGATCAGGTGAAATAGCCACACTAGGGTCGTGCACGAATTTCCTTAACTGGGAAACATGAAATACGTTGTGAACTCCTGCCATCTTGTCAGGTAGCTCTACCTCATACGCCAAATTCCCAACTTGCTCGAGGACTGGGAATGGGCCAACAAATCTTGGTGCTAACCTACCTCTCCAACCAATCCGAATCACATTCTCTATGGAGAGATCTCGACGAACACCAAGTCATTAACGAAGAATTCCAAATCTCTTCGTCTCTTATCGAGATAAGCCTTCTGCCTATCTTTATCCCTTCCTAGTAGTAGATCTGCTCTATGTCTCAATACATCTTGTTACCACTGGGATGTATAGTCAATTTCGAGTGATGATATGCTCTAAGCACTTCACCTCTCAGTCCATCTACGTTGGGTACAACTAGTCCCTTATTCTTTCGAAGCCACCCTTCTCGATCAAATCCTTACTTGATCATTCTCTTTCCATCGATACCCATCTCTACCCTAGAGATGGTTTCCAATAGATTAGGATCGTCCTTCTAACTGGAAACAATCCACTCAATCAAAATCGATCTAATCGTCAAGCTTACTAGCGTTTCTGAATCCAATTCAGTCTTGGGTCTTAAATCATATTCTGTGACATACTCTAGTTGCTTCCATCCTAGAAACAAAACCCCTAAACTGGCATGTCTCCTACTCAATGCAACTAGTACTGCACCCAAATCCTTTACTATGATCATTCTGCCCCATGGAGTCATGGCGACTCCACTGCACTGATCCATAGTCACTAGTCCTTTTCTATGTCCACTCTGCCCCATGAAGTCATAACAACTCCACTGCACTGGCTCATAGCCTTACTAATCCTTTACTATGTCCACTTTGCCCCTCGAGTCACAATGACTCTACTGCACTGGCTCATAGTCCTACTACAATCACTTTGTTCCCCATCACTGGAACCCTACAGGTGATAGTCTACTCAAGAGAAGAAAGATAGGAACAAAAATAGCAACCATAACATCCATCAAACAAGTCCTACCTATCACCTGCTAAATTCATAAACACATCGATACCTACATGACTGGTCTAACCAATCCCAATATGTCGATTCTAGCATATCTGGTCCAACCAACATCACTAACTAATGGAAGCCCAGCCCCCATACATACACCGATGCCTACTTGACTGGTCCAACCAATCCCAGGCCAATGGAAGCCCCGCCTCCCTTCGGACTACCGTACGTCCAACGTACGTTTATCCTCCAAGGATAATTAAACTAATGGAAGCCCAGCCTCCAATCGGACTACTGTACGTCCAACTTACGTTTATCCTCCAAGGATAACTAGATCACGTCCAACGGATCCAAGGTAACGGGCGTCCCCAGATACCCCTGCTTTTAGTCCTCCTAAAATACTTGAGTCCAACCCAAGTCTATCCATTATCTTGCTGCCCTCTCGAGTCCAACTCGAGCTGAATCCAATTCCTTACAGCCTTCTCGAGTCCAACTCGAGTCAATCTATAACTCAGACCCAGTCTTGAGTACCGACAAACTCTAGTCCAACGTGAGTCGTCTCCCTATTCGTTGCATCTCCAAGATCAACGAACACCTATTTTCTTTTACGAGTTCAAGTCCAACTTGAATCGCTCTAATCTTCGTTGTATCTTCCTTGACCAACGAACACATCCTATTCCTTCAAAGTTCTACCATCCAATAGAGAACATCAACATAGGGTCCTAAACAATCCATTACTTTGCATCTTTCTCGAGTCCCACTCGAGCAATCTCATAACCCTATCGAGTCTAACTCTGGGCAGTCTATACCATTGAACAGTCTCATCATGTTCCGTCTGCCCATCACTCCTCGAGTAAACCAAGATATCATCCAATGAAAAATCACAACAACTATTTACCCCTCACGCAACCCATCCTAGTCGAAATCGACATTCCCCAAGCACAAGCCCCAAAGGCCTAAACCAATATCAGACAAGCACCCAAGGAACATCTCCTTCGAGTTCGGACAATCCACATGAGGTGATACTAGCAAAACAATCTAGCACTGGAGTACTCATTTGCCTCCCAGAGACAACTAGAACTTATTACAACGATAACCTCTTAGCTTCCTTAACTCCAGTTACCATCGCCATCACTAGGTAGGTACCTAATACCACCCTATTCCTTTGGAGTAGATCGACTCCCCAAAATAATGTTAAACCCAGTAAAGCCCAAAACAAAGCAATCACAAGGAAACATACATCCATGACTCGATAAGACCAACCACAACAAATCATACTAAGATCAGTCGAACCACCTATCGGGTTCGTCACAATTAGAGGTCTATCGACTATCTCGGGTTTGTCAAACAATACCCGAACAGAAACATCTTAAATAGAAAGCATACCTTTTATAACGACACCCTTTCCCTTCTGCGCCGCACTTGGAGCATTCGACGAAGAAGGAACAGCGTTGATAGCATATGCTTTCACAATCTGCTTCTCCCTAGGAGGTTGTGGGCAATCATCCTTGTGATGTCCCGCCTGGCCGCAGTTAAAGCACTTCCTTTCCCCAGGCTTTTCTCGACAATCTCTGGCGTAATGGCCCTTCTTGCCATAACCAAAGCATTCGCCATCTTTCTTATTTTTCTTATTCTGACCATCCTTGGTCAGGTTCTGCTTCCTCTTGTTCTGAGAATTCTTCTTGCCTTCACCGCCTTCTTGCGGCTTTGGCTCCTCTGCAGATGCTGTAGCAACCTCAGTCTTCGACTTAGGGAAAAGGCTCTCTGACCTTAATGCCTTTCCTACAATAGACTCGAACGTCTCATCGATATGGTTTATAAGTCTTTCCCCCAAGTACCCATCCAAGCCAGTTATGAACTTCTCGTTCTTCTTTTCGACTGTATCGATAAGGGACCATCCATATTTCGATAAAGTGTCAAATTCAGCGATATACTCCGAGACTGCTCTACCGTTCTGCTTAAGCTCCAAGAACTTCCTGAACAGTTCTGATTTATGAGCAGCTGGAATAAACTTATCACAAAAGTGAGTCTTAAACTGATTCCAAGTAACTTGATCTTCTGGAGTAGCTGTTCTAATGGCATTCCACCAATTCATCGCTCGCCCTTGCAGCTGACGAGACGCTAGCCTTCTCTTCATCGCATCCTCAAGACCCAAGTCGTCGAAGATACGATCACAACTATCCAACCAATCCTGAACATCTGTGGCCGACTCCGTTCCATGGAACGGCTTTCCACCAAGGTTAGTGTAATCCTTGCACAACTTGGCGAAATCGGCCCTAGGCGCCTGCACTACTGGACCACCACCATTTCCGGGATTGGGAACTGCTCCCTGAACATCTCTAAGCATGTCTCTCATGAAGTTAGTGAACATTGTCCTCATGTCAGGAGCATTCCCATGGTTGGTCCCTCTACCAGCACCTCTAGGATATCGGCTCATCGTTAATCTGTAAAAGGGGAAACGATTAACGACCCCATAGTGGTGCTAGTGCAGTACGACTTCATTCTTATACTACTAATAGTATATATATAGCTTTTGAAAACCAAAGTAATCACAAATACGCGCTCTCGTATACGTACTATCTCTCCCTAGTGTCTTTCCCTAGGTTAACTACGCAACCTAGAGCTCTGATACCAAGCGTGACGACCCTCCCCGCACCAACCGACATTTACTCTAAAAGTGCACTGTACACATATCCAGTTAGCACGGGACAGTCGCCAGAAGAAAAAGAAAGAAGAGAATGGGCTAATCAAGGAACCTGTAATATGTCTCACAGCGCATAGAACAAAATATAATAATAAAATACTTGACATAAAACAGGAGAGACAGTGCATAAGCTAAAAACCAGAACTAAGCATCATAGCAGCGGAAATCCAAAATACAGCTTATTACAACTTTTCAAACTGTCTCAAAGAAAAAGCAAGATAAAGGAGGTACACTACTAATGCCCAAGTAGTGACCACCAACGACACAGGGAGAATATCTATATATCATACGTGGAAGCCTCCTGTTCGCCTCCGAATCAGCTACTCGCGCATCACCAGCTAACCATAACCTGTCTCTAGTCTGCTCGTGTGAGCACCCAGAGTAACAAGAAGAGACATAAAACTCTGGGTCAGACATAAAGCCTGGTATGAGCGATAAGCATCTAAACAGAATAATAACAGGTATAATCCAATCATACCTGAACCTGCAACCAAAGAGTTAGCACTACATACTGTACAACACTCTAAGGTGCCATTTCAAGTGGTGTAAAGATAACGGGGGTGGGGTGTGCATGTCATAGTGATGTCAAACAATCAAACATAGCAAGCATCCTCACATCTCTCACTCAGTGCGTAAAGCATACAATACCCACTACCTTGGTCCTCTAATCCTTTGGGCCATGACGGAATCCAGTCCCGTGTAACTATCACTACAAGCCCACTATCCATCTCTCAGTGGTGAACCAAAGTTATGAATACCGACAACCCCTTTGCACACGTCCCGCAGCAAAGCCCAACCATGAAGTGAACTCATTGGTTCCCATCTGGATCCTGAGCTCTAACTTCCATTTGGACTACCTTTGCATCTCGGGTTTTTAGTCGTCATCTCCGTCCGGATCGATCTTCATTCAGTCCGCTTCGCTTCAGGTCGTGGCCATCAATGTCGGATCGCGATCGCCCACTGGGTTCGGGTCGTGCATGTCCCGCAGCATCAGATCGTGGCGCTACATCAGTTCGGATCGGCTCTCCCTTCGGATCGTGGCGCTTCATCAATTCATAGAGGCATCGCTTCAGAGGATACGAGGCGGATCGGTTCGTGGCTTCAAATCCGGATCGTGAGAACCATTCGTGAGTGGATCTTGGCGCCCAAACTGGAGCGGATCGTGGAGATGACTCGCGATCGGGTCGGAGAAAATGGGGCGGATCGTTGGACCTGTTGCGATCCGATCCGGTTCTGCGCGGTTTCCTGCACTCTGTCCAGCGAGTTGTTTACGCCATTCGACGGCGTTTTCGACCATTCTAACTATTCTAAACAATCACAAGTCATACCAAACAGTCATAGCAACATATATTATTGACCACAAGCATCAAAACAACAACTTGATAGGATAAAATGGATCAAACATACCCAAAACCCCATATTTTCCCTTAAGCATGTTTGGGTGAAACCTATGATATGATTAGCAAAACTTAACCAAATTATCCCAAATTCACATCAGAAGTCTAAAACAATATTTCAGAATTTATGAATATTTTTCCAGATTTTTAACATGCATAAATTCGCTAATTTTCACTAATCACCCCTTAATCCCCCAAATTCCGGGATTTGCAAAATTAGTCGAAATTAACCCAAATCCATATCAGAGACATAAAATGATGTTTTAGAATTTTAGGAATTTTTCTAGATTTTTCTGAGCCATAATTTCGCTAATCTTCGCTAATTACCATAATTAGCCATAATTAGTGAGGAACTATGCAAATCACTCACCTTAGCCACAAACAAACTTTAGATCTGAAATAATCTCTGATTTGGATCCAATCCCTATGTGTTCCAGCAGCTCTCTCGCTAACTTGGTGAAGATCTTCTTTGATTTGATGTAGATTAGGCCAAAACTTGATTAGAAAGTGATTAGAGATGATTTGGGATGAAATTAGAAGGTGGAGGCCATTGCTAGAGCTTGAAGGAGGTAAGTGGCGGCTGGAAAAATGAGTCTAAAACCGAAATCCTAACCCTAGCAGCCCTTAAATACCCCAAATCCCGAAATCCCCCATTGGGCCTAGTTGCCAATCACCCGATTAAGCCCGATTAGCTGTTTTTCACCTTCTAAACCTTGTTTCAGCCATATCTCCCAAACGGTAAGTCCGTTTGGCTAATGTAACCACTCTACGGAAAGAGAAACCATCATTAAAATCCAATGGAAGTGGTTTCAAGTAAAAATTCCTTTCCAGTCAAAAGTTATGGCCAAAACAGTACCAACTAGGGGCAAAACGGTCATTTAAAAATCGACAAAAATCATGAACATGGGAAATGACTCCTATAATCGTCTCCCAAAGTTACATGACCATACGACTTCATATGTAAAAGAAATAAATATTCCACGATCCTATGATGCGTAGAATGCGGGTCGTTACAGTAGCGAACCTTGAACATGCGATGCCAGACTTGACTTATCTTGTTATCTTAATTATCCTACTAATTCTGTTATCATCCTTATGTTTAATTCCAGTTTTCACGTATCATGTTACATTTACTAGTTTTCATACTGAAAGTCACTAGGGCTTACCAGTCTTTATGACTGACCCTTTTTGTTTCGCCTCTTTTTCTTTCGTTTCTTCCCCCCAGGTTCTCAGGGAGGAAACACTAGCTCTTAGCTTGGACTTGGCTTGCTTTCTGACAGCTCATGTACGGTTTGGACTTGAGCTATGCTATGGCTGCTTCTGCTATTTATGGGGAATAATTTACTTTTGTTTTAAGTTTATGCTTCTTTATTATGAACTTGATGTAATGGAATAATTTGTATCTTGGACATATGAGCTTTTGACTTTTTCTTGGAAATAATAGGAAGTTGGTTTTTAATTTCTACCGCTGCTTTATTTATGTTCTGCCTTGTGATATCTCTATGCATGTTTACCTAGATAATACTCCACCAAAACTAGTGCATTCCCTTTGTGAGTGACCCTAGCGGAGGTGGGGTGTTACAGTATGGCTAGTCAAATCAATAAGTCAAGAAGTGCTTGGGCTTCATCGCTTATTCTCTATCTCTATAAAAATTGAAATTTATGATTCATTACATACACCCAACTTAAAAGACCAAGGTATACCGCACATACACTGCCTTGCGGGCTGACAGAGAGTTGGGACAGAGCTTGGCGGATTGTGTAGACCGACGCTGACTTTGTCAACAACATGTCAGTAATCCTTAGGTGTCCAATCTCAAAAAATGAGACCAAGATATTCCAACGCTGACTTTGTCAACAACATGTCGGATAGAGCTTGGCGGGTTTTCACACCAACGCTAGATATACAAGCAATGTTGGATACCCTTGGATTAGAATTATTACTATTATTGAAAATTTAAGAACAAGAGATATTACGCGAGTTCAGCTTAACACAACTTAGTTTTAAAGATTCGAAAAGCCAATGTAAGTGTTTTAAGTCCTCCACTCAGTAAACAAAGACTACAATTTAGAATAAACTTCATGGCCATCACCAAAGAATCTTCCTATGCACCGGTTACACTATTATCCCTCGAAATTCAACTTTTCATCATATTTCTTATTTAGTTGAGAGAAAAAATACTATCAACTGATTAACAATTGTTAACTTATCTTGTTGTATCAATCTAAAATGTGTCGTGTTTTCAAAAAAAAAAATGGATGTTACTACGATCTAAAATGCGTGATTGTCCTATATGAAAAGAAAGAAAAATAAAGAAAAATAAAAGGTTGTAATGCAGACTCCCCCCACACTAGATCTAAACAGTGTCCACACTGTGAACGTTTCCTAAATTTGAAAGATAAAACCCAGAGATGGATGAGATGCAAAATTATTTGCAGAATGAAATGCAGTCTAACTATATGTAAGAATGGATCATATGTACAATGATATATGTGTTTACGATGCATGCGATGCAAAGAATGCCACCAATTTTCCCCCCACACTTGGTTCTAGCCAGATGAGTCCCATTCCCACTATGTCTAGGAATGTTTTCTAATAAGCGAAGGTTTTTGAAAACTATCTCATCTTTATACCTAGATTTATAGTCCAGTAGATAAATGTCCTGGATCATCCTAACATGAAGTTTTTCAACAAAGCTAACATTCCAAAAACAATTCATGTGTTCAACAAATTTATCAATGTAATTGTTCAAAAATTTGTGATCGCATATAAATTCAATGAAATTTGAATTCTGAGTGTTGTTCAAGATTATGTGGTCACATTTCTCAATTTCATTACCGGACAACATACTTTCAACACTGATAACTTCAAGTTCGCTGGAAGTTTCTTCAAAGTTACAATTTTCAAACTTGGATTCATGGCTTGGTTCAACTTCATCCTCAGTTGGAAACTCATCCTCATACAATCCAAAAAATTCATGTTCGTTAAAATCCTTCTCCAAATTTGAATCGAAAAATTCAACATTTTTATTCTGTTCAATTTCAAAATTTTCAAGTTTCTCACAGCCCGAAAGAGGAAGATCAAAATCTGAGCTTAAATCTTTTTCCTGAAAAGAGTTGAAGTCTAAATCATTTACTGAATTGTGAACAACTTCATTTAGATCGTCATTCTCAATTACCAAAGTTGTTATTTGAAATTTTTCACTATCAGTAAAGAATGGATTATTTTCTGAATCATCACATGTTTGAATTTGATTTTGTTGCTTGAATTGTTCTTTAAAAGATGTCATTAAAGAAAGAAGTTCATCAAGCTGTCTATCTTGCTTTTCTACCCTCTCTCTAAGAATGTTAAGATGATATTCTTTAGAATCGCTGATTTGAGAGCTCTCATTTTGGATTTCTTGATTCTCAAAATTATAGTCCACATTAATTTCACGATCAAAATTATTTCCAATATGGTGGTTGTTTGAATTTTCAGAAAAATGACAATGATATTGGAAATCATTTTGATTGTAAAAATTATGTTCGTAACCAAAATTGTTGAAATCCGATGGAAAATTGCAATTTTGGTTATTTTCAAGATGTTGATATCGGCTATAATTTTGAAAATTTTGGTTTGCAATCCCATATTGTTGTTGATCATAGCTAAATTGGGATTCAAAGCTATTTTGATGTGGATGTGGCCCATAATCGAAATCATTGAAATTTGAATTGAAATCGCAATTTCGATCATTTCTATGATTTTGAAAATGTTATTCAGTTGGAAAATTGTTTACATTGGGCTCACAAATTTTTTGAAAATTTTGCTTCATGAGTTTTAATTCATAGTCATACTCTACAAGAGGACGTCTACTCCGATTATTATCCCACATTTCTCTTAATGATTTTTTTGAATCAGACATTTTAATGAATTCATGGCAAGACAACAATTACTCTCACTTCAAAATAGTATAAAATAATAAGTTGTGCTATATTAATTAACTGACTCAATTAGAAGGGGGAAGAGGGTCTTATGGTCGTTCACGTATAGTATAAATACTAAGGGATACGACCAATGTTTTACGGGTAGTATGCAAATAAACTGAACTACTATATATCCGCGATCCAATTATAAGAGATAATCAACTTCACAAAGCACCACTTTTCAATTATATTATTTTGTAACGTCTATTTTTATTGTAGAAAACAATGAGAGTGAAGATTTCAGTTATGCAAATATCAGTCAAGCACAAAAATCAGACAATAACAACTGCAGAAATTTAAAATATTGTACAAGTAAGCCTCTGCACCTGTAGAAGATTTTTGCAGGCAATGCCTATAATTTTTTCCTTGCAGCAGAGCACCTGTAGAGTTCAAATTTTTTTACGGTGGGATATGACATCCGTTCAGTGCAATTGAGTAGAATGAACTCTTCTCTTCACTATCTGAAAATCAATTGAACTTTGAATTTCTTGTTCATTCCTCGTTCAGATTTTTTTATTTTGATTTATCAAACTTTTTTTTGTTGAAAAGAAATAGAAAACAATGCTCGTAGAAGTCAAAAACAAATAACTAAAAAATCCCACGTAATTAAATGAGCTCAATATTTAAGATGATGTTCCACAAATAAAACCGGTTTTGATGGCTGCTTGCGTATTCAAAGGAAACAGATCAATAGAGTAACAAATTCCCCTTTATTCCAAATCAGGGACACTCAAACCAAAAGAAAAGAGATTAAGAAACAGATCACACCTCCCATTTTTAGAACCCAAAATGAACTCAGAAGTTCTCAACCAAACCAGTAATTAATCCAAACAAACACACTCAGAATTGTAATTTCTAAAAAAATCCTGCCTTTAAAAATCCACTTAACCTAACCGAACATCAATGTGGTTTCACTCATAGATCAAAACCCCCTGGTCCTTTCAACTAAAAGGCCAAAGTTCAGTATTTCTTCTCAACGCAATTTTTTTTCCGAGACCATAGAATAGAAGGAAAATGGGAAAGGAATTAACTCGTGCCCCTGTCTTATGGAATACCAAATTGAACCAAATCATATATCCAAATATAATACCCCAAGCCAAACGCAAGCCGTCTCTGTCTTAGAAACAAATCACTTTACCAAAAAAAATTCGGATCGAAATTCTGTCAATTGACCAAATAAATCACGAAACAAAGTCTTAAAATAAATTAGAAATCCCAATTTGGGGTATTTGATATGTATTGGGTTTTCGAGCACCATGGGTTCGAACTGTTGAATTTGGTCGAGTTTCGAATTCAGAAATCTCGATGTTGTGGGGAAGTTGGTGATTGAACGTGAGAGTATTTGTGGGTTTGGTGGGTGGGTATTTGTGGGAGATTATGACAGAGGTCGGTGGTGGGTAGTTGAAGGTTGGGTTTGAACGATGTGGTAACGGGTACGAATCAGGTTTGGGATCTTTGAGAGGGACAGTGATGGATGGTCTGTTGTTGATGTAGTGGAGATGAACGGTTTGTTGTATGGATGAGGATGCTTGCGGTCTGAAGATGGACTGATGTGTGATGGTGTAGGCTATGTCGATTGATGAGAATTGGACAGCAGCGTCTGAGATGAATGAATGGAGGGTGATGGTAGAACTTGCGGTCTATGAAGTTGATGAATTTGGATGTTGCGTTTTTTTTTCTGTGGCTATTTGCGTGGGTTTTTATGGTGTATGAGTGTAGACGTTTGTTTATGGGGTGATTGAAGAATTGGTGGGTTGCGTTACTGTGAAGGAGCGTGGTATGGGGATGATGCTGATCTGGGTTGGTCAACAACAAGAACGTGGTGATGTGGTGTGGACTGATGGTCAGGAAGATGGCATTTGAATTGATTTGAGTTGGCTAAAGTGTGGGCTTTTGTGATATTTGATTCAATGGCTTTATGAGGATTGTACGGAGAGGTATATGCGTGAAGATGGGTTGATATGGTTGTTCTTGCGAGGGGATGGATGGAAAGATGGTGGTTTTAGCAATCAGGAAGATGGTGGATGTTGCTGGGTATTTGGTCGAGGGTGTTATAGATCGGGGTTTGGATTTTGGGTTGTTTGGTGTGGAATTGGATGATGAAGTGGCTGGGTTATTTTTATTTTATTTTTTGTTTTTTTATTCTGGACGTGTGAACTTGAGTTAGGATGGAGATTGCTGTATGTAATCTGAGGTGCGATTTGTGTTGAATTGGTTTGAATGGTGGTAGGGGAAGATGGATGGCCTGTTGATGAAAGTAGGAGCTGTAGTGGATGACTTGTACGGTGGAGGCAGAAATTGTTTGAGAATGTGGTTTGTGCATGAGGATGGGCATGGTTTTACTGGAGAGAGGTTGAAAAAATGGATGATTAGAGCTTGTGGAAAATGGATGATCAGAGAAAACAAGAAGGAAAAGGGAAAGAAAACTATTGAAGGGTTTTTTTAAAGGAAATTTGGGGAGAGGAAGAAATTGTAAAAGAAAGGAAAATTATTGCAGAAAAAGGGAAAGAAATAAAAAAAATGGCAAGATCTTTTTTTAGATGATTACGGTACCAACTTGTAATACCAAATCAACTAGTCAAGAATTTTTTTCTATATAAACAAGCAAAATAATAATAATTGAAAACTAACACGAATCAGAAATTAAATAAATAATAAAATTTAATTGTTACCTCTCTGGCAACGGCGCCAAAAACTTAATCGACGCTTTCTAGTGAATTAGAAAAGCGCGAATTTTGAAATAAATACTGCAAGCGCACAGATCATGTAGTATGCAGGTCGAATCACAGGGAGGTAAATTAAATTAAATTATTTATATAATTTCTTGGGCGAGTTAGACAAATCTTCAAGGTTGGTTTTGAAAACAAATGAAACTGAAACTGCAATTAAACTATTATTGAATTGAATCAGATCTGAATCTAATCAAATCTGTATTCAATCCAATATGACCTAGGGAAGCAGTAAAAAGAACAGAAATTAAAAATGCAGAAATTAAAAGTGCAGAATAGAAATAACAGCAGAAATAAAATTAGGATTATCATTGAGACTAATCAAACGATTAATCACTAATGAAAATAAATGTAAAATACAACTAGTACTCTACCAAATCTAATTGTGTAGATGGCACTAGTTGCTGAGAAATAGAAAATGCAGAAAATGAAAAGAAGAAATTTTATTGATTCCAAGATGGATGTTTACAATGAGAATACATGGTATATATAGAGTAGATAGCCAACCCTAACCCTAACCCTAATACAATGACAAATGGGCCTTAGGGAAATCACAAAAGAGTTTACAATGAGAATTACAAATGGGCCTTAGTGAAATCTAGTAAATTTGGGCCTTTCCTCTTTTCTTCTTGATTCCTTGACAATTCTTTATTGAATTTTGATATGCATAGCCCTTCTTCCAATTATTTTCTTATCCAAAAAGCAAATTTGATGTAAGATCTTCATCTGCAAGTCTTCAAATATATATCCATGACAATTTGACCTCAATTTTCCATTTTTTCTGACTGTAAGTGGCTTAATTGGCATATCTGTAAAAAGTGACAAAACAATACCCAAGTAATATTTATTTATATACAAAAGATAAGATATAAGAGTATAAAATAAACACATTTCTATGTTAATCGCCCCCCTTCCCACATACACACACAGATACACACACACACACACACACACACACACACACACACACACACACACACACACACACACACACACACACATATATATATATGCAAGGTTTTCAAAATGGGATTTAAAGCATAAAGCGTAAAGTTTATATTTCAAAACGAAATGGATTTTAAATCGTAAGTCATAGTTTGTGAATATCATTATTTTTGGGTTTCATATGCACTTTGAATTTGATTTAGATGTTTGAATTTCTACAATTAGATTTAAAACTCAAATGTCCTTTCTCCAATTTCATTTTTATTTTGTTTTAAAAGCATCATCAAGTGATTGTGAATCTAAATAAGTATATTACATATGGTAGTTTGAGATGAATGTGTTTTTTTATAACTAAGTTTGAATCGTAATGTAAAAATCGAATCGTAAAAGGAGTCATTCAAATTGGATCGGGATTCAAATCGCAATATTTTAGGATTTTTGACAACAATGTGTGTGTGTGTATGTATATACACAGACACATACATACATACACACACAATGATATACATGAAAGATTACTGCTTTTAAATATAACTATATATATACCCACTTATCTTGTGTATGACATTACGATAAATATATGTTTAATGTACGACTTCTGCATGCACATCAGCATATGTGTATATATATATATATATATATATAGCATATAATGATTATGAACATACAGACATAGATAGTGCAGGTGAAACTATGTTTTGTATCTGTGAAGCATGAGCACATATGTTTATGATTGGTGCATATGTCAAGTGTGTGTGAACATTTCGAGAAATCTCAGAAATATGAGCAAGATAATTTTGTGGTTAAGAGGTCTAATTTATATGAGCTGACAATGAATCTAACTTGGGAGTTAATAAATTAAGTTAATTTGACTTGGGAGTTACTAAATTAAGTTAATTTGACTTGGGAGTTACTAAATTAAGTTAATTTGACTTAGGAGTTACTAAATTAAGTAAATTTGACTTAGGAGTTACTAAATTAAGTTAAGTGACTACGTACATTGTAACGGCCCAAAAAATCTGAACCAATTTTTTTTTTTTAAATTGGCTGAAATAATGGATTTTAAATATTTAAAATAAATATTTTAAATAATGGAAATGAAAAGTGAGTTTGAATCGACAATTGAAAACGAATATAATTAATTTTAATTATAAACAAGGCCTGAAATGGCGCTGCAGTTTCAAAAATTGAATTCAAACTTTGTCGGACTGTACCGGGTGCAAAACAAAACGGATTTTAGTGAAACCAAAAATATTTAAATCTGTTAGTGAATACCTTTATAACGAATCTGAAAAATCGAATTTTCATAGCGGAAAGCAAAAGTTATGGCCGAATGAATTTTCAGAAAGGTCGCTATGGAATTTATATAGCCCGTGAAATTGGCCAATTTGCATACGACCTCGGAATTCGACGAAACCACTTTTGTTGGATCCGGGATCTAAAGTTATTGCTAGGTTTCAAATTTCATCATTTTTGAAGCTAATATGTGAGCGTGGCAAAGGAAAATGTGTTTTGGTCAATTACAGTTAAATTGGATCGACCAAAAATGGGCCTTTTTGCAAACGGTCTCAGAATTCGACGAAACCACTTTTGTTGGGACCGTATCGTCAAAACATAGCTAGATTTATTTTTCTGGAATTTTTCGAATCAGTTTGTGGCCCTGGCAAATTGAAATGTAGGTTCAAATTAAATATTGACTTTAATCTGAAGGAAAACTGACTGAAACATTCGAATGGGCCTTCAAAACATATCCCATTGTGTTCGGAATGGGGGTAAAACGCTAGGGACGACAGTCGTTGGGTTTGGATTGGTGGTCGTGTCAGAAAACCCCTTTAAAACTCCACCGGCCAATCAGAATTTTTATAAAAAAAAAGAAAATTCCCCTTTTTCTCTCTCCCCGCTGAAGCGATATACAGCGGAAGTGGTTCGAAGCTTCCTACTCCGATTTCGGGCACCATCGTCCACGCCAGGCTTCGCCACCACCCACGTTCGAAAGCCCCTTCCCTCCTCTTCAAATCCGACCAAGTCCCACCACCTCCCATCGCGCCACCTGCGAGAACGACCTCCTCAAAGTTGCCCCCTTTCGACCGCCGCCACCGCAGGTAGGGACCACCGAATCGCCAGCCACCACCACACGCGTAAAGCCCCTTCCTCCCTCTACGACGTCGCACCACCTGATCGGCCCCTCGTGCAACGGATTCGACGAAAAACCAAGACCTAGTTTCGAACAAATAGTGAAAGGTACGGCCTTGATTAATTAAAACTGTTTTTAACAGTTTAAAACCGTTGCAAACTTGTAAAAATCATATCTTTTTGCTGTGTTAACGAAATTCAGTGAAACAAGAGACAGTGGACTCGTGTGGACGTCTTCTACATTTTAGAAGAGACCGCATATTTTTCTGAGCCTTCTGCTATTTTTGGTGGGGTGGAACCCAATGTGAGATTTCTAATTTATAAACGATATGGAAAACGATGATGTGTAAATTATATAGTCGATGTATGAGTTATATAAGCGTTGTACACCTTATGTATAAGCATTGTATAAGTCGTACGTTCGATGTATAAGTTATATATGCATTGTAAAAATTATATATGTGTTGAAATAGAAGTGAATTGCTATATATATATATATATATATATATATATATATATATATATGCCCCTCGTCCACAAACCATGGACGATATTTATTGATTGTGATTGGTGTGAAAATTGATTGATAGCGAATGGTTGTTTGGGATTGTTTGTGGTTGATATTGATTGATTGTGGTTGAAAAATACCCATTTGTGGTTGAGAAATATTTGGTTGAAACCACATAGGATTAGTTTGTGGAAATGAAATAAATATATACATGCCGCCTGCGTGCGAACTAGATGCATGATCCCCATTGTCAAAAACCGCGAGGTTTTAAGGTAGAGCGAGGAGCCGTACTAGGGACGGTCCCGGTTTTAACTACCCTGCCGTTATGCTGTCGAAATTTTGAATAATATTCATGTGTTTGAATTATTTTCATTTGCTGAAACCATATTTATTCATTGAATAGAAAACCTTCATGTGTTGAATCGATATTCATTCGTTGATTAGAAATTCATGTGTTGAATGGTATTCGTGTTTTAAATATAAAAATCACATTTTTATCTATATATAGAAACTATAGAAAACCTTCATGTGTTGAATCGATATTCATTCGTTGATTAGAAATTCGTGTGTTGAATGGTATTCGTGTTTTAAATATAAAAATCACAATTTTATCTATATATAGAAACTATAGAAAACCTTCATGTGTTGAATCGATATTCATTCGTTGATTAGAAATTCATGTGTTGAATGGTATTCGTGTTTTAAATATAAAAATAACATTTTTATCTATATATAGAAACTATAGAAAACCTTCATGTGTTGAATCGATATTCATTCGTTGATTAGAAATTCATGTGTTGAATGGTATTCGTGTTTTAAATATAAAAATCACATTTTTATCTATATATAGAAACTATAGAAAACTTTCATGTGTTGAATCGATATTCATTCGTTGAATTGAAATTCATGTGTTGAATGGTATTCATATTTTGAAATAAATTGTTTCATAATAAAAATCACCTTTTATCAACTATATGGACTATGTAAAATGACCTTGTTTTAAAATAAATTGTTTTACAATAAAAATCCTATTTTTATCACCTATATAAACTATATAAAATAATAGTGTATTGAAATGAATTGTTTTACAATAAAAATCCTATTTTTATCACCTATATAAACTATATAAAATAATAGTGTTTTGAAATGAATTGTTTTACAATAAAAATCACATTTTTATTATATACATGAATTGTTGAAATGTGAAGTGTTAAAAATAGCCACTCGTTCAAATAAATATGCATGAGTCGAAATATTCATTAATTAGCTAATGATATGATTTTTGCATATGCATGCAACATTAGAATGAATGGTGTTTTTAAACCAAATGGAATCAAATATGAAGTTGAATGGAAAATGATGAATGATAAGAACTGTATATATGTACATGCATATTTATTGTACAGGTTATAGCAAAGGGGCTAGAGAAGAGGAATAAAATTTTGTGCCCGACAAATAGGTACACATTTACTGTTTTGTTTGGGTGATGATTTTATGAGCCTGTTGGCTAGCCGCTTGGCTTTTTCTTTTTCTTTTTGACATGAGACGCCCGTGTGGCTATTTGGGAATTTTCCCAGCCCCTCCCGTACAAAGGAGGTTATGGCGAAATTTTCCAAAATTTAAAGGCGTTAGTGAAATATTTGAAGTGAAAACGATATTGAAATTGTTGAATGAACTATATTTATATAAATATATAAATATAAATAAAATTAAAACGAAACATGGCCGTGCAGTTCGTATTTTGAAACCGTGATTTCAAACAAATAGTGCGGGAAATCCGACCATTGGATTTTCCCGAAATCGCAACCGTTGGGTTCGCTTTGGAAAAATCTTTCCAATGGCACCAACTTTGTAAAAATCCAACGGTTGGATTGTCTGGAATGTTTAATTCAAATCTGAAGAAAATCAGCGCCAGAATCGATTATATTTATATATATATATAAATATAATTATATTTAATCGAATAACGACGCTGCAGTTCGTATTTTGAAATCGAAACTTCAAATGATTGTACCGGGAGACCCGACCGACGGATTTTCCCGAAACTGGAACCGTTGGATTCGATTTGAAAAGATCTTTCTAACGATGTAAATTTTATGAAGATCCAACGGTTAGATTTTCGGATATGTGTAAATCAAATCTGAAGAAAAACAGCGCCACAGTCGCGTTATGGCCCGAAGCGTCGTTTTGAATAAATTGGCTATTTTAAAATAAATAAAAATGGCGATAAATCATCATAAACTATTATAAACAATATGGATGTGATTTAGAAATTAACTGAAGGTTGGCTAAGTTGAATGGTTTCCTGGGTGTTAATCTGATGTTGGTTTCGCCCTTCGGGGTTAATATTTGGGAAATCGTTCTCTGACTGATTGACGGTTAGTGACTAATGAATTGATATGATGCGTGTATATGTTGGTGTTGCACTTGTTTATTATATACGCGAGTTGCTCAGAAAGACCGGGTTTTTCCCATTCTGAATAACTGAATCGACGATAATAAACCGAAGATGAAGACGATGGTCGAAGACCGGAGATCTTCACCTCGTCTGGATGGTAACCGAGGTCCTGATTGGGAGGCATCCCAAAATATGGATAATGAGTGGTGATCGTCCAGACGTACGTGGTGATCGATGGGTTTGCGAGGTATTTAGTGCCTCCGGTTTCGTTCAGACCTAGAACGGACTTGTAAACGGACTGTGTGTCTGACATTGGATTTTATTCTGTGTTGATTGATCTCTATTAAATATACATCTGTTTGGCGGCGGAGAATTTATTCTTTTGCTTAACGCCCTTCTCTGAAACGCACGAGCTCAGAGGTTGTATATCGATGGGCATCAGTCGCATGGCATGAATTGCCTGTGTGGCATGCTAAGATGCAGTGATCAGGGTTTCTGTTGAAAAGCAAAGTCTTGTGGCGATGATCAAAGCACCGCCTGTGTGGCGTAGATTTGTGTATAATGTGAATTCGCGAGCCTCACACCCCGGTATGAACCAGAAACGGGAGAAGGACCTCAGGGAGGGCATGCGTTTCTTTCTAGCTAGTGTGGTGTCAGTGACCTACCAGCCCTGACATTTATATACTTTTTCACCTGTGTGGTTGTTGCTGTTGCGAGGCGCCTCGGTTAGATCGGACGATCCGGGTCCGACGGAGCCATTCGTTGGCTCATTTACACCCCAAAGGGTGGGGAAACGCAGTGTTCAGGAATTTTAATCCACATCGGTGGACCGGCCCTGATGATCCAAGGGTCGATGCGCTCTGACCCTGTGGCTCGGGCTAGAGAGTCACGAAGTCAGTAAGGACTATCTTTTGCCTTGGTTCATGACAGAAATCCAATTTCCAAATACGTGACTATGCGGTTTTGATTGTATATATATATGGCGACATGATATATGGTACCCATGCCGTCTATGATTGATAGTTATGATTTGAAATTGTTCTCAAAATATATAAACACTAGCAATAATATCAAATGCCTTTGTTTTATTCGTATCAAGCATACTTTGGCCGTTATAAGGTAAAAACTCTATCCTCCGGTTTGCGTTGCATTGTGTGATGGGAACTGAGTCTTATAATGGCTTCATTTTTATAAAAAGCATTACGAAGTTTAAAAGAAAGATTTGTTTTAAAGCACTGGCAATCCGATGGAGTAAACCCGTTCCACGAAAGTGTCGTGGTCCTGTGATTAGCCATATATTAAATGTGTTGAATAGATTTCTCATACCAGTCCCATGACTGACTCGTAGTTTGTTTCACTTTCAAACTCGGGTGCCCCTTTTCTACACGGGCAACCTTGTATTCAGGTTTAGCTGGTTCTTCCTGGATAGCTGGAGCTGAAGATGGATTCTATTATTTATCTCTTTTTATGCTGTTCAGCTCCTATTGTACATATTTTGTTTGTTTCCGCTGTAGACATTTATGTATAGCTGAACTGTATTTGTACTAAGTAAGATCCTGTATACTGTGTAACTCTGATGATTACTTTTATCCAGTATATTCTATTGTTCATTATCTGGTGTATATATTTAATTCTGTTCTGCTATTATCTGTTTCTGTGTTATATTCCAAAGATTACCCTTGTCTCCGTCTGAACGGGATTTGGGGTCGTCACAACGTGGTATCAGAGCTTTGGTTAAGCTTAATTCTGGAATATAACATTGGAACGAACTCGTCAGAAATAGAACCAGTAGTGTTCTAGGACGGGTAACTCTATACAGATAGGATCAACAATATCCTAGTATGAGTAAAACAGAATGAAATTACACCTCGATAGACACATCTACATTTGAAGTATATGTTTCTATGTTTTAAAATACCCTTTCTGTGACCTGACACTTGATCTGCCATTTGCAGAAGTACTAGGAAAATGAGTGCCAGAAATAGAAGGAATACAGAACCCGATCTAGAGGCTCTATTAAAGAGATATCGAAATCTGAACGGAGCATAGTTCTCGGGCAATGAATCTATAATTCAGACTCAAGCTTGGATGAGTTCTGTAGAAAGAATTTTTGAGCGTATCCAGCTGTGGGATGACCAGAAAAGGTTAGTAGCATCTTGGGCGCTCAAAGAAGAAGCTTTAATCTGGTGGGAAACAATCATCAAAGATAATCCAGAAGGTGATATCACCTGGGATAGATTCAAAGTGATTTTCCTAGAAAGATTTACTCCTCCTGAAGCGACGGAGCGATTGTGTGATGAATTTTCTTATCTAATACAAGGGGATATGACCATCCTAGAATATCATAAGAAATTCAACGAACTTGCTCACTTTGCTCCTCATCTGATTCAAGATCCAAAGAGGAAAAATTTGAGATTTATTCATGGCCTGTAAAGGAGATATCAGAATAGTGTACTGAGGAATGTAAAGCTTCCTTTCTCTGAAATGATTTATATGGCTTATCAGTATGAAGATCTTCATAAGAAAGGAATGTTGCGCGACGAAGAAGAAGTCTGTTGTAGTGACAAAGAAGAGTCAGAAACTGATATTCCTGAAGCCAGTACGAGGTCTGAGGTCAGTGAGAAGCCCAGTGCTAAGAGAAAAAGGGCTAAGTCTGGGAAAGAACCAGTAACAACTGCTATTTGCTCTAACTTGAATAAGAAAGGACATTTGTCGATAAGTTGCAGATCTTTAAAGAAACAAAGGAAAGAGGGATATAGAGCAAATCGAAAGCAAAAGAAGAAAAGGTTCAGAACTGACGGGGAGTTCCAAGAGGATAGAGAGTGCAAACAGTGCCACGAGGCTGGTCATTTTGCAAACGATCGCCCGCTGTTAAACAAGCCGGAAATAGTTTAAGTAAATGAAGTAGCAGAAACTTATGAGCCCTCAGCTAGTTAAGAAAGGGCCGATGTTTTAGAAGGCACGCTAACTGTAAAAAACATTCCAGTCAAAGTACTGTTTGACACAGGCGCGTCACGTAGCTTCATTGCCAAAGAGGCAGCTAAGAAACAGGATTTGAATTTGAAAAAGCTCAAGGAACCAATGACCGTCCAGAATCCGGTTGGGAGTTCCATTGATCTCAGTTGGGTATGTGGAGTGCCGGTTTCTTTCTCTCGTTATCGGTTTCCTACCGTCGCAGTCGTCATGAATTTTAAAGAGTTTGATCTTATCTTGGGGTTAGACTGGTTGACCAAATATGAAGCTGAAGTTAAATGCGCCGACAGAGTCGTAAAGGCCAAGATTAAATCAGGTGATTATATAACCATTCCCTGTGAAGGTCAGAATGCTAATAGAAAAGAATTCTGGGCAGCTTTGAATGTTTCTCCAGCCCAAATAGAAAATATCCCTGAAATCACAGAGAATATTCCTGACCTCATCAAAGACATTCCTGTCGTCAAAAATTATGCGGATGTGTTTGAAGAAATTGTTCGCTTACCTCCGCAGAGAGAAATAGATTTCAAAATTGCTTTAATTCCGAATGCAAGGCCAGTAGTTCACGCTATTCGAAGAATGTCCTTGAAAGAGAAAGAGGAATTAGACAATCAAACACGACAGCTAGTATGGAAGGGTCTGATCAGGCCTAGTTTCTCTGATTGGGGTGCAGCAGTGGTATTTGTCCCAAAATCTGACGGTACTCTATGTCTATGTGTGGATTATCGTGATCTGAACAAACAGACAATAAAGAACAAATATCCATTGTCGCGGATTGATGATTGTTGGATCGATTAAATGGCGCACAAGTATTTTCACGGATGGACCTAGCTACAGGTTTCCATCAGCTTCGAATTGCCGAAGAGTGTGTTCCAATGACAGCATTCAGAGGTCCCGACCTATTCTACGAGTGGCTAGTAATGTCGTTCGGCTTATGTAACGCTCCAGCCTATTTCGTCGATCTAATGAATGGGGTGTTCAGAGGGATTTTGAATAAATTTGTTCTGGTTTTTATTGACGATATTCTAATCTTCTCTAAGTCAAAGACCAAACATGAAAAGCATTTGGAACAGGTTCTAGAAATTCTGAGAAGGAATGTATTGAAAACAAAGTTTTCCAAATGTATATTCTGGCAAGATGAAGTGAAATTTCTGGGCCACATCGTATCGAAAGAAGGAATCGCTGTGGATCCAAGTAAAATCACGGCTATTCAAAATTGGAAACAGCCGAGCACCCCCACTGAAGTCCGTAGTTTTCTCGGATTGGCTAGTTATTACCAGAAGTTCATCAAAAACTTTTTGAAGATATCTAGCCATTTAACGAAGCTTACAAAGAAGCACTCTAAATTCAAATGGACTCCAGAAAGTGAGGAGGCTTTCGAAGAGCTAAAGTTAAGATTGACAACAACCCCAGTGTTAACCATCATAGATGGTAATCAGGATTTGAAAGTCTGGACTGATGCTTCTAGAGAAGGCCTTGGCGCAGTGTTAATGCAAAGGGTCCAAGTAATTGCTTATGCTAGCCGTCAGCTAAAGCCGCACGAGAAAAACTACGTCACTCATGATCTTGAGTTATCGGCGATAGTATTCGCTTTGAAAATCTGGAGGCACTATCTTCTAGGTGAGAGATTTGAACTGTTTACAGATCACCAGTCGTTAAAGTATCTGTTCACTCAGAAGGACCTGAATCTGAGGCAGCAACGTTGGCTGGAGTTTCTTGCAGCATATGACTTTGAAATTATATACACTCCAGGGAAAGCCAATGTCGTGGCCGATGCATTAAGCCGGAAGAATGAAATGATCGCCAGTTTTATTATCACGACTTCACTGATAGATAAAATATATGCTCTTCAGGAGGATGATCACTTCATTCAGAAGATCAGAGAGATAATTCAACAAGGCGAACCCTCGAGTTTTCAAGTAGATAATGATGGGATTTTAAGGCTCAAAGGTCGAATCTGTGTCCCTAACATTCCTGAGCTTCGAAAGGAAGTACTGGATGAATGCTACAAGTCGAAACTTAGTATCCATCCGGGGGTAAGCAAAATGTATAATGACATAAAACGCACTTTCTGGTGGAAGTCGATGAAGAGGGACATTTCTTTATATGTTAGCCGATGCCCTACTTGCCAATTAGTCAAGAGCGACCAACAGAAACTAGCTGGGTTATTACAACCGCTAGAAGTTCCTGGTTGGAAGTGGGAGCATATTTCTATGGATTTCATTGATGGTCTGCCCAGAACCAAAAAAGGGAATGACAGTATTTGGGTGATCGTAGATCGTTTCACGAAGACCGCCCATTTCATACCTGTCAGATCAAACAGAACTGCTCAAAGTCTGGCGCAGATATACTTCAAGGAAATAGTTAGACTACATGGAGTGCCGCTCAGTATAGTCAGTGATAGAGATACAATATTTACTAGCAAATTCTGGGAAGCATTTCAAGTCGAGCTAGGAACGAAGTTGAACTTAAGCACCGCTTATCATCCTCAGACAGACGGTCAGACTGAGAGGGTGAATTGTATTTTAGAAGATCTATTGTGGGCTTGTGTTATAGATTTCGGTGGATCATGGGAAGACCATCTGCATTTGGCTGAATTCTCTTATAACAATAGCTACCAGGAGAGTCTGACAATGTCGCCATTCGAAGCATTGTATGGTAGACCGTGCCGATCTCCTGCTTGTTGGGTCGAACCTGGAAATAGACTTGTGTTAGGGCCAGACATGATTCGAGAAGCCGCCGACAAAGTCGATTTTATCAAGAAACGATTACTGGCCGCTCAAAGCCGACAAAAGAGCTATGCCGATAGGAGGAGGAGAGATATATCCTTTGCGGTTGGCGACTATGTATATTTGAAAGTATCGCCGATGAGAAGAGTTATCCGTTTCTGTAAAACTGGAAAGTTGGCGCCCAAATTCATTGGTCCGTTTCCTATTCTGGAACGGATCGGAACTCTCGCTTGTAAGGTTAAATTGCCAGATTGGTTGCCTGGAGTTCATGATGTATTTCACATATCTCAACTTCGAAAGCACGTTCATGATCCAGACTTGATCGTGGAAGAAGCAACTCAGTAGGATATAGAAATTACTCCAGAATTAGCTGTGAGAAGAGAGCCACTAAAGATTATCGGCAAAGAAACCAAAGAGCTGAGGAACAAGAAGGTTCACTTAGTCAAAGTGTAATGGAGTGGAGATCCGCGAGATTGTACTTGGGAAATTGAGGAGAGCATTCAGAAAGCTTATCCTAGAAGCCGAGTGGATATCTCTGATTGACTCTGGTGCAAGGTACATTTACCCTACTTTGCATTACCATTTAATTCTCTACTCTGTTGTTATTTTCTTTCCATGGATGTGCACTTTTAAATTCTATAGTCTGAATGATTTTAAAAAGAGAAAGGAAGTGATTAGTATATTTTTGAAAGGTTGAAAACAATTGGATTAGTTGTTGTGTTGTGTGATTGTAGACTTATCAAACTACCTTCGACTTTGTTCCTTTTCGGGGACGAAAAGTTTTAAGTGGGGGAGATTGTAACGACCCAGAAAATCTGAACCAATTTAATTTTTTTTTAATATGGCTGAAATAATGGATTTTAAATATTTAAAATAAATATTTTAAATAATGGCAATGAAAAGTGAGTTTGAATCGACAATTGAAAACGAATATAATTAATTTTAATTATAAACAAGGCATGAAATGGCGCTGCAGTTTCAAAAATTGAATTCAAACTTTGTCGGACTGTACCGGGTGCAAAACAAAACGGATTTTAGTGAAACCAAAAATATTTAAATCTGTTAGTGAATACCTTTCTAACGAATCTGAAAAATTGAATTTTCATAGCGGAAAGCAAAAGTTTTGGCTGAATGAATTTTCAGAAAGGTCGCTATGGAATTTATATAGCCCGTGAAATTAGCCATTTTGGATACGACCTCGGAATTCGACGAAACCACTTTTGTTGGATCCGGGATGTGAAGTTATTGCTAGATTTCAAATTTCATCATTTTTGTAGCTAATATGTAAGCATGGCAAAGGAAAATGTGTTTTGGTCAATTATAGTTAAATTGGATCGACCAAAAATGGGCCTTTTTGCAAACGGTCTCAGAATTCGACGAAACCACTTTTTTTGGGACTGTATCGTCAAAACATAGCTAGATTTATTTTTCTGGAATTTTTCGAATCAGTTTGTGGCCCTGGCAAATTGAAATGTACGTTCAAATTAAATATTGAATGTTTTATACTTTAATCTGAAGGAAAACTGACTGAAACATTCGAATGGGCCTTCGAAACATATCCCATTGTGTTCGGAATAGGGGTAAAATGCTAGGGACGACAGTCGTTGGGTTTGGATTGGTGGTCGTGTCAGAAAACCCCTTTAAAACTCCACCGGCCAATCAGAATTTTTATAAAAAAAAAGAAAATTCCCCTTTTTCTCTCTCCCCGCTGAAGCGATATACGGCGGAAGTGGTTCGAAGCTTCCTCCTCCGATTTCGGCCGCCACCTTCCATGCCAGGCTTCGCCACCACCCACGTTCGAAAGCCCCTTCCCTCCTCTTCAAATCCGACCAAGTCCCACCACCTCCCATCGCGCCACCTGCGAGAACGACCTCCTCAAAGTTGCCCCCTTTCGACCGCCGCCACCGCAGGTAGGGACCACCGAATCGCCAGCCACCACCACGCGCGTAAAGCCCCTTCCTCCCTCTACGACGTCGCACCACCTGATCGGCCCCTCGTGCAACGGATTCGACGAAAAACCAAGACCTAGTTTCGAACAAATAGTGAAAGGTACGGCCTTGATTAATTAAAACTGTTTTTAACAGTTTAAAACCGTTGCAAACTTGTAAAAATCATATCTTTTTGCTGTGTTAACGAAATTCAGTGAAACAAGAGACAGTGGACTCGTGTGGACGTCTTCTACATTTTAGAAGAGACCGCATATTTTTCTGAGCCTTCTGCTATTTTTGGTGGAGTGGAACCCAATGTGAGATTTCTAATTTATAAACGATATGGAAAACGACGATGTGTAAATTATATAGTCGATGTATGAGTTATATAAGCGTTGTACACCTCATGTATAAGCGTTGTATAAGTCGTACGTTCGATGTATAAGTTATATATGCGTTGTAAAAATTATATATGTGTTGAAATAGAAGTGAATTGCTATATATATATATATATATATACGCCCCTCGTCCACAAACCATGGACGATATTTATTGATTGTGATTGGTGTGAAAATTGATTGATAGCGAATGGTTGTTTGGGATTGTTTGTGGTTGATATTGATTGATTGTGGTTGAAAAATACCCATTTGTGGTTGAGAAATATTTGGTTGAAACCACATAGGATTAGTCTGTGGAAATGAAATAAATATATACATGCCGCCTGCGTGCGAACTAGATGCATGATCCCCATTGTCAAAAACCGCGAGGTTTTAAGGTAGAGCGAGGAGCCGTACTAGGGACGGTCCCGGTTTTAACTACCCTGCCGTTATGCTGCCGAAATTTTGAATAATATTCATGTGTTTGAATTATTTTCATTTGCTAAAACCATATTTATTCATTGAATAGAAAACCTTCATGTGTTGAATCGATATTCATTCGTTGATTAGAAATTCATGTGTTGAATGGTATTCGTGTTTTAAATATAAAAATCACATTTTTATCTATATATAGAAACTATAGAAAACCTTCATGTGTTGAATCGATATTCATTCGTTGATTAGAAATTCATGTGTTGAATGGTATTCGTGTTTTAAATATAAAAATCACATTTTTATCTATATATAGAAACTATAGAAAACCTTCATGTGTTGAATCGATATTCATTCGTTGATTAGAAATTCATGCGTTGAATGGTATTCGTGTTTTAAATATAAAAATCACATTTTTATCTATATATAGAAACTATAGAAAACCTTCATGTGTTGAATCGATATTCATTCGTTGATTAGAGATTCATGTGTTGAATGGTATTCGTGTTTTGAATATAAAAATCACAATTTTATCTATATATAGAAACTATAGAAAACCTTCATGTGTTGAATCGATATTCATTCGTTGAATTGAAATTCATGTGTTGAATGGTATTCATATTTTGAAATAAATTGTTTCATAATAAAAATCACCTTTTATCAACTATATGGACTATGTAAAATGACCTTGTTTTAAAATAAATTATTTTACAATAAAAATCCTATTTTTATCACCTATATAAACTATATAAAATAATAGTGTTTTGAAATGAATTGTTTTACAATAAAAATCCTATTTTTATCACCTATATAAACTATACAAAATAATAGTGTTTTGAAATGAATTGTTTTACAATAAAAATCACATTTTTATTATATACATGAATTGTTGAAATGTGAAGTGTTAAAAATAGCCACTCGTTCAAATAAATATGCATGAGTCGAAATATTCATTAATTAGCTAATGATATGATTTTTGCATATGCATGCAACATTAGAATGAATGGTGTTTTTAAACCAAATGGAATCAAATATGAAGTTGAATGGAAAATGATGAATGACAAGAACTGTATATATGTACATGCATATTTATTGAACAGGTTATAGCAAAGGGGCTAGAGAAGAGGAATAAAATTTTGTGCCCGACAAATAGGTACACATTTACTGTTTTGTTTGGGTGATGATTTTATGAGCCTGTTGGCTAGCCGCTTGGCTTTTTCTTTTTCTTTTTGACATGAGACGCCCGTGTGGCTATTTGGGAATTTTCCCAGCCCCTCCCGTACAAAGGAGGTTATGGCGAAATTTTCCAAAATTTAAAGGCGTTAGTGAAATATTTGAAGTGAAAACGATATTGAAATTGTTGAATGAACTATATTTATATAAATATATAAATAAAAATAAAATTAAAACAAAACGTGGCCGTGCAGTTCGTATTTTGAAACCGTGATTTCAAACAACTAGTGCGGGAAATCCGACCATTGGATTTTCTCGAAATCGCAACCGTTGGGTTCGCTTTGGAAAAATCTTTTCAACGACACCAACTTTGTAAAAATCCAACGGTTGGATTGTCTGGAATGTTTAATTCAAATCTGAAGAAAAACAGCGCCAGAATCGATTATATTTATATATATATATATATTTATATATATATATAAATATAATTATATTTAATCGAATAACGACGCTGCAGTTCGTATTTTGAAATCGAAACTTCAAACGATTGTACCGGGAGACCCGACCGACGGATTTGTGTAAATCAAATCTGAAGAAAAACAGCGCCACGGTCGCGTTATGGCCCGAAGCGTCGTTTTGAATAAATTGGCTATTTTAAAATAAATAAAAATGGCGATAAATCGTTATAAACTATTATAAACAATATGGATGTGATTTAGAAATTAACTGAAGGTTGGCTAAGTTGAATGGTTTCCTGGGTGTTAATCTGATGTTGGTTTCGGCCTTCGGGGTTAATATTTGGGAAATCGTTCTCTTACTGATTGACGGTTAGTGACTAATGAATTGTATGATGCGTGTATATGTTGGTGTTGCACTTATTTATTATATACGCGAGTTGCTTAGAAAGACCGGGTTTTTCCCATTTTGAATAACTGAATCGACGATAATAAATCGAAGATGAAGACGTTGGTCGAAGACCGGAGATCTTCACCTCGTCTGGATGGTAACCGAGGTCCTGATTGGGAGGCATCCCAAAATATGGATAATGAGTGGTGATCGTCCATACGTACGTGGTGATCGATGGGTTTGCGAGGTATTTAGTGCCTCCGGTTTCGTTCAGACCCAGAACGGACTTGTAAATGGACTGTGTGTCTGACATTGGATTTTATTCTGTGTTGATTGATCTCTATTAAATATACATCTGTTTGGCGGCGGAGAATTTATTCTTTTGCTTAACGCCCTTCTCTGAAACGCACGAGCTCAGAGGTTGTATATCGATGGACATAAGTCGCATGGCATGAATTGCCTGTGTGGCATGCTAAGATGCAGTGATCAGGGCTTCTGTTGAAAAGCAAAGTCTTGTGGCGATGATCAAAGCACCGCCTGTGTGGCGTAGCTTTGTGTATAACGTGAATTCGCGAGCCTCACACCCCGGTATGAACCAGAAACAGGAGAAGGACCTCAGGGAGGGCATGCGTTTCTTTCTAGCTAGGGTGGTGTCAGTGACCTACCAGCCCTGACATTTATATACTTTTTCACCTGTGTGGTTGTTGCTGTTGCGAGGCGCCTCGGTTAGATCGGACGATCCGGGTCCGACGGAGCCATTCGTTGGCTCATTTACACCCCAAAGGGTGGGAAACGCAGTGTTCAGGAATTTTAATCCACATCGGTGGAATGGCCCTGACGATCCAAGGGTCGATGCGCTCTGACCCTGTGGCTCGGGCTAGAGAGTCACGAAGTTGGTAAGGACTATCTTTTGCCTTGGTTCATGACGGAAATCCAATTTCCAAATACGTGACTGTGCGGTTTTGATTGTATATATATATGGCGACATGATATATGGTACCCATGCCGTCTATGATTGATAGTTATGATTTGAAATTGTTCTCAAAATATATAAACACTAGCAATAATATCAAATGCCTTTGTTTTATTCGTATCAAGCATATTTTGGCCGTTATAAGGTAAAAACTCTATCCTCCAGTTTGCGTTGCATTGTGTGATGGGAACTGAGTCTTAAAATGGCTTCATTTTTATAAAAAGCATTGCGAAGTTTAAAAGAAAGATTTGTTTTAAAGCACTAGAAATCCGATGGAGTAAACCAGTTCCACGAAAGTGGCGTGGTCCTGTGATTAGCCATATATTAAATGTGTTGAATAGATTTCTCATACCAGTCCCATGACTGACTCGTAGTTTGTTTCACTTTCAAACTCGGGTGCCCCTTTTCTACACGGGCAGCCTTGTATTCAGGTTTAGCTGGTTCTTCCTGGATAGCTGGAGCTGAAGATGGATTCTATTATTTATCTCTTTTTATGCTGTTTAGCTCCTATTGTACATATTTTGTTTGTTTCCGCTGTAGACATTTATGTATAGCTGAACTGTATTTGTACTAAGTAAGATCCTGTATACTGTGTAACTCTGATGATTACTTTTATCCAGTATATTCTATTGTTCATTATCTGGTGTATATATTTAATTCTGTTCTGCTATTATCTGTTTCTGTGTTATATTCCAAAGATTACCCTTGTCTCCGTCTGAACGGGATTTGGGGTCGTCACATACATTCAGCTTATCTTGGAGGTAAGAGAGGTATTGATCTCCTATCAATGAATTGAAATTAATTTGAAATGAAACACTAAAATGATAGGATCTCCTATCAAAGTTCATTGTTAGTGTATAGTAGTGCTGCCAGGAGGTATATTTCAGATCCATGTCGGCTGGTGTTTAGAATTTTTAGGATACTACGACTTATTTTCGTGAAGGTAGAACATTCTCGTGTTACTAAGAAACAAATCAAGAGTTCTAAGCGTATACTTGGAGGTAAGAGAGGTATTGATTTAGCTTTCTGTGGTCTGGTTGAGGAAACACTCCGGAATGATGAAAAATTTAAAATAAAGTTTTCAATCATTAAAGAGCTTCAAAAGTCAGTAAATCAATTCCAGAAAATCAATAAGTTTCAACGGATCAATTTAGTAACTCCCAAGATAAGTCGAAAGAAGTTCCGGGAGTTACGAAGGAAGCTTCAGACCCATGGGTTGGGAACGGGAGTTGAACTCTATGAGGTCGAATCTCCCATTGTTCCTTAGTAGCTCGATGGTAGAGCAGTCGGCTGTTAACCGATTGGTCATAGGTTCAAATCCTACTTGGGGAGATTTGAATGATTCTTAATTTCATTAAAGAATGAAGAATTGAATGAAAGGGCTCGCTTTGACATTAGGGGTAGGTAACCCATTCCTTGTTCCTTTGAATCCAGAAGTACCGATGGAGGTCCAAGAAACCACTCGACCTCGTACATCTGTAACAGTGACAATGGTATTGTTGAAACTGGCTTGAACATGAATAACTCCTTTTGGTATTCTACATCCAGTTTACGTAAATTAATCCACCCATTCCTACGTGAACCATTTTTTTGTATAGGTTTTGCCATATTTTATCATCTCATAAATATGAATTAAAAAAAATATAAAAAGATATGGAGATATCCATTTTATGTTAACACAAATCTTTTGTTTCTACATAACCCCTCTTTGAGAAATTTTATAAAGATTATCCTTGTCTCTGTTTATGTCTCGGATTGGAACAAATCACTATGATTCGTCCGCGCCTACGGATCAGTCGACATTTTTCACAAAGCACCCTATATACGTATCATAAATTTTTACTAAATGTGACATTGGGTCTATAAATTCCAGTTTTGAACATAAAAAAACTTCGATCTGGTAAAGTGACTTGGTTTAGTAGTTTTTTTTATGCTTCCGTGGAGTGACTTGTCTGTCAACTTTTCCATTATCACATCCAAAAAACCAAGCTCTGCCTTACGTAAAGTTGCCAGAGTACGATTAACCTCTGTATTTGAAATCACTGCTTATATACCTGGTATTGGCCACAATTTATGTTTGGAATCCATATTATGCAAGGAGACATTGCTTTTGCTAATTCGAATTCCTAATTATCCTTTTTGGGCTTCTACTCTCACATAAAGTTCTTGCTTCAACAATTCAAAATTGGGTGAAAGTTTTTTTAGTAATAAATCTATAATTAAAATTGTTCCATTCAGAATTTTTCGCTTTATCAAAACATCAGAATGTAGTTGGTTTGTTAACCAGACCAAATTATTAAACAGTAAGCGGTAAAAATATTTGTCCATATATATGATCAACTTTATCATTTCGGAGCGTTTCCTCAACCAGCCCACAAAATGCTTGTTCAATACCTCTTTTATCTTCAGGTGTATGCATATAACTCGTGATTTAGGACTTATAAAACGGGAATGTTCTATCTTCATGGAATTTGGTCGCAGTATCTTAAAACTACTGAACATCCCATCGTCATGGTTCTGGAATTTACTCTCTGGCAGTACTACTTAACAGTGTCAGGATCTTCAAAAGTGAGTGTTAGCTAATGAATATTACATTGGTTAACATACTTATTTTCTGTGCATAGGTAGATCACTCAAGGATTATGTAATGGTACAAGGATTATGTAACATTCGGATACATTTCATACAAAATTTTCATGTATGCTCTAGAGAAGCATTATGTTACGTAGGGGATGAAGACTATTAGTTTTAAGCTCTTCCCCCATCAATATTAATAGTTGAGATTAAAAATTTCCATGTTAGGCCATCAACGATCAAGTTGAACCTGAACCGTATTTGCAATCTCGATTATTAATATTGTTGAGGCTAGAGGAACCTGAATTGATGTGGGAAACTGAATAGAGACCCGGTCAACCTGAAATGGTGTTATATAAGAAATGATTATACCGTACAAGGGGAGTTTGAGATCCGGTCTTACATTGTTAGGACAATTATGTTTCTTCTTATCTGAATATGCCTGCAGTTCAAAAGGCTCTTCAAGTTTGTCGCATTGCTCGGAACTCTACAGGCATGCCTATTACTTACGAAAACTTCGTCTATTTTGTTAATTTTCCATTGTTACATGTCTTAACAAATTTTGATTGCTTATAGTACCTTCACTTACGAACTCTACAGGCGTGCTCTTGAATTTTCTACTAGAGAAACTGATACGGTATGATTTCTTATTGCTGCATGTTAGCACATTTTATCCTAAAACTAATCCCAAGTTATTGCTGTTTAAATTGGTTTTCTTTTTGATATATTATGCAGATTAGCAAAGCCAAGAATATCTGCGAGAGCATGATTGCATGTGCATGTTAGGCCATCAATGTAAATAATAGGAGGTAGGAAAACAGGTAAACCTTAGGTACATCTAGGGTAATTCAAATCCCATATACATACACATACATACATGTGTGTGTGTGTATCTATGCATAAGTTTCAGCTAAGATCGTAGATCATGGAGAGAAATAACATGGCTATTTACGTGTACAGTTGACATGCTGAAATTGATCAAGAAAAATGGTTGAGTGATGCTCGATTTGTGGATACCAGGAAACATAGCTGAGTTCACCATTTCAGTGGAAGTAAGTTATCACATTAACATTTGGTAGCCTCATTTTGCTGTATACAGTTTGACTAATAGGTCATTTAATATGTCCTTGTGTTAGATAATGTTGATCTAAGAACTGCCTGTAGAAGTACTTTCGGGTCTGTTGCCTTAGCGTTATCGATCCAGGTTAATTTACACTACTTTACTATTTACACAAATGGAACACATAAAAGCTGGCTTTTGCTGAGATTAGTATTTTGTATTGTCACTTGTGTTCAACTGCTGCTAAAGCTACATATTGGTTCGAAGATCGATGTACGAATCACAACATCGAATCTGAAGGTAACAAACATATGAACTTGCATTGCCTGGTATGTCCAGTCATGTTTTGTGATGACTCATAATCTGCTGGCCTTGTAATATGGTTCAATCTCTTGTCTAAGATAATTTAGTTAAACATAACTTGTTAACAATGTGTATATCTTGTTGTGAAATCAGGGAGGATCTGTCTGACTATATGTTGCATCACTTCAAAGAGCAAAGTGGTTATTGTGTACTAGATGTGTACATTACGGGTATAACATTTTCTTTGTATAAATTGAGTAAATTTGTATTTCAGTGTGGTTATGGTATGTGAGTTTTTGGTCAATTACATAGAAACCTATTGTATTGAATTGGTTATTCATATTTTACTTGGCTATATGGTTAATTATTTCTCTGATTGTTTGAACATCATGAGTAGGTGAATGATTATCGATTGATATTGTAGACACAAAATAGACTACTAGTAGGAAATAATTGTAGGGAAAAAAGAGCAAACTAATTAGTAAATCACTAGTTGCGTTACATTTAGTGGCGTTGAATAAACGCAACCGTAAACCAGAGGTAAAATTGGAAATTTTATATGTAACATTATAAGCTTTTTTATGGCATTTATAAAATGCTATGAAATTTTTTTTAGTGGCGTTTAATAAAAGTTACAAAAAAGAAATTACAGTGGCATTAGAAACAATGCAACCAATTTGGAACGATTTTTAGTGGCATGTTTTCTCGTGACAATTATCGAAACGCCACCAAAAATGGTTTGTAGTGGCTTTTTAGCGCTACAAAAAATCATTTTTCTTGTAGTGACACTCTGAATGGCCCGAATGCTTCAACCTTTTTCCTCTGAATATTCCAACCTGCTCACTTATCCTAAAAACCTTCAATTACAAAAACGTCGAGCTTAACGAGAGCTATATACTGGACAATGATGATTGGATTCTCTGTTGTGTGCTGGCCAAAATCGAGTCTGGAAGCGCTGGCGGTCGAAAGGCTTTTGTTGGTGATTGACGCAGCCAGAGAGGTTTGGACTGGAGTCAAGGGTGAAGGAGGGTAAGGCGCTTGGGCCGGTAGTGTCTGATCATATTCCGGTCGATGGTGGTGTATGTGGTGAGATGACGAGGATGCTTGCTGTTGTTGCGGTGTATATTTTGAATGAAGCAACAGAGAGGATGACCAGCCTGTTTAAATCCTTAAGCAAAGTACTTAAGACAATTAATTTATAATTGAGGAATTAGTAAATTTAAATTAAATTATGTTTGCTAAAACATGTACAACTTTTTAATATGTTATCATAATTGAACCAAACAAGTGAATATAAATCGTGTTTTTAATTAGATTTGTAATTATAGTTTTTAACGAACAAATGTTTAACTTAAGAAGATTCTTAAAAATTAATTAATCTTTAATAAACGTTGTTTAAGAGGATAATCAAGCTGATATGAGATCTAGTTGAATCTGATAAAGGGTTATGAATGGATTTTAGATTAAAAATCCAAGTGATGTAAACAAGATTTATAAAAGTAAACTTAAAGCTAATGTGATGTTTAAATTAGCGTTACTTAACAATGGAATAAAATAAAATAAATGGACTCGAAATGAGATTTTCAAAGATGAATGGCTAAATGGATCGATGAAAGGGATTGTTGTAATTGAATTGATGAAGGATTTAGTAATAAAAATCTGAGTTATAAAACAAATTATTAAAAGAAATTTAAAATTAAAAGGTGTTGTTTTAGTAATCATTACTAAATCAAAGAACAAAATAATAGTAGTTATATTTAAAAAGTAGATTTACAAAAAAAAGAATGGTTTATAAAACCATGTTTTTTAAAGGGTACTTTTGGCACATGTCCTTATTAAAGTTTAAAATACATGAAAAGTCCTTCCCTAAATTTCAGTGTAAATTAGGTCCCTGCTTTTTATCCTTGATTGTTGATGCGACACCCCACGTCTGTTCATGTCATTCATAAGTGAATGCATTAAGTTTCGTGAAGCGCAACAGATAAACAGTACAGAAATTCACAAGACAGATATAAAGAAAGCAGCGGAAATTTTTAACTTTATTATTAAAAGTAAAACGTAGTCTCAAACAGGTTACAATAAAACCTATTACATCAAATCTGTCTAATAAAACATCTCTTAAAATAAAACATCAGAGTGTATAATAAAATCATATCCCTCGCCATAAGCCATAATAGAATAGAAAGCAAGTCGAAAATGGTACATCTCAGATAATCCAAGTCCAAGCTATGAGAGAAAGTCTTAGTCACTGTTGAGTGCTTCCACTTTGGGGATGGGGGGGGGGGGGGGGGAGAAAGAAGCAAAAACAAAGGGGTCAAACATAAAGTCTGGTGTGTTCTAGTGATTTTCAAATGTGCATAAAATAGAAATGCCAAGACAAGTAAATAAGATTGGATGAGAAAGGTACAGTGTCATATAAGGTAACAGATAAACAAAACAAAACAGCAGGATGGACGGGAATAAACTATGATCGAATATTGCTTCACATTTATATCCGTAAAACAGGTTATGTCTGCACCAATACTAGTATAACAGGATTGGGTGATTAACCTAATTACATAACAGCAGGATTAGGTGTACCCTAATTACATAACATGATTAGTTATTACCCTAATTACATAATAGCAGGATTAGGTGTACCCTAATTACTACCCATGCGATCGGGTCCCTAGTATGTAAATACCCTGTGCCAGCCCCTACAGTAGGGAGTATCACTCCCTAGGCCAACAACTATATGACAAAGAACTATTTACTGGTGTTACAACGACTTAGTTTCCTTAATCGGAATCATGCACGCTCATGACTCCGCCGAAACACACCCATACCAACCTTCCCATGTGAACCTCTTACTATCCATTCAGTAAAGCGTGCCCTGGCTCATACCTAGTGCGAGGCCCCATCTAACAAAATAGCAATAGGGATACTGACAGATATGGGTTCCAAATAGAGGATTGATACAAGCCAAACCCCCTAAGCTTGTTCCCTCAAATAACTAGGATTTAAGAGTCCCCCAAAACCTGATACAACACCAGAACGGAGGACCTCTTAGCTTATTAATACTCATGTTTAACCTAGCAGGTTTAGGTTTACTAATAAGCATGGTTGTAATATGACATGTCATTATGTGCGTACAACCATTCCCCAAAACACCTGCCTAGATGTATACAATTTCTAAAACGTTTCAGTTTATTAACCTACATCTGGTACTTACAATATCCTAACATGTGGTTTAATTAATGTCTACATTAATTCAAATATAACATGTCCAATACATATGCATATTATTCACCCAATTATGTCCCCAAATTACATCATGCACAGGTTTATGCATATTATCCATTATATCAATTTACAGCAAGTATATACACATTATCCCTTTTTATCAGTTTACAACAAGTCAAAACATGTGCATATTATCCCTTTCCCAAATTATAGTTAAACAGTCCCCAATTTAACAATATGCCTAAATTCCTATTTTTATATCATTCATTATTGCCCCAACTATACGCAACACTCTAATCGGGTATAGCTTAGGCTTCCAAAGGCCTAGGCTTAGCGTAAATAAAAAGGGAAAACATAGGAAGGAGAATAGAATCAAATCACATAGGCATATAGGCAAGACTGGAAATAAACTGAATCATAGAAATAGGGAAAATGAAGATAAATACATATAACTTACTTATTTTCCAACAATAAAGGCATATGTCTTAATTATCACAACGACTAGGTGATTAACAGTGAAAAACATGTATAGCATTTATCTTACAAACACTATATATCCTAGCCCAATTTAATTTAACTGTCATGTTATAGTCTAAGAAATCAGATCTGAAAATGACAGGGAACTCACAATGGGTCTTGATAAAAAAGAGGTTAGATCTCTTATATATATATATATATATATATATATATATATAACTAAATGCCGTAGAAAAGTCCAATCCAATCTTTTTTGTAGTTGTATGTATGCAAGTCCTAAATGTCGTCTCTGTAGATCTAGGCTTCAACAGCATTCCCCCATTATACGTTTATATTTTTAGAATAATTTCATTGAGGCAGAAGATATGAAGAAATGGTGTGTATTGGAATGGGAGAAGCCACCTATTTATAGATTCACAGAGTCAATTTCAGCCTTTAGATTCTGGGGTTTTAATCTTAACTGTACATGTAGCGCTGAGTCAGCACGAATCTTGCCACAAAACAATCCAAGTACGCAATTCAGAACCTGCCCAGATTTTTGCTAGGTCGACCCAGGCCAATTGTGGGTCATCCCACAATGGTTTGGTTTCACGGTTAAATTCCCTCTTCATCTTGTTTGAATGTTTTTGAATTATGTTTATATGTAATCCCCTTATATGTATACAAACTTCTAATACCCATAACTTCTTCATACGTTATCCGTTTTACGCAAACTTGGGGTCTATCTGAACCAAAATTCCGACACGAATGCAGTGGTAATGTTGGTTTCACTTATTTTTGAATGTTTAATGAAGTAATATCCATTTTATTATCTTAAACTATGGTTATAGTTTATTAAATTTTGGGGTGTTACATTCTCCCTTACTTAAAGGATTTCGTCCCTGAAATCTCCAAGTTAAGAAGAATGTTATTATCCTAACAACCACCTACAACTATCTACTCATCCATCATCCATAGGTATCCATTGTCCTTAAAAAAATCAATGCTTGTATAAACATATGAAAAGGTGTTGTGTGTATATGTCCTTACACTAATACGAAAATCAGGCGGTCGACTGATTCAGTTGACCTCCTTAATGCAATATATGTTTGTGCCATGAATCCAAAATGTATGCAAATAATCCTAGTATAACATATAAAATCTATATGTATGCAAAATCATCCACCAAAATGCAACATCCATATGATGATTCACTCATTTCCATTCATATAAAATTTAAAATGCACACGCATCCATATGCAATATGTAAGTGATTGAGCCGATCTAGTGCATAGTGTGTGTATATGCATCCACGAGCAACTACTAGCAAACACTTGCATCCACTTGCAGCCATCAATCATAACATGTTTCAAACACATGTTTCCAACCATTGGATTCTAACTAAGGATCGAAAGGTTCGAATGATAGGATAAACATGATAGAAGCAAATGCAAAGTAAAAGTTCGGAAAAGAAGTCAAGAACGTACTTTCAAAAGGATAAGGATAAGAGGCGCGGATCCTGTCTTTGGGTTCCTATGTCGCATCTTCACGGTCTTCTCCCATTGTACCTTCAAAATTTGATTTTCTTGTTCTATAGCTTCTTGATTTCTGATCCATGGATATGAGTAAGAACTCTTCTCACCGATGCTCCCTTCTCAACTTCCACGCCTTCAAGTGTTCTCAGCTCCATTATCTTTACAGTATCATGTAGACATTTCCTCAAATGGGAAACGTGAAACACATCATGTACACCTGCTAGTCTATCCGATAGCTTAATCCTATAAGCTATCTGGGCTATCCTCTTTACTATAGAGAACTATATTCCTTAACGGTTGTACTAGAATAAAGAACATATCTCCCACTTCGAACTCCAAATCAGTCCTCCTTTTATTAGCATATGATTTCTCTCTATCTTGAGCAGCTTTCATTCTTCGGTGGATAAGATCAATCTTCTTGGAGGTGTCTTGAATCATCTCGGGTCCAAGCAGAAGTCTGTCCATAGACTCCTACCAACAAGTCAGCGATCTACAAGGTCATCCATATAATGCTTCAAGGGGTGTCATTCCTATGCTTAATTGGTAACTGTTGTTGTAGGTGAACTCCACCAATGGGAGTTGCTTCTTCCAAGTCCCTCCAAAGTCTAGGATACACAGTCTTATAAGATCGTCAAGAACTCTATTCACCCTCTCAGTTTGTCCATCCGTCTGAGGGTGGTATGCCATTCTCAAACGTAGATGAGTACCTAATATCTCTTGTAAGTTCTTTCGAAACTCATTAGTAAAGATGGGGTTGCGGTCGCTTACTATACTAGAAGGTACCCTATGCAATCGAACTATCTCTCGAAGATATACTGATTCTAGCCAAGCTGTCATCCTCTTACTCTTAAAGGGAATAAAGTGAGCGATATCTGTAAGTCTATCCACTATCATCCAAATGGTCGTATTGCCCTTCCTTGATCGAGGCAATCCATTGATGAAATCCATTGAGATGCTTTCCCACTTCCATTGTGGGACATCTAAGGGTTGAAGCAATCTGCCCGGTTTCTTTTGTTTAGCCTTTACTCACAGCAAGTCAAGCATCGAGCTACAAATTCTACCATATCCTTCTTTATGCCAGTCCAAAAGAAAACCCTCTTTAAGTCTCGATACATATTGTTTCCGCCCGGATGGATAGTCATCCGAGAATGATGAGCTTCCTCAAGTACTGCCTTTAGAAATTCCCCAATCTTAGGGACACATAGCCTTCCATCTTGTCTTAACCACCCTTTCTCGTCCACGGTATATCTAACAAGGTAACTAGAAGTCTCTCCTCTACCAAGCTTGTCCAAGATGTCTGATATTTGCAGGTCCTCCCGCTCCACCATGCTCCACTAGAGTAGGTCGCACCTCCAATGATGCTAACAATCCCGATGTGAAATCCATAGATGGCATAAAATCAAAGGTCAAGATGTAATCCAAGATCCGCCTTTCTACGAATAGAGGACACAAAGTCATCCTTTTCCTACTCAGTGCGTCCGCCACTACATTGCCCTTGTCGGGGGCATAAGCTATCTCAAAGTCGTAGCAAGCTAGGAACTCCATCCATCGTTGTTGCCTTAGGTTGAGATCCTTCTGTGAGAATAAGTATTTGAGCGACTTATGATCCATGTATAGCTCAAATCTCTCTCCAAGTGAATAAAGCCTCCAAGAATTCTATGCGAACACTATTGCAGCCAACTCTAGATCATGGGTAGGGTAGTTTTACTCATGAACCCTCAACTATTTGCAACCATAGCGTACTACCCTTCCCTTTTGCATTAGAACGACACCAAGCCCAGTGCCACAAGCATCTGTGTAGACCATGAAGTTCTTACTTTCATATGGGAGAGTCAGAATTGGGGTTGTCTGTAGTGACCCGAAGATCCGGACCAATTTGAGCTGACAAAATAACACAAGTCCAACCCCAAATTGCAATGGAAGTTCAAGAAATTAATAGAAAGAAGATAGAGGGTGAGGATAGATAAGATAGAAACTTAGAATAGAAGAAGAAGAAGAATACAACATCAGAGTAACACGAATCTCACAGCGGAACGAACAACATATAATAGATAACATATCCTTGAAATAAAATCAGTATATGTTTACAATAACATTATCAGAGTACACACTTACAACATAGCGGAAATAACTATAGCTATATAATCCTGAAGCCTCCTGCTCCAAGCTCTTCCAGTATATCTGTAAATTCCTGACTACTTGACTGCCCGTACAAAATTGGGCACCCAAGAGTTTAGGGAAAACAAAACAAAATAAACTCCGGGTCAGTCATGGGACTGGTATGAGTAAAACAGTTTAAAACAGTTTGAACAAGTAAACGATATCTCATAAGACCACGCCGTATAACGGAACGGGTTTTCCCCTTATGAGAATCCAAATTATCTTTATATCAAAACCCTTCTGATATTATAGTAATGTCTATAAACCACAATATATTAATCATCTAGCAGAACGCTTTCATCTCACGTTCTACATATATAGTATACAATCAAAACCGCAAGCACGTATTGGGTAATGGATTTCCAACTATGACAAGGTATGGAACCACCTTCTGATCAGTGTACTCTAGGAACGATACACTGGAGTTCAACAAGAACATCTTGCAACTCAGCCACACATGACCGACCACTCATTTCGCTTGAGTGTATCGAATGTATATCACCAACGGTTGGGATCAGCAACCGTTTCCCGTATATATATAGGACAGCATCAATAGATTAAAGAAGCAAATGAATATTCTCTAGATAGGTGATTATACACCCTACTTCGGAGCGACCGAATTAGCCATGCTGCCTGCCCGACTTCTGTAATTTACCGGATGTGAGGCTAGAAGCTACGCTTATCTTTTACATGCCACATCTTCATTCACTTTGAATGTCACATCGTCATACCCGCCAAATCACAAATTGATTTCCCCAAAAATACCACGATTATACAGCTAAGAGAAACGAATTCCTCCGCCACCAAACGTAAATACAGTTGAAAAGATCAACTTACGCGATCTATTAGATATACTGTGTAAGACATTCTTCCATACAGGTCGTCCTGGGACTGGACAAACCGAAGGCACTATTCTGTAAACAAGATAGCCCTTGCATAACTCTGTCTTCAATTATCTTTGGCATATATGATTCGTAACGCTTATGCCAATACGGAATGGTTCTTCGGATAATAATCCAACCGGTCTCTCCCTATTAACAACGTTAAAATGGTCAAAACTTTGATAGTCTGTGATTTAACTATCAAAGAAAAACACGTGTGCAAACAACGATATCATTTCCAGATGGAAATTCTATCAATCAATCATCAATCATATATATATATATTCATATTTCCCTTATTTACTATGTTTAGAAAATATATGCTATTAACACTGGAAAACATTTCCTTTTGTTTATTTACATATCACTATCCTTCCACAACTATCAGTCCCTGACTGTAAACTAGTAGGAGAACAATTCTCTAAGTATAAACCCCAAAGGCCGAAACCAACATCAGATCGATACTCAGAAAACTATTCAACTTAACTAATCTCTAGCCAGTTTCTAATCTTGTTTAACTCTATTTCGATTAACTCTAATTGAATAACTCTATTTGTCTAACTCCTATTCGAATAACGAACATTGAATTTAAATCCATTCACTTGACTTTAGATCGCAGCGATCACAATGGTTACGCCTGATTCCCTCAGGAAACATCCGACCGCCGTAGGCTATCTGCAGCCCTGCGAATTACGCTAGCAGTCGTGCTAAATGGTAACTTATCCTAAATAACTATGTTTGATTGACTCCTTCTGATAAACTACGTTTGATTAACTCCTTTTTATCTCGTCAACTTCCTTTTATAATCCTATTTAGTTTCCAACTAAATATTCCTTTTATAATGCTATTTATTTACTAAATAAATATTCCTTTATTCTATTTATTTGTTTTATCAACATTTTCCTTTTTATAAAACTCTATTCGTTTTATAAATATTTTCCTTTTAATTACTTTCGAAATATTTCCTTTTACAAAATCTGTTGATTTTATAAAATCCCTTTATTTCAATATACATTGAAATAATTCTTTTTACATCCCATGGTCTTTTATGATATTTAAAATATCGAATAACAATGATCAACATCATTCTAACACACATAATCCATAACAGATATACATCCCATCATATATCACAATATATGCAAACAGTAAATAAATGTTGAGGAATCCAGTCGTATTCCTCCAACCTGTTTCCCTACATCACAGAAATACAGAATAAAATCAACATCACTTTCAGTTCCATATGATATATTCTGATAAACAGAATCAATATAGAAATTCAATTAACTGACTAGCAGTTCAATCAAACAGTCAACACACAGTCAATCAGCCAATATTTAACAGTTCTAAAATACGACATGAAATTATAAACTGTTCATAGTTAGTGAGATTTACTCACTTTGGACTATCATCGTTAATAACGATAATTGTCGTTGATTCAGATGGGCAATTTATTTCACTATAAACTGTAACGAACCCCAATCCACTCCCAGTCAGCTTCATTGTGAAGCTCTCGTCCACACAGTCCCAACGCAACTTACGGTTCTCGATTCTGACCTCGTATGTAGGAGATATGATTTTTACAAGTCGATACACTATTTTAAATTAAAATTAAACTAAATTAAATATAAACGGGCCTCACCCCTAGAATCCGACCCATACCATGATTTAAAAACCCAACCCGCATAACAGTTTCTTCCCCAAATAAACTCTGACTCCAGGAAAAACCAACGAAAGCCATTTCCATGACTTTCGATCCATCTATCTCCTCTCGTACTTCATGGATCACCAACCCAAAACCACCAATCAACTCATCGTCTGCCCCACTCTCTTCCCATACCACTCCTGTAAAACTCGATCTCCCTTTCTCGTATGCGACGAACAGCAACCCTCGAAACTGTACTGATCACGATGGACAATCGATCACCGAAAACCCCAAGACTTCGCCACATCGTACCAGTTTCTACCCTGATCACTAATACAAACTCTAAATGATTTAAAACTTCCTAAATCCGGAGCATTTCTGAACCCTAGTTCACGCTGCCTCTTTTTCCAACGAGCAAGACAGCATCGAACCCAACCAGAACTATACGAGATTGTTGCCTATACTTATATGAGCTCATATATATGCATATAATGATTCATAGATTTTATTCGATTTGTTGAGTATTTTTGTTCTTCACGAGATGTTTTTCTCTGAAGAAGAACTAGCGGCTACCATGCCTTTGACCAGAGAATGAAATAGAAATTAGGTTAATGGAGTTAGGGTAGTGGTATTTATAGTGGAGACAAATATCTAGATATTTTGTAGAATAGAATATTCCCGGTATATTCTCCATCGTTAATTCGTCTTCTAAAATTCCTGTGATCACATACGATACCTAAAAATCACGAAACCGGACATGCAGCTACAATTCGACATTACAGTCCCAACGAAACTGGTTCCGTCGAATTCCGACTCCGTTTGCTCACACAGCATATTTTTAACCGTCGAAATACTGACTGTTTTTCACTCTAAAAATCCGTACGGCCACACAGTGACTCTAAAAATCACGAAACTAGAAATCTAACAACTATTTGACGTTGTGGATCCAACAAAATTAGTTTCGTTGAATTCCGACTTCGTTTGCAAAAGTGGCTATTTTTAAAGCTCCAAATAGCTTATTTACATATATAAATACATTTAAATATAATTGAATTAAATATTTAAAATTAAATATTATCGTCTATATTCACAGAGGAATACCATACAGCTCAAAATAAATCATATATGGATTTACAACTCGATATTAGATCGTCAGAGTTATATCGATGTTCGATTTCTATTTAAATCCTTATATAAAATATAATTAAATCGTTATGGTCAGGGCGCTGCATTTCTGAGAATTTGATTTGGACATAACTCAAAATCTACACGACGAAATCCCGATTTTTCTCTTCCACTAGAAAGATATACTTCACCAGCTCCTAATGTTTCTTGTTTCACAGAAATCCGATTTAAAACAAACCTTGTATATCCCGTTGAAGTTCAAATCGCCAATTAGCGAACTGCCGCGTCGTTTCGAGCTCTATTTTAATTATATTATAATTCTACATTCAAACTGACATTGATTGAATATATTTGTCAATATAATTCAACTCTAAGCTGAACTAAATCTAAGGTATGACCCAGTTCACAAAATATTATGATTTCCAATATTTTTGATTATTTCTGAATTAAATATATTATTCTAATATTTAATTAAATTAAATAACCACTATAATTAATTAAACCACTATTTAAATCTCTAAATCCTTATTTGCATAATTAAATTAATTAATTATTCCCCGGCTAACACATGCGGGTCATTACAATCTTCCCCACTTAAATTAATTTCGTCCTCGAAATTGCTAAGGTAGAGGAGGACCCTATCTATTTGAATTCCTAAGATTTGTTTACCCCTTATTTCTGATTTCAATTGAACCAATTAATATCGACTAAAATATTTATTCATTCCGACTAACTAAAATTTTCAAAAATTCTGAAAATTTTCTAACACTTTAAATTTTCGGTAAATTTCGCCATAACCTCCTTTGTACAGCCCTATCGGTAAAACTCCAACTCGCGCCTCTCTAGGCCTTCTCCAACCTAAAAGAAAATCAAACAGCTAAACGGCTTGCCAATTCGGCTCATAAATCTCATGCTTATATCAAATATAAACTTGTACCTTTTTGTCGGGCATATCAACTCTATCACTTCACCTGTCATCAATTCAACATATACCAATGCAATTCCAACTTGATCCCAAATCAATTTATCTTTAACACACCCATTCGCTTATACCTAAGTCGAATTTAATTTCAAACTCAAGCACTATTCTTGATTTCAAATCCATAACTCACCAGTCCAATATAATTCCAGATTATCTCTAATCAAGTCTAATTCTACTTAACACTAATCTATTTCAAATGATTTTCACTTACTGGCTTTTAATTCAATCCCAATTCTATTGGATGTTACAAATTTTACTTTAATTTGTTTAAATTCAAACAACCTTTTCTTCCTGGAAGTTTTTAAACAGTTTACCTCTTTCAAAAATCAAATTTTCCTTTTTGAAATTCAACACAACTTGTTTTCCCAAAACAAATTCAAAACAAAATCCTTGGTAGTAATCCGTCACTTACATACTCGAAAATGAACACCGATGATGTCATGATCAACATCAGAATCTATTTTCCAGCTACCGAAGTGAGTTCAATACTATAGCACTTTCAAAACCCATTTTTACACATTTCCACCTTGAAATCAATTCCAAATATCCTTTTACAATGTTGTAAACAAAATTGAAATCTCCCAGGATTTTAAAATTCTCTTATACTTAATCCAAATCTGTTAACAAACACCTTTCCAAATCTCCAAGGTTTTAATTTCAATTCTGATTTAAATTCTGATTCAATCCATCTGATTTCACGTATTTCACTTATATAAATTCTGATTGGTTATATATAACCATTTCACTTGTTATAATCTTACTCGATTATAATCACAACCTATATATGATAATATATCACATATCCATACTGTGTCGGTCCATCGTATTCAAGTGTTTATAAACCCCTACCGATACAGTGGATCAAACTGATCGACCAAAATTCATAAACAACTCAACCAATGAATCTCTACAATATAAAACCATTTTTACATCAAATACAAATACACACTCGTATATATACACACTCAACTCAATCTAGGGTATTACTAACCCTATCTCTACTGAGTCACGCCACAAAGCCAAGGTAATACTTAACCTAAGCTTTGATACCAACTGTAGGGACCCGAAAATCCGGACCAATTTGAGCTGACCAAATAACACAAGTCCAACCCCAAATTGCACTGGAAATTCAAGAAATTAATAAAAAGAAGATAGAGGGTGAGGATAGATAAGATAGAAACTTAGAATAGAAGAAGAAGAAGAAGAACACAACATCAGAGTAACACGAATCTCACAGCGGAACGAACAACATATAATAGATAACATAACCTTGAAATAAAATCAGTATTTGTTTACAATAACATTATCAGAGTACACACTTACAACACAGCGGAAATAACTATAGCTATATAATCCTGAAGCCTCCTGCTCCAAGCTCTTCCAGTATATCTGTAAATTCCTGACTACTTGACTGCCCGTACAAAATTGGGCACCCAAAAGTTTAGGGAAAACAAAACAAAATAAACTCCGGGTCAGTCATGGGACTGGTATGAGTAAAACAGTTTAAAACAGTTTGAACAAGTAAACGATATCTCATAAGACCACGCCATATAACGGAACGGGTTTTTCCCTTATGAGAATCCAAATTATCTTTATATCAAAAACCTTTTGATATTATAGTAATGTCTATCAACCACAATATATTAATCATCTAGCAGAACGCTTTCATCTCACGTTCTACATATATAGTATACAATCAAAACCGCAAGCACGTATTGGGTAATGGATTTCCAACTATGACAAGGTATGGAACCACCTTCCGATCAGTGTACTCTAGGAACGATACACTGGAGTTCAACAAGAACATCTTGCAACTCAGCCACACATGACCGACCACTCATTTCGCTTGAGTGTATCGAATGTATATCACCAACGGTTGGGATCAGCAACCGTTTCCCATATATATATATGGGACGGCATTGATAGATTAAAGAATCAAATGAATATTCTCTAGATAGGTGATTATACACCCTACTTCGGAGCGACCGACTTAGCCATGCTGCCTGCCCGACTTCTGTCATTTACCGGATGTGAGGCTAGAAGCTACGCTTATCTTTTACATGCCACATCTTCATTCACTTTGAATGTCACATCGTCATACCCGCCAAATCACAAATTGATTTCCCCAAAAATACCACGGTATACAACTAAGAGAAATGAATTCCTCCGCCACCAAACGTAAATACGTTTGAAGAGATCAAATTACATGATTTATTAGATATACTCTGTCAAACATTCTTCCATACAGGTTGTCCTGGGACTGGACAAACCAAAGGCACTATTCTGTAAACAGGATAGCCCTTGCATAACTCCGTCTTCAATTATCTTTGGCATATATGATTCGTAACGCTTATGCCAATACGGAGTGGTTCTTCGGATAATAATCCAACCGGTCTCTCCATATTAACAACGTTAAAATGGTCAAAACTTTGATAGTCTGTGATTTAACTAGCAAAGAAAAACACGTGTGAAAACAACGATATCATTTCCGGATGGAAATTCAATCAATCAATCATCAATCATATATATATATATATATATTCATATTTCCCTTATTTTCTATGTTTAGAAAATATATGTGAATAACACTGGAAAACATTTCCTTTTGTTTGTTTACATATCACTACCCTTCCACAACTATCAGTCCCTGACTGTAAACTAGTAGGAGAACAGTTCTCTAAGTATAAACCCCGAAGGTCGAAACCAACATCAGATCGATACTCAGAAAACTATTCAACTTAACTAATCTCTAGCCAGTTTCTATTCATGTTTAACTCTATTTCGATTAACTCTAATTGAATAACTCTATTTGTTTAACTCCTACTCGAATAACTAACATTGAATTTAACTCCATTCACTTGACTCTAGATCGCAGCGATCACAATGGTTACGCCTGATTCCCTCAGGAAACATTCGACCGCCGTAGGCTATCTGCAGCCCTGCGAATTACGCTAACAGTCGTGCTAAATGGTAACTTATCCTAAATAACTATGTTTGATTGACTCCTTTTGATAAACTATGTTTGATTAACTCCTTTTTATCTCGTCAACTTCCTTTTATAATCCTATTTAGTTTCCAACTAAATATTCCTTTTATAATGCTATTTATTTACTAAATAAATATTCCTTTATTCTATTTATTTGTTTTATCAACATTTTCCTTTTTATAAAACTCTATTCGTTTTATAAATATTTTCCTTTTATTTACTTTCGAAATATTTCCTTTTATAAAATCTGTTGATTTTATAAAATCCCTTTATTTCAATATACATTGAAATAATTCTTTTTACATCCCAGGGTCTTTTATGATATTTAAAATATCGAATAACAATGATCAACATCATTCTAACACACATAATCCATAATAGATATACATCCCATCGTATATCACAATATATGAAAACAGTAAATAAACGTTGAGGAATCCAGTCGGATTCCTCCAACCTGTTTCCCTACATCACAGATGTTACACAATAAAATCAACATCACTTTCAGTTCCATATGATATATTCTGATAAACAGAATCAATATAGAAATTCAATTAACTGACTAGCAGTTCAATCAAACAGTCAGCACACAGTCAATCAGCCAATATTTAACAGTTCTAAAAATACAACATGAAATTATAAACTGTTCAGAGTTAGTGAGATTTACGCACTTTGGACTATCATCGTTAATAACGATAATTGTCGTTGATTCAGATGGGCAATTTATTTCACTATAAATTGTAACGAACCCCAATCCACTCCCAATCAGCTTCATTGTGAAGCTCTCGTCCATACGGTCCCAACGCAACTTACGTTCTCGATTCTGACCTCGTATGTAGGAGATATGATTTTTACAAGTCGATACTCTATTTTAAATTAAAATTAAACTAAATTAGATATAAACGGGACTCACCCCTAGAATCCGGCCCATACCATGATTTAAAAACCCAACCCGCATAACAGTTTCTTCCCCAAATACACTCTGACTCAAGGAAAATCCAACGAAAGCCACTTCCATGACTTTCGATCCATCTATCTCCTCTCGTACTTCATGGATCACCAACCCGAAACCACCAATCAACTCGTCGTCTTCCCCACTCTCTTCCCATACCACTCCTGTAAAACTCGATCTCCCTTTCTCGTATGCGACGAACAGCCAACCCTTGAAACTGTACAGATCGCGATGGACAATCGATCACCGAAAACCCCAAGACTTCGCCACACCGTACCAGTTTCTACCCTGATCACTAATACAAACTCTAAATGATTTAAAACTTCCTAAATCCGGAGCATTTCTGAACCCTAGTTCACGCTGCCTCTTTTTCCAGCGAGCAAGACAGCATCGAACACAACTAGAACTATACGAGATTGATGCCTATACTTATATGAGCTGATATATATGTATATAATGATTCATAGATTTTATTCGATTTGTTGAGTATTTTTGTTCCTCACGAGATGTTTTTCTCTGAAGAAGAACTAGCAGCTACCACGCCGTTGACCAGAGAATGAAATAGAAATTAGGTTAAGGGAGTTAAGGTAGTGGTATTTATAGTGGAGACAAATATCTAGATATTTTGTAGAATAGAATATTCCCGGTATATTCTCCATCGTTAATTCGTCTTCTAAAATTCCTGTGATCACATACGATACCTAAAAATCACGAAACCGGACATGCAGCTACAGTTCGACATTACGGTCCCAACGAAACTGGTTTCGTCGAATTCCGACTCCGTTTGCTCACACAACGTATTTTTAACCGTCGAAATACTGACTGTTTTTCACTCTAAAAATCCGTACGGCTACACAGTGACTCTAAAAATCACGAAACTGGAAATCTAACAACTATTTGACATTGCGGATCCAACAAAATTAGTTTCGTTGAATTCCGACTTCGTTTGCAAAAGTGGCTATTTTTAAAGCTCCAAATAGCTTATTTAAATATAAAAATACATTTAAATATAATTGAATTAAATATTTAAAATTAAATATTATCGTCTATATTCACAGGGGAATACCATACAGCTCAGAATAAATCCTATATGGATTTACAACTCGATATTATATCGTCAGAGTTATATCGATGTTCGATTTCTATTTAAATCCTTATATAAAATATAATTAAATCGTTATGGTCAGGGCGCTGCATTTCTGAGAATTTGATTTGGACATAACTCAAAATCTACACGACGAAATCCCGATTTTTCTCTTCCACTAGAAAGATATATTTCACCATCTCCTAACGTTTCTTGTTTCACAGAAATCCGATTTAAAACGAATCCTGTATATCCAGTTGAAGTTCAAATCGCCAACTAGCGAACTGCCGCGTCGTTTCGAGCTCTATTTTAATTATATTATAATTCTACGTTCAAACTGACGTCGATTGAATATATTTGTCAATATAATTCAACTCTAAGCTGAACTAAATCTTAGGGATGACCCAGTTCACAAAATATTGTGATTTCTAATATTTTTGATTATTTCTGAATTAAATATATTATTCTATTATTTAATTAAATTAAATAACCACTATAATTAATTAAACCACTATTTAAATCTCTAAATCCTTATTTACATAATTAAATTAATTAATTATTCCGCGGCTAACAAATGCGGGTCATTACACTGTCGTTAGAGCCCTTTTCAATCTCTGAAAGGCATCCTCACAATCAATGCTCCACGAAAAATCCAAGTTCTTCTTCGTCAATCGGGTAAGCAGGGCCGATACCCTTGCAAAGTCCTTGAAAAACTTTATATAATAGCCCACCAACCCTAGAAAACTTGTCACTTCCGTCGCATTCTTTAGATCCCTCCAATCTTGAACCATGATGACTTTAGTGGGGTCCATTGCTATCCCGTCCTTGGAGACTACATGCCCTAGGAACTTTATTTCTCCAAAAGTGGCACTCAGAAAATTTTTCCTTGAGCTGATGCAATCTAAGAGTGCTTAGAACCTCTCCAAAGTGTTGGGCGTGCTTCTCCTCATTCTTTGAGAAGATCAGAATGTTATCCACAAAGAGCACCACAAACTTGTTTAGAAACTCCTTAAACGCCCTATTCATCAAGTCCACAAAATAAGTGGGTGCATTGGTTAGCCCAAAATGCATGACCAGCTACTCAAAGAAGTCGTCTAGAGTTCTGAATGCAGCCCTATCAATGTTGTTCTCTACCACCCTTAGCTGATGAAATCACATGGCCAAATCCATCTGCTAGAAGACCGATGCGCCTACTAGCTGATCAAACAGGTCGTCAATGCTCAGTAGTAGGTGCCTATTCTTCTTGGTGAGCTTATTCAGCTCCCTATAATCCATACATAGACGAAGTGAGTCATCTGCCTTAGTTGCGAAGGCGACTGGAGCTCCCCACTCTAAGATGCTTCGCATAATAAAACCTTTCTCTTATAACTCCTCTACTTGCTTGCTAAGCTCCCACTCTCTCTAGAAGTCATGTGGTGCACTGGTAGAGCAACTAGCTTTGCATTCTCTACCAAGTAAATCTGGAAGTCTATCTCATGCCTTGGAGGTAATCCCTTAACTTCCTCAAACACGTCCGGATAATCTCTGACTATGGGTACAGATTGCAAATCGTCAATATTAAGAAATTCTACAAAACTGAGCATCACTGACCCCCGTGGGTTACAAGAAATTTCAAGAGTCCTACCATGACAAGTAAGAAGTCTAACTACTCTCTTTTCACAATCAAGAATGGCACCATACATAGCTAGCCAATCCATGCCTAGAATCAAACCATAGCCCATAAAGCCCAACACGTATGCGTCGCATTCAAACTCGAAGATAGATATTCTCAAACCCTTACACATCATGGATAAATGAAACGATCCTCCTATGGGCTTTCAGACTACTACAGGACCAGAGATTATACTAGTATTAAAGTGCAGACAATCTACAATAGAACTGAATATAAACGAATGTGAAGCATTAGAATCAAATAGAGTTCTAACAGGATAGTCAAAAAGGTAAATCAAACCTTCAACCGTGACTTTCCTACCTTGATTAGGTCCACTAGCCTCTAAAGCATGTACTTGTCCAGAAGTTCATGCCCCTTGTCCGTACTTGCTAGGACATTGCTTACTGAAGTGTACCACTTGTCCATAATTAAAGCAGCCTTTCTTTGTCTTTCTGGAGTCCTTCACAAAATGATCCGTAGCTCCGCAACCATGACACTTGATATTCTTATTGATCTGAGCCTTATCTGGCTTTCCTCCTTTCTTTTTCTTTCCTTTCTTGGGCCACCATTTCTGTTTCTCTCCCTTTGCCTGTGTCTCTTCAGTCTTACTGTCTTTCTTCTCATCCTAGTCATCTTCATGCATAAGTGCCATGTCAACCAGCCTTTCAAACGTCGCCCCATCGATATATGAGATAAAGCAAGTCCTTGGAGAGGTTGATTCAACCCTCTCGCAAATCTAAGCGCCTTTTAATGGGGTGTATTCACAAAGTCCAGTCCAAATCTCGCCGGGTGATTGAACTTATTCACATAATCTTTAATTGACATGTCCCCTTGTTTCAAAGCCAAGAATCTCTCCATCTATAATCCCTCTTCTTCCTAAGATAAAAACTTCATCTTGAATCTCTATTGGAAATCATCCCAGGTAGCTACTGGTTGTCCTGCCCGTGTTACTTCCCACCAGTAAGAAGCTTTATCCTCCAACTGCCATGCGACCAACTGTATCTTCCTTCTTCGTCGATCTCGAAAAGACCGAACACGTTCTCCGTCTCTCGTACCCAATTCCGTGCTTCAACAAAGCTCTTGGTACCACGGAGTGGTTTTCCTCCTATAGGGAAGAAGTCTTTGCATAACTTAGAAAAGTTATCTACTAGTGGAGGTGGAGCAACAGCGACTGCAACTAGGAGTGGGACATCTCCTCGACCTCCAGCAGGTGCCGTAACCTCAAGATACCTATGGAACCATGTTAGTAGCGGAATGCCCTCGGGAAGATTAAGTGCCCCAGACGTGCTGAAAAGAAAAAGGATTTAATAAGAGATCGAGAGAATATTGGATATGGCTTGAGGGGATATGTTTTTCAAAAATAGATTTTTATTTGAAAATACTTTACTTTTGAAAATAAGTTTAAAAAAAATCTCCAATCTTGTAACCTTCAGCTCTGATACCAAATGTGACACCGCACATCCGTTAATGTCACTCATAAGAGAATGCATTAAATTTTGTGAAGCGCGATAGGTAAACAATACAAAAAATCATAGGACAGATATAAAATAAGCAGTAGAAATTTTCAACTTCATTATTAAAAATAAAACATAGTCACGAACAAGGTTTTAAATCTCGTATATCGGTCGTGTTTCATCTCGGGGATTTTATAGGCATGATCTCATATCAGGGGAGATCTCGGACAAGATGAGTCTAACACGGGTGTTCGTCTCAGATTTCCATCTCGGGTTTAAAAGTTGATATCGAAACAATCTCGGGGTACATGATGTGTTAAAAATGATATTTTTATAAAATGATTATTATCAATGCTATTAAAAACACAGTAACTTAAACCTGAATTGCAAAATAACTTTACTATTCTTTATTTTCCAGTAGATCATTCATACTCTAAACCGTAATATGCCTAAAATAGAAATATTCTTAGACATAAAACATTAAAAGGATCCAAAACATTAAAAAAAATCTTCATAAATAGATCATAAAATATAAAATTTGATAGGTAACATATGTGTAAAAAAGGCAAATATGAAAATCATAAGCATTGTAGAACATATATGAACATACAACATGTCATTTAACATGCAAAATGTAAAATAACAAAAGATTATCATGGCTAGATTTGAGTTTTTTAATTATTGTTCTAGTTCAGGCACATATTTAAATTTTAACAAAAAGCTAAGATCTCGAGCGATATTCCAGTATTTCGTCTCGATCAATATATCGTTCGATATTGCAATATTTTGGGCGATATATTCGAAAGGGGATTTAGGGTGATTGTAATAACCCGGAAATCTGGGCCAGTTTAAAATTTTTATTTTGGCAATTTTAGCGAATTTTGAATATTTAAAATAGATTATTTTAAATAATATCGACGAGAAATTTATTTTGAATACAATTCGAACGTATATATTTATACGCGTCGTCGTTAGAATATAAATATTTATATATAATTATAAATAGAATAGAAAATGGCGCGGTAGTTCGATAATTCGATTTCAAACTTCAATTGAATGTACCGGGTGCAAAACAATCCGGATTTTAGTGAAACCAAAAACATTAGGATCTAATTGATGATATCTTTCCAACGAATCCGAAAAATCAAAATTTCATAACGGGAATCAAAAGATATGTCCAGTTGAAAATTCTGAATAGTCGTTATGGAATTCAGACCCTTAAAAATGCGAATTCTGCAAACGACCTCGGATTTCGACGAAACCACTTTTGTTGGATCCGTAGTGTCAAATTATTACTAGATTCCAAATTTCATAATTTTTCGAATCAATATGTGAGCGTGGCAAAGGAAAACGCGTTTGACCAGTTTCAGTTGATTTTAATCGACTGGAAAATGGCCATTTTTCAAACGGTCTCAGAATTCAACGAAACTAGTTTTGTTAGGACCGTATCATCAATACGAAGCTAGAAAATATTTTTCTGTAATTTTTCGATTTGGTATGTGACCCCAGTAAATTGAAATGCGCGTTCAAATTAAATATATAGAGTTATACGTTGATTTTGACGGAAACTGATTATAACGATCAAATCAGCTTGCGATACATATCCCATTGTGTTTGGAATGGGGGTAAAACGCTATGGACGACAGGCGGTAGGCCTCGTTTAGAGGTCATATGTAAAAAAGTCAACTTTTAGAATTAAATAATTAAAAAAATCCTTCTCTCTCCTTTCCTATTACCCTCTGCCCCCCTTTCTTTCTCAAACCCGATCTCAGGAAAAAAAAAGAAAAAAAAAAGAAAGAAAAAAGGGGAGGAGCTGACGCTCCTCCACCAGAGGCCATCGCGGCCTGGTGAGCCACCGCCCGATTGGCCGCCGACACCATGAAGCCCCCTCCCCTCGAGCGGCGCCCGAACCCCCCCTAAATTCCTAAATCGCACAACCCCAACTGCCGTAAAACTGCATCGCGGGCCCCTCCTCCCTCAAGTGGCGCACCGCTCCGTTCATCCAGCCCCTCCTCCTCCCTCCCTTCGACGAGCACAGCCCCCTTTGCCCCTAATTGGACCAGCGCCCCCCCCCCCCCTCGAGTCCACAGGTGCAACCAGCGTGCCGCCTCTGTGAAACGACACACGTTGGAACCAGTTCGATTATATTTTTCTAATGAGAGAGAAAAATCGAAATTTCAGCTTATAGATTTCAAGTTACGTCCAATTGAAATTTCTAAATAATTGCTATGGAATTCGTTTCTAAATTATAACGATTTAATTATTTATATTAAAGATTTTATATAAATGGAATATTATTTTAAGCCAAAATTTCGATGTTGAAGTTTTGAATTTTATACTATTTGAAATTGAAGCTGTTATTTTATGATATTAGTTTAACATCATTGAAATTAGTTATTCGTGTTTAATGTGTGTATATGGTATGATATGACATTTACGAATAACACGACATTTATGAATAGCCACCTAAAGATTGGTACTACATACACAACAAACAAATCTACTATATATACATGAATGAAAACTGGAACGTATGTTTATATTAAAACTGAAACCAAGATATATATATATATGTATATATATATATATATATATAGTCAACAAGCATAGTGGGAAGGCTAAGATGAATAAACAATATATATTATTGTTATAAAGGTCCACATACCCAAATCAGTAAACAACAAAAGGGAATATAAATTGAACAAAAATATGAACAGCTAAAAGTAAAGAATATGACAATTCAAATTTTTATTATGACCATACAAACAATATACATGATTTTATTTACAGATTCTTGATTACAAAAACAAGTAAGAAATCAACATATATTTTTCCGATCAACTTCTTCATACTTTCTTTTATTCTTGCAAGAAACCAGTGATCCACTGTCTCGATCAGTCTTGATCTGGAAATGAAAGAAGAGAAAACCCATTAAAAAGGGAAAGATCATGAACAAGACAACACATAAGAAAACAGAAAAAAATGATATCATCAGATCTGTACTGTCAAGTTCAAATACAAAGAAATTGGATATGAACAGCTATGGGTTAGCCAGAAGAAATAGGTCAACAACTAATAAATGTGTATCTATGTACATAAAATCGAACCAGCTAAATGCAATAGCAAACAACTACTACTAAAATATTCATCCATCAAAACTAGACAGCCGAAGAAATAAACAAATAAGGATACTACCAAATCTACATACGATTGAAACAGCTAAAGAAATAGTAATAAACAGCTAAGGAACATGGTGTGAACAGCTTGGAAACAGTACATGTACAACTAATAAAAACTGATGTGTATACCCAAGCTTTATCGAACCAGTACAGTCACATGTATGAGCAGTAAAGAGGATTTTTTTTATATATTCTAAAATCTGAGCATGAAATCTAAGGCAGATTTTAATGTCTGTAAATTGAATGAACCATACACCACATCACTATCACCGAACTTGTAGATCAAAATCCTTTTCGAACAAGTAAAAAAGTATGGGTAAATCCTATACCACAATCTGAACCACAATCTAAATTACAGACTCGAAATTGATGGAAATAACAATTCATGGCCGATTGATAGACAGGGCTTTTATCTAAATCGAAACCACACTATAAATAGATGTTCAAAGCCGTGGTGTTTCATACAACCCAAACCACATAAACACACGGTCAATCAATGAAACCCCAATTCGAAAAAGAAAAAAATCAAAGTATTACAACAATTTAAAAATCAAGCAAGAGGAAAACTTAGCTTAACAGGCGGAAATCCGCTTCGTTCTGAGGGGGGTTTAGGTGTACTGGCGAAGCCGTGGTGGCTGTGGAAGTGGTGGTAGGTTCATCGTGTTTCGATAGGGGTTGTAGGAGTTGTTGTTGTTGATAGTCGAGCAAAGGAAGTGTAGGATCGGAGGAGATGGCGACGCTTGTTATCTCGAGTTGAGGAGGATCGAAAGGGGATTAGGGTTTTCGGGTTTTGATCAAATTGTGAGGCGGCTGAATAATGAAGAAAAGGGATCAGTGGATTAGGTTTTTAACAAGGGAAACGGGTGTGGGCCGGATGATTTTAAGGTGAAGCTCAATTTTAAATTCAAAGAAAATTTATGTTTGAATAATTTAATTAATTTATAACCTTCGTTATACGATTTCTCACTCATACAGTATCAGATTTACGCACGGTCAGTTGCGTTGGGACCGTGGAGACGAGTACTTCGAGATGGAGCAGACCTAGTCCAGATCTGAAGTGACTGGAATATTTATTCGAGTTAAACGTCAGTTTAATTCAATTAAAAACAAGATATTATGAACGAATTTAACCCAAGGTGAGTTAAACTCGCTCAGCTCTTCCCATTTATATTTTATATAAATTGGGTTTTTAATTTGTGTGTTCTGGTTGTTAGTGATTGACTGTTTGCTAGTGATATATATTATTGTTGATTCAATTTCTGAAATTAAATGGTCGTTTAATTTCAGTGAAACACCAATCATGTTGATTTGACCCAAATAAAGTAGTTTCCCTTGATTGGTCACATTTATAAACGTGTTCGAAATTGTTTGAATTGGTTGTTGATTGATTGATGATCGTTATAGAAACGATCAGTAAAACAAAAGAAATGGTTGGTTATTGTTGACCGTTGAATATATTTCAACATTTATGCTAATGAATGGTATGGGTTGAGTAATTGGCATCACCTGGCTTATAAATCAACCAATTTATAGAATATGGGTTTTTCGACAGTGAATCGATAATATTTGAGTTATAAATTTATTTTATAACGAAAATAGATTTTGAAAGTTTTTACATTGAAATATTATTTAAAGAGGGAAATAAATATTTAATTATTTATTTGTTTAAGGTTTATATAGGAATTATAAAAGGGTTTTTAGAAAACGAATTTCTTATGTCGATAAGAATTTTAAACAATGAAATAACCTAGCAGCTAAGTGTTTGATTAAACATGAGCGATTAAATAAAGTTATTTAAATTAATTAAATGTTAATTAATTTAAAAGGGGGAATTAAATAGAATTGGTTAAAAGGATAACCATATTTGGTGTGTCGACCATTTAAATTAAGTGAGATTTCAAATTAGTGGAATAACTTAATTGGTTAAGCTTAGTAAGGTTTTAAAAGAGGAAATTATTATTTATTCTAGTAAATAAAGGAGTTAATTGTTTTGAAAGAAATAAATGTTGAGTTGTTATAGAAGTCATTAATCAAATGAGATATATTTAAGTAATCGAGTTTGAAAGAAAATTTGGTCGAGCGTTTGGGAAAGGGCTAGGGGTGATTTTCCTTATTTGAGCTCGAGTTTTATAATGAAGCGAATAAGAGGGTTAAACGAATGAATAACTTGAAATGAAACGTTTTACTTAACATTTGAATTAAGTAAAGGGAGGTGAAGAGGTAAAAAGGGTATATATATAAAACCTGAAATTTATAAACAAGGTTTTTAAATGAACATGAGTTTAAACATTGTTTTTAAATTGAAATAATTAATCTTGGTATTAAGTTAAATCGGTGGATTTGAAAGGAGATTTTCCTGAAAGAAAAGGTAATTGGGAAAAAGAGAATTGATTAGAGCTTAGTAAACGAAGTTGGAAATAGGAATTGAAATAAAAATATCGGGTTTTTGAATTACAACTCGTATTTGTCTGTGATAGGAACGTTGTTGATCAAGGTCTGAGAGGTAATTAAAAATACCCCAATTCGAATGACTTCGGGGCTATCCAAAGATGATACTAGTTGGTAATGGCGAGAGTGTATGATGAAGTTTCCAAATTAATGGGAATGCTATGAGATGATATTTCCCTAGTAACGAAATAAAAAGGGAATTGGGCGATAAATTTTAAGAAGCCAAGTGATGCTGAGTACTAGACCAGTGAATCTATTTTTGTGCTTTCATGGATGTTTACTTGATAGTTAAATAACCGACTATCAAGTCTGACATTTACGATTGTTGGTTGGAAAGACCGGGATCGAATATATATTCGAAAACCATTCCAACCAATAAATACGAATATCTAGAAAGATCAGACGAAGACCGAGGTGGAGCATGTGAAGACCCTAGATCTTCATGAAGCGGAAGAACCACTTTCAATCTCTGATTCGCGCCGGAGATATACTGGGTTTCTGTCATAGTTGGAATCCGTTGAGTGCAAGGACTATCGCTACTGATCCATAGGGTGATTCCTATATTGGATGCAGTAGGAGAGTACCTTCGGTTCATCCTGTTCCTGGATGACTTGTATGGACGAGTGTCTGACAGAGTATTTCCAGTGGGCCATGTACGTTGATTTCTTCAAACGTATCATAGTTGGTTAGCTCCCAACTAGGGTATTTTTGTAGACGTCAATTAGTGATATCCAGAGGATTTGACGATGTGGCATTCAAAGTGTACGATGTTTAGATGTGTTCTACCCTCAAGCCTCATCAACCAGGAGATGACAAAAATCAGGCAGACAGCATGGCTATGTGGGTCGCTCCCATTAGGATGTATAATCACCTATCTAGAGAAATTCCTTTTGTTTCTTACTCTATCGATTCTGCCCATTCGGGAAATGTTGGTTTGAGTCCAACCATTGGTGATATACATTCGATACACTCAAGCGAAATGAGTGGTCGGTCATGTGAGGGCCGGGTTGCAAGACGTTCTTGTTGAACCCAGTGTATTCGCCTCTAGAGATACACGAGCGGCAGGTGGTCCCATACCTTGTCAAGGTCGGAATCCAATCTCCAATAAGCGCCTGCGGTTCTGATTGTATAAATATATATACATGGAGCGTGAGATGCAAGCGTTCCACTAGATTGACATTTACTTGTATTTAGACACTAGTTTAATATCAAAAAATATATTGATTTCAAAACCGGTTTGGGTTATCGTAAGGTAAAAACCGTCCGTGTTTATGTGTGGATCGGTCTTACGATTATCTTTTTATTTCGAAAGGATTTTAACTTAAAAATCAAGTCGTGTGACACCTTAATACTATGCGAGTTTATCTCACTCTGGTCCACCAGACTGACCCGGTGTTTTGTAAATGCTCGGGTTAGCCCGGAGTGCACAGGTTCAGGTTATCAGGTACTGTGAAGTCCAGAGACGAGCTGAAGATGTTCAGACGAATGATATTCCACTATGTGATTATATATATGAGGACAGATTATCAAAACTGTCCAGATATGTGTTGTACTCTGATATTGTAAGTATTTTCAAAAACTCTCAATAAAGATTATTTCTGTATTATATTTTGTTCCGCTGCGATGTGAGACTCTGTATTGTTTCTTCTTCTTCTTCTATTCTAATATTTCTTTCTTTCTTATCCCACCCTCTAATTTCTTTCCATAAACGTTCCAGTGTTCTCGGTGTTTGGAGGATCGGCATGAGATATGGTAATGTATTTATGTCGATTTTCGAAGCTGAAACTGCTGGGTCGTTACAGTGGTATCAGAGCTATTGGTTGAGTAGTAACCTTGGCTCTGTGGCGTAACTCAATAGAGATGGGTTAGTAACACCCTAGATTGAGTTTGAGTGTGTATATATATATATATATATATATATATGCGAGCGTATTTGTAAGATTTTATATACAAATGTTTTGTATTGTGTTATTTGACTGGTTCAAGTGTTGAGAAGCATTGAACTAGCGATTGGATACAATATTGTTTTAAAAAGTGGGTAAATGAAATAATTTTACCCAATGTATATTTTATATAGAAAAAGGAATTTTTTTCTATATTATAGTAGCATGTATTGTTTGTTTGCTCTGATAGATTTAATTTAAAATCAAATTTGAATTATGAAATAAAATTGAATTGATTAGAAAATCAATTCGTAAATTGAATTAAATATGAAAGTGAAACTTAACCTGGTTACGTAAAATCAAGTTAAGAATGAATTCAAATTGAGTGAACTTGAATGAATTGGGGTTTGAAAATTTAATGGACCAGCAAATTGAGATTCAAATAAAAGGGATTGCCATTTGGATTTTGAATTTTCTTTTCGATGAAATTGAGGCCCAGAGCGGCAGTGGTAGTCATACCAATCGAGCCAGACAGAGGAAGTGCTGGCAAAATTTTAGAGAATTTTTAGAGTTTGAATTTATTTTGGATTTAATTCAAAAGTAATGATTTTAAAGTAATACGATTCGAAAGATTCTTTTTACTTTGCAATTTCGAGGACGAAATTATTCTAAGGGGGGAAGAATGTAACGTCCCGGATTTTTCGGCCATTTAAATTCGAATATTTATATTTGTTAAGGTATTACATTTGAAATATAATAGAATTTATTTGTTTAAATGGAGTTCGAATATATATATATATATATATATATATATATATATATATATATATATATATATATATATATTAAAACGAGCTCGAAACATCGTGGTAGTTCGAAATTTTCGATTTGAACTTTGATTGGATATACAGAATCAAATATAAGTCGGATTTCTGTGAAATGAGACATGTTGGAACCAGTTCGATTATATTTTTCTAATGAGAGAGAAAAATCGAAATTTCAGCTTATAGATTTCAAGTTACGTCCAATTGAAATTTCTAAATAATCGCTATGGAATTCGTTTCTAAATTATAACGATTTAATTATTTATATTAAAGATTTTATATAAATGGAATATTATTTTAAGCCAAAATTTCGATGTTGAAGTTTTGAATTTTATACTATTTGAAATTGAAGTTGTTATTTTATGATATTAATTTAACATCGTTGAAATTAGTTATTCGTGTTTAATGTGTGTATATGGTATGATATGACATTTACGAATAACACGACATTATGAATAGCCATCTAAAGATTGTTACTACATACATGTAAAAACCCGAAAATCTGGGCTAGTTTAAAATTTTTATTTTGGCAATTTTAGCGAATTTTGATTATTTAAAATGAATTATTTTAAATAATATCGACGAGAAATTTATTTTGAATATAATTCAAAGGTATATAATTATATTCATCGACGTTAGAATATAAATATTTATTTATATTTATAAATAGAATTGAAAATGGCGCGGTAGTTCGATAATTCGATTTCAAACTTCAATTGAATGTACCGGGTGCAAAACAATCCGGATTTTAGTGAAACCAAAAAACATTAGGATCTAATTGATAATATCTTTCCAACGAATCCGACAAATCAAGATTTCATAGCGGGAATCAAAAGATATGCCCAGTTGAAAATTCTGAATAGTCGCTATGGGATTCAAGCCCTTAAAAATGGAGATTTTGCAAACGACCTCAGAAGTCGACGAAACCACTTTTATTGGGTCCGTGATGTAAAGTTATTGCTAGATTTCAAATTTCATAATTTTTCGAATCAATATGTGAGCGTGGCATAGGAAAACGTGTTTGACCAGTTTCAGTTGATTTTAATCGACTGGAAAATGGCCATTTTTCTAACGGTCTCAGAATTCGACGAAACTTGTTTTGTTAGGACCGTATCGTCAATACGAAGCTAGAAAATATTTTTCTGTAATTTTTAGAGTTCGTATGTGGCCCTGGTAATTTAAAATGTGCGTTAAAATTAAATATATACTGATTTATACTTTATTTTTGATGGAAACCTATCGAAACGGCCGAATTGGCTTGCGTGGCATATCCCATTGTGTTCAGAATGGGGGTAACTAGCTAGGGGCGACAGTCGTTGGATGCAGATTGGAGTTCGAAAGAAAAAGTGATTTTATTTGGAAAATAAAATAAATAAATTAACATATAAATCCCCCCCTTTATTTCTCTCTCCTTCCCACCCCTCGTTGATCCGTCAATTAAAACATAACGAAATAAAAAAAATGGAGAAACCCATCGCGCAGAGCGCGACAGGCGCTGACGCCACCGCCAGTGGTACTCCACCGCGACCACCAACCTCCGGCGAGAAGCCCCACCTCGCGCCTCTCTCTCCCTACCCCTGATCGAACCCGCACCCCAAAGCTCAGCCCTCCTCCGCGTTAAAACCCTAGGACACCACCGCCGACCCCAAACGCCCCTCCCCCTGGCCTCCGCCTCGACTGCTGGGGGCCCCCTCCTCCACAGCGCCTCCTCCTTTGTCAAAGATCCCCACAACCTCTTTTAAAACCCAAAACCGTACCCCCTAGACCCCCACCCAAGTCGACAGCCGCGCCCTGGCCAAAGGGGACCCGCCACCTGTTCTGCAGCCGGCCGATGAACCCTCCTCCCCCTTCGAGCAGCGGATGTAAGTTTTCATTATATTTTCTAGTATAAAAATTCAATTTTTATTCGTTTATCTCTAGTATAAAAAGGCGATCTTTATTGGAATGAAATAAATAGTAAAGACGTGATTTTTAAATGGTGAAAGACGAAATTTTTATATGATAGAAAGCTTGAAAATATAATTTTTATATAAGTATGAGATTAGAAATATGATTTTTATTTGATGTGAAGATTAAAATTATGATTTTTATATTATAGAAGTAATAAAAATATAATTTTTATATATGTATGTAAATAAAAATACGATTTTTATTGTGGTGTTAGCAAAATAAAAATATAATTTTTATTCATTTAGAGTAATAAAAATATAATTTTTATTATAGTAAAGCAATAAAAGTATAATTTCTATTCGAGTGGTAAGTAAAAATACGATTTTTCTATATTGAATAACATAGTAAAAATTCGATTTTTATATATTGAATAGCGAAGTAAAAATTCGATTTTTACATATGTAGAGAATACGGGCAACGAAGATGACAAAAATGCGATAACGATGAAGATTTCTATCAAAGAAGAGTCAAGATGATTGGATAGCTTTGGTGAGAATTTCTCACTCTTTAATTTTATTTTTCTAGTTATATAAATATATACTAGGATGCAGACGGTGTTTAGTAGCACCCGACACCCGTCATCCACAGACCATGGATGGCTTGTTTGTTTAATTGTTAAGTTGTGTAGTTGGTTAGATTATTTGATTTGAATTGAATTGTTTGGTGGAATGAAATTGATTTGATTGATGTGTGAATGGCGTGGACCTTCACTAGACCGAGGATAAGGCTAGGCCTCGTCCCGTTTCTAGTATCGTGCCGTTATGCCGCCGAAATTTTCTAAAATAAGTTAGAAAAATAAAAATATCATTTTTATTTGGTAAATGAACTGAATAAAAATTCATGTGTTAAAATAAAATATCTGATCGTTAAAAATATAATTTTTAACGTGAATGTGAATAAATAAATATTCATTTACAAACCGGACGGTTTGTTTATGTACACCTATTTGAAGGACATTGATTGGGACGATAAATTTTACACATCGCCCAACTGCACAAATAAAAATCTGTGTTTGATTGCTTGAAACCCCACATGTGAATAAATTATCATTATAAATTGTATATGGTGCATGTTAGCTCACCTCCCTCATCCATAGACCGTGGACAATTTAATTGACTGTATTGTGTTTTGATTGTGATGTTGTGATGATTAACATATTAAAAATAATGTTAACATTAACGTGGTAATTGAAGTTAAATTATAAATATTTATTTATACTTTAAACAGTGAAAATTGGTAAATTTGAAAAATATTTCAAATCGAATTAGAACGGGTTAAATTAATTAACTAGTGATTATTTTGAATAGACTGTTGTTGTTTGAAAACCCAACATGGGTCTGGGGATGATAATTTATTCACATCTCCCCTGAATTTAATTATATGTCAATTGATCGACGCTAATCTATAAAGTAGAAAAGCGCGACATTTGTAATAAATTCTGCAAGCATACAGGTGTGTAGCATACAGGTCGAACACAGGGAGGAAAGTTAAATTTTATTATTTATATGTTTCGTGGGCGTGTTAGACGAACTTTGGAGGTTGTTTTCAATGTTGTTGAAACTGCTACAAATCTGAATCTAATCAGACGTATATCAAATTCAACAACAGGAAAGAAAATAACAAGTACTAGCAAAAACAACAAAAGTAAATAATAACTGGAACAATAACAGAGAATTAAAAATAGAGTTGCTGTTGAAACTAATCAAACAGTCAACACTAGTATGCAGTAACAAAGACAATAACAATATGTGTTCTACCGAATCTAATCGTGTAGATACACAAATTGTTTTAAAAGAAAAGTAAATAACTAGAACAAGAAAATTTTATTAAACTAATGGCAGTACAGAATTATGAGATGCTTTTTACAATGGTTACAATCACATATTTATAGATGAGAAGGGTAAAACCCTAACTAGGTCTATGAATAAATGGCCCTCCTCATTCATGAATATTTCTTGCCTTCCTTGACTACCTGATTGGAGAAAATCTGGGCATATCATGGTAAATATTTTCCATATCTTTCAATTCTCTTATGTGGCTAATTGATTGGTGCATGTAATTGATTCTTCCAAACAAGGATGCTTATTAGAATCCCAAGACACAGAGGATAAAATCTTCACAATGGATCTTTTCTTGGCAGCCATTCAATCAGAGATTCTTCTAATTGAAATTGAATGATTTGAATTTAATTCCATGACAAGAATATGGCTATTGCTGAAATGTTAATTGGTGCACATCATAAATACATACACATGAATATGTGTATATATATAACATAAGACTATCCAAATATTCCTCAAAGCAAAGGGACCAGTGTGAACGCGCTCCGTTTCTTTGGCAAAAAGTGAGTTTGACGGGGTTCGAACTCAGGTCTCTCAGCACCAATTCCTATGCCTTTACCAGTGAGCTACTACTTCTTTTGCAATTGAAATGAATTTGATGTGAGGAAGTAGCTCTTTCTTGTAGTTGGCCTTTGATTTGAATTGAAGGAGACATTTCTTGACATCCTGTAAAAACATACAAGAGTAACCAAAGTATCATTTATTTATTTACAAAAGATAAAGCATAAGAGTAATAAAATAAACACTTTTCAGTGTCAATCAAATACCCCCACACTTATCTTTTACTCGTCCTCGAGTAAAAAAAAATGAAAACTAACTAGATAGGTCGCACTTTCGTAGGAAACACGATTGCATTGAGCGTATGCAACAAGCCGTTAAACCTCTAGGTGTCCCTAGTAGGACGAGTGGTGTCTCGTGAGGGTTTTCAGCGGATACTACCCACAAAATCCAAATGCAGTATGCTATGATTCTAACGAAACTACATGAATGCAATGGACATATGCAAAAATAAAAACGAAAAATGACAACACGACTTATTTCAGGAAAGTGGTACAACAAATTAAGTTAATAATTTCTAACCAGTTGATTTTATTTTAGATACCTCGACTTGTCACAAATTTCCAATATAAATCAAGTTTTCAAATGTTAAATTCCAGTTTGGCCAGTTAGTTCGGTCGATAACATAGTGCAGCCATGAAATAAATTCTTAGTTTGCTTGGCACAGTTTGTAAAGTGGTATTCTAATTTTCTCATGTATGGCTAGTCAAATCAATAAGGTCAAGAAGTGTTTGGGTATCATCGCTTATTCTTTATTCTATAAAAATTTAAGATTTATGATTAAGTACATACACCTAACTAAAAAGACCAAGGTTTACCACCCATGCACTGCCTCGCGGACTAACGGAGAGTAGGTAAAGAGCTTGGCGGATTGTGCAGGCCGACTTTGACTTTGTCAACAACATGTCGGATAGAGCTTGGCGGGTTTGCACACCAACGCTTGATATACAAGCAATGTTGGATACCCTTGGATTACTATTATTATTATTGAAATTATAAGCACAAAAGAGAGTTACGCGAATTCAACTTAACACAACTTAGTTTTAAAGATTTGAAAAGCCAATATAAGTATTTTAAGTCCTCCACTTATTTAAACAAAGTCTACAATATAGAATAGATTTCATGGCCATCACCTAAGAATCTCCCTATGTACCGGTTACACTATTATCCCTCAAGATTAAACTTTTCATTATATTTCAAATTTGAACTTAGTTGAGAGAAAAAAAATACTATCAACTGATTAATAATCCTTAACTTATTTTGTTGTATCAAATCTAAATTGAGTCGTATTTTCAAAAAAAAAAAAAAATGGCATGTTACTACAGTCTAAAATGCATGATGGTCCTACTTAAATGGCTGAAAATAAAAGAAATAAAAACAAAGAAAAACGAAGATGGATGAAATGCAGACTCCCCCCCACACTTGATTCAGACAGTGTCCCAACTGTCTAAGGAAGAAAAACAAAGAAAAAAAAATGAAAAATAAAAGAAAAAGAACGTGTACCACCTGATTTCATGGTGGATGGTCATGCAGATCGATAGAGTCGTCTTCGTCATATTGCTCAAATTCCAAAAATGGTTTCAGTCGTTGACCGTTTACTTTGAAGACTTTTCCATCTCTAGGATTTTCAATTTCAACCGCTCCATGAGGGTATACTGTTTTCACGACATAAGGTCCAGTCCATCGAGATCTGAGTTTTCCTGGAAACAAGTGAAGTCTAGAGTCGTATAAAAGAACTTTTTGACCTACGTTGAATTCCTTACGAAGTATGTTTTTGTCGTGTTGGGCTTTGGTTCTTTCTTTGTAGATTTTCGCATTTTCATACGCCTCATTTCTCAATTCCTCTAATTCAGAAATTTGTAACTTCCTGTGTGAGCCAGCCTTTTCTAAGTCAAAGTTCAAAAATTTTATGGCCCAAAGAGCACGATGCTCTAATTCAAGAGGTAAGTGACAGGCCTTTCCAAAGACTAATCGATATGGTGACATCCCTAGATTGGTTTTATAAGCAGTGCGAAAAGCCCAAAGTGCATCAATCAGTTTTACGGACCAATCTTTTCTATTGGAATTCACGGTTTTCTCAAGAATTTGTTTGATTTGTCTATTGGAAACTTCTACTTGTCCACTAGTTTGTGGATGGTAAGGTGTTGACAGCTTGTGTATGATTGAGTATTTCTTGAGCAAGGACTCAAAAGCACGATTACAGAAATGAGTGCCATTATCGCTAATGATAGCTCGAGGTGTGCCAAAGCGTGAAAAGATGTTTTCTTTGAGGAATTTGACAACAACCTTGTTGTCGTTGGTTTTGGTCGGAATGGCTTCAACCCATTTTGAGACATAATCTACCGCAAGTAGGATGTAAAGGTTCCCAAATGAATTTGGGAATGGTCCCATGAAATCGATGCCCCAAACATCGAATAACTCAATCACTAAAATGGGGTTGAGAGGCATCATGTTTCGCTTAGAGATTCGACCCGTTCTTTGACATCGCTCACATTTAGAGCAAAATTCGAAAGCATCACGGAAGAGTGTGGGCCAATAAAAACCACTTTGCAAAACCTTTGCAGCAGTTTTTCTTGCACCAAAATGACCGCCACAAGCATGGTCATGTGAGAAGGAGAGAATACTTTGGTGTTCATGATCGGGCACACACCTTCGAATGATTTGGTCTGGACAGTATTTGAAAAGATATGGGTCATCCCAATAGAAGTTTCGAACTTTTGAGAGAAATTTTTGTTTATCTTGTTTCGACCATTCAGCGGGCATTTGTTGTGTGACAAGATAATTCACGATGTCAGCATACCAAGGGGTGTTAGAGATCGAAAGGAGTTGTTCATCAGGAAAATAGTCATCGATTTGGGTGTCGTTATCATTTTCGTGCACAATTCGAGAGAGATGATCAGCTACTACATTTTCAGAACCCTTTTTATCTCGTATTTCTATGTCGAATTCTTGAAGAAGAAGGATCCAACGGATCAGGCGGGCCTTGGCATCCTTCTTAGAAAGCAAATATCGTAAGGCAGCATGGTCAGTGTAAACTATGACTTTGGATCCTATGAGATATGGTCTGAATTTCTCAAGAGCGAAGACAACTGCCAAAAATTCCTTTTCAGTAGTTGAGTAATTCAGTTGGGCCTCGTTTAAAGTTTTGCTAGCGTAATAAATGACTCGAGGGAGTTTATCAATATGCTGACCCAAGATGACTCCAATAGCAAAATCAGAAGCGTCGCACATAAGTTCGAAGGGTTGAGTCCAATCAGGAGGTTGAATGATGGGAGTTATGGTCAAGAGTGATTTAAGAGTTTCAAAAGATGTTTGGCAATCAGTGGAAAATTCAAACTTTACGTCTTTAGCAAGTAAATTCGAGAGGGGTTTTGAAATTTTTGAGAAATCCTTAATGAATCTTCTATAGAATCCCGCATGGCCAAGAAATGAACGAACATCTTTGACAGATTTAGGAGGAGGTAAATTAGCAATCAAATCGATTTTGGATTTATCGACTTCTAGGCCATCTTTGGAGACGACATGACCTAGAACTATCCCCCTTTTTACCATAAAGTGGCATTTCTCCCAATTAAGCATGAGTGATTTCTCCTTACAACGCTTAAGGACGAGTTCTAGATGAGTGAGACATTGGGAAAAAGATGATCCATATATTGAAAAATCGTCCATGAATATTTCCAAGAATTCTTCCACCATATCAGAGAAAATACTCATCATACACCTTTGGAAAGTCGCGGGGGCATTACAAAGACCAAAAGGCATGCGACGATAAGCAAAGGTTCCAAAGGGACAAGTAAAGGTGGTCTTATGTTGATCTTCTAAAGCAACAGGAATTTGGTTATAGCCAGAGTATCCATCGAGAAAACAGTAGTACTCATGTCCTGCTAAACGTTCGAGCATTTGGTCAATAAAAGGCAAGGGAAAATGGTCTTTTCGTGTGGCTGAGTTAAGCTTTCGATAGTCGATGCACACACGCCATTTGGTTTTGATTTTTGTTGGGACGAGTTCATTACTGTCGTTTTTGATCACTGTGACTCCTGACTTCTTTGGTACAACTTGTACCGGACTCACCCAAGTACTGTCAGAGATGGGATAGATGATGTTATTGTCTAGACATTTGATTATCTCCTCCTTGACCACTTCTCTCATGTTTGGGTTTAATCGCCTTTGAGCCTCACGGGTGGGCTTAGCCTCATCAACTAAGTGTATGCGATGTTCCACGATTGATGGGCTAATTCCTTTTATATCGCTAATTTCCCACCCCAAGGCGTCTTTATTTTCCCGTAAAGTTTCCAAAACTTTTTCTTCTTGGTCTTCGGTAAGATCAGAGGCCAAGATTACGGGGAAAGTTTCTGAGGAATCTAGGTAGGCATACTTAAGGTCTGGTGGCAAGGGTTTGAGGTCTAACTTAGGGAGTTCTTGTGTATCAACATTGGTCAACATTCCTTGGTTAGATTCAGGTGACGAAGTGTCGGAGTCAAGAATTTTGTTTAGTTCAGAAATGTATTCGAGTTCATCGAAATCGGAGTCGAAATGGTCAAGACACATTTTCAAGGCGTCAGAAGTGTCACTAGAGGTTTCATCAACTGTGGTTTGAATCATGTCAATTTCATCGATCTCAAAATCCCTAGGTTGCTTGTTGAGATTAAAGATGTTTAGCTCGATGGTTAGGTGCCCGAAGGAAAGTCGAAGCTGACCATTCCTACAATTAATAACAGCATTAGAGGTTGCTAAGAAAGGGCGTCCTAAGATCAATGGTATTTGAACGTTGGGATTTGGGACAGGCTCTGTTTCTAGAACTATAAAATCGACAGGGAAGTAAAACTGTTCGATCTGTATCAAGACGTCTTCGATAATTCCCAATGGCTTTTTGACAGATCGATCGGCTAGTTGAAGTGTGATGTTCGTTGGTTTAATCTCCCCTAGTCCAAGTTGACGATAGACAGTATAAGGGAGAAGGTTGACACTGGCACCAAGGTCGAGTAGGGCACGAGAGATGTGAGTGTTTCCTATTTTACAATCAATCATAGGGCAGCCAGGGTCTTTATACTTGACTGGGGCAAGATTCGAAAGAACAGAGCTTGTATTCGCAGTTAGAAAGGCGGTTTTTGGGACATTGGTCGCACGTTTTTGTGTGCACAATTCCTTAAGACATTTGGCATATTGAGGGATTTGTTCAATGGTGTCTAAAAGAGGAATGTTCACACGGACTTGTTTGAAAATTTCCAAGATTTTATCGAAATTTGCAGCTTTCTTCTTATTATTGAGTCTATGAGGAAAAGGAGCTACTGGTTTATCGATTCTGCGATCAGTTTCATCATTCGAAGAAGAAGGTGGTTGGGGTGTAGAAGATGAAATGTTGGGATTGCCAACATTGGTTGTCAAAGGTGGGTCGGGTTTGCCGACGCTGGGAGAAGAACTGTTGGGATTGCCAACATTAAAGGGAACTTGAGGTTTAGAAGAATTGGCATTCGAAGCCAATGGGTGGTCATCAAGATTAGGGGTTGGGGTCGAGTTAGAAAGTTTGTCAGGGTCGTCCACGTTATTATCAATCCTCTTTCCAGATCGAAGGGTTGTAATAGCGTTGACTGGATTATGGTTTTCGTCCTCACAAGAATTTACAGTACGAGAGTTATATTTTGGATTCACCTCAGGTTGACTAGGCAATTTTCCTTTCTCATTATTTTTCGCCATTTCCTTTATCATATGCATTAGTTGGTCGATTTTAGCGTCTTGATTATTTATTTGTTTTTCCAATCGAACAATATCTTGTGATGGTTGAGAAGATTGAGATGATTGGTTTGATGATTGAAAATTGGGGTGCCTATAAGGTTGTTTGGATTGAGGTGTAGTTTGAGAGGTTTGAGAATTGGGGGGTGGAGCTTGGTAATTCGGATTGGGAATAAAGGGTTGCATGTGAGATGGGTTTGCCGAATTATTGGGGTTTGACCAAGAGAAGTTTGGGTGGTTTCTCCAACCAGGATTGTACGTGGCTGAGTAAGGGTTATTTTGAGCTATAGCATTGGCTTGGTCCTGAGAGTAGTAGTGGGGTAACCCTTCTCCGGCTTGAGGAGTTTGATTTTCTACGGGAATTTGATTCACTTTTCAGTGTCAATCATCAATCGATGGGTTGACAGACTGTGATGAGCGTAATTTATTTATTTTAACGCTTATACAGTGGTAGAATACACTCTGGATGATGTGCGGATGTTTAATGATTATTTATCATTATTATGAATACATGCGATGTATGGAAATCCATATAAATATATTTATATGGTAATTGATTGAGTTTGATTCCTATTTAGAAATAACGAATAGTTTTAAAATAATATATAGTATAGTTTTCAAATATTATATAGTATAGTTTGCATATATTATATAGTATAGTTTTCAAATATTATTCAGTATAGTATTAAATTAATATTCTGTATAGTTTTAAAATAATATTCAGTGAAGAATCAATATATGATTTTAATGTCCTATTTTTGATGGGCATGAAAATATTGAAATATTCAGAACTAAAATGAATATGAAGCTGAGTTAAGTAGTTGAACACCATTTTTAACCTGAATGGGTGATTTTACTTCTTTTATAAATAATATCGAAAAGAATTGATTTCAAAATCTAATATTTTGAAAATATTATCATTTTAATATTATAATGATATGGGATATTCAATTTTGATGTAAAAATGAAATGGAATTTGAAATCGTTTTAAAATGAATTTATAAACAATTTATAAAATACGTTTTAAATGGAAATCAACGAAATATATATTATATATATTTAATGGCCTGAATAGAATGCACCATGCAATGACTATTCGCGAATTTCAACCATTAACTTCAAATTGACATAATGGGAGATCCGACCGTCAGATTGTCCTAAAACTGGAACCATTGGGTTCGTATCGAAAAGAGATTTTCAAGGAATATAACAGATTTGAAATCTAACAGTTGGATTTGGAATTATGTCCGTATCAATTTCAGGAAAGGTCGCTATGAATGCAGATCGGTGGTCGATATTGGAAACCGAATGTAAGGGCCTTAATAAAATTATTAAAAATATGGAAAAATTATGTAAAATCATAATTAATGATCTGGAAAATTTTTGATGAAAAATTCCAAGTTTGAAAAGATAAATACATATTTTTATCGAAATGAACCATTTGCTAACTAGTATAATAATCCAATATTTTTTTAAAAGAAATAAATTGGATTTGAAATGGTTTTGATACAACAAGAATTTTCCAAGGTATGACTTGAAATGGATTGGAATGGAAATAATCTTTGGAATATTACAATATTGGATTCCGTGATTATACGGATATTGTTATGGGAATTTGGAAGATACATATATCGTTATTCCCGATACGATATCCGTTAGTTTTAGTATTTAATATTGAATATAAGTCGATATAATTTCTATTCAGAACCTTGTATTTAATATCAAATTAGATTTTGGGTTTGTCGTGAATTGTGTATTTAATAACATTGTTCTTAAACCCATTTGAGAAAAGAATAAATCTTTTAAATAAGATTTAGAGAAGTTTACTAATTAACTAATATTTAATTGGAATTGAATTGAAATTGGATTTTGGGTTTGTCATGAATGGTGTTTTAAATAACATTTGTTCTTTAACTCAATTAACAGTGAAGAGATGATTTGGAATTTATAAATCTTTTTATTAAGATTTAATGAAAATTTTCCAAAGTAAAGTTTTCCAATTTAATATATTAAATTGGAACTGAACGGAATTCGATTTGGTAATAATCGAAATGAGATTCTGTGAAGGAAGACCAATACTATTTATGAAATTTAAAAGTCCTTGTCGTTATTTCGTTTATAGTATCAGTGTAACAACCCGCATTCTACGCATCGGAGGATCGTAGAATATTTATTTCTTTCCCATATGAAGTCGTATGGTCATGTAACTTTGGGAAACAACCATTAGAGTCATTTCCCATGTTCATGATTTTTGTCGATTTTTAAATGACCGTTTTGCCCCTAGCTGATCTTGTTTCGGACATAACTTTTGATTAGAAAGGAATTTTGACCTGAAACCGCTTCCATTAGATTCGTTTGATGGTTTACTTTTCCGTAGAGTGGTCATATGTGAAAAACGGACTTACCGTTTGGGAGATATGGCTGAAATAAGGTTTGGAAGGTGAAAAACTGCTTAACCGGGCCAAACAGGGTGATTAGCGAATGGGCCCATAACCCATTTCGGGATTAGGGTTATGGGGAGGCTAAAAGGAGTTAGAGATTCATTCCATTTCAGTTTTCTAGCCTCCACTTACCTCTTAGAAACCCTAAAAATGGCCTCCAACCTCTAAATCACCTCCAAATCATCTTCTAATCAAGGATTAAGCTTAGCAACATCAAATCAAGGGAGATCTACACGAAATCAACGTTAGAGCCGCTGTTTAGCATCGGGATCCGCACCAAATCAGAGATTTATTTCAGATCTAAGTTTATTTGTGGCTAAGGTGAGTGATTTGCGTAGTTCCTCACTAATTATGGCTAATTAAGGGTAATTAGAGTTAATTAGCGAATTTAAACATGATAAAATTCTGGAAAAATATTTATAAAATTTGAAATGATGTTTTAGACCTCTGATATTGATTTGGTTAATTTGGTTAAGTTTTGCTAATCATATCATTAGTTTCACCTAAACATGCTTAAGGGAAAATATGGGGTTTTGGCTAGGTTTGATCCACTTTAACCTACCATATTGTTGTTTTGATGGTTGTGGTCGATTACACATGTTGCTATGACTGTATGGTATGCTTTGTGATTGATTAGAATAGTTGGAATGGTCGAAAACGCCGTCGAGTGGCGTAAATTGCTTGCTGGAAAAACTGCAGGAAGACATCCGAACCAGATCGGATCGGTAGGAGGACCCGATCCGCTCTCACACTCCACACTTCGATTCACTTGTACTTATCGTGGCATGCATCATCCGATCCGACCCGCTTGGTGTTCTCCGACCCGATCCGCCATGGTACCCTGACCCGAACCGAAGTACTACGACGAGGCTTGGAGACTACGACCCGACCCGAGTTGATTAGAAGAAGTCGATCCGAACCGTGGCAAACTGGAGGACCCTAATCCGAATCGGTGATGGCGACTGGACGTAGAGATTCAATCCGACCCGCTGAGGTGATGATGACCCGATCCGATCCAGCGAAGAAGGAGCACTCCGATCCGAACCGAACTGATGACTAGGGGGAAATCCGAACCGATCCGGTGATGACCAATAACCCGAGATGCAAAGGTAGTCCAAATGGAAGTTAGAGCTCAGGATCCAGTTAGGAACCAATGAGTTCACTTCATGGTTGGGCTTTGCTGCGGGACGTGTGATAAGGAGTTGTCGACGTTCATAACTTCGATTCACCACTGGAAATGGATGATGGGCTACTTATCAGTGCAGTAGAGTCACTATGACTCGAGGGGCAAGGTGATGGTAGCAAGACTACGTTATCGGTGCAGTAGAGTCATTATGACTCGAGGGGAAAAGTGATGCGTAGTAAGACTATGAGCCAGTGCAGTGGGGTCATTGTGACTCCATGGGGCAGAGTGGACATAGTAAAGGATTAGTAAGGCTATGAGCCAGTGCAGTGGGGTCATTGCGACTCCATGGGGCAAAGTGGACATAGCGAAGGATTTGTGGCTGTGTATCAGTGCAGTGAAGCCATTTATGACTTCATGGGGCAAAGTGATCATAGCAAGGTATGTTGGGTGATCGAAGTGGTGAATATCGTATGCTTTATGCACTGAGTGAGAGATGTGAGGATGGTTGTTATGCTTGATTGTTTGCCATCACTATGACATGCACACCCCCACCCCCGTTTTCTTTACACCATTTGAAATGGAACCTTAGAGTGTTGTACAGTATGTAGTGCTAACTCTTTGGTTGCAGGTCCAGGTTCAGGTATGTTTTAGTCTACCTGTTATTGTTCTGTTTAGATGCTTATCGCTCATACCAGGCTTTATGTCTGACCCAGAGTTTTTTGTCTCCTCTTATTACTCTGGGTGCTCACACGAGCAGACTAGAGACAGGTTATCTGGTGAAGCACGAGTAGCTGATTCGGAGGTGAGCAAGAGGCTTCCACGTATGATATATAGATATTCTCCCTGTGTCGTTGGTGGTCGCTACTTGGGCATTAGTAGTGTACCTCCTTTATCTTGCTTTTGCTTTTTGAGACAGTTTGAAAAGTTGTAATAATGTTAACTTTGGATCATAAGCTGTACTTGGATTTTCCGCTGCTACGTTAGTTTGTTTCAGCTTATGCACTGTCTCACCTGTTCTATGTCAAGTATGTTGTTATTATATTTTATTCCATGCGCTGTGAGACATTTTACAGGTTTCTTTTTAGTTCATTTTCCTTCTTTCCTTTTCTTCTGACGATCCGTCCCGTGCTAACTGGACATGTGTACCGCGCACTTTTGGAGTAAATGTCGGTTGGTGCGGGCAGGCCGTCACATTTGGTATCAGAGCTCTAGGTTGCGTAGTTAACCTGGGGAAAGACACTAGGGAGAGATAGTACGTATATGAGAGAGCGTATTTGTGATTACTTTGGTTTTCAAAAGCTATATATATATACTATTAATAGTATAAGAATGAAGTCGTACTGCACTAGCACCATTATGGGGTTGTTAATCGTTTCCCCTTTTACAGATTGACGATGAGCCGATATGCAAGGGGTGCTGGTTGGGGAGCCAATAATGGGAATGCTGCTGACATGAGGGCGATGTTTAATGACCTCATGAGAGACATGCTTAGGGAGGTGTAAGGGGCATTTCCCAATCCCAGAATTGGTGGTGGTCCAGTAGTGCAGGCGCCTAGGGTCGACTTCGCCAAGTTGTGCAAGGATTACAATAACCTTGGTGGGAAGCCGTTCCACGGAACGGAGTCGGCCACAGATGTTCAGGATTGGTTGGATAGCTGTGATCGTATCTTCGACGACTTGGGTATCGAGGATGCGATGAAGAGAAGGCTAGCATCTCGTCATCTGCAAGGGCGAGCGATGAATTGGTGGAATGCCATTAGAACAACTACTCCAGAAGATCAGGTTACTTGGGATCATTCAAGGCTCGCTTTAGCGAGAAGTTCATTCCAGCTGCCCTGAAGTCAGTGTTGTTTAAGAGATTCTTGGAACTCAAGCAGAATGGTCGGGCAAGCTCTGACTATATTGCTGAGTTCGACACTTTGTCGAAGTATGGACTATCTCTTATCGATACTCCTGAGAAGAAGAATGAGAAGTTCATTACTGGGTTGGATGGATACTTGGGGGAAAGGCTTATCAACCACATCGATGAGACTTTTGAATCGATTGTGGGGAAAGCTTTGAGATCAGAGAGTCTTTACCCTAAGTCAAAGAACCATTTGCTAACTAGTATAATAATCCAATATTTTTTTAAAAGAAATAAATTGGATTTGAAATGGTTTTGATACAACAAGAATTTTCCAAGGTATGACTTGAAATGGATTGGAATGGAAATAATCTTTGGAATATTGCAATATTGGATTACATGATTATACAGATATTGTTATGGGAATTTGGAAGATACAGGTATCGTTATTCCCGATACGATATCCGTTAGTTTTAGTATTTAATATTGAATATAAGTCGATATAATTTCTATTCAGAGCCTTGTATTTAATATCAAATTAGATTTTGGGTTTGACGTAAATGGTGTATTTAATAACACTATTCTTAAACCCATTTGAGAAAAGAATAAATCTTTTAAATAAGATTTAGAGAAGTTTACTAATTAACTAATATTTAATTGGAATTGAATTGAAATTGGATTTTGGGTTTGTCGTGAATGGTGGTTTAAATAACATTTGTTCTTTAACTCAATTAACAGTGAAGAGTTGATTTGGAATTTATAAATCTTTTTATTAAGATTTAATGGAAATTTTCCAAAGTAAAGTTTTCCAATTTAATATATTAAATTGGAATTGAACGGAATTCGATTTGGTAATAATCGAAATGAGATTCTGTAAAGGAAGACCAATACTATTTATGAAATTTAAAAGTCCTTGTCGTTATTTCGTTTATAGTATCAGTACGATACAGAACTTTATATCGATTATGTATTGATCTGTTTTTCGTGAAGATTCCATGGTTAATGGAATATGATTTTGGAGTTTATCATGGACTGTTTTTAAGTGAAATTAGTTCTTTAACCTAGTTAAAGACGGAATTTATTTCCTAAATTTGAATAATCATTAAACAATGATTTTTAGAGATTAAAACTAAGCGGAGTTTTAATGAATCTTTAATTAGATTGAAAAGTTTAATGTGGTAATTAAATTTGCCAAATTTGAGAAATGATCGAGAATGGAATACTACCAGTTTACTCCAGGTGATAGTTAAATCTTTAATTAGATTTGAACGTGAAATGGTAATTAATTTTACCGATAAAACGGTGGGTGTTAGATATGGAGTACTACCAGTTTTGCTCCATGGGATGAATAGGTTGGGATTGGGATTAATTAATAAATGATTACTTGGGTAAGGTTCGCTAATCCCGACTAGTAACCTTAATTTGGTTTAGAATTGATAAAGGATAAAATAAAATCTTATGAAATTGATATCCAAAGGAAGATTAAAGAATAATTTTAAAAGAATATATCTTTGATAAAATTAATGGGAACCTTTTCCCTAAAATGTGAATATTGGAATAAAAGAATATTTTGGATTGGAATAAGGCGTGTGATGTGCTTTTATAGCACTTGGTTATTGATTATAAAATACGCGAGTAATTCAAAAAGACCGGGTTTAACTTATTCTGAATAAGTAATACGACGACAAAAAGTCGACAAGGAAGAGTTGGTTGAAGACTGGAGTTCTTCACATAATTAGGATGATTACTGATGTCTTGATTGGGATGTACACCCAATACAAGGTAATAAGTGGTGACGTAGTTGGAGATCGACTGGATATGTGAGGACCTCTCTCCTGTATTGGACATATGGGATGAGGAATAAGGTGCCTCCGGTTTCGTTCAGACCCAGAACGAACTTGCAAATGGATGGTATGTCCGACATTGTATTCCTTTATATTGTATTCGTTGATATCTGCTAAATATATATCTATTTGGTGGCGGAGAATTTGTTCTCTTGCTTAACACCCTTCTCTGAGACGTACGAGCTTAGAGGTTATATATTGGTGGAAATCAGTGGTACGGTATGGATTGACAGTGTGGCATGCTGAGTTGCATGGATCAAGGCTTTTGTTGAAAAGCAGAGTCTTGTGGTTGATGATCAAAGCACAACTTTAATTAGCGTAGCTTTGTGTATAACATTAGTTTGCGAACCTCACACCCCGTATGAGTCAAAAACAGGAAAATGACCGCAGGGAGCACACGACGTTTCTTTCTAGTTAGGAGTGGTGTCATGGTATTGAGACCTGACATTTTTACTTATGTGGAAGATGGAATGAGGAGCCTTGAGTATTGAGTCCCTAGTGGCTCAGAGATAGGTTCGATAGGACTAGGAAACGTGTGTTTAGGAATAACAAATCCATTAAAGTATGTGTGGACTGGCCCTACCGCTTCCAAGGGTTGCCCCGTGGTGTGTAATCCTGAGGCATTTGCTAGAGTGTCTCGAATCAGTGAGGAGTCATCCCTTGCCTTGACTCATAGATGGAAATCCAATTTCTAATACACAACTTTTCGGTTTTAATTGCAGAACTAGTATGGCGGCTTAATATGTGGTACCTATGTCGTTTATGATTGATACATTTATATTTGAAGTTGATTTTGACACTATGCACTTATAGTAAATCAAGTTGATTTGTTTTAAACGTACCAAGCATGTTTGGTTGTTATAAGGGAAAACTCTATCCTCCGGCTTGCGTTGCATTGTGTGATGGGACCTGAGTCTTATAATAGCTTCATTTTCCAAAAAAAGTATTGCGTTATTTTATTTTAAATTGAGACTCATGTGAAGTCAACCCGTTCCATGTTATTCGGCGTCTCATGTTTTCCTAACTTTTAAATTAAAGATATAATAACTGTTTTAGTTCTCACACCGGTCCCATAACTGACTCAGAGTTTATTGCTTTAACCTAAACTCTGGATGCACATATTTTCCACACAGACAGCTGTAGTTTTGGTTTTGCAGATTTCTTTTCATAGGATCCTGGTTTACAGCTGGAGCAATATTCAGAAAGCTTTGTATCCATGTATTTCTTTCAGTTGTGATAGTTGATGTTGTTCTGTTGCACATTGTATTTATGTATTGTATTTTTCGCAGCTTTTGTAATTGTAAATCTCTGATATTTTCCGTTGTGTAATATTATGTATCCATACTCTTATATATTCTTGTATTATGATGTAAATTGTTGTAATATCAATGAAATGTTATATTGTTTGTGTACTGATGCACCGTGTTCTCAAAGCAATACAGGCTTTCCCGTAAGGGGAAGTTTGGGTCGTTTCACTTCCTCTGTCATTAGTCCCCAAACCAAAATTGTCGTCAGTACAACAATCTCAACACAACCTCTACCTCCTTCAGAAACTCGTACAACAGCCATACCACCCAACTCCCTTCATTTTACCTTCAACGCAAATTCCCTAATTTAAGCCATCACCCCACCATTAATTACTTTAACCTGCAAATACCAAACCCACAATGCCTCATCCACGAAATCCCTTCCCAGAATCACTATTCCTCATGCTTCCACTCCTTCGATTCAACCAACTTCCTCACACTTCCACTCCACGAAGTACCCTACATTATGTACATATACGATTAAGCTTGGCAGCAAAATAAATAATTTTCTTCCGTACACTACACTATGGCTATTTAGATGTAAACACGCATAACCAAAAAATGGTTTTTTTAACTTGGCAACAAAATAATAAGCCATAAGCTTTATATTTTCAACCACTTGGATCAGGGACAGGCTTGTAAAGCCAAGGAGTACCCTGAAAAAACATCAAATGTGCACCTTGTGCATACTGATTAAACTGCACACACAAAATAGCATTATTAATGAACTGTGAATTGTAATGAACATCAATTTTACAGTAATAAACACCAAAGCAACACACTAACCTGTTCTGGAGTTATTTTAACAAAACCAAACCTTTTGACCTAGAGAGCTTCAGATTCATCAACTGAAGGCAGCACAAAGTGTTTAACCTTTAAGGATACCAATAGTTCATCTATGCATGAAAAAAGTGACTGGAAATATCCTTGACAAAAGAAGAATACAGTTTGCTAAACAAAAGAAATTATTTTAGGATATAGGCACAGGGCATATGAAATAGAATTATCATCCCTTAGCGATATTTGCTTGTGGCAACTATTGGAAGCTCGACAACAAAACCCAATATACGCAAAATGCCTATTGATACAATTAAAGAGCTTCCCATAACATTCATAAAATCATTAGACAGTTTAACAGGTTGAAGTGGAAGTTCAGATGATGTAGCAAACAACTTACTTAACAATTAATATTGCACAGTACATTCCTACGTAGTCTTGATCTCCAACTTCCCTTCTGCATTAATTACAGAAATCAATCAGGAATGAAATTAAATAAAATGAAATGTGAACATACAAAAATGCTAAAACAGATTGCCCACAGACCATAAAGGGAATGAGGTCACGGCCTGTAGCGTCTACAATTGGCAAAAGAAAACAACAGTTCCACAAGATTCAAAGGATGATGCATATGTAGAGAAATTGAGACACACAAAAAACTCGATCCAGAAAGTTTAACACAAGGCACGAAATTACCAAACCTATTCTCACCGGTTGAAAATCAGTCTCCATTCGGGAAATGGCTGGAGAAGAATCGTCCTTGAAGATAAACATAACCGACCCAGTCTTCACGCTAGATCCAAACTCCTCAAGTTCGTTGAAGCATTCAAATGAGAGAGAAAACATAGTTTCGATTATAGATCTGAAAAATGAAGCATGGTTAGTTTTAGGGGAAGGATCATTCAGATAATACTCAAGCATGGAGTAAGCCTAAGATAGAAAAGTAGAAGTTGTGAAATGACGGGATATGGAATGGAGAGAGAGCGATTGAGAAATAGTGGAGGTGGTAGTAGACCTAGATTGGGATAATTTGGGAGTGAGAATGAAATGAAGCAGGTTAATGAACATAAAAGTGGGAAATAGAAATAGCTGAGGTGTGGATTGATGATTAAGATTTTGTTTTAAATGATGGAGTGGATCGCTGAGGTGTAATTTTTTTTAATTTTTTTAATTTGAATATATTTATAACTACTACAACATCTTGCTGATATCTGTTTTAACATCTTGAAGAGAATGTTACAATAGAGAAAAATCAGCATAGCTATCGTTACATTATAACTAGTAATATCTTGTAATTTCATTGCAATAGACCATCTATGGTGTAGTGGTAGGACCTAGGACCGTTTTGCATCATAGAAATAAAACATTTCAAGAAACATAGAGAATTCAACAAAAAACGAATCAATTCATCTCAGATGAATAATAAAACACTTATAAACTAGAAGGTGTGAGTGAACAATCTCCTTGAATGGATTTGGGAGGATTTTCCACTAGAATTATTTGCAAAATGAGAGCTTGAGATTCTAGGAACCTAGCTGAAAGGAAAATATTTACATCAGGAGCTGAAATACAAAGAACCACCTTTACATGAAATAATATGAGGAAATGATTGCATGGATTGACTGCCGATGGATTAGGCTTTTCTCTCCACTTTAAAAGTATTAATTTACAAGGAGGATTTAGTTTTTGATTTAAGGAGAAGAGGCGATGAATTCACTCTCTGGTAAAAGCTTCAGCAGAAGGAGGAGGGATATAATAAAATAAAAGTTTGTAGCTTTCATTTCTTTTTCCAAAAATGACTAGAACAGAAAAGGTTTATAGGATCCAAACCCAATAACTAAAGTGTTGCAAATACCAAATGTTACTAATTATTCTCTTAAGCTTATGCAACTAATTTACACAAGTTTAACATTTCTAAATACAATTCCAACCCAAGATACACTATAACATTGTTTAATCCTCACAAAATATTTCACACCCATGTTAGAATATTTTTCGAACCATTTGAACATGAATTTTAACACAAACCATTAATATAACCATGTTTGTCAAAATAATTATTTTACCTTTAAAACATTTTATTTCTACAACAAAGTTTACACACTTCTTTGATTTAAACAAATCAAATCTGTCTTCTAGATAAAATATTCTAGATGTTCATATATTGATTCACAATCAATATTTGTATTTTATTTCTGACAAAAATCCAATTAATTTACCAATATTGCTGCAAAAGCCACTAATTTATTTTAACAACAATCTACAATTCATTTCCATTTTGATAAAAATATAACATTTCATTACTACTTAAATTTTCCTACCCATTTCAAAACACGCTATAAAACACAATTCTTAATTTATTTTTGCCAAGAAATACAACTTGCATTTGGGAACACAATTCAAAATTAATTATCCCTTTAAAACATCTTAACGCATATACTGGAAATATACTTTTCACCTAAATATTGATTGCTAATCAATATTGTACATTTTCAATATTCACTTTAATCATCAACTTATAAATTTACAAACATGAATTGGAATAAATTACTTAGTATACCAAAGATAATTAATTTATTCCAAAAAAAGCATAATCTAAAAACCACAAATTCATTATTTTTCATATTTTAAAATATTATACGAGTTGGATTCATGACTCGTATTTTATTCTTCTTTAAATTTAAAATAAAAAACACATTCTGATTTGCTTGGCCCGGGATCCCAAAACCCGAATTGTTATAGACTCCCCTACTTAAATAAATTGTGTCCCCGCAATTTACTTAAGATACACCAAATAAATTTTCATTTTTAATAAGTCATCCCAAATTTTATTTACGTGAAAAGATTTAGGTTATAATATAAGCTACAAGATCTTCAAACACTTCTCCAAAAAATTACTTAACTTGATAATGTTTTAAATATTCGGGTCACACCAGTTTAAATCCCTATCCCAATGGTATATCACAATTCTTCAAAACTTATAGTTTATCCTTCACATAGCAGATTATTTAGAATACGCATCATCTCCATTCAATTTCAAGTCAATAGAAATACTACCATGCCATTGCTTTTATATTAATTTTCTTCTAACAATGGTTGCTATCTTGATTCGAATATAATATAGCCCTGCCATTTTCGTTTGATACTTTCAACTTGATGGCTCCAACCATTCGTTAACTTGATTATAAGAATGAGTATTTTAAAAATACTGCTTATGTTTAAGATTGTTTGAAATTTCAAAATATTTTTATTTTGTGAAACACCGGTATTTATTCACCTTAAATTTATCAAAGCATAGATTTTCAAAAATAATTCTTTAACTCGTTTCAAATAATATTAAACCACCCACTCATTACAATTTATGATGTCTATTGGCTGCGAATTGGGCTATAAATTAAAACTCAAAAAATCTGAAATCTGTCCACATTCGTATCCAAAATGCGAATAATAACCGATGTCCGAAAAAACGGATACAGATACGGATACTTCCATATCCGCATCCGAAAATTATCCGTTCGAATTTTTTTAACACTATACTCAAAATTATATGTATTTTATTGCAATGAATGAGATTTTTTTTAGTTCTTTATTAAGTTGAAGGTTTATATTAAATGCATTTTTGTTGCTCAAATCTATTTAATTTCATTATATTTGTTTGTTTTTAACACTTTTGTGATCAATAGAATTGAAAAATATTTATGTTAAACAAAAAAATGCACTTACATTTTGGATTTATCGATCGTTAGTGGATATGATAATTATCCGATATCCGTTCGTATCCACGGATATAGATATTTGGTATCTGAAAATGATTTCAGATATGGATACAGATATAGCGTTACCCATATTCGAAAATATCCTTTGATAGCCCTAGCTGCGATGTCGACACGAGATCACTATAACTTCACCATCTGCATTTATTAACCCCAACTATCGTAGTAGTTTAATACTATCCTGACGAATATTTTTCATTACAATAACTAAAAGCTTACTTCATAATCCATAGAATAATGTACTAGACTGTCCCAAATAAGTTTTTAAGGAATTTTTATCGATGTCGTTGATCGAATGTATTGATTAGAACCCTTAAAATATTTAACGGACAACCGAACACGAATGATAACCATAAGTGCTTCAATTAAAAACATCCCAATATTACACTTCACCAATTATTTACTTAATTTATATTCCAAGACAACTAGTCTCTAAACAACTGTTTATTCATCAATATTAATACCATTCCTTAAACCCATTCGTAGGTTTATTAAATCCTTGCACAACCGAATATTTCATCTGTTTCCGTTGTGTGACCCTGATTTATTATCAGAATAACATACCATCATCCTAACACAAATTTCACATGTATATAAAGTCTTGAATTTAATTTATTTATCCATCCCAACCAATCCATTCAGTTTAACAACCAAACTCAATAATAAGAAAGACGGGATTAAATTTCCTTAAAACTTTAAACCCAAGAATTAAGCACTAGAGAGATCAGAGGATGGAATTTTCTATTAAGTTAATTGCGAATGATAGGACACCACATATGGAATACCACATAATGAAATACATTTCCCTAACTTATTCCGTAAGCATGGGCTTAAACACAACTAAACTATTAAGTATCACGAGAGTAGGATAACGAAGAAAGCGATGAAGCAGACACAAGTGTTATCCTTTTGCATTGTAACACATGTTCTATTCCGGTTATGTTCGGTGTTTATTGCATTTTGTTCTGAACCACCGTTCTGATACCATTTTGTAACACCCCATCCCGAGATCCGCCCTCATAAAGAGCATTAAGAAGTAATGCCATCTATTAAAGCAGAGAATAGGACTTAGGGGCGACCATTTATAGTTTTGTATTGAAAAATTATTGAATACGTCTACAGGGTGTCCAAAATTTCTTTTCTTATCTCAAATGGATCGACATACTCAATACATCTAATATGAAATTACGATGCCTAAGGATCGGTTTTAGAACAATATACAACTCATCACAGTTAACAGATCATAGAACAAATACATATAGATACAATCACATAATACAACATATATATGTGCTACAAATCTGATTTGTTAAACATGAACCATATAAAATACAACATCTCCAAACAAACGAATATACAATGATTCAAGCACTTGAATACAACTAGGAAATGACTCCAAAGATAAAATCCAAGATGAATCAGCTAACCTCAAGTCAACGATAAGCTACAACCTGAAACAACTCGATCTGATCCGAGCATTAACACACACAGGTTGTAGCAAATCGTATTTTGACAATTGGATATTTAAATATTTTTATTTTGTATATTAATCCTTAATTAAGTAGTGGTTTCGAAATATGACTTCCCGTAGACCACCAAATCGGGACTTAAGACCAGTTCCATTGAGTTCAGATCGACGGTTAAAATTTTTTAGACTGTAAGCATCAATATGTTTCAACTGTTGGACTTTTGATTGGTAGCTTAGGATCGATCTGTGGATTGATCCAAAAAGCTAACTTTTGCATATGATGGAATTAGGTCCTCAAACATTTTCCATTGGTCCCGGAATAACCATCAAGATTCTTTTGAGTATAAGGTTCGATATGTTTGGAGCTCAAGAGATTTCAGGCTTGGTGAATAGTGTTTTGAGTGGAGGTTATAAAAAATCTCATCTCTCACATTTGCAATCCCTGGCCTACATCCTCTTCATCAATGGTCAAAATCACCCAATCCAATCCTTCCACTCTTAACCAAATCCCCTAACATGAAAGTTTTTCATATCGATGACACGACAATGGTGCTGGTCGTTCGTTGATTGGATGTCGGAGTTGGCCGAAAATCGCCAAAAACCTGTCCTAGGCCCATTTCATTCTTTAGCTTGCCACGACTTCCTCATCGGGCATCGGCTCTTGGCACAAAAAGGAAAAATGTAAAGATTTAAAAATGAAGAGAATGGTGTTGGTTTGAGGTCAATAAGAATTCGTATGAGAGAGAAATTTGCAATTTGTTGATTTTGGTATTTTTGCTTTTTTCGGTGAACGGAGCATGGTGGGATGACGAGTTTTCTGGCAAAGGTAGATTGGAGGTAGGCACTTCAGATGGAGGTGGTTTGGTGTCGATCGGAGGTACGTGGTGGATGTGGTAGTTGGTCAAAGTTCGATCAAAGGTCAGATGTGTTGTTTCAATGCCCATTCATATCTATAACCTTCTAACTAGCATAACTTTTGCATATCAGCTCGGATTTGGACGAGGTTTGGTGTATTAGACTCGTATTGATAAACTCTACATTTTAGAGTTTGCTTGGACTAACTTGGCTAAGGTGAGTGATATTATCTCTCGCTGCACTATAGTTGTAGCATATAACGCTTTTGATGTTTACATGTGATTTCTAATTATAAAATGGAATATCTAGGATAAGAGAACCCAGTAATTAGTAAATAAAATGAAATAAATAGTGATTTAATTATATTTGAAATGGACATCACGTTCACCTATTTGGGTGCTACTACGTGCCATTATACATCAGTTTGGTGTTGTCGCTAGATTTCGGCCATTTGGAAGTATATTACACCTTGATTGTTGTAGGTAGGTTCTCTTTGATTTATTATGGTCATTTCGGATGTTTGTATGTTTAGGATTAGTATGACTATTGGTTGCATGGTTGACATGTTTTCTTAGTTTAATTCAAAACGATGTTTGTAAGGGATTTAGTATTAGGAAATATTTCGTTCATTAGAAATTGGGGTGCTTGTTGATTAAATGCACATGTTGATGTATGAGACGACCCGAAATCCCGTTTAGACGGAAACAGGGTTATCTTTGGAATATAACAAAGAAACCGATAATAGCAGAACAGAATTAAATAAATACACCAGATAATGAACAATAGAATATACTGGATAAAAGTAATCATCATAGTTACACAGTATACAGGATCTTACTTAGTACAAATACAGTTCAGCTATACATAAATGTCTACAGCGGAAATAAACAAAATATGTACAATAGGAGCTGAACAACATAAAAGGAAATAAATGATAGAATCCATCTTCAGCTCCAGCTATCCAGAAAGAACCAGCTAAACCTGAATACAAGGCTGCCCGTGTAGAAAAAGGGGCACCCGAGTTTGAAAGTGAAACAAACTACGAGTCAGTCATGGGACTGGTATGAGAAATCCACTCAACACATATATAATTGGCTAATCACAGGACCATGCCACTTTCGTGGAACGGGTTTACTCCATTGGATTGCCAGTGCTTTAAAACAAATCTTTCCTTTAAACATCGCTATGCTTTTTATAAAAATGAAGCCGTTATAAGACTCAGTTCCCATCACACAATGCAACGCAAACCGGAAGATAGAGTTTTACCTTATAATGGCCAAAATATGATTGATACGAATAAAACAAAGGCATTTGATATTATTGCTAGTGTTTATATGTTTTGAAAACAATTTCAAATCATAACTATCAATCATAGACGGCATTAATGCCCCATACCACTATGTCGCCATATATAGGTATACAATCAAAACCGCACGATGTCGTATTTGGAAATTGGATTTCCGTCATGAACCAAGGAAAAAGATAGTCCTTACCGCATTCGAGACTGCCTAGCCCGAGTCTCAGGATCAGAGCTCGAGTGACCCTTGGATCGTCAGGGCCGGTCCACCGATGTGGATTAAAATGCCTGAACCATGCGTTTCCCCGCCCTTTGGGGCGTAAACGAGCCAACGAATGACTCCATCGGACCCGGATCGTCCGATCAAACCGAGGCGCCTCGCAACAGCAACAACCACATAGGTGAAAAGTATATAAATGTCAGGGCTGGTAGGTCACTGACACCACCCTAGCTAGGAAGAAACGCAGGCCCTCCCTGATGTCCTCTCCCGTTTTAGGTTCATACCGGGGTGTGAGGCTCGCGAATTCACGTTATACACAAAGCTACGCCACACAGGCGGTGCTTTGATCATCACCACAAGACCTTGCTTTTCAACAGAAGCCCTGATCACTGCATCTTAGCATGCCACACAGGCAATTCATGCCATGTGACTGATGTCCATCGATATACAACCTCTGAGCTCGTGCATCTCAGAGAAGGGCGTTAAGCAAAAGAATAAATTCTCCGCCGCCAAACAGATGTATATTTAATAGAGATCAATCAACACAGAATAAAATCCAATGTCAGACACACAGTCCATTTACAAGTCCGTTCTGGGTCTGAACGAAACCGGAGGCACTAAATACCTCGCAAACCCTTCGATCACCACGTACGTCTGGACGATCACCACTCATTATCCAGATTTCGGGATGCCTCCCAATCAGGACCTCGGTTACCATCCAAACGAGGTGAAGATCTCCGGTCTTCGACCATCGTCTTCATCTTCGACTTTCAATCGTCGGTCAATTATTTGAAATGAGAATTAACTCGGCCTTCTCAAAATATTCACGTATATTTAGAATTTCAAATCAATTTATTTCAATGGTTAAATTATTCGACAACACCAATTGTGTTCTTTTAATGTAATTTTTACACCAAACACATTCAACCATCAAAAGCCACATAAATCGAACAAATTCAGTTTATTTCCATTCCATATCGCTTATGATATTTTATAACTATTTATCGCTATTTTTATTTATTTTAAAATAGCCATTTTATTCAAAATGACGCTTCGAGCCATAAGGCGGCCGTGGCGCTGTTTTTCTTCAGATTTGATTTACACATATCTGAAAATCTAACCGTTGGATCATCACAAAATTCACATCCTTAGAAAGGTCTTTTCAAAACGAATCCAACGGTTCCAGTTTCGGGAAAATCCGACGGTCGGATCACCCAGTACAATCGTTTGAATTTTCGATTTCAAATTACGAACTGCAGCGTCGTTATTCGATTAAATATATAATTATATTTATAAATATATAAATATAATCGCTTCTGGCGCTGTTTTTCATCAGATTTGATTTAAACATTCCAGACAATCCAACCGTTGGATTTTTACAAGGTTGGTGCCGTTGGGAAGATTATTCCAAGGCGAACCCGACGGTTGAGGTTTCGGGAAAATCCAATGGTCGGATTTCCCGCACTAGTCGTTTGAAATCACGGTTTCAAAATACGAACTGCACGGCCTCGTTTCGTTTTAATTTTATTTATATTTATATATTTATATAAATATAGTTCATTCAATGATTTCCATATCGTTTTCACTTCAAATATTTTTCTAACACCTTAAAATTTTAGAAAATTTCGCCATAACCTCCCCTGCACCGGGAGCATCGGGAAATCGCAAATAGCGTTCCCGGTCCTTCTAATCTCAAAAAGAAAAAGAAAAAGCCAAGCGGCTAGCCTACAGGCTCATAAAATCATCACCCAAACAAAGCAGTAAATGTGTACCTATTTGTCAGGCACAAAATTTTATTCCTCTTCTCTAGCCCCTTTGCTATAACCTGTTCAATAAATATGCATGTACATATATATATAGTTCTTATCATTTATCATTTTCTATTCGACTTCATATTTGATTTCTATTCGGTTTAAAAACACCATTCATTCTAATGTTACATAAACAGGTGCAAATCATTTCATTAGCTAATTAATGAATATTTCAACTCATATATGTTTATTTCGAACAAGTGGCTATTTTTAACACTTCACATTTCAACGATTTATGCATACAATAAAAATGTGATTTTTATTGTAAAACGATTCATTTCAAAACACTATTCTCTATATAGTTCATATAGGTTACAAAAATAGGATTTTATATATAGATAAAAGGTGATTTTTATTATCAAACAATTTATTTCAAAATATGAACACCATTCAACACATGAATTTCTAATCAACGAATGAATATCAATTCAACACATGACGGTTTTCTATTCAATGAATGAATATAGTTTAAGCATATGAAAATAATTCAAATACACGGATATTATTCAAAATTTCGGCAGCATAACGGCAGGGTAGTTAAAACCGGCACCGTCCCTAGTACGGCTCCTCGCTCTACCTTAAAACCTCGCGGTTTTTGACAATGGGGATCATGCATCTAGTTCGCACGCAGGCGGCATGTATATATTTATTTCATTTCCACAAACTAATCCTATGTGGTTTCAACCAAATATTTCTCAACCACAAATGGGTATTTTTCAACCACAATCAACCAATATCAATCACAAACAATTCCAAACAATCAATCGCTATCAATCAATTTTCACAACAATTTCAACCAATAAATATCGTCCATGGTTTGTGGACGAGGGGCGTATATATATATATAGATATATATTTATATATAGCATTTCACTTTTATTTCACATATATATATATATATTTTAAAATCAGAAATCTCACCAATAGCTATCCAACTTCACGACACTTCACTTATAGAAATCTTCGCCAACCTCGCCTTTTTGTCGCTTTCGCCCGTATTCTCTACATATGTAAAAATCGAATTTTTACGATGCTATTCAATATATAAAAATATGATTTTTACTTCGACTTTCAACATATAAAAATATGATTTTTACCTCGACTTTCAATATATAAAAATATGATTTTTACCTCGACTTTCAATATATAAAAATATGATTTTTATTTCGACTTTCAATATATAAAAATATGATTTTTACTTTTCTACAAATCTGATCTTTTTAAAGTTTAAACCTTTTTCTTTTAACTTAAAATTTAAAATCAGTTTAAAGTTCAAATCTTTTTAAAATTCAGTTTTAAATCTTTATAAAACTTAGTTTTACATTCTTTTAAAAAAAATCAGTTTTACCCTTTTAAACAAATCAGTTTTTACTATTTTAAACAAAATCAGTTTTTACTATTTTAAACAAAATCAGTTTTTACTATTTAAATACATAAAAATAAATTAATAAAACAAAAAAAAACTTACAGAGGGGGGGGGGGGGGTTTCGCAGATCGACGGAGGCTTCTCGAGGGTGGCGCTCGGGGTTTCGAACGGTGGTGGCAGGCGGTTGGGCTTGGGTCGCTGCGAATTGTACTGGGGGAGGAAAGAGAAGGGGAGGGGAGGAGGAGAGAGATGGGGGTCTGGCGAAGTGGAGGAGGGGAAAGGCGGGGCAAGCGGCGGCGGTGGCGCTTCCTGGTCGGCGACGCGATTTAGACTTAGGTTTTTTTTTTCTTTCGCTTTGAAACTGAAATGAACGGGGGGGGGGGGGGGGCAGAGGAGATGAAGGGGAGAATTAAAATTTATTTTTTTATTATTTAATTTTTCAAAAAAAATTGACTTTTACATACGACCTCGAAACGAGGCCCACCGCCTGTCGCCCATAGCGTTTTACCCCCATTCCGAACACAATGGGATATGTATCGCAAGCTGATTTGATCGTTGCAATCAGTTTCCTTTTGAATTTTCATTTAAATCACTATATTGAATTTTAAACGCACATTTCAAATTACTGGGGTCACATACTAACTAGAAAAATTCCAGAAAAATATTTTCTAGCTTCGTATTGATGATACGGTCCTAACAAAACTAGTTTCGTCAAATTCTGAGACCGTTTGAAAAATGGCCAATTTCCAGTCGATTAAAATTAACTGAAACCGGTCAAATGCGCTTTCCTTTGCCACGCTCACATATGGATTCGAAAAATTATGAAATTTGAAACCTAACAATAACTTGACACTGCAGATCCAACAAAAGTGGTTTCGTCGAAATCCGAGGTCATATGCAAAATGTCCATTTTTAAGGGCCTGAATTCCATAGCGACTATTCAGAATTTTCAACTGGACATATCTTTTGATTCCCGCTATCAAATTTCGATTGGTCGGATTCGTTGGAAAGATATTATCAATTAGATCTAATGTTTTTGGTTTCACTAAAATTCGGATTGTTCTGCACCCGGTATATTCAATTGAAGTTTGAAATCGAATTATCGAACTACCGCGCTATTTTCAATTCTATATATAATTATAATTAATTATATTCGTTTTCAAATGTCGATTCAAACTCAATTTTCATCGCCATTATTTAAAATATTTATTTTAAATATTTAAAATCCATTATTTTAGCCAATTTAAAAATTTTAAATTGGTTCAGATTTTCTGGGTCGTTACAATCTCCCCCACTTAAAACTTTTCGTCCCCGAAAAGGAATAAAGTCGAAAGTGGTTTGATAAATCTACAATCACACAACACAACAACCAATCCGATTGTTTTTAACCTTTCTAAAATATTCTGATCAAATCCTATATTCCTTCGAAAATCATTCTGCTTTACTCATACTAGGATATTGCTGATCCTATCTGTATAGAGTTACCCATCCTAGAACACTACTGGTTCTATTTCTGACGAGTTCGTTCAAATGTTATATTCCAGAACTAAGCTTAACCAAAGCTCTGATACCACGTTGGGATGACCCGAAATCCCGTTTAGACGGAAACAGGGTTATCTTTGGAATATAACACAGAAATCGATAATAGCAGAACAGAATTAAATAAATACACCAGATAATGAACAATAGAATATACTGGATAAAAGTAATCATCAGAGTTACACAGTATACAGGATCTTACTTAGTACAAATACAGTTCAGCTATACATAAATGTCTACAGCGGAAATAAACAAAATATGTACAATAGGAGCTGAACAGCATAAAAGGAAATAAATGATAGAATCCATCTTCAGCTCCAGCTATCCAGAAAGAACCAGCTAAACCTGAATACAAGGCTGCCCGTGTAGAAAAAGGGGCACCCGAGTTTGAAAGTGAAACAAACTACGAGTCAGTCATGGGACTGGTATGAGAAATCCACTCAACACATATATAATTGGCTAATCACAGGACCACGCCACTTTCGTGGAACGGGTTTACTCCATTGGATTGCCAGTGCTTTAAAACAAATCTTTCCTTTAAACATCGCTATGCTTTTTATAAAAATGAAGCCGTTATAAGACTCAGTTCCCATCACACAATGCAACGCAAACCGGAGGATAGAGTTTTACCTTATAATGGCCAAAATATGATTGATACGAATAAAACAAAGGCATTTGATATTATTGCTAGTGTTTATATGTTTTGAAAACAATTTCAAATCATAACTATCAATCATAGACGGCATTAATGCCCCATACCACTATGTCGCCATATATAGGTATACAATCAAAACCGCACGATGTCGTATTTGGAAATTGGATTTCCGTCATGAACCAAGGCAAAAGATAGTCCTTACCGCATTCGAGACTGCCTAGCCCGAGTCTCAGGATCAGAGCTCGAGTGACCCTTGGATCGTCAGGGCCGGTCCACCGATGTGGATTAAAATGCCTGAACCATGCGTTTCCCCGCCCTTTGGGGCGTAAACGAGCCAACGAATGACTCCATCGGACCCGGATCGTCCGATCAAACCGAGGCGCCTCGCAACAACAACAACCACATAGGTGAAAAGTATATAAATGTCAGGGCTGGTAGGTCACTGACACCACCCTAGCTAGGAAGAAACGCAGGCCCTCCCTGATGTCCTCTCTCGTTTTAGGTTCATACCGGGGTGTGAGGCTCGCGAATTCACGTTATACACAAAGCTACGCCACACAGGCGGTGCTTTGATCATCACCACAAGACCTTGCTTTTCAACAGAATCCCTGATCATTGCATCTTAGCATGCCACACAGGCAATTCATGCCATGCGACTGATGTCCATCGATATACAACCTCTGAGCTCGTGCGTCTCAGAGAAGGGCGTTAAGCAAAAGAATAAATTCTCCGCCGCCAAACAGATGTATATTTAATAGAGATCAATCAACACAGAATAAAATCCAATGTCAGACACACAGTCCATTTACAAGTCCGTTCTGGGTCTGAACGAAACCGGAGGCACTAAATACCTCGCAAACCCTTCGATCACCACGTACGTCTGGACGATCACCACTCATTATCCATATTTCGGGATGCCTCCCAATCAGGACCTCGGTTACCATCCAAACGAGGTGAAGATCTCCGGTCTTCGACCATCGTCTTCATCTTCGACTTTCAATCGTCGGTCAATTATTTGAAATGAGAATTAACTCGGCCTTCTCAAATAATTCACGTATATTTAGAATTTCAAATCAATTTATTTCAATGGTTAAATTATTCGACAACACCAATTGTGTTCTTTTAATGTAATTTTCACACCAAACACATTCAACCATCAAAAGCCACATAAATCGAACAAATTCAGTTTATTTCCATTCCATATCGCTTATGATATTTTATAACTATTTATCGCTATTTTTATTTATTTTAAAATAGCCATTTTATTCAAAACGACGCTTCGGGCCATAAGGCGGCCGTGGCGCTGTTTTTCTTCAGATTTGATCTACACATATCTGAAAATCTAACCGTTGGATCATCACAAAATTCACATCCTTAGAAAGGTCTTTTCAAAACGAATCCAACGGTTCCAGTTTCGGGAAAATCCGACGGTCGGATCTTCCGGTACAATCGTTTGAATTTTCGATTTCAAATTACGAACTGCAGCGTCGTTATTCGATTAAACATATAATTATATTTATAAATATATAAATATAATCGCTTCTGGCGCTGTTTTTCATCAGATTTGATTTAAACATTCCAGACAATCCAACCGTTGGATTTTTACAAGGTTGGTGCCGTTGGGAAGATTATTCCAAGGCGAACCCGACGGTTGAGGTTTCGGGAAAATCCAATGGTCGGATTTCCCGCACTAGTCGTTTGAAATCACGGTTTCAAAATACGAACTGCACGGCCTCGTTTCGTTTTAATTTTATTTATATTTATATATTTATATAAATATAGTTCATTCAATGATTTCCATATCGTTTTCACTTCAAATATTTTTCTAACACTTTAAAATTTTAGAAAATTTCGCCATAACCTCCCCTGCACCGGGAGCATCGGGAAATCGCAAATAGCGTTCCCGGTCCTTCTAATCTCAAAAAGAAAAAGAAAAAGCCAAGCGGCTAGCCTACAGGCTCATAAAATCATCACCCAAACAAAGCAGTAAATGTGTACCTATTTGTCGGGCACAAAATTTTATTCCTCTTCTCTAGCCCCTTTGCTATAACCTGTTCAATAAATATGCATGTACATATATATACAGTTCTTATCATTTATCATTTTCTATTCGACTTCATATTTGATTTCTATTCGGTTTAAAAACACCATTCATTCTAATGTTACATAAACAGGTGCAAATCATTTCATTAGCTAATTAATGAATATTTCAACTCATATATGTTCATTTCGAACAAGTGGCTATTTTTAACACTTCACATTTCAACGATTTATGCATACAATAAAAATGTGATTTTTATTGTAAAACGATTCATTTCAAAACACTATTCTCTATATAGTTCATATAGGTTACAAAAATAGGATTTTATATATAGATAAAAGGTGATTTTTATTATCAAACAATTTATTTCAAAATATGAACACCATTCAACACATGAATTTCTAATCAACGAATGAATATCAATTCAACACATGACGGTTTTCTATTCAATGAATGAATATAGTTTAAGCATATGAAAATAATTCAAATACACGGATATTATTCAAAATTTCGGCAGCATAACGGCAGGGTAGTTAAAACCGGCACCGTCCCTAGTACGGCTCCTCGCTCTACCTTAAAACCTCGCGGTTTTTGACAATGGGGATCATGCATCTAGTTCGCACGCAGGCGGCATGTATATATTTATTTCATTTCCACAAACTAATCCTATGTGGTTTCAACCAAATATTTCTCAACCACAAATGGGTATTTTTCAACCACAATCAACCAATATCAATCACGCTATCAATCAATTTTCACAACAATTTCAACCAATAAATATCGTCCATGGTTTGTGGACGAGGGGCGTATATATATATAGATATATATTTATATATAGCATTTCACTTTTATTTCACACATATATATATATATTATAAAATCAGAAATCTCACCAATAGCTATCCAACTTCACGACACTTCACTTATAGAAATCTTCGCCAACCTCGCCTTTTTGTCGCTTTCGCCCGTATTCTCTACATATGTAAAAATCGAATTTTTACGATGCTATTCAATATATAAAAATATGATTTTTACTTTGACTTTCAACATATAAAAATATGATTTTTACCTCGACTTTCAATATATAAAAATATGATTTTTACCTCGACTTTCAATATATAAAAATATGATTTTTATTTCGACTTTCAATATATAAAAATATGATTTTTACTTTTCTACAAATCTGATCTTTTTAAAGTTTAAACCTTTTTCTTTTAACCTAAAATTTAAAATCAGTTTAAAGTTCAAATCTTTTTAAAATTCAGTTTTAAATCTTTATAAAATTCAGTTTTACATTCTTTAAAAAAAATCAGTTTTACCCTTTTAAACAAATCAGTTTTTACTATTTTAAACAAAATCAGTTTTTACTATTTAAATACATAAAAATAAATTAATAAAACAAAAAAAAACTTACAGAGGGGGGGGGGTTTCGCAGATCGACGGAGGCTTCTCGAGGGTGGCGCTCGGGGTTTCGAACGGTGGTGGCAGGCGGTTGGGCTTGGGTCGCTGCGAATCGTACTGGGGGAGGAAAGAGAAGGGGAGGGGAGGAGGAGAGAGATGGGGGTCTGGCGAAGTGGAGGAGGGGAAAGGCGGGGCAAGCGGCGGCGGTGGCGCTTCCTGGTCGGCGACGCGATTTAGACTTAGGTTTTTTTTTTCTTTCGCTTTGAAACTGAAATGAACGGGGGGGGGGGGGGCAGAGGAGATGAAGGGGAGAATTAAAATTTATTTTTTTATTATTTAATTTTTCAAAAAAAAATTGACTTTTACATACGACCTCGAAACGAGGCCCACCGCCTGTCGCCCATAGCGTTTTACCCCCATTCCGAACACAATGGGATATGTATCGCAAGCTGATTTGATCGTTGCAATCAGTTTCCTTTTGAATTTTCATTTAAATCACTATATTGAATTTTAAACGCACATTTCAAATTACTGGGGTCACATACTAACTAGAAAAATTCCAGAAAAATATTTTCTAGCTTCGTATTGATGATACGGTCCTAACAAAACTAGTTTCGTCAAATTCTGAGACCGTTTGAAAAATGGCCAATTTCCAGTCGATTAAAATTAACTGAAACCGGTCAAATGCGCTTTCCTTTGCCACGCTCACATATGGATTCGAAAAATTATGAAATTTGAAACCTAACAATAACTTGACACTGCGGATCCAACAAAAGTGGTTTCGTCGAAATCCGAGGTCATCTGCAAAATGTCCATTTTTAAGGACCTGAATTCCATAGCGACTATTCAGAATTTTCAACTGGACATATCTTTTGATTCCCGCTATCAAATTTCGATTGGTCGGATTCGTTGGAAAGATATTATCAATTAGATCCTAATGTTTTTGGTTTCACTAAAATCCGGATTGTTCTGCACCCGGTATATTCAATTGAAGTTTGAAATCGAATTATCGAACTACCGCGCTATTTTCAATTCTATATATAATTATAATTAATTATATTCGTTTTCAAATGTCGATTCAAACTCAATTTTCATCGCCATTATTTAAAATATTTATTTTAAATATTTAAAATCCATTATTCTAGCCAATTTAAAAATTTTAAATTGGTTCAGATTTTCTGGGTCGTTACAGTGTACCTTGATTGTATGCATAAGGATGGTAGTGTTAGGGATTGCGGAATGGATCGTTAAGGCAAAACTAACACTAGAAGGGGGTGAATATTGTTTTTGGGAATTTGAACAAAATCTAAATTTTTTATGACTTACTATGTGAATCAAACACCACAAAAACAATCATAGACACAGAATCAAACAAAAACACATAGATAAACAAAAATAAAAATGTAGAAAAGGAAAGAACACACTGGATTTTTTACTGGTTCATATTTCTCTTACATCCAGTCCCGTTCAACGCTGGATTACGCAAAGTTCTATTACTACATCAATAGTCAAGTACAACCTCCTTGATTTCACGGCTATAAGCGATACCACCGATTATCCTCCTTGATTTAACGACTACAAGGGATACCACCAATTCCAACCACCTTGATTTAACGACTACAAGGGATACCACCGATTACTTACACAACCCAAATAATTACAACAGCCCTATAACTCCTCAATATCACTTTGATTCAGAGAGTAATGAGTAGAGAGTGAGAAGAGAAGAAGTTTTATATAAATAGAATTGAATTCGGCAGAGTATAGGGGTAGAAATCATAAAAATAAGAAAGAATAATGGTATAAAGAATGGAGATGAAGATGGTGAAGAAGAATAATGGAAAAATTTGAAATTATCCCCTATTTATAACATTTGAAAGGTTACAACGTTTTTGAACTGTCACAAATAGTGAAAAGACACTTCCTTTCAATTTTGAAAAAATGAAAGTTATATGTCAACATGTATATATATGTATGTCAACATATCAATGTACGAAATTGAAATTTGAATATTTTTTAAGTGTTTTGATATATATATATATATATATATGTTATTTTGGAAATTCTTAAATTAGAACATAGTGTTATAAATGAATATTGTAAAGTAGAAAGTCATATGAAAACATAAATATAAACTATATAAACATATTTATAAAATTATAAAGTTAAAACTATATAAATATAAAGTATATAAAAATATAAATATATAAAACTTATAAAACTCGAGTTTGAAATCAAAAGGAAATAAAATAGAGAATAATAAGATTAAAAATAGAATTTGAAAATAGAATTTGAATTCAGAAATTGAAAAACAGAATTTGAATTTGAATCTGGAGTGTTGTTTAAAGTCTTACATATTCTAGACTCTATTACTATATTTGTCTTGAACTCTTGAAATCTTGAATACTCATGAGTCTTGAATCGTCTCTGAATTCTGAATCTCCATTATCTTTAAACTGTACAGTCTTCAGTAATAATTCCAATATATAAATCATGCATATATATATATATATATTCTACACAAAAATGTTAGTATATATTTTATAATCAATTAATATTTAAATAAGGTTGTTGTCATCAAAACTCCATTCTCTAACAATCTCCCTCTTTTTGTAGATGACAACCTTAGTTTATAAAATATCATGCCTGTATATACCTGTTGATGCCGATCCTTCAGATACTCCCCCTATCTATATGAATCTATATAATCCTATAAACTATGTCTATATCTTATATTTTCTCCCCTTTTGGCATTATCAAAAATAAATTCTAAAACTACACCCCCTAAATCATATAACTAACTAAATAAAACCTATAAGTAACTAAGTATTTCCTAAATCAAAGTAAATACTCCCACTAAGTAAAGTATTTCCATTTATAATTCTAATATACTCCCCCTTAATCTATATAATCCTATAATAGAAACATCATGATTATCAAATACAAACCAATCCAAGTATTGTATTACATTTATTTGATATCAAATATACAAAACCAAGCCAAATCAAAGTACACTACACCATATGTTTTAATATATATATATATATATACACACACACATACACACAAGTTTTAAGTCATAGAATTCAAACAAATCAATCAAATCAATCATACCAATTAACTAAAAGTTTCTTGGGACTTCAACCCAACCGTCTTCTCCAAAGTTTGGATCCTTCTTGATGACTTCCCATTCTTCATCTTCTTTGGTTGGTGGAGCCTTAGCGAGATTGTTACCTTCATCTCTGAAAAGAGAAGATATTAGCCACTGAATTGCATCAAATGCTTCTCTTGCAGTTCAAACATCTTTATTTGGCTTAATTCGAGATGACGTTGGTTTCGTAGAATTATAGAGAGGATATTCTTGAAAGAATTCATGGTTTCTTCAAGATTTTCACTAAGATTATGAATTAGATTTACCATGAATTTGAGAGGAAATGAATAAGGAAGAAGGGGAAATGGAATAATGAATTTTTGTAGAAGAAATAGGCTTAAATAGGGTCTGGAATTTGTTGGATTTTGAATGGATATGAGTTAATTTTTTAATTTTAAAATTTGAAAAGATTTGAAAATCTGGCAGTTATAAGTCGATATATACATAAATGTATGTCGACATATGCTATTGAAAATTTTGAAATTTTGAATTTATTTGAATATTTTGATCTTATATTAAACTATAATTGATTCTACTAACTTGAAGACAATTCTAAACAAAAATAAAACTCCATTCATTACTTCATAGAAAGCAAATACATCCAACTAATTAAGACACACTAAATACAAGATCTGAAAGCAAATACAAGCAAATATAAGCGAATACATTAAGATAGATTAAAATAGATGGACTAGTTTCTAGATGATGATGAGGAAGGTGAGGTTCCAAGCTTTCTTCCAATCTTGACTATGAACTTGGTCATTTTTGAAAAGTTCATCTTAGCTTCTTTTGATTGTTGGAAATTTTGACTTGATTTTGAACAATCGCCTCTTTGGAAATGTGTCTAGTGTTGGTTGGACACTCAACACTTTCTAAAGAATTTTATTCTTCTTCGACTTCAATTGGTGCTTGTTCTTGTTGCATTCGGGCTTATTTATCTTCGAATGTCTCATATGGTTGGAAAGTGGGAGTAATTTGCATGAGATATATGTTTGAAGAGTCAAACACTTTTCTAGGCACAAACTCTTCTACATGAAGATAAACTCCAAAGTATTTGAAGATACGAGTGAGATAAACACCACAGTAAAGAGTGTTTTCTCTTGAAGACAATTATATGGGTTTGATGTCTTTTAAGATCACATCGGCCCAATTGATGTTATATCCACCCATAATAGCAAAGAGAGCTTTTTGGACTTTGAGAGTTGGATTATTAAAGTTTCCGGAACGGGGAGTGATGGTATGTTGAAGGAGAAGGTTGACCATTCTTGTTTTTGGACCAAAAAAAAAATGATTTTTGAATTCCATTGGAGCATCAACTTCAAATATGTCGTGACAGGTCTCTAAATTGGTTTCTTCAATAACAAAATCCAAAAAATACGATCTTGTGCTTCTATAATTTAGAATAGCGCCTAAGAGTTTGGCATCGAGAACAATTTGCGTGCCTTTGACGCTACTCCAAATTTGGTCTTCGTTGCCTTCGTAAAATCCGCGATTAAGATTCGCATAGAACATCTTGACAAGTTTAGGATAACACACTTCCTCATTATCACGAAAGTCAATTAGACTCAATACTTCATTGTTTTTGAAGAGAGAAATAAGATCGTAAGAGGGAAAATCACTAAAGACAGCGAAAGCACCCGCGTAAACTTTAGCATTTGCTAGACAGTTAACATAGGTTTTGATAGCCTCTTTATCATTATGAAGATAAACATTGATGGTTTTGGTTTTCTTCAATTTCTGAGATGAGCTTGAGGAAGCTATTGAATTGATAGCTTTTGAAGAGAATGGATATGAAGAATATTGTTTTGAATTGTGAATGAAAGTGTAACGACCCAGAAAATCTGAACCAATTTAAAAATTTTAAATTGGCTAAAATAATGGATTTTAAATATTTAAAATAAATATTTTAAGTAATGGCGATGAAAACTGAGTTGAATCGACATTTGAAAACCAATATAATTAAATATAATTATATATAGAATTGAAAATAGCGCGGTAGTTCGAAAATTCGATTTCTAATTTCAAATGAATATACAGAATTCAATATAAGTCAGAATTGAACTAAACAAGAAATATTTGAATCTGTATAACTATATCTTTATAACGAAGTTAACAAACTGAGATTTCATCTTAGAAATGATAAGATATGTCCAGTTTGAAATTAGAAATAGTCGCTGTGGAATTTATATATATATAAGGCCCTTAAAAATAGCAATTTTGCAAACGACCTCGGATTTCGACGAAACCAGTTTTGTTGGGTCCGTGATGTTAAGTTATTGCTAGATTCCAAATTTCATAATTTTTCGAATCAATATGTGAGCGTGGCAAAAGAAAACGCGTTTGACCAGTTTCTGTTGAATTTAATCGACTGGAAATTGGCCATTTTGCAAACGGTCTCGGAATTCAACGAAACTAGTTTTGTTAGGACTGTATCGTCAATACGAAGCTAGAAAATATTTTTCTGGAATTTTTCTAGTTAGTATGTGACCCCGGTAATTTGAAATGTGCGTTTGAAATTCAATATAGTGATTTAAATGAAAATTCAAAAGGAAACTGATTGTAACGATCAAATCAGCTTGCGATACATATCCCATTGTGTTCGGAATGGGGGTAAAACGCTATGGAAGACAGGCGGTGGGCCTCGCTTCGAGGTCGTATGTAGAAGTCAACCTTTTTACAAATTAAATAAAAAAAAAGAAAATAATAATATATATTATTTTAATTTCCTTTTCCCTCCCTTTATCTTCACTGCCCCCCCCCCCCGTTCCCTTTTATTTTCAGTGAGAGAAAAAAAAAACAAAAACAAAACCTAAATCGAATTGCCAGCGCCGCCCCCCCCCCCCCCCCCCCGATCCCTCGAGCGCCGACGAAGAGCCGCCGCCCCCCCTAACCTCGAACGCCGACGAAGAGCCCCCCCTTGAAGCCAACGCCTTCTCCGATTCGCCATTCGAAGCCGCTCCTCGTTCGAACCCCCAGCCGCCGAGAGCCGCCGACGAAGGCGAGTCGCACCCCCCCCCCTTCGCAGGTACGTTATCTATTTTATTTCATTTTTTATTTTTAATCAAAACAAAAAAAAAAAAATTCGATTTTTAAAAACAGAGAATAAAACTGATTTATTTATAAAGTTAAAACTGTTTTTATAAAAGAATTTTAAACAGAAATTTTTATAAAAGTAAAACTGTTTTTATAAAAGAATTTTAAACAGAAATTTTTATAAAAGTGAAACTGTTTTTTTTAAAAGAAATTGAAAACTGATTTTTAAACAAAATAAAAACTGATTTTTAAATAAAAATAATAAACTGATTTTGTTAAAAATATAACTGTTTTGTTTTAAAAAGATTAAAACTGTTTTGTTTTAAAAAGTAGTTTAAAACTGAATATTTTTAAAAGTAAAAAACTGAATTTTATAAAAAGATAAAAAAATTGATTTTGTAAAAGAATAAAACTGATTTCTTTTAGAAAAGTAGAAATCATATTTTTATATGTAAAAGCAAAAGTAAAAATCATATTTTTATATTGAAAGCAAAAGTAAAAATCATATTTTTATATTGAAAGCAAAAGTAGAAATCATATTTTTATATGTTGAAAGCAAAAGTAGAAATCATATTTTTATATGTAAAAGCAAAAGTAAAAATCATATTTTTATATTGAAAGCAAAAGTAAAAATCATATTTTTATATTGAAAGCAAAAGTAAAAATCATATTTTTATATGTTGAAAGCAAAAGTAAAAATCATATTTTTATATTGAAAGCAAAAGTAAAAATCATATTTTTATATGTTGAAAGCAAAAGTAAAAATCATATTTTTATATGTTGAAAGCGAAAGTAAAAATCATATTTTTATATATTGAATAGCGAAGTCAAAATTCGATTTTTATATATTGAATAGCATAGTAAAAATTCTATTTTTACATATGCAGAGAATACGGGTGAAAGCGAAAAATAGGCGAAGATTTCTATTAAGAAGAGTCTTGAAGTTGGATAACTATTGGTGAGATTTCTGATTTAAAATTTATATATATATACGTGTGAAGTAAAAGTGAATTGCTATATATATATATATATATATATATATATATATACGCCCCTCGTCCACAAACCATGGACGATATTTATTGGTTGAAATTGTGGTGAAAATTGAATGATTGTTTGGGATTGTTTGTGATTGATATTGGTTGATTGTGGTTGAAAAATACCCATTTGTGGTTGTGAAATATTTGGTTGAAACCACATAGGATTAGTTTGTGGAAATGAAATAAATATATATACATGCCGCCTGCGTGCGAACTAGATGCATGTTTCCCATTGTCAAAAACCGCGAGGTTTTAAGGTAGAGCGAGGAGCCGTACTAGGGACGGTGCCGGTGTAACTACCCTGCCGTTATGCTGCCGAAATTTTGAATAATATTTGTGTGTTTGAATTATTTTCATATGCTTAAACTATATTTATTCCTTATATAGAAAACATTCATGTGTTGAATTGATATTCATTCGTTGTTTAGAAATTCATGTGTTGAATGGTATTCATATTTTGAAATAAATTGTTCGATAATAAAAATCACATTTCTATCTATATATAAAAACTATAGAAAACATTCATGTGTTGAATTGATATTCATTCGTTGTTTAGAAATTCATGTGTTGAATGGTATTCATATTTTGAAATAAATTGTTCGATAATAAAAATCACATTTCTATCTATATATAAAAACTATAGAAAACATTCATGTGTTGAATTGATATTCATTCGTTGTTTAGAAATTCATGTGTTGAATGGTATTCATATTTTGAAATAAATTGTTCGATAATAAAAATCACATTTCTATCTATATATAAAAACTATAGAAAACATTCATGTGTTGAATTGATATTCATTCGTTGTTTAGAAATTCATGTGTTGAATGGTATTCATATTTTGAAATAAATTGTTTGATAATAAAAAATCACCTTTTATCGACTATATGAACTATATAGAAAAATAGTGTTTTGAAATGAATCGTTTTACAATAAAAATCACATTTTTATTGTATGCATAAATCGTTAAAATGCGAAGTGTTAAAAATAGCCACTTGTTCAAAATAAACATAGATGAGTTGAAATATTCATTAATTAACTAATGAAATGATTTGCACCTATTTATGTAACATTAGAATGAATGGTGTTTTTAAACCAAATAGAAATCGAATATGAAATCGAATAGAAAATGAAAAATGATATGAACTGTATATATATGTACATGCAATATTCTTTGAACAGGTTATAGCAAAGGGGCTAGAGAAGAGGAATAAAATTTTGTGCCCGACAAATAGGTACACATTTACTGATTTGTTTGGGTGATGATTTTGAGCCTATTGGCTAGCCGCTTGGCTTCTTCTTTTTCTTTTTGAGATTAGAAGGACCGGGACGCTATTTGCGATTTCCCGACGCTCCCGGTACAGGGGAGGTTATGGCGAAATTTTTCCAAAATTTAAGGTGTTAGAAAATTTTTTGAAGTGAAAACGATATAGAAATCCTTGAATGAACTATATTTATATAACTATATAAATATAAATAAAATTAAAACGAAACGAGGCCGTGCAGTTCGTATTTCGAAACCGTGATTTCAAACGACTAGTACGGGAAATCCGACCATTGGATTTTCCCGAAACCTCAACCGTCGGGTTCGCCTTGGAATAATCTTTCCAACGGCACCAACCTTGTAAAAATCCAACGGTTGGATTGTCTGGAATGTTCAATTCAAATCTGAAGAAAAACAGCGCCAGAAACGATTATATTTATTTATATATATATATAAAATTATATTTAATCGAATAACGACGCGGCAGTTCGTATTTTGAAATCGAAATTTCAAACGATTGTACCGGGAGATCCGACTGTCGGATTTTCCCGAAACTGGAACCGTTGGGTTCGTTTTGAAAAGACCTTTCTAATGATGTAAATTTTGTGGAGATCCAACGGTTAGATTTTCAGATATGTGTAAATCAAATCTGAAGAAAAACAGCGCCACGGCCGCCTTATGGCCCGAAGCGTCGTTTTAAATAAAATGGCTATTTTAAAATAAATAAAAATAGCGATAAATAGTTATAAAATATCGTAAGCGATATGGAATGGAAATAAACTGAATTTGCTTGATTTATGTGATGTTAGATGGTTGAATGTGTTTGGTGTGAAAATTACATTAAAGGACAAAATTGGTGTTGTCAAATAATTTAACCATTGAAATAAATTGAATTGAAATTCTAAATATACGTGAATTATTTGAAAAGGCCGAGTTAATTCTCATTTCGAATAATTGACCGACGATTGAAAGTCGAAGATGAAGACGACGGTCGAAGACCGGAGATCTTCACCTCGTTTGGATGGTAACCGAGGTCCTGATTGGGAGGCATCCCGAAATATGGATAATGAGTGGTGATCGTTCAGACGTACGTGTTGATCGAAGGGTTTGCGAGGTATTTAGTGCCTCCGGTTTCGTTCAGACCCAGAACGGACTTGTAAATGGACTGTGTGTCTGACATAGGATTTATTCTGTGTGGCATGCTAAGATGCAGTGATCAGGGCTTCTGTTGAAAAGCAAAGTCTTGTGGTGATGATCAAAGCACCGCCTGTGTGGCGTAGCTTTGTGTATAACGTGAATTCGCGAGCCTCACACCCCGGTAGGAACCTAAAACGGGAGGAAGGACCTCAGGGAGGGCATGCGTTTCTTTCTAGCTAGGGTGGTGTCAGTGACCTACCAGCCCTGACATTTATATACTTTTCACCTATGTGGTTGTTGCTGTTGCGAGGCGCCTCGGTTTGATCGGACGATCCGGGTCCGATGGAGTCATTCGTTGGCTCGTTTACGCCCCAAAGGGCGGGGAAACGTATTGTTCAGGAATTTTAATCCACATCGGTGGACCGGCCCTATCGCTCCTAGGGTCACTCGAGCTCTGATCCTGAGGGGCGGGCTAGAGCGTCTCGAATTCGGTAAGGACTATCTTTTGCCTTGGTTCATGACGGGAAACCAATTTCCAAATACGACATCGTGCGGTTTTGATTGTATACCTATATATGGCGACATAGTGGTATGGGGCATTAATGCCGTCTATGATTGATAGTTATGATTTGAAATTGTTTTCAAAACATATAAACACTAGCAATAATATCAAATGCCTTTGTTTTATTCGTATCAAGCATATCTTGGCCGTTATAAGGTAAAAACTCTATCCTCCGGTTTGCGTTGCATTGTGTGATGGGAACTGAGTCTTATAACGGTTTCATTTTTATAAAAAGCATAGCGATGTTTAAAAGAAAGATTTGTTTTAAAGCACTGGCAATCCAATGGAGTAAACCCGTTCCACGAAAGTGGCGTGGTCCTGTGATTAGCCAATTATATATGTGTTGAGTGGATTTCTCATACCAGTCCCATGACTGACTCGTAGTTTGTTTCACTTTCAAACTCGGGTGCCCCTATTTCTACACGGGCAGCCTTGTATTCAGGTTTAGCTGGTTCTTTCTGGATAGCTGGAGCTGAAGATGGATTCTATCATTTATTTCTTTTTATGCTGTTCAGCTCCTATTGTACATATTTTGTTTATTTCCGCTGTAGACATTTATGTATAGCTGAACTGTATTTGTACTAAGTAAGATCCTGTATACTGTGTAACTCTGATGATTACTTTTATCCAGTATATTTTGTTGTTCATTCTGGTGTATTTATTTAATTCTGTTCTGCTATTATATGTTTCTGTGTTATATTCCAAAAGATAACCTTGTTTCCGTGAGAACGAGAATTCGGGTCGTCTCAACGTGGTATCAGAGCTTTGGTTAAGCTTAGTTCTGGAATATAACATTTGAACGAACTCGTCAGAAATAGAACCAGTAGTGTTCTAGGACGGGTAACTCAATACAGATAGGATCAGCAATATCCTAGTATGAGTAAAGCAGAATGAATACACTTCGATAGACACATTTACACTTCAAGTATTTGTCTCTATATTTTAAAATACCTTTTCTGTGACCTGACACTTGATCTGCTATTTGCAGAAGAACTAGAAAATGAGTGCCAGAAATAGAAGAAGTAATACTGACCCGGATATAGAAGCTCTATTCATGAAATATAGAAATCTGGGTGGAAAGCCGTTCTCGGGCGAAGAATCTATTATGAGAACACAAGCTTGGATTCGTTCGGCTGAGAAAATATTTGAAGCATTAAAGCTTAGGGATGACCAGAAAAGATTACTGGCCTCCTGGGCACTCGAAGACGAAGCTTTGTTTTGGTGGGATTCAGTTATTAAAGATAATCCAGAAGGTGATATCACCTGGGATAGATTCAAAGTGATTTTCTTAGAAAGATTTACTCCTCCCGAAGCGACCGAACGACTATGCGATGAATTTTCTTATCTGATACAAGGAGATATGACCATTCCCGAATATCATAAGAAATTCAATGAACTTTCTCACTTTGCCCCTCATCTAATTCAAAATCCGAAGAGGAAAAATCTGAGATTTATTCACGGACTTCAAAGGAAATACCAGAATAAAGTATTGGGGCATGTGAAGCTTCCTTTTTCTGAAATGATATATGGCCTATCAGTATGAAGATCTCCATAAGAAAGGAATGTTATGCGACGAAGAAGAAGTCAGTTCTAGCGACATAAAAGAGTTGGAAACTGATATTCCTGAAGCCAGTACAAGATCTGAGGTCAATAAGAAGCCCAGCGCCAAAAGAAAAAGGGCGGAACCTGGGAACGAACGAATAATGACCGCCACGTGCTCAAGCTGCAATAGAAAAGGACATGTGGCGATAAGTTGCAAATCTTGGAACCAACAAAGAAAGAATAAGTTCCCACCCAAAGAGGGATTTCAAGAGAATAGAAAGTGCAGTCAGTGCCATCAATCCGGTCATCTTTCAAAGGCCTGCCCGCTATTCAGAAAACCTAAAATAGTTCAAGTAAATGAAGTAGCAGAAACTTCCGAGCCCTCAGCTAGTCAAGAAAGGGCGGACGTTTTAGAAGGCACGCTCAATGTCAAAAACATTCCAGTTAAAGTACTGTTTGACACAGGCGCGTCGCGAAGCTTTATTGCAAAGAGTGCAGTCAAGAAGTTGGATTTGAATTTGAAAAAGCTCAAGGAGCCAATGACTGTCCGAAATCCAGTTGGAGGTTCCATCAATCTTAGTTGGGTTTGTGCCGTACCAGTCTCTTTTTCTTGCTATAAATTCCCTATTATCTGTATCGTCATGAATTTTAATGAATTCGATCTTATTCTGGGATTGGATTGGCTAACCAAATATGAAGCGGAGGTCAGATGCGCCGAGAGAGTTGTAAAGGCAAAAGCACAATTGGGAAATTATATAACCATACCATGTGAAGGCCCGACTTCAAATAGAAAAGATTTCTGGTCAGCTCTCGATGTTTCTCCAGCCCAAATTGAAAATATCCCTGAAGTCACGGAGAATATTCCTGACCTCATCAAAGACATTCCTGTCGTCAAGAACTATGCGGACGTGTTCGAAGAAGTTGTTCGCTTACCTCCGCAGAGAGAAATAGATTTCAGAATTGCTTTGATTCCCAATGCAAGGCCAGTAGTTCACGCTATTCGAAGAATGTCCTTGAAAGAGAAGGAGGAACTAGACAATCAAACACGACAGCTCGTATGGAAAGGTCTGATCAGGCCTAGTTTCTCTGATTGGGGTGCAGCAGTGGTATTTGTCCCAAAATCTGACGGTACTCTACGTCTTTGTGTGGATTATCGAGATCTGAACAAACAGACAATAAAGAACAAATATCCATTGCCGCGGATTGATGATCTGTTGGATCGATTAAATGGAGCACAAGTATTCTCAAGAATGGACCTAGCTACAGGATTCCATCAACTTCGAATTGCCGAAGAGTGTGTTCCAATGACAGCGTTCGAGGCCCCGACTTATTCTACGAGTGGTTAGTAATGCCGTTCGGCTTATGTAACGCTCCAGCTTACTTCGTCGACCTGATGAACAGGGTATTCAGAGGAGTATTGAATAAATTTGTTCTGGTTTTTATTGATGATATTCTAATCTTCTCTAAATCAAAGGCCGAACATGAAAAACATCTGGAACAGGTTCTAGAAATCCTCAGAAGGAATGTATTAAAAGCCAAATTTTCCAAATGTATCTTCTGGCAAGATGAAGTAAAATTTCTGGGCCACGTCGTATCGAAAGAAGGAATTGCTGTGGATCCAAGTAAAATCACAGCTATTCAGAACTGGAAACAGCCTAGTACTCCCACTGAAGTCCGCAGTTTTCTCGGATTGGCTAGTTATTATCGGAAGTTCGTTAAAGACTTTTCTAAGATATCTGGCCACTTAACGAAGCTTACAAAGAAGCATTCTAAGTTCAAATGGACTCAAGAGAGTGAGGAGGCTTTCGAAGAGCTAAAGTTAAGATTGACGACAGCTCCAGTGTTAACCATCATCGATGGCAACCAAGATCTTAAAGTGTGGACTGATGCTTCTAGAGAAGGCCTTGGCGCAGTGTTAATGCAAAGAGGCCAAGTAATTGCTTATGCTAGCCGTCAACTTAAGCCACACGAGAAAAACTATGTAACTCATGATCTTGAGTTATTGGCTATCATATTCTCTTTGAAAATCTGGAGACACTATCTTCTCGGTGAGAGATTCGAACTGTTTACAGATCATCAGTCATTAAAGTACCTGTTCACTCAGAAGGACTTAAATTTGAGGCAGCAACGTTGGCTGGAGTTTCTTGCAGCATATGACTTTGAAATTATCTATACTCCAGGGAAAGCCAATGTCGTGGCCGATGCGCTGAGTCGAAAGAATGTAATGATCGCCAGCTTTATTATCACGACATCCTTGATTGACAAAATATCTATTCTTCAGAAAGAGGATAATTTTATTAAGGATATGATTAAAAGGATTCAGAAAGGCGAACCCTCGTGTTTCCAAATAGATAACGACGAGACTTTGAGGTTAAAAGGAAGGATTTGTGTTCCTGACGTTCCTGAGCTAAAAAGGGAAGTGTTAGACGAGTGTCACAAGTCCAAGTTGAGTATCCATCCTGGTGTGGCCAAAATGTATAACGATCTCAAAAGAACTTTCTGGTGGAAGGCTATGAAAAGAGACGTTTCGATATATGTTAGTCGATGCCCTACTTGCCAGCTAGTTAAAAGCGACCAACAGAAATTGGCTGGACTATTGCAACCACTAGAAGTTCCTGGCTGGAAGTGGGAACATATTTCTATGGATTTCATTGATGGTCTGCCCAGGACCAGAAAAGGAAATGACAGTATTTGGGTGATCGTAGATCGTTTCACGAAGACCGCCCATTTCATACCTGTCAGATCAAACAGAACCGCTCAGAGTCTGGCGCAGATATACTTCAGGGAAATAGTTAGACTACATGGAGTGCCGCTCAGTATAGTAAGTGATAGAGATACGATATTCACTAGTAAATTCTGGGAGGCATTTCAAGTCGAACTGGGAACGAAGTTAAACATGAGCACCGCTTATCATCCTCAGACAGACGGTCAGACTGAGAGGGTGAATCGCATTTTAGAAGATCTATTGCGGGCTTGTATTATAGATTTCGGTGGATCATGGGAAGACCATCTACATTTGGCTGAATTCTCTTATAACAACAGCTATCAGGCAAGTCTGACAATGTCGCCATTCGAAGCATTGTATGGTAGACCGTGCCGATCTCCTGCTTGTTGGGTCGAGCCTGGAAATAGACTTGTGTTGGGCCCTGATATGATTCGAGAAGCTGCCGACAAAGTCGATTTTATTAAGAAGCGATTACTCGCCGCTCAAAGTCGACAAAAGAGCTACGCCGATAAAAGAAGAAGAGATATATCCTTTGAAGTTGGCGACTATGTATATTTGAAAGTATCGCCGATGAGAGGAGTTATCAGGTTCGGTAAAACTGGAAAGTTAGCGCCTAAATTCATTGGTCCGTTTCCTATTCTGGAACGGATTGGAACTCTCGCTTATAGGGTCAAACTGCCTGACTGGTTGCCTGGAGTTCATGATGTATTTCACATATCTCAACTTCGAAAGCACGTTCATGATCCAGACTTGATCGTGGAAGAAGCAGCTCAGCAGGATATTGAAATTACTCCAGAACTAGCTGTGAGGCGTGAGCCGCTAAAGATCATCGGCAAAGAAACCAAAGAGCTGAGGAACAAGAAGGTTCGCTTAGTCAAAGTGCAATGGAGTGGAGATCCGCGAGATTGTACTTGGGAAACTGAGGAGAGCATTCAGAAAGCTTATCCTAGATGCCGAGTAGATATCTCTGATTGACTCTGGTGCAAGGTACATTTAACCTACTTTGCATTACCTTTTAATTCTCTATTCTGTTGCTATTTTCTTCCCATGGATGTGCATTGTTTATTCTATACTCAGAATATTAAAAACAAATTGGTTGTTGTGATGTGTGATCGTAGATTTATCAAACCACTTTCGACTTTATTCCTTTTCGGGGACGAAAAGTTTTAAGTGGGGGAGATTGTAACGACCCAGAAAATCTGAACCAATTTAAAAATTTTAAATTGGCTAAAATAATGGATTTTAAATATTTAAAATAAATATTATAAGTAATGGCGATGAAAACTGAGTTGAATCGACATTTGAAAACCAATATAATTAAATATAATTATATATAGAATTGAAAATAGCGCGGTAGTTCGAAAATTCGATTTCTAATTTCAAATGAATATACAGAATTCAATATAAGTCAGAATTGAACTAAACAAGAAATATTTGAATCTGTATAACTATATCTTTATAACGAAGTTAACAAACTGAGATTTCATCTTAGAAATGATAAGATATGTCCAGTTTGAAATTAGAAATAGTCGCTGTGGAATTTATATATATTTATATATATATAAGGCCCTTAAAAATAGCAATTTTGCAAACGACCTCGGATTTCGACGAAACCAGTTTTGTTGGGTCCATGATGTTAAGTTATTGCTAGATTCCAAATTTCATAATTTTTCGAATCAATATGTGAGCGTGGCAAAAGAAAACGCGTTTGACCAGTTTCTGTTGAATTTAATCGACTGGAAATTGGCCATTTTGCAAACGGTCTCGGAATTCGACGAAACTAGTTTTGTTAGGACCGTATCGTCAATACGAAGCTAGAAAATATTTTTCTGGAATTTTTCTAGTTAGTATGTGACCCCGGTAATTTGAAATGTGCGTTTGAAATTCAATATAGTGATTTAAATGAAAATTCAAAAGGAAACTGATTGTAACGATCAAATCAGCTTGCGATACATATCCCATTGTGTTCGGAATGGGGGTAAAACGCTATGGAAGACAGGCGGTGGGCCTCGCTTCGAGGTCGTATGTAGAAGTCAACCTTTTTACAAATTAAATAAAAAAAAAGAAAATAATAATATATATTATTTTAATTTCCTTTTCCCTCCCTTTATCTTCACTGCCCCCCCCCCCCCCCCCGTTCCCTTTTATTTTCAGTGAGAGAAAAAAAAAAAAAAACAAAACCTAAATCGAATCGCCAGCGCCGCCCCCCCCCCGATCCCTCGAGCGCCGACGAAGAGCCGCCGCCCCCCCTAACCTCGAACGCCGACGAAGAGCCCCCCCTTGAAGCCAACGCCTTCTCCGATTCGCCATTCGAAGCCGCTCCTCGTTCGAACCCCCAGCCGCCGAGAGCCGCCGACGAAGGCGAGTCGCACCCCCCCCTTCGCAGGTACGTTATCTATTTTATTTCATTTTTTATTTTTAATCAAAAAAAAAACAAAAAAACAAAAAAAAATTTCGATTTTTAAAAACAGAGAATAAAACTGATTTATTTATAAAGTTAAAACTGTTTTTATAAAAGAATTTTAAACAGAAATTTTTATAAAAGTAAAACTGTTTTTATAAAAGAATTTTAAACAGAAATTTTTATAAAAGTGAAACTGTTTTTTTTAAAAGAAATTGAAAACTGATTTTTAAACAAAATAAAAACTGATTTTTAAATAAAAATAATAAACTGATTTTGTTAAAAATATAACTGTTTTGTTTTAAAAAGATTAAAACTGTTTTGTTTTAAAAAGTAGTTTAAAACTGAATATTTTTAAAAGTAAAAAACTGAATTTTATAAAAAGATAAAAAAATTGATTTTGTAAAAGAATAAAACTGATTTCTTTTAGAAAAGTAGAAATCATATTTTTATATGTAAAAGCAAAAGTAAAAATCATATTTTTATATTGAAAGCAAAAGTAAAAATCATATTTTTATATTGAAAGCAAAAGTAGAAATCATATTTTTATATGTTGAAAGCAAAAGTAGAAATCATATTTTTATATGTAAAAGCAAAAGTAAAAATCATATTTTTATATTGAAAGCAAAAGTAAAAATCATATTTTTATATTGAAAGCAAAAGTAAAAATCATATTTTTATATGTTGAAAGCAAAAGTAAAAATCATATTTTTATATTGAAAGCAAAAGTAAAAATCATATTTTTATATGTTGAAAGCAAAAGTAAAAATCATATTTTTATATGTTGAAAGCGAAAGTAAAAATCATATTTTTATATATTGAATAGCGAAGTCAAAATTCGATTTTTATATATTGAATAGCATAGTAAAAATTCTATTTTTACATATGCAGAGAATACGGGTGAAAGCGAAAAATAGGCGAAGATTTCTATTAAGAAGAGTCTTGAAGTTGGATAACTATTGGTGAGATTTCTGATTTAAAATTTATATATATATACGTGTGAAGTAAAAGTGAATTGCTATATATAAATATATATATATATATATACGCCCCTCGTCCACAAACCATGGACGATATTTATTGGTTGAAATTGTGGTGAAAATTGAATGATTGTTTGGGATTGTTTGTGATTGATATTGGTTGATTGTGGTTGAAAAATACCCATTTGTGGTTGTGAAATATTTGGTTGAAACCACATAGGATTAGTTTGTGGAAATGAAATAAATATATATACATGCCGCCTGCGTGCGAACTAGATGCATGTTTCCCATTGTCAAAAACCGCGAGGTTTTAAGGTAGAGCGAGGAGCCGTACTAGGGACGGTGCCGGTGTAACTACCCTGCCGTTATGCTGCCGAAATTTTGAATAATATTTGTGTGTTTGAATTATTTTCATATGCTTAAACTATATTTATTCCTTATATAGAAAACATTCATGTGTTGAATTGATATTCATTCGTTGTTTAGAAATTCATGTGTTGAATGGTATTCATATTTTGAAATAAATTGTTCGATAATAAAAATCACATTTCTATCTATATATAAAAACTATAGAAAACATTCATGTGTTGAATTGATATTCATTCGTTGTTTAGAAATTCATGTGTTGAATGGTATTCATATTTTGAAATAAATTGTTCGATAATAAAAATCACATTTCTATCTATATATAAAAACTATAGAAAACATTCATGTGTTGAATTGATATTCATTCGTTGTTTAGAAATTCATGTGTTGAATGGTATTCATATTTTGAAATAAATTGTTCGATAATAAAAATCACATTTCTATATATATATAAAAACTATAGAAAACATTCATGTGTTGAATTGATATTCATTCGTTGTTTAGAAATTCATGTGTTGAATGGTATTCATATTTTGAAATAAATTGTTTGATAATAAAAAATCACCTTTTATCGACTATATGAACTATATAGAAAAATAGTGTTTTGAAATGAATCGTTTTACAATAAAATCACATTTTTATTGTATGCATAAATCGTTAAAATGCGAAGTGTTAAAAATAGCCACTTGTTCAAAATAAACATAGATGAGTTGAAATATTCATTAATTAACTAATGAAATGATTTGCACCTATTTATGTAACATTAGAATGAATGGTGTTTTTAAACCAAATAGAAATCGAATAGAAAATGAAAAATGATATGAACTGTATATATATGTACATGCAATATTCTTTGAACAGGTTATAGCAAAGGGGCTAGAGAAGAGGAATAAAATTTTGTGCCCGACAAATAGGTACACATTTACTGATTTGTTTGGGTGATGATTTTGAGCCTATTGGCTAGCCGCTTGGCTTTTTCTTTTTCTTTTTGAGATTAGAAGGACCGGGACGCTATTTGCGATTTCCCGACGCTCCCGGTACAGGGGAGGTTATGGCGAAATTTTTCCAAAATTTAAGGTGTTAGAAAATTTTTTGAAGTGAAAACGATATAGAAATCCTTGAATGAACTATATTTATATAACTATATAAATAAAATTAAAACGAAACGAGGCCGTGCAGTTCGTATTTCGAAACCGTGATTTCAAACGACTAGTACGGGAAATCCGACCATTGGATTTTCCCGAAACCTCAACCGTCGGGTTCGCCTTGGAATAATCTTTCCAACGGCACCAACCTTGTAAAAATCCAACGGTTGGATTGTCTGGAATGTTCAATTCAAATCTGAAGAAAAACAGCGCCAGAAACGATTATATTTATTTATATATATAAATAAAATTATATTTAATCGAATAACGACGCGGCAGTTCGTATTTTGAAATCGAAATTTCAAACGATTGTACCGGGAGATCCGACTGTCGGATTTTCCCGAAACTGGAACCGTTGGGTTCGTTTTGAAAAGACCTTTCTAATGATGTAAATTTTGTGGAGATCCAACGGTTAGATTTTCAGATATGTGTAAATCAAATCTGAAGAAAAACAGCGCCACGGCCGCCTTATGGCCCGAAGCGTCGTTTTAAATAAAATGGCTATTTTAAAATAAATAAAAATAGCGATAAATAGTTATAAAATATCGTAAGCGATATGGAATGGAAATAAACTGAATTTGCTTGATTTATGTGATGTTAGATGGTTGAATGTGTTTGGTGTGAAAATTACATTAAAGGACAAAATTGGTGTTGTCAAATAATTTAACCATTGAAATAAATTGAATTGAAATTCTAAATATACGTGAATTATTTGAAAAGGCCGAGTTAATTCTCATTTCGAATAATTGACCGACGATTGAAAGTCGAAGATGAAGACGACGGTCGAAGACCGGAGATCTTCACCTCGTTTGGATGGTAACTGAGGTCCTGATTGGGAGGCATCCCGAAATATGGATAATGAGTGGTGATCGTTCAGACGTACGTGTTGATCGAAGGGTTTGCGAGGTATTTAGTGCCTCCGGTTTCGTTCAGACCCAGAACGGACTTGTAAATGGACTGTGTGTCTGACATAGGATTTATTCTGTGTGGCATGCTAAGATGCAGTGATCAGGGCTTCTGTTGAAAAGCAAAGTCTTGTGGTGATGATCAAAGCACCGCCTGTGTGGCGTAGCTTTGTGTATAACGTGAATTCGCGAGCCTCACACCCCGGTAGGAACCTAAAACGGGAGGAAGGACCTCAGGGAGGGCATGCGTTTCTTTCTAGCTAGGGTGGTGTCAGTGACCTACCAGCCCTGACATTTATATACTTTTCACCTATGTGGTTGTTGCTGTTGCGAGGCGCCTCGGTTTGATCGGACGATCCGGGTCCGATGGAGTCATTCGTTGGCTCGTTTACGCCCCAAAGGGCGGGGAAACGTATTGTTCAGGAATTTTAATCCACATCGGTGGACCGGCCCTGTCGCTCCTAGGGTCACTCGAGCTCTGATCCTGAGGGGCGGGCTAGAGCGTCTCGAATTCGGTAAGGACTATCTTTTGCCTTGGTTCATGACGGGAAACCAATTTCCAAATACGACATCGTGCGGTTTTGATTGTATACCTATATATGGCGACATAGTGGCATGGGGCATTAATGCCGTCTATGATTGATAGTTATGATTTGAAATTGTTTTCAAAACATATAAACACTAGCAATAATATCAAATGCCTTTGTTTTATTCGTATCAAGCATATCTTGGCCGTTATAAGGTAAAAACTCTATCCTCCGGTTTGCGTTGCATTGTGTGATGGGAACTGAGTCTTATAACGGTTTCATTTTTATAAAAAGCATAGCGATGTTTAAAAGAAAGATTTGTTTTAAAGCACTGGCAATCCAATGGAGTAAACCCGTTCCACGAAAGTGGCGTGGTCCTGTGATTAGCCAATTATATATGTGTTGAGTGGATTTCTCATACCAGTCCCATGACTGACTCGTAGTTTGTTTCACTTTCAAACTCGGGTGCCCCTATTTCTACACGGGCAGCCTTGTATTCAGGTTTAGCTGGTTCTTTCTGGATAGCTGGAGCTGAAGATGGATTCTATCATTTATTTCTTTTTATGCTGTTCAGCTCCTATTGTACATATTTTGTTTATTTCCGCTGTAGACATTATGTATAGCTGAACTGTATTTGTACTAAGTAAGATCCTGTATACTGTGTAACTCTGATGATTACTTTTATCCAGTATATTTTGTTGTTCATTCTGGTGTATTTATTTAATTCTGTTCTGCTATTATATGTTTCTGTGTTATATTCCAAAAGATAACCTTGTTTCCTTGAGAACGGGAATTCGGGTCGTCTCAGAAAGGTAGAGAGAATAGGTGTATATATAGAAATTGAATGGATATGAATTGAATAGGCAAAAAATTTCAGTAATCAATGACACCTTTTCAAACATTGGGAGTAGGTGAAAATTTGGAGGGAAGTTTGAAAGGTTAAACTTTGAAATTCAAATTTCAAATTATCGGTCAGATATATTGACATATATACATATGTACATATTTTTAAAGGAAATTTGATTTTTGTGAAAAGTGATTTAAATTATCGATCTATATGTGATGGCCCGCAAATCGTTACTTTATGCGATGACTAAATATGCCCCAAAAAAAGATCCAGGAGTTCAAGATTTCCTACAAAACATGTCTGACCCAAATTGTACAGAAATACGAATCATTATGAAATAAAAAGAAAAAGATAGAAGAAGAAAAGAAACAACAACACAGAATCTCACAATCGCAATGGAATAAAATATAATATATAAATAATCACTTTTGAAATACAACTATATTTGGACTTACGTACATTATCAGAGTATATCACAAATAAACTCTAAATATCAACACTGAAGCCTCTTGCTCTAAGCTCCTTCTGATAAATCTGTAAATTCCTGAACTACTTGACTGCCTGTACAAATTTAGGCACCCAAGAGTTTAGGTAAAACAAAACAAAATAAACTTTGGGCCAGTCATGGGACTGATATAAGTAAACAATTTAAGAAAATAAAAGATATCTCATAAGACCACGCCGTAAAACACGGAACGGGTTTTTCCCTTATGAGAACCCAAAACACTTGATTTAACTTTCAAAATCCTTTTGAAAGAAATGATAATATTTATATCAAAACTCTTTTGATATTATAATAGTGTCTAAATCAAATAAATAACAATCCAATGGAACGTTTTCATCTCACGCTCCACGTATATAATATACAATCAAAACCGCTAGCATTTATTGGGTAATGAATTTCCAAATATGACAAGGTACAGAACCACCTTCCGATAGTGTATCTCTAGACAGGAATACACTGGGTTCAACAAGAACATCTTGTAACCGACCACATATGACCGACCACTCATTTCGCTTGAGCGTATCGTATGTATATCACCAACGGTTGGGATCAACAACCGTTTTCTCGAATAGGACAGCAACGAATAGAATAAAGAATGAAATGAATTTCTCTAGATAGGTGATAATACAGCCTAATTGGGAACTACCCACTTAGTCATGTTGCTTGCCCGATTTTTTTCATTTCCCGGTCGTTGAGGCCTGAGGCTTCAATTTCTTACCTTTCATTGATAGCACAAACACTTTGAATGCCACATTATCAGATCCGTTAATCACTTAATTGATTGCACAAATATATTTTGGATATTATGCTACGAGAATAAATTCTCCACCACCATATATATTTTTACAGACCAACATATGCAATCGTTGGAAATACTCCGTTAGACATTCATCCATACAACTTCGTTATGGGACTGAACGAAACCGAAGGCACAATTTCCATTAACCATCTTAGGCAATTCTACCAATGATTAACAGAAAAATCCCTTGCACTTTACTCCATCTTTGATTATCTTCATATAATCTGATTTGCAACGCTACTGTTCTCGGATAATAATCCAACCGGTCTCTCCATATTGACAACGATATTGGCAAATACTTCGATAGTCAGTTATTTAACTATCGAAGAAAAACAAACATTCATTCAAAGCATCAAACAATCACTAGGCCTCTTAATTAATATTTATTAATTAAATTTACCACTTCCTAATTTCTTTTCAATATCTTTACCTAGATATTTCCAATAATCATCTTGGCCTCTTACGCTATTTGGAAAAACATATCCATATATCGCTTCTTTTATTTCTATACTTACAAAATATATTCTATTTATAATTGGAAGCATTCCAATTATTTATCTCTTCCTCGATCGTTCATTTCTACACTTAGAAAATATTTATTTATTAAATTTCTAAAATTCCACTTACTTGGGTTAAAATGAATGTTGTTGTAACAACCCGGAAAATCAGAACCAATTTAAAAATTTTATTTTTAAGAATTTGGTTAGAAAATGTGCCAGAATTTAAAAAATCCATTTTTTAAATATTATTAAAGCTATTAAAAATAGTCATTTTATAAACGACCTCCATTTTCGATGAAACCATTTTTGTCGGATCCGGAATGTTAAGTTATTGCTAAGTTTAATTTTTGATAATTTTTGGAATTAATATGTGAGCGTGGTAAATTAAATTGTGTTCGATAATTTCCATTGAATTTAATCGACCATTAAAAAGGCCATTTTTCAAATAGTCTCCAAATTCGATGAGATTAATTTTGTTAGGATTGTATGGTCAAAACATAGCTAGATTTATTTTTTTGGAATTTTCGGAGTCCGTATGTGGCCCCGGTGAATTTAAATGTACAGTCGAATTAAATAAATAAATGATTTATATATTAAATTGAAGAAAACAGACTGAAAACGATTGATTGGCCTGATGGGACCTAGCCCATTATGTCCGGAACGGGGGCAATTGGGTAGGAACAACTTTCGTTGAGCTGAAATTGGAGCTGAAAAGGGTTAATGCGCTAAAACTAATAATTAGGAGAATTTAATATTATTTTATTGTAAATATCAAATTCCTAAACCCTAATACTCTATTCATAGCCGCCGCCCCCTCATTTCAATGGCCAGAAACATTCTTTTCTTACTCCACTAATTTCTTCCAATCCATACTATAAAACTTCCTCCTCCTTTAGAGATTTTTGTAGAGAATTTCACGAGCTTCGATTCCATACGGGGTTGATTAAAAACCGTAGAGTATTCGCGACGAACCAGAGCTCCAAACCCAGCCGGTTTCCACCATCGCCGCGTCGCTTGTACGCCACCAAACTGGCCCCAGCCGCCGCCGTAGGTGCACCGCACTCCTCCCTTCAACGTGCCACTGGCCGATCATCCTCCAACGCCTCGGATTGTGTGAAGACTCGAACCCTAGAACTAAACCCAATTTAAAAAGTGCGGCCTCGATCCGTAGAAGAAGAAGATAGAGTATTTTCTTTTTCATTATTTAATTAATTTATTTTAAATTGTTATCTACCTAAATTAATTCATAACTAATGCATACGAACTCGGAATTGAACGATTTCAGAACCGATGCGATAGTGAGTCCGAGATTTACATTTCTAGAATGATTAGAACGGATTCGGAGCCGATCAAATTTTGTACAAAAATTCAATTTTTAATTATTCAGAATTAAAAGCAATGTGAGAAATTCTACTTTTTTATATATAATTAAAATTACTTAATCATGATTATGGTGGTACCCCTACGCTATTAAATTTTATTTGTATGATATGTGATTTGATCTAGAGTTGATGTTGTTATGTAGATACATTGATTTGATGATGTTTGGGTTTAATAAAACTGTTGAAAAACAAAAATACCAATTTTTGTTGAAAAAGAATTATTGGATTAAAATTGTCATTTTGACAAATTAGAATGATTGGATTAAAATTGTCGTTTTGACAAACTAGAATGATTGGATTAAAATTGTCATTTTTGACAAATTAGAATAATTAGATTAAAATTATCATTTTTTCAAAATATAACTATTGGAATAAAATAATCATTTTTGTTAGAACACATTAGTTGAAATAAAATATTTATTTCGGTCAAAACATATTAGTTGAAATAAAATGTACATTTCTGTCAAAAAACATTAGTTGAAACAAAATGTACATTTTTGTCAAAACACATTAGTTGAAACAAAATGTACATTTTTGTCAAAATATATTAGTTGAAACAATGTATACATTTTTGTCAAAATATATTAGTTGAAATAAAAATTTACATTTTGTCAAAATATGATAGTTAACAAAAAATTACATTTTTGTTAATAAGATTTGAGTCAAACAAAAAATTACAAAAATTTGTTAAATAAGATTTGAGTTAAACAAAAATTACATTTTTGTTAAATAAGATTTGAGTTAAACAAAATTTACATTTTTGTTAAACAAGATTTGAGTTAAACAAAAATTACATTTTTGTTAAACAAGATTTGAGTTAAACAAAAATTACATTTTTGTTAAACAAGATTTGAGTTAAACACAAATTACATTTTTGTTAAATAAGATTTGAGTTAAACACAAATTACATTTTTGTTAAATAAGATTTGAGTTAGACAAAAATTACATTTTTATTAAATAAGATTTGAGTTAAACAAAAATTACATTTTCGTTAAATAAGATTTGAGTTAAACAAAAATTACATTTTCTTTAAATAAGATTTGAGTTAAACATTGTTAAATAAGAATCGATTTAAACAAAAATTACACTTTTGTTAAATAAGATTTGAGTTAAACAAAAATTACATTTTTGTTAAATAGATTTGAGTTATAACAAAAATAACATTTTTGGTTAAAGAGATTTGTGTTTGAGCAAAAATATTTTAATTTTGTCAAACTAGAATTATAAACATAAATGCCACCATCACTTATATTCATTTTGTTAAATTAGAATTGTTAACGAAATAAAATTATCACTTTTTAATCATTTTGTTAAACTAGAATTGTTAACGAAATGAAATTGTCATTTTTAATCATTTTGTTGAAAAAGAATGGTCAACAAAAATGAAAATATCATTTTAATCATTTAGTTGAAATAGAATTGTCAACAAAAATGAATGTACCACTTTTTATACATTTTGCTGGAATAGAATTGTCAACAAAAATGAAGGTACCACTTTTTATACATTTTGTTGAAATAGAATTGTCAGCAGAAATGAAGGTACCACTTTTTATACATTTTATTGAAATAGAATTTGTATGCAAAGTTAAAGAATCATTTTTATTGTCAATGCATACATTAGAATTTGTATGTAAAGTTAAAGAATCATTTTTATTGTCAAATTATTACATTAGAATTTGTATGCAAAGTTAAAGAATCATTTTTATTGTCAAATGCATGCATTAGAATTTATATGCAAAGTTAGAGAATTATTTTTATTGTCAATGCATACATTAGAATTTGTATGCAAAGTTAAAGAATAATTTTTATTGTCAATGCATACATTAGAATTTGTATGCAAATTAAAATAAACATTTTTATATGTTACGTTATACATTGAAATTATGTATATACAAATCAAATATTTCTTTTTATTTGTTAAAGTTAAAAATAGAAATTGCATACAAATAATGAAAATAAAAATTATCTTTTTATTTGTCATTAGCTAAATTGTCATGTAAATAAAATACATTTTATTTGACATTATAAACGTGTAGATTTGGTATGGAAACAAACCATGTTTTATTTGGCATGTTAAACCACGTTAGTGGAATCTTCGAGTAATTTATATTTATAATTATATTTATATATATATAAATTAAAATTAAACGAATCACGCGCGGTAGTTCGCGTTTCGGAATCGTAACTTTAAAACAATTATACAGAAAGATCCAACCGTCAAATTTTTCCAAAATTGGAACCATTAGGACCGCTTTGGAAAGATCTTTCCAACGGTATAAAATTTATTAAATTCCAACGGTTAGATTTCGAGAAATGTGTAAACCAAATTTAGGTAAAAACGGCATCAGGCCGCCTATTGACCCGAAGCGTCGTTAAATTAAATTGGGCTATTTTTATATAAATAAAAATAGCGATAAATTATTATAAAATAATATTAACGATATGAAATGGTATAAATTACATATATGCGATAATTATTTGAAAAGACCGAGTTCAATCTCATTTCAAATAATTATACGACGATTTGAATCGAAGATATTGAAGACGGTGATTGAAGACCGGCAATCTTCACATCGAATGGATGACTACTGATGCCCAGAATTGGGTAGCTCCCAGTAAAGGGTTAAAGTGGTAGTTGTCCGGACGTACTTGTTGATTGTCCGGATAAGCGAGCACCGCTCTTCCGTATTGGAAACGGGACAAGGAATAAGGTGTCTCCGGTTTTGTTCAGACCCAGAAGGGGCTTGTAAATGGATGTGTATCTGACATTGAATTCCATTCTATGTGAATTGATTTCTACTTAATATATTTCTTCTTGGTGACAGAGAATTTATTCTCTTGCTTAACACCCTTATCTGAGACGCATGAGCTCAGAGGTTATATATTGATATTTACTGGTCGCATGGCGTGTATTGTCAATGTGGCATGCCAAGATGCAAATGATCGAGGCTTTTGTTGAAAAGCAGAGCCTTGTGGTTGATGATCAAAGCACGGCCTACTCAGGCGTAGCTTTGTGTATAGCGTTACTTCACAAGCCTCACACCCCGGTAAGTGTCAGAAATGGGACAAAGGAACGCAGGGAGTGCACACGTTTCTTTCTAGCTAGAAGTGGTATCAGGGTTTTGCAAGCCCTGACATTTTACTTATGTGGATGATGGATTACGAGGCCTTGGTTATATTGGTCGACAGTGACAAATTTATAGGTTCAATAGGACCGGGAAGCGTGTGTTCAGGAATTGTCAATCCTCTAAAGTATTTGTGGACCGGCCCTACAGGATCCAAGGGTTCGCTAGCGTCCGAATCCTGAGGCATTTGCTAGAGTGTCTTGAATCGGTAAGGAGAACGTCCCTAGCCTTGACTCATGACGGAAACCCAAATTCCAATACGACATTACGGTTTTGATTGTAAACCTATATATGGCGACATATTACATGGTAGCTATGCCGTTTAGGATTGAACGGTCGCCAAAGAAAGGAAAGAAGGGAATGAACTAATCAAGGAACCTGTAGAATGTCTCACAGCGCATGGAATAAAATATAATAATAATAACATACTTGACATAAAACAGGTGAGACAGTGCATAAGCTGATAACTAAAATCAACATCAATCATCAGAGCAGCGGAAATCCAAATACAGCTTATTACAACTTTCCAAATTTACTGTCTCTAAACGAAAGAAAGCTAAAGTAGAAGATGCCCCACAAATGCCCAAGCAGTGATCTTCAACAACACAGGGAGAATACTATGTATATATTACGTGGAAGCCTCCTGCTCGTCTCCGAATCATCTACCCGTGCATCACCAGCTAACCTGTCTCTAGTCTACTCGTGTGAGCACCCAGAGTAATAAGAGGAGACATAAAACTCTGGGTCAGACATAAAGCCTGGTATGAGCGATAAGCATCTAAACAAAACAATAACAGATATTCTAAACCATACCTGGACCTGCAACCAAAGAGTTAGTACCACATTCCGTACAATACTCTAAGGTGCCAGAATAAATAGTGTAAAGAATACGGGGGTGGGGTGTGCATGTCAATATGATAGCAAATAAATCATCCATAGCAATCATCCTCACATCTCTCACTCAGTGCGTAAAGCATACGGTATCTACCACTTTGGAACACTAGACAAATTGAGGTAACGAAGAATCCCGACTTGTAGAAACCCTGCTGTGACCAAGCTAAACACATGGAGTCATGACCAAACATTTCAATTACCCACTTCATTGGTCGTAGCCCTTGGTTCTACCGATGCCATAATGGCCCTGAATCCGCCTTCATACCTCCTACCATAGTGGTCCAAAGCTATAGACACCGATAACCCCTTGGCACACGTCCCGCAGCAAAGCCCAATCATGAAGTGAACTCATCGGTTCCCAACTTGATCTTGAGCTCTAACTTCCCATATTGGACTGCCTTAGCATCTCGGGTTATTGGTCAATACTGGGTCGGGTCGGGTTCTCCTCCTAGCCAACGGTTCGGGTCGGGTCCTCTAATTCGGGTTGGTTCGTAGTCTTCTCCTGTAGCGGTTCGGTTCGTGTCCACAGCGTCGCATCGGTTCGGGTTGGGTATTCCACTTCGGGTCGGGTGTCCTCCTCCGGGTCGGGTCGGGTGTCCTCCCTTCCAGTTCGTGTTTCCGCTCCGATCCGCTCCCTCGTTTCTTCACGTATTCTGATCCGATCCCTCCTTGCCATCTGATCAGCGTGGCCTTCCCTCTTGCTTGTTCTCCCAAGTGTTTACTTCCGATCCGAGCCCTGCGTCTCCAAGTCGATCCGATTCCCAGCTTAACCAACATGGCCTTCCTTTTTGCCAAGTCTCTTTTGTGCCAGACTCCGGTTCGGGTTGGGTTTCTTGCCCAGTTCACATATCCGATCCGAGCCCACATCCGATCCGATCCGAAACCCTGCACAACTTTTTGCAACTTTTTCCAGCAACTTGTTTACGCCATTCGACGACGTTTTCGAAAAATCTACCACTTCAAATCAATCATAAAACACACCATAGAGTCATAGCAACACGTAATAGCAACCACAAACAGCAAACAACAATTCAAATGAATCAAAATGGATCAAAAGTGGCTAAAACCTCACATTTTCCCATAATCCCTCTTAATCATGTTTAAGCGCATACTTAGTAAAACTTAATCAAATCGTCTAAATTTTCTAACAGAGGCATGAAATATTATTTAAGAATTTCTAAACATTTTTCCAGAATTTATTAGTGTATAAATTCGCTAATCTTCACTAATTACCCTTAATTACCGTAATTAGTGCAAAAACTATGCAAATCACTCACCTTGGCCACAAAATAAAACACCAAATCTGAAATACTCTCTGTTTGGGTCGAATTCCTATGTATAGCAGAAGCTCCAACCTTGCTTTGTTGCTATTTGGCCTTGCTTTGATGTAGTTTAGGCTTAATCTTCACTAAAAATGTGTTTTGGAGTGGTTTTAGAGGATGGAAGCCATTACTGAGGTCTCAAGAAGGTTTGTGGCGGCTCAAAACTGAAATGAAAGTGATTTCCTAACCCTAATCAGTCCTCATATACCTCTAAACCCGAAATTCCCCTCTGGGCCTAGCTGCTAATCACCCGGTTAAGCCCAATTAAGCTGTTTTTCACCATCTAAAACTTGTTTCAGCCATATCTCCCAAACGGTGAGTCCGTTTGGCTAATGTGACCACTCTAAGGAAAGAGAAACTATCATCCGGAGCCAATAGAAGTGGTTTCAGGTCAAAATTCCTTTCCAGTCAAAAGTTATGGCCAAAACAGTGCCAACTAGGGGTAAAATGGTCATTTAAAAATCGGGAAAAATCATGAACATGGGAAATGACCCCAATAGTCATCTCCCAAAGTTACATGACCATACGACTTCGTATGTGAAAGAAATAAATATCCTACGATCCTATGATGCGTAGAACACGGGTCGTTACATGCTTACTTTGTTGGAACAGAGTATTCCGGGATGTCTTGAATAAATTCGTGCTGGTTTTCATCGACGACATCTTAATCTTCTCTAAATCCACTACTGATCATGAAAAGCATCTGAAAGAAGTTTTGGAAATTCTGAGAAAGAATGTGTTGAAAGCCAAATTCTCAAAATGCATATTCTGGCAAGAAGAAGTGAAGTCCCTCGGCCATGTTGTATCAAAGAAAAGCATTTCAGTAGACCCAGGCAAGATCTCAGCCATTCAAGATTGGAAGCAGCCAAGCACTCCTACAGAAGTCAGAAGTTTCGTAGGATTGGCTGGCTATTATCGGAAATTCGTTAAAGATTTTTCGAAGCTATCTTGTCCATTGACGAAGCTGACCGAAAGCATACGAAGTTTATTTGGACACCCGAATGTGAGGCAGCTTTCCAAGAGCTGAAATTGAGATTGACCATTGCTCCCGAGTTGACCATTATTGATGGCAACCAAGATTTGACATTCTATACTGATGCTTCTATTGAAGGTATTGGTGCGGTGTTAATGCAAAGGGGTAAAGTAGTTGCATATGCTAGCCGTAAGTTGAAACCGCATGAGAAGAGATACCTTACTTATGATCTAGAGTTGATGGCCATCGTGTTTTCTTTAAAGATTTGGAGGCACTATCTTTTGGGTGAGAAGTTCGAATTATATATTGATCATAAATCCTTGAAGTATCTATTTACCCAAAGGGACTTGAATTCAAGGCAGCAACGATGGTTAGAATTTCTTGCGGTCTATGATCTGGACATCTTATATACTCCAGGGAAAGCCAATGTTGTAGCCGATGCGCTCAGCAGAAAGAATGAGGCCAAATCCAATCTTATCATCGCTAATATCATTATTACACCTTCCTTGATTGATAAGATCTCTGATCTTCAGAAGAATAATGAATTTATTCAGAGAATTAGCAAAAGAGTTCGGGAAGGCGAACCCACGAGTTTCCAAATTGACAAAAAAGGGTTTCTGAGGCTGTTAGACCGAATTTGTGTTCCTAAGCTTCCTGAGCTTAGAAAGGAAGTAATGGATGAATGTCACAAATCTAAGCTTAGTATTCATCCAGGGGTGGGCAAGATGTATCATGACCTTAAGCGCACATTTTGGTGGAGATCTATGAAGAGGACATTTCCATATATGTTAGCAGTTGTTCCACTTGCCAACAAGTTAAAAGAGATCAACAGAAGCTTGCAGGATTGTTGCAACCGCTAGAGGTTCCAAGTTGGAAGTAGGACCAAATTTCTATGGATTTCATTGATGGCTTGCCTTAAACCAGAAAAGGCAATGACATTATATGGGTGATTGTAGATCGTTTCACGAAGACCGCCCACTTTATTCCTGTCAGATCTAATAGAACAACTTGAATTCTGGCTCAGCTTTATTTCAGAGAGATTGTCAGACTACATGGAGTTCCCAGTAGCATTGTTAGTGATCATGATCCGATATTCGCTAGTAAATTTTGGGAAGCATTCCAAGAGGAGCTTGGGACCAAGTTGAATCTGAGCACCGCTTATCACCTCAGACAGATGGCCAGACTGAGAGGGTGAACCGTATATTAGAAGACTTGTTGCGAGCATGCATTCTTGATTTTGGCGGGTCATGGGAAGATCACTTGCACTTGGTTGAATTCTCTTATAATAACAGTTACCAAGCAAGCTTGCGGATGTCTCCATTTGAAGCATTATATGGCAGGCCATGCAGATTTCTTGCATGTTAGGTGGAACCAGGAAATCAGTTAGTATTGGGTCCCGACATGATTCGTGAAGCATCAGATAAAGTTGATTTCATTAAGAAGCGACTACTGGCTGCTCAAAGCCGATAGAAGAGCTATGCAGACTCACGAAGAAGGGATTTAGAATTCTCTATTGGTGATTATGTGTACTTGAGAGTTTCCCCATTGAGAGGTGTAATTCGTTTTGGGAAGACTGGGAAGTTGGCGCTGAGATTCATTGGTCCATTTCCTATTTTCGAAAGGATTGGAACTCTCGCTTATATGGTGCAGTTGCCGGATTGGTTGTCATGTGTGCATGATGTATTCTATGTGTATCAACTTTGGAAGCATGTACATGATCCATACTTGGTTGTGGAGGAAGCAACAAAACAAGATTTGGAGATTACCCCGAGCCTGGCAGTGAGAAGGGAGCCAGTGAAAATTGTTAGCAAAGAGACCCGAGTTCTGAGGAACAAGAGGATCTACTTAGTCAAAGTGCAGTGGAGCGGGGATCCTAGAGACTGTACATGGGAGATTGAGGATAGCATCAAACGGGCTTATCCCAAGTGCAGAGTGGATATCTCCGAGTAGCTCTTATGTTGAGGTACATTTACAATATTTTGCATTTTCCGTTTTGTTTCCTACTTTACTATTGTTTCCTTTTCGGGGACAAAAAGCTTTTAAGTGGGGGATATTGTAACAACCCAGAAAATCAGAACTAATTTAAAATTTTTATTTTAAAGAATTTGGTTAGAAAATGTGCCAGAATTTAAAAATTCCTCTTTTTAAATAATATTAAAGCTACTAAAATAATCATTTTATAAACGACCTCCGTTTTCGATGAAACCATTTTTGTCGGATCCGGAATGTTAAATTATTGCTAAGTTTAATTTTCCATAATTTTTGGAATTAATATGTGAGTGTGGTAAATTAAACTGCGTTCGGTAATTTCTGCTGAATTTAATCGATCGTTAAAAATCCCATTTTTCGAACAATCTCCAAATTTGACGAAATTAATTTTGTTAGGACCGCATCGTCAAAACATAGCTAGATTTATTTTTCAAGAATTTTCAGAGTCCGTATGTGGCCCCGATGAATTTAAATGTACGATCGAATTAAATAAATAAATGATTTATATTTTAAATTGAAGAAAACGGACTAAAAACGATCGATTGGGCTGACGGGACCTCGCCCACTGTGCCCAGAACGGGGCAATTGGGTAGGAACAACTTCCGTTGGGCTGAAATTGGAGCTGAAAAGGGTTAATGGGCTAAAACTAATAATTAGGAGAATTTAATATTGTTTTACTATAAATATCAAATTCCTAAACCCTAATACTCTATTCATAGCCGTCGCCCCCTCATTTCAATGGCCATAAACATTCTCTTCTTACTCCACTAATTTCTTCCAATCTGTACTATAAAACTTCCTCCTCCTTTAGAGATTTTTGTAGAGAATTTCACGAGCTTCGATTCCATACGGGGTTGATTAAAAACCGTAGAGTATTCACAACGAACCAGAGCTCCAAACCCAACGAGTTTCCACCACCGTTGGGTCGTCTGTGTGCCACCGAACTGGCCCCGCCGCCGCCGTAGTTGCGCCGCACTCTCCCCTTTGACGTGCCACTGGCCGATCGTCGTCCAACGCCTTGGATTGTGTGAAAACTCGAACCCTAGAACTAAATACAATTTGAAAAGTGCGGCCTGGATCTGTAGAAGAAGAAGATAGGGTATTTTCTTTTTTATTACTTAATTAATTAATTTTAAATTGTTATCTACCTAAATTAATTCATAACTAATGCAAACGAACTCGGAATTGAATGATTTCAGAACCGCTGCAATCGTGAGTCCGAGATCTACATTTCTGGACTGATTAGAACGGATTCAGAGCAGAGTAGATTTTGGACAAAAATTCAATTCTGAATTATTCGTAATTAAAAGCATTGTGAGAAATTCTACTTTTTTATATATGATTAAAATTACTTAATCATGATTGTGGTAGTACCCCTATGCTATTAAATATTATTTTACGATATGTGATTTGATCTAGAGTTGATGTTGTTATGTAGATCCATTGATTTGATGATGTTTGGGTTGAATAAAACTGCTGAAAAACAAAAATACCAATTTTTGTTGAAAAAGAATTATAGGATTAAAATTGTCATTTTGACAAATTAAAATGATTGGATTAAAATTGTTATTTTGGCAAATTAGAATGATTGGATTAAAATTGTCATTTTGACAAATTAGAATGATTGGATTAAAATTGTCATTTTTGACAAATTAGAATAATTGGATTAAAATTATCATTTTTGTAAAAAAATATAATTATTGCAATAAAATATTAATTTTTGCCAAAACACATTAGTTGGAATAAAATATTCATTTTTGTCAAAACACATTAGTTGAAATAAAATATTCATTTCTGTCAAAACACATTAGTTGAAATAAAATGAACATTTTTACCAAAACACATTAGTTGAAACAAAATGTACATTTTTGTCATAACACATTAGTTGAAACAAAATGTACATTTTTTTTAAAATATATTGGTTGTAACAAAACGTACATTTTTGTCAAAATATATTAGTTGAAATAAAAAAATTACATTTTATCAAAATATGATAGTTAAACAAAAAATTACTTTTTTGTTAAATAAGATTTGAGTTAAACAAAAAATTACATTTTTATTAAATAAGATTTGAGTTAAACAAAAATTACATTTTCGTTAAATAAGATTTGAGTTAAACAAAAATTACATTTTTGTTAAATATGATTTGAATTAAACAAAAATTATATTTTTGTTAAATAAGATTTGAGTTAAACAAAAATTACATTTTTGTTAAATTAGATTTGAGTTAAACAAAAATTACATTTTTGCTAAATAAAATTTGAATTAAACAAAAATTACTATTTTGCTAAATAAAATTTGAGTTAAACAAAAATTACATTTTTGTTAAATAAGATTTGAGTTAAACAAAATTACATTTTTGTTAAATAGATTTGAGTTATAACAAAAATAACATTTTTGGTTAAAGAGATTTGTGTTTGAGCAAAAAAATTAATTTTGTCAAACTAGAACTATCAACATAAATGCCACCATCACTTATATTCATTTTGTTAATTAGAATTATTAATAAAATGAAATTATCACTTTTAATCATTTGTTAAACTAAAATTATTAATGAAACGAAATTGTCACTTTTAATCATTTTGTTGAAATAAACAAAAAATGAAAATATCAATTTAATCATTTAGTTGAAATAGAATTATCAACAAAAATGAATGTACCACTTTTTAATACATTTTGTTGAAATAGAATTGTTAACAAAAATGAATGTACCACTTTTTATACATTTTGTTGAAATAGAATTGTCAACGAAAATGAAGGTACCACTTTTTATACATTTTGTTGAAATAGAATTTGTATGCAAAGTTAAATAATCATTTTTATCGTCAATGCATACATTAGAATTTGTATGCAAAGTTAAAGAGTCATTTTTATTGTCAAATGCATACATTAGAATTTGTATGCAAAGTCAAAGAGTCATTTTTATTGTCAAATGCATACATTAGAAATTATATGCAAAGTTAAAGAATCATTTTTATTGTCAATGCATACATTAGCATTTGTATGCAAAGTTAAAGAATCATTTTTATTGTCAATGCATGCATTAGAATTTGTATGCAAATTAAAATAAACATTTTTATATGTTATGTTATACACTGAAATTATATATATACAAATCAAATATTTCTTTTTATTTGTTAAAGTTATAAATAGAAATTGCATACAAATAATGAAAATAAAAATTATCTTTTTATTTTTCATTAGCTAAATTGTCATGTAAATAAAATAAATTTTATTTGACATTATAAGCGTGTAGATTTGGTGTGGAAACAAACCACGTTTTATTTAGCATGTTAAACCACGTTAGTGGAATCTTCGAGTAATTAATATTTGTATATAATTATACACATATATATATTTAAATTTAAATTAAACGAATCGCATGCGGTAGTTCGCGTTTCGGAATCGTAACTTTAAAATAATTATACCGAAAGATCCGACCAGTGGATTTTCCCAAAACTAGAACCATTAGGACTGCTTTGGGAAGATCTTTCCAATGGTATAAAATTTATTAAAATCTAACCATTAGATTTTGAAAAATGTGTAAATCAAATTTGGGTAAAAACGGCACTAAATTAAATTGAGCTATTTTTATACAAATAAAAATAGTGATAAATTGTTATAAAATAATATTAACGATATGAAATGGTTTAAGATATACATACATACATATATATATATATATATATATATATGCGAGAATTATTTGAAAAGACCGAGTTCAATCTCATTTCAAATAATTATACGACGATTTAATCGAAGATACTGAAGACGGTGATTGAAGACCGACGATCCTCACATCGAATGGATGATTACTAATGCCCAACATTGGGTAGCTCCCGTAAAGGTTTAAAGTGGTAGTAGTTTGGACGTACTTGTTGATTGTCCGGATAAGCGAGCACCTCTCTTCTATATTGGAAACGGTACGAGGAATAAGGTGTCTTCGGTTTCGTTCAGACCCAGAATGGACTTGTAAATGGATGTGTGTCTGACGTTGAATTTTATTCTATATGAATTGATTTATATTTAATATATATCTGTTTGGTGGCGGAGAATTTATTCTCTTACTTAACACCCTTCTCTGAGACACATGAGCTCAGAGGTTATATATTGATAGTTATTGATTGCGTGGCATGGATTGTCAATGTGGCATGCTAAGATGCAAATGATCGAGGCTTTTATTGAAAAGCAGAGCCTTGTGGTTGATGATCAAAGCACAACCTGTTTATGCGTAGTTTTGTGTATAGCATTACTTCGTGAGCCTCACACCTCGGTAAGAGTCAGAAATGGGACAAGGGAACGCAGAGAGTGCACACGTTTCTTTCTAGCTAGAAGTGGTATCGGGGTTTTGCAAGCCCTGACATTTTACTTATGTGGATGATGGATTTCAAGGCCTCAGTTATATTGGTTGATAGTGGCCAATTTATAGGTTCAATAGGACTGGGAAGCATGTGTTCAGGAATTGCCAATCCACTAAAGTATTTGTGGACCAGCCCTGCAGGATCCAAGGGTTCGCCAGCGTCCGAATCCTGAGGCATTTGCTAGAGTGTCTTGAATAGGTAAGGAGATCGTCCCTGGCCTTGACTCATGATGGAAACCCAATTTCCAATACGACATTTAGGTTTTGATTGTAAACCTATGTATAGTGACATAGTATATGGTAGCTATGCCGTCTAGGATTGATACATTTACTTTGAAGTATTTTAAAACTGATTAGATGCTAATAATAATATTAAATATTATTTTATACGTATCAAGAATATTTGATCATTATAAGGTAAAACTCTATCCTCCGGTTTGCGATGCATTGTGTAATGGGACTTGAGTCTTATAATGATTTCATTTTTCTAAAAAGCATTGCGTTGTTTGAATAAAAATTTATTTAATTTATGCACTGGCAATCCAATGGAGTAAACCCATTCCGCGTTAGTGGCGTGGTCCTGTGATTAGCCATATTGTTAGATAAGTTAGGAAAGATTTCTCATACCAGCCCCATGACTAACTCGTAGTTTGTTTCACTTTGCAAACTCTGGTGCCCCCTTTTTCACATGGGCAACCAAGTGACAGGTTCAGGTTATTTTGGACATGTTGGATTGGAGTTTGCTTGTGGAAGGAAGACGAAGAACATCTTTATCTTTTATTTCTACTTTGAGACATTTAATCATCCATTACCTATGATGTACTTGATGGAGTTTTAGACTTTTATTTCTACTTTGAGACAATTAGACATCCTTTATCTATGATGTACTTAATGGAGTTTTAGACTTATTTCTATTTGCTGAGTTGTATCCTGTAACTGTGCCACTCTGATGTTCTGATGTTGTGATGTTGACGACATTTCTATTTCCGCTGAAATGATTTATGGGTTATGTTGTTATCTGAGATCTGTTGTTGTTGTAAATATGATATATTCCAATGATTATCCTTGCTTTCGTTCTATGGAAGTTTGGGGTTATCATTGTTGTATAAAACACCGTTACAACAACCCAAAATATTTCACTCAACTAAATTTCATTAAACAATTATCTCCGAGACTAAATCCTCCTATTTATCAATTAATAATTAAATCAATCAAGTTCAGGTATAATTACCTCTTAGACCTTGACTGAAAACATCATTAACTTCAAAACAGACAAGACCACTTGCCTCGAATAATCAACACCATAAAAATCAATTATTCAATTTTAGACTCATATACGTTTCTCTTTCCATTCTTACCAGATTTAATTATAAATTTCCTTTTTGTTTGTAATATTCTATTTTAAGTTCGATTCGTTACCGAATATTATATATATTAACATATTGCTTCCTAACTATCATTTTTTCGTAAAAATATTCTAACTCCTTAAGTATCTAGAAAATTTCGCCAACACCTCCTTTATACCGGTTAATAGCTCAAACTCCAATTCGCCTCTCTAGGCCCTTTCCATTCAAAAAGAAAATCAAAAAGCCAAGCATCTTGCCGATTCGGCGCATAAAATCTCATATGGAATTTAAGCGTATACTTTTTGTCGGGCAGCCGAATCATAATCATCATACACTTCATTTTGTACCTATTTTATACATACTATTTCAATTCCAATTTATACCAACTCAATCCGGTCATTTTAACTCAATTCGCTAATTTGTTCTTTGCTTAGCTCTTCTGCCTATTTCACATTTTATATGAACATATCACATTCAACTATATTTGAATTTGTTTATAAACCAATCGAATGTCATTTCTAATTCAAGTTTCGTATTCGCTTTTGAATATGAACCCACCAATTCAATTTACTTGACCAAAACCCAATTTCATATCAAAACTCGATTAACTAATTATACTTCAAATTAGTTAATTCTATTTAATAATTAAAAATATGATTTTTGTTTCAAAAATCAGTTCCCTTACTCTACTTGAGTTCATATTTATTTTATATCTCAAGTCTGGATTTTTCTAATGGAAATTCGGATTTTATTTATTTAAAATCCTTTTATTTATTGAAATAAATCGTTACGGTTTTATAATGGTAATGGCATTGTTTTTCTGAAAATTTGGTTTTGACATAACTCAAAATCTATAAGATAAAATCCAGATTTTTCTCTTCCATTAGAAAATTATTATTCAATCGATCCTGACGATTCTTGTTTCAAAGAATTCAGACTTAAATTGAGTTCTGTATACTCAATTGAAGTTCAAAACGCTAATTTACGAACTGCCGCGCCGTCGCGAGTTCATTTTTAATTATATTTAAATATAAACGTTTTAAATTTTTTTTATAAATAATTTCACTTCCATTCTTTAAATATATATCAGATCGGCTTTTGAAATTTAACTTAACATTTCGATTTTTCTAAATTGTCGATTTTTCCAAACTTCAGTTATAATTATTTGCAACTTAATATTATATATAATATTCCAATTCTTTTGGAGATAAATTATAAATCCTTTGGATTTATTTCAATTCCGTTTATAATGAAATATATTCCGTCGTTCCCATTTCGAAATGATTCCAAATTCTATTTTCAAATTCTATTTTCGAATTCATACTTGAATTTAAACCTCTAAATTATATAATTGTAATTTATTTCACTAGATTTATAAATGTCATTTACAAATCCAACTTCCTTGTTTTATATAACAAAACAAGTTTCATTTCAAAAATCTGTTTGAAAACCAAAATCTTATTCTGGAATATTTTATCAATTATAACTTATATATATACATATATATATATATATATAAAGTAAATCTATTTTTATATTTAAAATTTAAACTTCTATTCAATATAATCCTAATTTTTTTGAAAATATTTTACTTAAATAAATTCGATCTAATCGTATTTAAATCATAAATCCATACAGATTTATTTTAATTCACTTCTCATTCTAAATATCATAATAGATTTATCGTTTCTCTTTGAAACAAATTTCAATCCCCTTTTTAAATTCGCCTTTGAATTTAAATTTCCCAAATTATCCAAATGATAATTTTCTCATTTTATTTATAAACACCATTTACAAATTCACTTCAATTTCCTGCATTATTTAATTTATAAACACCGTTCAAAAATTTAATGCTTGTTTTATTTATTCAAAACAAGTTAATATTTCTTAGCCCATTCGAAATTCAAGTTCTATTTTAGAAAAACAGATTTTCCCGTTTAAATCTCAAAATCCCCTTTTCACAATATTTTTATAAATAAATATTTAGGCCTAGTGATATTTAAACATTCAAAAAACAACTAATTATCAATCACAGATTTTCTAATACATCATATATGATAATATATATGCAAACAAACAAATACTGATATTTATGAGGAATCCAGTTGGATCCCTCCAACTTGTTTTCATGTATCCACAGATGTTAACCAACATAAATAATACCCATCTTGCTTCGAGGCATGATATTGCAGTATAGAAGGTCATCCACTGTTATATTGTGGGGTGCATAGTGTCATCCGCTAACGATATTGCGGGCATCCGCGTACGACGGGAAATATCCAACCGCCAATATATATATATATATATATATATATATATATATAACCACAAACACGAAGCCTAAATAACTAATATATTTATAATAGCCGCAAAATATTTAAACGAATCCAAACAATCAACAAATATTTTTAAATATTCAAAATAAAATTTAAATAGTAAATACTGAGTGAGATTTACACTGTGATTTTCTATTATTTTCCAATCCACTCTGATTCCAATTTTGAATTCCACTGCGTAGTTGATAGTAATATGAATTCAACTAATTTGCTTTGCCTAAATCTGATTTCGTATGAAAAGAATACACTTGTTACTACTTTATACACAATTAATACAACATTTACTATTTTATATTAATTTGCTTAATTACCTCCTAATCCATTTTAAAAATTCCAGACTTCTTGTTAGCTCCCGAATTTTGAAAACTCGTACCAACCCCCTCACCTACATCGAATAAGTTACAACATTTTAAATTTCATACAACCTAAATCTTAATTTAAAATTTACTGATTAAAAATGATTACCCTATTAATCCATTGCCATTAGCAACTAAGGCTATAAGCACTCCAGTTTAATGTCCTGTATTTGAACTCCATTCCTACATAACAAACAGTACTTCCCAAATCTTAGCTGTCGAACTCCAAGTTATCTTAGCATCCATACACTCGAACCAACTCCATTTCATTTTCGGTATCAAAATTCTATATTCAACTTCACTGGCTCGTTCAACAAGCATCGCACTATTATTGTCCTTACTGGGATCGACCTCTCTATTAACTACACACCCAATTACCATTTATCGTACACTAAAATGAATCGCACACCATAATGAAATCGCACTCCATAAACCTACCAATTCAATTTCATAACAATCGAACTCTATATTTCCTAAAAATCGCGATTTTAACCCAGTACAGGAAGACGTTCGCGAACAATTAAAAACCGAATACTCCAATCTTCTTACCATCGATGTTATTCTTGTTAAAACCAAAATTCGATTTCAACACCAAAGGTGCTTTCAAAGCACTTCACCAAATGGTTAGATTAAAAAATGGAGCCACGTAATTCAAAATAAAGAGCAAAAAATAGGAAACACAAAGTTTTAGAGTGATTCGATCTATGATAGATCTACGTCTAGTATGTAATCACTTCTCATTACAACACTTGAGATTACAAAACATGGATTTTCCCTTATTACATTCATCTTTCTCTTTTCTCTCTCTTAATGATCAAAATTTCACTTGAATTTGCAAAGGAATTGATGGGATCTCTTGGTTTGTGATGGTAGATGTATCAATCTTTGATCACTTTAGCAATTGAATGATCTTCATGGATTCCATGGCGATTTAGCGCTAAATCTATGCTTTAGAGAGGATTAGCGGAGATTCGAGATCACTTGAATTGTGTTTGAGATATTTCTAATGTAGTTTAAAGGAGATTTGATCCATTTGATGTTGCATGAAGGTAGATTGATCCTTGGAAGCCATTAATGAAGTTAGATGAAGCTTTAAAGTGTTAGAGAAATGATTAAGCGTCCCTTCGGGGTAGAATTATCGGTCCATTTAATAGTGGAGAAGTGGGGTATTTATGGATGTGATTGGGTGTTGAGTGGAAAAGTAGTAAATATATGAACGACACCTTAGGTCGTTAGTGAATATATGGTTCAATATCGTGCTTCACTTCCTACGATCTTAAGGTATTGGAACGAGCTAAAGGTGTGAAGCGACCTAAAGCTTTTGCAAGAAATATGGTCCATCTGCCAACATCCAGCTTAAGTCCATGTGATGACAGCAAGCAAGTTCCCCTTTATAGCTGGCACGGCCTAAAAATATCTAGAACGACCTGAACAATACTTTGAAGGGGCCACGACCTAGAATTCAACATTTGATTGGACCCCATGATCTAAAAGTTGCAGCTTAAAGATGGAGCACAACCCAAGCCATGGAGGACTACCCAAAATGATGGAATTGATGTCCTGAACATAGGTCTGAACGACCTGAAGATGGACGGTCTAAGGTTTGTATACGAGATGATCGTCTCTGGAGCATGACAACGACTTGAGTTGTTCTTTCATTAATCTTGCTGATGTTTGTAGCGTGTACTTCATGGTTTGAGCATACCACTAATTTTATCTTCATCTATCTGCCACATGTACCCATCACGTTCTAGGAGGTGGGCTCCTCATGCAAACAACCTATACGCATGGTTATCTAAATAATCACCAATTTTCTTACATAAATCACGTTCTATTTTAGTCTAGGCGACCTAACGTTGAGCTATGAGATTATTTAAGTTCATAACGTCCCAAACTCTACGTGTTGGAACAACTTGCTGTAAGCACATTAATATACGAATTGATTCCATGTTAGTATATCATCACATCATAGTATTTAACGATCTAAATGTGTATTGCTGACATGGCACTACATATGATATTTTCTATGTGTGAACGTTCATGTATGATCATGCTTAGCAGTCTGCGACCTGAATGCATACTTCTTGAATGCCTTGGTTACTATTTGTGTGTCTAACTGGTCTGTATGCATGGATGGCGACATTAGATGCTCCATGTATATAGCGGATGGCCCTATCTAGCTCATAAATCGCGCGAACGTTTAGACCGTGGATGGTTTAACGGTCTAAATGAAGGCACAAGCTAGTTGAAGCATGCTGTACATCCGACCTAAATGGTCCTAACGATCTAAGAAAAGCGGAATGACCCAAAGTGTGTTGATATGCTTGTGACAACCTAATGTGGTCTTGACAGCTTAAACTTGGATCGTAGTAACGACCTAACCTTGGGTCGCGATGATGATCCAACATGACGCCAACGAGCTGATTCTATGGAAAAGGACTGTGTCCAAACTAGTGGTTTCATTAAGCAGTTAACATACTATTTCTATACTACGTTTTCACAATGGCGTAAACATTTTTCCCACGAAACTCGTATTTTTCGCTTGTGAGAAGTGCGGGCTTCGAAATGACCGTTATTGATATAGTTTACGTTGAAACCCAGTCGTTGCCTTTTTGATTGCTATGGAAATTCTTTCTTTGAATTCATATGCTTCATGCCATCTATTCTATAATTAAAACAAGTGATTGCACGATTTTGGACTTATACTTCATCATTGACAGTCCACATCGATAGTTGGTTAGTTCAATTATTAGAAAATGAATTATAGCGAATTTTTTCTTGAACTGAATAAAGTGTTTGCACAGGGTTGTTTTACTCAACGGGTCATAACTCGTTGAATGTTATTTGTACAAACACGATATTCTAATTCAAATTCACGTTAACGCTTAAGATCAACTAATCGACTAAAGCCGATTGTGGACTTCAAACGTCATCGTTTTAATTGACTTATATAATAATATATGATATTTCCTATTTGGAAAATACGTATCGGTGGTTTATTTTTTGCTTTCTCTTTGAGAAGCTTTGATATTTATTCCCCTTGTTTAGGAGGTCATTATTAGTCTTCTCTACGGGAAGTACTTTGGATTTCATGTCCTTGCTCAGGCTAACACCTAACACTTGTCATGTTTGAGATTTTTAGGCACTACGCAAGTTAATTTCGTTAATATCCAAACTTCGTCTACAGTCCGGCTTGGTGAATTCAGGCATTGGAGACTTCCGTCTCTCAAATATTCTGATTAATCCAAGTGTCGGTAGATTCAGAAGGAACGCCCCTAGAGAGGACTTTGGTTAAAATCCCAATGTTTGTTGTAATCAGATCAGGTACTCCCTGATATCGACGATCAATTGGGTACCTGACATTCTTCACATCTGAGTTTTTCAAATGCTATGCAAATGGATTTTTCATTTTTCACATCTGAAATTATCAGATGCTACACGAATGGATTTTTCATTCTTCACATCTGACTTTTCAAATGCTTCGCGTATGGATTTCATTCTTTACATCTGGGTATTCCAGATGCTACGCTAATGGTTTTTCATTCTTCACATCGGACTTTTCAGATGCTACGCCAATGGATTTTTCATTCTTCACATCTGACTTTTTAGATTCTATGAAAATGGTTTTCATTCTTCACATCTGAGATTTTTAGATGTAACGCAAATGGTTTTCATTCTTCATGTCTGGGGATTCCAGATGCTACGCAAATGGTTTCATTCTTCACATCTGAGATTTTCAAATGCTACGCAAATGGTTTTCATTCTTCACATCTGGGGATTCCAAATGCTACGCGAATGGATTTTTCATTCTTCACATCTGACTTTTCACATGCTATGCGAATGGATTATTCATTCTTCATGTTTGACTTTTCAGATGCTACACGAATGGATTGGGTGGCTGTTATATCGTTTCATAGGGCAGCCGTCAGTTCCATTATCAGATGCTTGACTTGGTAGGCTATTCCGGTTTAGGAACTAAGGCTTTGAACCTCTCACTTGGGAACGTTCCCTTTCGACAAAATTACAACTCTCACATTCGTTTGTCATGGCGCTTGTTCGTTGTTTGGATTTTTGCGACTTTTCCCATTCACTTTTCAAGGCGGTGCTTTTCTATTTTGCATTTGTGCATGTTGATATTTACAACATTTGGCACTTGAACTAGCGTTGTTGGGGTCGCTATGTTACAGGAACAAGCGCTCGACAGATGGCCTGCAATATGAAATCATCTTTTAAGCAAGTTTTGATTTGACATATAATTTTCAAGTAAGAAATTCATTTAGATTAATATGCTCTTAGTCGTAGATCTAATGTTCAGTGCATCACTTGCAGATTATTACAGGCTGTTTACAAGAAGTTTTGAATATAACAGAAAGTAAAACATGAAGTAATGCATGAACTAAAGCAAGAAATGGAGCATGAAGTAAAAGCGGTGGTGATATTGATTTCTTATTCCGAGCCATTGAAATTGGAGCACCATCAGCGGTTATCAATTGATGATCAACCATGGATCGGTTTAGGCAGAAGCTTTGTTGCTTGGACCAGACTGATCATTTGATGCCCCCTGCCCCTGAGGAGTTGCAGAAGGATTTGCAGTCTGTGGATTCTTTACATATTGCTGTAGCTTGTTTTTCCTGATTAACTCCTCGATAGGATTATTCAGGTGTCTGCACTCATTAGTGTCATGACCAGGCTGGTTGTGAAATCAACAGAACATTCCTGAGTTTGATGCTTTGTCGCTTATCCTTATTGGATTTGGCTCCGCATACTCTTCAGAATACTTTGTTGCAATATAGATATTATTAGGAGTGCCATTCAAAGGCGTCAGCTCTAATGAGTTGAAAAGGCGAGACTTCTTATTAGCCTTATTGCCATTCCTGTCATTGGCGCGCTTCTGCCCTTGAGCATTATTCTGATTATACTGAGTAGCAGCATTTTTGGGAGCTTCAAGAAGTGGGTTAGCATCGATAATCTGAAGAGGTACAGGATTAGTGTTGATTCTCATGTACTCTTCGGCCTTTTTATATAATTTCTCAAGCGTGTTGCTTCTTTCATTTTAATCCATCTACCGAATTCGCTCTTCTCTTCTATGGCGCTGATTGGAGACATGAGGATTATGCGAGGTTATGGATTTCTCACTTCGGACAAAGAAATGTTGAATCGAATAAGAAAAGCTTTAATGGATTCCCCTGGATTCTTCTTCATCGCTGAAAGCATTATAGCATCCTTCGCTTTGGTAGCATACATGGGGAATTGTTCTTTGAACTTTTTGGTTAAGTCAGAGAATCGGTCTACGGACTTAGATGGCAGCTTTTTGAACCATAGTGACGCAGCACCTTCTAGATAGAGAGGGAAAATAAGCATCACATCTCCTCTATTGATTTTGCCGCACTCATATGCCACTCGTATTTAAACAGAAAGTAGTTAGGATCAACAAGGTCGTTGTATGGAGGGAAGGTTGGAGGATTGAATTTCTTTGGATACTCTGTTTCTCGGATTCTCTCGGTGAACGAAGTCCTATCGGGAGAGAAATCCCATTCTTTATCATCATCACTGAGAGCTTGATTCTTCTTCATGATTTGTTCTATCATATCCGAGATGTACTCTTCAGTTGTATGTCGCTTCATGGGGTTGATTTCGATCTCTTTACCAAATGTTCGTCCAGGCAAGCGATCGTGGCTAGAGAGCTTAGGTCGTTTACCTTCTCGATGAGAAGGTGCCCCCGTGACGGGACTGGTAACCCTTTGAGATTTAATCTTGGAATGATTCTTAGCTTTTGCCTTTGAGTTTTCGACGTCAGCCTCATCTTTGTTGCTTAACCATTCATTATCGCCTTCCATATTGTTGTTGCAGTCATGGTCAAAAGCGGATGAATTGGCATTCTCTTTGAGATCAACATGGGCGATTTGAGGCAGTGGATTTGGTTGAGCATTGCAGATAGCGTCAAGTTTTTCCATCATAGCCTTAGTAGAAGCATCCATCCGTTGGTTCATGTCGGCAATAGCGGCATCCAACTCATTCTTAGTCACTCCAGCTCCACCTATCGGATTTTCGCCAACTTCAAAACGGTTAGTAAGCGGTGTAACTTCATTATTAGCAACATTGTCGGTTTCTCCAATGGTTTTGCTTATGTTCTTCTTAGATTTAGCCATGATCTCGGACAAGACTTTGAATTTAGAAGAGAGTTGTCGATTGCCTAGATCTTAGATTTAGAGAATCTATGTTAGAAGTAGGCATAGAACTTCTATGGTAGACCCTTAAGATTGAGAGAAGTGCGAACGTGGCCCCTTGGTGGGCGCCAAATGTTAAAACCAAAATTCGATTTCAACACCAAAGGTGCTTTCAAAACACTTCACCAAATGGTTAGATTAGAAAATAGAGCCACGTTATTCAAAATAAATAGAAAAAAATAGGAAACAGAAAGTTTTAGAGTAGTTCGATCTATGATAGATCTGCGTCCACTATGTAATCACTTCTCATTACAACATTCGAACTTACAAAACATGGATTATCCCTTATTACATTCATTTTTCTCTTTTCTCACTCTTTATGATCTAAATTTCACTTAAATTTGCAAAGGAATTGATGGGATCTCTTGCTTTGTGATGGTAGATGTATCAATCTTTGATCACTTTAGCAATTGAATGATCTTCATGGATTCCACGGCAGTTTAGCATTAGATCTATGCTTTAGAGAGGATTAGCGGAGATTCGAGATCATTTGAATTGTGTTGGAGAGATTTCTAATGTAGTTTGAAGGAGATTTGATCCATTTGATGTTGCATGAAGGTAGATTGATCCTTGGAAGCCATTAATGAAGTTAGATGAAGCTTTAAAGTGTTAGAGAAATGATTTGGAGGCCCTTCGGGGTAGAATTTTCGGTCCCTTTAATAGTGGAGAAGTGGGGTATTTATAGGTGTGATTGGGTGCTGAGTGGAAAAGTAGTAAATATGTGAATGGTGCCTTAGGTCGTTAGTGGATATATGGTTCAATGTTGTGCTTCACTTCCCACGATCTAAAGGTATTGGAACAAGCTAAAAGGGGTGAAGCGACCTGAAACTTGTTACAAGAAATATGGTTCATCTGCCAACATCTTGCTTAAGTCCATGTAATGACAGCAAGCAAGTTCCCCTTTACAGCTGACACAGCCTAAAAATATCCAGAACTACCTAAATAATACGTTGAAGGGGCCACAACCGAGAATTCAACATCTGATTGGTCCTTACGATCTAAAAGTTGTAGCTTAAAGAAGGAGCACAACTCGAGCTATAGAGGACGACCCAAAATGATGGAATTGATGTCCTGAACATTATGGTTTGAACGACCTGAAGATGGACGGTCTAAGGTTTGTATATGAGTTGATCGTCTGTGGAGCATGGCAATGACTTGAGCTATTTTTTCATTAATCTTGCTGACGTTTGTAGCATGTACTTCATGGTTTAAGCATACCACTAATTTTATCTTCATCTATCTGCCATGTGTACCCATCACGTTCCAGGAGGTGGGCTCCTCATGCAAACAACCTGTATGCATGGTGATCTAAATAATCACCAACTTGCTTGCATAAATCACGTACCATTTTAGTCTGGGTGACCTAACATTGAGCTATGGGATGATTTAAGCTCATAACGTCCCAAACTCTGCGTGTTGGAACAACTTTCTATAAGCACATTAATATACGAACTGATTCCACGTTAGTATATCATCGCATCATGGTCTTTAATGATCTAAATATGTATTGCTGGCATGGCACTACGTGTGACAATCCCAAAACCCCGTGACACGGTGTTAAGGATAATCATTGGAATATAACACATCAATCATCATTAGTAGATCACAGATAATAGCATAAACAAGAAATAGAATAATTTACACACATATGACAGCGGGATCATATAGATATCACCACATCATAGAGCACAGTGCAGGATACAACTTAGTGCATAATAATACATAATCAGTCACCATCGCCAGAGGCGGAATCATACATAAAGAGTACACAAAATAAATATCAGTCCACATTGCCAATGGCGGAATCATAATACATATACTATAATGGCGGAAAGAGTCAAAGTAAGCACGGTATAGTCAAGCCTCGCCATGAGCCAAAAGTGCACCAGATACCTGTAACTAGGCTTCCCGTGTGAAAATGAGGGCACCTGAGTTTGCAAGGTGAAACAAACTACAAGTCAGTCATGGGACTGGTATGAGAAATCTACTTAACTTATTAACAACAATAATAAGGCAAATCAAAGGACCACGCCACTTTCGCGGAACGGGTTTACTCCAATGAGTGCTAGTGCATGAAATAAAGTAAACGATTAAATCATCGCAATGCTTTTTATAAAATGAAGCCATTATAAGACTCAGGTCCCATAACACAATGCAACGCAAGCCGAAGGATAGAGTTTTACCTTATAATGGCCAAAAATGCTTCATACGTATAAAAAGTGTTTGATATTATTACTAGTGCATATATGTTTTCGAAAGCAAATTCAATCATAAATATCAATCCTAGGCGACATAGCTGCCATCTACTATGTCGCCATACTAGTAATACAATCACATCCGCATATTTCGTATTGGAAATTGGATTCCATCATGAGTCGAGGCAGGGGGCAAGCTCCTCTCCGATTCGAGGCACTCTAGCAAATGTCCCAGGACCCCACTATGATCCTTGGATCTTCAGGGCCGGTCCTCTCTTATTTTTGAGGATTAATTATTCCTGAACACACATTTCCCGGTCCTTACAGACCTATATCGAGGCGCCTCGTATTCCAACAACCACATAGGTGAAAAGTATATATAATGTCAGGGCTGGTAGGTCACTAACACCACCTTAGCTAGAAAGAAACGTTGTGCTCTCCCTGCAGTCACTATCTCGTTTTTGACTCATACCGAGGTGTGAGGCTCGCGAATCCACGTTATACACAAAGCTACGTCACACAGACCATGCTTTGATCATCAACCACAAGACTTTGCTTTGCAACAGAAGCCTTGATCATATGCCACTTAGGCGTGCCACACAGGCAATCCACTCCATGCGACTAATTTCTATCTATATATAACCTCTGAGCTCGTACATCTCAGAGAAGGGCGTTAAGCAAGAGAATAAATTCTCCACCACCAAACAGATATATATTTAACAGAGATCAATCAGCACAAAAAAAATCCAATGTCAGACACACAGTCCATTTACAAGTCCGTTTTGAGTTTGAACGAAACCGGAGGCACCAAATTCCTCGCTTATCCGCACAATCAACAATACGTCCGGACGGCTACTACTTCGGCTCCTTCAAGGTAGCTACTCCAATCATGAGCATCAGTAGCGCCCATCCATCCAATGTGAAGATCGTCGGTCTTCAACCGTCTTCAACTCTTCGACTTCTCATCGCCGATCGATTATTTGAAATGAGTTTAAACTCGGCCTTTTCAAATAACCCACGTATATTTAGATTTTTAAATCAATTCATCACATGGTTAAATCACTCAACATTCACATTTCAGTTCATTAGTATAGTTTTTATGTTAAATACATTCAACCATCACGTATCAAGCAAACCAAGCAAAATCGGTTTATTTCCATTTTATATCATCAATAATATTATTCAACGACATATCGCCATTTTTATTTGTTTAAAAACGGCCATATTTAATTAAACGACATTTCAGGTCGTGCCGAAGCACTGGCGCTATTTTTCACTAAATTTGTTTTACACATATCTGAAAATCTAACCGTTGGATCTTCATAAATTTTATATCGTTAGAAATATCATTTCAAAACGAATCCAACGGGTCCAGTTTTGGGAAAATCCGACGGTCGGATCTCCCACACTAGCCGTTTGAAATCACGATTTCAAAATACGAACTGCAGCGTCGTTATTCGATTTAATTTAATTATATTTATATTTATATATAAATATAATCGTTTCTGGCGCTGTTTTTCTTCAGATTTGAATTAAACATTCCAGACAATCCAACCGTCGGATCTTTACAAAGTTGGTGCCGTTGGAAAGATATTTCCAAGGCGAACCCAACGGTTGCGGTTGCGGGAAAATCCAATGGTCGGATTTCCCGCACTAGTCGTTTGAAATCACGGTTTCAAAACACGAACTACATGGCCACGATTCGTTTTAATTTTATTTATATTTATATAAATATAGTTCATTCAAAAATTCCTATATCGTTTTCACTTCAAATATTTCACTAACACCTTTAAATTTTGGAAAATTTCGCCATAACCTCCTTTGTACGGGAGGGGCTGGGAAAATTCCCAAATAGCCACACGGGCATCTCATCTCAAAAAGAAAAAGAAAAAGCCAAGCGGCTAGCCAACAGGCTCATAAAATCATCACCCGAACAAAATAGTAAACGTGTACCTATTTGTCGGGCACAAAATTTTATTCCTCTTCTCTAGCCTCTTTGCTATAACCTATTCAATAAATATGCATGTACATATATACAATTCTTATCACTTCTCATTTTCCATTCAACTTCATATTTAATTCATTTTGGTTTAAAAACACCATTCATTCTAATGTTGCATGCATAGGCAAAAATCATATCATTAGCTAATTAATGAATATTTCAACTCATGCATATTTATTTGAACAAGTTGTCATTTTTAACACTTCACATTTCAAAATTGATAATTTTGGCGAACTAAGATATATTTCAACACACGACTATTTTATTTAGTTCCTATGCATGTTAAAAATAATATTCCTTTCACAAATATTTATTTCAACGCTCGCATATCTTTAGCATATCACATATATGATAAAAATGATATTTTTATCAATTAAAATATTTGTTCAATAAAAGAATGTTTTTTTAACACTTTATAATTTCAATAAAAATGTAATTTTTATTGTTCTCTCTTTTTATTCAACACATGAACTTTTCCAATACACACACTTCTCAACACATGAGCATCTCTACACATGGATAATTTATATATGTTGTTCATATAAGAAAGATGAAATTTTTATTGTTGAAACTATTTATATATAAGGCGAATATTTTACATACTTCATATATATTATAAAAATGTGACTTCTATTGTTTAAACACTTCATTCATTCACACATGAATTAAATTTTCACACATCACTTCTCAACACATGAGCATTTCCACACATGGATATAGTTTCAACACATGACTTTAATTTCAACGCATGAAGATAATTTCAACATATGAAAATAATTCTAACATATGAATATTATTAAAAATTTCGGCAGTATAACGGCAGGGTAGTTAAAACCGGCACCGTCCCTAGTACGGCTCCTCGCTCTACCTTAAAACCTCGCGGTTTTTGACAATGGGGATTCATGCATCTAATTCGCACGCAGGCGGCATGTTTTATTTTTATTCCCACAATTATTTCCAATTCATTTCAATAACCAATGGGTATTTTTCAACCACAACCAATCAATATCAACCACAAACAATTATTCAACCATTCGCATTTTTCATCCAATATTTCAAACCAATACACAACAATACATATCGTCCATGGTTTGTGGACGAAGGGAGTATATATATATATTTATAATTGCTATATATCACTTGCATTTCAACACATATATCAATTATACTATGCATGTATAATTCATACTTCGCTTATATAGCTTACAAAACGCATGTACATGAGGTATACAACACGTTTGTAATTTATTTTTCACTTATATAATTTATACACGACATTTTCCATTCAAATTCATTTAATTTAGATTTCTCACTATGAAACTTCGATTTTTCAGATTCGTTAGAAAGGTATTCACTAACAGATTTAAGTATTTTTGGTTTCACTAAAATCCGTTATATTTTCCACCCGGCACAGTCAGTCAAAGTTTGAATTCAAATTTTCAAACTGACTCACTATTTCTAATTCACTATTTTATTGAAATATTCTATTTCAATTGTTCAAATTCCTTTGAAATAACCAATTAAAATTTTTTAAATTGGCTCGTATTTTCCAGGTTGTTACACTACGTATGATGTTTTCTATGTGTGAATGTTCATGTATGATCATGCTCAGCAGTCTATGACCTGGATGCATACTTCTTGAACGCCTTGGTTACTATTCGTGTATCTAACTGGTTTGTGTGCATGGAGGATGCCCTAGATTCTCCATGTATATAGCGGATGGTCCTATCTATCTCATAAATCGCGCGAACTTTTAGGCCGCAGATGGTTTAACGATCTAAATGAAGGAACAAGCTAGTTGAAGCATGTTGTACGTCTGACCTAATTGGTCCTGACGATCTAAGAAAAGCGGAATGACCCAAAGTGTGTTGATATGCTCGTGACGGCCTAATGTGGTCTTGACAGCTTAAACTTGGGTTGTTGTAATGACCTAACCTTGGGTCATGATGACGATCCAACCTGACGCCAACGAGCTAATTCTATGGAAAAGGACTGTGTCCGATCCGGTTGTTTTATTAAGCAGTCAACGTGCAATTTCTATACCGTGTTTTCACAACAGGGTAAACAATACCCCTCCCACAATTATAAATCCGATCTCCACTTTAATCATCGTCACCCCTGTAGCCCTCGAGCATGAACCCTAGTTCATTGTAGAACTTTGAATTTTGTCACGCCTGTTGGTTCCTGAATGGATTAGTGAAGGCTTTGATTTTAGATCCAGGAAAGGAGTGGATTCATTTGATTTTATAAATGATTTTTTTTCTTCGGTTTTTATTTCTGAAGATTGGCTCGATTAGAATTCAAGGAAAGGGTAGAAAAATTCATGGGTTATAGAATTTGAAGGAGGAAGCCTTACATGGTATTTCTTTTATTGTCGAACAAGAGAAAGAGTCGAGACCACTGTTTTCCCATTCAGAAACTTTAAAATTTGGATTTGCAGAATGAAAATAAAAAGAATACAAAAGGGAAGGATGTCGTGATATATAGATGGAGAACACTTAAGCATTAAGAAATTTGGTCTGTGCAAGGTACCATATAGGTGATAGGTTAAGTACATTGTTATTAAATATGATTTGATTTTTATTTAACTGCGATTTGAATTCGATCCTATCCATTAAATTTTATAATAATATATTCGGGGTTTCAAACTCCAATTCGAGCGCAACAACCAATGTTCTTAGGGTTGTACCACTATTCTGAACACACAGAACAAGATTTGAAGCTCCATTCGAACGTATGGTGAAGATATTAATTTAAATCGATATAAATTAAATTCCAAACAATTAATTCCTTGATAATAAATTATTATTATCATTTATATATTTAATTAAAAATTTTATTGGTCACCTAACTCTTTTCGATTCAGTTTTAACTTCGAATTAAACTAGATTTGTTTTCGTAATACGATTATTCAATATATTCGACTTAAATCGTGTATCAATTATTAAATCGATAACTCAATATAAAAATCGATTTATATTATCAACTCAATATTTAAAACCATAATAAATATTTAAAATAAATCAACCAAAAATCTGGGTCGTTACATATATTTCAGGTTTAACGATTTCCAGAAATATTTCTAATCCTAACAAACATTCAAACAATTCATTTTATTTGTTATTTATTATTATTTTATTATTTTGAATTTCAAAATTCAAATTTCAAATTTGAATTTCAAATTTCAAGATTAAATTTATGTTTTAATTTCAAATTCAGAGCAAAGCAAACAAACAAAACAAGCATTCAACCAAATAAAATTAAAAATTAATTTAAGGTGTACCCGGTTTTTAGATCCTTTTCTTCATAGTTTTCTGAATTCTGAATTGTCCTAAAGCACATATTCGAATTTTTGGTTTCTGGTTCTTCATCACTTGATGATGAATCTAAATCATCTAACGGTATTGTGTATGCTTTCTTTCTCTTTTTTGACGAATTGTTGTTGTCTGTTTGTTGAGTCGATCTATCTGGGCATGGACACATTTTCTTTATATGGCCTGGTTTGTTGCAGTTATAACATCGACCATCGTTACTTTTTGAATTTCCTCAGTTATTATTTTGATAACAATTTTTCCTTCCACTATTTTGAAATCTTCTAAAATGTCTTGTCATAAGGGTTGTTTCTTCATCATCTTCACTACTTGAGTCAGAGTCATTTGTTGTTGCTTTTAATGCAATATATTTCTTCGCATTCTCTTCTGTAATTGGACTTTATAAGACATCAAGTTTTTGATTAACTCCTCAATCTTCATTTCATTGGCATCATTGGCTTCTTCAATTTCCAAAGTTTTCTGATCCCATTCTAGAGTTATGAATTCAATATTTTTCTGACTTGATCATCTTTAGAATAAGGTTTTCCAAGTGCTGTTAACAAATGCACTATCTCTTGAATTATGCAATACATATCGGAGATAGACTCATTCTCGTTCATTTTGAATAACTCAAACTGATTAACTAACATTTCTATTTTAGTTTGTTTAACTTTACTCGTTCCTTCATGAGTAACTTGTAAAGTTCTCCAAATTTCATAAGTTGTTTTACATACTAACACCCTATTAAACTCATTTCTATCTAATGAACAAAATAACATACTCATGGATTTAGAATTGCTTTGTGCGGCAACCTTTTGTTCATTTATCCATTGTGCAAAAGCAGTTGTGGGTTCAACAAACTCATTTTGTGTACTATTACATGTGTCTAATCGTACTAACTATAAAAATATTTTCATTTTATATGCCTAATATGAATAATTACTACCATTGAATAGAGGTGGACTGACCCTCTACAAAAGAACAATTATTGCCACCAGTGTTGGTTGCCATTATCACTATTTTTAAAAATCAGATTATGAACTTTTTGAAAGACCTTGCTCTGATACCAATTGTTAGGGATTGCGGAATGGATCGTTAAGGCAAAACTAACACTAGAGGGGAGGTGAATAGTTTTTTTCAGAATTTTAACAAAAAATAAAATTTATATGAATTATTATGTGAATCAAACAAGACAGAAACAATCAAAGACACAGAATCAAACACAAACACATAGATATACAAAAATAAAAATGCAGAAAAGGAAAGAACACACCAGATTTTATACTGATTCGGATTGCTCCTACGTCCAGTGCCGCACAACGCTGGATTGCGTAGAGTTTTATTGCTATATCAATAGTCAAGTACAACCTCCTTAATTTTTCGGCTACAAGGGATACCACCGATTACCCTTCTTTATTTAACAGCTACAAGGGATACCACCGATTCCAGCCACCTTGATTTAACGGCGACAAGGGATACCATTGATTACTTACATAACCCAAACAATTACAACAGCCCTATAACTCCTCAATAGCACTTTGATTCTGAGAGTAATGAGTAATAAGTGAGAAGAGAAGAAGTTTTATCTAAATAGAATTGAATTCGGTAGAGTATAAGTGTAGAAATCATAAAAATAAGAAAGAATAATGGTATAAAGAAAGGAGATGAAGATGGAGAAGAAGAATAATGAAAAAAATTCGAAATCAGCTGTTATTTATAGCATTTAAAAGGTTGCAATGTTTCTGAACCATCACAAATAGTGAAAAGAAACATCCTTTCAATTTTGAAAAAATGACAGTTACATGTCAACATGTATATATACGTATGTCAACATATCAATGTACAAAATTGAAATTTGATTTTTTTTATGTGTTTTGATATACAAATATAATTCTGGAAATTCTTAAATTAAAACATAGTGTTATAAATGAATATTATAAAGTAGAAAATCATATGAAAGCATAAATATAAACTATTTTAACATATTTATAAAATTATAAAGTTAAAACTACATAAATATAAAGTATATAAAAATATAAATATAAATATATAAAACTTATAAAATTTGAGTTTGAAATCAAAAGGAAATAAAATAGAGAAGATAGAGATTAATAATAAAATTTGAAATCAGAAATTGAAAAACAGAATTTGAATTTAAGTTTAAATTTGAATTTGAACCTGGAGTGCTTTTCAGAGTCTTACATAATCTAGACTTTATTATTATATTTGTCTTTAACTCTTGAAATCTTGAATACTCATGAGTCTTGAATCATCTCTGAATTCTGAATCTCTATTATGTTTAAATTGTACAGCCTTCAGTAATAATTCCTGTATATAAATCCTGCGTGTATATATATATATATATATATATATACTAGACATAAATGGTAGTATATATTTTATAATCAATTAATATTGAATAAGGTTGTTATTATCAAAACTCTATTCTCTAATAGGTAGGCTCAAACGGGCGAGATATATTCTCGATAGAGCTTCATAGCGCATAGATGGATTCGATAACAATGCATTATTAGAGATTGGTAACAGATTTGAAGACTTGGATGAAGCAAAGATATCGAAGGACGGAGTGGATCTCAATTCAACCAAACCCGGATCGACTATGTTGATTTGGAACCGGTTCGACTAAGTGTAGGTCTGAAATGCTGATCTGGATCCATGTTAGCCAAGTGGCCAAGTCCAGTCGATTATGTCGATCCCGATCTGGGTCATAAAGGTGACCAAGCCTAGATCGACTTTGTCGATCCGAGTTGGCCCGACCCGGGGAAAGCTGGCATAATGGTGGCCTCAAAGGAAGGCGTACTTAATGGTGACATTTTTCCTTGGCGACAAGCTAGATTTTGCAATGAATGCTGAATGCTTTTCTTGGATGCGTATTTAACTAACTTTGGTTAAATAGGTGATCTGAGTAGCCGTTATTAATTATAATGAAATAGTCGATGTCAATTACCATTGTTATTGGTCCTTTGCTTATTTGACATGGATGATGGTGCGATTTCGAAGAATAAGACACGATGGTTTATTCGATGGCGATTTCTACACAATGGATTTTTGATCAGTGGTTTGTTATCCGATAATGGTGATTCCAGGATGGGAGGCAAATCAGCGATGGCTTCTATGATAGATAGTGATGTTCGGGGATGTAGAGCAGGGTTGATGGATCGAGAGGGAACAACTAAAGAGGAGTTGTGGTAGTAGTTCCAGGATTGACACTGCTATGGATTACGCATGTAAAGGGATTATCGATACGCAGGTTCGACAGATACTTTGGAAGAAGGGGTTGCGGGTGTGATGTCCAAAGGACCAGGGTCGGGTCCTTTTCCCTAGGTTTGGGAAATTGTTTCCAGGTTCAGAAGATTACTCTAGCTTTGGGGAACTCATGGCATTAACCAGGACCATGTTCGGGTCCTTTCTTTAGGTTGTACAAGTGGGTACAATCTAGGTTCTAGCCTACTGAGTGGCATGGATCCAAGTACCAAGGGACGGGGGCGTTATTATACATCCAACGCATGGAGTGAGTGAACATGAGGATGGATGATGGGTGCTATGGATGTTTATTTATTTATCATCATTAATACTTAGACATCTGCCACACCCTTTTTATATGATGTTGATCATAGTATAGCATTTATCGACTGTCATATGCTAACTCTGTGGATGTAGGGGCAGGGAATGCATGATTCCCCATACCCTCCGTGCCATATATGCAATTATGACTTTTACAGTATTTTGATATTTGTTATCGTTGACACCATACTTTTGTTTGACCCAATGTTTTATTTCCCGCTTATTACCTTGGATTCTCATCAACGATGCTGAGAAGTAGGCAAGGTGACAAGTATAGGTATTATTCAGAGTTGCATAGGTGGATTCACATGAGTCGATGTTTTACATACTTATACTTGTATTACCTTTGTTTATTCTGTTATGTAGCAACATGGAGCCTTGACTATGTTATGATTCTTTTAGAGACAATTTATCAGCTGAGTTAATTTATCTCTTGTATAAACTCTATTACTATTCTATATAACTATATGAGCCTGTGTACTTTGATTATCTGGGTTATACAGTTATTGGTGTCTCGCCTGTTTTATGTTAGTGATTTGATTATTATATGTTGTTTGATGTGCTGTGAGATACACGAAAGGTTCTGTGATTGTGTTTATATTTTGTTCTCCGTTTCTCTTTTCTTCTATTCTCTTCTTTCTTTCTCCTTTCTCTTCTTTTCTACTATTTCTTCCACTTGATGATCACTTTACATCGATCGGGTGCTTATATAGCGTGAATTTTTAGTTCTGAGCACTGGTGGTCTAAGATGGGTCATCACACGGGTCAGTCTAGTTTACTAACCAATTAGAATACAACATGAGAAATATGAAATTATAGATAAGAAATCCTTTTTACGCAAAAGGAATTGTATGTGCTCAGGACACCAATTGGTTCATAAGACCCTTAAGGCTAGACAACCTATAAGATCCCAAGAACAAAATAATAAATCATCAAGCTGGGTTTAACTTCATCGAGGAGGTGCTAATAACATAAGTATAACATCAAGATATGGTATCCAAAAGTCCAACAAAATAACATATAAACTTGCTTAAGAATTTATTCAAAGATTTTATTCAATCAAAAGTGATCATTACACATCAACAGATACCAATTAGCTTTATGGCTATGATTGGTTTCATCGTCAACCAACCTATAGATACACACACGCGCACACACATACACACACCTATATATATATATATATAACCTAAGTACCAAAAGGCAATAATCCAACAAGCCATTGCAATAGGGCTCTGAAGTTGGATTCAAAACACCAAAATAAATATGGCTTTATCAAATCGTCAAACCTCAAGAATTTGAATCTAAAATAACAAGGTTCACCAACAGTAATAATTTGGATTCGAAATATCATAATATTGCACGTGCATATAAGCACCCCCGAGCTTTGCCAAGTACCATATATTGAGACTTGTCGACCACTATTCATGACTCGTCAGCCCCGACAACATCATGAATTGAAAGGTTTATTACCTCTCAATCGAATCCCCCAGTTTGATAATTTAATAAGTGACCACCATTCCTTATGTTGGCCTATTAGCCTTCCACAAAAAACAAATACCAAATAAAATTGAACCTATATCTACATATGTATAGGACCCACCAGTCCCTGGTACTGGCATTAACAATAGGATGTGTCATAGCCTTGGGGAGAGTAACCTAGTGGTGGTAACTATGCATTCCATACCACACGTTCTCACTACTGGTTTACTATTTACTCATCAATTTCACACCAAAAATCATTAGAAACATCGAGTCAACATCTTCTGTTAGACGACTTTGTAATTAACCAATAAAATATAACTTCATGCCTCATACTATGAGGTTTACTCTATCGTCTAATCACCATTATACCCTCTCGAAGGGTGTAGAAATTTATAATTTCGTATATAGAAAATACTTAGTCTTCTAAAGCAAAGTTATAAAAGTTTTCGAAACTAACTGATTTTATTCTTTGAAACCTTCATACTTCCGAAAATACATTTATATATTACTTTATGGCCATTCATATTTGAGAACCAAATCAATAAAACCATTTTGGCCTAAAGCTATAGAGAAAACTATATTTATATACGTATAAGAAAACTAGTTTAAAATCGTGCATGCGTGTAAAAACCAGCAAATTCAATTTGAGAACTCAATGTATAAATCACCAAAATATATAAATTCGGCTTTAGATTGTTCATGATATAAGTTTACTTTAGCAGGAACAAGTTACAGCAAACCATGGTCATTAAGCTTAAGGAATTTGACAGGAAAAGCATCGGGAAAACACAAAAATACACTAAAGCAGGCAAGGAAAATTACTTGTGCAAATTACACATACAAGGTTGACCCATTATGGGGGTGTGTAGACCTATGGGTCGACACATACTATGCTTGGTTCAACACATGTGTGACCCAGTTCACGGGAATTCCTTAAGCATGAAACCTTTCTCAATTGCAACTTTGATAAATGATTTCCGGCATCAAACCGAATCATAATGACCTGAAATGTAACACCCCGTAATTCTGTTAATATTAATATTCACAAATTAAAGAATAACTAATCTCATACGTGAGAATTGTGGGAAACGGGTTGCGCCATTGTGTTCGTCTCGGAATTCTGGTCGAAATAGAGTCCGAGTTTGCATGAATTGGACTTCGTATGAAGAAGTTATGGCCATCGGAAGTTTCAGAAAATTCAAAACAGATTTCAGAAAAAAATAAATTTCAAATTCGGAGTCAAAACAGGCTGGCGGGAAAATTCCCGCCTGGCCCAGGTCGACCCTAGGGTCGACTAGGCAGTCGACCTGCCTCACCCAGGTCGAATATAGAGTCGACCTGGCAGTCGACCTGCCCCCCTACAGGTCGACCTGGTCGGTCTGTTTCGGTCCAGAACACGTTTTTGAAGCCCAGGGACGATTTTTGATGGTCCGGATTGGTTTTAGGGTTAATCTGATGGCTGAAATGAATTGCTACACCTATAAAAACAACCTAAGACCTAGCCTTCTCTACACACAATTCTATTCTGCTTCTTCTCTGCCTCTGTTCTAAATAAAAATAAAAATGGTGTCGCTACTCTGCTGGATTCAAAACTAGAAGCTAATCAACATCAACCTAAGCAACTCAATTCAAATTAGAGATTAAAGCTTCTACAACGATTCTACAACAATTAAAGTTCTTTCTTTAATCCAACCAAGGCAAGTGCAGTTATTTTCCGATATAAACTTTAATCATAATTGTGACATGATTGAAAATCTGAATTTGAGATTGTGTATGTTCTGTTCTAATCTATTTTATTCTGTATCTCTTCTTCTTTCTGTTCTATAGCCAGGCTACTACGAGCCTGCGCCAATCTCCTAAGAGATTAACGCACGAACGCTAAAATGTTTGGGACAAATAATGAATGTGGAATAATTGAACATGGTTAATCTGTGACTGATTTAAGAAAAAGGACATAGGTTGTAAACTAGATTTAGATCTATGCATATTCTGTGAACTGGAAGAAGAGGAACCATGGTATGTTAACGGATGACTTGAGACAAAGAAAATATGTCTTAGGTATAAAGATTTACATTAAGGTAGGACATTTATTAAATGTAAATAAACACCTAAGTAAGATAACTTTGGGATATATGACATGCATAGTAATCGATGGTTATATTTGGTATATGATCATAGTGTGAATCATGACAATTATTTAGGCATGCTTAGGCCAAATTTAAAATTAGGCAAGATATGTTTGTGAAAATTTAAGGAATGATTAAATCTGTTATATTTGCCTAATCTGCTAGTTCTGCTATATTTCTTAATCTGCTAGTTCTGTTATATTGCTTAATCCGCTAGTTCTGCTCTACTGCCTAGTCTGCTAGATTTGTTCATCTGCCAAATCTGTCATCTGCTAAGTCTGTTGAAAATGCTAGATCTGCTAGTTTGCTTAATCTACTAAATTTTTTTCTGCAATATCTGTTGAGTTGATATAATTAGTCTGCTATTGACATAATTTGAATTGGCTATAGTTATGAATAATTGACATGTATATTAGGCGTGGGTATAAATGGCAAATCATTAATTAATTGGCCGCAAAGATAAACATGGCTAACTCGAGGTTAGAATGAGTTTGCAGTGTAATTCTGCCCGGAACCGCCCGGCATATTCCAGTGGTCGCAAACAATAGGTTCTAATGTGAGAAGTTAGTCATAACGTGCTTGAAACCCGAGGTTAGACTCAGTTTGCGATAGAAACCTACCCGGAACCAACTGGCCTAACCAGTAGCCATAAACTGTCAGTCTAATGTGAGAGGTTTAGGCATTAATATTTAATTAATGAAAATCTGAGATAATTATGATGTCTAAAACGTGTTGGGTAAGGTTAAACCAATTGGACCAATGAATCTGATAAACCCGTTTCGTGAATCCGTAGGCCCAATACAAAGTTAGATAATCTGTAACCAGTTAATCTGTAAGTCTGTTAATCTGTAACCAGTTAATTTGTAAGCCTGTTAATCCGAACATCTGATCCATTAGTCTGAAAACCTGTTAACTTGATTGTCTGATCTGTGAACTAGTTAATCTAAATTTTGTATGTCTGAAACTTGTAGACAAGTTAATCTTAAATCTGTTAGTCTGGGGACACAAGGTTAGGAGGGGAATTACTTGTGTCATCTGTTGTTTGGGACCCATATTAGTCAGTAACCCTTTCTGGAATCAAAACTTTGACCCAACAGTAAGTAGGGTCCGGGCACGCTTACTGAACTAATTATAAGCGGTTCATTCTGATAATGGCGAGGGGTGTTGATGGTGCGTTCCAACCGGGTCATGTGCGTGCATGGATCCCGGTCTGCCTCTGAGGATGTAAGACACCGTGACATCTGTAAATAGGACTGTGCCAATTGGTTGTCACTTTAGGGAGTGATACACCCTACTGTGGGGCCGACACAGGATATTTATGTATTAGGGAGCCGATCGCTTGGGGTAGGGTTTTAGGGTACACTTAGTTCTGTCTGTTTCTGTTGGTACCGTCTGTTTCTGTTAGGTGGTAACACCTGTCTGTTTCTGCGTGGTACCGTCTGTTCGGGTGGTAAAGGCCCATTACTAGTGTACACCTAATTCTACATTCTGTTTCCGTAGGGATTAATCTGTTTCTGCTTCTGTCTGTTTCTGATCGGGTAGTAAAGGCCCATTATTAGCATTCTGTTTCTGTTAAATTATTCTGTACCCGTTTCTGTTTCCGTTTAGACATTAGGGTGACACCTAATTCTGTTATACTAGTATTAGTGCAGAGAAGTGTAAAACAATAGCTTATATCATTCTGTTCTTCTGTTATATCTGTTATAATTATCTCTCATCCAGTTTTATTTTCATGTCATGTTATTATTATCTGTTCATAACTGAAAATCACTGGACTTGCCAGACTTTTTGTCTGACCCTTGTTGTTTCGCCTCCTTTCTTCCATTCCCCCCAGGTTATCCAAGGAGGGAATACTTTAGCTTGATCCGGATTTCTTCTGCTTGAAGTGCTTAAAGTATGGCCTGGCTCTGTATAGCTTCCGTTCTATGGGGATTATGATTTTAAACTATGCATTCTGAAGGCTTTTGTACAAGACTGATATTTTGTACTTGAATTCTGATAATGTGATTTGAAAGGATGTAACCAAGTTTATTTCGGTTTCTGTTGAAATAAAGTTATAAAATTTTCAAGTACTATTTTATCTGTCTTGTAAGTTTCTGTTCTGTTTACTAAAATGCTCCACCAAAGTTAAGGCATTCCCTTTGTGAGTGACCTTAACGGAGGTGGGGTGTTACATGAAACGTGGCATGATCTAAGGTAACAATTCTACTTTGACCTAGAGAAGTAATTACATGAATCTATTAAGATTTGAGCAAGATATTACAATCCAAAGTAAGACCCATGATTGTTTTGCATCATAGAAATAAAACATTGCCAAAAAACATAAAATTCAATGAACAACGAATCAATTCGTCTCAGATGGATAATAAAGCACTTGTAAACTTGAAGGTGTCAGCGAACACTCACCTTGTTGGATTTGGGAGGTTTCCGCTAGAATTGCTTGCAAAATTAGAGCTTGAGATTCCAAGAACCTAGCTAAAAGGAAAATATTAACATGTAGCAGATGAAATACAATGAACCACCTTCTCTTGAAATAATCCGAGGTGATGATTACATGGATTGATTGTTGATGGATTTGGATCTTCTCTCCACTTTAAAAGTATTTATTTACAAGGAGGGTTTATATTTTGATTTAAGGAGAAGAGGCCATGAATTCTCTCCCTGGTAAAAGCTTCAGCTAAAGGAGGACGGAAATACAAAACAAAAGTGTTGTATCTTTCATTTATTCTTCCAAAAATAACTAGAATAGAGAAAATGGGCTTTGGTTTATAGTATCCAAACCCAATAACCAAATGTTGCAAATACCAAGTGTTACAAATTATTCTCGTTAAGCTTATGCAACCAATATACCCAAGTTTAACATTTTTAAGTACAATTCCAACCCAAGACACACTATAACATTGTTTAATCCTCATAAAATATTGCGCACGCATGTTACAGTATTTTTCAAACCATTTGAACACCAATTTCAACACAAAGCATTAATGTAACCATGTTTTTCAAAATAATTATTTTACCTTTAAAACATATTTATATTTCTACAATAAAGTTTAAACAATTCATTGAATTAAACAAATCAAATCTATCATCTAAATAAAGTATTCCATATGTTCAAATATTGATTCATAATCAATATTTGTATTATATTTCTAACAGTAATCCAATTTATGTACCGATATTACTACAAAAGCCACTAATTTGTTTTATCAAGAATATACAATTCATTTCCTTCTTGACAATAATCCAACATTACATTTTTATTTAAATTTTCCTACCCATTTTCAAACACGATTAACACAATTTTTATTTTATTTTTTCCAAGAAATACAACTTGCATTTGCGAACACAATCCAAAATTAATTATCCCTTTAATACATCTTAATGTATATATTGAAAATATATTTTTCATCTAAATAATGATTGCTAATTAATATTATATATTTTCAATATTCACTTTAATCATCAAGTTATAAATTTACAAACACATCTTGGAATATATTACTTAGTATGTCAAAAATATTTAATTTATTCAAAAACACCAATTCTAAAAACCACGCATTCATTATTTTTCGTATTTCAAAATATTATACGAGTTGTATTCCTGACTCATTTTATATTCTTCTTTAAATTTAAAATAAACAAAACACATTATGATATGCTTGGCCCGGGCTCCCAAAACTCGGGTTGTTATAACAAGTCAGAATATTTGCGAAGTTCAAAGTGTGGAGAACTCTTGTTGAAAATGAAAGTGGTAAGTCTTTGAAATTTTTAAGGACCGACAATGGCGGAGAGTATTTTTCAGAGAGTTCTTGGATTATTGCAAGCATCATGGTCCCATGAGGCATTTTACTTCATGGAGAGATCCGCAACCTAATGGAATAGCGGGAATAATGCACCGAACTCTACTTGAGAAAGCTCGATGCTTGAGATTGACATTGGATTTGTCTTAAGGTATTTTGAGGCGAAGCCTTGCCAACTGCAGTGCATATTGTGATCGAATTCCTTGCTCAGCTATTGATAAAAAAACTATGAAATAAATATGGAAGGGAATGAGTTCTGGCTTGAGATATCTTCATATATTTAGTGTTAAAGTTTTTGTGCATTATCTGGAAAACAATTAGCTTGAGGATAGAGCTTTAAAGAGGATTTTGCTTGGTTACACGGATGATTTAAAAGGCTATTCGATTTGAAATCCAAAAACAAAGAATGTAGTGGATTCTCGTCATGTCACTTAGGGGTGAATGCAGTTCGGTCTGGTGCAGTTTATAGCTCAAACCATTTCCATGCCGCATCAAACGATTGATCAAAAAATACAGACCATTATATTAACTATTCAAATGATTCGATTTCAGTTTGTTTTTATTGTAATACGGTCTAGCATCAATGTTAATTAATGCATAAATATTAAGTAAGATAACTCAAAGATTGTAACTAGCATTATCTAAAAAAAATGTTATGGAAACACCTATACTGAAATTATAATTTTTCCTTTGTGATAACGACTATTATCAATATGACAGCAACATACGCTGAAAATAGAATATACATCGTTAAAATAAAAAATTAGATAGGAATTAGTTATTTTTTAATCATACGATTATTATTGCAGATATTCTGTTCGGTTCGGTTTAATACAGCTGGGTCAACAATGCAAGCCGCAACCGTATCATTACGGGTCGGTTCGGTTTGGAGTATTTGCTTTAGAAAGAAGATTCAGTTTGGTTTTCCGCAACGTTTTTGCAATTCGGTTTGAGAAGTTTCTATATTGATGTGCAATTTATTTAAATCCTATTGTCACCTTTGATGAGCCGACTTTATTCAAGGAGAATGGGAGCACATCAGATGTTCCGAATTTGGTTAATAGAGAATTAAAGGAAACATAAGTTATTCCTACATTCTGTCTAAGTAGTACTAGAGTTATCGAAGATGCTCGTAAGGTGGAACATCACATAGCTCACTTAGTTCCTCTAGTAATGTTATCCACTTACATGATACCGAAGAGGATTTAGTTCAAGGTAGAGCAGAAAGAGGTTTGGATGATAGTATTGTTAATCGCATTGCTCGACGTGCAATAAGGTCACCCAAAGATATGGTGATTGAAATTATATTAGCTTTTGTGAAACTTTGGACTATGTTGTTCTTGTAGTCCAAGATGAGCCGATGGGCCTTAATGATGTCATGGAGTCAGGTGATAGCTCGAAGCGGATTTGTTCCATGGAGGAAGAGATGGAATCGTTAAAGAAGAACCAAACTTGCGAATTGGTTTCAATTCTTAAAGGAAATTGTTTTACAGGATGCAAATGGATATACAGGTGAAGGATATGAGAGATATAAAGCTTGGCTAATAGCCAAAAGGTTTGTACAAAGGAAGGAAAAGGAGTATGATGGCATTTTTGCACCAATTGTACCTCATACTTCGATCTGAATTTTACTAGCTATAGTTGTTATCCATGACTCGAAGTTGGAGCACCTTGATGTAAAAACCATCTTCTCGCATGGTGACTTGGATGAAGACATCTATATAGAGCAACCGGAAAGTTTCCTGGTAGATGGTAAGTCAAAATTGGTTTGCAAGTTAAATAAATTACTATATGGTTTGAAGCAATTACCTAGGCAATGGTATAAGGTTTTTGATCATTTTCTACTTGAAAAAAGATTTGATAGAAGCATCCAGGATGCTTTGTTTATTTCAAGAGGTTAGAAAATAGTTGTTGGGTGTATTTACTCATGTATGTGTATAACATGCTCATTGCTTCTAAAGACCAAAATTAAATCAACACGTTAAATGTAATAACCCGGAAATTCTGAGCCAATTTAAAATTTTTATTTTGGCAATTTTAGTGAATTTAGAACATTTAAAACAAATTATTTAAAATAAATTATTTTAAATAATATCGATGAGAAATTTATTTTGAATAGAATTAGAACGTATATATTTATTTGAATCGTCGTTAGAATATAAATATTTTATTTTAAATATAAAAGGAATTGAAAATGGCGCAGTAGTTCGATAATTCGATTTCAAATTTCAAATGAATGTACTGGGTGCGAAACAAACCGGATTTTAGTGAAACCAAAAATATTAGAATCTAATTGAGAATATCTTTCTAACGAATCCCAAAAATTGAAATTTCATAGCGGGAATCAAAAGTTATGTCCAGTTGAAAATTCAGAATAATCGCCATAGAATTCTGGCCCTTAAAATGGAAATTTTGCAAAGGACCTCTATTTTCGACGAAACCACTTTTGTTGGATCCGGGGTGTCTAGTTATTGTTGGGTTTCAAAATTCGTAATTTTTTGAATCAATATGTGAGCGTGGCGAAGTTGAACATGTTTGACCCGTTTCAGTTGATTTTAATTGACTGAAAAATGGCCATTTTTCAAACGGTCTCAGAATTTGACGAAATTAGTTTTATTAAGACCGTATCATCAATACGAAGCTAGAGAATATTTTTTGAGGATTTTTCGAGTTAGTATGTGACCCCAGTAAATTGAAAGGTGCGTTCAAATTCAATATATAGAGTTATATTTTGATTTTGAGGAAAACTGATTGAAAAGATCGAACCAGCTTACGATATATATCCCATTGTGTTCGGAATAGGGGTAATTAGGTAGGGACGACAGGCGGTGGGTCTCGTTTCGAGTTTAAAATTAAAAGTTACTTTTTGGATTAAAATAAGGGTGCATTTTTTACAGGTCCCTATTAAGTTTTAAAATTAGGCTCACATTCGGTCATAAACGTATTGTAAATTTAGTCCCTATTTTACAAAAAATCAACAAAAAAATATAAAAAAATCACGTAAATTCGTAATTAATTAAAATAATTAATCGTGGAAAATTTCAGATCGAAAGAACATCAAAACCAACGTCAAAATCAAGAATTACATAAAAAACAATGAAATGTTATAAAATGCATCAAAAGATGCATATAATTCAGTAAGTTGCATACATGTATGCATTTATTTCAATTTTACGTCAAAACTGCAGTATAAACGCATACATGTATGCACATATTGTAAAAACATGCATCTGCCCATGCAATTATTTGAAAACAACGTACATAAGTGCAATTTTTTCACTTTTGCATATATTTTCACATATATGCAGTTATACAGAAAAACTGCATATATGTATGCAGTTATTCAAGAGGAGGGCCTGAATATGTGCATGTGTATTCAAATAGTTGCATATAAGTATGCAACTAATAGCAATAGTTGCATACATATAAGCAAATATATTTTTTTCTTTGCGTCGACTTCTGAGATTATTTTAAGATTTTAGATTTTTTTTTAATCAAAACCGCTTTTCTTTTTTCCAGAAAATGGAAAAGGCGTAGCATATGAAGTGGGAAGGTGGAAGTACCTAAAAAGGAGGAGGCGACAGCTAAAACAGTGGGCGGGTTTACAGAAGAAAGATGATAGGGATGTGAGGTGTATTAAGTTTGAAAATAGGGATGTGTCTCTAATTTTCACTTAAAATAAAATAAATATATATATTAGTATATATTGGCCTGAGGCCCTTCTCTCTCCCCTCAAAGTCAAAATCGACTTTCAGAAATAAAAAAGGAAACAAAAGGGGATCAAGCCCCCCTATACCGCCGCCGCCGCTCCTATCGACGCCCCCTCCTCCGTGCGCCACCGCCACAGGCGTGGCTTCCTCCAACCCCCTCCCTCTAGTCCTCTCTTCGCTCCCCTCGCGCCCATCTTCTTCCCCCGGACCCAATTGAATCCGGCGCCGCCACGGCCTCAAGCCACCACCGCTGGTCTGGCGCACCCCCTACACCCCTCTCTGATCCAATGCCGCCTTCCCTTCAGCCCAGCTCCGACTATAAGCCCTCCTTCGAAGAAAAAATCCAATTTTTACAAAGAAAGCAAAGGTGAGTTTCATTCTATTTTCTTTTAGGTTATGAACTAGCATAAAAATGCGATTTTTTACTTGCTTATGACTAGATAAAAATGCGAATTTTATTATTAAAAGGTTTGATCTTTAATTATATAAAAATAAATAATACGATGTCTATATAATGTAGATTAGAAATAAAAATATGATTTTTATTACCAAAAAGATAAGATTTTTAGTTAAGTAAAGAAAAGGATTTTGCTTATAAAAAGAGGCGATCTTTATTTATGTCAAGTTATAGTTTTTAGATTAATGAAGTTATGATTTGATTATTTTCATTAAGTAAGAGAAGTAAAATATGATATTTATAAAATAGAAGTAACAAAAATATGATTTTTAGTGAAGTAAAAATACGATTTTTTATATATAAAATAGCGTTATAAAAATGTGATTTTTATAGCGATGATATAAAAATTTGATCTTTATATATGAAGTAGAAATATAAAAATATAATTTTTATATGGAAAGAAGCGTTGTAAATATATATGAAGAAGAAATAAAAATATGATTTTTATTTATTGAAATGAAGTGATAAAAATAGAATTTTTATTATGAACAGCGTGAAAAGGACTGCATTGGAATTTCAAACAGATCCAGACGGTTCAGCAGTTCAAAAGTAAAGCACGGCAGAGTGGAATCCTTTTTGAGAACTTCTCACTTTAAATCTTGTTTTCTAGTTAAAAATATATACTAGGATGCAGACAGTGCTTAGCAGCACCCGACACCCGTCGTCCACAAACCATGGAAGGCTTGTTTGTTTGATTGATGTGTTATGAAAATTGATTGTGATTTGGAGTGATTGAAAATAAATGTCCATGTGTTGAAATAAAAGAATTTATCGTTAAAAATATAATTTTTAACGTGAATGTGAATAAATAAATATTCATTTACAAACCGGACGGTTTGTTTATGTACACCTATTTGAAGGACATTAATTGGGACGATAAATTTCACACGTCACCCAACTGCACAAATAATATTCATTGTTTGTGGATTGAAACCCCACACGGGTGTTGGGATGATATTTGGTGTACACTAATCCCAATTATTTAATTGTATGTCAATCGATTGGTCGATAGACTGTGTAAGCATTAATTATTTATATTTAATGCTTATACAGTTGTGTGGTGCACTTTGGGTGATGGTTGATTATTTATCGTTGCTATTATATACATGTGTTGTATGTAATCCATATAATTAACATTATATGGCAATTGATTGGGCCTCATTCCAATTGGGAAAACAAAGAATATTATTAAATAAAGATTCATGTGTTGAATAGAATAAATAGTCATGTGTTGATGATGCTCATGTGTTGAGAATATTCATGTGTTGAAACTTATCATGTGTTGAGTAAAATATTTTAACAATAAAATTTAAATCTTTATCATATTAAAGATTAGAGACCAACTGGAAGCTAGATAAGATGAGTGGTTTCCTAGGTATTGATCTGATGCTAGTTTCGGTCTTCGGGGTTAATACTTAGGAAATCATTCTCTTACTACTTTACGGTTGGAGTCTAATTAAAAATCAAACGATAGATACCATAATTTTATAAAATATATTAAATAACATAAATAGTCATGTGTTGACGATGCTCATGTGTTGAGAATATTCATGTGTTGAAACTTATCATGTGTTGAGTAAAATATTTTAACAATAAAATTTACATCTTTATCATATTTAAGATTAGAGACCAACTGGAAACTAGATAAGATGAGTGGTTTCCTGGGTATCGATCTGATGTTGGTTTCGGCCTTCGGGGTTAATAATTAGGGAATCATTCTCTTACTACTTTACGGTTGGAGTCTAATTAAAAATCAAACGATAGATACCATAATTTTATAAAATATATTAAATAACATAAATAGTCATGTGTTGACGATGCTCATGTGTTGAGAATATTCATGTGTTGAAACTTATCATGTGTTGAGTAAAATATTTTAACAATAAAATTTACATCTTTATCATATTTAAGATTAGAGACCAACTGGAAACTAGATAAGATAAGTGGTTTTCTGGGTATTGATCTGATGTTGGTTTCGGCCTTCGGGGTTAATACTTAGGAAATCATTCTCTTACTACTTTACGGTTGGAGTCTAATTAAAAATCAAACGATAGATACCATAATTTTATAAAATATATTAAATAACATAAATAGTCATGTGTTGTAGATGCTCATGTGTTGAGAATATTCATGTGTTGAAAGAGAAATAAAGATTCATGTGTTGAATAGAGTAAATATTCATTTGTTGAATAGAAGAACGAATTTATTGAAATATATAAAGTTGTGTTGATTAGAGATGCACCATTTTTACGTGAGCGATATTTATATCGATTATATTCGTTTTTAAAATGAATATAGAAAATGAAGTGATTTCAAAATATAACGTTTTGAAAATATTATCATTTGTATATCGATGATGTGGAATACTCAATTTCGATTCGAAATTGAATATGAAGTTGAAATCGTTTCGAAAACGAATTTTAAATGATTTATAAAATACGTTTTAAAGGAAATCGATGAAATATATAACACATATATATATTATATATATAATGGCCTGGATAGAACGCGCCGCGCCGCGGCAGTTTGCAAATTTCGACCATTGACTTCGAATGGACATTACGGGAGATCCGACCGTCGGATTCTCCTAAAACCGGAACCGTTGGGTTCGTATCGAAAAGAGCTTTCCAATGAATATTAGAAATTTGAAATCTAATGGTTGGATTTGGAATTATGTTCAAATCAAATTTGGAAAAGGTCGATGTAAGTGCAGTTCGATGGCCGTTGATGGAAATCGACTGTACGGGCCTTGATAAAATTATTAAAAATATCAATAATTTATGTAAAATCATAAGACATGATTTGGGAAGAATTGGGATGAAAAACTCTATATTTTAAAGATAAAAATAGATTTTTATCGAAATGAACTAGTTTTGAACCAGAATTAAAATCAATTTATTTTTGAAATAAATAAATTGAATTTGAAAGTGGTTTTAAAAATAATCAGAATTTCCAATATATAAAGTTGAAATGGATTTGAATCGAAATTAACTTCGGAATATTTCGATGTTGGATTTCGTGATTATACAAGATGGTTGTGGAAATTTGAAAGATATATTTATATCGTTATTTCGAATACGATATTTGTTGATTATAAGCCTGTATATTTTCTATTCAGAGCCTTGTATTTAATATCAAATGATATTTTGTGTTCGTTGTGAATGGTGTCTTAAATAACACTGTTCTTGAACCCAGTTTAGAAAAGAATAAATCTTTTAATTAAGATTTAGTGAAAGTGTACCAATTAAATGATATTTGGAATTGAAATTAAATTGGTTTTGGTTTATCGTGAACCGTGTTTTAGATGACTTTGGTTCTTTAACCCAGTTAAAGACAGAATGTTGATTTTTGGGAAGATTAAAACTAAGTGGAGTTTTAATGAATCTTTAATTTGATTAAAGTGATCGAGAAGGGAGTATCACCGGTTTTGCTCCAAGAGATAGTTAAATCTTTAATTAGATTTGAACATGAGATGGTAATTAATTTTATCGATAACACCGTGGTGTTAGATATGGAGTATTACCAGTTTTTCTCCATGGGATGAATAGGTTGGGAATGGGAAATAAAATAATAATTGCTTCGGTGTGGTTCGCTAATCCCGACTAGTTTGGAAAACCTTAACACGGTTTGAAATGATATCCGAAGGAATTAAAGAATAAATTTAGAAGAATTTATCTTCGATAAAATTAATGGGAACCTTTCCCTAAAAATGTGAAAATTTAAATAAAAGAATATTATGAATTGGAATGAGGCGTATGTTGTGTTTGTGTAACACTTATTTATTTTATACGCGGGTTATTCGAAAAGGCCGGGTTTATACCCATTCTGAATAACAAATTCGACGATAAGTCGAAGATGAAGACGGTGGTTGAAGACCAAAAGTCTTCAAATCGTTTAGTTGATTATTGATGATCTTGATTGGGCTATACACCCAAGAGAAGGGAATCTGTCGGTGATCGTCCAGACGTACTTGGAGATCGATGGATATGCGAGGAAAGTGCCTCCGGTTTCGTTCAGAACCAGAACGAACTTGTAAATGGACTGTGTGTCTGATATTGGATTTTATTCTGTATTGATTGATCTCTATTAAATATACATTTGTTTGGCGGCGGAGAATTTATTCTCTTGCTTAACGCCCTTCTCTGAGACGTACGAGCTCAGAGATTGTATATCGATGAACATCAGTCGCATGGAGTGAATTGCCTGTGTGGCATGTCTAAGTGGTAAATGATCAAGGCTTTTATTGAAAAGCAAAGTCTTGTGGTTGATGATCAAAGCACGGCCTGTGTGGCATAGCTTTGTGTATAGCGTGAATTCGCGAGCCTCACACCTCGGTATGAGTCAAAAACGGGATAAGGACCCAAGGAGTGCACGACGTTTCTTTCTAGCTAGTGGTGATGTCAGTGCTTAAACTGGCTGACTTTTATATACTTTTCACCTGTGTGGTTGTTGGAATGCGAGGCGCCTCGAATATATGGTCGATAACTGGCACTATGTGAGCCGACGTACATACCATTATATAGGTCCTATAGGACCGGGAAACGTGTGTTCAGGAATTGCCAATCCTCAAAAGTAAGAGAGGACCGGCCTTGGAGGTTCCAAGGGATCGCTGTGTGTGGTCCTGAGACATTTGCTAGAGTGTTTCGAATCAGAGAGGAGCTTGCCCCTTGCCTCGACTCATGATGGAATCCAATTTCCAATACGTGACATTGCGACTTTATTTGTAGAGCCTAGTATGGCGACATGATATATGGTACCCATGCCGTCTATGATTGATATTTATGATTGAAAGTGTTTTGACACTATACACTTATAATAGTATCAAATGATTTGTTTTAAACGTATCAAGCATTCTTTGGCTATTATAAGGTAAAAGCTTATCCTCCGGCTTGCGTTGCATTGTGTGATGGGACCTAGGTCTTATAATAGCTTCATTTTTCATTATTTTGCATTGCGCTGTTTGTTTTATGCACTGGTATTCTTGGGAGGAAACCCGTTCCGTGTTATACGGCGTGGTCCCTTGATTTACCGAACTTTAAAATAAAGATTAATAACTGTTTTAGTTCTCACACCAGTCACATGACTGACCTGGAGTTTATTGTTTTAACCTAAACTTTGGGTGCCCTTATTTTCCACACGGGTAGCTAGTAGTTTTGGTTTTGCAGATTTATATTCACAGGATCCTGGTTTACAACTGGAACGATGCTCGGAAAGCTCTGTATCCGTGTATTACTTTCAGTTGTGTTTTTATTGTTTTTCCGCTGCTATGTAATTTATTGTAATCTCCGATATTTATTGAATGTATTTTATTTATTCATACTCTGTATATTCTTATATTCTGATGGGATTGCTGTAATAAACAATAAAATGTTCTTCTGTTTGCGTTCCGATGTGTGTCGTTCTCAAAGCAATCCGGGCTTTCCTTACCGGGGAAGTCTCGGGTTATCTCAGTGGTATCAGAGCTTTGGTTTACAGAGCTCGAGAACAAGACACATTAGAACCGAACGAAAGAATTCATCAAATATTGGATTAGTAATATCCCATTTAGAATGACTCGTTAGAGATAGGATCAGTAGTATCCTAGAACGAGTGTGAAGAGTATATTTTTCAAATAAAAATAATATTTTTTTGAAAATTTAAATCGTTTTATACGTATTTGAATATTTTATTTGTATTGAATTTGGACAATCGAGTATATAAAGGTTTTGCATATACGCGTCATGAACGTATATTCGAGGTTTTAATATACTGGATAGATATAGAATCACACTTTAGTCGCCGGAGATGATTCTACTGATGACGTACGGCATCTGTAGTTTGTGTTCGAGTTTCGAAGGTGTGATATTTATATATTTCCATTAGACTAGTGTGAGAACCAAAACTAGATAGGTTTATTGTTGTGGATTGGCATCAAAAACATGATTTTCTGTATATATATCAAAACTATGAATTTGAAACGATAATTCACTAATTGATTGATGGTTGTCGTTTGATTATTGTTTTGATTAATTAAAATTTTGAACCATTATGCCTAATTGAACCAAATATTGAACTGTATTGAAAAATGATTACAAATGCATGCATATACATGTATATCCATTGAACAGGTCATAGCAAGGAGGTCAGGGCAGAGAATAAAATTGTTTGCCCGACAAATAGGTACACGTTTACAAATTTATCGGGGTTTGATGATTTTATGAGCTACTTGGCTTTTTCTTTTTCTTTTGGATTGAAGAAGGCCATGGGAGGCTATATGAAATATCCCGAAGTCCTCGGTATAGGGGAGGTTATGGCGAAATTTTTCGGAAATTTAGGGTGTTAGCCAAATTTTTGAAAATTTTGAAAAGTTGAATAACTTAAGCCGTAATGAAAATAATGAAAGTTGAGTTGATTAGTTAAACAACTTTTAGCTTCGTTCCTTTTCGGGGACGAAAAGTTTTAAGTGGGGGAGATTGTAATAACCCGAAAATTCTGAGCTAATTTAAAATTTTTATTTTGGCAATTTTAGTGAATTTAGAACATTTAAAATAAATTATTTTAATAATATCGACGAGAAATTTATTTTGAATAGAATTAGAACATATATATTTATTTGAATTGTCGTTAGAATATAAATATTTTATTTTAAATATAAAAGGAATTGAAAATGGCACGGTAGTTCGATAATTCGATTTCAAATTTCAAATGAATGTACCAGGTACAAAACAAACCGGATTTTAGCGAAACCAAAAATATTAGAATCTAATTGAGAATATCTTTCCAATGAATTCTAAAAATTGAAATTTCATAGCGGGAATCAAAAATTATGTCCAGTTGAAAATTCAGAATAGTCGCTATAGAACTGGCACTTAAAAATGGAAATTTTGCAAACGACCTCTGTTTTCGACGAAACCACTTTTGTTGGATCCGGGGTGTCTAGTCATTGCTGGGTTTCAAATTTTGTAATTTTTCGAATCAATATGTGAGCGTGGCGAAGTTAAACGTGTTTGACCAGTTTCAGTTGATTTTAATCGACTGGAAAATGGTCATTTTTCAAACGGTCCCAGAATTTGATGAAATTAGTTTTGTTAAGACCGTATCATCAATACGAAGCTAAAGAATATTTTTTGAGGACTTTTCGAGTTAGTATGTGACCCCCAGTAAATTGAAAGGTGCGTTCAAATTCAATATATAGAGTTATATTTTGATTTTGATGAAAACTGATCGAATCAGCTTACGGTACATATCCCATTGTGTTCGGAATGGGGGTAATTAGCTAGGGACGACAGGCGGTGGGTCTCGTTTCGAGTTCGAAATTAAAAGTTACTTTTTGGATTAAAATAAAATAAATATATATGTTAGTATATATTGGCATGAGGCCCTTCTCTCTCCCCTCAAAGTCAAAATCAACTTTCAGAAGAAAAAAAAGGAAATGAAAGGGGATCGCGCCCCCTATACCGCCGCCGCCGCTCCCATCGACGCCCCCTCCTCCGTGCGCCATCGCCACAAGCGTGGCTTCCTCCAACCCCCTCCCGTCCTCTCTTCTCTCCCCTCGCACCCCTCTTCTTCACCCAGACCCAATTGAATCCGGCGTTGCCACGGCCTCAATCCACCACCACTGGTCTGGCGCTCCCCCTACATCCCTCTCCGATCCAATGTCGCCCTCCCCTCAGCCCAACTTCGACTATAAGCCCTCCTTCGAAGAAAAAATCCAATTTTTACAAAGAAAGCAAAGGTGAGTTTTATTCTATTTTCTTTTAGGTTATGAACTAGTATAAAAATGCGGTTTTTACTTGCTTATGACTAGTACAAAAATGCGATTTTTACTTGCTTATGACTAATATAAAAATGCGATTTTTACTTGCTTATGACTAGTATAAAAATGCGATTTTTACTTGCTTATGACTAGATAAAAATGTGATTTTTTATTATTAAAAGGTTTGATCTTTAATTATATAAAAATAATAATACGATGTCTATATAATGTAGATTAGAAATAAAAAATGTGATTTTTATTACCAAAAAGATAAGATTTTTAGTTAAGTAAAGGAAAGGATTTTGCTTATAAAAAGAGGCAATCTTTATTTATGTCAAGGTATAGTTTTTAGATTAATGAAGTTATGATTTGATTTTTTTTCATGAAGTAAGAGAAGTAAAATATGATTTATATAAAGTAGAAGTACTAAAAATATGTTTTTTAGTGAAGTAAAAATACGATTTTTTATATATAAAATAGCGTTATTAAAATGTGATTTTTATAGCGATGATATAAAAATTCGATCTTTATATATGAAGTAGAAATATAAAAATATAATTTTTATATGGAAAGAAGCGTTGTAAATATATATGAAGAAGAAATAAAAATATGATTTTTATTTGTTGAAATGACGTGATAAAAATAGAATTTTTATTATGAACAACGCGAAAAGGACTGCATTGGAATTTCAAACAGATCCAGACGGTTCAGCAGTTCAAAAGTAAAGCACGGCGGAGTGGAACCCTTTGTGAGAACTTCTCACTTTAAATCTTGTTTTCTAGTTAAAAATATATACTAGGATGCAGACGGTGCTTAGCAGCACCCGACACCCGTCGTCCACAGACCATGGACGACTTGTTTGTTTGATTGATGTGTTATGAAAATTGATTGTGATTTGGAGTGATTGAAAATAAATGTTCATGTGTTGAAATAAAAGAATTTATAGTTAAAAATATAATTTTTAACGTGAATGTGAATAAATAAATATTCATTTACAAACCGGACAGTTAGTTTACGTACACCTATTTGAAGGACATTAATTGGGACGATAAATTTCACACGTCGCCCAACTGCACAAATAATACTCAGTGTTTGTGGATTGAAACCCCACATGGGTGTTGGGATGATATTTGGTGTGCACTAATCCCAATTATTTAATTGTATGTCGGTCGATTGGTCGACAGACTGTGTAAGCATTAATTATTTATATTTAATGCTTATACTGTTGTGTGGTGCACTTTGGGTGATGGTTGATTATTTATCGTTGCTATTATATGCATGTGTTGTATGGAATCCATATAATTAACATTATATGGTAATTGATTGGGCCTCATTCCAATTGGGAAAATAAAGAATATTATAAAATAAAGATTCATTGTTGAATTGAATAAATAGTCATGTGTTGACGATGCTCATGTGTTGAGAATATTCATAGGTTGAAACTTATCATGTGTTGAGTAAAATATTTTAACAATAAAATTTACATTTTTATCATATTTAAGATTAGAGACCAACTAGTAACTAGATAAGATGAGTGGTTTCCTGGGTATTGATCTGATGCTGGTTTCGGCCTTCGGGGTTAATACTTAGGGAATCATTCTCTTACTACTTTACGGTTGGAGTCTAATTAAAAATCAAACGATAGATACCATAATTTTATAAAATATACTAAATAACATAAATAGTCATGTGTTGACGATGCTCATGTGTTGAGAATATTCATGTGTTGAAACTTATCACGTGTTGAGTAAAATATTTTAACAATAAAATTTATATCTTTATCATATTTAAGATTAGAGACCAACTGTAAACTAGATAAGATAAGTGGTTTCCTGGATATTGATCTGATGTTGGTTTCGGCCTTCGGGGTTAATACTTAGGGAATCGTTCTCTTACTACTTTATAGTTGGAGTCTAATTAAAAATCAAATGATAGATACCATAATTTTATAAAATATATTAAATAACATAAATAGTCATGTGTTGACGATGCTCATTTGTTGAGAATATTCATGTGTTGAAACTTATCATGTGTTGAGTAAAATATTTTAACAATAAAATTTACATCTATATCATATTTAAGATTAGAGACCAACTAGAAACTAGATAAGATGAGTGGTTTCCTGGGTATTGATCAGATGTTGGTTTCGGCCTTCGGGGTTAATACTTTGGGAATCATTCTCTTACTACTTTACGGTTGGAGTCTAATTAAAAATCAAACGATAGATACCATAATTTTATAAAATATATTAAATAACATAAATAGTCATGTGTTGACGATGCTCATGTGTTGAGAATATTCATGTGTTGAAAGAGAAATAAAGATTCATGTGTTGAATAGAATAAATATTCATTTGTTGAATAGAATAACGAATTTATTGAAATATATAAAGCCGTGTTGATTAGAGATGCGCCATTTTGACGTGAGCGATATTTATATCGATTTAATTCGTTTTTAAAATGAATATAGAAAAGGAAGTGATTTCAAAATATAACGTTTTGAAAATATTATCATTTGTATATCGATGATGTGGAATACTCAATTTCGATTCGAAATTGAATATGAAGTTGAAATCGTTTCGAAAACGAATTTAAAACGATTTATAAAATACGTTTTAAAAGAAAATCGATGAAATATATGTAATATATATTATATATATTATATATATATAATGGCCTGAATAGAACGCGCCGCGCCACGGCAGTTTGCGAATTTCGACCATTGACTTTGAATGGACATTACGGGGGATCCGACCGTCGGATTCTCCTAAAACCAGAACCGTTGGGTTCGTATCGAAAAGAGCTTTCCAATGAGTATTAGAAATTTGAAATCTAACAGCTGGATTTGGAATTATGTCCAAATCAAATTTGAAAAAGGTCGTTGTAAGTGCAGTTCGATGGCCGTTGATGGAAATCGACTGTACGGGCCTTGATAAAATTGTTAAAAATATCAATAATTTGTGTAAAATTATAAGACATGATTTGGGAAGAATTGGGATGAAAAACTCCATATTTGAAAAGATAAAAATAGATTTTTATCGAAATGAACTAGTTTTGGACTAGAATTAAAATCGATTTATTTTTGAAATAAATAAATTGAATTTGAAAGTGGTTTTAAAAATAATCAGAATATCCAATATATAAAGTTGGAATGGATTTGAATCAAAATTATCTTCGGAATATTTCGATGTTGGATTTCGTGATTATACAGAGATGGTTGTGGAAATTTGAAAGATATATTTATATCGTTATTTCCAATATGATATTTGTTGATTTCAGAATTTGATATTGAATATAAGCCGGTATATTTTCTATTCAAAGCCTTGTATTTAATATCAAATGAGATTTTGGGTTCGTTGTGATTGGTGTCTTAAATAACACTGTTCTTGAACCCAGTTTAGAAAAGAATAAATCTTTTAATTAATTAAGATTTAGTGAAAGTGTACCAATTAAATGATATTAATTGGAATTGAAATTAAATTGGTTTTGGTTTATCGTGAACCATGTTTTAGATGACATCGGTTCTTTAACCCAGTTAAAGATAGGATATTGATTTTTGGGAAAATTAAAACTAAGTGGAGTTTTAATGAATCTTTAATTTGATTAAAGTGATCGAGAAGGGAGTATCACCAGTTTTGCTCCAAGCGATAGTTAAATCTTCAATTAGATTTGAACGTGAAATGGTAATTACTTTTACCGATAACACCGTGGTGTTAGATATGGAGTATTACCAGTTTTTCTCCATGGGATGTATAGGTTGGGATTGTGAAATAAAATAAATAATTGCTTCGGTGTGGTTCGCTAATCCCGACTAGTTTGGAAAACCTTAACACGGTTTGAAATGATATCCAAAGGAAGATTAAAGAATAAATTTAGGAGAATTTATCTTTGATAAAATTAATGGGAACCTTTCCCTAAAAATGTGAAAATTTGAATAAAAGAATATTCTGAATTGGAATGAGGCGTATGTTGTGTTTGTGTAACACTTGTTTATTTTATACGCGGGTTATTCGGAAAGGCCGAGTTTATACACATTCTGAATAACCGATTCGGCGATAAGTCGAAGATGAAGATGGTGGTTGAAGACCGGAAGTCTTCACATCGTTTGGGTGATTATTGATGATCTTGATTGGGATGTACACCCAAGAGGAGGGAATCAGTCGGTGATCGTCCAGACGTACTTGGAGATCGATGGATATGCGAAGAGAGTGCCTCCGGTTTCGTTCAGACCCAGAACAAACTTGTAAATGGACTGTGTGTCTGACATTAGATTTTATTCTGTGTTAATTGATCTCTATTAAATATACATCTGTTTAGCGGCGGAGAATTTATTCTCTTGCTTAACGCCCTTCTCTGAGACGTACGAGCTCAGAAGTTGTATATCGATGGACATCAGTCGCATGGAGTGAATTGCCTTTGTGGCATGCCTAAGTGGCAAATGATCAAGGCTTTTGTTGAAAAGCAAAGTCTTGTGGTTGATCATCAAAGCACGACCTGTGTGGCATAGCTTTGTGTATAGTGTGAATTCGCAAGCCTCACACCTCGGTATGAGTCAAAAACGGGATAAGGACCCAAGGAGTGCACGACGTTTCTTTCTAGCTAGTGGTGATGTCAATGCTTAAACTGGATGACTTTTATATACTTTTCTCCTTTGTGGTTGTTGGAATGCGAGGCGCCTCGAATATATGGTCGATAACTGGAACTATGTGAGCTGACGTACAGACCATTATATAGGTCCTATAGGACCGAGAAACGTGTGTTCAGGAATTGTCAATCCTCAAAAGTAAGAGAGGACCGGCCTTGGAGGTTCCAAGGGATCGCTATGTGTGGTCCTGAGACATTTGCTAGAGTGTCTCGAATCGGAGAGGAGCTTGCCCCTTGCCTTGACTCATGATGGAATCCAATTTCCAATACATGACATTGCGGTTTTATTTGTAGATCCTAGTATGGCGACATGATATATGGTACCCATGCCGTCTATGATTGATATTTATGATTGAAAGTGTTTTGACACTATACACTTATAATAGTATCAAATGATTTGTTTTAAACGTATCAAGCATTTTTGGGCTATTATAAGGTAAAATCTTATCCTCCGGCTTGCGTTGCATTGTGTGATGGGACCTGGGTCTTATAATAGCTTCATTTTTCTTTATTTAGCAATACGCTATTTGTTTTATGCACTGGTATTCTTGGGAGGAAACCCGTTCCGTGTTATACGGTGTGGTCCCTTGATTTACCAAAGTTTAAAATAAAGATTAATAACTGTTTTAGTTCTCACACCAGTCACATGACTGACCTGGAGTTTATTTTTTAACCTAAACTCTGGGTGCCCCTATTTTCCACACAGGCAGCTAGTAGTTTTGGTTTTGCATATTTATATTCTCAGGATCCTGGTTTACAGCTGGAACGATGCTCGAAAAGCTCTGTATCCGTGTATTACTTTCAGTTGTGTTTTGTATTGTTTTTCCACTGCTATGTAATTTATTGTAATCTCTGCTATTTATCGAATGTATTTTATTTATTCATACTCTGTATATTCTTGTATTCTGATGGGATTGTTGTAATAAACAATGAAATGTTCTTCTGTTTGCGTTCCGATGTGTGTCATTCTCAAAGCAATCCGGGCTTTCCTTACCGGGGAAGTCTCGGGTTATCTCAGTAAAGATGCTTTTCAAATCGGAAATCAAAATGAAAGATCTTGGAGAAACAAAGAAAATCTTGGACTGAAAATTGAGAGGAACTGAAAAGCTTTTTCATTTGAGATTGACTCAAAAGGGTACATTAAGAAAGTGCTTTTCCGATTTAGCATGGAGAATGCAAAGACATTAAATACATCTTTATCTTTGCATATGAAGCTTTCAAGTAAAAGATCACCTATCTTAAATAAGGACAAGGCTTATATGGCAAATGTGTCATGTGCAAATGCGGTTGGAAGTTTGATATATATCACGGTTTGTACAAGGCATGATATTGCAAATGCCATTGGCGTGAATAGTCAGTATATGGCTAATCCGAGAAAATTGCACTAGGAAGTCGTGAAGGCTATATTAATTGTGATGACCCCAAACCCCGTACTGACGGTGGCAAGGGTAATCTTTGGAATATAACACAGAAACAGATAATAGCAGAACAGAATTAAATAAATACACCAGATAATGAACAAATAATACACTGGATAAACATAATCATCAGAGTTACACAGTATACAGGACTATACTTAGTACAAATACAATTCAGCTATACATAAATGTCTACAGCGGAAATAAACATAATATGTACAATAGGAGCTGAACAGCATAAAAAGAGATAAATGATAGAATCCATCTTCAGCTCCAGCTATCCGGATAAAGTCTGCTAAACCTGAATACAAGGCTGCCCGTGTAGAAAAAGGGGCACCCGAGTTTGAAAGTGAAACAAACTACGAGTCAGTCATGGGATAGGTATGAGAAATCTACTCAACACATTTATAATATGGCTAATCATAGGACCACACCACTTTCGTGGAACGGGTTTACTCCATTGGATTGCCAGTGCTTTAAAACAAATCATTCTTTTAAACATCGCAATGCTTTTTATAAAAATGAAGCCATTATAAGGCTCAGTTCCCATCACACAATGCAATGCAAACCGGAGGATAGAGTTTTACCTTATAATAGCCAAAATATGCTTAATACGAATAAAACAAAAGCATTTGATATTATTACTAGTGTTTACATGTTTCAAAAACAATTTCGAATCATAACTATCAATCATAGACGACATGGGTACCATATATCATGTCGCCATATATATATATATATATATATATATATATATATACACACTATCAAAACCGCACGATGTCGTATTTGGAAATTGGATTTCCGTCATGAACCAAGGCAAAAGATAGTCCTTACCGACTTCGAGATGCTCTAGCCCGTGTCTCAGGCACAGCCGCAATCGTACCTTGGATCGTTAGGGCCGGTCCACATGAAGTGGATTATAATACCTGAACAATGCGTTTCTCCGCCCTATGGGGCGTCAATGAGCCAACGAATGACTCCATCGGACTCGGATCGTCCGATCAAACCGAGGCGCCTCGCAACAGTAACAACCACATAAATCAAACTCGTCAGGGCGTGTAAAACCGCTGACGCCACTTCTAGCTAGAAAGAAACGCATGCCCTCCCTGATGTCCTCTCCCATTTCTGGTTCATACCGAGGTGTGAGGCTCGCGAATTAACGTTATACACAAAGCTACGCCACACAGGCGGTGCTTTGATCATCACCAAAAGACTTTGCTTTTCAACAGAAGCCCTAATCACTGCATCTTAGCATGCCACACAGGCAATTCACACCGTGCAACTGATGGCTATCAATCACACAGAATAAATTCCAATGTCAGACACACTGTCCATTTGCAAGTCCATTCTGGGTCTGAACGAAACCGGAGGCACTATATACCTCACAAACCCATCGATCACCACGTACGTCTGGACAATCACCACTCATTATCCATATTTCGGGATGCCTCCCAATCAGGACCTCGGTTACCATCCAAACGAGGTGAAGATCTCTGGTCTTCGACCACCGTCTTCATCTTTGATTTCATATCGTCGATTCAGTTATTCAGAATGGGATAAACCCGGTCTTTCTGATCAACTCGCGTATATAATAAAAAAATGCTACACAAACACTACTACACATCATTTCAATTCATTAGTCACTAACCGTCAATCAGTAAGAGAACGATTTCCAAAATATTAACCCCGAAGGCCGAAACCAACATCAGATCAATACCCAAGAAACCATTTGACTTAGCCAACCTTCAGTTAGTTTCTAATTTCACATCCATATCGTTTATAATTTTTTATAATGATTTATCGCTATTTTTATTTATTTTAAAATAGCCAATTTATTCAAAACGACGCTTCGGGCCATAACGCGGCCGTGGCGCTGTTTTTCTTCAGATTTGATTTACACATATCTGAAAATCTAACCGTTGGATCTTCATAAAATTTACATCATTAGAAAGATCTTTTCAAAACGAATCCAATGGTTCCAGTTTCGGGAAAATCCGACGGTCGGATCTCCCGGTATAATCGTTTGAAGTTTCGATTTCAAAATACGAACTGCAGTGTCGTTATTCGATTAAATATAATTATATTTATATATATATAAATATAATCGATTCTGGCACTGTTTTTCTTCAAATTTTAATTAAACATTCCAGACAATCCAACCGTTGGATTTTTACAAAGTTGGTGCCGTTGGAAAGATATTTCCAAAGCGAACCCAACGGTTGTGGTTTCGGGGAAATCCGATGGTCGGATCTCCCGCACTAATCATTTGAAATCACGGTTTCAAAATACGAACTGCAGCTTCGTTATTCGATATATTTCAATTCTATTTATATATATATATATATATATTGATTCTTCGATTTAAAAACTATATGAATTTCATACATTTGATAAAAATGATATTTTTATCCAACTGTTTTCTATTTCAACACTTCACTATTTTTACCAATTCGTGTATATAATAAAAATGTGACTTTTCATGTAAAACAATTTATTTCAAAACTCGACTATTTTATATAGTTAATATAGGTGATAAAAATAGGATTTTTATTATAAAACAATTTATTTCAAAACAAGATTATTTTATATAGTTCATATCGATGATAAAAAATAGGATTTTTATTATAAAACAGTTTCTTTCAAAATACGAATACCATTCAACACATGAATTTCAATTCAACGAATGAATTTCGATTCAACATAAGAAGGTTTTCTATAGTTTATATAAATAGATAAAAAGGTGATTTTTATATTTAAAACACGAATACCATTCAACACATGAATTTTTATCCAACGAATGAATATCGATTCAACACATGAAGGTTTTCTATAGTTTCTATATATAGATAAAAGGGTGATTTTTATATTTAAAACACGAATACCATTCAACACATGAATTTCAATTCAACAAATGAATTTCAAGAAGGTTTTCTATAGTTTATATATATATATATAGTAAAAATGTGATTTTTATATTTAAAACACGAATACCATTCAACACATGAATACGATTCAACGAATGAATTTCTATTCAACACATGAAGGTTTTCTATTCAACAAACGAATATAATTTCAACATAGGAAAATAATTCTAACACATGAATATTATTCAAAATTTCGGCAGCATAACGGCAGGTAGTTAAAACCGGGACCGTCCCTAGTACGGCTCCTCGCTCTACCTTAAAGCCTCGCAGCTTTTGACAATGGGGAATCAGGCATCTAGTTCGCACGCAGGCGGCATGTATATTTTTTTCATTTCCACAAACTAATCCTATGTGGTTTCAACCAAATATTTCTCAACCACAAACAGGTATTTTTCAACCACAATCAATCAATTTCAACCACAAACAATCTCAATCAACCATTCGCTATCAATCAATTTTCACACCAATCACAACCAATAAATATCGTCCATGGTTTGTGGACGAGGGGCGTATATATATATATATATATATATATATATAGCATTTCACTTCTATTTCAACACATATATGATTTTTACAACGCATATACAACTTATACATCGAACGTACAACTTATACAACGCTTATACAAGAGGTGTACAATGCTTATATAACTCATACATCGACTATATAATTTATACATCATCGTTTTCCATATCGTTTATAAATTAGAAATCTCACATTGGGTTCCACTCCATCAAAAATAGCAGAAGGCTCAGAAAAATATGCGGTCTCTTCTAGAAGGTAGAAGACGTCCACACGAGTCCACTGTCTCTTGTTTCACTGGATTTCGACAAGAAACGAAAAAGATATGATTTTTCAAAGTTTGCAACGGTTTAAAGGTGTTAAAACAGTTGAAAATTTTCATAGCCGTATACCTCTATTTTTGATTCGAAACTAGGTTTCGAATTTTCTTCCAATCCGTTGCTTGAGGCCAAAATCAGTCAGCTCCATGTCGAAGAGCCTCGAAAGGCGCGCAGCTCGGTGGTGGGGGTGCGACGGCGACACCAGGGTGCGGCGGCGGCTGGAAGTTCCGATCTTCTCGAGCTCGATTCTAGCTCCACAGGCCACGAAAAAATCCAATACTTATACGGATTTGAAGAGTGGAGAGAGTACTTTAAAAAGTTCAACTGGAGGGAGGTCTATAGATGCGTGGATTGATCGGAAAATGGCTGGGAAGATTTTGAGATGCTCCGCCGTTGACGGCGGGGAAAGAGAAAGATATTTTCTTTTTCTTTTTTAATAAAAAATCTGATTGGCCAGGAGGTTTTATAAGGGGTTTTTTGACACGACCTCCAATCCAAACCCAACGACTCTCGTCCCCAGCGTTTTACCCCCATTCCGAACACAATGAGATATGTTTTGTAGGCCCATTCGAATGTTTTAGTCAGTTTTCATTCAATTTAAAATATATAACATTCAATATTCGATTTGAACGTACATTTCAATTTGCCAGGGCCACAAACTGATTCGAAAAATTCCAGAAAAATAAATCTGGCTGTGTTTTGACGATACGGTCCCAACAAAACTAGTTTCATCGAATTCTGAGATCGTTTGCAAAAAGGCCCATTTCTGGTCGACCCAATTTAACTATAATTGACCAAAACACGTTTTCCTTTGCCGCGCTCACATACTAGCTTTAATATTTATGAAATTTGAAACCTAGCAATAACTTCACATCTCGGATCCTACAAAAGTGGTTTCGTCGAATTCCGAGGTCGTATGCAAAATGGCCATTTTCGCGGGCTATATAATTTATATAGCGACCTTTCTGAAAATTCATTTGGCCATAACTTTTGCTTTCCGCTATGAAACTTCGATTTTTCAGATTCGTTAGAAAGGTATTCACTAACAGATTTAAATATTTTTGGTTTCACTCAAATCCGTTTTGTTTTGCACCCGGTACAGTCAATCGAAGTTTGATTTCAAATTTTGAAACTACCGCGCCATTTCAGGCCTTGTTTATAATTAGAATTAATTATATTCGTTTTCAAATGTTGATTCAAACTCACTTTTCATTGCTATTATTTAAAATATTTATTTTAAATATTTAAAATCCATTATTTTAGCCAATTTAAAAATTTTAAATTGGTTCAGATTTTCCGGGTCGTTACAATCTCCCTCACTTAAAACTTTTCGTCCCCGAAAAGGAACAAAGTCGAAAGTGGTTTGATTAATCAAACACTACGTTCAATCTCGCTTACATTCTCCAACTTTTCAGTTTCTGAGAATTTTCAAATTCTTCAAAAATTTGGCTAACACCCGGAATTTTCGAATTTTTTTGCCATAACCTCCTTTGTACGGGGAGAGGTTTGGAAATTTATTGGGCCGTATTAGGTACCCAATAAATCCTAATAAGCATACACATATTTATAGTGATATATTCTGGTGTTTACAGGGGAGCGTGTATTGATAATAACTCCAGAGAATAAATTCTCGTCACCCTGTCAAAGCCTGAGGGAGTGTGTATTTTAATTGCTCCAGAGGATAAATCCTCATCACCTCGTCCCGTGTGGGAAATAAATAATCCATGTGTCGTATCTAATAACTAGAGAGATGTGATTATTGTCAACTCCAGACCCGTGTGGGGTTTTTATTAATCTAGCAATTTATCATTACATTTTTTATAGTCCATATCAGTCATCAGTTCAACCTGTAAAATATAGTCATCGCCATACAAGCCTCTCGCTCGTATGGTAAATCTTCCACCTCGTCGCACAAGCTCCAAATGCTTATGTGGTATATGATGAAGTATGCCTATCTTCCAGAAGTATGCCATGTAGTGTAGTTCAAAATTAATTGTTACTATCCTATAGCGACGTTTATTATTACACACAGAATAACCAGCACTCCGCATCCAATGGCATTCACAGGAGTTGATATAATAATATTTCGCATCCAACTCATTAAGGTTTACCTATTTGTCGGGCACGCAAATAATTTCTTTACTCAACAGCTATCCAATTACCTGTTCAAACACATATAATGCACAAGTATATATTTCTATCTATTTTCTAATCAGTTCAATGTGTGATTTAATCGAATAAATTCTACTATTCATTCCATTATTGATTAAATTAACTATCGTTTCAATAATTTAATTCATCCAATGTACTATCACACAACACAAACAACAATCGAATTGTTTTTAACTTTTCAAAATCATACAAATTAATTCATACATTCTTTTTAAATTAAGCAGACTATAGAATTAAAAGTGCACATCCATGGAAAGAAAATAACCACTAAGTAGAGAACTAATTGGTAATGCAGAGTATGGTAAATGTACCTTGCACCAGAGTCAATCAGAGATATCCACTCGACATCTTGGATAGGCTTTCTGAATGCTCTCCTCAGTTTCCCAAGTACAATCTCGCGGATCTCCACTCCATTTCACTTTGACTAAGTGAACCTTCTTCTTCCTCAGCTCTTTGGTTTCTTTGCCGATAATCTTGATCGGCTCTCTTCTCACAGCTAATTTTGGAGTAATTTCAATATCTTGTTGAGCTGCTTCTTCCACGATCAAGTCTGGATCATGAACGTGCTTTCGAAGTTGAGATATATGAAATACATCATGCACCCCAGGCAACCAATCTGGCAATTTAACCCTATAAGCAAGAGTTCCGATCCGTTCCAGAATAGGAAACGGACCAATGAATTTGGGCGCCAACTTCCCAGTTTTACCGAACCGGATAACTCCTCTCATCTGCGATACTTTTAAATATACATAGTCGCCAACATCAAATGATATATCTCTCCTTCTCTTGTCGGCATAGATCTTCTGTCGGCTTTGAGCAGCGAGTAATCACTTCTTAATAAAGTCGACTTTGTCGGCAGCTTCTTGGATCGTGTCTGGCCCCAATACAAGTCTATTACCAGGTTCGACCCAACAAGCAGGAGATCGGCACAGTCTACCATATAATGCTTCGAATGGCGACATTGTCAGGCCCGCCTGGTAGCTGTTATTATATGAAAATTCAGCCAAATGCAGATGGTCTTCCCATGATCCACCGAAATCTAGAACACAAGCCTGCAATAGATCTTCTAAAATACGATTCACCCTCTCAGTCTGACCATCTGTCTGAGGATGATAGGCGGTGCTCAAGTTCAGCTTTGTTCTCAGCTCTACTTGAAATGCCTCCCAGAATTTGCTAGTAAATATTGTATCTCTATCACTAACTATACTGAGTGGCACTCCGTGTAGTCTAACAATTTCCTTGAAATATATTTGCGCCAGACTCTGAGCAGTTCTGTTTGAACTGACAGGTATGAAATGGGCGGTCTTCGTGAAGCGATCTACGATCACCTAAATACTGTCATTTCCTTTCCTGGTTCTGGGTAAACCATCTATGAAGTCCATGGAAATATGTTCCCACTTCCAACCAGGAACGTCTAGCGGTTGCAATAATCCAGCCAGTTTCTGTTGGTCGCTTTTGACTAGCTGGCAAGTAGGGCATCGGCTAACATATAGAGAAATGTCCCTCTTCATCGACCTCTACCAGAAAGTGCGTTTGATGTCATTATACGTTTTGCTTACTCCTGGATGGATACTGAGCTTTGACTTGTGGCATTCATCAAGCACTTCCTTTCGGAGCTCAGGAATGTTAGGAACACAAATTCGACCTTTCAGCCTTAGAATCCCCTCATTATCAACTTGGAAACTCGAGGGTTCGCCCTTTTGAATTATCTCTCTGATCTTCTGAATGAAGTGATCATCCTTCTGAAGAGCAGATATTTTATCTATCAATGAAGTCGTGATAATAAAACTGGCGATCATTTCATTCTTTCGGCTTAACGCATCGGCCACGACATTGGCTTTCCCTGGAGTGTATATAATCTCAAAGTCATATGCTGCAAGAAACTCTAGCCAACGTTGCTGCCTCAGATTCGAGTCTTTCTGGGTGAACAGATACTTTAACGACTGGTGATCTGTAAATAGTTCAAATCTCTCACCCAGAAGATAGTGTCTCCAGATCATGAGTTACGTAGTTTTTTTCATGCGGCTTCAGTTGACGGCTAGCATAAGCAATCACTTGACCTCTTTGCATTAACACTGCGCCAAGGCCTTCTCTAGAGGCATCTGTCCAGACTTTTAAATTTTGATTGCCGTCGATAATGGTTAACACTGGAGCAGTCGTTAATCTTAACTTTAGCTCTTCAAAAGCCTCTTCACATTCTGGAGTCCATTTGAATTTCGAATGCTTCTTTGTAAGCTTTGTTAAGTGACCAGATATCTTCGAAAAGTCTTTAACGAATTTCCGGTAATAACTAGCCAATCCGAGAAAACTGCGGACTTCTGTAGGAGTACTGGGCTGTTTCCAATTTTGAATAGCCATGATTTTACTTGGATCCACAGCAATTCCTTCTTTTGATACGACATGGCCCAGAAATTTTACTTCATCTTGCCAGAATATACATTTGGATAGTTTGGCTTTTAATACATTCCTTCTGAGGATTTCCAGAACCTGTTCCAAATGTTTTTCATGTTCGGCCTTTGATTTAGAGAAGATTAGAATATCGTCAATAAAAACCAGAACAAATTTATTCAAAACTCCTCTGAACACTCTATTCATCAAATCGACGAAGTATGCTGGAGCGTTACATAAGCCGAACGAGATTACTAACCACTCATAGAATAGGTCTGGACCTCTGAATGATGTCATAGGAACACATTCTTCGGCAATACGAAGCTGATGGAAGCCTGTAGCTAGGTCCATCCTTGAGAACACTTGTGCTCCATTCATACGATCCAATAAATCATCGATTCGCGGCAATGGATATTTGTTCTTTATTGTCTGCTTGTTCAAATCACGATAATCCACACATAGACGCAGAGTACCGTCAGATTTTGGGACAAACACCACTGTTGCTCCCCAATCAGAGAAACTAGGCCTGATCAGACCCTTCCATGCAAGCTGTCTTGTTTGATTGTCTAATTCCTCTTTCTCTTTTAAGGACATTCTTCGAATAGCGTGAACTACCGGCCTTGCATTCGGAATTAAAGCAATTTTGAAATCTATTTCTCTCTACGGAGGTAAGCGAACAACTTCTTCGAACACATCAGCATAGTCGTGGACGACAGGAATATCTTTTACGAGGTCTGGAATATTCTCTGTAACTTCAGGGATATTTTCTATTTGGGCTGGAGAAACATCGAGAGCTGCCCAGAAGTCTTTTCTATTAGATTTCTGACCTTCACACGGTATGGTTATATAATTCCCTGATTTAATCTTAGCCCTAACAACTCTCTCGGCACATCTAACCACTGCTTCATATTTGGTTAGCCAATCCAATCCCAGAATAAGATCGAATTTAGTAAAATTCATGACGATAGAGATAGTAGAGAATTTATAGCAGAAAAAAGAGACAGGTACTGCACAAACCCAACTGAGATCGATGGAACCCCCGACCGGATTTTGGACAGTCATTGGTTCTTTGAGCTTCTTCAAATTCAAATCCAGTTTCTTAACCACATTCTTTACAATAAAGCTTCGCGACGCGCCTATATCAAACAGTACTTTAACTGGAATATTTTTGACATTAAGCGTGCCTTCCAAAACATCATCCCTTTCTTGACTAACTGAGGGCTCGGAAGTCTCTGCCAATTCATTTACCTGAGCTTCTTTGGTCGTTTTTAACAGCCGGCAATCTTGCTTTACATGACTCAACCAATGGCATTGATTGCACTTTCTATTCTCTTGAAATCCCTTCTTGGATTGAAGCCCACCTTTTAATCGCTTCTTCAAGGGTCCGCAGTTTATCGCCAAATGCCCCGGCTTCTTGCAGTTACTGCATATGGCAGTCATTACTTGTCCTTTCTCAGATTCAGCCCTTTTCCGATTTGCTTTGGGCTTCTTGCTGACCTCCGACCTCGTACTAGCTTCAGGGACATCAGTTTCCGACTCTTCTTTGTTACCAGAACAGACTTCCTCTTCGTCGCGCAACATACCTTTCTTATGGAGATCTTCATACTGATAAGCCATATAAATCATTTCTGAAAAAGGGAGCTTCACATTCCTCATCACACTATTCTGATATTTTCTTTGCAGACCATGAATAAATCTCAGATTCTTCCTCTTTGGATCTTGAATCAGATGAGGGGCAAAGTGATAAAGTTCGTTGAATTTCTTATGATATTCTGGGATGGTCATATCACCTTGTATCAGATAAGAAAATTCATCACATAATCGCTTCGTCACCTCAGGAGGAGTAAATCTTGCTAGGAAAATCTCTTTGAATCTATCCCAGGTGATATCACCTTCTGGATTATCCTTGATGATTGTTTCCCACCAGATTAAAGCTTCTTCTTTAAGCGCCCAAGATGCTACTAATCTTTTCTGATCATCTCTTAACTGGATACGTTCGAATATTCTTTCAACAGAACTCATCCAAGCTTGAGTTTGAATCATAGATTCATTGCCCGAGAACTGTGCTCCGTTCAGATTTCAATATCTCTTTAATAGAGCCTCTAGATCGGGTTCTGCATTTCTTCTGTTTCTGACACTCATTTTTCTGGTACTTCTGCAAATGGCAGATCAAGTGTCAGGTCACAGAAAAGATAATTTAAAACATAGAAACATATACTTTAAATGTAAATGTGTCTAGTGGGGTGTATTTCATTCTGCTTTACTCATATAGGATATTGCTGATCCTATCTGTATAGAGTTACCCGTCCTAGATCACTACTGGTTCTATTTCTGACGAGTTCGTTAATATGTTATATTCCAGCACTAAGCTTAACCAAAGCTCTGATACCACGTTGTGACGACCCCAAACCCCGTACTGATGATGGCAAGGGTAATCTTTGGAATATAACACAGAAACAGATAATAGCAGAACAAAATTAAATAAATACACCAGATAATGAACAAATAATACACCGGATAAACATAATCATCAGAGTTACACAGTATACAGGATCATACTTAGTACAAATACAGTTCAGCTATACATAAATGTCTACAGCGGAAATAAACATAATATGTACAATAGAAGCTAAACAGCATAAAAAGAGATAAATGATAGAATCCATCTTCAGCTCCAGCTATCCGGATAAAGTCTGCTAAACCTGAATACAAGGCTGCCCATGTAGAAAAAGGGGCACCCGAGTTTGAAAGTGAAACAAACTACGAGTCAGTCATGGGACTGGTATGAGAAATCTACTCAACACATTTATAATATGGCTAATCACAGGACCACGCCACTTTCGTGAAACGGGTTTACTCCATTGGATTGCCAGTGCTTTAAAACAAATCATTCTTTTAAACATCGCAATGCTTTTTATAAAAATGAAACCATTATAAGACTCAGTTCCCATCACACAATGCAACGCAAACCGGAGGATAGAGTCTTACCTTATAATAGCCAAAATATGCTTGATACGAATAAAACAAAAGCATTTGATATTATTACTAGTGTTTACATGTTTCAAAAACAATTTCGAATCATAATTATCAATCATAGACGGCATGGGTACCATATATCATGTCGCCATATATATACAATCAAAACCGCACGATGTCGTATTTGGAAATTGGATTTCCATCATGAACCAAGGCAAAAGGTAGTCCTTACCGACTTCGAGACGCTCTAGCCCGTGTCTCAGGCACAACCGCAACCGTACCTTGGATCGTCAGGGCTGGTCCACACGAAGTGGATTATAATGCCTGAACAATGCGTTTCTCCGCCCTTGGGGCGTCAATGAGCCAACGAATGACTCCATCGGACCCGGATCGTCCGATAAAACCGAGGCGCCTCGCAACAGTAACAACCACATAAGTCAAACTCGTCAAGGCGTGTAAAACCGCTGATGCCACTTCTAGCTAGAAAGAAACGCATGCCCTCCCTGATGTCTTCTCCCGTTTCTGGTTCATATCGGGGTGTGAGGCTCGCGAATTCACGTTATACACAAAGCTACGCCACACAGGCGGTGCTTTGATCATCACCACAAGACTTTGCTTTTCAATAGAAGCCCTGATCACTGCATCTTAGCATGCCACACAGGCAATTCACACCGTGCAACTGATGGCTATCAATCACACAGAATAAATTCCAATGTCAGACACACTGTCCATTTGCAAGTCCGTTCTGAGTCTGAACGAAACTTGAGGCACTATATACCTCGCAAACCCATCGATCACCACGTACGTCTGGACGATCACCAATCATTATCCATATTTCGGGATGCCTCCCAATCAGGACCTCGGTTACCATCCAAACGAGGTGAAGATCTCCGGTCTTCGACCACCGTCTTCATCTTCGATTTCATATCGTCGATTCAGTTATTCAGAATGGGATAAACCCGGTCTTTCTGACAACTCGCGTATATAATAAACAAGTGCTACGCAAACACTACTATGCATCATTTCAATTCATTAGCCACTAACCGTCAATCAGTAAGAGAACGATTTCCCAAATATTAACCCCGAAGGTCGAAACCAACATCAGATCAATACCAAAGAAACCATTCGAATTAGCCAACCTTCAGTTAGTTTATAATTTTACATCCATATCGTTTGTAATATTTTATAACGATTTATCGCTATTTTTATTTATTTTAAAATAGCCAATTTATTCAAAACGACGCTTCGGGCCATAACGCGGCCGTGGCGCTGTTTTTCTTCAGATTTGATTTACACATATCTGAAAATCTAACCGTTGGATCTTCACAAAATTTACATCATTAGAAAGATCTTTTCAAAACAAATACAACGGTTCCAGTTTCGGGAAAATCCGACGGTCGGATCTCCTGGTATAATCGTTTGAAGTTTCGATTTCAAAATACGAAATGCAGCGTCGTTATTCGATTAAATATAATTATATTCATATATATATATGTATAATCGATTCTGGCGCTGTTTTTCCTTCAAATTTGAATTAAACATTCCATACAATCCAACCATTGGATTTTTACAAAGTTGGTGCCGTTGGAAAGATATTTCCAAAGCGAACCCAACGGTTGCGGTTTCGGGGGAATCCGATGGTCGGATCTCCCGCACTAATCGTTTGAAATCACGGTTTCAAAATACGAACTGGCAGCTTCGTTATTCGATATATTTCAATTCTATTTATATATATATATCGATTCTTCGATTTAAAAACTATATGAATTTCATACATTTGATAAAAATGATATTTTTATCCAACTGTTTTCTATTTCAACACTTCACTATTTTTACCAATTCGTGTATATAACAAAAATGCGACTTTTCATGTAAAACAATTTATTTCAAAACTCGACTATTTTATATAGTTAATATAGGTGATAAAAATAGGATTTTTATTATAAAACAATTTATTTCAAAACAAGATTATTTTATATAGTTCATATCGATGATAAAAAAAATTGGATTTTTATTATAAAACAGTTTCTTTCAAAATATGAATACCATTCAACACATGAATTTCAATTCAGTGAATGAATTTCGATTCAACACATGAAGGTTTTCTATGGTTTATATAAATAGATAATAAGGTGATTTTTATATTTAAAACACGAATACCATTCAACACATGAATTTCTATCCAACGAATGAATATCGATTCAACACATGAAGGTTTTCTATAGTTTCTGTATATAGATAAAAGGGTGATTTTTATATTTAAAACACGAATACCATTCAACACATGAATTTCAATTCCATGAATGAATTTCAATTCAACACATGAAGGTTTTCTATAGTTTATATATATAGAGTAAAAATGTGATTTTTATATTTAAAACACGAATACCATTCAACACATGAATATGATTCAACGAATGAATTTCTATTCAACACATGAAGGTTTTCTATTCAACAGACGAATATAATTTCAACACAGGAAAATAATTCTAACACATGAATATTATTCAAAATTTCGGCAGCATAACGGCAGGGTAGTTAAAACCGGGACTGTCCCTAGTACGGCTCCTCGCTCTACCTTAAAGCCTCGCAGCTTTTGACAATGGGGAATCATGCATCTAGTTCGCACGCAGGCGGCATGTATTTTTTTTCATTTCCACAAACTAATCCTATGAGGTTTCAACTAAATATTTCTCAACCACAAACGGGTATTTCTCAACCACAATCAATCAATTTCAACCACAAACAATCTCAATCAACCATTCGCTATCAATAAATTTTCACACCAATCACAACCAATAAATATCGTCCATGGTTTGTGGACGAGGGGCGTGTGTGTGTATATGTGTGTATATATATATATATATAGCATTTCACTTCTATTTCAACACATATATGATTTTTACAACGCATATACAACTTATACATCGAACGTACAACTTATACAACGCTTATACAAGAGGTATACAACGCTTATATAACTCATACATCGACTATATAATTTATACATCATCATTTTCCATATCGTTTATAAATTATAAATCTCACATTGGGTTCCACCCCACCAAAAATAGCATAAGGCTCAGAAAAATATGCGGTCTCTTCTAGAAGGTAGAAGACGTCCACACGAATCCACTGCCTCTTGTTTCACTGGATTTCGACAAGAAACGAAAAAGATATGATTTTTTAAAGTTTGCAACGGTTTAAAGGTGTTAAAACAGTTGAAAATTTTCATAGCCGTATACCTCTATTTTTGATTCGAAACTAGGTTTCAAATTTTCTTCCAATCCGTTGCTCGAGGCCAAAATCGGTCAGCTCCACGTCGAAGAGCCTCAAAAGGCGCACAGATCGGTGGCAGGGAGTCAGGTGCGACGGCGACACCAGGGTGCGGCGGCGGCTGGAAGTTCCGATCTTCTCGAGCTCGATTCTAGCTCCATAGGCCACGAAAAAATCCAATACATATATGGATTTGAAGAGTGGAGAGAGTACTTTAAAAAATTCAACTGGAGGGAGGTCTATAGATGCGTGGATTGATCGGAAAATGGCTGGGAAGGTTTTGAGATGCTCCGCCGTTGACATCGGGGAAAGAGAAAGATATATATATATATATATATATATATATATATATATATATATAATCTGATTGGCCGGGAGGTTTTATAAGGGGTTTTCTAACACGACCTCCAATCCAAACCCAACGACTGTCGTCCCTAGCGTTTTACCCCCATTCCGAATACAATGGGATATGTTTCGTAGGCCCATTCGACTATTTCAGTCAGTTTTCATTCAATTTAAAATATATAACATTCAATATTCGATTTGAACGTACATTTCAATTTGCCAGGGCCACAAACTGATTCGAAAAATTCCAGAAAAATAAGTCTGGCTATATTTTGACAATACAGTCCCAACAAAACTAATTTCGTCAAATTCTGAGACCGTTTGCAAAAAGGCCCATTTCTGGTCGATCCAATTTAACTGTAATTGACCAAAACACGTTTTCCTTTGCCACGCTCACATACTAGCTTCAAAAATTATGAAATTTGAAACCTAGCAATAACTTCACATCTCAGATCCAACAAAAGTGGTTTCGTCGAATTCCGAGGTCGTATGCAAAATGGCCATTTTCGCGGGCTATATAATTTCTGTAGCGACCTTTCTGAAAATTCATTTGGCCATAACTTTTGCTTTCCGCTATGAAACTTCGATTTTTCAGATTCATTAGAAAGGTATTCACTAACATATTTAAATATTTTTGGTTTCACTCAAATCCATTTTGTTTGCACCCAGTACAGTCAGTCGAAGTTTGAATTCAAATTTTGAAACTACGGCACCATTTCAGGCCTTGTTTATAATTAGAATTAATTATATTCGTTTTCAAACGTTGATTCAAACTCACTTTTCATTGCAATTATTTAAAACATTTATTTTAAATATTTAAAATCCTTTATTTTAGCCAATTTAAAAAATTCAAATTGGTTCAGATTTTCCGGGTCGTTACATTAGAGCACCCTAAAGGTACATCTTCTCATGGTCTTGTTTTTGGCGGTGATGAAGAAATGAGTTGCAAGTTACTTGGTTATTCTGACTTAGACTATGCCGGTGATAAGGATTGTGGGAAATCAACTTCCGAATATGTCTTCACACTTGGTAGCACGACCATTAGTAGGAGATTGAAATACCATAGTTGTTTTGTCTACTACGGAGGCAGAGTTGATAACCGATGTAGAGGTGGAAAAGGAAGCACTCTATTTGAAGCGATTGTTGTGTAACCTAGGATTCGAACATGATAGTATTGATGTTCGATGTGATAGCCAAAGTGGTATACATTTGGCAGATAATTTGGCATTTAGCTCATGTACTAAGCATATTTAGGTGAGGGAGTCATTTCTAGTATCCATGGATAAAGTTAAGCTAGCATACCTTCGGAAGGTGCACACAATAGATAAAGCAGAGGACATATTTACCAAGAACTAACGGTTGGGAAGTTCGTTCATTGCTCGAAATTAATTCGCCTATTGAGGTGTTAAGTGCTACGAAGTGGTATGGTAGGAGAGAGTGGTTTTGTTTGATAAGGAGGAGTATCAGTGAGAGGTTGGATATCTATCTTTTCAGTTAGTACTCATTTGCACTTCCGAGTATGTTTGTCTTGTGGTGAGACTCGTTTTGGCTTGAATACTTTCAACACTTCATTTGCAGGTGGTAGCCTTGCTGGAGCTCGTTAACGGAGTGTAATAGGCGATGGCATTGTCGGAGCTCATTGGTGAAGTATTCATGTTGATTGATTGAAGGTAGAATTGGAGATTCTTAGGTGCATTGGAGTATGGAGATGGTTATAATGTCGAGGTGGAGTTTTAAATTTTGTAATGACATTATAAATTAGATTGAAATGGTCGAAAATAGCTTGAAAACGTTGAAGATGATGTGCAACTTCGAGTTTGGAAACTTGAGATATCGTAAGACAAAGCTGTAAGGTGCAGGATGGAGTTATAGTGGGCTACAACTCAATCCAGACGTCTGGGCGGTCTCATAAGATTTTTCCAAGAGAAAATCCAAACATCTGGTTTCAAATCCATACATCTAGATTCCTAAGCTTAGATAACAAACTTAGATTCAGGCGTCTAAATCGATTTCTAGACATCTGAATCGAGTCTTGGGTTGTTAATAGTAAGTTTTCTGATGGAGAATATTCTGAAGTATTGAGGGCCAAAATGGTCTTTTAACTGGAAGAAATCCTTACCTATATAAGCTGTTTTCATATTTGAAGCTTTAGAGCTTAATTGATCAAGGGTTCTTAAAAAAAATTAGAGTTTATAACATAGTTTAAATTCTTCAATTCTATTCTCCAAAAACTCAATTCTATATTGATTATTGATGATCATTATATCAATCTCTTATACTTGTAACACCCCGCCTCCGCTAGGGTCACTCGCAAAGGAATGCACTAGCTTTAGAGGGGAATTATTGGTAAAACATGCACAGAAATATCACAAGACAGAACATATAAAAATAGCGGAAGTAAAATCAAACTTTCATAACATGAATAAATAAGGTCTAAAGCCTTTTACATCAGAGTACATCAAAACCTGTCTTGCAATAGTAAAGAAGCATAAAGACATTTTCATAAATTATTCCCCAAGTAAAAACAGTAAAGTAGCCATTAGCCAAGAAAAGTCCAAGCCATCCATATGACCTTCAAGCAGAAGAAGTCCGAACTAAACAATAGTATTTCCTCCCTGTAACCTGGGGGGAAACGGAAGAAAAGAGGCGAAACAAAACGGGTCAGTCAAAAAGACTGAGTAAGCCCTATCTACTATTAGCATAAAAACTAGTAAAGTTAACTGACATGAGAAACTGAGATGAACATAAGCATGATGACAAGATAGATAAGCTAAATCAAAATAACAGGATGAACTACTGAACTCAGATAAACTAAGGTGTCATGATAAATTACGATGTCAAGATAAAACAAGGTATCACATCGTCAGGTTTCTATCAAGTATAATATCCCCAAGATATCTATCACGTATAACGTCCCATGATATCTATCCTGCATTTTAGCTCTGCACCTACCGTACTAGTATCCCCACCGTATCATGTGTTAACCAAGAATGACCCTCACTCAAAAGTCGTGTAATGGTCCATGTCAACCTAATATATCGCATATATAGGTTACTCAACTTGTATGTTTTATTCCATGTAAATGTTCAGTCCCTTGCCGTAGACCATACGGGCTTTCCCATGAGATTCTACATTACTTTAACATAGTTCCATGATCCTTAAGATCGGTTTGGACTGTTACCCTAAACCTAGCTAGGGTCTTCCAACATGAATTATCGTTTGTACAACTAGGACTTATGCTACCTAGGGCCACTAGGGATTACGCTTACCTATTGCACGTTTTCGTATCTCGGTTTTGGTTCAACCACCCAGGGCCACTGGGATTTACGCTAACCGTCAACCGCGCCCTTTTTCCCACGCATTCATCGTGAATCGTTTTCCATGACTGTAGGCACATGTATCACATCGTGCCATCCGAGTCCTGTCACAGGGTAGATCGAGAAATACAGGACTCGGTCGGGAGCTTTCGATTTATCTGCCGATGCAGATGCTAAGGTCTGTTTTTCTATACGTGGCTATGGTCCCACGCGACCCCTCCCTCAACTAGTGAAAGACAAGACAGGATAAATCCTGTATGAGAACACACTACTGGCCAACCCACAATCCTAGCCTTATCGCAACCATAATTAGATAGCAATTATGGTCTATTGGGTGTTCTCTGCCTTTCCGTACGTACACGCTTGACCAAAGATGGTAGGTAGCCTGACGAAAATGCTATCTAGGGTACGACCGTGTATCGTCGACTATCCCCTATCCATCCCCGTCTTTAGGTTGCTCGTATAGCAACCAAGGCATACTCTTGGTTCTTCTAACGCAGACCTTAACCTCTCGTGAGCCTAGTATGATCACCTGGCAGCTCATAGAGGGATCCCAAGAATATCCTCACGTTCCCCCGAAGCCGCTGCTTCGCTACCCAGTTCGCTGGAGCCTTTATCTAAATCAGATACTTGCTCCTACTCGTATACTTAAACGATGACCTACCGTATCAGGTTACTCATTTATCTATGAACTGGTCCAAATTTCCTTGACTAAGAATCATTACTTAGTTATTCTTCAACTAAGGTTTACCACTTAGCCTTATTCCCGTTATCCTTGTTAACTACGGTTACCCACCTAATCCTCCGAATTAGGGTTTATATAACAGATTAAGTGTCACTTAAGTTCATGACTTAATCCCGTCTACAAATCATGTCAAAATTGGCTAAGTATCCAAGTTCGAGACTTAACCCGTCTACAAATCATGTCAAAATTGGCTAAGTATCCAAGTTCAAGACTTAACCCTACAAACCATGCTCAAGTTGGTTAAGTATATATTAACTTGACCCTATCAAATTACTTTGTCAAACCGGTCAAGTGTATTCAAGCAATTCATGACTTAGCCTTATCATGTTTTCACGTTATATTGGTTAAGTATGGGTTAACTTAACCTCAATAAATTCACGAGTTAGATTGGTTAAGTATAGATCACTTAACCACATCAAATTAACGAGTTAGATTGGTTAAGTTTAGGTCACTTAACCACATCAAATTAACGGGTTAGATTGGTTAAGTATAGGTCACTTAACCACATCAAATTAACGAGTTAGATTAGTTAAGTGTTTAACTTAACCCCATTAAACTACCAAGTGGGATTAATTAAGTCTAGGCTAACTTAGCCCCATCCGATTATCATGTTTAGACTAGTTGAGTCTAATCTTAACCCCATCCATTAACTGTATCTTTCGGTTAAGTGTCATTAAGAAAACTTACTTAACCTTACCAAATTATCGTGTTGGATTGATTAAGTGTTGGTTAACTTAACCCCGTCCACTAGTCGTATAAAAATGGTTAAGTGTCATTAGGCAAATCAAGTTACTTAACCTACCCAACCTTGTCATGTTTTGTTAAGTATCATTAGCCTAATCAATTTACTTAACCCCTTTGTCCATGTCATATTTGGTTAAGAGTCATTAATCAAATTAACTTAACCCTATCATGTGGCATTAATTACTTAATGCACCCCAACCTCTCACATTAGACTTTGTTGGGGTTACTAGTTAAGCCGGTCGGTTCCGGGTAGCTTTACACCACAACTTGGTCTAACCTCGGGTTCAAGCACAACATGACCAACTTCTCACATTGGGTCTTATTGTTTGCAACTACTAGTTAGGCCGGTCGGTTCCGGGTAGTTTTACGTTGCAAACTCAACCCAACCTCGAGTTGGCCACACTTATATTATCTAAGTGTCATGTTCATCATGTTTCCCAAAACATGTTACAAGTTTTCAAGCATTTGGGTAGACCTAACTTAGTAGGTAAATTCCCAAAGGGTAGACCTAACTTAATAGGTAAATTCCCAAGCTTATGTTTTTATGCATACTTACATGTCAACTTCCATGTTATATTTCAAGTCATGTTTTCAAGTTGTATTTTCATGTCATTAGAAATTACCCATAACATAACCCAACGCTTTTAAACTCGCATATACGTTCGCGACAACGTAATGGATTAAAAGAAGAGACTTGGCAAAGGCATGACAAAAATGGATATTAAGCCACAAGTTAATCATGGTGGCAAATGAGGCACAAATGTGTTCATTAACTTGCATGTTACATTCTTAAGCCTCAAAACATGCATAAACCCAAACTTGGCACATAAACGAATCATGGTGACAAAAGACATGGAATGATGACTAGTAACTCGCATATATCATCATATAAGGGTTATGACTTCATATGCAAGTTGACATAAAGATTATGAAGGTTCTCATGATGCATAATGCAACATTTCAACATAAAGGTTGTAGCTTTTAGCTCATGAGATCAAGATAATGACTTCATAAACTTGCATGACATGATAGCATGTATCATTCTCAATGATCAAACCCAAACTTGCAACATGAACATTTAACTTCATAGTTAATATCTAAGAGTAGGGAAAGGGCTTACATTGCTATGAAGGCACAAATCGATTAGATGAAAGATTGAGACAAAGCCTATGCATGTCATCATCCTAAAACCCAAAAATGAAAGCTCCAAATCAATCAAAACCCCATCTTTATGAACAAAGATCAAAGCTTTAGCCTTGAAATCAACTTGAGAGGCTCTCATACTAACATAGAAACTCTCTAACACTCTCATGATCATGAAACCTCTCATAGAAATGAAGTGGAGGCTAGGATTTTGAGTGGAGGCCATGAGAGGAGCAATTTTGTCATAGTTTAGTTGCATGAATGAATAATGAGGATTTAGGATAGGTTAGGGTCTTATTTATAGATTAGGCAAGTGTTTTAGGCCATAGGATTAAACCTAGATTCAATCCAAGCCATCAAAGCATGTCTTGGGGAAGAAGTCAAGTGTAGGAACCATCTAGGGCCTTTAGATTAAAGATGAACCATGAGAACCATCCAAATGCAAAATCTGCATTTGAGCGAATCGGCCCACGGGTTGACAGCCAAACACCCTGGATTAACCCCTAGTCGACCCAGCGAGCTCGGGTCGACCTCAAAAATCGGCCGGTTCGGTTATTCCCCTCTCCCAATTCGCTGTTTTGAACATTTTTGCATATTTATTTATTTATTTTTCAATTTTATATATATATATATCAATATATATATATATTTCTCTGCGCAACCCATTTCACTTAATTAAGTATACTTTAATTTGGGAATTTTTCGTGAAACTTCGCGAGGCCATATCTTGGTCATACGGACTCCGATTTTCGAAAACTCGGACTCTATTTCGCGTATTTTTCCGAGACGAACGCAATGGCATAGCCCGTTTCCCTTGATTCTGATTTTACAGTTTAATTCTGCCTCCATTTATGTTATAACATGTTATTGAAAATACGGGTTGTTACATTCTCCCCACCTTTTAGGATTTCGTCCCCGAAATCTCCAAGTTAGGAAGAACATATCCTACCATCCATCATCCATCTACTCAAATCATCATCCACAAGCAACCATTGTCCTTAGATGATTTCTAATGCTGTATGAATATATGCAAAACGTGTGTGTACATGTTACTTAGCTAATGCTAATGATCAGGCCTGAATAATCTTTCTAATGCAAAATATGTATAGTGCCATGAATCCAACATGTATGCAAATAGTCCTAGCCATATAGATACTATATGTGTGCACAATCATTCATTCATATGTGACAACCGCATGATAATACATTCGATTTCATATATAAACAAGTATAAATACTCGTGCATATGCAATATGAAATGTGACCGAGTCGAGCTAGTATCTAATGTGTATTCGCGCATCCACGAGCAACCACTTGCAACCATATCAATCATAACATGTTTCAAATACATGTTTACATCCATAGGGTTCTACCTAGAATTCCCTGAAACAGGGCCGAGAAGATAAACAAGACAAACTCCTTACGGGGTTTGTAACAGAAAGTAGGACCGAGAGGATGTCCACAAAAGATAACCTACAAGTAAGCTCTACAGAAACAGGGATCAAGGATATACTCCCAAAAAGAGATATCATGCGCATATCTAGTCTTTGACCATCAAAGTCGTATTTCCTCGGGCTTACTTCCATTGTGCCTTGACCGCCCTTTAACTTCGTGATTTCGTAGCTTCTTATTTCCTGCTTCCATAACATGAGCTGAAACTCATTTCTTCGTCACCTCTCGTTCCACTTGCACTTATCCTTTTTCTAGAATACTTGGCGCAAACATGACTGCGTACTCATGATCTCATGCAAGCTTTCCAAAATTCACTAGTGAATCTTGGATCTCGTTTATATACTATAAGGCATTCCATGTAGAAGAACTTTCTCTTGAAAGTAAACAGATGTCAATCAGGTTATCATGCGCACTTACTAGGGTGATCTCTATAACCCATGCATAAATGAAGTAAACCATCCGTCTTATTGGCGAACACCACTCGATCGGGCTTCAAATTTCCAAAAAAGGCATCAAGGGATTCTAAGTAACTAGTCATGACAGAACCTCAAAAAGGTTACCCGATACTTCGAGGGCATTACCAAGGCTAGTCAAAAGGTCTAACTACCCTCCTATCAAAACCGAGAGTGGCACCCCCTACTGGATAACCACTTCATCCCTAGAATCCATCCATAGCTTATAAACATAAGCATTATTTCCAAACTCAACACTTGGCATAAACATTCTCAAATCCAAACAGGTCATGTATAAATGGACTGATTCTCCAATAGGACTTTGAGACAAAAATGGGATCCTCTATTACGCTAGTACTTAAGGTGCAGAGACTCAACTACCGAAGCGGACTTAAATGATGCGGGGATCAAAACAAAGTCTTGGCGGGATGATAGAAAAGAATAACTAGATCTTCAACAAGGATGTTATCCCCCTACTCAGGTACTCTAGTGAGGGTATACAATTATCTTCACGATGATCTTGTCCTTGTCCCACAATACTTAACTATCCGTCCCGTTTCACCATACCAAAGATACTTTTTCGTTATGGGTTGAGCCATACCAATAAGTTGCTCATCCTTAAGCTCGTATCCTTTATCCTCTTTCTCACTATCCTTTCTTATAACCCGGCCACTGGTCTCTCGAGAACCACCTCCATCGCATGGAAAGCACTTTCGTAGATAGAAAAGACTAGTCGCAGTTAAAACCACTGTGACTACAGATGGAGGAAAGAAAGGAGAAGAGATTCAATTAAGGAAACGAGGATAGTGCTAATGGCCTTTGGGGAATAGCCTTTTTCTTTTAAAAGAAAATTTTCTTGAAAAATGCTTCTTTGTAAACGATTTTCAAATAGTTTTCAGAAGGTCTTTAAAAACTTTTGCCCAGTCTGGTAACCTTCTGCTCTGATACCATGTGTAACACCCCGCCTCCGCTAGGGTCACTCGCAAAGGAATGCACTAGCTTTAGAGGGGCATTATTGGTAAACATGCACAGAAATATCACAAGACAGAACATATAAAAATAGCGGAAGTAAAATCAAACTTTCATAACATGAATAAATAAGGTCTAAAGCCTTATACATCAGAGTACATCAAAACCTGTCTTGCAATAGTAAAGAAGCATAAAGACATTTTCATAAATTATTCCCCAAGTAAAAACAGTAAAGTAGCCATTAGCCAAGAAAAGTCCAAGCCATCCATGATGACCTTCAAGTAGAAGAAGTCCGAACTAAACAACAGTATTTCCTCCCTGTAACCTGGGGGGGAAACGGAAGAAAAGAGGCGAAACAAAACGGGTCAGTCAAAAAGACTGAGTAAGCCCTATCTACTATTAGCATAAAAACTAGTAAAGTTAACTGACATGAGAAACTGAGATGAACATAAGCATGATGACAAGATAGATAAGCTAAATCAAAATAACAGGATGAACTACTGAACTCAGATAAACTAAGGTGTCATGATAAATTACGATGTCAAGATAAAACAAGGTATCACATCGTTAGGTTTCTATCAAGTATAATATCCCCAAGATATCTATCACGTATAACGTCCCATGATATCTATCCTGCATTTTAGCTCTGCACCTACCGTACTAGTATCCCCACCGTATCATGTGTTAACCAAGAATGACCCTCACTCAAAAGTCGTGTAATGGTCCATGTCAACCTAATATATCGCATATATAGGTTACTCAACTTGTATGTTTTATTCCATGTAAATGTTCAGTCCCTTGCCGTAGACCATACGGGCTTTCCCATGAGATTCTACATTACTTTAACATAGTTCCATGATCCTTAAGATCGGTTTGGACTGTTACCCTAAACCTAGCTAGGGTCTTCCAACATGAATTATCGTTTGTACAACTAGGACTTATGCTACCTAGGGCCACTAGGGATTACGCTTACCTATTGCACGTTTTCGTATCTCGGTTTTGGTTCAACCACCCAGGGCCACTGGGATTTACGCTAACCGTCAACCGCGCCCTTTTTCCCACGCATTCATCGTGAATCGTTTTCCATGACTGTAGGCACATGTATCACATCGTGCCATCCGAGTCCTGTCACAGGGTAGATCGAGAAATACAGGACTCGGTCGGGAGCTTTCGATTTATCTGCCGATGCAGATGCTAAGGTCTGTTTTTCTATACGTGGCTATGGTCCCACGCGACCCCTCCCTCAACTAGTGAAAGACAAGACAGGATAAATCCTGTATGAGAACACACTACTGGCCAACCCACAATCCTAGCCTTACCGCAACCATAATTAGATAGCAATTATGGTCTATTGGGTGTTCTCTGCCTTTCCGTACGTACACGCTTGACCAAAGATGGTAGGTAGCCTGACGAAAATGCTATCTAGGGTACGACCGTGTATCGTCGACTATCCCCTATCCATCCCCGTCTTTAGGTTGCTCGTATAGCAACCAAGGCATACTCTTGGTTCTTCTAACGCAGACCTTAACCTCTCGTGAGCCTAGTATGATCACCTGGCAGCTCATAGAGGGATCCCAAGAATATCCTCACGTTCCCCCGAAGCCGCTGCTTCGCTACCCAGTTCGCTGGAGCCTTTATCTAAATCAGATACTTGCTCCTACTCGTATACTTAAACGATGACCTACCGTATCAGGTTACTCATTTATCTATGAACTGGTCCAAATTTCCTTGACTAAGAATCATTACTTAGTTATTCTTCAACTAAGGTTTACCACTTAGCCTTATTCCCGTTATCCTTGTTAACTACGGTTACCCACCTAATCCTCCGAATTAGGGTTTATATAACAGATTAAGTGTCACTTAAGTTCATGACTTAATCCCGTCTACAAATCATGTCAAAATTGGCTAAGTATCCAAGTTCGAGACTTAACCCGTCTACAAATCATGTCAAAATTGGCTAAGTATCCAAGTTCAAGACTTAACCCTACAAACCATGCTCAAGTTGGTTAAGTATATATTAACTTGACCCTATCAAATTACTTTGTCAAACCGGTCAAGTGTATTCAAGCGATTCATGACTTAGCCTTATCATGTTTTCACGTTATATTGGTTAAGTATGGGTTAACTTAACCTCAATAAATTCACGAGTTAGATTGGTTAAGTATAGATCGCTTAACCACATCAAATTAACGAGTTAGATTGGTTAAGTTTAGGTCACTTAACCACATCAAATTAACGGGTTAGATTGGTTAAGTATAGGTCACCTAACCACATCAAATTAACGAGTTAGATTAGTTAAGTGTTTAACTTAACCCCATTAAACTACCAAGTGGGATTAATTAAGTCTAGGCTAACTTAGCCCCATCCGATTATCATGTTTAGACTAGTTGAGTCTAATCTTAACCCCATCCATTAACTGTATCTTTCGGTTAAGTGTCATTAAGAAAACTTACTTAACCTTACCAAATTATCGTGTTGGATTGATTAAGTGTTGGTTAACTTAACCCCGTCCACTAGTCGTATAAAAATGGTTAAGTGTCATTAGGCAAATCAAGTTACTTAACCTACCCAACCTTGTCATGTTTTGTTAAGTATCATTAGCCTAATCAATTTACTTAACCCCTTTGTCCATGTCATATTTGGTTAAGAGTCATTAATCAAATTAACTTAACCCTATCATGTGGCATTAATTACTTAATGCACCCCAACCTCTCACATTAGACTTTGTTGTGGTTACTAGTTAAGCCGGTCGGTTCCGGGTAGCTTTACACCACAACTTGGTCTAACCTCGGGTTCAAGCACAACATGACCAACTTCTCACATTGGGTCTTATTGTTTGCAACTACTAGTTAGGCCGGTCGGTTCCGGGTAGTTTTACGTTGCAAACTCAACCCAACCTCGAGTTGGCCACACTTATATTATCTAAGTGTCATGTTCATCATGTTTCCCAAAACATGTTACAAGTTTTCAAGCATTTGGGTAGACCTAACTTAATAGGTAAATTCCCAAAGGGTAGACCTAACTTAATAGGTAAATTCCCAAGCTTATGTTTTTATGCATACTTACATGTCAACTTCCATGTTATATTTCAAGTCATGTTTTCAAGTTGTATTTTCATGTCATTAGAAATTACCCATAACATAACCCAACGCTTTTAAACTCGCATATACGTTCGCGACAACGTAATGGATTAAAAGAAGAGACTTGGCAAAGGCATGACAAAAATGGATATTAAGCCACAAGTTAATCATGGTGGCAAATGAGGCACAAATGTGTTCATTAACTTGCATGTTACATTCTTAAGCCTCAAAACATGCATAAACCCAAACTTGGCACATAAACGAATCATGGTGACAAAAGACATGGAATGATGACTAGTAACTCGCATATATCATCATATAAGGGTTATGACTTCATATGCAAGTTGACATAAAGATTATGAAGGTTCTCATGATGCATAATGCAACATTTCAACATAAAGGTTGTAGCTTTTAGCTCATGAGATCAAGATAATGACTTCATAAACTTGCATGACATGATAGCATGTATCATTCTCAATGATCAAACCCAAACTTGCAACATGAACATTTAACTTCATAGTTAATATCTAAGAGTAGGGAAAGGGCTTACATTGCTATGAAGGCACAAATCGATTAGATGAAAGATTGAGACAAAGCCTATGCATGTCATCATCCTAAAACCCAAAAATGAAAGCTCCAAATCAATCAAAACCCCATCTTTATGAACAAAGATCAAAGCTTTAGCCTTGAAATCAACTTGAGAGGCTCTCATACTAACATAGAAACTCTCTAACACTCTCATGATCATGAAACCTCTCATAGAAATGAAGTGGAGGCTAGGATTTTGAGTGGAGGCCATGAGAGGAGCAATTTTGTCATAGTTTAGTTGCATGAATGAATAATGAGGATTTAGGATAGGTTAGGGTCTTATTTATAGATTAGGCAAGTGTTTTAGGTCATAGGATTAAACCTAGATTCAATCCAAGCCATCAAAGCATGTCTTGGGGAAGAAGTCAAGTGTAGGAACCATCTAGGGCCTTTAGATTAAAGATGAACCATGAGAACCATCCAAATGCAAAATCTGCATTTGAGCGAATCGGCCCACGGGTTGACAGCCAAACACCCTGGATTAACCCCTAGTCGACCCAGCGGGCTTGGGTCGACCTCAAAAATCGGCCCGTTCGGTTATTCCCCTCTCCCAATTCGCTGTTTTGAACATTTTTGCATATTTATTTATTTAATTTTCAATTATATATATATATATATATATCAATATATATATATTTCTCTGCGCAACCCATTTCACTTAATTAAGTATTCTTTAATTTGGGAATTTTTTCGTGAAACTTCGCGAGGCCATATCTTGGTCATACGGACTCCGATTTTCGAAAACTCGGACTCTATTTCGCGTATTTTTCCGAGACGAACGCAATGGCATAGCCCGTTTCCCTTGATTCTGATTTTACAGTTTAATTCTGCCTCCATTTATGTTATAACAGGTTATTGAAAATACGGGTTGTTACAATACTCTTCTCATCGTGGTAATAAAATTCTCTATAAAGTGGATATTGTGACACCACTAAAAATATACCATAAATAAACAAAGATAATTAAATTAAGAATAAGTAATAATAATTGATAAAATATTAACCGGAAAAAAATGAATACTTAATAATTGAGAATTATGCCATAAAAATATTATCATTGTATTAGTGATGAGATTCTAGTCCATTTCATATTTTATTTATCAAAAACAAAGTTCATACGAAAAAGTTAAGAATAAAACAAGTTGTGCAAAAATAATATACACAAAGCATTTGAAATTCAAACTGTAAATGTAAAACTGGAATAAAGATAAATACCTATGACATAATATAGTATTCCTTTTGGATTTCAAACACATATATATATATATATAAGAGAGGACAAGAATCATAAGAAAAAAGAAATAATCAATCATCATTAATATTATATTAATATAAAATCAATCGACCAGGAGAAATAAAGTCTCTACGCCCAATCCTTAAGTGGGGTCGATCACCTCCTTGACCACCCTATAGGGAGGGTGTCGACCTCCCTTAAGGAAGAGAGGTGGGTGGAGGTTGAGTTTAGGTTCGGTTTTTATATACTTTTGTTAAAACGAATCGTTGCTTATAAAACAAATCCAATGCTCTACACACACTTCAACATGTATAAATAAGTCCCTAGCCTCCTCCCCAAACTCAACATTCTTTTCCATACTCTGCCTTCATTTTGTGTCTCCTCCATTATGTCTGAATTCCAGAATTAGGTCAGGTTAGTTTATTCTTCTATCTAATATATTTTATCTATTCTAATTTATTTATAGAAATTAGATTTATTTGTATATAAGATTCTAACTTGATCCTTATATATATATATATATATGTGTGTGTGTGTGTGTGTGTGTGTGTGTGTGTAATAATTTAGGAGGGATATATGGAGTATGTAATTTTGAGGCTACAATCAGAACTTTTGTTCTACACAGTTTTCTCCTTCTTCTTGTAATTATATGAGTGAGAATTATTTTAAATTTACAATTTTCGGCAATTGTTAGTATAGACTTGGATTATTATACTTATAGAGATTTTGGATTTCTTACCAAAATAAAGTTCATATAAATCCCTTAAATCTCTAAATAATATCAGAAATGGTCAATCATATGTTAATTTGGTTTTCAGATTATGTATGTAAGAAAAGATTGGATTTTTGGGTGTTGTATGATTTATCATCCGGTCTGGTTTACCTTTTTCTATTTTATTGAAAATCTAGTTTATACAAAAGTGCGGATTTGGGTAATGTAATTTATATATGTTTGTATCTCTGTTTTTATAAAAACAAATGGATTAAATGTAATAAGATAGATATTACCAAAGTCTTAGTTTTTGTGTAAATATATTATATGAAAGTAAAACGGTACTAAAAGAAAATTACATATACATTATTTTATTATACCTTGTCCTTTTCTTTTATTATTGAAATAATCCTATAACCTTGGTTGCAAATTATTTTGTTTGTGTTATGTTATTTCCCTATAATTGCTTCGGATGTGAAATGAATATTGTATGTTATGTTGAGAAAGTTTGGAAAATATAACTTGCAAACCTTGATTTTTAGTTAGGATTGACACTTCTACGTTTAGAACATTTCTTTTACGCGTCCTACGAACTATGCTCTTATATATATATATATATAAAATAATGTAATTAACGTATAATAAATGCGTATTAAATTCATTTAATTAGGAATTAGAATTCAAAAGTCCCCATATGAAATTTTTGTATGTGTGTATCAATGGCTTTAATTATATTAATGACATGTGACACGAGGTTAACCCCTACTTATAGTAATTTCCTACTTGGAACCGAACGACATATCCAATACTACAAGAAGTCGGGTTAATGTAAGATGTCCAGTCTCGTAGTCCATTATAATAAATACACAAAGACATTAGGTTAAGCTTTACTTATGGTAGAAGTCTATCTAGAACCAACCGGAAAATCAACAGCTACAAGAAATCGGTTTAATATGAGACCTCTAGTGTAATAAATACTTGTGTGAAGTAGGCCTGCCTTGATAAAATATTAAGTGGTTGACCTACCTTATTTGGGTATTATGTGGTTATGACTAGGTCTATTCCTAAAGTTCGCTCCTTGGTTTTGGACTAAAGTCATGAGACTCTCTCTCTCTCACTAGGTATTGAGTGGTCAACAGCTCCACCTTTCTCTTATAAATTTGTGAGTTATTAAATGATCTTAAATAAATAATAGGCATATGAACAAGGTAGTTCTCTGGGAGTTGTCCGCTTCTTATCCGCCGGAGGGGTCATAAATGGCGATGAATGTCTATGCTCACCCGGTATTATGTGGTAGATTACTGTTTCTCGCATTTTGATTTTGAGAATATTTATCAATGTTAATCGAGGTCTTAAGTGACTGGGGGTCCACCATAGGGTACTAAGTGATCATCGAAATCCACCCATAAATAAATATATGAAATTGCTTAAAGCGACCGAATAATAGTCTGCATCGAAGGGTATTAAGTGGCATAGAAATTCTACATCACATGCATACGATGGCCTTAAGTGACTATCCTATAGTCCGCCTATTTAATTCATGTGTATGTCATATTTAATTGTGTGTTGAATTCGCCTAGACATAATTGATGAATTTATACTGTAAAATATGAAAAATAGTTTTCCTTTAAACTTAAATGGTTTTCATTCATCAGAACATGTTGTTCTGATCCCCCTCCTCTTAACGACATAGATTAGTAGGTGTAGATGCTTGATTGAAGATATCATGAATTCAGGAGCTTAGCGATGAAGATTTTACTCTAATATATTATTATTACAATGTCTGATAGTTGATTGTATTTATGGGATATTATTAATGTACCGTATTTATGACATTTGAATTGTGATGTAATCGACATTACTTGATTTATATGAATTGTACATTTATTTTAGTTATTATATTTTGTTCCATCCGCTGTAAGAATCTGATTTTGTTTTTTTAGCTATGTTATTTATTTTTTATAGAAACCAATGATTTTCTTAGAATAACTTTAAGTTATGATTAGCCTTTTCTGGATTGGGATTTAGGACCATTCTGGGCAGGTTGTTACAGATGTACATATTAAATCGTTAGTAGAACCACTATAAATTTGGTGTGTGATTTGTTTTCATTCCTATTAGTTGTTACCCACTGCTTGTAATTAAGATTGATTGATTTTGGATTGGTTGTTTGTTGTTTGATGATTTAAGATATTGTAATTTGGTTGTTTTGCAAATCTATTAACGATCCATTTTTCCGATGTGCTGGTGAATTTGGATTTGAACTGGTGTTTGAATTGGAATTCTACAACAACATGAACAATATTACGTAATTTAATTTAAACAACTGTGAACCCGTGCTTCGCAATGGGATCGAGCTATATTTTTGTAGTTATCCTTCATTTTTTGTTCATTTTACTTTTGTAAAAATACCTTGAAAAAAAATTATTTTGTGATGCCATTAGAATGAACCTATATACTATGTATACAACCCATTTATAATTTACAAAATGCATGCAAATAGATGACAAATGTGAAAATATTTTAGTTTACAATGGTGATATTTTGCAGTGAAATGGTCGTTGGCTACTTCGAAGAATGCTACATGGTATTTATTTTTTATATTTTCTATGATCAAATGAGTTTGATCTAATAGTGTTCATGTAAAGTCCTTCTAAAGAACTAAATTTAAATCCTATGTACTTATATAGAGAGTTCGTCGTATTGTTTTGTTAACATAATTTTTTAGAATTTTTTGTCATATAGAGAGGGAAGTCCATGTTTATGGATTGTACTTTTTAAATGTTCGATTGCTTGAACACTACAAAAATATTTTTGATGGATCGTCTTAAATAATCTCAGATGATCTAAAGTATAATGAATAATTTAAAGCATAATGGCTTTACACAATCAATGATAATATTTACTATTGGTTGTTTCTACATGGATAAACATTACACTTATGAGCACGCTTATTAATTTATTGTCAAATATAAGAGGATATTGGTATTATTTTAGTATGTATATTGGCAGTATTCCAAAGATGAAATTGACAAATTGCGCTTAAGTAAAATCATTTTTAAATTTGGTTCAGAGAAACAAAATCTTTGAAATAGAGCTATTTTTAGGTTATCATGTTTTGCTAGAAAAATAACAACACCATGACATAACTTAATGTAGTCATGCACTGATTAAGGTTAGCAATCTAATTGCTTTGTCAACAAAATTCATGTTTTGGTTAGAAGTATTAATTTTGTATGACTGATCGTTGTTTGGCACAGGTCTAAGTCAAAACTTATTCATATGTATTCTTTCATGTCCATTCATTTGTTATTTAGAACATGAATTAGGTTTTAAAAAAATTGTACGAAATTTTATTTCTGCGAATTGTTTGATGAATTTTGTATTGATAGAACATCGCTTGCCTGTTGTTCGAATCAACACCTCGTTTGATCCGTGTATATCTAAAACTTTTATAAGATTGGACGTGAGCACCCTTATATCTGGTCTAGTCCATCCAACTAACAACGATAGGTTCTGCTTTTGTATTTTGATAAATTTCAAATTAGAAGATACGTCAATGAAAATCCTTATTGCTAAGTAAAGTCAGAAATATAATAGCGTGTCATCCATGGAAACTTATACAACACTAAGAAATATAATAGCGTGTCATCCATGGAAACTTATACAACACTCATTCTAATATTTGCAAGTTAAATTCCACCTAAAGGTCCAGCCATATGCATGATAGATTTGGGTATATTTTTATTATCTTTATTGCTTTTTCTACTGAAAAAAAAATGAAATTGAGTCAAAACTGTATCTTCAACAAATCTCCAACTCCAACACCCATCCTTAGATACTATTTTCAATTTAAGTGTGAACCTTTGTTTCGCACACGGGTAGAAATAAATACCGCACAAAATTATGTTTTAAGAGGAAAAACTACTATTTTCAATTTAAGCATAGTTTAAAACTATCCACAAAAATAGGACCGGTTTTGCACATTTTAGATGGGCCATTTTTTTATTCGAAGAAAGAAATTATGTTATAGTCTAGTGATAAAAAAATTTGTTGAAGATTTGCATGAAGTATGTAGAGATGCTAATACGTATGGCTTGAAGATAACAACTATGACAATATTTAATAAAATTTGTTGCATGTGCGGTTTTTGGAATAATTTGGGTTAGTATACGTTGAATCAAGGTTTGCTTGTAGTAGAAGAATTTTACTTATTTTTTGACATAATATAGATATCACATTAATAATAACAAGCAACTAATAAGTTGCATAAATAATAATATCACATACCCGTTCCAATTAGGGCTTAGGAAGAATGAAAGTTTTAAACAATGAGGTTAACATAAACATGTTGTAAATAAAAGCACGGTTTATTGAAAAGTCAGCATACAAGTTTTTTGTGAACTGTTTTTAAGTATATCATCAAAATTAAAATATCAAAATATTGTAATACTTTTATTGTTCATGAACCAACAGATCCAGTAACCAATATAAGAATATATATTAAAATATGAATATCATTTCAATGTACATGCGAAAGATGCAAAATAGCGGGTTATGAAACAAAAATACACAACTTTAGTAGTATGACATATGCATAAATTGTAGCCACATAGGATTTTTTTTTCTAATACTAAAATACAAAATAGATTTAAATTATAATAAAAACAACTGAAATGGAGTTGTGTAAAAAGCACACAATGTCTTACCAATAGCTTTATTTTATACTTTTTAGGTCTAAAATAGCAACAAACGCCTGGAAGTTAAGCAAAATTTTGTTAATAAATTCATTGTCATGCTTATACAATTTAATTAATAAAGGTAAAACAATTTTTTTCTAACATTTCAATTTGCTCCACTACACGGTCCCTAAACTTGGAAAGTATGAACATTTCATTTGACAATGGATTAGTGCATAATTGCAGACAATTAGTTAATTGTATATTCTGTTAGAAATAATTAGCTTACAACAAAATAGGCACAATTCAGTCGACTATAATACCAAACTATAAAAAAATACACAATAATCAAGTAAGTCGGCATTCATAGATAATGAGATCATTAAAGGAATTGATACAGTTTAGTTTAAAATTCAGTGCAATAGAAAAATCAAGCACAACATATAGATAAAATTTGTTCGGCATAACATAAGAAAACAACATAAATCAATTTACAGTTAGCTCCTTAAAAATGGGATTAAAAGACAGTTTATAGTGAAATATGTTAAAATTGGACGATTTAAATCTATGCCAATCATGGAGAAGATTCTAACTGATTATTGTAATCAATTAATTATGGGAAATAAATTGGAAAGATATGGGAAAGATATTTGATTTGATTAATCAATCAAATCTTGGTATATGTGGCAACAAATTGGGTTAGAATAAGAAGTTAAATTATTTGATTTGAGAAATTAATCAAATATATGTATATAGGAAAACTATTACAAATATGCAGATTTGCATTGACACCAAATGAAGGAAATTCGAAAACTTTTCATGCTTATCTTCAGGCAAGTGTTCATTCCTTACCCTTATAAATAGGGTGGCATTTGCTCATCCTTTAGCGAACAAGCCAATAGTGCTCTCTTCTACATATTCTCAATAAGATCCCTATTTCTGTATAAATTATAGGGTGAGAACTATATATTGAGTGTTTTGTATTCTTCTCTTAATGTTTTCCCTCTTGTGAAGAAATAATAAAAGAAGTTGTTGGTTCTCCGTGGATGTAGGATATTCATATCCGAACCATGTTAAATCTTCTGTGTCTCTTATTTCTGCTATTGTTTCTGTGAGGCTGCATAATTGATTCATGTTCTTTTGTGTTAAGTTTCATTGGTATCTAAATAGACAATACTGGATCCTAATTAAATACTTTTCCGCTCAAATTAACAAAAATTTCACAATAGTTTGTATCAGAGCTAGTGTTATTATTCCTACTTGGATATTAATGGCTACTTCTAGTAAGTCTACTTGTAGAACTGCTGTCAATTATGGAGTGACTCGTTTTGAGGAAAAGCGAGATTTTGGTACTTGGAAGATGAAGATGGAGGCTGTATTAAAGAAGGAGAAGACTTATAAAGAAACTAAATGATATAGATGCAGCTAATTTGGAAGAGATGGAAGATGAAGATCTTAAAACAATTCAGTTGAGTCTTTCAGATGAAGTTCTTAGAGAATTTTCTCAGAAGAAGACGGCGAAGGAACTATGGGATGCATTATCAGATGCATATCAAGACAAGTCTCTCACTAATTGGATTATTCTACAGCAACAACTTTATTCGTTCAAGATGAAGCCTGAAGCCGATCTTATGGAGCATGTAGATGCTTTGACAACTTTAGTTATGAACCTGAAGGTAACAGATGTTGATATTACTGATGAGGCTCAAGATGTGATCCTCCTATGTTCCTTTCCTAAGGAGTATATTGCTTTTGTTAATTTTATGATTTGTGGCATAGTAAAACTAGCCTTTCTGATGTAAAGGTTGTTGTTCATAATGAAGCATTAAGAGGTAGACTGGAAAGCACTAGCATTGATAGTGATACTAAAGGCTTACCTGTTCAGAGAGGTAGAAGTCAAAGCAAGTCGAAGAAAGATAGAGGATGGAATTCTTTGAGGTTTCAGTCTATGGGGCCTAAGAAATTGACTTGCCATTATTGTAAGAAGCCCGGGAACTTTATTGCACAATGTCCCAAGCTTGAAGGAAGAAGAAAAGACCCAAAGCAAGCTTCAGCCTCTACAGCGGAGAAATCAGATACAGAGAGTGACACTGACGTGTTTACAGCTTCTAGCTAATCTGGGAAGAGCACCCTATGGTTGATTGATTCTGGCGCATCCTATCATATGACACCTGATAGGAACTCTTTTTCCACTTACTGTGAGATTGATGGAGGAGAAGTTCTAATGGGTAATGATGCTTCTTGTTGTTTGGTTAGCGTTGGTAGTGTAAAGATCAAGATGTTTGACGGTGTTATTCGAACCATTATTGATGTTAGGCATGTACCTGATTTAAGGAGGAGCTTGATTTATGTTGGGGCATTAAGTATACTTGGACTAAAGATTGTAGTTGAAGAAGTGAAGATGAAAATATCTAAGGGTTCCATGATCGTTATGAAAGGAGTGAGGGAAGGGGATCTCTATTTTCTAAAGGGCACTACTGTAGTTGGTGAATCAGCTTCAGTTGATTCAGATTCTTCCAAATTATGGCACTTATGGATGGGTCACATTAGCGAGCGCAGCATGGATGAGCTAAGAAAGCGAGGTTTGATTGACGGAGTTTGACATTCAAAGCTTGGATTTTGTAAAGAGGGCGTTCTTGATAAGCAGACAAAGGTTTCTTTTGGTGTTGGTGAGCATAAGGCTAAAGTTGTTTGGATTATTTTCACACAGATGTTTGGGGACCTTCCCCTTGCCCATCCTTGGGTGGAGCCAGGTATATCATTTCATTTATTGATGATTTCTCTCATAACTTTTGGGTGTAGTCTCTAAAGTCTAAATGTGAAACCTTTGTTAGATTTCGTAATTGGAAATCCATGGTGGAGAAGCAGTCACGGAATAAGTTGAAAGTTCTCCGTTCAGATAATGGAATTGAATTCGTATCATAGAAATTCATCGATTATTGTGAGTCCGAAGGCATTAAGAGGCATTACACCACACCAGGCGACCCCCAGTCCAATGGAGTTGCAAAGAGGATGAACCAGACATTATTGAAGAGAACTAGATGCCTTAGAATGACTGCTAAGTTGAAGAAGGGATTTTGGGCTGAAGCTTTATCTATGGCGGCTTTCCTTATCAACCGCAAACCTTCTACTGCCATAGACATGAAGATCCCTGAAGAAGTATGAAAAGAAGAGCATGTTAGCTATTCATTCCTTAAGATGTTTGGTTGTCCAGCTTATGTGCATGAGAGTCGAGGAAAGCTGGAACCTAGAGCTTGCAAATATATCTTTCTAGGTTATAGAAGAGGAGCAAAAGGATATAGTTTGTGTTCTCCTATTAGCAAGAAACTTATTATAAGCAGGCATATAACTTTTTATGAGAAGGCTATGTTAAAGGTGGAGCCTTCCTCATCGGATGACAATGAGAGGACATGTGAAGAATACCAGACACAAAGCAAGTCATCTATTGATTCTTTCCATAGACGTTCAAATGGTGTTTCCAATGACACCGTAGTTGATGAGGATAGTACAGATATTGGCACTGAAGATCAGACTCAAGGTGGAGCTCATACAGAGACTATGCATGTTAGAGAAAGAAGAAAGCCTAGATGACTTAATGAGTTTATTGGTTTGAGCATCAAAGACATTGACTTTGATGATATGGCAACATATTGTCCATGATGAGCCCAGAGATTATTGAGACGCTATTGCATTAGTTGACAGTTCTAGTTGGTTAGTTTCTACGGAAGAGGAGATCGAATCTTTATAGAAAAATCACACTTCGAATTTGGTGCCACTTCCTACCGACAAAAGAGCTATTGGATGCAAGTGGATCCATAGAGTGAAAGATGGTGGTAATGGAAATCTCAGATATAAATCAAGACTAGTAGCAAAGTAGTATGTTCAGAAGAAGGGGGTAGAGTATCATGACATCTTTGCTCTAGTTGTTAGGCATACTTTTATTCATATTCTCTTGGCAATAGTTGCTCATTGTGATATGGATTTAGAGCTACTAGATGTCAAAACTGCATTCTTGCATGGTGATGTGGATGAGGAAATTTATTTAAAGCAGCCGGAAGGGATCATTGATAGTAGCAGACCAGATTATGTTTGCAAACTCAACAAATCTCTATATGGATTAAATCAATCTCCTAGGCTACGGTATAACAAGTTTGATAAGTTTATGCTTTCACAGGTATACTCCAGAAGTTTCAAGGACCAGTGTGTTTATTTTAGGAGATGTGATGATGATATGATTTATTTGTTGTTATATGTTGATGATATGTGTATTGCATCCAGGAGTATGGTCAGAATTAAGGAGTTGAAAGCGGAGCTCAGTAGAGAGTTTGATATGAAGGATTTAGGAAAGGCACAAAGAATATTGGGTATAGAGATAAGCCGGGATAGGAAGTGGAGAGAGTTAAGGCTCACTCAAGCGCAATACATCAAGAAAGTCCTCGCTCGATATGCAATGGAGAAAGCCAAACCGGTTGGCACTCCATTAGGCTCTCTGTAACAACCCGAAAATCTGGGCCAGTTTAAAATTTTTATTTTGGCAATTTTAATGAATTTTGCATATTTAAAATAAATTATTTTAAATAATATCGACGATAAATTTATTTTTGAATATAATTCGTACGTATATATTATATACGTCGTCGTTAGAATATAATAATTATTTATAATTATAAAAGGAATTGAAAATGGCGCGGTAGTTCGATAATTCGATTTCAAACTTCAATTGAATGTACCGGGTGCAAAACAATCCGGATTTTAGTGAAACCAAAAACATTAGGATCTAATTGGGAATATCTTTCCAACGAATCCGAGAAATCGAAATTTCATAGCGGGAATCAAAAGATATGTCCAGCTGAAAATTCTGAATAGTCGCTATGGAATTCAGGCCCTTAAAAATAGACATTTTGCAAACGACCTCGGATTTTGACGAAACCACTTTTGTTGGGTCCGTGATGTCAAATTATTGCTAGATTCCAAATTTCATAATTTTTCGAATCAATATGTGAGCGTGGCAAAGGAAAACGCTTTTGACCATTTTCAGTTGATTTTAATCAACTGGAAATTGGCCATTTTTCTAACGGTCTCAGAATTCGACGAAACTAGTTTTGTTAGGACCGTATCGTCAATACGAAGCTAGAAAATATTTTTTAGGAATTTTTGAAGTTCGTATGTGCCCCCGGTAAATTGAAATGCGCGTTCAAATTCAATATATAGAGTTATATTTTGATTTTGACGAAAACTGATCGAAACGGTTGAATCAGCTTACGGTACATATCCCATTGTGTTCAGAATGGGGGTAAAATGCTAGGGACGACAGTCGATGGGTTTCATTTCGAGTTCGAAATAAAAAGATACTTTTTTTTTTGAATTAAATATAATAAAATATTTTATATAAATACCCTTGGTCAAACCCTAAGCCCTCTCAACCCACAGTCAAACCCGACATCTCGCCTCCCTCTCAAAATACACGGCGGATTCCGCTCCAAACAAAATCACTCCGGATCTCAACATCCACGCAACCATTTCAAGTGATTTCTGAAGCAAAATGAAGTGCTAAGCGAGACCTGAAGTGGCATGAAATCGAGCTGGAAGCTCCGTCGTTCGCTCACGTTTTCTGGAGAATGGAGGGGCTCGACTTCGCCGCGCTCGTGGGTGGGTGATGGCGGTGCTCCGGCGCTTCTGGCCAGCGGGTCCGATCAAACTCCGATGATGTCAGGGCGTGGCGCGGCGAGATTTTCATGTCGAGGGTTTTCTGAAGTGGCCAGAACGATGAACGGTGAGCTCTTCTCTTTCTCTTATAATTTTTATTTATATAAAGCATAGTTTTTAATAAAAATATTAATATACATTGTTTTTAAAAACATAAAATAGAAAGGGCATGGTTTTTAAAATAAAAATAGCAATATGAAGGTGAAGTTTTAAAAATATAAATAGAGTTTGTTTTAAAAATATAAATAGAAGAGATTTTTTATATAATCAAAGAAGAAATTTTTATACGAAGAAAGTAAAGATTTTTATTATATGAAAGTTAATATTTTTATATAATGAAAGGTCGAATATTTATTTTAGAAAAGGCGAAATCTTTATATAGAGAATAGCATGATAAAAATAGAATTTTTATCTATATAGTAGCGATGTAAAAATAGAATTTTTATCTATATAGTAGCGGTATGAAAATAGGAATTTTATCCATATAGCGTGATTATAAAAATAGGATTTTTATATACATAGCGAAGTAAAAATTCGATTTTTATATATTGAATAGCGAAGTAAAAATTCGATTTTTATATATTGAATACCGAAGTAAAAATTTGATTTTTATATATTGAATAGCGAAATAAAAATTCGATTTTTATATATTGAATAGCAAAGTAAAAATTCGATTTTTATATATTGAATAGCGAAGTAAAAATTCGATTTTTATATATTGAATAGCGAAGTAAAAATTCGATTTTTGTATATTGAATAGCGAAGTAAAAATTCGATTTTTATAAATTGAATAGCGAAGTAAAAATTTGATTTTTATATATTGAATAGCGAAGTAAAAATTCGATTTTTATATATTGAATAGCGAAGTAAAAATATGATTTTTATATATTGAATAGCAAAGTAAAAATTCGATTTTTATATATATAATAGCGAAGTAAAAATTCGATTTTTATATATTGAATAGCAAAGTAAAAATTCGATTTTTATATATTGAATAGCGAAGTAAAAATTCGACTTTTATATATTGAATAGCGAAGTAAAAATTCGATTTTTATATATTGAATTGCGAAGTAAAAATTCGATTTTTACATATGTAGAGAATACGGGCAGAGAAAAGTGACAAAAGGCAAGAACGGCGAAGATTTCTACATAAGAAGAGTCGTGGCATTAGATTAGCTATTCTGTGAGAACTCCTCACTCTAAATTCTCTTTTTCTAGTTATATATATATATATATATATATATATATACTAGGATGTAGACGGTGCTTAGCAGTACCCGACACCCGTCATCCACAGACCATGGATGGCTTGTTTGTTTGATTGTTGTGTTGTGAAATTTGTTTGTGAAATTGATGTGAAATCGATAATATAAATTAATGTGTTGAAAGGGAATAAAATATTTATATAGTTAAAAATATTTTATCGCTAAAAATATAATTTTTAACATATATATATACACTGTATAAAATTGTCATGTATATGATATTGATATAAAATGGAAAATGAATTCGAATTGAATAGAATAGAAAATGAATTCGAATTGAATAGAATAGAAAATGAATTCGAATTGATATAGAATAGAAAATGAATTCGAATTGAATAGAATAGAAAATGAATTCGAATTGAATTGAATAGAAAATGAATCCCAATTGAATTGAATAGAAAATGAATCCGAATTGAATTGAAAAGAAAATGAATTCGAATCGAATTAAAATCGATTTGAATTGAAATCAAATAGAAATGAAAGTAAAAAGGATTTATAATAGAAAATTCAAATTTGATTTGAATTTGAAATAAGAAGTTGAAATCGATTTGAAAAGGAATTTAAAACGATTTATAAAATTCGTTTTAAATAGAAATCGACGAAATATATATTATATATATAATTGTAATGGCCTGGATAGAACGCGCCGCGTTGCGGTAGTTCGCGAATTTCGACCATTGACTTCGAATGGACATTACGGGAGATCCGACCGTCGGATTCTCCTGAGACCAGAACCGTTGGGTTCGTATCTAAAACAGCTTTCTAACGAATATTAGAGATTTGAAATCTAATGGTTGGATTTGGAATTATGTCCAAATCAAATTTGGAAAAGGTCGGTGTAAGTGCAGTTCGATGACCGTTGATGGAAATCGACTGTATGGGCCTTGATAAAATTTTTAAAAATATCGATAATTTGTGTAAAATCATAAGAAATGATTTGTGAAGAATTGGGATGAAAAACTCCATATTTGAAAAGATAAAAATATATTTTTATCGAAATGAACTAGTTATTAACTAGAAAAATAATCCAATGGTTATAAATAAATAAATTGGATTAGAATTGAATTGAAATTATCTTTGGATATTTTCGATATTGGATTCCGTGATTATATAGATATTGTGATGGGAATTTGGAAGATATCGATATCGTTATTCTCGATATGATATCTATTGGTTTCAGGATTTGATGTTGAATATAAGTTGATACTATCTTTATTCAAACCCTTCTATTTAATGTCAAATTGGATTGATTGATTGTTTGGATTGTGCTCGACCAGTTTATGAGCAGAATATGCTTTTACATTCAGCATTGGGTTGGGTTGAAAATATCTATGTGCTAACGCCTTGTGAAACACTTCACGATTTGACGATAAGGTGTTTAGCGATGTTGTGTCCATATCAAATTTAATGAATGATTGTGAAATGATATTTTTCTTATGTGAAAAGAAATGTATTCCCGATTTTGGACAGGGAATGTTTTATAAAAATGTTTTATAAAACAGAAAGGATTTCGAGGCCCAAAACCCGATGATTTCTAAAATGATTTAGAAATGTATTATATGTTACATTGTGGTTCATCGCATATTCGATTTGTTGCTATTGATGATGTATCAGTTTGGTGGCGGAGAATTTATTCTCTTGCTTAACACCCTTCTTTGAGACGTACGAGCTCAAAGGTTACGTGATTAATAGTGACTGGTCATATGCGTGAATTACTGATGTGAAGTACTATATTTTGAAAGTACTTGTGATTATTACGTTGTGAAATGATTTTCCCTACTTCGGGATATGAAATGATTTAGTATGTGGCTAAAGAGTCGGGTAACCTTGAGACTAAAAGTATGGGTGAAAGGGCGGTGTATGCTCTCCATGTGTGGGAGGTGCATCGTCGGTGTAGCCTACTCCTATGTGGGGTAGGTGCACATTTATATATCGAGTTGCGAGGTGCGTACCCTTTTCCTTGTCGATGGGGAGCATGATATTTGGTTGCATACTTGTTTGTATGCATTGTTATGTTTTGAAATTCATATTTCCAGACGATTTGATTTGAGATCCCGAAGTGAAATCTACTTTGATATAGAAAGTTAGATATGTATTTCAAATGATTTGAAATAAGAAATCGGGAATAAAATCCAAAGGAATGATTTTTGTAAATTAAATTGGATTTAGAAAATCTAAGTGTAGTGATTAATCTAAGTGGGTAGATTGGGATATTGCATGTTGATTGATGCATAGTAGATCCACATATCTATATTGATTGTTGTTTATACACTGGTATTCATGGGGGTAAACCCGTTCCGCGTTAGCGGCGTGGTCCCGTGATATACCATATTATCAAATAAGTTAATTATAACTGTTAGAGTTTCTCACACCAGTCCCATGACTGACCTGTAGTTTGCTTTTCCCTTGCGAACTCGGGTGCCCCTATTTTCCACACGGGCAGTCGAGTAGTTTTATTTTGCAGATGTATTGAGCAGGATTCTGGATTGAAGCTTTAAGCTGTGTCCAGACATTTACAGTCTTCCGCTGTGTAGTTTATATTTCCGCTGTGCATTGTATTACATTTATGTAAATTTATTTCCGTTGTGTATTATTTTCGATATACTCTGATATTCTGTACTCTGATGTAACATTATTATGATGTTTATAGAAGTCTTTTGTTATTTGTTCTGATGTGTTGTATACCCAGAGTTAGCGTATGCGGGAATCGAACGGTCTTGGTCGATTTAGCGATCGATTAGGTCCGGGCGAAATCCGTATCGTTACATATGGTATCAGAGCTTTGGTTAAACTCAAATCTTTGAGGTACAACTCGTTAGAACAGAATAAAAGACTCATCAAAGGTAGGATTAGTAATGTCCTATAAAAGAATCCTCATTAGAGATAGAATTAGTAGCATTCTAGAATGGGTGACTCGTTAGAGATGGGGTTAGAAATGCCCTAGAATGAGTAGAGAGTTATTTGTTTATAAATAACGTATTTGTGATTATATATATAATCTGGTTTTAGAAAATATGATTTTAAATATATAAAGTTATATATTTGAAAAATCTAATCAATTAATTGATTGTTGGTTGTGTGATTATTAGTTAACGAATAAAATCCACATTTGAATTGAAGGAACCAATTAGGCCAAATTGTATACAAATTGAACCAAATAGTAACCTGTATTGAAAATTGGTCGCATTTGCTTGCATATACATGTACTTTCATTGAACAGGTCATAGCAAGGAGGCTAGAGCCGAAGAATAAAATTTGTTTGCCCGACAAATAGGTACATGTTTACTATAATTTACTGTTTTGTTTGGGTGATGATGATTTTATGAGCCTATTGGCTAGCCGCTTGGCTTTTTCTTTTTGAGATCAGAAGGCTTGTATGGCAATTTCGGGATTTTCCCGTGGCTCCCGGTGCAGGGGAGGTTATGGCGAAAATTTTCGAAAATTTAGGGTGTTAGCCAAATTTTTGAAGAATTTAAAAATTCTCAGAAACTGAAAAGTTGGAGAATGGAAGCCAGATCGAACGTAGAGTTGATTGATCAAACCACTTTCGACTTTGTTCCTTTTCGGGGACGAAAAGTTTTAAGTGGGGGAGATTGTAACAACCCGAAAATCTGGGCCAGTTTAAATTTTTTATTTTGGCAATTTTAATGAATTTTGCATATTTAAAATAGATTATTTTAAATAATATCGACGATAAATTTATTTTTGAAAATAATTCGTACGTATATATTATATACGTCGTCGTTAGAATATAATAATTATTTATAATTATAAAAGGAATTGAAAATGGCGCGGTAGTTCGATAATTCGATTTCAAACTTCAATTGAATGTACCGGGTGCAAAACAATCCGTATTTTAGTGAAACCAAAAACATTAGGATCTAATTGGGAATATCTTTCCAACGAATCCGAGAAATCGAAATTTCATAGCGGGAATCAAAGGATATGTCCAGCTGAAAATTCTGAATAGTCGCTATGGAATTCAGGCCCTTAAAAATAGACATTTTGCAAACGACCTCGGATTTCGACGAAACCACTTTTGTTGGGTCCGTGATGTCAAATTATTGCTAGATTCCAAATTTCATAATTTTTCGAATCAATATGTGAGCGTGGCAAAGGAAAACGCGTTTGACCATTTTCAGTTGATTTTAATCGACTGGAAATTGGCCATTTTTCTAACGGTCTCAGAATTCGACGAAACTAGTTTTGTTAGGACCGTATCGTCAATACGAAGCTAGAAAATATTTTTCGGGAATTTTTGAAGTTCGTGTGTGCCCCCGGTAAATTGAAATGCGCGTTCAAATTCAATATATAGAGTTATATTTTGATTTTGACGAAAACTGATCGAAACGGTCGAATCAGCTTACGGTACATATCCCATTGTGTTCAGAATGAGGGTAAAATGCTAGGGACGACAGTAGGTGGGTTTCGTTTCGAGTTCGAAATAAAAAGATACTTTTTTTTTGAATTAAATATAATAAAATATTTTATATAAATACCCTTGGTCAAACCCTAAGTCCTCTCAACCCACAGTCAAACCCGACATCGCGCCTTCCTCTCAAAATACACGGCGGATTCCGCTCCAAACAAAATCACTCCGGATCTCAACATCCACGCAACCATTTCAAGTGATTTCTGAAGCAAAATGAAGTGCTAAGCGAGATCTAGATTCCTGATGACTATGATTTGAAAGGACGACCTGAAGTGGCATGAAATCGAGCTGGAAGCTCCGTCGTTCGCTCACGTTTTCTGGAGAATGGAGGGGCTCGACTTCGCCACGCTCGTGGGTGGGTGATGGCGGCGCTCCGGCACTTGTGGGCAGCGGGTCCGATCAAACTCCGGTGATGTCACGGCGTGGCGCGGCGAGATTTTCATGTCGAGGGTTTTCTGAAGTGGCCAGAACGATGAACGGTGAGCTCTTCTCTTTCTCTTATAATTTTTATTTATATAAAGCATTGTTTTTAATAAAAATATTAATATACATTGTTTTTAAAAACATAAAATAGAAAGGGCATGGTTTTTAAAATAAAAATAGCAATATGAAGGTGAAGTTTTAAAAATATAAATAGAGTTTGTTTTAAAGATATAAATAGAAGAGATTTTTTATATAATCAAAGAAGAAATTTTTATACGAAGAAAGTAAAGATTTTTATTATATGAAAGTTAATATTTTTATATAATGAAAGGTCGAATATTTATTTTAGAAAAGGCGAAATCTTTATATAGAGAATAGCATGATAAAAATAGAATTTTTATCTATATAGTAGCGATGTAAAAATAGAATTTTTATCTATATAGTAGCGGTATGAAAATAGGAATTTTATCCATATAGCGTGATTATAAAAATAGGATTTTTATATACATAGCGAAGTAAAAATTTGATTTTTATATATTGAATAGCGAAGTAAAAATTCGATTTTTATATATTGAATAGCGAAGTAAAAATTCGATTTTTATATATTGAATAGCGAAGTAAAAATTCGATTTTTATATATTGAATAGCGAAGTAAAAATTCGATTTTTATATATTGAATAGCGAAGTAAAAATTCGATTTTTATATATTGAATAGCGAAGTAAAAATTCGATTTTTATATATTGAATAGCGAAGTAAAAATTCGATTTTTATATATTGAATAGCGAAGTAAAAATTCGATTTTTATATATTGAATAGCGAAGTAAAAATATGATTTTTATATATTGAATAGAAAAGTAAAAATTCGATTTTTATATATATAATAGCGAAGTAAAAATTCGATTTTTATATATTGAATAGCAAAGTAAAAATTCGATTTTTATATATTGAATAGCGAAGTAAAAATTCGATTTTTATATATTGAATAGCGAAGTAAAAATTCGATTTTTATATATTGAATAGGGAAGTAAAAATTCGATTTTTACATATGTAGAGAATACGGGCAGAGAAAAGTGACAAAAGGCAAGAACGGCGAAGATTTCTACATAAGAAGAGTCGTGGCGTTGGATTAGCTATTCTGTGAGAACTCCTCACTCTAAATTCTCTTTTTCTAGTTATATATATATACTAGGATGTAGACGGTGCTTAGCAGTACCCGACACCCGTCATCCACAGACCATGGATGGCTTGTTTGTTTGATTGTTGTGTTGTGAAATTTGTTTGTGAAATTGATGTGAAATCGATAATATAAATTAATGTGTTGAAAGGGAATAAAATATTTATATAGTTAAAAATATTTTATCGTTAAAAATATAATTTTTAACATATATATATACACTGTATAAAATTGTCATGTATATGAAATATTCGATATTGATATAAAATGGAAAATGAATTCGAATTGAATAGAATAGAAAATGAATTCGAATTGAATAGAATAGAAAATGAATTCGAATTGATATAGAATAGAAAATGAATTCGAATTGAATAGAATAGAAAATGAATTCGAATTGAATTGAATAGAAAATGAATCTGAATTGAATTGAATAGAAAATGAATCTGAATTGAATTGAAAAGAAAATGAATCTGAATTGAATTGAAAAGAAAATGAATTCAAATCGAATTAAAATCGATTTGAATTGAAATCAAATAGAAATGAAAGTAAAAAGGATTTATAATAGAAAATTCAATTTTGATTTGAATTTGAAATAAGAAGTTGAAATCGATTTGAAAAGGAATTTAAAACGATTTATAAAATTCGTTTTAAATAGAAATCGACGAAATATATATTATATATATAATATATAATGGCCTGAATAGAACGCGCTGCGGCAGTTCGCGAATTTCGACCATTGACTTCGAATGGACATTACGGGAGATCCGACCGTCGGATTCTCCTGAAACCAGAACCGTTGGGTTCGTATCGAAAACAGCTTTCTAACGAATATTAGAGATTTGAAATCTAACGGTTGGATTTGGAATTATGTCCAAATCAAATTTGGAAAAGGTCGCTGTAAGTGCAGTTCGATGACCGTTGATGGAAATCGACTGTATGGGCCTTGATAAAATTATTAAAAATATCGATAATTTGTGTAAAATCATTAGAAATGATTTGTGAAGAATTGGGATGAAAAACTCCATATTTGAAAAGATAAAAATATATTTTTATCAAAATGAACTAGTTATTAACTAGAAAAATAATCCAATGGTTATAAATAAATAATTTGGATTAGAATTGAATTGAAATTATCTTTGGATATTTTCAATATTGGATTCCGTGATTATATAGATATTGTGATGGGAATTTGAAAGATATCGATATTGTTATTCCCGATATGATATCTATTGGTTTCAGGATTTGATGTTGAATATAAGTCGATACTATATTTATTCAAACCCTTCTATTTAATGTCAAATTGGATTGATTGATTGTTTGGATTGTGCTTGACCAGTTTATGAGCAGAATATGCTTTTACATTCAGCATTGGGTTGGGTTGAAAATATCTATGTGCTAACGCCTTGTGAAACACTTCACGATTTGATGATAAGGTGTTTAGCGATGTTGTGTCCATTTCAAATTTAATGAATGATTGTGAAATGATATTTTTCTTAAGTGAAAAGAAATGTGTTCCCGATTTTGGACAGGGAATGTTTTATAAAACAGAAAGGATTTCGAGGCCCAAAACCCGATGATTTCTAAAATGATTTAGAAATGTATTATATGTTACATTGTGGTTCATCGCATATTCGATTAGTTGCTATTGATGATGTATCTGTTTGGTGGCGGAGAATTTATTCTCTTGCTTAACACCCTTCTTTGAGACGTACGAGCTCAAAGGTTATGTGATTAATAGTGACTGATCATATGCGTGAATTACTGATGTGAAGTACTATATTTTGAAAGTACTTGTGATTATTACGTTGTGAAATGATTTTCCCTACTTCGGGATATGAAATGATTTAGTATGTGGCTAAAGAGTCGGGTAACCCTGAGACTAAAAGTATGGGTGAGAGGGCGGTGTATGCTCTCCATGTGTGGGAGGTGCATCGCCGGTGTAGCCTACTCCTATGTGGGGTAGGAGCACATTTATATATCGAGTTGCGAGGTGCGTACCCTTTGCCTTGTCGATGGGGAGCACGATATTTGGTTGCATACTTGTTTGTATGCATTGTTATGTTTTGAAATTCATATTTTCAGACGATTTGGTTTGAGATCCCGAAGTGAAATCTACTTTGATATAGAAAGTTAGATATGTATTTCAAATGATTTGAAATAAGAAATCGGGAATAAAATCCAAAGGAATGATTTCTGTAAATTAAATTGGATTTAGAAAATCTAAGTGTAGTGATTAATCTAAGTGGGTAGATTGGGATATTGCATGTTGATTGATGCATAGTAGATCCACATATCTATATTGATTGTTGTTTATACACTGGTATTCATGGGGGTAAACCCGTTCCGCGTTAGCAGTGTGGTCCCGTGATATACCATATTATCAAATAAGTTAATTAAAACTGTTAGAGTTTCTCACACCAGTCCCATGACTGACCTGTAGTTTGCTTTTCCCTTGCGAACTCGGGTGCCCCTATTTTCCACACGGGCAGTCGAGTAGTTTTATTTTGCAGATGTATTGAGCAGGATTCTGGATTGAAGCTTTAAGCTGTGTCCAGACATTTACAGTCTTCCGCTGTGTAGTTTATATTTCCGCTGTGCATTGTATTACATTTATGTAAATTTATTTCCGCTGTGTATTATTTTCGATATACTCTGATATTCTGTACTCTGATGTAACATTATTATGATGTTTATAGAAGTCTTCTGTTATTTGTTCTGATGTGTTGTATACCCAGAGTTAGCGTATGCGGGAATCGAACGGTCTTGGTCGATTTAGCGATCGATTAGGTCCGGGCGAAATCCGTATCGTTACACTCTCATTTTAAGTTTTCGAAAGATCAATCTCCTACATCGAAAGAAGATAAGAGGTATATGGCTAATATACCTTATTCTAGTGTCGTTGGTAGTCTTATGTGTGCGATGGTGTGCACAAGACCAGATTTGGCCCATGCAGTGGGTGTTGTGAGTCGATATATGTCTAACCTAGGCAATGAACATTGGCAAGCAGTGAAGTGGATTGTTAGATATCTTCGAGGCACTTCTTCGGTGGTCTTGTTATATGGTGGAGTAGATGGTGACATCTTTCTTAGAGGATACTACGATTTTGATTATGCTGGGGATAGAGATGCTAGGAAGTCAATGTCGGGCTATTTTTTTACACTTGGCATAGGCTCGATTTCAAGGAGATCAAAGCTGCAACCTATCGTAGCTTTGTCGACTACCGAAGTAGAGTTGATATTGATTTTCGGAAGCAACAAAGGAAGGATTATACTTACTTCAGTTGTTGGATGATCTTTCAATGGCGCAGCGGACAGTAGGTCTATTTTCAGATAGTTAGAGTGTGATTCATCTTGTAGAGAATCAAGCTTATAGTTCATGGACGAAGCACAAATGTGTTAGAGGTTTCTTTCTTATGCTTGAAGAAGAACGAAATGGGATTAAATTAGTGAAAGTGAGTACTTTGGATAATCCTTCAGATATGATGATAAAGTCACTGCCAAAACACAAGTTTGAGTATTGCTCAAACTTGATTAGTTTGCTTCCTGCTACTTGAGCGTCATGGGGCGTTGACCCAACAACTAATTCTATTGATCGATGAATATATTTAAATCGAGGTGGAGTGTTAAAATTGGATGATTTAAATATATGCCAATCATGGAGAAGATTTAAATTGATTCTTGTAATCAATTAATTATGTGCAATAAATTGGAAAGATATGGGAGAGATATTTGATTTGATTAATCAATCAAATCTTGGTATATATGGCAACAAATTTGGATGGAATAAGAAGTTATACTATTTGATTTGAAAAATCAAACAAATATATGTATATGGGGTAACTATCACAAATATGTAAGATTTGCATTGACACCAAATCAGAGAAATCCAGAAGCTTTTCATGCTAATCTTCAGGCAAGTGTTCATTCCTTACCCTTACAAATAGGGAGGCATTCGCTCATCCTTTAGTGAACAAGCCAATAGTGCTCTCTTCTATATATCCTCAATAAGATCCCTATTTCTGTTTAAATTAAAATATATATTGAGTGTTTTGAATTCTTCTCTTATTGTACATCCTTTTGTGAAGAAAGAATAAAAGAAGTTGTTGGGTCTCCGTGGACGTAGGATATTCATATCCGAACCATGTTAAATATTCCTTGTCTCTTATTTCTGCTATTGTTTCTATGAGGCTTCATAATTGATTCATGTTCTTTCCTATTGAGTTTCATTGGTATCTAAAAAGACAATACTAGATCCTGATCTAATATGCTTCCGCTCAAATTAACAAAAATTTCACAACAAAATCTATACAACACGACGTGAAAAATAAAATATGTTTTTTAAGATAGAATAATTTATTTTTAGAATAAACTATCACCTTTATACAAAAGACAAATAACCCAATGTCAATTAATAAACATCTGAATTGTGAATCCATACCTCTGCGTTGTGCATCTCAAGTTATATTTTATCCATCAGGAGTAAATATGTTGGTGACCGATGATAAAAGAAGTTTAAAGAGCACCAAGAATGAACAATCATAGCCATTATTTTCAGTTTATTGGACACATAATTCAAGATGTGGTTGCTTAATAATATGGTTTTGTAAAGTCGTTTGTAGTTTGCATTTTTGTCGTTCACCGAAAAGTCCCTTCATTTTTATAAATGAACTAAGAGCAAATAAAAGTAATAGTGAAGTAATGCACCCACTTTTGATGAAGTATAAAAATGAAACCATATAAAATTATTTAGAGGGGTGCTTGAGAAATACTTAAATATAGCCAGATGCCTTCCTCGCTATATAGCACATAATACCATCTTTAATCATCACACAAGTCACTATTAGTGACCACAAGTGGAGATGCCTTCCTTGAGATAATTTTTTTGCATCAACAGTTCAAACATAATAAAGAAAAAAAATGGTTTACACAAATTCACAATGATAAGGTGGCGATTAGCTTGAAATATTATTTTCCAACACCTTCTTCCTATAAGTCCTAAATTATACTCAGTACAGTCATATTACAATTAAAAATAGCAGTACAAAATATGACATGTATACATTACTAAACATATATATATATATATATATATATATATATATATAAGGCAGGTTCAATGGCACCCTAAATAGTGAGCACCCCTTTAGCCTCCCACTTTTCCACCACTCATTTTCCACTAACTCCCCTTCTCTCTCCTTCCACTAACTCTCTCACTTCCCACTTTTTTTCTTTAATATAAATGATAGGTGGAAATCAAGGGGCTTTTGGGGTGCTCCATTTTTGGGGTGCCACGGAATGCTTGCCTATATATATATATATATATATATATATATATATATATATGGGATAGGATCATGTAGCCCCCCTGATTTTCAGCCCCCCATTTGCACCCGAACCACAGCCACTCACTTATATTAAAGAATGTGAGTGGGAAGTGAGAGAATGAGTGGAAGGAGAGAGAGTGTGAAATACTTGGTTGGGGATGAGGGGCTTTTGAGGTGCTGCACTGTTTGGGGTGCTCTCGAACCTGCCCCTATATGAGGCAGGTTCAATGGCGCCCCAAATAGTGAGCACCTGAAACGACCCGAAAATCGCCCTTGCGGGAAATCGTCGGATACGCTTACTTTGGGCTACAACAACATCAGAACAACAACAGCAGACTTTTATAAACATCATAATAATGTTACATCAGAGTACAGAATATCAGAGTACATTGAATAAAATTACAGCGGAAGATAAATTACAATATTTTAATACATGCAGCAGAAACAATAAAATAGATACAGCGGAAGATAACTATGCTCTGGACACAGCTTTAAGCTTCAATCCAACATCCTACTCAAAAGATAAGAACCTGTAGACAAACGACTCGACTGCCCATGTGGAAAGAGGGCACCCGAGTTTGCAAAGGTGGAAACAAACAACGGGTCAGTCATGGGACTAGTGTGAGAATTCTTAACTAATTTAACTAATAGCAATAAGGCAAATCCAAGGACCACGTCGCTAACGCGGAACGGGTTTATTCCAATGGATTGGCGTGCATAACTTAAAGTAAATCTTTAAACAACGCAAGGCTTTTTATAAAAATGAAACCATCATAAGACTCAAGTCCCATCACACAATGCAACGCAAACCGGAGGATAGAGTTTTACCTTGTAATGGTCAAAAATGCTTGATACGTTAAAAATGAATTTGATATTATTATTAGTGTATATATGTTTCAAAAACATTTCAAAGTAAATGTATCAATCCTAGGAAGCATAGCTACCATATACTATGCCTCCATACTAGTAATACAATCAAATCCGTAGGGTCGCATTGGGAATTGGGTTTCCATCATGAGTCAAGGCTAGGGAGGAGCTCCTTACCAATTCGAGACACTCTAGCTAATGTCTCAGGATTCCCCACAGTTAACCCTTGGATCCTGCAGGGCCGGTCCACACATACAGCTTCGTGGATTGGCAATTCCTGAACACACGTTTCCCGATCCCATAGGACCTATCATCCGAGGCGCGCCACATTCCATCATCCACATAAGTAAATATCAGCCAGTTTAAGCACCGACACCACTTCTAGCTAGAAAGAAACATGTTGCTCTCCCTGCGTTCCCTTCTCCTGTTTTAGACTCAACCGGGTTGTGAGGCTCGCGAAGTAACATTATAACCACAAGGCCTGCTTTTCAACAAAGCCTTGATCATCTTCATCTTAGCGTGCCACATTGACAATTCACGCCATGCGATTGATGACTATTAATACACAACCTCTAAGGGCATTAAGCAAGAGAATTAATTCTCCGCCGCCAACGGTCGTATCTTAATAGAAATCAATTTACATAGAACAAAATTCAACGTCATACACATATTCCATTTATAAGCTTATGCTCTGGGTCTGAGCGAAAGCCAAATCCGTACACATCAACACTACGTCCGGATAACTACCATCTTGGCCCCGTCTTGGGAGCAAATCAATCAAGGGCCTAAACACTAGTTACCCATTTGATGTGAAGATCGTCGGTCTTCAATCGTCGTCTTCAATTCTTCGAACGCCGTATCATTATTTGGAATGAGAGTAAACTCGGACTTTCCAAATAATCTTCGCATAATTATCATTTAAACTATTTCATAACGTTATTATTTATCACTATTTTTATTTTTATAAAAATAAATATAAATCATTCCATGTAGTCATTAACATATAAGGGCAACGAATCAACCAGACAAACAGCACACAATCATGTTCATGTATCATATCAAGGTATCATGTTCAATGAACATTTCAATTCCATTCCCACATTTATTTATTAATAAATAACAACTAAAATGTAACTTTCAATTTATTCTTTTACTACATAGAAAATGTCATTAAAACATCTTTTTTTCTTATTTATTTACACTACATGTGAATAAATGTTTTCCTTTTCTTCTACATATCCTATTTACATTAAAATGTAAATGAAAGTGTCATCTAAAATAGTTCTTTTTATTACATAAGAAAATATAAATTCCTATTTTCTATATTATTTATCTTCTTTCTCTCGTTTTATTGGAAATGTAGTATTTCCTTCTTATTCTTTACAATATAGAAAAATGTGAATTTTCTTTTTCATTCTTTACACTATATTCTCTTTTATTACATTTTAAAGAATGTAATTCTTCTAACTTCTTTTGTTACAAAAAAAAATGTAATATTTCTTCTTTTGATTACATTAAGAAAAATGTAATTGACATTATACTGTAAAATCCTATCCTTCAATTGCATTGTAAAATATCTCTTTGTAGTATTTGCATTATAAAATGCACATAAAAATGAAAATGTCAACTCTTAATTTCATGTTGATTTGTGTTAAGGAACACAAATAAAAAGACATGTATTCTCTTTTAAAATCATATTTTATTTGTATTAGGGAATACAAATAAAAATGTAGTATCCTTTTTGTTTTGCCAATCAATACAAAAAGTGAGGCATTTTATATTGAATGGAACATTTTAACTCAACACAATAACATATAAAACACATGATGATTCTTTATTGAATCAGCAAGTTTATTACAATCCAATCATATAAATAAAGGTGATAATATTGAATTGACAATCCTATTCAATCCAATAAGGTGACAAAATAATACTATATATTGGATTTACAAAATAATGTTTAACATTTGAATTGACCATTTAATTCAATTCAAAACAAATGATTAAAATGATGTTTTATATAAATTGACAATTAAATTCAATTCAACAAAAAGTGACAATTTTTAATTTTATATTTTTATATTGAATTGATAAACTAAATCAATTCAATAAAAGTGACAAATTCTATATTTTGATATTGCATTGAATAATCTAAATCAATTCAATAAAATAAAAAGAATGAATAATAATATTTGCCTAACACATATGGATCTATAATTATACATCACGACCAACAGAACAATCATCATACAAATCTCAGCACAACCAAATCTAAATTATATAACTACAATCATTATATTGCAATAAAAAAATGATTGAATTGATTAATTCTTTTTAAACAAAAGAAATCTCACCGGGGCCACAAATTAACTTTAAAAATTCCCAAAAAAATATATTTAGCTATGTTTTGATGCTGCGGACCAAGAAAAATTAATTTCGTTCAATTTTGAGCCTATTTGAAAAATGACCCTTTTCAAGGTGTACATATTAAATATTAAAAATACATTTTTAAACAAATAATTTTCGAAACTCAAAATACATAAGTGTTTACTGTTTTTCAATGCAGAAACGTCATTCTGAACTCAATGGAAGTGGTTTCGAGTTCAAATTCCTTTGTATGCAAAAAGTGGCATTTTTTACCTTTATAAATTTCATAGCGACCTTTCTAAATTTTAAACTGGGCATAACTTTTGATTCCCGCTATGAAATTTCGATTTTCCAGATTTGTTAGAAAGATATTTTTAAATAGTTTCTAATATTTTTGGTTTCACTAAGATCCGTCAAATTTTGCATCCTATATTGTCAGTCAAAGTTCAAGTTTGACTTTTCAAACTACCACGCTATTTCTAACTCCTATTATAATTAAAATTAAATTATTCATCCTAACTTTGATTTAAATCAATTTTTAATCATTTTTATTTTAAATAAATTATTTTAAATATCACAACCCATTAAAATTACTTAATATTAATTTTTAAATTTACCCCAAAATTCAGGGTTGTTACAGTATCCCCCACTTAAAAACTTTTCGTCCTCGAAAAGGAACGAAGCTAAAGTTGTTTAATTAACTAACTTATCATTTTTTTCTCAATTAGTTTCTATAATTATTTTAGTTGAATTACTAATTACACTACACAACCATCAATCAATTAGTTGATTAACTTTCCAAATATATATAACTTTTATATATTCAAAAATCATATTTTCTAAAATAGATTATAATTACAAATACGTATATTATAAGCTTGCTACTCTCAACTCATTCTAGGGCATTACTAACCCCATCTCTAATGAGTTTTCTCATTCTAGGATACTGCTGATCCTATCTCTAATGAGTATTCTTATTGCATATTACTAATCCAATCTTTGATGATTCTTTTGTTCAGTTCTAACGAGTTGTGCCCCAAAGATTTGAGCTAACCAAAGCTTTGATACCAAAGTGAAATGACCCGAAAATCGCCCTTGCGGGAAATTGCCAGATACGCTTACTTTGGGCTACAACAACATCAGAACAACAACAGCAGACTTTTATAAACATCATAATAATGTTACATCAGAGTACAGAATATCAGAGTACATCGAATAAAATTACAGTGGAAGATAAATTACAATATTTTAATACATTGCAACGGAAATAATAAAATAGATACAGCGGAAGATAACTATGCTCTTGACACAGCTTTAAGCTTCAATCCAACATTCTGCTCAAAAGATAAGAACCTATAGACAAACTACTCGACTGCCCGTGTGGAAAGAGGGCACCCGAGTTTGCAAAGGTGGAAACAAACAACGGGTCAGTCAATCGGACTGGTTTGAGATTTCTTAACTAGTTTAACTAATAGCAATAAGGCAAATCCAAGGACCACGCCGCTAACGCGGAACGGGTTTATTCCAATGGATTTTCGTGCATAACTTAAAGTAAATCGTTAAACAACGCAATGCTTTTTAGAAAAATGAAACCATCATAAGACTCAAGTCCCATCACACAATGCAACGCAAACCGGAGGATAGAGTTTTACCTTATAATGGTCAAAAATGCTTGATACGTTAAAACGAATTTGATATTATTATTAGTGTATATATGTTTCAAGAACATTTCAAAGTAAATGTATCAATCCTAGGAAGCATAGCTACCATATACTATGCCTCCATACTAGTAATACAATCAAATCCGTAGGGTCGTATTGGGAATTGGGTTTCCATCATGAGTCAAGGCTAGGGAGGAGCTCCTTACCGATTCGAGACACTCTAGCTAATGTCTCAGGATTCCCCGTACTTAACCCTTGGATCCTGCAGGGCCGGTCGACACATACAGCTTCGTGGATTTGCAATTCCTGAACACACATTTTCCGATCCTATAGGACCTATCATCCGAGGCGCGCCACATTCCATCATCCACATAAGTAAATATCATCCAGTTTAAGCACTGACACCACTTCTAGCTAGAAAGAAACGTGCTGCTCTCCCTGCATTCCCTTCTCCCGTTTTAGACTCAACCGGGTTGTGAGGATCGCGAAGTAACGTTATAACCACAAGGCCTGCTTTTCAACAAAGCCTTGATCATCTTCATCTTAGCGTGCCACGTTGACAATTCACGCCATGCGATTGATGACTATTAATACACAACCTCTAAGGGCGTTAAGCAAGAGAATAAATTCTCCGCCGCCAACGGTTGTATCTTAATAAAAATCAATTTACATAGAACAAAATTCAACGTCGGACACACATTCCATTTATAAGCTTATGCTCTAGGTCTGAGCGAAAGCCAAATCCGTACAAATCAACACTACGTCCGGATAACTACCATCTTGGCCCCATCTTGGGAGCAAATCAATCAAGGGCATCAAAACTAGTTACCCATTCGATGTGAAGATCGTCGGTCTTCAATCGCCGTCTTCAATTCTTTGAACGTCGTATCATTATTTGGAATGAGAGTAAACTCGGACTTTCCAAATAATCTTCACATAATTATCATTTAAACTATTTCATAACGTTATTATTTATCACTATTTTTATTTTTATAAAAATAAATATAAATCATTCCATGTAGTCATTAACATATAAGGGCAACGAATCAACCAGACAAACAGCACACAATCATGTTCATGTATCATATCAAGGTATCATGTTCAATGAACATTTCAATTCCATTCCCACATTTATTTATTAATAAATAACAACCAAAATGTAACTTTCAATTTATTCTTTTACTGCATAGAAAATGTCATTAAAACATCTTTTTTTCTTATTTATTTACACTACATGTGAATAAATGTTTTCCTTTTCTTCTACATATCCTATTTACATGAAAATGTAAATGAAAGTGTCATCTAAAATAGTTCTTTTTATTACATAAGAAAATGTAAATTCCTATTTTCTATATTATTTATCTTCTTTCTCTCGTTTTATTGGAAATGTAGTATTTCCTTCTTATTCTTTACAATATAGAAAAATGTGAATTTTCTTTTTCATTCTTTACACTATATTCTCTTTTATTACATTTTAAAGAATATAATTCTTCTAACTTCTTTTGTTACAAAAAAAATGTAATATTTCTTCTTTTGATTACATTAAGAAAAATGTAATTGACATTATACTGTAAAATCCTATCCTTCAATTGCATTGTAAAATTTCTCTTTGTAGTATTTGCATTGTAAAATGCACATAAAAATGAAAATGTCAACTCTTAATTTCATGTTGATTTGTGTTAAGGAACACAAATAAAAAGACATGTATTCTATTTTAAAATCATATTTTATTTGTATTAGGGAATACAAATAAAAATGTAGTTTCCTTCTTGTTTTGCCAATCAATACAAAAAGTGAGGTATTTTATATTGAATGGAACATTTTAACTCAACACAATAACATATAACACACATGATGATTCTTTATTGAATCAGCAAGTTTATTACAATCCAATCATATAAATAAAGGTGATAATATTGAATTGACAATCCTGTTCAATCCAATAAGGTGACAAAATAATACTATATATTGGATTTACAAAATAATGTTTAACATTTGAATTGACCATTTAATTCAATTCAACACAAATGATTAAAATGATGTTTTATATAAATTGACAATTAAATTCAATTCAACAAAAAGTGACAATATTTAATTTTATATTTTTATATTGAATTAATAAACTAAATCGATTCAATAAAAGTGACAAATTCTATATTTTGATATTGCATTGAATAATCTAAATCAATTCAATAAAATAAAAAGAAAGAATAATAATATTTGTGTAACACCCACCCTCCGTTAGGGTCACTCACAAAGGGAATACCCTAGTTTTGGAGGGGTATTATCTAGTGAACAGGCACAGAGATAACACAAGACAGAACATAGATAAAATGGAGTATATAAAACAGCGGATATAAACTTTAAAACCAAATCTCATTACTGAAAAATAGAGTCAAAACCTCTTACATCAAAATGCCAAGTCATTATTTCATTACATCAAGTTCTAAAGAAGCAAAGTACTTAAAACAACATAAGTAAAATATTATTCCCCAAAAAGTGCATGAGTGCAGCCACAGCATAGCTCAAGACCAAACCGTACATGAGCTGTCAGAAAGCAAGCAAAGTCCAAGCTAAGAGCTAAAGTTTATATCTAAGAGTAACTGGGGCTTACAGATCGTGGTTTTTGAGAACTAAGAACAGAAATTGTCGTAGGATCGTTGTTGAGATGTTGATCTATTCCCTTGAATTGTTGTAGAAACGTTGGCCTTCGATTTGGATCTAGTTTGAATGTTTAAGCTTCAAGTTGGAGGCGGCGGCCATGGTTCAAGAGGAGACTTAGAAGCATAATGGTGTTAGAAAGATTTGTTGTGGATTAGCCTAGGTCTTAGGGTGTTTTTATAGTTGCAACAACTAGTTTAGGCCATAGGATAAACCCTAGAATCGATCTGAACCGCCAAAAATCGTCACAGGCCCTCAAACAATCCAACAGGGTCGAGCAGGAGCAACCAGGCCCAAACCAGGTTCGGGGACCAGGTCGACACCCAAGTCGACTGCGCAGTCGACCTGGTCCTGGGGGTGTCGACTGCCCAGTCGACTCCCCAGCCGACCTGGGGTGCTAGGCGGGAAATTTCCCGCCCAGTCTGTCTGGGTTTTGAAATTCGAATTTGAACTCGAATTCGAACTGTTTTGAACTCCGAAAATTTCTGAAACTTTGGGGAGCCATAACTTGGTCATACGGACTTCGATTTTCGAAAACTCGGACTCGATTTCATGCAGAATTCCGAGATGAACGCAATGGCGCAACTCGTTTCCCTTGGTTCTTATTTTAAAATTTAATTCTGCCTAGATTTATGGTTATAACACGTTATCAAAATACGGGTTGTTACAATTTTCCTAACACATATGGATCTATAATTATACATCATGACCAACAGAACAATCATCATACAAATCTCAGCACAACCAGATCTAATTAAATAACTACAATCATCATATAGCAATAATAAAAAAATGATTGAATTGATTAATTATTTTTGAATAAAAGAAATCTCACCGGGCCCACAAATTAACTTTAAAGATTCCCAAAAAAAATATTTAGCTATGTTTTGACGCTGCGGACCTAGAAAAATTAATTTCGTTCAATTCTGAGCCTATTTGAAAAATGTCCCTTTTCAAGGCGTATATATTAAATATTAAAAATACATTTTCAACAAATAATTTTCGAAACTCAAAATATATAAGTGTTTACTGTTTTTCAATGCCGAAACGTCATTCCGAACTCAATGGAAGTGGTTTCGAGTTCAAATTCCTTTGTATGCAAAAAGTGGCATTTTTGACCTTTATAAATTTCATAGCGACCTTTCTAAATTTTAAACTGGGCATAACCTTTGATTCCCGCTATGAAATTTCGATTTTCCAGATTCGTTAGAAAGATATTTTTAAATAGATTCTAATATTTTTGGTTTCACTAAGATCCGTCAAATTTTGCATCCTGTATGGTCAGTCAAAGTTCAAGTTTGACTTTTCAAACTACCGCGCTATTTCTAACTCCTATTATAATTAAAATTAAATTATTCATCCTAACTTCGATTTAAATCAATTTTTAATCATTATTATTTTAAATAAATTATTTTAAATATCAAAACCCATTAAAATTACTTAATATAAAATTTTAAATTTACCCCAAAATTCAGGGTCGTTACAGCACCCCTTTAGCCTCCCACTTTTCCGCCACTCATTTTCCACTAACTCCCCTTCTCTCTCCTTCCACTAACTCTCTCACTTCCCACTCTTTTTCTTTAATATAAATGAGAGGTGGAAATCAGGGGGCTTTTGGGGTGTTCCATTTTTGGGGTGCCACGGAATGCTTGCCTATATATATACATACACACACACACATGGGATAGGATCATGTAGCCCCCCTGAATTTCAGCCCCCCATTTGCACCCGAACCATAGCCACTCATTTATATTAAAGAATGTGAGTGGGAAGTGAGAGAATGAGTGGAAGGAGAGAGAGTGTGAAATACTTGGTTGTGGTTGAGGGGCTTTTGGGGTGCTGCACTGTTTGGGGTGCTCTCGAACCTGCCCCTATATATATGTAATATAATATAATATAAATTTCAAGAACCATATGGAAATTGCATAAAAGTTAAATGTTTGCATTTATACATGAAATAAAGCTGGTTAAATAATAATAAGAGGATTGATTAAAGACATAGTTACAGTAAAAGCAATGGAAAGTGCTTCAATTCTGCATGTAATATCAGAATCGCGTTAACATCAGTTGTGTTTCTTGCCCTGCGCTATTTTTCACTTTATATTGCCAATCGGTATGTCTTCACCCTGTTCCTGTAAGAGACAAAAATCAAATTTAATAAGATATGGCAACATAATTTATAGCATAAAAGAAAAACAATGTTATTTTTTCTAACAGTCAAATATGCTTTGAAAAGCTAGCCCGTTCTTTACATTTGTACCTTTCACCTGTGAAGTAGAACTTTACCATGGTTTCTGTTAATATATGAGCATTCTTTCATACAAACCGACTATACTCGGTTTCCATAGGGCTATGTTTATCTCTTTGTTTTGGGCCTTCTGTCAGCCCACTTAAGCTTTATTATCGCTACGTATATAAATAGCGTTTACTTTATACATTTTATTCATTCAGTTCTGATTATCAATATAACTTCAGTTTTCTACATCATTACATTTCATAGAAAATTTACATGGTACCAGAGCATATAAGCCAAACGGCAAAATCAAAATAAGGAAAATCAAGATAATTGTATTTCTGATTCAGAAAGAAGGATAAAGTGCAAGTCTCCTCAGAGAGGTTTCATCAACGGAGATCATCCCTTTCTGATCGTGCAGTGTTCTGTTCTTATCAGATCAGAACTGTGCGTGCCTTGCCGGAACTTATTCATGGCGGCTACAGCAGTTCTTTCACCGACCATCAGAGATTATAATCTCGTCATTTGGGTTTCTTTTCCCCTCTGTGTGAAACAGAGATTCTTGAATCTTGAAAAGAAACAAGAACCACTGAGTTCACTTGTTTCCCTTCTATCATCTTGAATAGGCTGCCACTTTTAGAGCAGTGACCACGCCATATCCATGTTCATCAACCTCTGATAATATTTTTTCAGCATCATGGCCGGTGGAAGCACTGAACAATCATCTGCCACCTCAAGAACCGATAACAATGGTCCACCACCACTTTTTTCTCAGCCTCTAGTGAAGCCAAAGAGCCAAGTTATTACCATCCCTCTCGATGAAGACAATTACTTGATGTGGAAATTCCAAGTTGAAACAACCTTGAAGGGATACTACCTCCAAGATTATTTCAAAGGAACTAAAACCACACCACCTGCAATGATCATAGATGCATAGAGTAATATGATTAGCAACCTAGAATTCATTCACCATTAAAAACAGGACAACTTACTGTCCTCGTGGCTGTTATCTTCAATTAGTGCCAATTTGTTGTCACAAGTCATAGGGTGCAATACATCTTATGAAATTTGGTCCACAGTTCAACAAATTTTTAATTCTCAATCAGCAGCAAGAATCATGCACTACATGAGAGAATTTCAAAATGCAAGAAAGGGTGATATGAGCATGCATGAATATATTTCTAACGTAAAGACCCTATGTGATAAACTCAAGGCTGTTGGACATGTTATTTCAGACAATGAACAAATCTTGACTCTAACAAATGGGTTAAACGAATAATATGAGTCTCTTGTCACTTATATTGCTACCTAAACTAACCTAGCAGATATAAAGTCTGTGTATTCAGCCCTACTGGCACATGAGGGTAGAGTGGAACAAAGAAAGGCAATCCAGAGTGAATACAGCATAAACATAACATCAAATTCAAGAAATACCAATCAAAATCAACAAAGAAACACATCTGGATATGGCAGAGGAAACCCACAAGGACAGAGAGGTAATCCCAATCAAAAAGGAAGGGGGAGAGGCAGATCCAATAATAGCAGCAATACATACAAAGTAAAATGTCAGATATGTGATAAACCAGGACATACAGCAAATAGATGCTATTTTAGATTTAATACTGATGTTAACAATGCTCAACAAAGTAATCAGAGAGGCATGAATGCTAATTTAGCACAGGCAAACTTCCAAGGAAGGCAAAATAATGAGGGCGCCACATCACAAGTTACTGGCAGTGATGATAGTGTCAAGAATGATGACATAAATACTGAAGACTGGTTTCCAGATTCTGGGGCAACTAATCATCTTACTAACAACCTTCAAAATCTTAATCTGGGTAACAAGAACTATTGAGGTACGCAAGTTATTCATACTTGTAATGGTGAAACTATGAATATATCACATGTTGGAGCAGGATATGTTAAAGGTAAAAGAAAGTTATATCTCAATAATCTTCTTAGAGTTCCTACTGTTAAGAAGAATTTTATTAGTATATCCCAATTCACTAATGACAACAGGGTATATTTTGAGTTTCACCCTAATTATTGCCTAATTAGAGACTTGCTAAGTAAGGAAATATTATTACAGGGTAGGTTGAGTAATGGCCTTTATAGGTTCAGCCCTATGAAGTCAAGATTGAGCAATGAGAAGAACACTTGGTGTTGCAATGTCAATATTCAGATTAGTAATGATAAGCACAATGAAAACAATTCTGATGTTGTTAACAATAATAATTGTGTCCAAAATGATTTAAACATTTGGCATTGTAAACTTGGACACCCTAGCTATGACATTGTAATGCAGATTTTAAAAGGCAATAATATTTCTTTTAAACACTCACTTGTTCCTATTATTTGCACACACTGTCGACTTGGAAAGAGCCACAAATTACCTTTTGGTAAATCTGAAACTATTTACTCTAAACCCTTTTGAATTAGTTACAACAGATTTATGGGAACCTGCACCATTAAGCTCAAGGCAAGGACACAGGTATTATCTTTCCATAGTAGATGCATATACCAGGTATACCTGGATTTTCTTTCTCAAAGCCAAATTAGAAACATACAATGCAATGCTACAGTTTATGAATTTAATAGAAAAACAAATAAACTGCAGCATTAAAGTCATACAGACAGATAGGGGAAGTGAGTTTTTACCACTTAAACATATTTTTAATCAAAAAGGTATTATTCATAGAACCACTTGCCCATACACATCTGAAAAGAATGGCATTGTGGAAAGAAAACACAGACACATAGTGGAAACAGGGTTAACATTATTATCTACGTCTTCCTTACCTTTAAAATATTGGAATGAGGCATTCAACACAAGTGTTTATCTAATAAATAAAATGCCTACAAAATTTTTGCAAAACAAATGTCCTCGTGAGGTTTTATTTGGAAATAAACCAAATTACACCTTTCTGAGAACATTTGGATGCTTGTGTTTTCCATGCCTCAGACCATATAACAATCATAAACTTTCTTTAAGATCCAGTCCATGTACCTTCATAAAGTATGCAAGTAATCAAAAGGGGTACAAATGCCTGGATGATAAAGGAAAGATTATTGTGTCTAGACATGTGGTTTTTAATGAGTGTGTGTTTCCTTTTGCAGACAAGAAAAAGGATAGAAATCTAAAACATGATCAGTCCAGAACTACTATGGGAATTATTCCTACACTAACTGAATGGACTGAAAAAGCTGATGATAATGAGACACCACCATTAACTATTGCTGCTCCAACTGTTTCCAGCACCAGATCTGATTACAATTCAAGTGAGCATTTAAGTGAAAATGATGATCAAGCACAAAATTATGACAGTAATGACAATAATGATCAACATCGAAGTAGTGAAAATGAAGCAACAGACAGTGGCAGTGAAGAAAACAATGCTCAAGATCAACCAATTGGACACCACATGATCACAAGAGCCAAAAGTGGAATTTTTATACCAAAAGTGGCATTTTTATACCGAAAGTGTATAATGCAACTACTGAAAATGCAGGCACCATAGAACCAGTTACATATGAACAGGCAGTGAAACACAAATCATGGTGCAAAGCTATGAATGAAGAGTATGATGCATTGGTTAAGAATAAGACATGGAGTCTTGTGGCTGCACCAAAAGGTAAGAACATTGTGTTATGCAAATGGATTTACAAACTAAAGAAGGATGCAGAAGGAAAAATATGCAAACATAAGGCCAGACTTGTTGCCAGGAGTTTTTCACAACAGTATGGTTTTGACTTTACTGAAACATTCTCTCCAGTGGTCAAGCCAACAACCATCAGAATCATGTTGAATCTAGCTGTTTACAATGGCTGGGACATAAGACAATTGGATGTATGCAATGCATTCTTAAATGGGGAGCTACATGAAACTGTCTATATGCAACAACCAAAGGGCTATGCTTGCAAAGGAAAAGAAAACTATGTATGTCAGTTACACAAAGCCATATATGGACTGAAACAGGCTTCAAGTGCATCGTATGTTAAGCTAAAGAACACACTAAATGACTTGGATTATACTGAAACAAAGTCAGACAGCTCTTTATACACTAAAACTCATAGTCAAGGAAGTGTCTATATACTTGTTTATGTTGATGATATACTTATGACAGGAAGTGACAATATTGAAATTAACAAGGTTATATCACACTTGGATAAAACTTTTGCTATTAAAGACATGGGGGAAGTAAATTATTTCTTAAGCATACAGGTTTAGAAAAGATCAAAGTTAGAAATATTTCTATCTCAAAGGAAATACATATCTGAAATTCTCATCAAAGCAAACATGGACAAAGCCTAATCCATTTCCACACCTATGACTAGCAATTTACGTCTGTCAAAGCACAAGGGTGATAACATTGACAACGGCACTCAATACCGTAGTATAGTTGGAGCACTTCAATATCTAACTACCACGAGACCAGAAATATGTTTTAGTGTAAACAAGGTGTGTCAGTTTATGGCGAACCCTTTTAGTGAGCACTGGAGAGCGGTCAAGAGAATTCTACGTTACTTATAGGGGACTATAGATTATGGTTTAACAATAAAAGCAGGTAATGATATTAATTTGAGCACTTACAGTGATGCAGACTGGGCTAATGATCCAGATGATCGAAGATCTACATCTGGATATTGCTTGTTTATGGGACCAAACCATATTTCATGGTGCACGAAGAAGCGGCCGACAGTTTCTAGGTCTAGCACTGAAGCGGAGTACAGGGCCATCACGTCAGCCACCGCTGAAGTCATCTGGGTAGAAACCCTAATCAATGAATTAGGGTTAACTTTTACAAAGAAGCCGGTTCTCGGGTGTGACAGTAAGAGCACAGTCTCCTTATCCATCAATCCAATACAGCATTCAAGGATGAAACACATTGAAATCAACCTCCATTTCATCAGAGAAAGAACGGAAGCAGGAAAACTCACGATTAAGCACATACCAGCTTTTTATCAAAAGGCTGACATCTTAACTAAAGCCTTATCAAGGAGTAATTTCAAGAGATTAAGAAAGGAGTTGAACGTTTTCAATGGCGGCGCAGAGCAAAAGCATAGAAACCCTAGATCGGTTTGACGGGGCATGTTAAGATATGAGCATTCTTTCATACAAACCGACTATATTCGGTTTCCATTGGGCTATGTTTATCTCTTTGTTTTGGGCCTTCTGTCAGCCCACTTAAGCTTTATTATCGCTATGTATATAAATAGCGTTTACTCTGTACATTTTATTCATTCAGTTCTGATTATCAATACAACTTCAGTTTTCTACATCATTACATTTCATAGAAAATTTACAGTTTCATAATAAATAGCTTGTGGGAACCTGTCAGAATCTAAATCATGTGACAACGTGGAAAAAGGTAATTAACAGTCACTGAAGTCAAAGTATACTTATTAGCTAGGTGGATGTATGTGATAACCATAGGTGTAGTTACAATTTAACACGGAAAATGCGAAGTAAATTGTCATATTGATTTTTTGCAGACCATGTGATTTACCATTGTAAATTATGCATTTGGAGGTATTAAGTGAAGATAATGATTCTTAAAAGAATGCATGTTCAAATCAAAAAAGTGCACATGATTCATTTGAAACCATATATTGGAACAAAGTTTGGTTAATCTTGAGAATAACATACATATGATATGGCTTTAACTAACGATTCAGAAAGGCATCACTAATCGTTACCTCCTAAGTTTTGAAAGGGAAAGCATGAATTCAGAGTAAGTTTCTTTTTCCCTTATTCTAATGCATATTTTGCTAACCAAAATATAGTACATGTACTATTTCTTACGGTATAATTCATCAAATTTGTCCAACTATCAGTTAGAATAGTGAATTAAACAAAACTAATATGACAGGTAATATTGAGAATTTTTTGAAACAATGGTTCTGCATAGTCAATGATGAAGCATTGATAAAGAAACATGGGCGAAAAATAGCATACTGATTCCACAGATGAAAGTGTATCAAGAGAGTGTAAACAATTAAAAAAATTAAAAGAAATAGAAGAAATAAAAGAAGATACATGGCAGATGAAGTAAAGAGCAATGAAATCACGGTGTACTTATGATAGTTCTTATAAATCGTTTATCATAGAAACGAAGGCTATCTTACCCAAGGTTGCATTCACATTTGGGTTTAATCGAGGTTAAGCACGATACTATAGTTTTATAAAAACTTATCTATAACTTGTTTATAATAATATTACATAAAGATACATGCATAATTGACATGCCTATATCAGAGTATTTAATTTACAATGGTAAACTTATCTATGTTCAACGTAACATAAATTATTTCCATCAATTTCAGATGAAATTTAAGCATATAAATCCATCCTAACAAACCTGATTATACAAACTGCAGGTTTATGAACTTGTATGAAAAATAACGACATAAAATTTGTTAATGGAGATAAAACAAGAAATATCTGAGATGCGAGCAAAGATCACTTAAATAAACTCTAAAGTTATTTATTTATTAAAATTTGAGTTTTATGGTGGTGGACACTATGCCAACTTTCCAATTTTCAGAGCAATAGGCCAAACATTTGAAGATAAAATAATTCCCCTCATAATTTGTAAATTCTTTGTTACCCAAACAAACTAAAAATATACACAATAATTGGAAATAGAAGTAGCCAAGAGTCATCATCACTTTTGTATAAGCCATTTTATAAAAATCCAGAAACCTATAAGCTCAAACAAAATCATTTACTTAAATAAATTAGATAATCTACCTGTAATGTAAATGTTTTTCCACCAATAAATGCTCCACAAGCAGATATAGTAAAAAATAATCATCAAGCTTAGCACCATAATCATAATCTATCTATAAAATAAGTGGTGACCATGATCTTCCTGCAAAAATACGTAATTAGTTCACAGAATTCATTTATTGGGAGAAAATTAATATTAGGAGCCATACATTGATATATTTCACTATCTTAATTCTACATTGATCGTATATTGCGTGCCTATTAGAGACTTCCACGTATGTTGCCGAACTTAAACACCTCCAACTAAAAGTAGATATTTTCAAACAACAAATACTATGAATACAACACCTACTACAGATATGTTTCAAATAAATAAATCCTTTTAAGTTAGTTGTAAATGTGTTAATAAAATCTGTTGACAGTACTGAAAGTATGTTGTCACTTAAGCAGGAGAAAAAAATTTACATGTCAGAAAAAGATAGTGCAAAAGCTGAGCTTTAAAGGAAGTACTCAATGTTCAAGATTTTGGCATTGACCAGCTTCTCATCCACAAATTATTTGTTGTACCCACATGGTACAGAAACGTCGTTAATTGCAAAAAATGGTTTTTCTAAGATCATGGAAGCAAGTTCAATTGTATGCATGATTTCTTATACAGATATTACAACAATATGACCTTCATTATCGTAGAGCTAATATAAAACATGGTAGGCATACTTGCCAGTTTCAGTTACATGTTTTAGAGGCAAAGTAATTCTTCAGTTCTCTAATATACGCCTAAAGAAGAGCACATAAACACATAGGCGTCTAAGAGAAAGGCAATTATGCATATTCTCTTTAGTGGGCATATAAAAAAATAATGCATGCTCGTATATAATGAAGACCGAATAAGTTTCCAGTTTCCATTATTACATTAATACACTTTCGTCTGTATATGGGCCTTTGCCCACGTCACTTTTATTTACAACTCTTCTACTAACAGTTGGACTTTGCATTATAAATAGTCCCTATTACATGTACAAACGATCATTCTGAATCAATACAGAAAATTACAATTTCATCTTCTGTTAGAAATTTATTATGGCATCAGAGCACTGTTAAGCCAAACGGCATCAAAATTTTGTCTCAGCTCAGCGTTCAAGCACTTTAGATCATCAGAAAAGGTGTATTGTGCAATTCTCCTCAGTTTATCCTTCATTATCGGAGATAATACCCTTCTCTGATCAGAATTATGTTCTTATCAGTCGCTTTTCGATCTGAATTGCCTCGCCAGAGGGTGGAATCAGAGTATTCTCATCATCTTCTTCGGTTGTGGCTGCAATTCTGGTCATCTGACATTGTTGTCGTCATTTAATCAGAGATTCGGTTGCAAAAATCGCTTTACAATGATCTTGTTGTCCAAAAATCTCATTCTTGATCGTATTTCATCCATCTCCCACTGAAATTCTGGTTGCAGAAATCACTTCATCAGTGATTTTGCCATCCAAGAATTCCTCCTCTTACTCAAGAAAGTGTCCTGACAGTATTTCACCCACTGGAATTCTGGTTGCAAAAAGAAAAAAAAACCACTTTCAGTGATTTAGCCGTCTAAGAATCCTTTCTCTCATCCAAGAAAATTATGACTTCGGGCATCCTTAATTCATAATGGCAGGAAGTAATGATCCACTCAGTTCAACATCATCTGGTGTAAACCCCATAACCGTTTCCCATTCAAATGTCCTCCTAATAAAACCAAAAGCCCACATAATTACCATCCCTTTAGACGAGGATAATTACATGTTATGGAAGTATCAGGTGGAAGCAGCATTAAAGGGATATGGTTTGCTTGATTACACCAGAGGTACTGTTACTGTCACACCTGCAATGATACATGACAAAGATGGAAATCTTGTCAGTAATGAAGATTACAAGATTTTTCAGAAACAAGATAGTCTGCTTGTATCATGGTTAATATCATCTATTAGTGCTAACATGTTGTCTCGAGTGATAGGATGCAACACATCATTTGCAGTATGGAATGCTATTGAGCAAATATTCAGTTCACAATCCGCAGCAAGGGTCATGTTATATAGAATGCAACTACAATGCATAAGAAAAGACGAAATGACAATGAGTGACTATCTAACAAGGTAAAAACACTCTGCGACAAGTTAAATGCTACTGGACATACAATCAGTGAAAGTGAGCATGTTCTTTACATTACCGGAGGATTGGATGAAGACTATGAATCAATAGTGACATATATAGCATCACAAAAGGTCGTACCTGATTTGCAATATGTGCATTCAACTCTTCTTGCACACGAGGGAAGAGTTGAACAGAAAAAGCTATCACAATCTGAATTTTCTGTTAACTACACCTCTACAACAAGAAATAAGGCTCAGCAGAGAACTAATACTGGTCAAAACAAACAAGAAAATCAGTTCTTTATGGGGGTATCCAGGCCAAAGAGGCAGAGACAGAGGTGGAAGGTTCAATAATAACAATAGAACAAAGTGTCAAACCTGTGAAAAATTTGGACACATAGCAAGCAGATGCTACTTCAGATTCAACATTGCCTTTAATGTGAATCGGCAAAATCAAGGAAATCAGAAAGAGCGAAATGTCAATGTGGTACAAATGGGTCAGCAAAGAATAAGGGGTGAAAGCTCAAGAATGCAGACACAAAGTTTAAATTCAGATGACTCAAATAAGGCAGAGGACATAAATCTGGATGACTGGTATCCAAATTCAGGAGCTACTAACCACGTCACCAATAATCTTCAGAATTTAAACTTAGGGAACAAAAACTACTCAGGTACGTGTTCTGTTTCTATGGGAAATGGTGAAACTGTCAGTATATCTTACACTGGTCGTGGTTACATTAATGGAAAAAGGGAATTTCATTTGAATAATCTTCTTAAAGTACCCAAGATTAAGAAAAACTTAATCAGTATGTCAAAATTCGCTAATGATAACCATGTATACTTCGAGTTTCACCCAAACTACTGCCTAGTTAGGGATTTACTGAATAAAAACATATTACTATAGGGTAGTTTGGAAAAGGGGCTATACAAGTTCAAGAACTTGAAGTCAAGACATGCTATTGATAATGGAAATTCTTGCTATAATATAGAAACTATGTCTACTAATAGCAATGATATCAAAACATTTGATGAATGGCATTGTAAACTGGGGCATCCTAGTTTAAAAATTGTAAAACATGTTTTGAATGAAAATAAAATTGATTGCAAGTATATACCTGATTTTTATATATGCAAGCATTGCCAAATTGGCAAGAGCCATAAACAGCCCTTCACTAGGTCTGATACAAGGTATAGTAGACCACTTGAACTAGTTGCGCCAGACTTGTGGCGAAGGGGTACACACAAGAATACGGATTTGATTTTAACGTGACTTTTTCTTCTGTGGTAAAGCACACTACTATAAGGATAATCATCAACATTGCCTTGCATAAGCAATGGTGTATAAGACAGCTAGACGTTTACAATGCATTTCTAAATGGAGACTTACAAGAGGAAGTGCACATGGAGCAACTAAAGGGGTACAAAAGTATCAGTGATAGTAATCTAGTGTGTAAACCACACAAAGCTATTTATGGACTTAAGCAAGCTTCGAGGGTTTGGTATGACAAACTCAAAGATACATTTGTAAAACTTGGATTTGCAACAGCCAGATCTGATAGTGCATTGCATATCAAAAGAAGTGGAGAAAACATCACATATGTTCTCGTGTATGTCGATGATATATTGATTACAGGAAGCAGTCAAACAGAGATAAATAAAATTATTCAACATCTGCATCAAGTTTTTTCTATCGAGGACTTGGGAACCCTTACTTATTTTCTAGGCATTCAGGTGATTCAGAAATCAAGTACAGAAGTCTTACTATCTCAAAGGAAGTACATTACAGACCTATTGCTTAGAGCCAAGATGGATAAAGCTAGACCAATGCCTACCCCTATGACTAGCAATTTAAAGTTATCTAAATTCAAAGGGGAGCCAATCCACAATGTTAAAGAGTACAGGAGCATAGTTGGTGCATTACAGTATGTGACAGTGACTAGACCCGACATCTGCTATAGTGTCAATAAAGTATGCCAGTTCATGCATTCACCACACAATGAACATTGGATGGTTGTTAAACGCATACTACGCTATCTTAAAGGAACAATTAATTATGGTATGAGTTTAAAAGCTTGCAAAGACCTACATATACAAGCTTATAGTGATGCAGATTGGGCGTTAGATCCAGATGATCGGAGGTCAACCAGCGGATATTGCGTGTTCATGGGTCCAAATCCTATTTCCTGGTGCTCGAAGAAGCAACCGACCATATCACACTCGAGCACCGAAGCAGAATACCGATCTGTAGCCAGCACGACGGCTGAAATTATGTGGATAAACTCCTTGATTCAAGAACTCGGATTTGCATCAAACAAGAAGCCAGTTGTATGGTGCGGCAACTTGAGCACTGTTTCTCTCTCAGTTAACCCTATCCAACATGCTCGCACGAAGCATATTGAAATAGACTTGTAGTTCGTACAAGAACAGACCATAAAAGGGAAATTGGACGTCAATCATGTGCCAACCCTCTATCAGAAGGCGGATGTACTCACAAAGCCCCTCTCAGCAAAGAACTTCACTCGTTTTAGGGAGGAATTAAAGATTAATCACGATGGCGACACAAAAGAGGAAATGGGAAAACCCTAGATAATTTTGAAAGGGACTAATGAAGACCGAATAAGTTTCCAGTTTCCAGTATTACATTAATACACTTTCATCTGTATATGGGCCTGGGCCTTTGCCCACGTCACTTTTATTTACAACTCTTCTACTAACAATTGGACTTTTCATTATAAATAGTCCCTTTTACATGTACAAACGATCATTCTAAATCAATACAAAAAATTACAATTTCATCTTCTGTTAGAAATCTATTAGTATATATATTCATTAAATATTCTCAGTATTTAATGTTCTAGTACCTCTTGTGAACGGATGGATGAACTCCTATGTCAAGTTTCTCCCTTTAGGCGGAACCTTTGAGTAATACTACCTATTTCTCAGGATCTAGAATCCAAGCACAGTAATCACCACTCAGTCACCTGTAAATGCTTCACTAAAATTAAGATAATTATATATACATATATAATGCTATATCAAACATAAACAACTGTGGTATTTTTTTATCTACTGAATTATAATGTCATCCTAGTTTGTATATGAATTATAATCATCATTTGATGTAGACAGAGTGACAAATATTTTAACCTCTTAAATGAAAAAATGAGCCCAAAAATAAAAAAATAAAAAAAAACGTTCGAAATACAGCAAGGAAGTATAATAGATCACACGATTAATCCAAACTACCTAATCTGATTTGTAGTCATTTAGGAATAATTAGAGGTTGTAGCATTAGGAAATAGTGTTTTAGTGCATATAAAGGGATAAGATTATTTGCTCGAAATAATACAGATAATGATCTTTAATTTACATATCTCACAGCAAGAACGTCGACGAAAGTATACAGAATAGGGAAAATATTGTTTTGATAATTATTGACTCAGTCAAACAACGAGGTCTCTCAAGAAACCCGATAGGCTGTTTATTTATTTAACAAGTAACAAAAACAATCAATTAATGCCATGGTTTAAGAAATGCCAACTTCAAACGAAATGAAAAAAACAAAACTGCCAATTTTACCCACCATAATTTTATTGTTAGTTAAGTTGGCTATTATACCACAAATCTTTCAGGACTTCGGTAACAATGGCTTTTGTCAAAGTCCATATCATATCCAGAGTCACTCATCTTATGTCTAAATATGACTGTTATACATAAGATCATCTACATAAATTAAACTTATTTATATAACTCTATAACCAATTGAACTATAAAATGGAAAGAATATAGTTTTCTCTTTAGTTTTACATCTCACACGTTACATACCAAATCTGTCGAGATTAATGGTAGCGGAAGCCAAACTCAACACACACAGCCCAGTTTAATGCATAAAATAACAAAGAAAGCAAAATAGAGAACACATAAGGATTAATGAGGTTCAGCTGTAAAGCCTACGTCCTCGGGTAAGGAGAGTGATTTTATTACCTCACAAAGGAGAACAAACAAAAAACACTTACAAAGCTTTTCATATGAAGCACTCAGCTCAATGTCTCTCCTTTCATTTTGTGGCTGCTACTCATTACATAAACCCTTACAACAAAGTCAATATATAGTATGGTGTTTGGGCTTTAACAAGTAATAGGCCCATAAAGCTTTAACATAATAATGCACTGAACAAAAGGCACGTGACTGCATATAAAAGTGCAACAGTCTTCACAATTCTCCACCTCGGATCATGTATAAAAGCATGAGATGATCACGCACAAAGCACTCTGATTGCCACATATCCAGCTGCACCACCAAAGCAGTTGCCTACGTACCCAAGCGGGATCAAGCTGCTGTAGTTCATCATAATGTTTCGCAAACAAGACTTCACAGTGTTCCGAAGAACCTACACCCTATCGGGGTATCATACATCAAACATACAAAACATTAATCAAGTCAAGACAATGCTTGAACTTGACATTAGGAACCACTTTAGTCAACATGTTCGCGGGATTCTCTTTTGTATCTATCTTCACCAAGAGAATATGACCCTCAGCTATTAATTCTCTTATGAAATGATAACGCACATCAATGTGCTTTGTTCGGGCATGATGAACTTGCTAGGTGGATGGCACTCATGCTATCACAATACATAGGAAGTTGATCCTGCACCACTCCCAAATCATCCAACAAGCCTTGTAGCCATATAGCTTCTTTGAAAGCTTCGGTCATTGCCATATACTCTGCCTCCGTAGTAGATAGAGCCACTGTCGGCTACATAATAGACCTCCAACATATAGGACCTTCTACCAAGGTAAACACATACCCTGTAGTAGAGCGCCTCTTATCAAAATCACCAGCATAATCTGAGTCTACATAACCAACATAGATGACTGTTGTTCATATCCCTCACAAATTCTAAACCAGCATCAATAGTTCCTAAAAGATATCTCAAAATCCATTTGTCAGCATTCCAGTGCTCTTTTCCAAGAGCATGCACATAACGACTGACCATACTCACAGCATGTGAAATATCCGGTTATGTACAAACCATTGCATACATAAGACTCCCAGCAGCATTAGCATAAGGCACATGTGCCATAAACTAAATCTCATCATCATAGGAAGGACACATAGTTGCACTCAGTTTAAAATGAGCAGTAGGAGGAGTACTTACCGATTTGGTTTCTTTAGAAATGCCAAATTTCCTTAATACCTTCTTCAAATATGTCGTTTGAGATAAACACACCTTGCCCTTCATTCTATCTGTCTGAATCTCCATGCCAAGAATCTTCTTCGCATCTTCAAGATCTTTCATTTCAAATTCAGCTGACAAGTTACATTTCAACTTCTCAATCTCAGACTTGCAAGTAGATGCAATTAGCATATCATCTACATACAAAAGCAAATAAATGAAAGAACCATCACTCATCTTCTTCAGATATACACAGTGATCATGGTGGCCTCTTGTGTATGCTTGGCCTAACATAAAGCGATCAAATCGTTTATACCACTGTCTCGGAGACTGTTTCAGTCCATACAACGATATTTTCAACTAACACACCAGATCCTCTTCACCGGGAGATTTGAATCCACTTGGCTGAGTCATATAGATCTCCTCATCTAGATCTCCATGTAAGAACGTCGTTTTTACATCCATCTGAACCAGATTCAAGTCATACTGCGCTACCAAGGCTAACAAGATATGAATAGAGGAGTGCTTCACAGCTAGAGAGAATACTTCATTGTAGTCAATTCCCTCCTTTTGCGAATAGCCTTTTGCAACTAGCCTTGCCTTGTCGTGAATCTCATTTTTCTTCACTCCTTCTTTCTTAGCATATACCCACTTGCATCCAATTGTTTCTTGCTCTTCGGGAGCTTGGCAAGAACCCAAGTGTCATTCTTGTTAAGAGATGTCATTTCTTCACCCATAGCCGCTTTCCATTCTTCACACTCAACACTACGAACAACTTGTGTGTACGTTTCAGGAATGCCTTCATCAATAACTGGTAAAGCATAAGTTACACAATCTCGAAACCAACCTGGTTTCCTAATATCCATTTTTGGTCTGCTAGAAGCAATTGACTCTGGAACACTCCTCTCAGCCTCTGTTTCTATTTCTAACCCATCTTAGGAATCATCATCACTGCCCCGGTCAACCATAACTTCATCTGTTTCGACAACTGAATCTGTCACCTCTTCAGAAGAAGGTCTCACTAGTACTGTTTCATCTGGGACTTGTGTAACAATATCGAACTTCACATGCTGCAGAGTTTCACAATTACTGCTCTCTCCACCTGATGAGAACCCTTAGGCTTTAGCATAGCAGCTTCATTAAACGTAACATCCCTGCTTATAATCATTTTCTTGGTAACTGGATTCCAGAGTTTGAACCCTTTGACTCTAGTCTTCATGCCAACAAATATTGCCTCAACAGCACGAACTCCAAGCTTATTGTCCTTCACATGATACCAAGCAGGACAACCAAATACATGAATCAACTCATAGTCATAAGCAGGCTTACCATACCAGAATTCCATTGGTGTTTTGCCTCCTAATGCAGATGAAGGCAACCGATTAATGAGAAAACATGCATAAGTAATAACTTCAGCCCAGAATGCTTTGCTTAATCCAGAATTAGACAACATACATCGTACTCTCTCTAGCAGTGTACGATTCATCCTTTCTGCAACTCCATTCTGCCGTGGTGTTTCTCTAACTGTGAAGTGTCTCTTGATTCCCTCATCTTGACATTCTTTGTGAAATGGATCACTTGTGTACTCTCCACCATTGTCTGAACGAAGCACTTTGAGTTTTCTACCCATTTGAGTTTTAACTGCTTTCTTCGATCTCACAAATATTTCCAGAACATCACTTTTCTGTCTCATGACATACACCCATACATGCCTAGAATAGTCATCAATAAAAGAGATAAACCAATGCTTACCTCCCAAAGAAGCATTTTTGGAAGGACCCCACACGTCCGAATGAACATAATCTAGAACTCCACTAGATTTATGGATTCCCTTACCAAAGCGAGATCTTATCTTCTTGCCTTTTACACAATGTTCACAGAAATCTAACTTACAGACAACAGCCTCTTTCAACAGATTTTGCTGAATCAAAGCATTCAAAGATTTCTCACCTGGATGTGCAAGCCTCATGTGCCATAGCATTGCATATTCCTTGGCAGCAACTTCACTCTGCTCAGCTGTAGCTACATCCACAGTCACTGTTCTTCCATTTAAGTAGTACAAGTTGTGATGACGTGTACCTTTCATAACAACCATAACTCCAGAAATCACCTTCATAACTCCATTTTGGCCATCAAGTCTTAATCCCTTGGATTCAAGCATTCCTAAAGAAATCAGATTCTTTTTCATACTTGGCATGCACCTCACATTTTTCAATTCTCTAACCATGCCATCATGCAGTTTCAGGCGAATACTACCAATTCCCACGATGCTACAAGAATTGTGATTTCCCATCAATACTTCGCCCTCAAACTTCGTAAAATTTGAAAACCATTCTCTATTTGGAGTCACATGAAAGGTAGCACCCGAATCAAGTATCCACTCATCATCTTTTGCCTTAGAGTTAGAAGGTACCATGGTTAAAGAGAAATCTGACTCATTCCCTGTGTCTTTGCTGGACTGGACTACATTTGCTACACCTTTTCCTTTCTTGTCTCGCTCCTTGACCTTAGGACAATCCTTAGCCCAATGGCCTTTTTCATGACACCAAGCACATTCATCCTTAGCCAAACTCCCTTTTTCTTTCGAGTATCCTTTACTCTTATTAGTATGTTGGCCAACATTTTTCTTGTGGTCTGATTTTCTGCCTCTCACCACAGGAGCATCACCACTATCTTCTCTGGAGATATCATCTCTATCCATCTTTCGGAATTCTTCACTGTGTAATGATGTAGCGACTTCATCATAAATCAGCTTGTCTTTGCCATGAATTAGCGACTTAATCACGGGTTCATATTTCTTTGGAAGTGAATTCACTAAGCACAAAGCTTTCTCCTCATCTGGAATGATCTCATCATAATAAACCAACTCGGTAAGGAGTTTGTTAAAGGAATCCAGATGCTCAGTCAGAGTTGCACCCTTCTTCATATTGAATACAAATTTCTTTTTAGATGAATTTGGTTTGCCACATTCTTCACAATGTACTTCGCTTCAAGTTTTTCCCATAATTTTTTCAGCAAGGTCTCATGTTGCTAGTTCACTCTGATACCTGCTTCCAAGCAACCCCTGATCGTAACTAAGCAAAAGCTTTGATTCTTTTCCCACTGTTTGTCTGACTATTCTTCTGGTTTCTCTATTCTCAAACAAGGTTCCAAATCCAAATGTTCAAGAGCATTATACACATCTGTTCTCCATAAACCAAAGTTATTGTTTCCATTAAATTTCTCTGCATCTAACCTTGCTCTGTGATACACTATTTTTCAGACTGATTAGATTCACTCATTTTCGCAACATAAGCAACTTACACAAGAGAAACAAACACAAATGCAAAAACTGGCTTCACAGGAATTTCAATCGAACACCTTCTGTGCACTAAACTGAACACACATATCCAAAGATAGCAATAGCAAGCTTCGATACCAATTGTCGAGATTAATGACAGTGGAAGCCAAACTCAACACACACAGCCCAGTTTAATGCATAGAATAACAAAGACAGCAAAATAGAGAACACACAAGGATTAACGAGGTTCAGCTGTAAAGCCTATGTCCTCGGGTAAAGAGAGTGATTTTATTACCTCACAAAGGAGAACAAACAAAAAACACTTGCAAAGCTTTTCATATGAAGCACTCAGCTCACTATCTCTCCTTTCATTTTGTGGCTGCTGCTCATTACATAAACCCTTACAGCAAAGACAATATATAGTACTGGTATAATGAATTCAATATAGAAAACATGAATATTGCTTTGTTTCAGCATGAACTTATTCAAAAAAATATTCCTTTAATTAATTTACTCTATTCGTTTTTCAACTAAAATATGAACAAGCTTGAAATTCGATTTCCTAGTAGAAAGCTGGGATATATCATAAGTTGAAATGATAAATTGTCTAACCTTATCATTGACGCAAAGCAATGATTATGGAAAGAAGTATATACATAACAATGATTATGGAATTTACTATCGATTCCTTATAGACTTAGAGGATTAGATAGAGAAGAATGGGCAGCTATCTTTCTAAACTTGGATTAGATTTAGCTACATTTGGTCGTTAAGGAAAAAATAAGTCGAATATTATTTATGTTACTTCATGTTGCTTTTGAGTTTATAATAATATACAATGGATTACAATTCTTTGATGTTTGAGTGCGTTTGAGTAGAATCAACTAAAGGGTGGTTTAATTATACCATTTGTTTTGGTGAAAGGAATTTTCAACTTAGGCATTTTAAGAATGGTTATGTTTCTACGTTGGTTTAACTCTTGTTTATCGTTATGCATATGGTAATATAGGTAGAGCTAAATCTAAAGTTGTAATGCATTAATCATTATATACATCAGAAACTACTTGTAAAAAAGTATATGTATCATTTTAAAAGAAAAAAAGAAAACTGTTGTCATGTGCATAGCACAATATTTATTGTTCAGCAAACAAAAATCAATAGCTTTGATATCATAAGGTGTGAATTTTATACATAGATTATGAGTATATACATAACTGATGATATCATCAAATAGCTCTATATCAAATTTGTGGCACTAAAGCATGTACAAAGGGAAACCTTGCAGTATATATGTCATTGAGGACATTATTGAAGAAAAAAAACTTTATAGGTACATGTTACATCATATACTCACAAAAAGAACACTACGCCATAAGTGGGCATATCCGACACTAGTTTTATGTGGCTGTAGATTGAAAAAGCGTTGCCTTAGGCCGTTTTTTTCAAATAGACAACACTAGAGGGGCGTGGCATCCGCAGCCATTGCCGTAGCTCTCTAAAGCAACACATTTTGCAATCTACTGCCGTAGAGAGAAAGTATTGCATTATAACTGTATCGCAACGGTACTTGCAAGTAATGCAATAATATACAGCGTTGCCTTAAGCATAAGTCAGAGTCTAACTTCCAGGTCACGATAGTAGCACCCATGTGAGCTTTCCACGTCAGCTGCCCATGTGTCACACGCCACGTCAGCCCTCCACGTTAGTTGCCCATGGGTCACATGCCACGTCAGGTATCCACGTGGCAAGAGCCACGTCAGCTGTGGGTCACACGTGTCGTACCATAGTAGAATTAATAATATTGTACTTAATGCAACACCACTGCAATATGTAATGCAACACCATTATTGTAACACCCCACGTCCATTAATGTCACTCTCAAAAGGAATGCATTAACTTTCATGGAGTATTATTAGGGTATAGAACATAATATAACATGAAAAATACATATATTGGTACTTGAAATTTTTAAAACAACTTTTATTGTAGCGGAGAAATAGTTTGATTACAACAACTTCATAAACCAAGTACACTTAATATCCATTTTGACAAACTGTTTTTAGAGTACATAAAGTAAAAAGCACAACCCCAACATAAGTAGCGATAAAAGATAAGAGCTAAACTTTACTTTCAGCAATCAAAGCACTTCCAACAGAGAGAGAAAGGGATCCAAATCAAGCTCCACTAGTACTAGTCCCACCCTGAGAACCTGGGGGGGGGGGAGGAAGAAAAGAGGCGAAAACAAGAGGGTCAGACATAAAGTCTGGCGAGTACAATAACTTTAACAATATAATTATTAAAGTAATTAGGATAAGGTATAAACTGGTAAAACAAGGAATGACTGTGAAACAAGTGGGCAAGTCAAAACAAACAAGAGGAATATTCTGGCGTTAATCTTGTTCCTAACCGCTATAGGATAATTACTATACTGCACCAATGCTAACTACACCGCACCATTACTAGTCTCATACTGGAAGTTGATCCCTCTTACTAATCATAATTATAGTAATAGTAGTTTCGTGTACTCCTAGCTGCTATCGTAGGTGTCGCATGCTCCTACCTCCACTAGTTGTACCCACTACCCTCCCCCGTCTAGTTACAACATTTATTCATAATATAGTAGTTTCTTGTACTTCTAGCTGCTGTCATAGGTGTAGCCTGCCCCTATCTCCACTAGTCATACCCATTACCTTCCCCATTCGATCGGCTACCTAACTCGTTGATACCCGTGCTGGTCCCACAGTGGGGTGTATCACTCCCCAAAGTGGCAACCCGATACCACTAAAGATGCACGACTTATATCTACACGATGCAACAACGTCGAACCTACCAGCCTGGGCCCACGCACGCACACGACCCCGTTGGACTTGCGTTGCCACCGTTAACCCGTTTTGACATCTTACAATCAAACCCAGTAAGCATGTACCGTCCTCAATCTAACTCGAGCTCACAAAGATACTTAATGGGTTACTGGTTTGAAAATGGTCCCCCATGCTTGACACAAGCTTTCCACCTATGCTTGGTCCTCACTAGAATTTCCCACTTAACCCCTTCTTATTGATGTCTTCTTACATGTTTCAATTTGGTTAAGTGTTTATAATTATATCCCACATGTCACCCATGTTACCCACTTATCAAATCAACATGTGTTATTGGTTAAGCTTGTCTTAAACCTATCTGCTTATCAGATCAATATATATATTATTGGTTTTAACCCTATCCACTTATATATTATTGGTTAAGCTGATCTTAACCCAATCCACTTATCAGATCAATATATATTACCGGTTAAGTTTGTCTTAACCCTATCCACTTATCAGATTAATATTTTTTTTTGGTTAAGCCGGTCATAACCTTATCCACTTATCAAATTATTGGTTAAGTTGGTCTTAACCCTATCCACTTATCAGATTATTGGTTAAGCTGGTCTTAACCCTATCCACTTATCAGATTAATATATATTATTGGTTAAGCTGGTCTTAACCCTATCCACTTATCATGTTTTACTTAATTTATGATTAAGTACATCTTAATTCACAGATACATTGGTTAAGAGAATAACTCCCTAAGTATCAATCTCGAAGACCGAAATCAACATCAGATTGGTACTCAGAGAATTACTCACTCAACCAAACTTCTGTTTGTCATTAATATTCATTTTTGATCAGCATTAAATAATTATTAATGCACAGACCTCTCACATTAAGTCGATTGCTTGTGGCCGCCAGATATGCCGGGCGGTTCCGGGCAGACTTCTACTACAAGCCAGACTTAACCTCATGTCTAAGCATCATTTAATTTATGCCTTTGACCTCTCACATTAGACTACCTTATGTGGTTGATGGATTTTCCAGGCAGGTCTGGGAACTCTTATACCACAAACGAGTCTAACCTCGTGTCTTAGGCCTTTATTACTCATTTAATTTATGCCTTTGACCTCTCACATTAGACTACCGTTTGGGGTTGCTGGATTTGTTGGGTGGGTCCGGGCAGTCTTACACCACAAATGAGTCTAACCTCGTGTCTTAGGCATTTATTATGCATTATTATTATTCAACCCCAATTTTAACTAATATCCCTAGTTAAAATTGCCAATAACTTCCAATTTTAATCCATGTCCATAATTGTCACCTAAATTATGTCCATACTTTTTAGGTATATAAATTATACCAATTAATGTCTCAATTTAATTATATGCCTTTAAAGCCATTTTATGTCAATTCACAATTTTGTAAAATTAATATTTTCCCATTGTCCCCACGCTATTCGTTCGTTTTAATACGATATATGTTAGACTCGAAAGTAGTCTAACTTATAAAAAGAAACGCAACATCACAACTTGCATAACACATAAAATAGATCATAACATAAGTTTGCATAGCCAAGAACTTGCATAGGCAATGGATATATATATATATATATACCATAAATTTGAATAAACTATCATGGATCTAAATATAGATCTAAACATGTAATCGTGAACTTGCATATATGGATATGGTTTTCCTATATCTTGCACATGAATTTCATACATACTTACATTCAAACTAGCGTATGATTCATATACAAAACTAGCATATGATTCACATACAAAACTATCATATGCAATGGGCATATAGAACATAAATTTGCATAACTATGTACTGCCATGGATCTAAATATAAATCTAAACATAAAAATGTGAACTTGCATATGGATCTAAACATGTAAATTAATGTCACATGTTTTGCATATAAACTAGCATATGTATATACATGATTCACGTATGAAATTGTATATAATCCACCAACAGACTTGCATAAGATTCATATATAATTTAACATCCCAAACTTACATAAGATTCGCGTATGCTTTAACATCCTAAACTTGCATAAGATTCACATATGTTTTAACATCCCAAACTTGCATAAGATTCGTATATAATTTAACATCCTAAACTTGCATAAGATTCATGTATGATTTAGATCTACAAACGTAAGTTAACAAAACAATCATATACTCATAAACAAAATCAAGTAACGTCACGTGAATCAACAGATATGTTCTCATAATCCAAGTCATGAACCATCTTAATTAATTTATTAATTATTGTGTGAAAGAAATTATACTCACAAACAAAAGAACAGTCTTGTTTTTCTAGGATCTGTATTATGAAATTGAATTGCTCGCCTTTGATGTAGACTAATTGTTATTCTAATTTAGATTAGACTTGATTTTGATTCTTGCTTTTATCTTGCTTTTGAGTTGAAAGAGAACGGCGGCTACTCTAGGTTCACCATTAACAGCATGATGGCTCTTGGTATGAATTAGTGTGATTTTAGGTTGAGGGTTAGGTTGCTTATATAGAATTTTAATTAATTAAGAGCCGTCAGATTAACCTAGAAGAAATCAAGACCATCCAGACAAGATAGAATAACCACCTCAGCCCTAATGACTCAGTAGTAAGTCAAAACATCGTCACATTTCAGATCTTCCTGGGGTGGTAGGTCGACCCCCAGGTCGACCTGTATATAGGGAGGTCGACCCCCTGGTCGATCTGGCCTGGGATTGGTCGACCCCCAGGTCGACCTGCCTTGGTATTTAAATTTTTGAATTGTTTTATATAAATTTCTGGAAGTTCCGAGGGCCATAACTTCTTCATACGAAGTCCGATTTTCGAAAACTTGGACTCTATTCCAAGCAGAATTTCGAGACGAACGCAATAGCATAACCCGTTTCCCTTAATTCTCACTTTAACAATTAAGTATCCTTAAATTTGTTAATTTTAATATTTAAAATTTCGGGGTGTTACATTCTCCCCTCCTTAAAGGATTTCGCCCCCGAAATCTCCAAGTTAAGGAGAATGCATATCCTACCATCCAATCATCCATCTACTCAACCATCAAACACAGACATCCATTGTCCTTACAAGATTTCTAATACCGTATGAACATATGCAAAAAGTGTGTGTATATGTTCCTTATCTAATGCAAAATAAGGCGGTCGACTGATTCAGTGTGTGTATATTAAGAAACGTTTTAAATCGGATTTCTGTGAAACAAGAAATGTTAGGAGCTGGTAAAGTATATTTTTCTAGTGGAAGAGAAAAATCGGGATTTTGTCGTGTAAATTTTGATTTATGTCCAAATCAAATTTTCATAAAAACAGCGCCATAATCATTTAAAAACCATAACGATTTATAAAAGGAATTTAAATATAAATCGAATATTGATATAACTCTGATGATGAAATATCGAGTTAGAAATCCATATAGGATTATTCCAGAGCTGTATGGTATTCTATTGTGAATATATACGATAATATAAATTTATTTATATTTAATTTAATTATTTTTAAATATATTTATATATTTAAATAGGTTATTTAGAGCTTTAAAACTAGCCAGTTTTGCAAACGACCTTCGTATTCGATGAAACTAGAGTTTTCGAGTCCGGAATATTATAACATAGCAGAATAACGAATTTCATGGGATTCCGGTTTGTTATGTGATCGTAGGAGTTTATAACGCGCTACATGAATATAATAGATTTTTATAATAAGATATCTAAGCTAAAATATCTAGATATTTGTGTTCATTACAAATATCCCCTATCCTAAGCCTTTAAACCAAATCTCATTTCATTTTCTCAGTCAAAAAAATTAAGCCGCCAACCTTTCTTTTTCTCCACTGAAAACCCACTTTGAAAATGGATCTTCAAAATCAATAGAAAATCAACCAAAATTCTATAAATCGAAATAGAGGTATATTGGAACTCCCATGTACTTCCTCTTCAAAATCGTATGTAGTTTATTGGGTTTGGTTGTGTTTTTGTTCGCTGGAAAATGTTACAGCATGACACAGTCGAGCTAGGGCTGACGACAAGGGGATCTACGGCGGGACATAGATGAGGGGGATGGTGGCGTTGGATTCGGGAGGCCGAGGCGCAGGTGCTGGGAAGTTTTGGTAGGGTGCGGTTGCTTTTTGAGGAGGGCGAAAATTCCTGTAGCTCGAGGCAACGGCTGGAGGCAGGTCGGTTTTGGAGGTGATGCGCCGGAGGTGAACTCAGGGGGTCGGTCTGGTGTGGGGTGCCAAGAGGAGATTAGCGGTGGTAGTGGAGGCCATAGATGGCTGGCGTGATGGTGAGAGGCGGTCAAGGTTTGGTAACCGTGGATTTAGGGGGAGCGACTTACAGGTTTTCAATTGAAGAAGAAAGCTTTTAAAACGGGTCGGTGGGGGTTTAAAAAGGTGGATGGGCTGACTAACTAATGTAAGGCCCAAATTGTTTTTAAATTAGTTTAAGTTAGTTTTTAATTTAATTTAAATAACCTATAACTTGTATACATCATTATTGTCGCATACAATATCAGAATCTGACGAAACAAAAGACGTTGGGACCGTCTCGACAAGGACTACACAATGGAATTGGTGTGGAGTGGATTGGTGCTCGTTACAATTTATAGCAAAATAAATTGTCCATCTAAATCAAGCGATAGTTATCGTTATTAACAATGATCGTCCAATGTGAGTAAAACTCACCAACTCTGAACAGTTATATTTTTAGAACTGCTAAATGATGATTGATTTCTGTGTATTGATTGTTTGGATGAACTGCTAGTCAGTTGGTTGAAATTATAGATAACGATATATATATAAATCGTTAATCAAATATTGATTCTGTTTAGCAGAATATTTCATATGGAAATGAAGGTGATGTTATTTATGTGTTAACATCTGTGGATACAGGGAAACAGGTCAGAGGAATCCAACATGACTCCTCAATATTTATTTTACTGTTATTCATATATTGTGATATATGATGTGATATATAATATGTTGCAGATTATGTGTGTTTTGATAATATTTATTATTGTTATATGGTATGTTAAATACCATAAGAAATACCAGAATGATAAAAGGGAATTTTCAAAAACGTATATTGAAAATGAAAGGTTTATAAAATCAAAGGATTTTGTAAAGAGAATATTTGTAACATCAAAGGATATTATAAAAGGATTTATTTAGAAATAAATAAAATAGAAAAGAAACATTTGTAAAACAAATAGAAAAAGAAATATTTGGAAAATAAAAAGGGGTTTCTTATGAAATCAATGGATTTTATATATAAAAGTAAAAGGATTTTTTAAAAAGAAAATAATCATAAAATCGAAGGATAAGTTATAAAAGGAAAATATTTTTTAAATAAATATAAAAGGAAAATATTATGAAACAAATAGGAAAAGAAATATTTATTTAGAAAATAAATATATGGAATTGAAAAGGGAGTATTTGTAAAACATTTACAAATAGATTTAAAAGGGAGATATTTGTAAAACATTTACAAATAAAGTTATAAAAAGGAAATATTTATTTAGGAAATAAATAAAGTTATAAAACGGAAATATTTATCTAGGAAATAAATAGAGTTATAAAAAGGAAATATTTACTTAGGAAATAAATAGAGTTATAAAAGGGATTTACTGGGAAATGAAAAGAATGTCATATAAGGAATTATTTGGCAAATGAATAAAGTTTTACATCAGGAAAGTTTAGACCCGTGCTTCACACACGGGTATTACATGATATGGATTTAAAGCAAAGATTTTAAATAGAATCTGTTGTAACCAATAGATTAAGAAGATTAATTTATAAATAATATTTTATAGATTAAATAAAATATTTATCATTGGATAAATAGAATATATAAGTCATAGCTTATATAAAGAAGTAAGAATCGATTTCAACATCGATATTTGAAACTGAATATGGACGTAGAGTTAATCAAAGGAGTTAATCAAAATGAGTTAGAGGAGTTAATCGATTAGAGTAAGAGTTAATCGATTAGAGTTAGAGTTAACCAGTTAGATTTAATCGATTATAGTTAAATCGAACTAGAGTTATTCGATTAGAGTTAATCGAACAAGAGTTAGTCGAATATTTGTTATTCGAATAGAGTTAATTGAATTAGAGTTAGTCGGATTAGAGTAATTCGAATATAGTTTATTCGAAGAAAGAGTTATCGAATAAGGTTATTCGAACAGGAGAATTAATCGAATATAGTTTGTTTAAATAGAGAAAGAAATTATCAAATATTAGTTATTCGAAAGAAATTATCGAATAATAGTTATTCGAAAGGAGTTATCGAATATTAGTTATTCGAAAGGAGTTATCGAATATTAGTTATTTGAAAGGAGTTATCGAACATTAGTTATTTGAAAGAAATTATCGAACAATAGTTATTCGAAAGAAATTATCGAACATTAGTTATTCGAAAGGAGTTATCGAATATTTGTTATTCGAAAGGAGTTATCGAATATTTGTTATTCGAAAGGAGTTATCGAATATTAGTTATTCGAAAGGAGTTATCGAATATTAGTTATTCGAAAGGAGTTAATCGAATATTAGTTATTCGAAAGGAGTTAATCGAATATAGTTTATTCGAAAGGAGTTAATTGATAAGAGTAAATTAGTTAGAGTTAATTGAATAGAGTTAATCCAGTAAGGTAAATCAAATAAAGTTAATCCAAAAGAGTTAATAAAATAGAGTTAATAGAATTGAGTTAATCAAATAGAGCTAACTGATAAGAGTAAATCGATTAGAGTTAATCGAATAGTGTTAATTGAATAGAGTTATTCGAATATAGGTTATTCGAAGAAGAGAGATTATCGAATATAGTTCATTCGAAGGAAAGAATTGTCGAATAGAGATTTATTTGAAAGAGATTTACGTAAGGAAGTTTGTTAAAGATTTAAAAGATAAACTTTGACTATTTTGAAGTTAAAACGTTGTTCAGTTAAGGTCTGAGAGGTAATTATACCCCAACTTGATTGACTTCCTTCTTAACTAAGGAATGGTAAGGTTTGATAGTGAATGATGGTTAAGTGAATTTAGTTAATGAGTGAAATGGTTTGAGTTGGCATGGCAATGTTTGATTTAAACATCAGTTTAAATCCCATGAAGGAGTTTTGGAAATGTTTTCCAAATAAGAATCAGAAATGTTTTCTGATAATAGAAAATAAGAATTTGGAATATGTGGAAATAGGAGATAAGTAAATTTATGAACTAAAGAGATAAATGTTAAATGATGATTGATCGATAAAATTTCCATCCAGAAATAATATCGTTGTTTGCACACGTGTTTTTCTTTGATAGTTAAATCACAGATTATCAAAGTTTTGACCATTTTTCCGTCATCAATACGGAGAGACTGGATGGATTCTTATCCAAAGAACTACTCCGTATGGCGTTAGCGTTTCGAATCAAATAGATCGAAGACAAATTGAAGACGGAGTAAAGTGCAAGGGCTATTGTGTAAGTCCTAGGTGGAAATTGCCTAGGATGGATGTACGGAATAGTGCCTTTGGTTTGTACAGTCCCAGGACAACTTGAATGGACAAATGTTTGACAGAGTATATTTGGTAGATCACGTAAGTTGATCGTTTCAAACGTATTTACGTTGGTGGCGGAGGAATTCGTTTCTCTTAGCTTATACCCATGGTATTTTTAGGGAAATCAATTTGTGATTTGACGGGTACGACGATGTGGCATTCGAAGTAAATGGAGGAGTGAGCTGTTAAAAGATACGTTTTGACCTCGAGCCTCATCAACTGGGAAATGACAAAAATCGAGCAGGCAGCATGGCTAAGTTGTTCGCAACCAAGGATAATATATTGTCACCATCTAGAGAAAATTCATATTTGTTACGTCTTTCAATTCTGTATCTCCCGAGAATGGTTATGTTGGTTTACCAACTGTAAGTTGACAATATATTCGATACACTCAAGCGTGATGAGTGGTCGGTCATGTGTGACCGAATTGCAAGATGTTCTTGTTGAACTCTAGTGTATTGGTTCTAGAGTACACTGAATGGAAGGTGGATCCATACCTTGTCATAGATGGAATCCATTCCCCAAATAATAGCCCGTGGTTTTGATTGTATATTATATATGTAGAACATTAGATGCAAGCGTTTCTACTAGATTGATATTATTTGTGTTAGACATTATTATAATATCAGAATAATATTGTTTTACTAATGATTTGGGTTATCGTAAGGTAAAAACCATCTGTGTTTATGTGTGGATCGGTCTTATGATTATCCTTTGTTTTAAAAGGATTTTGAAGGTTAAATCAAATAATTTGAGTTTACTCACACCAGTCACATGACTGCCTCGAAGTTTATTTTGTTTTGTTTTCCCTAAACTCTTGGCTGCCCAATTTTGTACGGGCAGTCAAGTAGTCGGGATTTACAGATACTTGAAGAGCTGGAGCAGGAGGCTTTAGAATTATATAGCTATGGTTTTTCCACTGTGTTTTAAGTGTTGTACTTTGGAAATGGTATGTATATTCAAGTACAAATTTATATTTCAAAGTTATAATATGAAATATATTTATTCGTTCCGCTGTGAGATTCGTGTTTACTCTGATGTTGTATGTTCTTCTTCCTCTTCTATTCTAAGTTTTTATCTTATCTATCCTCGCCCTCTAATTTCTTTCATGGACTATCCGGTATTTTCCGATGCTTGGAGTGTCGACATTGAGTATATGTCGGTAACCAAGGTCTATAAAATCCACGGGTCGTTACGGTGGTATCAGAGCTTAAGGTTAAGTTATTACCTTGGCTCTGTGGTGTGACTCAGTAGAGATGGGGTTAGTAATACACTAGATTGAGTTGAGTGTATATATACGAGTGAGCGTATTTGTTATTTGATATAAAAATTGTTTTATGTTGTGGAAATTTATTGATTGAGTTTTTTATGGGTTCTGGTCGATCAATTTGATCCACTGTATTGGTAGGGGTTTATAAACACTTGAATACGATGGACCGACACGGTATGTTTTGAAAAGAGGGTAAATGAAATAATTTTACCCCAAAGTTTATTTTGATATAAAGGATTTATATTGGAATGATTATAATATATTGGATATATTGGTTTTTATTATAAACGAGTAAGATTATAAAATTAAATGGTTATATATATAACCAAGTAGAATTCATATAAGTGTAATATATGAAATCAGATGGATTAAATCTGAAATTAAATCAGAATTGAAATTACAACTCTGGAAAGTTGGAAAGGTGTTTGTAAATGGAATTGAATTAAGTATAAGAGAATTTTAAAATCCTGGGAGATTTTAAATTGTTTTACAAGCATTGGGAAAGGATATTTTGAAATGTATTTCAAAATGAAAGTGTTTAAAGAATGAGTTTTGAAAAGTGATATAGTATTTAACTCACTTCGATAGTTGGAAATAGATTCTGATGATGATCATGACATCATCGATATTCATTTTCGAGTATGTAAGTGACGGATTACTGCCAAAGATTTTGTTTTTGAATTGTTTCTAGAAAAACAAGTGGTTAGGAAAGTTTGATTTTCGATATGGTAAAGCTATTTAAAATTCCCAGGGAAAGATCGCTGAATTAAAACCAAATTGAATTGAAATTTGGAAAAGCAATTGGAATTAAATAGAAATCAATTATGTGAAACTAAATTGAATTAGAATATAATGATATAGAGTAAGTTGAATTATTGAGTAAGAATTTTGAATTGAGATTGGAATTGGATTTTGAATGGAATTCGACTTGGATAAAGCGAATGATTGTACTTGGGGATAAAAACAGATTGGAATTTGATTGGGATGACATGGGTATATGCTGAATTAAAATCAGATGGAAAGGATATAATGATATGCCCGACAAAATGGTACCAGTTTATATTTATATGGGTATGAGATTTATGAGCCGAATTGGCAAGCCTCTTGGCTGTTTGATTTTCTTTTAGGTTGGAGAAGGCCCAGAGAGGCGAGTTGGAGTTTGAGCTATTGACCAGTACAAAGGAGGTGATGGCGAAATTTTTCGAAAAGTTAAGGTGTTAGAAAATTTTCAGGATTTTTGAATTTTTTTTAATAGAAATAAATTAATATTTTTATTGGAACTTATTGGTTCAGTTGAAACTGAAGTCAAGAAGTGAAGAAATAATTTTAACCCAGTTGGTGGAGTTGTTTTCTAGCTTAGCAATTTTGAGGACGAAATTATTTTAAGTGGGGAAGAATGTAACGACCCGTATTTTACGGTATTATAATTAATCTATTTAATTATATAAATAGTAACTCAGAGAATTAAATGGTCGTAAAATTAAATTATATGGATTATTTAATTAATTTAAATAATAGAATAATATATTTAATTCTGAAATAATCAAAAGTATTGGAATTCAAAATATTATGTAAATTGGATTACTCAAAATATATATAATTCAGTTTGGAATTGAATTCGAATAACGAATATATATAAACGACAGTTGAACGTATAATTATATTATCATTACAATCGAGATCGAAATGGCGTGGCAATTCGCTATTTGGCATTTGAACTTCAACTGAATATACAGGGTCCGTTTTAAATCAGATTTCTATGAAACAAGAAACGTTAGGAGCTGGTGAAGTATATTTTTCTAGTGGAAGAGAAAAATCGGGATTTCGTCGTGTAAATTTTGATTTATGTCCAAATCAAATTTTCAGAAAAACAGCGCCATAAACATTTAAAAACCATAACGATTTATGAAAGGAATTTAAATATAAATCGAATATCGATATAACTCTGATGATGAAATATCGAGTTAGAAATCCATATAGTATTATTCTGGAGTTGTATGGTATTCTATTGTGAATATATACGATAATATAAATTTATTTATATTTAATTTAATTATTTTTAAATATATTTATATATTTAAATAGGTTATTTAGAGCTTTAAAAATAGCCAGTTTTGCAAACGACCTTCGTACTCGACGAAACTAGAGTTTTTGAGTTCGGAATATTATAACATAGCAGAATAACGAATTTCATGGGATTCTGGTTTGTTATGTGATCGTAGGAGTTTATAACGCGCTACATGAATATAATAGATTTTTATAATAAGATATCTAAGCTAAAATATCTAGATATTTGTGTTCATTATAAATATCCCCTATCCTAAGCCTTTAAACCTAATCTCATTTCATTTTCTCGGTCAAAAAAATTAAGCCGCCAACCTTACTTTTTCTCCAGTGAAAACCCATGTTGAAAATGGATCTTCAAAAATCAATAGAAAATCAACCAAAATTCTATAAATCGAAATAGAGGTATTTTGGAACTCCCGTGTACTTCCTCTTCAAAATCGTATGAAGTTTATTGGGTTCGGTTGCGTTTTTGTTCGCTGGAAAATGTTACAACGTGCCACAGTCAAGCTAGGGCTGACGACAAGGGGAGCTACGACGGGAGATAGAAGAAGGGGATGGTGGCGTTGGATTTGGGAGGCCGAGGCACAGGTGCTGGGAAGTTTTGGATGGGTGCGGTTGCTTTTTGAGGAGGGCGAAAATTCCTGTAGCTCGAGGCAACGGCTGGAGGCAGGTCGGTTCAGGAGGTGATGCGTCGGAGGTGAACTCATGGGGTCGGTCTGGTGTGGGGGTGGCAAGAGGAAGAGATTAGCGTTGGTTGTGGAGGCCATAGATGGCCGACGTGATGGTGAGGGGTGGTCAAGGTTTGGTCAACGGGGATTTAGTGGGAGCGGCTTACAGGTTTTCAATTGAAGAAGAAAGCTTTTAACACGGGTCAGTGGGGGTTTAAAAAGGCGGTTGGGCTGACCAACTAATGTAAGGCCTAAATTGTTTTTAAATTAGTTTAAGTTAGTTTTTAATTTAATTTAAATAACCTATAACTTGTATAAATCATTACTGTCGCATACGGTATCAAAATCTGACGAAACAAAAGATGTTAGGACCGTCTTGACAAGGACTACACAATGGAACTGGTGTGGAGTGGATTGGAGCTCGATACAATTTATAGAAAAAATAATTTGTCCGTCTAAATCAAGCGATGGTTATCGTTATTAATGACGATCGTTAAATGTGAGTAAAACTCACCAACTATGAACAGTTATATTTTTATAACATATTTTTAGAACTGCTAAATGATGATTGATTTCTGTGTATTGATTGTTTGGATGAACTGCTAGTCAGTTGGTTGAAATTATAGATAACGATATATATATAAATCATTAATAAAATATTGATTCTGTTTAACAAAATATTTCATATGGAAATGAAATTGATGTTATTTATGTGTTAACATCAGTGGATGCAGGGAAACAGGTCGGAGGAATCCAACTGGACTCCTCAACATTTATTTTATTGTTATTCATATATTGTGATATGTGATCTGTTGTAGATTATGGGTGTTTGGATAATATTTATCATTGTTATATGGTATGTTAAATACCATAAGAAATACCAGAATGATAAAAGGGAATTTTCAAAAACGTATATTAAAAATGAAAGGTTTATAAAATCAAAGGATTTTGTAAAGAGAATATTTATAACATCAAAGGATATTATAAAAGGATTTATTTAGAAATAAATAGAATATAAAAAGAAACATTTGTAAAACAAATAGAAAAGGAAATAGTTGGAAAATAAAAAGGGGTTTCTAATGAAATCAATGGATTTTATATATAAATGGAAAATGATTTTTTTTAAAAGAAAATAATTATAAAATCGAAGGATAAGTTATAAAAGGAAAATATTTTTGAAACAAATATAAAAGGAAAATATTGTGAAACAAATAGGAAAAGAAATATTTATTTAGAAAATAAATATATGGAATTGAAAAAGGAGTATTTGTAAACCATTTACAAATAGATTTAAAAGGGAGATATTTGTAAAACATTTACAATTAGAGTTATAAAAAGGAAATATTTAGTTAGGAAATAAATAGAGTTATAAAAAGGAAATATTTATTTAGGAAATAAATAGAGTTATAAAAGGGATTTATTGGGAAATGAAAAGAATGTCATATAAGGAAATATTTGGAAAATGAATAGAATTTTACATTAGGAAAGTTTAGATCCGTGCTCCGCACACGGGTATAACATGATATGGATTTAAAGCAAAGATTTTAAATAGAATCTGTTGTAACCAATAGATTGAGAAAATTAATTTATAAATAACATTTTATAAATAAAATAAAATATTTATCATTGGATAAATAGAATATATAAGTTAGAGCTCATATAGAGAAGTAAGAATTGATTTCAACATCGATATTTGAAACTGAATATAGACGTAGAGTTAATCAAAGGAGTTAATCAAAATGAGTTAGAGGAGTTAATCCATTAGAGTTAGAGTTAATCGATTAGAGTTAGAGTTAATTGATTAGAGTTAGAGTTAACAAGTTAGAGTTAATCAATTAGAGTTAATCGATTAGAGTTAAATCGAACTAGAGTTATTCGAATAGAGTTAATCGAACAAGAGTTAGTTGAATGTTTGTTATTCGAATAGAGTTAACTGAATTAGAGTTAGTCGGATTAGAGTTATTCGAATATAGTTTATTCGAAGAAAGAGTTATCGAATAAGGTTATTCGAATAAGAGAAATAATCGAATATAGTTTGTTCGAATAGAAAATGAAATTATCGAATATTAGTTATTCGAAAGAAATTATCGAATATTAGTTATTCGAAAGAAATTATCGAATATTAGTTATTCGATAGGAGTTATTGAATATTAGTTATTCGAAAGGAGTTATCGAATATTAGTTATTCGAAAGAAATTATCGAATATTAGTTATTCAAAAGGAGTTATCGAATATTAGTTATTCGAAAGGAGTTATCGAATATTAGTTATTCGAAAGGAGTTATCGAATATTAGTTATTCGAAAGGATTTAATCGAATATTAGTTATTCGAAAGGAGTTAATCGAATATAGTTTATTCGAAAGGAGTTAATTGACAAGAGTAAATTAGTTAGAGTTAATTGAATAGAGTTAATCCACTAAGGTAAATCAAGTAGAGTTAATAGAATTGAGTTAATCAAATAGAGCTAACTGATAAGAGTAAATCGATTAGAGTTAATTGAATAGTGTTAACTGAATAGAGTTATTCGAATATAGGTTATTCAAAGAAGAGAGATTATCGAATATAGTTCATTCGAAGGAAAGAGTTATCGAATAGAGATTTATTCGAAAGAGAGTTACGTAAGGAAGTTTGTTAAATATTTAAAAGATAAACTTTGACTATTTCGAAGTTAAAACGCTGTTCAGTTAAGGTCTGAGAGGTAATTATACCCCAACTTGATTGGCTTCCTTCTTAACTAAGGAATGGTAAGGTTTGATAGTTAATGATGGTTAAGTGAATTTAGTTAATGAGTGAAATGGTTTGAGTTGGCATGGCGATGTTTGATTTAAACATCAGTTTAAATCCAGTGAAGGAGTTTTGGAAATGTTTTCCAAATTAGAATCAGAAATGTTTTCTGATAATAGAAAATAAGAATTTAGAATATATTGAAACAGGGGATAAGTAAATTTATGAACTAAAGAGATAAATGTTAAATGATGATTGATCGATAAAATTTTCATCTGGAAATAATATCGTTGTTTGCACACGTGTTTTTCTTTGATAGTTAAATCACGGACTATCAAAGTTTTGACCATTTTTCCGTCGTCAATACGGAGAGACCGGTTGGATTCTTATCCAAATAACCACTCCATATGGGCGTTAGCGTTTCGAATCAAATAGATCGAAGACAAATTGAAGACGGAGTAAAGTGCAAGGGTTGTTGTATAAGTCCTAGGTAGAGATTGTCTAGGATGGATGTACGGAATAGTGCCTTCGGTTTGTCCAGTCCCAGGTCAACTTGAATGGACGAATGTTTGACAGAGTATATCTGGTAGATCACGTAAGTTGATCATTTCAAACGTATTTACGTTGGTGGCGGTGGAATTCGTTTCTCTTAGCTTATACCCATGGTATTTTTGGGGAAATCAATTTGTGATTTGACGGGTACGACGATGTGGCATTCGAAGTAAATGGAGGAGTTATCTGTTAAAAGATACGTTTTCACCTCGAGCCTCATCAAATGGGAAATGACATAAATCAGGCTGGCAGCATGGCTAAGTGGTTCGCAACCAAGTAGGGTATATTGTCACCATCTAGAGAATATTCATATTTGTTACTTCTTTCAATTCTGTATCTCCCGGGAATGGTTATGTTGATTTACCAACTGTAAGGTGACAATATATTCGATACACTCAAGCAAAATGAGTGGTCGATCATGTGTGGCCGAGTTGCAAGATGTTCTTGTTGAACTCCAGTGTATCGCTTCTAGAGTACACTGAGCGGAAGGTGGATCCATACCTTGTCATAGTTGGAATCCATTCCCCAAATAAGAGCCCGCGGTTTTGATTGTATATTATATATGTAGAACTTAGATGCAAGCATTTCTACTAGATTGATATTACTTTTGTTAGACATTATTATAATATCAGAATAATATTGTTTTACTAATGATTTGGGTTATCTTAAGATAAAAACCATCCGTGTTTATGTGTGGATCAGTCTTATGATTATCCTTTGTTTCAAAAGGATTTTGAAAGCTAAATCAAATAATTTGAGTTTACTCACACCAGTCACATGACTGACTCAGAGTTTATTTTGTTTTGTTTTCCCTAAACTCTTGGGTGCCCAATTTTGTACGGGCAGTCCAGTAGTCGGGATTTACAGATACTTGAAGAGCTAGAGCAAGAGGCTTCAGAATTATATAGCTATGGTTTTTCCGCTGTGTTGTAAGTGCTGTACTTCGGAAATGATATGTATATTCAAGTATAGATTTATATTTCAAAGTTATGTTATGAAATATATTTATTCGTTCCGCTGTGATATTCGTGTTTACTCTGATGTTGTATGTTCTTCTTCTTCTATTCTAAGTTTCTATCTTATTTATCCTCACCCTCTAATTTCTTTCATGGACTATCCGGTATTTTCCGACACTTGGAGTGTCGACATGGAGTATATGTCGGTAACCAAGGTCCACAAAATCCCCGGGTCATCACAAAATAACTGTGTTACGATTACATGATGACCGTACTCTGATACCAAATGAAAGTTGTGTGTGTACATATGTGCTAGTATAGTACACAAGGATCGTGTAATATGGATTATGACACACAAGTATGCAATAATAGCAAATCACAGAAAATGCAGTAAAAGGAAAAATCACACCAGGGATTTTATAATGGTTCGGAGCACCATCCTACGTCCAGTCCCAGACTTCTATCTGGATTTTCACTAATCAATCACCTCACTTCACCCGGAGGAACAAGTATACAACACCCGAGCAGCCGAACGGGATTTCACACCTCTAGCAACAAGAGGACTTCAACACGTGCCTCTTACAACACTGAGGACTTCAACTAAGACGAGTAAACTTTTGTTGTTGACAATATGTGTTCTTGAAAGCACGATTTTGTCTCTTGTAGTACAGGACTTCCTATAATCTTATCCTCAAATAATATATTTGTGTATGTGAAGTCGGAAGTGAATATCGTATTGAATCAATAGAATATTATATAAATTTTAGGATTCAAACGATATAGAATAGAATAGAATATGAGTGAGTGAGTGCTTGAGAGTATGAAAACTAAGAACAAAAGAATAGAGATTAGTATAATAGAATTGGTGGTTTGGAGTGATGATCTTCTGATGTTTATATAGAGTATAAACAATTATAACCCTTTGTGAAGAGATATAATCAAAGGCCAAGACCATTCATGAAGAAGAAGAGAAGCAACTCTTGAAGAAATGGAAGTGTCTATACGAAAGGTTGCTTCTTTTTGAAAAAGATCGACATGTCAAAAAGGACCAGTAGACATGTAACAACCCGGAAAATCTGAGCCAATTTAAAAAATTTATTTGACCCTTTTAGTGAATTTTGGATATTTAAAATGAATTATTTTAAATAATTACAACGAGAAATTCATTTTGAATAGAATTAGAATGTATATATTTATTTGAATCGACGTTAGAATATAAATATTTATTTTAATTATAAAAGGAATTGAAAATGGCGCGGTAGTTCGAAAATTCGATTTCAAATTTGAAATGAATGTACAGGATTCAAAATAAACCGGATTTTGGCAAAACCAAAAATATTAGAATCTATTTGAGAATATCTTTTCAACGAATCCGAAAAATTGAAATTTCATAGTGGGAATAAAAAGTTATGCCCAGTTGAAAATTCAAAATAGTCGTTATGGAAAATATAGCCCTTAAAAATGGAAATTTTGCAAATGACCTCCATTTTCGACGAAACTACTTTCGTTGGATCCGAGATGTCAAATTATTGCTAGATTCCAAAAATCATTATTTTTGAAATTGATATGTGAGCGTGGCGATGTAAAACGTGTTTTGACAGTTTCAGTCAATTTGGATCGACCAGAAAATGACTATTTTTCGAACGGTCTTCAAATTTGACGAAATTAGTTTCGTTAGGACTGTATCGTCAATACGAAGCTAGAAAATATTTTTCGGGAATTTTTAGAGTCCGTACGTGGCCCTGGTAAATTGAAATGTGCGTTCAAATTCAATATATAGATTTATATTTTGATTTTGATGGATACCAATCGAAACAGCCAAACTGGCTTACGATACATATCCCATTGTGTTCGGAATGGGGATAATTAGCTAGGTGCGACAGTCGGTGGGTTCGATTTGGGGTCCGAATTAAAAAGTAACCTTTTTAGAAATTAAAATAAAATAATAATATAATTATATATATCCCTCCCCCCTTATCTCCCCCTCAATTCAATGGGCATTTGAGTAAATAAAAAAACTGCAACAGTCAAAACCTGTCGTGCCCCCCCCCTATTTCAGCCGCCGCTCCTTTTTATAATGTTTTCATTATGATGAAGATACGATCTTTATATGGATATCATTAAGATAAGAATTCAATTTTTATTATAAATGAAGTGAAATAAAAATTCTATCTTTATATAAGAAGTAGAAATATAAAAATATAATTTTTATATAGAAAGAAGCGTTGTAAAAATATATGAAGTAGAAATAAAAATATGACTTTTATTTATTGGAATCAAGCGATAAAAATATGATTTTTATATATGAATAGCGTGAAAAGATGCATTGGGATTTCGAACAAATCCAAACAGTTCAGAAAGAAAGACTGGCGGAGTGGAACCCAAAGGTGAGAACTTCTCACTTTTATTTTATTTTCAAGTTAAAATATATACTAGGATACAAACGGTGCTTAGCAGCACCCGACACCCGTCGTCCATAGACCATGGACGGCTTGTTTGTTTGATTGTATGTTGCTGTAAAAATTGGTTGTGATGTGGATTGGATAAATAAAATATTCATAAATGGAAATAAAATATTTTATAGTTAAAAATTTAATTTTTAACGTGTATAGGAATGAAATAAATATTTATAAACAAATCGGACGATTTGTTTATGTACACACATTAGACTGATATTGACTGGGACGATAAATTTTACACATCGCCCAACTACACAAATAAAATACATTATTTGTTGATTGAAACCCCACACGGGTATTGGGATAATATATGACGTACGCTAGTCCCAATAATTAGCTATATGTTGATCGATTGATTGACATGCTGTATGAGCGTTGAATATTTATATTTAATGCTTATATAGTGTAGAATGCACTTTGGATGATGGTTGATTGTTTATCGTTGTTGTTATGCACATGTGTGCATGAAATCCATATAATCAAATTATACGGTAATTGACTGTGTTCGATTCTAGCTCAGAAAGAATGAATATTTTAAAATAACGATTATTTTAAAATAATATTCAGAAAAGAATCAAAATCTGATTTTGATGTCCGATTTGGGATGGACACGAATATATATATATATATATATATATATATATATATATATATATATATATAAAGCCGTGTTGATTAGATTAACGTCATTTTGACGTGAACGATATTTATATCGATTTTATTCATTTTTATAATGAATATCAAAAAAAGAATTGATTTCAAAATCTAATGTTTTGAGAATATTATCATCTATATATCGACGATATGGAATATTCAATTTTGATTAGAAATTGAATATGAAGTTGAAATCATTTTAAAAAAGAATTTAAAACGATTTATAAAATACGTTTTAAATGGAAATTGATGAAATATATATAATATATATAATGGCCCGAATAGAACGCGCCACGTTGCGACAGTTCGCGAATTTCGACCATTGACTTCAAACAGACATTACAGGAGATCCGACCGTCGGATTCTCCTAAAACCAGAACCGTTGGGTTCGTATCGAAAAGAGCTTTCGAACAAATATTAGAGATTTGAAATCTAGTGGTTGGATTTGAAATTATGTCCAAACCAAATTTGGAAAAGATCGCTGTAAGTATTGTTCGATGGTTGTTTATGGAAATCGACTGTACTAGCCTTGATAAAATTATTAAAAATATCAATAATTAGTGTAAAATCATAAGAAATGATTTGAAAAGAATTGGGATGAAAATTTCCATATTTGAAAAGATAAAAATAGATTTTTATCGAAATGAACTAGTTTTGAATTAGAATAATAAATCCAATATTTTTAAAATAAATAAATTGGATTTGAAATGGTTTTAAAAATAACCAGGATTTCCAATATATGAAATGGAATGGATTTGAATCGAAATTATGCTTGGAATATTTCGATATTGGTTTTCGTGATTATGTGGAGATTGTGGAGGAATTTGAAAGATATATATATCGTTATTCCAATACGATATTTGTTGGTTTCAGAATTTGATATTGAATATAAGCCGATATATTTTCTATTCAGAGCCTTGTATTTAATATCAAATTGGATTTTGGGTTTGTCGTGAATGGTATCTTTAATAATAATGTTCTTGAACCGAATGTAGTTAAGAAAATTAGAAACTGACTGGAGGTTAGTTAAGTTGAATGGTTTCCTAAGTATTGATCTGATGTTAGTTTCGGCCTTCGGGGTTAATACTTAGAGAATTGTTCTCTTACTAATTTACGATCAGAGACTGATTGGATTTTGGGTTTGTTATGAACTGTGTTTTCAACGACATTCGTTCTTTAACTCGATTTACAGTGAAATGAGATTTGGAAGTTATAAATCTTTTTATTAAGATTTAATGGAAATTTTCCAAAGTAAAGTTTTCCAATTTAATATATTTATTTGGAATTGAATTGAAATTGGTCTTTGGGTTTATCGTAAACGGTGTTTTAAATAACACTAGTTCTTTAACCTGATTAACAATGGAGTTAAGAAAATCAGAAACTAACTAGAGATTAGTTAAGTTGAATGGTTTCCCGGGTATTGATCTAATGTTGGTTTCAGCCTTCGGGGTTAATACTTAGGGAATTGTTCACTTGCTAATTTATGGTTAAAGGATGATGGAATGGGATGTGATTTTGGGTTTATCGTGAACCGTGTTTTAAATGACATTGGTTCTTTAACCCAGCTAAAGACAAGATATTGATTTTTGGGAAGATTAAAACCAAGTGGAGTTTTAATGCATCTTTAATTATATTGAAATGATATCCAAAGGAAGATTAAAGAATAAATTTAAAGAATTTATCTTTGATAAAATTAATGGGAACCTTCCCCAAAGTATAAGAATATTTGAATAAAGAAATATTCTGTATTGGAATGAGGCGTATGTTGTGTTTTTATAGCACTTGTTTATTATATACGTGAGTTATTCAGAAAGACCGGGTTTATCCCATTCTGAATAACTGATTCGACGACGTGTCGAGGATGAAGATGGTGGTTAAAGACCGGAGGTCTTCACATCGTTTGGATGATTACTGAGGTTTTGATTGGGCTGTACACCCAAGATAAGGTAATAAGTGGTGATCGTCCAGACGTACTTGGAGATCGACCGGATAGGCGAGGACCTCTCCCCTGTATTGGACATTTGGAGGAATAAGGTGCCTCCGGTTTCGTTCAGACCCAGAACGAACTTGTAAATGGATGTATGTCTGACATGGATTTTATTCTGTTTGATTGGCAGACATTGGTTGCATAGCGTGAATTGCATGTGTGGCATGCTGAGATGCAAATGATCAAGACTTTTGTTGATTAGCAGAGCCTTGTTGTTGATGATCAAAGCACGGCTTTGATATAGCTTTGTGTAGCGTTAATTCACGAGCCTCACACCCCGGTGTGAACAAGAAACGGGAGAGGACATCAGGGAGGGCATGCGTTTCCTTCTAGCTAGGAGTGGTGTCATCGTTTTGCACGCCCTGGCATTTTACTTATGTGGATGATGGATAGGAGGCGCCTCAGTTATATCGGTCGTTCCGGGGCCGATAGTTTGGTCGGGATATGACCAGTTGACGCCCCATAGGGCGGGTAAACGCAATGTTCAGGCATTTTAATCCACATTGAGTGGACCGACCCTGACGATCCAAGGGCCCACCTGAGTCTGGGTCCTGAGACACGGGCTAGAGCATCTCGAAGCGGTGAGGACGACCACTTGCCCAGTTCACAGATGGAAATCCAACTTCCAATACGACATTTTGCGGTTTTAATTGTAAACCTATATATGGCAACATAGTGGTATGTGGCACTTTTTGCGTCTATGATTGATACGTATGACTGAAATTGTTCTGACACTATACACATATAGTAATAATAAAACATGAAATTTCACATACCAAGCATTTTTGGCTATTATAAGGTAAAAACTCTATCCTCCGGCTTGCGTTGCTTGTGTGATGGGACCTGAGTCTTATAATAGCTTCATTGTTATTTATTTAGCATTGCGCTGTTTGTTTTATGCACTGGTATTCTTGGGGGTAAGCCTGTTCCGTGTTACACGGCGTGGTCCCTTGATTTACCGAAATTTAAAATAAAGATTAATAACCGTTTTAGTTCTCACACCAGTCACATGACTGACCTGGAGTTTATTGTTTTAACCTAAATTCTGGGTGCCCCTATTTTCCACACGGGCAACTAGTAGTTTTGGTTTTGCAGATTTATATTCACAGGATCTTGGTTTACAGCTGGAATGATATTCGGAAAGCTCTGTATCCGTATATACTTTTCAGTTGTGTTTTGTATTATTTTCCACTGCATTGTAATTTGTAAATCTCTGATATTTAGTAAATATGTAATATTTATTCGTACTCTGTATATTCTTGTATTCTGATGAAATTGTTGTAATAAGCAATGAAATGTTCTTATGTTTGTGTTATTATTTGTCTTGTTCTCAAAGCAATCTGTTCTTTCCTTCACAGGGAAGTTCAGGTCATTTCAGTTTGGTATCAGAGCTTTGGTTTACAGAGCTCGGAGAACAAGACCCGTTAGAACCAAACGAAAGAATTCATCAGAGATTGGATTAGTAATATCCAATGAGAATGACTCATTAGAGATAGGATCAGTAGTATCCTAGAACGAGTGTAAAGAGTGATATTTTTAAAATAAAAATGAAAATAAATTTTGTTTTGAAAATTTAAACCTGTTTATACGTATTTGAATATTTATTTTAAATCGATTTGGACAATCAAGCATATAGAGATTTTAGTATACGTCTAATCCACGTGTATTTGAAGCCTCAAATATATTCGATAGATATAGAATCACACTCTAGTCGCTCGGGGAAAATTCTGATGATATCCGGACATCATCAGTATTTATGTTTGAATATTCAAAAGTGGGATTTTTATATATTTCCAATTGACTGGTGTGAGAACCAAAACTAGATAGGGCTTATTGTTGTGATTTGGCACCAAAAATGTGATTATTTTTTACTATATATCAAAGTCATGAATTTGAAAGGCTAATCAACTAATTGATTGATGATTGTGTGGTGTGATTATTTATTTAAATCAACATGTGAATGAACGATAAATCTAGGCCAAATTGAACCAAATATTGAACTGTATTGAAAATGGTTAGAAATTGCATGCATATACATGTGTATCCATTGAACAGGTCATTGCAAGGAGGCTAGAGCAGAGGAATAAAATTGTTTGCCCGACAAAAAGGTACATGTTTATTGTATTTCTTGAGGTTTTTGATGATTTATGAGCCGATTGGCTAGCCGCTTGGCTGTTTCTTTTTGGATTGGAGAGGCCTGTATAGCAATTTCGGGATTTTCCCCGTGCTCCCGTACAGAAGAGGTTATGGAGAAATTTTTCGAAAATTAAGGGTGTTAGCCAAATTTTTGAAAAATTTAAAAAGTTCTTAGAAACTGAAAAGTTGAAGAACTTAAGGCGTAATGAAAATAATGAAAGTTGAGTTGGTTTGTAAAACAACTTTCAGCTCCGTTCCTTTTCGAGTACGAAAAGATTTTAAGTTGGGGAGATTGTAACAACCCGGAAAATCTGAGCCAATTTAAAAAAAAAAAAATTGGCCGTTTTAGTGAATTTTGGATATTTAAAATGAATTATTTTAAATAATTACGACGAGAAATTCATTTTGAATAGAATTAGAACGTATATATTTATTTGAATTGACGTTAGAATATAAATATTTATTTTAATTATAAAAGAAATTGAAAATGGCACGGTAGTTCAAAAATTCGATTTCAAATTTCAAAGGAATGTACAGGATTCAAAATAAACCGGATTTCAGCGAAACCAAAAATATTAGAATTTATTTTAGAATATCTTTTCAACGAATCCGAAAAATTGAAATTTCATAACGGGAATAAAAAATTATGCCCAGTTGAAAATTCAAAATAGTCGATATGGAAAATATAGCCCTTAAAAATGAAAATTTTGCAAATGACCTTCGTTTTCAACGAAACCACTTTTGTTGGATCCGAGATGTCAAATTATTACTAGATTCCAAAAATCATAATTTTTGGAACTGATATGTGAGCGTGCGATGCAAAACGTGTTTTGAAAGTTTCAATCAATTTGGATCGACCAGAAAATGACCATTTTTCGAACGGTCTTCAAATTTGACGAAATTAGTTTTGTTAGGACCGTATCATCAATACGAAGCTAGAAAATATTTTTCGGGAATTTTTAGAGTCCGTATGTGGCCCCGGTAAATTGAAATGTGCATTCAAATTCAATATATAGATTTATATTTTGATTTTGACGGAAACCGATCGAAACAGCCAAATTGGCTTACGATACATATCCCATTGTGTTCGGAATGGGGTAATTAGCTAGGGGCGACAGTCGGTGGGTTCGATTTGGGGTCCAAATTAAAAGTAACCTTTTTAGAAATTAAAATAAAATAATAATAATATAATTATATATATCCCTCCCCCTATCTCTCCCTCAAGTCAACGGGCATTTAAGTAAAAAAAACCGCAACAGTCAAAACCCGTCATGCCCCCCCATTTCAGCCGCCGCTCCTCTCCAAAAGACCGCCGCAGCAGGCGATTCCTCCCCCCTTGTTCTCCGGTCGCGAGCACCTCAGCCTAGCCACCGTCCTTCTCATTTCCCCCTCTTCGTGATTAAAACCCCCACCACAACCCAAGACCGCCGCCGCTAGCAGAAGGGGGTCCGCCGCCGACCCGAAGAGCCTCCCGTCCACCTCAGCAACTCCGGCGCCTATCCCCACACTCCTCCGATTGGTTGCAGCATTTGAGCTCGCTAAAGCCGCTGGTTTCCATTCCAGAACGCGAAAGATGGGTTTAAAACCCGGATGAAGAAATTAATTGCTAATCGAGGTACTTAGGTTAAATTTCAGATTTTTAGGGCATGATGAGATGGAAGAAAGATATGATTTTTTTGCGTAATTAATGATTAAAAATGTGCTTTTTAATTTTAAATAGCCGTGTTAAAATTGTGATTTCTATTTATAAATGTCATGGGGTTAAAAATATAATTTTTATATATGAATAGCAAATCAAAGACATGATTTTTAATGTAGCAAAGGTATGATTTTTATCAACATCAAAAATATGATTTTTATATTATAAGGATAATAAAAAATATGATTTTTATATTATAAGGATAATAAAAATATGATTTTTATAATAAGAATAACGATATAAAAATATTATTTTTAGCCAAATAAAAATATAAATTTTATCGTATGTATGTAATAATAGTGTAACGGCCCAGATTTTTTGACCATTTAGTTATTATTTAAAAATGTTTTTTTATTGTTTTGGAAGTTTAAATGGTTTAGTTTCAATAATTTTAAATATTTTATGTTATTCCGAAATGGTAGAAATTTAGTGGATCTGCAATATAATGTGAACTGGCGGTATAAAAGGATAAATTGTTAATTTAAAATAGTACGTTTACAAAGGATGTAGTAGCTAACGAACTCGGATTTTGATGAAATCAGTTTCATTAAATCCGAAATGATGAAATTAGGTAACCAACCAAGTTACGTCAAAAATGGCATCCGTATGTGGAAAAGAAAAAATAAAAGGCCAAAATTTGAACTAAATTTTGACGGTAATTGGAATTTGCTAATGCTAACGGCAAAACTGGAACCTGTGACCTATCCAGGAAAATTCTAAACATAGGATATTAGCTATATATGAAATCTGGGAAAATCCTATAACGGATATAGAAAGTTATTAAGGAAACAAAATTTAAATAAATTATTTGAAAATCTAAACGAACTCCGATTTTTGATTTGAATACATAGGATTGAAGTACGTTAAAAACCGGACCAGATGGTGGAAGAATTTCTGAAAACCGTTATCGTTTGATACTCCAACATGAGACCGGAAGGTGTTGAAACTAACACAAAACACTGTTTTGAATTTGAATTTAAATTATTTGAAAGTTCAAACAAATTCAAAATTGATATATTTTTATATAGTATTGAAGAGCAAGAAAAATCGAACAATATGGTTGAAAAAGATTTCGGATAAGTTATCAATAAGTAAGTCAAATTAACATCCGAATAGGGTTGAGAAAACACACTTTACTATTCATAAATTATTAAATTTATTTTTAATTAATTTAAGGATTAATCCTAGCCATCCATTTTCGACCGTTGGATTCGCGCCATCTCAGCAATCCATGTGACTCCTTCGGCTATAAATAGCCCCCCCCCCCTTCATTTTAAACTCACTCCTCCTCCTCCTCTTTCAAGCTTTGGCAATGGCAGAAATAATAATAAAATATTAGGAAATAGGGAAAAGGGAAGAAAGGGAGAAAGGAGGGCAAGACGGGGAGCTAGGGACTCTTAGGCAGAGGCTTGGGCTTCACGGGGTAAGTTTTTAAATAATATTTATTTATTTATTTATTTATTTATTTTTGTAATATATATATATATAATAATTAAAATAGAATTTGTAAAAATAAATATCGGAACATTCTAAGGGTGACAGAGAGGATAGTGTCTAAGGCTTGAGTTTGGAAAATATAGTTTCCTGCTCTCCCTGGCTATCCCTAACTGATCCGACGAATGGGATGATTAATTTAAATTTTAAATTTAATTTGAATTTAAAACAGACCAGGGGCATTTTCGTAATTTTTAACCATAAACTTTAAAAGCTTATAACTTTTTCAAAACAAGTCGGATTTCCACGAAACAAGGACCGTTGGATTCTTATCGAAAAATACTTTAAAATGAGTGGAAGCAGATTTTTGATCCGGGTTAAAAAAAATTAAGTTATAATTAAATGAATATTTTTAAATATTTTATTTGAAAATTAAATTTAATTAATATTAAAACGGTTTTTCAATTTTAAAGAAAAATTGGATATGGCTAGAGATGGGAAAGTAGGATTTTTTAGAAGGGCAGGGAATGTAATTTGGCTTATAACGCAATTAGAAATTAATTAAGATAAAAATAATTTAATTAATTTAATTAAATATATATTCATTTAAATTAGGTAAATATTTTAAATAGCATAACTTTTGCATACATTAACGAAATTTAACGAAACAGGATCCGTTGGGATCGTATGGACAAGCACTACACAATGGAACTGACCGCAAGTGGATTGGAGCTCGTTTGGATTTATGGCAAAATTAAACGCCTGAACCAAATCAATGACCGATTATCGTTATTCAACGATAAACCGTCCAATGTGAGTAAATCTCACTAACTCTGAACACTTTATATTTTTCTAAAGTATTTTTAGAATTGGTAAATATTGGCTGATTTGCTGTGTATTGGCTATTTGGTTGAACTGCTAGTCAGTTAATTGAAAATATCGATAACGATATATATAAATCGTATCGAAATATTGATTCTGTTTATCAGAATATTTTACCTCCATGTTATTTATGTTGACTGACATCTGTGGATGCAGGGAAACAGGTCGGAGGAATCCAACTGGATTCCTCAACATTTATTTACCGTTTTTCATATATTCTGATGTATGATGTGTCATATCATCTGTTGTTGAACCTATGTGTTTGGATGATGATTGAACCTTTTGATTTGGTATTTTTATACCATAAGTGATACTAGAAAGTGAAAAGGGATTTTCAAAGTTTGTTTTGAAAATAAATTATTTATATAAAATCAATAGATTTTATATATAAAAGGAAGAGAATTTTATGAGAGAAAATGATTATAAAATCAAAGCATTTGTAAAAAAAACAAATATTGGTGAAATCAAATAGAAGGGAAAATATTGGTGAAATCAAATAGAAGGGAAAATATTGGTGAAATCAAATAGAAGGGAAATATTTGTGAAACGATTACAAATAGAAATAAAAAGGGAAACATTCGTAAAAATATTTACAAATGGAATTGAAAAGGGAATATTCATGTAGGGAATAAAGAAAAGTTGAAAGAAGTACTTATTTGTTAAATAAATAGAAAAGTTAAAAGAAATATTTATTTGTTGAATAAATAGAAAAGTTAAAGGGAATATTTATTTGTTAAATAAATAGAAGCGGAAAGAGAATAGTTATTTGTTGAGTAAACGAATAGAAAAGAATCTATTCAAGGGAGGTAATTCAAAGGAATTATTCCAAAGGAATTATTCAAAAGAGAAAAGTCAAAGGGATTAATTCAAAAGAGTTAATCAACTAGAGTTAAACCGTTGGAGTTAAACTGTTAGAGTTAAACAGTTGGAGTTAAATTGTTAGAGTTAAACAGTTGGAGTTAAACTGTTAGAGTTAAACCGTTGAAGTTAAACTGTCAGAGTTAAACCGTAAAGTTAAACAGTTAGAGTTAGTTAGTTAGAGTTAACCGGTTAGAGTTATTCAGTTAGAGTTATCCAGTTAGAGTTATTCAGTTAGAATTAACCAGTTAGAGTTAATCAGTTAGAGTTAATCGTTTTGAGTCAAATCGAACTAGAGTTATTCAAATATAGTAATCGAATAAGGGTTAATTGAATATTAGTTATTCAATTAGAATTGATCGAATCTAATTATTCGAGATAGAGTTAAAAATAGACAAAGTTATTTAAGGATGAATTTCCATTTAGCACGACTGCTAGCGTAATTCGCAGGGCTGTAGATAGCCTACGTCGGTCGGATGTTTCCTGGGGGAATCAGGCGTAACCATTGTGATCGTTGCGATCTAGAGTCAAGCAAATGGTGTTAAATCAAATAGTAATTAATCAATAGAAGTTAATTAAGTCGAGTTAGTCGAGTATTAGTAAATTAAGTAGGGTTAGTCAAAAAGGGAATTAATCGAATATCACCTATTCGAAGTAGAGTTATCGAATATAGTTTATTTGAGAAGAGTAATCGAATATAGTTCGTTCGAAGTGTGTTAAATCGAATATAGTTATTCGAAGGAGAGAATTATCGAATATGGTTTATTCGAAGTGAGATTTTTCGAATATTAGTTATTCGAAGAAAAGGATTACGAATATTAGTCATTCGAACAGGGGAATCGAATATAGTTTATTCGAAAGAGAATTATCGGATAGTGATTATTCGAGAGTGAATCATACATGGAAATTCGATTATATCGAATCAAGGGAAGTAATGTTTACTTTCCATTTCAAATCAAGTTTTAATTATCTGTTAATAAAGTAGTTGGTTGTTTATTTATCCAAATTAAGATATGGAAATATATTTAAGTTAACATATTTTGAAAGCATGGAATTATAACATTTATAGTTATAATCAAATGATTCAGTAAAGGAAGTGGATTCATAAATAGAATCCGAGAGTTCGCAAGGAAGTTTCTTAAAGAGTGAAGTTTGAACTCTGTCTATTTCGAAGTTAGAAATGTTGTTCAGTTAAGGTCTGAGAGGTAATTATACCCCAACTTGAATGAATTCGTTTTTAACTAAGAAGTGATAAGGTTCGAGAGTGAAAGTGGTTAAGTGAATTTAGTTAATGAGCGAAATGGTTGGTGTTGGCATAGCAATGTTTATTCAAACATCAGTTTAAACCCAATGAAGGAGATTTGGAAATGTCTTCCAAATGAAAAATCAGAAATGTTTTCTGAATATAGAAAATGAGAAATGGAATTGTTTTCCATTGTTAATAACGTATATTTTCTAAATATAGTAAATAAGAAATATAGGAAAACAAGAATAAGGAAAAGGGTAAATTTATGATAATTTGATGATGAATGATGATTGATCGATAGAATTTCCATCTGGAAATAATATCATTGTTTGCACACAGACATGTTTTCATTTGATAGTTAAATCACCGACTATCAAAGTTTTTGACCATTTTACGTTGTTAATATGGAGAGACCGGTTGGATTATTATCCAGAGAACCACTCCGTATTGGCATAAGCGTTGCGAATCAAGTATGATGAATATATTGAAGAGGGAGTTATGCAAGGGCTATCCTATTTACAGAATAGTGCCTTCGGTTTGTCCAGTCCCAGGTCAAACGTGAATGGACGAATGTCTGACAGAGTATATTCAAAGGATCGCGTAAGTTGATCTCTTCAAACGTACTTACGTTTGGTGGCGGAGGAATTCGTTTCTCTTAGCTGTATACCCGTGGTATTTTTGGTGAAATCAATTTGTGATTTGGTGGGTATGACGATGTGGCATTCAAAGTAATGGAGGTGTGATCCGTCAAAAGATACGTTATGACCTCTAGCCTCATCAACCGGGAAATGACAAAAATCGGGCAGGCAGCATGGCCATGTGGGTCGCACCCATTAGGATGTATGATCACCTATCTAGAGAAATTCCAATTGCTTCTTAAATCTATCGATGTTGCCCCATTCGGGAGACGGTTGCTGATCCCAACCGTTGGTGATATACATTCGATACACTCAAGCGAAATGAGTGGTCGGTCATGTGAGGGCCGGGTTGCAAGATGTTCTTGTTGAACCCAGTGTATTCGCCTCTAGAGATACACTATCGGCAGGTGGTCCCATACCTTGTCAAAGTCGGAATCCAATTTCCAATAAGTGCCCGCGAGTTTGATTTGTATACTATATATGTAGAGCGTGAGATGCAAGCGTTCTACTATATTTTAATTACTTGTGATTAGACATTATTATAATATCAGATAATATATGATTTCCAAAGTGTTTTGGGTTATCGTAAGGTAAAAATCGTCCGTGTTTATGTGTGGATTGGTCTTACGATTATCTTTTCTTTCGGAAGGATTTTGAAAAGTTAAACCAAATGATTGGAGTTTACTCACACCAGTCCCATGACTGACCCAGAGTTTTATTTTGTTTTGTTTTCCCTAAACTCTTGGGTGCCCAAATTTGTACGGGCAGTCAAGTAGTCAGGATTTTACAGATAGACTTGGAGAGCTTGGAGCAGGAGGCTTCAGGACTTATATAGCTATTGTTTATTTCCGCTGTGATGCAAGGGTTGTACTCTGATAATGGTATTGTATGCATATACTGCTTTTGATTTCAAGTTATGTGATATATTATATTTTATTCGTTCCGCTGTGAGATTCGTGTTACTCTGATGTTGTGTTCTTCTTTTTCTTCTTCTATTCTAATTTTCTATCTTATCTATCCTCACCCTCTAAATTCTTTCATTAACTATTCGGTAATTGTCGACCCTTGATGTTCGATATGTGTTGTATATCGGATAATCAAGGTCGTCTTTTTCCCGGGTCGTTCAAATATAAAGATTCGATTTTTATATATGTAGAAAGGCGAAAAAAATATAATTTTTATCTTGTAGGAAGAATTATAAAATTGTGATTTTTATAAATAGAAATAAGATTTTTATAATATTTTCATTATGATGAAGATACGATCTTTATATGGATATCATTAAGATAAAAATTCAATTTTTATTATATATGAAGTGAAATAAAAATTCGATCTTTATATAAGAAGTAGAAATATAAAAATATAATTTTTATATAGAAAGAAGCATTGTAAAAATATATGAAGTAGAAATAAAAATATGACTATTATTTATTGGAATGAAGCGATAAAAATATGATTTTTATACATGAACAGCGTGAAAAGGATGCATTGGGATTTCGAACAAATCCAAACAGTTCAGAAAGAAAGACTGGCGGAGTGGAATCCAAATATGAGAACTTCTCACTTTTATTTTATTTTCTAGTTAAAATATATACTAGGATGTAGACGGTGCTTAGCAGCACCCGACACCCGTCGTCCATAGACCATGGACGACTTGTTTGTTAGATTGTATGTTGCTGTAAAAATTGGTTGTGATGTGGAATGGATAAATAAAATATTCTTAAATGGAAATAAAATATTTTATACCTAAAAATTTAATTTTTAACGTGTATAGGAATGAAATAAATATTTATAAACAAATCGGACGGTTTGTTTATGTACACACATTTGACTGATATTGATTGGGACGATAAATTTTACACATCGTCCAACTGCACAAATAAAATTCATTATTTGTTGATTGAAACCCCACACGGGTATTGGGATGATATATGACGTACACTAGTCCCAATAATTAGATGTATGTCGATCGATTGATTGATAGGCTATATGAGCATTGAATATTTATATTTAATGCTTATACAGTGTAGAATGCACTTTGGATGATGGCTGATTGTTTATCATTGTTGTGTACATGTGTGCATTAAATCCATATAATCAAATTATATGGTAATTGACTGTGTTTGATTCAAGTACAGAAGAACGAATATTTTAAAATAATATTCAGAAAACAATCAAAATCTGATTTTGATGTCCGATTTAGGATGGACACGAATATATTTAAATATATAAAGCCGTGTTGATTAGATTAACGCCATTTTGATGTGAACGATATTTATATCAATTTTATTCATTTTTATAATGAATATCAAAAAAAGAATTGATTTCAAAATCTAATGTTTTGAAAATATTATCATCTATATATCGATGATATGGAATATTCAATTTTGATTAGAAATTGAACATGAAGTTGAAATCATTTTGAAAACGAATTTATATAAAATACGTTTTAAATGGAAATCGACGAAATATAATATGATATATATATATATATTATATAATGGCTTGAATAGAACGCGTCGCGCTGCGGTAGTTCGCGAATTTCGACCATTGACTTCAAACGAACATTACGGTAGATCCGACCGTCGAATTCTCCTAAAATCGGAACCGTTGGGTTCGTATCGACAAAAGCTTTCTAACGAATATTAGAGATTTGAAATCTAACGGTTGGATTTGGAATTATGTCCAAATCAAATTTGGAAAAGATCGGTGTAAGTGCAGTTCGATGGCCGTTTATGGAAATCGTCTGTAGTGGCCTTAATAAAATTATTAAAAATATCAATAATTAGTGTAGAATCATAAGAAATGATTTGGAAAGAATTGGGATGAAAAATTCCATATTTGAAAAGATAAAAATAGTTTTTTATCGAAATGAACTAGTTTTGAATTAGAATAATAAATCCAATATTTTTAAAATAAATAAATTGGATTTGAAATGGTTTTAAAAGTAACTAGGATTTCCAATATACGAATTGGAATGGATTTGAATCGAAATTATGCTATGAATATTTCGATATTGGATTTCGTGATTATACGGAGATTGTGGAGGAATTTGGAAGATATATATATTGTTATTCCAATACGATATTTGTTGGTTTCAGAATTTGATATTGAATATAAGCCGATATATTTTCTATTCAGAGCCTTGTATTTAATATCAAATTGGATTTTGGGTTTGTCGTGAATAGTATCTTTAATAATACTGTTCTTGAGCCGAATGTAGTTAAGAAAATTAGAAACTGACTGGAGGTTAGTTAAGTTGAATGGTTTCCTAAGTATTGATCTGATGTTAGTTTCGGCCTTCGGGGTTAATACTTAGAGAATTGTTCTCTTACTAATTTACGATCAGAGACTGATTGGATTTTGGGTTTGTTATGAACTGTGTTTTCAACGACATTCGTTCTTTAACTCGATTTACAGTGAAATGAGATTTGGAAGTTATAAATCTTTTTATTAAGATTTAACGGAAATTTTCCAAAGTAAAGTTTTAAAATTTAATATATTTAATTAGAATTGAATTGAAATTGGTCTTTGGGTTTATCGTGAACGGTGTTTTAAATAACACTAGTTCTTTAACCCGATTAACAATGGAGTTAAGAAAATCAGAAACTAACTGGAGATTAGTTAAGTTGAATGGATTCCTGGGTATTGATCCGATGTTGGTTTCGTCCTTTGGGGTTAATACTTAGGGAAGTGTTCACTTGCTAATTTACGGTTAAAGGATGATGGAAGGGAATGTGATTTTGGGTTTATCGTGAACCATGTTTTAAATGACATTGGTTCTTTAACCCAGTTAAAGATAAGATATTGAGTTTTGGGAAGATTAAAACCAAGTGGAGTTTTAATGCATCTTAAATTAGACTGAAATGATATCCAAAGGAAGATTAAAGAATAAATTTAAAGAATTCATCTTTGATAAAATTAATGGGAACCTTCTCCAAAGTATAAGAATATTTGAATAAAGAAATATTCTGGATTGGAATGAGGCATATGTTGTGTTTTCATAGCACTTGTTTGTTATATACGCGAGTTATTCAAAATAACCGGGTTTATCCCATTCTGAATAACTGATTCGACAATGTATCGAGGATGAAGACGGTGTTTAAAGACCGGAGGACTTCACATCGTTTGGATGATTACTGAGGTCTTGATTGGGCTGTACAACCAAGACAAGGTAATAAGTGGTGATCGTCCAGACGTACTTGGAGATCGACCGGATAGGCGAGGACCTCTCCCCTGTATTGGACATATGGGGGAGGAATAAGGTGCCTCCGGTTTCGTTCAGACCCAGCAGAACGAACTTGTAAATGGATGTGTGTCTGACATTGGATTTCATTCTGTGTGATTGATAGACATTGGTTGCATAGCGTGAATTGCCTGTGTGGCATGTTGAGATGCAAATGATCAAGGCTTTTGTTGAAAAGCAGAGCCTTGTGGTTGATGATCAAAGCACGACTTTGATATAGCGTAGCTTTGTGTAGCGTTAATTCACGAGCCTTACACCCGTGTGAACCAGAAACGGGAGAGGACATCAGGGAGGGCATGCGTTTCCTCCTAGCTAGAAGAGGTGTCAGCATTTTGCACGCCCTGGCATTTTACTTATGTGGATGATGGATAGGAGGCGCCTCGGTTATATCAGTCGTTCTAGGGCCGATAGTTTGGTCGGGATATGACCAGTTGACGCCCCATAGGGAGGGAAAACGCAGTGTTCAGGCATTTTAATCCACATCGAGTGGACCGGCCCCGACGATCAAAGGTGTAATAACCCGGAAATCTGGGCCAATTTAAAATTTTTATTTTGGCAATTTTAGCGAAGTTTGAATATTTAAAATGAATTATTTTAAATAAAACCGATGGGAAATTTATTTTGAATAGAATTCGAACGTATATATTATATAGATCGTCGTTAGAATATAAATATTTATTTATATATATAAAAGGAATTGAAAATGGCGCGGTAGTTCGATAATTCGATTTCAAAATTCAAATGAACATACCGGGTGTAAAATAAACCGGATTTTAGTGAAACCAAAAATATTCGAATCTATTCGAGAATATCTTTCCAACGAATCCGAAAAATTGAAATTTCATAGCGGGGATCAAAAGAAATGTCTAGTTGAAATTTCAGAATAATCGCTATGGAATTTCGGCCCTTGAAAATAGTCATTTTGCAAACGACCTCGGATTTCGACGAAACCATTTTGTTAGATCCGTGATGTCAAGTTATTGCAAGATTCCAATTTTCATAATTTTTCGAATCAATATGTGAGTGTGGCAAAGGAAAACGCATTTGACCTGTTTCAGTTGATTTTAATCGACTTGAAAATGACCATTTTTCAAACGGTCTCAGAATTCGACGAAATTGGTTTTGTTAGGACTGTATCGTCAATACAAAGCTAGAAAATATTTTTCTGGAATTTTTCGAGTTAGTATGTGGCCCCAGTAAATTGAAAGGTGCGTTCAAATTCAATATATAGAGTTACATTTTGATTTTGACGAAAACTGATCGTAATGATCGAATCAGCTTACGATACATACCCCATTGTGTTCGGAATGGGGGTAATTAGCTATGGACGACAGTCGGTGGGCTTGATTTTGAGTAGAAAATAAAAAGTTGCTTTTAAGGAATTTAAAATAAATAAATAATATAAATTACCCCCTTTACTCTACCAAGCCCCAAGCCCCCCCCCCCCCCCCCCCGGCCGTTCAAAAATCAGTCAGCCCAAATTGGAAGAAAAACCCGCCGCCTCCATCGAAGTCGCCTGCTGCGTGACACTTCCCGCCTCCGCGCCCTCCTCTTCCACCACCGCCGCATCTCCCCAGACCCGATCCTCTCCATCTCGTGCTTCTCTCTAGTCGATTTCCCTCCTTCTCCAACGCACAGCCCCCCCCCCCCCCCGTTCGTCAGCCCACCGCCGCGCCCAGGTGGCGCCGACCACCACCGAACCCCCCTCGCCCTCCCGATCCTCTCCCTCCCTTCCAAAACCGAACGCGCCCCCTCCTCCTGCTGCCGCGGCCGCTGCTTCTTCTTCTTCCTCCCTTGCCACCACAGCGACGGTGAACCCCCCCGGCCAACAGTGATGAACCACCCCTCCTCCTCCACTTAGGAAAGTAAGTTTTATTTACTTATCTAATTTTATTTTCAGTTTTTAATTAGATTTAGCATAAGAAAAATCTGATTTTATTTATTTAGAAGCTATGAATTTTATTATAAAAAGTTTCGATTTTTATAAAAATGAAGAAGATTTGATTTTTAAAATGAACATCGATATAAAAACTTGTTTTTTTTTAACAAAGAAAGACGATATTTTTATAGTATAGGAAGAATAAAAATACGATTTTTATCTTATATAACTAGTAAAAATTTAATCTTTATATAGAAGATAGCGTAATAAAAATATAATCTTTTATATTGTAGAAGTATAAAAATGTAATCTTTTATATTGTAGAAGTATAAAAATGTGATTTTTATAGCAATGAAATAAAAATCCGATCTTTGTATATGAAGTAGAAATATAAAAATATAATTTTTATATAGAATGAAGCGTCGAAAATATATATGAAGATGAAGTAAAAATATGATTTTTATTTGTTAGAATGAAGCAATAAAAATATAATTTTTATTTGAACAGCGTGAAAAGACTGCATTGGAATTTCAGTCAAATCCAGACGATTCAGCAGTTCAACAGCAAAGCACGGCGGAGTGGAACCCTCTGTGAGAACTTCTCACTTTTAATTTAATTTTCTAGTTAAAATATATGCTAGGATGCAGACGGTGTTTAGTAGCACCCGACACCCGTCGTCCACAGACCATGGACGGCTTGTATGCTTGTTTGTTTGATTTTGATGTGTAGTTGATTGTGTGATGTAAGGTGAAATGAAATAAAATATTTTATAGTGGAAAATATTGTATAGTTAAAAATAGAATTTTTAACGTGTATATGAAATTAAATTAATATAAACAAATCGAATGATTTGTTTATATACACACATTTGACTGATATTGATTGGGACGATAAATTTTACACATCGCCCAACTGCACAAATAAAATATGTGTTTGATTGTTTGAAAACCCCACACGGGTATTGGGATGATATATGACATACACTAATCCCAATAATTAGTTGTATGTCGATCGATTGATTGACGGACTGTTATGAGCGTTAAATATTTATATTTGATGCTTATACAGTGTAGAATGCACTTTGGATGATGGTTGATTATTCATCGTTGTTATTGTATACATGTGTTGTAGAAAATCCATATAATTAACATTATATGGTAATTGATTGGGCCTCATTCCAGTTTTGAAAAAGAAATATTTGAAATAGAATATTTGAAATAGAAATATTTGAATAGAATATTCGAAAATAGAAAGATATGAAGCCATGTTGATTAGATTGACGCCATTTTGACGTGAACGATATTTATATCGATTTTATTCAAAGTGATTTCAAAATCTGATATTTTCAAAAGAATTGAAATTCAAATTAAACTGAATAAAATGAATTCGAATTGAAATTGAATATAAATGAATTCGAATTGAAATTGAGTATAAATGAATTCGAATTGAAATTGAATAGAATTGAATTCGAATTGAAATTGAAAGGAATTGAATTCGAATTAAATTGAAATTGAATTGAAATCGATTTGAAATGAATTTAAAACGAATTTATATTGGAATATTCAATTTTGATTTGAAATTGAATATGAAGTTGAAACTGTTTTGAAAATGAGTTTAAAACGATTTATAAAGCATGTTTTGAATTGAAATCGACGAAATACATATAATATATACATATAATATATATACATATATTATATATATATATAATGGCCTGAATAGAACGCGTCGCGCCGCGGCAGTTCGCGAATTTCGACCATTGACTTCGAACGGATATTACGGGAGATCCGACCGTCGGATTCTCCTAAAACCGGAACCGTTGGGTTCGTATCGAAAAGAGCTTTCTAGCGAATATTAGAAATTAGAAATCTAACGGTTGGATTTGGAATTATGTCCAAATCAAATTTGAAAAAGGTCGCTGTAAGTGCAGTTCGATGGCCATTGATGGAAATCGACTGTACGGGCCTTGATAAAATTATTAAAAATAGTAATAATTTGTGTGAAATCATAAGAAATGATTTGTGAAGAATTGGAATGAAAAACCCCATATTTGAAAAGATAAAAATAGATTTTTATCGAAATGTACTAGTTTTGAACAAGAATAATAATTTATTTATTTATTTTTAAAATAAATAAATTGGATTTGAAATGGTTTTGAAAATAACCAGAATTTCCTATAATTGCATTGGAATGGATTTGAATCGAAATTGTCTTCGGAATATTTCGATGTTGGATTTCGTGATTATACAGATGTTGTTATGGAAATTTGAAATATTTATATATCGTTATTTCCAATACGATATTTGTTGGTCGTAGAATTTGATATTGAATATAAGCCGATATATTTTCTATTCAGAGCCTTGTATTTAATATCAAATGTGATTTGGGTTCGTCGTGAATGGTGTCTTTATTAACACTGTTCTTGAACCCAGTTGAGAAAAGATTAAATCTTTTTATTTAGATTTAATGAAGTGTACCAATTAAATAATATTTAATTGGAATTGAATTGGTATTGATTTTTGGGTTTATCGTGAACCGTGTTTTAAAAGACATCGATTCTTTAACCCAGTTAAAGATTAAAACTAAGTGGAGTTTTAATGAATCTTTAATTAGATTGAAAAGATCGAGAATGGAGTATCACCAGTTTTGCTCCAGGCGATAGTTAAATCTTTAATTAGATTTGAACGTCGAATGGTAATTGAATTTACCAATAACACTGTGGTGTTAGGATTGGGAAATTAAAAATAAATGATTACTTCGGTGTGGTTCGCTAATCCCGACTAGTTTGAATTGAAATTCAAAAGAAGATTAAAGAGTAAATTTAAAAGAATTTATCTTTGATAAAATTAATGGGAACCTTTGCCAAAGTATAAGAATATTTGAATAAAAGAATATTCTGAATTGGAATGAGGCGTATGTTGTGTTTGTGTAACACTTGTTTATTATATACGCGAGTTATTCAGAAAGACCGGGTTTATCCCATTCTGAATAACTAATTCGATGTGGTGTCGAAGATGAAGACGGTGGTTGAAGACCAGAAGTCTTCACGTCGTTTGGATAATTACTGATGATCTTGATTGGGCCGTACACCCAAGAGGAGGGAATCAGTTAGTGATCGTCCAGACGTACTTGGAGATCGATGGATATGCGGGGTACTAGGTGCCTCCGGTTTCGTTCAGACCCAGAACGAACTTGTAAATGGACTGTGTGTCTGACATTGGATTTTAGTCTGTGCGATTGATTTCTATTAAATATATATCTGTTTCGCAGCGGAGAATTTATTCTCTTGCTTAACGCCCTTCTCTGAGACGTACGACCTCATGGGTTATATATTGATGGATATCAAACGCAAGGAGTGAATTGCCTGTGTGGCATGCCTAAGTGGCAATTAATCGAGACTTCTTTTGAAAAGCAAAGTCTTGTGGGTGATGATCAAAGCACGGCCTGTATGGCATAGATTTGTGTAACGTTGATTCGCGAGCCTCACACCCCGGTTGTGAACCAAAAAGGGAGAAGGATCCAGGGCGGGCATGCGTTTCTTTCTAGCTAGAAGTGGCATCAGTGGTTTTACACGCCCTGACGAGTTTGACTTATGTGGTTGTTGTTGTTGCGAGGCGCCTCGGATATATCAGTCGATCCGGGACCGATGGGGTCATTGGACTCATTTACGCCCCAAAGGGCGGGGAAACGCAGTGTTCAGGCATTTTAATCCACATCGGTGGACCGGCCCTGTGGCTCCTAGGTGCAGTTGCTGCTGTAGCCTGAGGCTCGGGCTAGAGAGTCTCGAATTCGGTAGAGGACTATCTTTTGCCTCGGTTCATTGATGGAAATCCAACTTCCAATACGTGGCTGTGCGGTTTTGATTGTAGAGCCTAGTATGGCGACATGATATATGGTACCCATGCCATCTATGATTGATATTTATGATTGAAATCGTTTTGACACTATACACTTATAATAGTATCAAATGATTTGTTTTTAACGTATCAAGCATGCTTTGGCTATTATAAGGGAAAACCCTATCCTCCGGCTTGTGTTGCATTGTGTGATGGAACCTGGGTCTTATAATAGCTTCATTATTCTTTATTTAGCATTGCGCTGTTGTTTTATGCACTGGTATTCTTAGGAGGAAATCCGTTCCATGTTATACGGCGTGGTCCCTTGATTTACCTAACTTTAAAATAAAGATTTACAACTATTTTAGTTCTCACACCAGTCTCATGACTGACCTGGAGTTTATTGTTTTAACCTAAACTCTGGGTGCCCTTATTTTGACAAGGGCAGCTAGTAGTTTTGGTTTTGCAGATTTATATTCATAGGAACCTGGTTTACAGCTGGAACGATATCTAGAAAGCTTTGTATTCGTATATCTCCTTCAGTTGTATTATGTATTATTTTCCGCTGCTATGTAATGTATTGTAATCTCTGATATTTATCGAATGTATTTTATTCATTCATACTCTGTATATTCTTGTAATCTGATGGAATTGTTGTAATATACAATGAAATGTTCTTCCGCCTGCGTTCCTTTGTGTGTTGTTCTCGAACTATCCGCGCTTTCCTCACCGGGGAAGTTACGGGTCTTTACAGTTGGTATCAGAGCTTTGGTTTACAAAGCTCAGAGAACAAGACACATTAGAACCGAACGAAAGAATTCATCAGAAATTGGAATAGTAATATCCAATGAGAATGACTCGTTAGAGATGGGATCAGTAGTATCCTAGAAGAGTGCAAAGAGTATATTTTTAAAATGAAAATAAGAATTGTTTCGAAATTTTAATCAATTATTTGTATTTGATTATTTATTTTATATTGAATTGGGACAATCCAATATATAAAGATTTTGCATATACGTCTTGCAAACGTGTATTTGAAGTTTTAATGTATTGGATAGTTATAGAATCGCACTCTAGTGCCCGGGGATAATTCTGGTGATGGGGCACTATCGCCAGTATTTATTTTCGAGTTTCGAAAGTGAGATTTCTATATATTTCCAATTGACTGGTGTGAGAACCGAAACTAGATAGGACTTATTGTTGTGATTTGGCATCAAAAATCTGATTTTTTGACTACATATCAAAGTTATGAATTTCAAAAGCTAATCAACTAATTGATTGATGGTTGTGTTGTTAATTATTGGTTGATTAATTAAAATTTGTACCATATAGCCAAATTGAATCAAATAGTGAATTGTATTTGAAATTTGGTCGCATTTGCTTGCATATACATGTACTTACATTGAACAGGTCATAGCAAAGAGGCTAGAGCAGAAGAATAAAATTGTTTTCCCGACAAATAGGTACATGTTTACCATAATTTACTGTTTTGTTTGGGTGATGATGATTTTATGAGCCGATTGGCTAGCCGCTTGGCTAGCCGCTTGGCTTTTTCTTTTTGAGATCAGAGGTCTGTATGGCAATTTCTGGATTTTCCTGGTGCTCCCGGTGCAGGGGAGGTTATGGCGAAATTTTTCGAAAATTTAGGGTGTTAGCCAAATTTTTGAAAAATTTGAAAAGTTCTTAGAAACTGAAAAGTTGAAGAACTTAAGCCATAATGAAAACACTAGAAGTTGAGTTGATTTGTGAAACAACTTTCGGCTTTGTTCCTTTTCGGGGACGAAAAGTTTTAAGTAGGGGAGATTGTAATAACCCAGAAATCTGGGCCAATTTAAAATTTTTATTTTGGCAATTTTAGCGAAGTTTGAATATTTAAAATGAATTATTTTAAATAAAACCGATGGGAAATTTATTTTGAATAGAATTCGAACGTATATATTATATAGATCGTCGTTAGAATATAAATATTTATTTATATATATAAAAGGAATTGAAAATGGCGCAGTAGTTCGATAATTCGATTTCAAAATTCAAATGAACATACCGGGTGCAAAATAAACCGGATTTTAGTGAAACTAAAAATATTCGAATCTATTCGAGAATATCTTTCCAACGAATCCGAAAAATTGAAATTTCATAGCGGGGATCAAAAGATATGTCCAGTTGAAATTTCAGAATAGTCGCTATGGAATTTCGGCCCTTGAAAATAGCCATTTTGCAAACGACCTCGGATTTCGACGAAACCACTTTTGTTGGATCCGTGATGTCAAGTTATTGCTAGATTCTAATTTTCATAATTTTTCGAATCAATATGTGAGTGTGGCAAAGAAAAACGTGTTTGACCAGTTTCAGTTGATTTTAATCGACTGGAAAATGGCCATTTTTCAAACGGTCTCAGAATTCGACGAAATTAGTTTTGTTAGGACCGTATAGTCAATACGAAGCTAGAAAATATTTTTTTGGAATTTTTCGAGTTAGTATGTGGCCCCAATAAATTGAAAGGCGCGTTCAAATTCAATATATAGAGTTATATTTTGATTTTGACGAAAACTGATCGAAACGATCGAATCAGCTTACGATACATATCCCATTGTGTTCGGAATGGGGGTAATTAGCTATGGACGACAGTCGGTGGGCTTGATTTCGAGTAGAAAATAAAAAGTTGCTTTTAAGGAATTTAAAATAAATAAATAATATAAATTACCCCCTTTACTCTACCAAGCCCTAACCCCCCCCCCCCCCCCCCCCGGTTCAAAAATCATTCAGCCCAAATTGGAAGAAAAACCTGCCGCCTCCATTGAAGTCGCCTGCCGCGCGACACTTCCCGCCTCGGCGCCCTCCTCTTCCACCACCGCCGCATCTCCCCAGACCAGATCCTCTCCATCTCGTGCTTCTCTCTCCACGATTTCCCTCCTCCAACGCACAGCACCCCCCCCCCCCCGTTTGTCAGCCCACCGCCGCACCCAGGTGGCGCCGACCACCACCGAACCCCCCTCGCCCTCCCGATCATCTCCCTCCCTTCCAAAACCGAATGTGCCCCCTCCTGCTGCTGCGGCCGCTGCTTCTTCTTCTTCCTCCCTTGCCACCACAGCGACGGTGAAACCCCCCGGCCAACAGTGATGAACCACCCCTCCTCCTCCACTTAGGAAAGTAAGTTTTATTTACTTATCTAATTTTATTTTCAGTTTTTAATTAGATTTAGCATAAGAAAAATCTGATTTTATTTATTTAGAAGCTATGAATTTTATTATAAAAAGTTTCGATTTTTATAAAAATGAAGAAGCTTTGATTTTTAAAATGAACATCGATATAAAAACTTGTTTTTTTTTTAACAAAGAAAGACGATATTTTTATAGTATAGGAAGAATAAAAATACGATTTTTATCTTATATAACTAGTAAAAATTTAATCTTTATATAGAAGATAGCGTAATAAAAATATAATCTTTTATATTGTAGAAGTATAAAAGTATAATCTTTTATATTTTAGAAGTATAAAAATATAATCTTTTATATTGTAGAAGTGTAAAAATGTGATTTTTGTAGCAATGAAATAAAAATCCGATCTTTGTATATGAAGTAGAAATATAAAAATATAATTTTTATATAGAATGAAGCGTCGAAAATATATATGAAGATGAAGTAAAAATATGATTTTTATTTGTTAGAATGAAGCAATAAAAATATAATTTTTATTTGAACAGCGTGAAAAGACTGCATTGGAATTTCAGTCAAATCCAGACGATTCAACAGTTCAACAGCAAAGCACGGCGGAATGGAACCCTCTGTGAGAACTTCTCACTTTTAATTTAATTTTCTAGTTAAAATATATGCTAGGATGTAGACGGTGTTTAGTAGCACCCGACACCCGTCGTCCACAGACCAAGGACGGCTTGTATGCTTGTTTGTTTGATTTTGATGTGTAGTTGATTGTGTGATGTGATGTGAAATGAAATAAAATATTTTATAGTGGAAAATATTGTATAGTTAAAAATAGAATTTTTAACGTGTATATGAAATTAAATTAATATAAACAAATCGAACGATTTGTTTATATACACACATTTGACTGATATTGATTGGGACGATAAATTTTACACATCGCCCAACTGCACAAATAAAATCTGTGTTTGATTGTTTGAAAACCCCACACAGGTATTGGGATGATATATGACATATACTAATCCCAATAATTAGTTGTATGTCGATTGATTGATTGATAGACTGTTATGAGCGTTAAATATTTATATTTGATGATTATACAGTGTAGAATGCACTTTGGATGATGGTTGATTATTCATCGTTGTTATTGTATACATGTGTTGTAGAAAATCCATATAATTAACATTATATGGCAATTGATTGGGCCTCATTCCAGTTTCGAAAAAGAAATATTTGAAATAGAATATTTGAAATAGAAATATTTGAATACAATATTTGAAAATAGAAATATATGAAGCCGTGTTGATTAGATTGACGCCATTTTGACGTAAACGATATTTATATCGATTTTATTCATTTTATAATGAATATCGAAAGTGATTTCAAAATCTGATATTTTGAAAAGAATTGAAATTCGAATTAAACTGAATAGAAATGAATTCAAATTGAAATTGAATATAAATGAATTCGAATTGAAATTGAATATAAATGAATTCGAATTGAAATTGAATAGAATTGAATTCGAATTGAAATTGAAAGGAATTGAATTCGAATTAAATTGAAATTGAATTGAAATCGATTTGAAATGAATTTAAAACGAATTTATATTGGAATATACAATTTTGATTTGAAATTGAATATGAAGTTGAAACCATTTTGAAAATGAATTTAAAACGATTTATAAAGCACGTTTTGAATTGAAATCGACGAAATATAATATATATATATATATTATATATATATAATGGCCTGAATAGAACGCGCCGCGCTGCGACAGTTCGCGAATTTCGACCATTGACTTCGAACGGATATTACGGGAGATCCGACCGTCGGATTCTCCTAAAACCGGAACCGTTGGGTTCGTATCAAAAAGAGCTTTCTAGCGAATATTAGAAATCTAATGGTTGGATTTGGAATTATGTCTAAATCAAATTTGAAAAAGGTCGCTGTAAGTGCAGTTCGATGGCCATTGATGGAAATCGACTGTACGAGCCTTGATAAAATTATTAAAAATAGTAATAATTTGTGTAAAATCATAAGAAATGATTTGTGAAGAATTGGAATGAAAAACCCCATATTTGAAAAGATAAAAATAGATTTTTATCGAAATGAACTAGTTTTGAACAAGAATAATAATTTATTTATTTATTTTTAAAATAAATAAATTGGATTAGAAATGGTTTTGAAAATAACCAGAATTTCCAATAATTGCATTGGAATGGATTTGAATCGAAATTGTCTTCGGAATATTTCGATGTTGGATTTCATGATTATACAGATGTTGTTATGGAAATTTGAAAGATATTTATATATCGTTGTTTCCAATACGATATTTGTTGGTCGTAGAATTTGATATTGAATATAAGCCGATATATTTTCTATTCAGAGCCTTGTATTTAATATCAAATGTGATTTGGGTTCGTCGTGAATGGTGTCTTTATTAACACTGTTCTTGAACCCAGTTGAGAAAAGATTAAATCTTTTTATTTAGATTTAATGAAGTGTACCAATTAAATAATATTTAATTGGAATTGAATTGGTATTGATTTTTAGGTTTATCGTGAACCGTGTTTTAAAAGACATCGATTCTTTAACCCAGTTAAAGATTAAAACTAAGTGGAGTTTTAATGAATCTTTAATTAGATTGAAAAGATCGAGAATGGAGTATCACTAGTTTTGCTCCAGGCGATAGTTAAATTTTTAATCAGATTTGAACGTGAAATGTAATTGAATTTACCGATAACACTGTGGTGTTAGGATTGGGAAATTAAAAATAAATGATTACTTCGGTGTGGTTCGCTACTCCTGACTAGTTTGAATTGATATTCAAAAGAAGATTAAAGAGTAAATTTAAAAGAATTTATCTTTGATAAAATTAATGGGAACCTTTGCCAAAGTATAAGAATATTTGAATAAAAAAATATTCTGAATTGGAATGAGGCGTATGTTGTGTTTGTGTAACACTTGTTTATTATATACGCGAGTTATTCAGAAAGACCGGGTTTATCCCATTCTGAATAACTAATTCGACGTGGTGTCGAAGATGAAGACGGTGGTTGAAGACCGGAAGTGTTCACGTCGTTTGGATAATTACTGATGATCTTGACTGGGTCGTACACCCAAGAGGAGGGAATCAGTTAGTGATCGTCCAGACGTACTTGGAGATCGATGGATATGCGGGGTACTAGGTGCCTCCGGTTTCGTTCAGACCCAGAACGAAATTTTAAATGGACGGTGTGTCTGACATTGGATTTTAGTCTGTGCGATTGATTTCTATTAAATATATATCTGTTTGGCGGCGGAGAATTTATTCTCTTGCTTAACGCCCTTCTCTGAGACGTACGAGCTCAGGGGTTATATATTGATGGATATCAATCGCATGGAGTGAATTGCATGTGTGGCATGCCTAAGTGGCAATTGATCGAGGCTTCTGTTGAAAAGAAAAGTCTTGTGGGTGATGATCAAAGCACGGCCTGTGTGGCATAGCTTTGTGTAACGTTGATTCGCGAGCCTCACACCCCGGTTGTGAACCAAAAACGGGAGAAGGATCCAGGGAGGGCATGCGTTTCTTTCTAGCTAGAAGTGGCATCGGTGGTTTTACACGCCCTGACGAGTTTGGCTTATGTGGTTATTGCTGTTGCGAGGCGCCTCGGATATATCGGTCGATCCGGGACCGATGGGGTCATTGGACTCATTTACGCCCCAAAGGGCGGGGAAACGCAGTGTTCAGGCATTTTAATCCACATCGGTGGACCGGCCCTGTGGCTCCTAGGTGCGGTTGCGGCTGTAGCCTGAGGCTCGGGCTAGAGAGTCTCGAATTCGGTAGAGGACTATCTTTTGCCTCGGTTCATAGATGGAAATCCAACTTCCAATACGTGACTGTGTGGTTTTGATTGTAGAGCCTGGTATGGCGACATGATATATGGTACCCATGTCGTCTATGATTGATATTTATGATTGAAATCGTTTTGACACTATACACTTATAATAGTATCAAATGATTTGTTTTTAACGTATCAATCATGCTTTGGCTATTATAAGGGAAACCCTATCCTCCGGCTTGTGTTGCATTGTGTGATGGGACCTGGGTCTTATAATAGCTTCATTGTTCTTTATTTAGCATTGCGCTGTTGTTTTATGCACTGGTATTCTTGGGAGGAAACCCGTTACGTGTTATACGGCGTGGTCCCTTGATTTACCTAACTTTAAAATAAAGATTTACAACTGTTTTAGTTCTCACACCAGTCCCATGACTGACCTGGAGTTTATTGTTTTAACCTAAACTCTGGTGCCCTTATTTTGACACGGGCAGCTAGTAGTTTTGGTTTTGCAGATTTATATTCACATGAACCTGGTTTACAGCTGGAACGATGTCTGGAAAGCTTTGTATCCGTATATCTCCTTCAGTTGTATTTTGTATTATTTTCCGCTGCTATGTAATGTATTGTAATCTCTGATATTTATCGAATGTATTTTATTCATTCATACTCTGTATATTCTTGTAATCTGATGGAATTGTTGTAATATACAATGAAATGTTCTTCCACCTGCGTTCCTTTATGTGTTGTTCTCGAACTATCCGCGCTTTCCTCACCGGGGAAGTTACGGGTCTTTACAAAAGGGCCCACCTGCGTCTGGGTCCTAAGACACGGGCTAGAGCATCTCGAAGCGGTAAGGACGATCCCTTGCCTCAGTTCACAGATGGAAATCCAACTTCCAATACGACATTTTGCGGTTTTAATTGCAAGCCTATATATGGCGACATAGTGGTATGGGGCACTTATGTCGTCTATGATTGATACTTATGATTGAAATTGTTTTGACACTATACACATATAGTAATAATAAAACATGAAATTTCGCGTACCAAGCATTTTTGGCTATTATAAGGTAAAAACTCTATCCCCCGGCTTGCGTTGCATTGTGTGATAGGACTTGAGTCTTATAATAGCTTCAATGTTCTTTATTTAGCATTGCGCTGTTTGTTTTATGCACTGGTATTCTTGGGGGTAAACCCCTTCCGTGTTATACGGCGTGGTCCCTTGATTTACCGAACTTTAAAATAAAGATTAATAACTATTTTAGTTCTCACACCAGTCACATGACTGACCTGAAGTTTATTGTTTTAACCTAAACTCTAGGTGCCCCTATTTTCCACACGGGCAGCTAGTACTTTTGGTTTTGCAAATTTATATTCACAGGATCCTAGTTTACAGCTGGAATGATATTCGGAAAGCTCTGTATCCGTATATACTTTTCAGTTGTGTTTTGTACTATTTTCCGCTGCATTGTAATTTGTAAATCTCTGATATTTAGTAAATGTGTAATATTTATTCATACTCTGTATACTCTTGTATTCTGATGAAATTGTTGTAATAAGCAACGAAATGTTCTTCTGTTTGTGTTCCGGTTCGTCTTGTTCTCAAAGCAATCCGTTCTTTCCTTCACGGGGAAGTTTGGGTCGTTTCAAGATAAGAATTTGAAAATATATACGTTATATATCTGTGTGCACGTTATATGTACATTCTGGGCAGAAACGATCGACTGCTTGGTTTTAATCGGTCGACCGGTTTAGCCCAGAATGCATAGTTAATTTGCATTCATATATATATATATATATATATATATATATATATATATATATATATATATTCGAATATTAGAGGTGTGAGATTATTTGAGAATAGATTTTAACATAAAATAACATTACTAATCATACCAAATAATCAACCTCTAATGTATGTAGCTCTTATGTCTTGTTAAACCAATGAATAACTTCTTTTTGTCGATTATGGCATATCTCTTTGTCAGAAATAAAACTCCGTGAATTTCTTGACTCAACATGAACATCATGTCTAAATTATCCTCAAAATTCATCTCCGTTTCACAATCCATACAGTCATCAACACCTATTAATTTTGTCTGTGAAACCTCACAAATCCACCCAATATGTAATGGAGAAGGGTCATTAAATATAAGATGATCGTATATGACATTTTCACAATATCAATTACGTTCTGTACATTTTTTGCAGGGGCACTTCATCTCAACACCAATTTTATAAATGGAAAATGCATTTCTTAGAGAAGCTTTTACCCCTCTTACATATTCTGCACTCGATCTCGGAAGTTCTATCTATACATAATACTTATCATCCATTGCCACAATCTAACCACGACCTAGTAAGACTAAATTTGATACCATTAACAGTTTCAATACACAAACAGGGGCTATCCTATAAGGTCTGATTACATTAGAAATAAAAACACAAATTAACAATTTATAAATATACATAATCAGTGTGGTGAATTATCAGGAGAATACGTAAGAGAAACTAAGGATACTGAACACAAATTCATAACAATACACGACTGCACCAAAACAAAACAATACATACACAAAGATGATACAGGTGATACAAAGACGATACGGTTGGATATATTTAAAGAACGATACAATAATTTAATTTTGTCTTCTAATATTTAGCCCCTAAGCTGGTCGTTAAGTCTACTAATATCATTTCGAAAACCAATAAATCGAGTTTGCAGCGTTGTAATTCGATGTTGTAATTCATTTGCGTACTCAACGGCCCGACTTGAAAACCGATGGTCAATCCACTGCCAAAAGGTACGCCCTGTAGGATAAACACCACATCTAAAATAATGACGACCAATGTTAACTCCAATCGAAATAACATCTTCCACAACGCCATACCCATACTCACACATTATGATTAGTGAGTCAACTTGTTGTTCGTTAACCACTTGACTATTTTGATGCTGACGACACAAGGCAGCACGACTTTGCCATCGATGTAGTCTTTCTTCACGTCGTTGTTGTTCTCGGTTTTGTCTTTGGAGTTCTTCTTGCTCTAGTTAATACTCACGCAAATCTTCGTAGTGCCTTTCTTGCATTTGTCTGTAGAAATCAATAGAAGTTTCAAGTGATGATGGGTTTGACAGTCTCATGTCCAGGGTATCTTCATAGTCATATGATGTAGGAAGAAAAATATGCATTGTTTTACTACAAATAGAAATAGACATTTAAACATTTAAATTGGATTTCTTTTTTCTTTTGTCCTCTAATTTTTTTCCACTTTTCGCAATTTGACATTTAAACATATTAAGTTAGTGTTAATTTATTACCAATATATCAATGATTTGACAAACATAAAAATACAAAACTTGCACAATTTCAACACATGCAAACATATAAATACAACACTTCAAGTATAAAAATCCCAAAATATTCAAATAAAAAACCCCAAACATATAAACATTCAAATAAAAATGAGCAGAAAAACCCTAATTTAAGACGATCGGTATATCCAATACACACAAAGACTTTGAACGTAGACAAAAATACGTTAGAGATGAAATCACATAAATAAAACTCAAATGATGAAGCCCTAACTGCCTGTAATTGCCTTAAATGATCCAAATCGAAGGTGTAAAGTTTGTAAAATAGAAGCAATCGAATGTATATGGTTTGTAATCGATGTTACAGAAGCAATCATAGGTGTTTTGGAGTTGTTTGTGGAGAGATTTCGTGGAGATGGTTTGCGGTGATTTTGCAAAGTGATTTTGTTGAGTGATTTTGTCTCGAGAGAGAGAAGATTAGAGAGGGAGAAATTTGTTTTGGGGGGAAGTATTTCGTGAAGGAGAGAAACGTCGCGCCAAAATTTCACATAATTGAAGCAGAGATTGGTTTGAACCATTGGATTATTCATCATCTACGGTTGTTAATTTGTTTATTCTGATAATGCGGATAGCTGAGCTGGATTGTATATATGTAAAGCTACGATTTTAACTGGTGTTGCATGTCACAACACTAGAATTCCCACCGCAACAGTGCATTCCCGTTTAATGCAATAACATATGAATATTGTGGTAGAGAATCAAAGAAATCATAGCTTTTGACACACTTTTCTTGCAACGCACACCTATTAGTGTCGAATATGCCTACTTATGGCGTAGTGGAAAAAGACTTTATAGTTTTTTCAATTCATTGGTGGACCGATATACTAATCAAAGTGCAAAAATCTAATTCTTAATTATTTAATGTAATAAAGCTCTGTATCAGTCATTTGCAATAGATGCAACAACATCATCTTATAAGATATTTTTTCTCTTCTGCCCATTTTTGTGCATTACCCAACCTTAAAACAAAATAAAGTTCTTCGATGCAAAAGAATTACAAAGCAAGGACCCAAAAAAGTGCTAGCTTTCCTACATCATATAACTAAAAATCATCCCAAAAAAAGGGAAAACATTCTACAAAAGTAACCAATTTTAATGCTGATAATCTGTAAATAAAATAACTTCAATTTATATATATACATAATTAAATCTGATAAATTGCAAAACTGTATGTAAAAGAGTACACCACTTAAATTTCAGTTAGGTAAAATAATTGAATTCTATAAATTATGTAAATAAATTTAATAATTAAATTGAGCAACATTAGGAAGTTCAATATTTTATTTTGGTATTTGAAACGAAGCAAAGCTTGTAAATCCTTTGTTTTCACGCTTAAGTTAGCAACAACTGTAATCAAATGTTTCCAATGAATGGCGCCAACAAATTATAGTGGGAAAAAAAAACTTTGACATGTACATATTGCTTCATGTGTTCAAATAAAAGTAAGGATTTTATAAAAATTTTATGTAGCATTAGCGGATTAAGACGCTAATCAAATTGCACACTTTTAATTTTAACTTAGTTAAAATAGTGAAACAATGTACTTGCCACTTGCATATATGCCTATGTTTTCTCCCCTAACCATTTTTTTTTACATTGCTGACCCTTAAAACCAAACAGAAGGCTTGATTGCAAGAAAACACAAAGCAAGGATTCAAAGCATTGACAAAAAGTAACGTATTGTATAATTTCAACAAACGTAAAAAACCATAATATAAGAAAATATCTTTCATAAAAATTGAATTTTAATACAACTTAACCTTAAATAGGATAGCTTCACTTTGCATACATAATTAAATATGATAGATTGCAAAACTGAACACCAGTGAGAGCACAACTTAACATTTGCTTGGAAATAGAGCTTGATCTATACACAATTTGGAAGTTTGAAATTTTTAATAGAATAACACGTTAGTAAGTTCAAACTTTTATTTTAAAATTTGTACTGAAGTCAAGATTTTAAAACCTTCAGTTACAAATTTAAGCTAGTGTTGGCCACCTAATTTGCCTAGTTGTAAAAATTTGGGGAACAAATATTCGTAAATATTCTCAAAACGTACGCAGCATCCAAGCTACAGATATTCCCCAGCCAACAAAAAACACTCATTCATAAATCTTAGAAAATTCCCTTCTAAAAATTAGACCTTAAAATGAAAGTAAACTGATACTGCAATCAGTCCATCTTGTAATAATCTTCTTAAAGTGTAAACTAAACATTACAGAATACATGACTTGATATTTGATTGGAAAACCTTCCCACTGTGCAAATTGTTCAAGAGTGAAACTCCAAATATAACAATGCCCGAGCATATCTGATTTTTTTTCTTTTTAAAATTGAGTAAAAGCAGTTAAGTTGCATCATCAAAGTGAACTAAATGAAAACCTCAATAAGGTAACCATACGAATTGGGTAAATTTGAAACTCGATTAGTTTATTCGTAACGAATTCGTTGATTTTTCACCTTGCAAATACTAATTCGGGAAGAGAACTTTTCTGATATAATCCATGTTTTTTTTTAAACTGTGGATTTCGTCAAATTCAAAAAATGCAAGGAAAAAGAACATGTACAGTTAATCTCTGTAAGATGTTTAATCCATAAACAAAGGTTTATTATTGACCAGCACAAATGCAAACAATTTAAAAAACTACATCTTAAAGTAGCTTCCCACAAAAGGAACTGTAGTGCTGTATTTCGGAAAGCATGCATCCAAAAAGCAGGTGTACTAAATTACTCAGCTACACAGGAGAAACGTAGGAGGACATGGCAGGTTTAAATTTGCACGATAAATCCATACCTTGATTGGAGTTAATGTTGAAGATAACTTTAAGCCTATTGCATCCATGCCACGGACCACGTCCATGGCCACATCACCCAACTTGAAAACGAAGCAGTAATGACAGATGAGTTGATCATGCGGAGCAATGACCAAGCCTTGAGGGAAGAGGAAGCAATGTCAGTAAACACATATGCGTCCACAACTTATGCAGCAAGGTGAGGAATGAAGACCCTGATCGAAAGGAACAAATACAAATATTGCAGTATATATAATCTAAATAGACAGGTTGGAAATTTTATTTTGTTAGAATGGCCGAAGTAAGTGCTTGTCACAAATTATATCATGTTAGTAAATCAGGTTATCTGATTGATAGTGAGTAATTAGATTACAGTAGTTGCAGCGAAAGTGATAAAATTAATTGGTTGCTCACAACCATGGATATGCAAGGGAAAAACCAAAAAATTAAAGCCAAAATAACAATCAAATTGAGTAGAACACATCTATATAAAAAATAAAAGTAGCCAGTCAACGTTTTTGCTCATTTCACTTCCAACACACCCTTTTTGTGAAGCAAAGGACAAAAATTCATGGTTAATCACAATCATTATAGGGCAAATTCTATTTAAACGCCATAAGTGCTGAGTTGCCCCCCTAATTTTGAAAAAACTAGTTTCCCCCAGTTTTTCTGAGTCCCCCCCCCCCCCCCCCCCTATTTTAAAAAAATCCGAAAATGCCCTCCCTCGTAGGGCGACTGCGTGGTACACTAAGTAACCTCATAGAGGCACGACGAGGTTGACTAATGTACCTCGTAGTTGCCTGCGTGGTTTGATGGAACCACGCATCCATCCTACGAGGTAACCTGACGATTTGAAAAAAAAATTTAACACAAAAAGGGTAAACTTATCATTGAAATTCTTGATTAAAAGCGGGGGCAACTCAGCACTTATGGCGGTTGGAATAGAATTTGCCTTATTATAGCCTATCCAGATTTCTCATGTAAACTAAAGAAATAAAAAACACATTTATCCAGATTTCCCATCCAAACTAAGAAATGAAAAACGTATTACCTGAAGCTATCCACAAGCCTAGAAGAATGTTTAAAAAAAAAAAAAAAAAAAAAAAAAAAAAAAATCTAGTAACAGAAATCGACAACCCTAATCCGAGGAAAACATGGAGAATGGGGAGGACAGGGGCATAGAGCGTTGGAGCTAAATTCAACAGAGGGAGGAGGAATGGAAGAATGAGATGAGCGCAAAAAGGCAAAATAGAATGGAGAGTCGGTTCAGTTTTAAGTAGGAATAGAAAATTCAGGGGCCAGTGAGCTCTCCATTGCGAACTCGGTAATTATAATATAGCGTAAATGTGCTGTTAATGCTACACGCAAAAAATAACGATGTTATTCTGCTCATTCTGCTCCATATATGGAGTTTGATGAGCGTGTTTACCTTATATAATATTTCATGGATGCCTTTAAATTTGAAAATCTATCACATGGCCTGAAATTTTCTCTCCAGCTTCAATGTCATTTACAATTGTACTAAAATTTATGGATTTCTTGGTTGCTATATGCTTGAAATCTTCCACTGCCCTTTTCTTCTCACATAAATTTTCACCATCCTTGGCTTTCCCTTTTGAAGCAGTTTGTTGCGTCTTCTCGGAACATGCTTCTGTAAACAGGAGAATGATAAAACCAGCTATTACTGAAGGTATAAGAAATAAAGTCCTGAGTCCTAAATGAAAAATTTACACTAGGAAGTGATGTCGTACAGAAATGAAAACCATTAAACCTTCACAAATTGGCACTTTAACAGCAATTTTTTCTAGCGTTCTTTGTCCAGTTTAACTTAACCAAGTCCTTGTTATTTTGTAGTGAAAACTAGTTTGTTCTGTGATTGTTTTACCATGCTTTTGTTAGGAACTTCAGCACAGAAGCATATTTTGTATGACAAAGCATATATATATATATATATATATATATATATATATATATATATATATATATATATATATATATATATATATACTGACTATATATTGTTTAAAAATTATGAAAATGTATGTACTGAGATTCACCTTCTGGATGAATTGATTTAACAGGGGAGGTTGTATGTGTGTGTGCACGCGTTACACATAACCAAATCCTTCTGCTACTGGAATTGTGCTCATCTGTGATGGGGATATGCCAGTGCCCTTTCTCTGATTCCTACAAATCATATGACAGTGTTAACTAATTTGCTGAAAAAAGGTAAAATTTACTAGATATAGGTCGTCAACGGGTTCAGAAGTCTATCACTTCTTGTGCATTCCTAGAAACAATCCATCATTTGAAGCAATTTGTTTTGGTATCTACGAGTAAGACGGTCTATATTGCAATACATGTGTGTACAGATGACATAAAATAAAACCTAACCGATGGCAATAAATCTGAACCATTGGATTCTTTAAATCCAAGATGAGAGGTGGAAATTAGGCATCAATGCAGCAATGGAGACTAATTGTGTATATTTGTATCCTAACGAATTTTCCACACATATATAGATGAAGAGCAATCAATGACATCTCAAACAATGCAACATCGTGAATACCGTCTGATTTCCACATAAGATCAATGCCGCATTTATTTTGCATCGCCCCTTCTCTCTAATTCTCACTACATGTTTCAACTTAAATGATAATACCTTCACTTATCATTTAATTCGGGAAAATGAATGTGTTAGAAATCAAGGTGATAGAGGAATGCAACAAAAGTAGAGGTATCGTTGGTGCGCGAGCGCGCACACACACACACATACACATATACATACAAACATATATGTATATGTATAATTCAACAAAATTTTATATATGTGCATTCCACATATAAAAGACCATTTAAGTAAAATTTGGGTTCATTTCGATATTTGTAACAGACATGTTTGATGTTTAAAGTTAACGGTTCAAATAAATGTTTGAATGGTAAATAATTTGTATTAAAATTTTGAACTTTAAAATATCGAAATGATCTCAAAATTTTGTATGTGTTCAATCCACACACACACACACACACACACACACACACACACACACATATATATATATATATATATATATATATATATATATATATATATATATATATAGAGAGAGAGAGAGAGAGAGAGAGAGAGAGGGAGTGTGTGTGTAATATATACATGAAGAAAAAAACCTGAATGACTACAGAACAAGGTGGAGGCATCTGAAACTCAAAACTTCCATCACGAAAGTTGAAATGAACCTACATTTTATAGCAAATATCTGTTTCAGAGAGCTAAAAATTCAATCTGTTTTATTTTCTTCTTGTTAAGGAAGAGAGGACAACAAACTGAACTTTACAGCACATGTTAAATATTATGAATTAAAGTGGTTGACATAAAATTGAGTTCTGCGTTTTTGTCTAATAAGCAACAAAGTGCAATGCACCTGATGTCTTTCTTTCCATTTTGGAATGAATTCATTTCCTAATAATTGAAAAACATGATCTCGCATCTCGTCATTGGTAACAATCAAGCTTTTGCATATGATAGCTGCATATAACCAGTACCTGAACCATATGTTATTTCCTTATTTGATTTCATGCTGCACTTCACAATCAAAGTAGCATTTAGAAATAAACCAATAAGTAAAATTCCATTCCTTCATAACCAATATTTTTCCATAACATACATTTTCAGATTTGCATGTTCTTTCATCCTATGTTTACATATGGTTTTTTACCCTTCTAATTATCGCTAAGAAAACCAAATTCTTGATCATTTTGTCAAACAACCGAAAAGAAAAACAAGCTAACTATGAATCAATAATATTTCTACAAATTCATTTCTACATGTAAACTAACTTATTTCTTCAATTCAAAAATATTTCTTGTCATCTACAACTGATTTGAACTACATTAATTTTGTTTTATATATAGGGAACAACCAAAATACATAAAATGCTTAAAAATAGCTCGCAGAAAAAGCGAAAGATAAAAGAGGCTATGAATTGTTTTTTCTTGTACTTAACAAAAGCTTACCAATCATCATTAGATCCTGTAGGAGTTGCATATATTGCATCGGCATTTTTCCATTTCTCTATCAACTTCTCATTTAAAGATTGACCCATCTTGTGCCCCATCAATCGCCTATTATGCACAATGATCAGTGGCCATTTCTTTGTTGGAAGTTTTTGCCTTATAGCATTCACAACTGCATTAACCTACGTTGAAAGGACACATTATAAATTAAGAAAACACAATACTGTTACATTTTTTTTATTTTTAATTAGAAAAAAGCAATCTAAAACATGACACATGAACTAATATCTATAAAATTTACTTAGCAAACCTTCATCAAAGAGAACTGCCTTTGGCTAGAAAGACCCACGTTAGCAGCATCCACAACCGCTTCAAAAGGTCCATAGTAGTCTAACCATTGCTACATGCATCAAAATAGGTTCAGAGTTCAAATCTTTATGAAAATAGAGGGAAATAACTGATATGAAATGGACACCCTATGGCTCATCTGACCAGTGTTTGGTTTATTTGATATTTGAAGATATAATATATATTAGTTGCAATTGATTTACCTGAAATTTCTGAAAGTTTGAGTTCCTCTCCCTCTTATTAGCTATAGATGCAATAGATTTAGCAAAATTTTCAGTCTCCGTGGGATCAAGGTCAATGGTAACTAATTGCTCACCACAACACAAACAAATACCATGGTCATCGACCCTGCTTCTTTCTACTTTCCATTTACCTTTACCTAACCAGCCTAAACCATGCCAACCACCTCCGTTATTTACCATTTTGTCCTTAACCACACTCTCATCTATCTTCCTCTTGCCTACTCTAGAAGCATACGAGCTCTTAAACCATTGCTCGATTATATCACCGGTTGATTTTGATACTTGCCTCACATTAGTCCTAAGCTTGTGAAGCAAATAATAAACTTTTTTCCCTTTACGCGCACTAACACTAGCATTTAAAAGGGCTTCAAGTTCAGGCTCTTCGAGTAAAACCCCATGTTCTAACATGTGTTTTTCTACCTCAAACGCTTTATCGATATCTCCACTATTGCAAAATGCAAATAATGCAGGGTCATACGATCTCAATCTTGGTGTTATATTCATCGACGTCATTTGCTTGACTATGTCAAAAGCCATGTCTCCATTATTCATTGACATAGCCATTCGAGCAACTGATGTAAATGCTGCTTCACTCAAAGGGACTTTACGCAAGCACATTTGTTCGTATATTTCAAATCCTTTTTTCCTGGCAAATAATCTAACTTCTTCAGTCACTTGTATAGAGAAGCAACCATCATCGTTTGCTTCATCATCGCTAGAATTGCTATTATTGTTGCCGTTATTGCCGCTTTTTGCAGGGTGGATTGTACCCATAGAAGCAGAAGAACATAAGTAAAGAAGCACATTATAATGATACTGTTCTAAATTTATACCTTCTTCTGAAGCAAAATCATACAAAGAAATAGCACCCAACACATCTCCTGATTTTGAACACATATCTAACTTTAGTCTAAAATCAGTCTCTACTGAGCTCAACTTGTCTTTGTTCTTCCTACTTTCTCTCTTCTTCTTAGTTTCCATTTCAGTGCTTTGGATTTGGGGAATTTGTGCAGAGCTTCTAGAATCTTCTTTTCTCAGCCATGTCTTCTTCATTTTAGTATCTATATTTTCTGGGGTTCTCTCATTTGCTGAGAACTCAATAAAATTCAAAGAAGAAAGCAAAATGAATGAATTTTTATGAAGAATTGTGCAGCTTGCATTTTGTGGTAACGAGAATGGAAACAAGAAGTGTGTGATAAGAGGTTGGTGTTTAAGGGTATATGTGGTTGGAAACAGTGAAGAAGAAGAAGCCATCAAATGCAGAAATCGAAATTTTACGAAAACATACTGTATATTTAATTAGTTTCAAGGATTTGAACTTCCATTCCACATTTCCATGTACAAGAAAACGGAGTGGATTAGGCTCGTGGAGGTGGAGATGGGCAGCAGGGGAGGGCAGGGTACACAGGAATAGGGCTGAGCGTTTGGTTGGTTCGATCCATCCGATGATGAAAATTGTCAAACCAAACTAAAACCAATAAAAATGAAAACCAAACCAAACCAACCAATTTAAGTTTGGTTAGTTCGGTTGGTTATCCGATTTAACCGAACTAAAAATATTTTAGACCTTATGATTGTAATATTAACTATAATTTAAAAGAGGATTTTTGCCACAAGGACAAAAAGAGCAAAAAGTTTGCTCAAAAGGACAAGAGCCAAAAAATTTACCCAAAAGGACATTTTCTAGTGGAAATGGTGGAATTCAGGGGAGTCTCTTGTTTTTCCACTTTACACTAAAAGTTGTCATTTTGAGCAAATTTTTTGGTTCTTGTCCTTCTGGTCAATTTTTTTTTTTTTTTTTTTTGTCCTTCACACAAGTTTCCTAATTTAAAATAAATCATAAATATATGATTAGAGTATTATTATTTATGATTCTTATGCTTTCTAAAAGAAATTTTGACACATGCATAATGATCAAAATTTACTTAGAGAACTAATTTAACTTAAAATATTTATTATAATATTGATAATTTTTAAAACATAACAAAAGTTCGGTTAATTTGGTTAAACCGATAACTAAACTAAATATTTTTTCGAACCGATTACAAATCGATTTAATTTCAAAACCAAACCAAACCGATCAAAATAAATTGGTTCGGTTGGTTTATTTGGTTTAACCAAATAATGCTCACCCCTACAGGAAGTTACCGCTACACCCTTCTCTAATTATCACATGCTTCATCACGGACAATTCCTTCAGCGTCCCGTAGTTGGCCCGAGAGCAGCCCACCAGCTCTAGGGAAACTTAGAGGGCAAATTTTATTTAGACCACAAAAACTGTTGAGTTATCCCCCTTTTTATTTAATTTCGCTGAACAGAAAGACTCTTTGTTGAATATTATTCTTTTACGTGTTTTCATCAATTATACAGTGCGGATGTGGGGATTGTAATTCATCCACGCAGTAGGCCTACGAGATTGATGTCATTATCTCGTAGAGGCTCTACGAGGTTAGCAACATTACCTCGTACAGTCCCTACGAGGTAAGCAACATAACATCGTAGTGATTCTACGAGGTAAAGAGTATTTTGATCATGCGAAATTTTAAAAAAATAGGGGACAACTCAGCAGAAACGGTGGTTTGAATAGAATTTTCCCACTTAGAGATGTTTAATATATTAAAACTTAGTTATAAAATGTATGAGCCATGGAGTTTACAAGTGAAACGTTGGTCTAGATCAAAGCTTTGGTAGTCATCATGCTTGAGAATAGAGGTTGAAGCCTGGCAGAGGTAACATGCTTCATTTTTTTCAAGTTTTTCCTTTTTAACTGAATTTACAACCATTTTGGGTTGGGACAGTAAAATCTACGGGCCGGCTCTGAATGACCCCCATCTCATCTCAACCATTCATTTCGGTTACATCAAATAAAATGACGGATGGCGATATCAAAGAAAAGGAAGCCCATGTGGCTTGGGAACAGAAGCAACTTTGATGCACCGTTTGAATATCGTATTGGACGCGTCCAAAACGGTGGTAGTACGATTTATCCACTTTTCCCAATAGTGAAAATCGAACCGTTATGTACTGGACGCGTTGGACATCAAAGTTCGATTTTTCCTTCCGCTATAACAACTTGCATTCTCCCCCAGACTCCTTACCGCAATCAAAAATCTCCTCCTCTTTTATATCAATTTTTTTGGCACGTTTGCAAAAAATATTAAGGTATTTTTATCTATTAATACGCTTTATAACGATCCGTATTTAACATATTGAATGATCGTAAAATAATCCTATTTAACTCATATGTAGTCGTATCATTCTAATATACTGGAATATAGTTCTTTGAAATGTTTTACATGCTCATGATTCTTTCTGAATTCTCTCATGACAATTTTTCCTTTGAAAAATCTTGTTTCTATCATAACTTTGATATGAGCCGAACCAAATGGTCTAACTTGTATTAATGCTTCGGGGTGATGGTTTCTCATTCCATAAAGTGATCATATTAAGAATTGGGTAAGTAGTTTGAGAGAAAAGATAGTTTTAAGTTTTAAAATCTACTAGTCAGAACTAGAGTTGTAGTAATGAGTTGAAGTTAGCAAGTCTATTAATATAGACACCTACAACAATAAACAGGGCTGAGAGGATTCATTGCTATTTTCCCTCTCATTCTCATATCATCCTTAAACCTAGATCTGTTCTAATTCCTCTTTAATTTACTACTCTACATCAAATTCTTTGTCCAATCATCTTTAATTATTAATTAGGGACTAGATTAACATTAAGTGATTGAATCTCTCCATTTAGATCAAGAATTCAAGTGATCGTTGTTGTTCGGATTGAATCTCTAACTGATTTCATCAATATGTGAGATTAGTTGAGTGGTAATGATCTTTCACATTTTTATACTAGACTGTATATTTTGGTTTGTAGAATTTCATCATTCCTATGTTAAATTCACCTTAATATTTTTTGTTATATCTATAGATATAATTGAATCATTCATGTTTTTATGGCTTGAATGTCTAAATTGGTTGAATTACTCATTGTGCTTGATCTTATGTGTTAGCATTGTGCATGTTTTAAAAGTTGGATGGATGATTAAAGGTGATTAAAAGTGATCAGAGCAGGTCGGAGTGAATCTAGAGAAGATTTGAGTTTCCAAGTTTGCTTTGAAAGAGGTCGAAGCTAAGGAGAAGCTCAAAGAAATGGATAGTACGAAACAGGTCCTGGTGATTTGAAGTGATGCGACTAGAAGTGCAAAAGTGTGCTTCACTTCGAAGCAGTAATTCGAAGCGAAGTGGTGGCTCGGAGCATGGATAATTCAGAGACAGTCAGTGCTTCCAAGTGGAAATTCGAAGCCAATAAAGTGTTTCAAAGATTAGTTCAAAGCCAATAGGGTGTTTTGAAGTAGAATGATTGGAGCAGCAAAGCAGTAATTCGGAGGAAGATAATAATTCGAAGTAGTAATTTGAAAGAAAATAGGGGTTTGAAGAAAAATGGATTGGTGTTCGAGGCAATAACGGTTTTGATTCGAAGGATTTGTTTCAAAGTAGTTAACATAAGATGATTCTTTTTGCTTAAAGCAAAGTGCTCCGAAGCTAGAAACCAAATGTTTCAAAGCAAGTGTTTCAAAGCTCGAATTAGAGTGCTTCGAGGCTTGAAGCAAAGTATTTCGAAGTAGGCACTTTTAAGCTCAAAGCAAGTGTTTCAAAGCTTGAGTTAGAGTGCTTAGAGATCCAAAAAAGTGTGTTTCGAAGCTCGAAGCATCATTTTAGGTACACTATAATTCTAAGCTGGTTAAAGGAAGTCTTCGAAAAAAGTTTGAAGTTGCTCGAAATGAAACTAAAGGCTTGTTCAAAACAAAGTAGTTGGATCAAAGGAAGGAAACTATTAGCCTTGGATCGAAGTATGATGACCATTTAGTGAAGAGACACGAAAGATTGTGCAAAACCATATGATGGTATAGTGGGGTCTTTTGGGTTATGCTGAAGACTGCGGCTTGTTGATTTCTTCTGCAAGGAAGATGTGACTCTTTGATTGAAAACTTAGAAACCGGATTGAATCAAAGGAGTTTGGTGGCTAGTTTGACTCTTCGATTAGAAATTTGAAAATTGGGTAAAATCAAGGGAGTAATGAATAAAATTGACTTTTGGTTGGAATCATGGAAATTGGATTAAACTATAGGAATGTGATAAGTAGATCGAGAGAGGCTACAGGATAATTGGGTGGGACTTGAATCCAAGATGAAGTTGAAGAAACTCTTGATATTGAGAGGGCCAAGGAATAATTGATATTTCAGAGAGTTCTAGTATTGACCCAAAGTAGGGGTATTGTGGGGATGTCTATTTTAACCGGATGCGATGGTTGTGTACCCTGGATCATCTAGACGGGGAGGTCTAGTTGCTAGAACATATGAGTTTTGCAAATATAGTAGTCAAACTAGAACCGCGTTTTTCCATCAGCTGTAGGATACCAAGTGAGATTGAGAATTAGAGCGGTGACAGAGGTTGCTTCGACTCTTCTAACCAATTTTATAACTAGTATCCTTTGTTGTTTGTTTACTTGGGTAGCATATATATATATAATGTGTTGACTCTTTGGATGCAAGGACATGATAGGTATGATACTTAAACCTTTTTTGTAGCATATTTTCCAATATAGCTTTTGACGGTCATTTATCGCTCATGCCAGACTATTGTCTGTCCTAATGTTCGATCTTTCTTCTTACTGTCTTGGGTGGTCATCGGTGTTGCCGATAAGTATACTAGATAATAGGTTTTGATGACGATATGGCTATTCTGGAGGAGAACAAGAATAGCTTGACATATTATTCTATACTTGAAATATTTTTCTTTTGTCGCTTTACGCTAAGAGATGTAGTGAGAATCTAATGTACCCGATATTAATAACTTTTGTGTATAATTTTGTGATTTTAAGAGGATAGGTTTTCATTCTGCTATGACTCACTAGTATCTTGTCTATATTTTTTAATTTTAATATATTTTATCTATGCGATGTGAGAAATACGATATATTTTGTTTTAAACTCTTCTCTGATTTTCATCCCATACCAGCTTGCCATGTCACAGTGATTCTTTATGATATTAAGTGAAGGTGATGAGGGGTGTTCGTCACATTTGATATTAGAGGTTTGGTGATTTGATTGGCGAAAGTTAATAGAGGCTATACAATAAGGAGAGAACTTATATATAAATGACATGGAGTATATAGTACATTAGTACGCACATGAGTACCATTGTTGCTTTTCTTTATAAATGGCTAATAATTCTAATTACAGATGTGGAATGAATCGAAGAATGAGAAACACATATGGAAATAACTTTTTTTTAGGAGTGGTTGGAGAAGGTGGTTCAAGAGTTGCTACATCCGACTACCTGGCTATGTTTAAAGTCTGATGGCATCGTTGGAAAAACCAAGTCAAACCGCTCCTAAAGCAGTGATAGGAGATGCTAGTACTCTTTTGCAAGTGTCTAAAAAAGATTTTGCTATGTTGAATAAGGATTATTCTTCTTTATAAAGAAAACCGTTACTTGAGACTGAAACTTCTATAGAATTCCAGGGTGGCCAGACACTTGCAATCACATCTTTAATGATCTTGGATTGGATGACGCTAAAGGAAACTTCAAGATAAGGCCATGAGCTGCTGGAATGTTATGACTATCTCAACTCCTGAGATTGGATTGGATGACACTAAAGGAAACTTCAAGATAAGGCCATGAGCTGCTGGAATGTTATGACTATCTCAACTCCTGAGGATCAGATTACATAAGACAAGTTCAAGGCTAAGTTTGAGGAGAATTTTATTCCTTTGTTCCAAATTTTGATTCTATTTAAGAGATTTGCGGAGTTGAAATAAGAAGACATGTTAGTGTTTGAATATGTTACTGAATTTGAGGCCCTTTCTAGGTATGAAACTTCGCTTATAAATACTCTTCTTCAATCCGAAGAAGAATGATAACTTCATTACTGGTCTTGATAAGTACTTTGGATAGTGGTTGGTGGACTTTATCGATGTTCCCTTCAAGAAGCTGGACTAGAAGGCTCTGAGACATAAAAGCATGTTTCCCAGGGATGCTGTTGTTGGAACTGAAAGAGGAGTCAAATATGCAATAGAGATGTGGAAATAAGAAGAAGTGCAATGGAAGGAGGAAGTTACAACACGGCAATGGAGGGCTTGTAGGAAGAAAGATAATAGTGAGGTTGTTTCTTACAACTGTGAGGAGAAAAGTCATCACTCTAAAGAGTGTAAGGCTGATAGGAGAGGAAGTGCTTTAATTATGATAAGCCATGCACCATGAAAAAGGATTGCCTAGAACCCCCAAGGAAAAGTAGGCTTGGAAAGCATATGTTGTTTACGCCTACCTCTAGTGCTCCTACTACAAAAGGAAAGGGATTTGTGGTGCAAGGTATGCTTTCTATCCGAGTTTTTACTGTTAGAGTTCTATTTGATATTTGGGTTTCATTCTTTTATATATAGTAATCTAGTGTACATATTGGGTTTGGAACCTGAGATGGTAGACCGGCCTTTGATTGTGACCAATCCAATAAAAGGCTCTACCAGTCTTGTAACAACCGAATTTTTTGACCGTTCAAATCGACAATGATCCTCAATGTCGACTTAAACAAATCAAAAATAAAGATAGTTATTGGGATTGAAATAAGAAAAGAGAAGGAAGAAGAAAACAAATACATAATCCCGCAGCGGAAGGACAAAATATAATAAATAAATAATATTTCATGAAACTGTTAAAACATATATTTTGATTATATTTTACAACAATTATTAGAGTTAACTATTATAAAACATACCAATAATTTTTTCAGTGGAATAGTAATAATAATACGTCTGTTGAGCTCCATCTTCGTCTTCACAATGGTATCTTCAAGGCAATTAAATCTTCATTAATTTCAACTTCATCTAATGCAAGCGAATTGCGTAAAAAGAAAACATTACAAACACTCGGATCAGAACTAAATCATTCACATATTAGTCAAATTAAGATACGAAGTAACATGAGTGTTATGGGTGCAGAAATATAAAGAAGTATTATGGAAAATTCGCAAATGATTTTGGAAAATGAAGCTACAATAAGCCCGTCCCACATCACACAATGCATGCGCACACCAAATGTGCGAGTTTTGTCTTATGATAACTAAACATGCTTTCATATGTGAAAATCTTTTTTTTTCATTTACTATTAATAGTGCATAGTGTTGAAAACCGTTTCGCAAATAAATATATTAATCTTAGCAAGTATAGTGGCTATGCCTACATACATAGTTTACAAACAGAACGAAAGGCTCGTATTAGTTGTTGGGTTCCAATATGATGGTTCCTGACATGAAAGATCAATCGGGAACACGATCAAGGTACATCTCACGGTTTTCATCCAGACACAGACACCAAACACCAAACACCAGGTAAATCACCGGTTAACATCTAGACACGGACACCGAACATACCCTTATTTTCCCAGGTTTCAAAGTAGATCTGCCGCCGAAGCTTTCGAGTTTCAATAGAGATATGCATACAACCTAACCGCTAGTTTACCATCAATCTGGCATGGAGGTTCGTCGAGGTCACGATATACACAATGCCATGCTTCAATAACCAGGCTTTGATCATCACTAGCTCATTTCATAACTTGAGTATGCCATATTGTCAATTTACAACATGTCACTGATTTCTATCAATACATAACCTCTAAGTACGTAAAACTTAGAGACAGTTATAACTAATTGCCACAATTCGATATATTAACAGAAATCAGTGCTACGCGGTCAATTACAATGTCATACACACAATTCATACAAGTCCATCATGGGTCTGAGCGGAACAAAATCCGAAAATCCTCAAATATATTCAGACCTCATGCCACTTATAACCTCGTATTGGGTGATCAGCCCAATCGAGACATCAGCAGTTAGTCCAAATAAATCCAAAGATTCCCGGTCTTTAATTGTCATTTCCACGTCTTCAGTTTCTTTATCGCGTCATATTATTACTTGAAATGGTTTTCGAACATATATTCGATCCTGGTCTTCCCAAATAATAAGCTCATTTTTAAACAATAGTTATGAATCACTATGGATTTCCCATTTTAATCTTCCTCCAAATTCTTATTCAAATTAGACTAAAATTTCATTTCAATATCATGATTATTTAAACACTGATTTTTATCCAAAGGAGAATATATTTTTATTTCAAATCTCAATCTGAATCGATGGTTTAAATCGAGAGAAATTCCAATTTAATAAACATTACAAACATTTAAATAACTTTAAAAAATGATTATAAATAAAACCTGTAACAACCCGTATTTTTAATAACATCAAGGCAGAATTAAATTCTAAAATCTGAATCAAGGGAAACGGGCTGTGCCATTGCGTTTGTCTCGGAAAAATACGCGAAATAGAGTCTGATTTTCGAAAAACGGAGTCTGTATGATCAAGTTATGGCCCAATGAAGTTTTCAGAAAATTCCAAGCCCGAAAACAGTTCAAATTCGAATTCAGATTCGAATTACAACCAAAACAGGATAGGCGGGAATTTTCCCGCCCCAGGCAGGGTCGATACAGGGGTCGACACCTGTGTCGACCCCCCCCCCCCCCAGGGGTCGACACCCCTGTCGACCCAGGGGTCGACCCCCCCGGTCGAACCAGTTTTTCTGGTGCACCATTTGTGACATGTTGAGTCTTGTTCTAGGAGTTTCTGACGGGATTTGACGGACCTGATGTGTTTTAGGGTTAATCCTATGGTCTAAACTAACCTAATCACCTATAAAAAGACCCCTAGACCTAGCCTAAACCTTCGTTAATCATTCCTATAACTAAATGCTGCCCAAATGTTCACTAATTATGGCCTCCACCTTCTTCATGAGAGCATGAGTGTCTCAAATCAATCTATGTCATAAAGGAGCCATTTTTCTTAAGTAAAAGAGCCATCTTTCTTTGTCTTTGGGGTTATTCCTTCTTGTTCTCAAGTCTTGAAGTGGAGTTTATCGTCTTTGGTTGCGGATTTGCTAGTGTGGCTTCGTCTCAATCTTATTTTATATTAATTCTAGTCTTCATAAGCATTGTAAGTGCTATGCTACTCTTAGATTCTAACTATGAAGTTAAATATGACATGTTGCAAGTTGAGTTTGGGCCTAAGTATGATTTGTGCTTTGATCCTATCATGTTATACATAAATATATTCTATGCATGTTGGTAAAGCTATCACCTTGACCTTGTGGGCTAAAAGCTATAAGCTTTATGTTGAAATGTTGCATTATGCAACATGAGAACTCACATAACCTTTATGATAACTTGCATATAATGTTATATGCGAACTTCTAGTCATCATTCTATGTCATCTAGGACCATGTATCACCTATTCGCTAAGTTTGAATGTTATGCATGTTTTGAGGCTTATGATGCAACATGCAAGTTTAAATGAACATATTTATGCCTCATATGCCACCATGTTTAACTTGTGGCCAACCTTATTACCTTATGCCCTTTTTGTCATGTTTTGTTAAGTTCCCTCTTTTGATCTATGTTATGTTATGCGAAGCGTACATGCGAGGGGAATGCGTTGGGTTTGGGTAAAATTAATGACATGAAACATGATTTTAAAATATGACATGAACATTGACTTGTGATTATGTTTGTAAACATGAATTTGGACATGACTTCTAGAAAACATGAGAATGGCCAACTCGAGGTTGGGTTGAGTTTGTAGCATAAATCTACCCAGAACCGACCGGCTTAACTAGTGGCTACAAGCAATAGGACCCAATGTGAGTAGTTGGTCATGTTGCACTAGAAACCCGAGGTTAGACCAAGTTGTGGTGTAAAGCTACCCGGACCCGCCCGGCTTAACTAGTAACCACAACAAAGTCTAATGTGAGAGGTTGGGTGCATTAAAATAATTAATTCCACATGATAGGGTTAAGTCATGGACCACTTGAATACTTAACCAATTAAACACGATGGGTTGATAGGGTTAATTCATGAACCTTGGGTACACTTAACCAACTTGATTGGGTAGGGTTAACCACATTTAACCCGTTAGAAACCCTAGTTACGTGGTCCTTTTCACCAGTAACCCTCTTGATTGTATCATGATACCCTAGGGACTAGGCTAGGGTGGGGCACGATTACTGGGCTGACATGTAAGCGACCAAAACGACGGCTGAGTAGGTGCACCGGTGTAGGTTCAGGCGGACTATGGTCGTGCACATGGTCCGGAGTTGAAAAAGCAGACACGGGCACCCGTAGGTTTAGACTGTGCGTGCTTGATTTGTGTCCGTGGTTGGCACCCTAGGGCTTGATACACCCTAGGGTGGACCTAGCACAGTTTGACTACACTCGTGATTGGGCCGTATGACACCGACACTTGACGAGTTAGGCTTTTAGGGAGCCGATCGACTAGACCGTGTTGTTGGACCTTGATCTAGGTCATCTCGGGATATTGGGCCAAGATTGGGCTAAGGGATCATTTCTTGTTGATACTTGACAGTGATTACTAGTACACACTTGGTGCAACTTAACCTTGTATATGCGATGCCACACTTGATCTATCTTGTTAACTTTTCACCATGCCTGTTATCACCCTACATCTCATCTCTGTTTTACATGTTCAGTTAACTTTATTAGTTTTTATACTAATAGTAGATAGGACTTACCAGTCTTTTTGACTGACCCGTTTTCTTTCGCCTCTTTTCTTCCGTTTCCCCCCCCCCCCCCCAGGTTTGCAGGGTGGGAACACTGTTACCTAGCTGGATCTTTAGCTGCTTTTCTGGATAGCTCACGTATGGTTTGAGCATGCTATGGCCTTATGCTACTTTGGGGATAGTTACTTTATGTTTCTTTTTCAGTTTTCAGTTTATGTTCTAGACTTTGTTTTATGGGAAAATAATGACCAAGTACTTTGATGTAACTTGACTATGGTTTTGAAATGCTAGTTTTATCCGCTGTTTTACTTCTCTGTTTTACTTATATGTTCTGTCTTGTGATATCTGCATGCATGTTTACCTTGTTTAACGCCCCTCCAAAGCTAGTGTGCTTGCAAGAGTGGCTTTGGCGGAGGTGGGGTGTTACATTTGGTATCAGAGCATAAGGTTTACAAGATTTGAGCAAAAGTGTTTTTAAAATTTACCTTTTTGGAAAACTATTTTCAAAACCAATTAAGTATTTTCCAACGAAAAGTCTAGTTATTTTAAAAGGCTATTCCCCAAAAGCCATTAGCACTATCCTTCGTTTCCTCGTTCTTAATCTATCTTTTCCTTTTTCAGCATGGCCGATCTTAACCTTCCCGAGGGAGTGGTCATTCCCGGATGGTTCCGGAGGTACTTGGAAGCTAGGGCCAACGATGCGGGCCCAGCAAATACCCCCACCGTAACTTAGGTTCCTCCTCCTCCCCCTCCTCAGCATCCACAAGCAGATTTCGCAAAGGTTTGCAAAGACTTTAAGGCGATAGGTGGCAAGAATTTTATTGGGATGGAAACTTTTGTGGAGGCACGAAATTGGTTGAAAGAAACTGAAGATCTTTTCGCTATCTTTGATGTGGAAGACCATAGAAAGGTTTTATTGGCAGCATGGCTATTAAAAGAAGAAGCTGCTTATTGGTGGGAGGTCACCAATGCTACTAGACCTATAGAGACTTGGGCCGACTTTAGGACGAGGTTTGGGCTTAAGTTTCTATCATCAGCTGAGGCGAATCTGCAATTGGAGAAGTTTATATCTTTGAAGCAAGGGGACATGACAGTGATGGAGTATGTGAATAAGTTTAACCAGCTCACTCAATTCGGTTTGGACATGGTTAATACTCACCAGAAGAAGGCTTTACGCTTTGCACGAGGGTTGAATGAGCCATTACAAGGTTTAGCCCTATCTCATATACCCATGGGGGCCACTTTCGAAGGCCTAGTAGACATGGCATTGCTTCAAGGAGACGATAAGAATGGCAAGAATGAAGTCAAGACTAATGAGACTCAAACCAAGAAGACGGACTCCAAGTGGGGAGCAAATCAGAGCAATCAGAACAACAAGAACAACAAGGGCAACAAGGTCAAGGCAAAGGACCCAAGAAAATGCAACTTCTGTGGGATTGTTGGGCACATAGCCAAGGATTGCAGAAAGAAGAAGAGGAAGCGGGGCGAATGCTTTCATTGTGGAGAGACTGGACACTTTAGCAAGGATTCCCCCAAGAAGCAAGGACAAGGACAAGGGCAGAATCATCATGTAGGACCTTCTGGAGGGCAAGTGCATACTCTCAACACTGCTCCAGTCCAGGACCGAGGTAGTATTTCTGTAGAAAGTCTTGTTTATATTTCTGATTATCCTGTTCGCACCTTATTTGATTCTGGCACATCACATAGTTTTATTTCTTCTGACATTGTTGAACGTTTGCACCTAAGTACTAGTCTAGTTGACGATCCCGTCAGTGTTTCAAATCCAATTGGGGGTTCCGCCCATTTATCTATGATTTGTGTGGATTTGAAGATTTCTATCTTGGCCGTAGAATTCACGTGTAATGCTTATGTTCTCGAGTTCACGGGATACGGGTTGATCTTGGGCATGGATTGGTTATCCAGTTATGGAGCCATTCTCGATTGTGAGCATAGGGTGGTGAGGCTCATGACTCGCCTCGGTAATACCCTAGAGATTTCTTGCAACCCGCTGGATCCCGTCATGCTATGTTATCTTGAATCTCTTGACTCGTCCATCAATGATATGCAATCTGTAAGGGTGGTTCGGGAACATCCTGATGTCTTTGAAGAGGTTAGGGGGTTACCCCCTAAACGAGAGATAGATTTTCGCATTTATCTTGTTGATAATGCCAAGCCAGTATCATTGCCCGTTAGGTACATGGCCCCACGAGAAAGAAGAGAGCTCAGTAAGCAAATCAAGGAGCTGCTTGAGAAAAATTTTATTAGGCGAAGCATTTCTGAATGGGGTGCTCCGGTGGTATTCGCTACTAAGGCGGATGGTTCGCTTCGTCTATGTGTTGATTATCGAGAGTTGAACAAGCTGACAAAGAAGAATAGGCACCCGTTACCGAGGATTGATGATCTCTTTGACCAGCTTGTTGGTGCTTTTGTTTTCTCTCAGCTCGATCTAGCCACCGGATTCCATCAGCTTAGAGTGGCTGAGGATAGTATTGATAAAACTGCGTTTAGCACTCCAGATGGATTCTTTGAATGGCTTGTCATGCCATTCGGTTTGACTAATGCACCTGCCTACTTCGTAGATTTGATGAGTAGGGTATTCAGGGAGTTCCTTAACAAGTTTGTTGTTGTCTTCGTGGATGATATTTTGATCTTCTCAAAGGATGAGGAAGAGCATGTTAGGCATCTCAAGGAAGTGATGGATACGCTTAGAGCGCATCAGTTCAAAGCCAAGTTCTCCAAATGTCATTTTTGGAGAAGGGAAGTTCGGTTTTTTTTGACATATAGTTTCTAAGCAAGGCATAGCGGTGGATCCCGCGAAAGTGGTTGTGGTTCAAGACTGGAAGACTCCTAGGAATGCAACCGAAGTAAGAAGCTTTCTCGGTCTGGCGGGCTACTATAGGAAGTTCGTCAGGGACTTCACTAAGATTTCGGCCCCTCTTACTAAGTTGACGAAGAAGAACTTGGTCTTTGCATGGGACTTAGAGTGTGAGCTTGCTTTTCAAAGGCTCAAGAGGGCCCTTACCACAGCTCCAGTTTTGGCATTACCCGATAGTGGTAAGATGTTTACCGTATACACCGATGCATGTGGCACGGGGTTAGGTGCTGTTCTGATGCAAGAGGGAAGGGTGATATGTTATGGGGGTAGGCAACTTAAAGTTCATGAGAAGAACTATCCCACTCATGATTTGGAGTTGGCGGCGATCGTCTTTGCACTCAAATCCTGGCGCCACTATCTTCTAGGCGAAAGGTTTGAGTTGTATACTGATCACAAGTCACTCAAGTACCTCTTCTCGCAGAAAGATCTGAATCTAAGGCAGCAAAGGTGGATGGAATTCTTGGCATCATATGACTTCGAGATAGCTTACACCCCTGGCAAGGGTAATGTTGTGGCAGATGCACTAAGCAGAAGGAGGTTGACTTTGAGTCCCTTGTTTATTGAGATGAAGAACTTAGAGTTCTTGGCAACCTTTGATTTCACGATGGCTGTTGAGTCGATGACGGGTTCATTAGCATCTCTTGAGCTTAGACCCACACTTCTTGATCAAGTAGGGACTTCACAGAAGGAAGACCCGCGGATAGTTGAGATCATGGGCAAGTTGGTCCGTGGTGAGACGTCTAGTCACCTTGCTAGATATACTATTGATGACAAGGGTTGGCTAAGGCGTGATGGAAGGCTATGCGTTCCACAAGTAGGAGACTTGGTGCATAAAGTTCTCGAAGAAGCACATCACTCGAAGATGACTATACATCCTGGAGGAGATAAGATGTATAGAGATATGAAGCGCATTTTCTTTTGGGCCGGAATGAAGAAAGATGTGGCAGAGTATGTTTCAAAGTGCATGGTGTGCCAACAAGTGAAAGCCGAGTCGAAGAAACCCGGTGGGCTATTACATCCATTGGAGGTCCCGCAATGGAAGTGGGAAAGTATCTCTATGGATTTTGTGGATGGATTGCCTAGGTCGAGGAAAGGGAACACGAGCATATGGGTCGTAGTTGATAGACTTACGAAGAGTGCTCATTTCATTCTTGTAAAGAGCAAGAGGACCGCATCATGGCTAGCATCTATTTATCTTCGGGAGATAGTGCGGTTGCATGGAGTTCCTTCTAGCATAGTTAGCGATCGTGACCCAATTTTCACTAGCCAGTTCTGGAATAGTTTGCAAGAAGCGATGGGTATGCGATTGAATCTGAGTACAGCCTATCACCCCCAGACGGATGGCCAAACCGAAACGGTGAATAGAGTGCTAGAAGATCTTTTGAGGCTATGTGTTCTTGACTTTGGTGGTACTTGGGAAGACCACCTTCCTCTGGTAGAGTTTGCTTATAATAATAGCTATCAAGCCAGCATAGGGATGGCACCATTTGAAGCTTTGTATGGGAGGCCGTGTAGGTCACCATCTTGTTGGTGGGAGACAACAGATAGGCTTATACTTGGGCCCGATATGATACGGGACACATCCGATAAAGTTGAATTGGTGAGAAGACGGATGAAAGCGGCCCAAGACAGACAGAAATCCTATGCTGACAAACGAAGGGTAGGTTTGGAATTTGAAGTGGGAGACATGGTTTTCGTGAAGGTTTCCCCTTTGCGTAAAGTGGTACGTTTTGGAGTAGTTGGGAAGCTGGCACCAAGGTTTGTAGGACCCTTCCCTATCATAGAGAGAATTGGAAAGATGACTTATAAGGTGGAATTGCCCGAGAAGCTAGCCGGAGTTCATAATTTCTTTCATGTCTCGCATCTCCGAAAGTGCCTACATGAGTCCGCTGAGGTGGTTGAACCAAGCATTCTTGAAGACGTGGAGGTAGAAAAAGAGGCAACCTTGAGGAGAGCTCCGATTCGTATCTTGGGAACAGAGATCAAGAAGCTAAGGAATCGAGAAGTCAAATTGGTGAAAGTTCAGTGGAGTGAAGACGATGAAGATGCAACTTGGGAAACCGAGGAGAAGATGCGTGGGCTTTATCCATTCCTTTTTGAGGGTACATTCTCAATCTCCTTTCCTAATTAGCATATCTTTCTTTTTGCTATCCAAGTTTATCCTGTTTATCCTGTTATCTCGTTAACCTTGTCATGGGAACCTTAGGTAGAAACCCTTTGGATGAAACATGTATTTGAAACATGTTATGCTTGATGTTTGCAAGTGGTTGCAAGTGTTTGCAGGTGGATACTCGTGGATGCATGACACACATTAGGCACTAAGATCGGCTCACACACTTTCATATTGCATATGCATGAGTGCTTATACTTATTCATGGATGAAACTTGTTGTGCTATCACGTGGATGTTGCATATGGATGAATGCTATGTGCACTCATGTAGAGATTATAAATTATGTTAGGATTTTGCATACATATGGACTCATTTCACTAACATACTTTGCATTAAGGAGGTTTACTGAATCAGTAACCGCCTGATTTTTGCATTAGATAAGTACATATACACACACCTTTTGCATATGTTCATACAGTATTTAGAATATTTTTAAGGACAATGGTTACTTGTGGATGATGTTTTGAGTAGATGGATGATGGATGGTAGGATACGTTCTTCCTAACTTGGAGATTTCGGGGACGAAATCCTTTAAGGAGGGGAGAATGTAACAACCCGTATTTTTAATAACATCAAGGCAGAATTAAATTCTAAAATCTGAATCAAGGGAAATGGGCTGTGCCATTACGTTCGTCTCGGAAAAATACGCGAAATAGAGTCCGAGTTTTCGAAAAACGGAGTCCGTATGATCAAGTTATGGCCCAATGAAGTTTTCAGAAAATTCCAAGCCCGAAAACAGTTCAAATTCGAATTCAGATTCGAATTACAACCAAAACAGGATAGGCGGGAATTTTCCCGCCCCAAGCAGGGTCGACATAGGGGTCGACACCTGTGTCAACCTCCCCCCCCCCAGGGGTCGACCCCCCCGGTCGAACCAGTTTTTCTGGTGGACCATTTGTGACATGTTGAGTCTTGTTCTAGGAGTTTCTGACGGGATTTGACGGACCTGATGTGTTTTAGGGTTAATCCTATGGTCTAAACTAACCTAATCACCTATAAAAAGACCCCTAGACCTAGCCTAAACCTTCATTAATCATTCCTACAACTAAATGCTGCCCAAATGTTCACTAATCATGGCCTCCACCTTCTTCATGAGAGCATGAGTGTCTCAAATCAATCTATGTCATAAAGGAGCCATCCTTCTTAAGTAAAAGAGCCATCTTTCTTTGTCTTTGGGGTTATTCCTTCTTGTTCTCAAGTCTTGAAATGGAGTTTATCGTCTTTGGTTGCGGATTTGCTAGTGTGGCTTCGTCTCAATCTTATTTTATATTAATTCTAGTCTTCATAAGCATTGTAAGCCCTATACTACTCTTAGATTCTAACTATGAAGTTAAATACGACATGTTGTAAGTTGAGTTTGGGCCTAAGTATGATTTGTGCTTTGATCCTATCATGTTATGCATAAATATATTCTATGCATGTTGGTAAAGCTATCACCTTGACCTTGTGGGCTAAAAGCTATAAGCTTTATGTTGAAATGTTGCATTATGCAACATGAGAACTCACATAACCTTTATGATAACTTGCATATAATGTTATATGCGAACTTCTAGTCATCGTTCTATGTCATCTAGTACCATGTATCACCTATTCACTAAGTTTGAATGTTATGCATGTTTTGAGGCTTGTGATGCAACATGCAAGTTTAAATGAACATATTTATGCCTCATATGCCACCATGTTTAACTTGTGGCCAACCTTATTACCTTATGCCCTTTTTGTCATGTTTTGCTAAGTTCCATCTTTTGATCTATGTTATGTTATGCGAAGTGTACATGCGAGGGGAATGCGTTGGGTTTGGGTAAAATTAATGACATGAAACATGATTTTAAAATATGACATGAACATTGACTTGTGAATATGTTTGTAAACATGAATTTGGACATGACTTCTAGAAAACATGAGAATGGCCAACTCGAGGTTGGGTTGAGTTTGTAGCATAAATCTACCCGGAATCGACCGGCTTAACTAGTGGCTACAAGAAATAGGACCCAATGTGAGTAGTTGGTCATGTTGCACTAGAAACCCAAGGTTAGACCAAGTTGTGGTGTAAAGCTACCCGGACCCGCCCGGCTTAACTAGTAACCACAACAAAGTCTAATGTGAGAGGTTGGGTGCATTAAAATAATTAATTCCACATGATAGGGCTAAGTCATGGACCACTTGAATACTTAACCGATTAAACACGATGGGTTGATAGGGTTAAGTCATGAACCTTGGGTACACTTAACCAACTTGATTGGGTAGGGTTAACCACATTTAACCCGTTAGAAACCCTAGTTACGTGGTCCTTTTCACCAGTAACCCTCTTGATTGTATCATGATACCCTAGGGACTAGGCTAGGGTGGGGCACGATTACTGGGCTGACATGTAAGAGACCAAAACGACGGCTGAGTAGGTGCGCCGGTGTAGGTTCAGGCGGACTATGGTCGTGCACATGGTCCGGAGTTGAAAAAGCAGACATGGGCACCCGTAGGTTTAGACTGTGCGTGCTTGATTTGTGTCCGTGGTTGGCACCCTAGGGCTTGATACACCCTAGGGTGGACCTAGCACAGTTTGACTACACTCGTGATTGGGCCGTATGACACCGACACTTGACGAGTTAGGCTTTTAGGGAGCCGATCGACTAGACCGTGTTGTTGGACCTTGATCTAGGTCATCTCGGGATATTGGGCCAAGATTGGGCCAAGGGATCATTTCTTGTTGATACTTGACAGTGATTACTAGTACACACTTGGTGCAACTTAACCTTGTATATGCGATGCCACACTTGATCTATCTTGTTAACTTTTCACCATGCCTGTTATCACCCTACATCTCATCTCTGTTTTACATGTTCAGTTAACTTTATTAGTTTTTATACTAATAGTAGATAGGACTTACCAGTCTTTTTGACTGACCCGTTTTCTTTCGCCTCTTTTCTTCCGTCCCCCCCCCCCCCCCCCGGTTTGCAGGGTGGGAACACTGTTACCTAGCTGGATCTTTAGCTGCTTTTCTAGATAGCTCACGTATGGTTTGAGCATGCTATGGCCTTATGCTACTTTGGGGATAGTTACTTTATGTTTCTTTTTCAGTTTTCAGTTTATGTTCTAGACTTTGTTTTATGGGGAAATAATGACCAAGTACTTTGATGTAACTTGACTATGGTTTTGAAATGCTAGTTTTATCCGTTGCTTTACTACTCTGTTTTACTTATATGTTCTGTCTTGTGATATCTGCATGCATGTTTACCTTGTTTAACGCCCCTCCAAAGCTAGTGTGCTTGCAGGAGTGGCATTGGCGGAGGTGGGGTGTTACAAAACCTTTTTATGGAAAAAAATGTTAAAACAATTAGAATATAATAAAATAAATTCATTACATATACATATATTAAATGTTTTACAGGACAAAAAAAATTATTTTTAATAATAAATAATAAAACATAATTTATTTCGAAAATATAGGTATACATATAGTTAACTAATTTTTAAACCATAATTGTTCTTCTTCAAATTTGAATTAATTAGCATAAATAAACATACATGTCATAAACTAAATAACGGGGACAATATACATTAACGATATCCATGTAGTAATCAGCACAAGGCACACATCACAACCATTTCACTAAAAGAGTAAATATTATGTTGTTTCACGAGTTAACAAATGTCAGGGTCTTAGACTAGCAATTTAATTTTGAATAAATAATTTAATGTCAATTCTAAATTTACACTGTAGTTAACTTGTATGTCAGTTTAAACAACCATCAACAATCAATCACAACCAGACAATCAAACTTATTTCATAATTAAATTTAATAAATATGGAAAATATTCAGTTAATTGGGAGCGAGAAATTCACTCATCTTGATTTCAAACAAGATTAGAATCCAAAATTTAGCCCAAAAATCAACAGTCTCATAATTTGTCCAAATCAATGGCATTGCAAAGAGTTCGTCGATACGATTCCAACGCAATTTATTTCGTCCAAAACCGACCCTGTAGCAGAAAGTTATAAACATGTAAACATAAGAATTTTAAACGAATAAAAATAATAATAAAACAAAAATAACTCATACTAACATGCCATGTCACTTGCTTCTTCCTCCTCTCCCTTGGAATTTCTATACAAACACGATACAAAGAAAAAAAACCCATCCAATACGTGACTTCTCTCCTCCAAACATCCGTCGATCCTCAGCGAAATCCAGCACCATCAGTTCTATCGATCCTCTCTTCGAAAACTCTACGACTCCTTCATCATCTCAATGAACTTGCACGCCTCAAAAAAATTCGATCTCCTATCCTTGCATGTGTGCTACAGGGAACAGTGCGACACTTTTCATCGCCAACATAGCCGGATGACGTCGCACACTTCACAACTCATATAGGATTGAAGATCTAATAGTTGCCACTCGGAGAAGCTTGTTTCATAATTTTTCATGGATAAAATTTCGAGATATGGTTTTTTTGGCTTCATTTCTTTTCTCTTTAACTGTGAATGTGAGTAGAGGAATGATTAAAGAGGTGACAACGTGTTTGAGTAGTAGGAATATAAAGAAATGAGAAAATTAGATTACTACTTAAAGATTATTTATAGGAAAGGAGTTAATTACATAAACAGAGCATCAATTCTTATTCCTATTTAATTCAGTTCCAATGGTGCTAAGTACATCCTTATCCAAAATAGGATTTACATTTAGTTATAGGAATGAATTACATATATTAGAATCTCAAATTCATTTATTTTTCCAATTTCCGTTTTTACATTAAATTTTAAAATAATCAACTTAATTTAAGTCTTAGAAATTCGGTATATATTTAATCCCAATAAGATGGTTTGATTTAATTTCAATTCTGTATATTCAAAAAATCTTTAATTTAAGAATATAGTTGATATTTCTTTTTATATCCTATTACGTTAGTAACCTCCATTTATCATTTAATGTACAACAACAGCATACTTAATTACAATTAATTGGAATCAATTTTTTTGTTATAACTTAAATTTGATTAAGTTTCATACATTTGATATTTACTTTATTATTACATAAATCATTACATTTTGGTCCTACCTAACGCATGTTTTAAAATCTATTATGTCTGTCTTCTATTATTACAAATTTTAATTCACCTTAACTGCATTAATTGTGTGCATTAGTTGCCATTTACTTCCAATATTTTATCAATGTATTAAATAATAAATCTAAAATTTAAGAATTGTTATAAATTATCAATTCAAATGCGTTTGTGTATCTATAACAAAGGCAAATGGTTTCACATATTAATATATTATTCTATTGTAATTATTATTTTGAACAATTAGTTAAACATTCAGTTTATTCCTTCAATTACCATTCTTAATTTCTATTAATTACAATGTTAAATTATTTTTATTGCCATTTGGTTCGACCTTATTTCAATGCATTAATATTGGATTTTGCAATCTATGACTAGTTACAAATTCTAATTAAAATATTATAAGCTTATTGTTGTAAACAAATGCATTCACATACCTGTTAATTATCCTTACTTAATACATTTCAATATGATCACATGAAATCTTGCTATTTATTTACAACATTTGGTTTAATTTATTTTATTTCAATTAATAACCAAATCTTATATCTACAATCATATACAAGTTATTATATTAATAACCTATTGAATTCACCATTTAATAAGCTTATTCAAGTTTATATCAATTACATTCACTTAATAATTTTTATTAACCCTGCATTTATCCATTGTTATCCAAAATCAACATTAAATTTAATAATATAAATTATTGCAAAATCTCAGGATGTTACAAGTCTTTACATGTTTTTCACATTTATTTTATTGATTCATGATTTCCCTTTTATGTGCAATTGTTTTGTTTTGAATTTTGTTAGGTTCAGAATCATTTTGGGTAAAAATTGGCTCATAAGGTAGGTGGCTAGAGTGGACTGCAAGAAGTTCGATGCGATAACTAAGAACGTGGAATGGTAAACAATTGTAATATGATGTATACCAAATGATGGAGTATTGGTCAGCTTTTTATATTCACTTGAGATTTCATATGATGGATTATCATTTATGTTTATCTTTGTTGAGTATCTTGATGTCTTCAAGGAAGTGAAAGGATTGTCTACGCATAGAGAAATTGAACTTTAGAATGAAATGATAGATGGGGCTAGGCATACTTGCACCATTATATCTTACCATTAGAATTCAGCATGTTATGGTAAGAATTTCTTTGATGTTGTATATTTGGATGCTAAGCATACTGGATGCTATAATTGCTTCTGATTATTTGGGGATTTCGAGAGCGGAATTTCTAAAGGGAAAAAATGTAACAATCTAAATTTTTAGTATTAGAAGAATATAAAATAATTTTACTTAATTCATATATGGTTGTATCATTCTAATATAATGGAATATATTTTGGAGTGTTTTACATGCCCATAATTTTGCTGAATTCTTCTGTGATCATTTTGCCCTTGAAAAGTCTTAGTTCAGCCATAGCATTTGACCACCGAACAAGATGCTAAAACCTACCTCATTGCTTTGATATAGTCATTTGAGTAGTCATATTTAGAAATCAGGTAAGTAGTTTGAGAGAAAAGGCAGTTATAATTTTTATAAGCTGCCGGTGAGAATTAGAATTGTGCTAGTTTGCTGAGTTTAACAAACCAATTAGTATTCATCATGAACTATAAATAAAGGAAGTAATGATTCGTTTCTAATTTTCCTCACACTCTCCTATTAGCCTTAAATCTATATCTACTCTAATTTATCTCTAAATTTTCTAATTTACATCAAATTCTTCATTAAATGATTTTTAATTGTTAATTATAGACTAGATCTACATCGAGCAATTTATCTCTTTATTTAGATAAAAAATTCAAGTAATTGTTGTTGTCCTAATTGAATCTCCGATTGATATCATTAATCTGTGAGATTATATAAGTGATATCGATCTCTCACATTTTTTATATTTCACTATATGTTTTGATTTGCAGAACTTCATTATTTTAAAGTTCACCTTAAAAACTAGTTAGATCGATGAATATAATCGAATTGTTTATGTTTGTGAGATTTGGGAAGATTACTCAGAATCATCTAATAGTTTAGTTCATGTTTTGAATGTTTAAATTAGTTGAATTGCTCGCTATACTTGATTTTTTGTATTAGTGATGTGCATGTTTTAGGATTTGGATGGATGATCGAAGTTGATCAGAGCAGTCGAAGTTAATCTGGACCATATTTGAGTTTCTAGGTTTTCTTCAAAGGAGCTCAAAGCCAAGAAGAAGCTTGAAGACATGGACAGTTAAAAATGGTTAGATGATTCGAAGCTATGTGGCTAATGGTGCATAAATGTGCTTCGTTTCAAAACATTAATTCGTAGCGAAGTGGTGGCTCAAAGTAGGTGTTTCAAAGAGGATAATTCAAATCAAATGAAATGCTTTGGAACAAAGAATTCAAAGTAAGTAAAGTGTCTTAAAGCGGTTGGTTCAAAGCTAACATGTGTCTCGAAGTAGACTAATTGGAATAACAAAGTGGTAATTTAAGGAAGACAATAGTTCGACGATGTAATTTGAAGGAAGATTTGGATTCAAAGCAAAACAGATTGATGTTTGAAGAAAGATATGTTTTGATTTGAAGGAATTGTTTCGAACTAGTTAAATTCTTTTTGCTCGAAGAAAAACAATTTGGAGTTCAAAGACAAATGTTTTGAAGCATGATGTAGAGTGCTTCGAGACTCGAAGCGAAATGTTCAGAAGTCGGTATTTCAAAGCTTGGAGTAAGTGTTTCTAAGCAAGATTTAGAGTGCTTTGAGATTCGAAGTAGAGTGTTTTAAAGTTGGAAGCCGTGTTTTGGGTTTCTTATAACTCTAAGCTGGTTAAAGGGTGGCTTCGAAATAATTTCAAGTTGCTTAAAATGAAACCAAAGGATTGTTTGAAACAAAGTTTTCTTGGATTGAAGAAATGATACTATTAGTCTTGGATTGAAACAAGGAGACTATTCCATGAAGAGGCAAGGTAGAATACGCAAAACCATGTGATTGAATGGTATAATCTTCAGGGTTACGCTAAAGGCTGTGACAAGCCAATTTCTTCTACAAGGAGATATGACTCTTCGATTTAGAACTCGGAAATTAGGTTCAAGGAGTAGGTGGCTAGTTTGACTCTTCGATTGGAAACACGGAAATTGGGTTGAATCAAGCGAGTAATGTTTAACTTTGCCTCTTCGGTTGGAGAATCAAAATTTGGATTGAACTGAAGGACTGTGATTAGCAGTTTGAGAGGCTACGAGATAATGGACATAATCGGGTGGGACATGAAGCAAGATGAAGTTGAAGAAGCTCTTGAGATTGGGAGTGTCGAGGAACCATTGATAACTCGTAGAATTCTAGTGTTGACTAAAAGCAGAGATATCGTAGGGGCACCTATTTGGGATGGAAGCGATGATCATATACCATGGATCGTGTAGACATGGAGGTTTAGTTGTTGGATACTCGGGTCCTAAAGGTAAATGTGTTGAACATATGCATTCTAAAAACATGGCAGTCGAATTAGAAACATGGTTACTTAAGTGAGGCTAGTCATATGATTTATTAATATATTCAAGGCTTTAGATGGTGACGGATAGGTCTTGCTTGATGGATGCTATGGTCGCTATGGATTCTTTATATCTTTTCCTGGGTAGGCTGTCATATGTAGGTACTAAAGTGGGATTGAGAATAGGAGTCATGAAGGAAGCTTCTTAGACTCTTCTGACCTATTTTATTACTAGTACCCCTCGTAGTTTATCTACTTGAGTAACACACATACACACACATAAATATATGTATGTATGTATGTATGTATGTATGTGTATATATATATATATATCATGTGCTGACTTTTTGGATGCAGGGACGGGTCATGTATGAGACTTAAATCTGTCTAGTAGCATATTTTCCAGTATCGGTTTTGACAGTCATTTGTACTCATGCCAGATTGCTGTCTAACCTAAGATTTAATGTTTCCTCTATTTTCTTGGGTGCTCATCAACAATTCAAATGATTTGATTAGATAACAGGTTTTGATGACAATATGGCTATTCCAAAGGAGAGCTAGGACGGATTGATGTATTATTCTATAATATAAATATTTTATTTCTATTGCTTTACTGTAAGTGATGCAGTGAGGATTTAATGTGTCTGACATTGATACTTATTGTACATTACTTTGTGGTTTCAAGAAGATGCGGTTTCCACACTATTACGACTCACTACTATTCTCTTTACATTTCTTATTATATTTTATCCATGCACTATGAGAAATACAACAAGTTTTGTTATAAATTCTCCTTTGATGTTCATGCACATCAGCCAGGCACATGCACAAGGATTTTTATGCTATTTAGTGCTGGTGATGTGGGGTGGTCATCACATGCTTATTTTTATTGTATTTACTGCATTTTTTTCATATTTTTAAAATAATTTCAAATTTTTGTCTTTTTGGCATTATGGCATACTTATCTGCTTTAGATTCTACTGTTCCTTTACTGATACCAATCGCAAATTTTACGCATGAATGCGTCAAAAAATTCATTGGCATATGCATCAATCACCTAGACCTACTATCAAGTGTGAGCTCGTTTTTTTATCATCCATTGTCATGGATTTCTACGGTAGGTTTAATGACGATTGGACTAAGAAACTAATGAAGAACAAATGGGACAATCTGAAATGTCTCCGAAGAGATTGGAACAGACTGCTCGAGATACCGAGATTGAATGGGTTGTTCAAAATTATGTTCCTCATTGGACTAAAGGAATGGTGGAATAATGTTGCGTGGGAGTATTAGAAATTTAGAAGAAATATTCCGCTGATGTTGAGGGAGCTAAATGGGATGTTTGGTGGGTGCAAAGGAAAGTCACTTGCAAGTGTGAGATACCAGCAACACCACCACCTTAGCCTTAGCTTCATCTTTTACTGTTACTGAACTTTATACGGCAATCAAATGACTGGTGACAGCGTGTCCGTTCACCTTAGACACCCTTCCTCCAGCAGTCATATGAGTTCAGATATACTATGACCTTTCGTTCAGGCAGTCTATTTCTCCAACGTGACAGCGCGTTGCGTTTCTCTAATGTCTGATATTACTCTCATTTAAAGGTGGAAGATTATAGGATTTTTTTTGCATCGATTAATCGTTTTTGGATATAACTAAGGTACTATCGGACGAAGAGCTATTTGGTTATAATAATTATTAGTTGAACCAGTTCCACCATCGTTAGTAGTAGTATTTTTTTCTAGTTTGTTTGGCTTGGTATAGTTTGTTTTTCTAGTTTGTTTGGATTCCTAGCATTTGAACTAAAAATATATAGTAGTTGAATGAAATATCGAGTTTATCTAAATGTATTTCATTTGCAATTATTAAATGCACATTACATTACAAAAAAATAGTTAATTAACTACAAAACTGTTATATCCATAATCACACATTAAAATACTTCGCCCTTCGATAAGATGCTCTGTTTGAAGCTGCAAATGCATATCTCATTTCACTTTCCACTTTGTTTAAATACTAAGCTTAAATTTCCCATTTTCGTTACATGCATACGCACGGTTTGTAGGCTGAAATTGGACTGTTACTGTATAGAACACAACCAAAACTGTAACCAGAAGTATTGGTCTAAGAGCTATGTTCTTGGAATAAAAAAAACTAGAGCGTTTAGCCAAATTTAATTTCAAGCCATGTTGTGAAATGAAGCCTAAAATTTTAACAAGTTTATTCATTTCACATACTCTCATTGAAAGGATTAAAGCTAACTAGAAGTAGGAATCTAAGCTCATCGATATTATGGGAAATCTTGAGATGGGAGTAGAGTTCGAGAATATAAAGCAATATGAGACTGGCCATAATGGATAGCTTCATAAAAGAAGAATATTATTGTTCTATATATGAATGAGCTTCAAGATGAAGTCTTAAAAGAGTGCCATCACTCTAAGTTAAGTATTCATCCTAGTGGTAATGATACGTATCGAGACATGTGAAGAACTTACTAATAGGAAGGTATGAAAATTGATATCGGAAAATTTACCATGAAGTGTATGAACTATCAACTGGTGAAGTCTGAGCAGAAGAAGCTAAGTGGATTGCTTCAACCCTTGGAAGTTCTCACATGGAAATGGAAGAAAGCATCGACGGATTTTAATGATGCATTTTCCTAAGACTAGAGCAACATATGATAGCATATAGGTAGTTATTGATCTCTTGAACAAGAGTGCAAGATTAATTTCTTTTATGTTAACAAGAATGACATCTAAATTGACAGAGTTATATGCTAAGTGGATTACTCGATTTTCTGGAATGGCCAAGAGCATCGTAGGTGACAGAGATTCCTTGTTTGTTAGCAGATTTTGGAAGAGTCTGTAATAGACATTGGGAATAAAGTTGCATATAAGTACAAAATATCACCTTCAGACCGATGATCAAATAGAAAGAGTGAATCAGATATTGAAAATTTTCACAGAGCTTGTGTCCTAGATTTTTGAGGATTCTAGGATGATTACCTACATCTCGTTGAGGTTTCGTTTAAAAATATTTATCAATCAAGTGTTGGTATAACACTATATGAAGCCTTATATGGAAGAACATATAATACACCATCTGGTTAGTGGAAAAAGGTGAGTAATTGATGCTTTGTCAAAAAATGATTTGTAAGACATCAGAAAAGATAATAACCATTCAGCAACGAATGCAGGATGCTCAAGATCGGTAATAAAGCTATGCAATTAACAAAAGGATTAATTTAGAAATCTCAGTCAGAGACTTGATACTTGTGAAGATTTCCTCTCAAGAGCGTCGTCCAATTTAGTAATAAAGGGAAATTAATACCAATATTTCTTGTTCCATACCTGATTGTGGAAAGAACTGAAAAGTTAGCTTATACAGTGGACTTACCTCTAAAGAGACCAGATGTGCAAAACATTTTTCATATCTCATATCTAAAGAAATTTATGCATGACTCAGTTATTGTGGAAGCACCAGATCAAGTCGAGAATGAGGTGAAATCTAAAATCTCAAGACCGTGTAAAGCTTTTGAGTCATTAGGAATGATACGTAACCTCTTTGAAGGAAGATATTTAAGTTAATTAAGGTGCAATAGGGTGATGACAAAGGCGATTGTACATGGGAAAAAAATGAGAGTGTAAGAATGGTGCATCGAAAACAATTTAGTGATATGCATCATTTATCGTAAAAATTGATTTGTTGCTGTATATTTGGATGGTAGGCGTGCAGAATGTTATGATTGCTTGTGTTTGTTTAGGGATTTCGAGAGCAAAATTCCTAAAGGGGAAAAGAATGAAACGATCCATATTTTATGTATTAAGGGAACGTAAGATAATTTTATTTAATCATATATGATAATATCATTCTAATATATTAGAATATAGTTTGGGGTATTTTACATGTCCATAATTTTTCCCGAATTCTTTTGTGATCATTTTCCCTTGAAAAGTCTTGTTTTGACCGTGACTTACATAGCTAAACCAGATGCTCTAACCTATCTCATTCCTTTGATATAGCGGTTTGAGTTATCACATTAAGAAATTGGATAAGTAGTTTAAGAGAAAAGGATGTTTTAAAAGATGTTGGTCAGAATTAGGATAGTGTTAATGTGATGAAATTAGTAAGCTCATTAGTTTTATCACTTTCAATTATAAATAGAGGTTGAGAGGATTCATTTATAGTTTCCTTCTCTTACCATCCCTAAACCTAAATTTATTGTAATTTCTTTCTAAATTTTCAACACTACATCAAGTTCTTCACTAAATCATCTTTCGTTGCTAGTTATAGAGTATATCCACATTGACTGATTGGATCTCTTTGTTTAGATCAAGAATTTGGTAATTGTTGTTGTCCTAGTTCATTCTCCAGTTGGTATCATTAATTTGTGAGATTAGGTAAGTGACATCAATCACTCATGTTTTTATATCGGGCTATATGTTTTGATGCAGAATTTCATTATTTCCATCTCAAGTTCACCATAAAACTAAATAGACCGATGAATATATTATAAAATTATTCATGTCTGTTGACGTGGGGTATTTTCACTTTATTCAGCACACGCCAACCCTCGAGCGTATATGTAATAGCAACACAACAGTCCAAATCCAAAGTAAAGTAACATAGGGAGAACGTAAATTTTTATAGTGGTTCGGCACTAACGCCTACGTACATTTCATAGTAATCATTCATTATATAATTTATGATTATAGTTTTGTACAAGTTCAGACAATTTCAGTGTACAGAGTTGGATGATAGAACAACAAATGGTTTGCTAGTTCTTAACTTTATCTGAAAAGTCCTTCATTGAGTGAAAAGTGTGTTGACTTAATCATCAATGTCCGAGAAATCCAAAAATCTCCAGAAGTAGTGTGAATGTCTTTGTAAATGTCCAAAAGCTGATGGAAAACATGCCTACAATGTTTTAATGGTCCAAGCTATGTCCAACAGTCATGGAGAAGAAGATGGCTGTCATTAATGATTCTTTTGGAGCTCTAGGATGTCAAAAATCCAACCCCTTTAATGAATGAGATAGGGGGTATCATAGGTTGTGGATTAGGTGAGGGTACACGAGATTTGGGGACCACTCACCAAAATTTTGCTAGCAGAAGAAGCCACATCCTGAAATTCGCTCTCTTGGTTCGTTGCAGCAAATTTTGTATCCCTCTGAGGGATACAAAAGGGGATGTGATACTAAAGGGGGATGATCATCTTAAGAGAGTCGAAGTTCTGATGATGCGGAGAATGGAGGGATTAGAAATGTGGAGGATGAAAAATCCGGAGTGGAGAGGGATGCGGACCGTATCCCCTGAGAGATACAAAATTGCATCCCCAGAGGGATGCTATTTCATATCCTAGGGATGCAAAATGCACAGTTCGCATCCCCTAAGGGATACAAAATGAATATTCTTGCATCCCAGCGAATGTGAAAATTCCGAGATGTGCTTGCCGGTTCTTGACTTTGCCGAGTTGAGTTATGCGACAGGTTTTGAGTGATTGTGCATGTCTACGAAAATGGGTGTAACTTTAAAACCATAAGGCCGTTTGGGTCAAACGAAATTTGTACCTCAAGCTAACTAGGATGGCTACAAGGTTACCGCGCAACGCACCGTAATCCCTATTTTTGAGCCCAAAAGAGGTCATTTAAAGGGGTTTCAAGCCATTTTTTTGTCTTTGTCGCAACTTTGACTGAATTGCCTTGTGTTTGCTGACGATGTTATTGACGTGTGACAGCTTCGACCAAAAAACATGTCAATAATGATTATGGGATTTGGGGGTGATTATGCGTAATTATTAAATGGTTGAATTCATTGTTTGAATACTTATATTAGTTGAATTACCTGCTACACTTGATCTTGTGTGTTAGTTTCGTGCATGTTTTAGGATATGGATAGATGATCAGAGGTAATCAGAGCAGGTCTAAGTAAATATGGAGCAAATTTGAGTTTCTCAGTTTGCTTCGATGGAGTCGCAGCCAACGAGAAACTCGAAGAAATCGACAGTTCAAAAGAGGTTCTAATGATTTGAAGTGATATGCCTAGGAGTGCAAAAGTGTGCTTCGCTTTGTAGCAGTAATTTGAAGCGAAGCAGTATCTCAAAGCATGGTGCTTTGAAGCGGACAAATCAAATCTTGTGAAACGCATCAAATCGAAAAATTCCATGCTAGTAATGTGTCTCAAAGCGGTTACTTCAAAGCTAATAGGTGTTCCAAAGTAGACTAATTGGAATGACGAAGAAGTAATTCGAAGGAAGGTACCAGTTAAAAGATGTAATTTGAAGGAAGACAAAGATTTAAAGCAAAATAGATTGATGTTCGAAGCACGATAAGTTTTGATTTGAAGGATTTATTTCGAACCAATTAAAATAAGATGATCATTTTTACTTGATGCAAAACATTTCAGAGTACAAATCCAAACATTTTGAAGCTTGAAGTAGAGTGCTTCTAGGCTCGAAGCAAAGTATTTAGAAGAAGACAATTCTAAGCTTAGAGCAAGTGTTTCGAAGCCTGAGTCAAAGTGCTTCAAGGTTTGAAGTAGAGTGGTTTGAAGCTTCAATCCGCATTTTCAAATTGTTATAATTCTACGCTAGTCAAAGGAAGTCTTCAAAACAATTTCAAATTGATCAAATGAAACCAAAGGCATTCAAAACAAATTAGTCTCGGATTGAAGAAAGGATACTATTAATGTTGGATTGAAACAAGGTGACCGTTCCATGAAGAGGCCTGGAAGATTGTGCAAAACCATATGATGGTATGCTGAGGTATTTGTGGTTATGATAAAGGCTGTGGCTTGTTGATTTCTCCTACAAAAGATATGTGACTCTTTGTTTGAAAACTTGGAAACTGGGTTCAATAAAAGGAGTATGGTGGCTAGTTTGTCTCATCGATTGGAAACTCGAAAATTAGGCTGAATTAAGCACGTAATGTATCACTTTGACTCTTCGGTTGGAAACTCTTTGATTAGATTGAACTGAATGAGTATGATAGGCAACTTGAGCTAGGACAAGAGATAATGGATCGGTTCTGGTGGGACATGAACCTAAGATTAAATTGAAGAAGCTCTTGAGACATGGAGTGCTTAGGAACCATTGATAACTCAGAGAGTTCTAGTGTTGACTCAAAGTAGCAGTATTAAGGGATGCCCATTAGGTCTACAAGAGATTATCGTGTACCATAAATAGCCTAGATAGGGAGGTTTAGTTGACACTTGGGTCTTGAAGACAAAGGTGTAGAACATATAGGTTCTGCGAACATTGAATCAAAATAAAAACTTGATTTTGCATTATCTCTTGACTTAAGAGGGGCAAGTCATATTGGTTACCAATGCATTCAAGGATAGTCATATTAGTCATACAAGATCCAATATATGTTGTAATTCTTTAAACCAAGAATCTTTCAGATCTATTGGATCATAGTTTTCTAATGGAAGAGAAAAATCAAGATATCATCTTGTAGGTTTTGATTTATGTCAAAAACAAATTTTCAGAAAGTCATTATAGAATTGTTTATGAACCGTAACGATTTATTTAATAAAATTAAAGGATTTTGAATAATCTGAATATCGATTTAAATTGAAAATGGAAAATGTTGAGTTTAAAACTCAAACTAGTTTATTTTGAAGCTATGTATAATTTAATTTGAATGTATACAATAATAATAAGTTATTATTATTAAATTCAATTGTTTTGGGATTAATTTATATTTTTCTCGTTTTAATTTAACGTACAGAGAATAGCCATTTTGCAAACAACCTCAGATTTCAATGAAACGAATTTTATTAAACCTGTAATGGCTAATTATTGCTAAATTTCAAGTTTCGTGTCAATCAGAGTTGTTATGTGAACATGCACAAAATAAATGTATATCAATTAACAATTTAATATTTAAAATAGCATTGTTTTTCCAAATGGACTCGGATTTCGACGAAGCAAGTTTCATTGGATCTAGAATGTCAAACTATAGTGGTATGTCCATTTTCATCTCAAATCGATTTCGCATGTGATCATATGAATTTATAAACAACGATCGGAAATATCGATAACTACCATTGAATAAAATAATCGAATAAAAAATTAATAAACTACCCTACATACATTACTAAACTTTCCAAACCCTCATTTTATCTTCGTGCTTGGTCAACGAACTCTCAGCCTCCACCCTAATACAAACCGTAAGTTTTGACAAATAATTTAAAATCATACAAAAATCCATAAATCATGAAACGTGTGCATTTTGATTTCTGATGAAGTCCTCTTCAACCTCGTACAGGTTTTAGGGAGTTCGGCTACCTTACTGTTCGTTGGGTTATGTACAGTGTTCATAGCGCGTGGGTTTTGAGGCAAGGTGCTGGGCGAACCTGGTTTCTGGACATGGCGTGGAGTTTGCGGTAGGATTTGGAGGGGTTTGTGAAAATTTTGGTGGATTTCACAAGAAAAAATTCGATGCTTTCTTTATATACCGTGGGAATGGCTGAATGACGCGGGAAGGAAGGGAGGTGCGAGTTGAACGAGGAGGGTATAAGAAGGAGGAGATGTTGATGAGACGATCAACGGTGAAATCCGTTTGGAAACCCAATGACTGGAGAGGGAGAATGGAAGCGTCGAAACATAGCCATGGCGTGCGTGTTTGCTCGAGGGAAACGGGTTCGAGCAGTCACGAAGTGGAAGAAAAGGATTAGCAGGTTAATAACGTGATTAAGTAATAAAAGGGTAATCTATTAATTAATTAATTGTTAATGATCGTTAAGTATATAAAACTTGTAATATTTATATCTTTGTCATACATGAATAGAATCGAGCGAAACAAGATCCGTTGGGAACATATGAATGAACACTGCAAGTCCGTGATAAATTGGAGTGGACTTTAGCTAGTCAGAATTTTGTTTAATTTTAAATATTGTTTAAAATTAAATGAAATGACAATGAATTGTCAATTGAAAGACTCGTAAGTTAACAACTCCCACTTTTTGGAATATTGTTTAAATTATATCATGTTATAAATATCTATTGTTTAATTTACATTTATTTATATGATATGATTGACTGTTTGTTTGTATGATTGGTTGTTATTGTTTGAATGATTGTTTGGATTGATTATTGTTTATTACATCAACTGTTTGGTTGTGATTATAAATTTCGATCTATAAATGGATAAATCTTGACATAACCTACTATTAAGCAGAAGGTGCATTTTTAAATGAATTGGTTGAATAGTCTATTTTATGTGTACATAAACTGTTATGTTAACAGTGATGCAGGGAAGAACTGGTTGGAGGGATCCAACGGGATTCCTCAATTGTTTTAAATATTATTTGGTTTCATATTATTTATATATGAACTACCTGACATTGATGATATTGAACCCTGTTTGGATGTTGATGGTTGAATGGAAATTCAACATTTATGTTTATTTATCAATATAAAGTATTGATTAAGTGATTGGCAGCAGATGGCCTAAAAATCCATCGTTTTATAAACGTTGACTTACTAGTAAGTGAATCAACTGAACCGAAGTTATAAATTTATTTTATAACTAAAGTTAAAAAAAATTAAACATATTCTATATGATTTATTTTTAATAAAAGATTTATTTAAAAAAATTAATATTTATTATTTAAATTTGATAAGTAATTGTAAAATGTTTTGTTTTAACAAACTCTTGTACTTAAACAAGTTTTATAGGTACGTAAATCAAAGATTATCCTAATGGTTAATAATTTGGATTAATTGTTTTTTAAGAAATAATTAAGTGGAATTATTTAAAGTAATTACACTATTAATTAATTTAAAAGAAATGATTAATCTAAAGTGGTTAGCAAGTTAGCTATGATTTACAGTTGACTAAGTCAACTATTTTATTTGAAATTGATTGTTAAATTAATTTGTGATTAATTAATTTAATAAATGTAGTTGTGGAAAATAGTTGTGTGAAATTAAATACAGTTCTTACAAGATTGAATAATCTTTTAATTAACCGTGAATAAAGATGATTAGTCTTTTATCGATTATTAATATAATTAATTAATATTTGTAATAACTTCTTAAGATATATATATATAATTTTATTAATAATTAATGATGAAGTAAATTATTTTTATTTCAATATTAAAGTTGATTATTATTTAATTAATAATAACCAAAGAAATGACCTGGTAACTAAAATTCATTTAATGGAGTTACGAAGTCATAAGACTCTGTTTTCAGTTAAATGAATGTTTAAATGAATTTCATTAACATAAGTTAGTTGTTTATTAAGAATTCATTTTAATTGGATTTTTAGAAATTCAAGTTGATGAATGGTGTAAAACAAAGTTTGTAAATGAGTTAATGCAGTAAAAGTTACCACTGGCAAGATAAATTTGGTTTATAAACTTAAGAAATGACTATAATGAAGTTCAAAGTAGAGTTTTGAAGTATGAGGTGGAAATCCAAAAGAGAAGCCTAAAATGAATTGCAATGGAATATGTGAGTTAAGTTCTAATGATTTGACTTAAATGTGAATAATTTAGGTAAGAAATTAGGTATTACCGAGTTAAACCTAAAATAAGTTTTGTAATAAAATAAAAAAGATTTCTATAAACGGATTTGATTTATAGTAGAATCGAGGCTTGGATGCAGTGTTTTAAAGTTAATGGTTTTTGTTTTAAAAGAATGGTTTACTTAAATTTAGTAAATATGATTTGAAAAGTAAATGAATTTTCAAAAGGCAAGGACATGTTTCAAACCATATTTTAAACGAATAGTAAATGAAAACTTAATGTGACATTTACTAAATATTGGATTTTTCGTTAATAAACTTATATTCATCTCGAAGGTAAGAGTGTTGTCGAATCAAGGTCTGAAAGGTAACCAAAGTACCCCAATTTGAACGACTTCATTATTACCTAAGAGATGGTATTAGTTTGAAACGAAGGTGATGATTGGAATTAAAAATTATTCCTATTTCCATCAGGGATAATATAAACTTTGAAATTTCAAATTTTATAAGTTGAATAAAAACATTTAGTTTTATAATAAACAGTGTATCTCATGACATTGTTTTGGCCACATAAGATTGGTGATTAAATGTATACCATTCGACTAAGAATATAGAATGGAAATAGTAAAGTTTGTAAATATGGGTATTTGATAGAGCTAAGGGTATATGAAAATTTGAATTATCTCCATAATATGGGTTAAACTTTAATTGGACAAGAATATGGAAGTTAACTAAAACCGTTTAGTTTTAAAATAAAGGATGTATTATATAACATCGTAAATCAAGGAAGTTATGTGATAATACTAATACCACCGAGTTAAGTATATTGTGATATTTTCGAAGAATGAAAATGTATATGATTTGTGAATACACTTTTTTTAAAGACCTTAAATGAATGGCTATAGTTTTCAAAGTAATGAAAATGAGAGATTTTTGAATATATTTATTCCGTTGGAATAAGTATATGAAATTGATTTATAAGAATCGATGAAATGGTTTTAATTAAAAGGACTAATGATGTCGATGTACTTAACTGTACTATTTTTGATTTGATAGTTAAAACCCCGACTATCAACAAATACTGTTTTGATTATTAATGAGTTAGTTCGAAGAGACTAGGATGGAAACTAGACGCGAAACCACTTCGAACCAACTTTACGCTCGATAACTAATTTGCAGGGATCATTATGAAATGATTTGAAGATATAGATCTTCAGATCGAGAGGATTGCTAGCTGATGTCTCTGGTTAATTACCGAGATTAAACTCGTGGCAGTAAAACTCTTTACTCTGAGATATCTTTGGTTTCGTCCAGTCCCAGAACAGGTATAGACGAATGCTTGATAGAGTATTTCCTAAGATCACATACGTTGATTTTTACAAATATACAAAGTTTGGTGATGGAGAAGATAAGTTCTCTCAGCTTAACACCCAGGGTATATTTATGAAAATCAATTAGTGATTTGATGGATCTGACAATGTGGCATTCAAAGTTTTATGTGCTTTTCTAAAAAGGTAATCGCGACCTCAAGCTTCATCAATCGGGAAATGACAGAAATCAGGTAGGTAGCATAGCTATGCGGGTCATGCCTATTAGAGTGTATTGTTACCATCTAGAGAAAATTCATTTGTTTCTTCGTTTATCGCTTATGCATGCTTATGGGAAATGGTTGCTGATCACCACCGTGGGTGACAATATATTCGGTACACTCAAGTTGAATGAGTGGTCGGTCATGTGTGGTAAAGTTGCAAGATGTTCTTGTTGAACCCCAGTGTTCCGTTTCTAAAAGACACTGATCAGAAGGTGGTTCCATACCTAGTCATTATTGGAAATCCAAACTTCTATGCGAGCCTTACATTTTTAATTGTAAACCAACCATGTTAGAAAGTGAGATGCAACTTTTCTGACTATATTCCTATTTTATTTGTAAATTGATAAACATTATTATAATATCATTGGATTTTCGATAAAAGGTGATTTGGGTAACGTAAGGTAAAAACGTGTGCCATGTTTATGTGTGGTCGTATCTTATGATATTTCCATTCTTTAAAAAGTTTTCAAAAGTTAAGAAAGTTGTTTATGATGTGATATTTCTCACTGAAAGTATCCTAGAATGATCCACGTATGTAATACTCAGGTCAGACCGAGTATTTTTTTAGGTTGCACTGGATTTGCTTGGAGCTTCAGAAGGCGAGCTGATGTCGATACATATTGTCTTTTATTCTCATATTAATTTATCTTCGCTGTGTGTGTTGTATTTATCAGCATTTTATGGGATGATGTGGTGATGTACTATGATGTTGTATTCATGTAAATACGCTAGTTTCTCTTTGTGTAAAGAGTGTTGATATTTTATATTTTACTCATTCCGCTGTGAGATTCGTGTCTACTCTGATTCTGATGTGTTATGTTCTTCTTTTTCTTCTATTCTAATTTTTCTTTCCATTTCCCTACCCTCTAACTTCTTTCTTCTAACTATCTACTTTTTTGTGCATTTTGTGGTTACTTGAGTTGTTAAATGCCATCTTAAGCCGTATAGGAAAAGTGGGTCATTACACATTATCATGGATCTAGATCACATAATGCAATGAAAAGTAAAAGAAACATAGAATTTCTATTGGTTTTGCAATGCGTCTATACCAACTATGAGTTAATATATTACTTATAATGTTATATTACAATACAACACCTGTTTGAGTACAAGAATATGGAGAAGAAGTTAAGATTTGGTAATGGTAGAGTCCTTACATAGAGAAGCCAAAAGGATCCCTAAAATGAGTGCCAGTTGTTTTTATGGTTGTAGGTAGGTTCAAATTAGCCCAATAATCTAGAGAAATGTCAGTAGGTTCATTTCTAATCAGCAAAATCTTGATGGGGTCAACGACCATCCATATCCGGGTTGGTACTGATCTGACTGGTTTGGATCAGTGCCGACCCAAATCCAATTTGGATCAGTGTCGACCCAGATTCAATTTGGATCGGTCAATTTGATCCCATGCCAAGTCCACCCAACTCCATGTCTTCGATGAATTATATCTAAATTATAGTGCACCAATCGTGTGATCTTTGCCGACCAACTAAGATGAGGTTGGCCGATCTAAAGTGTGGTAATCTAACTGATTCGGGTTCATAAGTGCTTGACCTACCCAGATTTACCATTATTCCAAGTTAATTCGACTCTGATGCTTAATCCAAGCGATTCCGAGCTTTTATGACATTATGTAACCATTCATTTTCATTTCTCATGTTATTCAAACATCCAAAGTCGAAGTGCAATGATCTTGTAAAAAGATGGGTTAACACTTGCCCCTTCCGAAAACATATATTTCGGTCGAAGATGTGTTTTGTGTAATTCAAAGTCTGAAATCCATTATCTGTCATCTATAACCCATGAGAAATCCAATATACATGATCGCACGAGATCGCTTGTATAATCCAAATCCATATACTGGAATCAATATCGAAATTCAAAATTCGAGATATCCAAAAATCCAAAACCAAATCCGAGATGTACAATGAATAAAAATTTGAAATCCAAGTTGAATCTAAATTGGTGGCCTATCTGAGCTTAGTTTGCATGGCTACAGTATGCCTGTACATAATTCAATCGAGCGATCCTATTATTGGGAGAGCTTGACCATTGCCAAGAACAATCCGTACTTGACAACCGGTCAAACATCTTTTCTAAGTCTTGACAAAGACGCTCAAACCTTTCCAAGCACAATCCATACTTGAGAACCGGTTGTTAAAGTTAAAAACTGATTTTCAATTTCATACTTTACAAGCATTATCTATACAAGCGAAGTGATCTTATTAAAGTCTGAAAACCTAATTTATTACGAATTCAAAAGGAAAACTAACGATTTAGTACCATCTTAGAGCATGCCTAGGAAACAAATCCTGATCCCATACACATGTAAGTGGCTTAGTCGTTTCGTATTATAAATTTATTAGGTGAAAGAAGTTTGATGGTTCATCATTGTCATGCTAAGGGATTAAATCCTAATCTTGTACATAGATCGACGTACTTAACCCTCAAAAATCCAAACCCAAATTATGTTATAATAATCTCACACGAGCTAGGTTCGGACTCGTTCCTGATCTGAGATGTAGATGACTGCTCATGTTCCATAAGTACAATCGTATTTCGAGTGTACTACACCAGATGTCCACTTCTAATGCGTTCCTCAATCATATCCTTGAGATGTTGACACTCATTTGTATCAAGGCTATCCAAATCAACGAACGAACAATGCCTTCCTGAATTTCTCTCCTTTTTCATAGGTTCCTTCCTAGCCAGTTTTCTGAATTGAAAACTATCCAGGGTATCCAAATAAATCCTTTCCAAAGACGCATTAAGATCTGTATATAAAGAGAATTTTGGCTCTCTCCATTGCTTATTCTGCCAATCAAATCCTTTGTTAGTCTTCCTCTTATCCTTATCCTTATCCTTATCGTAACCAGTATGAATAATCCTCCATCTTTAATAGCATTAACCTCAAGAGATTGTCTATCTAGCCTTACATCTTCCTATATGAGAAACATATCCACCTCATTATAAAACTAAATAGCAACTATTAAAACCATTGATGGATCTGGCTAATCCATCGAACCCATAGCTACATAGAAGCTTTCCAAAAATGTATATAGAGTCTCTCCAGTCCTCTGCTTGATGGTAATCAGTGTCATGTTAGGCCGAGAGACAATGACTCAAAATTGTTTAATAAACCTCTCCACAAGATCGTTCCAACTTCCAATAGAGCCACTTTACAAATGACAAAACCATATAGTAGCTATTTGTGATAGAAAAGGAGGGGACATTTAGCCATAACCTCATTTGATATCCCTAATATCTCCATAAGTCACATGTACCTCATGAGATGAATGGTAGGATCATTCCTTACATTCGAAGCCTATAACACTGGCAGTTTGAAGTGTGGCCGATTCACAGAATTTTGTATATTTAGAGTACATGGACTCCGTTTAACACTGTCTAAATCTTGTTGAGATAATCCACCTGTAACACCACGAATTTGTACCGACACTAAAAGAGGATAAATTAAATAATAATTAATTTAACATACAGAATTAGAGGAAACGGACTACACCATTTTGTCCGTCTCGAAATTCTGGTTAAGATAGACATTTGATTTGCATAAAACGGACATCGTATGAGGAAGTTATGAGGGTTTTAAGTTTGTATACACGTAGAAAAATTATATACATATGCATGAGTAAGAGATGAGTCAGAATTTTATCCAGAACAGTTCGAATTTGAAAATTTTGTCAGAGCGGCAAAATTCCCGCTCTAGGGGGTCAACCCCCTAGAGGGGTGTCGAACTAGGGGTCGACCCCCCTTAAAGGGTGTCGACCTATGGGTCGACCCACCTACATGGGTGTCGACGCCCCTATAAATATGTGCTCAAATCTGCTATTTCTTCGTTGGAAATTATGGGAGCCATATGATGCTGGGATACGAACCGAGACAGGATCGTTTTCTACAACTACATACTTTGGAAATCAAATTCAGAACTCAAGATCCATTCTTTCTCAATTCTCTAAACCTAATGCTGTGAGTTTCTAGTTGTTTTTAGGTCTAGATAAATAAAAGTGAATTGTGAAAGACTGTAAATTGGATATGTTGTAAAGCATGAATCTGTGCTAGTAATAAATCCTATACTATGTCATGATAGATCTATTTCCCTAGATCTAATATTACTGTGGTTATTCTATTATGTTGTCTATGTGGATCTTGACTTGTAACTATATTGTAGTGAATGTACATCTATTAAATTGGACAGTTGTAACATTGGCTAGATCTAGTTATTTATGTAAATCCCGTTTTCACTTGTCATATTGTGATCAATTTAGATATGTTGTAGACTTGACATGTGAATCCACCTTTAGATCTTAACATGTTACTATGTCACCCGAAATATGCTAGATCTAAATAGTTGGACACCTAAAGGGTTAATTTAGATCTCATTATGCTTGCTTTGACATCATAGTAATTGCCACAAGTTATCAGTTTATATCCACCTTGTTATGATGTTAATTACATGTCCATTCAACTTGTTATCATGCTAGTTTATGCCAAGATATGTTGAAACTATCACCTTTGTCATATTCCCTTTTCATTGTTATGGCTAGGCTGCTTTATACCTAGATGCCGCCAAAATACATGTGAATACGTTAGTTAGGAAACGGGGAAAAGGGGTTTATAATTGGCATAATTTATGTAATATTTACATAAATTGGACATTTATTTCAAATGGGGAAACTTAGAAATAATCACCTATAATGACATAGGTAGATTTGGATAAAAATTGAATATTTAGTAATTACAATTAGGAATTGTAATTGCAGTTATGACATGAGGTTAGGTTGCACTAGTGGCGAAAGTCTGCCCGGACCCGACCGGCATATCCAGCAGCCACTAATGCTGAACCTAATGTGAGAGGTCTAAGTGCGCAAATACGAATCGGGTTAAGACACGAGGTTAGGCTCAACTGTGGAATAAGACTGCCCGGACCCGACCGACGTATCTAGCATCCATACGTTGTAGGCCTAATGTGGGAGGTCTAGCCCATTATAACCATAACTGGACATGGTATTGAATTGGACTACTTAACCTAATTTAATCCATAAGGATTGTATGATTATGAACTTAAGTTGGGGTTAATTAAAAATTGGATGGGTAGTGGGTGGGTTAAGTAAATTAGTGGGCGTGGTCAATATTTACATATAGGCCCACGAACTTAACCCAATAAGGTTATGCAATTAAAGTCACCTAGTGGTATACATAACTGGTGGAAAAACAATAAAGTTATGTAATTAAAGACACCCTTTAGGGTAAGCATAACTGACATAAGGCTGTGTAATTAAAGACACCAAAGGGTCATAGTTAGAGAAATACGTAGTGGAGATACAAGACAAAGGGAAGAGCTTATACCATATTGTGTGGGACCCATTTTAGTCACTGACCCGGAGTTGGCATCAAATAAAGAACTCCATACTAAGTGGAGAAGGGGAACGCTTACTGATTGATTATAATAGATCCAAACGAGATGGACAGTGTGGGCGGCGCAAACCGATCGGGCCATGTGCGTGCATAAGTAGGGCAGAGGGGGATAAGACGACCGCGACACCAGTAGGTATGGTTATGCAGACCTTAAGGGGTTCCACTTCAGGAAGTGATACCTCCTAATGTGGGGCCAGCATAGGATATCTACGGCGTAGGGAGCCGATCGATTAGGGTAGTGGTTAGGGTACACTCGGACGTATGCCCTAAGTCTACCAGCTTATAGTGGAAGGGATCATCTCATTTTTAGCTATACTAGTATTAGTGCAGAGTAATCATTAGTGAAGCATATACACCTTACCCTGTCTACCTTGTTACACCTGCCATTTACGTAGTGATCTCTTTTATCCACTTTATATGCCTATCATGTTACTTTCATTTATTTACTAGCTAAAAGTAACTAGTATCAACAAACTTTATGTCTACCCTTTTGTTTCTCCTTCTTTCTTCTGTTCCCCCCAGGTTCTCAGGGAGGAAACACTCAAGCTTAGTCAGGACTCAGATATCATCTTGCTAGGAGCTACTTCAGAAGTATGGCTCAAGTTATTGTCTCTACTATGGCTTAACTCTTTTAATTGGGGAATTATGTTTTTCATATTCTTATGTACTCTGATGATGCAAGACAGAAGTTGTTTTATTGTAATGATTTTTGTGACTCATGGTGTTATGGACCACAACATTATGATTTATGTTTGAAATAAAAATTTAAAAATTTCCACTGCTACCTTATTTATATCTGTCTTGTAATTATTCTTTGTATGTTTACCTATAACGCTTTATGAAACTTAATGTATTCCCTTAGTGAGTGACATTAACAGACTAGGGTATCACACTTGGTATCAGAGCCAAAGGTTACCAAATTAGATAAAAAATTTGGAAATTATTTTCAAAAAGGTTTTAAAAGAAAGCATTTTCAAAAGAAAAGTCTATTTTGAAAAACATTCCCCAAAAAGCCATATGTAGTATCCTTCGATCCGTTATCTAAATTTCTTCCTTTTCCCTTTTTCAGCATGTCTGGGGAACAAAACATCCCTAATATCCCAGAGGGAATCACAATACCCGGATTGTTTTGTAAGTATTTGGAGGCCACGACGTCGTCCGAAATCCAAAGAGACGTTCCTCCCCCAGCTGCACTAGTCATTCCTCCTCCTCCTCCCCCTCCAAGAGCTGACAACTTTGCCAAGATTTGCAAAGACTTCCGGGCTATGGGAGGAAGGCCGTTCCATAGGAACAATACATTCATAGAAGTTCGAAATTGGCTTAAGGAGCCGAGGACTTATTCATAATTTTTGAAGTGGAGGACCGAGGAAAGATTCAGTTAGCTACTTGGCTGTTAAAGAATGAAGCCTCATTTTGGTGGGAAGTCACCCAAGCTGGACATCCGGTGGAAACTTGGGAAGACTTTTGACAAAGGTTCGAAATGAAATTTCTTTTTCAAGCTGAGAGAAGCATACAGAAGGAGAGGTTCTTAGCACTCAAACAAGGAAACTTGACGGTGAAGGAGTATGTGAACAAATTCGACCAGCTGGCAAGGTTCGGGTTAGAGTTGGTGGATACACCGCACAAAAGGGCTTTGCGTTTTGCTAAAGGGCTGAATGAGCCTCTACATGGTTTAGCCATGTTCCATATTCCAATGGGGGCCACTTTTTAAAATCTTGTTGAAATGGCCCTAATGCATGAGGAGGATAAGGGAGAGAAGAAGAAAGCAAAGACTGAGGGGACATCGTAGAATAGGAAGGTGTGGTCTAAGAAGGGGCAGCAACAACAACAACAAAAGCAGCAACAAACAGAAGAAAGGAGGGAAGATGAAAAAGGCAAGGATAAGAGAAAATGTCACAATTGTGGAAAGGAGGGCCACTTGATCAAAGATTGTAAGAGAAGGAAGGCCAATTGCTTTAATTGCGGAGAGGTCGGACACTTCTCTAAAGAGTTCCTGAAGAAACAGGGATCACATGGACAAGGTCAAAGAGCAGGGACTTCTGGAGGGCAAGTGCATGCTCTCGCAATCGGTGCTCTTGAAAGAGGTAGAAGAATTCCCGTAGAAAGTTTAGTTTCTCTTTCAAACCATCCAGCTAGAACACTTTTTGATTCTGGTGCTTCACACTCATTTATATCTAGTTCTGTGGTTGAATATCTGCACTTAATTACTAGTATGGTAGTAGATCCCGTAGTTGTTTCAAACCCCATTGGTGGTTCGGCTCATTTGTCGATGATTTTTCGGGGTTTGAAAATATCTGTCTTGGGCGTCGAGTTTGAATGCGACGCGTATGTGCTCTGGTTTATGTGCTACGGGTTGATTCTAGGAATGGATTGGCTTACCACGTATGGGGCAATTTTGGATTGTGAGAGGAGGGTTGTTAGACTACTGACTTGTCATGGGAAGACCCTCGAAGTTTCTTGTGACCCCCAAGGGTCTGTTATGCTTAGCTTCCTAGAGTCTCTAGATGCATCCATAGATGATTTGCAATCTGTTCCAGTGGTTCGAGATTATTCCGATGTTTTTGATGAGGTACAGAGTTTACCTCCAAGGCGCAGGATTGACTTCCGCATATATCTGGTGGACAATGCAAAGCCAGTTGCATTACCAGTGCGCCACATGGCTCTAAGGGAAAGGAGGGAGCTGAGTAAGCAAGTAGCTGAGAAAGGGTTTATCAGACGAAGCATATCTGAATGGGGTGCTCCAATAGTATTCGCAACTAAAGCGGATGGTTCACTTCGTTTATGTGTTGACTATAGAGAATTGAATATGCTTACCAAGAAGAATAGGCACCCACTTCCGAGGATTGATGATTTATTTGATCAGCTTGTTGGTGCCTCAGTATTTTCTCAGTTGGACTTGGCTACAAGGTTCCATCAGTTGAGGGTGGCTAAGGACAACATAGATAAGATTGCTTTCAGAACACCGGACGGTTTCTTTGAATGGCTAGTTATGCCTTTTGGGTTGACAAATGCACCCTCCTATTTTGTCGATTCTATGAGTAAGGTGTTTCGGGAGTTCCTAAACAAATTTTTCGTAGTCTTTGATGATGATATTTTGATCTTCTCCAAGAGTGAAGAAGAGCATGCCCAACATTTGAGAGAAGTTTTGAAAACTCTCCGTGTCCATCAGCTTAAGGAAAAGTTCTCCAAATGCCATTTTTGGAGAAAAGAGGTGAGATTCTTAGGGCATGTAGTCTCCAAAGAAGGGATAGCTGTAGATCCTGCCAAGGTAGTTGCAGTGCAAGATTGGCAGATTCCTAAAAATGCAACCGAGGTGGGAAGCTTTCTTGGGTTGGCAGGTTATTATAGGAAGTTCATTAAGGACTTCGCGAAGATATCAGCCCCTCTCACCATGCTGACAAAGAAGAATTTGGCATTTTTATGGTGCATAGAATGTGACGTTGCTTTCTAACGACTGAAGAGGGATCTGACAACAGCCCCAGTCTTGACCTTACCTGATGGAAGTAAAGTGTTTACTGTTTACACTGATGCGTGCGGTACAGGGCTTGTTGCAGTTCTGATGCGAGAAGAAAAAGTAATATGTTATGGGGGTAGACAGTTGAGAGTTCATGAGAAGAACTACCCAACCATGATCTAGAGTTAGCTTCGATAGTATTCGCGTTAAAGACATGGCGTCATTATTTACTTGGAGAGAAGTTCGAGTTATACACCGATCATAAATCTCTCAAGTATCTATTCTCATAGAAAGATCTCAACTTAAGGCAACAACGGTGGATGGAGTTCTTAGCTTCATATGATTTTGAGATTGCTTATACTCCTGGCAAGGGCAATGTGTGTGGCAGACGCACTTAGTAGGCAGAGGGTAGCCTTGATTCCTCTGTTTGTGGAAAGAAAGAACTTGGAGTTCGTATTAGCTTTTGATTTTTGACCCTCCATCGAGGCTTTGCCTGATTTGTTTGCATCCTTGGAGATACGACCAACTCTTATGGATCAGATAGGAGATTCGCAACAAGGTGACCCATGGATTCCAGACATCATGGATAAGCTCAAAAGAGGGGAGAATTCTAGTCACCTCAGTAGGTATGCCTTAGATGAAAAGGGGTGGTTGCGACGAGATGGAAGGCTTTGTGTTCCTCAAACTGGAAGCTTGATAAAGGCAGTCCTAGAAGAAGCCCACCATTCTAAGATGACCATTAATCTAGGCAGTGATAAGATGTACAAGGAAATGAAGAGGGTTTTCTATTGGGCCGGGATAAAGAAAGATATGGCCGGATTTGTTTCTCAATATTTAGTTTGCCAGCAAGTTGAAGCTGAGCAAAAGAAGCCCACATCCGTTGGAGGTTCCACAGTGGAAATGGGAGAGTGTCTCTATGAATTTCATAGGTGGGTTGCCTTCATTGAAGAAAGGTAACACCATTATTTAGGTGGTAGTGGATAGACTCACTAAGAGCGCTCACTTTATTCCAGTTAAGAGTAAGAGGACGACATCATGGTTGGCAACGATTTATGTTCGTGAGATAGTTCGTCTTCATGGAGTACCTTCCAGCATCGTGAGCGATCATGACCCCATCTTTACTAGTGAATTTTTGAGGAGCTTGCAAGAAGCATTAGGTACACAGTTTTGTTTGAGCGCCTCTTATCATCCTCAGACCGATGGACAGACGGAGAGGGTGAACATAATTCTTGAAGATCTTTTAAGACTGTGTATCCTAGACTTCAGAGGGACTTGGGAAGAACATCTTCCTTTAGTAGAGTTTGCCTGTAATAATAGTAACGAGCTAGCATCGGCATGGCACCCTTCGAAGCATTGTACGGGAGACCCTGTAGATCGCCAACTTGTTGGTAGGAATCTACAGAAAGATTATTACTTGGACCAGATATGGTTAGGGAAACGACCGAAAGGATTGACCTTATTCGATGGTGGATGAAGACAACTCAAGATAGGCAGAAGTACTATGCAAGAAAGAGAAGGATTGACATTAAATTCAAAGTAGGAGACTTGGTTTTTATCAAAATATCGCCTTAAAGGAATGTGGTTCACTTCGGATCTGAAGCGACCCGAACTTCCCCGATCTCCGAAGAGAAGAGAAAGAATGAATTACTTTGAGGACAAGACGAATCAGAACGCAGACGGAAGAACATTTCATTGTATATTACAACAATTCCATCAGAATACAAGAATATACAGAGTATGAATAAATATTACACAGAAAATATCAGAGATTTAAATAACATTTAAATACATCGTAGAGGAAAAGTAATACAATACACAACTAGAAGTAATACATGAATACAAAGCTTTCCGAGTATCGTTCCAGCGGTAAATCAGGATCCTGTGAATATAAATCTGCAAAACCAAAACTACTAGCTGCCTATGTCAAAATAAGGGCACCCAGAGTTTAGGTTAAAACAATAAACTCCAGGTCAGTCATGTGACTGGTGTGAGAACTTAAACAGTTATTTAAAACTTTACTTTATATCAGATATATCAAGGGACCACGCCGTATAACATGGAACGGGTTTCCTCCCAAGAATATCAGTGCATATAACAAAACAATGCAATGCTTTTTGGAAAAAATGAAGCTATTATAAGACCCAGGTCCTATCACACAATGCAGCGCAAGCCGGGGGATAGGGTTTTCCCTTATAATAGCCAAACATGCTTAGTACGTTTAAAACAAATCATTTGGTACTATTATAAGTGCATAGTGTATAAAACAACATCAAATCATAAGTATCAATCATAGGCGGCATGAATATCTCATACCACTATGTCGCCATATATAGGTATACAATCAAAACCGCAAAATGTCGTATTGGAAGTTGGGTTATCATTTATGGTATGAACCGAGGAAAAAATAGTCCTCTACCGATTCGAGACTGTCTAGTCCGAGTCTCAGGAACAGAACGCAACGTCCCTTGGACTCAGTGCCGGTCCACCGACGTGGATTATAATTCCTGAACACTGCGTTTCCCCGCCCTATGGGGCGTAAATGAGCCAACAAATGACTCCATCGGCGTCACATAGTCACCGATATATCCGAGGCGCCTCGCAACAGCAACAACCATATAAGTCAAACTCGTCAGGGCGTGTAAAACCACTGACGCTACTTCTAACTAGAAGGAAACGCATGCCCCCTGATATCCGTCTCCCGTTTTTGGTTCATACCGGGTGTGAAACTCGCGAATTAAACGTAACACAAAGCTATGCCACAAAGGCCGTGCTTTGATCATCAACCACAAGACTTTGCTTTTCAACAGAAGCCTTGATCATCTGTCATTTAGGCATGCCACACAGGCAATTCACTCCATGCGTTTGATATCCATCAATATATAACCTCTGAGCTCGTTCGTCTCAGAGAAGGGCGTTAAGCAGGAGAATAAATTCTCCGCCGCCAAATAGATATATATTTAATAGAAATCAACAACACAGACTGAAATCCAATATCAGACACACAGTCCATTTACAAGTTCGTTATGGGTCTGAACGAAACCGGAGGCACCTAGTACCCCGCATATCCATCGATCTCCAAGTACGTCTGGACGACCACTAACTGATTCCCTCCTCTTGGGTGTACGGCCCAATCAAGATCATCAGTAACCACCCAAACGACGTGAAGACCTCCGGTCTTCGACCACTGTCTTCATCTTCGACTCATCGTCGAATCAGTTATTCAGAATGGGATAAACCCGGTCTTTCCGAATAACTCGCGTATATAATAAACAAGTGTTACACAAAAACAACATACGCCTCATTCCAATTCATCAGTCACTAACCGTAAATTAACCAGAGAATAATTCCATAATATTAACCCTGAAGGCTGAAACCAACATCAGATCAATATCCAGGAAGCCGTTCTGCTTAGCTAACCTACAGTTAGTTTCTAAATTTCACATTCTTAGGGAAAGGTTCCCATTAATTTTACCAAAGATAAATTCTTTTAAATTTATTCTTTAATCTTCCTTTGAATATCACTTCAAACTAGTCGGGATTAACGAACCTTACTGAAGCAATCATTTGTTTTAATTTCCCAACCCCAACCTATTCATCCCATGAAGTAAAACTGGTTATACTTCATATCTAACACCACGGTGTTATTGGTAAATTCAATTCCCATCTCACGTTCAAATCTAATTAAATATTTAACTATCGCCTGGAGCAAAACTTGTGATACTCCATTCTCGATCTTTTCAATCTAATTAAAGATTCATTAAAACTCCCTTTAGTTTTAATCTTTAACTGGGTTAAAGAATCAATGTCATTTAAACACGGTTCACGATAAACCCCAAAATCACATCACATTTCAATCCGTCCCTAACCGTAAATTAACAAGTGAGCAATTCCCTAAGTATTAAGCCCGAAGGCCGAAACCAACATCAGATCAATACCCCAGAAACCATTCAACTTAACTAATCTCCAGTTAGTTTCTGATTTTCTTAACTCCTTTGGGTCTAAGAACAGTATTATTGAAGATACCGTTCACTACAACCCAAAATCACATTTCATTAATTATCGGGTTAAAGAACAAGTGTTATTTAAAACACTGTTCATGATAAACCCAAAAATCAATACCAATTCAATTCCAATTAAATACTATTTAATTGGTACGCTTCATCAAATCTAAATAAAAAGATTTAACCTTTTTTTCAACTGGGTTTAAGAACAGTGTTAATGAAGACACCATTCACGACAAACCCGAATCACATTTGATATTAAATATAAGGCTCTGAATAGAAAATATATCGGCTTATATTCAATATCAAATTCTACGACCAACAAATATCGTATTGGAAATAACGATATATATATATATATTTATATATCTTTCGAATTTCCATAACAACATCTGTATAATCACGAAATCCAACATCGAAATATTCCAAAGACAATTTCGATTCAAATCCATTCCAATTCAATTATTGGAAATGTGGTAACTTTTAAAACCCTTTTCAAATCCAATTTATTTATTTAAAAATAAATAGAATTATAATTCTAGTTCAAAACTAGCTCATTTCGATAAAAATCTATTTTATCTTTTCAAATATGGAATTTTTCATCCTGATTCTTCCCAAATCATTTCTTATGATTTTACACAAATTATTGATATTTTTAATAATTTTATCAAGGCCCGTACAGTCGATTTCCATCAACGGCCATCGAACTGCACTTACAGCGACCTTTTCCAAATTTGATTTGGACATAATTCCAAATCCAACTGTTAGATTTCAAATCTCTAATATTCGTTAGAAAGCTCTTTTCGATACGAACCCAACGGTCCCGGTTTTAGGAGAATCCGACGGTCGGATCTCCCGTAATACCCATTCGAAGTCAATGGTCGAAATTCATAAACTGCCGCGGCGCGGCGCGTTCTATTCAGGCCATTATATATACAATATATATATATATATATATATATATTATATTTCATCGATTTCCTTTGAAAACGTATTTTATAAATCGTTTTAAATTCGTTTTCGAAACGATTTCAACTTCTATTTCAATTTCAAATCAAAATTGAATTTTCCCTTACAAATTCGTTTTAAATTCATTTAAAATTGATTTTAATTCAAATCAATTTTTAATTCAATTTCAGTTCATTTCAATTCAATACGAATTTCAAATTAATTCAATTTCAATTAGAATTCATTTCTATTCAATTTCAATTCGAATTCAATTCAAAATATTCAATTTTGAAATTACTTTCAATATTCCTTATAAAATCGACAAAATTCCCGTTCGTGTTAAAATGGCGTGTAACTACTTAACACGGCTTCACATTTCAATATTCACATATTCTATTTCAAATATTTCTTTTTCAAATATTTCTATTCAAATATTCTATTTCAAAACTGGAATGAGGCCCAATCAATTACCATAGATTTTATTTCTATGGATTTCCATACAATGCATGTATATATCAACAACGACAAATAATCAACCATCATCCAAAGTGCATTCTACACTGTATAAGCATCAAATATAAATATTTAACGCTCATAACAGTCTGTCAATCAATCGATCGACGTACAACTAATTATTGGGATTAGTGTATGTCATATATCATCCCAATACCCGTGTGGGGTTTCAAACAATCAAACACAGATTTTATTTGTTTAGTTGGGCGATGTGTAAAATTTATCGTCCCAACCAATATCAGTCAAATCAGTGTGTATAAACAAATCGTCCGATTTGTTTATATTTATTTCATTTTAAATACACGTTAAAAATTCTATTTTCTACTATAAAATATTTTTAACTATATAAATATTTTATTTCAATTCACATCACATCACACAATCAACTACACATCAAAATCAAACAAACAAGCATACAAGCCGTCCATGCTCTGTGGACGACGGGTGTCGGGTGCTACTAAACACCGTCTGCATCCTAGTATATATTTTAACTATAAAATTAAAATAAAGTGAGAAGTTCTCACCTTTGGGATCCACTCCTCCATTCATTCTTTCTGAACGGTTCGGGTTGCGTTTTGATTTCAGTCGATACCATCGCTATCTTTTCCCGCTACTTCCTATGTAAAAATTGTATTTTTATAACAATGTTTATATATAAAAAATTATATTCTTACAATGCTACTTGCCATATAAAAATTATATTTTTATATCGCTATATATATATATATAAAAGATCCTATCTTTATCCTCGCCATTTTATCTTTTCAAAACAATGTGTTTTGTATTTTCAAACTAAGAAAAAAAATCATTTCTTTGTATATTTAAAAATCCAATCTTTTTATAAAGAAAAATCAAATATTTTTATATAAACAAAATCATATTTTCAACTCACTTTCATGTTAATAAAGATCATATTTTTATTCTGTGTTCGCATATATAAAAATCAGATTTTTATAGTGTTATTCATATAAAAATCACTTCTTTATATTTCTAAAAATCTCATCCTTTTATTCGCTATTCAAACATAAAAAATCACATTTTTAATAATAAAAAATAAATCTAAACTTTATTCTCTACATGTAAAAATCCTATATTTTTATTTAAACAAGATTATATAATAAAACTGAAAGTAAAGTAAACGTAAATAAATAAAAACCCTTACTGTGTTAATTCATTGTCTTCTCTGGAACCGTCGAACTGGAGTTACAGCCGATCGGGTAGCGGAGACGAGGGCGTGCAGATTAAGGAGGAAGGGGCGGAGGGTTTCTGACCGTCGGAGGGGGCATGGGGGTCGATGGAGGTAGCGGATCTGAAGGGAAGGGGCGCGGGGGCGGCTCGCTGGCCAGAGGTTCAGGCGGAAAAGGATTTGGGCGTAGGGGCCGTCTCGAGCTAGGGTTTGGCGGGGTTCTCGAGTTGGAGAAGGGGGAGCGAGTGGAGAGGGAGGCGGTGGCGTGGGGGACGGCGACAGAGCGGCCTGGGATGGTCATCGACGGTGCCGTGGGTTGGGGAACGAGATCGAACAGCGGTCTCGTTATTTTATTTTATTTTCTGTCTGGAACGAAGAATGCGGGAGTGGAGAGAGAGTGGTTGACTCCTTATAATAATTTATTTTATTTTTATTATTTTTATTCCAAAAGGTAACTTTTATTTTCGAACCCGAAATCGAACCCACCGACTGTCGTCCCTAGCTAATTACCCCCATTCCGAACACAATGGGATATGTATCGTAAGCTGATTCGATCGTTTCGATCAGTTTTCGTCAAAATCAAAATATAAATCTATATATTGAATTTGAACGCACATTTCAATTTACCGGGGCAACATATGAACTCGAAAAATTCCAGAAAAATATTTTCTAACTTCGTATTGATGATAACAAAACTAGTTTCGTCGAATTCTGAGACCGTTTGAAAAATGGCCATTTTCCAGTCGATTAAAATCAACTAAAACTGGTCAAACGCATTTTCCTTTGCCACGCTCACATATTGATTCGAAAAATTACGAAATTTGAAACCTAGCAATAACTTGACATCCCGGATCCAACAAAAGTGGTTTCGTCGAAATCCGAGGTCGTTTGCAAAATTTCCATTTTTAAGGGCCTGAATTCCATAACGACTATTCAGAATTTTCAACTGGGCATATCTTTTGATTCCCGCTATGAAATTTCAATTTTTCGGATTCGCTGGAAAGATATTCTCAATTAGATTCTATTATTTTTGGTTTCGTTAAAATCCGGTTTATTTTGCACTTGGTACATTCAATTGAAATTTGAAATCGAATTATCGAATTACCGCGCCATTTTCAATTCCTTTTATAATTAAAATAAAATAATTATATTCTAACGACGATGTATATAAATATATACGTTCCATTTCTATTCAAAATAAATTTCTCGTCGTTATTATATAAAATAATCATTTTAAATATTCAAAATTCGCTAAATTTGCCAATATAAAAATTTTAAACTGGCCCTGAATTTTCGGGTTATTACAATCTCCCCCACTTAAAACTTTTCGTCCCCGAAAAGGAACGAAGCCGAAAGTTGTTTAACTAATCAACTCAACTTCTAGTAATTTCATTACGGCTAAAGTTCTTCAACTTTTCAGTTTCTAAGAACTTTTCAAATTTCTGAAAAATTTGGCTAACACCCTAAATTTTCGAAAAATTTCGCCATAACCTCCCCTGCACTGGGGACTTCGGGATATTTCATATAGCCTCCCATGGCCTTCTTCAATCCAAAAGAAAAAGAAAAAGCCAATCGGCTCATAAAATCATCATCACCCAAACAAAACAGTAAATTATGGTAAACATGTACCTATTTGTCGGGCAAACAATTTTATTCTTCTGCTCTAGTCTCCTCGCTATGACCTGTTCAATGTAAGTACATGTATATGCATGCAAATGCGACTAATTTTCAATACAATTTACTATTTGATCAATTTGGTTATATGATTAAAATTTTAGTTAATCAATCAATAATCAAACAACACAATCAGCAATCAATTAGTTGATTAACGTTTGAAATTCATAACTTTGATATATAGTCAAAAATCACATTTGTGGTGCCAAATCACAACAATAAGCCCTATCTAATTTTGGTTCTCACACCAGTCAATAGGAAATATATAGAAATCCCATTTTCGAAACTCGAACACAATGATGATGATGCCATGGTCATTATCAACATCATCTCCAAGCAACTAGAGTGTGATTCTATATCTATTCAGTATATTAAAACTTCGAATACACGCGGATCAGACGTATACGCAAAATCTATATATACTGGATTGTCCAAATTCAAATATAATAAATAATCAAATACGAATAGTTGATTTAAATTAAAAAAAAATTGTTTACATTTTCAAAAATATACTCTTCACACTCGTTCTAGGATACCACTGATTCCATCTCTAACGAGTCATTCCATTGGATATTACTAATCTAATATCTGAAGAATTCTTTCGTATGGTTCTAATGTGTCTTGTTCTCTGAGCTTTGTAAACCAAAGCCCTGATACCAAATGTAAAGACACGTAACTTCCCCGGTAAGGAAAGAGCGGATACTTCGAGAACAAGCCATAAAAGAACGCACCCGAACTTCCCCGGTCTCCGAAGAGAAGAGAAAGAACGAATTACTTTGAGGACAAGACGAATCAGAACGCAGACGGAAGAACATTTCATTGTATATTACAACAATTCCATTAGAATACAAGAATATACAGAGTATGAATAAATATTACACAGAAAATATCAGAGATTTAAATAACATTTAAATACATCGCAGCGGAAAAATAATACAATACACAACTAGACGTAATACACGGATACAGAGCTTTCTGAGTATCGTTCCAGTTGTAAATTAGGATCCTGTGAATATAAATCTGCAAAACCAAAACTGCTAGCTGCCCGTGTCAAAATAACGGCACCCAGAGTTTAAGTTAAAACAATAAACTCCAGGTCAGTCATGTGACTGGTGTGAGAACTTAAACAGTTATTTAAAACTTTACTTTATATCAGATATATCAAGGGACCACGTCGTATAACACGGAACGGGTTTCCTCCCAAGAATATCAGTGCATATAACAAAACAGCACAATGCTTTTTGGAAAAAATGAAGCCATTATAAGACCCAGGTCCTATCACACAATGCAACGCAAGCTGGGGGACAGGGTTTTCCCTTATAATTGCCAAACATGCTTAGTACGTTTAAAACAAGTCATTTGGTACTATTATAAGTGCATAGTATATAAAACAACTTCAAATCATAAGTATCAATCATAGGCGGCATGAATGTCCCATACCACTATGTCGCCATATATAGGTATACAGCTAAAACCGCAAAATGTCGTATTGGAAGTTGGGTTATCATTTATGGTATGAACCGAGGCAAAAGATAGTCCTCTATCGATTCGAGACTGTCTAGTCCGAGTCTCAGGAACAGAACGCATCGTCCCTTGGAATCAGGGCCGGTCCACCGATGTGGATTATAATTCCTGAACACTGCGTTTCCCCGCCCTATGGGGCGTAAATGAGCCAACAAATGACTCCATCGGCTTCACATAGTCACCGAAATATCCGAGGCGCCTCGCAACAGCAACAACCACATAAGTCAAACTCGTCAGGGTGTGTAAAATCACTGACGCCGCTTCTAACTAGAAGGAAACGCATGCCCCCCGGATATCCGTCTCCCGTTTTTGGTTCATACCGGGTGTGAAACTCGCGAATTAAACGTAACACAAAGCTATGCCACAAAGGCCGTGCTTTGATCATCAACCACAAGACTTTGCTTTTCAACAGAAGCCTTGATCATTTGCCACTTAGGCATGCCACACAGGCAATTCACTCCATGCGTTTGATATCCATCAATATGTAGCCTCTGAGCTCGTACGTCTCAGAGAAGGGCGTTAAGCAGGAGAATAAATTCTCCACCGCCAAACAGATATATATTTAATAGAAATCAACCACACAGACTGAAATCCAATATCAGACACACAGTCCATTTACAAGTTCGTTATGGGTCTGAACGAAACCGGAGGCACCTAGTACCCTGCATATCCATCGATCTCCAAGTACTTCTGGACGACCAATAACTGATTCCCTCCTCTTGGGTGTACGACCCAATCAAGATCATCAGTAACCACCCAAACGACGTGAAGACCTCCGGTCTTCGACCACCGTCTTCATCTTCGACTCATCGTCGAATCAGTTATTCAGAATGGGATAAACCCGGTCTTTCCGAATAACTTGCGTATATAATAAACAAGTGTTACACAAACACAACATACGCCTCATTCCAATTCATCAGTCACTAACCGTAAATTAACTAGAGAATAATTCCCCAAATATTAACCCCGAAGGCCGAAACCAACATCAGATCAATATCCAGGAAACCGTTCTGCTTAGCTAACCTACAGTTAGTTTTTAAATTTCACATTCTTAGGGAAAGGTTCCCATTAATTTTATCAAAGATAAATTCTTTTAAATTTATTATTTAATCTTCCTTTGAATATCACTTCAAACTAGTCGGGATTAACGAACCTTACCGAAGTAATCATTTGTTTTAATTTCCCAACCCCAACCTATTCATCCCATGAAGTAAAACTGGTTATACTTCATATCTAACACCACGGTGTTATCGGTAAATTTGATTACCATCTCACGTTCAAATCTAATTAAAAATTTAACTATCGGCTTTAGCAAAACTTGTGATACTCCGTTCTCGATCATTTCAATCTAATTAAAGATTCATTAAAACTCCCTTTAGTTTTAATCTTTAACCGGGTTAAAGAATTAGTGTCATTTAAAACACGGTTCACGATAAACCCTAAAATCACATCACATTACAATCCGTCCCTAACCATAAATTAACAAGTGAGCAATTCCCTAAGTATTAATCCCGAAGGCCGAAACCAACATCAGATCAATACCCCAGAAACCATTCAACTTAACTAATCTCCAGTTAGTTTCTGATTTTCTTAGCTCCTTTGGGTCTAAGAACAGTATTATTGAAGATACCGTTCACTACAACCCAAAATCACATTTCATTAATTATCGGATTAAAGAACAAGTGTTATTTAAAACACTGTTCACGATAAACCCAAAAATCAATACCAATTCAATTCCAATTAAATACTATTTAATTGGTACACTTCATCAAATCTAAATAAAAAGATTTAACCGTTTTCTCAACTGGGTTTAAGAACAATGTTAATGAAGACACCATTCATGACAAACCCAAATCACATTTGATATTAAATACTAGGCTCCGAATAGAAAATATACCGGCTTATATTCAAAATCAATTTCTACGACCAACAAATATCGTTTTGGAAATAACGATATATATATATATATATCTTTCGAATTTCCATAACAACATCTGTATAATCACGAAATCCAACATCGAAATATTCCAAAGACAATTTCAATTCAAACCCATTCCAATTCAATTATTGGAAATTCTGGTAACTTTTAAAACCCTTTTCAAATCCAATTTATTTATTTAAAAATAAATAGAATTATAATTCTAGTTCAAAACTAGTTCATTTCGATAAAAATCTATTTTTATCTTTTCAAATATGGAGTTTTTCATCCCGATTCTTCCCAAATCATTTCTTATGATTTTACACAAATTATTGATATTTTTAATAATTTTATCAAGGCCCGTACAGTCGATTTCCATCAATGGCCATCGAACTGCACTTACAACGACCTTTTCCAAATTTGATTTGGACATAATTCCAAATCCAACCGTTAGATTTCAAATCTCTAATATTCGTAAGAAAGCTCTTTTCGATACGAACACAACGGTTCCACTTTTAGGAGAATTTGACGGTCGGATCTCCCGCAATACCCATTCGAAGTCAATGGTCGAAATTCACGAACTGCCGCGGCGCAGCGCGTTATATTCAGGCCATTATATATATAATATATATATATATATTATATATTTCGTCGATTTCCTTTCAAAACGTATTTTATAAATCGTTTTGAATTCGTTTTCGAAACGATTTAAACTTCTATTTCAAATTCAAATCAAAATTGAATTTTCCCTTACAAATTCGTTTTAAATTCATTTCAAATTGATTTCAATTCAAATCGATTTTTAATTCAATTTTAGTTCGTTTCAATTCAATTTGAATTTCAAATTAATTAAATTTCAATTCGAATTCATTTCTATTCAATTTCAATTCGAATTCAATTCAAAATATTCGATGTTGAAATTACTTTCAATATACCTTATAAAATCGAAAAAATTCCCGTTCGTGTTAAAATGGCGTGTAACTACTTAACCCGGCTTCACATTTCAATATTCACATATTCTATTTCAAATATTTCTTTTTCAAATATTTCTATTCAAATATTCTATTTCAAAACTGGAATAAGGCCCAATCAATTACCATAGATTTTATTTCTATGGATTTCCGTACAACGCATGTATATATCAACAACGACAAATAATCAACCATCATCCAAAGTGCATTCTACACTGTATAAGCATCAAATATAAATATTTAACACTCATAACAGTCTGTTAATCAATCGATCGACATACAACTAATTATTGGGATTAGTGTATGTCATATATCATCCCAATACCCGTGTGGGGGTTTTAAACAATCAAACACAGATTTTATTTGTGCAATTGGGCGATATGTAAAATTTATCGTCCCAATCAATATCAGTCAAATCAGTGTGTATAAACAAATCATCCAATTTGTTTTTATTTATTTCATTTTAAATACACGTTAAAAATTCTATTTTCAACTATAAAATATTTTTAACTATATAAATATTTTATTTCATTTCACATCACATCACACAATCAACTACACATCAAAATCAAACAAACAAGCATACAAGCCGTCCATGCTCTGTGGACGACGGGTGTCGGGTGCTACTAAACACCGTCTACATCCTAGTATATATTTTAACTAGAAAATTAAATTAAAAGTGAGAAGTTCTCACCTTTGGGATCCACTCCTCCATTCATTCTTTCTGAATGGTTCGGGTTGCATTTTGATTTCAGTCGATACCATCGCTATCTTTTCCCGCTACTTCGTATGTAAAAATTGTATTTTTATAACGATGTTTATATATAAAAATTATATTTTTACAACGCTACTTTCCATATAAAAATTATATTTTTATATCGCTATATATATATATATATAAAAGATCCTATCTTTATCCTCGCCATTTTATCTTTTCAAATCACTGTGTTTTATATTTTCAAACTAAGGAAAAAAAATCATTTCTTTGTATATTTAAAAATCCAATCTTTTTATAAAGAAAAATCAAATCTTTTTATATAAACAAAATCATATTTTCAACTCGCTTTCATGTTAATAAAGATCATATTTTTATTCTGTGTTTGCGTATATAATAATCAGATTTTTATAGTGTTATTCATATAAAAATCACTTCTTTATATTTCTAAAAATCTTATCTTTTATTCGCTATTCAAACATAAAAAGATCACATTTTTAATAATTAAAAATAAATCTAAACTTTATTCTCTACATGTAAAAATCCTATATTTTTATTTAAACAAGATTATATAATAAAACTGAAAGTAATGTAAACGTAAATAAATAAAAACCCTTACTGTGTTAATTCATTGTCTTCTCTGGAACCGTCGAACTGGAGTTATAGCCGATCGGGAAGCGGAGACGAGGGCGTGTAGATTAAGGAGGAAGGGGCGGAGGGTTTCTGACCGTCGGAGAGGGCATGGGGGTCGATGGAGGTGGCGAATCTGAAGGGAAGGGGTGCGGCGGCTCGCTGGCCAGAGGTTCAGGCGGAAACGGATTTGGGCGTGGGGGTCGTCTCGAGCTAGGGTTTGGCGGGGTTCTCGAGTTGGAGAAGGGGGAGAGAGTGGAAAGGGGGACGGTGGCGTGGGGGACGGCGACGGAGCGGCCTGGGGTGGCGATCAACGGTGTCGTGGGTTGGGGAACGAGATCGAACAACGGTCTCGTGTTTTTATTTTATTTTATTTTATTTTCTGTCCGGAACGAAGAACGAGGGAGTGGAGAGAGAGTGGTTGACTCCTTATAATAATTTATTTTATTTTTATTATTTTTATTCCAAAAGGTAACTTTTATTTTCGAACCCAAAATCGAACCCACCGACTGTCGTCCCTACCTAATTACCCCTATTCCGAACACAGTGGGATATGTATCATAAGCTGATTCGATTGTTTCGATCCGTTTTCGTCAAAATCAAAATATAAATCTATATATTGAACTTGAACGCATATTTCAACTTACCGGGGACACATATGAACTCGAAAAATTCCAGAAAAATATTTTCTAACTTCGTATTGAGATATGGTCCTAACAAAACTAGTTTCATCGAATTCTGAGACCATCTGAAAAATGACCATTTTCCAGTCGAGTAAAATCAACTAAAACTGGTCAAACGCGTTTTCCTTTGCCACGCTCACATATTGATTCGAAAAATTACGAAATTTGAAACCTAGCAATAACTTGACATCCTGGATCCAACAAAACTGGTTTCGTCGAAATCCGAGGTTGTTTGCAAAATTTCCATTTTTAAGGGCCTGAATTCCATAACGACTATTCAAAATTTTCAACTGGGCATATCTTTTGATTCCCGCTACGAAATTTCAATTTTTCGGATTCGTTGGAAAGATATTCTCAATTAGATTCTATTATTTTTGGTTTCATTAAAATCCAGTTTATTTTGCACCCGGTACATTCAATTGAAATTTGAAATCGAATTATCGAACTACTGCGCCATTTTCAATTCCTTTTATAATTAAAATAAAATAATTATATTCTAACGACGATCTATATAAATATATACGTTCTATTTCTATTCAAAATAAATTTCTCGTCGTTATTATGTAAAATAATCATTTTAAATATTCAAAATTCGCTAAATTAGCCAAAATAAAAAATTTAAATTGGCCCAAAATTTCCGGGTTATTACAGGATCAGTAGGGAAGTTGGCACCTAGGTTTGTGGGACCATTTCCCATAACCGAGAGGATTGGACAAATGGCCTACCGAGTAAAGCTCCCAGAAAATCTATCTGGTTTTCATGTCATTTTCCACGTCTCTCATCTGCAGAAGTGCCTTCATGACACCGCAGAAGTTGTTGAGCCGGGTATGTTGGAAGAAGTCAAAGTGGAACGGGAGGCGACAGTCAGACCAGTCCCTACCCGTACTCTTGGGTCAGAAGTTAAGGAGCTGCGTAATAAGGAGATCAAGTTGCTAAAGGTTCAACAGGGAGATAACCCAGAAGATGCGACTTGGGAGACCGAAGACAAGATTCGTGCTTCGTACCCTTTTCTTTTCGAGGATATGTTTTTAACTCCTTTTCCTAAGCTTTATCAGTGCTTGTTTCTGTCAATGGAGTATATCTTATCCATAGTATTTTCGACCTTTAGATAGGAATCCTATGGATGTAAACATGTGTTTGAAACATGTTATGTTTGATGGATGTAAGTGGATGCAAGTGTTTGCTAGTGGTTGCCTGTAGACGCATATACACACATTGGGCACTAAGATCGGTTCAATCACTTTCATACTGCATATGTATGCATGTGCATTTTCTTTTCTTTTACGGATGGAAATGGATGAACTAGCAAATGGATGTTGCATTTGGACGGATGGGTATGCAACATATATAACTTATATGATACAATAGATTTATTTGCATACATATTGGATTTATGGCACTAACATACATTGCATTAAGGAGGTCAACTGAATCAGTAGACCGCTTGATCTTCGCATTAGTGTTGGGACATATACACACTCCTTCGCATTGGATGAGTAGATGGATGATGGATGGTAGGATATGCATTCTTCTCAACTTAAAGATTTCGAGATGAAATCCTTTGAGTAGGGGACAATGTAACACCCCGAATTTGTACCAACACTAAAAGAGGATAAATTAAATAATAATTAATTTAATATACAGAATTAGAGGAAATGGAATGCACCAATGCGTCCATCACGAAATTCTGGTCAAGATAGACATTTGGTTTGCGTAAAACGGACACCATTTGAGGAAGTTATGATGGTTTAAAGTATTTGTATACGTGTCGAAAAATTATATACATACGCATGAGTCAAAGATGAGTCAGATATAAGTCAGAATTTTATCGAAATCCGAGGTTGTTTGCAAAATTTCCATTTTTAAGGGCCTGAATTCCATAGCGACTATTCAAAATTTTCAACTGGGCATATCTTTTGATTCCCGCTACGAAATTTCAATTTTTCGGATTCGTTGGAAAGATATTCTCAATTAGATTCTATTATTTTTGGTTTCATTAAAATCCGGTTTATTTTGCACCCGGTACATTCAATTGAAATTTGAAATCGAATTATCGAACTACTGCGCCATTTTCAATTCCTTTTATAATTAAAATAAAATAATTATATTCTAACGACGATCTATATAAATATATACGTTCTATTTCTATTCAAAATAAATTTCTCGTCGTTATTATGTAAAATAATCATTTTAAATATTCAAAATTCGCTAAATTCGCCAAAATAAAAAATTTAAATTGGCCCAAAATTTCCGGGTTATTACAGGATCAGTAGGGAAGTTGGCACCTAGGTTTGTGGGACCATTTCCCATAACCGAGAGGATTGGACAAATGGCCTACCGAGTAAAGCTCCCAGAAAATCTATCTGGTTTTCATGTCATTTTCCACGTCTCTCATCTGCAGAAGTGCCTTCATGACACCGTAGAAGTTGTTGAGCCGGGTATGTTGGAAGAAGTCAAAGTGGAACGGGAGGCGACAGTCATACCAGTCCCTACCCGTACTCTTGGGTCAGAAGTTAAGGAGCTGCGTAATAAGGAGATCAAGTTGCTAAAGGTTCAACAGGGAGATAACCCATAAGATGCGACTTGGGAGACCGAAGACAAGATTCGTGCTTCGTACCCTTTTCTTTTCGAGGATATGTTTTTAACTCCTTTTCCTAAGCTTTATCAGTGCTTGTTTCTGTCAATGGAGTATATCTTATCCATAGTATTTTCGACCTTTAGATAGGAATCCTATGGATGTAAACATGTGTTTGAAACATGTTATGTTTGATGGATGTAAGTGGATGCAAGTGTTTGCTAGTGGTTGCCTGTAGACGCATATACACACATTGGGCACTAAGATCGGTTCAATCACTTTCATACTGCATATGTATGCATGTGCATTTTCTTTTCTTTTACGGATGGAAATGGATGAACTAGCAAATGGATGTTGCATTTGGACGGATGGGTATGCAACATATATAACTTATATGATACAATAGATTTATTTGCATACATATTGGATTTATGGCACTAACATACATTGCATTAAGGAGGTCAACTGAATCAGTAGACCGCTTGATCTTCGCATTAGTGTTGGGACATATACACACTCCTTCGCATTGGATGAGTAGATGGATGATGGATGGTAGGATATGCATTCTTCTCAACTTAGAGATTTCGAGACGAAATCCTTTGAGTAGGGGACAATGTAACACCCCGAATTTGTACCAACACTAAATGAGGATAAATTAAATAATAATTAATTTAATATACAGAATTAGAGGAAATGGAATGCACCAATGCGTCCATCACGAAATTCTGGTCAAGATAGACATTTGGTTTGCGTAAAACGGACACCATATGAGGAAGTTATGATGGTTTAAAGTATTTGTATATGTGTCGAAAAATTATATACATACGCATGAGTCAGAGATGAGTCAGAGATAAGTCAGAATTTTATCCATAACAGTTCGAATTTGAAAATTTTGTCAGAGTGGCGAAATTCCCACTCTAAGGGGTCGACCCCCTAGAGGGGTGTCGACCTAGGGGTTGACCCCCTTAAGGGTTGTCGACCTATTAGTCGACCCACCTACAGGGGTGTCGACACCCCTAGGGCTGAGGTGGCAGTCAGTTTCAGAAGGTACTGCAGCTATAAATATGTGCTCAAACCTCCTATTTCTTCATTAGAAATTATGGGAGCCATATGCTACCGGGATACAAACTGAGATAGGACCGTTTTCTACAACTACGTACTTTGCAAATCAAATTTAGAACTCAAGATCCATTCTTTCTTAATTCTCTAAATCTAACGCTGTGAGTTTTTAGTTATTTTTAGGTTTAGATAAATAAAAGTGAATTGTGAAAGACTGTAAATTGGATATATTGTAAAGCATGATTCTGTGCTAGTATTAAATCATATAATATGTCATGATAGATCTATTTCCCTAGATCTAATATAACTGTGGTTATTCTATTATGTTGTCTATGTGGATCTTGATTTGTAACTATATTGTGGTGAATGTACATCTATTAAATTGGACAGCTGTAACATTGGCTAGATCTAGTTATTTAGGTAAATCTCATTTCATATTGTGATCAATTTAGATATGTTGTAGACTTGACATGTGAATCCACCTTTAGATCTTAACATGTTACTATGTCACCCAAAATATGCTAGATCTAAATAGTTGGACACCTAAAGGGTTAATTTAGATCTCATTATGCTTGCTTTGACATCGTAGTAATTGCCACAAGTTATCAGTTTATGTCCACCTTGTTATGATATTAATTACATGTCCATTCACCTTGTTATCATGCTAGTTTATGCCAAGATATGTTGAAACTATCACCTTTGTCATATTCCCTTTTCATTGTTATGGCTAGGCTGCTTTATAGCCTAGATGCTGCCAAAATACGCGTGAATAGGTTAGTTAGGAAATGGGGAAAAGGGATTTATAATTAGCATAATTTATGTAATATTTATATAAATTGGACATTTAATTCAAATGGGGAAACATAGAAATAATCACCTATAGTGACATATGTAGATTTGGATAAAAAAGGAATATTTAGTAATTACAATTAGGAATTGTAATTGCACTAATGATACGAGGTTAGGTTGCATTAGTGGCGGAAGTCTGCTCGGACCCGACCGACATATCCAGCAGCCACCAATGCTGAACCTAATGTGAGAGGTCTAAGTGCGAAAATACGAATCGGGCTAAGACACGAGGTTAGGCCCAACTGTGGAATAAGACTGCCCGGACCCGACCAGCATATCCAGCTTCCACACATTGTAGGCCTAATGTGGGAGGTCTTGCCCATTATAACCATAAATGAACATGGTATTGAATTGGACTACTTAACCTAATTTAATCCATAAGGACTGTATGATTATGAACTTAAGTTAGGGTTAAGTAAAAATTGGATGGGTAGTGGGTGGGTTAAGTAAATTAGAGGGGGTAGGTAATATTTACATATAGGCCCACGAACATAACCCAATAAGGTTATGTAATTAAAGACACCTAGTGGTGTACATAACACGTGGAAAAATACAATAAAGTTATGTAATTAAAGACACCCTTTAAGGTAAGCATAACTGACATAGTGTTATGTAATTAAAGACACCTAAGGGTATACATAATCAGTCAAAAACCTGGTGGGGATACAAGAAAAAGAGGAGAGCATGTTTCATATTGTGTGGGACCCATTTCATTCAGTAACCCGGAGTTGGTATCAAATAAAGAACTCCGTACTAGGTGGAGAATAGGCATGCATACTGATTGATTATAGGAGATCCAAATGAGACGGACGGTGTAGGCAGCGCAAACTGACCGGGCCATGTGCGTGCATGAGCAAGGAGAAGGGGGATAAGACGAATGTGACACCAGTAGGTATGGTTGTGCACACCTTAACGGTTGCCACTTTAGGAAGTGATACCTCCTACTGTGGGCCTGTAATAACCCGGAAATTCTGAGCCAGTTTAAAATTTTTATTTTGGAAATTTCAATGAATTTTGAATATTTACAATAGATTATTTTAAATAAAATCGACGAGAAATTTATTTTGAAAATAATTCGAACGTATATATTATGCGCGTCGTCGTTAGAATATAAATATTTATATATAATTATAAATAGAATTGAAAATGGCGCGGTAGTTCGATAATTCGATTTCAAACTTCAATTGAATGTACCGGATGCAAAACAATCCGTATTTTAGTGAAACAAAAAACATTAGGAACTAATTGGTAATATCTTTCCAACGAATCCAAAAAATCGAAATTTCATAGCGGGAATCAAAAGATATGTCCAGTTGAAAATTCTGAATAGTCGCTATGGAATTCGGGCCCTTAAAAATGGAAATTTTGCAAACGACCTCGGATTTCGACGAAACCACTTTTGTTGGATCCGCAGTGTCAAATTATTTCTAGATTTCAAATTTCATAATTTTTCGAATCAATATGTGAGCGTGGCAAAGGAAAACGCGTTTGACCAGTTTCAGTTGATTTTAATCGACTGGAAATTGGCCATTTTTTAAACGGTCTCAGAATTCGACGAAACTAGTTTTGTTAGGACCGTATCGTCAATACGAAGCTAGAAAATATTTTTCTGGAATTTTTCTAGTTAGTATTTGACCCCAGTAAATTGAAATGCGCGTTCAAATTCAATATATAGAGTTATATGTTGATTTTAACGAAAACTGATTGTAACGATCAAATCAGCTTGCGATACCTATCCCATTGTGTTCGGAATGGGGGTAAAACGCTAGGGACGACAGTCGGTGGATTTCGTTTCGAATTCGTATACAAAGTCAACTTGAATGGAAAGAAAAATAATAATAAAATAATATTATTATATAATATATACCCCCCTTTTTACTTTCCTAAACCTAAATCAGATAAAAACCCGCCCCGTATTCCCAACCCTCGATCCCATCGCTGCTGCTCTTCCACAATCGCGCGCCGCCAGCTCCGTTCGCCGTCGAAGTCCCCCACGCCTCCACCTCTTCTCCTTCTCCTTTCTGTAAAACCGCGCCTCAAGCCCTCGCGAGCCCCCCTTCTTCCCTTCCAAACCCTAAACGCCTGGCCCCACCAACGTTGCAGCACCACCCTGGAGCCTCCACCCTCCTCCCTTGCTCCGCCGTGAGCCACTGCGAAGACCCTTGCGCCCCACCATCAGCAGGAAACGATTCCCCCCCTCCTCCGATTAGCTGTAAGTGGTTATAATTCCTTTTTTTTATGAAATCGGTTTCCCTTTCTGTTTGTTATGATAAAAATATGGGTTTTAAATGTATCACTAATTTCATAAATGATTTTGCTTAAAGGGAAGTGTGTTTTTATTTTATAAAAGCATTGAAAAAAATATATATATATAATAACAGCTTAAAGAAACGATTTTTATTTATATGCTTTCATGAAGAAAGATTTGATTTTTCAAATAGAAAAGATTTGATTTTTCGAATAGAAAAGATTGGATTTTTTAAATTAGTTAAGTTAGGATTTTTAAAATAGAAAGGGCATGGTCTTTAAAATAAAAATAGCAATATGAAAGTGAATTAAAAATATGATTTTTATATTTTTAAAGTATTAAAAATATAATCTTTACTATATAGAAGATGTAAAAATATGATTTTTGTTTATGTAGAGAATTAAAAATATAATTTTTACACGATAGGAATAGTAAAGATATCATCTTTATATGTGTAGCAAAATAAAAATGTGATTTTTATAATTATATTTTTGAAAAGGTGAAATCTTTATTTTTGAAAAGGCGACATCTATATTTTTGAAAAGGCGACATCTATATTTTTGAAAAGGCGAAATCTTTATTTTTGAAAAGGCGAAATCTTTATATGAAGAATAGCGTGATAAAAATATAGTCTTTACTATATGAACATCGATGTGAAAATATAGCTTCTATCTCTATAGTAAAATAAAAATTCGATTTTTATATATTGAACAACAAAATAAAAATTCGATTTTTATATATTGAACAACAAAATAAAAATTCGATTTTTATATATAGAATAGCAAAGTAAAAATTCGATTTTTATATATTGAATAGCGAAGTGAAAATTCGATTTTTACTTATGTAGTGGCTACAGGCAACGAAGATGACGAAGATGCGATAACGATGAAGATTTCTATCAATGAAGTGTCGTGGAGTTGGATAGCTATTTGTGAGAATTTCTCACCTTTCAATTTCATTTTCTAGTTATATACATATACTAGGATGCAGACGGTGTTTAGTAGCACCCGACACAATCGTCCACAGACCATGCACTTGTTTGTTTGATTGCAAAAATCAGTTAGATTATTTGATTGAAATTGAATTGTTTGGTGAAATGAATGGATTTGATTGATGTGTGAATGGCGTGGGCCTTCACTAGACCGGGGATAAGGCTAGGCCTCGTCCCGTTTCTAGTATCGTGCTGTTATGCCGCCGAAATTTTCTAAAATATGTTAGAAAAATAAAAATATCATTTTATTTAAAGAATGAACTGAATAGAAATTCATATGTTAAAATAAAATGTTTTATCGTTAAAAATATAATTTTTAACGTGAATATGAATACATAAATATTCATTTACAAACCGGACGGTTTGTTTATGTACACTGATTTGACTAACATTGATTGGGACGATAAATTTTACACATCGCCCAACTGCACGAATAAAATCTGTGTTTGATTGCTTGAAACCCCACACGGGTGTTGGGATGAAATTTGAAGTTCACTCATCCTGATTGATTAAATATGTCGATCGATTGATTGACAGGCTGTTATAAGCGTTATATATCTATATTTGATGCTTATACATTGTAGTGCACTTTGGTTGATGGTTGATTATTTTTCAATGCTATTATTTACATGTGTTGTATGAAAATCCATATAATTAATTTTATATGGTGATTGATTGGGCCTCATTCCAATTTAGAAGATAAAGAATATTATAAAGTAAATGTTCATGTGTTGACTGTACTCATTTGTGAGATTAGTCATGTGTTGAACGAAATATTTTAACAATAAAATTTATATCTTTATCACTATAAAATAAATGTTCATGTGTTGACTGTACTCATTCGTGAGATTAGTCATGTGTTGAACGAAATATTTTAACAATAAAATTTATATCTTTATCACTATAAAATAAATGTTCATGTGTTGACTGTACTCATTCGTTGAGATTAGTCATGTGTTGAACGAAATATTTTAATAGTAAAATTTGCATCTTTATCAATATAAAATAAAGGTTCATGTGTTGACAGTACTCATCCGTTGAGATTAGTCATGTGTTGAACGAATTATATTTGAAATAGAAATATTTGAAATAGAATATTTGAAAATAGAAATATATGAAGCCGTGTTGATTAGATTGACGCCATTTTGACGCGAACGATATTTATATCGATTTATTCATTTTAAAATGAATATTGAGAAGTGATTTCGAAATGAATATTGAAAAGTGATTTCGAAATGAATATTGAAAAGTGATTTCGAAAGGAATATTGAAAAGTGATTTTGAAATCGAAAATGAATTGAATGAAATTTGAATTGAATTGAATATAAAACCAATTTGAATTGAATTGAATAGAAAACCAATTTGAATTGAATCGAATAGAAAACCAATTTGAATTGAATAGAAAACCGATTTTGAATTGAATCGAATAGAAAACCAATTTGAATTGAATCGAATAGAAAACCAATTTGAATTGAATCGAATAGAAAACCAATTTGATTTGAATCGAATAGAAAATCAATTGAATTTGAATAGAATAGAAAATCAATTGAATTTGAATAGAATAGAAAATCAATTGAATTTGAATAGAATCGAAAACGAATTGAAATGAAATTCGAATTGAATTAAATAGATAACGAATTCAAATTGAATTGAAAGCGAATTGAAATGAATTCAAATTGAATTGAAATTTGAATTGAATAGAAATGAATTTTAAAACGAATTTATAAAGAAGAATTCAATTTTGCTTTGGATTGAAATGGAAGTTGAAATTGTTTTTGAAACGAATTTAAAACTATTTATATAATTCGTTTTAAATAGAAATCGACGAAATATATATTATATATATAATATAATGGCCTGAATAGAACGTGCCGCGCTGCGGCAGTTCGCGAATTTCGACCATTTATTTCAAACGGACATTACGGGAGATCCGACCGTCGGATTCTCCTAAAACCAGAACCGTTGGGTTCGTATCGAAAAGAGCTTTCTAACGAATATTAGAAATTTGAAATCTAACGGTTGGATTTGGAGATACGTCCAAATCAAATTTGAAAAAGGTCGCTGTAAGTGCAGTTCGATGGCCGTTGATGGAAATCGACTGTACGGGCCTTGATAAAATTATTAAAAATATCAGTAATTTGTGTAAAATCATAAGAAATGATTTGAGAAAAATTGGGGTGAAAAACTCCATATTTGAAAAGATAAAAATAGATTTATATCGAAATGAACTAGTTTGTACTCAATTTAAAACCCGGGTTTTTATTTTTTTAAATAAACAAATTAGATTTAAAAAGGGGTTTTAAATAATCGAAATTTCTAATATATTTGATTGGATTTGAAATGGGTTTATCGTGAACGGTGTTTTAAATAACACTAGTTCTTTAACCCGATAATAAATAGAATGTGATTTGGGTTTGTCGTGAACTGTGTTTTAAATAACACCTAGTTCTTTAACCCAGTAAAAGGAGTTTTAACGAATCTGCAATTAGGTTGAAATGTGAATCTATAATCTAAATTATCAAATTTAGAAACGAGCGAGAATGGAGTATCACCAGTTTTGCTCCAAAGCGATAGTTAAATCTTTAATTAGATTTGAACGTGAAATGGTAATTAATTTTACCGATAACACCATAGTATTAGATATGGAGTATTACCAGTTTTGCTTCATGGGATGAATAAGTTGGGATTGGGAAATAAAATAGATAATTACTTCGGTGTGGTTCGCTAATCTCGACTAGTTTAGAAAACCATAATCCGGTTTTGAAACGACATCCAAAGGAAGATTAAAGGATAAATTTTAAAGAATTTATCTTGGATAAAATTAATGGGAACCTTTCCCTAAAAATGTGATTTTTTGAATAAAAGAATATTCTGAATTGGAATGAGGCGTATGTTGTGTTTGTGTAACATTTGTTTTTAATATACGCGGGTTGTTCGGAAAGTCCGGGTTTATACCCATTCTGAATAACTGATTCGACGATATGTCGAAGATGAAGACGGTGGTTGAAGACCAGAAGTCTTCACATCATTTGGATAATTACTGACAATCCTGATTGGGCTGTACACCCAAGAGGATGGAAATAGTTGGTGGTCGTCCAGACGTACTTGGAGATGGATGGATATGCGAGGAAAGTGCCTCCGGTTTCGTTCAGACCCAGAACGGACTAGTAATTGGATTGTGTGTCTGACATTGGATTTTATTCTGTGTTGATTGATTTCTGTTAAATATACATCTGTTTGGCGGCGGAGAATTCATTCTTTTGCTTAACGCCCTTCTCTGAGACGTACGAGCTCAGAGGTTGTATATCGATGGACATCAGTCGCATGGCATGAATTGCCTGTGTGGCACGCTAAGATGCAATGATCAAGGCTTCTGTTGAAAAGCAAAGTCTTGTGGTTGATGATCAAAGCACGCCTACGTGGCAGCTTTGTGTATAACGTGAATTCGCGAGCCTCACACCTCGATATGAGTTAAAAACGGGATACGGACTGCAGGGAGAGCACGACGTTTCTTTCTAGCTTTGGTGGTGTTAGTGACTTACCAGCCCTGACATTTACATATTTTTCACCTTTGTGGTTGTTGGATGAGGCGCCTCGATTATAGGTCTGTAAGGACCGGGAAACGTGTGTTCAGGCATAATTAATCCTCTAACGTAAGTGAGGACCGACCCTGAAGATCCATGGGTTGCCCAGAGTGCGTAGCCCTGGGACATTTGCTAGAGTGTCTCGAACACGGAGAGGAGCTTGTCCCTTGCCTCGACTCATGACGGAAATCCAATTTCCAATACGTGTATTTCGGCTTTATTTGTAGAGCCTAGTATGGCGACATAGTGGGATGGGGCACTCATGCCGTATATGATTTATATTTATGATTGAAATTGTTTTGACACTATACACTTATTATAGTATCAAATGATTTGTTTTAAACGTATCAAGCATGTTTGGCTGTTATAAGGTAAAACCCTATCCTCCGGCTTGCGTTGCATCGTGTGATGGGACATGGGTCTTATAATATCTTCATTTTTCGAAAAAGCATTGCGTTGTTTATTCTATGCACTGGTGTTCTTGGGAGGAAACCCGTTCCGTGTTATACGGTGTGGTCCCTTGAATTACTCTCTTTTAAAGTAAAGTTTTAACTAACTGTTTTAGTTCTCACACCAGTCACATGACTGACCTGGAGTTTATTGTTTTAACCTAAACTCTGGGTGCCCCTATTTTTCGCACGGGCAGCTAGTAATTTTGGTTTTGCAGATTTATATTCACAGGATCCTGGTTTACAGCTGGAATGATATCCGGAAAGCTCTGTATCCGTATATCACCTTCAGTTGTGCTCTGTATTATTTTCCGCTGCTATGTGATTTATTGTAATCTCTGATAATTATCGAATGTAATTTATTCATTTATACTCTGTATATTCTTGTATCTGATGGAATTGTTGTAATAACAATAAAATGTTCTTCCGTCTGCGTTCATTTGTGTATTGTTCTCAAAGTATCCGCTCTTTCCCTCACGGGGAAGTAACGGGTTCTTACAGTGGTATCAGAGCTTTGGTTTACAGAGCTCGAGAACAAGACACATTAGAACCATACGAAAGAATTCATCAGATATTGGATTAGTAATATCCAATTAGAATGATTCGTTAGAGATAGGATCAGTAGTATCCTAGAACGAGTGTGAAGAGTATATTTTTCAAATGAAAACAATTTTGTTTTGAAAATTTAAATCATTTTAAACGTATTTGATTAATTAATTATTTTGAATATGGACAATCTAGTATATAAAGGTTTTGCATATACGCGTCATGAACGTATATTCGAAGTTTTAATATATTAGATAGATATAGAATCACACTCTAGTCGCCCGGACCTGATTCTGATGATTGACGCGTCATCATCAGTAATTATTTTCGTGTTTCGAAGGTGTGATATCTATATATTTCCATTAGACTGGTATGAGAACCAAAACTAATATAGTTAGAACACATTGTTGTGAATTGGCATCAAAAACAAGATTTTCTCTATATATATCAAAGTTATCAAATTTGAAACGTTAATCCACTAATTGATTGATGTTTGTGTTGTTTGTTTATTTGTTTGATAATTTTGAACCATTATGCCTAATTGCACCAAATATTGAATTGTATTGATAATTGGTCGCATTTGCTTGCATATACATGTACTTACATTGAACAGGTCATAACAAGGAGGCTAGAGCAGAGAATAAAATTTGTTTGCCCGACAAATAGGTACATGTTTACTATAATTTACTGTTTTGTTTGGGTGATGATGATTTTATGAGCCTATTGGCTAGCCGCTTGGCTTTTTCTTTTTCTTTTTGAGATCAGAAGGCCTATATGGCAATTTCGGGATTTTCCCGTGGCTCCCGGTGCAGGGGAGGTTATGGCGAAATTTTTCGAAAATTTAGGGTGTTAGCCAAATTTTTGAAAATTTGAAAATTCTCAGAAACTGAAAAGTTGGAGAATGGAAGCCAGATCGAATGCAGAGTTGATTAATCAAACCACTTTCTACTTTGTTCCTTTTCGGGGACGAAAAGTTTTAAGTGGAGGAGATTGTAATAACCCGGAAATTCTGAGCCAGTTTAAAATTTTTATTTTGGCAATTTCAATGAATTTTTAATATTTAAAATAGATTATTTTAAATAAAATCGACGAGAAATTTATTTTGAAAATAATTCGAACGTATATATTATACGCGTCGTCGTTAGAATATAAATATTTATATATAATTATAAATAGAATTGAAAATGGCGCGGTAGTTCGATAATTCGATTTCAAATTTCAATTGAATGTACCGGGTGCAAAACAATCCGGATTTTAGTGAAACCAAAAACATTAGGAACTAATTGGTAATATCTTTCCAACGAATCCAAAAAATCAAAATTTCATAGCGGGAATTAAAAGATATGTCCAGTTCAAAATTCTGAATAGTCGCTATGGAATTCGGGCCCTTAAAAATGAAAATTTTGCAAACGACCTCGGATTTCGACGAAACCACTTTTGTTGGATCCGCAGTGTCAAATTATTTCTAGATTTCAAATTTCATAATTTTTCGAATCAATATGTGAGCGTGGCAAAGGAAAACGCGTTTGACCAGTTTCAGTTGATTTTAATCGACTGGAAATTGGCCATTTTTCAAACGGTCTCAGAATTCGACGAATCTAGCTTTGTTAGGACTGTATCGTCAATACAAAGCTAGAAAATATTTTTCTGGAATTTTTCTAGTTAGTATGTGACCCCAGTAAATTGAAATGCACGTTCAAATTCAATATATAGAGTTATATGTTGATTTTAACGAAAACTGATTGTAACGATCAAATCAGCTTGCGATACCTATCCCATTGTGTTCGGAATGGGGGTAAAACGCTAGGGACGACAGTCGGTGGATTTCATTTCGAATTCGTATACAAAGTCAACTTGAATGGAAAGAAAAATAATAATAAAATAATATTATTATATAATATATACCCCCCTTTTTACTTTCCTAAACCTAAATCAGATAAAAACCCGCCCCGTATTCCCAACCCTCGATCCCATCGCTGCCGCTCTTCCACAGTCGCGTGCCGCCAGCTCCGTTCGCCGTCGAAGTCCCCCACGCCTCCACCTCTTCTCCTTCTCCTTTCTGTAAAACCGCGCCTCAAGCCCTCGCGAGCCCCCCTTCTTCCCTTCCAAACCCTTGTAACGACCCAGAAAATCTGAACCAATTTAAATTTTTTAAATTGGCTAAAATAATGGATTTTAAATATTTAAAATAAATATTTTAGATAATGGCGATGAAAACTAAGTTTGAATCGACAATTGAAAACGAATATAATTAATTATAATTATAAACAAGGCCTGAAATGGCGTGGCAGTTTCAAAAATTGAATTCAAGCTTTGTCGGACTGTACCGGGTGCAAAACAATCCGGATTTTAGTGAAACCAAAAATATTTAAATCTGTTAGTGAATATCTTTCTAACGAATCCGACCAATCGAAATTTGATAGTGGGAATCAAAAGATATGTCCAGTTGAAAATTCTGAATAGTCGCTATGGAATTCAGGCCCTTAAAAATGGACATTTTGCAGATGACCTCGGATTTCGATGAAACCACTTTTGTTGGATCCGCAGTGTCAAGTTATTGCTAGGTTTCAAATTTCATAATTTTTCGAATCAATATGTGAGCGTGGCAAAAGAAAACGCGTTTGACCAGTTTCAGTTGATTTTAATCGACTGGAAATTGACCATTTTTCAAACGGTCTCAGAATTCGACGAAACTAGCTTTGTTAGGACCGTATCGTCAATACGAAGCTAGAAAATATTTTTCTGGAATTTTTCTAGTTAGTACGTGACCCCAGTAATTTGAAATGTGCGTTTAAAGTTCAATATAGTGACTTAAATGAAAATTCAAAAGGAAACTGATTGTAATGATCAAATTAGCTTGCGATACATATCCCATTGTGTTCGGAATGGGGGTAAAACGCTATGGGCGACAGGCGGTGGGCCTCGTTTCGAGGTCGTATGTAAAAGTCAACTTTTTGAAAAATTAAAATAATTAAATATATATATTTTATATAAACCCCCCTATTCCCTCTTCTCTCTCTTCAGTTCGAAAAAAAAACCCTAAATCTAAATCGATCGGCGACGCCCCACCGAGCTCCACCCACGACCGCCCTCTCCGTCCAGCCTCCTCCTCCCAGTGCGCAACCCACGAAGACCCCCTCCCCTCGTACGTCGAACCCCAGCGACGCATCCACCCCCCCACCCCCTCCCTCCCCGTCGAATCAAATCGCGAGCCCCCTGAAGCAGCGAGACGCCAAGACCCAAGCCCTCGAAGCCATCGCTCCACCCTCTGCTTCGCCAACTCTTCCTCCTGCTGCCGACATCGACGCCGTCCCCCTCGAAGCCATCGCTCCCCCCCCCCTTCACAGATTACAGTAAGGATTCTATCTTATTTTTATTTTTATTTTAATACTGTAAATTTCGTTTTTTTAATTTCTGGAAAACTGATTTTCTTGAAAATGTAAAACTGATTTTAATTATGATTTTAAAACTGAATTTGGAAAAAGAAAACTGATTTGAAAATGATTTTTAAACTGATTTGAAAATGATTTTTAAACTGATTTGAAAATGATTTTAAAACTGATTTGTTTAAAAGTTTAAAACAGATTTTTTTTGAATGATTTTAAAATTGATTTTTAAAAAAAGGTTTTAAAAGATTTAAACTTTAAAAAGTAAAAGATTTAAACTTTAAAAAGTAAAAGATTTAAAAGAAGTAAGATATGAAAATTATATTTTTAAAGTAATAAAAATATAATTTTTACATCGTAGGAATATTAAAGATATAATCTTTATTTTTGAAAAGGCGGAATCTATATCTTTGAAATTCGATTTTTATATATTGAATAACATAGTAAAAATTCGATTTTTACATATGTAGAGGATACGGGCAACAAAGCGACAAAAAGAGAGATTGGCGAAGATTTTATGCAAGGAAGAGTCGTGTTATTGGATAGCTATTGGTGAGATTTCTGATTTAAAAATATTATATATGTGTGAAATGAAAGTGAATTGCTATATATAAATATATATCTATATATATACGCCCCTCGTCCACAAACCATGGACGATATTTATTGGTTGAAATTGTTGTGAAAATTGATTGATAGCGAATGGTTGTTTGGGATTGTTTGTGATTGATATTGGTTGATTGTGGTTGAAAAATACCCATTTGTGGTTGTGAAATATTTGGTTGAAACCACATAGGATTAGTTTGTGGAAATGAAATAAATATATACATGCCGCCTGCGTGCGAACTAGATGCATGATCCCCATTGTCAAAAACCGCGAGGTTTTAAGGTAGAGCGAGGAGCCGTACTAGGGACGGTCCCGGTTTAACTACCCTGCCGTTATGCTGCCGAAATTTTGAATAATATCCGTGTGTTTGAATTATTTTCATATGCTTAAAATATATTTATTCATTGTATAGAAAACATTCATGTGTTGAATTGATATTCATTCGTTGATTAGAAATTCATGTGTTGAATGGTATTCATATTTTGAGATAAATTGTTTGATAACAAAAATCACCTTTTATCGACTATATGAACTGTGTAAAATAATCTCGTTTTTTTTAAAAAAAAAAAGAAATTGTTTTATGATAAAAATCCCATTTTTATCACCAACTTGAACTATATAGAAAAATAGTGTTTTTGAAATGAATTGGTTTACAATAAAAATCACATTTTTATTGTATGCATAAATCGTTGAAATGTGAAGTGTTAAAAATAGCCACTTGTTCAAAATAAACATATATGATTTGAAATATTCATTAATTAGCTAATGAAATGATTTGCACCTATTTATGTAACATTAGAATGAATGGTGTTTTTAAACCAAATAGAAATCAAATATGAAGTTGGATAGAAAATGATAAATGATATGAACTGTATATATATGTACATGCATATTCATTGAACAGGTTATAGCAAAGGGGCTAGAGAAGAGGAATAAAATTTTGTGCCCGACAAATAGGTACACATTTACTGTTTTGTTTGGGTGATGATTTTATGAGCCTGTTGGCTAGCCGCTTGGCTTTTTTTTTTCTTTTCGAGATTAGAAGGACCGGGAACGCTATTTGCGATTTCCCGATGCTCCCGGTGCAGGGGAGGTTATGGCGAAATTTTCCAAAATTTTAAGGTGTTAGAAAAATATTTGAAGTGAAAACGATATGGAAATCATTGAATGAACTATATTTATATAAATATATAAATATAAATAAAATTAAAACGAAACGAAGCCGTGCAGTTTGTATTTTGAAACTGTGATTTCAAACAACTAATGCGGGGAATCCGACCATTGGATTTTCCCGAAACCTCAACCGTCGGGTTCGCCTTGGAATAATCTTTCCAACGGCACCAACCTTGTAAAAATCCAACGGTTGGATTGTCTGGAATGTTTAATTCAAATCTGAAGAAAAACAGCGCCAGAAGCGATTATATTTATATATATATAAATATAATTATATATTTAATCGAATAACGACGCTGCAGTTCGTATTTTGAAATCGAAACTTCAAACGATTGTACCGGGAGATCCGACCGTCGGATTTTCCCGAAACTGGAACCGTTGGGTTCGTTTTGAAAAGACCTTTCTAATGATGTAAATTTTGTGAAGATCCAACGGTTAGATTTTCAGATATGTGTAAATCAAATCTGAAGAAAAACAGCGCCACGGCCGCCTTATGGCCCGAAGCGTCGTTTTGAATAAAATGGCTATTTTAAAATAAATAAAAATAGCGATAAATAGTTATAAAATATTGGAAACAATATGGAATGGAAATAAACTGAATTTGCTTGATTTAGGTGGCTTTTGATGGTTGAATGTGTTTGGTGTGAAAATTACATTAAAGAACACAATTGGTGTTGGCGAATAATTTAACCATTGAAATAAATTGATTTGAAATTCTAAATATACGTGAATTATTTGAGAAGGCCGAGTTAATTCTCATTTCAAATAATTGACCGACGATTGAAAGTCGAAGATGAAGACGATGGTCGAAGACCGGAGATCTTCACCTTGTTTGGATGGTAACCGAGGTCCTGATTGGGAGGCATCCCGAAATATGGATAATGAGTGGTGATCGTCCAGACGTACGTGGTGATCGATGGGTTTGCGAGGTATTTAGTGCCTCCGGTTTCGTTCAGACCCAGAACGGACTTGTAGATGGACTGTGTGTCTGACATTGGAGTTTATTCTGTGTTGGTTGATTTCTGTTAAATATACTTCTGTTTGGCGGCGGAGAATTTATTCTTTTGCTTAACGCCCTTCTCTGAGACGTACGAGCTCAGAGGTTGTATATCGATGGACATCAATCGCATGGCGTGAATTGCCTGTGTGGCATGCTAAGATGCAGTGATCAGGGCTTCTGTTGAAAAGCAAAGTCTTGTGGTGATGATCAAAGCACCGCCTGTGTGGCGTAGCTTTGTGTATAACGTGAATTCGCGAGCCTCACACCCCGGTATGAACCAGAAACAGGAGAAAGGACCTCAGGGAGGGCCTGCGTTTCCTCCTAGCTAAAAGTGGCGTCAGTGGTTTTACACGCCCTGACGAGTTTGACTTATGTGGTTGTTGCTGTTGCGAGGCGCCTCGGTTTGATCGGACGATCCGAGTCCGATGGAGTCATTCGTTGGCTCGTTTACGCCCCAAAGGGCGGGGAAACGTATGGTTCAGGCATTTTAATCCACATCGGTGGACCGGCCCTGACGATCCTAAGGCTTGACAGAGTACTTGCCTGAGGCTCGGGCTAGGCAGTCTCGAATTCGGTAAGGACTATCTTTTGCCTTGGTTCATGACGGAAATCCAATTTCCAAATACGACATCGTGCGGTTTTGATTGTATATATATATGGCGACATGATATATGGTACCCATGCCGTCTATGATTGATAGTTATGATTTGAAATTGTTTTCAAAACATAAAAACACTAGCAATAATATCAAATGTCTTTGTTTTATTCGTATCAAGCATATTTTGGCCATTATAAGGTAAAACTCTATCCTCCGGTTTGCGTTGCATTGTGTGATGGGAACTGAGTCTTATATTGGCTTCATTTTTGTAAAAAGCATAGTGATGTTTAAAAGAAAGATTTGTTTTAAAGCACTGGCAATCCAATGGAGTAAACCCGTTCCACGAAAGTGGCGTGGTCCTGTGATTAGCCAATTATATATGTGTTGAGTGGATTTCTCATACCAGTCCCATGACTGACTCGTAGTTTGTTTCACTTTCAAACTCGGGTGCCCCTTTTTCTACACGGGCAGCCTTGTATTCAGGTTTAGCTGGTTCTTTCTGGATAGCTGGAGCTGAAGATGGATTCTATCATTTATCTCTTTTTATGCTGTTTAGCTCCTATTGTACATATTTTGTTTATTTCCGCTGTAGACATTTATGTATAGCTGAACTGTATTTGTACTAAGTAAGATCCTGTATACTGTGTAACTCTGATGATTACTTTTATCCAGTATATTTTATTGTTCATTATCTGGTGTATTTATTTAATTCTGTTCTGCTATTATCTGTTTTTATGTTATAATCCAAAGATAGCCCTGTTTCCGTCTGAACGGGAATTCGGGTCGTCTCATCGTGGTATCAGAGCTTTGGTTAAGCTTAGTTCTGGAATATAACATTTGAACGAACTCGTCAGAAATAGAACCAGTAGTGTTCTAGGACGGGTAACCCCATACAGATAGGATCAGTAATATCCTAGTATGAGTATAGCAGAATCAGAACAACTCGTTAGAGATGGGGTCAGAAGTGCCTCAGAACGAGTCGAGAGTAATATGTTTTTAAATAACGTATTTGTGATTATATATATATATAGTCTGGTTTTAGAAATATAATTTTTGAATATATAAAAGATATATATTTGAAAAGTTAAAAAGGTTCAAAACAATTGGATTGGTTGTTGTGTTGTGTGATTGTAGATTTATCAAACCACTTTCGACTTTGTTCCTTTTCGGGGACGAAAAGTTTTAAGTGGGGGAGATTGTAACGACCCAGAAAATCTGAACCAATTTAAAATTTTTAAATTGGCTAAAATAATGGATTTTAAATATATAAAATAAATATTTTAGATAATGGCGATGAAAACTAAGTTTGAATCGACAATTGAAAACAAATATAATTAATTATAATTATAAACAAGGCCTGAAATGGCGTGGCAGTTTCAAAAATTGAATTCAAGCTTTGTCGGACTGTACCGGGTGCAAAACAATCCGGATTTTAATGAAACCAAAAAAATTTAAATCTGTTAGTGAATATCTTTCTAACGAATCCGACCAATCGAAATTTGATAGCGGGAATCAAAAGATATGTCCAGTTGAAAATTCTGAATAGTCGCTATGGAATTCAGGCCCTTAAAAATGGACATTTTGCAGATGACCTCGGATTTCGATGAAACCACTTTTGTTGGATCCGCAGTGTCAAGTTATTGCTAGGTTTCAAATTTCATAATTTTTCGAATCAATATGTGAGCGTGGCAAAAGAAAACGCGTTTTACCAGTTTCAGTTGATTTTAATCGACTGGAAATTGACCATTTTTCAAACGGTCTCAGAATTCGACGAAACTAGTTTTGTTAGGACCGTATCGTCAATACGAAGCTAGAAAATATTTTTCTGGAATTTTTCTAGTTAGTACGTGACCCCGGTAATTTGAAATGTGCGTTTAAAGTTCAATATAGTGATTTAAATGAAAATTCAAAAGGAAACTGATTGTAATGATCAAATCAGCTTGCGATACATATCCCATTGTGTTCGGAATGGGGGTAAAACGCTATGGGCGACAGGCGGTGGGCCTCGTTTCGAGGTCGTATGTAAAAGTCAACTTTTTGAAAAATTAAAATAATTAAATATATATATTTTATATAAACCCCCCTATTCCCTCTTCTCTCTCTTCAGTTCGAAATAAAAAAAAACCTAAATCTAAATCGATCGGCGACGCCCCACCGAGCTCCACCCACGACCGCCCTCTCCGTCCAGCCTCCTCCTCCCAGTGCGCAACCCCCGAAGACCCCCTCCCCTCGTACGTCGAACCCCAGCGACGCATCCACCCCCCCACCCCCCGTCGAATCAAATCGTGAGCCCCCTGAAGCAGCGAGACGCCAAGACCCAAGCCCTCGAAGCCATCGCTCCACCCTCCGCTTCGCCAACTCTTCCTGCTGCTGCCGACATCGACGCCGTCCCCCTCGAAGCCATCGCTCCCCCCCCTTCACAGATTACAGTAAGGATTCTATCTTATTTTTATTTTTATTTTAATACTGTAAATTTCGTTTTTTTAATTTCTGGAAAACTGATTTTCTTGAAAATGTAAAACTGATTTTAATTATGATTTTAAAACTGAATTTGGAAAAAGAAAACTGATTTGAAAATGATTTTTAAACTGATTTGAAAATGATTTTTAAACTGATTTGAAAATGATTTTAAAACTGATTTGTTTAAAAGTTTAAAACAGATTTTTTTTGAATGATTTTAAAACTGATTTTTAAAAAAAGGTTTTAAAAGATTTAAACTTTAAAAAGTAAAAGATTTAAACTTTAAAAAGTAAAAGATTTAAAAGAAGTAAGATATGAAAATTATATTTTTAAAGTAATAAAAATATAATTTTTACATCGTAGGAATATTAAAGATATAATCTTTATTTTTGAAAAGGCGGAATCTATATCTTTGAAATTCGATTTTTATATATTGAATAACATAGTAAAAATTCGATTTTTACATATGTAGAGGATACGGGCAACAAAGCGATAAAAAGAGAGATTGGCGAAGATTTTATGCAAGGAAGAGTCGTGTTATTGGATAGCTATTGGTGAGATTTCTGATTTAAAAATATTATATATGTGTGAAATGAAAGTGAATTGCTATATATAAATATATATCTATATATATATACGCCCCTCGTCCACAAACCATGGACGATATTTATTGGTTGAAATTGTTGTGAAAATTGATTGATAGTGAATGGTTGTTTGGGATTGTTTGTGATTGATATTGGTTGATTGTGGTTGAAAAATACCCATTTGTGGTTGTGAAATATTTGGTTGAAACCACATAGGATTAGTTTGTGGGAATGAAATAAATATATACATGCCGCCTGCGTGCGAACTAGATGCATGATCCCCATTGTCAAAAACCGCGAGGTTTTAAGGTAGAGCGAGGAGCCGTACTAGGGACGGTCCCGGTTTAACTACCCTGCCGTTATGCTGCCGAAATTTTGAATAATATCCGTGTGTTTGAATTATTTTCATATGCTTAAAATATATTTATTCATTGTATAGAAAACATTCATGTGTTGAATTGATATTCATTCGTTGATTAGAAATTCATGTGTTGAATGGTATTCATATTTTGAAATAAATTGTTTGATAACAAAAATCACCTTTTATCGATTATATGAACTGTGTAAAATAATCTCGTTTTTTTTTAAAAAAGAAAAAGAAATTGTTTTATGATAAAAATCCCATTTTTATCACCAACTTGAACTATATAGAAAAATAGTGTTTTTGAAATGAATTGGTTTACAATAAAAATCACATTTTTATTGTATGCATAAATCGTTGAAATGTGAAGTGTTAAAAATAGCCACTTGTTCAAAATAAACATATATGAGTTGAAATATTCATTAATTAGCTAATGAAATGATTTGCACCTATTTATGTAACATTAGAATGAATGGTGTTTTTAAACCAAATAGAAATCAAATATGAAGTTGGATAGAAAATGATAAATGATATGAACTGTATATATATGTACATGCATATTCATTGAACAGGTTATGGCAAAGGGGCTAGAGAAGAGGAATAAAATTTTGTGCCCGACAAATAGGTACACATTTACTGTTTTGTTTGGGTGATTATTTTATGAGCCTGTTGGCTAGCCGCTTGGCTTTTTCTTTTTGCTTTTTGAGATTAGAAGGACCGGGAACGCTATTTGCGATTTCCCGATGCTCCCGGTGCAGGGGAGGTTATGGCGAAATTTTCCAAAATTTTAAGGTGTTAGAAAAATATTTGAAGTGAAAACGATATGGAAATCATTGAATGAACTATATTTATATAAATATATAAATATAAATAAAATTAAAACGAAACGAAGCCGTGCAGTTTGTATTTTGAAACTGTGATTTCAAACAACTAATGCGGGGAATCCGACCATTGGATTTTCCCGAAACCTCAACCGTCGGGTTCGCCTTGGAATAATCTTTCCAACGGCACCAACCTTGTAAAAATCCAACGGTTGGATTGTCTGGAATGTTTAATTCAAATCTGAAGAAAAACAGCGCCAGAAGCGATTATATTTATATATATATATACATATAAATATAATTATATATTTAATCGAATAACGACGCTGCAGTTCGTATTTTGAAATCGAAACTTCAAACGATTGTACCGGGAGATCCGACCGTCGGATTTTCCCGAAACTGGAACCGTTGGGTTCGTTTTGAAAAGACCTTTCTAATGATGTAAATTTTGTGAAGATCCAACGGTTAGATTTTCAGATATGTGTAAATCAAATCTGAAGAAAAACAGCGCCACGGCCGCCTTATGGCCCGAAGCGTCGTTTTGAATAAAATGGCTATTTTAAAATAAATAAAAATAGCGATAAATAGTTATAAAATATTGGAAACAATATGGAATGGAAATAAACTGAATTTGCTTGATTTAGGTGGCTTTTGATGGTTGAATGTGTTTGGTGTGAAAATTACATTAAAGAACACAATTGGTGTTGGCGAATAATTTAACCATTGAAATAAATTGATTTGAAATTCTAAATATACGTGAATTATTTGAGAAGGCCGAGTTAATTCTCATTTCAAATAATTGACCGACGATTGAAAGTCGAAGATGAAGACGATGGTCGAAGACCGGAGATCTTCACCTCGTTTGGATGGTAACCGAGGTCCTGATTGGGAGGCATCCCGAAATATGGATAATGAGTGGTGATCGTCCAGACGTACGTGGTGATCGATGGGTTTGCGAGGTATTTAGTGCCTCCGGTTTCGTTCAGACCCAGAACGGACTTGTAGATGGACTGTGTGTCTGACATTGGAGTTTATTCTGTGTTGGTTGATTTCTGTTAAATATACTTCTGTTTGGCGGCGGAGAATTTATTCTTTTGCTTAACGCCCTTCTCTGAGACGTACGAGCTCAGAGGTTGTATATCGATGGACATCAATCGCATGGCGTGAATTGCCTGTGTGGCATGCTAAGATGCAGTGATCAGGGCTTCTGTTGAAAAGCAAAGTCTTGTGGTGATGATCAAAGCACCGCCTGTGTGGCGTAGCTTTGTGTATAACGTGAATTCGCGAGCCTCACACCCCGGTATGAACCAGAAACGGGAGAAAGGACCTCAGGGAGGGCCTGCGTTTCCTCCTACTAAAAGTGGCGTCAGTGGTTTTACACGCCCTGACGAGTTTGACTTATGTGGTTGTTGCTGTTGCGAGGCGCCTCGGTTTGATCGGACGATCCGAGTCCGATGGAGTCATTCATTGGCTCGTTTACGCCCCAAAGGGCGGGGAAACGTATGGTTCAGGCATTTTAATCCACATCGGTGGACCGGCCCTGACGATCCTAAGGCTTGACAGAGTACTTGCCTGAGGCTCGGGCTAGGCAGTCTCGAATTCGGTAAGGACTATATTTTGCCTTGGTTCATGACGGAAATCCAATTTCCAAATACGACATCGTGCGGTTTTGATTGTATATATATATGGCGACATGATATATGGTACCCATGCCGTCTATGATTGATAGTTATGATTTGAAATTGTTTTCAAAACATAAAAACACTAGCAATAATATCAAATGTCTTTGTTTTATTCGTATCAAGCATATTTTGGCCATTATAAGGTAAAACTCTATCCTCCGGTTTGCGTTGCATTGTGTGATGGGAACTGAGTCTTATAATGGCTTCATTTTTGTAAAAAGCATAGCGATGTTTAAAAGAAAGATTTGTTTTAAAGCACTGGCAATCCAATGGAGTAAACCCGTTCCACGAAAGTGGCGTGGTCCTGTGATTAGCCAATTATATATGTGTTGAGTGGATTTCTCATACCAGTCCCATGACTGACTCGTAGTTTGTTTCACTTTCAAACTCGGGTGCCCCTTTTTCTACACGGGCAGCCTTGTATTCAGGTTTAGCTGGTTCTTTCTGGATAGCTGGAGCTGAAGATGGATTCTATCATTTATCTCTTTTTATGCTGTTCAGCTCCTATTGTACATATTTTGTTTATTTCCGCTGTAGACATTTATGTATAGCTGAACTGTATTTGTACTAAGTAAGATCCTGTATACTGTGTAACTCTGATGATTACTTTTATCCACTATATTTTATTGTTCATTATCTGGTGTATTTATTTAATTCTGTTCTGCTATTATCTGTTTTTATGTTATATTCCAAAGATAGCCCTGTTTCCGTCTGAACGGGAATTCGGGTCGTCTCAACCCTAAACGCCTGGCCCCACCAACGTTGCAGCGCCACCCTGGAGCCTCCACCCTCCTCCCTTGCTCCGCCGTGAGCCACTGCGAAGACCCTTGCGCCCCACCATCAGCAGGAAACGATTCCCCCCTCCTCCGATTAGCTGTAAGTGATTATGAATTCCTTTTTTGTTTTTTGTGAAATCAGTTTCCCTTTCTGTTTGTTATGATAAAAATATGGGTTTTAAATGTATCACTAATTTCATAAATGATTTTGCTTAAAGGGAAGTGTGTTTTTATTTTATAAAAGCATTGAAAAAAATATATATAATAACAGATTAAAGAAACGATTTTTATTTATATGCTTTCATGAAGAAAGATTTGATTTTTCAAATAGAAAAGATTTGATTTTTCGAATAGAAAAGATTGGATTTTTTAAATTAGTTAAGTTAGGATTTTTAAAATAGAAAGGGCATGGTCTTTAAAATAAAAATAGCAATATGAAAGTGAATTAAAAATATGATTTTTATATTTTTAAAGTATTAAAAATATAATCTTTACTATATAGAAGATGTAAAAATATGATTTTTGTTTATGTAGAGAATTAAAAATATATTTTTTACACGATAGGAATAGTAAAGATATCATCTTTATATGTGTAGCAAAATAAAAATGTGATTTTTATAATTATATTTTTGAAAAGGCGAAATCTTTATTTTTGAAAAGGCGACATCTATATTTTTGAAAAGGCGACATCTAAATTTTTGAAAAGGCGAAATCTTTATTTTTGAAAAGGCGAAATCTTTATTTTTGAAAAGGCGAAATCTTTATATGAAGAATAGCGTGATAAAAATATAGTCTTTACTATATGAACATCGATGTGAAAATATAGCTTCTATCTCTATAGTAAAATAAAAATTCGATTTTTATATATTGAACAACAAAATAAAAATTCGATTTTTATATATTGAACAACAAAATAAAAATTCGATTTTTATATATAGAATAGCAAAGTAAAAATTCGATTTTTATATATTGAATAGCGAAGTGAAAATTCGATTTTTACTTATGTAGTGGCTACGGGCAACGAAGATGACGAAGATGCGATAACGATGAAGATTTCTATCAATGAAGTGTCGTGGAGTTGGATAGCTATTTGTGAGAATTTCTCACCTTTCAATTTCATTTTCTAGTTATATACATATACTAGGATGCAGACGGTGTTTAGTAGCACCCGACACAATCGTCCACAGACCATGGACTTGTTTGTTTGATTGCAAAAATCAGTTAGATTATTTGATTGAAATTGAATTGTTTGGTGAAATGAATGGATTTGATTGATGTGTGAATGGCGTGGGCCTTCACTAGACCGGGAATAAGGCTAGGCCTCGTCCCGTTTCTAGTATCGTGCCGTTGTGCCGCCGAAATTTTCTAAAATATGTTAGAAAAATAAAAATATCATTTTATTTAAAGAATGAACTGAATAGAAATTCATATGTTAAAATAAAATGTTTTATCGTTAAAAATATAATTTTTAACGTGAATATGAATATAGTGAATGTGAATAAATAAATATTCATTTACAAACCAGATGGTTTGTTTATGTACACTGATTTGACTAACATTGATTGGGACGATAAATTTTACACATCGCCCAACTGCACGAATAAAATCTGTGTTTGATTGCTTGAAACCCCACACGGGTGTTGGGATGAAATTTGAAGTTCACTCATCCTGATTGATTAAATATGTCGATCGATTGATTGACAGGCTGTTATAAGCGTTAGATATCTATATTTGATGCTTATACAGTGTAGTGCACTTTGGTTGATGGTTGATTATTTTTCAATGCTATTATATACATGTGTTGTATGAAAATCCATATAATTAATTTTATATGGTGATTGATTGGGCCTCATTCCAATTTAGAAGATAAAGAATATTATAAAGTAAATGTTCATGTGTTGACGGTACTCATTCGTGAGATTAGTCATGTGTTGAACGAAATATTTTAACAATAAAATTTATATCTTTATCACTATAAAATAAATGTTCATGTGTTGACTGTACTCATTCGTGAGATTAGTCATGTGTTGAACGAAATATTTTAACAATAAAATTTATATCTTTATCACTATAAAATAAATGTTCATGTGTTGACTGTACTCATTCGTTGAGATTAGTCATGTGTTGAACGAAATATTTTAATAGTAAAATTTGCATCTTTATCAATATAAAATAAAGGTTCATGTGTTGACAGTACTCATCCGTTGAGATTAGTCATGTGTTGAACGAATTATATTTGAAACAGAAATATTTGAAATAGAATATTTGAAAATAGAAATATATGAAGCCGTGTTGATTAGATTGACGTCATTTTGACGCGAACGATATTTATATCAATTTATTCATTTTAAAATGAATATTGAAAAGTGATTTCGAAATGAATATTGAAAAGTGATTTCGAAATGAATATTGAAAAGTGATTTCGAAAGGAATATTGAAAAGTGATTTTGAAATCGAAAATGAATTGAATGAAATTTGAATTGAATTGAATATAAAACCAATTTGAATTGAATTGAATAGAAAACCAATTTGAATTGAATCGAATAGAAAACCAATTTGAATTGAATTGAATAGAAAACCGATTTTGAATTGAATTGAATAGAAAACCAATTTGAATTGAATCGAATAGAAAACCAATTTGAATTGAATCGAATAGAAAACCAATTTGATTTGAATCGAATAGAAAATCAATTGAATTTGAATAGAAAATCAATTGAATTTGAATAGAATAGAAAATCAATTGAATTTGAATAGAATCGAAACCGAATTGAAATGAAATTCGAATTGAATTGAATAGATAACGAATTCAAATTGAATTGAAAGCGAATTGAAATGAATTCAAATTGAATTGAAATTTGAATTGAATAGAAATGAATTTTAAAACGAATTTATAAAGAAGAATTCAATTTTGCTTTGGATTGAAATGGAAGTTGAAATTGTTTTTGAAACGAATTTAAAACTATTTATATAATTCGTTTTAAATAGAAATCGACGAAATATATATTATATATATATAATATAATGGCCTGAATAGAACGTGCCGCGCCGCGGCAGTTCGCGAATTTCGACCATTTATTTCAAACGGACATTACGGGAGATCCGACCGTCGGATTCTCCTAAAACCGGAACCGTTGGGTTCGTATCGAAAAGAGCTTTCTAACGAATATTAGAAATTTGAAATCTAACAGTTGGATTTGGAGATACGTCCAAATCAAATTTGAAAAAGGTCGCTGTAAGTGCAGTTCGATGGCCGTTGATGGAAATCGACTGTACGGGCCTTGATAAAATTATTAAAAATATCAATAATTTGTGTAAAATCATAAGAAATGATTTGAGAAAAATTGGGGTGAAAAACTCCATATTTGAAAAGATAAAAATAGATTTTTATCGAAATGAACTAGTTTGAACTCAATTTAAAACCCGGGTTTTTATTTTTTTAAATAAATAAATTAGATTTAAAAAGGGGTTTTAAATAATCGGAATTTCTAATATATTTGATTGGATTTGAAATGGGTTTATCGTGAACGGTGTTTTAAATAACACTAGTTCTTTAACCCGATAATAAATAGAATGTGATTTGGGTTTGTCGTGAACTGTGTTTTAAATAACACCTAGTTCTTTAACCCAGTAAAAGGAGTTTTAACGAATCTGCAATTAGGTTGAAATGTGAATCTATAATCTAAATTATCAAATTTAGAAACGAGCGAGAATGGAGTATCACCAGTTTTGCTCCAAAGCGATAGTTAAATATTTAATTAGATTTGAACGTGAAATGGTAATTAATTTTACCGATAACACCATAGTATTAGATATGGAGTATTACCAGTTTTGCTTCATGGGATGAATAGGTTGGGATTGGGAAATAAAATAGATAATTACTTCGGTGTGGTTCGCTAATCTCGACTAGTTTAGAAAACCATAATCCGGTTTTGAAACGACATCCAAAGGAAGATTAAAGGATAAATTTTAAAGAATTTATCTTGGATAAAATTAATGGGAACCTTTCCCTAAAAATGTGATTTTCTGAATAAAAGAATATTCTGAATTGGAATGAGGCGTATGTTGTGTTTGTGTAACATTTGTTTTTAATATACGCGGGTTGTTCGGAAAGTCCGGGTTTATACCCATTCTGAATAACTGATTCGACGATATGTCGAAGATGAAGACGGTGGTTGAAGACCGGAAGTCTTCACATCGTTTGGATAATTACTGACGATCCTGATTGGGCTGTACACCCAAGAGGATGGAAATAGTTGGTGGTCGTCCAGACGTACTTGGAGATGGATGGATATGCGAGGAAAGTGCCTCCGGTTTCGTTCAGACCCAGAACGGACTAGTAAATGGATTGTGTGTCTGACATTGGATTTTATTCTATGTTGATTGATTTCTATTAAATATACATCTGTTTGGCGGCGGAGAATTTATTCTTTTGCTTAACGCCCTTCTCTGAGACGTACGAGCTCAGAGGTTGTATATCGATGGACATCAGTCGCATGGCATGAATTGCCTGTGTGGCACGCTAAGATGCAATGATCAAGGCTTCTGTTGAAAAGCAAAGTCTTGTGGTTGATGATCAAAGCACGCCTACGTGGCAGCTTTGTGTATAACGTGAATTCGCGAGCCTCACACCTCGGTATGAGTTAAAAACGGCAGCTTTGTGTATAACGTTTCAATTTGAATTCATTTCAGTTCACTTTCAATTCAATTTGAATTCGTTTTCAATTCATTTCATTTCGAAATCGTTTTCAATTCAATTCATTTCGAAATCGTTTTCAATTCAATTCATTTCGAAATCGTTTTCAATTCAATTCATTTCGAAATCGTTTTCAATTCAATTCATTTCGAAATCGTTTTCAATTCAATTCATTTCGAAATCGTTTTCAATTCAATTCATTTCGAAATCGTTTTCAATTCAATTCATTTCGAAATCGTTTCAATTCATTTCATTTCGAAATCGTTTCAAATCGATATAAATATCGTTCACGTCGAAATAACGCATCTCTAATCAACACGGCTTTATATTTTTCAAAACTCCTTTATTCTATCCAACAAATGAATATTTATCCCATTCAACACATGAATCTATATTTCTTTCATCACACGACTAATCTCAACACATGAGTACTGTCAACACATCACTATTTTTGTTATGTAAAATATTTTATAAAACTATGGTATCTATCGTTTGATTTTAATTAGACTTCTACTAGGAAGTAGTTCTAATTTTAAATATGATAAAGATGTAAATTTCATTATATAAAATATTTCACTCAACACATGAACATCGTCAACACATGACTATTTTTATATTCAACACATGAATTCTCTTTTATAATATTCATTATTTTTCAAATTGGAATGAGGCCCAATCAATCACCATATAACGTTAATTATATGGATTCCATACAACACGTGTATATAATAGCTTTGAAAAATAATCAATCATCAACCAAAGTGCACTACACTGTATAAGCACCAAATATAAATAATTGACGCTTACACAGTCTGTCAATCGACCGATCGACATATTTAATCAATCAGGATGAGTGAACATCAAATTTCATCCCAACACCCGTGTGGGGTTTCAAACAATCAAACACAGATTTCATTTGTGCAGTTGGGCGATGTGTAAAATTTATCGACCCAATCAATATCAGTCAAATCAGTGTATATAAACAAATCGACCGATTTGTTTATAAATATTTATTTATTCACTTTCACGTTAAAAATTATATTTTTAACGATAAAACAATTTATCTTAACACTTGAATTTCTATTCAGTTCATTTATTCAATAAAATGATATTTTTATTTTTCTAACATATTTTAGAAAATTTCGGCGGCATAACGGCACGATACTAGAAACGGGACAAGGCCTAGCCTTATCCCCGGTCTAGTGAAGGCCCACGCCATTCACACATCAATCAAATCACTTTCGTTATACAAACCACAAAATTTGGAGTAAGAGTCTAACCTAGTCTTACTCCTTCGCCTTATAACGGCGCACGTCTAATCCTAACCAATTTATCGATTCGATTTTTCACACCACAAACCACATTCAAACCAATATCTCAATCAATCACCAAACATCCAATCAAACAAGTCCATGGTATGTGGACGGGTGTCGGGTGCTCCTAATAAGCACCGTCTGCATCCTAGTATATATATATATCTAGAAAAAGAGAATTAAGAGTGAGAAGTTCTCACCGAAAGCTATCCTAGCTCCACGGCACTTCATTGATAGAAATCTTCTTCGTTATCCCGTCTTCGTCATCTTCGCTGCCCGTAGTCACTATATATATAAAAATCACACATTTTTATATTCTGATGTTTTTAAAATAGAAATCACATTTTCATTTATTTATTTTCAATTTAAAAGTCATATATTTATAATCACCTCATATATTTAAAAATCGAATTTTTACTACTATGTTATATAGATAAAAATTATATTTTTATCCCGCTATTTTCCATATAAAGATTTCGCCTTTTTGAATTTAAAGATTTCACCTTTTTAAATTTAAAGATCTCACCTTTTTAAATTTAAAGATTTCACCTTTTTAAATTTAAAGATCTCACCTTTTTAAATTTAAAGATTTCACCTTTTTAAATTTAAAGATCTCACCTTTTTAAATTTAAAGATTTCACCTTTTTAAATTTAAAGACATCACTAGATTTCAACGTATATAAAATAAAAATCAGATTTTTATTTTGCTACATATACAAAGATGATATTTTTATATTCTCTATCCTATAAAGATTATATTTTTAATACTTTAAAAATATAAAAATCATATTTTTAATATTTCTATATAGTAAAGACTATATTTTTAATACTTTAAAAATATAAAAATCATATTTTATAATTTCTACTATTTAAAAAAAAAAATCACATCTTTATTATTAAAAATATAAACTTTTCCTATCTAAAAATCTATACTTCATACGACTGAAAATCTATTCATACATCGATAAAAAAAAAAAAAAAAAAAAAATCAAATCTTTCTATGTTAAAAATGTAAATAAAAATCATAGCTTTTCAAATTAAAATCAAACAATAATCAGTTTTTAAAATAAAACAATAAAAAATCAGAATTAACTTACAGGGGGGGGGCTGTAGCGAGGTCGGCGCCGGGGGGGCTTCGATGATGGACTGCGGCGAGGGGGGGGGGTTCGCTGGTGGGGCTCGCCAGTGGTGCGGTCGGTTTGCGGAGGAGGCGGGTGATGCGTGGTGGGCTGAGGCGGTTCGGGGTTCGAAGGTGGGTGGGTCTGCGTCGTGGGTTTGGGCTTCGCGAGTTGGGAGGAGGAAGAGGAAAGAGTCGCGAGGGGGAGGAGAAGCGGCTAGGGGAGAACGGAGGACGGCGGTGGTCGGCGCCGCCTAGGGGCGCGCTCGATCCTCTCTTTTTTTTTTTCTTTTTTTTTTCTTCTGTTTGTTTCGATTTCTGAAATGATGTTTTGGGGGGGGCCAGAGCGGTTTTAAGGAGGAGGTAAAAATTTTTTTCCCTTTTTTTTCTTAATTTAATTATTTAATTATTTTAATTCAAAAAGTCAACTTTTTCAAACGACCTCAAAACGAGGTCCACCGCCTGTCGTCCATAGCATTTTACCCCCATTCCGAACACAATGGGATATGTATCGTAAGCTGATTCGACTGTTTCGATCAGTTTCCTTTGAATTTACATTTAAATCACTATATTGAATTTTAAACGTACATTTCAAATTACCGGGGTCACATACTAACTCTATAAATTCCAGAAAAATATTTTCTAGCTTCGCATTGACGATACGGTCCTAACAAAACTAGTTTCGTCGAATTCTGAGACCGTTTGAAAAATGACCAATTTCCAGTCGATTAAAATCAACTGAAATGGGCAAAACGCGTTTTCCTTTGCCACGCTCACATATTGATTCAGAAAATTATGAAATTTGAAACTAGCAATAATTCGACATCACGGACCCAACAAAACTGGTTTCGTCGAAATCCGAGGTCATTTGCAAAATGTCCATTTTTAAGGGCCTGAATTCCATAGCGACTATTCAGAATTTTCAACTGGACATATCTCTCAAATTTTAAAGTGAAATCTCAGTTTCTTACATCCGTTAGAAAGATATCATCAATTAGATCCTAATGTTTTTGGTTTCACTAAAATCCGGATTGTTTTGCACCCGGTACATTCAATTGAAGTTTGAAATCGAATTATCGAACTACCGCGCCATTTTCAATTCTATTTATAATTATATATAAATATTTATATTCTAACGACGACGTATATAATATATACGTCGAATTCAATTCAAAATAAATTTCTCGTCGATATTATTTAAAATAATCTATTTTAAATATTCAAAATTCGCTAAAATCGCCAAAATAAAAATTTCAAACTGGCTCGCATTTTGCGGGTTATTACAATCTCCCCCACTTAAAACTTTTCGTCCCCGAAAAGGAACAAAGTCGAAAGTGGTTTGATTAATAAGCTCTACATTCGATCTGGCTTCCATTCTCCAACTTTTCAGTTTCTGAGAATTTTCAAAATTTCAAAAATTTGGCTAACACCCTAAATTTTCGAAAAATTTCGCCATAACCTCCCCTGCAATGGGAGCATCGGGGAATTTCAAATAGCTTCCCCGGTCCTTCAGATCTCAAAAAGAAAAAGAAAAAGCCAAGCGGCTAGCCAATAGGCTCACAAAATCATCATCACCCAAACAAAACAGGAAATTATGTAATAAACATGTACCTATTTGTCGGGCAAACAAATTTTATTCTCTGGCTCTAGCCTCCTTGCTATGACCTGTTCAATGTAAGTATATGTATATGCAAGCAAACGCGACCAATTTTCAATATAAGCCAATATGTGATTCAATTAGGCATAAATGGTTAAAATTAGCAAACAAATAAACAAACAACACAAACATCAATCAATTAGTGAATAGAGTTGCAAATTCATAATTTTGATACATATATACAAAAATCATGTTTTGATAACAAATCACAACAATGTGTTCTAACTATATAAGCTTTGGTTCTCACACCAGTCTAATGGAAATATATAGAAAATCACACCTTCAAAACTCGAATATGAGTACTGATGATGATGCACCATCATCAGAATCATCCCCGGATGTCTAGAATGTGATTCTATATCTACCCAATATATTAAAATTTCGAATATACGTTCATGACGCGTATACGCGAAATCTATATATACTCGATTGTCCATATTCAAAATAAATAAATAATCAAATACGTTTAAAACGATTTAAATTTTCAAAACAAAATTGTTTTCATTTGAAAAATATACTCTTCACACTCGTTCTAGGATACTACTGATCCTATCTCTAACGAGTCATTCTAATTGGATATTGCTAATCCAATATCTGATGAATTCTTTCGTATGGTTCTAATGTGTCTTGTTCTCGAGCTCTGTAAACCAAAGCTCTGATACCAAACTGAGACGACCCGAACTTCCCCGTTAAGGAAAGCACGGATAGAATTGAGAACAACACACAAATGAACGCATACGGAAGAACATTTCATTGTTATTACAACAATTCCATCAGATACAAGAATATACAGAGTATAAATGAATAAATTACATTCGACAAATATCAGAGATTACAATAAATTACATAGCAGCGGAAAAATATACAAAAGCACAACTAGGAGTGATACACGGATACAGAGCTTTCCGAGCATCGTTCCAGCTGTATATCAGGAACCTGTGAATATAAATCTGCAAAACCAAAACTACTAGCTGCCCGTGCGGAAATAGGGGCACCCAGAGTTTAGGTTAAAACAATAAACTCCAGGTCAGTCATGTGACTGGTGTGAGAACTAAAACAGTTATAATTCTTTATTTTAAAGTTCGGTAAATCAAGGGACCACGCCGTATAACACGGAACGGGTTTCCTCCCAAGAATACCAGTGCATAAAACAAACAGCGCAATGCTAAATAAAGAAGGATGAAGCTGTTATAAGACCCAGGTCCCATCACACAATGCAACGCAAGCCGGAGGATAGGGTTTTCCCTTATAACAGCCAAAGCATGCTTGATATGTTTAAAACACATTATTTGATACTATAATAAGTGTATAGTGCCAAAACAATTTCAATCATAAGTATCAATCATAGGCGGCATGGGTACCATCTATCATGTCGCCATACTAGTTCTACAATTAAAACCGCAATATCACGTATTGGAAATTGGATTTCCGTCATGAGCCGAGGCAAGGGGCAAGCTCCTCTCCGCGTTCGAGACACTCTAGCAAATGTCCCAGGACCCCACTATGATCCTTTGGAACCTCCAAGGCCGGTCCTCTCTTACTTTTGAGGATTGGCAATTCCTGAACACACGTTTCCCGGTCCTTACAGACCTATATCCGAGGCGCCTCGTATCCAACAACCACACAGGTGAAAAGTATATAAATGTCAGGGCTGGTAGGTCACTGACACCACCCTAGCTAGAAAGAAACGTCGTGCACTCCTTGGGTCCGTATCCCGTTTTTGACTCATACCGAGGTGTGAGGCTCGCGAATCCACGTTATACACAAAGCTATGCCACACAGGCCGTGCTTTGATCATCAACCACAAGACTTTGCTTTTCAACAGAAGCCTTGATCAATTGCCACTTACGCATGCCACACAGGCAATTCACTCCATGCGCTTGATATCCATCAATATATAACCCCTGAGCTCGTACGTCTCAGAGAAGGGCGTTAAGCAAGAGAATAAATTCTCCGCCGCCAAACAGATATATATTTAATAGAGATCAATCACACGGACTAAAATCCAATGTCAGACACACAGTCCATTTACTAGTCCGTTCTGGGTCTGAACGAAACCGGAGGCACTTTCCTCGCATATCCATCGATCTCCAGGTACGTCTGGACGATCACCGACTGTTTCCCTCATCTTGGGTGTACAGCCCAATCAAGATCATCAGTAATCACCCAAACGATGTGAAGACTTCCGGTCTTCAACCACCGTCTTCATCTTCGACATCTCGTCGAATCGGTTATTCAGAATGGGTATAAACCCGGCCTTTCTGAATAACCCACGTATATAATAAACGAATGTTACACAAACACAACAAACGCCTCATTCCAATTCAGAATATTCTTTTATTCACAGAATCACATTCTTAGGGAAAGGTTCCCATTAATTTTATCCAAGATAAATTCTTCTAAATTTATCCTATAATCTTCCTTTGGATATCATTTCAAACTAGTCGGGATTAACGAACCACACCGAAGTAATTATTTATTTTATTTCCCAATCCCAACCTATATATCCCATGGAGAAAACTGGTAATACTCCACATCTAACACCACGGTGTTATCGGTAAAATTAATTACCATTTCACGTTCAAATCTAATTAAAGATTTAACTATCGCTTTGGAGCAAAACTGGTGGTACTCCACTCTCGATCACTTTTCAGATTTGATAATTTAAATTATCAATTCACTTTTCAATCTAATTAAAGATTCATTAAAACTCCACTTAGTTTTAATCTTCTCAAAAATCAATATTCTGCCTTTAACTGGGTTAAAGAACCAATGTCATCAAAAACACGATTCACGACAAACCAAATCACATTTGATATTAAATACAAGGCTCTGAATAGAAAATATATCGGCTTATATTCAATATCAAATTCTGAAACCAACAAATATCGTATTGGAAATAACGATATAAAATATCTTTCAAATCCCCATAACAATATTTGTATAGTCACGAAATCCAACATCGAAATATCCCGAAGATAATTTCGATTCAGCTCCAGTCCAATCCACGTATTGGAAATTATCGATTATTTTCAAAATCACTTTCAAATTCAATTTATTTATTTTAAAAATAAATTGATTTCAATTCTAGTTCAAAACTAGTTCATTTCGATAAAAATCTATTTTTATCTTTTCAAATGTGGAATTTTCCAGCCCAAATCTTTCCAATTCACATATTATAATTTTACACAAATTATAGATATTTTTAGTAATTTTATCAAGGCCCGTACAATCGATTTCCAACAACGGCCATCGAACTGCACTTACAGCGACCTTTTTCGAATTTGATTTGGACATAATTCCAAATCCAACCGTTAGATTTCAAATTTCTAATATTCATTGGAAAGCTCTTTTCGATACGAACCCAACGGTTCCGGTTTTAGGAGAATCCGACGGTCGGATCTCCCGCAATGTCCGTTTGAAATAAATGGTCGAAATTCACGAACTACCGCGGCGCGGCGCGTTCTATTCAGGCCATTATATATATAATATATATATATATATATTATATATATTTCGTCGGTTTCCTTTTTAAAACGAACTTTATAAATCGTTTTAACTTCGTTTCAAAACCATTTCAACACTATTTCCATTCAAAGCCAAAATTGAATTCTTCTTTATAAATTCGTTTTAAAAATTCATTTCTATTCAATTCAAATTTTAATTCAATTTGAATTCATTTCAATTCACTTTCAATTCAATTTGAATTCGTTTTCAATTCATTTCATTTCGAAATCGTTTTCAATTCAATTCATTTCGAAATCGTTTTCAATTCAATTCATTTCGAAATCGTTTTCAATTCAATTCATTTCGAAATCGTTTTCAATTCAATTCATTTCGAAATCGTTTTCAATTCAATTCATTTCGAAATCGTTTTCAATTCAATTCATTTCGAAATCGTTTTCAATTCAATTCATTTCGAAATCGTTTTCAATTCAATTCATTTCGAAATCGTTTCAATTCATTTCATTTCGAAATCGTTTCAAATCGATATAAATATCGTTCACGTCGAAATAACGCATCTCTAATCAACACGGCTTTATATTTTTCAAAACTCCTTTATTCTATCCAACAAATGAATATTTATCCCATTCAACACATGAATCTATATTTCTTTCATCACACGACTAATCTCAACACATGAGTACTGTCAACACATCACTATTTTTGTTATGTAAAATATTTTATAAAACTATGGTATCTATCGTTTGATTTTAATTAGACTTCTACTAGGAAGTAGTTCTAATTTTAAATATGATAAAGATGTAAATTTCATTATATAAAATATTTCACTCAACACATGAACATCGTCAACACATGACTATTTTTATATTCAACACATGAATTCTCTTTTATAATATTCATTATTTTTCAAATTGGAATGAGGCCCAATCAATCACCATATAACGTTAATTATATGGATTCCATACAACACGTGTATATAATAGCTTTGAAAAATAATCAATCATCAACCAAAGTGCACTACACTGTATAAGCACCAAATATAAATAATTGACGCTTACACAGTCTGTCAATCGACAGATCGACATATTTAATCAATCAGGATGAGTGAACATCAAATTTCATCCCAACACCCGTGTGGGGTTTCAAACAATCAAACACAGATTTCATTTGTGCAGTTGGGCGATGTGTAAAATTTATCGACCCAATCAATATCAGTCAAATCAGTGTATATAAACAAATCGACCGATTTGTTTATAAATATTTATTTATTCACTTTCACGTTAAAAATTATATTTTTAACGATAAAACAATTTATCTTAACACTTGAATTTCTATTCAGTTCATTTATTCAATAAAATGATATTTTTATTTTTCTAACATATTTTAGAAAATTTCGGCGGCATAACGGCACGATACTAGAAACGGGACAAGGCCTAGCCTTATCCCCGGTCTAGTGAAGGCCCACGCCATTCACACATCAATCAAATCACTTTCGTTATACAAACCACAAAATTTGGAGTAAGAGTCTAACCTAGTCTTACTCCTTCGCCTTATAACGGCGCACGTCTAATCCTAACCAATTTATCGATTCGATTTTTCACACCACAAACCACATTCAAACCAATATCTCAATCAATCACCAAACATCCAATCAAACAAGTCCATGGTATGTGGACGGGTGTCGGGTGCTCCTAATAAGCACCGTCTGCATCCTAGTATATATATATCTAGAAAAAGAGAATTAAGAGTGAGAAGTTCTCACCGAAAGCTATCCTAGCTCCACGGCACTTCATTGATAGAAATCTTCTTCGTTATCCCGTCTTCGTCATCTTCGCTGCCCGTAGTCACTATATATATAAAAATCACACATTTTTATATTCTGATGTTTTTAAAATAGAAATCACATTTTCATTTATTTATTTTCAATTTAAAAGTCATATATTTATAATCACCTCATATATTTAAAAATCGAATTTTTACTACTATGTTATATAGATAAAAATTATATTTTTATCCCGCTATTTTCCATATAAAGATTTCGCCTTTTTGAATTTAAAGATTTCACCTTTTTAAATTTAAAGATCTCACCTTTTTAAATTTAAAGATTTCACCTTTTTAAATTTAAAGATCTCACCTTTTTAAATTTAAAGATTTCACCTTTTTAAATTTAAAGATCTCACCTTTTTAAATTTAAAGATTTCACCTTTTTAAATTTAAAGACATCACTAGATTTCAACGTATATAAAATAAAAATCAGATTTTTATTTTGCTACATATACAAAGATGATATTTTTATATTCTCTATCCTATAAAGATTATATTTTTAATACTTTAAAAATATAAAAATCATATTTTTAATATTTCTATATAGTAAAGACTATATTTTTAATACTTTAAAAATATAAAAATCATATTTTATAATTTCTACTATTTAAAAAAAAAAATCACATCTTTATTATTAAAAATATAAACTTTTCCTATCTAAAAATCTATACTTCATACGACTGAAAATCTATTCATACATCGATAAAAAAAAAAAAAAAAATCAAATCTTTCTATGTTAAAAATGTAAATAAAAATCATAGCTTTTCAAATTAAAATCAAACAATAATCAGTTTTTAAAATAAAACAATAAAAAATCAGAATTAACTTACAGGGGGGGGGCTGTAGCGAGGTCGGCGCCGGGGGGGCTTCGATGATGGACTGCGGCGAGGGGGGGGGGTTCGCTGGTGGGGCTCGCCAGTGGTGCGGTCGGTTTGCGGAGGAGGCGGGTGATGCGTGGTGGGCTGAGGCGGTTCGGGGTTCGAAGGTGGGTGGGTCTGCGTCGTGGGTTTGGGCTTCGCGAGTTGGGAGGAGGAAGAGGAAAGAGTCGCGAGGGGGAGGAGAAGCGGCTAGGGGAGAACGGAGGACGGCGGTGGTCGGCGCCGCCTAGGGGCGCGCTCGATCCTCTCTTTTTTTCTTTTTTCTTTTTTTTTTCTTCTGTTTGTTTCGATTTCTGAAATGATGTTTTGGGGGGGGCCAGAGCGGTTTTAAGGAGGAGGTAAAAATTTTTTTCCCTTTTTTTTTCTTAATTTAATTATTTAATTATTTTAATTCAAAAAGTCAACTTTTTCAAACGACCTCAAAACGAGGTCCACCGCCTGTCGTCCATAGCATTTTACCCCCATTCCGAACACAATGGGATATGTATCGTAAGCTGATTCGACTGTTTCGATCAGTTTCCTTTGAATTTACATTTAAATCACTATATTGAATTTTAAACGTACATTTCAAATTACCGGGGTCACATACTAACTCTATAAATTCCAGAAAAATATTTTCTAGCTTCGCATTGACGATACGGTCCTAACAAAACTAGTTTCGTCGAATTCTGAGACCGTTTGAAAAATGGCCAATTTCCAGTCGATTAAAATCAACTGAAATGGGCAAAACGCGTTTTCCTTTGCCACGCTCACATATTGATTCAGAAAATTATGAAATTTGAAACCTAGCAATAATTCGACATCACGGACCCAACAAAACTGGTTTCGTCGAAATCCGAGGTCATTTGCAAAATGTCCATTTTTAAGGGCCTGAATTCCATAGCGACTATTCAGAATTTTCAACTGGACATATCTCTCAAATTTTAAAGTGAAATCTCAGTTTCTTACATCCGTTAGAAAGATATCATCAATTAGATCCTAATGTTTTTGGTTCCACTAAAATCCGGATTGTTTTGCACCCGGTACATTCAATTGAAGTTTGAAATCGAATTATCGAACTACCGCGCCATTTTCAATTCTATTTATAATTATATATAAATATTTATATTCTAACGACGACGTATATAATATATACGTCGAATTCAATTCAAAATAAATTTCTCGTCGATATTATTTAAAATAATCTATTTTAAATATTCAAAATTCGCTAAAATCGCCAAAATAAAAATTTCAAACTGGCTCGCATTTTGCGGGTTATTACACTTAGGCTTAGTCAGGACTCAGATATCATCTTGCTAGGAGCTACTTCTGAAGTATGGCTCAAATTCTTGTCTGTACTATGGCTTAACTCTTTTAATTGGGGAATTATGTTTTTCATATTCTTATGTACTCTGATGATGCAAGACAGAAGTTGTTTTATTGTAATGATTTTTGTGACTTATGGTATTATGGACCACGACATTATGATTTATGTTTGAGATAAAAATTTAAAAATTTTCATCGCTATCTTATTTATATATGTCTTGTAATTATTCTATGTCTATTTACCTATAACGCTTCACGAAACTTAATGCATTCCCTTAGTGAGTGATATAAACGGACGTGGGGTGTCACACCACCACTTTAAACTATTCAGTTAACATGTGAAATCTAGATATAATTATTCAATATTTGTCGCTAATCACCAACACCTATGACCTAAGTGCCAAGACCTTTCAAAGTAGGGCACCTTTCCTCGACACCCGTATATGGATTGATACCGGCTTGAGGAGTGGGCCAGAGCAATTCGGTTTCCAATTGCATTGTTGACCCCTATCCGATACTTTCGATTATCTATGCCTATGTGTGCATGTGTTTTAGTTCCAAACTCCGAATTCCATAAGTGTCGATGATTGTTCTAGAGCCTCCAACGTATTGCCTCTAGTTTTAATCGGGTCAGCACCAACTCGAGGATCCAGATCGGTACCAATCCAGAATGACCAAGGGGAAATCCATCCTTAGTGTCGCCATGTTGTTGGGTCCATCCCTAACAGTTATTTCCTGACCTCTTGGCCTTCCAACATGTACAATTTGGTTGAGGAAATTAGCCATCATTTCCTCTTATCTCCACAACAATTCTTTTTGGCATTCATCTAGATTGTAGTCATTTAATGACTCCATCCATCACTGTAACTACCCTGGGAATTTGTGATCCTGGATATCGGCATACAACACTATGTCGACTATTCAAGCATCGAAAACACCGGATAATCCATGAAAGAAATTAGAGGGTGAGAATAGATAAAATAGAAACTTAGATTAGAAGAAGAAGAACACACAACATCAGAGTAACACGAATCTCACAATGGAACGAATAAAATATAACATAACTTTGAAATACAAGATTTGTACTTGAATATACATATCATTATCAAAGTACAACACTCACAACACAGCGAAAATAAACAATAGCTATAGAAACGCTGCTGAAGCCTCCTGCTCCGGTTTTCCAAGTATCTGTAAAATCCTAACTACTTGACTGCCCGTACAAAATTGAGCACCCAAGAGTTTAGGGAAAACAAAACAAAACAAACTCCGAGTCAGTCATGGGACTGGTGTGAGTAAAACAATTTAAAACAGTTTGAACAATTGAACGATATCTCATAGGACCATGCCGTATAACGAAACGGGTTTTTCCTTATGAGAATCCAAAACATTTGATTTAACTTTCAAAATCTTTTTGAAAGTAACGATAAACTTTATATCAAAACTCTTTGATATTATAATAATGCCTATCAACCACAACTAAATATTCATCTAGCAGAAACTCTTTCATCTTAAATTCTACATATATGGTATACAATCAAAATCTCAAGCACTTATTGGATAATGGATTTCCAACTATGACAAGGTATGCAACCACCTTCCGATAGTGTACCTCTAGAGAGGAATACATTGGGTTCAACAAGAACATCTTGCAACCCGACCACACATGACCGACCACTCATTTCGCTTGAGTGTATCGAATGTATATCACCAACGGTTTGGATCAGCAACCGTTTCCCTAATGGGACAACATCGACAATAGATTATAGAATGAAATGAATATCTAGATAGGTGATAATACACCCTAATTGGCAGCCAACCACTTAGCCATGTTGCCTGCCCGATTTTTGTCATTTCCCGGTTGTGAGACTAGAGGCCACGCTTGTCTCTGACAGGTCACACATTATTCCTTTGAATGTACATCGTCATACCCGCCAAATCACAAATTGATCATACAGCTAAGAGAAACGAATTCCTCCGCCACTAAACATAAATACATTTGAAGAGATCAGCTTACGCAATCTATTAAATAACTCTGTCAGACATTCTTCCATACAAGTTGTCCTGGGACTGGATAAACCGAAGACACTATTCTATAAATAGGACAGCCCTTGCATAACTTCGTCTTCAATTATCTTCATCATATTTGATTCGCAACGCTAATGCCATATGGAGTGGTTTTCAGATAATATATATGATCTCGGTCTCTCCGTATTGACAACGGAAATGGTCAAAAACTTTAATAGTCGTTGAGTTAACTATCAAAGAAAATACGTGTGCAAACTACGATATTATTTCCAGATGAAGATTATATCAATCAAACATCATTTAACATTTATCTCTTTAGTTCATTAATTTATTCCTTTTCCATTTCCTACTTCCATAAATTCAACATTTCTTATTTTCTAAATTTAGAGAAAATACGTTATAAATCATTGGGAAACTTTTCCATCACTTTTTCACGTATCACTGTCATTCCAGTATTCTTTATCATCAAACATTTCATTTTCTATGATTAGAAAATATCTCTGGTTATATTTGGAAAATGTTCCAAAACTCATTCATTTGATTTAAACCGATGTTTAAATAAAACATCGCTATGCCAACTTAAATCATTATACTCGTTAACTAAATTCACTTAACCAATCTTCACTACCGAACCTTAACCGTTCCTTAGTTAAAAATGGAGTCAATCAAGTTGGGGTAAAACTACCTCTTAGACCTTAACTGAACAACATTTCTTACTTCGAAATAGACAAAGTTCACCTTCTAAATCTTTAACAAACTTCCTTACGTAACTCTCGGATTCTATTTACAAATCCACTTCTTTTATGAAAAACATTGGTTATAACGATACGTTATAATCCCTACCCCCGAAATGCCTAACTTCAAATATAACTTTTATTTATAAATTTGGATAAATAAACAAACAACTCATTTATTAATAAATAAATAATTCTTGATTAAAACGGAAAGTAAATGGTACTTCCCCGAATTCGATACAATCTAATTTCAACACATAACTCTCTTTCGAAAAATCTCAATTCGATAAATCCTTTTCGAATAAACTATATTCGATAACTCCTTTCGAATAAACTATATTCGATTAACTCCTTTTAAATAAACTATATTCGATTTAACTCCTTTTGAATAACTGTATTCGATAATTCCTTTCAACTCTATTCAAATAACTATATTCGATAACTCCTTTCAACTCTATTCGAATAACTATATTCGATTAACTCCTTTTTAACTCTATTCGAATAACTAATATTCGATAACTCCTTTTTAACTCTATTCGAATAACTAATATTCGATAACTCCTTTTTAATTAACTCAAATCAATTAGCTCTATTCGAATAACTAATATTCAATTAACTATTATTCGACTAACTCTAATTGATTTACTCTAATTCGATTAACTCTAATCGATTAACTCTAATGGATTAACTCTAATTCGATTAACTCTAATCGATTAACTATATTCGAATAAAATATATTTGAATAAACTCTATTCCCTTAACTACTATTCGACTAACTCTTATTTGAATAACTAGTATTCGACTAACTCTTATTCGAATAACTAATATTCGACTAACTCTCTTGGAATAACCAATATTCGATTAACTCTCTTCGAATAACCAATATTCGATAACTCTCTTCGAATAACCAATTTTCGATAACTCTCTTCGAATAGCTAATATTCGAATAACTCTCTTTGAATAACTAATATTCGAATAACTCTCTTTGAATAACCAATATTCGATTAACTCTCTTCGAATAACCAATATTCGATAACTCTCTTCAAATAACTAATATTCGATTAACTCTGTTCAAATAACCAATATTCGGTAACTCTTTTCGAATAACTAATATCCGATTAACTCTCTTCGAATAACTAATATTCGATAACACTCTTCGAATAACCAATATTTGATAACTCTCTTCAAATAACCAATATTAGATAACTCTCTTCGAATAACTAATATTCGATTAACTCTCCTCAAATAACCAATATTCAATAACTCTTTTCGAATAACTAATATTCGATTACCTCTTATTCGATTAACTCTAATTCCTTTTATCTTTCCATTTATTTTCCCAATATATATATTCCATTTATCTTACTCCATTTATTTAACAAATAAATATTCCTTTTATCTTTCTCCGTTTATTTAACAATGAAATATTCCTTTTATCTTTCTCCATTTATTTAACAATGAAATATTCCTTTTATCTTTCTATTGTAAATGTTTTACAATATTTCCTTTCATATTCTATTTGTGAATGTTTTGCAATATTTCCTTTCAATTCTATTTGTAAATGATTTACAATATTTCCTTTCAATTCTATTTGTAAATGTTTTACAAATATTTCCTTTTATAAAATCCTTTGATTTTAAAATCATTTTCTTTTATAAAATTCTTTGATTTTATAAATGTTTTCTTTTATAAAATCCCTTTTCTTTATATATATATAATCCACTGATTTTATATAAATAATTTATTTTCAAACTACACTTTGAAAATCCCCTTTTCTACATCCCAGTATTTTTTACGGTATTTAAAAATACCAAATAACAATGATCGATATTATTCAAACACACATAATCAATGACAGATTATATATCACATCATATATCACCATATATGAAACAAATCAGTATTTTATATATTGAGGAACCCAGCGGGGTCCCCCCAACCTGTTTCCTGCATCCACAGATGTTAAACAATATAATTCACATCGATATCACTTCAGTATGAAATATTCTGATAAACAGAATCAATATTTAGTTAACGATTTATATATATATATATATATATATATATATATCGTTATCTAAAATTTCAACCAATCATTCAGCAATTCAATCAAACAGTCAACTCACAGCAATCAATCATATTTATCAGTACTAAAAATACGTTATAAAAATATGAACTGATAGAGTTGGTGAATTTTACTCACATTGGACAGTTATCGTTAAATAACGATAAACTGTTGTTGATTCAGATCAGACAATTTATTTTGCTATAAATTGTAATGAGCTTCGATTCACTCCCCGCCAGTTCCATTCTGTAGCCGTCGTCCATACGATCCCAAGACCCGACCATTCAAAATTCGGATTCAGTATGGAAAAGATGTGACCGTTGTAAATTAACGCAATAATTAAATTTTAAATTAAACTTATATTTATTTTCATTTTCGATATTGGGCCTTTATCTTCCTTGTCGGCCCATTCAAACCTCCCTTATTCTTTCTCCTCGGCCCATTTAAATACCAACCCGTCCTTGCCTTTTCTTCCTCAACCAAATATCGACTCCAGGAATTTCGAACACCTTAAAACTCCAATTCTTTAATTACCTAGCTAATCCCTCGTTTTACCCCTTTCACCACTATTTATCGAGTCCCTCTTCCCACTACGAAACACCCTATAATACCCGAATCCAACCAACGTTATCAGCAGCGTTCATCGCTCTCCCTTCTCATCAAGGTCGTGACCAACAGTTACATTCCGAAGCCATCCACTAAAGTGCATTCAAACTGTGCTTTTCAGCACCATCAGGAAAGTACTGAACTACTTAATCACGTAAACCCACCAAAATCTCCCAAATGACTCGGCTTCCTACACTCGACGCAGCCAACACCTCGGTCCAACCTCCTGCTTCATCTATTTGCCTGAAACTCCAGCCCTAGATCAATGCAACACAAAAACCAGTGAACAAAAAGTAGTCGGAACCCCCTCAACTTACATGAAACCGACGCACAAGTTCTAGAAATTTCAAAAATATATATCACGAGATTTCTAGAATTTTACTTGAATTGTTTGGATTTTTGGGAAGAAGAAAATCTTACATTATAGTGTTAGAGAGTGGCGACCATCATTTTGACCATGAGGAATTTTTTTTGTTAGGGTTAGAAATGTTAAGGGTTATTTATAGGGTGGGTATATATTTTTTAATCAATTTTTATATTAATTTTTATTGAACCGTTACTTGTATTTGTATTCTAAAAATCCTCACATACGATACCTAAAAATCACGAAAATGGACATACAAGTATAGTTTGACATTACAGACCCATTGAAATTGGTTTCGTCGAATTCCGACTCCGTTTGCTCACACAGCGTATTTTTAACTGTCACAATACTGACTGTTTTTCACATTAAAAATTCGTACGGCCAAAAATCACGAAACTTGAAATCTAACAATAATTTAATATTACGGATCCAACAAAATTTGTTTCGTCGAAAACCGAGTTCGTTTGCAAAACTGGCCATTTTTAAAGCTTTAAATAACCCATTTAAATATATAAATATATTTAAAAACAATTAAATTTAATATTTGTAAATAAATATCGTATATATTCATACTAGAATATCATACTGCTCCAATTGGATTTATAACTCGATATTTCCAATTTCCCAGTTATATCAATATTCGATTTATATATTTAAATCCTTTTAAAATATATATGAATTATAAAGGAATTCCTTAGGGACTATTTTAAAATTTGATTTGGACATAAATCAAAATCTACACAATGAAATCCCGATTTTTCTCTTTCATTAGAAAAATATACTTCACTAGCTCCGAACGTTTCTTATTTAACAGAAATCAGATTTAAAACGGATTCTGTATATTCATTCAAAGTTCGAATCGCCAAATAGCGAACTGCCGTGCCATTTCGAGCTCAATTATATTTATAATATAATTATACGTTCAAACTGTCATTATTTAAATATATTCATTATCGTACTTCAATTTTAAACTAAAATATATATTTTGAATTGTCCAATTCACACTATATCGTCAATTAACTATTTCCGACTATTTCGAAATTAAATATATTATTCTATTATTTATATAAATTAAATATTCAATATTATTTAATTAAATGACCATATAAATCTCTAAACCATTATTTAAATAATTAAATGAATTAATTATTACACCGTAAAAATTCGGGACATTACATTCTTCCCCCCTTAAAATAATTTCATCCACGAAATTTCTAAGGTAGAAAACTAACCCTATTAACTGGGTTAAAATTATTTGTTTACTTCTTAACTTCAGTTTCAACTAAACCAATTTAATTTAAATTAAATATTAATTCTTTCCGACTAATTAAATTTTCAAAAATTCTGAAAATACTCTAACACCCGAAATTTTTGAAAAATTTCGCCAGCACCTCCTTTGTATTGGTCAATCGGTACAACTACCACTCGCCTCTCTGGGCCATCTCCAACCCAAAAGAAAATAAACAGCCAAGCGGCTTGCCAATTCGGCTCATAAATCTCATGCTTATACCAAACATAAACTTGTACCTTTTTGTCGGGCATATCATTATATCCTTTCCATCTGTTATCAATTCTGCATATATCGATGTCATCCCAATCAAACTCAGATCACTTTTATCTCCAACACAACCATTCGCTTATACCTGAGCCGAATTTTATTTCAGACCAAAGTTCCATTCTCGATTTTCAATTTCTTAACTCATCAATCCAACGTAATTCCAGATATCTCCCAATCCAATTTTATTTGATATTTTCTATTGCAATTAAATTTCCACTTAACTGGTTTTAATTCAAATTCCAGTTTGCTTTTACAAATTCTAATTTAATTTGTTTTTTATTTCAAACAATCTTTACCTGGGAGTTTCAAATAGCTTAGCCTTTCCAAAAATCAAATATCCTTTTCTGGAATTTCAATACAACTTGTTTTTCTCAAAACAATTCAAAAACAAAATCTTTGGTAGTAATCCATCACTTACACACTCGAAAATGAACACCAATGATGTCCGGATCAACATCGGAATTTATTTTCTAGTGACCGAAGTGAGTTCAATACTATATCACTTTCAAAACCATTTCTAAACACTTCCATTTTGAAATCTTTTCAAAATATCATTTTCAATGCTTGTAACAAATTTAAAATCTCCCAGGATTTTAAAATTCTCATATATTTAATCCAATTCCATTTACAAACACTTATTCAAATCTCTAGGGTTTTAATTTCGATTCTGATTTAAATTCAGATTTAATTCATTTCGTAACACTTATACAAAATTTTGATTGGTTATTTACATAACCGTTTAATTTATAATCTTACTCGATTATAATAACAACCAATATATCCAATATATTATAATCATTCCAATATAAATCCTTTATATCAAAATATACTTTGGGGAAAATTATTTCATTTACCCTCTTGTCAAAACATACTATGTCAGTTCATCGTATTCGAGTGTTTATAAATCCCTACCGATACAATGGATCAATTGAACGACCAGAACCCATAAACAACTCAACCAATAAATCTCTACGATATAAAACAATTTTATATTGAATAACAAATACGTTCACTCGTATATATACACTCAAACTCAATCTAGGGTATTGGCAACCCCATCTCTACTGAGTCACGCCAAAGAGCCAAGGTAATTACTTAACCTTAAGCTCTGATACCATTGTAACTACCCTGGGAATTTGCGATCATGGATATCGGCATACAACACTATGTCAAGCATCGGAAACACCGGATAGTCCATGAAAGAAATTAGAGGGTGAGAATAGATAAGATAGAAACTTAGAATAGAAGAAGAAGAACACACAACATCAGAGTAACACGAATCTTACAATGGAACGAATAAAATATAACATAACTTTGAAATACAAGATTTGTACTTGAATATACATATCGTTATCAAAGTACAACACTTACAACACAACGAAAATAAACAATAGCTATAGAAATGCTGCTGAAGCCTCCTGCTTTAGTTTTCCAAGTATTTGAAAAATCCTGACTACTTGACTGCCCGTACAAAATTGGGCACCCAAGAGTTTAGGGAAAACAAAACAAAAAAAACTCCGGGTCAGTCATGGGACTGGTGTGAGTAAAACAACTTAAAACAATTTGAACAATTAAACGATATCTCATAGGACCACGCCGTATAACGGAACAGGTTTTTCACTTATGAGAATCCAAAACATTTGATTTAACTTTCAAAATCTTTTTGAAAGTAACGATAAACTTTATATCAAAACTCTTTGATATTATAATAATGTCTATCAACCACAACTAAATATTCATCTAGCAGAAACGCTTTCATCTCATATTCTACATATATAGTATACAATCAAAATCACAAGCGCTTTTGGAGAATGGATTTCCAACTATTACAAGGTATGGAACCACCTTCCGATAGTGTACCTCTAGAGAGGAATACACTGGGTTCAACAAGAACATCTTGCAACCCGGCCACACATGACCGACCACTCATTTCACTTGAGTGTATCGAATGTATATCACCAACGGTTGGGACCAGCAACCGTTTCCCGAATGGGACAACATCGATAATAGATTATAGAATGAAATGAATATCTCTAGATAGGTGATAATACACCCTAATTGGCAGCCAACCACTTAGCCATGCTGCCTGCCCGATTTTTGTCATTTCCCGGTTGTGAGGCTAGAGGTCATGCTTATCTCTGACAGATCACACATTTATTCACTTTGAATGTCACATCGTCATACCCACCAAATCACAAATTGGTTTCCCAAAAAATACAACGGGTATACAGCTAAGAGAAACAAATTCCTCCGCCACCAAACGTAAATACGTTTGAAGAGATCAACTTAAGCGATCTATTAAATATGCTTTGTCAGACATTCTTCCATACAGGTTATCCTGGGACAGGACAAACCGAAGGCACTATTCTGTAAACAGGACAACCCTTGCATAACTCCGTCTTCAATTATCTTCATCATATTTGATTCACAACGCTTATGCCATACGGAGTGGTTTTCAGATAATATATCTGATCCTTGTCTCTCCGTATTGACAACGGAAATGGTCAAAAACTTCGATAGTCGTTGTGTTAACTATCAAAGAAAATACGTGTGCAAACTACGATATTATTTCCAGATAGAGATTATATTGATCAAGCATCATTTAACATTTATCTCTTTAGTTCATTAATGTATTCCTTTTCCATTTCCTACTTCCATAAATTCAACATTTCTTATTTTCTAAATTTAGAGAAAATACGTTATAAATCATTGGGAAACTTTTCCATCTCTTTTTCACGTATCACTGTCATTCCAGTATTCTTTATCATCAAACATTTCATTTTCTATGATTAGAAAATATCTCTGGTTATATTTGGAAAATGTTCCAAAACTCATTCATTTGATTTAAACCGATGTTTAAATAAAACATCGCTATGCCAACTTAAATCATTATACTCGTTAACTAAATTCACTTAACCAATCTTCACTACCGAACCTTAACCATTCCTTAGTTAAAAATGGAGTCAATCAAGTTGGGGTATAACTACCTCTCAGACCTTAACTGAACAACATTTCTTACTTCGAAATAGACAAAGCTCACCTTCTAAATCTTTAACAAACTTCCTTACGTAACTCTCGGATTCTATTTACAAATCCACTTCTTTTATGAAAAACATTGGTTATAACGATACGTTATAATCCCTACCCCCGAAATACCTAACTTCAAATATAACTTTTATGTCTAAATTTGGATAAATAAACAAACAACTCATTTATTAATAAATAAATAAATCTTGATCAAAACGGAAAGTAAATGGTACTCTCCCAAATTCGATACAATCTAATTTCAACGTATAACTCTCTTTCGAAAAATCACTATTTGATAGCTCCTTTTCGAATAAACTATATTCGATAATTCCTTTCGAATAAACTATATTCGATTAACTACTTTTGAATAAACTATATTCGATTTAACTCCTTTCGAATAACTATATATGACAAATCCTTTTAACTCTATTCGAATAACTATATTCGATAACTCCTTTCAACTCTATTCGAATAACTATATTCGATTAACTCCTTTTTAGCTCAAATCGAATAACTAATATTAGATAACTACCTTTTAACTCTATTCGAATAACTAATATTCGATAACTCCTTTTTAATTAACTCTAATCAATTAGCTCCAATCGAATAACTAATATTCGATTAACTATTAATCGACTAACTCTAATTGATTTACTTTAATTCGATTAACTCTAATCGATTAACTCTAATGGATTAACTCTAATGTATTAACTCTAATTCGATTAACTCTAGTCGATTAACTATATTCGAATAAACTCTATTCCCTTAACTAGTATTTGACTAACTCTTATTCAAATAACTAATATTCGACTAACCCTTATCCGAATAACTAATATTCGACTAACTCTCTTCGAATAACTAATATTCGATTAAGTCTCTTAGATTAACCAATTTTCGATAACTCTCCTCGAATAACTAATATTCGATTAACTCTCTTCGAATAACTAATATTCGATTAACTCTCTTCGAATAACCAATATTAACTCTCTTTGAATAACCAAAATTCGATAACTCTCTTCGAATAACTAATATTCGATTAACTCTCTTCGAATAACCAATATTCGATAACTCTTTTCGAATAACTAATATTCGACTAACTCTCTTCGAATAACCAATATTCGATAACTCTCTTCAATTAACCAATATTCGATAACTCTCTTCGAATAACCAATATTCGATAACTCTCTTCGAATAACTAATATTCAATTAACTCTCTTCGAATAACCAATATTTGATAACTCTTTTCGAATAACTAATATTCGATTACCTCTTATTCGATTAACTCTAATTCCTTTTATCTTTCTATTTATTTTCCCAATATATATTCCTTTTATCTTACTCCATTTATTTAACAAATAAATATTCCTTTTATCTTTCTCCATTTATTTAACAATGAAATATTCCTTTTATCTTTCTCCATTTGTGTAACAATGAAATATTCCTTTTATCTTTCTATTGTAAATGTTTTACAATATTTCCTTTCATATTCTATTTGTGAATGTTGTACAATATTTCAATTCTATTTGTAAATGTTTTTCAATATTTCCTTTCAATTCTATTTGTAAATGTTTTACAAATATTTCCTTTTACAAAATCTTTTGATTTTAAAATCATTTTCTTTTATAAAATTCTTTGATTTTATAAATATTTTCTTTTATAAAATCCCTTTTCTTTATATATATATATAATCCATTGATTTTATATAAATAATTTATTTTCAAACTACACTTTGAAAATCCCCTTTTCTACATCCCAGTATTTCTTACGGTATTTAAAATACCAAATAACAATGATCGGTATTATTCAAACACACATAATCAATGACATATTATATGTCACATCATATATCACCATATATGAAACAAAACAGTATTTTATATATTGAGGAACCCAGTGGGGTCCCTCCAGCCTGTTTCCTGCATCCACAGATGTTAAACAATATAATTCACATCGATATCACTTCAGTATGAAATATTCTGATAAACAGAATCAATATTTAGTTAACGATTTATATATATCGTTATCTAAAATTTCAACCAATCATTCAGCAATTCAATCAAACAGTCAGCACACAGTAATCAATCATATTTATCAGTTCTAAAAATACGTTATAAAAATATGAACTGATAGAGTTGGTGAGTTTTACTCACATTGGACAGTTATTGATAAATAACGATAAACTATTGTTGATTCGGATCAGACAATTTATTTTGCTATAAATAGTAACGATCTTCGATTCACTCCCCGTCAGTTCCATTCTGTAGCCTTCATCCATACAATCCCAATGGACCTGACCGTTCGAAATTCTGATTCAGTATGGAAAAAATGTGATCGCTGTAAATTAACACACCAATTAAATTTTAAATTAAACTTATATTTATTTTCATTTTCTATATTGGGCCTTTACCTTCGTTGTCGGCCCATTCAAACAATCCGCCTCCCATATTCTTTATCCTCGGCACATTTAAATACCAACCCGTCCTTGCCTTTTCTTCCTCAACCAAATATCGACTCCAGGAATTTCGAACACCTTAAAAATCCAATTCTTTAATTACCTAGCTAATCCCTCGTTTTACCCCTTGCACCACTATTTATCGAGTCCCTCTTCCCACTACGGAACTTCCTACAATACCTGAATCCAACCAACGTTATCAGCAACGTTCATCGCTCTCCCTTCTCATTAAGGTTGTCACCAACAATTACATCCCGAAGCCATCCACTGAAGCGCGTTCGAACTGTGCTTTTCAACACCATTAGGAAAGTACCGAACTACTTAATCACGTAAACCCACCAAAATCCCCCAAATGACTCGGCTTCCTACACTCGACGCAGCCAACAACTCGATCCTACCTACTGCTTCATCTATTTGCACCAAACTCCAGCCCTAGATCAATGAATCACAATAACCAGCGAACAAAAAGTAGTCGGAACCCCCTCAACTTACATGAAACCGACGCACAAGTTCTAGGGATTTCAAAAATATATATTACGGGATTTCTAGAATTTTACTTGAATTGTTTGGATTTTTGGGAAGAAGAAAATCTCACGTTATAACGTTAGAGAGTGGCGGCCATCATTTTGACCATGAGGAATTTTTTTAGGGTTAGAAACGTTAAGGGTTATTTATAGGGTGGGTATATATTTTTTTAATCGTTTTTTATATTAATTTCTATTGAACCGTTACTTGTATTTGTATTCTAAAAATCCATATACAAGATACCCAAAAGTCACGAAAATGGACATATAAGTAGAATTTGACATTACAGACCTAGCGAAACTGGTTTCGTCGAATTTCGACTCTGTTTTCTCACACAGCATATTTTTAAATATCACAATACTGACTGTTTTTCACATTAAAAATCCGTACGGCCACACACTGACTCCAAAAATCACGAAACTTGAAATCTAACAATAATTTAATACTACGGATCCGACAAAATTAGTTTCGTCGAAAACCGAGGTCGTTTGCAAAACTGACTATTTTTAAAGCTCTAAATAACCCATTTAAATATATAAATATATTTAAAAACAATTAAATTTAATATTTATAAATAAATATTATCGTATATATTCATACTAGAATATCATACAACTCCAATTGGATTTATAACTCGATATTTCCAATTTCCTAGTTATATCGATATTCGATTTATATATTTAAATCCTTTTAAAATATAAATAAATCGATATGAATTATAAAAGAATTCCATAGCGTCTATTTTAAAATTTGATTTGGACATAAATCAAAATCTACACAATGAAATCCCGATTTTTCTCTTTCATTAGAAAAATATACTTCACCAGCTCCGAACGTTTCTTGCTTCACAGAAATCCAATTTAAAACGGATTTTGTATATTCATTTAAAGTTCGAATGCCAAATAGCTAACTGCCACGCCATTTCGAGCTCGATTATATTTATAATATAATTATACATTCAAACTGTCGTTATTTAAATATATTCGTTATCGTACTTCAATTCTAAACTGAAATATATATTTTGAATTGTCCAGTTCACACTATATCGTCAATTCACTATTTCCATCTATTTCGAAATTAAATATATGATTCTATTATTTATATAAATTAAATATTCAATATTATTTAATTAAATGACCATATAAATCTCTAAACCATTATTTAAATAATTAAATTAATTAATTATTACACCGTAAAAATACGGGACATTACAATCACTTCTTGCGATATAGATAGAAAGATTTCCTGTAAAGGAAGCCTCCTGACTTCCTTTCATTCAGTACCTTCTGGTAGAGCATCTGTCTTCCTTTTCCTAGCCATCTCTAATTCCTTTAAAAATCAAAGTTTTTAATCAAATGTCCTCCTACCTAGCATGTAAAAAATATTAAACTAAATGTTGGCCAATTGATCCTATATCCCCAAGTATCCAATTCCATCAAATAACAAATCCAAATCACAAAGTGCAATGAAAATAAAAAGGCACAAAGAATTCATTTTTGTTCAACAACGACCCTACATCCATTGTGATGTTAATCTATTATTTATACTGGTAGATTACAATACATTACTTTTTTAAGAACAAGAATATGGAGAAGTTTTTTTTTTTTTGAGATTTGATAATGGTAGTATAGTTCAAGCATAGAGAAGCCAAAAGGATCCCTAAAATTAGTGCCTAGGTTTTATATGTATAGTTGTAGGAAGTCTCAGATCTATCCATTATTCTGTAGAAATATCAGCAAGCCCATTATGTTCAATTTAGCAGAATCTGAAGAGGATTGGAGACCATCAACATGTGGATCGGTATCGATCTAGCGGGTTTGAATCGCTATCGATCCAAATCAAATATTTATAGATTGATTTGGTCCTTTGCTAAGTCCACCCAAGTGTAGCGATCCAGATTTTTAGTTGATTAATTTTGAAACATTTTATATTGTTTTAAGTGTTGAGTTGATAATATAAATGAAATTTTATATGGAATTTATCTATTTATAATTGAATATGATTTAATTTTGAGCATATCGAATTATCGTAATACGAAAATGATAAATAATGGAATTCGAAGTAAAACTGAATCAAAATGATTCATATAATCAATATTAATTCTTTTTGAATATAAATTATAATAATAATAATAATTTATTATTGAGAAGTTGATTGTTTTGAATTTCGATTATTATTTATCGATTTAATTTGGAACTTAAGACGAAAAATTTTCAAACGACCTCGGATTTCAACAAAACTAATTGTATCAAAGGGTACGTTAGGCTAATATCGCTATTAAGTTCAAAATTTAAAAAAGTCTAGATGCTAAAGTTTTATAATTTACATCCCTATATCTGAAAAACGGGTCTACAATTTCCAATTTCACCCAACTGACTCCTCAAAACCCTAAATGCACGAGCCTTCATCATTCCTCCATCAAATCACTTTTCTATATCACTCGATCAACCAGCGAAATCAAAAATCAATTGTTGATTATCACTCAATCAACCCTAAACTGCAACAACGACGTCATTTTCATCAATTGTATACACGAAATGGCAAGAACGAAGGTATAATTTCGAATTCCTTATTTCACTTTCCAACATTGATAATCTACGCATTTTATAGATTATGATAAGAGTAAACGAAATAACATATAGCAAATGTTTCACAAAATTCCTAAAAAACTTTAATAGTTATTGATTTTAGCAATTATAATAAAAAAACACAACAAATAGGCAAAGTTATACTTCCATTCATCAATTCTTAGACATGCAAATGAATATACTACAAAAACTACACCAATATTCTAAATTATTGGATACTTGTATGCATGTGTTTAGAGTAGTTGCATACTTGTATGCCTTTATTTAGAATAGTTGCTTGCTTGTATGCATTTATTCGGAATATTTGCATACTTGTGTGCATATATTTAGAACTTTTGCATACATATATGCATCTAGACTGAACAATTGCATATTCTGCATCTATTCAGAACAGTTGCATACATGTATGCATTTATTCAGTACATTTGCATACTTATGTGCATCTATTCAGAACATTCGTATACTTGTATGCATCTATTCAGAACATTTTGCATACATGAATGCATCTATTCGAAACATCTTGCATGCTTGTATGCATTTATTCAGAACATTTGCATACATGTCTGCATTTATTCAGAACATTCACATATATGTATGCATCTAGTGAGAACATTTGCATACATGTATGCATCTAGTTAGAACATTCGCATACATGTATGCATCTATTCAGAACAGTTGCATACTTGTATGCATCTGCTCAGAACAATTGCATACACGAATGCATATATTCAGAACATTTGAATACATGAATGCATCTATTCAGACTAGTTGCATACTTGTATGCATTTATTCATAATATTTTCATACATGTACGCATTTATTTAGAACATTTGCATACACGTATGCATCTATTCATAACAGTTGCATACATATATGCATTTATTCAGAACATTTGCATACATTTATGCATCTATTCAGAATAGTTGCATACATGTATGCAAGTATTCAAAACAGTTGCATACTTGTATGCATGTATTCAGAACAGTTGAATAAATGTATGCATCTATTCAGAACGGTTGTATAAATGTATGTATCTACTCTTTACCGTTGCATAAATGTATGCATCTATTCAGAACTATTGAATACATGTATTCAGAATAGTTGCATACATATCTGCAGATATTAATACCTTATTAAAAAAACTCAATCATTTGTTACAGAAACCTCTAGTGGCAGAAGGCGAAGCCATAAACATCCAAACAGAAAAAACATTAATTATTATAGAGAAGCCTTCAAGTTCTGAGCAAATAAGCATAAAAAAGGAGAAGTGAAGACCGTCAACAGATTATCAAAAGGGAGGATAATTACAAAAATAATCTACAGTCTTTCTTATAGTTGGTTGGGAAATCAAAGAATGAAGATCTATTTACAACCAACCATTCAGAATATATGGAAAAGTTGCCTCTCTCTAGATTTATTGACATGATTTTTGACGGTGTCATTTCTCCATCAGACACCATCAAAAATTCGACAATTTATCTTATCATCAAAAACTACAAAAAGAACTTAATTTTTTTTTCAGCTTGGTGATTTTATTCTTACATTTACAGAAAAAGATATTGCACAGTTACCGGTAGCTCCAATAAAAGGACAGTTCATCAAAACAACTGGTCGGTTTAAAAAGAATGATAAGAAAGACGACGAATATACATCATTCATGGGTAGACCTTTTAAAGAAGATGCTTCAGTGAACAAGAAAAAAAAATATAGAGATATTTTTTCAACAATTAAAGAAACAACAGCAGAAGCATATTTTGATACAGTTAAACTTTTAATGTTGTACTTAGCAGCAACTTCCTTGTATCCAACTGTAACTATAGCTTACCATTGAACCTGATTCTGTACTGTGTATATGACCAGAAATTAATGCAAATATCTTGGCCAAAAACCATAAACAACCATCTTCTTAGCCAAATCGAAAAATACATTGAAGCACCACACAAGATTAATGCTTGCGTGACACTATTATTGGTACTATTTTTAAACTTATTAATATGTTTCTTATTAAATTATTGTTCATTCTAACCATTAATGTTGATTTTTATTTTCAGTCATGGGTTTGTGAAAAAAACACATGTTCTAAATCATCAAAGACAGAATACAATGAAATATATCCGCTGGTTGGAAAATGTGATATAAAATTGCCGAACTCAACAATGCTGATGAATATCAAATACACCTCTGTAAGTTTCATTTAAATTTGAATCATTTTTAAGTGTCATATAAAATGAGATATAATGAAATGACACAAATTTTTATATATTTAGAACAGTTGCATACATGTATGCATATATTTATAATAGTTCCATACATGTATACATATATTCAGAATAGTTGCATACATATATGCAGATATTAGGAAACAATTGCATACATGTAGGCATAAATTCAGAATAGTTGCATACATGTATGCGTCTATTCGGAATACATGTATGCATATATTCAGAACAGTTGTTACATGTATACGTATATTCAGAACAGTTGCATAAATGTATGCAGATATTCATAATAATTGCATACATGTATGCATATATTCAGAACATTTAGATACATATATGTAGATATTTATGAAAATATTCTGAATAGTTGCATACATAACCACAATTACTTGCAGTATTAACTGAACATGGGTTCTTGCTTTTGTTTTCATGATTTACAAGAAAAGGGAATAAAAATGATAAAACAACCTGTTAAGAAAGATAAATAATATGAAGATGTTTACAAAAAATGATAAGAAAGATACAAGCAATTGATAACAAAGCTAGAACAAGACAACATGCAATTAATGAAGAGAATTTAAGGTAGAAAAAAAGATTACAAGAACTTGCTTAAGACTCCTCATGTAATAACCCGGAAAATACGAGCCAATTTAAAATTTTTAAATTGATTATTTCAAAGGAATTTGAACAATTGAAATAGAATATTTCAATAAAATAGTGAATTAGGAATAGTGAGTCAGTTTGAAAATATGAATTCAAACTTTGACCGACTAAGCGGGATGGAAAATATAACGGATTAGCGAAACCAAAAATATTTAAATCTGTTAGTCAATACCTTTCTAACGAATCTGAAAAATCGAAGTTTCATAACGGGAATCAAAAGTTATGGCCGAATGAATTTTCAGAAGAGTCGGTATATAGAATATATAGCCCTGGAAAATTGATATTTTGCAAACGACCTCAGAATTCGACGAAACCACTTTTGTTGGGTCCGGGATGTCAAACTATTGCTAGGTTTCAAATTTCATAATTTTCGAAGCCAGTATGTGAGCGTGGCAAAAGAAAATGTGTTTGGTCGATTTCTGTTAAATTGGATCGACCAGAAAATGGCCATTTTTCAAACGACCTCAGAATTCGATGAAACTAGTTTTGTTGGGACCGTAGCGTCAAAACATAGCTAGATTTATTTTTTTGGAATTTTTCGAATCAGTTTGTGGCCCTGGCAAATTGAAATGTGCGTTCAGAGTTAAAAATTAAATGTTTTATACTTTAATTTGAAAAATAACTGACTGTAACAGTCGAATTGGCCTACGAAACATATCCCATTGTGTCCAGAATGGGGGTATTTAGCTAGGGGCGACAGTCGTTGGGTTTAAAAAGGAGTTCGTTTGAGAAAACACTATTTAAAAATTTATTGAAATTATGGGCCAATCAAAAATTTCCATTCATAATTTAAAAAAAAAAAAGAAAAACCACCCGTTCAACGGCGACCCGAGCTCCCTACCTTCTCTCCTCCATCGCCGCCGCCTCAGGCGATTCCAGCCTGCGCCACCCCCTACCTCGACGCGCCTCCTCCTCCTCTTCAAATCCGACCCCACCGCCGCTAGCCTCGTCGCCTCCTTCGCCCGTATCGACGCCAGGAAGTCGAACACTTCCCGCCGCCGCCCTGAACGCCACCGACCACCGAACGCCACCAAACCACCACCGATTTAAAGCCCTCTCTTCCCTCTTCCACGTCAGCACCCCCGATCGTCCCCACGCGCCACTGATTACGCGAAAACTGTAAACCTAGTTTTGAAGCTTCGAAAAAGTGAGTTTTTCTTTGATCTTTACACTTTGAAAAATCATATCTTTTTGGTGTGTTGACAAAATTCGATGAAACTGGAAACATCGAGACCGCAAGGAAGCTCTCTAACCAATAGAAGAAGCCGCGGATTTTTCTGACATCGTATCGATTTTTAGCGCTCAGAAAACCAATGTGAGAAATCTAAATTAATATGAAATTTAATGGAAAATGTCGTGTATAATTTACATAAGCGAAATATAAATTACATACGTGTTGTATACCTCATGTACATGCGTAGTGTAAGCTATATAAGCGAAGTATGAATTTTTACATGCATAGAATAAGTGATATATGTGTTGAAATGCTAGTGAAATATAGCAAATATATATTATATTATATATATATATATATACACACACTCCCCTCGTCCACAAACCATGGACGATATTTATTGTGGTAAATTGGTGTGAAATATTGGATGAAAAATACGAATGGTTGAATAATTGTTTTTGGTTGATATTGTTTGGTTGTGGTTGAAAAATACCCATTGGTGATTGAAATGAATTGGAAATATCTGTGGAAATAAAAATAAACATGCCGCCTGCGTGCGAATTAGATGCATGAATCCCCATTGTCAAAAACCGCGAGGTTTTAAGGTAGAGCGAGGAGCCGTACTAGGGACGGTGCCGGTTTTAACTACCCTGCCGTTATGCTGCCGAAATTTTGAATAATCTTTGTGTGTTAGAATTATTTTCATATGTTGAAATTATTTTCATGCGTTGAAATCAAAGTCATATATTGAAACTATATCCATGTGTGGAAATATTCATGTGTTGAAAAGTGTTGTGTGAAAATTAAATTCATTTGTGAATGAGTGAAGTGTTTAAACAATAAAAATCACATTTTTATATGTATATGAAGTAAATAAAAATATTCTCCTTATATGAATAATTTCAATCATAAAAATCCCATCTTTCTAATATGAACAACATAAATAAAATGTCCATGTGGGGAAATACTCATTTGTTGAGAAGTGTGTGTAGTGGAAAAGTTCATGTGTTGAATAAAAAGATCGAACAATAAAAATTACATTTTTATTGAAACTATGAAGTGTTGAAACATCTATTTGTCGAATAACTATTTTAAATGATAAAAATATCATTTTTATCATATGTGTGATATGCTAGAGATATGCGGACGTTGAAATAAATATTTGTGATAGAAATATTATTTTTAACATGCATAGGAACTAAATAAAATAGTCATGTGTTGAAATCTATTTTAGTTCGCCAAAATTATCATCTTTGAAATGTGAAGTGTAAAAAAATAGCCACTTGTTCAAATAAACGTGCATGAGTTGAAATATACATTAACTAGCTAATGATATGATTTTAGCCTATGCATGCAACATTAGAATGAATGGTGTTTTTAAACCAAAGCAAATCAAATATGAAATTGAATGGAAATTGATGAATGTTAGAAATCGTATATATGTACATGCATATCTATTGAACAGGTTAAAGCAAAAGGGGCTAGAGAAGAGAAATAGAATTTTGTGCCTGATAAATAGGTACAGATTTACCGCTTTGTTTGGGTGATGATTTTATGAGCCTGTTGGCTAGCCGCTTGGCTTTTTCTTTTTCTTTTTGATATGAGACGCCCGTGTGGCTATTTGGGAATTTTCCCAGACCCTCCCGTACAAAGGAGGTTATGGCGAAATTTTCCAAAATTTAAAGGCGTTAGTGAAATAATTGAAGTGGAAACGATATAGGAATTTTTGAAAGAACTATATTTATATAACTATAAATATAAATAGAATTAAAACGAAACGTGGTCGTGCAGTTCGTTTTTTGAAACCGTGATTTCAAACGACTAGTGCGGGAAATCCAACCATTGGATTTTCCCGAAACCTCAACCGTTGGGTTCGCCTTGGAAATATCTTTCCAACGGCACCAACTTTGTGAAGATCCGACAGTTGGATTGTCTGGAATGTTTAATTCAAAACTGAAGAAAAACCACGCCAGAAATGATTATATTTATATATAGATATAAATATAATTAAATTAAATCGAATAACGACGCTGCAGTTCGTAAATTGAAATCGTAACTTCAAATGGTTAGTGTGGATGATCCGACCGTCGGATTTTCCCAAAACTGAAACCGTTGGACTCGTTTTGAAATGACCTTCCTAATGATGTAAAATTTGTGAAGATCCAACGGTTAGATTTTCATATATGTGTAAAACAAAATTAATGAAAAGCAGCGCCAGTGCATCGAGATGACCTGAAACGTCGTTTAATTAAATATGGTCGTTTTAAATTAAATAAAAATGGCGATATATCGTTATAAAGTACTATAGACGATATAGAGTGAAAATAAACCAATTTTGTTGTGTTTGCTTGATATGTGATGGTTGAATGTATTTGACATGAAAATTATAACTAAATAACTGAAATGTGAATGTTGAATAGTCCAACCACGTGATTAATTGATTTGGAAATCTAAATACACGTGGGTTATTTGAAAAGGCCGAGTTTAACTCATTTCAAATAATCGATCGACGTTGAGGAGTCGAAGAGTCGAAGACGACTGAAGACCGTCGATCTCCACATTGGATGGATGGGCGCTACTGATGCTCGTGATTGGAGTAGCTACCATGAAGGAATTGAAGTAGTAGCCGTCCACACATACTGTTGATTGTACGGATATGCGAGGAATTGGTGCCTCCGGTTTCGTTCAAACCCAGAACGGACTTGTAAATGGACTGTGTGTCTGACATTGGATTTTGTTCTGTGTTGATTGATCTCTGTTAAATATATATCTGTTTGGCGGCGGAGAATTTATTCTTTTGCTTAACGCCCTTCTCTGAGACGTACGAGCTCAGAGGTTATGTATTGACAGAAATCAGTCGCATGGAGTGGATTGCCTGTGTGGCACGCCTAAGTGGCATATGATCAAGGCTTCTGTTGCAAAGCAAAGTCTTGTGGTTGATGATCAAAGCATGGTCTGTGTGACGGAGCTTTGTGTATAACGTGAATTCGCGAGCCTCACACCTCGGTATGAGTCAAAAACGGGAGAGTGACTGCAGGGAGAGCACGACGTTTCTTTCTAGCTAAGGTGGTGTCAGTGACCTACCAACCCTGACATTATATATACTTTTCACCTGTGTGGTTGTTGGAATGCGAGGCGCCTCGATATAGGTCTGTAAGGACCAGGAAACGTGTGTTCAGGAATAATTAATCCTCAAAAGTAAGAGAGGACCGGCCCTGAAGATCCAAGGATCATAGTGGGGTCCTGGGACATTTGCTAGAGTGTCTCGAATCGGAGAGGAGCTTGCCCCTTGCCTCGACTCATGAAGGAATCCAATTTCCAATACGATATATGCGGACGTGATTGTATTACTAGTATGGCGACATAGTGGTATGGGTCATTTATGCCGCCTATGATTGATATTTATGATTGAATTTGCTTTTGAAACATATATGCACTAGTAATAATACCAAACACTTTTGTTTTATTCGTATGAAGCATCTTTGGCCATTATAAGGTAAAAACTCTATCCTCCGGCTTGCGTTGCATTGTGTGATGGGACCTGAGTCTTATAATGGCTTCATTTTATAAAAAGCATTGCGTTGATTTAATCATTTACTTTATTTCATGCACTAGCACTCATTGGAGTAAACCCGTTCCGCGAAAGTGGCGTGGTCCTTTGATTTGCCTTATCATTGTTATTAATAAGTTGAATAGATTTCTCATACCAGTCCCATGACTGACTCATAGTTTGTTTCACCTTGCAAACTCGGGTGCCCTCATTTCACATGGGCAGCCTAGTTACAGGTTTCTGACGTACCTTTTGGCTCATGGCGAGGCTTGACTACACTGTGCTGACTTGGATTTTCTCCGCCATTATTGTATCTATATTATGATTCCGCCATTGGCGATGTAGACTGATATTCCTTTTGTGTACTCTTTATGTATGATTCCGCCTCAGGCGATGGTGACTGATTATGTATCATTATGCACTAAGTTGTATCCTGTACTGTGCTTCTCTGATGTGATGATATCTATATGATTCCGCTGTCATATGTGTGTAAATTATTCTATTTTCTGTTTATGCTATTATCTGTGATCTGCTAATGTTGATTAATGTGTTATATTCCAATGATTATCCTTAACACCGTGTCACAGGGTTTTGGGATCGTCACAGCTGGTATCAGAGCTTTGGTTAACCTTAGTTCTGGAGTCTAACACATTAAACACTTCATCAAAATAGAATCAGTAGTATTCTAAGGCGAGTCGCTCATTAGAGATAGGACTAGTAAGGTCCTAGAATGAGCTGAGCAGAATAGCAAAACAATTGATCAGTCCATCGTTATCTTTCCGTAGAAATTTCTGCTTAACTATGCAATAGACTATCATTTCTGTTAGCTGACTTTTTTTCGTTGCTTATACAGAATTTGACAAATGGCTACCAGAGCAGCCGCCGCTAGAGGAGGCCGTGCCGGCCGAGGCCGAGGAAGGGTAGAAATCCCAGCTCAAGAAGGACCTCTGATACAACCTCCGACGGCTCAATACTTCGAGCTTGACCGTGTAGCTAAGAGATATAAGAACTTAGGAGGCAAGACCTTCTCGGGAACTGGCACCGTAATAGAGGCCCTTGCATGGCTCAAAACATGCGAGAAATTCTTGAAGGCCTAAGGCTAGGAGACGAAGACAAAGCTATTATGGGCGCCTGGCTTATGCAAGAACAAGCCGAATTATGGTGGGAATCTCTTACCGCCGGGAATAGAGAAGCTGGAAGAACATGGGATGGATTTAAAGAACTCTTCAAGGAGAAATATGTCCCAGAACAAGCTCTAGAAAGAATGCACGATGACTTCGCCAATCTCCAACAAGGGGATCTTTCCGTGCAAGATTATTTGAACAAATTTACAATGTTGTCGCCCTATGCTCCAGAGCTCGTTGCTACCGCAAAATCCAAGAATAAGAGGTTTATCCTTGGGCTAAGACGACAATATCATGATAGAGCCATGGCCCATGTCAAGCTGGAATTCAACGAGCTGGTGGAAATGACATGCAACTATGAAGACCTTGATCAAAGGCATCTGGATCAGGATCGCGCTAGAAGCCAAGCCGGAAACAAGCGTAAGCCTGCTGTAAATCAAGGCGAGTCAAGCCAAGCAGCATCTTCAAAACCTCAGACTGGCAAGCCGCCAAGAGGAAATTGCTTTAACTGTGGTAAGCCGGGGCACTACTCAAACGTCTGCACAGCTCCGAAGAGACAGAAGACGAATTCTCAAGGCTCGAGCCAAGGCTCTCAGAACCCTCGCTCGTGCTTCAACTGTCGCAAGACCGATCATCTGGTCAAAGACTGTCCTTTGCTGAAGAAAGCTACAATAGCTCATGTCTATGATGGGTCTAGCCCGCCAGCTGCTTCCGATGGAGCAGGTAAACCTGATGTTTTGGGAGGTACCCTTACAATTAAAAATATTCCTGTTTCTGTATTGTTTGACACAGGTGCGTCGCGTAGTTTTATTGCTAAAAACACAATGCACAAATTAAAGTTAAAACAACGAAAGCTCAAAGAATCGGTTGAAGTACATGACCCGATAGGGGGTCCTATCACTCTCAGTTCATGTTGTAGAGTGCCAATCTCTTATTCTTCCTACAAATTTCCCATTAATTTGATCGTTATGGATTTTCCCGAATTCGACGTTATCCTTGGGCTAGAATGGTTAACGAAATATGAAGCCGAAGTGAATTGTGCGGAAAGAATCGTTAAAATTCGAACGAAGCTTGGATATATTACGGTTCCCTGTCATGGTTCGAATCCGAATAGAGAAGAATTTTGGTCAGCATTAGAACTTATCCCCACTTCCATGGAAAAGATTCCGATTATTAGAAACTATGAGGATGTGTTTGAAGAAGTTGAAAACTTACCTCCGCAAAGAGAAATAGAATTCCGAATCGATCTAATTCCCAATGCCAGACCAGTGGTGCATCCAATTCGTAGAATGACTCCGAAAGAAAAAGAAGAATTAGGCGATCAAACTCGTCAACTGTTGTGGAAAGGTCTAATTAGACCGAGTTTTTCTAATTGGGGTGCAGCTGTTGTGTTTGTCCCGAAGTCAGACGGTACTCTTAGATTATGTGTTGATTACCGAGACCTCAACAAACAGACGCTTAAAAATAAATATCCATTACCCTGCATTGATGATTTGCTAGACCAATTGAATGGGGCGAAAGTATTTTCCCGAATGGACCTAGCTACAGGTTTTCATCAATTGAGAATAGCAGAAGAGTGTGTTCCTTTGACCGCTTTCAAAGGTCCAGACATATTTTATGAATGGTTAGTAATGCCGTTTGGCCTATGTAACGCTCCAGCATACTTTGTTGATCTAATGAATAGAGTGTTCAGGGGAGTTCTGAATAAATTTGTCCTCGTATTCATCGATGATATTTTAATCTACTCCAAATCAAAACCCGAGCATGAAAAACACTTAGAACAAGTATTGGAGATTCTAAGGAAGAACGTCTTCAAAGCCAAATTCTCTAAATGTGTCTTCTGGCAAGAAGAAGTCAAATTTCTTGGCCATGTCGTGTCAGAGAAAGGAATTTCTGTTGACCCAAGCAAAATAACAGCGATTCAAGACTGGAAACAACCCACTACTCGCACAGAAGTTAGAAGTTTTATGGGGTTGGCTAGTTATTATCGAAAGTTTGTTAAGGATTTTTCGAAGATATCCGGTCCATTAACGAAGCTCACAAAGAAACATGAGAAGTTTAAGTGGACTTCCGACTGTGAAGAAGCTTTCCAGGAATTGAAATCGAAGCTGACCACCGCTCCAGTGTTAACTATTATTGATGGTAATCAGGATTTAACAGTTTGGACAGATGCTTCTATTAGAGGTCTTGGTGCAGTGTTAATGCAGAGAGGCCAAGTAGTCGCTTATGCAAGCCGCCAACTGAAACCGCATGAGAAGAATTATGTGACTCATGATCTTGAGTTGCTAGCCATCGTATTCGCCTTGAAAATCTGGAGGCATTATTTATTGGGTGAGAAGTTTATACTGTTCACAGATCATCAATCGTTGAAGTATTTATATACCCAGAAAGATCTGAATCTGAGACAGCAGCGTTGGCTAGAATTTCTTGCAGCGTATGATCTTGATATCCTGTATACGCCGGGAAAGGCTAACGTTGTAGCGGATGCACTTAGTAGAAAAACCGCAATCATTGCCAATCTTATAATTACACCTGGATTGATTGATAGGATATCTGTTCTTCAGAAAAGTGACTATTTTGTGAAAGAAATGGTAAAAAGGATTCAAAGCGGCGAAGGCTCCAGTTTCCTAGTGGATAGTGAGGGAGTTCTGAGGCTGAATAGAAGAATATGTGTTCCCGACATTCCCGAGCTTAAAAGAGAAGTGCTGGACGAATGTCATAAATCCAAATTTTGCATCCATCCTGGGGTGAGTAAAATGTACAACGATATCAAACGCACTTTCTGGTGGAAGGCAATGAAAAGGGATATTTCTTTGTATGTCAGTAGATGTCCTACTTGTGGTCAAGAGTGACCAGCAGAAGCTAGCTGGACTGTTGCAACCGTTGGAAGTCCCAGGCTGGAAATGGGAACAGATTTCCATGGATTTCATAGATGGTTTGCCGCGAACCAAGAAAGGTAATGACAAAATTTGGGTAATCGTAGATCACTTCACGAAGACTGCCCATTTTATACCTGTCAGATCCAATAGTACTGCCCAAAGTCTAGCACAGATATATTTCAGAGAAATTGTTAAGCTGCATGGAATTCCCATCAGCATAGTCAGTGATAGAGATCCCCTATTTACTAGAAAGTTCTGGGAGGCTTTCCAGACAGAATTAGGAACAAAACTGAATATGAGCACCGCTTATCACCCTCAAACAGATGGCCAAACTGAGCGGGTGAATAGAATTCTAGAAGATTTATTGCGGGCTTGTATAATCGATTTTGGTGGGTCATGGGAAGATCATTTGCATTTGGCAGAATTCTCATATAACAATAGCTATCAAGCAAGTTTGAGAATGTCACCATTTGAAGCATTATATGGCAGACCCTGCAGATCTCCAGCATGTTGGGTAGAACCTGGCAACAGACTTGTATTAGGACCCGATATGATTAGAGAAGCATCTGATAAAGTAGACTTCATCAAGAAGCGATTGAAAACCGCCCAAAGCAGACAGAAAAGTTATGTAGACTCTAGAAGGAGAGATTTGACATTTACTATTGGTGATCATGTTTATTTAAAGGTTTCTCCGATGAGAGGAGTAATCAGATTTGGAAAGACTGGGAAGTTGGCTCCGAGATTTATTGGTCCCTTTCCTATACTTGAGCGAATTGGAACTCTTTCTTATAGGGTTCAATTGCCAGATTGGTTGCCTGGAGTGCACAATGTATTTCACGTATCTCAACTTAGGAGACATGTGCATGATCCGGATCTTGTTGTAGAAGAAGTAGCGCAACGGGATGTGGAGATAACTCCAGAATTAGCACTCAGAAGAGAGCCATTAAAGATTGTTGGCAAAGAAACTAGAGAACTCAGAAGTAAAAAGGTTCATTTAGTTAAAGTGCAGTGGAGCAGTGATCCTAGAGACTGTACTTGGGAAACTGAGGAAAGCATTAAGCAAGCTTACCCCAAATGCAGAGTGGATATCTCTGACTAAATCCGGTGCAAGGTACCTTTACAATACTTTGCATTTACATTTTATTTCCTACTTTACTGTTGTTTCCTTTTCGAGGACGAAAAGTTTTAAGTAGGGGAGATTGTAATAACCCGAAAAATACGAGCCAATTTAAAATTTTTAAATTGATTATTTCAAAGGAATTTGAACAATTGAAATAGAATATTTCAATAAAATAGTGAATTAGGAATAGTGAGTCAGTTTGAAAATTTGAATTCAAACTTTGACCGACTAAGCGGGATGGAAAATATAACGGATTTTAGCGAAACCAAAAATATTTAAATCTGTTAGTCAATACCTTTCTAACGAATCTGAAAAATCGAAGTTTCATAACGGGAATCAAAAGTTATGGCCGAATGAATTTTCAGAAGAGTCGGTATATAGAATATATAGCCCAGGAAAATTGATATTTTGCAAACGACCTCAGAATTCGACGAAACCACTTTTGTTGGGTCCGGGATGTCAAACTATTGCTAGGTTTCAAATTTCATAATTTTTGAAGCTAGTATGTGAGCGTGACAAAAGAAAATGTGTTTGGTCGATTTTTGTTAAATTGGATCGACCAGAAAATGGCCATTTTTCAAACGACCTCAGAATTCGACGAAACTAGTTTTGTTGGGACCGTAGCGTCAAAACATAGCTAGATTTATTTTTTTGGAATTTTTCGAATCAGTTTGTGGCCCTGGCAAATTGAAATGTGCGTTCAGAGTTAAAAATTAAATGTTTTATACTTTAATTTGAAAAATAACTGACTGTAACAGTCGAATTGGCCTACGAAACATATCCCATTGTGTCCGGAATGGGGGTATTTAGCTAGAGGCGACAGTCGTTGGGTTTAAAAAGGAGTTCGTTTGAGAAAACACTATTTAAAAATTTATTGAAATTATGGGCCAATCAAAAATTTCCATTCATAATTTTAAAAATAAAGAAAAAAGAAAAACCCCCCCGTTCGGCGGCGACCCGAGCTCCCTACCTTCTCTCCTCCATCGCCGCCGCCTCAGGCGATTCCAGCCTGCGCCACCCCACTACCTCGACGCGCCTCCTCCTCTTCAAATCCGACCCCACCGCCGCCAGCCTCGTCGCCTCCTCTGCCCGTATCGACGCCAGGAAGTCGAACACTTCCCGCCGCCGCCCTGAACGCCACCGACCACCGAACGCCACCAAACCACCACCGATTTAAAGCCCTCTCTTCCCTCTTCCACGTCAGCACCCCCGATCGTCCCCACGCGCCACTGATTTCGCGAAAACTGTAAACCTAGTTTTGAAGCTTCGTGAAAGTGAGTTTTTCTTTGATCTTTACATTTTGAAAAATCATATCTTTTTGGTGTGTTGACGAAATTCGATGAAACAGGAAACATCGAGACCGCAAGGAAGCTCTCTACCCAATAGAAGAAGCCGCGGATTTTTCTGACATCGTATCGATTTTTAGCGCTCAGAAAACCAATGTGAGAAATCTAAATTAATATGAAATTGAATGGAAAATGTCGTGTATAATTTACATAAGCGAAATATAAATTACATACGTGTTGTATACCTCATGTACATGCGTAATGTAAGCTATATAAGCGAAGTATGAATTTTTACATGCATAGAATAAGTGATATATGTGTTGAAATGCTAGTGAAATATAGCAAATATATATTATATTATATATATACTCTCCTCATCCACAAACCATGGACGATATTTATTGTGGTAAATTGGTGTGGAATATTGGATGAAAAATACGAATGGTTGAATAATTGTTTGTGGTTGATATTGTTTGGTTGTGGTTGAAAAATACCCATTGGTGATTGAAATGAATTGGAAATATTTGTGGAAATAAAAATAAACGTGCCACCTGCGTGCGAATTATATGCATGAATCCCCATTGTCAAAAACCGCGAGGTTTTAAGGTAGAGCGAGGAGCCGTACTAGGGACGGTGCCGGTTTTAACTACCCTGCCGTTATGCTGTCGAAATTTTGAATAATCTTTGTGTGTTAGAATTATTTTCATATGTTGAAATTATTTTCATGCGTTGAAATCAAAGTCATATATTGAAACTATATCCATGTGTGGAAATATTCATGTGTTGAAAAGTGTTGTGTGAAAATGAAATTCATTTGTGAATGAGTGAAGTGTTTAAATAATAAAAATCACATTTTTATATGTATATGAAGTAAATAAAAATATTCTCCTTATATGAATAATTTCAATCATAAAAATCCCATCTTTCTAATATGAACAACATAAATAAAATGTCCATGTGGGGAAATACTCATTTGTTGAGAAGTGTGTGTAGTGGAAAAGTTCACGTGTTGAATAAAAATATCGAACAATAAAAATTACATTTTTATTGAAACTATGAAGTGTTGAAACATCTATTTGTCGAATAACTATTTTAAATGATAAAAATATCATTTTTATCATATGTGTGATATGCTAGAGATATGCGGACGTTGAAATAAATATTTGTGATAGAAATATTATTTTTAACATGCATAGGAACTAAATAAAATAGTCATGTGTTGAAATCTATTTTAGTTCGCCAAAATTATCATCTTTGAAATGTGAAGTGTAAAAAAATAGCCACTTGTTCAAATAAACGTGCATGAGTTGAAATATACATTAACTAGCTAATGATATGATTTTAGCCTATGCATGCAACATTAGAATGAATGGTGTTTTTAAACCAAAGCAAATCAAATATGAAATTGAATGGAAATTGATGAATGTTAGAAATTGTATATATGTACATGCATATCTATTGAACAGGTTAAAGCAAAAGGGGCTAGAGAAGAGAAATAGAATTTTGTGCCCGACAAATAGGTACACATTTACCGCTTTGTTTGGGTGATGATTTTATGAGCCTGTTGGCTAGCCGCTTGGCTTTTTCTTTTTCTTTTTGATATGAGACGCCCGTGTGGCTATTTGGGAATTTTCCCAGACCCTCCCGTACAAAGGAGGTTATGGCGAAATTTTCCAAAATTTAAAGGCGTTAGTGAAATAATTGAAGTGGAAACGATATAGGAATTTTTGAAAGAACTATATTTATATAACTATAAATATAAATAGAATTAAAACGAAACGTGGCCGTGCAGTTCGTGTTTTGAAACCGTGATTCCAAACGACTAGTGCGGGAAATCCGACCATTGGATTTTCCCGAAACCTCAACCGTTGGGTTCGCCTTGGAAATATCTTTCCAACAGCACCAACTTTGTGAAGATCCGACGGTTGGATTGTCTGGAATGTTTAATTCAATACTGAAGAAAAACAGCGCCAGAAACGATTATATTTATATATAGATATAAATATAATTAAATTAAATCGAATAACGACGCTGCAGTTCGTAAATTGAAATCGTAACTTCAAATGGTTAGTGTGGAAGATCCGACCGTCGGATTTTCCCAAAACTGAAACCGTTGGACTCGTTTTGAAATGACCTTCCTAATGATGTAAAATTTGTGAAGATCCAACGGTTAGATTTTCATATATGTGTAAAACAAAATTAATGAAAAGCAGCGCCAGTGCATCGAGTCGACCTGAAACGTCGTTTAATTAAATATGGCCGTTTTAAATTAAATAAAAATGGCGATACATCGTTATAAAGTACTATAGACGATATAGAGTGAAAATAAACCAATTTTGTTGTGTTTGCTTGATATGTGATGGTTGAATGTATTTGACATGAAAATTATAACTAAATAACTGAAATGTGAATGTTGAATAGTCCAACCACGTGATTAATTGATTTGGAAATCTAAATATACATGGGTTATTTGAAAAGACCGAGTTTAACTCATTTCAAATAATCGATCGACGTTGAGGAGTCGAAGAGTCGAAGACGACTGAAGACCAACGATCTCCACATTGGATGGATGGGCGCTACTGATGCTCGTGATTGGAGTAGCTACCATGAAGGAATTGAAGTAGTAGCCGTCCACACATACTGTTGATTGTACGGATATGCGAGGAATTGGTGCCTCCGGTTTCGTTCAAACCCAGAACGGACTTGTAAATGGACTGTGTGTCTGACATTGGATTTTGTTCTGTGTTGATTGATCTCTGTTAAATATATATCTGTTTGGCGGCGGAGAATTTATTCTTTTGCTTAACGCCCTTCTCTGAGACGTACGAGCTCAGAGGTTATGTATTGACAGAAATCAGTCGCATGGAGTGGATTGCCTGTGTGGCACGCCTAAGTGGCATATGATCAAGGCTTCTGTTGCAAAGCAAATCTTGTGGTTGATGATCAAAGCATGGTCTGTGTGACGGAACTTTGTGTATAACGCGAATTCGCGAGCCTCACACCTCGGTATGAGTCAAAAACGGGAGAGTGACTGCAGGGAGAGCACGACGTTTCTTTCTAGCTAAGGTGGTGTCAGTGACCTACCAGCCCTGACATTATATATACTTTTCACCTGTGTGGTTGTTGGAATGCGAGGCGCCTCGATATAGGTCTGTAAGGACCAGGAAACGTGTGTTCAGGAATAATTAATCCTCAAAAGTAAGAGAGGACCAGCCCTGAAGATCCAAGGATCATAGTGGGGTCCTGGGACATTTGCTAGAGTGTCTCGAATCGGAGAGGAGCTTGCCCCTTGCCTCGACTCATGAAGGAATCCAATTTCCAATACGATATATGCGGACGTGATTGTATTACTAGTATGGCGACATAGTGGTATGGGTCATTTATGCCGCCTATGATTGATATTTATGATTGAATTTGCTTTTGAAACATATATGCACTAGTAATAATACCAAACACTTTTGTTTTATTCGTATGAAGCATCTTTGGCCATTATATGGTAAAAACTCTATCCTCCGGCTTGCGTTGCATTGTGTGATGGGACCTGAGTCTTATAATGGCTTCATTTTATAAAAAGCATTGCGTTGATTTAATCATTTACTTTATTTCATGCACTAGCACTCATTGGAGTAAACCCGTTCCGCGAAAGTGGCGTGGTCCTTTGATTTGCCTTATCATTGTTGTTAATAAGTTGAATAGATTTCTCATACCAGTCCCATGACTGACTCGTAGTTTGTTTCACCTTGCAAACTCGGGTGCCCTCATTTCACACGGGCAACCTAGTTACAGGTTTCTGACGTACCTTTTGGCTCATGGCGAGGCTTGACTACACTGTGCTGACTTGGATTTTCTCCGCCATTATTGTATCTATATTATGATTCTGCCATTGGCGATGTAGACTGATATTCCTTTTGTGTACTCTTTATGTATGATTCCGCCTCAGGCGATGGTGACTGATTATGTATCATTATGCACTAAGTTGTATCCTGTACTGTGCTTCTCTGATGTGATGATATCTATATGATTCCGCTGTCATATGTGTGTAAATTATTCTATTTTCTGTTTATGCTATTATCTGTGATCTGCTAATGTTGATTAATGTGTTATATTCCAATGATTATCCTTAACACCGTGTCACGGGGTTTTGGGATCGTCACACCTCATCAGCAGAATCTGCAGAAGAACAACTTTAATTAGAAGGTGCAAATGAAGATGAAAGCAAGCATGACGAGGAGAACGAGGAAAATGATGAATGTGAAGATGAAGATGAAAATGATGATGAAGATGACAACAAAAGATGAACAGAAGAAGGACGATAAAGATGATGACAAGAAGGAAAAAGACGATGACAAGCAGGAACAAGACGATAAAGATGATGATGAGAAGGTTAAAGATGATGATGATGAGAAGGAGAATGATAAAGATCATGACAAGGAGGATAAAGGCGATGATGAGTAGAATAAAGTTGAAAACGAAGGTGAGTAGAATAAGGTTGATGAAAAGGAAGATGAATGAAAAAAGGAATAAGAGAAAAAATATAGATGATGACAAACAGGATGATGGCAAGGAAGATGGAACAAGAGACGTTGATAAGACCGATGACATGGAAATAGACGAGGAGAGGAAGAATGTTGATGATAAAGTTGATGAGGCTCATAATTAGAAAGAAAATGATGCTGATAATGATGATGATGATAATGCTGAAAAAAACAAAAGAGAAGAGGGAGCAAGAAGAGGAACATGGAAAGGACAATGAAGATGAACAGGAACAGGAGGAGAAATATGAACATCAAAGTTTATAAATGATAATAAAAAAAACTAGTTTTGATGATGTTAATGTACACAATGTTCAGTTGCAGGCAAAAATGGTAAAAAAATGCTGATATATACGCTATTATTCTTAACTACAGGCGAAAGGAAAGCGGTACAGACAAAAATAGTGGATCTAGAGGACTATGAGATAGAACCAAAATCCGTCGAATTGCATAAGGATACAAATCTGAAAGTCAGAAGGTGTAAAATGTTTAGAAACTAGAAAAGCTTCAAATTATGCAACTAAAAGTTATTTTTTACATATTCAAACCTAAGGTAAAATTAGTGAAAATTTGAAACAAATTTTGTAAATTTTATACTAAGAGTTGAATTGTTGTTTACAAATATTCAGAATAGTTGCATAAATGTATGCAGATATTCATAATAGTTGCAAGCATGTATGCAAATATTCAGAATAGTTGCATAAATGTATGCAGTTATTCATAATAGCTGCATACATATTATGCAAATATTCTGAGCAGTTGCATATATGCTTGCAAATATTCTGAATAATTGCATACATATATGAAATTATTCATATTAGTTGCATAAATTAGTACTACTAAAAGTCTAGATATTCTCTAATTATCTTACATAAATTAACAGTAAAAGTGCATACCTCAATGGTGTTGATGACGTGATAGTCGGTGAAATTGCATCGGGCGATTTAATAGTTGGGGAATTTATGGAAGGACAGGTATCACCGCATTTAATTACTGATATAGCAACAATAAATCCATTAATCTTTTTAAATATCAGCATATATTCAGCTTTTTGTAACAATTACAATCTACTACTTTTAATAGATATAGACTGGTTTGCATACGAGTTGCATAAAGATCATCCGGAAAGTTTATACATCGAAATTAGTGCTTCTGTAAGTTTTTATTTATTTTGCAGTAGAATTTATTTATAATATAATAAATTTTGCTCACTAAAATGAACAACTACAGGCATTTCTGTTGAAAAATCAGTGAGACAAGTAAAGGCATTGGTAGATGAACGAATGCAAGAATGCTATGAGTTTTACACAAAAATATTCTTCCCTATCCACCTATATTCTCATTTTTTTGTTACTAGAATTTATAAAAGAAGGTAGAAGGTGGATTCATTATGACTTAGAAAAACCACGTCGCGAAGGTGACCGCCAAAGATTAGCAAGACACATGGTATGTAGATTGAAAAAAAAAATGATATGTACACTGATATCTAAATGTTGACAGTAGTTATTTTTATTTATTTATTTTGCTTGTATAGAGAAATCACATCACTGCATTGCTGCAAAATTAGAGAAGAACAATCATCAACTATCCCAAAAAATTGAATTTTCAGATTGCCTACAACAAAGCATTAAAACGTAAGTACATAACAACGAATAAGAAATAGTTGCATACTTGAATGCATTTATTCTGAATATATGCATACTTGTTTGCATGTATTCATAATAGTTGCATGTATTAAGAATAGTTGCATATTTGTATGTAGATATTTAAAAGATTTGCATACTTGTATCTAGATATTCAAAACAGTTGCATACTTGTATGCAGATATTTAGAACATTTGTATACATGTATGCATATATTCAGAATAATTGCATACGTGCATGTATATATTCTGAATAGGTGCATACATGTATGCATGTATTCATAATAGTTGCAAACTTGTATGCATCTACTCAGAATAGTTGCATATTTGTATGCATATATTCAGAATAGTTGAATATTTGCATGCATGTTTTCATATAAAAAACAATTGTTCAAACAAAGTAGTGGTGTTTTACAATTACTGCAGTGTTGATTGTGGAAAGTTTGTTATCAATATATTGAAACAATGAAGTGAGAACATGAAAATTGACAATAAGGATGAAAAATACAACGTTGAAGCTATTTGTCTACAACAAGCTATGATTGCTCACAAAATACTCGATTCCAAATTGTATGGTTGGACTGTAAATGATGATCTGACACAACAGTACCTGCAATCAACTGCAAGCCTCACTGATTGAACTTGGAAAAAATGGTGTTTAGAATTGCCTTGTAAATATTCAACTAAAATATATTATTCGAATAAATGGGACATGCTTTGAAACGACCCAACTCCCCCTTCTGGGAAAGCCTGAATTGAGTTGAGAACACGACGCATCCGAACACAAACAGAAGAACATTCCTTTGTTATTACAACAGTTTACATCAGAGTACAAGAATATTCCAGAGTATGAATAATTATTACACATTGGGAATACAATATCAGAGATTTAAAATTACATAGTAGCAAAAAATAATACATAAGTATAATGCATAGCAGAATTAACAACTGACACAACTGAAAGATATATACGGATACAAAGCTTTCCAAATATAGCTTCAGCTGTAAATCCAGGATCCTATGAAAATAAATATCTGTAAATCCGAAACTACTGACTGCCCGTGTGGAAAATAGAGGCACCCAAAATTTCGTTTGAAACAATAAACTCCGAGTCAGTCATGAGACTGGTGTGAGAACTCAAAAAGTTATTTAAACTTTACTTTAAAATAAAGTAAATCACGGGACCATGCCATATAACATGGAACGGGTTTAATCCACGTGAATCTTGGTTTAAAATAAAACAACGCAATGCTTTTTGGAAAATGAAGCTATTATAAGACTCATGTCCCATTGCACAATGCAATGCAAGCCGGAGGATAGAGTTATCTCTTATAATAGCCAAATATGCTTGATACGTATAAAAAAAATATTGTAACACCCCGTAATTTTGTAATATTAAAATTGACAAATTAAAGAATACTTAATTTTTAGAAGAAGAACTAAGGAAAACGGGTGACGCCATTGCGTTCATCTCGGAATTCAGCTTGAGATAGAGTCCGAGTTTGTGTAAAACAGATAAAGTATGAAGAAGTTATGAAACTTAGAAGATTTCAGTTTAAACCAAAATTAAAATAATAATTAAGATCAAAATTCGAAATTCAAATCAGCAAGAAGCGGGATGGGCAGGAATTATCCCGCTCTAAGGTGTTGACCCCCCTAAAGGGGGTGTCGACATAGGTGTTGACCCCCCCGTAGGGGTCGACCCTATCGGCCAGATCTGGACAGTGACGAATTTTGGAGAATTAGGGCTTATGTGGCATTCTCTGATTAGCTGGGTGATGCGGTTTTTTTTGTTTGGATGGTTTAGATGGATCCAACCTAAACTAAAGGCCCTAATTCACCTAATACACCTACATAAACACACCTAGACCTAACCCTAATTTCATTACACAAATCTATGGCGCCTCCGTGCTTCCTTAACCTAAACTAAAACTAGTTTCTCTTCTTCAACAAATCAAAGTAAAGGAATTGGGTAAAGAATAACGGATCTACAACAACAACAATGCCTAATTCTCTTCCTTAATCCAATATTTGTGAGTTCATTGATTATTTTTAGATTAAAATAATGCTAAAACAATTCTGATATGTTGTAAATTGGATATGGGAATTAAACATGATAATAAGATTGGATCTCATCAGTTATATCTTAGCCTATACATCAGATTCGTGATTCTTATATGTCATTAGTCTATACATTAGATATGTGATTCTTATATGCCCATGTTGATATTATCATCAATTTTATCAGTTTTATCTTTATGATCAGTTCAAACTTATGTGTATTTTATTCTTATTATTATGCCTATTCTTTATCTTGTCCTTTCCTCTTTCCCTTTTTGGTTTTTATAGCCAGGCTACTTCAAGCCTAAGCCAAATCTCATAAGAGATGAACGTACGAATGGTAATTTAGGGAACGTTGGGAAATTTGGCATAATATAATTCGTTTGATTTGAACATGACAAATGTTAAATTTGGGGCATGATATGAAATTAAGGATTTTTGGTAATTGACATAATTAGCCTAAAATTGGCATAAATGGAAAATGAATAAATTGGCTAAGATAAGCATGTTGAGACACGAGGTTAGACTCCATTTGCGGTAGAAGCCTGCTCGGAACCAACCAGCCTAACCAGCAACTGCAAACGGTCAGTCTAATGTGAGAGGTCGTATGCATAACTAAAAGATGCTTAGACACGAGGTTAGGTCTGGCTTGTGGCAGAAGTCTGCCTGGAACCGCCTGGCACATCCAGCGGCCACAAGCAATCGACCTAATGTGAGAGGTCTGTGCATTAATAACTAATTAATTCTGATCAAAGATGAATATGATACCTAAAACATCTTAGGTGGGTGGGGTTAAGTTAACATGTGTAATTTGACAACTTAACCAATATTACATGAACAAAGTTGATAGGGTTAAGGCAAGCTTAACCAATAATAGATATTGATTTGATAAGTGATGAGGTTAAGTCAACTGAGCGGATAGGCAACACTTAACCAATATAAGTCGGGTTAGGATAAACCCTGGGAGAAACCCTAGTAGCGGTAGGGACCCTTTTAAGACAGTAACCCACTTAGAGGTATCGATAACCCTGAGGTAGGCAGGGTTGGGGCACGCTTACTGGGATGATTATAAGCGGTCAAATAGGAGCGAGGTTGTAGCAGTATAGATTCCGATGGGTTCGTTAAGCGTGCAAAAAGGTGTTCCCGTCATTGGAAGATTTAGCCACTGTACACCAGTAGGTATAAAGCTGTGCAACAAAGGGTTGCCACTTGTGGAGTGATAGACCCTAAGCTAGGGCCCGCATAGTTATTTACAAGTTAGAAGCCGATCGATTAGGGGTAGTTTGGGGACATCTAATATCTATTATGGGCAAGTAGGATGTCAAGAATTGTATGGGGTGGATACCTCTTACTAGATGTTACGCCTATGGGCTACCAATTGCGGGATTGGGATCATTTCAATAAGAATCACTAGTAGGTGGTGCAGAGAATTAAATTAAGTAAGAAATCTGAGAAGTGCACTAAACATTCCTTTATATTCATCATGTTATCCTGCTTTACCTTATGTCATGGTTATATCTCTCATCCAGTTTATTCCTGTCATAATGCTTTACTTATTTTCTTGCTGAAAATAATTGGACTCTCTAGACTTTATGTCTGACCTTTTTTGTTTCGTCTCTTTTATTTCCTTCCCCCCATGTCCTTAGGGTGGGATTAATGGAGCTTGACTCGGATTCCTTTATTCTTGAATTGCTTGGAACTGTTGGAAGTAATGCCCAACTTTATCTCTTTTCCATTATGGCTATTTGGAGTAGGATTATGATTTTGCTTTTATGTACTCTGATAATAAGTTCGTTCAAGATGGATATTTATGTACTTGACTCTAGTATGTGGTTTTGATGTTGTAACCAAACAAGTTTTGCTTTTCCGCTGCAATGAATAAAATTTGAATTTTCTTAAGTACCATTTTATATATCTGTCTTATGATATTCTATTCTATACTCTTATAATACTCCATGAAAGTTAATGCACCCCTTTAGTGAGTGACATTAATGGACGTGGGGTGTTACACATGGTATCTGAGCTGAAGGTTACCAGAACAGATAAAAGATTTTTGAAAATCGTTTCGAAGAGCATTTTTTTTGTTTTAAAGAGGATATTTTCAAGAGAAAGGTTTGTTATGAAAAACATAATCCCCAAAAGAAATATATCTTTCTTTCGATTCTCTACTTGAATCTCTTTTTCCTTTCTTTTCGCCATAGTTCCGTAGGCATGTTAAAACTACGGCATATGTCAGAGGGAAAAGAAGTGTCACTCCTCCATCTGTAGCTGTAATAGTTTCACCTCCGGCTAATCTTCTTTCAAGCTTCGTAGGGTTTTCCGTGCGATGGAGGCAGCTTTCGAGAGACTTGTAAACATGTTACACAAGGATGGTAAAAATGAGAATGAGGGAGTTTAGGCTAAGGAGAACAACCCAAGGATGAGAAACTTGTTGATATGGCTTTAATCCACGAAGAAGATAAAGGTGAAAAGAAAGAGGTGAAAGTGGAAGAATCACAGAACTAGAAAGTAGAACCTAAGAAGGGTGGAAAGAATAATAAACCCCCGTGATAAGAGGAAGTTTCTTTATTATGGTATAACGGGCCATGTAATCAAGGACTGTAGGAAGAAGAAGAAGAAGCATGGTTGTTTTCATTACGGTGAGACAGGACATATGATTAAAGATTGCCCAAGGAGGCAAGGACAAGGGCAAGGACAGAGGACAGGGTCTACTTCTAGAGGGCATGTTCACGCTCTCATGGCACCTCCGCAAGAGAGAGGTAGAAACATTTTTGTTGAAAGTTTAATTTTCCTTTTTAATCATCCTGTTCATACTTTTTTTGATTCTGGCGCTTCACATTCATTTATATCTTCTTCTATTGTTGAGTCTCTGCACCTAGATACTAGTCTAGTTATGGATCCCATTGTAGTCTCAAATCCTATTGGGGGCACGAATCATCTTTCTATGTTATGTCAGGATTTGAGAATATATGTGTATGGCATTGAGTTCGAATGCAACGCTTATGTGCTTGGTTTCACGGGCTATGGGTTGATTCTAGGAATGGATTGGCTGGCCAGGTATGGTGCCATTCTCGACTGTGAAAAGAGGATAGTTAGACTGTTGACTAGTTTGGGTAATACTCTCGATATCTCATGCGACCCAAAGGGTTTTGTTATCCTTAGCTACCTAGAATCTCTTGACACATCTATTGATTATTTGCAATCTGTTCGAATAGTCCGTAAGTATGAAGACGTCTTTTAGGAGGTTAGGGGCTTACCTCCAAAACATGAGATAGATTTTCATATATACTTGGTGGACAATACAAAGCTAGTTGCATTGCCTGTGCGCCACATGGATCCAAGAGAAAGGAGAGAGCTTAGTAAACAAGTGAAAGAGTTGCTTGAGAAAGGGTTCATAAGAAGAAGTATCTCGGAGTGAGGTGCTCCCGTTGTTTTTGCTACGAAAGACGATGGTTCACTTATTTTGTGTGTGGACTATAGGGAGCTAAATAAACTCACGAAGAAAAATAGACACCCGTTGCTGAGGATAGATAATTTGTTCAATCAGTTGGTTGGTGCTTCGGTTTTCTCGCAGTTGGAATTAGCTACAGGATTTCATCAGTTGAGGGTAGCTGAGGATAATATAGATAAGACTTCTTTTAGGACTCTCGACGGTTTCTTTGAACGGCTAGTCATGCCTTTTGTTTGACAAATGCACCCGCATATTTTGTAGACCTGATGAGTAGGGTGTTTAGGGAGTTTCTAAACAAGTTCGTGGTGATCTTTGTGGATGATATTTTGATATTCTCTAGGAGCGAGGAAGAGCATGCCCTATATCTTAGGGAAGTATGAGAGACCCTTCGAGCACATTAACTCAAAGCTAAGTTCTCCAAATGTCATTTTTGGAGGAAGGAAGTGAGGTTCTTAGGGCACGTGGTCTCTAAGGAAGGGATAGCAGTGGATCCCGCGAAGGTGGTAGCAATCCAAGATTGGAAGATTCCTAGGAATGCAATGAAAATAAGAAGTTTTCTTGGTTTGGCGGGCTACTATAGAAAGTTCATCAAGGACTTTGCTAAGATATCAGCCCCACTTACACGGTTGACGAAAAAGAATTCGACCTTTTCTTCGGATGTTGAATGTGACGATGCTTTCCAATGTTTGAAAAGGGCTTTGACGACAGCTCCAGTTTTATTTTTTCCGGATGGAAGTAAACCGTTCACAGTGTATACCGATGCTTGCGGGACAGGGCTTGGCACAGTTTTGATGCAAGAGAGAAGGGTGATATGCTATGGTGGAATGCAGTTGAAAGTCCATGAGAAGAATTACCCTACCCATGACATAGAGTTAGCTGCCATAGTTTTTGCGCTTAAGTCTTGGCGCCACTACTTGCTTGATGAGAGATTTGAGTTGTATACAAACCATAAGTCGCTTAAATACTTGTTCTCTCAAAAAGATCTAAACTTAAGGCAATAGAGGTGGATGGAGTTCTTAGCATCCTACAATTTTGAGATTGCATATACCCCTGGCAATGGTAACGTTGTAGCAGACGCCTTGAGTAGAACGAAGTTGACTTTGAGTCCTTTATTTGTCGAGCGGCAGAGCTTAGAGTATATCTCTACTTTTGACTTTAGACCCTTTATTGATTATATACCTGGTTTGTTGGCATCGTTAGAGGTGCGACCTACGCTTTTGGGACAGATAGGTATGGCACAACGAGATGACCCATAGTTGATGGAGATAGTAGACAAGATCATAAGAGGGGAGTCTTTGAGCCATCTTAGTAGGTATACTATAGATGAGAAAGGTTGGTTGCGTAGGGATGGGAGACTTTGCGTATATCAAGACAAGAGTTTGAGAAAGACAATCCTTGAAGAAGCACATCGTTCTAAGCGGACCATACATCCCGGTGGAGACAAGATGTATAGGGGCATGAAGCGAGTTTTCTTTTGGGCCGGAATGAAGAAGGATGTGGCTGAGTTTGTTTCTATATGCTTAGTGTGCCAGCAAGTCAAGGCTGAGCAAAAGAAGCCTGGTGGTTCGCTTCACCCTTTAGAGGTTCCACAGTGGAAATGGGAAAGTGTTTCCATGGATTTTGTCGATGGGTTACCGAGGTTAAGGAAGGGTAATACGGGGATTTGGGTAGTAGTGGATAGACTTACCAAGAGCGCCCATTTCATTTCCGTTAAGAGTAAAAGAACAGCGGCATGGTTAGCATCTGTTTATCTCCGAGAGATAGTTCGTCTACACGGCATACCATCTAGTATTGTGAGCGATCGAGATCCCATTTTCACTAGTGAGTTTTTGAAGAGCATGGAAGAGGCGGTAGGAACGCAATTGTGTTTGAGTACCGCTTATCACCCTTAGACGGACGACCAGACAAAAAGAGTGAATTGGATTCTAGAAGATCTTATGAGGTTATGCATCTTGGACTTTGGAGGGACATGGGAGGAACACCTTCCATTATCAGAGTTCACCTACAACAACAACTATCAAACTAGTATTGGCATGGCACCTTTTGAGTCTTTATATGGGTGACCTTGTCGATCACCGACTTGTTGGTGGGAATCTACGGATAAGATTTTGTTTGGTCACGATATGGTTAGAGAAACTCCAGAGAAGATAAACTTAATTCGGAGATGCATGAAGATGGCACAGGACAGGAAAAAGTCATATGCTGATAAGAGAAGGACCGATCTTGAGTTCGATGTCGGAGACATGGTCTTTATTAAAGTATCATTGTTGAGGAATGTAGTTCGCTTTGGATCTGTAGGGAAATTGGTACCAAGGTTCGTAGGGCCATTTCCCATTACAGTGCGAATTGGATAGATGGCTTACAGAGTGAAGTTGCCCGAGAAGCTTAGTGGTGTGCATGACATGTTTCGTGTGTCGCATTTGAGGAAGTGTTTACATGATACTACGGAAATAGTAGAGCCAAGCATGCTTAGAGAAGTGGAAGTAGAGCGAGATGCCACGATTAGACGAGCTCCTACATGCACACTTGGATCGGAGGTCAAGAAGTTACGCAACCAAGAGGTCAGGTTGGTAAAGTCCAATAGGGAGATGATCAAGGAGATGCGACTTGGGAAACAGAAGATAAGATACGTGCATCGTACCCTTTCCTTTTTAAGGGTATGTTTAACTTCTCCTTTTTCTACCACTTTGTTTATACTTGTTCTATCGTTTAGTGTATCCTCTCGATTATATCTTCGATCTTTAGGTAGATGATCTTATGGTTGTAAACATGTGTTTGAAACATGTTATATTTAGTGGATGCAAGTGGTTACTAGTGGTTGCTCTTGGACGCATTTACACACATTTTAGGCACTAAGAACGGCTCAGTCACTTTCATATTGCATATATTTGTTTATTGATTGAAATTTGATGTGTTATCATGTGGATGTTGCATTTGAGTGAAAGATTGTGCACTCATATAGAAGTTATAAAATGCATTAGGAATAATTGCATACATAATGGACGCATAGCACTATCATATTTTTCATTAAGGAGGTCAACTGAATCAGTAGACCGTCTGATCTTTGCATTAGATAAGGAACATATATGCACACTTTTTCATATGTTCATATAGCATTAGAATTTTTTTAAGGACAATGGATGCATGTGGATGATGGATGAGTAGATGGATGATTGGATGGTAGGATACATCCTTCTTAACTTGGAGATTTCGGGGACGAAATCCTTTAAGGAGGGGAGAATGTAACACCCCGTAATTTTATAATATTAAAATTGATAAATTAAAGAATACTTAATTTTTAGAAGAAGAATTAAGGGAAATGGGTTACGCCATTGAGTTCGTACGAGAATTCTGCTTGAGATAGAGTCCGAGTTTGCGTAAAACGGATACAGTATGAAGAAGTTATGAAGCTTAGAAAATTTCAGTTTAAACTAGAATTAAAATAATATTTAAAATCAAAATTCGAAATTTAAATTAGCAAGAAGCGGGATGGGTAAGGTGTCGACCCTTCTCCTAGGGGAGTCGACATAGGTGTCGACCCCCCTATAGGGGTGACGACATAGGTGTCGACTCCCCCCATAGGGGTCGACCCTATCGGCTAGACTTGGGTAGTGACGAATTTTGAAGAATTAAGGCTTATGTGGCATTCTCTGATTGACTGGGTGATGTGTTTTTCTAGTTTGGATGGTTTAGATGGATCCTAACCTAATCTAAAGGCCCTAATTCACCTAATATAACTATATAAACACACCTAGACCTAACCCTAATTTCATTACACAAACCAGTGGCGCCACCATGCTGCCTCAAACTAAACTAAAACTAGTCTCTCTTCTTCAATAAATCAAAGTGAAGGAATTGGGTAAAGGGGAACGGATCTACAACAACAACGCCTAATTCTCTTCCTTAATCCAATCTTTATGAGTTCATTGATTATTTTTAGATCAAAATAATGCTAAAGCAATTCTGACATGTTGTAAATTGGATTTGAGAATTAAACATGATAATAAGATTGGATCTCATCGGTTATATCTTAGCCTATACATCAGATTCGTGATTCTTATATGTCATTAGTCTATACATCAGATCTGTGATTCTTATATGCCCATGTTGATATTATCATCAGTTTTATCTTTATGATCAGTTCATACTTATGCATATTTTATTGTTATTATTATGCCTGTTCTTTATCTTGTCCTTTCCTCTTTCCCTTTTTGGTTTTTATAGCCGAGCTACTTCGAGCCTAGGCCAAAGCTCATAAGAGATAAATGTACGAACATTAATTTAGGGAACGTTGGGAAATTTGGCATAATATAATTGGTTTGATTTGAACATGACAAATGTTAAATTTGGGGAATGAAATGAAATTGAGGATTTTGGGTAATTGACATAATTAGCCTGAAATTGGCATACAAAGCAAATGAATAAATTGGCTAAGATAAGCATGCTGAGACACGAGGTTAGACTCTTTTTGCGGTTGAAGCCTGCCCGGAACCAACCGGCCTAACCAGCAATCGCTAACGGTCAGTCTAATGTGAGAGGTCGTAGGCATAACTAAAATATGCTTAGACACGAGGTTAGGTCTGGCTTGTGGCAGAAGTCTGCCCGGAACCGCTCGGCACATCCAGCGGCCACAAGCAATCGACCTACTATGAGAGGTTTGTGCATTAATAACTAATTAATGCTGATCAAAAATGAATATGATACCTAAAACATCTTTAGTGGGTAGGGTTAAGTAAACCTGTGTAAGATGACAACTTAACTAATATTACATGAATAAAGTGGATAGGGTTAAGGCAATCTTAACTAATAATACATATTGATTTGATAAGTGGATGGGGTTAAGTCAACTGGGCGGATAGACAACACTTAACCAATATAAGTCGGGAGAGGATAAACCCTGGTAGAAACCCTAGTAGCGGTAGGGACCCTTTTCAGACATTAACCCACTTAGAGGTATCGGTAACCCTGAGCTAGGCAGGGTTAGCGCAAGCTTGTTGGGCTGATTATGAGCGGTCAAATAGGAGCGAGGGTGTAGCAGTGCAGGTTCCGACGGGTTCGTTAAGCGTGTAAAAAGGTGTTCCCTACATTGGAAGATTTAGCCACTCTACACCAGTAGGTATAAAGCTGTGCAGCAAAGGGTTGCCACTTAAGGAATGATACACACTAAGCTGGGACTCGCACAGGTATCTACAAGTTAGAAGCCAATCGATTAGGGGTAGTATGGGGACATCTAGTATCTATTATGGGCAAGTAGGCTGTCAAGGACTGTATGGGGTGGATACCTCTTACTAGATGTTATGCCTATGGGTTGCGGGATTGGGATCATTTCGATAAGAATTACTAGTAGGTGGTACAGAGAATTAAATTAAGTAAGAAATCTGGGAAGCGCACTAGACATTCCTTTGTATTCATCATGTTATCCTGCTTTACCTTATGTCATGGTTATATCTCTCATCCAGTTTATTCCTATCATAATTCTTTGCTTATTTTCTTGCTGAAAATAACTGGACTCGCCAGACTTTATGTCTGACCTTTTTTGTTTCGCCTCTTTTATTTCCTCCCCCCAAGGTCCTCAGGGTGGGACTAGAGGAGCTTGACTTGGATTTCTTTCTTCTTGAAGTCTTGGAAGTGTTGGAAGTAATGCTCAGCGTTATCTCTTTTCCGTTATGGCTATTTGGAGTGGGATTATGATTTTACTTTTATGTACTCTGATAATAAGTTCATTCAAGATGGATATTTATGTACTTGACTCTAGTATGTGGTTTTGATGTTGTAACCAAACAAGTTTTGCTTTTCCGCTGCAATGAATAAATTTTGAATTTTCTTAAGTACCATTTTATATATCTGTCTTGTGATATTCTATTCTATACTCTTATAATACTCCAAGAAAGTTAATGCATTCCCTTAGTGAGTGACATTAATGGACGTGGTGTATTACAGTTATTTTGATACTATTATAAGTGCATAGTGTTTAAAACAACTTCAAATATAGATGTATCCATCATAGACGACATGGGTACCATATATCATGTCGCCATACAAGTTCTACAATCAAAACCGCACAATGTCATATTGAAGTTGGATTTCCATTATGAACCAAGGCAAGGGATCGTCTTTACCAAAATCGAGACTCTCAAGCCTGAGCCTTAGGACAAGTACTCAGTCAAGCCCTTAGGAGCGCTAGGGCCGGTCCACATATACATTAGTGGATTAGTTATTCCTGAACAATATGTTTCCCCGCCCTATGGGGCGTAAATCAAGAGCCGCTAGGGACTCAAATCCGAGGTACCTCGCTTTCGATCATCCACATAAGTAAAAATGTCTGGGATCCATACCATGACTCCACTTCTAGCTAGAAAGAAACACATGTCCTCCCTGGGCTCTTTCTCCCGTTTCTGGTTCATACCGGGGTGTGATGCTCGCAAAGTAACGCTATACACAAAGCTATGCTAGTTAAAGTTGTGCTTTGACCATCAGCCACAAGACTCTTCTTTTCAAAAAAAGCCTTGTTCATTTGCATCTTAGCATGCCACACTGACAATTCACGCCATACAACTGATGTCTATTAGTATATAAGCTCTAAGCTCGTACGTCTCAGAGAAGGGTGTTAAGCAAGAGAATAAATTCTCTGCAACCAAACATATATTTATTTAATAGAAATCAATCAACATGGAATGAAGTCCAATGTCAGACACACATCCATTTACAAGCCCATTCCGGGTTTGAACGAAACCGGAGGCACCTTATTCCTCGTCCCACATGCCTAATACAGGAGAGAGGTCCTCGCATATCCGTCGATCTCCAAGTACGCGTGAGCGATCACCACTTATTACCTTGTCTTGGGTGTACAGCCTAATCAAGACATCAGTAATCATCCAAACGATGTGAAGAACTCCGATCTTCAACCATCGTCTTCATCTTAGATTTTTGGTCAACATGTTAATTATTCAGAATGGGTTAAACCCAGTCTTTCGGAATAACTCACCTATTTTATAATCAATAATCAAGTGCAATAAAAACACATCATACGCTTCATTCCAATTCAGATTATTCTTTTAATAAAATATTCACATTATTAGGGAAAGGTTCCCATTAATTTTATCAAAGATAAATCCTTTTAAATTTTTTCTTTAATCTTCCTTTAGATATTATTTCAAAGATTTCATTTTATCTTTTCACAATTCTAAACCAAATTAAGGTTTACCAACTAGTCGGGATTAGTGAATCTTACCTAAGTAGTCATTTAATATTTATTATCCCAATCCCAACCTATTCATCCCATGGAGCCAAAACTGGTAGCACTCCATATCTAACACCCACTGTGTTCTGAGTAAATTTAATTACCCTTTTTACGTTCAAATCTAATTAAATATTTAACTTACGCCTAGAGTAAACTAATGGTACTCCATTCTCGATCATTTCAAGAATTAGATTAATTTAATTATCTCATTCTAATCTAATTAAAGATTCATTAAAACTCAAGTACAGTTTTAATCTCCAAAATCAATATTCAATGATTATTCAAGTTTAGGAAATAACTCCTATCTTTAACGGGGTTAAAGAACCGATGTTATTTAAAACATTGTTCACGATTAACCCAAAATTATCTTCCATCAAATGGAATCTACACGGAAATCATAACAGTATATAATAGACATAAGTTCCCGTATCAGACCAATAATATAAATGGAATAGCGGAAAGGCCTTTTAAATTCCATAAATAAAAACGGTCTTCATCCACAGAAGCTCATCTCGATCACCAAATTAATTTCCATTCAATTCCAATTCAATATATTAAATTGGAAAACTTTACTTTGGAAAATTTCCATTTAAATCTTAATAAAAGATTTATAAATTCCAAAATATATTTTCACTGTTAATTGGGTAAAAGAACAAATGTCGTTTAAAACACAGCTCATGATATATCCAAAATCAAATTTTATTTCTGTTCCAATTAAATATTAATTAATTAGTAAAATTCTCTAAATCTTAGTTAAAAGGTTTATCCTTTTCTCAACTGGGTTTAAAAATAGTGTTATTTAAGACATCATTCACGACAAACCCAAAATCCAATTTATTTCATTTAATTTCAATTAAATATTAATTAATTGGAAAACTTCGTTAAATCGTAATTTAAATATTTATTCTTTTCTCAAATGGGTTTAAGAACAGTGTTATTTAAGACACCATTCACGACAAATCCAAAATCCAATTTCGCTTCAAATCATACGTTGGAAAATTTGATTATATTAAAATTTGAAATCACTTCTTTTTGAAATTCATTATAAAATGAATAAAATTGATCGATAAACCCATTCGGGTTAAAAGGGCATCTAATTATATAACTATTTTTATTGTTCAAACATTTCATTCAACACTTGAATTGATCGATAAACCCATTCGGGTTAAAAGGGCGTCTGACAATATAACTATTTTTATTGTTCAAACATTTTATTCAACACATGAATATTTTATATTGTTTATACGTTCAATAAAAATGATATTTTTATTATTCAAACATTTTATGCGGCACATGAATATTTTATATGGTATATACATTCAATAAAAATGATACTTTTATTGTTCAAACATTTTATTCGACACATGAGTATTATATATGGTTTATACATTCAATAAAAATGATACTTTATTGTTCAAACATTTTATGTGACACATGAATATTTTATATGGTTTATGCATTCAATAAAAATGATATTTTTATTGTTCAAACATTTTATGCGACACATGAATATTTTATATGGTTTATACATTCAATAAAAATGATATTTTTATTGTTCAAACATTTTATGCGAGACATGAATATTTTATATGGTTTATACATTCAATAAAAATGATATTTTTATTGTTCAAACATTTTATTTGACACATGAATAATATATATGGTTTATACATTCAATAAAAATGATATTTTTATTGCTCAAACATTTTATGTGACACATTAATATTTTATATGGAATATTCATTATTTTAAAATATATATGTATACATATTTTTTTTTTATATTCTTTATTTCTAAATACTCTTTATTTTAAAATATTCTTTATTTCTAAATCGAAATGCGACTCAATCAATTACCATATAATTTCAGTTATATGGATTTCATACATCGCATGTGTTCAACAATAATTATAAATAATCATTAAACAATCCATTCACATCTAGAGTGAAATTTACAACTGTGTAAGCATTAAAATAAATAAATAACGCTCATCACAGCCTATCTACCCATCGATTGACATATAATGAAATATTGGGATTAGTGTATGTCAAATATCATCCCAATACCTGTGTGGGGTTTTCAAACAACAACAGTCTATTTAAATAAATCATTGGTTAATAAATATAACCAATTCTAATTTGGTTTGAATTATTTTTCTACTTAGCCAAATTTACTGTTTAAATTATAAAAGGGATATTTATAATTAAATTTCAACTACCACATTAATATTAACATTTAAATAATGTTAAACATTTCAACAGTCAAATCAACACACAATACAGCCAATTAAATCGTCCATGGTTTATGGACGAGAGAGGTAAACTAACAGGCACCGTGTATAATTTATAGTGATTAAAACTGATAGAAATCTACACTGGCAATTTTTTTATACATGAATATAATAACATGATAAAATAATTTTGAGTGAGAAGGAGTTCTCACGTTGGGTTTCCACTCCATCATTTTTTATGCAAAGGAATGTGACCTTTTTGGCTCAAAAGTCCACATACGACATCCAGATCACTCCAAATAAGTTTTATTGCGAAGCTCTCGTCGATACGGTTCCAACGCATCTTGTTTCGCTGAATTCCGAGTTCAAATGAAAAAGTTATGCTTTTTTCAATTTTCATGTACATATATGTAATTAAATTAATTAATTAATTAATTACCTTAATCTTTACTAATTACATCCTCTAATCTCTTTCTTCTAACGTATACATAGCATCCCCATGTCCTTCTTCATGCAATCTTCCTTCACCTTTTTCTTCTTTGTTTCTCCATGAAATCACAAACCGTAAACACCATTCTCCTTCTCTTCTTCTCCTCTACAATCTCAACACCATGAATCTCAAACACAAGCTTGCTTCCTAAAATGCGTTTACTGTCATCCCACGAATGCATGCTCTAGGTCCCAACACTTTTTGTCACCGAATCGCCTCAAATTTGGCCACAACATCCTATTCTACCTTCTAAACACCAAAACAAACTCGAATTCATGCATCGTTGCTTCTATGTGAAGAACGATACAACCCTAGCTCGCATAAATCCAAAAAATGCGCGCTGTAAATTTTTGAGCGTACAAAATCTTCACCAAACTCAGCCAAATTGATATATATGGAAGCTTACACCCATACGAGTTCAAAGATCTAAGCTTTGCAATTTGTAGAATTTTCTTTGATTTGTTATGGATTTTAGAAGTTGCATTTAGGTTTAGGAAATGTTGAGAAAAGGGGCTACAACGAATGAATGATTAGGATTAGGTTTTAGAAGTGTTTAGGATGTTATATAGTAGGTGCAAATTAATTTTATATTAACTTTATTCCTTTTTATACTCAAATTATGCCTATTTTCATTGTTTAAAAATCCGTGTGACCATCTACGGATCCAGTTTTCGCTGAAAATTGATGTGCACATACTCTCTGATATTACAGACCCAATGAAACTAGTTCTGTCGAATTCCGAATCTGTATGCACAAATAGCGAATTTTTGAAGCCAAAATATTGTCCATTTCTCACTTTAAAAATCATGCCTGGTCACATATTGATTTTAAAAATCATGAAATTTGGAATCTTACCATTATTCAATGCTACAGATTCAATAAGAAAAGTTTCGTCGAATTCTGAGGTCATCTCAATAACGTTCCTTTGTAAAACTGCTCAAATTAGCTTCAAAATTGTGATTTTAGTGTACCTTTTCTTCTTATACGGCCAAACGCAAACTCCAAAAATTATTCCCTTTTGGATTTAACCATTATTTGATGATACGAATCCAAAAAAAAGTGGAACTGGATTCCGAGATCGTCTCAACAATGTTCCTTTTTAAACAGATCACTTGTTTTTGAACAAATGGATTTGCCTCTCACGGCCACATACAAACTCCGTTCGACGCGCATTTCGGAACTCAACAATGATTTGTCACTATGAATCCAAAAAAATTTATCTCGTCGAATTCTGAGCTTCCCAGCAAAATTTCACTTTTGAAGGGCTATGCGATGATTTTAAAAATCGAATTTCTAAATTTTTCAAAACAAAGCTTATAAATCAATTTGATAATTTTACTGAGTTTTTTTTAAGTCGAATGAAATATAAAAACTAATTTCAAAATTATTCTTAAATTTTATTTAGCAAAAATAACCAATTTATATTCACAAATTCCTTAAAATAGCTTAAATTAAAATTTTAATTTGGTTCTGAAAATGAGGGTTGTTACATGCTTATCTAGTTTGTAAACTGAATTAATGTGGCATTTTATGTAGTGAATTAAGTTCTTTTATTTTAAATGATAATTCTAGAAGTACCTGCAATTAATATGTATAAATTTACAGGGTGTTATTGATATTTCTTAAACATGTGCAACAAAATGATTTAATCGCTGAAACATGTGCAACGGTACGTTTAATTGTAGAATTATCTGCAAAAATTTCACTTAATGGTAGAAAAACTTAACGCCATTATTTTTGCAAGTTTGGTAATAAAAAAATGCACCACAGTATAAAAAAATTCAAAAATTACAAACACTAGCAGAAGCATTCTGAAAAAAAAAATTCAGTAAAATCAGCAGTTATAACCAATAATTGCATACATGTATGCAACAATTCATCCTAAGTTTACATTAAAAATTTGGATGAATTATTGCATACATGTACAATTATTGGTTATACTTACTGAGATGTCTACAATTAAAGATAAACAATTTTGCCTGGCTTACGAATTATTGCTGAAATTTATGCAATTATTGTGTATAATTGCTGAAATGTATGCAACAATGTTAAAGTAGATGAAGGCTTATCAATATGTGTTGATATGTATGCAATTAGTTCTTATAATTGCTAAAATGTTAGCAACAATGCCTAAAAACGGTGTATGGTTGAAAAAACAGGCGGCGAATGGTTATTGCATAAAACGATGCAATTATTGTAGTATATTGCTGACATTGCAGCAACAATACTGCAGTTTGATGCATAACTGCATTTGTGGATGAAATATATGCATGTAATCAGAATTCTTGCACATTTATATGCAAATATTCAGAATATTTGCATAATTATCTGTAAAAAAAAACATTTAACTGCAGACATCAAAGGAAAAACCTGCATAATTGCAGACGTTGCGGAAACAAAGCAGAATAATTGCAGAGAAAACAACAAAAGTTACCAAAAACAGAAGATCATAATAAAATTGCAGTAAAAAGGCAATCCCTTACAAATAGTAAACACTAACCCAAATTTCAAAAAAAACATTAAAATACTAAGCAAAATTGCAGGCAGTTGTCTTTCGATGAACAAATCTTTTTGTTATGACCTAACTTCTTGCACAAACCACATCTAATAGTCTTCGTAAATTCATTAGCAGATTTTAACCTTTTAGTTGCCGATGGGTAACTAGACATTCTTCTACCTTTTTGAGAAGTTATAATTGCATCTTTAGCAGAAACATCTTCGCCCATAAAGTTTATGATATGATTGACTGAATGAGAATAAGCTAACCGAAAATAACCAATTTGAAATAATCTTCAATGTAGTCATGCACATTCAACTTGACACAACTCAAAATACATCGAACAACAGAAGCACAAGGAAAACCATTAATTTTCCACATGTTACGAGAACTGGAAATTTGCGTCAAGGGCTTACTAGGCCGGTCGAATTTGTTTTAAGGACACAGCTTAGTCCGAATTTGTTTTAAGGAAAAAATTTATATGCTCTATATTCAGAAACCCTTTTCCCCTTTCTCAAAATGAAAAATCGATCTTCATCAAATTTCTTTATTTTGATCTGCGCCTTCTTCAAATTTCGATTTAATATATGCGGATGGATTTGTATTAGCGTCAATTGATTAACACAAATCAGTACAAATTAGTAAAAACCGCAGGTAATGAGCACAAATCACCACAAATCGTAGATAATCGCATGTATTCATCTTATTCAAACTTCATGTGTTGCAAATCAGCACAAATCAGTGCATCATGAACGATTTTATCTTTTTCCAGAAAATCATATAGCTTATACTTTTAACAGAAAAAAGATAAATGGTTTTATCTATTTCGCAGAAAATCATATAACTTATACTTTTAACAGAAAAAAGATAAATGGTTTCTTAGAAAATAATATAATTTAATCTTTAATGGCTATTTCGTAATGGCATAGTAAAAATTTAGTAAAAGATGATGGGCTGAAACTTGCTAAACTACCAACAAATAGTAGCTACAAAAAGATAAAGCAAAGACCAAAGACACTTATAATATAATAAAATATAAAGGAAAGGTATTAAAAATATGACTTGTTAATGATAAAAAATAACTTTTGATTACAAAATTGCATTTTTTTTAATTAACTATTTTTAGATGTTTAGCAGAATATCTTATTTTATTTCAGATTTAAAAAATATAGTTGATTCTATCTTTTAGTAAAGGATAAAAGATAAGTTAAATCGAATATCTTATTTTATTTTAGATTTAAAAAAGATAATTGAATTTTTTTTTAGAGCTAAAAATGATTACAATTGTTCTGTTAATTTACTCTTTTCACTTGTTGTTTCATAATGTCATAAAGGGTGCCATGATACCTGCTGTACATGATACAAGTGGTGAGAAATATGAATGTATGAATAGCAAATGTCGCTAAAAAGATAAACATATGTATATTTTTTCTGTTTTGTTGTATTGTACAACTAATACATATCAGCAGCTTCATTGTATAGACTATGCTTTTGTTTTAAACAAAATAACAAAAGATAAAAGAACTTTTCTTTTATATTATTAACATTTTTCATTATTTTAAGGACTAACTTCCATGGCAATTAAACACTTCAGGGCGCCATTTTTAACAGAAAAAAGATAAACGATTTTATCTTTTTCCCAGAAAATCATATAACTTACTTTTAATAGTGTTAGATCCAAAATTTGGTCTAACACCCGAATTGTTCTAATTTGGGGGAGATTAATATCAGAAAAAATGCAAGAAAGAGCATAAAAGACACAAGGTTTATAGTGGTTCAGCGTTAATGAGCCTACATCCACTTTATATCAATGATTATACTTAAGATTCGAGTACAACCAATGATTTATCTCTCAACCTCACTTTTACAATATTGATTCACTCAGTAAATTCAAGATAACTCTGAGTAGAAATAATGGAGATATGATTAGAGCTCTGAATTGCCAAAGAGATCCTTAAAAAGCCAAGTCTGGGGCTATTTGTAGGTGATATTTGCAGACAGATCGTGGTCACACGTGGCACAAATCCCGAGGATCTCGGATCAGTTCGTAGCTTGATGAAGAAATGGTCAAAATGGCAGTTACAGACAGGTGTCGCAAGATCCTTCATCTTCGGATCGTGAATGACTTGGTCGTGGCCCTCATCTCTCAGCTTCAGGGATCAGATTGTGGTAATGACTCAAGTGTGGATGGATCGGATCGCGGTAGGGAGCTACGATCGGGGGGGGGGGGTGTAGTAGTGTCACGATCCGAGGGAGATAAAAGTACTACGATCGAATTTTTAATGGTTTTGACATATGTGGATCCATATTATCTTTATATATGAACCTTGGTGGCTTGGTCCAAAAGCTAGCTAACATTTTGCCCCCTCGAAGTATGTTTTATTAGGGATGGAACATGCTTCGAAATTTCTGATCTATCTTTTCACAAAGTGATTTGAATTAGTAGTCGTGTCTGTCTGAAATGTCGTACTGCTTCAGGAAGTTGTGTTCTTTGACTGGTATAAATAGCGGGTTGTATCATTAGTCACTTCTCTGTTCATCGGGTAGTTTTCATCTCTCGAGTTTCTAGAGATATTATTGTCAAATTGTCAGGTAAAGTTTTAAATCTTTGTAAATATTTCTGGGTCTTTCACTATAGTGATTGCCCATCGAGTTCGGGTCGTCGAAATATCCTACAGTTCTTAGGATTGGGCACTCATCACGATTTGGCAATCGAACGTGCCCCTTTTCAAGCTATATTGGGCCTTCCAATTTCGATCACGGGTTGTTGACAGAGCGGGCCCCATCATGGGCCATGGTGGGCTCTAACCCGTGGCTCATAGGCTTCTGCGGATCGAATGAGACAAACTAGAGGGTACGAACGGTCAACCAACCATCTATATAAGCCAGCCGCCTCCCTTATCTTTTTCTTCCTTCTTTCTTTATAGCCACCATCAATTCTTCAACAAGAACAAAACCTAACTTAGCTCCAAAAATCGAGATTTTCTTTATAATTAAAAAGGTAATGGCGTTTGGTTCTTCTCCTTTTGTTTGATTTCTTTTCCGCGCCTCCTTATTCCCTTTTCACCAACATAGCGATAGTGAAAAATGAAGGCGCCGGGTCTGGAGATAGTGATAGATGGGTTCAGTTTCGTGGGTTCATGAATGGAGAGGAGAAACAAGAGAGGAGGAAGAGCAGGCGAGGTCGGATCGTAGGTGAGGTTCGGGTTGTGGAAGCAGGGGAACTAGGGAGCAAAGGAAGAATAGAAGCATGGTTCTAGACAACGGATCAGGTCGCTGGACTAAGATCGGACCGTGGTGATGGGAACGAATCGTGGAGGTTTGTCGTAATCCATTCGAGTAAAGCACAATGGGTCAAGAGGTTCAGCGTTCCACGATCCGTTGTTCTTCCATGAGCTAGTGCTTTTCCACGAGTCTACTCCTGCTTCGCGAACTAGCGATGCATCATGATCCAGACTTCATCTGACGATCCGGTCTGATGAGCGATCCAATGCGCATACTGGCATACAACGTACCTCTAATAAACCAATGGACAGTTAGATTAGAGCCTTCGAGATGAACTTTCTGGACTGAGCGACTTAACTTGATGGCATATCACGATCAATATCCTGTTCATTTAACTAACTTCATGCTTTTCTTATATGTATGCACAGGCACACACTTGCACTTACACACACTGGGAACAGGTAACTTGTGTTCTAATTTTTACTCGCCAACACAGCTATGTCTGATAAAAAAGTGACTAAGACACCAAACGAAGGTACCAAATCAGAGACATCAGCACATCACGGCCCTGATGTGCTTCCCTCAGATTCAGATGGGGAAAAATCTGACCCTGATTACGAGACGGATACCAATATAGAGTTAATGACTTCTGAGATCACATCCCTTGATGATGAGGATGATCGAGCTCCTGACGAAATTCCGGGTGTTAAGGAAATAGAGAAGCTCACTGATTCTCTACCCTTCAAGTTAGACGATATAAAACTTAAGAAGATATGCTTAAGACATGGAATTCCCTAGGACGATGTGAAAACTCCAGAAAGCGGAGATAGACCTCATTCTGGCCCAGAGGGGTACATGACTGTTAGTCGACTCATGTGCTAGGTAGGAGCTATTCCTCTCTTCCCTCCACTTGTTGTCGATCTCTTAAGACAATTACATATTGCCCCTATGCAACTCCATCCGAATGCCTACGCGGCTCTGTATAATGCTTATACGGAGATTCTACAGACTGAACTTACCCTTAAAGATCTGAAATTATATTACCATTTCAAGCATCGTTCCACAGAGGCTCCCAATTTTTCTTTCTTCGAATCAGTTGCCAACAGAAAAGTTGTGACGGATGGTTATAGTAATATAGGGGATATCAAATCTGTCTGGTTCTATATAAACATCAAGCTGGATGTGCGAGGAAGTGGGTACAAGCAAGTATGTTTTCAACTTTCCCGCATTTACTTCGAATGCATAATTTCAGTGCTAATCAGTCATTTTGTTCCATACAGATCACAACTTTGAGAGAACGGAAGGATCGATATATGAAGACCGAATGTCCCGCCTTCTCAAAAGTAACTCAGATTTCTTAAGGATTAAGAAATGTATTACCGACGAGAACATTCACAAACACCGTCTTTTAGATATAAGATTCGGACTTGGAGCGGGTGGCAAACCTTACAAGTATATGCCTCCGACTGAGGGAGAAGGAACTTCTCAAGCCGTAGAGACAACCAACCTTCGCAAGAGTCCTTCGCCTATGATCAATCAAGATGATGAAGATTTAAATGTATACAAAGGAAACGAAGGGCAAGCTGACGAGCCGAAGGAGGTCCCAAGCTCTGAGGGGCAGTCTCCCTTAAAAACTTCATCAGCAGTTGAGTCTGTCGCTCAGGATGAGTTAACGGAGGAACAGATACTCGGGGAATTGAATAAGATTCCTTTACTATATGATACCTATACTCAGGAAGACTTCGAGGGGAACCAATTTTTCCTATCTCTGAGGAGATGAATGCTCTTGTTGGAGAAAAAGGAGTCACACAAACGAGCCTAACTCTGGGCCCTGGTCCATTAAAGGGGGATTTCACGGGATGCACAAATCACATGCACCATTTATCATAACACTTTTATACCACTGACATTCATAGTTTTAACATGCACCTGTTTCTTTTGCAGGGGAAATGTCTCGTAAACGGTCTTATTCTTATCGTTCCCTTCGTGAGGGCACACCAAGCCTCCTTCCAAATCCCGAGCATGTTCATAGTGATAGTCGGGGAAGAGATAGTCATCGGCCTCGGGATTCTCATCAATCTTATTCTGCACGATCTCGATCTCCGTCAAAGCAAGGTTCTGGAAAGCCTCACAGTCGTCCATCTCTTCCGGCTGGGGGGTAAGCAACTTCTTAGAGATTTGACCCCTACGAAAAGTACGCCTTCTCATATCCAGTCTTCTAAAAAAAACCACAAGCCAAAGGACAAGAACAAAGATGACAACAAGATCATGGAGAAGAGAAAGGCATCTCATGTTTCCTCTAGTGAGCACGACTTGGATACCACTGCTGCATAGAATATTTCTCCTAATTATGAAATTCAGGCCAGGCTGGAGCGCTTGCGAAAGCAATTCCCTGATATTTTCTTTGAGAGGATGATGTTCGTCCCGAATCTTGAACTGGTTCCCGAGGATTAGGACACAGAGGTGATAGGGTTCGTATGCCATGTGGCTAAACAATATGGGGTAATGAAGAAGCATGCTGCCACACTTTCTACTGCCATCCGCCAACTGGAGACGGAAGCAGATAGAACCAGAGTGAAGATTGGTAATGATGCTAGGGCTAGGAGCAAAATGGAAAAAGAACTAGAGGATGCACAGGCCCATCTGGCTTTAGCTCGGAGAGATGCAGAGAATTACATATTTGAGCTAGAAAGTGCTAGGGAGCGTTTTCGCAGTGAGCTTGATTCAAACAGCCAGGAACGGGTGGCTCTGAGGAAGGAAGTGGAAGATCTTAGGGCAATCAACACTGATTGAAAACAACACAGGAACACTTTGCTGCTGAGAAAGCTGTCTGAGAGAAAGAGAGGGCGAGCTTAAAAGACGACCTCGCTCTTTCCAAAAAAGAAAAAGGGGTTTTAAATGATCAATTTGTCCAAGCTGAGGAGCGTGCAACTCTTGCTAAAAGTAACGCCAATAATTCTCTTGAATCGGCCACTACTTCTACTATAAGCTCGCTGAAAAAGAGAAAGAGATAGCTGGTTTTGATGAACTGTTGTTTGACTTCTTTGGTCAAGTCATCAAGACTCGAGACATCTCTTGGATTCCGGACTATCATGTTACTCTGGCCAATGTATAGGATGCAATTGTCGAAGGCGAGAAGCGGCGGTTGATGGTCGATAAGATCGATGAAAACCAGCTGATGCAAACCTTTCTCAGAGGTGAAGAACCTGAGGATTTGGAGAAAGGCAGGCACCTAATCCATGAAGAGATCAAGAGGGAGAAGATTAAGCTCAAGGGCAAGGATAAGATTGACGAAGGCTCTAGCTCGATGGTGGAGCCCAAAACATCTGAAGTCGAGGAATATAACCCTGATGATCCATTGATTCCCTTGGCTCCAACCCCTCCAGTTGTCAAAGCCACCATTACAAATCTGGGCGATGAGTCGGCTGAAGGTATCCCCATATTCTCTCCACAGTTCTTCAAAGCAGTTGTAGCTTGTCGTCGTCTCACGGGACAGACAACTAATATGGCCACATCTTCTCCCAATTCACTAACAATTGCTTCTCATGGTGTAGGTATCAAATCGGTCAAAAAAGATGCAGAGGAAAAGGTAGTGGCAGAGAAAGTTGACGTCCCCTCGGGTAGGATGTTGAAGTTTCTGAGATTCCAAAGCAAAACGAGGGTACAACAAGTGAGAAAGTCACTGTAGCACCCGTGGAATCCGGCACCGGCGCTCCTGCGGACGCTGAAGTTATTGCAGCTTTGCAAGACACAGATGGTGGTCACGGAGATGAGGAAGAGGAAGTTGTCATCACAAATGAGGCCAAGGATGATGATAGTGAAACCTTGGCTGACATGCACGCTAGGAAAGAAAAGCAGTTGGTTCTTAAGAAGGGGGAACATGGCCCTGTATACGTGCCTCCTATCTCTGAAGTCGACCCCAAAACTGGGTTGGTTATATGATTCTCTTCCAAATCAATAACTACTCAGCTTGGCTCCCAGCCTTCTAGTTCTCCCCCGAAGTCTCTTGTTGATAAGAGAAAGAGGAAGAAGAGTGTCCGCTCTGATGCTGGAAAAGAGGAGTTGGAGAAAAAGAAGAAGGAAAAGAAGTCAAAGTCGTTTCCTAAGCGTAAATAGAATGCACTTATTGGCTCATATTTTTGCTTTTAGGCTTTCCACTAGCCAAAAAATGTAGTTGTGAGAGTGGCCCTCACTTTGGTTTAGCTTCTTGTTCTTGTAAACCTACTTCTAGTGAATGAAAATCTATTTCTTTTACACCATTGTGTACTTGCAAGTTTACCATGTTTGCAGAGTTTATTGTCCTGAATCACAAAATTTAAAAATAACCGTAACCGAAATAATCGTAACTAAATACTGAAGTCATGAATCGTATGCACATGCCCCCAATCAATCATTAATATGGTGCTTGGCCGGGGCTTAATGAGGATTGATTAGAGTCATATATGTGTTGCCCCCCATTCCCGGAAAAGAGGGGTTCGGGCCCCCTTTTTCATTCTTGTCCCCACTCGTGTGGTGGGATGGGAGCCCTTGAGTGGCATATGTCACTCTGCCTTTATGCTCTCCCGATCCTTCGGTGAGGTAAGATTTCTTGTGGCGCTAAGTCTCTAGCATCTTTATACTCTCCTGATCCTTCAGCGGGTTAGAGTTCGAGTGGCGCTAAGTCTCTAGCACCTTTATACTCTCTTGATCCTTCAACGGGTTAGAGTTCGAGCTTGATTCTTGGTCTATCCACCAATCCTTTAGCGGGGCAGAAGTTCTGGGGGCGCTAAGTCTCTAGCGCCTTTATACTCTCCCGATCCTTTAGCGGGCTAGAGTGTTATCAAGGCGGTTTTATCGCGGTGCATTTGAACGCCTTGGGGACGTTATTTTTGCGTCCTTCATACTCTCTCCCTAACCTCGAGAGTTAAAGTGCAAGCAGTAGTGCGATTTACCTTGCCGCACCTTTTGGAGCTTTAGTTACCGTTAGTCTTCCGATCTGATAGTTCGCGTTTTGAATTAGGTATATTATGATCACTGCCTAGCTTAAAACAAATCTCAAAATGGTAATGATCTATTTTAATTAAAATAAAAGAGCAGACAGGAAACAATGCAGAAAAAGTAAATGACACGCGATATTTTCATAGTGGTTCGGTCGAATCATGACCTACGTCCACTTTATAATCTTTTGTTCAAGTAACCAGACTGTTCTAGGCAAGTCGAGCCTTCTTATATGGTCCTAAAAACAAAAGAGTAAAACTAAAAATTTCATGTCAGATAAGGCCGCAAATGCTGGGCATTCCACACTCTGGGGATTTCATCTCCATCCACGGTTGCTAGCTTGAAGGTTCCATTATCAAGCCTTCGTAAAATGGAGTACGGTTCTTCCCATTTCGGGCCCATATGTACTGGGGGTGGAAAGTCGCACTTCAGAACCAAGTCTCCGGGTTTGAAGGTTCGAGCTCGGACTTTCTTGATGTAATGCCTCAAGGCACATAGATCGGCTTCATCCCTCTTTTCTTCAACCATGTCTAAAGACTTAAGGAGCAGCTCATTGTTGGTCATCGGATCATAATAAGTGGTTCGATGAGATGGTACTTCCAACTCGGCCGGAATGACCACTTCAGCTCCAAAAGCAAGGGAAAACGGGGTATGACCCGTTGCCGACTTGTACATTGTCCTATATGCCCATAGTGCCAAGGGTAGTTCATCAACCCAGATGGCTTTGGCCCTCTTCAATCTTTTCTTTAGAATGGATTTAATCACCTTGTTTACTGCTTCGACTTGTCCGTTCGATTGCGATTGTGCCACAGAGGTGTATCTTTTCTCTATATGATACTTCTGACAGAAATCTCGAAACTTGGTACTGTTGAATTGGGTCCCATTATCGGTTATGATGACTTTTGGAATCCCAAACCGACATATAATGTTCTTGACAACAAAATTGATCACTCTCTTGGTTGTGATCGTGGTCAAAGGCTCTGCTTCTACCCATTTAGTGAAATAATCCACGACCACAATAGCGAACTTTGCTCCGCCCTTTGCTATGGGAAGGCCCCCAATAATGTCAATCCCCCACATAGCAAAAGGCCATGGGCTTGTCAGTGTCTTCAACTGGCTAGGTGGCGCCCTAGGTATCTTGGAAAATTTCTGACAGGCGTCAAAACGTTGTGCATACTTGGCTGCATCCTTGTTTATGGTAGGCCAGAAATAGCCATACCGCAATATCTTCTTCACCAGCGTTTTCCCTCCAGTGTGATCACCACGTTCGCCTTCGTGGACCTCTTTCAGCACACGCTTGATGTCATCATGGGCAATACACCGAAGGAGGGGCATCGAGAAACCTTGTCTGTATAGGACATTGCCTTGCAACACATATTGGGAAGCTTTTCGTATAACTGCACACCTCTCACTTTTCTTCGTTGGAAGCGTTCCATTTATCAAAAACTTCTTTAGAGGCGCCATCCAGGACTCCCTCTCAGGTTCAATCTCTAGTACCAGATCAACTTCCATCTGATCTATGCTAGGAGATTGTAGTACTTCAATTGGGACCAGCTCCGTATCCTGAGGATTATCTGGACTAGCCATTTTCGCTAACTTGTCTGCCTTTTGGTTCTCCGTTCGGGGAATATGACATATGCTGTGGTGGTCAAAACCTTCCAGCAAATTCTTCACTTTTTCCAAGTATGATATCAGCCTTGGACTCTTAGCCTGAAACTTTCCAGTGACTTGGTTTACGACTATCTTGGAATCACAAAAGATGTCTAGCTTTGTGATATCCAATTCCTTTGCGAGTTCCATCCCGACAATTAGGGCTTCATACTCGGAGTTGTTACTAGTGGCGTGGAACTCCAGTCTAAGAGCGTAATATATTAACCGTTTCTCTGGAGTTTCGAGAACCACTCCGGCACCAGATCGTCTGTCATTTTTAGCCCCATCGGTGTATAGTTTCCAGGCATTAGGGTCGACGAGTAGCTTTGGCGGATCATCCTCTTCGGTTACTACATCATCTTCTAGGATGGTGAACTCTGCTATAAAATCTGCAAGAGCCTGCCCTCTTATCGACCTTCAGGGCTGGAAGTTCATGTCGAATTGACTAAACTCGATGTTTCATTTGAGCAACCTTCCTGATGCTTCTGTTCTTTGCAGAACTTGCTTTAGTGGGTGATCGGTGTACACAGTAATGGGATGAGCCTGGAAGTAGTGGCGAAGTTTTCTAGGCGCAATTAGTAAGCTATATGCCAGCTTTTCAATTTTTGGATAATTCCATTCTACAGCCGCCAATTTCTTACTCACATAATACACTGGTCTTTGTACCTTATCCTCTTCTCTTAACAAAGCCGAACTGATTGCGTGAGATGACATTGCCAAGTACACAAATAAATCCTCTTGATCCACAGGCTTAGACAGTATCGGGGGTCTTTCCAGATGGTTCAACATATTCTGGAATGCTTCTATACAATCGGGAGTCCATTTAAAGTTGCGCTTGCCTCGTTTTATCAGCTCGAAAAATAGGTTGCATTTATCTGTAGCTTTGGAGATGAACCTACTCAGCGCCGCCACCTTCCCAGCGAGGCTTTGGATATCCTTAATCTGATTTGGTTCTTGGATATTCCAGATTGTTGTAATTTGATCTGGATTGATTTCAATTCCACGCAAGCTGACGATGAATCCTTAGAATTTTCCAGATGCTACCCCAAATGAACATTTCAAAGGATTCAGTTTCATCCCATATTTCCAGAGAATCCCAAACATCTTTGCCAAATCATTAGTATGGTCAGATGATTGTTTGGACTTTACCAACATGTCGTCAATGTATACTTCCATCGTTTTCCCGATTTGGTTGTAGAACATTCTATTCACCAATCGCTGATATGTAGCACCGGCATTCTTCAAACCGAAAGGCAGCACCACATAGCAGTATAATCCCAAATATGTAATGAAGCTGGTATGCTCTTGGTCTAAGACGTGCATGGGGATTTGATTGTACCCTGAGTATGCATTCATAAAAGAAAGAAGTTCATGACCTGCGGTTGAATCTATGAACTGATTGATTCGAGGTAACGGAAAGTTATCCTTTGGGCAGACTTTGTTTAGATCTGAGACATCGATGCATTTACGCAACTTTCCATTGGCCTTTTTTTTTTACCAAAACCGGGTTTGAAATCCAGTCAGGGTATGTTGGTTCTTTAATAAATCTGTTACTCCTCAGCTTTTCTACTTCTTCCTTCAAGGCGGCATACCTCTCTGGGCCAAGCATTTGCCTTTTCTGTTTGACAAGAGGATGTTTTGGGTTGATGCTTAACGAATGACTCATAATCGATGGAGATATTCCACACATGTCCACATGGGTCCAGGCGAATACATCCAAGTTAGCTTTTAGGAAATTTGTTAATTCTTTGGCTCGAACATGATACAACTGGGATCCAATCTTCAGGACCTTCTCTGGGTCACTATCATCGATTGGTATATCCACAGTCACTTCATTGGGAGTCGCCATTCTACCACCAGGCTCTTCATCCTCTCTGGTATCTATGTCCTTGGACAACTCTCTAGGCGACCCTTCCGAAGGTATTTTCTTTAGTTGCTACGACGATTCCTCCCTCGGAGGGGAAGAACCACCTTTTGTTTCTACATCTTTCCCTTTGCGGAGCAATTTTAACTCTACAGTGTAGCATGCTCGTGCAACAACTTGATCTCCTCTGACTATGCCTATGCCGACATCCGTCGGGAACTTCAACAACAGGCACCAGGGTGCAATGCAGGCCCTGAATTTGGCTAGGGCTGGCTGGCCCAAAAAGGCATTGTACGACGACTTAATGTCAATGACTACAAAGGGGAGAATACCCACTGTCTGGCGTTCTCCTTCCCCAAAGGTTACTAACAATTCCACGTATCCTATTAGAGCAGTCGAGGCCCCATTAAATCCACATATCCAACCCTTGCATGGTTTCAAATGCTTTGGCTCGAGTTTCATTTGGTCTAATGTTTTCTTGAACAGAATGTTTACCGAACTCCCGTTATCCACTAAAACTTTATGAACTATAGCTGGACCGATGGTGACGGTGATCACTAATGGGTCTTTAGTTGGGGAGTGAACCCCAATACTCTCTCGCTCGCGAAATATAACGTCATCAGACATCGTCTTGCTTAACCGGAGCATTATCCTCGGGGTTGCTACATTCCCCTACTTCAAAATGTTGTTTAGCTGCATTCACGTACTAATCCATAGCTCTGAAACTGTGCCCTGCCATGTGAAGCCCACTAACTATGGTATTGATGACGATATTTTTTCCTTTTTGTTGAGCCGTTGGTTTGACAACAGGTTGGCTTTGGTTCGGGGCTTGTACGGCTTTCCCTCGTCCTTAGGAATCACCTTATATTCATCAAGCTTTCCTTCTCGGAGCAATTTTTCAATCGCACCTCTCAAATGACGACATTCGTTTGTGGAATGACCATGAACCTGATTAAAAAGATAGAATTTCCCAGTTTCACGCTCTTTTTCCGTTGAATCTCTCGGAGGAGGCCTTTTGTATTGGAGGACATTATATGTATCCAGGAAGATGTTTTCCAACGTATCAATTATCGATGTGAAGCTATCAAACGGTCTGGGCCTGGATCTTCTCTGAGAGTCATTTCCTTGATTTCTCTTTTGATTATTGTTATTACTATTCTCCGATTGGTGACCATTGCCTTGATTCTTGTTCCCGACATTAACTTCAACTTTTCCTGAGCTATCTCCTGTTTGCTTAATGGCCACATTACTTGGGATATCCTGCTTATCAGCAGCCTTCCTCTTTCGGTTGGCGTAAATTTCCTCTCGACGCATGCAGATGTTAGCCTTTTCGTAAAATATCTCTCTGGTTAACGGTGGTTTACCAGCCAGGTATCTTCCAAACTCAGTATCCTTATCCACTACGTCAATCAGAGCCATAAAAACAGTTTGTTCATAAGGATCTCTAAACTATGTGACCGCTAAATTGAAGCGATCTAAATAGAACCTCAAAAACTCATCTAGATGTTGCTTAATGCGGGACAACTCAATGATATTCTTAGATCTCTGGGTATGTAATCGAAACTGATTTACAAACTGTTCACTTAATTCCCTGAAACTAGAGATCGATCGCGCTGGCAAACGAGTGAACCACATTAACGCCGTATCCTCCAGGAATATTGGGAACGCCTTACACTTTACGACATCGGAAGCGGTGGCTGCATTCATGTACCATGAATATCTCATCAGGTGCTGAACTGGATCAGCCTTTCCCACATAACGGTTCATGGATGGCATGTTAAATTTCCTCGGGAATCGAACCTCTAAAATATCATCTGTAAAAGGCGAAGGACTATGGCCTATACCCCAATCTTCGGTTCTTTGTCCACGACTTTCCACCATCATTTGCCTAATCATGGCTTCGACATCCGCATGGGTCAAAGTGGATTCGGGATCAGCGCTTCTTGCCCGGCGAGCCCCTCCAGCATTTCTTTGACGTACTGCTGCAAGGTCTGGGTCTTGGACAAAACTCTCTTGCCCCCTATTGTCGCGATCAGTCGCACGACGAGCAAGAGGAACAAATCGATTCTGAGTAGGGTCAATAACACCTCCATTCCTAGGCGGCAGGATGGGCTCATTTAATTTACGGTCATTGGTTTCCTGATTAAGCACATCTATATTCTCATCCCTTTCCAATGGAGGCCATCGCCAGTTTCTCCGAGGTTCTTCAGACGAGGATGTATGTTCCGGGGATAAAGGGTAAGCTGGAGGTGGCGAAACCTGCCTTTGAATATCGCCAATTTTTCTGCCTAAGGCAGTTATATTCTAACGCAGCAACGAGCTCTCCTGCCTTTGAGCGGCCAATTCATCAGTTTGCCTGTCCAATGCTTCAAGTATCCGAGTCAGATGTCCTTCGGTAACTGGAGCAGAAGGGTCGAACTGGTCATCTTCACTTTCTCTTATACGCAAGGAACTCGAACTGGGTTGAGCAGAAGTACCAACACGAGTAGAACGAGCCATAATTTCCTTCCCAGGTCAGGTAGTAGTCTGATTGTCAGTTTAGATCGTGGTCCTCCTAGGATGGTGGCTCATGGTACCCCCTTGACGTCGGTTCGTGGTCATAGGTGCAGGAGGGATCGCAGTGTGGTCCTGCGATCGGGTAGTGACTCCTTCAGCTGTCTGGTTCGTTACACCATCACTGGATCAGATCGCCCCTACATTACCACGATCCGAAAGCTCTTCTTCAACCTATTCGTGCACGCTTTCTTCAATTGCTTCGTTTGCATCTTCATTCGCCTACGAGGCTCGTACTTCCTTAGACTTCTTTCCAGCCATGATATCTGGGCTTTACTGAAATCTTCAAAAATCAAAACAGTGGCATTTTGGACTGTTTTCTTCGGACTTGTCTATCCAAACAATAGAAATACAATCCAATATGCTGAGACTCAGGTTCTCAGTGAAAGCACCAAAATGTTAGATCCAAAATTGGGTCTAACACCTGAATTGTTCTAATTTGGTGGAGATTAATATCAGAAAAAATGCAAGAAAGAGCAGAAAAGACACAAGGTTTATAGTAGTTCGGCGTTAATGAGCCTTCGTCCACTTTATATCAATGATTATACTTAAGATTCGAGTACAACCAATGATTTATCTCTCAACCTCACTTTTACAATATTGATTCACTCAGTAAATTCAAGATAACTCTGAGTAGAAATAATGGAGATATGATCAGAGCTCCGAATTGCCAAAAAGATCCTTAAAAATGCCAAGTCTGGGGCTATTTATAGGTGATATTTGCAGACGGATCGTGGTCACACATGGCACAAATCTCGAGGATCTCGGATCGGTTCATAGCTTGATGAATAAATGGTCAAAATGGCAGTTATGGACAGGTGTCGCAAGATCATTCATCTTCGGATCGTGAATGACTTGGTCGTGGCCTTCATCTCTCAGCTTCATGGATCGGATCGTGGTAGTGACTCAGGTGTGGATGGATCGGATCTCGGTAGGGAGCTACGATCGCGGGGGGGGGGGGGGGGGGGGGGGGAATGGTAGCGTCATGATCCGAGGGAGATAGAAGGACTACGATCGAATTTTTAATGGTTTTGACATATGTAGATCGATATTATCTTTATATATGAACTTTGGTGGTTTGATCCAAAAGCTAGCCAACAAATAGAAAAAAGATAAACGGTTTTATCTTTTTCGTAGAAAATCATATAACTTATACTTTTAACCGAAAAAAAGATAAATGGTTTCTCAGAAAATCGTATACTTTTATCTTCATTAGCTATTTAGTAACGGCCTATTAAAAATTTAGTAGAAGATAATGGGCTGAACCTTGCTAAACTACCAATAAATAGTAGCTACAAATAGATAAAGCAAAAACCAAAGACACTTACAATATAATAAAATACAATGAAAAGGTATTACAAATATGACATGTTAATGATAAAAATTAACTTTTGATTACAAAATTGCAGTTTTGTAATTAACAATTTTTAGATGTTTATTAGAATATCTTATTTTATTTAAGATTTAAAAAAGATAGTTGATTCTATCTTTTAATAAAAGATAGAAGATAAATTTGAATTGAATATCTTATTTTATTTCAGATTTAAAAAAGATAATTGAATTTTTTTAGAGCTAGAAATAATTATAATTGTTCTTTTAATTTACTATTTTCATTGTTGTTTCATAAAGTCATAAAGGGGTGCCATTATACCTGTTGTATATGATACGAATGGTGAGAATATGAATGTATAAATAGCAAATGTTTCTAAAAAGATAAATGTATGTGTATTTTTTTCTATTCTGTTGTATTGTACAACTAATACATATTAGAGCTTCATTGTATAGACTATACTTTTGTTTTAAACAAAATAACAAAGAAAAAAGAACCTTTCTTTTGTATTATTGGCATTTTTTATTCTTTTAAGGACTAAATTCCATGGCAATTAAACACTTAAGGGTGCCATTTTTAACAGAAAAAAGATAAACAATTTTATCTTTTTCTCAGAAAATCATATAACATACTTTTGATAGAAACAAGATTAACGGTTTTATCTTTTTCGCAGAAAATCATGTAATTTATACTTTTAACAGAAAAAAGATAAATGGTTTCTCAGGAAATCATATAATTTTACCTTCATTGGCTATTTTGTAATGGCGTAGTAAAAATTTATTAGAAGATGATGGGATGAACCTTGCTAAACTACCAAAAAATAGTAGCTACAAAAGGATAAAGCAAAGACCAAAGACACTTATAATATAATAAAATACAAAGAAAACGTATTAAAAATATGACTCGTTAATTATAAAAATTAACTTTTGATTACAAATTGCATTTTTGTAATTAACAATTTTTAGATGTTTAGTAGAATATCTTATTTTATTTCAGATTTAAAAAAGATAGTTGATTCTATCTTTTAGTAAAAGATAAAAGATAAGTTAAATCGAATATCTTATTTTATTTCAAATTTAAAAAAGATAATTATTAGCCTACTTTGTGAACTAGGCTAACAAAGATAAAAGATCAAATAATGAAGAGCATTCACTCAAAAATAAGATCGGATCAGAGTCCATCTGGTCAAAGCCAAAGGCATAGAGTGAAGAAGAAGGGGGGACAAGCTGAACCGGATCGGTTCGGTCAAATCCGATCCCCCCAATTGAAGTATTTCCGATCTGATCCCATGCACTTGAAACTGCAGAAGCTGTGCCTGTGTTCCCTTAAGACTCAAAGCGGTTATACCCACGTTCTTCCCATGTTTGCCACTAACCTGGTGTGCAATTACTATTATATCCCATCTGAACCCGATAGTAACGGGATGGATGCCACGTGGATCCGAACCGAAGCCATTCCAGGAGCATTTTCCACCTATAAATACACCATCAAGGGACATTTGGAAGGATCTTTTGGCATTTTCAGAACTCAAACTCCTTTGCTATCCGAATTTCATCAACTTATTCAGATTACAATCACCTTTTGAATCATACTGTGAAGGAAATTGAGTGAATCAATGTAATGTATAAGTGAAAATTAAGTGAGAATTACTGTTGTACTTGCATTCAAGTCATCAATTCAAAGAGTAGAAAGTGGACGTAGGCTAATTAACGCCGAACCACTATAAATTGTGTGTTTTCTTTGCTTTTTGATTTCATTTCAGTAGAATCATTACTCGTTTGGGTGTTAGAGCCAATTTTGGATCTAACATTTTGGTGCTTTCACTGAGAGTTTTTTATTTCTCCACTTTTTGGGATTATCATTCTACTATTTGGACCTTCAAGTTCAAAGAAGTAAATCCTCTGTTTTCGACATCTTTAAGTACCTGTTGGTTAATTACTGAAGAATTGGAAATTATGGCCAAAGGAAAAGGCAAAGAAGTCCAAAGTAGTCGAGAGAATGAAGTTAACGAAGATCAGTAAACAATGGTCGTGACGAGGTCGCGTGGTCAAGACTCTAGAGCAGGCCGCTCCGGTCAGGAAGGTCCGAACCGAGCAGAAGACACCGATCCGAGCTGATTTAATGATGCAGAGGTCGCCCACTCTCCCTATCCGATCCGGTCCGGCCGTATCACTATGCTCCGATCCGACCCAAATTAAAGTGAAGCTGGAACTTCTACTCGAGATCCTACCAATGCTCCGATTCCAGCCACTATGACCAATGATCAGCCTGACCCATCTGCACCCGTCACACAAGGAGATTTTTCACGCTTTCTTGAAATGCTCCAGAGTACTAAGGAGGCATTGGAAGCCCATAAGCGTGATAGTCTTCTCATGCAAGATAACATGATCACCATGAGTAGGGAACTCAAGGAGCTCCGGAGGCAAAAGACACCTTCCCCAACACACCGCCTTGATGTAGATTATTCATCTTTTTCAGATGAGGGACGTCCTCATGAAAGAAGGCCGCTTGAGAGACCTCAGAACCTTGATCATTTAAATTTTGGATATTTAGGATCCCACGAAGACGCCGCTCGTGTGTTAGGGCCTGATGACCCGAGCTTGAGAGAGCCTATGCTATTGCCCATGCATGGATCCCACGTTCTACCTAGGGATCCTAATATTACTAATCCTACACAACAGCAACTTCTCCAGCCCCTTCCTTCTGAGATCGACCGGGAGCGTAAGGAGCAATGTAGAGAAGCTGCCGCTAGAAACAGGAGGTTATCCCCTAATCAGGAACCTAGGGGTAATCCGAATATCAGACCTAGAGAGCCTGTGCAAACATTAACAAATGCCGATGTGTGGGCAATGGTGCGTCAGATTATGTCCGAAAGCCGACGATACACTAATGAGGACTGGGGCATTGAGCGAAGTCATACCCCCTTCACAGATGATATATTGGACTTCCAGTTCCCTCGGCGATTCAACTTGCCACAAATGGATTGATATTCAGGGAAAATGGATGCAGGACAGCATCTGATAAGGTATGCATGGTTCATGAATGTCGCAGCAGCTCCAGATGCTATAAAATGCCATGCCTTTCTGATTTATCTAGAAGACGTGGCATTAATGTGGTTCACCCAACTCCCTCCACGGTCAGTATCAAATTTCACAGAATTAAGTGAGCGCTTTATGAACCAGTTTCGACTTCATGCCCGAAAATCCAAAAGCGTCATAGAGTCGTCAAGGATTAAACAAGCTCTGGGCGAATCTTTGAAATCATATTTGGACTGCTTCAACCTGATCATCACCGAAGTTAGTGACAATCATGAACCCACTATTCTGATGGCTTTAATAGAAGGAGTTGACCCAGACACAGAATTTGGGGATTATCTATCCAGGAAACCGCCCCCCACTAGGGAGTTGTTCTACAAAAAGGCTAATATTCGCTTAAAGTGAGAAGAAGCTCATGCAAATAGGAAGAGAAAGTCCGAAGGGGCCTCGAGGGAAGGTGTCCAAAGTAATGTTGTTGTGAAACAATCCGGTGACAGTTCAGGGAAGGTTGAAGTGAACATTGACAACCGGAACGATGGTAATAACAACGAGAATGGAAATGGCAATAGGAGAAGTAGGAACCGAGGGAACAATTCCAGCAAAAGACCTCGATTCCAAAATTCCGAAAACTATTCGCCATTGAATGATACCTTTGAAAACATTTATATGGACACATACAACATATTGCAATACAGAAAGCCACCACCCAGAGACTCCATTGAAAAAGAAATCGAAATGGGAAAGTTTTGTTTGTTCCATGGAGCCCACGGTCATTCCACTAATGAATGCCGTCATTTGAGAGATGTAGTTGAAAGATTGCTGCGGGAAGGAAAGTTAGATGAGTATAAGGTTGCCCCAAGGGACAGAGGGCAAGGAGGGCAAGCCCCAGACCAAAACCAACCTACTTCTAAACCCACAGCCTAGCAGAAAGGTAAGGGTATCGTTATCAATACTATTATAGGCGGACCCAATCTAGCTAGCAGTAGTTTCAAAGCGATGGATCAGTACGTCAATGCCGCCAAGCACTTTGAGGTAGGAGAATGTAGTAACCTCGAAGACATTACTCTAGTAAAACATCAAAAGACAATGTCAGACGACGTCATATTCCGCAGTAGAGATGATACCGGAATTCAGTCGCCAACTGAAGACCCACTGGTAATTACCACGGCTATCGGCCCCGCATTAGTCCATAAAGTGTTGGTGGACAACGGGAGTTCAGTTAATATCCTCTTCAAGAAAGCTTTTGAACAAATGAGACTTGAAGCAAAAGATTTAAAGCCCTGCGAAGGATGGATACGGGGCTTCGATGGGGCGTCAATGGCTCCGATGGGCTATGTACAATTACCAATAACATTAGGATAGGGAAATTGCCAGAGAGTGTGGATCCTGCCATTTGTAGTTTTGGATGTAGAGTCACCCTACAATGCTTTCCTAGGCCGACCGGCCCTCGCCAAGTTTAGGGCATGTATCGCACCTTGGTGCTTGCTGCTTAAATTCCCGACTGATGCAGGAATAGGGGTGATGAGAGGCGACCAAGCTACGGGACTAGCTTGTTACATGACGGAGTTGAAGATGCTAATGAAGGGGTTGAATATGGAATCTAAGGACTATTCTCCCCCTTCGAAGGAAAACTCAGCATAGTAATTAAGGGGTCCAGCCCTAAGAGAGTCTCCCTTATATGTGCTCGAGGATATAGATCCCAGAGAGGATAGAGAACCCAAGGATAGAAAGGAGACTCCCAACGAGACAACAATAGATATACCTATTGGTGAGGCAGATTCGACAAAAGTACTAAAGATTGGCTCGTAGCTAAATCCAATTCGAGCGAAAGAGTTGGCTGATTCCTAAAGGGAAATTTAGATGTGTTCGCTTGGACTTACACTGACATGTGTGGGATTTCGCCTGCTATTATGAGCCAGTCTTTATGCATTAATCCAAAGCACCTGCCGGTTTTGTAGAAGAGACGGATGTTAGGCCCAGAGCGGTCAGCGGCTTTGAAAGAAGAGGTAGAGAAATTAAAGGATAATGGATTCATCAAGGATTCGAAATATCCCAACCGGATATCAAATCCTGTCCTAATCAAAAAATCTAACGGGAAGTGGTGTACATGCATTGACTTCTCTGACTTGAACAAGGCTTGTCCGAAGGATAGCTTTCCTCTTCCCAGGATTGATCAACTAGTAGACTCGACGGCCGGACACGAGCTTTTATCCTTTATGGATGCCTATTCGGGGTACAATCAAATTCCTATGCACATACCATATCAGAAGCACACAAGTTTCATCACAGACTTGGGGTTATATTGTTATGTGGTAATGCCATTTGGATTAAAGAATGCAGGAGCCACGTATCAGCGTTTGGTCAACCGCATGTTCTATAATCAAATCGGAAAAACTATGGAGGTTTATGTGGATGACGTGCTTGTGAAGTCTAGACAATCTTCTGAACATACAAGGGACTTAGCCGAAATGTGCAACATTCTTCGAAGGTATGGGATGAAGTTAAAACCCCTCAAATGCTCATTTGGGGTTGCATATGGGAAATTCATTGGGTTTATCGTGAGTTCTCGAGGGATTGAGATAAATCCTAGTCAAATAGCAGCAATAAGGAATATTGAAGAACCACAAAAGATTAAGGATGTTCAAAGCCTGGCCACCACAGATAAGTGCGTGCCTTTCTTCGATCTGATAAAACGAGGAAAACGAAATTTTGAGTGGACTCCTGATTGTGTGGAGGCCTCGCCGAATCTATTAAACTTATTAGAAAAGCCTCCAATCTTATCATAACACATGGAACATGAGGATTTGTTTGTTTACCTAGCGGTATCATTTCATGCCACTACTACAAAACAGGTCTGTCGCTTCGCCTCATTTTCTTCGGTTATTCTTATAACAGAAGCAAATAACATTTTTGCTTCTGTTCTGTTAACAACAGAAGCAAATGGTATTACTTGCTTCAGTTATTCCAATAGCAGAAGCAAATAGTATAATTGCTTCTATTGTACCAAAAACCGAAGCAAATGCATCAAAGGAAATTGTGTTATTTGCATCGGTTGCTTGGAAACTGAAGCAAATGCACCGAAGCAAATAATGTATTTGCATCAGTTCCATAAGAACAGAAGAAATTGCACCGAAGCAACAATGAATTATTTTATGAAAGTGCCGTCAATACAGCATTGGTACGTGAAGAAGATAAAGTCCAGAGGCCTGTATACTACTTGAGCAAGAAGCTAGCTGCTGCAGAAAGTAATTATCCGAAGACAGAAAAACTTGCTTATAGCCTCCTGATTGCTTCCCGCAAACTTCGTTGTTACTTTCAGGCTCACTCGATAGTTGTATACACCGATCAACCTTTAAGACAAGTGTTGCAAAAACCCGAAGCATTGGGGCGGTTACTTAAATGGAACATCGAGTTGAGTCAATTCAATTTAAATTTTCAGCCGCGGAGATCAATAAGGGGGCAGGCATTGGCCGACTTCATTAGCCGAATTCACGATTCCCGAAGAGGAAATGGAATATCAAAATAAAAAAACAAAGCACATTGTCACTTGGGCTTTGGAGTAGACTTGGACTTCTTGGCAGCCTTAAGAGCCTTTTTAGCTTCTTTTTCAGCATCGAACATGAGACGCTTTGGTTTCTTCTTCTCTGTAATTGAGGTACCAGAGTCGATAGATTTCTTCCCAGGAGTCGGAGCACTGGGATCAAGAGAAGATTTTTTAGCAAGCTCTTCTATAATTGACCTAGTTGAAAGCTTAACAACTAACCTCGATCCAGCATTCACCACTGCAAGGGGCTTAAAGCTTTTAGGGTCTATCTCCTCGACTTTCAGTTTCATGCGTTTGTCTTGTTCAGCTTTCATTTCGGCCAAAGTAATGTCATCAACATTTTTCGAATCCCCAATTATAGCAACATCAGGATCTTCTTCATGCCCATCATTACCATCGTCATCTTTCAAAGCGTCTATCATTTCATCATCATGAGAAGTGTCGGCGTTAGGAGATATGGGAGTCTTGTTGATAGTCATGCCCATCATTACCATCGTCATCTTTCAAAGCGTCTATCATTTCATCATCATGAGAAGTGTCTGCGTTACGCGGCATGGGAGTCTTGTTGATAGCCCCCTCCTTTTTACCTTCAGGTCCCTTTCCAGATTCAATGATGATAGCCTTATCCTGTCCTCCCTGAGTCTCTTCCACGGATTTTTCCTAAATGGTGGTTCCCCGATGATCGTCAGTCTTCTCGGTTGGTTCAGCACCTACAGAATGAGAAGCAACAATTATCAACTCAGAAGAAAACAAAGAATCCTCGATCGATTGCCCAATGATGTGATGAAAGGTGGAGACTTCCTTGACAAATTGGGGTGAAAAGGTGGAAATACCTTCTGATGATTTCTCAATTGGGGCGGCTACTGTCTCTGATGCTGATTTCGGGTATAAGAGATAAAAGAGACACTCTAGGAATTCCCGGATTCTCGGGATCATATTCCTCGACCCCAGTAGCTTCGGCAGTAACAGAAGAGGAACTAACTTCAAGGATATTCTTTTCTTTGGCATGGGGTTTCTCCTCCTCCATGGCAGCAGCAATAACGCGACGCCCCTCGGCCAGACATGCCGGTTCATCATCTTTCAGATACTTCTCCATGTGTTTTTCCTCATCAACGAAGTCTACGTTAAGTTCATCTTTTTCCCATTCGATGATTTGACTCCATACATGAACTAAGGTAGTCGGATAGTCTTTGATCCAAGAGATGTTTCGGTGACGGATTATGTGTGCAAAGAATTCAATCATCAGTTCACTAAAGCTGTGCAATTCTTCTTCAGCCTCTGATAGTTGTTTATGAGTTTCTTCAGCAGACTTAATAGCGCTATCCACATTCCCCTAAGCTAAGGCAGCTCCAGTTTCGGCTTCCATTAACTTGGACTCCAACTCATCATTTCGTATCTCCAACTCGGCGTTCTTCCTCGCTAACTCAGCCTTTTCTTGCTTAAGAGTATTGTAAGCTAGTTGCACTTTGTCACTGTCCGACTTAGCATCTTCAGCTTGTTTCTTCAACTCTAAACGCTCTTGACTGTGAGATTCTAGTAGGTCATGATAATGCTTTTGTAATTCCTCAAATTACTTTTTGAAGTCGTTGGCATCTCGTTGAGCAATGACAAGTTGAGCTCGTGTATCTTCTAAGTCCTACTCCAGATTTTTCATAGCATTCTCATCGGAATCTGCAACTTTCTTTATTGCACCGACATTTGTAATTAAGGCCCGAATGATTCTGGAGAGATTGCGTGAATACTTGTACATCTCTGATTAGTGTTTCTCTACTGCGTCGATCTTTGCCTTATCCTCATTTGCCCACTTTGAAGAAATAGGCTCGAGCATGGGTAAGAATGTTAAATTCTCAAAGTAGTGACCTGGGAATGTTAAATTCTCAAAGTAGTGACCTGGGAACTGCTTCTCCAGATATGCTAGTTTCGTTTTGGAATCAGCATCTAGTGGTGGGGGTTTGCAATATGATAGTTCAATATGTTTCCTCTTAGCAGGGACGATAGTTGCATCGCCTTTTTCAGATCGCTTCTCAGAGGCTTTGTGCTTGTCTCGCGAATTAGTGTGTTTCAGTGGACTTTTTTCTCGATTATATTTATCTTGAGGAGAAATTCGGTCTTTGGATTTTGATGTATCTTCCCCACGACGACTTTGGTGGCTCTTATACTTGTCTAGGTCCGACCGAACAGGAGAACGAGAGTGTGAAGTGTGAGATCGATGGGAATCATAATGCCTTCTATCATCTCTACCCAGTTCTCACGGCGATCATGCTCGGTGTTAGAAGGAGGTCTGGACATGCTACGACGAATTTTCCTGACATCAAAGTAAGGGCGTGACATGGTACCTGCACAACAACATAAGTATAGTTCAGAATCAATATTCACATAATACATAAGTGTTGTGACGTGCGGTGCTAAGTGTTATGTGCATCCTAAGTGACGTTCCCCCCGAAAAACCCGAGCCTGAAGCCAGACTAGCATGAGTAGTCTCTTTGGTCTTCACGGGAGTAGTCTCCTCTGAAGAAGTGAAGGTTAAAGGATTCGTTCCGAAGTCCTCTGAAGTATAAATAGTTTCGGGCAGGGGAAGATTTCCTAAACCCTTAAATGTGGAATCGTCGTAGTAGGAGCATCTCCTTGAGAAGCATCTAGTGGCAGCTCTTTAGCGGATGTTGACTTTTCAGGAGAAATGGCGTCATCGGGAATGGTATACCCTTCTCTGTGCTTTTCAGCTATGTTGGCTAATTCATCATCCTGAGTTGAGGATGGAGAAGGAGGAGTCCTAAGAGGTACCGTTGGACCTTTCGAGCCCTCACCCGTCTCAGGAATAATGTCGACCTGGGGTATATACACATATAGGCCTGTCCCATGACCTATGCTTCGGGTAATATATAGTAACCCGTGATGATGGATATACTCATCCTTTAGAACTTCGTCGATGGTTAAGAACATTTGGTCACCATTGAGCAGCTGATGCAAATGATCAAAGTATAATTGACATGATATTTGCTTTGGGTTATCAACTGCGAATTAAAAAGAAAGAAAATTAATGTATTGGTATGAGTATTTAAAGTTGAAATTTAGAAAGTCGGTGCTTTACTTGATTTGGTTCACCTCCTGACGCACCCCGGTTGCTGTCTGATATAAAACCATTCAGGTTTAGAATCACAAGCCTTGTTGCTATATGGAACAGTAATAATTTTCCTTTTTGGAACTGATTCAAAATATGAGAAGGAGGGAGTCTCTTGAGTCCGATGCTTGAAATTATAAAAGAAGTGGACGTTATCGAAGGTAGGTTATATACCTAAAATCTCTTTGTCTGCTATATACAAGGTGTATAAATAAGCATAAGAGTTGGGATGTAATTGCATGGTGGCAATCCGCATCTATCTCAGAAAATCGACGGCAAAAGGCGGAAACGGAGGAATTGCATGCCCCAACCAGACACATTAATCAGGTAATTGCCATAAATCCTTCCGGTGGATTGTGGGGGCGATATGTTTTCGAAGGCACCAGGGTATCTCTTTTTAATATCCCATGCTTTAGACATTTTCGGATGAGTCTATAATCATCGATTGTCGACTCAATAGAATCTTTGGTTAACTCCAATATAATGACAGTTTCAAACACGTTGGGAGCACGATCATCTCCTATCTCTCCTTCCTCTTCCTCACTAAGAGAAACTTCACTCCTGGAAGAAGCTTCACTATTGTGCGCTTCCGTTTCATAATCTGGGCCCTTATCATCCCACTCAGGGTCTGAGGAAGAGGATATGTCATCAAGAGTGAGTTTCTCGGATGTTTCTGTGACTTCTCCCTTTTCTGCTAATCTAGAACATCTCTCTGCCACGGTCGCTAAACTACTGAAGAAGCAATAGCATAAGTTAGAGTAAAGTAGCCTGTATCCCCCGTACACTTGTGTGAACCAAAGTGCTTGTAATGTGTGCAAGAGATGCAAAGTAAACACATAAGAGCATAATGCAAAGGTTTGGCGAAGCAGTAATGTCCGGAATAGTCCTAAATATTTTCTCATGTTTATAAGGCACTATCCTAACTGTTCATTAAGTTGTAAGTCACAACAAACATTGATTGAGGAAGTCAGACATTTGTCGTGCATTAAATTGAATGGTTCTAGTTTGTTTCGGATATATATATATATATATATATATATATATATATATATATATATATATATATATATATAGGGATCGGATTGGACGCCCACAGAGGAAAGGATTCGGACTGGGGGCAGGACCATGTGTGGCCCAAAGCAGAAGTTAATGCACTATGAGCATATCGTTTTGGCTTAGAAGTTGGTGCTTTAAGTGATCTGGATCGGTCTGAATGTCCATATATTTCCATGACCATTTCTCTCACTCCGACCCGACCCGGTTGGGCACACCTCTTTTTTATCCTTCTCTTTATTTTTCACTCCGACCCGGTCAGGTGGAATCTCCTCTCCTCTTCACTCTTATACCTCTTCACCCGAACCAATCCCAGACCTTTCCCTCTTCTTCTTCTTCATCCTCTCTCTCCCCTAACCAACACCGAACCCAATCTCATGCAAAAACTGAATCAAAGCCAAACACTTACGTGCTGGCACGTTCAACCTTAGATCTTGATACCCTCAGTTATTACCTCGAGATGGCGACAAAGCCTTTAACGATGATGGAGGGTGGGGGGAAGGTCATGGCGTCAGAATCAGCTAAGTACCATGCTCAAATCATCCAAATCATACATGGATTTGAATCGAAATCAATTAAAAAGGAATTACCTAAAGTTTTTTAACCTACCTATGTAATCGATTCGAGAATTGAAGGGTATTCTGAAATATCGAGAATTAGGGTTTTTTCCTTTTCTCTAAAATTTGGAAGACGAAAATAATAAAAGGATTGTAGCAAGAACAGGAGAGACAACGGATTTATATGAGTTTACAGTGGCCCTTTGTATTCCCAACCTTCCATCCCGCTCGGATCGGTATGCAAGCCCATATATATATTAGGCCCTTCGATCTAGTGGTAGTAGTGTGAAAGAGAAGACATTCGGACCGGATCGAAAATTGGATCTCGATGGAATCATGCACATTGACTTGGCATATGAATTGAATTCAAAGGAAAATAAAAATAAACAAAGAGCTTACCTGGAGGAGACACTAGACAAAATTCAAAGTTCTCAAAGCTGTTTGAAACGAAGAAGGAAATCCGTGAACTTTTTGGTGTATTTATAGGCTACAAGATACATAACTTCATGACACAACACGTCCCTACAAACGAATGGAAGCGACTATTTAACGATTCAAATTCAGAAACCAATGAGCAGATAATGTCGAATCATGCTCCATCTTCAATAGAAGCATCCTTCGAGGGGGCAAAATGTTAGCCTACTTTGTGAACTAGGCTACACAAAGATAAAAGATCAAATAATGAAGAGCGTTCACTCAAAAATCGGATAGGATCGGAGTCCATCTGGTCAAAGCAAAAGGCACAGAGTGAAGAAGAAGGGGGGACAAGCTGAACCGGATCGGTTTGGTCAAATCCTATCCGTCCCCCCTCCCAATTGAAGTATTTCCGATCCAATCCCATGCACTTGAAACTGCAGAAGCTGTGCCCACGTTCCCTTAAGACTCGGAGCGGTTAAACCCACGTTCTACCCATGTTTGACACTAACCTGGTGTGTTGTCATTATCGTATCCTATCCGAACCCGATAATAACGGGATGGATGCCACGTGGATCCGAACCAAAGCCATTCCAGGAGCATTTTCCACCTATAAATACACCATCAAGGGACATTTGGAAGGATCTTTTGGCATTTTCAGAACTCAAACTCCTTTGCTATCCGAATTTCATCAACTTATTCAGATTACAATCATCTTTTGAATCATATTGTGAAGGAAACTGAGTGAATCAATGTATTGTATAAGTGAAAATTGAGTGAGAATTACTGTTGTACTTGCATTCAAGTCATCAATTCAAAGAGCAGAAAGTGGACGTAGGCTATTTAACGCCGAACCACTATAAATTGTGTGTTTCCCTCGTTTTTTGATTTCATTCCAGTAGAATCATTACTCATTTGGGTGTTAGAGCCAATTTTGGATCTAACAATGATTGAATTTTTTTTAGAGCTAAAAATGATTACAATTGTTCTGTTAATTTACTATTTTCACTTGTTGTTTCATAAAGTCATAAAGGGGTGCCATGATACCTGCTGTATATGATACGAGTGATGAGAAATATGAATGTATAAATAGCAAATGTCGCTAAAAAGATAAACGTATGTATTTTTTCTGTTCTGTTGTATTGTATAACTAATACATATCAGCAGCTTCATTGTATAGACTATACTTTTGTTTTAACCAAAATATTAAAAAATAAAAAGAACTTTTCTTTTATATTATTAACATTTTTTATTCTTTTAAGGACTAAAACTCATGGCAACTAAATACTTCAGGGCACCATTTTTAACAAAAAAAAGATAAACGGTTTTATCTATTTCTCAGGAAATCACATAACTTAAATGTTGATTAAGTAAAACTTAAAAAAACACTGTTTAATCTTTTTATTCAATTATTTGGATTGAAAACTCGGTGTGTATCATTTGAATCAAACACAACAACATAATCAAAACGCATAAAAGGACAACATAAGAATAAAAAAGTTAAATCAATTTATCTCTTTGAACAGAACTAACAACATCGTATTCCAAATAACAGTTAAACACAAACACTTACAGAAGCAAACGCATTATCTATACTATGTCATACTGAATAAAGTGCCAATATAAAAAAAATAGAATCAACCCATACACATAAAACTGAAAATGCAGCAAAATACACTATTAAAGTGTCTATATATACAGATTAGTATGAATCTACACTTACAGTTAAAAGATACAATTTGTGATGATAGCTTCTGGTGCTATTTTGTATAAAATATAAGTTCTTTTATTTATTCATATAGAAAGAAAATGCATATGAATTTATCAAATGTTGGAGAAGATTGCCAAATGAATCATTCAAAGAATGCCAGCAATAATGTTGCCTTTCGTTTTCTCATGTGAATCACCAACACGCTAATAAATAATGTTAGTGATGATCATTCACTAACACTTGATGCAAAAGCCAAAGCAATAACCTGAGCCCAAACCATCATACATGCTTTTACTTCTCTTGGATTGCTTCCTGTGTGCACAAATAAAAAACTGCTAATATAAGCACAACCTCAAATCAAGCATCATGCTACACACCGAGTGCAGAAGTAGAAATCAAAGGATATCATCTTGAAAAAAATGAATACAAAAGAGGATAAAAATGCTCCATTCTAAATTTAAAGGCCAAGCTTCACTTGAAGAAACAAGGGGACTTCTAACTTATTTTAAGACAAACCACGAATATTTAATTATAGTTAAAAGATACAACCATTTAAATGGTCTCTGTTAAAAAACATAAAATTAAATGGTTTTCTGAGAAAAAAGATAAAACCATTTATCTTTTTTCTATTAAAAGTATAAGTTATATGATTTCCTAAGAAAAAGATAAAACCTTTATCTTTTTAAGCTGTCAAACAAATTAACATGTACCACTGAATATATACGCATGAACAATTTCATCATCACTATAAATTGATTCATATTACGTGTTATAAACCCACTGAATATATATATATATATATATATATATATATATATATTTATGATTAACAAAACAACAAATATTTTTACATGTATCAGTAATTTACAAATATTGCTAAATCTCAATACGTAATTAAATGATTCAAATCAAAAGATAAACACCTTTGTCTTTTTAAGTTGTCAAACAAAATAAATTCTACCACTAAATATATATGTATGAATAATTTTATATAGAAAATAAAATCAATCAGTGAATGGCTACTTACTTTAGCTAACAAAAACAATCGATATATAGAAAACAAAAAATAATCGAGGAACAACAAACAACAAAGATAAACAAGTACTTACTTGTTCAACAACTACTGAACAGAAATCGTGTCTTGTAAATAGTAAATAGAAATTGCGTCTTAGATTCTTCAGCTGAATTAAGGTGAGGCGATTAACATCAGCATTCAACAATAAAAAATAGCAGAAATAAACAATTACTTACTTGTTTAGCTGAGAAAAGTGATGTTGTTTGATTTCTTCAACAAATCAACTGAGTCGATTTTGTTTCGAAAGTAGATTAGCAGCAGATTTGATTTCGAAATTATAAAGATGAAGAAGAAAGTGGATTTGAAATCAATTTGGGGTTTTTTAGCTTCGATAATGCTTACGGAAATGAAGAATAGAAGGAATAAATAGCCGAATTAATTTTTGTCTTGGAAAATAATTATTGTAACGGCGTGTCCTAGAAACTAATTAGCGGATGAAAGGAGGTCCTTATGGTAAAATGCCCCTTACGAGAACAAATTCGACTATATAAATAAACAGAGTGATGGACCAGAGAATGAACTTAAAACATATATTCACTTGATTTGATAACAAACCACGAAGCTCCTTCGAAATAAAGATTTCTCAACCGGTTTTCATTCATAGGATATAAAGCGCTATTCCAAGTAGAAGCAACTTCATGACGATCATACATAAGTTTAATTGACTTCAATCTAACTCTATCCAAACAACCAATAATTGGTAAAAGTCTTTCCTCCAAAATCCATTTATAAAACTCTCCGAATAATTAGATGACATTTCACCATAACGACAAGTAGGAAAAAACATTAGTAAACTTCTTAAAAGGATTACCACACAAGAAGTTTTCCAGATATAGTGGATCCACCAACACCTTTAAAACTCTTCAATGCAACATTAAAATCATTCAAATTGGAGGCATAAGCAACTCATGTAAACATATCTAACAACAACTTTTTCTATGATTTGGAAAATTCAGATTTTAGAGCAACCATTAAATTATTGTTTAAATGATAACAACACTAACCATGAACTGAATTTGAAAAAACTTTTGGAATAGTAGCAAGAATACCAGGATGACAATCAGAAATGAAAACGAAGCCACTACTGTAATCTTTAAGAAATTCTTTAAGTTGGTCACAATACCAAATCCAATTGTCTTATCTTTTCCAGATACAATAGCAATTGCTTTAGGGAAAACCCTATTAAAAGAAGTAAAAGTATAATTAACTAAACAATAAAATAAAGAACATCAACAATTAGGGAAAAAATTGCAATAAAACATGCACAAATACTAAAAAAGTGCAGAAATATCAACAAAAATTCAAAACAGTTGTATACATGTGTATCTAAATTCAAAACAGATTTTAAAAACAGGTGCATACTTGTATGCAAATATTTAGAATGGTTGCATACTTGTATGCAAATATTCAGAACAGTTGCTTACATGTGTATCTAAATTCAGAATAATTGCATATATGTATGCATGCATTTAGAATTTTTGCATGCTTATATGCAGATATTCAGATTAGTTACATACTTGTATGCATGTATTAAGAATAATTGAATACTTGCATGCATATATTCAAAAGATTTTCATATTTGTATGCATGCATTAAGAATAGGTGCATACATGTATGCATATATTAAGAATAATTGCAAACATGTATGCAAATATATACAAAAAAAAAAATTTAAACTATAAAAATACCATACGTTCATTTCCATTTTTACCAGTTGTAATCATCAAACAACTTTGAGCTTTTCCCTTCATAAAAGTAGCATCAACAAAAATCAAAGGCTAACAATATTGAAATCCATATGCACAAGCTTCAAATCCAATAAAAACCCTCTAAAATTGACATGTACCATCATTACACTTCAAAATAACTTTAATCCCAAGATTATTGTAACAATAGCATCACAAAAGGACTGCAAATGGTGATAAGACAGTATATCGCTTTCATGTAAATCTTCCAATTCCAACCTCTTCCACTATAAGCAAAATAATACTACAAAATAACATTATACTTAGTTTGAAACAAGTTAATAATGTCCTTGGTCTTCATTAGTGGATTAGCTTGAATATGATCATAAACCAAAAACTTAATCAATTTACTGGATCCAAAAGGATTGTTTATGTCATGAATTCCAGCACCACATGTTTAGGTTGAAATCTCTTTATAACAAAATAGTCAGGGAGATTAAACTTAACAGAAGCATGAATCCTTAAACTACAATTTTTTTAGAACAAATAGCCGTAACTCTTTTCTTGTCATTCTTAACCAAATTAAGCTTGTATCCAGTCTTTATACTATACATAATCACAGTAAGCCTAAATTCAGTGAAACCTCCTAAAAATTGCTAACCAACACCAGAAAAAACAGATTGGTTCAAATCATTTCTCAATAATTACCTGAACTGAATGTTAGAATCACCAGTACTAGCAAAAGAAGAATCACTACCATAAGAAACATTATCTGACCATGCATTTTTGGCTGAATAACTACTATGAATGATCTCAACAAAAATAACCAAGCAACCCTCATGATTATGTGCATCCAATTACGGAATAGATTGAAGATTAGAATTAGTTTCAATATTCCTTCTCAAACCATCTCTAAAGTGATATAATTCAAATGAGAACAGACTTAATTTAGTCCATTTACCACAACCAGCATCTTTCACGACAGCAATAAACCCATCAAAATAAAGACGTATAGAAAAGCTATCATTCCCAAGCTTCAACAACACCAATACACCAGCATCAGCAAGAAAACTATTATACAAAGAAGAAAATCAACAATAATCAGAGTTATCATCAGCGATCACATAAAACTGAATACACATCTACAATTATGTTTGCAGATATTGAGAATAGTTGCATACTCATATGCAGATATTTTGAATAGTTGCATACTTATATGCAAATATTCAGAACAGTTGTATACAGGTATGTGTATATTAAGAAGAACAGTTGCATAACTGTATGCAAATATTCAGAACATTTGTATACTTGTGTGCATATATTCAGAACAATTGCATACATGTATGTGTATATTAAGAATAATTGCATACTTGTGTGCATATATTCAGAATAGTTTCATACTTGTATGCAGATATTCAGAATAATTACATACGTATATGCAGCTATTTAGAATAGTTGCATATTTGTATGCAAATATTTAGAATTTTTGCATAAATGTATCAAAATATGCTTCCACAAATAAAGTCGTATGAACGATAACCACAATAACACCATCATCAGAAGTTGATTTAAATCATGCACGCAAAAAATACCAACAATAATTCCAATCTTAAGTAATCGAAAAAAAAGAACTATAAATTACCTAGAATAAGAAACATCCATTAAATCTATCAACAAAAGTCGAATTACATCCCCGATAATGCCGAAAATCAAAGCTTAAATTGAACTCGATTAACTTAATCGTGGACTGAAGACGCCATAAGAAAATAAAACAACGCTAATTAGAATGAGGGTATTTATGGAAAAAGAATAGCCAAAAAATAGGGATGCGAAAAGTATAATTTAAAGCGGAAGGATTTCACGTTAATTAAGTTTAATTTTAGGGATGTGGGCCTAATTTTCACTTTATTAAATCCATAATAGTTAGTTATGCCTAGATTTCAAGTTTCATGCTAATCGAAGTTTATATGTAATTGTGCGCATGCATATCGATTCACGTTGAGAATCAAAAGGGAGTTCTACAAATGATCTCGAAATTCGACGAAACCAGTTCCATCGTGTTCGGAATGTTATGTTATTATGAGATTACAAGTTTCACCACAATTGGGCTTAAGTTTCACAAGATTATTTTATGATTAAGTTCATCTATAAATATGCACCTACCCCCCCCCCCCCAATTCTCACCTTTATTTTTCTTCTCCTCACTTCCATTCAAAATCAAAATCAGGGAAAAACCCATAAGTCGTTCCTCTCAAAATCGATTGAAAAAATTAAAAAAATCCAAATAAAATTCTGAAACCATACGTTAAGCTTGTATTATGCTATACTCCCTCTCATATGCGTATATAAGGTTGCTAGCAAGTTTCAGAGCTCTTGATTTCGAGCAACAGCCATGCACTGTGTTTGTGGGTTTGGCGAAATTGGAGCAAAAGTTTGAAAATTTAAGACTGGTATGGAGTGATTTCACATCTTATGTTGAGTTTTAAGGGAGAACAATGCTCAGATGTTTCGCAAGTATGTTGTAGCCGAGGCCTCGATGCCGCAACTTGAACATGGAGCTCAAGTTTCTGTTTATGGTTATGGTTGTGAGTTGATTTCAAAGGTGAAGTAATAGGTGATGATGGTTTCGATTTTCGTGGATTGGCAGGGAAGAACATCGTTGCCTCCCCTGTTACAGCGTTTGATGGCATTAAAGTTAGGACTGATATTGTACGAGCAAATTTCGAGTGATGATGTAGAGATGCACGTTAGAGGATTGAGGCACGAGTGAAGGGTGAATTACAAAGTCTAGATGGTGGCAATGGAATAGGTGAATGTGAGGGACACTATTGGTTGTGCGCAGTATATATAGGTCATTGGTAATGGTGTTGTACTGAAGAAGATGGAATAAGGTATACTCGTTTGAATTTAGCATATCTAAGATGATTTATTTAATTAATTTAAACTAATAATAGTTTAAATCGATAAATACAAATTTAATTAATCATGGGTGCAAATAAAATTCATTCAAGATGACTCGAGTAGATCGTAGCTACATATACGATCTAGGATGGATTCGAGATTTTTTTCATGCTAGTCATTAAATCATTGTGAGTAAACCCACTCTCTTGTTTCATATATAATTTATTATAAATGAATTTTTATTTAGTATTTAAGTTTTATATGCTGTTTTTGGCAGTTTGGATGCATTAATGAATTATTGATCAATTGTGGTTATTTTATGGGGACGGGTTGGCTCAGATACCTATTATGTTTCAAAATACAACAAAACTCCCTGTCTATAAAATTTATAAATTAGGTACTTGTTTTTCAAAAATCATCAAAAAAACGAAAAATCAAAATTAAATTTAGCACATAATCATCATTATATTCATGCATTTAAACTACTAAAAATAAGATTCAAAAAAAATATACACGCTCCAGTATATTGTAGCAAATAATGCAACTCTTTGCGGTTGTTGCTGATATTTCAGCAACTTTTCCAATTATTTGCATCAATTGCAAAACAATTACTGATATATCAGCAATTTGTAGTAGTAATTGCTGACTTTGCTGCAATTTTTCATCCGCCTTTTATTCAATCAGATTTTCAACAATTATAAAATAGTTGTTGATATATCAGCAATTATATACAATAATTGCTGATTTATAAGCAATTGTTTATAAATCTTCCATCACCTTTAAAATAGTTGCTGATATATCAGCAATTATATACAATAATTTTTGATATGTACACACAATAATTCATCAGCCTTGCATCAATTTTATATATAGTTGATGATATATTAGCAACTATATATGGATAATAACTGATATATTAGCAATTACTCATCCACCTTTCAGCTAAATTTTGGGTGAATAATTGTTGATATATTAGCAATTATTCACTATAATTGCCATTTTTTCAATTTTTTTATACTACGTTACAAAAAAACATTAAAACATGTTGCTACCGTAACAACAAGGACCCGCTTTACATCAAACTTGAAGAAAGGAGCCGCTTTACATTAAGTTTCAAAAGAAGGATGCGATATGAATTTCCACTATTTTATATATGTATTAGTTATATTTAGGCTTGGTAGTTGGATTTTCCCGCAGTACTATTACCGGATGAAACCCTATGTGGCCCCACAATATATATAGTGGATGACCTTCTATACTGCGATATCCCACCTTAAAGCAAGATTGATATTATTATATTGTCTAACATACGTCGATTTAGGGGAACATGGAGGGATCCAACTGGATTCCTCAACAATTTATTTGTTTTTTTTCATATATAGTGTTATGTGATGTGATAACTAATTTTTGATTAATTATTGGGTGTTTTGAATTTGTAGTAGCACTCGCCCTAAAATAATTGATATTTAGATACTACGAAAATATATTCAAATGAAAGGGAAAAGGATTTGGGTCTTTAAAAGGGAAATTTATTTTTCTAAAATAGAAAACAGAAATTGGATTTCAAATGCACTAGTGGGGATTAACTTGTTTTTAAAAATAAAAGCAAGCAATTGCATTTATAAACGATGTTCATAAATGAAGAAGAATAAATTATCATTGGATAATTTGGGAATGTAAATTCAAATGTGAATTTTAAAGGGGAATTGAAATTAGTTTCCAAAGGAAACGATGATATTATTCTGATTTTCGGAGTGCAAATTGAATTGAAATAAATTCATATGGATTTATGATTAGAATTCGACTAAGTCGAGTTATAAAAGTAAATTATTTCCATAAAGATATTAGAATTATATTTAGTAGAATTATAATTTAGAAACTATAAATCCTAAATAGCTAATATTTCAATATTTAAAATATGAAAATAGACTCAATGTTTGTATATATATATATATATATATATATAAGTTACAATAATAAAATATTCCAAAATAGGAATTAGGTTTTAAATGAAATTTGAAATGGAAGCTTGTTTTAATACATAAAACAAGGGAAGTAATTTATAAACGATTTTTATAAATGTTGTAAAGTAATTATCGTATGATTATTTGGAAGTTTAAATTCAAGTATTAATTTAAAAGCGAATTACAAGCAATAAATTCAAAGGTGAATTTAGAAAGAAAGTGGAAACTGAGTTGACTTGAAACGGTAAATTTATCTCCAAGTTTGAAACGATAATGGAATAGAGATTTATCCAAAAAAGAGTTTTACATTGAAATTCAGCTAGTCGAATTATGGCAAGTACTATTTAATTTTCGTTTTAATCAAGACTTTATTAATTACTTATTATTTTATTTATTCAAATTACCGAATAAAAGTTATATTTTAAAGTTTTATTCAAGAATTCGGAATATAAACTGAATTGAGATAAATTCGAAGAACTCATAATTAGAATTCGATTATATTGAATTTTATAAAATAATTTATTTCCAAGGGAATTAGAATTTACTATAGAAGTTAAGTTGTAAATGAATTTATATCTGAGTTATGAATTTGGAAGGAAAACATCAACGATTTAGGTTAAAAAAATTAAGTTTGATTTGGAAAATCGATTAAATTTAAATTTAAATATTAAAGAATGGAGTTGGAATTTATTTATAAATGAAGTTTAAACATTTATATTTAAATTTAATTAAATCAATCTCGCCGCTGCGCGGTAGTTCGTAGTTTTATGTTTTTAACTTTAGTTGAGTTTATAGAACTCAATATAAGTCAGAATTCTCTAAGACAAGAATCGTCCTAATCTATTGAATAATAATTTTCTAATGGAAGAAAAAAATTTGGATTTCCTATTATAGTATATAAAACATAATAGTTTATTAAATAAAATAGAAGGATTTTGAGTAAATAAAATTCAGATATCCATTAGAAAAATCCAAACTTGAGTTATAACATAAGTATGAACTCAAGCGGAGTAAATGAATTGGTTTTGAAACATAAATCAGATTTTTTTAAATGAAGTTACTAATTAGAATTAGTTTTAAAACATAACTTTAGCTAAGTGAATTGAGTTTGTGAATTTAAATTCGAAATCCAATGTGAAACATGAGTTAAAAATGGAATTCGACTAGTTTATAAGAAAATTATAAATATATTTGAACGTGATAGGTTCAAACAAAAAGTGGTTTAAGCAAAGGAGTAATTACTTAATTAACGGATGGAAAGCGATTGAATTAAAAATGTTGAATTAATTTGGAATGAATGTGGAAATGGATGAATATGTGTTAATAGGTATGGAATGAAGTGAGTGAAGTAATGGAAGGAATGAAAATGCAGGCTCGACAAAAGGTACATATTTAATTGAGTATGAGATTTTATGAGCCTATTAGGCAAGCAACTTGACTTTTTGATTTTGTTTTTGAATGGAAAGGGCCTAGAGAGGCATCTTTTTATTTTACCGATTGAGCCGTACAAAAGAGACCGTGGCAAAAAAATTCGAAAATTTAAGGAGATAGAAAAATTTAAGGAATTTGATAACTAGAAATAGATTTATCGATTATATATAGAGTTTGAAACCAAATTGGTTAATAAAATTTAACATGTTGTAATAGACATTTTTCATTTAAAATAGAAGGCTGGACTATAACACTATTTTTATTATAAATGATTTCCGAAAAAGAAACTATTAAGATTTAATACGAGATTAAAAATAAAGTTAGTTAAATCTAGTATTTTGAGTTGCCATAATGATGTTTTATACAATGTTCATTTAAATTCATATAAATGGAACTTGGAAACGTTTTCTAAATAAAATCAGAGATGTTTTCTAAGCATAGAAAGTGAAATAATTTGGTTAATGAGAAGTTAAGAAATGGAAATTGTAAATGATTTTTTCGATGTAAATAACGTATATTTTCTGAATATAGAAAATAATAATTTGTCAATATATGGAAGTGTTTTCCAACAGTGATAAGAGATATTTTTTGGCTTATATAAAATAAGAGCTTGTAATATTTGGAAATGTTTTCCAAGAATTGTGAGTGGCTAAACGAGTTTTGAAGAATATCTGGGTAAAGATATTTAAAGGAATTTGGAAATGAATAATTTAATAAGAAATTCATTTAAGGGGCTTAGTGTTGCTTGATGATCGATCAATAGAATTTCCATTTGGAAATAGGATCGTTAGTTATATTTCCTTGGATAGTTAAATCACCAACTATCAAAGTTTGGTTTGTTTTATATCTTCGTTGTTAATATGCAGAGACCAGGATCAGATTTTATTATCTGAAAACCACTACATATGAGCATAAGCGTTGCAAGTCAAATTATGCCGAAGATAATTGAAGACATAGTAAAGTGTAAGGGATTTTCTGTTAATTCTTGGTACAAATTGCCTAAGATGGATTGATGGGATAATGTCTTCAGTTTTATCTGGTGTCAGGACAATGTATATGGATGGATGTCTGGCAGAGTATTTCTAGATGGTCGTGGTGGAGAAGTAAACTTCTCTTAGTTCAACACCCAGAGCATTTTTGGGGACGTCTATTAGTTATTTGATGGGTCTGACGATGTGGCATTCAAAGTGAATGATGTTGTGGTATTATAAAGGTAAGACGTAGCCTCAAGCCTCATAAATCGGAACGATGAAAAAAATCGGTCAAGCAACACGGCTATGTGCATCATTCCCATTAGGGTGTTTTATCCCCTGATCTAGAGAAAATTCAATTGCTTCTTATTGTATCGCTGCTATATGCTTTCGAAAATGGTTACTAATCACAGCTGTATGTGACAACACATTTGATACACTCAAGTGGAATGAGTAGCCGGTCATGCTTAGTTGGTTTGCAAGATGTTCTTGTTGAACCCAATGTATTCCTCTCTAGAGATACATTATCGAGAGGTGGTATATACCTTGTCATAGTTGAAAATCTGTTCTCCTATATGCCCCCGCGATTTCTAGTTATATACTATGTATGTGGAGCGTGAGATGCAAATGTTCCACTATATTGCTATTTATTTGATTTAGACACTATTTGTAGTACCAAAAGAGTTTTGGTACAAAGAATATTTTAGGTTATCATAAGGTAAAAACCATCCATGTTTATGTGTGGATCGGTCTTACGATTATCTTTTCATTTAAAAGGATTTTTAAAGGTCAATCAAGTGGTTGGAGTTTACTCACACCATTCCCATGACTGTCTCAAAGTTTATTTGTTTTGTCTTACCTTAAATTCTTGGGTGCCCCAATTTGTACATGCAAACAAGCTGTTTAGGTTTTAACAGATACCCTTGGAGTAGCTTGGAGCAGAAGGCTTTAATGTTAGATTTATAGAATTTATTTCGCTGTGTTGTTTACGTGAAGTACTCTGATGATGTATGTAAGTACATTATTATATTCCAAAGGTTGTTATATATATATATTATATTTTATTCTGCTGCAATGTGAGATTCTATGCTATTATTCCCGTTCTTCTTCCATCTTTTTCTTCAGTACCCATAATTTTCATATTTCTGTGCAATTTGGGTTGGACATGTGGTGTATTTAGTCAACTCAAAGTATACGAAAATTCGAGTCGTTACAGTTAGTATTAGAGCTTAGGTTAAGCGAATAACTAGGTTTTGGTGGGGTTTAATCATTAGAGATAGGGTCAGTAGTACCCTAAAATGAGTTGAGTGTATATATATGAGAGCGTGTATTTGATAGTTGATATAAAAGCTATTTTATATTGTGTTGGCTTGTCTATTGAGTGACTTATGAATTTTGGTCGAATCGGGGGATGCCATGACATCGATAAGAGTTTCTAAACACTTGAATGAGGAATTAGACATAATATTGTTTTAAAGTGGGTAAATGAAATATTTTTACCCAAATTATATTTTTGATATGAAAGGAATGATTTTATGAAATTATTATAGTATATGGATAAGTTGGTTGTTATTATAATCAAATGAGATTATAAAATTGGAATGGTTATATAGAACCAAAAATAACTTGTATATGAATAATATATACAACTGAGATGAAATGGAATTAGATTCAACCCAAGATTTAGAATTTAATCCCGGAAAGTTGGAGAAATATTTTTTGAAGTATACTAAAATAATATAGCTTTGTTTAGGAAGAATTTTTGAATAAAATCCTTTTAGACCGATTTTGAAAATGATAAAGCACCGAACTCACTTCAGTCATTGGAAAATAATTCTAATGATGATTGCAACGTCATTAGTGTTCATATTCGAGTTTATAAGTGATAGATTGCTATCATAGTAAAAAAAATTCCAATGGAAATTTATTCCAAAACACAAGTTTTTTTGAAAATTTTAAATATTTTGAACTTGATATGGAAATAAAAATATGTATATATTTATGTGATTTTTAAAGGATTTGAAATAAATATTGGGAATTTGAATTATGGAATTTAAATTTAACTTAAGCAAGTTAAATGGATTAAAATGATAAATGGATTTTAAATCAATTTAAATTAGCTAAAAATATAATGGCTATTTTATTAATCGAATGAAACCAAATATGCATAGAAAAATTTTCATTTATTGAAAACGAAGTGAATAAATTTATTAGAATCTATTTGAGTGAACTTGAATGCTTATGATTGGAATATGTTAATTATAAATCATTTGAATTGAATGAATATGGGTATATATGACATGTAATGAAAATAAAGTGACATATGTACTAAATGTCGGAACTTGTATTAGCATATACGTGCTATATATATAAGGTATGACATGTTTGTATTGAATCCATGTGTTTAATTAATTAAATGAACAAAAGTTATTGAAACTTCATATTTTGAGACTTATTGATATGACCCAAACTTGCCCTTACAGGAACATCCAGACCGAGTTGAGAGCACGACAAATCAGAACACAAACAGAAGAACATTTCATTACTTTTTACAACAATTTACATCAGTGTACAAGAATATAACAGAGTATGAATAAATAATATATATTAGAAAAGTATCAGAGATTTAAATTACATTTAAATAGCAGCGGAAAAATAATACAAATACAACTAAAAGAAATACACGGATACAGAGCTTTCTGAATATCGCTTCAGTTGTAAACCAGGATCCTATGAATATAATTATCTGCAAAACCAAAACTACTAGTTTCCCGTATGGAAAATAGGGGCATCCAGAGTTTAGGCTAAAACAATAAACTCCAGGTCAGTCATAGGACTGGTGTGAGAACTAAAACAGTTATTAACCTTTTTTTTACTTTAAGAGTAGGGGAAATCATGGGACCACGCCGTATGACACGGAACGGGTTTACCCCACATGAACCTCACTTTAAAATAAAACAACGCAATGCTTTTTGAAAAAATGAAGCTATTATAAGACTCAGGTCCCATCACACAATGCAACACAAGCCGAAGGATAGAGTTTTCCCTTATAATAGCCAAACATGCTTGGTACTTTTAAAACAAATTATTTTGATATTGCTATAAGTGTATAGTGTCAAAAACAACTTCAAATATAAACATATCAATCATAGATGGCATGGGTACCATATATCATGTCGCCGTACTAGTTCTACAATCAAAACTGCACAGTGTCGTATTGGAAATTGGATTTCAATCATGAACCAAGGCAAGGGATCGTCCTTACTGAATTCGAGACACTATAGCCCGTGCCTCAGGACCCAGACTCAAGTGAGCCCTTAGGAGCCACAGGGCCGGTCCACACATACTTTAGTGGATTAGTAATTCCTGAATAATACGTTTCCCTGCTTTATGGGGCATAAAATATGAGCCACTAGGGACTCAATATCTGAGGTACCTCACTTTCCAACAACCACATAAGTAAAATGTCTGGGCTCCATACCATAACACCATTCCTACCTAGAAAGAAACACATGTTCTCCCTGGATCCTACTCCCGTTTCTAGTTCATACCGGGGTGTGAGGCTCGCGAAGTAACTCTATTCACAAAGCTATGCTAATTAAAGTTGTGCTTTGATCATCATCCATAACACTCCGCTTTTCAACAAAATTCTTGATCATTTGCATCTTGGTATGCCACACTGACAATTCACGCCATACAACTGATGTCTATCAATATATAACCTGTAACACCCCGTAATTTTGTTAATATTAAAAAGGATAAATTATATAATAATTAATTTAATATTAATAATTAAGGGAAGCTGACTATGTCATTACGTCCATCTCGAAATTCTAGTCAGGATAGATGCCTAGTTTGCATAAAACGAATAACATATGAAGAAGTTACGGACGATAAAAATTTGAAAATCAAAACCAGGTATAACTGGCGCACTTGCCAAGTGCGCCAAGGCAATTTTGCACTGGCGCACCTGTAAAGTGCACCTAGAATAGTTTTTGGGTATTCGGGCCTTTTCCAAGTAGGAGGCGACCCGCGACCTGATTTACCCTAGGGCTTATGTGGTAGTCGGTTCCAAAGGGTTCTGCAGCTATAAATACATAGCTATTTCACATATTTCTTCATTAGAAATCACAGCGGCCAAACTCTACCGGAGTCTGAACTGAACTAGGATCTCTCATCTTCTTCTATCAACAAAAGCAAATCAAATTTTGAGATTCAAGCATAGACTCAGCACCAACTTCTTTTTTATCATCTTAGCAATCCAATTACAGTGAGTTTCTAGTAGATTTTAGGTTTAGATAAATAAAAGTGAATTATGAAAGATTGTGATTTGGATACGCTGTAAACCTTGAATGTATGCTATTATCATATCTTAAGCTATGTCATGATAGATCTATTTCTCTAGATCCAATTCAATTGTGATTATTCTACTATGTTATTATTGTGGATCTTGGTTTGTAAGTATATTATGGTTAATATAAATCTGTTAATTTGGACAATTATATCATTGGATAGATCTTATCATTTATGTAAATCATGAACATATATCACCTTGAATTGGTTAAAATTGGATCTAAATCTTTATATTAATTGTAACTTTTATGACATGCTATGATGTGGATTTGTGTTGATCTATTTCTAAACTAGTAGATCTAATTTATGTGGACATTGAAACTGTTAGATCTACTTTATGTGATCTAAATTATCACCATATTTTATCATATTAGATTTATTTTATGTGATCTAATTTATCACCTTGCGTTATCATGTTAGATCTATTTCAACCTCTAGGTCTGAATTATGTGATCTAATTTATCACCTTGTGTTATCATGTTAGATCTAAACCGATTGGACATCTAAATTGCTTTAATTTAGATCTTACTATGCTTATTGTGACATCATAGTTATTGACTCCCAACCGTTCATCGGTTTTATGTCCACCTTGTTATGAGGACAATTTCATGTCCACGCTATTATGTATATTCACCTTATTGTCATGTTAGTTTATGCCCAGATGATCATTTTAGTTATATTCCCATTATTTTCCCTATTATCGTTTATGACTAGGCTATTGTCTAGCCTAGGCATGTTGCCAGTTTTTTGATTGCGCTAGTTAAGGAATGGGAGAAAAAGGGTAAAAATAACATAATTTGAATATGAACCTTTTTGGACATGTAATTCAGATTATTGAGTAAAATTGGTATTGACACCTATAAAAGAAAAGGATTAATTAATTGGTAAATTAATTAAAAATGGAATGTCTAGTAATTACAAATAGGAATTGTAATTGTACTTATGACACGAGGTTAGGTTGCATTATTGGTGGAAGTCTGCCCGGACCCGACAGGCATATCCCGCAGCCACTAATGTTGAACCTAATGTGGGAGGTCTAAGTACGCAAATACGAATCAGGCTAAGACACGAGGTTAGGCCCAACTGTGGACTAAAACTGCTCGGACCCAACCGGCATATCCAACATCCATATGTTGTAGGTCTAATGTGGGAGCTCTAGCCCATTATAAACCATAAAAGGACATGGTAATGAATTGGACTACTTAACGAAATCAAATCCATAGGGGTTGTATGATTGTGAACTAAGGTTAGGGTTAAGTAAATTGATTGGATAGTGAGCGGGTTAAGCAAATCTGGAAGGCGTGGGTAATATTTACATATAGGCCCACAACTAAACCCGATAAGGTTATGTAATTAATGACACCTAGTGGTATACATAACCGGATAAAATAATAAAGTTATGTAATTAAAGACACCTTTTAGAGTACGCATAACCGATATAGGGCTATGTAATTAAAGACACCTATTTCAGTCAGTAATTAAAGACACCTATTTCACTGGATAAAATAATATTGTGTTGTACCCATTTCAGTCAGTAACCCATAGTAAGTGTCAAATAAGGTACTCCGTACTAGGCAGAGAAGAGGCACACGCTTATTGACTGATTGTAAGAGATCCAAACGTGACAGACGGTGTGGGCAGCGCAAACCGACCGGGACTTGTGCGTGCATGGGTCAGGTAGAAGGAGATAAGACGACCGTGACACCAGTAGATACGGTTGTGCACATCTTGGGAACTGAAGGATTGCCACTTTAGGAAGTGATACCTCCTAATGTGGGGCCAGTATAAGGTATCTACGGAGTAGGTAGCTGATCAATTAGTATAGTGGTTAGGGTATATTTTGGATGTATGCCCTGAGTCTACCATCTTATAGTAGAAGGGATCATCTCATTTCTGGTTATACTAGTAATTGTGTAGAGTAACCATTAGAGAAGTGTATACACGTTACCTTGTCACCTACCATTTATATAGTGATCTCTCTTATCCACTTTATATGCCTATCATGTTACTTTTGTTTATTTATTGGCTAAAAGTAACTAGACTTGCCATACTTTATGTCTGACCCTTTTGTTTCTCCTTCTTTCTTATGTTTCCCCTTAGGTTCTCAGGGAGGAAAACTCAGGCTTAGTCTGGACTCTGATATCATCTTGCTAGGAGCTACTTCTGAAGTATGGCTCAAGTCCTTGTCTCTACTATGGCTTAACTCTTTCAATTGGGGAATTATGTTTTTATATTCTTATGTACTCTGATGATGCAAGACAGAAGTTATTTTATTGTAATGGTTTTTGTGACTTATGATATTCTGGACCACGATATTATGTTTTATGTTGAAATAAAAGTTTAAATTTCAACTGCTATCTTATTTATATCTGTCTTGTAATTATTCTATGTCTGTTTACCTGTAATGCTTCACGAAACTTAATGCATTCCCTTAGTGAATGACATATAACGAATGTGGGGTGTCACCCTTGGTATCAAAGCCGAAGGTTACCAGATTAGATAAAATTTTTGAAAATTATTTTCAAAACGGTTTTAAAAGAAAGCATTTTCATAAAAAAAAATCTGTTTTGAAAAACATTCCCCAAAAAGCCATATGTCGTATCCTTCGGTCCTTTATCTAAATTTCTTCTTTTTTCCTTTTTTAGCATGTCTGGGGAACAAAACATTCCTAATATCCTAGAGGGCGTCACAATACCCGGATGGTTCCGTAGATATTTGGAGGCCACGGCACCTACCGAAGGCCAACGAAATGTACCTCACCCAACTGTACCAGTCATTCCTCCTCCTCCCCCTCCAAGAGCAGATAACTTCACCAAGATTTGCAAAGACTTCCTTGCTATGAGAGGGAAGCCATTCCATGGGAAAGAGACATTCGTAGAAGCTCGGAATTGGCTCAAGGAGACCGAGGAATTATTCGTAATCTTTGAAGTAGAGGATAGAAGGAAGGTCCAGTTAGCCGCCTGGCTACTGACGAACGAAGCCACATTTTGGTGGGAAGTCACTCAGGCTGGACGTCTAGTGGAAACTTGGGAAGATTTTAGACAAAGATTCGAAATGAAATTTCTTTCCCAAACTGAAAGCATCATGCAGATGGAGATATTCTTAGCACTTAAACAAGGAAACTTGACCGTAAAAGAGTATGTGAATAAATTCAACCAGCTAGCAAGGTTTGGTTTTGAGTTGGTGGATACGCCGCACAAAAGGGCTTTGCAGTTTGCTAAAGGGATAAATGAGCCTCTGCGTGGTTTAGCCATGTCCTATATTCCAATGGGGGCCACTTTTGAAAAGCTTGTCGATATGGCCCTAATGTATGAGGAAGACAAGGGAGAAAAGAAGGCTGAAGAGACGTCGCAAAATAGGAAGGTGAGGCCCAAGAAGGGGTAGCATCAACAACAACAATAGTAGAAGAATAGAGGGAAAAATGATAAAGGCAAGGATAAGAGAAAATGTCACCGTTGTGGGAAGGAAGGTCATCTGGTTAAAGACTGTAAGTGAAGGAAGAACTCTTGCTACCACTGTGGAGAGGTCAGACACTTTGTTAAAGAGTGCCCGAAGAAACGGGGATCACAGGGACAAGGTCAAAGGGCAGGAAATTCTGGAGGGCAGGTGCATGCTCTCGCGACCAGTGCTCCTGATAGAGGTAGAAAAATTTCCGTGGAAGGTTTAATTTCTCTTTCAAACCATCCTATTAGAACATTTTTTGATTCTAGTGCCTCACATTCATTCATATCAAGTTCTGTAGTTGAATCTCTGCACTTAATTACTAGTATGGTAGTGGATCCCGTAGTTCTTTCAAACCTCATTGGTGGTTCGGCTCATATATCTATGATTTGTCGGGGTTTGAAAATATTTGTCTTAGGCGTCGAGTTTGAATGCGACGCGTATGTGCTCGGGTTTATGGGCTATGGGTTGATTCTACGAATGGATTGGCTTACCACGTATGGGGCCATTCTGGATTGTGACAGGAGGGTTGTTAGACTCCTGACTTGTCATGGGAAGACCCTCGAAGTTTCTTATGACCCCCAAGGGTCGGTTATACTTAGTTTCCTAGAGTCTCTTGATGCATCTATCGACGATCTGCAATCTGTTCCAGTAGTCCAATATTTTTCCAATGTTTTTGATGAGGTTCAGGGTTTACCTCTGAGGTGTGAGATCGATTTTCGTATATATTTGATGGACAATGCAAAGCCAGTTGCATTGCCAGTGCGCCATATGGCTCCAAGGGAAAGGAGGGAGCTAAGTAAGCAAGTAGAGGATCTACTTGAGAAAGGATCTATCAGATGAAGCATATCTGAATGGGGTGCTCCAGTAGTATTCGCGACCAAGGCGGCTGGTTCGCTTCGTTTGTGTGTTGATTATGAGACCTGAATAAACTCACTAAGAAGAATAGACACCCGCTTTCGAGGATTGATGATTTATTTGATCAGCTTGTTAGTGCCTCGGTATTTTCCCAGTTAGACTTGGCCATGGGGTTCCATCAGTTGAGGGTGGTTGAGGACAGCATAGATAAGACTACTTTTAGGACTCCAGACGGTTTCTTTAAATGGCTAGTTATGCCTTTTGGGCTGACGAACGCACCCGCCTATTTTGTTGATTTGATGAGTAGGGTGTTTCAGGAGTTCCTAAATAAATTTGTTGTAGTCTTTGTCGATGATATTTTGATCTTCTCCAAAAGCGAAGAAGAGCATGGCCAACATTTGAGATAAGTTTTGAAAACTCTCCTTGACCATCAGCTTAAAGCAATATTCTCCAATTACCATTTTTGGAGAAAAGAGGTGAGATTCTTAGGGCATATGGTCTCCAAAGAAGGGATAACGATAGATCCCGCGAAGGTGGTTATAGTGCAAGATTGGAAGGTTCCTAAAAATGCAACCGAGGTGAGAACCATTCTTGGGTTAGTAGGTTACTATAGGAAGTTCATTAAAGACTTCGCAAAGATATCAGCCCCACTCACCAGGCTGATGAAAAAGAACTTGGCATTCTCATGGGATATAGACTATGACGTTGCTTTACAATGACTGAAGAGGGCTCTAACAACAGCCCCAGTCTTGACCTTGCCTAACGGGGACAAAGTGTTTACCGTAACACTGATGCATGCGGTACAGGGCTTGGTGCGGTTCTAATGCAAGAAGGTAAAGTAGTGTGTTATGGGCGTAGACAACTGAGAGTTCATGAAAAAAAACTACCCCACCCATGATCTAGAGCTAGCTGCCATAATATTCGCGTTAAAGACATGGCGTCATTATTTACTTGGAGAGAAGTTTGATTTATACACTGATCATAAATCTCTCAAGTATCTGTTCTCACAGAAGGATCTCAATTTAAGGCAACAACGGTGGATGGAGTTTCTAGCTTCTTATGATTTTGAGATTTCTTATACCCCTGGCAAGGGTAATATGGTGGCAGATGCACTAAATAGGCATAGGGTGGCCCTGAGTCCTCTGTTTGTGGAAAGAAAGAACTTGGAGTTCATATCAGCTTTTGATTTTAGACCCTCCATCAAGATTTTGCCTAATTTGTTTGCATCCTTGGAGATACGACCGACTCTTATGGACCAGATAGCAGCTTCGCAACAAGATGACCCAGAGATTCTAGACATCATAGATAAGCTCGGAAGAGGGGAGACTTCTAGTCACCTCGGCAGATATGCCATAGATGAAAAGGGGTGGTTGCGAAGAGATGGAAGGCTTTGTGTTCCCCAAACTGGAAGCTTAATAAAGGCAGTCCTAGAAGAAGCCCACCATTCAAAGATGACCATTCATCCAGGCGGTGACATAATGTACAGGGACGTGAAGAGGGTTTCCTTTGGGCCCGGATGAAGATAGATGTGGCCGAATTTGTTTTCCCAATGTTTAGCAAGTCAAAGCTGAGCAAAAGAAGCGTGGTGGATTACTTCATCCATTGGAGGTTCCTCAGTGGAAATGGGAGAGAGTCTCTATGTATTTCATAGATAGTTTGCCTAGATCGAAGAAAGGCAACACCAGTATCTGGGTTGTGTTGGATAGATTCACTAAGAGCGCTCACTTTATTCCAGTGAAGAGTAAGAGGACGACATCGTGGTTGGTAGCAATTTATGTAGTTCGTCTTCATGGAGTTCCTTCTAGCATCATGAGCGATCATGACCTCATCTTCCCTGTGAATTTTGAAGGAGCTTGCAAGAAGCATTAGGTACACAGTTGTTTTGAGCACCGCTTATCATCCTCAGACCGATGGACAAACAGAGAGGGTGAACAGGATTCTTAAAGATCTTTTGAGGCTATGTATCCTAGACTTCGGAGGAACTTGGGAAGGGCATCTTCCTTTTGTAGAGTTTGCCTATAATAACAGTTATCAAGCTAGCATCGGCATGGCACCCTTCGAAGCATTACACGGACGACCCTGTAGATCACCAACTTGTTGGTGGGAGTCTATAGAAAGATTATTACTTGGACCAGATATGGCTAGGGAAACATCCGAAAAGATTAACCTTATACGACGACGGATGAAGACAACTCAAGATAGGCAGAAATCCAATGCAGACAGGAGAAGGACTGACATCGAATTTGAAGTAGGATACTTAGTTTTTATCAAAGTGTCACCTATGAGGAATGTGGTTCGCTTCAGATCGGTAGGGAAGTTGGCACCTAGGTTTGTGGAACCATTTCCCACAACCGAAAGGATTGGCCAAATGGCCTATAGAGTAAAACTTCGTGAAAATCTATCTAGTGTTAATGATATTTTCCATGTTTCTCATCTGCGGAAGTGCTTGCATGACACCGCAGAAGTTGTTGAGCCGAGTATATTGGAAGAGCTAGAAGTGGAACAGGAGGCGACAGTCAAGCGAGTTCCTTTCCGTATTCTTGGATCAGAAGTTAAGAAGCTACGCAATAAAGAGCTCAAGTTGCTAAGGGTTCAATGGGGAGGCAACCTAGAGGATGCGACTTGGGAGACCGAAGACGAGATTCGTGCTTCGTACCCTTTTCTCTTCGAGGGTATGTTCTTAACTCCTTTTTCAAAGCTTTATTAGTACTTGTTTCTATTCATTTGAGTATATCTTATCCATAGTATTTTTCGACCTTTAGATAGGAATCCTATAGATGTAAACATGTGTTTGAAACATGTTATGTATGATGGATGCAAGTGGATGCAAGTGTTTGCTAGTGGTTGCCTATGGACGCATATACACACACATTAGGCACTAAGATCGGCTCAATCACTCTCATACTGCATATGGATGTGTGTGCATTTTCTTTTCTTTTATGGATGGAATTGGATGAACTAGCATATGGATGTTGGATTGGACGAATGAGTGTGCGACCATGTAGAGCTTATATGTTATAATAGGCTTATTTGCATACATATTGGATTCATGGCGCTAACATACATTGCATTAAGGAGGTCAACTAAATCAATAGACCGGCTGATCTTCACATTAGTGTTGGGACATATACACACACCTTTGCATATATTCATGAAAGCATTAGAAATCCTTAAGGAGAATGGATGTCAGTGATTGATGGATGAGTAGATGGATGATGGGTGGTAGGATATGCATTCTTCTCAACTTGGAGATTTCGGGGACGAAATCCTTTAAATAAGAGGAATGTAACACCGCATAATTTTGTTAACATTAAAAAGGATAATTTAAATAATAATTAATTTAATATTAAGAATTAAGGGAAACTAAATATGTCATTAAGTCCGTCTCGAAATTCTAGTCAGGATAGGCACATAGTTTGCGTAAAATGGATATCATATGAAGAAGTTATGGATGATAAAAGTTTGAAAATCAAAACAAGGTATAATTAACGCACTTGCCAAGTGCGCTAAGACAATTTTGCACTGGCGCACCTGTAAAGGGCGCCCAAAATAGTTTTTGGGTATTTGGACCTTTTCTACGTGAGAGGCGACCCACGACCTAATTTACCCTAGGGCTTATGTGGCAGTCGGTTCCAGAGGGTTCTACAGCTATAAATACATAGCATTTCACATATTTCTTCAATAGAAATCATAGCGTCCAAACTCTGCCGGATTCTGAACTGAACTAGGGTCTCTCATCTTCTTCTATCAACTAAAGAAAATCAAATTCTGAGATTCAAGCATAGACTCAACACCAACTTCTTTTCTATCTTCTTAGCAATCCAATCACAGTGAGTTTCTAGTTGCTTTTAGGTTTTGATAAATAAAAGTGAATTATGAAAGACTGTGATTTGGATATGTTGTAAACCTTGAATCTATGCAATTATCATATCTTATGCTATGTTATGATAGATCTATTTCTCTAGATCTAATTCAATTGTTATTATCCTACTATATTATTATTGTGGATCTTGGTTCGTAACTATATTATGGTTAATATAAATCTGTTAATTTGGACATTTATATCATTGGATAAATCTAATCATCTATGTAAATCATGAACATATGTCACCTTGAATTGGTTAGGATTGGATATAAATCTTTATCTTAATTGTAACTTTTATGGCATGTTATAATGCGGATTTGTGTAGATCTATTCTAAACTAGTAGATCTAATTTATGTGGACATTGAAACTGTTAGATCTACTTTATGTTATCTAAATTATCACCTTATGTTATCATGTTAGATCTATTTTATGTGATCTAATTTATCACCTTGCGTTATCATGTTAGATCTATTTTAATCTCTAGATCTGAATTATGTGATCTAATTTATCATCTTGTGTTATCATGTTAGATCTAAACCGATTGGACATCTAAATTGCTTTAATTTAGATCTTACTATGCTTATTGAGACATCATAGTTATTGACTCCCAACCGTTCATCGGTTTTATGTCCACCTTGTTACGATGACAATTTCATGTCCATGCCAGTATGTATGTTCACCTTTTTATCATGCTAGTTTATTTTTACGCCCAGATTATCATTTTAGTTATATTCCCATTATTTTCCCTATTATCGTTTATGACTAGGCTATTGTCTAGCCTAGGCATGTTGCCAATTTTGTGAGGGCGCTAGTTAAGGAATGGGGGAAAAAGGGTTTAAAATGGCATAATTTGAATATGAACATTTTTGGACATGTAATTCAAATTATTAAGTAAAATAAGTATTTACACCTATAAAATGAAAGGATTAATTAATTGGTAAACTAATTAAAAATGGAATGTCTAGTAATTGCAATAAGAAATTGTAATTGTACTTATGACACGAGGTTAGGTAGCATTAGTGGTGGAAGTCTGCCCGGACCTGACCGGCATATCCAGCAGCCACTAATGTTGAACCTAATGTGGGAGGTCTAAGTACGCAAATACGAATCGGGTTAAGACACGAGGTTAGGCCCAACTGTGTAATAAGACTGACCGGACCCGACCGGCATATCCAGCATCCACACGTTGTAGGCCTAATGTGGGAGGTCTAGCCCATTATAAACCATGTCATCCATAGGGATTGTATGATTGTGAACTAAGGTTAGGGTAAAGTAAATTGATTGAATAGTGGATGGGTTAAGCAAACCGGGAAGGGGTGGGTAATATTTACATATAGGCCCACAACTTAACCCGATAAGGTTATGTAATTAAAGATACCTAGTGGTATACATAACCGAAGAAAATAATAAAGTTATGTAATTAAAGATGCCTTTTAGGGTAAGCATAAATGATATAAGACTATGTAATTAAAGACACCTACTGGTATACATAGTCAGTGAAAAACCTAGTGGGGGATACAAGACAAAGGGGAGAACTTATATCATATTGTGTGGGACCCATTTCAGTCAGTAACCCATAGTAAGTATCAAATAAAGTACTCCGTACTAGGCGGAGAAGGGGCACACATCCTGACTGATTGTAAGAGATCCAAACGTGACGGACGGTGTGGGCAGCGCAAACCGACCGGGCCTTGTGCATGGGCTGGACAGAAGGGGATAAGACAACCGGTTATACACATCTTTGGAACTGATGGGTTGCCACTTTAGGAAGTGATACCTCCTACTGTGGGGCCGGCACAGGGTATCTACGGAGTAGGGAGGCGATCGATTAGGGTAGTGGTTAGGGTATATTTTGGACATATGCCCTGAGTCTACCACCTTACAGTAGAAGGGATCATCTCATTTCTGGTTATACTAGTAATAGTGCCCAATAATCATTAGAGAAGTGTATACACCTTACCTTGTCACCTGCCATTTATGTAGTGATCTCTCTTATCCACTTTATATGCCTATCATGTTACTTTTATTATTTACTAGCTAAAAGTAACTAGACTCGCAAAACTTTATGTCTGACCCTTTTTTTTCCTTCTTTCTTCCGTTTCCCCCATTCCAGTTCTCAGGGAGGAAACACTCAGGCTTAGTCTGGACTCAGATATCATCTTGCTAGGAGCTACTTTTGAAGTATGGCTCAAGTCCTTGTCTCAACTATGGCTTAACTCTTTCAATTGGGGAATTATGTTTTTATATTCTTATGTACTCTGATGATGCAAGACAGAAGTTATTTTATTGTAATGGTTTTTGTGACTTATGATATTATGGACCATGATATTATTATGTTGAAATAAAAGTTTAAATTTCCACTACTATCTTATTTATATCTGTCTTGTAATTATTCTGTGTCTGTTTACCTATAACGCTTAACGAAACTTAATGCATTCCCTTAATGAGTGACATTAACGGACGTGGGGTGTTACATAACCTTTAAGCTCGTATGTCTCACAGAAGGGTGTTAAGCAAGAGAATAAATTCTCCGCCACCAAACAGATATATATTTAATAGAAATCAATCAATACAAAATGAAATCCAATGCCAGACACACATCCATTTACAAGTCTGTTCTAGGTCTAACCGAAATCGGAGGCACCTTATTCCTCGTCCCATATGTCCAATACAGGGGAGAGGTCCTCGCATATCCGTTGATCTTCAAGTACGTCTAAATGATAACCACTTATTACCTTGTCTTGGGTGTACAGCCTAATCAAGACATCAATAATCATCCAAACGATGTGAAGAACCCTGGCTTCAACCACCGTCTTCATCATCGACTTTTAGTCATCGTATCGCTTATTCAAAATGGGTTAATCCCGGTCTTTCCGAATAACTCGCAAATTTTATAATCAAGTGCTATAAAAACACATCATACACCTCATTCCAATTCAGTATATTCTTTTATTCAAATATTCACATTTTTATGGAATGGTTCCCATTAATTTTATCAAAGATAAATTTCTTTAAATTTAAATCTTCCTTTGGATATCAATTTCAAAAGATTTTATTAACTAGTCGGGATTATCGAACCTTACCACAATAATCAATAATTATTTTCCAATCCCGACCTATCCATCCCATGGAGCAAAATTGGTAGCACTCCATATCTAACACCCACTGTGTTCTGGGTAAAGTTAATTACCCTTTTACATTCAAATCTAATTAAAGATTTAATTATCGCTTGGAGTAAAACTGGTGGTACTCCATTCTTGACCATTTCATGAATTCTATAAATTTAATTATCTCATTCTAATCTAATTAAACTCTCATCTAAACTCTAATTCAGTTTTAATCTCAAAAAACATTAATTAATGATTATTCAAATTTAAGAAATTAATCTTATCTTAAACTATGTTAAAAAACCAATGTCAATTAAAACACAGTTCACGATAAACCCAATTCATCTTCCATAAACTATGGAATCTTCACGAAAACTGTAACAACCCGAATTTTAATAACATGTTAAAACAAGAAATCAAGGTATAATTAATTTTGTTAAATGAGAATTATGGGAAACAGGTTGCGCCATTGCGTTCGTCTCAGAATTTTGCATGAAATAGAGTCCGAGTTTTCGAAAATCGGAGTCCGGATGAAGAAGTTATGGCCTGTAGAAGATTCAGCAAATTTCAGGCAGCACAGAACCAGGCAGGTCGACCTGGGGGTCAGGTCGACCTGGGGGTCAACGTACCCCCTACAGGTCGACAATACGGTCAAAATCCCCCCTTATAGGTCGACCTGGTCGGCCTTTTTGGCCCAGAACCCATTTTTGAAGCCTGAGACGTGTTTTGATGGTCCGGATTGATTCTAGGGATGATCTAAAGGCCCTAAATAGTTCCTACACCTATAAATATACCCTAAGACCTAACCTAATTCATAACAAATCATTCTTACACCAAAATGCTGCTGAAATCCCTCTTGATTATGGCCGCCACCTCTAATAAATTTCCTAAGCTTTCATACACAATCCAATTCGAAGACTAAGGCTTCTATAATGATTCAAGACAATAAATCAACAACGCTGCAACATTTTTACAACAAATTCAGTTCTTAATTCCTTGTCCATGATCTGTAAGTTCTAGTTATTTCCAGATTAAAATAATTAAATTTAATATGGACATGTAATGAAGTGAAATTGGACTTTTGATTCATGTCTATTCTTGTTTCTTCTTGGATCTTGATTTTGGGAACCTTTCTATCTTTATTCTCATGACAAGTTTATGGTCTATTCAGCTTGTTGTAAATCAATTTTCTTGGTTCATGTTGATATTATTATCAAGATCTATTCTTTATGCCTGAGATGATGTTTTTATGTCGTTTTCTCTTTGATCTCGCTTTTATTGCAATCTTCTACCTTCCCCTATTTATTTTCTTTTGATGAACCTAGGTCAATTTCGGACCTAGGCCTAAACTACGATATACGTGCGATGGTATACGGGGGAAATATTGGAATATTGCCTAGTGGAATATATGTGTTTGGTGGAATCAAAGGCATAATATGAAAATTGGATGTTTGGGAATAATTTACCATTAACATGAAACGGGGTAATTTTGGGTATTGTCATTATAATGGTTATTGCGCGATTGGGATTGATATATGTAATTTGGCTAGAACTTGTTATGGGTAAATTGGTGCAAACATGGTATACATGTAATTTTGAGTATAAAACTTGATCTATGTAAATTGAGCATAGCTTTGTAAACATGTAAATCATGAATCTTGACATATGTAAAATGGCACGAAACTTGGTATATGCGTAAATTGGCATAAAAATTGGCATATATGTAAAAGGCATAATTGAACATATGTAAATTTGGTATGAATTGGGCATATGTAAAAATAACATGTAATCTAGAACTTGGGCATACGTTAATTATGTAAAATTTGGAGTTGAAACGTATATGATAATTTATGACTTGGTAGAGGTTTAATATGAACGCGCCTAAGTTGGGTTTTGGGTAGTTGGCGTGTATTATAAATAAAAGGCTATAACTTGGCATAACTTTATAGTGAATTATGATAATAATTTGGGAATACGTTTTGGGGCAAAAACGTGAATTATGAACTTGGTAATTGGCATATAACTAGAAATATGAACATGGTTGAAACATAAACATGAATATGAGTATGAACACGAACGTGAACATGGCTAACTCGAGGTTGGGTTGAGTTTGCAGTGTAATTCTGCCTAGAACCGCCCGGCATATCCAGTGACTGCTAATAATAAGATCCAATGTGAGAAGTTAGTCATATCATGCTTAAACCCGAGGTTAGACTGAGTTGTGGTGTAATTCTGCCCGGAACCACCCGGCATATCCAGTGACCGCAACAACAGGTCTAATGTGAGTGGTTGATGCATTAATAATTAATTAATACCAATAAACAGACATGCTAAGATGGAAAGGTTAAGTAATATGACTAGACTAATGACACTTACCAATATAACATGTTAATTAGACAAGTGAGTTGGGTTAAGTAAATTGAGAACACTTAACCATTATAACATGTTAATTAGACAAGTGAGTTGGGTTAAGTAAATCGAGGACACTTAACCAATATAACATGTTAATTAGACAAGTGGATAAGGTTAAGTAAAGTGAGAACACCTAACTAATACAACGGGTTAATTAGACAAGTGGTTGCGATTAAGTAATAAAACTTAACCAACATAACATGACAAGCAAGTGGGTTAGGTTAACTTGAATAGGTTGATAACACTTAACCATTATAACAAGACTAGCGGATGGGTTGGTTTAACTTGAATGGGTTGATAACACCCAACCGATATAACCTGATGTGTGGTACGGTTAAGTAAATACACGAGGGTAACACTTAACCATTATAATATGGCTAATAGATGGGGTTGAGTTAACATACACTTTACCAATCTAACGCGAGGTGTGGTAAGGGTTAAGTTAACATAGGGGAGAATGCTTAGCCGATATAACAAGACATGCGGTAGGGTTAAGTAACACAAGAGAGAACACTTAACCAAGGTAACATGATGGGGGGTGGGGTTAATTTAACTTGAATGGATAACACTTAACCAACATGTGGGGTATATGAATAGACCCTAGGAAAACCCTAGTAGTGGGACCCGTTTCAGCAGTAACCCACATTAGGTATCAACGGTACCCTGAGCTAGGCAGGGTGGGGCACGATTACTGGGCTGATTATAAGCGGTGAAAACGGCGGCGGGTGATGCAGCAGTGCAGGTTCCGACGGATTACGGGTGTGCATGTATTCCGGAGTGGAAAATTTAGCCACTGGGTATTAGTAGATACAAAGCTGTGCATCAAGAATTGTGTCGAGGTTGCCATCCTAGGAATTGATACACCCTAGGGTGGGACCAGCACAAGTATCTACGAATAGGGGGCCTCGTGACACAAACAAGAACTAGGTCGAGTAGGAGCCGATCGATTAGGGTAGTAAGGATACATCTAACACATTCATGTTAATTGGGCTGGTTGAGGTAAAATCCTCATATTAGATGTAGTCCTGAAGGCAACCACAACTACGGGGTTGGGATAACCTTAGCATAAACACATGTGAAACATTGTAAGTAAGAGCCCATCAATTATGATAGGTACGGTGGGGACATGAAACTGTCAATATGAGGTGGGACCCTCATCGTGGGATATGTACCTATAAAACTATCATGTGGGTTATGGGGGATCACTTATCTTGTAATTATAACTAAGTAAACTAATTGGAATGCTAGTTAGGAGGTGTAGAGAATATAGGAAATCAAGGAAAATAGTGTAATGATGAAGCTTAGAAATCTTGCGATGTTATACTTGATAGAAACCTTGCGATGTGATACTTGGTAGGAACCTTGCGATGCTTTTCTTGATAGAAAGTAAGGGATGTTATACTTGATTCATCGTGCCTATAGCTTACTTCGTCATCATGCTTATGTTTACTTTCAGTTTATTCATGCCATATTATCTTCACCTGTTTTTATGCTGAAATTCACTAGGACTTACTCAGTCTTTATGAATGACCCGGTTTGTTTTGCCTCTTTTTCTTCCATCCCCCCTAGGTTCGCAGGGTGGGAATACAGCTTAGTTCGGATCTTACCAAGCTCCAAGGCTCTTTCATGTACGGCTTGGATTCCTCTTGGCTATGGCTTGCTTTGCTTTATTAGGGAATACTACAGTTTATTTTTATGCTTCTTTGTTTTTGAGCAAGATAGATATTATAGCTATGTAATTGAGTATTGGAAGTTGATGGGCTTTTATTGTAAAAAATTATAGTTAATAAATGATTTTAAGTACTTCTACTTTACTTTCCGCTGTTTTATATATGTTTGTCTTGTAATATTTCTGTTCCAGTACCCATAATGCTCCATTGAAGTTAAGGCATTCCCTTTGTGAGTGACCTTAACGGATGTGGGGTGTTACATTTGGTATCAGAGCAGAAGGTTACCAGACTGGGCAAAAGCTTTTAAAAACCTTCTGAAATTATTTTCAAAATGTTTGCAAAGAAGGATTCTTATAAGAAAAGTTTTGTTTTACGAAAGGCATATTCCCCAAAGCCATATGCACTATCTTTTGATTCTCTCTTTGAATCTCTTCTTTCTTTTTCGCCATAATTTTGTAGGTGTACGACACAAGTCGGAGGGAAAAGAAGTGCCCAACCTCCATCTGTAGCCGCAGTAGTTCCATCTGCGACTAATCTTATTTCAAGCTTTGTAAGGTTGTCGTGTGATGGAGGTAACTTTCGAGAAACCGGCCAACAAGCTATACAAGGATAGTAAGAACGAAGATAAAGAACACAAGCCTAAGGATGAGAAACTTGTTTATATGGCTTAATCCACGAAGGAGGAAAAGGTGAAAGGGAAGAGGCCAAAGTGAAGGAATAATAAAACCCATGACAAGAGAGAGTATCTTTAGTATGGTAAAAAGGGACATGTAGTTAAGTATTATAGGACAAGGACAAGGGCAAAGAACAAGATCGTCGAGAGGACAATTGTATGCTCTCACTACTAGCGTACCCTAGAGAGGTGGTAACGTTTTTGTTAAAGGTTTCACTTTTCTTTTCTATCATCCCGTTAGAACTTTATTTTTGTACATTGCATCTTTTAATTCTGCTTCGATAGTTGAGTCTCTGCACCTTAGTACTAGCATAGTACAGGATCCCATTTTTGTATCAAATCTTATTGGAGAATCGGCTCATTTATTTATGACTTGTTTGGATTTGAGAATGTCTATGCTAAGTGTTGAGTTTAGAAGTAATGCTTATGTTTTTGGCTATGGGTTGATTCTAGGGATGGAGGTATCCAGAAATGATACCATTCTCGAGTATGAAAAGAGGGTAGTTAGACTCTTGACTTGCCTCGGTAATACCCTCGAAGTCTAGTGTAACCCTTAGGGTTCTGCCATGCTTAGTTACCTAGAATCTTTTGATACATTTATTGATCCGCTCGAGTAGTGTTCGCTACTAAGGCGGAAGGTTCATTTTCGCTTATGCATGAGTAATATAAAATCACCTTAGTAAGTACACTTGGCAACATGGTTGGCATTTGTTTATTGTCAAGAGATAATTCATTTATGTGGAATACCTTCTAGTAAGTGAATGAGATCCAAGATTCACTAGTGAATTTTGGAGAGCTTGCATGAAACCATGAGTACGCAGTTATGTTTGAATCGGGAATACTAGAAAGAGAGTAAGTGAAAGTGGAACGAGAGGCGACTGTGAAATAAGTTCCAACTCATATTTTGGAAATAGGAATTAAGAAGCTACGAAATCACGAAGTTAAAGAAGGTCAAGGCACAATGGAGTTAAACTCAAGGAAATGCGGCTTAGAAGATTGAAGACTAGATACGCACATCATATCTCTTTTTAAGAGTATATCCTTTATCCCTCATTTCCTATAGAGCTTACTTGCATGCTATCTTTTAAATATATCCTCTCGGTCCTATTCTCAATCCTATTTCTGTTCCAAACCTCATAGGGAGTATGACTCATCTGTTAGTAATACATGTTGGGGCTTGAGGGTGTCTGTTGTGTTGACTAAACTTTTTGGGGTTTATAGGATACGGGTTGGTTCTAGGAAGGGATTTCTTGTGACCTAAAAGGAGTCTATCATGCTTAGTTTCCTAGAATCATATATATTAGTTGGGTTGAGTAATTCTTTGGGTGTCAGTCTGATGTTGATTTTGGTCTTCGGGGCTGGTGCTTAGGGAGTTCTTCTCCTAATCAGTATATATGTGACGTAGATTTCCAGTTTTGACATTGCCTAATGGGCACAAAGTTTTTACTTGCTTCTATCATTCGACTGTATCTTTAGGTAGGAACAATTGGGTGTAAACATGTGTTTGAGACATGTTATGATTGATGGTTGCAAGTGGTTTCAAGCAGTTGCTAGTGATTGCTCATGGATGCATATACACGCACATTAGACACTAGATCGGCTCAGTCACCTTTCATATTGCAAATGCATGAGTGTTTATACTTGTTTATGGATGAATTTGAATGTGTTATCATGTGGATGTTGCATATGGATGGATGTTTGTGCACACATATAGTGTTAATGTGACTAGGACTATTTGCATACATGTTGGACTCACGGCACTAAACATATTTTGCATTAAGAAGATCAATCAGGCCTGATCATTTGCATTAGACAAGGAACATATACACACACTTCTTGCATATGTTCATACAACATTAGAAATCTGTTAATGACAATGAATGCCTGTGATTGATGATTGAGTAGATGGATGATTGGATGGTAGGACACATTCTTCTTAACTTAAAGATTTCGGGGATGAAATCCTTTAAGGAGGGGAGAATGTAACAACCCGAATTTTAATAACATGTTGAAACAAGAAATCAAGGTATAATTAATTTTTTAAAATGAGAATTATGGGAAATGGGTTGCGCCATTGCGTTCGCCTCGAAATTCTTCATGAAATAGAGTCCGAGTTTTCGAAAATCAGAGTCCGGATGAAGAAGTTATGGCCTGTAGAAGATTCAGCAAATTTCAGGCAGCACAGAACCAGGCAAGTCGACTTGGGGGTTAGGTCGACCACGTGGTCGATCTGGGGGTCAACCTACCCCCTACAGGTCGACCATATGGTCGCCCCTTACAGGTCGACCTGGTCGGCCTGTTTTGTCCCAAAACCCATTTTTGAAACCTGAGACGTGTTTTGATGGTCCAGATTGATTCTAGTGTTGATCTAAAGGCCCTAAATAGTTCCTACACCTATGAATATACCCTAAGACCTAACCTAATTCATAACAAATCATTCTTACACCAAAATGATGCTGAGATCCCTCTTGATCATGGCCGCCACCTCTAATAAATTTCCAAAGCTTTCATACACAATCCAATTCGAAGATTAAGGCTTCTACAATGATTCAAGACAATAAATCAACAACGCTGCAACATTTTAACAACAAATTCAGTTCCTAATTCCTTGTCCACGATCTGTAAGTTCTAGTTATTTTCAGATTAAAATAATTAAATTTAATATGAACATGTGATGAAGTGAAATTGGACTTTTGATTCAAGTCTATTTTTGTTTCTTCTTGGATCTTGATTTTGGGAACCTTTCTATCTTTATTCTCATGACAAGTTTATGGTCTATTCAGCTTGTTGTAAATCATTTTTTTGGTTCATGTTGATATTATTATCAAGATCTATTCTTTATGCCTGAGATGATGTTTTTATGTCGTTTTCTCTTTGATCTCGTTTCTATTGCAATCTTCTACCTTCCCCTATTTATTTTCTTTTGATGAACCTAGGACAATTTCGGACCTAAGCCTAAACCACGATATACATGCGATGATATACGAGGGAAATATTGGAATATTGCCAAGTGGAATATATGTGTTTGGTGGAATCAAGGCATAATATGAAAATTGGGTGTTTGGGGATAATTTGCCATTAACACGAAACGGGGTAATTTTGGGTATTGTCATTATAATGGTTATTGCGCGATTGGGATTGATATATGTAATTTGGCTAGAACTCGTTATGGGTAAATTGGTGTAAATGTGGTATACATGTAATTTTGGGTATAAAACTTGATCTATGTAAATTGAGCATAGCTTTGTAAACATGTAAATCATGAATCTTGACATATGTAAAATGGCATGAAACTTGGTATATGTGTAAATTGGCGTAAAAATCGGCATATATGTAAAACGGCTTGAATTGAACATATGTAAATTTGGTATGAATTGGGGATATGTAAAACTGACATGTAATCTAGAACTTGGGCATATGTTAATTATGTAAAATTTGGAGTTGAAACGTATATGATAATTTATGACTTGGTATAGGTTTAATATGAACGCGCCTAAGTTAGGTTTTGGGTAGTTGGCGTGTACTATAAATAAAAGGCTATAAGTTGGCATAACTTTATAGTGAATTATGATAATACTTAGGGAATACGTTTTGGGGCAAAAACGTGAATTATGAACTTGGTAATTGGCATATAACGGGAAATATGAACGTGGTTGAAACATGAACATGAATATGAGTATGAACACGGATGTGAACATGGCTAACTCGAGGTTGGGTTGAGTTTGCAGTGTATTTCTGCCCAGAACCGCCCGGCATATCCAGTGACTGCAAATAATAAGATCCAATGTGAGAAGTTGGTCATATCATGCTTAAACCCGAGGTTAGACTGAGTTGTGGTGTAATTCTTCCCGAAACGGCCCGGCATATCCATTGACCGCAACAACAGGTCTAATGTGAGTGGTTGATGCATTAATAATTAATTAATACCAATAAACAGACACGCTAAGAATGGAAAGGTTAAGTAGACTAGACTAATGACACTTAACCAATATAACATGTTAATTAGACAAGTGAGTTGGGTTAAGTAAATTGAGAACACTTAACAATTATAACATGTTAATTAGACAAGTCAGTTGGGTTAAGTAAATTGAGGACACTTAACCAATATAACATGTTAATTAGACAAGTGGATAGGGTTAAGTAAAGTGAGAACACCTAACTAATACAATGGGTTAATTGGACAAGTGGTTGTAGTTAAGTAATAAAACTTAACCAAAATAACATGATAAGCAAGTGGGTTAGGTTAACTTGAATAGGTTGATAACACTTAACCGTTATAACAAGACTAGCGGATGGGTTGGTTTAACTTGAATGGGCCAATAACACCCAACCGATATAACCTGATGTGTGGTAGGGTTAAGTAAATACACAAGGGTAACACTTAACCATTATAATATGGCTAGTGGATGGGGTTGAGTTAACATACACTTAACCAATCTAACGTGAGGTTTGATAAGGGTTAAGTTAACACTGGGCAGAACGCTTAACCGATATAACAAGACATGCGGTTGGGTTAAGTAACACAAGAGAGAACACTTAACCAAGGTAACTTGATGGGGGGTGGGGCTAAGTTAACTTGAATGGATAACACTTAACCAACCTGTGGGGTATACGAATAAACCCTAGGAAAACCCTAGTAGCGGGACTCGTTTCAGAAGTAACCCACGTTAGGTATCAACGGTACCCTGAGCTAGGCAGGGTGGGGCACGATTACTAGGCTGATTATACGCGGTGAAAACGGCGACGGGTAATGCAGCAGTGCAGGTTTCGACGGATTACGGGCGTGCACGTATTCCGGAGTGGAAAATTTAGCCACTGGGCATCAATAGATATAAAGCTATGCATCAAGAATTGTGTCGGGGTTGCCATCGTAGGGATTGATACACCCTAGGTTGGGACCAGCACATGTATCTATGAATAGGGGGCCGCGTGACACAAACAAGAACTAGGTCGAGTAGGAGCCGATCGATTAGGGTAGTAAGGATACATTTAACACATTCATGGCAATTGGGCTGGTTGAGGTGAAATCCTCATATTAGATGTAGTCCTGAAGGCTACCACAACTACGGGGTTAGGACAACCTTAGTATAAACACATGTGAAACATTCTAAGTAAGAGCCGATCAATTAAGATAGGTACGGTGGGGACATGAAACTGTTAATATGAGGTGGGACCCTCATCGTGGGATATGTACCTATAAAACTATCATGTGGGTTATGGGGGATCACTTATCTTGTAATTATAACTAAGTAAACTAATTGGAATGCTAGTTAGGTGGTGCAGAGAATATAGAAAATCAAGGAAAACAGTGTAATGGTGAAGCTTAGAAATTTTGCGATGTTATACTTGATAGAAACCTTGCGATGTGATACTTGGTAGCAACCTTGCGATGCTACTCTTGATAGGAAGTATGGGATGTTATACTTGATTCATCGTGCCTGTAGCTTACTTTGTCATCATGCTTATGTTTACTTTCTGTTTATTCATGCCATATTATCTTCACCTGTTTTTATTCTGAAAGTCACTAGGACTTACTCAGTCTTTATGAATGACCCGGTTTGTTTTGCCTCTTTTTCTTCCGTCCCACCCCCCCAGGTTCGTGGGGTGGGAATACAGCTTAGTTCGGATCTTACCAAGCCTCAAGGCTCTTTCATGTATGGCTTGGATTCCTCTTGGCTGTGGCTTGCTTTGCTTTGTTGGGGAATACTACAATTTATTTTTATGCTTCTTTGTTTTTGAGCAAGACAGATATTATAGCTATTTAATTGAGTATTGGAATTTGATGGGCTTTTATTGTAAACAATTATAGTTAATAAATGATTTGAAGTACTTCTACTTTACTTTTCGCGTTTTTATATATGTATGTCTTGTAATATTTCTGTTCCAGTACCCATAATGCTCCATTGAAGTTAAGGCATTCCCTTTGTGAGTGACCTTAATGGATGTGGGGTGTTACAAAAACATATCAATATATAATCGATATAAATTTCCGTATCAGATAAATAATATAAATGGAATAACGGCAAAGTCTTTTTAAATTCCATATATAATAATGGCCTTCATTCGCAGAAGCTCATCTTGATTATTATTAGATCGAATTCCATTCAATACCAATTTCTTATATCAAATTGGAAAACTTTACTTTGGAAAATTGCCATTTAAATCTTAATAAAAGATTTATAAATTCCGAATTAAATTTTGACTATTAATTGGGTTAAAAACCAACTGTCGTTTAAAACACAGTACATAATAAACCCACAATCAACTTTCATTTCAATTCCAGTTAAATATTAATTAATTGGTAAATTTATCTAAATCTTAATTAAAAGATTTAACCTTTTCTCAACTGGGTTTAAGAAAAGTGTTATTCAAGACACTATTCACGACAAACCCAAAAATCCAGTTTATTTCATTTAATTCCAATTAAATATTAATTAATTGGAAAACTTCATTAAATCTTAATTTAAAGTTTTATTCTTTACTCAATGGGGTTTAAGAACAGTATTACTTAAGACACCATTCACGACAAACCCAAAACCCAATCTGACGTTAAATAAAAGGCTCTGAATAGAAATTATATCGACTTCTATTCAATATCAAATTCTAAAATCAACAAATATCATATTGGTAATAACGATATTTATATATCTTCCAAATTCCTCAACAATATATGTATAATCACGGAATCCAATATCGAAATACTCTGAAGATTATTTCTATTCAAATCCATTCCAATTCATACACTGAAGAATCTTGTTTAGGTTAAAACCATTTCAAATCAAATTTATTTATTTAAAAACATTGGATTCTTATTCTAGTTAATAACTAGTTCACTTTGATATAATTTTATCTTTTCCAACTTAGAATTGTTCATCCAAAATATTTCCAAATTATTAATTATGATTTTACATAATTTTTCCATATTTTTAATAATTTTATCAAGGCCCGTACAGTCGGTTTCCAATAACGGCCACCGAACTACATCCATAACGACCTTTTTCAAATTTGATTTGGACATAATTCCAAATCCAACCGTTAGATTTTAAATCACTTATATTCATTGGAAAGCTCTTTTCAATACGAACCCAATGGTTTCGGTTTTAGGAGAATCCGACGGTCGGATTTCTCGTTACATCAAATTGAAGTTAATTGTCGAAATTCGTGAACGGTCGCTGCGCGTTCTATTCAGGCCATTATATATATAATATATATATTGTCGATTTCTATTTAAAACGTATTTTATAAATTATTTATACATTCATTTTAAAATGATCTCAACTTCATTTTCAATTTTAAATCAAAATTGAATATTCTATATCTTTATCATATTAAAATGATAATATTTTCAAAACATTAGATTTTGAAATAACTTCTTTTCTATATTCATTATAAAATGAATAAAATCGATCGATAAACTCGTTCGGGTTAAAACGGCGTATCTATACTTAAGCCGGCTTCACATTTCCATATTTTTGTGTCTGTCCAAAATCGGACAACAAAATTACAGTTTTATTCTTCACTGAATATTGTTTTAAAATATTCTTTATTTTAAAAATATCTTTTATTTTAAAAGATTCTTTATTTTAAAATGTTCTTTATTTTAAAATGTCCTTTATTTTAAAATATTCATTATTTTAAAATGTCCTTTATTTTAAAATGCTTTTTTATTTTTGAATCGGAATGCGACTTAATCAATTACCGTATAATTTAGTTATATCGAATTCATACATCGCATATAAGCAACAATAATGATAAATAATCATCAAACAGTCCATTCAAAACCAGAGTGAAATTTACAACTGTGTGAGCATTAAAAATAAATAAATAACGCTCATCACAGATTGTCAATCCATCGATTGACATACAACTAAATATTGGGACTAGTGTATGTCAAATATCATCTCAATACTCGTGTGGGGTTTTAAATAACAACAGTTTATTTAAATAAATCATTGGTTAATAAATTTAACCAATTCTAATTCGGTTTGAATTATTTTTCTACTTAGCCATTTTTACTGTTTAAATTATAAATGGATATTTATAATTTTATTTCAACTACCACATTAATGTTAACATTATTTCTAGTATGTCAAACATTTCAACATCACAAACAACACACAATACATTCCAAACAAACAATCATGGTTTGTACAATAAATAGTGTCGAGTGCTGATAAGCACTGTCTGCATCCTAGTATATATTTAACTGTAAAATTAAATTGATTAAGAAAGAAAATAAATTGAGTGAGAAAGAGTTCCCACCTTGGGTTCCACTCCTCCATTTTTCTCTGAACGGTTTGGATTTGGATTTGTTCTGGTACGTTGTGTTCTTCACCATGATTCCAACGCCATGTGTTTTCACGCAGTTTATATTAAAAATCACATTTTAAACCATGCTGTATATATTTTTAAAACCATATTTTTAATTCAATGCTATATATAAAAAAACCATATTTTTATACTATGGTATATGTATATAAAAATCATATTTTTATATTTTTTAAAACCATGCAATTTTACCCGACACTCCTAGCTCAGTTGGTCAGAGGTGGGCGAATTGGGATGAGACATAGGTCTCAGGTTCGAGGGCCACCTCTGCCAATTTCTAAGGGTGACTACCTAGGTAGTGTGAAGGCGTTGAAAAATCGGGGTATATCACTATCCGTAGGGTATACTAAGACCGACAAGCAATGGATTGAGTGAAGTCTTAGGTTCCACACGTAAATCAAAAAAATCGTGCTATTTTTATTTTAAAAAATCCATGCTATTATGTTTTTATATTTTACAATGCTATGTATATATTTTCTCTACAGTGCTATTTACTTTTAAAAATCATGCTTTTAATATAAAATTCACATTTTATTTCAAGTTATGTATATAATAAAAATCACATTTTATTTCAAGATATATATATAATAAAAATCACATTTTATTACCATGCTATATATATAAAAACCATGTATTTAAAACAATGTTTACATTTAAAAAATTGCTAATATATATATATATATATATATATAATTTCATTTTCATTACAATGCTCCTAATCTGCCCCATTCAAAGTCATGAAGTAGTATTTTTCACCGTGATTTCAACGTGACTTGAATCACTCGATTTCATTCCTGTTTGAATGAGATACACATGTTTAAAAATTAATTATATAATTAAATTAACTTTAAAATAATAATAAAAAACTTAATTACTTTTCCAAAGAAACAGACCGCCCTCTTCATCGTTGATACTGGAACGAGAAAACCCCGACCTCGATTGCTTCCTCCACAAATCATGCCCCCCATGAACGATCGGAATTTGATCGGACTTCGCCACACGGAGCGGCGCAGCGCCTCCATCCACCTCCTGGAAGAACGTTGAACTCGGCCCCCTTCAGATGCTCGAATCATGTGCAAAAGCATCCGGCTTTGAGCCAAAAACTATCGCAAATCACAGCGATAATCACAATCATGACCGTTGATTAGAACAAGCTCGATGAGCTCTTTGATTTGGTGGTTGTAGATTCCGGAATGGTGGCATGAATTTTGAGAAAGAGTTAGAGGAAGGCGGGGCGATTCTGGCCATTGAAGAATTAAAGTTGCGGCTATGTTTAATTGGACCTAGGGTTTGACTAAAGGGGGTATTGATAATTAATATTTTATTACTTTTAATTCTATTAATTTCAAAAATATATGCCTATCGATATGAACTCCAAATCAAACCCAACAACTATCGCCCCTAGCCAAATACCCCCATTTCGAACACAATGGGATATGTCCCGTGAGTCAATTCGACGGTTTTGACCAGTTTTCGTCAAAATTAAAATATAAATCAATATATGTTAAATTTAAACGTACATTTTAATTTTCCGGGGCCACATACCGACTCCAATAATTCCCGAAAAATACATCTAGCTATGTTTTGACGATACGATACTAACAAGACTAATTTTGTCAAATTTGGAGACCGTTTGAAAAATGGTCATTTTCTGGTCAATCCAATTTGACTGAAATTGACAAAACATGTTTTCTTATGCCACGCTCACATATTAATTCCAAAAATTATGAAAATTGGAATCTAGCAATAATTTGACATTCCTGATCCAACCAAAGTGGTTTCTTCAAAAACGGTGGTCGTTTGCAAAATGGCTATTTTTTAAGAGCTATATATTATTTAATATATATATATATATATATATATATTCTATAGCGACTATTTTTAATTTTAAACTGGACAAAATTTTTAATTTATATTATGAAATCTGGATTTTTCACATTCATTAAAAAGATATAATTAAACAGATTTAAATATTTCTTGTTTTACTGAAATTCGATTTATTTTGAATCCTGTACATTCATTTGAAATTTAAAATCGAATTTTCAAACTATCGCGCCATTTCAGGCTCGTTACTTAATTAAAATATATTTATTCGTTCTAACTTCGATTAAAATAAATTTTTAGTCATTATTATTTAGAGTAAATCATTTTAAATTTTCAAAATTCATTAAAATAGTAAAAATAAAATTTTAAATTGGTTCTAAAAATCCGGATTGTTACAATCTCCCCCACTTAAAATCTTTTCGTCCTCGAAAAGGAACAAAGCTGAAAGTTGTTTACCCAACCAACTCAACTTTCATTCTAGCTTTTCATTCTTTAAACTTTTCGGTTTCTAAGAATTTTCTAATTTCTCAAAAATTTGGCTAACACCCTAAATTTTCGAAAAATTTCGCCATAACCTCCTTGTACGGGTTGATATTTAAAACCGCAACTAGCCTCACTGGGCCCTCATCAACCCAAAAGAAAAAGAAAAAGCCAAGCAGCTTGCCAATCAGCTCATAAAATGATCGAACACCAATAAATATAGTAAATATGTACCTGTTTGTCAGGCATACAATTTTATTCCTCTTCTTAGCCTCCATGTTATGACGTGTTCATCATATACACATATACATGTATCCAATTGCAATCAATTTTCAATTCAGTTCAATATTAAATTCAATTTGACTAAATTTATCATTCATTCTCATATTAGTTAGATTAATTATCATTCCAATATTTTTATTAGTTAAACTAATAATCAAACATCACAACCAGAAATCAATTAGGTGATTAACTTTTTAAATATATATAACTTTTATATAGTCAAAAATCATATTTTTAATGCAAATCACAGCAATAAACTCTAACTAAGTATTGGTTCTCACACCAGTCAATTGGAAATATATAGAAATCCCACTTTCGAAACTCGAACATAAATACTGATGATGATCGATCAATCTCCAGAATTATCCCCGGGCGACTAGAGTGTGATTCTATATCTACCCAGTATATTTAAGACTTCGTATACATGCTAGCTAGGCATATATGCAAAATCTTCATATACTCGATTGCCCAAAATTAAATAAAATTAAATAAAGTACTCAAATACGTATAAAAAGATTTTAATTTTCAAAACAAAATTTGTTTCCATTTTTATTTTAAAATAACACTCTTCAGACTCATTCTAGGATACTACTGATCCCATCTCTAACGATTCATTCTTATTGAATATTACTAATCCAATCTCTGATGAATTCTTTCGTTCGGTTCTAATGCGTCTTGTTCTCGAGCTCTGTAAACCAAAGCTCTGATACCAAAATGAAACGACCCAAACTCGACCTTACGGGCAAGTCCGGATTGAGTTGAGAACACGACAAATCAGAACACAGACAGAAGAACATTTCATTGCTTATTACAATAATTTACATCAGAGTACAAGAATGTAACAGAGTATGAATAAATAATATATATTAGAAAAATATCAGAGATTTAAATTACATTTAAATAGCAGTGGAAAAATAATACAAATACAAATGAAAGAAATACACGGATACAGAGCTTTCTAAATATCGCTTCGGCTGTAAGCAAGGATCCTGTGAATATATTATCTGCAAAACCAAAACTACTAGCTGCCCGTGTGGAAAATAGGGGCAACTAGAGTTTAGGTTAAAACAATAAACTCCAGGTCAATCATGGGACTGGTGTGAGAACTAAAGTAGTTATTAACTTTTTTTTCTTTAAAAGTTGGGAAATCATAGGACCACGCCGTATGACACGGAATGGGTTTACTCCCTATGAACCTTAGTTTAAAATAAAACAATGCAATGTTTTTTGAAAAAATGAAGCTATTATAAGACTCAGGTCCCATCACACAAAGCAACGCAAGCCGAAGGATAGAGTTTTCCCTTACAATAGTCAAACATGCTTGGTACGTTTAAAACTAATTATTTTGATATTATTATAAGTGTATAGTGTCAAAAACAACTTCAAATATAAATGTATCAATCATAGATGGCATGGGTACCATATATCATGCCACAATACTAGTTCTACAATCAAAACCGCATGGTGTCATATTGAAAGTTGGATTTCCATCATGAACCAAGGAAAGGGATCGTCCTTGCCAAATTCAGGACACTCTAGCCCGTGCCTCAGGATTCAGACTCAGGTGAGCCCTTAGGAGCCACAGGATTGGTCCACACATACTTTAGTGGATTAGTAATTCCTAAATAATACGTTTCCTTGCCCAATGAGGCATAAAATCTGAGCCATTAGGGACTCAATATCCGAGGTACCCCGCTTTCCAACAACCACATAAGTAAAATGTCTGGGCTCCATACCATAACACCACTCTTAGCTAGAAAGAAACCCATGTTCTCTCTGGATCCTTCTCCCATTTCTGGTTCATACCGGGGTGTGAGGCTCGCGAAGTAACACTATACACAATTCTATGCTAATTAAAGATGTGCTTTGATCATCATCCACAAGACTCTTCTTTTCAACAAAAGTCTTGATCATTTGCATCTTGGCATGCCACACTGACAATTCACGCCATACAACTAATGTCTATCAATATATAACCTCTAAGATCGTACGTCTCAGAGAAGGGTGTTAAGCAAGAGAATAAATTCTCTGCCACCAAACAAATATATATTTAATAGAAAACAATCAATGAAGAATGAAATCCAATGTCAGGCACACATCCATTTACAAAGTCCGTTCTGTGTCTGAATGAAACCGGAGGCACCTTATTCCTCGTCCCATATGTCCAATACAGGAGAGAGGTCCTCGCATATCCATCGACCTCCAAGTACATCTAAACGATCACCACTTAATACCTTGTCTTAGGTGTACAGCCCAATCAAGACATCAGTAATCATCATAACGATGTGAAGGACTCCGGTCTTCAACCACCATCTTCATTGTCAACATTTTGTCGTCGTATCGATTATTCAGAATGGGTTAAACCCGGTCTTTCCGAATATCTTGCGAATTTTATAATCAAGTGCTATAAAAATACATCATGAGCCTATTCCAATTCAGAATATTCTTTTATTCAAATATACCCAATTTTTAGGGAAAGGTTCCCATTAATTTTATCAATGATAAATTCCTTTAAATTTATACTTAAATCTTCCTTTGGACATCAATTTCAAAAGATTTTATTAGCTAGTCGGGATTACCGAACCTTACCGCAATAATCATTTATTATTTTCCAATCCTAACCTATTCATCCCATGGAGCAAAAACTGTAGCACTCCATATCTAACACCCACTGTGTTCTGGGTAAATTTAATTACCTTTTTACGTTCAAATCTAATTAAAGATTTAACTATCGCCTGGAGTAAAACTGGTGGTACTCCATTCTCGATCATTTCATGAATTCGATAAATTTAATTATCTCATTCTAATCTAATTAAACTCTCATTAAAACTCTAATTCGGTTTTAATCTCACAAATCATTACTTAATGATTATTCAAATTTAAGAAATTAATCTTATCTTAAACTAGGTTAAAGAACCAATGTCATTTAAAACACAGTTCACGATAAACCCAATTCATCTTCCATTAACCATGGAATCTTCAAGGAAAACGAATCAATATATAATCAATATAAATTTCTGTCAGACTAATAATATAAATGGAATAACGGCAAAACCTTTTTAAATTCCATATATAGTAACGACCTTCATTCATAGAAGCTCATCTCGATTATTATTAGACCGAACTCCATTCAATTCCAATTTTTTTGATCAAATTGGAAAACTTTACTTTGGAAAATTTCCATTTAAATCTTAATAAAAGATTTATAAATTCCAAATTATATTTTCACTGTTAATTAGGTTAAAGAACAAATGTCGTTTAAAACACAGTTCACGATAAACCCACAGTCAACTTTCATTTCAGTTCCAATTAAATATTAATTAATTGGTAAATTTATCTAAATCTTAATTAAAAGATTTAACCTTTTCTCAACTGCTTTAAGAACAATGCTATTTAAGACACCATTCATGACAAACCCAAAAATCCAATTTATTTTATTTAATTCCAATCAAATAATAATTAGTTGGAAAGCTTCATTAAATCTTAATTTAAAGATTATTCTTTACTCAATGGGGTTTAAGAACAGTGTTATTTAAGACACCATTCATGACAAACCCAAAACCCAATTTTACATTAAATAAAAGGCTTTGAACAGAAATTATATCGGTTTATATTCAATATCAAATTTTGAAATCAACAAATATCATATTGGGAATAACGATATTTATATATCTTCCAAATTCCTCAACAATATTCGTATAATCACAGAATCCAACATCGAAATACTCCGAAGATTATTTCTATTCAAATCCATTCCAATTCTTACATTGAAGAGTCTTCGTTAGGTTAAAACCATTTCAAATCCAATTTATTTAATTAAAAACACTGGATTCTTACTAACTAGTTCATTTTGATAAAAATATATTTCTATTTTTTTAAACTTAGAATTTTTCATCCAAAATCTTTTCAAATTATTAGTTATGATTTTACATATCTTTTTCATATTTTTAATAATTTTATCAAGGCCCGTACAGTCGGTTTCCAATAACGGCCACCGAACTACATCCATAACGACTTTTTAAAATTTGATTTGGACATAATTCCAAATCCAACCGTTAGATTTTAAATCTCTTATATTCATTGGAAAGATCTTTTCGATACAAACCCAACAGTCCTGGCTTTATAAGAATCCGACGGTAGGATCTCCCAATACATCAATTTGAAGTTAATGGTCGAAATTCGTGAACGGTCGCTGCGTGGCGCGTTCTATTCAGGCCATTATATACATATATATAATATATGTATCATCGATTTCTATTTAAAACGTATTTTATAAATTATTTATAAATTCGTTTTAAAACGATCTCATCTTCATTTTCAACTTTAAATCAAAATTGAATATTCTATATCTTTATCATATTAAAATGATAATATTTTCAACACATTAGATTTTGAAATCACTTCTTTTCTATATTCATTATAAAATGAATAAAATCGATCGATAAACTCATTGGGGTTAAAATGGCGTATCTATACTTAACCCAGCTTCACATTTCCATATTTTTGTGTCTATCCGAAATCGGACAATAAAATCATAGTTTTATTCTTCACAGAATATTGTTTTAAAATATTCGTTATTTTAAAATATCCTTCATTTTAAAATATCCTTCATTTTAAAAGATTCTTTATTTTAAAATGTTCTTTATTTTAAAATGTCCTTTATTTTAAAATGTCCTTTATTTTAAAATGTCCTTTATTTTGAAATGTCCTTTATTTTAAAATGCTTTTTATTTCTGAATCAGAATGCGACTCAATCAATTACCATATAATTTAGTTATATGGATTTCATACATCGCATGTATGCAACAATAATGATAAATAATCGTCAAACAGTCCATTCACACCCAGAGTGAAATTTACAACTGTATAAGCATTAAAAATAAATAAATAATGCTCATCACAGACTGTCATTCCGTCGATTGACATACAACTAAATATTGGGACTAGTGTATGTCAAATATCATCCCAATACCCGTGTGGGGTTTTCAAACAACAAGTCAGATATCATCCCAATACCCGCGTGGGGTTTTGAAACAACAACAGTTTATTTAAATAAATCATTGGTTAATAAATTTAACCAATTCTAATTCGGTTTGAATTATTTTTCTACTTAGCCATTTCTACTGTTTAAATTATAAATGGATATTTATAATTTTATTTCAACTACCACATTAATGTTAACATTATTTTTAGTACGTCAAACATTTCAACATCACAAACAACACACAATACAGTCCAAACAAACAATCATGGTTTGTACAATAAATAGTGTCGGGTGCTGCTAAGCACTGTCTGCATCCTAGTATATGTATAACTATAAAAATAAATTGAGTGAGAAAGAGTTCTCACCTTGGGTTCCACTCCACCATTGTTCTCTGAAGGTTTCGATTTGGATTTGTTCCAGTATGTTGTGTTCTTCACCGTGATTCCAACGCCATCTGTTTTCACGTAGTTTATATTAAAAATCACATTTTTAAACCATGTTGTATATATTTTAAAAACCATATTTTTAATTCAATGCTATATATTAGAAAAAAAAACCATATTTTTATACCATGGTATATGTAAATAAAAATCATATTTTTATATTTTTTAAAATCATGCTATTTTTATTTTAAAAAAATCCATGCTATTTATATTTTTAAAATCAATGCTATATATAAATTAAAAATCATATTTTTATATTTTACAATGCTATGTATATATTTTCTTTACAATGCTATTTACTTTTAAAAATCATGCTTTTAATATAAAATCATATTTTATTTCAAGTTATATATATAATAAAAATCACATTTTATTTCAAGATATATATATATAATAAAAATCACATTTTATTACCATGCTATATTTATAAAAATCATGTATTTAAAACAATGCTAATATAATATATATTTCATTTCACCGTGATTTCAACGCAACTTGAATCACTGGATTTCGTTCCTGTTTGAATGAGATACACTTGTTTAAAAATTAATTATATAATTAAATTAACTTTAAAATAATAATAAAAAACTTAATTACTTTTCCAAAGAAGCAGGTCGCCCTCTTCATCGTTGATACTGGAACGAGAAAACCCCGACCTCGATTGCTTCCTCCACATATCGTGCCCCCCATGAACGATCAAAACTTGATCGGACTTCACCACACAGAGCGGCCCAGCGCTACCATCCACCTCCTGGAGGAACGTTTAACTCAACCATCTTCTAATGCTCGAATCACGTGCAAAAGGTTCCGGCTTTGAGCCAAAAACTATCGCAAATCACAGCGGTAATCACAATCATGACCGTTGATCTGAACAAGCTCGATGAGCTCTTTGATTTGGTGGTTGTAGATTCCGGAATGGTGGCATGGATTTTGAGAATGAGTGGGGGGAAGGTGGGGTGATTCTAGCCATTGAAGAATTAAAGGTGCGGCTGTGTTTAATAGGACCTAGGGTTTGACTAAAGGGGGTATTTATAATTAATATTTTATTATTTTTAATTCTATTAATTTCAAAAATATATGCCAATTGATACGAACTCCAAATCAATCCCGACGACTGTCACCCCTAGCCAAATACCCCTATTCCGGACATAATAGGATATGTCCCATGAGCCAATTCGACTGTTTCGACCAGTTTTTGTCAAAATTAAAATATAAATCAATATATATTAAATTTAAACATACATTGTAATTTACCAGGGCCACATACTGACTCCAAAAATTTCCAAAATTAAATCTAGCTATGTTTTGATGATACGATCCTAACAAAACTAATTTTGTGAAATTTGGAGACCGTTCGAAAAATGACCATTTTCTGGTCGATCCACTTTGACTGAAATTGACAAAACACATTTTTTCTCACCACACTCACATATTAGTTCCAAAAATTATGAAAATTGGAATCTAGCAATAATTTGATATTCTAGATCTAACCAAAGTGGTTTTGCCAAAAAAAGGGGGTCGTTTGCAAAATGGCTGTTTTTTAAGAGCCATATATTTAATATATATATATATACTCCATAACGACAATTTTGAATTTTTGAATTTTAAACTGGACATAACTTTTAATTTATATTATGAAATCTGTATTTTTTCACATTCGTTAGAAAGATATAATTAAACAGATTTAAATATTTCTGGTTTTACAAAAAGCCGATTTATTTTGAATCCTGTACATTCATTTGAAATTTAAAATCGAATTTTCAAACTATCGCACCATTTCAGGCTCGTTATTTAATTAAAATAAATTTTTCGTTCTAACTTTGATAAAAATAAATTTTTAGTCGTTATTATTTAAATTAAATCATTTTAAATTTTAAAAATTCATTAAAATAACAAAAATAAAATGTTTAAATTTGTTCTAAAAATCTGGGTTGTTACACTTATGGATTTAAATTGAGTAAGTACAGGTAAATGGAGTTGCCGGGCTTAGTTTTGGGTGCGTGGATTGCATAAACGCTAAGCGAATGCGCTTAATAAACGCTTATATAAGGTACATCTACACAAAATTATTAAAATAGGTTATATGAAATGTTTTCCAACCATATGGGTCAATGTATACATTTTTAACTCTTTTGGTATATTGCAAAAGCTCCTCCATATATGGGAGACTCTACCGAAATTTTTCCAAATTTAGGGAGATAGAAAAATTTCTTAATTTTTGAAATTTTTTGTGAACTATAAAGATAAACTTTAAATTGGGTACAATTTAAAGATTTTTGAAATAGAAATGGAAAAGACTATTATTGGCATGAAAATTTAAAAGTTCTAGATGGAACTATAGTTGAAGAAATATGAAATGTCGAGTTATAAGCAAGTGAGTTTTTTGAAAGTTAATGGGTTTGCAGCACTTTTCTTACCCTAGTAATTTCGGGGATGAAATTCTTTTAGGTGGGAAGAATGTAACGATCCTTATTTTTAATCGGTTAATTTTAAAACATTTAATATTGTTTTAGATGTTGAGTTGATAATATAAATGGATTTTTATATGGAATGTATCGATTAATTATTGAATACGATTTAATTTCGATTATATCAATTATCATAATACGAAAATGACAAATAATTTAATTCGAAGTTAAAACTAAATCAAAACGATTCAGGTGAAAAATATAAATTCTATTTGAATATAAATGATAATAATAGTAATTTATTATCGAGGAGTTGATTGTTTTGAATTTAGATTATAGTTTATCGATTTAATTTGGAACTTAAGAAGAATCGATTTTCAAACAACCTCGGATTTCAACAAAACTAATTTTATTAAATCCACAATAGTTAATTATGCCTAGATTTCAAGTTTCATGTTAATGGGAGTTTATATGTGATCGTGCACAATTTAAATGTGTATCGATTCATGTTGAGAATTAAAAGAAGTTTTACAAACCATCTTGGAATTCGACAAATCCAATTCCATCTTGTCCGGAATATTAGATTATTATCGGATTACAAGTTTTATCGTGATTGAAGCTTGAATGGCATCCTTTAAACACATTACTTTGGTCTTAAGTTTCGCTAGATTATTTCATTATTAAATTCGTCTTTAAATATGCACCTACGCCTTCATTCTCTTCTTTATTTTCCCTTCTTCATTTTCGTACAAAATCAAAATCGGGGAAAAACATGTAAGTCGTTCCTCTCAAAATCAATTGAAGAAATTAAAAACAATCTAAATAAAATTCTTGAACCATACATTAAGCTTGGATTATGCTATACTCCCTCTCTTATGAATGTATAACGGTGCGAGCGATTTCAAGCTCTCGATTTCGAGCAATAGCCGCATGCTATGTTTGTGGGTTTGGGGAAATTAGAGCAGAAGTTTGCTAATTTAAGAATGGTATGGTGTTTGTGGAGTGATTTTGAATTTTATGTGTAGTCTTGAGGAAGAATGATGCACGAATGTTTTGCAAGCATCCTGTAGTCGAGGCCTTAATTTGCGACTGAACATGGAGCTCGAGTTATGGTTGTGGGTTGATTTCGAAGGTAAAGTAATTGGAGATGATAGTTTCAATTTTCATGTATGGGATGGGAAGAATGTAACTGCCTCCCCTGTTACAACGTTCGATGGCACCGAAGCCGAGACTAGTAGTGTAGGCGAAAACTTCAAGTGATGGTGTGCATATACACATTAGTGGATTCAGGCGCGGCTGCTAGGTGAATTGCAAAGTCTGGATGGTGGCAATGGAGTAGGTGGATGTCAGGGATGCTATTGGTTGTGCACAGTATGTATATATCACGGTAATGGTGCTGTAGTGAAGAAGATGGATTAATGTATATTCGTTTGAATTAACATATTTAAGATGATTTATTTAATTAGTTTAAATTAGTTTAAACTAATAAATAAGGTTTAATTCATCGTAACTGAAAGTATAATTCATTCAAGATGACTTGAGCGGATCATAGTTACAAACACGATCTAGGATGGATTCGATATTTTTATGGTAGTAGTTACATCAACGTGAGTAAACTCACTTTGCGGATTCATTTATAATTTATTATAAATGAATTTTTATTTAGAATATAATTTTTATATATTATTTGTTGGTTTGAATGCATTGATGAATTATTGATCAGTTGTGGATATTATATATATTAGTTATATTTAGGTTTGGTAGTTGAATTTTCCCATAAAACTATTAGAGAATGAGACATTATGCACCCCACAATATATAGTGGATAATTTTTTATACCGCGATATCTCACCTTAAAGCGGGATTAGCATTATTATGTTGTCTAACATCTGCGGATGCAAGGAAAGAGGTTGGAGGGATCTAACTTAATTCCTTAACAATTTAATTGTTTTTTTTCATATATATTGTTATATAATGTGATAAATAATTTGTGATTGATTGGATGTTTTGAATGTTTAGTGGCACTGGCCCAAAAATAATTAATATTTAAATACTATGAAAATGTATTCAAATGTAGGGGAAAAGGATTTGGGTTTTAAAAAGGGAAATTTAATTTTTTAAATAGAAATTGAATTTCGAATGGACCGGGGAGTATTAACTTGTTTTAAAAAATAAAAACAAGTAGTTGAATTTATAAATGATGTTTATAAATGAAGAAGAATAAATTATCATTGGATAATTTAGGAATGTAAATAAAATGTGAATTTAAAAGTGACAATTAGGCATAGGTCCTTATTTCCAAGTTTCATTTAAAGCGTCTCCCTCCCTAGAGATTGATATAAAGCGGGTCCCTGTTTTTGTTGGCTTCATGTTTTTCATCATTTTTTGGTGCTGCTATATAAAAAAATCAAGAAATTACAAATATTCACAGAAGTAATCTACAAAAAATAAATTGCAAAATTAACAATTATATCAGCAATTATTCACCCGTAATTTTAGTTGAAAATCGGATGAATAATCGCTGATATATCAGCTTTTATTTATATATACTTGCTGATATATCGGCAATTATACTTAAAAATTTTCAAAGCTTATGAATTATTTCTAATACATCAGCAATTACATATCAACAACTATTTTAAAGGTGATGCAAGGGTAATGAATAATTGTTGATATATCAGCAATACTTGTATATAATTGCTGATATATGGGCAACAATTTCATACTTGATGTAAAACTGAATTAATAAAAGGCAGATAAAAAATTGCAGCAAAGTCTGCAATTATTACTAAAAATTGCTGATATATAAGCAATTGTTTTGCATTTGATGCAAATAATTGGAAAAGTTGCTGAAATATCAACAATAGTTGCAAATAATTGAATTTTTTGCGGTAGTATACTGGAACGTGTATATTTTTTGTTTTTTTAGAAACAAATTTTTGAAGTTTTAATGCATGAATATGATGATGATTATGTGTTGAATTTAATTTTGAATTTTCATATTTTTCTTTTTTGAAAAATAGGTACCTAATGTATAAAGTTTTTAAATAAGGAGTTTTTTATATTTTGAAACATGATAATGACCTAAGACAAACTTACCCAATTTATAGAGGGGAATGTATTATAGAAGTTATGTTATAAATGAATTTATATATAAAGCATGAATTTGGAAGGAAATAATCGACAATTAAAAATAAATGAAAATTTTAAGTTAGATTTGGAGAACCAGTTTAATTTAAATTTAAATATTAAAGAATGGAGTTAAAATTTATTTATAAACGAAGTTTAAACATTTATATTTAAAATTAATTAAAACGAGCTTGTCGCAGCGCGTTAGTTCGTTGTTTTACGTTTCTAACTTCAATTGAGTTTATAAACACAATATAAGTTAGAATTCTTTGAAACAAGAATAATCCTAATCTACTGAATAATAATTTTCTAATAGAAGACAAAAACTGGATTTCGTATTATAGATTTTGAGTTATGTCAATATCAAATATCCAGAAAAATAGCAGTGTATAATCATTTATAAACTATAACGGTTTTTAAAATAAAATAGAAGGATTTTAAGTAAATAAAATTCAGATTTCCATTAGAAAAATCCAGACTTGAGTTATAAAATAAATATGAACTCAAGTTGAGTAAATGAATTGGTTTTGAAACAAAAATCAATTTTTTAATGACGCTAACTAATTAGAAAGTAATTAGTTAATAGAGTTTTGGATTGAACTTAACTTTAGTTAAGTGAATTGAGTTTGTGAATTTAAATTCGAAAATGAATCTGAAATATGAGTTAGAAATGGAATTCTACTAGTTTATAAGTGAAATAAAAATATATTTGAACATGATAGGTTCAAACCAAAAGGGGTCTAAGCAAAGGAGTAATTAGCTAATTAATAGATGGAAAGTGATTGAATTAAAAATTTTGAATTGATTTTGAACAGATGTGGGAATGGATGAATATCTGTTAATAGGTATGGAATAAAGTGAGTGAAGAATTAGAAGGAATGAAAGTGGTATGCTCGACAGAAGGTACATATTTAATTGAATATGAGATTTTATGAGCCTATTGGGCAACCCGCTTGGCTTTTTGAATTTCTTTTTGAATGGAAAGGGCCTAGAGTGGCGTTTTGTAGTTGCAACGATTGAGCCATATAGAGGAGACATTGCCGAAATTTTATAGAAATTTAAGGAGACAATTTCTTTTTAGGAATTTTATAAATAGAAATTGATTTACCAATTATATCTAGAGTTTGGAACCAAATTGGTTAATAAATTTTAACATGATGTAATAGACATTTTTCATTTAAAATATTAAATCATGGACTATTACACTATTGTTGTAGTAAATGATTTCTGAAAAGGATACGATTAAGATTTAATATGAGATTAAAAACATAGATAGTTAGATGCAATATTTTGAGTTTTAATAACGATGTTCTATACAATATTCATTTAAATACATATAAATGGAACTTGGAAATGTTTTCCAAATAAAATAAGAGATGTTTTCTAAGCATACAAAGTGAAATAATTTGGTTAATGAGAAGTTAAGAAATGGAAGTTGGAAATGATTTTACGATGTAAACAACGCATATTTTCTAAATATAAAAAATAAGAATTTGTGAATATATGGAAGTGTTTTCCAACATTGATAAGAGATATTTTCTGGAATATAGAAAATTAAGAGCTTGTAATATTTGGAAATGTTTTCCAATAATTTTGAGAGGCTAATTGGGTTTTGAAGAATATGCAGGTAAAGATATTGAAAGGAATTGGGAAATGATTAATTTAATAAGAAATTAATATAAGGGGCTTAGTGTTACTTGATGATCGATCAGTAGAATTTCCATTTGGAAATAGGATCGTTAGTTGCATGAATTTTTCCTTTGATAGTTAATTCACCGGTTATCAAAGTTTAGTTTATTTCTTATTTCTGTTGTCAATACGGAGAGATTGGGATCAGATTTTATTATCTAAAAACCATTCTGTATGGGCTTAAGCGTAGTGAATCAAATTATGCTGAAGATAATTGAAGATGGAGTAAAGTGCAAGGGCTATTCTGTTAATCCTAGGTAGAAATTGCCTAAGATGGATTGATGAGATTGTGCCTTCAGTTTTTCCAGTCTTAGGACAACATATATGGATATACGTACCAAGGCAGTTAAAGCGCTTAGCGATCCTATAGTGGCGGAGGTGCAAAAAAGTGTAGTGGGGATATAGCGAAGGCGCAAAAGGTTCACTAGATATAAAACCAAATATTTGAAAATTGATTAATCTTAATTCTCATGTTATATTTGTATAAGAAACTACGATTATTTAATCCTATATAACAAAATCAAGGAATATCATAGTAATGAATGCTAAATTTGATGAGTGCAATTGATTGTTACTATATGTTAAGCAAGCATGCCTTTAATTTAGCCCTTTACGCTAAATTCATTGAATTATTTTAAAAAAGAACTAGTCATATTAAGCTCTATGTATTATTACTGCTAAAGCGAATGCTAAAAAGCCTTGATTTAGAAGATGAAGTGGAAAATATAGTGGCTAAAAGAGGATCTACTATTCATCAGTCCTAAATTGAAATAGTGTAGAAGTTGAAGAGCGCTATGGGCTATAGCGGGGATGTTGCGGGGATTCAACTACATAGTCGTGTACATTGATTTCTTCAAACATCCCATATTTGGTGGCGGAGAAGGAAACTTCTCTTGGCTTAACACCCAGTGTATTTTTAGGGACATCAATTAGTGATTTGACGGATTTGATGATGTGGCATTCAAAGTGAATGATATTGTGGTATTATAATGGTAAGATGTAGCCTCAGGCCTCATCAACTGGAAAGATGACAAAAATCGGGTAGGTAGCATGGTCATTCCCATTAGGGTGTGTTATCACATGATCTAGAGAAAATTCAGTTTCTTCTTATTTTATCGCTGATGTATGCTTTCGGAAATGGTTGCTAATAACAACTATTGGTGATAATACATTCTGCGCACCTAAGCGGAATTAGTGGCTGGCCATGCGTGGTTGCATTGCAAGATGTTCTAGTTGAACCCAATGTATTCCTTTCTAGAGATACACTATCGATAGATGATCCCCTACCTTGTATAATTGGAAACCCATTCTCCAATAAGCTCCCTGCTGTTTTTGATTATATATTATGTATGTGGAACATGAGATGCTTCCACTATATTGCTGTTTATTTGATTTAGACATTATTACAATATCAGAAGAGTTTTGGTGCAAAGAATATTATGGTTTACCGTAAGGTAAAAACCATCCATGTTTATGTGTGGATTGGTCTAACGATTATCTTTTCTTTCAAAAGGATTTTTAAAGGTAAATCAAGTGGTTGGAGTTTACTCACACTAGTCCGCTGATTGACCCAAACTTAATTTGTTTTGTTTTACCCAAAACTCTTGGGTGCCCAAATTTGTACGGCCAGTCAAGTCTATTTGTTTTGTTTTACGCAAAACTCTTGGGTTCCCAAATTTGTACGGGCGGTCAAGTAGTTCAGGTGTTTATAGATACCCTTGGAGGAGCTTGGAGCAGGAGGATTCAATGTTAGATATATAGAGTTTATTCTGCTATGTTTTTTTATGTGATGTACTATGATGATGTATGTAAGTACAATTTTGTATTTCAAAGGTTGTTATATATATAATATTTTATTCCGATGCCATGTGAGATTCTATGTTGTTATTTCTATTATTCTTCAACATTTTTCTTTACCCATAATGATTCATATTTCTGTGCAATTTGGATTGGATGTGTGGTGCATTTAGTCAAATCAATGAGTACGAAAATTCGAGCCATTACACCAAGTACATATCTTCGATGGATAGTATCCAAGTTATAGTGCACAATTCCATTGCACATCTATCCATATCGATACGGCTGAGATGAGGTTGGCCAATCCGAAGTGTAGTGATCTAACAGATCTAGTTTGGTTTCATGAAAGCTTGACCGATATAGATTTTTTCTATCATATTTCCATGTTAATTTGATTATAGTGTTTCATTCAAGTGATTTTGAGCTTCTCTAACATCATATAACCATCCATACACGATTCCCGACCTATCCAAAGTGCAGCAATCTTGTAACAATGTAGGTTAACAACATCCTTACCAAAAAAATAATTATGTAAATTAGGTCCATCATTTTCGAAAAATATCAAGAAAAATAATTGAAAACTTCTAAATTTTAATACTTATTTCAACATATATATATATATATATATATATATATATCTTCGCATTTATGCCAAAAAAATGGATGGATAAAAAAATGTTCCTTGATAAGCTATAGGAAAACTTATTGAAATACATATATAATTATTCAAAATATTGCTGATATACAAGCAATTATAGTCGATAATCACGTAATTTTATGAATTTTGGATGACTATTTCAAAGTCTTGAAATTTATTTTGAATTAAATTCAACATCATATTTGTTATAGATAAGGTAACAAAAAGTTAATGTAAAACAAATACAAATAAAACAAACCACTTTCAGTGGAAAATTTCAGGCTAATTTGCAATTTTAAATAATAATTGCATGCATTTATACATTTAATGTCTAAAAATATTGGCTTATTGGGCGAATATTTGCATATATGTCTACAATTATTAAGTGAATATATGCATATATATCATTAGTATTTTTCAATAAGCGCAGACATTTCTCTACTTATTCCTTATATTTTGTCCAGTTTTAATTCTTACATTTTTATGACTTTTTTTAAAGCAATGGAACCAAAAATCATTAAAAAAAATTGCAGTATTCTAATTATAGGGATCTTTTATATTTGTTATTTGCATATGGATTTGCTTACTATTATATTGGGTTTTAGGGACGTATGCCTAATATTCATTAATCTTTTCACAAGTTTGTAAGGTAGTCATGAAAAATGTTTCCATAAAAGATTTCTAACTTAAAGTCAAATAAAAATTTGAACCAAATAATTTTGCATATTAAAATAGTTCGGTAAATGTAGGTAAAATATTGATTATGAGTTATAATGGTTACCTATATCATAATCGATTTGCATTATCAGGGACCAATACAAAATATAATATTTAGTACCAAATCACAAGAATAATCAAACAACAAAATTAATCAAACAATATTAACAAAAAATAGTGACTTATCATCTTAAACAAATAAATCATAAATCCTTTTTGTGAATGAAATACGACTATTGAGTACATATATTACTTGTAAGTTAAAAAGATTGGAGTCGGTTTTCAAACAATAATCGGGATAAAAATTAGTTCGATCTTCGTAAGAAGATGAGAGCCAGGGTTTGGACAATAATCCGAGTGCTAAAAGATAAAAACACGAATTGATAATAGAATGACTAAGAATAATGTGATATTGAAATCAAGGAGTTAAAATGAGAAATAAGAGGACAAACATTTCAATTTCAAAATTGGTGACTAAATCATACCTTTAATGTAAGATTTGAGGAACAATTATTATTTCATCCTGAAAGTAAATGTAAAAATAATAGACTACCTAACAAAGTTTAGCTTTAAATCAATTGGAATTGACTGTTAGAGATGAAACTGAACATGGAGAAATAATTGAGCATTAACAAATTCATATGGTTCTTGTAACGCCCCGCCCCTAAACCCACATTAGCAAAGAGCATTAACTGGTAATATTGTCTACTAATGCAGAGAATGGGGCATATAGGAGCGACCATCCATAATGTTTCATAAAATAAGTATTAAACATGTCAGGACTCTCTTTTTTCATGGTAACATGCCCAATGCTTACTCAATACACTACTATGGAAGCTTCAGGATCTATTCAGAACAATATACAATACAACTAAGATCACAGAATACAAAATAGTAGTCACAGATACATATACATACACATACATCTTGTATAATACATCATACATCGACAAGTTTGATAGTTACTACATAATGTACATACATATCTATACATCATAAACCCCACAAAGGGCTACATAATGTCATGTCCAAGGGTGAACTACAAAAACGAAAAAAAACTATGCATCTCCAAAAGGTGAGTAGGATATCCAAGTAGAAAACAAAGCATGAGCAGAAAAGCTAACCAGTAACTCGGTCTGACTCGAGGGACATACACACGGGTCAGTCTAACTTGTAACAGCTAATCAGTAAAAGCATGATAAGTAAATGATTTGCTAAAGGGGTATTCCTTTATAACAATAAGGAATAAGATGGGCATAAGTAATAGGAGAGTGAATTCCTATAAGCTGTTTAGGAAACACTAGGTGTTCACTAGATAAACAACACATAAAACCTTAAGACCACAAATTCATTAAAACACTGAGTCACGAATCCACGAAATCACTGAACTCTAATAAGAGTTAAATCTATAAAAGAAATCACAAGAAATTCGAACACAAAAAAATAGATTAAGGATCCATTACACAGTGTGGCGAGTTGTGCTATCACATAGGTTGGCTTAAGGCCTTAGCCAATATCATATCACACAAGAGGGTACCCGAATGGCCCGAAGGTCCACACAAGTTCACAAGAGATTGACCCAATGGTCTAGTACTGGCGGTCACACAGGAATATGTCACAGACCCTCATATAGTAACCCGAAAAGTGAAAACCGTGCCTCCCATACCATACATTCTTACTTAACAGTTCACACACTGTAAGTCATTTTCACACTTGAAAACACGGAAAGTCACAAGAAACCACTTATATCACATAAACACTGAGAAGCACTGAGATTCATTGCTTCAATCAGATGGATCTGGGATGAATAAATATCGTATACCATCATGTCCCACCGTAGGGTTTACGATATCATTCGCTCACCAACACATCTTCTCGAAGGGTGCCAATACATGTGATTCTTATATTAAAACGTAATTAAGAAAGTAGTTTGAACAAAAATATAGTTTCATAGAAATATCTTGAAAACCATGAAGTTTGGAAATATTTGTTAAAATAAAATTTCTAATTGTATTTATAAAACCTTGTCAAAGCAATATTTTGTTTTAATGGTATATTTTCATACTTGAAACATTTCGAAAACGATTTATAAAAAAAATGGTGTATGTGCCACGGGGTCACAAAACATGGCTGTCAATTTTTCTCTCGGACAGTAGTGCAAAACCACAATTTTGAGCATGTTAATCTCAAAATCACTGAAAACTCAAAACATGAAACTCGTGGCTTACATTCTGACCAGATTCCGATCAATGACATGAAAGTTATGATCAAAATTGTTTTCAGCCAGATTAGATATATGTACATCTGGTTTATCAACGATAGGCTAGCAAGAAGAATAAAATTTTCCACCAAGTAAATTTCGAATTCACACAAAACACAAAAGTCAAAGTTGTAGCTTAAATTCCACGGATTCCAAAACTTCGAAAATTTCTGGATTCCGATAAATAATGTGAAAAATATAATCAGCCAAAATATTTACATTCAGTCAATTAAAAGCAAGACAACGAGAAAAGTCAATTTCTCACCATGTAGAATTTGAAATCACACAAAACACGAAAAGATAAAGTTGTAGCTTGAACTCCAGGGATCCCAAAACTTGAAAAATATCTGAATTCGAATCAATAACTTGAAAGTTAGTATCAAAACAGTAATCAGCCAAAATATTTACATTCGGTCAGTTAACAATAAGACAACGAGAAAAGTCAATTTCTCACCATGTAGAATTCTAAATCACACAAAACACAAAAAGACAAAGTTGTAGCTTGAATTCCAACATTCTAAAACTTCAAAAATTTCTGGATTTGGATCAATATCGTGAAAGTTATGATAGAAATGGTATTCAACCAATGTATGAACAGCAAAACTCATATGACAAATTCAATGAAATTCACATTTCATTGCAAATTACAATAACACACAACTGAAACAAGTTGGAATTTATGTGAGAGAACCCTCAACTTAGACTTGCAGCAAGAACAACAATGAATTTGGAGCAAATTGATGATCTTGGAGGCTAAAAATCTAAGAAGAGAGGCTTTTCTTCCTAGAAGAATCAACGGTTGAGACATGCAAGCAACTTAAAGTGAATTCTAAATAAAAATAAGAAATTTGATGAATAAGCAATAGTTTAAAGATGATTACATGCTGTAAATAAGATTTGCTACCTCAAATAGCAATTTGAAGAAGATTGGAGGCTAAAGATTGAAATTATAGTGAAGGTTTTCTAGGTTTTTTTCCAATTTCTCATTGAGGAAGAAGAAGAGGAAAATATTTTTTTTCTCCATAAAACTACATACAAATTTTGTTTAAAATTCTAAGGCTAACTAAGTTATTAGGGTCCAAGTAACCTAACTAATCCCTTAAACTAGGCAATTAGGCTTTAAAACTATATTTTGGGCTATAATGATTCTCTTTAACCATGTTCTGTCAGTTTTACGGACGGACACTATGTTAAAACCACAACAGCACTAACAAAATTTGAAATAACATTTTTTCTTAGACTACTTTAAAGCTTTAACACTTAATTATATTTACAACGAATTTTTAAACTTTTATACATAATGCAACCTTTTAACAAAAATTGTGTAACTTTTGTAAAACCGAATATTGCAGTAATTCTGTAAATTTACACAATTCACTAAAATGACATATAAATTACATTTTCCACATTTTAATAATATTTTGCAACAAAAATACAATAAAATTTTCGACTTAATTATTTTATTGTTATTTAAATTCTTCAAAACTCCATAACACATAGACTTGACATAATTTTGCAAAACCATAAGTGTTTCAAGTACAAAATTTTCAAACACATAATCTCAACATGATTTCCCACAACATTATTATTTATGCTTTATTTTAAAATTAGCAAAACATTAAATTATTCATTAAACCAATTTGTAAAACCAAGATTTATTATGAATGCTACGTATTAGAAATAAACTTTGAATTCCATCAAAAAGGTTTATTTTCAATTCCCAATACTCAAGTTTTCTAAGAATCACCTTTTGTCACCGAGATTCCCAAACCACATTTCCTCAAACTTTACTATCCTCCAACCCCCGAATTAATCATTCAGAAATGATTTACTCTTTATTTTCCCGCAATAACCCAAAAATACTGTTATAAACCACCAACTTAATAGTTTATGCTAAATTTACCATTTAATTTGATAGATTCAACTTAATAACCTTACTAACATTCATTTGTGGGTCATTAATACTTATAGCAGGTAATGACTAAAATTTGGGTTGTTACAGATTCCTCTCCTTACAAATTTGCGTCCCCATAATTTCCTAAGGCTAAGTCTATACACAACCAATCTGTTTGATAATGACATAGAATAATTAATTAAATAAATAAGCTCAAGTTTAATATCTTACCTCCACCACTAGAAGAAAGGAAACTGGGATAAGATCTCTCGATGAACTCTCGAGTTTCTTAAGCACAATCCTTGGGACTAGCAGACCACTTGATTTTGACGAGTGGAACTTTCTTGCTTCGAAGGCGCCTTACCTCCTAATTAAGAACACGAATATGATGCTGCATAATAGAAAAATCGGGGGAGATGTCGAGCTCAAATTGCTCAGAAGGATCAATCACAGAATCAGAATCCCGAAGGCATTTACAGAGCCTCGATACGTGAAAAACATTATGGGTGTCTGACAAATGAGATGGAAGAGATACTCGATAAGCAACAGATCATATGCGCTCAGTAATAGGGAATGGTCCTATAAAACGAGGAGCCAACTTCCCCATCCTATTGAATTGCATAACTCCCTTTAGTGGAGAAATACAGATCAAAACAATGTCGCATACAGATAACTCAAGGCTTCCTATGGTTGTCCGCATAGGATTTCTGTTGACTTTCTGCCTCTTTCATTCTCCGCCTAATAAGAATAATCTTCTCCGAAGAATCTTGAACTGAATCGGGACCAATAATAAGTTTCTCTTTAGATTCTAGCCAACATAAAGGCAAACGACAAGGCCTTCCATAGAGAGCCTCAAAAGGCACCATGCCAATACTCGACTGAAAACTGTTATTATATAAGAATTCCACAAGAGAAATATGATCCTCCTAAGAGCCACCAAAATCAAGAATACACACACGAAGAAGATCCTTAAGAATTTGATTAATATATTTAGTTAGCCCATCGTATTGATGATGGTAAGCTATAGAGAAATTAAGCTTTATTCCCAATGCTTGATGCAAGCTACTCCAGAAAAGGCTACTGAATAATGGATCACGATCAGAAACAATCAAAGATGGAACACCATGAAGTCAAACGACTTCCTTCACATATATGTTCGAAAGGAGAGGTGCACTCCTTTTATCCTTAATGAGAAGTAAATGGGTTGACTTCATGTGGTGATCAAAAACAACCTAAATACTTGAATGACCCGACCTCGAACAAGGTAAGCCATCCACGAAGTCTATCAACTCTGATCCCATTTCCATAATGGAATCCCAAGAGGCTGGAGAAGACCTGATGGCCATTGATGCTCAGCCTTAATAAGTTGACAAGTCATGAGATTACTTACATAACTTGCAATGTCACTCTTCATGCCTTTCCAATAATAAAGGCGGATCCCATCAGTGTACATCTTGCTAGTGCCGGGATGAATGGTATACTTAGAGAGATAATAATCATCAAGAATGTCATGCCTAAGTGCTAGATCAGATGGCACTACAATACAGTTCCTCAAATGAGGGAAACCATGAGAATCAATATAGAAATCGTGTGATTCTTCATCCTAGATTCAAACTCATAAAATAAGATAAGGTGCACCACTTCAAGATTGCAACGCTGAGCATCGAAAATACGATCAAATAATGAAGGGGGATCTTCCAAGCTATATAATAGAACAGGCAAATTTTATGAGGATGCTCAGTCACGAAGATCACAAAGAGATAGGGTCTCAAGGATATCCCACTCGGCTAACATCATAGAAACAACTACTGAGTGTTTGAAACTAAGCACATCTGCTACACGATTACCTTTCCTAGGGGTATACTGGATATCAAAGTCATAGACTGCAAGAAATTCAAGCCAACGTTATTGTCGCACGTTGAGCTCCTTCTGAGAAAATAGATATTTAAGGGATTTATGATTAGTAAAGAGGGTAAGATGCTCGCCAAGAAAATAATGACGCCAAATCTTTAAAGAAAATACGATAGCAGCCAACTCAAGATTGTGAGTAGCATATCGAACCTCATTTGGTCGCAACCGACGAGAAGCATAAGCAATGACTCTGTCACGTTTCATCAATGCAACCCCCAAACCATAATGACTCACATCAGTATATACAACAAGATCTTGGTTCCCTTCAGGAAACATAAGAATAGGAGCACGTGTGAGAAATTACTTCAATCTATGAAAGGAAGCCTCACACTTATTAGACCACACAAAGCGAACTCCCTTTTCGTGATACTAGTCAAAGGAAGTAAGATACGAGAGAAGTCTTTGATAAAGAGACAATAATACCCGGCAAGACCCAAGAAGCTGCGAATCTCATGGACATTCTCGGGCCTTTTTCAATTTTGGATGGCCTCGATCTTAGAAGGATCGACAAAAATACCCTTAGCTAAAAAAAATGGCCAAGAAAGCGGACTTGCTTCTCCCAAAAGTGACACTTAGGTAATTTTGCCTTTAGCTGATGATGACAAAGTGTACTTAAGATAATGCGCAAGTGATTTGCATTAGCCACTTCAGATTTAGAATACACAAGAATATCATTAGTAAACACCAAAATAAACTTATCGAGATATTATCGGAATAACCGATTCAGGAGATCGACAAAGTATGCTAGAGAATTTGTCAAACCTAATGGCATGACAAGCTACTCGTAGGACCCATAACGAGTGTAGAATGGTGTAAGGGGTATGCTATCCTCCGCCACTCGGTGCTGATGAAAACCTTTAGCGAGATCAAGTTGGGAAAAGAACTTAGCTCCACTCAATTAATCGAACATGTCTCGGTACTGGGAAAAGGATAGTGGTTCTTGATGGTCAACTCATTAAGCTTGTGATAATCAAAGCATAGCCTAAGAGTCCCATCGAACTTCCTAACGAACACCACCGCGGCACCCCACGGTGATGAACTGGATCAAATAAACTATTGATCTCAAGCTCGAGAAGCTGCCTCGTAAGCTCCTCATTCTCCTTAGTCAACAACCGAGTGGGTGGTCGACTAACAAGTTATGCTCCAGGAATCAAATCGATATGAAACTCGATGGCCCGATTGGGTGGAAAATCCAAAATAGGCTCAAATAAATTTGGGAAGTCACACAAAATAGGAATACAAGATATATCACGGTCACTAGACTCAATAAAATATAAGGCAACCACAGAAATAGATTCAACATCCTTAAGGACGAGAGATAGCTGATCGGGAGAATCTGTAACAACCCGCATTTTTAATATAGTTAAAAATATGTAAAAATATGTGTATATGCATAGATAGGTAAATAATGGTGATGTATAATGAAAATTAATTAATATATGGAAGAGAAGGAAAAATTAATTCGATAACAGTGTGCGTAACGGAAAAGATAACAAAATAAGGATACTTAATTTAAATATCAGGAATTAAGTAAAACAGACATCACCATTGCATTCGTCTTGAAATTCTACTTCGAATAGAGTCCAAGTTTGCGTAAATCGGACTCCGTATGAAGGAGTTATGGCCTTTAGAAGATTCAACAAAAATTCAAAACAGTTTGAAATTCGACCCAGGCAGCTAGGCGGGAAATTTCCTGCCAAAACCAGGCAGGTCGACCTGGGGGTCGGGTCGACCAGGGGGTCAACCTGGGGGTTGACCTACCCCCTAGGGAGGTCGACCTGGGGATCGACCTATCCTCAGATCTGGGTGATTTAAGCTCATATGACGTGTTTTAATGTGCTGTACGGGTCAGATGGCTTCTAGGTCAATCTAAGGGCTCTAAAACACTCTCTACACCTATAAATACATAGCAAGACCTAACCCTAATTCATAACAATTCCTTAAGACGCCTCCATGCGCCAAACTTCAACCAAACATGGCCGCCGCCCCAAAACTCTAAATTATATTGCAAGTTCTTCATCAACTTTGGAATTTAATCAAATCAAGTAGTAAAGTTCTTCATCAACAATTCATGATCTTCACTAATAATCAAATAAGAAGATTAATCAGTGTTCTACATCAACGACAAATCGCTTATTTCTCCAATCCATTCAAGGTGAGTGGAATTATAATAAACTTGTTGCATAATGGTATAAGTATCGTTCATCAGTTCCCCAGTTATAAAATTCAATGCAAGATTTATGTTATAATAATTGTTCTTTTATTCTCCTTCCCTTTTTATTTTTGGATCTAGGTTATCTCGAACCTAGACGAAATCTTATTATACATACGTACAATTGAAATATGGGAATATTAGGGCATAACTTATTTTATGCAATCGAGAAATATAATCTGAAATCTGGGGAATTGTGGCATAACAATTATTATTGCAAATATTGGGACAATTGGCGGAATTTGTTTGTGACTTGAAAAGGTGAATTAGATTATATGTATAAACATGGGGAAATATATTGATTTTATGAAATTAGGTATAATGGGATTTTGGAAATTGGCATGTTTGGATATGAATAACATGGAATTGGTGAATTTGGCTATAATCGAGTAATTTGGGTAAAAAGATGATTTCACGAATGGTTGTATAAGCAAAGTAGAAATGGGTTAAGTAGCACTTGACATATGAATAAACTTAACCAACATATGAGGAATGATATTAACCTATTAGGGACACATGTATGGAAAAATTGGAATAATAGGTATAACTTATTAATGGGATCATAAGCATGAACATAAATTGGGGTTTTTGGGTAAAGCTTGAATTTGAGACTTGGACATTGGATATGCTGTTAAGATCCTAGAAACATAATTAAAAATGGAATATGTTGGACAAACCATGTTTTTATAATTATGGAACTTGACATATGACATCTAGAATAAACACGAACATGCTTGTGAATTGATAATGGACATATGACATCTAGAATGGACACGATCTAAACATGAAACATGGCTAACTCGAGGTTAGAATGAGTTTGCGGTGTAATCCTGCCCGGAACCGCCCGGCACATCCAGTGACCGCAAACAATAAGCTCTAATGTGAGAAGTTAGTCATAACGTGCTTGAAACCCGAGGTTAGATTGAGTTGTGGTTTAATCCTTCCCGGAACCAACCGGCACATCAAATGACCGCAACAATAGGTCTAATGTGAGAGGTTGGGCATTAATAATTAATTAATGCTAGTGACACATGCCAGTATGGTAGGGTTAAGTCAAAGCGAACCACTAGATAACACTTAACCAATTTGACATGATATATAGGTAGGTTAAGTCAACACGAACTGATAGACAACACTTAACCAATTTAACATGATATATCGGTGGGTTAATTCAACGTGAACCGCTATATAACACTTAACCAATTTGACTCGATATATGGGTGGGTTAATTCAACGTGAATTGCTAGATAACACTTAACCAATTTGACATGACGCATTGGTTGAATTGAACACGTGATTGGGGGTTAAGTCAACTTGTACACATAGGCAAACCAATATAGCAGTATCAAAGCAAGGAGAAGTGGGGAATGATAAGTTTAAATAATAGATAAACTTATCCTAGGGAAAATAAATAAATATGACTTAAGATGTAATACAAGACTCGAAGGGTGGGACGACTTATACCATGAAATAAGTTAATCTAAGCTGGAAATGTGGGAGAACACCCGGACGCTATCATTTGGAAAAGAGAACTTAAGTCATGCTTGAATTCATAGGTAAACCTTAGTTAAAAGGAACTAAGTAACAAACCTTAGTTAAAGAGGACTAGGTAACAGAAACTAAATATCAAACCTTGGTTAAGAGAACCAAGTAATAAACCTTTGTTAAGGGAACTAAGTAAATAACGAGAAAGAGAACTAAGTAGTAAATCTTAGTTAAGAGGCATAGTTGTAAACCTTAGTTAAGAAAATGAACGATTAAGAGAAACTAAGTAGTAAACCTTAGTTAAGAGGACCAAGTAGTAAACCTTAGTTAGGAAAACGAATGATTCAGGAAACTAAGTAGTAAACCTTAGTTAAGAGAACTAAGTAGTAGAACTTAGTCAAGAAAGCCAAGTAGAAAACGAGAAGGAACGAACGTCCATCTGACCAAGAAGAAGGCTCCAACGGTCTGGGTTACGAAGCGCGCGGCTTCGAGGAGACGTGAGGGTACTCTTGGTATCCCTTTGTGAGGTTGCATATGATCCTCCTGAGCTCACAGAGGTTAAGGTCTGCGTTAGAAGAACCAAGAGTATGCCTTGGTTGCAATATAAGGCAACCTAAAGACTAGGGTGGACCAGCCTGAGGCGGCGATATCTAGATTAGCCCTATGATAGCACATCGTCGTCTACCTAAAATCTTGAGTCAATCGAGCACGTGAAGCGGAAAGGCGGAGAACTCCAAAAGACCATATACTTGCTATCTAGTTATGGGTGAGGTTGGCCAATAGGTTTGTGGGGGCACAGGGGGCCTGCGTACAGTTCTCATTCTTGGTTTTCTTGGATGCCTTTCATTAGTTGAGGGAGGGGTCAAGTGGGACCATAGCCACACACAGATAAAAACAGACCTTAGCATCTGCGTCGGCAGATAACTTAAAGCTCCCGACCGAGTTCTGTGTTTCTTGATTACTCATGCCACGGGACTCGAGCCGCACATATAGAGGACATGTGCAACTAGACAACGATAACGATTCACGACACGTACGTGGGGAAAGTCTAGGAACATATATCGCTTTGGGTAGTATGTCCAAGACTAGTGGGCATCATTCGATAGGTAGCATAATCCCCATTTGAACCTAGGTCGTGTAAATCCTGAATCCGAGAAGTTTTCAATAGGTAGCATAAACTCCAGTGGCCTTGGGTAACGTAAACCCTGGTTGAATCTAGAAAGTGCTCGATAGCAAATCTTAGATTAGATCTAGATGATACACGGATTCTAGCAAGATCGAGAGTGACAGTCCAAATGATCTCGAGAACGGTGACACTACACTAAAGTAGTACAGATTTACATGATGAAGCCCGTACGACATACGACAAGGGACTGTATATATACATGGAAAGGATTAGACGAATTGGGGGCATCTACATATACGTTGTATTTGGTTAACCTACTAGTGGGACATGAGTATAGCCTAGAGAGCTAATATCGCGACTAACCTAATAAGCAAGAAAATATAACTGAACGGTATATGTAGGATTATACAAAAGTTTATTCTAAGTCAAGTTACCAAAACTTATGTTCTGACTCCCTCCTCATTACATACTTCCAGGTTAGGTTCATGACAGAGATGGTATAGCTTTGGATAATAGTTGGACAGTATGATATATAAGGTAAAGCAATTTTTGACTAAATTATATTTTAATTCCTTCCGTTGTGAGATGCTTTACGAGTTCTGACACGTTTCTTTATCTCTGTCTTTTCTGCAGGATACCAGAGCACCCAACTCAGGTCTCGATGGATAGAATTTGAAAATTTTGGTCTGTCGGGATCCGGGTTGTCACAGAATCAGGATGTCATAAATATAATATCCACTCAACACATAGAATTTCGGCCCGTTATCGCATGAGCCAGTCCATACCAAGATTCATTTCGAAACCCAAAGAATAAATCACGTGTAGATTCGCATGAAAAGAAAACCAACACAGAATCATCTCAACATTACTACACATCAAGTAAGAGTTGCGGAACCCCTTATAGGATTAGCAATCTAAAGAGAAGTCAACAAGAAAACAAAATCCATAGATAAGGCATCCACATGTTCCTTTGATATGAATGAATGTGGTGCACTCATGTCGAACAAAACATGAATAGAACGATCTTTGAATAAAATAGTACCCTCTAAGATAGATGACATACCTCTTGACCGAGAAGAACTCCCAGAAACATTAGCCACATTAAAACTACGCGAATTAGGCTTCTTACGCCTCTAATTAGGACATAAAGAAATCTCATGACCTTCGTTCTTACAATATCTGCACATGTGCGTCTTAGGACAAGCACGAGCGAAATGATCAAGAGAATCGCAATTGTAGCATCCCTTCGCTAAAGCCGAAGGCATTGTCATAAGAGACTGATAGCTAGAACCACCCTGCTTCTTCTTATTATTTGGAAAATATTTTGACTTATGAAATGGAAACTTTTCCGACCCAGGTTCTTTCGAACCATACCACCATCATCACTATTCTTCTCGTTCTCAACTGCCTCGAGATGGATAGTTGCACTAACAAGCTTCTCAAAGGTCTGATCAAGCTGCAATAAAAGAGGTCTAATAAGATACTTATTAAGTCCATTAACGAACTTAATATTCTTCTTAAACGGTTTAGATATATTCTCTAGTCCATACTTTTACAAGGCCTCAAAAGAAGCAACATACTCTGAAATAGTCGTTTCCCTTGTTTAAGCTCGAGGAAACGGCTAGCTAGAACTTCTTTCACTGATTTTGGAATAATCTTTACTCAAATCTCTCCCAAAACTATTTCCACTCTAGGGTGGACTCATCCAATTCAGCAACAAGAAGCTCATACCAATCAAGGGCAGGATCATGTAGCATACTCGATGCTACAAAGACAGGATTATGCTCAGAATTCCCATTCGTGTAAAAGTACGCTCACAAGTACGCAACCAAGCCTGAATCCCAAGAACTGTCTTAGTTCCCTTAAAGGTCTTACCACTGAGGTGAGAGAAATCAGTACACATCCGAGCGAAGGCGGATTTACGTGGAAGGGAAGATCGAGTGCTCCTGAGAAACTCTAATAATTGATCAAAAGATATGGTGACCGCCTCAGGACGCGAATCACTAGCTGGTCTAACATTCTCTATGGGCGGCGGGCCTTGGATGACCCAATCTCTACTTCGGGGCCTGGACCACTGCTCAGCCCAAACTCTATCTGATGCCTCTTTCCACGAGTAGCCATAAGCCATAAGAGAAAATAAGATAGGATTAAACACTTGATTAATATATTATGCACGATTATATACATGAAAGGAATACTAAGGAATTAAAATTGATATTCCTAGATGTATTCCATAAACAATTACTGAAAGCAATGGGAGTTAAGGACTTGGCAATGATCATTCTTGTTAGGTTATGATGTTTGTATGAGTATTATACAGTTATGTATTATAAAGTGCATGTTATTCTATGTGTGTGTGTATATATATATATATCACATTTTGCTCTGTTACCAAGTTGTAACGCCCTACTTCAAGACCCACATTAGCAAAGAGCATTAACTGGTAATATTGTCTACTAATGCAGAGAATGGGGCATATAGGAGCGACCATCCATAATGTTGCATAAAATAAGTATTAAACATGTCAGGACTCTCTTTTTTCATGGTAACATGCCCAATACTTACTCAATACACTACTATGGTGGCTTCAGGATCTATTCAGAACAATATACAATATAATTAAGATCACGGAATACAGAATAGTAGCCACAAATACATATACATATACATAAATCTTGTATGATACATCATACATCAATAAATCTGATAGTTACTACAAAATATACATATATATCTATACATCAGAAAACCTACAAAAGACTACATAATGTCATGTCCAGGGGCAAACTACAAAGACGAACAAAAACTATGCATCTCCAAAAGTGAGTAGGATATCCAAATAGGCAGCAAAGCACGATTAGATAAGCTAACCAGTAACTCGGTCTAACCCAAGGGACATACATATGGGTTAGTCTAGCTTGTTACAGTTAATCAATAAAAGCACGATAAGTAAATGATTTGCTAAAGGGGTATTCCTTTATAACAGTAAGGAATAAGATGGCCATAAATCATAAGAGAGTGAATTCCTATAAATTATTTAGGAAACATTAGGTGTTAACCAAATAAAATAACACACAAAACCTTAAGACCACAAATTCATTAAAACACCGAGTCATGAATCCATGAAATCACTGAACTCTAATAAGAGTTAAATCCATAAAAGAAATCACAAGGAATTCGAATACAAAAATATAGATTACGAATCCATCACACGGTGTGGTGAGTCAAAGTTGCGCTTGCATGTGCTATCATGAAAGATGACTTAAAGCCTTAGCCAGTACCATATCATACAGGAGGGTACCCGAATGACCCGAAGGTCCACACAAAGTTCACACAGGATTGACCCAAAGGTCTGGTACCGGCGGTCACACAGGAATGTGTCACAGACCCTTAGATAGTTACCCGAAATGTGAAAATCGTGCGTCCCATACGACACATTCTCACTTAACAATTCACACACTGTAAGTCAGTATCACACTTGAAAACACGGAAGTCACAAGAAATCACTTAAATCACAGAAATACTGAGAAGCACTGAGATTCATTGCTTCAATCAGACGGATCTGGGATAAATAAATATCGTATACCGTCACGTCCCCTACCATAGGGTTTACGATATCATTCACTCACCAACACATCTCTCGAAGGGTGTCAATACATGTGATTCTTATATTAAAACATACTTAAGAAAGTAGTTTGAACAAAAATATAGTCTCACAGAAATATCTTGAAAACCGTAAAGTTTTGAAATATTTGTTAAAATAAAATTTCTAATGTATTTATAAAACCTTATCAAAGAAATATTTTGTATTAAAAGTATATCTTCATACTTGAAACATTTTGAAAATGATTTACAAAAAAAGGTGTATGTGTCATGGGATCACAAAATATGGTTATCGATTTTCTCTCGGGACAGTAGTGCAAAACCAGAATTTTGAACATGTTAATCTCAAAATCATTGAAAACTCAAAACATGAAACTTATGACCTACATTCTAAGGATTTCAGAACTATATAAATTTCTGAATTTCATTTAATAACGTGAAAGTTATGATCGAAATGATTTTCAACCAGATTAGATATATGTGTATCTGGTCTTTCAACGATAGGCCAGTAAGAAGAATCAATTTTTCCACCAACTAAACTTCGAAATCACACAAAAAGAAAAAATTATAGCTTAAATTCCAGGCATTCCAAAACTTCAAAAATTTCTAGATCCATATCAATAGTGTGAAAGTTATGATCAAAACGGTAATCAGCCAAAATATTTTCATTTTGTCAATTAACAGCAAGACAGCAAGAAAAGTCAATTTCTCACCATGTAGAATTCGAAATCACACAAAACACAAAAAGATAAAGTCGTAACTTGAACTCAGGGATTCCAAAACTTGAGAATTTTCTGGATTCGGATCAATCACATGAAAGTTATGATCAAAATGGTAATCAGTCAAAATATTTGCATCCTATCAATTAATAAGACAGTGAGAAAAGTCAATTTCTCACCATGTAGAATTCGAAATCACACAATACACAAAACATAAAGTTGTAGCTTGAATTCCAAGGATTTCAAAACTTCAAAAATTTCTGGATTCGGATCAATAACTTGAAAGTTATGATAGAAATGATATTCAGCCAATATATGAACATCAAAACTCATATGACAAATTCAATGAAACTTCAGATTCCATAGCAAATCACAATAATACACAACTGAAACAAGTTAGAATTGGTTTGAGGGAACCCTCATCTTAGGTTTGCAGCGGGGATAGCAATTGATGATCTTGGAGGCTCAAATTCTAAGAAGAGAGGCTTTTCTTCCTAGAAGAATCAACGGCTGAGACATGCAAGGAACTTAAAGTGAATTCTCAAACAAAAATAAGGAATATGATGAATTAGCATGATTTAAAGATGATTACCTGCGGTAAATAGGATTAGCTACCTCAAATTGCAATTTGAATAAGATTGGAGGCTAAAAATTGAAATTACAGAAAGGGTTTTCTAGGTTTTTATTTCTATTTCTCACTGAGGATGAAGAAGAGAGAACAATTTTTCCTCTATTCAACTATGTACAAATTTTGTTATCTAGATAACTCTTAGGCTAACTAAGTTATTAAGGTCCAAGTAACCTAATTAATCCCTTAAAGTTGGCAACTTGCCTTTAAAACAATATTTTGGGCCATAATGATTCTGTTTTACCATGTTCTGTCACTTTTATGGACAAATACTGTTAGAACCATAACAACACTACAAAATTTGCATTAACATTTTTTTCTTAGACTATTTTAAAGCTTTAACACTTAAAATTATATTTACAATGAATTTTTACACTTTCATACATAATGCAACCTTTTTACAAAAATTGTGTAAATTACGTAAAATTGAATATTCCAATAATCCTGTAAATTTACACAATTCACTAAAATGACATATAAATAACATTTTCCAAGTTTTAATAATATTTTGCAACAAAAATACAATAGAACTTTCTATTTAATAACTTGCTTATTTAAATTCTCCAAAATTCCTTAACACACAGACTTGACGTAGTTTTGCAAAACTATAGTGTTTAAGGTACAAAATTTCTAAACACATAATCTCAACATGATTTCCCACAACATTATTATTTATGCCTTATTTTTAATTTTGCAAAACATTAAATTATTTACTAAACCAATCTGTAAAACTAAGAATTATTATGAACACAACGTATTAGAAATAAACCTTGGACTCCATTAAAATGGTTTATTTTCAATTCCCAATACTCAAGTTTTCTCTAAGAATCACCTTTTGTCACCAAGATTTCCAAACCACATTTCCTCAAACTTTAATAGCCTCCTACTCTAGAATTAATCATTTAATAATGATTTACTTTTTGTTTTCCTGCAGTGACCCAAAAATACAGTTATAAACTAGCAAATTAATAGTTTATGCTAAATTTACCATTTAATTGGCTAGACTGAACTTAATAACCTCACTTACATTTATTTAGTGGTCATTAATACTTATAGTAGGTAATCAATAAAACTCGGGTTGTTACAGTTCTTCAAAAAAAAAACCTTTAATCAAATCAAGATTCCTCAATCCTAAAGAGATACATTGAACTAATTCTTTGGAAAATATCTTAGGGTTAAGATTACCCTGCTTAATCTTTTCACATCCTCATAAGATAATTATAAAAGATATTTTCTTGGTAGGCATCCAACTCAATAGTCAAATCAAAATCTCGGTTTTATGTGATGCTGATTGTGCTTTAAGTCATGGTAAAGGAAGTATGGAATGAAAGAAATCAAATGATTTTTAACAACAAATGTCGCAATTGATTTCAAATATAATATGATATTTGCGGCATCATAAGAAGAGCTATTAAACTGTCTTCATTTTCCTTTGACGCTCATGCAGTTGATAGATGGTTGTAACTTTACTATTTCCCTATCTTTTCATGTCTCTTTTTAACTCTTTTTGCAATATCTTTTCTATTTATATTGTGAGTCAACCTTATTAATATAAATAAATGGAAGGGGCCATTCAACCCCGCTAGCTTTGCCAAAAAAAAAGTTACAACTATCGAACCAATTTTGCATGATTAAGGTCTAGTATATGAAAAATAAAATACTAAATTACTGAATTAATTGAATAATATTAATAAATATTAGTTGTTGACTTGATTTTTTTGGCACTATCAGGTCTAACAGCCAGATGAATATAATTTACAAATTAATCACATATAATATTTCACAAAAATGTAGAAAAGTTAACGAACACCATAAAATTATAGTAGTTCGGCAGCATGTTTACGTTCGCTGCTTGTAATCCCTTGTTTATACTGAACAATTACAAATACAGTTGTGTTTGGAGTAAGAAAGTTGAGGAGAAAAGAGTTTGATTCTCGAACTAGAAGAGTGTAGGGGCCCTCGAGTTGAACAGATCCGTTGAAATGAAACTACACAATGGTATTTATAGGTACAGTGTAAATCTAGTTTGACCAGCCGTAGTGGCATAAAAATAGGAATATTGAAAGAAGTGGGGAAGGCCATGTCCAGCATGGCATGTGCCTTGCCTCAATGAAATCCAGACTTCTATGCTACATTTCAGAAACTGTAATATCAAAATTCAAAGTACTTTAAGTTGCACTGATCTGGTGCTTTCTCCCTTTTACCGATCCAAAGTGAATAGATTGCTCTGATCTAGGTTAATTTATATAAAGGACACCAATTTGAAGTCGCTAGGTATGCACCATCTGGGGTCAAGCAAGAATACTGATCCCAGATGATGGCTTATCCAATATCCATGTGGTTGTGATATCTATTGCTTCAGCCAAGCATTTTCGAGTATATCTAAGTACATACTTAAATCTTTAGAGATTCGGTGATAATGAATTCAAAGTATGATGGCCTTGCAAAAAGGAAGGTCAACAACTTCCCCCCAAAACATATCTTGTTGTAGAAGATATGTTTTGAACTTTCATCCATTCAACATTTGAGGTCCTTGATCTTGCCAGACTCTTTATGACTTCCAAGCCTCTAGTAGTTTTTTACTGATAGTTTAGTTTGTAGCTACACCAAGCCTTTCTTGAGCACCAGTCGTACTCGACAATCTTTGGTTGAGTTGTTTTTGCGTCAAGTATCATCCATGATTGATATCGAGGTCTTCACAAGCAAGGTGTCAACCATACTTGATGACCCAAACCTTATTGTGAAGCATAGGTCATCGTGAAGAATAGTGACCTTATTGGGTCCTTGTCGGATACTGATCGTATCCAGTGATTCATTGCCACATCGAACCCTTACCAAGCATCAGTTATATCTGATGATCCATAGCCTCAACGGGCTCTTTCCAAGCTTAAAAACCATAATTGACGATCTTGAATAAGCGAGCTTGTGTCGATGGGTCGTTTAGCCCTTGTCAAGCACCAACCGAACGGAGTTCATGTCTGAGACTGCTCGACCCTTGCCAAGCATTAGCCATACATGACAATCCTAAGTAAGAAAACTTGCCAAGTTTCCTTGCCATGCATCATCCATACATGACGATCTATAGTGTTTGTTAGAGTTCATGATGTAGTTGTTGGTTTATTGTCCAACGAGCATCAGCCATACTCACCGAACGTTTTTTTTTTTAGTAGAACGGATGTGTAGAGTGTGACTACACCGCCGATTAATCATATATATTAATTATATAATAATAATCCAGTTGACAAGCCCAACTGGTGGCCTAAAGTCTGCAAAATGGAGGTTCATCTGAAGCATAAATACCCGAAGTTAGGCATCAGCATAACAAAACAACAGCATAGCGACATCATACAATATATATACATAAATAAGCTGAAAAAAGTACCCATCAAATACACAAGCAAAACAAGCAGACACGTTTAAGAACCATCTTAATGAAGATCAGGATTGGAATCACCATGGTTAGAGCCAGCAGATTCAACGGGACTGGTGTTGACTGGTAGAGCAAGCCTGAAATGAGCAGAGGTTGATTGACCTGCCCATGATTGAAAGTAGTAAATTATCAGTCTGCATAGTCCATGAAAATGCTTCAGTGGTCTGCTAAAAACAACTGCGTTCCTCCCCTTCCATATAAACTAGCAATATTTTGGTAAGAACGAATCAGGTGTAGAATTAAACTGACTATTCTTCCAATAATCAAACATTGATGAAACATTAGGGATGAAACCAAGAAAAAATGTACTGTTTGCAGCTAAAACTGGGTATGAGAAGTCACACTCAAATAACAAATGCTGAATAGATTCCTCATGAGTCGAGCAAAAAGAACAGGAAGAATTAGAGAGAAGATTGAATCTAAACAACCTTTCTTTGCAGTTAATTTTTCCATGAATCAAGCACTAAGTGAAAAATACTACTTTAGGTGGGAGATGAATCATCCAAATTCTCAAAAATGAGAATGATCTACCTAAAAAATTAAGATAATGATACACAGAGGCAACAGCGAAACCCATCTCTAGTGATAAAGCCCAAACAAATGTATCAGGGGATTGATAAAGATCGGTGTGAAGAATTATATTGGAGATGTAAAGGAGATTAGCAAGGATATGGCCATCAAATAAACAAGGAGGACGAAGATGAGAAGGATCACTATGAACCACATTAGAAACTGAAGAGAAATCATCAGAGATCAAGGAAAAGAGAAAATGAAAAACTTGAGAAAGAGGGATCTGACCATGCTAAATATCATACCAGAATAAACAAACTTCACCATTACCCAATTTAACATGAAACAAACTTTTAATACAAGGTATAACCGAAATTACTCCAGACCATAATTGGGATGTTTTGAGGGAAGGAAGATAGTGTAAAACCCAATGAGAATTACTAGAATAATAAAGTGAAATGATCCATTCTTTCCATATGAATGAGCCCGGAGAAACTATACACCATAACCATTTTGAAAGAAGAGCCATATTGAAATTAGAAAGATCAATTACTCCTAAACCTCCTTGATTAAAATGCAAGCATACAGTATGCCAATTAATTAAACATTTGGCTTTGCTACCATTCCATAAAAAAGAGCTACGAATTGAATCAATTTTAGAGATTACCCACTTTGGAAGTTTAGGAAAAGACATCCAGTAAGTGGGTAAAGCAGAAAAAACTGATTTTACCAAGACTAAACGTCCTGCAGACGACAAAGAATTTGCCTTCGATGAAGATAATCTTTTTTCAATTTTGTGAATGAGAGGTAACCAATCAGATCTACGGAGTTTAGTAGGTCTAAGAGGAATGCCCAAATAAGATAAGGGGAATTTAACCAAGACCAAACATTTTATTAAAGTGTAGAAAACATAAAAACTTCTATATTGAAAGAAGTAGAAGGTCTATTGACATCTCAGGGATTGCTTGGAAACCTTAGGGGATTCCGTACAAGAGTAAGAGGATCATCCATTGATTACAAATTCATTGAAAACAAAAAGCAAAAGCAATGGTTTATCACCGGATATAGTGTATGCCTAGGAGCTAAAAGGTTAGTCCCATACATAGGTAGGCCGACTTAGTCACCATTTATTGAAAGTAAAAGTGAAAGCGGTGGTTAGTCGTCGGGTAGAGAGCATGCTTAGGATTATAGGTAAGTTCCATATATGGGTGGGCCAACTTAGCCATCGTTAACTGTCTGATTTCCACATGGACTCAATAGTTGATAATGAGTCCTCTTGTGAGCTGGGCTCACTTCCATGTCATGCAATCATTGGTTGATTATGCTCCTAAATCGCAGCTTTGTTCAGGATGTATTATTGTTGTTGTACGTTCCTACCATTTCTTCAATGACATCGCGCAGATGGTTGCAATCGTCCATGCCACGACCAACCATTTCGTGAAACAAACAGAATTTTCCAAAAGCACACCCGTGCCCTGTGGGGCCTCTTCCAAAAGGCATCCTTTACAGGAGATGGTCGATATCCTCAAAGATCCTATCTAGAAATTGTACTCAGTTATGTGTATAAGTTGTATTTAGGCCCTCTTCTGAACTTGTTGTCTTGGCCTTGATCATTCCCAGCCTTTCGCTTTCCTTATCGGCTAGTCCTTCATCCTTTAATGCATTAACCTCAAGCGTTTCGCGATCCGCTATCGCATCCTCTTGTTTAAAGAACCAGTTGGCCTTGAAGTATTATTCCCCAAGATCTCGTGAGGGATCCCGTTTCAACAACACCTTAAATTTAGTGTAATCCAAAACACCAAAAATGATCTCCTATAGGACCGTTGATGGATCTGACCAGTCAATTGGAACATTGAATCTCTCCAGAATGGCACATATAGTTTCTCCAATCTTCTGCCTAACATTCATCAATGTCATTAAATTCTTAAGTCTCTCGATATGAACCTGAAACTATCCTATGAATCTTTCATTCAATCTTGCCCAACTAGTTATTGAGTTGCTTTCTAATTTTCTAAACCATAAAGTAGCTATATCCGATGGTTAAAGCGAGAATCACTTTGCCATCAACTCCTCGGATACCCCTTAAACTTCTATAAGTCTCATGTAACACATAAGGTGAACGGTCCGGTCTTTCCTTCCGTCATAAGCATCTAGCACCGACAATTTGAAGTTCGATGGATTCCTTGAGTTTTTGACATTTGAAGCGAACATGATCCGTTGAACATTGTCCATATCTTGATTCGACGAGCCACGATGAGTAGCTTACTGGATGATTTTAGCAATTTTGTTTCCACCTCCGAGCAGCATTCTCCAAGCGTCAACTCCCACCGCTGAAGCATTGAGGTTTTCTAAGATAAAGTTCTCATTTCTTGCAATTGCCAAATTTGGGTTGGCCACATTGAACTCTGGAAACAGTGGTTACCCCTTACCTATTCAAGTCCATGTTATGAGCACAAGTTTCATCAGGACGTGCTTCATTCCTTGCTTCTTAGTTTAAATGCACCCGAACGCAAAGTCCAGCAATGAGTGGCACTCCGAAGGCGCCTGGAGGTGCTCCTTAACCCGATCCGAGTCAGTACCGGTCTAGATTTTCGGACTAATACCAAGCCGAGACAATTCCTAGGGTTTTTCTACCAAGCCCTTGTTCTGTGCCACTATGCTACTGTATCAGATCCGAATTCTTTCCTTCGGTTATCCGTCAATTTCAACTATAGTAGTATCTCCTACATCATAGTTTCTCGTGTTTTAAAGCGGGTTTGTAGTCACAGCACAGTCTCTTCTATATCTTCACTTGTCAAGAAGATAGAGGGATATCAAACCAAAGCGGCCTCCTAGCTTCTTCTTCCCTTCCAACCAAAGAGGTAGCATTTCTCTTCTAGCCATGTCGTTTTTATTTCCTAAGCTTTTCATAATTCAAAAGTAAGTCACGTGCCCCTTCCTGATGTGCTAAAATGTTAACTTGATTTTTGGTACTATCAAACCTAACACTCAAATGATTAGAATTCACGGGGTAATCAAAGAAAATATTTCATAGAAATGCACAAAAGTAAATGAACATCATAGAATCATTGTGACTTGGCAACGTAACTATGTCTATTGCTTATAATATCTTGTTTATACTGAATGATTATAGATACAACCGCATTTGGAGTAAGAAAGTTGAGGAGAGAAGAGGTTAATTCTCGAACTGACAGAGCGTGGGCATCCTCATGTCGAAAAGACCCTCAAAATAAAGCTATGAAGTGGTATTTATAAGTGTAGGGTGAATCCGGTTCGGCTAGGTCTATTGGTTTTAAAATAGGAGTAGTGAAAGAAGTGGGAAATACCACATCCAATAGGTAGGAAAATTTGGATCGGCCTGACCAACCATGGTTCAAATCGATACCGATCCGAGGGACTGACTCGGATGCAATCCATACTCCTATGTTATGTTTCCAAATCTATAATATCAAAGTTCGAAGTAATTTATGTTGCACCGATCTGGTGCTTCGGCCCTTATACTGATCCGAAATGAATAGGTTGCACCGGTCCGGGGAAATCTATGTGTGTCGATATAAGGCTTGCTGACATCGATCAATAGTCGAGGGATATGCACCGATCCAAGGATAAGCAGGAATACCGATTCGAGATGATGGCTTGACTAATCTAGATTTTGTCCATCTAATATACATTTGTTTGTGATATCTATTGCTTCAATCAAACATTCCGAATTTATCTAAGTCTATACTCAAGCCTTAGCGATCCAGTGATAATGAATTGAAAGTGTAACGGCCTTGTAAAAAGGCATATTCAACATTACTTACTTACCATCTTGCATGAATCAAGCATAAATCCATTTGTAAAATGAAATAGGGGCATTGAAAAATTATATTTCTTGTAATTTGATAAGATAGGAGCCAATGTTTTAAACGATAATCAAAATAAGATTAACCTGATTTCCATGGAAGCCATGGTTCTAAAAAGTAAATATACAAATTGATATCGGAGTGACAAAGTTTAACAAGATACTGGAATTAAGGAGTTGAAGTAAGAAATAAAAAGAATAATATTTATATTTCAATATTGATGACTAAATAATACTTTTAATGTAAGATTTGAGAAAGTGTTAGTGTTAAAACCGAAATTTGATTTCAACACCAAAGATGCTTTATAAGCACTTCACCAAATGGTTAGATTAAAATATGGGACCATGTAATCACAAAATAAAGAGCATAAAATGAAGACAAGGAGTTTTTGTAGTGGTTCAATCTATAATAGATCTACGTCCACTTTTGAATCCCTTCTCATTATGATATCTCATTTTACAACATACATGAATTCTCTCTTTACATTGATTTTTCTATTTCCTCACTTTTTTCTCTTTTTATGATCTAAATTGCACTTGAATTCGCAAAGGAATTGGAGAGATCTTTTACTTTGTGATGGCGGATGTATGAATCTCCAATCACTTTAGCAATTAGATGATCTTTATTGATTCCATAGCGATTTACTGTTAGATTTAGGCTTCAGAGAGGATTAGAAGCGGTTTGAGATCACTTGAATCATGTTGGAGAGATTTTCCATGGCGCATGGAGGAGATTCAAGAAGCTTTGATTGAACTGGAGAGAACTCTAATGTTGATTGGAATGGATTTGATCCATTTGGTGTTGGATAGAAGTTGTTTGATCCTTGGAAACCATTAATGAAGTTGTAGGAGAGCTTCTAATTTAGCGGCACTTCGTGGTAGGACTGGAATTAGATCCCCTAAAATGATGGAGAAGTGGGGTATTTATAGTTGGAGTTGTGGTGGCACACTTCTAATTATGTGTGCATAACTGTCCCCAGTTGTCCCGGTCTAAAACTTGCGGCCTAGAGAGGCCCGACCTAGAAATTGCTCCACTTTCCCTATTAGCACGTAACCTGCACACTTCATGCAACCTAAAGCATTTAGTTTTCATTCCTCATGTGATGACAAGCCACTTTTACACTTTACAGCTAGCACATTACTGGACTCACATTTCCTAGACTAGATCCACCATCTAAATATCAGCCGTGACCTAAAGGTGAGCACGATCTAAATTGTACAAGATGAGGCAATGGCCTAAATATGTTTGCATGGTCTAAGGCACTTACGGGCTAAACTTGAGCACGTGCACACAGCCGGAAATGATCTTATGCTCACAGTCTAAAACTACACCATGATCTAACAACATACAACAACTTTCTTATTTATCCTATGCCATGTGTCATTGCTTTTGGAGAGTTGTGTCCATATTATGGCATGCTTCTGCTAACGATCTAAATACCTGTCTCTTTTAACTGGAATGGTTTGGAGCTTTAACACGCGTACTTCAGATAACATTGCTAACTTTCTCATGACCCATATTTGATCCAGCAAAGTGCATGGTGTGGTACGTACCAAGAAGGTCCATATATATGAAAGTATCATATATATATATATATATATATATATATATTTGCCAAGATGGACGGTCAAAAATCAATAATGACCTAGATATTTTTTAACTCGTATCTTGATATCAGCGACCTACTAATGTTTCATGGGCTATCTTTAATGTGCTAGGACGACCTGAGGATCATGATATATTGACCTATCATGTTCCCTCTTGTATGTAGCAGTTTGTATATATTAGTAGTTGCGTTCGCATGGAATGATATGCCATGTGCTTGCTCCATAGTGTGCTACTAAAGGTACGTACACGAATTGTTGTATGTACACCTGAAAACTAGGCAGATCAAATGTATTGAGCCATGTATGATGGCCGACTTAACATGGTTTTGACAACCTAAAGATGGTAGCAGTTGGTACACAACGACCTAAGGAATATCATGAATGACCTGAGTTGGGTCGTGGTGTGGTGAACGACCTACGGTCTACGTGGGTGACGGTCTGAATGTATTAGAACGTTCTACTTTGCTCGATTTCATGGAACCACCTAAACATTGTTCCATCCGCCAATACACATGCTAACGACCTGGTAGTGTATTTTGTTTGTCACGAGCTAAATGTTGCACTATAATGTTCAACGTCCCAAAGCGGTAGTCTGTTCCACCATATATCCACTTTCCACGTATGACTTAAGCTCGCTGGTAGATTTACCTGTCATGAACGATCTTGTGCAATACTTCACGGTCTATATTGGTATATTTTTAGTTTGCATGATCTATAACATAATGGCTCATTTGGGCATGCAAGCTAGGAGCTGATGTATATAATGTTGGCAATCTGGATCACATGTTTTCAATATATTACGTCAACAAGTTCACGGCTTCAGCAATGTATTGAAGCATTTGTATACGATCCAGCATTAGGACTAGGAATGGTCTAATTGGTGGTAGCGATCTAAGAGAGGGCGGAACGAGCTAAAACTAAGCTGCCAACTTGATTGGTTCCCGCGATCTAGATGTACATAATTCTGACGACCTGGCACTGTTGCTGTATCATGCTTTGCAGTCTAACTTAGTGAGATGAGTAAGCTAGCGGGATTAACGACCTAGCCGAATATGTGAGTTAGTTGGAACTGTGAACTAAATGAAACCGCGTGCCAACGTTTGTGAATACTTCACAATTTTGAACCGCGTTTTCACAACGGTGTTAACATTTTCCCATCGGAGCTTGTATTTTTCGCTTCCGAGAAATGCAGGCTTCCAAATTACCATTACTGATATAGTTTCCATTGAAACCCAGTCGTAGCCTTTCTGCTTGCTATGAAAATTCTTGCTTTGAATTCATACACTTCATGCCACTTGTTCTGTAATCAAAAAAAGCAATTACATGATTTTGGACTTATACACACCATTGATTGTCCATATCGATAGTGGATTAGTTAATCATGAAAAATGACTTATAGTGGATTTTATTTTTGAATCGAATAAAATGTTTGTATAGGACTGTTCTATTCAACGGTTTATAACCCGTCAAATATTATTTACTCGAACACGATATTCTAATTCAAATTCGCGCTAACACTTAAAATCAACTAATCGACTAAAGCTGACTGTGGATTTCAAACGTCGGTGTTTTAATGACTTAAATTATGGTGTACATTATTTCACATTTGGGAAATGTGAATGCGTATCTACGATTTATTTTCTGCTTCCACTTGGAGAGGTCTTTAATTATGGGAAGAATTTCCATAGCTTAATACTTGTCTTATCAATCAGTTCTGACGTCGGAGACTCCATTAGATGCCCCTAGGATTTGCTTATTGTCTCCTACTTCGACAATTTTTCTTCTTCTTTCCAGATCTCAAAAGCTGCAAACTTCCAAATTGAAGTAGCTGCTGGGTTTTTTGATAACTTGTAGAATTCAAATCAGTTGTAAAATTTTTAGTTTGATCTCAACAGCTGACGTTCTGCATGATTTCGTATTTGGTATGGCACATGATTTTGATGTACAGATCATGATTTCGATGTACATGATTTTGATGTAATCCCTCAAGCCTTGTTGAACTACTAATTCGCAATATGTGCTTCGAAATCTACAGTGTTCTTTTATATTGAGTTACTTTAAATCTGGAAAACTTATGTTTGTTGCATTGAGATTCAGTCGTACCTTTTTATATGTTCTGAACTCCCTTATGTCAACACACTACACTAGCTCTAGCTTAGTAGACACTTCGAGGCTTTGGGTTGGTGAAAGCACTGAAATTCCAGGTTGTTCTGGAGACTCAACTCGTCAACTCCGAGGTACCTTAGCTCTTGACTTAATGGTTGAGCTCTTATGCTTTGTGCCACCAGACAGAAGACTAGTTGTCATTCTGGAAGATAGATTACTTCTGCTTAGACTGAATCATTTATCTGAGTTTCTGAGGTTAGAACAGTTACAGCTTCTGGATTACGAATGAATCAAAATTTCATTATCCCTTATCCTCTTGACAATTCGTTGGTGGGGTGTCATTTAATTGTTCGCCCTTTGACTTTGTTGCAGCAGCTTGGTTGGACTTCGAAATCTCGATTTGAATTTGCACATAACTTTTGAACCGGTCGATGATACACACTGGCTTCGTTTGTATTTTTTGCCTTATTCCGATGAAAATTGCTGCAACACTGGCTCAGTTTCATTGGAGGGTTTCCCTTAGCATAAGTACCTTTTTAGAGAATCTATAATGAAGAGCTTTTGCGCATATTTGGCGGAAAATTCGTTGTCGATTGCTCAAGACAACAACGAATAATTCTAGTAAAAGGAGATAAAACATGAGAAACGTTCATAGATTCGAATGTGTTATCAATGTGAAGCTGCTTTTATTTAGGAGTTTATGACTTGGTAGATACAGTTCACACTGATAATGTACTTAGTTTGCTTATTGATAACACCCGAGATTTGTCAGCCTCGATTTTGGACTTCCAGTTATAAGTATTATCTTTCGAATTATCATTGTATTATATTCAATATTTATGAAATGCGTGCACCTAACAATTTATCTGATGGAATTCTGAACTTGGCCTGCCCTATTCAAATATTAGCGATGCCCCAGTCGACATGACACATGTTCTCTACCAATCCTTTTAGGTGATCATAACCGCAGGATTTTCGGGAAACGGAGTAGCTTATGCGCATCGCTTAATAAGTTGTATTGGGTTGGCATCAGATTTTAAGATTTACAACATCCATTCTGAAAACCATGAATTTGAAGCTAGGTCTTGGAATTAAATGCCACGTAGAAATGAGTCGCTTCTTGTGTTGTTCCCGCATTTTCTCATATTGCCCTTTTTCCGTATTCCGAGATACTTTGTTGTATATTTCAGCCTCGCGATGTTGTCCTCTCTTCCAACAGCGTTTGATATCATGGATCATCCCGGGTAGGACAAAACTTTCAGTATTTGCCTCTCAACTGCTTTCCTCAGTGCATGATTATTGCCAAACCTTTTTTTTATTATAACTCATGTAGACGCCGTTGATGGATATGCTTCAATTCCTAGAGAAATGTTATCACTCTATGGGATTCGAGCTAAGCTATATTAGCATAGTTTCTTTTTAAGCATCATTATCTTTGAGTTTGAAGAAACATACCGTTACGGTCTCTGAGTTATATACGATTGGAGTTTTGCAGACGAGGAAGCTTTTGTGCTAGAAGATCCTCACTTTGTTTTTTGGTGAAGAAATTATCTTTCGTAGGGGATTTCTCTCAATGCGATTGATTGGTATATTTTCCTCTATTCCTTTCTGAGGCTCGCAACTGGTCGACTTTGACTAGTTGGATTTCCAAGGTCGGATTTTATTATCACAATGGACTTGTTGACATATCGAGTCATATCGATTTTGTCAAATTTTCCTTTTTTGAGTGCAAGACGATTTTTCCTTATTCCAATGTCGTGATAAGCTCATAGTGTGCTTTACGAACATTGTCCAATCTCAATATGGTCGTGTTATTCTTTTACCACTATTCGTCACAAATTGCATGAGATGAACATGATTAATTTTACTGAATTTCCTTGACTCTTGGTAGGGCAATTTTGAGACTTCTTTTCCGTGAACAATCACCTTCGTGCTCATCACAGTATCGAAGTTTTCGAGTTTGCCTTAGCCATTTCAAGGTTCAACTTTGTTGGTTAGGGTAATCCTTGCAGGTGCCAAATCTTCAGTGTGAAGTCGTGACAAGTTTATGGTATGCTTAAGAAAGCATTATTGAATTTCCTTAATGCGGTGGTAATGCCCCCCATACAAAAATTTGTAACGAACTTTAAAGGTTAGGCATGATATTTATGATTGACTATATTTTGAATCTCCTGGCTCGCTTATGACCCAAGGGTTTCCGGTTTAATCGATCAAGCTCATACCTTTTAATGGAGAGGAATTTTTATTATTGTGCCCCTACTTGGGGGGTCTTGTATTTTATCATGTTCAATCATGTTTCTCGCTAACCTGGAAGTCTAGGCCTTTCGAAGATCATATTTGAACATATGCCCCCGGAGAGGCCTTGGTTTTGGTGCCTCCGATAGAATTTTTTTGTAAATCTGTTATTCATTGTGGCTGAATGATTCTGCCACTTGTAGGGCACCTTCGAAAAGGTCTTTGGGACTGTCACTAATCAAATTTAGAAGATCTGACTTATGGTCGGATGCCCCCGAAGAGGTCTTTAGAATCCCAGGGTTAATCATAACCAGGCCATGTATAAATGGCACTGATGACCAGCTGGGTGCCCCTCGGGGAGGTATTTGTTTTAAAAGACCTAGGTTTGTCGCACTCAGGCCATGCATTAATGGCACCGGCGACCAACTTGGTGCCCCTCGGGGAGGTATTTGGTTTAAAAGACCCTGGTTTATCGCACTTCGGCCATGTATTAATGGCACCGACGACCAACTTGGTATCCCTCGGGGAGGCCTTTGGTTTAAAAGACCCGGGTTTATCGCACTTGGGCCATGTATTAATGGCACTGGCGATCAACTGGGTGCCCCTCGGGGAGGTCTTTGGTTTAAAAGACCCGGGTTTGTCACACTCAGGCCATGTATTAATGGCATCAGCGACCAACTGGGTGCCCCTCGGGGAGGTCTTTGGTTTGAAAGCCCAGTGTTTTCCATAATCGGGCCATATATTAATGGCACTGACGATCAATTGGGTGCCCCTTAGGAGGTCTTTGGTTTAAAGTTGCGTCATTTCACGGGGCAGACGTTTTACCACGATTTGTTAGAGCTAGGGTCCTGGACCTTGCAGTTAAGAAGGTTCCCCTATGGTGAAGTTTACAACTTTGTTTGTAGTCTGAACGCTACATCATTCGACCGTTCAACTCCTGGTGTCCCTTATTTGCTAGGCTATGCTCCACACCTTCGTATTTTTTACTGATGATGTTTCGAGCATAAAGTAATGGGCACTTGAGCTATCCCAATCGGGATGTGCTATAATGGTCACTAGGCTTTGCTAGGTCAAGGATTTGTTAACATTCTTTTTAGAAGATGATTTCTTCAACTGGTTCCTCCTTCTCTCCCCCTTTATTAGTGAACTCAATGATGAGATCAGCTAAAGCCTGCTCATTTATAGCTCTTCGAGGATGGTAAGTGATGCCATATTCGCTAAGATCAATATTTCACTTCAATTATCTTCCGGAAGTCTCTGGGCGGAAAAGAACTTGCTTTAGCAGCTAATCGATAAGAATTTTGATAGAGTGGGCTTGGAAGTACGGCCTTAGCTTCTTTGAGGCAATGGGCAGACAGCATGCAAACTTCTCCAACTTAGGATAGTTTAACTCTGCCCCGATAAGCCTTTTGTGATGTAGCATGTAGGCCATAAAACTTTTTTCTCGAAGAGATGCCCTTTCAGTGAAGCTTATACTTCTTCAGTTCGTTTGTCGCGGCACTAGCTCATTGTTTGACTCTTCACGATTTCTCCCATCCACTTTTCAAGGAAGTGCTTTTATTTCTACATTTGAGTATATTTGTCACTTGGGCTAGTGTTATTGGGGATCATAAAGCATTGTCAATTTTCAACGGAACAAACACTCATCAAGTCTCATTTGTCGCTGTCAGACTGAGTAAATCTGGCTTTGGCGACCTTTTTATGTGCACTGCTTGCTCCTTTCCTTGTTACTGTACCTTAAGTGACCCCCCTTTTCGATTTTCAAGATGGTGCATTACATCTTCGCTTTACATGCGAAATGATGCTTGTAGCACTCGACACTTGAACTATCATCGTCGGGACGTGTTGTAGGCATCACTCGGACTCGTTGAACTACAAGGGAGTAAACATTCCTTGAATTGCTGGGTGTTTGTCTTGGAAAGTGACCCGCAGCTGGAGATTTGATGTTTCTAATTTCCTAATTTAAGAAGTACCCCTTTAATGAAATGTGCGGCTTTATGACATAGTGCCCACATGCTGCGCTTTTCGTTGCTTGACTCTAAACAGATTTTCCTTTTGATTTGCAAGGTGGTGCTTTACATCACTGGGCTTACTCCATATGATGCTTTTGGTACCTAACACTTGAGCTATCCAAACGGGTATGCTGGGAAGGGTCGCCAGAACTTATCAGACCGTGAGCTAATAAGTGCCCTGCAATATTAAATCGATTTTAATGACTTTCGATCCAATGGAATAATCGAAATAAAGCAAATGCAGACTTCTTATTATACGAAAATTGACATAGCAATTGCTCAATTACAATCCCCCTTTTACCATAGGAGGTTAATATTTGTAGAAGAAAGCATAACAAATTTTCATAAGAGCTGAGCAGTGCTTTTATGTAGAATGTTGACTCAAGCGGTTGTTATTCCAGATTCCTGGTGTCGAAACTTCACCAAAGGTCGACAATTTATAGATGCCATCTAAAAGCTTTTGGCTGATGACATATGACCTTTGTCAGTTAGACTCATATATTCCAACATCGGCCTTTACTGAGCTTTAGTATGGAAGTGTCAGGCGATCATTGGATGAACAGGAGCTTCTGCTTCTAATTCCACCAGGATCATTACCTCTATCGGGCTATAATCTTGAGAATTTGCATAGCTTTGCATCTTCTCCCAACTTTTATTGGTTGAACGAGAACTATTTGCCATAGTATTGATCATTGTCTTTGCACTGTTTCTTGTTGTATCTTTTCCACCTGGGCTTGATCATTTGACAGATATGCTTCCCCCCTGAGGAGTTGAGATAAGATTTGTGGTATGCGATTTCCTGACATATTGTTGTAAGTTGCTCTTCCTAACCCACATCTCAATCGAGTTTTTTAGATGTCTGCAATCATTAGTATCATGACCAGGATGGTTGTGATAGTGGTAGAAACTTCCAGACGTCACTGCTTTGTTCGAGATCTTTAGTATTGGTGGTGGCTCTGAAAAGAACCCTGTGCCTTTAGTAACAAAGAAAATGTTATACGAGGTATCGTTTAGTGGAGTTAATTCTTCAGACTTGAAAAAGTGAAATCTCTTGTTCCCTTTTTCCTTTTTGTCTCCATATGATCTTTTTCACCCTCCGACATCATTCTTGTTGCTTTCCTAAAAGGTAGGGAAGAAAAGGTCGCTTAGACTTGTTTTCCTTATTATCGTGATGACTACAATTCTCTATGTGAAGATTCGAAGCAGTGAGGTGCGTGCTCCTTTCTACACCAAGTTGTTTTACATTGTTTGTGAGACTGGCTTGAGTGACTTTGAGAGCCCGTATTTGATTCAACAACATCTTATTTGAAGCATCTGTTTTCTGGTGCAAATTGGTCATAGCGGCAACGAACCCTTTTCGAGTTAGAAAATCCCTTGGAGTTTCATTCACGGTTAGATTTAGATTGTTGGCTTGGGAAGCAAAGGAAGTATCCACAATCACATTATTAAAGATTCCAGCAAGCTTAATGTTATTTCCTGAGATAGGCTCCTTGTCCTTACATTGCCCCATGAAGCAGACATCGACCCTTTTCTTTGACATTTGTTCGAGCAGGCAATGACAACTAGCAAAGTAAGGGCTTGTACTTTTGGTCAGAAGAGATGCTCCTTCATTAGCACTTGCAACCTACTGGGAAACGTGCTTGTTTCGTGTCTTTTCCTTGACGGAGCTTGTTTGAACACTTCGTGATTTGTTTTGGAATCTTCAATGTCGGTTTCATTTATAATATTCAACCGAACATCAACTTTGTGACGGCCCGCCCCGTACTAGTTGACATTTCCAATGAAGGTGCGTTGTACCAATGTCCAACCAGCACAGGACGATCGTCAGAGGAAGGAAAGGAATTTGAACTAACAAGGAACCTGTAGAATGTCTCACGGCGCATGGAATAAAATATAATAATAACATACTTGACATAAAACAGGCAGGACAGTACATAAGCTGAAAACTAAACCATAATCATCATAGCAGTGGAAATTCAAAATACAGCTTATTACAACTCCAATGTATTGTTTCTAAAGAAAAGAAAAAGGTGCACTACTAATGCCCAAAGCAGTGACCAGCAACAACACAGGGAGAATATCTATATATGTCATACGTGGAAGCCTCATGCTCGTCTCCGGTGCAGCTACTCGTGCATACCACCTAACTTGTCTCTAGTCTGCCCGTTTAAGAGCACCCAGAGTAATAAGAAGAGACATAAAACTCTGGGTCAGACAAAAGTCTGGCATGAGCGATAAGCAGCAAAACAGAACAATAACAGGTATACTAAACCATACCTGAACCTGGACCTGCAACCAAAGAGTTAGCACACAAGATGTACAATACTCTAAGGTGACACTCACATATGGTGTAAAGATACGGGGGGAGTTGGTGTGCATGTCACAGTGATGGCAAACAATCAAGCACAGTAACCATCCTCACATCTCTCACTCAGTGCGTAAAGCATACGATATCCACTGCTTTGATCACCCAAATCCTTGTTATTATCACTCTGCCCCATGGCATCATGGCGACTCCACTGGACTGATCCATAGCCACTATTACTTGCTATGTCCACTCTACCCCTTGAAGTCATGACGACTTCACTGCACTGGCTCATAGCCATGCTATGATCACTCTTCCCCATGAGTAATAACTACCTCACTGCACAAATCCATAGCCTAACATCCATCTTGGTGGTGAATAAAAGTTATGGATGTCGATAACCCCTTAGCACACGTCCCGTAGCAAAGCCCAATCATGAAGTTGACTCGTTGGTTCCCATCTGGATCCTGAGTACAAACTTCTCCTTTGTACTACCTTTGCATCTCGGGTTTTGGTCTCCTCCGGATCAGTCTCCTTTTCCATGCCCTAAGTCCGGTAAGGTTGTATACTCTCCAGGCATGTTTGTGTACATGCGCTGGTTCGTGGTGCTCTGGTGCTCGCCGGTTCGTGGCACCCATCGGTTCGGGTGACCCAACAACGATTCGTGGCAAACCGGTTCGTGGCTCCTTCCTTCCAACATCGGTTCAGTTTGCATGTTGTAGTTCTAAGCATCGATTCATGGTGTACTTGTCACGAGCGGTTCGGGTTGGAGATGGGTTCCTGGATCACGAGCGGGTTGAGGTGCTACGGTTCGGTTTGGAAATGGATATCACGATCGGGTCAGTTCAAAGGGGTGCGATCCGGTCCGGTTTCCTGCACAGTTTCCTGCAACTTTGCGGCGACTGTTTTGTGCCACATGATGGTGTTTTCGACCAATCTAACTGTTCTAAACAATCATAAAGCATTCTAAACAGTCATAGCAACATGTATAATCAACCATAAACATCAAAATATCAATCTAATGTGTTAAAATGGATCAAACATACCCCAAAACCCATGTTTTCTCCGTAATCATGTTTAATCATAACTAATGATAGGATTAGCAAAACTTAATCAAATTAGTCCAAATTTCTAGCAAAGGCCTAAAACAATATTTCAAAATTTCTGAGTATTTTACCAGAATTTAATAATGCTTAATTTCGCTAATTATCACTAATCAACCCTAATTAGCCGTAATTAGTGAAAACAACTGCAAATCACTCACCTTAGCCACAAATAAAATATCAAATCTGAAAACTCCAGTGTTTGGGTCGAATTCTAATGCCTAGCAGCAACTCCAACTCTGATTTGGTGCTATTTCTCCTTGATTTGACGTAGATTAGCTTAATCCCTGATTAGAGAGCGATTTGGGATGAAACTGGAAGGAGAAGGTCATGGCTAGGGTTACAGAAACGTTTTAGGTGGCTGAAAAAAATGAAAATAGATCGTTTCCTAACTAATTTCAGCCTCCCATAACCCTAATCCCAAAATGGGTTATGGGCCTAGCTGTTAATCACCCTAGTTAGGCCCAGTTAAGCTATTTTTCACCTTCTAAACCTTAATTCAGCCATATCTCCCAAACGGTAAGTCCATTTGACAAGTGTGGCCATTACATGGAAAGGTAAACCATCATCCGGATCTAATGGAAGTGGTTTCAAGTCAGAACTCCTTACCAATCAAAAGTTATGGGCAAAACAAGATTCAATAGGGGCAAAATTGTCATTTAAAAATCAGCAAAAATCGTGAACATTGGAAATGACCCCAATAGTCATTCCCCAAAGTTACATGACTATACGACCTAGTAGGAAAAAGAAATAAATATTCTACGATCCTCCAATGCGTAGAATGTGGGTTGTTACACTCCTCCCCCCCCCCCCCCCCCGGTAAGAAATTTCGTCCTCTAAATTCCTTAACTAAGAAACAACCACTGTGTCCCGCATGCCTACCAGCCGTGTCTCGCAATCAAACATACAAAACAAACCTATCCTAGCATGCAGAAAAGACTAAATCGAAATGAAAATCTTACCAGGCAAAGAGTTCTGGATACGTCCCCTTAATGCTCTCCTCTGCCTCCCAAGTACAGTCATTCTCGTCCCCGCCCCACTGAACCTTGACTAGATTCACCGCTTTCCTTCGAAATTTCTTCGTATTGTGCTCGACAATACGAATTGGCTTGCGGTTCTGAACTGCCTCGGGTTCTACTTTGATATCATCCAACTGATCAGGTGAAATAGCCACATCGGGGTTGTGCACGAATTTCCTTAACTGGGAAACATGAAACACGTTATGAACTCCCGCCATCTTTTTCGGCAACTCAACTTTATATGCCAAACTCCCAACTTGTTCGAGAATTGGGAATGGACTGACAAATCTTGGTGTTAACTTGCCTCTCCTACCAAATCGTATGACGCTCTTTAACGGAGAAATCTTGACGTACACCATGTTGCCAATGGAGAATTTTAAATCTCTTCTCCTCTTATCAGCATAACTCTTTTGCCTATCTTGGGCAGCCTTCATTCGTTATCGGATAACCTCGATCTTATCTGAGGTTTCTCTTATCACATCTAGCCCAAGCATAAATTTCTCACTGGTTTCTATCCGACATGACGGTGAGTTGCACGGTCTTCCGTACAAAGCTTCATATGGAGCCATACCAATACTGGACTAATAACTATTATTTTATGTGAACTCCACTAGATGCAAATGGTCATCCCATGATCCCCCAAAATCTAATATGCAAGCTCTCAAGAGATCTTCTGATATACGATTCACCCTCTCTGTCTGACCGTTGGTTCAAGGATGATGCGCGGTACTGAGATGTAATTCTGATCCTAAAGCCTCTTGTAAGCTCTTCCAAAATCCACTAGTGAACAACGGATCTCGGTCACTTACAATGCCTTTGGGTACTCCATGAAATCTCACTACCCACTTTATATACAGTTCTGCTAACTTAGCTGCTGTTCTATTCGACTTGACGGGTATAAACCTTGCACTATTGGTCAATTGGTCCACAATCACCCAAATGCTGTCATGGCCCGATCTAGTCCTTGGTAACCCATCAATGAAATCCATTGAGAATTGTTCCCATTTCCATTCTGGGATTCCTAATGGTTGCAACAAACCACTAGGTTTCTTTTGCTTAGCTTTAACTAACTGACAATTCATGCACTTAGATATAAACATCCCAATGTCTCTTTTCATCCCTTTTCAGTAGTAGGTCTGCTTCATGTCTTGATACATTTTATTACCACTAGGGTGTATAGTCAGTTTTGAGTGATGACATTCTCTAAGCACTTCATCTCTCAATCCATTGACATTGGGTACAACTAATCTCCCATTCTTTCTAATCCAACCATCTCGATCAAGCCCATACTTGTTCATCCCCTCGTCGATTCCCATCTCTAACTTGGAGATGATTTCCAATAGGTTAGGGTCGTCCCTCTGACTGGAACCAATCCACTCAGTCAAAGTGGGTCTGATAGTCAAACTTGCTAACATTTCTGGGTCCAATTCGCATTTTGGTTTGAAATCATACCAACGATATACTCCAGTTGCTTCCCCTCAAGAAACATAGCCCCTAAATTGGCATGTCTTCTACTCAATGCATCAGCTACCGCATTTCCCTTTCCAGATGTATATGCGATATCGAAATCATAGGAAGCCAAGAATTCTAACCATCTTTACTGTCAGAGATTTATATCCTTCTGAGCGAAGAGATACTTTAACGATTTAGATCGGTAAACAACTCAAATCTTTCTCCTAAGAGATAATGTCTCCACATCTTCAATGCGAACACGATCACTGCCAATTCCAAATCATGGGTAGGATATCTTTTCTCATGTGGTTTCAGTTGCCGACTAGCATAAGCTATAACTCTGCCTCCTTGCGTCAATACAACACCTAGTCCAGTACCACATGCATCCGTGTATACTGTCATCTCTTCATTCCCTTTAGGAATGACTAACACTGGTGCACACGTCAACTTTTCCTTTAGGCTCTTGAATGCATTTTCACACCTTTCGTCCCAAACGAAAGCTTGATTCTTCTTAGTCAATGGAGTTAACGGTGTCACTATCTTGGAGAAGTCTTGGATAAACTTACGATAATATCCAGCTAATCCCAAGAAACTTCTTAGGTCCGTTGCATTCTTGGGTGTAGACCAATCCCGTACCATAGCCACCTTCGTAGGTTCAACGGAAATACCATTCTCTGAAACAATGTGGCCCCCGAATCCCACTTCCCTCCTCCAGAAGTGACACTTAGAGAACTTTGCTTTTAATTGGTGTTTTCTCAACACATCCATCACTACTCTTAAGTGTTCCTTGTGTTTTCCACTGTCCTCGAATAAACCAAGATATCATCTACGAATATAAGAACAAACTTATTCAATTGATCTCTGAATACCCTATTCATAAGATCCACAAAATATGCTGGTGCATTGGTCAACCCGAATGGCATGACCAACCACTCATAGAATCCAGAAGGCGTCCGAAAGGCCGTTTTAGCTATACTCTCAGCTTCTACCCTAAGCTGATGAAAACCTGTCACGAGATCCAACTGGGAGAACACTCTCGCGCCACTCAACTGATCAAACAAATCATCTATCTGCGGTAGAGGATACTTATTCTTCCTTGTCACCTTATTCAACTCGCGGCAGTCCACACACAATCGAAGGGAACCCTCTGCCTTGGTAGTAAACACAACTGGTACTCCCCACTCAGAAACACTTCTTCTGATAAATCCCTTCTTCAAAAGATCGCTTGATTGCACCCCGAGCTCTCGCTGCTCCCTTGGTGCCATATGACAAAGTGGCATCACTATAGGTCTGGCATCTTTAACTAAATCAATACAAAACTCAATCTCTCGGTGTGGTGGAAGTTCGGTCACTTCCTCGAAGACATCCGGATACTGGCCAGCCACGGGCACATCTGACAACTCATCATGCGGGATGTCGAGGGAATTTAGAAAACTAGCCATTACCCCATCACTTGGTAGACCACCAAACACTATCCTCCGTCCATCATCCGCTCTAAATGTCACCAAAAATCCCTCACAGTCTACCACTACCCCGTACCTTTAGAGCCAACCGACTCCCAAAATAATGCCAAACCCAGTAAAGCCCAAAACAAAGCAATCACAAGCAAACATACATCCACGACTCGATAAGGCCACATTACAACAAATCATACTAAGGCTAGTCGAACCACCAATCGGGTTCGTTACCACTAAAGGTCTATCGACTATCTCGGGTTCTAATCCCAACCTATCTACCAGGCATTAGCAAAAATAATTTCCATTCGTCTTGAGTTGAAAGGTCAAAACGTATACAATCAGATATTTTGAGAGTCCTTTAATGAGGTTAAAATTTCCAATGTCACCATCTTTCGTTCCTCTTATCATCTCGTCGTCCTCCCATCTCCTTCCCTCCATCACCATGAACTGTCCTCCAGCATCCTAATCTCTTCAGCCGTTGGTTTTCGTTTGTTTTTCTCAGATCTCGTTTACCTTGTTTCCTTTTGCTATTTTATTTTTCCTCCTCCTCTCACCAATTTTGAGCCGCTTGTCCCTCAACTCCATTACGCTTTCTGGTTCAGATCTGTATATCGCAGCTTATTTCTCCAGTCGCTGATGCTCTTGAGCCCCTCTTAGCTAGGGTTTGCTGGTTCAGCAAAATTAGTTGGATGGTTATGCTGTTCTTCTCAGATCTGATTCTTTTCTTGTGGTCGGGCATTCTTTGTTGCTTTTTCGGGATTTTCGTGTTTTTGTGTTGCCTTTTTTGGCTTTGGCTTGGGTTGTTTTGCTCTTTAGTCAGTCAGTCAGATCTCATTTTGGATCCATATCTAGTTTTGGATCTCATTTTGGTTTCGCACTATCTATCTGGTTGTGTTCCATGCTGCAAGTTCCCCTCTTGTTCTTTTCTCCATCTTCATTCTTAAATTAGACCCTTATCGAAGGTCCTTATCTTATTGTCTGGCTTCAGAGTTCGCTACTAATTGCTGTTTTTCGCCTGGAGAACTGCATCGTCTTCTACCATGACCTACATCGTGTCTTGTCTTCCTTTGTTTGGTAAGCTGTCTATCTTCCTCTAAGTAGTGTGCTCACCACTTTTCGGTGAACTATTGCTTGGTTCTCGGCTTCATCAAGCATTGGGATGATTGTGCTGGAAGTTAGTGGTGTGGAGGCTCTTATTGTACGTCTGTTTGTTCTATTCTATGGGTGGTATGTCCCCAGACTTTGGAGGTATAGGATTTTCGATGCTCTTTGTGTTTCTTTTTATTGAAGAATGGTTGCTGCTTTGTCGTTGGTTGCAAGGGGACCTGCCCTTTTTTAATCTATGTAGCTCCACTGTTTGCTACTGGGTGTCGGTTCTGCTGTTGTTCTTGGCTTGCGTTGGTTGTCTGCGGCTTGTTGGTTTGTGGGGGTGTTCAAGATTGGTGATAGGAAGTTTGCTTTGTTATGTTTGTTTATTCATATCTTCTTCTCTATTTTGTTTGTGCTGTATTTGCTTTGTGGAGCTTGTTGCTTCACTTGGTTTTCTTTGTTCTGTAATAGGCCTGTAATAGCTTTTGTTTGAATGAAAAACTTTTGTTTCAAAAAAAAAAACCTATCTACCAGGTCACTAGATATGAAGGAACGGGAAGCCCCGGTATCAAACAGTACTCGAACAGGAACATCATAAACAGAAAGCATACCTTGAATGATGACATTCTTTCCTTTCTCCGCCGCAATTGGGTCATTCGACGAAGAAGGAACAACATTAATAGCATATGCTTTCACAATCTGCTTCTCTTTAGGGGGTTGCGGACCTTTATCCTTGTGATGTCCCGCTTGGCCGTAGTTGAAGCACTTCTTGTCCGCTGGCTTTGCTTGACATTCTTTAGCATAATGGCCCTTCTTGCCACAGCTAAAGCACTCAAGATCTTTCTTACTCTTTTTATGGCCATCCTTAGTTTGGTTCTACTTCCTCTTATTCTGAGAATTATTCTTGCCTCCACCGCTTGCTCGCGGCTTTGGCCCCTCTGCAGATGCAACAACGACTTCAGTCTTGGGCTTAGGATAAAGGCTCTCTGACCTCAATGCTTTCACAACAACCAATTCAAAAGTCTCGTCAATATGGTTTATAAGACTTTCCCCCAAGTACTGATCTAAGCCTGTTATGAAATTCTCATTCTTCTTCTCGGGAGTGTCAATAAGGGATAATCCATACTTCGATAAAGTATCGAACTCAGCAATAAACTCCGAGACTGCCCTGCCATTCTACTTTAGCTCCAAGAACTTCCTAAACAATTCTGATTACTGAGCAGCTAGGATAAACTTATCACTGAATTGGGTCTTGAACTGATCCCAAGTAACTTGATCCTCAGGGGTAGCTGCCTTAATAGCATTCCACTAATTCATAGCCCGTCCTTGCAGTTGACGGGATGCTAGCTTCCTCTTCATCGCATCATCGATCCCTAAGTCCTCGAAGATGTGTTCACAACTATTGAGCCAATCCTGAACTTCTGTAGATGATTCCATTCCGTGGAACAGCTTCCCACCAAGACTAGTGTAGCCTTACAGAGCTTGGCTAAATCGACCCTAGGTGCCTGCACCGCTGCATCACCACCATTTGCAGCATTAGGAGATGCCACCTGAACATCCCTAAGCATCTCTCTCATGAAGTCAGTGAACATCGTCCTCACATCAGAAGCATTCCCATTATTAGCTCTTCTACCAGTACCCCTCGTACATCGGCTCATTGATCAATCTGTAAGGAGAAAATGATTAACCATATCCTCAGTGGTGCCAATGCAGTGCGACTCCATCCTCAGATATACTAATAGTATATATATACATATCTTTTTGAAAACCAAAATACCACAAATACGCGCTCTCATATACGTACTATCACCCCTTGGTGTCTTCTGTAATGACCCGCATAGCCGCAACATCAGAGTTGACTATATACATCATACGTTCAACCCAAATATCACGAAAATACGAAACAATTTTTTTTTTTAGAATAAAAGGGTAGAAGAAGAACAGAAACAACAACACAGAATCTCACATCGCAGCGGAACAAAATATAATATATCATATCTTTTGAAATACAAACTTCTTAACTGTATAACATACACTTATCAAAGTACAACACTTACAACACAGCGGAACAAAACTCTATATAACTAACACTGAAGCCTCCTGCTCCAAGCTCCTTTAGATAGATCTGTAAAATCCTGAACTACTTGACTGCCCGTACAAATTTAGGCACCCAAGAGTTTAGGTAGAACAAAACAAAATAAACTCCGGGTCAGTCATGGGACTGGTATGAGTAAACAGTTTAAAATGGTTTCAGAAACTAAATGATATCTCATAAGACCACGCCGTATAACACGGAACGGGTTTTTCCCTTATGAGAATCCAAACACTTGATTTAACTTTCAAAATTCCTTTGAAAGAAACGATAATCTTTATATCCAAACTCTTTTGATATTATAATATTGCCTAAATCAAGTAAATAACAATCTAGTGGAACGTTTGCATCTCACGTTTCACATATATATACAATCAAAACCGCAAGCACTTATTGGGTAATTGATTCCCAACTATGACAAGCTATGGAACCACCTGCCGCTGGTATATCTCTAGAGGAGAATACACCGAGTTCAACAAGAACATCTTGCAACTCAGCCACACATGACCGACCACTCATTTCGCTTGAGTGTATCAAATGTATATCCCCAACGGTTGGGATCAGCAATCGTTTCCCAAATGGGACAACATCGACAATAGATTTTTAGAAGTAAATGAAACTCTAGATCAAGTGATTATACACCCTAATAGGTGCGACCTACATAGCCATGCTGCCTGCCCGATTTCTGTCATTTACCGGTTGTTGAGGCCAGAGGCTACGATTACTTTATCGTCACATCAGATTCACTTTGAATGCCACATTGTCAGATCCGTCGAAAATCACTAATTGACGTCTACAACAGTACATTACGTGTTAGCTAAAGAAGTTTCCTTCTCCGCTTCCACTCTTGGTATGGTTGAAGAAATCAATGCACATGACCTTTCTGGAAATACTCTGTCAGACATTCATCCATACAAGTCACCCAGGAATAGGATGAACCGAAGGCACAATTTCTATTAATAGAAAAAGTCCTTATACTCTACTCCATCTTCGATAATCTTTATATAATCTAATTCGTAACGCTACTACCAATACAGAGTGGTTCTTTGGATAATAATCCAACCGGTCTCTCCATATTGACAACGATGGTCAAAACTTCGATAGTCTGTGATTTAACTATCAAATATAAACAAGTGTTTCGATAGTTGATGATTTAACTATCGAAGAAAACAAGTGTTCATCCAAACATCCAACAATCACTAAGCCCTTAATTAATATTCCATTAATTAAATCACTTCTCTATTTCTTTATCAATATTTGTTAACAAAATATTTTCAATAACCATATTGGCCTTTTACGTTATTTGGAAAACATTTCCGAATATCGCCTTCCTTTATTTTCTAAACTTTAGAAAATATATGCTATTTATAATTGGAAAATATTCCAATTACTTATCTCTTTTCCGATCTCGTTTATTTCTATACTTACACTTATTTGGGTCAAAACAGATGTTGTGTAAAACATCGTTACGACAACCCAAATACTATATTCAACTAACTCTTATCCAACATTGATCTTCAAGCCTGAATCTTACTATTTATTTGTTAATAATGAAATCAATCAAGTTGGGGTATAACTACCTCTCAGACCTTGACTGAATAACATTTATAATGTCAAAACAGATAAGACTACTTACTCGAATAATCAATACCATACAACTACTTATTCACTTTTAAACACGTACACACTTCTCTTTCTATTCTTACTAGATTTTATTCCTAGATTTCCTTTTTGATTACACTATCCTATTTTTAAGTTTGTTTCCTTATCGACTTCTATATATATCGATACGTTGATTTCTAACTATCAAATTATCTTAAAAATATTCTAACTCCTTAAATTCCCGGAAAAATTCGTGATAACCTCCTTTGTACCGGGAGCTTCGGGATATTTCAAATAGCCTCCCATGGCCCTCACCAATCCAAAAGAAAAAGAATAAGACAAGCGGCTTGCCGATACGATGCATAAAATCGCATATACGAATTAAATACATACCTTTTTGTCGAGCATTCTATTTATTTCATTTATATACTTTATTCCAAACCTGTTTAATGTATATTCATATATTTCTAATTCATTTCAACTCAATTTGAATCCTATATTCAATTTTCCATTTCAACTCTATTTGAATTACTATATTCAATTTTCCATTATTACTCTATATGAATTCTATATTCAATTTCGTTTCACTTTCGATATTCAAATCCTATATTTGAATTTCCTTTATATTTTCTATATTCAAATTCTATATTTGAATTCCATTTGAATTTCTATATTCAAACTCTATTTGAATTTCTATATTCAATTTCTATTTGAATTTTCTTTATTCAAATTATATTTCACAAATCTCGATTTCAATTCCTTTTGAAATCGATATTTCTACTTTTGGAAAATAGATTTCCCTTTCAATTCCACACTTATATTTTTATTTCTGAATTATCCAATGATAATTCTTTTCACTTCATTTATAAACTTCGTTTATAAAAGAACTATTTATAAACTTCATTAGGAACTTCTTGTTTTATTTCTTTAAAACAAGTTTATATTTCAAACCTATTTAAAAATTCAAATTCTATTTTAGAAAAATAAAATTTCCCTTTTTAAATCTCAAATACCCCTTTCAGGGTATTTTTATAAATTAACACTTAGGCCCAGTGATATTTAAACACACAAAGCAACCAATTATTTATTTTTCTAACACATTATATATGACAGTATATATGCAAATAAATAAACAAACAGATAATATATTTTTGAGGAATCCTGTTGGATTCCTCCAACCTGTTTTCCTGCATCCATAGACGTTAGTCAACATAGTAATACCCATCCTGCTTCGCGGCAGGATATCGCGGTATGAAGGTCGTCCACTAATATATATTTGTGGGGCGCATAGGGAAATCATCCGCTATGAAACTGCGGGCATCCGCTAATGAGACTGCGGAAATCAATCCAACCATCAACCCAATATATATATATATATATAATAGTCAACCCTAAATAACTAATATATTTAAAGCAACCAGAAAAATCCAAATAAGCACAACAATTATTTTTAACGACATTAAAATAATTCTAATTAACAGGTGAGTGAGATTTACTCACTGTGATTTTTCTACTGGCATTCCATTATTGATTCTTTTGCATTGATTTTCAAAGTTAATTCCAATCGACTCCAAGAATTTGCAAATCAACTCCAATTCATACACTTTGCAACTATAAACCTAATGCGATATATGATGTTAGATTTTTTTTTTTGACTTTAAATGAGTTTGAAAATTTTAATTTATAATTTATTGACTAACATAAATAAATTATAAACTTAATTAGCATTGATTATTTACCTTAATTTCTAGACCATGCTGCTTTGTCTTCTAGATTGAAATTCCCCTTACTGCAAACTGTTTTCAATCTGCTGCCACAATCTACAAGCTGCAACTCCACTAGCAACGCCGACCAGATCTACTCCAAAAATCACAGACCTCTCATGCCTCCACTTTCTCATTTGTCGTACCCCAAGTCCATCCCTTATACTTTACTGAATGAACTTTTGAAGCCAACTTCATCACTGTTAATCCTTCCAGGTCTGACCAGCTAGGCATAGTATCTTCGATAGAAAAAAAATCAAAACCATCCTTACTCCCTGAAGATCGACGCTGCTGACCCCAATCCCCCAGTCGCAATCAACACCACATCCATTTCCGTCCTTTCACAATATCTAGCTACCTAACCCGATCCAGTACATCGCTCAATCCAAACCTAGCTTTGCTACTTTGTGGCAGAAGCCCCTCGCGCTATCGAACTTCAATCTCACGTGAGCGCTTCCAAGCATCTAAATCGAACAACGCGGAAATAGTATCATTGAAGTAGAGGACGATTCGAATTGTGGAAAAAGTTTGAGATAGGGACTGCGATTCATTGTTCGTGGGAAATGAATTAGGAAAAGGGACTGACCTTGGATTTTGATTTGCTGGGACTAAGAATAGGAGACGCGATTTTTTTTTGAATTGATTTCAAAGAGGATTCAGACATTTTCCTTGAAGGATTTAAATGGAACTCGGCTTGATTTCTTTCTCCAAACACCGAAGAGAATGACGCGATTATATAATTGAGAAGGTAACCAACGTTATATAACTGAGTGGAAGAAAATGAAGACAGCAGGCCATTTAAATTTGTGGAGTTGAGGAGGAGAACGTGGCTTATATTTTTGCCTAAGATTTTGTCTCGAGGAAAATAAACCAACAAAATCAAATATTTTATTTGATTTTATTTAAATTTAACCGGATCTGTTAAATTGTCACTTTGATTTCGAACTCCTTTCTGAATCCACCGACTACCATTTTTAGGGTAATACCCCTATTCCGGACACACTGGGATAGGTCACGAAGTCCAATTTGCTTGTCTGTAGAAGATATTAATTTAAATTAAATAAAAATTTCAAACTAATTAATTTCTTTAGTAATAAATTAATATTATCGTGCTAATTCCAACAGGAGTTTGTATTGATTATCTCGACAGTTCTCAATTCAGTTTACATGTCGAACTGAATTATTTTTCGCCTTACGATGATTTAATATATACGATATTAACTCGAAATTTGATTATTAATTGATAACTCAAATATAAAAAATTCCATTTATATTATCCACCCAATATTTAAATCCATATTAAATATTTAAAATTAACCCATAAGAATCCGGGTCATTACAATCTTCCCCACTTAAAATAATTTCGTCCTCGTAATTGCTAAGGTAGAAAAAGTGCTACAAACCCATTTATCTTTTCAAAACTTATTTATGTTGATACTCAACATTTCAAACTTCCTTAAGTAACTCTCTTTCGAATAAACCCCTATTTGATAACTCCTCCCTTCGAATAACTATATTCGCTCTCTTTTGAATAACTAGATTCGAAAACCTTTCTTCGAATAAACTATATTCGATTTACTCTATTCAATTAACTCTATTTGATTTAACTCTTATCGATTAATCCTATTTGATTAGCTATTTTCACTTAACTCCTTTCGAATAAGCTATATTCGATTACTCCTTTAATTCCATTCGAATAAACTATATTCGATTAACTTTAATTGAATAACTAACATTCAATTAAATCATAATTCGATTAACTATGTTCAATTAACTCTATCTGGTTAACTTTTAATTTGAATAACAAATATTTGATAAATTCTAATTGAATAACTAATATTCAATTAACTCTACGGATTAACTGTAACAACCCGTATTTTCAATAACCTGTTATAACGTAAATCGAGGCAGAATTTAATTTATAAATCTGAATCAAGGGAAACGGGCTATGCCACTGCGTTCGTCTCGGAAAAATACGCGAAATAGAGTCCGAGTTTTCGAAAATCGGAGTCCGTATGACCCGATTAAGGCCTAACGAAGTTTTCAGAAAATTTCAAAGTAAAAACAGATTTCAAATTCAAGTTTGAATTTGGGAAATTAGGGCAGTTGGGCGCAGGCGGGAAAATTCCCGCCAGAGTACCCAAGTCGACAGCCCTGTCGACTTGGGATTCGACTTGGTTGGACCCAAGTCGACAGCCCTGTCGACTTGGCTGTCGACTTGGTCCAGCCGGGCAGTTTTGCCTGGTGCACCATTTTGGGTTTGTGTTGAGTTTGGGGGCCAGATTCGGTTTTGAGGGCTGAGATTGGAACTAGGGTTTAATCCTAAGGCTAGAACTAGTCCTAATCTCTATAAATAAGGCCCTAACCTAACCCTAAATCATCATTATTCATTCATACAACTAAACTATGGCAAAATCAATCCTCTCATAGCCTCCACTCTCTTCATAAAATTCCTAAATAAATTTCTATGAGATTTTCCATGCATACAAGTGTTTTCAAGCTTGTATGAGCATCATTAGCTTGCATTCAAGTCAAGTTTCTATATTTGCATCATAAAGAAAGAGTTTTGATCATTTTGGCTCAAGGGTTTTTCTATTAGAGCTTGCATTTTGGGTCTATTTGATTTCATAAGGGCTTTGTCATATTTTTTGTGCCTTCATAAGCATAGTAAGCCCTTTTCTACTTTCATATTTAAACTCTAAAGCTAATGAATGATGCAAGTTGTGTTTGATCATGATGATGTGATATGCAAGTTTATCATGTTATGCAAGTATGCTATGATATGATATGCAAGTTTATCATGATATGTTATGCAAGTTTACTATGATGTAATATGCAAGTCTATCATGTTATGTATGCAAGTTTGTTATGTTATGATATGCAAGTTGCCATGTTATGTATGCAAGTTTGGGTTGATCATCTCACTCATGTTATCATGTTATGCAAGCTTATCTTGGGTTTATGAGCCTAAAGCTTCAAGCTTTATGCTAAAGGTTGCATTTTGGCAACATGTAGGTTATCATATCTCTTATGATAACTTGCATGTGAGGCTAAATGCGAACTTATGGCCATTTCTACATGTCATTTATCACCATGTATCACCAATATGCTAAGTTTGGTTTTATGCATGCTTTTGAGGCCTAAAATGTAATATGCAAGTATATGAACATATGTACATTTCATATGCCACCATGTTAAACTTGTGGCTTCAACACCTTTATGTCATGATTATGCCAAGTTCCCTCTTTCTATCCTTTATGCGCTATTGCGATATGTAAGCGATGGGATTGCGTTTGGGGTTGGGTAAACTTAAAAGACATAAAAACATAAGCTTGGGAATTTACCTATTAAGTTAGGTCTACCCTTTGGGAATTTACCTATTAAGTTAGGTCTACCCAAATGCTTGAAAACTTGTAACATGTTTTGGAAACATGATGGACATGACACTTAGAAAAGATAAGTGTGACCAACTCGAGGTTGGGTTGAGTTTGTAGCGTAAACCTACCCGGAACCGACCGGCTTAACTAGTTGCTACAAACAATAGGACCCAATGTGAGAAGTTGGTCATGTTGTACCTTGAGCCCGAGGTTAGACCAAGTTGTGGTGTAAAGCTACCCGGACCCGCCCGGCTTAACTAGTAACCACAACAAGGTCTAATGTGAGAGGTTAAGGCACGTTAATTAATTAATGCCTCATGATTAGGGTTTAAGTCATGGTCCACTTAATACTTAATCAATGCGGGCTTGGTAGATTAATTAGGGTTAAGTCGTGAACTCATCGTTACACTTAACCAAGTTAATCCATGATTAGCAACAGGGTTAAACCGTACTTAACCCACTAGAAAATCCTAGCAATGGGGGTCCACTCCAGCAGTAATCCCAAGTTTGTATCATTATGACCCTAGGGACTAGGCTAGGGTGGGGGCACGATTACTGGACTTGAGGAAAGTGACCAAAAACGACGGCAGAGTGGTACGTCGGTGTAGTTCCGGGCGGACTTTTGGTCGTGCACATACTCCGAAGCCGGGGAAAGCATGCATGGGTACCAGTAGATCGAGACTGTGCACTTATGTTTATGGTGTCCAGGGGTTGACACCCTAGGGCTTGATACACCCGACGGGAGACCCTGCACAGTCTGACTACAATTATGTTTGGGCCGCATTGACACCAACACGTGACGAGTTAGGCTTATAGGGAGCCGATCGACTAGACCGTTTGGTTGGACCGCGTATTAGGGTCACTTCATGTTATTGGGCCAAAGCTTGGGCCAAGGGATCAATACTTGTCTATTCAAGTCATGTTAGTTTGCTAGTACACCCGTGGTGCAAAACCTTAATCCTGATTATGCGATGACACCTTTATCTACCTTGTTAGTTAATCATCATGCTAGTATGTTGTTATCCTTATGTTCATCCCAGCTTTCATCATGCTAGTTAACTTTATCAGTTTACATTGATTGTAGTAGGGCTTACTCAGTCTTTTTGACTGACCTGTTTTTCTTTCGCCTCTTTTCTTCCGTTTCCCTCCCCCCCCCCCAGGTTCTCAGGGTGGGAATATTGGAACTTAGCTTGGATTTCTGATCGCTGCTTGTAGGATTTTAGCTCATGTACGGTCTTGACATGAAGCTAGCTATGTTTATCACTTATTTTGGGGATAGTACTTATGTATTTCAGTTTTTCAGTAATGTTGTTTTTATCTAGACTTGTGTATTTGGAAAGTTGACATTATGTTGTACCAGACTTGTTTTGAAATGGTTTGAAATCTTCCGCTGTTTTATCTATGCTATTTACTCTGTTTACATATATACATATGTTCTTGTTCTGCCTTGATATATCATTATGCATGTTTACCTGATTCAAACGCCCCTCCAAAGTCAGAGTGCTTGCAAGAGCCACCCTGGCGGAGGTGGGGTGTTACATTTGGTATCGGAGCATATGGTTTGAGAAGTAACAAAAAGGTTTTTTTTTAAAAACTTTTGGAAAACTATTTTCAAAACCAAGTATAAAGTATTTTCCAAAGAAAAGTCTAGTTTATTTTAAAGGCTATTCCCCAAAAAGCCATTAGCAAAATTCCTTCGTTTTTCTCCATTCTGAATCTGTCTTTTTCTTCGTTTTCAGTATGGCCGATAACTTTGCTATTCCGGAGGGAGTGCACGTACCTGTTTGGTATAGGAGACTTTTGGAGGCTAGGGCGACCGAAGCCGGCCTCGCAGATGTTCCTCCTCCTCCTCCGGTAGTTAATGTTCCTCCTCCTCCAGTGGTTAATGTTCCTCCTACTCCTGTCGCTGAGGTTCCTCTTCCTCCTCCCCATCAGCATCCTCAAGCTGACTTCGCAAAGACTTGCAAAGATTTCAAAGCAATGGGTGGCAAGAACTTTCAAGGCACCGAGACTTTTGTAGAGGCCAGAAATTGGTTGAAAGAGACCGAGGATTTATTTTCTATCTTTGGGTTAGACGATCAGAGGAGGATCTTGTTGGCGGTTTGGCTTATGAAGGATGAAGCCGCTTATTGGTGGGAAGTCACCAATGGTACTAGGCCTGTTGAGACTTGGGCTGATTTCAGGGCAAGGTTCGTGCTTAAGTTTCTATCTTCTGCTGAGGAGAATCTGCAAATGGAGAGGTTCATAACTTTGAAACAAGGAGATATGTCTGTCAAAGAATATGTGAACAAGTTCAATCAGTTAGCTCGTTTTGGCTTGGATATGGTGAATACTCCTCAGAAGAAGGCTCTTCGTTTTGCTAGAGGATTGAATGAGCCGTTGCAGGGGTTGGCTATGTCACATACTCCCCATGGGGCCACGTTTGAGAGCTTGGTTGATATGGCGTTACTTCAGGGAGATGTCAAGAAAGAGGTCAAGATGAATGATACTCAAGCCAAGAAGACTGATTCCCAGTGGAAAGGAAGTCAGGGTAATCCAAGTGGTCAGAGCAGTCAAGGCAATCAGAACAAGAACAAGAGTCAAGGCAACAAGGGGAAGAACAACAAGGGGAAGTGCCATTATTGCGGTTCAGTTGGGCATCTTATTAAGGATTGTAAGAAGAGGAAAAGGAAGAATGGTGAATGTTTTTTCTGCGGTGAGACTGGACATTTCAGTAAGGATTGCCCGAAGAAGCAAGGGCAAGGCCAGGGTCAGACTCAGCGTGTTGGACCTTCAGGAGGGCAAGTTCATGCTCTCAATGTCGCTCCAGTTCCCGATCGAGGTAGTATTTCTGTTGAGAGCCTTGTATATATTTCTGATTTTCCAGTTCGTACCTTGTTTGATTCTGGTGCATCGCATAGCTTTATCTCATCTGATCTTGTTGATAGTTTGCACCTTAGTACTAGCTTGGTAGATGATCCCGTCTGTGTCTCAAATCCAATTGGGGGTTCCGCCCATCTATCTATGATATGTGGGGATTTGAGGATCTCTATACTGAGTGTAGAGTTCTTGTGTAGTGCTTATGTTCTTGGTTTTAGGGGATACGGATTGATATTGGGCATGGATTGGTTGTCTAGATATGGAGCCATCCTTGATTGTGAGCATAGGTGGTGAGGCTCGCGACTCGCCTCGGAAACACCCTAGAAATTTCTTGTAATTCGAGAGGTCCCGTCATGTTGTGCTATCTTGAATCACTCGACTCGTCAATGGAAACTCTTCAGTCTGTGAGAGTGGTTCGAGAGTATCCGGATGTTTTCGATGAAGTTAGGGGGTTGCCCCCTAAGCGAGAGATTGATTTCCGCATTTATCTGGTGGATAATGCAAAGCCGGTTTCTTTGCCCGTTCGGCACATGGCTCCGCATGAAAGGCGGGAGCTAAGTAAGCAAGTGAAGGAGTTGCTTGAGAAGAACTTCATTAGACGAAGTATATCTGAATGGGGAGCGCCTGTGGTATTTGCTACCAAGGCAGATGGTTCTCTCCGACTTTGTGTTGACTATCGAGAGTTGAATAAGCTGACTAAGAAGAACAGACACCCGTTACTGAGGATTGATGATCTCTTTGACCAGCTTGTCGGTGCTTCTGTATTCTCTCAGCTTGATCTTGCTACTGGATTCCATCAGCTCAGGGTAGCTGAAGATAGTATAGACAAGACTGCGTTCAGAACTCCATATGGATTCTTCGAATGGCTTGTCATGCCGTTCGGCTTGACTAATTCACCCGCATATTTCGTGGACTTGATGAGTAGGGTGTTCAGGGAGTTCTTGAACAAGTTTGTCGTGGTCTTCGTAGATGATATTCTGATCTTCTCTAAGGATGAGGAAGAGCACGCAAGGCATCTCGTGGAGGTGATGGATACGCTTAGAGCGCATCAGTTAAAGGCCAAGTTCGCCAAGTGTCACTTTTGGAGAAGGGAAGTTAGATTCCTTGGGCATATAGTATCTAAGCAAGGCTTAGCGGTGGATCCCGCTAAGGTAGTTGCAGTTCAGGATTGGAAGACTCCAAGGAATGCAACCGAAGTGAGAAGTTTTCTAGGTCTTGCAGGCTTTTACCGGAAGTTCATCAAGGACTTCGCGAAGATTTCCGCTCCTCTCACTAAATTGATGAAGAAGAATTTAGTTTTTGCTTGGAGCATAGAATGCGAGCTTGCTTTTCAGAAGCTCAAGAGAGCTCTCACATCAACACCAATTCTAGCTTTGCCCGATGGAGGGAAGTTATTTACAGTATACACCGATGCATGTGGCACGGGGTTAGGAGCTGTTCTGATGCAAGAAGGAAGAGTGATATGCTTTGGCAGTAGACAACTCAAAGTGCATGAGAAGAATTATCCCACTCATGACTTAGAGTTGGCAGCAATAGTATATGCACTCAAGGCTTGGCGCCATTATCTTCTGGGAGAAAGATTTGAGCTTTATACCAATCACAAGTCATTGAAGTATCTCTTTTCTCAGAAGGATCTGAATCTGAGGCAACAAAGATTGATGGAATTCTTGGCGTCCTACGATTTTGAGATAGCTTATACCCCTGGCAAGGGGAATTTGGTAGCAGATGCATTGAGTAGAAAAAGGTTGACTCTGAGTCCTCTATTCGTTGAGATGAAGAATTTAGAGTATGTGGCAACCTTTGATTTCTCTTTGGCGATTGAGTCGATGACCGGTTCTTTAGCATCTCTGGAACTCAGACCTACCCTTCTTGATCAAGTTGGGTCTTCGCAGAGAGAAGACCCTCAGATAGTTGAGATTATGGATAAGCTGATTCGAGGAGAGGCGTCTAGTCATCTCGCTCGATATTCTATTGATGACAAGGGTTGGCTGAGGAGAGACGGAAGGTTATGTATTCCAATGATAGAAGATTTAGTAAGAAAAGTTCTTGAGGAAGCGCATCGCTCTAAGTTGACTATACATCCAGGCGGAGATAAGATGTATAAAGATATGAAGCGCATTTTCTTTTGGCCTGGGATGAAGAAGGATGTGGCAGCGTTTGTCTCTAGATGTATCATTTGCCAGCAAGTTAAGGCCGAGTCGAAGAAGCCCGGTGGGCTATTGCATCCTCTAGACGTTCCACTATGGAAGTGGGAGAGTATTTCCATGGATTTTATCGATGGGCTACCAAGGTCAAGGAAGGGGAATACGAGCATTTGGGTTATTGTGGATAGACTTACGAAGAGTGCCCATTTCATTCCGGTGAAGAGCAAGAGGACCGCATCTTGGCTAGCGTCTGTATATCTTCGTGAGATTGTGAGACTACATGGAGTCCCTTCTAGTATATTCAGTGACCGTGACCCAATCTTTACAAGTCAATTCTGGAATAGCTTGCAAGAAGCTATGGGCACGAGGTTGAATCTAAGTACGGCTTATCACCCATAGACGGACGGTCAAACCGAAAGGGTGAATAGGGTACTCGAGGATCTGTTGAGGCTTTGTATTCTGGATTTTGGTGGTACTTGGGAAGACCATCTTCCTCTTGTTGAGTTTGCATATAATAACAGTTATCAGGCAAGCATAGGGATGGCACCATTTGAAGCTTTATATGGGAGGCCGTGCAAGTCGCCTACATGTTGGTGGGAGACTACAGATGAGCTTATACTTGGGCCTGATATAATCAGAGATACATCCGAGAAGGTCGAGTTGATTCGAAGACGGATGAAAGCGGCCCAAGACCGACAGAAATCCTATGCTGATAAACGAAGAACTGATTTGGAGTTTGATGTTGGGGATATGGTTTTCGTGAAGGTTTCTCCTTTGCGGAATGTGGTCCGATTTGGAGCCGTTGGGAAGTTAGCACCGAGGTTTGTTGGACCATTCCCTATTATAGAGAGGATCGGGCAGATGGCTTATAGAGTGGAGTTGCCCGAGAAGCTTACCGGAGTACACGATGTTTTTCATGTCTCGCATCTCCGGAAATGCTTACATGAATCAGCAGAGGTTGTTGAGCCAAGTGTTCTGAAAGACGTGGAAGTGGAGAAAGAGGCTACCTTGAGGAGAGCTCCGATTCGTATCTTGGGGACGGAGACCAAGAAGCTAAGGAATCGAGAGGTCAAGTTGGTGAAGGTTCAATGGGGTGAAGCCGAAGAATACGCAACTTGGGAAACCGAGGAGAAGATGCGTGGACTTTATCCATTCCTTTTTGAGGGTACACTCTCAATCTCTTTTCTTTGTTAGCATATCTTTCTCTTTGCTATCCATGTTTATCTAGTTTATCGTGTTAATCTTGTCATGAGAACCTTAGGTCGAAACCCTTTGGATGAAACATGTGTTTGAAACATGTTATGCTTGATGGTTGCAAGTGGTTGCAAGTGTTTGCAAGTGGTTACACGTGGATGCATTATACACGTTAGGCACTAGATCGGCTCACACACTCCTCATATTGCATATGCATGAGTGTTTATGCTTATTCATGGATGAAAATTTTTGTGTTATCACATGGATGTTGCATATGGGTGTATGTTATGTGCACACATATAGATGTTATACATTATGTTAGGAATTGCATACATATGGATTCATTTCACTAACATAATTTGCATTGATGATATTTGCATTAGATAAGTACATATACACACACCTTTGCATATGTTCATACAACATTTAGAATCTTGTAAGGACAATGATTTCTCGTGGATGATGTTTTGAGTAGATGGATGTTGGATGGTAGGATACGTTCTTCCTAACTTGAAGGTTTCGGGGACGAAATCCTTTAAGGAGGGGAGAATGTAACAACCCGTATTTTCAATAACCTGTTATAACGTAAATCGAGGCAGAATTTAATTTATAAATCTGAATCAAGGGAAACGGGCTATGCCATTGCGTTCGTCTCGGAAAAATACGCGAAATAGAGTCTGAGTTTTCGAAAATCGGAGTCCGTATGACCCGATTAAGGCCCAACGAAGTTTTCAGAAAATTTCAAAGTAAAAACAGATTTCAAATTCAAGTTTGAATTTGGGAAATTAGGGCAGTTGGGCGCAGGCGGGAAAATTCCCGCCAGAGTACCCAAGTCGACAGCCCTGTCGACTTGGGAGTCGACTTGGTTGGACCCAAGTCGACAGCCCTGTCGACTTGGCTGTCGACTTGGTCCAGCCGGGCAGTTTTGCCTGGTGCACCATTTTGGGTTTGTGTTGAGTTTGGGGGCCAGATTCGGTTTTGAGGGCTGAGATTGGAACTAGGGTTTAATCCTAAGGCTAGAACTAGTCCTAATCTCTATAAATAAGCCCTAACCTAACCCTAAATCATCATTATTCATTCATACAACTAAACTATGGCAAAATCAATCCTCTCATAGCCTCCACTCTCTTCATAAAATTCCTAAATAAATTTCTATGAGATTTTCCATGCGTACAAGTGTTTTCAAGCTTGTATGAGCATCATTAGCTCGCATTCAAGTCAAGTTTCTATATTTGCATCATAAAGAAAGAGTTTTGATCATTTTGGCTCAAGGGTTTTTCTATTAGAGCTTGCATTTTGGGTCTATTTGATTTCATAAGGGCTTTGTCATATTTTTTGTGCCTTCATAAGCATAGTAAGCCCTTTTCTACTTTCATATTTAAACTCTAAAGCTAATGAATGATGCAAGTTTTGTTTGATCATGATGATGTGATATGCAAGTTTATCATGTTATGCAAGTATGCTATGATATGATATGCAAGTTTATCATGATATGTTATGCAAGTTTACTATGATGTAATATGCAAGTCTATCATGTTATGTATGCAAGTTTGCTATGTTATGATATGCAAGTTGCCATGTTATGTATGCAAGTTTGGGTTGATCATCTCACTCATGTTATCATGTTATGCAAGCTTATCTTGGGTTTATGAGCCTAAAGCTTCAAGCTTTATGCTAAAGGTTGCATTTTGGCAACATGTAGGTTATCATATCTCTTATGATAACTTGCATGTGAGGCTAAATGCGAACTTATGGCCATTTCTACATGTCATTTATCACCATGTATCACCGATATGCTAAGTTTGGTTTTATGCATGCTTTTGAGGCCTAAAATGTAATATGCAAGTATATGAACATATGTACATTTCATATGCCACCATGTTAAACTTGTGGCTTCAACACCTTTATGTCATGATTATGCCAAGTTCCCTCTTTCTATCCTTTATGCGCTATTGCGATATGTAAGCGATGGGATTGCGTTTGGGGTTGGGTAAACTTAAAAGACATAAAAACATAAGCTTGGGAATTTACCTATTAAGTTAGGTCTACCCTTTGGGAATTTAACTATTAAGTTAGGTCTACCCAAATGCTTGAAAACTTGTAACATGTTTTGGAAACATGATGGACATGACACTTAGAAAAGATAAGTGTGACCAACTCGAGGTTGGGTTGAGTTTGTAGCGTAAACCTACCCGGAACCGACCGGCTTAACTAGTTGCTACAAACAATAGGACCCAATGTGAGAAGTTGGTCATGTTGTACCTTGAACCCGAGGTTAGACCAAGTTGTGGTGTAAAGCTACCCGGACCCGCCCGGCTTAACTAGTAACCACAACAAGGTCTAATGTGAGAGGTTAAGGCACGTTAATTAATTAATGCCTCATGATTAGGGTTTAAGTCATGGTCCACTTAATACTTAATCAATGCGGGCTTGGTAGATTAATCAGGGTTAAGTCGTGAACTCATCGTTACACTTAACCAAGTTAATCCATGATTAGCAACAGGGTTAAACCGTACTTAACCCACTAGAAAATCCTAGCAATGGGGGTCCACTCCAGCAGTAATCCCAAGTTTTTATCATTATGACCCTAGGGACTAGGCTAGGGTGGGGGCACGATTACTGGACTTGAGGTAAGTGACCAAAAACGACGGCAGAGTGGTACGCCGGTGTAGTTCCGGGCGGACTTTTGGTCATGCACATAGTCCGAAGCCGGGGAAAGCATGCACGGGTACCAGTAGATCGAGACTGTGCACTTATGTTTATGGTGTCCAGGGGTTGACACCCTAGGGCTTGATACACCCGACGGGAGACCCTGCACAGTCTGACTACAATTATGTTTGGGCCGCATTGACACCAACACGTGACGAGTTAGGCTTATAGGGAGCCGATCGACTAGACCGTTTGGTTGGACCGCGTATTAGGGTCACTTCATGTTATTGGGCCAAAGCTTGGGCCAAGGGATCAATACTTGTCTATTCAAGTCATGTTAGTTTGCTAGTACACCCGTGGTGCAAAACCTTAATCATGATTATGCGATGACACCTTTATCTACCTTGTTAGTTAATCATCATGCTAGTATGTTGTTATCCTTATGTTCATCCCAGCTTTCATCATGCCAGTTAACTTTATCAGTTTACATTGATGGTGGTAGGGCTTACTCAGTCTTTTCGACTGACCTGTTTTTCTTTCGCCTCTTTTCTTCCGTTCCCCCCCCCCCCAGGTTCTCAGGGTGGGAATATTGGAGCTTAGCTTGGATTTCTGATCGCTGCTTGTGGGATTTTAGCTCATGTACGGTCTTGACATGAAGCTAGCAATGGTTATCACTTATTTTGGGGATAGTACTTATGTATTTCAGTTTTTCAGTAATGTTGTTTTTATCTAGACTTGTGTATTTGGAAAGTTGACATTATGTTGTACCAGACTTGTTTTGAAATGGTTTGAAATCTTCCGTTGTTTTATCTGTGCTATTTACTTTGTTTACATATATACATATGTTCTTGTTCTGCCTTGATATATCATTATGCATGTTTACCTGATTCAAACGCCCCTCCAAAGTCAGAGTGCTTGCAAGAGCCACCCTGGCGGAGGTGGGGTGTTACATTAACCCTAACTGATTAACTCTAACTGGTTAATTCTTACTCTAATCGATTTATTCTAACTCTAATCGATTATTCTAACTCTAATCGACTTCTCCTATTTGAATAACTCCTATTGGATAACGTTTATCCATCTATAAAGATTTACTTTTAGTAACGGTTCTTCACTTTATAAATGTTCTCTTTAATAACGTTACTTCACTTATACAAGTGTTGTGTACCCCTCCTATTTAAAACTATCGGTGTTAAAAACCAATACTCTTCTCTATATAAGTTCAGACTTATATATTCCATTTATCGAATGATAAATATTTAATTTAATTTATAAACTGTTATTTATAAATTAATCTTTTCTATTTATCTGTTAAAAACATATTTCCATTTTCTATTCATCTTCTAAATATTCCTTTGATTAAATTATATTTGTAAATGTTTTTACAAATATTTCTCCTTCTATTTGTTTGCACATAACTTCCTTTGTATTTGTTTTACAAATATATTTCCTTTATATTTGTTTTACAAATATATTTTATTTTTAACTCTTTTGGTTTTTCCTTTATTCACACCCAATTTATATTTCATTCACATTGATTTTACTCAATTTATTCATTTCGATCCATTTAACTTACTTATGTTAAATTTAATTTCAATCATTCAAATTCCCATTAACTTGTTGTTAATTAACAGTTTTGCCTATTTCGCCCTTTTTATTTGAATATAACTTGTTCAAATATATGTCAACTTAATTATAAACAAATCTAATTATATTTTTAACTCGAGTTATATATTCGATTTTGAATATAAATTCTCAATCTCTTTCACTTATCCGAAAACCCAATTTCGTTTCAAATTTCCTTTAACTAATTATTCTCCAATTTAGTTAATTCTATTTAACCATTTAAAATATGATTTTTGTCTTAAAAATCATTTCACTTACTTCACTGAAGTTCATATTTATTTTATATCTCCAGCCTGGATTTTTCTAATGCCAATTCGGATTTTATTTCCTAAAAATCCTTTTATTTATTTAATTAAACCGTTTTGGTTTTATAATGGTTCTGGCACTGCTTTTCTAAAAATTTGATTTTGATATAACTCAAAATCTATACGACGAAATCCATATTTTTCTCTTTCATTAGAAAACTATTATTCAACCGGTCCCGACGATTCTTGTTTCAAAGAATTCCGACTTCAATTGAGTTCTGTATACTAAATTGAAATTTGAATCGCCAATTTATGAACTGTCGCGCTACGACGAGCTCGTTTTAATTATATTTATAAATATAAATGTTTTAACTTTGTTTATAATAAATTCAACTCCATTCTGATATATTTTTAATATATATCAAATCCATTTTTCCATTTCAACATAATATTTCCGATCTATTTCACTTCTATTTGAAATCCTATATTCAAATTCCGTTTCACTTCTATTTGAATTCTATATTCCAATTCCCATTTCAAAATTCCTTTGAAGTAATATAAATATATACATATATTTATATCTATCTCAAATTCAAAACATTTGAATTTTCAAACAACTTGTTTTCTTTTCAAACAAATTTCCATCAAAACTTTTCTAAGGCAGCAATTTATCACTTAGAAACTCGAAAATGAACACTGATGATGTTGCGACCATCATCAGAATTATTTCCCAGCCACTGAAGTGAGTTCAGTGCTTTATCATATTCAAAATCCATTCAAATGATTTTTATTCAAAAATCCTTCCAAAATAAAGCTATATTATTTTAATAAAATTCGGAAAATATTTTCCAACTTCCCAGGATTTTAAATTCTGAATTCTGGTTGGAATTCAATTTTGATTCATCTCATTTGTATATTTGATTTCATATACAAATTCCATTGGTTATATATATAACTATTTCATTTCTTATAATCTTATTCGATTATAATCCTAACAATCAAATCAACTATTTAAAACAATATCGTGTTCAATCTTCTGTTCAAGTGTTTATAAACTCCTATCGACATCGTGGCGTCCCACGATTCGATCAGAATTCATAATTCACTCAATAGACTAGTCAACACAGTATAAAACAGTTTTTATATCAAATAACAAATACGCTCTCTCATATATATATATACACTCAACTCATTCTAGGGTACTACTGACCCTATCTCTAATGAGCACATTCCAACAAGCCCAGGTATTCGCTTAACCTAAGCTCTAATACCAACAGTAATGACCCGCATAGCCGCAACATCAGAGTTGACTATATACATCATACGTTCAACCCAAATATCACGAAAATACGAAACATTTTTTTTAGAAGAAAAGGGTAGAAGAAGAACAGAAACAACAACACAGAATCTCACATCGCAGCAGAACAAAATATAATATATCATATCTTTTGAAATACAACTTCTTAACTATATAACATACACTTATCAGAGTACAACACTTACAACACAGCGGAACAAAACTCTATATAACTAACACTGAAGCCTCCTGCTCCAAGCTCCTTTAGATAGATCTGTAAAATCCTGAACTACTTGACTGCCCGTACAAATTTAGGCACCCAAGAGTTTAGATATAACAAAATAAACTCCGGGTCAGTCATGGGACTGGTATGAGTAAATAGTTTAAAACAGTTTCAGAAACTAAATGATATCTCATAAGACCACGCCGTATAACACGGAACAGGTGTTTCCCTTATGAGAACCCAAACACTTGATTTATCTTTCAAAGTTCCTTTGAAAGAAACGATAATCTTTGTATCAAAACTCTTTTGATATTATAATATTGCCTAAATCAAGTAAATAACAATCTAGTGGAACGTTTGAATCTCACTTTCACATATATATACAATCAAAACCGCAAGCACTTATTGGGTAATTGATTCCCAACTATGACAAGTTATGGAACCACCTACCGCTGGTATATCTCAAGAGGAGAATACACCGAGTTCAACAAGAACATCTTGCAACTCAGCCACACATGACCGACCACTCATTTCGCTTGAGTGTATCGAATGTATATCCCCAACGGTTGGGATCAGCAACCGTTTCCCAAATGGGACAGCATCGACAATAGATTTTTAGAAGTAAATAAAACTCTAGATCAGGTGATTATACACTCTAATAGGTTCGACCTACATAGCCATGCTGCCTGCCCGATTTCTATCATTTACCGGTTGTTGAGGCCAGAGGCTACGATTACTTTATCATCACATCAGATTCACTTCGAATGCCACATTATCAGATCCATCGAAAATCACTAATTGACGTCTACAATAGTACATTACGTGTTAGCTAAAGAAGTTTCCTTCTCCGCTTCCACTCTTGGTACGGTTGAAGAAATCAATGTACGTGACCTTTCTGGAAATACTCTGTCAGACATTCATCTATACAAGTCACCCAGGAACAGGATGAACCGAAGGCACAATTTCTATTAATAGAAATAGTCCTTATACTCTACTCCGTCTTCAATTATCTTTATATAATCTGATTCGCAACGCTACTGCCAATACAGAGTGGTTCTTTGGATAATAATCCAACCGGTCTCTCCATATTGACAACGATGGTCAAAACTTCGATAGTCTGTGATTTAACTATCGAATAAAAACAAGTGTTTCGATAGTCGATGATTTAACTATCAAAGAAAACAAGTGTTCATCCAATCATCCAACAATCACTAAGCCCTTAATTAATATTCCATTAATTAAATCACTTCTCTATTTCTTTATCAATATTTGTTAACCAAATATTTTCAATAACCATATTGGCCTTTTACGTTATTTGGAAAACATTTCCGAATATCGCCTTCCTTTATTTTCTAAACTTCAGAAAATATATGCTATTTATAATTGGAAAATATTCCAATTACTTATCTCTTTTCCGATCTCGTTTATTTCTATACTTACACTTATTTGGGTCAAAATAGATGTTGTGTAAAACATCGTTACGACAACCCAAATACTATATTCAACTAATTCTTATCCAACATTGATCTTCGAGCTTGAATCTTACTATTTATTTGTTAATAATGAAATCAATCAAGTTGGGGTATAACTACCTCTCAGACCTTGACTGAATAACATTTATAACGTCAAAACAGATAAGACTACTTACTCGAATAATCAATACCATACAACTACTTATTCACTTCTAAACACGTACACGCTTCTCTTTCTATTCTTACAAGATTTTATTCCTAGATTTCCTTTTCGATTACACTATCCTATTTTTAAGTTTGTTTCCTTATCGACTTCTATATATATCGATACGTTGATTTCTAACTATCAAATTATCTTAAAAATATTCTAACTCCTTAAATTCTCGGAAAAATTCGCCATAACCTCCTTTGTACCAGGAGCTCCGGGATATTTCAAATAGCCTCCCATGGTCCTCACCAATCCAAAAGAAAAAGCCAAGTGGCTTGCCAATACGGTGCATAAAATCTCATATACGAATTAAATACATACCTTTTTGTCGGGCATTCTATTTATTTCACTTATATACTTTATTCCAAACCTGTTTAATGTATATCCATATATTTCTAATTCATTTCAACTCAATTTGAATCCTATATTCAATTTTCCATTTCAACTCTATTTGAATTCCTATATTCAATTTTCCATTATTACTCTATATGAATTCTATATGCAATTTCATTTCACTTTCGATATTCAAATCCTATATTTGAGTTTCCTTTATATTTTCTACATTCAAATTCTATATTTGCATTCCATTTGAATTTCTATATTCAAACTCTATTTGAACTTCTATATTCAATTTCTATTTGAATTTTCTTTATTCAAATTATATTTCACAAATCTCGATTTCAATTCCTTTTGAAATCAATATTTCTACTTTTGGAAAATAGATTTCTCTTTTAATTCCACACTTATATTTTTATTTCTAAATTATCCAATGATAATTCTTTTCACTTCATTTATAAACTTCGTTTATAAAAGAACTATTTATAAACTTCGTTTATAAAGGAACTTATTGTTTTATTTCTTTAAAACAAGTTTATATTTCAAACCTATTTAAAAATTCAAATTCTATTTTAGAAAAATAGAATTTCCCTTTTTAAATCTCAAATAACCCTTTCAGGGTATTTTTATAAATTAACACCTAGGCCCAGTGATATTTAAACACACAAAGCAACCAGTTATTTATTTTTCTAACACATCATATATGACAGTATATATGCAAATAAATAAACAAACAGATAATATATTTTTGAGGAATCCTGTTGGATTCCTCCAACCTGTTTTCCTGCATCCACAGACGTTAGTCAACATAGTAATACCCATCCTGCTTCGAGGCAGGATATCGCGGTATGAAGGTCATCCACTAATATATATTTGTGGGGCGCATAGGGAAATCATCCGCTATGAAACTGCGGGCATCCGCTAATGAGACTGCGGGAATCAATCCAACCATCAACCAAATATATATACATAATAGTCAACCCTAAATAACTAATATATTTAAAGCAACCAGAAAAATCCAAATAAGCACAACAATTATTTTTAATGACATAAAAATAATTCTAATTAACAGGTGAGTGAGATTTACTCACTGTGATTTTTCTACTGTCATTCCATTATTGATTCTTTTGCATTGATTTTCAAATTTAATTCCAATCGACTCCAAGAATTTGCAAATCAACTCCAACTCATACAGTTTGCAACTATAAACCTAACGTGATATATGATATTAGATTTTTTTTTTTGACTTTAAATGAGTTTGAAAATTTTAATTTATAATTTATTGACTAACATAAATAAATTATAAACTTAATTAGCATTGATTATTTACCTTAATTTCTAGACCATGCTACTTTGTCTTCTAGATTGAAATTCCCCTTACTGCAAACTGTTTTCAATCTGCTGCCACAATCTACAAGCTGCAACTCCACTAGCAACGCCGACCAGATCTACTCCAAAAATCACAGACCTCTCATGCCTCCACTTTCTCATTTGCTGTACCCCAAGTCCATCCCTTATACTTTACTGAATGAACTTTTGAAGCCAACTTCATGACTGCTAATCCTTCCAGGTCTGACCACCTAGGCATAGTATCTTCGATAGAAACAAAAATCGAAACCATCCTTACTCCCTGAAGATCGATGCTGTTGACCCCAATCCCCCAGTCGCAACCAACACCACATCCATTTCCGTCCTTTCACAATATACAGCTACCTAACCCGATCCAGTACATCGCTCAATCCAAACCTAGCTTTGCTACTTTGTGGCAGAAACCTCTCGCGCTATCGAACTTCAATCTCACGTGAGCGCTTCCAAGCATCTAAATCGAACAATGCAGAAATAGTATCAGTGAAGTAGAGGACGATTCGAATTGTGGAAAAAGTTTGAGATAGGGACTGCGATTCATTGTTCGTGGGAAATGAATTAGGCAAAGGGACTGACCTTGGATTTTGATTTGCTGGGACTAAGAATAGGAGACACGATTTTTTTTTTTTGAATTGATTTCAAGGAGGATTCAGACATTTTCCTTGAAGGATTTAAATGGAACTTGGCTTGATTTCTTTCTCTAAACATTGAAGAGAATGACGCGATTATATAACTGAGAAGGGAACCAACGTTATATAACTGAGTGGAAGAAAATGAAGACAGCAGGCCATTTAAATTTGTGGAGTTGAGGAGGAGAACGTGGCTTATATTTTTGCCTAAGATTTTGTCTGGAGGAAAATAAACCAACAAAATCAAATATTTTATTTGATTTTATATAAATTTAACTGGATCTGTTAAATTGTCACTTTGATTTCGAACTCCTTTCTGAATCCACCGACTACCATTTTATGGTAATACCCCTATTCCGGACACACTGGGATAGGTCACGAAGTCCAATTTGCTCGTCTGTAGAAGATATTAATTTAAATTAACAAAAAATTTCAGACTAATTAATTTCTTCGGTAATAAATTAATATTATCGTGCTAATTCCAACAGGAGTTTGTATTGATTATCTCGACAGTTCTCAATTCAGTTCACATCTCGAATTGAATTATTTTTCGCATTACGATGATTTAATATATACGATATTAACTCGAAATTTGATTATTAAATTGATAACTCAAATATAAAAAATTCCATTTATATTATCCACCCAATATTTAAATCCATATTAAATATTTAAAATTAACCCATAAGAATCTGGGTCATTACACTTCCCCTAGGTTAACTACGCAACCTAGAGCTCTGATATCAAGTGTGACGGCCCGCCCTGTACCACCCGACATTTCTAATGAAGGTGCGTTGTACCAATGTCCAACCAGAACGGGACGGTCGTCAGAGAAAGGAAAGGAATTTGAACTAACAAAGAACCTGTAGAATGTCTCATAGCGCATGGAATAAAATATAATAATAACATACTTGGCATAAAACAGGCGAGACAGTACATAAGCTGAAAACTAAACCATAATCATCATAGTAGCGGAAATTCAAAATATATCTTATTACAACTCCAACATACTATCTCTAAAGCAAAGAAAAAGGTGCACTACTAATGCCCAAAGCAGTGACCAGCAACAACACATGGAGAATATCTATATATATCATACATGGAAGCCTCCTGCTCGTCTCTGGTATAGCTACTTGTGCATACCACCTAACATGTCTCTAGTCTGCCCGTTTAAGAGCACCCAGAGTAATAAGAAGAGACATAAAACTCTGGGTCAGACAAAAGTCTAGTATGAGCGATAAGCAGCAAAACAGAACAATAACAGGCATACTAAACCATACTTGAACCTGGACCTGCAACCAAAGAGTTAGCACACAAGATGTACGATACTTTAAGGTGACTCTAACATATGGTGTAAAGATAAGGGGGAGAGGGTGTGCATGTCATAGTGATGACAAACAATCAAGCATAGTAACCATCCTCACATCTCTCACTCAGTGTGTAAAGCATACGATATCCACAGCTTTGATCACTCAAATCCTTGCTATGATCACTCAGCTCCATGGCGTCATGGCGAATCCACTGCACTAATCGATAGCCACTAGTCCTTGCTATGTCCACTGTAACGGCAAGGAATTTCGCTCGATCCAAATCGATCATTAAACCGACCAAGAACGTTCGAAGCCCCTGATCGTTTTGAGAACACGACAAATTGGAACGCAAACAGAAGAATAATTCATTATTATTACAACAATTCATCAGAATACAAGAATATACAGAGTATGAATAAATATTATACAGCAGAAAATATCAGAGATTACAATAAATTACATAGCAGCGGATAACAATACAAAACACAACTGAAAATAATACACGGATATAGAGCTTTCCGAGCATCGTTCCAGCTGTAAATCGGGATCCTGTGAATATAAATCCGCAAAACCAAAACTACTAGCTGCCCGTGTAGAAAATAGGGGCACCCAGAGTTTAGGTTAAAACAATAAACTCCAGGTCAGTCATGTGACTGGTGTGAGAACTAAAACAGTTGTTTAAATCAATTTTAAAAGAGAGTAATTCAAGGGACCACGCCGTATAATACGGAACGGGTTTCCTCCCAAGAACACCTGTGCATAGAATAAACAACGCAATGCTTTTTCGAAATATGAAGCTATTATAAGACCCAGGTCCCATCACACAATGCAACGCAAGCCGGAGGATAGGGTTTTCCCTTATAATAGCCAAACATGTTTGGTACTTTCAAAACAAATCATTTGATACTATAATAAGTTAATAGTGTCAAAACAATTTCAATCATAAATATCAATCATAGACGGCATAGTATCCCATGCTACTATATCGCCATACTAGGCTCTACAAATAAAACCGAAATACACGTATTGGAAATTGGATTTTTGTCATGAGTCAAGGCAAGGGGCAAGCTCCTCTCCGCTTCGAGACACTCTAGCAAATGCCTCGGGACTACACACTCTGGGTAACCCTTGGATCTTCAGGGCCGGTCCTCCGTTACGTTTGAGGATTAGTTATTCCTGAATACACGTTTCCCGGTCCTTACAGACCTAAAATCGAGGCGCCTCGCATCCAACAACCACATAGGTGAAAAGTATATAAATGTCAGGGCTGGTAAGTCACTAACACTACCAAAGCTAGAAAGAAACGTCGTGCTCTCCCTGCAGTCCTTATCCCGTTTTTGACTCATACCGAGGTGTGAGGCTCGCGAGTTCACGTTATACACAAAGCTACGCCACGTAGGCCGTGCTTTGATCATCAACCACAAGACTTTGCTTTTCAACAGAAGCCTTGACCAATTGCCACTTAGACGTGCCACACAGGCAATTCATGCCATGCGACTGATGTCCATCGATATACAACCTCTGAGCTCGTACGTCTCAGAGAAGGGCGTTAAGCAAAAGAATAAATTCTCCGCCGCCAAACAGATGTATATTTAATAGAGATCAATCAACATATAATTAAATCCAATGTCAGACACACAGTCCATTTACAAGTTCGTTCTGGGTCTGAACGAAACCGGAGGCACTTTCCTCGCATATCCATCGATCTCCAAGTACGTCAGGACGACCACCAACTGATTCCCTCATCTTAGGTGTACAGCCCAATCAAGATCATCAGTAATCACCCAAACGATGTGAAGACTTCCGGTCTTCGACCATTGTCATCATCTTCGACTTATCATCGAATCAATTATTCAGAATGGGTATAAACCCGGCCTTTCCGAACAACCCGCGTATACTATAAACAAATGTTACACAAACACAACATACGCCTCATTCCAATTCATTAGTCACTAACCGTAAATCAATAAGAGAGCAATTCCCCAAATATTAACCCCGAAGGCCGAAACCAACATCAGATCAATACCCAGGAAACCATTCTTCTTAACTAACCTACAGCTAGTTTCTAAATTTCACATTCTTAGGACAAGGTTCCCATTAATTTTTTCAAAGATAAATTCTTTTAAAATTTATTCTTTAATCTTCCATTGGATGTCATATCAAACCAAATTAAGGTTTTCCAAACTAGTCGAGATTAGCGAACCACATCGAAGTAATTATTTATTTTATTTCCCAATCCCAACCTATTCATCCCATGGAGCAAAACTGTTACTACCCCATAACTAACACTACGGTGTTATCGGTAAATTTAATTACCATTTCACGTTCAAATCTAATTAAAGATTTAACTATCGCTCGGAGCAAAACTGGCGATACTCCGTTCTTGCTCATTTTCCAAATTTGATAATTTAAGTTATCAATTCACATTTCAATCTAATTGCAGATTCATTAAAACTCCTTTTACTGGGTCAAAGAACTAATGTCATTTAAAACACAGTTCACGATAAACCCAAATCACATTCTATTTATTATCAGGTTAAAGAACAAGTGTTATTTAAAACACCATTCAAGATAAACCCACAAATCAATTCTACTTCAATTCCAATCAAACATATTAGAAATTCCGATTATTTAAAACCCCTTTTTAAATCCAATTTATTTATTTAAAAAAAATAGTTGGGTTTTAATTTTAGTTCAGAACTAGTACATTTCGATAAAAATCTATTCTTATCTTTACAAATGTGGGATTTTTCATCCCAGTTTTTCACAAATCATTTCTTATGATTTTACACAAATTATTACTATTTTTAATAATTTTATCAAGGCCCGTACAGTCGATTTCCAACAACGGCCATCGAACTGCACCTACAGCGACCTTTTCCAAATTTGATTTGGACATAATTCCAAATCCAACCATTAGATTTCAAATTTCTAATATTCGTTAGAAAGCTCTTTTCGATACGAACCCAATGGTTCCGGTTTTAGGAGAATCCGACGGTCGGATCTCCCGAAATGTTCGTTCGAAATCAATGGTCGAAATTCACGAACTGCCGCGGCGCGGCGCGTTCTATTTAGGCCATTATATTATATATATATAATATATATATAATATATATTTCGTCGATTTCCTTTTAAAACGTATTTAATAAATCGTTTTAAATTCGTTTCAAAACAATTTCAACTTCCATTTCAAATTCAAATCAAAATTGAATTTTTTTTTCTTATAAATTCGTTTTACCTTCATTTCTATTTGATTTCAATTCAAATCGATTTCAATTCTATTTCAATTTGTTTTCAATTGAATTCAATTCAATTTTGAATTCATTTTCTATTCAATTTAATTCGAATTCGGTTTCTATTCAATTCGAATTCGTTTTCTATTCAATTCAATTCGAATTCGTTTTCTATTCAATTCAATTCGAATTCCATTTTTAAATCTCTTTTCAATATTCATTATAAAACGAATATAATCGATATAAATATCGTTCGCGTCAAAATAGCGCATCTCTAATCAACACGGCTTTATATTTTTCAATAACTTCGTTATTCTATTCAACAAAGGAATCTATATTTCTTTCAATACATGACTCTATATTTTTGTCAACACATGACTAATCTCAACGAATGAGTACTGTCCACATGTGACTATTTTTGTTATTTAATATATTTTATTAAAATTATGGTATCCATCGTTTGATTTAAATCAGACTCCAACCGTAAATTAGTAAGAGAACGATTCCCTAAATATTAACCCCGATGGCCGAAACCAACATCAGATCAATATCCAGGAGACCACTCATCTCATCTATTTTCCAGTTAATTTCTAATTTTATATATGCTAAAGATGTAAATTTTATTGTTAAAATATTTCGTACAATACATGAATAATCTCAACGGATGAGTACTGTCAACACATGAACCTTTATTTTATAATATTCTTTATCGTCCCGATTGGAATGAGGCCCAATCAATTTCCATATAAAGTTAATTATATGGATTCCATACAACACATGTATATAATAGCAACGATAAATAATCAACCATCATCCAAAGTGCACTACACTGTATAAGCATCAAATATAGATATCTAACGCCTACAACAGCCTGTCGATCCATCGATCGACATACAACTAATTACTGGGATTGGTGTATGCCGTATTTTATCCCAATACCCGTGTGGGGTTTCAAACAATCAAACACAGATTTTATTTGTGCAGTTGGACGATGCGTAAAATTTATCGTCCCAATCAATATCCTTCGAATAGGTGTACATAAACAAACCGTCCGGTTTGTAAATGAATATTTAATTTATTCACATTCACGTTAAAAATTATATTTTTAACGACCAAATTATTTTATTAAACCTATGAATATTCTATTCGGTTCATTTATTAAATAAAATGATATCTTTATTTTTCTAACTTATTTTAGAAAATTTCGGCGGCATAACGGCACGATGCTAGAAACGGGACAAGGCCTAGCCTTATCCCCGGTCTAATAATGGCCCACGCCATACACATATCAATCAAATCCATTCCATTTCACCAAACAATCAAATTCAAATCAAATGATCTAACCTACTACACAACCAAACAAACAAGTCCATGGTCTGTGGACGATGGTGTCGGGTGCTACTAAACACCGCATGCATCCTAGTATATATTTATATAACTAGAAAAGAAAAGTTAAAGTGAGAAGTTCTCACCAAGGGTTCCACTCCACCGTGCTTTGCTTTTGAACTGTTGAACCGTTTGGATCTATTTGACATTCCAATGCAGTCCTTTCACGCTGTTCAAATAAAATTATATTTTTATTGCTTCATTCTAATAAATAAAAATCATATTTTTATATTTCCATTTCATATATAAAGATTGAATTTTTATTTCACCGCTATAAAAATCACATTTTTACTTCACTATATATATAATAAAAATCAGATTTTTATTCTTTCTATAATATAAAAATCATATTTTTATTCGATTAAAAATCCTATCTTAGTTTTGATAAAAGTCACATCTTTGTTCGATTTAAAAATCAACATCAACTAATATGATAAATAAATAAATTTTAAATCACCTTTCTTCGCTGAGCTAGGAGGGAGGAGGGGTTTAAGGGTTCGATTTCGGATCTGGAAGCGTCGGAGGTGGTGCATTTGCCGGCGCCGGAATGCAGGGGGAGTGTTGGAGGCGGTTGACCTTCTGAGTTGGCGCGGGGACAGAGTGCGGCAGTGTGAGGTGGTGCCAGGTCCGGTGGAGGTGGGCGATTGGCTAGGGTTATGGGTTTTTGGGTTTGGGGGAGGACGTCGATCAGGATTTCGAGAGGAGGGGAGGTCGTTGTCGAGATGGAGGGGGGAATCGTCGGAGGTGGTGGGGTTCGACGGAGGCGCGATGTGGGGTGGAGGCGCAGGTGACGTGGTCTGGAAAAGGGGCGGCGTGAATTTCTATTTTGACTGTGGGATGAGATTATGAAGGGTTTGACCAAAAGGAGATTATATATATAATATTTTATTATTTTAATGTTTAATTTTCTTTAAAACTCAATATCGTAACGAACTCCAAACGAATCCCAACGACTGTCGCCCCTAGCTAAATACCCCCATTCCGAACAAAATGGGATATGTTTTGTGAGCCAATTCGATCGTTATGATCAATTTCCGTTGAATTTAAAATATAAATCTTTATATATTCAATTTAAACACACATTTCAGTTTACCGGGGCTACATACAATCCCTAAAAATTCCCAAAAAATTATTTCTGGCTTCGTATTGATGATATGGTCCTAACAAAACTAGTTTCGTCGAATTCTGAGACTGTTTGAAAAATGGCCATTTTCAAGTCGATTAAAATCAACTAAAACTGGTCAAACGCGTTTAGCTTCACCACGCTTACATATTGATTCGAAAAATTATGAAATTTGAAACCTAGCAATAATTTGACATCACGGATCCAACAAAAGTAGTTTCGTCGAAAACCGAGGTCATTTGCAAAATTTCCATTTTTAAGGGCTAGAATTCCATAGCAACTATTCTGAATTTTCAACTAGACATATCCTTTGATTCCCGCTATGAAATTTCATTTTCGGATTCGTTGGAAAAATATTCTCAATTAGATTCTATTATTTTTGGTTTCGCTAAATTCCGGTTTATTTTGCACCCGGTATGTTCAATTGAAATTTGAAATCGAATTGTCGAACTACCGCGCCATTTTCAATTCCTTTTATAATTATATATAATTATTTATATTCTAACGATGACGTATATAAATATATACATTCTAATTCTATTGAAAATAAATTTCTTGTCGATATTATTTAAAATAAATCGTTTTAGATATTGAAAATTCACTAAAATTGCCAAAATAAAAATTTTAAACTGGCTCGCATTTCCGGGTTGTTACAATCTCCCCCACTTAAAACTTTTCGTCCCCGAAAAGGAAAAAAGCCGAAAGTTGTTTAACTAATCAACTCAACTTCAACTATTTTGATTACGGCTTAAGTTCTTCAACTTTACAGTTTCTAAGAAATTTTCAATTTTTTCAAAAATTTGGCAAACACCCTAAATTTTCGAAAAATTTCGCCATAACCTCCCCTGCACCGGGAGCACCGGGAAAATCCCGAAATTGCCATACAGGCCCTCTGATCTCAAAAAGAAAAATAAAAAGCCAAGCGGCTAGCCAATCGGCTCATAAAATCATCATCACCCAAACAAAACAGTAAATTATGGTAAACTTGTACCTATTTTTCGGGCAAACAAATTTTATTCTTCTGCTCTAGCCTCCTTGCTATGACCTATTCAATGTAAGTACATGTATGCAAGCAAATGCGACCAATTTTCAATACAGTTCAATATTTGATTCAATTAGGCTAAATGGTTCAAAATTATTAAACAAATAAACAAACAACACAAACATCGATCAATTAGTGAATTATCGTTTCAAATTCATAATTTTGATATATATACAGAAAATCATGTTTTTGATGCCAAATCACAACAAATAAATCTATCTATATAAGTTTGGGTTCTCACACTAGTCTAATGGAAATATATAGAAATCACACCTTCGAAACACGAACATAAATATTGGTGATGGAGCTCCATTATCAAAATCACCTCCAAGGGACTAGATTGTGAATCTATATCTATCCAGTATATTAAAACTTCGAATATACGTTCATGACGCGTATATGCAAAATCTTTATATACTCGATTGTCCAAATTCAAAGTAAATAAATATTCAAATACGTATAAAATGGTTTAAATTTTCAAAACAAAATTTGTTTTCATTTGAAAAAATATACTCTTCACACTCGTTCTAGGATACTACTAATCCTATCTCTAGCGAGTCATTCTAATTGGATATTACTAATCCAATATCTGATGAATTCTTTCCTATGGCTCTAATGTGTCTTGTCCTCGAGCTTTGTAAACCAAAGCTCTGATACCAACTGTAACGGCAAGGAATTTCGCTCGCTCCGAATCGATCGTTAAACCGACCAAGACCGTTCGAAACCCCTGATCGTTTTGAGAACACGACAAATTGGAATGCAAACAGAAGAATATTTCATTGTTATTGCAACAATTCATTAGAATACAAGAATATACAGAGTATGAATAAATATTATGCAGCAGAAAATATCAGAGATTTCAATAAATTACATAGCAGCGGATAACAATACAAAACACAACTGAAAATAATACACGGATACAGAGCTTTCCGAGCATCGTTCCAGCTGTAAATCAGGATCCTGTGAATATAAATCTGCAAAACCAAAACTACTAGCTGCCCGTGTAGAAAATAAGGGCACCCAGAGTTTAGGTTAAAACAATAAACTCCAGGTCAGTCATGTGACTGGTGTGAGAACTAAAACAGTTGTTTAAATCAATTTTAAAAGAGAGTAATTCAAGGGACCACGCCGTATAACCCGGAACGGGTTTCCTCCCAAGAACACCTGTGCATAGAATAAACAACGCAATGCTTTTTCGAAAAATGAAGCGATTATAAGACCCAGGTCCCATCACACAATGCAACACAAGCCGGTGGATAGGGTTTTCCCTTATAATAGCCAAACATGTTTGGTACGTTCAAAACAAATCATTTGATACTATAATAAGTTTATAGTGTCAAAACAATTTCAATTATAAATATCAATCATAGACGGCATAGTATCTCATGCTACTATGTCGCCATACTAGGCTCTACAAATAAAACCGAAATACACGTATTGGAAATTGGATTTCCGTCATGAGTCGAGGCAAGGGGCATGCTCCTCTCCGCTTCGAGACACTCTAACAAATGCCTCGGGACTACACACTCTGGGTAACCCCTGGATCTTCAGGGCCGGTCCTCCGTTACGTTTGAGGATTAGTTATTCCTGAACACACGTTTCCCTGTCCTTACAGACCTAAAATCGAGGCGCCTCGCATCCAACAACCACATAGGTGAAAAGTATATAAATGTCAGGGCTAGTAAGTCACTGACACCACCAAAGCTAGAAAGAAACGTCGTGCTCTCCCTGCAGTCCTTATCCCGTTTTTGACTCATACCGAGATGTGAGGCTCGCGAATTCACGTTATACAAAAAGCTACGCCACGCTGGTCGTGCTTTGATCATCAACCACAAGACTTTGCTTTTCAATAGATGACTTGATCAATTGCCACTTAGGCGTGCCACACAGGCAATTCATGCCATGCGACTGATGTCCATCGATATACAACCTCTGAGCTCGTATGTCTCAGAGAAGGGCGTTAAGCAAAAGAATAAATTCTCCGCCGCCAAACAGATGTATATTTAATAGAGATCAATCAACATAGAATAAAATCCAATGTCAGACACACGGTCCATTTACAAGTTCGTTCTGGGTCTGAACGAAACCGGAGGCACTTTCCTCGCATATCCATCGATCTCCAAGTACGTCTGGATGACCACCAACTGATTCCCTCATCTTAGGTGTACAGCCCAATCAAGATCATCAGTAATCACCCAAACGATGTGAAGACTTCCGGTCTTCGACCACCGTCATCATCTTCGACTTATCGTCGAATCGGTTATTCAGAATGGGTATAAACCCGGCCTTTCCGAACAACCCGCGTATATTATAAACAAATGTTACACAAACACAACATACGCCTCATTCCAATTCATTAGTCACTAACCGAAAATCAGTAAGAGGTCAATTCCCCAAATATTAACCTCGAAGGCCGAAACCAACATCAGATCAATACCCAGGAAACCATTCTTCTTAACTAACCTACAGCTAGTTTCTAAATTTCATATTATTAGGATAGGGTTCCCATTAATTTTATCAAAGATAAATTCTTTTAAAATTTATTCTTTAATCTTCCATTGGATGTCATATCAAACCAAATTATGGTTTTCCAAACTAGTCGAGATTAGCGAACCACACCGAAGTAATTATTTATTTTATTTCCCAATCCCAACCTATTCATCCCATGGAGCAAAACTGTTATTACCCCATAACTAACACCACGGTGTTATCGGTAAATTTAATTACCATTTCACGTACAAATCTAATTAAAGATTTAACTATCGCTCGGAGCAAAACTGACGATACTCCATTCTCGCTCATTTTCCAAATTTGATAATTTATTATCAATTCACATTTCAATCTAATTGCAGATTCATTAAAACTCCTTTTACTGGGTCAAAGAACTAATGTCATTTAAAACACAGTTCACGATAAACCCAAATCACATTATATTTATTATCGGGTTAAAGAACAAGTGTTATTTAAAACACCATTCAAGATAAACCCACAAATCAATTCTAATTCAATTCCAATCAAACATATTAGAAATTCCGATTATTTAAAACCCCTTTTTAAATCCAATTTATTTATTTAAAAAAAAAAGTTGGGTTTTAATTTTAGTTCAGAACTAGTTCATTTCGATAAAAATCTATTTTTATCTTTACAAATGTGGGATTTTTCATCCCAATTTTTCACAAATCATTTCTTATGATTTTACACAAATTATTACTATTTTTAATAATTTTATCAAGGCCCGTACAGTCGATTTCCAACAACGGCCATCGAACTGCACCTACAGCGACCTTTTCCAAATTTGATTTGGACATAATTCCAAATCCAACCGTTAGATTTCAAATTTCTAATATTCGTTAGAAAGCTCTTTTTGATACGAACCCAACGGTTCTGGTTTTAGGAGAATCCGACGGTCGGGTCTCCCGTAATGTCTGTTCGAAATCATTGGTCGAAATTCACGAACTGCCGCGGCGCGGCAAGTTCTATTCAGGCCATTATATTATATATATAATATATATTTCGTCGATTTCCTTTTAAAACGTATTTTATAAATCATTTTAAATTCGTTTCAAAACAATTTCAACTTCCATTTCAAATTCAAATCAAAATTGGTTTTTTTTTCTTATAAATTCGTTTTACCTTCATTTCTATTTGATTTCAATTCAAATCGATTTCAATTCTATTTCAATTCGTTTTCAATTGAATTCAATTCAATTTTGAATTCATTTTCTATTCAATTTAATTCGAATTCGTTTTCTATTCAATTCAATTCGAATTCGTTTTCTATTCAATTCAATTCGAATTCGTTTTCTATTCAATTCAATTCGAATTCTATTTTTAAATCTCTTTTCAATATTCATTATAAAACGAATATAATCAATATAAATATCGTTCACGTCAAAATAGCGCATCTCTAATCAACACCGGCTTTATATTTTTCAATAACTTCGTTATTCTTTTCAACAAATGAATCTATATTTCTTTCAATACATGACTCTATATTTTTGTCAACACATGACTAATCTCAGCGAATGAGTACTGTCCACGTGTGACTATTTTTGTTATTTAATATATTTTATAAAAATTATGGTATCTATCGTTTGATTTAAATCAGACTCCAACCGTAAATTAGTAAGAGAACGATTCCCTAAATATTAACCCCGAAGGCCGAAACCAACATCAGATCAATATCCAGGAGACCACTCGTCTCATCTATTTTCCAGTTAATTTCTAATTTTATATATGATAAAGATGTAAATTTTATTGTTAAAATATTTCGTTCAATACATGACTAATCTCAACGGATGAGTACTGTCAACACATGAACCTTTATTTTAAAATATTCTTTATCTTCCCAATTGGAATGAGGCCCAATCAATTACCATATAAAGTTAATTATATGGATTCCATACAACACAAGTATATAATAGCAACGATAAATAATCAACCATCATCCAAAGTGCACTACACTGTATAAGCATCAAATATAGATATCTAACGCTTACAACAGCCTGTCGATCCATCGATCGACATACAACTGATTACTGGGATTGGTGTATGCCGTATTTTATCCCAATACCCGTGTGGGGTTTCAAACAATCAAACACAGATTTTATTTGTGCAGTTGGGCGATGTGTAAAATTTATCGTCCTAATCAATATCCTTCAAATAGGTGTACATAAACAAACCGTCCGGTTTGTAAATGAATATTTATTTTATTCACATTCACGTTAAAAATTATATTTTTAACGACCAAATTATTTTATTCAACCTATGAATATTCTATTCGGTTCATTTATTAAATAAAATGATATTTTATTTTTCTAACTTATTTTAGAAAATTTCGGCGGCATAACAGCACGATGCTAGAAACGGGACAAGGCCTAGCCTTATCCCCGGTCTAATAATGGCCCACGCCATACACATATCAATCAAATCCATTCCATTTCACCAAACAATAAAATTCAAATCAAATGATCTAACCAACTACACAACCAAACAAACAAGTCCATGGTCTGTGGACGATGGTGTCGGGTGCTACTAAACACCGTCTGCATCCTAGTATATATTTATATAATTAGAAAAGAAAAGTTAAAGTGAGAAGTTCTCACCAAGGGTTCCACTCCACCGTGCTTTGCTTTTGAACTGCTGAACCGTCTGGATCTATTTGACATTCCAATGCAGTCCTTTCACGCTGTTCAAATAAAATTATATTTTTATTGCTTCATTCTAATAAATAAAAATCATATTTTTATATTTCCATTTCATATATAAAGATTGAATTTTTATTTCACCGCTATAAAAATCACATTTTTACTTCACTATATATATAATAAAAATCAGATTTTTATTCTTTCTATAATATAAAAATCATATTTTTATTCGATTAAAAATCCTATCTTTGTTTTGATAAAAAATCACATCTTTGTTCGATTTAAAAATCAACATCAACTAATATGATAAATAAATTAATTTTAAATCACCTTTCTTCGCTGAGATAGGAGGGAGGAGGTGTTTTAGGGTTCGATTTCGGATCTGGAAGCCTCGGAGGTTGTGCATTTGTCGGCGCCGGACTGTAGGGGGAGTGCTGGAGGCGGTTGACCTTCTGAGGTGGCGCGGGGACAGAGGGCGGCGGTGTGAGGTGGTGGCAGGTCCGGTGGAGGTGGGCGACTGGCTAGGGTTATGGGTTTTCGTGTTTGGGGGAGGACGTCGATCAGGGTTTCGAGAGGAGGGGTGGTCGTTGTCGAGATGGAGGGGGGAATCGTCGGAGGTGGTGGGGTTCGACGGAGGCGAGATGTGGGGTAGAGGCGCAGGCGACATGGTATGCAAAAAGGGGCGGCGCGATTTTCTATTTTGACTGTGGGATGAGATTATGAAGGGTTTGACCAAAAGGAGATTATATATATATAATATTTTATTATTTTAATGTTTAATTTTCTTTAAAACTCAATATCGTAACGAACTCCAAACGAATCCCAACGACTGTCACCCCTAGCTAAATACCCCCATTCCGAACAAAATGGGATATGTTTCGTGAGCCAATTCGATCGTTATGATCAATTTCCGTTGAATTTAAAATATAAATCTTTATATATTCAATTTAAACGCACATTTCAGTTTACCGAGGCCACATACAATCCCTAAAAATTCCCAAAAAATTATTTCTGGCTTCGTATTGACGATACGGTCCTAACAAAACTAGTTTCGTCAAATTCTGATACCGTTTGAAAAATGGCCATTTTCCAGTCGATTAAAATCAACTGAAACTGGTCAAACGCATTTAGCTTCGCCACGCTTACATATTGATTCGAAAAATTATGAAATTTGAAATCTAGCAATAATTTGACATCACGAATCCAACAAAAAGTGGTTTCATCGAAAACCGAGGTCGTTTGCAAAATTTCCTTTTTAAGGGCCAGAATTCCATAGCGACTATTCTGAATTTTCAACTGGACATATCTTTTGATCCCCGCTATGAAATTTCAATTTTTCGGATTCGTTGGAAAGATATTCTCAATTAGATTATATTATTTTTGGTTTTGCTAAATTCCGGTTTATTTTGCACCCGGTATGTTCAATTGAAATTTGAAATCGAATTATCGAACTACCGCGCCATTTTCAATTCCTTTTATTATTATATATAATTATTTATATTCTAAAGACGACATATATAAATATATATACGTTCTAATTCTATTCAAAATAAATTTCTCATCGATATTATTTAAAATAAATCATTTTAAATATTGAAAATTCACTAAAATTGCCAAAATAAAAATTTTAAATTGGCTCGCATTTCCGGATTGTTACATCCACTCTGCCCCATGAAGTCATGATGACTTCACTGCACTGGCTTATAGCCTTGCTACGATCAGTCTGCCCCATGGAGTAATAACTACCCCACTGCACTAATCCGTGGCCAAACATCCATCTTGGTGGTGAATCAAAGTTATGGACGTCGATAACCCCTTAGCACACGTCCCGCAGCAAAGCCCAATCATGAAGTTGACTCGTTGGTTCCCATCTAGATCTTGAGTACAAACTTTTCGTTTAGACTACCCTTGCATCTAGGGTTTTGGTCTCCTCCGGATTGGTCTCCTTTTCCATGCCCTCGGTCCGGTTTGGTTGTATACTCTCTAGGCCTGTTCGTGGTACATGCTCCGGTTCGTAGTCCTCACCTTCCGGTTTAGTTCGTGGTGCTCTGGTGCTCGCCGGTTCGTGGCACCCATCGGTTCGGGTCAGTGACCCAACAACGATTCGTGGAAACTCAGTTCGTGGCTCCTTCCTTCCTACATCGGTTCAATTCACATGTTCTAGGTCCAAGCGTCGGTTCGTGGTGTCCTTGTCACGAGTGGTTCGGGTCGGAGATGGGTTCCTGGATCATGAGCAGGTTGAGGTGCTTCGGTTCGGTTTGGAAATGGATGTCACGATCAGGTCGGTTCAGAGGGGTGCGATCCTATCCGGTTTCCTGCACAGTTTCCTGCAACTTTCCAGCGACTTTTTTGCACCATACGATGGCGTTTTGACCAATTTATCTATTCTAAACAATCATAAAGCATTCCAAGCAGTCATAGCAACATGTATAATCAACCATAAGCACAAAAACAACAATCTAATGTGTTGAAATGGATCAAACAAACCCAAAAACCCATGTTTTCTCCTTAATCATGTTTAATCATAACTAATGATAGGATTAGCAAAACTTAACCAAATTAATCCAAATTTCTAACAAAGGCGTAAAATAATATTTTGAAATTTCTGAGTATTTTTCCAGAATTTAATAATGCTTAATTTCGCTAATTATCACTAATCAACCCTAATTAGCCGTAATTAGTGAAAACAATTGTAAATCACTCACCTTAGCCACAAATAAAATATCAAATCTGAAAACTCCACAGTTTGGGTCGAATTCTAATGCCTAGCAGTAGCTCCAACTTTGATTTGGTGCTATTTCTCCTTGATTTGACATAGATTAGCTTAATATCCTTGATTAGAGAGCGATTTGGGATGAAATTAGAAGGTGGAGGCCATGGCTAGGGTTAGAGAAATGTTTTAGGCGGCTGAGAAAATGAAATTAGATCGTTTCGTAACTGATTTCAACCTCCCCATAATCCTAATCCCGAAATGGGTTATGGGCCTAGCTGCTAATCACCCTAACTAGGCCCGGTTAAGCTGTTTTTCACCTTCTAAACCTTAATTCAGCCATATCTCCCAAATGGTAAGTCCGTTTGACAAGTATGACCACTCTACGGAAAGTTAAACCATTATCCAGATTTAATCGAAGTGGTTTCAGTTCAAAACTCCTTACCAATCAAAAGTTGTGGGAAAAAAAGATTCGCCAGGGGTAAAATGGTCATTTACAAAATCGAACAAAATCATGAACATTGGAAATGACCCCAATAGCCGTTCCCCAAAATTACACGACTATATAACCTCATAGGAAAAAGAAATAAATATTCTACGATCCTCCAATGCGTAGAATGCAGGTCGTTACAAACTTCCTTTACATGGTGATCATGATTATGATCTAACACCGATGAGTGCTCATTCCCATTTAGATTGATCTCAATTTTATAAGGTTCCAGATTGGATTGAGCAGCAAGGAGAGTTTCCGTTTTATCCACTAAAGTTTTATTTTGCTTATTGAAAATCGGTGGCAATAGCTTTAAACCTGCCATGGGTTACTCTAGCTTCCACAGTTTCAGCGACCGTCGGGTTATTGGTTTGAGGAATGGTGGAGACATCCAATTTTACCGCATTTTTGCGAGTCAACTTTTAAAGATATGAGATTCGTTTGAGTGGCCAGAAGCATATCAAGCTTATCCATTAAAGCTTTGTTTGAAATTGTTGCTTGTTGAATCAAGTCGCCCACCACCGTATTTAACAGATCTTGAGGTATGCCAACTCCAATTCCCAAGGATCGATCAATATTTGGAAGATTAGCTCATGGAATGGTGATAGCTTCATGATTGACACTCCCCGAACTTCCGACAGACTTATTGTCGTACTTCTTTGGTAGAGGCATAACTTCGTGCAACATTTCTGATTTTGGTAGAGACCTTTTGAATTTGACAGAGAGTTCGTTGATTGACTTAGATCATAGATTTGTAGAATTTATGGTAGATTTAGGCTTAGAACTCCAATGGTAGGCTCTAAGCCTTGAGAGAAGTGTGATGGAAGGAGATACTAACGCGACGCCACGGTAGGCGCCAAATGTTAAAACCGAAATTTGATTTCAACACCAAAGGTGCTTTATAAGCACTTCACCAAATGGTTAGATTAAAATATGAGACCACGTAATCACAAAATAAAGAGCACAAAATGAAGACAAGGAGTTTTTATAGTGGTTCATCTATAATAGATCTACGTCCACTTTTGAATCACTTCTCATTATGATATCTCGTTTTACAACATACTTGAATTCTCTCTTTACATTGATTTCTCTCTTTCCTTTCTTTTCGATTTTTTATGATCTAAATTGCACTTGAATTGACAAAGGAATTTGAGAGATATTCTGCTTTGTGATGGTGGATGTATGAATCTTCAATCATTTTAGCAATCAGACGATCTTCATAGATTCCATAGCGATTTAGTGTTAGATCTAGGCTTCAGAGAGGATTAGAAGCGGTTTGAGATCACTTGAATCATGTTGGAGAGTGTAACGGCCCGGGTTCCGCCCGACCCGATCGATCGCTAGATCGACCAAGACCGTTCAAACCCCGAGTACGTTAACTTTGGGAATACAACAACATCAGAACAATAACAACAGACTTTTATTACATTATGGTAATGTTACATCAGAGTACAGAATATCAGAGTACATCGATTAAAATTACAGTGGAAGATAAATTACAATATTATAATACATTGCAGCGGAAACAATAAAATAGATACAGCGGAAGACAACTATGCTCTGGACACAGCTTTAAGTTTCAATCCAGAATCTTGCTCGAGATAAGGACCTGTAGACAAACTACTCGACTGCCCGTATGGAAAGAGGGCACCCGAGTTTGTAAAGGTGGAAACAAACAACGGGTCAGTCATGGGACTGGTGTGAGAATTCCTAACTAATTTCACTAATAACAATAATACAAATCCAAGGACCATGCCGCTAACGCGGAACGGGTTTTATTCCAATGGATTGCCGGTGCACAAAATAAAGTGAATCGTTAAACAACGCAATGCTTTTTAGGAAAATGAAACCATCATAAGACTCAAGTCCCATCACACAATACAACGCAAACTAAAGGATAAAGTTTTGCCTTATAACGGTCAAAAATGCTTGATACGTTAAAAGCGAATTTGATATTATTATTAGTGTGTATACATTTCAAAAACATTTCAAAGTAAATGTATCAATCCTAGGAAGCATAGCTACCATATACTATGCCTCCATACTAGTAATACAATCAAAACCGCATGAGGTCGTATTGGAAATTGGGTTTCCGTCATGAGTCAAGGCTAGGGAGGAGCACCTTACCGATTCGAGACACTCTAGCTAATGTCTCAGGATTCCCCGCAGAGAACCCTTGGATCTTGCAGGGCCGGTCCACACTTGCGGTTTGTGGATTGGCAATTCCTGAACACACGTTTCCCAGTCCTATAGGACCTATCATCCGAGGCGCCTCATTCCATCATCCACATAAGTAAATATCAGCCAGTTTAAGCACCGACACCACTTCTAGCTAGAAAGAAACGTGCTGCTCTCCCTGCGTTCCCTTCTCCCGTTTTAGACTCGACCGGGTTGTGAGGCTCGCGAAGTAACGTTATAACCACAAGGCCTGCTTTTCAATGAAGCCTTGATCATCTTCATCTTGGCGTGTCACGTTGACAATTCACGCCATGTGATTGATAACTATTAATACACAACCTCTAAGGGTGTTAAGCAAGAGAATAAATTCTCCGCCACCAATGGTCGTATATTAATAGAAATCAATTTACATAGAACAAAATTCAACGTCAGACACACATTCCATTTATAAGCTTATGCTCTGGGTCTGAGCGAAAGCCAAATCCATACAAATTGACACTACGTCCGGACAACTACCATCTTAGCCCCGTCTTGGGAGCAAATCAATCAAGGGCCTCAACACTAGTTACCCATTCGATGTGAAGATCGTTGGTCTTCAATCGCCGTATTCAATTCTTCGAACGTCGTATAATTATTTGGAATGAGAGAAAACTCGAAATTTCCAAATAACTCGCACGATTTAAAATTAGGTGCTATACATAAACCACATTAATGCCTCATTCCAATTCAGAATATCCTTTTAATAAAGTATTCACATTATTATGGAAAGGTTCCCATAAATTTTATCAAAGATAAATCTTTCAACTTATTCTTTAATCGTCCTTTATTCTCCTTCAATCTAATTAAAGATTTATTTAAAACTTTATTAAGTTTTAGTCTCCTAAAATCATTCTTAAATGACTAATCACTTTTCTGGAATAATCTTATCTTTAATTCGGGTTTAAGAACTGATGTTATTTAAAACATAGTTCAAGAGAGACCCCGTTTCATGTTTCATTAATTCCCAATTTAATATGTAATATTAGGCACCTCTTCTTTTAGAAAATTCATTTAATCTTAATTAAAAGATTAATTAACAAATCAAAATTTCACTATTGATTTGAGTTTCAAGAACTAATGTCCTTCAAAACATTGTTCACAAACAACCCATAATCAATTTAATTTTTATTTCAATTATAATTGATAATTGAGAATCTCATTTAAATCTAAGTAAAAAGATTTTCCTTATTTTTACATATTTTAAAACGTTTATAAATTCGTTTCCAAGACGATTCCAACTTTTATTCCAACTATAATCTAAAAATTGATTATTCTATAGGTTATCCTTTTATAATAATATTATTTCCAAAATATTAATTATGAAATTTCTCTTTTAATATTCATTATAAAATGGATAAAATAAATTGATAAACTCGTTCGGGTTTTTAAAATGCGTTGCTATTTTTTAAAATGGATTAAATAGCCCAACTCATTTTCTTATCCATTTGTATTTTATAATGGGCTAGACCTCTCACATTAAGCCTACGACTTATGGATGTTGGATGTGTCGGTCGGTTCCGAGCAGACTTATTCCACAAGTTGGGCTTAACCTCGTGTCATGGCCCGTTTCGTATTTGTGCACTTGGACCTCTCACATTAGGTTCAACATTAGTGGCTGCTGGATATGCCGGTCGGGTCCGGGCAGACTTCCACCACAAATGTAACCTAACCTCGTGTCCAAGCAAATTATAATTTATAATTATAATTAATTTTTCCAAAACATATTATTTGAAATTATCCTTTCCATTAAGGAATCTTAATTTCAAGATATCCTTTATTTCTAAATATCTAGATTTCAAGTATCTTAATATAAATTGTATCTTTCCATATTCTTATAATATTAAAATAATATTAGAATAATATTTTCGAAATGTATAATTTTGAAATTCGAACTTGAAATATTAATTAGTCATTTATTGCTACATTTATTCTTGATAACTTTAGAAAATTGTGCATTGGAATGAGACTCAAATCAAATACCATTAATTAATGGATTCATACAACGCATTTGTGAAATAATGATAGACATTCCTTTATCACAAAATTAACATTTAGATAACATTCACACAACATTCAAATAAAATCCAAATAATAATATATTGTTTGTGCACTTGGGCGATGTGTGAAAATATCAGCCCAATCAACATATACAAGTCAGGCAACTTGTGTATGGCAGTGTAACATATTTGAATTATCATAAATAATAATAAATTAACATTAATTAGCGTGCTACGTATTTTCAAATTTCAAACATTTTATCACATCCAAACGTCAATTCACAACATATCATGCATGCCACAGAAATAATTCACAAACATTCACCACAGACATTTATATACATTTATGGAAATAAACAATAACCGTAAATTAAATGATGCTAACTTTACTTCCATTTTCTTAAAATTAATCCAACTTTTGTTTACTAACATGTGAATTTATAATACATGAAATTAATCCAACTTTTTATACTCATGACATATTTTTATATTAACATAATGACAACCTTTTCTTATATTAACATAATGACAAATTTTTTATTAACATAAAGACAACCTTTTTTATACTTTCATAAATGACAACTTTTATATTAGCATAATTGACATATTTATATCATAAATGACAAATTGATATTAACATAATTGACGTATTTATATTGTAAATGACAAATTGATATTAACATAATTGGCCAATTTATATCGTAAATGAGAAATTTGATATTAACCTAATTGACCAATTTATATCGTAAATGACAAATTTGATATTAACATAATTGACCAATTTATCAACAAAATGATACTTTAATGTTAACAAAACATTTCTCAACATGACGAACAAAAATAAGGTTTCATTTGTTTACAATTTTTTTTTACATGTAAAATAATGTTTTTATGTAAACAAGTCTATACATTAACAAATAAAAATAATGTTTTTTTAATTTGTAACAAATTCTATGACAGCAAAAAATGTTTTATTTTCAATTCAAATAAACATTTCTAAGTAAGATGATGTTTTTGATCTAATTAAACAAGTCTAATCAAAATGATACTTTTGTTCTAGTATGGCAATTATAGCATAAAAGATATTTTTATTCTCATATGACAATCCTAACATAAAAGGTATTTCTAAATAAAATAACATGTTTTTGGTTTCAACATTTCTAATTCAATGAAACAAAAAACAAATTTTATTATGTCAATTCTCAATTAACAAAAATGACAACTTTGTATTGTCAATTCTAATTTCAACGAAAAGAACAATCTTATATTGTCAATTCATATTTCAACAGAAACAAATAATTTTGCTCCACTATTTGGTTACAGCAAAAATTAATAATTTTGTTTTCAATACTTTGATCACGACAAAATGATATATTTGTTCTCAGCAAAAATGACATATTTATTCACAACTAGTTTATTATAACAACAATGATACATTTGTTCACAACTATTCTATAATAACAAAAATGACATATTTGATTCAACAATTGCACTTTAACTAGAGTGACAATTTTAATCCGGTTATTCTTTTTCATAAAGATTGGTATTCTTGTTTCCATAGTTTTATTCAACGCAAACATCAAACATTTTATAATAACAAACATGCTATGTTTATCACAGCAATCATCCAATTAATAGATCTCTGTACAGTGACAATTCCAAATCAAATCACGTATGACAATAAATTTGAATTTAACCACGGCTCAGGAGAAAAATCACAATCACAATTGGTTATTTTTAATTTAAATAAATAAGTAGAATTCTCACCTTGATCGGATCTGAAATCATTAATAATGATTGCTTCTAACAGAAGGTTTAATTTAACCAAAATTTCTACGAGCTCCAAATCTTGTCCAGAGTGGTCTCATTGCGTAGATTAGGCCAAGATGATCCCAATGTATTTTGTTTCATCAAATTCAGATTTGATTTGCATAAGATATGAACATTTAAATTTTTGATTACATTAATTAATCAAAAATTTAATTTAAGATTCAGAATTCTCACCGATCTCTAATTCAAAGCCGTATGTTTTCCCTTTTAGTTCAGAATTTCAATTCTAAAATTCATCAAATCCGTAAAGCGTTTGGAGGAAGGAAGAAAAGAGGAATGGCGGCTATGGCTTGGAGAAGAAGGAAAGAAGATGGAAATTGGGGTTCTTTAACCCTATATTTATACAACTATTATTTTTGCAAGAAGAATCCCTTATTTTTTTATTTATTATTTATGAGGTCTGAAGATTTATAAATATACAGAGAAGAGAGAAAAAAGGGGGAGTAAAGGGAATGTCTTCATATCTAAAAAAAATGAATTTGAATGATAAATAAAAGAGGAGAGAGAGTAGAGAATAAATGCACAAGTTATTTTCCCCATATACCTCTTTTTATTTATAAAGAAATTAAATGCTTGCTTTATTTTATCTAATTGTTTAAGTAGTGCGATCTTTTTTTTCAAAAACACACAACATAACATAAAATAATTTTAGGAACCTATTTAGTTGCAAGAAACGATAAATAGAAGAGAATATATATACATATAGTTGATTTAAAGGAAAGGAAGAAAGAAAGAAGAAGAAAAAACGTTGGAAAACAAAAGAAGAGAGAAAAGAGAAAACAAGAATGTTAATTAATACATGAGGTAGAAATGGGAAAGGAAATAAGAGGAGAGAAGGAAGTATGGTTAATATAAAGACAAATAAAATGAATGCATTATTTATTGCTTGATAGGAAATTGTGAAACTTTTCAAATTTCAAAACATATAAAATTAAAATGTTAGAGTTTAAGGAACATGTTAAATTAGACATACACATACAAGGTTAAAAAATATTCTAGATATATGCATAGACAACGCTGATAGTTTTGTAGTTTTTTTCTCTTTGTTTCTTAAATAAAAAGAAAAGGGAAATATAAATACATAGAGTAGGTTTATTTTTGAAGAAAAATAATGATGGATTAAAAAAAGGGAAAGAGAAATAAAGGGATGTAATTTAAGAGATAAGAATACATATGTGAAAATAGAATGAAGAGAAATAAATTTATAGAATGAGGAATAATGAACTAATAAATAAAGGAAATAAATGAATGCCTAGGAAGGAAGGTAAAAGAGGCAGGTAACCATGCATTCATGTTATGGCCTTTTATGTTTCATTATTTTAGTTTGACATAAAATTTCATTCCTTTATGAAAATTGACCGTCCTTATTGTTTGCCTTCATCATGAATATAACATATAGATATCTTTTAAAAATATATGTTGGATGTGTGGTTTAATAGTGCATATGAATCTTTAATTAGCTATATCTACTAAATAAACTAAAAATCTTGTATTTTCAAAGATGACAAGTCGCAGTTCACACTTATATCTTTAAACCTTCTATTTTCTATTTTTTTAATACACATAAATGTTTCGGGACCCTTTTCATTTTTTTTAAATTCGAGTGTTTCACAAATTAAAGAAATAAAAGTGGCATAATGCATAAAACATAAATGGAAATGAATTTTATATTTAATGGACGCATACGATATATGATCGAAGAAAATAAAGTGGAAGAAATATTACGTTCATAATTTATTTCTCTAAAAAGAGTTTAATAGGGAAAGTAGAAAAAGAATAGGAAAGAAAATAAACTTCATAAAATGTGAATGAGCAAAGAAATTTTGTGCAAGATTTATTTGACTATTAATGTCAACATTAATTAACGAACGTTACTTTGTCGATCACATGCGACATGAAATTTACTATATAAATAAAGTGAAACAAATAAATTTTATCATTTAATTTTTCAAATCAAACATATCTTATAGTTGAAACTCAACTTTGTGACAATTTCTTATTAAAAATTATATTGAACCTTTAAAATAAAATCAAGGATTCAACTGCTATTATTATTATTTTAATTTAAAAATAGAATTTTTAAATTCTCCCGTATTTTCTAACAAAATTTTATGAAATAAAAATTTTAAATTTATCCTCAATTTCCGGGTTATTACAATCTCCCCCACTTAAAACTTTTTGTCCTCGAAAAGGAACGAAGCTAAGAAAAGAAGACAGTAAGTTCGTATTCTATGTCACAATTACGCTCTCTCGTATACGTAATACTCTCAACTCGTTCTAGGGCATTACTTACCCCATCTCTAACGAGTTTTCTCATTCCAGAATACTGCTAATCCTATCTCTATTGAGTATTCTTATTGGATATTACTAATCCAATCTCTAATGAGTCTCTTGTTTCATTCTAACGAGTTGTACCCCAAAGATTTGAATTAACCAAAGCTCTGACACCAACTGTAACGGCCCGGGTTCCGCCCGACCCGATCGATCGCTAGATCGACCAAGACCGTTCAAACCCCGAGTACATTAACTTTGGGAATACAACAACATCAGAACAATAACAACAGACTTTTATTACGTTATGGTAATGTTACATCAGAGTACAGAATATCAGAGTACATCGATTAAAATTACAGTGGAAGATAAATTACAATATTATAATACATTGCAGCGGAAACAATAAAATAGATACATCGGAAGACAACTATGCTCTGGACACAGCTTTAAGCTTCAATCCAGAATCCTGCTCGGGATAAGGACCTGTAGACATACTACTCGACTGCCCGTGTGGAAAGAGGGCACCCGAGTTTGTAAAGGTGGAAACAAACAACGGGTCCGTCATGGGACTGGTGTGAGAATTCCTAACAATAAGACAAATCCAAGGACCACGCCGCTAACGCAGAACGGGTTTTATTCAGTGGATTGTCGGTGCATAAAATAAAGTGAATCGTTAAACAACGCAATGCTTTTTAGAAAAATGAAACCATCATAAGACTCAAGTCCCATCACACAATGCAACGCAAACCGGAGGATAGAGTTTTACCTTATAATGGTCAAAAATGCTTGATACGTTAAAAGAGAATTTGATATTATTATTAGTGTGTATACGTTTCAAAAATATTTCAAAGTAAATGTATCAATCCTAGGAAGCATAGCTACTATATGCTAAGGCTCCATATTAGTAATACAATCAAAACCGCATGAGGACGTATTGGAAATTGGGTTTCCGTCATGAGTCAAGGCTAGGGAGGAGCTCCTTACCGATTCGAGACACTCTAGCTAATGTCTCAGGATTCCCCACAGAGAACCCTTGGATCCTGCAGGGCCGGTCCACACTTGTGGTTTGTGGATTTGCAATTCCTGAACACACGTTTCCCGGTCCTATAGGACCTATCATCCGAGACGCCTCATTCCATCATCCACATAAGTAAATATCAGTCAGTTTAAGCACCGACACCACATCTAGCTAGAAAGAAACATGCTGCTCTCCCTGCGTTCCCTTCTCCCATTTTAGACTCGACCGGGTTGTGAGGCTCGCGAAGTAACGTTATAACCACAAGGCCTGCTTTTCAATAAAGCCTTGATCATCTTCATCTTGGCGTGCCACGTTGACAATTCACGCCATGCGATTGATAACTATTAATACACAACCTCTAAGGGTGTTAAGGAAGAGAATAAATTTTCCGCCACCAATGGTCGTATATTAATAGAAATCAATTTACATAGAACAAAATTCAACGTCAGACACACATTCCATTTATAAGCTTATGCTCTGGGTCTGAGCAAAAGCCAAATCCATACAAATCGACACTACGTCCGGACAACTACCATCTTAGCCCCGTCTTGGGAGCAAATCAATCAAGGGCCTCAACACTAGTTACCCATTCGATGTGAAGATCGTCGGTCTTCAATCGTCGTCTTCAATTCTTCGAACGTCGTATCATTATTTGGAATGAGAGTAAACTCGGACTTTCCAGATAACTCGCGTGATTTAAAATTAGGTGCTATACATAAACCACATCAATGCCTCATTCCAATTCAGAATATCTTTTAATAAAGTATTCACATTATTAGGGAAAGGTTCCCATAAATTTTATCAAAGATAAATCTTTTAACTTATTCTTTAATCTTCCTTTATTCTCCTTCAATCTAATTAAAGATTTATTTAAAACTTTATTAAGTTTTAGTCTCCTAAAATCATTGTTAAATGACTAATCACTTTTCTGGAATAATCTTATCTTTAATTCGGGTTTAAGAACTGATGTTATTTAAAACATAGTTCAAGAGAGACCCCATTTCATGTTTCATTAATTCCCAATTTAATATGTAATATTAGCCACCTCTTCTTTTAGAAAATTCATTTAATCTTAATTAAAAGATTAATTAACAAATCAAAATTTCACTATTGATTTGAGTTTCAAGAACTAATGTCCTTCAAAACATTGTTCACAAACAACCCATAATCAATTTCCTTTTTATTTCAATTATAATTGATAATTGAGAATCTCATTTAAATCTAAGTAAAAAGATTTTCCTTAGTTTTACGTATTTTAAAACGTTTATAAATTCATTTCCAAGACGATTCCAACTTTTATTCCAACTATAATCTAAAAATTGATTATTCTATAAGTTATCCTTTTATAATAATATTATTTTCCAAAATATTAATTTTGAAATTTCTCTTTTAATATTCATTATAAAATGGATAAAATAAATCGATAAACTCGTTCGGGTTTTTAAAATGCGTTGCTATTTTTTTAAAATGGATTAAATAGCCCAACTCATTTTCTTATCCATTTGTATTTTATAATGGGCTAGACCTCTCACATTAAGCCTACGACCTATGGATGCTGGATGTGCCGGTCGGTTCCGGGCAGACTTATTCCACAAGTTGGGCTTAACCTCGTGTCATGGCCCGTTTCGTATTTGTGCACTTGGACCTCTCACATTAGGTTCAACATTAGTGGCTATTGGATATGCCGGTCGGGTCCGGGCAGACTTCCACCACAAATGTAACCTAACCTCATGTCCAAGCACAATTATAATTTATAATTATAATTAATTTTTCCAAAACATATTATTTGAAATTATCCTTTCCATTAAGGAATCTTAATTTTAAGATATCCTTTATTTCTAAATATCTAGATTTCAAGTATCTTAATATAAATTGTATCTTTCCATATTCTTATAATATTAAAATAATATTAGAATAATATTTTCAAAATGTATAATTTTGAAATTCGAACTTGAATTATTAATTAGTCATTTATTGCAACATTTATTCTTGATAACTTTAGAAAATTCTGCATTGGAATGAGACTCAAATCAAATACCATTAATTAATGGATTCATACAACGCATTTGTGAAATAATGATAGACATTCCTTTATCACCAAATTAACATTCCAATAACATTCAGATAACATTCACACAACATTCAAATGACAATCAAATAAAATCCAAATAATAATATATTATTTGTGCACTTGGGCGATGTGTGAAAATATCAGCCCAATCAACATATACAAGTCAGGCAACTTGTATATGGCAGTGTAACATATTTGAATTATCATAAATAATAATAAATTAACATTAATTAGCATGCTACATATTTTCAAAATTCAAACATTTTATCACATCCAAACGTCAATTCACAATATATCATGCATGCCACAGAAATAATTCACAAACATTCACCACAGACATTTATATACATTTATGGAAATAAACAATAACCGTAAATTAAATGACGCTAACTTTACTTCCATTTTCTTAAAATTAATCCAACTTTTGTTTACTAACATGTGAATTTATAATACATGAAATTAATCCAACTTTTTATACTCATGACATATTTTTATATTAACATAATGACAACCTTTTCTTATATTAACATAAAGACAAAAAAAATTAACATAAAAACAACCTTTTTTATACTTTCATAAATGACAACTTTTATATTAGCATAATTGACATATTTATATCATAAATGACAAATTGATATTAACATAATTGACGTATTTATATCGTAAATGACAAATTGATATTAACATAATTGGCCAATTTATATCGTAAATGAGAAATTTGATATTAACCTAATTGACCAATTTATATCGTAAACGACAAATTTGATATTAACATAATTGACCAATTTATATCGTAAATGAAAATTTTGATATTAACATAATTGACCAATTTATATCGTAAATGACAAATATGATATTAACATAATTGACCAATTTATCAACAAAACGATACTTTAATGTTAACAAAACATTTCTCAACATGACGAACAAAAATAAGGTTTTCATTTGTTTACAATTTTTTTTTACATGTAAAATAATGTTTTTATGTATAAAAGTCAATACATTAACAAATAAAAATAATGTTTTTTTTAATTTGTAACAAATTCTATGATAGTAAAAAATGTTTATTTTCAATTTACATAAACATTTCTAAATAAGATGATGCTTTAGATCTAATTAAACAAGTATAATCAAAATGATACTTTTGTTCTAGTATGGCAATTATAGCATAAAAGATATTTTTATTCTCGTATGACAATCCTAACATAAAAGGTATTTCTAAATAAAATAACTTGTTTTAACTAACATGACATGTTTTTGGTTTCAACATTTCTAATTCAATGAAACGATAAACAAATTTTATTATGTCAATTCTCAATTAACAAAAATGACAACTTTGTATTGTCAATTCTAATTTCAACGAAAAGAACAATCTTATATTGTCAATTCATATTTCAACAGAAACAAATAATTTTGCTCCACTATTTGGTTACAACAAAAATTAATAATTTTGTTTTCAATACTTTGGTCACGACAAAATGATATATTTGTTCTCAGCAAAAATGACATATTTATTCACAACTAGTTTATTATAACAACAATGATACATTTGTTCACAACTATTCTATAATAACAAAAATGACATATTTGATTCAACAATTGCACTTTAAGTAGAGTGACAATTTTAATCCGATTATTCTTTTTCACAAAGATTGGTATTCTTGTTTCCATAGTTTTATTCAACGCAAACATCAAATATTTTATAATAACAAACATGTTATGTTTATCACAGCAATCATCCAATCAATAGATCTCTATACAGTGACAATTCCAAATCAAATCACGTATGACAATAAATTTGAATTTAACAACGGATCAGGAGAAAAATCACAATCACAATTGGTTATTTTTAATTTAAATAAATAAATAAAATAAATAGAATTCTCACCTTGATCGGATCTGAAATCATTAATAACGATTGCTTCTAATAAAAGGTTTAATTTAACCAAAATTTCTACGAGCTCCAAATCTTGTCCAGAGTGGTCTCATTGCGTAGATCAGGCCAAGATGATCCCAACGTATTTTGTTTCATCAAATTCTGATTTGATTTGCATAAGATATGAACATTTAAATTTTTGATTACATTAATTAATTAAAAATTTTAATTTAAGATTAAGAATTCTCACCGATCTCTAATTCAAGGCCGTATGTTTTCCCTTTTAGTTCAGAATTTCAATTCTAGAATTCATCAAACCCGTGAAGTGTTTGGAGGAAGGAAGAAAAGAGGAATGGCGGCTATGGCTTGGAGAAGAAGGAAAGAAGATGGAGATTAGGGTTCTCTAACCCTATATTTATACAACTATTATTTTTGCAAAAAGAACCCCCTTTTATTTATTTATTTATTTATGAGGTCTGAAGAGTTATAAATATAAAGAGAAGAGAGAACAAAGGGGGAGTAAAGGGAATGTCTTCATATCTAAAAAAATGAATTTGAATGATAAATAAAAGAGGAGAGAGAGTAGAGAATAAATGCACAAGTTATTTTCCCCATATATCTCTTTTTATTTATAAACAAATTAAATGTTTGCTTTATTTTATCTAATTGTTTAAGTGGTGCGACCTTTTTTTTCAAATTTCAAAACACACAACATAACATAAAATAATTTTAGGAACCTATTTAGTTGCAAGAAATGATAAATAGAAGAGAATATATGTACATATTGTTGATTTAAAGGAAAGGAAGAAAGAAAGAAGAAAAAAAAACGTTGGAAAACAAAAGAAGAAAGAAAAGAGAAAATGAGGATGTTAATTAATACATGAGGTAGAAATGGGAAAGAAAATAAGAGGAGAAAAGGAAGTATGGTAAATATAAAGACAAATAAAATGAATGCATTATTTATTGCTTGATAGGAAATTGTGAAACTTTTCAAATTTTAAAACATATAAAATTAAAATGTTAGAGTTTAAGGAACATGTTAAATTAGACATACACATATAAGGTTAAAAAAAATTTCTAGATATATGCATAGACAACGCTGATAGTTTTGTAGTTTTTTTTTCTCTTTGTTTCTTAAAATAAAAAGAAAAGGGAAACCTAAATACATAGAGTTGGTTTATTTTTGAAGAAAAATAATGATGGATAAAAAAAAGGGAAAGAGAAATCAAGGGATGTAATTTAAGAGATAAGAATACATATGTGAAAATAGAATGAAGAGAAATAAATTTATAGAATGAGGAATAATAAACTAATAAATAAAGGAAATAAATGAATGCGTAGGAAGGAAGGTAAAAGAGGCAGGTAACCATGCATTCATGTTATGGCCTTTTATGTTTTATTATTTTAGTTTGACATAAAATTTCATTCCTTTATGAAAATTGACCGTCCTTACTATTTTCCTTCATCATGGATATAATATATGGATATGTTTTAAAAATATATGTTGGATTTGTGGTTTAATAGTGCATATGAATCTTTAATTAGCTATATCTACTAAATAAACTAAAAATCTTGTATTTTCAAAGATGACAAGTCGCAGTTCACACTTATATCTTTAAACCTTTTATTTTCTATTTTTTTAATACACATAAATGGTTCGGGACCCTTTTCATTTTTTTTAAATTCGAGTGTTTCACAAATTAAAGAAATAAAAGTGGAATAATGCATAAAACATAAATGGAAATGAATTTTATAATGAATGGACGCATATGATATATGGTCGAAGAAAATAAAGTGGAAGAAATATTATGTTCATAATTTATTTCTCTAAAAAGAGTTTAATAGGGAAAATAGAAAAAGAATAGGAAAGAAAACAAACTTCATAAAATGTGAATGAGCAAAGAAATTTTGTGCAAGATTTATTTGACTATTAATGTCAACATTAATTAACGAACATTACTTTGTCTATCACATGCGACATGGAATTTACAATATAAATAAAGTGAAACAAATAGATTTTATCATTTAATTTTTCAAATCAAACATATCTTATAGTTGACACTCAACTTTGTGACAATTTCTTATTAAAAATTATATTGAACCTTTAAAATAAAATCAAGGATTCAACAGCTATTATTATTATTTTAATTTAAAAATAGAATTTTTAAATTCTCCCGTATTTTCTAACAAAATTTTATGAAATAAATTTTTTAAATTTATCCTCAATGGTTGTTACAGAGAGATTTTCCATGGCGCATGGATGAGATTTGAGAAGCTTTGATTGAAATGGAGAGAACTCTAATGTTGATTATAATGGATTTGATCCATTTGGTGTTGGAGAGAAGTTGTTTGATCCTTGGAAGCCATTAATGAAGTTGTAGGAGAGCTTTTAATTTGGCGGCACTTCGTGGTAGGAATGAAATTGGATCCCCCAAAATGATGGAGAAGTGGTGTATTTATAGTTTGAATTGTAGTGGCACACTTGTAATTATGTGTGCATAACTGTCCCCAGCAGTCTCAATCTAAAACTTGCGGTCTAGAGAGGCTCGACTTAAAAATTGCTCCACTTTCCCTATTAGCACGTAACCTGCACGCTTCATATGACCTAAAGAGTTTAGTTTTCATTCCTCATGTGACGACAAGATGCTTTTTCCACTTTTCAGCTGGCACATTACTGGACTCACATTTCCAAGACTGGATCCACCATCTAAATATCAGTCGTGACCTAAAGGTAAGCACGATCTAAATTGTACAAGATGAGGCAATGACCTAAATATGTTTGCACGGTCTAAGGCACTTGCGGGCTAAACTTGAGCACATGCACTCACCCGACAACGATCTTATGCTAACGGTCTAAAACTACACCACGATCTAACAACATACAACAACTTTATTATTTATCTTGTGCCATATGTCATTGCTTTTGGAGAGTTGTGTCCATATTATGACATGCTTCTACTAACGATCTAAGTACTTGTCTCTTTTAACTGGAATGGTCTGGAGATTGAACACGCGTACTTCATATAACATTGCTAGCTTTCTCGTGACCCATATTTGATCCAGCAAAGTGCATGCTGTGGTACGTACTAAGAAAGTCCATATATATGAACGTATCATATATTTTTGCTAAGACGGATGGTCTAAAATCAATAATGACCTAGATATTGTTTAACTTGTATCTTGACATCAACGACCTACTGATGTTTCATGGGCTAACTTTAATGTGTTGGAATAACCTGAGGATCGTGGTCTATCAACCTATCATGTTCCCACTTGTATATAGAGTTTGTATATATTAGCAGCAGCTTCACATGAATGATATGCCACGTGTTTCTACACAGCGTGGCTCTAAAGGCACATGCACGAATTGTTGTATGTACACCCGAAAACTAGGCAGAGCAAATGTATTGAGTCATGCTATGATAACTGACTTAACAAGGTTCTGACGACCTAAAGATGGTAGCAGCTGGTACATAACTACCTAAGAAATATCATGAATGGCCATAGTTGGGCCGTGGTGTGGTGAATGACCTAGGTCTAAGTGGGCGACGATCTGAATGTATTAGAACATTCTCCTTTGCTCGTTTTCATGGAATGACCTAAATATTGTTCCATCCGCCAATACACATGCTGACGACCTTTTAGTATATTTTGTTTGTCATGAGCTAAATGTTGCACTGTAATGTTCAACGCCCCAAAGTGATAGTCTGTTCCATTATATCCACTTTCCACATGTGGCTTTAGCTTGCTGGTAGCTTTAGCTGTCATGAACGTTCTTGTGCAATACTTCACAGTCCATATTGGCATATTTTGAGTTTGCATGATCTATAACATAATGGCTTAGTTGAGCATGCAAGCTAGGAGTTGATGTATATAATGTTGGCAATCTGGATCACATGTTTTCAATATAGCACGTCAGCAAGTTCATGGCTTCAACAAAGTATTGAAGCATTTATATATGATCCAACATTAGGACCAGGAACGGTCTAACTGGTGGTAGAAATATAAGAGAAGGCGGAACGAGCTAAAACTAAGTCGTCAACTCGATTGGTTCCCGCGATCTAGACGTACACAGTTCTGACGACCTGACACTGTTTCCATATCATGATTTGCGGTCTAACTTCGTGAGATGAGCGAGCTAAGGGGATTACGAACTAGCCGAGTATGCGAGTTAGTTGGAACTACGAACTAAATGAACCACGTGCCAACATTTGTGAATTCTTCATAATTTTGAACCGCGTTTTCACAATGGTGTTAACAGTTAGGTTTCATGTTGAAAATAAATATAGAGGAAAGAAAGTGCCTAAATGCAAAATTTTCCTTGAGTTGACGACCACCCATAACCCCTACACTAAGTAAGAGGAAAAGTGCATTGAAAGGTGTGCCAGGTAGTTATGGACGATCATTAGATAGGTAAACACAAGCGGAACATGTCGTAGAACTCACAACGCAAGGATAAAATATAATAGAATATATACAATAGGTAATAATAGTGAAACATATTTGAGCAGAAACTTAAACCCTCATAAGAATTAGAGAAAATACCCATATAATTTGGGAATTACAACATAAGTGACTTTACAAATTTACCTCACTACAATAATCAGAGATAAACATCACATAACGGAAACAAAGATATTGTAATAAAGTAAGATAATACATTAGCCTCCTGCTCACAACCAAACTGCAACATCGTCCTCACAAAGATGTCACCTTCTACCTAATATGCCCATCCAACAATCGAATGAACGACCCAAGGTAATAATAGGGAAACATAAAACCTTGAGTCAAACACAGTCTTAATGAGCGATAAAATAGCTATCTAACATCATCAATAAAGTATATAAGAATAGGTAAATAAACGAACTAATCTACCCACAACAACAGAGTAGGACTCAATTTCCTTCTTTCCCGCATCGGACAGTGATAGCCTTTACAAAACAAGAATTTCAACCATTCATCCATGGAAACCAGAACAACCATTCATTCATGGCAAGTAGAAGCAATCAATTACTAGCATTCATAGCATCCAGATTATATATCTCAGGCAAACAATCCTAATCGAATTCAGCATCCCTCAAGCATAAGCCCCAAAGGCCTAAACCAATATTAAACAAGCACCCAAGAAACATCTCCTTCGACGTTGGATAATCTACGTGAGACGGTACAAGCAATACAAACAAACAAACAAACATACATAATAGACTCTGGAAATCACCACAAACCCTGGTTTGAAACCATCGTTGATTGGATGACTGGTTGAACAATTCGCCGCCAATCGTCAAGGGTCAGTGGTAAACCCCGGTTCTAGCTAAAACCCCACATGTCATACAATTTGACATATCTATGCCATATGCGACTCCCAGGGTACTGGACCATACAATCGATATTTTAGGTATCCTTGTTATATCCCTGTTTTAAGTTCGTTATAACCTACGATAACGATAATTCCTTGGCCTTCGGTATCCCTAGTCGTCATTGACGGCGACCAACCAACCATGTCCGACAAGCTCAGAACACTTTTGAGTTATCATCACACTTATTGCATTACGACTAGCAATGAACACTTCACATCACTTCGACATTCCCCGTTGAATTCACTTCGATTACTGAACCAAAAACATACGTCATCATAGAAATGCCTGGCTTATGAAACGTCTGATCTGTAATTGCCCGGCCCATAATTGTTCAGTCTATAATTACCCGACCGACCACCTTCTGCTCGATCGGCCACCTTCTACTCGACCGACCACCTTCTGCTCGACCGACCCCATATTGACCAATCCATATTGATCGACCCATATTTAACCGACCCATATTGACCGACCTATATTGATCGACCGACCACCTTCTGCTCGACCCACCCAATATTAACTAACCAATATTTTCCCGAATGACCACACCAAAATTCTGACCAACCTACCATCTTCTGCTCGACCGACCCCATATTGACGGACCTATATTGACCGACAAATATTTGCCCGACCGACCCCTCTTCTATACCACATTGTACTACCTTGTACTACACATTGTATTACACGCTCGATCCATGGCCTGCACTGGTCCAATTTATCACCAAATTCCACCAAAACTTCACCAAACGACAAGACCAACGAATTCTACTCATCCAGTACAACCATAGGCATGTTATGAAATCACTAACAACATGAATATGGTGATTTTCAGCAAAATTATGCAAACTTCACCAAAATCATGGTAAATGAACATATAAACTAAATTGTGGATCCAACTTGCACAAACATATGAAAATATATGGAAATTGCCGGTTTTAAGTTGCTAAGTTAGATCCTATGGCGATTCAAACGAAAATATACTTACCATGATGTAGATCTAGGGAAAATGACTTGAAAATGATGAAATAAATATCATAGAACTCATATACTTGATTGAATCCATGTGAAAGATGCATATCACTCACCAATTCTCCAAAACAACTCAAAAACACCTAAATCTAGATCCGAACATCGAAGAATTTGATCCAAACTCTTCAATTTGATGGATTCTCCCTTGAAATGATGTAGATCTTCAATTCTCTTATGTAGATCTAGAATTTTAATGGTGGAAAGGTGTAGTAGAATGAAGAAATGGAGGATCAATAGCCCACTAATGGGCCTCTCCAAATCTACCATTATGGCATACCAAACTTGAACAGTCAACTCTAAAACCTTAAAACAGTGATTCCTCTTAAACTGTTGAACCAAATCTTTTATGTAACCATTCTACGGAAAGGGAAACTTCATTTCCTTTCCAATGGCACAGGTATCAACACCTGGTTCGATCCGAGTCAAAAGTTATACCCTGTACAAGACTAACAGAGGCAAAATGGTCACAAATAAAATTGGTAAAAATTGTGGACATGTCTCACATCCCTATAAGCAACATATCAAAATATGAGATTGATCCAACGCTCAGGGAATAAAATAAAAATATTTTATGATTCATCGATACGTAAAATGCGAGCTGTTACATTCTCCCCTCTTTAGGAATCTATCCCACGAAATTCCAAGCAAACACTAGTAACCACTACAATACCACATGCCTATCATTCATGAGCAACCAATTCTATCATCCAAACTAACAGCCATCAAGCCATGCATCCATAGCCTTACCCTAGCATGTGGAATTTTATCAACAACAACAATCTGAAAAATAATAACAACATACAACCATCATCATCCTCAATCTATAGCACCTTGACTAACCTAACTGTCTTTCCTCCTAAGCTGTTTTGTGTCAATTCCATAACACGAAGCTGCTTACGAGGTTTCGTAACTATGGTTTCGACTTCTAAGTCTTTATACCGTTTTGGAGATGCCACTATATTCGAGTCATGCATGAATTTCTATAAAACCACACATGAAAAACATTATGCACACTCGACATCTTCTCGGGTAACTCCAGTCCACATGCGATTCGCTCGACTATCGGAAACGGTCCAATGAACCTAGGAGCCAACTTTCTTTACTTCTGAATTGAACAACATGCTTTAATGGAGAAATCTTCATGAAAACCATATCGCCTATGTCGAATTCCAAATCTTTTCGACGCTTATCCACATAACTCTTCTGACGATCTTGGGATGCCTTCATTCATTGCCGAATGTTCTCAATACAATCTGATATCTCCCTTATCATCTATGGGCCAAGCACTAACTTATCTCCAGTTTCCAACCAACAAGCTGGAGAATTACATGGTCTACCATACAACACCTCATATGGTGCCAGCCCAATGCTCGACTGGTAGCTATTATTATAAGCAAACTCCACCAAATGTACATGGTATTCCCATGATCCTACAAAGTCTAACACACAAGCCCTCTGGAGATCTTCCCAAACTCGGTTAACTCTCTCGGTTTAACCATCAGTTTGAGGATGATAAGCCGTACTCAAACATAACTCGATTCCTGAAGTTTTCTACAAACTCTTTTAAAATCCGCTCGTGAACAATGGATCTCGATCACTCACTATGCTCTTTTGGATACCGTGGGATCGAACTATCCATTTTATATAAAACCCAATCAAATTTGTTGTTGTCCCAGTCAATCTGACAGGAACAAAATCTTGCAGTTTTGACCAAGCGATCCACAATGACCAAAATTCCTTCGTTTTCGGCCCTTGTTCTAGGTAATCCATCAATGAAGTCTATTGATATATGCTCCTACTTCCACGTAGGAACTTCTAATAGCTGAAGCAACCCACTCAGCTTCTTCTGTTCAGCTTTCACTAACTGACAGTTCACACACTTGGAAATGAACTTTCCAATATCTCTTTTCATCCCTTCCGAGTTTTAAACTCGCTTCATGTCCTGATACATCTTATTACCACCAGGATGAATCGTAAACTTCGAGTGATGACATTCCTTTAGAATCTCATCTCTCAATCCGTTAATATCAAGAACAACCAATCGTCCTTGCTTTCGAAGCCAACCTTCTCGATCGACTTCGAACTCTTTATTCTCTGGCTCCAACTTCTGGATAAACTCGACAAGCTTTGCATCTCGTTTTTGGTCTTTCGCCAATCCTTTCGATAAGAGGAGGTCTTATCGATAAGCTTGCCAATATTTCAGGTTCTAGCTCACATCTTGGTCTAAAATCAAATCTTGCTAAGTACTCGAGGCTTTTCCATTCTAAAAACATCGCTCCTAAACTTGCGTGTCTTCTACTCATTGCATCTGCCACTGCGTTGCCTTTTCCAGGAGTATATGCTATTAGGAGAAAATATAATTCAACGAATTATGATCCGTAAAGAACTCAAATTGAACTCCCAACAGGAAAGGTCTTCACATCTTCTGAGCAAACACAATCACTGCCAACTCTAAATCAAGAGTTGGATAATTCCTTTCATGCGGCTTTAGTTGTTGACTCACGTAGGCCACAACCTTATCCTTCTGCATCAACACTGTTCTAATCCCAGTACCACATGCAACGGTGTATACCACCATCTCTTCATTCCCACTAGGAATGATCAACATAGGAGCACCCATAAATCTCTCTTCTAGGATTCCGAATGCTTACTCACACTTCGTGTCGCATGTGAACACTTGGTTCTTTTTGTTCACTTTATTTAGCTCACAATATTCCACACACAATCTTAATGAGTCATCCGCCTTGGTTGCAAACACAGTTGATGCACTCCATTTAGAAACACTTCTCCAAGTGAATCCTTTCCCTAAAAGGTCAGGAACTTGCACCTCTAACTCTCGATGTTCCTTAGGCGCCATTTGCCTAAGAGGCATAACAATTGGTCGAGCACCCTTGACAAAATCGATTCAAAACTCGATCTTACGATGCGGCGGCTAATCTTTGACTTCATCAAAGACATCCTTAAACTCATTAGCGATTAACACAGGTGACAAGTCTTCTTGTGGAATCTCATGGGAATATAAATAGCTTGCGAAGAAACCATCTTCGACCAACATCGAATCTCAGCCATTCGCCTTTCCACATCCCCGCCTGTCACCTACACCTTCTCGCAATTCACTCATACCACGTACCTCTTAAGCCAATCCATTCCCAAAATGATCCTAAACCCAGTGAAGTTAAGAACAAAGCAATCACACATAAAGGAGTAACCATGACTCGACAACACTAGACCATGACACAACATGCACAAACTGGACAAACCCCCCAACTGGATTAGTCACGATCAATGGTCTATGCACAAACTAAACTAACCCAAGCAGCACACAAGCTCATTGCAAATGAGTGAATGTGATGCTCTAGTATCAAACCAAACTCGAACTGAAACACCTTGAACAGAAGGAGTACCTTGGACGATGACAACCTTTCCTTTCTCCTCTGCAGTGAGAGCTCTCGAAGAAGATGGTATGACTTCCAAAGCATAAGACTTCACAACCTGTTTACCATTAGTTGATTCTGGACAATCTTTCTTCTCATGCCCAGGCTTCCCACACTTAAAGCACTTCTTCTCAGCTTTGGGATTCTTACAATCCTTGGAAAATGTCCCTTCTGCCGGCAGTTGTAACAAGTCATTCGCCTTTCTGCTTCTTCTGGCCATATTTTCGTTTTTGTTGTTGCTTCTTCCTCTTCTTATCCATACCACCCTGTTGTGGTTTTGTAGCTTCCTTGGTTGCAATACAACAACTTCCTCTTTTGGAGTTTCAAGTGTAACTGAATTCCACCACTCCATGGCTCTGCCCTGCAACTGCCTTGATGCAAGCTTTCTCTTAGTTGCATCATCCATTCCCAAATCTTAGAAAATACAAACACAAGAATCCTACCACCTCTGTACTTCTTTGGTTGGCTCCGCTCCTTTGAATGGTTTCCTCCTAGAGACGTATAGTCCTTGCATAGCTTCGCAAAATCTACAACCCTAAGAACTTGTACATCTACATCTACCATGGCTGCCACTGGAGTGGGTACCCTTCGCATGTATGCTTCCATCATGGTCTCAAACATGACAGGGTAATCTGGTATACCACCATTTCCCCCTCCAGGCACAACCTCCTCCCTAGCAGTATGTTTTAAAGTACGTCGACTCGTTATAAATCTGCAAATTAGAATGATTAGCCACTTGCAAGAAAAGCTGCTAAAGAAGTACAAATACTACTATACTATATAGTATCATATCGTATACATCCATAAAAATCTACAATACTTCTCTTATATGTTATTACACTTTAGAACTTTAGCTAAAATCGTTACTAGAGCTCTGATACCAAATGTGACGATTGCCCATAACCCATGCACTAAACAAGAGGTAAAGTGCGATGAAAGGTTTTCCAGGCAGCTACAGACGATCATCAGAGTGGGTAAACACAAGCGGAACCTGTCGTAGAACTCATAGCGCAAGGATAAAATACAAAAGAACATATACAACAGATAATAATAGTGAATCATATTTGAGCAGAAACTTAAACCCTCATAACAGTTAGAGAAAATACCCATACAATTTGGGAATTACAACATAAGTGTCTTTTCAAATTTGCCTCACTACAGCGCTCAGAGATAAGCACCACACAACGGAAACAAAGATACTATAATATAGTAAGATAATACGTCATCCTCTTGCTCTCCACCGAATTGCAACATCGTACTCACCAAGATACACCTGTCACCTTCTACCTAGTCTTCTCATCCAACAATCGGATGAACAACCCAAGGTAATAAGAGGAAAACATAAAACCTTGAGTTAGACAACAGTCTTAGTGAGTGATAAAAGAACTATCTAACATCAACAATAAAGTATATGAGAATAGGTAAATAAATGAACAAATCTACCCACAACACCAAAGAACGACTCAACTCTTATCTTCCCCACATCGGACAGTGATAGCCTTTGCAAAACAAGAATTTCATCCATTCATTGATGCAAACCAGAAAATCCATTCACTCATGGCAAACCAAAGCAATCAGTTACTAGCATTCATACCATCCAGATTATACATCTCACGCAAACCATCCTAATTGAATTCAACATCCCTCAAGCACAAGCCCTAGAGGCCTAAACCAATATAAGACAAGCACCCAAGGAACATCTCCTTCGACGTTGGATAATCTACGTGAGATAGTACAAGCAAAACATACATAACAGACTCTCACTATCATCGCCAACCCTGCTTTGAAACCGTCGTTGATCGTATGACTGACTGAACAATTTGCCGTCAATTGTCAAGGGTCAATGGTAAATCCCAGTTCTAGCTAAAACCCCACACGTCATACAATTTGACATATGTAGGCCATACACGACGCCCAAGGTACTCGACCATACAATTTATCTTTTAGGTATCCCTATTATACCCCTGCTTTTAATCCGCTGGAACCTACGATAAGGATAATTCCGCGGCCTTGGGTATCTCTAGTGGTCATCGACGGCGACCATCCAACCATTTCCGACAAGCTCAGAACACTTTTGAGTTGTCTTCACACCCGTTGCATTATGACTAACAAAGAACACTTCTCATCACTTCAACATTCCCTATTGAATTCACTTCGAAGTCACGTCATTAGTGAACCAAAAACATATGTCATCATAGAAATACCTGGTTTATCAAACATTCGATCCATAATTGCCCGGTCTATAATTGCCCGACCGACCACCTTCTGCTCGACCGGCCACCTTCTGCTTGACCACCCCCATATTGACCGACCTATATTTCATCGACCCATATTGACCGACCCATATTGATCGACCGACCACCTTTTTCTTGACCGACCACCTTCTGCTCGACCGACCCCATATTGACCGACCCATATTGACTGACCAATATTTGCTCGAACGACCACACCAGAATTCTGACCGACCGACCATCTTCTACTCGACCATCCCCATATTGACCGACCAATATTTGCCTAGCCGACCCCTCTTTTGTACTACCTTGTACTACACGCTCGATCTGTGGCCTGCACTGGTCCAATTTATCACCAAATTCCACCAAAACTTCGCCAAATGACAAGGTCGAGGAATTCTACTCATCAAATTCATCCAATACAATCACTAACAACATGAATATGTTTTCACCAAAACTATGCAAACTTCACCAAAATCATGATAAATGAACATATGGACTAAATTGTGAATCCAACTTGCATAAGCAAATGAAAATATATGGAAATTACCAATTTTAAGTTGCTAAATTAGATCCTATGGCGATTCAAACGAAAATATACTTACCATGATGTAGATCTAGGGAAAATGACTAGAAAATGATGAAATAAAGATCATAGAACTCATATACTTGATTGAGTCTGTAACAACCCTGAATTTTGGGGTAAATTTAAAATTTTATTTTAAGTAATTTTAATGAGTTTTGGCTATTTAAAATAATTTATTTTAAATAATCACGATTAAAAATTTATTTTTATTTGAAGTAAAACTTAAAATTTATATTGATTTGTGAACATGTCATTAATTTAGTAAACATAACATTTGACATTGATTGTAGGTATGCTAATATATGCATTGATTAGGAAAATATATTCAATTGAGAATATGTCATTGACATTAATTTAGAGAATACGTACATGTAAATTTGAGAAACATATAAATTTGTCAATGAATGTAATTAGAAAATACGTTCATGTTAATTTTAAAAATAAAATACTATAACATAAATACCCCCATTCTCTCTCTTTCATTGTTATCTACTTTCGAAAATTTAAAACCTTGCATGCACGTTCATATCATAAATGCCATGTTTATTCTTTCCAAATCATGCCTGCATGTATCTTTACTTCAACCTGGTAACTTTTCATTTTCTTAACAAACTACGCGTTCAAAAAAAAAAATGAAAAAAAAAGTTTTGATCTTTGTTGGTTTTGTTTTGTGAAACAATGAAATTTGAGAAAATAGAGTACAATCTTTATTTGGTTTTATGGAACTATGCAATTATAAAATAAAGTTGGAATTTTTATGTAACATGGAAATTGAAAGTAAAGTTGGAATCTTTATTTATGAAACATTGAAAGGGAAATAAAGTTGGAATCTTTATTGAGAAAAAAAAAGAAACGTTTGAATCTTTATTTGTTTATGACGCAGGGGAATAGGAAATAAGGTTTGAATCTTTATTTGTTTATGAAACATAGAAAATAAAGTTATGATCTTTACTTGATTTTATGAAACAATGGAAAAGGGAAATAAAGTTTTAATCTTTATTTTAATTTAAAACTAATAAATGTTTTCATGTAATCTAGTTTCAAAAATTACATGTTTTGTTTCAAAATAAAATCACATGTTTGTGTCAAATTAAATTATATGTTTTGAAATTTGAAAAGTTTCACAATTTCCTATCAAGCAATAAAAATGCATTCATTTTATTTGTCTTTATCTTTACCATACTTCCTTCTCTCCTCTTATTTTCTTTCCCATTTCTACCTCATGTATTAATTAACATTCCCGTTTTCTCTTTTCTCTCTTCTTTTGTTTTCCAACGTTTTTTTTTTCTTTCTTCATTCCTTTCCTTTAAATCAACTATATGTATATATAATCTCTTTTATTTATCCTTTCTTGCAACTAAATAGGTTCCTAAAATTATTATATGTTATGTTGTGTGTTTTGAAATTTGAAATAAAAGGGTTGCACTACTTAAACAATTAAATAAAATAAAGCAAGCATTTAATTTGTTTATAAATAAAAAGAGGTATATGGGGAAAATAACTTGTGCATTTATTCTCAACTCTCCCTCCTCTTTTATTTATCATTCAAATTCATTTTTTTTTTTTTTGATATGAAAACATTCCCTTTACTCCCCCTTTGTTCTCTCTTCTCTTTATATTTATAAATCTTCTTTCCTTCTTCTCCAAGCCATAGCCGCCATTCCTCTTTTCTTCCTTCCCCGATTCCTCAAACCCATAGCCGCCTAAACTCATCTACCTTCTCTCCTCCTTAGCTCCAAATCCACAAAGAATTAACATATGATTCTTTTGATCTTTTTAAAGCTCTTAATATCCTCTTCAACTCTACGCAATTGTCCAAGCGGCGATGGTGAATTGAGGAACGATGAATGGGTTCAAAATGGTCCAGAAAAGAGCGATGAAGAAGGAGCAGTATCGGCCCTTGGATCAGAGGATGAACGGCCAAATAGAAAGATGATTAAGGTTAAGGCCTAATTAAAGTTTAATTATAAATTATTTATTTATTAATGTAATCAAATCTTAAAACGATCATATCTTTTGCAATCGAAATCAGAATTCAGCAAACTGAATTGCGTTGGAATCCTATTCCCGAGATCTACGCGATGGAACTGACGGGAACTAATTTAGAGCTCGTCTAAATTTTGGCAAATTGGAAAGCTATTGGTGAGATTTCTTAAATTTTAATAATTAAGTAATATAAATTGTTATTCGCAATCATTTGGATTTGTATGTATGTTAATATTATGGATTTGCGATGTGGTAATGTAGAATATATATTGTTGTGTGATTTGTAATGATCTTATGCTGTGTGAAATAGCTATGTTAGTCCAGTTCTGCATCCTGATGTAATCTCTGTAAGTCCTCATCTTTATTAATCTTATTCTCATTTCTTTTCTTCTTTCTTTTTTTGAAAATGGAAATTTTATTTTATTAAATAAAATGAAAATGGGAACTTTATTTTGATTCGCAAACATAATAAATGAAAAGTTTGGATCTTAATTTTGTTAACAAAATTTATAGACAATTTTTGTCATTTATTTTGTTTACAAAATAAAAGACAAAATTTTTATATAAATTTGGTTTACAAAATAAACGACAAAGTTTTACTTTAATTTTTATTCTCATTTTATTTTCTTAAATAAAATCAAAACATTTAATCTTGTTTGTTTATCTTGTTTACAAATTAAAAACAAGTTTTGACATTTAATTTTGTTTGTGAATAAAAAGGACAAGTTTTTATGTTATTTTGTTAACATGATAAAAAGACAAATTTTTATGTCATTTGTTAACATAATAAAAGAACAATTTTTGTGCTCATTTTGTTAACTTAAATATAAGGGCAATTTTTGTGTTCAGTTTGTCAACTCAAATAAAAGGACAATTTTTTTCTTTGTCTTGTCTACAGATTAAAATACCCATTTTTATCTTTATTTTACAAAATGCAAGTTAAATCTTTATTTATAAAACAAAATGTAAATTTTAATCTTTATTTCCATTTACAAATAAAAATAAAGGTGAGACCTTTATATTGATTCATGGGAATTATACTCCCAATCATAACCATGTTGTGACCACACAAATTTATATGTTGCGATAACCATGTTGTGACCACACAAATTTATATGTTGCGATAACCATGTTGTGACCACACAAATTTATATGTTGCGATAACCGTGTTGTGACCACACAAATTTATATGTTGCGTTAATCTTGTTGTGACGACACCAATTTATGTGTTGTGTTAACATTATTGTGATGACACCAATCTATATGTTGTGTTAACATTATTGTGATGACGCAATTTTACATCATCGTATTAATATTGTTGTAATAACACAAATTTACATCGTTGGGTTAACATTATTGCGATGACACAATTTACACCGTTGTGTTAATTTAGGTATTACAACGCAAATCTCATCGTTGGTTAATTTAAGCATCATGACATAAATTCCAGCGTTGTGTTAATGTGGGTATTATGACACAAAATTCACCGTTGTGTTAATTTAGTTGAAATGACATAAAATTTCACCGTCATGTTGTATAATTGAAATGAATCAAATATTAGCATTGAAAATATAGTTATTTTTGTAATATTGACTATGTAAGGTAAAAGAATAAAAGACATTTATTTCAATGTAAAAGAATAAAAGACATTTATTTCAATGTAAAAGAATAAAAGACATTTATTTCAATGTAAAAGAATAAAAGACATTTGTTTCAATGTAAAAGAATAAAGGACATTTGTTTCAATGTAAAAGAATAAAAGACTTTTACATTTGTTTCAATGTAAAAGAATAAAAGACATTTACATTTGTTTCAATGTATAAGAAATAAACTAAAAAGTTATATTTTTCTAATGTAAAGAAGAATAAAATAAAAAGTTACATTTTTCTAATGTAAAGTAAAATAAAATAAAAAGACATCTTTCTAATGTAAAATAAAAATAAACTAAAGAGTTACATTTTTCTAATGTAAAATAAAATAAAGAGTTACAATTTGTTAATGTAAAGAAAAAGAGTCATATTATTTCTCAATGTAAAAGAAAAGAAAAGTAACATTTACATTTTCTATGTAAAAAGAAAAGAAAAGTAACATTTACATTTTCTATGTAAAAAGTAAAATTAAAATATATTTATATTTTCTATGTAAATGTAAAATAAAAGAAAACATTTACATTTTCTATGTAAAATACAAATAAAAAGAGAATTTTACATTTTCAATGTAGAGAGAATAAAATGACATTTACAGTGTATATGTAAATAAAAGAATAAGGGAAAATATTATTTTTATTTAATATAGAAATATACATAGTTAAAATCAAGGATTTTTGTCGCATTAGAATTGGCGGACAAAAATATCATGTTATAAATAAAAGAATGGATTTTGAAATAATGGAAATCGCCAAATGGTTTGATTTATATATATATAATATAAATTAAAACTAAGCGAAACACGCGCGGTTGTTCGCGTTTTGAAATCATAACTTTAAACGGTTGTACATAAAGATCCGACCGTCGGATTTTCCCAAACCTGGAACCGTTAGGACCGCTTTGGGAAGATCTTCCCGACAATATGAATTTCATCAAAATCCAACGGTTAGATTTCAAAATATGTGTAAATCAAATTTTAGTAAAAACAGCGCTAGGGTCGCCCAATGACCTGAAACGTCGTTTAATTATAAATGAGCTATTTTAAATAAATAAAAATAGCGATAAATCGTTATAAATAAATATTAACGATATGAAATGATTTAAAGAATAATTATGCGATGGTTATTTGAAAAGGCTGAGTTTAACTCATTTCAAATAATCAAACGACGATTTAAATTGAAGTAAGAGAAGGCGATGTTGAAGACCGGCGATCTTCACGTCGAACGGACAACGATTATTGAGACCTTGGACTGACTTGCTCCCAGGAAAGGGTTGATGTAGTAGTTGGTCGGTCGTATGGGTTGATTGTCCGGATAAGCGAGAACCTCTCTGGTATCTCCGGTTTTGTTCAAACCCAGAACGGACTTGTATGGACGCGCGTCTGATGTTGGAATTCGTTTCGTGTAACTAAATCAATTTTTATTAATGTATGCTTGTTTGGTGGTAGAGAATTTATTCTCTGATTAACACCCTAGTATATGTTAGTAGTTATCGATAGCATGACGCGAATTGTCAATGTGGCCCGCTAAGATGCGAATGACCAAGGTTTTGTTGAAAAGCAGGCCTTGTGAAAATTGATCAAAGCATGGCCTGTTTAGGCGTAGCTTTGTGTATAGCGTAACCTCACGAGCCTCACACCCCGGTATGAGTCAAAACGGGATACGGACTGCAGGGAGTGCACACGTTTCTTCCTAGCTAGAGTGATGTCAGGGACCTACCAGCGCTGACATTTTACTTATGTGGATGATGGATTTTGAGGTACCTTGTTGTTTATAGGCCGTTGGTGGTCACATTATAGGTTCAAAGGAACCGGGAAGCGTGTGTTCAGGCATAACTAATCCATACACATATGTGTGGACCGGCCCTGAAGATCCAAGGGTTCACTGCGGGGGATCCTGAGGCATTTGCTAGAGTGTCTCGAATCGGAGAGGAGCTTGCCCCTAGCCTCGACTCATGATGGAAAACAATTCTCCAATACGACATTACGATTTTAGTTGTATACTTATATACGGCGGCATAATATATGGTACCTATGTCGTCTAGGATTAATACATTTATATTGAATGATTTATGAAAACATACACACACTAATAGTAATACGTTTGACGTATTTATCATCTTTTGATCGTTATAAGGAAAAACCCTTTCCTCTGGTGTGCGTAGGAATGGCAATGGGGCGGGTTGGGGCGGGTTTCTCGTGCCCCAGACCCGACCCGGACTTTTTAAACCCTGCCCCAGACCCGCCCCGTAGACCCGGTGCGGGTCTGGAATTTCGCCCCGTACCCGAAACCCGTACGGGTCAGGGTAGACCTGACCCGCCCCGCGACCCGGTGATACTATGTTCTAGTGTACACAAAATTATATATTTATATTTTTTTATCACTAAATGATAAGTTATATGCATATTATAATGTGTTCACAATGACAAGAGAATATTATAAAATGAGTTGTAAGATAATAGTTCAAAATGTATGCATTTGTTATTGCATGATTATCATTGATGCAACTTAATACAATGAAAATTTTATAGTTTGTCAATTGAAAGAATATAATATTCAAGTTATAATCATGTAAATCTAAGAAGATTAACAAGTAATAGTTATAGTTATAAAGTGTTTGAATGATGTTTCGATCATGCGGGTCGGGTTGGGGCGGGTTAGCCATGCCCCAGACCCGACCCTAGACCCGGACCTCCAAAAGCGGGTCGCGGGTCTACCCGCCCCGAAGACCCTATGGGGCGGGTCTAAATGGGTCAAAACAGGGGTGGGTCAAGCGGGTTTGGACCCTAGACCCGTCCCATTGCCATCCCTAGGTGTGCGTTGCATTGTTTGATGGGACTTGGGTCTTATAACGATCTCATTTTTCTTTAAATGCATAGCGTTATTTAAACGACTTACTTAATTATGCACTGGCAATCCAATGGAGTAAACCCGTTCCGCGTTAGCGGCGTGGTCCTGTGATTAGCCTTCTTATTAGATAAGTGTAGTTAAGATATCTCATACCAGTCCCATGACTGACTTGTAGTTTGTTTCACTGGCAAACTCGGGTGCCCTTATTTTTCACACGGGCAGTCGAGTAGCTCTTTGCAGATATATTTACAGGATCCTGGTTTACAGCTGAAGCGGTATTCAGAAAGCTCTGTATCCGTGTATTCTTTTCAATTGTATTTTTGTATTATTTTCCGCTGCTATTTAAATGTAATTTAAACTCTGATATTGTATTTCAAACGTATATTATTTATTTATACTCTGGAATATTCTTGTACTCTGATGTATTGTTGTAATCAGCAATAAAATATTCTTCAGTTTGTGTCCTGATGTGTATTGTTCTCAAGGCAATCTGGGCTTTCCTTTACTGGGAAGTTTGGGTCGTCACAGAGTCCTTGTGAGAGATACATATCACTCACCAGTTCTCCAAAACAACTCAAAAACACCTAGATCTAGATCCGGACAGCGAAGAATTTGATCCAAACTGTTCAATTTGATGGATTCTCCCTTGAAATAATGTAGATCTAGCTTTAAACGATGTAGACCTTTGATTCTCTTATGTGGATCTAGAATTTTAATGGTGGAAAGGTGTAGGAGAATGAAGAAATAGAGGATCACAAGCTCCTCCAAACGAGAGAATGGAGAAAGTAAACTATTCTCCATACCTCTCTTCCCCTATTTATAGCCTCCCTCGCACCAACCCACTAATGGGCCTCTCCAAATCAGCTCATTATGGCTTACCAAACCTGAACAACCAACCGTAAAACATTAAAAAGCAATTCCTCCCAAATCGTTGAACCAAATCTTTAATGTGACCACTCTAAGGAAAGGGAAACATCGTTTCCTTTCCAATGGCACAAGTCTCAAAACGACTCGAAAGTTATTCCATGTACAAGACTGATAGGGGGAAAATGGTCACAAACAAAATTGGTAAAAATTACGGACATGTCTCACATCCCCATAAGCAATGTATTGAAATATGAGAATGATCAAACCCTCAGGGAATAAATGAAAATATTTTACGATTCCCCCATATGTAAAATGCGGGCTATTTCAAGTTGATTAGAATTGGGATTTAGAGATAGAGTGAACGTGGAGAAAGAATTCAAATGGCCATATTTTGAAATTTTTATGTAATAGTATAAACTTGGTGAAATTTTGACTACAAATATCACCTATTGTTTCACCACCCATAACTTAAGTTTTATGTTATTCCTTCCAAGAACCATGTCAAAGTCAGAGGCATCCCATCAAATTGAATGGGATGACAGTTTAGTAGCACTAGTATGTAAAATGCAAATTTCGATCAAATCACCCATTGTAGTATATTAGGCCTTCTAATTTCTTAAGGGGTTTATTCTAATTCCTTAAGGATTTATCAAAAAGCGTCACGATATAACTAAGAAGGAATTTAAAATACCATATATTAATTATTCGACATGCAAATTTTATGTATACTGTTTGATATCTGAGAATCAGCAAATTCCACCCCATATCTTCAGAAATTTCAAGTCCTCTTTTTCTGCTTCGACCACTTGACAATTTCCACAAGCAAAAATTCCACTTTTCATGGATCCACATATTCTTTCAAAATAAAATCCATCTTTTTTTGGTTTATTAGCTTTATAATGAAAAGTGTAGGGCTTTTTCACCTCTTCAAACATTTCCCTATTGGGTAGGATTTTGCTGGCTCAAAACCTTATTTGTTGGGGAGACACCATTCCAATTTGAACTCGATACTTCAAACACAAAACACCCACTCTCTATTTCCCTTCACTTGACTTGTTAAAGATAAACGCAAAACAATAACATCATATAAAAGCAAAGCTACGTGATTATAGAATCAGGTGAAGGTGGGAAGGAGGTATAAGCTCATCGTTGTTGATTTAAACTTCTTTTTATAGAATTCTACTAAAAAAAAGAATTTGAAAATTAAAGTGGACATCAAGAAGTCTTCTTATTTATGCGTCTAACCATTGTTTCTCAATGATTTCTTGAAGCATTTTAATAGGAGGGATTTGAAAGACTCTATATGTAGCTTTTTGCTAATATAAGTAAAATGCATAATAACTAGATAGTTTCTTGCAACAAAAAAAGCAATAACAAAACCAAACAAAAGCTAACCTCAATGAAAAACATAAGCTTAAATTATTCATTTGTACCAATTTAGAAGGACTCCTAAAAGCGACTGCAAAAATAAGTTAGACCATAACCTATAACTCCAAACCAATGGGAAACATCATCCCTTCCTACATTCAAAAGACATAACTGGACTATTCACATAAGGTGCTATCATTACTGGTGGATAGCTGCTCCATGAAAAAAATTTAATATATAAAGGAATCAACATAAAAACGAACATGAAACTGCCTTAGAGCGTTCTTGTACTGCTTTATAGCATTATAAGCTGCACAATGGAAGATTCAACTTGGAGTCCCTGTATTTGTATGCATTCGTGCATGAGGGGCCTGCACATTTCTGTCTTAGTGGTGGATAGCCGCTCCATAATACAAATTTTACTTAAGAAATTTGATAATTAAGCGAATAATTCAATGAATAAGACATCTTTATTCATGGAGAAATTAACTTGTTTAATGATTTTCCAAATGCATGAAGGATTAAGAAGGTTAGAACCATATATGTTACATTTTAGTAGTAACATTTAATGAATGAAATGCAAATTAATTATATGGTTTTTATGATGAAATTTAGATTTTGAGTTACCGTTACACAATGATTCTATATAGAGGACATATTTGTAAAACGTAGCTAGACTCGAGATTTCATATAATAATGCAGATTTCATATTGATGTTATGAAAAATAAAATAGCATATCTCAATTTCTGATAATTTTCATATTTTATATTCACATGTATATACACATATAGATGTGTATCAAGTAAGCACAATTTTTTTTAAAACTCTTTATAGGCTAATCACAATTACTTAATTATGTTAATATAGAGCGAGAGGAATTTATTTTTTTGAAACTATTTGTCCAACAAATAAAATTAATTTAGCAAAAAATAAAAGCTTCAACGGTATATTTAAATAGCACCATATTTTTAGCTAGATTCGACAAACTATTTTCATTTTAATATGGTGTAATATAATAGATTGTAAATATCTAATGAAGTATTTTTTTTTTTGTTACATATCTACCGTAAATTCCTCAATTCCAAGGACTTCTAATGAATTACTTTAGGGAAAAAATATAGAGTTGAAGTTGGTTACTTAATCTTTTGGGATAGTTTGGCTAACTCCCCTTTTAAGTTCTAAAATACACATTTGTTAGACTGGATTTTGGTCATTCGTACCTAACACCCAAACTTCCAATTCTACTGAACAAATCGCAGAACATTATCATAGATCCATATCACAAAATGCAATGAAAGTAAAAGAAATGCAGAATTTATATTGGTTTGGAAGTGCGCCTACATTTACTATGAGGTCATATGTTATTTACGCTGTTAGATTATAATATAGTTCTTGTTTGAGTACAAGAATATAGAGAAGAAGTAGCTGAGGTTTGATAATGGTAGAGTTCCTACGTAGAAAAGCCAAAAGGATTCCTTAAATTAGAGCCATGTCTTGTATTTATAGTTGTATGTAGGTTCAGATCGTTCTGATAATCTGGAGAAATGTCAATGATTTCGTTATGACATTTTAGCAAAATCTCGATAAGGTAAATATGTACCGATTCGATGAGTTCAAATCGGTACCGACTCGAACCTATTAAGGATCGATCGATCAGATCCTATGCCAAGTTCACATCTTCAATGAATTGTATCCAAGTTATAGTGCATCGATTCATTGCACATTTGTTCATGCCGGTCCGACTAAGATGAGGTTGGTCGATCTGAAGTAGGGTAATCTAACCGATATGGACTCATAAGTGCTTAACCAACCCGGATTTACCATTATTAATTCGTCTCTGATGTTTCATCCAAGTAACTCCAAGCTTTCATGACTTCATGTAACGATCCATTTTCATTTCCCATGCTATCCAAACATCCAAATCAAAAGTGCAATGGTCTAGTAAAAAGATAGGTTAACACTTTTTCTTCCCAAAGACACATATTTCGATGGAAGATGTATGTTCTATATTTCAAAAATTCAAAGTCCGAGATCCATAATCCTTCATTTGTAACCGATGAGAAATCCAATATTCAAAGCTAAAATCCACAATCGCACAGGATTGCTTATATAATCCTAATCCATATCCTAGAACCGGTACCAAAATACAAAATTCAAGATATCTAAGAAATCCAAAACTAATATGAGGTGTCCAAATAATCAAAACCCAAAATCAAAGTTGAAATCAAAATCAGTGGCCAGTTTGGGCCTAGCCTACGTTTCCATACTTGAATAAAATGCGATCAAGCAATCATGTTGTCGGGACAACCCGACCCTTGCCAAGCATAATCTATACTTGACAACCAATCAGGTGGCTTTGTCAAGTCCCAACAAAGGGGCACAAACCTTTCCAAGCACAATCCATACTTGAGCACCCATTGTTAAAGTTAAAATATGATTTTTAATTTCACACTTCACAAGCATAACCCGTAAAAGCAAAGTGATCTTGGTAAAGTCCAAAAAACTAATTTGATTAAAAATTCAAAAGGAAAATTAACGGTTTGGCACCATCTCAGAGCATTCCGAAGAACCTAATCCCAGTCACATACACATGTAAGTGGCTTAGCCGTTTCTTAATATAAATTTATTAGGTAAATGAAGTTTAAGGATTCATCATTCTAATGCGTAGGGATTAAATCATAATTCCATACGTGGGTAGACAGACTTAACCGTCTAAAATTTAAATCCAACTTTTGTTATCAACAATCCCACGCGAGCTAGGTCTTTACTTGCTACTAAAATGGACTGTGACAACCCACGTCCGTTAATGTTACTCTTTAACAGAATGCACCAAGTTCTGTGAAGCGTTATAGGTAAACAGAAGCAGAAATGTCACAAGGTTTATATAAAATTACAGCGAAATTTAAACACTCTATTCTTCAAACAGAAAATATCGTGGTCCACAATCCAGTTGCAACATAAGTCTAAAATATAGAAAACCCATTACATCAAATTAAAATTCCTACCTTGTACTAAAATCATCAGAGTACAGTTCCCCAAAAAGAGCCATATCAGAGTAGACAAGTAATCAAAGCGGTACATCTAAGCAGCTCCAAGCAGAAATAGAAGAGAGAATCCTAATCAAGCTGGAGCACTCCCACCCTGAGAACCTGGGGGGAAAGGAAGAGAGAGAAAAAAGGAAACAAAACGGGTCAGACATAAAGTCTGGCGAGTCCAGTTACTTTTAGCATATAAATAAGTAAGAGGATCATGACAGGCATATAAACTGGATGAGAGCAGTATCATAAGACAGGTAAATAGACTGAGCAGGATAAGCAGAAAAAACAGAATATAATAGATTACGCTTCCCAAATACTTTTCTCTGCACCAATACAAGTATAACAGAAACAGAATGATCCCAACAGTAACAAAATGGTAGACTTAGGTGTACTTATAATGACGGGTTTTACCCCCTCCCCCCTGCCGATAATAATAGGAAGCCCCATAGAAATAACAGGCAGCCCCACAGAAATAACAGATGTTACCCCAAACGATAATAATAGGCTCTTAAACAGGTAGGACTAGATGTACCATAATTACTACCCCCAATCGATCGGCTCCCTATCCCATAGATGCCCTATGCTGGCCCACAATAGGGTGTATCACTTCCTAAAGTGGCAATCCCTTTTCCCGATAGGCACAACCATATCTACTGGTTCTATAGCATATTATTTTCCCAAGCAAGCAAATCCATGCACGCACATGACTCCATCGGAACGCGCCATTAGACACCTCCACCCATATGAACTTCTTATAATCAGCTTAGTAAGCATGCCCTGACCCTTACCTAGTTCGGGGTCCCCTTTCGGATACCAATATGGGTTACTGAATGATATGGGTCCCACACAACATATGATACAAGCTACCCCCTAGGATTTCTTACCCAATACTAGGATTTTGACAGGTTATGCCTAAAATATTTACAAGCCCGTATAACCCTAACATATAAAACAGGTTAAGTTTGTCAGGTTCGTATAACCCCCTACAGATTTAATAGATTTACAAATTTAATAGGTTTAATTAACCCCACAGATTTACTTAACCCCTTACCTTTAGATTGTAATTAATGAAAGTAATCTACAATCTTTTATCCTTGGATTTTAATTAACGAAAGTAATCTACAATCTTTTATCCTCAGATTGTAATTAACGAAAGTAATCTACAATCCCTTATCCCCAGATTGTAATTAACAAAAGTAATCCACAATCTCTTATCCCCTGATTGTAATTAAAGAAAGTACTCTACAATCCCTTTATATTATCATTATCTGATTTCATAGTTACAATAACATGTTCACTTAATATGTAATTAAGTATATTGCATCTCAATTCACATGTTTTATGTTTAACATGTCATTTGTTATGTATGATTAAACATAACTTATTTCACCTCATATATTCACCTAATTCTTTCTTATTAAATCATAATTACGTCTTACTCTGTCACTACAACTTGTCGTCGTTTTCTTATAACTAAGTTCTCTTAACTAAGGTTTACTAATAAGTTTCCTGTCCATTTATTATAATTTATTTAACATTTCCACTTGTCCCTAGGACAAACCTACCTATTATATAACATTCTCATTAATGTAATTAATTATAATAGGTTATTGTCATTCCCCGTTCATGTATGTTAATGTACCAGATCTCTCACATTAAGTTGACCACTCGTGGATGCTGAATATGTTGGGCGGTTCCGGGAAGACTTCTACCATAAGTTGGACTTAACCTCGTGTCTTAGCACCGTTACGTGCACATTTACACACTAGACCCCTCACATTAAATTAACCACTCATGGATGCTGGATTTGTCCGGCGGTTCTGGGCAGACTTCTACCACAAGTGTAATCTAACCTCATGTCTTATTATGGTTATAGTTTCTATTTACTATAAATTTAGGCATATTTATTCTTAAACAATTATTCATGTTCATTATAGGTTTTTCATGCCCCTACCCTCAAGTCATAAATCATCATGTACAATATGCCCTAAATTAAAGTCTTAGATCATGGTATAGGTTTTGCCCCTAAATCCTAGTCATGTTTCTCAATACAAGTTATGTCTCAATTTATCTTTCCCAACGGTTCCAAATTTCGTCCATTTGCATATTTCAGCGATCGGCCTAAGCTCAAAGTAGCCTGGCTATAAAAATAAAAAGGGAAGAAGGGAGAGAAGATAACATAAATAGATATAATAGCAAAACATGCATACGATAACAGAAATAGGCATAATGACGGAATAGGCAAATGATGACAGAATTAGGCATAATAACATGATAGGCATAAGAGAACAGAACATTAGGTCGGGTGTACAAGTAATGACAGATCTATTTAGTTATGATTCAGGTTATTAAAAGGCATAGTTTTATATCTAAACTTATAAACATGTCAGGATTATTTATTAAATGTTTATATCTAAAAGCAACATAAACTCACTGGGACCAGATCTAAGGAACCGAGAAAAGAGTGTTGATGTTGTAGCAAAGATTCTTGAATACGTATAAATCGTTGTTGTAGAAGAATAGGCTAATTTAATCTGAGTTGGGGCAGTATCTCGTTGTCTCCATTGTTTTTGATGAATAAAACAATAGAAACAAGGTCCTTAATATAGCCTTAAGCCAATGAATCTCCTTCAGAAATGCGTCTAAGTGCAGGGTAGGGATCTGGCCCGGATATGGGTAGGGTCGACACCCCATTGTCTGGGTCGACCCTAGTGTAGACCCCATGGGGTGCGGGTCGACCCCCAACGTGCCAAAATCCCGCTCCCGCTCTGATTTTTGAATTATTTTGAATTCTAAACTTGATTTGTTTGTATATAATTCCCTTATACGTATACAAACTCCTAAGCTTAATAACTTCTTCATACGATGTCTGTTTTACGCAAACTCGGGGTCTATCTTAAGAAAAATTCCGAGACGAACGCAATGGTGCAGTCCGTTTTACTTAATTTCCAATATTCAATTAAGTATTCTTTAGTTTATCATTATAATATTCTTTAAAATTACGGGGTGTTACATTCTCCCCTACTTAAAGGATTTCGTTACTGAAATCTCCAAGTTAAGAAGAATGTAAGTCCTAACATCCATCATCCATCTACTTATCCACTAATCACAGGCATCCATTATCCTTAAAAGAATTCTAATGCTTATGTGAACACACACAAAGGTGTGTGTATATGTCTTTATACTAACGCGAAAGATCAGGCGGTCTACTTACTTCGTCGACCTCTTTAATGCAATGTATGTCGGTGTCATGAATCCAACATGTATGCAGATAGTCCTAGTATATCATGTAAATGTTATATGCATGCACAATCATCCATCCAAATGCAACAATCATGTGATGATATACCCATTTTCGTCCATAAAAAGAAGAAAATGCACACGCGTCCATATGCAGTATGAGAGTGATTGAGCCGATCTAGTACCTAATGTGTGTATATGCATCAACGAGCAACCACTAATAGACACTTGCATCCATCAAACATAACATATCTCAAACACATGTTTACATCCATTGGTTTCCTACCTAAAGGTCGAAGATTTTACTGATAGGATATATTTAAATGATAGAAGCAAGTCCGAATAAAGCTTTGGAAAAAGAAGTTAAGAACATACCCTTGAAAAGAAAAGGGTACGAAGCGTGAATCATGTCTTCAATCTCCCAAGTTGCATCCTCGCGGTCATCGCCCCATTGAACTTTCATCAACTTGACCTCTTGGTTGTGAAGCTTCTTAACCTTTGATTCAAGAATACGGGGTAGGAACTCATTTAGCTATCGCCTCCCGTTCTGCCTCTGCTTCCTCAAGCATACTCGGCTTAACTACTTTTGTGGTATTATGCAAACACTTCCGCAAATGAGAAACATGGAAAACATCATAAACTTCTGCAAATCTTTCTGGTAGCTTTACTCTAAAGGCCATTTGACCTATTCTTTCCACTATAGGAAATAGAACTACAAACCTTGGCGCCAGTTTCCTTACAGATCCAAAATGAACCACATTCCTCAGAGGTGATAATTATTTGAAAACCATGTCTCCCACCTCAAACTCAATATGGGTCCTTCTCTTATCTGGTATGACTCCTGCCTGTCTTTTCTGAGGTTTCTCTAATCATCTCAGGTCCAAGTAGAAGCCTATCTCTGCTGTCTCAATTTGAGATCCTTCTGCGAGAATAGATACTTTTGCGACTTATGATCCACATATAACTCAAACTTTTTTAAGCAGATACTGCCGCCAAGTCTTAAACATGAACACTATAGCAGCCTATTCTAAATCATGGGTAAGGTAGTTCTTCTCGTGAACTCACAACTTTCTACCACCATAGCATACTACCCTTCCCTCTTGCATCAAGACGACACCGAGCCCGGTACCACATGCATCAGTGTACACTGTGAACACCTTGCTCCCATCAGGCAGTGTCAGAACTGGGGCTGTTGTTAGAGCCCTGTTTAATCACTGAAAAGCATCATCACAATCAATGTTCTAAGAAAAGGTCAGATTCTTCTTTGTCAGTCTGGTGAGTGGGGCTGATATCTTCGTGAAGTCTTTAATAACTTCCAATAGTAGCCCGCTAAACCAAGAAAACTCCTCATCTCCGTTGCATTCTTTGGAATATTCCGAACTTGAACTGTAACTACTTTCGCGGGATCCACTGTTATCCCGTCCTTAAAGACCACATGCCCTAGAATCTCACTTCCTTTCTTCAAAAATGACATTTGGAGAATTTTGCCTTAAGCTGATGCGCTCAGAGAGTTTTCAAAACCTCCCTTAAATGCAGGGCATGCTCTTCTTCATTCTTCGAGAAAATCAAGATGTCATCAACAAAGACCACAATGAACTTATTTAGAAGCTCCCGAAACACCCTACTCATCAGATCCATGAAATAGGCAGGTGCATTCGTCAACCCAAAAGGCATGAGGAGCCACTCGAAGAAACCATCTAGAGTTCTAAAACCAGTCTTGTCTATACTGTCCTCGGCCACCCTCAACTGATGAAACCCCGTAGCCAAGTCTAGCTAAGAGAAAACATATGCACCAACAAGCTGGTCAAACATATCATCTATCCTCGGAAGTGGGTGCCTATTCTTCTTAGTGAGCTTATTCAAGTCCCTGTAATCCACACATAAGCGAAGGGAGTCATCTACCTTAGTAGTGAAAATGACTGGAGCACCACATTTCGATATGCTTCACCTAATAAACCCTTTCTCAAGCAGCTCCCCTACTTTCTTGTTGAGCTCCATCCTTTCTCTCAGAGCCATATGGCTCACAGGCAATGCAACTGGCTTTGCATTATCCACCAAGTATATACGGAAATCAACTCGCGCCTTGGGGGCAAACCCCGAACCTCCTCAAAAACATCAGGATACTCACAGACAACTAGTGCAGATAGTAAATCATCGATAGAAGCATCAAGCGGTTCTAGGAAACTAAGCATGACATACCCCTTAGGGTCACAAGAAATCTTGAGAGTCCTCCCATGGCAAGTTAATAGCCTAACGATCCTCCTCTCATAATCTAGAATGACATCATACATAGCTAGTCGGTCCATCCCTAGAATCAAACCATAGCCCATGAAAGCAAGCACATATGCGTCGCACTCAAACTTAATGCCCAACATAGATATTCTCAAACCCCAAAAAATCATAAACAGATGAGATGAGCCCCCAATTAGGTTTGAGACGACAATGAGATCCAAAACTATACTAGTACTAAGGTGTAGAGACTCAACCACAGAATAAGATATAAAAGAATGCGAAGCGTCAGAACCAAAAGGAGTTCTAACGGGATGATCGGAAAGAGAAATCAAACCTTCAACAGAAACTTTCCTGCCTTTGTCTAGTCCACTATCCTCGAAAGCATGCACAGGATCTCCAGATGGTCCTGTCTTTTGCCCATTTCCTTGCTTCTTCGGGCATATCCTTGTATATTGTCCGACTTTACCATAGTTGAAAAAAGTGTTCTACATTTTTCAACAATCTTTGGCCAAATAACACACGTTCCCACAACCATGACATTTATTCTTGCCTTTATTTGGACTTTATTACGCTTTCCTTCTTTCATCTATTTTCCCTTCTTGGGCCACCATTTTTCCCATCCTTGGGCTATGCTCTTTAGCCCTTACTCCCTTATTCTTCTCTTTACCATCCTTGTGTAACATGTTGACAAGTCTCTCGAAAGCTGCCTCCATTGCATGGAAATCCTTACGAAGCTTGAGAGAAAATTAGCCGTAGGTGGAACTACTGCAGTTACACATGGAGGTTGGGCACTTCCTTGCCCTTCGACATGTGTCGTAGTTTTAACACTCCTACGGAACCATGCTGCAATGGGACATCCTTCGGCAAGAATCGGTTCCCCAGACATGCGGAAACGAAAAGGAAGAAGGATTCAAATAAAGAATCAAGAGATAATTTATATGGCTTTGGAGAACATGTTTTTCGAAATAGACTTTTCTTTGAAAATACTTTCTTTTAAAACCTTTTGAAAACAATTTTCATAATATTTTATCCGATCTGGTGACCTTCAGCTCTGATACCAAATGTGACATACCACGTCCATTGATGTCACTATTTAATAGAATGCATTAAGTTCTGTGAAGCGTTATAGGTAAACAGAAATAGAAACATCACAAGACAAATATAAAATAACAGCGGGACTTAAACACTTTATTCTTCAAACAGAAAACATCATGTTTCAAAATCCAGTTGCAACATAAGTCTGACATACAGAAAACCCATTACATCAAATTAAAATATCTGCCTTATACTAAAATCATCAGAGTACAATAATATAAAATCATAGTCCCTAAAAAGAGGCATATCATAGTAGACAGGTAATCAAAGCGGTACATCTAAGCAGCTCCAAGCGGAAATATAAAAGAGAATCCTAATCAAGCCTGAGCACTCGCACCCTGAGAACCTGGGGGAAAAGGAAGAGAGAGAAAAGGAAACAAAACAGGTCAGACATAAAGTCTGGCGAGCCCAGTTACTTTTAGCATATAAATAAGTAAGAGCATCATGATAGGCATATAAACTAGATGAGAGAGATAACAATATCATAAGATAGGTAAATAGACTTAGAAGGATAAGAAGAATAAACAGAACAGAGTCGATTACACTTCCTAAATACTTATTTCTGCACCAATACTAGTATAACAGAAGTAGAATGATCCTAACAGTAACAGAATGGTAGACTTAGTTGTACTTCTAGTGACGAGTTTTACCCCCAACAATAATAATAGGCAACCCAACAGAAATAACGGTTGTTACCCCCAAACAATAATAACGGGCTCCTAAATAGGCAGGACTAGATGTACCCTAATTACGACCCCCAATCGATTAGCTCTTTATCCCGTAGATACCCTGTGATGGCCCCACATAGGATGTATCACTTCCTAAAGTGGAGACTCCTTTTCCCAATAGGAACAACCATATCTACTAGAGCTATAACTCCTTATTTTCCCAAGCATGCGGATCCATGCACACACATGACTCTGTCGAAATGCGCCATTAGACACCTTCACCCATATGAACCTCTTATAATCAACTCAGTACGCGTGCCCTGGCCCCTACCTAGTTCAGGACCGCCTTTGGATACTAGTATGGGATACTGACTAGTACGGGTCCTATACAACAAATGATACAAGCCACCCCTGAGGCTTGCATCCCCACTACTAGGATTTTGACAGGTTATGCCTAACAAATTTACAAGCCCGCATAACCATAACATATAAAACAGGTTAAGTTTGTCGGGTTCGTATAACCCCCCACATATGTAACAGATTTACAGATTTAAGAGGTTTAATTAACCCCACAGATTTAATTAACCCCTTACCTTTAGATTGTAATTAACGAAAGTAATCTACAATCTTTTACCCCCATATTGTAATTAACGAAAGTAATCTAGAATCTTTTATCTTCGGATTGTAATTAATGAAAGTAATCTATAATCTATTATCCTCGGATTGTAATTAACAAAAGTAATTTACAATCCCTTTCTCCAAGATTTTAATTAACGAAAGTAATCTACAAACTTTTATCCTCGGATTGTAATTAACGAAAGTAATCTACAATCCCTTACTCCTAGATTGTAATTAACGGAAGTAATCTACAGTCTTTTATCCTTGGATTGTAATTAACGAAAGTAATCTACAATCCCTTTATATTATTCATTGTCTGATTCCATAGATATAATAACATGTTTTACTTAATATGTAATTAAGTATACTTCATCTCAATTCACTTGTTTTATGTTTAACATGTCACTTATTATTTATGATTAAATATAACTTATTTCACCTCATATATTCACCTCGTTCTTTCTTACTTAATCATAATTCTGTCTTACACTGTCACTACAACTTGTCATTGTTTACTTATTAACTTAGTTCTCTTAGTTAAGGTTTACTAATAAGTTTCCTTTCCATTTATTATAACTTATTTATAATTTCCACTTGTCCATAGGACAAGCCTACCTATTATATAACATTCTCATTAATGTAATTAATTATAATTGGTTATATCATTCCCCGTTCATGTATCTTGATGCACAGACCTCTCATAACCACTTGTGGATGCTGAATATATCGGGCAGTTCTGGGTAGACTTCTGCCACAAGTTGGACTTAACCTCGCGTATTACCACTGTTATGTGTACATTTACGCACTAGACCCCTCACATTAAATTAACCACTCATGGATGTTGAATTTGTCGGGCAGTTCCAGGTAGACTTCTGCCAAAAGTGTAATTTAAGTGGTTACAATTTCTATTTACTGCAAATTTAGGCATATTCGTTCTTAAACAATTATTCATATTCATCATAGGTTTTTCATGCCCCTACACTCAAGTCATAAATCATCATGTACAGTATGCCCCAAATTAAAGTCTTAGATCACGGTATAGATTATGCCTCCAAATCCCAGTCATGTTTCTCAATACAACTTATGCCTCAATTTATCTTTCCCAACGGTTCCCAATTTTGTCCGTTCGCATATTTCTGCGATAGCCCTAAGCTCGAAGGTAGCCTGGCTATAAAAATAAAAAGGGAAGGAGGGAGAGAAGATAACAGAAATAGGCATAATAGCAAAACATGCATATGATAACAGAAATAGGCATAATGACAGAATAGGCATATGATGACAGAATTAGGCATAATAACAGGATAGGCATATCAGGAATAGGCATATGAGAACTAAACATTAGGTCAGGTGTACAAGTAATGATAGATCTGTTTAGTTATGATTCAGGTTATTAAAAGGCATAGGCTTATATCCAAACTTATAAACATATCAGGATTACTTATTAAATGTTTATATCTAAAAGCAACATAAACTTATAGGGATTTGATCTAAAGAACTGAGAAAAGAGAGTTGATGTTGTAGCAGAGATTCTTGAATACATATAAATCGTTGTTGTAGAAGAATAGGCTAATTCAATCTGAGTTGGGGCAGCATCTCGTTGTCTCCATTGTTTTTGATAAATGAAACAATAGAAATAAGGTCATATATATATATATATAGCCTTAAGCCAATGAATCTCGTTCAGAACCACGTCCAAGTGCAGGGTAGAGATTTGGCCCTGATCTAGGTGGGGTCGACCCCGGGGTCGACCCTAGGGTCGACACCCCCTTGTGTGGGTCGATCCTAGGGTAGACCTCCATGGGGTGCGGGTCGACCCCCAATGGGATAGAATACCGCTCAATTTTCCTGCTCTGATTTTTGAATTATTTTGAATTCTAAACTTGATTTGTTTATATATAATTCCCTTACACGTATACAAACTTCAAGGCTTAATAACTTCTTTATACGATGTTCGTTTTACGCAAACTCAGGGTCTATCTTAAGCAGAATTCCGAGACGAATGCAATGGTCTAGTCCATTTTACTTAATTCCCAATATTTAATTAAGTATTCTTTAGTTTATCATTATAATGTTCTTTAAAATTACGTGGTGTTACATGGATTGTAAATGGTTGCTCCTGCTCCATCACTGTAGTGTTATTTCGAATGTATTATGCCAGTTGTCTGCTTCTAATACGTTCCTTAATTATGTCCTTAAGACATTGAAACTCATTTTTATCAGGATCATCCAAGTCATAAAACAATCATTGCTTTCTTTTATTTCTCTCTCTCTCTCTTTTCGTAGGTACTTTCATAGTTAGTTTCATGAATGGAAGATTGTCCCAAGTTTCCAAATAAATCCATTCCAAAGGCTCATTGAGATTCATATACGAGAGAATTTTGGTTTTCTCCATTGCCTATTCTACTAATCAAATCCTTCGTTAGCCTTCCTTTTCCCTTATCCTTACCAAATCCAGATGATCCTTCATCTTTAACTGCATTAACCTCGAGTTCATATATATATATATACCTTCACTTCCTCCTACCTGAGAAGCATATCCGCCTCATAATAAAACTAAACCGAAATCATTAAAAATATGGATGGATCAGATCGATTCACCAAACCAATAGCCACATTGAGTCTTTTCAAAAGTTTATGCAAAGTCTCTCTAGTTCTCTACTTGATGGTAGTCAGTGTCATGACGTTCTTGAATCGAGAGATGTAGAACCTAATTTGTTCAATAATCCTCTCCAAAAGATTATTCCAACTTCGAATAAAGCCACTTTCCAATTGAAAAAACCACATAGCGTTGGAGAATGGGGTTTTGATGAAAACAACCTTATTTCAATATTAATTGATTATAAAATATATACTAACATTTTTGTCTAGAATATATACACACACACATATGTAGGATTTATATACAGGGATTATGTACTGAAGACTGTACAGTATAAAGACATTAGAGATTCAAAATTCAGAGGTATTTCAAGACTCATGAGTATTCAAGATTTCAAGAGTTCAATACTAATATAGTTATATAGTTTAGATTATGTAAGACTCTAAATAGCACTCCAGGTTCAAATTCAAATTCTATTTCCAAATTCTGTCTTCAATCCTCTCTATTTTATTTTCTATTTTTTCTATCTTTTCTATCTTTTCTTCTTACTTTACTTTTGTTTTCAAACTCAAGTTTTATATTTTATATTTGTATAGTTTTAAACTTCATAATTTTATAAATATGGTTATATAGTTTATATTTATGTTTTCGTATGATTTCCTATTTTATACTATTAATTTATAACATTATATTTTAGTTCAAGAACTTAGAGAATTATATTTATATCAAAACACTTGGAAATTGCTAAAAAAACTAATTTTGTACTAAGTATATGTCGACATAAAGAAAACACCATATCGAGATATAATTGTCAAAATTTTCAATTTTGAAAGGAAGTGTCTTTTCACTATTTGTGACGGTTCTACAGCGTTGCAACCTTTCACACACTATGAAAAGGGCTTGATTTCGAATTTTTAATTACTCCTTCTCGACTTTCACTCTCTTTCATTACACCATTATTTCTTATCATTTTTATGATTTCTTATCATTTATATGATTTCACACCAATTTTTAGGGTTGTTTGTAATAGTTTGGGTTGTGTAAAGAAATCAGTGGTATCCCTTGTAGCCGTGAAATCAAGGACGGGTAATTGTTGGTATCCCTTGTAGCCATGAAATCAAGGAAGGTATAATTGATCAAGTGTGTGGGTGGAAACAGTGGTATCCCTTGTAGCCGTGAAATCAAGGAGGATTGTAATTGGATATTGATATAGTAATAAAACTCTATGCAATCCAACGTTGGTAGGACTAGACATAGGAGAAATTCTGAACCAGTATAAAATCTGGTGTGTTCTTTCCTTCTTTGTATTCTATTTCTGTTTATATTTGTGTTTGTGTTTGATTCTGTGTTTGTAATTGTGTTTGTGTGGTTTGATTCATATAATAATTCACATAAGTTTTAGATTTTGTTTAAAATGATCAAAAACACTACTCACCCCCCTCTAGTGTTTGTTTATCCTTAACATTCCATTCACCAATCCCTAAAAATTGGTATCATAGCAAATTCTTTCAAAAAGTTCATAATCTGATTTTTGAAAAATTTTAAATGTCATTTTTTTGTTAATATTAGTGTCAACTTATGCATTGTATCAATGTTGAAAGGGTCTGCATATAATCATTTTGAAAAGTTGCGTGATCTACTGAAATATTATTCAATTCAGGAAAAGATGTGTTATATGACTTTTGAAAATTCAAAAGTTGAAAAGATGGGTGAAGTGGTTGTTGGAAATTCTAATTCTGAAATGGTGGCTTTTGGAAATTCAAATTCTGGAAAGGTGGCCATTGGAAATTTAAAACCCGAATTGGTGTGTTATATGGCTGTTGAGAATTCAAATTCTGGAAAGTAAATGGTGGAAATGAAAAAGGACAAATGGATACTGGATAGTGGTCGTTCGAGACATATGACGGGAAATCCAGAACTACTCAATAGTCTTAAATACGAAGATGGTGGAATGGTGAACTTTGGAGATAACTCTAAAAGATACATGATTGGAATCGGCAATGTCGGTAATTTTGAAACTCCTACTATTCTGAAGTTTTATTACTTAGGAATTTAAAACAAAACTTGCTAAGTATAAGTCAACTTTGCGATAAGGGATATAAAATAAACTTTGAAAAGAATAAATGTTTTATAGAAGATAGGAATTCAAAAGTTATATTCGAAGGAGATAGAAAGAAATATATATATATATATATATATATATTAAGTATGAAAATCTCTAGTGATAACCTATGTCTTATGGCCAATACAAGTGACCCCTGGATTTGGTATAAGAGATTTGGTCATATAAATTTCAAAAACATCTCTAGGATTTCTAAATTAGATTCAATCAGAGGATTACCTAAATTGAAATTTAAAGTTAATAACTTATGTGATGCTTGTCAACTCGGAAAATTAAAGGAAAGTTCAATTAAATCAAAAGACGAAATCACTACATCAAAACCATTAGAGTTAATACATATGGATTTATTTGGTCCATCTCAAGTTCAGTCGATAAATCATAATAGATATATCTACGTAATAGTCGATGATTTTTCTAGATTTACTTGGACTTTATTTCTTAAAAATAAAAGTGATGCCTTTGATCAATTTAAAACTTTTTCTAAAAGAATTCAAAATTTATTATCACTAAAAATTAAAATAATACGTAGTGATCATGGCGGAGAATTTGAAAATGAACATTTTGAAAAATATTGTAATAAAAAGGGAATAACCCATTTTTTTTCAATTCCGAGAACCCCTCAACAAAATGGAGTAGTTGAACGTAAAAATAGGACAATACAAGAACGTGCAAGAACTATGTTATCCGATAGTAATTTACCAAGGAATTTTTGGGTTGAGGCAGCTGCAACAGCTTGTTATATTATTAATAGAATTTCAATTTGACCTTTAGCTCATAAAACCACATATGAACTTCTATATAACAAGAAATTGAAAGTATCATATTTTAAAATATTTGGAAGTAAATGTTTTATACTAAATACAAAAGATAATTTAGACAAGTTTGTCTCAAAATCCGACAAAGGAATATTTATTGGATATTCAGAAAGAAGTAAGGCATATAGAGTTTTCAATATTCGAACCAATACCATAGAAGAAACATTAAACGTATTTTTTGACGAAAACTATAAAAGCATAACTCAAAACAATGAAGATGATTGTGAAAATGAGAATAATGAAATACATCATAAAGATAATCAACCAAATAAAAGAATTAAATTACTAAGAGATCATCCTATAGAAAATATCTTAGGAGATATTGAATCCGTTGTGAGAACTCGCAATCAATTAAATAATATGAGTAATACTGCATTTATTCCAACTATTGAACCAATCCAAAGGAAACATCTTCCGATGATTCACGGATACTTGCTATGCAAGAAGAACTGAATCAGTTTACTAGGAATGATGTGTGGGAATTTGTTCCTAGACCAGATGATAAAACTATAATAGGAACAAAATGGGTTTACAAAAATAAAATGAACGAAAACGATGAGGTCGTAAGAAATAAAGCACGATTAGTAGCACAAGGTTATACTCAAGAAGAAGGAATAGATTACGATGAAACTTTTTCCCCCGTAGCAAGACTATAAGCTATTAGGATTTTACTAGCTTTAGTAAACCATAATAATTTCAAATTATATCAAATGGATGTCAAAAGTGCTTTTCTAAATGGATTTGTTAAGGAAGACGTATATGTAGAGCAACCACCTCTATTTGAAGATGAAAAATTACCAAATCATGTATATAAATTAACAAAAGCGTTATATGGATTAAAACAGGCTCCTAGGGCTTGGTAGATAGATTAAGAAATTATTTGTCACAATAAACTTTGAAATAGGAAAATTAGATAATACTTTGTTTATCAAGAAGAATAACGAAGATATACAACTGATACAAATATATGTTGACGATATAATTTTCGGATCGACAAACGATAAGATGAATAATTTTTTTCCAGATATTAAGACTAAAAAATTTGAAATGAATCATATGGGAGAACTATCATTCTTTCTAGAATTGCAAATTCGCCAATTAAAGAATAGAATATTTATTAATCAAGAAAAATAGGCAAGAGATCTAATCAATAAATATAATCTAACAACAACAAATGGAAGACCAACATCTATGGCGACTAATATAGCATTAAGTAAAGATGATACATCTAAAGATGTGGATAAAAAATTATACAGAGGAATGATAGGATAGTAATCATATAAAACTGCTAGTAGACCAGATATAATGCATCGTGTATGTCTCTGTGCAAGATATCAATCGTAACCTAAGGAAACACATTTACAAGCCGTAAAACGTAGTCTAAGTTATGTAAAGCATACATCAGATTTTGGATTGTTTTACCCTAAGGATGATTCATTCGATTTAGTTTCTTACTGTGACGCTGACTACACAGGACGTAAATCTGATCGCAGAAGTACTAATGGAACATGTCACTTCTTAGGACACTCACTAGTCTCATGGCTTAGTAAAAAGCAAAATACTGTATCTCTGTCAACAACTAAAGCAGAATAAATCTCTGCTGCTTTGGCGTGTTCACAAGTAATATATATGTAACAAACTCTAAATGATTTTGGATTAAAAATAACAAATCACCAATATACTACGACAATACGAGTGCCATAAATATTTCTAAAAATCCATCTCATCATTCTAGAACTAAACATATCGATATAAGACATCATTTTCTAAGAGATAACGTAAGTAAAGAGAAAATTTCACTCGAATTTATTGAAACAGATAAACAAATAGCAGATATATTAACAAAACCATTAAACGAAGCAACATTCACTAAATTTAGAAGAGAATTAGGAATATGTTTCATTAAGTGAGTTAGAATAATTAAATATACTATGATATATAAAAATAACATAAGAAAATAGAAAAATAAAATTTAAAACTAAAGTATGTCGACATAAACTTTTTCATATGTTGATATATAACTGCCAGAATTTTAAAATTAAATTCCCACCAAAAGTAAGTTATATCATTTATTTAAACATTCTACTTCGACTTTTCTTCTTCATTTTTATTTCTCTTATCTGTAAAAACTTTAAATTAAAATATACAATGGCCTCCACAAATCTAAACATCTGATTCGCACGCTGGACCATTCGAGGGTCCTTTTCAATGATCTACGCTATCTTGGGTTTTCAAAATTGAAGAAAAGATGGAGTATGTTCTGCAAGTGATGGCTGAAATACAAGTACTACATATTAGGATGAGACAAGAGCAAAACAAGCAAGAGAAAGTAGTAAGGAGTCTCCTTAAATTCATAATGGATAATCAGGCTAATCCGATTATCATCAATGATGATAATAAAGTCATGGAAGAGGAGGAAGAACCTGAGGAAGAACCATAGGAAGAACCAGAAGAGGAAGAAGAAATGATGGAGGTGGAAGAACATCAAGAGACTCAACCAACCAATACGGAAGAAGACGATAAGGTTGTATGTGTAGGAGAGATCTTATTCGACCAATATAGAATATGATTAAACAGAATGGGGACTTTTGTCTCCATTGTCCGAATTGTCCAATTCACAAATCTCATTGTCAAGAATAATTAGTGTTTAACGTTTTCTTTGGTTATCGTTTCCTTGCGTTCTTACGATGTATCGCACTTGAATAAATTCGTGTATTTGTACAAACTCAAGTTTAATGCAATAATTGTTTATGATTATAAGATAAGTGTTATTATTAACTTTATAAACGTAGATATAAGATAAAGGGGGGGTATTCTACTTTGAATTAGTTATAGATAAAGGGGAAATAGATAGTTATATAACTTAGGGGGAATCGTTTTAGAATTTCTTTTTGATAATGCCAAAGGGGGAGAACTTATAAAATATAGACATAATTTATAGGATTCATATAGACAGGGGGAGTATTTGAAGGATCATCATCAACAGGTATATACAGGTATGATATTTTATAAACTAAGGTTGTCATCATCAAAAGGGGGAGATTGTTGGAGAATGGAGTTTTGATGACAACAACCTTATTTTAATATTAATTGATCATAAAATATATACTAACATTTTTGTCCAGAATATATATATATATATATATATATATATACACACACACACACGCATATGCAGGATTTATATACTGAAGACTGTAATGATATTAGAGATTCAGATTTCAGAGATATTTCAAGACACATGAGTTTTCAATATTTCAAGAGTTCAATACTAATATAGTTATAGAGTGTAGATTATGTAAGACTCTAAATAGCACTCCAGGCTCAAATTCAAATTCAAAATTCAAATTCTGTTTCCAAATTCTATCTTCAGTCCTCTCTATTTTATTTTCTATCTTTTCATTTTTTCTTTCTTACTTTACTTTTGTTTTCAAACTCAAGTTTTATATAGTTATATTTTATATTTATATAGTTTTAAACTTTATAATTTTATAAATATGTTTATATAGTTTATATTTACGTTTTCATATGATTTCCTATCTTATATTATTAATTTATAACACTATATTTCACTTCAAGAATTTCCAGAATTATATTTATATCAAAACACTTGAAAAATGCTCAAAAATTAATTTTGTATTAAGTATATGTCGACATAAAGAAAACACCATGTCGACATATAACTGTCATTTTTTTCAACTTTTAAAGGAGGTGTCTTTTCACTATTTGTGACGGTTCTGGAGCATTGCAAGCTTTTACACACTATAAAAAGGGCTTGATTTGTAATTTTTAATTACTCCTTCTCCACTTTCACTCTCTTTCATTACACCATTATTTCTTATCATTTGTATGATTTCTACACCTATACTTTGCCAAATTCAATTTATTTTCACTAGTCTTCTTCTCTCTACACTCTCTACTCATTACTCTCTGAATCAAGTGCTATTGAAAAGTTATAGGGTTGTTTGTAATAGTTTGGGTTGTGTAAAGGAATCGGTGGTAACCCTTGTAGCCGTGAAATCAAGGACGGGTAATCGGTGGTATCCCTTGTAGCCGTGAAATCGAGGAAGGTATACTTGATCAAGTGTGCGGGTGGAAATAGTGGTATCCCCTGTAGCCGTGAAATCAAGGAGGATTGTATTGGATATGGATATAGTAATAAAACTCTATACAATCCAGTGTTGCGTGGGACTGGACGTAAGAGCAATTCCGAACCTGTATAAAATCCGATGTGTTCTTTCCTTTTTTGCATTATATTTCTGTTTATATTTGTATTTGTGTTTGATTCTGTGTTTGTAATTGTATTTTTGTGTTTGATTCATATAATAATTCAAATAAGTTTTAGATTTTTTTTAAAATTATCAAAAACATTATTCACCCCCTCCCTCTAGTGTTTGTTTTGCCTTAACGATCCTTTCCGCAATCCCTAATACATAGTAGCTATATCTGATAGAAACAGGGAAGCACTTAGCCATAACCTGATCTGAAGCATCGCTCGAAACCCTTCGATTAACATTTGTAATATGATTATCATTTTTCAAAAGATGTCGTCAATCACCAACACCCAGGACCCAAGTGCCAAGGCCTTCCAAAGCAGAGATCCTTTCCTCGACAACCATATTTGGATCGGTACTGACCCATATCTAAACATCCAAATCAAAGTGCAACGACCTTGTAAAAATATGGGTTAACAACATCCTTATTGGAAAAAGTTTGTAAATTAGGTTTAGCTTTTTCGAAAAACATCAACAAAAAATGTAAAAAAATTCCGAATTTCAAAACTTAATTAATATATATTTATCTTCGTATTTATGTCAAAGAAGGGATGGAAATAAAAAAAAAGACAGTTTGTTGCAGAAAAACTTGTAGATTATTCAAAATATTGTTAATATACAAATAATCAAAGTTAATAATTACATAATTTTATGCAATTTTGATAAATTTTCAAAATTTTAAAATTTATTTTAAATTATATTCAACATCACATTTGTTACAAATAAGGCAAGAAAAGTTAATGGAAAATTAACACAAACAAAACAAACTACTTTTAGTGGAAAAATTAGGGACAAGTTCGCTATTTTATAAAATAATTATAGATATGTCTACAGTTTTTTCATGTCTAAAAGTATTGGCTTATTCGGCTAATATTTAAAGATATGTCTACATTACTGAGTGAATATATGCATATATATATATGCAGGATTTTTCAATATATGTAGACATTTCTCCACTTATTCTTTATATTTATCCAATTGTTTAATTTTAATATTTACATTTTTATAGGTTTTTAAAATCAATAGAACAAAAAATCATGAAAAAATCACTATAATCAACTAGTTATAGGGACTTGTTTCACATTTTCTATTTGCATATGGATCTAATTCTGTTATGTTTGGTTTTTGGAATGTATGACGAATATTCATTAATCTTTTCACAACTTTGTAAGCTAGTCATAAAAACATTTCCATAACAAGCTTCTAACTTAAAGTCAAATCAAAATCTCAATCAAATAAACTTTGCATATCAAAGTAGTTCACTAAATTTAAGTAAAATAATGATTATGAGTTATAATGGTTACAAATATAATAGTCGATTTTGCATTATCAAGGACCGATATAAAATATAATATTCGATACCAAATCAAAAAAATAATCAAACGATATTAACAAAAAATAGTGACTTATCATCTTAAACCAATGAATCACCAACCCATTTGGCGAATGAAGTACGGGTGTTGAAAACATTTATCACTTGTAAGTTGAAAAGATTGGAGTCGGGTTTTAAACAATAATCAGGATAAGAATCAATTTGATCTCCATAAGAAGATGGGAGTCGGGCTTTAAACAATAATCAGGTCATAGAAGGTAAAAACACAAATTACTAATAGAATGTTTGAGTATAACGTGATATTGAAATCAAAGAGTTGAAGAGAGAAATAAACGGACAAACATTTCTGTATGAAAATTGATGACTAAATTATACATTTAATGTAAGATTTGAGGAACGATTATTATTTCAGCCTGAAAATAAATGCAGAACTAATAGCACTTAACAAAGCTCACTTGTAAAACCTTTAATCGTGTCGAAATTCCTCTTTCCCCAAGACATACAATGATTTAATTCTTAGGAAAATATCTTATGGTTGAAGGTACCCACTTACTCTTTTCACATCCTCGTAAAATAATTATCAACAACATTTTCGTTGTGACATCCTACTGTACAATCAAATCAAATGCTCAATCAAATACATCTAAGAGAAAAATAGTTTGTTATACTTCAGTATTTTTTTGTAAAATATTGATTACTGGTTAATAACAATTACAAATATCGAACTCATTTTGCTTGATTGAGGTCTAGTATATGAAAAAGAAAATTCAATACTGAATCAGTAAATTAATCAAATAATATTAATAAAAATTAGTGACTTACCATCTTGCATGAATCAAGCATAAATCCATTTGTAAATGAAATAAGAGCATTGAAAAATCATATTATTTATAATTTGATAAGATAAGAGTCGGTGTTCTGAACGATAATCAAAATAAGATTAGTCTGGTTTTCGTAGAAGCCATTGTTCTAAGAAGTAAATATACAAATTGACAATGAAATGATAAAGGTTAATGAGATACTGAAATTAAAGAATTAAAGGGAGAAATAAAAAGGGCCGATATTTCTATTCCAATATTGATAACTAATTAGGACTTTCAATGTAAGATTCGAGAAAGAATTATTATTTCATAAGGAAAATAAATATAAAAGAAAGGGAACACCTAAATGCAATATTTGCTTATAAGTTGGTTAGAACCGAGTACTAGAGATTCGAGCTAATGTAAAAAAGAATTGAAATGGTTGAACATTGAACTTTATATCAGTGTTTTCGTAACCCAACCCTACCACGGTCTGACCTCAAATAACTCTGAACCTTGGACCATCACGGCGCAGAACTCAATCAGACCTCATTCATGCATGAGCTCTGATCGTACCTTCAAACCAGCAGTCCAACCTTCAATTTTACCGGGTTAAACCATGGTTTTTAATTTTTACTACTACTTATTCTATAATTCTCTCTGATAATTTCATCTTTTGTATTATTTTGAATAGGGGATTTGTAACACCTCGTGAATTCTATAACATTAAGCTTCACAAATTAAAGTGTAATTAATTCTAAATGAAAGAATTAAGGGAAATGGGTTACGCCATTGCGTTCGTCTCGGAATTCTGCTTGAGATAGATCTGAGTTTGCGCGAACCGGACTCCGTATGAAGGAGTCATGACCTTCGGAAGTTTCAGAATAAAATTTAAAAATTCAAACAGCTCAGTTTCAAATTCGAAATTCGAAAAACAAGTTTAAACTGGGCTGGGCGGGAAAATTCCTGCCCAGAGACCAGGTCGACCATAGGGTCGACCATGGTGTCGACCTGGCCACCCCAGGTCGACCATAGTGTCGACCTGGGGTCGACCTGCCAGTCGACCTACCTGGTCGACCTGGCTGGCTGGGTCTGGCTCTGGCTCGAATTTCTGTGGCTCGGTGTGTCACAAGGGATGACATGTCACCTCTTGATTGGCTATTTGAACTTTGTATGGTCTAGATTCCTCTTGTCTTCATCTGACGGCTCAAAACAATTTAAAAATCTATAAATACACCCTAAGTCTCAACTAAAAATTCACACAAAAAAATAAGATGGGAGTCGTCATGCTGCCAGGAAGGAATTGAGCATAGCCGTCAAGAGAGAGAAGCTTAGAGACGAATCAAATTAAGAAGAAGAAAACTAACGCTTAATCAAATTAATCAACGCAAAATTAATCTATCCAAAGGAGCACATCTCAATTTCAGAATTCAGAATCCAGAATTCAAGATTCTGCATTCGTTGTAAGTATAGTGACCTTTCAGAATATGAATAAAAACCGTGACGTGATTCGATGTAAATGAAAATAGAATTGTGTTATTGTATGAGTTCTGTGTATTATAATAATTCTGTCATGACTTGTGTATTGATATTTGTGGCATAAATTGATTGATGCAAGCCTATTGGACATTTGTATATGAAAGTAATAGCAATAGCAAGTTGTGGCAAAAACTAGAAATTGATCCCTTTATGTTTATGTCGATGGCATGGACTATATACATTCCCTTAGTCTAAGTTAGAATTTATGTAAACATGTTATAGATTTGAGACCTTTTATGCCTACATGACCCAAAACCTATGAACACATTCTTATGTTTATTTGCAAGTATAATTGGATCTATGTTAAGTGTCGTTTGGGTTTCATAAACTATGCAAGTTCATGTTGAAGTAGGCTATATGATTAGATGTTAAAATTGGACATTTTGGTGAATGTACAACATGCTAGTTTTGTGGTTGACATTATGCCAAGTTAAACATGTTTAAACACAAGTTTGTATAAGCCTAAACTATGCCATTTCATATGTCACCCACTTTGTTATACTTTGATTCGAATGTAAGTTCACATGACCCATAATTTATGTTGAATCGCTAAATTGCAAGTTCATGCGCCACACACCTTTATGTGAAATATTACATGTTCTTGGTTTCCCCTTTTTCTCACGTTTATAAAGTTGGGCTGAATTGTGTCAAGCCCAACACTTGTTATAATGTTGCGAACGTACAAACGGGGGTAATAACGTTGGGTGTAAAACATTAAAAATATAACTTGGCATAGTTGGCCCATGCCAACGGCAATGACATTCTAGTGGTATGAATTGTTATACCCAAGAATAAAGAATATTAAATTTACATATATAATTGAGAAGTAATAACTATGTAAATTTAGAAAACACAATATGCTTAACCCGAGGTTGGATTGAGTTGTGATGTAAACCTGCCCGGACCCGCCCGGTTGTCCAGTAGTCACAACAATACCTATCCAATGTGGGTGGTTAAGCATTGAGCCCAATAAGGACCCGAGGTTAGACTGAGCTACGGTGTAAACCTGCCCGGAAACCGGCACATCCAGTAACCGTAGCAATACCTGTCTAATGTGAGTGGTCAGGTGCTCTAAGAGGCTAAGGACAGATGGTAGGGTTAAGTCAACTATAAACAGTTAACCAAATTCAACATGTTAACAAGAATTGATGGGTAGGGTTAGGTAAATACAGACACGTTACCACTTAACATGTTTGACTAGAAAAACCCTAGTAACGAGGGACCCGTTTCAGCAGTAACCGAAGTTAGTATCATGGTACCCTGAAACTAGGCAGGGTGGGCACGACTACTGGGTTGATTGTTAGCGGTCAAAGCGACGGCGGTGGGTGCAACAGCGTAGGTTCTAACGGGGTGCGGGCGTGCACACACTCCGGAGCAGACAAACAGGGAACTGGGGGAACCAGTAGTATAACCTATGCCTTCTAGAATTGTGTCGGGGCCGCCACCATGGGTCTTGATACACCCTATGGTGGGACCAACATAGGTATCTACAATTCTTGGGGGCCGTATGACACATGTTTACGCGAGTAGGAGCCGATCTTTAGAAAATGGGGATCACTTCACCCTCAGCATGGGGTGCCAGTTAAAATAAGCTCAAGTAGGTGCAGAGATATAGTGTGGGTGCGATAGCACACTCGATTCTAAACGACACTTCCTTAGCTTGTGACACTTTCATGTTTTCAGTTTATATCTATCATGCCCTTTTTCTTGTTCACATACTGAAGAGTTACTAGATTTACTCAGGCTTTATGTCTGACTCTATTTTCTTTTCGTCTTCTTTTCTTTCGTCCCCCCCACCCCCGGTCCACGGGAGGAAACAACTCAGCTCAATCAGACCCTTTGCAAGCTCCAAGACCGTAGATGTATGGTTTGGAACTCTTTTGCTCGGATCATGGCTTTGGATATCACTATGGGATTTTATTACTTTTATTTATGTTTTATGCTTCTTTAATAATCAAGACAGTAATGAGGTTGTAATAATGGAAGTATTTTGAGACAAATATGGAAATGTTTTGTTTGAACACGTATTGATGAAATAAAAGTCTGATTGGTTTCCGCTGTTTAAAATATGTGTATTTATTTCTGTCTTGTGTTTATCTGTGGCTTTTACTTATAAACCTCCACCAAAGTTAAGGCATTCCCTTTGTGAGTGACCTTAACGGAGGTGGGGTGTTTCACTTGGTATCAGAGCATAGGTTTACCAGATAAGATTAAAAAAAAAATTGAAATTGTTTTCAAAAGAAAGTTTAAAGAAGCATTTTTCAAGAAAAAGTGTCATATTTATAAAAAGACCAAATCCCCCAAAGCCATGTGCCCTATCTTTCTCTCTCTATCCTTTTTTTTGAATTTTTCCTTTCTGTTTCAGCATGTCTGGAGATCTTAACCTCCCGGAAGGAGTGCCGATACCCGGCTGGTTTAAGAGGTACTTAGAAGCAAATGTCAATGGCGCGGGCCCAGCAAACATCCCTCCTCTAGTGGCCGCGATTCCTCCTCCTCCTCCACCTCCTCGTGGAAATGCCTTCGCAAAAATATGTAGAGACTTCAAGGCTATGGGTGGAAAAGACTTTTATGGGACAGAATCCTTTGTAGGAGCAAGAAACTGGCTAAAGGAGACTGAGGATCTGTTTGTCATCTTCGGAGTTGATGACAGGCAAAAGATACAACTAGCAGTATGGTTGCTTAAAGTTGAAGCTTCCTATTGGTGGGAAATTACCAATGCTCAGAGGGCGGTGGAAACATGGGAAGACTTCAGGACAAGGTTTGAGATGAAATTCCTCTCCCAAGCTGAAAGAAGCCTGCAAATGGAGAAGTTTCTAACTCTGAAACAGGGAAGTGTGACAATCAGGGAGTATGTTAATCAGTTTAATCAGCTGGCCAGATTTGGGCTAGACTTAGTAAACACCCAACACAAGAAGGCACTTCGCTTCATCAAGGGTTTGAATGAGCCTTTACACAGCCTTGCTATGACCCATGTATCCACGGGAGCGACTTATGAAAGCTTGGTGGACATGGCGTTGCTAGACGAGGAAGACAACGGCAAGAAAGAGACCAAGGTGGAAGAGAAGAAAGAGGGTCTACAAGCAAAGAAGACAGACTTTAAGAAAGGAGGGAAGAACAATAAGCCCCGTGAGAGGAGAAGGTTCAATTTCTGTGACATTGTGGGACATATATCAAAAGATTGCCAAAAAAGGAAGGCAAAGATGGGTGGTTGCTTCCATTGTGGAGAAACTGGGCACCAAGCTAAGGACTGCCCAAAGAAGAAAGGGCAGGGACAGAAAGCCGGATCCACTTCAGGGGGTCAGGTTCATGCGCTAGTGACACCTCAGCAGGAACGAGGTAGTAATATTTCTGTAGAAAGTGTAGTCTATCTTTATGATCATCCAGTTCACACACTTTTTGACTCTGGCGCATCACACTCTTTTGTTTCATCTACCTTAGTAGAATCTCTGCATCTAGACACTAGTATGGTAGAGGATCCCTTAGTAGTTTCAAATCCAATTGGGGGCTCCGCTTACTTGTCAATGGTTTGTTTGGGTTTGAAAATCTCTATTCTCAGCGTTGAGTTTAGTTGTAACGCCTTTGTTTTGGGCTTCTCGGGATATGGTTTGATCTTAGGCATGGACTGGTTATCCAGTAATGGTGCCATCCTTGATTGTGAGAAAAGTGTAGTTAGACTCTTGACTCGGCTTGGTAACACTCTAGAAATTTCTTGTAATCCCTTGAATGCTGTTATGCTTAGTTATCTAGAGTCGCTTGATGCTTCTGATGAGAATTTGCAATCAGTTAGAGTAGTCCGGGAATACCCGGATGTCTTTGAGGAGGTGAAAGGCTTACCTCCGAGGCGGGAAATAGACTTCCGCATATATCTTGTGGATAATGCAAAGCCTGTAGCTTTACCTGTCAGACACATGGCTCTAAAGTAGAGAAAGGAGCTCAGTAAGCAGGTTAAAGAACTTCTCGAAAAGGGGTTCATTAGACGGAGCATTTCGGAATGGGGTGCTCCAGTGGTGTTCGCAACCAAAACGGACGGTTCGCTTCACCTTTGCGTCGACTATAGGGAGTTAAACAAATTGACCAAGAAAAATAGGCACCCTCTTCCCTGAATCGACGATTTGTTTGATCAGCTTGTAGGAGCGTCGGTCTTCTCCCAACTTGATCTGGCAACTGGGTTCCATCAACTGAGAGTAGCTGAAGACAACATTGATAAGACGGCGTTCAGAACCCCAGACGGTTTCTTCGAGTGGCTTGTCATGCCTTTCGGCTTGACAAACGCACCCGCTTATTTCGTAGACTTAATGAGCAGGGTGTTCAGAGAATTCCTCAACAAATTTGTGGTTGTCTTCGTAGATGATATCTTAATCTTCTCAAAGAATGAGGAAGAGCATGCTCAGCATCTGAAAGAAATCATGGAAACTCTCCGTACACATCATCTAAAAGCCAAATTCTCCAAGTGCCACTTTTGGAGAATGGAGGTAAGATTTCTGGGGCATATAGTGTCCAAAGAGGGGTTGGCTGTGGACCCCGCGAAAGTGGTGGCAGTGCAAGATTGGAAGACACCAAGAAATGCAACCGAAGTTCGAAGCTTTCTTGGGCTAGTCGGTTTTTACCGAAAGTTTATTAGGGATTTCGCGAAAATCTCAGCCCCACTCACAAGGCTAACAAAGAAGAATCTGGCGTTCACTTGGGATTTGGACTGCGAGTTTGCTTTCCAACGATTAAAAAGGGCTCTCACAACAGCCCCAGTTCTGACTTTGCCAGATAGATGCAAAATGTTCACAGTATACACGGATGCATGTGGAACGGGACTAGGCGCTGTTCTAATGCAAGAAGGAAGGATAGTAGCTTATGGCGGAAGACAATTGAAAGTTCATGAAAAGAACTACCCAACCCACGATCTTGAGTTAGCCGCCATCGTCTTTGCGCTTAAGTCTTGGCGCCATAATCTCCTAGGTGAGAAGTTCAAATTATACACTGACCATAAATCGTTGAAATATCTCTTCTCGCAGAAGGATCTTAACTTGAGGCAGCAAAGATGGATGGAGCTTCTTGCCTCGTATGACTTTGAAATTTCCTATACTCCCGGCAAAGGCAACGTAGTAGCAGACGCATTGAGCCGAAAGAAACTGACCTTAAGCCTGCTCTTTGTGGAAAGGAAAAGCTTGGAGTATATAGCCAGTTTTAACTTTAGGCCCTCCTCAGATTTTGTACCGGGTTTGCTAGCATCTCTCGAAGTACGTCCTGCTCTCTTAGACTCAATAGGGGCTGCACAACGTGAAGACCCTCAGCTTGTTGATGTGATGGATAAACTTATTAGGGGTGAGACTTCTAGTCACCTCAGTAGATACGCCATCGATGATAAGGGTTGGCTGAGGCGAGATGGAAGATTATGCGTCCCACAAGCAAGGGAGTTGACAAAGAAGGTTCTCGAGGAAGCGCATCATCCCAAGATGACTATACACCCTGGCGGTGATAAGATGTACAAGGATATAAAAATGACTTTCTTTTGGAGCGGCATGAAGCAAGACGTGGCAGATTTCGTTTCTAGGTGCATAACCTGCCAACGGGTCAAGGCGGAACAGAAGAAACCTGGAGGACTACTTCATCCTTTAGAGGTCCCACAGTGGAAGTGGGATAGCATTTCAATGGACTTCATTGATGGACTACCTAGGTCGAGAAGGGGCAATACTAGCATTTGGGTAATAGTGGATAGGCTTACCAAGAGCGCCCACTTCATACCTATCAAGAGTAGAAGGACTGCCTCATCTCTAGCATCTCTTTATCTCAAGGAAATAGTTCGACTCCATGGGATACCCTCCAGCATTGTTAGAGACCGAGACCCTATCTTCACAAGCGAGTTTTGGCGGAGTCTGCAAGAAGCTGTAGGCACACAGTTATGTTTGAGCACGGCCTATCACCCCCAAACTGATGGCCAGACGGAAAGGGTGAATAGAGTTTTAGAGGATCTTTTGAGACTTTGCGTTCTTGACTTTGGAGGGACTTGGGAGGATCACCTTCCTTTAGTGAAATTTGCCTACAACAACAGCTACCAAGCTACCATCGGTATGGCGCCCTTCGAAGCCTTGTATGGAAGACCGTGCAAAACACCAACTTGTTGGTGGAAGTCTACAGATAAGCTTATACTTGGGCCAGACATGATTCGAGAGACTTCAGAGAAAGTGGACTTGATACGGAAAAGGATGAAGACAGCCCAAGACAGACAAAAATCCTACGCCGACAAAAGAAGGACCGACCTTGAATTTGGGGTAGGGGACAGGGTTTTCCTTAAGGTATCTCCTTTAAGGAACATCGTTCGTTTTGGATCCACGGGAAAGCTAGCACCAAGATTTGTAGGACTGTTTCCTATCATCGAGAAGGTTGGGAAGATGACCTATAGATTAGAGCTACCCGAGAGACTGGCCGGAGTTCACAATGTCTTTCATGTTTCTCACCTCCGGAAGTGTTTGCATGAGTGTGCAGAAGTGGTAGAACCTAGCATTCTAGAAGAAGGCGAAGTAGAATGTGAAGCAACTGTGAGGAGAGTTCCAAACCGCATCTTAGGAACTGAAGTGAAAAAGCTACGCAACCACATCGTTAATGTTCAGTGGAGCGATGCCGAGGAAGACGCGACTTGGGAAACTGAGGACAGAATACGCGCTGCCTACCCTCTTCTTTTGGAGGGTACATTTTCGATCTCTCTTTTTCCTTAAGTTATGCTTTATCTATCTTTTTAGGTATACCTCCTCGGTCCTTCTCCTAACTCCTTAAGTAGAAAACAAATGGATGCAAACATGTATTTGAAAACATGTTATGGATGATGGCTGCAAATGGTTGCTAGTGATTGCTAGTGGTTGCTCGTGGATGCATATACACACACACCCTAGGTTATAGATCGGCTCACTCACTTCATATTGCATATGCATTTATGTATTCTCATTTGTATATGGTTGAAACTTGATATGTTGTCATATGGTCGTCGCATTTGTATGAATAGTTGTGCACTCATATAGAATTATGAGTAGGAAAAATTTGCATACATAATGGATTCACGACACTTACATGATTCGCATTAAGGAGGTCAACTGAATCAGTAGACCGCCTGATTTCTGCATTAGATAAGGACATGTACACACACTATGCATATGATCACGAAGCATTAGAAGTCTTTTAAGGACAGTGGATGCCTGTGTTTGTTGGTTGAGTAGATGGACTGTTGGATGGTAGGATATACATTCTTCCTAACTTGAAGATTTTGGGGACGAAATCCTTTTAAGGGGGGAGAATGTAACACCCCGTGAATTCTATAACATTAAGCTTCACAAATTAAAGTGTAATTAATTATAAATGAAAGAATTAAGAGAAATGGGTTATGCCATTGCGTTCGTCTCGGAATTCTGCTTGAGATAGAGTCCGAGTTTGCGCGAATCGGACTCCGTATGAAAGAGTTATAACCTTCGGAAGTTTCAGAATAAAATTTAAAATTCAAATAGCTCAGTTTCAAATTCGAAATTCGAAAAACAAGTTTAAACTGGGCTGGGCGGGAAAATTCCCGCCCAGAGACCAAGTCGACCATAGGGTCAACCATGGTGTCGACCTGGCCACCCCAGGTCGACCATAGTGTCGACCTGGGTGTCGACCTGCCAGTCGACCTACCTGGCCACCCCAGGTCGACCATAGTGTCGACCTGGGTATCGACCTGCCAATCGACCTACCTAGTCGACCTGGCTGGCTGGGTCTGGCTCTGGCTCGAATTTCTGTGGCTCGGTGTGTCACTAGGGCTGACATGTCACCTCTTGATTGGCTCTTTGAACTTTGTATGGTCTAGATTCCTCCTGTCTTCATCTGACGGCTCAAAACAATTTAAAAATCTATAAATACACCCTAAGTCTCAAATAAAAATTCACACAAAAAATAAGATGGGAGTCGTCATGCTGCCAGGAAGGAATTGAGCATAGCCGTCAAGAGAGAGAAGCTTAGAGACGAATCAAATTAAGAAGAAGAAAACTAAATCTTAATCAGATTAATCAACGCAACGTTAATCTATCCAAAGGAGCGCATCTCAATTTCAGAATTCAGAATCCAGAATTCAAGATTCTGCATTCGTTGTAAGTATAGTGACCTTTCAAAATATGAATAAAAACTGTGACGTGATTCGACGTAAATGAAAATAGAATTGTGTTATTGTATGAATTCTGTGTATTATAATAATTCTGTCATGACTTGTGTATTGATATTTGTGGCATAAATTGATTAATGCAAGCCTGTTGGACATTTGTATATGAAAGTAATAGCAATAGCAAGTTGTGGCAAAAACTAGAAATTGATCCCTTTATGTTTATGTCGATGGCATGGAATATATACATTCCCTTAGTCTAAGTTAGAATTTATGTAAACATGTTATAGATTTGAGACCTTTTATGCCTACATGACCCAAAACATATGAACACATTCTTATGTTTATTTGCAAGTATAATTGGATCTACGTTAAGTATATTTTGGGTTTCATAAACTATGCAAGTTCATGTTGAAGTAGGCTATATGATTAGATGTTAAAATTGGACATTTTGGTGAATATACAACATGCTAGTTTTGTGGTTGACATTATGCCAAGTTAAACATGTTTAAACACAAGTTTGTATAAACCTAAACTATGCCATTTCATATGTCACCCACTTAGTTATACTTTGATTTGAATGCAAGTTCACATGACCCATAATTTATGTTGAATCGCTAAATTGCAAGTTCATGCGCCACACACCTTTATGTGAAATATTATATGTTCTTGGTTTCCCCTTTTTCTCACGTTTATAAAGTTGGGCTGAATTGTGTCAAGCCCAACACTTGTTATAATGTTGCGAACGTACAAACGGGGGCAATAACGTTGGGTGTAAAACATTAAAAATATAAGTTGGCATGGTTGGCACATGCCAACGACAATGACATTCTAGCGGTATGAATTGTTATACCCAAGAATAAAGAACATGAAATTTACATATATAATTGAGAAGTAATAAAATATGTAAATTTAGAAAACACGATATGCTTAACCCGGGGTTGGATTGAGTTGTGATGTAAACCTGCCCGGACCCGCCCGGCTGTCCAATAGTCACAACAATACCTATCCAATGTGGGTGGTTAAGCATTGAAACCAATAAGGACCTGAGGTTAGACTGAGCTACGGTGTAAACCTACCCGGAACCGACCGGCACATCCAGTAACCGTAGCAATACATGTCTAATGTGAGTGGTCAGGTGCTCTAAGAGGCTAAGGACAGATGGTAGGGTTAAGTCAACTATAAACACTTAACCAAATTCAACATGTTAACAAGAATTGATGGGTGGGGTTAGGTAAATACAGATACGTAACCACTTAACATGTTTGACTAGAAAAACCCTAGTAACGAGGGACTCATTTCAGCAGTAACCCAAGTTAGGTATCATGGTACCCTGAAACTAGGCAGGGTGGAGCACGACTACTGGGCTGACTGTAAGCAGTCAAAGCGACGGCGGTGGGTGCAACAGTGTAGGTTCTAACGGGGTGCGGGCGTGCACACACTCCGGAGCAGACAAACAGGGCACTGGGGGCACCAGTAGTATAACCTATGCCTTCTAGAATTGTGTCGGGGCCGCCACCATGGGTCTTGATACACCCCATGGTGGGACCAGCATAGGTATCTACAATTATTGGGGGCCGTATGACACATGTTTACGCGAGTAGGAGCCGATCTTTAGAAAATGGAGATCACTTCACCCTCAGCATGGGGTGCCAGTTAAAATAAGCTCAAGTAGGTGCAGAGATATAGTATGGGTGCGATAGCACATTCGATTCTGAACGACACTTCCTTAGCTTGTGACACTTTTCTGTTTTCAATTTATATCTATCATGCCCTTTTTCTTGTTCACATACTGAAGAGTTACTAGATTTACTCAGGCTTTATGTCTGACTCTATTCTCTTTTCATCTTCTTTTCTTTCGTCCCCCCCCCCCCCCCCCCCTCCAGGTCCACAGGGAGGAAACAACTCAGCTCAGTCAGACCCTTTGCAAGCTCCAAGACCGTAGACGTATGGTTTGGAACTCTTTTGCTCGGATCATGGCTTTGGATATCACTATGGGATTTTTCGTTACTTTTATTTATATTTTATGCTTCTTTAATAATCAAGACAGTAATGAGGTTGTAATGATGGAAGTATTTTGAGACAAATATGGAAATGTTTTGTTTGAACACGTATTAATGAAATAAAAGTCTGTTTGGTTTCCGTTGTTTAAAATATGTGTATTTATATTTGTCTTGTGTTTATCTGTGGTTTTTACTTATAAACCTCCACCAAAGTTAAGGCATTCCCTTTGTGAATGACCTTAACGGAGATGGGGTGTTTCAGGATTGTTATTGACACTCCAAGTATTGTTAAGGGGGATCAGTTTAAAAAAATAAAGAATTTGTTAAGGGGAGTATCAATGCAGGGAGCACCCCCATTAACAAATAAAGTTTATTTTACCAAATTAGCCTTCTTTACAATAATCCTTTTTTTAGTTGTTAATTAAAAAAAATTATACGGTATATTTGTCGAACTACATTAGATTTTTACATCAAAATATCAATAATCTCATTTGTCTGTCGCTTTTTTTAAATAATTTCATTTCTTATCTGTCGATCGTTTTTTTTTTTTTTTTAATAATTTCATTTTTCATTTGTTAAATTATCAACAATCTCATTTATTTCACGTTCTTCGTTTGCGCCATTATTTCTCTCCAGACGATTGCTCTTTTTTTGTTTGCAAATAATTTAGGGATTTGGTTTTTTTTGCATTTAAAATTGACTGGAATTTGGGATGGTAAATGTTGTTATTACCAGGGTAAAAAGGGAACATAAAAAATTAAGTACGTGATTCCCTCAAACATTTTTTTTATGATTGGAGTGTTTTTAAAATTTGACCCCCCTTAGCAAAATTTGGAGTGTTAATAACAACACCCTTTGAATATAACAACTAAAATATTTCACGAAATCATAACTGTTCCAACATCTAAACCGTAAACTTTACCGTTCATTCTAAAAAACATGTGTGTTTGTTTGTGCTCTTGCCATTTAATTATATGATGCAATCTATTCATGTTAGTGACGAACAAATATATGACTTTCAAACTTTATTATTCATTTGTTTACGTATACATAAAACTTGATTATTTGTGTTTTCACTATTAATAAGCATGTGCAGTTCTTAAAGGTTCGACCGGTCAAACCTTCGAAATCTTGAACCATGAGCCCTTACAGTTGGACTCACGTCCGCTAATGAAGACATTGCTTTATATATAATAGAATTTATATATAACAGAATAGACTGCGCAGAAGTTTTAATGCAAATATCATCATCCTCTCCCCCTCCTACACCACCCAGACGTTGTTTCTCAACAACTTCCTGAAGCGCTGAAGAAAGGAGAGATTCACAGAATCTAGACGTAGCCTTTCGCCAAAACAAGCAAAAAGCAAAACAGAACCAAAGAAAAGCTGACCTCAATGAAAAACATAAAGCTTAAAATATTCATCTGTACCAAGTTACAAAGACTTCTAAAAGCTACTGCACAAACAAGTTAGACCATATAACCTAAACTCCAAACCAATGAGAAAAAGCATCTCATCCTACGTTCAAGCAATGGTAATACCAGCAACATCTCCACTTCAAAAATTGATTTTTCCTTTCCTTTTTCTTTTCATATATGTAAAGGAATCAACACAAAAATCAGCATGAAATAGCTTTGGATCTTTCTTGTACTGCTTTGTAGCATTGTAAGCTGCACAATGGAAGATTCGACTTGGAGTCCCTGTACTTGTATGCATTCGTGCACGAGGGGCCTGCACATTTCTCTCTTGGAGGTGGATAGCTGGTCCATGAGACAATACCAAAGATTTAAAATGATAAGACAAAACGATGAAGATTAAGCACATTTAAAAGTTTTTTAAAAAATTAAATAAAAATTCAAGTCAGTAATGTTTATACGGAACCTGACTGTATTCTGATTAAATATGTTAGGAAGTCCAATAGCTTCACCAAATGTAACAATATTTCCTGTTGGTCTCATGATATATCTTATAGAATGTGAAGCTACAACCATAGCTTCTTCCGCTTTTTTCTGTATAAATATTTATTGTTCATTCCTAAGTAAGGATACAAAACATAACAAAGCCACACTATAATAATTTTTTTGCGGTATCAGACTCAAATTTTCACCTGTGCCAAGTCGTCCCGTTGTTTGCGCAGCTTCTCTTCCTTCTTTTTTCTGTTGGAATCTTGACCCAGTATTTTTCTAATCGCCTCAGCCTATGGAATATATAGTGTTGAGGGCATATTGAAAGAACTATTATATTTCAAAGCCCAGGACAAATATTACTTGAACTAACCTCAGACTCCCTATTTGCTTTCTCGACTTGCATTTTGCGCCTCTGTGCAGCTTCTACTTTCTTTGCCAGTTTTTCCTCTTCTGTAAGCTTTTGCTCTGCAAACCAAGCAAAAAACGTATAGACCATTCAGGAAAAAGTCAGCCATTTTATCAAAATCAAGAATTCAAATAAATAATGTTTTACTTCTTGAGGGAGCTGGAGGCAATCCATCTGGAAACTCTATGGAACTTCCTCCGTTATGAAGCGCTCTTTGTCTTTTTGTAAGACCACTTGTGTTATCTTCTTCAACTTGATTACCATCATTGGCTTCCTTGTCACTTCTCTTCATTTTTTTCCGGCTTGAGGAACCGAGGACTTCATCAACATCATGTTTAGTTTTTACACTCTTTGATGACTTGGAATCTGTGGCTACCTTTGACGATTTCATTTTTTGCAGATACCGGATCTCATCGTCTTCTTCCTCTTCCTCATCCAAAGCCCGCTTTCTTGGAGCACGATTACCTTTCCGAACATGATCATGTACTTTGCTTAGAGTATCCTTTGTATCATTGTTATCTTTGGATGAAACTCCATGCAAGGCGTTATTTCCTCGTGCCTTAGAAGGTTTTTCATCATCTACATCACCCTGGAAACAATGAGCAAATGAAATGTTGCATTACTATTTTCTTTCCGCTCCAGTTTTACTTGCTTACCATTACAACTGGTAGCAATACTATTTACTTTTCGCTCTACTTTTACTTGCTTACCACTACAACTGGTACCAAAAAAGGGGGAAAAAAGAGGGGGGGGGGGGGGGGGGGATGATACATATTCCACTTTTATAACATAACTCACAGAACATCTAATTTAAATTAAATAAAATTTGGCCTGATTCAAAGAAGAAGCGGAAACTTTGTATTATTAGAAGAAGTTATAAAATAAAATAAAATAAAAAACAAACAAACAAACTCAAACCAGTTTGTAACCTTGTTGCAACAAACAAAAAATATCACTGGTGCACAACCACTTTCAGGTTCTAAAAATTATGGAAGCGCCAACTAGTAAGGAGTGATACCTGGTGACTCAGCCTGCTCTTAGGTTTAGAAGCTTCAGAAGCTACCAGGGATTTTGTATTTGAATTGCTAGTCTGACTGTCAGAATTTGCATTTGTGCGGATACGAACCTTAAGTTTCAGTGTTTTCAACTTGTTCTCAGTTGACCCATTGCTACACAGGTTTCCATTGCCTTCAACATTTTTTATGTCTTTCCCAGCAAGCGAAGAACCATGCTCTGGATTTTTGCAAGGAGAAAGTTTGTTTCCATTATTATCTGAACATGGCGGTGAAGAATAAAAAGGTATATCTTGATCTGACAGGGACGCTATCGTAGAACGAGGTTTCCTTGAGGAGGACCTTTGCTTCTTTGTAGCAAAACCAGAAAATCGGTGAATATCCATTTACAACGCTAAGCTTAAAATATTGATGCTTCGGTGGGTAATTCTCTTCCAATCTACGGACAGAGAAAAAAATTGACAGCTTAGAAATCATAATAAATCCTGCAAATCATTATTTCTATATATCATATTATATGTGTTGCTAATTGGGGATTAAAAATTATATATGTTTCAATATGCCCTCATTCTCTTTTTCATAGCACTTTGGATGATTTACCCTATATAAACTAGGCTATATTGTCCAAACAAAATGTAGAATAATAATATGCACACGGAGTCATTACCAAGAAAAGTTTCATTGTAATCCTATCTTCTTCTTTCTAACATTCCCTACATATAGCTTTTGCTTAGTCACCATCTCTCTCTCTCTGCCAATTGTTCCCTTTCTCTACTCACTAAAACTATAACTAGCTCTTTGTTTCTATATTATACTCTGTTTAACTTACAAATCATTAAACAAACTCATAAATACACAATTACACATGCTTTAAAATAACAACATTAGCCCCTTCTCTTCTTTGATACTTCTATATACAAATGAAGCAAGGAAAAAACTACTCAAACAAAAACAATTTAGAAGTGAGCTTTGGAAAGAAGTGACGGTTGGAAAAGGTAATAAAATGTACTTGGGAAGGAGAAAACAAGTAGGCTTAAGAAGGACAGAGGCAGACAAAGAAACATGGAGAAACAATCGGTAGCAACAGGCAGGTAGTAATTGGTCATAGAAACTAAAACAGAGTGAACAAGATGTTTAGCAAAACAAATAAAAAAAAATCAATTAGAAATATATATATTAGAGAAGTTAATAAATGTAGGAAATGAAGAAAACATAAACATAGCAAATGACATACATGAGTGATGACTACAGGAGAGAAGATTAGTGAACAGGTATGGAGACTCTGAACTTGTAATGCCGTGATATCCAACGCTTAAATAAAGATCACATATGGCACATGGAGCGAATAAGGGGTTTATCTAAAAAAGTTTGTAATCCAAAAATACAAACGTCTTCCTTATGTGGAGTCTGACATAATCACATTGGGTAGGGGTCTTCCCTTAAAAACATATTTACTTGCCTTCTCTTTGATGCCTAGCCCATGTCTTACTACTTAATACATGACATGCCATACGCCTACTCATTTTTTATATCACAATGTTCTAAGCCTCTAACTCTAATTCAGAATGCATGTACAAGTCTTTTTTCTTCTTCTGTGACATGGACTTCATTTTGCGTTTAAGTTTCATAGCGGGGTTTATACACACAACAAGGTGATAAAGAAAGGGCCTTAACAGACAAAAATATACTCATTGAAGGAATCACTTATAATAGAGTACCATCCAAGTATGTTACTTGTTTAGAAAAATTTATGTGGTTTTCAATCGAAAAGATTACCAAACAACGGTAAAGAAACCTCTTACATATCAAACGTTTACATCAACCCAACACAACAGTACTAATCTGAAATGCGGCACAAATGCCTCTGTGTTCCAATCAAGGGCATAGTCTATAAAAGCATTAAACAAAAATCAAATCTTCATACCTTATTTCTAAAGAAAACACATACTAATTTAACGTTGGTAAAACCCTAGGAAACAAACTAATGGCCTTTAACAAAACCAAATTGGCCTAAACAATAAACAAAGAATAGCAGAAAGATGCAATTAACATTGCCGTACGATCAAAAGACCGACGAAATCAGAAAGAGTAATTAAAAAATCGTACCTTATTTTCGAATATTGACGAAACCCTAGAGTTGCCGATAAAAGGAGGAGGAGAGAGGATAAAAGGAAAAGATATGGCGAAAATAAGAAATATACGATGGCGTGGTACTTTATGGTAATTTCGCACATCTTAAACTTGTTTCTATCTCTTCCTAATTCTTCTCCTTTCTCGTTCCCGTTTCTGAATAACTGTACTTTTAAATTTGCAATTTTGTTAGAAGAACCCGTAAAAAAGGTAGCCGACATTTTTGGTGCTGTTATACTACTAGAACGCACCCCATAAACTTTGGATGCTCCATTTTTATTTGCACTGTTTACACCACCAACATGCCCTTTGCCTACCCCATTATACTTCATCTATTAACCTATCTATTCTTCTATATTCTATTATTCTCATCATGTGCCCCTTCATCTCTCTTACTTATCTAATTTTGAGAACAAAATACAATAATTTTAAGAACGAATTTGCATTTGACTCCACCTAAATTTTATCTTCTCAATTCACGTTTCACCGAAACCTTCTCCGTCCTTGTTGTCTGTACTTAACTTCTTAAACAAATTTATGAAGAAAAAATAAAATGTTGGTGTTCCACTTCCTTTTCTTCTTTAGTCCTTCTTAATCCTCAACTTGAAGACCAATTTTGATCTCCAAATATCATATATTCTTTGTAGCATTTCGTCTCTATCACTATACTCTCGATTCTCTTCCATTACGAGGTCATCGATTGAAATCCTCTATGATTTCAAGTAACTACTTTTTGTGTAAGTTTGATTTTCGATTTCTTTAAGATCAATTTGATTTAATGAAGTAATATTCAAAAGATTTGTTAGGGTTTAATTTTTATCATTTTTTTGAAGACTGTTATTCACTATTTGCTTACCAAAGTGCTTTACAGGAACTGTAATGAAATTCAGTTTTGTTAAAGTTTCCATTTCCCCCTCGTTGTTTATTTATTGGCTAAAGTTTTTAGAACAATTTGGTTATTACTCAACGATAATTGATTTGCATACTTAGTAGGTAATTTGCATATTTATTTCTTAATGAATATATTTGTGTAGATGTCATCATCACGTAAGAACAACCAAAATTTCTATTATAATCATGTTGGAGGAAGCTCGTGAGGTGAGATGTCAAACATCATCTTTAATGTATTTGTAGCTTGATCAAACTTAGCATGTTTTATAGCTACAAGCCATATCATCATTTATAGATTACATCTTCTAGTTGTTTGCTCATTGGGTTTTAATTGAAATTTCTTCCTTTCATGTCCTAATTTTCCTGATGTTGACACGTTTTTTGGTAAAGTCGTCACACGTCAAGTATATGGTTAGCGACGCGCTCGAGTTTTGAGAACGTTCGTTGGAAAACACAAAGCGATTTGGTCGAAGTCGCTAAGTGTTCGGAAAATGTTGGAAATATCATCCCCGGATCGACATTATCGAATTGGAAAAATCGTTAATAATCTTGGAAAATCTGACATGGTAAAGATACCTGATTGACTCGGTCCGATCAGCTAAAAATCTTTGAGCACCTCGGTTCGATAATGTAGCAAAAATCGTCGGGGCGAAATATATTGGTTTTGGTAAATTTTAGATTCGATCACTCAAAAGTGTTGCATGACATGGCATGATCAAGCAAAAGTGCTTACGCAAACTCAACTGGCTTAGATCAGCCACTTGGCAATTTTCCAGATTTGGCACTCAAAATTACGTGATCAACATGGTAAAATTTTCAATTTTGCTGTCGCGTGCATTGGGCCTATCACGATCCGGTTTTTGGCAAACTTGGGATTCGAAATCCCGGATATGATTTGGCACTTCGAAAATTGGCTGAGCACACCGGGATATGGTGCGAAAATCTCGTGTGCGCATCACGGATCCGCGATGCGAAAAGTGGGATGGCAGGGGATGCAAAACCCCTGGTCTAGTTTTGGCAAATAGAAATAACACGCAGATCACGCGTTTTTGCTTGAGCGACTCGAATCGATCAGGGTTTTTCAGGATGCGAAATCAGGATGTTGGCGCAGATGCGAAATGGTTCAGGAAAGTGGCTGATCACCCCAGATACGTGTTGATCACTGTTTTTTAGGTGATCAATACATGTCGATCACTGTTTTTTCAGAATTTTTCCATAATTTGAAACTTTCCACCGCGACTCAATTTTTTGGCTAAGTACCGGGGATACGAATTTCGCATCCACTCGGGATACGAAATTCAAGCTGATGCATGGAAACTTCACATATAAATATCTCTTCTCTTGGCATTCAAAGGGGTTGGCTTGGCTTGATACTTTTGAATCTTTGGCATACGGGAGAGCTTTCTTTGAAGCTCATTAATGGCTTCCATGGTGATTCCCATAGTTTTGGACTTCTTCTTGGACTTGTAAACTTCATATAGAAGTTTGCCTACAACTTTTTTGCATTTACTTGGACTTTTGGCCTGCTATTGGAAATTCTTGGGCACTCATGGACATTGAAGCTATTCGTTGAACATTAGTGTTCACACCAACACATTTTGGCATAACGAAGAAAAAGAAGGGCAATTTAGTCAAAGTTAGGAATTAATAAGATATTTGTTATTCTATTATACAACTTTGTATATTCAAAGTGTTCGAACTTGGATAAACATTGTAATCGATATAACGATGATGAATAATCTCTACTAATAAAGAGAATACTTCACTATGGTGAAGCTTTTTCACACTTCCCAAATTAACCCGTATGGATGCTCAATAAGGAATTAAATAAAAACAAAAAAGAGGGCGTCCGTGTCTTTTTCCCTACCCACGTTCCCACTAACATTTCAATAGGTCTTACCATATTTTCTCCCACTTTCTTTCTCTCTGTTGTTCTCTCTTCCACTTTCTTTTTCTCTACCATTTTCAAATGTCGATTTTGCCTTCCCTAATAAAAATAACACTTCATTACATCAACCGTTTTTCAGTATCTCTCCACGGACAGAATCGACTCTCACAAAATTCCACTCGAGCATTGTATGTTGAGTTGCCGTTGACACCTAAAAAAGTGATGGATCGAATGACTTCTGTCCCCCCCCCCTTCCAACTTAGTCAGGCGAGGCAATGAAAATATATGCATCTCTCTTCTTCAACCGATTTGATGATTTATTGGGTTATTCTTCCAATTCGGGGTTCAGTAAATTGTGAAGAAACGACCAAACGTGAGCTGCTTAGATTTTTAACTTCTCTTTGATGTTTAATTGTACTTTAACTTCATTTCTTTTTCCTTTGCATAATTCGGCTATGGACAGAACCATATTAAATGTACAATTTATCAATGAAAATAAGTGCGTTTCTCTTCTTCAACCGATTTGATGTTGCAGCTTTGCAGACGACTGTTGCGTTTCCAAATATGAAATCGATGATTTCATATATGTCGCAATCTCTGGAATGCGTGTACGAAGTGTCTTGGTAGGCTTTAAAGCTGCAGCTGTAGCATGTGGAAAAGTCCGCTCCACCGCGGAGGGCTGCTGCTTGATGCTTTGTTGGCCCTGTTGTGTTTCAAATTGTCATGTCGATTCCTACAAATCCTTAACCACTGCAATATAGATTTGTAAGAAATTAAATAATGTTATTAATTTTTCATTCCTACGTGTGCACTATATGTTAATGAATAATGGTTGTTCAACCAATTTGGGGTTCAGTAAATTGATTAGAAACACCAAACGTGAGCTGCTTAGAATTCTAACTTCTCTATGATGTTTGATTTTACTTCAACTTCATTTCATTTTCCTCTGCAAAATTCGGCTATGGAAAGAACCACATTTGATGTACACTTTATCAACTGGTAGGTAAAATTTGGGGTATTATCCCATGTCATATGTTCTATATTTCTATAGCTGATTTTATATAGTTAGACTGTTGAATGTTAAACATGATTGAATCTCAATATAATTGAAAACATACAAGTATTTTTCAAATATTGTAGACATGTTTTATTATTTTGTCGTTGTTCTTTCCACCTCTTTTGGAAGCTTCTTCTAAGTTGTAATAAAAAATATAGGACAAAAAATAAATCCGCTTGGTTTCAGACTTAATACAAACCAAAATCCAACTTCACGAGAAAAAAAGCATTTACCTATTATAGATTTCTTTTTAATTTGTTCATTTAACTCATTGAGAATCCAATGCCGCGAAAACCTAAGGGTTCCTCCGCTATAGTACCTTTAGACTCAAATATATGCACTTACATTTGCATATGTATTATACATGTATGCATTCGGTTTTCAAGTTGATCTTAATATATTATGTATTCAAGTTATATTGCTGGGATATGGAACCATAGCGGATTGAGCGAACAATCTAACATGAAATGTGAAGGTATCAGTGCTTATGTTTTTCTAAAACTGTGTGGGTCGTAACATTTATTCTTATTACAAAAAAAAATTCATTTTACTAATTCTTTTGAGATTAAATGTTAGATCAAAATCATAAAAAACATATGCAATTTCCTAATCAAACCATATTATTTTGACATTGAATGGTTCATGGTGTTCCGTTTTACTCACAACTACACATAAGTTGTATAGTATTTAATTATATTTCAATATTTAATGTTTACTTTATGATAGTTATACTTCCCCAATATTTAGATAGTTTAACTTTTTGTAGATATTACAACAGCCAGCGTTGATACACACTTTTATTTCATATATGGTCATTATGTTATATAAAAATTTTGTTTTTTACATTTTTTTATGATACACTGTTTTTATATAAATAATCTCCAGTGTTACAACTATAATGTGTTTTTTAAGCACTGCATTTTAGTTGCTTGTATTTTAAGTCTTTCTATATATGGTTTTTGAATATCATTAGAAATAATACTATATTCAAACTTTTATGCTTGATCAATATTTGTTTACACATGAACTTTCATCTAACACTGCTATATTTAAATTTCCAGATGTACCGCAAATTTTGTTTTTCAACTTTAAGTTCTTTAACAAAACATGAGGGACTCGCAATCTTCTATCAAAAATTATGAGTTTTTCATTCTTCTTTTGTTTTACTTTGGATTTCTATTAAAGATCCAAACCACTAAGTAAAAATAATGGAAGAACTGAGAGGTACATGTTGGGATCCCTCCTTAAATGTAGAGTTTCTAGAAAATTCTAGATTTTTCTAGAGAAATCTAGAATTTTCTAGAATGTTTTGGAGAACTCTAGAGAAGTGTAGAACTCTCTAGAAGCTTGTGGAAGAATGTAGAACCCTCTGGAATATTCTGTAGACGTGTGGAACCTTCCGGAACTTTACGGAAGAGTATGGAAGGATGCATAAGGGAATGGAAGAATGTAGAGATTCCTAGAGAGTATGGAGCATTCTAGAGAATCAATCTCCACCCTTCAATGCAAGTAATCTCCACCATTCATTATGGAGGTTGAGTGGTATAAATAGGAGAAGGAGCCATATTACTATCCATCCAAGAAGCCAAAAGAAGAAGCCACTCCTCAGAGTGAGAAAAAAATACTTAAGAGTTAGCAAGCCTCTTTGAGTGAAAAGAGAGATAGCTTGGGATGTATCTATTCTTAAGCTTGAGCGAGCCACCAAGTGTGAGTTACTTTTGTAATCATATTATTGTAATCTCACTATTCTTTTGTATAGTGAAAGAATCTCCATATTGGAGAATTATAAACTCTTTTGCTCCCATTACTACTTTTAATCTTAATGTGCCTATCTTAACTTCACGAAGCGGGAAAGACCAACATTTCCCCAACAGTGGTATCAGAGCAAGGTTCATCCGTAGCCGTAATCAAGCTAATGTAAGTTCAAGATGGAGGATAATGTCACTCATGATGGAGACATGTTCAAGCTCACAACCAACAACTACTCCTATTGGAAGCCAATGATGGAGGACCACTTGTATTGTAAGGATTGGCATGAGCCCATCATCTACAAAGATAAGGTGGCAGGAAAGAGTGATGCTCAGTGGGAACTATTGAACTGGAAGGTTATTGCTATAATCCGTAAGTACATTGACAAAACTCACTTTGAGCATGTTTCTACTTATACAAACATTTATGAATTATGGACAAAGCTTGAGTCCATGATTCAGAAGAAAACACCTCGCAACAAGGCCAATTTAGTTCGACGGTTGGTGAAATTGGAGTATAAGGATGGTCATAGTATGATTGAGCACTTGAATAACTTCGAGGGGCTCGTAAATCAACTAACAAAAATTGATATGAAGATTGATGATGAGTTACAAGCTCTTTTACTCCTTAGTTCCTTACCGGAAAGTTGGGACACACTTGTTGTTACACTTAATTACTCAGCTCCGGAAGGAAAGTTAACTATGAATACTGTCAGTGACAGCCTTCTTGGTGAAGAAGCAAGGAGAATGGAACGAGATGAGTCTATCCATCCCGAAGCTAATGTTGTTGAGAATCAGGGTAGGAATGAGACTCGCGGACATAGTAAGAGCCGAAATCCACATCAATCTCGAGGTAGACCCAAGTCACGCTCAAAGATTGCATGCTATTACTGTGGTAGGATGGGTCACAAGAAAATGGAATGTCGAAGCTTCAAAAGAGACCAAAAGGTTGGTAATGTTAAGTCTGACCAAATAAGCCTAACGAAGAAGAAAGAAGAAAAGAGTACTACTGCCATAGTATTAAAGGAAGATCTGTTATATCTCGTTGGTGAAAGTAACATTCTAAACATTGCTTGTGATGAGAGTTCTTGGATTATTGATTCTGGTGCTTCCTTCCATGTTACTCCACATGAAAACTTCTTCTCATCCTACCAAAGAGGCGACTTTGGAACGGTGCAAATGGGAAATCAAGATAGAAGCAAGATTGTTGGAATAGGAGGCATCACTCTGACGACAAGCACCAGGTGCAAGCTTGTTTTGAAAGATGTGAGGCATGTCCAACCATGCGCCTTAGTCTTATCTCCGCTGGAAAGCTAGATGATGATGGTCTGATGAATTACTTTGGTGAAGGGAAGTGGAAGCTCACCAAACGAAGTTTGACAATGGCTCGAGGAAAGAAGGTAGGATCATTGTATGTAATGCAAACTAAGCTATGCAAAGGAGAAGTAAACATATCTACTGATGATATGGACATATGGCATAAACGACTTGGGCACATTAGTGAGAAAGGTCTTCACATACTCGTTCAGAAACAACTCCTCCCTGACGTGAAAGGTAAACCACTCCATCCTTGTGCTCATTGTTTAGTTGGAAAACAACACAGGGTTGCTTTCCAAAGATCTTCTCCGCCTACAACGAGAACGAACATTCTAGACCTCGTGCACACTGACGTATGTTCGATGTCTGAAAGATCCATTGGTGGTGCTCTACATTTTGTCACATTAATTGATGATCATTCAAGAAAAGTATGGTTGCACCTGTTAAAATCAAAGGATCAAGTGCTTAATGCCTTCAAAGAATTCCATGCTCTAGTGGAGCATAGACTGGACGGAAGATCAAGTGTTTACGATCAGATAACAGAATTGAGTATAGAGGTCCTTTTGAAGTCTATTGCAAGAAATATGGCATTAGTCTAGAGAAGACTCCACCCAAGACACCACAATTGAATGGGCTAGCTGAGAGAATAAACTGAACCATTGAAGAAAGAGTTCGTTGTGTGCTCTCTCATGCTAAGTTACCCAAATCATTTTGGGGAGAAGCTATAATGGCTGTGATCGACATTGTCAACCTCACACCATCAGTTCCTTTGGAGGGGGCCATTCCTGAGGAAGTTTGGACAGGTAAGAGGGCTTCATATAATCATCTCAAGGTGTTCGGGTGCAGGGCATTTGTTCACATCCCAAAAGACGAGAGAGCTAAGCTTGATGCAAAGACAAAGGAGTGTATCTATCTTCATTCACCTAAGGATGAATTTGGGTACCGGTTGTAGGATCCAATTAACAAGAAGGTTATTCGCAGTAGAGATGTTGTATTCTTCGAAGACCAAACAATTATAGATATCAAAAATTCAGAGAGGCCAAGATTGAGAAGCTATAAGAACACTGAACCCACTCTGGTTCGACATGAAGATAATTACACACAAGAAAGTAGTGATGGTGAAGATCATGAAATTCATGATGAACCGGTTCAGGAAGAACCTCAATCTAGCACTCCAATCACACCGGAGCCAAGACAATCCTCAAGGGATAGAAGACCATCCACCCGATACAACACAGAGGAGTACGTTACGCTCATTGATGAGGGGGAGCCTCAAAGCTATAAAGAAGCAATGAGTGATTATCATAAAGAAGAGTGGAGAATGGCCATGCAAGAAGAAATGCAATCCTTGCATGAGAATAACACATATGAACTAGTGGAGCTACCAAAAGGGAGAAGAGCTTTGAAGAATAAATGGGTGTATAGAATCAAGACCGAAGATAACTGTTCAAAGCCTCGCTACAAAGCGCGGTTAGTCGTCAAAGGATTCAGACAAGAAAAAGGTACTGATTTTGAAGAGATATTCTCTCTCGTGGTAAGGATGTCATCAATCCGAGGAGTCCTCGAGGAAAAGCAAATACATCTTGACAAGGTTAACACAGATGAGAACTGGTCTGACATGATGACCGAGGTAATACCAATAAAGAAGTTTGAAGATTACTGTCAAGGTGCCGGTTTACTACTACCCCCCAATTAAGTCGGGAGGGGGAGATTTGTTGGGATCCCTCCTTAAATGAAGAGTTTCTAGAAAATTCTAGATCTTTCTAGAGAAATCTAGAATTTTCTAGAATGTTCCAGAGAGAAGTGTAGAACTCTCTAGAAGCTTGTGGAAGAATGTGGAACCCTCAGGAATATTCTGGAGATGTGTGAAATCTTCCGGAACTTTACGGAAGAGTATGGAAGAATGCATAAGGGAATGGAAGAATGTAGAGATTCCTAGAGAGTATGGAGTATTCTAGAGAATCAATCTCCGCCCTTCGATGCAAGTAATCTCCATCATTCATCATGGAGGTTGAGTGGTATAAATAGGAGAAGGAGCCCTATTACTATCCATCCAAGAATCCAAAAGAAGAAGCCACTTCTTAGAGTGAGAAAAAGATACTTGAGAGTTAGCAAGCCTCTTTGAGTGAAACGAGAGATAGCTTGGGAAGTATCTATCCTTAAGCTTGAGTGAGCCACCAAATGTGAGTTACTTTTGTAATCATATTATTGTAATCTCTCTATTCTTTTGTATAGTGAAAGAATCTCCATATTGGAGAATTATAAACTCTTTTGCTCTCATTACTACTTTTAATCTTAAAGTGTCTATCTTAACTTCACGAAGCGGGAAAGACCGAGATTTCCCCAACTGTACAATTGGGTTTTCTATACTCATGGTTTTATTTTATAAGGATACACTTCTATATTTTCTATATTACCATTTTCATTTTTTTACGACCATACATCATTTGTCTTACGAAAACAACTCCGTCGGGTACAAGTTTTCTTAAGGTGTCAGTGCTAAGCTGGGATGAAAATAATTTTTTTCCACTATAAATTGAACAAGTTATTTGTTAAATAATTTGTGTTATTCAGTGCATATCTTTAGTTCATGAAAGTAGAATGTTACATTTTCATACACCCTATCATACTCATTTCATTGTTTTTTCGGTTTATACAGGTCTATGAATGATGTATGCTCACTGAGGATGCAACAACAAGTATGAATCTGACTGATGTAGTTACTTTTATTAATTACTGCCATGCATATGTTTATATCTATACAAAACTTCAAATTTTATATTGCCAAGTCATATAATTGACTATTGTATAAATTTATATTTAAAATTTGTGACAAATCTCATATTTGTCATTTTGTTTTCACCGCCTGTATATAGTTACTGTAACAACCTAATATTTATTTGTTAGTTATTGAGTACTTCATTTTAATTCTATTTTCAGGCATTGTTATTGACACTCTAAATATTGTTACGGGGGGGCCAATTTTTTATTTTTAAAAAAATTCTTAAGGGGATTACCAATGAGGAAAGTAGCCCCTTAACAAATAAATGTAATTTTACCTTATTACTCATTTAGGCTTAATTTCACTCTTATGTTAATTAATCTATTTTTTAATAGTTAATAACGACATCCCCATGCCGAAGTAAAAAAAATCGACACCCCCACAGCGAACAACACATACAGTATTTCGAAACCTCTTTGACCAAACTAAAACATTATCATGACATCCCCCTACCGAAAGAAAATAATAATTGTATCCAGTAATTCCCCAAAATTTTCAAAATTCGATGACTCGATTCTATTACACCAAAATCGAGACTTTTAGAACGAAGAAATTTAACTACAACCATAGAAATAAAGAAGAATGAAAATCAACATCACGTACCTTTCGATTAGCTTCTTCGCTATCCCACGATCTGGTAGAGAGGATAGTGGTATTTTCTTCGTTCTCACCATTTATTCTTTGACTTTGCCTGGTGTTATTTGCAGTTGAAATGACTTAAGGTTTTTGTGATTTAGGGGATTGATGATTTTAAGGTGAATAAATTTTAGAAGTAAGGGTAAAAGCGTAAGAAGTAAAAAAAAATTAGTTACCTGTATTGACCTCCCCCCTTAACATTGTCCTTAAAATTTGGCCCCCCTTAACAGAAAATGGAGTGTCAATAACAATCCCCATATTTTCATATATTCGAATTTACTTCAGTATTATTAAGATTTTTATTTTGTCATTTCAAAATGTGTTACGTTTTTGGCAATAAAATTGCTGCTAGTCGAGTTCGTATAACTTATAGTTTATGAATACTTTTGGTGTTACCATGTTTACGTACATGAATAAAAGCAATTTATTTGTAGTGATCTTTGTCAGTTGTTTTGTTATCCATTTTTCATTGGATTTCAAATAACTATACACTTAATTGAACAAATTGTGTATTCAGTGTGTGCATGAAACACTTCTGTTGTAATAGTTTTGTATAAGAAAGCACCACCATAACAATCAAGCTATAAAACTAAGGAACTAATCTAACTTAAAAAAGGGAGGGTAAGCATGCATACGTGCAAAGCACGTGCCTTAGTACTGGTTACTATAAAGTGGACGTTGGTGTTAGTGTCGAACCACTATAAAAAGTTGTGCATCTATTTATATTTTATTGCATTTGGTTGTTTGGATATCGAGTAATCTTCAAAACCCACTCTGGGGGGTTGGCGTGCGGAAATAACCAATTTCCTGCATCAACACATGAAATTTGAGAATTTATGACAAATTGAATATTGGGACTTTAAGATACCAGTGGACTATCAACCATGATTTCATATTTTCATAACAGTTTACATGACTCGATCTAACAACCCATATTTTTCTACCATTTAAATTATTAAATTTAATAAGATTTAATTTATATTATGGTTTAAACTAAGATCTAATGATATAACTATGAAAATGTAGGATCTAAACTTAATTCAATTGTTTATGTAATGAAATTCAATTTATTTTAACAAGAGTACTTTGAATTGATTGCAACTAAAATTACGATTTAGTTTGTATTGATAAACATTGAAAGTTGAAATTTTAATATTAAGAAATTTGAATGAAAATGATTGATTAATTGATAATTGAAATCTAAATTGAATTTGGTTAACAATCAAAATTGGAATTCCAAATAAATGAAATTTGATTTATAAAGTTAATTTGAATTCTATTTCGATTTAGAACATAGTTAATAAACTTTTGAATTTAATTTGAAATAAACAAAAGAAAAAAAGACATTTTTATTATATTAATGAACCTATTAAAATAGCCATTTTGCAAACGATCTCAGAATTCAATAAAATCAGTTTCATTGGATCCAAAATAGTAAATTATAGTAGGATTTTAAGTTTTGTGTCAATCGAAGTTGTTATGTGATCGTGCGTGATACTATCGATTAACGTTTTGAGATTTAAAATAATCATTTTTCAAACGATCTCGGATTTTGATGAAACTAGTTTAATCGAATCCAGAATATTAAATTATTGCAAGGTTTCAAATGTCGTAGCCATCAGATGTGTCATTTGATCATTCGAATTTAAAACGCATAGAAATTTATATGAACAATTTAATTAGAGTAATTAATTTTTTTAGTGCAACTGTTGTAGGCTTCTTAATTGGGCCTTGCCTCTTGTTCCATTGTGTTTAGAAGGCTTTTAAACCTACATTTGAGTTTAGCAGGCTTGATCTAGACTATAGCCCTTTTTTGCTTTAAAATACGCTAATCGAGACAAATAATATTAAAATATCCTCAAGAAGTCATGATCGGCCCTAATAATTTGAATGGCCATGATTTCTTGAAACTTCCTCTTTTAATCTCTCTCAATCAATGGAATGATTCAAAAAACTTCCAACTACAAAGTTGTAGATTGTGATGAGAGCTTCAAATCTATATGGTGAATCGATGCTAATGGTGTCACAAATCACTAGAAATCGACCATGAAGGGCACACGGCTGTAACACCCCATAATTTAACACACTATAACCATGTTTAAAGGTAATAAATTGAGAATGATTTAATTAAATATTTAGAATTTTGTGAAACCGACATTATCGCGCGTTCATCTCAGAATTTTGGTTTAGATAGACCCCAAGTTTGCGTAAAACGGGTAACGTATGAAGAAGTTATAGGCCTTAGAAGTTTGTATACATATAAGGAACTTGTATATAAATAAATAATTTCTAGAAAATCAAACAAACACAGCGGGAAGAACGAGTGGGAAAATGTCCCATTATGGGACGACCCACCACGGATCTAGGCAGATCCATTCTGCGAACCTAGACTGTGTTGTGCAGTATATTCGTGACTGACTCAGCATGACTTGTACCGTTTGGATTTAAAACCTAAAATCTAAGGGTTGGTGTTGACTCTGTAACTCAATAAATAGATGGCTTCCCCCATTCCCAATTCATACAAATTCTTCATATTTTCTTCTGCCTCCATGAAATTATTCTGAAAATTATAAACATATAAATGGGGGAATGCTGCTAGAGATTGGCTCAAACAGAAACAACATCAAGACTTGCATACATACAACTTGGATTTGACTTGGACCTCTTACGGCATAGTGTTATATAAATTATCTTCACCAAGATTCACTGTGAGTTTCTATTATTTATAGATCTGATTTCTTTAGCCTAGAACATGACAGTTAAATAAAATTGGTTAGGATCTACAGTGTTAGTAAAATAAATATTATACCTGTTTTCACTGTAAATCACCTATGTCGTTATGATCACTTATACATATGCATGTGATGTTGATTAACCAAGTTATACACATGCCTGTGGTGTTGGATAATTAAACAAGTTGTACATATGCCTGTGATGTTGGGAAATTAACAAGTTATATGTATCTATCTTCCTTTTCCCATTTTTTATGTTTATTTCCAGTCTTGCTTATGTGCCTATGTGATTCTATTCGTCTTCCTTTGATTTCCCTTTTTATTTTATGCTAAGCCTAGGCCTTTAGAAGCCTAGGCTATACCCGATTCAAGTGTGCGTATAATTGGGCGCAATAATGAATGACGTAAAAAGGAGGAAATTAGGCAGGTTATTTATTTGGGACCGGTTGACTGTATTTTGGGAAAAAGGACAAATATACACATGTTTAGACTTGCTGTAAACTAATAAAAGGGATAATCTGTATATGTTGTTAAAACTTGGTAGAAATATGCATAAACCTATATATGTTGTAATTTGGGGACATAGTTGATATGCATATGGAATGGACATGTTAGATTGGACTTAAAACGGGCATTAAGTAAATGACATGTTAAGAATAGGGTAAGTACCAGATGTAGTTTAATAAACTGAAATGCCGAGGGAATTGTATACATCTGGGCAGGTGTTTTGGGAAATGGTTGTACACATAATGACATGTAATAATGCTTATTAGTAAACCTTAGCCTGCTAGGTTAAATATGAGTATTAATAAGCTAAGAGGTCCCTCTCTATTGCTGATGTATCGGGCTTTGGGGACTCTTAAACCTAATAATTTGGGGGTAGAAGCTTAAGGTGTTTGGCTTGTGTCAATCTGCTGTTTGGAACCCATATCAGTTAGTATTCCTGTAAGTACCTTATTAATGAGGGTCCCGCACTAGGTAAGGGTCAGGGCACACTTTACTGAACTGGATAGTAAGAGATTCACATGGGGGTGGTTATGGGCGCGTTCCGGCGGAGTGAGTGTGCGTGGGTCCGGCTAGGGAATATAAGACGCTATAACACCACTAAATAGGTCTGTGTCATATAATAGCGAGTGATACACCCTACTGTCGGGGTTGACACAGGATATTTACGTAGTAGGGAGCCGATCGCTTGGGTAGTAATTAGGGTACACCTAATCATGTTGTTATGTATTTAGGTTAACACCTAATCCTGTTATGTGATTAGGGTACGCCATCGTGTTGTACATTTCTTGTGTCTTTGACCTACCATCATGTGTATTGTCTTCTTGCACATACCATTCTACTTGTTGGCCTACATATATGTGGCCTTGGTATTATTCAATGCCCTATTTGAAATTTAAGTATCAACACATGCTGTGTCCTCATGGGATTATTTCATTGTGTGGTTTTGAAAAAAAATCACGTGAATAGGCTGTTTGAAACTTGAGCATACCCTGCCCAAACATTTTAACATTGATTGGACTCATTTGAAATATTAGTCATCTTATTAAAACTGGAGTATATATTTAAATCCTATAAATTGTAGTGTGTTGGATCTCACTATATAAATATTTTGACTATGACAACTATACATAAGCATATATATTATCGACTAACTTTGTTTTGCAGGAAGATATTAGACAAGCAGATTCAAGAACACCAAAATAAAGATTGAATATGTTGTAAGAGTCTGTTAGTCCTAGATTTTCATGTTAAAGTCTTCCTTGATGATTACACACACATATCATATATATATAGATAGATATGTTTTCATATTTAAAAGAGGCAAGGAATAAGTTTTGCCTAGAAAACAAACGTCTGAATTAAATCAAACAAACGTCTGTTTGCTGGGACAAAATCAAATTTTCCATAATATTCAGACGTTTGTTCTGAATTTTTCAGATGTCTGAAACTGCTATGACATGTAATATTTCCTTGTTGTTTCACTTTTTAAAACAAAATAGACATCTGAATAATATTTTCAGACATCTAATTACGAAGAGTTGCAACCTATTATGAAGAGTATCAACTTTCTAATTCATTTCTCTTGATGAAATCTCTTCATGATCAGTTGTAACTCTTTGTATATTATAAATAGGGACTTGATTGACTGATCATCTTACCAAATCTCATTCTAACTTATTCTATCTGACTTAAAGCTCTCTATTTCCAAAAAGCACACTATTTTCAATATTATCTTCCATAATCTTTCACAAGCTTCACGTTTATCATCAAGGAAAGACTATAGGAAGGGTGTACTATATATCACATATCCGTGTACACAACAACACAAACAAGTCATCAATTATTTTGTATTAAGGAAGACCTCTTCAGCAGTTGATGCAAGAAATCTCATTCGGCTGTTCGGGTATTTGTGAACTATTCCTCCGGGTAAAGTGAGGATGTTAGTGGTAGTGAAATACCTGAAGTGAGTCTGGGACTGGATGTAGGACAGTGGTCTGAACCAGTGTAAATCGACTGTGTGATATCTACTTACTACTCAGCTATATATATATATATATATATATATATATATATATTTCATCTTATACTCCATTCAACACGATCCTACCACTGTAAAGACTCTTTCAATTGGTAACCGTCTTTGGGAGAGCCTTGTTCGAAATCGGGAACTTCTTCGGCAGAACTTGAAGACCATTGAAATGGAGCTGGAGCATGAGCTTGGCTCGAAGAAGTGCCGGTGCAAGAAATTTTTTCCCAAATTTTGTTCAAGAATCCTTTGATAGAGTCAAACGTCGTATTTGTTTGTTTTTGATAATGCCTTAATTCTTTATGAATTTTAGATTGGTTTTGGGATAACATTACTAAGGCTTATTTGGAAGAAGTTTCGGGTGAAATAATTTGAATTTCTTCATCTTCTTCTTCTTCCCTAACTTGACGCCGGTGAGAAGGCTCAGGTATGATTGCTTCTGGGTGTGAGGCTACATGTTCAATCCAAGTTTCCAGAGACATATACTCTAAAGTAGCGGGATTTGGAGTAATATCCATAAGTTTCAATGTCTTTGGACGAATTTCTTTGATGCTTAAGGAAGGAGTAATAGGGATGTTTATTTCACAAGCAGTGAGGATCCGAGTAATATAAGCACCATAGTGCAATGTCTTGCACTTTCGCTTATACGTGATATCTATCCATTCATCCATGAGGAACTTTGCCCAATTGATTTGCTTGTTGGAGTAGAGGGCATAAAGGGCTTGGAAATCTCTTTTGTAGACTTTTTCGTAACTTTCTTTGCAGGGTTGAATAGTTTGGACAAGTATGCGATTAAGTAAGCGAGCTTGTGGTCGGAGATGAGTGGAAGTAAGCTCTTGCATATTAATAAGATTATCAGAGAGAAATTTATGTGAAGTATCATCCCTTGTAGACATATCTACTTCTATCGTGTCTGTATCTAGACCTTGCCGAGCACATTCTAAAATTTGGCCTAGTCGTTGCATTGAAAGAAGCACACGTTTTCCACAAACCGAAGACCAAGCGGTATCCTTTTTGACTTGAGGTTTAGTATGGTCAAGATTCAAATTTGCTAAGAACAACTTCACTAGGAGAGGGTAAATTTTGACATTATTTCTATTATACTCAACTAGTGATTTGAAATGGAAGTGTCTAGCATATTGATGTAATCGATAATTTGAGAAAGCATCAAACTTTACAAAAGCACCTTCGAAGAATTTGGAGTCCTTTATTGTTTTGTATCTTGCCTTGGCAGTATCATCCCACAGCCTTTTTTGGATTAATTCTTCGGAAGGAGGATTTGATTCTTCTTCTCTTGTCCTTTTGCCTCGATTTTCCATGATTTTGTTATGAAAAGTTGAAGGTTTGTGGTAATTTTTTGATTTTGGGGGCTAGGGTTTTTATAGATGGTAAAAAGATGAAGAGGTAAAAGTGAAAAGATGAAGAGATGAATGGTTATGATGATTGGGAAATGTCATATACCCTTTTAAAAAACATGTTAGTTTTAATTCAGACGTCTTAAATTTCCAGAACAGACATCTGTTTTGGGTTGAATTTTAACCCGAGAGGAAACAATTTAAATTTGGGTCATTTCAGACGTCTGCTTTTATGAGGTCAAGCGTCTGAATCTGGGAGAAGAATTTTTTTTTGTTATTAATGGAACCGACTTCTGGAATTTTTAATTAGACGTCTGATTAGGATAAAATTTTAACCTGCAAGAATATAGTTTATTTTATGTAGCTTTCAGACATCTGTTTTAATTAGACGTCTATTTTAGAGTTAAAATTTATTCAGGCCTTGTATTCAGACGTCTGTTTAATGAATTTTTCCGTAAAACAACTTTATTTAGAGAAATATGAATGAATAACAACGTAAATATATATAAGAGATTTTAGTTTTTAGATGGTGGAGTCTTCTTCGTTGTTGATGAACTCGTTCCTTCATTAGATTTGTAATTCCTATCCCACGAGTTTGGACTATACAGTGGACGTTGGGGAGAGAAGGTATAGTATTTCAACGTAGGATTCGCTGGGTCTTTCTCAGTTCAATAAGAAGAAGACGAATCAATAGGGTTTGACGGAATTATTAAAGGTGAAGTAACATATTTTTCTTTTGGACCACAAAATTTATAGATCATTTTCTCGAGAAGGCTTAAGCGAGTTGTAGTAACTTTCCATTCGAAGTATAATTCTTTTTATAGAGCTATTTGTTCTGTCTGATAGTGATGAAGATCGTCTATTTTCCGTTTTGTATCTGGTGATGAGAATAAAGCTCTTTTGGCTTTCTTGGCTTCAGGAGTATATCCAACGTGATAGTTTCCCTAGCAATATTGAGGTTCATATCTAGGAGTTGGTGTTGGAAATTGAGGAGAATCGAAAGAGCTGTCCGATGTAAAGGTAATACTAATGGAAGAATTTGAGTTGTTTGAAGACATGATTGATTCTTGAAATTTTTAAGTTTTGTGTTTTATCGTGATAAAGAGTACAAGATCATATAGGAGAGATTTAAAGCAAATATGTGGTTTGTGTTTTAGGTAATTTTTAACTAGAGAAATGCTCTAAGTAAGGAGAGTATTTGTAGGAATAAGCTAAATTTAGTAAAAAGAAAATCATATGTACGAAAACTTGTTTTATGAAATTTGTTTGTTATACATTATATATCTTTAACAGATACTATTCCTAAATCTCGTTTTAGCTTAATAAAAGATTTTTCTAGTAGTGGTTTAGTAAATATATCTGCAATTTGGTTTTCAGTTGAAATATATTCTAAATTAATAACATTTTTTCTATGTTGTCACATTGAAAATGATGTCGGATATCCATATGTTTAGTTCTGGAGTGGTTTATTTGATTTTTGGATAAATTATTGCACTTATATTATCATAATATATTGTTGATTTATTTAAATTTACTCCAAAATCTTTAAGTGTTTGTTGCATATAAATTACTTGTGCACATGCTAAAGCAGCAGATACCTTAAATTCCGTTTCACTGCTCTTAAATTGATTCTTTTGGATTTGATTGAAATTGTGCACACAAGCATACACTCATCATAATCTCAGGACGACTTGCGGTTAAGTAACGTAATGAATCAATCATACTTCTATATAATTTTTTATCAACACTTTTTCCTTTTTCATCTTTTCAAGATGAACAGAAGTACTCATTGGAGTTGGTTTTCCCGAAGTGTTGTCTAGACCAAAACGTTTAATTAAATTATTACAATATTTTTCTTGATAAATAAAAATACCATTTGAAATTTGTTTAATTTGTAATCCTAGAAAATATGATAATTCTCCCATATGAGACATTTCAAATTCGTTTTTCACTATTGTAGAAAATTCTTTACATAAATTTCATTTGTTGAATCAAAAGTTATATCGTCTACATAAATTTGTACAATTAAAATATCTTTATTTGTATTTTTAATAAATAAAGTTTGATCTGCTTTTCCTATTCGAAAACCAGAATTTATTAAATAACTTTTAAGCTTTCATACCAAGCACGAGATGCGTGTTTTAAACCATATAAAGCTTTTTTAAGTTTGTATAATCAGGATATTTTTCATGTACAAATAATGGTGGTTGTTCCACATAAACATTTTCTTTAATAAAACCATTTAAGAAAGCGTTTTTAATGTCCGTTTGATAAAGTTTAAAATTATGAAAACTTGCGTATGCTAAGAGAATGCATATAGCTTCTAGTCTTGCTACGGCTGCGAAAATCTCTTCATAATTAATACCATCTTCTTGATTATACCCTTGAGCTATCAATCTGACTTTATTTCTTGTAATATTTCCAAGTTCATCAGCCTTGTTTTTATATACCCATTTCGTACCAATAACTGATTGATCGTTAGGTCGAGGTACTAGTTCCTAGCCATCATTACGTTCCAATTGATTCAATTCCTCTTGCATAGCAATAATCCAATAGGCATTTGTAGAGGCTTATTTTGGATTTTTGGGTTCAATGGTTGAGAGAAATCCTATCATGACCCATTTGATTTAGTTGACTTCTTGTTCAATGTGTGAGTTTATTTCTCCAATAATGTTTTGTGTAGGATGGTCTCTCAGAATTCTGGGAGGTGATCTAATATGTTCTATGGAATTATTTTCCGTATTTTAAAGACTAGTATTTTCAATTATTTCATCATTATCTTTGTTCTTTGTATTTTTATCAAAATTTTCATTAAAAGATATGTGTAAAGATTCTTCTATAATATTAGTACGTTTGTTGAAAATACGATAAGCTTTACTACGTTCTGAATATCAAATAAAAATTTTGTGATCCGCTTTTGCGTCAAATTCTCCAAGCTGATCTTTAGTATTAATAATAAAACATTTAGAACGAAAAAATTTAAAATATGAAATGTTTGGTTCCCTTCCATTAAAAAGCTCGTAAGGATTATTTTTAGTTAAAGGGCGAATAGAAGTTCGATTTAATACATAACAAGCAGTTGCTACAGCTTCTGCCCAAAATTGTTTAGATAAAGTACTTCCATTAAGTAGAGTTCTAGCACAATCTTGTAAAGTTCCATTCTTTTTTACTACAACTCCATTTTGTTGTGGAGTTCTAGGGAATGAAAAATTATGATTTATTCCTTTCTTTTTACAAAATTTTTCAAAAGATTCATTCTCGAATTCTCCAGCGTGATCACTTCGTATGTTTTTATCTTTTAAATCTTTTTGATGAAATCTTTAAAGTGTCCAAAGGTATCACTTTTATTTTTCATAAAGATGTCCAAGTATATCTTGAGAAATCATCAATTATTACAAATACATAACGATTGTGATTTAATGATTGAACTTGAGTAGGACCAAACAAGTCCATATGTAATAGTTCTAACGGTTGTAAAGTTGAAATAACCTTTTTTGATTTAAAAGAAGATTTGGTTAATTTTCCTATTTGACAATCTACACACAGATTGTTTATTTTAAAATTTATTTTTGGTAGACCTTTTACTAACTCATGTTTCGAAAGTCTTTGTATAGTTTTAAAATTTATATGACAGAAACACTTGTTCCATAACCAAGAATCGTTGTTATTGGCAATCAAACACGTTTCTTTATTATTATTTACTTTCATATTTAAAACATAAATATTTCTATCTCGATTTCCTTCAAAAATAATATTCTGTTCTTTGTCAAAAATACTGCATTTGTTTTTAGAAAACGTTATTTTAAAACCTTTGTCACATAATTGACTAATACTAAGTAAATTATGCTTTAAAATTTTAACTAAGGAGACATTAGAAATAAGAGGTAAATTTGAGATACCATAGTTTGAATCAATTCGAACGTAATGATGTCTGAGAACTAGTACCTCGACCTAACGATCAATTAGTTATTGGTACAAAATGGGTATACAAAAACAAGGCTGATGAACTTGGAAATATTACAAGAATAAAGCCAGATTGGTAGCTCAAGCGTATAATCAAGAAGGTATTGATTATGAAGAGACTTTCGCACCCTAGCAAGACTAGAAGCTATACGCATTCTCTTAGAACACGCAAGTTTTCATAATATTAAACTTTATCAAATGGATGAAACACCCCACCTCCGTTAAGGTCACTCGCAAAGGGAATGCCTTAACTTCGGTGGAGCATTATAGGTAAAAGATGTAGATAAATTACAAGATAGACAAATAAAATAGCGGAAAATAAAGTCATTTTATTAACAATGTGGTTCAGTCAAGCTTTTACAACAGTTGTCTCAATCATACTAAAAGTAATACATAGAACTTCTGTCTTGATTTAAAAACTTCCAAGTATAAAAGAAGCATAAAAATAACAATGATATTCCCCAATAAAGCATGAACCAACCATAGCAGTGGAAGAGAGAGAGTCCAAAGCAATACACCAACTAATCTTCAAGCTTGGAAAGAGAAGAGGTCCAAACTAGGCTGAGCTATTCCCTCCCTGACTACCTGGGGGGGGGGGGGGGGACGGAAGAAAAGAGGCGAAAAACAAACTAGGTCAGACATAACTGGTAAGCCCAGTTATTTAATAGCATGTAAACAAATAAAAGACTATGACATGAATAAACTGAACTTAGAATTATACCACAAGGATAGGGTAGTCCTAAAATGAGGTAAAGTAAGATTTAACTAGATCTGGCTATCGCACCCACTTTTACTTCTCTACACCCACTAAGAGCTGTTTAACTAGCAATGTATGTTCATGATAAAGTGATCCCATTCATGTATTGATCAGCTCCTACTCGCATTCATGTATTCTCGGTGTCATGCGACCCCACGTGATTTTTAAGTACTTGTGCTGGTTCCAGTATAGGGTGTATCAAGTCCTATAATGACAGCCCTGACACGATTCAAAGATGCATAAGTGTACACCTGATGCCCAGTGCCTGCTTTTTCCACTCCGGAGCCCGTGCACGCCCGTACTTCGTCGGAACCTACACTGACGCACCTAACCGCCGCCCTTTTGACCGCTTATATTCAACCCAGTAATCGTACCCCACCCTGCCTAGTTCAGGGTACCTTGATACATCCATGTGGGTTACTGCTGAAACGGGTCCCCGTTACTAGGGTTTTTCTAGTCAACATGCTAAATTGGTTAAGTGTCCTTGGTTTGACTTAACCCCTATCAATCTTGTCTAGTTAACATGTTAAGTTGGTTAAGTGTTTCCTCAATTACTTAACCCCACCAATCTTGTCTTGTTAACATGTTAAGTTGGTTAAGTATTCCCTTAATTACTTAACATCACCATTTCTAGCTTGATTGTTTCATGAGCTTTAATTAATTAATTAATTAATTAAAGCACCAACCACTCACATTAGACAGGTATTGTTGTGGTTACTGGATGTGTCAGTCGGTTCCAGGCAGTTTTACACCACAACTCAGTCTAACCTCGGGTCATTCTGGGCTTGATGCACTAACCTCCCACATTAGACAGGTATTGTTGTGGTTACTGGATGTGCCGGTCGGTTCCGAGCAGGTTTACACCACAACTCAGTCTAACCTCGGGTTAGGCATATTCATCTTTTACATTTTATATATGTGAATTTTCTACAAGTGTTTCATGTCACATATTTTAATTATGTTCAAGACTAATGGTATAAATTATACCATTCATGGCCTTAACCATTTACATGGTTTTAGGCCCACCTACATTATTAACATGTTTTGATTTAATAACTATCCCAACATTACCCCCGTTTGTTCGTTCGTATTAATCACATAAAGTCATTAGGCCCGCATATTAGCCCAATTCATAAACAAGAGGTAAAGAAGGGAACATGCATAATATAGATTCAACCAAACATGTAAATTTTGCATAAAGCTTTATTCATATAATTTAACATGTCACATGAACTTGCATATAATTTAGACTTAGATAATCACAAGCCTAAAACATGTTAATATGTAGATCTAGGCATGTGTGAACATAACCTCAATTATAAACTAGCATATGACATAATCATGACATGTCCAATCCCAAGGCATGTATAATTTTAACATTAACATATAGGTGTGAACTAGATCTAACAAGGTGAACTTGCATAAGTCCACTTTACAAACATGCATATAAATATAGATCTAGTTTTGGATCTAACATGTAACTTGCATATGAACATATGTATAATTAGATCGTGACTTGGATCTATCATAAAACATATAACTTGCATTAATCATATGAACCTAGATAGATCTTGACATGGATCCAGCATAAAACTTGTAACTTGCATATGAACATATGAACATATATATAGGCATATGGATCTAACATAAAGCATATGAATATATATATATATATAGATCTTGACTTGGATCTAACATAATACATACAACTTGCATTAATCATATAAACATATATATATATATATATATATATATATATATATATATATGTAGATCTTAACATGAAACATATAACTTGCATATGATATTGATAGTTTCATTCTCAATCTTTAATAGATCCAACACCAATTCCAATAAGCCACAAACATTCCAAGACAATTCATGATAAAATCATGACAAGAAACAAACATGAATTAGCATCGTCAGTATTATACAACATGGTGCAATTCTATTTTCACTTTATATCAAATCACACCTTAAATTTATTTACATCTAAAAGATAACTACACTTACAAAAGACAATCTTGATTTCTGGAATCTATATTCTAAAGTTGAAATGCTCGCCTTTGATGTATACAATCGTTGTTTTAGTTTAATTTTGATTTGATTTGGTTTGTCTCTTTTAATTTGCTTTAAGTTGAATGACGGCTACTTGAGGTTGTCCAATGGTAGCATGATGGCTCTTGGTTTGATTTTTAATATGATTTAGGGTTGAGGTATTAGGTTGTTTATATAGAATTTTGATTTAATAGGAACCATCAGATTAACCTAGAGCAAATCAAAGCCATTCAGACAAGATAGAATAGCCGCATCAGCCCTAATGACTCAGCAAGGAGTCCATCAGAACCAATCAGATGCCACATCTGCCTTAGAGTGAATCGGCCCACGGGTTGACAGCCAAACACCCTGAATCAACCCCTAGTCGACCCAGCGAGGCTCGGACCGACCTCAAAAATAGGCCGGTTCGGTTATTCCCCCTCCCGATTCGCTGTTTTGAACTTTTTTGCATATTTATTTAATTTATATATATATATATATTTCTCATATGCATACAAACTTCAAGGCTTAATAACTTCTTCATAAGTTATCCGTTTTATGCAAACCAAATGTCTATCTTGACCAAAATTTTGAGACGAACGTAATAGCGCAACCCATTTCACTTAATTCTTCTTCTAAAAATTAAGTGTTCTTGAATTTGTTAAGTTTAATATTCTCAGAAAATTCGGGGTGTTACATTCTCCCCTCCTTAAAGGATTTCGTCCCCGAAATCTTCAAGTTAAGAAGAATGCATCTTAACATCCAATCATCCATCTACTCATCCATCATCCACAAGCATCCATTGTCCTTAAAAGACTTATAATGCCATATGAACATATGCAGAGTGTGTGTATATGTGTCTTATCTAGTGCAAAATTAAGCGGTCTATGATCCAGTTGACCTCCTTAATGCGAATCATGAGAGTGCCATGAGTCCATTATGTATGAAATTTTTCCTATTCATAATTCTATATGAGTGCACAATCATTCATACAAATGCAACGTCTATATGATAACACATCAAGTTTCAATCCACATACAATTTCATGTGTTCATATGCAAATGCAATATGAAAGTGATTGAGCCAATCTAGAACCTAATGTGTATGTGCATATGCATCCACGAGCAATCACTAGTAACCACTTGCAACCACTTTGCAACCATCAACCATAACATGTTTCAAATACATGTTTACATCCATTGATTTCTACTAAGGATCAAGAAATAGGACCGAGAAGATAACTAAGCATGAATAAACTTATGATAAAGGAGAGATCAAAGATGTACCTTCAAAAAGATAAGGGTAGGCTGCGCGTATCTTGCTTTCGGTCTCCCAAGTCGCATCTTCTTCATTGTCACTCCATTGTACTTTAACAAGCTTGACTTCACGGTTGCGTAGTTTTTTGACTTCCGTTCCCAAGATACGAGTTGGGATTCTTCTCACTATTGCTTCTCGTTCCACTTCTACCTCTTCTAGTATCTTTGGTTCCACCACTTCCGCAGACTCATGTAAGCACTTCCGTAGGTGAGAAACATGAAAGACATTGTGAACTCCAACCAACTTTTCAGGTAGCTCTAATCTGTAGGCCATCGTCCCAATTCTTTCAATGATAAAAATGGTCCTATGAATCTAGGTGCCAATTTCCCTTTGGATCCAAAGCGAACAACATTCCTCAAAGGAGAAACTTTAAGGAACACTTTGTCTCCAACCTCAAACTCAAGGTCGGTCCTTCTTTTATCTGCATAGGACTTCTGTCTATCTTGAGCAGTCTTCATTCGTCTTCTTATTAGGTCCACCTTTTCTGAGGTTTCCCTAATCATGTTTGGCCCAAGTATAAGCTTATCTGTGGATTCCCACCAACAGGTTGGTGATCGACACGGTCTCCCGTATAAGGCTTCGAAGGGTGTCATGCCTATTGTAGCTTGGTAGCTATTGTTGTAGGCGAACTCCACCAGAGGAAGATGATCTTCCCATGTCCCTCCAAAGTCAAGAACACACAATCTCAAGAGGTCTTCTAAGACTCTGTTCACCCTTTCCATCTGTCCATCGGTTTGGGGGTGGTAGGCCGTGCTTAAACATAGTTGTGTGCCTACAACCTCTTGCAAACTCTTCCAAAACTCGCTTGTAAAGATAGGGTCTCGATCGCTTACTATGCTGAAAGGTATCCCATGCAGTCGAACTATATCTTTAAGATATAGAGATGCTAGAGATGAGGCAGTCCTTCTACTTTTGACAGGTATAAAGTGAGCGCTTTTTGTGAGCCGGTCCACTATTACCCAAATACTGGTATTGCCCCTTCTTGACCTAGGCAACCCATCAATAAAGTCCATCGAAATGCTATCCTATTTCCACTGTGGGACCTCTACAGGATGAAGCAAACCACCAGGCTTCTTCTGGTCTGCCTTGACCTGCTGGAATATCATGCACTTAGAAACAAATTCAGCTACGTCCCTCTTCATGCCATTCCAAAAGAAAACTCTTTTGATGTCTTTATACATTTTGTCTCCGCCTGGGTGTATGGTCAGGTTTGAATGGTGTGCTTCTTCTAGAACTGTTTTCACTAAATCTCTTACTTGTGGGACGCTTAGCCTTCCATCCCGTCTCAACCATCCCTTATCATCGATGGAGTATCTATTGAGGTGACTCGAAGTCTCACCCCTAATCAGCTTATCTATCACATCTACTAGCTGAGGGTCTTCACGTTGTGCGGTTCCTATTGAGTCAAAAAGTGTAGGCCGCACTTCCAGTGTTGCTAACAACCTAGGTACAAATTCAGAGGAGGGTCTAAAGTCAAAGTTGGCTATGTACTCCAAGCTTTGCCTTTCTACAAAGAGAGGCTTAAGGTCAGCTTCTTTCTACTCTGAGCATCTGCTACCACATTGCCATTGCCAGGAGTATAGGAAATCTCAAAATCATATGAGGCAAGAAACTCCATCCATCTTTGCTGCCTCAAGTTGAGATCTTTCTACGAGAAAAGGTACTTCAACGATTTATGGTCAGTAAACAATTCAAACTTCTCACCTAGGAGATAATGGCGCCAAGACTTAAGAGTGAAAACGATGGCCGCCAATTCTAGGTCGTGGGTTGGGTAGTTTTTCTCATGTACTTTCAACTGCCTTCCACCATAACCTACTACCTTCCCTTCTTGCATCAAGACAGCGCCTAATCCTGTACTGCATGCATCTGTGTATACGGTAAACATCTTGCTCCCATCAGGCAATGTCAGAACTGGGGCTGTTGTTAGAGCCCTTTTCAAACGTTGGAAAGCAATATCGCAATCCAAATCCTAAGCGAAAACTAGGTTCTTATTCGTCAACCTTGTAAGTGGAGCTGAGATTTTCGGAAAGTTTTTGATGAACTTCCGGTAAAAGCCTGCTTGCCCGAGAAAGCTTCGGATTTCAGTTGTGTTTCGTGGAATCTTCCAATCTTGCACAACAACCAATTTTGCGGGGTCCACGGCTAACCCCTCTTTGGACACCACATGTCCAAGGAATCTAACTTCTTCTCTATAGAAATGGCATTTGGAGAATTTGGCTTTCAACTGATGTGCATGGAGAGTATCCATGACTTCCCTTAAGTGCTGACCATGCTCTTCCTCACTCTTCGAGCAGATCAAAATATCGTCCACGAAGACCACCACAAACTTATTGAGGAATTCCCGGAACACCCTACTCATCAAGTCCATGAAATAGGCAGGTGCGTTTGTCAAGCCGAAAGGCATGACAAGCCACTTGAAGAAACCATCCGGGGTCCTAAATGTGGTCTTGTCAATGATATCCTCAGCCACTCTTAGCTGATGAAACCCGGTAGCCAGATCTAGTTGGGAGAAAACGAATGCACCTACGAGCTGATCAAACAGATCGTCAATTCTTGGGAGTGGGTGCCTATTCTTCTTGGTCAGCTTGTTCAGCTCCCTATAATCCACGCATAGGCGGAGTGAACCATCGGCTTTGGTCGCGAACACTACTGGAGCACCCCATTCAGAAATACTTCGTCTCATGAACCCCTTTTCAAGCAGCTCTTTAACTTGCTTGTTGAGTTCTTTTCTCTCCCTTGGAGCCATGTGTCTAATGGATAAAGCAACGGGTTTTGCATTATCAATGAGGTATATGCGGAATTCTATCTCCCGCTTCGGAGGTAAGCCTTTTACCTCTTCAAACACATCCGAGTATTCACGAACCACTCTAACAAACTGCAAATTCTCAACAGACGCATCAAGAGATTCTAAATAACTTAGTATAACAGAATTCATGGGATTACAAGAGATTTCGAGAGTGTTACCGAGGCGAGTTATGAGTCTAACCACTCTCTTTTCACAATCGAGGACGGCACCATTATTGGATAGCTAGTCCATGCCTAGAATCAGCCCATAGCCCGTGAAGCCCAAAACATAAGCATTACATTTAAACCCAATGCTTAAAATAGAGATTTCCAAATCTAAACAAATCATTGACAAATAAACTGAGCCCCCAATTGGATTTGAAACAACCGAGGGATCCTCTACTATATGGGTGTCTAGGTGCAGAGATTCAACTAAAGAAGTAGTTATAAAAGAGTGTGATGCGCCAGTATCAAAGAGAGTACGAACAGGATTATCAAACAGATAAACTAAACTCTCAATAGAAATATATCTACCTCGTTCCCGCAGAGGTGCAACGAGAGCATGAACCTTCCCTCCAGAAGATGATCCAGTCCTCTGTCCCTGCCCTTGCCTTTTTGGGCAATCCTTAGACAAGTGTCCAGTATCCCCGCACTAGAAACAAGCGCCCAATTTCCTCTTTTTCTTTCTACAGTCCCTAGACAAGTGTCCAGGTATCCCACGGAAATTGCACTTCATCTTCTTACGGGATTTATTATCCTTCCCGCCTTTCTTGGGGTCCATCTTCATGTTCTGAGATCCATCTCCTTTCTTGTTTTGAGGCTCTTCCTTCTTCACCTCCTTCTTACCATCTTTGTTCTCCTCTTGCAACAAAGCCATGTCCACCAGTCTCTCGTAAGTCACTCCCATAGGTATATGGGACATTGCCAAACCTTGCAGTGGCTCAATCAGTCCTTTGGCAAAGCGGAGAGCCTTCTTGTGTGGAGTGTTTACTAACTCCAGTCCAAATCGAGCAAGCTGGTTGAATTTATTGACTTATTCTTTGATCGACAAGCTGCCCTGTTTAAGTGATAGGAACTTGTCCATTTGCAGACTCTGCTCAGCTTGTGAGAGGAACTTCATTTCAAATCTCGCCCTGAAGTCCTCCCAAGTCTCTATCGGTCTTTCAGCATTAGTGACTTCCCACCAGAAGGAGGCCTCGTCTTTGAGCAACCACACCACCAACTGTAGTTTCTGCCTCTCATCTACTTCAAAGATAACGAATAAGTCCTCAGTCTCCTTGAGCCAGTTTCTGGCTTCCACGAATGATTTGCTCCCCTTAAAGTCTTTTCCACCCATGGATCTAAAGTCTCTACAGATCTTTGAGAGAGCATTTCCTCTCGGAGGAGGAGGAGGAGCAGTAGCTAGGGGAGGAGGAATGTCTGCTGGGCCCACGTCATTGGACCTAGCTTCTAGGTATCTCCTAAACCAGCTAGGTATCGGTACACCCTCTGGAAGGTTAAGATCCCTAGACATGCTGAAACAAAAAGGAAAGATTCAAAATGAAGGATAGAAAGATAGTGCATATGGCTATGGGGATTATGCCTTTTTAAATTAAAACTTCTCTTGAAAATGCTTCTTTATGACTTCTTTTTGAAAAATAGTTTCAAAAATTTTATCCGATCTGGTAACCTTTAGCTCTGATACCAAGTGAAACACCCCACCTCCGTTAAGGTCACTCGCAAAGGGAATGCCTTAACTTCGGTGGAGCATTATAGGTAAAAGATGCAGATAAATTACAAGACAGACAAATAAAACAGCAGAAATAAAGTCATTTTATTAACAATGTGGTTCAGTCAAGCTTTTACAACAGTTGTCTCAATCATACTAAAAGTAATACATAGAACTTCTATCTTGATTTAAAAACTTCCAAGTATAAAAGAAGCATAAAAATAACAATGATATTCCCCAATAAAGCATGAACCAACCATAGCAGTGGAAGAGAGAGAGTCCAAAGCACACCAACTAATCTTCAAGCTTGGAAAGAGAAGAGGTCCAAGCTAGGCTGAGCTATTCCCTCCCTGACTACCTGGGGGGGGGGGGGGGGGGACGGAAGAAAAGAGGCGAAAAACAAACTAGGTCAGACATAAGTCTAGTAAGCCCAGTTATTTAATAGCATGTAAACAAATAAAAGATTATGACATGAATAAACCGAACTTAGAATAATACCACAAGGATACGGTAGTCCTAAAACGAGGTAAAGTAAGATTTAACTAGATTTGGCTATCGCACCCACTTTTACTTCTCTGCACCCACTAAGAGTTGTTTAACTAGCAATGTATGTTCATGATAAAGTGATCCCATTCATGTATTGATCGGCTCCTACTCGCATTCATGTATTCCCAGTGTCATGCGACCCTACGTGATTTTTAAGTACTTGTGCTGGTTCCAGTATATGGTGTATCAAGTCCTATAATGGCAACCCTGACACGATTCAAAGATGCACAAGTGTACGCCTGGTGCCCAGTGCCTTCTTTTTCCATTCCGAATCCCGTGCACACCTGTACTCCGTCCGAACCTACACTGACGCACCTAACCGCCGCCCTTTTGACCGCTTATATTCAGCCCAGTAATCGTTCCCCACCCTGCCTAGTTCAGGGTACCTTGATACATCCATGTGGGTTACTGCTGAAACGGGTCCCCATTACTAGGGTTTTTCTAGTCAACATGCTAAATTAGTTAAGTGTCCTTGGTTTGACTTAACCCCTATCAATCTTGTCTAATTAACATGTTAAGTTAGTTAAGTGTTTCCTCAATTACTTAACCCCACCAATCTTGTCTTGTTAACATGTTAAGTTGGTTAAGTATTCCCTTAATTACTTAACCTCACCATTTCTAGCTTGATTGTTTATGAGCTTTAATTAATTAAAGCACCAACCACTCACATTAGACAGGTATTGTTGTGGTTACTGGATGTACCGGTCGGTTCCGGGCAGTTTTACACCACAACTCAGTCTAACCTCGGGTCTTTCTGGGCTTGATGCACTAACCTCTCACATTAGACATGTATTGTTGTGGTTATTGGATGTGCCGGTCGGTTCCGCGCAGGTTTACACCATAACTCAGTCTAACCTCGGGTTAGGCATATTCATCTTTTACATTTTATATATGTGAATTTTCTACAAGTGTTTCATGTCACATATTTTAATTATGTTCAAGACTAATTTCTATAAATTATACCATTCACGGCCTTAACCATTTACATGGTTTTGGGCCCACCTACATTATTAACATGTTTTGATTTAATAACTATCCCAACGTTACCTCCGTTTGTTCGTTCGTATTAATCACATAAAGTCATTGGTCCCGCATATTAGCCCAATTTATAAACAAGAGGTAAAGAAGGGAACATGCATAATGTAGATTCAACCAAACATGTAAATTTTGCATAAAACTTTATTCATATAATTTAACATGTCACATGAACTTGCATATAATTTAGACTTAGATAATCATAAGCCTAAAACATCTTAATATGTAGATCTAGGCGTGTGTGAACATAACCTCAATTATAAACTAGCATATGATATAATCATGACATGTCCAATCCCAAGGCATGTATAATTTTAACATTAACATATAGGTGTGAACTAGATCTAACAAGGTGAACTTGCATAAGTCCACTTTACAAACATGCATATAAATATAGATCTAGTTTTTTATCTAACATGTAACTTGCTTATGAACATATGTATAATTAGATTGTGACTTGGATCTATCATAAAACATATAACTTGCATTAATCATATGAACCTAGATAGATCTTGACATGGATCCAACATAAAACTTGTAACTTGCATATGAACATATGAACATATATATAGGCATATGGATCTAACATAAAGCATATGAATATATATATATATATATATATATATATGTATGTATATATGTAGATCTTGACTTGGATCTAACATAATACATACAACTTGCATTAATCATATAAACATATATATGTAGATCTTAACATGAAACATATAACTTGCATATGATATTGATAGTTTCATTCTCAATCTTTAATAGATCCAGCACCAAGTCTAATAAGCCACCAACATTCCAAGACAATTCATGATAAAATCATCACAAGAAACAAACATGAATTAGCATCTTCAATATTATACAATATGGTATAATTCTATTTTTCACTTTATATCAAATCACGTCTTAAATTTATTTACATCTAAAAGATAACTACACTTACAAAAGACATTCTTGATCTCTGGAATCTGTATTCTGAAGTTGAAATGCTCGCCTTTGATGTAGACAATCGTTGTTTTAGTTTAATTTTGATTTGATTTGATTTGTCTCTTTTAATTTGCTTCAAGTTGAATGGCGGCTACTTGAGGTTGTCCAATGGCAGCATGACGGCTCTTGGTTTGATTTTTAATATTATTTAGGGTTGAGGTATTAGGTTGCTTATATAGAAGTTTGATTTAATAGGAACCGTCAGATTAACCTAGAGCAAATCAAAGCCATTCAGACAAGATAGAATAGCCACATCAGCCCTAATGACTCAGCAAGGAGTCCATCAGAACCAATCAGATGCCACATCTGCCTTAGAGCGAATCGGCCCATGAGTTGACAGCCAAACACCCTGAATCAACCCCTAGTCGACCCAGCGGGGCTTGGGTCGACCTTAAAAATGGGCCGGTTCGGTTATTCCCCCTCCCGATTCGCTGTTTTGAACTTTTTTGCATATTTATTTATTTAATATTTATATATATCTATATATATGTTTTTTACTCATATGCATATAAACTTCAAGGCTTAATAACTTCTTCATAAGGTATTCGTTTTACACAAACCAAATGTCTATCTTGATCAAAATTTTGAGATGAATGTAATAGCGCAACCCATTTCACTTAATTCTTCTTCTAAAAATTAAGTGTTCTTGAATTTGTTAATTTTAATATTCTCAGAAAATTCGGGGTGTTACAATGGACGTTAAAAGCACTTTCTTAAATGGTTTTATTAAAGAAAATGTTTATGTAGAACTACCACCATTATTTGTACATGAAAAATATCCAGATTATGTATATAAACTTAAAAAAGCTTTATATGGTTTAAAACAAGCACCTCGTGCTTGGTATGAAAGACTTAAAAGTTATTTAATAAATTCTGATTTTCGAATAGGAAAAGCAGATCAAACTTTATTTAATAAAAATACAAATAAAGATATTTTAATTGTACAAATTTATGTAGATGATATAATTTTTGGTTAACCTAATGAAAATTTATGTAAAGAATTTTCTATAATAATGACAAACGAATTTGAAATGTCTCATATGGGAGAATTATCATATTCTCTAGGATTACAAATTAAACAAATTTCAAATGGTATTTTTATTTATCAAGAAAAATATTGTAATAATTTAATTAAACGTTTTGGTCTAGACAACACTTCGGGAAAACTAACTCCAATGAATACTTCTATTCATCTTGAAAAGGATGAAAAAGGAAAATGTGTTGATAAAAAATTATATAGAAGTATGATTGGTTCATTACTTTACTTAACCGCAAGTCGTCCTGACATTATGATGAGTGTATGCTTGTCTGCACGATTTCAATCAGATCCAAAAGAATCACATTTAAGAGCAGTGAAACGGATTTTAAGGTATCTTACTAATACTAAGGACTTCAGTCCTTTTTATCCGAAAGGATGTCCATTCGAATTAGTACCTTACAGTGATGCTGATTTTGGTGGATCCCGGACGGGTTGAAAAAGCACAAGTGGTACGTGCCATTTCATTGGAAAATCACTTGTATCTTGGTTTAGTAAGAAACAAAACTGTGTATCACTCTCTACGTGTGAAAGCCAAATACATATCTGCTACTTTAGCATGTGCACAAGTAATTTATATGCAACAAACACTCAAAGATTTTGGAGTAAATTTAAATAAATCAACAATATATTATGATAATACAAGTGCAATAAATTTATCCAAAAGTCCAATAAACCACTCCAGAACTAAATATATAGATATCCAGCATCATTTTCTACGTGACAACATAGAAAAGGTGTTATTCATTTGGAATATATTTCAACTGAAAACCAAATTGCAGATATATTTACTAAACCACTATTAGAAAATTCTTTTATTAAGCTAAGATGAGATTTAGGAATAGTATCTGTTAAAGATATATAATGTACAAACAAGTTTTCGTACATACGATTTTCTTTTCAGTAAATTTAGCTTATTTCTACAAATACTCTCCTTACTTAGGGTATTTCTCTGGTTAAAAATTACCTAAAACACAAACCACATATTTGCTTTAAATCTCTCCTATATAATCTTGTACTCTTTATCACTATAAAACGCAAAACTTAAAAATTTCAAGAATCAATCATGTCTTCAAAAAACTCAAATTCTTCCATTAGTATTACTTTTACATCAGACAGTTCTTCCGATTCTCCTCAATTTCCAACACCAACTCCTAGATATGAACTGCAGTATCGTTGGGAAACTATCACACTGGATATACTCCTGAAGCCAAGAAAGTTAAAAGAGATTTATTCTCATTCCTAGATACAAAACGGAAAATAGACGATCTTCATCACTATCAGACAGAACAAATAACTCTACAAAAAGGATTATACTTCGAGCAGAAAGTTACTGCAACTCGCTTAAGCCTTCTCGAGAAAATGATCTATAAATTTTGTGGTCCAAAAGAAAACGATGTTACTTCATCTTTACCAATTCCGTCAAACCCTATTGATCATCTTCTTCTTATCGAACTGAGAAAGACCCAGTGAATCCTACGTTGAAATACTATACCTTCTATCCCCAACGACCATCGTATAGTCCAAGCTCGTGGGATAAGAATTACAAATCTAGTGAAGGAACGAGTTCATCAACACTAAAGAAGACTCCACCATCTAAAAACTAAAATCTCTTATATATATATATATATTTACATTGTTATTTATTCATATTTCTCTAAATAAAGTTGTTTTATAGAAAAATTCATTAAACAGACGTCTGATCAAAAACAAACAGACGTCTGAATAATTTTTAACTCTAAAACAGACGTCTAACTTAATTAAAACAGACGTCAGAAACCTACATAAAATGAACTATATTCTTGCGGATTAAAATTTTATCCTAGGCAGAAGTCTAATTAAAAATTCCAGACGTCTGTTCCATTAATAAAAAATTTCTTCTTCTCCTAGATTCAGACATCTACTCATAAAAACAAATGTCTAAAATGACCCAAATTTAAACTTTTCCTCCTGGGTTAAAATCCAACCCAAACAGATGTCTGTTCTGTAAATTTCAGACGTCTGAATTAAAATTGACGTGTTTTTTTAAAAAGATATATGACTTTTCCCAATCATCATAACCATTCATCTTTTCATCTTTTCACTTTTACCTCTTCATCTTTTTACCATCTATAAAAACCCTAGCCCCCAAAATCAAAAAATTACCACAAATCTTCAACTTTTCATAATAAAATCATGGAAAATCGAGGCAAAATGACAAGAGAATAAGAATCAAATCCTCCTTCCAAAGAATTAATCCAAAAATGGCTATGGGATGATACCACCAAGGCAAGATACAAAGAAATGGACTCCAAATTCTACGAAGGTGCTTTTGTAAAGTTTGATGCTTTCTCAAATTATCGATTACAATAGTATGCTAGACACTTTCATTTCGAATTACTAGTTGAGTATAATAAAAATAATGTAAAAATTTATCCTCTCCTAGTGAAGTTGTTCTTAGCAAATTTTAATCTTTACTATACTAAACCTCAAGTCAAAATGGATACCGTTTAGTCTTGGTTTTGTGGAAAACGCGTGCTTCTTTCAATGCAACGACTAGGCCAAATTTTAGAATGTGCTTGGCAATGTCTGGATATAGACACGATAGAAGTAGATATATCTACAAGGGATAAGACTTCACTAAAATTTTTGTCTGATAATCTTATTAATATGCAAGAGCTTACTTCCACTCATCTCCGACCACAAGCTCGCTTACTTAATCGCATACTTGTCCGAACCATTTAGCCCCGCAAATGAAGTTACGAAAAAGTTTACAAAAGAGATTTCCAAGCCCTTTATGCCGTCTACTCCAATAAGCAAATCAATTGGGCAAAGATCATCATGGATGAATGGACAAATATCACGTATAAGCGCAAGTACAAGACTTTGCACTATGGTGCTTATATTACTCGGATCCTCACTGCTTGTGAAATAAACATCCCTAATACTCCCTCCTTAAGCATCAAAGAAATTGGTCCAAAGACATTGAAACTTATGGATATTACTACAAATCCCGCTACTTTAGAGTATATGCCTCTTGAAACTTGGACTGAACATGTAGCCTCGCACCCAGAAGCAATCATACCCGAGCCTTCTCACCGTTGTCAAGTTAGAGAAGAAGAAGACGATGAAGAAATTCAAATTATTTCACCCGAAACTTCTTCCAAACAAGCCTTAGTAATGCTATCCCAAAACCAATCTAAAATTCATAAAGAATTAAGGCATTATCAAAAACAAACAAATAAGAAGTTTGACTCTATCAAAGGATTCTTGAACAAAATTTGGGAAAAAGTTTCTTGCACCGGCACTTCTTCGAGCCAGGCTCAAGCTCCAGCTCCATTTCAATGGTCTTCAAGTTCTACCGAAGAAGTTCCCGATTTCGAACAAGGCTCTCCCAAAGACGGTGGGACAATTATTGAGGCATCTACTTTCGAGGGCTAGTAAGCATGGTTGATCTTATGGTGGTCTACGTCTTTTGCCTACAAACTCTTAAATTATCTAAATGGTGTGTAATATTTTGGTACTTATATCCTTATGTTTAGCACAAAACTCTAGTACATGCTATAATATGTTATGTTTGATGGTATGCATGTTTATATATTATGTTATGTCTGTTTCTGTGGTATGTTTGTGTGTAATGCATACATGCTTAAAGTTTTTAATAAGTACTCCTTTTTGTCGGATGACAAAGGGGGAGAAACAAGTAATAATATATGCATATTGACAGGAGGAGCTTATATAGTTGTCATCAGTCAAAAAGGGGGAGAATGTTGGATCTCGCTATATAAATATTTTGACTATGACAACTATACATAAGCATATATATTATCGACTAAGTTTGTTTTGCAGGAAGATATTAGACAAGCAGATTCAAGGACACCAAAATGAAGATTGATTACGTTGTAAGAGTCTGTTAGTCCTAGATTTTCATGTTAAAGTCTTCCTTGATGATTACACACACACACACATTATATATATATATATATATATATATATATATATATATATGTTTTCATATTTAAAAGAGGCAAGGAATAAGTTTTGCCCAGAAAACAGACGTCTGAATTAAATTAGATAGATGTCTGTTTGCTGGGACAAAATTAATTTTCCATAATATTCAGACGTCTGTTCTGAATTTTTCAAACGTATGAAACTGCTACAAAATGTACTATTTCCTTGCTGTTTCACTTTTTAAAATAAAACAGACATCTGAATAATATTTTCAGACATTTGATTACGAAGAGTTGCAACCTATTATGAAGAGTCATAACTTTCCAATTCATTTCTCTTGATGAAATCTCTTCATGATCAGTTGTAACTCTTTGTATATTATAAATAGAGACTTGATTAATTGATTATCTTACCGAATCTCATTCTAACTTATTCTATCTTACTTAAAGCTCTCTATATCCAAAAAGCACACTATTTTCAGTATTATCTTCCATAATCTTTCACAAGCTTCACGTTTATCATCAAGGAAAGACTGTAGGAAGGGTGTTCTATATATCTACATATCCATGTTAAAAAGAACACAAATGAGTCATCAATTATTCTGTATTAAGGAAAACCTCTTCAGCAGTTGAGGCAAGAAATCCCGTTCGGGTATTTGTGAACCTTTTCCTCCGGGTAAAGTGAGGGTGTTAGTGATAGTGAAATACCAGAAGTGAGTCTGGGACTGGACGTGGGACAGTGGTCCAAACCAGTATAAGTCGACTGTGTGATATCTACTTACTACTCAACTGTATATATATATATTTCATCTTATACTCCATTCTACACGATCCTACCACTGTATAGACTCTTTCACAGTGTTGCCTATACTTGCACTTGAGATCACTTTTCTACTTTGTACACATTTGTTGGGATTTGTGTTTACTTGGCCGAACATTTGTTTGTGTTGTGGTACCATTACTACCACCATGTTGAAAATCTTTGGTAAACCTTGTTTACTCCATGCTTGTTGAGCATATTGAGTTGCATTTGACCATCTTCCTTTGTGATGTCTTCGACTGTGTGGTCATTTTTCTGAAATTTTGCTGTGGTATGCAACTGATGCACCTGCACCTTTATATATATATATATATATATACATACACACATACATGTATGTGTATACATGTATTGTGCTTGTGAAATTTGAGATTTATGAGCTTTTTTAAATAGTATTTTAATTCCTTGAATTGAAACTTCATATACATGTTTGGATTTACTATTACATTGAAGTATTGTATTGAAGTTGACTTACTTGAATAAAGTTAATCCTAACTTGATTGTTTTTTTTGCGTGAAATACTCGGGTCCGACCGAGTGTTGCAGATTTAAAGATTTCAACTGTCGAAATTAGAGGCACGTAAAGATGCATGCACACTTGCTCGACAATTTATAATATCTGTAAATTTATTTTCTTTTTAATTTATCTATATAAATTCCATTGTAAAAATATTATATAACTTTGATAATTTGTATAAAATTTATTCCACTATGAGATATTGTCATGTTTTTTGTGATGTGATTCTGTTTTGATTCTGATTAAACCTTGTAAGCTATAACGATCTGTCGTTTTGAACGGTTCGAGTTCGTTTAATTACCGACTTGAAACAGTCGAAAAGTCAGGTTGTTGCAGCGTGGTATCAGAGCTTTGGTTTGACAAAGCTTAAATTATCGAGTTTGAAAAATCATTATAGATAGGATAGCAATATCTTAGACAAGTGGAATTGACACTAGAATCACTATAGAGAAAACGTATTCTGAAGAAAAAATATATTTTGAAAATATATAGTATTTTGGAAATTCAATGATTCCTTTTCGAATCCCCACTCGATAACTCGTTTTTATAAGGCCTCTTTAGATTTGGATCTCGATTCCAGTCAAAATCCATCGTCGAGTAGCTTGAAAATTTCCAAAGAAATATCAGTATAAGTGAATTAACGAGTTGGTTATTTAGCCAAGAATTATGGAAATTCTCCGATGATTTTTGCAAAGGGTTTTGTTTGAAATCAAGGCAAGTGAAAGTGTTAACTTTATGAACCCATGGATTTTTATGAAAGTATTCGGCGCAAGTATTTGTAATCTTGGTAAGATGAATTTGAAAGATACTCAATTTGAGAACAATTCTCTCCTTCATTGGACAGGGAATAAAGCGCCTTCAGTTTCATTCAGTCCCAGAACGAACTTGTATGGATTGTATGTCTGACATTGTAATTTATGTCATAAAAATTGATCTCTATTAAATATATATCAGTTTGGTAGTGGAGAAATTATTCTCTCAGCTTAACACCCTTCTTTGAGACAAATGAGCTCAGAAGTTATATACTGATAGACATTAGTTATGCGTTATGAACTGACAATGTGACATGCTATGTGAATGAGCTATAAATGATCTAAGCATGGTTTTAGTGTAAAGCGTAGCTTTGTGTAACGTGACTTTGTCAAGCCTCACATTTTGAAAATGGACGAAACAGGAAAAGTGATCCAAATCGAATATGAAGTATTGATAATTGATTTGCAAATATGAAATTGAATTGATATTGGATTTATGAAATCAACACTGATTTTGGGATAGAAATGGAAATGAAAATTGCAAGGATCTTCAAATCTATGGATATTTAAGATAAAAGTTTACGAAACTTATATATGAAAGATTTGTATAAGAATACAGATAATTCAAAAACTATAGATTAGAAGGTGATTGATATGAAATCTTATACAAGGAATGTATATAAGAACGATATGTTTAAAACATTATTTGGAAAGAGAATCTTAGGTAAATGGACATTTATATAAGTATGATATGCGAAACATGAAATGAAGTATCCTATGTTTTCAAACTAAAGATATGGCAAATACCTTCCTCGAAATGGCAGACTTATCCAGTTGGTGTTGCATGTGATGATAGATTGTACGGACGTAAAACTCATAAGTTTCCTTTGAACTCGGCTGCATAGCGAAATTCGCAGGGCTGCGAAGGCCTACGACCCATTGTGTTTGTTGCGATCTATGGTTGTTTTAAAATGGCAAAATCCGCAGGGTGGTGAAATCCCATGAGTTCGAATGTTTCTTAGGGGATCCAGACGCAACCATTGTATATACAATGAATGTCTAAGGTCTATGGGTGAAAGCGATGCAACCACCTGATTTGTAGAAATATACTATGATCCATGCGAATGTGTCTTAAGGTGTTATAGTGAAATCCGCGACACTTTGTCCTCTCGACCTAGTGATAAAGCGACCCTAGGGGCTGCGCTCCGTGATGATATCAGGTTTTTCTACTCATCTTTAGATGTCTATCGTTGATTTGTTCATGATGAAATTTTCAGGGAAGCGACTCCCTACGGGTACGGATGCTTCCTGGGGAACCCAAGCGTAACCATTGTGTATCTACAATTCATGAATAGTTTGAGCAGTCGGCATCGATTGGAACTTCCCTTATCTATTTTTTCTGAAATTCTTTTTAAGTATTTTCATTGGGAGTTGTAACAAGTATATTACGTACTTGGAGATTTTAGTCGTGTGTCTGACCAGCGTATGCCTAACATCTATAAGAACGATAATAACTTGTCATATTTTGAGTTATCAAGTATTTTCAAACTTTAAATAGAAAATCTAAAATTAATTTTTTACCTAATCTTTAACCTAATAAACTAAGAAAGAGGATTTTAATATTTTTCTAGTCCATAGCTTTGAAAATGATATAAGGTACCAAATTTTCCCACTTTATTCTTCCTAAATTATAAATTTTAAAAGATCAAAGTTTTATAAAAGAACTCAAACATTTAGATTTTGGAAAAATTCGAGTTATGAATATACAATTTGTTGTCTAATGAGTTTAATTAAAGAAGATGCTATATTACACCCTTCGATGAGTGCTTGAAAATGTTAAGTTGAACCTGTAATTAACATGGGCTATAAGTGATAAGCACAAACCAAACTATTTTGTTAAAAAGCTTAAAAGGTATATTTTAGCAATCGAATTGAATCTTACTTAAAGGATTTGAAAATGAATTTTGAAACACTAACTTAAGTAAGTTTATCATATATAGGATGATTTAAATTATAACAAATGTCTGAGTGGGGGAGAAGACTGATTTTCCTTACTTGCAATTGTATGAGTGAATCAAATGGAAATTTCTTAACACATAAAAACTTATGATACATTGAAAATGAGTTTGGGATTAAGATTTTACTCAAGAAACGATTTAATGAAAGAATCAAGTACCCCGTGATTGAACTGCCATGCTTATATCCTTATGTATACTTGAATTTTCCATCTTGGCCTTATTTAAACTGAACTGTTTGTTCATGAGTAGTGTCATTTGTACCCTCTTATCTTATGAACTAGGCGCATACCTTGGACTTGAACCATCATCCTATTTACAGTCCATTTTGAAACTGAACCTTATGGCTTATCTTCACTTGACTTGAGCATATGAATTTGATGCACTATCCATCCCTTTGTGCCATCTATCGAAAGGAAACTAAGAACCTGATAACTTTGAATTTTGTAACGATGGACAAGTGAGCGTGGACAAATGAGGTTTATAAAGTAGTTTGGAATAATTTGAAACACATTAATCTAACTTATGCAAAGAAATTGGATTTTGAAAGAAAATATTTACTTCAGAACTTGTTTCTGAATTTTTTTGAAATCGATTTCTAATTTATATTTTGGAACAATACTAGTTTGAAACATGTATCTACCAAATCAGAGTAGTGAAGCAGAAGCATAATGGTACGAAATTGTTTCAAGATATTTTTTTCTCCGACAATAGGCTAATGTAACCTTTCAAATGAAATTTGATATTAGATACAAGAATGAAAAAAATCCAATATTATTTGTGTAAGGATTTTGAAATGAGATTTGTCTCAAAAAGGAAAATTTTATGACTATGAATCACTTGAAAGATATCATCTTATGAGTATCTGAAATTTGATTGGAAACCTTGAAATGTTTCGTAATAATTTGAAAATGAATTTTGATATGAATTCTATGGATTATAGAAGATTTTATAAAGCTTGTAAAAAAATTTGAAAACTTGGATTTGAATTATACTTGATTTGAAAGATAGAAAATCATATCGATAATTGTCAAATTTAGATTCCCAATTATTGAAAGGAATTTTGATTTTCTAAGTTATTTGGATATGTTGAATAGTTTATAAAAGTTGTTTATAAACAAAGAATTTCTACAACTTGAATCCCGGTATTTGAAATATTTTGAAGACAATAATAGTATGATTGAAAGTATTTATAAATTATTGTTGCAAAACGAACTTCGGGGTATGAAATGATTTGTTATATTAGCAAGGATTCGGGTAACCCGTGACTAAACTGGGTTTGTGATGAGGGTCTGTAAGAACCCTAATGAATATGGATTGTGTGCGATGTGTAGTATTCAATAGCCCTATCAATCGGGGAGAGGGGGACCTCTTGATCTGGTAACATATGTGTTGTATGTTTATTGTGAAATATTTGAAATTTCGATATTATTTTGGTTTTAAAATCCCGAAGTGAAGCATGAATCAATATGAAAGAAAAATATAGTAATTTAATAATTTGAAAATAAAACTGGGATCTTAAGCCGAAGAGATTATTTATCTTTAACTTCAAGTTTTATTTGAAATTAGGTTTTAATAAAAACAGTTTTGATGAATTTAAATTTGTATTAAAATTTCAAGTTTTTAAATCCTATTGTTTATTAAACTAAATTTGGTATTAGTAAATATTTTGTTGTATACATTGATATGATTTTAACAGCCTCTCCTTTTCGAGGATGAAAAGCCTTGAGTGGGAGAGATTATAATGACCTAATAATTTTGGATGATTTAAACATGAAGTTAATTTAAAATCTAGTGTTAAAATAAATATTTATACTTGAGATTTCATTTAAAAAAAACAAATCAAGATTATTTGAATTTGGTTTTAACAAAATCTTTTAGGTATAAATTAAATTGTGATACTTAATATGAGTGGTTTAGTTAAATCAAGTATAACTAATTGAAATCTAATTTGTTTGAATATTTGAATTTGAATTTAGGTTTAAAGTTAAAACTTGAGAATCTAAAAGAAAATATCTAGTTGAACTTGCTCTTGAAATATAAACTCAAAAATCTAATGTAAAAATTCAAAATTTAATTCATTTTTATATTTGGAGTTGATTGGAATAAAATCATCTTATATGTGTTTGTGTAATAATTTAAAATATTAAAATGGTCTTATCGCTCAAATTAAATTTATTAAAAAGGAAAATATATTTTGTTAAATTTTTTAGAATTTGTTAACATCATCTTTACAAATTTTAAAGTCTAACTTAACCCTCTCCACATGTGTCCTTGTTTTTCTGATATGTTCACACTTATCCTTTGTCCCCTCTTTATTTTATCTCTATGTAATAACCCATCTTTTCCCTCTTAGTCGAAATAAAACTTCCCTAAATCCATGTTCTTCACTTCAAAATTGCCATCGCCACCTCATCTCCCTCCTCTTCCCACCAAATTGCCTTCCACTGCAAATCGATGACAGCCTTCGCATCCAGCCCTCGTCTAGGTCGAAGCCACCGACTATCGTAGGAGCTCCACGCGACATCAATCCTTCGCCAAATTGAAGATCAACGAGTAACCACTCGGCCTTCACTTCGACCTTGGAAAACATGGCAGTGGAGGTGAGTTATTAGCTCACGATTTACTTTATTTCAAGTATTTTAATGTCGATATAAACTAAAATATAATAACTGATTTTTAATCTTGTTGGTTGCCTTATGTTTACTGCGTGATGTTAATGTGGGTTGTTAGATATGAATTTCACCCTAATAATTGAGAAATTGAATACTACAAATTTTTTAGCTAGTTGTGATGGTTGTTTTGGGTCTTGTCTTCTCAAGTTGGCCTTCCATCCCTGTTATCTCGTTCCTATGACTGTCTCACCATGAAACCAGACTTGTTAAAAACTTGAATACACAACATTTGGACTCATTTGAAATGTTTTACTACCTTGATTATCTTTGTGCCTTGTTCGGAACTTGAAACACCTATTTCATGGTTGTATAGGCTTGTGGCTTAAACCTAAAATATATATTTGATGTATATATATTTATATACTTGGGGAACATATTGAAATATACAGTTGGCAACTTGAAAAATTAAATAGGACCATGCAATGTGAACTGTAGTAGATTAAGTATTTTATGGATATTGATATTTAACAAATTATAGTCCTTTCCTTGCAAATGGAAATGCATATAATGTATATACATGTGTATGTTAGCATGTGTATATATGTAAATTTGTATGTGCATGTATACATATGTATGAGTACACATCTATATGTAGTTATGTCCCTAAGTCTGTTTGCATGACCTGAATTTGTGTCATGTTTGTCATCGCTTCCCTAGCCTTATTTGGCTGAACCTGTGTCACTTACCCTTGCCACTTTACTATGTGCACTTGTTTGCACTCATTTGGGGTACCTGCTTTTGCTATACATATTGGTAAACTAGTTGATGACCTGTATCCTGAAATATTTTTCATTAATGAAATACTTGTTATATTTATATAAGTAGCTTGGCAAGTTGTTATTGCGGCTGACCCTAGCTTGGAAAGTTGTTTTTGGGGTTGATCCTTTAGGCACCTTACACTATTAATTGATTGAATAAGAGAATACACTTCTTGAACATGCTTTTATTATGTATTATTGTGCAGTATTTTTGATGAAAACTTGGTTCCTTCCACATCAGACAACTTAAAAATGCACAGATGTTGTTTTAAACTTTTATATATATGTATGCATTGCCTTGTTAGAACATGCCCTGGCCACCCTCTTGGGTTTGGATCACTTTCAAAAAAAAACTTATATATATATATATATATATATGTATATATATATATACACACATATATTAGCCAGCCTTCCTTTATTTTTTAAGCTGAACACATTTGTGCACCTATGATTCATATACCCTTTCTTTATCATCTTGATAGCCTTAAACTAATTTAGTCCATGCCTTCTCTTAATTTGGTTTGGCCTTGATTTTTCTGGAAAACAAACTGCATGACACCTTTCATAAATAAGTATACACATCTCTCTTTTCTCGAAAATGAATATATTTGCTGCTTTATGACGTGTCTTGCTTTTTTTACCTTATGCATTATTTCCAGTTTGCTTTTTGAGGTACATGTTATGCCTTGTTGAACTAGATTGTGTATATATATACAAATAGGGAAATTAAATTTGAATACCCATATAATTTATCTTACTTTGTTGGACCTTGGATCACACATGCTCACCTTATTTGTATATTTCATAAATTGGCATTTCCATTTCTAGACTGTGTTCATGTTGATTCTTTGAACTACTTTGCCACTGTCTTCATGTAGATTTGCATGTATTTGTACTTCTCTTTGTGTATGGTATGTTGTTCACCTTGTACCATATTGTAATTTCTTGTGTCTTTGACCTACCATCATGTGTATTGGCTTCTTGCACATACCATTCTACTTGTTGGCTTGCATATATGTGTCCTTGGTATTATTCCATGCCCTGTTCGAAATTTAAGCTTCAACACATGTTGTGTCCTCTTGCGATTATTTCATTGCCTGATTTTTAAAAAAAAATCATGTGAATAGGCTGTTTGAAACTTGAGCATACACTGCCCACACATTTTTACATTGCCTGGACTCATTTGGAATATTAGTCACCTTATTAGAAACTGGAATCATATACATAAATCCTATAAATTGTAGTGTTTTGTATACTTGCACTTGTGATCACTTGTCTATTGGGTACACGTTTGCTGGGATTTATGTTTACCTGATCGAACATTTCTTTGCTCTGTGGTACCATTGCTACCATCATGATGAGATCTTTGGTAAACCTTGTTTACTCCATGCCTATTGAGCACATTGAGTTGCATTTGACCATCTTTCTTTGTGTTGTCTTCAGCTGTGTGGTCATTTTTCTGAAAATTTAGTGTGATATGCAACCGATGCACCTTCACCTTTATACATATATATGTGTATACACATACATGTATGTGTATACATGTATTATGCTTGTGAAATTTAAAATATATGAGCCTTTTGAAAGGGTAGTTTGATTTCCTAAATTGAAACTTCATATACATGTCTAGATTTACTATTATATTTATGTTTTGTATTGAAGTTGACTTACTTGAATAAAGTCGATCCTAACTTGAGTGTTTTGCATGAAATTCCCGGGGTCAGACCGAGTGTTGCAGATTTAAAGATTTTAGCTATCGAAGTTAGAGGCATGTGAAGACATATGCGCACTGGCTCAACAATCTATAATCTTTGTAAAATTATTTTCTTTTAAATCCATGTATATAAATTCTGTTGTAAAAATATTATATACCTCCATTAATTTGTATAAAAATTATCCCGTTGTGAGATATTGTCGTGTTTTTTTTGTGATGTGGTTTTGTGTTGATTTTGATTAAACCATGTAAGCTATAACAATTTGTCATTTTGAACCGTTAGAGTTGGTTTAATTACTGACATGAAGTAGTCTAAAAGGCAGGTCCTTACATATTTATGTTTAAATTACGATATAATAATATAACTATGAAAATGTAGGATGTAAACTTAATTTAATTGTTTATGTTATGAAATTTATTTATTTTGACAATAGTAACTTGTATTGATTGCAAATAAGATTATAATTTAGTTTGTATTGATAAACATTGAAAGTTGAAATTTAAATTTTAAATTTTTTGAATGAAAAGGATTGATTAATTTATAATTGAAATCTAAATTGAATTTGGTTAATAATCAAAAATGGAATTCCAAATAAATGAAATTTGACTTATAAAGTTAATTTGATTTCTATTTTGATTTAAAACATAGTTAATAATCTTTTGAATATAATTTGAAGTGAATAAACGAAAACTAAATATTTTTATTATATTAATGAACCTATTAAAATACCCATTTTGAAAACGATCTCGGAATCTGATGAAATCAATTACATTGGATCCGAAATGGTAAATTATAGTAAGATTTCAAGTTTCGTGTTAATCGGAGTTGTTATGTAATCATATGCGATATAAACACGTAACGATTAACATTTTGAAATTTAAAATAGCCATTTTCAAATGATCTCGTATATTAACGAAATTAGTTTCTAATCAGGAATATTAAATTATTGCAAGTTTTCAAATTTTATAGCCATATGATGTGTCGTTTGATCATACGAATTTAAAACGTATAGATATTTATGTGAGTAATTTAATCAGAATAATTAAATTTTTGAGTGCAACTGCTGTAGACTCCCAAATTGGCTTTGCCTCTAGTCTTATTGCATTCAAAATACATTTAGACCTATAGTCTGACTACTAGCATTCTTGATTTGAACTCCGACCCGTTTCGATTTTTAAAACACGCTAATCGAGACAAATAACATTAAAATATCCTCAAGAAGTCATGGCTAACCCTAATAAGTCAAGTAGCCATGAATTTTTATACTTCCTCTTTTAATCTCTCTCAATCTATGCAATGGTTCGAAAAACTTCCAACTACAAAGTTGTAGATCGCGACGAGAGCTTCAAATTCGTATCGTGAATCGATGATAATGGTGTCATAAATCGTCGCAAATTGGCCATGATGGGTGCACAGTTTATGGACGTTTTGAGGCAAATATAGGACCAGAAGGGATGACATTTTGGGTGGCGGTAGCTAGGGAAGGCGCATGCAATGGTGACATTAGTTCGCTGAATTATGGGTGTAACAACCTGGAAAATCTGAACTAATTTAAATTTTTTATTTTGGCAATTTTGATGAATTTTGAATATTTAAAATGAATTATTTTAAATAATAACGACGAGAAATTTGTTTTGAATAGAATTGGAACGTATATATTTGTTTGAATCGACGTTAGAATATAAATATTTATTTTAAATATAAAAGGAATTGAAAATGGCGCGGTAGTTTGAACATTCGATTTCAAATTTCAAATTTAAAATGAATGTACAGGATTCAAAATAAACCGGATTTTAGCGAAACCAAAAATATTAGAATCAATTTGAGAATATGTTTCCAACGAATCCGAAAAATTGAAATTTCATAGCGGGAATAAAAAGTTATGCCCAGTTGAAAATTCGGAATAGTCGCTATGGAAAATATAGCCCTTAAAAATGGAAATTTTGCAAATGACCTCCGTTTTCGACGAAACCACTTTTGTTGGATCCGGGATGTCAAGTTATTAGTAGATTCCAAAATTCATAATTTTCTAAACCAATATGTGAGCGTGGCAAAAGATAACGTGTTTTGACGGTTTCAGTCAATTTGGATCGACCAGAAAATGGTCATTTTTCAAATGGTCTTCAAATTTGATGAAATTAGTTTTGTTAGGACCATATCATTAATACGAAGCTAGAAATATATTTTTTGGAATTTTTAGACTTAGTATGTGGCCTCGGTAAATTGAAATGTGCATTCAAATTCAACATACATTGATTTATATTTTAATTTTAATGAAAACTGATTGTAACGGTCGAATTAGCATACAAAACATATTCCATTGTGTTCGAAATAAGGGTAATTAGATAGGGGCGATAGTCGGTGGGCTCAATTTTGAGTTCGAAATTTTAAAGTAACCTTTTAGAGAATAAAATAAAATAATATAAATAATTATTTTTACTAAACCCCCTCCTTCTCCTTAACCCAAGTCAACCCCCCTTGTTATTCTCCACGATCATTTCAGAAATTAAAAAAAGAAAAAAAGGGGGCATGATTGAAGGAGCCGTGTCCAGCCGCCATCGCCCCACGTCGGGACCCCATCCGCGCGCTACCGACCTCCTACCATCGCCACCCCGCCTTCAGCAGCCGCCATCGCGCCCCCCTCTCTCCTCCTGCTGCGCCACCCTTCCCATCTTCCCCCTCTCCACCGTGAAGCCCCAAAACCTCCGCCCTCTATTCAAGCCGCCACCTCCTCTTAGCGCTGTCGCGTCACACCTCCCCTGACCTCGCCCCCAACCCCTTCTCTGCCACCTTATAGCACGTGTAAGTTTTATTTCGATTTTTATTTCTTTATGAAGTTTAAAATTTTGATTTTTCTCTATATAATACGATAATAAAAATAGGATTTTTATTTGTTAAAATAGCGATTAAAAATATGATTTTTCATAGTGAAGATTAGTTTTTTCATTACAGAAAAGATATGATTTTTATGATAAATGATACGATTTTTATTATGTATATCGTTATATAAAAGAGGTGATTTTTATTTATATGACTAGCATAACAAGATTATATTTTTAAAACAAGAAAATATTACATTTTTAGAAATAAAGAGATCTGATTTTTAGAAGTGAAAAGATTATATTTCTAGAAGCGAAAGGATTAGATTTTTAATTATACAAAGAAGTGATTTTTAATTTTATAAAAATATAATTTTTATACATGTAGCGAAATAAAAATGTGATTTTTAAAGTATATGCAGCAGATTAAAAATATGATTTTTATCATATAAAAGAATATATTTTTAGCTGTATAAAAATATAAAATTTATTACAAAAAGGAAATATTTTTGGTTGGAAAAAAATAGGATATTATCATATGTATGAAAATATTGTTTTTAGGAAGATAAAAATATAATTTTTATATATATTACGTGAAGATAAAAATTTAATTTCTATATATATATATATATAAGCATGAGAAAAATGTGATTTTTGTAATATTTTCATTTTGATAAAAATGTGATTTTTATCCATGTATCGGTGAAATAAAAATGTGATTTTTATTTATGAACAGTGTGGAAATATGGAGTTGGGATGTCGGGTAAATCCAAACCATCGTCTGTTAAAGAATGGCGGAGTGGATCCCAAAGGTGAGAACTCCTCACTGAAATTTTCTTATACAGTTATTTATTTTATAACTGCATATATGAACTATTCCCCATCGTCCACAGACCATGGACGACTTGTTTGAGTGTTTGGTTTGGTTGATTAGATTATTGGATTGAATTTGGTTGTTTGGGTGAAATGAACTGATTAGAATTATTATGTGTGTATGGCACAAGCCAATATCAGGAGAGGGGTAATGCTAGATATTACCCGATTTTGATATCGTGTCATTATGCCGCCAAAATTTTCAAAAATATGTTAGAACAATAAAAATATCATTTTTATTGTATAAATGAACTGAATAGAATATTCATATGTTGAATAAAATATTTTATTGTTAAAAATATAATTTTTAACGTTGACATTAATAAAATAAATATTCATTTACAAATCAGATGATTTGTTTATGAACACCCATTTTACTGGTATGGATTGGGACGATATATTTTACACATTGCCCAACTGTACATATAGTATTCAGTATTTGTTGGTTGAAACCCCACATGGGTGTTGGGATGATATTTGACGTACACTAATCCCAACTGTTTAGTTGTATGTCAATCGATAGGTTAACAGACTGTTGTAAGTGTTAAATATTTATATTTAATGCTTATATAGTGTAGAATGCACTCTGGATGATGGATGATTATTTATCACGGTTGTTGTATACATGTGTTGTATGAAATCCATATAATTACATTATATGGTAATTGACTGTGTTTGATTCTAGTTCAGAAAGAATAAATATTTTAAAATAACGAATATTTTAAAATAATGAATATTTTAAAATAATATTCAATAATAGATCAAAATGTGATTTTGATGTCCGATTTGGGATAGACACGAATATTTATAAATATATAAAGCCGTGTTGATTAGATTAATGTCATTTTGACGTGAACGATATTTATATCAATTTTATTCATTTTTATAATGAATATCGAAAAGGAATTGATTTCAAAATATAATGTTTTGAAAATACTATCATTTATATATATCGATGATATGGAAAATTCAATTTTGATTTGAAATTGAATATGAAGTTGAAATCGTTTTGAAACCGAATTTAAAACGATTTATAAAATACGTTTTAAATGGAAATCGACGAAATATATATTATATATATTATGTATATAATATAATGGCCTGAATAGAACACGTCGCGCTGCGGTAGTTCATGAATTTTGACCATTGACTTCGAATGGACATCACGGGAGATATGATCGTCGGATTATCCTAAAAACGGAGCCTTTGGGTTCGTATCGAAAAGAGATTTCCAATGAATATTAGAGATTTGAAATCTAATGGTTGGATTTGGAATTATGTCCAAATCAAATTTGGAAAATGTCGTTGTAAGTGCAGTTCGATGGCCGTTTATGGAAATCGACTGTACGGACCTTGATAAAATTATTAAAAATAGCAATAATTTGTGTAAAATCATAAGAAATGATTTGGAAAGAACTGGGATGAAAAATTCCATATTTGAAAAGATAAAAAGGTATTTTTATCAAAATGGACTAGTTATGAACTAGAATAATAAATCCAATGGTTTTTAAATAATTAAATTGGATTTGAAAAGGTTTTAAAAATAACCGGAATTTCCAATATATAAATTGGAATGAATTTGAATCGAAATTATCTTCGGAATATTTCGATATTGGATTCTGTGATTATACGGACATTGTGTAGGAATTTGGAAGATATATATATCGTTATTCCAATACGATATTTGTTGATTTCAGAATTTGATATTGAATATAAGCCGATATATTTTCTATTCAGAGCCTTGTATTTAATATCAAATGGGATTTTGGGTTTTTTGTGAACGATGTCTTCACTAACACTGTTCTTAAACCCAGTTGAGTTAAGAAAATTAGAAACTAACTAGGGATTAGCTAAGTTGAATGGTTTCCTGGGCATTGATCTGATGTTAGTTTCAGCTTTCGGGATTAATACTTAGGGAATTGCTCTCTTTCAAATTAACGGTTAGAGACTAAGGGAATGTGAATTGGGTTTATTGTGAACTATATTTTAACGACATTCATTCTTTAACCTGATTTACAGTGAAATGTGATTTGGAATTTATAAATCTTTTGTTAAGATTTAAAGGAAATTATCCAAAGTGAGGTTTTCCAATTTAATAAAATAAATTGGAATGGAATGGAATTCGATTGGGTGATAATCGAAGTGGATTTCTATGGAGGAAGACTGTTACTATATATGGAATTTAAGAGGCTTTGCTGTTATTCCATTTATAGTATCGGTTGGATATGGAAGTTCATATCGATTATATATATTGATCTGTTTTCCGTGAAGATTCCATTGTTAATGGAATGTGATTTTGGGTTCATCGCAAGCTGTGTTTTAAATGAAATTAGTTCTTTAACCCAGTTAAAGAAAAGATTTATTTCTTAACTTTGAATAATCATTAAGTAATGATTTTTGCAAATTAAAACTGAAATAGAGTTTTAATGAATCTTTAAATAGATTGAAAGGTGAATTTGATAACTAAAATTATCAAATTCCAGAAATGATTGAGAATGGAGTATCACCAGTTTTGCTCTAGGCGATAGTTAAATCTTTAATTAGATTTGAACGTGAAATGGTAATTGAATTTACCAGTAACACCATGGTGTTAGAAATGAAGTATTACCAGTTTTACTTCATGGGATGAATAGGTTGGGATTGGGAAATTAAAACAAATGATTACTTCGGTAAGGTTCGTTAATCTCGGCTAGTTTGGATAAACCATAATTTGGTTTGAATTGAAATCCAAAAGAAGAATAAAGAATAAATTTAAAGGATTTATCTTTGATAAAATTAATGGGAACCTTTCCCAAAGTATATGAATATTTGGATAAAGAAATATTGTGGATTGGAATGAGGCGTATGTTGTGTTTTTGTAGCACTTGTTTATTATATATACGAGTTATTCAGAAAGACCGGGTTTATCCCATTCTGAATAACTGATTCGACGATATGTCAAGGATGAAGACGGTGGTGGAAGACCGGAGGTCTTCACATCATTTGGATGATTACTGATGTCTTGACTGGGTTGTGCACCCAAGACAAAGGTAATAAGTGGTGATCATCCAGACGTACTTGGATATCTATCGGATATGCGAGGGCCTCTCTCCTGTATTGGACATATGGGATGAGGAATAAGGTGCCTCCGGTTTCGTTCAGACCCAAAACGAACTTTTAAATGGATGTGTGTCTGACATCGGATTTCATTTTGTGTGATTGATATACATCGGTTGCATAGCGTGAATTGCCTGTATGGCATGCTGAGATGCAAATGATCAAGGCTTCTGTTGAAAAGCAGAGTCTTGTGGTTGATGATCAAAGCACGGCTTTAATATAGCATAGCTTTGTGTAGCGTTAATTTGCGAGCCTCGCACCCCGGTGTGAACCGGAAATGGGAGAGGGCTTCAGGGAGGACACGCATTTCCTTCTAGCTAGGAGTGGTGTCAGCGTTTTGCAAGCCCTAACGTTTTACTTATGTGGATGATGGATAGCGAGGCGCCTCGGTTATATCGGTCGTTCCAGGGATGATGTTTGGTCAGGATATGACCGTTTACACCCCGTAGGGCGGGGAAACGCATTGTTCAGGCATTTTAATCCACTTCGTGTGTTTCGGCCCTGACAATCCAAGGCTTGCCTGCGCGCTTGCCTGAGGGAAGGGCTAGAGCGTCTCAAAGCGGTAAGGACGATCCCTTGCCTTGGTTCACAGATGGAAATCCATCTTCCAATACGACATTTTGCGGTTTTGTTTGTAGAGCCTAGTATTGGCGATATGATATATGGTACCCATGCCGTCTAGGATTGATACATTTATATTTGAAGTTGTTTTATACACTATGCACTTATAATAGTATCAAATGATTTGTTTTAACGTACCAAGCATATTTGGCTATTATAAGGTAAAACTCTATCCTCCGGCTTGCGTTGCATTGGGTGATGGGACCTGAGTCTTATAATAGCATCATTTTTCTTTGTTTAGCGTTGCGCTGTTTGTTTTATGCACTGGTATTCTTGGGGGTAAATCCGTTCCATGCTATACGGTGTGGTCCCTTGATTTGCCTAACTCTAAAATCAAAATAATAACTATTTTAGTTCTCCACCAATCACATGACTGACCTGGAGTTTATTGTTTTAACCTAAACCCTGGGTGCCCCTATTTTCCACACGGGCAGCTAGTAGTTTTGGTTTTGAATATTTGTATTCACAGGATCCTAGTTTACAGCTGGAATGATATTCGAAAAGCTCTGTATCCGTATATTCTTTTCAGTTGTGTTTTGTATTATTTTTGCACTGCATTGTAACTTGTAAATCTCTGATATTTAGTAAATGTGTAATATTTATTCATACCCTGTATATTCTTGTATTCTGATGTAAATTGTTGTAATAACAATGAAATTTTCTTCTGCTTGTGTTCTGATTTGTCGTGTTCTCAAACAATACGTTCTACCTCTTCACTTCGGAGACCAGGGAGTTTTCGGGTCCTTACAGTGGTATCAGAGCTTTGGTTTACAAAGCTCGGAGAACAAGACACGTTAGAACCAAACGAAAGAATTCATCAGAGATTGGATTAGTAATATCCCATGACAGTGACTCGTTAGAGATGGGATCAGTAGTATCCTAAAATGAGTCGGAAGAGAGTTGTTTTCAAATAAAGATGAAAACAATTTTTGTTTTGAAAATTTAAATCAATTATTCGTATTTGAATATTATTTTTATATTGATTTGGACAATCAAGTATATAAAGGTTTTGCGTATATGTCTGATCCACGTGTATTTGAAGTTTTAATATACTAGATAGATATAGAATCACACTCTAGTCGCCCGGAGATGACACTGATGATAGCAGCTGCATCATCAGTATATATATGTTCGAGTTTCGAAAGTGGGATCTTTATATATTTCCAATTGGCTGGTGTGAGAACCAAAACTAAATAATGTTACTTGTTGTGATTTGGCATCAAAAACATTAATTTTTTTATATATATATCAAAATTATGAATTTGAAAAGATAATCAACTAATTGACTGCTGATTGTTGATTGTGTTAAGTGATTATTCATTTAAACCATTATGTGAATGAACGGTAAATTTAGATAATTATATCAAATATTGGACTGAATTGAAAATTCCTTGAAATTGCATGCATGTACATATATATGTGTGAACAAGTCATAGCAAGGAGGCTAAAGAAGAGGAATAAAATTGTATGCCCGACAAATAGGTACATGTTTACAAATTTATTGGGTTTGGATGATTTTATGAGCCGATTGGCTTTTTCTTTTTCTTTTTTGAGATGAGAGGGCATATGTGGCAGTTTGAGGATTTTCCCGGTGCTCCCGTACAAAGGAGGTTATGGCAAAAAAATTCGAAAATTTAGGGTGTTAGCCAAATTTTTGAAAAATTTGAAAAGTTCTTAGAAACTGAAAAGTTGAAGAACTTAGGCCATAATTAAAATAGTGAAAGTTGAGTTAATTAGTCAAACAACTTTTAGCCCCGTTCCTTTTCGAGGACGAAAATATTTTAAGTGGGGGAGATTGTAACAACTCGGAATATATGAACCAATTTTAAATTTTTTATTTTGGCAATTTTGATAAATTTTGAATATTTTAAATAGTAATGACGAGAAATTTATTTTGAATAGAATTGGAACGTATATATTTATTTGAATTGACGTTAGAATATAAATATTTATTTTAAATATAAAAGGAATTGAAAATGGCGCGGTAGTTCGAAAATTCGATTTCAAATTTCAAATGAATGTACAGGATTTAAACTAAACCAGATTTTAGCGAAACCAAAAATATTAGAATCTATTTGAGAATATCTTTCCAACGAATCCAAAAAATTGAAATTTCATAGTGGAAATAAAAAGTTATGCCCAGTTGAAAATTCAGAATAGTCGTTATGGAAAATATAGCCCTTAAAAATGGAAATTTTGCAAACGATCTCCATTTTCGACGAAACCACTTTTGTTGGATCCGAGATGTCAAGTTATTGCTAGATTCCAAAATTCATAATTTTCTGAACCAATATGTGAACATGGCAAAAGAAAACGTGTTTTGACGGTTTCAGTCAATTTGGATCGACCAGAAAATGGCCAATTTTCAAACAGTCTTCAAATTTGAAGAAATTGGTTTTGTTAGGACCGTATCATCAATACGAAGCTAGAAATACTTTTACTGGAATTTTTAAACTTAGCATGCGGCCCGGTAAATTGAAATGTGCGTTCAAATTCAATGTACATTGATTTATATTTTAATTTTAACGAAAACTGATCGTAACGGACGAATTAGCGTACGAAACATATCCCGTTGTGTTTGTAATGGGGGTAATTAGCTAGGGGCGACAGTCGGTGGGCTCAATTTTGAGTTCGAATTTTTAAAGTAACCTTTTAGAGAATAAAATATAATAATATAAATAATTATTTTCACTAGACCCCCTCCTTCTCCTTAACCCAAGTCAACCCCCCTTGTTATTCTGCACGATCATTTCAGAAATTAAAAAAAGAAAAAAAGGGCATGATCGAAGGAGCCGCATCTAGCCGCCATCTCCCCACGCCGGGCCCCCATCCGCGCGCCACCAACCTCCTACCATCGCCACCCCGCCTCCAGCAGCCGCCATCGCGCCCCCCTCTCTCCTCCTGCTGCGCCACCCTTCCCGTCTTCCCCCTCTCCACTGTATAGCCCCAAAACCGCCGCCCTCTGTTCAAGCCGCCACCTCCTCCTACCGTCGTCGCGTCAGACCTCCCCTGACCTCGCCCTCAACCCCTTCTCCGCCACCCTACAGCACGTGTAAGTTTTATTTCGATTTTTATTTCTTTATGAAGTTTAAAATTTTGATTTTTCTCTATATAATACGATAATAAAAATAGGATTTTTATTTGTTAAAATAGCGATTAAAAATATGATTTTTCATAGTAAAGATTAGATTTTTCATTATAGCAAAGATACGATTTTTATTATGTATGTCGTTATATAAAAGAGGTGATTTTTATTTATATGATTTGCATAACAAGATTATATTTTTAAAACAAGAAAAGATTATATTTTCAGAAATAAAGAGATCTGATTTTTAGAAGTGAAAAGATTATATTTCTAGAAGCGAAAGGATTAGATTTTTAATTATATAAAGAAGTGATTTTTAATTTTATAAAAATATATTTTTTATACATGTAGCGAAATAAAAATGTGATTTTTAAAGTATATGTAGCAGATTAAAAATACGATTTTTATCATATAAAAGAATATATTTTTAGTTGTATAAAAATATAAATTTTATTACAAAAAGGAAATATTTTTGGTTGGATAAAAATAGGAAATTATCGTATGTATGATTTTTTTTTTAGAAATATAAAAATATAAATTATATATATATTACATGAAGATAAAAATTTGATTTCTATATATATAAGCATGATAAAAATGCGATTTTTGTAATATTTTCATTTTGATAAAAATGTGATTTTTATCCATGTAGCGGTGAAATAAAAATGTGATTTTTATTTATGAACAGCGTGGAAATATGAAGTTGGGATGTCGGGCAAATCCAAACCATCATCTGTTAAAGAATGGCGGAATGGATCCCAAAGGTGAGAACTCCTCACTGAAATTTTCTTATATAGTTATTTATTTTATAACTGCATATATGAACTGTTCCCCGTCGTCCATAGACCATGAACGACTTGTTTGAGTGTTTGGTTTGGTTGATTAGATTATTGGGTTGAATTTGGTTGTTTGGGTGAAATGAACTGATTAGAATTGTTATGTGTGTATGGCGGAGCAAATATCAGAAGAGGGGTAATGCTAGACATTACCCGATTTTGATATCGTGCCATTATGCCACCAAAATTTTCAAAAATATGTTTGAACAATAAAAATATCATTTTTATTGTATAAATGAATTGAATAGAATATTCATATGTTGAATAAAATATTTTATCATTAAAAATATACTTTTTAACGTTGACATGAATAAAATAAATATTCATTTACAAATCAGACGATTTGTTTATGAACACCCGTTTTACTGATATGGATTGGGAAGGTATATTTTACACATCACCCAACTGCACAGATAGTATTCAGTATTTGTTGGTTGAAACCCCACACGGGTGTTGGGGTGATATTTGACGTACACTAATTCCAACTGTTTAGTTGTATGTCAATCGATAGGTTGACAGACTGTTGTAAGCATTAAATATTTATATTTAATGCTTATACAGTGTAGAATGCACCCTGGATAATGGATGATTATTTATCACGGTTGTTGTATACATGTGTTGTATGAAATCCATATAATAACATTATATGGTAATTGACTGTCTCTGATTTCAGTTCAGAAAGAATGAATATTTTAAAATAACGAATATTTTAAAATAATAAATATTTTAAAATAATATTCAATAATAGATCAAAATGTGATTTTGATGTTCGATTTGGGATGGACACGAATATATATAAATATATAAAGCCGTGTTGATTAGATTAACGCCATTTTGACGTGAACGATATTTTTATCGATTTTATTCATTTTTATAATGAATATCGGAAAGGAATTGATTTCAAAATATAATGTTTTGAAAATACTATCATTTATATATTGATGATATGGAATATTCAATTTTGATTTGAAATTGAATATGAAGTTGAAATCGTTTTGAAACCAAATTTAAAACGATTTATAAAATACGTTTTAAAAGGAAATCGACGAAATATATATTATATATATTATGTATATAATATAATGGCCTGAATAGAACGCGCCGAGCTGCGGCAGTTCGTGAATTTCGACCAATGACTTTGAACGGACATCACGGGAGATAGAACCATCGGATTCTCCTAAAACCGGAACCGTTGGGTTCGTATCGAAAAGAGATTTATAATGAATATTAGAGATTTGAAATCTAACGGTTGGATTTGGAACTATGTCCAAATCAAATTTGGAAAAGGTCGCTGTAAGTGCAGTTCGATGGCCGTTTATGGAAATCGACTGTACGGACCTTGATAAAATTATTAAAAATAGCAATAATTTGTGTAAAATCATAAGAAATGATTTGGAAAAAATTGGGATGAAAAATTCCATATTTGAAAAGATAAAAAGGTATTTTTATCAAAATGAACTAGTTATGAACTAGAATAATAAATCCAATGGTTTTTAAATAATTAAATGGGATTTGAAATGGTTTTAAAAATAACCATAATTTCCAATATATAAAGTGGAATGGATTTGAATCAAAATTATCTTCGGAATATTTCGAAATTTGGTTCCGTGATTATACGGACATTGTGTATAAATTTGGAAGATATATATATATCGTTATTCCAATACGATATTTGTTGATTTCAGAATTTGATATTGAATATAAGCCGATATATTTTCTATTCAGAGCCTTGTATTTAATATCAAATGGGATTTTGGGTTTTTTGTGAATGGTGTGTTCACTAACACTGTTCTTAAATCCAGCTGAGTTAAGAAAATTAGAAACTAAATAGGGATTAGCTAAGTTGAATAGTTTCCTGGGCATTGATCTGATGTTGGTTTCGGCCTTCGGGATTAATACTTAGGGAATTGTTCTCTTTCTAATTAACGGTTAGAGACTGATGGAATGTGAATTGGGTTTATCATGAACTATGTTTTAACGACATTTGTTCTTTAACCCAATTTACAGTGAAATGTGATTTGGAATTTATAAATCTTTTGTTAAGATTTAAAGGAAATTTTCCAAAGTGAGGTTTTCTAATTTAATAAAATAAATTGGAATGGAATGGAATTCGATTGGGTGATAATCGAAGTGGACTTCTATGGAGGAGACGGTTACTATATATGAAATTTAAGAGGCTTTGCCATTATTCCATTTATAGTATCAGTTGGATATGGAAGTTCATATCGATTATGTATATTGATCTGTTTTCCGTGAATATTCCATTGTTAATGGAATGTGATTTTGGGTTTATCACGAGCTGTGTTTTAAATGACATTAGTTCTTTAACCTAGTTAAATATAAGATTTATCTCTTAACTTTGAATAGTAATTAAGTAATGATTTTTGGAAATTAAAACTGAAATAGAGTTTTAATGAATCTTTAAATAGATTGAAAGGTGATTTTGATAACTAAAATTATCAAATTCTAGAAATGATTAAGAATGGAGTATCACCAGTTTTGCTTTAGGTGATAGTTAAATCTTTAATTATATTTGAACCTGAAATGGTAATTGAATTTACCGGTAACATTGTGGTGTTGGATATGAAGTATTACCAGTTTTACTTCATGGGATAAATAGGTTGGGATTGGGAAATTAAAACAAATGATTATTTCGGTAAGGTTCGTTAATCCCGACTAGTTTTGATAAAACATAATTTGGTTTGAATTGAAATCCAAAAGAAGATTAAAGAATAAATTTAAAGGATTTATCTTTGATAAAATTAATGGGAACCTTTCCCAAAGTATATGAATATTTGGATAAAGAAATATTCTGGATTGGAATGAGGCGTATGTTGTGTTTTTATAGCACTTGTTTATTATATACACGAGTTATTCAGAAAGACCGGGTTTATCCCATTCCGAATAACTGATTTGAAGATATGTCGAGGATGAAGACGGTGGTGGAAGACCGGTGGTCTTCACATCGTTTGAATGATTACTGATGTCTTGATTGGGCTGTCACTACAACAGAACTGCTATTTTATAGCGGCTTATAGCCGCTATGAATAAGAAAGATAGCGGTTTCATAACTGCTATATATGAACATGTTATAAAAAACTGCTAAACATTTATAACGCTTTGTATGTCGTTATTAAAGATCCTGTTTGATAGCGGTTATGTGCCGCTATGTTACTTTATTATAATAGCTCATTTTAACCGCTATAATACATCAAAATTTCATTCTAAGCCAAAATATTTATAACACAGTATTGCCGCTATGCTACGTCAATACAATAGCTCGTTTTTGCCGCTATGCTACGTCAATACAATAGCTCGTTTTTGCCGCTATGCTACGTCAATACAATAGCTCGTTTTTGCTGCTGTTATACATCTAAATCTCAATAAATTTGAGATTATTCATAACGCAGTTTTACTGCTATAACATATATCTTTGATAACTTCCACAAAACGCTATTAAATTAACATGTTATAGTAAAAATCTCTCTACAGCTTATACATTTTAATAATAATAATCAAAATGAATCTTCATAACAAGTTAAAGATGAACACACAAAATATACTAATAGCAAATAAAGTATCAACTAACAAAAGAAATTCAATCCATGAGTAAACCTAATTCAATACATATGTTTTCAATTCCCTTTGACGTCAACATGAGTACACAAAATACAAAACATAGTTCATAATTGTTCAGTTAACACACAAAAAACACAAGACAAAACAACCCAATCTTGCTAGATAAAACAGCCCAAACCTGCTAGATGAAACACCATCACCAAAGTCATGTCCTATTTCCTCATGAAAAATATTTAGCACCTGCAAATATAAAAATTCAAAACAGTTATCTGCCATGAATATGAGCAAGATCTTAGGTAATATGTAAGAAAAAAACTTTTTATGTACTCAACGGAACGATTATCTAAATGGAATTTTGTATGTAATTCTTTGCATAAATCAAACTCACAATAGATAACTAGATGTGTTGTGTAGTTGTGTGTAATTACCTCCCTAATCTCTGAAAAGCAGACTGCATAAAATGTTGCAGCAGCTGCTATTATTCCTAGAACTGGAAGATCAATTTGTCCTGCGTCCATTTTCACACTGCCACACAATAACTTAATAAGGTATCTATATATTCATCTGTCTTGTGTAATGAGCTGGGCCAGGTTGTTTCCAGCTTTTAACAAGGCCTGCACAATTTTAAGTTATCATTAGACGCCTTAAAACACCTTCATTCTAGCATTCCTTAAGTCAACTATTATGTTTTTTTTTCTCTGAAATAAATTCTGTTTGGTTTTGATCTTTTCCATTCCAATTCGATCTAAATTTTTTTACCCTCAGAAACTGATCAAACTAACTAAGTCGACTCAATGCTCATCTCTAACAGTAAAACCCGGAAAAGTTCTGTTTTTAGAGGAAACTAAGACAAGAATACCAGATAATTTTTTTTATATCTATATTATTTTCTTAATCTTTTATCCCTCACATGATGCAATTACATTTAGTTATCAGCATGTGTGGCAACAACGCGAAAGGTTAATTTTGGATTTTTCAAAGGGAACCTTTAACTGACGCATCATTTTTTTAAAAATCAAATGTGAATCTCTCCAAATTTGACATGTAATTTATATCTTTGAAATTATTTACCATATTAGCCGCTCATTCACAAAGATAGTTATATGAAGTTAAACTGAAATATGAAAAATGTGATATTCTTAAGTAGACTTATCTGATTTCAATTTCGCTTCCATCATTAAATCATAGATTTTGTTATTTTCTATTAACATACGTATGTCATATGTATTGACAATTTTTTTCAAGGGCAAACTCATTCCCATTAATTATTTGTCTGTCAAAATTTTAACTGGAAGAATTCAGTCTACCTCAGAGTCAAATATTTATCGAGCAAATATAGGCAAATATTTGACCATCAAAATTTTAAATGGGGATTTTTGACTGTCAAGTTTTTTTTGCTACCTGAATTTTAGGTGAGTAAGAGCATTTGCTTACTGTTTCATGCCACTTCTAAGTATCAGAAAATCAAAGCAAGATTGTTGTTGTATAATTTGTCTATGTGAACTCCCTACATTCAAAGCAAGATTGTTGTTGTATAATATGTAAGGTAATATTATTGTATTCATAAAAGAACATTGAAGCTAGAGAAAGAGAATTAGAAAGAGAGGCGGAGCTTGATGAAAAGGCACCTAAAATAAAGGCTAAATCAAAGATGTCCAAGGTAACTTTAAAAAAAAATCCTTGTTGCTTTTCTTTGTATTTCATAAACTGAGATAAAATCCATTTAATGCCTAAAATGATTTATAAACCAAACAGGAGGAAAAAGCGGTGAGAAAGAAGCAGAAAATGTTGGCTTTTTAGCAAGCAAAAGAAAAATCGAAAGGGATCTAGAATGCAAAACGATGGAACTAAATAAATAGATGAAAAAGTAGAATCACATTACAATCATCGTTTTGAGGTTTGTTCTACTAGTGTCCTCAATTTGTGAGCTAAGTTCCAAGAATCTCACTCAGAAAAACCCGTTTGTTTATGTTTACATTTGTCAGCATGCACTTCTTATCGACTTATCCAATATGCTAGCATTTAGCAAGCACCCTCTAGTTAACCGTCCGCACTCTTTTTCAAAATACTTTATCATTCTTAATTTTAATGCTAATTTTTCTAGCTATGTTAGCTACTTTAACTGTGTTTTTCATTGAATGTACAGAAGAGAAATGTCCTACAATATATTAACAGCGTAGATGCTTTTAAAAGTAAGGTATAAGAACATGATATGCCATACCTGGTATTCCTCAATCAAAAGTAAGCCTGCCACTGCCGTGACCCTACCTTTTATGACAACTTCAGAAGCAAGCAATAAAATTGTGCGCTAAAGAACCTCAATATAAAATCGATATGCGCAATCCGGATCCAATATTATTTGTAAATCTGATGATGAAGGAGAAGCTTTACATAAATGAAAGTCTACGCAAGGATCAAAGAAACAATGCACAAAAAGTTATCATATCATGCCAACCAAAACGTTGTATGGGAAATTATAGTATCCATATTTGTTATTATACCAATGTAAGACTCATGTTCCTAGAAGTTAAATTTAGTACATCAAAATATACAGTAGACTATGAACTTCCAGAATTTATATAAATAAGAGTATGCAAGTAGTCAGACTCCAATATCCGTAATATTATCGAGCAAAAAAATATTTGACATGTGTAAAAATTATATGTCAAAAATAGATATATAGAAACAACCTGTGAAAAATTCTATAGATGACAAATATGTGATATTATTATTTGAGATAAACCAGAATAGAACCAGATATGATAATGACAAATAATATAAATACTCCTTTTTATTATATCAGGCTTAAACATTTATTACAATGTTTGATAATAATATAACATTAAAATGTGTACATAAACCATTGACATTTGAAAAATTCAATGTATTTGCAACAAATATTTGTCTAATACATCCTCTATAGGATATTGGGTGCAGTTGAAGCTGACTTGGAATTATGTTGCACTGAGAAAGATTTCACTGTATAAATCATTTTGTTTGGAGACAAATAGGAAATAATTTCCATGCTATGTAGCATGTAATAGAAAAATGTTTTAAAATTGCTTGAGCATGCATAAGGCATAATAGCAGACATTTATCCTATGCATAAAAAGAGCACGCATAAGGCATAACTAGACAACATTACCTACAACAACAGCAAGCAAACGATCTTTTCCTTCTAATTTATATAATATGCAGTAAATGCTTGCTTTTATTGGGCCTCAACAAGTTTCTCTATCATATCAGCAACATCTTGAACAGTGGCAATTAAGAATGAAAATGACTCATCAACCATAGGATCCGCCACCAAAATCGAAAGTACCGAGGACCAACACGGATAAACAGGATTTAAGAAGATGGGTTAGAAATTAGGTAACCATTATATGCTAATGATTTTCAAATTAGAAACTACCATAACTTGCAGATGTTTATTTGAATCAAGATTCAACAAAATTTAATTCTACCTTAGCATAAAAGAACTTGTTATCTGAAGAAACTTCGGTACATGCCTGTAACCCAATTCAGAACGAAAAGTTAACATAATGAAGGCTGTCTTTAATCAATTAGATGATTCGGCACTTATCCTAGAATGATGCAATATAGAGCGCCTTACTTTATAAATGCAGTAGTGCGTGATATATTGCTACTAGCAGTCAACCGTGAATGTTACCCATCCGTCTTCACAATAAAATTTTGTTCGGCAAATCTCATACAATTATAATGTGTAAATTGTTGGTGGTTAAATTGTTTGAAACATGCATATTCATACCTATAACACCATAAAAGGAAAGTATATGTAATCAGCAAGACTGTGGATACCAAGTAGTTAGTATCCTAAAAAACAGACTAATCCGAGTTGAAGCAAAACATTTCAACAAAGTTGCTGAAAAGCGGTGAACTTCGGTATCACCAGACAGCAAATAATTATTTACAACACAGTTTATTGTAGTAGTTTCAAACATATGGTGTTTTACAACTTGGGCTTCGAACAAACAAAATATTTATAGATTTTTAATGTAGTTAAACATTGGATCTAGTGCAACTTATAGAAAATATAACATTTCTAAATAAACATCTCATACATAATATGGGTTCCATATACATAGACATTACAAAAAATTTAATAAAACCTTCATCCTCCAAGGCATTTGTATTATTAACTCAGCAGATGTAAATTCAATTAGTATGGAATGAGTAATGTATATTTATTTTGAATGATTAATAATACTACGGATTAAAACCATTTATTAACATTATTTTATAAATAGATAAATATTTAAATAGTACAAAATTATTTTGAATTCTTCTATGAATTGGCACATATACCACGATAGTATGTGGAGAATTAAAACTCTTATCTTTATTTATTACACTTATCTATATTTACGTGTAAAACATGCTATAAAAATTTATTGGCACTTTTTTTATGGTACCTTTTTCCTTTGAGTTGTACTAAATCATACCTAAATGGGTTCAAATATGCATATTGAATGCATATAAAAGTTATATCAATACAACATGCCATAGGGAACATTAAAGAATGTAATCATGTGACAGTTAAAGCCATGGCAAAATATGTGGTTACCTCGTTCCATGGGTCGAATTCCTCCAAGTCTACTGTCTTTGTCAAATTCTTCCCACTGTATGAAAACAACATAACCCCAATTTCTAAAGGACATAACCTTTGAATCACCATTATCCAGATTCTTCATATACCTGATTCAGGATAGATAAATTATGATGCAGGAAGTAATGGAAAACATATTGCACTATAGAAATCATACAATTCAAGGCATATAACTGTAAATTAAGCTACCAGCAAATAGAGGAACCCTCCCAATTCTCTTCCATGACAAAAAAGACAGTACAATCAATTAAATTGTAGCAAAGCAAACCAAAACAGGAGGACTGATCTCCCTAACTATTTCAGTTTGATAGCCAGACGGATTTACAGTAATAGGGTTTCGTAGATCATACTGCAGTAAATATAATGTATGGACAAAGAGCGGGTGAACGCGTACCTGTTCGCCCTCGTCAAAGTTCGTCGCCCAGTTGCCTAGTAGGAGTATTACCTGAGTAGATGAACAATCTTATCAGTTAATTGGGTTTCCTCGTTTCTGACTTTTTCGGACATTATGTTTGGACGTGGACATGTATATGTCAAACTTTATGCCATTTGTTATACGTTTATTTTTTAATTAATATACTCAAATATTGACATAACAATTTTCTAGTATGTTATTGCAGCTAGTAATTTAGAGGTTGCCTTTCAGTCCATTAATTTCACCAAAGTCATAAATTGGATCCAAAAAAAGCAATATTCTAATTTTCAGACTAAACAATTACTTTTGTATATTTGCAAGTTGGCACATTCAGGCCTCCCAACGTATTAACATAGGTGTTTGTGATTTCAGAAAGAACACTGGATATTTAACTATAGTCATAATTATTAATATAAACAAATAAAACTTGCAGGCATTAATTGAATCTTTTAATATTTCAAACTTGCAGATCACCCAGAATTTATCATGGCTTATCCTATATTAATATTAAAATTAAATGGAACTTCGAAATATTTAAGCACGATAGTTGTAAAAATAATCATAAAAACAAAAGTAGTGGTATTGTACCAATATGATGTTCTTAATCTTCTTGTTCTGCAAATGGACTCACCCTGTCTCTGGAAATTGAATTACCGACTGAACTGAAAATACATAGCAGAATTAATAAAATTACCTTATCATTAACTAAAGAAGTAAAATCAACAACACCAATTTAACGTTTATTCAATTTCAGGTCTTCATAGGTATGGAAAAAGCTGCACGCTGCGATGGATTAATCACTTAATACCTGACATCAAATAAGAGGCATTTTCAGAACAAGAAGAAAATCGTCTAATTAAAGGATGAGAAATTTTAGGAAATAGGTAAATATATGTACAAATAACCAGTTTCACATACATATATTTATTTTTCTGGTAAATTATTCAGTTTTAAATGTTGGTCGCAAACAACAACACAATGGCTAGGAGAATGGATAAGGGGATAAAGAAAATATGGAACTTAAGCATTCGGGGCATTGATATTAATACATATTAGTCTCTTCTGTAATTGATTCCAATACTATTTTTTTAATAAACTAGTCTCTAAAGCTACAAAAGACATTTTATTTGATAAAAAAGAAGATGAAGAAGAGTGAAGTGGACCATTTTCCGATTGAAGTGCAGGTTTATTTGTAAAATCATTAAACAGACAATATGGTATGCATAGAAAAATTTGCCATTCATTTTTGCTTGAGTACTAATTTAGGTGCAAAGGTTTCCTTAACAAGTATATAGTCGACGACGATGCCTTGACCGTAGCATAGTGCCCACTTCCTTACCAACAGTCACTGTGCAGCTACCTAGGAAGGAAGAAAGAAATCTAAATGTTATTTGCCTGAAAACACATACTGATAGATAACCAGTAAATCTAGTTCACATAATATATTTCAGATAAATTTTCACAGTAATTTGGTATTAAGCACGAATATTATTTCCATTTTGAAATATAACATTCACCTGAAAAGTTTTAATGCTAACGTTCCTATAAGCAAATATAAACAATGGACAATTATTGTAATATATGAACAAAAACTGGAAAGAGAATCAATTCACCTTACAGATTATAGAAACAACTAAAGCTTCTTGATCAGCAATTTCTATGCCCGAAAAAACAAAATGACAGTTCCATCGGAAAATGAAATGAACCCAAGCATCAACTTTAACAAGAAGAAAGTCAGCAACATATTTTCATATATACTGTTATATCTCCAAATATTTGTCATATTATGCAAGGTGAAACCGAGCTGGGTGTAGTAATGGAAGAAATCGGGATAGCCAGAGAAAACTCCATTCAACCGTGGATGGAGTCCTCTCCTGTTATAGAGGAATTGGAGCTAAAACAAAGACTAATTTCAAGAAACAAGAAACAATTTGATATGGCCATCACGGTCATATAGCATCACCTGGACCACTTCTTGAAACTACTACAAAAGGCACTGAAAATAGATTAGATGAAGACGCCATGAATAAAAAGAGAGCCACAAAATTAAGTCACGAAAGTGAAATTCGTCGTAGACGCATCAAGAAACTAAAGCATGAAACCGAACAAGCAAAGAAAAGATAGCAGAAGTTTGCTCAACAACTTTATATGAAAAGAGCGATGCTTAAAACACTGGAACTAAAGAGAAGAGCACAACTGATGGAAATCGATGCTTTTAACTTATCTCTCGATGTCATTTATAATCAACAAAGAAATATTAACACAGACGTCGAAAAGATGGTTAAAATTTCCCAGGATGAATTTTATTCACTTTGTGAGCAAGTAGAAAAGGAAACTGCAGTGGCAAATCTGCAGGTTATAACTATGAAGGAAAAAGTGAGCTGCTGCATGGAATCCATGATTCGATTAAATAGAAAGAACATATAAAAATAATGGAGGCTAGACAAACTATTTCATGGCCTATTTATGCACATTACTATGTCTAGATTTCTTACTGCATCTACCCATGCACAGTCAAGGTAAACATACTGTTCCTTTTCCTCATTAATATATTGAGAGCAACTCAACTTAAACAAATGCGGTAAGTAGCTTCAACCGCAACCGCAGCCCTAGTCTAGTAAACTTCATATAAGTTTGGATGCTTGTTGCTCCATCAAATTAGCGATGAAAACAATCTTTCAAATCATGATGAAAGCAAATTGCTACTTTTAAGTTAAACATACAAAAGCTACTTTGATGTGAATGCAAGTGTGATTGCAGGAGGAAAAAAAAGAGGCGAGGAAGGGGTAGGGAACCTCACATGGAAACAAAATAGAACACATGATGCGATTGCAAGTGTGAAGTGAAATGATTGGAAAAAAGAAAAGCAATGTAGGCGAGAATATATCATAGCCAATGCTTCCAAAAAATGAAAGCCGGTTTTAAAGATTAAAGGACCCAATAAAGCATGCAAATTGGACAACGGGCCATACATGCACGCATGATCTAGTAACTATACTTTAGGAAATCAACAAGTAAATTCTTTCTACCCAATCCGATGGATGGTACTTTTCGACCCTAGGTTTAATAAAATAATAATAATAACATAATTATATATATATATATATATTAATGACGTTGATACAAGATAAAAGAAGTACATGGTGACAGCTGCTCTATAAATATAAAGAGAACGATGCAACATTTACAAAGAACAGAACTTATACCATGACAAACCAAAACAGCAACAGTGATAAACTTTGTATTAATCCCATCATGTTATGTTCAAGTCATTTGTAACGCATTTCCAAGCCAAAGTCTAGCTATTTCAACCTGAAATTTATACGTGGATTCAACCTGAAATTTTTAGGTGCATATGGTAGAACAAATGAAATAAATAAACAGTTTAGTATTTTATTCTCATGCAAATCAAAATTTGGCGAATAATTAAAAAAAGATGACCGTACATCAAGGATCATTTTCGGTTGGTCTTATTAGAAAATAATATATTGAAAACCCGTAAACATATCAATGACGGTTCGGGTTACATATTTGAGTCATCTTTCAACTCACCTACAAAATCAATTGTAGATTATAAATACACGGCATGCATATCAGATAATGTATCAATTCTTGTATTAAAGCAAAACTACAATCAATAAAATCAAGCTGTTTCATTTTTTTTACATGGTATCAAAGCTATAGAAACCGCTTAACAAAGCCTCGCTATTACCTTGGTTACAAATATATCATCATGTATTGATAAGACTGTTCTGGTCATCTCATTGAACAAATAACATCATTTGAGAATCAGTTACATTAACATTTGCGTATAAACAACTTGAAAAGAAGATCGCATCTCTCTTCATCTGAGTTGCGTGCCTTGCCAAGATCAAGGTGCAAAAGATTTGTATCCACATTTCACACATGATGAAAACAAATCACACTTGCAATCGCATCAAAGTAGCTTTTGTAAGTTTAACTTAAAAGATGTGGTATAATCATAAGGAGTTTCGATACTGAAGGTGAGAAGTTTTAAGCAAATTGCAGGCAATCGGCCAAAGTGACAGAGAGTGTGTAATTTTAATCTAGTTAAATTGCTTCAAAAACTTTCTTCGTCATGCAATGTAATATTTGTCAGATCTGAGTTAAATTTCTTATGTTGCATTATTCCTTTGAGCAATCATCCAAATAAACTTTAAAAGCCTTAAAATGATTGTGAAAATTTTGCTGGTTTCAAAATCACATTTCAGTCCTATCCCTAAATAAAATATTCAAATGGTTTAAATTAACTTGAAATTTAGAGGAGTTCAAAGTTTCGAATGCATTCGAAATTTATGTATAAATATTTGTAATATCAGTAAAAAAGGTATAACAGTCTTGAAAACTGGTTAACATTTTAATAGACCTCTCTCCCCCTTTACCTACTGAAAACGCATAATCAACTTATTCATAACCTATTCAGCAGCCAATTCAAATCTACAACATTCTGAATGAGTAACAACTTCACATGAGAATCAGATTCGCTTACCAGAATCCAAACCGAAGATTAGATCCAAATCGCGTGAACCAGCTGTAACACCCCGTATTTCTGAATAACTTGTTATAACATAAATCAGGGAAGAATTATATTTAATAATCTGAATCAGGGGAAACGGGCTGTGCCATTGCGTTCGTCTCGGAAAAATACGCGAAATAGAGTTTGAGTTTTCGTAAATCGGAGTCCGTATGACCAAGTTATGGCTAGACAAAGTTTCACGAAAAATCAAAAACGAAAACTGCTCATGTTTTTGAGGCCCGGGATGAGTTTTGGGCTGTTTTTTTGGGCCCTAAATGGTTCCTACACTTGACTTCTTCCCCAAGACATGCTTTAAAGGCTAGGATTGGTTCTAGGGTATATCCTATGGCTAAAACTATCCTAGTCTTCTATAAAAAGACCCCTAACCTAAACCTAAATGCTCATTATTCAATCCTCTAGCTAAACTATGCCAAAATGTTCTCTCATGGCCTCCATCCTCTTGTCATAAATTCTATCTTCATTTCTATGAGAGATTCTTTGATCATATGAGTGCATGAGAGCTTCTATGTTCACATGAGAGCTTCTAATCAACTCTAACAACTTAATCTTCTTCATTTAAGTGCTAATCAACAAGTGATGAGTTTTCTATAGCCTTAATGACCAATTATTGAAATGATTATGATAGGATATAATGAGGTTATGGCTATGAATGTGGATCAATGCAAGTTATGCAAGTTGTATGCTATGTGTTAATGATGTTATGCATGTTATGCAAGTTATGTGCTATGTGTTAATGATGTTATGCATGACATGCAAGTTATATGCTATGTGTTTGTGATATTATGCAAGTTATGCAAGCCATATGTTACATGTTCATGATGTCATGCAAGTTATGCAAGTCACAAGTTACATGTTCATGATGTTATGCAAGTTTGGTGTTCGTTAATATGCAAGTTCACCTATGACATGTTATGCAAGTTAAGTGTTTGATTATATGTAAGTTGACATATAATATGCTATGCAAGTTTGGTGTCTGTTAATATGCAAGTTCACCTATGACATGTTATGCAAGTTTGGTGTTTGTTAATATGCAAGTTCACCTATGACATGTTATGCAAGTTTGGTGTTTGTTAATATGCAAGTTCACCTATGACATGTTATGCAAGTTAAGTGTTTGATTATATGTAAGTTGACATATAATATGCTATGCAAGTTTGGTGTTTGTTAATATGCAAGTTCACCTATGACATGTTATGCAAGTTTGGTGTTTGTTAATATGCAAGTTCACCTAGGACACGTTATGCAAGTTGGTGTTTGTTTATATGCAAGTGACATATGACATGTTATGCAAGTTTACCCCTTTGTATGTCATACATACATATGGAAGTTTAACCCTTTGTATGACATACATAAAAATGCAAGTTACCCTCTTTATGACATATGTGATTCATGCAAGTTTGGGTTAGTGATTTATGCTAGTTGGGTTTAATGTATGATGCAAGTTGACACCTTTTAAACCCATGTTAATGCAAGTGTTATGCTAAGTTGAACCCATTATATTTATGATGAATCTTCCCAATTATATGTCATGTTATGAGAACGAATTACGTGGGAACGATGGGGTTAATCATATAAACATGTTATGATAAATTATGTGAAGTTGGTATGATTATACATACCATAAAGTGGATGGACATAATTGGGAATTTACCTATTAAGTTAGGTCTACCCATATTATGGAATTGGGAATTTACCTATTGAGTTAGGTCTACCCATATTATTGAAAACTTGAATATGAACATGGATAATTAATACAAATTATGGGGGTGATTAATTAGGTGTAATTAATCGACTAAGACACGAGGTTGGACTCATTTGTAGCATAAGACTGCCCGGACCCAACCGGCTTAACCAGCTACTACAAATGTTAGCCCAATGTGAGAGGTCTTAGGCACAAACTAAAAACGTGATTAAAGTAAAGACACGAGGTTAGACCCTTTTTATGACGTAAGGCTGCCCGGACCCAACCGACATATCTAGCGGTCATAAAAGGTGGTCTAATGTGAGAGGTCTTTATGAGGTCATGATCTTAATTAATTAATTAAGAAACACTTAACCATATTAGCATGTATAGGGACATGAGGGGTTAAGTGGGTGCCTTGGGTGGCATGTGGAAAAATCTAGTGGTTGCCTTGGGTGGCAATAGAAAATACGATTAAAATACTTAACCAAAGGGGAACATGTAACTAAACATGATTAAAGGGTTAAGTGGGTGCCTTGGGTGGCATGTAGGAATCTAGTGGGTGCCTTGAGTGGCAATTGAAATATGATTAGATGACTTAACCAAACCTTAACATGTAAGTGGGCATGATTATAAAAAGGGGTTAAGTGGGATGCACTAGATTAAATGACAAGCTTAAGTAGTAGCTTGTGGGGGCCTTAAGTGACAATTGAAATATGATTAAATGACAAGCTTAAGTAGTAGCTTGTGGGGGCCTTAAGTGGCAATTGAAATATGATTAAATGACAAGCTTAAGTAGTAGCTTGTGGGGGCCTTGAGTGGCAATTGAAATATGATTAGATGACTTAACCAAACCTTAACATGTAAGTGGGCATGATTATAAAAAGGGGTTAAGTGGGATGCACTAGATAAAATGACAAGCTTAAGTAGTAGCTTGTGGGGGACCATTTCAACCAGTAACCCATATGTATCTTATTGGGCTCGACCCATGTCGAGGACGGGACACGCGTACTGGGCTTGACTATAAGAGGCCAAAACGGGGTAGCGGTGGCAACGTGAGTCCAACGGGTTTCATATGCATGTGTGGACCCGGGCTGGTAGGTAAGACGTTGTTGCATCGTGTAGATATAAGCCGTGCACCATTTTCGGGTTGCCACTTTGGGGAGTGATACACCCTACTGTGGGGCCAGCACGGGTATCTACGGTAGGGAGCCGATCGCTTGGGGAGTAGCAGGTACACCTAGTGGAGATAGGGGCAGACGACACCTATGTAGTAAGCTAGGGGTATACGAAACTACTATTAAAAATTACTAAGTACACTTAGTGGGGATCAACCTTTAAGTAGGAATTACACATCGGTAGGTGGAACTGGTGTGGTGCAGTGTAGGAATTATCCTTGTGTGAGTAGATCTGGTGTGGTGCAGAATAGTATTTATCCCTGGGTGGATAGGCGCGTCTTTACCGTTATCTTAGTTTATCCTAAGTCTAGTTGGCTACTTAGTGTAGTCATTTATCCCCAGTCGTACCGTACCAGGTTTATATCATACCCTAATTACTTTAATGATTGTATTGTTAAGGTTATAGGGCTCACTCAGACTTATGTCTGACCCCGTTGTTTTTATCTTTTTCCCCAACCCTCAGGTTCTCAGAGTGGGCCTAGCACTAGTGGGCTTTGATCAGATTGCTTTATCTATCTTTTGGATGCTTGGACCCTAGAAGAAAAGCTCGGTTATCTTTTCTATTATGGCTATTAGTATGTAGTGGGATTATGTACTTATGTTTTAACGAGATAGATATTTTGTACTTGACTCTTGTTGGTTTTTGAGATGTAACCAAACATGTTTACCTTCTGCTGCAATGAAATGATGTTTTAAATTTCAAGTATTACTTATATCTGTCTTGTTGTAATTTTTCAGTTCTATATTCACTTAAATACTCCACCGAAGCTAAGGCATTCCCTTTGTGAGTGACCTTAGCGGGTGTGGGGTGTTACACGTGGTATCAGAGCTCAAGGTTACCAGAACAGATAAATTTTTTAGAAAACTATTTTTCTAAAAACATTTTTGGAAGAAGTATTTTCAAAAACATGTCTTTTAAGAGAAAAGTTTTTGAAAGAAAAGCATAATCCCCAAATAGCCATATCTTTATCCTTCGGATTCTCCGTTTTGAATCTCTTCCTCTTTCTGTTTTTGAATTTTCCCTCCGCGAATAGATGTCTTTTTAAGATAAATAAGGACTTCCGCATGAAGGACGGAAGAACCACTTCAAGGGACTAAGACGTTTGCCAGACTAAGAAGTTAGTCCAAGGAGGTGGAGGGCTTATGGGTACCTTTAAGATGGACGAGAGAGGAAGGTTCAAATAGCTATTAGGTAAATAAAGGACGAAACCTCATCGTGGTAAGAAGGCCACGAAAGGAGAATGTGAAGGGGAAGGCTAGTTGTTTTGGAAATAGGACACCTTGGGGTTGTCCAAAGAGGTAAGGACGAAGTACAGGATCTTCTGGAGGTTAGATGTATTCCCTCACGACGGGTATACCTGATGGGGGTAGGACCGTCTAAGTTGAAATTTGGTTCTCTCGATCATCCTGTTCGAACTTTATTCGACTCTGGCGCACCACATTCGTTTATCTCATCATCATTAGTTGAGTCACTGCACATAGACACCAGTTTGGTAGATGATCCCGTGGTTGTTTCAAACCCAATTGGGAGGGCTCCACTTGTCTGTTAATGATATGTTTGGGTTTGAAGATTTCCATACTTAGCGTTGAGTGTAGAGGTGATGCTTTTGTTTGGGCTTCACGGGCTATGGGTTGATTTTGGGCATGGACTGGTTATCCAGTAATGGTGTCGTTCTTGATTGCGTAAGGAGAGTTGTTAGGCCCATGACCCGCTTGGGTAACACTCTCGAGATCTTGTGAAATCCCATAGATTCTGTTATGCTAAGTTATCTTGAATCGCTTGACGCTTCAGTCGAGAGTTTGCAATCTGCTAGAGTGGTCCGGGAATACTCGGATGTGTTTGAGGAGGCGAAGGGCTTACCTCCGAAGCGGGAGATAGACCTCCGAATATATCTGGAAGATGATGCTGAACCAGTATCTTTGTCAGTCCGCCACATGGCTCCTCGTGAGAGGAGGGAACTCCATAAGCAAGTAGGTGAGTTTCTTGAGAAGGGGTTCATAAGACGAAGTATATCGGAGTAGGGTGCTCCAGTAGTTTTAGCCATGAAGGCGGATGGGTCCCTCAGACTTTGTGTAGACTATAGAGAACTCAACGAGCTCATAAAGAAGAATAGACACCCATTGCCAAGGGTTGATGATCTTTTTGATCGGTTGGTTGGCGCCTAAGTGTTTCGCAGTGGGACTTGGCCACGGAGTTTCATCAGTTGGGAGTGACTGAGGATAGTATAGAGAAGACCGCCTTTAGGACTCCGGATGGTTTCTATGAGTGGCTGGTGATGCCATTTGGTTTGACGAACGCCCCCGCATATTTTGTTGATTTGATGAGTAGGGTGTTCAGGGAGTACCTAAACAACTTCGTAGTGGTCTTTGTGGAGGACATCTTGGTCTTTTCTAAAAGCGAAATAAGTTTTCGTGTGTGCTGAACAGGTTAAGCGAAGCCAGTTATTTGATCTACGGTGGTTCTGGAGTGAGACTGGCAAGGACATCCAGAGTTGGACAAAGGCTTAATTATTCAGCCGTTTTTACTAGTATCATCTCACGTAGGTCGTCTGAATTCGAAGGAGGTGTCCCTTGGGTGTTTGTCTGATATTGGTTTAGGCCTTTGGGTCTTGCATTTGGGGGATGTCGAGTTCGACTAGGATGGTCTGCGTGAGAGATGGATAGTTGTGACGATTTTGTATGAGAGAATATCCTGGTTTTCTCCAGAAGTGGAGAAAAGCATGCCCTACATCTTAGGGAAGTGTTGGAGGCTCTTCGAGCGCATAGTCTTGAGACAACAAAGGTGGATGGAGTTCTTAGCATCCTATGATTTCGAGATAGCGTGGTGGCGGACGCCTTGAGCGGAAAAAGGTTGTCCTTGAGTCCATTGTTCGTGGAACGACGAAGCTTGGAATTTATCTCGATGTTTGATTTCATACCTTCCGTTGACTTTATACCCGATTTGCTAGCATCCTTGGAGGTCAGACCTACCCTTTTGAGACGGATTGGCGAGGCACAGAGGGACGACCCACAGTTGGTTGAGTTGGTATAGAGGCTCATAAGGGGGGAGTCGTCCAGCCATATGAGTAGGTATACCCTAGACAATAGGGGGTGCTTGCGTAGAGACGGTAGAATTTGTGTACCGCAAGACGAGGGTTTGAGGAAGGCTATACTTGATGATGCACATCATTCGAAGATGACCATTCATCCCGGTGGGGACAAGATGTACCAAGACAAGAAGCGAGTTTTCTTTTGGGCCGGTATGAAGAAAGATGTGGCCGAGTATGTCGCTAGATGCTTGGTGTGCCATCAAGTGAAAGCGGAGCAAAAGAAACCCGGTGGGTTGCTTCACCCATTAGAAGTTCCGCAATGGAAGTGGGATAGCATCTCGATGGATTTTGTTGGTATTTGATTCGAAGAAGGATGAAAGAGGCGCAAGACAGACAGAAATCTTACGCGGATAAGAGGAAGACGGATTTTGAGTTTGATGCTGGGGACATGGTCTTTGTCAAAGTATCTCCGTTACGGAATGTTGTTCGCTTTGGGTCCGTTGGGAAGTTAGCACCAAGATTGGTGGGACCGTTTCCTATTAAGGAAAGGATTGGACAGATGGCATATAGAGTAGAGTTGCCCGAGAGACTTAGTGGTGTACATGATGTATTCCATGTATCACATTTGAGGAAGTGCCTACATGAGACTGCGGAGGTGGCAGAGCCGAGCTTGCTTGGAGAAGTGGAGTTAGAATGTGATGCTATGATTCGACGAGCTCCTACTTGCATCCTTGGGTCAGAGAGTAGGAAGTTGAGAAACAGAGAGGTTCAACTAGTCAAAATACAATGGGGAGAAGATGAGAGCAACGCTACTTGGGAGACAGAAGTGAAGACGCGTTCATTATACCCATTCCATTTTGAGGGTATGTCTTTTAATTTCTCCTTTATCGTTTGTCTAGTACTTATCTTATCTTTAGTATGTCCTCTCGTTAGTACCTTTGACCTTTAGATAGGGTAAACCTATGGTTGAAACATGTGTTTGAGACATGTTATGTATGATGGATACATGTGGATGCAAGTGTTTGATAGTGGTTGCTCGTGGATGCATATACACACACTTTAGACACTAGATCGGCTCAGTCACTTCATATTGCATATTGCATATAATTGTGTGTAGGTAGCTATATTTATGGATGTATAATGGTTGTGTTATCTTATGGATGATGCATTTTGGTGTATGATTGTGCACACATGTAGAAATAGTATGTGTCGATAGGGTTCTTTCGCATACATATTGGATGCATGGCACTATCATGGTTTGCATTAAGGAGGTCAATTAAATCAGTAGACCGCCTGATTTTGCATTAGACAGGGAACATATACACACACTCTTTGCATATGTTCATACAGCATTAGAAACTCTAAGGACAATGGATGCCAGTGGTTGATGGTTTGAGTAGATGGTTGTTTGGACGGTAGGATACGTTCTTCTTGACTTAGAGATTTCGGGGACGAAATCTTTTAAGTAGGGGAGAATGTAACACCCTGTATTTCTGAATAACTTGTTATAACATAAATTAGGGCAGAATTATATTTAATAATCTGAATCAGGGGAAACGGGCTGTGCCATTGCGTTCGACTCGGAAAAATACGCGAAATAGAGTCCGAGTTTTCGTAAATCGGAGTCTGTATGACCAAGTTATGGCTAGACAAAGTTTCACGAAAAATCAAAAACGAAAACTGCTTATGTTTTTGAGGCCCGGGATGAGTTTTGGGCTGTTTTTTTGGGCCCTAAATGGTTCCTACACTTGACTTCTTCCCCAAGACATGTTTTAAAGGCTAGGATTGGTTCTAGGGTATATCCTATGGCTAAAACTATCCTAGTTTTCTATAAAAGGACCCCTAACCTAAACCTAAATGCTCATTATTCAATCCTATAGCTAAACTATGCCAAAATGTTCTCTCATGGCCTCCATCCTCTTGTCATAAATTCTATCTTCATTTCTATGAGAGATTCTTTGATCATATGAGTGCATGAGAGCTTCTACGTTCACATGAGAGCTTCTAATCAACTCTAGCAACTTAATCTTCTTCATTTAAGTGCTAATCAACAAGTGGTGAGTTTTCTATAGCCTTAATGACCAATTATTGAAATGATTATGATAGGATATAATGAGGTTATGGCTATGAATGTGGATCAATGCAAGTTGTATGCTATGTGTTAATGATGTTATGCATGTTATGCAAGTTATGTGCTATGTGTTAATGATGTTATGCATGACATGCAAGTTATATGCTATGTGTTTGTGATATTATGCAAGTTATGCAAGTCATATGTTACATGTTCATGATGTCATGCAAGTTATGCAAGTCACAAGTTACATGTTCATGATGTTATGCAAGTTTGGTGTTCGTTAATATGCAAGTTCACCTATGACATGTTATGCAAGTTAAGTGTTTGATTATATGTAAGTTGACATATAATATGCTATGCAAGTTTGGTGTTTGTTAATATGCAAGTTCACCTATGACATGTTATGCAAGTTTGGTGTTTGTTAATATGCAAGTTCACCTATGACATGTTATGCAAGTTTGGTGTTTGTTAATATGCAAGTTCACCTATGACATGTTATGCAAGTTAAGTGTTTGATTATATGTAAGTTGACATATAATATGCTATGCAAGTTTGGTGTTTGTTAATATGCAAGTTCACCTATGACATGTTATGCAAGTTTGGTGTTTGTTAATATGCAAGTTCACCTAGGACACGTTATGCAAGTTGGTGTTTGTTTATATGCAAGTGACATATGACATGTTATGCAAGTTTACCCTTTGTATGTCATACATACATATGCAAGTTTAACCCTTTGTATGACATACATAAAAATGCAAGTTGCCCTCTTTATGACATATGTGATTCATGCAAGTTTGGGTTAGTGATTTATGCTAGTTGGGTTTAATGTATGATGCAAGTTGACACCTTTTAAACCCATGTTAATGCAAGTGTTATGCTAAGTTGAACCCATTATATTTATGATGAATCTTCCCAATTATATGTCATGTTATGAGAACGAATTACGTGGGAACGATGGGGTTAATCATATAAACATGTTATGATAAATTATGTGAAGTTGGTATGATTATACATACCATAAAGTGGATGGACATAATTGGGAATTTACCTATTAAGTTAGGTCTACCCATATTATGGAATTGAGAATTTACCTATTGAGTTAGGTCTACCCATATTCTTGAAAACTTGAATATGAACATGGATAATTAATACAAATTATGGGGGTGATTAATTAGGTGTAATTAATCGACTAAGACACGAGGTTGGACTCATTTGTAGCATAAGACTGCCCGGACCCAACCGGCTTAACCAGATACTACAAATGTTAGCCCAATGTGAGAGGTCTTAGGCACAAACTAAAAACGTGATTAAAGTAAAGACACGAGGTTAGACCCTTTTTATGACGTAAGGCTGCCCGGACCCAACCGGCATATCCAGCGATCATAAAAGGTGGTCTAATGTGAGAGGTCTTTATGAGGTCATGATCTTAATTAATTAATTAAGAAACACTTAACCATATTAGCATGTAGAGGGACATGAGGGGTTAAGTGGGTGCCTTGGGTGGCATGTGGAAAAATCTAGTGGTTGCCTTGGGTGGCAATAGAAAATACGATTAAAATACTTAACCAAAGGGGAACATGTAACTAAACATGATTAAAGGGTTAAGTGGGTGCCTTGGGTGGCATGTAGGAATCTAGTGGGTGCCTTGAGTGGCAATTGAAATATGATTAGATGACTTAACCAAACCTTAACATGTAAGTGGGCATGATTATAAAAAGGGGTTAAGTGGGATGCACTAGATTAAATGACAAGCTTAAGTAGTAGCTTGTGGGGGCCTTAAGTGACAATTGAAATATGATTAAATGAAAAGCTTAAGTAGTAGCTTGTGGGGGCCTTAAGTGGCAATTGAAATATGATTAAATGACAAGCTTAAGTAGTAGCTTGTGGGGGCCTTGAGTGGCAATTGAAATATGATTAGATGACTTAACCAAACCTTAACATGTAAGTGGGCATGATTATAAAAAGGGGTTAAGTGGGATGCACTAGATAAAATGACAAGCTTAAGTAGTAGCTTGTGGGGGCCCATTTCAACTAGTAACCCATATGTATCTTATTGGGCTCGACCCATGTCGAGGACGGGACACGCGTACTGGGCTTGACTATAAGAGGCCAAAACGGGGTAGCGGTGGCAACGCGAGTCCAACGGGTTTCATATGCGTGTGTGGACCCCGGCTGGTAGGTAAGACGTTGTTGCATCGTGTATATATAAGCCGTGCACCATTTTCGGGTTGCCACTTTGGGGAGTGATACACCCCACTGTGGGGCCAGCACGGGTATCTACGGTAGGGAGCCGATCGCTTGGGGAGTAGCAGGTACACCTAGTGGAGATAGGGGCAGACGGCACCTATGTAGTCAGCTAGGGGTATACCAAACTACTATTAAAAATTACTAAGTACACTTAGTGGGGATCAACCTTTAAGTAGGAATTACACTTGGGTAGGTGGAACTGGTGTGGTGCAGTGTAGGAATTATCCTTGGGTGAGTAGATCTGGTGTGGTGCAGAATAGTATTTATCCTTGGGTGGATAGGCGTGTCTTTACCGTTATCTTAGTTTATCCTAAGTCTAGTTGGCTACTTAGTGTAGTCATTTATCCCCAGTCGTACCGTACCAGGTTTATATCATACCCTAATTACTTTAATGATTGTATTGTTAAGGTTATAGGGCTCACTCAGACTTATGTCTGACCCCGTTGTTTTTGTCTTTTTCCCCAACCCTCAGGTTCTCAGAGTGGGCCTGGCACTAGTGGGCTTTGATCAGATTGCTTTATCTATCTTTTGGATGCTTGGACCCTAGAAGAAAAGCTCGGTTATCTTTTCTATTATGGCTATTAGTATGTAGTGGGATTATGTACTTATGTTTTAACGAGATAGATATTTTGTACTTGACTCTTGTTGGTTTTTGAGATGTAACCAAACATGTTTACCTTCTGCTGCAATGAAATGATGTTTTAAATTTCAAGTATTACTTATATCTGTCTTGTTGTAATTTTTCAGTTCTATATTCACTTAAATACTCCACCGAAGCTAAGGCATTCCCTTTGTGAGTGACCTTAGCGGGTGTGGGGTGTTACACCAGCCCTAGCTTCTGACAGATCGGTTGAGGATATTGGAGATGATTGGAGATGGAAGGTGTTTCTTTCTTCGATCAGGTGAGAAGATTGAAGCAAAACGGCCTATTTTTTGTGAGGCAAAATGGATTTGGAGTGAGGGGAAATGGTTTTGGAGGGAGAGCGAAAATAATTTGTGAGACCGTGAATAATTTTCTGAGGGGACGTGAAGTTGAAGAGATACTGGTGAATAAATTTAGCGTTACACGTAATATTGTCATGGGAAAGCAAATAATTAAATGTAAATAATAACACTTCAGAATAACGCGTTATAAAATAGCGTTATTAATATCATATTTTGTTGTAGTGTGTACACCCAAGACAAGGTAATTAGTGGTGATCGTCCAGACGTACTTGGAGATCGACCAGATATGCGAGGACCTCTCTCCTGTATTGGACATATGGGGCAAGGAATAAGGTTCCTCCGGTTTCGTTCAGACCCGGAATGAACTTGTAAATGGATGTGTGTCTGACATCGGATTTCATTCTGTGTGATTGATATACATCGGTTGCATAGCATGAATTGCCTGTGTGGCATGTTGAGATGCAAATGATCAAGGCTTCTGTTGAAAAGCAAAGTCTTGTGGTTGATGATCAAAGCACGGCTTTAATATAGCATAGCTTTGTGTAGCGTTAATTCGCGAGCCTCGCACCCCGGTGTGAACCAAAAATGGGAGAGGACTTCAGGGAGGACATGTGTTTCCTTCTAGCTTGGAGTGGTGTCAGCGTTTTGCAAGCCCTGACGTTTTACTTATGTGGATGATGGATAGCGAGGCGCCTCGGTTATATCGGTCGTTCCGGGGCCGATGGTTTGGTCGGGATATGACCCGTTTATGCCCCATAGGGCAGGGAAACGCATTGTTCGGGCATTTTAATCCACTCCGCGTGGACTATCCCTGACGATCCAAAGCTTGCCTACGCGCTTGCCTGAGGGGCAGGATAGAGCGTCTCGAAGCGGTAAGGACGATCCCTTGCCTTGGTTCACAAGTGGAAATCCAACTTCCAATACGACATTTTGCGGTTTTGTTTGTAGAGCCTAGTATTGGCGACATGATATATGGTACCCATGCCGTCTAGGATTGATACATATATATTTGAAGTTGTTTTATACACTATGCACTTATAATAGTATCAAATGATTTGTTTTAACGTACCAAGCAGTTGGATATTATAAGGTAAAACTCTATCCTCCGGCTTACGTTGCATTGTGTGATGGGACCTGAGTCTTATAATAGCTTCATTGTTCTTTATTTAGCATTGCGCTGTTTGTTTTATGCACTGGTATTCTTGGGGGTAAACCCGTTCCGTGCTATACGGCATGGTCCCTTGATTTACCTAACTTTAAAATCAAAATAATAACTGTTTTAGTTCTCACAACAGTCACATGACTGACCTGTAGTTTATTATTTTAACCTAAAGTCCGGGTTCCCCTATTTTCCACATGGTAGCTAGTGGTTTTGGTTTTGCATATTTGTATTCACAGGATCCCGGTTTACAGCTGGAATGATATTCGGAAAGCTCTGTGTCTGTTTATTCTTTTCAGTTGTGTTTTGTATTATTTTCCGCTGCATTGTAACTTGTAAATCTCTGATATTTAGTAAATGTGTAGTATTTATTCATACTCTGTATATTCTTGTATTCTGATGTAAATTGTTGTAATAACAATGAAATGTTCTTCTATTTGTGTTCTGATTTGTCGTGTTCTCAAAGCAATCCATTCTTCCTCTTCTCTTCGGAGACCGGGGAAGTTTTGGGTCCTTACAATGGGACAATGAGAGGTGCATGATTTTGGTTGAACATGGCTATTGGGTTCTATCATTTTTTTTAGTAAACTGTAGCGCGATTGGGAGGGAAGAGGAATGGTGCTGAGGTGGCATCTTTCGGTTGGGTAGGAATTGTTTTATATTATTTTATATAATTTAAATTTCGTATGTTCGAACGTGTATACTTGCCTAGTATTAACTCACGGTTTGTTTCATTAGGATCGTATTGAAATTCTGGATGACATGGAGCTGGTTTGGTTGGATTTGGAGTCAGTTAAATTTTGGCCCTTCATTTGGATTTCAAACGCGTTCGAAATCAAAGGTGAGTGCTTAAACTCACTCACACTTAACTAAAATATTCGGTTGTTAGTTAAATCTAAATCATGTTATGATATGACTATATTGCTTGATGTTTGGTAGTTTAAATTGGATATTTATGTTGATTTGCATCGATTGTATAATTTAAGTTGATTGTTAGTTTAAATTTTACAGCTAAGATAAAAATCAAAATTTAATTATTAATTTAAAACCCGATACATGATGACCAATAAACTGATGTTATATTAAACTGTTTGGATGGATTGATATGGATAGATGCCTTGGATTGATATGTTTGGTATATTGATGTTTAATTATATGAATTTACCCATTATTCACATTTATTATATATGATTGTTTATTTGTGTTTATTAATCCTAACCATTTACCCTAGATGTTACGAACATAAAACAAACTCGGGATTAATCTTTAAAATGATTAATAACGTAGGTTGAAATGATAAATACCTGTGACCCTGATTTGGATTGAGATGATATGCGTTCATTCCTGAAATACTAGAATTAAAATTTAAGTATACTTGGCCGTAGGATAGAAAATTATATACGGACACCGATTGGTTAAATAAAATTTGTTTAACCTTTGAATATTGAAATATTGTTTAAAAACAATATAGATGCTGTTTTATAAACCGATTACCTTTGAACTTGAACTTTGAATTTTGAAATATAAAAGATAAAGGATGTAACGACCCGCATTCTACGCATCGCAGGATCGTAGAATTTTTATTTTTTTAACATACGAAGTCGTATGGTCATGTAACTTTGGGAGACGACTATTGGGGTCATTTCCCATGTTAATGATTTTTGCCAATTTTTAAATGACTGTTTTGCCCCTAGCTAATACTGTTTTGGTCATAACTTTTGACTGAAAAGGAATTTTGACTTGAAACCACTTCCATTAGATTTGTTTGATGGTTTACAACTCCGTAGAGTGGTCACATTAGCCAAACGGACTCACCGTTTGGGAGATATGGCTGAAACAAGTTTCAGATAGTGAAAAACAGCTTAATTGGGCTTAACCGGGTGATTAACAGCTAGGCCCAATGGGGAATTTTGGGATTAGGGTTATGAGGAGGCTGAAATCAGTTAGAGAACGATCTTATTTTCATTTTTCAGCCGCCACTTTCATTCTTGAACCCTAACAATGGCCGCCAACATCTAGAAACATCCCCAAATCACTTTCTAATCAGGGATTAAAATTAGCAACATCAAATCAAGGAGAAATAACACCAAATCAGTATTAGAGCTGCTGTTAGACACCAGTATTCACCCAAATCAGCGAGGTTTCAGTTCTGAGAATTTTATTTGTGGCCAAGGTGAGTGATTAGCATTGTTTTGACACTAATTACAGTTAATTAAGGGTAATTAGTGAAGATTAGCGAATTTATACACTAATAAATTCTTAAATAATGTTTTAGATCTCTGTTAGAAATTGGGTTTGATTTGGTTAAGTTTTGCTAATCATGTCATTAGTTTTACTTAAACATGCTTAAGGGAAAATATGGGGTTTTGGCTATATTAGATCCGTTTTACATGTTATGGTTGATGTTTTGGTGTTTATGGTCACTTCTATTTGTTGCTATGACTGTATGACTTGTTTTTTGATTGATTAGTATAGTTAGATTGGTCGAAAACGTCGTCGAATGGCGTAAACAAGTTGCTGGAAAAAGTTGTGCAGGGTTTCGGATCGGATCGGGTATGAGCTCGGATCGGATAGGAGAGCTGGGCAAGGAATCCGAACCGAACTGAAGTCTGGCACAAAGGAAGTTTGGAAGGAAGGAAGGCCATTGCTTAGAGTTGGAGTTGGACAGAGGATCGGATCGGATCGGAGCTAGGGAGCGGATCAGATCGGAGCAGGCAAGCGAGCGGGAACGGATCAGAGCAGGCAAGCAGGAGCAGGAGGGACGAACCGAACCGAATGGAGCATGGCACCTGAACCGAACCGAATGGAGCGTGGCACCCGAACCGAACCGGATGAGGACAACCTAACTGAACCGAGGCTGGAGCACTTGAACACGTCTGAACCAAACCGGATGGCCAGGAAGTGGAGTGAGCCGAACCGAACTAGGGAAGAACAACCGAACCGAACAGGACTGGAGCTACGATTACGCGACGACTCTTCTGAAGACCAACTCCAATTCGACCAATACCCGAGATGCAAAGGAAGTCCAAATGAGGGGCTTTGACTCAGGATCCAGTTGGGAACTAATGAGTGAGCTTCATGATTGGACTTTGCTGCGGGACGTGTGCTAAGGGGTTGTCGATGTCTGTAACTTTGAATCACTATGTGTAGGGAGTACATGAACGGATTCAGGGCCACAATGGTCTAGGTACGACTAAAGAGCTATAGGCCAATGAAGTGGGGTCATTTGTAAAGATTTGGTCATGACTCCATGTGGTAAGCTTGGTAGTAGCAGTAGTTGTACAAGTTTAACTCCGTCACTACTTCGATGGATCTAGTGATTGACAGTGGTGGACATCGTATGCTTTACGCACTGAGTGAGAGATGTGAGGATGGTTGCTATGCTTGATTTGTTTGCCATCATTATGACATGCACACCCCACCCCCGTATTCTTTACACTATTTGTTATGGCACCTTAGAGTATTGTACGGTATGTAGTGCTAACTCTTTGGTTGCAAGTCCAGGTTCAGGTATGGTTTAGTATACCTGTTATTGTTCTGTTTAGCTGCTTATCGCTCATACCAGACTTTTTGTCCGACCCAAAGTTTTATGTCTCTTCTTATTACTCTGGGTGCTCTCACGAGCAGATTAGAGACAGGTTGGCTGGGTATGCACGAGTAGCTGATTCGGAGACGAGCATGAGGCTTCCACGTATGATACATATAGTATTCTCCCTGTGTGGTTGAAGATCACTGCTTGGGCATTAGTAGTGCATCTTCTACTTTAGCTTTCTTTCGTTTTAGAGACAGTAAATTTGGAAAGTTATAATAAGCTGTATTTGGATTTCCGCTGCTATGTTGGTTTAGTTTTCAGCTTATGCACTGTCTCGCATGTTTTATGTCAAGATTATGTTATTATTATATTTTGTTCCATACGCTGTGAGACATTCTACAGGTTCCTTGTTAGTTAATACTCTTCTTTCCTTTCTTTGGCGACCGTTCCGTGCTAGTCGGGCATGTGTACAGCGCATCTTTGGAGGAAATGCAGGCTAGTGCGGGGCGGGCCGTCACATTTGGTATCAGAGCTCTAGGTTGCGTAGTTAACCTAGGGAAGTCATCAGGGAGAGGTAGTATGCATATATGAGAGCGCGTATCTGACGGCCCGCCTCGCACCAACCGACACTTCCTCCAAGTGTGCGCTGTACACATGTCCAACAGGCACGGAACGGTCGTCATAAGAAAGGAAAGAAGGGAATGAAATAATCAAGGAACCTGTAGAATGTCTCACAGCGCATGGAATAAAATATAATAATAACATACTTGACATAAAACAGGTGAGACAATGCATAAGCTGATAACTAAAATCAACATCAATCATCAAAGCAGCGGAAATCCAAATACAGCTTATTACAATTTTCCAAATTTACTGTCTCTAAACAAAAGAAAGCTAAAGTAGAAAATGCACCACCAATTCCCAAGCAGTGATCTTCAACAACACAGGGAGAATACTATATATATATATATATATTACGTGGAAGCCTCCTGCTCGTCTCCGGATCATCTACCCGTGCATCACCAGCTAACCTGTCTCTAGTCTGCTCGTGTGAGCACCCATAGTAATAAGAGGAGACATAAAACTCTGGGTCAGACATAAAGCCTGGTATGAGCGATAAGCATCTAAACAGAATGATAACAGGTATACTAAACCATACCTGAACCTGGACCTGCAACCAAAGAGTTAGTACCACATACCGTACAATACTCTAAGGTGCCATAATAAATAGTGTAAGAATACGGGGGTGGGGTGTGCATGTCATAATGATAGCAAACAAATCAACCATAGCGACCATCCTCACATCTCTCACTCAGTGCGTAAAGCATACGATATCTATCACTTTGGGACACTAGACAAATTGAGGTAACGACGAATCCCGACTTGTAGAAACCCTGCTATGACCAAGCTAAACACATGGAGTCATGACCAAACATTTCAATGACCCACCACATTGGTCGTAGCCCTTGGTCCTACCAATGCCATAATGGCCCTGAATCCGCCTTCATACCTCCTACCATAATGGTCCAAAGCTATAGACATCGATAACCCCTTAACACGCGTCCCGCAGCAAAGCCCAATCATGAAGCGAACTCGTTGATTCCCATCTGGATCTTGAGCTCTAGCTTCTCATTTGGACTTCCTTTGCATCTCGGGTTTGGTCGAATTGGAGTGGGTCTTCAGAAGAGTTGTCGTGCAGTAGCAACCCTAGAATTCGGTTCGGTTCGGTAGTCATTACCCTCATCGGTTCGGGTCGGTCCTCCTTCCTTGTCATCTTTCCATTCGGTTCGGGTCGGGTACTTCACTTCGGGTCGGGTCGGTGTCCTCCTCCGGGTCGGGTCGGGTTGCTGTCTTCCTTCCAGTTCATGCTCCTTCTCCAATCAGCTCTCTCGTTTTCTATCTACTCCGATCCGATCCGATCCCTTCGCCTTAGTCCAGTCGTAGCCTCCCATTCTTGAGTCGATCCGATCTGGCCTCCATTTTTCTTCCGATCCGGTCCGCTCTCTCCTACTCCGATCCTGCTCCATAGTTCCGATCCGATCCGCTCTCTCCTACTCCGATTTTAAGCTGTGTCCTTCCTTTTTGCCAAATTTCTTTTGTGCCAGGTTCCAGTTCGGGTCGGGTTCCTTGCGCAGGTCTCCTATCCGATCCAAGCCCATATCCGATCCGATCCGAAACCCTGCACAACTTTCTGCAACTTTTCCAGCAACTTGTTTACGCCATTTGACGACGTTTTCGACAAATCTAACTATTCTAATCAATCACAAATCATGTCAAATAGCCATAACAACATAGCAAACTAACCACAAACACCAAAATAATGAATTTACATGTCAAAATGGATCAAATGTGCCCAAATCCCTTATTTTCCCTTAAGCATGTTTAAGTAAATCTAATCATAGGGTTAACAAAACTCAATCAAATTAAACCAAATTTCTACCAGAGGCATAAAATATTATTTAAGAATTTCTAAACATTTTTCCAGAATTTATTAGTGTATAAATCCGCTAATCCTCACTAATTACCCTTAATTACCGTAATTAGTGCAAAAACTATGCAAATCACTCACCTTGGCCACAAATGAAACACCAAATCTGAAATACTCTCTGTTTGGGTCGAATTCCTATATATAGCAGCAGCTCCAACCTTGCTCTGATGCTATTTGGCCTTGTTTTGATGTGGTTTAGGCTTAATCTTCACTAAAATGTGTTTTGGAGAGGTTTTAGGGGATGGAAGTCGTTACTAAGGTCTCAAGAAGGTTTGTGGCGGCTCAAAACTGAAATGAAAGTGATTTCCTAACCCTAATCAGTCCTCCTATACCTCTAAACCCGAAATTCCCCTTTGGGCCTAGCTGCTAATCACCCGGTTAAGCCCAATTAAGCTGTTTTTCACCATCTGAAACTTGTTTCAGCCATATCTCCCAAACGGTGAGTCCGTTTGGCTAATGTGACCACTCTACGGAAAGAGAAACCATCTTCCGGAGCTAATGGAAGTGGTTTCAGGTCAAAATTCCTTTCCAGTCAGAAGTTATGGCCAAAACAGTACCAACTAGGGGTAAAATGGTCATTTAAAAATCGGGAAAAATCATGAACATGGGAAATGACCCCAATAGTCGTCCCCCAAAGTTACATGACCATACGACTTCGTATGTGAAAGAAATAAATATCCTACGATCCTATGATGCGTAGAATACCGGTCGTTACACTCTCCCCCCCTTAAGAAATTTCGTCCTCGAAATTCCTTAACCCTAAACACACAAAGCATCCCGCATGCCTAACAACCACATACAACAATCAAACATGCAAAACAAGCAAACAAGCCTATCCTAGCACGCGGAAAACTAAATCGAAGTCAAAATCTTACCAGGCAAAGAGTTCTGGGTGTGTCTTCCTAATGTCCTCCTCTGTCTCCCAAGTACAATCATTCTCGTCCTCGCTCCACTGTACCTTGACTAGCTTCACCGCCTTCCTTCGAAGTTGCTTCATGTCATGCGCGACAATACGGGCCGGCTTGCGGTTCCCAACCGCCTCGGGTTCTACTTCGAAGTCCTCTAACTGATCAGGTGAAATAGTCATATCTGACTCGTGAACGAACTTCCTTAGTTGGGAAACATGAAATACGTTGTGAACTCCCGCCATCTTCTCTGGTAAGTCAATTCTATATGCCAAATTCCCGACTAGTTCAAGAACAAGGAATGGGTCAACGAATCTTGGTGCCAACTTGCCTCTCCTGCCAAATCGTATTATGCTCTTCAACGGAGAAATCTTGACAAACACCAAGTCACCAACAGAGAATTTTAAGTCTCTTCTTCTCTTATCAGCATAACTCTTCTGCCTATCTTGGGCTGCCTTCATTCGTTGTTGAATGATCTTGATCTTATCTGAAGTTTCCCTCACCACATCTGGTCCAAGCATAAACTTCTCGCCAGTCTCTATCCAACATGATGGTGAGTTACACGGTCTTCCGTACAAAGCTTCAAACGGAGCCATACCGATACTGGATAGGTAGCTATTATTATATGCAAACTCTACTAGATGCAAATGGTCATCCCATGATCCACCAAAATCCAATATATATGCTCTCAAAAGATCTTCCAAAATACGATTCACCCTCTCCGTCTGACCGTCGGTCTGAGGATGATATGCAGTACTAAGATGTAACTCTGACCCTAGAGCCTCTTGTAAGCTCTTCCAAAACCCACTAGTGAACAACGGGTCTCGGTCGCTCACAATGCTTTTAGGTACTCCATGAAATCTCACTACCCACTTCATATACAATTCTGCTAACTTAGCTGCCGTTCTGGTCGATTTGACTGGTATGAATCTTGCATTTTTAGTCAATCGATCCACGATTACTCAAATGCTATCATATCCCGATCTAGTCCTTGGTAAACCATCGATGAAATCCATCGAGACTTGCTCCCATTTCCATTCGAGAATTTCTAAGGGCTGTAACAACCCACTAGGCTTCTTTTGCTCGGCTTTAACTAGCTGGCAATTCATGCACTTGGATATAAACTTCCCAATGTCTCTTTTCATCCCTTCCCAGTAGTAGGTTTTCTTCATGTCTCGATACATCTTATTACCACCGGGGTGTATAGTCAGTTTTGAGTGATGACATTCTCTAAGCACTTCATCTCTCAATCCATTGACATTGGGTACAACAAGCTTTCCATTCTTTCTAAGCCATCCATCTCGATCAAGCCCATACTTGTTCATCTCCTCATCGACACACATCTCTAACTTGGAGATGATTTCCAATAGGTTAGGATCGTCCCTCTGACTAGAGCCGATCCGCTCAATTAAAGTGGGTATGATCATCAAACTTGCTAACATTTCTGGATCCAATTCACACTTTGGTCTGAAATCAAACCCCGCGATATACTCCAGTTGCTTCCATTCAAGGAACATAGCCCCTAAACTGGCCTGTCTTCTACTCAATGCATCAGCCACTGCATTGCCCTTTCCCGGTGTGTATGCGATGTCAAAATCATAGGAAGCTAAGAACTCTAACCATCTCTGCTGACGGAGATTCAGATCTTTCTGAGAGAAGAGATACTTTAACGACTTATGATCTGTAAACAGCTCAAATCTTTCTCCCAAGAGATAGTGTCTCCACATCTTTAACGTGAACACGATCGCTGCCAATTCTAAATCATGGGTAGGGTATCTTCTCTCATGCGGTTTCAATTGCCGACTTGCGTAAGCTACAACCCTACCGCCTTGCATCAATACAGCACCCAGTCCGGTACCACAGGCATCCGTGTATACCGTCATCTCTTCATCCCCCTTAGGAATGACTAACACTGGTGCGCTTGTCAACTTGTCCTTTAGACTTTTAAATGCATTCTTGCACCTTTCATCCCAAACAAAAGCTTGATTCTTCTTGATCAACTGGGTCAATGGTGCTGCTATCTTGGAGAAACCTTGGATAAACTTACGATAATATCCGGCTAATCCCAAGAAACTTCTTACATCTGTTGCGTTCTTGGGCGTAGGCCAATCTTGTACCGTAGCCACCTTTGTCGGGTCCACGGCAATACCATTCTCTGATACAACATGGCCCAAGAACCTCACTTCCCTCTTCCAGAAGTGACACTTAGAAAACTTTGCTTTCAATTGGTGTTTTCTCAACACCTCCATCGCTACTCTTAAATGTTCCTTGTGTTCTTCCTCTGTTCTCGAATAGACCAAAATATCATCAACGAACACAAGGACAAACTTATTCAACTGATCTCTGAATACCCTATTCATAAGATCTACAAAATATGCTGGGGCATTGGTCAGCCCGAATGGCATACCAACCACTCATAAAATCCGGACGGCGTTCGAAATGCCGTTTTAGCTATACTCTCAGCTTCCACTCTAAGCTGATGAAAACCTGTCGCGAGATCCAACTGAGAAAATACTCTCGCGCCACTCAACTGATCGAACAAATCATCTATCCGCGGTAGAGGATACTTGTTCTTCCTCGTCACTTTATTCAACTCGCGGTAGTCTACACACAACCGAAGGTAACCATCCGCCTTGGTATCAAATACAACTGGTGCTCCCCATTCAGAAACACTCCTTCTGATAAATCCCTTCCTCAAAAGATCGCTGACTTGCACCTCGAGCTCTCGCTGCTCCCTTGGTGCCATACGACGAAGTGGCATCACTATAGGCCTGGCATCCTTTACCAAATCAATACGAAACTCAATCTCTCGGTGTGGTGGAAGTCCGGTCACTTCTTCGAAAACATCTGGATACTGGCCAACCACGGGCAAACCTGACAACTCACTATGCGGACTGTCGAGGGAGTTTAGAAAACTAGCCAATACCCCCTTACTGGGTAGACCACCAAACACTATCCTCCGCCCATCATCTGCTCTAGCTGTCACTAAAAAGCCCTCACAGTCTACCATCACCCTGTATCTTTGGAGCCAATCTACTCCCAAAATAATGCCAAACCCAGTAAAGCCCAAAACAAAGCAATCACAAACAAACATGCATCCATGACTCGATAAGACCACATTACGACAAATCATGCTAAGGCTAGTCGAACCACCAATCGGGTTCGTCACTACTAAAGGTCTATCGACAATCTCGGGCTCCAATCCCAACCTATCTACCAGGTCACTAGATATGAAAGAACTGGTAGCTCCGGTATCAAACAAAACTCTAACAGAAACATCATAAACAGAAAGCATACCTTGAATGTCGACATTCTTTCCCTTCTCCGCCGCTGTTGGGGCATTCAACGAAGAAGGAATAACATTAAGGGCGTAGGCTTTCACTATTTGCTTTTTTTTAGGGGGCTGCGGACACTTGTCCTTGTGATGTCCCATTTGGCCACAGTTGAAGCACTTCCTATCCGCTGGCTTGGCCCGACAATTACTAGCATAATGGCCCTTCTTACCACAGCTGAAGCACTCCACATCTTGCTTATTCTTTTTCTTCTGGCCATCCTTAGTCTGATTCTGCTTTCTCTTATTCTGGGAACCACCCTTGCCTCCACCACTTGCTTGTGGCTTTGGCTCATCTGCGGATGCAACCTCAGTCTTTGGCTTAGGGTAGAGACTTTCTGATCTTAATGCTTTCCCCACAATCGATTCAAACGTCTCATCGATGTGGTTAATAAGTTTTTCCCCCAAGTACTGATCCAAACCAGTTATGAATTTCTCATTCTTTTTCTCGGCAGTATCAATAAGAGATAACCCATATTTTGACAAAGTGTCAAATTCAGCAATATACTCCGAGACAGCTCAGCCATTCTGCTTGAGCTCCAAGAACTTCTTAAACAGCACTGACTTCTGAGTAGCTGGAATGAACTTCTCGCTAAAGCGAGCCTTAAACTGCTCCCAAGTAATCTGATCTTCGGGAGTAGCTGCCTTTATAGCATTCCACTAGTTCATTGCCCGCCCTTGCAGCTGACGGGACGCTAGCTTTCTCTTCATCGCATCCTCGATACCCAAATCCTCGAAGATACGTTCGCAACTATCCAACCAATCCTGAACATCCGTGGCCGACTCCGTTCCGTGGAACGGCTTCCCACCAAGACTAGTATAATCCTTATTCAGCTTGGCGAAGTCGACTCTTGGCGCTTGCACTATTGGACCACCACCATTTCCACCATTGGGAGCTGCCCTCTGTACATCTCTAAGCATCTCTCTCATGAGGTCAGTAAACATCGTCCTCATGTCAGCAGCATTTCCATTATTGGCTCCCCTACCAGCACCTCTAGTATATCGGCTCATCGTCAATCTGAAAAAGGAAACGATTAACGACTCCATAGTGGTGCTAGTGCAGTGCGACTTCATCCTTATACTACTAATAGTATATATATAGCTTTTAAAAACCAAAATAATCACAAATACGCTCTCTCGTATACGTATATTATCTCTCCCTGATAAATTCCCTAGGTTAACTACGCAACCTAGAGCTCTGATACCAAGTGTGACTGCCCGCCCCGCACCAACCGACACTTCCTCCAAGTGTGCGGTGTACACATGTCCAACTGGCATGGAACGGTCGTCATAAGAAAGGAAAGAAGGGAATGAAATAATCAAGGAACCTGTAGAATGTCTCACAGCACATGGAATAAAATATAATAATAACATACTTGACATAAAACAGGTGAGACAGTGCATAAGCTGATAACTAAAATCAACATCAATCATCAGAGCAGCGGAAATCCAAATACAGCTTATTACAATTTTCCAAATTTACTGTCTCTAAACAAAAGAAAGCTAAAGTAGAAGATGCACCACCAATTCCCAAGCAGTGATCTTCAACAACACAGGGAGAATACTATATATATATTACGTGGAAGCCTCCTGCTCGTCTCCGGATCATCTACCCGTGCATCACCAGCTAACCTGTCTCTAGTCTGCTCGTGTGAGCACCCAGAGTAATAAGAGGAGACATAAAACTCTGGGTCAGACATAAAGCCTGGTATGAGCGATAAGCATCTAAACAGAATGATAACAGGTATACTAAACCATACCTGAACCTGGACCTGCAACCAAAGAGTTAGTACCACATACCGTACAATACTCTAAGGTGCCATAATAAATAGTGTAAGAATACGGGGGTGGGGTGTGCATGTCATAATGATAGCAAACAAATCAACCATAGCGACCATCCTCACATCTCTCACTCAGTGCGTAAAGCATACGATATCTACCACTTTGGGACACTAGACAAATTGAGGTAACGACGAATCCCGACTTGTAGAAATCCTGCTATGACCAAGCTAAACACATGGAGTCATGGCCAAACATTTCAATGACCCACCACATTGGTCGTAGCCCTTGGTCCTACCAATGCCATAATGGCCCTGAATCCGCCTTCATACCTCCTACCATAATGGTCCAAAGCTATAGACATCGATAACCCCTTAACACGCGTCCCACAGTAAAACCCAATCATGAAGCGAACTCGTTGATTCCCATCTGGATCTTGAGCTCTAGCTTCTCATTTGGACTTCCTTTGCATCTCGGGTTTGGTCAAATTGGAGTGGGTCTTCAGAAGAGTTGTCGTGCGGTAGCAACCCTAGAATTCGGTTCGGTTCGGTAGTCATTACCCTCGTCGGTTCGGGTCGGTCCTCCTTCCTTGTCATCTTTCCATTCGGTTCGGGTCGGGTACTTCACTTCGGGTCGGGTCGGTGTCCTCCTCTGGGTCGGGTCGGGTTGCTGTCTTCCTTCCAGTTCATGCTCCTTCTCCAATCAGCTCTCTCGTTTTCTATCTACTCCGATCCGATCCGATCCCTTCGCCTTACTCCAGTCGTAGCCTCCCATTCTTGAGTCGATCCAATCTGGCCTCCATTATTCTTCCGATCCGGTCCGCTCTTTCCTACTCCGATCCGATCCTGCTCCATAGTTCCGATCCGATCCGCTCTCTCCTACTCCGATTTTAAGCAGTGGCCTTCCTTCTTGCCAAATTTCTTTTGTGCCAGGTTCCAGTTCGGGTCGGGTTCCTTGCCCAGGTCTCCTATCCGATCCGAGCCCATATCCGATCCGATCCGAAACCCTGCACAACTTTCTGCAACTTTTCCAGCAACTTGTTTACTCCATTCGACGACGTTTTCGACAAATCTAACTATTCTAATCAATCACAAATCATGTCAAATAGCCATAACAACATAGCAAACTAACCACAAACACCAAAGCAATGAATTTACATGTCAAAATGGATCAAATGTGCCCAAATCCCTTATTTTCCCTTAAGCATATTTAAGTAAATCTAATCATAGGGTTTACAAAACTCAATCAAATTAAACCAAATTTCTACCAGAGGCATAAAATATTATTTAAGAATTTCTAAACATTTTTTCAGAATTTATTAGTGTATAAATCCGCTAATCCTCACTAATTACCCTTAATTACCGTAATTAGTGCAAAAACTATGCAAATCACTCACCTTGGCCACAAATGAAACACCAAATCTGAAATACTCTCTGTTTGGGTCGAATTCCTATGTATAGCAGCAGCTCCAACCTTGCTCTGATGCTATTTGGCCTTGTTTTGATGTGGTTTAGGCTTAATCTTCACTAAAATGTGTTTTGGAGAGGTTTTAGAGGATGGAAGCCATTACTAAGGTCTCAAGAAGGTTTGTGGTGGCTCAAAACTGAAATGAAAGTGATTTCCTAACCCTAATCAGTCCTCCTATACCTCTAAATCCGAAATTCCCCTTTGGGCCTAGCCGCTAATCACCCGGTTAAGCCCAATTAAGCTGTTTTTCACCATCTGAAACTTGTTTCAGCCATATCTCCCAAACGGTGAGTCCGTTTGGCTAATGTGACCACTCTACGGAAAGAGAAACCATCGTCCGGAGCTAATGGAAGTGGTTTCAGGTCAAAATTCCTTTCCAGTCAGAAGTTATGGCCAAAACAGTACCAACTAGGGGTAAAATGGTCATTTAAAAATCGGGAAAAATCATGAACATGGGAAATGACCCCAATAGTCGTCCCCCAAAGTTACATGACCATACGACTTCGTATGTGAAAGAAATAAATATCCTACGATCCTATGATGCGTAGAATACCGGTCGTTACAGCGTATTTGTGATTATTTTGGTTTTCAAAAGCTATATATATATACTATAGTATAGCTAAGGATGAAGTCGCACTGCACTAGCACCACTATGGAGATGGTTAATCGTTTTCTCTTTACAGATTGAACGATGAGCCGATACGTAAGAGGTGCCGGTAGAGGAGCCAATAATGGGAATGCTGCTGACATGAGGACGATGTTTACTGACCTCATGAGAGAGATGCCTAGGGATGTGCAGAGGGAAGCTCCCAATAATGGTAATGGTGGTGGTCCAATAGTGCAGGCGCCTAGGGCCGATTTCGCCAAGCTGAACAAGGATTATACTAGTCTTAGTGGGAAGCCGTTCCACGGAATGGAGTCGGCTACGGATTTTCAGGATTGGTTGGATAGCTGCGAGCGTATCTTCGAAGACTTGGGCATCGAGGATGCGATGAAGAGAAGGCTAGCATCCCGTCAGCTGCAAGGACGGGCAATGAATTGGTGGAATGCTATAAAGGCAGCTACTCCCGAGGATCAGATTACTTGGGAGCAGTTTAAGGTTCGCTTTAGCGATAAGTTCATTCCAGCTGCTCAGAAGTCAGTATTGTTTAAGAAATTTTTGGAGCTCAAGCAGAATGGCAGATCTGTCTCGGAGTATATTGCTGAATTCGACACTTTGTCGAAGTATGTGTTATCTCTTATTGATACTGCCGAGAAGAAGAACGAGAAGTTCATAACTGGTTTGGATCAGTACTTGGGGGAAAGGCTCATTAACCACATCGATGAGACGTTTGAATCGATTGTGGGGAAAGCATTGAGGTCAGAAAGTCTTTACCCTAAGTCGAAGACTGAGGTTGCATCTGCAGAGGAGCCAAAGCCGCAAGCAAGTGGTGTAGGCAAGAGTAGTTCTCAGAATAAGAGGAAGCAGAATTAGAATAAGGATGACCAGAGAAAGAATAAGAAAGATGTTGAGTTCTTCAGCTGTGGTAAGAAGGGCCATTATGCTAGTAATTGTCGGGCCAAGCCAGCGGATAGGAAGTGCTTCAACTGTGGCCAAGTGGGACATCACAAGGACAAGTGTCCACAACCCCCTAAAGAAAAGCAGATGGTGAAAGCATATGCCCTTAATGCTATTCCTTCTTCGTTGAATGCCCCAACCGCAGCGGAGAAGGGAAAGAATGTCGTCATTCAAGGTATGCTTTCTGTTTATGATGTTCCTGTTAGAGTTTTGTTTGATACCGGGGCTTCCAGTTCTTTCATATCTAGTGACCTGGTAGATAGGTTGGGATTGGAGCCCGAGATTGTCGATAGACCTTTAGTAGTGACGAACCCGATTGGTGGTTCGACTAACCTTAGCATGATTTGTCATAATGTGGTCTTATCGAGTCATGGATGCATGTTTGTTTGCGATTGCTTTGTTTTGGGCCTTACTGGGTTTGGCATTATTTTGGGAGTCGATTGGCTCCAAAGATACGGGGTGGTGGTAGACTGTGAGGGATTTTTGGTGACAGCTAGAGCGGATGATGGGCGGAGGGTAGTGTTTGGTGGTCTACCCGGTGATGGGGTAATGGCTAGTTTTCTGAATTCCCTCGACATTCCGCATAGTGAGTTGTTAGGTTTGCCCGTGGTTGGCCAGTATCCGGACGTCTTCGAGGAAGTGACCGGGCTTCCACCACACCGAGAGATTGAGTTCCGTATTGATTTAGTGAAAGATGCCAGACCTATAGTGATGCCACTTCGTTGTATGGCACCAAGGGAGCAGCGAGAGCTCGAGGTGCAAGTTAGAGATCTTTTGAAGAAGGGATTTATCAGAAGGAGTGTTTCTGAATGGGGAGCACCAATTGTGTTTGCTACCAAGGCGGATGGTTCCCTTCGTTTGTGTGTAGACTACCACGAGTTGAATAAGGTAACGAGGAAGAATAAGTATCCTCTACCGCGGATAGATGATTTGTTTGATCAGTTGAGTGGCGCGAGAGTATTTTCTCAGTTGGATCTCGCGACAGGTTTTCATCAGCTTAGAGTGGAAGCTGAGAGTATAGCTAAAACGGCATTTCGGACGCCGTCTGAATTTTATGAGTGGTTGGTCATGCCATTCGGGCTGACCAATGCCCCAGCATATTTTGTGGATCTTATGAATAGGGTATTCAGAGAACAGTTGAATAAGTCTGTCCTTGTGTTCGTGGATGATATTTTGGTCTACTCGAGGACAGAGGAAGAACACAAGGAACATTTGAGGATAATGATGGAGGTGTTGAGAAAACACCAATTGAAAGCGAAGTTTTCTAAGTGTCACTTCTGGAGGAAGGAAGTGAGATTCTTGGGCCATGTTGTTTCAGAGAATGGTATTGCCGTGGACCCTGCGAAGGTGGCTACGGTACAAGATTGGTCTACGCCCAAGAATGCAACGGATATAAGAAGTTTCTTGGGATTAGCTGGATATTATCGTAAGTTTATCCAGGACTTCTCCAAGATAGCAACACCATTGACTCAGTTGACCAAGAAGAATCAAACTTTCGTCTGGGAAGAAAAGTGTGAGAATGCATTCAAGAGTCTAAAGGAAAAGTTGACATGTGCACCAGTGTTATTCATTCCTAAGTGGAATGAAGAGATGACAATATATACGGATGCATGTGGCACAGGGCTAGGTGTTGTATTGATGAAAAAAGGTAGGGTTGTAGCTTATGCAAGTCGGCAACTGAAACCGCACGAGAAAAGATACCCTACCCATGATTTGGAATTGGCATCGATCGTCTTCGCATTAAAGATGTGGAGACATTATCTCTTGGGAGAAAGATTCGAGTTGTTTACCGATCTTAAATCGTTAAAGTATCACTTCTCCCAAAAGGATCTAAATCTCCGACAGCAAAGATGGTTAGAATTCTTGGCTTCCTATGATTTCGACATCGCATATACACCAGGAAAGGGCAATGCGGTAGCCGATGCATTAAGTAGAAGACATGCCAATTTAGGGGCTATGTTTCTAGAATGGAAGCAACTGGAGTACATCGTTGGGTATGATTTCAGACCAAAGTGCGAATTGGATCCAGAAATGTTAGCAAGTTTAACGATCAGACCCACTTTGATTGAACGGATCAGCTCTGGTCAGAGGGACGATCCTAATCTATTGGAAATCATCTCCAAGTTAGAGATGGGTATCGATGAGGGGAGGAACAAGTATGGGCTTGATCGAGATGGATGGCTTAGAAAGAATGGAAGGCTTGTTGTGCCCAATGTCAATGGATTGAGAGATGAAGTGCTTAGAGAATGTCATCACTCAAAACTTACTATACACCCCGGTGGTAATAAGATGTACCGAGACATGAAGTAGACATACTACTGGGAAGGGATGAAAAGAGACGTTGGGAAGTTTATATCCAAATGCATGAATTGCCAGCTAGTTAAAGCTGAGCAAAAGAAGCCTAGTGGGTTGTTACAACCATTGGAAATTCCAGAATGGAAATGGGAACAAGTGTCAATGGATTTCATTGATGGGTTACCAAAGACTAGATCGGGCCATGATAGCATTTGGGTGATTGTGGACCGATTGACCAAAAGTGCAAGATTTATACCCTTCAAGTCAAACAGGACGGCAGCTAAGTTAGCGGAACTGTATATAAAGTGGGTAGTGAGATTTCATGGAATACCCAAAGGCATTGTGAGTGACCGAGATCCGTTGTTCACTAGTGGATTTTGGAGGAGCTTACAAGAGGCTCTAGGGTCGGAATTATATCTCAGTACCGCGTATCATCCTCAAACCGACGGTCAGACAGACAGGGTGAATCGTATATTGGAAGATCTCTTGAGGGCTTGTATATTAGATTTTGGTGGATCATGGGATGACCATTTGCATCTAGTAGAGTTTGCATATAACAATAGCTACCTATCCAGTATCGGTATGGCTCCATATGAAGCTTTGTACGGAAGACCGTGTAACTCACCATCATGTTGGATAGAGACCGGTAAGAAGTTTGTGATTGGACCAGATGTAGTAAGAGAAACTTCAGATAAGATTAAGATCATTCAACAACAAATGAAGGCTGCCCAGGATAGGCAGAAGAGTTATGCTGATAAGAGGAGAAGAGATTTAAAGTTCTCCATTGGCGACTTGGTGTTTGTCAAGGTTTCTCCGTTGAAGAGCGTGATACGATTTGGAGGCAAGTTAGCACCAAGATTTGTTGGCCCATTCCCAGTTCTCGAACAAGTTGGGAATTTGGCGTATAGAGTTGACTTACCCGAGAAGATGGCGGGAGTTCACAACGTATTTCATGTTTCCCAGCTCAGGAAGTTCGTACACGACCCAGATATGACTATTTCACCTGATCTGTTAGAGGACTTCGAAGTGGAACCCGAGGCGGTTGGGAACCGCAAGCCGATTCATATTGTCGAGCATGATACGAAGCAACTTCGAAGGAAGGCGGTAAAGCTAGTCAAAGTTCAGTGGGGCGAGAACGAGAATGACTGTACTTGGGAGACAAAGGAGGGCATTAGGAAGACGCATCCAAAACTCTTTGCCTGGTAAGATTTACTTTGTGATTTAGTTATTCCGCATGCTAGGATAGACTTGTTTGATTGTTGTTTTATGGCTGATAGGCATGCGGGACCCTTTGTGTGTTTTGGTTAGGGAATTTCGGGGGCGAAATTTCTTAAGGGGGGGGGGGGGGGGATGTAACGACCCGCATTCTACGCATCGCTGGATCGTAGAATATTTATTTCTTTAACATACGAAGTCGTATGGTCATGTAACTTTGGAAGACGACTATTGGGGTCATTTCCCATGTTCATGATTTTTGCCGATTTTTAAATGACTGTTTTGCCCCTAGCTAATACTGTTTTGGTCATAACTTTTGACTGGAAAGGAATTTTGACCTGAAACCACTTCCATTAGATTTGTTTGATGGTTTACAATTCCGTAGAGTGGTCAGATTAGCCAAACGGACTCACCGTTTGGGAGATACGGCTGAAACAAGTTTCAGATAGTGAAAAACAGCTTAATTGGGCTTAACCGGGTGATTAACAGCTAGGCCCAACGGGGAATTTCGGGATTAGGGTTATGAGGAGGCTGAAATCAGTTAGAGAATGATCTTATTTTCATTTTTCAGCCGCCACTTTCATTCTTGAACCTTAACAATGGCCGCCAACATCTAGAAACATCCCCAAATCACTTTCTAATCAGGGATTAAGCTTAGCAACATCAAATCAAGGAGAAATAGCACCAAATCAGTATTAGAGCTGCTGTTAGACACCAGTATTCGCCCAAATCAGCAAGGTTTCAGTTTTGAGAATTTTATTTGTGGCCAAGGTGAGTGATTAGCATTGTTTTGACACTAATTACAGTTAATTAAGGGTAATTAGTGAAGATTAGCGAATTTATACACTAATAAATTCTGGAAAAATATTTATAAATTCTTAAATAATGTTTTAGACCTCTGTTAGAAATTAGGTTTGATTTGGTTAAGTTTTGCTAATCATGTCATTAGTTTTACTTAAACATGCTTAAGGGAAAATATGGGGTTTTGGCTATATTTGATCCGTTTTACATGTTATGGTTGATGTTTTGGTGTTTATGGTCACTTCTATTTGTTGCTATGACTGTATGACTTATTTTGTGATTGATTAGTATAGTTAGATTGGTCGAAAACGTCGTCGAATGGCGTAAACAAGTTGCTGGAAAAAGTTGTGCAGGGTTTCGGATCGGATCGGGTATGGGCTCAGATTGGATAGGAGAGCTGGGCAAGGAATCCGAACCGAATTGAAGTCTGGCACAAAGGAAGTTTGGCAGGAAGGAAGGCCATTGCTTAGAGTTGGAGTTGGACAGAGGATCGATCGGATCGGAGCAGGCAAGCGAGCGGGATCGGATCGGAGCAGCAAGCTGGAGCAGGAGGGACGAACCGAACCGAATGGAGCGTGGCACCCGAACCGAACCGAATGGAGCGTGGCACCCGAACCGAACTGGATGAGGACAACCTAACCGAACCGAGGCTGGAGCAGTTGAACACGTCCAAACCGGATGGCCAGGAAGTGGAGTGAGCCGAACCGAACTAGGGAAGAACAACCGAACCGAACAGGACTGGAGCTATGATTACGCGATGACTCTTCTGAAGACCAACTCCAATTCGACCAAAACCCGAGATGCAAAGGAAGTCCAAATGAGGGGCTTTGACTCAGGATCCAGTTGGGAACCAATGAGTGAGCTTCATGATTGGACTTTGCTGCGGGACGTGTGCTAAGGGGTTGTCGATGTCTGTAACTTTGAATCACTATGTGTAGGGAGTACGTGAACGGATTCAGGGCCACAGTGGTCTAGGTACGACTAAAGAGCTATAGGCCAATGAAGTGGGGTCATTTGTAAAGATTTGGTCATGACTCCATGTGGTAAGCTTGGTAGTAGCAGTAGTTGTACAAGTTGAACTCCGTCACTACTTCGATGGGTCTAGTGATTGACAGTGGTGGACATCGTATGCTTTACGCACTGAGTGAGAGATGTGAGGATGGTTGCTATGCTTGATTTGTTTGCCATCATTATGACATGCACACCCCACCCCCGTATTCTTTACACTATTTGTTATGGCACCTTAAAGTATTGTACGGTATGTAGTGCTAACTCTTTGGTTGCAAGTCCAGGTTCAGGTATGGTTTAGTATACCTGTTATTGTTCTGTTTAGCTGCTTATCGCTCATACCAGACTTTTTGTCTGACCCAGAGTTTTATGTCTCTTCTTATTACTCTGGGTGCTCTCACGAGCAGACTAGAGACAGGTTGGCTGGGTATGCACGAGTAGCTGATTCGGAGACGAGCAGGAGGCTTCCACGTATGATACATATAGTATTCTCCCTGTGTGGTTGAAGATCACTGCTTGGGCATTAGTAGTGCATCTTCTACTTTAGCTTTCTTTTGTTTTAGAGACAGTAAATTTGGAAAGTTGTAATAACTGTATTTGGATTTCCGCTGCTATGTTGGTTTAGTTTTCAGCTTATGCACTGTCTCGCCTGTTTTATGTCAAGATTATGTTATTATTATATTTTGTTCCATACGCTGTGAGACATTCTACAGGTTCCTTGTTAGTTAGTACTCTTCTTTCCTTTCTTTGGCGACCGTTCCGTGTCAGTCGGGCATGTGTACAACGCACCTTCGGAGGAAATGCAGGCTGGTGCGGGGCGGGCCGTCACAAAGGAAATTATTCAATGTTGTAATATGAAGTTAAAAATAGAATTGAATTTGAACTGAATCTATTGAAATTGAATTGTTTATCCATCTTTGAAAATTACTATAAATTAATTGGGTTTACAGTGATATTTGAATTGTGAACTCGAGATTATTATAAATTGAAATAATTCAAATTTAGAATTCTAATTGAAGCTTCAAATATTTGAATTGACTTGAATTGAATTTAAAATAAGAGTTAAATCAAATTGAAACATCGAAGTTGAGTTGGTTTGATTTGAAATTGAAATATGACTTCAAGTTTAATTGAAATTTTGACGAAACAATTCTTATTCCAACTATAGTATTTTTAAACCATTACATAAACTATTTTAGTAAATAACTATTTAACTTATAAAATATTCCATTTTTAGTAATATTTTAAACTACTTTAATATAACTATTTTAATTCATAAATTATTTTATTTTTAACTTATATATATTAATTATTTTAAATAGACTATTTTTAACAATCAACATCTATTTTATAAACTTCTTTAATATTTAATCATATATATTTAACTAAATTTTGATAAGTATTATTCTTATATTTAAAACTAATTATTTAAACTTTTTTGTCCTAAATATTTGTTTCCAAACTATTTCAAATATTATCTAAACTGTGTTAATATAATTTTCAACTATTTTAAATATATAAATTACTTTAAGATTGGAATAATTTCAGAATTCTAAGTCTTGTTTTAAATAGAGATTTTAATATGAAAGCATATTCTATCTTGGATATAAAATGATTTGAAGCAAAATCTGATATTTTGATATGATGTATGGACCCCTTTTGATATTTAAAAGAACCAACTAGTGTGAATGCTGAAAGTTTCATGTTTTCTATGATTTTGCTGATAACCTATTCAAATTTGTGAAGTTATTGACAATAGCACTTTGTTGAATTTGAAACTTAATTAAGCATAAATTTTTTGTTCCTTATCTGAATTCAATTATCTTGGATGTTCTTGAAAGCTTAGAACATGTTCTACTAGTTTGATATTTTGTGTTTTATATAATTTTGTTGATAACCTTTTCAAATCTCCGCTTTTATACTACTGTCCCAAAAGAAAATATCGTCGCTAGCACATTGTTGAATCTGAAACAAAATTAAGCATAACCTTGTCATTTCTTATCTGAATTCGATAATTTTAAATGTTCTGGAAAGATTAGACATAGAGCTAAAGGTTTCATGTTTTGAGATTTCTAAAATTTTGAGGTTTTCTTTACCAGAATTGTGGTTGTTTGTTGCTTTATCGAGAGCAATTCGACAAGAACAACAATCACAAGCCCGTATAATGAGTTTTATGACATTTCTTGTTTGTTGCGAGTGTGCATTTCTAGTGACATTTCTTGTGATTCCATGATACATGCACGAGTTTTTATAAATATTTTTCGAAATGTTTTAAGTATGAAAATATAGTTTTGAGACAAAGTATTATTTTGACAATGTTTTATAAATATATTAGAAATCTTATTTTAAGAAGTATTTCCAAACTTTACAGTTTTTAAAGATTTTTTCCAATAAACTATATGTTTCAAAAGTATTTTCTTAAGTATGTTATTGATATATAATTACACATGTTTGCAACCTTCGAGAAGGCATGCTGGTGATTGAATGGTATCGTAAACTGCATGGTATAGGACGTGTCGGTATACCATATCATTAAATCCCAGACCCGTCTGATTGAAGTAATAAATTTCTGTGATTCTCAACGGCTCTCAGCGATCCTTCGTGAATCTCAACAATCCTCCGTGTTTCTTTGTGATTTCTTTTGATTTTCCGTGTTTTCTTTTGTGGATATGACTTGCAATGTGTGAAACGTTAAGTGAGAATTTGTGGTATGGGATGCACGATTACCACTTTTTGGATTACTATCTTAGGGTCTGTGATACATTCCTATGTAAATGACAGTATTAGACCTTTGGGTCAATCCTGTGTGAACTCTGTGGACCTTCAAGTCAATCCTGAATGAACTCTGTGGATCTTTAGGTCAAAATTATGTGAACTCTGTGGACCTTCGGGTCATTCGAGTACCCATCCTTTGTGCTATTAGTATTGGCTATAGATTTAAGTCATCCTGTATGATAACATATGCAGGCATAGCTTCGGCTTGCCACACTATGTTGGATCCAAACTCTATGTTTATGTGTTTTGTGTTTACCACTGATTTCACCATAGTGATTATTAATATCACTTTTGCTGATTTCATTAGTGGTTTTAAACTCATAATAGTGTTTCAGTGATTCCATGATTTTGTGTTTCGGTGATTCCATGATTTTGTGTTTCAGTGATTCCTTGATTCTGTGGTTTAGTGATTTTGTGACTCTTTGTTTTAGTGATTGTAACACCCCGCATTTTATGACAATTAAATATTTAATAATGCATATGTGCATATATATGCATAGACATAAATATATAAAGGAAGAAAAGATTAATTCAAATAACAATGTAATGCATGCATTAAAAGAAAGAAGCAATTGGTTACATGCAGTGTAATTATGTTGCATGCAATGATTTACAAATATTATACATTAATAATAAAAGGAAAATGAAAGAAAAAGATGCATGCAAAATGATAAGGTTACATGAAATGGTTTAAATAAAAAATTACAACAAACATGAAAAGATGGTAAAGAAAAAGAACAATGACCACCATTGTTTTAAGCCTTGTTTACAAAAGCCTAAATAGTCCAGTTGGTTAGAGCATGTGACTTTCATGAGAGTGGCGCAGGTTCGATCCCCGTAGGCGCCATATATTTATTTTAAAGGAACGGCTAAAATAACACATGTTCTTAAGAGAAAATATGTATAAACGCACATATAAGGAAAATTATACATATAAGGAAGTACAAAAATATATGTATATAAAAATATATGCGTATATATGTGCAAATATATATATATATACACACACATACACAAAGGAGAAATTCAAAATAAGGTTGCAATTAAAGAAATATGGTAAGAATTAAATAACGACATAACACCGTTTCAATTTTGAAAACGAAATAAAAGTTGTGTGCATATATATACATGTAAAATGGTCATTAGAAGTTTTGTATACATATAAGGACCTTATATACGAATATAATTCAAATTCAAACTAAAGACCATGCGTAGAAAGAAAAAGAGTCGGGGTCGACCCAGGCACGGGTGTGTTGACCCTAGGGTCGACCTACCCATAAGACGTCGACGCCGGGGTCGACCCACCCCAGATCTGGGTAGATTCATCAATGAATGTGGATTATTTTCTTAACCATGTTCGTTGCTGACTCAGAGCTGAATGTACGATAAGATCCTGAACACCTATAAATAGGCAAGCAAAGCCTAACCTAAATCTCACATTTTTTGAGAAGCTTCCTAAGCTTTGCCATTCTTCTTCCTCCTCAAATCTCTTTAGAAAAAATAGAATAATTAGTTTAGGAAAATTCTGATTCAAGATCTAGAAGAAAAGAATAATAAAGAAGGTGTTCAGAATTCTATTTGAAGTAAGGTAAAATTCTTGGATCTGGTCAATTCCAATTTCTCCTCTTTCTTCCCTTTTTCTTTTAGTTGAGAATTGTTGATCCATGGTTGTTTAGGTTCTAAATTCAGTTAGGAGAACCATGGAATGCAAGATCTGGACCAGATTCATGAATTGGAAAGCTATTAGGTGAGTGGATTTAAGTTATACCTTTTTGATAATGGTATATTTATCGTTTGACATGCCCCATTAATATGCAATGTAAATCTACTAGAATGATTAATCTGTTGAAATGTAAATCTGCTAGAATGATTAATCTGTTGAAATGTAAACCTATTAAAATATGTGGAAATGATTACTTTTGTATACATACACATTCTAATAACTTGTTAATTGGGTATTGTAAGTTAAGTTACAGTGAAATTGAGATAAATACATGTTAAGCAGTGGCATATTATGTACTTGGAACCTTAACTGTAAGAACTGAGATAATTACATGTTTATTCGTTAGATTGGAATAATTACATGATTGATGATTACATCTTATTCTTTTAAAATGAAGTTAATTGCATGTTAGGAAGAACATGCAACATGATAGTTAGAAATGAACTTAATACGATATTAAGTATGACATGTAAAAATAGATTACAGTAAAATTTGGAAAGAATGGATATGCCTAAATTTAAAGAAAATAGAATACTGTAACTGTGCTTAGACACGATGTTAAATTCAGCTTGTGGTAGAAGTCTGCCCGGGACCGCCCGACAAATCCAGCATCCATAAGTTGTTAATTTATGTGAGGGGTTTAGTGCGAAAATATACATGTAACGGTGCTAAGACACGAGGTTAAGTCCAACTTGTGGTAGAAGTATGCACAGAACTGCCTGACAAATCCAGCATCCACAAGTGGTTGGCTTAATGTGAGAGGTCTAGTGCATAAACCTATATATGTATATAAAAGGATAGAAATAAATGGCACTAATTGTGATTAATGGAAATGAATGGAAATAAATAGGAAATGAAGGAAATTTACAACAGTAAAAGAAGTGGAATGAATTGGGAATGATAATAACATATTATAATTAATTACATTAATGAGAATGTTATATAATAGGTAGGCTTGTCCCAGGGACAAGTGGAAATTATAACATAAGTTATAATAAATGGAAAGGAAACTTATTAGTAAACCTTAGTTAAGAGAACGAAGTTAATAAGTAAACAACGATAAGTTGTAGTGACAGTGTAAGAACGAAATTATGATTAAATAAGAAAGAACGAGGTTAATACATGAGGTATAATAAGTTATATTTAATCATAAATAATAAGTGACATGTTAAACAGAAAACAATTGAATTGAGATGAAGTATACTTAATTACATATTAAGTAAAACATGTTATTGTAAATTTGGAATTAGACAATGAATGATAAAAAGGGATTGTAGATTACTTTCGTTAATTACAATCCGTGAATAAGAGATTGTAGATTACTTTCATTAATTACAATCTAGAGAATAACATGTAATGGGTTTATTAATAAACTTAAATGGATTAAGTTATATATATATATATATGAAATCAATAAGCAAGAGGAACTTGATAACTTGAAAAGAAGTTAATGTGAATGGGAATAAACTATTAACCTGCAATACTTAACCTGTTTAAATCTGTGGGGGTTATATGTACCTCTCAAAATTGTGTAAGGGTTAAGTAAACTTGCTTGAATCAATGAGGGGTTAAGTAAATCGTTAAATCTCTGAGGGTGGGTTATATAACCCGATAAACTTAACATGTTTTATATGGTGGGGTTATGCGGGCTTGTTAATCTATTAGGCATAACCTATCAAAATCCTAGTAGTGGGGATGCAAGCCTAGGGGGTGGCTTGTATCATATGTTGTGTGGGACCCGTATCAGTCAGTAACCCATCTTGGATCAAAAGGAAGACCCCGAACTAGGTAGGGGTCAAGATACGCTTACTGAGTTGATTATAAGAGGTTCATTTGAGTGGGGGTGTTGACGGTGCAATCCGCCGGACTCATGTGCATGCATGAATCCGCTTGAGTTAAGATAATAAGACGCTGTAACATCAGTAGATTACAGACCTTGGATTACAATCTAGAAAATAACATGTTATGGACTTATTAATAAACTTAAATGGGTTAAGTTATATAACTGAAATTAATAAGCAATAAGAACTTGGTAACTTGAATAAGAAGTCAGTATAAATGGGAATAACCGAGTTAACTGGAAATTCAACGGGGCAGAGCAAGCGCGTAATTAAATGTTTAGACATAGGGTCTGATAACACATCAACCTAAAGCGCTTGGACCAGTCCGTACGTATGAAGGTGAATAACCCAATGGGGTAAATCAACATGGTGTCATGGGACACAAGGGGAACGCACGTCCATTTGATTATTCTGCCTGTTGTTCTGCTGGCTTCGAAGGACTGGAAGGGAAAGCACGTAGCTTCCTGGAACGTGGAGGGTACTCCTGGTAGTCCTCTATGCGGTGACAGCGTTCGGACTGTGCTCGCAGAGGTTAGGTCTGCGCGTTACTACCAGGTGAGTATACCACGACTGCCAATGGGAGCAGTTAGAAGGCTATAGGGTGGCATAGGTGATTCGACGATCCATGGTTGCCTTGTGACTAGGCTGGGTTACAACCATTTTTATCGAGTTACTGGAGGGTCTAACCATCCGTTTAATAGCAAGTCGTCGGGTACCAACCATCGACAGTCAGCGTGATACGTAATGCGTGATGCGGAAAGACGAAGAGCTAAACCAAAAGACCAAAGATCTTTTGCTAGCAAGGCTTTGGGTGAGGGACAAGCCAATTAGGATTTGGATGTTTTTGCTTTATGGGGTCGCGTCACTAGTTCTCAATTCTGTTTGTCTTTCACTAGTTGAGGGAGGGGTCGGTGGGACCATAGCCACTGAAAATGCAGACCTTGACATTTGTGTATACAAATATCTGAAAAGCTCCCGACCGAGTTCCCTGTTTCTTGTACAGCCCTGTTATGGAACTCGGTGCACAGTAGAGGATATGTGCGGTTAAGGCATCGAGTACGATTGACGGTGCGTACGTGGGAAATTCAAGATATGTAACAACCCGTATTTTCAGAACCAATTTAAAATTTTAGTTCAAGCTATTTTAAGGAATTTGTGAATATAAATTGGTTATTTTTGCTAAATAAAATTTGAGAATAATTTTAAAGTTAGTTTTTATATTTTATTTGATTTAAAACAAACTCAGTAAAATTATTAAATTGATTTAAAAGCTTTATTTTTGAAAATTTTAAAAATTCGATCTTTAAAATCATCGCATGGCCCTTAAAAAGTGAAACTTTGCTAGGAAGCTCAGAATTCGACGTAATAAAATATTTTGGATTCATAATGACAAATCATTGTTGAGTTCCAAAATGTGCGTCGAACGGAGTTAGTATGTGGCCGTGCGAAGCAAAACCATTTGTTCAAAAACTAACGATCATTTTACAAAGGAACACTATTGAGACGATCACAGAATTCGATTCTGTTTTTTTTATGGATTCGTATCGTCAAATAATGGTTAAATCCAAAAGGCCATGATTTATGGAGTTAGCATGTGGGCGTGCAAGAAGAAAAGGTACGCTAAAATCGCATTTTTGGAGCTTATTTGAGCATCTTTGAGAATTTTAACAGAAGGTCAAACGAACTCGGAATTCGATGAAACTTGGTTCGTTGGATTTGTCTTGACGTGTACTATTTTATATACGAAATTCATGGTAAATGGAGATCGTTTGTATTCGGACAAACGTGAAGAAAGTGGCATATAATCACTTTTCTTTCTTTTGTTTCTCACTTTCCTCCTTCCTCTCTTTTCTTCCTTTGTCCATTTTAATGGCCTCCTCCCCCAAATCCTAGTCGCCGCCGTACCTCGGCCCCGCCGCCGTGCCACAAGTAGCCCCTCTCCTCCCTCTGTTTTCCTCCTCTCTCTCTTCTCTTCCATTTGCAGGAAAATTCTAACCCTAAAATCCACCAAAACACCACCACCACCGGCCCCACCACCAACACCCCAGCCATGTCAGGCCCTGCGCCGCCACCTCAGCCCCTCCCCTTGGCGTGGGCCCCACCATGGCCAAAATCACCTCTTTTCACAAAAATCCCGTTTTGCAAAAACAACCCTCTTCTTCTTTCCTCAATAACTTTCGATCCATGTATTTCTATCCGAAAATCCGCAATACCAAAGTTGTAGATCTCGTTTTTATTCATGAAATTGACATATCATAATGGAATCTTGAAGTTCGGAGCTGCTCGGAAAATACGTTTGAAGTTTGCAGTTTTGGAGCGAGGATTCGCGATTTCTGGCGAATTGGAGCATTTTGGGAAGAAAGTCCACTAGGCGAAAGTTGTTCGGAATGACGCGTTTGTGCTAGTATCATTGTTTGGTGAAGATTGGATATCATATGCAAATTCAAGAGCAAGAGAGGCAAATTCAAGTGCGAAAAGCGACAAACGGCGAGCGCGCGACAAGAATTTCTACATTAGAAGCGTCGTGATGATTAGTTTAGCTTGGGTGAGAGCTCTAAACTAAATTAGTATAGTAGAGTAGTTAGTTAATTATGCATTCTAGGTTGCAAGTTAGAAATTGCATCATGTAGTTATATTACCCCCTTATGGAGTTCAACACTTGAACTATTCACAAATCCCTTGCATTAGAAGCGTTGTGTGAATATGTGACACTCACATTTCATACTCCGTGGTTGGACACTTGTGGTGGCCTTAAATGGCATTTGGTAGTTGAGTATTATTTATTTATTTATGACTTTTGTGTATGCATTGTATGCCAACGATTGATTTAAATTTATTGTTGTTGGTTGAAAACCCCACACGGGTCTTGAGATGATATTTGACTCATACTTCTCCTATGTGTAAAATTGTGGTTAATCGATTGATTGACGGATTTATGTAAGCGTCAATTATTTGATTGAAGCTTATATAAAAATAAAATGCACATTGGATGTCATTTTGGATGTTGATAGTTGTTTGCAACTGCCATTGGATATAAATGATGAATGTAATCCATATAAATTTATTTATATGGATATTGGTTGAGATTTTATTCAAATACAGAATAAACATGAATATTTTCATAATGTAATATTCAATGAGAATTTGAAGTTGATTTTGATGTCCGATTTTGGATGGACACGAAGATATAAAAATATGAAGCCGAGTTAAGTAGAAAATGATATTTTAACTCAAACGGATTTCTATATCGATTTTATTCATTTTTAAAATGAATATCGAGAAGATGGAATTTCAAATGATTACATTTTGATAATATTATCATTTTGAGATTATAATAAAATGCATTGTTAAAGTTTAATTTAAACTGGTAATGAAAGTGAAATCGTTTTAAAACAAATTTATAAACATTTTATAAAATATGTTTTGAATAGAAATCGACTATATATATTATATATGTTTAAATGGTTTGAATAGAATGTATCGCACAACAACCGCTGGCGAATTTCCACCATTAACTTGAAATGGACGTAGCGGGAGATCCGACCGTCGAATTCTCCTAAATCCGGAACCGTTGGGTTCTTATCGAAAAGATATTTTCAATGAATATTTGAGATTTAAATTTAAATGGTTAGATTTTAAAATATTTCCAAATCAGTTTTGGAAAAGGTCGCTGTAAACGCAGTTCGATGACCGTATATGGAAATCGACTGTAAGGGCCTTATTAATATAATTAAAAATATGAATAAATTATGTAAAAACATAATAAATGATTTGGAAAGATGTTGGGTGAAAATTTCATATTTAAAAAGATAAAAGATATATTTATCCGAATGAACTAGTTAATAACTAGAGTAATAATCCAATGATTTTTAGAAATGGTAAATTGGATTTGGTTTTGTTGTGAATGGTATCTTCATTAATGCTATTCTTAAACCCAGTTATGAATGGAATTAATATTTTAATTAAATTTTGGAGAAATTTTCCAATTTATTTAAATAAATTGGAATTGAATGGAATTCGATTAATAATAATCGAGATGAGTTTCTATGAAGGATGGTATTTACTATTTATGGAATTTATAAGGCCTTGCCATTATTCCACTTATAGTACTGGTCGGATATGGAAATTTATATCGATTATAAATTGTTCAGATTTCCGTGAAGATTCCATATCAATGGAAAATGATTTTGGGTTTATTGCGAGCGGTGTTTTAAACGACATTTGTTCTTTAATCCAAGTAAAGACGAGATAAATTTCCGGAAGTTGAATTATCATTAAATAATGATTTTTGGGATTAAAACTGAACTAGAGTTTTAATGAATCTTTAATTAGATTGAAACATGAAAAGAGATAATTAAATTTATCAAACAAGAGAAATGATCGAGATGGAGTACTTTACTCCATGCGATAGTTAAATCTTTAATTAGATTTGAAATGATAAATGGTAATTAAATTTATTGATAACACTGTGGGTGTTAAATATGGAGTACCACCAGTTTTGCTCTATGGGATGAATGGGTTGGGATTGGGAATATTAAAATAAATGACTACTTTGTTAAGGCTCGATAATCCTGACTAGTTTGATAAATCTTAATTTGGTTTGTGTTGTGAAAAGATTAAATGTAATATTTTGAAAATGATATCCAAAGGAAGATTTAACTATAAGTTTAAAAGAATTTACCATTGGTAAAATTAATGGGAACTTTTCCTCAAAGATAATGAATATTTGAATAAAAGAATATTCTGGATTGGAATAAGATGCATGTTATTTTATATATCACATGGTTATAAGATGCGCGAGTTATTCGGAAAGATCGGGTTTAACCCATTCTGAATAACTGTTACGACGACTAAAAGTCAAAGATATGAAGATGATGGTTGAAGACCGGAGATCTTCACATCAAAAGGATGATTTCTGATGTCTTGATTGGGCTAATCCCCCGAGACAAGGTAATAAGTGGTGTTCATCCAAACGTACTTGGAGATCGACCGGATATGCAAGGACCTCTCTCCTATATTGGACATACGGGACGTGGAATAAGGTGCCTCCGGTTTCGTTCAGACCCAGAACGGACTTGTAATTGGATTATGTCTAACATTGTATTGTGTGGTATATTCATTGATCTCTGCTAAATATATATATATTTGGTGGTAGAGAAGTTATTCTCTTTCTTAACACCCTTCTCTGAGACGTATGACCTTAGAGGTTATATGTTGGCAAAAATCAATGGTATGGCATGGATTGACAATGTAGCATGCTAAGATGCAAATGATCAAGGCTTTTGTTGAAAAGAAGGGCCTTGTGGTTGATGATCAAAGCACAACTTTAAGTAGCATAGCTTTGTGTATAGCATTAATTCGCGAGCGTCACACCCCGGTATGAGTCAGAAGCGGGATAAGGGACGCAAGGAGCGCATACGTTTCTTTCTAGCTAGAAGTTGTGTCATGATAGGGAGCCCAGACATTTTTTTACTTATGTGGAAGTTGGATAGCAAGGCGCGTCGGATATAAAGCCGACTAAAAGGCTTAAGTGGTCGATGTACTGACCATTTTGGAGGTCTGATAGGACCGGGAAACGTATATTCAGGAATAACCAATCCATAAAAGTAAGTGTGGACCGGCCTTGTAGGATCCAAGGGTTGCCCGTAGGTGTGATCCTGGGTCATCTTGCAAGAGGTGATCTGAATCGGTAAGGAGATCATCCCTTGCCTTGATTCATGATAGAATCCAATTTCCAATACATGATTTTTCGGTTTTAGTTGTAAACTTATATGACGACATCCCGGGATAGGGTACTATGTCGTCTATGATTGATACATTTATATTTGAAGCTGTTTTCCACACTATGCACTTATAGTAATATCAAAGATATTTGTTTTAAAGCGTATAAAGTATGTTTGGCTAATATAAGGTATAACTCTATCCACTGGTTTGTGTTTGCATTGTGTGATGGGACCTGAGTCTTATAATAGCCTCGTTTTTCGAAAAGCATCGCATTGTTTACAAATTGTCTTACTTCAGAGTATTCATGAGAGTGAAACCATTTCGTGACATACGGCGTGGTCGCGTGATTTATCCTATTTTAAAGTAAAGATTTAATGACTGTTTTAGTTCTCACACCAGTCCCATGATAGATATGGAGTTTATTATTTTCACCTAAACTCTGGGTGCCCATATTTTACACACGGGCAGTCAGTAGTTTTGGTTTTGCAGATTTCTATTTAATAGGATCCTGGTTTATAGCTGGAGCTATATTCGGAAAGCTTTGTATCCGTGTATTTCTTTCAGTTGTGGTAGTTGATGTATTTCCGCTGTGCATTGTATTTATACATTTTTGTTTCCGCTGCTATGTAATTTATTCTTTAGTATTGTATTTTTCCGCTGTGTAATATTTATTTGTACTCTGATGTAAATTGTTGTAATATCAATGAAAAGTTCTCATGTTTGGGTTCTGGTGCGTCGTGTTCGTTAAAGGTGGTATCAGAGCTTTGGTTTACAAAGCTCGAGAACAAGACACATTAGAACCGAACGAAAGAATTCATCAAAGATAGAACTAGTAACATCCTATTAAAGAATACTCATTAGAGATAGGAATAGTAGTATCCTAGAATGAGAAACTCATTAGAGATGGGGTTAGTAATACCCTAGAATGTGTTGAGAGTGGCACATTTATAAGTAACGTATTTATGATTATATATTATCCGATCTTAGAAAATATATTTTTTGAGTACACAAAAGTTATAACTTTAGAAAGTTAAATAATCAATTGATTATTTGTGTGATTGTTTGATTTTCTTATTTGATTACTTATGACATCTGATTTAAATAAATTAGACGGAATCTTTAGCAATTTTGAGCTTTGAATTTAAGAAAACAGTCGTTATTTAATTTAATTGAGTTAAGTTAAACTGAATTGCAAATTTAGTTAGAATTAGATATATATATCTACACACACACACACACACACACACACACACACATATATATATATATATATATATTGAGCAGGTTAATAGCTTTGCGTTGAGTAGAGAAATAATTTGCATGCCTGACAAATAGGCGCACCTTAATAAGTTGGTTGCACAATTTTATTATTATATTATTACTACTGTGAGTAATTTGGTTGCACTATGATGGTTGTTCTATGTGAATTTAAAACATACGCCATATGATAGCAACAAATAAATTATGGACTACACCGCATAACATACTACTGAAGATGGCATATCATATCATATTCCATATAAGCATTTGGAACTTATATGATGAGGTTTGGATTATCATATGAGCAAGATGCTTGTATGGCGAGGACTGAATTACAGGTTGAAGAGAGGACTGATTATGGACTTAATAACTTATAACGATAAAATTGCAAGATTTATTAACAAACCCTACACGGGTCTGGAGATGATAAAAATACAAACTTCTCTCTGTTTTAGATACGACACATGAATTATGATTAATTCCCGTCACCGAGTCAAGGAATGATTTTTTACACATCTCCCTTGAGTATAGATAATTCACATTTGATTTGTATGCAGTGTATATGATTTATCGGGTGCCTAATACGGCCCAATAAAATTTTCAGACCCTCCCCGTACAAAGGAGGTTATGGCGAAATTTTTGAGAAATTTAGGGTGTTAGCCAAATTTCAAGGAAATTTGAAAGTTCTTAGAAACTGAAAAGTCAAAGAACTCAAGCCAGAATGAAAGTTGAGTTGGTTAGTTAAACAACTTTAGGCTCCGTTCATTTTCGGGGACGAAAAAGTTTTAAGTGGAGGCGGTTGTAATAACCCTTTTTTTAGAACCAAATTAAAATTTTAATTTAAGCTATTTTAAGGAATTTGTGAATATAAATTGGTTATGTTTGCTAAATATAATTTGAGAATTATTTTAAAATAGTTTTTATATTTTATTTGCTTTAAAACAAACTTAGTAAAATTATTAAATTGATTTATGAGCTTTGTTTTTGAAAATTTTAAAAATTCAATCTTTAAAATCATCGCATAGCCCTAAAAATTTGAATTTTTGCCAGGAAGCTCAGAATTCGATGAGATAATTATTTTTGGATTCATAATGACAAATCATTGTTGAGTTCCGAAATGTGCGTCGAACGACATTAGTATGTGGTCGTGTGAAGCAAAACCATTTGTTCAAAAACTGACGATTATTTACAAAGGAACACTATTGAGACGATCTCAGAATTCGATTCCGTCTTTTTTATGGATTCGTATCATCAAATAATGGTTAAATCCAAAAGGCCATGATTTTTGGAGTTAGCGTGTGGGCGTGCAAGAAGAAAAGGTACGCTAAAATCACATTTTTTGAGCTTATTTGAGCATCTTTGAGAATTTTAACAGAAGGTCAAACGAACTCGGAGTTCGACGAAACTTGGTTCGTTGGATTCGTCTTGACGTGTACTATCTCGTATCCGAAATTCATGGCAAACGGAGATCGTTTGTATTCAGACGACTGTGGATAAAGTGGCATATAATGTAACAACCCGAAAATCAGGGCCAGTTTAAAATTTTTATTTTGGCAATTTTAGCGAACTTAGAATATTTAAAATGGATTATTTTAAATAATATCGACGAGAGAAAATTATTTTGAATAGAATTCGAACGTATATATTTATATACGTCGTCGTTAGAATATAAATAATTATATATAATTATAAAAGGAATTGAAAATGGCGCGGTAGTTCGATAATTCGATTTCAAACTTCAATTGAATGTACTGGGTGCAAAACAAACCGGATTTTAGTGAAACCAAAAATAATGGGATCTAATTGGGAATATCTTTCCAATGAATCCGAAAAATTGAAATTTCATAGCGGGGATCAAAAGATATGTCCAGTTGAAAATTCTGAATAGTCGCTATGGAATTCAGGCCCTTAAAAATGGGAATTTTGCAAACGACCTCGGATTTCGACGAAACCACTTTTGTTGGATCCGTGATGTCAAATTATTGTTAGATTCCAAATTTCATAATTTTTCGAATCAATATGTGAGCGTGGCAAAGGAAAACGCGTTTGGCCAGTTTCACTTGATTTTAATCGACTGGAAAATGGCCATTTTTCAAACGGTCTCAGAATTTGACGAAATTAGTTTTCTTAGGACCGTATTGGCAATACGAAGCTAGAAAATATTTTTCAGGAATTTTTCGAGTTAGTATTTGGTCCCGGTAAATTGAAATGTGCGTTCAAATTCAATATATTGAGTTATATTTTGATTTTGATGGAAACAGATCGAAACGATCGAATCAGCCTGCGATACATATCCCATTGTGTTCGGAATGGGGGTAATTAGCTATGGGCGACAGGCGGTGGATTCGATTTCGTGTTCGAAAATAAAAGTTGCTTTTTGAAAATAAATAAATTAAATAAATAAATAAAACCTCTTGCTCTATACCCTCAGCCCCCCTCCTTTTCATTTTTCCAGATCGAACTAACGAAAAAAAAAACATCGAGCCCCTAAACCCTAGCGCCGCCCACGTTCAGCCTCCCCTTCACCGACGATCGTCCTCCACCACCCTCCGACCTACTCGCGCGCCCCTCTCCTTCTCTATTCTCTCTCCTCACAAGCCTGTTTTTCTGGCAACCAGGACCATCGAGCCACCTCGATTTCTGCAAGTGGGGAGGAGGAATTGCGCCGCTTCAAGTGGCGTCAGCCGATTCAGCTCCGTTAGCTCCTGTCAGGCGGCGCTGGCGATCTTCTTCCGCGATGAAGGAGCGACGGGTTCAGCAGTACATAGCCGTGATGATGGTGGAGGAAGCTAAGGGTAATACTCTTAATTAGTTAAGTTAATGATGCTTAGAAGATTTTAAAAATATAGATTAGCATTGTTTAAATATAAATTAGGATTGAAAAAAAAATATAAATAACTTTGTTAAAAAAAAGCATTGTTTATAAAATAGAAAATAGAAATAAAGATGGATTTTTTTATAGAATAGGAATAAAGGAGAATTTTTTTTTAGGGTAGAATAAAAATGTAAATATTCATAGAGCAGAAATGAAAAGGTAATATTTATAGCAATATAAAAATTTGATCTTTGTTTATATATGTACAATATAAAAATTTGATGTTTGTTTATATATTGACAGTATAAAAATTTGATCTTTGTTTATATATTGACAGTATAAAAATTTGATCTTTGTTTATAAATTAACAACGTAAAAATGTCGTTTTTATACGTATAGATTATATTATAAAAAAAAAATCGTTATAACATGTGAAGCGTTATTAAAATGTGATTTTTAATGTCAACTGCGTGGAACAGATGGCGATGGAACGGAGTGAAATCAAAACGAAATCCAAACCGTTCAGAAGGAAAGAATGGCGGAGTGGAACCCCTCGGTGAGAACTCCTCACTCTAAATTCTCTTTTTCTAGTTATATATATATACTAGAATGTAGACGGTGCTTAGCAGCACCCGACACCCGTCATCCACAGACCATGGATGGCTTGTTTGTTTGATTGATGTGATGTTGATGTGAAATCGATAATAAAATAATATATATATTGAAAGTGAAAATATCATATATATTGAAAGTGAAAATATCGTATATATTGAAAGTGAAAATATCGTATATATTGAAGGTGAATATATATATATATATTGAAAGTGAAAATATCGTATATATTGAAAGTGAAAATATCGTATATATTGAAGGTGAATATATATATATATTGAAAGTGAAAATATCGTATATATTGAAAGTGAAAATATCGTATATATTGAAAGTGAAAATATCGTATATATTGAATGTGAAAATATATATATATTGAAAGTGAAAATATCGTATATATTGAAAGTGAAAATATCGTATATATATATATATATATATATATATATATTGAAAATGAAAACGATATATATATACATATATATGAAACGTGAAAATGATTTGATTGTTAAAAATATAATTTTTAACATATATATATATACACCATATAAAATTGAATAGAATAGAAAATGAATTCGAATTGAATAGAATAGAAAATGAATTCGAATTGAATAGAATAGAAATTGAATTCGAATTTAATAGAATATAAAATGAATTCGAATTGAATAGAATAGAAAATGAATTCGAATTGAAATCGAATTGGAATTGAAATGGAAGTTGAAATTGTTTTTGAAACGAATTTAAAACGATTTATAAAATTTGTTTTAAATTGAAATCGATGAAATATATATTATATATATAATATAATGGCCTGAATAGAACGCGCAGCGCTGCGGCAGTTCGCGAATTTCGACCATTGACTTCGAATGGACATTACGGGAGATCCGACCGTCGGATTCTCCTGAAACCAGAACCGTTGGGTTCGTATCGAAAAGAGCTTTCTAACGAATATTAGAAATTTGAAATCTAACGGTTGGATTTGGAATTATGTCCAAATCAAATTTGGAAAAGGTCGCTATAAGTGCAGTTCGATGACCGTTGATGGAAATCGACTGTACGGGCCTTGATAAAATTATTAAAAATATCGATAATTTGTGTAAAATCATAAGAAATGATTTGTGAAGAATTGGGATGAAAAACTCCATATTTGAAAAGATAAAAATATATTTTTATTGAAATGAACTAGTTATTAACTAGAAAAATAATCCAATGGTTATAAATAAATAAATTGGATTAGATATGAATTGAAATTATCTTTGGATATTTTCGGTATTGAATTCCGTGATTATACAGATATTGTGATGGGAATTTGGAAGATATCGATATCGTTATTCCCGATATGATATCTGTTGGTTTCAGGATTTGATTTTGAATATAAGTCGATACTATCTCTATTCAAAACCTTATATTCAATGTCAAATTTGATTGATTGATTGTTTGGATTGTGCTCGACCAGTTTATGAGCAAAATATGCTTTTACATTTAGCATTGGGTTGGGTTGAAAATATCTGTGTGCTAACGCCTTGTGAAACACTTCACGATTTAACGATAAGGTGTTTAGCGATGTTGTGTTCATTTCAAATTTAATGAATGATTGTGAAATGATATTTTTTCTTAAGTGAAAAGATATGTATTCCCGATTTTGGACAGGGAATGTTTTATAAAAATGTTTTATAAAACAGAAAGGATTTCGAGGCCCAAAACCCGATGATTTCTAAAGTGATTTAGAAATGTATTATATGTTACATTGTGGTTCATCGCATATTCGATTAGTTGCTATTGATGATGTATCTGTTTGGTGGCGGAGAATTTATTCTCTTGCTTAACACCCTTCTTTGAGACGTACGAGCTCAAAGGTTATGTGATTAATAGTGACTGATCATATATGTGAATTACTGATGTGAAGTACTATATTTTGAAAGTACTTGTGATTATTATGTTGTGAAATGATTTTCCCTACTTCGGGATATGAAATGATTTAGTATGTGGCTAAAGATTCGGGTAACTCTGAGACTAAAAGTATGGGTGAGAGGGCAGTGTATGCTCTCCATGTGTGGGAGGTGCATCGTCGGTGTAGCCTACTCCTATGTGGGGTAGGTGCACATTTATATATCGAGTTGCGAGGTGCGTACCCTTTGCCTTGTCGATGGGGAGCGCGATATTTGGTTGCATACTTGTTTGTATGCATTGTTATGTTTTGGAATTCATATTTCCAGACGATTTGATTTGAGATCCCGAAGTGAAATCTACTTTGATATAGAAAGTTAGATATGTATTTCAAATGATTTGAAATAAGAAATCGGGAATAAAATCCAAAGGAATGATTTTTGTAAATTAAATTGGATTTAGAAAATCTAAGTGTAGTGATTAATCTAAGTGGGTAGATTGGAATATTGCATGTTGATTGATGCATAGTAGATCCATATATCTATATTGATTGTTGTTTATACACTGGTATTCATGGGGGTAAACCCGTTCCGCGTTAGCGGCGTGGTCCCGTGATATACCATATTATCAAAAAGATTAATAACTGTTTTAGTTCTCACACCAGTCCCATGACTGACCTGTAGTTTGCTTTTCCCTTGCGAACTCGGGTGCCCCTATTTTCCACACGGGCAGCCGAGTAGTTTTATTTTGCAGATGTATTGAGCAGGATTCTGGATTGAAGCTTTAAGTTGTGTCCAGGCATTTACAGTCTTCCGCTGTGTAGTTTATATTTGCGTTGTGCATTGTATTACATTTATGTAAATTTATCTTCCGCTGTGTATTATTTTCGATATACTCTGATATTCTGTACTCTGATGTAACATTATTATGATGTTTATTGAAGTCTTCTGTTATTTGTTCTGATGTGTTGTATACCCAAAGTTAGCGTATGCGGGATTCGAACGGTCTTGGTCGGTTTAGCGATCGATTAGGTCCAGGCGAAATCCATGTCGTTACATATGGTATCAGAGCTTTGGTTAACTCAAATCTTTGGGGTACAACTCATTAGAACTGAACAAAAGACTCATCAGAGGTAGGATTAGTAATATCCTATGCAAGAATCCTCATTAGAGATAGAATCAGTAGTATTCTAAAATGAGTGACTCATTAGAGATGGGGTTAGAAATGCCCCAGAATGAGTCGAGAGTTATTTGTTTATAAATAACGTACTTGTGATTATATATATAATTTGGTTTTAGAAAATATGATTTTAAATATATAAAATTATATATTTGAAAATATAATCAATTAATTGATTGTTGGATGTGTTGTGTGATTATTAGTCAACTAATCAGAATATTGAATTATATTAAAAATTGGTCGCATTTGCTTGCATATACATGTACTTACATTGAACAGGTCATAGCAAGGAGGCTAGCGCCGAAGAATAAAATTTGTTTGCCCGACAAATAGGTACATGTTTAACATAATTTACTGTTTTGTTTGGGTGATGATGATTTTATGAGCCTATTGGCTAGCCGCTTGGCTTTTTCTTTTTCTTATTGAGATCAGAAGGCCTGTATGGCAATTTCGGGATTTTCCCGTGGCTCCCGGTGTAGGGGAGGTTATGGCGAAATTTTTCGAAAATTCCGGGTGTTAGCCAAATTTTTGAAGGTTTTGAAAATTCTCAGAAACTGAAAAGTTGGAGAATGGAAGCCAGATCGAACGTAGAATTGATTAATCAAACCACTTTCGACTTTGTTCCTTTTCGGGGACGAAAAGTTTTAAGTGGGGAAAATTGTAACAACCCGAAAATCTGGGCCAGTTTAAAATTTTTATTTTGGCAATTTTAGCGAAGTTAGAATATTTAAAATGAATTATTTTAAATAATATCGATGAGAGAAAATTATTTTGAATAGAATTCGAACGTATATATTTATATACGTCGTCGTTAGAATATAAATAATTATATATAATTATAAAAGGAATTGAAAATGGCGCGGTAGTTCGATAATTCGATTTCAAACTTCAATTGAATGTACCGGGTGCAAAACAAACTGGATTTTAGTGAAACCAAAAATAATGGGATCTAATTGGGAATATCTTTCCAACGAATCCGAAAAATTGAAATTTCATAGCGGGGATCAAAAGATATGTCCAGTTGAAAATTCTGAATAGTCGCTATGGAATTCAGGCCCTTAAAAATGGGAATTTTGCAAACGACCTCGGATTTCGACGAAACCGCTTTTGTTGGATCCGTGATGTCAAATTATTGTTAGATTCCAAATTTCATAATTTTTCGAATCAATATGTGAGCGTGGCAAAGGAAAACGTGTTTGGCCAGTTTCAGTTGATTTTAATCGACTGGAAAATGGCCATTTTTCAAACGGTCTCAGAATTTGACGAAATTAGTTTTGTTAGGACCGTATTGGCAATACGAAGCTAGAAAATATTTTTCAGGAATTTTTCGAGTTAGTATGTGGTCCCGGTAAATTGAAATGTGCGTTCAAATTCAATATATAGAATTATATTTTGATTTTGATGGAAACAGATCGAAACGATCGAATCAGCCTGTGATACATATCCCATTGTGTTCGGAATGGGGGTAATTAGCTATGGGCGGCAGGCGGTGGGTTCGATTTCGTGTTCGAAAATAAAAGTTGCTTTTTGAAAATAAATAAATTAAATAAAAAAAAACCTCTTGCTCTATACCCTCAGCCCCCCTCCTTTTCATTTTTCCAGATCGAACTAACGAAAAAAAAAACATCGAGCCCCTAAACCCTAGCACCGCCCACATTCAGCCCTCCCCTTCACCGACGATCGTCCTCCACCACCCTCCGACCTACTCGCGGGCCCCCCTCTGACCTCGCGCCCCTCTCCTTCTCTATTCTCTCTCCTCACAAGCCCGTTTTTCTGGCAACCAGGACCATCGAGCCACCTCGATTTCTGCAAGTGGGGAGGAGGTGTTGCGCCGCTTCAAGTGGCGTCAGCCGATTCAGCTCCGTTGGCTCCTGTCAGGCGGCGCTGGCGATCTTCTTCCGCGATGAAGGAGCGACGGGTTCAGCAGTACGTAGCCGTGATGAAGGTGGAGGAAGCTAAGGGTAATACTCTTAATTAGTTAAGTTAATGATGCCTAGAAGATTTTAAAAATATAGATTAGCATTGTTTAAATATAAATTAGGATTGAAAAAAATGCATATGTAAATAACTTTGTTAAAAAAAAGCATTGTTTATAAAATAGAAATAAAGATGGATTATTTTATAGAATAGGAATAAAGGAGAATTTTTTTAGGGTAGAATAAAAATGTAAATATTCATAGAGCAGAAATGAAAAGGTAATTTTTATAGCAATATAAAAATTTGATCTTTGTTTATATATGTACAATATAAAAATTTGATCTTTGTTTATATATTGACAGTATAAAAATTTGATCTTTGTTTATATATTGACAGTATAAAAATTTGATCTTTGTTTATAAATTAACAACGTAAAAATGTGGTTTTTATACGTATAGATTATATTATAAAAAAAATATAATCGTTATAACATGTGAAGCGTTATTAAAATGTGATTTTTAATGTCAACTGCGTGGAACAGATGGCGATGGAACGGAGTGAAATCAAAACGAAATCCAAACCGTTCAGAAGGAAAGAATGGCGGAGTGGAACCCCTCGGTGAGAACTCCTCACTCTAAATTCTCTTTTTCTAGTTATATATATATACTAGGATGTAGACGGTGCTTAGCAGCACCCGACACCCATCATCCACAGACCATGGATGACTTGTTTGTTTGATTGATGTGATGTGAAAATTGTATGTGATGTTGATGTGAAATCGATAATAAAATAATATATATATTGAAAGTGAAAATATCGTATATATTGAAAGTGAAAATATCATATATATTGAAAGTGAAAATATCGTATATATTGAAAGTGAAAATATCGTATATATTGAAAGTGAAAATATCGTATATATTGAAGGTGAAAATATATATATATTGAAAGTGAAAATATCGTATATATTGAAAGTGAAAATATCGTATATATTGAAGGTGAAAATATATATATATTGAAAGTGAAAATATCGTATATATTGAAAGTGAAAATATCGTATATATTGAAAGTGAAATTATCGTATATATTGAAGGTGAAAATATATATATTGAAAGTGAAAATATCGTATTTATTGAAAGTGACAATATCGTATATATTGAAAGTGAAAATATCGTATATATTGAAAGTGAAAATATCGTATATATATATTGAAAATGAAAACGATATATATATATACATATATACATATATATGAAACGTGAAAATGATTTGATTGTTAAAAATATAATTTTTAACATATATATATATATACACACCGTATAAAATTGAATAGAATAGAAAATGAATTCGAATTGAATAGAATAGAAAATGAATTCGAATTGAATAGAATAGAAAATGAATTCGAATTGAATAGAATATAAAATGAATTCGAATTGAATAGAATAGAAAATGAATTCGAATTGAAATCGAATTGGAATTGAAATGGAAGTTGAAATTGCTTTTGAAACGAATTTAAAACGATTTATAAAATTTGTTTTAAATGGAAATCGGCGAAATATATATTATATATATAATATAATGGCCTGAATAGAACGCGCAGCGCTGCGGCAGTTCACGAATTTCGACCATTGACTTCGAATGGACATTATGGGAGATCCGACCGTCGGATTCTCCTGAAACCAGAACCGTTGGGTTCGTATCGAAAAGAGCTTTCTAACGAATATTAGAAATTTGAAATCTAACGGTTGGATTTGGAATTATGTCCAAATCAAATTTGGAAAAGGTCGCTATAAGTGCAGTTCGATGACCGTTGATGGAAATCGACTGTACGGGCCTTGATAAAATTATTAAAAATATCGATAATTTGTGTAAAATCATAAGAAATGATTTGTGAAGAATTGGGATGAAAATCTCCATACTTGAAAAGATAAAAATATATTTTTATCGAAATGAACTAGTTATTAACTAGAAAAATAATTCAATGGTTATAAATAAATAAATTGGATTAGATATGAATTGAAATTATCTTTGGATATTTTCGGTATTGGATTCCGTGATTATACAGATATTGTGATGGGAATTTGGAAGATATCGATATCGTTATTCCCGATATTATATCTGTTGGTTTCAGGATTTGATGTTGAATATAAGTCGATACTATCTCTATTCAAAACCTTATATTTAATGTCAAATTTGATTGATTGATTGTTTGGATTGTGCTCGACCAGTTTATGAGCAAAATATGCTTTTACATTTAGCATTGGGTTGGGTTGAAAATATCTGTGTGCTAACGCCTTGTGAAACACTTCACGATTTGACGAAAGGTGTTTAGCGATGTTGTGTTCATTTCAAATTTAATGAATGATTGTAAAATGATATTTTTTCTTAAGTGAAAAGATATGTATTCCCGATTTTGGACAGGGAATGTTTTATAAAAATGTTTAATAAAACAGAAAGGATTTTGAGGCCCAAAACCCGATGATTTCTAAAGTGATTTAGAAATGTATTATATGTTACATTGTGGTTCATCGCATATTCGATTAGTTTGATGATGTATCTGTTTGGTGGCGGAGAATTTATTCTCTTGCTTAACACCCTTCTTTGAGACGTACGAGCTCAAAGGTTATGTGATTAATAGTGACTGATCATATGTGTGAATTACTGATGTGAAGTACTATATTTTGAAAGTACTTGTGATTATTATGTTGTGAAATGATTTTCCCTACTTCGAGATATGAAATGATTTAGTATGTGGCTAAAGATTCGGGTAACCCTAAGACTAAAAGTATGGGTGAGAGGGCGGTGTAAGCTCTCCATGTGTGGGAGGTGCATCGTCGGTGTAGCCTACTCCTATGTGGGGTAGGTGCACATTTATATATCGAGTTGCGAGGTGTGTACCCTTTGCCTTGTCGATGGGGAGCACGATATTTGGTTGCATACTTGTTTGTATGCATTGTTATGTTTTGGAATTCATATTTCCAGACGATTTGATTTGAGAACCCGAAGTGAAATCTACTTTGATATAGAAAGTTAGATATGTATTTCAAATGATTTGAAATAAGAAATCGGGAATAAAATCCAAAGGAATGATTTCTGTAAATTAAATTGGATTTAGAAAATCTAAGTGTAGTGATTAATCTAAGTGGGTAGATTGGAATATTGCATGTTGATTGATGCATAGTAGATCCATATATCTATATTGATTGTTGTTTATACACTGGTATTCATGGGGGTAAACCCGTTCCGCGTTAGCGGCGTGGTCCCGTGATATACCATATTATCAAATAAAGATTAATAACTGTTTTAGTTCTAACACCAGTCCCATGACTGACCTGTAGTTTGATTTTCCCTTGCGAACTCGGGTGCCCCTATTTTCCACACGGGCAGCCGAATAGTTTTATTTTGCAGATGTATTGAGCAGGATTCTGGATTGAAGCTTTAAGCTGTGTCCAGGCATTTACAGTCTTCCGCTGTGTAGTTTATATTTCCGCTGTGCATTGTATTACATTTATGTAAATTTATCTTCCACTGTTTATTATTTTCGATGTACTCTGATATTCTGTACTCTGATGTAACATTATTATGATGTTTATAGAAGTCTTCTGTTATTTGTTCTGATGTGTTGTATACCCAAAGTTAGCGTATGCGGGATTCGAACGGTCTTGGTCGGTTTAGCGATCGATTAGGTCCGGGCGAAATCCGTATCGTTACATATAATCACTTTTCTTCCTTTTGTTTCTCACTTTCCACATTCCTCTCTTTTCTTCCTTTTTCCATTTAATGGCCTCCTCCCCCAAATCCTTGCCACCGCCACACCATAGACCCTCACCCGCCGTCGCACCACCAGCAACTCCCCTCCTCCCTCTCCTCCTCCTCTTCCTCCTCTCTCTTCTCTTCATTTGCAAAAAACTCTAACCCTAAAATCCACCAAAACACCACCAACACCACCACCGGCCCCACCACCCCCTCCAGCCGCGTCAGGCCCTGCGCCGCCACCTCAACCCCTCCCCTTGGCCGTGGGCCCCACCATGGCCAAAATCTCCTCTTTTCACAAAAATCCCATTTTGCAAAAACAACCCTCCTCTTCTTTCCTCAATAACTTTCAATCCGTGCATTTCTGGCCGAAACTCCACAATACCAAAGTTGTAGATCTCGTTTTTCTACATGAATTTGACATATCATAATTGAATTTTGAAGTTCGGAGCTGCTCGGAAAACACGTTTGAAGTTTGCATTTATGGAGCGAAGATTCACGATTTCTGGTGAATTGGAGCATTTTGGGAAGAGAGTCCACTAGGCGAAAGTTGTCCGAAATAACGCGTTTGTGCTTGTGGCATTGTTTGGTGAAGATTAAAGGTCATATGCAAATTCTAGAGCAAGAGAGGCGAATTCGAGCGTGAAAAGTGACAAACGACGAGCACGACACAAGAATTTCAACATTAGAAGTGTCGTGACAATTGGTTTAGCTTGGGTGAGAGCTCTAAACTAGATTAGTATAGTATAGTAGTTAGTTAATTATGCATTCTAGTTTGCAAGTTAGAAATTGCATCACGTAGCTATGTTACCCCCTTTTGGAGTTCAATACTTGAACTATTCACAAATCCCTTGCATTAGAAGCGTTGTATGAATATGTGATACTCGCATTTCATATTCTGTGGATGGACACTTGTGGCGGTCTTAAATGGCATTTGGTAGTTGAGTATTTATTTATGACTTTGGTGTGTGCATTGTATGCTAGTGATTGATTTAAATTTATTGTTGTTGGTTGGAAACCCCACACGGGTCTTGGGATGATATTTGGCTCACACATCTTCCTTGTGTAAAATTACAGTTAATCGATTGATTGACGTATTTATGTAAGCGTCAATTATTTGATTGAAGTTTATATAAAAATAAAATGCACATTGGATGTCATTTTGGATGTTGATAGTTGTTTACAACTATCGTTGGATTTAAATGATGAATGTAATCGATATAAATTTATTTATATGGATATTGGTTGAGATTTTATTCCAATCCGGAATAAACATGAATGTTTTCATAATGTAATATTCAATGAGAATTTGAAGTTGATTTTGATGTCCAATTTTGGATGGACATAAAAATATAAGAATATGAAGCCAAGTTAATTAGAAAACTATATTTTAACTCAAACGGATTTCTACATTGATTTTATTCATTTTTAAAATGAATATCGAGAAGATGGAATTTCAAATTATTACATTTTGATAATATTATCATTTTGAGATTATAATAAAATGCATTGTTCAAGTTTAATTTAAATTGGTAATGAAAGTGAAAACATTTTATAACGAATTTATAAACATTTTATAAAATACATTTTGAATAGAAATCGACGATGTATATTATATATGTTTAAATGGTTTGAATAGAACGTATCGCACATCGACCGTTCGCGAATTTCGACCATTAACTTGAAATGGACGTAATGGGAGTTCCGACCATCAGATTCTCTTAAATCCAGAACCGTTGGGTTCGTATCAAAAAGATCTCTCCAATGAATATTTGAGATTTAAATTTAAACCATTAGATTTTAAAATATTTCCAAATCAGCTTTGGAAAAGGTCGCTGTAAACGCAGTTCGATGATCGTATATGGAAATCGACTATAAGGGCCTAATTAAAATAATTAAAAACATGAATAAATTATGGAAAAACATAATAAATGATTTGGAAAGATGTTGGATGAAAAATTACATATTTGAAAAGTTAAAAAATATTTTTATCCGAATGAACTAGTTAATAACTAGAATAATAATCCAATGATTTTTAGAAATGGTTAATTGGATTTGGGTTTGTTGTGAATGATATCTTCATTAATGCCGTTCTTAAACACAGTTATGAATGGAATTAATCTTTTAATTAATGTTTGGAGAAAGTTTTCCAATTTATTTAATTAAATTAGAATTGAATGGAATTCGATTAATAATAATCAAGATGAGTTTCTGCGAAGGAAGACGTTTACTATTTATGGAATTTAAAAGACCTTGCCGTTATTCCACTTATAGTATTGGTCGGATATGGAAATTTATATCGATAAATTGTTCAGATTTCCGTGAAGATTCCATATTAATGGAAAATGATTTTGGGTTTATTGTGAGCAATGTTTTAAATGACATTTGTTCTTTAACCCAAGTAAAGATGAGATAAATTTTCGGAAGTTGAATAATCCTTAAATAATGATTTTTTGGATTAAAACTGAACTAAAGTTTTAATGAATCTTTAATTAGATCGAGAAATGATCGAGATGGAGTACTACCAGTTTTACTCCATGCGATAGTTTAATCTTTGAATATATTTGAAATGATAAATGTTAGTTAAATTTATCGATAACACTACGGGTGTTAAATTTGGAGTACCACCAGTTTTGCTCCATAGGACGAATAGGTTGGGATTGGGAATATTAAAATAAATGGCTACTTCAGTAAGGCTCGATAATCCAGACTAGTTTGATAAATCTTAATTTGGTTTATGTTATGAAAAGATGAAACGGAATATTTTGAAAATGATATCCAAGGGAAGATTAAACTATAAGTTTAAAAGAATTTACCTTTGGTTAAATTAATGGGAACTTTTCCTTAAAGATAATGAATATTTGAATAAAAGAATATTCTGGATTGGAATGAGATGTGTGTTATTTTATATATCACATGGTTATAAGATGCGCGAGTTATTCGGAAAGACTGGGTTTAACCCATTCTGAATAACTGTTACGACGACTAAAAGTCAAAGATATGAAGACGGTGGTTGATGACTGGAGATCTTCACATCGAATGGATGATTACTGATGTCTTGATTGGGCTGATCCCCCGAGACAAGGTAATAAGTGGTGATCATCCAAACATCCTTCGGCATCGACCAGATATACGAGGACTTCTCTCCTGTAATGAACATATGGGACGAGGAATAAGGTACCTCCGGTTTCGTTCAAACCCAGAACGGACTTGTAAATGGATTATGTCTGACATTGTATTGTGTGGTATATTCGTTGATCTCTGCTAAATCTATATCTATTTGGTGGCGGAGAATTTATTCTCTTACTTAACACCCTTCTCTGAGATGTATGAGCTTAGAGGTTATATGTTGGCAGAAATCAATGGTATGGTATGGATTGGCAATGTGGCATGCTAAGATGAAAATGATCAAGGCTTTTGTTGAAAAGAAGGACCTTGTGGTTGTTGATCAAAGCACAACTATAAGTCGCATAACTTATGTATAGCGTTAGTTCGCGAGCCTCACACCCCGGTTTGAGTTAGAAATGGGATAAGGGATGCAAGGAGTGCATATGTTTATTTCTAGCTAGAAGTTGTATCATGGTATGAAGCCCAGATATTTTTACCTCTGTGGATGTTGGATAGCGAGGCGCCTCAGATATAGAGCCGACTAAAAGGCTTAAGTGGTCGACGTACTGACCATTTTGGAGGTCTAATAGGACCGAGAAACGTATGTTCAGGAATAACCAATCCATAAAAGTAAGTGTGGACCGGCCTTGCAGGTTTCACGGGTTGCACATAGGTGTGATCCTGGGTCATCTTGCGAGAGGTGATCCGAATCAGTAAGGAGACCATCCCTTACCTTGACACATGATGGAATCCAATTTCCAATACGTGAATTTTTTGGTTTTAGTTGTAAACCTATATGGCGACATAGTAGGATGGGGTATTATGCCGTCTATGATTGATACATTCATATTTGAAGTTGTTTGCCACACTATGCACTTATAGTAATATCAAAGATATTTTTTAAAGCGTATCAAGCATGTTTGGCTATTATAAGGTAAAACTCTATCCTGTGGTCTGTGTTTGCATTGTGTGATGGGACCCAAGTCTTATAATAGACTTATTTTTCGAAAAGCATTGTGTTGTTTACAAATTGATTTACTTCAGAGTATTCATGGGAGTGAACCTGTTCCATGACATATGGTGTGGTCCCACGACTGACCTGGAGTTTATTGTTTTTGCGTAAACTCTGGGTGCCCATATATTTCCCATAAGGGAAGTTAGTAGTTTTGGTTTTGCAGATTTCTATTTAATAGGATCCTGGTTTACAGATGGAGCTATATTCGAAAAGCTTTGTATCCATGTATTTCTTCCAGTTGTGGTAGTTGATGTATTTCCGTTTTTCATTGTATTTATACATTTTTATTTCCGCTGCTATGTATTTTACTCTCTGATATTGTATTTTTTCACTGTGTAATATTTATTCGTACTCTGATATTCTTGTACTCTGACGTAATTGTTGTAATAGTAATGAAAAGTTCTAATGTTTGGGTTCTGGTGCGTCGCGTTCGTTAAAGGTGGTATCAGAGTTTTGGTTTACAAAGCTCGAGTACAAGAAACATTAGAACCAAATGGAAGAATTCATCAGAGATAGAATTAGTAACATTTTATTAAATAATACTCATTAGAGATAGGATCAGTAGTATCCTAGAATGAAAAACTCATTAGAGATGTGGTTAGTAATGCCCTAGAATGAGTTGAGAGTGACACATTTATAAGTAACGTATTTGTGATTATATTGTCCGATCTCGGAAAATATATTTTCGATTATACAAAAGTTATATTTTTAGAAAGTTAAATAATTAACTAAATATTTGTGTGATTGTTTGATTTTCCTACTTGATTACTTATGACATCTGATTTAAAAAAATTAGATGGAATCTTTGGAAATTTTGGGCATTGAATTAAAGAAAACACTCATTATTTAATTTAATTGAGTTAAGTTAAACTGAATTGCAAATTTAGTTAGAATTATATATATATATATATATATATATATATATTGAGCAGGTTAATGGCTTTGCGTTGAGTGGAGAAATAATTTGCGTGCCTGACAAACAGGTGCACCTTAATGAGTTGGTTTCGCAATTTTATTATTATATTATAACTATTGTGAGTGATTTGGATGCGCTGTAATGGTTCTTCTGTGTGAACTTAAAACATATGCCACAGGATAGCAACAAATAAATTATGGACTACACCGCATAACATACTATTGAAGATGGCATAGCATATCATATTCCATATGGGCATTTGGCGCTTATATAACGAGGTTTGGATTATCATATGAGCAAGATGCTTGTATGGAGAGGACTGAATTATAGGTTTAAGAGAGGACTGATTATGGACTTAATAACTTATAACGATAAAATTGCAGGATTTAATAAAAAACCCTAAACACGTCAGGAGATGATAAAAATACACGCATCTCTCTTGTTTTAGATACGACACATGAATTATGATTAATTCTCGTCACCGGGTCAAGGAATGATTTTTTTACACATCTCCCTTGAGCGTAGATAATTCACATTTGATTTGTATGCGGTGTATATGATTTATTGGGTGCCTAATACGGTCCAATAAAATTTTCAGACCCTTCCCGTACAAAGAAGGTTATGGCGAAAATTTTCAAAAAATTAGGGTGTTAACCAAATTTCCGGGAAATTTGAAAGTTCTTAGAAACCGAAAAGTTGAAGAACTCAAGCCAGAATGAAAGTTGAGTTGGTTAGTTAAACAACTTTCATCTCCGTTCTTTTCAGGGACGAAAAAGTTTTAAGTGGGGGAGGTTGTAACAACCCGTATTTTCAGAACCAATTTAAAATTTTAATTCAAGTTATTTTAAGGAATTTGTGAATATAAATTGGTTATTTTTGCTAAACAAAATTTGAGAATAATTTTAAAATTAGTTTTTATATTTTATTTGATTCAAAACAAACTCACTAAAATTATTAAATTGATTTATAAGTTTTGTTTTTGAAAATTTCAAAAAACTCGATCTTTAAAATCATCGCATAGCCCTTAAAAAGTGAAATTTTGCTAGGAAGCTCATAATTCGACGAGATAATATTTTTTGGATTCATAATGACAAATCACTGTTGTGTTCCAAAATGTGCGTCGAACGGAGTTAGTATGTGGTCGTGCGAAGTAAAACCATTTATTCAAAAACTGACGATCATTTTACAAAGAAATAATATTGAGACGATCTCATAATTCGATTCCGTTATTTTTATGGATTCGTGGTTAAATTCAAAAGGCCATGATTTTTTGAGTAAGTGTGTGGGAGTGCAAGAAGAAAAGGTACGCTAAAGTCGCCTTTTGGAGCTTATTTGGGCATCTTTGAAAATTTTAACGGAAGGTCAAACGAACTCGGAATTCGACGAAACTTAGTTCGTTGGATTTGTCTTGACGTGTGTTATCTCGTGTTCGAAATTCATGGCAAACTGAGATCGTTTGTATTCGGACGATCATGGAGAAAGTGACATATAATCACTTTTCTTCTTTTTGTTTCTCACTTTCCTCCTTCCTCTCTTTTCTTCCTTTTTCCATTTTAATTGCCTCCTCCCCCAAATCCTTATCGCCGCCACACCTCAGCCCCTCCCCCGCCGCCACGCCACCAGCAGCCCCCTCCTCCCTCACCTCCTCCTGCTCCTCCTCCTCTCTCTCTTCTCTTCCATTTGCAAAAAAACTCTAACCCTAAAATCCACCAAAATACCACCACCACCGCTGGCCCCACCACCACCCCCTCCAGCCACGTCAGGCCCTGCGCCGCTCCTCCCCTTGGCCATGGGCCCCACCATGGCCAAAGTCTTCTCTTTTCACAAAAATCCCGTTTTGCAAAAACAACCATCTTCTTTTCTCAATAACTTTCGATCCGTGCATTTCTGGTCAAAACTCCATAATATCAAAGTTGTAGATCTCATTTTTATACACGAAATTGACATATCACAATTGAGTTTTGGAGTTCAGAGCTGATCGGAAAACACGTCCGAAGTTTGCAGTTTTGGAGCGAAGATTCGCGATTTCTGGCGAATTGGAGCGTTTTAGGAAGAGAGTCCACTAGACGAAAGTTGTCCAGAATGACGCGTTTGTGCTAGTGGCATTGTTTGGTGAAGACTAAAGGCCATATGCACATTTTAGAGAAAAAGAGGCGAATTCGAGCGCGAAAAGCGACAAAACGGCGAGCGCGCGACAAGAATTTCTGCATTAGAAGTGTCGTGACGATTGGCCTAGCTTGGGTGAGAGCTCTAAACTAAATTAGTACAGTAGAGTAGTTAGTTAATTATGCATTCTAGTTTGCAAGTTAGAAATTGCATCATGTAGCTATGTTACCCCATTTTGGAGTTCAACACTTGAACTATTCACAAATCCCTTGCATTAGAAGCGTTGTATGAATATGTAACACTCGCATTTCATACTCTGTGGATGGACACTTGTGGAGGCCTTAAATGGCATTTGGTAGTTGAGTATTTATTTATTTATTTATTTATGACTTTGGTGTGTGCATTGTATGTCAGTGATTAATTTAAATTTATTGTTGTTGGTTGAAATCCCCACACATTTTTTAGGATGATATTTGACTCACACATCTCCCTTGTGTAAAATTGCAGTTAATCGATTGATTGACGGATTTATGTAAGCGTCAATTATTTGATTGAAGCTTATATAAAAATAAAATTCACATTGGATGTAATTTTAGATGTTGATAGTTGTTTGCAATTATCGTTGGATGTAAATGATGAATGTAATCCATATAAATTTGTTTATATGGATAATGGTTGAGATTTTATTCCAATCCGGAATAAACATGAATATTTTCATAATGTAATATTCAATGAGAATTATTTTCAAAAAAAATTATTTTCAAAAAAAATAATCAATGAGAATTTAAAGTTGATTTTGATGTCTGATTTTGGATGGACACGAAAATATAAAAATATGAAGCCGAGTTAAGTAGAAAACGATATTTTAACTCAAACGGGTTTCTTTATCGATTTTACTCATTTTTAAAATGAATATCGAGAAGATGGAGTTTCAAATTATTACATCTTGATAATATTATCATTTTGAGATTATAATAAAATGCATTGTTCAAGTTTAATTTAAATTGGTAATGAAAGTGAAATCATTTTAAAACGAATTTACAAACATTTTATAAAATACATTTTGAATAGAAATCGACGATATATATTATATATGTTCAAATGGTTTAAATAGAACGTATCACACAACGACCGTTCACGAATTTTGACCATTAACTTGAAATGGACGTAACGGGAGATCCGACCGTTGGATTCTCCTAAATTTGGAAACTTTGGGTTTGTATCGAAAAAATCGTTTCAATGAATATTTGAGATTTAAATTTAAGCAGTTAGATTTTAAAAATCGGTCTGTCGAAGTTTGGGCTGTTACATATGGTATCAGAGCCTAGGTTTAGGATTCCTGTATAAACAGTGAGTGAACGTATTTGTATTTAAAAAAATATAAATATCTATTATATATATATACCTAGATCCATAGAGGAACCCACTAAATAGAAAGAGAATAATATGGTGAGAATTGGGATTTCTGTTTTGTACACTATAGGAACAAATATGGAAATATGAGACCCTTAGGTAATTTGGGTGGGAAATGTACAATATACTTTGTATGGAAGAAAGGTGAATCCCATGTGTTAGTACTTCAGGATAGTGGGTTTGGTAGTGAAACCTTAAGAATTGGGAAAGGTTAAAAAGAGAAAAGAAAATGGATTAGGAATATATATAGTTGAGAGAACTGACTTTGTAGGATTTTCTAGGAAAGCCTAGGTAAATTGGAAACCCACTTTGAGTCTAACCCCATTGTCAACTTTTAAGAACTTGAAATTATAAAAGCTTTTGGAAAATGGTTTATAGCGTTTTAAAGTTTTAATCTTGAAAGTTATAGTTTTAAAATATGTAAAGAGCATATTTGAAAAAAAGTACATATTGAGTTTTGAAGTAAAATGGGGTATATTTGGAAATAGTGATTTCCTACGAAAATTTTGTCTAAAATAAATTCTCTCAGTAAAAGTTTCATATCATAGAGCATGTAGAGCTCGCTAGTTTTTAAGAGAAAGTGTTGCGTTTTGTTGAAAGCTAGAATTTTCAGTAAAGAATGTATTAAAATCTCTATTCTTTTGGCAACCAATTTTGATAAATTGTTTTAACAAGAAAATTCTGTTGGGTGGACAAAATAAGAAATTAAGAATAAAGTAGATGTTTGCACCTTGTCATAAGAAACTGAACCGACCTTATAGGGAAGAACAAGTGTTAAACCTGATTGAGAAATAGTTGTCCTTATCTACTCTCGTTTTTGTGATTTGAAAAAAAAAATGATTTACATTTTTTATAAAATGACATGTTTTAGCATTTGGCAAAAGTAAGTTTTGGTGAGGAAAATAAAGTTTTGATACTTTTAACTTTTGAAAGAAAAGTGAAATGAAAAGGCCAAACCGTGTTTTAAAAGTATGGAGTAGGTGAGGATTAGTACCTAGGGAAGATGGGAAAAGTTTAGAGGCTATGAAGTAGATAGCGATAATTATCTTTGAATAATGGTAAGTTCCCTTAGAATGCATAAGCATTGAGAAGCCTAGGGCGTTGCTTGAAATTGACTGTTGGTACACATCTAGGACTAGAAGGCTTATTTGAAACTAAACTTCGATATAGGATTAAGATAAATATGCTGAGAAAAGAGTAATGGCACAACTAAAACGGAAACAACAAATTTAGTAAAGCAACAAACATGACAGTTAAAGAAAAATGGAAAATTATGAGAAAAGGCGAATAAGAATAATTTTTTCCAAGATAATTTGAAAAAGAAAATCTGTAACAAAGAAAGTTTTCTTATGTGGGCTGTGCTTGGATAGGAAAATGGGGAATCTTTATAAAATAGTTTCAATAAAATCCAAGTATCGTTAGAAAAAGATTGTAAAAGAAAAATAGAAGATGTGAAGTTTTCCATTTTCCACCTTTTTATAACATAAGAAATCGAATTTAGAAAATTAGATTTTTCTAAAATTTGAAAAATAAAGTTGGTTGATAGGATTTTGGATGCAACAATTGGATGAACTGCACCTTTGCTCAGTAAGAGTGTGGGAAAATTTGGATGAAAATTTATTTTGGTTTCAAACATTGCATTCATATAGAAATTGCCAATATATTTAGGATGTGTGCATCATGTTTTTAAATGATTTTTGAAAAATTTGCATACATATAGGAGGTACCAAGGTTTTAAATATCGGATATCGATCGCGTTTCGTCTCGGAGATTTTGGTGACTCGGTATCGTTTCGGAGGAGATCTCGGAGGAGACGAGTACATCTCGGGCGTCAATATCGGATTTACATATCGGAGCTTAAAGTTCATATCGGAACCATATCGGCGTACATTTTATGTTAATAATTATATATACTGAAAGTCTAAAATACAAAGAAACTGAGTTTACCTTATTTGTTTATGAAACACATCGGTTCATGGTTTGGTTATGAAACAAGAAATGCTATGCATGGGTTGTGAAACAACAAATATTGGAATGGGTTGTGAAACAACAAGTATTGGTGAACTTAGAAACTGAAGAATGTTCCTGTGGCCATTTTAGAAAGGAAAAAAAAAGTCAAATGATGAAAGGATATGTTTGATCAATGCAACAGCAACAAGACATACCATATGCACAGTGTACTCATAAACTATAGTGTAACATCCTACTTTTTAGTATTTGGAACTAACAGTTTCAACTTGAACTTGTAAAGTATAGATACAGTGTAACAGTTGTGAGTCATTTCATAATAGCATCTAATTTATCCTTTGTATTCATGATTGTTTAGTAAATAAATAAAACAGTAACGGAAAAATGTGCACTACATTATATAAAAACATAAATGCAAGGTTGCAAGCTTTATTCATAATCAAACCATGAACCAAAATTGAGAACTCTCAGTTTCAATTAAATTTGAAAAAGTAAACTATAATAAGAAAATATGCCTAATGTTGTTATATTATGTTACCTGTAGGATGCTATAAAAGCTGCTTACAAAATAAATAAATAAAAAGCTACAAAAGCTGAAATAACACCTCTTCCTACAACCTAGTCCTCTTGCGAGCTGAATAAACAGCGAAGATACATCGTGATGGGATTATACGGGCTGATGCGAGAAAAACAAACCTATTTGTTACTGATGGGCTTATACGGGTTTTGCTTATTTACAAAAAAAAAAAAAAAAAAAAAAAAAAATCGGGTGATATATCGTGATTTCGTTTCGGTCAAGATATCGGCCGATATTTGTAAATATCGGCCGATATCTTCAAAACGAGATATTCAACGATATATCATGTATCGTCTCGTTTTGAGGCCAAAACGAGATCTCGGCCGAGATATCGGCCGAGATGGCCGATATTTAAAACACTGGGAGGTACCACTTAGGCATACTTGTATTACCGTGTTGTATTACACTTCTCACAAGTGCACAATGTTTGCAAAAATTGGATGCACACATGATGGATGGATATTATGCGAGAGGTTATTTGATTTTTACCCTTAACAAATTTCGAGGACCAAATTTCCTAAGGGTGGGAGAATGTAACACCCCGTATTTTATGACAATTAAATATTTGACAATGCATATGTGTGTGTGTATATATATATATGTATAGACATAAATATATAAAAAAGAAAAGATTAATGCAAATAACAATGCAATGCATGCGTTAAAAGAAAGAAGAAATTGGTTGCATGCAGTGTAATTATGTTGCATGCAATGATTTACAAATGTTATGCATTAATAAAAAAAAGAAAAAAGAAAAAAAATATGCATGCAAAATGATAAGGTTACATGAAATGGTTTAAATAAAAGAATACAACGAACATGAAAAGAAGGTAAAAGATAAAGAACAATGACCACCATTGTTTTAAGCCTTGTTAACAAAAGCCTAAGTAGTCCAGTTGGTTAGAGCATGTGACTTTCATAAGAGTGGCGCATGTTCAGTCACCGCAGGCGCCATATTTTTATTTTAAAGGAATGGGTAAAATAACACTTGTTCTTAAGAGAAAATATGTATAAATGCACATATAAGGAAAAATATACATATAAGGAAGTACAAAAATATATATATACATGTATATGAAAATATATGCATATATATTTGCATATATATATATATATGTATATATATATACAAAGGAGAAATTCAAAATAAGGCTGGAATCAAAGAAATAGGGTAAGAATTAAATAACGGCATAACACCGTTTGAATTTTGAAAACGAAATAAAAGTTGTGCGCATATATATATATACGTATAAAATGGTCATTAGAAGTTATGTATACATATAAAGACCTTATATATTAATATAATTCTGATTTAAACTAAAGACCATGCGCAGAAAAAAACGAGCCGGGGTCAACCTAGGGGTCGGCCCAGGCACGGGTGTGTCGACCCTAGTGTCCAGATCTGGGTAGATTCATCAATGAATCTGAACTATTTTCTTAACCATGTTCGTTGCTGAATCATCACTGCATGCACGATAAGATCCTAAACACATATAAATAGGCTAGCAGAGCCTACCCTAAATCTCACATTTTCTGAGAAGCTACCCAAGCTCTGTCATTCTTCCTCCTCCTCAAATCTCTTCTAAAAAAATAAAATAATTAGTTTAGGAAAATTCAAGATTGGACGAAAAGAATAATAAAGAAGGTGTTCATAATTCTATTCGAAGTAAGGTAAAATTCTTGGATCTAGTCAATTTAAATTTCTTCTCTTTCTTCCCTTTTTATTTTAGTTGAGAATTGTGGATCTATGGTTGTTTAGGTTCTAAATTCAGTTAGGAGAACCATGGAATGTTAGATTTAGACCAGATTCATGAATTGGAAAGCTATTAGGTGAGTGGATTAATTTATACCTTTTTGATAATGGTATATTTATCGTTTGACATTCCCCGTAAATATGCAATGTAAATTTGCCAGAATGATTAATCTGTTGAAATGTAAATCTGCTAGAATGATTAATCTGTTGAAATGTAAACCTGTTAAAATATATGGAAACGATTACTGTTGTATACATACACATTCTAATAACTTGTTAATTGGGTACTGTAAGTTAAGTTACAGTAAAATTGAGATAAATACATGTTAATCAATGGCATATTATGTACTTGGAACCTTAACTGTAAGAATTGGGATAATTACATGTTTATTCGTTAGATTGGAATAATTATCGTATTAATGATTACAAGTTATTCTTTTTAAATAAAGTCGATTACATGTTAGGAAGAACATGCGACATGATAATTAGAAATGGACTTAATATGATATTAAGTATGGCATCTAAAATTAGATTATAGTAAAATTTGGAAATAATGGATATGCCTAAATCTACAGAAAATAGAAAATTGTAACCGCACTTAGACACGAGGTTAAATTCAACTTGTGGTAAAAGTCTGCCTAGAACTGCCCGGAAAATCCAGCATCCACAAGTTGTTAATTTAATGTGAGGGGTCTAGTGCGAAAATATATATGTAACGGTGCTAAGACACGAGGTTAAGTCCAACTTGTGGTAGAATTCTGCTCGGAACTGCCCGACAAATCCAGCATCCACAAGTTGTCGACTTAATGTGAGAGGTCTAGTGCATAAATATATATATATATATATGCATATAAAAGGATATAAATAAATGGAACTAATTGTGACGAATGGAAATGAATAGGAAATGAAGGAAAGTTACAACAGTAAAAGAAGTGGAATGAACGAGGAATGATAATAACCTATTATAATTAATTACATTAATGAGAATGTTATATAATAGGTAGGCTTGCCCTAGGGGACAAGTGGAAATTATAATATAAGTTATAATAAATGGAAAGGAAACTTATTATTAAACCTTAGTTAAGAGAACTAAGTTAATAAATAAACAACGACAAGTTGTAGTAAAAATGTATGATGGAATTATGATTAAATAAGAAAGAAAGAGGTGAATATATGAGATGAAATAAGTTATATTTAATCATAAATAATAAGTGACATGTTAAACAGAAAACATGTGAATTGACATGAAGTATACTTAATTACATATTAAGTAGAACATGTTATTGTAACTATGGAATCAGACAATGAATAATATAAAGAGATTGTAGATTACAGACCACGGATTACAATCTAGAGTGTAACATGTTATGGGCTTATTAACAAACTTAAATGGGTTAAGTTGTATAACTGAAATTAATAAGAAAGAGAAAGTTGGTAACTTGAATAAGAAGTCAACGTGAATGGGAATAACCAAGTTAACATGAAATCTGATGGGGTAGAGCAAGCGCGTAATTAAATGTTCAGACATAGGGTCTAATAACACATCAACCTGAAGCGCTTGGACCAATCTGTACGTTTGAAGGAGAATAACCAAACGAGGTAGATCATCATGGTGTCATGGGACACGAGAGGAGTGCACATCCATCTGATTATTCTACCTGTTATGCCTGTTGTTTTGCTGATATTCTGCTGGCTCCGAAGGACTGGAAGGGGAAGCACGCTGCTAAGTGGGACATGGAGGGTACTCCTGGTAGTCCTTTGTGCGGTGATAGCATTCGGACTATTCTCATAGAGGTTAGGTCTACGCGTTACTACTTGGTGAGTATACCTTGACTGTCAATGGGAACAGTCAGAAGGCTATAGGGTGGCATAGGTGATTCAACGATCCACGGTTTCCTTTTGACTAGGCTGGGTTACGACCATTTTTATCGAGTTACTGGCACTTCTAACCATCTGTTTGATAGTAAGTTGTCGGGTACCAACCACCGACAGTCAGCATGATACATAATGCGTGATGCTGAAAGACGGAGAGCTAAACCAAAAGACCAAAAACCTTTTGCTACTAAGGCTTTGGGCGAGGGACAGGCCAATTAGGATATGGACGTTGTTGTTTTATAGGGCCACATCACTAGTTCTCAATTCTTTTTGTCTTTCACTAGTTGAGGGAGGGGTTAGGTGGGACCATAGCCACTGAAAATGCTGACCTTAGCATCTATGTATACAGATATCTGAAAAGCTCCCGATCGAGTTCCGTGCTTCTTGCATAACCCTGTTACGGAACTCGGTGCACAATAGAGGATATGTGTAGTTAAGGCATCGAGTACGATTGACGATACGTACATGGGAAATCTAGATACATGCATGTCTGCTCTGGTTGGTGTATCATATACTCTAAGGCATTACCTGTGATGGAATCTGATTCGATCGAATGGTTCAAAGATGGTAGTCCATACGCTTACATAGCATGGCGATGGTGGTTCTATGCGGAACGCAGCGTTGTTATATAGAGATCCGTATGTCACTCATGCGTAGGTTGTGGGACTGCGTATATTTTTGTGGCGTTACGACGGAGACCGTGCAAGTAGGGTACCATGGGGGTGTACCTTAATATTAGGGGTAGCTACATATATACTATATTAGGTTAATCCACTGGGAAGTAAATGCGTACGACGTATGTGTAAGCCTTGAGTGCTGTTAACCCAAGCAACCTGATAAATAAGAAAACGTAATTGAACGGTATATGTAGGGTTATCCAAAATGTGTACTTTAAATACAATCACTAGAACTTGTGTTTGACCCCCTCCTCATCACGTATTCGCAGGTTAGACTTGTGGCGGAGATATGATAGCTTTGGATACTGGTTAGGCAGTATTAATATATGGGTAAGGCTATATTTTGATTATATTATATTTTATCCATTCCGCTGTGAGATGTTTTCTGAGCTCTGGTATATTTTATATCTTTGTCTATTCTTCAGGATACCAGAAAATCCAATAGGAGTTTTAATAGATTAGAATTTTGAAAAGAAAAAAAATCAGTCTATCGGAATTTGGGTTGTTTCAGTGATTCCATGATTCTATGAATCAGTGAGTTATGTGGTTTTGTGATTTTATCTTGTGATTTCTATGATTTCATAGTCTTCCCTTCGTGTTAAGTGATTCCAAGTGTCGATTGCCCTAACAGTGGAGTTCGGGTAATTTGTGCTAAGGTAGTGTTTACATCCATATTCATGTTTCTCGCTTACATAGCCATCTGCTAATCTTGTGGACTTATGATGTGCTTTGTTGACCTATGTATAACATTACTTTTTGATGGAAAGGAAATCACTATATCAGAGTTTCCGTATAAATATGTGTCTTGAGATTCCTTTTCTTATGAAAAGGAATTAGTATCTGACTGATATTTTATTTCACCTTTCATTATACTGGTTTGTAAGCTAGATGGACCCATGTGTATTCCTCGGGTCAGACCGAGATGGTACAGGCTTGGTTGCCTTGCTTGGAGTTTAGCTGTGTCACTATTGGATTTTACCACTCGAAGTTACTCGCAGTCCTGTGTTGTTTGTTCGAGCCTCATTCCATGTGTACCTTATTGTATGTGTAATGGTTTATGTATAACCATTTGTTATAGTACATGTATTCGTTGTATTCTAGTGTTGTAATATTATGTAATCTATTATGAGAGTTGTAATTGTGTATGTAATGTACTGTGTTTTGAAATATCTTGTGGCCGTGTAGAGTTGTATTATACTAGTATTATGTATGTCGAGCCATATGAAAAAAAATAAGGAGCACATCATCGAAGTACTTAGGACTTATTAATGCAAATATGTGAATGATCACTCCTAACACGCCCTATTGTCCGTTCTAATAAACATCATTACTTGTTAATGCTCTTTATTAGCATGAGCCTCAGGGACGGGTGGATATTATCATACTCTCTACCAATATTGAAAACCACTTTAACAACTGTGCAAGTTGTGGAGAATCCAGAATGAAGTAGGATGGATTTGGAGGCAGTTACTAGATTTGAAGAAAGAGAACGATGATGGATAGACTTGACCTTCGATTTATAATTGAAATAACTAAAACATGAGCCATATCCAGGCTTAGTGTGTGTGCGTATGTATGTATGTATATGTATATGTGTATGCATGTGTATATATATAAGTGTGCATGTATATATATATATATATGTATATATGTATATGTGTATATATATATATTGACAAGAAATTCAAAAGTAACAAGCAAGAAATAAATGTCGGCATAACGCCGTTTGAATTTCATAAATAATTAAATAGATTAGAAAGAAACTTGGCAAGGGCATGACATTAATCATAACATTTATTGCATAGCTATTAACGAACAAAAATTTAGGAAGCTATACGCGAATGTATACGCGCAAGTTTGAATATGAAATCTAAAACGTACGTTATAAATGGAAGAAATAATATATTAAAGAATATTAGGTAAGAAGAATAACGTTGAGTGCAACGTTAAACGAAAATTTAAATAGGAATGAAATTAACGTTCGTGACCCAATGTTGGTTAGAGTGACGTGGATTTAATGTTTTCTATGGCTTAGATTTTATTTATTTCAATCCGACGAACGAGGTCCTTCTGAGCATCTATAAAGAGATCAGTAGGGCCTAGCCTCCAACTCATATTTTCTGAGAGGGCACCAGAGCTCTGCCATTTCTTCTCATCCAAACTCTTCAAAAAATAAATATATTAGTTTTAGGATTTCTAATTCAAGATTTGGAGTAAAATATTATAGACTTAAGCTATAGATTCTTAGATCCTTCGTCCAAAAAAATTTACAAATTCGAATCAAAATAGAAAGCAGTGCAAATCCAAATAAGATCCAAGAATTCTACACAGTCAAGTGAGTGGATTAACCATATTTTCAATAATAGTATTTTTGTATCGTTTGATTCCTGCTAAAATTTACAATTTGTTCTTCTTTCCCCATCTTCTACGTCAAAATATACCGTTTATGTCAAATTTTGGTTATGACCGAAAATTGAATAAAATTGGTATTATGTGCAAGTTTATTTTAAAAGAAAAAAAATGTGTGATCCTCTATAAAGAAGAGAGCACACACATATATATAAAAACATAAAACAATAACTACCGACAAGCATGGTAGGTAACCAATAGTGGACAACATACGAAAAGCGAACCATCGCTAACAAAAAACAAAAATAAGGAAATAGATGGACGAGCTCCCAAAAAATAATCGCCCATCATACTTCAAAATCGAGTTCCGGCAAGCCCACCATCCGATTATGAAGTATATTGTAGCGACCTGAGAAATTCGACACTAATACATCCCGTATCTAAACTCAAGTACCAAAAATCTAGAAGTCTAGAAGGCAAAATATTAGAGGGTGAGATAAGGAAGAAAGAAAGTTTAGAATAGAAGAATAAGAAGAAGAACCAACACATAATCAGAGTCTCACATCGCAGCAGAACAAAATATAATATAGAAATAAATCTTTATTGAGAGCTTGTAATAAAACATACAATCATCAGATTACATCAATACATCTAGACAATTATAATAATATGTCTTCATATACAACACACATCAGAATAATAATTTTATAATATCATACCTTTGAACTCTTCCAGCTCGTCTCTTCATAGCACTCGATAACCCGAACCTGTAAAACTAAGTCTGAACTGGGCATTGCAAACAACAGGATCCGTCCGATGAGCCAGCGTGAGAAAAACTCACTAAGTTCATGGTATCATCCAACTTGATTTTAAAGTTAAAATCTTTTTAGAAAAAAGGATAATTGTAAGACAAAATCCACACATAAATACAGATGGTTTTTACATTACGATAACCCAAAACATTTGAAATCTTATCTATTCTGATATTATAATTGTGTCTAAGTCAAATAAATAATCATCTAGCAGAAGGCTTGCATCTCACGCTCTACATATATAGTCTATAATAAAAAACCGCGGGTTCTTATTGGAGAATGGATTTCCAACTATGGCAAGGTATGGGAACACCTTCTGACAGTGTTGTGTACCTCTAAGAAAAATACACTAGGATTCAACAAGAACATCTTACAACCCTGACAAAACATGACCGACCATTCATTTCGCTTGAATGTTCCGAATATATTGTCACCTTATAGCTTTTTGTTGCAACCACCGTAATTCCCGGGTGATACAGTTCGAAATAAGAACAATATGAAATTTCTCTAGATGGTGACAATACATTCTAATGGGAGCGACTCATTTAGCCATGCGACCTACCGGATTTTATACCATTTCCCAGTTGAAGAGGCTTGAGGTTATAATTACCTTTTAGAACATCTGACCACCATTCACATTGAATGCCATTTCGTCTGATCCCCAATAAATCACAAATTGACGTCCCTAAAAATACCCTGGGTGTTAAGCTAAGATAAGGTGTCTTCTTCGCCACCAGCAGAAATGTGTTTGAGGAAATCAATGTACGTGACCCTTTTGGAAATACTCTATCAGATATCTGTCCATACAAGTTGTCCTGGGACTGGACAAACCGAAGGCACCCTCCTACCACATCCTAGGAATCACCATATAGATCAGTAGCGATTAGTCCTTGCAATCTGTAGATTTCAACCATGACAGAATCACAATATATTAGGGATCAGTCAGAGTTTTTATGTAATTCTTCCAATTATGAAGATCATGGTCTTCAATTGCTCCATCTTGATCAACATCTTCTACGTTTACATATTCATTAGTCCGAAATGGTTTTTGAAATAAAAATTCGATTCATGTCTTTCCGTGTCAACAACGCGTTAGGCCAGATTTTGATAGTCGATTATTTAACTATCAAAATAATCATAAAAATAAAATGAATCCATTGGGTTATTACACAACGTCACTAGCCCTTTTTAAAATTTCCATTCGTTAATCAAAAATCTGTAAAACTCCCAATATTTGGAAACACGACTTTTTACTTCTTATTTTAAAGATTATATTATACTCAAATGCTTCTATTCAACTTTTAAAAAAATTCAAATTATATTTTATAATACCATACTCTCTTTTTGGAAACCTTATTTAAATCTTAACCATATTTTTCTTAATTTACATATTATGTGAACTATTATTTAAAACCCTTTTCTATTAACTTTAATAAGCTCGAATATATTATTTACAAGCCTTCATTCTATTATAAACAGAACCTTTTAATAAACATCTGATAAGTTTATTTCAAACCCATTTTATTAATACCTCGATAAAACCTCGTTTCTTATTTAATATAGCGAATTTAGATCTCATCTTTATAACTCAACTCGCCTAACCACTTTATTCAAATTTTGGTTTCGATTTCCATTTCATACCTTCTGCAGCCCCTAACAGTAAGTCAGCAAGAAAACATTTCCCTAAATATCAACCTCGAAGGTCGAAATCAACATCAGATCAATACTCAGAAAATCATTTAACTCAACCGGTCTCCAGTTAGATTCTAATTCTTTAATTTCATATCTTGGACTTTTCTTTCATTCACAGGCTATTTCTAATAACTCATCCCAATAATATATTCAATAACTTGGGTTTTTAATAACTTCGTCCAACCTGGATTTCAATAAGAATTCAATTTTGAATTTAAACTTAAATTGTATTACTCTTGATATAAATTTGCTTAAAATATCATCAACTATAAATAGGCCTTATAATTTCATAAACCTCCATTAATAAATTTTAAATCCCAAGATTTCCATTTTGATTAATATTAAATACTAATAACTAATTTTCAATATTTATAAAAATCCAAATGGTTTACTTCACCATTAACTATCTCCATTAAATTAACAAACTAATTTAATAATCGATTTCAGTTAAAACAGTTGACTTGGTCAACTCTAAACATGATTGACTCGTTAATCACTCCTCATTTAGTCTTATTATTTAAATTAATTAATAATATAATTAATTTTTTTATTTTGTTATTATTAAATTAATAATAACCAGTTTCCATATAATCCCATTTTAATTGTTTCTTAAAAACAATTTATCTCGATTACTAATCGTTACGTTAATTCCTGCCCACTTGCTTATCAATCGTATCAATATAAGACTTAGCTTTAAAAGTCATTTAATAATTACTTATAAACTTAAATAATAAACAATAAATATTTATTTCCTTTTTATAACTTCCGTTCAAAATAATATATTTCAAATTCTATCTTCATTTATAAAATAAAATTTATAACTTCCTTACTGTAGGTAAATCATTTTCTATTAAATGATGTATATGTATAGGCTATCTGCTATTAATTTCTCAACCAATACTACCCATTGGTTAATAACAGAACAAACGTGGAATTTGGATTAAACAATCAATTATCCAATCATATTTGTTAAACAATTCATATAATGGTCATATGAAAATAAACAATAAAATCGAGGAATCCTGTTGGATCCCTCTAACATGTTTTTCCCTTCATCCAAATAGGTTACCTTAAATAAAATAATTCATTCAATTATCTACTATAATAAACATAAATAATAAATTCAACTAATAACGGTCAATTAATAACAAAAATTCAGGCATCCTATTTTTAATTTAAATATGTTTATATTATTATTAATGTAACCAACAAGGTAAGTTACCTCAATTGGAAATAATCGTTATAAATAACGATTTGGTTCGATTAAATTAAACCAATGTTTAATTTAAATCAGTTATATGAAAATATCAGCATATATCCAAATAATCAACAAATCATCCAATAATTAGAAAACATAATACAAAAAAATTAAACCCGACATATATAGAATATAAGTGGGACAACTGAGTGAGTTTTACTTACCTTGGTTTAATTCGTCGACTAAAACGAGTCATTTTGACAAAATTAAACATGTGTTTAATTTTGTCAGAAAACTCTAGTAGCTTCCAATGTTGACCAAACCAGCTCAGACACGTACCTTGTAACAACCCAGAATTTCAGAACCAATTTAAAATTTTTATTTTAGCTATTTTAGCTATTTTAATGGATTTTGAATATTTAAAATGATTTATTTTACATAATAATGACTAAAAATTTATTTTAAACAAAGTTAGAACGTATAAATTTATTTTAATTATAAAATAAACTTGAAATGGAGCGGTAGTTTGAAAATTCGATTTCAAATTTCAAATGAATGTACCGGATTCAAAATAAATCGGATTTCAGTAATAACAAGAAATATTTGAATCTCTTTAAAAATATCTTTCTAACTAATGTGAAAAATTAAGATTTCATAACAGGAACAAAAAGATTTGTCCAGTTTAAAATTCAGAATAGTCGCTATGGAATTTATATATATTTAATATAATATATAACCCTTAAAAATAGCCATTTTGCAAACGACCTCCGTTTTTGATGAAACCACTTTTATTGGATCCGGAAAGTCGAATTATTGTTAGATTCTAATTTTCATAATTTTTGGAATTAATATGAGAGCGTGGTGGATTTAAACGCGTTTGGTCAGTTCAATTTGAATTTAATCGATTGGAAATTGATCATTTTTCAAACGGTCTCCAAATTCGACAGAATTAGTTTTATTAGGACCGTATAGTCAAAACATAGCTAGATTTATTTTTCTGAAAATTTTGGAGTCAGTATGTGGACCCGGTAAATTAAAATGTGCGTTTAAATTCAACATATATTGATTTATATTTTAGTTTTGATGTAAATGGATCGAAACAATCGAATTGGCTTATCATACATATCTCATTGTGTCCAGAATGGGGGAATTTAGCTAGGGTCGACAGTCGTTGGGTTAGATTTGGAGTTAGAATGAAAAATTAACTTTTTGGAGAATTAAATTAAATAAATATATGGCCCCCTTTACTCTCCATCGTTCAGTTTTAAAATATAAAAAAAAATCGTTGACCGTCAGCCCTTTCCCCACAATCGATCGTCACCCCCTTTGTCGCCTCCGCCGCCATCAAGCTGATCGCCAGCCCTCCCCCATCGGTGCCGCCCTCTCCTCCTCTCCTCCATTCTCTCTCTCTCTCCCTCTAAATTGAAGTCGCGCCTAAAAAAAACTGCCGCACCCGAAACCTAGCATCCAAGACCGCCGCCCCTACCACCAGAAGGCCGCCGCCGCCTTTAGCAACCCCCTGCGTCCTCCCCCGACCCTCCACCGCTACCGTGGGACCCCCCATTCGCCGAAAACCCTGTAAGTAATTTAATTTTCAATATAAACACTCTTGTTTTATTTTCAGATCTTTATATGAAACACCATTGATTTGTTTTTAGCTTTTTTTATATATAAACAACACTGTTTTTATTTTTAGAAATTTATATACATTACGATATGTTAAAAATTTGATTTTTATGTATATGGTAGCAATATAAAATTTTGATTTATATATATATGATAGCGCCATAAAAATTTGAATTTATATATATGATAGTGCCATAAAAATTTGATTTTTTATGTATATGGTGGCAATATAAAATTTTGATTTTTATATATATGATAGCGCCATAAAAATTTGATTTTTACATATATGATAGCACCATAAAAATTTGATTTATATGTATATGATAGCGCCATAAAGATTTGATTTTTATATATATAATAGCATTATAAAAATAAGATTTTTATATATATAACAACGATATAAAAATATGATTTTTATATATATAATAGAGATATAAAAATATGATTTTTATATATGTAATAGCGATATAAAAATATGATTTTATAAATGTAGTAGCTTTATAAAAGTATGATTTCTATATAGAAAACTAATTTATGAAAATGTGATTTTTATATATATAGCTTTGAATAAAAATGTGATTTTTAATATATATGTAGCGTTATATAAAAATGTGATTTTTAATATATATATACCGGGTGAAGCAGATTGCGATGAAACTGACTGGAAGTAGAACGGAATCCAAATCACCCATTAAAGAATGACTGAGTGGAAACCAAAGGTGAGAACTCCTTCTCAATAAAATTTTGTATAGTTATTTAATGTATTTTATAACTGTAAATACATAGAAATTTCTAGTATAGATTTTTATTTGAATTATATGGAGTTCAACACTCGAATTCGCACAATCACATAAATTGAAAGCGATGTATGAATGTTACCGACACACGGATTTCATACTCCGCGAATAGCCACTTATGGCGCCGTAAATGACATTGGGGTAGTTGAGTATTTATTTATTTGGATGTTCTGTGTGATTTGATTATGGTTGTGAAATTGACTGTACTATGGTATGATTGATTAGATTGATGGCTTGTGTATGGCGCGAGCCAGTATTAGGCGAGAGATAAGGCTAGACCTTATTTCGGTTTTAATATCGCACCGTTATGCTGCCGAAATTTTCTAAAATGTGTTAGAAAAATTAATAGCTGGTTAAAAATATTATTATTAACATATATATGAGATATATAAAATGACTATTATGGAATAAATACTAGTTCGCTAAAAATATTATTTTTAGTTTATAACTGCAATGAATAAAATTATTTAGGCATTGTATGGAATTTTATAAGCAAAGCTATAAATTCTATATAATTATTGGATAGTTAAAAATAAGTTTACACATCCATTTACAAATCGGACGACTTTTTTATGCTCGCCTATTTTTGTGATATCGATTGGGACGATAATTTTTACACATCGCCCAAGTGCACAAGTAATAATTATCATTTGATGGTTGAAAACTGCCCACGGGTATTGGGATGATATTTGACATACACTAATCCCAATATTTAATTATATGTCAATTGATGGATCGACAAACTATGATAAGCATTATTTATTAATTTTAATGCTTATGCAGTTGTGTAATGCAATCTGGATGATGGTTGATTGTGTATAATTATTGTTGTGTACACGTGTGTATAAAATCCATATAAATAACATTTATGGCAGTTGACTTTGTCTGATTCCAATTTTGAAAGAAAGAATATTTTAAAATAATATTTAGTAAAGGATTAAAATATGATTTTGATGTTTGATTTGGGATGGACATGAAAATATTGAAATATATAAACCCGTGTTTATTAGTTATGCGCCATTATGACGCGAATGATAATTATATCGATTTTATTCATTTTCATAATGAATATCGAAAAGGAAATTATTTCCAAATCAGATATTTTGAACATATTATCATTCAAATATTATTATGATAAGGAGTATTCAATTTTGATTTAAAATTGAAATGAAAGTGGGAATCGTTTTTAAAACGAATTTATAAAATACGTTTTAAACGAAGTATTATATATATATATTTAATGGCCTGAATAGAACGCGCCGCGCCATGACCGTTCACGAATTTCGACCATTGACTTCGAATTGACATTACGGGAGATCCGACCATCGGATTCTCCTAAAATCGGAACCATTTGGTTCGTATCGAAAAAATATTTCCAAAGAATATAAGAGATTTGAAATCTAACGGTTGAATTTGGAATTATGTCCAAATCAAATTTGGAAAATGTCGTTGTAACAGTTCAATGACCGTTTATGAAAATCAACTGAAAGGGCCTTAATAAATTTATTAAAAATACTAATAATTTGTGTAAAATCATAATAAATGATTTGGAAAGAATTAGGATGAAAATTTCCATGTTTGTAAAGATATAAATATTTTTTTATCAAAATGAACTAGTTATTAACTAGATTTGAAATCCAATAAAAAAAATTTAATAAAATAAATTGGATTTGTGAATGGTTTTAATATAATCAGAAATTTCCATCGAACAAATTGGAATGGATTTGGAATGGAAATAATCTTTGGAATATTTCAATATTGGATTCCGTGATTATACGGATATTGTAATGGAAATTTGGAAGATATTTTTATATCGTTATTTCCAATACGATATTTGTTGGTTTCAGAATTTTATATTTAATATAAGCCGATATAATTTCTATTCAGAGCCTTGTATTTAATATCAAATGGGATTTGGGTTTGTCGTGAATGATGTCTTCAGTAACACTGTTCTTAAAACCAGTTGAGAAAAGAATAAATCTTTTAATTAAGATTTAGAGAAGTTTACCAATTAATTAATATTTAAGTGGAATTGGATTAAGAATTGGATTTTTGGGTTTATCGTGAACGATGTTTTAAATATCACTTGTTCTTTAACCCGATTAACAGTGAAGTTAAGATTTAGAACTTATAAATATTTATTCTAAGATTTAATGGAATTTTCCAAAGTAAAGTTTTCCAAATTGATAAAATAAATTGGGATTGAATGGAATTCGATTTGGTAATAATCGAAGTGAGCTTCTGTGGAGGAAGACTGTTAATATATATGGAATTTAAAAGGCTTTGTCGTTATTCCATTTATATTAATAGTCGGATATAGACATTGATATCGATTATATATTGATCTTTTTTCCGTGACGATTCCATAATTAATGGAATGCGATTTTGGGTTTATCGTGAACTGTGTTTTAAATGATATTGGTTCTTTAACCTAGTTAAAGACAGGATTTCATGTCTAACATTGTATTTCGAACTGTATTGTTGATCTCTACTAAATATATATCTGTTTGGTGGTGGATAATTTATTCTCTTTCGTAACACCCTTCTCTGAGACGTACGAGCTTAGAGGTTATATATCGGCAGAAATCAATGCTACGGTGTAGATTGTTGATGCGTCACGTTTGATTTCCCAAAGTTAAATAATCATTAATAATGATTTTTGGGGAGACTAAAACTAAGTGGAGTTTTAATGAATCTTTAATTAGATTGGAATGTGAACATGATAATTTAAATTATCAAATTTGGGAAATGATCGAGAATGGAGTACCATTAGTTTTACTCCAAGCGATTGTTAAATCTTTAATTAGATTTGAATGTGAAATGGTAATTAAATTTACCGATAACACCATGGTGTTAGATATGGAGTATTGCCAGTTTTGCTCCATGGGATGAATAGGTTGTGTAACAACCCGCAAATTCTGAACCAATTTAAATTTATATTTTAGAAATTTTAATGGAAATTTAATAGTTAAAATAATTTATTTTAAATAATAACAACGAAAAAATTTATTTAAATCGAAGTTAAAATGAATATATTAATTTTAATATAAAAGGAGTTAGAAATAGCACGGTAGTTTGAAAAGTCAAACTTGAACTTTGAATGACTGTACATGATGCAAAATTTAACAGATTTTAGTGTAACCAAAAATATTTGAATCTATTTAAAAATATCTTTCCAACGAATCCGAAAATTTGAAATTTCATAGTGGGAATCAAATGTTATGCCCAGTTTAAAATTCAGAAAAGTCGCTGTAGAATTTATATATATTTTAATATATAAAATACCCATTTTTCAAACGACCTCCGTTTTGGACGAAACCACTTTTGTTGGATCCGGAATGTCAAGTTATTGCTAGGTTTCAATTTTCATAATTTTTCGAATTAATATGTGAGCGTGACGAAAGAAAATGTGATTTGTCAGTTTCAGTCAAATCTGATAGACCAGAAAATGACCATTTTTCAAACGGTCTTGGAATTCGACGAAATTAGTCTTGTTAGAACTGTATTGTCAAAACATAGCTAGAAATAATTTTTCTGGAATTTTTAGAGGTCGTATGTGGCCCCGGTGAATTTAAATGTAAGATTGAATTAATTAAATAAATGATTTAAATGTTAAATTAAATAAAACAAGCTGGAGATGATCAAACGGGCTGACGGGACCTAGCCCATTGCGTCCAGAACGTGGGTATTTGCCTGTGGACAACTCTGGTTGGGCTAAAATTGAACTTGTTAAGGTCTTATGGGCTAAAATCAATAAATTAAAAAATATAATATTATTTTATTATAAATATAAGCAAAAACACAAAACCCTAATCTACCTAACCTAGCCGCCGCCATGTCTAATTGGATGGATAGAAAGCTCCGAATTTCTTTCACCTTGTTCTTCTAATCCACACAACAAAATTCAAATTTCTATATACCAAATTAAATAGCATTCAGAGGGCCTCAATCCGTGCGGTGGTGATCAATTTTCATTAAGCAAATTGAGAGATTCCTGCACCCAAACTGTAACGAACTGGGATTTTCGACCCAGAAAATCAACATAAAACCCATGTTAATTATTCAGGTATCGAACATTCCAGATCATTAATAGAAAGAAGTTAGAGGTTGAGAATAGATAAGATAGAAAATTAGAATAGAAGAAGAATAACACAATCAGAGTAAACACGAATCTCACAGCGGGACGAATAAGATACAATATATAACATAACTTTGCAATAAAACAGTATGTATATACAATGTTTATCAGAGTACAACACTTACACACAACGGAAATAACAATAGCTATAAAATCCTGAAGCCTCCTGCTTCAAGCTCCTCCAAGTATATCTGTAAAGACCTGAACTACTTGACTGCCCGTACAAGTTTGGGCACCCAAGAGTTTAGGGAAAACAAAACAAAATAAACTCTGGGTCAGTCATGGGACTGGTGTGAGTAAACTCAAATCATTTGGTTTAACTTTTTAAAATCCTTTTCAAAAGAAAAGATAATCGTAAGACCAATCCACACATAAACACGGACGGTTTTTACCTTATGATAACCCAAAACAGTTTTGGAAATCAATACTTCTCTGATAGTATAATAATGTCTAATCACAAGTAATTATCAATCTAGTAGAACGATTGCATCTCACGTTCCACATATATAGTATACAAACAAAATCGCGGGCGCTTATTGGAGATTGGATTCCAACTATGACAAGGTATGGGACCACCTGCCGATAGTGTATCTCTAGAAACGAATACACTGGGTTCAACAAGAACGTCTTGCAACCCGGCCCACACATGACCGACCACTCATTTCGCTTGAGTGTGTCGAATGTATATCACCAACGGTTGGGAGCTACCCACCGTCTCCCGAAAAGGGACAGCATCGAACATAGATATAAGAATGAAATGGATTTTCTCTAGATAGATGATATACACCCTAATGGGAGCGACCCACTTAGTCATGCTGCCTGCCCGATTTCTGTCATTTCCCGGTTGATGAGGCTTGAGGTCATTTCGTATCTTTTGAAATACTTGACCACCATTCACTTTGAATGCCACATCGTCATACCCGTCAAATCAAAAATTGATTTCCTCAAAAATACCACGGGTATAAAGCTAAGAGAAATGAATTCCTCCTCCACCAAACGTAAGTACGTTTGAAGAGATCAACTTACGCGATCCTTTAGATATACTCTGTTAGACATTCGTCCATTCACGTTTATCCTGGGACTGGACAAACTGAAGGCACTATTCTGTAAACAGGATAGCCCTTGCATAACTCCGTCTTCAATATTTGATCGCAACGCTAACGTCCATACAGAGTGGTTTTCAGATGATGAATCTGATCCCGGTCTCTCTGCATTTACGACGGAGAAATGGTCAAAAACTTTGATAGTCGGTGATTTAACTATCAAAGAAAAACAGGTGTGCAAACAACGATATTATTTCTGGATGGAAATTCTATCGATCAATCATCAATCAGCACTTATCTCTTTCTATAAAGTTATCTTTAATTTATCCATTAATTTATTCATTTACTCTTTTCTATATTCTCAACATTTCTTATTTTCTAGATTGGGAAATATACGTCATCAATCATTGGAAAACATTTCCATCTCTGTTTCACGTATCACTGTCATTCCAGTATTCTTTCTCATCAACATTTCATTTTCTATGATTAGAAAATATCTCCGATTATGTTTGGAAAATGTTTCCAAAATTTATTCATTTGATTTAAACAGATGTTTAAATAAAACATCACTAAGCCAATTTAAACCCTTACACTCATTGGCTCAATTCACTTAACCAATCCTCAATACCGAACTTTACCCATCCCTTAGTTAAAAACGAAGTCAGTCAAGTTGGGGTATAATTACCTCTCAGAGCTTAACTGAACAACATTTCTAACCTCGAAAGAGACAAAGTTCACCCTTTTTAAACCTTTAACAACTTCCTAACGTAACTCGGATTCTATTTATGAATCCCCTTCTTTATTTTAAAACATTGATTTGAACTATAGCATTATAATTCCTTCTTCCTAAATATCAAATTTCAAAATATAACTTTTATCCCTTAATTTAACTAATTAACTAAACCTCAAATTTATCCATAAATAAGTAAATCTTGATTAAAACGAAAAGTAATTATTACTTTACCGAATTCGATATAATCGAATTTAATGTATAATTCACTCTCAAATAATCACTACTCGATAACTCTCTTTCGAATAAACTATATTCGATAACTCTTTCGAATAAACTATATTCGATAACTCTTTCTTCGAATTACTATATTCGATAATCTCTCTTCGAATGATTCACATTCGATTAACTTTCTACGAATGATTTACATTCGATTAATCTCCTTTCGAATAAACTATATTCGATTAACTCCTTTAATTTTATTCGAATAAACTATTTCGAATAACTCCTTTGGATTTAACTCATTTGGATTGACTCGGTTTGATTAACTCATCTTGGCTAACTTAACTCGATTAACTCAACTTATTTACTATATTTATTTAACTCCTATCTAATAACTAATATTTGATTAATTTATATTCGAATAGCTATGTCTGTTTTAACTTTATTTCGAATGGCTAATATTCGATTTAACTCCATTCGTTTGACTCTAGATCGCGGCAATCACAATGGTTACGCCTGATTCCCTCAGGAAACATCCGACCGCCGTAGGCTATCTGCAGCCCTGCGAATTACGCTAGCAGTCGCACGAAATGGCAACACATCCTAATTAACTATGTTTGACTAATTCTATCTCAAATAACTATATTCGATCAACTCTAATTGAATAACTAATATTCAATTAATTCTAATTCGATTAACTCTATCTGATTAACTCTAACTGGTTATTCAGTTTCAAATATCGATGTTGAAATCGATTCTTACTTCTCTATATAAGTCCTGACTTATATATTCTATTTATCCATGATAAATATTTCATTTAATTTATAAAATATTATTTATAAATTTATCTTCTTATTTTATCTGTTAAAAATAGATTCTATTTAAAATCTTTGCTTTAATCTATATCATGTTATACCCGTGTGCGAAGCACGGGTCTAACCTTTTCAAATATAAAATCCTCTTTTATACTATTCTATTCACCTTTCAAGTATTTCCTTTTTATAATCTCTTTGTCTAACAAATAAATTCCTTTTTGATAATTCTATTTATTTATAAAATATTTCCTTTTTATATAAAATCCATTGATTTTATAAGTAATTCCTTTTATAATCTAACTATTCCCTTTTTATTTATTTTACACATATGTCCCCTTTCTATTCTATTCATTATCAAATAAATATCCCTTTTCAATTCTATTTGTAAATAGTTTACACACATTTCTTTTTCAATTCCATCTATTTGATTTACAAATAGATATTCCTTTTTAATCTATTTATTTTTTACATAAATAGTTTTTCTTTTTATAAAATCTATTGATTTTATGAATATTTTTTTTCAATATAACATTGAAAATTTCCTTTTTAACATTCCAGTATTCCTTATGGTATTTAACATACCATATAACAATGATCAGTATCATTCAACCATACAAAATCAACAACAGATTTCATATCACATCATATAACACAATATATGAAAAACAGTAAAATAAATGTTGAGGAACCCAGTTGGGTCCCTCCGACCTGTTTACTTGCATCCACAGATATGTTAATCAACATAAATAACATGGATGTGAAGTATTCTGATAAATAGAATTTTTATTCGATTAATGATTTATATCTATCGTTATAATTTCAATCAACTGACTAGCAGTTCAACCAAAGAGCCAACACACCGCAAACAACCATTATTTATAAATTCCAAAAAATATTTTATGAAAATATAAATTGAGTAGAGTTAGTGAGATTTACTCACATTGGACGGTTATCGTTAAATAACGATAATTGGTCATTGATTCGATTCAGGCATTTAATTTCACCATAAATCCAAACGAGCTTCAATTCGCTCCCGGTCAGTTCCATGGCGTAGCCACCGTCCATACGATCCCAACGGATCTGGTTTTACTGAATTCTGATATCATACGAGAGAGTTATGCATTTTTAAAGTTACACGCATTTTAAATATAATTTTATACTTGATTAAACATTACTGGGCTTTTCCTTTTCTATTTCCTCCGGTTCATCAAACCCAATACTCAACCGCACAGCTTTCTCCCTCACCAAATATTGCCGTGACCTGCTCCTCATTTCCAATGCCATTTCCAATCTTTAACCTCACACCGATCCTTCATCCTTTCATGAATTTCCAAACCACTTCCACTATTGTTCATCTCGTCGCTCACCCTCTCCGGCTACCCCCACCATGAAGCTCTCACACACCTCCTTTCCGTTCCATCCTCCAGCTTCCCACCGTACAGTACAAAAAGGTAGAGAACTTTCTTAGCATCGAATACCACAAAATCAAGCACACATGCTCCCTTCGATCTTCTGAATCCCAATACAACAACCACAACAAGAATTACGGCTTAAATCTCTCGACTTGCTTAACCGTAGAACGCTGGACACAAACCAGCGAACCCAAAGAACGATCGAACCCAATGAGACCCACCTCAAATCGCAGAGCACGCCATGGAGATTTCGAATAATATAGTTTGGAGATTTTTAGGATTTTCTTTGGATTTATTTTGATTTTTGAATTGGGATTTTCACTATATGAATTTTTTTTGGTGGTGGCGGCGCATTTTGACCAGAGAGAAAGTATGTTAGGGTTAGACAAGAGTTAAGATTATTTATAGGATGGTTTTATAATTTTTTATTCGATTATTTTATTTGTTTTTATCGTATCGTTGTTTGTATACGCTGTTTAAAAATCCCCGTGATTACACACAATACCCAAAAATCACAGAAATAGACATTCGATTACAGTTTGACATTGCGGACCCAACGAAACTGGTTTCATCGAATTCCGACTCCGTTTGCTCACACAACGTATTTTTAACCGTCAGAATATCGACTGTTTTGCACTCTAAAAATCCGTATGGTCACACAGTGGCTCTAAAAATCACGGAATTTGGAATCTAACAATAATTTGATGTTGCGGATCCAACAAAATTAGTTTCGTCGAATTTTGAGGTCGTTTGCAAAACTGACTATTTTTAAAGCTCTAAATAACCCCTTTAAATATATAAATATATTTAAAAACATTAAAATTTAAAAATAAATATTATCGTATATCTTCACAACAAAATATCATGCTGCTACACTGGGATTTACAAGTCGATGTTCCAAATCCAGTGTTACATCGATATTCGATTTATATTTAGAAATCCATTTTAAAATATAAATAAATCGATATACATTAGAAAGGAATTCCATAACGACTTTTCTAAAATTTGATTTGGACATAACTAAAAATCTACACGACGAAATCTCGATTTTTCTCTTCCACTAGAAAAATATATTTCACCAGTTCCTAGCGTTTCTTATTTCACAGAAATCAGATTTAAAATGGACCCTGTACATTCAGTTGAAGTACAAATCACCAAATAGCGAACTACAACGCCATTTCGAGCTCGATTTTAATTATATTATAATTATACGTTCAAACTGTCGTTATTTAAATATATTCGTCATTCAAGTTCAACTCTAAGCTGAATTAAATATCACAGTTGATCCAATTCACACCATTTTGTGAATTCCACTATTTCTGACTATTTCAGAAATTAAATATATTATTATATTAACTAAATATTCAATATTTTTTAATTTAACGACCATTTAATCCTCTAAAACATTATTTAAATAAATTAACTATATCGCTGAAAAATGCGGGTCGTTACACAAACGTGGGGGGTTTGGGGCCGCCGTAAGGGGCCGAGAAGGGTGCGAGTTGCATCATACCAGGGGCGCAGGAAGAGATTAGCAAGGCAGTCGAGGTGGTGTAGTCTGATCGAGGTTCAATGCCTCGGTTTGCGTGCGATGGGAGGACGAAAGTGGCGACTTTGGGTTCGGCTATTTCCAGTAAAGTGGAACGAGGAAGAAAGTGATTAAGTATGGATTAATTATTTTAAAGTGATTAATTATTTGATTAATGTATTAAGTATTTAAATTATCGTATCTTTGTCAAACGGAAACAGAAATTCGCAAACCAAATTGCATTGGAATCGTCTTGCCGAGCTCTACAACATGGAATCGATTAGATCCGAAATGGAGGACTTTGAAAATTCAGCAAAATTTAAACACGAACGATTTCTGAAAACCGATCGATGTGAGATTTCTTCTTTTTAATTAATTAATTATCTAATTTATTTGTTATGTGACGATTGAATGTGTATGATTCCGATCTGTTATGTGATGATATTGTGGATGATTTATCTATTTGTGGGTGATGTATTAACATAGATCTGTATGTGTTCAATAAAAATAGCCATATTGTTTATTTATTGGTTTGGATTAAAATTTCCCTTTAATAAAAAAACATTATTTTGATTATTTTTGTTGAATTGAAATAGATCGTCAATTCAACATTAAAAACATTATTTTGATTATTTTTGTTGAATTGGATTATATTGTCAATTCAACATCGAAACATTATTTTTCTTTTTTTTCTTTTTGTTGAATTGGTTTAGATTGTCAATTCAACATTGAAACATTATTTTGAACATTTTTGTTGAAATGCATTAGATTTTCAATTCAGTATAAGAACATTATTTGGATTATTTTATTTAATTGAAATAGAATTGCCAATTCAATGTAAAACATTACTTTATCATTTTTTTATTTTAATTAAAATAGAATTGTCAATTCCACAAAAAACATCATTTCACCATTTTTATTTAATTGAAATAGAATTGTAAATTCAATGTAAAATATTATTTTGTCATTTCATTAGATTTAATAGAATGACCAATACAATTGTGAATATGTCATTGAATTGAGATATAAATATATATATATATATATATATATATATATTGAAAAATAAAGATGGTTCTTTTATTTGCATTCTTTTATGCAAATATTCATAAAAATATAAAATGTTCTTTATTTGCATTCTTTTATGCAAATATACATAGAAATATAAAATGATCTTTTATGTGCATTCTTTTATGCAAATATACATAGAAATATATAATGATCTTTTATTTGCATTCATTTATGCAAATATACAAAGAAATAAAAATGTTCTTTTATTTGCATCCTTCTATGCAAATATGCATAGAAAAATTTAGAAAAATGTTCCTTTATTTACATTAGAAGTAAAAATACATTTTTATTTGCAATTTTAGATGCAAATAAAATATTGAATTAGAAGTTGCATTTTATTTGCATTCTTTGATGGAAATGAAACATGAAATTGAAAGTTGTATTTTTAATTGCATTCTTTGATGCAAATAAATTATAAGTTAAAATATTACACTTTCATTACAATTTAGATATAAATAAAAGAATAGGATTAAAAATATCATTTTTACTTTTAAACTAGAGAAAAAAAGAGGATTATGATAAAATGTATTCACTTTTATCAATTTACACTAGTTGAAAGCAAAATAATCACTTTTGTCAATTTACACTAGTTGAAGCAAAATAATCACTTTTGTCAATTTACACTAGTTGAAATCAAAATAATCACTTTTGTCAATTTACACTAGTTGAAGCAAAATAATCACTTTTGTCCATTTACACTAGTTGAAAGCAAAATAATCACTTTTGTCAATTTACACTAGTTGAAACAAAATAATCACTTTTGTCAATTTACATTAGTTGAAACAGAATAATCACTTTAGGCAATTTATATTGGTTGAAACAAATTTTTTCATTTTTGTCAATTTATATTAGTTGAATCAAACATTCATTTTGTCGTATTATATTGGTTGATACAAAAAAGGACATTTTTGTCAAATAAGAATTAAACATAAATAGCATTTTGATAAAAAAGAATTGTCGGCAAAGAATGTATCACTCTTCTTATACATTTTACTTAGATAGAATTTACATGCAAATATAATAACCATTTTTATTTGCATAACACAGCATAGAATTTATATGCAAATATAAAAATCATTCTTATTTGCAAACTTACATTAGAATTTATATTCAAATATAAGAATCATATTCTTGGTCTAAACATAGATTAGAATGTATAGGTGAGATAAAATGACATCTTTATATGTTAATGCGTACATTAGAATTTGTATGCAATTTAAAATAAATATTTTTAGGTGTTAGTTTAAACATTGAAACATATACTAATGAGATTATTTCTTTTACGTTAAAAATAATTACATACAAATTAAGTATAATGAAAATTATCCTTTTATTTGTCATCCACAATAATGTCAAATAAATAAATTACATTCTATTAAATATTAGAAATTTATAAGAAAATTATGCGAGTCAAATATATTTTATTTCGACATTAGGAATAAAATATCATTTTTTTGTCCATCATTATCAACATGTTGGTAGTATCAAAATTGGTTAAATTCATTAACCAATTATTTATTTATATGTACTATTTATGGCTAAAAACCCCACACGGGTATTGGGATGATAATTGATATACACTAGTCCCAATATTTATTTGTATGTCAATCGATAGATTGACAGGCTGCGATGAGCGTTATTATTTCATTTTAATGCTCACACAGTTGTGAACTTCACTTTGGATGTTGAATGAATGGTTTGATGATTATTTATCAATGGTTGTCAATTACATATGATGTATGAAATCCATATAACCAAAGTTATATGGTAAATGATTGAGTCGCTTTCCGATTCAGAATAACCTTCACATAAGAATTTTTTTAAACAAAGAATTTCTTTTAAATAAAGAATAAATCTTTCAACTAAGATTATTAGTATTTCAATTTATATTTATTTATTGGAAAATGATTTTGGGTTTATCGTGAACAATGTTTTTAAAAGACATTGATTCTTTAACCCAGTTAAAAATAAGATTTATTTCTTAAAGTGGAATAATTGTAAAGTAGTGATTTTTGATATTAAAACTGAATTGGAATATTAATAAATCTTTGAAAATAAGATTTAAGGATAAATTTGAAAGATTTATCTTTGATAAAATTAATGGGAACCTTTCCCTAATAATATGAATATTATATTTTAAAGAATATTCTGAATTGGAAAGAGGCGTTGGATGTGTCCTTATAACACTTGATTTTTAATTATAAAAATACGCGAGTTATTCGAAAAGACCGGGTTTAACCCATTCTGAATAATTACTACAACGATTAAAAGTCGAAGACATTGAAGACGGTGGATGAAGACCGGCGATCTTCACATCGAACGGATGACTACTGATGCCTGGCATTGGGTCGCCCCCAATAAAGGGTTAATAGTGGTAGTTTGTCCGGACGTGCTTATTGATTGTCCGGATACGCGAGCACCTATGTGACCCCGGATTCGTTCAGACCCAGAATGGACTTATAAATGGATGTGTGTCCGACACTGAATTCTTGCTGTGTAATTAAATTGATATATATTAATATATTTATGTGGTGGCGGAGAATTTATTCTCTTGCTTAACACCCTTTTCTTAGACGCACAAGCTCAAAGGTTATATATTGGTAGTTATCAATCGCATGGTATGGACTGTCAATGTGACATGCCAAGATGCAATCGATCAAGGCTTTTGTTGAAAAGCAGAGCCTTGTGGATGATGATCAAACAATAGCCTATTTAGGCATAGCTTTGTGTATTTCGTTACCTCGCGCGCCTCACACCCCGGTATGAGTCAGAAACGGAGCAAGGGAACGCAGGGAGTGCACACGTTTCTTTCTAGCTAGAAGTGGTGTTTGGGTTTTACAAGGCCTAGCATTTTACTTATGTAGTTGATGGATTTTGAGGTGCCTCGGATATTTTTATTGGTCGCCAATGGCCAATTGATAGGTCCAATAGGATCGGGAAGCGTGTGTTCAGGCATAACTAATCCAATCCGTTGCACTATTGGGGGACCGGCCCTGCAGGATCCAAGGGTTCGCCAGCGTCCGAATCCTGAGACATTGCTAGAGTGTCTTGAATCGGTAAGGAGATCGTTCCTAGCCTTGACTCATGATGGAAACCCAACTTCCAATACGACACCATGCGGTTTTGATTGTAGAACTAGTATGGCGACATAGTATATGGTAGCAATGTCGTCTATGATTAATACATTATGATTGGAAGGTTTTTAAAACATATATACACTAATAATAATATCAAATCCGTTTTTATCGTATCAAGCATTTTTGACCATTATAAGGTAAAACTCTATCCTCCGGCTTGCGTTGCATTGTGTGATGGGACCTGGGTCTTATAATGGTTTCATATTTCTAAAAAGCATTGCGTCGTTTAACAGTTTACTTTAAATTATGCACTGGCAATCCAATGGAGTAAACCCGTTCTGCATTAGCGGCGTGGTCCTGTGATTAGCCTCCTTATTAGATAAGTTAAGTAAAGATTTCTCACACCAGTCCCATGACTGACCCGTAGTTTGTTTCACTTTGCAAACTCGGGTGCCCTCCTTTCCACACAGGCAGTCGAGTAGCTTATTTTGCAGATATACTGAGCAAGTTTCTGGATCGAAGCTTAAAGCTGTGTCCAGAGCATTGATGGCCTTCCGCTGTGTTAATTTAATTATTCCGCTGCATTGTATTAGTTTTGTTATAATTTAATCTTCCACTGTATTATTTATCAATATACTCTGATATATTCTGTACTCTGATGAAACATTATTATAATGTTTTACAAAAGTCTATTGTTATTTGTTCTGATGTGTTTTATTCCTAAAGTTAAAGTATTCGAAGATTTCCAACTTTTGGTTCAAACCTGTATTTTTTATGGTCGATTCAAAGGGTGGGGATTTTCGGGTCTTTACATTTGGTATCAGAGCTCGGGTTAGCTCAAATCTTTCGGGTACAACTCGTTAGAACTGGACAAAAGACTCATCGGAGATTGGATTAGTAATATCCAATAAGAATAACTCATTAGAAATAGGATCAGTAATATCCTTGAACGAGTGTGAAGAGTATAAATTTTTAAAATAAAAATGAGAACAAATTTAGTTTTGAAAATTTAAAATCTTATTATACGTATTTGAATATATTATTTTATTCTATATTGGACAATCGAGTATATAAAGATTTTGCATATACGCCTAGCTAGCGTGTTTCGAAACCTCAAATATACTAGATAGAAATAGAATCACACTTTAGTCACCCGGAGATGTTCTGATGGTGGTTCTAAACATCATCAGAATTTATGTTCGAGTTTCAAAAGTGGTATATCCATTGACTGGTGTGAGAACCAAAACTAGATAGGGTCTATTGTTGTGATTTGCACTGAAAATATGATTTTTGATTATATATATTTGAAAAGTTAATCATCTAATTGATTGCTGGTTGTGATGTTTGATAATTAGTTTAACTAATTAAAATATTGGAATGATAATTAATTTAACCAATATATATAAAAGAATGGTAAATTTAACTAAATCAAATTTAGTATTGAACCGAACTGAAAATTGATTGAAATTAAAAGTTAAGTTGGATGATTAAACAACTTTTGGCTCCGTTCCTTTTCAAGGACGAAAAGATTTTTAGTGGGGGAGATTGTAACAAGCCGCAAATTCTGAACCAATTAAAATTTTTATTTTAGAAATTTTAATGGATATTTAATAGTTAAAATAATTTATTTTAAATAATAACGCCGAAAATTTTTATTTAAATCGAAGTTAAAACGAATATATTTATTTTAATATAAAAGGAATTAGAAATAGCATGGTAGTTTGAAAAGTCAAACTTGAACTTTGACTGACTGTACAAGATGAAAAATTTAACGGATTTTAGTGTAACAAAAAATATTAGAATCTATTTAAAATTATCTTTCCAACGAATCCAAAAATTTGAAATTTCATAATGGGAATCAAAAGTTATGCCCAGTTTAAAATCCAGAAAAGTCGCTGTAGAATTTATATATATATATTAATATATAAAATATCCATTTTTCAAACGACCTCCGTTTTCGACGAAACCACTTTTTTTGGAACCGGAATGTCAAGTTATTGCTAGATTTCAATTTTCATAATTTTTCGAATTAATATGTGAGCGTGGCGAAAGAAAATGTGATTTGTCAGTTTTAGTCAAATTTGATCAACCAGAAAATGACTATTTTTCAAACGGTCTTGGAATTCGACGAAATTAGTCTTATTAGAACCGTATCGTCAAAACATAGCTTGAAATAATTTTTCTGGAATTTTTAGAGGTCGTATGTGGCCCCGGTGAATTTAAATGTAAGATTGAATTAGTTAAATAAATGATTTAAATATTAAATTAAATAAAACAAGCTGGAGATGATAAAATGGGCTGACGATACCTAGCCCATTGCGTCCGGAACATGGGTATTTGCCTGGGGACAACTCTAGTTGGGCTAAAATTGAAGCTGTTAAGGTCTTATGGGCTAAAATCAATAAATTAGAAAATATAATATTATTTTATTATAAATATAAGCAAAAACACAAAACCCTAATCTACCTAACCTAGCCGCCGCTACGTCTAATTGGATGGACAGAAAGCTTCGAATTTCTTTCACCTTGTTCTTCTAATCCATACAACAAAATTCAAATTTCTATATACCAAATTAAAAAGCATTCAGTAGGCCTCAATCCGTGCGGTGGTGATCAATTTTCATTAAGCAAATTGAGAGATTCCTGCACCCAAACATGGGGGGTTTTGGGCCGCCGTGAGGGGCCGAGAAGGGTGCGAGTTGTACCATACTAGGGGCGTAGGAAGAGATTGGCAAGGCAGTCGAGGTGGTGTAGTCTGATCGAGGTTCAACACCACGGTTTACGTGCGATAGGAGGATGAAAGTGGCGACTTTGGGTTCGGCTATTTCCAGTAATGAGGAACGAGGAAGAAAGTGATTAAGTATGGATTAATTATTTTAAAGTAATTAATTATTTGATTAATGTATTAAGCATTTAAATTATCGTATCTTTGTCAAACGGAAACATAAATTCGCAAACCAAATTGCGTTGGAATCGTCTTGCCGAGCTCTACAACATGGAATCGATTAGATCCGAAATGGAGAACATTGAAAATTCAGCCAAATTTGAACACGAATGATTTCTGAAAACTGATCGATGTGAGATTTCTTCTTTCTATTTAATTAATTAGTTATCTAATTTATTTGTTATGTGACGATTGAATGTGTATGATTCCGATCTGTTATGTGATCATATTGTGGATGATTTATCTGTTTGTGGGTGATGTATTAACACAGATCTGTATGTGTTCAATAAAAATAACCATATTGTTTATTTATTGGTTTGGATTAAAATTTCCCTTTAATAAAAAAAACATTATTTTGATTATTTTTGTTGAATTGAACTAGATCGTCAATTCAACATTAAAAACATTATTTTGATTATTTTTGTTGAATTGGATTATATTGTCAATTCAACTTCGAAACATTATTTTTCTTTTTTTTCTTTTTGTTGAATTGGTTTAGATTGTCAATTCAACATTGAAACATTATTTTGAACATTTTTGTTGAATTGCATTAGATTTTCAATTCAATATAAAAACATTATTTGGATTATTTTATTTAATTGAAATAGAATTGCCAATTCAATGTAAAACATTACTTTATCTTTTTTTTTATAATTAAAATAGAATTGTCAATTCCACATAAAACATCATTTCACCATTTTTATTTAATTGAAATAGAATTGTAAATTCAATGTAAAATATTATTTTTTTCATTTCATTAGATTTAATAGAATGATCAATACAATTGTGAACATGTCATTGAATTGAGATATAAATATATATATTGAAAAATAAAGATGGTTCTTTTATTTGCATTCTTTTATGCAAATATTCATAAAAATATAAAATGTTCTTTTATTTGCATTCTTTTATGCAAATATACATAGAAATATAAAATGATCTTTTATTTGCATTCTTTTATGCAAATATACATAGAAATATAAAATGATCTTTTATTTGCATTCTTTTATGCAAATATACATAGAAATAAAAATGTTCTTTTATTTGCATCCTTCTATGCAAATATGCATAGAAAATAAAAAAAATGTTCCTTTATTTACATTAGAAGTAAAACTAGATTTTTATTTGCAATTTTATATGCAAATAAAATATTGAATTAGAAGTTGCATTTTATTTGCATTCTTTGATGCAAATGAAACATGAAATCGAAAGTTGTATTTTTAATTGCATTCTTTGATGCAAATAAATTATAAGTTAAAATATTACACTTTCATTACAATTTAGATATAAATAAAAGAATAAGATTAAAAATATCATTTTTACTTTTAAACTAGAGGAAAAAAAAGAAGATTATGATAAAATGTATTCACTTTTGTCAATTTACACTAGTTGAAAACGAAATAATAACTTTTGTCAATTTACACTAGTTGAAAGCAAAATAATCACTTTTGTCAATTTACACTAGTTGAAGCAAAATAATCACTTTTGTCAATTTACACTAGTTGAAACAAAATAATCACTTTTATCAATTTACATTAGTTGAAACAAAATAATCACTTTAGGCAATTTATATTGGTTGAAACAAAAAATTTCACTTTTGTCAATTTATATTAGTTGAATCAAACATTCATTTTGTCGAATTATATTAGTTGATACCAAAAAGGACATTTTTGTCAAATAAGAATTAAACATAAATAGCATTTTGATAAAATAGAATTGTCGGCAAATGAATGTATCACTCTTCTTATACATTTTATTGAGATAGAATTTACATGCAAATATAATAACCATTTATTTGCATAACACAACATTGTATTTATATGCAAATATAAAAATCATTCTTATTTGCAAAATTACATTAGAATTTATATTCAAATATAAGAATCATATTCTTGGTCTAAACATAGATTAGAATGTATAGGTGAGATAAAATGACATCTTTATATGTTAATGCATAAATTAAAATTTGTACGCAATTTAAAATAAATATTTTTATGTGTTAGTTTATACATTGAAACATATACTAATGAGATTATTTCTTTTACGTTAAGAATAATTACATACAAATTAAGTATAATGAAAATTATCCTTTTATTTGTCATCCACAATAATGTCATATAAATAAATTACATTCTATTAAATATTAGAAATGTATAAGGAAATTATGCGAGTCAAATATATTTTATTTCGACATTAGGAATAAAATATCATTTTTTGTCCATCATTATCAACATGTTGGTAGTATCAAAATTGGTTAAATTCATTAACCAATTATTTATTTATATGTACTATTGTTGGCTGAAAACCCCACACGGGTATTGGGATGATAATTGATATACACTAGTCCCAATATTTATTTGTATGTCAATCGATAGATTGACAGGCTGCGATGAGCATTATTATTTCATTTTATTGCTCACACAGTTGTGAACTCCACTCTGGATGTTGAATGAATGGTTTGATTATTATTTATCAATTGTTGTCATTTACATACGATGTATGAAATCCATATAACCAAAGTTATATGGTAAATGATTGAGTCGCTTTCCGATTAAGAATGTCCTTCACATAAAGAATTTTTTTAAACAAAGAATTTCTTTTAAATAAAGAATAAATCTTTCAACTAAGATTATTGGTATTTCAATTTATATTTATTTATTGGAAAATGTTTTTGGGTTTATCGTGAACAATGTTTTTAAAAGACATTGATTCTTTAACCCAGTTAAAAATAAGATTTATTTCTTAAAGTGGAATAATTGTAAAGTAGTGATTTTTGATATTAAAACTGAATTGTAATATTAATAAATCTTTGAAAATAAGATTTAAGGATAAATTTGAAAGAATTATCTTTGATAAAATTAATGGGAACCTTTCCCTAATAATATGAATATTATATTTTAAAGAATATTCTGAATTGGAAAGAGGCGTTGGATGTGTCCTTATAACACTTGATTTTTAATTATAAAAATACGCGAGTTATTCAGAAAGACCGGGTTTAACCCATTTTGAATAATTACTACGACGATTAAAAGTCGAAGACATTGAAGACGGTGGATGAAGACCGGCGATCTTCACATCGAATGGACGACTACTGATGCCTGACATTGGGTCGCTCCCAGTAAAGGGTTAACAGTGTTAGTTTGTCCGGACGTGCTTGTTGATCGTCCGGATACGCGAGCACCTAGGTGACTCTGGATTCGGTCAGACCCAGAACGGACTTGTAAATGGATGTGTATCCGACATTGAATTTCATGCCGTGTAATTAAATTGATATATATTAATATATTTCTGTGGCAGCGGAGAATTTATTCTCTTGCTTAACACCCTTCTCTGAGACGCACGAGCTCAGAGGTTATATATTGGTAGTTATCGATCGCATGGTATGGACTGTCAATGTGACATGCCAAGATGCAATTGATCATGGCTTTTGTTGAAAAGCAGAGCCTTATGGATGATGATAGAAGCATAGCCTATTTAGACATAGCTTTGTGTATTTTATTACCTCGCAAGCCTCACACCCCGGTATGAGTCAGAAACGGAGCAAGGGAACGCATGGAGTGCACACGTTTCTTTCTAGCTAGAAGTGGTGTTTGGGTTTTACAAGGCCCGACATTTTACTTATGTGGTTGATGGATTTTGAAGCGCCTCGGATATTTTTATTGGTCACCAATTGCCAATTGATAGGTCCAACAGGATCGGGAGCGTGTGTTCCGGCATAGCTAATCCAACCCATTGCACTATTGGGGGACTGGCCCTGCAGGATCCAAGGGTTCGCCAGCGTCCGAATCCTGAGACATTGCTAGAGTGTCTCGAATCGGTAAGGAGATCGTTCCTAGCCTTGACTCATGATGGAAACCCAACTTCCAATACGACACCATGCGGTTTTGATTGTAGAACTAGTATGGCGACATAGTATATGATAGCTATGCCGTTTATGATTAATACATTATGATTGGAAGGTTTTTAAAACATATATACACTAATAATAATATCAAATCCGTTTTTATCATATCAAGCATTTTTGACCATAATAAGGTAAAACTCTATCCTCCGGCTTGCGTTGCATTGTGTGATGGGACCTGAGTCTTATAATGGTTTCATTTTTCTAAAAAGCATTGCTTGTTTAACATTTACTTTAAATTATGCAATGGCAATCCAATGGAGTAAACCCGTTCTGCATTAGCGGCGTGGTCCTGTGATTACCTCCTTATTACATAAGTTAAGCAAAGATTTCTCACACCAGTCCCATGACTGACCCGTAGTTTGTTTCACTTTGCAAACTCGGGTGCCCTTTTTTCCACACGGGCAGCCGAGTAGCTTATTTTGCAGATATACTGAGCAAGATTCTGGATCAAAGCTTAAAGCTGTGTCCAGAGCATTGATGGCCTTCCATTGTGTTAATTTAATTATTCCGCTGCATTGTATTAGTTTTGTTGTAATTAATCTTCCGCTGTATTATTTATCAATGTACTCTGATATATTCTGTACACTGATGTAACATTATTATAATGTTTTATAAAAGTCTATTGTTATTTGTTCTGATGTGTTGTATTCCCAAAGTTAAAGTATTAGAAGATTTCCAACTTTTGGTTCATACCTGTATGGTTTATGGTCGATTCAAAGGGTGGGTATTTTTGGGTCTTTACAGGTTGGGATTGGGAAATATAACAAATGATTACTTCGGTAAGGTGCGCTAATCCCGACTGGTTTGGAAAACCTTAATTTGGTAAAATTTAAAGAATTTATCTTTGATAAAATTAATAGGAACCTTTCCCTGAAGATGTGAGTATTTGAATAAAAGAATATTCAGAATTGGAATGAGGCGTATGTTGTGTTTTTATAGAACTTGATTATAAGATATGTGAATTATTCGGAAAGGCTGGATTTATACCCATTCTGAATAATTGATTCGACGATAAGTCGACGACGAAAACGTTGGTTAAAGACTGGAGGTCTTCACATCATTTGGATGATTACTGATGTCTTGATTGGGTTGTACACCCAAGACAAGGTAATAAGTGGTGATCGTCTAGACGTACTTGGAGATCGACTGGATATCCAAGGACTTCTCTCCTATATTGGACATATGGAACGAGGAATAAGGTGCCTCCGGTTTCCTTCAGACCCAGAACGAACTATTAAATGGATGTGTGTCTGACATTGGATTTTATTCTGTGGCGATTGATCTCTAATAAATATATATCTTTTTGGTGGCGGAGAATTTATTCTCTTGCTGTTAACCCCGTTTTTGAAACGCAGTCCAAGGAAAATGCGTTGACGATATAGACCAGATGGTCTCACAAAATATTATCCTGACACCGTGGTCTCAAAGTCGTTAGCACGACGTGAAGTCCATTTACACAACACGGTCTTAGGGCGTTCGGCGCGCCATATGGCCTTAAGTCGTTCGCCATGACATGAATACAACCCGCATGTCGTTCAATATGTTCAGGTCGTTCAAACATGGCATAACTCAAGTCATTCGGATTCGACATGACTCAAGTCGTTCAGATGCGACATAAGTCATGACAAAGACAATTCATTCCGCAACCATTCATGATGTTAGACCCCCATAACGACTTGGACCTTCAGCTCATAAGCACTCCCATAAGGAATGTCTCACATGACATACAATTATCACATTCACACGACTTACCAGAATATCAGCTTACATATACAGAAATCCAAGACTCGGGAAGCTCTCATGTCGCATGTATTTCATGCCGCGTGAGATCTAGTTCGTGTTGAAGAGTTGTGTGAACGACATGCGGTCAAGTCGTGGAGTGTGAGACGAACTGCTTAGATGGAGTGTATGTGACCAACTGCTCGGACCAATGTAAAGTATGTCGTGACACTTAGTTATGCCGTAAATCAATTCATGGCGTGACATGAAACTCATGTCGCATGACTTATAACTGCAAACGTGTGTTATTTCCTGAAGAACATGGACCATTTAATATGACACAAGCTAAGGTCATTCAACCTGTGTTCATGTCGCATGCATGTTAGGATACAGGTGCATGGATCCTTTCAACCAATTCGTTGGACATGAATCATTCAAGCCGCGGGTCAGTAGAGTCGAACACGTGGACTCAATATATTGTGTAGCAATAAAAAGCATGGCATTGAATTCATTTCGTATGTCGTAAGTGAGAAGATCATATCGCAGCTCTTACCCCATGCCGTTAGTACATGGGCCACCAGTATTATATAGTCTAAACAAAGAACCATGACGTGGGACCATAGAAAGGACAAGTCATTCCAAGCATCATACCGCATGGCGTGGTATTGAGCCATGTCGCATGTACTGAGTCGCATATATCCATGACGCAGGATAAAGTCAAGCCGTATACAAACAAAGGTTAATCCGTTCTGATTCATGCCATGAGAGTCATGGCGCAAGCTGTGTTTAATAATATAATACAAGTGACAAGAATCAAGTCATGAAAGCAAGTAGATTGTTGAAATAATTTAAAAGGTCATTCCAATGAAAAGAGTTTTCAAGTGGCAAGTCATTAAGACTTTAGACAGTTAAGGCGTTAATATGTTAGTTATGTTAGTCATGACGTCAAGAGTTAGTGACCACGCGCCATAGTCATGGCGTTAGGATCATGATGCAAGTCTTCAACGTGAAGACAATGTTGCATCCCTTATTTACCAAAGTGCCACTCCACTCTAGTCTCTCCTAGAAATACCCCTCATAATTCATTTAAGAGGGGGGGACCGAAAATTCATTTTTACAAGGAGACTCCGTCAAATTCAAAGCTCATCTACAACTTCTCTAATGGCTTCCATGGATTCAACAACACTTTTCTAACTTCATGAAGATCAAATCTAAGTGAATGATCACAAAAGCTTTCTCCAATCAAATCTAAGGACCTTCAATCTCATTCAAGCTACATAATAAATCTCTCAAGCATCATTCAAACGATCTCTTCTCCTCTCCGAAGCTTAAAATCGAATGTTAATTCACTACGAAATCTATGAAGATCATGGAAAAGGATCAAAGCACACAAGTGGTTGAAGATTCATCACAAAGCTAAAAGATCTCTTCATTTTCTTCACCAAATTCAAGTGAAAGTAAATCATCAAGAGAGTTAAAAGAGAGAAATGATTGTAATGAGGGAAAATTCATATTTTGTAAGCTTGAGTATTATAATGAGAATTGATTGAAAGTGGACGTAGATTCATAGAGAATCAAACCACTATAAAAATTCCTTTGTGTCCTTACTTGCTTTTATCCGTTTATTTTGCGATTACGCGGTTCCATATTCTTACCAAATCGGTGAAGTGTGACTTTTTACACCTTTGGTGTTTGATCCAAAATTTAGAGCAAACATTTGGCGCCCACCGTGGGGCCGCGCTCGCATCTCGTACCTCTTCTCGCACTCTCCCAAAGTTGAGATCCTTGCATTAAAGCTCTAAAGTTGCATTCTTCTCCGAAATCATGGCAAAGTCTAAGAAGACCGTTAGCAAAACCGTGATAGAATCCGGTGATGTTGCTAATGAAGAGACACCACTTACTAACCGTTTCGATGTTGGTGAAAACTAGATAAGTGGAGCCGGCGTGACTAGAAATGAACTAAATGCCGCTATTGCCAACGTGAACCGACGAATTGAAACTTCAAATAAAACTTTGATGGATGCTAATGATGCTCTCATGGAGAAAATGAACGCTTTTCTAAATGCTCAACCAATTCAAGCCCCTCCAAAAGTGCATGTGGATTTCGACGAAAATGACAAATCGCCTGCTTCCGATCATAACTGCAATAACAATATGGAAGACGAATATGATGGGGCAAGTGACGGGGATAAAGCTTATACCGAAGGATTGAAATCAAAAGCTAAGAACCATTCCGAAGTGAATGCTCAAAAAGCCACCAATCCTATCACGGGGGAATCTCTTTGTCGAGAAGGCAAAGGGCCTAGGCTCTCTAATCGAGATCATATGCCTAGACGAACATTCGGTAAAGAGCTCAGCTTCATAGAGCGCCACAGCACCGAAGAATACATCTCGGACATGGTAGAACGAGCCATGAAAAAAATCAAGCTAGCAAGGACGACGAAAGAGAATGGGACTTCTCTCCCGATAGGACTCCATTCACCGAAAGAATCCTTGGAGCAGAATGTTCGAAGAAGTTCAATCCTCTGACTCTGCCTCTGTACAACGGTCTCGTTGATCTGAACTACTTCCTATTCAAATATGAATGGCATATGAGTGCAGCTAAGGCGACCGATAAGATGAGATGCGCGTACTTTCCTCTCTACTTAGAAGGTGCCGCATCACTATGATTCACAAAACTGCCGTCCAAATCCATCGATCGGTTCTCTGACCTGACCAAAAAGTTTAAGGAGCAATTCCGCTTGTATGCTACCAAAGCCAAGGATGCTATAACGCTTTCAGCAATGAAACAGAATCCAGGGGAAACTGTTAAAGACTTCCTTAGTCGATTCAATGTTGCCTTGTCTGAAGTGAGGAATCCAGAGCCACGCATAATTCTCATGGCTTTACTCGATGTTATAGACAAAACAAGCGAATTCGGAAGATGGATAAAGATGAAGGAACCAACTACGCTTGACAAGTTCTATAAGAAGGCGGAGGAGTACATGAGAGTGGACGATGATCCTATACCTCTTCAGATCGTCGGTGGTAACCAACTTCTTGAGGCTCCCAAAAGTACTGCTACTCGATGCAATCAGAAGAATACTCAGGGGCAGAAGAGAGCTAATGACGGAAATGACAACAAAGCTAATAAAAAGTTTTGCCTTCTTGACTCGTCTGAGTTAACTCCTCTGAATAATACTCCCGAGAACATCTACCTTGCCACAAAAGAATTCAGAAGATTACCCAGAGCCTCGGCCTATAAAAATGAATGACCATCTGACTAAATCCAGGAAGTTCTGTCGGTATCATAATCAGCCGGGCCACAACACCAACGAATGCAGGCATCTAGAATCATTGATTGAAGAATTGATTAGGAAGAACCATCTACAACAATTTGTGAAGAACTCCCAAGATGCAAATCCTTCTGCAGCTCCCCAGGGGCAAGGGGCATCATATGATCAGTCTGGTCCAAGCAACGTAGCTTCTACTCAGATCATTCCAAGGCTGATAATCAACTGACAACCGTTGATGATGATCTAATATCTACGGCTCAGAATAAGCGATCATTATCGTCTCTCTACATTACTTTACTCTTTACTATGTTTTACTTTATTGTAAAAAGTTTATAATGGTTTACATGCATTGTACAGAACAAAAGTGCTACGAATGAAATGTTACCTGCTTGTGTAAATCTCTGACTTGCAAAATATATAAGATTTTTTTTCTAAAAGACGATTTTCTCATTGCAGCTACTCCATAGGCGTTTGCTTCCTCAAGATCCGACGAAATGAGGCAACTTCGATAATACCAAATCAACGGTTGATCAAGGAAATCCCAACGAATCAAACGGCGAATAGAGCAACAAGCTGTCACGGATCCAAAACCTCATCCCCCAAAGGTTGCGGGAAACCGTAAGCACGAAACGAAATGCGGGAGCTTGCTAAAGCAAGATGAAGCGTGGGAGTTCGTAAGCGTGGAGCGATGCAGTCTTAACCCAATGGTTCGCGGGAATCCGGAGGCGCGAAACGAAGCGCGGGAGCTTGCTAAAGCAAGACGAAGCGTGGGAGTTCGTAAGCGCGGAGCGATGCAGCCTTAATCCAATGGTTCGCGGGAATCCGTAGGCACGAAACGAAACGCGGGAGCTTGCTAAAGCAAGACGAAGCGTGGGAGTTCGTAAGTGCGGAGCGATGCAGCCTTAACCCAATGGTTCGCGGGAATCCGTAGGCGCGAAACGAAACGCGGGAGCTTGCTAAAGTAAGACGAAGCATGGGAGTTCGTAAGCGCGGAGTGATGCAGCCTTAACCCAATGGTTCACGGGAATCCATAGGCGCGAAACGAAACGCGGGAGCTTGCTAAAGCAAGACGAAGCGTGGGAGTTCGTAAGCGCGGAGCGATGCAGCCTTAACCCAATGGTTCGTGGGAATCCATAGGCGCGAAACAAAACGCGGGAGCTTGCTAAAGCAAGACGAAGCGTGGGAGTTCGTAAGCGTGGAGCGATGCAGCCTTAACCCAATGGTTCGTGGGAATCCATAGGCACGAAACGAAATGTGGTAGCTTGCTAAAGCAAGACGAAGCATGGGAGTTCGTAAGCGCAGAGCGATGCAGCCTTAACCCAATGGTTCGCGGGAATCTGTAGGCGCGAAACGAAGCGCAGGAGCTTGCTAAAGCAAGATGAAGCGTGGGAGTTCGTAAGCGCGGAGCGACGCAGTCTTAACCCATACCTCGCGGGAGTGTGCAGATACTTCATTCAGTTCAAAAATAAAATTTGCTATAATTCATTTTCTAAGGGCTTGACCAATCCGCTATCGATATGGACGGCCGATAGTGAAGTATAAGTCTGAGATCATGCAAATACTTGTTTTTATTACAGAACAGGTAACATGAAGCCTATGAATTCAACGTATGATCAAGCCAATGAAAAAGCTTTAACTGGATCTCAACACAAACTGCGCTCATTTCGAAGCTCGCATTTCTCACAAGCTAGAAAATGCGAACTTCGAGGGGCAAATGTTAACCCCGTTTTTGAAACGCAGTCCAAGGAAAATGCGTTGACGATACAGACCAGATGGTCTCACAAAATATTATCCTGACACCGTGGTCTCAAAGTCGTTAGCACGACGTGAAGTCCATTTACACAACACGGTCTTAGGGCGTTCGGCGCGCCATATGGCCTTAAGTTGTTCACCACGACATGAATACAATCCGCATGCCATTCAATCTGTTCGAGTCGTTCAAACACGGCACAACTCAAGTCATTCGGATTCGACATGACTCAAGTCGTTCAGATGCGACATAAGTCATGACAAAGACAATTCATTCCGCAACCATTCATGATGCTCGACCCCCATAACGACTTGGACCTTCAGCTCATAAGCACTCCCATACGGAATGTCTCACATGACATACAATTATCACATTCACACAACTTACCAGAATATCAGCTTACATATACAGAAATCCAAGACGAGGGAAGCTCTCATGTCGCATGTATTTCATGTCGCGTGAGATCTAGTTCGTGTTGAAGAGTTGTGTGAACGACATGCGGTCAAGTCGTGGAGTGTGAGACGAACTGCTCAGATGGAGTGTGTGTGACCAACTGCTCGGACCAATGTAAAGTATGTCGTGACACTTAGTTATGCCGTAAATTAATTCATGTCATGACATGAAACTCATGTTGCATGACTTATAACTGCAAACGTGTGTTATTTCCTGAAGAGCATGGACCGTTTAATATGACACAAGCTAAGGTCATTCAACCTGTGTTCATGTCGCATGCATGTTAGGATACAGGTGCATGGATCCTTTGAGCCAATTCGTTGGGCAAGAATTATTCAAGCCGCGGGTTAGCAGAGTCGAACACGTGGACTCAATATATTGTGTAGCAATAAAAAGCATGGCGTTGAATTCATTTCGTACGTCGTAAGTGAGAAGATCATATCGCAGCTCTTACCCCCATGCCGTTAGTACATGGGCCACTAGTATTATATAGTCTAAATAAAGAACCATGACGTGGGACCATAGAAAGGACAAGTCGTTCCAAGCATCATACCGCATGGCGTGGTATTGAGCCATGTCGCATGTACTGAGTCGCATATATCCATGATGCAGGATAAAGTCAAGCCGTATACAAACAAAGTTTAATCCGTTCTGATTCATGCCATGAGAGTCATGGCGCAAGCTGTGTTTAATAATATAATACAAGTGACAAGAATCAAGTCATGAAAGCAAGTAGATTGTTGTAATAATTTAAAAGGTCGTTCCAATGAAAAGAGTTCAAGTGGCAAGTCATTAAGACTTTAGACAGTCAAGGCGTTAATATGTTAGTTATGTTAGTCATGACATCAAGAGTTAGTGACCACGCGCCATAGTCATGGCATTAGGATCATGATGCAAGTCTTCAACGTGAAGACAATGCTGCATCACTTATTTACCTATGTGCCACTCCACTCTAGTCTCTCCTAGAAATACCCCTCATAATTCATTTGAGAGGGGGGACCGAAAATTCATTTTTACAAGGAGACTCTGTCGAATTCAAAGCTCATCTACAACTTCTCTAATGGCTTCCATGGATTCAACAACAATTTTCTAACTTCATGAAGATCAAATCCGGGTGAATGATCACAAAAGCTTTCTCCAATCAAATCTAAGGACCTTCAATCTAATTCAGGCTACATAATGAATCTCTCAAGCATCATTCAAACGATCTCTTCTCCTCTCCAAAGCTTAAAATCGAATGTTAATTCACTAAGAAATCTATGAAGATCATAGAAAAGGATCAAAGCACACAAGTGGTTGAAGATTCGTCACAAAGCTAAAAGATCTCTTCATTTTCTTCACCAAATTCAAGTGAAAGTAAATCGTCAAGAGAGTTAAAAGAGAGAAATGATTGTAATGAGGGAAAATTCATATTTTGTAAGCTTGAGTATTATAATGAGAATTGATTGAAAGTGGACGTAGATTCATAGAGAATCGAACCACTATAAAAATTCCTTTGTGTTCTTACTTGCTTTTATCCGTTTATTTTGCGATTACGCGGTTCCATATTCTTATCGAATCGGTGAAGTGTGACTTTTTACACCTTTGGTGTTTGATCCCAAATTTGGAGCAAACACTTGCTTAACACCCTTCTCTAAGCCGTACGAGCTCATAGGTTATATATCGATATACATCAGTTGCAAGGAATGAATTGTCAGCGTGGCATGCTGAGATGCAATTGATCAAGGCTTCTGTTGAAAAGCAGAGTCATGTGGTTGATGATCAAAGCACGACTTTAAATAGCATAGCTTTGTGTGTAGCGTTAATTCGCGGGCCTCACACCTCGGTATGAGTCAAAAACGGGATCGTGATTGCAGGGAGTGTACGACGTTTCCTTCTAGCTATGAGGGGTACCATAGTATGGAGCCCAGACATTTATTAGATTTTTTACCAATGTGGATGATGGATAGCAAGGCGCCTCGGATATATCGGTTACTACGGAGCCGTTGGATAGGTCCTATAGGACTGGGAAACGTGTGTTCAGGAATAACCAATCCTCAAAAGTAAGAGAGGACCAGCCCTGAAGGTCCAAGGTTGCTAAAGGTGAAACCTGAGGCATTTGCAGAGTGTCTCGAATGGTGAGGATCCATCCCTGGCCTCGACTCATGACGGAAATCCAATTTCCAATACGTGACATTTCAGTTTTAATTGCAGAACTAGTATGGTGACATAGTAGCATGGGATACTATGTCGTCTATAATTTATACATTTATATGCGAAGTGATTTAGACACAATATACTTATAGTAATATCAAAATGATTTGTTTTAAACGTACCAAGCATGCTTGGCTATTATGAGGGAAAACTCTATCCTCCGGCTTGCGTTGCATTGTGTGATGGGACCTGAGTCTTATAATAGCTTCATTTTTTGAAAAGCATTGCGCTAATTATAAATTGTTATATGCACTGGTATTCTTAGGAGAAAACTCGTTCCGTGTTATACGGCGTGGTCCTTTGATTTGCTTTATTTCTAAAGTAAAGTTTTAAATAATTGTTTTAGTTCTCACACCAGTCACACGACTGACCTGGAGTTTATTGTTTTAACCTAAACTGTGGGTGCCCCTATTTTCCACACGGGTAGCTAGTAGTTTTGGTTTTGCAGATTATTTCTTTTCCCAGGATCCTGGATTTACAACTGAAGCAAAATTCGGAAAGCTCTGTATCCATGTATCTCTTTCGGTTGTGTTATGTATTATTTCTCCGTTGCATTGTAATTTTAAATCTCTGATATTTTCCAATGTGTAATATTTATTCATACTCTGTTATATTATTGTACTCTGATATAAATTGTTGTAATAAGCAATGAAATGTTCTATTGTTTATGTTCTGATTTGTCGTGTTCTCAACTCAATCCGGGCTTTCCCATAAGGGCGATTTTGGGTCGTTTTAGCTGGTAACAGAGCTTTGGTTTTACAGAGCTCGAGAACAAGACACATTAGAACCATACGAAAGAATTCATCAGAGATTGGATTAGCAATATCCAATGAGAATGACTCGTTAGAGATGGGATCAGTAGTATCCAAGAATGAGTTTCAAAGAGTGTTATTTTTAAAATAAAAATGAAAAAAAATTAGTTTTGAAAATTTAATCTAATTATACGTATTTGAGTATATTATTTTATTTTATTTTGGACAATCGAGTATATGAAGAATTTGCATATATGCATCATGAGCATATATTCGAAGTCTCAAATATACTGGATAGAATAGAATCACACTCTAGTAGCCCGGAGATGATACTGATGATTACTACTATCACCAATGTTTATGTTCGAATGCCGAAAGTGGGATATCTATTTATTTCCAATTGACTGGTGTGAGAACCAAAACATAGATAGGGTCTGTTGTTGTGAGTTGGCATCAAAAATATGATTTTTTTTTGTGTATAAAAAATTATATATAAAAATTGTAATCAACAAACTGATTGCTGGTTGTGATGTTTGATTATTTGTTAACTAATAAAACCAATATGTGAATGAAAGGCAAATTTAGCCAAATCGAATCAAATAATGAACTGAATTGAATTTTTTTTGAAATTGCATACATGTACATATATATGTGTGAACATGTCATAGCATGGAAGCTAAGAAGAGGAATAAAATTGTATGCCCAACAAATAGGTACATGTTTACTGTATTTCTTGGGTTTTGATAATGTTATGAGCCAATTGGCTAGCTGCTTGGCTTTTTCTTTATCTTTTGGATTGGTGAGGGCCCTATGAGGCTAGTTGCAGTTTTAAAGGTCTCCCCGTACAAATGAGGTTATGGCGAAATTTTTCGAAAATTTAGGGTGTTAGCCAATTTTTTGTAGAATTTTAAAATTCTTAGAAACTGAAAAGTTGAAGAATCAAAGTTGAGTTGGTTAGTTAAACAACTTTCAGCTCCGTTCCTTTTCGAGGACGAAAAGATTTTAAGTGGGGGAGATTGTAACAATCCGGAATTTCATAACCAATTTAATTTTTTTATTTTAGCTATTTTAATGGATTTTGAATATTTAAAATGATTTATTTTAAATAATAACGGCTAAAAATTTATTATAAATGAAGTTAGAACGTATAAATTTATTTTAATTATAAAACGAACTTGAAATGGCGGGGTAGTTTTAAAATTCGATTTCAAATTTCAAATGAATGTACCAGATTCAAAATAAATCGGATTTCAATATAACAAGAAATATTTGAATCTCTTTAAAAATATCTTTTTAACAAATGTGAAAAATTCAGATTTCATAACAGGAATAAAAAAATGTCCAGTTTAAAATTCAGAATAGTGGCTATGGAATTTATATTTAATATAATATATAGCCCTTAAAAATAGCCAAACAACATCCGTTTTCAATGAAACCACTTTTGTTGCGTTTGGAATATTAAATTATTATTATATTCCAATTTTCATAATTTTTGGAATTAATATGTGAGCGTGGTGGATTTAAACGCGTTTGGTCAGTTTAGTTTGAATTTAATCGATTGGAAATTTACCATTTTTCAAACTGTCTCCAAATTCGACAAAATTAGTTTTGTTAGGACTGTATCGTCAAAACATAGCTAGATTTATTTTTTTGGAATTTTTGGAGTCAGTATGTGGACCCGGTAAATTTAAATGTGCATTTAAATTCAATATATATTGATTTAAATTTTAATTTTGATGAAAATGGATCGAAACAGTTGAATTGGCTTACCAGACATATCCCATGGTGTCCGGAATGGGGGTATTTAACTAGAGGCGATAGTCGTTGGGTTCGATTTGGAGTTCGAATGAAAAATTAACTTTTTGGAGAATTAAATTAAATAAATATATAAATATATGGCCCTTTTTACTCTCCATCGTTCTGTTTTAAAATAAAATAAAAAACCCGTTACCGTAATCCCCCAAATCGATCGTCGCCCCCTTTATCGCCTCCGCCGCTATCGTGCTGACCGCCAACCCTCCCCCATCGGCGCCGTCCTCCCCTCCTCTCCTCCATTCTCTCTCTCTCCCTCTAAATTGAAGTCGTGCCAAAAAAAACTGCCGCACCGGAAACCTAGCATCCAAGACCGCCGCCCGACCACCAAAAGGCCGCCGCCCGACCACCAAAAGGCCGCCGCCGCCTCCAGCAACCCCCTGCGTCGTCCCCTGACCCTCCACCGACACCGTGGGACCCCCCATTCGCTGAAAACCCTTTAAGTAATTATTTTTCAATATAAACACCCTTGTATTATCTTCAGATCTTTATATGAAACACCATTGATTTGTTTTTAGCTTTTTTATATATAAACAACATTGTTTTTATTTTCAGAAATTTATATGCATAACGATATGTTAAAAATTTGATTTTTTATGTATATGGTAGCAATATAAAAATTTGATTTTTATATATATGATAGCACCATAAAAATTTGAATTTATATATATTATAGCGCCATAAAAATTTGATTTTTTATATATATGGTAGCAATATAAAATTTTGATTTTTATATATATGATAGCACCATAAAAATTTGATTTTTATATATATGATAGCACCATAAAAATTTGATTTTTATATATATGATAGCGCCATAAAAATTTGATTTATATATATATATGAAGTGTTAAAAAATATGATTTTTATATATGTAATAGCGATATAAAAATATGATTTTTATATATGTAATAGCGATATGAAAATATGATTTTTATGTACGTAATAGCGATATAAAAATATGATTTTTATATATGTAGTAGCGTTATAAAAATATGATTTTTATATAGAAAACTAATTTATAAAAATGTGATTTATATATATATCTTTGAATAAAAATGTGATTTTTAATATATATATATATATATATATAGCATTATATAAAAATGTGATTTTTAATATATATACCGTGTGAAGCAGATTACGATGAAACTGACTGGAATCAGAACAAAATCTAAATTGTCTATTAAAGAATGACGGAGTGGAAGCCAAAGGTGAGAACTCCTTCTCACTAAAATTTTGTACAGTTGGTTAATGTATTTTATAACTGTAAATACATAGAAATTTCCAGTATAGATTTTTATTTGAATTATATGGAGTTCAACACTCGAATTCACACAATCACATAAATTGAAAGCGATGTATGGCTATTACTGACGCACAGATTTCATACTCCACGAATAGCCACTTATAATTTTACATGTCAGACGACTTGTTTATGCTCGCCTATTTTTGTGATATCGGTTGGGATGATAATTTTTACACATCTCCCAAGTGCACAAATAATTATTATTATTTGATGGTTGAAAACCCCACATGGGTATTGGGATGATATTTGACATACACTAATCCCAATATTTAATTATATGTCAATCGATGGATCGATATACTGTGATAAGCGTTATTTATTAATTTTAATGCTTATGCAGCTGTGTAATGTACTCTGGATGATAGTTGATTGTGTATAATTATTGTTGTGTGTATGAAATCCATATAAATAACATTATATGGTAATTAACTGTGTCTGATTCCAATTCAGAAAGAAAGAATATTTCAAAATAATGAATATTTTAAAATAACGAATATTTTAAAATAGTATTCAGTAAAGGATTAAAATATGATTTTGATGTCCGATTTGGAATGAAAATGAAAATATTGAAATATATGAAACCATGTTGATTAGTTATCCACCATTATGATGCGAACGATAATTATATCGATTTTATTCATTTTCATAATGAATATCGGAAAGGAAATTATTTCCAAATCAGATATTTTGAAAATATTATCATTTAAATATTATAATGATAAGGAGTATTCAGTTTTGATTTAAAATTGAAATGAAAGTGGGAATCGTTTTTAAAACGAATTTGTACAATATGCTTTGAAAGAAATATATATTATATATATATATACTTAATGGCCCGAATATAACGGGCCGCGCTGCGACCGTTCGTGAATTTCGATCATTGACTTCGAATTGACATTACGGGAGATCCGACTGTCGGATTCTCCTAAAACAGGAACCGTTGGGTTCGTATCAAAAAGCGTTATCCAAAGAATATAAGAGATTTGAAATCTAACGGTTGGATTTGTAATTATTTCTAAATCAAATTTGGAAAATGTCATTGTAAGTGCAGTTCAATGACCGTTTATGGAAATCGACTGAAAGAGCCTTAATAAAATTATTAAAAATACTAATAATTTGTGTAAAATCATAATAAATGATTTGGAAAGAATCGGGATGAAAATTTCCATGTTTGTAAAGATAAAAATATATTTTTATTAAAATGAACTAACTATTAACTAGATTTGAAATTTAATATATATTTTTAATAAAATAAATGGGATTTGTGAATGGTTTTAGTATAACCAGATATTTCCAATGAACAAATTGGAATGAAAATAATCTTCGGAATATTTCGATATTGGATTCCATGATTATATGGATATTGTTATGGAAAATTGGAAGATATATTTATATCGTTATTTCCAATACGATATTTGTTGTTTTCAGAATTTGATATTGAATATAAGCCGATATAATTTCTATTCATAGCCTTGTATTTAATATCAAATGGGATTTTGGGTTTGTCGTGAATGGTGGCTTCAGTAACACTGTTCTTAAATCCAGTTGAGAAAAGAATAAATATTTTAATTAAGATTTAGAGAAGTTTATCAATTAATAAATATTTAATTGGAATTGGATCAAGAATTGGATTTTTGGGTTTATCGTGAACGGTGTTTTAAATAACACTTGTTCTTTAACCCGATTAACAGTGAAGTTAAGATTTGGAACTTATAAATCTTTATTCAAAGATTTAATGGAATTTTCCAAAGAAAAGTTTTCCAATTTAATAAAATAAATTGGAATTGAATGGAATTCGATTTGGTAATAATCGAAGTGAGCTTTTGTGGAGGAAGACTGTTAATATATATGGAATTTAAAAGGCTTTGTCGTTATTCCATCTATATTATTAGTCGGATACGGAAATTGATATCGATTATATATTGATCTGTTTTTCGTGAAGATTCCATAATTGATGTAATGTGATTTTGGGTTTATCATGTACTGTGTTTTAAATGACGTTGGTTCTTTAACCCAGTTAAAGACAGGATTTCATGTCTAACATTGTATTTCGAACTGTATTGTTGATCTCTACTAAATATATATCTGTTTGGAGGCGGAGAATTTATTCTCTTGCTTAACACCCTTCTCTGAGACGTACGAGCTTAGTGGTTATATATCGGCAGAAATAAATGGTACGGTGTAGATTGTCGATGCGGCATATTTGATTTCCCAAAGTTAAATAATCATTAATAATGATTTTTGGGAAGATTAAAACTAAGTGGAGTTTTAATGAATCTTTAATTAGATTGGAATGTGAATATGATAATTTAAATTATCAAATTTGGGAAATGATTGAGAATGGAGTACTACTAGTTTTACTCCAAGCGTTAGTCAAATCTTTAATTAGATTTGAACATGAAATGGTAATTAAATTTACCGATAACACCGTGGTGTTAGATATGGGGTATTGCCAGTTTTGCTCCATGGGATGAATAGGTTGCGATTGGGAAATATAACAAATGATTACTTTGGTAAGGTGCACTAATCCCGACTAGTTTGGAAAACCTTAATTTGGTTTGAATTGATATCCAGAGGAAGATTAAAGAATAAATTTAAAGAATTTATCTTTGATAAAATTAATGGGAACCTTTCCCTGAAGATGTGAATATTTGAATAAAAGAATATTCAGAATTGGAATAAGGTGTATGTCGTATTTTTATAGCATTTGATTATAAGATACGTGAATTATTCGGAAAGGCCGGGTTTATACCCATTCTAAATAATTGATTCGACGATAAATCGACGATGAAGATGGTGGTTGAAGATCGGAGGTCTTCACATCGTTTGGATGATTACTAATGTCTCGATTGGGATGTACACCCAAGACAAGGTAATAAGTGGTGATCGTCCAGACGTACTTGGAGATCGACCGGATATGTGAGGACCTCTCTCCTGTATTCGACATATGGGACAAGGAATAAGGTGCCTCCGGTTTCGTTCAGACCCAGAACGAACTATTAAATGGATGTGTGTCTGACATTGGATTTTATTCTGTGGTGATTGATCTCTATTAAATATACATCTGTTTGGTGGCAGAGAATTTATTCTCTTGCTTAACACCCTTCTCTGAGACGTACGAGCTCATAGGTTATAAATCTATAGACATCAGTCGTATGATGTGAATCGTCAGTGTGGCATGCCGAGGTGCAAATGAACAAGGATTTTGTTGAAAAGCAGAGTTTTGTAGTTGATGATCAAAGCATGGCTTTAAATAGCATAGCTTTGTGTATAGCGTTAATTCGCAAGCCTCACACCTCGATATGAGTCAAAAACGAGATCGTGACTGCAGGGAGTGCACGACGTTTCCTTCTAGCTATGGGCGGTCTCATGGTATGGGGCCCAGACATTTATTAGAATTTTTACTTATGTGGATGATGGATAGCGAGGCGCCTGAATATATCGGTTACTACGGAACCGATGGATAGGTCCTATAGAACCGGGAAATGTGTGTTTAGGAATAACCAATCCTTAAAAGTAAGAGAGGACCGGCCCTGAAGATCCAAGGTTGCTAAGGGTGCTGAAGCGACCCGAACTTCCCCGGTCTCCGAAGAGAAGAGAAAGAACGAATTACTGTGAGAACACGACAAAATAGAACGTGGACGGAAGAACATTTCATTGTTATTACAACAATGCATCAGATTACAAGAATATACAGAGTATGAATAAATAAATATTACACAGAAATATCAGAGATTACAATAAATTACATAGCAGCGGAAAATAATACAATACACAACTAGAAGGAGATATATGGATACAAAGCTTTCTGGATATCGTTCCAGCTGTAAACCAGGATCCTGTGAATATAAATCTGCAAAACCAAAACTACTAGCTGCCCGTGTCAAAATAAGGGCACCCAGAGTTTAGGTTAAACAATAAACTCCAGGTCAGTCATGGGACTGGTGTGAGAACTAAAACAGTTATTAATCTTTATTTTGAAAGTTAGGCAAATCAAGGGACCACGCCGTATAACACGGAACGGGTTTCCTCCCAAGAATAACAGTGCATAAACAACCAGCACAATGCTAAATAAAGAAAAATGAAGCTGTTATAAGACCCAGGTCCTATCACACAATGCAACGCAAGCCGGGGGATAGGGTTTTCCCTTATAACAGCCAAAGAATGCTTGATACGTTATAAAACAAATCATTTGATACTATTATCAGTGTATAGTGTATAAAACAACTTCAAATCATAAGTATCAATCATAGGTGGCATGGGTACCATATATCATGTCGCCATACTAGTTCTACAATTAAAACCGCAAAATCACGTATTTGAAAATTGGATTTCCATCTATGAACCGAGGCCAGGGATCGTCCTCTACCGATTCGAGACTCTCTAGCCCGAGCCTCAGGCAAGCGCGCAGGAAAGCCTTGGATCGTCAGGGCCGGTCCACCGATGTGGATTATTATGCCTGAACACTACGTTTCCCCGCCCTTTGGGGCGTAAATGAGCCAACGAATTGCTCCATCGGACCCGGATCGTCCGATCTAACCGAGGCGCCTCGCAACAGCAACAACCACACAATTGGAAAGTATATAAATATCAGGGCTGGCAGGTCACTGACACCACCCTAGCTAGAAAGAAACGCATGCCCTCCCTGAGGTCCTCTCCCATTTCTGGTTCACAACCGGGGTGTGAGGCTCGCGAATTCACGTTACACAAAGCTGTGCCACACAGGCAGTGCTTTGATCATCAACCACAAGACTTTGCTTTTCAACAGAAGCCTTGATCATTTGCCACTCAGGCATGCCACACAGGCAATTCACTCTATGCGTTTGATATCCATCAGTATATAACCCCTGAGCTCGTACGTCTCAGAGAAGGGCGTTATGCAAGAGAATAAATTCTCCGCCGCCAAACAGATATATATTTAATAGAAATCAAACACACAGACTAAAATCCAATGTCATACACACAGTCCATTTACAAGTCCGTTCTGAGTCTGAACGAAACCGGAGGCACCTAGTACCCCGCATATCCATCGATCTCCAAATACGTCTGGACGGTCACCAACTGTTTCCATCTTCTTGGGTGTACAGCCCAATCAAGATCATCAGTAATTACCCAAACGACGTGAAGACCTCCGGTCTTCCACCACCGTCTTCACCTTCGACACCACGTTGAATCCGTTATTCAGAATGGGATAAACCCGGTCTTTCTGAACAACTCGCGTATATATAAATACGTGTTACACAAACACAACATACACCTCATTCCAATTCAGAATATTCTTTTATTCAAATATTCTTATACTTTGGGAAAGGTTCTCATTAATTTTATCAAAGATAAATTCTTTAAATTTATTCTTTAATCTCCTTTTTGAATATCAATTCAAACTAGTCGGGATTAGCGAACCACACCGAAGTAATCATTTATTTTAATTTCCCAATCCCAAACTATTCATCCCATGAAGTAAAACTGGTTATACTTCATATCTAACACCACGGTGTTATCGGTAAATTCAATTACCATTTCACGTTTAAATCTAATTAAAGATTTAACTATCGCCTGGAGCAAAACTGGTGATACTCCATTCTAACACCTTTTCAATCTAATTAAAGATTCATTAAAACTTCACTTAGTTTTTAATCGTTAACTAGGTTAAAGAATCAGTGTCATTTAAAACACGGTTCACGATAAACCCAAAATCACATTCCATTAATTATCGGATTAAAGAACGAGTGTTATTTAAAACACTGTCCACGATAAACCCAAAATCAAATCTGATATTAAATACAAGGCTCTGAATAGAAAATATATCGGCTTATAATCAATATCAAATTCTACGACCAACGGATATCGTATTGGAAATAACGATATACATATCTATATCTTTCAAATTTCCATAACAACATCTGTATAATCACGAAATCCAACATCGAAATATTCCGAAGACAATTTCGATTCAAATACATTCCAATGCAATCATTGGAAATTCTGGTTGTTTTCAAAAACCATTTCAAAGTCAATTTATTTATTTAAAAATAAATAGAATTATAATTCTAGTTCAAAACTAGTTCATTTCGATAAAAATCTATTTTTATCTTTTCAAATACAGAGTTTTTCATCCCAATTCTTCACATATCACTTTCGATGATTTTACACAAATTATTAATATTTTTATCAAGGCCCGTACAGTCGATTTCCATCAACGGCCATCAAACTGCACTTACAGTGACCTTTTTCAAATTTGATTTGGACATAATTCCAAATCCAACCGTTAGATTTCTAATTTCTAATAATCGTTAGAAAGCTCTTTTCGATACGAACCCAACGGTTCCGGTTTTAGGAGAATCCGACGGTCGGATCTCCCGCAATGTCCATTCGAAGTCAATGGTCGAAATTCGCGAACTGCCGCGGCGCGGCGCGTTCTATTCAGGCCATTATATTATATATATAATATATACTTCGTCGATTTTCTTTTAAAACGTGGTTTATAAATCGTTTTAAATTCATTTTCAAAATGGTTTCAACTTCATATTCAATTTCAAATCAAAATTGAATACTCCAATATAAATTCGTTTTAAATTCATTTCAAATTGATTTCCAATTGATTTCAATTCAATTTCAATTTAATTCGAATGCAATTCCTTTCGATTTCAATTCGAATTCAATTCTATTCAATTTCAATTCGAATTCACTTTTATTCAATTTCAATTCGAATTCATTTCTATTCAATTTCAATTCGAATTCACTTCTATTAATTTGAATTCATTTCTATTCAATTTCAATTCGAATTCACTTTTATTCAATTTCAATTCGAATTTCAATTCTTTTCAAAATTTCAGATTTTGAAATCACTTTCGATATTCGTTATAAAATGAATAAAATCGATATAAATATCGTTCACGTCAAAATGGCGTAAATCTAATCAACACGGCTTCATATATTCCTTTTTTTCAAATATTCTATTTCAAATATTTCTGTTCAAATATTTCTATTCAAATATTTCTTTTCAAATATTTCTTTTCAAATATTTCTATTCAAATATTTCTTTTCAAATATTTCTTTTCAAATATGGAATGAGGCCCAATCAATTACCATATAATGTTAATTATATGGATTTTCTACAACACATGTATACAATAACAACGATGAATAATCAACCATCATCCAAAGTGCATTCTACACTGTATAAGCATCAAATACAAATATTTAATGCTCATAACAGTCTGTCAATCTATCGATCTACATACAACTAACTATTGGGATGAGTGTATGTCATATATCATCCCAATACCCGTGTGGGGTTTCAAACAATCAAACACAGATTTTATTTGTGCAGTTGGGCGATGCGTAAAATTTATCGTCCCAATCAATATCAGTCAAATGTGTGTATATAAACAAATCATCCGATTTGTTTATTTTTATTTCATTTCTTATACATGTTAAAAATTCTATTTTTAATTATAAAATATTTTCCACTATAAAATATTTTATTTCAACTATATAAATGTTTTATTTCATTTCACATCACACAATCAACTACACATCAAAATCAAACAAACAAGCATACAAGCCGTCCATGGTCTGTGGACGACGGGTGTCGGGTGCTACTAAACACCGTCTGCATCCTAGTATATATATATAACTAGAAAATTAAATTAAAGAGTGAGAAATTCTCACAGATTAGCTAATCCAATCCCACGGCTCTTCTTAGGTAGAAATTTTCACCGCTCTTGCCTCTTGTCACTTTCTTTGCCCGTATTCTCTACATATGTAAAAATCGAATTTTTACTTCGCTATTCAATATATAAAAATCGAATTTTTACTTCGCTATTCAATATATAAAAATCGAATTTTTACTTCGCTATTCAATATATAAAAATCAAATTTTTACTTCGTTGCTATATAGATAAAAATCGAATTTTTACTTCGTTGCTTTATAGATAAAAATCGAATTTTTACTTCGTTGCTATATAGATAAAAATCGAATTTTTACTTCGTTGCTATATAGATAAAAATCGAATTTTTACTTCATTGCTATATAGATAAAAATCGAATTTTTACTTCGCTATTCAATATATAAAAATCGAATTTTTACTTCGTTGCTGTATAGATAAAAATCGAAATTTTACTTCGTTGCTATATAGATAAAAATCGAATTTTTACTTCGTTGCTATATAGATAAAAATAGAATTTTTACTTCGTTGCTATATATATAAAAATCGAATTTTTACTTCGTTGCTATATAGATAAAAATCTAATTTTTACATCGTTATTCTATACATAAAGATTTCGCCTTTTCTCTTTCATCACTATAAAAAAAATACGACCCTTACCTTGCTAAAAATCTCATCTTGACTATAAATAAAAATCTCAACTCAGATTATAAATAAAAATCTAATTCAGATTACATAAAAAAATACCTAGATTCAGATTTTAAATAAATAAAACTAAAATTAAAAACTTACTTTGTCTTTAAAGGAGAGGAGGGGGGGTTTTCGGTCGGCAACAGAAGGAAGGGGGGAGGGTCTCGGAGTTAAAAGGGGAGGCGCAGGGTGGATGCTGGTGGTCGGCCAAGGCGGAGCTCGCGCGGTGGGTGGCTACGCGTTGGGATTGGTGGAGAGAGGAGGGAAAGGAGGAGCGAAGGGGGAAGGAGGGGAGGCCGACGCGAGGGTGGGGGTCTCGCGCGCCAGGCACGGCGGCGCCCTGGTCGGAGGAGCGACGGCTCCTCCCTCTTTTCTTTTTCCCTTTCTTTTTTATTTATTTTAACTGATCGGTTTGACTTTGAGGGGAGGGAGAATAAAGGTGGGGGCTTATATAAATATATATATATATATATGTTTAATTCAATTTAATTCCATAAAGTTAACTTTTTATTTCGAACTCGAAATCGAACCCACCGCCTGTCGTCCATAGCTAATTACCCCCATTCCGAACACAATGGGATATGTCCCGTAAGCCAATTCGACCGTTTCGATCAGTTTCCGTCAAAATCAACATATAACTCTATATATTGAATTTGAACGCGCATTTCAATTTACCGGGGTCACATACGAACTCTAAAAATTCCCGAAAAATATTTTCTAGCTTCGTATTGACGATACGGTCCTAACAAAACTAGTTTCATCAAATTCTGAGACCGTTGGAAAGATGGCCATTTTCCAGTCGATTAAAATCGACTGAAACTGGTCAAACGCGTTTTCCTTTGCCACGCTCACATATTGATTCGAAAAATTATGAAATTTGAAACCTAGCAATAATTTGACATCACGGACCCAACAAAAGTGGCTTCGTTGAAATCCGAGGTCGTTTGCAAAATTCCCATTTTTAAGGGCCTGAATTCCATAGCGACTATTCAGAATTTCAACTGGACATATCTTTTGATTCCCGTTATGAAATTTCAATTTTTCGGATTCTTTGGAAAGATATTCACAATTAGATTCCATCATTTTTGGTTTCACAAAATTCCAGTTTATTTTGCACCCGGTATGTTCAATTGAAGTTTGAAATCGAATTATCGAACTACCGCGCCATTTTCAATTCTATTTATAAATATAAATAAATAATTATATTCTATCGTCGATCTATATAACTATATACGATTGAATTTTATTCAAAAGAAATTTTCTCGTCGATATTATTTAAAATAATCTATTTTAAATATTCAAAATTCGCTAAAATTGCCAAAATAAAAATTTTAAACTGGCCCAGATTTTCGGGTTATTACAATCTCCCCCACTTAAAACTTTTCGTCCCCGAAAAGGAACAAAGCCGAAAGTTGTTTAACAATTCAACTCAACTTCCAGTATTTTCACTACGGCTTAAGTTCTTCAACTTTTCAGTTTCTAAGAACTTTTCAAATTTTTCAAAAATTTGGCTAACACCCTAAATTTTCGAAAAATTTCGCCATAACCTCCCCTGCACCGGGAGCCACGGGAAAATCCCGAAATTGCCATACAGGCCTTCTGATCTCAAAAAGAAAAAGAAAAAGCCAGGCGGCTAGCCAATCGGCTCATAAAATCATCATCACCCAAACAAAACAGTAAATTATGATAAACATGTACCTATTTGTCGGGCAGACAAATTTTATTCTTCTGCTCTAGCCTCTTTGCTATGACCTGTTCAATGTAAGTACATGTATATGCAAGAAAATGCGACTAATTTTCAATACAATTCAATATTTGATACAATTAGGCGTAATGGTTCAAAATTATCAAACAAATAAATAAACAACACAAACATCAATCAATTAGTGGATTAACGTTTCAAATTCATAATTTTGATACATATACATATACAGAAAATCATGTTTTTGATGCCAATTCACAACGATTAGCCCTATCTAATTTCGGTTCTCACACCAGTCTAATGGAACTATAGAAATCTCACTTTCGTTACTCGAAAATAAATACTGGCAACGGTGCCCCATCACCAGAATTATCCCCGAGAAACTAGAGTATGATTCTATAACTATCCAGCATATTAAAACTTCGAATCCACGTTTGCAAGACGCATATGCAAAATCTTTATATATTGGATTGTCCAAATTCATATAAATAAATAATCAAATACGAATAATTGATTTTAAATTTTCAAAACAAAATTCGTTTCATTTTAAAAATATACTCTTCACACTCGTCCTAGGATACTACTGATCCCATCTCTAACGAGTCATCCTAATTGGATATTACTAATCCAATATCTGATGAATTCTTTCGTATGGTTCTAATGTGCCTTGTTCTCGAGCTCTGTAAACCAAAGCTCCGATACCAACTGAAGCGACCCGAACTTCCCCAGTCTCTGAAGAGAAGATAAAGAACGAATTACTATGAGAACACGACAAAATAGAACGCGGACGGAAGAACATTTCATTGTTATTACAACAATGCATCAGATTACAAGAATATACAGAGTATGAATAAATAAATATTACACAGAAATATCATAGATTACAATAAATTACATAGCAGCGGAAAATAATACAATACACAACTACAAGGAGATATACGGATACAAAGCTTTCCGGATATCGTTCCAGCTGTAAACCAGGATCCTGTGAATATAAATCTGCAAAACCAAAACTACTAGCTGTCCGTGTCAAAATAAGGGCACCCAGAGTTTAGGTTAAACAATAAACTCCAGGTCAGTCATGGGACTGGTGTGAGAACTAAAACAGTTATTAATCTTTATTTTGAAAGTTAGGCAAATCAAGGGACCACGCCGTATAACACGGAACGGGTTTCCTCCCAAGAATACCAGTGCATAAACAACCAGCGCAATGCTAAATAAAGAAAAATGAAGCTGTTATAAGACCCAGGTCCTATCACACAATGCAACGCAAGCCGGGGGATAGGGTTTTCCCTTATAACAGCCAAAGAATGCTTGATACGTTTGAAAACAAATCATTTGATACTATTATCAGTGTATAGTGTATAAAACAACTTCAAATCATAAGTATCAATCATAGGCGGCATGGGTACCATATATCATGTCGCCATACTAGTTCTACAATTAAAACCGCAAAATCACGTATTTGGAAATTGGATTTCCATCTACGAACCGAGGCCAGGGATCGTCCTCTACCGATTCGAGACTCTCTAGCCCGAGCCTCAGGCAAGCGCGCAGGCAAGCCTTGGATCGTCAGGGCCGGTCCACCGATGTGGATTATTATGCCTGAACACTACGTTTCCCTGCCCTTTGGGGGCGTAAATGAGCCAACGAATGGCTCCATCGGACCCGGATCATCCGATCTAACCGAGGCGCCTCGCAACAGCAACAACCACATAGGTGAAAAGTATATAAATGTCAGGGCTGGTAGGTCACTGACACAACCCTAGCTAGAAAGAAATGCATGCCCTCCCTGAGGTCCTCTCCCGTTTCTGGTTCACAACCGGGGTGTGAGGCTCGCGAATTCACGTTACACAAAGCTGTGCCACACAGGCGGTGCTTTGATCATCAACCACAAGACTTTGCTTTTCAACAGAAGCCTTGATCATTTGCCACTCAGGCATGCTACACAGGCAATTCAGTCTATGCGTTTGATATCCATCAGTATATAACCCCTGAGCTCGTACGTCTCAGAGAAGGCCGTTAAGCAAGAGAATAAATTCTCCGCCGCCAAACAGATATATATTTAATAGAAATCAAACACACAGACTAAAATCCAATGTCAGACACACAGTCCATTTACAAGTCCGTTCTGGGTCTGAACGAAACCGGAGGCACCTAGTACCCCGCATATCCATCGATCTCCAAATACGTCTGGACGATCACCAACTGTTTCCATCTTCTTGGGTGTACAGCCCAATCAAGATCATCAGTAATTACCCAAACGACGTGAAGACCTCCGGTCTTCCACCACCGTCTTCATCTTCGACACCACGTCGAATCCGTTATTCAGAATGGGATAAACCCGGTCTTTCTGAACAACTCGCGTATATATAAATACGTGTTACACAAACACAACATACGCCTCATTCCAATTCAGAATATTCTTTTATTCAAATATTCTTATACTTTGGGAAAGGTTCTCATTAATTTTATCAAAGATAAATTCTTTAAATTTATTCTTTAATCTCCTTTTTGAATATCAATTCAAACTAGTCGGGATTAGAGAACCACACCGAAGTAATCATTTATTTTAATTTCCCAATCCCAAACTATTCATCCCATGAAGTAAAACTGGTTATACTTCATATCTAACACCATGGTGTTATTGGTAAATTCATTTACCATTTCACGTTTAAATCTAATTAAAGATTTAACTATCGCTTGGAGCAAAACTGGTGATACTCCATTCTAACACCTTTTCAATCTAATTAAAGATTCATTAAAACTTCACTTAGTTTTTAATCGTTAACTGGGTTAAAGAATCAGTGTCATTTAAAACACGGTTCACGATAAACCCAAAATCACATTCCATTAATTATCGGGTTAAATAATGAGTGTTATTTAAAACACTGTCCACGATAAACCCAAAATCACATCTGATATTAAATACAAGGCACTGAATAGAAAATATATCGTCTTATATTCAATATCAAATTCTACGACCAACAGATATTGTATTGGAAATAACGATATACATATCTATATCTTTCAAATATCCATAACAACATCTGTATAATCACGAAATCCAACATCGAAATATTCCGAAGACAATTTCGATTCAAATCCATTCCAATGCAATCATTGGAAATTCTGGTTATTTTCAAAATCCATTTCAAAGTCAATTTATTTATTTATAAATAAATAGAATTATAATTCTAGTTCAAAACTAGTTCATTTCGATAAAAATCTATTTTTATCTTTTCAAATACGGAATTTTTCATCCCAGTTCTTCACATATCACTTTCGATGATTTTACACAAATTATTAATATTTTTAATAATTTTATCAAGGCCCGTACAGTCGATTTCCATCAACGGCCATCGAACTGCACTTACAGCGACCTTTTTCAAATTTTATTTGGACATAATTCCAAATCCAACCGTTAGATTTCTAATTTCTAATAATCGTTAGAAAGATCTTTTCGATACGAACCCAACGGTTCCAGTTTTAGGAGAATCCGACGGTCGGATCTCCCGTAATGTCCATTCGAAGTCAATGGTCGAAATTCGCGAACTGCCGCGGTGCGGCGCGTTCTACTCAGGCCATTATATTATATATATAATATATATAATATATATATATATAATATATACTTCACCGATTTCCTTTTAAAACGTGCTTTATAAATCGTTTTAAATTCATTTTCAAAACGGTTTCAACTTCATATTCAATTTCAAATCAAAATTGAATACTCCAATATAAATTCGTTTTAAATTCATTTCAAATTGATTTCAATTCAATTTTAATTTAATTCGAATGCAATTCCTTTCGATTTCAATTCGAATTCAATTCTATTCAATTTCAATTCGAATTCACTTTTATTCAATTTCAATTCGAATTCATTTCTATTCAATTTCAATTCGAATTCACTTCTATTCAATTTGAATTCATTTCTATTCAATTTCAATTCAAATTCACTTTTATTCAATTTCAATTCGAATTTCAATTCTTTTCAAAATTTCAGATTTTGAAATCACTTTCAATATTCGTTATAAAATGAATAAAATCGATATAAATATCGTTCACGTCAAAATGGCGTAAATCTAATCAACACGGCTTCATATATTCCTTTTTTTCAAATATTCTATTTCAAATATTTCTGTTCAAATATTTCTATTCAAATATTTCTTTTCAAATATTTCTTTTCAAATATTTCTATTCAAATATTTCTTTTCAAATATTTCTTTTCTAATATGGAATGAGGCCCAATCAATTACCATATAATGTTAATTATATGGATTTTCTACAACACATGTATACAATAACAACGATGAATAATCAACCATCATCCAAAGTGCATTCTACACTGTATAAGCATCAAATATAAATATTTAACGCTCATAACAGTCTGTCAATCTATTGATCGACATACAACTAACTATTGGGATGAGTGTATGTCATATATCATCCCAATACCCGTGTGGGGTTTCAAACAATCAAACACAGATTTTATTTGTGCAGTTGGGCGATGTGTAAAATTTATCGTCCCAATCTATATCAGCCAAATGTGTGTATATAAACAAATCGTCCGATTTGTTTATTTTTATTTCATTTCTTATACATGTTAAAAATTCTATTTTTAACTATAAAATATTTTCCACTATAAAATATTTTATTTCAACTATATAAATGTTTTATTTCATTTCACATCACATCACACAATCAACTACACATCAAAATCAAACAAACAAGCATACAAGCCGTCCATGGTCTGTGGACGACGGGTGTCGGGTGCTACTAAACACCGTCTGCATCCTAGTATATATATATATATATATATATATATATATAACTAGAAAATTAAATTAAAGAGTGAGAAATTCTCACAGATTAGCTAATCCAATCCCATGGCTCTTCTTAGGTAGAAATTTTCACCGCTCTTGCCTCTTGTCACTTTCTTTGCCCGTATTCTCTACATATGTAAAAATCGAATTTTTACTTCGCTATTCAATATATAAAAATCGAATTTTTACTTCGCTATTCAATATATAAAAATCGAATTTTTACTTCGCTATTCAATATATAAAAATCGAATTTTTACTTCGTTGCTATATAGATAAAAATCGAATTTTTACTTCGTTGCTATATAGATAAAAATCGAATTTTTACTTCGTTGCTATATAGATAAAAATCGAATTTTTACTTCGTTTCTATATAGATAAAAATCGAATTTTTACTACGCTTTTCAATATATAAAAATCGAATTTTTACTTCGTTGCTATATAGATAAAAATCGAATTTTTACTTCGTTGCTATATAGATAAAAATCGAATTTTTACTTCGTTGCTATATAGATAAAAATCGAATTTTTACTTCGTTGCTATATACATAAAGATTTCGCCTTTTCTCTTTCATCACTATAAAAAAAATACGACCCTTACCTTGCTAAAAATCTCATCTTGACTATAAATAAAAATCTCAACTCAGATTATAAATAAAAATCTAATTCAGATTACATAAAAAAAATACCTAGATTCAGATTTTAAATAAATAAAACTAAAATTAAAAACTTACTTTGTCTTTAAAGGAGAGGAGAAGGGGTTTTCGGTCGGCAGCAGGAGGAAGGGGGGGTCTCGGAGTTAAAAGGGGGAGGCGCAGGGTGGATGCCAGTGGTCGGCCAAGGCGGAGCTCGCGCGGTGGGTGGCTGCCCGTTGGTGGAGAGAGGAGGGAAAGGAGGAGCGAAGGGGGAAGGAGGGGAGGCCGACGCGAGGGTGGGGGTCTCGGCGCTAGGCGCGGCGGCGCCCTGGTCGGAGGAGCGACGGCTCCTCCCTCTTTTCTTTTTCCCTTTTTTTTTTATTTTAACTGATCGGTTTGACTTTGAGGGGAGGGAGAATAAAGGTGGTGGCTTATATAAAAATATATATATATTTAATTCAATTTAATTCCATAAAGTTAACTTTTTATTTCGAACTCGAAATTGAACCCACCGCCTGTCGTCCATAGCTAATTACCCCCATTCCGAACACAATGGGATATGTCCCGCAAGCCAATTCGACCGTTTCGATCAGTTTCTGTCAAAATCAACATATAACTCTATATATTGAATTTGAACGCGCATTTCAATTTACCGGGGTCACATACGAACTCTAAAAATACCCGAAAAATATTTTCTAGCTTCGTATTGACGATACGGTCCTAACAAAACTAGTTTCGTCGAATTCTGAGACCGTTGGAAAGATGGCCATTTTCCAGTCGATTAAAATCGACTAAAACTGGTCAAACGCATTTTCCTTTGCCATGCTCACATATTGATTCGAAAAATTATGAAATTTGAAACCTAGCAATAATTTGACATCACGGACCCAACAAAAGTGGCTTCGTCGAAATCCGAGGTCGTTTGCAAAATTCCCATTTTTAAGGGCCTGAATTCCATAGCGACTATTCAGAATTTTCAACTGGACATATCTTTTGATTCCCGTTATGAAATTTCAATTTTTCGGATTCTTTGGAAAGATATTCACAATTAGATTCCATCATTTTTGGTTTCACTAAAATCCGGTTTATTTTGCACCCGGTATGTTCAATTGAAGTTTGAAATCGAATTATCGAACTACCGCGCCATTTTCAATTCTATTTATAAATATAAATAAATAATTATATTCTATCGTCGATCTATATAACTATATACGATTGAATTTTATTCAAAATAAATTTTCTCGTCGATATTATTTAAAATAATCTATTTTAAATATTCAAAATTCGCTAAAATTGCCAAAATAAAAAAAATTAAACTGGCCCAGATTTTCGGGTTATTACAGGTGCGACCTGAGGCATTTGCTAGAGTGTCTCGGAAATCCAATTTCCAATATGTGACATTTCGGTTTTAATTGCAGAACTAGTATGGCAACATAGTAGGGTATACTATGCCGTCCATGATTTATACATTTATATGCGAAGTGATTTTGACACTATATACTTATAGTAATATCAAAATGATTTGTTTTAAATGTACCAAGCATGTTTGGCTATTATAAGGGAAAACTCTATCCTCCGGCTTGCGTTGCATTGTGTGATGGGACCTGGGTCTTATAATAGCTTCATTTTTTGAAAAGCATTGCGCTAATTATAAACTGTTATATGCACTGATATTCTTAGGAGGAAACCCATTCCGTGTTATATGGCATAGTCCATTGATTTACTTTATTTTTAAAGTAAAGTTTTAAATAACTGTTTTAGTTCTCACACCTGTTACATGACTGACCTGAAGTTTATTGTTTTAACCTAAACTCTGGGTGCCCCCTATTTTCCACATGGGTAGCTAGTATTTTTGGTTCTGTAGATTATTTCTTTTCCCAGGATCCTGGATTTACAGCTGAAGCTATATTTGGAAAGCTCTGTATCTGTGCATCTCTTTTGGTTGTGTTATGTATTATTTTTCCGCTGCATTATAATTTTAATTCTCTGATATTTTCCAATGTGTAATATTTGTTCATACTCTGTTATATTCTTGTACTCTGATGTAAATTCTTGTAATAAGCAATGAAATGTTTTGTCGTTTGTGTTCTGATTTGTCGTGTTCGCAACTCAATCCGGGCTTTCCTGTAAGGGCGAGTTTAGGTCGTTTCATACCCTTTGTTTCCGTGATTTCAACTCATCTTGTTTTGTTAAAAACGGTTCACATATGAATTAGTTATTGACATTATAAGTTTGAACTAAATTAAACACATTTAATATTAATTCTTATTTTGAACTTAATTTAAACTCGACTACTTGAATTAGTGGCTGCTAATTACCTTAATTAGCAATTCATATCCTTGCGTTAATTCTTAGTTAGGCTCGATAATCACTATCTCTTTAACCAAAATTCGCGATCCCCTATTTCTAGAAAACATGAACGCTTGACAGCCAAAAATTAAACGGGTCGACTTATATTTTCCTTGTTATCTCTGTCTAATTTCATTTGATTTATTTACCCGTCCCTATAACAACTCCTTCTTCTCTATGTTGTTCCCATCTTCTATTTTATTCTGCATAGTATATTTCCACACAATGACTCCGCTTCCATGTCCTTGCCTTCCTTCCCTAATCTTTCGAACAACTCCAGACATTACATCTTCTTCCCCATCCATCTTTTAACGCATACCTAGTACCATTTCTTCTTCCCATAAACACAAATACAACTGCACATCACCACGCAAACACCACCACATGCCAAACCTTCCCATGCACGCAACCACGCGCTCCGATCGTTTGAGTACCTTCATTCATTACCCGCATCACCAATGACCCACCTGCTCCCTCTCCCGAGCTCTTTCGCTACTACTCGTTCCAAGACTACCCGTGCAACAGAAGTTTCGAAATCCATGTACGAATTTCGAAACTGATGTGATTCATTGTCTAATGCACCCTGACCACTGTTCTCCACCCATGGCTCAGCAGATCTCGGTGGTGTTTGGATTTTGTATTATGTAGGGAGAGTTTTTTGCTTTTGGTTTTTTGTGAAGAAAGCCTGGGTTTTACTCTTGTTTTTGGGAGAGACTGGGTTTCCAGTTTTTAATGATTTCATGAATGGAGATTTTGATTTAAATTGGAATGGAGGTTCATTGTTTGCAAAAGAAGAAAAGAGGTGTTCGACCATATATTATATAGAGGAGAACAAAAGGAGACAAGAACGTTGTAATCTCAATCATACATAGGATTTTAAGCTTGGTTAGGCTATGCATGTGCCAATTTGTATGTATGCATGTGAAATTTAATTCGAAAAGAGGTATTAGGCTACGTACAGAAGAATTACGATAGGTTAGGCTTTATTGTCTTGATTTGTACACTTAGGTTGGTAATATAGAGTATGTTTTACTTAGGGGTTAAGAATTCATATTTTATTATTTATATGATTACCTCAATTTAACGCGGTACGTTAAATTCGCGCTGATACTCACGAACTCCAAACACAACGAAAATAGACATATTGTTATGCCTTGATATTCTGGTCCCAATGGAATTCGTTTAGTTGAAAACCTACTTTGTTTGCACAACGATGTTATTCTAATTTCAATTTATTCATCAGTTCACCTTTTAAATATCGTGCACTCACAAAACAACTCCGATTGGCTCCAAACTGGAAATCTAGCAAAAACCAGCTATACGTTTTCCAACCAAATTTGTTTCATTGGAAACAAAGGTTGTTTGGAAAATAGCTATTCTAAGGCTAAATAATATCGAAAATATATAAATAAATACCAAAACAATTCAATTCAATAATAATAAATTATTATCATCATATATATCCAAATGAAATAATATATTACTTCAAACATAAAGTAATATGGAATTATAACTTAACATTAATATTTCCGAGTTAAACGATATCCAAATTATATATAAATACTTATCTAATTTATTAAATAAATGTTATTGTTAATAAAAAATTCCATAGACCATTTGAAAATTTGATTTGGACATAACTTACAATATATAAGACAAAATTTCTATTTTTCTCTTTCATTAGAAAATGATAATCTAATAGATCCAAACGTTTCTTATTTCACAGAATTCTGATTTAAAATGGATTCTGTAGATTCAATTGAAGTTCAAAACTCAATTTTACAAACTACCGCGACGTTATGAGTTCAATTTAAATTGAATAATAAATAAATTGTTCAACCGTCGTTTAATAACGAATTCGATATTAAAATCCAATAATATTTCTAATATAATATTTAACACAAATTTAAATATTCAAATTCAAATGACTGAAAAATCCAGTTCGTTATATATATCTATGGCTAAATATTAAAACAAACTCTCAAAAAAGGAAAAGTACAATATACAAAAAGGAATGAGCTCCCAAATCTGATCCCCACAAAGCACATCAACTAATATCAACAGACCTGTAACCTGAAATAAAACTAGACAAAATTAAGATAATAACACATATATATGTGTATATATGAAAAAAAATATACACATATATATGACTATAATAATAACATAAAATAAAGGAATACAACAAAAAGAACATTACCAAAATGCTTGCTAATCCTAATAAACAAGTTCAAATTATTCCTAACCTTAACTAGAAATCCAACGAATCTAGGATTTCTAAACAACTTTTTATAAGGATTAGACATCCACTCTAAACAAAAAGAAACGATCTTAATAATTAAATTATCTAAAGAGCAATAATTAGAATAAAACATTCTCTGATTTCTATCAAACTAGATAAACCAACAAACAATAGTTACTAAGGTATCCTGAACATACCTAAATTTAAGATTAAAGTCAAATCTAAAATATTCCAGTAAAATTCAAAATTCATGCAATTAGAAGAATAATAAAAAATAAGAAGTCTCAAAACCGTTTTAAAATATAAAAACTTTTAACACAAGAAAAAAACAAATGATCAATATTTTCATCAAATAAGCTACGAAAGCAACAATTAGATTCAAAAAGAATATTTTTCTTACTTAACTACTCAATAGTATTTAACTTCTTGTGGATAATCAACTACATATGTAATTTATCTTTAGGAGGATCATTAGCCTTATAAATAAATTTGAATTTAAAATACAACGTACTAGTAAAATTCATGAGCTTATACATAGATTTAGAAGAGTACTTCAAACTCTTATCCAAACCCCAATAAATACTATCGCAATCGTTATCAATGTGATACAGGGACAACTTAGCATGTAACAATGCAAATTGTATGAAAACTAAGCCATCTAACATATTATCAAAAAAATATTCCCACGAAGGATCTAAATCCTCTATATAAACCTCCTTAATCAAAGCATTCTAAAAGCAACAAATCTCAAGAAGTTCTTTAAATTCAACTTTAAGAGGCAAACGAGAAATCCAAGAGTCATGCCAAAAGAAAGTATTATCTCCCGAATGAACAATCGAAATGAATCCTATATTAAAAAAATCAAAACGTTTTAAAATAGAATTCCAAAAAAAAAAAAAAGTCTATTATCCAGTAATGAATTAGCATAAAAAATAATTCTACCCCCATCATAGTAAATTTTATACACAATTTGCTTCCATACCGCAGTCACATTTGGATTTCTAATTTTTCACAACCATTTAGATAATAAAGAAGATTTAAATTATGTAAATTAATAATACTAAGACCACCTTCCTTCTTCGATCTACAAACTAAATCCCAATTAAGCAAACACTTATATCCACTATAAGTGTTTTCCCCACACCATAGAAAATTATGCCTAATCTTATCAATTTTATCAATCACCCAATTAGGAAGATGATACACAGACATCCAATATGTAGGAATAGTAGATAAAACAGAGTTAATAAGAACTAATCGACCAACTCTAGATAAAAATATGCTATTCCAACTAGAAAATCTATTATTAATCTTATTGATAATAATCAACCAATCATCATGCTTGAGTTTAGAAGGTCTAATCCTAAAGCCCAAATAATCAAAAGGAAAACTCATAGTAGAACAGTTCAAAGTATTAGCAACTTGACTCTTAACATTATCAAAATCATTTAGAACCATAACTGAACTCTTATCAAAATTAATTTTGGGACCAGAAAGCATCTCAAAACTATAAAGTCTAAATTTCAAGGCAATGATGTGTTTGGGTAAATGATAGGAAAATAAAATAGTATCATCAGCAAATTGAAGAATTAATAAATTTTTACTAAAAACCCCATTACCTACAAAACCTAAAACTCCATTCCCCACCGCTCTCTTAATAATCTTAGTGAAAACATTAATAGCAATATTAAACAAAAGAGGTGATAAAGGGTCACCTTGTTTAAGACCCCTCTTATACTGAATTTTACTCCATACAATCCCATTTACAACTATATTAAAACAACCGGATTTAAATAAAATATTAATCCATTTAACCCACCTCTTACTAAAACGTCTAGCTAATAATAAGTCGCAAATAAAATCCCAGTCTAAAGAATCAAAAGCCTTTTCGAAATCAATTTTCAGAATAGCATACGAAATTTGTTCTTACAACACAGATTAATATGTTCTTGGACAGTAGCAAAAACATCCACTATATTCCTACCTTTTATAAAAGCAGTTTGAGAACTATCAATAATATCATCCATCTTTAAACTAAGTTTGTTTGCTTAAACCTTGGCAATAATCTTAACAGAACAATTAATTAAAGAAATGTGGGTCTAAAATCTTTTAATTTATCTGCACCTAATTTCTTATGAATAAGAATAACATTCGCAAATTAAATCTACCAATATGTAAAATCCCATTATAAAAGTCATCAAATAAATTTATAATATCAAATTTCAAATAATCCAAAAAATGTTAATAAAAAAGAATAGAAAATCCATCTGGACGTGGAGCTTTATCACTAGGCGTATCATTAATAGCCTTCCAAATTTCCTGTTCAGTGAATGGCTCGTCCAAATCTAATAAATTAAACCTAGAATTAGAAGGATATATATCATGCCATCTAACATTTATCTTCCTCTTAATTTTAGAGCCAAAAATCTGCCTGTAATAGTTAGTAAAAGCTTCATTTAAATCTTTTTGAACAATCAATTCCACATCATCAACAAAAATAGAATGAGTAAAATTACCTTGCCTTCTATAATTGGCCACACTATGAAAAATCTAGTATTATTATCACCCTCCTTAATTCACTGTATACGAGCCCTTTGTTTCCACAATATCTCCTCTTTCTCAAGAACCAACTTAAGTTCATTCTTAAGATAACAAAGTTTATCATGATCCCACGGATCAAGCAGCCTAACCTCACTAATCTTATCTAAATCAAACATCTCATACATAATATTATCCATTCTAATTCTAATACTAAAAAAACATACTTAATCCAATGCTTCAGAAAAAAATCTAAGCTTACCTAACTTTGAAACAAAAATCTTAGCAGAATTACCAATATACAAACTATTAAAATAGAACAAAGAGTTCCACATATAAGAAACCAAACAAGAAAAACTAGGATCTAAGAGCCACATTTTCTATAAATTTAAAGCTTCTGTTAATAAGACAAATAGACTCATATGAAAGAATAATAGGGCAGTGATCCGAGTACAAAAAAGGCATCCCCTTATCTTTACAGAAAGAAACATATCTTCAACCTCATTAATAATGAAAAATATTTCTGAAAGAGAAAAAGATGGTAAATCTTTAAAATCATTAAATTCCTCCATATCAGAGAAATCACTTTCACAAGGTGATCTCTCCCCCGAAAACAAAATAACATTAAAATCTCCACCCACAATCCATTGACTAGGGGCAAGATCTCAGAAATCTAAACATTCTTCCCATAAAACTCTCCTCTCAATCTTAGTATGAGGACTAAACATTAGAAATACACAAAATATAGTTATCAACATGTGAAGATAAAATAACATGAAGGGAATGCTTATTAGGAATAGTCCGAAGAAGCCTAAATTGGTTTTCCCGCTGTAATGACCTAAATCCTTAAGTAAAATTTTCTGATTATAGTTAAAATTATTTACTGGATTTTTATTTGGAATTGATGGGTTGTGGACTGTGTGCATGTATGAGTGTGTGTGCACATGTGTATAACAAGGGAATACGCACAAGGCAACACATAATTCCAGGGTATATGTATATATAATAGGATCCATGTATATAAATATACATGTGTATTTCCAATAACCATTTAATTAAACCCTATGGACTGATTTTAATACACCATGTAGGGATATTTGAAATAATGCATATACATGTTAATGGAAAAAACAATTGCACTGAGATAAAATAATGTATAGCCAGAATTAGAAAAGGAGGGTTCACTATTTTATCATGACTTGCTTTAGAGGGAAAATAATTTTTAATGCTTTTCTTTTTCTCTGAAAAGTGTTGCAGTTTTTACACCCGAGCATTTTAAATAAAATGAAGTAAAAATCATGTGGAAAATACTCACACATATGGCATGATTTGTTGAAGGGTAAAACTGACTTTATATAACCTTTGAAACCCTAGAAAACTGATATTATAAATAAGGGTCGTCGGGCTAGCTTAAAATCAAGCTGCCTAGTGTAAGCAGGTTAAAATACATAAAAATCAATTTTAAAGGAAGAAGGGAAGCTTGGGGATAAAGAAAGGGTTTCTAATTTTTCTAGCTTAGAAGGAGGAGATTTGGTGAGTATTCTCACTTAAATCATATGGCATTAAGTCCTGATTTCAGAAAGGCAGCCACTGTTTTTATAAGATCATTTTTTTTAAATGTGTTCTTCTGATTATTTCATCTGTTTATATGTGAATGAAATATATTGTAAATCATTATTGAGTTTAGCATTGGGAGTTAAAGTTATTTGTTCAGTTTTATGATCCCTTAAAAACCCCTTTACTGATACCTTTGAAAATTCTATAGAAATTACGGCAATATTCCATGAAACATTTATATGAGCTGCAATATACTTGTGTATAGGTGCTGAGGCTCTGTAAATGATTGATTTAGAGAGCAATAGATTTTCTATGTGCTGATCTCTAATTAAGAATGCAATCATTATGTCTCAGCTAGATTTTGAATTTCATTTGAAACCAGTTTATGCATAGTGGCAAAAATCTCTTAAAAATATTTCTAAAGCCATAGATTAATATCAGATGTATACTCAGACAAATATATATATATATATATATATATATATGCAGTTAAAATAAAACAAGGATTTATTTTAGTAAACCTATGGATAAATGATTTCCTGTATTTCACATGTATGTATTTGATGAATTTCTTGCTTGATTGGTTAATATTCTGGTCTGAATGGTTGTTTTGATTGGTTGAGGTGATTTCTATGAACTCTATAATATTATACGGTGGGTTTAACTATGTTAGTTTACCTTATTTAGGTAAGTAGCCACTAAAAGAAAAATATGAGAACATTTAGTAATTTAGCTATGGAATTAGTTTGGTCAAGAAGCTGTGGAATGGCTTGCCTTGAGTTGTAAGTCTGGCACATAGCCTAATTTTGGTCCTGAGATCTTCATGTAGTAGTGTGAATTAGATTACTAAAATGTGCCCCATTGATTACTTATTACAGATGAGACCAGGGACTTTAAATAACTGAAAATGCAAGGAAGTAAGTATATAAGGAACTTAAGTCTTCTTGGAGGAATTTTTGTAGGGCAGTTATGAAAAAAAAATCATGATGTTAACAAGGTGGATTAACCTGTTATGTTCTTATGTTTGATTAATTTGCATGTGTTAATTTTGAATACTGATGATGAATGTTTTTATAAATCAGTAAATGTGCACTAGCACAAGATTATTTATTAACATGGAAAAGAGGTGAGCATTTTTAAATTATACCACAGATTTTACCATTATGTTTTAATTGGGATGCTCATACCAGACATTAGTCTGACCTTGTTTTCTCATGGAAAATGGGGTATCTCACTATTTGGTGAGGCAACCTCTAATGCTTTTTCAGGAAATGATGGAGCTAAGTAGATCTGATTTAAGGAGTCTGCTGTTTTCTTGGATGATTAGCATGCTTGAGTAGAAAATAAAAGCTTTGAAATTTGATATCTGCATGAATGCATGAGAGTAGTTTATGAATTAGTCTTGGAATTATTAAGCTAATATGTTTAAATGGTAGATGAATGAAATGCAATATGTATGCAGATGACTGATTTGAAGTAATATTTTAATTTGATCATTTTATTAATTGAAATGGAAATATATATATTTTGAATTATGGAAATTTACTAATATTATATGTATTAGTCAATCTGGAGTCATTTTAGAAAAATATATCTTTAAAGTATCAGTTGTGCCTGCACATGGTTATCAGGCTTTGATACACTCAGTTTGGAAGTATCATTTATATAGGCTCATGGTTATCAGTTTGATAAAACCATTTGTAGGTATCACTTTAGTATAATTAAAAGTATCATTTTGAAATAGCATCATTTTGAAAGGATCATTTTTATATGCTCAGAGTATCATTTTTATAAAGGTTCTATTTTTGACAAGTATCATTTCTGCATAATGGTAGGGGTCATTGTTGGAAGGCATTATTTTCTGAAGAAACAACAGTATCATTTTCATATACACTGAAGTATCAGTTTTTGGAAGCATTATTTTGTAGGCATATAGGTATCATTTTTACACACACATGAGTATCAGCTCTATCCTTATGATATAAAAGTATCATTTTTGTATGCATAAGGATATCAGTTTTATTATATCTGTGTTTAACATTGATTTTCAACGAGATCAGTGGATCTCTTGCTTTCTTTCTACTCTGATAAAAAGCAAGAGGTGTGTATATATATATATATTCACACACATATATATCATAATATTTTATGTATGTACTATATTTTTATATTGGTAGAACATTTGGATTTGGATAAGGATGGCTCTGGCTTTTAAATAGAGGACCTTTTGTATGCAAAAAAATGACTAGAAAATCTAGTTAAAAGCAGGGTCATTCCATTGTGGTATTAGAGCTGTGTTAATTAAAGATACAGACAATATTTTATTATTAGGTGATAGAATAATTTAATTAAAATTGTATGATTGGTTGCTTGTGTATGTGTTTGATTGCAATGAACATATATGGGGAAATAATACCATACATGAGTAGGAATTTTAGCTAACCCAAAGATTTCTTTTACTAAAGACACATGGCAGGAAGGGGAAGAGGAACACCTCTGGTGAATATGCAAGAATTAGTGAATGCTTTAAGAGAAGGAATAGGGGATAGACCAGAGAATCCACATGAAGGCTCTCCAAATTACTAAAGACTTATGCTCATTTGGGAGGCAAAAGCTTTGAAAGAACTGAAAGTGGAATGGAGATCCAAGTTTGGCTTAGAACCTTGGAAAGGATTTTTGGAGACATGCAATTAGATGATCAAAGAAAGAGGCAAGTAGCTTTTAGACAGTTAAAAGGAGTAGCTTTGAGTTGGTGGGAGGTGATTATAGCTGGAAGAGCTGAAAATGATATTACTTGGAACCAATTCAAGGAACTAATTGAAGTAAGATTTGATGCCTGCATCTGCTAAGGCAGCTCTGCTTGAAGATTTTATAAGAATTAGGCAAGGGAATCTAAGTGTCACTGAGTACACTCAGAAATTTGAAGGACTATCAAAGTATGGAGCTATGTTAGTTGTTGATGAAGCATCTAAAAATAGCAGGTACATTAAAGGACTAAATCCAGGGTTGAGTAGAGCTATGTTACTCCATGCTGATAAGACTTTTGATCAAGTCATAGATTTGACCCTGGATTTTGAACAACATGATAAAGAAAGGGAAAATTTCAGAAATTTTAAGAACAATAATAATAAGAAGGGTAAGGGAAAGTACCATCCCTATGAAAAGAAACAGGAAGAGGCTGGAAGTAAGAAAACCAGTGATACTAAAACTGGTGAAAATAAGCAGAAAGTGGTGTGTTATAATTGTGGCTAAGAAGGACATATTAAACCAAAGTGTCCAGAGTTGAAGGGTGGAGCATTCAAGTGTTATACTTGCGGGAAAGAACACCATTTGAAGAGAAGTTGCCCTGAGAATAAGCAAGGCAATGTGGCAACTTTAGAGACAAAAGGAAAATCCATAGTAGAGTCTAATGCAGGAAATCTTGGACAAATGGAAGGTATATTATTTATTTTCCAAATTCCTATATCAGTTGTGACGGCCCGCCCCGCACCAACCGACATTTACTCCAAAGGTGCGCTGTACACATGTCCAATTGGCACGGAACGGTCGTCAGAAGAAAAGAAAGAAGACGAAGAATCAACAAAGAACCTGTAGAATGTCTCACAGCGCATAGAATAAAATATAATAATAACATACTTGACATAAAACAGGTGAGATAGTGCATAAGTTGAAACAACTAACATAGCAGCGGAAAATATAAGTACAGCTTATGATCCAAAGTTAAACATTATTACAACTTTTCAAACTGTCTCAAAATAAAAGCAAGATAAAGGAGGTACACTACTAATGCCCAAGTAGCGACCACCAACGACACAGGGAGAATATCTATATATCATACGTGGAAGCCTCCTGCTCGCCTCCGAATCAGCTACTCGCGCATCACCAGCTAACCATATCCTGTCTCTAGTCTGCTCGAGTGAGCACCCAGAGTAATAAGAAGAGACATAAAACTCTGGGTCAGACATAAAGCCTGGTATGAGCGATAAGCATCTAAACAGAATAATAACAGGTATAATCCAATCATACCTGAACCTGGACCTGCAACCAAAGAGTTAGCACTACATCCGTACAATACTCTAAGGTGCCACTAACATACTGTGTAAGAGATACGGGGGTGGGGATGTGCATGTCATAATGGTGTCAAACAATCAAGCATAGCAATCATCCTCACATCCCTCACTCAGTGCGTAAAGCATACGATATCCACTACTTTGGTCACCTAATACTTTGGGCCATGACGAAATCCAATCCCGTGTAACTATCACAACAAACCCACTATCCATCTCTCAGTGGTGAACCAAAGTTATGAATACCGGCAACCCCTTTGCACACGTCCCGCAGCAAAGCCCAAATCATGAAGTGAACTCATTGGTTCCCATCTGGATCCTGAGCTCTAACTTCTCCTTTGGACTACCTTTGCATCTCGGGTTATGGTCTTCATCTTCATCCGGATCGGTCTTCTTCACTTTACTTCACTTGCTTCGGATCAGTCAAACGTCATCAGTTCAGCTCGGTCAACCTTCAGCTTCCTGTTCGGATCGGTCGTGCTGAGTTCCTCCTCTTGGTCGGTCAAAACACCCTGGTCGGTTTTTCCCTCATCTCGATCCTGGTCGGTTTCATCGCCTCAATCCTGCTCGTTCGAAACTCCCCTGGTCGATCCTGAACCTGGTCGGTCGAAGCTCCTCTGGTCGGTCCAAAACATGGTCGGTCGAAGCTCCTCTGGTGGGTCCAAAACATGGTCGGTCGAAGCTCCTTTGGTCGGTCCAAAACATGGTCGGACCAGAACATGGTCAGTCGAAACTCCCTTGGTCGTTCCAGGCTTGGTCGGTCGAAACCTGGTCGGTCAAGAACCTGGTCGGTCAGAAGCCTGGTCGGTTTTTCTTGGTCCTAAAACCTACACCATTCCAGCAAGCTATTTTCGCCTCTCGACGGCGTTTTCGACCAATCTAACACTTCTAATCAACCACAAAGCATATCATACAATCATAGGAACATAGGGAATCAACCACAAACACCAAAACAACAATATGACATATCAAAATGGATCAAACATGACCAAAAACCCTCATTTTCCCCTTAAGCATGTTTAAGCAAAACTGATAATAGGATTAGCAAAACTTAACCAAATTAACCCAAATTTTTATCAGAGGCCTGAAATAATATCTATGAATTTATACATATTTTTCCAGAATTTTAGCATGCATAATTTCGCTAATTATCACTAATCATCCCTTAATCCCCCAAATTCCGGGATTAACAAAATTAGTCGAAATTAACCCAAATTCATATCAGAGGCATAAAATGATGTTTTAGAATTTTAGGAATTTTTCTAGATTTTTATGAGCCATAATTTTGCTAATCTTCGCTAATTACCCTAATTAGCCGTAATTAGTGAAAAACAATGCAAATCACTCACCTTTGCCACAATTTAACTTTCAGAACTGAAACTCCTCTGATATAGATCCAATCTCTATGTGTTCCAGCAGCTCTATTCCAAATCCTATGCTAATTCGCCTTGATTTGATGTAGTTTTGCTTAATCTTTGATTAGAAAGTGATTAGAGGTGATTTGGAATGATTCTAGATGTTGGAGTCCATGACTAGTGTTGAAGAAAATAAGTGGCGGCTGGAAAAATGAAGTAAAAACCGAAATCCTAACCCTAGCAGCCCTTAAATACCACTAATCCCGAAATCCCCCAATGGGCCTAATTACTAATTACCCAGTTAAGCCCAATTAGCTGAAAATAACCCTTTAAACCTTAATTCAGCCATATCACCCAAACGGTAAGTCCGTTTGACTATTATGACCACTCTACGGAAAGAGAAACCATCAGCTGGAGCTAATGGAAGTGGTTTCAGGTCAAAATTCCTAACCAATCAAAAGTTATGGCCAAAACAGTACCAATTAGGGGCAAAACGGTCATTTAAAAATCGACAAAAATCATGAACATGGGAAATGACCCCAATAATCGTCTCCCAAAGTTACATGACCATACAACTTCGTATGTGAAAGAAATAATTATTCCACGATCCTATGATGCGTAGAATGCGGGTCGTTACATCAGTAGTATTTGATACAGGAGCAACACATTCTTTGATCTCCCATGAAATAGTTAAAACCCTGAAACTGAATTGCATTTTTCTAGAGAGACCATTACTAGTTAAAAGCCCTCTAGGAAGTTCTAGTGCCTTGGATATGATTTGTGTGGATGCAGAATTAAGTATAGGAGGAAATGCTTATTTCTAATTTATATGTCTTGAATTACCCAGATATAGGTATTATATTGGGTATGGATTGATTAAAGCAATATAGGGCTATAATTAATTTAGAAACATCCACCATTTCACTCCAAAACAACAAGAAACAAAGAATTACAGTTCTTTGTGAATCAGCCAAGGAAAGAAAGTTATTTCATTTATATGGGGTAGGTGATGAAATTTCTGAGTTTTCAATAGAACACATCCCCATAGTAAATGAATATTTAGATGTTTTTGGGGAAGTTAAGGGTATCCCAAATAACAGGCCAGTAGAATTTCAAATCAATTTAATCCCAGGAGCATCTCCAGTGATTAAAAAGCCAACAAGAGTTGGGCCGAGTGAACTCATAGAACTAAAGAAACAGTTAGAGGAGTTAGAAGAGATAGGTTTCATAAGACCAAGTAATTCTTATTTGGGTGCACCAGTGGTTTTTGTGAACAAACAAGATGATTCTTTAGGGTTGTGTATAGACTACAGGGAGCTAAATAAATTAACCATAAAGAACAAATATCTTTTACCAATAATTGATGATCTTTTTGATCAATTGGCTGGGTCCAAAGTGTTTTCTAGACTTGATTTAGCCTTTGGCTTTCACCGAATGAAGGTAGAAGAGTCTAGCATCAAATACACAGCATTCAACACTAGATATGGATTGTACAAATTTTTAGTAATGTCATTTGGACTGACTAATGCACCATCTTATTTTGTTGATTTAATGAATAGAACATTCAGAGATTATTTGGATAGGTTTGTGCTAATTTTTATAGATGATATTTTGATTTATTCCAAAACAAAGGAGGTGCATAAAAATCATTTGCATTTAGTTTTGAGCAGATTAAGGTAGAATAATTTAAAGGCAAAATTTTCTAAATGCACATTTTGGAAAGAAGAAGTGAATTTCCTTGGGCATGTTATTTCTGCACAAGGTATTTCAGTCAACCCCAATAAAGTAATAGCCATATAGATATGGCAAAGACCCAAGACAGTGAGTGAAGTTAGACCATTCATGGGAATGGCTGGATATTATAGAAGATTTATTAAAGATTTTTCTAAGATCTCAGCACCACTGACTAATCAAACTAGGAAGAATCAAGCCTATGTTTGGACAGGGAAATGTGAAGAAGATTTTGAAAAATTAAAGGAAGCATTAGTGAATGCACCTATCTTGAGGGTACCAGAAAGAAACCATGACTTAACCATTTACACAAATGCATGTGGGTATGGTTTAGGAGCAGTATTGATGCAAAAAGGTCAAGAAGTGGCATATGCATCAAGGCAATTGAAACCACATGAGACCAGATATGCAACACATGACTTAGAGTTAGCTGCAGTTGTGTATGCCTTAAAGCTATAGAGACATTATTTGTTAGGAGCCAAATTTGAGCTCTACATAGATCACAAATCTTTGAAGTATTTATTTTCACAAAAGGATTTAAATATGAGGCAACATAGGTGGGTAGAATTCTTGGCTGCATATGATTTTGAGATACTATACACACCAGGAAAAGCTAATAAGGTAGCTGATGCTTTGTGTAGGCAACATGCTAAAATAAGTTTGATGATGATAGAGGAATTTAAGAACTTAATGATACTCACTGATATGGAAATAAAAGAGGATATTGGTATGCACATGGAGGTGCATGATGCACAAAAAACATAGGAAAATTAAGCATGATTACCTTGCAGTCTGATTTAGTTCTGAAGGTAGGAAACATGCAAAATGAAGATCCCATTATTTTAGAAAAGAAAACTCTTTTAGAAGCAGGAGAAGAAGTGAAAAACCTGTAGGGATATGTGAGAAATAAAATAGAATTTGGGTACCTGGAAAATTAGAGTTAAAAGAGGAGATATTGAATGAATTCCATAGGAGCAAATACTCCATGCACCCAGGAAACACCAAAATGTAGCATAATCTTAAAAGGAATTATTGGCGGAAAGGAATAAAAAGTGATGTAGCAAAATCTGTGGCCAAGTGTGTAGTTTGCCAACAAATAAAGGCAGAGACACAAAGACGCTTAGGTTTATTGCAACCATTAAGTATACCTCAGTGGAAATGGGAGGATATCTCCATGGATTTTGTAGATGGTCTACCAAGATCAAGGAGAGGAAATATGAGACGACCCCAAACCCCGTACTGACGGCGGCAAGGGTAATCCTTGGAATATAACACATAAACTGATAATAGCAGAACAGAAATAAATAAATACACCAGATAATGAACAATAGAATATACTGGATAAACGTAATCATCAGAGTTACACAGTATACAGGATCATACTTAGTACAAATACATTTCAGCTATACATAAATGTCTACAGCGGAAACAAACAAAATATGTACAATAGGAGCTGAACAGCATAAAAAGAGATAAATAATAGAATCCATCTTCAGCTCCAGCTATCCAGAAAGAACCAGCTAAACCTGAATACAAGGCTGCCCGTGTAGAAAAAGGGGCACCCGAGTTTGAAAGTGAAACAAACTACGAGTCATTCATGGGACTGGTATGAGAAATCTACTCAACACATTTATAATATGGCTAATCATAGGACCACGCCACTTTCGTGGAACGGGTTTAGTCCTTTGGATTGCCAGTGCTTTAAAACAAATCATTCTTTTAACCATCGCAATGCTTTTTATAAAAATGAAGCCATTATAAGACTCAGTTCCCATCACATAATGCAACGCAAACCGGAGGATAGAGTTTTTACCTTATAACGGCCAAAATATGCTTGATACGAATAAAACAAAGGCATTTGATATTATTGCTAGTGTTTATATGTTTTGAAAACAATTTCAAATCATAACTATCAATCATAGACGGCATTAATGCCCCATACCACTATGTCGCCATATATAGGTATACAATCAAAACCGCACGGTCACGTATTTGGAAATTGGATTTCCTTCATGAACCAAGGCAAAAGATAGTCCTTACCGAATTCGAGACTGCCTAGCCCGAGTCTCAGGATCAGAACGCATCGACCCTTGGAGCGACAGGGCCGGTCCACACGGGGTGGATTAAAATGCCTGAACACTACGTTTCCCTGCCCTTCGGGGCGTAAGCGAGCCAACGAATGACTCCATCGGACCTGGATCGTCCGATCTAACCGACGGCCTCGCAACAGCAACAACCACATAAGTCAAACTCGTCAGGGCGTGTAAAACCACTGACGCCACTTCTAGCTAGGAGGAAACGCAGGCTCTCCCTGAGGTCCTTTCTCCCGTTTCTGGTTCATACCGGGGTGTGAGGCTCGCGAATTTACGTTATACACAAAGCTACGCCACACAGGCAGTGCTTTGATCATCACCACAAGACTTTGCTTTTCAACAGAAGTCCTGATCACTGCATCTTAGCATGCCACACAGGCAATTCACACTGTGCAACTGATGGCTAACAATCACACAGAATAAAATTCCAATGTCAAGCACACTGTCCATTTGCTAGTCCGTTCTGGGTCTGAACGAAACCGGAGGCACTAAATACCTCGCAAACCCATCGATCACCACGTACGTCTGGACGATCACCACTCATTATCCATATTTCGGGATGCCTCCCAATCAGGACCTCGGTTACCATCCAAACGAGGTGAAGATCTTCGGTCTTCGACCACCGTCTTTATCTTCGATTCTTATCGTCGATTCCGTTATTCAGAATGGGATAAACCCGGTCTTTCTGAGCAACTCGCGTATATAATAAACAAGTGCAACACTAACATATACACGCATCATTTCAATTCATTAGTCACTAACCGTCAATCAGTAAGAGAACGATTTCCCAAATTTTAACCCTGAAGGCCGAAACCAACATCAGATCAACACCCAGGGAACCCTTCAACTTAGCCAACCTTCAGTTAATTTCTAAATCACATCCATATCGTTTATAATATTTTATAACGATTTATCGCTATTTTTATTTATTTAAAATAGCCAATTTATTCAAAACGACGCTTCGGGCCATAACGCGGCCGTGGCACTGTTTTTCTTGAGATTTGATTTACAAATATCTGAAAATCTAACCGTTGGATCTTCACAAAATTTACATCATTAGAAAGATCTTTTCAAAACGAATCCAACGGTTCTTTCGGGAAAATCCGACAGTCGGATCTCCCGGTACAATCGTTTGAAGTTTCGATTTCAAAATACGAACTCCAGCGTCGTTATTCGATTTAATATAATTATATTTATATATATATATAAATATAATCGATTCTGGCGCTGTTTTTCTTCAGATTTGAATTAAACATTCCAGACAATCCAACCGTTGGATTTTTACAAAGTTGGTGCCGTTGGAAAGATATTTCCAAAGCGAACCCAACGGTTGTGATTTCAGGAAAATCTGATGGTCGGATCTGCCGTTCTAATTGTTTGAAATCACTGTTTCAAAATACGAACTGCAGTGTCGTTATTCGATATATTTCAATTCCATTTAAATATATATATCGATTCTTCGATTTCAAAACTATATTCTTTTCGTACATTTGATAAAAATGATATTTTTCTCTAACTGTCTTCTATTTTAACACTTCACTATTTTTAACAATTCGTTTATATAATAAAGATGTGATTTTTATTGTAAAACAATTCATTTCAAAACACTATTATTTTGTATAGTTAATATAGGGAATAAAATAGGATTTTTATTGTAAAACAATTTATTTCAAAACACTATTATTTCGTATAGTTAATATAGGGGATAAAATAGGACTTTTATTGTAAAACAATTTATTTCAAAACAGGATTATTTTATACTTTTCATATTGATGTTAAAAATGGGATTTTTATTATAAAACAATTTCTTTCAAAATATGAATACCATTCAACACATGAATTTCAATTCAACGAATGAATATCGATTCAACACATGAAGGTTTTCTATAGTTTATATATATAGGTGAAAATGTGATTTTTATATTTAAAACACGAATACCATTCAACACATGAATTTCTAATCAACGAGTGAATATCGATTCAACACATGAAGGCTTTCTATAGTTTGTATATATCAATAAAAATGTCATTTTTATATTTAAAACACGAATACCATTCAACACATGAATTTCTAATCAACAAGTGAATATCGATTCAACACATGAAGGTTTTCTATAGTTTGTATATATCAATAAAAATGTGATTTTTATATTTAAAACACGAATACCATTCAACACATGAATTTCTAATCAACGGGTGAATATCGATTCAACACATGAAGGTTTTCTATAGTTTTTATATATCAATAAAAATGTGATTTTTATATTTAAAACACGAATACCATTCAACACATGAATTTCTAATCAACGAATGAATATCGATTCAACACATGAAGGTTTTCTATGCAACGAATAAATATAGTTTTAGCAAATGAAAATAATTCAAACACATGAATATTATTCAAAATTTCGGCAGCATAACGGCAGGGTAGTTAAAACCGAGACCGTCCCTAGTACGGCTCCTCGCTCTACCTTAAAACCTTGTGGTTTTTGGCAATGGGGATCATGCATCTAGTTCGCACGCAGGCGGCATGTATATGTTTATTTCATTTCCACAAACTAATCCTATGTGGTTTCAACCAAATATTTCTCAACCACAAACGGTTATTTTTCAACCACAATTAATCAATATCAAACACAAACAATCCCAAAACAACCATTCGCTATCAATCTATTTTCACACCAATCACAACCAATAAATATCGTCCATGGTTTGTGGACGAGGGGCGTATATATATATATATTTATTTATTTATATATAGGAATTCACTTCTATTTCAACACATATATAATTTTTACAACGACTGTACAACTTATACAACGCTTATACAAGAGGTGTAAAACGCTTATATAACTCATACATTGACTATATAATTTATACATCGTCGTTTTCCATATCGTTTATAAATTAGAAATCTCACATTGGGTTCCACTCCACCAAAAATAGCAGAAGGCTCAGAAAAATATGCGGTCTCTTCTAAAATGTAGAAGGCGTCCACACGGTCACGATGTTTCCTGTTTCATCGAATTTCGTTAACGAACTAAAAAGATATGATTTTTCAAAGTTTGCAACGGTTTTAAACTGTTAAAATCAGTTTTAAATTAAACAGCCGATTACCTCACTAGATCTTCAAAACTAGGTTTGGATTTTTCGTCGAATCCGTTGCACGATACAACGATCAGCTTGTACCCCGTCAAAGACCTCCGTGAGGCGCGCCTAGGGGCGGAGTCACGGCCAGTTCGATCGTCGGATCCAGGCGTGGCGGCGAACTGAAGTTCCAAACTTCGAGGGGCTCGTTCTTCGCGATGGTTGAACGAGGGGAGGCGAGGGTTGTCTTGATTTGAAGAGGGGAGGCGGCGCTTCAGAAAACTCCAAAGGGCAGTGGTGTAATTCGTAGTGGTTTCGCCGGAATCGACCTAGGAAGGGATGAACGGGTTTTCGCCGTCGATCGCGATGGAGAGAGAGAGAGAAAGACGGGTTTTCCTTTTTTTTATTCTTTTTATCAATTTTCTGATTGGCCGGTGGAATTTTAAAGGGGTTTTCTGACACGACCACCAATCTAAACCCAACGACTGTCGTCCCTAGCATTTTACTCCCATTCCGAACACAATGGGATATGTTTCGTAGGCCCATTCGACTGTTTTAGTCAGTTTTCCTTCAAATTAAAATATAAAACATTCAATATTTAATTTGAACGTACATTTCAATTTGCCAGGGCCACAAACTGATTCGAAAAATTCCAGAAAAATAAATATAGCTATGTTTTGATGATACAGTCCCAACAAAATTAGTTTCGTCGAATTCTGAGACCGTTTGGAAAAAAGCCCGTTTCTGGTCGATCTAATTTAACTGTAATTGACCAAAACACGTTTTCCTTTGCCACGCTCACATACTAGCTTCAAAAATTATGAAATTTGAAACCTAGCAATAACTTCACATCCCGGATCCAACAAAAGTGGTTTCGTCGAATTCCGAGGTCGTTTGCAAAATGGCCAATTTCAAGGGCTATATAAATTCCATAGCGACCTTTCTGAAAATTCATTTGGCCATAACTTTTGCTTTCCGTTATGAAAATTCGATTTTTCAGATTCGTTAGAAAGGTATTCACTAACAGATTTAAATATTTTTGGTTTCACTCAAATCCGTTATGTTTTGCACCCGGTACAGTCCGACAAAGTTTGAATTCAATTTTTGAAACTGGAGCGCCTTTTCAGGCCTTGTTTATAATTATAATTAATTATATTCGTTTTCAATTGTCGACTCAAACTCAGTTTTCATCGCTATTATCTAAAATATTTATTTTAAATATTTAAAATCCATTATTTTAGCCAATTTAAAAATTTTAAATTGGTTCAGATTTTTTGGGTCGTTACAATCTCCCCCACTTAAAACTTTTCGTCCCCGAAAAGGAACAAAGTCGAAAGTGGTTTGATTATTCAACTCTACGTTCAATCTGGCTTCCATTCTCCAACCTTTCAGTTTCTGAGAATTTTCAAATTCTTCAAAAATTTGGCTAACACCCGGAATTTTCGAAAAATTTCGCCATAACCTCCTTTGTACGGGGAGGGGTTTGGAAATTTATTGGGCCGTATTAGGTACCCAATAAATCCTAATAAGCATACACATATTTATAGTGATATATTCTGGTGTTTATAGGGGAGGATGTATTGATAATAACTCCAGAGAATAAATTCTCGTCACCCTGTCCCGTGTGGGGAATAAATAGTCCATGTGTCGTATCTAATAACTAGAGAGACGTGATTATTGTCAACTCCAGACCCGTGTGGGTTTTTTTATTAATCTGGCAATTTAATCGTTACAATTTAAATAGTCCATATCAATCATCAGTTCAACCTGTAAAATATAGTCATCGCCATACAAGCCTCTCGCTCGTATGGTAAATCTTCCACCTCGTCACACAAGCTCCAAATGCTTATGTGGTATATGATGAAGTATGCCTATCTTCCAGAAGTATGCCATGTAATGTAGTTCAAAATTAATTGTTACTATCCTATGGCGATGTTTATTATTTCACACAGAAAAACCAACACTCCGCATCCAATGGCATTCACAGGAGTTGATATAATAATATTTCGCATCCAACTCATTAAGGTTTACCTATTTATCGGGCACGCAAATAAAATCTTTACTCAACAGCTAATCCATTTACCTCTTCAAACATATATAATACACATGTATATATATTTCTATTTATTTTCTAATCAGTTCAATGTGTGATTTAAATGAATAAACTCTACCATTATTCCATTATTGATTATATTAACTATCGTTTCAATCATTTAATCTAATCTATCATCACACAACACAAACAACAATCAAATTGTTTTTAACTTTTCAAAAATATACTAATCAATTTCTATACTCTTTTTAAAATCATTCAGACTATAGAATTAAAAGTGCACATCCATGGAAAGAAAATAACAACAGAATGGAGCACTCATTGGTAACGCAAAGTATGGTAAATGTTCCTTGCACCGGAGTCAAATAGAGATATCCAATCGGCATCTAGGATAAGCTTTCTGAATGCTCTTCTCAGTTTCCCAAGTACAATCTCGCGGATCTCCACTCCATTGCACTTTGACTAAGCGAACCTTCTTGTTCCTCAGATCTTTGGTTTCTTTGCCGATGATCTTTAGCGGCTCTCTTCTCACAGCTAATTCTGGAGTAATTTCAATATCCTGCTGAGCTGCTTCTTCCACGATCAAGTCTGGATCATGAACGTGCTTTCGAAGTTGAGATATATGAAATACATCATGAACTCCAGGCAACCAGTCAGGCAGTATGACCCTATAAGCGAGAGTTCCGATCCGTTCCAGAATAGGAAACGGACCAATGAATTTGGGCGCCAACTTTCCAGTCTTACCGAACCGGATTACTCCTCTCATCGGCGATACTTTCAAATATACGCAGTCGCCAACAGCAAAGGATATATATCTTCTTCTTCTATCGGCATAGCTCTTTTGTCGGCTTTGAGCGGCGAGTAATCGCTTCTTGATAAAATCGACTTTGTCGGCGGCTTCTCGAATCATATCAGGCCCCAACACAAGTCTATTACCGAGTTCGACCCAACAAGCAGGAGATCGGCACGGTCTACCATACATCGCTTCGAATGGCGACATTGTCAGGCTCGCCTGGTAGCTGTTGTTATATGAGAATTCAGCCAAATGCAGATGGTATTCCCATGATCCACCGAAATCTATAACACAAGCCCGCAATAGATCTTCTAAAATATGATTCACCCTCTCAGTATGACCGTCTGTCTGAGGATGATAAGCGGTGCTCAAATTCAACTTCGTTCCCAGCTCGACTTGAAACGCCTCCCAGAATTTGATAGTGAATATTGTATCTCTATCACTGACTATACTGAGCAGCACTCCATGTAGTCTAACTATTTCCTTGAAGTATATCTGCGCCAGACTCTGAGCAGTTATGTTTGATCTGACAGGTATGAAATGGGCGGTCTTCGTGAAGCGATCTATGATCACCCAAATACTGTCATTTCCCTTTCTGGTTCTGGGCAGACCATCTATGAAGTCCATAGAAATATGTTCCCACTTCCAGCCAGGAACGTCTAGCGGTTGCAATAATCCAGCTAGTTTCTGTTGGTCGCTTTTGACTAGCTGGCAAGTAGGGCATCGGCTAACATATATTGAAACGTCTCTTTTCATAGCCTTCCACCAGAACGTTCGCTTGAGATCGTTATACATTTTTGCTACACCAGGATGGATACTCAGCTTGGACTTGTGACACTCGTCTAACACTTCCCTTTTTAACTCTGGGATATCAGGAACACAAATCCTTCCTTTCAACCTCAGGGTCTCGTCGTTATCTATTTGAAAACACGAGGGTTCGCCTTTCTGAATCCTTTTAATCATATACTTAATAAAGTTATCCTCCTTCCGAAGAATAGATATTTTGTCAATCAAGGAATTCGTAATAATAAAGCTGGCGATCATTACATTCTTTCGGCTCAGCGCATCGGCCACAACATTGGCTTTCCCTGGAGTGTATATAATTTCAAAGTCATATGCTGGAAGAAACTCTAGCCAACGTTGCTGCCTCAGATTCAAGTCCTTCTGGGTGAACAGATACTTTAACGACTGGTGATCTGTAAACAGTTCAAATCTCTCACCCAGAAGATATTATCTCCAGATTTTCAAAGCGAACACAATAGCCAATAACTCAAGATCATGAGTTACGTAGTTCTTCTCGTGCGGCTTCAGTTGACGGCTAGCATAAGCAATCACTTGGACTCTTTGCATTAACACTGCGCCAAGGCCTTCTCTAGAAGCATCAGTCCAGACTTTCAAATCCTGGTTGCCATCGATGATGGTTAACACTGGAGCTGTCGTTAGTCTTAACTTTAGCTCTTCGAAAGCCTCCTCACTTTCTGGAGTCCATTTGAACTTAGAGTGCTTCTTCGTAAGCTTCGTTAAATGACCAAATATCTTCGAAAAGTTTTTAACGAACTTCCGGTAATAGCTAGCCAATCCGAGAAAACTGCGGACTTCTGTGGGGGTACTGGGCTGTTTCCAATTCTGAATAGCTGTGATTTTCCTTGGATCCACAGCAATTCCTTCTTTCGATATGACGTGGCCTAGAAATTTCACTTCATCTTGCCAGAATATACATTTGGAAAACTTTGCTTTCAATACATTCCTTCTCAGAATTTCTAGAACCTGTTCCAAATGCTTTTCATGTTCGGCCTTTGACTTAGACAAGATTAGAATATCATCAATAAAAACCAGAACAAATTTATTCAAAACCCCTCTGAACACCCTATTCATCAGATCGACGAAGTAAGCAGGAGCGTTACATAAGCCGAACGGCATTACTAACCATTCGTAGAATAAGTCGGGACCTCTGAATGCTGTCATTGGAACACACTCTTCGGCAATTCGAAGTTGATGGAAGCCTGTAGCTAGGTCCATCCTTGAGAATACTTGTGCACCATTTAATCGATCCAACAAATCATCAATCCGCGGCAATGGATATTTGTTCTTTATTGTCTGTTTGTTCAGATCATGATAATCCACACATAGACGTAGAGTACCGTCAGATTTTGGGACAAACACCACTGCTGCACCCCAATCAGAGAAACTAGGCCTGATCAGACCTTTCCATACTAGCTGTCATGTTTGATTGTCTAATTCATCTTTCTCTTTTAAGGACATTCTTCGAATAGCGTGAACTACCGGCCTTGCATTCGGAATTAAAGCAATTTTGAAATCAATTTCTCTCTGCGGAGGTAAGCGAACAACTTCTTCGAACACATCCGCATAGTTCTTGACGACAGGAATATCTTTGATGAGGTCAGGAATATTCTCTGCGACTTCAGGGATATTTTCTACTTGGGCTGGAGAAACATCCAAAGATGCCTAGAAGTCCTTTCTATTTGAAGTCGGGCCTTCACATGGTATGGTTATATAGTTCCCCGATTGTGCCTTTGCCTTAACAACTCTCTCGGCGCATCTAACCTCTGCTTCATATTTGGTTAGGAAATCCAATCCCATAATAAGATCGAATTCATTAAAATTCATGACGATAGAGATAATAGGGAATTTATAGCAGGAAAAGGGGACAGGTACTGCACAAATCCAACTGAGATTGATGGAACCCCCAACTGGATTTTGGACAGTCATTGGTGCTTTGAGCTTTTTCAATTTCAAATCCAACTTCTTGACTGCACTCTTTGCAATAAAGCTTCGTGACGCACCTGTATCAAACAGTACTTTAACTGGAATGTTCTTAACATTGAGCGTGCCTTCTAAAACATCAGACCTTTCCTGAGCAGACGAAGATGCAGGTACTTCTACCACTTCATTTACTTGCGCTGCTTTGGACTTCTTAAATTGCTTGCAGTCCTTTTCAAGATGGCCAGTCCGACGGCATTGAACTTACTTTCTATTCTCTCGAAACTGGTTATCGGGTTTAAACCCCTTCTTTCGTTTCTTCGAGGTTTTACAATTCCTAGTCAGATGCCCCTGTTTATTGCAGTTAGAGCATGTGGCAGTCATTGCCGGTTCTTTTTCAGATTTAGCCCTTTTTCTCTTGGCACTGGGCTTCTTACTGACATCAGACTTTGTACTGGCCTCAGGACGACCAGTTTCAGACTCATTTATACTACTAGAGCTGACTTCTTCTTCGTACTGTAGCATACCTTTCTTATCTAGATCTTCGTACTGATAAGCCATGTATATCATTTCAGAAAAGGGGAGCTTCACGTTCCGTATTACACTGTTCTGATATTTTCTTTGAAGCCCATGAATAAATCTAAGATTTTTCCTCTTTGGGTCTTTAATCAGATGAGGAGCAAAGTGAGAAAGTTCGTTGAATTTCTTATGATATTCTGGGATGGTCATATCACCTTGTATCAGATAAGAAAATTCGTCGCATAATCGCTCAGTCGCTTCTGGAGGAGTAAATCTTTCTAGTAAAATCACTTTGAATCTGTCCCAGGTGATATCACCTTCTGGATTATTCTCTATAACCGAATCCCACCAGAACAAAGCTTCGTCTTTGAGTGCCCAGGAGGCCAGTAATCTTTTCTGGTCATCCCTCAGCTTTAAACCATCAAAGATCTTTTCAGCCGTACGAATCCAAGCCTGTGTCTTCATAATAGATTCTTCACCAGAGAACGGTATTCCACCCATATTTCGATATTTGATTAATAGGGCCTCAATATCCGGTTCTGTATTCCTTCTGTTTCTGACACTCATTTTCTAGTACTTCTGCAAACAGCAGACCAAGTGTCAGGTCACAGAAAAGATAATTTAAAATATAGAAACATATACTTCAATGTAAATGTGTCTATCGAGGTGTTATTTTATTCTGCTTTACTCATACTAGGATATTACTGATCCTATCTATATTGAGTTGCCCGTCCTAGAACACTACTGGTTCTATTTCTGACGAGATCGTTAATATGTTATATTCCAGAACTAAGCTTAACCTAGCTCTGATACCAAATGAGATGACCCCAAACCCCGTACTGACGGCGGCAAGAGTAATCCTTGGAATATAACACATAAACTGATAATAGCAGAACAGAAATAAATAAATACACCAGATAATGAACAATAGAATATACTGGATAAACGTAATCATCAGAGTTACACAGTATACAGGATCATACTTAGTACAAATACAGTTCAACTATACATAAATGTCTACAACGGAAACAAACAAAATGTGTACAATAGGAGCTGAACAACATAAAAAGAGATAAATAATAGAATCCATCTTTAGCTCCAGCTATCCAGAAAGAACCAGCTAAACCTGAATACAAGGCTGCCCATGTAGAAAAAGGGGCACCCGAGTTTGAAAGTGAAACAAACTACGAGTCAGTCATGGGACTGGTATGAGAAATCTACTCAACACATTTATAATATGGCTAATTACAGGACCACACCACTTTCGTGGAACGGGTTTACTCCTTTGGATTGCCAGTGCTTTAAAACAAATCATTCTTTTAACCATCGCAATGCTTTTTATAAAAATGAAGCCATTATAAGACTCAGTTCCCATCACACAATGCAACGCAAACCGGAGGATAGAGTTTTTACCTTATAATGGCCAAAATATGCTTGATACGAATAAAACAAAGGCATTTGATATTATTGCTAGTGTTTATATGTTTTGAAAACAATTTCAAATCATAACTATCAATCATAGATGGCATTAATGCCCCATACCACTATGTCGCCATATATAGGTATACAATCAAAACCGCACGGTCACGTATTTGGAAATTGGATTTCCTTCATGAACCAAGGCAAAAGATATTCCTAACCGAATTCTAGACTGCCTAGCCCGAGTCTCAGGATCAGAACGCATCGACCCTTGGAGCGACAGGGCCGGTCCACACGGGGTGGATTAAAATGCCTGAACACTACGTTTCCCCACCCTTTGGGGCGTAAGCGAGGCAACAAATGACTCCATCGGACCCGGATCGTCCGATTTAACCGAGGCGCCTCGCAACACCAACAACCACATAAGTCAAACTCGTCAGGGCGTGTAAAACCACTGACGCCATTTCTAGCTAGGAGGAAACGCAAGCCCTCCCTGAGGTCCTTTCTCCCGTTTCTGGTTCATACCGGGGTGTGAGGCTCGCGAATTTACGTTATACACAAAGCTACGCCACACAGGAGGTGCTTTGATCATCACCACAAGACTTTGCTTTTCAACAGAAGCCCTGATCACTGCATCTTAGCATGCCACACAGGCAATTCACACCGTGCAACTGATGGCTATCAATCACACAGAATAAATTCCAATGTCAAGCACACTGTCCATTTGCTAGTCCGTTCTGGGTCTGAACGAAACCGGAGGCACTAAATATCTCGCAAACCCATCGATCACCACGTACGTCTGGACGATCACCACTCATTATCCATATTTCGGGATGCCTCCCAATCAGGACCTCGGTTACCATCCAAACGAGGTGAAGATCTCCGGTCTTCGACCACCGTCTTTATCTTCGATTCTTATCGTCGATTCCGTTATTCAGAATGGGAAAAACCCAGTCTTTCTGAGCAACTCGCGTATATAATAAACAAGTGCAACACTAACATATACATGCATCATTTCAATTCATTAGTCACTAACCGTCAATCGGTAAGAGAACGATTTCCCAAATTTTAACCCCGAAGGTCGAAACCAACATCAGATCAACACCCAGGGAACCCTTCGACTTAGCCAACCTTCAGTTAATTTCTAAATCACATCCATATCGTTTATAATATTTTATAACGATTTATCACTATTTTTTTTTATTTTAAAATAGCCAATTTATTCAAAACGACGCTTCGGGCCATAACGCGGTCGTGGCGCTGTTTTTCTTCAGATTTGATTTACACATATCTGAAAATCTAACCGTTGGATCTTCACAAAATTTACATCATTAGAAAGATCTTTTCAAAACGAATCCAACGGTTCTTTCGGGAAAATCCGACGGTCGGATCTCCCGGTACAATCGTTTGAAGTTTCGATTTCAAAATACGAACTGCAGTGTCGTTATTCGATTTAATATAATTATATATATATATATAATCGATTCTGGCGCTGTTTTTCTTTAGATTTGAATTAAACATTCCAGACAATCCAAACGTTGGATTTTTACAAAGTTGGTGCTGTTGGAAAGATATTTCCAAAGCGAACCCAACGGTTGTGATTTCAGGAAAATCCGATGGTCGGATCTCCCGTACTAATCGTTTGAAATCACTGTTTCAAAATACGAACTGCAGTGTCGTTATTCGATATATTTCAATTCCATTTAAATATATATATCGATTCTTCGATTTCAAAACTATATTCTTTTCGTACATTTGATAAAAATGATATTTTTCTCCAACTGTCTTCTATTTTAACACTTCACTATTTTTAACAATTCGTTTATATAATAAAGATGTGATTTTTATTGTAAAACAATTCATTTCAAAACACTATTATTTCGTATAGTTAATATAGGGATAAAATAGGATTTTTATTGTAAAACAATTTATTTCAAAACACTATTATTTCGTATAGTTAATATAGGGGATAAAATAGGATTTTTATTGTAAAACAATTTATTTCAAAACAGGATTATTTTATACTTTTCATATTGATGTTAAAAATGGGATTTTTATTATAAAACAATTTCTTTCAAAATATGAATACCATTCAACACATGAATTTCAATTCAACGAATGAATATCGATTCAACACATGAAGGTTTTCTATAGTTTATATATATAGGTAAAAATGTGATTTTTATATTTAAAACACGAATACCATTCAACACATGAATTTCTAATCAACGAGTGAATATCGATTCAACACATGAAGGTTTTCTATAGTTTGTATATATTAATAAAAATGTCATTTTTATATTTAAAACACGAATACCATTCAACACATGAATTTCTAATCAACGAGTGAATATCGATTCAACACATGAAGGTTTTCTATAGTTTGTATATATCAATAAAAATGTGATTTTTATATTTAAAACACGAATACCATTCAACACATGAATTTCTAATCAACGAGTGAATATCGATTCAACACATGAAGGTTTTCTATAGTTTGTATATATCAATAAAAATGTGATTTTTATATTTAAAACACGAATACCATTCAACACATGAATTTCTAATCAACGAATGAATATCGATTCAACACATGAAGGTTTTCTATGCAACGAATAAATATAGTTTCAACAAATGAAAATAATTCAAACACATGAATATTATTCAAAATTTCGGCAGCATAACGGCAGGGTATTTAAAACCGGGACCGTCCCTAGTACGGCTCCTCGCTCTACCTTAAAACCTCGCGGTTTTTGACAATGGGGATCATGCATCTAGTTCGCACGCAGGCGGCATGTATATATTTATTTCATTTCCACAAACTAATCCTATGTGGTTTCAACCAAATATTTCTCAACCACAAACGGGTATTTTTCAACCACAATCAATCAATATCAAACACAAACAATCCAAAAACAACCATTCGCTATCAATCTATTTTCACACCAATCACAACCAATAAATATCGTCCATGGTTTGTGGACGAGGGGCGTGTATATATATATATATATATATATATATATATAGCAATTCACTTCTATTTCAACACATATATAATTTTTACAATGCATATACAACTTATACATCGACTGTACAACTTATACAATGCTTATACAAGAGGTGTACAACGCTTATATAACTCATACATCGACTATATAATTTATACATCGCCGTTTTCCATATCGTTTATAAATTAGAAATCTCACATTGGGTTCCACTCCACCAAAAATAGCAGAAGGCTCAGAAAAACATGCGGTCTCTTCTAAAATGTAGAAGGCGTCCACACGGTCACGATGTTTCCTGTTTCATCGAATTTCGTTAACGAACGAAAAAGATATGATTTTTCAAAGTTTGCAACGGTTTTAAACTGTTAAAATCAGTTTTAAATTAAACAGCCGATTACCTCACTAGATCTTCAAAACTAGGTTTGGATTTTTCGTCGAATCCGTTGCACGATACAACGATCAGCTTGTACCCCGTCGAAGACCTCCGTGAGGCGCACCTAGGGGCGGTGTCACGGCCAGTTCGATCGTCGGATCCAGGCGTGGCGGCGAACCGAAGTTCCAAACTTCGAGGGGCTTGTTCTTCGCGATGGTTGAACTAGGGGAGGCGAGGGTTGTCTTGATTTGAAGATGGGAGGTGGCGCTTCAGAAAACTCCAAAGGGCGGTGGTGTAATTCGCCGTGGTTTCGCCCGAATCGGCCTGGGAAGGGATGAACGGGTTTTCGCCATCGATCGCGATGGGGAGAGAGAGAAAGACGGGTTTTCCTTTTTTTTATTTTTTTATAAATTTTCTGATTGGCCGGTGGAATTTTAAAGGGGTTTTCTGACACGACCACCAATCTAAACCCAACGACTGTCGTCCTTAGCGTTTTACCCCCATTCCGAACACAATGGGATATGTTTCGTAGGCCCATTCGACTGTTTCAGTCAGTTTTCCTTCAAATTAAAATATAAAACATTCAATATTTAATTTGAATGTACATTTCAATTTGCTAGGGCCACAAACTGATTCGAAAAATTCCAGAAAAATAAATCTAGCTATGTTTTGACGATACGGTCCCAACAAAACTAGTTTCGTCGAATTCTGAGAACGTTTGCAAAAAGGCCCATTTCTGGTCGATCCAATTTAACTGTAATTGACCAAAACACGTTTTCCTTTGCCACGCTCACATACTAGCTTCAAAAATTATGAAATTTGAAATCTAGCAATAACTTCACATCCCGGATCCAACAAAAGTGGTTTCGTCGAATTCCGAGGTCGTCTGCGAAATGGCCAATTTCACGGGCTATATAAATTCCATAGGGATCTTTCTGAAAATTCATTTGGCCATAACTTTTGCTTTCCGTTATGAAAATTCGATTTTTTAGATTTGTTAGAAAGGTATTCACTAACAGATTTAAATATTTTTGGTTTCACTCAAATCCATTATGTTTTGCACTCGGTACAGTCCGACAAAGTTTGAATTCAAATTTTTGAAACTGCAGCGCCTTTTCAGGCCTTGTTTATAATTATAATTAATTATATTCGTTTTCAATTGTCGACTCAAACTCAGTTTTCATCGCTATTATTTATAATATTTATTTTAAATATTTAAAATCCATTATTTTAGCCAATTTAAAAATTTTAAATTGGTTCAGATTTTCTGGGTCGTTACAAAATACTAGTATATGGGTATTGGTTGACAGGCTAACAAAGGTAGCAGATTTCATACTAGTGAAGGAAGATAGAAATGTACCAAAATTGGCTCAAATATTTATGAAGGAAATAATGAAATTACTCAGTATACCCAAGACCATTGTAAGTGATAGGGATACTATTTTTACGTCAAAGTTTTGGAGAAGTTTTCAGGAGGCTATAGGAAGTGAGCTTTGCATGAGCACGGCTTACCACCCACAATCAGATGGACAAACTGAAGTGATTAATAAAGTACTTGAGGATTTATTAAGAGCATGTATTTTAGATTTTGGGGGCAATTGGAAGAACACCTCCCTTTAACTGAATTTACGTATAATAATAGTTATCAAAGCATTATAGGAATGACACCATTTGAAGCTTTATATGGCAGGCCATGTTCATCTCCATTATGTTGGGTTGAAACTAGGGAGAGAGCAGTCTTAGGCCCTGAATACATAAAGGAAACAACTGAGAAGATTACATTGATAAGGAAAAGAATGGCAGCTGCACAAGACAGACAAAAGAAATATGCAGATAAGAAGAAAAGACAGGTTGAGTACTAGGTAGGTGACTTCGTTTTCATCAAGATTTCACCAATGAAAAGGGTGTTAAGATTTGGGAAACAACGAAAACTGATACCTAGGTATATTGGACCATACAAAATTCTAGAAAGAATTTGGTTCTCTAGCTTATAAATTTAAACTGCCTGAAGATATGTAAGGGATACATAATGTTTTTCATGTATCACAATTAAGGAGATGGGTTCATGATAAAAATGATATTCTGGAAACTCCATCCCAGATTCAAGTGAAGTCAGATTTGGTTTATGAATAAGAGCCAGTGAGAATCTTGGGTAAGGATATAAAGAAACTGAGAAATAAAATCTTGAAGCTTGTGAAAGTGCAATGGAGCATCGATCCAAATGATTGAACATGGGAATTAGAAGACAAGATTAGAGTGGATTATCCCAATCTGTTTGCAAAATAAGGTAACTTTACTTTTGAAAATTACTTCATAAGTAGGTGTTTTATGCTTGTTTGGCCAATTTAAATAATTGGATGAATATGTGTTTGATCAGAATTTGCAATCTATGAATTAAATAGAATTTCTTATTCAATATGAAGAAAATTGTGAGGACATAATTCCTCAAAGGTGGGGTATTTGTAATGACCCAAATCCTTAAGTAAAATTTTCTGATTATAGTTAAAATTATTTACTAGATTTTTATTTGGAATTGATGGGTTGTGGATTGTGTGCATGTATGAGTGTGTGTGCATATGTGTACAACAAGGGAATAAGCACAAGGCAACACATAATTCCAGGGTATATGTATATATAGTAGGATCCATGTATATAAATATACAAGTGTATTTCCAATGACCATTTAATTAAACCCTTTGGACTGATTTTAATACACCATGTAGGGATATTTGAAACAATGCATGTACATGTTAATGGAAAAAACAATTGCACCGAGATAAAATAATGTATATCCAGAATTAGAAAAGGAGGGTTCATTATTTTGTCATGACTTGTTTTGGAGGGAAAATAATTTGTAATGCTTTTCTTTTTATCTGAAAAGTGATGCAGCTTTTACATTGAGCATTTTAAATAAAATGAAGCAAAAATTATGTGGAAAATACTCACACATATGGCATGATTTGTTGAAGGGTAAAACTGACTTTATATAACCTTTGAAACCCTACAAAACTGATATTATAAATAAAGGTAGCCGGGCAAAAAATCAAACTGCCTAGTGTAAGCAGGTTAAAATTCATAAGAATCTATTTTAAAGGAAGAAGGGAAGCTTGGGGATAAAGCAAGGGTTTCTGATTTTTCTAGCTTAGAAGGAGGAGATTTTGTGAGTATTCTCACTCAAATCATATGGCATTAAGTCCGATTTCGAAAAGGCGACCACCATTTTTATAAGATCATTTTGTTTTAATGTGTTCTTCTGATTATTTCATCTATTTATATGTGATTGAAATATATTTTAAATCATTACTGAGTTTAGCATTGGGATTTAAAGTTATTTGTTCAGTATTATGATCCCTTAAAAACCCCTTTACTGATACCTTTGAAAACTCTATAGAAATCTGGACATACAAAAGGTATAGATCTATGGAAATATTCCATGAAACATTTATATGAGCTGCAATATACTTGTGTATAGATGCTGAGGCTCTATAAATGATTGATTTAGAGTGCAATAGATTTTCTATGTGCTAATCTCTAATCAAGAATGCAATCATTATGTCTCGGCTAGGTTTTGAATTTCATTTGAAACCAGTTTATGCATAGTGGCAAAAATCTCTTAAAAATATTTCTAAAGCCATAGATTAATATCAGATGTAACTCAGACCAATATATATATATATATATATATATATATATATATATATATATATATATATATATATATGCAGTTAAAATAAAACAAGGATTTATTCAGTAAACCCATGGATAAATGATTTCCTGAATTTCACATGTATGTATTGGATGAATTTCTTGTTTGATTGGTTAATATTCTGGTCTGAATGATTGTTTTGATTGCTTGAGGCGATTTCTGTGAAATCCATAGTATTATACAGTGGGTCTAACTATGTTAGTTTACCTTATTTAGGTAAGTAGTCACTGAAAAAAAATATGGGAACACTTAGTAATTTAACTAAGTATTATTTTGGTCAAAAAGTTGTGGAATGGCTTGCCTTGAGTTGTAAGTCTGGCACATGGCCTAATTTTGTTCCTGAGATCTTTATGTAGTAGTGTGAATTAGATTACTGCAATGTGCCCCAGTGATTCCTTATTACAGATGAGACCCGGGACTTTAAATAACTGAAAATGCTAGGAAATAAGTATATAAGGAACTTGAGTCTTCCTGGAGGAATTTTCCTAGGGCAGTAATGAATAAAAATCATGATGTTAACAGGGAGAATTAACCTATTATGTTCATATGTTTGATTGATTTGCATGTATTAATTTTGAATACTGATGATGAATGTTTTTGTAAATCAGTAAATGTGCACTTGCACAAGATTATTTATTAACATGGAAAAGAGATGAGCATTTTTAAATTATATCATAGATTTACCATTATGTTTTAATTGGGATGCTCATACCAGACATTAGTCTGACCTTGTTTTCTCATGGCAAATGGGGTGTCTCACTATTTGGTGAGGTAGCCTCTAATGCTTTTTCAGGGAATGATGGAGCTAAGTAGATCTGATTTAAGGAGTCTGTTGTTTTCTTGGATGATTAGCATGCTTGAGTAGAAAATAAAAGCTTGGAAATATGATATCTGCATGAATCCATGAGAATAGTTTATGAATTTGTCTTGTAATTATTAAGCTATATGTATGCAGGTGACTAATTTGAAGTAATATTTTAATTTGATCATTTTATGAACTGAAATTGATATATATATATATATATATATTTTGAATTGTGGAGGTTTACTAATATTTTATGTATTAGTCAATCTGGAGTCATTTTAGAAAAATATATCTTTAAAGTATCAGTTATGCCTGCACATGGTTATCAATTTTTGATACACTCAGTTTGGAAGTATCATTTATATAGGCTCATGGTTATCAGTTTGATAAAACCATTTGTAGGTATCACTTTCGTATAATTCAAAGTATCATTTTGAAATAGCATCATTTTGAAAAGATCCTTTTTATATGCTCAGAGTATCATTTTTAAAAAGGTACTATTTTTGACAATTATCATTTCTACATAATGGTGGGGGTCATTGTTGGAAGGCATTATTTTTTGAAGAAACAACAATATCATTTTCATATACACTGAAGTACTAGTTTTTGAAAGCATTATTTTGTAGGCATATAGGTTTCATTTTTACACACACATGAGTATCAGTTCTATCCTTATGATATAAAAGTATCATTTTTGTATGCATAAGGATATCAATTTTATTATCTCTATGTTTAACATTGATTTTCAATGAGATCAATGGATCTCCTGCTTTCTTTCTACTTTGATAAAAAGCAATAGGGATATATATATATATATCTTCACATATATATATATATATATATATCATAATATTTTCTGTATGTACTAATATTTTTATAATGGTAAAATTTTGGATCCTGGTTATAGTTTTGGATAAGGATGGCTCTGGCTTTTAAATAGAGGACCTTTTGTACGCAAAAAAAAAAGACTAGAAAATCAAGTTAAAAGCAGGGTCATTCCGCCCTCCACCCAATCAGTAAATCCCCTGAGCTACCAATAGAAGGTAAACAAGCCCAATTTCAAAAATGAAAACCCCCAATCTCCTATAAAATCTAAAATCAGGATTATCAATTTTGAACTCTTGTAATAAAGCCAAATCAATATGATAATCCTAAAAAAGAGCTCTAACTTTATCGCATTTTTTAAGGTCATTGAGACCATGTATGTTCCAGCTAACTAGTCTTAACATCTAAAAGATTTTTTCCTCTCTAATTCTCTACTCTTAATAAAATCAACATCTAACTCAATATCAGAAAATATAAACATAGTATCGTCAGCTAACTGACATAACTAACTAGTAGATAAACTACCCAAAGCAAAACGAGTATAACTACTACCATAAACAGATATCATACCTAAGATCGAATTCGAAGTGCTACTTATAGCATTCGAATCTGGGTTCTTACCATAAGAAGAAGAGGCAATGGATCTAATCCTAGCACTACGACGAACTAATCCACTAGAAGGAACCACCCTTTTACGTCTGCCCCTTCTAATCGAAGAAGATAAGACCATAGAGCTGCTAGGAGAAATCTCTAATCTATCATCAATTGAAACGAACCCATCTGAATCTCTACTCCATTCTGCCAAAAGCCCGACTCTCTCTACCATTTCACTAGTCATTGGAGGCAGAATAGACAAGGGACATACAATAAAAAAAACACATCTTACCCATCTTACCTGACAACATGGTAAAAGTAATATCATCCACAGAAAAACCACAACTGTCAAAACCTATTACTCCATCTCCTTTTAAGCTACCATTCAACTTTAGCTTGGTAGAAACATGCCCATTATTACTAATTGATGACACATCCTCACCCCCACAAGAATATAACCCACCTCTCTCCAAAATAGAATCAGATTTTACTCCACACGCCATCACTGCGGTTTCAGATTTTGAACTCAAATCTTCTACATTTTTTGTCAACCCTACAAAAATCTTATTATCATTCCTAAACCCAAATAATGCTTGCTTAACCAAACCAAAAGTTAAAACTTCACTGTCCCCGAAAGTACTCAGCATCTCAAATCTATTATACAATATAATGTCATTGGCAAACAACCAAACAACAGAATCAGACTCTCCTTTCCCATGCATAGCCTCAGCTTCCATATCAAAATAATAGCCTACCTCTCTTCGAGAAAAAGCAAAGTTATTTATATCACAGTAGTCCCAATCATCACTGCCTGCCACCGACATCAACCCCTCTAAAGACCTAGCCTTACATATCCCCAAACAAGAATGACTAAAAATCGATCCCAAACAATATATACGTTTAAAACCCAAACAACTATGAACAAATGGGTCCAAAAGCAAGCAATCGAATTGCCTTCCATCAGATATCAACACAGAGGAAACCATAAGATCAACATTAGTATTATTCGATACTGCTAAATCATAAAGCACTATTGTATCGTTATTGTAACACACTGAACACTGCTGAATATTTTGATTTCTTTGAACACTGTAATACTTTGAATCTGAATATTGTTGCACCAATACTGGCTTACAATTGATAGCAATATTAATAACATCAAAATGATTCAACATATCGTTTAACAGTCTAATACCCCTCACTTTATTTCAGAAAAAGAATTAACGAAAATGCTCTCCAACCTTATTCCGTGTTAAGTGAGGGTTTGTTGTTAGTCGATATTCCAAAAGGAGTCTAGGACTGGACGTAGGACGGAGTTCCGAACAAGTACAAAAATACCTAGTATCATTTTTCTTTACTTCTTTTATATTTTCCACTACTATTATACTTATATTGCTACTACTGTGATTACTGCATTTCAAATTCTACATATATATTGGGCATTGTCGATCCAATGCATAAAGACTATTTACTAATCGCCGCAACGAACCTAGCAATAGTAACACAATCACTATTTCATTTGTAGAGGGTTAATCCACCGCTATACCACCACTTTTTAATGGAAATAATTACACTTATTGAGCATGTAGAATGAAAATTTATTTACAGTTAGTAAGATTAGATATTTGGAATGTTATACAAATTGAGTACACTGAACTCCAAACTAATTATGCACAGTGGACTGCTGATCAAAAGGCAGCTGCATAAAGTAAATCTAAATCCATGAATATATTGTTTTGTGCATTAGATAAGAATAAATTTCATAGGGTACATGTTTGTAATCATGCATATGACATTAGGAGAACATTGCAAGTTACACATGAAGGCACTAGTAAAATTAAGAAAACCAAGATTTCCATGTTAACTAACCAGTTTCAATTATTTAAGATGAATCCAAATAACTCAGTATCTGGTATTTATAAAAGACTTTAAGATATAGTTCATTAACTAATTGCTTTTGGTTAAAAAAAACCTGAGGAAGATCAAGTTAGGAAAATATTAAGTTTACTTACACTTGATGGGGATCAAAAGACACTTGTTATTGAAGAGGCTAATGACATTGTACTATGAAATTAGAACAACTAATTGGAAACTTAATGTCATTTGAAGCTCAAATGCAGGGTAAAAGAGAAATCATGGAAGCCGAAAAGAAATCAACCACTTTTAATTCCATGATGAACATATCAGACTCCGAACATGATGATGATGAGATTGCACTGATGACTAGAAACTTCCAAAAGTTCATGAAATATAGAATAATGAATAATACCAGAAGGAACAATAATAAAGTTTAAGGAAGCTAAAACAATGGTCAAATAGATGTCAGGTGCTATAAAAGCAACAAACCAGGGATATAAAATAATTCTGTCCATATCCTGATAAACAAAAAGTCTCTCTATACAACGATGCATCTAGCAAAAAAAGAGCATATAAAACAACATTGGATAATTCAGATTCATAAACACCGTCAACTGATAATGATTCAAACACTGAAACGATAAATATGTGTTTTACGACAATATATCAGTTTGATAAGAAACAAAAATGATCCCAAAAAGTACACATTAGTATTAATCTTTTGATTTTATATGGTATCTTTGGTTGCTTTGATTGGTTTCTTGATTTGGTTGTTTTTAAGATAAATAATTTTTTATTTTGAATTTTAAAAATAATAATATAATATTATTTTAATCATTAAAATTTTGAATTTAAACTACATATATATACTAATTTATATAGAATCTAGGAATAATAAAATAAGCATGTGTGCAATCAATTAGGTAGACAAATAAAAAAAAATCAAAAAGTAATGTCTCCTGGTATCAATAGGTATGTCGACATACTGCTTTGACCATGTCTACATACTGGCAGAAATCAATGAATTCAAGTTTGAATTCAAATTTCAATCTTTCCCACTAATTTTTAACCAAATCTATGACATTATAAACATTTTTTGACCAAAGAATCCTTTTATTCAATCTCTATATATGGACATCAAATCTATTCATTCAATTCACTTCATTTCAAATATTAAACTTTCTTTATACACTCTTATCTCTTCAAAAATATCACAATGGCTTCATCATCCTCAACACAAAAAACTATGAAGCTGTCCAAAGCAACTAAAACCTTCCTCTTTCATGAACAAGAAGCTATTTGTTAGCCTACTTTGTGATTAGGCCGCCCAAAGTCCAAACAATCAGGGTTACATAAGTTAGAAGTCAAGATTCATGACCATTCAAAAGCCAGGGATCAGGACAAATAGGTGTATGATACATCGCTCGAACTGAAGCCAGAGCCTCTAGGTCGAAGGCTATGGGGTCGAACAAGTTGGACCCGACCGGATCTCAATACCGGCTCCACACGAAGTAACTCCCCACCATCTCTTACTTGAGCAGGTTCGGGGACACGTGGACACGATCTGCGAACCACTAACTCCATAAACCCGAACCATCAGTCTACATGAAGCCATCCCACTACCAACCTATAAAACTGAATCCACTACCAATACATAATAACTGTTCCCACCAAGATTTCCCATCGATTCCTATATATACCCAACCTAAAGCAGAAGAAAGGGACTTTTGCGACTTAATTTCGTGAACAATACATACCGTTGCCGCCATTAATTCTCGACTCGCCACCAGTTCATCATTTCCAGAGTGAATTTCAATGTTTTAGATAGGAAACTAATTATATTCGAGTGTTTTGTTGAATCAAAGCATTGTATTTGTAATTATCTATTGAATTAAAGAATTATAAAGAGGACGTAGGATCGTTAGCACCAAACCACTCTAAATCTCGTGTGTTTGATTGCTTTTCCTTGCTTTTAGTTTGTATTTCTTCATTATTCTCTACACAATCTAGTTTATTGGGTGTTAGTGCCATTTTTTCATCTAACATTTTAGTGCCTTCACTGAGAAATTCGAGTTCTCATCTTTTTGGATTGTTTTTCTACTGTTCGGATCACCAAGTCTAAAGAAATAATCCTTATTTTCATCACTTTTGGCATTTTCAACGATTTCAACAAGTTTGTTCACTATGGCTCTAAGAAAAGATAGGAAACAGCAAGCTTCTCAAAGAAATGAGTCCAATGAAGAGCGACAAGATGGCCAATGGATCGTAGCAGCAGCCCAGGCACATAGGTCGAACCAACCCAGGTCGAATTCGACCCGACTCGGAAAGGGTACTTTTGGAGCTACCGATCCCATTGTCAGCCAGCCTTCTTCTTTAATGCCTATATTGCAAAATGATTTTGCACGCTTGCTCGCCAGGTTGAAAGAGACCAATGCATCCCTAAATGCCCAAACACGGCATAACGCTTCAATTCAGGATAATGTGGAAACGATAACTAGGCAATGGGAAGAGTTCAGAAGATAGTGAACACCGTCCCCTACCGATCGCCATGCAGTAAAAGATTCATCTTCATATGAGGAGAATGAACGACCACCACATCAGAGGAGACCACTTGAAAGGCCTGAAAATCTTCAACAAGTCCGATTTGGTTCGTTGAGTTTCGAGAAATGCAGAAATTCGTCTTGGTGTTAATGATCCCGACCTAGTAGAACTAATGTTGTTGCCAATGTGTGGCTCCCATGTTCTTCATAAGGACCTAAACACTACCCCGAGTACCCAAGATCAGTTTCTCTAATCCACTCGTCCTGTGACTGACCAGGATCGCAGCGGGCAAGAAAGCTCTGCCCAGATGGCGACTCAGGTGAGTTTCCTAAGACAGGAGTAGGAGGGCCTCGAAGAGTTGGAAGCGCTGAACTAGAACATGCGTTGACCAATGCAAAGGTAGCAGCAATGGTACGCCAAATAATGAATGACATTCGAGGCTATACCATTGAAGAATGGGTATAGACCAAAGCCATACGCCTTTCACGGATGATATTTTGGATGTGCAATTTCCCAGGCGATTCAACCTGCCCACAATGAACCGTTATTTATGAAGGACTGATCCACAACAACATATGATGCATTACTCATGGTACATGAATTCTTTAGCAGCTCCTGATGCTATAATGTGTAAAGCTTTTACAATCTACCTGGAGGATGTTGCTATGATGTTGTTCACCATACTTTCACCTTGGTCGGTTCCTAATTTTAAGGATTTGAGTGAAAAGTTTCTGAACCAGTTTAGACTGCATGTCAAGAAATTCAAGAGTGACATAGAACTCTCGGTGGTTAAACAAGCTCTTGGAGAAACCCTTAGGGGTTATTTGGATCGTTTCCATATGATAGTCACCAAAGTAAGCAACCCCAACCCCGAGACTATCCTGATGGCGATGATAGATGGGGTAGACAAAGACACTGAATTTGGAAGATACCTGGTCCGAAAACCTCCTCCAATCATTGAATTGTTTCACAAAAAAACAAATATATGCCTATAGCAGGAAGAGGTATACTTGAACAGAAAAAGGAGATCAAGCGAGGTTGTAAGAGAGGAAATTCAGAGCAATGTCACTATAAAGTAATCCAGTGATAGTTCCGGCAAGGTTGAAGTCAATGTCGACAATCAAAAACAAAGGAAATGCTTCCCAGGGTTAAAATGGCAACAAAAGGAACATAAATAGGAAGGGTGATTCCAAGAAATGACCTCGCTTCCAATCCTTTGAAAGTACCATGCCGCTGAACGGTACCTTGGAAAATGTTTATCTGGACACTTGTAATGTAATGCAATACAAGAAACCTTCACCTAAGAATTTGACAGAAAAAGAGTGAGAAACTGGAAAGTTCTGCTTATTTCATGAGACCTGTGGTCATTCAACAAATAAATGCTGACACGTGAGAGATGTGATAGAAATACTACTATGAGAAGGAAAGCTTGATAAATATAAAGTTGCCTTGAAGGAAAGGAGGAAAGATGGTTCTTCCTCGAATCATAGACAGACATCTCCTAGAGCTACGACCCAGAATAAGGGAAAAGGAATTGTTATTAGTACTGTCGTCGGAGGACCTAAGCCGGTAGGTTTTAGTACTAGAACCATGGAACAATATGTCAGCGCAGCAAAGCGTCTTGATGTAAGGGAGTGTAGTGTTCCCGAGGATGCTACACCGATTAAACAACAAAACACAATGACAGACGATATTATATTATGTGACCGAGAGAGTGTAGGAATGGAAATTTCGAGTATAAATCCTATGGTGATATCGGTAATGATTGGCCCTGTGACAGTACAGAAGATTCTGGTCGATTGTAGAAGTTCTGTTAATATCCTATTCAAAAAAGCTTTTGACCAGATGAAGTTGGAAGCCAAAGATCTAAAACCATGCAAAAGCTGGACATGTAGCTTTAACGGTTTGCGACTACGCCGGTAGGATTAGTTGAATTGCCAGTGGAACTGGGCAAGATGGACTGTAGGAGGGTACAGATTCTCTCGTTTCTTGTGATGAACATAGACTCCCTTTATAATGCATTTTTGGGACAACCAGCTCTCGCAAAATTTAGAGCCTACATCGCACCTTGGTGCCTACTGCTAAAGTTCCCAACGAAAGCAGGGAGAGGAATGGTCCGTGGGGACCAGGTGATGGGGAGAGCTTGCTATTTAGCAGAATGAAAGGAGATCCACCATGGAGATGATGCTTGGCTCAACAACACCTCCTCCCCCACTAGGAGGCGTCACAGTAGAAAATAAAGGATACATCCCGGCCAGAGTCTCCACATTATCAATCCGAGGATATCAATCCCAGAGAGGATGAGGAACCAAGATGTCGAAGGGTAACACCTAAGGAGACAACTGTGGATATTCCGATTGATAACGACGACCCAAAAAAGGTCTTGAAAATCAGATCTCATTTACATTCCCTCCGAACGAGGGAATTAACAGACTTCTGAAAAACCAATTTGGATGTAGTTGCATGGACCCATGCTGACATGTGTGGGATTTCTCCATCTATGAGCCACTCGCTGAACATCAACCTAGAAAGTGTCCCAATCAAACAGAAAAGGCGTATGCTTGGCCCAGAGAGGTCTGCGGCTATAAAGGAAGAAGTTGAAAAGTTGGAAAGCAATTGCTTCATTCAGGATTCAACATATCCTGACTGGATATCGAATCCAGTTCTTTTCAAGAAGGCTAATGGAATATGGCGAACGTGCATTGACTTTTCAAACCGGAATAAGGCTTGCTCGAAAGATAGCTTCCTACTTCCAAGGATCGACCATTTAGTAGACTCGACAACGGGACATGAGCTTCTTTCATTTACGGACGCATATTCGGGATACAACCAAATTCCAAATGCATATGCCGAACCAGAATCATACTAGTTTTATCATAGATCTTAGGTTGTATTTTTATATAGTAATGCCTTTCAGATTGAAGAATACAGGGACAATGTACCAACGACTTGTGAATCACATGTTTTATAATCAAATTAAGAAGTCCATAGAGGTATACGTGGAAAACATGCTTGTAAAGTCCAAGCAATCAGCTGATCACGACTCAGATTTGGAAGAAACGTTTAATATCTTCCGACACTACGGGATGAAGCTCAACCCTTTGAAATGCTCCTTTGGTGCCGAATCATGAATTTTTTTGGGTTTCATCATTAGCTCTCGCGAAATTAAGACCAACCAGACCAGATCGTAAAGATAAGGAATATTCGCGAACCACAAAGAATCAAAGATGTGCAATGCTTAGCAGGAAAGGTTGCGACATTAAGCATATTCATATCCAGGGCCACCGACATGTGCACACCCTTCTTCAACTTAATAAATCGAGGGAAGCGTAACTTCGAAAGGACCCTGGATTGCATTGAAGCCTTTCATAACTTGCTAGACCATTTGTAGAGACCACTAATACTGTCCAAGCCAGTAGATCATGAAGACTTATTCAAGTACTTGGCAATACCGTCGCATGCAATCAGTTCAACACTCGTTCATGAGGAGGATAAGATTCAAAGATTAGTATATTATATGGGTAAGAAGTTGGTTGCAAAGGAATGTAATTACCCGAAGATTTAGAAGCTCGCTTACAGCCTATTTATCGCTTCAAGAAAACCAAGACATTACTTTCAGGCTCGTCCAATCATGATATATACTAACCAGACGCTATGATAGGTCCTTCAATGACCTGAGGTGTCTGGGAGATTGCTTAAATGGGACAGTGAACTTAGCCAACTCGACCTCACTTTCCTGCTGAGGAAATCTATTCGGGGCAAGCATTAGTAGACTTTATAGCCGAGTTCACTATCCCTGAGGAAGATGTGTTGGATGTGGAAGCTAGCACCTCAGTGTCCAAAATGGAATCGAGCACTTGGACGATGTACACAGACGGTGCTCGTAACGATCGACGGTCCAACGCCGGAGTTATACTGGTAACTCCTGAGGGACAATCGATTTACTATACCTTACGATTGAACTTTCCCGCTACTAACAATGACTTCGAGTACGAAGCCCTAATTGTCGGGCTAAGACTCGCGAGAGAATTGAGAGAAGTTGCGCTGGAAATGTACTGTGACTCTCAGATTGTTGTGTTTCAGGTTCACAAAGAGTTTCAGACGAAGGGACCATGACTTGCAGCCTATCTTGAATGGGTCGAGGAGTTGTTAGATAGATTGGAACATTATAGTATTTCTCATATTCCACGAACATAATATCAGAAGGATGACAAAATGTTAAAGTTAGCAAGCTCTGGCAACCCAAATGACATTGAAATGGTCCTGATTGAAGCATTGGATACTCCGTGCACTGATCAAATGGAAATCGACCAAGTTTTGGTGAGTGAACCTGAAAGAGAATCCTGAATGACCCATATAAATAATTTCTTCTAGAATGAAATCCTTCGAAAGAGTAAGAACCAAAGACATGTTATTGTCCGCAAAGCATCAAGATATGTTATGTAGCGCGGCGTACTATATAGAATGGGGTTCTTCATTCCATTGTTTCGGTGTATAGCCCATGACGATGTTAAGCGTGTATTGAGGAAAGTAAACGAGGGCAATTGTGGTGATAACACCAGAGGACAAACAATAGCAAAGATGATACTATGGTATGGCTACTTTTGGCCTACTATAAATAAAGATGCAGCTGATTATTTATGACGCTGTGATAGATGCCAAAAATTTGCAAGGATTCCTAGAGCTCCACCTAACCAACTTACCTCGATGGCGAGTTCGCGGACATTTGTCGTATGGGGAATTGACATCATTGGGAGCCTTTCAATCGCTAAAGGCGAAGAAAAGTATGCAACATGGTTGTGGGTTACTTAACAAATTGGGCAAAGGCCGAGCACTTAAACACAATCACGAAAAAGTGAGTAATCAATTTCATTATCATAAATATTATATGTCGATTTGGAATCCCGAGGACTATCATAACTGACAACGGGACCCAATTCGACAGCGTGGAGTTCAGAGATTTCTATCAACGATACCACATCGAGAAGTGATACACCGCTGTAGCACATCCGCAATCAAATGGATAAGTGGAAGCTATGAACAAAATTATCAAGTCCATTTTTACTCCAATGGACAAGTGGAAGCTGGCCAAGTGGATTGATGAATTACCTTTGGCTCTAAGGGTGTACCGAACAACCTACAAGACAGCAACATGCCACACTCCATTTTCACTATCATATGGCTCAGAAGTAGTCATCCCAGTGGAGCTTAAAGTCCCCTCTAATCGAACAACATATTACGATCTTATGATGAATAAAGCTCTTCTCCTTGAATCTTTGGACATGATTGACTAGAAGAGAGACAAGGCGGACTTGCATGCCTCAGAAAACAGACACTAGGTCACTCGATACTACAACTATACATCATTCATTGGAGGCTTGATAATGGAGCTTTCAGACTAACGACCGTTGATGGAGATCACCTCCCAAGAGCATGGAATGTCAAGCATTTACAACACTACTTGACTTGAGATTGTATTTTGGACTAAGTAATAGGGCACGATTTGCCAAAGACTATTCGGTTAATATAAACAATATATTATAAAGTGGATGTAGGCTAAGACTTACCCGAACCGCTATAAAATATTGTGTGTCTTCTGTTATTTACTACATTTATTTCCCTGTCTCCGTACGTTTGTTTTCATGCTCTATGTCTGCAAATACATTTGATTAGATGTTGTGACATAACCAGCTTACGCTTAGCTTAAACAAAAGGGACAATTCATCCCTTAACAATGATTTTCTTACTATGTTTTGACGAGTAAACTCAAGTCCATAACTGATTGGATTTGAATAAATCCACGCTAGATATCGACGCTCGATACAGTGATTCTCACATTGTAGATCGAAGTGAGAATGCGACACCTATATATTGCATAAATTCTTCCCATGATTCGATGGGGTGAGTAGAAACAATAAGGATGTGGTCCAACCATCTCTGAAAGCAACCTCTACCCTTGACACAAGGGAAAAGGGGAAAATGCCTGGGCTATTGTGACTTGACCACTTGTTAGGCCAACTCCTTTCCCTAGAGCTTGGAACGAAGTGTAGACTAAATTCGAGTTCGATATCAACACTTTGGTTGGAAATTCTCACTCTAAGGATTAGAGTGTAGTTGGAATGCCAAAGAAAATGACGTGACCATTCGCACGACTAACATAAACTCTCTTAATTAGAGAGTGAGTATAAATGGGAAAGCGTGAAATCATGCACCATGAATAAAGACCACTTTAACCCTTAACTCTAACCTGGACCTACAAAAGGAGAGTATAAAAACACCTGGACCTATGACAAATTGAGAATAAAAGAACAAGGACCAAGTGCTCAAAGAAATTATCTCATACCCCACCGAAGGATTGGTGGCATGAATACGAGCCAATCCCAAAATCCCCACTAATATTGGGAGCAATGGTATGTCATTACTAATCAATCCCGAACAATCCCTGAATAGGCACACTGCTCAAGATTGATCGGGGTCATATACATAAACATCACACCCCTTAGTTGAATACAATTTGGTTTCCTGTTTGTTACTTGGTTTAGTAATACACTGATTGCAGGGATGTTGAATTATGATGTGTGTTATTGATTATTACTTAGCTTAGTAATAATTTGATTATGGATACATCGTACTGAAAGCAATAATAAACTTGTATACATATATATATATATATATATATATATATATATATATATATATTGAAAATGGTATTAATGCTGATTGGTGTGTGCATTCATAACCGTCACCTACTATATTTGTTAGATCTTTCGTATACCTGTTGTATTATCTGCAGTTTACATGGGCTTGGGCTGAATTTGGCCTAATGCATCAATACAAAGTGAACCAATTTTCTATATATATATATATTTGAAAATTGGTTCACTTTATTTCATACTATAACCATCATTACAAACAGTTCTCAAACTCTCAAAACATCAGATTCAAAACTCATCAAACTCTCAGCTCAACCTCAACTCATAAGCATCAATACAACAGTACAAAAAAAAAGCTTAACCAGAATCAAACAGTTCCACACCCCAACGCCTTAGCAATGCTTCATTCACAAGAGACCACTTCGTCTTACTGCCATTATTATTAACCAAGCTTTGTACATCCTTTTCAATCATCATCAACCGGACTTCTTTCCTGATATACTTCTGTTTGAAAATTCTACAATTTCTTTCTAGTCAGATATGATATATAACAGTTGAAAGAGCTGCACATGCTTCATCCAAGACTTGACCTTTCTGTTTAAAGCATTTCAAGATTTTATCTGCCTCTTCTTCAATCGATCCAATTCGATTAACTGGGATACTCAACTTCAAGCAAATAGCTAACCAAATGAACTTTGCAAACTCATAATAAAAAAACAAGTGATTATCAGTTTCCACATTTCCTTCACATAACAAACATGAATTACTATCTAACATACCAAATCTGTTAAGTCTTTCTCTTGTAGAAAGTCTATCATTAACGGCAAGATAAGCAATAAAAGTCATCCTCCTCGCATTCTTACTATGCCAAATCACCTTGTAACAAGATTTATAGCTTTACCTATTTCTAATTTTCTCCCATGCTTTATGAAAGGTGAAAACTCCCCCATCACCCCATTCATAATAATCGTGACAAGCATTATGATTAACAGTAACTGAACTAATTTCATGCATGACTTCTCGAGTAGCAGAGTTCAAATTAGCATTAATATTTCCATCACTCATGATTGATGAAACATATTCATTATGCCTTACTAAATTAGAAAATCTAGAGAAACCAATCATATCCACAAGGCACTTACAATTAATCCAGGGTTTAAACCATAAAAAAGTATTCGAACCTGAAGAAATTACCTTATTGAAGAGTTGTTTCCCTGAAGTTCTTAATCTCAGAAGAGCCTTCCATGTACAAGAAGCATTATTATCATATCTCATACTCCAGAAATGCTTATCATGGCAATATTTCCTTTACATCCAGGTACTCCAAAGAGAGTTATTATTAAGGAATTTCCAAAGCAATTTAATTCCAGCAGCCCTCTTCAGCTCAGAGAAAGATTTCATGCCTATCCCACCTTCATGCTTAGGTAGACATTTCCCATTTAATCTTGTGCTGAGCATTACCCCAAAGAAAATCAGAACACGTAGTGTGTAATTTATCAATAACATGCTCAGGTAATTGGTAAATGAATAACCAATATAATACTATTGGGGTAACCACTGAAAGAATCAATTCAGCACTCCATGCAAAGCTAAGAAAATTGAGGTCCCAAGACTGTATTTTTTGCTGAACTCTATGTAATAAAGATTGGCATTCATTATAGTGGACATAGTTTGAAGATAGAGGAACTCCAAGATATCTGACAGGCAGCTGATCAACATGAAAACCCAAAACAGAGGAGAAATCACTGGTATTCTTTGAATGAGAACTGAAATATATTTTACTTTTGAGAATACTGGCAGTTAAACCACTGAACTTCCACAATTTATCAAATATATCTTTCAAAGCTCTTGCACAGAATGATAAACGTTTTCCAAATATGACTAAATCATCAGCATATAGTAAGTGTGTTACCACTGGATTAAAGCTATAAACTGGGATGAACTTATGTAATGGCAAAGCCTCATTCATGCAATAAGTAAAATACTCCATAGCTATTGAAAAAAGGTAGGGATACAAGGGATCACCTTGGCGTAAACCCCTATTTGATGAGATGAACCCATTTGGCACACCACGAATCAATACAGAAAAAGTTGGAGTATTTATACATTCATATACAACATTTGTAAAGTGGATGGGAAAGCCCATTTTCTGCATAATATGGCAAATGAATCTTCTATTCAACGAGTCAAAAGTTTTATGAAGGTCCACTTTAATAAAAAATTTGTTTACCCCTGCCTTCTTGAAGTCTCTCAATAATTCGTGAGCTAATAAAATGTTGTCACCAATGTAGCGAGAGGGAATAAAAGCACTTTGGTTGGGAGAAATAATGTGAGGTAAAAACCACTTGATCCGATTACAAAGAATTTTGCTAAAGATCTTATAATAAAGGTTGCAACATGAAATTGGTCTGTAGTGGGCTATTTCTGTTAGCCTATCCATTTTAGGGATTAAAGTGATAAACGTGTGATTAATCCCTTTTGGTAATTTGGCAGACGAAAACATATCTTGCATAGCTGATAGTAAATCTGATTTAATGGAATCGCAATGTAGCTTAAAGAAATTCGAGCTAAAACCGTCTGGACCAGGATTAGAATCAATATGAACTGAATCAACAACTAATTTTACTTCTTCTAAGGAAATTGGATTTAAAAGTACATGTTGACCATATGCATTAATCGTAGAAATTGATTGGAAATCTGGGAAAACATTGTCCACTGCTCCATTATACAACTCATTAAAAAACCTTATATCTTCATCAGCAACATCTTCTGGTTTGTGCAACAATTCACCATTGATATTTATGAGAGCATTCAAATTATTGGTATGTCTCCTCAATGACATTTTAGAATGAATTTTTTTTGAGTTTGTGTCACCATCCTGAAGCCAGGAAACTTTTGCCTTTTGTTTGTAACTCCAAAACTTAGTATGCTTTTGTACCTCTAAAGCATGCTTAGCTTCAATCATTCTTTCAAATAATAAAATATTTTCTGGATCTGCCTTACAAGCCAATTCCCTTTCCTTAAACCAAGCTTCAGCTTCAAAGAGTAATTCATTGTCTTTAGGTCTGGTCCTATTCCAATTTTTAAGCTCCAATTTGCAAGCCTTAAGCTTTTGCTGAAATATGAAACTAGAGAACCCACAACCAGTAACTTGAAGACCTCTCATGATACACTCCTCATAACCATCTTTTACATGCCATTCATTAGAATATCTAAAAGGAAATCCTTTTGAGGAAGAAGAAATAATCAGCTCCAGAAAAAGAGGATTTTGATCACTAGATTGTTGAGACAAAGAAAGAGCTCTCATGTCTGTAAATTTCTGAAGACGTTCATGATTAACAAAAAATTTGTCAATACAATTGGCTATCCCCTACGTCTCCATGTATAATTAAACCCAACATCTTTGACTTCTATAAGACCAGATTGAGAAAGACAATTATTAAATGCACAAATATATTGAAAAGGAACTGGAAGCCCACCCTTTTTATCCAAATGAGAAGTTGAATTATTAAAGTCTCCCATTAGAACCCATTCACAGTTTATAGTTTGAGCTTCCTGAATGATGTGTTGCCAGAGTGACTGCCTTTCATAGAAGTTATTACTGGCATATATAATTGAGAAAACAAAAGAAAATCCACCAGAATTATGAGCATGCACAGTAATATGTTGCTTTGAAGAAGAAATCAAGTTGATAGTCCAAATGTCAAATAACCAGAACAATAATATTCTGCCTGAAAATTCCTCATTATTACAAGGTAAAATTTGCCATCGATTTGATAATTTCCTCCTAAACACTTCCAAATTATAACTATTTAGTTTATTTTCAACCAAACCTACAATAATAGGCTTAATTTTAGTCAAGAGGGATAATACATCACTCATATGATAAGATGTATTCATCCCTCTGACATTCCACGATAGAAGAGTCATTTAATCGAGGAATTACTCCTCGTATTTCTTTTAGAAGGATGTTGAGTCGTTGCTTTACCTTTACTTCTCAATGCTGCTAAATAATCCAAATTCTTCGAAATTCCCTTTGAAACATCTACAGGAGGATCCTCCAGATTAGCTTCAGGCAAATTAACTTCAGAAAGGTTATCAGCTGCAATATTCAAGTCATCAGGAATGATTTTCTGAGGCAGTTCACCATTTAAAATATCCATATCACCTTCTTCTTGATTGTGGCTTTCCATAGAAGATCCTTGAGCATTCAGATTTGAGCTACTAGCTTTCTCATTATCTTGATTTGAAGACCAGGCTGGTTCCTTTGAAAATTCATGAATCATAATTTTATGTCCAAATAATTTGCAATGATCACATCTGGCAGGGACAAATTCATATTCAACCATTATTTCCTTTTGAACACCGTTATGCATATAAATAGGAATTTTGTCGAACAGTTTGGAGTCCAAATCTATTCCCACAAGTATTCTAGCAAACTTTGTAATTTTCTTGTTTGTAGTCCTCTCATCTACACGTATATGATCTCCAATAAAACCAGATATCATCGAAAATGCTTTATTCGACCACATTTCCATATTAAGTTTCAGCAACCTTATCCATATCTGAACCTTGTTAGCTCTAAACTTCTCAAAATCATAATCAAGACACCATTTAAAAACCATTAATAGTCTCCCAAAAAAAAGTAGGTCGAAGTTTTCAAAACATATTGACAATCCTCTACTAATTCAAACTGAACTATATAATGAAAATTCGGAGTGATATGAATCAGAAAAGTACCCTTCGGATGCCATACCTTTGTGATATACTCTTTCAATTTGATAATAGTGAGCTTAAAATCTACTGGATGCAGGATAATAGAATTAATCCAAGAATCAGCAGATGCCTTGAATGTGTTCTCAGAAATAAACACATAATTCTTTGACGGTTTAACAAATTCAAGAGATAAGAAATCTTCCTCAATTGATAAAGACAATTGAATCCCAACTTCTGGATCTGGAATCTCAACATTAGGATCTGGATTTGAATCTCGCGTAACTGGATCTGAATTACTTTGATCTAAATTAAGATTAGGATTAGATTGTTTTTTGAATGGATTAGACGGGAGATTCGACAAGGAATCCCTCATCGAGTCCTCCATTTTTGAGAGAAAAATGTTTATTATACACACACACACACATGTGTGTGCGACATTACAAGAACATTGCTTTATTTACAGAATGTAGGTTTATACAAGACAAAAACGTGAGGGCCTCACTCACAACAACCACAGCAGGCCTGTGGAAAACACAAAATCAAAAAAAGTTGCAAATAAAGCTTCACTTCGACTTGGGAGTGGCTTTGGGCTTCTTGGATTCCCTAAGCTTCCTTTGCTCCTTGTAACACCCCACGTCCATTAATGTCACTCACAAAGGGAATGCATTAACTTCCATGGAGGTTATAAGTGAATATAGAACAGAAAAATTACAACAAGACAGATAATAAATAGTACTTGGAAATCTAAAACTTCATTTTATTGCAGCGGAAATTAAACATGTTTGTTACATCATAAAACCATAGATCATAACCAAGTACAATATCCATCTTCATAAAAACAAAATACATAATCCCATTACATAAATAGCCATTAAAAAGATAACAAGCTGGACTTTACTTCAACGGTCCAAGCTTTCCAAAGAGAGATGAAGCAATTCAATCAAACTCCACTAGAGTTGGGCCCAACCTGAGGACCTGGAAGGGGAAAAAGGATAGAAATAGAGGGGGTCAGACATAAAGTCTGGCGAGTATGATAATTCTAACAATACTATTATCAAAATAACTAGACTAAGGCATAAGCTGGAAGACAAGTAAATGTCTATGAACCCTTAGGAAGATAAAGATAGCGTTTAAGATAACGTTAAAGATAACGGTAAAGGCACACCTAATTACTAAGGAATGATTACTACACTGCACCGCACATTACTACACTGCACCACACTAGTTACCCTATTGTTTGATCCCACTTGCTTCACACAGAAACTTTATAAATAGCCTTACGTACCCCTAGCTGACTACATAGGTGCCGTCTTCCCCTATCTCCACTAGGTGTACCCCACTACCCACTTTCGATCGGCTCCCTACTCGTAGATACCCGTGCTGGCCCCACAGTGGGGTGTATCACTCCCCTAAAGTGGCAACCCGATACAACTTGAGAATGCACGGCTTATACCTACACGATGCAACAACGTCTTACCTACCAACCCGGGTCCACACACGCATACGAAACCCGTTGGACTTGCGTTGCCACCGCTCCCCGTTTTGGCCTCTTACAGTCGAACCCAGCATGTGTGTCCCGTCCTCGACTTGGGTCGATCCCACAAAGATACGTTTGGGATACTGGTCGAAATGGGCCCCCATAAGCTACCCACCTAAGCTTGTCCCTAGTATATCCCACTTAACCCTCTTAGTCATGGTCATTTACATGTGTGTTTGGTTAAGTCTTACTAATCGTATTTCACATGCCAGTAAGGGCACCCCCTAGATTCCTCATGCCACCCAAGGCACCTACTTAATCCCCATGTCCCACCTTACATGTTTATCTGGTTAAGTATTTCTTAATTCATTCAGGCCATAACCTCATAAAGACCTCTCACATTAGACTGGCATTTATGGCAGCTGGATTTGTCGGGCGGGTCCGGGCTGTCTTACACCATAAAAGAGTCTAACCTCGTGTCTTTACAACCGTTATGCTTTAGTTTAGGCCTAGGACCTTTCACATTGGGCTGACATTTGTGACCACTGGATTTGCCGGGCGGGTCCTGGCAGGTTTACGTCACAAACGAGTCCAACCTCGTGTCCTAAGCATTGATTAACACTTAAAATCTTTTACCCCAGTTTTAATAATTCCCTATTCAAATTATTAATTAAGTCAACTTTTAATGATGTCCATAATTGACTCAATTATGGCCATCCACTTATGGCATGCAAAATCATATTAATTGCACCCCAACATTTTAATATTAAATCCTTAATATTACCCCTACCCCACGTTTATACGTTCGCTTATTCAACGCATAATATAGGCTAGACTTGTATAGTCTAACACCTAGCACAAAGATAAATTATCACAACATATAGACAATTAAAACAAATCTAATCATAATAAGGGTGAAACTTGCATAAACTATACATGTTAAGGATCAAAAGGTGTCAACTTGTTAAATGTCTCAATTTATATGATATGATCATAGCCCAAATCTATACGTAAACTTGCATATGGGGTTTTTAGGCAATATAATGATGGTGTAAACTAGCATAGGATATCACATATGTCATAGCATAATTCTAGATGTCATAATAGATGTCTTGGTATATGTTCATAACTATTCTAATCAATCTAACTTGCATATGTGACTTGTCATATAGATCAACATAACCCAAACATGATGATTTAATTAATATGAACTAACTAGCATAGATGGTAATATCATGGCCTTTTTAACATGTATGATTCATCACAACTTAGCATAGAAACTTTCAACATACATAACATCATAATAGCATGATTTACAACATATAAGATATCATCATCACATAACATTGGATTTACAATATACATGATAGCAAAAGGGGTTTACAACAACATATATGATAAATCACATCATCTACTCATAATCCATTCATAACTCAACCTAATTAAAATGATAATAATCTTGTTAAGATCATCATACTCACAATTTAGAGAAGAAAAGAGAGAGTTTTGCTTTGCTTTAGGGTTGAGAGAATTAGAATTGAATTTGCTTTTCTTCTTTCTTAGTTGGCGGTGGCTCCATTGATTTCCATGGCGATGGTATGACGGTAACTATTCTATTTTAATTTGGTTTAGGGTTAGCATTAGGATGTATTTATAGGTGTAGGAAGTTATTTAGGACCATTAAATTAACCCTGAACCATGAGAATCAATCAAATGCAAAATCTGCATTTGAGCGAATCGGCCCACGGGTTGACAGCCAAACACCCTGGATTAACCCCTAGTCGACCCAGCAAGGCTCGGGTCGACCTCAAAAATGGGCTGGTTCGGTTATTCCCCCTCCCAATTCACTGTTTTGAACTTTTTTGCATATTTATTTATTTAATTTTTAATTTATATATATATATCAATATATATATATTTCTCTGCGCAATCCATTTCACTTAATTCTCTTCTAAAAATTAAGTATACTTTAATTTGTGAATTTTAATGTTATAAAATTACGGGGTGTTACATTCTCCCCTCCTTAAAGGATTTCGTCCCCGAAATCTCCAAGTCAAGAAGAATGTATATCCTACCATCTAATCGTCCATCTACTCAACCATCAAACACCAACATCCATTGTCCTTAAAAGACTTCTAATGCTTTAATGTTTATATGCACAGTGTGTGTATATGTCCATATCTAATGCAAAATTAGGCGGTCTACTGATTCAGTCGACCTCCTTAGTGCAATTCATGATAGTGTCATGCATCCAATATGTATGCAAAAGATTCCTAATGATACATATTAATTCTATATGCGTGCACAACCATCCACCCGAATGCAGCAACTATATGATAATACAACCATTATACATCCATTTTACTAAATACATCCATATATATGCAATATGCAATATGAAGTGACTGCGCCGATCTGGTGCCTAATAGTGTGTGTATATGCATCCACGAGCAACCACTAGCAAACACTTGCATCCACTTTGCATCCACCATACATAACATGTCTCAAACACATGTTTCAACCATAGGATTATCCTAACTAAAGGTCAAAGATACTAGCGAGAGGATATACTAAAGATAAGATAAGTACAAGCTAAGCGATAAAGGAGAAATTAAAAGACATACCCTAAAAAAGAAAAGGGTATCGTGAACGCATCTTCTCTTCTGTCTCCCAAGTAGCGTTGCTCTCATCATCTCCCCATTGTACTTTGACTAGTCTGACCTCTCGATTCCTCAACCTCTTGATCTCCGACCCAAGAATGCGCGTAGGAGCTCGTCGAATTGTCGCATCACGCTCTATCTCCACCTCTCTAAGCAAGCTTGGCTCTACCACTTCCGCGGTCTCGTGCAAGCACTTCCTCAAATGTGACACATGGAATACGTCGTGTACACCACTAAGTCTCTCGGGCAACTCCACTCTATACGCCATCTGTCCAATTTTCTCCTTAATAGGAAACGGCCCTACAAACCTTGGTGCTAATTTCCCAACGGACCCAAAGCGAACAACGTTCTGTAATGGAGATACTTTGACAAAGACCATGTCCCCAACTTCAAACTCGAGATCTGTCCTCCTCTTATCCGCATAAGATTTCTGCCTATCCTGTGCTACTTTCATCCTCCTTCGAATCAAGTCGATCTTCTTCGAAGTCTCCCTAATCATATCGGGCCCAAGTAAGATCTTATCCGTAGATTCCCACCAACATGTAGGTGAACGACAAGGTCGTCCATATAGAGATTCGAATGGTGCCATACCAATGCTGGACTGAAAGCTGTTATTATATGCGAACTCCACCAATGGAAGATGCTCTTCCCACGTACCCCCAAAGTCTAGGATACATAGCCTCAACAGATCCTCTAGAATGCGATTCACCCTCTCGGTCTGGCCGTCCGTCTGAGGATGATATGCGGTGCTCAAACATAACTGAGTCCCTACCGCCTCTTGTAAGCTTCTCCAAAATTGGCTAGTGAAAATAGGATCGCGGTCGCTCACTATGCTAGAAGGAACACCGTGCAAACGAACTATTTCTCGAACGTATACGGAGGCTAACCATTGAGCAGTCCTCTTACTCTTTACGGGAATGAAATGGGCGCTTTTAGTAAGTCTATCTACTATAACCCGAATTCCCATATTACCCTTCCTTGATCGCGGTAACCCATCCACAAAATCCATCGAGACACTTTCCCACTTCCATAGTGGAACCTCCAATGGGTGAAGCAACCCACCGGGTTTCTTTTGCTCCGCTTTTACTTGTTGGCACACTAAGCATCTAGCGACATACTCAGCCACATCTTTCTTCATGCCGACCCAAAAGTAAACTCTCTTCATGTCTTTGTACATCTTGTCCCCGCCGGGATGAATGGTCATCTTCGAACGATGTGCTTCGTCAAGAATAGTCTTCCTTAGGTCATCGTCTTTTGGTACACAAAGTCTACCGTCCCTACGTAACCAACCTTTATCGTCTGGGGTATACCTACGGAGATGGCTTGATGACTCCCCTCCTTTGAGTTTTTCTACTAACACAACCAACCGCGGGTCGTCTCGCTGTGCCTCGCCAATCCGTCCCAAAAGCGTAGGTCTGACCTCCAAGGATGCTAGCAAACCGGGTACGAAGTCAACGGAAGGTCTAAAGTCAAACATCGAAATGAATTCTAAACTTCGCCGCTCAACAAAAAAAGGACTTAAGGATAATCTTTTTCTACTTAAGGCGTCTGCCACCACGTTACCCTTGCCAGGGGTATAGGCTATTTCGAAGTCGTAGGACGCTAAGAACTCCATCCACCTTTGCTGCCTTAAGTTCAAGTCCTTTTGAGAGAATAGGTATTTTAAAGACTTGTGGTCAGTGAATAATTCGAATTTCTCGCCAAGAAGATAATGACGCCAAGACTTAAGCGCGAAAACAATAGCGGCCAATTCTAGGTCATGTGTAGGATAATTTTTCTCATGCGCTCTCAACTGCCTTCCACCATAGGCTATTACCCTACCCTCTTGCATTAAGACTGCGCCTAGTCCTGTCCCACAAGCATCAGTATAAACGGTAAACGGCTTACTCCCGTCTGGCAATACTAAAACTGGGGCTGAAGTCAAAGCTCTATTCAAACGTTGGAACGCATCATCACAATCTACGTCCCATGTGAAAACTAGGTTCTTCTTCGTCAAGCGTGTTAATGGAGCTGATATCTTTGCGAAGTCTTTGATAAACTTCCTATAGTAGCCAGCCAACCCCAAGAAACTTCTCACTTCGGTAGCATTTTTAGGGACCTTCCAATCTTGGATGGCCACCACCTTCGCGGGATCTACAGCTATCCCTTCTTTGGAAACCACGTGTCCTAAGAACCGTACTTCCTTCCTCCAAAAGTGACACTTAGAAAATTTAGCTTTAAGCTTATGCGCTTGAAGAGTCTCCAACACTTCCCTAAGATGTAGGGCATGCTCTTCTTCATCCTTAGAAAAGATCAAGATGTCATCTACAAAGACTACCACGAATTTGTTAAGGTACTCCCTAAACACCCTACTCATCAAATCAACAAAATATGCTGGGGCGTTTGTCAAACCGAAGGGCATCACTAGCCATTCATAGAAACCGTCCGGAGTCCTAAAGGCAGTCTTGTCTATGCTATCCTCAGCCACTCTCAACTGATGGAACCCAGTGGCTAAGTCCAACTGCGAAAACACTGAGGCGCCAACTAACTGATCGAAGAGATCGTCAATCCTCGGCAGTGGGTGTCTGTTTTTCTTAGTAATTTTATTAAGTTCTCTATAGTCCACACACAGTCTAAGGGACCCATCCGCCTTCGTGGCAAATACTACTAGAGCACCCCACTCCGATATACTTCGTCTTATGAACCCCTTCTCAAGCAACTCCTTCACTTGCTTATCGAGTTCCCTCCTTTCACGTGGAGCCATGTGGCGTACTGGCAAAGATACTGGTTTCGCATTATCCACAAGATATATTCGAAAATCTATCTCCCACTTCGGAAGCAAGCCCTTCACCTCCTCAAACACATCCGAATATTCTCCGACCACTCTAACAGATCATAGATTTTCCTCAGACGCGTCAAGCGATTCTAGATAACTTAGCATAACCGAATTTATGGGATTACAGAAGATTTCGAGAGTGTTGCCAAGGCGAGTCATGAGCCTAACTACTCTCCTTTCACAATCAAAAATGGCCCCATTTCTGGATAACCAATCCATTCCTAAAATTAGCCCATAGCCCGTGAAGCCCAACACATAAGCATCACATCTAAATTCAACGCTAAGTATGGAAATTTTCAAATCCAAACACATCATGGACAAATAAGCTGAGCCCCCTATTGGATTCGAAACAACTAAGGGATCCTCTACTAAACTGGTGTTTAAGTGCAGTGATTCAACTAATGATGTAGAGATAAACGAATGTGATGCGCCCGAATCGAATAAGGTACAGACAGGATGATCAAACAGAAAAACTAAGCTTTCAACAGAAATGGTTCTACCTCGTTCTTGCAGCGGTGGGACCGCGAGATCCTGAACTTGTCCCCTAGCCTGCCCTGGTGCCATAAGAGCCTACACATGTCCTCCCGAGGTAGCTCCTCCCCTCTGCCCCTTCTTTGGGCAGTCCTTCACTAAATGTCCCGCATCGCCACAATGAAAACAGCATGTCTTCTTTTTCTTTCGGCAATCCTTGCTGAGATGGCCTAGGGTTCCATAGTTAAAACATTTCTTCTTTCCCTTGCCATTATTGTCTTTACCACCCTTCTTGTTTTGCTGTTGTGGTTTCTTCTGATCCCCCTTCTTCTCGGGTGCCTTATCAGCTTTAGCGCTTTTCTCCTCATGCATGAGCGCCATTTCTACTAACTTCTCAAAGGTGGCCCCCATCGGGATGTGGGTCATAGCCAACCCTTGCAATGGTTCATTCAAGCCATTCACGAACCTTAGAGCCTTCTTCTCCGGCGTGTTTACTAAGTCCAAGCCAAACCTTGCTAACTGATTAAATTTATTGACATATTCTTTCACTGATGAGCTTCCTTGCTTCAATGTCAAGAACCTTTCCATATATAGATTTTCTTCCGCCCTTGAGAGAAACTTCGCCTCGAACCTACGTCTGAAATCCGCCCAAGAGTCAACATGACGCTCCCCATTAGTGACCTCCCACCAAAACGAGGCCTCTCCCTTCATCAACCAAGCTGCTAATCGAACTCTCCTCCCTTCTTCTACTTCAAAGATTTCTAGAAATTCTTCCACCTCTTTAAGCCAATCTCTAGCTTCCACAAACGTTTCTGACCCTTGAAATGGTTTTCCACCCATAGCCTTGAATTCCTTGCACGTCTTTGCAAAAGTATCTACACGAGGAGGAGGAGGAAGAACGGGTGCAACTGGTGGTGGAGGAACATTGGATGGACCTGCAGCGGCCCTAGCCTCTAATAACCTCCTATACCATCCTGGTATCGTTACACCGTCGGGTAGAATAAGATCTTCAGCCATGCTGAAACAAAAAAGGAAAGATTCGAAATGGAGAATTCGAAAGATAAAGATATGTGGCTATTGGGGATTATGTTTCTCTTAAAAACTTCCTCTTTAAATTTCTCATTAAAACATGTTTTTGAAAACATTTCTTCCAAAAATAACTATTTTTCTAAAGTATTTTTATCTGTTCTGGTAACCTTAAGCTCTGATACCACGTGTAACACCCCACGTCCATTAATGTCACTCACAAAGGGAATGCATTAACTTCCATGGAGGTTATAAGTGAATATAGAACATAAAAATTACAACAAGACAGATAATAAATAGTACTCGGAAATCTAAAACTTCATTTTATTGCAGCGGAAATTAAACATGTTTGTTACATCATAAAACCATAGATCATAACCAAGTACAATATCCATCTTCATAAAAACAAAATACATAATCCCATTACATAAATAGCCATTAAAAAGATAACAAGTTGGACTTTACTTCAACGGTCCAAGCTTTCCAAAGAGAGATGAAGCAATTCAATCAAACTCCACTAGAGCTGGGCCCAACCTGAGGACCTGGAGGGGGAAAAAGGATAGAAATAGAGGGGGTCAGACATAAAGTCTGGCGAGTATGATAATTCTAACAATACTATTATCAAAATAACTAGACTAAGGCATAAGCTGGAAGACAAGTAAATGTCTATGAACCCTTAGGAAGATAAAGATAGCATTTAAGATAACGTTAAAGATAACGGTAAAGGCACACCTAATTACTAACGAATGATTACTACACTGCACCGCACATTACTACACTACACCACACTAGTCACCCTATTGTTTGATCCCACTTGCTTCACACAGAAACTTTATAAATAGCCTTACGTACCCCTAGCTGACTACATAGGTGCTGTCTGCCCCTATCTCCACTAGGTGTACCCCACTACCCACTTTCGATCGGCTCCCTACTCGTAGATACCCGTGCTGGCCCCACAGTGGGGTGTATCACTCCCCTAAAGTGGCAACCCGATACGACTTGAGAATGCACGGCTTATACCTACACGATGCAACAACGTCTTACCTACCAGTCCGGGTCCACACACGCATACGAAACCCGTTGGACTTGCGTTGCCACCGCTCCCCGTTTTGGCCTCTTACAGTCGAACCCAGCATGCGTGTCCCGTCCTCGACTTGGGTCGAGCCCACAAAGATACGTTTGGGATACTGGTCGAAATGGGCCCCAACAAGCTACCCACCTAAGCTTGTCACTAGTATATCCCACTTAACCCTCTTAGTCATGTTCATTTACATGTGTGTTTGGTTAAGTCTTACTAATCGTATTTCACATGCCGGTAAGGGCACCCACTAGATTCCTCATGCCACCCAAGGCACCTACTTAACCCCCATGTCCCACCTTACATGTTTATCTGGTTAAGTATTTCTTTATTCATTCAGGCCATAACCTCATAAAGACCTCTCACATTAGACTGGCATTTATGGCAGCTGGATTTGCCGGGCGGGTCCGGGCTGTCTTACACCATAAAAGAGTCTAACCTCGTGTCTTTACAACCGTTATGCTTTAGTTTAGGCCTAGGACCTCTCACATTGGGCTGACATTTGTGACCACTGGATTTGCCGGGCGGGTCCGGGCAGGTTTACGTCACAAACGAGTCCAACCTCGTGTCCTAAGCATTAATTAACACTTAAAATCTTTTACCCCAGTTTTAATAATTCCCTATTCAAATTATTAATTAAGTCAACTTTTAATGATGTCCATAATTGACTCAATTATGGCCATCCACTTATGGCATGCAAAATCATATCAATTGCACCCCAACTTTTTAATATTAAATCGTTAATATTACCCCTACCCCACGTTTATACGTTCGCTTATTCAACGCATAATATAGGCTAGACTTGTATAGTCTAACACCTAGCACAAGGATAAATTATCACAACATATAGACAATTAAAATAAATCTAATCATAATAGGGGTGAAACTTGCATAAACTATACATGTTAAGGATCAAAAGGTGTCAACTTGTTAAATGTCTCAATTTATATGATATGATCATAGCCCAAATCTATACATAAACTTGCATATGGGGTTTTTAGGCAACATAATGATGGTGTGAACTAGCATAGGATATCACATATGTCATAGCATAATTCTAGATGTCATAATAGATGTCTTGGTATATGTTCATAACTTTTCTAATCAATCTAACTTGCATATGTGACTTGTCATATAGATCAACATAACCCAAACATGATGATTTAATTAATATGAACTAACTAGCATAGATGGTAACATCATGGCCTTTTTAACATGTATGATTCATCACAACTTAGCATAGAAACTTTCAACATACATAACATCATCATAGCATGATTTACAACATATAAGATATCATCATCACATAACATTGGATTTACAATATACATGATAGCAAAAGGGGTTTACAACAGCATATATGATAATTCACATCATCTACTCATAATCCATTCATAACTCAACCTAATTAAAATGATAATAATCTTGTTAAGATCATCATACTCACAATTTAGAGAAGAAAAGAGAGAGTTTTGCTTTGCTTTAGGGTTGAGAGAATTAGAATTGAATTTGCTTTTCTTCTTTCTTAGTTGGCGGCGGCTCCATTGATTTCCATGGCGATGGTATGACGGTAACTATTCTATTTTAATTAGGTTTAGGGTTAGCATTAGGATGTATTTATAGGTGTAGGAAGTTATTTAGGACCATTAGATTAACCCTGAACCATGAGAACCAATCAAATGCAAATCTGCATTTGAGCGAATCGACCCACGGGTTGACAGCCAAACACCCTGGATTAACCCCTAGTCGACCCAGCGGGGCTTGGGTCGACCTCAAAAATGGGCCGGTTCGGTTATTCCCCCTCCCAATTCGCTGTTTTGAACTTTTTCGCATATTTATTTATTTGATTTTTAATTTATATATATATCAATATATATATATATATTTCTCTACGCAACCCATTTCACTTAATTCTTTTCTAAAAATTAAGTATACTTTAATTTGTGAATTTTAATGTTATAAAATTATGGGGTGTTACACTCCTCCTTATCAATCTCTGTAAGAAAGCATTTCTTCCTCTTGGTTTTCTCAGATGATTGATCTTCTTGGTCAAGGATGGACTGGGAAGCTGTATCTGTCATGATTGATCTAGGAGGCTTAATAGAGATCTTTACATCAATAAGAGTAATCATTTGGATAGGCACTTCCAAATTTTCAGTCTTGACTTTCATGAGTTGTTCATTCCTCGCTTTTAGCTCAGCAAGAGTTAGTTCCTAGGTCTCGGTGGATGCTCAAGTTATCACAACATCTGCATTCCCTTCACCTTTCTTCCCTTCAAGTCCTTTAAAGCGTCAATCATTTCTAGCACCATGTGGGCATTGGCACTGGGGAGCACTACGGACTTGTCAGTCGACTCCTTCTGCTTTCCCTCTGCGACATCAGCATGCCTTTTACCTAAAGCAGGAAGAGTAATAGTTATTAATTCTAGAGAAAAATGGGCCTTTCAAGTGGAAGCTTCATAATATGGCGGCACACAAGAATTTCTTTGACAAATTGTGGAGAAAAGGTGGAAATACATTCAACCGATTGATCTCTAGGAGTAGCAGGAGTCGACCTTCGATTATACGAGAGAGAAGTGCACTTTTAGTAATCTTCGGGCGCTAGGGGTCATATTTCTCTGCCTTTATAGTTTTTGGCATTGCGGAGGAGGAACTGGAGCCACCTTCAGCAACATCTTTACCCTTAGCTTGGCGTTTGGTAGCTTCCATAGCCTCCTTTAGTAATCTTCTCCCCTCCGCTAAGCTCTTCGGCTCCTCACCCCTCAAATATGTCCTCACCAACTCCTCTTCATTAATGGTATCAACCTTCAATAGACGCTTCTCCTCATCGATAAGCTCGTCCCATACATTGACTAAGGTTGTTTTATAATCCTGTATCCAAAATATGTCCTAGATCCTAAGAAATTGGGCAAAGAAAGATATTAAGAGATGCCCAAAGTCATTAACTCTCCTTAGGCTTCGACAAGCTGTGGCTTAGAAGCAACAACAGATTCAAGGTGGCCATCTCAAATTTAATTAAACACACGTTAGTCAATTTATATTATACTTAATTAAGTTTGTTATAGTCTTACCCAGGCTTTCTACTTCTTGCACTCTTTATGCTTCTTCCTATTTAATGCTTTCGGAAACTGCTGCATCATATTTTTCCACTACTAACTCCTCAACTCACTCGACATTCCATGTAAACCCCCCTCCACAATGAACTACGCTCACCCACTGCACGTTAGAACCCGGCCAACCTGCATCAGATAACCACCGCCTACCTCCTTTTCACCATCTATCGTTCATGCTTCCACTCATTTTGTCTCCTTTCTTCTTTTAATATTGTTCTTCTTCGTGTATTTAATTTTTCTTGTTTCACTTGCAAACTCCCCATGCGAAAGCCCCCTACAAAAAAAACATTGACAGCAGCCTATTCTAGAATCTTCCCTTCTTACTGATGTCCTTTGAACACACTACTCCATGCAGCCCCTCCTGTTTCTCTCTAACGTTTTACACCCCACTTCATTCGAATGCAATTTACACCCTATGCATGCAACTTCTTCCAAAAACACATCTGCACCGCTAAATCAGCCGAGTTTCCCACTACTTAACATGAACTCCCCCTCCACCATCGTTCGATAGATCATCACCGATTCTCCTCACCTCACACCACTAACAGATCATGCACCATCATCGACCAACCACTCCATACGACATCTAATTCCACATTTTTGCCACCTCACAATGCTCTCGAGGAAACTATAAATGGCATTATCGTATTTTGGGAAGAGCGTATGGTTATTATAGATAAGGAGTGTTGTTTCCTTTAACTAGAACACGATCAGACCTTGCCAGGAAAAGCGCTTGGTTAAGGAGGATTCCGAGTGTCTCCGTCGTTTGTTTGTACTAGTGGAGTGCTTGGAACCTTCTTTGCTAAAATGAAACGATGAAGGGGTATTTGTAATGAAAGATTCCGGTGGTGTATATATAGATTTGTATTGGAGTTTTGGTTTTATTTTTTTCTTTCGATTTGTTTGCAGCTCAGAAGAAGGAACAAGGCAACTTTATATAGAGGGGCAAAACTTGGATAGAAACAAAGTCATATCGATTGGTACATAGTAGGTTGCAGTATGGTTTAGGGTAGGTCGGCTGAGTATTAAGATGGATAGGACCAAAGACTTTTATGTTGTCAGCTGAAAGGGAATACAGGGATGCGTGTTGTTTGTAAAACTTTGTACGAGCACTGAAGACAGAACATTTTATTAATATAAAGACGCTAGTAGAAGGCCTTGGACATAATTTATTTTTGGCTTTGGTAAAGTCTTCTCCTGTAAAGGCTTTCAAGTCATCTACCTATGGGGTGTGTGTGTGTGTGTATAATCTCCTGTACCAGCATATATATTTGAGTTAACCTATTTTTATGCGTATGTGTTTTGTAATAAGGTAGCATTCAAAGTCCAATGGTACGTAGGTGAATCCATTCTATATCTATACGCATGTTTTAGATAAGTGATAAGGTAGACTTAAAAATAAAATAATAGGGTGTGTACTTTTATTCGTTTTGCTTAGGGCTGGAGAAACAAGGACAATGCATATATAATGGTAGGTTTTTACCTCTAAAGGCCACTTTTTCGTTCTTTATACAGCTTAAGCATAAAGGATATAGTAGCAACACATATATACGGTTATTATATATATATATATATTAAACTCAATATTATATAATTTCAAATTAAACAATATACAAATTATATAAAAATCCTCATATTTATTCAAATAAATGCTATCGAATTCCATAGCGACTATTTGAAAAAATGAATTAGACATAACTTACAATCTATAAACTGAAATCTCGATTTTTCTCTTTCATTATAAAAATATAATTACATAGATTCAAGTGGTTCTAGTTTCACAGAAATCTGACTCATATCGGATCTGGTATATTCAATTAAGGTTCAAAATTCAATATTACGAACTGTCGCGTTGTTTCGAGCTCATTTTAATTATATTGTAAATTTATATATTCGAACTCTATTTTATTCGGTATAAAATCCGTTAATATCACCAAACCAATATTTAAAACAAATTTAAATATTCATAATTAACGTTCAAAAATTCTCTCTAGGTAGTTGGGATTTAGTCAGCATGAGTCGAATCATTTTTTTGTCTCTTCTTTTGTGTACGCCGTATTCTTCTATTTCCTTTTTATTTGCAATTTTCTTTTTAGACTGTGAGTATTTAATTGCTCCGGCTGACATCTATTCCTACATGATTTTCCAACATTTTCTACATTACTTTTTAATCGTTCTAGTCCGATCCAACAGTCTTATGTTGGAGATATTTCCTTATAAATTGTCTCGTTCTTCTTCTATGTTGTTTTCTATCTATATTATCAGTAAATAAAGTCGATGGAAGGAAGTTATCAGTTTGCGGGTTGCTTCGATTTAACCACCTTCTACTTTAGAAAGTTATCAGTAAATAAAGTCGATGGAAGGAAGTTATCAGTTAAAATTTCTTAACATCGTCTACTTTAGAAACGATAATAGTCACCTTTTCACGGCACTTCAAAATATCTCACCAACTCAAACTTCATAACCCTAACCTATTCTTTAACGAACCCTTTATTTAAACTTTTTAAAAGAGAGTGCCAAGTATCGAAATTCGACCGAAGGACGGAAAAGATCAGCAGGAAGTCGAGGGGTGAAATTTAGAATACCACCCTCCAGAAATTAAAAAGACTTGTGCAAAGATTTACTGCTTCTTGAAATAAGATTTAAAGTGTCAACATTCCTCGCCGAACGGTATATTTCTACTCTAGTCTCATAAACCTTACTTGTCTCAAAAGACATTTGCTCTTTTTAAATAATCAGACTAAATATCGACATCTTTTATTTCAAGCGTTTTGTAAGTAAGACAAAAGCTAAAAGAAAAAGTGAATTCTAAAAGCCATCGCTTTCCCCAAAGTTTGTGATTCCTCGTTTCCAAAAGGAATGAGCGAAGGGTTAGTTTAATGTTCCCTTTTAATAAAACCATTAACGATGGAAAAAATTTGCTGCAATGAAATTATTTTTAACAAATAGGTTAAATATCTCACGAAATAATGATAAAACATAAACTACACGTTTCAAAGGAATCAGATGTGAAAATTAAAATTCTTTAATCTCACTCCTTAACATATATCAAGATGTCAAGATAAGTTAAAGATCTATTCGTGTTTCATAAAAAAAAATTGTAAAATCTCGAAGATACAACTAATGGAAACCTTTTTGAAAGCTCCTTCTCTAATGTAATAAATCCTGAATAAAAGCCTCAAATGATGAAACATCTTAAAACTAAGATATCTTTAGTTGCACCACAAATGTTACACAATGATACACTAACCTTATTACAAGGATTTATACAAACCACAATATAAAAAAAAAATATGATATACGAGCAGAATTTTCTTTTCTATAAAATACGAAGAGTTCCTTGAACGATGACTGAAGGAGCACTAATTGTCAAATTCTTCCCTTCGCCTAAAGAAAGGAATATTATGACACTATTTAGAATTTTTAAAGTATAACTAACTACGTTGTTGTAAGTTTGTAAGATAAGTAGTTTAAAAACTTAGACTAAAAAGAAATTTGGTGAAGCAGCGCAAGAAGTTAAACAATGGGTACTTGAGTCAAAGAATGAGAGAAATGGGCGCTTTAATCCTAGAAGACATCGCTCTCCCAAAGGTATTAGCCGATGTGACCAAATCCATAGAAGGGGCCAGAAAGGATTCACCTGCACAAAAATCCCAGTATTTTCCAGACCGCAAACTGATAACTTCCTTCCATCGACTTTATTTACTGATAATATAGATAGAAAACAACATAGAAGAAGAACGAGACAATTTATAAGGAAATATCTCCAACATAAGACTGTTGGATCGGACTAGAACGATTAAAAAGTAATGTAGAAAATGTGGGAAAATCATGTAGGAATAGATGTCAGCCGGAGCAATTAAATACTCACAGTCTAAAAAGAAAATTGCAAATAAAAAGGAAATAGAAGAATACGGCGTACACAAAAGAAGAGACAAAAAAATGACTCGACTCATGCTGACTAAATCCCAACTACCTAGAGAGAATTTTTGAACGTTAATTATAAATATTTGAATTTGTTTTAAATATTGGTTTGGTGATATTAACGGATTTTATACCAAATAAAATAGAGTTCGAATATATAAATTTACAATATAATTAAAATGAGCTCGAAACGACGCGACAGTTCGTAATATTGAATTTTGAACTTTAATTGAATATACCAGATCCGATATGAGTCAGATTTCTGTGAAACAAGAACCACTTGAATCTATGTAATTATATTTTTGTAATGGAAGAGAAAAATCGAGATTTCAGTTTATAGATTGTAAGTTATGTCTAATTCAAATTTTCAAATAGTCTCTATGGAATTCGATAACATTTATTTGAATAAATATGAGGATTTTTATATAATTTGTATATTGTTTAATTTGAAATTATATAATATTGAGTTATATATATATATATATATAATAACCGTATATATGTGTTGCTACTATATCCTTCATGGTTAAGCTGTATAAAGAATGAAAAAGTGGCCTTTAGAGGTAAAAACCTACCATTATATATGCATTGTCCTTGTTTCTCCAGCCCTAAGCAAAACGAATAAAAGTACATACCCTATTATTTTATTTTTAAGTCTACCTTATCACTTATCTAAAACATGCGTATAGATAAAGAATGGATTCACCTACGTACCATTGGACTTTGAATGCTACCTTATTACAAAACACATACGCATAAAAATAGGTTAACTCAAATATATATGCTGGTACAGGAGATTATACACACACACCCCCCCATAGGTAGATGAATTGAAAGCCTTTACAGGAGAAGACTTTACCAAAGCCAAAAATAAATTATGTCCAAGGCCTTCTACTAGTGTCTTTATATTAATAAAATGTTCTCTCTTCACTGCTCGTACAAAGTTTTACAAACAACACGCATCCCTGTATTTCCTTTCAGCTGACAACATAAAAGTCTTTGGTCCTGTCCATCTTAATACTCAGCCGACCTACCCTAAACCATACTGCAACCTACTATGTACCAATCGATATGACTTTGTTTCTATCCAAGTTTTGCCCCACTATATAAAGTTGCCTCGCTCCTTCTTCTTAGCTGCAAACAAATCGAAAGAAAAAAATAAAACCAAAATTCCAATACAAATCTATATATACACCACCGGAATCTTTCATTACAAATACCCCTTCATCGTTTCGTTTCAGCAAAGAAGGAATTAAACCGAGCACTCCACTAGTACAAACGAACGACGGAGACACTCGGAATCCTCCTTAACCAAGCGATTTTCCTGGCAAGGTCTGATCGTGTTCTAGTTAAAGGAAACAACACTCCTTATCTATAATAACCATACGATCATACCATTTACAGTTTCCTCGAGAGTGTTGTGAGGTGGCAAAAATTTGGAATTAGAATGTCGTATGGAGTGGTTGGTCGATGATGGTGCATGATCTATTAGTGGCATGAAGTGAGGAGAATCGGTCATGATCTGTCGAACGATGGTGGAGGGGGAGTTCATGTTGAGTAGTGGGAAACTCGGCTGATTTCATGGTGCAGATGTGTTTTTGGAAGAAGTTGTGTGCATAGGGTGTAAATGGCATTCAAATGAAGTGGGGGTGTAAAACGTTAGAGAGAAACAGGAGGGCCTACATGGAGTAGTGTGTTCAAAGGACATCAGTAAGAAGGGAAGATTCTAGAATAGGCCGCTGTCAATGTTTTTTTGTAGGGGGCTTTCGCATGGGGAGTTTGCAAGTGAAACAAGAAAAATTAAATACATGAAGAAGAACAATATGAAAAGAAGAAAGGAGACAAAAGGAGTGGAAGCATGAACGAAAGATGGTGAAAAGGAGGTAGACGGTGGTTATCCGATGCAGGTTGGTCGTGTTCTAACGTGCAGTGGGTGAGCATAGTTCATGGTGGAGGGGGGTTTGCATGGAATGGCGAGTGAGTTGAGGAGTTAGTAGTGGAAAAATATGATGCAGCAGTTTTCCAAAAGCATTAAATAGGAAGAAGCATAAAGAGTGCAAGAAGTAGAAAGCCTAGGTAAGACTATAACGAACTTAATTAAGTATAATATAAATTGACTAACGTGTGTTTAATTAAATTTGAGATGGCCACCTGGATGGGTTATTAATATGCATAATTGGGTATTACACATGCCTGACTTAATTCCTAGATGACTCAATTTGTGGTACACATAAGTTATGGTTTCTTATAAACTGTTCCAGGCCTAATCAAGATTTTTAACATTAGCTAAACTAACATTTAACATATTCGAATTATATATAGTGTCAGGGGAAGGATTAACTGGACAGAGTTTTTATTATGTGTTGATCAGTATCAACATGGTGATCTTATATACAAAACATAGTTAACAGTTTAAAATATAATTTAGACCATAACTTATATAAAATATAACATTTCCATAGGTCAATAGATCAAGACTAAACAGGGGATGTCAGAATCGTCGTGGCGGGCACTTCATCTTGAAATAGAATTAAATGTGTTTGGATGTAGCTTATATTTCCAATTAAATTTAATGCATGTTTCATTTAATTGAAAACGTTCATTATATCGACAAATGGGAAACCCAAGGTGAGGTCAACTCACTCAGTTATCATGCTTATATTTCTTATACGCCGGGTTTATATTTTTGCCAATGATTGATGGTTTAATGACTGTTTGCATGGATGCTGAATATTTTTAATATTCATGGATCAATTTAAATGTTTGTTTAATTTAATTGAAATAAATCGTTATTATAATGATTATATTCCAAATCAGGTAACTTACCTTGTTGGTTATGTTTTAATAATTGGGTGCTTGAATGGATGTTGTTAATTGTTTGTTGACTGTTAGTTAAACCGATTATTTCTATTTATTGTGATAAATATACTGTTGTATTAAAAATTGAGATAACTCATTGTGATGTAGGGAAGGACAGGTTAGAGGAACCCAACCGGATTCCTCAGTATTGTTGATAATGTTGTAAAAATGATTATATATGTGAAATGGACGAATATTTCACGGTTCAGTACTTTAATAGACATTGGCCTCTTTAGTACCATCGATAAAAATAGTTATAAATGGAAATGTGTTTATAAAGACGATTTTGAAAACCAAATTCTTATAAACAAGTTTGTAAATGTTTCAAACGAATAAAATGAGTTATAACGTGATTATTAAAACATAAGTGATAACCTAAGTAAAATTTGTTTAAATTGATTATATTAGTTGTGACGGCCTGGAATTTCGCTCGATCCGAATCAGTCGTTAAACCGACAAAGACCGTTCGAAACCCCTGATCGTTTGAGAACAGGACAAATCAGAACACAAACAGAAGAACATTTCATTGCTATTACAACAATTCCATCAGATACAAGAATATACAGAGTATAATTGAATAAATATACATTCGATAAATATCAGAGATTACAATAAATTACATAGCAGCAGAAAAATATACAATACACAACTGAAAGTGATACACGGATACAGAGCTTTCCGAGCATCGTTCCAGCTGTAAATCAGGATCCTGTGAATATAAATCTGCAAAACCAAAACTACTAGCTGCCCGTGTCGAAAATAGGGGCACCCAGAGTTTAGGTTAAAACAATAAACTCCAGGTCAGTCATGTGACTGGTGTGAGAACTAAAACAGTTATTAATATTGGTTTTAAAAGAGAGTAATTCAAGGGACCACGCCGTATAACACGGAACGGGTTTTCTCCCAAGAATACCAGTGCATAGAATAAACAACGCAATGCTTTTTTGAAAAATGAAGCTATTATAAGACCCAGGTCCCATCACACAATGCAACGCAAGCCGGAGGATAGGGTTTTCCCTTATAATAGCCAAACATGCCTGGTACGTTTAAAACAAATCATTTGATACTATAATAAGTGTATAGTGTCAAACCAATTTCAATCATAAATATAAATCATAGACGACATAAGTGCCCCATACCACTATGTCGCCATACTAGGCTCTACAAATAAAGCCGAAATACACGTATTGGAAATTGGATTTCCGTCATGAGTCGAGGCAAGGGGCAAGCTCCTCTCCGCTTCGAGACACTCTAGCAAATGCCTCAGGACTACACACTCTGGGTAATCCTAGATCGGTTGGGCCGGTCCTCTCTTACGTTTGAGGATTGGCAATTCCTGAACACACGTTTCCCGGTCCTTACATACCTAATATCGAGGCACCTCATTCCAACAACCACAAAGGTGAAAAGTATATAAATGTCAGGGATGGTAAGTCACTGACACCACCAAAACTAGAAAGAAACGCCATGTTCTCCCAACGGTCCGTATCCCGTTTTTGACTCATACCGAGGTGTGAGGCTCGCGAATTCACGTTATACACAAAGCTGCCACGTAGGTCGTGCTTTGATCATCAACCACAAGACTTTGCTTTTCAACAGAAGCCTTGATCATTGCATCTCGGCATGCCACACAGGAAATTCATGCGATTGATATCTATCGATATATAACCTCTAAGCTCGTACGTCTCAGAGAAGGGCGTTAAGCAAGAGAATAAATTCTCCGCCGCCAAACAGATATATATTTAACAGAAATTAATCAACACAGAATAAAATCCAATGTCAGACACACAATCCATTTACAAGTTCGTTCTGGGTCTGAACGAAACCGGAGGCACTTTCCTCGCATATCCATCCATCTCCAAGTACGTCTGGACGACAACCAACTGATTCCCTCATCTTGGGTGTACAGCCCAATCAAGATTATCAGTAATCACCCAAATGATGTGAAGACTTCCGGTCTTCAACCACCGTCTTCATCTTCGACATATCGTCGAATCGGTTATTCAGAATGGGTATAAACCCGGCCTTTCCGAACAACCCGCGTATATTAAAAACAAATGTTACATAAACACAACATACGCCTCATTCCAATTCATTAGTCACTAACCGTAAATCAGTAAGAGAGCAATTCCCCAAATATTAACCCCGAAGGCCGAAACCAACATCAGATCAATACCCAGGAAACCATTCTTCTTAACCAACCTACAGCTAATTTCTAAATTTCACCTTCTTAGGGGAAAGTTCCCATTAATTTTATCCAAGATAAATTCTTTAAAATTTACTCTTTAATCTTCCTTTGGATGTCATTTCAAACCAAATTATGGTTTTCCAAACTAGTCGAGATTAGCGAACCACAACAAAGTAATTATTTATTTTATTTCCCAATCCCAACCTATTCATCCCATGAAGCAAAACTGGTAATACTCCATATCTAACACCACGGTGTTATCGGTAAAATTCATTACCATTTCACGTTCAAATCTAATTAAATATTTAACTATCGCTTTGGAGCAAAACTGGCGATACTCCATTCTCGATCCTTTTCTAGATTTGATAATTTAAATTATCAATTCACATTTCAATCTAATTGCAGATTCTTTAAATCTCCTTTTACTGGGTTAAAGAACTAATGTCATTTAAAACTCAGTTCACGACAAACCCAAATCACATTCAATTTACTATCGGGTTAAAGAATAAGTGCTATTTAAAATACCCTTCACGATAAACCCACAAATCAATTTTATTTAAAACCCATTTCAAATCCGATTTATTTATTTAAAAATAAATGGGTTTTAATTTTAGTTCAAAACTAGTTCATTTCGATAAAAACTATTTTTATCTTTTCAAATATGGAGTTTTTCCTCCTAATTTTTCCCAAATCATTTCTTATGATTTTAAACTAATTATTACTATTTTTAATAATTTTATCAAGGCCCGTACAGTTGATTTCCAACAATGGCCATCGAACTGCACTTACAGCGACCTTTTTCAAATTTGATTTTGATGTATCTCCAAATCCAACCGTTAGATTTCAAATTTCTAATATTTGTTAGAAAGCTCTTTTCGATACGAACCCAACGGTTCCGGTTTTAGGAGAATTCGACGGTCGGATCTCCCGTAATGTCCGTTTGAAATAAATGGTCGAAATTCATGAACTGCCGCGGCACGGCGCGTTCTATTCAGGCCATTATATTATATATATAATATATATAATATATATTTCGTCGATTTCTATTTAAAACAAAATTTATAAATTGTTTTAAATTCATTTCAAAAACAATTTCAACTTCCATTTCAATTCAAATCAAAATTGAATTCTTCCTTATAAATTCGTTTTAAAATTCATTTCTATTCAATTTGAATTCATTTCAATTCGTTTTCTATTCGATTCAATTCAAACTCATTTTCTATTCGATTCAATTCAAATTCGTTTTCTATTCGATTCAATTCAAATTCGTTTTCTATTCGATTCAATTCAAATTCGTTTTCTATTCGATTCAATTCAAATTCGTTTTCTATTCGATTCAATTCAAATTCGTTTTCTATTCGATTCAATTCAAATTCGTTTTCTATTCGATTCAATTCAAATTGAAAACGAATATAATCGATATAAATATCGTTCGCGTCAAAATAGCGCATCTCTAATCAATACGGCTTTATATATTTCAATAATTCCACTATTCTATTCGACAAATGAATCTATATTTTTGTCAATGCATGACTAATCTCAACGAATGAGTACTGTCCACGCGTGACTATTTTTGTTATTTAATATATATATATTTTTTTAAAAATTATGGTTTCTATCGTTTGATTTAAAATCAGACTCCAACCGTAAATTAGTAAGAGAACGATTCCCTGAATATCAACCCCGAAGGCCGAAACCAACATCAGATTAATATCCAGGAGACCACTCATCTTATCTATTTTCCAGTTAGTTTCGAATTTCATATATGATAAAGATGTAAATTTTATTGTTAAAGTATTTCGTTCAACACATGACTAATCTCAACGGATGAGTACGGTCAACACATGAACCTTTATTTTATAATGTTCTTTATCTTCTAAATTGGAATGAGGCCCAATCAATTACCATATAAAGTTAATTATATGGATTCCATACAACACATGTATACAATAGCAACGATAAATAATCGACCATCATCCAAAGTGCACTACACTGTATAAGCATCAAATATAAATCTCTAATGCTTATAACAACCTGTCAATCAACCGATCGACATACAACCAATTATTGGGATTAGTGTATGTCGTATTTTATCCCAATACCCGTGTGGGGTTTCAAACAATCAAACACAGATTTTATTTGTGCAGTTGGGCGATGTGTAAAATTTATCGTCCCAATCAATGTCCTTCAAATAGGTGTACATAAACAAACCGTCTGGTTTGTAAATGAATATTTATTTATTCACATTCACGTTAAAAATTATATTTTTAACGATAAAATATTTTATTTTAACACATGAATTTTTATTTAGTTCATTTACAAAATAAAAATGATATTTTTATTTTCTTAACTTATTTTAGAAAATTTCGGTGGCATAACGGCACGATACTATAAACGGGACGAGGCCTAGCCTTATCCCCGGTCTAGTGAAGGCCCACGCCATTCACACATCAATCAAATCCATTCCATTTCACCAAACAATTCAATTCAAACCAAATAATCTAACCAACTACACAACCAAACAAACAAGTCCATGGTCTGTGGACGATTGTGTCGGGTGCTACTAAACACCGTCTGCATCCTAGTATATATATATATATAACTAGAAAAAGAAATTGAAGAGTGAGAAATTCTCACCGAAAGCTATTCCAACTCCACGACACTTCTATTATAGAAATCTTCGTCGTTCTCGCCTTTTTGTCATCTTCGTTGCCCGTATTCTCTACATATGTAAAAATTGAATTTTTTACTTCGCCATTCAATATATAAAAATCCTATTTTTACTTTGCTATTCAATATATAAAAATCTCGCCTTTTCAACTATAAAGATTTTACCTTTTCAATTTCATCACTATAGAAATCACATTTTTATTTTTGCTACATATGTAAAGATGACATTTTTACTATCTATAAAATATAAAAATTGTATTTTTATATTTTGACTATCCATAAAATCTAAAAGTTATATTTTTATAATATTTACTATATAAAAATCGTATTTTTATATTCTCTACCTTATAAAAATTATATTTTTTATATTGCTTTTCTCCTAATAAAGATTATATTTTTATAGTTTCCACTATGTAAAAATCATATTTTTATCCTTCTACAATATGAAAGATTATATTTTTATTTAGCAACATATATAAAAAAGTCATATATATTTTTGTTTTCGATATTTATAATTAAAAATCACATTTTTAAATTAGATAAACCACTAAAAATCACATTTTTAATTGTTTAAACAAGCTAGAAAATAAAGTAAACGCTCACCGCGGTCGGAGGGAGCTCGGGGAAGCCACGGACGGTCAGCGGCGGCGTCACATTGGTCGGAGCAGCGGATAAACGGGGTTTGGGGATCCTTGGGTACGGTTTGAGAGGAGGAGGAGGTTGTTGGAGGCGCTGGAGGCCAGGGGAGTGCCAGGTGGCGGCGAAGTGGGGCCCTCAGGCGGCGGGGCGGCGTTGAGGGCGACCCGGTGGTGGTCTGAGGAGGAGAAGGGGGGTTCGGGGTCCTCGATCGATCGCTAGGGGGGTTGTCGCGTCGCACGCCAGCAGGGGGGCCTCGCCGTGGTCGGCGCCGCTGGGGGGGGGGGCTCGCGGTGGTCGGCGCCGCTGGGAGGGTGTATCCCTCTCGATCGCTTTTTTTTTTCTCTGAACGATGAATCGGGGGGGCCAAGGTATAGGAGAGGGTTATATTTTTTTTATTTATTTAATTAATTATTTAATTATGAAAAAGTTGACTTTTACATACGACCTCTAAACGAGGCCCACCGCCTGTCGTCCATAGCGTTTCACTCCCATTCCGAACACAATGGGATATGCATCGTAGGCTAATTCGATCGTTTCGATCAGTTTCCGTCAAAATCAACATATAACTCTATATATTGAATTTGAACGCGCGTTTCAATTTACCGAGGTCACATATGAACTCTAAAAATTGCAGAAAAATATTTTCTAGCTTCGTATTGACGATACGGTCCTAACAAAACTAGTTTCGTCGAAATCCGAGACCATTGGAAAAATGGCCATTTTCCAGTCGATTAAAATCAACTTAAACTGGTCAAACGCGTTTTCCTTTGCCACGCTCACATATTGATTCGAAAAATTATGAAAATAGGAATCTAGAAATAACTTGACATCACGGATCCAACAAAAGTGGTTTCGTTGAAATCCGAGGTCGTTTGCAAAATTTCCATTTTTAAGGGCCTGAATTCCATAGCGACTATTCAGAATTTTCAACTGGACATATCTTTTGATTCCCGTTATGAAATTTCGATTTTTCGGATTTGTTGGAAAGATATTCTCAATTAGATCACATTATTTTTGGATTCACTAAAATCCGGATTGTTTTGAACCCGGTATGTTCAATTGAAGTTTGAAATCGAATTATCGAACTACCGCGCCATTTTCAATTCTATTTATAATTATATATAATTATTTATATTCTAACGACGACGCGTATAAATATATTCGTTCGAATTCTATTCAAAATAAATTTCTCGTCGATATTATTTAAAATAATTCATTTTAAATATTCAAAATTCGTTATAATCGCCAAAATAAAAAATTTAAACTGGCCCAGATTTTCGGGTTGTTACAATAGTTATTGGAATTGGTTAATAAATTAAAAATGCCTTAAGTTAGTTGACTAAGTCAACTGTTTCTAAGCAGAATTGATTATTCAATAAATTATTGAATCATAATTATTTAAATTATATTATCATCAGAATGACCTTTAAAGAAGGATTTACTATTTTAAATAATAGTAAATGATGATGTAAACAAATATGATTTCTCTAAATGTTGGAATTTGATCGTTACTTAACAAATAATAATCAAAGTGATAAACTTAGAATTTAATTCATTTAAATGAGAGTATGAAGTCTTAAAGCCTTATGCATGGTTAAATGGAATGTTGAGCAAAGTTATATTAAAAGTATTTATTTATTTATTTATTTATTCAGATTAACGAAGAAAAGTATATTTTAAAGGTAAGTATTTCGAAAGTGGATATTATAATGTTGATATTATAATCAAGGTTATTTCATGAAAGAAATAGATCCCTAAACTGGATCCAAGGTCTATAGGAGTAAATGTTTGTTGGTTTTTAAAGTGGGAACTCTGTCTGTTTTGATGTTAGTAATGTTGTTCAGTTAAGGTCTGAGAGGTAATTATACCCCAACCTGATTGACTTCATTGTTGACTAAGGAATGGATATACTCGATAGCAAGGATTGGACAAATGAAGTAGGTTAGTGAGCGTAAATCATTTTTAAAGATCGTTTTTAAATTGAATAGTGAAACAGAATTGGAAATGTTTTCTGAATATAGAAAGATTTGAATATCATAGAAGTTTAATTAACCGATGGCTAATTGAAGAGGCTAAATGATGCTAAGTATGGAATTAGTCAATTCATTTTCTTTTTATGGATGAATGGTTGTTTTATTTTGATAGTTAAATAACCGACTATCAAAATCTGGCCAACGATTGTTGATACGGAAAAACTGGGATCAAACTTATATTCAAAAACCATTCTGACCAGCAAATACGAAAAACGTTGAATCTGCTGTTGAAGATGAGAATTTGAAGACCATGGATTTTCTTAAGCGGAAGGATTACTTATCGAATATTCTCCGGATGTACAGCCGGAGATATTTTGACGTGATTCAGTCGTGGTTGAGATTTTACGGATTTGCAAGGACTTCTTGCTACTGATCCTTTGGATGCGGCAGGAGGGTGCCTTTGGTTTATCCTGTTCCTGGATGACTTGTATGGATGAATGTCTGACAGAGTATACCTAATAGATTACGGGTTGACTACCTCAAAGATATTTATGTTTGGTGGCGAAGGAATTCGTTTCTCTTAGCTTTATGCCTGAAATATTTTTGGGGAAATCAATTTGTTATTTGGCGGGTTTTATGATGTGGTATTCAAAGTTAGTGGTGGCGTGCAATTCTATAAGATAACGTATCCTCAGGCCTCATTAACTAGGAAATGACAAAAATCAGGCAAGTAGTATGGCTAGATGGGTCATTCCCAAGCAGGGTATGTTATCACCAATCTAGAGAAATTCCTTATTTATTCTTCTTTCGATTATGTATCTCCGCGGATGTACAGTGGGCCCTTAAAGTTGTCGGGTGATAATACATTCGCTACACTCAAGCCAAATGAGTGAGCGGTCATGTGTGGTCGGGTTGCAAGACGTACTTGTTGAACCCCAGTGTATCCCCTCTAGAGTACACTGATCGGGAGGTGATCTGATACCTTGTCTTAGTTGGAATCCATTCTCCAATAAGAGCCCGCGGTTTTTGATTTTATAAATATGTACAGCGTGAGATGCAAGCGTTCTGCTACTTGGTTATTTACTTGATTTACATCCCTATTATAATATTAGAATAGTATTGATTTCAGAAACGTTTTGGTTATAGTAAGGTAAAAACCGTCCGTATTTATGCGTGGGTTGTTCTTATTATTACCCTTTCTTTCAAATATTTTCAATGTTAAGCAATATGGATGTTATTTGTAAACTTAGTGAGTTTTCTCATGCTGGTTCACCAGACTGATCCATGGCTTTTGTAATGTCTCGGGTCAGCCTAAGTTACAGGTTCAGGTTATCGAATCCCGTGGAGTTCAAAGACGAGTTGAAGGAGTTAAAATGTATGGTATATAGTATTGTTAGATTTGGACCCGTGATTCGCACACGAAGAGTGTTGGAAGAAGTTGAAGTCTTTATAAGAATTGCACACGGAGAGTGTTGAAGGAGTCCATACATATGATATATAGTATTATTCCGCTTTGTGTTGTATTGAGGACAGGTTATTATAACTGTCCAGATCGTTTGACTGTTATACTCTGATGATTATAAGTAATTTTATTTTAGCTTTCAATAAAGTTATTTCTGTATTATATTTTTTTCCGTTGCAATGTAAGACTATTTGGTGTTAGTTCTTCTTCTTCTTTTCTAATATTTGTTTCTTTCTGTTCTCATCCTCTAATTTTCTTTCTATTAAAGATTCGTATTTTCATGCAATTTTGGGTTGGACGTGTAATATTAGTCAACTCAAAGTGTACGGATCTACGGGCCTTAACAGTTGGTATCAGAGCTGAATGTTTAGTAGTAACCTTGGCTCTGTGGTATAACTCGATCGAGATAGGGTTAGAAATACTCTAGATTGAGTTTTAGTATATATATACAAGAGAATGTATTTGTAAATTTTATAAAAAATGTTTCGTATTGTGTTTATTAATCGATTCAAGTATTGGGAAGCCATATTGAACTAGCAATTGACACAATGTTAATTTATAAGAGGGTAAATGAAACAAATTTACCCAATTATATTTTTAAATCATAGTAATATTGGGTGTTTAATTGTTTTTCTTAGAATAGAATTCGAATTGAATTATGAAATTGAACCAATTAGCTAAATGAATCTATAAAAGAAATTTAACCTGGTTAATTGGAATTAATGGATAATAATTGAATTTAACCAATCAAATTAAATTTAAATTGAAAGATTAAGCTAATTGTGTATTGTGATTTCTTGGACGTTAGTTCTGTTGAATAGAATTCATTAACAGTAATAAGAAGTTGAATGAATTGAAACTAAATTCCAGTATAATGAGTTGAAAATAAAATTGGTTATGGAATGAAACTAAATGAATTAACTCTATATCTGTTTCTGGTGTTATAAGTTGAGTTAAGTGCAGATTCCAGAAGGACATGGGAGTTGATTTGGGTATAGGTATTGAAGTACTGGTCGGAAGATGAAGAGCTGTTTGTGTTTTACATCAAAAATTGGATTTGAGTTGCCCGACAAACAGTTGAACCTTAATATTTTTTATTGGGTGATTAATTTTATACCCCTGAGTTGTGTTAGATGCTCGGCTTTTTTTTCTTTTGATCGATGTGAGGCCCAGAGTGGCATTTGTAGTTGTTCGGATCGACTCGTGTAGAGGAGGTGCTGGCGAATTTTTTGTAGAATTTTAAAAGTTAGAATATTTTTTTTAATCATTCTAAAACGTTTATTTTGAAACTAATCGTGTTTGTAGCATTTTTCTTACCTTGTAATTTCGGGGACGAAATTCTTTTAATGGGGAAAGAATGTAACTCCCAGATATTTGAACATTAATTCTGAATATTTAAATTTGTTTTAAATGTTGGTTTGGTGATATTAATGGATTTTATATCGAATAAAATAGATTTCGAATACATAAATTTATAATATAATTAAAACGAGCTCGAAACGATGCGACAGTTCATAATATTGAATTTTGAACTTAAATTGAATATACCAAATCCGATATGAGTCGGATTTCTATGAAACAAGAATCGCTTGAATCTATGTAGTTATATTTTTATATTAAAAGAGAAAATTTGAGATTTCAGTTTATAGATTGTAAGTTATGTCCAATTCAAATATTCAAATAGTCGCCATGGAATTCGATAGCATTTATTTAAATAAATATGAGGATTTTTATATAATCTGAATATTGTTTAACCTAAAAAGATATAATAGTGATTTTAAAATATATATATATATATATAATAACCATATATATGTGTGTTTCTACTATATCCTTCATGGTTAAGTTGTATAAAGAATGAAAATGTGGCCTTTAGAGGTAAAAACCTAGCATAATATATGCATTGTCCTTGTTTCTCCAGCCCTAAGCAAAATAAATAAAAGTACACCCCTATTATTTTATTTTTAAATCTACCCTATCACTTATCTAAAACATGTGTATACATATAGAATGGATTCGCCTACGTACCATTGGACTTTGAATGCTACCTTATTACGAAACACATAAGCACAAAAAATAGGTTAACTCAAATATATATGCTGGTACAAGAGATTATATATATATACACACACACACACCATAGGTAGATGACTTGAAAGCCTTTACAAGAGAAGACTTTACCAAAGCCAAAAGTAAATTATGTCCAAGGCCTTCTACTAGTGTCTTTATATTAAGAAAATGTTCTGTCTTCAGATCTCGTACAACATTTTACAAACAACACGCATCCCTGTATTCCCTTTCAGTCGACAACATAAAAATCTTTGGTCATGTCCATCTTAATACTCAACCGACCTACCCTAAACCATACCGTAACCTATTGTGTACCAATCTATATGACTTTGTTTCTATCCAAGTTTTCCCCTCTATATAAAGCTGCCTCGCTCCTTCTTCTGAGCTGCAAAAAAATCGAAAGAAAAAAAATAAAACCAAAACTCCAATACAAATATATATACACACCACCGGAATCTTTCATTACAAATACCCCTTCATTGTTTCATTTCAGCAAAGAAGGAATTAAACCGAGCACTCCACCAGTACAAACGAACGACGAAGACCCTCAGAATCCTCCTTAACCAAGCGCTTTTCCTGGCAAGGTCTGATCATGTTCTAGTTAAAGGAAACAACACTCCTTATCCATAATAACCATATGCTCTTCCCAAAATACGATAATACCGTTTGTAGTTTCCTCGAGAGCGTTGTGAGATGGCAAAAATGTGGAACTGGAATGTCGTATGGAGCGGTTGGTCGATGATGGTGCGAGATCTGTTAGTGACGTGAGGGGAGGATAAGTGGTCATTATCTGTCGAACGACAGTGGAGGGGAAGTTAATGTTGAGTAGTGGGAAACTTGGCGGATTTCACGGTGCAGATGTGTTTTTGGAAGAAGTTGCGTGCATAGGGTGTAAATGCCACTCGAATGAAGTGGGGTGTAAAACGTTGGAGAGAAATAGGAGGGGCTGCATGGAGTAGTGTGTTCAGAGGACATCAGTAAGAAGGGAAGATTCAAGAATAGGCCGCTGTCAATGTTTTTTGTACGGGGCTTTCGCATGGGGAGTTTGCAAGTGAAATAAGAAAAATTAAATACATGAAGAAGAATAGTATAAAAAGAAGAAAGGTGACAAAAGAGAGTGGAAGCATGAACGAAAGACGGTAAAAAGGAGGTGGGCGGTGGTTATCTGACATAGGTTGGCCGGGTTCTAACGTGCAGTGGGTGAGCATAGTTCGTGGTGGAGGAGGGTTTGCATGGAATGGCGAGTGAGTTGAGGAGTTAGTAGTGGAAAAATGTGATGCATCGGTTTCCAAAAGCATTAAATGGGAAGAAGCATAAACAGTGCACGAAGTAGATAGCCTGGGTAAGACTATAATGAACTTAACTAAGTATAATATAATATGACTAGCGTGTGTTTAATTAAATTTGACATAGCCGCCTGGATGGGTTATTAATGTGCTCAGTGGAGTTTAAACGTGCATTAGGGTATTACACATGCCTAATTTAAAGCCCATATGGGTCAATATGTAGTACACATAAGTTATGGTTTCTTATAAATCGTTCCATGCCAAAGAAGATATTAACATTAGCTAAATTAACATTTAACATATTCGAATAATATATAGTGTCAGCGTAACGACCTAGATTTCTAATCGATTAATTTTAAATATTTAATATCGTTTTAAATATTAAGTTGATAATATAAATGAATATTTATATTGATTTATCGATTTAATAATCGATATATGATTTATTTCGAATATATATAATTATCGTAATATGAAAACGATTAATAATTAAATTGGATGTTAAAACTGAATTGAAACGGTTTAGGTGATCAATATAAATTGTATTTGACTGTAAACTATAACAATAATAATTTGTTATCAGTGAATTAGATTTTTTTAAATTTAAATTTTATTTTGATTTAATTTGATATGTGAAAAAAACTAATTTTCAAACTACCTCGGATTTCAACGAAACCAACTCCACTGTGTTCGAAATTTTGAGTTATAGCAAGATGTCAATTTTCATCAAAATCGAAGCTCATCTATGGTAGTTTTAGTGTGAAGCTTCAGACCTAAGTTTCACGAATATAAAATATAATAAAATTTCCATTTAGCTTGTTGAACACACTTCCATAAATCTTCCATAGGAAGCTAATACCCTATATTAAGGCGGCTACCCCCATTCCTTCCTCTACAAAAACGGATTTTCCTTTATATTCAATTCTTTAAAAATCCAAAGCATTCCCCTTTCGTCCTCCATTTAAAACCAGTGAACTCGAAGACTACCTCTTCCTTTAAATCAAACAGTGTCCTTTTTCTTTAAAATCGATTTGAACCACATAAAAAAGGGGGGGCTTTCTTTTGAAATCAAATCTGTATCGAGCTTTAGAAAGAAAAAAAAGAGGAATCATGATCCTAGTTCTATCGCAATGCCAAGATTCATGAATGTGGTATCGCGAGGGGGGATTTTGATTTCTGGAAGCTAACATCGCGATGTTAGGGTTCGAGTAACAAAAGGTCACGAACTTTGAGTGGATTTCGTTCGAATTAATATCGCCACCTATACAACGCCATGCGAAAATGCGATCAACTACTGGGGTTCGAACTAGGTAATTTGAGTTTCTGATTTATGATTTGGAGGGGGTGTGATGGGATTTGGACTACAATCTGGGGAGGAGGCGTTGAACGTTATCTGCTAGTATGGGATGATGCGATGTATTGTTGGAGTTTGGGTCTGTGAATGTGGAATTGGGGAAGTGCAATTTGTTAATGTGGGGATATGGTGCGATGTGTCGATAACAACCTGTGTTTGGCAGTTGCCGTGAGGAGTCAGGCTTTTGTTGATATGAGGAGTTAGTGATTAAGGAGTTGCTGGCATTGGGAAGAGCTGACCTTTACTGGGTGGGGGGAGGGGGTGAAGTAGTATGCTGGTAATAAAAAAAGATGGTTTGTTTGCTATCGATTTATGAAATGGTGTTTTCAAAGCTTTAAGGTGCTAAAAAAAGGGGTTAGGGATGATTGTATTGGACAACAGTGATGAGAAGCTGCAAGAAAATGTTAAAGTAGTTTTGAAATATGGGGCTGATTCCAGTTTGGAAATGTTCGGGATTTGTTTTGGATTTGTCCGAGTAATCACGAGAAATGAGGCATACGTTTTTAAGAAATTTTACATTACATAGGATAACTAATTTATTTTTGTTAAGTTATTTAAATAATTGGTTGATCGATAAATGAAAATCAATCGTAGATGCAAGATGGATTTATTCGAGATGGTTCGAAGGCACAACAATATGGAATTTAAATGGGATATTCAACAAATAAATCACGGTGAGTAAATCTCACTCACATTTTTACCTAGAATTATTTTATTCATTAAAATAATTGTTCGTTGGTTGTTTGCATGCACTGAAATATTTTTGTGTCTATCGTATATATTAGTTATTTAGGATTGGTGTTTGTGGCTATTATATATATATATATATTGGTGATTGATTTGATTCCCGCAGTACCATTAGTGGATGCCCGCAGTATCATTAGCGGATGACTCTATACGCCCCACGCTATGATAGTGGATGACCTTTTATACCGCGATATCCTGCCTCGAAGCAGGATGGGTATTATTTATGTTGGCTAACGTCTGTGGATGCAGGAAAACAGGTTGGAGGGATCCGACTGGATTCCTCAAAAATATTATTATTGTTGTTTTCATATATATCATCGTATATGAGGTGTTAGAAAACCAGTGATCGATAATTGGTTAGTTTGGATGTTTAAAATATCACTGGAACTAAATGGTAATTTATAAAAATATCGTAAATAGGGTTTTGAGATTTAAAAAGGGAAAAACTATTTTCTAAAAAAGAAATTGAATTTCGAATGGGCTAGAGATATTAATTTGTTTGAATAAATAAAACAAGTAATGAATTTATAAACGATGTTTATAAATTGAATAATAAAGGGAACTGAAGTGAATTTATAAACGATATTATAAATGAAGTGAAATGAATTATCATTGGATAATAGGGAAAATATAAAAGTGTGAATTTAAAAAAAAGGGAAATTTATTTTTCCAAAGTAGAAATTATAATTTCAAATGGATTTGAAAGGAGAATTGTTTAAATATATAAACAAGTAATATAAACGATGGTTATAAAGATAGGTGAAAAATTATCGTTTGGATAATTTAAGTATTTGATTCAAGTATGAATTTAAAAGTATAATTTAAAATCATTTCGAAAAAGGAAATGATAGGTTTTATTCGAAATATAAAAGAGATTAGGTTTCAAGTAGGTATTTGAAAGGAAAGCTTGTTTTAATTTTTAAAACAAGAAAATTTATTTATAAACTATGTTGATAAAAATAGGGAATTAAATTATTATTGGATAATTTAGGAGTTTATAATTCAGGTATGATTTGAAAAGTGAATTGGAAAACGGTTTGAAATAGAATGACAAATTTTATTTCGGAACTCGGAATATAAATCGAAGTGAGAAAAATCCAACGGGTTTATAATTGAAATTCGATTATATCGAATTTTATAAATAATTTATTTATAAAAGGAATTGGAATTAATTATAGAAGATCGAAGTATAAATAAATTTATTACCGAGTAAGGAAAAATCGAAGATTATTGGTAATCGGAAATATTAAGTTGAATTGGGAAAGTTGATTTGAATTATATCAGAATGGAGTTGAAATTATTATAAACAAAGTTTAAACGTATATATATATATAATTAAAACGAACTCGTCGCAGCGTGGTAGTTCGTAAATAGGCGTTTCGAACTTCAATTGAGTAGATAGAACTCAATTCAGGTCGGAAATCTTTGAAACAAGAATCATCAGGACCGATTTGATAATAGTTTTCTAATGAAAGAGAAAAAACTAGATTTCGTCGTACAAATTTTGAGTTATATCAAAATCAAATTTTTAAAAAAGCAGCGCCATAACCATTGTAAAACCATAACGATTTATTTAAATAAATGAAAGGATTTTAAAGAAATAAAATCCGAATTGCCATTAGAAAAATCCAGACTGGAGATGTAAAATAAATATGAACTCCAGTGAAGTAAGTGAAATGATTTTTGAGACAAAAATCAGATATTTAGTTATTGAATAAAACTAACCAATTTGAATAATAATTAGTTAATCGAAATTCGATATGAAAATGGACTTTGAATAAGTAAAGGAGATTTGAGAATTTTTATTCGAAATCGAATATGGAACTTGAGTCGAAATGGGATTAAATTAATTCATAAGCAAGATAAAATGATAATTGAACATGATATGTTCAAATATAAAGTGGAATGGGCAAAACAGTTAATAAAAAGATTAATGAGCGAGTTGAGCTAAAAATGACCAGATTGAGTTGAAATAAATTAGAAATGGACACATATGTGTTAGACAGGTATGGAATGAAGTATATGAAGTGTATGAAGTTTATAGAATTAGTGCCCAAAAAAAGATACACGTTTAAATTCCATATGAGATTTTATGCGCCGAATCGGCAAGCCACTTGGCTTTTTGATTTTCTTTTTGAATGGAAAGGGCCTAGAGAGGCGAGTCGAGGTTTGAACTATCGATCGGTACAAAGGAGGTTATGGCGAAATTTTCCGAAAATTTAAGGAGTTAGAATATTTTTAAGATAATTTGATAATTAGAAATCTATATATCAATATATATAGAATCCGGTAAGGAAACAAACTTAAAAATAGAATATTATAAACAAAAGGAAAATCAAAAATCTGGTAATAGAAAGAGAAATATATATATATATGTTTAAAAAAATGAATAAGTGGTTTTTATGGTGTTGATGATTTGAGATAAGTGGTCTTGTTTGTTTTGAAGTTAAAGATGTTATTCAATCAAGGTCTGAGAGGTAATTATACCCCAACTTGATTGATTTCATTATTAACTGATAAACAACAAGATTCGGTCCCAAAGAGAGATGTTTAAAGAGTTTAGTTGAATGCAGTGTTTTGGGTTGTTGTGACAATGTTTTATACAACATTAGTTTTAACCCAAGGAAGTGGAATTGTGGAAATATAATAAATAAATATTTCTTGAGTGTAGAAATGAACGGGCGTGAAAGAGATAAGTAATTGGAATGTTCTCCAATTATAAATAGAAGATATTTTCTACGTATAGAAAATAAAAGGAGGCAATATATGGAAATGTTTTCCAAATAGCAAAAAGGGCCAAGATGATTGTTGAAAATATTTGGCTAACAAATATTGATAAGGAAATGGAGTAGTGATTTAATTAATGGATTAAATATTAATTAAGGGGTCCAGTGATTGTTTGATGTTTGAATGGATGTTTGTTTTTCTTCGATAGTTAAATAATCGACTATCGAAGTGTTTTCCAATATCGTTGTCAATATGGAGAGACCGGTTGGATTATTATCCGTGAACCACTCCGTATTGGCAGTAACGTTGCGAATCAGATTATATGAAGATAATCAAAGATGGAGTAAAGTGCAAGGATTTTCTCTATTAATAGAAATTGTGCCTTCGGTTTCGTTCAGTCCCAGAACGAAGTGTATGGACGAATGTCTGACAGAGTATTTCCAATGATCGCATATGTTGGTTTATATAGATATATATGGTGGTGGAGAATTTATACTCTTAGCATAATATCCAGAATATATTTATGCAAATCAATTAATGATTTACGGATCTGACAATGTGGCATTCAAAGTGATTGTGCTATCAATGAATGATAAGAAATCGTAGCCTCAGGCCTCAACAACCGGGAAATGACAAAAATCGGGCAGGCAGCATAGCTATGTGGGTCGCTCCCATTAGGGTGTATAATCACCTATCTAGAGATATTCATTTCATTCTTTAATTTATTCGATGTTATCCCATTCGCGAAATGGTTGCTGATCCCAACCGTTGGTGATATACATTCGATACACTCAAGCGAAATGAGTGGTTTGGGTTTGGAAAATCGAGGGGTTTGGGGTTGGAAAAAGTCGGACGACGCTAGAGGGAAGAGGAGGATCGAAGTGAGGAGAGATGCGTTGGAGCGTTTACATTTTGAAGAAGGAAGAGAAGCTCTAAAGTCGGCTATGGGGATTGATTTCTTTTAGGAGGTGGAATTGTTATTTTTTTTGAGAAGCGGATGAATCTGGAAGGAAGAGGGATCCGAGGTTTATGTGGGTGGGTTTTATAACAGGCTTGTTAAGGTCTAACTGGGCTAGATGAAAATAAAAGGTACGGCCCAACTGATTAAAACAAATTCAAAGCCTATATTAATTTATAAACGTGTGGTGATAATATCGTATGCGTTCGTAATCAGAATTCAGTGAGACTGGGAGCATTGGAATCGTCTTGTTAAGAACTACAACACGATATTGGTTAGGTCAAGAGCGGAAGCAACCGGAAATTTTAGTCAAATTTAACACGTGTTTAATTTGGCTAAAACAAACTGTTATCGACGAATTCAAATCAAGGTGAGTTAATCTCACTCAGTTCCCACTTATAATAATTATAAGTTGGGTTTATCATCTCTATGTTATGGCTGTAAGTTATTGGTTGATTGATGGCTGTTTGATGCGTGTTAATTATTTTTATCAATTATTTAAATTAAACGGTTGTTTAATTTAAATAAAATAACGTCGTTACTTTAACGATGATTTCCAAACAAGGTAACTTACCTTGTTGGTTACGTTTATTATAGTATAAACGTATTTAAATTAATTTGGGTGCTTGGATTACCATTGGTTGACCGTTATCAGTTAGATTGATTATTTATCTGTATATGATCATGATATGAAACTGTGGAACCCTTATGATTGGCTTATAGAATTGGTTGTTGATTGTGAAACCCAAATTCAACTTTTGTTTGGTTATTAACCAATTGTGATGTTGGTTGGAAAATTCATAGCAGATGGCTGTTTATTAAGTTCGATTTACCGTCAGGTGAATCGATAATAATGAAGTTATGAAATTTAGTTTATAACTGAATATAGATTTTAAATATATATTTTTAAAAATAAAGTTTTAAAAGTAAAATAATATATATATATATATCGTTGTTTTAACCACTATTTTTATACCAAGATCTACCGTGTGCAAATCACTTGTTTTACCGTAAGTGCTGAATAATTTTATAAAGTGGATTCTTATATTAATAAGTTTGATAACCAAGTAGGCGGGAATTAACTTGATGATGAATAGCAAGGATTTATTGTTTTTGTGAGATTATTTAGAAATAAATTATTATTTATTTAATAGTAATCGATGTGAATGAGATTATTCGGATTAATGTTATTTATTAGTTCAAAAGGAAAAGACGAGTTGAGGTTGATTAATGGTTAACCATGATTTACCAAGCCAATTGTTTTATCAGTAATTGATTATTAAATTAAACTAGAATATGTCGTTTACTTAAATGAAATAATTTAGTGAATATTTGTTTAACTAAATGAGATGTTAAAAAGGAAATGATTTAAAGGATTTAAAAAGGGATTTCTAAAATTGAATTTAGTAAAAGGTTTAGTATTGGGTTTTGAAAAAAATTCCAACGAATAAAGGGATTAAAGTTGAAAAAACTAATGTGCCAATAATAACCATATGGTTAAAAGGGAAGATTTCAAAAGGCAAGAGGGTTTTATAAAATCCATACTTTTGTACAATAGTAGAGTGATATCAAAACGAATATGAGTTTTGAATTATGATTCATATTTATCTTAGGATAAGAACGTTGTTGATCAAGGTCTGAGAGGTAATTAAATACCCCAACTTGAACTACTTCAGGATTGTCGAAGGATGGCATGAATCGTGATGGTGGAGTTGTTAAAGCAGATTATTTTTGGGTAATAACAGTAAATCGTTATTTGAAGAATTTCGAGATATGAAGAGTTTTCAAGATAAAAGGAAATAAAGAGGGGCGTGAGAGTAGGAAATGATATTTCCGTGGTAACAAAATAAAAGGAGATATTGTAACAATTGTTACGATAGTAAGTGAATTAATCTCGTCAGTATAAATGATAAGTAATGTGGTGGAAACGTTTTGAAAGGTAGTAATGAAAAATTGACTTTAAGATATTTCTTTTAAGTAGATTTTATTAAATGATTTGAGAATATTTATTTTAACTTATATATTATCTTTGGTATTACTACCGATATATTGTTTTAATGGCCAAGTGACGCTGTGAAATAAACCAATGGATTTATTTTATTTTTATAATTGTTTATTTTGATAGTTAAATAACCGACTATCAAAATCATGACCAATACGCTGTTGGTACGAAAAGTCCGGGATCGAATTTATATTCGAAAACCATTCCGACTAACGAATACGTGAAGACATCGATTGAAGACGGAGCAATTGAAGACCGTGGATCTTCATAAGCGGAGGGATTACTTGACGAATAACCTCTGGGTTGCGACACAGAGGTATTCTGACGTGATTCGGTCGTGATTGAGATTTTTCGGTCTGCAAGGACTACTCGCTACTGATCCTTGGGGTGATTCCTATATAAGGATGCTGTAGGAGGGTGCCTTCGGTTCATCCTGTTCTTGGATGACTTGTATGGACGAGTGTCTGACAAAGTTTTTCCAAAGGACCATGTATGTTAATTTCTTCAAACGTATCCTAGTTGTTTAGCTCCCAGCTAGAGTATTTTTGTGGACATCAATTAGTGATATCTGATGGATCTGACAATGTGGCATTCCAAGTGAATGGTGATCAGATGTGCTAAAGGAAATTCAACCCTCAAGCCTCATCAACCGGAAGATGACAAAAATCGGGCAGGCAGCATGGCTATGTGGGTCGCTCCCATTAGGGTGTATAATCACCTATCTAGAGAAATTCTTTTGTTCTTTAATTTATCGATGTTGTCCCTTTTCGGGAAACGGTGGGTAACTCCCAACTGTTGGTGATATACATTCGATACACTCAAGCGAAATGAGTGGTCGGTCATGTGTGGGCCGGGTTGCAAGACGTTCTTGTTGAACCCAGTGTATTCGTCTCTAGAGATACACGATCGGCAGGTGGTCCCATACCTTGTCACATTCGGAATCCAATCTCCAATAAGTGCCCGCGGTTTTGTTTGTATACTATATATGTGGAGCGTGAGATGCAAGCGTTCCGCTAGATTCTATTTATTTGTATCTAAGGTAAAAACCGTCCGTGTTTATGTGTGGATTTGGTCTTAGGATTATCCTTTTATTTCAGAAAGGAATTTGAACTATAAAATCGAGTTGTGTGATACTTTTAAACTTAAGGGGTTTTCTCACTCTGGTTCACCAGACTGGACCGGTGTTTGAAATGATCGGGTTAGCCCGGGTCTGCAGATTCAGGTTACAGAATACTATGAAGTCCAAAGACGTGATGGAGAAGTTCAGACGTAGGATATTATCTAGTATTTCTGCCGTGTGATGTATCCGAGGACAGATTATTATAACTGTCCAGATATGTGATGTACTCTGATGATTGTAAGTATATTTTCAAAAGCTCTCAATAAAGATTTATTTCTATATTATATTTTGTTCCGCTGCAATGTGAGACTCTGTGTTGCGTTGGATCTTCTTCTTCTATTCTAATATTTCTTTCTTATCTCACCCTCTAAATTCTTTCTAATGACTATCTGGTGGTTTTCGATACTTGAGCTCTGGCAAGTAATCCGGGTTTGTGTATTATTGTCATAATTCGGGCGTCGAATCCCTACTGGGTCGTTACTGGAATAATGCGCTGAAAGGTGTGCCAGGCTGCTATGGACGATCATCAAAGTAGGTAAACACATCGAAACATGTCGTAGAACTCATAGCGCAAGGATAAAATATAATAGAACATATACAACAGGTAAAAGTAGTGAAGCAGCATATAGCAAACTTTCCATATTTTCACAACATCCTGAAAGATTCTTCCAACATCATAGGAAATATCAAGTATGTATATAAGGCCTCACTACAGCACTCATAGACCAACTCAAACAGCAGAACAGAAAATACAAGATAATAATAAACTGGTACGCGAGCCCCCTGCTCGTCGTCGATCAGCATCATCGTCCCCACTAAAACATCACCTGTCACCTTCTACTCAGTCTGCGCATCCACAATCGGATGAACAGCCCAAGGTAATAAGAGGAAACATAATACCTTGAGTCAGACAACAGTCTTAGCGAGCGATAAAATAGCTAACAAACTTCAACAATAAAGTATATGAGAAGGGATAGATAAGCATACTAATCTACCCACGACACCAGAGAAGAACTCAACCTTATCATCCCCACATCGGACAGTGATAGCCTTTACTATAAACAATTCAACCATGGAAACCAAAACACACATTCAGTCATGGAAAACACTCATAACATCCAGATTATGTAAGTCTCACACAAAATTACCCTAATCGAGTTTAACATTCCCCGAGTACTCTTCCCAGAGGCCAAAACCAATATCAGTTAAGCACTCAAAGAACATCTCCCTCGACTTTGGATAATCTATGTGAGATAGTACAAACAGAACAACCAATCATCCATGGCTGACTCTGTCTATCACCGCCAATCCTACTTTGAAACCATCATTAATCGTATGACGACCAACCTTGCCATATGTCAAGGGCTAATGGTAACCCCAGTTCTAGCATAAACTCCATATGTCCAACCTTTACAATGTCCAACCTTGACAATTAGGCCTTTCCCTAAGACCCAGGGTACTCGACCTACAACCGGTCTTTTAGACGTCTCTAGTGTACCCCTGCTTCGAGCCTGCTAGAACTTACGACAACGATAATCTCTCGGCCTTCACATCTCTAGTCATCCAACCTGATGACTTATCATGGCTCAAGCAACCTTCTCGAGCAACCATTATCCACCAACTCACGACCTTTGAGTTTCCACCTCATTCGTTGTTCTACTCCGATCAACGAGCACCTTTCAACACTTTGAACCTTCCCAAGAACACTGATCGGTCCTCCCGAAACAACACTCGTCGGTCCTTCCGAAACACCACCTATCAGTCTTCCTGAAGCACTACCTACCGGTCTTCCTGAAGCACTACCTACCAGTCGGACTTCCTGAAGTATTACCTACCGCTCGGTCTTCCTGAAGCACTACCTATCGGTCTTCCTGAAGCACTTCCTACCGTTCTTCCTGAAGCACTACCTACCGGTCGGTCTTCCAGAAGTACTACCGGTCGGTCTTCCTGAAGCACTACCTACCGGTCGGTCTTCCTGAAGCACTACCTACCGGTCGGTCTTCCTGAAGCACTACCTACCGGTCAGTCTTCCTGAAGTACTACCTACTGGTCTTCCTGAAGTACTACCTACCGGTCGGTCTTCCTGAAGTATTACCTACCAGTCGGTCTTCGTGAGGCACTACCTACCGGTCGATCTTCCTGACTTGTTCCCCAAGACATGATTTCTTACCGATCGGTCCACTGTACAGCCCCAATCCAACTCCAATTTTGACCAAAACTTCACCAAACGACGAATTCAATAAAACCAACTCAGCCAAAATCATCAAACACAATCATAAACATGCCACAACATTTCTAACAACATGAATATGGCAATTATCACAAAAATGATGTAAATCTCACCAAAGCCATTAAAATGAACATATGACCAAAATGAAATATCTAACTTACATAAACATGTGAAACGACATGAAATTAATGGTTAAAACTTGCTGAATTAGATCATAGGTGATGCATATGAAAATAGACACATAATGGTGTAAATCTATGGTAAAACTTTCCAATTTGATGAAAAACATGCACAAATACTCATATACTTCATTGCATTCATGTGAGAGATGTAAATCACTCACCGATTCTCCAAAACAAGCTAAAATGGTAGAAATAAGAATCCGAACAGCGAATACTTCAAACCAAACTCCTTGATCCGATGAATTTTCCCTTGAAACGATGTAGATCTAGCCTTGAATGCTGTAGATCTTTGATTCCCTTCCTTGGATTTGGATTTCTATTGGTGGAAAAGTGTTTAGAGGAAGAAGGAGTAGAAGGTCTCCAAATGAGAGAATGGGAGAAGTAACCTATTCTCTATACCCCTCACCCTCTATTTATAGATTCCACCAGCCCACTAATGGGCCTTCTCCAAATCAGCCATTAGCCTTCCAAAACCTGAACAGCGAACTGAAAAACCTTAAAACAACGATTCCTCCCAAACCGCTGAGCCAAATCCTTAATGTAACCACTCTATGGAAAGGCAATCATCAGTTCCTTCCAATGGCACAAGTCTCACCCTCTAATTCGACCTTAGTCAAAAGGTATGCGCTGTACAAGACTGACAAGGGCAAAATGGTCACAAACAAAATCGGTAAAAATTATGGACATGTCTCACATCCCCATAAGAAACATACCAAAAGATGAGAATGATCCAACCCTCAGGAAATAAAATAAAAATATTTTACGATCTTCCGATACGTAAAATGCAGGCTGTTACATTCTCCCCCCTTAAGAATTTCGCCCCCAAAATTACAAGTAAACTTAAGCAACCACAACAATTCCGCACACCTATCGTCCAGGAGAAGCCAATTCTATCACCCAAACTAGCAACCATCAAGCCATGCATCCATAGTCTTATCATAGCATGCATAATTCTACCAAACAACAACAAGATACAACGATATAACGATTATACGATCAAAGGTCCTACCGACGAAGAGTTCTGGGTGAGTCTCCTTCATACTCTCTTCTGTCTACCACATACAATCGTTGCTATCTTCACTCCATTGTACCTTGACTAACTTAGCCATCTTCCTCCTAAGCTGATTCGTGTCATTTCCCATAACATGAAGTGGCTTACGAGGTCTGGTAACTGCGGTCTCTACTTCTAGGTCTTCATACTGCTCTGGGGATACCAAAACATTCGAAATATGCACGAACCTTCGTAGAAACGACACATGGAACACATTATGCACACTCGACATCTTCTCGAGTAACTCCAATCTATATGCAAGCTTTCCAACTCACTCGACTATCGGAAATGGTCCAACGAACCTAGGAGCCAACTTTCCTTTACTTCCGAATCGAACCACATGCTTTAATGGAGAAATCTTCATGAAAACCATATCACTTACGTCGAATTCCAAATCCTTATGACGTTTATTGGCATAACTCTTATGACGATCTTGGTTCGCCTTCATTCATTGCTGAACGATCTCGATACAATCTGAGGTTTCTCTAATCATTTCAGACCCAAGCACCAACTTATCTCCAGTTTCTAACCAACAAGATAGAGAACTGCATTGTCTACCATACAACGTCTCATATGGTGCCATCCCAATGCTCGACTGGTAGCTATTGTTGTATGCAAACTCAACAAAACGTAGATGGTCTTCCAATGATCCAGCGAAGTCTAACACACAAGCCCTCAGGAGATCTTCCAAAACTCGATTGACTCTCAGTCTGAACATCAATTTGGGGATGATATGCCGTACTCAAGCACAACTCGGTTCCCAAAGCTTCTTGCAAACTTTTTTCCAAAATCCACTCGTGAATAATGGATCACGGTCACTCACTATACTCTTTGGGACACCATGGAATCTAACTATCCATTTCACATAAAACTCAACCAATTTCTACGCCGTCTTAATCATCTTAACAGGAATGAATCTCGCACTTTTGGTCAAATGATCCACGATGACCCAAATCCCTTCGTTCCCTGCCCTGGTTCTAGGTAGTCCATTGATAAAATCCATCGATATTTGCTCCCACTTCCACGTAGGAACTTCCAATGGCTGAAGCAAACCACTCGGCTTCTTCTGTTCAGCTTTCACCAACTGACAGTTCATACACTTGTCAATGAACTTTCCAATATCTCGCTTCATCCCTTCCCACCAGTAAACTCGCTTCATGTCCTGATACATCTTATTACCACCGAGATGAATCATCAGCTTCGAGTGATGACATTCTCTCAGAACCTCATCCCTCAATACGTCGATATCAGGAACAACTAATCGCCCTTGTTTTCGAAGCCAACCTTGTCAATTGACTTCGAATTCTTTATCTTCTGGCTCTAGCTTCTGAATAAACTCGACGATCTTTGCATCTCGCTTTTGGCTAACGCCAATCCTTTCGTTGAGAGTAGGTCTTATCAATAAGCTTGCCAACATTTCAGGTTCCAACTCACACTTTGGTCTGAACTCAACCCTTGCTAAATACTTAAGGCTCTTCCATTCCGAAAACATCGCTCCCAAACTTGCGTGTCTTCGGCTCAATGCATCTACAACTGTGTTACCTTTATCAGGAGTATAGGCTATATCAAAATTGTACGATGCCAGAAACTCTAACCATCGTTGCTGCCTATGATTCAAATCCTTTTGGGAGAAAAGATACCTCAACAACTTATGATCCGTGAACAACTCGAATCGAACTCCCAATAGGCAATGTCCCTACATCTTCAGAGAAAACATAATTACCGCCGACTCCAAGTCATGAGTTGGGTAGTTTTTCTCATGCGGCTTTAGCTGTCGATTCGCGTAGGCCACAACCTTATCCTTCTGCATTAGCACTGCTCCAACTCTAGTACCACATTCATCGGTATACACCACCATCACTTTATTCCCGCTTGGAATGGTCAATACAGGAGCACTCGTCAATCTCTCCTTCAGAATTCCGAACGCTAGTTCACAACTTTGCATCCTACGTGAACATTTGGTTCTTCTTCGTCAATCCTGTCAACGGTGCAACTACCTTGGAGAAATCCTTGATAAACAATCGATAATAACCGGCTAACCCAAGGAAACTTCGAACATCTGTCGCATTCTTAGGTCTATCCCAATCTTGGATTGCCGCTACTTTATCGGGGTCAACCACTATCCCATTTCCAAAAACAACATGACCTAAGAACCTCACATCACTTTTCCAAAAGTGACACTTGGAAAACTTAGCTCTCAGCGGATGCTTTCGCAAGATCTCTAACACAACTCTCAAGTATGTCTTGTGCTCTTCCTCATTCCTGGAGTAAACCAGAAGATCATACACGAGCACAAGCACGAACTTGTTCAACTGATCTCTGAACACCCTATTCATAAGATCCACGAAATACGCTAGCACGTTAGTCAACCCGAATGGCATCACCAACTATTCGAAGAAACCAGATGGTGTCCTAAAAGTAGTCTTTGGTACACTATCCTTGGCCACCCTCAACTAGTGAAATCCCGTTGCCAAATCCATATGTGAAAACACTTTGGCTTCGTGAAGCTGATCGAACAAGTCATCTATCCTTGGCAACGGATACTTGTTCTTTTTAGTCACCTTGTTCAGCTCACGATAGCCCACACACAATCTTAACAAGCCATCTTCCTTGGTTGCAAACACAACTAGTGCTCCCCATTCAGAAACACTTCTCCGATTGAATCCCTTCCTAAGAAGATCTCGAACCCGCACCTCTAATTCTCGTTGTTCCTTAGGCGCCATCCGCCTAAGAAGCATCACGATTGGTCTAGCACCCTCGACCAAATCGATCCTAAACTCGATCTCACGATGCGGCGACAACCGTTTGACCTTGTCAAAGACATCTTTATATTCCTTAGCGACCAGCACAGATGACAAGTCTTCTTGTGGAATCACAAGCGAATATAGATAGCTAACGAAGACACCCTCTTCACGCTTACACTTTATCAACACCTTTTGCCCTTCCACATCCTCGACTCTCACCTCTAGCTTCTTGCAATTCACCCTTGCCGCATACCTCTTGAGCTAATCCATGCCCAAGATGATCCCAAACCCAGCAAAGTTAAGAATAAAACAATCACACACAAAAGAGCAACCATGACTCAACAACACTATACCACGACACAACATGCACGAACTGGACGAACCCACAACTGGATTAGTCACGATCAATGGTATATCATAAGTCTCGATTTCCAAACCCAAACAACAAACATGTCTTCAAACTTAGCTTGAAACAACTCCCATGAAATATCCTCTTCAGGGGTCTCAAGTGTGACAGAGTTCCACCAATCCATTGCTCTGCCCACTAACTTCCTTGATGCAAGTTTCCTCTTTGTTGCATCATCAATGCCAATGTCCTTAAAGATTCGGACAAAAGTATCCATCCACCTCTGGACTTCTTCAACAGGTTTAGTACCCTTGAACTGATTCCCTTCCAATGATGAAAAGTCTTTGCATAGCCTTGCAAATTCTACTGCTCTAGGCACTGGAACTTCAACATCAACCGTACCTGCTACTGGAGCGGGGTTCCTTCGAAGGCATGCTTCAATCATAGCTTCAAACATGGCAGGGTAATCTGGTGCCCCGCCATTACCCCCTCTAGGCACAGTTTCTTCCCTAGCAGGATGTCTCGTATAGCGTCGACTCATTCTAAATCTGCAAACTAGAATGATTAGCCACTTTAAAGAAAAACTGCTAAAGGAAACCAACCGCTACTACTATATATGTTAATATATAGTAAGCATCCAACTGAAATTTACAAGTACGTCTCTCATACGTGATTACGTCCTTGAACTTTGGCCAAAAATCGTTGACCAGAGCTCTGATACCAATGTGACGACCGCCCACAACCCATGCACTATACAAGAGGAATAATGCGCTGAAAGGTGTGCCAGGCTGCTATGGAAGATCATCAGAGTAGGTAAACAAATTAAAACCTGTTATAGAACTCATAGCGCAAGGATACAATATAATAGAACATATACAACAGGTAATAGTAGTGAAGCATCATATAGTAAACTTTCTATACTTTCACAACATCCTGAAAGATTCTTCCAACATCATAGGAAATATCAAGTATGTATATAAGGCCTCACTACAGCACTCATAGAGCAACTCAAACAGCGGAACAGAAAATACTAGATAGTAATAAACTATTAAGTGAGCCTCCTACTCCTCGTCGATCAACATCATCGTCCCCACTAAAGCATAACCTGTCACCTGCTACTTAGTCTGCCCATCCACAACCGGATGAACAGCCCAAGGTAATAAGAGGAAACATAAAAGCTTGAGTCAGACAACAGTCTCAGTGAGCGATAAAACATATAACAAACTTCAACAATAAAGTGTATGAGAAGGGATAGATAAGCATACTAATCTACCCACGACACCAGAGAAGAACTCAACCTTATCTTCCCCACATCGGACAGTGATAGCCTTTACTATAAACAATTCAACCATGGAAACCAGAACACCCATTCAATCATGGAAAACACTCATAACATCCACATTATATAAGTCTCACACAGACAACCCTAATCGAGTTTAACATTCCCCAAGTACTCTCCCCAAAGGCCTAAACCAATATCAGTTAAGCACTCAAAGAACATCTCCCTCGACTTTGGATAATCTATGTGAGATAATACAAACAGAACAACCAATCATCCATGACTGACTTTGGCTATCACCGCCAATCCTGCTTTGAAACCATCGTTAATCGTATGACGACCAACCTTTCCATATGTCAAGGGCTAATGGTAACCCCAGTTCTAGCATAAACTCCATATGTCCAACCTTGACAACTAGGCCTTTCCCCAAGACCCAGGGTACTCGATCTACAAACGTTCTTTTAGACATCTCTAGTGTATCCCTGCTTCGAGCCTACTAGAACTTACGACAACGATAATCTCTCGGCCTTCACATCTCTAGTCACCCAACCTGATGACTTTTCATGGCTCAAGCAACCTTCTCGAGCAACCATTATCCACCAACTCACAACCTTTGGGTTGCCACCTCATTCGTTGTTCTACACTGTAACACTCCACGTCCATTAATGTCACTCTCAAAGGGAATGCATTAACTTTCATGGAGTATTATTGGTGAGTAGAACATAATATAACAAGACAGATACATATATTGGTACTTGAAAAATTACGGAGAAATAGTTTGATTACAACAACATCATAAACCAACAGAAAAACAAAGTACACTTAGTAACCATCTTGACAAATTGTTTTCTGAGTACATAAAATAAAAAAGCATAACCCAAACACAAGTAGCCATAAAAGAGATGAGCTGAACTTTACTTTCAGCAATCCAAGCACTTCCAAAAGAGAAAGAAAAAGATCCAAGATCAAGCTCCACTAGTACTAGTCCCACCCTGAGAACCTGGGGGGGGGGGTGTAACACCCCACGTCCATTAATGTCACTCACAAAGGGAATGCATTAACTTCCATGGAGGTTTTAAGTGAATATAGAACAGTAAAATTACAACAAGACAGATATAAAATAGTACTTGGAAATTCAAAAACTTTATTTCATTGTAGCAGAAGTCAAAACATGTTTGATTACATCATAACACCATATTCAATGTCAAGTACAATATCTATCTTGATAAAACAAGTACATAATCCCATTACATGAATAGCCATTAAAAAGAAAGATAACAAGCTGGACTTTACTTCAGCAGTCCAAGCTTTCCAGAAGATAAGCGATCCAACTAGACTCCACTAGAACTTGGCCCAACCTGCGGACCTGAAGGGAGAAAAAGGATGGAAAAGAGGGGGTCAGACATAAAGTCTGGTGAATATGATAATTCTACAATACTATTACCAAAATAACTGGACTAAGGCATAAGCTGGAAAACAAGAAAATGTCTATGAAGAGCAGATTAAGGACATAGACAATCGCTAAAGGCAACGTTATAGGCGCTCCTAAATACTAAAGGATAAACACTATACTGCACCACACCAGTCACCCTAAAGATTCATCCCACTTAGCTTCACTTAGAAACTTTCCCAATGGCTTTACGTACCCCTAGCTGACTACATAGGTGCCGCCTGCCCCTATCTCCACTAGGTGTACCCTACTTCCTATTATTCGATCGGCTCCCTAACTCGTAGATACCCGTGCTGGCCCCACAGTGGGGTGTATCACTCCCCTAAAGTGGCAACCTGATACAACGGACATGCACGGCTTATACCTACACGATGCAACAACGTCTTACCTACCAGCCCGGGTCCACACACGCATATGAAACCCGTTGGACTTGCATTGCCACCGCTCCCTGTTTTGGCCTCTTATAGTCAAACCCAGTATGCGTGTCCCGTCCTCGACTTGGGTCGAGCCCACAAAGATACGTTTTGGGATACTGGTTGAAATGGGCCCCCACTATTTACCACAAGCATTCCACCTAAGCTTGTCCCCATTAGTCCATCCCACTTAACCCACTTAGTCATGTTCATTTACATGTGTGTTTGGTTAAGTCTAATCGTATTTCAAATGCCTCTAAAGGCAACCACCAGATTCCTCATGCCACCCAAGGCACCTACTTAACCCCCATGTCCCACCTTACATGATTATCTAGTTAAGTATTTCTTAGTTCATTAAGGCCATAACCTCATAAAGACCTCTCACATTAGACTGACATTTATGGCAGCTGGATTTGCCGGGCGGGTCCGGGCAGTCTTACACCATAAAAGAGTCTAACCTCGTGTCTTTACAACTGTTATGCTTTAGTTTGGGCCTAGGACCTCTCACATTGGGCCGACATTTGTGACTACTGGATTTGCCGGGCGGGTCCGGGCAGGTTTACATCACAAACGGGTCCAACCTCGTGTCCTAAGCATTAATTATTAATAATAATCCACTTTCCCCCTAATTTTAATAATTCCCTACTTGAATTATTAATTACTTCCAATTTTTAACAATGTCCATAATTGACTCAATTATGGACATCCATTCATGGTATGCAAAATCTTACAAAATTGCACCCAATTTATTAATTCCTAATATTACCCCTACCCCACGTTTGAACGTTTATTCGCAAAATATATGTTAGACTCGAATAGCCTAACTCATAGCATAAAAGAGATTATCATAATAACAACATGTATATGTGACCAAATGAATCATAATAAGGGGTGAAACTTGCATATGTCCAACTTGCATAGATTATACATGTCATGGACCTAAAGGTGTCAACTTGTTCAAAATTCACCTAATATAATCTCAATCAATTTTCATAAACTTACATATGAACATGTGTGAATCAACATCATCTAATTTTTTAACAACAAGGTTTTATATGGGTACACCTAACTCAATAGGCAAATTCCCATAATCAAGTTTTATTTAATTATAGTTTCAAGTTTATGGGTACACCTAACCTAATAGGCAAATTCCCATAAACAAGATCCATTTAAATTAAGAAAAAAAACATAACTTTAAGCATGATCCAACAACAACATGATTTTTCAACATAATATAGCATGATTTATAACATGGCATAGTATGATAGTATAACATAGCTTGACATGATTCTCAACATAGCACGACATAGCATAAGAGAATTTACAACATAGCATGACATAGCATATATAATTTACATCATACGACAACATAATAACATAGTAAGAGATCCACAATATATAGAATTTACAATTACAAATCACATCACTTTCTTGTGATCCATTCATAACTGAGTCAAATTAGTTTGTAATAGTCTTGTGAGAATCATCATACTCACCAACAAAAGAAAAGAATTAGAGAAAGGGAGATCTTTTGATTTGATTTGTGTAGATTTAGTTGTAGATGATTAGGCTTCCTCTTCTTAGTTTGTGACGGCTATGATGTACTCCATGGCAGCAGCATGACGGTAGCTTCTCTAATTTTACAAGTGATTTAGGTCTAGGGTCTACCCACTTATTTATAGATTTTAGAATTCATTTAGGCCATTAGATTTAACCTAGAAATAACCGCAGCCGTTCAGACAAGATGGGGTTTATCTTGTTGACTCAGCAATGAGTCAGAAGTGACTCAGCAAACACTCAGCATATTAATAAACTTCTATTCATGTCATAAATATATATATTTTTTCTACAATGTACATATTAGATACATCCCCCTTTACTTATTATTGTTTTTATATACATATTAGATACATCCCCTCTCTTACACACTTATTAATATTTTTATATTCATATTAGATACATCCCCTCTCTTACACACTTATTAATATTTTTATATTCATATTAGATACATCCCCTCTCTTACACACTTATTAATATTTTTATATTCATGTTAGATACATCCCCTCTCTTACACACTTATTAATATTTTAGCAACTTTAGTGTTAATAGAAAATTCGGGGTGTTACATTCTCCCCTCCTTTTAGGATTTCGTCCCCGAAATCTTCAAGTCTGGAAGAATGTATATCCTACCATCCAAACGTCCATCTACTCATCCATCATACACAGGCATCCATTGTCCTTAAAAGACTTCTAATGCTTTATGATCATATGCAAGTGTGTGTACATGTCCTTACCTAATGCGAAATCAGGCGGTCTACTGATTCAGTTGACCTCCTTAATGCAAATTATGTAAGTGTCATGAATCCATTATGTATGCAAAAGATCCTAATTGCTTACATACTACTTCTATATGCGTGCACACCCATTCAACCGAATGCAGCATCCATATGATGGTACAACCATTATACATCCATTATACTAAATACATCCATATATATGCAATATGCAATATGAAGTGACTGAGCCGATCTAGTGCCTAAAGTGTGTGTATATATGCATCCACGAGCAACCACTAGCAAACACTTGCATCCATTTTGCATCCATCATACATAACATGTCTCAAACACATGTTTCAACCATAGGATTATCCTAACTAAAGGTCAAAGATACTAATGAGAGGACATACTAAAGATAAGATAAGATAAGCTAAGCGATAAAGGAGAAATTAAAAGACATACCCTCAAAAAGAAAAGGGTACAACGAACGCATCTTCTCTTCTGTCTCCCAAGTTGCGTTGCTCTCATCATCTCCCCATTGCACTTTAACCAGTCTGACCTCTCGATTCCTCAACTTTTTGATCTCCGACCCCAGAATGCATGTAGGAGCTCGTCTAATTGTTGCATCACGCTCTATTTCCACCTCTTTAAGCAAGCTCGGCTCTACCACCTCCGCGGTCTTGTGCAAACACTTCCTCAAATGTGATACATGGAATACGTCGTGTACTCCACTAAGTTTCTCAGGCAACTCCACCCTATATGCCATCTTCCCAATCCTGTTTTTTTACAGGAAACGGCCCTACGAACCTTGGTGCTAATTTCCCCACGGACCCAAAGCGAACAACATTCTGTAACGGAGATACTTTGATAAAAACCATGTCCCCAATGTCAAACTCAAGATCTGTCCTCCTCTTATCAGCATACGATTTTTGCCTATCTTGTGCTGCTTTCATCCTCCTTCGAATCAACTCAATCTTCTCCGAGGTTTCCCTAACCATATCGGGCCCAAGTAGGATTTTATCGGTAGATTCCCACCAACATGTAGGCGAACGACAAGGCCTTCCATAAAGAGCTTCGAAAGGTGCCATGCCAATACTAGACTGAAAGATATTATTATATGCGAGTTCTACTAACGGAAGGTGCTCTTCCCATGTACCCCCAAAGTCTAGGATACAAAGCCTTAAAAGATCCTCTAGAATGCGATTCACCCTCTCGGTCTGGCCGTCTGTCTGAGGATGATATGCGGTGCTCAAACATAGCTGAGTCCCTACCGCCTCTTGTAAACTCTTCCAAAATTCGCTAGTAAAGATGGGGTCACGGTCGCTTACTATACTAGAAGGAATACCGTGCAAACGAACTATCTCCTTAATGTATACAGAAGCCAACCACGGAGCAGTCCTCTTACTTTTCACGGGAATAAAATGGGCGCTTTTAGTAAGTCTATCTACTATAACCCAAATCCCCGTGTTACCCTTCCTTGATCTTGGTAATCCATCCACAAAATCCATTGAGATGCTTTCCCATTTCCATAGTGGAACTTCTAATGGGTGAAGCAATCCACCGGGTTTCTTTTGTTCTGCTTTAACTCGTTGGCACACCAAGCATCTAGCGACGTACTCGGCCACATCCTTTTTCATACCGGCCCAAAATAAAACCCGCTTCATATCTTTGTACATCTTATCCCCGCCTGGATGAATGGTCATTTTTGAGCGATGAGCATCATCAAGAATGGCCTTCCTTAAGTCTTCGTCTTGTGGTACACAAAGTCTATTATCCCTTCGTAACCAACCCTTATCGTCTAGGGTATACCTACGAAGATGGCTTGACGACTCCCCCCCTTTGAGCTTTTCTACTATCTCAACCAACTGTGGGTCGTCTCGCTGTGCCTCACCAACCCGTCCTAGAAGTGTAGGTCTAACCTCCAAGGATGCTAACAGACCGGGTACTAAGTCAACGGAGGGTCTAAAGTCAAACATAGAGATGAATTCTAAGCTTTGTCGTTCAACAAACAACGGACTCAAGGACAACCTTTTCCTACTTAAGGCGTCTGCCACCACGTTACCCTTGCCCGGGGTATATGCTATTTCAAAATCGTAGGAGGCTAAGAATTCCATCCACCGTTGCTGCCTTAAATTCAAATCCTTCTGAGAGAATAAGTATTTTAATGATTTGTTGTCAGTGAACAGTTCGAATTTCTCACCAAGAAGATAGTGACGCCAAGACTTAAGCGCGAAAACAATTGCGGCTAGCTCTAAGTCATGCGTGGGGTAATTCTTTTCATGAACCCTCAACTGCCTTCCACCATAGGCTATTACTCTTCCCTCTTGCATGAGGACCGCGCCAAGTCCCGTCCCACAAGCATCAGTATAGATGGTAAACGGTTTATTCCCGTCTGGCAGCACTAAGACTGGGGCTGAAGTTAAGGCTCTCTTTAAACGTTGGAACGCATCATCGCAATCTTTGTCCCACGTAAAAACCAGGTTCTTCTTCGTTAACCGTGTTAATGGAGCTGATATTTTTGCGAAGTCTTTGATAAACTTCCTATAATAGCCAGCCAACCCCAAGAAACTTCTTACTTCGGTTGCATTTTTAGGGACCTTCCAATCTTGGATGGCCACCACCTTTGCGGGATCCACTGCTATCCCTTCTTTGGAAACCACGTGCCCTAAGAACCGTACTTCCTTCCTCCAGAAGTGACACTTAGAAAATTTTGCCTTAAGGTTATGCGCTCGAAGGGTTTCCAACACTTCCCTAAGATGTAGGGAGTGCTCTTCTTTATTCTTAGAAAAGACTAAGATGTCATCCACAAAGACTACCACAAATTTGTTAAGGTATTCCCTAAACACCCTACTCATCAAATCAACAAAATATGCAGGGGCGTTTGTCAAACCAAATGGCATCACTAGCCATTCATAGAATCCGTCAGGAGTCCTAAAAGCAGTCTTATCTATACTATCCTCAGCCACTCTCAGTTGATGAAAGCCAGTGGCTAAGTCCAACTGCGAAAACACTGAGGCGCCAACTAACTGATCAAAGAGATCGTCAATCCTCGGCAGTGGGTGTCGGTTCTTTTTAGTAAGCTTGTTTAGTTCTCTATAGTCCATACAAAGTCTAAGAGACCCATCCGCCTTTGTGGCAAAAACTACTGGAGCACCCCACTCCGATATACTACGTCTTATGAACCCCTTCTCAAGCAACTCCTTTACTTGCTTATTGAGTTCCCTCCTTTTACGAGGAGCCATGTGGCGCACTGGCAAAGATACGGGTTTAGCATTATCCACAAGATAAATTCGAAAGTCTATCTCCCGCTTTGGAGGTAAGCCCTTCACCTCCTCAAACACATCCGGATATTCCCGGACCACTTCTACCGATCGCAGGTTCTCTACCGACGCGTCAAGCGATTCAAGATAACTTAGCATAACGGAATTTATGGGATTACAAAAGATGTCGAGAGCATTACCAAGGCGAGTCACAAGCCTAACTACTCTCCTTTCACAATCAAGAATGGCCCTATTTCTAGACAACCAATCCATTCCTAAAATTAGCCCATAGCCCGTGAAGCCCAATACATAAGCATCACATCTAAATTCAACGCTAAGTATAGAGATTTTCAAATCCAAACATATCATGGTCAAATGAGCCGAACCCCCAATTGGATTTGAAACGACCAAGGGATCCTCTACTAAACTGGTGTTCAAGTGCAGTGATTCAACTAATGATGCAGAGATAAACGAATGAGATGCGCCAGAATCGAATAAGGTACGGACATGATGATCAAACAGAAAAACTAAGCTTTCAACAGAAATTGTTCTACCTCTTTCTTGCAGCGGTGGGGCCGCAATAGCCTGAACTTGCCCCCTTGCCTGCCCTGGTGCCATAAGAGCCTGCACCTGTCCTCCCGAGGTAGACCCTGCCCTCTGCCCCTTCTTTGGACAGTCCTTCACTAAATGTCCCGCATCTCCACAATGAAAACAACCAGTCTTCTTTTTCTTTCTACAATCTTTGCTGAGATGGCCAGGCGTCCCACAATTTAAGCATTTCTTCTTCCCTTTGCCATTATTGTTTTTACCACCCTTCTTATTTTGCTGTTGGGGTTTCTTCTGATCCCCTTTCTTTTCAACTGCCTTATCCTCATGCATAAGTGCCATTTCTACTAGCTTTTCAAAGGTGGCTCCCATAGGGATGTGGGTCATAGCCAACCCTTGCAACGGTTCATTCAAGCCTCTAACGAACCTCAAAGCTTTCTTCTCTGGCGTGTTCACCAACTCCAAGCCAAACCTTGCTAACTGATTAAATTTATTGACATATTCCTTTACTGATGAGCTCCCTTGCTTTAGTGCCAGGAATTTTTCCATATTTAAGTTCTCCTCTGCCCTTGAAAGAAACTTTGCCTCAAACCTTCGTCTGAAATCCGCCCATGAATCAACTGGACGTTCCCCGTTAGTGACCTCCCACCAAAATGAGGTCTCTCCCTTCATTAACCAAGCAGCTAAACGGACTTTCCTCCCATCTTCCACTTCAAAGATATCCAACAATTCCTCAGTCTCCTTAAGCCAATCTCTGGCCTCCACAAACGTCTCAGTCCCTTGAAAAGTTTTTCCTCCCATAGCCTTGAATTCCTTGCACGCCTTTGCAAAAGTGTCAACACGAGGAGGAGGAGGAGGAGGAGGAGGAATGGGTGCAACTAGGGGTGGAGGAGTATCCGCTGGGCCTGCAGTGGTGGCCCTAGCCTCCAAGTATCTCCTAAACCACCCTGGAATCGTCACACCTTCTGGGAGATTAAGATCTTCAGCCATGCTGAAACGAAAAAGGAAAGATTCAAAATGGAGAATTCGAAAGATAAAGATAAGGATGTGGCTATTTGGGATTATGTTTTTCATAAAAACTCTCTTTAAATAACATGTTTTTTTTTGAAAGCACTTCTTCCAAAAATACTTTAGAAAAAAAATATTTTTCTAAAATTTTTTTTTATCTGTTCTGGTAACCTTATGCTCTGATACCACATGTAACACCCCACGTCCATTAATGTCACTCACAAAGGGAATGCATTAACTTCCATGGAGGTTTTAAGTGAATATAGAACAGTAAAATTACAACAAGACAGATATAAAATAGTACTTGGAAATTCAAAAACTTTATTTCATTGTAGCAGAAGTCAAAACATGTTTGATTACATCATAACACCATATTCAATGTCAAGTACAATATCTATCTTGATAAAACAAGTACATAATCCCATTACATGAATAGCCATTAAAAAGAAAGATAACAAGCTGGACTTTACTTCAGCAGTCCAAGCTTTCCAGAAGATAAGCGATCCAACTAGACTCCACTAGAACTTGGCCCAACCTGCGGACCTGAAGGGAGAAAAAGGATGGAAAAGAGGGGGTCAGACATAAAGTCTGGTGAATATGATAATTCTACAATACTATTACCAAAATAACTGGACTAAGGCATAAGCTGGAAAACAAGAAAATGTCTATGAAGAGCAGATTAAGGACATAGACAATCGCTAAAGGCAACGTTATAGGCGCTCCTAAATACTAAAGGATAAACACTATACTGCACCACACCAGTCACCCTAAAGATTCATCCCACTTAGCTTCACTTAGAAACTTTCCCAATGGCTTTACGTACCCCTAGCTGACTACATAGGTGCCGCCTGCCCCTATCTCCACTAGGTGTACCCTACTTCCCATTATTCGATCGGCTCCCTAACTCGTAGATACCCGTGCTGGCCCCACAGTGGGGTGTATCACTCCCCTAAAGTGGCAACCTGATACAACGGACATGCACGGCTTATACCTACACGATGCAACAAAGTCTTACCTACCAGCTCGGGTCCACACACGCATATGAAACCCGTTGGACTTGCGTTGCCACCGCTCCCTGTTTTGGCCTCTTATAGTCAAACCCAGTATGCGTGTCCCGTCCTCGACTTGGGTCGAGCCCACAAAGATACGTTTTGGGATACTGGTTGAAATGGGCCCCCACTATTTACCACAAGCATTCCACCTAAGCTTGTCCCCATTAGTCCATCCCACTTAACCCACTTAGTCATGTTCATTTACATGTGTGTTTGGTTAAGTCTAATCGTATTTCAAATGCCTCTAAAGGCAACCACCAGATTCCTCATGCCACCCAAGGCACCTACTTAACCCCCATGTCCCACCTTACATGATTATCTGGTTAAGTATTTCTTAGTTCATTAAGGCCATAACCTCATAAAGACCTCTCACATTAAACTGGCATTTATGGCAGCTGGATTTGCCGGGCGGGTCCGGGCAGTCTTACACCATAAAAGAGTCTAACCTCGTGTCTTTACAACTGTTATGCTTTAGTTTGGGCCTAGGACCTCTCACATTGGGCCGACATTTGTGACTACTGGATTTGCCGGGCGGGTCCGGGCAGGTTTACATCACAAACGGGTCCAACCTCGTGTCCTAAGCATTGATTATTAATAATAATCCACTTTCCCCCCAATTTTAATAATTCCCTACTTGAATTATTAATTACTTCCAATTTTTAACAATGTCCATAATTGACTCAATTATGGACATCCATTCATGGTATGCAAAATCTTACAAAATTGCACCCAATTTATTAATTCCTAATATTACCCCTACCCCACGTTTGAACGTTTATTCGCAAAATATATGTTAGACTCGAATAGCCTAACTCATAGCATAAAAGAGATTATCATAATAACAACATGTATATGTGACCAAATGAATCATAATAAGGGGTGAAACTTGCATATGTCCAACTTGCATAGATTATACATGTCATGGACCTAAAGGTGTCAACTTGTTCAAAATTCACCTAATATAATCTCAATCAATTTTCATAAACTTACATATGAACATGTGTGAATCAACATCATCTAATTTTTTAACAACATGGTTTTATATGGGTACACCTAACTCAATAGGCAAATTCCCATAATCAAGTTTTATTTAATTATAGTTTCAAGTTTATGGGTACACCTAACCTAATAGGCAAATTCCCATAAACAAGATCCATTTAAATTAAGAAAAAAAACATAACTTTAAGCATGATCCAACAACATGATTTTTCAACATAATATAGCATGATTTATAACATGGCATAGTATGATAGTATAACATAGCTTGACATGATTCTCAACATAGCACGACATAGCATAAGAGAATTTACAACATAGCATGACATAGCATATATAATTTACATCATACGACAACATAATAACATAATAAGAGATCCACAATATATAGAATTTACAATTACAAATCACATCACTTTCTTGTGATCCATTCATAACTGAGTCAAATTAGTTTGTAATAGTCTTGTGAGAATCATCATACTCACCAACAAAAGAAAAGAATTAGAGAAAGAGAGATCTTTTGATTTGATTTGTGTAGATTTAGTTGTAGATGATTAGGCTTCCTCTTCTTAGTTTGTGACGGCTATGATGTACTCCATGGCAGCAGCATGACGGTAGCTTCTCTAATTTTACAAGTGATTTAGGTCTAGGGTCTACCCACTTATTTATAGATTTTAGAATTCATTTAGGCCATTAGATTTAACCTAGAAATAACCGCAGCCGTTCAGACAAGATGGGGTTTATCTTGTTGACTCAGCAATGAGTCAGAAGTGACTCAGCAAACACTCAGCATATTAATAAACTTCTATTCATGTCATAAATATATATATATATATATTTTCTACAATGTACATATTAGATACATCCCCCTTTACTTATTATTGTTTTTATATACATATTAGATACATCCCCTCTCTTACACACTTATTAATATTTTTATATTCATATTAGATACATCCCCTCTCTTACACACTTATTAATATTTTTATATTCATATTAGATACATCCCCTCTCTTACACACTTATTAATATTTTAGCAACTTTAGTGTTAATAGAAAATTCGGGGTGTTACAGGGGGGGGGGAGAAGGAAGAAACGAGGCGAAAAACAAGAGGGTCAGACATAAAGTCTTGCGAGTATAATAACTTTAACAATATAATTATTAAAGTAACTAGGATAAGGCATAAACTGGTAAAACAAGGTATGACTGTGAAACAAGTGGGCAAGACAAAGCAAACAGGAGGAATATTCTGGCGTTAATCTCGTTCCTAATCACTATAGGATAATTACTACACTGCACCAATGTTAATTACACTACATCATTACTAGTCACCCTAAAAGTTGATCCCGCCTACAGAACATAACAATGATAATGGTAGTTTCGTGTACCCCTAGTTACCTTCATAGGTGCCGCCTGCCCCTATCTCCACTAGTTGTACCCACTACCCCCATGTGATCGGCTCCTTAACTCGTAGATACCCATGCTGGTCCCACAGTAGGGTGTATCACTCCCCAAAGTGGCAACCCGATACCACTAAAGAGGCACGGCTTATATCTACACGATGCAAAAATGTCTTACCTACCAGCCAGGGCCCACGCATGCACATGACCCCGTTGGACTTGCGTTGTCACCACTAACCCGTTTTGACCTCTTAAAATCAAACCCAGTAAGCGTGTCCCATCGTCGACTTGGGTCGAGCTCACAAAGATACTTAATGAGTTACAGGTTTGAAAAGGCCCCCCATGCCTGACACAAGCTTTCCACCTATGCTTGGTCCCCACTAGAATTTCCCACTTAACCCCTTCTTACTCATGTCTTCTTACATGTTTTCAACTTAGTTAAGTGTTTCTAATCGTATTTCACAAGCCACCCAAGGTTACCCACTTAACCCCCATGCCCCACCACATGTTTATCTGGTTAAGTGTTACTTAATTCATTAGAACTGAAACCTTTTAAAGACCTCCCACATTAGACTGACATTTGCGGTTGCTGGATTTACCGGGCGGGTACGGGTAGTCTTATACCGCAAAAGAGCCTAACCTCGTGTCTTTACAATCGTTACGCATTTAATTCGTGCCTTTGACCTCTCACACTAGACTACCGTTTGTGGTTGCTGGATTTGTCGGGCGGGTCTGGGCAGTCTTACACCACAAACGAGTCTAACCTCGTGTCTTAGGCGGTTAATTATTACACATCTTTATTTAACCCCAAATTAGATTAATATCCCTATTCAAATTTGTCAATAGATTCCAAATTTATTTATGTCCATAATTGTCACTTAAATTATGTCCATAAATACCAATTATGCCAATTAATGTCTCAAATTAATTATATGCCTTTTAAGGCCATTTTATGCCAATTCACAATTATGTATTTTCAAAATTTTCCCATTGTCCCCACGCTATTCGTACGTTTCAATATGACATATGTTAGACTAGCGAATAGTCTAACTTATAAAAAGAAAAGCAACATCACAACTTGCATAACACATAAAATAGATCTAAGAATCATAACATAAGTTTACATAGCCAATAACTTGCATATATGGATATGGTTTTCCTATAACTTACATATGAATTTCTAGCAAATGATTCACATACAAAACTAGCATAGGCAATAGGCATAAATTTGCATAACTATGTACTGCCATGGATTAAAATATAGATCCAAACATAAAGGTGTGAACTTGCATATGGATCTAAACATAAGGGTGTGAACTTGCATATGGATCTAAACATAAATGTGTAAACTTGCATAAGGATCTAAACATAAAGGGGTAAACTTGCATAAGGATCTAAACATAAAGGTTAATGTCACATAAACTAGCATATGTATATACATGATTCACATATGTTTTAACATCCCAAACTCGCATAAGATTCGTATAAGAACATATAGTCCAACATCACAAACTTGCATATAATTCACATAAGACATATAGTCCAACATCACAAACTTGCATATAATTCACATAAGAACATATAGTCCAACATTACAAACTTGCATATAATTCAACATCACATGATTCAAAATCATATTCTCATAATCCCATTTATAACTTACCAGAATTAAATTAATTAATTATTTTGTGAAAGCTATTATACTCACAAACAAAAGAATAGTCTTGTCTTTCTGGGATCTGTATTCTGAAACTGAATTGCTCGCCTTTGATGTAGACTAATCGTTATTTAGATTTAGATTTTTGATTCTTGCTTTAATCTTGTTCTTGAGTTGAAAGAGACGGCGGCTACTCTAGGTTCTCCATTGACAGCATGGCGGCTCTTGGTATGAATTAGTATGATTTTAGGTTAAGATTTAGGTTGCTTATATAGAATTTTAATTGATTAAGAGCCGCCCGATTAACCTAGAATCAATCAAGACCATCCAGTCAAGATAGAATAACACCTCAGCCCTAATGACTCAGCAATAGGTCAAAACAACGTCTTCTTTCAGATCTGCCAGAGGGGGTAGGTCGACCCCCGGGTCGACCTGTAGGGTAGGTCGACACTAGGGTCGACCCCTTGGTCGACCTGGCCTGGGGCAGGAATTTTCCAGCCCAGCCCTCTTCTGTGTTTAAATTTGAATTTTGAATTTTTGAAACTTCTGAAGGCCATAACTTCTTCATACGAAGTCCAATTCACGCAAACTCGGACTCTATCTCAACCAAAATTCTGAGACGAATGCAATGGCGTAACCCGTTTCCCTTAATTCTCACATTTAAAATTTAGTATTCTTTAATTCGTTACTTTAAGGTTTGCAGAAAATACGGGTTGTTACATTCTCCCCTCCTTAAAGGATTTCGTCCCCGAAATCTTCAAGTCAAGAAGAATGTGTATCCTACCAACCAATCATCCATCTACTCAACCATCAAACACAGGCATCCATTGTCCTTAAGAAACTTCTAATGCTTTCATGTTTATATGCATAGTGTGTATACATGTCCTTATCTAATGCAAAATCAGGCGGTCTACAGATTCAGTTGACCTTCTTAATGCGAATCATGATAGTGCCATGCGTCCATTATGTATGCAAAAGATTCCTAATGATACATATTATTTCTACATGCGTGCACAACCATTCATATGAATGCAGCATCCATATGATAAAACAACCATTATACATTTATTAAATTTAAATATGCACACACATTTATATGTAATATGAAAGTGATTGAGCCGATCTAGTGCCTAAAGTGTGTGTACATGCATCCACGAGCAACCACTAGCAACCACTTGCAACCACTCGCAACCATCAATCATAACATGTTTCAAACACATGTTTACGTCCGTGAGTTTCTACCTAAGGATAAAGAATAGGACTGAGGATATATACTTGAAAGATAGATTTAAGCATGAATAAACTTATGGAAAAAGAGATCAAGGAGGTACCCTCAAAGAGAAAAGGGTAGGCTGTGCATATTTTCCTCTCAGTTTCCCAAGTCGCGTCTTCCTCAGCATCACTCCATTGAACTTTAACAAGCTTTTTGACTTCTGTACCCAAGATACGAGTTGGAACTCTTCTCACAGTCGCTTCTCGTTCCACTTCTACTCCCTCTAGCATATTCGGCTCCATCACTTCCGCAGATTCATGTAAGCGCTTTCGTAGTTGAGAAACATGAAAAACATTATGAACTCCAGCCAGTCTCTCGGGTAGCTCTACTCTGTAAGCCATCGTCCCAATCCTTTCAATAATAGGAAATGGACCAACAAATCTTGGTGCTAGCTTTCCTACGGACCTAAAGCGAATGACATTCCTCAAAGGGGATACTTTAAGGAACATCCTATCTCCAACCTTAAACTCAAGGTCGGTCCTTCTTTTGTCTGCGTAGGACTTCTGTCTATCTTGTGCAGCCTTAATCCGTCTTCTTATCAAGTCCACCTTTTCCGAGGTTTATCTAATCATGTCCGTCCCAAGTATGAGTTTATCTATTGAGTCCCACCAACACGTTGGCGATCGACATGGTCTTCCATATAAAGCTTCGAAGGGTGCCATGCCTACGGTGGCTTGATAGCTATTGTTGTAGGCGAATTCCACCAAAGGAAGATGATCCTCCCATGTCCCTCCAAAGTCAAGAATGCACAATCTCAAGAGGTCTTCTAATACTCTGTTCACCCTTTCCGTCTGACCATCGGTTTGGGGGTGATAGGCCGTGCTTAAGCATAATTGTGTGCCTACTGCCTCTTGCAAACTCTTCCAAAACTCGCTCGTAAAGATAAGATCTCGATCACTCACTATGCCGGAGCTATTTCTTTAAGATAAATGGATGCTAGGGACAAGGCAGTCCTTCTACTTTTAACAGGTATAAAGTGGGCGCTTTTAGTGAGCCTATCCACTATTACCCAAATACTGGTATTGCCCTTTCTTGACCTAGGCAACCCATCAACAAAGTCCATCGAAATACTATCCCACTTCCAATGTGGGACCTCGAGAGGATGAAGCAGACCACCGGGCTTTTTCTGCTCCGCTTTGACTTACTGGCATATCAAACACTTAGCGACGAACTCAGCTACATCACTCTTCATGCCATTCCAAAAGAAAACATTTTTTATATCTTTATACATCTTGTCCCCGCCTGGGTGTATGGTCAGTTTAGAATGGTGCTCCTCTTCGAGAACCGTCTTCACTAAATCCCTTACTTGTGGGACGCACAGCCTTCCATCCTGTCTCAACCAACCCCTATCATCAATGGAGTATCTATTGAGGTGACTAGAAATCCCACCCCTAACTAGCTTATCCATCACATTAACTAGCTGAGGGTCTTCTCGTTGCGCGGTTCCTATTGAGTCCAAAAGAGTAGGCTGCACCTCTAGTGATGCTCACAGACTAGGCACAATTTCAGAGGAGGGTCTATAATTAAGGTTTGTTATATACTCCAAGTTTTGCCTTTCTACAAAGAGAGGACTCAAGTTCAGCTTCTTTCTACTTAAGGCATCCGCTACCACATTTCCCTTGCCTGGGGTATGGGAAATCTCAAAATCATAAGAGGCCAGAAATTCCATCCACCTTTGTTGTCTTAAGTTAAGATCTTTCTGCGATAAAAGGACATATAATAATCATCTAGCAGAAACGCTTTCATCTCACGTTCTACATATATAGTATACAATCAAAACCGCAAGCACGTATTGGGTAATGAATTTCCAACTATGACAAGGTATGGAACCAACTTTCTCTAGTGTACCTCTAGAGAGGAATACACTGGGTTCAACAAGAACATCTTGCAACCCGGCCACACATGACCGACCACTCATTTCGCTTGAGTGTATCGAATGTGTATCACCAGCGGTTGGGATCAGCAACCATTTCCCGAATGGGACAGCATCAACAATAGATTTTTAGAAGTAAATGAAAACTCTAGATCAGGTGATTATACACCCTAATAGGTGTGACCTACATAGCCTTGTTGCCTGCCCGATTTATGTCATTTACCAGATGTGAGGCTAGAAGCTACGCTTTATCATCACATCAGATTCACTTCGAATGCCACATTGTCAGATCCATAGAAAATCACTAACTGACGTCTACAACAGTACATTACGTGTTAGCTAAAGAAGTTTCCTTCTCCGCTTCCACTCTTGGTACGGTTGAAGAAATCAATGTACGTGACCTTTCTGGAAATACTCTTTCAGACATTCATCCATACAAGTCATCCAGGAACAGGATGAACCGAAGGCACTATTCAGTACATCCATCTTAGGCACTGTTATCTAAGGCTTATACAATAGCCCTTGCACCTTACTCCATCTTCGATTATCTTTGGCATATATGATTCGCAATGCTTATGCCAATACAGAGTGGTTCTTTGGATAATAATCCAACCGGTCTCTCCATATTAACAACGTTAAAATGGTCAAAAACTTCGATAGTCGGTGAGTTAACTATCAAAGAAAAATACGTGTGCAAACAACGATATTATTTCCAGATGGAAATTCTATCAAATCAACCATCAATCATATATATATATATGTATATATATATATATATATATATATATATATATTCATATGTTCCTTATTTTCTATGTTTACAAAATATACGTTAACGCTGGAAAACATTTCCATAACTTATTTACGTATTACTATTCTTCTACAACTATCAGTATCTGATTGTAAACTAGTATAAGAACAATTCCCTAAGTACCAATCCCGAAGGTCGAAACCAACATCAGATAGACACTTAGGAAACCATTCAACTTAACAAGTCTCCAGTCAAATTCTGATTTAGCTTAACTCCATTTCTTAACTCCTTATACATGAACACTTCCTTTTCTAATTCATATTTCAAATTTCAATATTTGATTACGTTTCTGATTCTATTTGGAAAAAATTTCCAAATCTTCTTTACTTGGATTTAACAGATGTTTAAATCAACATCGCGACGACAACTCAAACCACTATACTTATTTACTAAATTCACTTAACTACTTTCACTATCAAACCTTAACCATTTCTAAATTTAAAACGAAGTCAATCAAGTTGGGGTATAACTACCTCTCAGACCTTAACTGAACAGCATTTCAAATCTCGAAATAGGGTAAGTTCATCTTTTAACCCTTTAACACTTCCTTACGAACCCTCAGATTCTATTTACGAACCCCCTTCTTTTACAAGTTTACGTGATTATAACAATGGTGTTATAATCTCCTGCATTCGAAATATATTATCTTTAATATGACTTTTATTTCCTAACTCGAATAATATAACGACAACTAATTTATTTACTCCTATTCGGTTAACTCTAATCTATAACTCTTATTTGAATAACTCCAACCTAATAACTCTTACTGGATTAACTCTTATTCGAATAACTTATATTCGATTTGCTTACTTTCGAATACTTATATTCGATAATCTCTTTCTTCGAATAAATCTTATTCGATTTAACTCCTGTTGAATAACTAGATTCGATCAACTCACTTCGGATATCTCTGATTCGATTAACTTACTTCGAATATCTCTGATTCGATTAACTCACTTCGAATATCTACTATATTCGTTTAACTCCTTTCTTCGAATAAACTAATATTCGATTTAACTCCAACAGATTAGCTCTAATTGTTTAACTCTAACTGATTAGCTCTAACTGATTAACTCTAACTGGTTAACTCTAACTGAATAACTCTAACTGAATAACTCTAACTGATTAGCTCTAACTGATTAACTCTAACTGGTTAACTCTAACTGATTAACTCTAACTGGTTAACCCTAATGGTTTTACTCTAACTAGTTAACCCTTCGTCCTTATTCAGTTTCAGACATCGATGTTGAAATCGATTCTTACTTCTCTATATAAGTCCTGACTTATATATATTCTATTTATCCACTGATAAATAATTACTTAATTTATAAATATCATTTATAAATTAATCTACTCTATTTATCTGTTTTCTCCATATATAAGTCCTGACTTATATATATATCTATTTATCCAAAGATAAATATTTCCTTTATAATCTATTTATTTCTAAATGCCTTTACCAATATTTCATTTTTAATCCTATTTGTAAATGGTTTACAAATATTCCCTTTTCAAATTCTATTTGCAAATGATTTGCAAATATTTCCTTTTAGGGTTCTATTTCCAAGTATTTCCTTTATTAACCTTATTTATTTATCCTAAGCATTTCCTTTATTAATATTTTATTTATTTTCTAAATAAATATTCCTTATATCTTATCTTATTTATTTAACAAATAAAAATCTCCTTTTCTTATTCTATTTATTTAACAAATAAAAAATCTTTTTAATAACTTATTCTGTTTCCTAAGTCAATATCTCTTTTATAACTTATTTACTTAACAAATAAGTATCTCATTTAACATCTCCTATTTATTTAACCAATAAATATCTCATTTATAAAATCTTATGATTTTATAAATATTCCCTTTTCTTTATAAATATTTCATTTATAAAGATTTCCCCTTTCTATATAATTTCACCTATAAAGATTTCTATTTATAAATATTTCATTTATAAACATTTCATTTATAAAACCCCTTTGATTTTATAAATATTTTATTTTCAAATACCATTTGAAAATTCCCCTTTTTCACATTCCGGTATGTTATGGTGTTTAACATATCAAGTCATGATGACAAATATCGTCCATACACATATAATCAACAACAGATTATAAACCACATCATATATCACAATATATGAAAATAATAAAATAGCTGTTGAGGAATCCAGTCGAATTCCTCCAACCTGTTTCCCTGCATCCACAGATGTTACACAATAAAATCAACATCACTTTTATTCCCATATGATATATTCTGTTAAACAGAATCAATATAGAAATTCAACTAACTAACTAGCAGTTCAATCAAACAGTCAACACACAGTCAATCAGCCAATATTTAACAGTTCTAAAAATACAACATGAAATTATAAACTGTTCAGAGTTAGTGAGATTTACTCACATTGGCAGTTCATCGTTAAAGAACGATAAACTGTTGTTTGATTTGAATCAAATAGTTTATTTTTCCATAAATTCAAACGAGCTCCAATCCACTTCAAACCAGTTCCATTGTGAAGTGCTCGTCCATATGATCCTAACGGATCCAACCGTTCGAAAAACTGAGTTCATATGAGATTATTATCGCGTTAAGGAGTAAATAACAAATTTAAAGTAACTTAAGTTTTGAATAATTACATGGGCCTTTACCCATTGAATTCCACGGCCCACGTTCATCAAACCCGGACCCGTTTATATCCTCCAAACTCCCTTCTTCCTCCTCCTCCTTAATTCGGCACTCTAGCTTCCTTCCTCAAACAAATGGTCGTGTATCCTCCACCTCATTCTCACTCAATCTACCATGGTTTCCAAAACTCACACCACCAAATCACTTCTCTCTAACTCCTCTACCACTTCATCACAACCTCCATACACTCGCACGCACTTCAGGAACCACGACGACTTCCAGTTCGATAGTAGAGTGTTGTCGCATGTCCCAATTTGATGCCGCAAATCCACAAAAATACTGCCACAAACACGGTTTTCCATCACAAGTTCGAAACCAACCCTCGAATACGTGGATCTATGCTCCTATCTTCACCAATGTCTAACCCTAGGACTCGCTGTGCGTTTCCAGTGTTCTCAAATAGGCATCGCACACCAAAGGAAGGGTACGAGGTTGAAGGGAATCACATACAGATCTCATATATATGTATTTGAGGATTTATTGAAATTTATAGGGATTGTTTTGATTTTACTATTGGGAATCCTTTTTACTGTAAAACAATTGCGGTTATATATAGTTGTGTTGGTGGTTGGTGATGTTTGTGGTAGAGAAGAGAGGATGGCGTGGCCCTCATTTGATCCACAAAAATGTTAGGATATTTTTTTAATTGATTTTTATATTTTATTTTATTGATTTTATATTCGTCTCTGGTCCTTGAAAATTCCTGCGACCACAAACAATGCCCAAAAATCACGAAACTGGACATACATCTACTGTCTGACATTACGGTCCCAACGAAACTGATTTCATCAAATTCCGACTCCGTTTTCTCACACAACGTATTTTTAACCATCAAAATACTGACTGTTTTTCACTCTAAAAATCCGTACGGCCACACAGTGACTCTAAAAATCACGGAAATTGAAATCTAGCAGTAATTTAATATTGTGGATTCAACAAAATTAGTTTCGTCGAATTCTGAGGTCGTTTGCAAAACTGGCTATTTTTAAAGCTCTGAATGACCCATTTAAATATATAAATATAATTAAATTAAATACAAATAAATTTATATTATCGTATATACTCACAGTGGAATACCATACAGCTCTACTAGGATTTATAACTTGATATTTCAAATCCCGATTAAATCGATATTTGATTTAAAATGAAATTCCTTTTTAAAATATAAATAATTCCTTTATAAATTATAAAGGAATTCCACAGCGACTTTTCTAGAATTTGATTTGGACGTAAATCAAAATCTACCCGACGAAGTCCAGATTTTTCTCTTCCACTAGAAAGATATACTCCACCAGCTCCACACGTTTCTTGTTTCCCAGAAATCCGGCTTAAAACGAATCCTGTACATTCAGTTGAACTTCAAATCGCTAAATTACGAACTGCAGCGTCATTTCAAGCTTGATTTTAATTATAATATAATTATACGTTCAAACTGTCGTTCAAATAATATATTCGTTATTCTAATTCAATTCTAAACTAAATTAAATATCACAGATGATCCAGTTCACACCATATCGCCATTTCAGCCAATTCTGATTATTTCAGAATTAAATATATTATTTAATTTATTATTTTAATTAAATATTCACCATTATTTAATTCCACGACCATGAAATCCTTTTAATCACCTTTTGAATAATTAAATAAATTAATTATTATATCGCTGAAAATGCAGGTCATTACATTCTTCCCCACTTAAAATAATTTCGTCCTCGAAATTGCTATGGTGGAAAACAAACCCTACTAACTGGTTAGAACTTATTTGTTGACTTCTTAACTCTGGTTTCACTAAACCAATTTATTTTAATTAAATTATTAATTAATTCTTATCAACGAAAATTTTCCAAAAATCCTGAAAATTTACTAATACCTTAACTTTTGGAAAAATTTCGCCAGCACCTCCTTTGTACTGGTCAATAGGTCAAACTCCAACTCGCCTCTCTGGGGCATCTCCAACCCAAAAGGAAATCAAACAGCCAAGCGGCTTGCCAATTTGGCTTATCAAAATCTCATACCATATGAAATATAAACTTGTACCTTTTTGTCGGGCATATCAACTCTATCACTTCCATATGCTATCAACTCAGCATATACCAATGTTATCCCAATCAAATTCTGAAATCACTTTTATCTCCAACACAACCATTCGCTTTTTACCAAATCAAATTTTCATTTCAAACTCAAGTTTCGTTCTTGATCCCGAATCCTTAACTCACCAGCACAATATCATTTCAAATCAATTACTATTACCACTTAACTGGCTTTACTTTAATTCCAGTTTGCTTTTACAAATTCCTATTTAGTTTGTCTTAAATTAAACAAACCAAATTCTGGGAGTTCTAAACAGCTTTGTTTTTTTCAAAACAATTCAAAAACAAATTCCTTTGGTAGTAATCCGTCACTCAACAACTCAAAAATGAACACCGATGATGTCTAGCTCATCATCGGGGTTATTTCCCAGCTATCGAAGTGAGTTCAATACTATATCATTTTCAAAATCATTCTCAAACACTTTTATTCTGAAATCAGTTCAAAATATCATTCCATATTGCTTGGAATACAATTTAAAATCTCCCAGGATCTTAAAATTTACATATACTTAATCCCGATTCATTTACAAATACTTTTCCAAATTCTGGGATTTTAATTCCAATTCTGATTTAAATTCAGATTTAATTCATTTCGATTCCTTGTATTTCACTTATATGAATTCTGATTGGTTATATATATATATATATATATATATATATATAACCATCTCCATTATAATCTTACTCGATTATAATAACAACCAATATCCAATATATTAATTTCTCTATATCAAGATACAATTTGGGTAAATTTATTTCATTTACCCTCTTTTCAAAACATATCGTGTCGACCCATCGTATTCGAGTGTTTAGAAACTCCTACCGATACAGTGATCAAACTGATCGACCAGAACCGATAAACAACTCAACCAATAAATCTCCACAATATAAAACAATTTTTATATCAATAAAAAATACGTTCACTCGTATATATACACTCAACTCAATCTAGGGTATTACTAACCCTATCTCTACCGAGTCACGCCACAGAGCCAAGGTAATTCACTTAACCTTAGGCTCTGATACCAACTGTAACGACCCGGGAAAATGCGATCTTGATTATCCGATATACAACACATATCGAACATCCAAGGATCGAAAATAACCGAATGGTTAATGAAAGAAATTAGAGGGTGAGGAAAGATAAGATAGAAACTTAGAATAGGAGAAGAAGAAGAAGAACACAACATCAGAGTAACACGAATCTCACAGCGGAACGAATAACATATAATAATATAACAAAACTTTGAAATATAAATCTGTACTTGAATATACATCATTATCAGAGTATAGAACTTACAACACAGCGGAAATAAACAATAACTATATAATCCTGAAGCCTCCTGCTCCAGCTCTTCAAGTATCTATAAATCCCAACTACTTGACTGCCCGTACAAAATTGGACACCCAAGAGTTTAGGGAAAACAAAACAAAATAAACTCCAGGTCAGTCATGGGACTGGTATGAGTAAAACAGTTTAAAACAGTTAAACAAGTAAACGATATCTCAAAAGACCACGCCGTATAACGGAACGGGTTTTTCCCTAATGAGAATCCAAAATATCTTTATATCAAAAACCCTTTGATATTATAATAATGTCTATCAACCACAATATAATAATCATCTAGCAGAAACGCTTTCATCTCACGTTCTACATATATAGTATACAATCAAAACCGCAAGCACGTATTGGGTAATGGATTTCCAACTATGACAAGGTACGGAACCACCTTTCGCTAGTGTACCTCTAGAGAGGAATACACTGGGTTCAATAAGAACATCTTGCAACCCGGCCACACATGACCGACCACTCATTTCGCTTGAGTGTATCGAATGTATATCACCAACGGTTGGGATCAGCAACCGTTTCCCGAATGGGACAGCATCTACAATAGATTTTTAGAAGTAAATGAAAACTCTTGATCAGGTGATTATACACCCTAATAGGTGCGACCTACATAGCCATGCTGCTTGCCCGATTTCTGTCATTTACCGGATGTGAGGCTAGAAGCTACGCTTTATCATCACATCAGATTCACTTCGAATGCCACATTGTCAGATCCATAGAAAATCACTAATTGACGTCTACAATAGTACATTACGTGTTAGCTAAAGAAGTTTCCTTCTCCGCTTCCACTCTTCGTACGGTTGAAGAAATCAATGTACGTGATCTTTCTGTAAATACTCTGTCAGACATTCATCCATACAAGTCATCCAGGAACAGGATGAACCGAAGGCACTATTCAGTACATCCATCTTAGGCATTGTTATCTAAGAATTATACAATAGCCCTTGCACCTTACTCCATCTTCGATTATCTTTGGCATATATGATTCGCAACGCTTAGGCCAATACAGAGTGGTTCTTTGGATAATAATCCAACCGGACTATCCATATTAACAACGTTAAAATGGTCAAAAACTTCTATAGTCGGTGAGTTAAATATCAAAGAAAAATACGTGTGCAAACAACGATATTATTTCCAGATGGAAATTCTATCAAATCAACCATCAATCATATATATATATATATCTATATATATTCATATGTTCCTTATTTTCTATGTTTAGAAAATATACATTAACGCTGGAAAACATTTCCATAACTTATTTACGTATTACTATTCTTCTACAACTATCAGTCTCTGATTGTAAACTAGTATAAGAAAATTCCCTAAGTACCAATCCCGAAGGTCGAAACCAACATCAGATAGACAGTTAGGAAAGCATTCAACTTAACAAGTCTCTAGTCAAATTCTGATTTAGCTTAACTCCATTTCTTAACTCCTTATACATGAACACTTCCTTTTCTAATTCATATTTCAAATTTCAATATTTGATTACGTTTCTGATTCTATTTGGAAAACATTTCCAAATCTTCTTTACTTGGATTTAACAGATGTTTAAATCAACATCGCGACGGCAACTCAAACCACTATACTTATTTACTAAATTCACTTAACCACTTTCACTCTCGAACCTTAACCATTTCTAAATTTAAAATGAATTCAATCAAGTTGGGGTATAACTACCTCTCAGACCTTAACTGAACAACATTTCAAATCTCGAAATAGGGTAAGTTTATCTTTTAACCCTTTAACACTTCCTTATGAACCCTCGGATTCTATTTACGAACCCCCTTCTTTTACAAGTTAACGTGATTATAACAATGGTGTTATAATCTCCTGCATCCGAAATATATTATCATTAATATGACTTTTATTTCCTAACTCGAATAATATAACGACAACTAATTTATTTACTCCTATTCGGTTAACTCTAATCTATAACTCTTATTTGAATAACTCCAACCTAATAACTCTTACTGTATTAACTCTTATTCGAATAACTTATTCGAATAACTTATATTCGATTTGCTTACTTTCGAATACTTATATTCGATAATCTCTTTCTTCGAATAAATCTTATTCGATTTAACTCCTGTCGAATAACTAGATTCGATCAACTCACTTCAGATATCTCTGATTCGATTAACTTACTTCGAATATCTCAGATTCAATTAACTCACTTCGAATATCTACTATATTCGTTTAACTCCTTTCTTCGAATAAACTAATATTCGATTTAACCCTAACTGAATAACTCTAACTGATTAGCTCTAACTGTTTAACTCTAACTGATTAGCTCTAACTGATTAACTCTAACTGGTTGACTCTAACAGAATAACTCTAACTAGTTATCTCTAACTGATTAACTCTAACTGGTTAACTCTAACTGATTAACTCTAACTGGTTAATCCTAATGGTTTCACTCTAACTGGTTAACCCTTCGTCCTTATTCAGTTTCAGATATCGATGTTGAAATCGATTCTTACTTCTCTATATAAGTCCTGATTTATATATATATATATATATATATATATTATATTTATCCACTGATAAATAATTACTTAATTTATAAATATCATTTATAAATTAATCTACTCCATTTATCTGTTTTCTCCATATATAAGTCCTGACTTATATATATATATATATATATATATATATATTTATCCAAAGATAAATATTTCCTTTATAATCTATTTATTTCTAAATGCCTTTACCAATATTTCCTTTTTAATCCTATTTGTAAATGGTTTACAAATATTCCCTTTTCAAATTCTATTTGCAAATGATTTGCAAATATTTCCTTTTAGGGTTCTATTTCCAAGTATTTCCTTTATTAACCTTATTTATTTATCCTAAGCATTTCCTTTATTAATATTTTATTTATTTTCTAAATAAATATTCCTTATATCTTATCTTATTTATTTAACAAATAAATATCTCCTTTTCTTATTCTATTTATTTAACAAATAAAAAATCCTTTTAATAACTTATTCTGTTTCCTAAGTCAATAACTCTTTTATAACTTATTTACTTAACAAATAAGTATCTCATTTAACATCTACTATTTATTTAACCAATAAATATCTCATTTATAAAATCTTATGATTTTATAAATATTCCCTTTTCTTTATAAATATTTCATTTATAAAGATTTCCCCTTTCTATATAATTTCACTTATAAAGATTTCTATTTATAAATATTTCATTTGTAAACATTTCATTTATAAAACCCCTTTGATTTTATAAATATTTTATTTTCAAATACCATTTGAAAATTCCCCTTTTTCACATTCTGGTATGTTATAGTGTTTAACATATCAAGTCATGATGACAAATATCGTCCATACACATATAATCAACAACAGATTATAAACCACATCATATATCACAATATATGAAAATAATAAAATAGCTGTTGAGGAATCCAGAAGGATTCCTCCAACCTGTTTCCCTACATCCACAGATGTTACACAATAAAATCAACATCACTTTTAGTTCCATATGATATATTCTGTTGAATAGAAACAATATAGAAATTCAACTAATTGACTAGCAGTTCAATCAAATAATCAACACATAGTCAATCAGCCAATATTTAACAGTTCTAAAAATACAACATGAAATTATAAACTGTTCAGAGTTAGTGAGATTTACTCACGTTGGCAGTTCATCGTTAAAGAACGATAAACTGTTGTTTGATTTGAATCAAACAGTTTGTTTCGCCATAAATTCAAACGAGCTCCAATCCACTTCAAACCAGTTCCATTGTGAAGTGCTCGTCCATACGATCCTAACGGATCCAACCGTTTGAAAAACTGAGTTCATATGAGATAATTATCGCGTTAAGGAGTAAACAACAAATTTAAAGTAACTTAAGTTTTGAATAATTACATGGGCCTTTACCCATTAAATTCCACGGCCCACGTTCATCAAACCCGGACCCGTTTATATCCTCCAAACTCCCTTCTTCCTCCTGCTCCTTAATTCGGCACTCTAGCTTCCTTCCTCAAACAAATGGTCGTGTATCCTCCACCTCATTCTCACTCAATCTATCATGGTTTCCAAAACTCACACCACCAAATCACTTCTCTCTAACTCCTCTACCACTTCGTCACAACCTCCATGCACTCGCACGCACTTCAGGAACCACGACGACCTCCAGTTCGATAGTAGAGTGTTGTCGCACGACCCAATTTGATGCCGCAAATCCACAAAAATACTGCCACAAACACGGTTTTCCATCATGAGTTCGAAACCAATCCTCGAATCCATGGATCCATGCTCCTATCTTCGCCAATGTCTAACCCTAGGACTTGCTATGCGTTTCCAGCTTTCTAAAATAGGCATCGCACACCAAAGGAAGGTACGAGGTTGAAGGGAATCACATACAGATCTCATATATATATGTATTTGAGGATTTATTGAAATTTATAGGGATTTTTTTGATTTTACTTTTGGGAATCCTTTTTACTGTAAAACAATTGTGGTTATATATAGTTGTGTTGGTGGTCGGTTATGTTTGTGGTAGAGAAGAGAGGATGGCGTGGCCCTCATTTGATCCACAAAAATGTTAGGATATTTTTTTAATTGATTTTTAAATTTTATTTTATTGATTTTATATTCGTCTCTGGTCCTTGAAAATTCTTGCGACCACATAGAATGCCCAAAAATCACGAAACTGGACATGCAGCTACTGTCTGACATTACGGTCCCAACAAAACTGGTTTCATCGAATTCCGACTCCGTTTGCTCACACAGCATATTTTTAACCGTCAAAATACTGACTGTTTTTCACTCTAAAAATCCGTACGGCCACACAGTGACTCTAAAAATCACGAAAACTGAAATCTAGCAATAATTTAATATTGCGGATCCAACAAAATTAGTTTCGTCGAATTCTGAGGTCGTTTGCAAAACTGGCTATTTTTAAAGCTCTGAATGACCCATTTAAATATATAAATATATTTAAATATAATTAAATTAAATACAAATAAAATTATATTATCGTATATACTCACAGTGGAATACCATACAGCTCTACTGGATTTATAACTTGATATTTCAAATCCCGATTAAATCGATATTCGATTTAAAATGAAATTTCTTTTTAAAATATAAATAATTCCTTTATAAATTATAAAGGAATTCCACAGCGACTTTTCTAGAATTTTATTTGGACGTAAATCAAAATCTACCCGACGAAGTCTAGATTTTTCTCTTCCACTAGAAAGATATACTCCACCAGCTCCACACGTTTCTTGTTTCCCAGAAATCCGGCTTAAAACGAATCCTGTACATTCAGTTGAACTTCAAATCGCCAAATTACGAACTACAGCGTCATTTCAAGCTCGATTTTAATTATAATATAATAATACGTTCAAACTGTCGTTCAAATAATATATTCGTTATTCTAATTCAATTCTAAACTAAATTAAATATCACAAATGATCCAGTTCACACCATATCGCCATTTCAGCAAATTCTGATTATTTCAGAATTAAATATATTATTTAATTTATTATTTTAATTAAATATTCACCATTATTTAATTCCACGACCATGAAATCCTTTTAATCACCTTTTAAATAATTAAATAAATTAATTATTATATCGCTGAAAATGCAGGTCATTACATTCTTCCCCACTTAAAATAATTTCGTCCTCGAAATTGCTAAGGTAGAAAACAAACCCTACTAACTGGTTAGAACTTATTTGTTGACTTCTTAACTCTGGTTTCACTAAACCAATTTATTTTAATTAAATTATTAATTAATTCTTATACACGAAAATTTTCCAAAAATCCTGAAAATTTTCTAATACCTTAACTTTTTGAAAAATTTCGCCAGCACCTCCTTTGTATAGGTCAAACTCCAACTCGCCTCTCTGGGCCATCTCCAACCCAAAAGAAAATCAAACAGCCAAGCGGCTTGCCAATTTGGCTCATCAAAATCTCATACCATATGAAATATAAACTTGTACCTTTTTGTTGGGCATATCAACTCTATCACTTCCATATGCTATCAACTCAGCATATACCTATGTTATCCCGATCAAATTCTGAAATCACTTTTATCTCCAACACAACCATTCAATTTTTACCAAACCAAATTTTCATTTCAAACTCAAGTTTTGTTCTTGATCCCGAATCCTTAACTCACCAACACAATATCATTTCAAATCAATTTCTATTACCACTTAACTGGCTTTACTTTAATTCCAAATTGCTTTTACAAATTCCTATTTAGTTTGTCTTAAATTAAACAAACCAAATTCTAGGAGTTCTAAACAGCTTTGTTTTTCTCAAAACAATTCAAAAAAAATTCCTTTGGTAGTAATCCGTCACTCAACAACTCAAAAATGAACACCGATGATGTCTAGCTCATCATCGGGGTTATTTCCCAGCTATCGAAGTGAGTTCAATACTATATCATTTTCAAAATCATTCTTAAACACTTTTATTCTGAAATCAGTTCAAAATATCATTCCCAATTGCTTGGAATACAATTTAAAATCTCCCAGGATCTTAAAATTTACATATACTTAATCCCCATTCATTTACAAATACTTTTCCAAATTCTGGGATTTTAATTCCAGTTCTGATTTAATTTCAGATTTAATTCATTTCGATTCCATATATTTCACTTATATGAATTCTGATTGGTTATATGTATATATAACCATATCCATTATAATCTTACTCGATTATAATAACAACCAATATCCAATATATTAATTTCTCTATATCAAGATACAATTTGGGTAAATTTATTTCATTTACCCTCTTTTCAAAACATATCGTGTCGACCCATCGTATTCGAGTGTTTAGAAACTCCTACCGATACAGTGATCAAACTGATCGACCGGAACCGATAAACAACTCAACCAATAAATCTCCACAATATAAAACAATTTTTATATCAATAACAAATACGTTCACTCGTATATATACACTCAACTCAATCTAGGGTATTACTAACCCTATCTCTACCGAGTCACGCCACAGAGCCAAGGTAATTCACTTAACCTTAGGCTCTGATACCAACTGTAACGACCCGGGAAAATGCGATCTTGATTATCTGATATACAACACATATCGAACATCCAAGGATCGAAAATAAGCGAATGGTTAATGAAAGAAATTAGAGGGTTAGGAAAGATAAGATAGAAACTTAGAATAGGAGAAGAAGAAGAACACAACATCAGAGTAACACGAATCTCACAGCGGAACGAATAACATATAATATATATAACATAACTTTGAAACATAAATCTGTACTTGAATATACATCATTATCAGAGTACAACACGTACAACACAACGGAAATAAACAATAGCTATATAATCCGAAAGCCTCCTGCTCCCGCTCTTCAAGTATCTGTTAATCCCAACTACTTGACTGCCCGTACAAAATTGGACACCCAAGAGTTTAGGGAAAACAAAATAAAATAAACTCTGGGTCAGTCATGGGATTAGTATGAGTAAAATAGTTCAAAACAGTTGAACAAGTAAACGATATCTCATAAGACCACGCCGTATAACGGAACGGGTTTTTCCCTTATGAGAATCCAAAATATCTTTATATCAAAAACCCTTTGATATTATAATTATGTCTATCAACCACAATATAATAATCATCTAGCAGAAACGCTTTCATCTCACGTTCTACATATATAGTATACAATCAAAACTGCAAGCACGTATTGGGTAATGGATTTCCAACTATGACAAGGTACGGAACCACCTTTCGCTAGTGTACCTCTAGAGAGGAATACACTGGGTTCAACAAGAACATCTTGCAACCCGGCCACACATGACCGACCACTCATTTCGCTTGAGTGTATCGAATGTATATCACCAGCGGTTGGGATCAGCAACCATTTCCCGAATGGGACAACATCAACAATAGATTTTTAGAAGTAAATGAAAACTCTAGATCAGATGATTATACACCCTAATAGGTGCGACCTACATAGCCATGCTGCCTGCCCGATTTCTGTCATTTACTGGATGTGAGGCTAGAAGCTACGCTTTATCATCACATCAGATTCACTTCGAATGCCACATTGTCATATCCATAGAAAATCACTAATTGACGTCTACAACAGTACATAACGTGTTAGCTAAAGAAGTTTCCTTCTCCGCTTCAACTCTTGGTACGGTTGAAGAAATCAATGTACGTGACCTTTCTGGACATACTCTGTCAGACATTCATCCATACAAGTCATCCAGGAACAGGATGAACCGAAGGCACTATTCAGTACATCCATCTTAGGCACTGTTATCTAAGGCTTATACAATAGCCCTTGCACCTTACTCCATCTTCGATTATCTTTGGCATATATGATTCGCAACGCTTATGCTAATACCGAGTGGTTCTTTGGATAATAATCCAACCGGTCTCTCCATATTAACAACGTTAAAATGGTCAAAAACTTTGATAGTCGGTGAGTTAACTATCAAAAAAAATACGTGTGCAAACAACGATATTATTTCCAGATGGAAATTCTATCGAATCAACCATCAACCATATATATATTCATATGTTCCTTATTTTCTATGTTTAGAAAATATACGTTAACGCTGGAAAACATTGCCATAACTTATTTACGTATTACTATTGTTCTACAACTATCAGTCTCTGATTGTAAACTAGTATAAGAACAATTCCCTAAGTACCAATCCCGAAGGTCGAAACCAACATCAGATAGACACTTAGGAAACCATTCAACTTAACAAGTCTCCAGTCAAATTCTGATTTAGCTTAACTCCATTTCTTAACTCCTTATACATGAACACTTCCTTTTCTAATTCATATTTCAAATTTCAATATTTGGTTACGTTTCTGATTCTATTTGGAAAATATTTCCAAATCTTCTTTACTTGGATTTAACAAATGTTTAAATCAACATCGCGACGACAACACAAACCGCTATACTTATTTACTAAATTCACTTAACCACTTTCACTCCCGAACCTTAACCATTTCTAAATTTAAAACGAAGTCAATCAAGTTGGGGTATAACTACCTCTCAGACCTTAACTGAACAACATTTCAAATCTCGAAATAGGGTAAGTTCATCTTTTAACCCTTTAACACTTCCTTACGAACCCTCGGATTCTATTTACGAACCCCCTTCTTTTACAAGTTTACTTGATTATAACAATGGTGTTTTAATCTCCTGCATCCGAAATATATTATCTTTAATATGACTTTTATTTCCTAACTCGAATAATATAACGACAACTAATTTATTTACTCCTATTCGGTTAACTCTAATCTATAACTCTTATTTGAATAACTCCAACCTAATAACTCTTACTGGATTAACTCTTATTCGGATAACTTATTCGAATAACTTATATTCGATTTGCTTACTTTCGAATACTTATATTCGATATCTCTTTCTTCGAATAAATCTTATTCGATTTAACTCCTGTCGAATAACTAGATTCGATCAACTCACTTCGGATATCTCTGATTCGATTAACTTACTTCGAATATCTCATATTCGATTAAATCACTTCGAATATCTACTATATTCGTTTAACTCCTTTCTTCGAATAAACTAATATTCAGTTTAACTCTAACTGAATAACTCAAACTGATTAGCTCTAACTGTTTAACTCTAACTGATTGCTCTAACTGATTAACTCTAACTGGTTAACTCTAACTGAATAACTCTAACTGATTAGCTCTAACTGATTAACTCTAACTGGTTAACTCTAACTGATTAACTCTAACTGGTTAGCCCTAATGGTTTTACTCTAACTGGTTAACCCTTCGTCCTTATTCAGTTTCAGATATCGATGTTGAAATCAATTCTTACTTTTCTGTATAAGTCCGGACTATTATATATATATTCCATTTATCCACTGATAAATAATTACTTAATTTATAAATATCATTTATAAATTAATCTACTCCATTTATCTGTTTTCTCCATATATAAGTCATGACTTATATATATATATATATATATATATATATGTATATATATCTATTAATCCAAAGATAAATATTTCCTTTATAATCTATTTATTTCTAAATGCCTTTACCAATATTTCCTTTTTAATCCTATTTGTAAATGGTTTACCAATATTCCCTTTTCAAATACTATTTGCAAATGATTTGCAAATATTTCCTTTTAGTGTTCTATTTCCAAGTATTTCCTTTATTAACCTTATTTATTTATCCTAAGCATTTCCTTTATTAATATTTTATTTATTTTCTAAATAAATATTCCTTATATCTTATCTTATTTATTTAACAAATAAATATCTCCTTTTCTTATTCTATTTATTTAACAAATAAAAAATCCTTTTGATAACTTATTCTGTTTCCTAAGTCAATATCTCTTTTATAACTTATTTACTTAACAAATAAGTATCTCGTTTAACATCTACTATTTATTTAACCAATAAATATCTTTATGATTTTATAAATATTCCCTTTTCTTTATAAATATTTCATTTATAAAGATTTCCCCTTTCTATATAATTTCACCTATAAAGATTTCTATTTATAAATATTTCATTTATAAATATTTCATTTATAAACATTTCATTTATAAACATTTCATTTATAAAACCCCTTTGATTTTATAAATATTTTATTTTCAAATACCATTTGAAAATTCCCCTTTTTCACATTCCGGTATGTTATGGTGTTTAACATATCAAGTCATGATGACAAATATTGTCCATACACATATAATCAACAACAGATTATAAACCACGTCATATATCACAATATATGAAAATAATAAAATGCTGTTGACGAATCCAGTCGGATTCCTCCAACCTGTTTCCCTGCATCCACAGATGTTACACAATAAAATCAACATCACTTTTAGTTCCATATGATATATTCTGTTAAACAGAATCAAAATAGAAATTCAACTAACTGACTAGCAGTTCAATCAAACAGTCAACCCACAGTTAATCAGCCAATATTTAACAGTTCTAAAAATACAACATGAAATTATAAAATGTTCAGAGTTAGTGAGATTTACTCACATTGGCAGTTCATCGTTAAAGAACGATAAATTATAGTTTGATTTGAATCAAACAGTTTATTTCGCCATAAATTCAAACGAGCTCCAATCCACTTCAAACTAGTTCCATTGTGAAGTGCTCGTCCATACGATCCTAACGGATCCAACCGTTCGAAAAACTAAGTTCATATGAGATAATTTTCGCGTTAAGGAGTAAATAACAAATTTAAAGTAACTTAAGTTTTGAATAATTACATGGGCCTTTACCCATTAAATTCCACGGCCCACTTTCATCAAACCCGGACCCGTTTATATCCTCCAAACTCCCTTCTTCCTCCTGCTCCTTAATTCGGCACTCTAGCTTCCTTCCTCAAACAAATGGCCGTGTATCCTCCACCTCATTCTCACTCAATCTATCATGGTTTCCAAAACTCACACCACCAAATCACTTCTCTCTAACTCCTCTACCACTTCGTCACAACCTCCATACACTCGCATGCACTTCAGGAACCACGACGACTTCCAGTTCGATAGTACAGTGTTGTCGCTCGTCCCAATTTGATGCCGCAAATCCACAAAAATACTGCCACAAACACGGTTTTCCATCACGAGTTCGAAACCAACCCTCGAATCCATGGATCCATGCTCCTATCTTCACCAATGTCTAACCCTAGGACTCGCTGTGCGTTTCCAGCGTTCTCAAATAGGCATCGCATACCAAAGGAAGGTAAAAGGTTGAAGGGAATCACATACAGATCTCGTATATATGTATTTGAGGAATTATTGAAATTTATAGGGATTGTTTTGATTTTACTTTTGGGAATCCTTTTTACTGTAAAACAATTGCGGTTATATATAGTTGTGTTGGTGGATGGTGATGTTTGTGGTAGAGAAGAGAGGATGGCATGGCCCTCATTTGATCCACAAAAATGTTAGGATATTTTTTAATTGATTTATATATTTTATTTTATTGATTTTATATTCGTCTCTGGTCCTTGAAAATTCTTGCGACCACATACAATGCCCAAAAATCACGAAACTGGACATGCAGCTACTGTCTGACATTACGGTCCCAACGAAACTAGTTTCGTCGAATTCCGACTCCGTTTGCTCACACAGCGTATTTTTAACCATCAAAATACTAACTGTTTTACACTCTAAAAATATGTACGGCTACACAGTGACTCTAAAAATCACGGAAACTGAAATCTAGCAATAATTTAATATTGCGGATCCAACAAAATTAGTTTCGTCAAATTCCGAGGTCGTTTGCAAAACTGGCTATTTTTAAAGCTCTGAATGACCCATTTAAATATATAAATATAATTAAGTATAATTACAAATAAATTTATATTATCGTATATACTCACAGTGGAATACCATACAGCTCTACTGGGATTTATAACTTGATATTTCAAATCCCGATTAAATCGATATTCGGTTTAAAATGAAATTCCTTTTTAAAATATAAATAATTCCTTTATAAATTATAAAGGAATTCCACAGCGACTTTTCTAGAATTTGATTTGGACGTAAATCAAAATCTATCCAACGAAGTCCAGAATTTTCTCTTCCACTAGAAAGATATACTCCACCAGCTCCACACGTTTCTTGTTTCACAGAAATCCGGCTTAAAACGAATCCTGTACATTCAGTTGAACTTCAAATCGCCAAATTACGAACTGTAGCGTCATTTCAAGCTCGATTTTAATTATAATATAATTATACGTTCAAACTGTCGTTCAAATAATATATTCGTTATTCTAATTCAATTCTAAACTGAAATAAATATCACAGATGATCCAGTTCACACCATATCGATATTTCAGCCAATTCTGATTATTTCAGAATTAAATATATTATTTAATTTATTATTTAATTTATTATTTTAATTAAATATTCACCATTATTTAATTCCACGACCATGAAATCCTTTTAATCACCTTTTAAATAATTAAATTAATTAATTATTGTATCGTTGAAAATGCAGGTCATTACATAGGTCGACCCCCAGGTCGACCTGTAGGGTAAGTCGACACTAGGGTCGACCCCTGGTCGACCTGGCCTGGGGCGGGAATTTTCCGGCCCTACCCTTTTCTGTGTTGAAATTTGAAAATTTGAAATTTCTGAAGGCCATAACTTCTTCATACGAAGTCCAATTCACGCAAACTCAGACTCTATCTCAACCATAATTCCGAGACGAACGCAATGGCGTAACCCGTTTCCCTTAATTCTCACATTTAAAATTTAGTATTCTTTAATTCGTTACTTTAAGGTTTACAGAAAATACGGGGTGTTACATACACCGATCAACGAGCACCTTTCAACACTTCGAACCTTCCCAAGAACACCGGTCGGTCCTCCCAAAACAGCACCAGTCGGTCCTCCCGAAACAACACTGGTCGGTACTCCCGAAACACTACCTACCGGTCTTCCTAAAGCACTACCTACCGGTCTTCCAAAAGCACTACCTACCGGTCTTCCTAACGCACTACCTACCGGACAGTCTTCCTAAAGTACTACCTACCGGCTGGTCTTCCTGAAGCACTACCTACCGGCCGACCTTCCTAAAGCACTACCTATCGGTCGGTCTTCCTGAAGTATTACCTACCGGTCGGTCTTCCTGAAGTATTACCTACCGGTCGGTCTTCCTGAAGCATTACCTACCGGTCGGCCTTCCTGAAGCACTACCTACCGGTCGATCTTCCTGACTTGTCCTACAAGACATGATTTCTGACCGATCGGTCCACTGTACAGCCCCAATGCAACTCCAATTTCGACTAAACTTCGCCAAACGACGAATTCAACAAAACCAACTCAACCAAAATCATCAAACATAATCATAAACGTGTCACAACATTTCAAACAACATGAATATGGCGATTATCACAAAAATGGTGTAAATCTCACCAAAACCATTAAAATGAACATATGACCAAAATGAGAAATCTAACTTACATAAACATGTGAAACAACATGAAATTAACGGTTAAAACTTGCTGAATTAGATCATATGGTGATGCGTATGAAAATAGACACATAATGGTGTAAATCTATGGTAAAACATTCCAATTTGATGAAAAACATGCACAAATACTCATATACTTCATTGCATTCATGTGAGAGATGTAAATCACTCATTGATTCTCCAAAACATGCTAAAATGGTAGAAATAAGAATCCGAACAGAGAATACTTTGTACCAAACTCCTTGATCCGATGAATTTGTCGTTGAAACGATGTAGATCTAGCCTTGAATGGTGTAGATCTTCGATTCCCCTCCTTGGATTTGGATTTATAATGGTGGAAAAGTGTTTAGAAGAAGAAGGTGTACAAGGCCTCCAAATGAGAGAATGAGAGAAGTAACCTATTCTCCATACCCCTCACCCTCTATTTATAGATTCCACCAGCCCACTAATGGGCCTACTCCAAATCAGCCCATTAGTCTTCCAAAATCTGAACAGCGAACTGAAAAACCTTAAAGCAGCGATTCCTCCCAAACAGCTGAGCCAAGTCCTTAATGTAACCACTCTAAGGAAAGGCAATCATCAATTCCTTTCCAATGGCATAGTTCTCACCCTCTAATTCAACCTGAGTCAAAAGTTATGCCATGTACAAGACTGATTGGGGCAAAATGGTCACAAAAAAATCGATAAAAATTATGAACATGATCCAACCCACAGGAAATAAAATAAAAATATTTTACGATCTTCTGATACGTAAAATGCGGGTTGTTACAGATGAAATCGAAGAATGGATCTAAAATTAGGTACGCCTTTATATCATAATTTTAGTTTTTTTGGTTAAATGGTTGTTTTCTTGATTGATTATTTGTTGTGTTGGAAATTTAATCTTAATTCAAAATTCAAAATTGAGATTTGAAATTTAAAATTCAAATAATTAGCATACAATAATAAAATAATAATATAAAAATTATTTTTATAATAAACATTGTTACAGGAAATAATTAAATAAGAATATAGGATTATAAATAATTTAAAAAGTTAAAATTCAAAAGTCACCTTGAAAATGTAAAGGGATATGTCAACATGACCTTTTGCTATGTTGACGTATACCAGAAAAGTCAAATTTGAATTTCAAAATTCGAAATTCTAACTGTTGAAATCCCCACCAACTTCAATGTGATTGAAAAGGCGTCCTTTAAACCAGCGAATTGTCCTTTGATTCTCTATATTTACTACCTATTCCTTTCATTTCTTTTCAATCTTTATTTCAAAATTCAAAACTATATATCATATTCCTATACACTTCATAACCATTCTAATTGCTTCCTCAAGCACTCCAAAAACCATGAGCTTAACCAAGACTATTAAGGGATTTCTCATCAATAACCTGGATGTTATCCAAGATTACATTAGCTATGCAAAATTTGGAAAAGTAGACATGGGAATATTTTCTATAGTGATTTTGCTTCTTATGAACTTGAACATCTCTTTTATCAAAATGGAATTTTGAGTCTTATTGATTCTCGGGATAATGATGAATTTTGTTATACTAATCTTTTGAAAATGTTCTATGCAAATTTGAATCACGACTTTTATTTAAGGTAGTGAAGATGTAATTTGGAGTAGTGTTAAGGGAACTCAAATTGATTTAGATTATGATGCTTTAAGTACCATTTTAGGTCGCAAGAATACGGGGATGGATTTTTCGAGTTTTAATATTAATGAAAGAGATTTGAAAACTTTTCATCACATTTTCAAAAATGATGAAAATTTGGAATTCAAAGATCGTTTTTATTGTCTAAAAGCAAGAATCATCAATTTACTACTTCAACGTACCATCACCCCTCGATCCAGAAATTTAAATAACCCTACCATGAAAGTTAACAAGGCACATTTTGCTATCTTTAGGAATTATGAGATTAATTAGGCTAAAGTGATTTGAAGTAAATTTCAGCTAAAGGAAATTTGGACAAAAGAAAATATGTTATATCATGGAATTTACCTTGCATGTATTTTCAAATATTTTGGAGTTGATTTCAAAGGAGAAGAGTTCATTTCTAGAAAAAAAATTCAATGTAGGAAATATTTCTCTAATGAAGATTTCACTTGTGTTTCATCCATAAGAAACATATGCGGAAAAACGAGCAAGAATTGAACAAGAAGAAGAAAACGATCAAATGGACATTGAACAAGAGGTAGAAGATACCTCTTTAGACAGAATTGAAGTTCCTACCAACCTCTCTTAGAAAACTGTTCTACAAAAAAAAACCAAGAATCAAAATTTACTTAAGAGATTGTTTAGTAAGGAATTTAAAAAGATTTCTACTAAAATAAGTAAGTTCTTTGTAAAGTTGGAAGAAATCTTGACTTTTCATTTCCTTCATCCTCGTCCTCCGCTAAGTTCTATGTTTAATTTCATATTGTGTGTGCTTGTATTTCTATATCTGTGTTTCTATCTTATGTTATGTACTCATTTCATGTATCGTTATCGTTAGATTGAAATGAAGTTCTTTATTTCTATCAATACTTATTTAAACATGTCTTGAATTACTGTTAAAATGATAAAAATAAGTTTATATAAGCCGTAATGGATCACAAAACATTAAAATTCTTCAAAACTTTGAATAATACATGTATATGTCGAAATATGTATTTACCCATGTCGACATATAACAGTACAATTTCCAGAAATTGTTTGAATTTGAAACTACTCTAACTAACTCATGTCTATTCAGTGTAAACGAATTTTAGATCCTATTTATACCCTTTCCTTCCATAAAAACTTATCCATTCATTTCTCCTATTCTTCATTTCAATATTTCTTAATATAATCAAAACTATGGCTACTCAAATCCATAATCTTAGTAAAACCTTAAAGAAATTCTCAATTCTTTCAAGAATATCCTCACAATTATTGTAATAACCCGGAAATCTGGGCCAATTTAAAAATTTTATTTTGGAAAATTTAGTGTGTTTTGATTATTTAAAATGAATTATTTTAAATAATAACGACGAAAAATTTATTTTGAATAGAATTCGAACGTATATTTTATATAGATCGTCGTTAGAATATAAATAGTTATTTATATATATAAAAGGAATTGAAAATGGTGCGGTAGTTCGATAATTCAATTTCAAATTGCAAATGAATGTACAGGATTCAAAATAAACCGGATTTTAGTGAAACCAAAAATATTTGAATCTAATTGAGAATATCTTTCCAACGAATCCGAAAAATTGAAATTTCATAGCGCGAATCAAAAGATATGTCCAGTTGAAAATTCAGAATAGTCGCTATGGAATTTCGGCCATTAAAAATAGCCATTTTGCAAATGACCTTGGTTTTCGACGAAACCACTTTTGTTGGATCCGTGATGTCAAGTTATTGCTAGGTTTCAAATTTCATAATTTTTCGAATCGATATGTGAGCGTGGCAAAGGAAAACGCGTTTGACCAGTTTCAATTGATTTTAATCGACTGGAAAATGGCCATTTTTCAAACGGTCTCAAAATTTGACGAAATCAATTTAGTTAGGACCGTATCGTCAATACGAAGTTAGAAATAATTTTTCTGGAATTTTTCGGGTCCGTATGTGGCCCCGGCAAATTAAAATGTGCGTTTGAATTGAATATATATAGATTTATATTTTAATTTAAGCGAAAACTGGTCGAAACAATAAAATTAGCTTACGAAACATATCCCATTGTGTTCAGAATGGGGGTAATACGCTAGGGACGATAGTCGTTGGGTCTCGTTTGGGGTTCGAACGAAAAGTCAACCATTTTAGAGAAATTAAATTAAATTAAATTAAATTAATATATTATAATTTACAACCCCCCCCCCCCCGGTCATTGTTTTCTCCACTCAGACACATCGAGCCCCAAATAATAATAAAAAATCCCGTCACCCCCTTTCAGCGCGACACCACCCCCGTTCATCCCCCCCCCCCCCCCAGGCGACCGCCGCAACCACCTCCTCCCCCCCTCCATCGTTCACCCTTCCCCCACTCCGCTCCTTCCTCCTCCAACGCAGAACCGCGCCGTTTCACCTCAGTTCGTCGTGCCATGGGAAGCTCGAGTTTTGATGTTGGGGGTGGAAGATGAAGGCGACGCGAAGCCCTTCCAAGTGGCATACTCCGATCCCCCTCAGGCGCACGGTGGTGGCAGCAAATGGAAGACCTAGTTGGCGATGAGTATGGGTTCAACGAGGTCGATAGTGTACGAAAGAAGAAGGAAAGGGAATTTTCAACAGTGAAGTAAATTTTGAACTCAATTAGTCTAATTTAAAAAATATTATTAGATTTAAAATAGGCCTTAGTTTAAAATTTATATTAAACATGGTTTTTAAATTGAAAACAAAATTTACACTGTGTTTTAAATTAGAAATATACATATGTTTTTGAAAATAAAAATAGCAAATGTTTGTGAAATAAAATTAGCGTTGTTTGAAAAGAAAATTATAAAATATGTACATTGTTTTTCAAAATAAAATATACGATATTTTTAAAACTAGAAAGACGAGATTTTTAAAACTAGAAAGACGAGTTTTTTAAAACTAGAAAGACGAGATTTTTAAAAACTAGAAAGACGAATTTTTTTATAGAAAATATTATATTTTTAGAAATAAAAAGATTTGATTTTTTGTTTAATGAAAGATGTGATTTTTATATTATAGAGAATATAAAAATATGATTTTTATATTATAAAAAGAATAAAAATATGATTTTTATCATATGTGAAATATAAAAATATAATTTTTATAAAGTAAAAGTATTAAAAATATGATTTTTATATAATAGAGAATATAAAAATATTATCTTTATATATATAGCGAAGTGTAAAGATATGATTTTTTTTACTATATATATGTTGAAATGAAAATATGATTTTATAGCGATAATATAAAAATGTGATCTTTATATATGAAGTAGAAATATAAAAATATAATTTTTATATAGAAAGAAGCGTTGTAAATATATGAAGTGAAATAAAAATCTGAACTTTATTTTATCGTGAAGTGGAGAGAATATAAAAAGTGATTTTTATATGTGTAGGCAACGAAAGTGACAAAGGCGAGAACGACGAAGATTTCTACATAAGAAGAATCGTGGTGTATTGGTTTAGCTAGTCGGTGAGAACTTCTCACTTTTAATTTATTTCTAGTTGAAATATATACTAGGATGCAGACGGTGTTTAGTAACACCCGACACCCGTCGTCTACAGACCATGGACGACTTGTATGCTTGTTTGTTTGATTTTGATGTGTAGTTGATTGTGTGATGTGAAATAGAATATTTTATAGTTAAAAATAGAATTTTTAACGTGTATTTCAAATGAAATAAATATAAACAAATCAGACGATTTGTTTATATACACACATTTGACTGATATTGATTGGGACGATAAATTTTACACATCGCCCAACTGCACAAATAAAATCTGTGTTTGATTGATTGAAACCCCACACGGGTATTGGGATGATATATGACATACACCAATCCCAATAATTAGTTGTATGTCGATCGATTGATTGACAGACTGTCATAAGCGTTAAATATTTATATTTGATGCTTATACAGTGTAGAATGCACTCTGGATGATGGTTGATTATTTATCGTTGTTATTTTATACATGTGTTGTAGAAAATCCATATAATTAACATTATATGGGAATTGATTGGGCCTCATTCCAGTTTTAAAAAAGAAATATTTGAAAGAGAAATATTTGAAAAAGAAATATTTGAAAATAGAAATATATGAAGCCGTGTTGATTAGATTTGCGCCATTTTGACGTGAACGATATTTATATCGATTTTATTCAAATCGAAATGAATATTAAAGTGAATTGAAATTCGAATTAAATTGAATTGATTTGAAATTCGAAATAAACTGAAGTGAATTGAAATTCGAATTAAATTGAATTGATTTGAAATTCGAAATAAACTGAAGTGAATTGAAATTCGAATTAAATTGAATTGATTTGAAATTCGAAATAAACTGAAATGATTTGAAATTCGAATAGAATTGAAATTGAATTGAATTGAATTCGAATTGAAATTGAATAGAATTGAATTCGAATTAAAATTGAATAGAATTGAATTCGAATTGAAATCAAATTAAAATGAATTCGAATTGAATAGAAATCGATTAGAAATAAATTCAAAATCGAATAGAAATTGAATCGAACTGAAAACGAATTTAAAACGATTTATAAAATACGTTTTAAAAGGAAATCGGAGAAATATATATAATATATATATTATATATATATATAATGGCCTGAATAGAACGCGCCGCGTCGCGGTAGTTTGCGAATTTCGACCATTGACTTCGAATGGATATTGCGGGAGATCCGACCGTCGGATCTAAAATAGGAACCGTTGGGTTCGTATCGAAAAGAGCTTTCTAACGAATATTAGAAATTAGAAATCTAACGGTTGGATTTGGAATTATGTCCAAATCAAATTTGGAAAAGGTCGCTGTAAGTGCAGTTCGATGGCCGTTGATGGAAATCGACTGTACGGGCCTTGATAAAATTATTAAAAATAGTAATAATTTGTGTAAAATCATAAGAAATGATTTGTGAAGAATTGGGATGAAAAACTCCATATTTGAAAAGATAAAAATAGATTTTTATCGAAATGAACTAATTTTGATTTAGAATAATAATTTATTTATTTTTAAATAAATAAATTGGATTTGAAATGGTTTTAAAAGAAACCAGAATTTCCAATAACTGAATTGGAATAGATTTGAATCGAAATTGTCTTTGGAATATTTCGATGTTGGATTTCGTGATTATACAAATATTGTTATGGAAATTTGAAAGATATATTTATATCATTAATTCCAATACGATATTTGTTGGTCGTAGAATTTGATATTGAATATAAGTCGATATAGTTTCTATTCAGAGCCTTGTATTTAATATCAAATGTGATTTGGGTTTGTCGTGAATGGTGTCTTCATTAACACTGTTTTTAAACCCAGTTGAGAAAAAGATTAAATCTTTTTATTTAGATTTAAATGAAGTGTACCAATTAAATAATATTTAATTGGAATTGAATTGGTATTGATTTTTGGGTTTATCGTGAACAGTGTTTTAAATAACACTTGTTCTTTAACCCGATAATTAATGAAATGTGATTTTGGGTTGTCGTGAATGGTTTCTTCAATAATACTGTTCTTAGACCCAAAAAGGAGTTAAGAAAATCAGAAACTAACTGGAGGTTAGTTAAGTTGAATGGTTTCTGGGGTATTGATCTGATGTTGGTTTCGGCCTTCGGGGTTAACACTTAGGGAATTACTCACTTGCTAATTTACGGTTAGGGACTGATTGAAATGTGATGTGATTTTGGGTTTATCATGAACCGTGTTTTAAGTGACACTGATTCTTTAACCCAGTCAAAGATTAAAACTAAGTGGAGTTTTAATGAATCATTAATTAGATTGAAAAGATCGAGAATGGAGTATCACCAGTTTTGGTCCAGGCGATAGTTAAATCTTTAATTAGATTTGAACGTGAAATGGTATTGAATTTACCGATAACACCGTGGTGTTAGATATGAAGTATTACCAGTTTTACTTCATGGGATGAATAGGTTGGGATTGGGAAATAAAATAAATGATCACTTCGGTGTGGTTCGCTAATCCCGATTAGTTTGAATTGATATTCAAAAGTAGAATAAAGAATAAATTTAAAGGATTTATCTTTGATAAGATTAATGGGAACCTTTCCCTAAGAATGTGAAATTTAGAAACTAACTGTCGGTTAGCTAAGTAGAATGGTTTTCTGGATATTGATCTGATGTTGGTTTCGGCCTTCGGGGTTAATATTAGGGGAATTATTCTCTTGATTAATTTACGGTTAGTGACTGGTGAATTGGAATGAGGCGTATATTGTGTTTGTGTAACACGTGTTTATTATATACGCGAGTTATTCGGAAAGACCGGGTTTATCCCATTCTGAATAACTGATACGACGATAAGTCGAAGATGAAGACGGTGATTGAAGACCGGAGGTCTTCACGTCGTTTGGATAATTACTGATGATCTTGATTGGGCCGTACACCCAAGAGGAGGGAATCAGTTGGTGATCGTCCAGACGTACTTGGAGATCGATGGATAAGTGGGGTACTAGGTGCCTCCGGTTTCGTTCAGACCCAGAACGGACTTGTAAATGGACTGTGTGTCTGACATCGGATATCATTCTGCGTGATTGATAGATATCGGTTGCATGGAGTGGTTTGCCTGTGTGGCATGCTAAGATGCAAATGATCAAGGCTTTTGTTGAAAAGCAAAGTCTTGTGGTTGATGATCAAAGCACGGCCTTTGTGGCGTAGCTTTGTGTAGCGTAGATTCGCGAGCCTCACACCCCGGTTGTGAACCAGAAACGGGAGAGGACCTCAGGGAGGGCATGCGTTTCCTTCTAGCTAGAAGTGGCGTCAGTGGTTTTACACGCCCTGACGAGTTTGACTTATGTGGTTGTTTGTTTGCGAGGCGCCTCGGATATATCGGTCGATCCGAGACCGATGGAGTCATTCGTTGGCTCATTTACGCCCCATAGGACGGGGAAACGCAGTGTTCAGGAATTTTAATCCACATCGGTGGACCGGCCCTGTCGCTCCAAAGGCTTGACTGAGTACTTGCCTGAGACATGGGCTAGATTGTCTCGAATCGGTAGAGGACGATCCCTAGCCTCAGTTCGCAGATGGAAATCCAATTTCCAAATACGTGACTTTGCGGTTTTAATTGTAAAACTAGTATGGCGACATGATATATGGTACCCATGCCGTCTATGATTGATATTTATGATTTGAAATTGTTTTGACACTATGCACTTATAGTAATAATAAAACATGAAATTTCACGTATCAAGCATTCTTTGGCTATTATAAGGTAAAACCCTATCCCCCGGCTTGCGTTGCATTGTGTGATAGGACCAGGGTCTTATAATAGCTTCATTTTTCTTTATTTAGCATTGCGCTATTGTTATATGCACTGGTATTCTTGGTAGGAAACCCGTTCCGTGTTATACGGCGTGGTCCCTTGATTTACCGAGCTTTAAAAATAAAGATTAATAACTGTTTTAGTTCTCACACCAGTCACATGACTGACCTGGAGTTTATTGTTTTAACCTAAACTCTGGGTGCCCTTATTTTCGACACGGGCAGCTAGTAGTTTTGGGTTTTGCAGATTTACATTCACAGGAACCTGGTTTACAGCTGGAACGATATCCGGAAAGCTTTGTATCCGTGTATCTTCTTCAGTTGTATTTTGTATTATTTTCCGCTGCTATGTAATGTATTGTAATCTCTGATATTTATCGAATGTATTTTATTCATTCATACTCTGTATATTCTTGTATTCTGATGGAATTTTTGTAATATACAATGAAATATTCTTCCGTTTGGGTTCTGATTTGTCGTGTTCTCAAAGCAATCAGGGGTTTCGAACGGTCTGGGTCGGTTTAGCGACTGATTCGGATCGAGCGAAATTTTCGGTCGTTACAATTATTCTCCATAATCAGCGTCACCTAGAATTAAGTCATATACAAATTATCAAACAAGAGGAACATTTTGATGCAATTCGATGGATGATTGCCTCTCTTTCAGAATATGAAGAAACATCAGTGAAGCACCTCTCACCATAGACAACGAAGGCTGGGATGCTATAAAGGCTGATCCATTCTTCGGTGGAGATGGTTGGGTTGAAGTTCCTCGAAATGTATGAATTTGTTTTAATCTGTGTGGTTTGATTTATTTACTTAAAACTTGTAAATATACTACTAATTATGGTGTGGTTTGATTTGGTTTGATTGAGATATTTGAATGTACTGATACATATATGTGTATTGAATTGGCTTGATGTGATTTATTTGATCCTAAATGGAGTTTATAGTCATATTTACAATAGTTAGAATATTACAGTTATTTAGTTTTATATATAGACTAATATTTAGATTTATACCTTAGTTTAAGGAATGTGTTAGAATTATATAAATTTTGTTGATGACAAAGGGAGAGAATTATAAAATAGGGCTTAGATTAAGGGGGAGTTAATAGAGTAAGGGGCAGTAACTGAAGAATCGAGACATCAGGTATGAATATTTTATAACCAAGGTTGTCATCATCAAAAAGGGGTAGATTGTTAAGGATTGGGATGATGATAATGATGGTTTTGATGACAATAACCTTGTCTCTACTTTGTTTCAATTATTAGTGTTATAAAATATATACTAACTCTATTTTCTAGATTTTATATATATATATATATATCTGTATATATAAGAAAACTATGTTGGTTTCTTTTATTGAAGACTGTCCAGTTCATAAGAATCAAGATTTCAAATAGAAGAGTTCAAGTTTCAAGGGTTCAAGAATCATAGAGTCGATGTGTCTAGAAATTCTGTTAAAACTCTGGTTAGCACTTGATTCTATTCTCAAATTTAAATCCTTATTTTAAACTTGATTTCAAAATTATTTATTTGATTTTAAATCTTTTTTTCAAATGATTTCAAAATTACTTCCTTATTTAAATATATTATTCTTTTTTTAGTAAATATTTTAACTCCTAATAGTTATTTTCTAAACTCCTGAAACTTAAATTCAAATTTATGTTTTATAGATTTTTAACTTAAGTTTTACATGTTTTATAATTAATTATATTGTTTAACCTTCTAGTTTATTTTAATTTCACAATATATATGTATATTTTTATATATTTATACTTTTATATCATTTTTTATTTATTTTTAGTGCCTCTTTATATAAGTTTTAAAATATATTTTCTACTTTGAAAAGAATGTTTTAATATAAAGGAATTTAATTTGGTTTAACTCTGGATTAACCATAATTTATTCAAGCATCATTTTCTTTTTTTATTTTATTTTACACAATCATATGTCGACATATGCTTTTATGCAGGTCGACATACTAGCCGTTAGGGTATTTATAAAAGTTTGAAAAGAGGTGTCTATTGTAACAACCCGGTTCTTAACCACATAATTAATTAAATTTAATTAGAGAGAATTTATCCAAGATTGTGATTTATGGAATTTAATGTTGAAATTAAAATCTAGTTTTGTGTATAATTCATCTGTTTTTTTAATCTTAAGATAATTCTAGAAAATGTTTTAAGAATAAATAGATGCTTGTATTTATATGAATTGTTCCAAAATAAGAATTTCAACAAGTTAATTAATTGGTGATTTTGGTAAGATGTGCGTTCAGTGGAAGTTATAATAATAATAGTGCATAAGAGTTAGTAAATTAAAAAATTAGTGACACTTTGCTAGATTTCACAATATTTGTAATGACCCGGATTTTCGGCGACTTTGGTTATCGACATAAGCACGATGTCGATAACCAAAACATCGAAAAATCCTGGTAATTAGTGAAAGAAATTAGAGGGTGAGGAAAGATAAGATAGAAAATTAGAATAGAATAAGAAGAAGAACACAACATCAGAGTAACACGAATCTCACAGCAAAACGAATAAATATATTTCATAACATAACTTTGAAATACAAATCTGTACTTGAATATACATATCATTATCAAAGTACAACACTTACAACACAGCGGAAATAACTATAACTATATGATCCTGAAGCCTCCTGCTCCAAGCTCTTCAAGTGTATCTGTAAAATCCCGACTACTTGACTGCCCATACAAATTTAGGCACCCAAGAGTTTAGGGAAAACAACAAAATTAACTCCGGGTCAGTCATGGGACTGGTGTGAGTAAAATAGTTTAAAACAGTTGAACAAGTAAACGATATCTCATAAGACCACGCCGCATAACGAAACGGGTTTTTCCCTTATGAGAATCCAAAATATCTTTATATCAAAAACCTTTTGATATTATAATAATGTCTATCAACCACAACTATAATAATCATCTAGCAGAAACGCTTTCATCTCACGTTCTACATATATAGTATACAATCAAAAACCGCAAGCACGTATTGGGTAATGGATTTCCAACTATGACAAGGTATGGAACCACCTATCGCTCGTGTACCTATAGAGAGGAATACACTGGGTTCAACAAGAACATCTTGCAACCCGGCCACACATGACCGACCACTCATTTCGCTTGAGCGTATCAAATGTATATCACCAACGACTGGGATCAGCAACCGTTTCCCGAATGGGACAGCATCAACAACAGATTTTTAGAAGTAAATGAAACTCTAGATCTGGTGATTATACACCCTACTTCGGTGCGACCGACTTAGCCATGTTGCCTGCCCGATTTCTGTCATTTACCGAATGTGAGGCTAGAAGCTACGCTTTATCATTACACCAGATTCACTTTGAATGTCACATCATCAAATCCATCCAATCACCGATTGACGTCCTCAACAATACATTATGTGTTAGCTAAAAGAAGTTTCCTTCTCCGCTTCCACTCTTGGTACGGTTGGAGAAATCAATATATGTGATCGTCTGGAAATATTCTGTCAGACATCCGTCCATACAAGTCATCCAGGAACAGGATGAACCGAAAACACTATTCTGTAAACAGGATAGCCCTTGCATAACCCCGTCTTCAATTTCCTTTGGCATATATGATTCGCAACGCTTATGCCAATACAGAGTGGTTCTTTGGATAATAATCCAACCGGTCTCTCCATATTAACAACGTTAAAATGATCAAAACTTCGATAGTCTGTGATTTAACTATCGAATAAAAACAGGTGTGCAAACAACGATATTATTTCCAAATGGAAATTATATCGATCAAACATCATTTAACATTCATCTCCTTAGTACATTAATTTACTTATCTCCTGTTTCCCCATATTCAATATTTCTTATTTTCTAAATTTGGAAAGTATACGTTATTAACAATGGAAAACATTTCCATTTCTTCTTTTCTTTATTAGAAAACATTTCTGGTTTCTTATTTGGAAAACATTTCCAAATCTTCTTCATTGGACTTAGACAGATGTTTAAACAAACCATCGCGATGCCAACTCAAACCATTTCCTTTACTGTCGAACCTTAACTATTCCTTAGTTAAAAACGAAGCCAATCAAGTTGGGGTAGAACTACCTCTCAGACCTTAACTGAACAACATTTCTAACTTTGAAATAGACAAAGTTCACTTTATATCCCTTTACTAACTTCCTTACTTGACCCTCATTCGAATAGCTATTTTCGATTGACTCTTTCACTTAACTCTATTCGATTAACCCTTATCAATTAACTCTATTGGACTAACACTATTGGATTAACTCTATTTGACTAACGCTATTGATTTACTCATTTCACTTAACTCCTTTCGAATAGACTATATTCGATAACTCCTTTGCTTCTACTCTAATCGATTAAAACTAACATCGATTAACTCCTTTGCTTTAACTCTAATCGACTAAACTAACATCGATTAGCTCCTTTCACATTAGCTCTAATCGATTAAACTAACATCGATTAGTTCCTTTCACTTTAACTCTAATCGATTAAACTAACATCGATTAACTCCTTTGCTTTAACTCTAATCGATTAAACTAACATCGATTAATTCCTTTCACTTTAACTCTAATCGATTAAACTAGCATCGATTAACTCCTTTGCTTTAACTCTAATCGATTAAACTAACATCGATTAACTCCTTTGCTTTAACTCTAATCGATTAACTAACATCGATTAGCTCCTTTTTAACTTAAACTCTAATCGATTAAAATAACATCGATTAGCTCCTTTTTCTTTACTCTCTAATCGATTAAACTAACATCGATTAGCTCCTTTGCTTTAACTCTGATCGATTTACTAACATCGATTAGCTCTTTTTAACTTTAACTCTAATCGATTAAACTAACATCGATTAACTCCTTTGCTTTAATTCTAATCGATTAACTAACATCGATTAACTCTTTTATTCTATTCGAATAAACTATTCATTTATAAAGATTTACTTTTAGTAACAATTCTTCGTTTTAAAAACATTTTTCACTTTTATTTACTTTCGAAATATTTCCTTTTATAAAATCTGTTGATTTTATAAAATCCCTTTTATTTCAATATACATTGAAAAAATCCTTTTTACATCCCATGGTCTTTTATGATATTTAAAATATCGAATAAAAATGTTCAACATCAGTCCAACACCCATAATCCATAACAGATTATATAACACATCATATATCACAATATATGAAAACAGTAAAATAAATGTTGAGGAATCCGGTCGGATTCCTCCAACCTGTTTCCCTGCATCACAGATGTTAAACAATATAGATAACATCACTTTTCAGTTCCATATGATATATTCTGTTAAACAGAATCAATATAGAAATTCAACTAACTGACTAGCAGTTCAATCAAACAGTCAACACACAGCCAATCAGCCAATATCTAACAGTTCTAAAAATACAACATGAAATTATAAACTGTTCAGAGTTAGTGAAATTTACTCACATTTGCAGTTCACCGTTAAAGAACGATAAACTGTTATTTGATTTGAATCAAACAGTTTATTTCACCATAATTCAGAAGAGCCCCAATCCACTTCCAGTCAGCTTCATTGTGAAGCTCTCGTCCATACGGTTCCAACGTGACAAACGGTTCGCGATTCTGACCTCGTATGGATGAGATATCATATTTATAAGTTGTGTACAATAATTAAATTAAACAAAACTTAATTAAACATTTATTTTGGGCTTTTACCCTTAATTTCTTGGCCCATCTCATTTCAAGTAGACCCACACCATATTGAAACCCATCTTCCCAAATGTATAACGCGATGGCTGCTCCTGAACCGTAAACACCATTTCCAGGCTTCCTCCACCGATCGTTCATCCTCCCCTTCCTTCGTATGTTGTAAAATCGCCACTTAACTCCAACTTCATTCACAAATATAAAACCTAAAATCACCACATAGAAAAAGTCCATTTCGTTCTTCCTGTAACATGAGTTCCTCCACTTTCTTCAACTGTTTCACCACCCACGGCGAGCTTCCGACCACTGCCTCATCGTCCTCTGACGCGCCACTGACTGGCCGACCCCCTGAGACTGACGTCACCAGATCCTTGTGCCCCACAGCTCGACCGCCATCAAAGAAACCGACCCCGTTCAAGTACAGTATTTCCGTTCATCCCTGCTACCTGCGATGGCCACTTCGATCAACCAACAGACATTGTCATTCCCAAATTCTTCACGTTGTTGTCCTATTACGATCTGGATGTTTTTATTTGATTTTGCAAGGATTGTTAGATCCGTGCTTTGCTTTGAGTATGGCCAGTTTTATACTATACGTAGAGGTAGGTCGATTAACTGGTGAAGGTGACACAACAGCGTGGCTTAGTTTTGATCCAAGAATTTGGTTATATTATATTATACTTAGTGTCCTATAGAAATTAGTTTAAAGTAAATATAGGGTTTCATTTGTTTTCAACGTGTATCCTAGCCAAGGACGTACAAGCATGTCATGGTCACTTCCGTTCCTTTTTGTTTATAGGCGTACAAGCAATCTGGGATGCCATCCTTGTATAATTTGTTTCCTCTTTACGATATACAAGTTATACATTTCTTGTATTGTTGTTTACTCTTTACCCTTTTCCGGTTATAAACGGAATTTGTTTAGTAAGTCTCGCTTCTTTATCCTTTAGTTACTGCTATCGGCACATATAAAAATACCGTTGAAACGAGCGATGTGCCACGACCTCAAAAATATAATAATATCGGTAGATTAACTAATTTTGTGAATCCTCAAAATGTTGATTACAGGGTGCAAAATACTCCAAATAAAAAGTTACTTATTTAATTAATTAAAAATTACAGTAAAATTCTAAAAATTAAATTATCACTATTTCCCAAAAGAACCTTGTTAATATTCAAATCCGATCTCTAGTTATATCGAACAAACTGATATGGTCGATAAACGATTCTATAACGACTATTTTAAAATTTGATTTGTACATATCTCAAAATCTACACGATGAAATCTTGATTTTGCTCTTCCACTAGAAAGATACACTCCACCAGCTCCACACTTTTCTTGTTTCACAGAAATCCGATTTAAAACGAACCTTGTATATTCAGTTGAAGTTCAAATCGCCAAATAGCGAACTGCAACGCCATTTCAAGCTCTATTTTAATTATATTATAAATTCTACGTTCAAACTGTCATTCAAATAATGTATTCGTTATTCTAATTCAAATTTAAACTAAACTAAATATCACAGATGATCCAGTTCACACCATATCGCTATTTCAGCCAATACTGATTATTTCAGAATTAAATATATTATTTAATTATTATTTAAATTAAATATTCACCATTATTTTATTCCACGACCATTTAATTCACTATACCACCATTGATACAATTAAATAAATAAATTATAATACCTCTGCCAATGCGGGTCATTACAATCTTCCCCACTTAAAATAATTTCGTCCTCGAAATTGCTAAAAGGTAGAGGACGACCCTATCGACTGGTTAGAACATATTAGTTCACTTCCTAACTTCAGTTTTCAACTGAACCAATTTAATTTCATTTAAATTATTTATTCATTCTTGTTAACGAAAATTTTCAAAAATCCTGAAAATTTTCTAACACCTTAACTCTTCGAAAAATTTCGCCAGCACCTCCTTTGTACTGGTTAATAGCTCAAACTCCAACTTGCCTCTCCGGGCCATCTCCAACCCAAAAGAAAATCAAAGAGCCAAGCGGCTTGCCGAATCGGCTCATAAAACTTATTTCCAATAGAAATATAAACTTGTACCTTTTGTCGGCATATCATTATATCCTTTCCACCTGTTATCAATTCAGCAGATACAAGGGTCATCCTAATAAAATTCCAATCTGCTTTTATATATATATATATCTCCAACACAACCATTCGCTTATATCCAAGCCAAATCCCATTCAACTCAAGTTTAATTCTTGATTTTCAATTCCTTAACTTCTCTGTAACGACCCGTGTTTTGGCCGTCAAATATTTAATTTAATTTAATTCCTGTGATGTGGTACATTCATAGTGAAATACATTTTACAGTTAACAGTTTAAATTGGTTGGTTGGATGCGGTGTATGCAATTTATTGTTATTGTTTGATTGGTTGCAGTTATTTATTTAATTCGTATATTTTTATCAACTGACACCTGTGATGCAGGGAAGGACAGGTTGGAGGGATCCGACCGGATTCCTCAATGTAAACTGTATTTTTGTTTGTGGGGCATACATATGAATTGTTCACCCTGACTGACACCGAAACTTGTTTGAATGTTGATAGTTGAATATATATCCATCGTTGTTGTGGTTAAAATCAACCGATTGCGTTGACTGAGTCATTGACAGTAAATGGCCCTAGTGTGTGGTTGTAACGTCGTTCAACCGTCAGATGAATTGACGTGGTTTTAAAGTTATAAATTATTTATAACTGGATTAAAGTGATTCAATTATTTTATATGAGGGTTTTAATCAGGAAATTATTAAATAAATATTTTTAATCGAGTTAAAGGAAATTGTTTAAATGTTTGGATCAGTCGTAAAAGTACAGACCCAAGGGATTTACCAACGAGTTGATAACCGGGATAATGGTTTTAAACAATTAAATAGTGATTTAAATTAATTAATTTAATTAATTAATTTAAAAAGGGAAATGACAGTGGAAATCAGTTAAAGTTAACTGAATGTATGGCTAATGAATTCGACTGTTTTACTTGGAAATGATAAGTGAATTAAATGGATTTGGATTTCTGGATTAAATGATTAGTTAATAATGTATTAACTATAACTTAATAATTAGCAAATTGGTTAGAGTTCATATAGTTAATTATTATTTAATAAGTTTTGGAAGGGATAATGATCTCATTTTAGTTAATAGCGAAGTTAACTATTTTTATAGTTAATGATAAAGTTATAATTGTCTTATTTATAAATAATTAGAGGAATGACTATAGTTAAGAATAAAATTAAGAAAGGATAAAGTAGCATCAAGGTTTGGTCAAAGAGACGATAAGAGGTTTTATAAAGGGATTTACAATTCGAGTATTCAAACGAGAATTTGTAAATGTGATTGGTAAAGTGAACGTGGGAATTTGATGTAAGTTTTACTTAATTGTTGAATTAAGTATAGTAAACTCAATTGAATCGAACCCTTTTAAAGGCGATGGTTAATACATAGGAAATAGATAAAATTTTAAACTAAGTATTATGAGTGGTTAAGCAGATTAGGGTAAGCGATTTGGAAACAAATCCAACCAGGGTTTTAAAAGGATTTTAAATCAATTTGATGAGTTAAATGGTAAGAAGTTGCGTTTAGCGAATATGGTAATTGAATTAAAGGATTTCAAACAAAAAGGAAATATATGAAATGGTATGGTATTATAATGTTGGAAAATGGATTCTTGGAATTTAATTTCAAGTTAAAAGTGGCGTTTATTTGACATTTACTTAATCAAACAAATTAAGTAAATAGATGAGACTGGAAAGAGATTTCAAATGTAAGAATTGGTTTACAAAACCAGTTTGAAATCGATATGGTAAAGGAGATTTTTGGTGAGGTGTTAAGTGGAAACTTTTATTATTCTAAGGTAAGAACGGGTTGATCAAGGTCTGAGAGGTAACTAAAATACCCTAACTTGATTGGCTTCACTATTATCGAGGAATAATAATAGTTTGAAGCGAGTGAAGGTGTTGAAATGGGTTCTACCCAACGCAAGGATTTGGGAAAGTAAATAATTATTGCAAAGATTAGTTTTCAAAAGAAATAAGAATAGTGATTCCAAATTATATCGAACATTTGTTATTTAATTAGAGTTCATCGAATATAGTAGAGTTAATCAAACATAGTTACTCAGAGAGAATTGCCATTGCATACGACTGCTAGCGTAATTCGCAGGGCTGTAGACAGCCTACGGCGGTCGGATGTTGCCTGAGGGAATCAGGCGTAACCATTGTGATCGCTGCGATCTAGAGTCAAGCGAATGAAGTCAAGTCGAGCATTAGTAAATCGATAGGAGTAATCAAGCCAAGTTAGTCGAGTTAAATAAGTCAAGGTTAGTCGAGTTAGAGTTAATCAATCAAAATAAACCTTTCAAAGTTAATCAAAGGAAATTTGGTTAAATACATTTTTAGGGGTCAAGTTGTGTTAAGTGCTGAATCAGCAAACTGATGTTATTCACACATTTGTTATTTGATAGTTAAATCACCGACTGTCAAACCAGACCAATACGATTGTTGGTATGGAAAGACCGGGATCGAATTTATATTCGGAAACCATTCCGACCAACAAATACGTGAAGAGATCAAAAGACAGTCGAGATGGAGCATTGAAGACTGTAGATCTTCCTAAACGGAAGAACCACTAATATTCTCTGCCTTGCAAGCAGAGATAAACTGTGATTCTGTCATGGTTGGAATCTACGGGTTGCAAGGACTTCTCGCTACTGATCCTTGGGGTGATTCCTATATGAGAGGCAGTAGGAGGGTGCCTTCAGTTCATCCTGTTCCTGGATGACTTGTATGGACGGATGTCTGACAGAGTATTTCCGAAGGATCACGTACGTTGATTTCTTCAAACGTATTATAGTTGGTTAGCTCCCAACTAGAGTATTTTTGTGGACGTCAATTAGTGATATCCAGAGGATCTGACGATGTGGCATTCAAAGTGAATGATGACCAGATGTTGTAAAAGGTAAATTCTAGCCTCAATCCTCATCAACCGGGAAATGACAAAAATCGGGTAGGCAGCATGGCCATGTGGGTCGCTCCCATTAGGGTGTATAACCACCTATCTAGAGAAATTCCATTTGCTTCTTAAATCTATATCGATGCTGTCCCTTTTCGGGCAGGCGGTTGCCGATCCCAACCGTCGGTGGTGTACATTCGATACACTCAAGCGAAATGAGTGGTCGGTCATGTGTGGGCCGGGTTGCAAGACGTTCTTGTTGAACCCAGTGTATTCACCTCTAGAGATACACGTGCGGAAGGTGGTCCCATACCTTGTCAAGTTGGAATCCAATATCCAATAAGCGCCCGCGGTTTTCGATTGTATATTATATATGGGGAGCGTAAGATGCAAGCGTTCCTCTAGATTGTTATTTACTTGTATTTAGACATTATGATAATATCAAAGAAAGATATTGATTTCAAATGTTTTGGGTTATAGTAAGGTAAAAGCCGTCCATGTTTATGTGTGGACTGGTCTTACTATTATCCTTTGATTTCAAAAGGATTTTCCAAAGTTAAACAAGTGTGTGTTCTGTGATTTTATCACTGATAGTATTCCAGACTGACATGGTGTACTTTGTTTTAAATCAAATGTGCTCGGGTCAGACCGAGTATGTTCCAGGTTAGGTTTCGCTTGGAGTTCAGGAGGCTGGAAGCAGGAGGGCTTTACCGTTAGTTATATAAAGTTATTTTCCGTTGTGACTGATGTATGTTGTACTCTGATGATTGGTATGTATATACAGTTCTTTTGTTTAAAGATATTTGATATTATATTTTATTCGTTCCGCTGTGAGATTCTGATGTGTTCTTCTTCTTTCTTCTATTCTAATATTTCTTTCTTCCTTTTCTCACCCTCTAAATTCTTTCTCATGACAATCTGGGGGTTCGATACTTGGGTTTTTGGCAAGCGATACGGGTTTATGTATTGTTGTCGAAGACTCGAGCGTCGAGCTTTTTCCCTGGGTCATTACAGTGGTATCAGAGCTATTGGTTTAATGATTAACCTTGGCTCTGTGGTGTGACTCGATAGAGATGGGGTTAGCAACACCCTAGATTGAGTTTGAGTAGATATACGAGAGAGCGTATTTGTGATTTGATACAAAATTATTTTTGGAAAATTTCTTTTGTCCAATTTATTTTATAATAAAATAAAAGTAATGATTATTATATTATGGGCAATCGATTGATTTATTTGTTTGACATGTTTGGATGGTGTGCTCGATCTCTTGAATATGAACCTGAACATGAATCGATTTGGTTTAAAACCGATATAAAAGGAATAACTCGAATAAATCCATCCAGAGTAATAAATTTGAATGGATAAATAAAGGAATAAACGAAGTGATTATAAATTGTTATAATCTCGTGTGGAGTGAATTGTGTGTGATTGGTCGATATGAATGATATGGAAGTTTTGAACATAACTGACATTTGTTTGATGACTAATAAGTTGAGAACAGGTGCAGAAGTGCCAATTCAGTTTAAAATCCATCACAGAGGACATTCTGGAGTTAATTGAATCCAGTTTGAGTAAGAATTGAATAATAATTGAGCAAGCTCAAGTATGATATATCGTTTATCGCATAATAACGCTCGCCAAAAGGTACGCCTATGCACATATGAAATTTTGGTTTTTATTTGGGTTTTGAGTTTGGATTTTGAATTTTTCCAACCATGAGAGTCGATGTATCTTTATTTCTTGATCCTGCGATATTGCAGATGTCCTCCGTACAGGGGAAGCTCTACCGAAATTTTTCCAAAATTTAAAATGTTAGATTTTTTTTGGAAAATTCTTTTATTTGAATCAAATTGGTTTTAAAACCAATTAAATTTGTTTTGGAAATAAAAAGCGAGTTTCAAATTTATTATAAAGTAGAGGGATTTGTAACGTTCTTTCTTACCTTAGCAATTTCGAGGACAAAATTATTTTAAGGGGGGAAGAATGTAACGACCCGTGTTTTGGCCGTCAAATATTTAATTTAATTTATTATTTTAAATATTATATTTGAAGGGTCAATGAATTTTAATATTTAATTTGTTATTTAAAACGAAGTTTAACATTAATTTTATTTATAATTTAAAACGAGCTTGAAAATGGCGTGCAGTTCATAATATTCGGTTTTGAACTTCAACTGAAAATACATGATCTGATATAAGTCGGATTTCTATGAAACAAGAAACATTGGGATCGTGTTGACGATAATTTTCATATGAAAGAGAAAAATTCAGATTTCGCTGTATAATTTGCAAGTTATGGTCAAATCAAAATTTGAAAAAAACGTTATGGAAATCGATATCAACCTTTAAAATGGCCGTTTTGCAAATGGACTCAGATTTCAACAAAATCAGTTTCATTAGAACCGTGTCGTTAAATTATTGTACGGTGTTGAGTTGCGTGGCAAACCGATGTCATATGTGACCACGGTAGTCATAAACGCCCATTCAATTTCTCTAGCGCGTAATTAAATTTATAAAGGGTTATTTGGGTATAACTTGAACAGACGATCGAATTAGGCCGCGAAACCAATTCCATTGAGTTCGTATCGTCGATTAGAGTCAGAATAGGTATATAGTTTGCTATTTTTGGATACCGGATAATTTGGCCTTAAAAATGACATTGCGGTGCGCGTAAAAATAGCCTACCGGAGAAACAGTCTCAGAATGCGACGAAACTGGTGTCGTTGGGTTCGTATTGAAAAATTATTATAATATTTCAAAGTTTCAAGTTGATTCGATTTATCGGGTGATCATGAAAAATTTAAACACGTATTTATTCCTGGTTTTATAAAGGAAATTTTTTCAAACGATGTCGGATTTCGACGAAACTTGTCCCGTTGGGTTTAGAATGCCTTTTTACACCAAGATTAGCTTTTTTATCAGTAAACGGAGTATTATATGATAGGGTACTTGGTACTTTGCATAAACAAATATTCTTAAAACATGTAGTGTGACTAACTTTCAAAAGTAGCAAAATTAGAAGCAACTGGCATGTGAACTGTTTTGTATTTATGACAGTATGGAACCATTTTTTTTAATTTATATCAAGACTTGTGCCCCACACTATTGAAGCCTTGTGTCCCAAACCTCTACCCGTGCTGACCAAGTAAAATATATTTTTCTTTCTCGAATCCCATGCGCAAGTAGCCTGTATTCTACCTCAGTACAGTATTTCTATTTACGTTGGACCAATCAAATTTTAAAGTGTGCCAACCAAGTTTCTGGGATCCTGTACGTGCTTTCTTTTCAGTAAAACCGTGCCGACAAAGGAACTCAAAAGAAATGATGTGTCAGTAGCTTGCGCACCACGCCCTTACACCCTTATAAATATCCGCCCATCGTTTATTTCTTTCTAGAAAAAAAAACGTTAGAAGAGGAAATGGGAGAACTGGCATGCGTTTAAGGATGTGGGAAGGCTTGCCCATGCAAGCAACGTTAGTACAAAGGGGGGTTGCGAGGAGAAGCATAGCAGTTTGGAAATTGAAGTGTTTTGAGAAGTGAAGAAGAGGATGCGTTGGAAGGGAAGTTTGAAGGTACTGAAGTGTGTAAAATAGAAAGAAGCAAAAATGGAAAGTACGTGAAACATTCAGTCGATGCAAGAAAGCACAGTAGCTTTCGGTCTGGTGTTCTTTGCGTTGGCTTGTGCATGGTCTAGGCTTGCGGACCTTTCAGAAAAAAAAAAGAACGAAGGAAAAGGACAGTAACGCAAGGAAGTAGAGATGGAAGGGTAATGTACAGCAATTGGTGAGTGTTCTTGTGACTGAAAAGAGGTACAGATTTGTACTTGGTGGTGCGGTGCGAAGGTACAGGGGTCGAAGTGGTTTTGTTAGTAGGGAGGAGGAAAAGGTGGAGTTGGTGTTTTAGTTGAACGATGAAGGAATCGGGGTCGTGAGCGTCAGGAAAGAAGAAAACACGTTGGAATACTAACGTTAATCATGGGGACATGGCAAGGATTAGCTGAAATCAAGGTAATTAGTTAAGGTAAATATTTAATTAATAATTTATTTTGTTTTAATAATCGTATATTATATACCGAACTTTAAATCAACGTAACTTTCGTATACGATAATGAAAACTGACAAAATTGGATCCGTTGGGATCGCAGGAACGAAATCTATCTGATGGCACTAACTAGGAGTTGATCTGACGCAGTTGAAAATTCAGCGAATTTAGAATGTCCGTTCAAGATTTAAAGGAACAAACGCGTCAATCATCGACCAGAACAAAATCTGGTGAGTTAATTCTCACACCTTCTGGAATCCTGTGATGTGGTACATTCATAGTGAAATACATTTTACAGTTAACAGTTTAAATTGGTTGGTTGGATGCGGTGTATGCAATTTATTGTTATTGTTTGATTGGTTGCAGTTATTTATTTAATTCGTATATTTTTATCAACTGACACCTGTGATGCAGGGAAGGACAGGTTGGAGGGATCCGACCGGATTCCTCAATGTAAACTGTATTTTTGTTTGTGGGGCATACATATGAATTGTTCACCCTGACTGACACCGAAACTTGTTTGAATGTTGATAGTTGAATATATATCCATCGTTGTTGTGGTTAAAATCAACCGACTGCGTTGACTGAGTCATTGACAGTAAATGGCCCTAGTGTGTGGTTGTAACGTCGTTCAACCGTCAGATGAATTGACGTGGTTTTAAAGTTATAAATTATTTATAACTAGATTAAAGTGATTCAATTATTTTATATGAGGGTTTTAATCAGGAAATTATTAAATAAAAAATTTTATCGAGTTAAAGGAAATTGTTTAAATGTTTGGATCAGTCGTAAAAGTACAGACCCAAGGGATTTACCTACGAGTTGATAAACGGGATAATGGTTTTAAACAATTAAATAGTGATTTAAATTAATTAATTTAATTAATAAATTTAAAAAGGGAAATGACAGTGGAAATCAGTTAAAGTTAACTGAATGTATGGCTAATGAATTCGACTATTTTACTTGGAAATGATAAGTGAATTAAATGGATTTGGATTTCTGGATTAAATGATTAGTTAATGTTGTATTAACTATAACTTAATAATTAACAAATTGGTTAGAGTTCATATAGTTAATTATTATTTAATAAGTTTTGGAAGGGATAATGATCTCATTTTAGTTAATAGCGAAGTTAACTATTTTTATAGTTAATGATAATGTTATAATTGTCTTAATTATAAATAATTAGAGGAATGACTATAGTTAAGAATAAAATTAAGAAAGGATAAAGTAGCATCAAGGTTTGGTCAAAGAGACGATAAGAGGTTTTATAAAGGGATTTAGAATTCGAGTATTCAAACGAGAATTTGTAAATGTGATTGGTAAAGTGAACGTGGGAATTTGATGTAAGTTTTACTTAATTGTTGAATTAAGTAAAGTAAACTCAATTGAATCGAACCCTTTTAAAGGCGATGGTTAATACATAGGAAATAGATAAAATTTTAAGCTAAGTATTATGAGTGGTTAAGCAGATTAGGGTAAGCGATTTGGAAACAAATCCAACCAGGGTTTTAAAAGGATTTTAAATCAATTTGATGAGTTAAATGGTAAGTAGTTGCGTTTAGCGAATATGGTAATTGAATTAAAGGATTTCAAACAAAAAGGAAATATATGAAATGGTATGGTATTATAATGTTGGAAAATGGATTCTTGGAATTTAATTTCAAGTTAAAAGTGGCGTTTATTTGACATTTACTTAATCAAACAAATTAAGTAAATAGATGAGACTGGAAAGAGATTTCAAATGTAAGAATTGGTTTACAAAACCAGTTTGAAACCAAGATGGTAAAGGAGATTTTTGGTGAGGTGTTAAGTGGAAACTTTTATTATTCTAAGGTAAGAACGGGTTGATCAAGGTCTGAGAGGTAACTAAAATACCCTAACTTGATTGGCTTCACTATTATCGAGGAATAATAATAGTTTGAAGCGAGTGAAGGTGTTGAAATGGGTTCTACCCAACGCAAGGATTTGGGAAAGTAAATAATTATTGCAAAGATTAGTTTTCAAAAGAAATAAGAATAGTGATTCCAAATTATATCGAACATTTGTTATTTAATTAGAGTTCATCGAATATAGTAGAGTTAATCAAACATAGTTACTCAGAGAGAATTGCCATTGCATACGACTGCTAGCATAATTCGCAGGGCTGTAGACAGCCTATGGCGGTCGGATGTTGCCTGAGGGAATCAGGCGTAACCATTGTAATCGCTGCGATCTAGAGTCAAGCGAATGAAGTCAAGTCGAGCATTAGTAAATCGATAGGAGTAATCAAGCCAAGTTAGTCGAGTTAAATAAGTCAAGGTTAGTCGAGTTAGAGTTAATCAATCAAAATAAATCTTTCAAAGTTAATCAAAGGAAATTTGGTTAAATACATTTTTAGGGGTCAAGTTGTGTTAAGTGCTGAATCAGCAAACTGATGTTATTCACACATTTGTTATTTGATAGTTAAATCACCGACTATCAAACCAGACCAATACGAATTTTGGTATGGAAAGACCGGGATCGAATTTATATTTGGAAACCATTCCGACCAACAAATACGTGAAGAGATCAAAAGACAGTCGAGATGGAGCATTGAACACTGTTGATCTTCCTAAACGGAAGAACCACTAATATTCTCTGCCTTGCAAGCAGAGATAAACTATGATTCTGTCATTGTTGGAATCTACGGGTTGCAAGGACTTCTCGCTACTGATCCTTGGGGTGATTCCTATATGAGAGGCAGTAGGAGGGTGCCTTCAGTTCATCCTGTTCCTGGATGACTTGTATGGACGGATGTCTGACAGAGTATTTCCGAAGGATCACGTACGTTGATTTCTTCAAACGTATTATAGTTGGTTAGCTCCCAGCTAGAGTATTTTTGTGGACGTCAATTAGTGATATCCAGAGGATCTGACGATGTGGCATTCAAAGTGAATGATGACCAGATGCTGTAAAAGGTAAATTCTAGCCTCAAGCCTCATCAACCGGGAAATGACAAAAATCGGGCAGGCAGCATGGCTATGTGGGTCGCTCCCATTAGGGTGTAAAACCACCTATCTAGAGAAATTCCATTTGCTTCTTAAATCTATATCGATGCTGTCCCTTTTCGGGCAGGCGGTTGCTGATCCCAACCGTCGGTGGTATACATTCGATACACTCAAGCGAAATGAGTGGTCGGTCATGTGTGGGACGGGTTGCAAGACGTTCTTGTTGAACCCAGTGTATTCACCTCTAGAGATACACGTGCGGAAGGTGGTCCCATACCTTGTCAAGTTGGAATCCAATATCCAATAAGCGCCCGCGGTTTTCGATTGTATATTATATATGGGGAGCGTGAGATGCAAGCGTTCCTCTAGATTGTTATTTACTTGTATTTAGACATTATGATAATATCAAAGAAAGATATTGATTTCAAATGTTTTGGGTTATAGTAAGGTAAAAGCCGTCCGTGTTTATGTGTGGACTGGTCTTACTATTATCCTTTGATTTCAAAAGGATTTTCCAAAGTTAAACAAGTGTGTGTTCTGTGATTTTATCACTGATAGTATTCCAGACTGACCCGGTGTATTTTGTTTTAAATCAAATGTGCTCGGGTCAGACCGAGTATGTTCCAGGTTAGGTTTCGCTTGGAGTTCAGGAGGCTGGAAGCAGGAGGGCTTCACCGTTAGTTATATAAAGTTATTTTCCGTTGTGACTGATGTATGTTGTACTCTGATGATTGGTATGTATATACAGTTCTTTTGTTTAAAGATATTTGATATTATATTTTATTCGTTCCGCTGTGAGATTCTGATGTTTTCTTCTTCTTTCTTCTATTCTAATATTTCTTTCTTCCTTTTCTCACCCTCTAAATTCTTTCTCATGACAATCTGGGGGTTCGATACTTGGGTTTTTGGCAAGCGATACGGGTTTATGTATTGTTGTCGAAGACTCGAGCGTCGAGCTTTTTCCCTGGGTCATTACACTGGTATCAGAGCTATTGGTTTAATGATTAACCTTGGCTCTGTGGTGTGACTCGATAGAGATGGGGTTAGCAACACCCTAGATTGAGTCTGAGTAGATATACGAGAGAGCGTATTTGTGATTTGATACAAAATTATTTTTGGAAAATTTCTTTTGTCCAATTTATTTTATAATAAAATAAAAGTAATGATTATTATATTATGGGCAATCGATTGATTTATTTGTTTGACATGTTTGGATGGTGTGATCGATCTCTTGAATATGAACCTGAACATGAATCGATTTGGTTTAAAACCAATATAAAAGGAATAACTCGAATAAATCCATCCAGAGTAATAAATTTGAGTGGATAACTAAAGAAATAAACGAAGTGATTATAAATTGTTATAATCTCGTGTGGAGTGAATTGTGTGTGATTGGTCGATATGAATGATATGGATGTTTTGAACATAACTGACATTTGTTTGATGACTAATAAGTTGAGAACAGGTGCAGAAGTGCCAATTCAGTTTAAAATCCATCACAGAGGACATTCTGGAGTTAATTGAATCCAGTTTGAGTAAGAATGAATAATAATTGAGCAAGCTTAAGTATGATATATCGTTTATCGCATAATAACGCTCGCCAAAAGGTACGCCTACGCACATATGAAATTTTGGTTTTTATTTGGGTTTTGAGTTTGGATTTTGAATTTTTCCAACCATGAGAGTCGATGTATCTTTATTTCTTGATCCTGCGATATTGCAGATGTCCTCCGTACAGGGGAAGCTCTACCGAAATTTTTCCAAAATTTAAAATGTTAGATTTTTTTTTGGAAAATTCTTTTATTTGAATCAAATTGGTTTTAAAACCAATTAAATTATTTTTGGAAATAAAAAGCGAGTTTCAAATTTATTATAAAGTAGAGGGATTTGTAACGTTCTTTCTTACCTTAGCAATTTCGAGGACGAAATTATTTTAAGGGGAGAAGAATGTAACGACCCGTGTTTTGGCCATCAAATATTTAATTTAATTTATTATTTTAAATATTATATTTGAAGGGTTAATGAATTTTAATATTTAAATTGTTATTTAAAACGAAGTTTAACATTAATTTTATTTATAATTTAAAACGAGCTTGAAAATGGCGTGCAGTTCATAATATTCGGTTTTGAACTTCAACTGAGAATACATGATCTGATATAAGTCGGATTTCTATGAAACAAGAAACATTGGGAGCGTGTTGACGATAATTTTCATATGAAAGAGAAAAATTCAGATTTCGCTGTATAATTTGCAAGTTATGGTCAAATCAAAATTTGAAAAAAACGCTATGGAAATAGATATCAACCTTTAAAATGGCCGTTTTGCAAATGGACTCAGATTTCAACGAAATCATTTTCATTAGAACCGTGTCGTTAAATTATTGTATGGTGTTGAGTTGCATGGCAAACCGATGTCATATGTGACCACGGTAGTCATAAACGCCCATTCAATTTCTCTAGCGCGTAATTAAATTTATAAAGGGTTATTTGGGTATAACTTGAACAGACGATCGAATTAGGCCGCGAAACCAATTCCATTGAGTTCGTATCATCGATTAGAGTCAGAATAGGTATATAGTTTGATATTTTTGGATACCGGATAATTTGGCCTTAAAAATGACATTGCGGTGCGCGTAAAAATAGCCTACCGGAGAAACAGTCTCAGAATGCGACGAAACTGGTGTCGTTGGGTTCGTATTGAAAAATTATTATAATATTTCAAAGTTTCAAGTTGATTCGATTTATCGGGTGATCATGAAAAATTTAAACACGTGTTTATTCCTGGTTTTATAAAGGAAATTTTTTCAAACGATGTCGGATTTCGACGAAACTTGTCCCGTTGGGTTCAGAATACCTTATTACACCAAGATTAGCTTTTTTATCAGTAAACGGAGTATTATATGACAGGGTACTTGGTACTTTGCATAAACAAATATTCTTAAAACATGTAGTGTGACTAACTTTCAAAAGTAGCAAAATTAGAAGCAACTGGCATGTGAACTGTTTTGTATTTATGACAGTATGGAACCATTTTTTTTAATTTATATCAAGACTTGCGCCCCACACTATTGAAGCCTTGTGTCCCAAACCTCTACCCGTGCTGACCAAGTAAAATATATTTTTCTTTCTCGAATCCCATGCGCAAGTAGCCTGTATTCTACCTCAGTACAGTATTTCTATTTACGTTGGACCAATCAAATTTTAAAGTGTGCCAACCAAGTTTCTGGGATCCTGTACGTGCTTTCTTTTCAGTAAAACCGTGCCGACAAAGGAACTCAAAAGAAATGATGTGTCAGTAGCTTGCGCACCACGCCCTTACACCCTTATAAATATACGCCCATCGTTTATTTCTTCCTAGAAAAAAAAACGTTAGAAGAGGAAATGGGAGAACTGGCATGCGTTTAAGGATGTGGGAAGGCTTGCCCATGCAAGCAACGTTAGTACAAAGGGGGGTTGCGAGGAGAAGCATAGCAGTTTGGAAATTGAAGTGTTTTGAGAAGTGAAGAAGAGGATGCGTTGGAAGGGAAGTTTGAAGGTACTGAAGTGTGTAAAATAGAAAGAAGCAAAAATGGAAAGTACGTGAAACATTCAGTCGATGCAAGAAAGCACAGTAGCTTTCGGTCTGGTGTTCTTTGCGTTGGCTTGTGCATGGTCTAGGCTTGCGGACCTTTCAGAAAAAAAAAAGAACGAAGGAAAAGGACAGTAACGCAAGGAAGTAGAGATGGAAGGGTAATGTACAGCAATTGGGGAGTGTTCTTGTGACTGAAAAGAGGTACAGATTTGTACTTGGTGGTGCGGTGCCAAGGTACAGGGGTCGAAGTGGTTTTGTTAGTAGGGAGGAGGAAAAGGTGGAGTTGGTGTTTCAGTTGAACGACGAAGGAATCGGGGTCGTGAGCGTCAGGAAAGAAGAAAACACGTTGGAATACTAACGTTAATCATGGGGACATGGAAAGGATTAGCTGAAATCAAGGTAATTAGTTAAGGTAAATATTTAATTAATAATTTATTTTGTTTTAATAATCGTATATTATATACCGAACTTTAAATCAACGTAACTTTCGTATACGATAATGAAAACTGACGAAACTGGATCCGTTGGGATCGCAGGAACGAAATCTATCTGATGGCACTAACTAGGAGTCGATCTGACGTAGTTGAAAATTCAGCGAATTTAGAACGCTCGTTCAAGATTTAAAGGAACAAACGCGTCAATCATCGACCAGAACAAAATCTGGTGAGTTGATTCTCACACCTTCTGGAATCCTGTGATGTGGTACATTCATAGTGAAATACATTTTACAGTTAACAGTTTAAATTGGTTGGTTGGATGCGGTGTATGCAATTTATTGTTATTGTTTGATTGGTTGCAGTTATTTATTTAATTCGTATATTTTTATCAACTGACACCTGTGATGCAGGGAAGGACAGGTTGGAGGGATCCGACCGGATTCCTCAATGTAAACTGTATTTTTGTTTGTGGGGCATACATATGAATTGTTCACCCTGACTGACACCGAAACTTGTTTGAATGTTGATAGTTGAATATATATCCATCGTTGTTGTGGTTAAAATCAACCGACTGCGTTGACTGAGTCATTGACAGTAAATGGCCCTAGTGTGTGGTTGTAACGTCGTTCAACCGTCAGATGAATTGATGTGGTTATAAAGTTATAAATTATTTATAACTGGATTAAAGTGATTCAATTATTTTATATGAGGGTTTTAATCAGGAAATTATTAAATAAATATTTTTAATCGAGTTAAAGGAAATTGATTAAATGTTTGGATCAGTCGTAAAGTACAGACCCAAGGGATTTACCTACGAGTTGATAAACAGGATAATGGTTTTAAACAATTAAATAGTGATTTAAATTAATTAATTTAATTAATAAATTTAAAAAGGGAAATGACAGTGGAAATCAATTAAAGTTAACTGAATGTATGGCTAATGAATTCGACTGTTTTACTTGGAAATGATAAGTGAATTAAATGGATTTGGATTTCTGGATTAAATGATTAGTTAATATTGTATTAACTATAACTTAATAATTAGCAAATTGGTTAGAGTTCATATAGTTAATTAATATTTAATAAGTTTTGGAAGGGATAATGATCTCATTTTAGTTAATAGCGAAGTTAACTATTTTTATAGTTAATGATAAAGTTATAATTGTCTTAATTATAAATAATTAGAGGAATGAATATAGTTAAGAATAAAATTAAGAAAGGATAAAGTAGCATCAAGGTTTGGTCAAAGAGACGATAAGAGGTTTTATAAAGGGATTTACAATTCGAGTATTCAAACGAGAATTTGTAAATGTGATTAGTAAAGTGAACGTGGGAATTTGATGTAAGTTTTACTTAATTGTTGAATTAAGTAAAGTAAACTCAATTGAATCGAACCCTTTTAAAGGCGATGGTTAATACATAGGAAATAGATAAAATTTTAAGCTAAGTATTATGAGTGGTTAAGCAAATTAGGGTAAGCGATTTGGAAACAAATCCAACCAGGGTTTTAAAAGGATTTTAAATCAATTTGATGAGTTAAATGGTAAGAAGTTGCGTTTAGCGAATATGGTAATTGAATTAAAGGATTTCAAACAAAAAGGAAATATATGAAATGGTATGGTATTATAATGTTGGAAAATGGATTCTTGGAATTTAATTTCAAGTTAAAGTGGCATTTATTTGACATTTACTTAATCAAACAAATTGAGTAAATAGATGAGACTGGAAAGAGATTTCAAATGTAAGAATTGGTTTACAAAACCAGTTTGAAATCGAGATGGTAAAGGAGATTTTGGTGAGGTGTTAAGTGGAAACTTTTATTATTCTAAGGTAAGAACGGGTTGATCAAGGTCTGAGAGGTAACTAAAATACCCCAACTTGATTGGCTTCACTATTATCGAGGAATAATATTAGTTTGAAGCGAGTGAAGGTGTTGAAATGGGTTCTACCCTATACGAGGAATATCCAACTCTAACGCAAGGATTTGGGAAAGTAAATAATTATTGCAAAGATTAGTTTTCAAAAGAAATAAGAATAGTGATTCCAAATTATATCGAACATTTGTTATTTAATTAGAGTTCATCGAATATAGTAGAGTTAATCAAACATAGTTACTCAGAGAGAATTGCCATTGCATACGACTGCTAGCGTAATTCGCAGGGCTGCAAACAGCCTACGGCGGTCGGATGTTGCCTGAGGGAATCAGGCGTAACCATTGTGATCGCTGCGATCTAGAGTCAAGCGAATGAAGTCAAGTCGAGCATTAGTAAATCGATAGGAGTAATCAAGCCAAGTTAGTCGAGTCAAGGTTAGTCGAGTTAGAGTTAATCAATCAAAATAAATCTTTCAAAGTTAATCAATGGAAATTTGGTTAAATACATTTTTAGGGGTCAAGTTGTGTTAAGTGCTGAATCAGCAAACTGATGTTATTCACACATTTGTTATTTGATAGTTAAATCACCGACTATCAAACCAGACCAATACGATTGTTGGTATGGAAAGACCGGGATCGAATTTATATTCGGAAACCATTCCGACCAACAAATACGTGAAGAGATCAAAAGACGGTCGAGATGGAGCATTGAAGACTGTAGATCTTCCTAAACGGAAGAACCACTAATATTCTCTGCCTTGCAAGCAGAGATAAACTGTGATTCTGTCGTGGTTGGAATCTACGGGTTGCAAGGACTTCTCGCTACTGATCCTTGGGGTGATTCCTATACGAGAGGCAATAGGAGGGTGCCTTCAGTTCATCCTGTTCCTGGATGACTTGTATGGACGGATGTCTGACAGAGTATTTCCGTAGGATCACGTACGTTGATTTCTTCAAACGTATTATAGTTGGTTAGCTCCCAGCTAGAGTATTTTTGTGGACGTCAATTAGTGATATCCAGAGGATCTGACGATGTGGCATTCAAAGTGAATGATGACCAGATGTTGTAAAAGGTAAATTCTAGCCTCAAGCCTCATCAACCGGGAAATGACAAAAATCGGGCAGGCAGCATGGCTATGTGGGTCGCTCCCATTAGGGTGTATAACCACCTATCTAGAGAAATTCCATTTGCTTCTTAAATCTATATTGATGCTGTCCCTTTTCGGGCAGGCGGTTGCTGATCCCAACCGTCGGTGGTATACATTCGATACACTCAAGCGAAATGAGTGGTCGGTCATGTGTGGGCCGGGTTGCAAGACGTTCTTGTTGAACCCAGTGTATTCGCCTCTAGAGATACACGTGCGGAAGGTGGTCCCATACCTTGTCAAGTTGGAATCCAATATCCAATAAGCGCCCGCGGTTTTCGATTGTATATTATATATGGGGAGCGTGAGATGCAAGCGTTTCTCTAGATTGTTATTTACTTGTATTTAGACATTATGATAATATCAAAGAAAGATATTGATTTCAAATGTTTTGGGTTATAGTAAGGTAAAAGCCGTCCGTGTTTATGTGTGGACTGGTCTTACTATTATCCTTTGATTTCAAAAGGATTTTCCAAAGTTAAACAAGTGTGTGTTCTGTGAATTTATCACTGATAGTATTCCAGACTGACCCGGTGTATTTTGTTTTAAATCAAATGTGCTCGGGTCAGACCGAGTATGTTCCAGGTTAGGTTTCGCTTGGAGTTCAGGAGGCTGGAAGCAGGAGGGCTTCACCGTTAGTTATATAAAGTTATTTTCCGTTGTGACTGATGTATGTTGTACTTTGATGATTGGTATGTATATACAGTTCTTTTTTTTAAAGATATTTGATATTATATTTTATTCGTTCCGCTGTGAGATTCTGATGTGTTCTTCTTCTTTCTTCTATTCTAATATTTCTTTCTTCCTTTTCTCACCCTCTAAATTCTTTCTCATGACAATCTGGGGGTTCGATACTTGGGTTTTTGGCAAGCGATACGGGTTTATGTATTGTTGTCGAAGACTCGAGCATCGAGCTTTTCCCTGGGTCGTTATATTCTCAATCCAATACCATTTCGGATTCTAATTTCACAAATCCAATCTTATTCGATTTCAATTCAACATCAGTTACCACTTAACTGACTTTGCTTTAATTCAAATCTGCTTTCACAAATTTCTGTTAAATTTGTTTTTAATTCAAACAGTCTTTCCCTGGGATTTTTTAAACAGTTTACTCTTTTCAAAAATCAAATTTTCACTTTTGAATATGTCACTGTGCCCTTAATTAATATTCCATTAGTTAAATCACTCCTCTATTTCTTTATCAATATTTGTTAACCAAATGTTTTCAATAACCATATTGCCCTTTTATGTTATTTGGAAAACATTTCCGAATATCTCCTTCCTTTATTTTCTAAACTTTTAGAAAATATATGCTATTTATAATTGGAAAATATTCCAATTACTTATCTATTTTCCGATCTCGTTTATTTCTACACTTAGGAAATATTCTTTATTCTATTTCCAAGCTTACATTTATTTGGGTTAAAATGGATGTTGTGTAAAACATCGCTACAACAACCCAAATACTATATTCAACTAACTCTTATTCAACATTGATCTTCGAGCCTGAAATCTTACCATTTATTTGTTAATAATGAAATCAATCAAGTTGGGGTATAACTACCTCTCAGACCTTGACTGAATAACATTTATAACGTCAAAACAGATATGACTACTTACTCGAATAATCAATACCATACAACTACTTATTCACTTTTAAACACATATACACCTTCTCTTTCTTTTCTTACGAGATTTTATTCCTAGTCTCCCCTTTTTGATTTTTACTACTCTATTTCTAAGTTCGTTTCCTTATCGACTTCTATATATATATATATATATATATATATATATATATATATATCGATACGTTGATTTCTAACTATCAAATTATCTTAAAAATATTCTAACTCCTTAAATTCCCGGAAAAATTCGCCATAACCTCCTTTGTACCGGGAGCATCGGGAAAATCCCCAAACTGCCACACAGGCCTTCTCCAATCAAAAAGAAAAAGAAAGCCAAGCGGCTAGCCGATACGATGCATAAAATCTCATATATGAATTAAGTACATACCTTTTTGTTGAGCATACTATTTATATACCTTCATACCTTATCCATACCTATCTCATATATATCCATACATTTCTAATTCATTCCAACTTAATCCAATCGTTTTAACTTATTTCGTTAAGTGATTTTCAAATTACTGGTTTGCCCATTTCACCTTCATATTTGAGTGTAACATGTTCAAATATATTTTAACTTGTTTATCAACTAATTGAATTCCCTTTCAATTCTATTTGAATTTCCTATATTCAAATTCCAATTCAATTCTCTTATTCAAATTCTATACTTGAATTTCATTTCAAATCTCTTATTCAAATTCTATATTTTAATTTTGTTTCAATTTCCTTATTCAAATTCTATATTTGAATTTCATTTCAATTCTATTTGAATCTTCTATATTCAAATTTCATTTTCACTTCTATTATTCAAATCTTCTTTATTCAATTCTCATTTGAATTTCTATATTCAAATCCCCTTTGAATTTTCTATATTCAAATCCCCTTTGAATTTTCTTATTTACATTCTATGTTTGAACTTCCTTTATTCAAATTCCTTTTCAAACTTTCTTTACTCATTCTTTATTATAAATCCCATTTGAAATTCAACACAACTTGTCTTTCCCAAAACAATTTCAAAACGGTATCTTTGGTAGTAATTCGTCACTTACAACTCGAAAATGAATACTGATGATGCAGCTGTCATCATCAGAATCTATTTTCCAGCGATCGAAGTGAGTTCAATACTATAAAACCATTTCTAAACATTTCCACTTTGAAATTTATTTCAAAATATAATTCACACTGCTTGTAAAACAATTTAAAATCTCCCAGGATCTTAAATTTTCCTTATTCTTAATCCAAATCCATTTACAAACACTTATCCAATTTTCCAGAATTTTAATTCAATTTCTGGTTTAAATTTCATATTTAACTCATCTGATTTCACGTATTTTACTTATATGAATTTTGATTGGTTATTTACATAACCATTAAATTTATAATCTTACTCGACTATAATAACAACCAATATATCCAATATGTATCAAATATACTTTAGGTAAAATTATTTTTATTTACCCTCTTTTCAAAACATATCGTGCCGACCCATCGTATTCGAGTGTTTAGTAACTCCTACCGATACAGTGGATCAAACTGATCGACCAGAACTCATAAACAACTCAACCAATGAATCACCACAATATAAAACAATTTTTATATCAATAACAAGTACGCTCACTCGTATATATATACACTCAAACTCAATCTAGGGCATTACTAACGCTATCTCTACCGAGTCACGCCACAGAGCCAAGTAATTCTTAACTTAAGCTCTGATACCAATTGTAATGACCCGGATTTTCGGCGACTTTGGTTATCGACATAAGCACGATGTCGATAACCAAAACATCGAAAAATCCTGGTAATTAGTGAAAGAAATTAGAGGGTGAGGAAAGATAAGATAGAAAATTAGAATAGAATAAGAAGAAGAACACAGCATCAGAGTAACACGAATCTCACAGCGGAACGAATAAATATATTTCATAACATAACTTTGAAATACAAATCTGTACTTGAATATACATATCATTATCAAAGTACAACACTTACAACATAGCGGAAATAACTATAGCTATATGATCCTGAAGCCTCCTGCTCCAAGCTCTTCAAGTGTATCTGTAAAATCCCGACTACTTGACTGCCCATACAAATTTAGGCACCCAAGAGTTTAGGGAAAACAACAAAATAAACTCTAGGTCAGTCATGGGACTAGTGTGAGTAAAACAGTTTAAAACAGTTGAACAAGTAAACGATATCTCATAAGACCATGCAGCATAACGGAACGGGTTTTTCCCTTATGAGAATCCAAAATATATTTATATCAAAAACCTTTTGATATTATAATAATGTCTATCAACCAAAACTATAATAATCATCAAGCAGAAACGCTTTCATCTCACGTTCTACATATATAGTATACAATCAAAAACTGCAAGCACGTATTGGGTAATGGATTTCCAACTATGACAAGGTATGGAACCACCTATCGCTCGTGTACCTCTAGAGAGGAATACACTGGGTTCAACAAGAACAACTTGCAACCCAGCCACACATGACTGACCACTCATTTCGCTTGAGCGTATTGAATGTATATCACCAACGGCTGGGATCAGCAACCGTTTCCCGAATGGGACAGCATCAACAATAGATTTTTAGAAGTAAATGAAACTCTAGATCAGGTGATTATACACCCTACTTCGGTGCGACCGACTTAGCCATGCTGCCTGCCCGATTTCTGTCATTTACCGAATGTGAGGCTAGAAGCTACGCTTTATCATTACACCAGATTCACTTTGAATGTCACATCATCAAATCCATCCAATCACCGATTGACGTCCTCAACAATACATTATGTGTTAGCTAAAAGAAGTTTCCTTCTCCGCTTCCACTCTTGGTACGGTTGGAGAAATCAATATATGTGATCGTCTGGAAATATTCTGTCAGACATCCGTCCATACAAGTCATCCAGGAACAGGATGAACCAAAACACTATTCTGTAAACAGGATAGCCCTTGCATAACTCCGTCTTTAATTTCCTTTGGCATATATGATTCGCAACGCTTATGCCAATACAGAGTGGTTCTTTGGATAATAATCCAACCGGTCTCTCCATATTAACAACGTTAAAATGGTCAAAACTTCGATAGTCTGTGATTTAACTATCGAATAAAAACAGGTGTGCAAACAACGATATTATTTCCAAATGGAAATTATATCGATCAAACATCATTTAACATTCATCTCCTTAGTTCATTAATTTACTTATCTCCTGTTTCCCCATATTCAATATTTCTTATTTTCTAAATTTGGAAAGTATACGTTATTAACAATGGAAAACATTTCCATTTCTTGTTTTCTTTATTAGAAAACATTTCTGGTTTCTTATTTGGAAAACATTTCCAAAGCTTCTTCATTGGACTTAGACAGATGTTTAAACAAACCATCGCGATGCCAACTCAAACCATTTCCTTTACTGTCGAACCTTAACTATTCCTTAGTTAAAAACGAAGCCAATCAAGTTGGGGTAGAACTACCTCTCAGACCTTAACTGAACAACATTTCTAACTTTGAAATAGACAAAGTTCACTTTATATCCCTTTACTAACTTCCTTACTTGACCCTCATTCGAATAGCTATATTCGATTGACTCTTTCACTTAACTCTATTCGATTAACCCTTATCAATTAACTCTATTGGACTAACACTATTGGATTAACTCTATTTGACTAACGCTATTGATTTACTCATTTCACTTAACTCCTTTCGAATAGACTATATTCGATAACTCCTTTGCTTCTACTCTAATCGATTTAAACTAACATCGATTAACTCCTTTGCTTTAACTCTAATCGACTAAACTAACATCGATTAGCTCCTTTCACTTTAACTCTAATCGATTAAACTAACATCGATTAGTTCCTTTCACTTTAACTCTAATCGATTAAACTAACATCGATTAACTCCTTTGCTTTAACTCTAATCGATTAAACTAACATTGATTAATTCCTTTCACTTTAACTCTAATCGATTAAACTAACATCGATTAACTCCTTTGCTTTAACTCTAATCGATTAAACTAACATCGATTAACTCCTTTGCTTTAACTCTAATCGATTAACTAACATCGATTAGCTCCTTTTTAACTTAAACTCTAATCGATTAAACTAACATTGATTAGCTCCTTTTTCTTTATTCTCTAATCGATTAAACTAACATCGATTAGCTCCTTTGCTTTAACTCTAATCGATTTACTAACATCGATTAGCTCTTTTTAACTTTAACTCTAATCGATTAAATTAACATCGATTAACTCCTTTGCTTTAATTCTAATCGATTAACTAACATCGATTAACTCTTTTATTCTATTTGAATAAACTATTCATTTATAAAGATTTACTTTTAGTAACAATTCTTCACTTTACAAATGATTTCCCTTTTATAAAACTCTATTCGTTTTAAAAACATTTTTCCCTTTTATTTACTTTCGAAATATTTCCTTTTATAAAATCTGTTGATTTTATAAAATCCCTTTTATTTCAATATACATTGAAAAATCCTTTTTACATCCCAGGGTCTTTTATGATATTTAAAATATCGAATAAAAATGATCAACATCATTCCAACACCCATAATCCATAACAGATTATATAACACATCATATATCACAATATATGAAAACAATAAAATAAATGTTGAGGAATCCGGTCAGATTCCTCCAACCAGTTTCCCTACATCACAGATGTTAAACAATATAGATAACATCACTTTTCAGTTCCATATGATATATTCTGTTAAACAGAATCAATATAGAAATTCAACTAACTGACTAGCAGTTCAATCAAACAGTCAACACACAGCCAATCAGCCGATATCTAACAGTTCTAAAAATACAACATGAAATTATAAACTGTTTAGAGTTAGTGAGATTTACTCACATTTGCAGTTCACCGTTGAAGAACGATAAACTGTTATTTGATTTGAATCAAACAGTTTATTTCACCATAATTCAGACGAGTCCCAATCCACTTCTAGTCAGCTTCATTGTGAGGCTCTCGTCCATACGGTTCCAACGTGACAAACGGTTCGCGATTCTGACCTCGTATGGATGAGATATCATATTTATAAGTTGTGTACAATAATTAAATTAAACAAAACTTAATTAAACATTTATTTTGGGCTTTTACCCTTAATTTCTTGGCCCATCTCATTTCAAGCAGACTCGCACCATATTGAAACCCATCTTCCCCAATGTATAACGCGATGGCTGCTCCTGAACCGTAAACACCATTTCCAGGCTTCTTCCACCGATCGTTCATACTCCCCTTCCTTCGTATGTTGTAAAATCGCCACTTAACTCCAACTTCAATCACAAATATAAAACCTAAAATCACCACATAGAAAAAGTCCATTTCGTTCTTCCTGTAACATGAGTTCCTCCACTTTCTTCAACTGTTTCACCACCCACAGAGAGCTTCCGACCACTGCCTCATCGTCCTCTGACGCGCCACTGACTGGCCGACCCCCTGAGACTGACGTCACCAGATCCTTGTGCCCCACAGCTCGACCGCCATCAAAGAAACCGACCCCGTTCAAGTACAGTATTTCCGTTCATCCCTGCTACCTGCGATGGCCACTTCGATCAACCAACAGACATTGTCATTCCCAAATTCTTCACGTTGTTGTCCTATTACGATCTGGATGTTTTTATTTGATTTTGCAAGGATTGTTAGATCCGTGCTTTGCTTTGAGTATGGCTAGTTTTATACTATACGTAGAGGTAGGTAGATTAACTGGTGAAGGTGACACAACAGCGTGGCTTAGTTTTGATCCAAGAATTTGGTTATATTATATTATACTTGGTGTCCTATAGAAATTAGTTTAAAGTAAATATAGGGTTTCATTTGTTTTCAACGTGTATCCTAGCCAAGGACGTACAAGCATGTCATGGTCACTTCCGTTCCTTTTTGTTTATATGCGTACAAGCAATCTGGGATGCCATCCTTGTATAATTTGTTTCCTCTTTACGATATACAAGTTATACATTTCTTGTATTGTTGTTTACTCTTTACCCTTTTCCGGTTATAAACGGAATTTGTTTAGTAAGTCTCGCTTCTTTATCCTTTAGTTACTGCTATCGGCACATACAAAAATACCGTTGAAACGAGCGATGTGCCACGACCTCAAAAATATAATAATATCGGTAGATTAACTCATTTTGTGAATCCTCAAAATGTTGATTACAGGGTGCAAAATACTCCAAATAAAAAATTACTTATTTAATTAATTAAAAAATACAGTAAAATTCTAAAAATTAAATTATCACTATTTCCCAAAAGAACCTTGTTTTAATTCAAACCCGATCTCTAGTTATATCGAATAAACCGATATGGTCGATAAACGATTCTATAGCGACTATTTTAAAATTTGATTTGTACATATCTCAAAATCTACACGATGAAATCTTGATTTTGCTCTTCCACTAGAAAGATACACTCCACCAGCTCCACACTTTTCTTGTTTCACAGAAATCCGATTTAAAACGAACCCTGTATATTCAGTTGAAGTTCAAATCGCCAAATAGCGAACTGCAGCGCCATTTCAAGCTCTATTTTAATTATATTATAAATTCTAAGTTCAAACTGTCGTTCAAATAATGTATTCGTTATTCTAATTCAAATTTAAACTAAATTAAATATCATAGATGATCCAGTTCACACCATATCGCTATTTCAGCCAATTCTGATTATTTCAGAATTAAATATATTATTTAATTATTATTTAAATTAAATATTCACCATTATTTTATTCCACGACCATTTAATTCACTATACCACCATTGATACAATTAAATAAATTAATTATAATACCTCTGCCAATGCGGGTCATTACAATATTAGTTTTTGGGCTCCTAACCAATAACCTCACGGCGCAAGAAAGATGAGTTTAGTGTAGAAACAAGTGTATGTACAATTCATTTCCGCATTTCTGAATTTATTTAGAGAAACCCATCTTTCTCTTCTTTATCAAAACCCTAGGTTCTAAATCATCCAAAATCTAGTGCAAATCAAAGGGGTTTTGGACGATACTTGTAGAAATCAAAGCTGGGTAATCTTCTCTAACCTCTATGCCCATAAAAATGTGATTCTTATTTTGTATTTAACCTTAAAGTTGCTGGTTGGTTTTAGGTTTTTGAGTTTTTGGGTATTATGGTGATTAGCAAGGTGATTGCAAGGTTGTAGCAAGGCTTTATAAGAGATTAGCGAGCTATTGGAAGCATTAAAGGTAAGTTGTTTGATTCACACAATCTATTTCTGAAAATTTTGTTGCATGATAGAAATTTTAGCTTAGAAATGGTTGATTTGATGATTGATTGGGTTGCAATATGGTTTTGGGTTCAAGTGGTTGTTTGATTGTGCTGGAAATTTTGCTGAAAATATCATTGCGGCAAAACTGTGATAACTTGTAGTTAAATTATCCAAATTGACTCAATCTTTTTGCTATAGAAAGCTATTTCAATTTGCTTGTTCTTAGGCATTTCTCGAAATTATGCATTTTGGTTGGCCAAAAACGAGTTTTAAACTGAGCATGTAGCTCAGGCCTATGTAAAAATCAGAGTTGATAACTGAGACTAAAATGGCCATAACTTTTGAGTCACTTATCGGAATTTAATAATTTTTGATGTTTGGAAAGCTAAGAGTTTTTTCTATAATTGTATGGATTAAGTTTTGTTAAATTATATGCTTAAGCAAACTGAAATTGAAATTTAAAACGGAGATCTTTATTATGAACTTTTGGAAACAATAAAATAGTTTTGTGAACAACTAAGTAAGTGTTTTAAACAATAGAATTCAAAAGAGATAATAGTTTTGAGAATCTTAATTCTATAGTCTGGAATGAGCTAATTTTCGACTTAATTTTACCAATGGTTTTATAAGTTCTTGTGAAACATTTTGTCAAAAATGGTGTGTTCCGATGAATGGAATATTGAAGTGGAATTTACTAATTCTTGAGCGAATATTAGAACCTAACTACGTAGTATGGGATGCCCAAGTTAGATTCTTATAATCGATTTCGAGATAGTAATTAACACCTTAGGATTGTATTCTTTTATGGTGTGTGACAAGTGGTCTCTAGATCCGTAAGAGAATATAATTCAGGTTTTCCGGGTACACCCGTAATAAGTGAAATTTACTAGTTCCTAGTAAATACTTGTGTTTCACTAGATGGTATGGGACGTCTATGTTAACCTATAGTGGTTACTGTGAGTGATAGTATTTGGCACTTTATAGTTCATTTTCTTTTGGTGTGTGGCAGAGGCTGCTAGATCCTTAAGGAGGTTACTTCTGGATTTCTTTTCAAACTTGTAAATATAAAAAGATTGTGAAATTCATAATTGTAAAAGACTGGACTTTTATGACTACTTTTGTAGTAAATATTTTAAATAAAATAATGATTAATATGGAGTAGCAAGGTTGTAGTTGCCATTATCTTTTTGATTGTTGAGATTTTGTTTCTTTGATTATTGAGATTGGATATGTGGTTCCTCGATCCCTTAGATCGAGCATGCAAGATTTCGATCTAAACGATCATGTGTCTATGTTTCCTCAATCCCTTAGATTCAGCATGTGATTCTTTGGTCTCAATAATCATAGAAATGGATTGTATTGATTGTTTTGTTATGTTTCCTCAATCCTAGAGATCGTGCATAAGTTCTGGATTACTTGTTTTATTGTGTTTCCTTGGGTTTCCTCGATCAGGTCGATTGAGTATGAGTTCCTCGATCCTATTGATTGTGCATGAGTTCCCGATCTTTGGTATCAGATCGGTATGAGGGATACCACCAAGCCTCGAGACTATCTTGGATTTTGGAATGTATGTTTGTTTGTTCGATATGTTGATTCTTGTGCTTCCTTGGTCATTCGACAGAGAAATAGAGTTCCTTGATCAGGTCAGTCATAAATGAGTTGTGTTAACTTGTCATTCTTTTAATAGTTCCTTGATTAGGTCGGTCATGAATGAGTTGTGCTAACTTGTCGTTATTATAATAGTTCCTTAATCAGGTCGGTCATGAATGAGTTGTGTTAACTTGTCGTGCCTATAACGTGAACTTATGATGGAGATAAAAACCATAATTGGAAACCAAACATACATCTTTGTGAAACAATAAATTATTGCTATTGTCGTTTTATGGTTGAACTTGTAAATATATATGGATCCCACTTTTCAGATACTTAGAGATGGTCTGATCCGGAATTTTCAGGTTTACAGCATGCTCGGACTTTTGGATAGGTGAGCTAGACCTAGATAGACATATTGAGACCCTTAGTTGATCTTCTGTAGGATATTCACTTGATGTTCTATGAGATGAACTTGTTAAGATAGTCACTTATTTTGAAACATGTAGAATGTAAAATCAAAAGTATATTTTGTGTATTTACCCTATGTATGCTATGATACGTGCATTCTGCTATGATTTGTGATTGTTATGTGTTTGATATATTGTTCTGATTAAGTGGAATTAGTGTGTTTATTACTTTGTATTAATATTGAACACGTCAAATTCAGATAATAGACATTAAGTAAAAAGGTATAAATGACGTGTCAGTGTTAGTATAAAGATATATACACATTCGATCGCCTCTATTAAGCTGTATTCTCCAGATTACCAGACGACATTACTTGTGATGTTTTTTGCTAAACTGGGTATAACAGTGGGGTTGTTACAGTTTGGTATCAGAGCTATGGTCAGTACAATATTACATATAAAATCATGGATCTGAGGCCTAGTGAGACTTAGAGTCATATCCCCTAGAGAGAGTGTATGTAGTTTACATGGTCTATCCACATAGGGTTGGAAGATAACATTGTTTTTGGGATAAATGTAGGGCGTTTGTTGTTTTTACTAAGGCTGACACATTTAAAGTAGTATTAGAATTGGATGTGCAGTATTAGTATTATGGTTAGAGGCAAACCTAGGACAGATGTAGGAGAAACCAGTGGTCATTGTGTTGTGAGTATTTTTAACTATAAAGTGAATAGCTGAAATGATTAGGACGGTACAGACTCCGGTTGTAGGTGCCTACCCGTTCGATCTAAATTTGTTCGGCTCTGTCAGGATTTTGTGTGCTTGGAAGGAAACTAATGAACAAATGAAAACTAATGAGAAGCAGATACAAAGTTTTAACCAAAAGGAAAAGAGACAAAACGAGAAAAAGAATTCTGAATTAAATGGTAAAAATTATAAGATAAGATAATATTTTTTTTCTTCTTTTGTTTGGCTGCATAATATTTAGTTTGAGGGTAAATTGGTTACTTTGACTGCTTCTTGGTGTTTGGATGTTAGCAATTGTTTTGCTTGGCTATACTTGTTTAAAATTGGACGCATGGATTTTAGAGATAATAAAATAATACATCTAAATTTGTGTTAACTCATCATGTTAATTTATTTTGGACGTTATTTAAGAATTTCGGTCAACACGTGGGACGCTATGTTATCGATAGAGGTTCCAAAACTTTGAATGTGATATTTTGACGTGAGGAATGGAAAAAAAGTGAATTGTTTTGAGTTGAAATAAATTTAATAATATTTTCCCATGAAACATTTATGTGTAATGGATGAGCTTGGGAAGACATTGTTGGTAGCTTATGCAATCAACTTTGTAGTTGTGAAGTGGATGATAATAATTCATGGTTTAGTGTTATTTCTGGTATTAGAAGAATTTTAAATTTATAAATATGAGAATCAGATAAAAACATTGGGATTGGATTCAAAATATTAAGTTTTGTAAACCAAAAGTGAAGGAAAAATCAATTTTGCGAATAATTAAGAGTTGTGAATGGAATAATATAAGTAAAGATGAAAATGATATCTAAATAGGTTGAAATTTAATCCTAAGAGTTATAAGAATAAAATCCTGATAGCAAGGGAATGAAGTGGTTTTAAGTTGGTAATTTGAAGAAGTTTAAATCAGAATTAAATGTTGATGTTAAGTATGTAAATGAGATTTTTTGATTGTATAAAATTGTGGTTAGATGGAAATTTTTATAGATTATTTCAGTTAACAAATTGCGAGGACGCAATCTTTTAAAGAGGAGGTGTCTGTAACAACCCTGTTCTTAACCACATAATTAATTAAATTTAAATAGAGAGAATTTATCCAAGATTGTAATTTATGGAATTTAATGGTGAAATTAAAATCTAGTTTTATGTATAATTCATTTTTTTTTATCTTAAGATAATTCTGCAAAATGTTTTAAGAATACACAAATGCTTGTATTTATATGTATTGTTCCAAAATAAGAATTTCAACAAGTTCATTAATTGGTGATTTTGGTAAGATGTGCGTTAAGTGGAAGTTATAATAATAATAGTGCTTAAGAGTTAGTAACTTAAGAAAATTAGTGATACTTTGCAAGATTTCACAGTACTAGTTTTTGGGCTCCTAACCAATAATATCATGGCCCAAGAAAGATGAGTTAAGTGTAGAAACAAGTGTACATACAATTCATTTCCTCATTTCTGAATTTTTTAGAGAAACCCATCTTCCTCTTCTATATCAAAACCCTAGGTTCTAAATCATCCAAATCCTAGTGCAAATCAAAGGGGTTTTGGACGATACTTGTAGAAATCAAAGTTGGGTAATCTTCTCTAACCTCTATGCCCATAAAAATGTGACTTATTTTGTTTTTAACCTCAGAGCTGCTGGTTGGTTTTAGGTTTTTGATTTTTTGGGTATAATGGTGATTACAAGGTTATAGTAAGGCTTTATAAGAGATTATCAAGCTATTGGAAGCATTAAAGATGAGTTGTTCGACTCACACAATCTATCTCTGAAAATTTTGTTGCATGTTAGAAATTTTAGCTTAGAAATGGTTCGTTGGGTTACAATATGGTTTTGGGTTCAAGTGGTTGTTTGATTGTGTGCTGAAAATTTTGCTGAAAATATCACTGCTGTAAAACTGTGATAACTTGTAGTTAAATTATCCAAATTGACTCAATCTTTTTGCAATAGAAAGCTATTTCAATTTGCTACAACTTTTCCCTTTAGGTATTTCTTGAAATTATGCATTTTTAGTGGCCAAAAACGAGATTTAAACTGAGCATGTAGCTCAGGCCTATGTAATAATCAGAGTTGATAGCTGAGAGTGAAATGGCCATAACTTTTGAGTCACTTAACGGATTTTTTTTTGATGTTTTGGAAAGCTAAGTGTTTTTTCAATAATTTTATGGATTAAGTTTTGTTAAATTATATGATTAAGCAAACTGAAATTGAAATTTACAACCGAGAGCTTTATTATGAACTTTTGGAGACAATAAAATAGTTTTGTGAACAACTAAGTAAGTGCTTTAAACAATAGAATTCAAAAGAGATAATAGTTTTGAGAATCTTAATTCTATAGTCCGGAATGAGCTAATTTTCAACTTAATGTTACCGATTGTTTTATATGTTCTTGTGAAACATTTTGTTGAAAATGGTATGTTCTGGCAAATGGAATGTTGAAGTGGAATTTAGTAATTCTTGAGCGAATATTAGAACACAACTGGGTAGCATGGGATGCCCAAGTTAGATTCTTATAATCGATTTCGAGATAGTAATTAACACCTTTGGATTGTATTCTTTTATGGTGTGCGACAAGGGTCTTTAGATCCGTAAGAGAATATAATTCAGGTTTTCTGGGTACACCCGTAATAAGTGAAATTTACTAATTCCCAGCAAATACTTGTGTTTCACTAGATGGTATGGGACGTCTATGTTAAACTATAGTGGTTACTGTGAGTGATAATATTTGGCACTTTATAGTTCACTTTCTTTTGGTGTGCGGCAGAGTCTGCTAGATCCTTAAGGAGGTTACTTCTGGATTTCTTTTCAAACTTATAAATATAAAAAATTGAGAAATTCATTATTGTAACTAACTGGACTTTTATGATTACTTTTGTAGTAAAGGTTTTAAATAAAATAATGATTAATATGGAGTAGCGAGGTCGTAGTTTCCACTATCTTGTTGATTGTTGAGATTTTGTTTCTTTGATTATTGAGATCGGGTATATGGTTCCTCGATCCCTTAGATCGAGCATGCAAGATTTCGATCTACACGATCATATGTCTATGTTTCCTCAATCCCTTAGATTGAGCATGTGATTTTTTGGTCTCAATAATCATAGAAATGGATTGTATTGATTGTTTTGTTATGTTTCCTCGATCCTAGCGATCGTGCATGAGTTCAGGATTGCTTGTTTTATTGTGTTTCCTTGGGTTTCCTCGATCAGGTCGATTGTGTATGAGTTCCTCGATCCTAGTGATCGTGCATGAGTTTCCGATCTTTGGTATCAGATCATATGAGGGATACCACCATGCCTCGAGACCATCTTGGATTTTGGAATGTATGTTTGTTTGTTCGATATGCTGATTCTTGTGCTTCCTTGGTCATTCGACTGAGAAAGAGAGTTCCTTGACCAGGTCGGTCATGAATGAGTCGTGTTAGCTTGTCGTTCTTATAATAGTTCCTTGATTAGGTCAGTCATGAATGAGTTGTGCTAACTTGTCGTTCTTATAATAGTTCCTTGATCAGGTTGGTCATGAATGAGTTGTGTTAACTTGTCGTGCCTATAACGTGAACTTGTGATGGAGATAAAAAATCATAATTGGAAACCAAACATACATCTTCGTGAAACAATAAATTATTGCTACTATCGTTTTATGGTTGAACTAAAGTTTATTTACTTGTTATATATATGGATCTCACTTTTCAGATATTTAGAGATAGACTGATATGAAGTTTTGTGTTTTCGGGTCAGGCCGGAATATTCAGTTTACAGGATGCTCGGACTTTTGGACAGGTGAGCTAGCTATAGATAGGCATATTGAGACCCTTAGTTGATCTTTTGTAGGATATTCATCTGATGTTCTATGAGATGAACTTGTTAAGACAGTCACTTATTTTGAAATATGTAAAATGTAAAATCAGAAGTATATTTTGTATACTTGCCCTATGTATGATATGATATGTGCATTCTGCTGTGATCTGTGATTGTTATGTGTTTGATATATTTTTCTGATTAAGTGAAATCAGTGTGTTTTTTACTTTGTATTAATACTGAACACGTCAAATTCAGATCAGACATTAAGTAAAAATGTATAAATGGCGTGTCAGTGTTAATATAAAGATATATTCACAATCGATCGCCCCTATCAAGCTATATTTTCCGGATCAGCAAACGACATTACTTGTTATGTTCTTTGCTAAACCGGGTATAACAGTAGGGTTGTTACATCTTTTGAATTAAAATCCTTTCAGAAACGTTATGACTATTGGAAACATATAAATACCTTCCAAAATTCGATCTACTTATTATCTTTTTTTCTTCTTCTTTTTCTCTTAACATCCTACCATTATAATACTTAAATTCTTGATTTTTTTCCACTTATACTCTGCCGATTTCAATAGAAATCATATCATTATTCTTCTCTTTCAATTCTAAATTAAAATCTATCTAAATTCAAGTGCTTCTCAAGATTTATAGGCTATTTGTAATCAAAGATCTCAAGATCAAGTTCTATAGAGTCAATACTACAAAAACTGATAAGAGAAGGGTGTGGTTTGTCCCATTTAAAATGATTGGGATTGTCTTGGAAATTGATTGGGTGTAAAGTTATGGTCCGAAAATAAACTTAGTCTCACTGTACTTGGAATCAGTTGGGTTATTCCTTGTAGCCCTGAAATCAAGGATTTTAATTGGATATTGTTGAATAAAAATCCGCATCACCCAGCTTTGTGTGGGACTAGATATAAGGGAGTCCCGAACCAGCATAAATCCCGGTGTGTACTTTCCTTTTATTGCTTTTACTTTTACTTTCTGCATTCTGTGTTTGTTAATATTTGTGTTCTGTATACTATGTGTTTGATTCAAACAGGTTTTAAGAAATTTAATAAATTCCAATAAACACTATTCACTCCCCCTTTAGTGTTTAACTTGCCTTAAGTTCCTTAATCCGCATCTCCAACAAGGGTTATTTAAAAACAAAGAATATTTGAAAACATTACTGTAAAGACATTTGAAAATTCTTTTTTAAAATCATTTTAAAATGGAAATTTTAAAATAGGAATAATTTGAAATTCATTTAGAAACGGATGGAGATCAAATAAGTGCAACCTGAGTTTTCGCATAATTCTAAGACTCTATATTATAATGAACTCTTGAAACTCATGAGCCTGCACACTCTTGAACCATCATTATAAATCTTAAATCTTTATACATTACAGCCTTGATTACCAATTACCTGCATAACATCCTCCACTGTACACAATATATATAGATAGTAGTTAGCAAATGTAAAATATCAAACATTCATTACCTAAGGTCATTATCATCAAAACTACCATCCACGATATTAACAGATCAGTTTGGTAACCGAGCACTAGGGTTTAAGATTTTGCAAAATGTAGGCAATAATGATTGTTTTGGACACTATTTTTGAGATCGCGGAGCTGAGAAGCATCAGTGGACGTGTGGTGTTCAGCAGCTCTTTGGGCCATGCAACCTTGTATTACAGGAGGAAGATCGCACTTTGTCTAAATCTATAGTGTAGACATGGGCTCGACCTGAGGGAGCTAGGGTAATTTGACTTGGTTGGCGATGTTTATGGTGAGCTCGATTGTTGATCTTGGTGGCCTAAAATGGAGCATTAGATGGTAGAAGTAGTCAGTTTAGGGGGTTTAGCTTCTGCAACAAGCGGATTATTATGAGGAAGAAAATGTATCATTAAAGTTAATTATGCTAATTTAAAACAAAATTATGTTAATGACATTTATTAATTATTTAATGAGTTCAAGTAATCATATATTTAATATTTATTCCATACGAGATCCAACTTAAGCACAGTCAGTCACTTTGCAATATCATGATCGTATTCTACATTCTAGAATTGGATTGGTCTAACTATGACATGGTAGGAGTTTGTGTTCAAATCGTGGTTATTCGATCTTAGTTCAAACCGGACCGCGAAAGCATCCATGGGAATTTCAGTGAATTAACTCACACCTAAATTTATTGTATAATATATTTGAAGTGGCAAATTATTGTTGGATGCCTGTATGAAATCCTAAACTATTATTGAACTATCTATTTGAATTTAATTTCCTGCTATTTCCTATTTTATAATGGATGGCATAGATAACCACCTTTGTGTAGGGGACAAAACAAAAAGAAAATCAAAGTGTACTAACAAATTAGGTCACGATGGAACACTCTAAAATATTCACACTTATGTATGACCGACAGGAAAATGTTTTTCTTTTGCTTATATTTATATGTAATTTACATTCATGTATCTATATTTATATTCCCTTCGCATTCATTGCTCATATTCATTTATCTTTCTAGTTTAATTATTCACATTTCATATTGTTCAGTTTGTCATTGATTGAATAAATTTGATACCCTGATTTAATTAAGCTTCAATTTTCATATAATTGATATTTGAATTAAATTATCATTTTAATTGATGATATTTGAAATTTTATTAATTTTTTTAATTAATTACAATTGAATTTAATTATTTACTTAATTAAGGAATTGAAATTAGGTTATTCATTTTCAGTCGATGATAATCAAATTTAATTATTTATTTAGTTAAGGAAATCTGAATTTAATTAATTATTTTAACTGATAGTTACTAAAATTTGGTAACCATTTTAATAAGTTATATTCAAATTTTAATGACCATTTAATTAATGATATTCGAAGTTAATAATCATTTCAATAAATGATACTTCAACTCAAATCGATATATATTTCATTAGATATTTTAAAAGAAATTAAATCGGTATAATGAAAATGAATAAAAACTAGTATAATTGATTGAGTAAAATGATTTAAGAACAATTAAATTATTAGATAAAGGGTTTTAAACTTAATGAATAACTCAATAAAGGTTTTAAATTAATTAGTTTATTTATTTTTGAAGATCATGAATGTGATTACTTGTTTTACTAGATCATTAGTGTTGTTTTAACTTTTTTTTACATATGTATTAAATCTGATTCTTTTTCTTTGGGAAAAATAATACGAGTTTATAGTTATAAAAGGAGTATTATAAATTGTCCTTTAGGATGATTAACAATTATTTTTAGTTGATTAAAGTATTTAAACTTACTTTTTAAATCTTTTTTGGATAAATAATATCATTTAAATCTTATAAATGATATTTTTTAAATAAGAAAGCCTTTAGATGAAAATTGTTTGAAAATAAATCTAATTGTTAATTATTTTGGATTTACTGAAATAATGATTCAGATAACATTGATTTTATCTTTCTTTTCAATATGCTTAAAAGTATAATTAGCTCTTTAAAATGTATACTATAAAAGGTATTTCAAAAGGTACTTTACAAATATTTGATATGTGAAAAACTAGCCACAAGTTCAAGTGTTGAAAAGCTTACGAGTTTCGATTTGGACATGGAAAGAAATCCCTATAAACAATATCGCTAATGTGGTAAATATTTAGTTTTAATCTTATCCTTTGTGGTCGAAATATGCAGCCTGTCCCTATCTCGAAGATAAAAATATCATCATGGCGATACTTAGAGGTAACACTACCTTAAATTTCCTGACTTTATTTTTATTCGAGGGAAAGTAAGAGTTTGGAATTGATGAGTAAAGGTATGGGAATGAAATTTAATTTCCATATATAATCAATTTTTTCTTATCCATAATAGTTGATTTAATAACTATTGGTTCAACTTTCTTCGTTTGTATTGCCAAATTCAAGTAATTTGTTTCTCTTTGAACATTACTATCCTTTATTTGAAAATGACTAAAACTAGAAATGATGTACATCTAACTATGTAGGGTTGTTCCCATTCATGTAATTTCACATCTATTGTAGAGTGTGTTCAGTTATATGCATGTAAGATGGGAAGTATTCGGTAAAGTTGGCGAGGTTCAGCTAGTACATTTCCAAGAACAATAGAGTTCTCGATATATTTCTAGAGATATACTTTTGATTAAGTGGTGCACCCATGCGGAATTTGATGGAAAATTTCTCATTCCTCTCCTTTGATTCTAAATTTATAATTTTTCCTTTTCTTAAATACTTTAGGAAGTGATCAAAACACTTCGCGATGCTTAATTACTTGAATCCACAATTGATAATGGATTAGTTAATGTAAGTGACGTAGTCTACGATTAGCGGTGCGACCCTACATCTTTGGGAAAAATATATTTTCCTTGTTTGATCCAAGTCTTTACATCAGTTTCTTTATTCACATCGAGATGTAACTTATGCTCTTCTCCATGTATTATCATTTTGATATTTCCTTTAAGTTGTGCATTCTGATATATGACATTCATTCCTATTTTATTTTAGTGCTTTTTGATTTGTGTTGATGCTAATATATCTGGTGAGGTAAAAATCCATTCCACGGTTAGCGGCGTGACATTGTAGAGTTGTTATATGTTTTTACTTGAGTTTTTCAGTGGGTTTTCCATACTGATATGTGTGTTATTTCATTATAATGTCTGGGTTATACCGAATATTTTCCAGGTTGTCATTGGTTGGACATGTAGCTCAGGGAATAGAGTTGGATGTTTACCTATTATATATTTATTTTTCGTTGCATTATATTTACCTATCAGCTGTGTAAGGTTGGAATTTTATAACTGTCCAGCTAATAAGATTTGTTTTAACCTTGATGTACACTATATGTTGTTGTGAAAGTTTAGATATCCATGTTATTATTATTATTATTATATATTGTCGTTTCCACTATGAGATTCTATTTTCTCCTATTCTTTCGCTTTCATTTTCTTTTAACCTTACAATCCGCATTTCCAATGCTTAGATTTTTGGCATTAGAATTCGATGAATGTATTTGGTGATTACTTCTAATGGTTGAAAATGCTAGTAGTTTACAAAATTCAACCATGTACTTGCAAACCAAAATATCTGAAATAGGTTATTATAAGATCATCTTATCGTGAAAACCCTACAAGCATGGAAAATACTCTAATAATAGGAGTTCTATATCCCGCGATAATAGTTAAAAAAGCCAAAAGTCCATACGGTACAAAAAATCCATTATTATAGAAGAGGGCCCATATTTAAGTTCCTCATAATAATATCTCATCTCAAGAATCCTTCAAGTCATGAATAAAAAGGAAACCATTCAACAAAGAAGAGAGCTTTGCCATTCAGAAATAATAATAAGAAATCTAAAATTCCATAAAGAAGTCCATTGTTATTTTGAAGAGGCCTTGAATCTAATTGTTAATTTACTCAAGATTCTTATTTGGTGGTAAGAATACTACATTTCCCTTGATAATAAGACTCACTTTCCAAGCCACTGCATAATCTTTATCTTCTCTAGAAAGAAAACATGAATCAGTGCATAAAAATAGCAAATAAAAATTCTTTCAACAATATCGACGGTGATAATCCATGCTTAATTATTTGTGATTAATAGATTAATTAGAATTCTATAGCTTCACATCTTTGCTTTTAGCTACAAAAAGTTGAATTTTCAATTAGCAAATTATAAATTATTAATGCAAACTATTAAGATATACCCTTAACTTATAATTCAAGAGGGAATTCAGTTTAGCAATCGGCACTTTTCTAGTATGTTTGCGATGAACACAAATAGCTTATAGTTTCAATTTTTCTATAGATCTTGGATATTTGTTATAGCATTATAAACTATTATTCAAGTTATTATGTTATGTTGTTTTTTATTTTATTTCTTGAAAGGGTCAATTAGCTTATCATTCATTTATTTAAAAGAGTGCTACTATTCACACCCTGATTTACACTTCTGGCCACCAAAACTAAAAGCATCCCAAATATTTCAATTTTCCTCTGTTGACCACCGTCTAAATTAATAACCCAAAAATGGAGCGGCCACCAACACCTTCCTCTACACGAACGCTTCCTTCCTCACTTACATCATGCATTTATGTCTTTTGAGTCAATTGATCGAACATCTTGCATCATATTATCACAACCATCATGTTTATCGTCCAATTCATCATCATTCAAATACTCCATCTATCGGATGACCCAAAAAAAATGTATCAATTTTTAAATGAAGATACGTAAGTTGTACGGATAAAAACCCTACAGGTCAAAACTTACATTGTCACTCTCTATTACAACGTCGTCAAATTTAATGTCCTCAAAGCTTTAAATTTCCAACGGAGCGGAAAAAATAACGAAATGGAAAACTCTAAAAATTAAAAAGAAAAAAAAACCTAACCATTAACAAAAATCCTAACAGCATGTTCTATAACATAATAGAAAACAATAAAAATCAAGCAATTCCAACATTTTTTTTGTGTTCATCTTCCATCTCTATTGGGCATAAACGAATATCTGATTTTGTTAAGGTTTAGGGTTTGAAATTGTAGAGAAGTATATGTTTTTCTTAAGAGAAGTACGGTGATGAATAACTGGGTGAAAAAATAATATATAGTGGTCAGAAGAATATAAAAAATAATCATTTGTATTAAATTTAGAAATGTGATCAAAAGTGTAAATTGGGGTGTGAGTAGTAGCACCCTATTTAAAATTCATTTGTATTCCTTACATTATTTTATGTTTCAATTTATTTTTGATTTCCCCAAAGCTTGAAATTTAGAAAGGATTAATCATTGTTTGATTTTTGAACATCAACTTGTAATTTTTCTCACATGCGAATTAGTATGAGCAAGCAACCTTTTAATTGTTAACAGATTCTCGATATCTTTTCAAATGTACTAGTTTCATTGAAAGTTACCCTTATTTGAGTTTTCAAAAACATATGCATCTTATCTAAGTTATTGATTTGCAACTCCCAACGTGTCGCTCCTCTCATAAATTTGATTATGTATGCTTATAGATTCAGATGATCGCATCACATATATGGTGGATGAATATTGAAATTCTCTGTTGTTGGGCCTTGAATCTAAGTTGAAAGTCTTGAAAATTTCTTTTGTTTGTTGATTTCTCCAAGCGACACTGCTTGGGTTTTGGTCTTACCATTGCCTACGCAGTATCGAAGGGAATCGTGGCTACATCTTGATGTGGTGAGTGGATTTTTAGAGCGGTGGATTGGAGGAAAATGAATTTCGTTCATCATTAACTTTTCCAACGAAAACCCTATTTAGTTATTTATTTTGAAATTTTGGCTACGGGTGGGGATCGAAGGCAATTGGTCAGATTCAATGGTTCTTCCTCTATTAAACGATGATTTTTAAATTGATTGTGCCACCCTAGTTACCTTCAAAATCCCATATTAGAAAGTTTGTCATTGGAGAATTTCATATTCAATATATACTTTGAGCTCGTTGAAGCATCCAAAAGTGTCAAAGTCATCATAAGTTGACAGAGGAGAAGTCATCGTCTAGTGGATGAGCTTTCTTCCCCCTTGTCATAATAGCGATCGAGTACCAGGCATCATGTTGCATATCATTATGCACCCATCATGCATTTCTTTCTTAGGAATTGATAATCAGAAAGGTCTTTGTATCAAGGATAATCAAGAAGGGAAGGTTATGTAGTTTCCAATCATGATTGAATCATTGTCGAGGTAAAATCATTTTAACTTAAAGTGTCAAGATCGTCGGGACGAATTAACATTACTTAAAGTATTGCGCAGTCATTTTGAATTGATGAATTGATGTCATTATAATGAACTAGGATCATTGTGAATTGAATTAAGATCATCGGTTCTCAAGGTTGAGTTATCAGCCATTTGATATATAAGAGCCATTAAGAAATGAAGTCCTGTAGTTGTCGTGAACCAATGGAAAAGCGTGGCAAGTCATTACGAATTGAAAAATTAACTACAAGTATTAGAAAAAATAGTTAATTTTTAAATTTAAAATTTGATTTTAACAATTCGTATCCCACTTTAATAATAGCTTGATTCGGAGAATTCTCTGACCAAGAATGAATTATAATTTAAAATTATTTCACTTTTTTTTAATCAAGAGTATTTTGTTCATTTGAAAATGGTTCCTTGAGTTCAAATCCTAACGAAAACACCAAAAACATTGAACCATTTTTTAGCACAGCATCAAAATGTTTCAAAATAAGTGTAATTCAGATATATGTTCAAAAATAAATGTAAAGCATATTGTCTAAAATGTCTATAATATCAAAAGTTCAAGTCATTCTTCTTTCGTATGCTGTCAAATGAAATTAAAGAATGATTCAGTTTTCTTTATTCAATGTTCAACATGCAACAAGTCAGTTTGCAAATTTATACTCTTTAAAGGTCCTTATGTTTAAGGATAATTCATGTTTGTAGGCTTGTTTTTTAAAATTATAATAGATTTATCCATGTTTCTAACAGATTACAGATGTAGATCTGTTTTGGTCTGGAGAGTTGTGAAGGCGAGTTTTCAAAACTCGCCTTTGTGTGAGTTTTGAAAACTCGCCTTCGATTTTGAACTCTTTAAAAACCATTTTAAACAAGCCAAACAATTTTACAAGAACAACATACAACATATAAACCGCGTTTATCTAATTCGATAAAAAATATATTACTACGACCCAGTACAACATAACCAAGAGCCCACAAAACAACAAATAAGACCCAACATGACAACGACCCAACAATACAACATAACTTAGATCCAACAATACAACATAACCTAGACCCAATAATACAACATAACCACGACCCAATACAACGTAACTACGACCCATAGCTTCGGAATGAACCATATCACCCATGAAGCATTTCATTCTTGATTGCCACATTCCTTCTTTCCAAGCGATTAACCTCAGCTTGCATCTCAAGTGCGTACTGGACACCTCTCTTTGTTAAAGTTGGATCGATCCACGAAAAAAGTTTACAACTATGCAACCCTTGGCAATTCTGTGCATGAATGTATGCTTTGCAACCGTAAAAGCGACGACCTGCATTCGTTTGACCTTTAGAAACAAGCACATTACATTCGACTCTGTAATAGCAAAGGACTGAATGACCCATCATGCTAGAGCTTGACCTATCGGGGTTCTATCGAGCAAGAACTTCCCTCAACTGAGCATTGAGGGATTTTTGAACCGGTCTGATGTACCGGACTGGAATGTTTGGTTGCGTTGCACTAAAGAGTTCGGACTCGACCTCTGCGGCATCTACTTGGACTCCCATTTGCATTTCAGGCACAAAGTCGACATCTTCTATGGGTTGTTTACCACGTTCGTACTCATCGTACATTTGAACCATGGTATCGTCGCCGTATCCCCAGTTAGCCATTTTGACGGTGAACTACTCCACAAAAAACCTAGGAGTGTTATAGAAAGTAAGAGGGGTTGGTTGGTCTTTAATACGGGAGAGAGGAAGAGACTCTGATTTGAAGCATTGAGGGATACACATGACGAAACAGTGTACATGGAGTAGACTAGTCAGTGCAGGTTTAAAGCAATGTACATGTGACGACCCCTTAAATAAAGAAGTGATGAATCTCTCTTGATGAAACTAGTCAATATGATAGTTATGGGACCGAACTGATATGACTACTCAGTATGCTCACTTCATAAATTGTCCCCTTAGGGACACTGAAGCACCGATATAAAGTTAAATTCTAAGATTAATTTATACGTCCAAGTTTTATGCTTTGAAAGCTTATAATTCGTTTACTCAACATTAACAATTTGAGCTATGGACAACCGAAAAAATGTGGATGAGGCGGTATAAAATCAATGACTGGAAAAGAAAGGGTAGTAGAAGGGTGCATTGTCGAGCCACTAGGTCCAAGTGGATCCAACCCTATTTGCCGTTGTGGAGAAGTATCGATCGTGGTTGTTTTGAAAACCGAAAAAAATGTCGGCCGTCGATTTTTCGGTTGTGAAGCCTACGAGGACCATGTGGTTTTTGCTGATGAAATTGATTGTTGTTACTTTAAGTAGTGGATTGACCCTCCGATGTGCGAACGTGGAGTTCAGTATGCACTGGAAGCGCAAGCCAAAATAAGACGCTTGAACATGAATGTTGCTAAGCCAACTAGAGTTGGATTTTTCCGATGCCTGTGGTAGGTGTATGTGGAAACTATCTTAATGTGTTTTATTGTACTTAGAATTTGATGTTTGTGTGTTCAGTTGTTGTAGTTCGTATGATTGTAGTTTGCATTTCTTAATGTTGTAATCGTCGTTGTTGTAAGCTTATCAGTTATGTAATGCAAAATATTAAAATTCCTGGATGTACGAACATTGCTGATAAAAACCATAAACCTTGATGCAAACTAAGTAGTGTACATGTGCCGACCCCTTAAACCAAGGAGTGATGAATCTCTTCTGATATGACTAGTCAGTGCAGGGTTAAATTAGTATGTAAAGCAGATTCCCTACAGTATTACGTCAGACGAAACAGTGTCGGGCAGCACGTAAACAAAGTTGTATCAGTGACCGTTCACATCATTATTTGTTTTGCCCGTTATTCACTTGTACACTATGTTGTTATATATCTTTGTCAAACTACTGACAACTTTCCTCACTCCAACAAATTTGTTTCCAACTACTCTGTGCATTCCCACAACAATGCCTTCTTGGCCATCTTCTCCAGACTCTGATGAACAAGCATATGAACATATGCAACTTCAAGAGCTTGCGGACGAATTCCAGTTTCTAAACCGAATAAGACCTCGGGTTGAACCACCGTATGAATAGCGGAACGTCCAACCTCCACATCAAGCCTAAGTACCAAATGTTCAACACAAGTATGAACAGTCGGTCGTTCAACCAAGGAAATAAGTTGATTCTTATCAAGTACCACATGTTCCAATTCCTTATGAACAGGAAGGTGATTCTTATTAAGTTTGTTGCAACTGCGTTTATCCGTTTGAAGTTATGGTTCGAGTAGATGGCAACAATATTGGCCATCGCATTCAGAAATGTTCCTTCTACCCGAATGGATGCAATTACACAAAATGAATAGACGAACCATTGAGCCCAAGGGGAATAACGTATGCAAACGAACTTGAAAAAGAGATTAGACGTCTCCAAAACGTTATTGAACAATTGTGGTTTAACCGTAATGATTAGGCGATTTAAAATCCCAAAAGCATGAACGTGAGATGTAGTTTGGTTAGCATCTGTTCTATCTGAAATTTTATTATCTATTTCTGTGTTAGTATATGTTGCATCCTAATTTTTAGTACTTATTCCTATGTTACGATCTATTGTAATCAACTTTTTAGTCAATATTTGTTGGTATTTGGTTTATGAAATTCACTATATTTGAATGTATAATTTATAGTTTAATTAAAAACGAGCTTGTGACGTTGTGGTAGTTCGTTTTATTACATTTCGAACTTTAACTGAATATATATGATTCTTTATACGCCGGATTTCTTTGAAAAAGAAACGCTCGAATCTACTAAATTATATTTTTATAAAGGAGGAGAAAAATCAAGATTTCATATTACATATTTTTAGTTGTGTCCAAATCAAATTTCCAGAAAATCGTTGTGAAATCGTTTAAAAAGCATAACGATTTATTAAATATATATAAATCGTTTTTAATATAAATAAAACGTTGATTTTAATGTAAAAGGAATAGTCGAAATAGCACTACAACGTTTTGTTAGTCAGAAATTATTAAGAAGCGAACAATGTAGGATTGTTATGCGTACACTTTGTGCAAATGAAGTATTATTGTTTGGATATGGGTTTACATAGGCGAGTTCCCAAAACTCACCTTCAGTAAACCCAAAACAGGTCTATTTCTGTAATAAAGTTTGAAACTGTAACACCCCACCACCGTTAAGGTCACTCACAAAGGGAATGCATTAACTTCAGTGGAGCATCATAAGTGTATAGAACAGATAAATTACAAAACAGACAAAATTTAAATAGTGGAAAATAAATAAAACTTTACTTTATTGATAAAACAGCAGCTTGGTAAAACAGCTTGTACAAAGATTGTTTTCCAGCACCAAAACACCAATACCCATTACAACAAGCATCTGTCTTGTTCAACAAAATAAAAAAGCATAAAACGACAATGATATTCCCCAATAAAGCATGAGCTAGCCATAGCAGTGGAAAAGAGAGTCCAAAGCAATACATCGTCTATCTTCGAGCTTGGAAAGAAAACTGAGCTAAGTGGTGATTTCCCTCCCTATGAACCGGGGGGGAGGGAACGGAAGAAAAGAAGGCGAAAGAAAATGGGTCAGACATAAGTCTGGTAAGTCCAGTGATTATTCAGCATGTAAATAGGTAAAAGGATCATGACATGAATAAACTAAATATCAGACATAACCATGCTAATAAGCATAGCAAGACAACAAATGATGATCGATAGATATGACAAGGTAGGATACACTGAATGCGCTTCGGTTCTTTCTCTGATTTCCTATTTTCTCTGCACCACCAAACTAGCATCCTAAATAGTGTCTTTTATTGAACGATTCATATTCCCTACTAGTGTCCCAACTAGTATCCTATGAAAAAGGATCTATATCCCCTACTAGTGTCCCAACTAGTATCCTGTGTTATAAAATAAGGTGATCCCAACCCCGCAATTGTGGTAGCCTTCAGGTGTACATCTAGTATGAGGATCTTACCTCAATCAGCCTAATTGCCATGAAGATGTTAGATGTACCCTTACTACCCTATCGATCGACACCCTACTTGTATTAACTTTTCCTTGTGTCTGTGTCAATCGCCCCTCTCTTGCGTGTAGATACCCTGTGTTGGTCCCACTATAAGGTGTATCAATCCCTATGATAGCGACGTGACACGATTCAAGATGCACAGTGTATACTACGGATGCCCAGTGCCTACTTTTCCACTCCGGAGCATGTGCACGCCCATACTCCTTCGGAACTACACTGTTGCACCCCTGCCGCTATTTTGACCGCTTATAATCAGCCCAGTAATCGTGCCCCACCCTGTCTAGTTTCAGGGTACCGTGATACATCTATGTGGGTTACTGCTGAAATGGGTCTCCGTTACTAGGGTTTTCTAGGGTCTATTCATATACCCCCCAAATTGGCTAAATGTTATCCATCCATTCAAGTTAACTTAACCCATCCACACACCATGTCATGTTGGTTAAGTGTTTCTTATTAACTTAACCCTTCTCATTCAATCATGTTGTAATTGGTTAAGTGTTTCCCCTTAGCTTAACCCAATTCGTTCATCATGTTATATTAGTCAAGTGTTTCCCATTTACTTAACCCCACTCGTTCATCATGTTATATTGGTTAAGTGTTTCCCATTAACTTAACCCTACTCGTTCATCATGTTATATTGGTTAAGTGTCATCAATCCAGTCGAGTTAACTTAACCTACCCACTTGTCATGTTACATTGGTTAAGTGTTGCCCTCTTGTGTTACTTAACCCTATCACACATCATGTTGTATTGGTTAAGTGTTTCCTTCTTATGTTACTTAACCCTATCATACATCGTGTTATATTGGTTAAGTGTTGCCCTCTTGTGTTAACTTAACCCCACCACTTGTCGTGTTACATTGGTTAAGTGTTGCCCTCTTGTGTTAACTTAACCCTATCACTTGTCATGTTACATTGGTTAAGTGTTGCCCTCTTGTGTTAACTTAACCCTACCACTTGTCATGTTACATTGGTTAGTGTTGTTGTGTTAACTTAACCCTACCATTCTTAGCCTGTCTATTTCTTAGCTTTAATTCATTCATTAAAGCACCAACCGCTCACATTAGATCTATATTGTTGCGGTCGCTAGATGTGTCGGGCGGTTCCGACCATCCTTACACCGCAACTCAATCTAACCTCGGGTTTTTGGGCTTAAATGCGCTAACCTCTCACATTAGATCTATATTGTTGCGGTCGCTGGATGTGCCGGGCGGTTCCGGGCAGTCTTACACCGCAACTCAATCTAACCTCGGGTTAGGCATGTTCATCTTTTAATTAATTTACATATTTACCATTCATGTTTAGATGTAAATTATCCACTAGTGTTGTCAAATCAAGTCGTGTCCCATTTACCTTCTAAATTATGTCCAAATTATGTCATTTCATGCTACTAATCATTTACATGATTATGGGCCAATCTATGCCAATAGCATGTAATTTAATATTTTCCCCCAACGTCTCCCCCGTTATTCGTTCGCACAATTCACATAGAACATTAGGCTCACAAATTAGCCTAACTCATAAACAAAACGGGAAAAGAAAAGGGACATGTAACATTCCAATAGGCATAAAACAACATAGATCAATATGTGTAATATAAATTCGGCATAGAACGACATAAACTTAATTAAGCATATAAACGTGATATTTCATTTAAACTAGATCCAATTGACATGCGAACTAGCATAAGTCTAATTGTATAAACATGAACTTATATAGATCTTAAACATGTGTACTAGCTTGGATCTAAACATATAACATGTATGAACATAACTTAGCATGTAACTTACATACATAAAAGAATCACAAATTTAATACAACATGATAGGTTCAATGGTATCAGTCCCAATAGTCTCATAGGCATGATAGGTTTTACTATGTCAGTCACAACAGTCCAATAGGCATGATAGGTTTTACTATGTCAGTCACAATAGTCCAATAGGCATGATAGGTTTTACTATGTCAGTCACAACAGTCCAATAGGCATAAGCAATTCATAATTGACAAAAGGATAGACACGAATAAAGTTAGGCATAGTTCTAGATCCAGTTATTACAGTCATGATTTCTTATTAGGTGTTCACATCTAAACAATAACTGTATTTACAGAAAAAGGACGGATCTTGATTTCTGAATTTGAAAAGCTATCATTTGATGTAGACGTTTGATTCTCTACTTTGGATTTTGTTTGGAGCTTTCTAACTTGATTTCTAATTTGGAGAAGATGGAGGCTAGGCTAACTTAGGCATGGATAGCATGACGGCTTCATTGTGTGGTCTAGGGTTGAGGTTTGGGGTGCGTATATAGAAGTCTAGGTTTAATTCTAGCCTTTAGATTAGTCTAGGAGAAATCAGAGCCATCAAACCAAAGAGATGCGTCATCCAGCCAACTGTAGCATGACATATATGCCGTAATACCTCAGAAATCAGTCATTGGCCAATCAGAGAAGGCAACATCAGCGTAAGGCTGTAAAAATTCGTCACAGGAGCTGGATCTGGGAGGGGTCGACTCCCTACAGGGGGGTCGACACCTATGTCGACTACCCTGGGGGGGGTCGACACCCTGAGCGGAAAATTTCCCACTCAGCCGATTTTGAATTTTGAACTGTTTTTATTATTTATATTTATTTCCTGCTTGAACTTGAAATCTTCTGAACTCCATAACTTCTTCATACGGAGTCCGATTAAAGCAAACTCGGATTCTATCTCAAGCAGAATTACGAGACGAACGCAATGGCATAACCCGTTTCCCTTAATTCCCACTTTTAAAGTTAAGTATTCTTTAATTCGTTACTTTAATGTTCACAGAAAATACGGGGTGTTACGGAAACAAGGCTAAATGCGTTATTATGTTTCAAAACAAGCCTGGAGGCATGAATTATCCTATGTTTAAAAGTTCAAGCCATCTTCTTCTTCGTTGGCCATTTCACGCTCTCAAAGAAATTTCGAAATATCAAGCCAGAAATTATTATTTGTGCTAAGAGACAGAAAGAAGAGACAATACCTTTCTTAGGTAGTGTGGGCCTCTACTTGTAGAGGCCAGAGAGTGGCGCACCTTCCATGGATTGGTTGATCAAAGTTGACACGTATCGATGACTTAGCCAGATGGATAGTCTTATTGGTGCTACTTTTCATCACCTCTATGTTGTAGTAGTTCAAACAGATCGCTATCTTGGCCATGGTATCAACAAAGGCGGTAAGGAAGCACACCGCTAAGGGAACCTTGGACATTCACCAACCCAAGTACATGGACTGGGTGATTTTGAGGTACCAGTCAACATTGGTAGAGGTCCTCACTTATCCATGTCATGTCTATTCCACTTTAAAGTTTAAACCATCACTTAAAGACGTCTTAGACTTCTAGACCTAAAATCCTTCCTGGTAAGTTCTTAGCTTCAAACTTCCTTGTTTGTTACTTAATTATTTCAACACTTTCTTATCTTCAATCTAGGTAATAATATTTGCTCATCCAAGGGGATGTGGAGAAGCGCCAGAATAATCTACAGGCCAAGACATTGGGTTGGCAAGTAGTAGAGGAAGGGCTACTAAAGTCTATGAAGAGAAGGAGACAATGGAGAACGTCTGCAAGAATGCGATCGAGGTAGCTAAAAATTCCAAATAGGAGGCAACGTGTTATGACCCTGTTTTCTCTTCGTCTTGAAACAGTTTAAATGGGTTGTATAACAGTGGTGTAGGGGAGTTTTAGGTTAGTAAACAAGAGAAAGAAAGGTGGTTTCGAGACATTGTAGAGAAGAATTTAGTGGGGAGGAAGCTATGCAGGAAGGTGACATGCCACTAAGCGAGAGGAAGGGGAGAGTCTTCAGGTTACAGGGAAGAGTTGCAAGAATGAGTGGTGAGGGCAGAGAAGTGATGAGGAAGGGGTAGTATATTGAGAGTAATCGGAAGGATAGTTCAAGAATATGGAAGAAGGAGAATTGGCAGCAAGATTTCACATAGGAAGTAAGGAAGAAGAACATAAGAAATTAGACCGAAAAAAGAAGTGATTTATTAATTCATCCAACACACTATTACAAGATGAATTCCCATCCTATTTATACATGCTAGTAATATCCGATTATAATCATTACATAGACTTAATGGGCCTTGATTCATTCAAAAAAAACACAGAAATTAGCCCTTCTAAGCAGGCTTTTGAATCTTAGTGCGCAATGCCTATGCAACTTTGCATATGCACACTCCAGCAAAGGGGTATCCGTTTTCTTCTCCTATGCAGATCCATCTTCCATCTTTTTTTCATGTTCTTAGTCTTGCATTCTTGTCGATGTTTCACTGCAGTTAGCCAAAAATCCACCCGAAAACTCGGTTGCTGACAAGTGTTTGATATATATTACTTCTCTCTTTGTGATGTCTGTCCATGGCTGATTAGAATTTGCCTTTGAGTCTCTGACATTGGCAGGATGTTCGATCTCTCGCCATTGGATGTTGAAAGTGTTGGATAGGATAATTCTGATACTAACATTCCCTTCCCCTTCAAGACAACCTTGTCCTCGAGGTTGAGTCAAAGTGTCTCCAGCAACCTCAGTTTTCTTACGTCAATCAACAAGTTACCACCTAGATCGTATATGAGTATCTTCTTTCCACTAGCTTTTATGTTCCTAAAGCGACATGGTATTACTGTAGTTTTCATATCCACTAGATTGCAACCAATAATCAATTTGTTAACAGGCAAGGAAGATAGGTAAAGTAAACTAAACTGCATTGAATTGTCATCTTCCTGTAAACAACCTATAACTAAATATGCAACTTTACGAAATTTAAATTCCTTTAATACACCGATCAACAAATTTGCAATTTTCATCACTCTTTCTTTATCCTCCAAGAATGGATCTGCCCAAGAAACAAAATTTCATGGTCTTGAACTGCAGCTAGTGTTAGCATTATCACTCACCCTTTTACGCGTAAGAATCTCCAAAAGCAGTGGACCAAATGCATAGATGCCAGATTCTACTGTCAATTTACCCATCTTTGGATATTCATGCATTCTAATAGACTTTTCTTTTCTAACCAGTCCAATATCCGACAATTTTGCTTTATAGCCTTATGCAAGTAAAATGTTTGAACCTTCCAAAGTTCGATGTATAGCAGGCGAGACTTGATCGACATGAAAATACTCTTAACCCTTGGCCCTGTACAATGAGATTTCCTTTCTTGTATTCCAATTCAATGGCTTCATGACTGAGCTGTTTCTAAGGATATTGGATTTAGGTGACCCAATGGGAATATGCTCATATATTATGAGCCTGTGTCCTTTTTTGATACAAAATCCAATCACTTTGACAATGTTAGAATGGTTAAGCTTACTCAACATCTTTGCTATATTGAGAAATTTCTCTTGTCCCTGAGGGTCCATGAGATTAAGCCTCCTTATTGCTATAGTCTTGTTTGCAGTCATTATAGATATTGGACAAACACCATAAAATATATCATGCACAATATTATTTTCACAAAAACGTCCTATAGGCTTTTGTATTTCACTAGTCGATTTAGAATTCCAATACACTTCCATGCAATCACTGGTCAGTTTGGGCTTCGGTTGAAAGGATTTTTGAATTTGACTGGGTTGGGATCTGGGCTGAAAAGATTTACATAATTCTTAAATTTTTGACAAATTCCAAACCTACGGGAAGCCTTCCAGGTAAATAATTTTTTCTTTAGCAAATCTTTCTTGGACTTCGTTGAAGAACCATCTTTCTTTGTAGAGAACACAATTAATTCCTCATCTGCGGTACTTGACAGCAAAACAGACGGCTTAAGAGGTGATCTTTGGTCCTTTCTGCCTTTGACTTTAGACATGGTTTTCCTTTTTAAAGGAATTTTTGATATAGTTGATGAAGTCTGGTTATGGAAGGAGGGCTTTCATATAGGAATTTTTGAGATCTAAACAATGAACTTTTGGCATAAAAACTGAAACATTGGTGTTGTATGGCGGTAGATAAGGGAGGTTCTCGATAATGAACAGAGGATGATTGTGGTGTTGCAGCAGTCCGATTTTCATTTGTGGACATAAGATATAGCATACCCTACTGTACCATTACAAGAAGTAGCAACTGTTATATTATTATAAAAATAAACAGTATTTGAATTCTCTACTATTTCACCCAAGATCACAGCAAAGAATCCAAGTTCATTAAGATACAAGTCATTCAGGATATTCGTTTGTTAGCTCGATACAAATATTCAAAATTCTATAAGAAAGCTTAACAATCTTCCCTTTTTCAAAATCTGAAAGAAAAATTGATGATACGCTACTTTGAAGAGAGGAGATAATAACACCAATCTTCTTGTTGACAGTTTGGATGGACAACATTATAATACATAGCTTCGTCGATTCATACACCTTAACCAACTGCTCTAACTGAGTTATTGTCCCCAATGTTGGTTCTTGAATTGAATTAAGATCTGAATAATGGCTTTACTGTACCCTCCTCAGGAGTTTACCGGCCCGCCGGTTTCTTCTGGGTTTTCAAAAAAAAATCTGAATAATGATTCTCATTTTGAGATGATTCAGAAAATTGTCTAGTTTTATTTCTTTGTGCAAGAGGGATGTACGGACTCCCAGATTAAGTTTTCTGATCCTTGAAATCTTTGGTTAAATTATCGATTTCCTCGTAAATGCTATCCGGTTTAGCACCCATTTCTTGGTTTGCTTCTTGAAGTTCTCTTATTGCCATAAAATGTTTGACAAGCATTCTGTCTTGCCTCACTGTTTCAGGATCACCCTCATTTAGTATACTGCTTAAGTCTTATTCATCGTCAGAATTGTTGTGCAGTAAGTTTTGAGGGTTTGGCTCTGGTACTAATTTTTACGCCCTTGTTTAACTACAGCCATCGCTAAGGCGATCCTGACTCTTTGTTTGCAGTAGAGAGAGTGAAAGGGACAAAAGTTGGTTGGTTTGAGATGAGATGGTGGCAGAATATAGTGATATGCAAAAATGCAGGTGAAAGGATTAAAGAAGAGAAGAGTTGAGGTGCTAGATTCTTAAAGGGAAGAGAGCTATAAGCAGTAACGACAGATGATAGGAGAATAAGAGAAGAAGAGAAGGAGGGCAGATAAGAGTACATAAACAAAAAAGGAGGCTTGTCAACGAATGAGAGAGTCGCAGGGAAGAGAAAGGAGATGGTAAAGGTAGAGTGTAGTAGCAGTTTAAGAGAGAAGAAAGTAGAAATGCAAAAAAGAAGTGAGAATAAGAAAAAGAAGAAGAAGGAGATACAAGATACATCAAAAAATGAACTTTCTATTATTTCTTCACCCCATATTACATTACGTTCCCACCTATTTATAGGAGCATAGGTGGGTTATTACTCACTAATTACAATATAGACTTATGGACCACTTTAGTATAAAAGCCCACAGTTCTCAGCCTTCATCGATTCCACGCAGATATGTGCACTTGCATGCACATGTGCACGTGAGCACTCCAACAAAAAAGTATTGACTGCCTCTTCTGTTGGATCTAGATTAACCCTAGAGGGGGGGGTGAATAGGGTTTATCACAGTTTATCAGATAATTAAAAAAAAATCCAGCACAGATAAAGCAGAGTAAGTAAGTACAGAAAGTAAATAACACACAGAGATACCCAGCTTCGGCAAAACTTGCCTACTGCTGCATTCCTAAGGTTACTACTAGGTGTTAATAACAGATCCCGCTTACAGACACTGTAAACTCGCACTCCCTGCTCCTGTACTAACCCTACGCTCAAAGCCCTAGACTGGCCAATATCCCCTTGACCAGATTTCCTCTGATTACAACCCCGTAACCAGTAACCCAGAATTTTACAGACTCTGTGAACTGTCAGTCAACACCCTGACTAATATCCTAGATTTTACAGACCTAGAACTGTTCAGAAATGATTTTACAACACAATTTAAAAAACAACAGAATGTAAAACAAAAATGTAAACCCTAGTTCTTAAAATAAAAATAAAAAGAGGAGTTTATATTAAAGGGGTCATCCCCTTTTCCTTTTAGAAGCTTGGCCTAGTTAAAATAGAAATAGGCCGGCCTCTTTTTAATTCATCTGCCCGATCCTCTTTTGTTTTCTGGAAGAATAAATGGCGGCTAGGGTTTTGCCCCAAATCCAATCGCGATAGCTCCAGATTGATGTAATCTGGTTCTCTGATGTTCTTCTTCACGTTGTTTCTCTCTGGTCAGTGATTTGGGGCTTCTCTCTTACGCTCGACACTGATTTGGAATTGTTCTCTGGCTCGATCGAAAAACTGTGAGTATTTCTGAAAATTCTTACTTTGAAAAACTTGTGGGTTGTTTGTTGGTTTCGATGTCGATGTTCTCTTGTTTGTGGTTTCGATCGATGATTGCCTGTGATGTAAAGGGTGTAAATATAGGGTAAAATATAAACCCTAAAATTCTGATTTCATATAAATGACTTGATTGTTGCGTTGCTTTCCCCTTTTGCTGCTTTGAATTCTCGGTTTTGAAAACATGCTGGATTTCCAAATATTTCTTACCAAAAAAAAAACTTTTTGTGCCTTGACTTAACTCTGTCTTGAATGACATGATTACATGGACCTCCTTGATTGTCGACTTTGAAATTATATAGCAAATCTGGAAAAATCTTTGGCTCTTTGAAATGATTTATTGCCATGAATGTCCACTTGTCGAAAATGATTTGAAAAAAAAATTGATTCCTTGAATTTGAATTTGAATTCCTCGGCTTTAATTTGTGTTGCATGATTTCTGGAAATAGCAATTTGCTGTCTAATTTAATTGTTGCCAGATTTGAGTGATTTCCATCCAATCTTTTCTTTGATCAATTTCCTGGAACCAAAAATTATACTTGCCAAAACAGAATTCAGCAAGGCTTTTAAAAACTTTCCTCAATCAACAACAAATACTTGAAAAGATCTTACGAAATGAACCGGGACAAGAATTAGGTCTTCAAAACAGATTTTCCCTTTTGAAATCGAAAAACTGTTTGCTTTGATTAAGCATGGTAATTCTGGAAATATAAACTTGGCCTTCTAACAGATTCTGGTAGATTAAAATTCCCACTTTGAATACGACTTAACCTCTGATACAAATCTGGAATTGATTGTTGCTTTAAAAAAACTTTTATTCAAAAACTGGAAATATTTGCATGTTGCCCAAAAGTGTGTACACATTTCTAAAATCTTTATGTCTGTTTTTCATGCTTGTGTCACACTGTATTTGAGTTATGTTTTACCGTTCATTGCTGTTGCACCTTCTCGACCAATTCAATATCTTGCCATGCACCACTTTGTTTCCACTGACTCATGTACATGTGTTTATGCTGTCTTGACTTTGTTAGTTTGCTGTTGCCATGTTGTTTACATGTATTCATGCTCTTGTCCATTTCATTTGCACTGAGCACACTGCTGTTCCTCTGTCATTTGCTTGCATTATTGAGCCATGCTTGAGTTGTGCTTTTGTGCATCATGAATATGAACTGATTTGAATTTTACCATCTGCACTTCCATTGTACTTGTGCACTGCTTGTATCTTGTTTGGCTACTCTGACTTGAACTGTTGCCATTATCATGCTACTGCACCATCATTTCCCATGACCATATTACATAATTTCTTGCCATATTTGATGAGATGAACCTGAACTTGTATTCACCACTGTGTAGTATATTTGCTGCTTGAGTCTTCTGAACCATGAAGGGCTGCTTTGCATCTTTGTACACATTGACTATACTTGTTCATTCATGAAATGCTACTCGACCATTTGCATGCCATTTGTACTTGTATTCTCTTGTGCCATTTTAGTTGATCTGCATTCATGTATGCTGCTTGCTATCACACAGTTTTGTATCTCCACCATTTATATTTGCTATTGCCATGAGATAGTTTCTTTGATCATGCATTTGCTCGACCACATGCTTATGACTTGAAATTCTTAGCTCGACCATTTGTAAAGCTGTTGAGATTGTTGAGTTTCCTTGATATGCCCGAAATTGAATATGAATTCTTGGCATTTAAACTTGCATGATTTCTGTTGCCATGGTTTCCTCTTTTGGCTTAATCACCTCGGCTTGATTTTTGTTGTGTGGCTGATTTCTTGTGAGACTTTGTGTATTGCACTGAGTCGAGCAGGTCCATGTGGCTACTCCTCAGTTGCAACCCGATTCGCGTGGCAGTGCACACGTGTACACGTGTGTACATGCAGCCATCAAACGAGTTGTCCCTGTCCCTGCATTGAGATATATGTTGTCTGCCTTGTGGTATTTACAGTGTATCACTGTGAATATCACAAGCTGTCTAGACACAGATTGATGGTTTTATAATTCAGATCAAGTCATGAAAAATGATGAGAAACACACCAGAAAACCGAGGCAAATAAAATTTTAAAAATAAAATTTATATTTGCATATATTCTGTTTTATTTCTATTGCAGTGTACTGTGTGTGTGTTTCACATGTGACAGGTAAGCAGGAATGACTGGACTGACTGTGATGACTGGACTGAAAGCTGAAGATAAGAAGACAGTGTGTGGTGTCAATGAATGTATGAGTCTGTATATACAAGTGAAAATGGATATATATGAAATGTAACTGTATATATGTTGTGTGTATGTATGACTGAGTGACAATGAATGAACTGTACTGAGGAGCTGTGAGAGAATTGTACAGATATATGTAATAAACAAATTTGATTGAAATAAAATATCATTTTATTGTTGTCAAACAAACTTGTCTATTATATTCTGTTTATATACAAGTACAATATACAGTGAATGTTTAAATAGTGGAGTTATACAGAGTTGTACTGTTTGAATGTTAGAAATATAATATTCAATTCAAATATTATATTCCTATCTGTGTTGTATATATAAAACATTACAATAACAAACACATTTATAATAATATATATTTGTTTGTTATCATCAAACAAAAATCATATAATTGTGTATACAACTGCGTTATATACAACAATCTCCCCCTTTTGATGATGACAAACAAATAAAAGATTTTGATTACAATAAATGTGTTTGACAGTGAATTCTGAACTCCCCCTATTTATTAGCTCCCCCTACAACAGACAACTCCCCCTATAACTGTGCATGAGTGAAATGTATGAATAATAATAAATTTTCAAAAATAAAAATATTTATAAAATATTCACTCATAAATCAAAATCTAATCCATTCTCCCCCTTTTGTTATCATCAAAAGGATACAGATTTTAAAATACAGATGAAAATTGACTAAAAATATAATTTCAGCTTAAGAGGAAGAACGATCATCATAAAATTCAATCAGTCAAACAAAAATCATAATATTCTAAGAACTGGAGGCATATTTCACATTTTAGAGAACGACGAATATATGATGAATTTTATATAAAATGGAGAGAGTTTTTTAAAAAATAAAATTATTTCCAATTATTTTCAAAGGATTTTTATAAAAATAAAGCACAAAAACAGTGATGGATTTGGACTATAATAAATAATTCAATTTAAGTGACAAGATCAAATAACCTCAAATCCCAATACCCATCAATCAACAAATCATAATACTTCATAAGATTTCAACACATTTCACAAATTAGAATATGGATTGATAGGCTAGTTTTTATATACCAAGGAGAAATTCATATACAAATTTAATTAGCAAATTATTTTCTTTTCTTTTAATTTAAGAGCACACTGACCACACATAACCAGATCTTGGATTTTTAAATGAGATCAGTTGCAGCTTAAATATAAGTAATCTCATAACCATGCATAACCAGAGCTTGGATTTTTAAATGAGGTTAGAGAAATACTTCTGAATATTATATTATTATTATTTTCAGTTTCAAAATGAAAAACTCCTCAGTATACAAAACCAATATGTATGATAGAAATGTGGTAGGTACAGGAATGGTTTGTGAAATAAATTTCTAAATTAATCATATTATGAAATATAATCAACTGTACCGAGATCATTGAAAATTTTCGATTATCACTAATTTTGAAAAAATAACAAAGTCCAATTTCTATCACAAATATTTTCATCATTTATTCAAGATGATTTAAAAAAAAATATTAAACTCTCCACATTAATATAAAATTATCATGGATGGTAGAAGGATGATAGATAATGAGAATGGTCGTGAAATTATTGCCAGTTCAAAGATATTATAATAAATATTCAACCATCATGAAAATCCAAATAAAATCTCCTCTTATTATGAAATATATTGCAGTCATAATTCATCACAATTTCAAAATCTGATAATAATTTTGATGAATTATAAATACAGTTCAATTGGATATTGATTTCAATTTCTAAATGAATAATCAACAAATAATTTTAAAGTTGAAAATTAATTACAAGAGGAAATGTGAAAAGTTATACAGGACAAGAGGGGAAAAAAAATCAGCACTTCTGATACCAATTGTTCTCTCTTCTCGAGGATTTAAAATCAAAGAGTTTCAAACACAGAGCTCAATCAGACAAGATAACAGATTATGCACATGTATCAGAGCAGCGGTTAGATTGAAGCAGGCAGTTATTTGAAAAACAGTATCAGAGCAACACAGAACATAAAAACACGTCAGACTTGTCAGCGGATGGTCACATAAGGTCATTCATGATCCAAGATTAGAAATACCGTTTATTTGAAATCATTTGAGGAATATGAAAAATATCAGGATTTAATAAATCAATCACACCAATTTATAAATTTTTGAATTGAGATATGTGTGAGATTAATAAATCAACAATTTCAAATGATTTTCAACAAACAAATATTTAAATCATATAACCATGAAATAACAGAGAAATTCAAGACCGGATTTTCAAAGAATTTTCACAAGAATTTTCTGACAAGTCCTCAAGAGATTTCAGATCATCTACATCAATTTTGTGAGATATTCATGATCCAAAGAAAATAATTTATTTGAAATCATTTGAATCAATGTCAAATTTTGAGATATAATGAATCAGTCACACAAGGTTAATAATTTCAGATTTAAGTGGTGTGTGAGATTCAAAATATCAGGAATTTCAGATGATTTCAAACAAACTAATTTCAATCATAATAATCATGAGTAAAGATGAAATTCTAGATGTATCACTGATTCAAACCAAATATTTTTCAAGTCAGAAATAATTAAGCCAATTTAAAAATTAATGAGATTATCACAACTGAGAAGTAACAGTGCTGTAATGAGTATAATACTTTAAGTGTTTCCAAAATGAATTGGAAGGGACTCAAAACAGTATAAGTGTGTGAAGTTTCACTAATTATTCAGATCTTCAAAATTTTTGAATTTATACTAACAGTGTTCAAGGTATGATATGAATGCTTCAGCACTATTAGAATTTCAAAAAAATTGCAAATATATACAAGTTTAAATTCAGATTCTGGAAGAATTATAACATGACAGTTTTATATAGATTAAACGAATTTCCAGAAAATCATAAGTACTACAATCGGAAGTTAATGAAGCGTAGAATAAGAAGAATATGGCAGCGTCAAATCAACTCAGGACAAACAAAAAAAAAAAGAAAAAAAAAATAAAAAGGAAAGGGGTAGAAGAAGAAATAAACAAAAAATATTTACAAAGACAAGTTCAGAGATCATACCTGTAATCAGTGTAAACCAGAATCTCTGACTCAGTAAATCTTGGCCAAGGAACTGTAAAGAATACAGAAATATAGAACAGCTTGAAATCAATCTCTTTTCAGCATAGCAGTTCCTCAACCTTCACTGGTACCTAGCAGTTAAGTGGATCAAGTGGTCTAACAAAATTTGTAAAACCACTCTGAAATTTGTTTACCACTTTTGGTAGCCAAACCTGTTTGTATAACATCCCATTCGAATCTTTCTTTGTGCCTTTAGGAACCCAAACTTGTTTAGTTTTTCCAAAAATCATTTTATTTCCTTTTGGGGTCCACATCTGTTCAACTGGATTGTTATCAAACCAATTCTTGTCTCGTTTGTGATTTAAGAACCTTTTGGAATTGTCAAAATTCAAATTTTCAGAAAGACCCTTTTTAAAGCAATTTAAAGGTTTTTTAAAATCACAAGAATTCAATTTTTCAAAAACACTTGTTTTTCCAAAACCAATACCTTGTTTATGACCAACCGAAAATTGGTTTTGTAACAACATATTCAACGATTTTTCTCCATTCGAAAATTTATTCAAAGTTGATTCTAATCGTTGAATTTTGGATTTAAGATCAGAGTTTTCTTTTATCAGATTTGAACAACGATTAATGTTGATCTTTCTCCTTTCAGTATCATTTTGTTTCAAAGACAAATTTTCGTTTTCAAGAAGTTTGATTTTGGTCTTGGACTCAAAGATTTCAGATTCAAATTTAACTTGTTTTTCAAATTCAAGTTTCTTGAAATTCTCAATCTCTTTTTCAAGCTCGTTTAAAATTAAATCACTTTTCAACAAGCTTTCTTTCTCAGCAATTTCATGTTTGGAACTTTTGATGGCCTTAAAATTATTAAATTCTTTTTGCAAAGAATTGTTTGAATCTTTTAGTTCAGCCTCGTTATCTTTTAAAATCAAAATTTCCTCTTTAAGTCTTTGAATATTTTTATTGAGATGAACGAGGTCAGTTTTCAATTTCAAACAACTTTCACAGTCAGAATTTTCTAATTTCATGACATTTGTAGATTCTGATTCCAAACAGTTAATTTTGCTATTTAACTCGTGATTTTTAGATTTCAAGTATTTGTTTTTACGATGGAGTTTATCAACGATTTTTGTTAAATCAGTACACATATAAACCAACTCTTCATAAGAGAAGCTTTCAGTCTCATTGTCTGTTGAGTCTCCATCGTCTGATCTACTTGAATTTTCATTTGTTTCTTCTCCTGAGCATAGATCTGAATCTGAGTTGACCATTTTGGGTTTTGAGCTGCTGTTGTCGATCTTTCCATACTTTGTATTGAGAAAATCCCATATTTCCTGCGCAGTCAAGCAATGAGAAATGAGGTTATATTGGACATCATCAATATAAGAATACAAAGTGTGAATAGCACGAGAATTAAATCCAATATCGTTCCTATTGACTATATCATAACCATTAATAACAGTATCCCAACATTTAATATCAATAGATTTTAAATATAATTCCATTTCTAATTTCCAATTTGAAAAATCTGTACCATTAAAAATAAATGGAATACGACTGGACTGATTCTCAGAAGACTGACAACTAGAATTCACCATTTCTCTAGAGTTAAAAAAAAATACCTGCTCTGATACCACTTGTTGGATCTAGATTAACCCTAGAGGGGGGGGTGAATAGGGTTTATCACAGTTTATCAGATAATTAAAAAAAATTCCAGCACAGATAAAGCAGAGTAAGTAAGTACAGAAAGTAAATAACACACAGAGATACCCAGCTTCGGCAAAACTTGCCTACTGCTGCATTCCTAAGGTTTCTACTAGGTGTTAATAACAGATCCCGCTTACAGACACTGTAAACTCGCACTCCCTGCTCCTGTACTAACCCTACGCTCAAAGCCCTAGACTGGCCAATATCCCCTTGACCAGATTTCCTCTGATTACAACCCCGTAACCAGTAACCCAGAATTTTACAGACTCTGTGAACTGTCAGTCAACACCCTGACTGATATCCTAGATTTTACAGACCTAGAACTGTTCAGAAATGATTTTACAACACAATTTAAAAAACAACAGAATGTAAAACAAAAATGTAAACCCTAGTTCTTAAAATAAAAATAAAAAGAGGAGTTTATATTAAAGGGGTCATCCCCTTTTCCTTTTAGAAGCTTGGCCTAGTTAAAATAGAAATAGGCCGACCTCTTTTTAATTCATCTGCCCGATCCTCTTTTGTTTTCTAGAAGAATAAATGGCGGCTAGGGTTTTGCCCCAAATCCAATCGCGATAACTCCAGATTGATGTAATCGGGTTCTCTGATGTTCTTCTTCACGTTGTTTCTCTCTGGTCAGTGATTTGGGGCTTCTCTCTTACGCTCGACACTGATTTGGAATTGTTCTCTGGCTCGATCGAAAAACTGTGAGTATTTCTGAAAATTCTTACTTTGAAAAACTTGTGGGTTGTTTGTTGGTTTCGATTTCGATGTTCTCTTGTTTGTGGTTTCGATCGATGATTGCCTGTGATGTAAAGGGTGTAAATATAGGGTAAAATATAAACCCTAAAATTCTGATTTCATATAAATGACTTGATTGTTGCGTTGCTTTCCCCTTTTGCTGCTTTGAATTCTCGGTTTTGAAAACATGCTGGATTTCCAAATATTTCTTACCAAAAAAAAACTTTTTGTGCCTTGACTTAACTCTGTCTTGAATGACATGATTACATGGACCTCCTTGATTGTCGACTTTGAAATTATATAGCAAATCTGGAAAAATCTTTGGCTCTTTGAAATGATTTATTGCCATGAATGTCCACTTGTCGAAAATGATTTGAAAAAAAAATTGATTCCTTGAATTTGAATTTGAATTCCTCGGCTTTAATTTGTGTTGCATGATTTCTGGAAATAGCAATTTGCTGTCTAATTTAATTGTTGCCAGATTTGAGTGATTTCCATCCAATCTTTTCTTTGATCAATTTCCTGGAACCAAAAATTATACTTGCCAAAACAGAATTCAGCAAGGCTTTTAAAAACTTTCCTCAATCAACAACAAATACTTGAAAAGATCTTACGAAATGAACCGGGACAAGAATTAGGTCTTCAAAACAGATTTTCCCTTTTGAAATCGAAAAACTGTTTGCTTTGATTAAGCATGGTAATTCTGGAAATATAAACTTGGCCTTCTAACAGATTCTGGTAGATTAAAATTCCCACTTTGAATACGACTTAACCTCTGATACAAATCTGGAATTGATTGTTGCTTTAAAAAAACTTTTATTCAAAAACTGGAAATATTTGCATGTTGCCCAAAAGTGTGTACACATTTCTGGAATCTTTATGTCTGTTTTTCATGCTTGTGTCACACTGTATTTGAGTTATGTTTTACCGTTCATTGCTGTTGCACCTTCTCGACCAATTCAATATCTTGCCATGCACCACTTTGTTTCCACTGACTCATGTACATGTGTTTATGCTGTCTTGACTTTGTTAGTTTGCTGTTGCCATGTTGTTTACATGTATCCATGCTCTTGTCCATTTCATTTGCACTGAGCACACTGCTGTTCCTCTGTCATTTGCTTGCATTATTGAGCCATGCTTGAGTTGTGCTTTTGTGCATCATGAATATGAACTGATTTGAATTTTACCATCTGCACTTCCATTGTACTTGTGCACTGCTTGTATCTTGTTTGGCTACTCTGACTTGAACTGTTGCCATTATCATGCTACTGCACCATCATTTCCCATTACCATATTACATAATTGCTTGCCATATTTGATGAGATGAACCTGAACTTGTATTCACCACTGTGTAGTATATTTGCTGCTTGAGTCTTCTGAACCATGAAGGGCTGCTTTGCATCTTTGTACACATTGACTATACTTGTTCATTCATGAAATGCTACTCGACCATTTGCATGCCATTTGTACTTGTATTCTCTTGTGCCATTTTAGTTGATCTGCATTCATGTATGCTGCTTGCTATCACACAGTTTTGTATCTCCACCATTTATATTTGCTATTGCCATGAGATAGTTTCTTTGATCATGCATTTGCTCGACCACATGCTTATGACTTGAAATTCTTAGCTCGACCATTTGTAAAGCTGTTGAGATTGTTGAGTTTCCTTGATATGCCCGAAATTGAATATGAATTCTTGGCATTTAAACTTGCATGATTTCTGTTGCCATGGTTTCCTCTTTTGGCTTAATCACCTCGGCTTGATTTTTGTTGTGTGGCTGATTTCTTGTGAGACTTTGTGTATTGCACTGAGTCGAGCAGGTCCATGTGGCTACTCCTTAGTTGCAATCTGATTGGCGTGGCAGTGCACACGTGTACACGTGTGTACATGCAGCCATCAAACGAGTTGTCCCTGTCCCTGCATTGAGATATATGTTGTCTGCCTTGTGGTATTTACAGTGTATCACTGTGAATATCACAAGCTGTCTAGACACAGATTGATGGTTTTATAATTCAGATCAAGTCATGAAAAATGATGAGAAACACACCAGAAAACCGAGGCAAATAAAATTTTAAAAATAAAATTTATATTTGCATATATTCTGTTTTATTTCTATTGCAGTGTACTGTGTGTGTGTTTCACATGTGACAGGTAAGCAGGAATGACTGGACTGACTGTGATGACTGGACTGAAAGCTGAAGATAAGAAGACAGTGTGTGGTGTCAATGAATGTATGAGTCTGTATATACAAGTGAAAATGGATATATATGAAATGTAACTGTATATATGTTGTGTGTATGTATGACTGAGTGACAATGAATGAACTGTACTGAGGAGCTGTGAGAGAATTGTACAGATATATGTAATAAACAAATTTGATTGAAATAAAATATCATTTTATTGTTGTCAAACAAACTTGTCTATTATATTCTGTTTATATACAAGTACAATATACAGTGAATGTTTAAATAGTGGAGTTATACAGAGTTGTACTGTTTGAATGTTAGAAATATAATATTCAATTCAAATATTATATTCCTATCTGTGTTGTATATATAAAACATTACAATAACAAACACATTTATAATAATATATATTTGTTTGTTATCATCAAACAAAAATCATATAATTGTGTATACAACTGCGTTATATACAACATCTTCCCATGCAGATTCATCTCTATTCATAACTTTTTTCGTAGTTGATCGGATTTCCTCCTCGGACATTGATTGTAGACAAGGTGTCCATTCCTTCTTTGGTAACTGCAAGTGCTTGAAAAGATAATTCTGATACTAACACAAAGTGACATAGTTAGCTAAAGAATATGACAAGAACTATGATTTGGGAGAATTACCAGTTCCTCATCTCCATCAGAAAATTTGATGCCACAGCTTTTACGAGCGACCATATAGAGGTCGTAGAATAAATTCAGGATGAGATGCAGGACAAGGGCGTTCTAATGTGGATTGTGCAAACGGATGTTGTTAATGTTCTACTGTGAACTGTAACAGATTTATACTGCTATGATTTTTCCAGTTAGCCTCTCAAGTAGCGTTTTCACTTGAAGCTCCGCTATATTCCACTATCCTAATATATAATGCTATTTTCGCTACATTCTGTCGTCTCCATTATACTTTTTGTAACACCCCGCGAATTCTATAACTGTGAAATTCACAAATTAAAGTATAATTAATTTCAAATCAAAGAACTAAGGGAAACGGGATACGCCATTGCGTTCGTCTCGGAAAAATACGCGAAATAGAGTCCGAGTTTTTGAAAAACGGAGTCCGTATGAAGAAGATATGGCCTTCGGAAGTTTCTGAATTAAGTTTAAAATTCGAACAGAATAAAACAGCTCAGAAAAATAAGTTTAAATTCCAAAATCGGGCCCAATTGGCCAGGGCGGGAAAACACCCGCCTAAGACACCCAGGTCGACTAGGCTGTCGACCTGGTCTAACGCTGTCGACAGGGCTGTCGACAGGGCTGTCGACCTGGTCCAGAGCCAGGTCGAACCCAGCCCAACCTGGCTGGCCTATTCTATGTTGGCCGATTTTCTGCAGTCTGCTTTGTCATTAGGGCTAGGTGGCAGGCTCTAATTGGTCCCTCTTTCGAATGAATGGCTACGATCAATCCAAGCAACATCAATGGTCCTAATCAGTTCATAACCTCTATAAAAATGACCCTAGACTCACCCTAATCTATTCATTCAAAAATAAGAACAAAGCCGTCATGTTGCTGAGGAACGACTGAGAGTAGCCACCAATTGGAGAGAGGATTAAGAGGCAAATTCTAAAGCATAAAGCAACCTAAACAAATCAAATCAACAAGGAATCGTATCTCCAAATCCCTAAATTGGAGAATTCGCCACACCATTGTAAGTAGAGTATTATTTTGGTATGAACAAATAACTGTGTTGGTTTGTATACTTGATTGTGATGATAAATAATTCATAATTTGTGCGTTACTATGATTCTTATCGATTTGGAATATTGTATACGTTTGGATATTCTCGAATTATGTTATCCAGTTATGAAAAACTACATGCGGTAGTTTTATGCAAGTATACGTTTGGAATATTCGCAAATTATGTAATCCATGTGGAAGCTACATGTATGTAGTTGATTAATTGAAATTCATGCAAGTTTGGGGTTTTGCTACTATGCCATCATAATGTGTATTTTTATACAAACATCATTTTTGTGAAGTAATTGGAATAAGTTTGGGTTATCATAGTCCATATGAAATTATGTTGAAAATATGGCATCATGATCTATGTATTAAGTCATGCTTTTGTACTAGAAAACCTATTTGCAAACTTATGAATATGACTAGGCTATGATTGATATTTTACATAATTGAAATCCATGTTAAGTCAATATTGTTTACAAGAATTATATGATGACATATGTGGTACATAGCTAGGTTAGATTCAAAAATCCCTTTTTGCAAGTTTGCATGACTAAAGTAAAAATCATGATTTCATGTTAGAAATAATTATGCCATGTGAAAAGATTTAATCATGATTAAGTTGAACTATACTTTTGTGTTAGTAACAAAAGTAAACACCTTTGTAAACATGTAATCTTATGAACATGATTTGCTTATGTTTGACATTATGCCTGAATAAAAATATAGGTTTATGTTGTAGTTAAGCCTATGTGTCGATAGTGATATTCTTAACTTAACTACAAGTTTACATGGTTTGATTCATGTCACTTATGCTTTATGACCAAAGTATATGTCACTACTATGCAAGTACACCAGTTTCTATTTTGTATTTCCAACGTCATATTGCAAGTTCATGCGTTCACATTCCCCTCTTTGTGTATGTAATCACGCTTTAAGCCTCCCCTTTTCGCATGGCTAAGTTGGGCTTTGAAAGGCTAAGCCCAACATATATATAATAAACGGACGTGTTAAACGGGGGAAAATAACGTTGGGTTAACTTAATTAATAAATGAAAACATAAAGTAGAAGGGCCCAAATTCAAGTATGGGTTGGGCCCATGATTGGTGTAACCTTTACACCATTAACTTAATAATGGGCCGCAAATATTTACATATAAGAAAATAAAGAAGAAAGACAAAATATGTAAATGTAGAACATACGATGTGTTTAACCCGAGGTTGGATTGAGTTGTGATGTAAACCTGCCCGGAACCGCCCGGCTGTCCAGTAGTCACAACAATACCTATCCAATGTGGGAGGTCAAACATGGAGCCCAATAAGGACCCGAGGTTAGACTGAGTTGTGGCGTAAGACTGCCCGGAACCAACCGGCAATAGGCAGCCACAACAACACCTGTCTAATGTGAGAGGTCAAGGCTTTAATAAGACAATTAAGGCTGAGTCAGGATTGTTAGGATTAAGTGAACTAAAGACTTAATCAAAATGAAACATGCTAAACTAAACGGACTGGTGGGGGTTAGGTTAGGAAACACTTAACCAACTTAGCATGTTGGCTAGAGATAGAAAACCTAGTAACGGGGGACCCTTTTCAGCAGTAACCCTAGAAGGTGTATCAGGATACCCTGAAACTAGGCAGGGTGGGGCACGATTATTGGGCTGATTGTAAGAGGTCAAATCGACGGCGGTGGTGTAGCAGTGTAGGTTCTAACGGGGTGCGGGCGTGCACACACTCCGGCGCAGAAAAATAAAGCACTGGGCACCAGTAGCATACCTGTGCATTATAAGGTTGTGTCGGGCCGCCGCCATGGGACTTGAAACACCCCATGGTGGGACCAGCATAGGTAACTACAACATCGGGGGGCGTAAGACACATGTAACTATGCGAGTAGGAGCCGATCGTTATGAAATGGATCACTTCACCCTGATTATGGGGTGCCAGTTGGGATCTAGTTTATATGGGTTCAGAGATTAACATGGGGTACGATAGTATATTCGACCCTAGACAACTTAACCAAGTTTATAGTGCTTTCCCACTTCTTGTTTATGCTTATCATACCCAGTTCTTTACTCATAGACAGAATAGTACTAGACTTACTCAGGCTTTATGTCTGACTCTACTTTTCTTTCGTCTTCTTTTCTTCCGTTCCCCCCCAGGTCCACAGGGAGGGAACACAGCAGCTTGACCAGCCTTAACATCCAGCTTGAAGAAGAGAAATGTATTGCTTGGTCCTTTTCGTCTTGAACTATGGCTTTGGACAACCACTATGGGGCTTTTGCAGTTTATCTATGTTTTCTTTATGCTTCTTAATGTAATCAAGACAGATTATGAAAGTGTTATGTTATGTTTTTGGAAAAGATGTAAGACAATTATGGTGATGTTGTTGTAGCACGTATTTGCTTTTATGAAATAAAAGTTGTTGTTTGTTGATTTTCCGCTGTTTACAAATATGTGTTCTTATATCTGTCTTGTATATCTGTGACTTATACTTATAAACCTCCACCAAAATTAGGGCATTCCCTTTGAGAGTGACCCTAACGGAGGTGGGATGTTTCACTTGGTATCAGAGCATAGGTTTACTAGATAAGATAAAAAGTTTTGAAAATTTATTTTCAAAAAGGAAATTTTAAAGAAGCATTTTTAAAAGAAAAATATTATTTTATTCTAAAAGGCAAAGTCCACTCCCCAAAGCCATTGGTACTATCTCTTATCCTTCGTTTTGAATCTATCCTTTTTGTTTCAGCATGTCTGAAGACCTTAACTTGCCAGAAGGGGTGCCAATACCTGGTTGGTTTAGGCGGTTCTTAGAAGCAAGAGCCACTCAGCCAGGTCCTACCGTTCCTCCTCCCCCAGCTGCCGGAAATCATCCAGCTGCAGCGGCACCTTTTCCTCCACCTCCTCCGCGGGGAAACACGTTTGCTAAGATATGTAGAGATTTTAAAGCTATGGGAGGAAAGGATTTCCATGGAACTGAGTCCTTCGTGGCAGCTAGAAATTGGCTGAAAGAAACGGAGGACCTATTCATCATCTTTGAGGTAGAAGATAGACAAAAAGTACAATTGGCAGTGTGGCTATTGAAGGGCGAGGCTTCCTACTGGTGGGAAGTCACTAATGTTGAAAGACCAGTGGAGACATGGGAGGACTTTAGGGCAAGGTTTGAGACTAAATTTCTCTCAGATGCGGAAAGAAGTTTGCAGTTGGAAAGATTCTTATTTCTTAAGCAAGGGGACAAGACAGTCAGAGAGTATGTGAATCAATTCGATGAGCTGGCTAGGTTTAGGCTTGACCTAGTCAACACCCCGCACAAGAAGGCTCTTCGTTTCGTCAAAGGGTTGAATGAGCCATTACACAGTTTGGCCATGACCCATATACCCATGGGAGCCACGTATGAAAGATTGGTGCAAATGGCATTGCTGAATGAAGAGGATAAGGGCAAGAAGGAGACAAAGGCAGAAAGCTCTCAAGGGAAGAAAGAGGGTTTGCAGCCTAAGAAGACAGACTTTAAGAAGGGCGGGAAAGGCAACAAAGAGAAGAGGAAGTGCAATTTCTGTGGCAAAGTGGGGCACTTAGTAAAGGACTGCCGGAAAAAGAAGGCCAAGGAGAATGGTGGGTGCTTTTCTTGCGGTGAGACAGGCCACAGGGCTAAGGACTGCCCAAAGAAACGAGGACAGGGGCAGAGGGCTGGATCCACCCCAGGGGCACAGGTTCATGTGCTGGAAGCGCCACCTCTGCAACAGCGAGGTATAAATACTTCTGTAGAAAGTGTAGTTTATCTTTATGATCACCCCGTTCGCACTTTATTTGATTCCGGCGCATCACACTCCTTTATCTCGTCTGCTTTAGTAGAATCTCTGCACCTAAAAACTTGTATGGTAGAGGACCCCTTAATTGTTTCAAACCCAATTGGGGGCCCAGCTCATTTGTCTATGATCTGTTTGGGATTGAAAATTTCTATTCTAAGTGTAGAATTTCAATGTAGTGCCTTTGTTTTGGGCTTTTCGGGTTATGGTTTGATTTTGGGTATGGATTGGCTATCCAGTAATGGGGCCATCCTTGATTGTGAGAAAAGGGTTGTTAGGCTCCTAACCCAGCTCGGTAATACTTTGGAAATTTCTTGTAATCCCTCGTATGCAGTTATGCTTAGTTATCTTGAATCGCTAGATGCCTCTGTTGAAAATTTGCAATCAGTTAGAGTGGTCCGGGAATATCCGGATGTCTTCGAAGAGGTGAAGGGCTTGCCTCCGAAGCGGGAAATAGACTTCCGCATATATCTTGTAGATAATGCAAAGCCCGTTGCGTTGCCCGTTAGACACATGGCTCCACGAGAAAGGAAAGAGCTCAGTAAACAGATTAAAGAGCTTCTAGAAAGGGGGTTCATTAGGAGAAGCATTTCAGAATGGGGCGCTCCGGTGGTGTTCGCTACAAAGGCGGATGGTTCACTCCGTCTATGTGTTGACTATAGGGAGCTCAACAAGCTAACGAAAAAGAATAGGCACCCTCTCCCTAGAATTGACGATTTGTTTGACCAGCTTGTAGGAGCGTCTGTTTTCTCCCAACTCGATTTAGCAACTGGTTTTCATCAGCTAAGGGTGGCTGAAGATAGCATCGATAAAACGGCGTTCAGAACCCCAGACGGCTTCTTTGAATGGCTTGTCATGCCTTTTGGCTTGACAAATGCACCTGCTTACTTCGTGGGCCTGATGAGTAGGGTATTTAGAGATTTCCTCAACAAATTCGTAGTGGTCTTCGTAGATGATATCCTTATCTTCTCAAAGAGTAAAGAGGAACATGCTCAGCACTTAAGGGCAATCATGGAAACTTTGTGAGTCCATCGACTAAAAGCCAAATTCTCCAAATGCCACTTTTGGAGAGAAGAGGTGAGGTTCCTTGGGCACATAGTATCCAAACAAGGGTTAGCAGTGGACCCTGCTAAGGTAGTGGCGGTACAGGATTGGAAGACACCAAGGAATGCAACTGAGGTCCGAAGCTTTCTAGGACTAGCAGGTTTCTATCGAAAATTCATAAGGGATTTTGCGAAAATCTCAGCTCCGCTCACGAAATTGACTAAGAAGAATCTAGTGTTCAATTGGGACTTGGATTGCGAGTTTGCTTTCCAACGACTGAAAAGGGCTCTCAAAACAGCCCCAGTTTTGACGCTGCCAGATGGGAGCAAGACGTTCACTGTTTATACGGATGCATGTGGGACATGGCTAGGCGCCGTCTTAATGCAAGAAGGAAGGGTAGTAGCTTATGGCGGGAGGCAGTTGAAAGTGCACGAAAAGAACTACCCAACCCACGATCTTGAGTTAGCCGCCATCGTATTTGCACTCAAGTCTTGGCGACACTATCTCCTAGGTGAGAAGTTCGAACTTTACACTGACCATAAATCGTTGAAATATCTTTTCTCGCAGAAGGATCTTAACTTGAGGCAACAAAGATGGATGGAGTTTCTTGCCTCGTACGATTTCGAAATCTCCTACACTCCGGGCAAAGGCAACGTAGTGGCAGACGCGTTGAGACGAAAGAAATTGACCCTAAGCCCGTTGTTTGTTGAAAGACAAAGCCTAGAGTTTATAGCCAGCTTCGACTTTAGGCCTTCCTCCGATTTCGTACCAGGCTTGCTAGCATCTCTCGAAGTGCGCCCAACTTTAGTGGATTCAGTAGGGACAGCACAACGCGAAGACCCTCAGCTTGCGGAAACAATTGATAGGCTAATTAGGGGTGAGACTTCAAGTCACCTCAACAGATACTCCATCGACGATAAGGATTTGCTAAGGCGAGACGGAAGACTATGCGTCCCACAGACAAAAGATTTAGTAAATAAGGTTCTCGAGGAAGCACATCACTCCAAGATGTCGATACACCCAGGCGGAGATAAAATGTACAAAGATATAAAAAGGACTTTCTTCTGGAACGGCATGAAAAAGGACGTGGCAAAATTCGTTTCTAAGTGCATGGTGTGCCAACAGGTTAAGGCGGAACAGAAAAAGCCTGGCGGACTGCTACATCCTCTGGAGGTCCCGCAGTGGAAGTGGGATAGCATCTCAATGGACTTCATCGATGGGCTGCCTAGGTCTAGGAGAGGCAACACTAGCATTTGGGTAATAGTGGATAGGCTTACTAAAAGCGCCCACTTTTTACCTGTAAAAAGTAAAAGAACTGCCTCATCCCTAGCATCACTTTACCTCAAGGAAATCGTTCGACTCCATGGAATACCATCTAGCATTGTTAGTGACCGAGACCCCATATTCACCAGTGAGTTTTGGCGGAGTCTGCAAGAAGCAATAGGAAAGCAGTTATGCTTGAGCACAGCCTATCATCCCCAAACCGACGGCCAAACAGAGAGAGTGAACAGAGTTTTGGAAGACCTTTTAAGGCTATGCGTCCTTGACTTTGGAGGGACATGGGAAGACCACCTTCCTTTGGTGGAATTTGCCTACAACAACAGCTATCAAGCAACCATCGGAATGGCGCCCTTCGAAGCTTTATATGGAAGACCGTGCCGATCGCCCACTTGTTGGTGGGAGTCTACTGATAATCTCATACTTGGACCAGATATGATCCGAGAGACTTCAGAGAAAGTAGACTTAATACGAAGAAGGATGAAGACGGCCCAAGACAGACAAAAGTCCTATGCCGACAAGAGAAGGACCGACCTTGAATTTGAGGTTGGAGACAGAGTTTTTCTCAAGGTATCACCACTAAGAAACGTTGTTCGGTTTGGAACCACAGGAAAGCTAGCACCAAGGTTCGTAGGGCCATTCCCTATCATCGAGAAAATTGGGAAAATGGCCTATAGACTAGAGCTACCCGAGAAGTTGGCGGGAGTCCACAACGTTTTTCATGTTTCACATCTCCGTAAATGTCTACATGAGTCAGCCGAGGTGGTAGAGCCAAATATCCTCGAAGAGGCCGAAGTGGAACGCGAAGTAACCATAAGAAAAGTTCCAACCCGCATATTAGGAACGGAAGTGAAGAAGCTACGCAACCGCGAAGTCAAGCTCGTCAAAGTTCAGTGGAGCGACACCGAGGGAGACGCGACTTGGGAAACTGAAGCTAGAATACGCACTGCCTACCCTTTTCTGTTCGAGGGTACATCCTTGATCTTTCCTTTTCCTTAAGTTGCGCTTTTATCTATCTTTTTAGGTATATTTCCTCGACCTTATCTTTTAAGTAGAAACCCTTTGGATGGAAACATGTAATTGAAACATGTTATGGATGATGGTTGCAAGTGGTTGCAAGTGATTGCTAGTGGTTGCTCGTGGTTGCATATACACACACAATCTAGGTTTTAGATCGGCTCAGTCACTTCATATTGCATATGCATATATGTTTGCATTCGTATATGGTTGAACTCTAATGTGTTGTCAGGTGGATGTTGCATTTGTATTGAATGATTGTGCACTCATGTAGAATCATGAATAGGAAAAATTTGCATACATAATGGATTCATGGCACTTACATAATTCGCATTAAGGAGGTCAACTGAATCAGTAGACCGCCTGATTTTGCATTAGATAAGTACATGTACACACACACTTCGCATATGATCATGAAGCATTAGAAGTCTTTTAAGGACAATGGATGCTCGTGTTTGATGGATGAGTAGATGGATGATTGGATGTTAGGATATACATTCCTCCTAACTTGAAAATTTCGGGGACGAAATCCTTTTAAGTGGGGGAGAATGTAACACCCCGCGAATTCTATAACTGTGAAATTCACAAATTAAAGTATAATTAATTTCAAATCAAAGAACTAAGGGAAACGGGATACGCCATTGCGTTCGTCTCGGAAAAATACGCGAAATAGAGTCTGAGTTTTTGAAAAACGGAGTCCGTATGAAGAAGATATGGCCTTCGGAAGTTTCTGAATTAAGTTTAAAATTCGAACAAAATAAAACAGCTCAGAAAAATAAGTTTAAATTCCAAAATCGGGGCCAATTGGCCAGGGCGGGAAAACACCCGCCTAAGACACCCAGGTCGACTAGGCTGTCGACCTGGTCTAACCAGGTCGACAGGGCTGTCGACAGGGCTGTCAACCTGGTCCAGAGCCAGGTCGAACCCAGCCCAACCTGGCTGGCCTATTCTATGTTGGCCGATTTTCTGCAGTCTGCTTTGTCATTAGGGCTAGGTGGCAGGCTCTAATTGGTCCCTCTTTCGAATGAATGGCTACGATCAATCCAAGCAACATCAATGGTCCTAATCAGTTCATAACCTCTATAAAAATGACCCTAGACTCACCCTAATCTATTCATTCAAAAATAAGAACAAAGCCGTCATGTTGCTGAGGAACGACTGAGAGTAGCCACCAATTGGAGAGAGGATTAAGAGGCAAATTCTAAAGCATAAAGCAACCTAAACAAATCAAATCAACAAGGAATCGTATCTCCAAATCCCTAAATTGGAGAATTCGCCACACCATTGTAAGTAGAGTATTATTTTGGTATGAACAAATAACCGTGTTGGTTTGTATACTTGATTGTGATGATAAATAATTCATAATTTGTGCGTTACTATGATTCTTATCGATTTGGAATATTGTATACGTTTGGATATTCTCGAATTATGTTATCCAGTTATGAAAAACTACATGCGGTAGTTTTATGCAAGTATACGTTTGGAATATTCGCAAATTATGTAATCCATGTGGAAGCTACATGTATGTAGTTGATTAATTGAAATTCATGCAAGTTTGGGGTTTTGCTACTATGCCATCATAATGTGTATTTTTATACAAACATCATTTTTGTGAAGTAATTGGAATAAGTTTGGGTTATCATAGTCCATATGAAATTATGTTGAAAATTTGGCATCATGATCTATGTATTAAGTCATGCTTTTGTACTAGAAAACCTATTTGCAAACTTATGAATATGACTAGGCTATGATTGATATTTTACATAATTGAAATCCATGTTAAGTCAATATTGTTTACAAGAATTATATGATGACATATGTGGTACATAGCTAGGTTAGATTCAAAAATCCCTTTTTGCAAGTTTGCATGACTAAAGTAAAAATCATGATTTCATGTTAGAAATAATTATGCCATGTGAAAAGATTTAATCATGATTAAGTTGAACTATACTTTTGTGTTAGTAACAAAAGTAAACACCTTTGTAAACATGTAATCTTATGAACATGATTTGCTTATGTTTGACATTATGCCTGAATAAAAATATAGGTTTATGTTGTAGTTAAGCCTATGTGTCGATAGTGATATTCTTAACTTAACTACAAGTTTACATGGTTTGATTCATGTCACTTATGCTTTATGACCAAAGTATATGTCACTACTATGCAAGTACACCAGTTTCTATTTTGTATTTCCAACGTCATATTGCAAGTTCATGCGTTCACATTCCCCTCTTTGTGTATGTAATCACGCTTTAAGCCTCCCCTTTTCGCATGGCTAAGTTGGGCTTTGAAAGGCTAAGCCCAACATATATATAATAAACGGACGTGTTAAATGGGGGAAAATAACGTTGGGTTAACTTAATTAATAAATGAAAACATAAAGTAGAAGGGCCCAAATTCAAGTATGGGTTGGGCCCATGATTGGTGTAACCTTTACACCATTAACTTAATAATGGGCCGCAAATATTTACATATAAGAAAATAAAGAAGAAAGACAAAATATGTAAATGTAGAACATACGATGTGTTTAACCCGAGGTTGGATTGAGTTGTGATGTAAACCTGCCCGGAACCGCCCGGCTGTCCAGTAGTCACAACAATACCTATCCAATGTGGGAGGTCAAACATGGAGCCCAATAAGGACCCGAGGTTAGACTGAGTTGTGGCGTAAGACTGCCCGGAACCAACCGGCAATAGGCAGCCACAACAACACCTGTCTAATGTGAGAGGTCAAGGCTTTAATAAGACAATTAAGGCTGAGTCAGGATTGTTAGGATTAAGTGAACTAAAGACTTAATCAAAATGAAACATGCTAAACTAAACGGACTGGTGGGGGTTAGGTTAGGAAACACTTAACCAACTTAGCATGTTGGCTAGAGATAGAAAACCTAGTAACGGGGGACCCTTTTCAGCAGTAACCCTAGAAGGTGTATCAGGATACCCTGAAACTAGGCAGGGTGGGGCACGATTATTGGGCTGATTGTAAGAGGTCAAATCGACGGCGGTGGTGTAGCAGTGTAGGTTCTAACGGGGTGCGGGCGTGCACACACTCCGGCGCAGAAAAATAAAGCACTGGGCACCAGTAGCATACCTGTGCATTATAAGGTTGTGTCGGGCCGCCGCCATGGGACTTGAAACACCCCATGGTGGGACCAGCATAGGTAACTACAACATCGGGGGGCGTAAGACACATGTAACTATGCGAGTAGGAGCCGATCGTTATGAAATGGATCACTTCACCCTGATTATGGGGTGCCAGTTGGGATCTAGTTTATATGGGTTCAGAGATTAACATGGGGTACGATAGTATATTCGACCCTAGACAACTTAACCAAGTTTATAGTGCTTTCCCACTTCTTGTTTATGCTTATCATACCCAGTTCTTTACTCATAGACAGAATAGTACTAGACTTACTCAGGCTTTATGTCTGACTCTACTTTTCTTTCGTCTTCTTTTCTTCCGTTCCCCCCCAGGTCCACAGGGAGGGAACACAGCAGCTTGACCAGCCTTAACATCCAGCTTGAAGAAGAGAAATGTATTGCTTGGTCCTTTTCGTCTTGAACTATGGCTTTGGACAACCACTATGGGGCTTTTGCAGTTTATCTATGTTTTCTTTATGCTTCTTAATGTAATCAAGACAGATTATGAAAGTGTTATGTTATGTTTTTGGAAAAGATGTAAGACAATTATGGTGATGTTGTTGTAGCACGTATTTTCTTTTATGAAATAAAAGTTGTTGTTTGTTGATTTTCCGCTGTTTACAAATATGTGTTCTTATATCTGTCTTGTATATCTGTGACTTATACTTATAAACCTCCACCAAAATTAGGGCATTCCCTTTGAGAGTGACCCTAACGGAGGTGGGGTGTTTCACTTTTTATAAAAGAAATGTGTCAAAAAATATTTACATATTATAAAACTTATAAAATTAGTCTTTTAATCAAACTTTTAGAATACATTTTTAGAAACAAAAATACTCTAATATTCTATTAAGTTTCATTACGTTACATAAAAATTTATGTTTATTTACATATATTTACATAATTTCCATTTGAAATTAAGAATGTACTAATTTTAATTAAATTTAGTGTTAATGTTTCATTTAATTATCTTTTGTATAACTGTAGAACATGAACAATGAGTTTGTTAGAAATGAATAAGTGGTTTGGGGAAGTTTTTAAGTCCCACATCGGGAAATTATAAAACTTATCCCACTATATATACAATTTCTTGATGTACTATATTAAAAGGAAAGAGGAGATGGAAAGATAAGTCCCTGAGTCTTGATATACGATGAATAACTAATTTTTTGAAAACTGAGCCACACGTTTTTTGAAAGCCAACGGTCGAGCCTGTTTGTAAAATGGTCATACCTCTTCCACAATATATGCCTTACATTTTCATATATATATATATATATATATATATATATAGAGAGAGAGAGAGAGAGGACCGATTGGGGGCACCCGTATTTGCAGCACCCCTGTTGCACCCCCTACCCGTCCGTGAGCTACGACAATCCAAATCCAACGAGAATTTATAGATGTTCAATCCACATATATATTAGCATCTATCCAAAATTTGAGCTCGTTTCGACAATCCTATAACAATATATTTGATGTTTAACTTTAATGGTTTGAATAAATGTCTAAACGATGAATAATTGTGCTATGATTTTGAAAATGTTACGAATGTCGGAACGAGATCAAATTTTGGATAGATCATTGTATATGTATGGATTGATCGTCTACAAATTCTCATTGGATTTGGATCGCCGTAGCTCAGGAACGGATAAGGGGTGCAACAGGGGAGCAGCAAAATAGGGGTGCCTTCGATCGCTCCTCATATATATATATATGTATATATATATATATAGAAAACAAGATTATATACATAAGTTTTTCTATTTTCTCTCCTCTGTGTCTTCTTCCTATAATCATTTGTTTTGCAAAAACAACTTCCTTTAATTCGTCGTCCCTCTACGGTTGCTGCGCAACATCGCAGATAAGATCTATTTCATCCTTGGGAAACGATTGCTCAAGAACCTGAAAGTGTCGTAGAGGTAGCAATTTCATTTTAAGGAAACAACAATCGCTGGACTCAGACAACAATTGGTAAACTATTCTTCGTTTTATGATATTTTACTGTATGTCCTTGTTCATCACGATTTTCTCAAAATTCTATGATTGTTTCTTGTTATTGTGATTGACTATAACATTGAAACAATGTTACTAACGCTTTAAGCCATTCTGGTTCATCGCAACAGTGATTGTATCAATTTTCTGCCATTCCTGTTACATAATTGCTAACAGAGTTTTATATGCAATTTTCTAGCCATCTGCAATATTTTTATTATTTCCTTATTTTATCCCCACTATGACTTTTTGCACTTTCGCATCGTTGAATCCGCTAAGCACTTTAACTACATATGTGCTAACTCAATAGCATTTAGACTACTTAGACTAGCAAAATAAGAGTTTTCATTGTAAATATTTTAATTTTCCTCTTCTATAAGGCTTGTGGGGAAAGCTAGGTGCCATAGCACTTTTGGTGTTCGAATAGGTTTTCATTTTGAATTTTGTTTGCACTCTTTTGTAACTGTGGTTGTCCTTGTATGTTCGTACTTTGTACCTAGCTCAGTGGCAGACGTAGGCTCCAAGTACAAAAGGGGCCTAAATAAATTAGAGAAAATTAAAATATTTCTTTTTGCCTTACAGCATAGGAAAAGGCTATCATTGTAGCTGTGAAACTGTACTCTTTGTGTCAGATAGGACAACAGGGGTTTTCCAGCTATGGCAAGTCAATGTAAGTAGGCACCATTTGCTGAAAATTCTCTGATTCAGATAGGGCGGTAGCCCCGTCTAGCCACACCGTAGATCCGCCCCTGACCTAGCTTATATGGTAACGTACTTCCAACAACTGTGTGTCTGCTCTTTGTACTTTAAAAAGATAGGTTAGCTAAATAAGGAAAGTGATGGATGGTGAAATATCTCATTTCTGTTATTGACTTATGTTAATTGGTAGGTAAGGCTAATCAATAGACTTAAACACATGTATTATTTGTGTAACTTGGTTTTTAGCTAAGCATCAAGGTTGCCATTTGACAATTGAACTTACTATCTATCCTTTAGTTGATTGGTGACTTGGTTCCGATGTAAACCTAAGCATTGAGCATTGATGGCCTAAAGTATCTGCTAGGTGACAAACATCGAGTTTGGGTAGCAAGTGGGCTCTGCACGAACCTAAGCAATGAATATCTTGAAGGTTCTCATTCATGAAATGCAGCAAGAAAGGGTGGTAGTCTCCAACCAAGAAGTGAATGCGTGATTTCTTTACCTTTATGGATAATCGGCTGATATATGGGGAGCGTAGCTAGTTCTTCATTTGTTGAAACTAGGTCAGCTCACAGTGGAAGTTACTGATGAATTTCAATTTTGTTTACTCTACTGGATCTTTATTAAGCCCATAGAATCTAATATATTTAGAACATTTCTAAATTTAATTCAAATAAAATCGTATGTTTCAATTAAATTTAATAATTATTGATAGAAAATTATTTAATTTATTTTCAATTTATGTATGAATATACAAATGTGTCATATACATTTTGTATATATGTGTGCAAGTGTAACATGATATTTCGTACAAGATACAACATGCTCACATAGAGAAGTTGGGATTTACATCGCAACGGGAATGTTATCTCATATTGTATGTATTATACGTCGTTTCAGTATGTGGATATGTTTATAGTAATTATATATGTATATGAATATTCAAGTTATACACACACACACGAAACATTATATATATATATATATATATATATATATATATATATATGTATGTATATGTATGTAAAATATTATAGTGTTATAAAAATAAACATATATACATATATAAAATATACACTATACAATTAAATTTTTATATGTAAATACACATATGTGTATCTAAATATATAAAAGTAACATAAACAAATATAAATATATATATATTAAATTTAATATAATTAGAATATTTTACATACTTATGAAAAAGTAAATAAATAATTTTTCATATTTTAAATCGAATATCCATCAATTCCAAAGTTAAATATAATTTTATTATATCAATATGTGTGTGTGTATTAGGAATTAATTAGTCAAACAACAATAAATAAATGATAGAAAATGTTAGTACTATTCATGTGCCGAAGGCATGGGGCGTATCGACAACAAGAATACCAAAATCAAGCCATCTTGTATCAGCATAAGTATGGTTGATATCGAAATTAATATAAGCAATGACGTACCTTAAGCGATATCGCATGACATTGAAGTAACGATGAATGACAAATATCAAATAATATAGAATGTAAATAACACAGATGACAGCAATAATACATGTCATTAACAGAAATAAGAAGGATGTACATTATTTGATAGCATAAGCTAGCCACAAGGTATGATGCCTCATGACATCGGTATAAAATCCAATGTCGAAGGCCTAGACAGATGTAAATAACATTGATGTCAAATGTTCTCAACGTATAAACTGGCTCTTTAATGGCTTCCTGCTCCTGATATTTATCGCGACTTTTGCTCTCTAATTTTTCTTTGTGATTCTCTACTGATTTTCTTCTAAAATCGGCTAGATCTATTTGATCAGGTAGTCTCCGCTCTAGGGCGACGTCGTTATCTATTTTCCCCTTTCTCATGGGTGATCAGGATTCATGGCTATTTCCACTAGCTATGGCATCTTTGTGGTTTTGGAGTCGTTTCTGAGACCTTGTCCCAAGTTGGATTTAATCGTGGCAGCGATTTCGGCAATCTCTTTGGGGCCGATGTCTGTCATGATTGTGGTTCAGTTATGTTCATTGGAATCTTTCGAGGTTGTGCCAAGACACCGCTTTTTTGTTGTTGTTGAATTGTTTTTGGAATTGTTCCTTGATTTCTCGAGAAGTCTGGCTTCGCTTCCTGTGCTGAATCGCTCTATTTCTCCTTCTGATGGTCGGGGATCTTTAAATGGACCTGTGTTTCTTTCTCGAAAAGGGGATTTGACCACCCCTTTTTTCCCTAGATTTGTTTTCAATGGATCGGTTGCTCTATTTGGCTTCGCTACTATTTCTGAATTTCTGGTTGGTTCTATTGGGTGTGGTACAGGTCGGTGCTCTGTAGTGGGTGACCACACTCTTGAGGAAGCTGGTGGTGTAGGGGAATTGACACCCCCTATCCACTTCCTCGCTAGGAGACTGTCGTTACTCTCTTTTAATGGTACACAGAAGCCGGTGTTGGGTAAACGTGGACGACCCTCGAAAGGACTTAGATGTCACCGACGTTCGAAGAAAGTGGAGAAGGTTTCTCCTCCTTCACTCCCCGAGGATTTGGGCTTTCTATTTTTTTATGTTGACACACTGGCTGCTTCGTGTGCTTTGGCATCTCCACCAATTTGTCCTGCAAATAGCTATACAAGCATTGCTTCTTTTGACTTTGAGGGTGTTGTTGCGGATGGTTACATCTCATAGGTTTCTTGTGATATGTTCGATAGACAATAGGTTTTTTGTATTATATGTGAAGTGTCTTATGATTCTACTCTAGTTTCATTGGAATGGATCTTGTTGTTGGGCCGGCCCCCAACTAAGGTTGGCTACGCGGTGCCAAGTACAGGCTTTGGCGCAATTCATTCAGGATATTCTCGACTGAACGGGGGGAGGGGGGCATCGCTCCATTTCCGTATGCAACCAAAGTGTTCTGCTGTTGGAGGGGTAGCGAAGATTGGCGCTCCGTGCTTTGGTGTGGCAGTAGTTGTGGGTAACGTGCATTTTGTGGAACGTGCTTGTCTATCGAGGCAGAAATGGAATTCGTTTTCTTTATCATTTACTACTGTTGATTACTTGTCTGTTTTGTACCCCTTAGTTGGTTGCGTTGGGCATGTGATGTCTTATTCTATCTTATCCAACGCTAGAGTAACAGCCTTATTTGCTGATTTTCCTGTGATGCCATTCACTGACTATGTCCCTTCATCTAATTCCAGGTTTTTCGCCTAGAATGAGTTGTCCCTGCTTGCTTCTGAACTTTTTTGTGCCTGGGCCTGCTTACGTTTGGAAATTTTGGATTGTTGATTTCCTTTTGTAACTCATGGGTTACAATTTATGTCGTTATTTGTTCTCAGCATGAGAACTTCTCATATTGCCGTGTGCGTCTTCTGGAGGCTAGTTTTCAGATGTCGGTTCTTGTTGGTGTTTTGAGCCTCTACAAGGCCTTTTATGTGTTGTTGATTACTTGTGGGTTTTAGCGTCAGTTTGCTGGCTTGCGCAGATTTTATAGGTTGCCATACTCGGTGGTGTCAACCTGGGTAAAGTGGTCACCTGGGTGTAGCCGTATAGCGATCCATACTGTGGACCCATATACGTACTACCCCGATGATTGACGACCTTTGTTATATCTCCATTATGCTAACTGTAGGAATTTTGTGGCAGCAGGTCTTCCTTGGTCCTGGTTCTTGGTTAGCTCTTGGGCACCACCTACTGTGAGGGGTTGTTAACCCAATGAAAACTCGGCTTTTGTGTTGTCCATATAGGAATTGGTGTCGCATCCTCTGACTGACCCCACATTTACTCTGGGCCTTTATAGTGTGTCCATCTTATTGTTTCCTCCCATCTTCCCCGATTGATCCTCGTCGCGTTGTTATATTTCCTAATCCTTCTTTATAAGGAAGAGATCTCAATCATTAACGATCGTATTTCTCTCCTTACTAAGAATTCTTGTCTTTCTAGATTTGGTGCTTATAGATCTACGCGGCAGAGCCCGAGATCTGTGCCTTGCACTCCTCACACCATTCGCACTCGCTCTATAGCGGCATCCGAGCAGATCGTAAGACCTACTCGTTTCACGCTATATCTAGTCTGAATTTTGGTTCCTTCTTGGGAAAAATTTAGTTTCTACCAGTTCTGGCTGCTCTATTTCCTCTTTGATGGCGAATTTTTTGTTTTGGAACATTCGTGACTTCGATAATGATGCTTCTCTGGTGAGGCTTAAGCGCATCATCTAGAAGCATTCAGTCAACCTGGTGGAGCATCTGAAGTTGTTTGTGGGTCCAGAGGTAATCGTCAACAATGTTCTCTCCCTTGGCTTCAAGGGTGCGCTGGTTAACGTATCCAATAAGATTTGGATTATTTGGTTCGAAGCCGTTGTGGTCCGTCATATTTTCAATTTCGATCAGCTTCTTTCTGTGGTTTATTCCTTATCTTCCTTTTCTTATTCCTTCCTTTTCACGATGGTCTACACTAAGTGTGATCGGGTTGAGAGGTTGGAACTATGGTCCGATATCCTCTCGCCTTTTGATCTTGGGTTTGTAGTTTTGGTCATTGGAGGCGACTTCAACATCGTCTCCTACCAAACCGAGAAGCGCGGTGGGTCCTCTATAAACCAGGATGTAGTAGGGGATTTCAACTCGTTCATCACCTCTCGGAGGTTTCTTTTCTCGGCTCGGCTTTTACTTGGTGTAATAACAAGGATGGGCCAAGCCGGATCCTCTCTTGGCTCGATAGAGTGTTGGGTTCTGATGGATAGTTTACCTTTCATTTCTCATTCTCTGTCTCCCACCTTCACTGTACCTTATAGGATCACGCTCCGATGATCCTTCGATGTTCTCCTATCATCCTGACTGGTCATTCTTCCTTCCGTTTTTAGAGTATGTGGAAAAGCCACCACACGTTTCTTCACATGGTGCAAGAATCGTGGAACTCTCCTACTTTTGGCAATTTTTTTGTTGTGTTTTCTCAAAAGCTTAAGTGTCTCAAAGCTTGTCTTAAGGTTTGGAACATTCAGGTCTTCAAGAATATCTTCAACCGTGTTAGGGTGGCCAAAGAGAGTCTCATTTTATTGAAATCTTCTTTTGATGAGGATCCTTCTTCTGCTATCAAGGAGGCGTGAGTGCTTTCCCAAATCGCCCTTTCATTTGAGCTTCGAATCGAGAACAATTTCCTTCGCCAAAAGGCCAGAATTAAGTGGATCGTCGAAGGAGATTCGAACTCCAAGTTCTTTCATTCTTCTATTCGTAAGAAGAATTCCCTTCTTTCTATTCATCAGATAATTCGCCCGGTTCTTTCTCTAGCATCCACTACGGGGGAAGTCAAAGAAACTATCCTGTCCCAATTCCAATCCTTTTTGGATTCTCTCTCCGAGTCCTTCTCTGATCCAGCTCTGTTGGCTTTTATCCCCAGGATTGTCCTTCCGGAGCAGAGCGGAGCTGTTTTCCTTCCCCCTTCTTCTAAGGAGATTTGTGCTTGTGTTTTTGCACTCAGAAAGGATAATGCGAGTGGACTAGACGGTTTCAATGGGTTTTTTTCAGAGTGTTTGGCCTATCATTCAGGTGGACCTTTGTCTTGCCATCTAGTTTGTTTTCTCGGGTGGAGCTCGCCCTCAAGGCTAGACTTCCACCAATTTAGTATTATAAATGTTGGAAAGATGATAATATGTATGTGGATTGAACATCTACAAAATATCATTGGATTTGGATTACCGTAGTTTATAAATCGGTAGGAAATGGAACAGGGGTGCTTCAAAACAAGGGTGCCCTGGAGCGTTCCCCTTATACACACACACATACATACATATATATATATATATATATATACACACACACATGTCAAGTTTAAGGATAACGGTAGAACCGAGGTCAAGAAAACCACCCTTCGAAAATAATGTAAAAAATCCGCTTTATCCAACAAGCAAGAAAGACTTCCTCATCAGGCAGACGATGCGAAATTTCTACAGGATCATTCACAGGATTTTCTGCAAGCCATTCGGTAATAGCCTTCCCCTTGAAAGGGGGGCATAAGCAATTTCCAATTATGAAAGGTAGCCCCTACTTCAATAAGGCTGCTCGGCCGGATGGTCGCGACAACAATTGTGGATCGGACTTCGTCTTTAGGATAACTAGGTGAGCTAACATAGTTTGATGAAGTTTATTGGCTGCAAATACCGGCGCCAAGCAGGCTTTTTTCGGCTTTTGAATAACATTAGTAAAGAACTCGTTTTTCATAAGAAAAAGCGAAGCCCTGAAAGATCCTATGTTTCGGCTAGATCCATTTAATCACATTAGTCTGTTTGCACAAGAGAGTTTACTTCGCTTTCGTTGCGATTGCCATTGCTTTTATTCACTTTAGGAGTCTCCCCGGGCCTTTAATGGTTTTCTCATTCGCACTGACAATGAACCAAATTGTCCGAATATGAAGGCTTCCAAAAATGCCTATTACGTATACCTAAGTCTTAATTGTATTTGCCCGCATTCAATCAATTCTTTCTCCTATGCCGACTGACTGGTCGATACGAAGTTGCAGCTTTCGCTCATTGGCACTTCGCTCGTAGAGCCAATGCATCAATAAGGGGAATAATCCCACATACGATCTCGCATATCTTCGGTAGCCAAACAACCAGTTGAATCCATCTTAGTTGGTTGGTTGGTTAGTGTGAGACTCTCTCTATCAATTGGGATCCATCTAGATCTTGCTTACTGTGGTACCCGAAAACTTTCTATGCGCCCACATTGAATAGTTTTTAAGCGCTCTTTAGTGACTTTCATGTCTTCTGCTAATTTAGGAAGATTCATCCTATATCTAATACCCTTTTATGCCCTCTTTTAGGAATTTAGATGCCTTCCCCCTATTCTAGGATGCGTAGTAGCTCTAGTAAGTCCGTAGCTGGATCAGGATGCGAAGTTTGAGCTGCGGGGTGAGGGTATGTATGTATGTATGGGCAAAAATCCAGTATCATGGTGCTCAAAGAAATAACCAGCTGTGTCAAGATCTAGCAGCAAAGTTGAATTTAGAAGTGTAGCATGTGCACCTACCGAAATACTATGGATCAAATCAATACTAAGTGAACAAATGATCAATGCTAACAACAAAATTATAATATGATGTGATAAGCTCAACACGATATTGTTGAAAACTAATCCAGTTCTACATTCTAGGTTCAAGCATAAATTTGTACTAGTGAGGAACGATCTGAAAGATTCAATTTAATCACTTACCTAATACTTATCAGTGAGCTAATATTCTGACCAAAGCCTTATCATTTAAGAACATTAATCAATAAGGTCTAAGATTTGAAAATTTCAACAATCTGAATCAGGAGAGGATCTAACTCAAATTGACTCACATTTCAGGCTTCAGCCTTATTTTGCTTTATATTATATTTCTCAGTGTTGTAAAAGCCATAGATCAAATCAAGTTGCTAAAGCTCAAATTTGATTCAAATTGTGTTCACATCATATCAGATTGAAGCCGTATTTTGCATCAAACTCTTGAGCTCTCGACATTGTAATAGATTGAGATCAAATTAAGCTGCTAAATTAAATATGTTGGAAACGCTAAAGATGTGAAGTTATCTCAACAAGTTTTGAACAAAAGATTTACTTTACCAGAAGATATGAGAAAAGAGAAATTATATTAGGGATAAAAGAGCATTCTAGATGGATTAGAGTGTGGCTGTCAGATATAACGAAGAGTATAACTGTATTATACTATTATTCTTCAATAAATGTTCAGTACATAAAGTGGTATGAGTTGTAATTATATAAGTCCATAGCCCATTGATCATTGTCTTTTATTATATATACTGATGAATGTAATAACTTTGTACTCTAACTCAGAAAAAACAACAGTAAAAAAAATGGCAATCTACTTCTGATTTTATTGCTTCCTCGTGCAAACTCTTCCTCTTTTTCGTTTCTCTGTAGATTATTGAAATTGCTTCGGTGATTTTGAACTATGTAACCCTAATTCCCTTTCTCCCCGTGCTTTTCTATCTCACGAGGCTGTTCAGGATGGTTTCGCTCTCTCCTGAGCATGGATTCAGAATTGGACATTAGCGAGTTCGTTGTTTCTTGCTCTTTCTTACAGAATTGCCCTCCTTTCGCCGTTGTTGTGAAAGCAATATTGGCAGTTGTGATGGGTCTGATTTCTTTGGTTGTCTCAGGGAGTTCCTCGATAGAGATTCGTCTCTACTCGCTGGAAGCTTTTGCTAGGCTTCTGAGATTCCCATTTTTGGATGTAGGTGGCTGTTTTGTTGAGCTTTCCCCCGTATTCAAATCGGGTTTGGTATCTAAATTGTTGCATCGGGACAACACTATCAGTGATCTGATGCCTTTGAATGCGGATTTGGCTCGGCGACCTACTCAATGTCGAGAAAGGCGGGATTTCGTCACCCCCTTTGTCCTTCAATTGAGCTTTAAGGCATCGAGCTCATGTATTATTGCAGCCGTTCATGGGTTTATTGTGGGGTCTTTGGCTTGCGGTGGTGTTTTTGGGCCAGGTTTTGGCCATGTTATTCCTGCTGTTCAGCCTGACGTTGGGGATTTTACCACCCCTATAAGGGTCATTGAGTGTGATGAGGTTGTAGGGCTTTCTGATGTTGTCTCGGTGGTTTAAAGTCTAGTCCTCGGCATCGTAGGCGTAGTTCCAGGCGTTTGAGGCAGGCTAACAAGGAAGGTTTTGCATCCGGTTCCATGTATTCTACTCGGCCTACTATTATGGAACAGCTGGACCCCCCTGATCCAGAAGGGGCTTCCACACTTACATTGGTTGGGTTTGGTGTAGAAGATGGTCCTTTTGTGTGTGATTTTCCTTTCTCTGTGATTAGTTTGCCTTTAAGGCTTTGTGTTGGCGTAGAGGAGATGTTTCTGGAAGTGGAGCGTGAGCGTGAGCCATTAAATGGCGAGCACTGCGAATCCGATTCTGGGCTGTTTCCTTTCATCTTGGACATCGAGTCTTCTACAGGTTTCTCTATAAGATTGCTTCACTCTCAGATTCGTTGTTCCATTTTTAATTCTTGTTTTATTTTCTTCTCCGTAGAGTGTTCCTTTCATGTGTTGTGTTTGGATGGTTTTGCATGTGCTTTCATGAGCCATGTCACATGTGCGTGTGAGCTCACTACCATCGCGCTTCCTTCCTTGGAAGTTGCAATGGAAAGTTGTGGGTGTGTTTATTCTGTGTGTGTGGCTTATCTACTCCGGCGTCAGGTGGGTTTTTTTCATCTAGGGTTTTGTTGTCTGTGGCTGTGGTTTCATTTGGCCATCTTTCATTAGTTTGGCAACATGGCTTAGTTGTGCGGTTTTTTCTTTTTGCCATCATCTCGCCGTTTGGCTACATCTTTTATGTTGCTACTCTGGCAGCATCGGGTTGGAATTTTTCTTGAGCTTGGTTGGCTTTTTGGGGACTAATTGAGGATTGCCATGTTCTTGTTGTGGCTTTTATCAATTGGTCCGCATTTCACAGTCAAGGATGGCACATTATTGTGCTAATTTTTGGTCCAGTATCTTATGACTTTTTCGTCCGTTGGTAGTGTTATCCTTGCTTTTAGTCTTGACGAGGCCTATTCTGTGTCGTCAAAGACTAGTTCGGTTAGGATCTTGTTTCTATGGTCGTGCGTTGATGGTGGTATTTTAGGAGTGAATCTTCATGGGATGGGGGGCCTCTCTATCGTAGGTGTATAGTGGACACTTCATTATGCCACTATACGGTGCAGCAGAGAGGTGGCCTCCCATGTCTGACCACTTCTTCCGATGGTTTCCATAGTCCCTTCCAGCAAACTTTACCGGTTTTGCGGGCCTATCAATCTGATGACAGATCGACATTGGTAGAGTTCATCTAGCGATTGGTGTTGTCTCCTTTGAGAAAACCCACATTTCTCTGTCTGTTTTCAGAGTCTGCGTCTGAGGTTGCCTTGGTTTGCTCTCATTCATCTTGTCCATCGTCTAATGCTTGGGTTTCCATTCCCCTTCTTAGTAAGGATGAGATAGCGATCATTAATGATCGATTATCTCGACTTACTAAGAATTCTTGTCCAACTAGGCTTAGCAGATCGGTCTGTGTGCCAGACAGCGCTGCCTATCTCTCTCTTACATTTTCTGCTTCTATCGAATCTCCTGTTAGGCCGACTGCTCGGGCCCACGCACCCCCGTACCACCCGCACACGCTCTATAGCGGCATCCGAGAAGATTGTTAGATCTACTCGTCACACCCTATATTTTGTCTGATATGGGTGGTGTGGACTGTCTTTGGTCATCTTTTTTCTATGGTTCTTTTTTCATGGCTCTCTTGATGGCGAACTTTCTCATCTGGAACGTTCACGGCATAGGTAAGTTGATTTGATAGCTAGGCTCAAGCAGATCATTAGGATGCACTTTATCTGCCTGGTGGTGCTTTTGGAACCATTAGTGGGACCAGAGGAGATCACCAGTGCTGCCATATCTCTTCGCATCGGTGGTGCCTTAGCCAATGTCTTCGACAAGATTTGGATCCTTTAGTCCAAGGATGTCGTCCTACGCCCTATCTTCGATTCGGATCATCTTTTGTCGGTTTCATGCTCGTGCTCTTCTCTCTGTTCCTCCTTTATTTTCTCCGTGGTCTACGCTAAGTGCGACATGATAGAAAGATTGACCCTTTGGTATGATATTCTATCGCTTTCCACAATGGGCTTCTCGGTTTCTGTTTTAGGTGGCGACTTTAATGTTGTCGCCATCCAGGCGGAAAAGCGAGGGGGGATTGCCATTAACTGCTTGGCGGTAGCAGATTTCAATACTTTTACCCTTAGCTCGGGTCTTTCGGAGGTGTCTTTCATCGGCTCGGCCTACACTTGGTGTAACAACCAAGATGGGCCAAACTGAATTCTATCCAGACTTAACAGAGTCTTCGCCTCTGAAGGGTGTTTCAGCCTCCCGTTCTCTTTCTCAGTTTATCATCTCCACCGTACCTTCTCCGACCATGCTCCCTTTCCTCTTAGCTGCTCTCCCCTTTCTTTATCTGGTCCGGCCTCTTTTAGGTTTTAGAGTATGTGGAGATCTCACCATTCGTTCCATGGGTGGTGGAAGATTCTTGGAACTCCCCTATTAGTGGATCTCCGTGTTTGGTATTCTCTCGTAAGTTGAAGAGGCTTAAGGCTTGCCTCAAGGCTTGGAATACCCTGGTTTTCAAAAATATCTTCAACCGAGTTCGTTTGGCCAAAGAAACTCTTGTGCTAGCAGAATTGTCCTTTGATGAGGATCCTTCTGCTGCGAACAAGGTAGCTTGGGATTTGGCCCAGTTAGCTTTTTCTTCGGAGCTTCATATTGAGCATGACCATCTTCGTCAAAAGGAGAGGATCAAATGGATTGTTGACGGAGATACAAACTCCAAGTTCTTTCATTCTACCATTCGTAAAAAGAATAGACTTCTCACAATTCTTCGCATCCAACACCCTGATCTTTCTTTGGCTTCCACTCGAGCTGAAGTCAAAGATGCTATTCTATCTCATTTCCAGTCTTTCCTGAGCTCTCTCTCTATGTATGTATCTGATTTGTCCCTTCTTGCGCTCATCCCTTGTCTGGTTCTCCCCTCAGATAGCTCTGACATTGCTGCTCCCCCTTCATCGGATGAAATACGTGCGTGTGTTTTTGCTTTGAGCAAGGATAGTGCAAATGGGCCGGATGGTTTCAACGGAGTGTTCTATATAAGGAGTGTGTGGCCGATTACTCAAGCGGATTCTGCCTAGCCATCCAATCCTTCGTCTCCGGTGGAGAGCTCCCTACGGGTTGGACCTCCACCAACTTGATCCTCATTCCTAAATGCGATCAACTGATATCTTGTTCGGATTTCAAGCCAATAGCTTATGTAATTTCTCTAACAAGGTCATTTTGAAGGTTCTAACCTCCAGGCTAGCTCTGTTTCTCGAGCGTCTTATATCTTCTTCGCAGGCTGATTTTGTAAAAGGACGCTTGATCATTGATAACATCCTTTTATCCCAGGAGCTGATTTCTCATATCGATAAGAAGGTTCGAGGCTCTAACGTGGTTGTTAAGCTAGATATGGCTAAGGCTTACGACCGCATGTCGTGGTTCTTCATCATTAAGGTTCTAAGGGCATTCGTTTTTCCAGAATCCCTACTCGACGTTGTTTGGAGGCTTATCTCCAACTATTTTTCATTGCAGCCGATGCTCTCGTTCGAGGGATGCACGCTCTTACGATTGATGGCCAGATTCATAGGTTCGGCACTCCTAAGGGTTGTCCTATTATCTCTTCCTTGTCCTTTGCAGACGACATCATCATTTTTACTAATGGTAGTTGTCCGTCTATTCAGAGCCTTCTGGGTTTTATTTGGCAGTACGAGAGAAGCTCGTGGAAACTCGTTAACTCTTCTAAAAGCTGCTTCGTGTTCGCGAAAGACCTTTCCGAGGTCAGATCTTCCTAGATCAAGTCTTACACTGGTTTCAAGGCGGCCTCCCTTCCTCTCCCTTACCTCGGCATTGAGCTATATCAAGGTAGGAAGCTCAACGCCATTTTTGATCCCCTAACTAACAAAGTCAGAGGAAAGATCATTCGGTAGAATGCTACTCTCCTCTCTCAGGCTGACAGATTGGTTCTTATAAAGTTTGTTCTTGGTTCTATGGGGATCTCATATCTTCGCTGCTATGACTCCCACCGCTTTGTTCTTCCACTCTTACTATTCCTTGGCTTCGTCCTTCTTCTGGGGAAACAAGGACAATGCTTCTCGACACCACTGGATTTCTTGGAACTCTATCTGTCGTCCGAAGAGTGAGGGTCTATGCCTTCGTAACCCCAAGGACATTTGCTTGGCCTATGGTTGCAAGCTATGGGCGAGGTTTGGAGAGAACAACTCCCTATGGGCGATGTTCCTCAATGCCAAGTACCACAGGTTGGAAGGTACGAATTTCACCGGTGTCCCGTCTTACGCTAGTGAGACGTGGAAATGGATTCAATCCGTGATGGCTTTGTCGGATGCACATGAGGGAGGTACTACTTGGGACAGCAGACCCTTCTCTCTGAAAGCGGCGTGGAATTCTGTTAGAACTCCAGGTCCTCGTCTCCATCTTTTCTCATGTGTCTGGAATGTCTGTATCCCTCCAAAGGGTCTCTATTTATGTGGAAATCATTGCATAATGGCTTACCCATAGATGAGAACCTTTAGAGAATCTACATCCCTCTAGTTTCTAGATGTAGGTGTTGTAGTTCTGGAAACTCTGAATCCACTTCTCACTTGTTGCTCTCCGGGTCTTGTGCCAGGTCTGTCTGGAATTACTTCAGGAACCTGATGGGTTACCGAGGTAATGCTAGCTTGCTTGAAGGTTTTCAGAGTTTTTGGTGGTCCGGCATCTCTGGAAAATCTTTTAGTTCGATCCTTCTTACTTGATTCCTTGCCTTGTCTACTGGCACATCTGGTGCTCGCGAAATAAGGCAGTGTTTGATGAAGTGGCTATGGACCCTTCTACCATTATTCGAAAAGTGAGGAACGATGTGTTCCTCGCGTTTCAAGGTAGGCCTTTCCAGGGAGTCATCAGTCCCCGCACGAGGAGGTGGGCTACGTCCTTTGATGTTGCATTGGTATTGGCCAGGGCAGCTATCGGTTGACTTTTAGTTTATATGATTATGCTGGGCTTTGATTTTTCTAATGCTGCTACACTCCTCCCCCCCTCCCCCAAAGATCTTATGTGATCGTTTGCTAGTGTGAAAATATTGTTTAGCAGGTTATCATATTGATCAGACAAGAGCAGGTTGGTGCTTTCTTTTCATCTTTGCAGGAGGATCTGATGGAGTAGGAGATTCGACGGAGCAAGCCCCGCAATGGATTTGTTACAGCTAGAAAACCGGGGGGAATCAGAGGATCTAGGCCGTCAGACATTACATTGTCTTTGATCCCTCTAGGATGACTTGACAGCAGCTGTAACTCCTTTTCGTACCCTTTGGAGCTTGGAGCTCTCAGCACCGTCTCTTCACTTCGCATTGTCCACTGCGACCCTTGTGGCCTTGTCCATAGTTGAGCGATCATTTTTACATTAGCCTCTCTTATATTTCAGTTGTATTGTGGTTCTGTACATTGTTTTGTCTTTGTGTGCACGGGTTCTCCTCTGTAGAAACTGTTTTTGTGAGCCTTTGGAGAATGGCTGAATTCTCTAGTTTTGTTATATTATATTACTAAAAAAAAAAACTTTGTATTCACCCAATTTATTAGGAAATAAAATACAAAATCAAATTCTCTCAATATCCTTTTTGGTTAATTTGTTGAGTAAATATTTAATGAATATCAGACTTAGGTTTTTAAAATCAAACTTAATACATAAGAACGGCTTCACATAAAATGATTGTAAGTTAGGTTCCTAGAATTTAATTACTGAATAATTGCACAATATTATGCAACTAATCAGTGAATAATTGCAAATATTTATGTAATTATATCAAAAAATTGCATAAATATCCGCAATTTTTCTGTGAAAATTTGCGGATATTTCCGTATTTTTTTTGTAAATAACTACAAAAAATTAGGGAAATTTTCACAATTTTTGATATAATTGCACAAACATCTATAGCTATTCATTGGATAATTACATAAATTTATACAATTATTAGTTAACTTAATTCAAAAGACCTAATTTACATACTTCTTTTAGGAAGAATGTTTTGACTAATTTGAAATTCAATAGGGATTTTAACCAAATTGTGCTAAATATTTATCATGAAAGGGTTGCAAAATGAAGAAAACGAGGATAGTTTGCTATGCTTCTTTTCTTCATAAAGTGGAATATCAAAGACAACATAAATTAATGCACAACAAATGCGTAATTAATTATGCCTATCAAAATGTGAAAGTTTCTTGTTTATCTACTTTTTGGTCCCTAGTATACTAGTGATCGAAATTAGATAGATGACTTTATATAACTGCAAAATGGGAAAGAACATCAAGGCACAGGACTCTACTTCAGGATTGTTGTGTGGATGAATGTTATATCCTATGCCTTGATCTTTTAAACAAATAATTTTGAACTATTGTGCATTGGAAGCTCTATGCTAGCCAGTTCTATCACATAAACGGATTTTTTTTGATTGAGAAATTGAAATTATGTAGTACCACCAACTCAGAACCGAAAATTACATAGCCGATCTGAATGTCGCATGATTAACATGTATATGGTTGAATTAAATCATATTAATGTAGTGAAAGTAACAAATTAAATGTATTTAATCATCCACAGTGCGATTTTGAACAGCAGCAGCATCAACAGGAACCAGCTTTAGTTTCCCTCCATATATTTCTGGTAACTGGCTTTCATCGATATCTTCAAGCAAAGTCGTTTTTAAATCCTTGTCCTCCACAAACACAAACTATACATCCAGGAAAAAAAACATAGCACAGTGATTTTCACAACAAATGCAAATTACACGCAACACTAATAGTAATAGCTAACTTCATTGGAAGAATTTTATACATACCTTCTTCTTCGTGTTCTTGTCTATGAATGGGCTTACAATTTTCCAAGCCTTCATGAAAATATAAGGCACATGTATGAAAAATACCTTTCCTAGTCTTTCTGGGTAGTAGTTCTGCAATTACTATCAATATTATGTATGTTTGATATAGGAAGAATAGATATAACTATAGACGTGAGGTTACAAGAAAATAAAATTAGGAGGAAGTAGTTTTTGCCTGCATAATCTCAAGAGCTGCAAGGTATGCACGGATATCAGAATTGAAGTATCCCCATCCTTCAATATCTGCTATGGCAAGAAACATTTCCTGACCCCTTGGCATGCTGCAATTGAATCAAAAAAATATCAAAAAATGTCAAGAAAATGTTTTTTCACTTGATGTTTCCATGCTAAAATTGTTGTATAACATGCATATGAACTGATGAGGAATACAGGCGCATGACTGTAATCAATCTATATAATATTTAATAAGCTAAACTTTGTTTCTATATAAGTTCTGATTTGCAGGCTATGTAACAGAGACTTAACACCAAACAGTTATACATTGTTACTATTTTTCTCCCAACCTATAGTTGGAAAGATACAATGTACCTGGCACATAATTTCTCCAAGACGTAAATAACATAACCTGTAAAAACATATGGCACTTATATCAGAATCTGTTCCAAATTTCAATTGTAGGCCTTGATTCTGTATACAAATTATATGGATGCACGTACGTTTGAATTCATCGAGGTTGCGTTTGGAGCTAAAATGCTTGGCTCCAAATACAAGAGCTATGGGTCGGCCCATCTTATCGAAACCTTGCATGTACAGCTTCTCCTGCTGAAGTTCATTTTTCACTTCTTCGTATGAGACGAAACCATTAGGCATTGCTTCCCTTCTCCATTTTTGATATTTGAGGAACATAGAGGAAGCCTTTTCTATGTCATGCTCTCGTGCTCTTAGGAATCTTCTTATCGTGTACTTGTCTACATCCTATACAGGAAAGTTGATATTGTTGAGAGTCGAGACCGAAGAATTAGAAATTGGATTCGGAATTTCAAAAAGAAAAAACTGAAGAAAGACCTTTTCAGGTGCACATGCACATGAATAAGTTCTAGGTGCTTTCCATATGATATCATAGTTCCAGTTTTCCCTTCTTTTTCTCGTGTTTCAAAACAACGTATCTCAACAGATATTTTGGTATTACTTCATTTGTATACAGTTTGTGCCTTTGTGCACTAGGGATGTCCAACTTTTTTACGTTTTAGGAGCACTAGCCGACTAGCGAGACCGGACCCAGCCTAACTTAACTAGGGCTGTCAACGGATACTTTCGAAGACGGATAGTGTCATATTCGTATTCGCATCCGAAATTATTTTCGGATATCAGATATCCGCATCTGCGGATACAAATGGATATCGGATAATTATCCGCTCCGCCAACGGTCGACAAATCAACGAACATAAATAAAAAAATAGCATAATATTAAGTTTTTTCAACCCAATTGATTACTAAAATGCTAAAAATAAATAAATATGATGATAACATATAATTTTGAGCAATTATCATGCGTTTAGTAGACTTTCAACTTAAAAAAATAATAAATTAGTATATTTAATTATGTTAAAATACACATAATTTAAGCCATAATCATGAAAAAAAGCGGATGGATAATTTTCGGATACAGATGTGCCTATATCCGCATCCGCATCCGTTTTTGCGGATATCGGATATTTATCCGCTTTTCGCATGCGGATGCGGACGGATTTCGGATATCCATTGACAGCCTAAACTTAACATAGTTATATTTGAATAAAGGATAATCAGAATTATACCTAATTTATTTATGTTTCTTGTGCATCCTATGTATATTGAAGGAACCTGCACTTTTCATATGATGACTTATCCCTCTTTAAGCGCTTCTCTAATAATGACCCCAGGGAAATCTATTATATAATAGTAAAGTGAAACAATTTGAAGTTACATAACTAATTTAAGAATTTTATCCTTTTTCTTCTTGCTCAATATTTTATTTTCAAGTTAATTTATCACTTTAAGCTTGTTTACTATTTCTCTTGTACCATTTTACCTCTTTCGTCATGATACATTTTGGTGCGGACATTTTAAATTTTATATAATTATTAACATATAATTTATCAGTTAACTTCTAATATTTAATATTTAAGTTCATACGTTGATTTAATTACTTAAACCAAATTTTAAGTTATTTAAATAAATTTAATTAACTAATATTTCTTATAAATACTAAAGAATGACAAATTTATGCTTTTTTGCTCTAATACATACGCCTTAAATTAACTATAATCATTTACAAATTAGCACCACTCAATTCTTTTCTAATATATTACATTTAAGTCCATATATTATAATTAATTACATAGTACTAAAACTATTTAAATAATCCTAGTGAACTATTATTCATTGATTCGACTATTAAATCACATCAAGATTAATCATATTCATATTAACAAAAATGAGAAAGAAATTCGTTCAAATATATAAATACGTAAATCAAATAACATAAACTATACGTATAAATAATAATCACAAGTTCAAAGTTTAATCCATTTACATCAATATATTTACCTAGTATTTTGTTGTAATATTAATGTCAAACACCTATTTTTCAAAATTTATTTAATTATTTACAAAACGTTCCACAATATCACTTAATATTGTATATTTAAGTCAATATGCTTAAATTAATTATATGGTTTTGTATTTAATAAATAGATTTAATCAATAAATAGCTCTTAATTCATCTACTTAATGCTAAATGTGATATTTTAAATAATATACCATGTTCATATCAAAAATGATGATAAATTAGTTTTTCATTCAATTGTAAAGTTAAATAAGTCACACAATATAAATAATATATGTAAATGGTAGTAAAAAAATTAATATATTATTCATTTATCTCAATATATATATCATACATTGAAAAACAAAATTTTACCTTCCAATATCCACATTTTAACATTATATAATTATTTATTAAACCCTCACAATTCTTTCATGATATTTTATATTTAATGTTAATCCGATTTTTAACCCAAACAAAAGTCCATGGAAGCTAAAGTTAAGACGAAGTCAAAATCACTTGAAACTCGACCAAGACACCCAAAAAAAGGCCAAAAAGCAACCCAAGAAAAATCATCCAAGAATTGGCTAAGTGGATGGGTCGGCATCAACATATCCTTTAAGGATCGATATTGATCCACAATGATTATTTACGACCCATCATGGATTGCACCACCATGACCCTCATTGTTTCTCTAGGGTACCCTTCAAGTTTTTTTAGCATCGTAATGCTCCTATCTCAAGTTGTTGATGGATCATCCAGCTGAAAAGAAGTTCAATACAGTGTTGCTATGAAATACAATTGAACAAAGTCCAAATCATATGAAACTTGGCTGAAGAAATTACTGGAGGATAAAAGAGTCAACCAAACTAATTAGAGAAGACCTTAGTCTAATGACCAGTACTGATCTATAGGCCATGGATCAGTATTGATCCATAAGTTGAGTCATATGACCTTAAAACTTTCTATGAGGCCACTTACCTACAGCGCAAGCGTATTGGTGTAAGTGCCTGATCCAGTTTAGCCCCAAACTCTTACAAATGCCAGTGCATCTGCAACACAATGAGGCTTGGATCTCTATATGTTGTTACTTTATTGAAATCTATCATTAACCTTCTTATCTCATACAACATCACATATTGATCTGCTCCAATCGGCTCTTGTACCTGTGATTCTTTTCTATTCAACTAATTGTAATCAAATAACTTGTAACTGACAGAAGAAGAAAAAAGAAACTTATATAATAGACATAGGCTTATCTAATAGTCGAACCACCATTTTTTGCATTAACATTTGGTGCTTTCATTGAGAGTTCGAACATATGAGAAGATATAAGCTATCTACTATAGATCCAAATGGTCTAGAAGTTAGATCTATGCTATGAGCTTTGGAAATTGCTTCTTGCTTCTTAACTGGAAGAAAAAAGCTTTCAAAGAGAAAACATAATAAATCCGATGGTGGACAATTTTCTACGATGGTAGGTTGGAATGCTACTTCATCTACTGCTAATATAGAAGTTAGCAATCAAATTGGAAATGCTTCTCAAGCAAATGCTATTATTAGAATGGAGTTGGACATGGTGGTTAGAAACATGAGTCAAAAGATGAAAACTTCACATAAAGCTCTCATAGATAGGATGGAAGCTCTGCTTGCCCTTCCACCTAGTACACAATAATGGAACTGTTAGAAAGATGTAAACTTGGAAGAACATGCACATTTGTATACTTCCAATAGGCATAGAAGGAATCAAATTCAAGGACATAAAGTGCATGTTATGGATACAAACCAAAATTTAGTTGATGTGAATGCAACCACGCTCCTCGGTAATCTCAACTTTGAACCAATGTGGAATCATCATGAAGATTCTATCTAGGATCTAAGCATGTTGTTCGCATCTGATGAGAACCAAGATTAGAACTTAGAAAACCTTAAAGTTAAAGTAAATGCTCAAACTTGAAATCAAGCCACAGTTGTGCAACTGGTGGTACGACCTACTCCAAGAGTATTGAAGAATGGAGGACCTAGGTAGCCAATAGAAACCATTTGCAGAGTCAAACATTCAGAGGTGCTAACGATGATCACACAATAGAGAAGAGCACAAGCGAGGAATACGTCCATGGAATGATAAAGAGGTTGGTGCAGGATAGTATGACCTGAAAGGATGCAGAGGAGAAAAGAGACTTTACTCCAAGTTGTACCCTATTCATTCAAGAGATTCTAGATGTTGAATATTCAAAGATTAAATCCTTCCATGAATCCCACTTGCAACGAAACTTCAAACCTAAACTTGTTTATGTACGAGTATGAATGTCACATGAATGGTGCAAGTGCAAGAAACACTAAAATCATTGATATTTTCCTATCTACTAGGAGGGTTTATTTCATCATGTTGCTAAGATAACACCGAAGTTCGTTTCAAGATTCGAGGAACTAACAAGGAGGTTTGAAGAGCAATTTCAGTTGCACATCACTCTCTCTACGGACGCCATAACACTATTCGGATTATTCCAAGGCCTATGGGAATAATTAAAGTACTTCTTAAACCGATTCAACACTACATTCACTAAAGTTGTAACTCAGATCAAAAGATAGACCTTACGGATTTTTTTGCGTGCAATTAACAAAGAAACATACTTTGGAAAATGGATCAAAATGAAAGAATCTACGACTTTGGAAATTTTTTATAAGAAAGCCATGTGTTTTGGAGACTCGAAGAAGTGGGGGCCCTAAAAAAGCACTTCTATTAAAAATCTAAATCACGTTCCACAAAGGAAAGTCACTCTGAAGCAGAAGGAAGATGGTTACGATAATGCATATGGTCCAAAATCCAGAAGAAAGGAAATCACAATAAGGGTAAAGATGAAGAAAGCAGTAATGTTTCAAAAGTTAGGCCTTCGAAGAAATACACCTTTGAATGACAGTCTAGAAAACGTCTTTCTAGTAATGGAAGAAACCGAGTTTTACTCAAAACCTACAACTAAAGAGCCATAGTAAGCGAAAAATCTCTTTGGCAAATATTGTTGTTTCCATGAAACACATGGCCATGATACCAATGATTGTCGTAATATGAAGAACCTCATCATCAGAAACTTGATCAAAAAAGCAAAGTCCATTAGTTGTGCAGAAGTCACCAGAAACCAACGCATCACCTATCACATAAGGAAAAATGATCCCAGACCTAGAAACAAAGCCTTTAAACTCAATGATGGAAAGTTGGTCATCAACACAATCTTTAGAGGACCTCGTCTAACTTGCAAAAGTTAGGGAGAATTGAAAGATATGTAAAGTCGCTTAAGCATGCACCCAAATTCGAAAGCTACTTAGCTATTGGAGATGGAATTTAGACAAAGTATTAAAGGACATTAATAATGATATTATGTTCAAAGAAAGAGATTCTGATGGTTTCGAAGATTCAACTCTTGATCTGATGATTGTGACAATTGGAATCAGCTCAACAGAGTTTAGAGATGCTAGTTGATAGTGGAGCTTCTGTGGACATCCTATTTCACAAAACCTTTGACTAAAGAAACTTCCCATAAAAGATGTGGCAGCCTTCCAATTGAATAATCAAGGATTTGCATGTGCGCCAAAGAACCAATCAGAACGATCAATCTACTTATGGAGTTACACAAAGGAGAAAAAATAGTATGTTGATCCAAAACTTCATAATTTTTGACGATGTTTCTACATACAATGCATTTTTAAGGTGATCTATCTTGATGGACTCCAAAATTGTAATGGCCCCATGGTGCATGATAACGAAGTTTCCTACGGAAAATGGGGTTGGTATCAAAAGGGTGACAAGAGCATGACATGTGAGTGTTATATCTCCGATTTAAAATAAGCAAAGAAGGAAAAGGAGAATTGCATGGGAGGAACCCTTCGCATCAATGAACTCTTTGCATAGCAACTACAAAAGAGCCCCTGTCTTGGGAATGTAGTTGCGTTGACAAGACTATGAACCTTAGAAAGTAGTGTGTAAGGGATAATCAGGCAACATCGGTTGAAATCATGATACATATCCCCATAAATACGAAGAATCCATCTCGAATACTGCATATTAGACGATAACTAACCACAAATATGTAAAGGGATTTAATCGCTTTTCTTCGTTCCAGCCTAGATGTGTTCGTATAGAGTCTTGTTGGTATATGTTAAGTCTTGCCAAAGATAGCGAGCCAGGTATTGAACATCGACCATTGCTTCACCTCAGTCAAGCAAAAAAAGCGCAGTCGACAACTATAACAATCAGCTTCTATGAAAGAGGAATAACACAAACTAGTGGAAAATGAGTATATAAGAGATGCAACTACCCGGATTAGGTATTGAATCTCATGCTTGTTAAAAAATCGAATGGAAGATGGCGAATCTGCATGGATTATTCGTATCTTAATAAAGCCTATCCCAAGGATAGTTTTCCACTACCTGGTACCGACCATCTTGTAGATGATACAGCAGGGTATAAATGACTATCAATTATGGATTCTTACTCAAGATATGATGAAATTATGATGCATAATCCACACCAGAAAAACAAAAGCTTTGTTATTGATCTAGATCTACATTGCTATTGAGTTATGTCATTCGAGCTTAAGAACACTAGAGCTACGTACCAGCAATTGGTAAATATGATGTTTAAAGACCAGATCAAAAAAACATGAAGGTCTACATCTATGGCACATTGGGGAAATCTCGCATGGCCATAAATCACATGGACAACATGATTAAGATGTTCGAGGTGCTTAGAAAATATGGGATGAAGTTGAATCTATTGATGTGTTCTTATGTTGTCCACCTAAGAAGTTCCTTGTATTTATGATAAATGCAAGAGGATTGAGGCTAATTTGAAGAAAATAACCGCATTGAGTAACTTTAAAGATCGAAAGAATAATAAGGAACTCCAGAGCCCGAAAAGGAAGATCGCATATCTATGTCATTCCATTTTGAGAGCCATAGATAGATTCACACATTTCGTCGACACACTAAAGAAAGGGAAAACGAACTTTGTTTAGACTGTTGAATGTCAAACGCTTTCGAAGGACTACTTAGGCATATGGAAGTCCCTCAGTGCTCTCCAAGTCGATGGATGGTAAAGACATGTTTATCTACTTGGTTGTGCCTCCTTTTGCACTGAATGCAGCACTCGTACATGAGGAGGATCTTATCTAAAGGCCAGTGTACTATTCGGCAAATGATTTACAGGTGTAGAAAAGAATTACCCAAAGTTGGAAAATCTTGCCTACTATTTGTCAACAGCTTCAATAAGAATGTGATCGTACTTTTAAGATCATCCAATAAAAGTGCATACTGATCAACCACTGACCTAGGTTTTATTTTTCCCTGAAACGTTGCTGAAATGGAATATTGTGCAGAGTCAGTATGATGTGACTTATAACCCCTGAAGAGCAATCAACAAGCAAGCACTAACTGACTTAATAGAAGTTACGCTAGCAAGGACGAAGAAGCGGAGGCGTCAGTTGTAATTATGCAATGGAAATTGTATGTTGACGGCGCATTGAATAACTATTACTCGAGATCTCGAGTCATATTTGAGACTCCCAAAGACACTCTATTTCCTATGCCTTAAGACAAGAATTATCACCACCAACAATGAAGCAAAGTAGAAAGCTTTAATTATAGGGTTAAGAAAAGGAATTAGAGCCCTAAAAATCTTTAATCATTCACAACTTATTATCTGCCAAAACTGAAGTTAATTTCAAGTAAAAGAGGAGAATATGGCCCTTACCTGTCAAAGACTTAGGGCATTACTTAATAATTAGAGCATTGCATCCTCACTCATATCCCTCAAAAAGAGAACATGAAAGCCAATTCCTAGGTTAAGTATGATATGTATGGAGAAGCGCAACTCCTTAGACTGGTAATATTGAAGTTCTAGTGGCCCAAGGCATCAATGGCATGGACATATGGATTCTAGAGACTACTGAAGAGCCAAAATCATGGATGACATCAACTAAAGACTACTCCATCAACGGAACACTTCCTGGAGATCTGAAAGCATGGAGAAAGCTCCTCCAAAAAGCACCAAGATTTGTCACATACGATGGAAGACAATAAATGTCTCTTCTCTATGCCAATTTTAGGATGTGTAACCTAAGATAAAGCCAAACGGTTCTCATAGAGGTGCACAAAGGTGAATGCAGCGATCACTTTAGAGGCCAAATACTTGCTAAGAAAGTGTTGTTGTACAAGTACTTTTAGCCCAACTTGAGCTGAGAAGATGCTGATTAAACCAAACGGTGTAATAAATGCCAAAGATTTTCCAAAATAACAAGAGTAACCTCAACTAAGCAGACGCAAATGATCAAGCTATTATGAATGACACAGACAAACCCAGCAAAATGCACCAATGATTAATGCAAATAATCCACAGAACAAGAAATAATAATAAAGTAAGAACATACGAATTTTTAACATGGAAAACCTCTTCGATGTGAAGAGTAAAAATCAAGGGACCAATGAAGGGGTCCTCCCAAACTTCTCTTACTATGATAATGGAGTGGTACAACAATCCAAATCCAAGTTACAAAGTGGATACACAAATTATCCAACAATAGCTAGCAATAACAGCATCAAAACAAAAGAAAGAAAAGTGAAAAATATCACCGAGAAACAGAGCTCAGAAAAGCTGAGAGATCTCCAAAAACACTCCAGCAAAGGGCAATCTCAAAGTAGTAGAAGCAGCCCACAAAGTATTGGAGAAACTTACAAAGTTTTGATGTTGTTGTTATGTATATATTTGCTACCCAAAAATGGATGTATATATAGCCACCAAAGAGGCACCTCGAAATCTCCATTCAACCACCATATTTAATAAGATGTCAATTCCCATAAAAGTGCAATTAAGAAAGCACACCAAAAGTCAAATAGTCACCTTTTCAAATAAAAGCACGAAGTACCGTAGCAACACTTATTGCTCCAATTAAATAAATATGAGTTTTTTCACATAGGAAGGGACTCATTCCCAACAAACCTCCCCCTCGACTAAGTGGAGGTGGTTGTTATTCCAGCAATCGAATGACAAGTCTCAAATTTGTCTTTTGGCCAAGCTTTAGTCATCATGTCGGAACCATTATCATCTGTATGAATTTTCTCAAGCTCAATTAACTTGTCATCAAGAACATCGCATACCCAATGATATCTCACATCAATATGCTTTGATTTTGCATGAAAAGTGGAATTCTTAGTAAGATGGATTGCACTTTGACTATCACAATACAACACATACCTCTTTTGTGAAAATCCAAGCTGACGAACAAACTGCTTCATCCACAATAACTCCTTACATGCCTCTTTCGCTGCAATAAACTCTGACTCAGTCGTAGACAAAGCCACACATTTTTGTAGCCTAGATTGCCAAGATACTGCTCCCCCGCAAAAGTGACCAAATAACCCAAAGTAGATTTTGTCGAGTCAATATCACCTGCCATATCAGACTTTGAATAACCAACGAGACAAAGATTGTCAATATCATCTACTAACCAAACTTACAGCGTGAGCTATATCGGGTCGAGTGCAAACCATTGCATACATCAAACTACCCACGGCAAGAGCATAAGAACATGCATCATCTTTTCCTTCTCTTCTGTTGTGGAAGGACACTGTTGAGAACACAACTTAAAATGCATAGCAAGTGGAGTACTCACAGGCGTTGCTTTCTCCATTTTGAACCTTTTAAGCACCCTTTGAATATATGCTTCCTGTGATAGCCATAACTTTTGAGCCTTGCGATCACGAATAATTCTCACTCCTAAAATGTTCTTCACCAGACCAAGTTCCTTCATGGAGAAAGTCTTGCTCAACTTTTGCTTCAAACTAGCAATCCGATCTACATTTTGCCCTACAATAAGCATGTCATCAACATAAAGTAGCAAAATGATAAAATCATCGTTAGCAAATTTCTTCAAGAAAACACAAGGATCATTATATGTCTTTTTGTAGCCTTGCTCCTCTATAATAGAGTCAAATTTGCAATACCATTGTCTTAGAGTTTGTTTTAGACCATATAAACTCTTCTTTAATTTGCACACATATTCTTCCTTCTCCTTAACTTTGAAGCCCTCTGGTTGTTCCATGTAAATGTCTTCTTCAAGGTTACCATGAAGAAAAGCGATCTTTACATCCAACTGCTCAACTTCATGGTGACCTTGAAGAAGACATTTATATGGAACAATCAGAGAGCTTCAAAGTTAAGGGGAAGGAAGAATATGTGTGCAAACTAAAGAAGAGTTTACCAGTTTGTTCTGAATGACATAGACAAACCCAACAAAATGCACCAATGATTAATGCAAATAATCCACAGAACAAGAGATAATAATAAAGTAAGAACATACGAATTTTTAATGTGGAAAACCTCTTCGATGTGATGAGTAAAGACCACGGGACCAATGATGGGGGTCCTCCCAAACTTCTCTTACTATGATAATGGAGTGGTACACAAATCCAAATCCAAGTTACAAAGTGGATACACAAATTATCCAACAATAGCTAGCAATAACAGCATCAAAACAAAAGTGAGAAAGGTGAAAAATATCATCGGGAAACAGAGTTAAAAAAATCTGAGAGATCTAGCAAAAACACTCCAGCAAAGGGCAATATCAAAGTAGTAGAAGCAGCCCACAAAGTCTTGGAGAAACTGATAAAGTTTTGATGCTGTTGTTGTGTATATATTTGGTACCCAAAAAATGAATGTATATATAGCCACCAAAAAGGCATCTCAAAATATCCGTTCAACCACCATATTTAATAAGATGTCAATTCCCATAAAAGTGCAATTAACAAAGCACACCAAAAGTCAAATTGTCACCTTTTTAAATAAAAGCACGAAATATCGTAGCAACACTTATTGCTCCAATTAATTAAATATGAGTTTTTCCACATAGGAAGGGACCCATTCCCAATAAACCTCCCCTCCCGACTATGTGGAGGTGGTTGTTATTCCAACAATCGAACGACAAGTCTTAAATTTGTCTTTTGGCAAAGCTTTAATCATCATGTCAGAACCATTATCATCGGTATAAATTTTTCAAGCTCAATTAACGTATCATCAAGAACATCGCGTATCCAATGATATCTCACATCAATATGCTTTGATTTTGCATGAAAAGTGGAATTCTTAGCAAGATGGATTGCACTTTGACTATCACAATATAACACATACCTCTTTTGTGAAAATCCAAGCTGATGAACAAACTGCTTCATCCACAATAACTCTTTACATGCCTCTGTTGCTGCAATAAAATCCAACTCAGTAGAAGATAAAGCCACACATTTTTGTAGCCCAGATTGCCAAGACACTACCCCCCCTGCAAAAGTGACCAAATAACCCGAAGTAGATTTTCTCGAGTCAATATCACCTGGTATATCAGAATCTGAATAACCAACGAGACCACTTCCAAAATAAAGCTTCATATCAGCAGTACCCTGTAAGTATCTCATAATCCACTTCACAGCACTCCAATGCTCTTTACCCGGATTAGAAATAAATCTACTAACCAAACCTACAGCGTGAGCTATATCGGGCCGAGTGCAAACCATTGCATATATCAAACTACCCACGGTGGAAGCATAAGGAACATGCATAATCTTCTCCTTCTCTTCTGTTGTCGAAGACACCGTTGAGAACACAACTTAAAATGCATAGCAAGTGGAGTACTCACAGGCGTTGCTTTCTCCATATTGAACCTTTTAAGCACTCTTTGAATATATGCTTCCTGTGATAGCCATAACTTTCGAGCCTTGCGATCACGAATAATTCTCATTCCTAAAATGTTCTTCGTCGGACCAAGTTCCTTCATGGAGAAAGTCTTGCTCAACTATTGCTTCAAACTAGCAATCCGATCTACATTTTACCCTATAATAAGCATGTCATCAACATAAAGTAGCAATATGATAAAATCATCATTAGCAAATTTCTTCAAGAAAACACAATGATCATTATATGTCTTTTTGTAACCTTGCTCCCCCATAAAAGAGTCAAATTTGTGATACCATTATCTTGGAGCTTGTTTTAGACCATATAAACTCTTCTTTAATTGCACATGTATTCTTCCTTCCCCTTAACTTTGAAGCCCTCTGGTTGTTTCATGTAAATGTCTTCTTCAAGGTCACCATGAAGAAAAGCGGTCTTCATATTCAACTGCTCAACTTCTAAATTCAAACAAGCAGCAAGACCTAGAACAACTCTAATGGAAGACATCTTAATAACCGTTGCATATATATCTTCAAAGTCAATTCCCTTTCTTTGGTTGCATCCTTTTACAACAAGCCTTGCTTTGTAACGAAGCGTCTTTGCATTTTCATCTTGCTTCAGCTTGTAAACCCAACGATTCTTCAAAGCCTTCTTTTCCTTTTGTAGTTTCACTAGATCAAAAGTTTTGTTATCATGCAACGACTTCATCTCTTCTTTCATTGCATCCAACCAAAGTTGCTTATCATCGCTTTCAATAGCTTCCTTAAAGGTCTCAGGTTCTCCTCTGTTGGTTAAGAGAACATACTCGGAAGAAGGATACCTAGTGGAAGGGCGTCGATCCCTGATAGATCATTGGTTTGTCTGTGTAGATTCCTTAAAGCATGCACCCCAAAAGTGCTCTGATACCAGTTTGTTATGATTGACACAGACAAACCTAGCAAAATGCATCAACGATTAATGCAAATAATCCGCAGAACAAGAGATAATAATAAAGTAAGAACGTACGAATTTTTAACGTGGAAAACCTCTTCGATGTGAAGCGTAAAAACCACGGGACCAATGATGTGGGTCCTCCCAGACTTCTCTTACTATGATAATGGAGTGGCACACAAATCCAAATCCAAGTTACAAAGTGGATGCACAAATTATCCAAAAATAGCTAGCAATAATAACATCAAAAGAAAGGCGAGAAAAGTGAAAAATATCACCGGGAAATAGAGCTCAGAAAAGCTGAGAGATCTCGCAAAAACACTCCAGCAATGGGGAATCTCAAAGTAGTAGAAGCAGCCCACAAAGTCTTGGGGAAACTGACAAAGTTTTGATGTTGTTGTTGTGTATATATTTGCTACCCAAAAAATGGATATATATATATATATAGCCACTAAAGAAGCACCTCGAAATCTCCATTCAACCACCATATTTAATAAGATGTTAATTCCCATAAAAGTGAAATTTACAAAGCATACCAAAAGTCAAATAGTCACCTTTTCAAATAAAATCACGAAATACCATAGCAACACTTATTGCTGCAATTTATTAAATATGAGTTTTTTCACATAGGAAGGGACCCATTCCGAACACAAGCATCGGTGATTATGGTATGGGGCATCGATCTTATTGATGTGCTTCTAATATCAAAAGAAGGAGCAGAATGCGCAATAGTCATTGTTGATTATTTCACAAAATGGGTCAAAGATGACCCATTGGGCATAATTACCACTAAAGAAGTTACTAAATTTGAGACAAAATCTCATTTGAAGCACCACAAAAGACTATAATGGATAGTGAGAATCAGTTCGAAAGTGTTGAATTCTGAAACTTTTGTAAGTGATTCGAGATCAAGAAAAGCTTTCCATGTTAGCACATCCGTAGACAAGCCTGGAAAGTGGAAGAAGTGAATAAAATCATCTACGCTGCCATAAAGAAGTGTATCATGAAAGCTAAAGGAGGCTGAATTCATGAGTTACCAGTAGCACCATAGGATTCCAGGGTAACACACAAATCTGCAACTAGGCACACACTTTTCGCTTTGGCGTACGATTTAGAAGTCTTGTTCTTAATAGAGATGGAAGTTCCTAGTCATCATCATATGTTTAAATCAATGAGAAAATAAGCAGCTATTGCTTGAAGCGCTCAACCGAATAAATGAGAAATGAAAAGAAGTAGAGTTAAGAATCATTGCACACCAAAAGATAGTAGCAAGATACTTCAATGCGAAAATACATAGATGAACATTCGAAGTCAAAGATCTCATCCTCAAGCGAGTAGCAATAACCACCGGCGTATTTTGGCGCAATTGACGTGGCCTTACATAATTGGTCAGAAGCTTTTAGATGCAACAAGCTCACGATAGTTGATGAAACCCCTATTCTATGAGCTTGGAACAGGGATCTACTACGACTATATCATGCTTGAAACTTGTACCATTTTTTGTATTAGTAAAATAAGGTGTCCATGCTTACTAGGGGTGTGGTCCCGTGGCAAAAATTCCTCTTTTCCTTCAAGCATGAATAAAATCAGCTTTTGGACTAGCCAAATTGTGTTTTATCCCTTTTACTCGCAAACTCAAACAACAAAGTCTACAAAATTCCCTCATTATTGAGGCTCTAAAAACCCTCATCTGCTGAGGTCAAATCCTTCATCCACTGACTCATAAAAATGACTCATTCGCTGAGGTCGATACATAAAGATTGAATTTTTACCTAAAAGTTGCCCTCATCCACTGAGGCACAAAAAACCCTCATCCATTGAGGATGATTCTTGACGATAGGAATCGTTTCCCCAAAAAAATCACCATTGAGGTACATATAGTCCTCATCCGCTAAGGCAGACAAAAAATCTCATCGGTTGGGATACAAAAAACACACATCTACTCAAGTCGGTTCTCAAAGACAGGAACTGCTCTCTAAAAGACTCTCATCTGCTAAGATCGATTCCAAAAAAACAAGAGCCATTTTCTTAAACTCTCACCCGTTAGGTCAAGCCGTCAAGCTTAGATCGCTAGGACGACCTTACTCACTGAAGTTGGTCTAACTTAAACCTAAATCATTCCCTTGAACCTTTTCCAAAAAATGCCGAGGCGGTCGAAATGTCCAGCATCTATTTGAATCCTTCCCTTTGGCCGATGGAATGCTCACGAAATCATTGAATTTCTATTCGTATTTTCTCACATGAAACAGAGTTCACTTGGAGATTGACGAAACCAACAATACCAGAACACTACCTCATCATCTTTGATTGCTCGAACATATGTGCGAAGAAATAAAACGGGTCAGTACCAAATGTACTCAAAGTTGGAAACTTTACACTAAAAATCAATTGGCTCATGCCTCAAACAATAGTCGTCGCACAAGCCATGCTCAGGGAAATTACCACGCCGAGGGCAGACGACAAGGTGTGTAAACAACACTATGATACAGGGTTACCACTTGTCGGAGTAACACCATATATAAAAGTTAAGACGGATCGTAGTTTCGTTATGCCCGATGGACAAGTCCCATATTGAGGCCAACATAACAGAACTAAGTATTACATTATGCCGAATAGCTTTGTTATGTCAATAACTGATATGATAAGGTGCAGATGCACACCGAAAATAGGCACAATACGTTAAAAAAAAAGCGGATACATTGATTACAAATAACAATAATTTATTTATATACGATGTATTTTTATAGATTCTTAACTACGCAAAAACTAGGGACTGATATCGCACAAAGCCAACCTAGACTTAAAAAAATTGAAAAATAGAGAAGAAATACAATTTCTTTACACATCAACAAAACAATCAATACTGAAAGACAGAAGAAGTATAGTCACTTTGTTATTTATTCTTGCCACTCCCCCTAGTGTCCTTTCTAAGCCTAATACTTAGCTTCTTGTGCCTTCTAGATTCTCTAGTTGAAGGAGAACACTAACATGGATAGTGGTGTTAAGTTCCCAATGAGCCAAACGCTTTCGACGTTCGGATGATCTCTTTGTGGACATAGGCACATCCCGACCAATGTTCTCTTTCTTGTTTGTCTTTCTTTCTTTCTTCAATAGTCAATTCCCTCTACTAAACACTAGTCCGGTCTCCACCCGATGATGCAAGTGGTCATCTAAACCTTGTAGCACCGTAGTTTTCTTCTAGTGGAGATTGGGACGGGATCCAGAATTGCTGCAGAGATGATGGTGGAAGTGGTGAATATAACTTCAGTTTCAGCACCACTGGAAGGCAGAGGAATGTGTGTAAGGATCTTAGAACCTACTACTTGAGAAAATTGAGCAATCAGGTCATTGACCTCCTCGGACAAGAACTAAAACTCCTCAAGCTTGGGAATAGAAAAGAGATAACTTATCCTAGGGGTTTCAATATGGAAGACTATTTCAAATTCCTTGTCGTTATCCTCTCTTCCTGTCACATCACTACCAGAGTCTCTACAACCAAAGTCAAAATAGCGATCGAGACAATAACTAGGGAAATGAAAGAGGTAATAATGCCTCCTAACAATGGAGCGACCTCTTGGTGAATTTCATGCCATAAGTGAAGACCTTCAGGGACCGCAGCAGCATGACTGTCCAAAGTTTTCTCCAAAGTTCCTAGCGAGCGTAATTTGGGATTCCCCGTCTAGATAATGTTTATTCAGCTTCTCCTCGTTGTAATCTAGATCAGTGACTCGCTCCATCGTCTCCTCCTAAACTTCGAAAAATGTGTTGAGTGAATATGTCTCCTTAAAATCATAGACTCCCTTTGCTCATTACGTTCAAAGTATATTAGTTAAACACGGTAGCATCCAAGTGGCTCATCTTATGACTATAAGCTTTTTGAAAATTGGAATTTTTTGAAACAAGCTAATTTTTCTCCTTTTCAATCTATGAAACCTACTCTTGAAGCAAGGTGATTTTTATTCTCTTTATTAATATTGTTTGACTCTATTCGACAATAGTTTATGCTGGGGACTGAGTAAACTTCTTCTCAGCCTCGAGACTCTTTCATTCAATCTCCTCGTTTTAGTCAACTTTTCTAAGATGAATGTCACAGAAACCTTCCAACTTCTTTTCGATATCACCAATCTCCTAGTCCCTATCTTCACTCCTTTTTTCTACTATCAAAGCCTCATTCTTATCCTTCTTTAACTACTCGATTTCAACATCACACTCTTCACTACATATAAAGCTCTTCTTTCTTATGGTCATGGGTCTGGCTTTCATTGAGTTAGCCTTGTTTACAGTGTCAAGATCCTCATACAATCTCTACCATACTTCCGGCTGGTCCACATCATTCTTCCAAGCCTCGGTAATTTTTAAAGCATTCTCCTTATCGAGCAATGTGAGATCTGAGTTAGGTTTTACCCCGTTTAGAAACCATCGTTTTAAGATTTTGGGTGAAGCGGTAGGGTTAGCTTGTAGCTTAAATGCTTCCCTCTTTTGGAGTTGATGAATAGCAGGGTTAGGAGTAGCTTGGCCAGTGGTAGCAATGGAAATCGAAGCCAAATGACCAGTAGAGATAAGCATTTATATATTATATCTAACTAGAGTTTCTGAAGAAGGGAAACACTTGAAAGGATCATGCTCTATTCTTCGTCGTTTAGAGGGCTCATGAATCTTGATAACTCCTCTCCCTCTTTCTTTTTTCCCATCTTCCTTAACTTCTCTCCCTTTCGCTTTCCTTCCTTTCCAAATCCTCACTCTCCTTCCTTGTCCTTCTTTGTTCCTCCTTTTTTATTGTGGAAGGAGGGTAGATTGAAAGACTGCCTTTAAAAGAAATTTTTTAGGAAGTATACTCAAACTATTAAAATATATGTTATCCATGCCGCTATCTGAATAAAGAAAATGAATTGAATTCAGAAATCAAATTAAATAAATGGGAAAATTGTTTGTGAAGATATTGGTGTCCTAATGGTATGTGTGATATATTATCTTCACTCTAATGACTCCACGAACTATCTACTCATGATCAGTGTCAAGGTTGTATGCTTTTTTAATGTGATCTTCCTATGACGGAAGTCGAAATCTAAGTTTGTGGGCTCTAATGGTTCCGTAATAACCTCGCTTGGGGTAGTACAAATACTAATTAAGTTGCCAAACTCATGGGTGATATCTCTACTTTTCGCATAGAGGCTGATCGACGACTCCATGGGCATCAATAGTTATGCCTTCTTGGATATCCAACCTCTGATATACTGGGCTTACTCCTAGTGTTTCATCAAAAGACTTGGCATAGTCCTCTCCAGACTCGTCTCATATTCACATGGAACATATCATTCTTACTCAATGATTTCCCCCTCTTTTGTTCCTAAATAAATTGTGTCCTTATATTCTTTGTGAACTACCTCCTCATGCTACCCCTTCATGGATCAGAGTCATCCTTGCTCACTCACTCATCCCCGCACGAGTCTGATCACTTACCTTGATGTCTTTGTGTAATTCCTTCGACAAGCCCTCTACTCCTTTCGAAACACTCTGTTTTAAGTTATGGGCCACGGGGTGTAGTAATTCTCAACTTTCGATCAGGTAGGAGCTGAGGCTTCATAGGGAACGACTGATCTATAGGGATGCAATAACCTATATCTATGGAAATTATCATCTGTCATGATGAATTATCTCCCTGTGCTGGAACTGCTTTTAAAGTATTCGGAGTGGCTTTGTGAACAATACCACTCTTTGGAGAAGACAAGACTACATGGAAATATAAGATTTGGTCATAAATATGAATGCCCCAAGGAAAGGATGAAGTTTAAACATTTATCTTTGGCTATTTATAATTATTAAAGTCTTTAGGGCATGGATGGAAGGAGAATTGATTCTTAAATGTCGATATCTTATTGGAATGGCTTAATATAAGCTTGCGGTCACTTTGAGCTCTACAAAGACAAATGGGAAGGGGGTATGAAGCTTTGCATGAAGAGGATGTAGAGGAAGATTAAAATGGCATAACCATTAGGATGGAGCTGGAATTGAGCGATGCCCATCTCTTGGAGAATTATCCATATAAATGGATAAAACAGAGACACTACACCATTAAAGCACATGGAGTGATGATAAGCCATGAAATAGGGCGTGGCTTGTCATCAAATTTAATCCTCGATGGAAACTTTGCATCCTCCTTTAGAATACTACATTGTAAATAAATTCTTATGAGAATTATTGCAGTAATTATTATGGGACATCTCTCTAGCGAATCAGGAATGACCCTCGTAGGGGGACATGGCAATTTGATGATTGGACTTGTCAAAATCATAAATTGTTAAATCGAGGCAAGAGATGAAATTTTAGTTGGTTCATAAGGTGAATTCATGATGGTGGAGGACTTCACTTTAGAGTGAGAAGCTCTCCACTCCATACTTCAGGCAAGGGAAACGTCGTGAAGTCATTCCATACAATAAAATTTATGTTCCAAGTGGTCAGATACATTTTATTCCTTTATGTTTACCTAAATGAAGAACATTGGAAATTCAAAGGAAACTGGTATTTGTTGGTCGATTGAGTTCCAAATGCTAACCATGGTAACTATAATGTTCTGTCTAAGTGAACGAAATCCAATGAGTCCTCAACTCTGCAAGCATACCATCTTGCATGGATAACCCAATTATATAAGAAAAAATGTTTTGAATTGTATTCTTTTATCTTTTCAGAACTTACTTGATATGATTGAGAATTCGACAACTTATCGGTTTCCCACAATGATATGGTAAGCTTTCCGTTTTAGGACCATTAGTTATGCAGATACAACATGAAGAAACCATTGAACTACTGGTATTCTTAAACTTGGTCGCATTTGATTTAATTATCCGAGCTTAGTCAAATCTATGAAGAGTATTCAAAATTTAATGGTTTCAGATGTTTGATTCTACTATGAAACTAAATATCAATTTCAAGTCCAAAATTTTCATAGTGGAAATAGTTCCTGGCATTTATGCCTTTACATTAAGTTCAAGTCCATAAATTCTACTTAGTTATATCCATTTAACAGGAAGGCGGTTCAAGCTCAACTTCAGTTATGTATGCGTATATCTACGTTCAAAATTAATCATCTTATGTCCGATATAAATTGTTTTAATTTCAAATAAGATTTAACCAAGTCCGAGTATCGAAGTACTCCACAATCATGCTCAAACCATGAATTCTCTCAAACTATGAATCTAAAGTCCTATTCAGACCTTCAAACTCAAGAACTGTGCATGATTAAGGTATCATGTTTCCAGATCGAATTGGAAAAGTTACGAACCAAGCATCTCAGGTGGAGAGTCAGAAAGTGGCAATAAGCATAGTGGTAACAAACAGCTAATAGCGATGAAAAAGCCACACATCGCCTAGGGTTTCATGGATCGATTGATTTTGGGTAAACGAGGGAGATTCAAGGTGTGCTACTCAGGTAGGATGTAACAGCCCGCATTTTACGTATCGGATGATCGTAAAATATTTTTATTTTATTCCCTGAGGGTTGGATCATTCTCATCTTTTGATATGTTTCTTATGGGGATGTGTGACATGTCCATAATTTTTACCGATTTTGTTTATGACCATTTTGCCCCTGTCAGTCTTGTACTGGGCATAACTTTTGACTCAGGTCGAATCAGAGGGTGAGACCTGTGCCATTGGAAAGGAATTGATGATTCCCTTTCCGTAGAGTGGTTACATTAAAGATTTGGTTCGGCGGTTTGGGAGAAATCGCTGTTTTAAGGTTTTTCAGTTGGCTGTTCAGGTTTTGGAAGGCTAATGGGCTGATTTGGAGAAGGCCCATTAGAGGGTGGGTGGAGACTATAAATAGGGGGTAAGGGGTATGGAGAAAGGTTGGCATTTTCCATTCTCTTATGGGGAGGCTTTGATCTCCTTCTTCCTCTAACATCCTTCCACCATTAAAATTCCAAAATCCAAGGAGGGAAATCGAAGATCTACACCATAAGAGGCTAGATCTACATCGTCTCAAGGGCGAATTCATCGGATTGAAGAGTTTGATTCGAAGTGTTCGCTGTCCGGATTGCGTTTTCATTGCTTTTGCTTAGATTTGGATAATTGGTGAGTGATTTACATGTCTCATTCGGATTCATGCAAGTATATGGGTTTTAGGATGTTAATTTCATCATTTCCATGTTATTTTCCTTAGATCCACACCATGCTAAGTCCATTTTATATATGAATCACCTTAGGATCTGATCTAGATAATTTAAATGGTTAATTTTATGATTTTTCTCAAGATTATGCAAGTTAGATCCGTTTTTATGTTCATATGATTCACTTATCATGTTTTGGGAAATTTATGTGTTTTGATGGAAATTGTTAGATTGATGATATTGTTGGTTGCATAACATGTTTGTGATTGCGTTTGGATGAATCGGATAAGCTGGTTTTGTCGGATTCGTCGTTTGGCGAAGTTTTGGTCGAAATCGGAGTCGAATTGGAGATGTGCAGGTTTCTGGTCGTCCTGGAGTTGGTCGGGTCGGTCTGGAATGAGGTGGTCGGTCATAGTATGGCTTGGGAAGCAAGTCAAGGAGCTGGTCGGTTTAAGTTGGTCGGTCCAGAAGGAGCAGAAGTGTTTCTGGTCGGTCCAGAAGGAGCAGAAGTGTTTCTGGTCGGTTTCAGATGGTGGCATTCTGGTCGGTTTCAGATGGTGGCATTCTGGTCGGTTTCAGATGGTGGCATTCTGGTTGGTTTTTACTGGAAGCAAATCCTGGTCGCTCTGAAGGAGCTGGTCGGTCAGGTGGAGCAAAATCTGGTCGGTCTTGACGGGGTCGATCCAAAGTTGGTCGGTCCCAAGGAGGTCGAGTCGATCCAAAGCTGCAAGGAGGTCGAGTCGATCCAAAGCTGCATGGAGGCGGGTCGTTCTGGAGCAAGGCTGGTCGGTTTTTGGCGGGTCGTTCTGGAGCAAGGCTGGTCGGTTTTTGGCTGGTCATTCTGGTTCGGTGATGGCGTGACTTCGAGGTGATTCAAGTAGGAAGACTCGAAGTGATGAATGTGTTCATTGATCAAGGTGGAACAACGAATGCGGAGACAACTCAAAGGTCGTGAGTTGGTGGATAATGGCTGCTCGAGAAGGTTGCTTGAGCTATGAAACATCGTCAAGTTTGGACGATTAGAGATGCGAAGGCCGAGAAGTCATCGTTGTCGTAAGTTCTAGCAGGCTCAAAGCAGGGGTACGATGGGTATCGTTGAAAGGCCCAAAAGACCGGTTGTTGGTCGTGTACCCTGGGTCTTTCTGGTTGGGGAAAGGCCTAGTGTCAAGGTTGGACATTGCCAAGGTTGGGCATATGGAGTTCATGCTAGAACTGGGGTTATCATTAGCCCTTGACATATGGCAAGGTTGGTCGTCATACGATAATGATGGTTTCGAAGCAGGATTGGCGGTGATAGCCAGAGTCGGTTATGGATGATTGTTTGTTCTGTTTGTACTATCTCACATAGATTATCCAAAGTCGAGGGAGATGTTCTTTGAGTGCTTAAGTGATATTGGTTTAGGCCTCTGGCGAGGGTACTTGAGGAATGTTAAACTCGATTAGGGTTGTCTGTGTGAGACTTATATAATCTGGATGTTATGTGTGTTCTCTATGATTGAATGGGTGTTCTGGTTTCTATGGATGAATGGTTGAAATGCTTGGTGTAAAGGCTATCACTGTCCGATGTGGGGAAGATAAGGTTGAGTTCTTCTCTGGTGATGTGGGTAGATAAGTTGTTCATTTACCCATTCTCGTATGCTTTCTTGTTGAAGTTTGTTAGCTGTATTATCGCTCACTAAGACTATTGTCTGACTCAATGTTTTATGTCTCCTCTTATTACCTTGGGCTGTTCATCCGGTTGTGGATGGGCAGACTAAGTAGCAGGTTACAGGTAATGGAGCTTAGTGATACGAGGAAGCTGAGCGATGACGAGCAGGAGGCTAGCGTACCAGTTTTATTCTATCTAGTATTTCTGTTTCCGCTGTTTGAGTTGCTTGAGAGTTGTAGTGAGGCCTTATGTACAAACTTGGATATCGGTTGGATAATCTTTCTGGATGTTGAAAGAGTTTCAAAAGTTTGCTATATGATACCTCATTACTATCACCTGTTGTATATGTTCTATTATATTTTATCCTTGCGCTGTGAGTTCTACGACAGGTTTCGATGTGTTCACTTACTATGATGATCGTCCATAGCAGCCTGGCACGCCTTTCAGCGCATTATTCCTCTTGTTTAGTGCGGGGGTTATGGGCGGTCGTCACATAGGAGGTTTACGGTGATAGCAGCTACCAATGGTAGAAGGCATGGCAGGTAAAGGTGATCGACAATGGGTCGTTCTGCTATGGTTACGATGGTTTGGGTCAACTCTAAACGGTACAAAGGCAGAAGTGATAAAGAGATGGATCAAATACCTTACCTTTATAGGAAATACTTGGAAAAAAATTCTAAGTACGTGGATCGGTACAGATCCATGCCCTATGGATCGACATTAATCCATAAACGTCCATTCATCGGACTCCAAAATTTTCGTGCACCTCCGTGCTCCATTTTAATGCATCTTGTGAAGTACGAACAAAAAGTTCTAAAGTTACCAGTAATTCAAACAACCTATTCAAAGACACAAGCAACAAATTAGTAAGCTAACCATAGTTTCTAAGAAATTAATTTGGATGGTCAATCAAATCAACCTAGATATCTATTGAAAGAAAATCAATTCTATAGCACATCTCTTTTCCAATGAAGACGTGCTCTAAAGGAAAAATGTTAATTAGGTTATTAACCATATCAAAAGTCCATAGAAGCTAGAATTCGATACAACGTCGGAGTCACTAGTAATTTGAACAAGATACCCAAAAGAAGGAGAGAAAGGAACCCAAAAAATTCATACAAGAATCAGTCGACACCAATCTATCCCTAAGGGATCTGTATTGATCCATGAGTATTGTGTGCGACCTATCATATGTTGTACCACCATGATCCTCATTGTTCCTCTTGGCTACCCTCTAAGTTTGGTAGCATTCTGATGCTCCTAGCTCAAGTTATTGATGGATCGTCTAGTCCACTTCAACATAACTTGAGTATGAAATACAATCAACTTAAGTCCAAATCATATGAAACTTGGCTAGAGACATTATAAGAGGATAGTATATCCAACCAAACTAATCACAGAGCGATACCGCTTGAGCCTACAGATCAGTACTGAGTCCTAGGGCATGGGTTGGTGCTTATCCATAGGGTTGAAGTTATATGACCCTGATATTCTCTATGTGACCTCCTAACTCTAATGAAAATTTACTAATGTAACAACATGGCCCAATTTATCTTTAAACTTCTATAAATACCAGTGCGTCTATAGCACAAAGTGGATCAGATCTCTTTCTTTCATCACTCAGCTGAATTCTACCTTCAACTTTCTCCTCCTATATAACATCATATAAGAGTAATCATGATTTATTCTAGTCAGCTCTTGTACTAATGATTCTTCTTTGTTCAACTAATTGTAATCAAATAACTTGTAATTGGCAAATGGAGAAAAAAGAAACTAATAAAGTGGAAATAGGCTTACTCAATAGCCAAACCACTATAAATCTGTGTCACTTATCTACTTCTTCTTTTTTCATTTATTTTACTTATTTATGCCATGATCTGTGTTTTGTCCATCTAAATTGCATACAAAGGCGGATGATTTCAATCATATTTGGAGTTTGATGTTAATATTGGCACTAACATTTAAATGAAATCTTAATTTCTTAATATAATCTTAGTGAATATTTAATCTTTTTTCCACTAGGTCTTGAGAATATACACAAATTTTATTATATATATATATGCATATATATAACCTTTATTATTCCATTCAATTGTAAAGGTGCATGAATCATATAGTATATATTATGTATACCGACAATAATAACAAAATTAATATGTAAATAAATCATAATTCGTTTATATCGAGAATTTATCATGTACGATGTCATAAAAATATTTTTAACATCAACAACTTCATATGAATTTATACTTTTTTTTACAAATTTCTTTTCAATTCTTCCTACTTTAATTCTATAAATTTAAACTAATTTCATAAATTTAAATCTAACTTATTTAAACAAATCCAATAAATAATATTTTTTAGTTCATCCAACAAATGACTAATACACATAAATTTCATTATGTATAGTATATTCATATTAACAAAAATGAGAAAAATATTTTGTTTTTCGAATACACACAAAAACATATAGTATGTGTAACTAAGACATAAAGTACACAATAATAATAAATTTGACTCATAGTTTATATATTTCAAACAAAAATATATCATATATTGTAACCAAGTTCTCATTTTAACATTAGAATAATAAATGACATGTTTAACAATATTTTCGTGCGCAACGCATGTATTGCACACTAGTTTCTAATAATAATGTGATTAAGCAGCTGATTGCGACACTAAACGTAAATGGATACGTGTTTTGATTCTCCATAAGTCAAATGAGAGTGGTGTGGTAGAAAGAATCTCATACCAAACAGGTAATGTAATGGATCATTTCAATACGAAGAAACTACTTTGAATGTCATTAATTGTTTTGGTTGTTATAAACTATTCTATAATAGACTATATTCTTTCACATATCAAATGGTGTGTTGACGTAATTGGTTATTTGCTCACGCCAACCCCCAATTGTAAGTTTAGAAGTAAAATTGTAATCCAAATATCCAAAGTACGAGAAATATAAAGGGACGCACAACTTTTATAGTGGTTCGACACTTTTATCGTAATATTGTTGGTTACAATGTTTGTACAAGTTCGGACAATTTGTGTATACAAGGTTGTACAATAGAACAATATATATCTTGTTAATTCTCGACTTTGACCAAAATGTCATTCTTCTTCTTCATTGAGTTGGTGTGAACAACAATGTCCAAAAATTAGCTTTAATGTCTAAATGTATGCATGTATGTCCAAGAGCAAGCCAAATGTCCAAAAATATTCAAAAGGTTGTAAATAAATATTTGTTTCACGTCTACAAATCCAAAGGATACCCAGGAGCTACGAAGATGATAATGGTAGACATTAATGAGATCCTAGAGCTCCAATCCCATATGTCAAAGTGTAGGTAAATTCAAAAAATGCCAATCCTTAAGAATGCCAAGCAAGGGGTATTTATAGGTGAGATTTGGAGGCATCGGCCCGAATTTCGTATCCCGAGGGGATACGAAATTCGCATCCCGAAAAGTTAGCCAAATAATCGTAATGCTTGCAAAATTGCTCATCCCAAAGCCAAGAAATGTCACATACTAAAAATCCTTACACCGGTTGTGTTGCTTAGGCATAGTTGCCTGATCCGCACATAAAAACCGAAGTGCCGAATCTGCTTGCCACTTTCCTTTTACCAAAAACCAAATTTTGCATCCTTGCCATGATGCGAACTCGCAATCGTGCATGGAGATTTTGCATCCTGAGATGATGAGATCAAGGGGATTTTGCATCCCAAATAAGGCCAGATTTCGTATCCGATCCTCCGCATTGCCATTTTACCATGATTTCACATTTGATCCTTTGATGCGCACACGGTAATTCGTATGCCATGTGCGATGCCTTCCAAGGAATTCGTATCTTGATCCAATGCGAATTTGGGGATGTTAAATCCATTGAACCCAAGCCAAAATCCTGGGGTTGATCAGCCCTGCATGCACTCGTGATTTACCACGTTTTCACTGTGTTGATTACCCAGTTTCAATTGCCAAACCATAGATTTTTCCAAATGCCAAATTAACTCAAATCGAGTTGAGCAAGAAATTTTTCATGATCATGCCATGCCGGTTAGCTATTTTTGAGTGTACGAAATGAGAATTTACCGAAATTTAAATATTTTCCATCGACGAGTTTTCCCACATGATCAGTGCGACATACTAAAGGATTTTGAGATGACCGGACCAAGTCAATCACGTATTTCTACAATGTCGGATTCTCTACGTTTATTAACAAATTTTCTAACCCAATAACGACGATTCCAGGAATCGACGATATTTCCAATCTTTTCCGAACACGTCACGACTTCGACCAAATCGCTTTGTGTTTTCCGATGATGTTCTCGAAACTTGACCGTGTCGCTAAACAAAATCCTGATGTGTGACTGCTTTGCCAAAAAGTTGATCCACACTTTGCCCCCTAAAACTTATTTTCCTTGACGAAAGGGAGATGTGTTTTGAGAGTAAACTAGAAATCCATGAAAGAAAGATAGGGGAAGTCCAAAAAGAAATCCAATAACAAGAAAATCGAAGGACTACGATCGCATCGGATCGTATTAACTAGAAAACCAAAAGGCCTGAAATCCAAGGAAAGCCGACGATCATGCCGGATTGTTTCTTGAGAGATAACAGAATGGCCGAACAACTTGAATAACCAAAGTAGGCATAATAACCGATGGACTGCAAGGGTCCGGGAACCAGAATACCATAATAACCATCGCCAGGAAATTGGAGAAACCGAAAATCCATAAATTCAAGCATAACCAGTGACTTGCCTACCATGAGCCGACAGAACAACCCAAATCAAATCGAGTAACGACCTTACCCGCCACAAATCAAGGCGACCTTGCCAGAAGCTGACAAGGCAACCAGAATAACCAGAAGATTTCATGGTGATCTTGCTAAGACAAGACGACCAAGAATATCCCAAGGCAATTTTGACGATGCAAGATGACCATGAACAGCTAGAAGAGTTCAAGGCGACCTTGCCGAGGCAAGATGACCAAGAATAACCAAAAACTGTGGACCGAAGTCCTTAAAGTTTGCAATCTGATTTTAGATTTCCTTACCTCACGATGGGCGTCCGGACAAATGAAGTAATTTTTATTAGATTAAACTTTGGAGTTTTTAGCAAAACCAACAAACAAACTTAATGGTTTATCATCCGTAGAGAGCATGCCTTGTTATGTATGTTCCCATACATGGTTATGCAGACTTAGCCGTTTTTGAATTCAATTCCATTTGTGAAGAATATTGAACGGTTTGTTGTTTGTGAAGAGCATTCCTAGGGATGTACGTTCCCATAATAGGTAATCAAACTTAGCCATTCTAGATCCAAAACAAAAAATATCTCAATTCGACCTTGCTAGAGAAAGACGACCAAGAGTAGCTAGAAAAGTTCAAGGGAGCTTACCAGAGCAAGACGACCAAGAGCAGCCAGAAAAGTTCAAGGCGGCCTTGCGGGATCAAGAAGACCAAGAATAGCCAGAATTGTTCAAGGTGACCCTATGGAAGCAAGACGACCAAGAAAAGCCACAAGGCGGCCCTACCAAAGCAAAACGACCAAGAAAAGCCAGATCAGTTCCATTTTATTAATATATAGGGGCAATGGCATGTTGTTGAGAAAAGAGCATGCCTAGGGATTATAATAGCTCTCGTTTATAGGTTAGTCAACTCAACCATCTACAACCATAAAGCCAAAAATGCATCCAGAGGGTCGGAGCTTACAAAGCCAAAACCATGGGTCGGAGCCCAAATAACCAAATCCAGAGAAAGCCCAAACCAAACCATAAGCCAATAAATCTAAAAAATCCAAAAGACAAAGAACCAAAAAGACAAATATCCCAAGTGCCGAAAAACCAAAATCCAAGAAGCTGAAAAGACCAAATCTAGGAAACCAAAGAGCCAACAAGAGCCAAAACCAAGATACCAAAAAGCCGAGACCAAAATTCAAAGAACCAGATAAAACCAAGAGCTAAGTAACCAAAGGATCCACAATACCAAAGCATGAGAAACCACAAGCCAAAAGATACCGATGTTCGGGAGGACTGAGTCTGAGATACCAGAGCCAGAATAAGATCAGTTGATAATAATGCCGTCGGGGTGAGAGATGGGTCCGGGCCTATCCTGAGTAGCGTAAGGGGGTTGTGCCCATCTTGATACCATAGCTCGAATCTGAAAAAATCGTGCAAGCTCACCGCGTCTAACACGCTTTTTAATCATATCCTTAAGATGTTAAAAATCATTGGTATTATGACCGTCGAGATCCTGAAACAAGCAAACCAGTATCCTTTTCTCTTTGAGTTGACTCCCTTGTGGGAGGCTTCCTGAAAGGATCAGTGGAATGGACTTCCAAGTAGTTATCTTCGAGGGTGTGGGTAAGTTCCAAATAAGAAAGGAATTTAGGTTGCTTCCTGTTTTGATCATTCCCCGAAGAAGGTTTACTTGTACCAGAACCTTAGCTTTACTAGAGTCGGATGGTTTCCCACCCTTAACCGCATTAACCATGAGAACCTTTTTATCAGTCCTCGCATCGTCTTCACGAAGAAACCTTTTCACTTCAAAGTAGAACTCACTGAGATCCCTCGGCGGGTCCTAATGCAATGAATCTTGAATTCAAACTTACCCAGAATACTAGAGACTACAGTTATCAAAACCATGGACGGATCAGGCCTATCGACCGATTTCACTGCCGCATTAAACCTTTTCAAGAACTTATGCAGAATCTCATTGGACTTCTTCTTCATAGATGTTAGAGTCATAATGCTTTTTGAATGAGTAATGTGAACTCTGAATTGCTCGACAAACCAGCTAACCAAAGCATTCCAAGAGTGAATAGAATCTGTTTCCAACGATCTAAAGCACATGGCAGCAATGTTTGTCAAGTAAAGTGGAAAACACTTCGCCGTGACACTTTCTGAAGTAGAGAGAACTTCCACGTAGCTCAGATAGCGCATCAAATAACTAGTTGGATCCTTCCAACCATCATAATCTTCCAACACCAACAATTTAGAGTCTGACGGGTTGCGAGAATTCCTGATATCCAAAGAAAATGAACTGCGAGTGACACAATCCAAATTCGAAGAAGAGGCACTGCCTCGAGTAAATCGATGAATAACATCCCTAATTTGAGATCTATTACCAAAAGAGAGCAACATATTCAAGTTATCCAAAGCGACATTAACGCCCCAGTGTTTAAGTCCATGTTAACAACTGATTGATTAGCAAGAAGAACTTCCAGTTGAATTCCAGCCCGAGGAGTCGCATCGGGCGCAATCCTTACTTCCAGAACCGTGGGATCCAAAGCTGCGCGCAAAGGCACTTGAACTACATTACCAATGCCGAAATCCACGACATGACCAACGAAACTATCACGATTTTGGGCGCTATCGAGATTACGGGTATTGCCCCGAGTGTAGTTAGAAATGACACCGGTCCGAGGATCAGCATCGCCCTGTTAATTAGTTTGCGGGGTTTCCCCAAGTCCCAAGTCGGGGCTTGCGGAACACTAATACTTGTCCCGATAATATCTTCCTGGCCTTTCGGCCTTCTAGCACTCCCAAGTCTAGCCTCAATTCGAGCGGGAAAGGTAGTCATCGCTTCCTCCTGTCACTCGATTCGAGCATTCAAATCCGTAGCCAAACCTTTAACGATTTCATCTATATCCTCTCAAGTAACAAAGTTCAAGAGATTCCCACTCGAAGAATGTTCTTGACTTCCTTCACCTCCAATGCCCTGAGTCTCAGCAATAGCGTCAAGCTTCTTGCACTTAAACATGGTGAAAAGCGAACGAAGACTGCTTCCGAAACAAAGTTGTATTTGAAATTCGAAACCGAAGTTGAGAACTGAATCCGAAAACCAGAGCCAAAGTCAAAGTTGTGCGCCCTCCTACCTGGCGCGCCAAAGAGTTGACATGGGAAATTAGTTATTTTTGCACTCCAACCCCTAAGTGTAAGTTTAGAAGTAAATTTGTAATCTGAATATCCAAAGTATGAGAAATGTAAAGGGGCACACAACTTTTATAGTTGTTCGACACTAACGCCTACCTCCACTTTATAGTAATCATTCATCATAACATTGTCGATTACAATGTTTGTATAAGTTCAGATAATTTTTGTATACAAGATTGTACAATAGAACAACTAATAGCTTGTTAATTCTCAACTTTGACCAAAATGCCACTCTTCTTTTTCGTTGAGTTTGTGTGAGCAAAAATGTTCGAAAAGTAAATTCAGTGTCCAAAAGTATGCATGTATGTCCAAGAGCAAGCCAAATGTCCAAAAATATTCAAAAAGTTGTAAACAAACATTTGTGTTATGTCTACAAGTCCAAAAATGTCCAAGAACCATTAAGATGATGATGACAGTCGTTAATGTAGTCTTAGAGCTCCAATACCGTATGTCAAAGTGTAGGCAAAGTCCAAAAATGCCAACCCCTAAGAATGCCAAGAAATGGGGTATTTATAAGTGAGATTTGGATGCATCAGGCGAATTTCATATTCCAAGGGGATGCGAAATTCGCATCTCGAAAAGATAGCCAAAAACTATGATGCTTGTGAAATTTCGCATCCTGAATCCAAGAAATGCCATATCCCAAAATCCTAACCCTCGATGTTTTGCTCAGGCAAAATTGCCCGATTCGTACATGAAAATCTGAGTGCCAAATCCGCTTGCCATATTCCTTTTGCTAAAAGCTAGATTTTGCATCCCTGCCATGATACGAAATCGCATCATGAATCCCCGAGTCGCTCATGGGAATTTCGCATCCCAAATCATGCTAGATTTCGTATCGGACCCTTCGCCTTGCCATTTTACCAAGGTTTCACATCCGATCCTTCGATGCGCATACGGGAATTTACATTGCCAGAGGCGATGCGATCCAAGGGATTTCGCATCCCGATCTGATGTGAATTTGGGGATGCAAAATCCCTTAAAACTGAGCTAAAATCCAGGGATTGATCAGCCCTACACGCACTCATGGTTTTCCACGTTTTCACCGTGTTTATCACCCTGTTTCAATGTGACAAACAATGGATTTTACCAAGTGCCAAATTGAGCCAAACTGAGTTGCACAAGCAATTTTCCTTGATCGTGTCATGCTGATCAGCTGTTTTTTTAGTGCATGGAACCGGAATTTACCAAAATCTAAATATTTTCCATCGATGAATTTTTCCGCGTGATCAGACCGACATGCTCAAGGATTTTGAGCTGATCAGACCGAGTCGGTCACGTATTTCTACCATGTCGGTTTCTCAAAGTTTTTTAATGATTTTCCAATCCAATAACGATGATTTCAGGAATCGACAATATTTCTAATCTTGTTGAACACGTCGCGATTTCAACCAAATTGCTTTGTGATTTTCGACGACGTTCTCGAGACTTGAGCGCATCGCTGACCATAATCCAAACGTGTGATTACTTTTCCAAAAAGTTGTTCAACATGTTGTATATTTTTAATTTGCGATTCAAAATGTTAAAATACCATTGCTAACAAAGGATAAAATTGTTGTGGATGTCTATCTCAGAATTTTATACCATACAAGTCACGAAGGGGTAGTAAATGATAAAAATAATGATAATTGAAGAAAAATGTAATGAAGATGGTTTAAAAACACAAAAAATAATAAAATTAAAATGGCTAACACGTAATTCTACTCAACTACTATCTGTATTAATTTTCAAAAATAAGAGTATGATTGTTGACATGTTTTTTAGTCGAAGCCGTCACACATCAAGAATATCGTTAGAAAACACAAAGTGATTCGACTAAAGTCGCGACGTGTTCGGAAAAATTGTTGGAAATTGTTTCGATTCGTAAAATCGTCGTCGATGGACTCAAAAAAGCTGACATGGTGAAAATACATGATTGACACTGTCCCATCAGCTCAAAATGGTTAACGCCTCGATCTGATCACGTGGAAGAACTTGTCGCGCAAAAATATGTGGATTTGGCAAAAAGCAATATCGTGCACTGAAAAACAGCTAATCGACACGTGTCGATTACGAAAAATGACTTGCGCAACTCACGGCGTCAAAATATGGTAAACTGGCAAAAGCTGATTCAGCATGTTAAAAACAGCTGATCAACCCGTGACAATCATGAAAAATCACGTGTTTTACCTTAGTTGATCAATTTGGTAAATCTGGCAAGCTCAGGATTGTCACAGTGAAACACATTTAAAAAACATGGTGGACCACTTGAAAATCACGTGTGCACACTTGCCAGATCACTTTAGAAACTTGACTGATCACTTGGAAAAAATTGGCAAGGAAAGGGATTTGGCACAAGGAAAACCCCTGATCGACACGGAAAATGGTTGATATCCCCGTGTGCGCCAGATCCATTTGGCAACATGGCATGACAAATTGTCACATCGCATCACATCCAGATCAAATGCGATTTTCTCCAATATCGCATCACGAAAAAGTGGATTTGGCACGAGCGCAACACAGTAGATATGGTGCGATTTTCCATGATGCGATTTTGGCTTGGCATCGTGCCAGATCACCTGGCAAGCTCCAGATATCGAGCAAATCAGCTAAAACCACAGTGTCCACACGCGGTTTTCCAGATTTTGGTGATCCAATCCGAAACAAGGTCAGGATGCGATTTTTTCACCCCGGACATGCCAAGATGCGATTTTTTCACCTCGAACATGCTAGGATGTAATTTTTCTAATGTGACAAGGCACGTGATGTGATATTTTGTATATAGGCTCTACGTTATACGATTTTCTGACAGTGGGTTCCAAAATCTACCTACTCCTACCTATCATACTCAACTATAAATTCCCTCATGCTTGGCCTTCATATGCATCTTTTCCCTTATAATTTTGGCCCTTGCAGCTCTCAAGCATCATTTATGGCAATCACCTTCTTCTCCATGACCATTGGACATAACATGAACCACTAAAACACTGCACAAACGTTTTTCTTCAACTGTTGGACATCTACAAACATAATTATACTACTTTTGGACCGAATTGGACATTTTTTGATTTCTTGAACATCGAAACTGCTTTCCGGACATAGTTGACTGAGCCAACATATTTTTCACTCAACAAAGAAGAAGAATGACATTTTAGTCAAAGATTTGAATTAACAATCATTTTGTTGTTTTATTGTGACGCTTTGTACTCAAATATTGTCTGATCTTGTACAACTTTGTAATCGACAAATATATGATGAATGATTATTATAAAGTGGACATAAGCGTTAGTGTCGAACCATTATAAAAAGCCGTGTTGTCCCACATTACTTTATGTTGGATTTGGACTATTGTTGCTCATATACACTCACATCGAGGGTTGGCATGCGCTGAATCCACGACAATTCCTCACGTATTTTTCAGACATAGTTGACCGAATCAACATATTTTTCACTCAACGAAGAAGAAGAAGGACATTTTGGTTAAAATTTAGAATTAACAATCATTTTTTTGTTCTATTGTGACGCTCTGTACTCAAATGTTATCCGAGCTTGTACAACTTTGTAATCGACAAATATATGATAAATGATTACTATAAAGTGGACGTAGGCGTTAGTGCCGAACTACTATAAAAAAAACTGTGTCTCCCACATTAATTTATTTTGGATTTGGACTATTGTTGCTCATGCACACTAACATCGAGGGTTGGCGTGCACTGAATTGACGACAATTTCCCATGTCAACGCTTTGGCACACCAGGTAGGGGGCTCACAGCTTTGACCTCTACTTTGGATTACATTCTCGGATTTGTCTTCGAATCTCAGATTTTGTTTCGGTTTTCGACTTCGACTCGGTTACTCACTTCTCATCAAGATTAAGCGCAAGAAACTCGACTATCGCTGAAGCTCATGGTACAAAAGAAGGAGGAAGTCAAGAACTTTCTTCAACAGGAGTTCCCTCGAACTACGTCACTCGAGAAGACGTCGAAGGAATGATTAAGAATCTAGCTACGGGTTTGAATGCTCGACTCGAGCAATAGGAAGCTGCTTTTAATACCTTTCTTGCCCGTATTGAAGAAAGGATAAGAAGTGCTTCGGGGCCAACTGGCCAGACAGATATTATTGGAACTAGTGCCAATGTTTCTCAATCTGCGATTCAGGACTTGGGGCAACCCCGCAAACTAATCAGCAGGCCGACGCCGCTCCTCGAAACGGTGCCGGTCCCGCTACACTCGGGGGCAGCGCTAATACCAATGTCGCACCAGCCCGCGATGCTTTGGTAGGTCACGATGCAGGCTCCGCTATTGGAAATGTTACTCAAGTGCCGGTGCACACAGCTTTGCATGGTAGTGCTCCCACGGTTATAGGAGTCGGGATTGTGCCCAGTGTGGACCCTTAGGTTGGAATTCAACCGGATATTCTTCTCGTCAATCAACTAATTCCTAATTTGGACTTAAACACTATGGGCATCAGTTTCTCTTTGGATTATCTAATCCTCATACTAATTCTGATGTCTTGGATGCAAGTCCCCTGGGCATCTGTATCTTACGACTTGCGGATTATGGTCTTCTTGTCTCCTTGGTTTCTGGCTTCTGGCTTAATGGCTCTCCAATAACGGGCTTCCCACTAATGACTTTCTCATTTTATGGCTTTCCTTCTTTCGAATTTCTTGGGTCCATGGTATTGGCTCTCTTGGCTTTCTCTGGATTATGGATATTCAGGCTCTAGCCCTTGAATTTATCTCTGGCTCTGTGAACTATAGATGGTTGAGTCAACCTAACCATGTACGGGACCAATTGTCCTTAAGCATGCTCTTTGCTCGACAACACACCATCACCCACTAGTTATCAACAAAGTGAATTCAATTACAGCTCCTAGACGTCTTGTCTCGTCAAGATCGCCTTGAGAAAATTCTGGTTTTGAAACTATGATGGCTAAGCTTGCTTACCTATGTACGGGACCAAATGTCCTTAAGCATGCTCTTTGCTAATGATAAACCGTCCGGCCCCCTTCACAAATGAATTTGAAATCGAAAACGGCTAAGTCCCCTTACCCATGTACGGGACCAAATGTCCTTAAGCATGTACTTGTTCCATAAAGCATATGTCGATAACTACCTACATGGTGGGAAACTAAATTATGAAGGTACCAATGATTCGATGTGACCGTCTTTCTGTTCATGTTCTTTTATTTTTGCTTCTCTATATTTGAGGACCCATTCAACAACATTCAATTGGTTCATGAAGATCGCTGAGATATAAAACATTCTAGATCATAGGCTTTCAGTTATCCTTTTTTCTATCTACAAGAGTGGCCTTTGAGAATGAAATTAGTCTGACATCTCAGTGTTATAGAATGAAAATAGTCCGACATCTCAGTAGTTAGAGCACAACCAACAATGACTTGTTCAGTTACTAAACAAGCCACGGAGCAATCAGGTATGGCTTGTTCAGTCATTCGTGGCTGATTTGGACGTGGTTCTTGGCTGGTTGAGTGAACAGAGATTGGTGATTATAACGGGGAAGTCTTTGCCGTCATAAATTTATAACGACAAAGTTTTTGCCTTTGTAAATTTATAACGGTAAAAACTTTGCCGTTATAAACTTTTAATAATAAAAAAGCATGCAAACGTTGTTTGGTGCTGTGAATAGAGATAATATTGGATGGAAGGGGTATTTGCTGTTTTGTATTGTTTGTATTATATAATATATTTTTTAAGTGGTTTGTGGCTAGTTTTGTATTGCTGGGTGCGCTGTGCTTTGTTTGGATGAAAGAGAAGAAGTGAACAAAACGGATTTTTGGTTATGGTCTTATAAAAATTCAAAATTATCCTTCGTCTTATGATGATTTTATCTCGGATATGGTCAGTATACTTCATGTTGTTATACATGTGACCAAAATCACATATCTATAGTGGTCCACCCATATTATTTTTTCAAGATGCGGTACTATTGTTTTCCATACGGGACACCTAACAATTTTGACATGGTATTAGAGTCCATGATAACAACGATGTGCAAGGGATCTATAAATCATATCGGCTAGTTTTGCGGGCTTAAGTAATGAGACTTAAGGTGGAACTACAATATGATACATAGATTGTGGTAGAATAACAACTGAACAAATTTTGGATATGATGCAAGCATCACGGTGGTGGATGCATGAATGGTTGTTAGGCAATGTGAAGATAGTAGCTCCACATCATGAAAAAATCAGCAGTAGAGGACTGACATGCATATGAGTTTGATCAAATATAACAACAAGATATATCATTTGTTAAAAGATGTCAATCAAACTCTATGTTACTACCATGGAGAGATAAGAGGCCGACCTCGAAATTCCATTTTGTTTGGTACTCCTATTTATAATATTTTGAAACCTAAACTAATACACACTTGAGTGTCAAACCTAACTAACCAAGTGCCAGGCTTGACTTTTGCTGTATTTGAATTGAATGAAAGCTTAGTTAAGCATTTGGTCAATGTGATAGAAGATAGGAAGAACAAACTAAATACTATTTAATTAGAAACTTAATTATAGCTGATATCAAGAGATTAAAAAATAATGCCAAATAAAAGGTGTTGTTGTGGGTTGTTCAAATACACACAGAGAGGGCTGACCCTTGGCCTGCACTATATTTGGATGACAGCTTAGGGACCATTTTAAACATTTATTACTATATATAAACGATTGCATTGATTTACTTTCTGAAGAATTTGCTAGTGTGTGCGGTAAAGTAAGTGTATTAATTTTTACCTAGTCGCTATTGTTCAAGTCTTAATTACAACTCTATTTTTTACGATATTTCCATGTACAGTTTGAACTCCTGTTCAGACGTCTTTTGTCCTGGATCCAAATTAATTCATCCTGCAAGGTTAACATAGTTTCTTTTAATCTTGATTGGTTATGGCGTAAACCGTCGAATTAGATAAAATTTATATGGTATTTAAGAGGATCTCCACAGTGGCTGATCATCTATTACAAAATGCAACATGTACACTCATTTCAGCTATTAATAGAGCATAGATTTAATAATCTGTTACGTTTTCGAAACCTGGTTAGGCTTTTTGTAATCTAATGGTCTTATCCAACCCAGAATCCACGTGGTTCTTGTTGAAATTTAAGATAGTGATCAGGGTCCGTCAAAAATATGGATATCAACTGCCAAAGGCTCTGAAATTTACAGTAACAGAACCCTTAAACAACAAGCCAAGGACTAAGGACTGGTTGTATAAAAGAATAAAGAGTGAAAGAAAATGAACCTTGGAAAGTGGATCCTGAGCTTCCACAAAAACTCTCATCAAGTTCACCTTCTTCCATTCCATATCTTCACCATCGTCAGCTTCATCGCCTTCACCTACTGCAGGTTCTTCGGACCTTTCATTCTCTCCTCCGTTCATCTCTAATTGCTTCTTCTTCTTTGTTATCAGCTAAAGAAGAAGATAGCTGGGAAGAAGAGGAAGAGAAAGGAGATGAGCTAGGTTGAATTTATATTATTTATGATAACCGAGCAAGAGCAATTAATGCATTGTTGAGAAACTGAGCTGTGCATATCTATCTTTCTTTAATGCATGGTTGTTTGTTTATCAGCGTGTATGTGCATCACGTGTAAATATTATAAACTCAGATAAGCAATGCAAGGGAGAGTGCGAGATAAAGCGAAAAACGTGTGACGTTGAACAGCACAATAATTTATTCTGTAGAAAAAGAAAAAGAAAAAAAATTGATGCATGAATTCACATAATTTTCAAAGTTAGTTACACCCAACGGTCTACGTTTTAATTTCTAGGACAATGACGGATGTTGATGGGCAAATGGTCCACTCTTTGCCTTATTGGGCAGAGCACGAATAATGAAAATAACGACCTAGTTTAAACGAGCAATAATTTTTTCAAGTACTCAGTTAGGAAGTCTCCTCAAACTCCAAAATTTAGGCAACTAGTGGGGGTCAACAAAGCATACTTATTTATAACCTCATATTTCTCTGATTTTGTGCAGTCTATGTTATAAAAGTAACGCGGAAAGTGTTGAAGAATTCAAAGCCTTGCCCACCAAGTTTGCATTGTTGCGATAGTATCTTACAATTTATTATAACAGTATAACCGCAGAACAATTGGAAAACCGACCGTTGGATTATACAATTTTTAAAAAAATTATTGTACTTCTAAATTAATCTACTAAAAAATGATTGATTTAAGAATTTGTTACATTGTCTAAATAATCTATTTAGATATATCAAAAAATATTGTAGTATAAATATGATTTTAAGGGTAGATGTGAAATAGACTTAAATTATAATGGATATTTTAGAAAAATTTTAGACAGTAGAATTTGAACAAGTAAAAATATAGGAGAAAACAATTCCGAGAAAAGGGTTTTTTTTTTTTTTTTTTTTTTTTTTTTTTTTTTTTTGGGCCAAGTGACAGTAAGGAAACATCTCTAACAGTCGGTTTGATAAAACCAATTCAATAATATTGTTTAATTTATTTGATATAGGTACCGTTCGCAAGCGTAATTTGTAATGACTCGAAAATCCGGTCCCATTTGAGCTGACCAAATAACACAAGTCCAACCCCAAATTGCACTGGAAATTCAAGAAATTAATAGAAAGAAGATAGAGGGTGAGGATAGATAAGATAAAACTATTAGAATAGAAGAAGAAGAAGAAGAACATCATCATCAGAGTAACCACGAATCTCACAGCGGAACGAATAAAATATAACATAACTTTTGAAATACAAACAGTATATGTATACAATAACATTTCAGAGTACAACACTTACAACAACAGCAGAAATAATAATAGCTATAGAATCTTGAAGCCTCCTGCTCCAAGCTCTCCAAGTGTATCTGTAAAATCCTGAACTACTTGACTGCCCATACAAATTAAGGCACCCAAGAGTTTAGGTAGAACAAAACAAAGTAAACTCCGGGTCAGTCATGGGACTGGTATGAGTAAAACAGTTTAAAACAATTTGAACAAGTAAACGATATCTCATAAGACCACGCCGTATAACGGAACGGGTTTTTCCCTTATGAGAATCCAAAATATCTTTATATCAAAAACCTTTTGATATTATAATAATGTCTATCAACCACAATATAATAATCATCTAGCAAAAACGCTTTCGTCTCACGTTCTACATATATAGCATACAATCAAAACTGCAAGCAGGTATTGGGTAATGGATTTCCAACTATGATAAGGTATGGAACCACCTTCCGATCAATGTACTCTAGGAACGATACACTGGAGTTCAACAAGAATATCTTGCAACTCAGCCACACATGACCGACCACTCATTTCGCTTGAGTGTATCGAATGTACATCACCAACGGTTGGGATCAGCAATCGTTTCCCGTATATATATATATATATATATATATATATATATATATATATATATATATATGAGACAGCATTGATAGATTTAAGAAGCAAATGAATATTCTCTAGATAGGTGATTATACACCCTACTTCGGTGCGACCGAGTTAGCCATGCTGCCTGCCCGATTTTTGTCATTTACCGGTTGTTGAGGCCAGAGGTTACGATTACTTTCCATTCATTGATAACACGATCACTTTGAATGCCACATTGTCAGATCCGTTAATCATTAATTGGTTTACACAAATATTCTGGATGTTATGCTAAGGGAATAAATCCGTTGCAACCATATATATTTATACAGACCAACACTACAATAAAAACACCATTTCACAACTGCCAAAAACTGTTGTAATAGATCTATTACAACTGACATCCGCCAGTCCTTATATCCAGAGTTGTAATAGCTTCAGAAATTTTTACGACTGTTTTTGATAGTTGTAAAAGTTCTGTTTACAACTGCTTCTAATAGTTGTATAAAGATTTTTAACAACTGTTTTTGGTAGTTGTAAAAATATTCTTATAATTGTTATTTGTTGTGCTAAATTCTACAGATATTTTTGGCCATAATTCAAAAAATGCAAAAACAAAAGAAATTCTAAACGCATTCTGCAAAATAGATAAGGATAAACAATGTAATAGGAATAGGATTAACAATGCAGTATAAACAAATAAAGAATTACACTATAAGAAACTTTTATAACAAACAATTGCACTTTATAAATTACTTGGCATTAGCTACAAAAGATCAATTTAATCAACAATCCCTACTATAAAACAACTCAAAGAGTTTTATTATGAAAACTAATCTTTACTAGGCTCCTTTCAATCAAGTTGCGGGTCAATTTCTCAAGATGACTTTCTTTTTGTCCATAGCCAGTTAGTTAGCAACAGGATCATCATTAACATGACACTCACGTTAATCATCTCATAACAGAAACCAACACCATAAGATTTCATACCATTCTAAATCAGTCCAACGTATTAGCCTTGCGTTGAGGAGGCAGATTATGTATATTCTGATAAGTTGAGTGTCATAATAACCAGAATTTGGTATTTCTTCAATAATGTAGTAGTGAGCATATACAGCTACACAGATCATTCTCAACAACATCAAAACTGTCCACATATCAAGCTTGATCAGCATCACCTCCCCTAGGTACCTGCATCACCATCTTTCCTCTTCCCGATTCATTTGACCAGTTTCAATCCACAACTACATTTCCAACCACAAACCAATTCAGCAACCTCCAAAATCACCACTTCATTTTCCAGCTTCTTCACAGCACTACCAGAAATCATCTCCATCACATCACAAATCCACGACAAGCACAGCAGCACCTAAGCGACCATACACTACCATCTCAAAACTAGCTTCTATTCACCATTTAAAACTATCCACCACCATCTCAAAACTAGTTCTTATTCACAGTTCAAACTAGATCCTCCTGCATAACCATCACCAAAATGAATATAGTGGTTATAATAAATGTTGGAACATAGCCATACAGAAGATCATGCATCAGTCCGAACATAATATGAATATAATTTAATGCTTCAAAGTCTGGGGTAATTTTTTCATCTTCGTTTAGCATGTGTTGGACTTAATCATTGATTTGTTTGTAAGCAGTTTACTTCAACAATAGAAAAAGAATATAACATAAATATATAGTAATAAACTATATGAGAAGCCCAAGGACATGGAAGCCTTAAACAAATAATAGCTATGTAGTAACCATGGATATTTGCCAAAATTGTTACCTAATATAGGATGAATGATGTGTATAAAATAACATTAAATTCAAACCAACCTTTTTTTATACTATATGAATTAACGTATCACTGTAGCATAAGGACTCCGTGAAAAATATTTTGGAATGATTTAGCATTAAGTCAAAAGGAATAAACTTACGAACATCACCTGAGAAGTGCAGATTATTCTGATAACCTTGACTGATATAAATCAATACCTCTTACCATGCCATATCACTTCAGGCAAACCATAACACAAAATTTCAAATCCCCCACTTAACCAATACATCAACTGGCATCCACCATTCAACTGGGCAGTAACACAACCACCATCCAATCGCCTCAGCATCATTTCCGATCTTCTACCATAACAGCTTCTCCTTCCCTTTCAGTTCAAAACACCCCTTCTCATGAATCCAACAACCAAAACAACTCAACACCCCTCCTCGTGAATCCATCAACTAAAATAGCTCAACACACTACTAAATTGATAGCACAAACCTAACCATCGCAGCTACGAACCGAACTGTCATTACAAAATCAAAACACAATACTACAAAATCAAGATAAATTACTGCTAAATCAGAAACAAACTTTACGATCTAAGGCATAGACGAACCTCAAGGTGTGGTAGTAGGGTTCTCGACATCAATGAAGGCATGGACGAACGAGACACGTCCAGATCTGATTAAGCTCATGGCGATTCACACAAGAATCCATATCAAAGCATGCCGAGCCAAGCTGGTGCGGTTATTTTAGAATGATTTTATTTTTCTATGCAAGAATATAAATTTTAAGGGAGAAAATTTTTTGATTGAGAGGCAAATTATTCCAGGGCAATTCTATTAGAACACCGCAAATTGCTTTACCTACACCATGGGATTTTAAATAAAATTTCAGACCAAAATGACCTTATTAAAAAAGAATCAATATTAAAAAATGAAAATATATATAGTTCTCCCTTGTTTGCATTATATATACTCAATATAATGTATCTTGTAAAGTTAGTATATTATAAATTAATTTATATCACTAATTAAATTAATTTTATATTTCTTTTGAGGATTAATATTATACAGGAAAATTGTGTGAAGGACAAATTAGAGAAAAATGTAAGCACAAGGACACGAGCCCAAAATTTTAACCAAAAGGACACATTTTAGTGTAAATGGAAAATGATAGTAGGCCCCTGAATTCCATGATTTACACTAAAGAGTGTCCTTATGGCTAAATTTTTGGCCTCTTGTCCTTATGCATAAAATTTTCTCTACTTTTATCCTTGTGCCTAAAACCCCCTAAAATAAATTCATATGGTTACAAGCAACCTTTATATACAGTCAATTTTAACAGTTTTCACTTTAATTAAATATAAAAATTAAAATTTAAAACTAACCACTAAAATTAATGTTATACATAGTACTAAATTCTTCAATCTTTCATTCAAATCTAATCATGTTTAAATTTAACACCAAAATTTAACTAGTTTAGCTTTCTAATATTTAGAAAAATAAGTTCAAATTTCCATCATCTAAAATTAAAAGTGATTTAAAAATAAAACAATCAAATAATTTAAGATACTAGTGTTAAAATGAAAGTTTTTTTTTAGTTTTAGGTAAATATATAGCAATGAATTCCCAGTTTTATGTAATTTAGCTTTTAGGTTAAAGAGAGGAAAGGTGATGAAAATAGAAAAGGGTAATTTTGTGAAAGACATGATGTATGAAAAGAAATTTTTGGTGTATGCTATTTTATTTCATTTTACGGTGTATGTTAAGGAACTACAGGTGTATGAATAGAATTAGCCTTATTCCAGATCTGAGCGTAATAAAGAGGAAAATAGAAAATGTAACACAGGTTTGTTTTTAATCGAGAAACATAGGGAAGTGGAAAGAGCGAATGATAAAATAGAATAAAAACTAACGGTGGATGGAAGAAACACGTGGCTAGAGCAAATTGGAGAAAACAGGCGGCATAATTTTTAGTTTAGAGGGAAGTTTTAAAGTGGAGCCAAGATCTAAAGTAAATTCAATTAGGAGGGAAAATGATAAAAGTAGAAGACAAAATTTCTGCTTTTTAAAACAAAAGAGTACTTGTACATACTAAGTAAATATTATCACTAAAGAAAACCTCAAAATGAATATAGAGGCAATAACTAACAACTAACTTTTATACTTTTTAATTTTTTAACATTTACAAGTTTTCTGAAATTTGAACAATAAATAAGACATTGGAATTAACAAGCAAAAATAATCACTAGTTATTACTTATTTACAATTAATTATTACTTCTTCATTTTTATTTATTAATTATTACTATTACAACCTAATTATAATTTAATATTTGTAATTGAAAGTTAATTATTATGTATTCTACTAGTTATCTATTATTAAATATTTAATACCAATAATTAGGAGCTAATTACTATTTATTTATTATTAACTATTAATTATTAATAATATAATAATCTATGGTAATTATTGATTTGTAAGGTTGCTATTATATATTAATTATTCTTAAACATTAATATTATTAGTAATTAATTATTAAATATAAATATATAGTATTTATTATTATAATTAGTATCACCTAAAACACTTTTAATTATTGATTCTTAAGTATTAATAATGAATTTCAAAAACTAAGTATCAAACATTATTCTTAATTATTGGCCTTAATTTTTAAAAGTAAATCCACGTCTATCAATAGTAGTTACTATTTAACAAATTTTTTATATTTATTGGTAATAATATTAACTATAATTTATATATTTTAACGATTACTTATTTTTACAACTGAGAAAAAGAGCTGTAAAAGACGTTCATTACAACGGGAAAAAAGAGGGGTTGTTAAAAGCAAATATCCTTTACAACCGACAAAAAGAGTTGTAATAGATATTGGTTACAACTGACGTACAGAAGAGTTGTTAAAAATAAGCATCTATTACAACTGACCTAAAAGAACTGTTGTAACAGGCATCTATTACAACTTGCAAAATGAAAGTGTTGTTGAAAATTAGTCTATTACAACTATCAGAATAAAACAGTTGTAAAAAAACCTCTATCACAACTGAAAGTTTGTGATAGTTGTAAAATTACAGTTGTAATAGGGTATTTTCGTTGTAGTGCAACCCATTCGATTATTGGAAATACTTTGTCAGACACTCGTCCATATATGTTCGTTCTGGGACTGAACGAAACCGAAGGCACTATTCAGTACATCCATCTTAGTCACTGCTATCTAAGACTTATACAACAGCCCTTGCACTTTACTCCGTCTTCAATTTTCTTTGGCATATTCGCAACGCTTATGCCAATACAGAGCGGTTCTTTAGATAAGAATCCAACCGGTTTCTCCATATATACAATGTTAAAATGGTAAAAACTTCGATAGTCGGTGAGTTAACAATCAAAGAAAACATGTCGGTGTTCATACAACGATCTTAATTCCAAATGGAACTATCGATCCAATCATCAAATATATATATATATATATATATATATATATATATATATACTTCCTCATTTTCTATGTTTAGAAAATATACGTTATTAACACTTGAAAACGTTTCCATCAGCATATTTACAAATCACTATTCTCCCACAACTATCAGTCCCTAACTATAAACTAGTAAGAGAACAATTCTCTAAGTATAAACGCCGAAGGCCGAAACCAACATCAGATCCACACTCAGAAAACCATTCGACTTAACTAATCTCTAGTGAGTTTCTAATATTGTTTTAACTCTATTTGATTAACTCTAACTGAATAACTTATTTGATTCAACTCCTTTTTGATTAACTCCTATCGAATACTAATATTCGATTACTTTATTGATTTACAAAGATTTTCCCTTTTAACAACGTTTATCCATTTGGAAAAGATTTCCTTTTAACAACGTTTATTCATTTATAAAGATTTACTTTTAGTAACGGTTCTTCACTTTAAAAAATGTCCTTTTAACAACGTTTCTCCACTTATACAGATTCCCTTTTAATAATGTTTATCTTTTTATAACGGTTTCCTTTTTATAATATCCTATTTGTTTTTATAAATGCTTTATTTTCAAATTTATTTCCTTTTATAAAATCGGTTGATTTTATAAAATTCCTTTATTTCAATATACATTGAAATATTCCTTTGTACATCCCAGGGTTTCTTATGATATTTAAAATATCGAATAACAAATGATCAATATCATTCTAACACACACAACCCATAACAGATATACATCACATCCTATATCACAATATATGAAAACAGTAAAATAAATGTTGAGGAATCCAGTCGGATCCCTCCAACCTGTATCCATGTATCCACAGATGTTACACAGTATAATATACATCAATTTCATTTCAATATGAAATGTTCTGATAAACAACGTTAATATTTAATGGTATATATATATATATATTTATATATATAATTTCAACTAACTGACTAGCAGTTCAATTAACCAATCTACACACAACAGTCAATCAATATCTAACAGTTCTAAAAGTACGTTATAAAAATATAACTGTTCAGAGTTGGTGAGTTTTACTCACTTTGGCAGTTCATCGTTAAAGAACGATAAACTGTTGTTTGATTTGAGTCAAACAATTTATTTCTCCCTAAATTCATACGAGCCCCAATCCACTTCCAGTCAGCTTCATTGTGAAGCTCTCGTCCATACGATCCCAACGCAACTTACGGTTTGTCAATCTGATAAAGTATGACGGAGTTATGCTATAACGAAGTTCGTATGTATTTAAATTAAAATTTTACTTAACTAATAATACCCATTGGGCCTTACCCACCATTCTCAGCCCACTCCCACCAAAATGAAAACCCAGCCTGTTCACATCTAAGCCCAGCCCGACCTCCTTCTTCCTTTGGAGCTTTCTTCTACTTCCCCCTTTTATATTTCTTCTCCTAATACAATCTTGGGCTTCTTCATAAAAATATACCAGCCCAAGACCATACAAGTACGGCCCATCCACCCTTTTATACCCAGACCCGCACATTTAACAGTACTTCATCTTCCCCAGTAAATCAACGCAACTCCAGTATCTCCACTTGTGTCACCATTACCGTACTTTAAAAATCACGTTCCCCTTCCTCAGTCCCTTAAAAATCACAAAAGAGATACCAAAATTCATTTCATCTTCTCCTCTTTGTCCTCATACCAAAACCTCACCGCTCGTACCTCAAATGGGAATCACGTCGAACAGTAATACACGGAAAGCTGGAGCAGGTATCGACATAAACATTCGCGGAAACCCACCAAATTAATACACAGGGTGCGGAATTTCTCCTTGATCATGAAACAAGCGACGAGAACATGAATCGAAGCCTCTACAACAAGCATCGATCAACCCTAGGTTTACTGTCATAAAAAGGAACGACAAAAATCAAATCCGAACTTAGTAAAACGCACATGAAATTGAAGAAGAGGTCAAGGAGATCACCAATATTTGAGTTTGTGGATTTATAAGAATTGATTTGGTTTTACTTTATTTCTGAAGTGGAAATTTTTGTGGTGAAAGCAATAAAAAGTGGCGGCTTGAAAATGCTGCGTTGACGGGTGAATGAATCGAATTAGGTTTAGGTTGGGAGGGCTTATTTATAGGACAACAAAATATCTAGATATTTTTTTATTAATATTTTAATATTTTATTTTGCAAATTTCTATCTGTATTGGTCTTCTAAAATTCGTGTGATCACACACGATACCCAAAAATCACCAAACTGGACATACTGCTAGAGTTTGACATTACGGTCCCAACGAAACTAGTTTCGTCGAATTCTGACTTCGTATGCTCACACAGCGTATTTTTAACCGTCAAAATACTGATTGTTTTTCACTCTAAAAATCCGTACGGCCACACAGTGACTCTAAAAATCACGGAAACTGACATCTAGCAATAATTTAACATTGCGGATCCAACAAAATTTGTTTCGTCGAATTCCGACTTCGTTTGCAAAAGTGGCTATTTTTAAAGCTCTGGATGACCCATTTAAATATATAAATATATTTAAATATAATTAAATAAAATATAAATAAATTTATATTATCGTGTATATTCACAGTGGAATATCATACAACTCCAGAATAATTATATTCTCGATATTCCAAGTCCTGGTTGAATCGATATTCAATTTTATACTAAAATTCCTTTTATAACGTAAATAAAGCGTTACGAATTATAAAGGAATTTCACAGCGACTTTTCTGAAATTTGATTTGGACGTAAATCAAAATCTACATGACGAAATCCCGATTTTTCTCTTCCACTAGAAAAATATACTTCAACAGCTCCTAACGTTTCTTGTTTCACAGAAATCCGACTTGAAACGGCTTCTGTATATCCAATTGAAGTTCAAATCGCCAAATAGCGAACTGTCGCGCCATTTCGAGCTCGGTTTTAATTATAATATAATTATACGTTCAAACTGACGTTATTTAATTATATTCGTTATCCAAATTCAATTCTAAACGGAATTATATAATTTGAATTTCCCAGTTCACACCATATCGCCATTTCAGTCAATTCGGATTATATCAGAATTAAATATATTATTTAATTATTATTTTAATTAAATACTCACTATTATTTAATTTAAACGAACATTTAAATCACTTAATCACTTTGTAAATAATTAAATTAATTAATTATTCTACCCCTGGAAATGCGGGTCATTACATTCTTCCCCACTTAAAATAATTTCGTCCTCGAAATTGCTAATGTAGAGGACGACCCTATCTACTGGGTTAATATTTATCGGTTTACCCCTTAACTTCAGTTTTAACTGAACCAATTAATATCGACTAAATATTAATTTATTCCGACTAACTAAAATTTCCAAAAATTCTGAAATTTTCTAACGCCTAAATTTTTCGGAAAATTTCGCCATAACCTCCTTTGTACAGCCCTATCGGTAAAACCACAACTTGCCTCTGTAGGCCATCTCCAACCAAAAGAAAATCGAACAGCAAAGCGGCTTGCCAAATCGGCTCATAAATCACCAAACTCATATGAAATATAAACTTGTACATTTTTGCCGGGTATATCATTATATCACTTTGCACCCGTTACCAATTCTGCATATATCATGCCATACCAATCAACTCCAAACAGTTTATATCCTCAAATCACATCTCATTCTTAACTCGAGTTCCATTCTCGATTTTCAAAATTTTAACTCACCAATTCCAATACCATTCCAGATTATTCACTATTCAAATCCAATTTTTATTTAACTTATTTCATGTTAAATTTTAGTTTATTATTCACTTTTACCATCTCATTCTGAAATTTAAATCCCTGGGTTTATTTCAAATCATTTGAAATCATAATACCAATTCAAAACATTTGAATTTCTAAACCACTTGTTTTCTCAAAACAACTCAAAAACAAAATCTTTGGTAGTAATCCGTCACTTAGCAACTCGAAAATGAACACTGATGATGTGGCCACACTCATCAGGGTTATTTTCCAGTTATAAAAGTGAGTTCAATACTATATCATTTTCAAAACCATTCTTAAACATTTCCCATTTTGAAACCATTTCAAAATATCCTTCCAATGTTTGTAAACACATTTAAAATCTCCCAGGATTTTAAAATTCTCATATATTATACTTATATGAATTGTACTTGGTCATTTATATAACCATTTCAATTATAATCTCATTCGATTAAATAACAACCAACACATCCAATATACTATAATGATTCAAATCTTAACCATTCTTTATATCAAAATATAATTCGGGTAAAATTACTTCATTCACCCGTTTTCAAAACATACCGTGTCGACCCATTGTATTCGAGTGTTTAGAAACCCTTATCGATATTGTGGTGCCCCACCATCGACCAGAATCCACAAACAACTCAACCAATAAATCTACTCAATATAAAACAGATTTTTATATCAAATAACAAATACGTTCACTCGTATATATACACTCAAACTCAATCTAGGGTATTACTAACCCCATCTCTACTGAGTCACGCTACAGAGCCAAGGTAATAAATTAACCTTAAGCTCTGATACTAACTGTAATGACCCAAAAATCCGGTCCAATTTGAGCTGACCAAATAACACAAGTCCAACCCCAAATTGCACTGGAAATTCAAGAAATTAATAGAAAGATGATAGAGGGTGAGGATAGATAAGATAAAACTATTAGAATAGAAGAAGAAGAAGAACATCATCATCAGAGTAACCACGAATCTCACAGCGGAACGAATAAAATATAACATAACTTTTGAAATACAAACAGTATATGTATACAATAACATTTCAGAGTACAACACTTACAACAACAGCAGAAATAATAATAGCTATAGAATCTTGAAGCCTCCTGCTCCAAGCTCTCCAAGTGTATCTGTAAAATCCTGAACTACTTGATTGCCCATACAAATTTAGGCACCCAAGAGTTTAGGTAGAACAAAACAATGTAAACTCCGGGTCAGTCATGGGACTAGTATGAGTAAAACAGTTTAAAACAATTTGAACAAGTAAACGATATCTCATAAGACCACGCCGTATAACGGAACGGGTTTTTCCCTTATGAGAATCCAAAATATCTTTATATCAAAAACCTTTTAATATTATAATAATGTCTATCAACCACAATATAATAATCATCTAGCAGAAACGCTTTCATCTCACGTTCTACATATATAGTATACAATCAAAACCGCAAGCACGTATTGGGTAATGGATTTCCAACTATGACAAGGTATGGAACCACCTTCCGATCAGTGTACTCTAGGAACGATACACTGGAGTTCAACAAGAACATCTTGCAACTCAGCCACACATGACCGACCACTCATTTCGCTTGAGTGTATCGAATGTACATCACCAATGGTTGGGATCAGCAACCGTTTCCCGTATATATATATGGGACAACATTGATAGATTGAAGAAGCAAATGAATATTCTCTAGAAAGGTGATTATACACCCTACTTCGGTGCGACCGACTTAGCTATGCTTCCTGCCCGATTTTTGTCATTTACCGGTTGTTGAGGCCAGAGGTTACGATTACTTTCCATTCATTGATAACACGATCACTTTGAATGCCACATTGTCAGATCCGTTAATCATTAATTGGTTTACACAAATATTCTGGATGTTATGCTAAGGGAATAAATCCGTTGCAACCATATATATTTATACAGACCAATCCATTCGATCATTGGAAATACTTTGTCAGACACTCGTCCACATACGTTCGTTCTGGGACTGAACGAAACCGAAGGCACTATTCAGTACATCCATCTTAGTCACTGTTATCTAAGACTTATACAACAGCCCTTGCACTTTACTCCGTCTTCAATTTTCTTTGGCATATTCGCAACGCTTATGCCAATACAAAAGTGGTTCTTTAGATAAGAATCCAACCGGTCTCTCCATATTAACAACGTTAAAATGGTAAAAACTTCGATAGTCGGTGAGTTAACTATCAAAGAAAACATGTCGGTGTTCATACAACGATCTTAATTCCAAATGGAACTATCAATCCAATCATCAAATATATATATATATATATCCTTATTTTCTATGTTTAGAAAATATATGTTATTAACACTGGAAAACATTTCCATCAGCTTATTTACAAATCAATATTCTCCCACAACTATCAGTCCCTAACTATAAACTAGTAAGAGAACAATTCTCTAAGTATAAACGCCGAAGGCCGAAACCAACATCAGATCAACACTCAGAAAACCATTCGACTTAACTAATCTCTAGTGAGTTTCTAATATTGTTTTAACTCTATTTGATTAACTCTAACTGAATAACTTATTTGATTCAACTCCTTTTTGATTAACTCCTCTCAAATACTAATATTCGATTACTTTATTGATTTACAAAGATTTTCCCTTTTAACAACGTTTATCCATTTGGAAAAGATTTCCTTTTAACAACATTTATTCATTTATTGAGATTTACTTTTAGTAACGGTTCTTCACTTTAAAAAATGTCCTTTTAACAACGTTTCTCCACTTATACAGATTCCCTTTTAATAATGTTTATCTTTTTGTAACGGTTTCCTTTTTATAATATCCTATTTGTTTTTATAAATGCTTTATTTTCAAATTTATTTCCTTTTATAAAATCGGTTGATTTTATAAAATTCCTTTATTTCAATATACATTGAAATATTCCTTTTTACATCCCAGGGTTTCTTATGATATTTAAAATATCGAATAACAAATGATCAATATCATTCTAACACACATAACCCATAACAGATATACATCACATCCTATATCACAATATATGAAAACAAAAAAATAAATGTTGAGGAATCCAGTCGGATCCCTCCAACCTGCATCCCTGTATCCACAGATGTTACATAGTATAATATACATCGATTTCATTTCAATATGAAATGTTCTAATAAACAACGTCAATATTTAATGGTATATATATATATAATTTCAACTAACTGACTAGCAGTTGAATCAACCAATCTACACACAACAGTCAATCAATATCTAACAGTTCTAAAAGTACGTTATAAAAATATAACTGTTCAGAGTTGGTGAGTTTTACTCACTTTGGCAGTTCATCATTAAAGAACGATAAACTGTTGTTTGATTTGAGTCAAACAATTTATTTCTCTCTAAATTCATACGAGCCCCAATCCACTTCCAGTCAGCTTCATTGTGAAGCTCTCGTCCATACGATCCCAACGCAACTTATGGTTCGTCAATCTGATAAAGTATGACGGAGTTATGCTATAACGAAGTTCGTATGTATTTAAATTAAAATTTTACTTAACTAATAATACCCATTCGGCCTTACCCACCATTCTCAGCCCACTCCCACCAAAATGAAAACCCGGCCCGCTCACATCTAAGCCCAGCCCGACCTCCTTCTTCCTTTGGAGCTTTCTTCTACTTCCCCCTTTTATATTTCTTCTCCTAATACATTCTTGGGCTTCTTCATAAAAATATACCGGCCCAAGACCATACAAGTACGGCCCATCCACCCTTTTATACCCAGACCCGCACATTTAACAGTACTTCATCTTCCTCAGTAAATCAACGCAACTCCAGTATCTCCACTTATCTCACCATTACCGTACTTTAAAAATCACATTCCCCTTCCTCAGTCCCTTAAAAATCACAAAAGAGATACCAAAATTCATTTCATCTTTTCCTCTTTGTCCTCATACCAAAACCTCATCGCTCGTACCTCAAATGGGAATCACGTCGAACAGTAATACGCGGAAAGCTGGAGCAGGTATCGACATAAACATTCGCAGAAACCCACCAAATTAATACATAGGGTGCGGAATTTCTCCTTGATCATGAAACAAGCGACGAGAACATGAATCGAAGCCTCTACAACAAGCATCGATCAACCCTAGGTTTACTGTCATAAAAAGGAACGACAGAATTCAAATCCGAACTCAGTAAAACGCACATGAAATTGAAGAAGAGGTCAAGGAGATCACCAATATTTGAGTTTGGGGATTTATAAGAATTGATTTGGTTTTACTTGATTTCTAAAGTGGAAACTTTAGTGGTGAAAGCAATAAGAAGTGGCGGCTTGAAAATGCTGCGTTGACGGGTGAATGAATCGAATTAGGTTTAGGTTGGGAGGGCTTATTTATAGGACAACAAAATATCTAGATATTTTTTTTATTAATATTTTAAAATTTTATTTTGCAAATTTCTATCTGTATTGGTCTTCTAAAATTCGTGTGATCACACACGATACCCAAAAATCACCAAACTGGACATACTGCTAGAGTTTGACATTACGGTCCCAACGAAACTAGTTTCGTCGAATTCCGACTTCGTATGCTCACACAGCGTATTTTTAATCGTCAAAATACTGAGTGTTTTTCACTCTAAAAATCCGTACGGCCACACAGTGACTCTAAAAATCACGGAAACTGACATCTAGCAATAATTTAACATTGCGGATCCAACAAAATTAGTTTCGTCGAATTCCGACTTCGTTTGCAAAAGTGGCTATTTTTAAAGCTCTGGATGACCCATTTAAATATATAAATATATTTAAATATAATTAAATAAAATATAAATAAATTTATATTATCGTGTATATTCACAGTGGAATATCATACAACTCCAGAATAATTATATTCTCGATATTCCAAATCCTGTTAAATCGATATTCAATTTTATACTAAAATTCCTTTTATAACATAAATAAAGCGTTACGAATTATAAAGGAACTTCACAGCGACTTTTCTGAAATTTGATTTGGACGTAAATCAAAATCTACACGACGAAATCCTGATTTTTCTCTTCCACTAGAAAAATATACTTCAACAGCTCCTAACGTTTCTTGTTTCACAGAAATTCGACTTGAAACGGCTTCTGTATATCCAGTTGAAGTTCAAATCGCCAAATAGCGAACTGCCGCGCCATTTCGAGCTCGGTTTTAATTATAATATAATTATACGTTCAAACTGACGTTATTTAATTATATTCGTTATCCAAATTCAATTCTAAACCGAATTATATAATTTGAATTTCCCAGTTCACACCATATCGCCATTTCAGCCAATTCTGATTATATCAGAATTAAATATATTATTTAATTATTATTTTAATTAAATATTCACTATTATTTAATTTAAATGGCCATTTAAATCACTTAATCACTTTGTAAATAATTAAATTAATTAATTATTATACCCCTGGAAATGTGGGTCATTACATAATTGCTTAGGGAATTTTGACGTCTACACTCATGAGTGGAACCCACGTGTTTACCCCTTTAAAGTAAAACGATGAAAAATAACCGTTGGTGTCGGTCGTGTCAGGGTGCCAAAGGGTTGTTTGTTTCCCTTCAATTTCTTTATATACACCATTTTCTTCACCAAAACAGACTAAATCCGAAAATTCTACATTTTTTTTCGAGATTCTACATCGTCATTTTCAGGTAAACATTGTTATTTTCGTGTTTTTCAACTCAATATCTATCACATATTTTTTTTGTGTAATTTTTTCTTTTTTTTTAGAATGTCAGCTAGCAATTTTCTTCTAACCGCACTATCGACGTTTGCATAGAGATATTGCCGCAGCGTCCAAGATCTGTGGCACAGTGGTACAAGGACGTCGCCGCGCTTTTCAACGAGCACACTAACATCAATTATAATACAAGCCAAATGAAGAATAAATTTGACAATCTCAAGAGGGACCGGTTTTTGTGGAACCAGCTATTACAGATTTCTGGGGGTATTGAAATGAGGAAAAAGACACCGACGAGTGGTGGTATACGGTACCCGCACAGTGTTGAAAGTACAAGCATGCATCTCCAGGCAGATTCAGAGAGATGGACGCTCTTTTTGGAGGCTGTATTAATACAGTAGAATGTCAGTTTACCGTTCCACAAGCCCCCCTAGTTAATATGTAGTTTGCAACCCAGGTCTACGACGATTTCATTAGGGGCGATACTACTGAGATCTCTAGCCGTCCAGCTCGTCGACATTTTAAGCAGAGTGTCGGTCCGTCTTATTCTGCTCCTCATGTCGTGTACAAGACAATATTTTCACAGCATGCATGGTTGTATATCGCGATACGGACGACTATGAAGATTGAGAGGTGGTGGTGTGCGTGACGAAGTATCAAAGCAGAGGGCACAACCCTTTTCTTTCTTTGTTGGATAAGCCGGAGCAGCTTAGGAAATGTGTCTGTTATTCTGTTGATAAGCTTGGGAGAAATCTTCTGTAGTGTTGTTTTTGTATTTTCTGCTTTTTAATTCAACATTTTAATTTATGCACTTTGTATTCTTAAATTTGAATTCTGCAATTATATTTTGCAATTTGTATTCTGCATTCTACTACTTTATTAATCACAAACAAATAAATAATAAAATAATAACAATACCCATTTCAGTTTGCCCCTTTCGTAAAAAAACGCATTCTCCGTTTATGAAAATGCCTCTTCCTCATCCCTTTCCAAATACCCCTTACAAATGCCCATTCCATTTCATTTACAAATGCACCCATAGTCTTTCAAGTAGTAGCTCGGTTTGTAGGCGCATTATTTTATTATTTACGCTTTAGTATTCTGTAAGGCTATTTAAAGCCTATGCTAGCAGTGAATTTAATAAGGAGTTTTCTTAGAGAATTGTGCAAGTGTGACATTATAATAGTATGACGACCCGAATTTTTAATCAGCTAATTTTAAATATTTAATATGGTTTTAAATATAGAGTTGATAATATAAATGAATTTTTATATTAAGTTATCGATTTAAAAATCGATTCGGATTTAATATCGAATATTTATAAATATCGTAATACGAGAATCTGAAATAATTGAATTTAGAATTTAAAACGAGTCAAAACAATTCAGGTGATTAATAAATTCTATTTGAATATAAATCGATAATAATAATAATTTATTTTCAAGGAATTAATTGTTTTGAATTTAATTTAATTTATATTATATCGATTTAAATTTATATCTTCTCCATGTGATCGAATGGGCTTCGAAACATGTCTCAGTGTGTCTAGAATAGTGGTATAACGCTAGAAAAACCTGTTGTTGCGCTCCAATAAGAGTTCGTAACCACGAAATATATTATTATAAAATTCAAACGGATATGTACTAAATCAAATCAGAATCCGTTTAAATAAAATCAAAATCTCTTTATTTCAAATCGAATTAAAATTCGATATCAAATCAAGTAAAGAACCTAACCTACTTTAGTACCTTCGCAAACCTAAATTTACTTAGTGCCTAAGTGTTCTCTTCTATAAATCGCAATACGCTTCCCCTTTCTTTTCCTTTTACAATTCGTTCATTTGAAAACTTTCAAAAGTTTCAGTAAAAATGGCCGAACTCATTTTTAATACCCAATCAAAAAGCTTCAAAATAAATATCAATAGCTGCTCCTTGTTCAAATCAGAGCCGTATGTTTTATTTTCCCCCCTTCTGTTCGTTCAAAATCGAACTCATTACTCATATAAAAAAAAAGAACACGCTTCCTTTTTTAGAGTACAGTATGCGATAAATCGCGAGGCTCTGATTATCGACCTCAAGGAAATTAGACGCGAGTTCAGCGTATGGAAAGATCGCGACTGGAAGAGTGGAGAGCGACGTGATGGTCGCTGGTGAAGAGAGGGAGTGTTGTTGATTGGTTCAATGAGGTTGTTGAGGAGTTAGGGTTCCGGTGATTTATGCTCGCGATGGTGCGATGGTTTCGGGGGCTCGAGTTTCAGCATCGACCTAGCACTACAACAAAAACACAATATTACAACATTAGTTTTACAATTGTGCGAAAAGCACAGTTGTAATAAATGTTTTTTTACAACAGTCAACTCCCTAAAGTTGTAATAAATATATTTTTACAACTTTCCATTTTGTTAGTTGTAATAGATGCCTATTACAAACTTCTTGTTTATAATATCTATATTTAATAACTAATTATATTAATATTTAATAATATTTAATATTTAATAATAATTAATAATTAATAATAAACATAGGAATCAATAATATTTATTAATTATTATTAGATAATTATTATTTAATAAGTAGTAATTTATTTTTAATAATTAACATCTATTTTTTTTTTACAATAAATAATAATTAAAAGTTAAAAATCAATATTAAATAACAATGATAAATAATTGAAATAATAATAACTGGTAACTAATAAAATAATTAATATTAGATGATAAATAATTAAATATTTAACAAAAATATTGTTTGAATAAAACCTTAATATAATCAAAATTTCAGTTTCTTGACTGTTTGTACGCAGTACAGAAATGATTTTATATCAATTCAAGGCTTCTCTATATACAGAAATTTCCGTTTCCCTCCTAGTAAATTTATCGACCTCTTTTTTCTGATACGTTGGATCTCAGATCTATGGACCTGATAGATTTCCTAGGGTTTTGAACTTTAAAGCATAGCGCAGCTGCATCATCCACTCCACATCTATTTGTTTTTTTCTTCCTTTTCCTTCTTTGTTTACCATGGTATTCATTCTTTCTATTTTTCCTCCCTCTTCACAGCATAATTCTATTCGAATCAGGGGCGGAGCATCTTCTGCAAATCCGCCTAATCCCCCCGACAAAGCTTCCTGCCAAGAAGTTGCACAAACCGCGATTGGAGAAAACCCTACACCACCCTACATCGATCGATTGTAGGCCCAACAACACAGTAAAACGACATCAGAAGGTGGATGGAAGGAAAATAACGCACAGCCGATTCCAGCCCTTGTAGCATACGCAGATTTCCCAAACCCTAGAATACCGACGTTCCCTCTGATTTACCATCTTCAACAATTATGATTCCACCTCTGATTGATGAAGATGGATTTCAAGTGGTTTCCTCAAGACGGAAATCCCGTAAACCGCAACCACTAGAAAATCAAACTAGGGCTCCCGATTTTATACCCTTGAGATCATCGAACCCTACTTCTCGGGGCATGAATTGGCCAGCGCTTCCAGAGCGAATGTTCAATTTGGAAATGAAGCTTATGCTGGTTAAAGAGCTGGTAGGCAAAACCAACATGATGTTTTCAATTGTTTTCAAACTGCAAGTGATCTAATTTCTTTTTCATTTGGTAAAAATATAATTTTTCCTGTACTCATGATTCTTAAACGAGGCCTGTTAGAAGTATGGTGAAAGCATATTAGATTCTATGTTAGAAGTATGGTTGTGGAGTTCCAACAGAATTTGGAGCGGTTTGGAATACAGCCAAGGTGGAATCGGGATCTATTGTTGCAATTTTTGGCCTTGGAACTGTTGGTCTTGCAGTTGCTGAGGGGGGCTAAAACTGCAAGTGCATCTATAATTATTGGTGTAGATATCGACAGCAAAAAAATTGAAAGGGGTAAGCCAATTTTACATATTGTAATTAATCTGACAGGAAGATATGGTTATATGTTATTGGTGTATATATCAACAAGAGTATTTATCCCTCCCTCCTATATATGTTCTTTTATGTGTGTGGGTAGTTATTACAAACTCATCTGAAGCGGTTCCACTACACCACTCTTCACTACACCCCCTTTACACAGACCTTTGATATTTTGATCTACACAACTTGAATTTGAACAAAAATTTGTATGTTATGTTCTTACATACCTCAAGATATCTCCACAAAATTTTGATTCATTTGGATAATCATATACATATTCAAGTAATGTTTCAAATAGCATAGCACTAAAAACCATACGAAAACTGTAAGAGGTCTGCAGTGAATGACTTGGAATGCAATTATGCACACTACAAATTATATCCATGAGCATTTGCTATTAGTACTGGATTTGTTATTTTTAATACACAGATGCTTATCATAAGTCAAGAAGTTTCCTGCCTATATGCAATGCCCATCTACCTTTGGTTTGAGATGCTGCTTTATTTTAGTATCTGAGCTTTAGGTAATCATCTTTACTATGAATGCTTCTGAATATAATATTGTAGAAGTTAACTGTAATTCGAACGGTTGTGTAACATATGTTGTAGGTGTTTGATTAAAAATAATCCAGAAGTTAAAAGTATTTTTGTAACTGAAAAAAATTCAAATAGAAGTGCCAGATTTTAGTTATAAAGTGATTGGTATAATTACAGAAAGTTACATATAGAATTTTCATATATTTACACATAATTTTTATCATGTGTTAATTTCGAACAATTTGGTTTCATGTCGAAATTAATTTATGAGAATATGTGTTAAGTAATTTATTTCATTTACTTCATGTTTCTTTAAACTGAATCAGTTTGGGATGGTAAATGCTCTCTGAAAATGTTGTTATATCTTTTGCTAGCCACTAAATATCATATTCAGACTAGAGGTGAAGTAGCAGAATGGAATATGCAATTACAAGAAAAAGAACAGAGTTGAATGACAAAGCTCATCCATCTTCTGACCTACCATCTTCTTCAAGCTCACTTGATTGGCTGCACAATTTGCTAGTTAGGGGACATAGCTTACTAGAATGAAACATGAAACATCAACACTGGTCTTGTTAACTGTGTTAAAAGTTAGAATTGATTATCTATGTTTTTTTTTGTTTTTTTGCTTTGCTAATGAAATGATGTATAAGCTTGATATTTGTCTATCATGTATTTACTTGTTTCACTTGAATTATAAAATGTTTGATCTACCTTCAAGTTATGTTACATGATAATGTTTGATCTACCTTCAAGTTACGTTACATGATTTTCTTGAACATTTGTCAGATTTACAAGGATTGGTTGATGACTCGGGTTTGCAGATTTGAAAGGATTGGTTGATAAGGATATTTGCACAAGCTTTTGGGTACGTGAAAGGATTGATTGAAGGACATAGAAGAAATGGAAAAGTCGAGGAGGTGAAAAGTGTGGTTGTGAAGATGGACTACATGGCTTGAAACGAAGAGGTATAATCAAAACCTTAAGTTACGTTCATTTTTCAATTAGATTTATTTGTACATATTTTATTTTTTTCTCTAGTATTTTGTATAAATTTCTATACAAACTAGTTAATTCAAAAGTGTGTAGAAGCATAAAGCTAATTTATGTCTAATTTTAGAATTAACAGACAATGAAGTAGAGGAATCAGAGGTTGTTTTGATGATTTTTGGAATCATTCAGTTCAGAGTAGTGTCATCTAGAAAAGAAGACGGGAAGGTAACCAAAGAAAAGCTTGAAAGAGAAGTGGTATCTTCTGCATTAACATGTAAAATCATAGATGATGTGTAATTTGGACTTGAGATGGGTTCTGACTAGTGGAAAAAAAATCGTGTCTGTGCTTTGTTGGAGTACACTTTTAATTAAGGATGTTATGGTAACGGTTGTAATTTTATATATTTTTATGTGGTATATGATTTCTAATTTGTATTCTGGATATAGCGTTGTGGCTTTTATCAATGAATGGATCATGATGCCTTTAAACTTACATCTATTTCTTATGTTATTTATCTATTTATTGTTGCACATAATATATATATATATATATATTCTCATATAATTTGTGGATATATTACAAATATAAAATAAAAGTTGTAATAAAATATATCACACCAGTTATAATTAGTTGTAAAAAGTACAATAACAACGGTGCATAACTGTTGTAATAAATTTATTACAACGGTGGAAAAAGGCTGTAAAATATACATATTACAACAGTGTTGCAACGGTGCAAAAAAATTGAAAAAGATTTTAGTCTATTATAACTTCTTAATACACAACGGTTAGTCCACCATTGTAAAATGTATATTACAACGTTTTTCTACCGTTGTAATATGGTCATTTTGTTGTAGTGTAGGACTATCGACATAAGTTTAGGGGCGAACGGATTATACGGATGAACTGGGATTGCGTTTTTAGAATGGAACGGTCAAGATTTACTAGATGCTGATGTACTCGTGAATTAGAAGGTGAAAGGATGAAGAGAGAAGGGGTTGGGGACGTTTCAAGTCATGCGGTATTAAGAAGGAAGAAGAATCGAAAAGAAATATAGGTATAAGAATTTTTTTTACTTAGCTAAAAATCTGATATTTTTTAGGAAAAATGTATAGCTTATATAACTCGTATATTTATAAACACTATATTCAAATTATACAAGGTCCAAGATGCTAACAAGCTAAGTTGGACTGGTAATGGGTAATGGATTTGGATTTTTCCGAAAACATATGAAATTTAAATCAAACATCTCTCATTTATTCCATCAATAAAAATCACGATGAGTGAATCCCACTTAGATTCTATTTAAATTTATTTTTATTAGTTAAAAATAATTATTCGTTGGTTGTTTGCATGCATTAAAATAGTATTGTGGCTATCAAATATATATTAGTTATTTAGGCTCGGTGTTTGTGGCTATTATATGTATATATATATATATATATACATTGATGGTTGGATATTTCCCACAGTACCATTAGCGGATGACCTTATGCGCCCTACAATATGATAGTGGATGACCTTCTATGCCGCAATATCCTGCCATGAAGCAGGATGGGTATTATTTATGTTAGCTAACATCTGTGGATGTAGGAAAACAGGTTGGAGGGATCCAACTGGATTCGTCAAAATTTATTATTGTTTGTTTTCATATATATTATCATATATGATGTGTTAGAAAACCTGTGATTGATAATTGGGTGTTTTGAATGTTTGAAATATCACTGGGCCTAAAATGTTGATATATAAAAAGATCATGAAAAGGATACTTTGAGATTTTAAAAGAAAAAATCTATTTTTGAAAATAGAATTTGAATTTCGAATGGGTTAAGAAATATTAACTTGTTTTGAATAATAAAAACAAGTAAATTTTTTTATAAACGATGTTTATAAATTAAATAACGCTGGAATTGAAGTGAATTTATAAATGATGTTTATAAATTAAATAATGCAGGAAATTTAAGTGAATTTATAAACAGTGTTTATAACTGAAATGGAAAATTTATCATTTGGTTAAATTTGGGAAGTCTAAATTCAGATGTGAATTTAAAAAGGGAAATCAAAATTAGTTTCAAAGAGAAACGATAAATCTATTCTGATATTCAGAATGTAAATTGAATTAAAATAAATCCGTATGGATTTATGATTTGAATTCGATTAGATCGAATTTATTTAAATAAATACTTTTAGAAAAATATTTGGATTATATTAAATAGAAGTTTAAATTTTAAATATTAAAATTGGTTTACTATATATATATATATATATATATATATATAAGTTATAATAAGCAAAATATTCCAGAATAGGAACTGGGCTTCAAATGAATTTGAAATGAAAACTATTTTTAAAATATAAAACATGGAAGTTAAATTTATAAACAATATTTATTATTTAAGTAAAATAATTATCATGGGATAATTTGAAATTTGAATTTTAAGTATGAATTTAAAAGTGAATTGGAAATCGTTTCGAAAAGGGAACGACGGATTTTATTTTGGAATTCAAAATATAAACGGGATTGAGATAAATCTAATGATTTATAACTGAAATTCGGTTTTATCGAAATTTTATAAATAATTTATTTATAAAAGTAATTGGAATTTAATATAGAAGATCGATGTATAAATAAATTTATAACGGAGTTACGAAATAATCATCGATTAGGAATAATCAAAATATTTAGTTAGATATAGTAAACGGGTTTAATTTATATTTAATATTTAAGAAATGGAATTGGAATTTATATAATAAGCGAATTTTAATGTTTATATTTAAATATAATTAAAACGAACTCACTGCAGCGCGGTAGTTCGTAATTCGGCGTTTCGATCTTCAATTAAGTATATAGAACTTAATTTAAGTCGGAATTCTTTGAAACAAGAATCGTCAGGACCGGTTGAATAATTGTTTTCTAATGAAAGAGAAAAATCTAGATATCGCCTTATAGATTTTAAGTTATGTCAAAATCAAATTTCTAGAAAAACAGCGCTATAATCGTTTTTAAAGCATAACGGTTTATAAAATAAAATAGAATGATTTTGAATAAATAAAAGTCAGATTTCCATTAGCAAAAATCCATACTTGAGCTATATAATGAATATGAACCCATGAGGATTAAATGGATTGATTTTTGAGATAAAAATCAGATTATTAAATAGATAATGGAGGTAGTTAATTAAAATGGAATTTAATTGGTTAATGTTGGTTACTTAACCTGATTAAGAAAAATGTGGTTGTGAATTACAATTCAAAATTTGAAAATGAACATTTGGAATAAAATATGGAATTGGGGTTTGACTTGTTAATAGTCAATAATAAGGCGTTTGAATATGACTGATTCCAATTAAAGGTAAAATGGGCAAATAAGCTAATGTGAGAATAAATTTGCAAATTGAACATAGTTAGATTTCAAATATTGGATTTGTGAATTCATGTTCGAAATCGAATATGAAACTTGAATTAAAAATGGAATTCGATTGGTTATAAGCAAATTAAAATGTTATACGAATGTGATATGTTCAAATAAAAAGTGAAATAAGAAAAGGAACTAATTAAATAATAAATTAGCGAATTGAATTAAAAATGATCGGATTGAGTTGGAATAAATTAAGAATGGACGTATATGGTTTAGAAAGATATGGAATGAAGTGTATGAAGATTATAATTTGAGTTCCTGACAAAAAGGTACACATTTAAATTCCATATGAGATTTTATGTGCCAAATCGGCAAGCCGCTTGGCTTTTTTATTTTCTTATTGAATTGAAAGGGCCTAGAGAGGTGAGTTGGACTTTGAGCTATTGACCGGTACAAAGGAGATGTTGGCGAAATTTTCTGAAAATTTAAGGAGTTATAATATTTTTAAGAAAATTTGATAACTAGAAATCAATATATCGATATATATATATATAGAATTTGATAAGAAAACGAACATAAAATAGAATATTGTAAACAAAAAGGAAATCTATAAATTAAATCTGGTAAAGATAGAAAGAGAAACTTATACACGTTTTAAAATGAAGAATTGGCTTTATATGATGTTGATTATTCGGGAATAGGAACTTATCTGTTTTGAAGTTAAGGATGTTTTCAGTCAAGGTCTGAGAGGTAGTTATACCCTGCTTGATTTATTTCATTACTAACCAATAAATAGAAAGATACAGTCTCGAAGATAAATGTTTGAATAAGATTTAGTTGAATGCGATAATTTGGGTTGTTTGTAACGATGTTTTACACAACATTCGTTTTAACCCAAGTAAGTGGAATTTTGGAAATATAAATAGAAAATGTTTCCTAAGTCTAAATATGAATGATCATGAAAGATATAAGTAATTGGAATGTTTTAAAATTATAAATAGAAAATACTTTCTATGTATAGAAAATAAAAGAAGACGATATACGAATATGTTTTCCAAATAGCGTAAGAGGCCAAGATGATTGTTGAAAATATTAGATTAACAAACATGTTTTTCTTCGATAGTTAAATAACTGACTATTGAAGTTTTTGACCATCGTTGTCAATATGGAGAGACCGATTGGATTATTCTCCGAGAACCACTCCATATTACTAGTAGCATTGCAAATCAGATTATATGAAGATAATCGAAGACAGAGTAAAGTGCAAGGGCTTTTTATGTTAATCCTAGGTAGAAATTGCCTAAGATGGATTAACGGAAATTGTGCCTTCGGTTTCGTTCAGTCCCATAACAAGTTGTATGGACGAATGTCTGACAGAGTATTTCAAATGATCGCGTATGTTGGTCTGTACAAATATATATGGTGGCGGAGAATTTATTCTCTTAGCATAATATCAAGAATATATTTGTGCAAATCAATTAATGATTAAATGATCTGACAATGTGGCATTCAAAGAGATTGTGCTATCAATGAATGGTAAGTAATCGTAGCCTCAGGCCTCAACAACCGGAAATGACAAAAATCGGACAAGCAACATGGCAAAGTGGGTAGATCCCAATTAGGATGTCTTATCACCTATCTGGATTAATTCATTTCATTCTTTATTCTATACGATGTTGTCCCATTTGGGAAAACGATTACTGATCCCTACAATTGGTGATATACAATCGATACACAAGCGAAATGAGCGGTCGATCATGTGCGGCCGGTTACAAGATGTTCTTGTTGAACCCAGTGTATTCCTCTCTAGAGATACACTATCGGAAGGTGGTTCCAAACCTTGTCATGGTTGGAAATTCATTACCCAATAAGTGCTCATTGTTTTGATTGTATATTATATATATATGGAGCGTGAGATGCAAACGTTCCACTAGATTGTTATGTATTTAATTTATACACAATTATAACATCAAAAGAGTTTTGATATAAAGATTATCGATTCTTTCAAAAGGATTTTGAAAGTTAGATCAAGTGTTTTGGATTCTCAAAAGAAAAAAAACTCGTTCCGTGTTATACGACATGGTCTTACGAGATATCGTCTATTTTCTCAAAAAAATTTAAATTGTTTACTCATACCAGTCCCATGACTAACCCAGAGTTTATTTTGTTTTGTTTTACCCTAAACTCTTAGGTGCCCAAATTTGTATGGCCAGTCAAGTAGTTCAGGTGTTTACAGATACTTGGAGGAGCATTGTTAGACTAAAATGTGGTCACGAACCGGAGGGTGCGACCCGATGCAGGAGATGTCATGAATTCCGAGTGATTGCCGATTGATGCCAGATTATACCCGTTCACGGAAACGAGCGTAACTTCCAAACCATATGTCCGATTGAGCCAAACGAAAGCTCTACTTGAAGCTAATTTAGAGGGCTGCTGGTTTTACAATGTAAAGCACCGTATTTGCTGTTTTCGGGCCCAAAAGAGGTCGTCTAATAGGAGTTTCAGGCCAGTTTATGTTGATGTTGTGATTCCGACCAAATCGCTCTATGTCTTCTGACGTTGTTTCCGACGCCTGAGAGCGCTGCTATCCAGAGATTCCATGTGTCACAGCTTTGACCAAAAACTGTGTCAACAAGCTTAGAGCAGGAGGCTTCAGCATTACCTAGTTATTATTATTTCTACTCTGTTATAAGTGTTATACTCTGATAGTGATATGTTTATACAATAAAAAATTATTATTCCAAAGCTGTTATATATATATATATATATATATTAAATTTTATTCCGCTGTGATGTGAGATTTTGTGTTGTGTTTATGTTTTTTATCCTTTTCTTCTTAATTCATAATGATACGTATTTCTGTACACTTTGGGTTGGATGTGTGATGCATGTAGTCAACTCAGATAGTACGGATTTGTGGACTGTTACAAATAGTTTTAGTCTTATCAATTTGGTTTCAAATAGAACATTCAAGGGTCTGATGTTGTCCAGAGAAATGAGTGCAAGATGAAAAGGATGTCGACTTCATCTCAGGACAAATTCCTTTAAACAAGCATTCCTAGATTCGATAGTTACTATGACCATTGGTCTATGATGATGGAAAACTTCTTAAGGTCGCAAGAAAACTGGACTCTTGTGGGGGAAGGCTTCCGACGTTGCCAAGTGAAAGAGCGATTGTTTCAACTGAGGCACAACGTGTAACAACCCACATTCCTTAAAGTCACCCGTATGAGGATTTCATTAAGAAAGTATGTATCCTTGTAGGTATAAAGACATAAAACATCAGAGAGACTAAAATTTCACGAGACATATAAATAAATTTACAATAGAAAAGGATTTTCATTTCATAAAATATAAAACCATCTTTGTTTCATTAAGTCAAACAATTACAAATTGTCATGTCTCAAAACCTCAGTAAAAAAAACAACATCAAAGTAAAATAATATTATTCCCTAAATATAGTCAAAATGATACAACCTAACATTGGAGAGAGAGAAAAAGAAGTAATCCAACTTGTAAAAATCCATCATGACAAAACTAACAAAGAGATCTGAGCTATACACTTTCTCCCTACTAGCCTAGGGGAAAGAAAGAGAAAGAAGAAAGGAAAAGGGTTAGACATAAAGCCTGGTGAGCTGCTTTGATTACCAGCTCGACTTGCTAAGTTAAATACAGATAAACAGTGGTTCTAGCATCATAAAAGGGTAGGTGTATGTACACATCTAAAGGTGAACAATAGCTGATAAGAACTGATGTGATAATAAGGACTGACAATTCTTATAAAAAGACAATTATAATAACAACAACAATAATAATCAGATCAGGCAGATTGACTGTTTTGCACTTCTATGGATTCAGACAGAACTAAGTAATTAGGAGGAATTTTTCCTAATGCTACACATGCGATCGTCTCCCTACCACGTAAATTTCTTGTGTCAACCCTGGTAGTAGGATGTATCAGTCCCTAAACTAGCAACTTATAGGACAGAAACCTATTTGCTGGTGTTACAGCGTCTTAGTTTCCCCAATCGGACCCATGCACGCTAATGGCTCCGCCGGAACGTGCCCGTACCCACCTTTCTTGTTTTGATCCTCTTACTATCTGGATCAGTAATGTGCGTTGGCCCCTACCTAGTGTGAGGCTCCCTAACAAGATACCTACAGGAATACTGACTGATATGGGTTCCACACAGCAAGATTGACACAAGCCAAACCCCCTAAGCTTATACCCCCAAGTAACTAGGATTTAAGAGTCTCAAAACCCAATACAACAACAGAACGAGGGACCTCTTAGCTTATTTATTATCCGGTTTAGCTTAGCAAGTTTAAGTTCATTAATAAGCATGGTTGTAAAATGACATTTCTTTGTAAATGTTATTATGTGTGTAACCCCTTCCCCAAAACAAGCACCTACACAGATGTACATATTCATTATAGTAATTTAGTTTCCTTAACTTACATTTTCATAACATGCTCTTTACTTAATTTCTGTATTAAGTCTAATCTAACATGTATACATATTTGCATATCCTTTCTTTTGATTATATCCCCAAATTACAGTCAAAAGTCCTCAATTTATAACATGCACCAAATTCTCCTTTTTCACTATCATTTCATATTATCCCAAATTCAATTATACGCAATATTAAACGAAAATGGCCTAGGCTCTCGGTGGCCTAGGCTCAGCGTAAATAAAAAGGGAAACGAAGGAGAAGAACAGATTCAAATCTCAAACTGTATAAAATAGACATATAAACAAGACTGTAAATTAAACAACAGAGTAAGGATAAGGAAGATAGATGAATATAAACATCAAATGAGCATAAATGTCAAAATTAACATTAAAATGAACATAACATCTAATTGACATGTTTTTCCCAAATTAACCATGAAATGAACATAAACATTTAATTACATGTTTTTTCCAAATTAACATGGATGCTCATAAACGTCAAATTAATATGTTTTCCCTAATTAACATATTCTCCCTAATTGATGTCAATAGGTGACAAATTACCATGTTTCTCAAATATATAATTTCCTCGATGTCAAATTACTATGTCTAACATATTCTTTTTAATGTCAACATGTTTCTCCAATTAACATATGCAGATTAATGTTAATTTCATGTTTTCAAATCAACGTTTTATTGACATATCTACAAACTAATGTCAAATAAATGTTCACCAAATCAATGCCATGTTAATATGTCTACAAATTAATGTCAAATTCATATTTACCAAATCAATACCATATTAATATGTCTACAAATCATATGTTTATAAATTACATTTCTCCTTAAGTTAAACCTATTTATGTTTACCAATTCTTCCTTTATAATAGTCCCAATTTACAGTATTAATTCTAATATGCCCAATTTCCTGTTATTTCATACTTTTCCAATTCTGTGCAATTCAAAAAGGCTTATAATATTATAAATTAAACAAACAACAGAAAGGGGATAACGAATAGAGATGTACATATAAGAAGATATAACCGAAAACAAATAGGTAACTGACAGTAATTAAAATAACATACAAGAATAATCTTATAAACATTGTTACTTTTAAGATCTAAAATACATTTACTATTAAAGATCTTTTTATTTAGATTACTATAACAACTATTATATCTATTTAACTTTAACTTAGAAGAAATTGGGAAAATCACAGTAATACTCACACTCACATAATTGTTGTAGATCCAGGAAATCCTCTAAAATAGTTGTTGCAGAAAAAAACTTGAATTATCTTTTTTTTTTTTCTATCTTCTAGCAGCATCCCCTCATTTTTCTTATTTAATTTTAGAACATAGTTGGGAGGAATAAAGAAATGAAGAGTCTTTGTGTGTAGGAAAATGAGAGAGATAGCCACCTTATTTATAGGTTAACTAGGACAATCTTAAACCGTTAGATACTAGTTTTTAAAATCAAACCATCAAAGACACAACATGCTGAGTCAACAAGGGATAAAACAACAAAACAGTCCATGTTCATTATATTTTATATTTATATTTTAGGCCATTAGATTTTAGGTTTTTAATCTAAACCATATAAGACACATCAACAATACACAAGCAAGCAGTTATCCATTTACTGCTGTTTTATTCATTAAATTCTTGCATGTATTATTCCATGAATGTTTATTTATCCCATTTTGTTTTTAATTTCAAACATCTATTACCAATACATGAATATAAATTTTGAATTGAAACAATACCTGATTAGCATCATTTAAAACATCATTTTTATCGCATGGTTTTATTCCATTTATGATGTGTGTTACTGTCTAAATATATTTAAATTAAATATACCTAGATATATGTTCAAATTATGGAATTAGTTATCTGCTTTCAACTTTTGACACTATTAGCAATGTTTTTTTTTTTTTTTTTGTGATTTATGACATGCGCTTAAATTTAAAATCCCATTGCTCACTCGATATGCTTTTGTACTTTTGACATGTTAATCATGTGTATTTACACAAGTATTTAAACGTCATTCTTAACGTTATATATTTACTTCATGTTTTATTTTATGTGCATTGACTTTTCTTCCATTTCCAACATGCATTAAATTTTATTTTCAAACGCGTGTCAACTTTGGAATAAATGCGCACATAATTATTTTAAATTAAAATATTATATAACGTCGTGAAATATACATATGTACACGAACACATAAATATATATACACACACAGACACACACACACATACTTGTACTCACATGTACATACATATGTAATCTTTTATTTATATATGTACATACACACATGCATCTTTTAGATTGGTCTCATTAACAATTTTTTTTTATCATTGCTAAGGATTGAACTTGCAACCTCTTTTTAATATTCCTATGTCTTACCACCTCACCTACATGTTGGATCTAGATTAATCCTAGAGGGGGCGAATATGGTTTATTGAAAATTAAGTGAGATATTAAAAATACCAGATCGCAGAATGCAGCAGAAAATAAATGCAGAAAGGTAAATGACACAAGATATACCCAACTTCGGTAAAATCCTGCCTACTGCTGCATTCCTAAGGTTTCTACTAGGTAATAGAATAGATCTCGCTTACAAGACCATGTAAACTTATGAACCCCTCGCTCATATTCTAATTCTATGCTCAAAACACTAGACTGATCTAATCCCCTAGATCATATTTCCCTGGATTACAAATCCGTAACCCGTATCCCTAGTATTTACAGACTCTAGTAAGCTGTCAACTAAAACTCTAACTGGATTCTCTAAAAATTTACAGACTCTAGAAATTGATCAGACGGTTTACAAAATGAAATAAAAACAATACAAAGTAAAAACCAAATAAAATAAAATCCCTTTTCCTATACTAAATCCAAGAGGCCCGGCCCATTTCTTTGTAAAGACAATTCCCCTTTGCTTTGTTCTTCTAGAAATAAATGGCAGCCGAGATGAAGATTAGGGTTTTCTCTTAGATACTCCAAATCGCGACTTGATGGTGATTTAGATTGATTCTCTGAAACTCGAATTTGTATTGGTCATATGTCGATCAATTTGAGCTCTCTGCAATCGAAACCCTTGTGAGTTTAACATTGGTTTTTATTTCTTTGTTCTCGTATGAATTTGTTTGGTTTCAATAGTTTGTGCCAATGATGAATATTGTTTATATAGGATTATAAATCCCAACGTATTCTCCGATTTCATTATTGACTGGTCTGATTAATTGCATGATTTCCTCTTTTGACATTCTTGGTTGAAATGCTTGCGTGATTTCCTTGATGAATATAGACAAGTTCTTATCCCTTGAATGAATCTGAAAATGCTGAATAGAAATTATGTCCCGAAATGATTTCCTCATGAAGTAATTTCCTGAAATTAAAACTTGCCCAAAAATGATACTACAATTTCTGGAATCTGTTTAAAACTTGCCAAATATTGAACCATGAATTTCTTGAGCATTTCTAGAAGCAGATTTGAAATTTCCCCTTTTGTCCATATATGAATTGATAACTAAAATTCATGAGTTTCTGATTTTTTATCATTGGAAATCATTAATTGTTTTTCCATACATGAATTGATGCTCTTGCCCATTTCTGAAAACAATTCAAAAAAAAAATTACTTGCCAAGAATTTGATCACTGACTTTCTGGAAATCATTTAAAAATATTGCCATCAATATTTTGCATGCCACTGATTTCTTATTGAAAAACAATTGTGAAAATCTGCTTCTTGCTTTGATTGCTTTCCATAAAACTATTTTAATTCTTTGCCAAACATGATTTGACAAAAATGGAAATAATCTTGCACATTTAACCTGCTGCTCCATTAATTGTTTCCACAAAGCAGATTGAATTTCTTGACAAAATTTGTAAGCTATGCTCACTTATACACCATCATGCTGTGTATTCTTTTCAAAAAAAAAAAAAAAAAAAAAAAAAAAAAAACTGATTTGTGGGACCACTTAAATACTTAAGCAAAAGCTGTTTTTTTGGAAAACAAAATAGTATTGTTTTCATGCCATAAACAAATTCTTAAAGCATGCTTAGTGATTTTCCATTGACCAAGCTGTGTTGATCACTTTGCATTTGTTTTGCTTCTTGCTGAACGACTTGCAATTTCTGTGCATACTTGTGTATATGTTTTGCACCCTAGCTTTTTCAATATACATGATGAAATGTTCATACACCATTGCTTATTCACCACTGTGTTGATCCATGCTGTGTCATGTCGAACTTCATGCTGCTTTGTCATTTTTGTGTGACATACACACTGTGTACACACCTAGATTTATTGTAATCCATGCTGTCTTGGATAATGCAGAACTGAATTTGTGCACATCCCACTTGTTTCACCATAAACTTGATTGCTGAACTTTGTTGTACTACCACCTTGTACATGTTGAAATTTGTTTTTTCTTTACTGTCTGGGCTGATTCCTTGATCAATCTACTTTACTCCATGTTTTTGCTGATATGTTCTCTGCCTTGTCATTGCACATTTCATAACTGATCACATGTAGACTTGAAAACTGCCATGCATTTGTACCACTAGAGCCTGACTAAATTTCGCATGATCACTGTATTAAGTTGCATCACTATGCTGCTATGACATTCTTTGTTGTTTAGAACATTTGCAATTCCTGTAATGTTGCCTTTGTGGTTGTTACATCAGTAAATGTGATGAAACTTGTATAGCTGCATCTCTATCTTGTTCCATCATTTCCACTTGTTCATACTGCCATGTATATGCTGTACTCACACTTGACATGTTCCACATATGTAGAGCATGTTGCTTAGTTTGTATAAAACATGTAAGCACCCATTTTATGTCCATGCTTTTGCTATGTACACCAAAGTCCATGTGTGATCATTTACATCTCAATTTACACGTTGACTCTTCCATGTATTGATGTATTCATGTAATTGATGTTACTGCTGTCCATTGTGCTCGGCCATTGATGTTGAGCTGCCTCGACCACTTTGATTATTGTTGCACTGAGTCGAGATGGTCCACATGGCTACTCCTCAGTTGCTCGCACTGTATTTTGATTGGCTTGACAGTGCACACGTGTATATTTATAAACTTGCGTATATGCAGTCAATCATACAAGTTTTCCTGTTCATGTACATATAGAAATTGTCTGCCTTGTGGTATTTACAGTGTATCACTGTGAATATCACAAGCTGTCTAGATATAGATAAATCAGATCAAGTCATGAAAAGTGATGAGAAACACACCAGAAATCTAAGGCAAATAACATTTTAAAAATAAAATTTATATTCACATGTGTTTAGTTTTATTTCTATTGCAGTGTATTGTGTGTGTGTGTGTTTCATGTGATAGGTAAGCAGATGATGACTAGACCGATAATGAGCTGTGAAGACAGAATACAGAAGATAAAAGTGTGTTAATTTGTATATGTATATGAGTCTGTGTAAATGAATGTATGTGTGAAACTGTAACTGAAAGATAGAGTGTTGTAGTGAGGAACTGTGTATGAAATTGAATATCAGTGAAGCTGTACAAATAGTGGAGTATAAAATTTATACTATTTGAAATGCTGAAATAATATATTATATTTAATAAAATACTATTTGAATATTTAAATTCTTGTCCAATAGTATCATGTATAAATATAAATATTATATTTCTATCTTTGATAAAGAATAACAGTACAATAACAAATACATTTATAAATATATATTTGGTTGTTATCATCAAACAAAAATCATATAATTGTGTATACAACACCGTTATATACAACAATCTCCCCCTTTTGATGATGACAAACAAATATTAAGATTTTGAATGTAATAGATGTGTTTGACAGTGAAGAACTAAACTCCTATTTGAATGCTCCCCTTACAATAGAAACTCCCCCTATAACTGTGCATGAGTGAAAAAAATGTGAAAATGAATTGGAATTTTCAAAATTAAAATATTTATAAAATATTCACCCATAAATCAAAATCTCAACCAATTCTTCCCCTTTTGTTATCATCAAAAGGATACAGAATTCAAAATATAGATGAAAAGTGACTAATATATATAGTATCAACTTAAGAGGAAGAACACTCATCATAAATTCAATCAACCAAACAAAAATCATAATATTCTGAGAACTAGTGGCATATTTCACATTTTAGAGAATGATGAATTTACAATGAAATTTATATATAATGGAGAGAGTTTCAAAACATATATTTCCATTTATTTTCAAAAGAATTTTATAAAAACGAGCACAAAAATAGTGATGGATTTGGACTATAATTATAAATTCAATTTAAGTGACACAATCATATAATCTCAAATCGCAATAGCTATTAATCAACAGATCATAATACGTCATAAAATATTAACACATTTCACAAATTAGAAAATGGATTGATAGACATGTTTTTATACACCAAGGAGGATTTCACATGAAAATTTATTTAGCAATTTAGTCCTTTTTTTTATTTAAGAGCACACTGACCATGCATAACAAGAGCTTGGATTTTTAAATGAGGTCATTTGCAGCTTAAATTACAAGTAATCTCTTAACCATGCATGACCAGAGCTTGGATTTTTAAATGAGGTTAGAGACACACTTATATATTATTTATATTTATCATTTTCAGCTCCAAAAGAAAAACTCCTCGGTATATAAAACCAATATGGATGATAGAAATGTGGTAGGTACAGAAATGGTTTGTAAAATAAATTTCTAAATTAATCATTTTATGAAATATGCTCAACTGTATCGGGATCATTGAAAATTTTCAATTATCACAAATTCTGAAAAATAGCATAGTCCAATTTCTATCACAAATATTTTCACTGTTTATTTAAAATGATTCCAAAAATATTAAACTCTCTACATTAATATAAAATCACGATGGATGGTAGATAAAGAAGATGTTCATGAAATAATAGCCAATTCAAAGATATTATAATAACTGTTCAACCATCATGGAAAATCTAAATAAAATCTCCTCTTGTTGTGAAATATACTGCAGTCACAATTTCAAAATCTGATAATAATTTTGATGAATTATAAATACAGTTCGATTTGGTTATTGATTTCAATTTCTGAATGAATAATCAATAAATAATTTTAAATTTGAAAACCAATTACAAGAGGGAAATGAAGATCTATACAAGACATGAGGGCTAAACAAAAAATATATATACAGTGAGAAAAAAAATTCAGCACTTCTAAACTGATACCACTTGTTGTCTCTGTTAATGAGGATTTTAACATGACACTAGAGACGAATAAGGATATCTCAAGCAAAAGAAATTTAAGCACAAAGCCTAAGCAGACAAGACTAACAAATCAACCAAATTAATTCCATCTATTAGAGCAGCAATCAATATTTCATCAAAGCAAGCAGTAATTAAAAAACATTTCTCAAATCAATATCTGAGCAGCACAAAAAAACAGTTTCAATGCAGACTTGTCAAGAAGATGTTTCAAAGATATTTCTGACGGTCACAAAAGATGATTCATGATCCAAGATTAAAAATAAAGTTTATTTGAAACCATTTGTGAAAATCTCAAGATTCAATGAATCGATCACACCAGATTATAAGATTCAAATCCAAGATATGTGTGAGATTCAATAAATCAATAATTTCAAATGATTTTAAACAAACAGATATTCAAGTCAAATAGTAGTGAGTTTTAAGACCAGATATTCAAAGAATTTTCCATAAGTATTTTCTGACAAGTACACGAGAAATTTCAGATCATTTACATCAAGTTTGAGAGATATTCATGATCCAAAAAATAATGGTTTATTCGAAATCACTTGAATAAATGTACATCATGAGATATAATGAATCAATCACACAGGATTAATAATTTCAGATCTGAGAGGTGTGTGAGATTCAAAATATCAAAAATTTCAAATGATCTCAAACAAACAAAAAATCTAAACCAGACGATCATGAATAACAGAGAATTTCAAGATGTAAACAATGAGTTTCAAGTCAATTCAAAAAAATTCAAACCAATCTGAAAATTAAAGAAATTATCACAACTGAGAAGTAGTAGTGTGCTGTAATGAGTATAAATTTTCAAGCCTTTCTAAAATGAATTTAGAAGAAACCAGAGCAACAAAAGTGCGTGAAATACCATTAAATTTTCAGATCTTCAAAAAAAAAATTAGGATTCAAATTAACAAAAAGAAAGAGTAAAAAGGAGGAAAAAACAGGGAGAATAAAAACAAGGAATGTACAAAAGAAATTTTGAGTCTAGAGATCATACCTGAAAACGATGTAAAAAGAATCTCTGACTCAACAAGCTTGGCCAAGGAACTCCAAAACATATAGAAAATATAAAACAGCTTGGAAACAATCTCTTTTCAGCACAGCAGTTCCTCAGCCATCCTTTGGTACCTATGAATTTGTAGGATCGAGTGTCTAACAAAATTTGCAAAGCAACTCACAGTCTTGTTCACACATTTTGGTACCCACTGTTTATATAACAATCCATTTGAATCTATCTTAGTACCTTTGGGAACCCAAATCTGTTTGAATGTAACTGAATTCATTTTATTTCCTTTTGGGATCCAAAAATGTTTAAATGATTTGTTATAAAACAAGTTTTCATTTTGTTTATGTTTTAAAACTCCTTTGAAATTTTAGAATCCAAATTTTCAAATCGAACATTTTCAAAGCTGCTTGATGGATTTTTGAAAACAATTGAACTTCGCTTTCCAAACTCATTAACTTTTCCAAAACCCAAATCACTCTTATTTCCATAAGAAAATTGATTTTTCAACAACATATTCAAAGATTTCAAACTCAACTCAAGACAGTTGGTTTTGGATTTCAAAATATCATTCTCGTTTAAAAGCTTCTCAATTTTCTCTTTATATTCAGAAATCTCAAAATCAATTTGTTTTTGTTTTTCAGTTTCAAAAAACTTGAAAATTTCAATTTCTTTTTCAATTTCATTCATAATTGATTCTGTTTTCAGCAAGCTTTCCTTTTCAGCAATCTCAAGTTTGGAATTTTCGATAGTCTTACAATTTTCAAATTCCTATTGTAAAGAATTGTTTGCTTATTCAGCTCAATCTCATAATCTTTTAAAATCAGAATTTTCTCTTCAAGTCTTTGAATGATTTTATTTAAATGAACGAGATCAGTTTTTAATTTCAAACAATTTTCACAATCAAAATTTTCTAATTTTACAACTTTTGAAAGTTTTGATTCCAAACAGTTTATTTTGCTGGTCAACTCATGATTTTTAGATTTTAAAGATCTTTTTTTTAGTTGGAGTTTATCAACAGATTTAGTTAAATCAACACACATATAAACTAAATCTTCATATGAGAAATTTTCTATTTCATTGTCTGTTGAGTCTCCACTGACCGATTTATCTTAATTTTCATCTATATGACCTGTTAAGCATTGATCTGAATCAGAGTTGACCTTCTTGGGTTTTGAGCTGCAGTTGTTAGTTCTTCCATACTTCGAATTGAGAGTATCCCAGCTTTTCTGTGCAGATAAACAATGGGAGATAAGATTATACTAATCATCATCAATATGAGAATATGAAATATGCGTAGCATAGGAATTAAAAGCAATGTCTACCCTATCATACCCATTGATAACAACATCCCAACTGTAATGATACGGATTTCTCCCGGACCTAATCGATCGTAAAATCGACTAAAACCGTTCAAATCCCGCATACGTTAACTTTGGGAATACAATACATCAGAAAAAATAACAGAAGACTTTTATAAACATTATAATAATGTTACATCAGAGTACAGAATATCAAACTACATCGATAAATAATAATACAGCAGAAGATTAAATTACAATAAATATAATACAAGGCAGCGGAACTAATAACACTAACACAGCGGAAGGCTACCAGTGCTCTGGACACGGCTTTAAGCTTCGATCCAGAATCCTGCTCCAGAAATGAATATCTGCAAAAGAAGCAACTTGACTGCCCATGTGGAAAAGAGGGCACCCAAGTTTGCAAAGTGAAATAAACTATAAGCCAGTCATGGGACTGGTATGAGAAATCTTATTTAACTTATTTAACAATAAGGCTAATCACAGGACCACGCAGCTAACGCGGAACGGGTTTGCTCCATTGGATTGCCAGTGCATAAATAAAGTAAATCGTTAAATAATGCAATGCTTTTTAGAAAAATGAAACCATTATAAGACTCAAGTCCTATCACATAATGCAACGCAAACCGGAGGATAGAGTTTTACCTTATAATGGTCAAAAATGCTTGATACGATAAAACGGAGTTGATATTATTATAGTGTATATATGTTTCAAAAACATTTCAATCATAATGTATCAATCATAGACGGCATAACTACCATATACTATGTCGCCATACTAGTTATACAATCAAAACCGCAAGGTTCGTATTGGAAGTTGGATTTCCATCATGAATGACGGCAAAAGATAGTCCTTACCGAATTCGAGACACTCTAGCCCGTGCCTCAAGATACAGTCGCAACCGCACCTGGATCTTCAGGGCCGGTCATCCATCGATGATTAGTAATACCTGAACAATACGTTTCCCCGCCCTATGGGGCGTAAATAGAGCCACTAGGGACTCAAATTACTGAGGCACCTCATTCCATCATCCACATAAGTAAAAATGTCAGGGCTGGTAAGTAGATGACACCACTTCTAGCTAGAAAGAAACATATGTCCTCCATGCAGTCCTTACTCCTGTTTCTGGTTCATACCGGGGTGTGAGGCTCACGAGGTAACGCTACACAAATCTATGTTAATTAAAGTCGTGCTTTGATCATCAACCACAAGACTATGCTTTTCAACAATAAGGCTTGATCATTTGCATCTTAGCATGCCACATTGTCAATCCATACCATACCATTGATTTCTGCAAATATATAACCTCTAAGCTCGTACGTCTCAGAGAAGGGTGTTATACAAGAGAATAAATTCTTCGCCACCAACAGATATATATTTAGCAGGGATCAACGAATACAGCATAAAGGAATACAACGTCAGACATACCATCCATTTACAAGTCTGTTCTGGGTCTGAACAAAACCGGAGACACCTTATTCCTCGTCCCATATGTCCAATACAGGAGTGAGGTGCTCGCATATATGGTCGATCTCCAAGTACGTCTGGACAATCACCACTTATTACCTTGTCTTGGGTGGCTGCCCAATCAAGACATCAGTAATCATCCAAACGATATGAAGATCTCCGGTCTTCTACCACCGTCTTCATCTTCGACTTTTAAATGTCGTAGTAATTATTCAGAATGGGTTAAACCCGGTTTTTCTGAATAACTCGTGTATTTTATAATCAATGATAAAGTGCTATAAAAACACATCAAGTGCCTCATTCCAATTCAGAATATTCTTTTAAATAAAATATTCACATTATTGGGGAAAGGTTCCCATTAATTTTATCAAAGATAAATTATTTAAATTTATCCTTTAATATTCTTTTTAAAATATTAATTTAAAACTACAATTTGGTTTTAATATCAAAAATCATTAATTAATGATTATTCAATTTAAGAAATAAATCTTATCTTTTAACTGGGTTAAAGAACTAATGTCTTTTAAAACACAGTTTACGATAAACCCAAAATCGTCTTCCATTAAATATGGAATTTTCACAGAAATCAAATTAATATATAATCGATATAAATTTTTGTATCAGACTAATAATATAAATGGAATAACTGCTAAGCCCTTTTAAATTCCAAATATAGTAGCAAACTTCATCCACAAGAGCTCATCTCGATTATTATTAAATCGAATTCCATTCAATTCCAATTTAATATATTAAATTGGAAAAAAACTTTATTTTGGAAAATTCCCATTTAAATCTTAAAAAAAGATTTATAAACTCCAAATCATAACCTCACTATTAATTGGGTTAAAGAACGAATGTCGTTTAAAACACAGTTCACGATAAACCCAATTTACATTTCATTTTATTCCAATTATTAAATATAATTGAAAACTCCAAAATCTTAATTAAAAGATTTATTCTTTTCATACGGGGTTCAAAAATAGTGTTATTTAAGACACCATTCACGACAAATCCAAAAATCCAATTTATTTAATTTAATTCCAATTAAATATTAATAAATTGGAAAACTTCATCAAATCTTAATTTAAAGATTTATTCTAGTTAATAACTCGCTCATTTTGATAATAATATATTTTTATCTTTTCAAATATGGAATTTTTCGTTCAAAATCATTTATTATGATTTTACATAATTTTTTCATATTTTTAATAATTTTATTAAGGGCTTTACAGTCGATTTCCATGAACGGTCATCGAACTGCACTTACAGTGACCTTTTCTGAAATTGGTTTGGACATAATTCCAAATCCAACCGTTAGATTTCAAAACTCTTATATTCATTGGAAAGCTCTTTTCGATACGAACCCAACGGTTCCAAGTTTAGGAGAACCCAACGGTCGGATCTCCCGTCACATCAATTTGAAGTTAATGGTCGAAATTCGCGAACAATCGTTGCGCGGCGCATTCTATTCAGGCCGTTATATATATATATATATAATATCGCCGATTTCTATTTAAAATGTATTTATAGAATGTTTTTACAAATTTGTTTTAAAATGATTTTGACTTCATTTTCAGTTTTAAAGAAAAATTGAATATTCTATATTTTATCATATTAAAATATTTATATTTTCAAAATATTCGATTTACAAATCACTTCTTTTTATATTCATTATAAAATGAATAAAACCGATCGATAAACCCATTCAGGTAAAAAATGGCGTTCCTTCATAACACGACTTCATATTTCAACATTTTTATGCTTCATTGAATATTATTCTAAAATATTCATTATTTTAAAATATTCTTTATTTACAAGACTCTTTACTTTAAAATATTCCTTATATAAAGATGTTCTTTATTTTAAAGCATTGTTTTATTAAAAGTATTTTGAATCGGAACGCGACTCAATCAATTACCATATAAATTCGGTCATATGGATTTCATACATTGCATATGTATAACAGTAATGATAAATAACAATCCATTCACATCCAAAGTGAAATTTATAACTGTGTGAGCATTAAAATAAATAAATAACGCTCATCACAGATTGCCAATCTATCGATTGACATACAACTAAATATTGGGACTTGTGTATGACAAATATCTTCCCAATACCCGTGTGGGGTTTTCAAACAACAACAATTTATATAAATAAATCATTGGTTAACAAATTTAACCAATTCTGATGTCGAACAAAAAGAATATTTTATTCGCATTACATTTTCTATGATTCTAATGGCGAACAAAAAGAATATTTTATTCGCATTACATTTCTATTTTAAACATGGCAAATAAAAAGAAATACTTTTATTTGTATGACATGTTTCATATTTTAACGACAAAATAAAAGACAATTTTGTTTTGTCGACAATTCCTATTTCAACATAATTGGAAGTGATACTTTTATATGTCGACAATTCCTATTTCAACATATATGAAAGTGGTATTTTTGTTTGTCGACAATTCCTATTTCAACATAAATGAAAGGTATTATTGTTTGTCGACAATTCCTATTTCAACATATATGAAAGTGATAAATTTATATGTCAACTCTAAATTAAACAAAAGTGACAAATTTATATCTAAATAAACATTTCTAGCTACAATGTTATTTTAAATCTAAATAAACATTTCTAATGAAAATGACATGTTTATTCTAAATAAACATTTCAAATAAAAATGACATGTTTATCTAATATACCATTTTACAACAAAATGGTATTTTTATACTAATGCAACATTTTATAACAAATGTGTTATTTTCTTCTAATGCAACATTTTGTAACAAAAAGTTTATATATTTTTTTTTTCTAATGCAACATATTTTACTAAAATGACATTTTCTAAACTAAAATGACATTTTTTAAACTAAAATGACATTTTTAATATGACGGCATTCCTAACAAAATGATATCTTTTTACATGGATGACATTTCCTAATAAATAACATTTCTATTAACATGGTATTTCTAATGAAATGATATTTTTATATAAATGACATTTTCTAAACAAAATGATATTTCGATTAACATGGCATGATTCTAAATAAATGACCTTTTATTTCACATAACATTTTCCAAATAAAAAGACATTTCTATTCTAACATAAACATTTCTAATAAAATGATATTTTTATCTAACTTTACTTTTTATAATAAAAATGATATTTCTTTCTAACATTTCATTTTATAATAAAAATGATATTTTTGTCTAACATTACATTTTATAATCAAAATGATATTTTTGTCTAACATGACAATTTCAACAAAAATGATATTTTAGTTCTAATAAAACACTTTATATAAAATGACATTTCTATCAATAATGACGTTATTATTTCTAATATGATATTTCTAACCAATTGACCTTTTTATTCCAGATACACATTTCTAATAAAGATGATCTTTTTATCTAACATGACATTCTATGACAAAGATGATATTTTTATTCTAATGCAACATTTTATACTAAAGATGTTATTTTTATTCTAAGGTAACATTTCATAACAAAATGGTATTTTTGTAACTACAATTTATACATTAACATAACAAATAAAATTAATGTTTTTATGTATATGCAAATCTTACTTTTAATATAACAATAAAAGTGATATTTTTATTTTTAACAATTCTAGTTCAACACAAAATGACATTCTTACTTTGTTGATTCTAAATCAACAAAAAAAAGACAATTTTATTTGCTGATTCTAATTCAACAAAAAGCACAATTTCATTGTAGATCTAGATCTAATAAAACATGAATATCACAATCCACCGAAATCCACCGCAATCCACAAACAACTAATTTAAATCTCAAACATCACTAACATCGCAGATCTGAATTATCAACATACATACAATGATTTTAAAAGCGATAAAAATAATTAAAATTTAATTTAATTATCAAATCAGAATTCTCACATTGATCTTTGTCTGAATTTCAACATGCTCCGTTTTTGCTCTAGTCAGTTCCAGGTCGTAGATCTCGGAAAGATGATTCCAACGCAACTGGAATTACTGAATTCTGACTTCGTATGAAAGAGATACACAATTTTAAATTTTAAATTATACTAGAATAAATACTTTTCCCTCACCCCATTATCGTTTGCCACGTCAGCACCGAGGTGTGCATCTCCTCCTTCATGTGTGCATTGCTCCAGGGAAAACTGAACCCAAACTGTCGTTGTTTCTCCCTCCAAATCGCTGGCTCCACACTCCATCTGCTCCTGATCGGATAACTCTACACGACAACCGTCGGTGATGCCAACCACCTCCCGGAGTTGCATGCTACTCGATGTCCCTCTCGTGCCTCAAAGTGCGTGCGAACTGCCGAGTTTTCAGGCCCAAAATCCCACCGATCACCAAATTAAAACCGATCTACACCGCATGGAATTCAAGATCTGAAGAAGCTCTTTCATTTTCTCTTTATAACTTATTGAAATTATTGAATGGATTTTGGGTGATTATCGTTTTAATTTCGAACGATGTCGGCCATTTGTTTTAGAAAGGGGCGGCTAGGTTTCTGTTGGCTGTAATGATTCGAAATTCACTCGGACCTAATCGATCGTTAAATCGACTAAGATCGTTCAAAACTCGAATACGCTAACTCTGGGCATACAACACACTAGAACAAATAACAGAAGACTTTTATAAACATTATAATAATGTTACATCAGAGTACAGAATATCAGAGTACATCGATTAAATAATAATACAACTGAAGATTAAATTACAATAATTGTAACACAATGCAACGGAAGACTATCATTGCTCTGGCCACAGCTTTAAGCTTCGATCTAGAATCCTGCCTAATATATCTGCAAAATAAGCTACTCGGCTGCCCGTGTGGAAAATATGGGCACCCGAGTTTGCAAGTGAAACAAACTACAGGTCAGTCATGGGACTGGTATGAGAAATCTTGCTTAACCTATTTAATAATAGGGTCAATCACAGGACCACGCCGCTAACGCGGAACGGGTTTACTCCATTGGATTGCTAGTGCGTAAACATCAACCATAAATAAACATATGGATCTACAATGCATCAATCAACATGCAATTCCTTAATCTACACATTTAGGCTTAATCCCTAAACTTAGATTTCAAAATCCAATTCACTTTACAGAATTTATTTCTTTGGACTTTATTTCCCGATTTCTTTTATTTGTCATTAGAATACATAGAAAAGTTTAAATATAAAAAATTACATTTTATTGTATATAAGAAGCAATGAGAAATGATCATTATTTGAAATAGAAAAGATCAACCTTATCCTTAACTTTAACACGGGCAGTCGAGTAGCTTCTTTTGCATATATTCATTTCTTAAGCAGGATTCTGGATCGAAGCTTAAAGCCATGTCCAGAGCACTGTTAGCCTTCCGCTGTGTTAGTGTTATTAGTTCCACTGCCTTGTATTATATTTATTGTAATTTAATCTTCCGATGTATTATTATTTATCGATGTACTCTGATATTCTGTACTCTGATGTAACATTACTATAATGTTTATAAAAGTCTTCTGTTATTTGTTCTGATGTATTGTATTCCCAAAGTTAACGTATGCGGGATTTGAACGGTTTTACTCGATTTTACGATCGATTAGGTCCGGGCGAAATCCGTATCGTTATAGTTGGTATCAAAGCTCTGGTTAGCTCAAATCTTTGGGGTACAACTCGTTAGAACGGAACAAAAGACTCATCAGAAGTTGGATTAGTAATATCCTATAAAAGAATACTCATTAGAGATAGGATCAGTAGTATCCTAGAATGAGAAAACTCATTAGAGATGGTGTTAGTAATGCCCTAGAATGAGTTGAGAGTGACAAGTATATAATTAACGTATTTGTGATTATATATATAATCCGATCGTAGAAAACATGATTTTTAAATATATAAAAGTTATATATATTGAAAAGCTAATCAGCTAATTGATTGATAAATATGTTGTGTGATTATTAGTTTGACTAAGAAAATTATTGAAACCAATAAAAGAATTAAAATTTAGTTGGTTAATTAAACAACTTTTAGCTTCGTTTCTTTTCGAGGATGGTAAGATTTTAAGTGGGGGAGATTGTAACAACCAGCAATTTCTAAACCAATTTAAAAAATTTATTTTAGAAATTTTAATGGATTCTGAATATATAAATTAATTTATTTTAAATAATAATGACTAAAAATTTATTTTAAATCGAAGTTAAAATGATTTTTTTTATTTTAATTATAAAAGGAGTTTAAAATAGCACGATAGTTTGAAAATTTGAATTCAAACTTTGACTGACTGTACAGGATGAAAAATAAATCGGATTTTGCTGAAACCAAAAATATTAGAATCTATTTAAAAATATCTTTCCAACGAATCCGAAAAATTGAAATTTCATAGCGGGAATCAAAAGTTATGTCCAATTTAAAATTCAGAATAGTCACTATAGAATATATATATATATATATATATATATATATATATATATTAAAAATAGCCATTTTTCAAATGACCTCCATTTTTGATGAAACCACTTTTGTTGGAACTGGAATGTCAAATTATTACTAGATTCCAATTTTCATAATTTTTCGAAATAATGTGTGGGCATGTTAAAAGAAAATGTGTTTTGACCATTTCAGTCAAATTGGATCGACCAGAAAATGGCCATTTTTTGGACGATCTCCAAATTTGACGAAATTAGTTTTGTTAGGACTGTATCGCCAAAACATAACTAGAAATAATTTTTCTGTAATTTTCAGAGTCAGTATGTGGCCTCGGTAATATAAAATGTACGATCAAATTTAATAATTAAATGATTTATATTTTAAAATAAAGAAAAGTGGGCTGAGATGATCGAATAGGCTGACAAGACCTAGCCCATTGTGTCCGGAACGGGAGTATTTGGCTAGAGGGAACATAAGTTGGGCTGAATTTGGAGATAATAGGACTAACGGGTCTTCTTTGTTAATAAATGAATTTAATTTATATTTTATTATAAATAACTAAGAAATAAACAAACCCTAATCCCTCAATAGAAACCTAGCCACCCCTTTCTAAAACAAATGGCCGACACTGTTCGAAATTAAAACGATAATCACCCAAAATCCATTCAATAATTTCAATAAGTTATAAAGACAAAATGAAAGAGCTTCTTCAGATCTTGAATTCCATAAGATAGAGATCGGTTTTAATGTGGTGATCAGCGGGATTTTGGGCCAGAAACCTCGGCAGTTCGCATGCACTTTGAGAAGCGAGAGGGACATCGAGTTGCACGCAACTCCGGGAGGTGGTTGGCGTCACCGGCGGCTATCGTGTGGAGTTGTCCGATCAAGAGCAGATGGAGTGTGGAGCCAGCGATTTAGAGGGAGAAACAACGACAGTTTGGGTTCTGTTTTCCCTGGAGCAACGCACGCATGAAGGAGGAGATGCACACCTCGGTACTGACGTGGCAAACGATAATGGGGTGAGGGAAAAGTATTTATTCTAGTATAATTTAAAATTGAAAATTGTGTTTCTCTTTCATACGAAGTTCGAATTCAGTAATTCCAGTTGCGTTGGAATCATCTTCCCGAGATCTACGACCTGGAACTGACTAGAGCAGAAACGAAGCATGTTGTAATTCAAACAAAAATCAATGTGAGAATTCTGATTTGATAATTAAATTAAATTTTAATTATTTTTCTCACTTTTAAAATCATTGTATGTATGTTGATAATTCAGATCTACGATGTTAGTGATGTTTGAGATTTAAATTAGTTGTTTGTGGATTGCGGTGGATTGTGATGTTCATGTTTTGTTAGATCTAGATCTACAATAAAATTGTGCTTTTTTGTTGAATTAGAATCAGCAAATAAAATTGTCTTTTTTTGTTAATTTAGAATCAACAAAGTAAGAATGTCATTTTGTATTGAACTAGAACTGTTAAAAATAAAAATATCATTTTTATTGTTATATTAAAAGTAAGATTTGCATATACATAAAAACATTAATTTTATTTGTTATGTTAATGTACAAATTATAGTTACAAAAATACCATTTTGTTATGAAATGTTACCTTAGAATAAAAATAACATCTTTAGTATAAAATGTTACATTAGAATAAAAATATCATCTTTGTCATAGAATGTCATGTTAGATAAAAAGATCATATTTATTAGAAATGTGTATTTGGAATAAAAAGGTCAATTTATTAGAAATACCATATTAGAAATAATAATGTCATTATTGATAGAAATGTCATTTTACATCAATTGGTTCAGAAATTGCGGGTTGTTACATTCTCCCCCACTTAAAATCTTTTCATCCTCGAAAAGAAACGAAGCTAAAAGTTGTTTAATTAACCAACTAAATTTTAATTCTTTTATTGGTTTCAATAATTTTATTAATCAAACGAATAATCAACACAATCATCAATCAATTAGCTGATTAACTTTTCAAATATATGTAACTTTTATATCTACGATCCGATTATATATATAATCACAAATACGTTAATTATATACTTGTCACTCTCAACACATTCTAGTGCATTACTAACCCCATCTCTAACGGGTTTTCTCATTCTAGAATACTACTGATCCTATCTCTAATGAGTATTCTTTTATAGGATATTACTAATCCTACCTCGGATGAGTCTTTTGTTCCGTTCTAACGAGTTGTATCCCAAAGATTTGAGCTAACCAGAGCTCTGATACCAACTATAATGATACGGATTTCGCCTGAACCTAATCGATCGTAAAATCGACTAAAATCGTTCAAATCCCACATACGTTAATTTTGGGAATACAATACATCAGAACAAATAACAGAAGACTTTTATAAACATTATAATAATGTTACATCAGAGTACATAATATCAGAGTACATCGATAAATAATAATACAGCGGAAGATTAAATTACAATAAATATAATACAAGGTAGCGGAACTAATAACACTAACACAGCGGAAGGCTACAAGTGCTCTGGACACAGCTTTAAGCTTTGATCTAGAATCCTGCTACAGAAATGAATATCTACAAAAGAAGCTACTCGACTCCCCGTATGGAAAAGGGGGCACCTGAGTTTGCAAAGTGAAACAAACTACAGGTCAGTCATGGGACTGGTATGAGAAATCTTATTTAACTTATTTATCAATAAGGCTAATCACAGGACCACGCCACTAACGCAGACCGGGTTTACTCCATTGGATTGCCAGTGCATAAATAAAGTAAATCATTGAATAACGCAATGCTTTTTAGAAAAATGAAACCATTATAAAACTCAAGTCCCATCACACAATGCAACGCAAATCGGGGGATAGAGTTTTACCTTATAATGGTCAAAAATGCTTGATACGATAAAATGGAGTTGATATTATTATAGCGTATATATGTTTCAAAAACATTTCAATCATAATGTATCAATCATAGACGGCATAGCTACCAGATACTATGTCGCCATACTAGTTATACAATCAAAACTGCAAGGGTCGTATTGGAAGTTGGATTTCCATCATGAACTAAGGAAAAAGATAGTCCTTACCAAATTCGAGACACTCTAGCCCGTGCCTCAGGATACAGTCGCAACCGCACCTGGATCTTTAGGGTCGGTCATCCGTCGATGATTAGTAATACCTGAACAATACGTTTCCTCGCCCTATGGTGCGTAAATAGAGCCACTAGGGACTCAAATAATCGAGACGCCTCATTCCATCATCCACATAAGTAAAAATGTCAGGGCTGGTTAGTCGCTGACACCGCTTTTAGCTAGAAAGAAACGTATGTCCTCCCTGCAGTCCTTACTCCCGTTTTTGGTTCATACCGGGATGTGAGGCTCGCGAAGTAACGCTACACAAAGCTATGCTAATTAAAGCTGTGCTTTGATCATCAACCACAAGGCTCTGCTTTTCAACAATAAGCCTTGATCATTTGCATCTTAGCATGCCACATTGTCAATCCATACCATACCATTGATTTCTGTCAATATATAACCACTAAGCTCGTACGTCTCAGAGAAGGATGTTATGCAAGGGAATAAATTCTCCGCCACCAACAAATATATATTTAGCAAAGATCAACGAATACAGCATAAAGGAATACAACGTCAGACATACCATCCATTTACAAGTCCGTTCTGGGTCTGAACGAAACCGGAGACATCCTATTCCTCGTCCCATATGTCCAATACAGGAGTGAGGCGCTCGCATATCCGGTCGATATCCAAGTACGTCTGGACGATCACCACTTATTACCTTGTCTTGGGTGGTCGCCTAATCAAGACATCAGTAACCATCCAAACGATTTGAAGATCTGCGGTCTTCAACCACCGTCTTCATCTTCGACTTTTAATTGTCGTAGTAATTATTCAGAATGGGTTAAACCCGGTCTTTCCGAATAACTCGCGTATTTTATAATCAATAATAAAGTGCCATAAAAACACATCAAGCACCTTATTCCAATTCAGAATATTCTTTTAAATAAAATATTCACATTATTGGGGAAAGGTTCCCATTAATTTTATCAAAGATAAATTCTTTAAATTTATCCTTTAATCTTCTTTTTAAAAGATTCATTTGAAACTCCAATTTGGTTTTAACATCAAAAATCATTATTTAATGATTATTCAATTTAAGAAATAAATCTTATCTTTTAACTGGGTTAAAGAACTAATGTCTTTTAAAACACAGTTCACGATAAACCCAAAACCGTCTTCCATTAAATATGGAATTTTCACAGAAATCAAATCAATATATAATCGATATGAATTTCTGTATCAGACTAATAATATAAATGGAATAACGGCGAACCCGTTTTAAATTCCATATATAGTAACAATCTTCATTCACAGGAGATCATCTCGATTATTATTAAATCAAATTCCATTCAATTCCAATTTAATATTAAATTGGAAAAAACTTTATTTTGGAAAATTCCCATTTAAATCTTAAATAAAGATTTATAAATTCCAAATCATAACCTCACTGTTAATTGGGTTAAAGAGCGAATTTCGTTTAAAACACGGTTCGCGGTAAACCCAATTTACATTTCATTTTATTCCAATTATTAATAATTGAAAACTCTAAAATCTTAATTAAAAGATTTATTCTTTTCATACGAGGTTCAAAAACAAGTGTTATTCAAGACACCATTCACGACAAACCCAAACATCTAATTTATTTAGTTTAATTCCAATTAAATATTAATAAATTGGAAATTTTCATCGAATCTTAATTTTAAGATTTATTCTAGTTAATAACTAGTTCATTTTGATAAAAATATATTTTTATCTTTTCAAATATGGTATTTTTCATCCAAAATCATTTATCATGATTTTACATAATTTTTTCATATTTTTAATAATTTTATTAAGGCCTTTAGAGTCGATTTCCATGAACGGTCATCGAACTGCACTTACAACGACCTTTTTTGAAATTTATTTGGACATAATTCGAAATCCAACCGTTAGATTTCAAAACTCTAATATTCGTTGTAAAGCTCTTTTCGATACAAACCCAACGGTTCCTGTTTTAGGAGAATCCGACGGTCGGATCTCCCGTCACATCAATTTGAAGTTAATGGTTGATATTCGCGAACGGTCGCTGTGCGGCTCGTTCTATTCAGGCCTATATATATATATATATATATATATATATATATATATAATATCGTCGATTTCTATTTAAAACGTATTTATAGAATGGTTTTATAAATTTATTTTAAAATGATTTTAACTTCATTTTCCATTTTAAAGCAAAATTGAATATTCTACATTTTATCATATTAAAATATTTATATTTTCAAAATATTCGATTTATAAATCACTTCTTTTTATATTCATTATAAAATGAATAAAACTGATCGATAAACCCGTTCGGGTTAAAAATGGCGTTCCTTCATAACACGACTTCATATTTCAACAGTTTTATTCTTCTTTGAATATTATTCTAAAATATTCATTATTTTAAAATATTCTTTATTTACAAGATTCTTTACTTTAAAATATTCCTTATATTAAGATGTTCTTTATTTTAAAGTATTGTTTTATTAAAAGTATCCTGAATCAGAATGCGACGCAATCAATTACCATATAAATTCGATCATATGGATTTCATACATTGCATATGTATAACAGTAATGATAAATAACAGTCCGTTCACATCCAGAGTGAAATTTATAACTGTGTGAGCATTAAAATAAATAAATAACGCTCATCACAGATTGTCAATCTATCGACTGAATACAACTAAATATTGGGAATTGTGTATGACAAATATCTTCTCAATACCCGTGTGGGGTTTTCAAACAACAACAATTTATACAAATAAATCATTGGTTAACAAATTTAACCAATTCTGATGTCGAACAAAAAGAATATTATTTTCGCATTACATTTTCTGTGATTCTAATGGCGAATAAAAAGAATATTTTATTCGCATTACATTTCTATTTTAAACATGGCAAATAAAAAGAAATATTTTTATTTGTATGACATGTTTCATATTTTAACGACAAAATAAAAGACAATTTTGTTTTGTCGACAATTCCTATTTCAACATAAATGGAAGTGATACTTTTATATGTCGGCAATTCCTATTTCAACATAAATGAAAGTGGTATTTTTGTTTATCGATAATTCCTATTTCAACATAAATGAAAGTGGTATTTTTGTTTGTTGACAATTCCTATTTCAACATAAATGAAAGTGATAAATTTATATGTCAATTCTAAATTAAACAAAAGTGAAAAATTTATATCTAAATAAACATTTCTAGCTACAATGTTATTTTTAATCTAAATAAACATTTCTAATGAAAATGACATGTTTATTCCAAATAAACATTTCAAATAAAAATGACATGTTTATCTAATATACCATTTTATAACAAAATGGTATTTTTATACTAATGCAACATTTTATAACAAAAGTGTTATTTTCTTCTAATGTAACATTTTGTAACAAAAATGTTATATTTTTTTTCTAATGCAACATATTTTTACTAAAATGACATTTTCTAAACTAAAATGACATTTTAAAACTAAAATGACATTTTATTATGACGACATTCCTAACAAAATGATATCTTTTTACATGGATGATATTTCCTAATAAATAACATTTCTATTAATATGGTATTTCTAATGATATGATATTTTTATATAAATGATATTTTCTAAATAAAATGATATTTCAATTAACATGGCATGATTCTAAATAAATGACCTTTTATTTCACATAACATTTTCCAAATAAAAAGACATTTCTATTCTAACATAAACACTTCTAATAAAATGATATTTTTATCTAACTTTACTTTTTATAATAAAAATGATATTTCTTTCTAACATTTCATTTTATAATAAAATGATACTTTTGTCTAACATTACATTTTATAATAAAAATGATATTTTTGTCTAACATGATAATTTCAACAAAAATGATATTTTAATTCTAATAAAACATTTATATAAAATGACATTTCTATCAATAATGACATTATTATTTCTAATATGATATTTCTAACCAATTGACCTTTTTATTCCAAATACACATTTCTAATAAAGATGATCTTTTTATCTAACATGGCATTCTAAAGATGATATTTTTATTCTAATGCAACATTTAATACTAAAGATGTTATTTTTATTCTAAGGTAACATTTCATAACAAAATGGTATTTTTGTAACTACAATTTATACATTAACATAACAAATAAAATTAATGTTTTTATGTATATGCAAATCTTACTTTTAATATAACAATAAAAATGATATTTTTATTTTTAACAATTCTAGTTCAACACAAAATGACATTCTTACTTTGTTGATTCTAAATCAACAAAAGAAGACAATTTTATTTGCTGATTCTAATTCTACAAAAAAGCACAATTTTATTGTAGATCTAGATCTAACAAAACATGAACATCACAATCCACCGCAATCCACAAACAACTAATTTAAATCTCAAACATCACTAACATCGCAGATCTGAATTATCAATGTACATACAATGATTTTAAAAGCGAGAAAAATAATTAAAATTTAATTTAATTATCAAATCAAAATTCTCACATCGATTTTTGTTTGAATTTCGACATGCTCCGTTTCTGCTCTAGTCAATTTCAGGTCGTAGATCTCAGAAAGATGATTCCAACGCAACTGAAATTACTGAATTCTGACTTCGTATGAAAGAGATACACAATTTTAAACATTCGAAATTTAAATTATACTAGAATAAATACTTTTCCCTCACCCCATTATCTTTTGCCACGTCAGCACCGAGGTGTGCATCTCCTCCTTCACGCGTGCGTTGTCCAGGGAAAACTGAACCCAAACTGTCGTTGTTTCTCCCTCCAGATCGCTGGCTCCACACTCCATCTGCTCCTGATCGGACAACTCCACACGACAGCCGCCGGCGACGCCAACCAACCCTCCCCCCCCCCCCCCCGGAGTTGCATGCAACTCGTTATCCCTCTCGCCCCTCAAAATGCATGCGAACTGCCAAGGTTTTAGGCCCAAAATCCCACCGATCACGACATTAAAACTGATCTCCACCGTATGGAGTTCAAGATCTGAAGAAGCTCTTTCATTTTCTCTTTATAACTTATTGAAATTATTGAATGGATTTTGGGTGATTATCGTTTTAATTTCGAACGATGTCGGCCATTTGTTTTAGAAAGGGGCGGCTAGGTTTCTGTTGAGGGATTAGGGTTTGATTATTTCTTAGTTATTTATAATATAATATAAATTAAATTCATTTATTAACAAAGAAGGCCCGTTAATCCTATTAGCTCCAAATTCAGCCCAACTTATGTTGCCTCTAGCAAAATACCCCCGTTTCGGACACAATGGGCTAGGTCTTGTTAGCCTATTCGATCGTTTCAGCCCACTTTCTTTATTTTAAAATGCAAATCATTTAATTATTAAATTTGATCCTAAATTTTAATTTCCCGAGGCCACATACTGACTCTAAAAATTGCAGAAAAATTATTTCTAGTTATATTTTTGCGATACGGTCCTAACAAAATTAATTTCGTCGAATTTGGAGATCGTTTGAAAAATGGCCATTTTCTGGTCGATCCCATTTGACTAAAATGGTCAGAACACATTTTCTTTAGCCACGCTCACACATTAATTCAGAAAATTATGAAAATTGGAATCTAGCAATAATTTGACATTCCGGTTCCAATAAAAGTGGTTTTGTTGAAAACGGAGGTCGTTTGAAAAATGGCTATTTTTAATATTAATATATATATATATATATATATATATATATAAATTCTATAGCGACTATTCTGAATTTTAAACTGGACATAACTTTTAATTCCAGCTATGAAATTTCAATTTTTTAGATTCGTTGGAAAGATATTTTTAAATAGATTATAATATTTTTGGTTTCATCAAAATCCGATTTATTTTGCATCCTATACAGTCAGTCAAAGTTTGAATTCAAAATTTCAAACTACCGTGCTATTTTAAACTCCTTTTATAATTAAAATAAAATTTTGTTTTAACTTCGATTTAAAATAATTTTTTGTCGTTATTATTTAAAATAAATTATTTTAAATATTCAAAATCCATTAAAATTTCTAAAATAAAAATTTTAAATTGGTTCAGAAATTGCAGGTTGTTACACCAACATTTAATATTAACAGATTTTAAATAAAATTCCATTTTGGATTTCCAATTTAAAAATATGTTCCATCAAAAATAGTTGGAGATGAACTGGACTGACTCTCACTAGATTGACAACTAGGATCCATGATTCTAGGGTTAATGAAATTACCAGGCTCTAATACCACTTGTTTGATCTAGATTAACCCTAGAGGGGGTGAATAGGGTTTATTGAAAAGTAAGCGAGATATTAAAAATATCAATTCATAGAATGCAATAAAAAATAAATGCAGAAAGGTAAATGACACAAGATATACCCAGCTTCGGCAAAATCCTGCCTACTGCTGCATTCCTAAGGTTTCTACAAGGTAATAGAATAGATCCCGCTTGCAAGGCCATGTAAACTCGCGAACCTCTCGCTCCTATTCTTATCCTACGCTCAAAACACTAGACTGATCTAATCCTCTAGATCAGATTTTCCCGGAATACAAACCCGTATCCCTAGTTTTTACAGACTCTAGTAAACTGCCAGCTATATCCCTAACTGGATTCCCTAGAATTTTACAGACTCTAGAAACTGATCAGACGGTTTACAAAATGAAATAAAAACAATACAAAGTAAAAAAACAAATAAAAGAAAGTCCATTTTCCTATATTAAATCCAAGAGGCCCGGCCCATTTCTTTGTAAAGACAATTCCCCTTTGCTTTGTTCTTCTGGAAATAAATGGCGGCCGAGATGAAGATTAGGGTTTTCTCTTAGATACTCCAAATCGCGACTTTATGGTGATTTAGATTGATTCTCTGAAACTCAAATTTGTGTTGGTCATACGTTGATCGATTTGAGCTCTCTGCAATCGAAACCCTTATGAGTTTAACACTGGTTTTGTAATAACCCGAAAATCTGGGCCAGTTTAAAATTTTTATTTTGGCAATTTTAGCGAATTTTGAATATTTAAAATAGATTATTTTAAATAATATTGACGAGAAATTTATTTTGAATATAATTCGAACGTATATATTATACGCGTCGTCGTTAGAATATAAATATTTATATATAATTATAAATAGAATTGAAAATGGCGCGGTAGTTCGATAATTCGATTTCAAACTTCAATTGAATGTGTCGGGTGCAAAACAATCCGGATTTTAGTGAAACCAAAAATAATAGGATCTAATAGATAATATCTTTCCAACGAATCCGACAAATCAAGGTTTCATAGCGGGAATCAAAAGATATGTCCAGTTGAAAATTCTGAATAGTCGCTATGGAATTCAGGCCCTTAAAAATGGACATTTTGCAAATGACCTCGGAATTCGACGAAACCAGTTTTGTTGGGTCCGTGATGCTAAATTATTGCTAGATTCCAAATTTCATAATTTTTCGAATCAATATGTGAGCGTGGCAAAGGAAAACGTGTTTGACCAGTTTCAGTTGATTTTAATCGACTGGAAAATGGCCATTTTTCCAACGGCCTCAGAATTCGACGAAACTAGTTTTGGTAGGACCGTATCGTCAATACGAAGCTAGAAAATATTTTTCGAGAATTTTTAAAGTTCGTATGTGACCCCGGTAATTTGAAATGTACGTTTAAAATTCAATATACTAATTTAAATGTAAATTTAACGGAAACTGATTCAAACGATCAAATCAACCTACGATACATATCCCATTGTGTTCGGAATAGGGGTAATATGCTATGGACGACAGGCGGTGGCCCTCGTTTCGAGGTCGTATGTAAAAGTCAACTTTTTGAAATATAAATTAATTAAATAAATTAAAATTTTCTTTTGCATATACCCCCCCCCCCCCCCCCCCGTTTATATTTCAACCCGATCAGAAAAAAAAAGGAGAAACGAAGGGAGGGAGGCGCTCCTCCCAGCAGCACCGCCGCGACCCCCTGGCGCGCCGCCACTACGGCGTGGCCCCCCCGTCTTCCCCCATCCTCCAGCTTCTCCTCCTCTTCGTTCGACTCCACCGCCCCTCCCATCGCAATCGCGATTTCCCCCTCCTCCGCCATCGATTCGCGAGCCTCCCCCTTCGAAACCCCTGCTCCGCCCGCCTCCTTCTTCTTCCTGCTCTCCTCCTCCCTGACCCCACCTGCCGTGACCCAGACCCGACAGCCGAACCCACCCAGACCCGAACCCGCAAACCCCCCCCTTCTTCGACAAAATTGACTGTAAGTTTTCATGTTAATTTTGTTTTTATTTATATAATTTATTTACTTTATTATTTATTTTTCAGATTAGGATTTTTAAAAGAAAGTATAGTAAAGTTTGATTTTAAGGCAAGATTTGATTTTTATTTGGTAAAAGATACGATCTTTATATTTTTAAAGTAATAAAAATATAGTTTTTATATTTTTAAAGAATTAAAAATATAGTCTTTACTATATAGAAATATTAAAAATATGATTTTTATATTTTTAAAGTATTAAAAATATAATCTTTATAGGATAGAGAATATAAAAATATCATCTTTGTGTATGTAACGAAATAAAAATGTGATTTTTATTTTATATATGTTGAAATAAAGAGGGAATTTTTATAGTGAGGAAAGGAGAAAACTTTATTTTTATAAAGGCGAAAACTTTATTTTTATAAAGACGAAAACTTTATTTTTATAAAGGCGAAAACTTTATTTTTATAAAGGCGAAAACTTTATTTTTATAAAGGCGAAAACTTTATTTTTATAAAGGCGAAATCAATATTTTTGAAATAGAATTTTTATCTATATGACACCATAGTAAAAATTCGATTTTTATATATTGAATAGCATAGTAAAAATTCGATTTCTAAATATATGAGGTGATTATAAAAATATGATTTTTAAATTGAAAGTAAATAAATAAAAATGTGAATTTTATTTTAAAGACATCGAAATATAAAAATGTGTGATTTTTTATATATGTAGTGACTACGGGCAACGAAGATGATAAAAAGGCGAGAATGAAGAAGATTTCTATCAAAGAAGAGTCAAGGTGTTTGGATAGCTATTGGTGAGAACTTCTCACTCAAAATTCTTTTTCTAGTTATATATATATATACTAGGATGTAGACGGTGTTTAGTAGCACCCGACACCCGTCATCCACAGACCATGGATGGCTTGTTTGTTAAATTGTTTGGTTGAGTAGTTAGTTAGAATATTTGATTGAATGGAAATTGTTTGGTGAAATGAAATTGATTTGATTGATGTGTGAATGGCGTGGGCCTTCACTAGACCGGGGATAAGGCTAGGCCTTGTCCCGTTTCCAGTATCGTGCCGTTATGCCGCCGAAATTTTCTAAAATATGTTAGAAAAATAAAAATATCATTTTATTTAAAGAATGAACTGAACAGAAATTCATATGTTGGAATAAAATGTTTTATCGTTAAAAATATAATTTTTAACGTGAATGTGAATAAATAAATATTCATTTACAAACCAGACGGTTTGTTTATGTACACCTATTTGAAGGACATTGATTGGGTCGATAAATTTTACACATCGCCCAACTGCACAGATAAAATATGCGTTTGATTGTTTGAAACCCCACACGGGTGTTGGGATGAAATTTGAAGTTCACTCATCCTGATTGATTAAATATGTCGATCGATTGATCGACAGGCTGTTATAAGCGTTAGATATCTATATTTGATGCTTATACAGTGTAGTGCACTTTGGTTGATGGTTGATTATTTTTCAATGCTATTATACATGTGTTGTATGAAAATCCATATAATTAACTTTATATGGTAATTGATTGGGCCTCATTCCAATTTGAAAAATAAAGAATAATATAAAATAAAGGTTCATGTGTTGACAGTGCTCATCCATTGAGACTGGTCATGTGTTGAACGAAATATTTTTGATAATAACAACTATTTTGAAAAAGGAAATATTTGAAATAGAATATTTGAAAATAGAAATTTATGAAGCCGTGTTGATTAGATTGACGCCATTTTGACGTGAACGATATTTATATCGATTTTATTCATTTAGAAATGAATTGAATTGAAACGAATGAATTGAATTGAAACGAATTCAAATTGAATTAAAAACGATTTCGAAATGAATTGAATTGAAAACGATTTCGAAATGAATTGAATTGAAAACGATTTCGAAATGAATTGAATTGAAAACGATTTCGAAATGAATTGAATTGAAAACAATTTCGAAATGAATTGAATTGAAAACGATTTCGAAATGAATTGAATTAAAAACGATTTCGAAATAAATTGAATTGAAAACGAATTCAAATTGAATTGAAAGCGAATTGAAATGAATTCAAATTGAATTGAAATTTGAATTGAATAGAAATGAATTTTAAAACGAATTTATAAAGAAGAATTCAATTTTGATTTGAATTGAAATGGAAGTTGAAATTGCTTTTGAAACGAATTTTAAACTATTTATATAATTCGTTTTAAATAGAAATCGACGAAATATATATTATATATATTATATATATATATATATATAATATAATGGCCTGAATAGAACGCGCCGCGCCGCGGCAGTTCGTGAATTTCGACCATTTATTTCAAACGGACATTACGGGAGATCCGACCGTCGGATTCTCCTAAAACCGGAACCGTTGGATTCGTATCGAAAAGAGCTTTCTAACGAATATTAGAAATTTGAAATCTAACTGTTGGATTTGGAGATACGTCCAAATCAAATTCGAAAAAGGTCGCTGTAAGTGCAGTTCGATGGCCGTTGATGGAAATCGACTGTACGGGCCTTGATAAAATTATTAAAAATAGTAATAATTTGTGTAAAATCATAAGAAATGATTTAGAAAGTATTGGGATGAAAAACTCCATATTTGAAAAGATAAAAATAGATTTTTATCGAAATGAACTAGTTTTGAACTAGAATTATAATTCTATTTATTTTTAAATAAATAAATTGAATTCGAAAAGGGTTTTAAAAATAACCAAAATTTCCAATGATTGCATTGGAGTGGATTTGAATCGAAATTGTCTTCGGAATATTTCGATGTTGGAATTCGGGATTATACAGATGTTGTTATGGAAATTTGAAAGATATATATATTTATATCGTTATTTCCAATACGACATTTGTTAATCGTAGAATTTGATATTGAATATAAGCCGGGATATTTTCTATTCAGAGCCTTGTATTTAATATCAAATGTGATTTGGGTTTGTCGTGAATGGTGTCTTCACTAACACTGTTCTTGAACCCAGTTGAGAAAACATTAAATCTTTTTATTTAGATTTAATGAAGTTTACCAATTAAATAATATTTAATTGAAATTGAATTGATATTGATTTTTGGGTTTATCGTGAACAGTGTTTTAAATAACACTTGTTCTTTAACCCGATAATTAATGGAATGTGATTTTGGGTTTATCGTGAACCGTGTTTTAAATGACACTGATTCTTTAACCCAGTCGAAGATTAAAACTAAGTGGAGTTTTAATGAATCTTTAATTAGATTGAAATGATCGAAAATGGAGCATCACCAGTTTTGCTCCAGGCGATAGTTAAATCTTTAATTAGATTTGAACATGAAATGGTAATTGAATTTACCGATAACACTGTGGTGTTAGATATGAAGTATTACCAGTTTTACTTCATGGGATGAATAGGTTGGGATTGGGAAATTAAAACAAATGATTACTTCGGTAAGGTTCGTTAATCCCGACTAGTTTGAATTGAGATTCAAAAATAGAATAAAGAATAAATTCAAGGAATTTATCTTGGATTAAATTAATGGGAACCTTTCCCTATGAATGTGAAATTTAGAAACTAACTGTCGGTTAGCCAAGTAGAATGGTTTTCTGAATATTGATCTGATGTTGGTTTCGGCCTTCGAGGTTAATATTTGGGGAATTATTCTCTTGATTAATTTACGGTTAGTGACTAATGAATTGGAATGAGGCGTATGTTGTGTTTGTGTAACACTTATTTAAAGTATACGCGAGTTATTCGGAAAGACCGGGTTTATCCCATTCTGAATAACTGATACGACGAAAAATCGAAGATGAAGACGGTGGTCGAAGGCCAGAAGTCTTCACGTCGTTTGGGTGACTACTGATGATCTTGATTGGGCTGTACACCCAAGAAGATGGAAACAGTTAGTGATCGTCCAGACGTACTTGGAGATCGATGGATATGCGGGGTACTAGGTGCCTCCGGTTTCGTTCAGACCCAGAACGGACTTGTAAATGGACTGTGTGTCTGACATTGGATTTTAGTCCGTGTGATTGATCTCTATTAAATATATATCTATTTGGCGGCGGAGAATTTATTCTCTTGCTTAACGCCCTTCTCTGAGACGTATGAGCTCAGGGGTTATATATTGATGGATATCAAACGCATGGAGTGAATTGCCTATGTGGCATGCCTAAGTGGCAATTGATCAAGGCTTCTGTTGAAAAGCAAAGTCTTGTGGTGATGATCAAAGCACGGCCTTTGTGGCGTAGCTTTGTGTAACGTTTACTTCGCGAGTTTCACACCCGGTATGAACCAAAAACGGGAGACGGACCTCAGGGAGGGCATGTGTTTCTTTCTAGTTAGAAGTGGCGTCAGTGGTTTTACACGCCCTGACGAGTTTGACTTATGTGGTTGTTGCTGTTGCGAGGCGCCTCGGTTTGATCGGACGATCCGGGTCCGATGGAGTCATTCGTTGGCTCATTTACGCCCCATAGGGCGGGGGAACGCATGTTCAGGGTTTAAGTTTAATCCACATCGGTGGACCGGCCCTGACGATCCAAGGGTCGATGCGCTCTGACCCTGTGGCTCGGGCTAGAGAGTCACGAATCGGTTGAGGACTATCTTTTGCCTCGGTTCATAGATGGGAACCCAATTTCCAAATACGTGACTTTGCGATTTTGATTGTATAACCTATATATGGCGACATAGTGGTATGGGGCATTCATGCCGCCTATGATTGATACTTATGATTTGAAGTTGTTCTATACACTATGCACTTATTATGGTATCAAATAATCTGTTTTAAACGTATCAAGCATTCTTTGGCTGTTATAAGGGAAAACCCTATCCTCGGCTGCGTTGCATTGTGTGATGGGACCTGGGTCTTATAACGGCTTCATTTTTCTTTATTTAGCATTGCGCTGTTTGTTTTATGCACTGGTATTCTTGGGAGGAAACCCGTTCCGTGTTATACGGCGTGGTCCCTTGATTTACCTAACTTTTAAAATGAAGAATAATAAGTGTTTTAGTTCTCACACCAGTCACATGACTGACCTGGAGTTTATTGTTTTAACCTAAACTCTGGGTGCCCCTATTTTGACACGGGCAGCTAGTAGTTTTGGTTTTGCAGATTTATATTCACAGGATCCTGGTTTACAGCTGGAACGATATCCGGAAAGCTTTATATCCGTATATCTCCTTCTAGTTGTGTATTGTATTATTTTCCGCTGCTATGTATTTAAATGTAATTTAAATCTCTGATATTTCTGTGTAATATTCATTTATACTCTGTATATTCTTGTATTCTGATGCATTGTTGTAATATACAATGAAAAGTTCTCTTGTATGCGTTCTATTTTGTGGCTTGTTCTCGAACTATCCGACACTTTCCTTTACGGGGAAGTTGCGGGTTTTCACAGTTGGTATCAGAGCTTTGGTTTACCAAGCTCAGAGAATAAGGCACCTTAGAACCATACGAAAGAATTCATCAGATATTGGATTAGTAATATCCAATGGGAATGACTCGTTAGAGATGGGATCAGTAGTATCCTAGAACGAGTGTGAAGAGTATATTTTTAACGTGAAAACAAATTTTGTTTTGAAAATCTAAATCAATTATTCGTATTTGATTATCTATTTATATTGATGTGGACAATCCAGTATATATAGATTTTGCGTATACGTCTGATCCGCGTGTATTAGAAATTTTAATATACTGGATAGATATAGAATTACACTCTAATCGCCCGGAGATGATTTGGATGATGGAGCTCCATCATTAGAATTTATGTTCGAGTGACGAAAGTGGGCTTTCTATATATTTCCTATTGACTGGTGTGAGAACCAAAAATTAGATAGGACCTATTGTTGTGATTTGGCATCAAAAATTTGATTTTTGACTATGTATCAAAGTTACGAATTTCAAAAGCTAATCAACTAATTGATTGATGTTTGTGTTGTTTGTTTATTTGTTTGGTAATTTTGAACCATTTAGCCTAATAGCATCAAATATTGAATTATATTGAAAATTGGTTGCATTTGCTTGCATATACATATATATCCTTGAACAGGTCATAGCAAGGAGGCTAGAGCCAGAGAATAAAATTTGTTTGCCCGACAAATAGGTACATGTTTACTACATAATTTACCGTTTTGTTTGGGTGATGATGATTTTATGAGCCTATTGGCTAGCCGCTTGGCTTTTTCTTTTTCTTTTTGAGATTAGAAGGACCGGGGAAGCTATTTGAAATTCCCCGATGCTCCCGGTGCAGGGGAGGTTATGGCGAAATTTTTCGAAAATTTAGGGTGTTAGCCAAATTTTAGAAATTTTAGAAAATTCTCAGAAACTGAAAAGTTGGAGAATGGAAGCCAGATCGAACGTAGAGCTGAATAATCAAACCACTTTCGACTTTGTTCCTTTTCGGGGACGAAAAGTTTTAAGTGGGGGAGATTGTAATAACCCGAAAATCTGGGCCAGTTTAAAATTTTTATTTTGGCAATTTTAGCGAATTTTGAATATTTAAAATAGATTATTTTAAATAATATTGACGAGAAATTTATTTTGAATATAATTCGAACGTATATATTATACGCGTCGTCGTTAGAATATAAATATTTATATATAATTATAAATAGAATTGAAAATGGCGCGGTAGTTCGATAATTCGATTTCAAACTTCAATTGAATGTGTCGGGTGCAAAACAATCCGGATTTTAGTGAAACCAAAAATAATAGGATCTAATTGATAATATCTTTCCAACGAATCCGACAAATCAAGGTTTCATAGCGGGAATCAAAAGATATGTCCAGTTGAAAATTCTGAATAGTCGCTATGGAATTCAGGCCCTTAAAAATGGACATTTTGCAAATGACCTCGGAATTCGACGAAACCAGTTTTGTTGGGTCCGTGATGCTAAATTATTGCTAGATTCCAAATTTCATAATTTTTCGAATCAATATGTGAGCGTGGCAAAGGAAAACGTGTTTGACCAGTTTCAGTTGATTTTAATCGACTGGAAAATGGCCATTTTTCCAACGGCCTTAGAATTCGACGAAACTAGTTTTGGTAGGACTGTATCGTCAATACGAAGCTAGAAAATATTTTTCGAGAATTTTTAAAGTTCGTATGTGACCCCGGTAATTTGAAATGTACGTTTAAAATTCAATATAGTGATTTAAATGTAAATTTAACGGAAACTGATTCAAACGATCAAATCAACCTACGATACATATCCCATTGTGTTCGGAATAGGGGTAATATGCTATGGACGACAGGCGGTGGGCCTCGTTTCGAGGTCGTATGTAAAAGTCAACTTTTTGAAATATAAATTAATTAAATAAATTAAAATTTTCTTTTGCATATACCCCCCCCCCCCCCCGTTTATACTTCAACCCGATCAGAAAAAAAAGGAGAAACGAAGGGAGGGAGGCGCTCCTCCCAGCAGCACCGCCGCGACCCCCTGGCGCGCCGCCACTACGGCGTGGCCCCCCCTCTTCCCCCATCCTCCAGCTTCTCCTCCTCTTCGTTCGACTCCACCGCCCCTCCCATCGCAATCGCAATTTCCCCCTCCTCCGCCATCGATTCGCGAGCCTCCCCCTTCGAAACCCCTGCTCCGCCCGCCTCCTTCTTCTTCCTGCTCTCCTCCTCCCTGACCCCACCTGCCGTGACCCAGACCCGACAGTCGAACCCACCCAGACCCGAACCCGCAAAACCCCCCCCCTTCTTCGACAAAATTGACTGTAAGTTTTCATGTTAATTTTGTTTTTATTTATATAATTTATTTACTTTATTATTTATTTTTCAGATTAGGATTTTTAAAAGAAAGTATAGTAAAGTTTGATTTTAAGGCAAGATTTGATTTTTATTTGGTAAAAGATACGATCTTTATATTTTTAAAGTAATAAAAATATAGTTTTTATATTTTTAAAGAATTAAAAATATAGTCTTTACTATATAGAAATATTAAAAATATGATTTTTATATTTTTAAAGTATTAAAAATATAATCTTTATAGGATAGAGAATATAAAAATATCATCTTTGTGTACGTAACGAAATAAAAATCTGATTTTTATTTTATATATGTTGAAATAAAGAGGGAATTTTTATAGTGAGGAAAGGCGAAAACTTTATTTTTATAAAGGCGAAAACTTTATTTTTATAAAGGCGAAAACTTTATTTTTGAAATAGAATTTTTATCTATATGACACCATAGTAAAAATTCGATTTTTATATATTGCATAGCACAGTAAAAATTTGATTTCTAAATATATGAGGTGGTTATAAAAATATGATTTTTAAATTGAAAGTAAATAAACAGAAATGTGATTTTTATTTTAAAGACATCGAAATATAAAAATGTGTGATTTTTTATATATGTAGTGACTACGGGCAACGAAGATGATAAAAAGGCGAGAATGAAGAAGATTTCTATCAAAGAAGAGTCAAGGTGTTTGGATAGCTATTGGTGAGAACTTCTCACTCAAAATTCTTTTTCTAGTTATATATATATATATACTAGGATGTAGACGGTGTTTAGTAGCACCCGACACCCGTCATCCACAGACTATGGATGGCTTGTTTGTTAAATTGTTTGGTTGAGTAGTTAGTTAGAATATTTGATTGAATGGAAATTGTTTGGTGAAATGAAATTGATTTGATTGATGTGTGAATGGCGTGGGCCTTCACTAGACCGGGGATAAGGCTAGGCCTTGTCCCGTTTCTAGTATCGTGTCGTTATGCCGCCGAAATTTTCTAAAATATGTTAGAAAAATAAAAATATCATTTTATTTAAAGAATGAACTGAACAGAAATTCATATGTTGGAATAAAATGTTTTATCGTTAAAAATATAATTTTTAACGTGAATGTGAATAAATAAATATTCATTTACAAACCAGACGGTTTGTTTATGTACACCTATTTGAAGGACATTGATTGGGTCGATAAATTTTACACATCGCCCAACTGCACAGATAAAATATGCGTTTGATTGTTTGAAACCCCACACGGGTGTTGGGATGAAATTTGAAGTTCACTCATCCTGATTGATTAAATATGTCGATCGATTGATCGACAGGCTGTTATAAGCGTTAGATATCTATATTTGATGCTTATACAGTGTAGTGCACTTTGGTTGATGGTTGATTATTTTTCAATGCTATTATACATGTGTTGTATGAAAATCCATATAATTAACTTTATATGGTAATTGATTGGGCCTCATTCCAATTTGAAAAATAAAGAATAATATAAAATAAAGGTTCATGTGTTGACAGTGCTCATCCATTGAGACTGGTCATGTGTTGAACGAAATATTTTTGATAATAACAACTATTTTGAAAAAGGAAATATTTGAAATAGAATATTTGAAAATAGAAATTTATGAAGCCGTGTTGATTAGATTGACGCCATTTTGACGTGAACGATATTTATATCGATTTTATTCATTTAGAAATGAATTGAATTGAAACGAATGAATTGAATTGAAACGAATTCAAATTGAATTAAAAACGATTTCGAAATGAATTGAATTGAAAACGATTTCGAAATGAATTGAATTGAAAACGATTTCGAAATGAATTGAATTGAAAACGATTTCGAAATGAATTGAATTGAAAACGATTTCGAAATGAATTGAATTGAAAACGATTTCGAAATGAATTGAATTAAAAACGATTTCGAAATAAATTGAATTGAAAACGAATTCAAATTGAATTGAAAGCGAATTGAAATGAATTCAAATTGAATTGAAATTTGAATTGAATAGAAATGAATTTTAAAACGAATTTATAAAGAAGAATTCAATTTTGATTTGAATTGAAATGGAAGTTGAAATTGCTTTTGAAACGAATTTTAAACTATTTATATAATTCGTTTTAAATAGAAATCGACGAAATATATATTATATATTATATATATATATATATAATATAATGGCCTGAATAGAACGCGCCGCGCCGCGGCAGTTCGTGAATTTCGACCATTTATTTCAAACGGACATTACGGGAGATCCGACCGTCGGATTCTCCTAAAACCGGAACCGTTGGATTCGTATCGAAAAGAGCTTTCTAACGAATATTAGAAATTTGAAATCTAACGGTTGGATTTGGAGATACGTCCAAATCAAATTCGAAAAAGGTCGCTGTAAGTGCAGTTCGATGGCCGTTGATGGAAATCGACTGTACGGGCCTTGATAAAATTATTAAAAATAGTAATAATTTGTGTAAAATCATAAGAAATGATTTAGAAAGTATTGGGATGAAAAACTCCATATTTGAAAAGATAAAAATAGATTTTTATCGAAATGAACTAGTTTTGAACTAGAATTATAATTCTATTTATTTTTAAATAAATAAATTGAATTCGAAAAGGGTTTTAAAAATAACCAAAATTTCCAATGATTGCATTGGAGTGGATTTGAATCGAAATTGTCTTCGGAATATTTCGATGTTGGAATTCGGGATTATACAAATGTTGTTATGGAAATTTGAAAGATATATATATTTATATCGTTATATCCAATACGACATTTGTTAATCGTAGAATTTGATATTGAATATAAGCCGGGATATTTTCTATTCAGAGCCTTGTATTTAATATCAAATGTGATTTGGGTTTGTCGTGAATGGTGTCTTCACTAACACTATTCTTGAACCCAGTTGAGAAAACATTAAATCTTTTTATTTAGATTTAATGAAGTTTACCAATTAAATAATATTTAATTGAAATTGAATTGATATTGATTTTTGGGTTTATCGTGAACAGTGTTTTAAATAACACTTGTTCTTTAACCCGATAATTAATGGAATGTGATTTTGGGTTTATCGTGAACCGTGTTTTAAATGACACTGATTCTTTAACCCAGTCGAAGATTAAAACTAAGTGGAGTTTTAATGAATCTTTAATTAGATTGAAATGATCGAAAATGGAGCATCACCAGTTTTGCTCCAGGCGATAGTTAAATCTTTAATTAGATTTGAACATGAAATGGTAATTGAATTTACCGATAACACTGTGGTGTTAGATATGAAGTATTACCAGTTTTACTTCATGGGATGAATAGGTTGGGATTGGGAAATTAAAACAAATGATTACTTCGGTAAGGTTCGTTAATCCCGACTAGTTTGAATTGAGATTCAAAAATAGAATAAAGAATAAATTCAAGGAATTTATCTTGGATTAAATTAATGGGAACCTTTCCCTATGAATGTGAAATTTAGAAACTAACTGTCGGTTAGCCAAGTAGAATGGTTTTCTGAATATTGATCTGATGTTGGTTTCGGCCTTCGAGGTTAATATTTGGGGAATTATTCTCTTGATTAATTTACGGTTAGTGACTAATGAATTGGAATGAGGCGTATGTTGTGTTTGTGTAACACTTATTTAAAGTATACGCGAGTTATTCGGAAAGACCGGGTTTATCCCATTCTGAATAACTGATACGACGAAAAATCGAAGATGAAGACGGTGGTCGAAGGTCAGAAGTCTTCACGTCGTTTGGGTGACTACTGATGATCTTGATTGGGCTGTACACCCAAGAAGATGGAAACAGTTAGTGATCATCCAGACGTACTTGGAGATCGATGGATATGCGGGGTACTAGGTGCCTCCGGTTTCGTTCAGACCCAGAACGGACTTGTAAATGGACTGTGTGTCTGACATTGGATTTTAGTCCGTGTGATTGATCTCTATTAAATATATATCTGTTTGGCGGCGGAGAATTTATTCTCTTGCTTAACGCCCTTCTCTGAGACGTACGAGCTCAGGGGTTATATATTGATGGATATCAAACGCATGGAGTGAATTGCCTGTGTGGCATGCCTAAGTGGCAATTGATCAAGGCTTCTGTTGAAAAGCAAAGTCTTGTGGTGATGATCAAAGCACGGCCTTTGTGGCGTAGCTTTGTGTAACGTTTACTTCGCGAGTTTCACACCCGGTATGAACCAAAAACGGGAGACGGACCTCAGGGAGGGCATGTGTTTCTTTCTAGTTAGAAGTGGCGTCAGTGGTTTTACACGCCCTGACGAGTTTGACTTATGTGGTTGTTGCTGTTGCGAGGCGCCTCGGTTTGATCGGACGATCCGGGTCCGATGGAGTCATTCGTTGGCTCATTTACGCCCCATAGGGCGGGGGAACGCATGTTCAGGGTTTAAGTTTAATCCACATCGGTGGACCGACCCTGACGATCCAAGGGTCGATGCGCTCTGACCCTGTGGCTCGGGCTAGAGAGTCACGAATCGGTTGAGGACTATCTTTTGCCTCGGTTCATAGATGGGAACCCAATTTCCAAATACGTGACTTTGCGATTTTGATTGTATAACCTATATATGGCGACATAGTGGTATGGGGCATTCATGCCGCCTATGATTGATACTTATGATTTGAAGTTGTTCTATACACTATGCACTTATTATGGTATCAAATAATCTGTTTTAAACGTATCAAGCATTCTTTGGCTGTTATAAGGGAAAACCCTATCCTCGGCTGCGTTGCATTGTGTGATGGGACCTGGGTCTTATAACGGCTTCATTTTTCTTTATTTAGCATTGCGCTGTTTGTTTTATGCACTGGTATTCTTGGGAGGAAACCCGTTCCGTGTTATACGGCGTGGTCCCTTGATTTACCTAACTTTTAAAATGAAGAATAATAAGTGTTTTAGTTCTCACACCAGTCACATGACTGACCTGGAGTTTATTGTTTTAACCTAAACTCTGGGTGCCCCTATTTTGACACGGGCAGCTAGTAGTTTTGGTTTTGCAGATTTATATTCACAGGATCCTGGTTTACAGCTGGAACGATATCCGGAAAGCTTTATATCCGTATATCTCCTTCTAGTTGTGTATTGTATTATTTTCCGCTGCTATGTATTTAAATGTAATTTAAATCTCTGATATTTCTGTGTAATATTCATTTATACTCTGTATATTCTTGTATTCTGATGCATTGTTGTAATATACAATGAAAAGTTCTCTTGTATGCGTTCTATTTTGTGGCTTGTTCTCGAACTATCCGACACTTTCCTTTACGGGGAAGATGCGGGTTTTCACAGTTGGTATCAGAGCTTTGGTTTACCAAGCTCAGAGAATAAGGCACCTTAGAACCATACGAAAGAATTCATCAGATATTGGATTAGTAATATCCAATGGGAATGACTCGTTAGAGATGGGATCAGTAGTATCCTAGAACGAGTGTGAAGAGTATATTTTTAACGTGAAAACAAATTTTGTTTTGAAAATCTAAATCAATTATTCGTATTTGATTATCTATTTATATTGATGTGGACAATCCAGTATATATAGATTTTGCGTATACGTCTGATCCGCGTGTATTAGAAATTTTAATATACTGGATAGATATAGAATTACACTCTAATCGCCCGGAGATGATTTGGATGATGGAGCTCCATCATTAGAATTTATGTTCGAGTGACGAAAGTGGGCTTTCTATATATTTCCTATTGACTGGTGTGAGAACCAAAAATTAGATAGGACCTATTGTTGTGATTTGGCATCAAAAATTTGATTTTTGACTATGTATCAAAGTTACGAATTTCAAAAGCTAATCAACTAATTGATTGATGTTTGTGTTGTTTGTTTATTTGTTTGGTAATTTTGAACCATTTAGCCTAATAGCATCAAATATTGAATTATATTGAAAATTGGTTGCATTTGCTTGCATATACATATATATCCTTGAACAGGTCATAGCAAGGAGGCTAGAGCCAGAGAATAAAATTTGTTTGCCCGACAAATAGGTACATGTTTACTACATAATTTACTGTTTTGTTTGGGTGATGATGATTTTATGAGCCTATTGGCTAGCCGCTTGGCTTTTTCTTTTTCTTTTTGAGATTAGAAGGACCGGGGAAGCTATTTGAAATTCCCCGATGCTCCCGGTGCAGGGGAGGTTATGGCGAAATTTTTCGAAAATTTAGGGTGTTAGCCAAATTTTAGAAATTTTAGAAAATTCTCAGAAACTGAAAAGTTGGAGAATGGAAGCCAGATCGAACGTAGAGCTGAATAATCAAACCACTTTCGACTTTGTTCCTTTTCGGGGACGAAAAGTTTTAAGTGGGGGAGATTGTAATAACCCGAAAATCTGGGCCAGTTTAAAATTTTTATTTTGGCAATTTTAGCGAATTTTGAATATTTAAAATAGATTATTTTAAATAATATTGACGAGAAATTTATTTTGAATATAATTCGAACGTATATATTATACGCGTCGTCGTTAGAATATAAATATTTATATATAATTATAAATAGAATTGAAAATGGCGCGGTAGTTCGATAATTCGATTTCAAACTTCAATTGAATGTGTCGGGTGCAAAACAATCCGGATTTTAGTGAAACCAAAAATAATAGGATCTAATTGATAATATCTTTCCAACGAATCCGACAAATCAAGGTTTCATAGCGGGAATCAAAAGATATGTCCAGTTGAAAATTCTGAATAGTCGCTATGGAATTCAGGCCCTTAAAAATGGACATTTTGCAAATGACCTCGGAATTCGACGAAACCAGTTTTGTTGGGTCCGTGATGCTAAATTATTGCTAGATTCCAAATTTCATAATTTTTCGAATCAATATGTGAGCGTGGCAAAGGAAAACGTGTTTGACCAGTTTCAGTTGATTTTAATCGACTGGAAAATGGCCATTTTTCCAACGGCCTTAGAATTCGACGAAACTAGTTTTGGTAGGACTGTATCGTCAATACGAAGCTAGAAAATATTTTTCGAGAATTTTTAAAGTTCGTATGTGACCCCGGTAATTTGAAATGTACGTTTAAAATTCAATATAGTGATTTAAATGTAAATTTAACGGAAACTGATTCAAACGATCAAATCAACCTACGATACATATCCCATTGTGTTCGGAATAGGGGTAATATGCTATGGACGACAGGCGGTGGGCCTCGTTTCGAGGTCGTATGTAAAAGTCAACTTTTTGAAATATAAATTAATTAAATAAATTAAAATTTTCTTTTGCATATACCCCCCCCCCCCCCGTTTATACTTCAACCCGATCAGAAAAAAAAAGGAGAAACGAAGGGAGGGAGGCGCTCCTCCCAGCAGCACCGCCGCGACCCCCTGGCGCGCCGCCACTACGGCGTGGCCCCCCCTCTTCCCCCATCCTCCAGCTTCTCCTCCTCTTCGTTCGACTCCACCGCCCCTCCCATCGCAATCGCAATTTCCCCCTCCTCCGCCATCGATTCGCGAGCCTCCCCCTTCGAAACCCCTGCTCCGCCCGCCTCCTTCTTCTTCCTGCTCTCCTCCTCCCTGACCCCACCTGCCGTGACCCAGACCCGACAGCCGAACCCACCCAGACCCGAACCCGCAAAACCCCCCCCTTCTTCGACAAAATTGACTGTAAGTTTTCATGTTAATTTTGTTTTTATTTATATAATTTATTTACTTTATTATTTATTTTTCAGATTAGGATTTTTAAAAGAAAGTATAGTAAAGTTTGATTTTAAGGCAAGATTTGATTTTTATTTGGTAAAAGATACGATCTTTATATTTTTAAAGTAATAAAAATATAGTTTTTATATTTTTAAAGAATTAAAAATATAGTCTTTACTATATAGAAATATTAAAAATATGATTTTTATATTTTTAAAGTATTAAAAATATAATCTTTATAGGATAGAGAATATAAAAATATCATCTTTGTGTACGTAACGAAATAAAAATCGGATTTTTATTTTATATATGTTGAAATAAAGAGGGAATTTTTATAGTGAGGAAAGGAGAAAACTTTATTTTTATAAAGGCGAAAACTTTATTTTTATAAAGGCGAAAACTTTATTTTTATAAAGGCGAAAACTTTATTTTTATAAAGGCGAAAACTTTATTTTTATAAAGGCGAAATCAATATTTTTGAAATAGAATTTTTATCTATATGACACCATAGTAAAAATTCGATTTTTATATATTGCATAGCACAGTAAAAATTTGATTTCTAAATATATGAGGTGGTTATAAAAATATGATTTTTAAATTGAAAGTAAATAAACAGAAATGTGATTTTTATTTTAAAGACATCGAAATATAAAAATGTGTGATTTTTTATATATGTAGTGACTACGGGCAACGAAGATGATAAAAAGGCGAGAATGAAGAAGATTTCTATCAAAGAAGAGTCAAGGTGTTTGGATAGCTATTGGTGAGAACTTCTCACTCAAAATTCTTTTTCTAGTTATATATATATACTAGGATGTAGACGGTGTTTAGTAGCACCCGACACCCGTCATCCACAGACTATGGATGGCTTGTTTGTTAAATTGTTTGGTTGAGTAGTTAGTTAGAATATTTGATTGAATGGAAATTGTTTGGTGAAATGAAATTGATTTGATTGATGTGTGAATGGCGTGGGCCTTCACTAGACCGGGGATAAGGCTAGGCCTTGTCCCGTTTCTAGTATCGTGCCGTTATGCCGCCGAAATTTTCTAAAATATGTTAGAAAAATAAAAATATCATTTTATTTAAAGAATGAACTGAACAGAAATTCATATGTTGGAATAAAATGTTTTATCGTTAAAAATATAATTTTTAACGTGAATGTGAATAAATAAATATTCATTTACAAACCAGACGGTTTGTTTATGTACACCTATTTGAAGGACATTGATTGGGTCGATAAATTTTACACATCGCCCAACTGCACAGATAAAATATGCGTTTGATTGTTTGAAACCCCACACGGGTGTTGGGATGAAATTTGAAGTTCACTCATCCTGATTGATTAAATATGCCGATCGATTGATCGACAGGCTGTTATAAGCGTTAGATATCTATATTTGATGCTTATACAGTGTAGTGCACTTTGGTTGATGGTTGATTATTTTTCAATGCTATTATACATGTGTTGTATGAAAATCCATATAATTAACTTTATATGGTAATTGATTGGGCCTCATTCCAATTTGAAAAATAAAGAATAATATAAAATAAAGGTTCATGTGTTGACAGTGCTCATCCATTGAGACCGGTCATGTGTTGAACGAAATATTTTTGATAATAACAACTATTTTGAAAAAGGAAATATTTGAAATAGAATATTTGAAAATAGAAATTTATGAAGCCGTGTTGATTAGATTGACGCCATTTTGACGTGAACGATATTTATATCGATTTTATTCATTTAGAAATGAATTGAATTGAAACGAATGAATTGAATTGAAACGAATTCAAATTGAATTAAAAACGATTTCGAAATGAATTGAATTGAAAACGATTTCGAAATGAATTGAATTGAAAACGATTTCGAAATGAATTGAATTGAAAACGATTTCGAAATGAATTGAATTGAAAACGATTTCGAAATGAATTGAATTGAAAACGATTTCGAAATGAATTGAATTAAAAACGATTTCGAAATAAATTGAATTGAAAACGAATTCAAATTGAATTGAAAGCGAATTGAAATGAATTCAAATTGAATTGAAATTTGAATTGAATAGAAATGAATTTTAAAACGAATTTATAAAGAAGAATTCAATTTTGATTTGAATTGAAATGGAAGTTGAAATTGCTTTTGAAACGAATTTTAAACTATTTATGTAATTCGTTTTAAATAGAAATCGACGAAATATATATTATATATATTATATATATATATAATATAATGGCCAGAATAGAACGCGCCGCGCCGCGGCAGTTCGTGAATTTCGACCATTTATTTCAAACGGACATTACGGGAGATCCGACCGTCGGATTCTCCTAAAACCGGAACCGTTGGATTCGTATCGAAAAGAGCTTTCTAACGAATATTAGAAATTTGAAATCTAACGGTTGGATTTGGAGATACGTCCAAATCAAATTCGAAAAAGGTCGCTGTAAGTGCAGTTCGATGGCCGTTGATGGAAATCGACTGTACGGGCCTTGATAAAATTATTAAAAATAGTAATAATTTGTGTAAAATCATAAGAAATGATTTAGAAAGTATTGGGATGAAAAACTCCATATTTGAAAAGATAAAAATAGATTTTTATCGAAATGAACTAGTTTTGAACTAGAATTATAATTCTATTTATTTTTAAATAAATAAATTGAATTCGAAAAGGGTTTTAAAAATAACCAAAATTTCCAATGATTGCATTGGAGTGGATTTGAATCGAAATTGTCTTCGGAATATTTCGATGTTGGAATTCGGGATTATACAGATGTTGTTATGGAAATTTGAAAGATATATATATTTATATCGTTATTTCCAATACGACATTTGTTAATCGTAGAATTTGATATTGAATATAAGCCGGGATATTTTCTATTCAGAGCCTTGTATTTAATATCAAATGTGATTTGGGTTTGTCGTGAATGGTGTCTTCACTAACACTGTTCTTGAACCCAGTTGAGAAAACATTAAATCTTTTTATTTAGATTTAATGAAGTTTACCAATTAAATAATATTTAATTGAAATTGAATTGATATTGATTTTTGGGTTTATCGTGAACAGTGTTTTAAATAACACTTGTTCTTTAACCCGATAATTAATGGAATGTGATTTTGGGTTTATCGTGAACCGTGTTTTAAATGACACTGATTCTTTAACCCAGTCGAAGATTAAAACTAAGTGGAGTTTTAATGAATCTTTAATTAGATTGAAATGATCGAAAATGGAGCATCACCAGTTTTGCTCCAGGCGATAGTTAAATCTTTAATTAGATTTGAACATGAAATGGTAATTGAATTTACCGATAACACTGTGGTGTTAGATATGAAGTATTACCAGTTTTACTTCATGGGATGAATAGGTTGGGATTGGGAAATTAAAACAAATGATTACTTCGGTAAGGTTCGTTAATCCCGACTAGTTTGAATTGAGATTCAAAAATAGAATAAAGAATAAATTCAAGGAATTTATCTTGGATTAAATTAATGGGAACCTTTCCCTATGATTGTGAAATTTAGAAACTAACTGTCGGTTAGCCAAGTAGAATGGTTTTCTGAATATTGATCTGATGTTGGTTTCGGCCTTCGGGGTTAATATTTGGGGAATTATTCTCTTGATTAATTTACGGTTAGTGACTAATGAATTGGAATGAGGCGTATGTTGTGTTTGTGTAACACTTATTTAAAGTATACGCGAGTTATTCGGAAAGACCGGGTTTATCCCATTCTGAATAACTGATACGACGAAAAATCGAAGATGAAGACGGTGGTCGAAGGCCAGAAGTCTTCATGTCGTTTGGGTGACTACTGATGATCTTGATTGGGCTGTACACCCAAGAAGATGGAAACAGTTAGTGATCGTCCAGACGTACTTGGAGATCGATGGATATGCGGGGTACTAGGTGCCTCCGGTTTCGTTCAGACCCAGAACGGACTTGTAAATGGACTGTGTGTCTGACATTGGATTTTAGTCCGTGTGATTGATCTCTATTAAATATATATCTGTTTGGCGGCGGAGAATTTATTCTCTTGCTTAACGCCCTTCTCTGAGACGTACGAGCTTAGGGGTTATATATTGATGGATATCAAACGCATGGAGTGAATTGCCTGTGTGGCATGCCTAAGTGGCAATTGATCAAGGCTTCTGTTGAAAAGCAAAGTCTTGTGGTGATGATCAAAGCACGGCCTTTGTGGCGTAGCTTTGTGTAACGTTTACTTCGCGAGTTTCACACCCGGTATGAACCAAAAACGGGAGACGGACCTCAGGGAGGGCATGTGTTTCTTTCTAGTTAGAAGTGGCGTTAGTGGTTTTACACGCCCTGACGAGTTTGACTTATGTGGTTGTTGCTGTTGCGAGGCGCCTCGGTTTGATCGGACGATCCGGGTCCGATGGAGTCATTCGTTGGCTCATTTACGCCCCATAGGGCGGGGGAACGCATGTTCAGGGTTTAAGTTTAATCCACATCGGTGGACCGGCCCTGACGATCCAAGGGTCGATGCGCTCTGACCCTGTGGCTCGGGCTAGAGAGTCACGAATCGGTTGAGGACTATCTTTTGCCTCGGTTCATAGATGGGAACCCAATTTCCAAATACGTGACTTTGCGATTTTGATTGTATAACCTATATATGGCGACATAGTGGTATGGGGCATTCATGCCGCCTATGATTGATACTTATGATTTGAAGTTGTTCTATACACTATGCACTTATTATGGTATCAAATAATCTGTTTTAAACGTATCAAGCATTCTTTGGCTGTTATAAGGGAAAACCCTATCCTCAGCTGCGTTGCATTGTGTGATGGGACCTGGGTCTTATAACGGCTTCATTTTTCTTTATTTAGCATTGCGCTGTTTGTTTTATGCACTGGTATTCTTGGGAGGAAACCCGTTCCGTGTTATACGGCGTGGTCCCTTGATTTACCTAACTTTTAAAATGAAGAATAATAACTGTTTTAGTTCTCACACCAGTCACATGACTGACCTGGAGTTTATTGTTTTAACCTAAACTCTGGGTGCCCCTATTTTGACACGGGCAGCTAGTAGTTTTGGTTTTGCAGATTTATATTCACAGGATCCTGGTTTACAGCTGGAACGATATCCGGAAAGCTTTATATCCGTATATCTCCTTCTAGTTGTGTATTGTATTATTTTCCGCTGCTATGTATTTAAATGTAATTTAAATCTCTGATATTTCTGTGTAATATTCATTTATACTCTGTATATTCTTGTATTCTGATGCATTGTTGTAATATACAATGAAAAGTTCTCTTGTATGCGTTCTATTTTGTGGCTTGTTCTCGAACTATCCGACACTTTCCTTTACGGGGAAGTTGCGGGTTTTCACAGGTTTTGATTTCTTTGTTCTCATATGAATTTGTTTGGTTTTGATAGTTTGTGCCAATGATGAATAGTGTGTTATATAGGATTATAAATCCCAACGTATTCTCTGATTTCATTATTGACTGGTTTGATTAATTGCGTGATTTCCTCTTTTGACATTCTCGGTTGAAATGCTTGCGCGATTTCCTTGATGAATATAGACAAGTTCTTGTCCCTTGAATGAATCTGAAAATGCTGAATAGAAATTATGTCCCAAAATGATTTCCTCGTGAAGTAATTTCCTGAAATTAAAACTTGCCCAAAAATGATACTGCAATTTCTGGAATCTGTTTAAAACTTGCCAAATATTGAACCATGAATTTCTTGAAAATTTCTAGAAGTAGATTTGCAATTTCCCCTTTTGTCCATATATGAATCGATAACTGAAATTCATGAGTTTCTGATTTTTTATCATTGGAAATCATTAACTATTTTGCCATCCATGTATTGATGCTCTTGCCCATTTCTGAAAACAATTCAAAAAAATTACTTGCCAAGAATTTGATCACTGACTTTCTGGAAATCATTTAAAAATATTACATCAATATTTTGCAAGCCATTGATTTCTTATTAAAAAACACTTGTGAAAATCTGCTTCTTGCTTTGATTGCTTTCCATAAAACTATTTTAAATCATTGCCAAACATGATTTGATAAAACTGGAAATAATCTTGCACATTTAACCTGCTGCTCCAATAATTGTTTCCACAAAGCAGATTGAATTTCTTGACAAACTTTGTATGCTATGCTCACTCATACACCATCATGATGTGTATTCTTTTTAACAACAAAAAAAAAATCTAATTTGTGGCACCACTTAAATACTTGAGCAAAAGCTATTTTTCTGGAAAACAAAATAGGATTGTTTTCATACCATAAACAAATCCTTAAAATTTGCTTTCTGATTTTCCATTGACCGGGCTGTGTTGATCATTTGCATTTGTTTTGCTTCTTGCTGAATGGCTTGCAATTTATATGCATGCTTGTGTATATGTTTTGCACCCTGGCTTTTTCAACACATGATGAAATGTTCATACACCATCGCTTATTTACCACAGTGTTGATCCATGCTGTGTCATGTCGAACTTCATGCTGCTTTGTCATTTTTTTGTGAGATACACATTGTGTACACACCTAGATTTTTTGTAATCCATGTTGTCTTGGATCATGAAGAACTGAATTTGTGCACATCCCACTTGTTTCACCATAAACTTGATTGCTGAACCTTGATGTACTGCCACCTTGTACATGTTGAAATCAGTTTGTTCTTTACTGTATGGGCTAATTCCTTGATCAATCTACTTTGCTCCATGTTTGTGTTGATATGTTCTCTGCCTTGTCATTGCACATTTCACAACTGATCACATGTAGACTTGAAAATTGCCATGCATTTGTACCACTAGAGCCTGACTAAATCTTGCCTGATCACTGTATTAAATTGCATCACTATGCTACTATGACCTTCTTTGCTGTTTAGAACATTTGTAATTCTTGTCATGTTGCCTTTGTGGTTGTTGCGTCAGTAAATGTGCTGAAACTTGTATAGCTGCATCTCTATCTTGTTCCATCATTTCCACTTGTTCGTACTGCCATGTATATACAGTACTCACACTTGACATGTTCCACATATGTAGAGCATGCTGCTTAGTTTGTATAAAGCATGTAAGCACCCATTTTATGTCCATGCTTTTGTTGTGTACACCAAAGTCCATATGTGATCATTTACATTGCAATTTACATGTTGACTCATCCACGTATTGTTGTATTCATGTAATTGATGTTGTCGCTGTCCATTGTGCTCGGCCATTGATGTTGAGCTGTGTCGACCACTTTGATTATTGTTGCACTGAGTCGAGATGGTCCACATGGATACTCCTCAGTTGCTCGCACTGTATTTTGATTGGCTAGGCAGTGCACACGTGTATATTTATATACGTGTGTATATGCAATCAATCAGACAAGTTTTCACATTCCTGTACATATAGAAACTGTCAGTGTATCACTGTGAATATCACAAGCTGTCTTGACACGGATAAATCAGATCAAGTCATGAAAAATGATGAGAAACATACCAGAAATCTGAGGCAAATATAATTTTAAAAATAAAATTTATATTTGCATGTATTCAGTTTTATTTCTATTGCAGTGTATTGTGTGTGTGTTTCCAGGTAAGCAGATGATGACTGGACTGACATTGAGCTGTGAAGACAGAAGATAACAGTGTGTTAATTTGTATATGTATATGAGTCTGTGTAAATGAATGTATGAGTGAAACTGTAACTGAAAGATAGAGTGTAGTGAGGAACTGTGTACGAAATTGAATATCAGTGAAGGTGTACAAATAGTGGAGTATAAAATTTGTACTGTTTGAAATGCTGAAATAAAATATTATATTTAATAAAATACTGTTTGAATATTTAAATTCTTGTCCAGTAGTATCATGTATAATTGTAAATATTATATTTCTATCTGTGATAAAGAATAATAGTACAATAACAAACACATTTATAAATATATATTTGATTGTTATCATCAAACAAAAATCATATAATTGTGTATACAACACTTACTCTCTTTTGTTCACAAAAATTATTTTTTGTTCATAAAACTAGAACATAAAAAGTTATTGGTTTTAGGTGTGTTTCTTTTAAATTATGTTCAAACTTCTTTAGCTCATAACTTCTTCATTTCTTGTCTGATTTACGCAAACCAAAAGTATATCTGAGTTAGAGTTTCGTAATGGAGACAACAGAAAAATCCATTTTATTTAATTCTCACATTTTTCTGATTAATATTTATTTTATCAAATTTATTCATTAATTAATTAATGACATTAATTAATTATTGTTTTGTTAAAAATTTGGGATGTTACTCAACACAAGACAGTGGAAGATGCAAAACTCAAAGATTGAAGATCAAGAACTTTCTCTTTCAAGCAATTGATTGAGAAATTATGGAGACAATTCTAGATAGAAGCACAACCAAAACAATCTGGGTTTCAATGAAGCGAAAATACCAAGGGTTTACAAAAGTGAGAAGGGCTCAATTGCATACTTTGTGAAGAGAGTTTGAGGTTTTGTAGATAAAGGAAGAAGACGAGGTCGATGCTTGTTTTGCACGTACCATAGGAATAGCTAACAAATTGAAGATACGTGATGAGACTCTGGCCCAAGTAGTCATTATTGAAAAGATATTGTGATCATTGACCTCAAAGTGGGATTATGTGGTGTGTTCTGTGGAGGAGCTGAAAGACCCGGATCGACTCACTATTGATGAGTTACAATGGATTCTTTTTGTACATGAACAAAGGGTGAGAGGGCACGATCGTGGCAGTGAGGAACAGGCATTGGCAGTGTCTTTTGAAGAAAGAGTTGTTGGTAGAGGAAGAGGACGTACAACCTTCAGGGGAAGAAGACGAGGTAGAGGAAGGAAACCTTTTAACAAAGCAATAGTAGAGTGTTATAATTATCACAATCTAGAACACTTTCAATATGACTGTCCTAGTTTGTAGAAGAATGCCAATTATGCTGAACTGGATATGGAAGAAGAGCTAGTATTGATAACACATGTTGAGTCACACAGTTCAAAAAGGGAAGTCATGTGGTTTCTGATTTGGGGGGCTTTAATCATATGTGTGGAAACAAAATATGTTTTTCACATCCAGATGAGAATTTTCAACAACTAGCTAAGATGGGAGACAATACAAAGTTAGCGGTCACTGGCAAAGGCAATATAAGGCTAGAGATTAGAGGGCTTACATAATTGATAACAGAAGTGCATTATATTATAGAGCTCAAGAACAATCTTTTTAGTATTGGCCAACTCCAGGAAAAAGGTCTTACTGCTTTGATTCAGGGAGGAGAATGCAGATTGTATCAACCGAGAAGGGGGTTGATTATGCAAATACCAATGACTTTAAATCAGATGTTTGTATTACTAGCTTCAGTAGTGTTTGAAAAATATCTAGAGCTTCATATATCTTCTTGTTTTCAAGCTATTATTGCATGTACATCACAATTTTAGCATTGTAGGTTTGGACATTCAAATTTCAAAAGTTTGAAAACTCTACAATATAGGAAGATGGTGACAAGGATGACAGGTCTTAAGATCCCAAGCTTTGTGCACACATTGTCTAATCGGAAAGCAGCACCGGGAATTTATTCCAAAGAAAAGCTCATGCGCGCATCACATAAGCTTCAATTGGTTCATGCCGATATATGTAGTCCGATCACACCAATACCAAGCAACGGTAAAAGGTACTTGCTAAACGTCATAGATGACTTTAGTCGAAAATTCTAAATTTATCTTTTATGTGAAAAACCAGAAGCACTGGGAGTATTCAAAAAAATTTATATAACTTGTTGAGAAAGAAAGTGGAGATCTTATGGCATGCTTGCATACAGATAGAGGAGGTGAATTTACCTCTTCCAAGTTTAACAATTTATGTAAGAATAATGTTATTAAAAGGTAGTTGATAGAGGAACCGAAAATACGTTGTCAGAGAAGAAAGTTCCAAAGTTGTTATGGCCAGAGGCAGTTAATTTTTATGCACGTGTGATAAATAGAAGTCCAACTGCAACTATAAAAGACAAAACACCTAAAGAGTCTTGGAGCGGTAGCAAACCAACGGTGAACCATTTCTGTGTGTTTGGATGTGTGGGGCATGTACTTGTACCAGATAGGAAAATAAAAAATCTAGATGACAAGAGCATTATTGTGTGTTGTTTTGGGTAAGTTGTGAGTCTAATGCATAAAGATCGTACGACCATATTTCCAAGCATATTGTGATGAGTAGAGATGTTGTTTTTGAGGAGGATGAATGTTGGGATTGGGGTATGAGTGAGGCAGATGTGGAATATGATCTATTAGAATGAGGAGATTAAGATAAAGAACACATAGTAAGTGTAAACAAAAATAGTGAAGGAGAGGAGGAAAACATCGAAGAAATTGACCAATCATCCATAGAACCAACATCTATAGGACCAGCTCAAACACCAAAACCTTCTCAAACACCCTCAAGATATACTTAATTGAGTATTAAGTAACTTGTAATATGTATCTATAAAACATCTGAGCAGGGTTTGCTTGACTTGGGGAAGGGTTGTGTAAAGAATTAAATTTAATAAGAAATGTTATTTACAACCTAGGAATATAACATAGGGTTATATTAAGTTTATTAATGAACTTAAACTACTAAGTTAAACCTACCTAGCTAAATAATAAGCTAAGATGTCCATTCTGGTAAAATATGTGGGGACTCTTAAAATCCTAGTTAACTTAGGGGCCAAGCCTAGGGGTGGCTTGTATCAATTTGCTTGCTTATTTATCTGTCTGGAACCCATATCAATCAGTAACCTCCTGTTATCACATGAGTCTCACACTTGGTAGAGACTAGGGCACGTTTTATTGATGCTTGATTGTAAGAGGTTCAAATTCTGAGGTGGGTACGGGTGCGTTCTGGCAGAACCAAGGGCGTGCATTGTTTTGATTAGGGAAGATAAGACGCTGTAACACCTACGAATAAGGCTGTGTCTTTTTAGTTGATGGGTTTGGGACTGATATCCCCGAATGTCATAGCTGGCACAGGTTATTCGTGTCGGTTTAGGGGGCTGATCACTGGGTAGAAATTAGGTAAAACCTAATCCTGATATTCTGATAGTTGGTGCAGAAATTCTGGGGATATGTAGGGACTCTTAAAATCCTAGTTAACTTAGGGGCCAAGCCTAGGGGTGGCTTGTATCAATTTGCTTGCTTATTTATCTGTCTGGAACCCATATCAATCAGTAACCTCCTGTTATCACATGAGTATCACACTTGGTAGAGACTAGGGCACGTTTTATTGATGCTTGATTGTAAGAGGTTCAAATTCTGAGGTGGGTACGGGTGCGTTCTGGCAGAACCATGGGCGTGCATTGTTTTGATTAGGGAAGATAAGACGCTGTAACACCTACGAATAAGGCTGTGTCTTTTTAGTTGATGGGTTCGGGACTGATATCCCCGAATGTCATAGCTGGCACAGGTTATTCGTGTCTGTTTACAGAGCTGATCACTGGGTAGAAATTAGGTAAAACCTAATCCTGATATTCTGATAGTTGGTGCAGAAATTCTGGGGATATGAATGAGAAGCTTATTTTACCTTGTCTTGTTTTATTTTGCATTTTATACTTTACTGTGTTTTCATGTCCACTACTATTCATCTGTCAAATACTTCTTTATCCTATGCCTATCCTAAAAATCACTGGAACTCGCTAGACATTATTGTCTGACCTAGTTTGTTTTTCTCTCCCCTCCCCCCTCCCCGCACAAGGTTCTCAGGGCGGTGGATCGCAATAGTGACATTTAATCCTTTGATTCAGCTTGGACTTGGACCTTTTCTTACTTTAAGTATTATTTCAATACTTATTCTATGGCTATCGTTATGACTCATGAGGGATATGATTTTTGTGGTGTACTCTGATGTCTTTCTTTCTACGGGGCGGATGTTTTATGATTATGACTCTATGGTTTTTTAAACTACAATGTTGTCACTGGTTTAATAATAAATGTTTTTTAAGAAATTTTCTGTTGTGTTTTACATTCTATCTTGTGAATTTTAGTATCTATATTTGTTACTTTATACCTATTGCGCTTCACAAAACTTGATACATCCTCATATGGGTGACATCAAGGGATGTGGGGTGTCATAATTCTTTTGCCTTTGGTTGGCTTCTTGGGCTTGATACCTTTGGCTTGGCTTGGGATCCTTTAGGACCTGGAGATATTTCTAGAGACTATTCCATGTATTCATCGACCATTGGATCTTGTTAGGATTTTGGATATTCTTCTTAGATCTAAGCTAGGACTTTGCCACGGTCAGCACTTCATATCTTTTCTCTAATTTTCTATAAATCAAAAGGACTGTACTTCTAATCATACAGTATAAATAAGCAAGTACCTCACAGTGGACGTAGGCACATTTTCCAAACCACTATAAACTCTCAGTGTTATTTACTTTTTCTGCATTTTTGCGTCTATGTTATTTGGATTTGGACATTAACTTGAGAGTACCAAACTTTCGAGTTAACCCACGATAATGCATCTTTGTAATATTATATGCAATGTTAGTAAATAAAAGACATATACGAGAAAGAAAAGAAGCATACTTGGAATTATTTCACTTAATTATTGATCTAAATTTAGTTATCTATTTGGATCTAAATACATGTAATAAAGCATATCAAATGAATATGCATATGTTTCAGATTGACTGGTAAAATTACTGTTATCGCTGGTATAAAAGAAATACTACGGATAATTTACCATTACTGTTTCTTTTTAACGGGTATACTAATTTCAATCAAAAATGGTTACCTGATAGCTGGTAATGGTATAGTAGTAGTAAATTTATCATTACCATAACAGCTCTGCTCTCTGCTGCACTGAATGCTACGGTTTACTAAGTGAAAACTGTACGGTGTTGTTTTCTTTTTTCGCATGCGTCATTTATATATATACTTCATGAATATCTATAAGAAAAATAACAATGAGATATGTTAATTGGAACTGGCCGTTCCACTACTAGGGCTGTCAACGGATGCTTTCGGATACGGATAGTGTCATATCCGTATCCGTATCCGAAATTATTTTCGGATACCGGATATCCGCATCCGTTTAATTTTCAGATATCGGATATCCGTATCTGCTTAATTTTCGGATACAGACGGATATCGGATATTTATCCGCTCCGCCAGTAATTAATAAATTTAAGAGGATAAATAAAAAAGTTTGGATCAACATAAAATAATTTTTATACTAATGGTTGTAAAAAATCAGAAAATAAAGAAATGTGATGATAAAACAATGTTTTTTACTAATATTCATAGGCATATAAAAAAATATTCCAAAATTAATTAGTAAAACTACCATTTTCACTAAAAATGGACAAAAAATTATATTATAGTGACATCCAACAGTTACAAAATAATTATTAACTCTATTTTCTTGTTTTGAGTAATATATATTACATCAATTAGTCGAACGGGTATTTTTCGGATACGGGTACCACTATAACCATATTGGTATCCGAAAAGCTTTTCGGATATCGGATATCCATAGCCGCTTTTCGGATAATGCGAAATAACGGATATTTCGGATACGGATTCGGACGGATATCGGATTTTTTGGGTATTCATTGACAGACCTACCACTACTATGTTTACTGATTGTTCGCATATGGGTTATAACTGTTTAGTTTGTTGAAATGAACGTAAACCATAGAACCTATAACTGCTGGGAGAAGAATCTTACTTACCTGGAAATGGTTAACCAAATTTTTTTATCACCATGAATCCCAGATTATCAGTGTTCTCTTTTTTCTCTAGCTTATTACATTAAATCCTAGAGCAAGAACGTGTTCGAAAACATTTTTGATTGAGTTAGATCAGCTGAGTAAGCAGTTGTTCTCCTAGAATCTTCTTTTGGTGCTGCCCCTTCGACCAGAAAATATTCTTCTTGGATGGAGGCTCAACTCCTATTCAATAAAGAACTTAGCGTCGTCAAATTGTCTTTTCTTTGTCAAAAAGCCAAAATCATATTGGTGTTAGAACGCGACACTAATTCGAAGTTCTTTCACTTTATCATCAAAAATGGGAAGAAATTCTTAACATTCAGCATATCCATAGGGCTGATAACTCTATCACCTCGTCTCCTGCTGAGATGAACTTCCAATATCTTCTTTAAATTCCATTTGTCTATGACCAAGTGATGATGATTTAAATCCGCCAGCCGGTCCTTCCTCCCGACGAACCGGAACTACTCAGTCCTCCCTCTTGTGAGGAGATTCGTTCGATATTGTTTGCCCAAAATAAGGAAAGCGTTGCTGGTCCCAATGGCTACATCAGCATTTTATATCGTTCCTCTTACAATATCATTTGCCAAGATTTTACCATTTCTACTCAATATTTTTTCCGAGAGGTAAGTTTTCAAAAAGCTGGACTTCCACGAACATCGTGCTCATCCCTAAGATAGACAACCCTTGGTCTGCTCGGATAGTCTGATCAATCTCCATAATTCCTCTAACAAAATCATCTTCAAGATCTTGGCCAGTAGACTGGCCCCTCTTTTAAACGTGTGATTGCTTCTTCTCAAGCTGGTTTCATCAAAATTCGTTTTTTCACAGACAATGTTCTTCACATTCAAGAGTTGATTTTACAAATCAATTAGAAAGTGATAGGTTTGAAAGTGGTGGTGAAACTGATATGGCCAAAGCATATGACCACATGTCTTGGTTTTTTATAGTTCACGCAATTTAAGCTTTCAGGTTCCTTGAAATATTTATCGATCTTTTATGGCGTCTCATGTTTGACTGTTGGCATTTTGTTCTTGTTGGCGGTGTTGCCAAGGGCTTAGTCAATTCTGCCAGAGGTGTGAAGCAAGGAGATCCTATGACTCCAACGCTATTCATTATAGTTGTTGAAGATTTTATTCGAGAGATTCACACCCTTACCTTATAAGTTTAAATATAGCGGTTTCGCATCCCAACCGGGTGTAATGACCAGGATTTTTAGAGACTTTGGTTATCGACATAAGCACGATGTCGATAACCAAAACATCGAAAAATCCGGGTAATTAGTGAAAGAAATTAGAGGGTGAGGATAGATAAGATAGAAATTTAGAATAGAAGAAGAAGAACACAACATCAGAGTAACACGAATCTCACAGCGGAACGAATAACATATAATATATGTAACATAACTTTGAAATATACATCTGTATTTGAATATACATCATTATCAAAGTACAGTACTTACAACACAGTGGAAATAACTATAGCTATATGATCCTGAAGCCTCCTGCTCCAGCTCTTCAAGTGTATCTGTAAAATCCCGACTACTTGACTGCCCGTACAAATTTAGGCACCCAAGAGTTTAGGGAAAACAACAAAGTAAACTCCGGGTCAGTCATGGGACTGGTGTGAGTAAAACAGTTTAAAACAGTTCAAGCAGGTAATCGATATCTCATAAGACCACGCCGTATAACGGAACGGGTTTTTCCCTTATGAGAATCCAAAATATCTTCATATCAAAAAACCTTTTTGATATTATAATAATGTCTATCAACCACAATATAATAATCATCTAGCAGAAACGCTTTCATCTCACGTTCTACATATATTGTATACAATCAAAACCGCAAGCACGTATTGGGTAATGGATTTCCAACTATGACAAGGTATGGAACCGCCTATCGCTCGTGTACCTCTAGAGAGGAATACACTGGGTTCAACAAGAACATCTTGCAACTCGGCCACACATGACCGACCACTCATTTCGCTTGAGTGTATCGAATGTATATCACCAACGGTTGGGATCAGCAACCGTTTCCCGAATGGGACAACATCAACAATAGATTTTTAGAAGTAAATGAAACTCTAGATCAGGTGATTATACACCCTACTTCGGTGCGACCGACTTAGCCATGCTGCCTGCCCGATTTCTGTCATTTACCGGGTGATGAGGCCAGAAGCTACGCTGTATCATCATACCAGATTCACTTTGAATGCTACATCGTCAAATCCATCAAATCACCGATTGACGTCCTCAACCATACATTACGCGTTAGCTAAAAGAAGTTTCCTTCTCCGCTTCCACTCTTGGTACGGTTGGAGAAATCAATATACGTGATCGTCTGGAAATACTCTGTCAGACATCCGTCCATACAAGTCATCCAGGAATAGGATGAACCGAAGGCACTATTCTGTAAACAGAATAGCCTTTGCATAACTCCGCCTTCAATTTCCTTTGGCATATATGATTCGCAACTCTTATGCCAATACAGAGTGGTTCTTTGGATAATAATCCAACCGGTCTCTCCATATTAACAACGTTAAAATGGTCAAAACTTCGATAGTCTGTGATTTAACTATCGAATAAAAACAAGTGTGCAAACAACGATATTATTTCCAAATGGAAATTTATATCGATCAAACATCATTTAACATTTATATCCTTAGTTCATTTATTTACTTATCTTCTGTTTCCCTATATTCAATATTTCTAAATTTGGAAAATATACGTTATTAACAATGGAAAACATTTCCATTTCTTGTTTTCTTTATTAGAAAACATTTCTGGTTTCTTATTTGGAAAACATTTCCAGAGCTTCTTCACTGGACTTAGACGGATGTTTAAACAAACCATCGCGATGCCAACCCAAACCATTTCCTTTACTGCCGAATCTTAACTATTCCTTAGTTAAAACGAAGCCAATCAAGTTGGGGTAGAACTACCTCTCAGACCTTAACTGAACAACATTTCTAACTTTGAAATAGACAAAGTTCACTTGATATCCCTTTACTAACTTCCTTACTTAACCCTCCTTCGAATAGCTATATTCGATTGACTCTTTTCACTTAACTCTATTCGATTAACCCTTATCAATTAACTCTATTTGACTAAAACTATTGGATTAACTCTATTCACTTAACTCCTTTCGAATAAACCATATTCGATAACTCCTTTTACTTTCTTTTCGAATAAACTATATTCGATTAACTCATTTTACTTTCTATTCGAATAAACTATATTCGATTAACTCCTTTTTACTTTCTTTCTAATCGATTAAACTAACATCGATTAACTTCTTTTTACTTTATTCTAATCGATTAAACTAACATCGATTAACTTCTTTTTGACTTTATTCTCTAATCGATTAACTAACATCGATTAACTTCTTTTAACTTTACTCTAATCGATTAACTAACATCGATTAACTTCTTTTTGATTTTATTCTCTAATCGATTAACTAACATCGATTAACTTCTTTAAACTTTATTCTAATCGATTAACTAACATCGATTAAACTCTTATAACTTTATTCTAATCGATTAACTAACATTCGATTAACTTCTTTTAACTTTATTCTAATCGATTAAACTAACATCGATTAACTTCTTTTAACTTTATTCTAATCGATTAACTAACATTGATTAACTAACATCGATTAACTTCTTTTAACTTTATTCAAATATTTATTGATAAAGATTTACTTTTAGTAACAGTTCTTCACTTTACAAATGATTTTCCTTTTATAAAACTCTATTCGTTTTAAAAACATTTCCTTTTAATTTATTTTTGAAATATTTCCTTTTATAAAATCTGTTGATTTTATAAAATCTCTTTATTTCAATATACATTGAAATAGTTCTTTTTACATCCCAGGGGCTTTATGATATTTACAATATCGAATAACAATGATCAACATCATTCCAACACCCATAATCCATAACTGATTATATAACACATCATGTATCACAATATATGAATAACAGTAAAATAAATGTTGAGGAATCCAGTTGGATTCCTCCATCCTGTTTCCCTACATCATAGATGTTAAACAATATAATATAACATCACTTTCGGTTCCATAGGATATATTCTGTTAAACAGAATCAATATAGAAATTCAACTAACTGACTAGCAGTTCAATCAAACAGTCAACACACAGTCAATCAGCCAATATCTAACAGTTCTAAAAATACAACATGAAATTATAAACTGGTCAAAGTTGGTGAGATTTACTCACATTGGCGCGTTAACCGTTAAATAACGATTTGCGTTATTTGATCCAGTCGGACAATTTATTTCGCCATAAATTGTAACGAGCTCGGATTCACTCCCGGTCAGTCTCATTGTGTTGCTCCCGTCCATACGATCTCAACGCAACTTATCGTTCGTGATTCTGGTATCATATGATCGAGATACGATACCTTAAAGTTAATACATAAATATATTTGAATTTATATAAAAACTAAATTGTTAGATGGGCTCACTTTTAAACTAAGGCCCACTACCACTTCACTACCCAACCCGTGTATTACTTTCTCCTTCTTCTACCTCATGCCGTGAGTTCCAGTATCCCAATCCGCACGCCATTTCCAACTTATTTCGATCATTGTTCTCCATCTTCTCTCCCTTTAATAATAAACTCTCCGCGCTGCTTCCTCTCAAACCCATTTCAACTTCATAAAAACCGAATCTTCAAACCTAAATATACACGCTCCCAGACTCCCAGTTAGTTGCAATGGCTATGTGTCCATTTACACACTTCTCATTATCACTAGACGTTGCAACCTCCTGTGAAGAACCCATATGTACAGCGCCACCTTCCACTTCAAGCTTCTCCCCTATGCACTCACAAGTTGCCATACCCGCCTAGAAACAAGTGTCTTCTTTCATTAATATCGCGCTCCTTCATACCACGTTTTCACCATTTCCGAGAATACTCCCATCCGTTCTGCCTCGCTTTTCCATCACCTTATCCCTCGTTAACTCTCCTGTACACTGGTCCTTCAAACACCTTTCTCCAAACACATTTCTCCAAACACATTTCTCCCCTGTTTACTTTTCAGTTCTGGAGTTTTAAAATAAAACAAGAAAGATGGCTCTCGTGTGTTTATAATAGAGTAGCTTAAGCCCTAAGGTATGGTACAGGGTAGTTATGTAACCACGTAGGTCTGTATTTCTGCGGTCGTTCTGTGAAAGGAAATGGTGGTTGTTGACCATTCACGTTTCGTTTATCTCGCAAGCTGTAGTAGGGTAGGCACAACTAAAAAAAGGAGCACGTATACTTAGTATGGACCATATCTGTATTACTTTTTTTCTTTTTATATTTAATTTCTTACAGAAACTTTCGTATGAAATATGAGGAATTCTCTATTGTTTATCATGAGTACCCTTCATGCGATTGGTCTTTGATTATTGTACGTTTACACGGTTATGCTGGGCTGGTACTTGGGCATTAATCATGGTATATATGTTCACATACATTTTGGCGATTTATCGTATATTTCACTATGTAAAGGTTAACGTAAGACTGTTGATGTTGTGTTCCTTATGGGGAAATTATTTGTTTCATTCGTTTTAAAGATTGGTTTACCTCGGTCCCTAGAATTACACTTATGTACAGACAGAAGTAAGAGTACAGTCGTGCTCAACGAGGTGTCACGATCCCAAAAATATAATAATACCGGTAGATTAACTCATATTGTGAAACCCCAAAATGTTGATTACAGGGTGCAGAATTCTTCAAATAAAAAGTTGCTTATTAAATTAATTAAAAATTACAATAAAATTCTAAAAATTAAATTATCACTATGTCCCAAAAGAACCTTGTCTGAATTCACACCCGGTATCTAGTTATTTTGAAATAACCGTTATGGCCGATAAACGATTCTATAGCGACTATTTTAAAATTTGATTTGAACATATCTCAAAATCTATACGACGAAATCCTGATTTTTCTCTTCCACTAGTAAGATATACTCCACCAGCTCCACACGTTTCTTGTTTCACATAAATCCGGTTTAAAACGAATCCTGTACATTCAGTTGAAGTTCGAATCGCCAATTTACGAACTGCAGTGCCATTTCGAGCTCGATTTTAGTTATAATATAATTATACGTTCAAATTGTCGTTCAAATAATATATTCGTTATTCTAATTCAATTTTAAGCTGAATTAAATATCACAGATGATCCAGTTCACACCATATCGCCATTTCAGTCAATTCTGATTATTTCGGAATCATTTTTTTTTAATTTATTACTTTAATTAAATATTCACCATTATTTAATTCCATGACCAATAAATTCGTTTAATTACCTTTTAAATAATTAAATAAATTAATTCTAATACCTCTGCCAATGCGGGTCATTACAATCTTCCCCACTTAAAATAATTTCGTCCTCGAAATTGCTAAAAGGTAGGGGACGACCCTATCGACTGTTTAAAACATATTTGTTCTCTTCAAATCTTCAGTTTCAACTGAACCAATTTAATTTTAATTAAAATGTTAATTAATTCTTATCAACGAAAATTTTCAAAAATCCTGAATATATTCTAACGCCTTAACTCTTCGAAAAATTTTGCCAGCACCTCCTTTGTATCGGTCAAACTCCAACTTGCCTCTCGGGGCCTTCTCCAACCCAAAAGAAAATCAAACAGCCAAGCGGCTTGCCTATTCGGCTCATAAATCTTATATTCAATAGAAATATAAAGTGGTACCTTTTGTCGGTATATCATTATATCCTTTCCACCTGCTATTAAATTTAGCGGATACAAGGGTCATCCCAATCACATTCCCATCTGCTTTTATCCACGACACAACCATTCACTTATATCCTAAGTCGAATTTTATTTCAAATTCGAGTTCCATTCTCGATTTCAAACTCTTAACTTCCCAATCCAATTTTCATTTCAGATTCTTATCTCGACAATCCAATTTTATTCAAGAATAAATTTTTCCTGATATCGTTCTATTTCCATTCAGTTTTTACTTAACTGTTTCAATTCAATTTCAGCTTACTTCCGCAAACTTCTATTTAAATTTGTTCTTAATCCAAACAGTCTCTTCCTGGGAATTTTAAACAGTTTACTTTTTCAAAAATCAAATTTTCCTTTTTGAACATGTCACTGAGCCTTTAATTAATATTCTATTAATTAAATCACTTCTCTATTTCTTTATCAATATTTGTTAACCAAATATTTTCAATAACCATATTGGCTTTTTATGTTATTTGGAAAACATTTCCGAATATCGCCTTCCTTTATTTTCTAAACCTTAGAAAATATATGCTATTTATAGTTGGAAAATATTCCAATTTCTTATCTCTTTTCAAATCTCCTTTTTTCTATACTTAGGAAATATTTATTATTCTATTTCCAAGTTTACACTTATTTGGGTTAAAACGGATGTTGTGTAAAACATCGTTACGACAACCCAAATACTATATTCGACTAACTCTTATTCAACATTGATCTTCGAGCCTGAAATCTTACTATTTATTTGTTAATAATGAAATCAATCAAGTTGGGGTATAACTACCTCTCAGACCTTTATAACGTCAAAACAGGTATGAATACTTACTCGAAAAATCAATACCATACAACTACTTATTCACTTTTAAACACATATACACTTCCTCTTTCTATTTTTACTAGATTTTATTCTTAGTCTTCCTTTTTGATTATACTATTCTATTTCTAAGTTCGTTTCCTTATCGACTTCTATATATATATATCGATACGTTGATTTCTAACTATCAAATTATCTTAGAAATATTCTAACTCTTTAAATTCCCGGAAAAATTCGCCATAACCTCCTTTGTACCGGGAGCATCGGGCAAATCCCCAAACTGCCTCACAGGCCTTCTCCAATCAAAAAAGAAAAAGAAAATCCAAGCGGTTAGCCGATACGGCGCATAAAATCTCATATATGAATTAAATACATACCTTTTCGTCGAGCATTCTATTTATATACCTTCATACCTTATCCATACCTATCTCATGTATATCCATACATTTATAATTCATTCCAACTTAATCCAATCGTTTTAACTTATTTCGTTAAGTGATTTTCAAATTACTGGTTTGCCCATTTCACCTTCATATTTGAGTATAACATGTTCAAATATATTTTAACTTGTTTATCAACTAATTGAATTCCATTTCAATTTTATTTGAATTTCCTATATTCAAATTCCATTTCGATTCTCTTATTCAAATTCTATATTTGAATTTCATTTCAATTCACTTATTCAAATTCCATATATGAATTTCATTTCAAATCTCTTATTCAAATTCCATATTTGAATTTCATTTCAATTATATTTGAATCTTCTATATTCAAATTTCATTTTCACTTTCGATATTCAAATCCTATATTTGAATTCCTTTATATTTTCTATATTCAAATTCTATATTTGAATTCCATTTGAATTTCTATATTCAAACTCTATTTCAATTCCATTGAATTTCATATATTCAAACTCCCTTTGAATTTCTATATTCAATTTCTATTATTACTCTACATGAATTCTATATTCACTTTTCCATTATTTAAATCTTCTTTATTCAAATCTCATTTGAATTTCTATATTCAAATCCCCTTTGAATTTTCTATATTCAAATCCCCTTTGAATTTTCTATATTCAAATCCCCTTTGAATTTTCTATATTCAAATCCCCTTTGAATTTTCTTATTTAAATTCTATGTTTGAACTTCCTTTATTCCAATTCCTTTTCAAACTTTCTTTATTCATTATTTATTATAAATCCCATTTGAAATTCAACACAACTTGTCTTGCCCAAAACAATTTCAAAACAGTATCTTTGGTAGTAATTCGTCACTTACAACTCGAAAATGAATACTGATGATGCAGTTGTCATCATCAGAATCTATTTTCCAGCGATCGAAGTGAGTTCAATACTATAAAACCATTTCTAAACATTTCCACTTTGAAAGTCATTTCAAAATATAATTCACACTGCTTGTAAAACAATTTAAAATCTCCCAGGATCTTAAATTTTCCTTATTTTTAATCCAATCCATTTACAAACACTTGTCCAATTTTCCAAAATTTAATTTAATTTCTGGTTTAAATTTCAGATTTAATTCATCTGATTTCACGTATTTCACTTAGATGAACTCTGATTGGTTATTTACATAACCATTTAATTTATAATCTTGCTCGATTATAATAACAACCAATATATCCAATATGTATCAAATATACTTTGGGTAAAATTATTTTCATTTACCCTCTTTCAAAACATATCGTGTCGACCCATCGTATTCAAGTGTTTAGTAACTCCTACCGATACAGTGGATCAAACTGATCAACCAGAACTCATAAACAACTCAACCAATAAATCTTCACAATATAAAACAAATTTTTTATATCAATAACAAATACGTTCACTCGTATGTATACACTCAAACTCAATCTAGGGTATTACTAACCCTATCTCTACCGAGTCACGCCACAGAGCCAAGTAATTCTTAACTTAAGCTCTGATACCAACTGTAATGACCTGGATTTTTAGAGACTTTGGTTATCGACATAAGCACGATGTCGATAACCAAAACATCGAAAAATCCTGGTAATTAGTGAAAGAAATTAGAGGGTGAGGATAGATAAGATAGAAATTTAGAATAGAAGAAGAAGAACACAACATCAGAGTAACACGAATCTCACAGCGGAACGAATAACATATAATATATGTAACATAACTTTGAAATATACATCTGTATTTGAATATACATCATTATCAAAGTACAGCACTTACAACACAGCGGAAATAACTATAGCTATATGATCCTGAAGCCTCCTGCTCCAGCTCTTCAAGTGTATCTGTAAAATCCCGACTACTTGACTGCCCGTACAAATTTAGGCGCCCAAGAGTTTAGGGAAAACAACAAAGTAAACTCCGGGTCAGTCATGAGACTGGTGTGAGTAAAACAGTTTAAAACAGTTCAAGCAGGTAATCGATATCTCATAAGACCACGCCATATAACGGAACACGTTTTTCCCTTATGAGAATCCAAAATATCTTCATATCAAAAAACCTTTTTGATATTATAATAATGTCTATCAACCACAATATAATAATCATCTAGCAGAAACGCTTTCATCTCACGTTCTACATATATTGTATACAATCAAAACCGCAAGCACGTATTGGGTAATGGATTTCCAACTATGACAAGGTATGGAACCACTTATCGCTCGTGTACCTCTAGAGAGGAATACACTGGGTTCAACAAGAACATCTTGCAACCCGGCCACACATGACCGACCATTCATTTCGCTTGAGTGTATCGAATGTATATCACCAACGGTTGGGATCAGCAACCGTTTCCCGAATAGGACAGCATCAACAATAGATTTTTAGAAGTAAATGAAACTCTAGATCAGGTAATTATACACCCTACTTCGGTGCGACCGACTTAGCCATGCTGCCTGCCCGATTTCTGTCATTTACCGGATGATGAGGTTAGAAGCTACGCTTTATCATCATACCAAATTTCACTTTGAATGCTACATCGTCAAATCCATCAAATCATCGATTGACGTCCTCAACCATACATTACGCGTTAGCTAAAAGAAGTTTCCTTCTCCGCTTCCACTCTTGGTACGGTTGGAGAAATCAATATACGTGATCATCTGGAAATACTCTGTCAGACATCCGTCCATACAAGTCATCCAGGAACAGGATGAACCGAAGGCACTATTCTGTAAACAGGATAGCCCTTGCATAACTCCGTCTTCAATTTCCTTTGGCATATATGATTCGCAACGCTTATGCCAATACAGAGTGGTTCTTTGGATAATAATCCAACCGGTGTCTCCATATTAACAACGTTAAAATGGTCAAAACTTCGATAGTCTGTGATTTAACTATCGAATAAAAACAAGTGTGCAAACAACGATATTATTTCCAAATGGAAATTTATATCGATCAAACATCATTTAACATTTATATCCTTAGTTCATTTATTTACTTATCTTCTGTTTCCCTATATTCAATATTTCTAAATTTGGAAAATATACGTTATTAACAATGGAAAACATTTCCATTTCTTGTTTTCTTTATTAGAAAACATTTCTGGTTTCTTATTTGGAAAACATTTCCAAAGCTTCTTCACTGGACTTAGACAGATGTTTAAACAAACCATCGCGATGCCAACCCAAACCATTTCCTTTACTGCCGAATCTTAACTATTCCTTAGTTAAAAACGAAGCCAATCAAGTTGGGGTAGAACTACCTCTCAGACCTTAACTGAACAACATTTCTAACTTTGAAATAGACAAAGTTCACTTGATATCCCTTTACTAACTTCCTTACTTAACCCTCCTTCGAATAGCTATATTCGATTGACTCTTTTCACTTAACTCTATTCGATTAACCCTTATCAATTAACTCTATTTGACTAACACTATTGGATTAACTCTATTCACTTAACTCCTTTCGAATAAACCATATTCGATAACTCCTTTTACTTTCTTTTTGAATAAACGATATTCGATTAACTCATTTTACTTTCTATTCGAATAAACTATATTCGATTAACTCCTTTTTACTTTCTTTCTAATCGATTAACTAACATCGATTAACTTATTTTAACTTTATTCTAATCGATTAACTAACATTGATTAACTAACATCGATTAACTTCTTTTAACTTTATTCTAATCGATTAAACTAACATCGATTAACTAACATCGATTAACTTCTTTTAACTTTATTCTAATCGATTAACTAATAATGATTAACTAACATCGATTAACTTCTTTTAACTTCTTTTAACTTTATTCAAATATTTATTGATAAAGATTTATTTTAGTAACAGTTCTTCACTTTACAAATGATTTTCCTTTTATAAAACTATATTCGTTTTAAAAACTTTTATTTTATATTCTGTTTAACAGAATATAAAATCTGTTGATTTTATAAAATCTGTAACGACCCGCATTCTACGCATCATAGGATCATAAAATATTTATTTCTGTCACATACGAAGTCGTATGGTCATGTAACTTTGGGAGACGACTATTGGGGTCATTTCCCATGTTCATGATTTTTCCCGATTTTTAAATGACCATTTTACCCCTAGTTGGCACTGTTTTGGCCATAACTTTTGACTGGAAATGAATTTTGACCTGAAACCACTTCCATTGGCTCCGGATGATGGTTTCTCTTTCCGTAGAGTGGTCACATTAGCCAAACGGACTTACCGTTTGGGAGATATGGCTGAAACCAGTTTCAAATGGTGAAAAACAGCTTAATTGGGCTTAAGTGGGTGATTAGCAGCTAGGCCCAAGGGGAATTTCGGGTTTAGGGGTATATAGGGGCTGATTAGGGTTAGAAAACATTTCTTTAGACATTTTCCAGCCGCCACTTTCATTCCTCTTGACCTAGCCATGGCCTCCACTCTCTAAATCTCTCTAAAACACCCAAAAATCACTTTCTAATTGAAGATTAGGCTTAGCAAACATCAAATTAAGAAGAAAAAGCACCAAAGCAAGGTTGGAGCTGCTGTATAAGATTGGGAACAGCGCCAAATCAGAGAATATTTCAGTTTTGGGGTTCTAGTTGTGGCAAAGGTGAGTGATAGCATCGTTTTGACACTAATTACAGTTAATTAAGGGTAATTAGTAAAGATTAGCGAATTTATACACTAATAAATTCTAGAAAAATGTTTAGAAATTCTTAAATAATATTTCATGCCTCTGTTATAAAATTTAGACGATTTGATTAAGTTTTACTAAGTATATGCTTAAACATGATTAAGAAGGATTATGGGAAAATGTGAGGTTTTAGCCACTTTTGATCTATTTTGATTCATTTGGATTGTTGTTTGGTGTTTGTGGTTGCTCTTACATATTGCTATGACTCTATGGTATGTTTTATGATTGATTAGAATAGTTAGATTGGTCGAAGACGCCGTCGTATGGCGCAAAACACTCGCTAGAAAAGTTGCAGGAAATACTGCAGAGATCCGGATCGGATCGGGTAGGGGATCAGATCGGGTAGGGAATCGGATCGGACATATCCGAACCGGACCGGGCGTGGTACTTTCTGGAGCATGACGTGAAGAGGCAACAAGGAAGGCCTGGTCGGATCGGAGGGGCGTAGCGTGGGATCGGAAGGAACAAGGAGGACTGAAGTGGAAGAAAGAGGAGCATGGATACTATATTCCGAACCGAACCGAGAGTAATACACGAACCGAACTGATGCTGACGAGACGGAGACGGAGGCACTCAAGCTATGGAGTATCCGAACCGAACCGCTTCAGAACCACCGAACCGAACCGCATGAGGGAGAGCACCGAACCGAACCGCATGAGGGAGAAGGACCCGAACCCAGAAGGTGGTGGCACTCCGAACCGAACCGGGGAACGTATCCGAACCGAAGCATGGGTGACTGGACCGAACCGGACATGTACTTTTGCTACTCCGTGATGACTCTTCTGAAGACCAACTCCAATTTGATCAAACCCGAGATGCAAAGGAAGTCCAAATGAGAAGTTAGAGCTTAAGATTCAGATGGGAATCAACGAGTTCGCTTCATGGTTGGGCTTTGCTGCGGGACACATGTCAAGGAGTTATCGACGTCTATAGCTTTGGACCACTATGGTAGGAGGTGCGAAGGCGGATTCAGGGCCATTATGGCATCGGTAGAACCAAGGGCTACGACCAATGAAGTGGGTCATTGAAATGTTTGGTCATGACTCCAAGTGTTTGGCTTGGTCACAGCAGGGTTTCTACAAGTCGGGATTCGTCGTTACCTCAGTTTGTCTAGTGTTCCAAAGTGGTAGATGTCGTACGCTTTACGCACTGAGTGAGAGGTGTGAGGATGGTTGATATGGATGATTTAGTTGCTATCATTGTGACATGCACACCCCACCCCCGTATTCTTACACTGTTTATTATGGCACCTTGGAGTATTGTACGGTATGTGGTACTAACTCTTTGGTTGCAGGTCCAGGTTCAGGTATGGTTTAGTATACCTGTTATTATTCTGTTTAGATGCTTATCGCTCATACCAGGCTTTATGTCTGACCCAGAGTTTTATGTCTCTTCTTATTACTCTGGGTGCTCACACGAGCAGACTAGAGACAGGTTAGCTGGTGATGCACGGGTAGATGATCCGGAGACGAGCAGGAGGCTTCCACGTAATATATATATAGTATTCTCCCTGTGTTGTTGAAGATCACTGCTTGGGCATTGGTGGTGCATCTTCTGCTTTAGTTTTCCTTTGTTAGAGACAGTAAATTTGGAAAGTTGTAATAAGCTGTATTTGGATTTCCGCTGCTCTGATGTTGACATTGATTATTAGTTATCAGCTTATGCACTGTCTCACCTGTTTTGTGTCAAGTATGTTATTATTATATTTTATTCCATGCGCTGTGAGACATTCTACAGGTTCCTTGATTAGTTCATTCTCTTCTTTCTTTTCTTCTGACGACCGTTCTGTGCTAGCTGGGCATGTGTACAGCGCACTTTCGGAGGAAATGCAGGCTGGTGCGGGACGGGCCGTCACACTTGGTATCAGAGCTCTAGGTTGCGTAGTTAACCTAGGGAAGTTATCAAGGAGAGATAATATACGTATACGAGAGAGCGTATTTGTGATTATTTTGGTTTTCAAAAGCTATATATATATACTATTAGTAGTATAAGGATGAAGTCGTACTGCACTAACACCACTATGGAGTCGTTAATCATTTCCTTTTTCAGATTGACGATGAGCCGATATGTTAGAGGTACCGGTAGGGGAGCCAATAATGGGAATGCTGCTGACATGAGGACGATGTTTACTGACCTCATGAGAGAGATGCTTAGAGATGTACAGAGGGCAGCTCCCAATGGTGGAAATGGTGGTGGTCCAATAGTGCAGGCGCCGAGGGTCGACTTCGCCAAATTGAATAAGGATTATACTAGCCTTGGTGGGAAGTCGTTTCACGGAACGGAGTCGGCCACGGACGTTCAAGATTGGTTGGATAGTTGCGAACGTATCTTCGAGGATTTGGGTATCGAGGATGCGATGAAAAGAAAGCTAGCGTCCCGTCAGCTGCAAGGGCGGGCAATGAATTGGTGGAATGCTATAAAGGCAGCTACTCCCGAAGATCAGATTACTTGGGAACAGTTTAAAGCTCGTTTTAGCGAGAAGTTCATTCCAGCTGCTCAGAAGTCAATGCTGTTTAAGAAATTCTTGGAGCTCAAGCAGAATGGCAGAGCTGTCTCGGAGTATATTGCTGAATTTGACACTTTGTCAAAATATGGGTTGCCTCTTATAGATACTGCCGAGAAAAAGAATGAGAAATTCATAACTGGTTTGGATCAGTACTTGGGGGAAAAACTTATTAACCACATTGATGAGACGTTTGAATCGATTGTGGGGAAAGCATTAAGATCAGAAAGTCTCTACCCTAAATCGAAGACTGAGGTTGCATCCGCAGATGAGCCAAAGCCACAAGCAAGTGGTGGAGGCAAGGGTGGTTCCCAGAATAAGAGAAAGCAGAATCAGACTAAAGATGGCCAGAAGAAAAGGAATAAGCAAGATGTGGAGTGCTTCAGCTGTGGTAAGAAGGGCCATTATGCTAGTAATTGTCGGGCCAAGCCAGCGGATAGGAAGTGCTTCAACTGTGGCCAAATGGGACATCACAAGGACAAGTGTCCACAGCCCCCTAAGGAAAAGCAAATGGTGAAAGCCTACGCTCTTAATGCTATTCCTTCTTCGTCGAATGCCCCAACTGCGGCGGAGAAGGGAAAGAATGTCGTCATTCAAGGTATGCTTTCTGTTTATGATGTTCCTGTTAGAGTTTTGTTTGATACCGGAGCTTCCAGTTCTTTCATATCTAGTGACCTGATAGATAGATTGGGATTGGAGCCCGAGATTGTTGATAGACCTTTAGTAGTGACGAACCCGATTGGCGGTTCGACTAGCCTTAGCATGATTTGTCGTAATGTGGTCTTATCGAGTCATGGATGCATGTTTGTTTGTGATTGCTTTGTTTTGGGCTTTACTGGGTTTGGCATTATTTTGGGAGTAGATTGGCTCCAAAGATACGGGGTGGTGGTAGACTGTGAGGGCTTGTTGGTGACAGCTAGAGCGGATGATGGGCGGAGGATAGTGTTTGGTGGTCTACCCAGTAAGGGGGTATTGGCCAGTTTTCTAAACTCCCTCGACATTCCGCATAGTGAGTTGTCAGGTTTGCCCGTGGTTGGCCAGTATCCGGATATTTTCGAAGAAGTGACCGGACTTCCACCACACCGAGAGATTGAGTTCCGTATTGATTTGGTAAAATATGCCAGGCCTATAGTGATGCCACTTCGTCGTATGGCACCAAGAGAGCAGCGAGAGCTCGAGGTGCAAGTCAGCGATCTTTTGAAGAAGGGATTTATCAGAAGGAGTGTTTCTGAATGGGGAGCACAGTTGTGTTTGCTACCAAGGCGGATGGTTCCCTTCGTTTGTGTGTAGACTACCGCGAGTTGAATAAAGTGACGAGGAAGAACAAGTATCCTCTACCGCGGATAGATGATTTGTTTGATCAGTTGAGTGGCGCGAGAGTATTTTCTCAGTTGGATCTCGCGACAGGTTTTCATCAGCTTAGAGTGGAAGCTGAGAGTATAGCTAAAACGGCATTTCGGACGCCGTCTGGGTTTTATGAGTGGTTGGTCATGCCATTCGGGCTGACCAATGCCCCAGCATATTTTGTGGATCTTATGAATAGGGTATTCAGAGATCAGTTGAATAAGTTTGTCCTTGTGTTCGTTGATGATATTTTGGTCTACTCGAGGACAGAGGAAGAACACAAGGGACATTTAAGAATAGTGATGGAGGTGTTGAGAAAACACCAATTGAAAGCAAAGTTTTCTAAGTGTCACTTCTGGAAGAGGGAAGTGAGATTCTTGGGCCATGTTGTATCAGAAAATGGGATTGCCGTGGACCCGGCAAAGGTGGCTACGGTACAGGATTGGCCTACGCCCAAGAACGCAACAGATGTAAGAAGTTTCTTGGGATTAGCGGGATATTATCATAAGTTTATCCAAGGCTTCTCCAAGATAGCAGCACCGTTGACTCAGTTGACAAAGAAGAATCAAGCTCTTGTCTGGGATGAAAGGTGCGAGAATGCATTCAAAAGTCTAAAGGACAAGTTGACAAGCGCACCAGTGTTAGTCATTCCTAAGGGGGATGAAGAGATGACGGTATACACGGATGCCTGTGGTACCGGACTGGGTGCTGTATTGATGCAAGGCGGTAGGGTTGTAGCTTACGCAAGTCGGCAACTGAAACCGCACGAGAGAAGATACCCTACACATGATTTAGAATTGGCAGCGATCGTGTTCGCGTTAAAGATGTGGAGACACTATCTCTTGGGAGAAAGATTTGAGCTGTTTACAGATCATAAGTCGTTAAAGTATCTCTTCTCTCAGAAAGATCTGAATCTCCGTCAGCAGAGATGGTTAGAGTTCTTAGCTTCCTATGATTTTGACATCGAATATACGCCAGGAAAGGGCAATGCGGTGGCTGATGCATTGAGTAGAAGACATGCCAGCTTAGGGGCTATGTTCCTTGAATGGAAGCAACTGGAGTTTATCGCGGGGTTTGATTTCAGACCAAAGTGCGAATTGGATCCAGAAATGTTAGCAAGTTTGACGATCAGACCCACTTTGATTGAGCGGATCGGCTCTAGTCAGAGGGACGATCCTAACCTATTGGAAATCATCTCCAAGTTAGAGATGGGTATCGATGAGGAGATGAACAAGTATGGGCTTGATCGAGATAGATGGCTTAGAAAGAATGGAAAGCTTGTTGTACCCAATGTCAATGGATTGAGAGATGAAGTGCTTAGAGAATGTCATCACTCAAAGTTGACTATACATCCCGGTGGAAATAAAATGTATAGAGACATGAAACAGACTTACTACTGGGAAGGAATGAAAAGAGACGTTGGGAAGTTTATATCCAAATGCATGAATTGTCAGTTAGTTAAAGCCGAGCAAAAGAAGCCTAGTGGTTTGTTACAGCCCTTAGAAATCCCCGAATGGAAATGGGAGCAAGTCTCGATGGATTTCATCGATGGTTTACCAAGGACTAGATCGGGATATGACAGCATTTGGATAATTGTAGATCGACTGACTAAAAGTGCAAGGTTTATACCAGTCAAATCGACCAGAACGACAGCTAAGTTAGCAGAATTGTATATGAAGTGGGTAGTGAGATTTCATGGAGTACCTAAAAGCATTGTAAGCGACCGAGACCCGTTGTTCACTAGTGGGTTTTGGAGGAGCTTACAAGAGGCTCTAGGGTCAGAATTACATCTCAGTACCGCATATCATCCTCAGACCGACGGTCAGACGGAGAGGGTGAACCGTATTTTGGAAGATCTCTTGAGAGCATGTATATTGGATTTTGGTGGATCATGGGATGACCATTTGCATCTAGTAGAGTTTGCATATAATAATAGCTACCAATCCAGTATCGGTATGGCTCCGTTTGAAGCTTTGTACGGAAGACCATGCAACTCACCATCATGTTGGATAGAGACTGGCGAGAAGTTTATGCTTGGACCAGATGTGGTGAGGGAAACTTCAGATAAAATCAAGACCATTCAACAACGAATGAAGGCTGCCCAAGATAGGCAGAAGAGTTATGCTGATAAGAGGAGAAGAGACTTAAAATTCTCCGTTGGCGACTTGGTGTTTGTCAAGATTTCTCCGTTGAAGAGCGTAATACGATTTGGCGGGAGAGGCAAGTTGGCACCAAGATTTGTTGGCCCATTCCCTGTTCTTGAGCTAGTCGGGAATTTGGCATATAGAATTGACTTACCGGAGAAGATGGCGGGAGTTCACAACGTATTTCATGTTTCCCAATTAAGGAAGTTCGCTCACGACTCAGATATGACTATTTCACCTGATCAGTTAGAGGACTTCGAAGTAGAACCCGAGGCGGTTGGGAACCGCAAGCCGGCCCGTATTGTCGAGCACGACATGAAGCAACTTCGAAGGAAGGCGGTGAAGCTAGTCAAGGTACAGTGGAGTGAGGACGAGAATGATTGTACTTGGGAGACAGAGGAGAACATTAGGAAGTCCCACCCAGAACTCTTTGCCTGGTAAGATTTTGACTTCGATTTAGTTTTCCGCATGCTAGGATAGGCTTGTTCGCTTGTTTTGCATGATTGATTGTTGTATGTGGTTGTTAGGTATGCGGGATCCTTTGTATGTTTTGGGTTAAGGAATTTCGGGGGCGAAATTTCTTAAGGGGGGGAGAGTGTAACGACCCGCATTTTACGCATCATAGGATCATAGAATATTTATTTCTGTCACATACGAAGTCGTATGGTCATGTAACTTTGGGAGACGACTATTGGGGTCATTTCCCATGTTCATGATTTTTCCCGATTTTTAAATGACCATTTTACCCCTAGTTGGCACTGTTTTGGCCATAACTTTTGACTGGAAATGAATTTTGACCTGAAACCACTTCCATTGGCTCCGAATGATGGTTTCTCTTTCCGTAGAGTGGTCACATTAGCCAAACGGACTTACCGTTTGGGAGATATGGCTGAAACCAGTTTCAGATGGTGAAAAACAGCTTAATTGGGCTTAAGCGGGTGATTAGCAGCTAGGCCCAAGGGGAATTTCGGGTTTAGGGGTATATAGGGGCTGATTAGGGTTAGAAAACATTTCTTTAGACATTTTCCAGCCGCCACTTTCATTCCTCTTGACCTAGCCATGGCCTCCACTCTCTAAATCTCTCTAAAACACCCAAAAATCACTTTCTAATTGAAGATTAGGCTTAGCAAACATCAAATTAAGAAGAAAAAGCACCAAAGCAAGGTTGGAGCTGCTGTATAAGATTGGGAACAGCGCCAAATCAGAGAATATTTCAGTTTTGGGGTTCTAGTTGAGGCAAAGGTGAGTGATAGCATCGTTTTGACACTAATTACAGTTAATTAAGGGTAATTAGTGAAGATTAGCGAATTTATACACTAATTAATTTTGGAAAAATGTTTAGAAATTCTTAAATAATATTTCATGCCTCTGTTATAAAATTTAGACGATTTGATTAAGTTTTACTAAGTATATGCTTAAACATGATTAAGAAGGATTATGGGAAAATGTGAGGTTTTAGCCACTTTTGATCTATTTTGATTCATTTGGATTGTTGTTTGGTGTTTGTGGTTGCTCTTACATATTGCTATGACTCTATGGTATGTTTTATGATTGATTAGAATAGTTAGATTGGTCGAAGACGCCGTCGTATGGCGCAAAACACTCGCTAGAAAAGTTGCAGGAAATACTGCAGAGATCCGGATCGGATCGGGTAGGGAATCGGATCGGACATATCCGAACCGGACCGGGCGTGGTACTTTCTGGAGCATGACGTGAAGAGGCAACAAGGAAGGCCTGGTCGGATCGGAGGGGCGTAGCGTGGGATCGGAAGGAACAAGGAGGACTGAAGTGGAAGAAAGAGGAGCATGGATACTATATTCCGAACCGAACCGAGAGTAATACACGAACCGAACTGATGCTGACGAGACGGAGACGGAGGCACTCAAGCTATGGAGTATCCGAACCGAACCGCTTCAGAACCACCGAACCGAACCGCATGAGGGAGAGCACCGAACCGAACCGCATGAGGGAGAAGGACCCGAACCCAGAAGGTGGTGGCACTCCGAACCGAACCGGGGAACGTATCCGAACCGAAGCATGGGTGACTGGACCGAACCGGACGTGTACTTTTGCTACTCCGTGATGACTCTTCTGAAGACCAACTCCAATTCGATCAAACCCGAGATGCAAAGGAAGTCCAAATGAGAAGTTAGAGCTTAAGATTCAGATGGGAATCAACGAGTTCGCTTCATGGTTGGGCTTTGCTGCGGGACGCGTGTCAAGGAGTTATCGACGTCTATAGCTTTGGACCACTATGGTAGGAGGTGCGAAGGCGGATTCAGGGCCATTATGGCATCGGTAGAACCAAGGGCTACGACCAATGAAGTGGGTCATTGAAATGTTTGGTCATGACTCCAAGTGTTTGGCTTGGTCATAGCAGGGTTTCTACAAGTCGGGATTCGTCGTTACCTCAGTTTGTCTAGTGTTCCAAAGTGGTAGATGTCGTACGCTTTACGCACTGAGTGAGAGGTGTGAGGATGGTTGATATGGATGATTTAGTTGCTATCATTGTGACATGCACACCCCACCCCCGTATTCTTACACTGTTTATTATGGCACCTTGGAGTATTGTACGGTATGTGGTACTAACTCTTTGGTTGCAGGTCCAGGTTCAGGTATGGTTTAGTATACCTGTTATTATTCTGTTTAGATGCTTATCGCTCATACTAGGCTTTATGTCTGACCCAGAGTTTTATGTCTCTTCTTATTACTCTGGGTGCTCACACGAGCAGACTAGAGACAGGTTAGCTGGTGATGCACGGGTAGATGATCCGGAGACGAGCAGGAGGCTTCCACGTAATATATATATAGTATTCTCCCTGTGTTGTTGAAGATCACTGCTTGGGCATTGGTGGTGCATCTTCTGCTTTAGTTTTCCTTTGTTAGAGACAGTAAATTTGGAAAGTTGTAATAAGCTGTATTTGGATTTCCGCTGCTCTGATGTTGACATTGATTATTAGTTATCAGCTTATGCACTGTCTCACCTGTTTTGTGTCAAGTATGTTATTATTATATTTTATTCCATGCGCTGTGAGACATTCTACAGGTTCCTTGATTAGTTCATTCTCTTCTTTCTTTTCTTCTGACGACCGTTCTGTGCTAGCTGGGCATGTGTACAGCGCACTTTCGGAGGAAATGCAGGCTGGTGCGGGACGGGCCGTCACAAAATCTCTTTATTTCAATATACATTGAAATAGTTCTTTCTACTTCCCAGGGGCTTTATGATATTTACAATATCGAATAACAATGATCAACATCATTCCAACACCCATAATCCATAACTGATTATATAACACATCATATATCACAATATATGAAAAACAGTAAAATAAATGTTGAGGAATCCAGTTGGATTCCTCCATCCTGTTTCCCTACATCACAGATGTTAAACAATATAATATAACATCACTTTCGGTTCCATATGATATATTCTGTTAAACAGAATCAATATAGAAATTCAACTAACTGACTAGCAGTTCAATCAAACAGTCAACACACAGTCAATCAGCCAATATCTAACAGTACTAAAAATACAACATGAAATTATAAACTGGTCAGAGTTGGTGAGATTTACTCACATTGGCGCGTTAACCGTTAAATAACGATTTGCGTTATTTGATCCAGTCGGACAATTTATTTCGCCATAAATTGTAACGAGCTCGGATTCACTCCCGGTCAGTCTCATTGTGTTGCTCCCGTCCATACGATCTCAACGCAACTTATCGTTCGTGATTCTGGTATCATATGATCGAGATACGATACCTTAAAGTTAATACATAAATATATTTGAATTTAAATAAAAACTAAATTGTTAGATGGGCTCACTTTTAAACTAATGCCCACTACCACTTCACTACCCAACCCGTGTATTACTTTCTCCTTCTTCTACCTCATGCCGTGAGTTCCAGTATCCCAATCTGCACACCATTTCCAACTTATTTCGATCATTGTTCTCCATCTTCTCTCCCTTTAATAATAAACTCTCCGCGCTGCTTCCTCTCAAACCCATTTCAACTTCATAAAAACCGAATCTTCAAACCTAAAAATACACGCTTCCAGACTCCCAGTTAGTTGCAATGGCCATGCGTCCATTTACACACTTCTCATTATCACTAGACGTTGCAACCTCCTGTGAAGAACCCATATGTACAGCGCCACCTTCCACTTCAAGCTTCTCCCCTATGCATTCACAAGTTGCCATACCCGTCTAGAAACAAGTGTCTTCTTTCATTAATATCGCGCTCCTTCATACCACGTTTTCACCATTTCCGAGAATACTCCCATCCGTTCTGCCTCGCTTTTCCATCACCTTATCCCTCGTTAACTCTCTTGTACACTGGTCCTTCAAACCCCTTTCTCCAAACACATTTCTCCCCTGTTTACTTTTCAGTTCTGGAGTTTTAAAAGAAAACAAGAAAGATGGCTCTCGTGTGTTTATAATAGAGTAGCTTAAGCCCTAAGGTATGGTACAGGGTAGTTATGTAACCACATAGGTCTGTATTTCTGCGGTCGTTCTGTGAAAGGAAATGGTGGTTGGTGACCATTCACGTTTCGTTTATCTCGCAAGCTGTAGTAGGGTAGGCACGACGAAAAAAAGGAGCACGTATACTTAGTATGGACCATATCTATATTACTTTTTTTCTTTTTATATTTAATTTCTTACAGAAACTTTCGTATGAAATATGAGGAATTCTCTATTGTTTATCATGAGTACCCTTCATGCGATTGGTCTTTGATTAGTGTACGTTTACATGGTTATGTTGGGCTGGTACTTGGGCATTAATCATGGTATATATGTTCACATACATTTTGGCGATTTATCGTATATTTCACTATGTAAAGATTAACGTAAGACTGTTGATGTTGTGTTCCTTATGGGGAAATTATTTGTTTCATTTGTTTTAAAGATTGGTTTACCTCAGTCCCTAGAATTACACTTAAGTACAGACAGAAGTAAGAGTACAGTCGTGCTCAACGAGGTGTCATGATCCCAAAAATATAATAATACTGGTAGATTAACTCATATTGTGAAACCCCAAAATGTTGATTACAGGGTGCATAATTCTTCAAATAAAAAGTTGCTTATTAAATTAATTAAAAATTACAATAAAATTCTAAAAATTAAATTATCACTATGTCCCAAAAGAACCTTGTCTGAATTCACACCCGGTATCTAGTTATTTTGAAATAACCATTATGGCCGATAAACGATTCTATAGCGACTATTTTAAAATTTGATTTGAACATATCTCAAAATCTATACGACGAAATCCTGATTTTTCTCTTCCACTAGAAAGATATACTCCACCAGCTCCACACGTTTCTTGTTTCACATAAATCCGGTTTAAAACGAATCCTGTACATTCAATTGAAGTTCGAATCGCCAATTTACGAACTGCAGCGCCATTTCGAGCTCGATTTTAATTATAATATAATTATACGTTCAAATTGTCATTCAAATAATATATTCGTTATTCTAATTCAATTTTAAGCTGAATTAAATATCATAGATGATCCAGTTCACATCATATCGCCATTTCAGTCAATTCTGATTATTTCAGAATTAAATATTTTTTTAATTTATTACTTTAATTAAATATTCACCATTATTTAATTCCACGACCAATAAATTCATTTAATTACCTTTTAAATAATTAAATAAATTAATTCTAATACCTCTGCCAATGCGGGTCATTACACCGGGTGTTCGATCTTTTCTCTCTCTTTCACCGATGACTTTACGATTTTATCCGATGGTAAACGGAACTCTTTCCTTTGACTTTTTGAAGTTTATGAAAATTTCTCTCGGAAAAAAGTTAATGTTTCTTCTCTCCTCTTTGGTTTCTCCTTTATAGAAATCATGGCTCTCTTCTATGTTTGGTTTCAGATCTCTTGTCTTCCTCTACACTATCTTGGTATAGAACTATATTGGAGTAGAAAATTGAACATCCTTTTTAATCCTATAGTTGACAAAGCTAAGGGATGTACCGAGCGTTGTTATTTGGCTCACCTTTCTCAGGATCGGCGTTTGGTTCTTATCATATCTGCTCTTGACTCCCTTGGCCCTTATATCTTCGCAGCGATGATACTGACTTCCTCTTTCTTTCATTCTTATTAGTCAATGGCTTCCTCTTTTGTTTGGGAAGTAAAGATAACGAAAGAAAAAACCATTAGGTAGCTTGGTGCATTGTCTGTCGTCCCAAGGGTGTGAGGGGTCATGTTCCGTGTAAGTCTCAAGACGTGTGTACGGCTTATGCTTGCAAGCTTTTCAGATATAACAACTCTCTTTGGGTCTCCTTTCCCCATGAAAAATACAGAAGACTTCTTCCCTTAGGCATCACTGACACTCCTTCCTTCGTCGGTGAAACGTGGAAGAGGAAGTGATTGGTCAAGTCTTTCACCGACTTTCATAGGCTGGGCCTTTTTTTGGAAAGGTAAGTCATTCACGCTTGGGACTGCTTGGAACTGATCAGCCTAGATTTTCTACCATACACTACAAGAATTAGTCTATTTAGTTACGGACCATAGTGACGACTAAAAAAGCGGCCCTCACCAACCGTCACCCACAACAAGAATTAATCTATTTGGTTACGGACCATAGTGACGCCTAGTGACAGCCAAAAAAAGCGGCCCTCACCAGCCGTCACCCACTACAAGAATTAATCTATTTGGTTACGGACCATAGTGATGGCTGGTGACGGCTTAAAAAAGCGGTCATCACCAGCCGTCACCCACAACAAGAATTAATCTATTTGGTTACGGACCATAGTGATGGCTGGTGACGGCTAAAAAAAGCGGCTCTCACCAGCCGTCACCCACAAAATGAATAACCCGTGATCCTACAAGAATTTTCCCCATTCCTCTTTCCCAATTGCGATTTCAGATTTAATAAAAAAAACCTACATTGGCCCCTCGCCGATCGTCACCTGCCGCCGTCGTCGTCTGCCGCCGCTGTTTGTCATTTTTCGTCGACGTCCTCTCCTCCCCTCTCCATCAATAACTGCTTCTTCCTCTCTCCGGTATAATTTTTAACCTATTTCTTAAATTAATTAGTTAATAATGATTTAAATGCATATGTTATGTGATCATACGATGATTGTTGAATTAATGTAGTTGATTTAGTAATGATTGAAACCCTAAAATGTGGATTTAGTTGTTTATTAGTGAATATTGTTGGTTAGTTGATTTTGTGCTTATGTATGTGCTAATGAACCGTTATTTTGTAGATAATAATCAATTATTGATATTGAATTTATAATTTAGGTAATTAGATTTTAAATTTAAAAGCTATTTATGGGATTATCGAGTAGAAATCAATTAATAAATTTTGTGAGTTTAGTTCATTTGTTTTTGGGATTAGTGGTGTTGTGAATTTAAAATAGTTGGGGTAAAACTATTTAAAATATGTTGTTGAATATGGTTCTGAAATTGTTGTATATGAGTTTGGTAATCCATAGACGTTACTCTAGTGCTACAAAATGGCGCCGTTATAATGACAAAAATTTTGAAAACAGTTTTGTGATAGATATGCCTCCTAGACGTCGACCTACCCACAGTTCAGAGGCAGGTGCGAGCGGTACAGCACCTGTAGATTTACGTTCGGTCATAGATCTCGTTCCAAGACCATAGGGTAAGTTTTTAATTTCTTAAATGTTTAGTATTCAAAACTTATTAAATGCTAATATCGTACTTTTTGCAGGGGGTTGATATTATTCCTGCAGACGTTGTTTTATATGTGTCTAGATCAAAATACATGCTTCGCTTAATCCAATGGTAAATTCGTTGTTGAATAACTCATTAAGTTCCACTGCTTAATTTTTTTTATATATAATTTAGCAACTATTTTTTTAATTCTGACTTACAGTTGGACATCATCACTGAATTTTTTGTTATGTCTGTTTTGTCCAGATTGCATAAATTATGGATATAGTTTATGTATCTATGTGAATATATGGTTGATGACATATGTTCAACAACAGCTCATCTGTTTAGGGTGAAATGCGCATACAGCACTACTATATAAGTAAAGTACAGATATGTGAACATTGTGGATGTCCTCCACATTATGATTTTGTCATTGCTATATAACTTGTCTTCATAACAACATTACTCACAGTGTGTAAACTTGAATAGGGCCGACTATTTTGACATAAGCTGGCTGGGCGTAAATTTGGTGCACCATACATGTTCATGAAGCAAGGTATTATTTTATTTTTCACTAATGCATTTGACGTCACATGTTGTATTGTTTCATTTTCCAACTCAAAATACGGTAGCTACGTCTTGCCATTGGCACGTTTTATTTGTCTGCCTGTTTATACCTGAAAAATATGTGTGACATTCACAATATGACTTAATCATTCACTCATCATTTTGCTTTGCTTTTAGTTTGAAATTCACAAGCGAATAGACAAGTTAGAATTGGATTAAAGAAGTATAAGGACTATTCGAAAATAAATTATTTGGTGTTAAGGGTTCACAATTTATTACGAGTTTAGTTGTCGGTTTTTTATTTTGGACTTGGTTTTTATGTATAAACTAGTTGTTGACGTTATGTTTTATGTTTGATGTGGACGTGATGTTGTTTTTTTGGAGACGATGATGGTTTGTTTATATTATGTGGACGTGATGTGGGTTTGGGCTGTTTATTGTTTTTATTTATCGTTTATTAGCTATTTACTCATGTATGCGTCGTTTTATATCATATATGCTGGTTTATGTTGTGAATTTGAGTATATATAAGGTGATGGATTGTGAAATTGATCGCATATGAGTTGCAGATTGGTTGAATTTGAGTTGGCGTGGATTGAGGGCCTTATGGCTGCTGGAAAACAGGAAATTTTTTTATAGTTTAGTGACTGCTGGTGACGGTTGGTGAGGGCTATCGGGTCAAGCTTAGTGACGATTAGTGACTGATCTTTTACCCAGTTTCGCTACGGTTAGTGACGGCTGGTGACGAAGGTAGAAAGTCCAACGGTTTGTCCACGTGGCATGTTTGTCGTCGCTATATTGGAGACCAAAGTCGTCACTAACCTCGACCCTATTTGCTTAGCGTCCAAATATGTAGCGACGACACTTGATGACGGCTGGTGACGGCTAATGACGACTTTTTGCCCTAATTGGACTGTTTCTTGGAGTGGTAGGAACTCTTTTTTTTCAAATCATTTGGAACTGCAAGATCTCTTCTAAGATCTTTCTTCTCATGTGGAAAGTCCTTCACAACGCTTTACCGTAGGATGGTAAACATCAAGCGGTTAGGCAACCTGCTTGCTTCTCAGTGCCATTGCTGTGGCATGGGTCATGAACCCGAAGAATCTCCGGTTCACTTTTACTGACTCATGGTTGTATGGTCCCACTTCGGAAATTTGACCGATCTATCCACCTCTTTACCTCCCTTATTCACCACTCTCCAGCAATAATGGAGCAAGGGAAAGCATCTCCGCTCTATTCTTCATCACATTGTCCCTTAGTTGCATACGTTGGCATTTTTAGTGTGCTAGAAATAAGGCGGTCTACGATGATTCTTCCCCGAGGCTGAAAAAAATCATCAAGTGTGTGGCCGATGACGTCTCCTTTGCCTTCAAAGGTAGGCCTTTTTCTGGCATCGTCAAGGGAGTGGGTTGATTTCCCTTTGTGTTTTGCGTGGTATCTCCCTGCCTTGTTTACCTGTTGTCCTTATTGCTGGTTATTAGGTTTTTTCAGCTTTTTCACCTGTTTAGTTATTTAAGTCTCACCTCCGTCCCTCTGGTTAGGTAATATGGGGATGATCTTATAGTTTTTTTTTCAATTGTGATTTTTTCAAGTGGCAGCATTAGAGGATCTTTTTCTTGCAGTTTTCCAGGAGCTTGAGCTGAGCAGGCGATAGGGTTGTTCCCTACTTGAGACTGCTCTATGGATTGCCTATTCTGGATGCTAGTTTTGGGCTGAAGCTTGCTCCGTTCTTTCGTATAGTTGGTGTCGATGGATAGATGTTATTGGCACTATTTTTTGATTAATAGCATATGCTGCTGATGTTATTCTTAACGCTCGCTCTTTATGCCTTCCCTGTTTAGGCTTGCTTTTTTTTTTTTTGAAACAGATAAAAAGGCCCAAGGCCCATCGGGAAACAACCCGAATGAAATAACAAAAGGCCAGGTTTCTCAAACCCTAGCCGACACAGCCTCTCATCAATACAATCTTTAACAATCTCAAAAATGGCGGACGAGGAAAAACTACGTCATTTACTTTCTCGAAGACGTCTAAAACGTCATGGAGGCTTCCAGACATACTCTTCTCTGTCTTTGAACTTCCTCTTGAGTACTTTGTGGTTGCTTGAGTCAACGATATCCATATCTTCAGGTCTCCTGATGGTATAAATTTCAGATCTGCTCTTATTCGTGTTCGATAAGCTCTCGTTTTCATCTCTGTGACTCTTGGAGCTCAGATCTACATGAATTAAGTTGCTGCAGCTGCTCTCTCCTTCTTCCCAACACGAAAGGTGATAAATTTGGTTGTTTGTCCTGCTTTTATAGTGTTTACCCCCGACTTTGTGCAAAAAGTTTGTGTCTTTATCAATATCCTTTGTATTGTGATTATCTTTATGGAATGACCAATGGACTTTATTGCTCTCCAGGATATTGTGAAACTCTGGATCACTACTGAGGTGGACTTATAAATGATCCATTACTTATTAATTATTTTGTCTAACCTTACATTTTATCTTCATTAATTATTTTGCCATTACAGAAACCTTATAAAGGATCCATCACCTATCCCCTATGTCACCACTGCACTGTACTTCCAAACGATGGTCCAATATGCAGAATGAAGCCAATTGTTCCATTACCAATCGACTGTTCATGGAGATAACCCCACCATTCAGGTGACCAATAGTATAATGGCTATGTCTTCATATTAGGAAGAACTACTCATGAATTCAACCATATAAAATTTAACCAATATCCGAACACAATTTTCCAATCTCATAAACGGGTTCGCATGAGTTGATCAAAAGGTTGACTACTGGTTAGAATTGATGAAACTGACATCCATGAACATAAAATATATACCACAGCTAACCCATACACTGTATGTATCAAAACTTATTCCCGAAATTAATTTCATCAGCCCTTAAATAAAAGTAATTGCATCTAGATCCCAGAAATATAACCAGACACTGAATCTACTGCATAGAATCCAAAGTGCAGTTTCTTACACAAGATAGGAGCCGTTCCAAGTTAATTCATAAGGTGTCATATCCAGAATTAATAACGTATTATGTTCATTCCCAATTTCTGGATAACCACGTCATAATTGAGGATACAGTGTTAAACCCAAAATCAAGATGGGGTGAGAAATACTGAAGAGGTCAATCTGCTACTCGAATAACTGAATTGGTAGTAAAACACTTTCGGGAAAAATATATGAAGATGCAGACTACTTCATAAAACCAATAAGATCATACCAGTTATAAATCAAAAAACATGAGAATATTGGAAACAATAATGGATATAGAAACATATTTCGAAGAGATTAGCTGCTTTACGAACCAATGTAAAAATAATGTATACAGATTTGATAAATCATCTGTAGTGGATTAATTATTGAACAAAACTCATACCCCCTTCAGCAAAAAAGATAGAACTATCTTCTACCGATGACCACAAACCAGATCCTCAAACCCAAATGCAATCACATTAAAATCAGCACCACAAGAAACTAAAAGAACAAAAATGATGAAAAAACCTATAGATCGGTTATGAGGAGCGGGAAGTGATTCAACACTTTCGCCGGCAATGCCAGATCCCAGCTCCCCCAAAGGCTTGATCTTAAGACTTCACACAAATTCGCATTAGATCTGTAGAACCGCCATTAAGCACGATGCGTCGATTAGGGCAGAAGATCTGACGTCTATCAAACCAAACGGAAATGAAATACGAAGTGGATCGGCATGAAAATTTAGATCTTGTTTTTGGACCTGGCTTTCGTTCGTGAAAAATAAACGAGGAATCAGAAGTTTTATCAACGGATTAGCAAGAATAAACGTTGAAGGTTAACAGTAGAAAAGTGGAAAGAGATGAAAAACATAAGGCTTATCAATGAAAAAAATCGTTGAAGGTTGTGATTGCAAATCGGAAAGAAATAGATTTATGATACCAGAAGAAAAGGAGATTTTTGGAGGTTCACGCACAGCAAAATCAGGTTGTCGCCTGTAAGAGCATCTCCAACAAAGGTAGAATTCAGCCCCTTAATACTGAATCGGGGTAAAAAACATACCCAACAAACGTTACGCCATGTAACATTCAGCGGAATGTTACGGGACCAATTCAGAATTCTGAATTGGTCCGGCGAGCCGATTTTATCGGCTCGCCATGTCGCGAGCCGATTTTATCGGCTCGCGCCGATAAAATCAGCTCGTGACATGGCGAGCTGATAAAATCGGCTCGCCATCTCCCCTCTCCAATTCCCCAACGGCTATCTCATTCCAATGGCTTCCAACGGCCATTTCCGCCTCGATTTTGATTACCAACGACCATAAAACGGTTAAAACTTTTCTAACGGCCATATTTTCAGTTATAAAAGCATTCCATTCGCATTCTTTCTTCATCACAACATATTCATAACTTCTTTTTACATCTCTCTACTCCACACCAAGTCTTGCTACATAATGTCTTCCCCATTCGGAGATTTTTCGCATCCGACGATAGATGGAACTCAGTTCTCGCAAGGCAACACGAGCAATATATTTGAAACTCCATCGAGCAGGCAAGGAACCAGTCCGTGGACTGAAGAAGAAGACATTTCTCTATGCAACATATATTGTCATTTCACACAAGATTCTGCAACGGGGAACGACCAAACAGCCGTTGTGTTTTGGAAAAAAGTGGAAAAAGCCTTCGTTGAGAGGCATCCGGAATGCCATAGGACGTTATCGGCGATCCAAGGCCGTTTTGAGAAAATAAGCCGTCAAACCCAATATTATGAGTCACAAGTGTACAAACTAAAAATAGCGAATCCAAGCGGCATGGGAGGGGAAGATAATCTGGTATGTTTGTATTTGTACGTACTTTATTTGTGGTTGTTAGCATGTTAATTGATACATTTTCTTTTGGAAAGTAGAAACGACTAGCAAACGAGGGGTTCAAGAAGCTTTTTCCTAGAGAAAATGGGACGAAAAGGCCACACTATTACCAGTTTATGCATTGTTATGATCTGCTTACTAGTCAACCGAAGTGGAACTCAGAACTTGCCAAGAGTCTCCGCGATGTTCAAAGTGCTGGCAAGGGCAAGAAAAAAAGTTCAAAATCGGGTTATTCTTCTAGTCCTTGCGGCTCAGGTGCCAATATTTCTCAATGTGTAGGGGAAAACCTACTTGATGAGTTCAATGCCACGAATGACGAAGATTTTAGACCTGAGGGATGCAAAGCGGCGAAAAGAAGGGGCAAAACAACGGTTGAGCTTGAATCAAAAGTGAACTCCCGACACGAAGAACACAGTCGTAGAGCGGAAAAAAGGCTTGTAGAAGCTAGGGAAAGAACAGAAGTTTTGAAAAGGATTGCTGATCTGGAAGAGAAGAAACTTCAAATTCTTTCCGAGGACTTAGCGTATAAGAAAGAGCACGATGAGTATAAGAAACAGCAAGATGCGTATAAAAAAGAACAAGAAGAGAACGCTATCATTGACAAAGATCTGGATGGAATGTCTTATTTGGAAAAGGAATTTTGGAATGGGATGAAACGTTGTATTATAACGTCAAGGTTTCCGGAGTTGATGTAGTAACGTATTAGTAGTTGCTCGTATTAGTAGATGCTCGTATTAGTAGATGCTCGTATTATGTTGTTGTAGTAACGTTGTATTTCCTTCTGTAGCAACCACTTTCGTATTTGTATGTCTTATTTCCCTGTATTTTGTGTAACATTATGTGGCAAAGGCTGAAATGTTGTTGGTATTGTATTTGGTTCTGTCAACTTTCACACACCTTATCTCCCTCAACACACAAAGTAGAGCCAGTGTCTGTTCACATCAAGACAGCAAGAAAAAGAGATTCCCTACGGTATTACGTCAGGCGAAACAGTGACCGGTACCATCATGATTTTTTTTATTGATTTGTACACTCCTTGCCTATATATCTCAATGCAATTTACTCACATAATACCTCACTCAAACAACTTCGTTCTCATTCTACTACTTACTCACTCGAAAATGCCTTCTTGGCCATCCGAAACTGACTCTGATGAACAGACGTACGAACAGATGAGACTTCAAGAGCTCGAAGACGAATTCGAGTTTCTAATCCAAATTACACCCTAGGATGAACCATCACATGAACAGGGGAACCTCCAACATCTACAAGAAGTTCAAGTGCCACATGTTCAACTAGCAAACGAACAGACTCTCGCTCAACCACAACAAGAAGTAGAGTTCTACCGAGTACCACCGCATGAACATGAAGGTGAATCTTATCCTGTACTTTGCTACTGCGGTCATGCGGTCGAAGTTGTGGTTCGTGTAGAAGGCGACAATATAGGTCGGCGCATGCAGAAATGTCGATTCTATCCAAATGGATGCAGCTACACGGAATGGATTGACGAGCCGTTGTGCCCAAGGGGAATAGTATATGCAAACCAACTCGAACGAGAGATTAGGCATCTCGAAAATCTTGTTCAAGAGTTGCGACTGAACGCAATGCGACTCCCTTGAAATTGAATTTGTACTTTTAATGTTTGCGTTGATGTTGTAGTAGGCATGTACTATTATTCGGTGTTGTATCTGTAACGGTCGGTTGTATCTGTATGGTTATTGTTATGCGAAAACCCACTAGTTGAATTATTGTAATCTTTCCTATATAAAAATTTCATGTTCTATATATTTAAAATATAATCTTTCGTATATAATCTTCCTACTAATAAAAATTAATAAGTAGATTAAAAAAACCCAAATATTTAGTCAAATGAACACACATTCCACACCCCCCCAAACTTCCCGAGCCATATAAGTTTGAGTGTCTCTTTATTGGTCTGAGTGTCTCTTTATTGGTTTGAGTGTCTCTTTATTGGTCTGAGTGTCTCTTTATTGGAATCGTTTATTGGTCTGAGTGTCTCTTTATTGGTTTGTGTGTCTCTTTATTGGTTTGAGTGTATGTTTATCGGAATCCTTTATTGGTCTGAGTGTCTCTTTATTAGTTTGAGTGTCTCTTTATTGGAATCGTTTATTGGTCTGAGTGTCTCTTTATTGGTTTGAGTGTCTCTTTACACGTATGTAAGAAGGAGTTAAAAAGGATTTTAAAAGAACGGTCGTCCACTTATCTGCATAATGTAAACATTTAAGCACGCGAAGGAGTTAAAAAGGAGTTTAAAACTAGGGTTGTCCACTAACCCGTGATATTTACACGTATATAAAAAGGAGTTCAAAAGGAGTTTAAAAGGAGGGTCGTCCACTTATCCTCACAATGTAAACATTTAAGCACCCGAAGGAGTTTAAAACTAGGGTCGTCCACTAACCCGTGATATTTACACGTATATAAAAAGGAGTTTAAAAGGAGGGTCGTCCACTTATCCTCATAATGTAAACATTTAAGCACCCGAAGGAGTTAAAAAGGAGTTATAAAGGAGTTTAAAACTAGGGTCGTCCACTAACCCGTGTTATTTAAACGTATATACAAAGGAGTTAAAAAGAAATTAAAAAGGAGGAAATTAAAATTAAACTAATATAACAAACCCCACCCCCCACCCCCCTCCCGAGCCATATATAGGCTCGGGACAGGCGCGAGCCGATTTTATCGGCTCGCGAGCTCGTGAGCCGATAAAATCGGCTCGCAGTCTGCGAGCCGATAAAATCGGCTCGCGCCCGTTGGGAGATATCAAAGATATCTCCCGTAACGTTACGGCCCGTAACACTGTTGGAGATGCTCTAACAAACCTTCTTCCTTATTTGATATATATACACACACACACACACACGAGCGTCCAATGACACCCGAAATAGTGCAGCACCCCAAAATGCCTCCGATTTCCGCTACATATCTCGTTTTTCTCTCTTTTCACTCATTCTCTCACCTTCCACTAACTTAAACTAATATAAACGCTTGGTTTCTACAGGGGGCTTTTGGGGTGCCACTGAACACTCCTCGTGTGTGTATATATATATATATATATATATATATGAGGAGGGTTCCGCTACACCTCTTATATTGCACGTGAACCCTCCCCTCAATCTCAGCCACACATTCCCCCCACTCATTCTCTCTCTTCCCACTCCCCCTCAATAGTCAAATGGGAAGAGAGAGAATGAGTGGAGGAATGTGTGGTTGAGATTGAGGGGGAGGGTTCACGTGCAATATAAAAGGTGTAGCGGAACCCTCCTCTCTCTCTCTCTCTCTCTCTCTCTCTCTCTATATATATATATATATATATATATATATATATATATATATATATATATATATATATATATATATGGAAGCGGCTATTGGGACACAAAATTAAACACATAATTAGAGACACACAATTTAGACTGTAGGATTTGTTTGTCTTTATGTGTGAGGTGGAATTCAGGGGGAGATCTTGTGGTTGAGATTGCTTGTGTCTAAATTTATGTCAACATTTTGTGTCTAAATAGATTTTCCATATATACACACACACACACACATACATACTGAAGTTATATATATACACACACACTGAAGTTTATTTAATTTTGTATTAATGCAATGGGTCAAAGCCAACCTAAGCTTGTAGATACAACAACAAAAAATCAAAACAAAATAGGTACAAGATAGCGACACATAATATTACATGGATCTACCAAAGAAATAATATTATAATTGCTATAGTGATTAGATCAATATCTCCCCCAAAATCTGAATTTGCGAAATTAGGTCAAATTATAGTGGATGGAAATCCAATGCCTCGAGGATGCGTGCTTCTTCCTACCAATTCCATGTAAGAAGCTTATTCTTTGTTCGCTGCATGATTATACTGGCAGCTCCATAGATCAACTTATTGATTAGCTCTTTGTCCTTGCTCTTTTTTTCAAAAACACAATGGTTATGTTCCTTCCACAAATGTTGCATGGTAGCTGTCAATGTTATCTGGCGAATCTATAGGCTCAGTGGTGAGAGCATATACGATTTCAGATAAACCGATTTCTCCTCCAAGTTTCTTGTGTTTTGAGCTTGATTTTTCTTGTAGGTTTCATCCATTATTGTTGCACTGAAATCACGCTCGAAAAGTGTTTGTAGGATTCGGGATGAGTGTTACACTGACTATAGTTGAGATTCACATTTAGACCCCATTCAGAGAGTCTGTCGACGGTGGGGAGTTTATGGTTCACCACTTTATAGGTAACAAACACCATTTTGGGGTTGTTTGCTTTACAACAGATACCGTCAACGCAATCCTTTATTGTATGTTTTTGTCTGATGTTATTCCAGGAAGACGATGCCGAGAACTGACCATCTGGGGAGTTAGACTAAGCCCAGATGTCATTATTCAGGTTCAGGAGGATGTGAATGTGGTTTATGTCAGGCTGTAGCACATGCATGAAATTTAGGTTGTGTGTAGCTCACCTGCCATCAGTATTGATTTTATCCACGGTGAAGTCATATCCACCAACTATAGTTAAGGTGTCCCAACTCAGTGTGCTAATCAGGGAGTGCCTTTGAAACACGGGTCCTTCCATAAACTAGTACACTTCCCATCCACAAAGTCGCGATGAATCAATGACTATAGGGCGTTCCAACAAAAAAGGATATGTTTCCAAATGGATGAGGAGTTATTATGACACTTCATAGTGCGCAAGTTGTCTTTCATCCATTTATCCCATAAGGTTTCAGCTTGAATAATTTTCCATGCCTGCTTTAGGACATAGATTTTCTTTGGCTCCTCAATGTTGCTAAGACCCACTTCACTTTCATTCTTTGGCCTACATATAATATCGTAGTTGACTTTATGTAAGTCCCCTTCCACCTAAAATTTTCACAAATAGAATTGATCATTTCAACAGTGTAATCAGGGATCTGGAACGTTTGCTGCCATAATTTGATTTAGTTGTGATAACAGTGAGAATAAGTTCAACTCTGCCAGCAAATGATAAGAGTTTCGAGTTATAGTCATTAATTTTATCCTTAATGCGAACAATCAATTCACCATATTCCCTATCGGTTACGATATTAGACAATTAAGGGACTCAAGGCACTTAACCTGGAGATGGCTTTCACGCATATCCAAAATGTGCAAAATGCTTTGCTTTTCATGGCACAATTTGTTGAAATAACATTTGTACTTCTGGTTGTTGATCTTAAGGCCTGCATAGTGTTCAAGTTGGTTAAACATCATTTTGATAGTTTGTGTCGTTTGTTGTCTATATTTTATCACTATGACGTGGTCATCATAATATAGAAGGTGATGGAAATTAGGCTAATGTGTGTATATTGGTTGGAAGAGACCATTATGACAAGCCAACTCCATTTGGAGAGAAACACTTCATGACAATGGAAATGAGATATAGGGAGAGAGGTTCTCCTTGTCGAATATCTCGATTAGATGAGATGTAACCTTTAGGAACCCCATTGATAATGATGGAGGTGGTCGAGGAGGGAATGCATTCCTTGGTAAGCTCGATAATTGGTTTGGTAAATCCCATGCAGATTAGCATGTGGGTTATGAAATGATAGTTTTTAGGAAAAAAATTATCTGCCCATTTCTTGTTAAATTGCCTAATTAGTTCATGGGCCAAAAGGGAGCTTTCAAATATGTGTCACCCTTTAATGAAAGTTTATTGAAACACTGAGATGAGATTAGAAAGAAACTGAAGAATACGCTTGCATGTAACTTTGTTGAGGATTTTTAATATCGAGTTACAACATGTACTAGCCCTGTACTCCTCGATCTTACTGGGTTTATTAATTTTAGGAATATGAGTAATGGACGTGTGGTTTATTTCCTATGCGAATTTCCCAGTTTGGAAGGATTCTTGAATGGCTATTTATCTGCTTTTTGATATATATTTTTTGCCAATGCAATTTGAAGAATTTAGCATTCCACCCATCAGGCTCTGGGCTGGAATTATCATGGACCGCGAAAGCAGCAACCTTGACTTCCAGTTCAGACAAAGAATTCAGCAACAGATCGACATTGTCGTCGTTGACCAAGAGCCGGCAGTTCACATGGGGTAAGCCACGATTGCAATTGCTATACTACAATCTAGTAAAGCATTGTATGGTTGATTCCTCATATAATTGTAAGTTAGTTAATGTTTCACTATTGTTTGTTCAGAGCATTACAGAAGCTTGTAATTCTTGAGAAACGACATTTTGGTGTAGAAAAATTTAGAGCATTCATCCCCTTGGGTTAACTAATGACTTTCGCCTTATGCTCCAACTTAATGGCTTGATTGTGCAACGCCGTTTTGAGTTCAGACTGAAGTCAAAAGTAATCATGATTGAGGTTGTCATCGAGAGGGTTTTGATCCAATGCTTCAATAGTTGCTTCACACTGAGATTCTAGTGTTTTATGAGCATTCAAAGGTTTTGTTCTGGATTTATTCCATTCTTTAAATTTAAATTTAGTAGTTTTAAGTAGATAGATAAGAGTGTACAGTCCCATCCCTTTAGTTAAGGAGATGGACAATAGATCTAGGGATTCTTTATAATCTTCATATAAGTGCCATAAATTAGCATATCTGAAAGGGATGCATTTCGATTGAACCACATTTTTATTGAAAGTGATGTTTAAGGGACAATGGTCATTATATGAGCTATTCATGACCTCAACTTTAAGGTTAGGGATGTTATTAATTATATCCACATTTATGAGGACACGATCAACTAATCTTTTTAGCCTCACCACTCCTCTATGTATATTTAAAGCCCGTATGGCAAGCTTCAACCAATCTAGTTGCAGAAACACAGCGATTAAATTATGATACCTATGCCAACTTAATGGTAAACCCACTTTTCTTCTCACTAATTTGTAGAACTGCATTAAAGCCACAAGAACCATCCATTCATTTTGAATGCTTTTAGATAGATTAACCAAAGTGTTCCAAAGTTTTTTTCTTATTAATGCCCAGTTATAGGCAAAAATGAAAAAGAATGTAAATTTTAGACCACCCACATTGGAGACATCAACTGTGAGTTATAGGTCATCAGCCGAGATACTATTCACAATCCAAATGGACTTGATCCAAAAAACAATAATTCTCCCTATAGACGAAGAAAGATTATTATTTAGACTGCCCCGTTCATTAACCAGAGAGCTTTCAAAAGTTGCAAAGGCAACAACCCCAAGTTTATTTTCAAGAACAACGATAATAGTAGGATTATGTTTATTTCTAAAATTAAAGAGGTCCAGCTGATGGGTATCCCTGTTGAGACCTCTGACATTCGAACATAGCATTAACATTAAGAGGTTGCTGCTTTGCTCCTTGTAACAAGAGCTGAATCATCTTGGTCGATAACTAGCTTTTGTTTGACTTTGGAAAATTATTGAACATACTTCAGATTGGGTTTATTAATGTTCTCAACCTGGAAGGGGGGTTAGGTTTCCTCATTTTCAGATTCAATGCCTTCCAACTGAATGTCTATCTGTTGAATGTCATCTAACTTTTCAGGTTCCTGATCAACAATCTCCACAAGCAGCTAAATAACGGATGTAGTTGGGTTGAATGAGTATGTGAGGAAGGTGCCTCCTTGGGGGAAGAGGATGATTTTGACATGGAGGAATATATATATATATATATATATATATATATGTATATATATGTATGTATGTATGTATGTATGTATGTATGTGTGTGTGTGTGTATATATATATATATATAGACACACACACACACACATACATATATACATATATACACTGCTAGCTATTTAAAATAACAGTTGAATTGTATATTATATGTTCCAATGCAGCTCATTCTCATTCTTTTTTATACTTTTAATTCCTCTTTTGTTTATTACGCAGATTCAAAATTTTAGCATAACGCTGTAGAGACTTGCTCGCTAGTAAGTTGCAATTTTAAACTCTGCAACATATTCCAAGGTGCTTTCAGTTCATATGTTGTTTTATGATCATGCACATCTGATTTTGCTAATGTCGAGTCATGTAATAATCATTATAACGAGATATGTTAACGGTTGGCTAATAATTTAGCATATGATTATTCTCTAATTTTTATTTTATATACTTGTTTTAGATGAGGTACTATGGTAAACATGTTTATTATTCATTAACCTGTGCTTTTAGACATGTACAATTTTAAATGCCTTCATTCATGCAATCAAGTAAGAACAACCCCTTTCTTTACCTTTGAATTATAACTTTACAATGTTTTAAAATATAATATATTTAGCCTTTTAGCCTATTACTCTATATTTTCTTGTCAAGTATCTTTTAACAATTGTATTTGTATTTCTTTTGTTGCATTTTATAAGTGCTTCTTATATCAATTAACAAAACATGTTCATCATTGCATGAAATTGATATTGGATACTAGTGTTAGAGTTTATGCCCTAGAGGCAATCCATTTGATGGGATTAATGACATTATTGATGTTATATTCTATTTTGAATAATATATATATATATATATATATTCATTTATGTTACATTTACTGCTTAATATAAATATTAACATATAGAAGTCCTTAGAATAATAACACTGAATTATATAGTTCGAGTAAGACTTGAACTTGAGATTATATAATATATTAAGTATTATAATTCTTAAATGTCCCTAGTCAATTTTTATTGTTTATATAGGACAACAATAAAACATTGAGACTAATATGTTGATTTCCTGATGATCACATCTCATTGATCATTAATATACACATGATATTAATGTCAAGACATATAACCCACCGTGAGAAAAACTACATGGAATATGATTAATAGTGCCATAAGTTATTCTCATAGTGACAGTGATGTAATGGTCCTCAGACCTGAAATCATTATAATTTTATTTGAGGATATTTATGTTTTGATATCATATAAAGTTACTTGTAACAAAGTATATGATAATGGTGATTATTGTATATCTCTCGATTCGAATGAAAATTATGAATGAACTAGATGGAATTTAACCCTACAATATATTTGTGGTGATATCCATGGGCCTCTTGATTGAGTCAGACTATGAAATGCATGACCATGCACAAATATTGATTTGTTTTATATAGTCTACTCATCGATCAAGATAAAAGGATTAAATTATAAAGAGGATGATATGATCCATATCTCGAGTTTAATCCTGGATATATTGGTTAAAATGATTATATTACATTGATACACTGGTCACAGAAAGGTTATATCGAAACATTGATCTTATTATAACTTTGGTAGCAGCGACGTATTACTAGATGTCAATCATTGCTCAAATATCGATTTTAAATACGATTTAAAATCATTGCCCATGTTGTAATAACTTATATGGTCACACACTTAGAACATTGTAAGGGGAAGACTGTTTTGTTTTGGGTAAAACAAAATATCAACCGTCGATATTTTGTTTGAATGGGTATAAGGAATTGTTCCTTATTTATTGTACATGTGTATACATTAAAAAGGTATCTACTTCTTTTATAAAACACACGGATAAAATTTTATCATTATCTATTCATTTAGAAAACCCTAAATCGAAATAAGAAATGGTGGTTAGCACCGTTGACTTCCCCTCCCCTTCAATTCATATGACAATTGAAAAACATATTCGTGTGGATACTCACGGAGACAAGGCATTTTGTTTTGCTCAGATTCGATGCGTAACACTTTTCTGATTTTTTTAGATTGATCAGATCTTCACAGATTCGACATCGCAAGTATATAAATCGTAACCTAATTTATTCGATTTACATTTTATTGCATAGATCCTAGGATTAATCTATTTAAATTGTCTCATTGGGTTCAATGATTAGATCTAAGAATCCCTGCAGTGGTATCAGAGCTGACCTTGCAGTAAATTGTACTTTGAATTCTGATTTAGGTCTGTTTTGTTTAAATTCCTAATTAATCGACAGTTTTGCATGTAGTAATAAGTGAATTTGATTCTAAGTTGATTGACTAGGAATGTTAAATGATTTTGTTTCTGACATAAAATGTTTCATTCAAATAAGAATTAATAACTGATATTGATTTTATCTGAATTTCACTGGGTTCTAAACTATTAAACCTGGAAAATATGGACTTGAACTCAAGCAGCATATTGATCTGTTTATTTGAGTAAACAGGGACGAGCTTATTATTAGAATTGTTTGATTAATAAGTATGTATGACCTGAATTTATCATATATTTTAATCTTTGGATTAAAATTGGTTTTACTGATTATAAGTCAGTAAAATGGTTTTCAAGTTACTTTGATTTAATGGAATCATTGATATGGAAATTTGTTGAGACAAAATTTTCAAATTTGATCCTTTTATCTAGAAATAAAAAATCAAAATGTGTTTGATTTATGAACATTAAAAATTTTGACTGTTATATATTTAATTTTTTATGGTTTGCTTTTGATCTGAATTGAATAATTTGATTATTAATCAAATGATTAAATACAAGATTCATAGCTGTGCGTTTTTTGCATTTTGTGATATTGATCATAGATATATGATGACTTTCATGTCATTATATATATATATTATGATATATATATATATATATAATTTTAGTCCTGACTTTAATCATTAAATGCAAATTTAAAACCTTTATTAGAATTTAGTATCAAAATGTTTGATATGTCTTGTTGAAACAAACCAGATAAATATATATGTTTGACTACTGCTGAAAGTTCAATTTGAGGTATTCATATGTGTGTGTGTGTGTGTGTATTATATCCATTGCAATTTAGACAGCTATTGTTCTATTTTAAAATCCTGAAGAATATATGGATTGAACTTTGTTGAAAATTAAGTATGACTCATTAAATCATAAGATAAATTTGGTCACTTGATTTGGTTTCACGAAAAGCTAATGTTGCTAAGATTTTATAACAATATATATGTATGTATTGGTTTTATTATAAATTGCATAATAAAATATGGAGTTCAGCACTGAATGATTGATTTGAATATCTATTATGCTTTAAATTTGATATGTTATGAATGGATCTCAATGTATTACCTATATACAGTGATAAAAAATTAAGTCAAATGTGATTTGATAATTACAGTAGATATAATTTAATGTTATTACATGTTATCTATTTATAATTATGAGAATTAAATCAGTGCAATGATTTGTCATTGATTATAGTCTTGCTGGCTAGAACATATATTTGTGTGTGTGTGTGTGTATATAAACATATATATATATGTATTTATATCTATATCCTATAGAATACAAATAAATCTAGGAGACAGAAACTTTGCCTGAAATATGTATGCTTGATATATTTACATAAATATATATATATATATATACATACACACATATTTTATATCCTTTTGCAGAATTTTGAATCAGTGATAAAACATAGGTTGTTTTATTTCATTATGTATAAGTAAATTCTGTAATAGTTGTGAACAGACATGGGAATCTATATTCAATGTTTTAATTCTATAACTCATCACATCATTAAATTTTATGTGGGCAGCCTGAACATAACAGATTATATATATGTATTGACATATATATTTATAATTACATAAATTTTGTGGACCGCTTAATGTTGCACACTGGTATATGTTATATACATATTTTATATACATATTTTATATCCTTTTGCAGAATTTTGAATCAGTGATAAAACAAAGGTTGTTTTATTTCCTTATGTATAAGTAAATTCTGTAATAGTTGTGAACAGACATGGGAATCTATATTCAATGTTTTAATTCTATAACTCAGCACATCATTAAATTTTATGTGATTTTACGTGGCCAGCCTGATCATAACAGATTATATATATTTATACTTACATAAGTTTTGTGGACCGCTTAATGTTACACAATGGTATATGTTATAATATTGCATTTATTAGGAATTATATTCACTTATTTTACAAGCAGCATATATATATATATATATATATATTTAATATATAATATATGTTTATATATGCATACATACTGAAATGTATGTGTATCGGTGTAAAAGGGTTTTCATTAACATAAATATACATATATTAATGGGTTGGACTATTGCATGATTGATGCATAAATTTGGTTTGCAGCTTGTATTATGACATGCTGCGACCATATCCCTGTATTCGTTTAAAAAAATATGATTTGTTTAGTTGATGCATACACTTGTATTTAAAATCAAGATAGAAATTAGTTCAAGAAAACTGATTTATACATGGATTTACTTGCATAGACAATGTATATATTTGATATACGTAATAGCACACTATAGTCTACATATTAATTTTTTTTAATCAAAGATATGGTTTTGTGTACACACACACACACATGATAAATGTATGAACTACTCACTCCTTGTCTATTGCAACATGATACACTGTATAACCATTAGGAATGGCATTAATTATATATATGTTGTAATAACCCAGAATTTCAGAACCAATTTAAAAATTTTAGTTGAAGCTATTTTAATGAGTATTGTATATTAATTGGTTATTTTTGCAAAATAAAATTTGAAAATAAGTTTGAAGTTAGTTTTTATGTTTTAATCGACTTAAAACAAACTCAGTAAAATTATTAAATTGATTTATTTATCCGAAATTAAAAAATTCGATTTTTAAAATCATCGCCTAGCCCTTAAAAAATAAAATTTTGCTAGCAAGCTCAGAATTCGACGAGACCAATTTTGTTGGATTCGGGATAACAAATCATTGTTCAGTTTCAAACTTCACGTTAAATGGAGTTAGCGTATGGCCGTGCTCGATAAAGCCATTTCAGGCAAAACTGACGATCAGTTTACAAAGGAACATTGTCCATATAACCCCACGATTTGACGACACTTTTTTTCGGATTCATATCGTCAAATAATAAAAGAATCCTAAATTTAGTTATTTGTGGATTTGTGTGGGCGTGCAAGAAGAAAATGTACACTAAAATCGCATTTTTTGAAGCTAAATTGAGCTAGATCGGAAAATAAAATGGAAGGTCAAACGAACTCGAAATTCGAAGAAACTTGATTCGTTGGATTCGCAATTCCGCATATTATTTTGTGTCGAAATTTCATTTCAAATTGAGATAGTTTGTAGTCGGGCAATCAGAGAGAGAGAGAGAGAGAGAGAGAGAGAGAGAGAGAGAAAGAGAGGGATAAAATTCTTACTTAAACCCTTTCTCTCCACTTTCCTCCCTTACTTTTCTCCCTTCCTCTTTTATTTCATGTATTCATTTTAATGGCCTCTCCCCCAAAACCCTAACCCTAGTTTCCCTAGTCGCTGCCCCTACCCTACGCCGACCACCTTCCCCCTTCTTTCCTCCTAGCAGCCAATGGCAAGCCCCCTCCTCTCTCCTCTTCTCTTCCTTCATTCTCTCCATGACATGAAAAGGAGCTCCATTTAAGTTCCTACCTTCCCCTAGCACCTCTTTGGTGAACCCTAAGTTCCCCAGACAACTTGCAGACCTCACAAAGCTCTCCAACATTTCAGGAAAACGAAGGTTTGATCCCCAATGACCTCCAATTGGCTAAAGATCCTTCATTTCTTGCTTCATTCACTAACTAGAAGGTATACCGAGATTACCGAGAAGTTTGAAGACGTTCCGAGACAAAAGGCGGGATTTTTAGGCGGTAGTGAGCACCGGAAAGTCCGACGTTGCAGTGTGTAGTTATCTGATGTCTAGGATGAGAGATTCTTTCTTTAATTAACGTGTTTGAGTAGTTTAATTAATTATGAAAAATTAATTAGTAAACCATTTCAAGTTATAAGTTTATGCGGTGAAATTTAGTAAGTTGCAAGTTAGAAAACAAATTATGTCATCATTAGAGCGACATTTAAATATTTTGGTACAATTTTTTTATTTGTTACATGCGATATCTTTTGAGTTCAACACATGAACTATTCACTTAGTTATTTATTAGTAGAAGCGTTGTTCGAATAATACGACACTCGTATTTCAAACAATGTGGATGGACACTTTGTGGCGCCATAAATGGCAATGGATGATTGGTTATGTTATGATGTGGATGTGAATTTAAAATAATTGATTTGTTGACAATAACGTCATGTTATTTCCGGTAGTTGAAATTTGAGTAAAAAAAACATTTACTAGTCGAACAACTTGTTTATGTTCACCTATTTAAATAAAATCAATAAGATAGAATAAATGATCAACTAAATAATTGATTGATGGTTGAAAATCCCACACGGGTCTAGGGATGATTTTTGATTTACACATCTCCCTGGTATATAGTTCGCATGTTGATCGATTGATTAAACAAGCGAGATGAGATTCAATAAATTATTTTGAATCTTGTCTGAAAATAAATGCACATTGAATGTTATTTGGATGATAAATAATTGTTCGCAACTATTATTAGATGTATTGGATTTATATGTAGGGAATTATAAGATATTTGATTTCAATCCAGGATAAAGTTGAATATTTTAATAATATAAAATATGAGGTGGAAACTGAAAATAAAATTTGATGTCCTATTTTGGATGGACACATTTATATTGAAATATAGATGAATATATGTGTAACACCCCACCTCCGCCAGGGTGGCTCTTGCAAGCAACTCTGACTTTGGTGGGGCGTTTTAAAACAAGGTAAACATGCATAATGATATAACAAGGCAGGACATGACATATATATATGTAAATAAACAGAGTAAGTAGATAAAACAACGGAAGATTTTTAAACCATTTCAAAACACAAGTCTGGTACATCAAAATGTCAATTTCCCAAATAAACAAGTCTAGTACATAAAATAACATCATCTGAAACTGAAAAGGAAAACATAAAAGTAGCTATCCCCAAAGTGAAAAAAAAAACCATAGCGAGCTCAAGTCCAAAGCATACATGAGCTATCCAAGAAAGTAGCTAAGATCCAAGCTAGGCTCCTGTATTCCCTCCCTGAGAACCTGGGGGGGGGGGGGAACGGAAGAAAAGAGGCGAAAGAAAACAGGTCAGTCAAAAAGACTGAGTAAGCCCTGCTACGATCAGTCTATAAACTAATAAAGTTAACAGCATGATGGAAACTGAGATGATCATAGATAACAACATACTGGCATGATAAATTAACTACAAGGTAGATAGAGGTGTCATCGCATAAACAAGGTTAAGTTTTGCACCACGGTGTACTAGCAAACCAACATAACAGGTATTGATCCCTTGGCCCAAGCTTTGACCCAATAACATGAAGTGACCTTAATATAAGGTCCAACCAAACGGTCTAGTCGATCGCTCCCTATAAGCCTAACACGTAAAGTGTTGGTGTCCATACGGCCCACATATGGATGTAGTCAGACTGTGCTGGGTCCACCTTTGGGTGTATCAAGCCCTCGGGTGTCAACCCCAGACACTGAAGCAATAATGCACAGTCTAAACCTACTGGTACCCGTGCCTCGAGTTTGTCCAATACCGGATTACGTGCACGTCCGTAGCCCGCCTGGACCCGCACCGCTGTACCACTCAGCCGTCGCTTTGGTCGCTTACATCAGTCCAGTAATCGTGCCCCGCCCTAGCCTAGCCTCTAGGGTTGTGATGATACCAAACTGGGATTACTGCTGGAACAGACCACGTTGCTAGGGTTTCCTAAGAGGGTTAAGTGCGATTTAACCCTTCACTAATCATGGATTAAATTGGTTAAGTGTAACCGACAGTTCACAACTTAACCCCATTTCAATCCCTCAAACCCCCAAATGGATTAAATTGGTTAAGTGTAACCGACAGTTCACAACTTAACCCCATTTCAATCCCTCGAATCCCCAAATTGGTTAAGTATTAGTGGACTCTGACTTAACCCTAATTCATGAGGCATTAATTAATTTAATGCACCTTAACCTCTCACATTAGACTTTGTTGTGGTTACCTAGTTAAGCCGGTGGGTTCCGGGTAGATTTACACCACAACTTGGTCTAACCTCGGGTCTTGGCACCACATGACCAACTTCTCACATTGGGTCCTATTGTTTGTAGCCACTAGTTAAGCCGGTAGGTTCCGGGTAGAATTACGCTACAAACTCAACCCAACCTCGAGTTGGCCACACTTATGTTTTCTAAGTGTCATGTCCACTTTATTTCAAAACATAATTACAAGTCAACAAATACTTGGGTAGACCTAACTTAATAGGTAAATTCCCAAGGGGTAGACCTAACTTAATAGGTAAATTCCCAATCTTATATTTTCATGTATTTTAAGTTTACCCAAACCCCCCCAACGTCATTCTATCGCTTACATATTCGTAATAACGCATAAAGGATAGGAAGAGGGAACTATACATGATGAACTTGCATATCACAACAAACATGCATAACATGTTAGACTTGCATAACTTAGCATAGTGAACTTGCATATTACCATAGACATGCATAACATGTTAAACTTGCCTAACATGGCATAGGGAACTTGCATAAACATGCATAACTTGTCAAACATGCATAACATGTCATTGTGATCTTGCATAAGCATGCATAACTTATTAAACATGCATAACATGGCATAGTGAACTTGCATAAACATGCATAACTCAATAAACTTGCAAGTCATGGCTTAGTGAACTTGCATAAACATGCATAACCCAATAAACTTGCAAATCATGGCTTAGTGAACTTGCATAAACATGCATAACTCAATAAACTTGCAAATCATGGCTTAGTGAACTTGCATAAACATACATAACTCAATAAACTTGCAAATCATGGCATAGTGAACTTGCATAAACATGCATAACTTGTTAAACTTGCAAATCATGGCATAGTGAACTTGCATAAACATGCATAACTTGTTAAACTTGCAAATCATGGCATAGTGAACTTGCATAAACATGCATAACTTATCAAACATGTGTAACATGGCATATTGAACTCGCATAAGCATGCATAACTTATTAAACATGCATAAATCCCAACTTTCATCACATATTAACTTTAGAGTTCCTAAAATGAAGGTAAGAGGGATTACAATGCTTATGCTGACTCAAATGAGTATAGCAAATGTAAGAAACCCCTTATGCAACAAAATAAGACCCCAAAATGCAAGCAAACTTGATCAAGACTCCTCCTTTATGATGACAATAGAGAAACAAGACTTTAATGCAAGCTAAAGAGGATCATACAAGCCTAAATACACTTGTATGCATGGAAATCTCTTAGGAATTTGTTTAGGAATTGTATGAAGAGAGTGGAGGCCATGAGAGTTTTGATTTTGACATAGTTTAGTTGCTAGAATGAATAATGAGTGATTTAGGGTAGGTTAGGGTCTTATTTATAGATTAGGCTAGTGATTTAGACCATAGGATTAAACCCTAGTTCCAATCTCAGCCCTCTAAACCGAATCTGGCCCCCAAGCTCAACATAACCAAGCCCAGATCAGAAATGGTGCGCCAGGCAAAACTGCCCGACCACCCCGTGTCGACAGGGCTGTCGACAGGGCTGTCGACACCCTGGGGACCCTGTCGACATGCCTGTCGACATGGGGGTCCTGGCGGGAGTTTTCCCGCCTGCGCCAGTTTGCCCTAATTCCCAACTTTGAACTTGAAATTCAAATCTGTTTTTACTTAGGAATTTTCTGAAAACTTCGTTGGGCCTTAATCGGGTCATACGGACTCCGATTTTCGAAAACTCGGACTCTATTTCGCGTATTTTTCCGAGACGAACGCAATGGCATAGCCCGTTTCCCTTGATTCACATTTTATAATTAAATTCTGCCTCGATTTATATTATAACAGGTTATTGAAAATACGGGTTGTTACATTCTCCCCTCCTTAAAGGATTTCGTCCCCGAAATCTTCAAGTTAGGAAGATCATATCCTACCATCCAACATCCATCTACTCAAAACATCATCCACGAGCAATCATTGTCCTTAAAGGATTCTAAATGTGGTATGAACATATGCAAAAGTGTGTGTATATGTACTTACCTAATGCAAAAATCAGGCGGTTACTGATACAGTAAACCTCCTTAATGCATATGTATGTCAGTGAAATGAATCCATATGTATGCAAATTCCTAACATAATTCATAGTATCTATATAAGTGCACATAACATTCATCCATATGCAACATCCATGTGGTAGCACAACAAGTTCCAATCATGAATAAGTATAAACACTCATGCATATGCAACATGAAGAGTGTGTGAGCCGATCTAGTGCCTAATGTGTATAATGCATCCACGAGTAACCACTTGCAAACACTTGCAACCACTTGCAAACATCAAGCATAACATGTTTCAAATACATGTTTCATCCAAAGGGTTTCTACCTAAGGTTCTCCTGACAAGATAAACACGATAAACTAGATAAACTAGATAAACATGGACAGAAAGATATGCTAAAAAGAGATCTTAGAAGATAAGCAAGATAAACTCCTTTTTGGATTACAAGAAATCCATTCAAACTCTGACATATAGTACTAACCGATGAGTCATAACCCCCTTATGGAGTTTACAACAGAAATAAGATCGAGAATGGGACCGAGAGGATATATACAAAAGATAACTTGCAAGCAAGCTCCACAGGAGAACAAGGATCAAGGATGCACTCTTAAAAAGAGATATGACGCGCGTATCTAGTCTTCACAGTTCTTAGTCACGTTTCCTTGAGCTTAACTCCACTGTGCTTTGACCGTCTTTTACTTCATGATTTCTTGGCTTCCTAACTCCTTTTTCCCAAATTCGAGTTGGAACTCATTTCATTATCGCCTCTCGTCTTCCTTTTCCACTTATTCTTCTTTCTGTATACTTGGCTTAAACATAACTGTAACCTCATGATTTCATGCAAGCTCTCCAAAATTCACTAGTGAATCCTGGATCTCGTCTACTTACTATAAAGTATTCCACGCAGCAGAACTTTTCTTGAAAATACCAATCCACGTTGCCAATTGCCCTTATAAACGTGATTTTCTATAACTCATGCTTAATCGAAATGAACCATCCGCCTATGAGTGATAGGCCATACCTAGATTCAGTTGCCTACCCATGGCTTCCTGTAGGTTATTTCAAAACTGGCCAACTTCTTGAGGGTAAACCGTTGCTAACCATGATGCAGTCCTCTCGCTCTTCACCGGACTGAAATGAGCACTCTTCGTGAGTCTACCTATTATGACCCACATACCCGTATTCCCTTTCTTTGATCTAGGTAGTCCATACACATAATCTATCGAGATGTTTTCACACTTCCCTTGCGGAACCTCCAATGGGGTTAATGGCCCGCCGGGCTTCTATGACTTGGCCTTAACCTGGTGGCACAACATGCATCCTGAGACCAACTCGGCCACCTCCTCGAGTGATGCGCATCTTCAAGAACCTTCTTTACCAAGTCTTCCACTCGAGGAACACATAATCTCTCATCGCGCCTTAGTCATCCCTTGTCATCTATAATATATCTAGCGAGGTGACTTAACATCTCGCCTCGAATCAACTGGTCCATGTTCTTGACTAACTGCGGGTCTTCTTCCTGTGAAACCCCCTTCTTGATCCAGAAGAGTAAGTCTAAGCTCAGGGAATGCTAACTAACTAGCCAAACGGAGAAAGCTTCTTACTTCAATTGCCCTCCTCAGAGTTTTCCGGTCTTAAACCGCAACCACTTTAGCGGAATCCACCGCTAAGCCTTACTTAGGAACTATGTGCCCAAGAAATCCAACTTCTTTCCTCTAAAGTGACATTTGGAGAACTTGACCTTCAACTGGTGGCTCTAAGCGTATCCATCACCTCCTTGAGATGTCTAGCATGCTCTTCCTCGTTCTTTTAAGGAGATCAAAATATCGTCTACGACGACCACGACAAACTTGTTCAAGGACTCCCTAAACACCCTACCCATCAAGTTCACGTAATATGCGGGTGCATTAGTCAAACCAAATAGCATGACTAGCCATTCCAAAAATCCATCTAGAGTCCTAAACGCAGTCTTGTCAATTCCATCCTCAGCCATCCTAAGCTGATGGAATCCGGTAGCTGGATCAAAAGAAAACAGATGCTCCTACAAGCTGATCAAACAAATCATCGATCCTTGGTAACGGTTGTCTATTCTTCTCACGATAATCAACACATAAGCTAAGCAAACTGTCCACATTAGTAACGAATACTACTGGAGCACCCTACTCGAAAATGCTTCGTCTCAGGAAGTTCTTCTCAAGCAACTCCTTGACTTGCTTTCTTAACTCTCATCTCGTGAGGTCATGTGCCTAACCGGCCACGAAACTGGCTTGGTATTACCAACCAGATAATGCGGAAATCTATCCCACGTCTAGGGGTAACCCCTTTACTTCCCCCAAGATATCAGGATATTCTCGGACCACCCTCACAGATTGCAAACTATCGATAGACGAGTTGAGGGATTCAAGATAACATAACATGACGGGACCCATAGGGTTGCTAGAAATTTCTAGGGTATTACCGAGGCGAGTCATGAGCCTCAGAACCCTATATACAAAAACCAAGAATGGCTCCAAAACAGGACAACCATTCCATGCCCAAAACCAACCCATATCCCCTGAAACCGAGAATATAAACATCCCACGAGAATTCTATACTCAAGATAGAAATTTTCGAATCCACTCAGACCACAGATAAACGGGCAGAACCCCCAATTGGATTTGAAACACATACGGGATCATCAACTAGACTAGTACTTAGGTGCAAACTTTCAACTAGATCAGATGAAATAAAACTATGCGATGTGCCAGAATCAAACAAAGTACGAACAGGGAAAATCAGAAAATGTAAACAAGACTTTCAACAGAAACACTACATCTATCATGAGCTGGAAGAACGGTGTTGAGGGGATGAACTCGTCCTCCAGATAGTCCTGTATACTGAGTCTGACCTTGCCCTTGTTTCCTCGGGCAATCCTTGCTGAGATGTCCAAACTCACCATAATGAAAGCATTCGCCCCGCTTTCTCTTCTTCTTCCTACATTCCCTGGATATATGTCCAACTTTACCACAGAAGTTGCATTTCCTATTCTCTCTTGGCTTGTCCTTGCGGTTGTTGTTATTCTTGCCTCGTTTCCCGGAATTTACCCTCTTGCCTTGAGACTCATTCGCCTTGACCTCTTTCTTGTCATTGTTATCTTCTTCTTGAAGTAGGGCCATATTCACCAAATTCTCGAAAGTCGCCCCCAAGGGTATATGAGACATGGCCAAACCATGTAATGGCTCGTTTAATCCTAGAGCAAAGTGTAGGGCCTTCTTCTGAGCTGTATTAACCAAGTCTAAATCGACCCGAGCCAGTTGATTAAACTTATCTATGTATTCCCTAATAGTCATGTCCCCTTGCTTCAGTGATAAGAACCTCAGTCCAAACCTTCCTCTAAAGTCATCCCAAGTCTCAATTGGCCTAGTAGCGGTGGTGCCTACCCACCAACCTGCAGCTTCTTCCTTTAGCAACCATACTGCTAATAAAACCTTCCTGCGGTCACCTATATCAAAGGTGGCTAAAAGATCTTCGGTCTCTTTCAACTAATTCCTTGCCTCTACAAAAGTCTCTGTTCCACTAAAATTCTTGCCACCCATCATCTTAAAGTTCTTACAAGTTTCCGCAAAATCCGCTTGTGGAGGCTGAGGGAGAAGAGGAACATCAGCTACGGAAGGAGGAGGAGGAACAGCGGCCTTGACTGGAAAGACAACATTAGAGACACCCGGGACCGGTGCCGTGACTTCCAAGTACCGACGAAACCAATCGGGTATTGTTACTCCTTCGGGCAAGATGAGATTATCAGACATGCTGGAAACGAAAAGAAAAGAGTTCAAACGAGGGGTCAAAGGATAGTGCTAATGGCTTTTGGGGAATAGCCTTTAAAAATAACTAGACTTTTCTTTGGAAAATACTTTATACTTGGTTTTGAAAATAGTTTTTCAAAAGTTTTAAAAACCTTTTTATCCCTTCTCGTAAACCATATGCTCTGATACCAAATGTAACACCCCACCTCCGCCAGGGTGGCTCTTGCAAGCAACTCTGACTTTGGTGGGGCGTTTTAAAACAAGGTAAACATGCATAATGATATAACAAGGCAGGACATGACATATATATATATGTAAATAAACAGAGTAAGTAGATAAAACAGCGGAAGATTTTTAAACCATTTCAAAACACAAGTCTGGTACATCAAAATGTCAATTTCCCAAATAAACAAGTCTAGTACATAAAATAACATCATCTGAAACTGAAAAGGAAAATATAAAAGTAGCTATCCCCAAAGTGAAAAAAAAACCATAGCGAGCTCAAGTCCAAAGCATACATGAGCTATCCAAGAAAGTAGCTAAGATCCAAGCTAGGCTCCTGTATTCCCTCCCTGAGAACCTGGGGGGGGGGGACGGAAGAAAAGAGGCGAAAGAAAACAGGTCAGTCAAAAAGACTGAGTAAGCCCTGCTACGATCAGTCTATAAACTAATAAAGTTAACAGCATGATGGAAACTGAGATGATCATAGATAACAACATACTGGCATGATAAATTAACTACAAGGTAGATAGAGGTGTCATCGCATAAACAAGGTTAAGTTTTGCACCACGGTGTACTAGCAAACCAACATAACAGGTATTGATCCCTTGGCCCAAGCTTTGACCCAATAACATGAAGTGACCTTAATATAAGGTCCAACCAAACGGTCTAGTCGATCGCTCCCTATAAGCCTAACACGTAAAGTGTTGGTGTCCATACGGCCCACATATGGATGTAGTCAGACTGTGCTGGGTCCACCTTTGGGTGTATCAAGCCCTCGGGTGTCAACCCCAGACACTGAAGCAATAATGCACAGTCTAAACCTACTGGTACCCGTGCCTCGAGTTTGTCCAATACCGGATTACGTGCACGTCCGTAGCCCGCCTGGACCCGCACCGCTGTACCACTCAGCCGTCGCTTTGGTCGCTTACATCAGTCCAGTAATCGTGCCCCGCCCTAGCCTAGCCTCTAGGGTTGTGATGATACCAAACTGGGATTACTGCTGGAACAGACCACGTTGCTAGGGTTTCCTAAGAGGGTTAAGTGCGATTTAACCCTTCACTAATCATGGATTAAATTGGTTAAGTGTAACCGACAGTTCACAACTTAACCCCATTTCAATCCCTCAAACCCCCAAATGGATTAAATTGGTTAAGTGTAACCGACAGTTCACAACTTAACCCCATTTCAATCCCTCGAATCCCCAAATTGGTTAAGTATTAGTGGACTCTGACTTAACCCTAATTCATGAGGCATTAATTAATTTAATGCACCTTAACCTCTCACATTAGACTTTGTTGTGGTTACCTAGTTAAGCCGGTGGGTTCCGGGTAGATTTACACCACAACTTGGTCTAACCTCGGGTCTTGGCACCACATGACCAACTTCTCACATTGGGTCCTATTGTTTGTAGCCACTAGTTAAGCCGGTAGGTTCCGGGTAGAATTACGCTACAAACTCAACCCAACCTCGAGTTGGCCACACTTATGTTTTCTAAGTGTCATGTCCACTTTATTTCAAAACATAATTACAAGTCAACAAATACTTGGGTAGACCTAACTTAATAGGTAAATTCCCAAGGGGTAGACCTAACTTAATAGGTAAATTCCCAATCTTATATTTTCATGTATTTTAAGTTTACCCAAACCCCCCCAACGTCATTCTATCGCTTACATATTCGTAATAACGCATAAAGGATAGGAAGAGGGAACTATACATGATGAACTTGCATATCACAACAAACATGCATAACATGTTAGACTTGCATAACTTAGCATAGTGAACTTGCATATTACCATAGACATGCATAACATGTTAAACTTGCCTAACATGGCATAGGGAACTTGCATAAACATGCATAACTTGTCAAACATGCATAACATGTCATTGTGATCTTGCATAAGCATGCATAACTTATTAAACATGCATAACATGGCATAGTGAACTTGCATAAACATGCATAACTCAATAAACTTGCAAGTCATGGCTTAGTGAACTTGCATAAACATGCATAACCCAATAAACTTGCAAATCATGGCTTAGTGAACTTGCATAAACATGCATAACTCAATAAACTTGCAAATCATGGCTTAGTGAACTTGCATAAACATACATAACTCAATAAACTTGCAAATCATGGCATAGTGAACTTGCATAAACATGCATAACTTGTTAAACTTGCAAATCATGGCATAGTGAACTTGCATAAACATGCATAACTTGTTAAACTTGCAAATCATGGCATAGTGAACTTGCATAAACATGCATAACTTGTTAAACTTGCAAATCATGGCATAGTGAACTTGCATAAACATGCATAACTTATCAAACATGTGTAACATGGCATATTGAACTCGCATAAGCATGCATAACTTATTAAACATGCATAAATCCCAACTTTCATCACATATTAACTTTAGAGTTCCTAAAATGAAGGTAAGAGGGCTTACAATGCTTATGCGGACTCAAATGAGTATAGCAAATGTAAGAAACCCTTTATGCAACAAAATAAGACCCCAAAATGCAAGCAAACTTGATCAAGACTCCTCCTTTATGATGACAATAGAGAAACAAGACTTTAATGCAAGCTAAAGAGGATCATACAAGCCTAAATACACTTGTATGCATGGAAATCTCTTAGGAATTTGTTTAGGAATTATATGAAGAGAGTGGAGGCCATGAGAGTTTTGATTTTGACATAGTTTAGTTGCTAGAATGAATAATGAGTGATTTAGGGTAGGTTAGGGTCTTATTTATAGATTAGGCTAGTGATTTAGACCATAGGATTAAACCCTAGTTCCAATCTCAGCCCTCTAAACCGAATCTGGCCCCCAAGCTCAACATAACCAAGCCCAGATCAGAAATGGTGCGCCAGGCAAAACTGCCCGACCACCCCGTGTCGACAGGGCTGTCGACAGGGCTGTCGACACCCTGGGGACCCTGTCGACATGCCTGTCGACATGGGGGTCCTGGCAGGAGTTTTCCCGCCTGCGCCAGTTTGCCCTAATTCCCAACTTTGAACTTGAAATTCAAATCTGTTTTTACTTAGGAATTTTCTGAAAACTTCGTTGGGCCTTAATCGGGTCATACGGACTCCGATTTTCGAAAACTCGGACTCTATTTCGCGTATTTTTCCGAGACGAACGCAATGGCATAGCCCGTTTCCCTTGATTCACATTTTATAATTAAATTCTGCCTCGATTTATATTATAACAGGTTATTGAAAATACGGGTTGTTACAATATGTAAATGTGAAGGATGATTTTGAAGTACTTTTAATATACTTTTGGCTAGTTAAAATATTTGAATTTTAAATGAATAGTAACTTGCCAAAGTAAAGTTCGGTAAGAATACGTAGCAAACGTTTGAGAAGAAGTTTCTCTTTCGAAAGTTTCTCGTTTATTTTTATTACGACTTTAAGGAAATTTTGAGCGTTAAATGGATTAATTTTGAAAAATAATATTATTTTATTCTTTAGAAAAATGTGAAATTGGACCAAATAGTGAAATATTTGAATTTGAAGCTAAGTGGTTGAAATGAATTTTCTAATGTAATTATATAAATTTTATACAGTTTATTAAAGAAGTTTAGAAACGTTTCAATTTAATTATAAATTATAAAATCGATTTGGGCTTGAATAGAATGCGTCGCGCAATGATAGTTCGTGAAGCCAAACCATAACTTTGGTCTGACATAGCGGGAGATCCGACCGTCGAATTCTCCTAAAACCAGAACCGTTGGGTTCGTATCGAAAATATCTTTCAAATGAATACAACTGGTTTAAATTTGAATGATTAGATATTGAATTATGTCCTAATCAGTTTTGAAAAAGGTCGCTATGGATGCACTTCGGTGGCCGATATTGAAAACCGACTGCAAGGGCCTTAATAAAATTATTAAAAATATAAATAAATTATAATAAATCATAATGAGTGATTTGGAAAGAGTTTGAATAAAATATTCCATGATTTGAAAGATAAATATTATTTTATCTAAATTGCTATTTGTACAACTACGGTAAGGTTTAATTTATGAGCGTAATGAATTGATTCAGAGTTCGGAGTGAATTGTATTTTTAATAATATTGTTCTTGAACCCGGTCGAGAAATGGACAAATCTTTTAAATAAGATTTGGGAATTTTTCCCAATTTATTAAATCAAATAGGATTTTTATGAAGGCTTTGTGAAATAAATGAAAAGTGACACTTTGGGCTTTATAGTGAACAAGGCTTTTAAATAGCAAGTGTTCTTTAACCCAGTTAAGATAAGATAAGTTTCTAACATTTGGATGATCATTGAAATGTGATTTCAGATATTAAAGAATTTATCTTCGATAAAGTCAAAGAGAACCTTTTTCTATAAAGTATGAATATTTAATTAAAAGAATATTCTGGATTGGAATGAAATGAGTGTTATCTTTGTGTATCTGGAACATGATTATAAAGATATGCAAGTTATTCGGAAAGACCGAGTTTAACCATTCTGAATAATTATTACGACGATTAAAAGTCTATAATGAAGACAGTGGTTGAAGACCAAAGATCTTCACATCGTTTAGGCTACTGTTGATGTCTTGATTGGGTCGTACACCCAAGAAAAGGTAATAAGTGGAGGTAGTTTAAAACGTACTTGGAAATCGACCTGATATGCGAGGGCCTCTCTCCCGTATTTGAAATATGGGATGAGGAATAAGATGCCTCCGGTTTCGTTCAGACCCGGAACGAATTGGAGAATGGATTATATGTCTGACATTGTACTTCGCGCTGTATTCGTTGACCTCTGCTAAATGTATGTTTGTTTGGTGGCGGAGAATTTATTCTCTTACTTAACAACCTTCTCTGAGACGTACGAGCTCAGAGGCTATATATTGGTGGAAATCCATGGTATGGTATGAACTGACAATGTGGCATGCTAAGATGCAATGATCAAGGCTTTGGTTGAAAAGAAGGACCTTGTGGATGATGATCAAAGCACGACTTTAATTTGCGTAGCCTTGTGTATAGCATTGATTCGCGAGCCTCACACCCCGATATGAGTCAAAACGGGATGAGGGATAACAGGGAGGGCTTGCATTTTTTTCTAGCTAGAGGTGATGTCATGGTATGGAGCCTAGAAATTTTACTTACATGGATGATGGATAGCAAGGGCCCTCGGATATGGTCAACATACTGACCTTGTGATAGGTCTAATAGGACTGGGAAACGTATTGTTCAGGAATAACCAATCCACAAAAGTAAGAGTGGATCGACCCTCGCGCTCCTAAGGGTTACTAAGGGAGTGATCCTGAGACATGCTCTAGAGTGTCTCGAAACCGGTGAGGACGATGCCTTGCCTCGACTCATAGATGGAATCCAATTTCCAATACACAACTTTTATGGTTTTCGCTGCAAACCTATATGTGACATAATATATGGTATCTATGTCGCCTATGATTGATACATTTATATTCGAAGTTGTTTCTACACTATGAACTTATAGTAATAACAAAAATCTTGTTTTAAGACGTACCAAGCATCTTTGGCTATTATAGGGTAAAACTCTATCCTTCGACTTGCGTTACATTGTATGATGGGACCCGAGTCTTATATTAGCTGCGTTTTTCCAAAAAGCATTACGTTATTTTCTTTATAATTATTTAAATTTCATGTTTTAGTATTCGTGGGAGTAAAGCCGTTCGTGACATACGGCGTGGTCCCATGATTTACCCTTTTTAGTAAAAGTTTAATAATTGTTTTAGCTCTCACACCAGTCTCATGACTGACCTAGTGTTTATTGTATCAACCTAAACTCTACGTGCCCATAATTTCCACACGGGAAGTCAGTAATTTTGGTTTTACGAATTCTTTTATTTAACAAGATCCTGGATTATGGCTGGAGATATATTCGGAAAGCTTTGTATTTGTGTATTGTTTTCGGCTGTGTTAGTTGATGTTTTTCCGCTGCATTGTATTTACATTGTATTTAGGGTGCGTTTTTTACAGGTCCCTATTAAGTTTCAAAATATAAAAAAAAACCGGTGATAAAAAAATAAAGAATACGTCCCTGTTTTTGAATTTCCGCTCAACAAATTCCTGATGTACCCTTACGCAGCTATCGCTCCTATCATCTCGCTGAAAAAATCTCGCTCAAAAAAAAAAAGATTACTCAGTCTACCGCTCATATCCTCTCGCTGAAATCATGTCGCTCAATAAAAAAAGAGTACTCAGTCTATCGCTCCTATCAACTGCTCAAATCCCTAAACCTACAATTCTACAAAACCGTAGATCACTCCAGCACCTATTTGTCGACATGTACTCAGTCCGATCGCTCTTCTATCTCGCTCAAAACCCAAATTCCACGACTTTGCAAAACTCTGGATCAATAAAAATTAAAAACGTCTTGTTTTGCTTTGCTGTCGACATATTCAAGTACAAGAAACAGCAAAAAAAAAATTATTAAGCTAATTGTTTTTTTCGTTCTGTATGATTGTAAGCAAGTATGCTTATGAATTAAATGTTTGAATGCATTTATTCGTAATAGAAGCACGTTGAAATTTCAGAATTAAACAATTCAGCAAAATAACAAAAAAATCTGCATATTTATATGCATATATTCTAGATATATGCATACATATATACATATATTCTATATTATTTTTTTCTGATTGCTTGATAAAAAGATACATACAGATATGCACATTTGTGTAAATTTAGTTTATAAGATATCACACAGTTGTAGTTTTAAGAAGAAAAAAAATGCTTACTAGTTTATTTGAGTAATATTTGCATAATTTTGTGCAAGTTTGAAGAAAATGTGCATATATTTATGCAAGTATCATTAAAAATTCGAACGTATACATATTTAATGTATGCATTTTTGTAGAATGGTTGAAAAAATTTCTTCGGTAAATGTATGTAGATATTCATATTAATTGCATATTTGTATACTAAATTTTCATTAAATTAACAATATTAAATATAGAAGGTTAGAAAAATTGCATAAACTTTTGTAAACATTTAGAATACTTGCATAATATAATGCAAAATTTTGTTAAGTTAGTATATTATGCGATTAATGAATTCAGTTGCATATACATGTGCAGATATGCTACAAAAATGCATATGTACGTACAATTATTAAACTTATATGCATGTATTATAAACACTTGTGTATTTATATATGTCGTTGCTTCGGTGAGTTTTTCTTCAATTCTTATATAAATAAGTTTTGTAAGTTCAAATTTTTATTGCCATTACACGATGAATTTTCAGGGTTTTTATGTTAATAAATCCTGTAAGTCTTTTGTCTCCGATTTTTTTTTTTTTTTTTTTTTATGAAAAACCAAACAATTAGATACAAATATTACATAAAATTGCACACATTTATGCAACTAAGTGAAATAATTGCATACATATATAGAACTGTACTACTGCATAATTTGTACATACACTACAACAAAAAATAAGTACAGAACATTTACATGTACTACATCAAAAAATAAGTACAGAATGCTTCAATCTTTTGGAAAAAGATGGACGACAAAGCTTCAACGACACCACAGCACCATGATCCGCCGGAACACTGTTATACGAAAAAGAAAGTCAACATTAATAAGTTTAATGTGCAGTAATCAAATTACAAAAACAGCTTCAGATTAATATAAATACCTACGTATAATTCAGCAAAATAAAAAATAATTTCTGCATATTTATATGCAAGTAATCTAGATAAATGCATAGAAATATGAATATATTTTTAAAATATCTGTTTTTCTATTGTTTGATAAAAAATTGAATACAGATATGCATATATTAATAATAGATGCATATTTGTCGGCAACTTTTTAACAGAATTGCTGGAAAACTTAATAGGGACCTGTAAAAAAACGCACCCATAATTTCTGCATATTTATATGCAAGTATTCTAGATAAATGCATAGAAATATGAATATATTTTTGAAATATCTGGTTTTTTAATTGTTTGATAAAAAATTGAATACAGATATGCATATATTAAGAATACATGCATATTTATCGGCAACTTTTTAACAGAATTGCTGGAAAATCCAGTAGTTCTAACAATAGTTTCATAAATTTACGTTTTTGACAGATCCTTATCATATTAAAAACCGTATTTTTATGCTAATAAAAAACTTATCTTTATCCTACAAATAAAATCAGAAAGAAAAAGAAAAAAAAACTCACAAAATTCGGTGGGGTTTGGATCGCCGGAGCCGGAAGAGGTGGGAAGTTTGCTGCCGTCGACTGAAAGGGGGGCTGGTCGATGGTGATCGCCGCTAGTTGCTGGAGGTAAGACGTGAGAAAAGCTGATGAATTATCACGCCGCCGCCGCCATAGATTAGAAAATTTCTTCCTGTAAAAAAAAAGGCTAATACGTAACAAAATATGACCTAGGTAATTATGGCGTAAATTAAGGAAAAGGGCAGTCTTGTAAAAATATTAGCCTCTGTTTAAAATTAGGGATGTAATTTATATGTTTTGAAACATGAGGATGTGAGCCTAATTAAGTTTTATTTTAAGGATATGACACTAATTTTCACTTGTATTTATTTATATAATATTTCTGCTGTTATGTAATTTATTTTATTCTATGATCGTTATAATTCCACTGTATATCTATTTTCCACACTCTGATATTTTGGTACTCTGATGTAATTGTTGTGAAAGCAATGAAAAGTTATGTTGTAGTGCGTTCCGATGAGCCGGGTTCTCATACAATCCGGGATTTTCCATCTCTTCAGACATTTGGGGATTTTGGAGCATAATAGGGTGGTAATAAAGCTTTGGTGTATAGAGCTCCAGAATAAGACACATTAGAATCAAATGAAAGAATTCCTCAGAGATAGAATTAGTAATGTTCTATTAAAGAATACTCATTAGAGATAGGATCAGTAGCATCCTAGAATGAGAAAACTCATTAGAGATGGGGTTAGTAATACCCTAGGATGAATTAAGAATTATGTGTTCATGAGAAGATGTAGACATGACAATAATATGCATATAGTTTAGTTTTCTATTATATATTCTATAATTGTTAAGGGGATTATGCTTTGTTAAGGGGTTAGTAATCAATGAACTATTTTGGATTTTAATTTTTGTTTTGTTATTCAAGATATTTAAATTAGGATTGATTTAACGGAATTTTCGACGATTTTGGACAGTCGATAAACTCTGAAATGCCCTAAGATTTAAATAGGAAGAAATGTATTCATGATTTTGGATAGTGAATATACAAAAATATCAGTTGTTTGTTTTTAAATGGTTTGATCTAAACACACTTTCTAACTTGAAGTTCTTTGTTTCGAATTCATAGAGAGGTAAGATTGCGCCCCATGGGCAGCCCAAGTTTCTATTCATTCTTTTTTCCTTGCCCTCAGATGGTTGTTGGTCTTTCAGTGTAGGCGATAGTACCTCAGTTTATTTGCATACCGGAGATAGTATCTATGGTACCGACAGTACTAGTTCATCCAATAGTTCTGACATCTCTACAGAGAGCTCAGGTAGTAGCTCTTCTGGTTCTTATTATCAACATAGTACCCACATAGCCTCATACCATGCTATGGACGTCGCATCTATTTTCATACCCCCGGTCCTTCCTGATACAGATTCAAGCTTAGACTCAGAGGATGTTTCTATGGCCTCAGACACTTCAGAGCCTGAGGATTCGGCCGATTATGGCACATGGACGTTGTAGGATAACGAGGGATTTGTTTTTTGATGAGTATGCTCACGTGATCATAGGAGACCCCATTCCTATGCCCCTTCCAGAGAAGGATGCGATGTTATTAAACCCACCGCTTCCAGCCTTAGACATTCTTCCTGACTACGAGGAGATGATGGACATGATGGTTGCAGATCATATTCAGCCCTTAGGACCTATAGCTTATTCTTTTTGGATATTGTCCCAGAACCGTTAGCAGATGTGGAGCCACTTGCTGCTCCAATACTTATAGAGGCTGATGAGCCGATTGAGGAGGTTCCCATAGTGGATCAGGATGAGATAGAGGTATAAGAAGAGTAAGAAGAGATGGAGGAAGTAGAGGATGAGGATGGTGATGAGTGGCCTCTTTTCCCTCCCAGATTTGAAGATGAGCTGTCATAGGAGCCCGAGATGTTGACTTTATCAGGGCCCTTTGTCCAGAGCTCCAGTACGGAGCAGTGACGGTAGTCGGTTGTCTTATGTATATGTGTATGGGATATCGGTGCGCTAGTCCCTTTTTGGTGCGATAGAAGCACGATATGTATATTTTGGATGTATGATATTTTGTGAGCCACCTCAAGTACATAGCAGTACTCGGGTGAGCATAGATATGGGTAGTCAGATACGTATACATGGTTTATACCTTAAGTGGCACTATGCACTAGGGTATACACTATATTTATGGTATAGTTGATCTTTTTGGTGATATTTCACTATGATATTATATATGGTGCAATGATGGTTGTTGATCTTTTGTTTTGACTTGTTGGTGTTGATATACATGCTTGGATATTTGTGGGTTATGAATACACCACATAACATATACTACAAACTATATATTAGCCATATGAGCCCATTACTACTTGGTGCTTACATGAAAAGGGCCAGAAGGACCCTAAAGACAAAATAAAAATATGGACACATTACTTTAAGCTGAATGCATATATATATATATATATATATATATATATATATATATATATGTATATATGTATCTGTTGAGTAGGTTATTGGCTTAGCGTTGAGTATAGAATTAAATTTGTGTGCCCGACAAACAGGTGCACCTTCATAAGTTGGATGTGCAATTTTATTATCATTATACTACTGTGAATGTTTTGATACGTGTGATGGTTGCTCTATGTGAAATTAAACGCATACCTTAGGATAGTAACAAATAAATTATTGACCACACCACATAACAAAAATCATGGACAGAGTAGCATAACATATTCTATATAAGAATTTTGTGCTTATATGATGAGGTTTGGATTACATATGAGCAAGATGCTTGTATGGCGAGGACTGAAATACAGGTTGAACTGAGGACTGATTATGGACTTAATAACTTATAACGGTAAAGTGCAAGATTTAATAACAAACCCTACACGGGTCAGGAGATGACAAAAATGTACATGTCTCTCTTGTTTTAGATACGGCACATGAATTATGATTAATTCCCATCACCAAGTCAAGGAATGATTTTTCACACACATCCCTTAAGCATAGCTAACTCACATTTGATTTGTATGCGATAAATTGATTTATTGGGTGCCTAATAAGACACAACAAATTTATTCAGATCACCCCGTACAAAGGAGGTTATGGCGAAATTTTTCAGAAATTTGGTAGTTCTTAGAAACTGAAAAGTTAAAGAATGAAATCCAGAATGAAAGTTGAGTTGGTCAGTTAAATGACTTTCAACTCCGTTCCTTTTGCGGGATGAAAAAGTTTTAAGTAGGGGAGATTGTAACAACCCGAAATTTCAGAACCAATTTAAATTTTTTAGTTTAAGTTATTTTAATGAGTATTGTATATAAATTGGTTATTTTTGCTAAATAAAATTTCAAAATAAGTTTGAAATTAGTTTTTATTTTTTAATTGACTTAAAACAAACTTAGTAAAATTATTAAACTGATTTATTAATCCAGAATTTAAAATTTTGATTTTTAAAATCATCGCATAACCCTTAAAAACTGAAAATTTCCTAGCAAGCTCAGAATTCGACGAGACCAATTTTGTTGGATTCGGGATAACAAATCATTGTTGGGTTTCAAACATCAAATTAAATGGAGTTAGTGTGTGGTCGTGCTAGACAAAGCCGTTTTAAGTAAAACTGACGATCAATTTACAAAGGAACGTTGTCCATATGACCTACGATTTTATGACACTTTTTTTTGGATTTGTATCATCAAATAATGGAAGAAACCTAAGTTTCGTTATTTGTGGAGTTGTCATGCGGGTGTGCAAGAAGAAAATATACACTAAAGTCGCATTTTTTGAAGCTAAATTGAGCTAGATCGGAAATTAAAGCGAAAAGTCAAACGAACTCGGAATTCGACGAAACGTGATTCGTTGGATTCACAATTCCGTAAATTATTTTGTGCCGAAATTTCGTAGCAAACGAAGACAGTTTGCAGTCAGGCAATCAGAGAGAGAAAGATAAAATTCTTACTTAAACCCTTTCTCCACTTTCCTCCCTCACTTTTCTCTATTCCTCTTTTATTTCATGTTTTCATTTTAATGGCCTCTCTCCCCAAAACCCTAACCCTAGCTCCCCTAGCCGCTGCCCCTACCTTACCCCTCTGCCCTACCCAACGGCTCCCCTCCCCGTAGCAGCTGACGGCAATCCCCCTCCTCTCTCCTCTTCTCTTCCTTCATTCTATCCATGACATGAAAAGGAGCTCCATTTAAGTTCCTAGTTTCACTTACCTACCACTAGCACCTCTTTGGTGAACCCTAAGTACCCGAGACAACTTGTAGACCTCACAAAGCTCTCCACCATTTCCGAACAGCCAAGGTTTGAGCTCCGGAGACCTCCAATTGGCTAAAGATCCTTCATTTCTTGTTTCATTCACTAGATAAAAGGTACATCGAGGTTGCCGAGAAGTTTGAAGACATTTCGAGCCAAATTGGCGGGATTTTTAGGCGATAGCGAGCACCGGAAAGTCCAACGTTGTAGTGTGTAGTTTTCTGATGGCTGGGGTGAGAGATTCTTGCTTTAATTAATGTGTTTGAGTAGTTTAATTAATATTGAAAAGTTAATTAGTTAACCATTTCAAGTTATAAGTTAATGCGGTGAAATTTAGCAACTTGCAAGTTAGAAAACAATTTATGTTAGCATTAGAGAGACATTTAAATATTTTGGTACAGTTATTTTATCTGTTACATGCGATATCCTTTGAGTTCAACACATGAACTATTCACTTAGTTATTTATTATTAGAAGCGTTGTTTGAATAATACAACACTCGTATTTCAAACAATGTGGATGGACACTTTGTGGCACCATAATTGGCAATGGAGGATTGGTTATGTTATGATGTGGATATGAATTTAAAACAATTGATTTGTTGACAATAATGTCATGTTATTTGTGGTAGTTGAAATTTGAGTAAAAATAAATTTACAAGTCGAACGGCTTGTTTATGTTCATCTATTTAAATAAAATCAATAAGATGGAATAAATGATCATTTAAATGATTGTTTGATGGTTGAAAACGCCACACAGGTCTAGGGATGATTTTTGATTTACACATCTCCCTAGTTATAGTTCGTGTGTTGATCGATTGATTAAACAGGCGAGAAAAGCTTAAATAAATTATTTTGAAGCTTGTTTGAAAATAAATGAACAGTGAATGTTATTTGTATGATAAATAGTTGTTCGCAACTATTATTGGATGTATTGGATTTGTATGTAGGGAATTGTACGATATTTGATTTCAATCCAGGATAAAGTTGAATATTTTAATAATATAAAATGTGAGGTGGAAACTGAAAATAAAATATGATGTCCAATTTTGGATGGACATGTTTATATAGAAATATAGATGAATATTTGTAACTGTGAAGATGATTTTGAAGTATTTTGAATATACTTTTGGCTAGTTAAAATATTTGAATTTTAAATGAAGAGTAACTTGCCAAAGTAAAGTTCGGTTGAATACGTGGAAAATGTTTGAGAAGAAGTTTTCTTTCAAAAGTTTCTCGTTTATTTTTATTATGAATGTAAAGAAATTTTGAGCATAAATAGATGACATTCAAAAATTAATATTATTTTATGCTTTAGAACAATGTGAAATTCGACCAACTAGTGAAATATTTGACTTTGAAGCCAAGCGATTGAAATGAATTTTATAATGTACTTGTATAAATTTTATATAGTTAAATAAAGAAGTTTATGAACATTTCAGTTTAATTATAAATTATAAAATTGATTTGGGCTTGAATAGAACGCATTGCGCAACCACAGTTCGCGACCATCAAACCGTAACTTCGGACTAACGTAGCAGGAGATCCGACCGTCGGATTCTCCTAAAACTAGAACCCTTGGGTTCGTATCGAAAATATCTTTCCAATGAATACAAGTGGTTTAAATTTGAACGGTTTTAATTTGAGCAGTTAAATCTTAAATTATGTCCTAGTCAGTTTTGAAAAAGGTCGATATGGATGCACTTCGGTGGCCGATATTAAAAACCGACTGCAAGGGCCTTAATAAAATTGTTTACATATAAATAAATTATGTAAATCATAATGAGTGATTTGGAAAGAGTTTGAGTAAAATATTCCACGATTTGAAAGATAAATATTATTTTATCTAAATTGCTATTTGTGGAACTATGGTAAGGTTTAATTTATGAGCGTAATGAATTGATGTGGAGTTCGGAGTGAATAGTATCTTTAATAATATTGTTCTTGAACTCGGCGGAGAAATGGATAAATCTTTTAAATAAGATTTGGGAATTTTCCCAATTTATTAAATCAAGCCGGATTTTTATGAATGCTTTGTGAAATAAATGAAAAGTGACATTTTGGGTTTTATGTTAAAAAAGGTTTTTAAATGACAATTGTTATTTCACCCAGTTAAAATAAGATAAATGTCTAACATTTGGATAATCGTTGAAATATGATTTTTGAGATAAAAGAATTTATCTTCGATAAAGTCAATGATAACCTTTTTCAAAAAGTATGAATATTTAATTAAAATATTATTCTTAATTGGAATGAAATGAGTGTTATCTTTGTGTATTTGGCGCATGATTATAAAGAAATGCAAGTTATTCGGAAAGGCCGGGTTTAACCCATTCTGAATAATTATTACGATAACTAAAAGTCTATAATGAAGACGGTGGTTAAAGAACGGAGATCTTCACATCGTTTCGGCTATTGCTGATGTCTTGATTGGGTTATACACCCAAGACAAGGTAATAAGTGATGATAGTTTAAAATGTATTTGGAAATTGACCGGATATGCGAGGTCCTCTCTCCCGTATTGGACATATGGGTTGAGTAATATGGTGCCTCTAGTTTCATTCAGACCCAGAACGAACTTGAGAATGGATTGTGTGTCTGACATTGTATTTACGTTGTATTCGTTGATCTCTGCTACATGTATATCTGTTTGTTTATTCTCTTACTTAACACCCTTCTCTGAGATGTACGAGCTTAGAGGTTATATATTGGTGGAAATCCATGGTATGGTATGAACTGACAATGTGGCTTGGTAGTTGAAAAGAAGGGCCTTGTGGATGGTGATCAAAACGCGGTTTTAATTAGCATAACTTTGTGTATGGCATTGATTTGCGAGCTTCACACCCCGGTATGAGTCAAAAATGGGATGAAGGACAGTAGGGAGGGCATGCATTTCTTTCTAGCTAGAGGTGATCTCAAGATATGAAGCCCAGACATTTTACTTATGTGGATGATAGATAGCGAGGGCCCTCGAATATGGTCGATATACTGACCTTGTGATAGGTCCAATAGGACCGAGAAACGTATTGTTCAGCAATAACCAATCCACAAAAGTAAGAGTGGACCGACCCTGGTGCTTCCAAGGGTTACTAAGGGCGTGATTCTGAGACATGCGTTAAAGTGTCCCGAAACCGGTGAGGAGGATCTCTTACCTCGACTCATAGATGGAATCCAATTTCCAATATGCAACTTTTACGGTTTTAGTTGTAAACATATATGGCGACATAATATATGATACCTATGTCACTTATGACTGATTCATTTATATTCGAAGTTGTTTCTACACTATGCACTTATAGTAATAACAAAAATATTGTTTTAAGATGTACCAAGCATCTTTGGCTATTATAAGGTAAAACTCTATCCTCCGGCTTGCGTTGCATTGTGTGATGGGACGTGAGTCTTATAATATCTGCATTTTTCCAAAAAGCATTACGTTATTTATAATTATTTAAATTTCAAGTTTCAGTATTCGTGGGAGTAAACTCGTTCCGTGACATACGATGTGGTCCTATGATTTACCCTGTTTTTAGTAAATGTTTAATAAATGTTTTAGCCCTCACACCAGTCCCATGACTGGCCTGGAGTTTATTGTTTCAACCTAAACTCTGCGTACCCATATTTTCCAAATGGTTTGTCAGTAGTTTTGGTTTTGTAGATTCTTTTACTTAATAGGATCCTGGATTACTGTTGGAGCTATATTCGGAAAGCTCTGTATATTGTTTTCAGCTATGTTAGTTGATGTTTTCCGCTGTGTTGTATTTACATTGTATTTATTTATATATCATTTCCACTGTTATGTAATTCATTTTGTTCTATGATCATTATAATTCCGCTGTATATTTATTTTCCGCACTCTGATATTCTGGTACTCTGATGTAATTGTTGTGAAAACAATGAAAAGTTCTGTTATGGTGTTTTCTGATGAGTTATGTTCTTATACAATCCGCGCTTTTCCGTCTCTTCGAAGATTGGTTTCGGAGCGTAACATATGTTCACATGAATGTTAGACCTGTAAGTGTACAGAATAATTAAAAGAAATTAGATGCAGCTGGTACATGTATTAATTATGTTTAGTTTCAAAATGTTTGAATCTGAAAGGGATCAATAGGGAATAACACCTGTTAACACTAATACATTAACCACCTTGTAACATATGCATACCAAGATCAATTTTTCTTTATAACTTATTGTTAATTTAGAATCAGATATTCAGATTCTTTGGTTAGTTGGATCATTAGTATATTTTTTGGTAAACTTCTAACAAGCACACTAATGTGTATAAATATGTGTATTTAAACCAGTGATAAAATTTTGGTTTAAGATAAAACCAATTTGACTTCATTATGAATGATAAATCTTGGTTATATGATCATAAGTAACCACAGTTCAGATATGTATGACATTGTAAGCACATATGAAGTTTTATAGTTAATGATTCCTGATTTGGATTTATATAAAGTAGATGTTTTTCAGTTATGTTCACATTTCTTTATAAATTTATACTATTTTATAAATAACTTCTAAAATCTATGTGTGACATAGATGACTATATATTACATAAATATACTCATAGTTTCAAAATGTCAGCTTGAATGGTATAGGTTAGTGTGTACATATTGATGTACAATTGCAGCGCTTGGGCCAGCTCTAAAATGATGTCATGCTGGAAACAATCCAAAGTGCATATTGATGCACATTCTCAGTGCAAAACTGTTTTAGCAATTACAATACTGTATATGTATATTAATGCAAATGTATTGGGTTCATTTACATTTATGTATGACAATGTATAAACCATTTTACATATATATTTGCTAGCAACTGATTGGAATAAGTTATATAAATGTATAAGCAGTTATATATATATATATATATATCTATACATATATATGATCTACTGGTATGTATGAAATAGATGCAAGTTAACACAGTCTGTAATGTCATGACATTTTACAATACTCGAAAGGGTCTGACCCATATATATTTACATATTCGGCTCATTATGCTCAGTTTACAGTATTATAATCTGAAATTTTGTATCTGTTACATGTATGAACAAGTCTGTGATAGTTTATATTTATAGAATTGATTTAAAATCTCATGTAAATGCATGCATGAGTTTTATCATTTTGGGTATAAGTAATACTGGACTATATATCCAGTTAACCCATGTGATATTTACATTGTATAATATAATGTTAAATGCCTATTTGGTTGTTACAGAAGTTGAAATATAGCATGTTGCATGTATGGAATGGTCCACTTCATTATTTAATACGATACTTGCAATTTTTTTATATAGGCATCTTTTCTATACATGAAATTGAATTTAAATATAATATATATATGATTCATATATTTTGTTTAAATCTAATTTATATTATGAATATAAAATACATATATTTTAATATATGTAAATAACTCCAATATTGTTCGACACTATGAATTATAAAATCCCTTTAAAGCAAATAATGTTATATTAAGTCATGGTGAGGTCTTCCAATAATACATCCATCAATGCCAGTCTCATTGGATGTAACTAACGCCAAAGTGTTGTGCACCTTTTACTTCGGTTATATGCAGTAGGAGTAATTGTGATGCTTCGACTGTATTATTGGGTCTGACTTAACTAAGGCTGCATAATAGTATTTATGGCCTTAGAGACACTATATTCAAGCAAATGAATAATTAAATGAACAAAATGTTCATCATGCGATCCAAGAATTATATACGATATAATTGCATAAGTTGTCTATATAAAAGGTTGTGTTTGGGGGTGTTAGCCAAAGCTAGGTCAAGGCACGACTAGATATGGATCTTGGAACACCATTATATATATATATATATATATATATATATATATATATATATATATATATAAACAGAGGGATGTTAATTTGAGTGGGAGCATATTTTACTTTAAAATTATACATTTATGTAAATGTAAATTTTGATTGTCATAAATTTGTATTTATATTAAATAAATATTACAGAATCAGTTGTTATGTATTATCTACTATAGATATTAAATAATAAATAACTCTGATAATTTAAATTAATCCTTAAGAAGGATAAATTGAAATAAATCAAATGTCTTGACTAACATTGAAATTTGAGGGTTGTCCTCAAACAAATTAAACATAACTATTTTAAAAATATCGAAGATCTAAAATAAAGGTTGAAGTGTGACTTCAACCGAATAAGAAATAAATGTTATAACAATATACTTATAAATTTCTAGTATTAGATACTAGATATGAATCATATAAATGTATGTAAATTTACTAAAATTGTAAAATAAGTAGAAATTTGATAAAAGGACAAGTGAACTTACGAATGGAAATAAAGCAAACGTTGTTGGTTTATCCATAGGAAGTTGATTCTTGTTATATATACCGGCTTAAATAAATAAATGAAATAATTGTTATTCCATTTAAAATAAATGTTATAATAAATCTTGTTTAGATAAGTTTGAATTTCATTTGTAATAAAAGAACAATTATTATTCTTTGATTTAAATGAAATATCGTATGGAATTTCACAAATAGTTAATGATCTTTATAAATCCTTAACTGTGATGTACTTGACATACATACTGAGCGGTTTATCCGGCACACCTTTAGCACTGTCAGTTAGCCAATATAAACAAGAAAAGTATATCAAAACTCCATAATGATGGAATTTTGAAATCATTTGATTTCGAATCTTATGAAGAATGCAAATCTTGTTTATTACGCAAAATAACCGAATCACCTTTCACTTGACATGGTAAATGGGTGATAATTATTGGGTCTTGTACTTAATGATTTATATGGAGCAATGAATACATAAGCTAGAGGCAGGTTTTATTACTTCATTATATTCACTGATGACGTTAGTAGATATAGATATATGTATCTTATGAAACACAAATCAGAATCCTTTGAAAAGTTCGAAGAATTCAAAAATGAAGTTTAAAACAAGTTTTGATAGAAAATAAATTCTCTTCGAATAGATCGAGAGAATATTTTAAGCCAATAAATTTAATGACTATCCAAATGAGTTTGGAATTGTTTCATAACTCACTCCACCTAGAACACCATACTGAAATGGTGTGTCTGATAGGAGAAATTGCACCTTATAAGATATGGTACGATTAACGATAAGTCATATAGATCTTGCAATAAATAAATATAGAACAATTGCATTTAATCCTACTAAAACGAGTATGAAGACGCCATATAAGATACGGACTAGGAAATGTCCTAGTGTGTCAAATATGAAGATTCGGGATGTAAGGCGTTTATTAAACGTCCTTCCTCTCATAAGTTTGGACCCAAATCAAACAACTATTTTATGGAATATCCATAAGATACAAATGGATATTATTTCTATAAATTTCATGAGAATAAAATGTTTATTGCTCGAATTGGTATCCTTTATAAAGGAGGTATCTTTTATAAAGGAGAGTCAGTCTCTAAGATACCGATGGGAATAAAATAGAATTTGAAATGTCTCGGAAACCACAAAATACCATTGAATCTTGTACAGACAAGAAATTGAGTGGGAGTGACACAGTAATTCTAATGTTATATATTGATAACACATTAATTATTATGAATAATGTTAGTTTTAAAATAAGAAATAAATAATTGATTCTAAGAAAGAAAATGTTTGGGTTAAGAAGTTCATAATTGAACTTAATTCATTGTTGATCCAATAATTTACATTGCGATAACAATGTTGCTATTGCTCAGGCCTAAAATCGTAAACTCATTATCGATCCAAACATATATATATATATATATATTTAAGAAATATAATTATTATGTAAAGTTGTTCACAGAAGAAATAAACATATCTGCAAAGTGCAAGTGAGAGATTTTTAGAGTTTATGCCCTAGAGGCAATCCAATTGATGGGATTAATGACATTATTGATGTTATATTTCATTTTGAATAATATATATATATATATATTCTATTATGTTACATTTACTGCATAATATAAATATTAACATAATAGAAGTCCTTAGAATAATAAAACATAATTATATAGTTCGAGTAAGACTTGAACTTGATATTATATAATATATTAAGTATTATAATTCTTAAACATCCATATTCAAGTTTTATTGTTTATATAGGAAAACAATAAAACATTGAGACTAGTATGTTGATTGACTGATGATCACATCTCATCGATCATTAATATACATGATATTAAAGTCAAGACATAAATACGTATTAACGTGAGAAAAACTACATGGAATATAATTAACAGTATCATAAGTTATTCTCATAGTGACACTGATGTAATGGTCCTCAGACCTGAAATCATTATAATTTTATTCAGATATTTGTGTTTTGATATCATCTAAAGTTACTTGTAACAGAGTATACAATAACAGTGATTATTGGATACATCTCGAATCGAATGAAAACTATGAATGATCTAGATTTAATTTAACCCTACAATATATTTGTGGTGATATCCATGGGCCTCTTGATTGAGTAAGACTATGAAATGCATGGCTGTGCTCAAATATTGATTTGTTTTATATAGTTTACTCGTCGATCAAGATTAAAGGATTAATTATAAAGAAGATGATACAATCCATGTCTCGAGTTTAATCCTAGATATATTGGTTAAAAGGATTATATTACATTGATACATTGGTCATGGAAAGGTTGTATTGAATCGTTGATCTTATTATAACTTGGATTGCTAGATGCCAATCACTGTTTGTGATTTTAAATACGATTTGAAAACATTGCCAACGTTGTAATAACCTACATGGTCATACACTTAGAACATTATAAGGGGAAGACTGTTTTGTTTTGGGTAAAATAAAATATCAACCGTTGATATTTTTGTTTGAATGGGTATAATGAATTGCTCCTTATTTATTGTACACGTGTATACATTAAAAGGGTATCTACTTCTTTTATAAAACACACAAATACAATTTTATCATTATCTGTTCATTCAGAAAACCCTTAATCGAAATAAGAAATGGCAGCTAGCACTATTGACTTCCCCTCCCCTTCAATTCGTATGACAATTAAAGAACATGTTCATGTGGATACTCATGGAGGCAAGGCATTTTGTTTTGCTCAGATTCGATGCGTTACCCCTTTCTGATTTTTCAGATTGATCAGATCTTCACAGATTCGACATTGCAGGTATCTAAATCGTAACCTAATTTATTCTATTTACCTTTTATTGCATAGATCCTAGGTCTAATCTTGTTAAATCGTCTCATTCGGTTTAATGATTAGATCTAAGAATCCCTACAACTATGAAAATACCATTTAGCAAAAAATTTATTATTAATGGTTCCAACTTAAATGCAGTAATTGATATTTTTATATGCATTAAGAAACTAAACATACCATACATAAAACATAGATGGCTGAAACAGAAGAGATGTATAGTATGATGGTACTTCAATGCAAAAAGTAGATGATGCAACTTATAATAGCGTGACAGATCAAAATCGAGTTGATGCACTCAAAACAGCCCTAAGGACAATAGATCAAAAGGCAATAGCTCTAGTGCAGATCATATTAAGAAAGTAGTGATAATAAAAACTATTATACATTATTGTTCGACACATTCCAATTATATGGTGGCTAAAAACTAATAGCAAAAAATTGGCTAAATAATTTATGAAATAAGTACAATCTAAATCAGACTTAGGCAGTCAAGCTACACGTAGATACAAAAAAAAAAACTATTTTCAAAGATCGGTTGAGAACTAAACCTTTTGAGTGCAATATTGTAGAAAAAATTGAAGTTTCAAAATAAGATTTGCAAGTTTCGATTATCGTCAAAGGGCAAATGATGTGTTCATAAGGAAATAAGAGATGCAAACAACATAGCTACTGAACCTGTCCTATTACGAAACAACATTATAGTTGATTTGGAAAATGATGTGGGTATAAATAAAGAAAAATGCAATAAGGTTGCATAATTACCTAGAAGTGAAAATTTCACTTAAAAACCTGTATTTGAGACAATTACATGAAAATATCACATTGTCATTTGACGTGAACTGGTTGCTTCTGGCTAGTGCATAATTTTATATTTTATATTTTGAAAATATCACATTATCTAGCCGTGTTTAAGACAATAGCCTGATAAGCATTATTAATGATATACTAATTTTGGATTTATATTTTGTTATTTGCTTTTGGAATAGGATTGGTATACGTTAAAAGCTCGATAATTGAAGGTTAAATTTCAAAAGGATATACTTGACTAAAGAAGGTAAGCTATTTTTTTTCCTTTGCATTGCAAATTTCAAAATTTCCCATAGCTTGATGAAATGATTAGGTATGATTGTTTCGTTGGTTTGATTTATCCTAAGTCGAAATGTAATAGTGGGAAAATGACTACATATTTATGGTAATAACTTTGCAAAAGGTTTTTACATGTGCAAATTTCTCTTTTTTAAGCTACTTCTCTATTTAGTGACTTAAACTTGAGTTTCCTTAGTTATTTCTTTTTGAGCGCCATGCAGAAGTTGGTTTATGAAAATAACCATCACATTTCTATTATGTGATGGATGCCAAGTGATGCATTGATAAGGTTATTTATGAATAGATTTCCAGGTTTACATGCACTCATCTTTCTCAGAAGAAGGCTGAGGGATTTGAATCAAATATGGGTTCAAATTTCTTTACTAATTTTTGGTTTATTCAAAGTTTTTGTACGTGGACTTAAAATCTAGATTAATGATTGAAAAAGAACTTGTTGTTCAATCATGTCATTCTAAATATGTTTACCATGATAGAGAGTGTAATGCTCCACCCGGAGACCGGTATGAACCAAGAGCATTAATAAGTAATGTTGTCTGTTAGTATGGTTGATAGAGCTGGTTAGGAGCGACCATCCGTAATCTTGTATTAATTAGTATTAAATATGTCGATGAAGTGCTCTCTTTTTCTTGATATGATCAACACATTCAGTACTCAATAATCATAATATCACAGTGGCTATGGGATCTATTCAGAAAAAATGTAAAATATATAATAGCATAGTACAAAGAACGACCAACACAGTCATTGAAATATATATATATATATATACACACATATAAATCAAGTACAACACCCACTAATATACAAAAATGGATATGAAATCCATAATAAACATGCATTCGTACCCCACAAAAGAATATATACAATGTCGTAGTACGACTCAAAATGACTATATAACTATCCTAATCCCAAACTCGCTAAGGCGAACAAAACAACAAAAGCTAGTACAACATCAAAGGCATGAGAAAAGTGCCATCATCAAGGCTGACATGTAAAGGCTCGGTCTGACCAGAGCAATAAATACACTTGTCAGTCTAGTTATAAAAAATCGTGAGGATATATGTAGAATAAACAATACCCGTGAAGTGGTTATGTAACGACCCAGATTTTCAGTCGTTAATTTTGAACATTTAAATTGGTCTTAAATGTTGATTTGGAAATATAAAAGAATTTCAATAAGGAATTTATTAATTAAACGAAGTTTGAACGTATAAATTAAAATTAATTAGAAAAGGAGCTCTAAACGTCACTTTAGTTCGTACTTTTACAATTGTGCTTTAAATGAATGTACATGATCCAGTATAAGTCAGAATTCTTTGAAAAAATAATCATTTGGATCTATTGGATTATAATTTTCTAATAAAAGAGAAAAATTGAGATATCATCTTATAGATTTTGAGTTATGTCCACATAAAATTTTCAAAAAGCCGTTGTAGAATCTTTTATGAACTATAACATTTTATTTAATAAAATAAAAGGGCTTTTAACAAACTAAATATTGATATAACCTGGAATTTAAATCGAGTTAAAACAGTTGAAGTTATGTAAATTCTATTTGAATATATATGATAATAATAATTTATTATCAATGAATTTGTTTGTTTTGAAATCGATTATATTTTGTCGATTTAATATGGAACTTGAGAATAACCAACTTTCAAACTTCCTCGGATTTCAACGAAACTAATTTTATGAAATCCATAATGGTTAATTATTGTAAGATTTCCAGTTTTGAGTCAATTTGAGTTATTTCGTGATAGTGCGCAATATAAACGTGTATTGATTAACCATTTGAAATTAAAATAGTGTTTTTGCAAACGATCTCAGAATTTGACGAAACCTATTTCATCGTGACTGAAATATTATTTTATTATATGATTTCCAATTTCGTCACGATCGAAGTTCATATGGGGTCGTACAAACTTAAAACACTCGACATGTATGATAAATATAATAAAATCGATAGTCGCTTTCATAGTCTATCCAATATCTTATCTCCTGCAAAAAAAAAACGATTGGATCCTATCTAAATCTATGCGAATCTGAGAAAAAACTTATTCTAAATCTTTATGTCATTTTCAGATAAAATTACAGGTAAGATTTGTCGGTCCTTTGTTCAGCATCTTTATGACCCAAGCGAAGTCTTGCATTATCAAAATCCCACTGTTTCGTTCTAGCTTAATACGGAGAAAATATAACCAAGTCACTGCCTTTTTCTCAATACTTCTAAAATTATTATAGATTAAAATTCATAACGAAATTTTATTTCTTTTGTTTCATTGAGATCTCAGCTCCGGTGCTTCAAGGGGAGGTGCTCTGTTTTAGCGCACACGATTTTTTTGGGGTCGACTTTTGATCAGTGTGAGCTAAGATTTAGTTTTTAGGGGGGGATTGATCATCATGATGTGGATCGAAAGATGGGGCGGTGCTCAACGATGCAAGGAGCAACAAACGCCAAATTTTTGGGAGATTCTGGGCAAAAAGATTTCACATGTTTATGCCTATGCCGTGGATTTTGGGGTTCTGAGTCGTGACAGGAGGTGGCGTCGAGTTCGACTTCATGGTAACGGGTGGAAGAGCTCGCATTGGAGATGGAAATGGTGGAGACGACACTTAAATTCGTCGAGGAAGGAAGGAGCAAGGGAAGTTGAAAGTATATGCCTAGGTTTCGAACAGGAGCATGACCATTGGGGAAGAAGGAAGGATTAGATTGTGGGTTTAGGTTAAGTGAGGTGATTAGTTTAACTAATCATTTTTAGTTAATTATAATTAAATTTAATTGATTATAAAGTTGTAAATCAATAACAGGTTCATATGCGTACAGAATTACACGAAACAAGTGTCATTGGAATTGTATCAAAGAAATCTACGCGATCGAGCAGATTCTGATTGATTTGGAGGCTACTGGAATTTTATGTAATTTCAAATGTATGTTTGAAATTATATAAATCAATCTAAAATCGTCGAATCAAAAAAATTGTGAGCTAACTCTCACGCCTTCTGGAATCCTATGATGTGATTGATTTCATATAACTATAATTTATTGCTGTCAATATAAATTAGATGTTTGGATGCTTAGATTTTATTGTTTGATTTTTTTATTATCGTTATTTAAATGATTTAGATTGGATTATTTATTTCATATGCATTATAATGTAATGTTGTGAGCTGTGATATAGGGAAAAACATGTTAAAGATCCAACTGGATTCCTCAAATATTCTTGTTGCTATTTGATCTCATATGATCCATATATGAACTGTTTGACCCCGGTTACGTTAAAATCTGTTTAGATGTTGATTGTTGAATTGTATTTCAATAATTGTTGTGTTTTTAATCAATAGACAGCATTGGTTAAGTGATTGGCAACAAATGGTCTTAAAACCATATTTTTGAGACGTTGATTTGTTGTTAGGCGAATTGACGCAACTGAAGTTATAAAATTATTTTTATAACTAAAGCAAAGTTTTAAATTATACTTCATATAAAAATGGAAGTATTATAAATAATCGATATCTATAAAAGGATTTTTATAAAAGTAGTTATAAAATACTATGTGTAGAAATTTTAATGTTTTAATAAGTTTTATAAGCGTATAAGTCAGCTTTTGACCTACGTGTTAATAATTTAGAATAATTGTTCTTAAGAAACAATTAAGCTATATTATTAAAAATAAAATAAGAGGAAGGATTAATTGAAATCAGTTAACAAGTTAACTGATGGTTTCAAGTTGACTAAGTCAACTATTTTAATTGAAATCGGTTATTAGATTAATTTCTCTTCAAATAATCTAATGAAAATAGTTTAATGTATAGTTGTTTTAATTTAATAAGATTTACCTTTTAATTAATGATGTTTAAATATGATTAATGAATTGATAATCATTAATGTAGTTAGTTATTGTTAATAATTTTTAATTTAAAAAGGTGATTAACCAACCTATTTTTAGTTAATAATGGAATAAACTACTTTTATTTAGTCAATGATGAAGTTAGATATGATTTTAAATTAATAATAATTACAGTGATTATCTTTTAAGTTGGAATTCATTTAAGAAACTAAAAGTTGATGTTTTAGTAAGCATTAACTTAATCAACAAATAAAGTAACAGTAGTTATATTTGAAAGAGATTTTCAAAGATAAGAATGGTTTATAAAAGCCATGTTTTAAATAGAATAATAAAAGAGATAGTGTAATAGCGTAATTAACATCAGTATTTTGAATTACAAACTCATATCTATCTTAAGATAAGAACGTTGTCAATTAAGGTCCGAGAGGTAAATAAAATACTCCGACTTGAACAACTTCGGGGTTATTTAGGATGATATTAGTTCGTAATGGTAAAGAGGCTTTGTTTGTGTGTGTGTGTGTGTGTGTGTGTGTATAACAAAGTAAGGAAATATAAATGGGTTTGTGAAAACAGGAAAATAATGTCAAGGACAAAGTTACGAGCTTTTTCAGCCGTAAGGGCGACCTACTGAAATTTTATTCTAAAGGATTAAGCATCAAATTTTAGATATCAGTTTTACAGTGTGCATGGTATCAGAATTTAACTACCAGTTTTGAAGTATCAGTTTTACAATGTGTATGGTATCGAATTTAGATTTCAGTTTTTAAGTATCAGTTCTACGGTATGTATTGTATCAATTTTACAATATGAATTGTCCTTGGAAATAAATATTTGGTGGGTTGTTCATATTCTTAAAAAAATTATGAAGTTTGTCCTTCACAATTAAATCCCCTTGTGAAAATACAATGATATTTTCGAAGTAAAGAAAATAAAGAAGTGGATTTTGTGAATACGCTATAGCGACCTGCCTTTTTGACTGCTTCAAGTTGTTGATTAAACAACTCGGACCTCTTGAAACGACAGATTGTAATTTAGCTTACAAGTTTAACAGAATCAAACACAAAAATCATAGAACACGATAATTGCAGTGGAATAATTTTAATACAATATATCAGAGTTTATACAATATTTTTACACAACGGAAAATGAGTGGCTTTTAAATAAAATAAATTTATAGATTTTATGATCCATAGCGTGAGCATCTTCACGTGTCTCTAACTTCGATTGCTGACATCTTTAAATCTGCAACACTCAAGTCAGACCCGAGCGTTCCATGCAAAACACAAACACTTGCATTAGGATTAACTTTATTCAAATCAACTTCAGTTAACCATTAAAATATAATAGTTAATCCTAACATAAGATTTCGTATTGCTTCACATGAAACTTTAGACTATGATAATTATTTATAATTTTCTATTGATATTATCATATTGCTTAACTATCATTATATTAAAAGTATATATGAAAATATCCATACCTGTTCATAATAATACATTATTTTTCTCGTACGAGTTTTCAGAAGTAAACTCATATCCGATAACAAATATATAATCAAGTAAATACTAATATTGTTATGTATTAAATGCTTGTTGTTTGATTTAGTCGATATGAGAATAATGAGAAATTTGTTGGAATTTCAGAACGGATCTATTTTAAATAGTTGTTTGAGAAGATTTTCAGATTGTATCCTTGTGATGCCATTGGCTGCATCTAGCAGAGATGGAAAAAGGAACCCAACTGGTCGTTTGCTCTTCAGGATCATGGCTCTGTCTGAAACGCCTTTTGCTTGCATTATTCTTTAATGATTGTGGACGTTGACTTGTTTATTTGTCAGATAGAGTGAAGAGTGCTAGAGAGAAGGTATTTTAAACTCATATCTTTGTTTGGAGTACTAATGCTTAGCAGATGCTTGCCTAAACTGTTCAATGCACTATGCTTGAGATGTCGATACAAGGAAAGGCAAAATCTTTACTATTTGTAGCGGTTAAGGCCTTGAACAACTGATATACCTTACAATTTTGTTGTACTAAGTGATGTTAAGACTATTAAAAACACAACCAACCCATTTACCTGATGATTAATGGGCTAAGTTAAACTCATTAACTGTTGACCAACTTTTTGGCAAAAGCTATCAAGGCTCGATAGATCAGAGCCCAATGTAAAAAGGCTCAACATGCAACATCGACCGATCCCATCGAACGAATTTTCCCTTTAGGGAAACCAAACAAGGCTCGGCTCGACATAATTTCTGATTAACCTGTAAAAATGTTCATTTTTATGCTCATATCTTATCTTTATTGTAAATAAATAAATTTTACTTTGTGTATTTTCATGTGTTTTCACAGGTTGTTCATCAATCCTCATGCACCCCAAAAAAGCAAATATATGACACAAGAACAAGATCAATTTTGAAGATTTTATCTTATGTTGCTTTTGGAGTCTAATAATCGTCCTTGTTTGGAAGAATTAATCACATGCAATCTGATCACCAATTAATTAGCCACATGGAAGATATGAAATATTTGGAAGATATTCACCATGATATGCTCAGCTATCCTTAAAGATTATTTCCAAACAAGCTCAGTCAAGAAAGGCATGAGATATGATAATAACTCTTGGGAAAAGAGGCCCATTTATTCATAGATCTGATCAGGGTTTGGCCAATCTCACCTATAAATATACGTTGTAACCATTGTAAACGGGGTGTGCCATTATTTTGTATTCTTTTTTATTCTAAATAAAGTTTTCCTCATTCTAGTTTTATTGTTCTTTTCTTTCATAACAGTTTGTATTATCTACTTAATTAGTTTTGGTAGAACACGAATTGTTATTGTTATTTTATTACGTATTAGGATTGACTGTTCGATTAGATTCAATGACAATACTAATTTTAATTTCTCTTGTTGTTGTTTTTGTTTGTTATTTCTGTTCTAGTAATTTGTTCTCTATTTTATTCGTTGAATTTAGTATTGATCTGATTAGATTCGAATCCATAGTAAATTCAATAGCATTATTTCAAACTCATCTCCAAATATTGTCTAACTCGCCTAAGAATATATAAATAATAAAATTTAAAACACCTCCCTATGATTCGACCTGCATATTACAGGATCTGTGCGCTTGCAGTTATTATTACAAAATTCAAGTTTTTCTAGTTCTTAGAAAGCGTCGATCAAGTTTTTGATGTCGTTGGCCGGGAGGTAACAATTAAATTTTATTATTTATTTAATTTCCGATTCGTGTTAGTTTATTTCTATTTTTTCCTTTTGTTTTCTTGTATATATAGAAAAAAAATCATTTATTACTTGATTTTGTATCAAACATTGGTACTAGAATCATCTAAACAAGAAAAAAACTTGCTGCTTTTCTCTTATTTGTTTCCTCATTTCATTTTTTTTTAAATTCTGCCCTCTTTACAATTTCTTTCCATTGTCTGAAAAAATTACAAATTTCTTTCCGTACTTTTCCAATTCAAGACCGTTCACCACCATGATCATCCACTGCCTCAAACATTCAAACCATCTTCCTCACTACCAATTCATCCATCCTTCCTCACCACTACCTTGCATCCAACAAGGATGAACCAACTCTGCGTTAACAAATCCCCTGTTCAAAAAAACAAATCACTACCATACATCCTCTGCCTCATGCACCTTCAGTTCGCTCCACTTCTACAAGCTCCGTCCACCAAAGATTACAACACTCTGACATCGCATCGGATCCTCCCTCAGCGCTGCACTTTCTTCTGACCATCCTTCAATCCCATCCTCTTCATCGAATTTTAATACCCGTGTTCAAGAATGCAAAGCCACCACCATCAAATTGAAAACATCCCTCTTCCATACATCTTCACCCATTTCAAATCATCACGGTTTGAATGACCAACCACCTACAACCACCAAAACTCCCCACATCACCTCTCCCGTTCTTTCATCAAACCTTCAGCATCCGACTAGTGAACCATCCCCTTCCAGATCTGAACCCCAATCCCAATTCATCCGTGCTCCCCCTTCGAAACTCCCGCTACCGCAAGGCACCAAGCTAAGCACCACGAAATTCCCTGACCAAAATCACCCTCATCACACTGCACCCCCTGCCCAATTCGATCACTATTTAGTCTGATAAGGAGGTGTGCGTGAAGTTTTGGCATAAGGAGGGTTTCTGTGTTTATTTAAACACATGCGGACCCAATAGGTCTTGACTGAGTGTTGAACCAATCTATTTTTTTAAGCCTAGAATCATTTTTTTTGTTTGTTTTAAGTTTATTTCTTCTTCTTGTTCTAAAAAACGAAGAGAAAAAAGAAAAGAAAAAAAATTGGGGTTTGCTTTAACTTGTGTGCTTTGGGCGGAGTGAGTCTGTTTGGTCTTTCAATTATTTTTATGTCAATTTAGTTTAAATTTTCCTTCTAGTTAGTTCTTGTTTTAATTCCATTTTTTTAGTCCTTTCTTTTGTTGTTTTATTTCTTCATTCCAAAAAAAAAAAAAAAATCAAAGGCCAAAGTGAAGGAATAGATTCGAGCATCAAGCAAGGAATTGGGAATTCAACAGTCAACCAGTTTGCTAACGGTCGAGTTTGAAGCGTGAGCGCTACTTAAATTTTCTGGACGGACAACCATACCCCACTGTAAATTTATTGAACTCTACAGGTGCTTTGTTGCAAAGAAAAAAAATATAGACATTGCTTACAAAAAATTTCTATAGGAGCAGCGGCTTGCTTATACAATTTTTAATTTTTGCAATTAATTGTGTTTGATTGTTGTTTTGGCTGCATACTGAAATAAATCTAGTTACGAGTAAAGCCCTAACAAACATAAGGTGAGGAAGTCATTACCTTTCCTTGGCTCCAAAACAATTAAACTCCGTCCTTTGCATACTCCTTGGACTTAAATAAAAGTTGATTAGACGTTGGCCTTAGGAGCAAAGCTCAAGTTCAATAGAACAAACAAATTGGGTTAAATATCTTAGATTTGGAAATTTATTTTACTATGTGGAACTCGTTTTATTCCTTTTGTAAAGGACGGTGATACGTATTACATCAGGAATCTTTCGACAATCTAGCAACTTTTCTAATCTATTTATTTAATTTGATTTGCAAATTATTTAACTGGAAGAGTGTATTTCGTGAAATTGATTCTCTTAAGGGTTTGATCGCGGATATATATTAGTTGAATTTATTGAACTTCTAGCAAAAGAGGTTGCATACTACCCGTAAAACATTGGTTGTATACCTTAGTATTTATACTATACGTGAATGACCATAAGACCCTCTTCCCACTTCAAATCGAGATTATCAACTAATAAGATATACTTGAGTTCGTTATTAATTTTGATTAGGAGCTTCTTGTGTCAACCTTAAGTCTAGGTTTCTCTTTGTTTGCATTAACAACAATGAGTGAAAAAAGTGTTAGCCAACATAATTCTCCTAGGGGTTCTAGAATAAACCAAAACTTTCCAAACGAGATGGATCAAAATCCAATAAATCAAAACATGCAAATTCTCAATTTGGAAATGGATAGACCCTTATCACTTCGAGATCGATGTTATCCAACTAGGACCGTTCAACCCTCTGTCATCGTGTTCCCACCAGCTGAAGGAAACAATTTTGAGCTGAAACATTCTTTTATTCAAGGGGTGCCAAAATTTGTTGGTTTTGAAAATGCTTAGAATTTCTAAGTGAATTTGAATTGTATGCGTCCACAACAAAAATGCAACAATTGTCTAATGAATCAATCAAGCTAAGGCTAATTCCATTTGCATTACTTGAAAGCGCTAAAAGATGGCTATCCAAAACATTTCATAAGAAGTTGGGATGAATTTGTCACTGTATTCTTAAAAAAAATTGCCTTTCCATAAAACTCTAAAAATCCGAACCAAGATAAATCAATTTTGTCAAAATGAGGGGGAAACTTCTTCAAAATACTTTGAGAGATACAACCAATTATTATATAGTTGTCCTCATCATGCAATTCTCAAAGGTTACTTATGTCAAATTGCATATGAAGGGCTAACCTATCAAACTAGAATCAACGTGTGGAGTAGAATTTATGTCTAAAACGGCCGACGAAGCTTGGCAATTCTTGGAAGATTATTCTGAAAAAGTGTAACGTCCCGCATTTTTATCGGTTTGTATTTGAATATTTAAATCAGTTTAAATATTGAATTCGTAATATAAGTGGATTTATATCAAAACGAAGTGAACGTATAAAAATATATATTAAATATAATCGAGATTATAATGTTGCGACAGTTCGTAATTTAAAGTCTGGACTTCAAACGACTATACAAGATTCGTTATAAGACGGATTTCTGCGAAACAAGAAACGTTCGAATCTGTTGAACTATATTTTTCTAACGGAAGTGGAAAATGGAGATTTCGTCGTATAGATTGCAAGATATGTCCAAATCAAATTTTCAAATAGTCGCTATAGAATCGTTCATTGACCGTAACAGTTTATTTGAAATAACTGCATACTGGATTCGAATTTAGACAAGTTTCTTTTGGGACGTAGTGTTAATTTAATTTTTAGAATTTTACTGTAATTTTTAATTAATTAAATACGCAACTTTTTATTTGAGGTATTTTGCAACCTAAATCAATATTTTGGGATTTCAAAATATGAGTCAACCTACCGATATTAATTTATTTTTGGGATTGTGGCACAACGCTCGTCACAACGGTATTTTTGTTTTTGTTTATAGCAGTCTGTAAGACGTAAAATTTAAAATTTATTGGATCCGCTACTACCGAAAAGGTTTGTAAATAATCAGGACCGTTTGTGATACTTCTAGTTTATTCAGCCGACTGTACCTGTTCAAATCTTATTTAAAATTCCATTGCCCTACTCCCACTACGATATTAAACTAGTTAATGGTGCCGCTTTTTAAGACAACAATGGAACAAAATATCTTAACAATAGCATGAGAACATATAGTATAATTACATATACTATCTCTAGCACCAATATACATACGCAGAGACAATATATACACAAACAAGTAAATTAGTTGTGAATGTAAGCCAGTATAAAGTATATTGAAACAAATAGGACATACAGAAATGTGACAGGCTCACACATGCAAGCTGGAATTACGCACAGGCCAGTATGGAACTTTCACCAGTTAGGTTCTCTGAAATGAATTAAAATCACTGCAGACCTATCTCAATGACCATTCGAAATCAACAGTTACCCCAACCCTAAGGAAGTGAAAATTCATAGCAGACCTACCTATGGATATACGGTGCATATTACTTGGCGATCAAGGATAGAATCTGAAATACTGTAACCATACATTGGCAATTAAGTATTGTACAACCTTTCCTTTCTTTAGCACAGCTATATTTGAAAGGTAAGTTACTCACCTCAGGAAGCGCATGACAATGAGGTGATAACTCATCACAGTCCTACACTGCATCCAACTAGCCGCATATAGGGTCTACTGCTGCAAAGTCCCCTCTTCATTAATATGTCATACCTCCCCTGCATATGCCATGCTCTCTCCAGATGAAAGTCTTCTTCTACCTACCGGCTACCATGAGTACAGTAACCCTATACCGTGGTCACCACGGTTACATGAGCCTATAAATATATGGGGCGCTGTTTTGTTCTTCATTTTTTAGGAAATGTAATGCCGCAATTTTCCACTGGCATTAAAATTTAAAAGCAAGTAAACTACTTCAAAATAAATTACTATACGTATATTTCTAGAATGCTCAAACAAAGTGCTTCGCCCTCTCATAAATTTTATCGTGTTCGACATCAATATGGTTCTCGGGAAAGTTGAGCGTGGACCTAGGGTTCGATTGTTTTAAGAATGATACCAGCCATTCGAGTTTTCGAGCTCGGATTAATGTTTGTGGAGATGTTTGCGGGTTGCGTACTAATTTTGGGTGAAGTTTTGGAGGAGGATGGTGACTAAAAATGACGTAAGTTCTCAACACAGGAAGGTCTGGGTGCTGTTGTGGCGAAGGGAAATAAGGCGTGGGATTGTTGCTGCTTTGGTGGTGTTAACAAAGGTGAGGTGTGTTCGAATCCTTACTGGAAGAAGAGATGATGCGTTCAGAAGCAATGCGGTTTGTATGAGTTTGCATGTGGTGGTGATTTGTTTCGGTGCTTGTAGCTGTGGTGGAGAGGAAAGAATGGTTCGAATGTTTTTGAATGACCTCTGTTTTTCTTTTTCACGTGAAGTAATACCGGAGCACGAAAGGTAATGGGAAGAAGAAGTAAACGGTGGACGCGGGTATGGGCTTTCAAATGGGAAGTTGGGCCGATAGTTCAAAGGAAAAAAAAATCCACGAAAAGAAAAATAAATGGGAAACAAACGTAATGGGGAGGATGGGGTGTAGTGGTCCAGCGGTTCAAAACTTTGGCAGGGAAGAAACGTTCACGGGTAGATGCGTATAGGGGGAAATTGGGCCGATTTTGTTTTTAAGGCCCATATATTGAAGAAAAATGAAATGAAATTTTATAGATGGAGGTGACATACGCTGTGGAAATTATAATACTAAGAAGGCCAAAATGCAGATGTGTAAAGGAGCAGTGGGAAATGGGTTCGGTTATCTAAGGCCTGCAGAACGTTGTGGAGATAGGTTAGGATGGGAGCGGGCCATTTTTGGTAAGCAAGGTCCAATTTATGTCAATATGGTTTATTTCAATTAAATATAATATATAAACTTATAACTTTAATTTCTCGACCATACGACGTCAAACTTTCGAACGGTTTGGCACGTTGGAATCGTGTGTCCGGAGGCTACATATTGGAACTGGTCTGGAACTATTTGGAGTTCCGTCGCAATTAGAGGTGAAATTGACGCCTGGGTTAATCAGCTGACGTTGACCGTTATGTAACGATTAACGACCAAGGTGAGTAAACTCACTAACTCTGTCCAGTTTTATATTTTATAAATGTTATTTAAATACCGATAATTACTGATTGCTGTGTGTGTTGATTGCTGATGAACTGTTGGTCGATTGGTTGAAATTACAGATAACGATATATACACATATCGTTAAACAAACATTGATTCTGTTTGTCAGAATAGTACATATTGAAATTAAATTGATGTGAATTATATTGTGTAACATCTGTGGATGCAGGGAAACAGGTCGGAGGGACCCAACTGGGTTCCTCAACATTTATTTTATTGTTTTTCATATATTGTGATATATAATGAGATTTGTAATCTGTTGTTGATTATTGGTGTTCAATCATTGTTATTTGGTACTTTTAAATACCAAAGAAAATACTGGAATGTGAAAAAAAGAAATTTCGAACTATAATTTGAAATAAAATATTTATATAAAATCAAAGGATTTTATATAAAAAGGGAAATTTCAAAATGTATATTGAAGTAGAAATATTCATATAAAATAGACAGGGTATTATTAATGAATTAAAATATAATTATCAATGGAAATAGGGATTTGCAAATTCAATAGTGAAATTGGGAAATGGGGAAATTGGAGTTGTTTTAAAAAGGGAATGATGAAATTCATTTCGATATTCGAAATGTAAAAAGGATTAAACAAAATCCGTAAAGGTTTGTAATTTGAATTCAACTAAGCTAGATGTTTTAAAATGATTTATTTGAAGAAATTATATATTGAATTAATCAGGATTTAATGAGATAATTAGCATTCGGTTGGGAACCGATATTTGATAATCAAATATAAGTTATTCGAAGAAGGTAGTTAATCGAATATAGGTTATTCGAAAGAAAGAGTTATCGAATATAGTTTACTCAGAAGAGTGATAAATCGAATATAGTTATTCGAAAGGGAGTTATTGAATAGAGGTTATTCGAGGGAGGATTGTAAGTTGAAATTCGATTATATCGAATTAGGGAAAGTACTAATTACTTTTCGGTTTTTAAAAATCAAGATTTATTTATTCATTAATAAATTAGTTGTTTGTTATTTACTCAAATTAATAAATAAAAGTTATATTGAAGTTATTATATTTCGAAAGCATGGAATTATAACACTATCGTTATAATCAAATGATTTCTGTAAAAGAAGGGGATTCGTAAGTAGAATCCGAGAGTTATGTAAGAAAGTTTGTTAATATGTTAAAAGGTGAACTTTGTCTATTTCGAGGTTGGAAATGTTGTTCAGTTACGGTCTGTGAGGTAATTATACCCCAACTTGATTGACTTCGTTTTTAACTAAGGAATGGTTAAGGTTCGATAGTGAAGGTTGGTTAAGTAAATTTAGTTAATAAGTGAAATGGTTTGAGTTCGTATAGCGACGTTATATTTAAACAGCTGTTTAAATCTAATGAAGGAGTTTTGGAAACGTTTTCCAAATAAAGTTCAGAATGTTTTATAATATAGAAAATAAGAAAAGTGAGTAAATCTGGAACTGTTTCCAATGATTTATAAAGTATGTTTTCCAAATTTAGAAAATAAGAATTTAAAAATATATAGAAATGGGAAATGGATAAATTAAAGGTGATTTAATCTAAAGAAATAAACCTTTGAACGATGATTAGTCGATAGAATTTCCATCTGGAAATAATATCGTTGGTTGCACACCTGTTTTTCTTTGATAGTTAAATCACCGAGTATCGAAGTTTTTGACCATTTTATTATCGTCAATATGGAGAGACCGGGATCAGATGCATTATATGAAAACCACTCTGTATGGACGTTAGCGTTGCGATCAAATATTGAAGACGGAGTTATGCAAGGACTATCCTGTTTACAGAATAGTGCCTTCGGTTTGTCCAGTCCCAGGACAAATGTGAATGGATGAATGTCTGACGGAGTATATCTAATGAATCTCGTAAGTTTATCTCTTCACATGTACTTACGTTTGGTGGCGGAGGAATTCGTTTCTCTTAGCTTTACACCCGTGGTATTTCTGGGGAAATCAATTTGTGATTTGGCGGGTATGGCGATGTGGCATTCAAAGTGAATTGTGGTCAGGTGTTCTAAAAGATACGTAGTGACCTCAAGCTTCATCAACCAGAAAATGACAGAAATCGGGCAGGTAGCATGGTTATGTGGGTCGCACCCATTAGGATGTATATCACCTATCTAGAGAAAATCCATTTCATTCTTTTATCTATGTTCGATGCTGTCCCTTTTCGGGAAACGGTGGGTAGCTCCCAACCGTTGGTGATATACATTCGATACACTCAAGCGAAATGAGTGGTCGGTCGTGTGAGGGCCGAGTTGCAAGATGTTCTTGTTGAACCCGGTGTATTTGCCTCTAGAGATACACTACCGGCAGGTGGTCCCATACCTTGTCATAGTCGGAATCCAATTTCCAATAAGAGCCCGCGACTTTGATTTGTATATAATATATGTGGAACGTGAGATGCAAGCGTTCTGCTAGATTGCTAATTACTTGTGATTAGACATTATTATAATATCAAAAAAGTATCGATTTCCAAAAATGTTTTGGGTTATCGTAAGGTAAAAACCATCCGTGTTTTTGTGTGGATTGGTCTTGCGATTATCCTTACGTTGAAAAGGATTTTGCAAAGTTAAGCCAAATGATTTGAGATTACTCACACCAGTCTCATGACTGACCCAGAGTTTATTTTGTTTTGTTTTCCCTAAACTCTCGGGTGCCCAAATTTGTACGGGCAATCAAGTAGTTCAGGTCTTTACAGATATACTTGGAGGAGCTTGAAGCATGAGGCTTCAGGACTATATAGCTTTGTTATTTCCGCTGTGTGTAAGTGTTATACTCTGATAATGTTATTGTATATATATACACAGATTTATGTTTCCAAGTTATGTTGTATATTATATTTTATTCGTTCCGCTGTGAGATTCGTGTTACTCTGATGTTGTGTTATTGTGATCTTCTTCTTCTATTCTAATTTTCTATCTTATCTATTCTCACCCTCTAACTTCTTTCTATTAATGATCAGGTATTTCCGATGTCTGAAGAGTCAACATGGTAGTTTTGTGTTGATTTTCGGGGTCGAAAATCCCTGGGTCGTTACAAAAAGACATGCAATGGGAATCAATTCGTGTTCCCATTCGTACTTCTACTAGAGGAGTGCATGTCGTGGACCCAAGTCATCTTCCCTTAGAAAGTCAAACTCCTCAAGTCGGAGAAGGGTTACCCCACTATTACTCTTAAGACCAAGCCAATGCTATAGCTCAAAATAATCCTTACTCATTCATGTACAACCCTAGATGGAGGAACCACCCAAACTTTTCTTGGTCAAATCCTAATAATTTAGCAAACCTATCTCACATGCAACCCTTTATTCCCAATTCGAATTACCAAGCTCCATCTCCCAACTCTCAAACCTCTCAAGCTGTACCTCAAACCAAATAACCATATAGGCACCCCAACTTTCAATCATCAGCCCAATCCTCTCAATCTTCTCAACCGTTACAAGAAATTGTGCGTTTAGAGAAACAGATAAACTCTCACGAAGCTAAAATGAACTCACATAAAGCTAAAGTGAACTCACACGAAGCTAAACTTGACCAAATGATGAATATGATGAAGGAACTAACGAAAATTAATGAGAAAGGAATGTTTCATAGTCAACTAGAGGTGAATCCAAAATATAACTCTCGTTCTGTAAATTCTAGTGAGGACGAAAACCATAATCTGGTTAATGCTGTTACAACCCTTCGATCTGGAAAGAGGATTGATAATAATGTGGGCAACCCTAGCAAACCTTCGAACTCGACCCCAATGCCAAATCTTGATGATCACCCCACTACAACAAAAACACCATATTACAACTTTAATTTTACAACGGTGGTAAAAGCACCGATGTAATAAATGTTTTTTTTACAACTTTTTTCCAGAAAAGTTGTAATAAACTTATTTTTCACAACTGTGTTATTTTGACAGTTGTAATAAAAGCCTATCACAACTTTTATTTTTTGACTGTTGTAGTATATGACTATGTTTTAATATAATTAACAACTAATAATTAATATTTAATACATTTATATTGATTATTTATAATTAATAACTAATAATTATTATTAGTAATCAATTAGGAAGTAATAATCAATAACCAATCCGTAATATTTAATACTTAGAAATTAAGAAGAATAATTAAAAAATATAGTTAACATTTCATAATTACTATTAAATAGTTAATAATTAAAATATAATAACTAATGTTGACCATGAATAATCAATGATTGCTATTAATAATTAAGAAGTAGGGATTAATAATTAAGAAGAAGAGATTAATAACTAAGATTATATTTAATAATTAATTTATAATAACGAACGATTAATAAGAAATCTTTAATAATTAAAAAGTAATACTTATTATTAGTATTTAATATTTATGGGTAATAATTATATTTAGATCCAATATTTCAAAAAAAGTTTAAATTTTTCTAGACAAAACTTATAAAATATTGAAATTTTCACAAATTAATTAAAAAATCAATGAACTAGAATTTTTATAAAATATCTAAAATTTCAAAAAACTAGTTAGTTTTTTCTTTTTCTTTTTATAATAATTGAGCTTTAAAATCGAAATGAATATTTAGATGATTTAACCAACGTGATCTATTGAGTGTTGAAATTGGTTAATTGATTACTATGAGAAATAATATTATGTATGGTGCTGAAAACAATTGAAATATAAGATTTAATCACATTAGCAAGTACCAATCAGATAAACGTGAAAAAATAAATCTTTTGGAGAAGTGGCGGCAGCTTGAAAATTTTGGCGGCCAACCCTTATGTTCCGTTCCTTTTATTCCCGTCCCTCTCCTTTGCTTTATTTCTCAGCCCATTGTTTTGTCTTCCCCAAATCAAAATCCCTAAAATCTTCAATCCCTAGTTTAGCTCCAACGCGTATGGCCTCCGCTTCATGCCACCGCCGGTCCTTCCACCGAGACTGTCTCCCTCCACCGCAAAATCCGCTCGTGAACCCGTGCTGCTTCTATTTCCACTACGAGCTTCATTTGTCGTTCATCGATTCCGTCGCCTCCTATTACCACCGTATCCCTCTCCGTTGACCCAGCCTCCACCTCATGGTTCTGCGTCTCTGAGACACCGCTCCGTGTCCTACTTGACGACGCTTAAGCTTCACACCCTTCAGTCCTCTCATCTGATGCATCCAACACCTCTTTATCCGCTTCCAGGAACTCTGGCCTCCGAAAGGAATGAACGCGCAACCCAGGAAAGTGCCCATCAGTCTCCGCCTGTAGCTCCACCGCGATCCCTTACCGGTCCTTCTTCCGTCCATCGTCTCCAAGCCAGCAACCATTTCCAGTATTGTGTCATCTTCGAACAGCCTCTAGCGTCGTTCCAGCATGCTAAGCGAGTCGCTCCTATCATCCCCAATTCGTCGACCAATACTAAGTAAACCTTACGATTAAACAAATTTTAAGTTTGCAACTTTGGATTTACACAAAAGTCAATTAGATTTGGGTTCTTGCCGATGCATTTGGTCATTTTTTCGCTGATCCACTTGTCGTATTGTTGTGGGGTTTCTTTTGAAGTGCGGTAGTGGTTTGGGATTGTTACTGGTGTGATATTTCTTTGTGTGGTTTAAATTGAAGTTAAGTCATGCATTTATTATTTGCTAGAACTTTTTGAACCCATATTATTTATGCATTTATATAGTGGTGTGAAATTTCTTGGAAATGTTTTGCAATTTGGCTACATGTAATCTGTTAAGAGCAAAAAAAAATGCTTAAGCTTAAACATGTAGGTAATGTGGAGTATGAATTAATTTTATTGGGATTTTTGTATTAGGATGAAATGTAAAGATTTGATAATACAAATACATTAGTCTGATGCTTATATGAAAGGCAAATATAAAGTTTTGGCTTTCTATTGACTGAACATGGTGTTCTAGTGACAGAACATCGTATTCGCTGGACCAAAAAAATCATGTCATATGGGAAATATATTGTGTTTTGGACCTTTGGTGTAATCCTAGTTCTGTGGTCAAATCTCAAACAGTCGTGATGCGCCTGTTTTTAAGTAAGTTTGACTATTGTGAAAAAATGTTGATTGGTCATTTGGTTGAGAGGATGATGGCAAACTAGCTACTGGAGTAAATAGGAAATATGTTGAATGAGTCAAACATTTGTCAAGGTGATCTTAAGTATCATGTGAACACGTCCCCATATTTTTTTCATAGCATTTGAAATGGTTTAGTTCAAAATATAAAACATACGCTAAATAGTTGCAAAAGAAGAGATGTGATGGTTCCTCCTTACATAAAGGGGTGTCGTGGACCTTCATCGGCTATGTATGCACACATACTTGTGAGAATTATATAAAGCTTCATTAGGGCAAGGTTTGGGATATAAAAAACATCCTACATAAAGCCTTAATAATAATCAGGTTCTCCTTTGTGACAATTCATGTGAATTACTAAATTTCTTACTAGAAGATGGTCAAACCATTTATCTTTCTATATTGTGTTTCATTTTCTTTGTTAATGTTTGTGCTATTGATCTTGGATGAATGAAAATTCGTAACAGAAAATTAGTGTTCATAATAGTGCAAAGTATTATTCATTTGTAAATGTATCATCATATAATAGTGGATATTGCAATACATTAAAGTAGGTTAACTTGTCCTTTAATTAATCACACACGCACACGCTTAGTTCTAGTGGTAGTCTGAAGTTTTAGTTCCCTATAGTAAAATATGACGATTACCTGTTTTACGTATATCATGTATATATTTTAAGTATATGTTGTGCATATGCATGGAAAAAAGTTAGAAAAATGACACATATATCTTGTTTATTAAGTACTCGCCAGTTTTATGTATATGTTTTTAAGCATATATTGTGCATATGCTGGCAAAAAAGTTTAACAGCTTTGTTTTTATCAGATATATTTACATTGCTATGCATGCTACTATTTACCCTGTGCAGGTTTGCCCTTTTCTATGTTGTTTTACTTGCTGGGCTCCTTCACGATTACCTATTAACTTTTCCCAGACATGCATTTACCATACTATTTTACACTTTATACGTATATTATATTATATTATATAAAGCCATGCAATGTTCGTTTTGTTGAACAAGTTATAAGATCCAGCAGTACAGTTTCATTTATGTTTGGTTCCAGCACATGCACATGTTCCATTGCCACACCATTCCAGTGTGCATGCTGCACATGCATAGTATTAGCCACCTCATGCTATTTCAAATTTGCTACATCAAATATTAATGGGCATGCTTTGAAAGGTAATAAAATTTAATGGCATTCACGTTTAGCAATAAACTCAAGCTTTAATAGTTAGTATAATGGACAACTTTGAAATTGAAAGCATTGAAGTATTCACGTTTACCAAATATTTGTTTCTTGCTGCAGCTTCTCCTCATCAATCATTTTAAGGACCTAAGGTATCTCATTTTTCATTTTTTTACACTTTTCATTGCTATAGCATATTTCCAGTCTGATTTTCTCACTCCGTACTTAGGGAAAACCATATGCTCATTTATGGATGGATGGTCGTCGACCACGTAGGGTACCGTTATGTATCTTTGGTGGACAAAATTTCTAACTTTCTTATGTATCTTTTGTGTTAGATCGATGTTTGAAACGGTTATGTTTTTTATGACGGGTTTAGTTGGTGATGTACTATGTGCATGTTGATCGAATATTATGTTAATTAATATATACGAATGATTCTGTATAGTTGTATTTGTTGCATTGAAATATGAATCATATTATTATTAATATATGTGAATTCTTTATATTAATAAGGTGTATGTAAGTTACAACAGCAAAAAAAGTTGTAATAAAATATTTTACAACGGTGTGAAATAGTTGTAATATTCTGGCAGTTACAACTGTAATCACCAGTTGTCATACATATGCTTTGATGTTACAACAGAATATACAACAACAGGGAATAAAAGTTGTAATAAAATATTTTACAACGGTAGAAAAAAGTTGTAAAATAAACAAATAACAACGGTATTGCAACAGTGCAAAAAAGTTGTAAAAGATATCAGTCTATTACAACTTCTTAATATACAACGGTTTGCCCACTGTTGTAAAATGTATATTACAATGGTGTTCCACCGTTGTATAAGGTCATTTTGTTGTAGTGCCCATTGGCTACGAATGCCAATTCTTCTAAACCTCCGTTTTCCTCAAATGTTGGCAATCCCAACAGTTCTTCTCCTAGTGTCGGCAAACCCGACTCACCTTCGAAAATCAATGTTGGCAATACCAACAATTCATCTTCTACACCCCTACCACCTTCTTCCTCAAATGATGAAACTGATCACAGAGTCGAAAAACCAATAGCCATTTCCCCATAGACTCAATAACAAGAAGAAAGCGGCAAATTTGGATTTTCAAGCAAGTTCGTATGAACATTCCTCTTTTAGACACCATTGAACAAATTCCTCAATATGCAAAATGTCTTAAGGAATTATTTAATGCAAAACAGTGCAACTAACGTCCTAAAAACCGCCTTTCTAATGACGAATACAAGCTCTATTCTTTCGAATCTTGCCCCGGTCAAGTACAAAGACCCTAGCTGCCCTACAATTGATTGCAAAATAGGAAACATTCACATATCTCGTGCCCTACTTGATCTTAGTGCCAGTATCAATCTTCTTCCTTATACTATTTATCGTCAACTTGGACTAGGGGAGATTAAACCAACAAACATCACTCTTCAGCTAGCTGACCGATCTGTCAAAAAGCCATTGGGAATAATCGAAGACGTCTTAATACAGATCGAACAGTTTAACTTTCCTATCGATTTCATCGTTCTAGAAATTGAGCCTATCTCAAATTCCAATGTTCAAATCCCGTTGACATTAGGACGCCCCTTATTAGCAACCTATGCTACCATTAATTGTAGGAACGATCAACTTCGACTTTCCTTTGGGCACCTAACCATTGAGCTAAACATTTTTAATATCAACAAACAACCTAGGGATTGTGAGATTGAAGAAATTGACATGATTCAAACAACCGTTGATGAGTCCTTTAATGACACTTCTGAAGCCTTAAAAATGTGTCTTGACCATTTCAACTCCGATTTCGATGAGCTTGAATACATTTCTGAACTAAATGAATTTCTTGACTCAAAACCTTCGTCATCTAAATCTAACCAAGGAATGTTGACCAATGTTAATACAAAAGAACATCCTAAGTTGGACCTCAAACCCTTGTCACAAGACCTTGAGTATGCATAGTTAGACTCCTCAGAAACTCTTCCCGTAATCTTGGCCTCTGAACTTACCGAGGACCAAGAAGAAAAACTTTTGGAAATTTTGCGTGAAAATAAAGATGGATAGTTCTAGGTCATGTTGACTCAAAAGATGGCCTCGAAGTCGATAAATCCAAAATCGATTTGATTGCTAATCTACCTCCTCCTAAGTATGTTAAGGATGTTCATTCATTTCTTGGCCATGCGAGATTCCATAGAAGATTCATTAAGGATTTTTAGAAAAATTCAAAAACGTCAAGTTTGAATTTTCCAATGATTGCAAAACATCTTTTGAAACTCTTAAGTCAATCTTGACCATAACTCCCATCATTCAACCCCCTGATTGGACTCAACCCTTCGAACTTATGTGTGACGCGTCTGATTTTGCAATTGGAGTCATCTTGGGTCAACGAATCGATAAACTCCCTCGAGTCATTTATTATGCAAGCAAAACCTTAAACGAGGCTCAATTGAACTACTTAACTACTAAAAAGGAATTTTTGGCAGTTGTCTTCGCTCTTGAGAAATTCATACCATATCTCATAGGATCCAGTCATAGTTTACACTGACCATGCTGCCTTACGATATTTACTTTCTAAAAAGGATGCCAAGGCCCGCTTGATTCGTTGGATCCTTCTTCTTCAAGAATTCGATATAGAAATACGAGATTAAAAGGGTTCTGAGAATGGTGTAGCGGATCACCTCTCTCGAATTGTGCACAAAAATGTTGATGACACCCAAATCGATGACTATTTTCCCGATGAACAAATCATTTCAATCTCTAACACCACTTGGTATGTCGACATTATGAATTATCTGTTGTGGAGGAATTTTGATTCAAGACCGCTCAAATCAAAAATCCACCGCGGAAAACAAGATCGTGGTAATAGTGCAAAAACAACCAATCGAACAATCTCAACCTTATCCAAGCCAATAACAATCACCAAACAATGGAAATAATAGAGCAATAACGAGAAACTAAATGACACAGGGATTTATAGTGGTTCCACCGACGTCTTGTCAGTGTATGTCCACTTTGAGAGAGAAAATTTTATTAATATAAATAGAAGAGTACAAGAGATTGATTACAATGATCAAATTTCCTAGAAAAATTTGATTTTGTGGAGAAAGGAATTGAAGAAGATTAGGATTGCCTAAACCCTAATTAGAATAAACTTAGATCTTATCTCTTGATTTTTTTTGATCCACCTCTTTTTGTATTCGATGTAGCTTATATAGGCATAGAGAAGTATATGGAAATTCCCAAAATTTCCTCTAGATCCAAAATATTCTCCAGATCCAAAATATCCTCTAGATCCAAAATATTCTCTAGATCCAAAATATCCTCTAAATCCAAAATATTCTCTAGATCCAAAATATCCACCAGATCCAAAATATTCTCCAGATCCAAAATATTCTCTACAATAGTATCGCATACTTCAACACTCTACCTCGATACTATATCCATCTACATCACAACCTTCAATGCACCCAAGCATTTCCTTCTATCTTCAATTAAGAAAGCTTGAATGTTTCCCAATGAACTCAGGCATAGCCACCGCCCATTGCACTTCACTAACGAGTTCAGGCATAGCCCCCACCCGTCAATAAAGTGTTGAAACATCCAACTCCTAAACCAGTCCCACCGAAAGACAATGTACTCGGGAGTGAAAACGAGTACTTACCATGAAGATAGAACAACAACCTCTCACCGATACTCTTATACACCCATGTTTCTCTCTCAACTGTGCCACCCCATGGCACCTAGCATCTCTCCAAGCGAATTAAGTTCGAGCAATGCTCGAACTTCCCAACCGGTAACGCCTTAGTGAACATGTCCGCTGCGTTATCCTTTGTGTGTACTTTCCGAAGGCATACTTTCTTGTCTTCGTCCATGGCTACTAGAAATGACTCCCTCACTTCAATATGCTTCGTCCGTGAGATAAATGCCAAATTCTCAGCCAAGTGAATAGCGCTTTGGCTATCACATTGAACATTAACACTATCATGTTCAAAACCCAAGTCACACAACAATCGCTTCAAATAGAGTGCCTCCTTTGCCGCCTCTACCGCAGCTATCAACTCCGCCTCCGTAGTGGATAAAGCAACTACGGTTTGCAATCTCGATCTCCAACTAATGGCTGTACCACCAAGAGTGAAGACATATCCAGAAGTTGATTTTCTTCGATCCCTATCACCAGCGTAGTCTGAATCACAGTAACCAACCAACATGCAATTCTTCTCTTTACTACCCCCAAAAACAAGGCCATGAGATGTTGTACCTTTCAAGTATCTCAAGATAAGCTTCACTGCTTCCCAATGTGATTTCCCCGGATTAGCCATGAACCGACTAACCACCCCGACGGCATTTGCAATATCAGGTCTTGTACACACCATGGCATACATCAAACTTCCAACCGCACTAGCATATGGCACCTTTGCCATGTAAGCCTTGTCTTTCTCCTCGATAAGTGATCCCTTACTCGAAAGTTTTATATGCAAATGTAAAGGTGTATTTGACGCCTTTGCATCCTCCATGCTAAACCGACAAAGCACTTTCTTAATGTACTCCTTTTGAGTTAATTTCAACTCAAAATGCTTTCGATCTCTTACTATTTCCATGCCCAAAATCTTCTTTGCTTCTCCAAGGTCTTTCATCTCGAACTCCGCCTTTAATTTCTCTTTCAACTTGTTGATTTCTGCCTTGTCCTTAGAAGCAATGAGCATATCGTCCACATACAAGAGTAAATACACCCAACAATCATTTCCTAATCTCTTGAAGTAAACGCAAGCATCCTTGATGCTTCGATGGAAGCCACTTTCAAGCATGAAATGATCAAATCTCTTGTACCATTGCCTAGGTGATTGCTTCAAACCATACAGTGATTTCTTCAACTTGCAAACTAGTTCTGACTTACCTCCTACAACAAACCCTTCCGGTTGCTCCATGTAGATGTCTTCATCCAAGTCTCCATGCAAGAAGGCGGTTTTCACATCTAGTTGCTCCAACTCCAAGTCGTGAATAGCAACTAATGCAAGTAATATCCGGATAGAAGTATGTCTCACAACCAGTGCGAAGATCTCATCATACTCCTTTCCTTTCCTCTGTGCAAACCCCTTAGCCACTAGCCTAGCTTTGTATCTTCCATCGTCCTTCACCTTATATATCCATTTGCATCCAATAGCACGGTTTCCTTAAGGAAGTGGAACCAACTCCCAAGTCTGGTTCTTCATCAACGATTGCATCTCTTCCTCCATGGCGCAAATCCACTTCGAGCTATCACTCGAACCCATGACGTCATCAAGGTCCATCGGCTCATTTTGGACTACATGAAGAGCATAGTCCAAATTCTCACAAAAGCTAAGATAGTTCCAATCACCATATCTTTCGGGTGGCCTTATAGCACGCCGACCAACCCGAGTAGCAATACCATCACCCGGTCTTCCTTCAGCTCCACCTTGAACTGAATCTTCTCTAGGCTCGTGCACATCACCAACACTACTAGAGGAATCCTGTGGACTATGTGATGTAACATCAACCGCATTCACCTCGCAAGCACCTCCAACAACTCTACTTTCTCTAGGCCTGAAAGTGGGAATAACTTCCTTCTCCTTTGATTCACCATGAACCAAATCCGGAAGATCCGATGAGCCTTCGTTCTCCTTGAACATAGCTGACTCATCAAAAGTAACATGACGAGAAACTGAAACCTTCTTCATTTCCGAATTCCAAATCCGATAGCCTTTGACGCCATCCATATATCCGAGAAAAATCCATTTGAAAGCTCTAGGCGAGAGCTTATCATTCCTCGGATCATGCACATAAACAGGACTACCAAATACACGAAGATAACTCAAGTCAATGCTCTTCCCTTTCCACACTTCCTCCGGAATTTTGTTACCAATAGCCGAGCACGGAATTCGATTAATAATATGCATTGTGGTTGACAAAGCTTTGGCCCAAAATCCCTTAGACAAACCCGATGTCAATCTCAAGCATCGAGCTTTCTCTAGTAGAGTTCGGTTCATTCTCTCCGCCACTCCATTAGATTGCGGATCTCCTGGTGTAGTAAAATGCCTCCGAATAACATGATGCTTGCAAAAATTCAGAAATTCTCCGAAAACATACTCGCCGCCATTATCGGACCTAAGAACCTTCAAAGATTTTCCACTCTCATTCTCAACAAGAGCCTTCCATTCTTTGAATCTTGCAAATGCCTCCGACTTGGCCTTCATTACATACACCCAAACCTTTCGAGAAAAATCATCAATGAAAGAAATATAATATCTTGCTCCTCCCAAAGAAGCTACCGGCGCTGGTACCCAAACATCCGTGTCCCCATACTCAAGAATCTCTCTCTCTTGAATCATGTTTTCCTTCACCGAATGATACTCTAGTTTGCTTCCCCATGACACATTCCTCGCAAAACTCCAACTTGCTGAAACTCTCACCATCAATCATCTCCCTTCGACGAAGAACATCTAAACTCTTCTCCGAGACATGACCCAATCTCAAATGCCATAGCCGTGTAGCATCTAAACCACGAGAACTATCAACACTGACACAAGTTTCGCCTTGCACGGTCACTCCTTGAAGCAAATAAATATCATGAGTTCTAGCACCCCTCATAACCACAAGCACACCATTCGAAACCCTCAAGCTATCACTCTCAATCGCGATCTTGCAACCTAAAGAATCCAACTGTCCCAAAGAGATAAGTGACTTCCGTAGTCCCGGAACATAGCGCACATTAGTGAGAGTACGAACCACTCCGTCAAACATTCGAATTTGCACGGATCCAATGCCCTTCGACTTGCAAACTGCACCATTTCCCATAACAATTGATTTTCCTTCCCGTTCAACATAAGAAGAAAAACAATTCCTATTAGGCGTCATGTGATATGAAGCCCCCGAATCAAGCACCCAATCGCTGCCTGAAACATCTGATGCTACTGCCGACAAAACATCTACGTCTCCCTCACCAACATCTCTCTCCACCGCAACTGATGAAGATACTACTTCCTTCTTCCCCTTCTCTGGACAATCGGTCTTCCAGTGACCAGGTTTCTTACATATAAAGCACTTGCCATTTATTTCCTTTGACTTTCCTCTTCCACCGGGCTTCTTAGACTTAGAACGCCCCCGGTTTCCCTTCTTCTCTGACTTTTCTTTCTCCGCAAATAAACCTTGACCATTATCAGCACCACTACTACCATCAGTCAGCTCCTTCATCTGATCTCGCAATTCCTCACAAAGAAGACCCGTCTTGACATCATTTAGAGTTAATGTATCCCGGCCATAGATCAAACTGTTTGAGAACCCAGTATAGCGCTCAGACAACGAACATAGCAATATCATCGCCTTCTGCTCCTCAATCTTCAAATCTACCGCATTCATCTTCATTAGCAAATCATCAAACACATTTAAGTGCGCCTTTAGCGAAGTTCGTTCCTTCATCTTGTAGGTAAAGAAAGTCTGCAACAAGATCAGTCGATTTGTGAGTGATTTATTCATATACAACTCCTCTAACTTGTTCCAAATACCTTTAGCAGTCGTCTCACCACTAATTTCGGAAATAACATTATCTCCCATGGCAAGTTGAAGTGTAGTGAATGCCCACTCTTCCATTTCTTCTCTCTCCACATCTGAGATGTCCTCTGGCAATAAACGTGTATCAAACACTACGCGATGTACCCGATTCCGCCTAAGAACCGCTTCCATCTTCCACTGCCACTTTTCAAAATCATTATCGTCATTCCACTTGTCGATAACCAATTGTGAACCAGAAGCTGCATACGACCCACGTACATAAGGAGCTACACCACTTGGACCAACTGTTGATGAATTATTTGAATCTAATTCCGGCATTTCTACAACTATCTACCAACACCAATGCTCTGATACCAAATGTTGTGGAGGAATTTTGATTCAAGACCGCTCAAATCAAAAATCCCCAACGCCGCGGAAAACGAGATCGTGGTAATAGTGCAAAAACAACCAATCGAACAATATCAACCTTATCCAAGCCAATCACAATCACCAAACAATGGAAATAATAGACCAATAACGAGAAACTAAATCACACAGGGATTTATAGTGGTTCCACCGATGTCTTGTCAGTGTACGTCAACTTTAAGAGAGAAACTTTTATTAATATCAATAGAAGAGTATAAGAGATTGATTACAATGATCAAATTTACTAGAAAATTTTGATTTTGTGGAGAAAGGAATTGAAGAAGATTAGGATTGCCTAAACCCTAATTAGAATAAACTTAGATCTAATCTCTTGATTTTTTTTGATCCACCTCCTCTTGTATTCGATGTAGCTTGTATAGACATAGAGAAGTATATGGAAATTCCCAAAATTTCCTCCAAAATATCCTCTAGATCCAAAATATTCTCCAGATCTAAAATATCCTCTAGATCCAAAATATTCTCCAGATCCAAAATATCCTCTAGATCCAAAATATTCTCTAGATCCAAAATATCCTCCAGATCCAAAATATTCTCCAGATCCAAAATATTCTCTACAATAGTATCGCATACTCCAACATTATCTTGTCACGCAGCAAACACCCGCTGAATGGTCGAAACAAGATACACAAAAAAAAATTCTCTATAGTTCGAAACTTCTTTTGGGACGATCCATATCTTTTCAAATATTTCCCAGACCAAATCATTCGAAGGTGTGTACCCGATCATGAACACAAAAGTATTCTCTCTTTCTCACATGACCATGCTTGTGGCGGTCATTTTGAAGCAAGAAAAACTGCTTTAAAAGTATTGCAAAGCGATTTTTATTGGCCCACACTCTTTCGTGATTCTTTCGAGTTTTGCTCTAAACGCGATCGATGTCAAAGAATGGTCGAATAACTAAGCGAAACATGATGCCTCTCAACACTATTTTAGTGATTGAATTATTTGATTATACGGGCATCGATTTCATGGGGCCATTCCCTAACTCATTCGGGAATCTTAACATTTTGCTTGCGGTAGACTGTCTCAAAATGGGTTGAAGCCATCCCAACCAAAACCAATGATAACAAAGTTGTTATCAAATTATCAAAGAAAACATCTTTTCACGCTTTGGCACACCTCGAGCTATCATTAGAGACAATGGCACTCACTTTTGTAAACGTGCTTTTAAATCCTTGCTCAAGAAGTACTCGGTCACGCACAAACTGTCTGCCTCTTACCATCCACAAACTAGTGGGCAAGTAGAAGTTTCCAATAGACAAATCAAACAAATCCTTGAGAAAACCATGAATTCCAACAGAAAAGATTGGTCCTTAAAACTAATAGACGCACTTTAGGCATTTCGCACTGCTTACAAAACGAATCTAGGGATGTCACCATATCGGTTAGTCTTTGGAAAGGCCTGTCACTTACCTCTTGAATTAGAGCATCGAGCTCTTTGGGCAATTAAACTTTTGAATTTTGACTTAGAGAAGGTCGGCTCACATAGGAAATTACATATTTCAAAATTAGAGAAATGAAGCATATGAAAATGCTAAAATCTTTAAAGAAAGAACCAAAGCCCAACCTGACAAGAACATACTTCGTAAGGAATTTAACGTAGGTCAAAAAATTCTTTTATACGACTCTAGACTTCACTTGTTTCTAGGAAAAATCAGATCTCGGTGGACTGGACCTTAGGCTGTGAAGATAGTATATCCTCATGGAGCAGTTGAAATTGAAAATCTTAAGGATGGAAAAGTCTTCAAAGTAAACGGTCAACGACTGAAACCATTTCTGGAATTCGAGCAATACGAAGATGATGACCTTATCGATCTTCGTGAGCCTGATCATCCTCCGTGAAATCAGGTGGTACACGTTCTTTTTCTTTAATTTTTCTTCCATTTTGGTCTGCATACCTTAGACAGTTGGGACACCGTCTCAATCTAGTATGAGGGAGTCAAGTCTGCATCACATCTCAAAAAAAAAAAAAAAATACCACATGTTTTTCCCTTCTATTCAAAAAAAAAACATGGACACGACTCAGTTTAGAGTGATACCACGAAATAAGTTTACAATTTTTAGTCAGTTGATAGTATTTTTTTCTCTCAACTTAGATCGAATAAGAAATATAATGAAGAATTGAATTTTGAGGGATAATAGTATAATCGGTACATAGGAAGATTCTTTAGTAATGACCATGAAATCTATTCTATATTATAGTATTTGTTTAAATGAGTAGAGGACTTAAAATACTTATATTGGCTTTTCGAATCTTTAAAACTAAGTTTTGTTAAGCTGAATTCGTGTAACTCTCTCTTGTTCTTATATTTTCAATAATAATAATAGCAATCCAAGGGTATCCAAAACATTGCTTGTATATCTAGCGTTGGTGTGCAAACCCGCCAAGCTCTATCTGACATGTTGTTGACAAAGTCAGCGTTGGTATATCTTGGTCTCATTTTATGAGTTGGACACCTAAGGATTACCAACATGTTGTTGACAAAGTCAGTGTCGGTCCGCACAATCCGCCAAGCTATTCCCAACTCTCCGTCGGTCCGCAAGGCAGTGTATTGGTGGTATACCTTGGTCTTTTAAGTTAGGTGTATGTAATTAATCATAAATTTTAACTTTTATAGATAGAGAATAAGCGATAATGACCAAACATTTCTTGACCATATTGATTTAGCTAGCCATACACAAAGAAATTAGAATACCACTTTACAAACTGTGACAAGAAAACAAAGAATTTATTTCATGACTGCACTAATTTATCAACCGAACCAGCTGACTAGAAATTGTTAACTTACCTTGTTGTACCACTTTTCTAAAACAAGTCGTGTTTTCATTTTTTGTTTTTATTTGCATATATTCATTGAATTCATGTAGTTAAATTAGATCCACACATACTGCATTTGGATTTTGTGGATAGCATCCGCTGAAAATCCTCATGAGACGCCACTCGTCCTACTAGGGACACCTAGAGGTATAACAGCTTTTTGCATACGCTCAATGCAATCGTGTTTCCTATGAAAGTGTGACCTATCTAGTTTAGTTTTTCATTTTTGGTTTTACTCGAGGACGAGTAAAAGATAAGTGTGGGGTATTCACTACAAGGAAACCCTGATTTTGCAGCGAAAAAAACCGTCGCTAAACCCCCGCTAAAGGCCTATTAGCGACAGATTTGCAGCAGAAAACGGCTGTCTCTAAAAAACACGTCGGTATTTTAAAATATGTCACCGACGTTTTACCAACGGATATATATAACATAATAAAATCAGTAAATATTTTTTTCGTCGCTAAATGGACACTATTTAGCGAGGCATTACCGACAGAAATATATATATCAAACATTTTGCATTGCAGTTATCCATCGGTAAATCCTGGCTATATAGCGACGGATTACCGATGGAAATATAAATTAAACATTTTACAGCATTTCTAACCATCAATCTAGACATCAAAGACATTCATTTCAACAATACTCAACATTCAATATTCATCGTGCAATGAATATATATCAACTAGAAAAATTAATGTCACAAAACATTATATAACAATAAAAAATGGTACAATAATTGATAAAATATTCACATAACACCCAACATTCATAACATTATCCGATACAACTAAAAACTAATGTCACATAAACAAAAATCTATAATCCAAAATAAGTTTTAGAAATAAAAAGTAGTCAATATCATTATAACTGCTAGCTAGCATTCACAAATAATTCCAAAATACAATCTATAATCCAAGTTACCAAGATGTCACAATATCCAAATCACCAAATAAGAATATCACATTGATACAAAGGTAATAAAGACAGTAAACACGTTCAATTAATTTAATTGTAGTGTCAAAATTTGAGGTTTATAATATTATCTGAAAAGGTACAATTGAAGATGAAATGGCTAGCAATGAATATTTTTTTCATCTAATTTACTCTGTAGGTGCTTTTAGTTACAATAGAATTGACAATATAAAGAAAAAAAAAATATGTTTACACTACCTAAGTGAAAGTTAAATTACGTTTATGCTTCCTAAGTTAAAGTTGCAAACATATAGCCTATATTTTAAAATTATTTTTCACTTGTCCACAGTGGATTCATCTTCCATAAAAGAAATTTTGTAACTATCACTCATAAACTATTTACCTAGATTTGAATTGTCAAAAATATATTTAAGGGGTTGGTTACCATAACTGACAAACTAAACAGAAGTATTTTGTTATACGTTTACCAGTATGTATCTTTTATTCTCTTATTATGAACAACTACGCGTGTGATTCTTTAGGACAGTGGAACCAGAGAAAGCATCCTATAGCAAATGGTGGAAGCGCACACTTAGTAAATTCAACCAATAGTATAAATTACGAACATAAACTGACGTTGGTTTATCTATAGGATCACATCATAAGGTAGTTCCATATATAGAACAAAATTTTGCCTCACCATATCCTTTTAAGAACGCATTTTCCACGAACTGCAAAAAAATAAATGATGTAATCCAATATTTTGGCACCATGAAAGCAAGAAAACAATACAGTAAAATTTATTGTAATAATGTTGGGTGAATAGATATAAACTTCGACTGACATGTTTGTCAAAATGATACAAGGATAACAGTAGTATGTTTATAAAAAAAAGGAAGCAATTACAACCATTACACCTGGAATTTAAACTTATTTTCAATAACTACAGTTACATAAGTGGGCAGTAGACAAAAGGAAAAACATCGAACTGAAATCATACAGTAAAAAGCGAATTATATACATACATTTTAGTTAGATATAAAATAAGAACAAAGTGAATGTAAAATACATAAGGAAAAATGAGATGTTGATCCATCATTCATTAACCAAATACTTTTGAACCATCCATGAAAACCATATATCATCCATGACAACTATACTGTAAGGTCCAGTTAAAACTATATATCATCCATGAAATCATGTATGTTTTTCATTTATTAATACTAAAGACCACTATGTCAATCAATAATAAAAGTAAGGTACATAATGAAATGAACTAAAAGTCTCTATTGTTAAAATAGAACAACAATTCACCGAATTAAGCTATCACCACCACCTTATTTACAAAGTCTACTTAGCAAGGAAACTGGGTATAGTAGATTAACAATTCATTTTCAATTGTGAAAATTAATCCAGTTTAAGATATTGGTTTCTAAAATCAAGTTAAAGGGGAAATATAATAATGTCGAGCTTGACATCGTTGAGATTCCATCTGAATGTATTCATAGTTATTAATGGCGCACGGCGCAAAAAGGCGCAACATCAGTCTGGAGCCTTGGCACACGGCGCAGCAAATGGCGCACGCCTTTCTGATTTACTGCGTATTTTTGCTTTTTTAATTTAACATATAATAACAAATCTAAAAGTTCAGTATTTTTTGCTAAAACATATACAATCAAAGTTTTTACTATTTTGCAAAAAGAAACATCACCATGTTTGACATCATTAGCATAGAATTTCAAGCATAATAGTTTTCAAAATCCAAAATAATAATACATATTACTAATAAACTAGAATTCCGAATCCGATTCAACAATCATATTTTCCAAATCAACATCTGCATCATCGGATTCATAAGGACAATTAGATTATATCAAGTCTTTTTATTGTTATGATGTGGTTATATTTAGCAACACAAAGGACAATTGGTGAGGAAGAATAGCATATCGATTGGTAATATTGTTTCCCTGATGTAATTGATAACTTTATGCAAAAATAAAAATAAAATGATAAATATTTATTGATAATCTATTTGGTGCATCTACAAACTGTTCGAAATAAAATACACAATCAATTGAAATTCATGTTTTCTGTACAAGCAATATTACATTTGATATAAGAGAACTACATAAAATAAAATATATTTTCAACATCGATATGTTTGTTTTTCTTTAAGGAAAAAGAACTGTAGAAAAGCCATCCATCAGAACCCACAAAATAAATAAACATCAAATACAAAACGTTAGCAAACGCAGTAATATGATCAACAATAATTTTATGTGAAATGCAAAAAAAGAAAAAAAAAAAGCAAAAAACAGAAAACAAAACAAAAAGCGTGTCATTTTGCGCCGTGCGCCTTTTTTGCGGCGCACTCCTTTTTTGCGGCGCGCGCCTTCACATATGCGCCGCGTCGTAAGAAGAAATGGCGCAGATGTCACGCCGCGCCACGCCGTGCGCCATGCGCGCCGTAGCGCACCATTCATAACTATGAATGCATTATCAAAATCACAGAATATAAGGAGCCATAAAGAACCTATTGCAACATAGGTCTTTTATTCCGAAATATGATAATTCGTTAATCTATCATTTGGACTTCATTCTGCAGTTTGAATGTCAAGTGAACAATAGTTTTTTTAAGGACAAAAAAAGGGTACATGACTATATTATATATAAGTGAAAAGAAGATGCTGCTAGCCTGACTTTTCAGAGAAGAATAATACAGTTAACGGTAAGTGTTGGGAATTAATTAAGCATGATGCTAAGATAATTTAAAAAAACACCTTTTGTCAGTTCCATAACAAAAATGGAACATAATGATACAAAATGGCTATCATATGATCATGTGAAGGTCACTAACATTGGATGTTCAGTACATTTTTTTGTGCGTGAAAAGCAACATGAAAAATTGAGGTAATAAGAATCCTAATTTGCAAAAACCAGGGATAACAGTCCATGCAAGCCAATAAATTGTAGATGTGTTGGGCCATATATATTGTCATATATAGATCATTGATGATATATTTAATTCTATAAAATGGCAGCGGCTTAAGGAGAATGATGTATTACATGGACTGTGACTGTACAATTGCAACCCAAAGTTAAAGCGTTAAATTTAACTATATACAACAAATATGCCTAACAAAACACCCAACAAATAAACAATATATTCAGATGCCATAAAACGATGATTATGTGTAAAGGATTATAGTAAACCGCTGACCAGTGCATCCTATAATTGCATTAATGGGTGGACCCCAAATGATCTGAGTAAAGCTTAAGAATTTAAATTAGCCAGTAAAAGTATAAATCAATTTTAGTTCCACATGCATCATGAATTTGAAAACAATGATATAATTTTTTTAGCTGTACTCAGTTACCATATTGGTTTTTTTCCTTCTCTTTATCTAGCAATCAATAAATTTCAGATTATGTAACAAAAATGGAAGTTTCAGTGTGAATCTTATGCCATAGTAGACTACTTGCTGCAGTGAAAATTTTCGTATGAGTGCATTACATAAAGTTTGACTATCAAACATTTCATCTGATACATTTATCAATGCTGAGTAAATCAATGCCTCCATATTATACTCTCATATAGTATATAAAATGATTGTTCTCCATTAATTCACTACACCAAATTTATTCTGATGGTTCCTTCAGTTGATTGTCTCTACATTTTTTTAGTAAATTTATTCTGATACATCTATAAACGTTGTTTGTCTATCATAATCATAAGTGGGGAATTGTTCTCTTGGATTCCATTGCCAAAAGGACAGTGGTTTAATAGGTGGGAGCGTACAAAATATTTTTAACTGCACAGACAATTATAATTGTAAATAGTTTAGTCCTTCATACCTCAAACCCAAATAGGAAATCAGAGCTTATTATTTCAGAGATTCTTTTAGCACTAAGTAAGTCAGTCCGTTGTTTGTATCAAAATTCTTCACTGGAGAGTGCAGGCTGCTTACATTTACAGAAGCTGAAAAGAAAAAATAATTAGTATTTGCTATCTGGTTTTTGAGTTATGCGGAGACAGAAAATAATTTAGAACATTGACATGGCAGTGAAATTCAAAACATCAATTCCCAAGTAAGAAGACATGCCTTATTTTTATTATGACTGAGTAACAGACACTGATATCACTTTCATAAAAAATGGCTGAACAATTTCAATGTTAAATTTATTCTAGCAACCACATTCATACTAAAGTATTTTTCATAAGGAACATAAGTGCGAAGAGAATGATTCGCTGAAATTTGTGAATGGTTGCTCTTAAAAATGAAGGAGTTCAAAAAAGTTTAGTAGAAGAAGTTTGTCTGTATAGGTAAAGTTGAAGCCTTAAAGGAAAATAAGAAACCTGCATGGCGAGCTTCACCAGTCGATTACAAAGGATAACAGATCAAAGAATAAGTTCCAAGAACAGCACCTTTTTGCAATTAAATAGGACAAACTAACAATATATAAACATAAGATCATCCAAGGCATTGAAGGTGACCTGAGAAAAATATGCAAATAAAAAAGCATTAGTTTGTAAATATCTAATATGCTTCTTTATGAATAAATTAATCCAAGTACTATACATTTATTCATATGATTATTACTTTTTTTAAAAGCATAAAATAAATCATCTTGTAAAATGACAAAGTATAGTACTGTATCAGTAATAATGGCTCCTTTGTGTATCAAATAGAGTGTTTAATCCTCTTGTAAATTGACATTGTGTGGTACTATTTCAGCAATTATCTAAAATAAATAACAAGAAAGAGGGGTGTAGAAAATTTGATCAACCAAATCAACCGAATGCATCAAACCGACATAAATAAAATTAGCTCGTCTATAATAAAATATTACAATTTTTTTTTAAAATCTTTTCCTTTAAGTGCCACCATTGTTCAGGCAAAACAACTTTTTTGTGCTTCTTAAGGAAATCTACTGCTATTTGACAAGAATATTAGGCTGTAATTCAAAACTGTCCGAGATACCATTATCAATCTCCGTGATGTTGAAAAATGAAAATATTAAGGAGGTAAAAAGAAGGAAATAATGAAAATCAGTTGTTGAACGCATCAAATGAAAATCAGCTGTTAAACGCATCGAATGAAAACAACGGCAGATATTCCATATGACGAAAATTTCTTTTTAATTAATGACTATTAAATATATAATTGTGGAGTGGAAAGATTATTTATTAATGACTATTAAAAGCACGGATATTGCATATGACGCACCAAAGGAAAGATTGTTAAATAACGACTATTAAATATATAATGATCAATTACAATTGTTATTAAGTAGTAATGGCCAATTATAATTGTTAAATATATATTTTAAATAATGAATTTTCTTTTTAAGCATCAAAGATTGTTTATTAATCATTAGCTATTATAAAATATTTACTAAATATTAAATATGGAATATTAGTCTTAATTTTCAATATATTTTTTTAATCATCATTATTATTAATAATTAGTACTAATATTATTTATTACCCAATAATACAAATTACTTTATTGTGATCATTGACTATATAAAAGTAATTATCGAACAATAAAAAAAATATCACATTGTAATTAATTATTAATTATTAAACATATTGATAATTATAAAAAATAACAATAAAGCTTCTTTTATAAAAATAACACAAAAATCTCATGTAAATACATTGGAATTTTGTTGCAAAATACCTTCGAAATATATCCGTCGGTATTCTGTCTCCATTTGCAGCGGAAAATAGAAGCCGAAATTTTTTGTTGGTAAATTGACGCAATTTGCAGCGGATTAGTGAGGGGAAGAACATGGCGACGGTGATAAATAAAAAGAAAAGAAAATTGAAAAACCAATAAAATATCCCTCGGAGATCTCATGGAAATCCGTCGCAAATTAGCGACGGAAATTTCCGCTTCTAAAATCTGACACAAAAACAGTGTTTTCTTGTAGTGATTTGATTAACCTGTGAAAGTGTTTATTTTTATGCTCATATCTTATCTTTATTGTAAATAAATAAATTTTACTTTGAATATTTTCATGTGTTTTCATAGGCTGTTCATCGATCCTCATGCACCCCTAAAAAGCAAAGATATGACACAAGAAGAAGATCAATTTTGAAGATTTTATCTTATGTTGCTTTTGGAGTCTAATAAGCGTCCTTGTTTGGAGATTAATCACATGCAATCTGATCACCAATCAATTAGCCACATGGAAGATATGAAAGATTTGGAAGATATTCACCATGATATGCTCAGATATCCTTAAAGATTATTTCCAAACAAGCTCAGTCAAGAAAGGCATGAGATATGATAATAACTCTTGGGAAAAGAGACCCATTTATTCATAGATCTGATTAGGGTTTGACCAATCTCACCTATAAATATACGTTGTAACCATTGTAAACGGGGTGTGCCATTATTTTGTATTCTCTTTTATTCTAAATAAAGTTTTTTCTTCATTCTAGTTTTATTGTTCTTAGTTTGTGTTATCTACTCAATTAGTTTTGGTAGAACACGAATTGTTATTGTTATTTTATTGCATATTTGGATTGGCCGTTCGATTAGATTCAATGGCAATACTAATTTTAATTTCTGTTGTTGTTGTTGTTTTTGTTTTTTATTTCTATTCTAGTAATTTGTTCTCTATTTTATTCGTTGAATTTAGTATTGACCTGATTAGATTCGGATCCGTAGTAAATTCAATAGCATTATTTCAAACCCATCTCCAATTATTGTCTAACTCGCCTAAGAATATATAAATAATAAAATTTAAAACATCTCCCTGTAATTCGACCTACATATTACACGATCTATGTGCTTGCAATTATTATTACAAAATTCACGCTTTCTAGTTATTAGAAAGCGTCGATCAATTTCCTTTCTGCAAGGACATCTTTTTTCCTTGCATTATCACTCTCCCAACCGATCGAGTCAACCGCTCCTTAAAGTTAGGATCGATCGATTCACTCAGAAAAATCCAGATGAGTCATTCAGCTTCTAGCAGAGAAGCTCGATTCTCAAGGAAATAAAGGTGGTCAAACACTTTCAGACAAAACGTTGTTTTGATACACTATAGTTTAAGTGCCACGCAAGCCATACTTTTCGAGAGAACTATTACTCAGCAGTAGACCAGATCCCACTGCTGCAACTATTCAGCCGATTCGAGCTCTACGTGTCCAAGCTCCACAAAAGAGGCAAGCCAGGTAGCATAAAGGTCATCCCACTTCTACAACTGTAAATACCCCATTACCGAAAATGGAAAGGCATGTTGAATTCTCCACCACCAACTCATGCTCGGTATACTGGAAAGTCTCCAATCGTGCGCCTCAAACATTACGAAGACCTTATAATCTCTATCTTCCTTCCATCGAGAAAAACTGGTTGTACTTTGTAATCCTAAAAAAATCAATAGATATAAAATGGACGTAGTCACCGATTTTGCCAAACCACTATAAAATTTTTTGTGTGTACCCTGTTTTTACTTACTACACCGTACTCAGTGACTTTTATTTGTGCGTTCTACGCATGATTGGGGGTTGACCGTCACTAGTGACCAATTTTTTAAGTCAACACTTTGGCGGCCAGGAAGGGGAATGCACCAGACATACCCTACGACCTTCGACCACCTTCAGCAATTTCTAAACCAAACGATGGCAAACAAGTGGAAGAAGGATGCCTCATCCTCCCGACCTACACCCGCCGATGCAGCTGACACACACGCCGTAGAGGGAAGTCAGGAAGCCTCCTCTCATGAAAGCACATACCAATATCCCACCAGGGACAACATGGATAAAATCTTGTCTGATTTCAGAAATAAGATGACATCTCAGGGTGAACTCCTCAAACGTCAGCATCAAGCAATGAACGACCTCCTCGCTCGGATGGATAAGGGAACTAACATTCCAGTATCATTTCCTGCACTGAGCGGGACTGGGGCAACAACTAATCTTTGGTCTATGGAAATCCAAGCCCCAGACCGGTCGATACCTTTGCTTCCTTCTGGCTTAATTTCACTTCCCGATCGTCCAACGCTAGGATCATCGCTTTTGGTACTACACGAAGCTCTAATAGCCGCAAATCTCAGGTCAGCCATAGCCAAATTCCAGATCAGTCGACCACTTTGCCTCTACTCCGGGGTTCGAATCAACCCCCTAAACAGATAGCTCCAGATCTAGTGCAAATAGTGGGTCGACGAGAACCAAGAACTTTGTTACATTCAACTCGACCCGACGCCTTACCACAAACCCGTCTTATGCACTCTCTCCTTCAACGAAGAGCTGGTGACAAAAACCCTTCGAACCCGCAAGACCATTCTACCATGCCAGTTCAAGGTAGGTTGGAGGGAAATGCTATCGAAGATCGTCGTAATATCATCCCAGGCAGGGGCACTGCAGAGCCCCGAATATCAGATGTTATGCTGGATCATCCCAATACAAACCAAACTTGGACCAACCCTACCGGCATAGGTATGGTTCAGTCCAATAACGATCAAGCGACTCTAGAAGCGACTGAACCAGGTCTAGAAACTGGGATACACCCTCACTCTCACATTCACTCAACTCTCGAAGGTCGAACCCAACCAGTTGTTCCCCTTCCGAGCTTGCTTTTCGGTGGATCCTAATCCAGGGGTTCTCATCAATGTCCCCAATGCAGAATTGGATTCGTAGAAACGACTCCTTGGGGATGGAATCCAGCTTGCAAGTATCATCATACGCTTCACTCGGGCACGTCTTCTCAGCAGGATATAGATGATATCCACCGCGGTCCATTCACCAGAGAAATCAGGAACTCTCGAAATCCTCCAGACTTTAAGTTTCCGGCCATACATCCCTACAACGGCAGGACCGACTCGAGCATTCATCTCATGCGATACATGCGCCACATGGAAGTACTGTCAACCTAAACCAATGTTATGGCCAAATGCTTCCCTCTATTCCTTACAAACATAGCCAACATTTGGTTCTGGCAACTAACAACTGAGTCGATCAACAGCTGGAATATGTTGGTTACCCGCTTCATCGTGAAGTTCAGAGTTCACATTTCCCAACCAAAGAGCGTCATATTCCTCACCTCCATCAAGTAGTGACTCGACGAGACCTCTAGTCCTTTCTAGAAATATTCAATGCGGTCTAGCATCATTCGATCAACCCCAGCCGTCGATGGTGCTTATGGATGGCACTACAGGTGCCCAGAATTGATCAAAATCCAGGATCCCTTTGACCAGGGAACCCCCCAAGGACATTGACGACTTCTATGCTGAAGTAGACTAATTCCTCCGACAAGAGGATGTCAGCATCGAGATGGAAAGACTCGAGGTGCTTGCCACCAAGGACGGAGGTCCATCCAACACCAAATGCCAGAGCAAAGGCAAAGGAAAGGTCTCGGAAAAGAATGATTGCAACGTGCGACTCCGGAGAGAGAACAAGTACGATCAATACACCGAGCTCAACTCCTCTATACTCGACATATATGTAACAACCCGAAAATCTGAACCAGTTTGACAATTTTATTTTAAGGAATTTAGCTGAAGAATTAGTCCAGATTTAAAATTTCAAAATTCAAATAATTTATAAACAGTTAAAAGGGTCATTTTTCAAACGACCTCGGAATCCGACGAAACCACTTTCGTTGGAACCGGAACGTCGAATAATGGTTAAGTTGAATTTTCCAGAATTTTTCATATTAATCCGTGACCGTGGCAGAGAGATATGTGTTCTGCAAATTGTAGTCAATTTGGATCGACTGAAAATTAGCCATTTTACAAGCAGGCTCAGAATCGAACGAAATAAATTTTGTTGTGATCGTATTGTCATAAGAGAGCCAAAAATAATTTTTCGGGATTTTTCTGACTTCGTATGTGACCCCGGTAAAATTAGATGTACGTTTGAATTAAAAATAAAGGATTTATTTTAAAAAATAAAATAGGAATTCACTGTATGACAAAATTTACATTTTTTTTATATGTAAATAAAATAGGAATTCACTGTATGACAAAATTTACATTTTTTATATGTAAATAAAATAGGAATTCACTGTATGACAAAATTTACATTTTTTTATATGTAAATAAAATAGGAATTCACTATATGACAAAATATACATTTTTTTTATATGTAAATAAAATAGGAATTCACTGTATGACAAAATTTACATTTTTTATATGTAAATAAAACAGGAATTCACTGTATGACAAAATTTACATTTTTTATATGTAAATAAAATAGGAATTCACTATATGACAAAATTTACATTTTTTATATGTAAATAAAATAGGAATTCACTGTATGACAAAATTTACATTTTTTATATGTAAATAAAATAGGAATTCACTTTATGACAAAATTTACATTTTTTATATGTAAATAAAATAGGAATTCACTATATGACAAAATTTACATTTTTTATATGTAAATAAAATAGGAATTCACTGTATGACAAAATTTACATTTTTTTTATATGTAAATAAAATAGGAATTCACTATATGACAAAATTTACATTTTTTATATGTAAATAAAATAGGAATTCACTGTATGACAAAATTTACATTTTTTATATGTAAATAAAATAGGAATTCACTGTATGACAAAATTTACATTTTTTATATGTAAATAAAATAGGAATTCACTGTATGACAAAATTTACATTTTTTTTATGTAAATAAAATAGGAATTCACTGTATGACAAAATTTACATTTTTTTTATATGTAAATAAAATAGGAATTCACTATATGACAAAATTTACATTTTTTATATGTAAATAAAATAGGAATTCACTGTATGACAAAATTTACATTTTTATTTGTAAATATAAAGTAGGAAAAGTTTACATTATCATTAATGTAAATATAATTGGAATTTTCAAAGTAGGAAGAGTTTTACATTATTATTAATGTAGGCATAATAGAAATTTTCATAATGGTAAGTTAACATTATTTTATAATGTCAACATAAAAGAGAATTGACCGTAGGTCTTAACATTATTTTATAATGTCAACATAAAAGAGAATTGACCGTAGGTATTAACATTATTAATGTCAACATAAAAGAGAATTGACCGCAGGCATTAACATTTATTTTTCATGTTAATATTAAGTGAATTACTTCGTAGGAAAATTACATTATTTTATATAATGCAAATATAAAAAAAGGAGAATTAACAGCAGGATTGATTTACATTATTCTTATTGTAAATAAAAAAAAGAGAATTTAACTGTAGGATAGCGTTAACATTTTTTTTTTTTAATGTTGATATAAATGAATTTAACCGTAGGTACAGGTTTACATTTTATTCAATGTAAATAAAATAAGAGCGTGATATGTATTGAAAGATTACATTTTATTTAATGTAAATAAAAGTAAGATTATGCGCCGTTACGTAAGAAGTTAAATTATTTTAAATAATTATGACAAGAATTAGCCGTTATAAAATAATATAACGACATGAAATAGTTTTTCCAAAACTATAAGTATGCGAGGTTATTTGGGAAGTCCGAGATACTCTCATCCCAAATTAAACCAAACGACGTTGAAGAATCGAAGTATGAGATGACGTGAAGGCCGTAAATCTTCCCTCGAATGGACGGTGACCAAGGTCCTGAATTGATTTGCTCCCAATTCAAGGGTTAAGGTAATTGTCCAACGTATGTGTCGATTTCACGGTTTAGACTTTCGCTCAGACCCAGAGCATAAGTTTTAAATGGAACGTGTGTCCGACATTGGACTCCTTTATATTTCATTTGTTGATTTTCTGTCGGGAGTACGAATGATTGGTGGTAGAGAATTTATTCTCTACTTAACACCCTTTTGTACAATTGACGGAGAACCGATAGTGTGATATGGAGTGTCAGTGCGGCATACTAAGATGCAATGATCAAGGTTTCTTATGATCAGAGCATGGCCTATTTTAGGCGTAGCTTTGTGTAACGTAACTTCGCGAGCCTCACCCACCGGTTGAGTCAAAAACGGGCGAAGGGAACGCAGGGAGAGCAGCACATTTCTTTCTAGATATAGTGATGTCAGGGACTTACCAGCGCTGACATTTTACTCAAGTGGATGATGGAATTTTCGAGGCCTCGGTATTAGGTCCTATAGGACCGGGAAACGTGTGTTCAGGAATTGCCAATCCGCTAAGCTGTATTTGCGGACCGGCCCTGCAGCTTTCCAAGGGTTCTCTGCGGGGAATCCTGAGGCATTAGCTAGAGTGTCTCGAATCGGTAAGGAGCTCCGCCCTAGCCTTGACTTATGATGGAAACCTAAATCCAAATACGAACCGACGAATTTGATTGTATTACTAGTACGGAAGCATAATATATGGTAGCTATGTTTCCTAGGATTAATACATTTATTTTGAAATGTTTTCATATACACTAATGATAATATTAGATTCGTATTTGCCGTATTTAGCATGTTTAATCATCATAAGGTAAAACCCTATCCTCTGGTGTGCGTTGCATTGTGTGATGGGACTTGGATCTTATGGTGATTCCATTTTTCCAAAAGCATTGCGATATTTCACGTTGTTCTTATTTTTTTCCATGACACCTTAAATTATGCACGGCAACCCATTGGATAAAACCCGTTCCGCGTTACATCTTATTAGTTGTTAAAGTAGTTAAGAATACTCACACCAGTCCCACGACTGACCCATGGTTTGTTTAACCTTTTTGCAAACTTGGGTGCCCTCCTTTCTACACGGGCAGCCAAGTACCAGGTATTCTTTTGCCTGGAGTCTTTTCTCGGGAGCTACTTATCATTTTCCTTGGGCCAGCTTTTGACGTAGAGGTGATGACTTGGAGCTACGAAGACTTTCTATCATTTGCTCTTATCCATTTTCTTTTTCATTTCAAACATTAGACTTATTTCCATTTTATGTCATTTTTCTGCAAACTTGATGTAATAACTTAGAATTCTATGACTGTGGATTTTCTATTGTTGATGACATTATATCTCCGCTGCTATGATGTTGTTACTATATGGATTTCCTGTGCTATGTTGTTTCTGTGACTTGATATATTATATTTATGTTGTATTCCAAATGATAATCTCTTACTTTCATTCCCGTGGAAGTTTGGGGTCATCACAGTTGGTATTAGAGCTTTGGTTTACAAAGCGGAATATAACATATTTATAATAATTCGTTTACGTAGAATCACTATATTCTACGGCGAACATTTCATAAGAATACGTAATAGTCAGTCACTTTATCACCATCTTTTATCTATCCTTTTTTCTTATCACTTCTTAAAAATCATCATCGTTAAAGTTGTTCTGACTCTTTCCTTGATTGTATAGAACTAACTTAAAATGAGTACCGCTGCTGCTAGAGCTGCTAGTGCTAGGAGAAGGCAGAATACCACTATGACCGAGGAGCCCACTGTCCAACAACAACCACCACCGCCGCCACCCTTTGACTTGGATAAGGTGGCAAAGAAGTTCAATAACTTAGGTGGAGTTCCATTCACCGGTTCAGAGACCGTGGTACAAGCTCAGGCGTGGCTGAAAAATTGTGAAAAGATATTTGGAGGACTGGGGCTAGATGATCAGAGAAAGAGATTCACTGCAGCATGGCATCTTCAAGGTGAAGCGCAAAACTGGTGGGAGGTGGTCAACATTGGAGGCGACAAAGATAATATGTCTTGGGACAGATTTAAGGAGCTTTTCAACGACAAATACATTCCGAGGCAGGAGGTAGAAAGGCTGCATGACGAGTTCGCCAATCTGAAGCAAGGCGACAAGTCCATCTCGGAGTATGTTCGTAGATTCGAGGACCTTTCCCGTTATGCCCCTGAACTGATTCGAGATGACTTTCAGAAGAACAAGAGATTCATAAATGGGCTTGTGAGGAAATATATTGATAGAGTCACTGCCCACATCGACCTTTCCTTCAATAAGATGGTGGAGTTCGCTTGCCGTTATGAAGAGAATGACAAGAAGGGTTCTCAGCAGGACAGAGAGAGGAGCTTAGCCAACAACAACAAAAGGAAGCAGCCGGAGAAAAAGACTGAAGGGAGTAGTTCGGGAGCCGCTAAGAAGGGGGATAAGTCAAAGGTGCAATGTTTTAACTGCCAGCAATTTGGACATTATAGCTCGGAGTGCAAGAATCCAAAGAAGGCTAGGAGTGATAGCACCAAAGACTGCTACAACTGCCACAAGAAGGGCCACATCAAGTCCAACTGCCCACTTTTGAGAGGAGCTCAGGTTGCACATGTCTATGAGAGAGCAGGTACACCATCTTCCTCCGCACCTACTTAGGGAGGTAAGCCTGATGTTCTAGATGGTACTGTTTCTATTAAAAATATCCCTGTCACTGCTTTGTTTGACACTGGCGCATCAAGAAGCTTTATATCTAGGAATATAGTCAGTAAACTAAAATTAGAACAAAGAAACCTTAAGGAGCCTATAGATGTTCACAATCCTGTAGGGGGTTCTATCGTCCTTGATTTGTACTGCAGGGTGCCTGTTTCCTACTCTTATTTTCGGTTTCCTTTTGACTTGATCGTTATGGATTTTTCCGAGTTTGATATCATCCTTTGTCTTGATTGGCTAACAAAATATGACGTTGAAGTGCCATGCTCAGAAAGAATAGTAAAGGTGAAAACAGGGCTTGGAAATACTGTTACTATACCTTGCCATGGCTCGAAATCTGATAGAAAGGAATTTTGGTCTTCCCTCGAGATCACTCCTATTTCTCTAAAGAATATTCCCGTGGTCAAAAATTACGCGGATGTATTTGAAGAAGTAGACAGATTACCGCCGCGAAGGGAAATCGATTTCAGAATTGATCTGGTTCCAAACGCAAGGCCTGTAGTTCATGCTGTCCGAAGAATGACCCCTAAAGAAAAAGAGGAGTTGCAAAACCAAACTAAGCAGCTTTTATGGAAGGGACTAATCCAGCCTAGTTTTTCTGAATGGGGCGCAGCTGTGGTGTTTGTCCCCAAGTCTGACGGTACTCTAAGGCTCTGCGTGGATTACCGTGACCTTAATAAACAAACATTGAAGAACAAATACCCCTTGCCTCGCATAGATGATTTGATGGACTAATTAAATGGGGCCAAGGTGTTTTCGAAGATGGACTTAGCCACAGGTTTTCACCAACTCCGCATAGCTGAAGAATGCATTCCTTTGACCGCTTTCAGAGGCCCTGACACATTCTACGAATGGTTGGTGATGTCGTTCGGGCTGTGCAATGCTCCAGCCTACTTTGTTGACTTGATGAATAGGGTCTTCCGCGAGGTCCTAAATAAATTCATCCTAGTCTTCATTGATGATATTCTTATCTATTCTAAAACTAAGGAGGAGCATGAAAAGCATTTAAGAGAAGTATTGGAGATTCTGCGAAGAAATATTTTAAAAGCAAAATTTTCAAAATGCACATTTTGGCAAGAGGAGGTAAAATTCTTGGGCCATGTTGTGTCAAAAGAAGGAATTGCAGTTGACCCAAGTAAAATTGCCGCCATTCGAGATTGGAAGCAGCCCCGTACACCCACCGAAATAAGAAGCTTCCTAGGTTTGGCTGGATATTACAGAAAATTTGTCAAAAACTTTTCCAAGCTGTCTGGCCCATTAACAAAACTCACCAAAAAGCACACCAAGTTCAATTGGACATCGGATTGCGAGTAGGCTTTTCAAAAGCTAAAAGTGAGTTTGACCACTGCTCCCGTATTAACCATCATCGATGGCAACCAAGATTTAAAAGTCTACACCGACGCTTCTCAAGCTGGTGGCCTTGGAGCAGTACTGATGCAAAAGGGGCAAGGTTGTTGCATATGCGAGCCGTCAATTAAAGCCACATGAGAAGAATTATCGTGTGCATGACTTAGAGTTGTTGGCGGCAGTCTTTGCTTTGAAAATCTGGAGACATTATCTTTTGGGCGGAAAATTTGAATTATTCACAGATCACCAATCCTTGAAATATCTCTTCGATCAAAAAGATTTGAATTTAAGGCAGCAACGGTGGCTAGAATTTCTTGCGGCATATGATCTCGACATCTTATATACGCCGGGAAAAGCCAATGTTGTGGCAGACGCACTCAGTAGAAAGGCCGACATGGTCGCAAGCCTCATCATTACCCCTTCTTTGATTGATAAAATTTCTGCCCATCAAAAAGATGATGAGTTTGTTCAAAGAATTATTAAAAGAATTCAAGAAGGTGAAAGCACGAGCTTCCAAATAGATCAAAAGGGAGTTCTTAGGTTGCACGGGCGGATCTGTGTTCCAAACATCCGAGGGCTCATAAGGGAAGTTTTAGACGAAGGGCACAAATCAAAGCTTAGCATCCATCCAGGCGTGAACAAGATGTATCGAGATCTTAAGCGCACGTTTTGGTGGAGGTCTATGAAGAGGGATATAACTATTTATGTGAGTAGATGTCCTACATGCCAGCGAGTAAAGAGCGATCAACAAAAGCCTGCAGGATTGTTGCAACCATTGCCGGTTCCAGAAAGGAAGTGGGACCAAATCTCCATGGATTTTATAGATGGTTTGCCCCGTACTAGGAAAGGGAATGACAGCATTTGGGTGATCGTGGATCGCTTCACCAAGACCGCTCATTTCATACCTGTCAAGTCCACTAGAACTGCTCAGAGTCTGGCACAAATTTATTGCAAAGAAATCATCAGGCTGCATGGGTAATAAAACTAAATCTTTCCTTTTCATCCTTTATGAAATGAAATTTTTTCATGTCTAATCAAAGAAAATCTTTCGTGTTAAACAGAGTTCCTAGCTGTATTGTTAGCGACCGTGATCCTATCTCCACTAGCAAGTTTTGGGAAGCATTCCAAAATGAGTTGGGAACGAAGTTAAACCTTAGTACCGCATATCACCCTCAGACAGATGGCCAAACTGAGAGGGTGAATCGCATTCTAGAAGATTTGTTGCAAGCTTGCATACTTGATTTTGGAGGTTCTTGGGAGGATCACTTGCATTTAGTTGAATTCTCATATAACAACAGCTATCAAGCAAGTTCGAAGATGTCTCCATTCGAAGCCCTATATTATAAGCCATGTAGATCGCCAGCCTGTTGGATTGAAAAAGGGGATCGCCTTGTTTTGTGTCCAGACATGGTCCAAGAAGCTTCAGACAAAGTTGACAAAATTAAGAAGCGATTACTGTCTGCGCAAAGCTGACAGAAAAGCTATGCAGATAAGCGTAGAAGAGATTTACAATTCTCTGTTGGTGATCATGTGTACTTGAAGGTTTCTCCACTAAGGGGTGTGATTCGATTTGGAAAGTTTGGGAAATTGGCACCGAGATTCATTGGTACATTCCCTATTCTTGAAAGGATTGGTACTCTTGCTTATCGAGTGCAGTTGCCCGACTGGTTGCCAGGGGTGCATGATGTATTTCATGTGTCCCAACTCCACCAGCATGTGCATGATCCAGATTTGATCGAAGATGAACTAAATTAACAAGTCATGGATATTACTCCAAGTCTAACAGTGAGGAGAGAGCCGATAAAGATTATTGGCAAGGAAACCCGAGTTCTGAGAAATAAAAGAATCAATCTAGTCAAAGTACAGTGGAGTAGTGATCCTAGAGACTGCACTTGGGAAACGGAGGAGAGTATCAAACAGGCCTATCCCAAATGTAGAGTGGATATCTCTGATTAAACTTTGTTTTGAGGTACGCTTAATCATTTCATTATTCTCTGTGTTGTTTCCTACTCTTCTATTTCTCCTTCTTCCTTTTCGAGGATGAAAAGATCTTAAGGAGGGGAGATTGTAACAACCCGAAAATCTGAACCAGTTTGAAAATTTTATTTTAAGGAATTTAGCTGAAGAATTAGTCCGGATTTAAAATTTCAAAATTCAAATAATTTATAAACAGTTAAAAAGGGTCATTTTTCAAACGACCTCGGAATCCGACGAAACCACTTTCGTTGGAACCGGAACGTCGAATAATGGTTAAGTTGAATTTTCCAGAATTTTTCATATTAATCCGTGACCATGGCAGAGAGATATGTGTTCTGCAAATTGCAGTCAATTTAGATCGACTGAAAATTAGCCATTTTACAAGCAGGCTCAGAATCGAACGAAATAAATTTTGTTGTGATCGTATTGTCATAAGAGAGCCAAAAATATTTTTTCGGGATTTTTCTGACTTCGTATGTGACCCCGGTAAAATTAGATGTACGTTTGAATTAAAAATAAAGGATTTATTTTCAAAAAATAAAATAGGAATTCACTGTATATACAAAATTTACATTTTTTTTATATGTAAATAAAATAGGAATTCACTGTATGACAAAATTTACATTTTTTATATGTAAATAAAATAGGAATTCACTGTATGACAAAATTTACATTTTTTATATGTAAATAAAATAGGAATTCACTGTATGACAAAATTTACATTTTTTATATGTAAATAAAATAGGAATTCATTGTATGACAAAATTTACATTTTTTTATATGTAAATAAAATAGGAATTAACTATATGATAAAATTTACATTTTTTATATGTAAATAAAATAGGAATTCACTGTATGACAAAATTTACATTTTTCATATGTAAATAAAATAGGAATTCACTATATGACAAAATTTACATTTTTTATATGTAAATAAAATAGGAATTCACTGTATGACAAAATTTACATTTTTTATATGTAAACAAAATAGGAATTCACTATATGACAAAATTTACATTTTTTTATATGTAAACAAAATAGGAATTCACTATATGACAAAATTTACATTTTTTATATGTAAATAAAATAGGAATTCACTATATGACAAAATTTACATTTTTTTATATGTAAATAAAATAGGAATTCACTATATGACAAAATTTACATTTTTTATATGTAAATAAAATAGGAATTCACTATATGACAAAATTTACATTTTTTATATGTAAATAAAATAGGAATTCACTGTGTGACAAAATTTACATTTTTATAAGTAAATAAAATAGGAATTCACTGTATGACAAAATTTACATTTTTTATATGTAAATAAAATAGGAATTCACTGTATGACAAAATTTACATTTTTTTTATATGTAAATAAAATAGGATTTCACTATATGACAAAATTTACATTTTTTATATGTAAATAAAATAGGAATTCACTATATGATAAAATTTACATTTTTTATATGTAAATAAAATAGGAATTCACTGTATGACAAAATTTACATTTTTATTTGTAAATATAAAGTAGGAAAAGTTTACATTATCATTAATGTAAATATAATTGGAATTTTCAAAGTAGGAAGAGTTTTACATTATTATTAATTTAGGCATAATAGAAATTTTCATAATGGTAAGTTAACATTATTTTATAATGTCAACATAAAAGAGAATTGACCGTAGGTGTTAACAATATTTTATAATGTCAACATAAAAGAGAATTGACCATAGGTATTAACATTATTTTATAATGTCAACATAAAAGAGAATTGACCGCAGGCATTAACATTTATTTTTCATGTTAATATTAAGTGAATTACTTCGTAGGAAAATTACATTGTTTTATATAATGCAAATATAAAAAAAGGAGAATTAACAGCAGGATTGATTTACATTATTCTTAATGTAAATAAAAAAAAGAGAATTTAACTGTAGGATAGCGTTAACATTAATTTTTTTAATGTTGATATAAATGAATTTAACCGTAGGTACAGGTTTACATTTTATTCAATGTAAATAAAATAAGAGCGTGATATGTATTGAAAGATTACATTTTATTTAATGTAAATAAAAGTAAGACTATGCGCCGTTACGTAAGAAGTTAAATTATTTTAAATAATTATGACAAGAATTAGCCGTTGTAAAATAATATAACGATATGAAATAGTTTTTCCAAAACTATAAGTATGCGAGGTTATTTGGGAAGTCCGAGATACTCTCATCCCAAATTAAACCAAACGACGTTGAAGGATCGAAGTATGAGATGACGTGAAGGCCGTAAATCTTCCCTCGAATGGACGGTGACCAAGGTCCTGAATTGATTTGCTCCCAATTCAAGGGTTAAGGTAATTGTCCAACGTATGTGTTGATTTCACGGTTTAGACTTTCGCTCAGACCCAGAGCATAAGTTTTAAATGGAACGTGTGTCCGACATTGGACTCCTTTATATTTCATTTGTTGATTTTCTGTCGGGAGTACGAATGATTGGTGGTAGAGAATTTATTCTCTACTTAACACCCTTTTGTACAATTAACGGAGAACCGATAGTGTGATATGGAGTGTCAGTGCGGCATACTAAGATGCAATGATCAAGGTTTCTTATGATCAGAGCATGGCCTATTTTAGGCGTAGCTTTGTGTAACGTAACTTTGCGAGCCTCACCCACAGGTTGAGTCAAAAACGGGCGAGGGGAACGCAGGGAGAGCAACACGTTTCTTTCTAGATATAGTGATGTCAGGGACCTACCAGCGCTGACATTTTACTCAAGTGGATGATGGAATTTTCGAGGCCTCGGTATTAGGTCCTATAGGACCGGGAAACGTGTGTTCAGGAATTGCCAATCCGCTAAGCTGTATTTGCGGACCGGCCCTGCAGCTATCCAAGGGTTCTCTGCGGGGAATCCTGAGGCATTAGCTAGAGTGTCTCGAATCGGTAAGGAGCTCCGCCCTAGCCTTGACTTATGATAGAAACCTAAATCCAAATATGAACCGACGAATTTGATTGTATTACTAGTACGGAAGCATAGTATATGGTAGCTATGTTTCCTAGGATTAATACATTTATTTTGAAATGTTTTCATATACACTAATGATAATATTAGATTCGTATTTGCCGTATTTAGCATGTTTAATCATCATAAGGTAAAACCCTATCCTCTGGTGTGCGTTGCATTGTGTGATGGGACTTGGGTCTTATGGTGATTCCATTTTTCCAAAAGCATTGCGATATTTCACGTTGTTCTTATTTTTTTCCATGACACCTTAAATTATGCACGGCAACCCATTGGATAAAACCCGTTCCGCGTTAGCGGCGTGGTCTTTGGGTTTGCCATCTTATTAATTGTTAAAGTAGTTAAGAATTCTCACACCATTCCCACGACTGACCCATGGTTTGTTTCACCTTTTTGCAAACTTGGGTGCCCTCCTTTCTACACGGGCAGCCAAGTAACAGGTATTCTTTTGCCTGGAGTCTTTTCTCGGGAGCTACTTATCATTTTCCTTGGGCCAGCTTTTGACGTAGAGGTGATGACTTGGAGCTACGAAGACTTTCTATCATTTGCTCTTATCGCATTTTCTTTTTCATTTCAAACATTAGACTTATTTCCATTTTATGTCATTTTTCTGCAAACTTGATGTAATAACTTAGAATTCTGTGACTGTGGATTTTCTATTGCTGATGACATTATATCTCCGTTGCTATGATGTTGTTACTATATGGATTTCCTGTGCTATGTTGTTTCTGTGACTTGTTATATTATATTTATGTTGTATTCCAAATGATAATCTCTTACTTTCATTCCCGTGAAAGTTTGGGGTCATCACAATATACCTCGACGTATGAGGAGCTCTTCCCTTTCCAAAACCTCCTTGAAGGGAGTTGACCTAAAAGGAACTCGACTCCGGGAAGCACTACATATACCACAACATGGCAGGCCACAACTCTAATGGATGTAGGTACTTGTGGGATCTCATAGAGGATAAGGTTGGGCATAGAGTACTGGCCTAAGTATGTCAAGAAACCTACACATGCCTTGTCGCCAAAACCCTCTGTCCAAGCTCCTCAGGTCGGTCCTCGAGCCCCTAGAAATAGAAAGGACCCTGAGCCCAGCAATCGCGACATCATCATCAATTGATTAGATTTAGATTTTATCCGTTTCTTGAAGATACAAGAAATGTACTTTTAGAATATTCTTTCAATAATATGGATATGTTGTAGTACACACGTACGGAATTAGCTCCTAGGTGTGCTTTGGATTCAGCTATCTCCCACTTAGAATTTATTTTCCATCTTTCTGTAATAGCTTTTTAGCAGCAATAAAGTTTATTTCTTGAACATAGATGATGTTTGAATCAATTCGAACCATAGCATGATTAGCGCTCGCCGATCCAAATATGGTCAGTGCTAGCCATCGCCTCTAAGTTGCGGTCAATGCTTGCCACCATATCTAAGCCAACTCCACGAGCCGAGTATGGACCACCTTCCATAAGCCGGGTATAATTGATACTCGCCACCATATCTAACTGACTCCACAAGCCGAGTACAGTTAAAACTCCATAAGCCAAGTATGCTCGATACTTGCCACTTCCATAAGCCGAGTATAGCTAATACTCCCCCCTCTTTAAGCCGAGTGTAACCTGCCACTCGCCAAACGTCACAATATATTTCCAAAAGCACAGTTTATATACTCAAACCTTCTGGTTACTCGACTTTAGAAATCATAGAAACAACCGACTAATGTCGTCTCACTAGGCTAAGACGAGTACAATGTACGCTCGCCGATCCCGATATGGTCAGCGCCAGCCACCGTTTCTAAGCTACGGTCGATGCCTGCCACCATATCTAAGCCAACTTCCCGAGCCGAGTATGGCCCACATTCCATAAGCTGAGTATGTCTGATACTCGCCCCTTTTACAAACCGAGTATGAATGATACTCACCACCATTTCCTGACTAAGCTCGCAACCATCTCTAAACTGAGACTGGCTTATACTATCTATGTAGGTATCATGACAAAGTCTGTCAACTAATCTCGTAACATTCTAACCTTATTGTGGTCTTCGATGGTCGTCGGTTTCCCAGCCTTAATACAATCATCGAGATCATCGGACTTCCGGCCTGAATATGGTTCGGCGTAACCATAGCTAATCTGCACATTGAGCTCTGATGCAACATCCTTCATAAGATCCAGAACACATCTCCTTTTTTCAAAGAAGATGTATTCCGACAGGCAAAGTGTTGACCAACTTTTTAGCAAAAGCTGTCAAGGATCGATAGACCGGAGCCCAATGTCAAAAGGCTCACCATGAAACATCGACCGATCCCATCAAACGACTTTTCACTCCCGGGAGACCAAATATGGCTCAACTCAACTTAATTTCCTTCCAGCGGTGGCATCTCATTTCCCTGCATAATCGCTCTCCCAGCCGATCGAGTCAATCGCTTCTTAAAGTTCGGATCGATTGATTCACTCAGAAATATCCAGATGAGTCATTCAGCTTATAACAAAGAATCCCGATTCTCAAGGAAATAAAGGTGGTCAAACACTTTCGGAAAAAAGCTGCTTTTGGTACACCATAGTTCAAGTGCCATGCAAGCCACACTTTTCGAGAGAACTATTACTCAGCAGTAGACCGGGTCCTACCGCCACAACCATTCAGCGGGATCGAGCTCCACGTGTCCAAGCTCCGCAAAAGAGGCAAGCCACGTAACATAAAGCTCATCCCACTTCTACAACTATAAATACCCCGCTACCGAAAATGGAAAGGCATGTTGAATTCTCCACCTCCAACTCGCGCTCCGTATGCTGGAAAGTCTCCAACCATGCGCCTCAGACATTACGAAGATATTATAGTCTCTATCTCCCTTCCATCGAGAAAAATTGATTGTACTTTGTAATCCTAAAAAAAATCAATAGATATAAAGTGGACATAGGCACCGATTTGCCCGAACCACTATAAAAATTATGTGTGTGTTCCCTATTTTTACTTACTTTATCGTACTCTATGACTGTTATTCGTGCGTTCTACGCACGATTGGGGGTTGACCGTCACTAGTGACCTACTTTTGACGTCAACATTAACCAAGATGGTCTGTTGAGTAAATCTAGTTAATCCCAAACAAAAAACGTTTAACGCAAGTAACCATATTAAGATTGTCCAAACTTTCTTGTTAAAATTTTAATGTTTATTACAATAGATTTACGATTCATTAATAACTTATGTTTTCATTGGTTGAAGTTTTCTCCGTCAATTTTCCACTTCTAGTTAATAGTTATTGATGATTTATAAGTCCATTTATGGTATGTGACATTTTCAAGTGCCAATTCTATTTTTTTGCTTCCAATTCATTTATCAAGAGGATCTTCTATTGGAAAATAATTTTGAATATGAGTTCATACTAATTTTTTTGTTTTATGAATATTTTTCTTTTCCTTAATATTGCACATAGGAAGAGATTTGTTTCGATATCTGTGCATGATTTAATTGAACAAGCATGGAAAGGAATCATAACCAACCTCATATTTCCAATCAAAAGAAATAACTCCATTATCCTCCACCTGCTTTGTCCATCTTCACATATATATATATATATATATATATATATATATATATATATATATATATAGGAGCATTCCAAGGCATCCCTTTAGCACATCTACCTGTTCATGAGCTACGGTGATCCAAATTTAACAAGAATTTGTAATCCACATACATATTATAACCAACTCAAAATTTGAGCTCGTTCCGACATTCATAAAATAATATATTTAATGTTTAAATTTAACGGTTTGAAAAAATGTTTGAACAGTGAATAATTAAGCTAAGATTTTGAAAATGTTACGAATGTCAATATGAGCTCAAATTTTGAGTAGATGATAATATATATGTGGATTGAACATCTACAAACTCTTCTTTGATTTGGATTACCGTAACTCACGGTAGGGTAGGTGGTGCTGCAAAACAGGAATGCCTCGGAATGCTCCTCATATATATATATACACACACACATACAAACAAAAGTTATACACACACACACACACTGAAGTTTGGTTAATTTTGTATTAAGGCTTTGGGTCAAAGACGACCTAATCCTGTAGATACAACAACAAAAAATCAAAACAACAAAATAGGACCACGTGTAAAAGATAGCGACGCATAATCAAACCGACCGTCAGGGAGGTTTCCCTACTGTGGGATGAAATCAATTTTAGTCTGAAGCCAAAAACACACTGCCCTTTTTTCTCTGTTATTATTTCACGCTCCCTTTCTTCTCCCAGCTTCTACGCTTCCCCTTTCTTCTGCTTATTTTTCTACCGATTCTCATTTCAAACTCTCATTATTTTCAATCCGACCTATTCTTCTCTAGCATTCCACTTTTTCTCTTCTACTTATTTTTTTAAGGATTTTCGTTTCAAATCAAGCATATCTCTCCAATATTTTTGCTCTCATTCTCTGATTCATTTTGGTCCGATTTGATAAACAATCCCTCGTATATTCTCAAATCTCACTACCCAAATGAGGATGAAGAGCACAACTCGAAGTTAGAAGTCGCGAAATCAGGTAATTTCTTTTACTTAAACAAGTTCGCGACCAAACTCATAAATTTATTTGGTAATCAATAATGAATCAATCTGGATATTTGATTCTTTAAACCCAATGTTAGAAACCCAAATTATGAGTTTCCGAATTTCAATCATCCTAAATATATTTGTCCGACATCGTTCTACCCTTAGCCCGCCTTTGCTCACCTCCTTAGTTCGGTGCTATTCAATTCATAGTTTGCATTAATGCATATAATGACTAAATTGACTGTATTTCTTGTATTTTATTTTTGTGCTTTGCTGAATGCTCACGTTTAAATGACTGTATGCATTTTGTCTCCTTACAGCTTTTCTATGATTTGCTTTAAAGATTGATGTCAATTTCCATGTCAATATAATAGTATGACAATTAAGTGATTTTACTTTTAAGAAGAGATATAGCCACTGAGTTTAGCTTCCAATGGTTAATAGTACCGTATTAGTGTGTTTTCTTATTGCTGTGCTTGTTGATAAATCTCAATCTAGTTTGCCTTGGAAAAATGGAAAGTTTTATCAAACTATTGCTACAGGTTATATATATGTAATAATGCCTGGTTGTTGATGTATGTGGTAATGTCATGGCATTTACATGGATCATACTGTTGACAATAGTGTAATACTGCTATAACCTAAGATGTGTGAAATTTCTCGGTTCTTTTTATTATAAACGAATGAATTTTTCATGTTTGTGTGTGTGTGTGTTCACCCACATAAATAGTTTTATAGATATTTTGATAACAATGGTTTATATATTAGATTTGATTCCTGGTGTTCGCTTTACTTGATTTCCCTTTATCCCAAGTTGCCATTCATTCATTGACCAAAATAATTAATTTCTTGTGTAACATCTGTTTATATTTATGCCAGTGAACATTGAGTTATTCGATAAATTGTCTACACAAAAATATTATATAAAACAATGAACACCTAAATTGCCATTCATTTCATTTAAGTAACTGCCTTTCTTTTGCAAAGGCTTACAGAAGAAGTAAACTACAGAATATCGTTCAGGTTACCATTTCCTTCCTGTTTTCTCCGATCACAGTCATATGATATTTGTATCCAACTATTTTATATTTACCAAAACATTCTGGTAACATGAATTGGTCTATTGGTGAGATCTAATGGTTTTGGAAGTTATGTAGGACTTACACTGTTGTAGTAATAGATTAGATTGTAATTTTCATATTATTTTGCAATTTGACTATGTTAATATTGTTCAGTTTCACTGTATTAGCAAGAACATAATCTATATAAAGCATTTATGCTTTCCACAATGTTTAAGTTAGTATTTCTGCAGTTGGGTGCATTTTATTTTAGTTTAATTGAGAAAAATGTAACTTGTTAACCATGCTACTAGCATGATGCACATGTGTTGATGTGAGCATATAAACTTTACTTAAATGATTCCATTTGTGAAGTGAATGCAAACGATTATTATCACCATCACTGTGCATATGGTTTAAATTATAATCTGAATCTTCTACTTTGTTGTGGAAAGCTAATGATGGTTTACAATCTGGTGTATTATTATTGTCGCTTTCGTAATTGTTGTATTCTCAAGACTAACAGGGTTGAATGCATTTCTACCATTTCATTTAAATAAATAAATTAATAGTTTACAGCCACTATTATTATTGTGGTTTGTGGTGGTGATATTGTTATTATTGTTGCCACTAGTACAACAACGTCTTGATGAACAAAAAGTGAGAAGTGAAAGCATTATGTTATGATATATTTAACTATTTATAACATTTGTGTTTACATTATATTCCTGTTAAAATACAGTGCAGAAATTTTTGTACAAAAGAAAAAAAATCCATCACATTACTTTGCATTATAAACAGATGGTGCCATAAATCCATGCGACATGTTTGGCTAATCATGCTTGGCTGGTTGTCTCCTTATAACCAATTTTGTTTGGGTCCTATGATTATTCCATTATATAGCTGGTCATGTTTTCCTGTTTATCTCCTTGTTACCAAATGACTCACAGAACCTTGTTGTTGTATTTTGTATCCTTTTTAGAAACGTTAAAAAAAGAAAATTTCATATGTTTTAAAACCTGTTGTTTAAGAATATCCTGCTGCTAAAATTGTTATGGGTATATTTGTTACAAGTAATTCATTGTGTTGATTTTTTATTGAGTTCGTTTGGATGACAATATTATGAAGGATATGAACCAGAAAGTTGGTATCCTCCTACAAATGAAAGACATCATCATGTTGATTTAGAGCATGATTATACATTTCTATTGTCAAAGATGATCAGGGAACTGAAGAAAATTCGTGACCAAGAAGGCCCACAATCAGTTGAAAACTGATCTCATCAGCAACCTATAGACATTTTACGACGATGAGGAAACATGATTTTACGACATTGTATATGATTCTGTTGTTATCTCATCACTTGTACAAGCAATTATATAATTTGTATTTTTTGCATGTATTTAATTTGCAATATATTTACAGTTTGTCTTCTTCTAGTTCACAACTATTACCTTTTGTATCGCTTTTTTTCCCAGTATATGGACTGAGCATGTGCATTATGTTCCAAGATTTTAGTGTTTATACATCGCAGAACATAATCTATCGTTCATATGGACTGATGGTGTATATGAATTTCTTTACATTATATGTATGACATGGATCAGCGTAATACTGTCCGGTTGTTCATATGTTGAGCTAGTATATGTCAAACCAGGTGTATGGACGGACTGTGTATGTCAGATGGACTGAGTAATTTTGGCAGAGCACGAGTATTGTGTTGCAGTCTGAAATGATATGTATGAATCTACTTTTTACATTATATGTATGTTAAGCTTGTATGTGTCAGAGCGTTGCTGCATGTTTTTTCGTACACTGAAGCAAAATGCCTTTTTTAGTTGATTTACCGCCATTTTTTAAGCAAAGCAAATATGTTTTGTTACACCACATAGATTGGTTTCACTTTTCGAGCATGTTCGCATTGGAGTTAGTTTTGTTAAATATATAGTGTTTGTTGACACATAGGCTTGAATTGTAAAACTATTGTTTCCACCAAAATTTTTGAAGACATTACTTTTTACGTGGGGATCGGAGATGCTCTTAGATCTAATATTTATTTGATTTTTCCTTTAAGTAAATTTAATAATGATTTAGGACTTGTAGAAGCTTATTTTATTAGTGCATTAATCCTTCGTGAATAGAATATGTATATACTTGGTTGCCTGTGATTTATATCATTACAATGGTAATAATTGCTAATTATCAAACTGGTTTACATGTTTAAACGTTAGTGTAATTTGATTTACAGTTTCCATAAAAATTTCACTTTCTTTAAATATAGTTAATTTTTCATCAAATTCAAATTTAAAATTAAAATTAACAAAGATATTTTTCTTTGGTAATAAACAATTTAACTGTCGGTTTTCCCACCGTTGTACGGTAATACTAGTATTGCGTGCACATACCAAAGAATGATACCATAATTGCTACAGTGTTTAGATCACTATCTCCCCCAAAATACGAATTTGCTAAATTAGGTCAAATTATAGAGGACGGAAATCCCATCCCTTGAGGATGCATGCTTCTTCCTTCCTATTCCTTGTAAGAAGCTTCTTCTTTGTTCTCTGCATGATTATACTAGCAACTCTATAGATCAACTAATTGATTAGCTCTTTGTCCTTGCTATTTTTTTGAAAACCCGATGTTCTGTTCCTTCCAAAATGGTGCATGATAGCTGTCAATGTTATCTGGCGAATGTGCACGCTCAGTGGTGAGAGCATGCACGATTTCATATAATTCAGTTTCTCCTCCAAGTTTCCCGTGTTTTGAGTCTGATTTTTTTTGCAGGTTTCATCCATGATTGTTGCGCTGAAATCACACTCGAAAAGTGTTTTTGTAGGATTTGGGATGAGTGTTACATAGAATACCATTGAGATTCACATTTAGACCCCATTTAGAGAGTCTGTCGATAGTGCGGAGTTTATAGTTCACTGCTCTATAGGTAGTAAACATCATTTTGGGGTTGTTTGCTTTTACACCAGATACTGTCAACGCAATCCTTTTGCTGTATGTTTCTGTCTGATGTTGTTCCAAGAAGACGATGCCGAGAACTGGTCATATGGGGAGTTAGATAAGCCCAGATGCCATTATTTAGTTTTAGGAGGATGTGAATGTGGTTTATATCAGGTTGTAGCACCTGCATGAAACTTAGTTTGTGTGTAGCTCACCTGCCATTAATATTGATTTTATCCATGGTGAAGTTATATCCATCAACTATTAGGGTGTCCCATCCCATTATGCTAATCAGGGAGTGTCTTTGTGTGTTCTTCCATAAATTAGTATACTTCCCATCCGCAAATCTGTGACGAAACAACGACTATAGGGTGTTCCAGAAAGAAAGGATATGTTTCCAAACGGACGAGGAGTTATTATCACACTTCATATTGTGGAAGTTGTATATATAACTGGCTTTCATCCATTCATCCCATAAAGTGTCAGCATGAATAATTTTCCATGCATGCTTTAGGACATAGGTTCGGCTCCTTAAAGTTGACGAGACCCTTCACTTTCATTCTTTGGCCTACATAGAATATCATAGTTGAATTTATGTAATACCCCCTCCACCTATTTCACAAATAGAATTGATAAATTCAATAGTGCAATCAGGGATCTGGAATGTTTGCTGCCATAACTTGATTTTGGTTGTTATAACCGTGTGAATAAGTTCAACTCTACCAACAAATGACAAGAGTTTCAAGTTCTAGTCATTAATTTTATCCTTAATGCGAACAATCAATTCACTATATTCCCTGTCGATTACGATATTAGACCATTGAGGGACTCAAGGTACTTAACATGGAGTTGGCTTTAACATATATCCAAATTGTGTAAAATGCTTTGCTTTTCGTGGCACAATTTATTGAAATAGCATTTATACTTTTGATTGTTGAGCTTAAGGCATGCATAGCTTTCAAGTTAGTTAAACATCATTTTGATAGTTTGGGCCTTTTGTTGTGTATATTTTATCATTATGATGAGGTCATTATCATATAGAAGGTTATGGAAATTAGGATGGTGTGTGTATATTGGTTGGAAGAGACCATTATGGCAAGACAACACCATTTGGAGAGAGAAACACTCCATGGCAATGGCAATGAGGTATAGGGAGAGAGGGTCTCCTTATCGACTGTCTTGATTAGGTGAGATGTAACCTTTAGGAACCCCATTTATAATGATGGAGATAGTCGAGGTAGGAATGCATTCCTTGATAAGCTCGATAATTGGTTTGGTAAATCCCATGCAGATTAGCATGTGGATTATGAAATGTTAGTTTTAAGGAAAAATTTATCTTCCCATTTCTTGTTGAATTGCTTAACTATTTCATAGGCCAAAAAGAATTTTCAGATATGTGTTACCTTTTAATGAAAGTCGATTGAAACTTAGAGACGAGATTAGGAAGGAACAGAAGAATACGATGGTACGTAACTTTGCTGAGGATTTTTTATATCAAGTTGCAACATGTACTAGCTATGTACTCCTAGATCTTACTGGGTTTATCAATTTTGGGAATAAGAGTAATGGACATGTGATTTATTTTTTGTACAAATTTCCCAATTAGGAATGATTCTTGAATGGCTATTAATATCTGTTTCTTTATTTGTTGCCAATGCAATTTGAAGAATTTAGCATTCCACCCATCGGCCTCTGGGGTGCAGTCATCATGGACCGAGAAAGCAACAACCCTAACCTCCTGTTTAGATAATGAATTCAATAACAGATCAACACTTTCATCGTTGACTAAGAGTCGGGAGTTCACATGGGGTAAGTCACGATTGCAATTCCTGTTGTGCAATCCAGTAAAGAATTGTATGGCTGATTCCTCAAATAATTGCAAGTTAGCTAATGTTTCACTATTATTTGTCTAGAGCATTAAAGTAGTTATTGTAATTTTTGCGAAATGACATTTTGGTATAGAAAAATTTAGAGCATTCATCCCCTTGGGTTAACTAATTGAATTTCTCCTCATGCATCAACTCAATGGCTCGATTGTGCAACGCCGTGTTGAGTTGAGACCGATAACAAAAGTAATCACAATTGAGGTTGTCATCGAAAGGGTTCAAATCAAATGCTTTAATAGTTGCTTCACACCGAGATTCTAGTGTTTTAAGAGCATTCCAGGGTTTTGTTCTAGATTTATTCCACTATTTAAATATAAATTTAGCGGTCGTAAGTAGACAAAGAAGAGTGTACAATCCCATCCCTTCGGTTAAGGAGATGGACAGTAGATATAGGGATTCTTTATAATCTTCATATAGGTGCCATGAATCAACGTATCTGAAAGGGATGCTTTTTGATTGAACCACAGTTTTATTGAAAGTGATATTTAAGGGACAGTGGTCATTAGGTGAGCTATTCATGACCTCAACTTTAAGGTTGGGGATGTTATTAATTATATCCACGTTTATAGGGACATGATCCAGTCTACAACTAATCTTTTTAGCCTCACCACTCCTCTATGTATATTAAAGACCCATATGGCAAGCTTCAATCAGCCTTGTTGTAGAAATACAACGATTAAATTTTGATACCTATGCCAACTTAATGGTAACCCCACCTTTCATCTCATTAGTTTGTAGAACTGCATTAAAGTCACCAAGCACCCTCAATTCATTTTGAATTATTTTAGATAGATTGACCGAAGTGTTCCAAAGTTTCTTTCTTATTGATGCCTAATTATTGGAAAAAATGAAAGAGAATGTAAATTTTAGGCCATCGACATTTGAGACATCAACTATGAGTTATAGGTCATCAGCCGAGATACTATTCACAGTCCAAATGGACTTGATCCTAAAAACCATAATTCTCCCTGTAGATGAAAAAGAATTATTATTGAGACTGCCCTGTTCATTACCCATAGAGCTTTCAAAAGTTGCAAAGGTAACAACTCCAAGTTTATTTTCAAGAACAACGATAATAGTGGGATTATGCTTATTTCTAAAATTAAAGAGGTCCAGCTGATAGGTATCCCTGTTCAGACCTCTGACATTTGAACATAGCATTAACATTAAGAGGTTGCTGCTTTGCTCCTTGTAACAAGAGAGTAATCATCTTGGTTGATAACTAGATTTTGTTTGACTTTGTAAAATTATTGAACTGAATTCGGATTGGGTTTATTAATGTTCTCAACCTGGGGGGTTGGGTTTCCTTATTTGCAGATTCAATGCCTTCCAACTAAATATCTAACTTGTGAATGTCATCTAACTTTTCAGGTTCCTGATCGATAATCTCCACAAGCGGCTAAGTAACCGGATGTAGTTGAGTCGAATGAGCATGTGAGGAAGGTGCCTCCTTGGGGAGAGGGGGATGATTTTGCAGTGGAGGAATATATAAATATATACACATACACATACATATTTACACATATATACACTGCTAGCTAATTAAAACAACACTTGAATTGTATATTGTATGTTCAAATGCAACTCATTTTCATTTTTTATACCTTTAATATCTCTTTTAATTATTATGTACATTCAAAATTTTAGCATAATGCTGCAAAGACCTGCTTGCTGATAAGTTGCAATTTTAAACTCTGCACCACGTTCCAATGTACTTTCAGTTCATAAGCCGTTTTATGAGCATGCACATCTGATTTTGCTACTATTAAGTCAGGTAATAATCATTATAACGAGATATATTAACGATTGGCTGATAATTTAGTATATGATTATTCTCTTATTTTTATTTTATATATTTGTTTTAGATGAGGTACTACGGTAAACATGTTTATTATTCAGTAATGTGATGGCCCGCCCCGCACCAACCGACATTCCCAAAGAAATGCACTGTACCGATGTCCAACCAGCACAGGACGGTCTTCAAAGAAAGGAAAAAGGGAAGGAATTTGAACGGTGAACCAACAAAGAACCTGTAGTATATCTCACAGCGCATGGAATAAAATATAATAATAACATAACTTGATATAAAACAGGTGAGACAGTGCATAAGATGAAAACTAAACCATCATAGCAGCGGAAAGTTCAAATACATCTTATGATCCGAAACTTCATTATTACAACTTCTAAAACTGTCTCTAAAGCAAAATAGGAAGGTACACTACTAATGCCCAAAGTAGTGACCAGCAACAACAAAGGGAGATTATATATATATATATATATATATATATATATATATATTATACGTGGAAGCCTCCTGCTCATCTCCGGTATAGCTACTCATACATAATCACCTGACCTGTCTCTATTCTGCCCGTTAAAGAGCACCCAGAGCAATAAGAAGAAACATAAAGTTACGGGGTCAAACAAAAGTCTGGTATGAGCGATAAGCAAAAAAACAGAATAATAACAGGTATACGTAACCATACCTGAACTTGCAACCAAAGAGTTAGCACAACAGGATGTACAATACTCCAAGGTGACACTAACACATGGTGTGGAAATAATGGGGAGGGGGTATGCATGTTATGGTGATAGCAAACATCAAACATAGAAATCATCCTCATATCTCTCATTCAGTGCGTAAAGCATACGATATCTACCACTTTGATCACCCAATCCTTTGCTACGATCACTCTGCCCCATGGAGTCACGATGACCCCACTGTACTGATCCATAGCCACTAATCCTTTGTTATGTCCACTCTGTCCCGTGGAGTCATAACAACTCCACTGCACTGGCTCATAGCCTTGCTATGATCACTTTGCCCCCATGGAGTTATAACAACCCAATTGCACTGCTCCATAGCCACTAATTCGTCTCTCAATGGTGAGTCAAAGCTATAGACATCGATAACCCCTTAGCACACGTCCCGCAGCAAAATCCAACTCAGGAAGTTAACTCGTTGGTTCCCATCTGGACCCTGAGTTATACTTCCTATTTGGACTACCTTTGCATCTCGGGTTTTGGTCATCTCCGGTTCAATCTCCATCCAGTTCGGTCCTTTTGAGGCGGTTCGGATCAGTCGTGGTTGCCTCTCTCCCATTCATGAACTTATGGTCGGTTCGTGGTCATCGCATCGGGTCGGGTCAGCTTCCCCCACCGGTTCGGGTCATGGTATTCTTCCTCCAGCGATTCAGATTGTAAGCTCCAAGGTCCTAGTCGGTTAAGTTCGTGATTCCTCTTCGGTTTCGTTCGGAGCTGGCTTCTCGGTTTGTTGGGAACATCCGGGTCGGGTCGTGCCACCATGCCAAGGTCGTAGCTCCAATTCAACTCAATCAGGAGGAGGTGGTTCAGGTCGGGGACTTCTGGTGTGAGCGGTTCGTAATATATGAGGCACGAGCGGGTCAGTTCGTGCTTCCTCCCCCCTCCCCTCGATCCGATCCGGTTTCTGCACCATTTCCTGCAACTTTTCCAGTGATTTTTCTACATCGTACGACGGCGTTTTCGACCAATCTAACTTTGTTAAGCAATCACAAAATATTCCAAACATTCATAGCAACATGTATAATCGACCATAACACCAAAACAACAATTTAACATGTCAATATGGATCAAACATACCCCAAAAACCATGTTTTCCCCTTAATCCCCTTAATCATGATTCAACCATATAATTAGCAAAACATGTCCAAACTAACCCAAATTTCTAACAGAGGCATAAAATAATATTTTAGAATTTTACAAATTTTTCTGAGCCATAATTTCGCTAATTATCACTAATCACCCCTAATTAGCCGTAATTAGTGAAAAACAATGCAAATCACTCACCCTAGCCACAAATAAAACTTTAGATCTAAAACTCTACTGTTTTGGGGCGTTTTCCTATGCAACGCAGCAGCTCCAACTTTGATTTGGTGATGATTTTCCACATTTGATGTAGATCTTCTTAATTAGTGATTAGAAGGTGATTTGGGATGATTTTAGAAGGTGGAGGACATTGTTGGGGTTGAAGAGAGGTAAGTGGCGGCTGTAAAAATGAATAAAAACTGAATTCCCTAACCCTATCATCCCTCTCATCACCCTAGTCCTGAAATGGGTTATGGGCCTTGCTGCTAATCACTTTAATACGGCCCGGTTAAGCTATTTTTCACCTTCCAAACCTTATTTCAGCCATATCTCCCAAAAGGCAAGTCCGTTTGATAATTGTGACCACTCCACGGAAAGGTAAACCATTATCTAAATCTAATAGAAGTGGTTTCAGGCCAAAACTCCTTACCAATCAAAAGTTATAGGCGAAATAAGATTCGCTAGGGGCAAAACAGTCATTTAAAAATCGGCAAAAATCGTGAACATGGAAAATGACCCCAATAGTCGTTCCCCAAAGTTACACAACCATACGACCTCATATGAAATTGAAATAAATATTCTACGATCCTCCGATGCGTAGAATGCGGGTAGTTACATTCTCCCTCTCTTAAGAAATTTCGCCCCCGAAATTCCTGAATTAAAACATACAACGGGTCCCGCATGCCTAACAGCTATGTACAAACACTCGAACACACAAAATAACACAACAAGTCTATCCTAGCATGCAGAATAGCTAAATTGAAATTAAAATCTGACCAGGCAACGAGTTCTGGATACGACTTCCTTATGCTCTTCTCTGTTTCCCAAGTACAGTCATTTTCATTCTCGCCCCACTGAACCTTGACCAGTTTCACCACCTTCCTTCGAAGTTGCTTCGTATCATGCTTGACAATATGAATCAGCTTGCGGTTCCCAACCGCCTCGGGTTCTACTTCGATGTCATCCAACTGATCCAGTGAAATAGTCATATATTGGTCGTGCATGAACTTCCTTAACTGGGAAACATGAAATACGTTGTGAACTCCCGCCATCTTGTTAGGTAATTCAACTTTATATGCTAAATTCCCAACTTGCTCGAGAACTAGGAACGGACCAACAAATCTTGGTGTTAACTTGCCTCTCCTACCAAATCGAATCACGCTCTTTAACGGAGAAATCTTGACAAACACCAAGTCACCAATGGAAAATTTTAGATCTCTTCTCCTCTTATCATCATAACTCTTCTGCCTATCTTGAGCAGCCTTCATTCGCTGTTGGATTACCCTGGTCTTGTCTGAAGTTTCTCTTATCACATCTGGCCCAAGCACAAACTTCTCACCGGTTTCTAACCAACATGATGGTGAGATGCACGGTCTTCCATACAAAGCTTCAAATGAAGCCATACCAATACTGGATTGATAACTATTATTATATATGAACTCCACTAGATGAAAATGGTCATCCCAAGACCCTCCAAAATCCAATATACAAGCTCTCAAGAGATCTTCTAACACTCGATTCACCCTCTTTGTCTGATCGTCGGTTTGAGGATGGTATGCGGTACTGAGATGTAAATCTGATCCTAAAGCCTCTTGTAAGCTCTTCCAAAATCCAATAGTAAACAACGGATCTCGGTCACCTACAATGCCTTTGGGTATTCGATGAAATCTCACTACCCACTTCATATACAGTTCCGCTAACTTAGTCGTCGTTCTATTCGACTTGACAGGTATAAACCTTGCACTCTTGGCTAATCGGTCCACAATCACCCAAATGATATCATGGCCCGATCTAGTCCTTGGTAACCCATCAATGAAATCCATTGAGACTTGTTCCCATTTCCATTCTGGAATTTCTAATGGTTGCAACAAACCACTAGGCTTCTTCTGTTCGGCTTTAACTAGTTAGCAGTTCATACATTTGGATATAAACTTCCCAACGTCTCTTTTCATTCCTTCCCAGTAGTAGGTCTGCTTCATGTCTCGATACATTTTATTACCACCAGAATGAATAGAAAGTTTTGAGTGATGACATTCTCTAAGCACTTCATCTCTCAATCCATTGACATTGGGCACAACTAGTCTTGCATTCCTTCAAAGCCATCCATCTCGATCAAGCCCATACTTGTTCATCTCCTCGTTGATTCCCATTTCTAACTTGGAGATGATTTCTAATAGATTAGGATCGTCCCTCTGACTGGAACCAATCCGCTCAATCAAAGTGGATCTAATCGTCAAACTCGCTAGCATTTCTGGATCAAATTCGCACTTTGGTCTGAAATCATACCCAGCGATATACTCCAGTTGCTTCCATTCTAAAAACATAGCCCCTAAACTGGCATGTCTTCCACTCAATGCATCAGCTATTGCATTGCCCTTTCTTGATGTACATGCGATATCGAAATCATAGAAAGCCAAGAATTCTAACCATCTCTACTGACGGAGATTTAGATCCTTCTGAGAGAAAAGATACTTTAATGACTTATGATCGGTAAACAACTCGTGTAACAACCCGTATTTTTACGGATAATAATTAATTAATTTAATTATTTAAATAATGGTTTAGAGAATTTAATGGTTATTTAATTGAATAATATTGAATATTTAATTAATATAATAATTGAATAATATATTAAATTCTGAAAAAATCAGAAATAGTGAATTGACAATATAATGTGAACTGGACAATTCAAAATATACAATCCAGTTTGGAATTGAATTCGAATAACGAATATATTATATAAATGATAGTTTGAACGTATAATTATATTATAATTAAATTCGAGCTCGAAATAGCGCGGCAGTTCGCTATTTGGCGATTTGAACTTCAACTGAATGTACAGGGTCCGTTTTAAATCGGATTTCTGTGAAACAAGAAACGTATGGAGCTGGTGAAGTATATTATTCTAATGGAAGAGAAAAATCGGGATTTCATTGCGTAGATTTTGATTTATGTCCAAATCAAATTTTAGAAAAGTCGCCATGGAATTCCTTTATAATTTATAACGATTTATTTATATTTTTAAAAGGGTTTTTCAATATAAATTGAATATCCATTCAACCAGGATTTGAATATCGAGTTATAAATCCCATTGGATCTGTATGATATTCTAGTGTGGATATATACGATAATATTTATTTTTAAATATTTAATTTAATTATTTTTAAATATATTTATATACTTAAATGGGTTATTTAGCGCTTTAAAAATAGCCAGTTTTGCAAACGACCTCTGTTTTCGACGAAACTGATTTTGTTAGATCCGCAACATTAAATTTTTGTTAGATTTCAATTTCCGTTATTTTTGAAGTCAGTATGTGGCCATACGGATTTTTAATGTAAAAAACAGTCGATATTTTGACGGTTAAAAATACGCTGTGTGAGCATACGGAGTCGGAATTCGACGAAACCAGTTTCATTGGGTCCGTAATGTCGAACTCTAGCTGCATGTCCAGTTTTGTGATTTTTGGATATCGTGTGTGAGCACACGGATTTTTAGAAGGAAAATACAAGTGATGTAAAAATAAATAAAAACATTGAATGAATAAGGCTCTTACAACAAGCCATATTTTAAACTATAAATACCCTCACATTTTATCTTCTAAACCTAACTCCTCTGTCAACAGAAAAGCGCCGCAACAATTTCTTTGTTCAACGTAAAATATCCATCTTCAAAAATCAAAGTAAAATGGTAGAAAGTTCTATAAATCTCGTGATTTATATATTTGCAATCGTCACAACTGGTTCTTCAATTTCATATGAATTTTAGGTTAATCGAAGTCCTACTCGTTCACTGGAAAGTATCGATGTCAACTGGGGTTCAACATCGCAGAGGATTTAAGCGTTAATCCTCGAATTGGATATCATTTTTGAAATCAGAAGATCGAATAGCTTTGTCTTTGTTTTTGGGGATTTATCCAAAATAAAAAGTGTCGATCTTTTGTTTGAGCATCAACAAACTTCAGAGAACGGACTCGCCATCATTGGTGCGAGTTGAAGGATGTTTACACAAGGAAGAAGAGGAAGGAGAGAGGTGAATTTAGATGGTTTTTTTTTATTTTTAGTGGTGTAATTAAGGAGTATGGAAGGAGGGAAAGATCGACAAATAGAAAGAGGAATATTTGTAAAACAAATATAAAGGAAATTATTTGTAAAACAAAGATAAAGGAAAATATTTGTAAAACAAATATAAAAGGAAAATATTTGTAAAACAAATAGAAAGAGGAATATTTGTAAAACAATTACAAATAAAATAGAAAGGGAAATTTTTGTAAAACATTTACAAATAGAATTATAAAAGGAAAAGGATTTTATAAAAGGAAATAATTATAAAATCAAAGAGTTGAAAAGAGAATTATTTGTAAAACAAATATAAATGAAAATATTTGTAAAACAAATATAAAAGGAAAATATTTGTAAAACAAATAGAAAGAGAAATATTTGTAAAACAATTTACAAATAGAAATAAAAAGGGAAATATTTGTAAAACGTTTACAAATGGAATTGGAAAGGGAAATATTTGTAAAACATTTACAAATAGAATTTAAAAGGAAATATTTTTAAAGCATTTACAAATAGATTAAATAGAAATATTTATTTAGAAAATAAATAAAGTTATACAAGGAAATATTTGTTTAGGAAATAAATAGAATTATCAAAAGAGAATTATTTGATAAATAAATAGAATTGTATAAAAAGAGAGAAAAGAGAATTTTACACTAGGAAAGTTCAGACCTGTGCTTCGCACACGGGTATAACAGAATATGAATTTAAAGTGAATATTTAAGAGAAATCTGTTTTAATAGATAAAGTAAGAAGATTAATTTATAAATAAGGTTTTATAAATTAAGTAACATATTTATCCTCGGATAAATAGAATATATAAGTCAGGACTTATATAGAGAAGTAAGAATCGATTTCAACATCGATATTTGAAACCGAATATGGACGTACAGTTAATCAAAGGAGTTAATCAAAATGTGTTAATCAAAAGGAGTTAGAGGAGTTAATCGAATTATAGTTAATCGATTAGAGTTAGAGTTAATTGATTAGAGTTAGAGTTAATCAGTTAGAGTTAATCAGTTAGAGTTAACCAGTTAGAGTTAATCAGTTAGAGTTAATTGATTAGAGTTAAATCGAACTAGAGTTATTCGAATAGAGTTAATCGAACAAGAGTTAGTCGAATATTTGTTATATCGAATAGAGTTAATTGAATTAGTGTTAGTCGGGTTTGAGTTATTCGAATATAGTTTATTCGAAGAAGGAGTTATCGAATAAGGTTATTCAAAGAAGAGAATTAATCGAATATAGTTTATTCGAATAGAGAAAGAAATTATCGAATATTAGTTATTCGAAAGGATTTAATCGAATATTAGTTATTCGAAAGGAGTTAATCGAATATTAATTATTCGAAAGGAGTTATCGAATATTAGTTATTCGAAAGGAGTTATCGAATATTAGTTATTCGAAAGGAGTTGATCGAATATTAGTTATTCGAAAGGAGTTAATCGATTATAGTTTATTCGAAAGGAGTTAATTGATAAGAGTAAATTAATTAGAGTTAATTGAATAGAGTTAATCCAGTAGGGTTAATCAAATAGAGTTAATCAAATAGAGTTAATAGAATTGAGTTAATCAAATAGAGCTAACTGATAAGAGTAAATCAATTAGAGTTAATTGAATAGTGTTAATTGAATAAAGTTAATCGAATATGGCTATTCTAAGAGAGATTATCGAATATAGTTTATTCGAATATAGTTTATTCGAAGGAAAGAGTTATCGAATAGAGATTTATTCGAAAGAGAGTTACGTAAGGAATTCTGTTAAAGATTTAAAAGATAAACTTTGACTATTTCGAAGTTAAAACGTTGTTCAGTTAAGGTCTAAGAGGTAATTATCCCCAACTTGATCGACTTCCTTCTTAACTGAGGAATGGTAAGATTTGATAGTGAATGATGGTTAAGTGAATTTAGTTAATGAGTGAAATGTTTTGAGTTGGCATGGTGATGTTTGAGTTAAACATCAGTTTAAATCCAGTGAAGGAGTTTTGGAAATGTTTTCCAAATAAGAATCAGAAATGTTTTCTGATAATAGAAAATAAGAATTTAGAATATATGGAAATAGGAGATAAGTAAATTAATGAACTAAAGAGATAAATGTTAAATGATGATTGATCGATAAAATTTCCATCTGGAAATAATATCATTGTTTGCACACGTGTTTTTCTTTAATAGTTAAATCACAGACTATCAAAGTTTTGACCATTTTTCCTTTGTCAATACGGAGAGACCGGTTGGATTCTTATCCAAAGAACCACTCCGTATGGGTGTTAGCATTTCGAATCAAATAGATCGAAGTTAAATTGAAGACGGAGTAAAGTGCAAGGGCTGTTGTATAAGTCCTAGGTAGAGATTGCCTAGGATGGATGTACGGAATAGTGCCTTCGGTTTGTCCAGTCCCAGGACAACTTGAATGGATGAATGTTTGACAGATTATATCTGGTAGATCACATAAGTTGATCGTTTCAAACGTATTTACGTTGGTGGCGGAGGAATTCATTTCTCTTAGCTTATACCCGTGGTATTTTTGGGGAAATCAATTTGTGATTTGACGGGTATGATGATGTGGCATTCAAAGTGAATGAATGAGTAATCTGTTCAAAGATACGTTATGACCTCCAGCCTCATCAACTGGGAAATGACAGAAATTGGGGAGGCAGCTTGGCTAAGTGGTTCGCAACCAATTAGGGTATATTTTCACCATCTAGATAATATTCATATTTGTCACTTCTTTCAATTCTGTAACTCCCGGGAATGGTTATGTTGGAATACTAACCGAGGGGTGGCAATATATTCGATACTCAAGCGAAATGAGTGGTCGGTTATGTGTGGCTGAGTTGCAAGATGTTCTTGTTGAACTCCAGTGTATCGCTTCTAGAGTACACTGATCGAAAGGTGGATCCATACCTTGTCGTAGTTGGAAATCCATTACCCAATAAGAGCCCACGGTTTTGATTGTATATTATATATGTAGAACATTAGGTGCAAGCGTTTCTACTAGATTGATATTACTTGTGTTAGACATTATTATAATATCAGAATATTATTGTTTTACAAATGATTATCCTTTGTTTCAAAAGGATTTTTGAAAGTTAAATCAAATCATTTGAGTTTACTTACACCAGTCACATGACTGACCCGGAGTTTATTTTGTTTTGTTTTTCCTAAACTCTTGGGTGCCCAATTTTGTATGGGCAGTCAAGTAGTCGGGATTTACAGATACTTGAAGAGCTGGAGCAGGAGGCTTCAAAATTATATAGCTATTGTTTTTCCGCTGTGTTGTAAGTGCTGTACTTTGGAAATGATATGTATATTCAAGTACAGATTTATATTTCAAAAATATGTTATGAAATATATGTATTCGTTCCGCTGTGAGATTCGTGTTTACTCAGATGTTGTATGTTCTTCTTCTTCTTCAATTCTAAGTTTCTATCTTATCTATCCTCACCCTCTAATTTTTTTCATGGACTATCCGGTGTTTCCGATGCTTGAATAGTCGACATAGTGTTGTATGCCGATATCCAGGATTGCAAAAACCCCGGGTCATTACAGTGGTATCAAAGCAAAGGTTAAGTAATTACCTTAGCTCTGTGGCGTAACTCAGTAGAGATGGGGTTAGCAATGCCCTAGATTGAGTTGAGTGTATATATACGAGTGAACGTATTTGTTATTCAATATAAAATGGTTTTATATTATGGAGATTTATTGGTTGTGTTGTTTATGGGTTCTGGTCGATCAGTTTGATCCACTGTATTGGTAGGGGTTCATAAACACTCGAATACGATGGGTCGACACGATATGTTTGAAAAGAGGGTAAATGAAACAATTTTACCCATATTATATTTTGATATAAAGGAATTATATTGAAATCATTATAATATGTTGGATATATTGGTTGTTATTATAATCGAGTAAGATTATAATTGAACGGTTATGTAAATAACCAATCAAAATTCACATAAGTGTAATATATGAAATAAGATGAAGTAAATCTGAATTTAGAATCAGAATTGGAATTAAAGGTTGGAAAAGTGTTTGTAAATGGAATTGAATTGAATAAATGAGAATTTTAAAATCCTGGGAGATTTTAAATTGGTTACAAGCATTGAAAAGGATATTTTGAAATGAATTTCAAAATGGAAGTGTTTAAATATGGTTTTGAAATTGTTATAGTATTGAACTCACTTTGATAGCTGGGAAATAACTCTGATGATGTTGGCCACATCCTCAGTGTTCATTTTCAAATTCTAAAGTGACGGATTACTACCAGAGATATTGTTTTTGAATTGAAATTTGGAAAAGCAATTGGAATTAAATTAAATCAATTATGTGAAAATCGAATTGAATTAGAAGATAATGATATCGAGTAAGTTGAATTGTTGAGTAAGAATTTTGAATTGAGATTGGAATTGGAGTTTGAATGGAATTCGACTTGGATAAAGCGAATGGTTGTATTTGAGGATAAATTGATCTGAGTTTGATTTGAATAATATTGGTATATGCTGAATTGGCAGCAGATGGAAAGGATATAATGATATGCCCGACAAAAAAGGTAGAAGTTTATATTTGATATAAACATGAGATTTATAAGCCGATTTGGCAAGTCGCTTAGCTGTTTGATTTTCTTTTGGATTGGAGAAGGCCTAGAGAGGCGAGTAGTAGATGTACCGATCGACTAGTACAAAGGAGGTGCTAACGAAATTTTTCGAAAAGTTAAGGTGTTAGAAAATTTTCAGGATTTTTGAAAATTTTCGTTAGTAGGAATGAATAAATATTTAATTGAGAATAAATTGATTCAGTTGAAACTGGAGTTAAGAAGTGAACAAATAAGTTCTAACCAGTTAATAGGGTTAGTTTTCTACCTTAGTAATTTCGAGGACGAAATTATTTTAAGGGGGGAAGAATGTAACAACCCGTATTTTTACGGATAATAATTAATTAATTTAATTATTTAAATAATGGTTTAGGGAATTTAATGGTTATTTAATTAAATAATATTGAACATTTAATTAATATAATAATTAAATAATATATTAAATTCTGAAATAATCAGAAATAGTGAATTGACAATATAATGTGAACTGGACAATTCAAAATATATAATTCAGTTTGGAATTTAATTCGAATAACGAATATATTATATAAACGACAGTTTGAACGTATAATTATATTATAATTAAATTCGAGCTCGAAATGGCGCGGCAGTTCGCTATTTGGCGATTTTAACTTCAACTGAATGTACAGGGTCCGTTTTAAATCGGATTTCTATGAAACAAGAAACGTATGGAGCTGGTGAAGTATATTATTCTAATGGAAGAGAAAAATCGGGATTTCATTGTGTAGATTTTGATTTATTTCCAAATCAAATTTTAGAAAAGTCGCTATGGAATTCGTTTATAATTTATAACAATTTATTTATATTTTTAAAAGGGTTTTTCAATATAAATTGAATATCGATTCAACCGGGATTTGAATATCGAGTTATAAATCCCATTGGATCTGTATGATATTCTAGTGTGGATATATACGATAATATTTATTTTTAAATATTTAATTTAATTATTTTTAAATATATTTATATACTTAAATGGGTTATTTAGAGATTTAAAAATAGCCAGTTTTGCAAACGACCTCTATTTTCGATGAAACTAATTTTGTTTGATCCGCAACATTAAATTTTTGTTAGATTTCAATTTCCGCGATTTTTGAAGTCAGTATGTGGCCGTACGGATTTTTAATGTGAAAAACAGTCGATATTTTGACGGTTAAAAATACGTTGTGTGAGCATACTGAGTCGGAATTCGACGAAACCAGTTTCGTTGGGTCCGTAATGTCGAACTCTAGCTGCATGTCCAGTTTTTTTATTTTTGGAAATCGTGTGTGAGCACACGGATTTTTAGAAGGCAAATACAAGTGATGTAAAAATAAATAAAAACATTGAATGGATAAGGCTCTTACAACAAGCCACATTTTAAACTATAAATACCCTCACATTTTATCTTCTAAACCTGATTCCTCTGGTCAACAGAAAAGCGCCGCAACAATTTTTTTGTTCAACGTAAAATATCCATCTTCAAAAATCAAAGTAAAATGGTAGAAAGTTCTATAAATCTCGTGATTTATATATTTGCAATCGTCACAATTGGTTCTTCAATTTCATACGAATTTTGGGTTATTCGAAGTCCTACTCGTTCGCTGGAAAGTATCGATGTCAGCTGGGTTTCAACATCGCGGAGGATTTAAGTGTCAATCCTCGAATTGGATATCGTTTTGGAAATCAGAAGATCGAATAGCTTTGTCTTTGTTTTTTTTGGGATTTATCCAAAATAAAAAGTGTCGATCTTTTGTTTGAGCATCAACAAGCTTCAGAGAACGGACTCACCATCATTGGTGCAAGTTGAAGGATGTTTACACATGGAAAAAGAGGAAGGAGAGAGAGGTGAATTTAGATGGTTTTTGTTTGATTTTTAGTGGTGTAATTAAGGAGTATGGAAGGAGGGAAAGATTGACAATGGCACTTTGGGTTTGCAGGTTCGAATGTTTTACTAGAATGGTGATGGATCCTGGGTGACACAGTTTGAAGAATTGGAGTGCGAGGAAAATGAAAATGGTATGGAGAGGAAGAGAATGAGATTAGGTGATTATTGGTGATTTTCATTTGATTTTAAAATGGAAGATAGTGGAGACTAGGGTATTGAAATGTATGGAAATGATGGAGGGAGAAGCAGCTGTCGGGTTCGACAGTTTTGGGAAGAAGCAAATTCGGTGCGGGTTATTTTGGTTTGGCATTTCAGTATGAGATGGGACAAATGGTTGGTAAAGCCCAATTAATTTAAAAAGAAATTTATTTTATTTTAATTAACGATGTACAAACTTGTGTAAGCTATAACTTTATCATACATTATCAGAATTGGACAAAACTGAAAAGTCGGTATACGACTTTAAGAAGGATCAATAATATGGATATGCGGAATGTATGTGATAAACTAACTTGTATATTTACAATAGTTATGAAAATAAATATGATATAGTGAAATATATCACAAATAAAAAGAAGTAAAGTAAAGTAATAACACCAGGGCTTTTTATACTGGTTCGGAGCACCATCCTACGTCCAGTCCCAGACCTCTCTCTGGATTTTCATTAATCAACAACCTCGCTTCACCCGGAGGAACAGGTTCACAACACACCACTTGATTTCATGAGCTACAAGCTTACCCACTTGATTTCACGGGCCACAAGCTTACCCACTTGATTTCACGGGCCACAAGCTTACCCACTTGATTTCACGGGCCACAAGTTTACCCACCTGATTTGAACAGCTATAGGCTTACCGGAATTTCAATACAAAGTAGTTGATGATTGACTATATATTGTCTTCAATACACGGACTAGTCACTTGTAGTACACCCTTCCTATAATCTTATCCTCGAGTATATACTTTGAATACGTAGATTTAAGGAAGTAGAATGCTTGTTGAATCAAATGATATTAAATTGATTCAAGGATTCAACAAGTATTTGAAATTTGTAGAGCTTTTGTTTTGCAAAGAATATGAAAATGCAATTCAGAAATTAGAGAGAATATAGAATGATTTCCGTTATTGTAAAACAAGTTTGAAGTTGTTTATATAATAGTAGAAAGGTGGTAATTCTTCATGAAGAGTTTCTATAAAAAGTTATGTCCATTTCCTTTGATTATTGAATAGAAATCTCTTCACAAATAGAAGCAACCTTTCAGAAAAAGCTTGTTGTTTGAAAACGGTTGACAGGTAAAAAATCAGCGGTCGACTGGTTGAATTTAAAAAACCCAGAAAAATACCCGTTATGTGCAAAATTACACAGGCCGGTCGACTGGTCCGTATTCACCGGTCGACTGGTTCGGGTGAGAAAAATTTTATTTCCAAAACAGAAACATGAACGGTCGACTGGTGGTATTTCGGGCGGTCGACCGTTTTATTGCTGTGGACCAGAGGACCTCGGTCCACAGTCTAGATCACTCTGCACTCTTTCCGGTCGGAGCCTGGACCGTTTGGGCTTTTTCTGTGACTTTTCAATTCCTCAAATATACAGATTTCAGCAACGAAGATATTATATTGTTTTGTGCATTCGTGTTATACTTTGAGGATAGATTTTAACATATTTCTAACACGATTCAAAGTAAAAAACCTTATCTCTATGAAATGATCTTCATTGCACCTTTATATGTTGGCAACGATCAAAATCTTGTCTCAACATTCTCCCCCTTTTTGATTAATGACAACACCTTAGATTTTCTCCCTCTAAATATAAAGCTCCCCCTGAATTTCTGCAACATTTGTTAGTTCATAATATAAATAATCTTACCTTTTGATTCCTGCATTAACAAATGTTAGCACACATATACTATTACCATGTTAAGAACATAATTTTAAATGATAGTATATGTAACATGAATGATATGAATAATCATAAGAGAAAATATTTGTCCCCCTTTGTCATCGATTAAAAAGAATAAATACTATAATAAGCACAGTAATCGAGAGTAGTAGAGAATACAAATAATTGTAGCACCTTTAGGAGATACAGAATAACCTTCTCTTTGCTGTGGTGTACCGATTGTGATCTGACTTTATCCATGAGACACTTGTTTCCTTGCTCTCCTGATTCTGCTTTGTTGCTCTTCCATTTTCTAATTCCCTGGCTAGATTTCTTTATTGCCATTTGTTCTAGGATGTTGTTATGATCTCTAGAACACCAGGCTCTGATACCAATTGAAAAAGTCGATATACGATTTTAAGCAGGATCAGTAATATGGATATGCGGAATGTATGTGATAAACTAACTTGTATATTTACAATAGTTATGAAAATAAATATGATATAGTGAAATATATCACAGATGAAAAGTAGTAAAGTAAAGTAATAACACCAGGGCTTTTTATACTGGTTCGGAGCACCGTCCTACGTCCAGTCTCAGACCTCTCTCTGGATTTTCACTAATCAACAACCTCGCTTCACCCGAAGGAACAGGTTCACAACACACCACTTGATTTCACGGGCTACAAGCTTACCCACTTGATTTCACGGGCCATAAGCTTACCCACTTGATTTCACGGGCCACAAGCTTACCCACTTGATTTCATGGGCCACAAGCTTACCCACCTGATTTGAACGGCTACAGGCTTACCGGAATTTCAATACAAAGTAGTTGATGATTGACTATATATTGTGTCTTCAATACATGGACTAGTCACTTGTAGTACACCCTTCCTATAATCTTATCCTCGAGTATATACTTTGAATGCGTAGATTTAAGGAAGTAGAATGCTTGTTGAATCAAATGATATTAAATTGATTCAAGGATTCAACAAGTATTTGAAATTTGGAGAGCTTTTGTTTTGCAAAGAATATGAAAATGCAATTCAGAAATTAGAGAGAATACAGAATGATTTCCATTATTGTAAAACAAGTTTAAAGTTGTTTATATATTAGTAGAAAGGTGGTAATTCTTCATGAAGAGTTTCTATAAAAAGTTATGTCCATTTACTTTGATTATTGAATAGAAATCTCTTCACAAATAGAAGCAACCTTTCAGAAAAAGCTTGCTGTTTGAAAACGGTCGACAGGTCAAAAATCAGCGGTCGACTGGTTGAATTTAAAAAACCTAGAAAAATAGCCGTTATGTACAAAAATACACAGACCGGTCGACTGGTCCGTATTCACCGGACGACTGGTTCGGGTGAGAAAAGTTTTGTTTCCAAAACAGAAACATGAACGGTCGACTGGTGGTATTTCGGGCGGTCGACCGTTTTATTGCTATGGACCAGAGGACCTCGGTCCACAGTCTAGATCACTCTGCACTCTTTCCCGGTCGGAGCCTGGACCGTTTGGGCTTTTTCTGTGACTTTTCAATTCCTCAAATATACAGATTTCAGCAATGAAGATATTATATTGTTTTGTGCATTCGTGTTATACTTTGAGGATAGATTTTAACATATTTCTAACACGACTCAAAGTAAAAAACCTTATCTCTATGAAATGATCTTCATTGCACCTTTATATGTTGGCATCGATCAAAATCTTGTCTCAACAAAAACAAGATCCGATAGGATTGTATGGACGGACACTACCCAATGGAACTGACTGGGGGTGGATTGGAGCTCGTTTGAATTTATGGCGAAATAAACTGTTTGATTCAAATCAAACAACAGTTTATCGTTCTTTAACGATGAGCTGCCAATGTGAGTAAAACTCACCAACTCTGAACAGTTATATTTCTATAACGTATTTTAAGAACTGATAATTATCTGTTGATTGCTGTGTGTTAACTGTTTGGTTGAATTGCTTATGTATTGGTTGAAATTATAGATAACGATATATATATAAATCGTTAATCAAATTTTGATTCTGTTGATCAGAATATTTCATATTGAAATGAAGTAGTTGTTAATTATATTGTTTAACATTTGTGGATGTAGGGAAACAGGTCGGAGAAATCCAACTGGATTTCTCAACATTTATTTTACTATTTTTCATATATTGTGGTATATGATGTGATATACAATCTGTTGTTAATTGTGTATGTTTGGATAATATTAATCAGTAATATATGGTATGTTAAATACCATAACAAATACCGGAATATGAAAAGGGAATTTTCAATGTTATATTGAAATTGAAATCTTTATAAAATCAAAGGATTTAATATAAAGGAATACTTATAAAATCAAGGGATTTTATAAAGGAAATTATTTGTAAAACAAATATAAAGTAAATTATTTGTAAAACAAAGATAAAGGAAAATATTTGTAAAACAAATATAAAAGGAAAATATTTGTAAAACAAATAGAAAGAGGAATATTTGTAAAACAATTACAAATAAAATAGAAAGGGAAATATTTGTAAAACATTTACAAATAGAATTATAAAAGGAAAAGGATTTTATTAAAGGAAATAATTATAAAATCAAAGAGTTGAAAAGGGAATTATTTGTAAAACAAATATAAAGGAAAATATTTGTAAAACAAATATAAAAGGAAAATATTTGTAAAACAAATAGAAAGAGAAATATTTGTAAAACAATTTACAAATAGAAATAAAAAGGGAAATATTTGTAAAACGTTTACAAATGGAATTGGAAAGGGAAATGTTTGTAAAACATTTACAAATAGAATTTAAAAGGAAATATTTGTAAAGCATTTACAAATAGATTAAATAGAAATATTTATTTAGAATATAAATAAAGTTATACAAGGAAATATTTATTTAGGAAATAAATAGAATTATCAAAAGAGAATTATTTGATAAATAAATAGAATTGTATAAAAAGAGAGAAAAGAGAATTTTACACTAGGAAAGTTCAGACCCGTGCTTCGCACACGGGTATAACAGAATATGAATTTAAAGTGAATATTTAAGAGAAATCTGTTTTAACAGATAAAGTAAGAAGATTAATTTATAAATAAGGTTTTATAAATTAAGTAAAATATTTATCCTCGGATAAATTGAATATATAAGTCAGGACTTATATAGAGAAGTAAGAATCGATTTCAACATCGATATTTGAAACTGAATATGGACGTAGAGTTAATCAAAGGAGTTAATCAAAGGAGTTAATCAAAAGGAGTTAGAGGAGTTAATCGAATTATAGTTAATCGATTAGAGTTAGAGTTAATCGATTAGAGTTAGAGTTAATCAGTTAGAGTTAATCAGTTAGAGTTAATCGATTAGAGTTAAATCGAACTAGACTTAGTCGAATATTTGTTATATCGAGTAGATTTAATTGGATTAGAGTTAGTCGAATTTGAGTTATTCGAATATAGTTTATTCGAAGAAGGAGTTATCGAATAAGGTTATTCAAAGAAGAGAATTAATCGAATATAGTTTATTCGAATAGAGAAAGAAATTATCGAATATTAGTTATTCAAAAGGAGTTAATCGAATATTAGTTATTCGAAAGGAGTTAATCGAATATTAGTTATTCGAAAGGAGTTATCGAATATTAGTTATTCGAAAGGAGTTATCGAATACTAGTTATTCGAAAGGAGTTAATCGAATATTAGTTATTCGAAAGGAGTTAATCGAATATTAGTTATTCGAAAGGAGTTAATCGAATATAGTTTTTTCCAAAGGAGTTAATTGATAAGAGTAAATTAGTTAGAGTTAATTGAATAGAGTTAATCCAGTAGGGTTAATCAAATAGAGTTAATACAATAGAGTTAATCAAATAGAGTTAATAGAATTGAGTTAATCAAGTAGAGCTAACTGATAAGAGTAAATCGATTAGAGTTAATCGAATAGTGTTAATTGAATAGAGTTAATCGAATATGGCTATTCGAAGAGAGATTATTGAATATAGTTTGTTCGAAGGAAAGAGTTATCAAATAGAGATTTATTCGAAAGAGAGTTACGTAAGGAAGTTTGTTAAAGACTTAAAAGATAAACTTTGACTATTTCAAAGTTAAAACGTTGTTCAGTTAAGGTCTGAGAGGTAATTATCCCCAACTTGATTGACTTCCTTCTTAACTGAGGAATGGTAAGGTTTGATAGTGAATGATGGTTAAGTGAATTTAGTTAATGAGTGAAATGGCTTGAGTTGGCATGGCGATGTTTGATCTAAATATCAGTTTAAATCCAGTGAAGGAGTTTTGGAAATGTTTTCCAAATTAGAATCAGAAATGTTTTCTGATAATAGAAAATAAGAATTTAGAATATATGGAAACATGAGATAAGTAAATTAATGAACTAAAGAGATAAATGTTAAATGATGATTGATCGATAAAATTTCCATCTGGAAATAATATCATTGTTTTCACGCGTGTTTTTCTTTGATAGTTAAATCACAGACTATCAAAGTTTTGACCATTTTTCTGTTGTCAATACAGAGAGACCGGTTGGATTCTTATCCAAAGAACCACTTCGTATGGCCGTTAGCGTTTCGAATCAAATAGATCGAAGACAAATTGAAGACGGAGTAAAGTGCAAGGGCTGTTGTATAAGTCCTAGGTAGAGATTGCCTAGGATGGATGTACGGAATAGTGCCTTCGGTTTGTCCAATCCCAGGACAACTTGAATGGACAAATGTTTGACAGAGTATATCTGGTAGATCACGTAAGTTGATCGTTTCAAACGTATTTACGTTGGTGGTGGAGGAATTCGTTTCTCTTAGCTTATACCTATGGTATTTTTGGGGAAATCAATTTGTGATTTGATGGTATGACGATGTGGCATTCAAAGTGAATGAATGAGTAATCTGTTGAAAGATACGTTATGAGCTCCAGCCTCATCAACTGGGAAATGACAAAAATCAGGCAGGCAACATGGCTACGTGGTTCGCAACCAATTAGGGTATATTGTCACCATCTAGAGAACATTCATATTTGTTACCTCTTTCAATTCTGTATCTCTCGGGAACGATTATGTTGGAATACTAATCGAGGGGTGGCAATATATTCGATACACTCAAGCGAAATGAGTGGTCGGTCATGTGTGGCTGAGTTGCAAGATGTTCTTGTTGAACTCCAGTGTATCGCTTCTAGAGTACACTGATCGGAAGGTGGATCCATACCTTGTCATAGTTGGAAATCCATTACCCAATAAGGGACCACGGTTTTGATTGTATATTATATATGTAGAACGTTAGATGCAAGCGTTTCTACTAGATTGATATTACTTGTGTTAGACATTATTATAACATCATAATAATATTGTTTTACAAATGATTATCCTTTGTTTCAAAAGGATTTTTGAAAGTTAAATCAAATAATTTGAGTTTACTCACACCAGTCACATGACTGACCCGGAGTTTATTTTGTTTTGTTTTCCCTAAACTCTTGGGTGCCCAATTTTGTACGGGCAGTCAAGTAGTCGGGATTTATAGATACTTGAAGAGCTGGAGCAGGAGGCTTCAAAATTATATAGTTATGATTTTTCCTCTGTGTTGTAAGTGTTGTACTTTGGAAATGATATGTATATTCAAGTACAGAATTATATTTCAAAGTTACGTTATGAAATATATTTATTCGTTCCGCTGTGAGATTCGAGTTTACTCTGATGTTGTATGTTCTTCTTCTTCTTCTATTCTAAGTTTCTATCTTATCTATCCTCACCCTCTAATTTATTTCATGGACTATCCGGTGTTTCCGATGCTTGAATAGTCGATATAATGTTTGTATGCCGATATCCAGGATCGCGAAAACCCCGAGTCGTTACAACTCGAATCTTTCTCCCAAGAGATAATGTCTCCACATCTTCGACACGAACACGATCGCTGCCAATTCCAAATCGTGGGTAGGATATCTTTTCTCATGCGATTTCAGTTGCCGACTTTTCATAAGCTACAACCCTACCTCCTTGCTTCAATACAGCACCTAGTCCGTTACCACATGCGTACGTGTATACTATCATCTTTTCATTCCCTTTATGAATGACTAACACTGGTGCACACGTAAACTTTTCCTTTAGGCTCTTGAATGCATTTTCACACCTTTTGTCCCAAACGAACGCTTGATTCTTCTTGGTCAACTGAGTTAACGGTGCTGCTATCTTGGAGAAGTCTTGGATAAACTTACGATAATATCTAGCTAATCCCGAGAAACTTCTTACGTCTGTTGCATTCTTGGGCATAGACCAATCTTGTACCGTAGCCACCGTCGCAGGATCCATGGCAGTACCATTCTCTGAAACAACATGGCCCAAGAATCCCACTTCCCTCCTCCAGAAGTGACACTTAGAAAACTTTGCTTTCGGTTGGTGTTTTCTCAACACCTCCATCACCACTCTCAAATGTTCCTTGTGTTCTTCTTCTGTCCTCGAATAAACAAGTATATCGTCCGCGAACACAAGAACAAACTTATTCAGTTTATCCCTGAATACCCTATTCATAAGATCCATAAAATATGATGGTGCATTGGTCAACCCGAATGGCATGACCAACCACTCATAGAATCCAGATGGCGTCCGAAATGCCGTTTTAGGAATACTCGGAGCTGATGAAATCCTGTCGTGAGGTCCAATTGGGAGAACACCCTTGCTCCCTCTAGTTGATCAAACAAATCATCTATCCGCGGAAGAGGATACTTATTCTTCCTAGTCACTTTATTCAACTCATGATAGTCCACACATAAACGAAGGGAACCATCTGCCTTGGTAGCAAATACAACTGGTGCTCCCCACTCGAAGACACTTCTTCTGATAAATCCCTTCTTCAAAAGATCACTTACTTGCACCCCGTGCTCTCGCTCCTCCCTTGGCGCCATACGACGAAGTGGCATTACTATAGGTCTGGCATCTTTCACTAAATCAATACGGAACTCAATCTCTCGGTGTGGTGGAAGTCCGGTCACTTCCTCGAAGATATCCGGGTACTGGCCAGCAACGGGAACCCCTGATAACTCGTCCTACGGGATGTCGAGGGAATTTAGAAAACTAGCCATCACCTCATCACTAGGTAAGCCACCAAACACTACCCTCCGCCCATCATCGGCCCTAATAGTCACCGAAAATCCCTCACATTCTACCACCACCTCATATCTTTGGAGCCAATCGACTCCCAAAATAATGCCAAACCCAGTAAAGCCCAAAACAAAACAATCACAAGCAAACATACATTCATGACTTGATAAGACCAAATTTCGACAAATCATACTAAGGTTAGTCGAACCACCAATCGGGTTCGTCACAACTAAAGGTCTATCGACTATCTCGGGTTCCAATCCCAACTTATCTACCAGGTCACTAGATATAAAGGAACGGTAAGCCCCAGTATCAAACAATACTCGAACAGGAACATCATAAACAGAAAGAATACCATGAATGATGACATTCTTTCCTTTCTCCGCCGTAGTTGGGGCATTTGACGAAGAAGGAACATCATTAATAGCATATGCTTTCACAATCTGCTTCTCTTTGGGGGGGGGGGTGTGGGCATTTATCCTTATGATGTCCCACTTGCCCGCAGTTGAAGCACTTCCTGTCCGCTGGCTTTGCTCGACATTCTTCGGCATAATGGCCCTTCTTGCCATAGCTAAAGCACTCTACATCTTTCTTGTCTTTCTTTTTCTGACCATCCTTGGTCTGACTCTACTTCCTTTTATTCTGAGAATTATTATTGCCTCCACCGCTTGCCTGCGGCTTTGGCCCCTCTGCAGATGCAACAGCGACTTCAGTCTTGTGCTTAGAATAAAGGCTCTCTGACCTCAATGCCTTCCCAACAATTGATTCAAAAGTCTCATCAATATGGTTTATAAGCCTTTCCACCAAGTACTGATCTAAGCCTGTTATGAATTTCTCATTCTTCTTCTCGGGAGTGTCAATAAGGGATAATCCATACTTCGGTAAAGTATCAAACTCAGCAATATATTCTGAGACTGCCCTACCATTCTGTTTAAGCTCCAATAACTTCCTAAACAACTCTGACTTTTGGGCAGCTGGGATAAACTTGTCACTGAAGCAAGATTTAAATTGATTCCATGTAACTTGAACCTCAGGAGTAGCTGCCTTAATAGCATTCCACCAATTCATAGCCCGTCCTTGCTGCTGACGGGATGCTAGCTTCCTCTTTATCGCGTCTTCAATTCCCAGATCCTCGAAGATACGCTCACAACTATCAAGCCAATCCTGAACTTCTATAGCCGATTCCGTTCCGTGGAACGACTTGCCACCAAGACTAGTGTAGTCCTTATAGAGCTTGGCGAAATCGGCCCTAGGAGCCTGCACCGCTGCACCACCACCATTTGTTGCATTAGGAGCTTCCCTCTGAACATCACTAAGCATCTTGCTCATGAAGTCAGTGAACATCGCCCTCATATCAGGAGCATTCCTATTATTGGCTCCTAAACCAGTATTCCTCGTATATCTGCTCATCATTCAATCTGTAAGGAAAAAACGATTAACCATCCCTTCAGTGGGGCCAGTGCAGTGCGACTTCATCCCTAGATATACTAATAGTATATATGTATATAGCTTTTGAAGACTAAAATATCACAAATACACACTCTCATATGCGTACTATCTCTCCCTGGTGTCTTTCCCTAGGTTAACTACGCAACCTAGAGCTCTGATACCAACCGACATTTCCAAAGAAATGCACTGTACCGCAACCATCACGGGACGGTTGTCAAAGAAAGGACAAAGGGAAGGAATTTGAACGGTGAACCAATAAAGAACCTGTAGTATATCTCACAGCACATGGAACAAAATATAATAATAACATAACTTGATATAAAAAAAGGCGAGACAATGCATAAGCTGAAAACTAAACCATCATAGCAGCGGAAAATTCAAATACAGCTTATAATCCGAAACATCATTATTACAACTTTTAAATCTATCTCTAAAGCAAAATAGGAAGGTACACAACTAATGCCCAAAGTAGTGACCAGCAACAACATAGGGACATTATATATATATCATACGTGGAAGCCTCATGCTCGTCTCCGGTACATCTACTTGTACATAATCACCTGACATGTCTCTAGTCTTCCCGTTTAAGAGCACCCAGAGTAATAAGAAGAGACATAAAATTCTAGGTCAGACAAAAGTCTGGTATGATAAGCAGCAAAACGGAACAATAACAGGTATTTATAACCATACCTAAACCTGGACCTACAACCAACGAGTTAGCACAACAGGATGTACAATACTCTAAGGTGACACTAACACATAGTGTGAAAATAATGGGGAGGGGGTGTGCATGTCATGGTGATAGAAAACATCAAACATAACAATCATCCTCACATCTCTCACTCAGTGCATAAAGCATACGATATCTACCACTTTGCTCACCCAATCCTTTGCTATGATCACTCTTCCCCATGGAGTCACGATGACCCCACTGCACTGATCCATAGCCACTAATCTTTTGCTATGTCCACTCTGCCCCGTGGAGTCATAACAACTCCACTGCACTGGCTCATAGCCTTGCTACGATCACTTAGCCCCATGGAGTTATAACAACCCCACTGCACTGATGCATAGCCACTAATCTGTCTCTCAATGGTGAGTCAAAGCTATAGACATCGATAACCCCTTGACACACGTCCTGCAGCAAAATCCAACTCAGGAATTTAACTCGTTGGTTCCCATTTGGATCCTGAGTTATACCTGCCATTCGGACTACCATTGCATCTCGGGTTTTGGTCATCTCTGGTTCAGTCTCCATCCAGTTCGGTCCTTCTAAGGCGGTTCGGATCGGTCGTGGTTTCCTCTCACCCATTCGTGAACTCCGGGTTGGTTCATGGTCATCGCATCGGGTTGGGTCGGCTTCTCCCACCGGTTTGGTTCGTGGTATTCTTCCTCCAGCGGTTCAGATCGTGAGCTCCAAGGACCTAGTAGTTAAGTTCGTGATTCCTCTTCGGTTCGGTTCGGAGCTGGCTTCTCGGTTCGTTGGGAACATCCGGGTTGGGTCGTGCCACCATGCCAAGGTCGTAGCTCCAATTCAACTCAGTTCGTAGGAGGTGGTTCGGGTCGGGGACTTCTGGTGTGAGCGATTCGTAATACATAAGGCACGAGCGGGTCGGTTCGTGCTACCCCCCTGGCCCGATCTAATCCGGTTCCTGCACCATTTCCTGCAACTTTTCCAACGACTGTTTTACGCCATACGATGGCATTTTTGACCAATCTAAATTTGCTAAGCAATCACAAAATATTCCAAACAGTCATAGCAACATGTATAATCGACCATAACACCAAAACAACAATTTAACATGTCAATATGGATCAAACATACCCCAAAAACCATGTTTTCCCCTTAATCCCCTTAATCCCCTTAATTATGATTCAACCATAAAATTATCAATACATGTCCAACTTAATCCAAATTTCTAACAGAGGCATAAAATAAAATTTTAAAATTTTTCCAGATTTTTCTGAGCCATAATTTCGCTAATTATCACTAATCACCCCTAATTAGCCGTAATTAGTGAAAAACAACAAATCACTCACCTTAGCCACAAATAGAACTTTAGATCTGAAGCTCTACTATTTTGGGGCGTTTTCCTATGCAACACAGCAACTCCGACTCTGATTAGGTGTTGATTTTCCTTGATTTTATGTAGAACTTCTTAATTAGTGATTAGAAGGTGATTTGGGATGATTTTAGAAGGTAGAGGCCATTGTTAGGGTTGAAGAGAGGTAAGTGGCGGCCGTTAAAATGAATAAAAACTGAATTCCCTAACCCTATCAGCTCTCTCATAACCCTAATCCTAAAATGGGTTATGGGCCTAGCTGTTTTTCACCTTCCAACCCTTATTTCAGCCATATCTCCCAAACGTTAAGTCCGTTTGATCAATGTAACCACTCTACAGAAAGGTAAACCATCATCCAAATCCAATGGAAGTAATTTCAGGTCAAAACTCCTTACCAATCAAAAGTTATAGGTGAAACAAGATTCGCCAGGGGCAAAACAATCATTTAAAAGAGGCAAAAAGTCGTGAACATGGGAAATAACCCCAATAGTCGTTCCCCAAAGTTACATGACCATACGACCTCATACGAAAATGAAATAAATATTCTACGATCCTCCGATGCGTAGAATGCGGGTCGTTACAAGTAACATGTTCTTTTAGATATCTACAGTTTTTGAATGCCTTTATTCATGCAATCGAGTAAGAATTACACATTTCTTTACTTTTGAATTATAACTTTACAATGTCTTAAATTATAATATATTAAGCCTTTTAGCATATTACTCCATATTTTCTTATCAGGTATCTTTTGACAATTATATTTGTATATTTTTGTTCATCACTACATGAAATTGATATTGGATACTAGATATGCATGACAATACCATTTAGCAAAAAACTGATTATTAATGGTTTTAAGTTAAATGCAATAATTGATATTGTTATATGCATTAAGAAACTAAACGTACCATACATAAAACATGAATGTTGAAATCGAAGAGATGTATAGTATGATGGTAATTCAATGCAAGAAGATGATGCTTCAACTTATAATTGCATGCTAGATCAAAATCAGGCTGATGCAATTTGAAAAAGTCCTAAGGACGGTCGATCAAAAGGCAGTAGCTATAGTGTAGATCATACTAAGAAAGTAGCAATAAGAAAAACTATTATACATTCTAGTTCGATGCATTCCCATTATATAGTGGCTAAAAATAATAGCAGAAACCGGCTAAATAATGCGTTAAATAAGTACAATCTAAATTAGATTTAGGTAGTCAAGCTACACGTAGATACCAAAAAAAATTCTGTTTTCAAAGATTAGTTGTGAACTAAACCTTTTGAGTGCAATAATGTAGAAAAAATTGAAGTTTTAAAATTAGATTTGCAAATTTTGATTATCATCAAAGGGAAAATGATGTGTTTATAAGGAAATAATGGATGCAAACAACATAGCTACTGAACCTGTCATAATACGAAACAACAATATAGTTGATTTGGAAAATGATGTGGGTATAAATAAAGAAAAATGCAATAAAGTTGAATAATTACCTACAAGTGAAAAATGTACTTAAAAGCCTATATTTGAGACAACTACCTAAAAATATCACATTGTCATTTGACATGAACTAGTTGCTTCTGGCTAGTGCATAATTTTATATTTTAAATTTTGGAAATATCACATTATCCAGCCTTCTTTAGGACAATAGCCTGATAAGCATTATTAATGATATACTAATTTTGGATTTATATTTTGTTATTGGCTTCTAGAATAGGATCGATATACATAAAAAGCTTGATAATTGAAGGCTGAATTTCAAAAGGAAATACTTGACTAAAGAAGGTAAGCTAATTTTGTTTTCTTTGCATTGCAAATTTCAAAATTTTCCATAGCTTGACGAAATGATTAAGTATGATTGTTTGGTTAGTTTGATTTATCTTAAGTCAAAATATTATAGTGGGAAAATGACTACATATTTATGTGATAACTTATATTAGTGCAAAAAGGTTTGTACATGTGCGGATTTCTCTGTTCTAAGCTACTTCTCTATATAATGACTAAAACTTGAGTTTCCTCTGTTATTTCTTTTTGTGCACCATGAAGAAACTTATTTATGTAAATAACTATCATATTTCTTTTATGTGATGGATGCCAAGTGATGCATTGATAAGGATATTTATGAGCAGAGTTTCTAGTTTTATATGCACTCATCTTTCTTAGAAGAAGCCTGAGGGATTTAAATCAAAACTGGGTTCAAAATTGTTTAATAATTTTTGGTTTATTCATAATTTTTGTAGGTAGGCTTAAAATCTAGAGAGTTGAATGAAAAAGAACTTCTTATTGTTCAATCATGTCATTCTAAATATCTTTACCGTGATAGAGAGTGTGACGCCCTACCCTGAGACTCATATTAACAAAGAGCATTAATAAGTAATGTTGTCTGTTAATATGGTTAATAGAGCTGGTTATGAGCGACCATCCGTAATCTTGTATTAATTAGTATTAAATATGTCGATGAAGTGCTCTTTTTTTTCTCGAGTGGATCAACACATTCAATACTCAATAAACACAATATCACAGTGGCTATGGGATCTATTCAGAACAAATGCAATATATATAATAGACAGTACAAAGAACGACCAACATAGTCATAGAAATATATATATATATATATATATATATACATATGCATCAAGTACAACACCCAGTAATATACATAAATGGATATGAAATCCACAGTAAACACATTCGGTCCCACAAAAAATATACAACGTCATAGTATGACTCAAAATGACTATAACTATCCTAGTCCCAAACTCGCTATGGCGAACATAACGACAAAAGCTAGTCCAACATCATAGGCATGATAAAAGTGCCATCATCAAGGCTGACCTATAAAGGCTCGGTCTGATTGGATCAATAAATACGCTGGTCAGTCTAGTTAAAATAATATTGTGAGGATATATGTAGAATAAGTAATACCTGTGAAGTGGTTATGTAACGACCTAGATTTTTAGTCGTTAGTTTTGAACATTTAAATTGGTTTTAAATGTTGATTTGGAAATATAAAAGGATTTTAACAAGGAATTTATTAATGAAACGAAGTTTGAACATATAAATTAAAATTAATTAAAAACTAGCTTGTAACGTCACATTAGTTCATAGTTTTATGCTTTGAACTTTAAATGAATATACGTAATCCAATATAAGTCGAAATTATTTGAAACAAGAATCATCCAGATCTATTGGATTATAATTTTCTAATAAAAGAGAAAAATCAAGATTTCATCTTGTAGATTTTGATCTATGTTCACATAATTTTTTTCAGAAAGTCGCTGTAGAATCGTTTATTAACTATAACGTTTTATTTGATAAAATAAAAGGGTTTTTAATAAATTAAATATCGATATAACCTGGAATTTAAATCGATTTAAAATAGGTGAAATTATATAAATTCTATTTGAATATAATGACAATCATAATAATTTATTATCAATAATTTTTTTTGTTTTGAAATCAATTATATTTTGTCGATTTAATATGGAACTTTTGAATATCCAACTTTCAAATAACCTCGGATTTCAACGAAACTAATTTTACTAAATCCATAATGGTTAATTATTGTAAGATTTCCAGTTTTGAGTCAATTGGAGTTATTTCATGACAGTGAGTAATATAAACGTGTATTGATTGAAATTAAAACAATGTTTTTCCAAACGATCTCGGAATTTGACGAACCAGTTTCATCATGTCTGGAATATTAATTTATTATAGGATTTCCAATTTCGTCACAATCGGAGTTCGTACGGGGTCGTACGAACTTAAAACGCTCGACATGTATAAATAAATATAGAAAAATCTTTAGTGGCTTTCATAATCTATCCAAAATCTTATTTTATGCAAAAAAAATTATCCGATCCTATCTAAATGTATGCGAATCTGTGGCCTAAATCTTCACGTCATTTTCAAAAAAAAAGTACGAGTAAGATTTGTCGGTCCTTCGTTCAACATCTTTATGACTTGAGCGAAGTCTTGCATTATAAAAATCCACACTTTTTCGTTCTTCCTCAATTCAGAGAAAAATATGACTAAGTCACCGCCTTTATCTCAATACTTCTAAAATTCTTATAGATTAAAATCTGTAACATAATTTGATTTTGTCTATTTCATCGAGATCTCAGCTCTAGTGCTTCAAGGGAAGGTGCTCTGTTTTAATGCAAACGATTTTTCTGGGGTTGGCTTTTGATCAGTGTGAGCTAAGATTTAGTTTTGAGAGGGGACTGATCATCATGATGCGAATGAAAGGATGGGGCGGTGCACTGCGACGCGAGGAGCAACTAACGTCGAACTTTTGGGAGGTTCTGGGAAAAAGGATTTCGCATGTTTTTTTCCTATGCCGTGGATTTTGGGGTTCTGAGTTATGACAGGAGGTGGCGTCGAGTTCAACTTCATGGTAACTTTAACAGCCCGGATTTTCAGAACCAATTTAAAATTTTTATTTTAGCTATTTTAATGGGTTTTGAATAATTAAAATGATTTATTTTAAAATAATAACGAATAAAATTTTATTTAAATCGAAGTTAGAACGTATAAATTTATTTTAATTATAAAACGAGCCTGAAATGGCGTGGTAGTTTAAAAATTCAATTTCTAATTTCAATAGAGTATACAGAATTCATTTTAAATCAGAATTGGATGAAACAATAAATATTTGAATCTGTTTGACTATATCTTTCTAAATGAATGCGAAAAACTGAGATTTCACTTTATAAATTAAAAGCTATGTCCAGTTTAAAATTTAAAATAGACGCTATGGATTTTATATATATTAATATAATATATGGCCCTTAAAAATAGCCATTTTGCAAACGACCTCCGTTTTCGACGAAACCACTTTTGTTGGATCCGGAATGTCAAATTTTTGCTATATTCCAATTTTCATAATTTTTGGAATAATATGTGAGTGTGGTGAAGTTAAATGTGTTTGGTACTTTTAGTTTGAATTTAATTGACCGAAAAATGACCATTTTTAAAACGATCTCCAAATTAGACGAAATTAGTTTTGTTAGGACCGTATTGTCAAAACGTAGCTAGATTTATTTATTTTGGAATTTTTGGAGTTAGTATGTGTCCCCGGTAAATTAAAATGTACATTGAATTTAATTTTGAACGTTATATTAATTTATATTTTAATTTTGATGAAAACCGATCGTAACAGTTGAATTGGCTTACCGGACATATCCCATTGTACTCGAAATGGGCGTATTTAGCTAGGGGCGATAGTCATTAGGTTTGATTTGGGGTTCAAATGGGAAATGTAACTTTTTGGAATTTAAAATAATAATATAAATTATTATAAAATAAATAAATAAATAAACCCACCTTTATCTCCCTCCCAACGTTCAGTAGAAGAAAAATAAAATAAATAAAAAAACCCGCACCCACGAAACCCCCGTCACCCCCTTCCAAGCGCCGCTGCCGTCGCCGGAGGTAACCACCCACCATCGCGCCCCTCTGATCATCTCCACCTCCTCCGCCTTCTCCCTCTCTTCTCTCCTATTTTAAATCGCACCCAACCCTAAAACAGACGCCACCCATAGGCCAACCTCCGACTGGCCGCCCCCCCTGCATTCCGCCGATTTCATCAGATCGCGTCACCACCCCTCCGCCCTCTTCCTCAAGCCTTGCGCGAGCAGGAAAATGTAACACCCCACGTCCATTAATGTCACTCACAAAGGGAATGCATTAACTTCCATGGAGGTTATAAGTGAATATATAACAGAAAAATTACAACAAGACAGATAATAAATAGTACTTGGAAATCTAAAACTTCATTTTATTGCAGCGGAAATTAAACCTGTTTGTTACATCATAAAACCATAGATCATAACCAAGTACAATATCCATCTTCATAAAAACAAAATACATAATCCCATTACATAAATAGCCATTAAAAAGATAACAAGATGGACTTTACTTCAACGGTCCAAGCTTTCCAAAGAGAGATGAAGCAATTCAATCAAACTCCACTAGAGTTGGGCACAACCTGAGGACCTGGAGGGGGAAAAAGGATAGAAATAGAGGGGGTCAGACATAAAGTCTGGCGAGTATGATAATTCTAACAATACTATAATCAAAATAACTAGACTAAGGCATAAGCTGGAAGACAAGTAAATGTCTATGAACTCTTAGGAAGATAAAGATAGCATTTAAGATAACGTTAAAGATAACGGTAAGGCACACCTAATTACTAACAAATGATTACTACACTGCACCGCACATTACTACACTGCACCACACCAGTCACCCTATTGTTTGATCCCACTTGCTTCACACAGAAACTTTATAAATCGCCTTACGTACCCCTAGCTGACTACATAGGTTTCGTCTGCCCCTATCTCCACTAGGTGTACCCCACTACCCACTTTCGATCGGCTCCCTACTCGTAGATACCCATGCTGGCCCCACAGTGGGGTGTATCACTCCCCTAAAGTGGCAACCCGAGACAACTTGAGAATGCATGGCTTATACCTACACGATGCAACAACGTCTTACCTACCAGCCCGGGTCCACACACGCATACGAAACCCGTTGGACTTGCGTTGCCACCGCTCCCCGTTTTGGCCTCTTACAGTCGAACCCAGCATGCGTGTCCCGTCCTCGACTTGGGTCGAGCCCACAAAGATACGTTTGGGATACTGGTCGAAATGGGCCCCCACAAGCTACCCACCTAAGCTTGTCACTAGTATATCCCACTTAACCCTCTTAATCATGTTCATTTACATGCGTGTTTGGTTAAGTCTTACTAATCGTATTTCACATGCCACTAAGGGCACCCCCTAGATTCCTCATGCCACCCAAGGCACCTACTTAACCCCCATGTCCCACCTTACATGTTTATCTGGTTAAGTATTTCTTAATTCATTCAGGCCATAACCTCATAAAGACCTCTCACATTAGACTGGCATTTATGGCAGCTGGATTTGCCGGGCGGGTCCGGGCAGTCTTACACCATAAAAGAGTCTAACCTCGTGTCTTTACAACCGTTATGCTTTAGTTTAGGCCTAGGACCTCTCAAATTGGGCTGACATTTGTGACCACTGGATTTGCCGGGCGGGTCCGGGCAGGTTTACGTCACAAACGAGTCCAACCTCGTGTCCTAAGCATTGATTAACACTTAAAATCTTTTACCCCAGTTTTAATAATTCCCTATTCAAATTATTAATTAAGTCAACTTTTAATGATGTCCATAATTGACTCAATTATGGCCATCCACTTATGGCATGCAAAATCATATCAATTGCACCCCAACTTTTTAATATTAAATCCTTAATATTACCCCTACCCCACGTTTATACGTTCGCTTATTCAACACATAATATAGGCTAGACTTGTATAGTCTAACACCTAGCACAAAGATAAATTATCACAACATATAGACAATTAAAATAAATCTAATCATAATAGGGGTGAAACTTGCATAAACTACACATGTTAAGGATCAAAAGGTGTCAACTTGTTAAATGTCTCAATTTACATGATATGATCATAGCCCAAATCTATACATAAACTTGCATATGGGGTTTTTAGGCAACATAATGATGGTGTGAACTAGCATAGGATATCACATATGTCATAGCATAATTCTAGATGTCATAATAGATGTCTTGGCATATGTTCATAACTTTTCTAATCAATCTAACTTGTATATGTGACTTGTCATATAGATCAACATAACCCAAACATGATGATTTAATTAATATGAACTAACTAGCATAGATGGTAACATCATGGCCTTTTTAACATGTATGATTCATCACAACTTAGCATAGAAACTTTCAACATACATAACATCATCATAGCATGATTTACAACATATAAGATATCATCATCACATAACATTGGATTTACAATATACATGATAGCAAAAGGGGTTTACAACAACATATATGATAATTCACATCTTCTACTCATAATCCATTCATAACTCAACCTAATTAAAAAGATAATAATCTTATTAAGATCATCATACTCACAATTTAGAGAAGAAAAGAGAGAGTTTTGCTTTGCTTTAGGGTTGAGAGAATTAGAATTGAAATTGCTTTTCTTCTTTCTTAGTTGGGGGTGGCTCCATTGATTTCCATGGCGATGGTATGATGGTAACTATTCTATTTTAATTAGGTTTAGGGTTAGCATTAGGATGTATTTATAGGTGTAGGAAGTTATTTAGGACCATTAGATTAACCCTGAACCATGAGAACCAATCAAATGCAAAATCTGCATTTAAGCGAATCGACCCACGGGTTGACAGCCAAACACCCTGGATTAACCCCTAGTCGACCCAGCGAGGATCGGGTCGACCTCAAAAATGGGCCAGTTCGGTTATTTCCCCTCCCAATTCGTTGTTTTGAACTTTTTCGCATATTTATTTATTTATTTTTTAATTTATATATATATATACCAATATATATATATTTCTCTGCGCAACCCATTTCACTTAATTCTTTTCTAAAAATTAAGTATACTTTAATTTGTGAATTTTAATGTTATAAAATTTCGGGGTGCTACATTCTACCCTCCTTAAAGGATTTCGTCCCCGAAATCTCCAAGTCAAGAAGAATGTATATCCTACCATCTAATCGTCCGTCTACTCAACCATCAAACACCAGCATCCATTGTCCTTAAAAGACTTCTAATGCTTTAATGTTTATATGCACAGTGTGTGTATATGTCCATATCTAATGCAAAATTAGGCGGTCTACTGATTCAGTCGACCTCCTTAGTGCAATTCATGATAGTGCCATGCGTCCAATATGTATGCAAAAGATTCCTAATGATACATATTAATTCTATATGCGTGCACAACCATCCACCCGAATGCAGCAACTATATGATAATACAACCATTATACATCCATTTTACTAAATACATCCATATATATGCAATATGCAATATGAAGTGACTGAGCCGATCTGGTGCCTAATAGTGTGTGTATATGCATCCACGAGCAACCACTAGCAAACACTTGCATCCACTTTGCATCCACCATACATGACATGTCTCAAACACATGTTTCAACCATAGGATTATCCTAACTAAAGGTCAAAGATACTAGCGAGAGGATACACTAAAGATAAGATAAGTACAAGATAAGCGATAAAGGAGAAATTAAAAGACATACCCTAAAAAAGAAAAGGGTATCGTGAACGCATCTTCTCTTCTGTCTCCCAAGTAGCGTTGCTCTCGTCGTCTCCCCATTGTATTTGACTAGTTTGACCTCTCGATTTCTCAGCTTCTTAATCTCCGACCCAACAATGCGCGTTGGAGCTTGTCGAATCGTCGCGTCCCGCTCGATCTCCACCTCTCTAAGCAAGCTCGGCTCTACCACTTCTGCGGTCTCGTGCAAGCACTTCCTCAAATGTGACACATGGAATACGTTGTGTACACCACTAAGTCTCTCGGGCAACTCCACTCTATACGCCATCTGTCCAATTTTCTCCTTAATAGGAAACGGCCCTACAAACCTTGGTGCTAATTTCCCAACGGACCCAAAGCGAAAAACGTTCCGTAATGGAGACACTTTGACAAAGACCATGTCCCCAACTTCAAACTCGAGATCTGTCCTCCTCTTATCCGCATAAGATTTCTGCCTATCCTGTGCTGCTTTCATCCTCCTTCGAATCAAGTCGATCTTCTCCGAAGTCTCCCTAATCATATCGGGCCCAAGTAAGATCTTATCTATAGATTCCCACCAACATGTAGGTGAACGACAAGGTCGTCCATAAAGAGCTTCGAATGGTGCCATACCAATGTTGGACTGAAAGCTATTATTATATGCGAACTCAACCAATGGAAGATGCTCTTCCCATGTACCCCCAAAGTCTAGGATACATAGCCTCAACAGATCCTTTAGAATGCGATTCACCCTCTCAGTCTGGCCGTCCGTCTGAGGATGATATGCGGTGCTCAAACATAACTGAGTCCCTACCGCCTCTTGTAAGCTTCTCCAAAATTCGCTAGTGAAAATAGGATCGCGGTCGCTCACTATGCTAGAAGGAACACCGTGCAAACGAACTATTTCTCGAACATATACGGAAGCTAACCATGGAGCAGTCCTCTTACTCTTCACGGGAATGAAATGGGCGCTCTTAGTAAGTATATCTACTATAACCCAAATCCCCGTATTACCCCTCCTCGATCGCGGTAATCCATCCACAAAATCCATCGAGACACTCTCCCACTTCCATAGTGGAACCTCCAATGGGTGAAGCAACCCACCGGGTTTCTTTTGCTCCGCTTTTACTTGTTGGCATACCAAGCATCTAGCGACATACTCGGCCACGTCTTTCTTCATGCCGGCCCAAAAGTAAACTCTCTTCATGTCTTTGTACATCTTGTCCCCGCCGGGATGAATGGTCATCTTCGAATGATGTGCTTCGTCAAGAATAGGCTTCCTTAGGTCATCGTCTTTTGGTACACAAAATCTACCGTCCCAACGTAACCAACCCTTATCATCTAGGGTATACCTACGGAGATAGCTTGATGACTCCCCTCCTTTGAGCTTTTCTACTAACTCAACTAACTGTGGGTTGTCTCGCTGTGCCTCGCCAATTCGTCCCAAAAGCGTAGGTCTTACCTCCAAGGATGCTAGCAAACCAGGTACGAAGTCAACGGAAGGTCTAAAGTCAAACATCGAAATGAATTCTAAACTTTGCCGCTCAACAAACAAAGGACTTAAGGATAATCTTTTTCTACTTAAGGCATCGGCCACCACGTTACCCTTGCTAGGGGTATATGCTATCTCAAAGTCGTAGGACGCCAAGAACTCCATCCACCTTTGCGGCCTTAAGTTCAAGTCCTTTTGAGAGAATAGGTATTTTAAAGATTTGTGGTCAGTGAATAATTCGAATCTTTCGCCAAGAAGATAATGACGCCAAGACTTAAGCGCGAAAACAATAGCGGCCAACTCTAGGTCATGCGTGGGATAATTTTTCTCATGCGCTCTCAACTGCCTTCCACCATAGGCTATTACCCTGCCCTCTTGCATTAGGACTTCGCCTAGTCATGTCCCACAAGCGTCAGTATAACCGGTAAATGGCTTACTCCCGTCTGGCAGTACTAAGACTGGGGCTGAGGTCAGAGCTCTCTTCAAACATTGGAACGCATCATCACAATCTACGTCCCATGTGAAAACTAGGTTCTTCTTCGTCAAGCGTGTCAATGGAGCTGATATCTTTGCGAAGTCTTTGATAAACTTCCTATAGTAGCCAGCCAACCCCAAGAAACTTCTCACTTCGGTAGCATTTTTAGGAACCTTCCAATCTTGGATGGCCACCACCTTCGCGGGATCTACAACTATCCCTTCTTTGGAAACCACGTGTCCTAAGAACCATACTTCCTTCCTCCAAAAGTGACACTTAGAAGCCTTAAGGCTATGCGCTCGTAGGGTCTCCAACACTTCCCTAAGATGTAGGGCATGCTCTTCTTCATCCTTAGAAAAGATCAAGATGTCATCTACAAAGACTACCACAAATTTGTTAAGGTACTCCCTAAACACCCTACTCATCAAATCAACAAAGTATGCGGGAGCGTTTGTCAAACCGAAGGGCATCACTAGCCATTCATAAAAACCGTCCGGAGTCCTAAAGGCAGTCTTGTCAATGCTATCCTCAGCCACTCTCAACTGATGGAAACCAGTGGCTAAGTCCAACTACGAAAACACTGAGGCGCCAACTAACTGATCGAACAGATCGTCAATCCTCGGCAGTGGGTGTCTGTTCTTCTTAGTAAGCTTATTAAGTTCTCTATAGTCCACACAAAGTCTAAGGGACCCATCCGCCTTCGTGGCAAATACTACTGGAGCACCCCACTCCGATATACTTCGTCTTATGAACCCCTTCTCAAGCAACTCCTTCACTTGCTTATCGAGTTCCCTCCTTTCACGTGGAGCCATGTGGCGTACTGGCAAAGATACTGGTTTCGCATTATCCACAAGATATATTCGAAAATCTATCTCCCGCTTCGGAGGTAAGTCCTTCACCTCCTCAAACACATACGAATATTCTCGGACCACTCTAACAGATCGTAGATTTTCCTCAGACGCGTCAAGCGATTCTAGATAACTTAGCATAACCGAATTTATGGGATTACAAAAGATTTCGAGAGTGTTGCCAAGGCGAGTCACGAGCCTAACTACTTTCCTTTCACAATCAAGAACGGCCCCATTTCTGGATAACCAATCCATTCCTAAAATTAGCCCATAGCCCGTAAAGCCCAACACATAAGCATCACATCTAAATTCAACGCTAAGTATGGAAATTTTCAAATCCAAACACATCATAGACAAATAAGCTGAGCCCCCAATTGGATTTTAAACAACTAAGGGATCCTCTACTAAACTGGTGTTTAAGTGCAATGATTCAACTAATGATGTAGAGATAAATGAATGTGATGCTTTTGAATAGAATAAGGTATGGACAGGATGATCAAACAAAAAAAGCTAAGCTTTCAACAGAAATGGTTCTACCTCATTCTTGCAGCAGTGGGACCGCGAGAGCCTGAACTTGTCCCCTTGCCTGCCCTGGTGCCATAAGAGCCTGCACCTGTCCTCCTGAGGTAGCTCCTGCCCTCTGCCCCTTCTTTAGGTAGTCCTTCACTAAATGTCCCACATCGCCACAATGAAAACAGCCTGTCTTCTTTTTCTTTCGGCAATCCTTGCTGAGATGACCTGGTGTCCCACAGTTAAAACATTTCTTCTTTCCCTTGCCGTTATTGTCTTTACCACCCTTCTTGTTTTGTTGTTGTGGTTTCTTCTGATCCCCCTTCTTCTCGGGTGCCTTATCAGCTTTAGCGCTTTTCTCCTCATGCATGAGCGCCATTTCTACTAACTTCTCAAAGGTGGCCCCCATCGGGATGTGGGTCATAGCCAACCCTTGCAATGGTTCATTCAAGCCATTCACGAACCTTAGAGCCTTCTTCTCTGACGTGTTTACTAAGTCCAAGCCAAACCTTGCTAACTGATTAAATTTATTGACATATTCTTTCACTGATGAGCTTCCTTGCTTCAATGTCAAGAACCTTTCCATATATAGATTTTCTTCCGCCCTTGAGAGAAATTTTGTCTCGAACCTACGTCTGAAATCCGCCCAAGAGTCAACAGGACGCTCCCCATTAGTGACCTCCCACCAAAACGAGGCCTCTCCCTTCATCAACCAAGCTGCTAATCGAACTCTCCTCCCTTCTTCTACTTCAAAGATTTCTAGCAATTCTTCCACCTCCTTAAGCCAATCTCTAGCTTCCACAAACGTTTCTGACCCTTGAAATGGTTTTTCACCCATAGCCTTGAATTCCTTGCACGTCTTTGCAAAAGTATCTACGCGAGGAGGAGGAGGAACGGGTGCAACTGGTGGTGGAGGAACATTGGCTGGACCTGCAGCGGCCCTAGCTTCCAATAGCCTCCTATACCATCCTGGTATCGTTACACCGTCGGGTAGATTAAGATCTTCAGCCATGCTGAAACGAAAAAGGAAAGATTCAGAATGGAGAATTCGAAAGATAAAGATATGGGCTATTGGGGATTATGTTTTTTTTTTCTTAAAAACTTTTCTCTTTAAATTTCTCATTAAAACATGTTTTTGAAAGCACTTCTACCAAAAATAACTATTTTTCTAAAGTATTTTTATCTGTCCTGGTAACCTTAAGCTCTGATACCACGTGTAACACCCCACGTCCATTAATGTCACTCACAAAGGGAATGCATTAACTTCCATGGAGGTTATAAGTGAATATAGAACAGAAAAATTACAACAAGACAGATAATAAATAGTACTTGGAAATCTAAAACTTCATTTTATTGCAGCAGAAATTAAACCTGTTTATTACATCATAAAACCATATATCATAACCAAGTACATTATCCATCTTCATAAAAACAAAATACATAATCCCATTACATAAATAACCAATAAAAAAGATAACAATCTGGACTTTATTTCAACGGTCCAAGCTTTCCAAAGAGAGATGAAGCAATTCAATCAAACTCCACTAGAGCTGGGCCCAACCTGAGGACCTGGAGGGGGAAAAAGGATAGAAAAAGAGGGGGTCAGACATAAAGTCTGGCGAGTATGATAATCCTAACAATACTATTATCAAAATAACTAGACTAAGGCATAAGCTGGAAGACAAGTAAATGTCTATGAACTCTTAGGAAGATAAAGATAGCGTTTAAGATAACGGTAAGGCACACCTAATTACTAACGAATGATTACTACACTTCACCGCACATTACTACGCTGCACCACACCAGTCACCCTATTGTTTGATCCCACTTGATTCACACAGAAACTTTATAAATAGCCTTATGTACCCCTAGCTGACTACATAGGTGCCGTCTGCCCCTATCTCCACTAGGTGTACCCCACTACCCACTTTCGATTGGCTCCCTACTCGTAGATACCCGTGCTGGACCCACAGTGGGGTGTACACTCCCCTAAAGTGACAACCCGATACAACTTGAGAATGAACGGCTTATACCTACACGATGCAACAACGTCTTACCTACCAGCCTGGGTCCACACACGCATACGAAACCCGTTGGACTTGCGTTGCCACCGCTCCCCGTTTTGGCCTCTTACAGTCGAACCCAGCATGCGTGTCCCGTCCTCGACTTGGGTCGAGCCCACAAAGATACGTTTGGGATACTAGTCGAAATGGGCCCCCACAAGCTACCCACCTAAGCTTGTCACTAGTATATCCCACTTAACCCTCTTAATCATGTTCATTTACATGTGTGTTTGGTTAAGTCTTACTAATCGTATTTCACATGCCACTAAGGGCACCCCCTAGATTCCTCATGCCACCCAAGGCACCTACTTAACCCCATGTCCCTCCTTACATGTTTATCTGGTTAAGTATTTCTTAATTCATTCAGGCCATAACCTCATAAAGACCTCTCACATTAGACTGGCATTTATGGTAGCTGGATTTCTCGGGCGGGTCCGGGCAGTCTTACACCATAAAAGAGTCTAACCTCGTGTCTTTACAACCGTTATGCTTTAGTTTAGGCCTAGGACCTCTCACATTGGGCTGGCATTTGTGACCACTGGATTTGTCGGGCGGGTCCGGGCAGGTTTACGTCACAAACAAGTCCAACCTCGTGTCCTAAGCATTGATTAACACTTAAAATCTTTTACCCCAGTTTTAATAATTCCCTATTCAAATTATTAATTAAGTCAACTTTTAATGATGTCCATAATTGACTCAATTATGGCCATCCACTTATGGCATGCAAAATCATATCAATTGCACCCCAACTTTTTAATATTAAATCCTTAATATTACCCATACCCCACGTTTATATGTTCGCTTATTCAACGCATAATATAGGCTAGACTTGTATAGTCTAACACCTAGCACAAAGATAAATTATCACAACATAGAGACAATTAAAATAAATCTAATCATAATAGGGGTGAAACTTGCATAAACTACACATGTTAAGGATCAAAAGGTGTCAACTTGTTAAATGTCTCAATTTACATAATATGATCATAGCCCAAATCTATACATAAACTTGTATATGGGGTTTTTAGGCAACATAATGATGGTGTGAACTAGCATAGGATATCACATATGTCATAGCATAATTCTAGATGTCATAATAGATGTCTTGGCATATGTTCATAACTTTTCTAATCAATCTAACTTGCATATGTGACTTGTCATATAGATCAACATAACCCAAACATGATGATTTAATTAGTATGAACTAACTAGCATAGATGGTAACATCATGGCCTTTTTAACATGTATGATTCATCACAACTTAGCATAGAAACTTTCAACATACATAACATCATCATAGCATGATTTACAACATATAAGATATCATCATCACATAACATTGGATTTACAATATACATGATAGCAAAAGGGGTTTACAACAACATATATGATAATTCACATCATCTACTCATAATCCATTCATAACTCAACCTAATTAAAATGATAATAATCTTGTTAAGATCATCATACTCACAATTTAGAGAAGAAAAGAGAGAGTTTTGCTTTGCTTTAGGGTTGAGAGAATTAGAATTGAATCTGCTTTTCTTCTTTCTTAGTTGGCGGCGGCTCAATTGATTTCCATGGCGATGGTATGACGGTAACTATTCTATTTTAATTAGGTTTAGGGTTAGCATTAGGATGTATTTATAGGTGTAGGAAGTTATTTAGGACCATTAGATTAACCCTGAACCATGAGAACCAACCAAATGCAAAATCTGCATTTGAGCGAATCGGCCCACGGGTTGACAGCCAAACACCCTGGATTAACCCCTAGTCGACCCAGCGAGGCTTGGGTCGACCTCAAAAATGGGCCGGTTCAGTTATTTCCCCTCCCAATTCGCTGTTTTGAACTTTTTCGCATATTTATTTATTTTTTAATTTATATATATATATCAATATATATATATTTCTCTGCGCAACCCATTTCACTTAGTTCTTTTCTAAAAATTAAGTATACTTTAATTTGTGAATTTTAATGTTATAAAATTATGGGGTGTTATAGAAAACCTACCCCTCTTCTCAGTTAAACATCAAACACGGTGAGCCTTTTTATTTTTATTTTTTATATATTAAAGCATTGTTTTTTAATCCGATTTTTTTATATACTAAAGCATTGTTTAAATTTTTTATTTATATATAAAGCTATGATTTTTATTTATATAAAGATATGATTTTTATGTATATAAAGTTATGATTTTTATTTATATAAAAATATGATTTTTATATATATAGTAGCAAGATAAAAATATGATTTTTATATATATAGTAGCAAGATAAACATATGATATATATATATATAGTAGCAAGATAAAAATGTGATTTTTATATAATTAGTAGCAATATAAAAATGTGATTTTTAACATAAACCGCGTGAAACAGATTGCGATGGAACTGATGAGGAGCAGAACGGAATCCAAATCGTCCATTAAAGAATGACGGAGTGGAAATTAAAGGTGCGAACTCCTTCTCACTTTAATTAATTTACAGTTAAATATACACTAGGATGTAGATGGGGCTTAGAAGCCCCCGACACTATTTTATTGTACAAACCATGGTTGTTTGTTTGGATTGCATTGTGGAAATTTGGATATTGATTGATTTACTTGTTTGGATTTGATTTGGATGTGAATTGGATTAAAATTGGTTTGTGTATGGCGTGAGCCAGTATTAAACGAGGGATAAGGCTAGACCTTATTTCGGTTCTAGTATCGTGCCGTTATGCTGCCGAAATTTTCTAAAAAGTGTTAGAAAAATTTAGTTAGTTGAAAATATTATGTTTAGCTTATAACTGCGATAAATAAAATAATTATTGGATAGTTAAAAATAAGTTTACACGTCCATTTACAAGTTGGACGACTTGTTTATGCTTGCCTATTTTTGTGATATCGATAGGGTCGATAATTTTACATATCGCCCAACTGCACGCATAATATTCAGTATTTATTGGTTGAAACCCCACACGGGTGTTGGGATGACATTTGACATACACTAGTCCCAATAATTAGTTGTATGTCAATCGATTGGTTGACAGACTGTTGTAAGCGTTAATTATTTATATTTAATGCTTATGCAGTTGTGTAATGCACTCTGGATGATGGTTGACTGTGTATAATTATTGTTGTGTACATGTGTGTATGAAATCCATATAAATAAATTATATGGTAACTGATTGGGTCTGATTCCAATGCAAAAGGGACGAATATTTTAAAGTAAGAAAATATTTTAAAATAACGAATATTTTAAAATAGTATTCAGCAAAGGATTAAAATGTGAATTTGATGTCTGATTTTGATGGACACGAAAATATTGAAACATGTGAAGCTGTATGGATTAGACATACGCCATTTTTACGCGAATGATATTTATATCGATTTTATTCATTTTTATAATGAATACCGAGAAGGAAAAAATTTCAAAATCCGATATTTTGAAAATAGTATGACTTAAATATTATAATGATAAAGAGTATTCAATTTTGATTTAAAATTGAAGTGAAAGTGGTAATCGTTTTAAAATGAATTTATAAAATATATTTTTAACGAAATATATAATATATGTGTATATAAATATATATATTAATGGTTTGAATAGAACGCATCGCGCAGCGACCATTCGCGAATTTCGACCATTGACTTCGAACTGACATTACGGGAGATCCGACCGTCGGATTCTCCTAAAACTGGAACCGTTGGATTCGTGTCGAAAAGAGCTTTCCAACGAGTATAAGAGATTTGAAATCTAACAGTTGGATTTGGAATTATGTCCAAATAAAATTTGGAAAAGGTCACTGTAAGTGCAGTTCGATGACGGTTTATGGAAATCGACTAAAAGGGCCTTAATTAAATTATTAAAAATATTAATAATTTGTGTAAAATCATAATCAATGATTTGGAAAGAATTGGGATGAAAATTTCCACGTTTGTAAAGATAAAATTATATTTTTATCAAAATGAACTATTTATTAACTATATTTGAAACCCAATAATTTTTAAATAAAATAAATTGGATTTGTGACTGGTTTTAATATAAATAGAAATTTCCAACGAACAAATTGGAATGGATTTGGAATGGAAATAATCTTTGGAATATTTTGATATGGATTCCGTGATTATACAGATATTGTTATGGAAATTTGGAAGATATATATATCGTTATTTCCAATACGATATTTGTTGGTTCCAGAATTTGATATTGAATATAAGCCGATATAATTTCTATTCAAAGCCTTGTATTTAATATCAAATGGGATTTTGGGTTTGTCGTGAACGGTGTCTTACTAACACTGTTCTTAAACCCAGTTGAGAAAAGAATAAATCTTTTAATTAAGATTTAGAGAAGTTTAATTAATTAATATTTAATTGGAATTGAATTAAGAATTGGATTTTTAGGTTTATTGTGAACTGTGTTTTTAACGACATTCAGTCTTTATCCCGATTAACAGTGAAATATGATTTGGAATTTATAAATCTTTTTATTAAGATTTAATGGAAATTTTCCAAAGTAAAGTTTTCCAATTTAATAAAATAAATTGGAATTGAATGGAATTCTATTTGGTAATAATCGAAGTAAGCTTCTGTGGAGGAAGACTGTTAATATATATGGAATTTAAAAGTCTTTGTCGTTATTCCATTTATATTATTAATCGGATACGGAAATTGATATCAATTATATATTGATCTGTTTTCCATGAGGATTCCATAACTAATGGATTGTGATTTTGGGTTTATCGTGAACTGTGTTTTAAATGACATTAGTTCTTTAACCCAGTTAAAGACAGGATTACATGTCTAACATTGTATATTGAACTGTATTTGTTGATCTCTGCTAAATATATATCTATTTGGTGGTGGAGAATTTATTCTCTTGCTTAACACCCTTCTCTAAGACGTATGAGCTTAGAGGTTATATATTGGCAGAAATCAATGGTACGGTGTAGATTTGTCGATGCGGCATTTCTTTTTCCCAAAGTTAAATAATCATTAATAATGATTTTTGGGAAGATTAAAACTAAGTGGAGTTTTCATAAATCTTTAATTAGATTGAAATGTGAATAGGATAATTTAAATTATCAAATTTGGGAAATGATTGAGAATGGAGTACCCCCAGTTTTACTCCAGGCGATAGCTAAACCTTTAATTAGATTTGAACGTGAAATGGTAATTAATTTTTACCGATAACACCGTGGTGTTAGATATGGAGTATTACCAGTTTTGCACGATGGGATGAATAGGTTGGGATTGGGAAATAAGACAAATTATTACTTCGATAGGGTTCGCTAATCCCGACTAGTTGATAAACCTTAATTTGGTTTAGAACTGATATCCAAAGGAAGATTAAAATATAAATTTAAAAGAATTTATATTTAATAAAATTAATGGGAACCTTTCCCAAAGGATGTGAATATTTGAATAAAATAATATTCAGAATTGGAATGAGGTGTATGTTGTGTTTTTATAGCACTTGATCATAAGATACGTGAATTATTCGGAAAGGTCGGGTTTATGCCCATTCTGAATAATCGATTCGACAATAAGTCAACGATGAAGACGGTGGTTGAAGACCGGAGATCTTCACATATTTTGGATGATTACTGATGTCTTGATTGAGCTGTACACCCAGGACAAGGTAATATGTTGTGATCACCCAGACATACTTGGAGATCGACCGGATATGCGAGGACCTCTCTCCCGTATTAGACATATGGGATAAGGAATAAGATACCTTCAGTTTTTTTAGACCCAGAACGAACTAGTAAATGGATGCCTGTCTAACATTGGATTTTATTATATGTTGATTGATGTCTATTAGATATATATCTGTTTGGTCGTGGAGGATTTATTCTCTTGCTTAACACCCTTCTCTGAGACGTATGAGCTTAGAGGTTATATATCGATGAATATCAGTCACATAGCATGAATTGTCGGTGTGGCATGAAGAGATGCAGTGATCAAGGCTTTTGTTGAAAAGCAGAGTCTTGTGGTTGATGATTAAAGCATGACTTTAAATAGCATAGCTTTGTGTATAGCGTTAATTCGCGAGCCTCACACCTCGGTATGATTCAAAAACGGGTTGAGGGACCATTGGGAGAATATAACGGTTCCTTCTAGCTATGGGTGGTGTTATGGTATGGAGCTCATACATTTATTATATTTTTACCTATGTGGATGATGGATAGGGAGGCGCCTCGAATATATCAGTTACTACGGAGACGATGGATAGGTTGGATAGGACTGGGAAACGTGCGTTCAGGAATAATTAATCCACAAAAGTATGTGTGGATCGGCCTTTCCGTTCCCATGGTTGCCCCGCGGTTTGTAATCCTGAGGCATTTGCTAGAGTGTCTCGAAATAGGTGAGGATAATCCTTTGCCTTGACTCATGACGGAAATCCAATTTCCAATACGTGACATTTCGGTTTTAATTGCAGAACTAGTATGGCAACATAGTAGCATGGGATACTATGTCGTCTATGATTGATACCTTTATATTTGAAGTGATTTTGACACTATATACTTATAATAATATCGAAATGATTTGTTTTAAATGTACCAAGCATGTTTGGCTATTATAAGGTAAAAATCTATCCTCCGGCTTGCGTTGCGTTGTGTGATGGGACCTTAGTCTTATAATAGCTTTATTTTTCTAAAAAGCATTGCGCTGTTTCTTTTATGCACTGATATTTTTGGGAGGAAACCCATTCCGTGTTATACGGTGTGTTCCCTTGATTTACTTTATTTCTAAAGTAAAGTTTTAAATAACTGTTTTAGTTCTCACACCAGTCCCATGACTGACCTAGAGTTTATTGTTTTAACCTAAACTCTGGGTGCCCTTATTTTTCATACGGACAGATAGTAATTTTGGGTTTGCAGATATTCATTTTCACAGGATCCTGGATTTACAGCTAAAGCTATATTTGGAACGCTCTGTATCCGTGTATTTCTTTTGGTTGTGTTATGTATTATTTTTCCGCTGCTTTGTAATTTGAATCTCTGATATTTATCAAATGTATATTATTTATTCATACTCTGTTATATTCTTGTGCTCTGATGTAATTGTTGTAATAAGCAATGAAATGTTCTACTGTTTGTGTTCTAATTTGTCATGTTCTCAACTCAATCTGGGCTTTCCCGTAAGGGGTATTTCGGGTCGTTTCAGCATGGTATCGGAGCTTAGGTTTACAGAGCTCGAGAACAAGACACAATAGAACCAAACAAAAGAATTCATCAGAGATTGGATTAGTAATATCCAATGAGAATGACTCGTTCGAGATGGGATCAGTGGTATCCTAGAATGAGTTTCAAAGAGTGTTATTTTTAAAATAAAAGTGAAAAAATTTTGTTTTGAAAATTTAATCCCTGTTATACGTATTTGAGTATATTATTTTATTTTATTTTGGACAATCGAGTATATGAAGATTTTGAATATACGCATAATTAACGTGTATTCGAAGCCTCAAATATACTGGATAGATATCGAATCACACTCTAGTCGCCCGGAGACGATTCTGGTGATTGATATATCATCATTAGTATCTGTGTTCGAGTTTCGAAAGTGGGATGTCTATATATTTCCAATTGGCTGGTGTGAGAACCAAAACTAGGTTGGGTTATTTATTTGTGATTTGTCATTGAAATATGATTTTTGACAATATATAAAAGTTATGTGATTGAAAAGCTAATCAACTAATTGATTGATGATTGTGTTGTGTGATTATTCATTTAAACCAACATGTGAATGAAAGGTGAATTAAGCCAAATCGAATCAAATATTGAGCTGAATTGGAAAATTGATTGGAATTGCATATATGTACATGTGTATAATTGAACAGATCATAACATGGAAGCTAAGAAGAGGAATAAAATTGTAGGCCCGACAAATAGGTACATGTTTACTATTTTCTTGTGTTTTGATTATTTTATGAGCCGACTGGCTAGCCGCTTGGCTTTTTCTTTTTGGATGATGAGGACCCTATGAGGCAAGTTGCGGTTTTAAATATCAACCGTACAAAGGAGGTTATGGCGAAGTTTTTCGAAAATTTAGGGTGTTAGCCAAATTTTTAAGAAATTAGAAAATTCTCAGAAACTGAAAAGTTGTAGAATGAAAGTTGAGTTGGTTAGTTAAACAACTTTCAGCTCCGTTCCTTTTCGAGGTTGAAAAGATTTTGAGTGGGGGAGATTGTAACAACCCGGATTTTCAGAACCAATTTAAATTTTTTATTTTTTCTATTTTAATGGGTTTTGAATATTTAAAATGATTTATTTTAAATAATAACGACTAAAATTTTATTTAAATCATAGTTAGAATGTAAAATTTTATTTTAATTATAAAACGAGCCTGAAATGGCGCGGTAGTTTGAAAATTCGATTTCTAATTTTAATTGAGCATACAAAATTCATTTTAAATCAGAAATGGACGAAACAAGAAATATTTGAATCTGTTTAACTATATCTTTCTAACGAATGTGAAAAACATAAATTTCACTTTATAAATTAAAAGTTATGTCCAGTTTAAAATTTAAAATAGTCGTTATGGAATTTATATATATTTTAATATAATATATGGCCCTTAAAAATAACCATTTTGCAAACGACCTCCGTTTTCGACGAAACCACTTTTCTTAGATCCGGAATGTCAAATTATTGCTATATTCCAAAAAATTTAATTTTTGGAATTAATATGTGAGTGTGGTGAAGTTAAACGTGTATGATACTTTTAGTTTGAATTTAACCGACTGGAAAATGTCCATTTTTCAAACGGTCTCCAAATTAGACGAAATTAGTTTTGTTAGGACCGTATCGTCAAAACATAGCTAGATTTATATTTTTGGAATTTTTGGAGTCTGTATGTGGCCCCGGTAAATTAAAATGTACATTGAATTCAATTTTGAACGTTATACTAATTTATATTTTAATTTTGATGAAACTGATCGTAACAATCGAATTGGCATACCAAACATATCCCATTGTGTTCGGACTGGTGGTATTTAGCTCAGGGCGACAGTCTTTAGGCTTGGTTTGGGGTTCAAACGGAAATTTTAACTTTTTGAGATTTAAAATAATAATATAAATTATTATAAGAAGCCAACCCTCCTTTATCTCGCTCCCATCGTTCAGCAGAAGAAAAATAAATTAAAAAAAACCCGCACCCACGAAACCCCCATCGCCCTCCTCCCCTTCCAAGCGCCGCAGCCATCGCTGGAGGTAACCACCCACCGCTGCGCCCCTCCGATCATCTCTACCTCCTCCGCCTTCTCCCTCTCTCTTCTCTCCTATTTTAAATCACACCCAAAGCTAAAACATCTGCCACCCACAGGCCAACCTCCGACTGGCCGCCGCACCCCTGCATTCCGCCACCGCCACCAGATCACGTCACCACCCTCCGCCCTCTTCCTCCACCCTCGCGCGAGCAGGAAAACCCGTCCTCCCCTCTCAGTTCAACGTCAAACATAGTGAACCTGTTTTTATTTTTTATACATTAAAGCAATGTTTTGAAATTTTTTTATATATTAAAGCATAGTTTAAAAATTTTATTTATATATAAAGCTATGATTTTTATTTATATTAAGTTATGATTTTTATGTATATAAAGTTATGATTTTTATTTATATAAAAATATGATTTTTATATATATAACAGCAAGATAAAAATATGATTTATATATATAGTAGCAAGATAAAAATATGATTTATATATATATATAGTAGCAAGATAAAATTGTAATTTTTATATATGTAGTAGCAAGATAAAAATGTAATTTTTATATATGTAGTAGCAAGATAAAAATGTGATTTTTAACATAAACCGCGTGAAACAGATTGCGATGGAACTGACGAGGAGCAAAACAGAATCCAAATCGTCCAATAAAGAATGACGGAGTGGAAACCAAAGGTGAGAACTCCTTCTCACTTTAACTAATTTACAGTTAAATATATACTAGGATGCAGACGAACTTAGAAGACCCCGACACTATTTTATTGTACTAACCATGGTTGTTTGTTTGGATTGCATTGTGGAAATTTGGATATTGATTGATTTACTTGTTTGGATTTGATTTGGATGTGAATTGGATTAAAATTGGTTTGTGTATGGCGCGAGCCAGTATTAAACGAGGGATAAGGCTAGACCTTATTTCGGTTCTAGTATCGTGCCGTTATGCTGCCGAAATTTTCTAAAAAGTGTTAGAAAAATTTAGTTAGTTGAAAATATTATGTTTAGCTTATAACTGCGATAAATAAAATAATTATTGGATAGTTAAAAATAAGTTTACACGTCCATTTACAAGTTGGACGACTTGTTTATGCTTGCCTATTTTTGTGATATCGATAGGGTCGATAATTTTACATATCGCCCAACTACACGCATAATATTCAGTATTTATTGGTTGAAACCCCACACAGGTATTGGGATGATATTTGACATACACTAGTCCCAATAATAAGTTGTATGTTAATCGGTTGGTTAACAGACTGTTGTAAGCGTTAATCATTTATATTTAATGCTTATGCAGTTGTGTAATGCACTCTGGATGATGGTTGACTGTGTATAATTATTGTTGTGTACATGTGTGTACGAAATCCATATAAATAAATTATATGGTAACTGATTGGGTCTTTTTCCAATTCAAAAGGGACGAATATTTTAAAGTAAGAAAATATTTTAAAATAACGAATATTTTAAAATAATATTCAGCAATGGATTAAAATGTGAATTTGATGTCCGATTTTGATGGACATGAAAATATTGAAATATGGGAAGACGTATGGATTAGATATGCGCCATTTTAACGCAAACGATATTTATATCGTTTTTTTTCATTTTTATAATGAATATCGAGAACGAAAAGATTTCAAAATATGATATTTTGAAAATATTATCATTTAAATATTATAATGATAAAGAGTATTCAATTTTGATTTAAAATTGAAGTAAAAGTGGGAATCGTTTTAAAATGAATTTATAAAATTGAATAGAATGCGCCGCGCAGCAACCGTTCGCGAATTTCGACCATTGACTTCGAATTGACATTACGGGAGATGCGACCGTCGAATTCGCCTTAAACTGGAACCGTTGGGTTCGTATCGAAAAGATCTTTTCAACGAATATAAGAGATTTGAAATCTATTTGTTGGATTTGGAATTATGTCCAAATCAAATTTGGAAAACGTCGCTGTAAGTGTAGTTCGATAACTGTTTATGGAAATCGACTGAAAGGGCCTTAATAAAATTATTAAAAAAATATTAATAATTTGTGTAATATCATAATAAATGATTTGGAAAGAATTGGTATGAAAAATTCCTTGTTTTTAAAGATAAAAATATATTTTTATCAAAATGAACTAGTTATTAATTAGATTTGAAATCCAATAATTTTTAAATAAAATAAATTGGATTTCTGAATGGTTTTTATATAACCAGAAATTTCCAAAGAACAAATTTGAATGGAAATAATCTTCGAAATATTTTGATATTGGATTCCGTGATTATATAGAATATTTCGATATAACCAGAATTTGATATTGAATATAAGCCGATATAATTTATGTTCAGAGCCTTGTATTTAATATCAAATGGGATTTTGGGTTTGTCATGAACGGTATCTTTACTAACACTGTTCTTAAACCCAGTTTAGAAAAGAATAAATCTTTTAATTAAGATTTAGAGAAGTTTACCAATTAATTAATATTTAATTGGAATTGAATTAAGAATTGGATTTTTGGGTTTATTGTGAACTGTGTTTTTAACGACATTCGTTCTTTAAACTGATTAATAGTGAAATGTGATTTGGAATTTATAAATCTTTTTATGAAGATTTAATGGAAATTTTCCAAAGTAAAGTTTTCCAATTTAATAAAATAAATTGGAATTGAATGGAATTCGATTTGGTAATAATCGAAGTGAGCTTCTGTGGAGGAAGACTGTTAATATATATGGAATTTAAAAGGCTTTATCGTCATTCCATTTATATTATTATTCGGATACGGAAATTGATATCAATTATATATTGATATGTTTTTCGTGAGGATTCCATAATTAATGGATTGTGATTTTGGGTTTATTGCGAGCTGTGTTTTAAATGACATTAGTTCTTTAACCCAGTTAACGACAGGATTACATGTCTAACATTGTATTTCGAACCGTACTTTTTGATCTCTGCTAAATATATATAATTTGGTGGCAGAGAATTTATTCTCTGGCTTAACACTGTTCTCTAAGATGTATGAGCTTAAAGGTTATATATTGGCAGAAATTAATGGTACGGTGTAGATTTGTCGATGCGGCATGTTTGATTTCCTAAAGTTAAATAATCATTAATAATGATTTTTGGGAAGATTAAAACTAAGTGGAGTTTTAGTGAATCTTTAATTAGATTGAAATGTGAATATGATAATTTAAATTATCAAATTTGGGAAATGATCGAGAATGGAGTACCACCAGTTTTACTCCAGGCGATAGTTAAATCTTTAATTAGATTTGAACGTGAAATGGTAATTAATTTTACCAATAACGCCACGGTGTTAGATATGTAGTATTACCAATTTTTCTCCATGGGATGAATAGGTTGCGATTGGGAAATAAGACAAATGATTACTCCGATATGGTTCGCTAATCCCGACTAGTTGATAAACCTTAATTTGGTTTAGAATTGATATCCAAAGGAAATTAGGGTGGAAATTTAAAAGAATTTATATTTGATAAAATTAATGGGAACCTTTCCTAAAGCATATGAATATTTGAATAAAAGAATATTCAGAATTGGAATGAGGCGTATGTTGTGTTTTTATAGCACTTGATTATAAGATACGTAAATTATTCAGAAAGGCCGGGTTTATACCCATTCTGAATAATCGATTTGACGATGAAGACGGTGGTTGAAGACCGGAGATCTTCACATCTTTTGGATGATTACTGATGTCTTGATTGTGTTGTACACCCTGAACAAGGTAACAAGTGGTGGTCGTCCAGACGTGCTTGGACATCAACCGGATATGCGAGGACCTCTCTCCTGTATTGGACATATGGGATGAGGAATAAGATGCCTCCAGTTTCATTCAAACCCAGAACGAACTAGTAAATGGATGTGTGTCTGACATTGGATTTTATTCTGTGTTGATTGATCTCTATTAAATATATATATGTTTGGTGGCGGAGAATTTATTCTCTTGCTTAACACCCTTCTCTGAGCCGTACGAGCAGGTTATATATCGATGGATATCAGTCGCATGGCATGAATTGTCAGTGTGGCATGAAGAGATGCAGTGATCAAGGCTTCTGTTGAAAAGCAAAGTCTTGTGGTTGATGATCAAAGCACGACTTTAAATAGCATAGCTTTGTGTATAGCGTTAATTCGCGAGCCTCACACCTCGTTATGAGTTAAAAACGGGCTGAGGGATCGTTGGGAGAACATGACGTTTTCTTCTAGCTATGGATGGTGTCATGGTATAGAGCCCAGACATTTATTATATTTTTACCTATGTGGATGATGGATAGCGAGGCACCTCGGATATATCGACTACTATGGAGTCGATAGATAGGTCTGATAGGACCGGGAAACGTGTTTTCAGGAATAATTAATCCACCAAACTATGTATGGACTGTTCCATTCCCAAGGTTTCCCCATGGTCTAATCCTAAGGCATTTGCTAGAGTGTCTCGAAATCGGTGAGGATGATCCCTTCCCTCGACCCATGACGGAAATCCAATTTCCAATACATAACATATCAGTTTTAATTGAAGAACTAGTATGGCAACATAGTAATGTGGGATACTGTGTCGTCTATGATTATTAACTTTATATTTGAAGTGATTTTGACACTATATACTTATAGTAATATCAGAATGATTTGTTTTAAACGTGCCAAGCATGTTTGGCTGTTATAAGGTAAAACTCTATCCTCTGGCTTGCGTTGCATTGTGTGATAGGACCTGAGTCTTATAATAGCTTCATTTTTTCGAAATGCATTGCGCTGTTTGTTTTATGCACTGGTATTCTTAGAAGGAAACCCGTTCCATGTTATACGGCATGGTCCCTTGATTTACTTTATTTCTAAAGTAAAGTTTTAAAAAACTATTTTAGTTCTCACACCAGTCCCATGAGTGACCTGGAGTTTTTTGTTTTAACCTAAACTCTGGGTGCCCTTATTTTCCACACGGTCAGCTAGTAGTTTTGGGGTTGAATATATTCATTTTCATAGGATCCTGGATTTACAGCTAAAGCTATATTCGGAAAGCTCTGTATCCATGTATTTCTTTCAGTTGTATTATGTATTATTTTTCCACTGCTTTGTAATTTGAATCTCTGATATTTATCAAATGTGTATTATTTATTCATACTCTGTTATATTCTTGTACTCTGATGTAGTTGTTGTAATAAGCAATGAAATGTTCTACTGTTTGTGTTCTGATTTGTCGTGTTCTCAACTCAATCCGGGATTTCCCGTAAGGGGGATTTCGGGTCATTTACCCAGTGGAAGAGCTCGCATAGGAGATGGAAATGGTGGAGACGACACTTGAATTCTTCGAGGAGGGAAGAAGTAAGGGGAGTTGAAAGTATCAGCCTGGGTTTCGAACTAGAGCATGACCATCGGGGAAGAAGGAAGGATTAGAATGTGGGTTTAGTTTAAGTGAGGTGATTAGTTTAACTAATCATTTTTGGTTAAATATAATTTAATTTAATCGATTATAAACTTGTAAATCAATAATGGGTTCATATATGTACATGATTGTGTGAAACAAGTACCGTTGGAATCGTATCGTAGAATACTGCGCTATCGAGCTGATTCAGATTGATTTGGAGGCTACTATAATTTTATGTAATTTAAAATGTATGTCTAAAATTATAAAAATCAATCAAAAATCATTGAATCGAATAAATAGTGAGTTAACTCTCACGCCTCCTAGAATCCTATGATGTGATTAAATTCATATAACTATCATTTATTGTTGTCAATATAAATTGGAAGTTTGGATGTTTATTGTTTGATTTTATTATTATCGTTATTTACATTTTCGTTATTTAAATGATTTAGATTAGATTATTCATTTTATATGCATTATTATATAATTTTATGAGCTGTGATGCAGGGAAAAACAGGTTGGAGGGATCCAGCTGGATTCCTCAAATATTCTTGTTGTTATTTGAATTTTTTTATCGGCATAGCTGACCGGTTTTTATAGTGATCCATAACACTCTTTTATTATGACTAATAATAAAATTACAATATAGTACATGTGACTGTAATTAGCAGTCAGCTAATTTGGTTTCAAATTATATAGTACATGTGACTGTTGTTATTTAATTTCATATGATTCACATATGAACTGTCTGACCCTGGTTATGTTAAAACCTGTTTGGATGTTGATTGTTGAATTGAAATTCAATAATTGTTGTGTTTTTAATCAGTAGACAGTATTGATTAAGTAATTGGCAGAAAATGGTCTAAAAACCATGTTTTTGAGACGATTTGTCGTCAAGTGAATTGAAACTATCGAAGATATAAAATTGTTTTTATAACTGAAGCAAAGTTTTAAATTATATTTTATATAAAATTGGAAGTATTATAAATAATCGATATCTATAAAAGGATGTTTACAAAAGTAGTTATAAAATACATTATGTAGTAATTTGAATGTTTTAGTAAGTTTCATACACGTATAAGTCAAAATTTGACCTACGGATTAATAATTTAGAATAATTATTTTGAAGAAACAATTAAGCTATATTATTAAATAAATTATATTATTAATTAATATTAGAGGAAGGATTAATTGAAATCATTTAATAAGTTAACTGATGGTTTCAAGTTGACTAAGTCAAATGTTTTAATTGAAATTGGTTATTAGATTAATTTGTCTTCAATTAACTAATGAAATAGTTCAACGAATAGTTGTTTTAATTTAATAAGATTTACCTTTTAATTAACAATGTTTAAAGATGATTATCGAATGATAATCATTAATGTAGTTACTTATTGTTAATAAATTTAATTTAAAAAGGTGATTAACCAACCTATTTTATTTAATAATGGAATATAATACTTTTACTTAGTTAATGATGAAGTTAGATATGATTTTAAATTAATAATAATTATAGTGATTATCTTTTAAGTTGGAATTCATTTAAGAAGCTAAAAGGTGATGTTTTTGTATGCATTAACTTAATCAACAAAAAAAGTAATAGTAGTTATATTTGAAAGAGACTTTCCAAGATAAGAATGGTTTATAAAAACCATGTTTTAAATAGAATAATAAAAGAGATTGTGTGATAGTGTAATTAACTTCAGCATTTTGAATTATAAACTCGTATCTATCTTAAGATAGAAACGTTGTTGATTAAGGTCCGAGAGGTAACTAAAATACCCCAACTTGAATGAATTCATGATTATTTGAGGATGATATTAGTTTGTAATGGTAAAGAGGTTTTGTATATATATATATACACATATAGCAAATTAAGGAAATATAAAAGGGTTTGTGAAAACAGAAAAATAATGTTACGGACAAAGTTATGGGATTTTTCAACCGTAAAGACGGCCTTATGAAATTTTATCATAAAGGATGAAGAATCAGATTTTAGGTATCAGTTTTACAGTGTGCATGGTATCAGAATTTAACTATCAGTTTTTTATTATCAGTTTTACAGTGTGTATGGCATCAAAATTCAGCTATCAGTTTTATGGTATGTGTAACAACCCAGATATTTGGTCAGTTTATTTTAAATATTTAATCTCGTTTTAAATATTGTGTTGATAATAGAAATTAATTTGTATATTGAGTTATCGATTTAATAATCGATATATGATTTATTTCGAATATATTGAATAATCGTAATATGAAAACAAATCTAGTTTAATTCAAAATTTAAAACTGAATTGAAAAGATTTAAGTGATCAATATAAATTCTATTTGAATTTATAAATACTAATAATAATAATTTATTATCAAGCAATTAATTGTTTAAATTTAATTTATATCGATTTAAATTAATATCTTTCACAGACGATCGACTGAGGCTTTGAAACCTGTCCCAGTGTGTTCAGAATAGGGGTATAACCCTAAAAATGTCAGTTGTTGGGTTCAGTAAGGAGCTCAGGATCAAGGGTTATCTAAATTTAAGGATACAGTTTTTAATTAAAGCAAATTAAAATAAAATTGTGCCTTATTCTAAACAACAAGAGCAAAATCAAAACGTGGCCACTGCTAAATCCATTCCTCTCCACGGTTTAAAACAAGTCCACGCAGACCGTTTTCCCCTACTTAAACAATGTCTGAAGTCCTCAAATTCATTCAGTACCAAATCAAATCGAACAAAAGGGGAAACCGCTTCTGCTTCTTTTATCACTGATCAAAATCCAACTTGTCCCATTTTTCTCAAACCTAAATATAGAATTGAGGCTTCAGTTTCCTTCCTTAATTTCAGTTCGAAGATCAAATGCCAGAAATTGATGAAAACTCAAATCGCGATTCAAAATACCGATCGAGTACTCTGAAGCTCGACGCGCTCGTCTTCTGGTATATGTTATGGCAAGTTTCGTGGGTTCGAACGTTGTATTTCCTGGTATCGAAAATTTGTGCGAGTTCGTTATCGAACTTTGGAGTGGTCTTGTTTAAGGTGCAGGGTTTTGGGTGACTACCGGAGTTTGGCGACGTCAGGAAGGAGATCAAGGGTGGAGTTGGAATCAAAGCGACGAGGGGGAACTTGCGATAGAATGTTGGGGTTATTCGGTTCAGCAGATTTCATTTTTGGGATTGACGATGGATTTAGATGGTAGATACGGGTTGAATGAAGATGAGGCAGTGAAGTTGGAGTTTGAACTGGAGCAGGAATGGTGATGAGATTGATTGCGAAGCCTAGTGGTTTTTGGTGAGATGGTTCGGGATAGAAGTGTATGCAGTAGTAGAAAGCACAGGTTTCTAGTAGCAATGGTTAGGGAGTGGGAAAAGTTTCAGGATGCGAGTATGAATATTCGCAGGGAAGAACTTTTAAAAAGGGAACTAAGGTAACTTAAATTAGATTAGTTTAGTTAATATTTATTTTAAATTAAATTAGTTTAATTTATACCTAAACTCATCAAATTTGTATATAATCATGTTAATTTGTAATACAATATAAAATGTAGATGGGGTCAAAGAAAAATCATGAACCAAGTTGAGTGGATTTCGCAGCTGCGAGAGATACGAACTAGAGTTGATTTTGGAGTCGCTTTGGATTTTTATTCAGAATAAGTCGATCAACAAATGAAAATCACAGTGAGTAAATCTCACTCATCTGTTATTTAGAATTATTTTTATTCGATAAAATAACTGTTGTTGCTTGTTTGAATGCTTTCTGGTTGATTTAAATATATTAGTTATTTAGGGTTGACTATTATATATATATATATATATTGGGTTGATGATTGGATTGTTCCCGCAGTCTCATTAGCGGATGCCCGCAGTTTCATAGCGGATGATTTCCCTATGCGCCCCACAAATATATATATTAGTGGATGACCTTCATACCGTGATGTCATGCCTCGAAGCAGGATGGGTATTATTTATGTTGACTAATATATTTGGATGCAGGAAAACAGGTTCGAGGGATCCAACTGGATTCCTCAAAAATATATTATCTGTTTGTTTATTTGTTTGCATATATACTTCCATATATGATGTGTTAGAAAACCTGAAATAAATAATTGGTTGTTTGGTGTTTAAATATCACTGGGCCTAAGTGTTGATATTTAAAAATATCATGAAAGGGAATATATGAGATTTAAAAGGAAAATTCTATTTTTCTAAAATAGAATTTGAATTTAGAATGGAATAAAAATATTAACTTGTTTTAAAAGAATAAAACAAGTAGTTTAATTATAAACGAAGTTATAAATAAAGTGAAAAGAATTATCATTGGATAATTCAGAAATAAGTTATAAGTGTGAATTTGAAAAAAAGGGAAAACTATTTTTCTAAAGTAGAAATATTTATTTCAAAAGAAATTGGGAGCAAGACATGTTTTAAATATATAAACAAGTAAAATAAATAGGGTTTGTAAATAAAAAGGAAAAATTATCATTTGGATAATTTAAATATTTAAATTCAAATGTGGATTTAAATTGAGAACTTAAAATGGTTTAAATAATAAACGATTAACTTTATTCCGATATTCGAAATATAAATAAAGTTGAATAAATCCTTAGGATTAATATTTAAAATTCAACTATGTCAGATTTATAAAAATAGATTATTCCCAAACAAGATATTTAAATTTAATTTAAATAGAAACTGAGATAGGACATGAAAATAGGTTCTATATTTATATATAGATAAGTTAAATAAAGAGAATACTCAAAAATGAGATTTTGGTTTTAAATAGATTTCGAAATAGACTTGTTTAAATATAAACAAGGAAATTTATAAAATGGTGTTTATAAATATAATGAATTAATTATCAAGAGATAATTTGAATATTTAAATTCAAATATGAATTTAAAAATAGAATTTGAAATCATTCGAAAGGGAACAATGGTTTTTATTCCGCAATTCAGAATATCAAAGGGATGGAATTTCAAATAGAAATTTGAAAAGGGAACTTGTTTAAATATATAAAACAAGGGAGTTGAATTTATGAATGATGTTTATAAATCTGGTGAAAATAAATTATCATGAGATAATGCAGCAGTTTAAATTCAAATACGAATTTAAGAATCAATTGGAAAGTGTTTTGAAATGGGACGATTGATTTTATTTTGGAATTCGATATATAAACTGAATTGAGAAAATCCAAAGGAGTTATAATTGGAATTAAATTATCTCGAATTTTATAATTTATTTATAAAAGTAAATTGGGATTTAAAATAACAAATCGAGTATAAATTTATAACCGAGTAAGGAGAAATCGATGATTTTAGATAATCAGAATTTTTGAGTTGAATTGGAAAAATTGGTTTGATATATATTAAAAATATATTAGAATGGAGTTGAATTTATATATAAACAAAGTTTAAAATGTTTATATATTAAAACGAACTCGCCGCAGTGCGGCAGTTCGTAAATCGACATTTCGAACTTCAATTGAGTATGCATGACTCAATTTAAGTTGGAATTCTTTGAAACAAGAATCGTCAGGACCGATGGAATAATAGTTTTCTAATGGAAGAGAAAAATATGAATTTCATCTTATAGATTTTGAGTTATGTCAAAATCAAATTTTCAGAAAAACAGCGCCAGAACCCTTATAAAGCCATAAGGGTTTATTTAAATAAATATAAGGATTTTTAAGCAAATAAAAATCCAAATTTTTATTTGAAAAATCTAGACTTGAGTTAGATAATAAATGTGAACTCAAGTGAAGTAAATGAAATGATTTTTGAAACAATAATTATATTTTTGATTATTGAATAGAATTAACTAAGTAGAAGAGAAATTAGTTAGTCAAGTTTTGAATTGAAGTTGAACTTTGAAAGGTGAATTGGATTTGTAAATGTATATTCGAAATCGAATATGAGACTTGAATTGAAAATAGAATTCAATTAGTGTATAAACAAGTTAACATATATTTGAACAAGTTATATTCAAATAAAAAGGTGAAATAGGCAAAACGGTTAATTAGCAACTAGTTAATGGAAATTTTGAATTGAAGTTGAACCTTGAAAAGTGAAGTGGATTTGTGGATTCATATTCGAAATCGAATATGAAACTTAAATTAAAAATCAAATTCAAAGAGTTTATAAGCGAGTTAGAATTATATTTGAACATGTTATGTTCACATATAAAAGTAAAGCAGTAAAAGGAGTAAATTAGCAAGTTAATTAACGAGTTGAGTAAAAACGAGTGTATTGAGTTGAAATGAATTAGAAATATATGGACATACATGAGACAGGTTTGGAATGAAGTTAACGAAGAGATATAAATAGAATGCCCGACAAAAAGGTATGTATTTAATTCACATATGAGTTTCATGCGCCGTATCGGCAAGCCGCTTGGCTGTTTCTTTTTCTTTTTGATTGGAGAGGGCCTGTGTGGCAAGGTTTGATGTTTTCCGGTAACCCCGTACAAAGGAGGTTATGGCGAATTTTTTTGGGAATTTAAAGAGTTAGAATATTTTTAAGAAAATTTGATAGTCAGAAATCAACATATCGATATGTATACAATTCGATAAAGAAACAAACTAAAACTAGAATATAGAAACAAAAAAGGAAATTGATAATCTAGTAATAGAAAGAGAAATGTATATATGTTTTAAAAATGAATAATTGGATTTATGTAGTGTTGGTTATTCGAGGTAAGTGGTCTTGTTAGTTTTGAAGTTAAGGATGTTTTCAGTCAAGGTCGAGAGGTAGTTATACCCTAACTTGATTGATTTCGTTTTTAACCGATAAATAGAAAGATCCAGTCTCGAAGAGAAATTTTTGGATAAGAGTTAGTTGAATGCGGTGTTTTGAGTTGTTGTAACGATGTTTTACATAACATTCGTTTTAACCCAAGTGAGTGAATTTTGGAAATAGAATAATAAATATTTCCTAAGTATAGGAATGAATGGTCGTGAAAGAGATAAGTAATTGGAATATTTTCCAATTATAAATAGAAGATATTTTCTAAGTACAGAAAATAAAAGAAGGCGATATATGGAAATGTTTTCCAGTGTTAATAACATATATTTTCGAAACATAGAAAATAAGGAAATATGAATATATGCATATATATATGTTTGATGATTTGATCGATAATTCCATTTGGAAATAAGATCGTTGTGTGTACACGGACATTTTTCATTTGATAGTTAAATCACCGACTATCAAAGTTTTTGCCATTTTAACGTTGTTAATATGGAGAGACCGGTTGGATTATTATCCGAAGAACCACTCCGTATTGGCATAAGCGTTGCAAACCAAGTATACTGAATATATTGAAGACAGAGTAAAGTGCAAGGGCTGTTGTATAAGTCCTAGGTAGAGATTGCCTAGGATGGATGTATTTAATAGTGCCTTCAGTTTTGTTCAGTCCCAGAACGAACGTATATGGACAAATGTCTGACAGAATATTTCCAATGATCGCATATGTTGGACTGTACAAATATATATGGTGGCAACGGATTTATTCCCTTAGCATAATATCCAGAATATTTGTGTAAACCAATTAATGATTAATGGATCTGATAACGTGGCATTCAATGTAATTGTGTTATCAATGAGAGAAGTAATCGTAGCCTCAGGCCTCACAACTGGGAAATGACAAAAATCAGGCAGGCAGCATGGCTATGTGGGTAGCTCCCATTAGGTTGTATAATCACCTATCTAGAGAAATTCATTTAATTCCTTATTTAATTTGATGCTGTCCCATTCGGGAAACGGTTGCTGATCCCAACCGTTGGTGATATACATTGATACACTCAAGCGAAATGAGTGGTCGGTCATGTGTGGCCGAGTTGCAAGATGTTCTTGTTGAACTCGATGTATTCCTATCTAGAGATACACTATCGGTAGGTGATTCCATACCTTGTCATAGTTGGAAATCCATTATCCAATAAGCGCTCGTGCTTTGTTTGTATACTATGTATGTGGAACGTGAGATGAAAGAGTTCTGCTAGATTGATATCTATTTGTATTTAGACACTATTGTAATATCAAAGAGAGTTCTCATATAAAGATCATTTTGGATACTCATAAGGGAAAAACCCGTTTCGTATTCACAGCATGGTCTTATGAGATATCGTTTGTTTTCTCAAACTGTTTTAAACTGTTTACTCATACCAGTCCCATGACTGACCCGGAGTTTATTTTGTTTTGTTTTACCTAAACTCTTGTGTGTCCAATTTTATATGGGCAGTCAAGTAGTTCAGGATTTTAAAGATTTATCCAAAGGGGCTTGGAGTAGGAGGCTTCAGCGTTATCTAGTTATTGTTATTTCTGTTGTGTTGTAAGTTGTACTCTGATAGTGATACTCTGATAAGCGTATGTCATACAGTTGAAATTTTGTATTTCAAAAGTTATGATATATTATATTTTTTTCCGCTGCGATGTGAGATTCGGTGTTGTTGTTTCTGTTCTTCTTCTACCTTTTTCTTCTAAAAAAATGATTCGTATTTTCATGATATTTGGGTTGGATGTATGATGTATGTAGTCAACTCTGATATTACGGATTTGCGGGACATTACAGTATGTATGTTATTAGTTTTACAGGGTGAACAGTAATTGGAAATAGCTTTAAAAAATTATGAAGTTTCTCCTTCACAGTAAACTCCTCTTGTGAAAATATAATGGTATTTTCGAAGTAAAGAAATTAAAGTGGATTTTTTGAATATGCTGTAATCACCTACCTTTTCAACCGCTTTAAATCGGTAATTAAACCAACTCAGACCGCTTGAAACGGCAGATTGTTATTTAGCTTACAGGTTTAACATAATCAAACACAGATATCACATAACACAATATCTTGTAGCGGAATAATTTTTATACAAAATATCAGGGTTGATACAATATTTTTACACAGTGGAAAATACATGTCTTTTAAATAAAATAAATTTATAGATTTTACAATCCAGAGCATGTGCGTCTTCATGTGTCTCTAACTTCGATAGCTGAAATATTTAAATCTGCAACACTTGGGTCTGACCCGAGCATTCCATGCAAAACACAAAACACTCAAGTTAGAATTAACTTTATTCAAGTAAATCAACTTCAGTTAACCACTAAAATATAATAGATAATCCTAACATAAAATTTAAAGTTACTAAAATAGATTTAAGCCACATATATTACGGTCAACTAAAGTGTTGCATGTACGCACTTATTTCAGGTGACAATAACCAAGTATGGGACATGGAAAGAACAAAAGTGGATAACCCAGCAACAAAAGCAAATGATACATTCAAGCAGCATGGTCAAGAATACAAGGCATAGCTGGGTAATGTTCATGTTCATAGAAAAGGGAAGCAAAATAACAAATATTATAAATCACTATCTTGGCACACACAACAAACTAAAAATATGACAAATATGACATGCAATAAACACTATTTCGTATATATCCATCTATTTGGTACTATAACATGCAACTGCGATTGTAATATATATAGCAAATCATACATAAGTACCAAAGTACATGTACTAATAAGTATGATTCAAAGAAAACATATGTACTCATATGTAAATTTCAGGTGGGCAACATGCATTGTAAAATAGGGTGGGTATCTAATTCGAGTATATGTGCAGAAAATGTATGGCATCATGGTGCCAAAATAGCTGATGAAAGGGTACACAAAATGACAATGGAAAAAATAGGAATAAGGCAGGCACACAAAATGACAAGGCGACATAAGGGCGTCATCATTTACATGGCAGCAACATAAGTTGCAGAAATTAAGGTGCAAGGAAATATATATGTATTCCACTTTTAAGAATAAGGAACTAAATCAACAATTATACTCTGTAGCATTGAGGTTGAGAACTTGTATAAAATAATCGTGAGATAACTTACCTTGCGTGGTTTTAAGAATAGAAGATGATGCAGGTTGATACAAACACGGATATGAAAAGCATGACGCACCATTCTAACTACAAGCACAACTACGCTCTCTTTAACACCATGGTATGAATAGATTCACAAATCAATACCCCCAAGCAATTTAAATGAAGGGAGTAGAAAGGTTTTGGCTTAGAAAGTTGGATTTAGAGTTTTACAAAAAAATCATAAAAAGTGACAAAAATTTTGGTTATTTTAAAATAAAATTTTGGACCAATTATCTTTAGAATCTAAAAAAGTGATAAACATAAAAGTTGTTGAAAATTATTTTCTCTTCATATTTTTTTTTTAAAAAAAACTGCTTTCGACAAGATCTGAAGGAGATATGACGAAAACAGCGACAGCTAAATTTTTAAGTCAGAAATCTGGGTGCAAAAATGAATCTGAATGATTGGCGGTTTTGACCTAAAAACATTCGAAATTTGAAAAATTGTTTAACATGAAAATTGTAGCTATTTCAAATTTACACAATTAAAAAAGAAAAGAAAAAGTGATTTCCAACTATCCAACAGAAAACTATGACCACTACAACACAGGTTAAAAATAAAATAAAAAGGTCTTTGATTTCAAAGGGAAAAGCGGTCATGGTTAGGGTTTTCTTATGGGGCCCGCTTGCTGAAGGTGGAGGTAAGTCGGATAGGTGTGGTCAAGTCGATGGTGGAGGTTGTGGCTAAGGGGAAGATGGGCAAAAAGTTTTTGATTGGAAAACGAAGGTGGTTGTTTGCATTTTTAGATCTAGGTATTCACAATTCCTAAATCAATTAAATATTGAAATTAGAATCCATTAGAAAATAGAGATAGGGATTATGATTCAACTAGGATAAATTAGTATTTACATGGGGACTTATTTGTGAAATAAATAAATTTTAGATTGAAAGATAGGTTTGAAGAGGAAGAAGGAAGGAAGAAGGAGAATGACAGAGATCTTCGAGGAAATGAAAATGGGAAGTTGATAAAAAGAATACATACTTTTATTTCTTTAAAAGAATTTTGAAATTGAAACGTAAAATTATTAATGGGGTGTGAGGTGGAAAAGTTTTCTCAAGAACCAAACAGATATCTCAATAAGGAACAAAGGATAACATGTATGTATGAATAAATAAAATGTCTATTTGCGCTTTTTACACATTGTAAATCTCATATTTAGAACAAACAGAAGTGGATTTTAACAAAACGAAAAATGCTGGTCAACTCAGAATCTAGAGAAGAATCATTAAAAATAAATAAATTTTGATAACTTTAAATTTGAGCTTGAATTCAAATTTAAACAAAAATTGACTTTTTCAGAAAAAATTACATTTTAATAAATTTGGCAAACATATTACTCAATGTTAAAATTTTATTATTTAAATTTAAATTTTAAGAATGGACTTAAATTTGAATAATAATATAAATCATGTTAACACACAATTAAGGCCTGCATTAACAACCATTTTAAATTCAATAATTAAATTAAATTCAACAACTCAAATGATCGGAATTTACAGAACGTTACAATCTCCCCCCACTCAAAACTTTTCGTCCACGAAAAGGAACAAAATACGGAATTAGTAATAAAACGATATACTATTCATATGCATATTAACTTCGACTGCTTATTTAAACAAAAAAAATTTCTTTCAATTTGTATTGGCAACCCGATCACTCTAGCGCAGATTTCTAATTTGATTTCTTTGATTAAAAACTTCCATTTTCCTTGCATAGGAATAAACTACGGTAGAGAACTTCATATTCTTATCAAAAACTCTTATTAGTGTTTGTCGTAGAGAATCGAACGAACAATTCTATATGGAATCAAAATCGTATACTCAAATCAAATCAAAACTGTTATGCGAATAGAATGGTCTTCGCACACTCACATGTTATAGTTTATTTATTATTGATTTTTTTATTTAGTTACACCAATGTATTTAATTCAAGTGTCTACGATTTATATAAAAATTTAAAGTTCATAGGAAAATTCTTAGAAAAAATTCTTTTATATCAAAAATACTTTATATCAAAATAGTTTTTGATAACTCGATATATCCACAAGTTTATCATCGTTCTTCAAGAATCTAGTAATGCGTTGATTAGGCGTAAAAACTAGAAACCTCGAAATACTAAGTAAATTCGTTTTAACATAGAGTGAAAATATTTGAAAACATTAAAATAAAACGAAGTACAATCCAATAAGCCAACCGATTAAACTATTCATTAATCGCAAATACACAATGGTTACGCTTGGGTCCCCGAGGAAGCATCCGTACTCATAGGAAATTTCTTCCTTACGAATTTCATAACGAATAAATCAATAAAAATAGAATAGAATAACTTGAGATCATCATGGAACGCAGCCCCTAAGGTCGCTCTATTACCAAGTCGATAGGATAAAGTGTCGTGGCCATAGGTGGTTAGGCAATCAGTGCCTTATGCATTTCTCCATAACACCTCAAAATAATCGCATGGATCACAGTCTACATCGCCATGAAAAGGGGATTAAGTGGAACAGAATTGGCCTGGTGGTAGAGTCGTGGTAGTAACACCTGTGGTTACATCTCTATCACCCGTAGACCTTTGGCAGTAAGGCCCTATGAATTACGCCATATGGACCGCAGATACACAATTATTGCACTTGGATCACCTAGGAAATATCCATATCCTTAGGCCTTCGGAGCTCTATGGATTTGCCATCATAAAACGACCATAAATCACAGCAGATACAATGATTACACCTGGTTCCCCCAAGAAACATCCATCGTCGTAGGAATTTCGCTATGAAGCCGAGTTCAAAGGAAATTCATGAGTATTACGTTCGTACAACCACAATCAAAGAAATACATCGCGGCAAACACAATGGTTACGCTTGGTTCCCTCAGGAAACATGTCGTCGTAAGCCTTCGCGGTCCTACAAATTTTGCTATGTAGCCGAGTTCAAAGGTAACTCATGAGTATTGCGTCCGAACAACCATAATCAAAGAAATATCAACAAGAGTTCCTACCAAATAGGACCTTGATTTTCGATGGAAGGTACTTCCGATATCTTCGATTTGAAATCATATGATACTATATATAATATTCATTTCACTTCGCATATATCGTACTTATATAAATTTTCTTTTACAAAAGATTTCTTAAATCATGTTAACATGTCATTCTTATATGAATTCCATTATATATAAAATTTCAATTGATATCAATTACCTTCCAAATCAATAGTTTTAAAATCACATAAATCACTCATATATAAGTTTCAAACTTTCATATCAAATATTCAAAAAATCGAAGATTCTTGACATTTCATTTCAATACCAAATTCAGTTTCATTTCTTAATCGATTCATATATTCCATATCATTTCAAATTTAGTTTTACAAATCAATTCATCATTAAAACTTCAAATTCCATTTAGATTACATGTCACGAATATCATTATTCAACTTAATCTTTACATTTGATCAATTCAGACTTAAATTGCTTGGATCGTAAATATACTTTTATCTTCAAAGTAGTTAAGTTAAATTTAAAATAGTTTCAATAAAATAATAAGCTTGATGTAAAATTGGTTTGAATTAAAATACATAAGTTTTGGTATAAAATAGTTTAAATAAGCTATGTTTGTTATAGAATAGTAGAATAAGATAACTAAGTTTATATTCAAAATAGTTTTAATAAAGTAAATAAATTAAATTTCATAGTTTAGGAAAAATAGCGTAAATTTATATCTTAGTGGTAAAGAAAAATACTAACTTCAAGAGATAATCCAATCTGAATCAATTTATCTGAAATTCCAATGCTAATTTAGCTTCGATTTCATAATATGGTTTCAATAATCATTTCTAAAATCGAACATTATTCACAAAAAATAAACTCTTTCAAAAGCTTCTGAAATTAGCTTATAATTGATAAATTTGAATTTGTACGAAATAACCTTCTCAAAATGTTTCTTAGTCAAAATATTTCTAACACATTTCATATAAGTTGTATTTAGTGTATTTCAAAACAATTGAAAAAATCTATTTCAATTCATTTTAATTATTCTTTACATCTCATTTTCAATACTTCCATTAACATAGTATAAAATCAATACTTCAAAAATTCAATTGTCAATTGTTGTCATAATTCAACGTTCAAATATTTATTTCAAATCCAAATTATGTCATTAATTCAACTTTATATTAGATTTTTTTTCCGATGCACGGTAAGAAAAAGGGTACAAGGACATGAACTGAGTAGTAACAAAAGCTCAAACATGAATAAAACAAAAGGTGAGCAGGTCAAACAACAACTAGTAAAGCAAAGTGAACAAATCGAAATAAACAAAAGAACTATCTATTCTCCAGGCCAAAGGGGTAAACGATACACCTATGAATTATGTTCTTTTCCTATTTTAGATTGGGTTTGCTTAATTTCGTATTTTCAAAATATTCATTTGTCGTCATAATTTTTTATATTTCGTTCAAGTCATTCATAGTTAACTATTTAAATTTACAATTTAAGTATGACCATTCATTTGTAAATTCTACTTACATTTCACGACAGCTTAACTTTATTTAAATTTTGATCATTTACCCAATTCACATAAATTTAACCAAAGCATTTTCATTAAATTTATCAAAATCGTTTTCAGATATTTATTAAAATAATTATTCTAAGTATTTCTCAACATTTCAATCGCAATCATATAGTCATCCCACTTTCGAAACTCGAAAATAAACACTACTGATGTCGCAACAATCACCAGAATCATCTAAAAGAAATTAGAGTGTGATTCCATATCTATCTCGTACAGATAAGACATTATATATACACTAGCTAGGCATATATTCAAATTCTTATATGTTCAATAGTCTAACCTTGGGATTGAGTAAAATGCTCAAAGTTCTCTTTATAAGATACACCATCTCCAAATACAAGACAAAACGGTATATTTAAGAATAATTTATCAATTTCCAAAGTAAATTTGTTTCAAAATTTATTAATTTCAAAATGCTTCCGCTGCGCTACTCTTTCAAAATATTAGTTTCAAAACAATTTATATTTCAAATTACACTCTCTGTAACACCCCGAATTTTCTATTAACAATAAATTAAAATTTTAAGTATAATTAATTCTAAATGAAAGAATTAAGGGAAACGGGTTATGCCATTGTGTTCGCCTCGGAATTCTGCTTGAGATAGAGTCCGAGTTTGCGTAAACCGGACTCCGTATGAAGAAGTTGTGGTCTTCTGAAGTTTCAAAATTCGATTTAAAATTCAAACAGCCCGAAACAAGTTCAAAATTCGAAAACTGGACCAGAATTGGGCTGGGCGGGAAAATTCCTGCCCAGGACCCAGGTCGACCAGGGGGTCGACCTACCCAGTCGACCTGGTCAGGTCTTGGCTAGCCTGGTCGGGTTCTAAGCGATTTTCCAAGTTCTGGTGTGTCATTAGGGCCGATTTGTCACTTTCTGGTTGGCTCTTCTCGATGTGAATGGTCTAGATTCATCTATGATCATCTGACGACTCTAATTAGTTTGAAATTCTATATAAACAACTTAAGTCTCCAACCTAAATTCACACAAAAATTAGAACCAGAGCCGCCATGCTGTCGGGAGAAAACTGAGAGTATCCTCCACTTGAAGAAAGCTAAGAGACGAACAAAATCTAATTCAATTAAAATCAAAACAACGTTTATCTACCCAAAGGAAAGCATCTCAATTCCAGAACTCAAGTTCATCGTTCGTTGTAAGTTCAGTTATGTTTTGGGATGCGAATCAAAATTAATGTCATGCCTTGGAAATAAATTGATAATCGAACAATGTTTATTATGTTATATGTGGAATTGAATGATATTGATCTATGTCTGTGGTTCTATTTTATTATCATGTTGAATTGGGAATTAATGGGTAAGTCTATTCATATGTATATGAACTTGGAGTATAACCTGTTATGACAAGTTGTGTAGTTTATCATGTTATGCAAGTTTTAGGTTGTAAAATCATATCACATATGTGACCAAATGTTAAATCTACATGTTTAAGTGTATATGTTAAACCTATGTCATATTTCAAGTTCACACTTATTCATATGTTCGTGATTGATTTGTAAATTCACATATATGTAAGTTGATTTAGTCTATGTTGCAAATTCACATATATGTAATTTGATTTAGTCTATGTTGCAAATTCATATATATGTAAGTTGATTTAGTCTATGTTGCAAAATCACATATATGTATGTTGATTTAGTCTACGTTGCAAGTTCACACCTATGATATTCATGTTGACTATTTTGCAAGTTCACACCGATGGTGTTCATATTGACTATGCCGAAAATGCCAAGTTTACACCTCTGTCATGTTTATATTAATGAATTTCTTTATGCCAATTTTGTGTACGCTAAATTAGGCTAAGTTTTTAGCCTAATATTATATGTCAAAAATCATGCGGACGGAAATTAGGCTAAGATTGTTACCCTAATATTTAGACGAGGTAACGTTGGGAAAAATTGGTAATTATAGGGAACTTGACATAAATTGGTGAAAAATCACATGGGTAATTTATGGCATGAAACGATATAAATTATATACCTAAAATTAATGAACTTGATTAGAAACAAATCTGGGCAATGACATGAATTCTGGATAATATACATAAATAAAAATGTAAATTCAGAAAATAGGAATATGCTTAACCCGAGGTTAGATTGAGTTGTGATGTAAACCTGCCCGGACCCGCCCGGCTGTCCAGTAATCACAACAATACCTATCTAATGTGCGAGGTTAAGGCATTGAGCCCAATAAGGACCCGATGTCAGACTGAGTTACGGTGTAAACCTACCCGGAACCGACCGGCACATCCAGTAACCGTAACAATACCTGTCTAATGTGAGTGGTTGGTGCTTTAACTAATTAAAGCTAAGGACAGACATGTCAGGATGGTAGGGTTAAGTTAACTAAAACACTTAACCAATTTAACATGTTAATTAAACTGATGGGTGGGATTAGGTTAATACAGACACTTAACCACTTAACATGTTTGACTAGAAAACCCTAGTAACTGGGACCCATTTTAGCAGTAACCGAATTAGGTATCATGGTGCCCTGAAACTAGGCAGGGCGGGGCACGATTACTGGGCTAATTGTAAGCGGTCAAAAGCGACGGTGGTTGGTGCAGCAGTGTAGGTTCTAACGGAGTGCGGGCGTTCACACACTTCGGAGCAGACAAACAGGGCACTGGGCATCAGTAGTATAACCTATGCATTCTAGAATTGTGTCGGGCCGCCACCATGGGACTTGATACACCCCATGATGGGACCAGCATAGGTATCTACAATCATGTGGGGCCGTATGACACAGGAAGAAAACGTTGCGAGTAAGAGCCGATCGAATAAGGGATCACCTTGTCATGAACACGTGGTGCTAGTTAGGCTAGTTAGTAGGTGCAGAGAAGAGAAGTAATAGTGAGTTTATTTAGTATAGTTAGTATTTCCTTCCATATCTTGTCTTATATTCTGGTATTGTCTTGTTCTCAGTTTATGCAAGTCATGATCTTTTTATTGTTCTCATGCTAGAAATATAACTAGACTTACCAGACTTATGTCTGACCCATTTTCTTTTCGCTTTCCCCCCCCCTCAGGTCCACAGGGAGGAAACACCTCAGCTTAGTCAGATTTTTCGTCCAACTTGAAGAGAGAGAATGTATTGCTTGGATCTCTTTCGTTTGGGCTATGGCTTTGGACATTCTATGGGGATTTATGCAGTTGTAATTATGTTTCATGCTTCTTTAAGTTTTAAATCAAGACAATATTATGGTTGTAATAATTGGAAGTTTGTTTTGAGGCAACTATGGAAATGTTTTGTATGAACAAGTATTTATGATATGAAAGTCTGTTTGTTTTTCTGCTGTTTATATATATGTGTTTATATCTGTCTTGTGTTTTTTCTGTGACTTTTACTTATAAACCTCCACCAAAGTTAAGGTATTCCCTTTGTGAGTGACCTTAACGGAGGTGGGGTGTTTCACTTGGTATCAGAGCATAGGTTTACTAGATTAGATAAAGGTTTTTGAAACTATTTTCAAAAAGAAGTTTAAAGAAGCATTTTTTTTCAAGAAAAAGTGTTGTTTTTAAAAGGCATAATTCCCGAAAGCCATATGCACTATCGCTCTTTCCTTTTGTCTTGAATCTTTCCTTTTTGTTTCAGCATGACTGGAGACCTTAACCTTCCAGAAGGAGTACCGGTACCTGGCTGGTTCCGAAGGTACCTAGAGGCTAGGGCCAATGACGTGGGCCCAGCAGACATTCCTCCTCCCCCAGTGGCAGCGGTTCCTCCCCCTCCTCCTCGTGGAAATTCTTTCGCAAAGACATGTAGAGACTTCAAGGCTATGGGTGGAAAGGACTTTTATGGAACTGAATCCTTTGCGGTAGCAAGGAACTGGCTGAAGGAGACCGAAGATTTGCTCGTCATCTTTGAAGTTGACGACAGGCAAAAGATACAGCTAGCAGTGTGGTTGCTTAAAGACGAAGCTTCTTATTGATGGGAGGTTTCCCATGCTGAGAGGCCAGTGGAAACTTGGGAAGATTTCAGGATGAGGTTTGAGATGAAACTCCTCTCCCAAGCTGTAAGAAGCCTACAAATGGAGAAGTTCCTAACTCTTAAACAAGGAAGTATGACTATCAAGGAGTACGTCAATCAGTTTAATCAGCTGGCCAGATTTGGGCTAGATTTAGTAAATACCCAACACAAGAAGGCTCTTCGCTTTGTCAAAGGTCTGAATGAGCCTCTACACAGCCTTGCTATGACCCATATACCCATGGGAGCGACTTATGAAAGCTTGGTGGACATGGCGCTGCTACACGAGGAAGATAAAGGAAAGAAAGAGGCAAAGGTGGAAGTGCCTCAAGAAAAGAAAGAGGGTTTACAGGCTAAGAAAACAGACTTCAAGAAGGGCGGGAAGAACAACAAATCCTGTGAAAAGAGAAGGTGTAATTTCTGTGGCATTGTTGGACATATAGTGAAAGACTGCAGAAAGAAGAAGGAGAAGATGAATGGTGGTTGTTTCCATTGCAGCAAGACTGGACACATGGCTAAGGACTGCCCAAAGAAGCAAGGGCAGGGACAGAGGACTGGATCCACTTCAGGGGGAAGGTTCACGCGCTGGTGGCACCTACGTAGGAACGAGGTAGAAAGTGTAGTTTATTTTTATGATCATCCAGTTCGCACTCTCTTTGATTCTGGCACATCGCACTCTTTTATTTCATCTGCTTTAGTAGAATCTATGCACCTAGACACTAGTATGGTAGAAGATCCCTTGGTTGTTTCAAATCCAATTGGGGGCTCAGCTTATTTGTCGATGGTTTGTTTGGATTTGAAAATCTCTATTCTAAGTGTTGAGTTTAGATGTAGTGCCTTTGTTTTGGGCTTCTCGGGATAAGGATTGATCTTAGGCATGGACTGGTTATCCAGTAATGGTGCCATTCTTGATTGTGAGAAGAGAGTGGTTAGACTCTTGACTCGGCTCGGTAAAACTCTAGAAATTTCTTATAATCCCTTAAATGCTACTATGCTTAGTTATCTAGAGTCGCTTGATGCTTCTGTTGAGAATTTGCAGTCGGTTAGAGTGGTCCGTGAATATCCGTATGTCTTTGAAGAGGTGAAGGGCTTACCTCTGAGGCGGGAAATAGACTTCCGCATATATCTTGTTGATAAAGCAAAGCCCGTAGCTTTACCTCTTAGACACATGGCTCCAAAGGAGAGAAAGGAGCTCAGTAAGCAAGTTAAGGAGCTTCTCGAGAAGGGGTTTATAAGGCGGTGTATCTCGGAATGGGGTGCTCCAGTGGTGTTCGCCACCAAAGCAGATGGCTCACTACGTCTTTGTGTGGACTATAGGGAGCTAAACATGCTGACTAAAAAGAATAGACACCCGCTTCCCAGAATAGACGATTTGTTTGATCAGCTTGTAGGTGCGTCGGTTTTCTCCCAACTTGATATGGCTACTGGGTTCCATCAGCTAAGGGTAGCTGAAGATAGCATTGATAATACGATGTTCAGAACCCCAGATGGTTTCTTCGACTGGCTTGTCATGCCTTTCAGCTTGACAAACGCACCCGCTTATTTCGTAGACCTAATGAGCAAGGTGTTTAGAGAATTCCTCAATAAGTTCGTGGTGGTCTTCGTAGACGATATTTTGATCTTCTCAAAGGATGAGGAAGAGCATGCTCAGCATTTAAAGGAAATCATGGATACTCCCCGTGCACATCAGCTAAAAGCAAAATTCTCCAAGTGCCACTTCTGGAGAGAAGTAAGGTTTCTTGGACATGTAGTGTCCAAAGAGGGGTTAGCTGTGGACCCCGCGAAAGTGGTGGCGGTGCAAGATTGGAAGGCACCAAGAAATGCAACCGAAGTCTGAAGCTTTCTCGGGCTAGCAGGTTTTTACCGAAAGTTCATTAGAGATTTCGCAAAAATCTCGGCTGCACTCACAAGGCTAACAAAGAAGAATCTAGCGTTCGCTTGGGATTTGGATTTTGATATTTCTTTCCAACGCTTGAAAAGGGATCTTACAACAGCCCCAGTTCTGACTTTGCCTGATGCAAGCAAGATGTTCACAGTATACACGGATGCTTGTGGTACGGGACTAGGCGTTGTTCTGATGCAAGAAGGGAAGGTAGTAGCTTATGGTGGAAGACAATTGAAAGTTCATGAAAAGAACTACCCAACCCACGATCATGAGTTGGCCGCCATCGTCTTTGCGCTTAAGTCTTGGCACCATTATCTCCTAGGTGAGAAGTTCGAATTATATACTGACCATATATCATTGAAGTATCTTTTCTCGCAGAAAGATCTTAACTTAAGACAGCAAAGGTGGATGGAGTTTCTTGCCTCGTATGATTTTGAGATTTCCTTTACTCCCGGCAAGGGTAACGTAGTAGCAGACGACTTAAGTAGATTGAAGCTGACCTTAAGCCCTCTCTTTGTAGAAAGGCAAAGCTTGGAGTATATAGCCAGTTTTGACTTTAGGCCCTCCTCTGATTTTGTACGTGGTTTGTTGGCATCACTAGAAGTACGACCCACTCTTTTAGACTCAGTAGGGGCCGCACAACGTGAAGACCGTTATCTTGTTGATGTGATTGATAAGCTAATTAGGGGTGAAACTTCCAATCACCTCAATAGGTACTCCATCGATGATAAGGGTTGGCTGAGGCGAGATGGAAGACTATGTGTCCCACAAGTAAGGGATTTGGTAAAAATGGTTCTCGAGGAAGCACACCATTCCAAGATGACAATACACCCAGGTGGAGACAAGATGTACAAGGACGTAAAGAGAGTTTTCTTTTGGAGCGGCATGAAGAAGGATGTGGCAGATTTCGTTTCTAAGTGCATGATATGCCAACAGGTCAAGGCGGAACAAAAGAAGGCTGGAGGACTACTTCATCCTCTAGAAGTCCCGCAATGGAAATGGGATAGCATTTCAATGGACTTCATTGATGGGTTGCCTAGGTCAAGAAGGGGCAATACTAGCATTTGGGTAATAGTGGACAGGCTCACAAAAAGTGCCCACTTTATACCTGTCAAGAGTAGAAGGACTGCCTCATCTCTAGCATCTCTTTATCTCAAGGAAGTAGTTCGACTCCATGGAATACCCTCCAGCATAGTGAGTGACCGATATCCTATCTTTACAAGCGAGTTTTGGCGGAGTCTGCAAGAAGCTGTAGGCACACAGTTATGCTCGAGCACGGCCTATCACCCCCAAACTGATGGTCAGATGGAACGGGTGAACAGAGTATTAGAAGATCTTTTGAGACTGTGCGTTCTTGACTTTGGAGGGACATGGGAGGATCATCTTCCTTTAGTGGAATTTGCCTACAACAACAACTACCAAACCACCATCGGCATGGCGCCCTTCGAAGCTTTGTATGGAAGACCGTGCCAATCACCAACTTGTTGGGGGGAGTCTACAGACAAGCTTATACTTGGGCCATACATGATTAGAGAGACTTCAGAAAAAGTGGACTTGATACGAAGGAGAATGAAGACTGCCCAAGATAGACAGAAATCCTACGCAGACAAAAGAAGGACCGACTTTGAGTTTGAGGTTGGGACAGGGTTTTCCTTAAGGTATCTCCATTAAGGAACGCCGTTCACTTTGGATCCGCAGGAAAGCTAGCACCAAGATTTGTAGGACCATTCCCTATCATCAGGAAGATTGGGAAGATGGCTTATAGAGTAGAGCAACCTGAAAGGTTGGCTGGAATTCACAATGTCTTTGTAACGACCCAGAAAATCTGAACCAATTTAAAAATTTTAAATTGGCTAAAATAATGGATTTTAAATATTTAAAATAAATATTTTAAATAATGGCAATGAAAACTGAGTTTGAATCGACAATTGAAAACGAATATAATTAATTATAATTATAAACAAGGCCTGAAATGGCGCTGTAGTTTCAAAAATTGAATCCAAACTTTGTCGGACTGTACCGGGTGCAGAACAATCCGGATTTTAGTGAAACTAAAAGCATTAGGATCTAATTGGTAATATCTTTCTAACAAATCTGAAAAATCGAAATTTCATAGCGGGAATCAAAAGATATGTCCACTAGAAAATTCTGAGTAGTCGCTATGGAATTCAGGCCCTTAAAAATGGACATTTTGCAAACGACCTCGGATTTTGACGAAACCACTTTTGTTGGGTCCGGGATGTGAAGTTATTGCTAGATTCCAAATTTCATAATTTTCCGAATCAATATGTGAGCGTGACAAAGGAAAACGCGTTTGACCGGTTTCAGTTGATTTTAATCGACTGGAAATTGGCCATTTTTCAAACGGTCTCAGATTTCGACGAAACTAGTTTTGTTAGGACCGTATCGTCAATACGAAGCTAGAAAATATTTTTCTGGAATTTTTCTAGTTAGTATGTGACCCCGGTAATTTGAAATGCGCGTTCAAATTCAATATATAGAGTTAAATGTATATTTGAAGAAAACTGATTGTAACGATCGAATCAGCTTGCGATACATATCCCATTGTGTTCGGGATGGGGCTAATTAGCTAGGGGCGTCACTAGTTGGGTTTGATATGGTGTTCGTTTGAAAAATCACATTTAAACGAAATAAATAAATAAAATAATATAAAAACATTTTCTATAACCCCCCCAATTAAAACCCTACCCTTTCACTTATCTTCTGCCGCCAGTATCGTTCAGTGGCCAGGAATGATCGAAACTTCCTCCCTCTAATTTCACTTATCCATTTCTATTTTCAACCAATTCCAAACCGAAAATAATTCAGCACTTCGAGCTCTCTCCATCCATACGGCTTTGATGGGATAATCCGATCCGTGGTGTTCGATTTCGGAGCCCAAAGGGGCTGGAGTTCGTGACAAAATTACGACGCAGTGGGACTTCGAGCTTGACGTGGTGGCGACCGTGGGTAGCAATGGCGGAGGCGCGCGACATGGTGGAGGTTGATCGGCCTCTGGCCCATCGTGGCGTCGGTGAAATCCAGCCCTAGCTGGCGAACGGGATCGAGATTCTCCGGGAAGAAGAAGACCAGCGATAGTGTAAATTTTTATTTTATCCTTTAATTAGATTTAGAAAAAAAATAACCTAGTAGAAAAAATCAGTTTGTTTTTTTTTTTAATTTTAAGAATCACATTAGTATAAATAAAATAAAATGTAAATAACTTTGTTAAATATATATATATTTTTTAAATAAAATTACTACAGAGCAATATAAAATGTGATTTTATTGGTAAAAGACTTTATTTTAAAATTATGTTTCTTTTGTTGTTTTTTTTTTAAAATATACAGAGCAATATAAAAATGTGATTATTAAATATATATAGCATTATAAAAAAAAAAAATATCTTTCTCATATGTTAACGAAGTTCGATGAAACAGGAAACATGGTGACCGTGTGGACGCCTTCTACCTCTTAGAAGAGGCCACATATTTTTCTGAGCCTTCTACAATTTTTGGCAAAGTCGAAAGCAATGTGAGAATTTCTCACTCTTCAATTTCTTTTTCTAGCCATATATATATGTGTGGAAATAAAAGTGAATTGCTATATATAAATATATATATATATATATGCCCCTCGTCCACAAACCATGGACGATATTTATTGATTGAAATTGTTGTGAAAATTGATTAATAGCGAATGATTGTTTGGGATTGTTTGTGGTTGATATTGGTTGATTGTGGTTGAAAAATACCCATTTGTGATTGAGAAATATTTGATTGAAACCACATAGGATTAGTTTGTGGAAATGAAATAAATATATATACATGCCGCCTGCGTGCGAACTAGATGCATGATCCCCATTGTTAAAAATTGCGAGGTTTTAAGGTAGAGCGAGGAGCCGTACTAGAGACGGTCCCGGTTTTAACTACCCTGCCGTTATGCTGCCGAAATTTTGAATAATATTCATGTGTTTGAATTATTTTCATCTGCTTAAACTATATTTATTCATTAAATAGAAAACCTTCATGTGTTGAATTGATATTCATTCGTTGATTAGAAATTCATGTGTTGAATGGTATTCGCGTTTTAAATATAAAAATCACATTTTTATCTATATATAGAAACTATAGAAAACCTTCATGTGTTGAATTGATATTCATTCGTTGATTAGAAATTCATGTGTTGAATGGTATTCGCGTTTTAAATAAAAAATCACATTTTTATCTATATATAGAAACTATAGAAAATTTTCATGTGTTGAATCGATATTCATTCGTTGGTTGGAAATTCATGTGTTGAATGGTATTCATATTTTGAAATAAATTGTTTGATAATAAAAAATCACCTTTTATCGGCTATATGAACTGTGTAAAATAATCACGTTTTAAAAGAAATTGTTTTATGATAAAAATCCTATTTTTGTCACCTATATGAACTATATAGAAAAATAGTGTTTTGAAATGAATTGTTTTACAATAAAAATCACATTTTTATTGTATGCATGAATCGTTGAAATGTGAAGTGTTAAAAATAGCCACTTGTTCAAAATAAACATATATGAGTTAAAATATTCATTAATTAGCTAATGAAATGATTTGCACCTATGTATGTAACATTAGAATGAATGGTGTTTTTAAACCAAATAGAAATCAAATATGAAGTTGGATAGAAAACGATAAATGATAAGAACTGTATATATATGTACATGCATATTCATTGAACAGGTTATAGCAAAGGGGCTAGAGAAGAGGAATAAAATTTTGTGCCCGACAAATAGGTACACATTTACTGTTTTGTTTGGGTGATGATTTTATGAGCCTATTGGCTAGCCGCTTGGCGTTTTCTTTTTCTTTTTGAGATTAGAAGGACCGGGAAAGCTATTTGCAATTTCCCGATGCTCCCGGTGCAGGGGAGGTTATGGCAAAATTTTCCAAAATTTTAAGGCATTAGTGAAATATTTGAAGTGAAAACGATATTGAAATTGTTGAATGAACTATATTTATATAAATATATAAATATAAATAAAATTAAAATGAAACGTGGTCGTGCAGTTCGTGTTTTGAAACCGTGTTTTCAAACAACTAGTATGGGAAATCCGACCATTGGATTTTCCCGAAATCTCAACCGTCGGGTCCGCCTTGGAAATATCTTCCCAACGGCACCAACCTTATAAAAATCCAACGGTTGGATTGTCTGGAATGTTTAATTCAAATCTGAAGAAAAACAGCGCTAGAAGCGATTATATATTTATATATATATATATATATAAATATAATTATATTTAATCGAATAACGACGCTGCAGTTCGTATTTTGAAATCGAAACTTCAAAAGATTGTACCGGGAGATCCGACCGTCGGAATTTCCCGAAACTGGAACCGTTGGATTCGTTTTGAAAAATCCTTTCTAATGATGTAAATTTTGTGAAGATCCAACGGTTAGATTTTCAGATATGTGTAAATCAAATCTGAAGAAAAACAGCGCCACGGCCGCTTTATGGCCCGAAGCGTCGTTTTGAATAAATTAGCTATTTTAAAATAAATAAAAATAGCGATAAATAGTTATAAAATATCATAAGCGATATGGAATGGAAATAAACTGAATTTGCTCGATTTATGTGGCTTTTGATGGTTGAATGTGTTTGGTGTGAAAATTACATTAAAGAACAAGATTGGCGTTGTCGAATAATTTAACCATTGAAGTAAATTGATTTGAAATTCTAAATATACGTGAATTATTTGAGAAGGCCAAGTTAATTCTCATTTCAAATAATTGACCGACGATTGAAAGTCGAAGATGAAGACGATGGTCGAAGACCGGAGATTTTCACCTCGTTTGGATGGTAACCGAGGTCCTGATTGGGAGGCATCCCGAAATATGGATAATGAGTGGTGATCGTCCAGACGTACGTGGTGATCGAAGGGTTTGCGAGGTATTTAGTGCCTCCGGTTTCGTTCAGACCCAGAACGGACTCGTAGATGGACTGTGTGTCTGACATTGGATTTTATTCCGTGTTGATTGATCTCTATTAAATATACATCTGTTTGGCGGCGGAGAATTTATTCTTTTGCTTAACGCCCTTCTCTGAAACGCACGAGCTCAGAGGTTGTATATCGATGGACATCAGTCGCATAGCATGAATTGCCTGTGTGGCATGCTAAGATGCAGTGATCAGGGCTCCTGTTGAAAAGCAAAGCCTTGTGGTGGTGATCAAAGCACCGCCTGTGTGGTGTAGCTTTGTGTATAACGTGAATTCGCGAGCCTCACACCCCGGTATGAACCAGAAATGGGAGGAAGGACCTCAGGGAGGACATGCGTTTCTTTCTAGCTAGGGTGGTGTCAGTGACCTACCAGCCCTGACATTTATATACTTTTCACCTATGTGGTTGTTGCTGTTGCGAGGCGCCTCGGTTTGATCGGACGATCCGGGTCCGATGGAGTCATTCGTTGGCTCGTTTACGCCCCAAAGGGCGGGGAAACGTATGGTTCAGGAATTTTAATCCACATCGGTGGACCGGCCCTGTCGCTCCTAGGGTCACTCGAGCTCTAATCCTGAGACACGGGCTAGAGCGTCTCGAATTCGGTAAGGACTATCTTTTGCCTTGGTTCAAGACAGAAATCCAATTTCCAAATACGTGACTGTGCGGTTTTGATTGTATATCTATATATGGCGACATAGTGGTATGGGGCATTAATGCCGTCTATGATTGATAGTTATGATTTGAAATTGTTTTCAAAATATATAAACACTAGCAATAATATCAAATGCCTTTGTTTTATTCGTATCAAGCATATTTGGCCGTTATAAGGTAAAAACTCTATCCTCCGGTTTGCGTTGCATTGTGTGATGGGAACTGAGTCTTATAACGGCTTCATTTTTACAAAAAGCATAGCGATGTTTAAAAGAATGATTTGTTTTAAAGCACTGGCAATCCAATGGAGTAAACCCGTTCCACGAAAGTGGCGTGGTCCTGTGATTGGCCATATTATATATGTGTTGAATGGATTTCGCATACCAGTCCCATGACTGACTCGTAGTTTATTTCACTTTCAAACTCGGGTGCCCCTTTTTTTCTACACGGGCAGCCTTGTATTCAGGTTTAGCTGGTTCTTTCTGGATAGCTGGAGCTGAAGATGGATTCTATCATTTATCTCTTTTTATGCTGTTCAGCTCCTATTGTACATATTTTGTTTGTTTTCCGTTGTAGACATTTATGTATAGCTGAACTGTATTTGTACTAAGTAAGATCATGTATACTGTGTATCTCTGATGATTACTTTTATCCAGTATATTCTATTGTTCATTATCTGGTGTATTTATTTAATTCTGTTCTGCTATTATCTGTTTCTGTGTTATATTCCAAAGATAACCCTTGTTTCCGTCGGAACGGGTTTTCGGGTCGTCTCAACGTGGTATCAGAGCTTTGGTTAAGCTTAGTTCTGGAATATAACATTTGAACGAACTCGTCAGAAATAGAACCAGTAGTGTTCTAGGACGGGTAACACAATACAGATAGGATCAGTAATATCCTAGTATGAGTAGCAGAATGAAATAACACATCGATAGACACATTTACATTCAAGTATTTGTCTCTATATTTTGAAATATCTTTTCTGTTGACCTGACACTTGATCTGCTATTTGCAGAAGAACTAGAAAATGAGTGCCAGAAACAGAAGAAGTAATACTGACCCGGATATAGAAGCTCTATTCATGAAGTATAGAAATCTGGGTGGAAAACCCTTTTCGGGTGAAGAAGAAATTATGAAAACACAAGCTTGGATTCGTTCGGCTGAGAAAATCTTTGAAGCATTAAAGCTGAGGGATGACCAGAAAATATTACTGGCCTCCTGGGCACTCAAAGACGAAGCTTTGTTTTGGTGGGATTCAGTTATTAAAGATAATCCAGAAGGTGATATCACCTGGGATAGATTCAAAGAGATTTTCCTAGAAAGATTTACCCCTCCCGAAGCGACTGAGTGCCTTTGTGATGAATTTTCTTATTTGATACAAGGAGATATGACCATCCCAGAATATCATAAGAAATTCAACGAACTTTCTCACTTTGCTCCCCATCTAATTCAGAATACGAGGAGAAAGAATTTGAGATTTATTTACGGGCTTCAAAGGAAATATCAGAATAAAGTAATGGGGCATGTGAAGCTCCCTTTCTCAGAAATGATTTATACGGCTTATCAGTATGAAGATCTCCATAAGAAAGGCATGTTGCGCGACGAAGAGGAAGTCAGCTCTAGTAATAAAAATGAGTCTGAAACTGATCGTCCTGAGGCCAGCACAATGTCTGAAGTCAGTAAGGAGCCCGAAGTAAATCGAAAAAGGGCCAGATCCAAAAAAGAACCAGTAACGACTACCATATGCAGTAACTGTAAGGAGCCAGGGCATTTGTCGATTAACTGCGGACCCTTAAAGAAACGATTAAAGGGCGGGTTTCAATCCAAGAAGGGATTTCAAGAGAATAGAAAGTGTAGTCAATGCCATCAGTCTGGTATTCTTTCAAAGGCCTGTCCGCTATTCAGAAAACCTAAAGCAGTACATGTAAATGAAGTGGTAGAAGTACCTGCACCCTCGTCTGCTCAGGAAAGGTCTGATGTTTTAAAAGGCACGCTCAATGTCAAAAACATTCCAGTTAAAGTACTGTTTGACACAGGCGCATCACGAAGCTTTGTTGCAAAGAGTGCAGTCAAGAAACTGGATTTGAATTTGAAGAAGCTCAAAGAGCCAATGACTGTCCAAAATCCAGTTGGGGGTTCCATCAATCTCAGTTGGATTTGTGCAGTACCTGTCTCTTTTTCTTGCTATAAATTCCCTATTATCTCTATCGTCATGAATTTTAATGAATTCGATCTTATTCTGGGATTGGATTGGCTAACTAGATATGAAGCTAAAGTTAAATGCGCCGAGAGGGTGGTTAAAGCAAAGGCCCAATCGGGGAATTATATATCCATACCATGTGAAGGCCCGACTTCAAATAGAAAAGATTTCTGGTCAGCTCTCGATGTTTCTCCAGCTCAAATAGAAAATATCCCTGAGGTCACAGAGAATATTCCTGACCTCATCAAAGATATTCCTGTCGTCAAGAACTATGCGGATGTGTTCGAGGAAGTTGTTCGCTTACCTCCGCAGAGAGAAATAGATTTCAAGATCGCTTTGATTCCCAATGCAAGGCCGGTAGTTCACGCTATTCGAAGGATGTCCTTGAAAGAGAAGGAGGAATTAGACAATCAAATACGACAGCTAGTATGGAAAGGTCTGATCAGGCCTAGTTTCGCTGATTGGGGTGCAGCAGTGTGTTTGTCCCAAAATCAGATGGTACTCTACGTCTATGCGTGGACTATCGTGATCTGAACAAGCAGACAATAAAGAACAAGTATCCATTGCCTCGGATTGATGATTTGTTGGATCGATTAAATGGAGCACAAGTATTTTCATGAATGGACCTAGCTACAGGCTTCCATCAACTTCGAATTGCCGAAGAGTGTGTTCCAATGACAGCATTCAGAGGCCCCGACTTATTCTACGAGTGGTTAGTAATGCCATTCGGCTTATGTAACGCTCCAGCTTACTTCGTCGATCTGATGAACAGAGTATTCAGAGGAGTATTGAATAAATTTGTTCTGGTTTTTATTGACGATATTCTAATCTTCTCTAAATCAAAGGCCGAACATGAAAAGCATCTGGAACAGGTTCTAGAAATTCTGAGACGGAATGTATTAAAAGCCAAATTTTCCAAATGTATCTTCTGGCAAGATGAAGTAAAATTTCTGGGCCACGTTGTATCAAAAGAAGGAATCGCTGTTGATCCAAGTAAAATCACGGCTATTCAAAATTGGAAACAGCCCAGTACCCCCACTGAAGTCCGCAGTTTTCTCGGATTGGCTAGCTATTACCGGAAGTTCGTTAAAGACTTTTCGAAGATATCTGGTCACTTAACGAAGCTTACAAAGAAGCATTCTAAATTCAAATGGGCTCCAGAAAGTGAGGAGGCTTTCGAAGAGCTAAAGTTAAGACTAACGACAGCTCCAGTGTTAACCATCATCGATGGCAACCAAGATTTAAAAGTCTGGACAGATGCTTCTAGAGAAGGCCTTGGGGAAGTGTTAATGCAAAGAGGTCAAGTGATTGCTTATGCTAGCCGTCAACTGAAGCCACACGAGAAAAACTATGTAACTCATGATCTTGAGTTATTGGCTATCATATTCTCTTTGAAAATCTGGAGACACTATCTTCTGGGCGAAAGATTTGAACTGTTTACAGATCACCAGTCGTTAAAGTATCTGTTCACTCAGAAGGACTTGAACTTGAGGCAGCAACGTTGGCTGGAGTTTCTTGCAGCATATGACTTTGAGATTATATACACTCCAGGAAAAGCCAATGTCGTGGCTGATGCGTTAAGCAGAAAGAATGTAATGATCGCCAGCTTTATTATCACGACATCCTTGATTGACAAAATATCTATTCTTCAGAAGGAGGATAACTTTATTAAAGATATGATCAAAAGGATTCAGAAAGGTGAACCCTCGTGTTTCCAAATAGATAACGACGAGACCTTGAGGTTGAAAGGAAGGATTTGTGTTCCTGACATCCCAGAGTTAAAAAGGGAAGTGCTAGACGAGTGTCACAAGTCCAAGCTGAGTATCCATCCTGGCGTGGCCAAAATGTACAACGATCTCAAAAGAACATTCTGGTGGAAGGCTATGAAGAGAGACGTTTCAATATATGTTAGCCGATGCCCTACTTGCCAACTAGTCAAGAGCGACCAACAGAAATTGGCTGGATTATTACAACCACTAGAAGTTCCGGGTTGGAAGTGGGAACATATTTCTATGGATTTCATCAATGGTCTGCCCAGAACCAGAAAAGGAAATGACAGTATTTGGGTGATCGTAGATCGCTTCACGAAGACCGCCCATTTCATACCTGTCAGATCAAATAGAACCGCTCAGAGTCTGGCGCAGATTTACTTCAGGGAAATAGTTAGACTGCATGGAGTGCCGCTCAGTATAGTCAGTGATAGAGATACAATCTTCACTAGCAAATTCTGGGAAGCATTTCAAGTCGAGCTAGGAACGAAGTTGAACTTGAGCACCGCTTATCATCCCCAGACAGACGGTCAGACTGAGAGGGTAAATAGCGTTTTAGAAGATCTATTGCGGGCTTGTGTTCTAGATTTCGGTGGATCATGGGAAGACCATCTGCATTTGGCTGAATTCTCTTATAACAACAGCTACCAGGCGAGTCTGACAATGTCGACATTCGAAGCATTGTATGGTAGACCGTGCCGATCTCCTGCTTGTTGGATCGAGCCTGGAAATAGACTTGTGTTGGGTCCCGATATGATTCGAGAAGCTGCCGACAAAGTCGATTTTATTAAGAAGCGATTACTTGCCGCTCAAAGCCGACAAAAGAGCTATGCCGATAGAAGAAGAAGAGATATATCCTTTGAAGTTGGCGACTATGTATATTTAAAAGTATTGCCGATGAGAGGAGTTATCCGGTTCGGTAAAACCGGAAAGTTAGCGCCCAAATTCATTGGTCCGTTTCCTATTCTGGAACGGATCGGAACTCTCGCTTATAGGGTCAAACTGCCTAATTGGTTGCCTGAAATTCATGATGTATTTCACATATCTCAACTTCGAAAGCACGTTCATGATCCAGACTTGATCGTGGAAGAAGCAGCTCAACATGACATTGAAATAACCCCAGAATTAGCTGTGAGAAGAGAGCCGCTAAAGATTATTGGTAAAGAAACCAAAGAGCTGAGGAACAAGAAGGTTCGCTTAGTCAAAGTGCAATGGAGTGGAGATCCGCGAGATTGTACTTGGGAAACGGAGGAGAGCATTCAGAAAGCTTATCCTAGAAGCCGAGTAGATATCTCTGATTGACTCCGGTGCAAGGTACATTTACCCTACTTTGCACTACCATTCAATTCTCTACTCTATTGTTATTTTCTTTTCATAGATGTGCACTTTTAGTTATATAGTCTGAATGATTTTTAAAAGGTATAGGATTTGATTAGTATATTTTTGAAAGGTTAAAAACAAATTGGTTGTTGTATTGTGGGATTGTAGATTTATCAAACCACTTTCGACTTTGTTCCTTTTCGGGGACGAAAAGTTTAAAGTGGGGGAGATTGTAACGACCCAGAAAATCTGAACCAATTTAAATTTTTTAAATTGGCTAAAATAATGGATTTTAAATATTTAAAATAAATATTTTAAATAATGGCGATGAAAACTGAGTTTGAATCGACAATTGAAAACGAATATAATTAATTATAATTATAAACAAGGCCTGAAATGGCGCTGTAGTTTCAAAAATTGAATCCAAACTTTGTCGGACTGTACCGGGTGCAGAACAATCCGGATTTTAGTGAAACCATAAACATTACGATCTAATTGGTAATATCTTTCTAACGAATCTGAAAAATCGAAATTTCATAGCAGGAATCAAAAGATATGTCCCGTTGAAAATTCTGAGTAGTCGCTATGGAATTCAGGCCCTTAAAAATGGACATTTTGCAAACGACCTCGGATTTCGACGAAACCACTTTTGTTCGGTCCGGGATGTGAAGTTATTGCTAGATTCCAAATTTCATAATTTTTCGAATCAATATGTGAGCGTGACAAAGGAAAACGCGTTTGACCGGTTTCAGTTGATTTTAATCGACTGGAAATTGGCCATTTTTCAAACGGTCTCAGATTTCGACGAAACTAGTTTTGTTAGGACCGTATCGTCAATACGAAGCTAGAAAATATTTTTTTGGAATTTTTCTAGTTAGTATGTGACCCCGGTAATTTGAAATGCGCGTTCAAATTCAATATATAGAGTTAAATGTATATTTGAAGAAAACTGATTGTAACGATCGAATCAGCTTGCGATACATATCCCATTGTGTTCGGGATGGGGCTAATTAGCTAGGGGCGTCACTAGTTGGGTTTGATATGGTGTTCGTTTGAAAAATCACATTTAAACGAAATAAATAAATAAAATAATATAAAAACATTTTCTATAACCCCCCCCCAATTAAAACCCTACCCTTTCACTTATCTTCTGCTGCCAGTATCTTTCAGTGGCCAGGAATGATCGAAACTTCCTCCCTCTAATTCCACTTATCCATTTCGATTTTCAACCAATTCCAAACCGAAAATAATTCAGCACTTCGAGCTCTCTCCATCCATACGACTTTGATGGGATAATCCGATCCGTGGTGTTCGATTTCGGAGCCCAAAGGGGCCGGAGTTCGTGACAAAATTACGACGTAGGGGGACTTCGAGCTTGACGTGGTGGCGACCGTGGGTAGCAATGGCGGAGGCGTGCGACATGGTGGAGGTTGATCGGCCTCTGGCCCATCGTGGCGTCGGTGAAGTCCAGCCCTAGCTGGCGAACGGGATCGAGATTCTCCGGGAAGAAGAAGACCAGCGACAGTGTAAATTTTTATTTTATCCTTTAATTAGATTTAGAAAAAAAATAACCTAGTAGAAAAAATCAGTTTTTTTTTTAATTTTAAGAATCACATTAGTATAAATAAAATAAAATGTAAATAACTTTGTTAAATATATATATATATTAAATAAAATTACTACAGAGCAATATAAAATGTGATTTTATTGGTAAAAGACTTTATTTTAAAATTATGTTTCTTTTGTTGTTGTTGTTTTTTTAAATATACAGAGCAATATAAAAATGTGATTATTGAATATATATAGCATTATAAAAAAAATCATATCTTTCTCATATGTTAACGAAGTTCGATGAAACAGGAAACATGGTGACCGTGTGGACGCCTTCTACCTCTTAGAAGAGGCCGCATATTTTTCTGAGCCTTCTACAATTTTTGGCAAAGCCGAAAGCAATGTGAGAATTTCTCACTCTTCAATTTCTTTTTCTAGCCATATATATATGTGTGGAAATAAAAGTGAATTGCTATATATAAATATATATATATATATATATATATATATATACGCCTCTCGTCCACAAACCATGGACGATATTTATTGATTGAAATTGTTGTGAAAATTGATTGATAGCGAATGATTGTTTGGGATTGTTTGTGGTTGATATTGGTTGATTGTGGTTGAAAAATACCCATTTGTGATTGAGAAATATTTGATTGAAACCACATATGATTAGTTTGTGGAAATGAAATAAATATATATACATGCCACCTGCGTGCGAACTAGATGCATGATCCCCATTGTCAAAAACCGCGAGGTTTTAAGGTAGAGCGAGGAGCCGTACTAGGGACGGTCCCGGTTTTAACTACCCTGCCGTTATACTGCCGAAATTTTGAATAATAATCATGTGTTTGAATTATTTTCATCTGCTTAAACTATATTTATTCATTGAATAGAAAACCTTCATGTGTTGAATTGATATTCATTCGTTGATTAGAAATTCATGTGTTGAATGGTATTCGCGTTTTAAATATAAAAAACACATTTTTATCTACATATAGAAACTATAGAAAACCTTCATGTGTTGAATTGATATTCATTCGTTGATTAGAAATTCATGTGTTGAATGGTATTCGCGTTTTAAATAAAAAATCACATTTTTATCTATATATAGAAACTATAGAAAACCTTCATGTGTTGAATCGATATTCATTCATTGATTGGAAATTCATGTGTTGAATGGTATTCATATTTTGAAATAAATTGTTTGATAATAAAAAATCACCTTTTATTGACTATATGAACTGTGTAAAATAATCACGTTTTAAAAGAAATTGTTTTATGATAAAAATCCTATTTTTGTCACCTATATGAACTATATAGAAAAATAGTGTTTTGAAATGAATTGTTTTACAATAAAAATCACATTTTTATTGTATGCATGAATCGTTGAAATGTGAAGTGTTAAAAATAGCCACTTGTTCAAAATAAACATATATGAGTTGAAATATTCATTAATTAGCTAATGATTTGCACCAATGTATGTAACATTAGAATGAATGGTGTTTTTAAACCAAATAGAAATCAAATATGAAGTTGGATAGAAAACGATAAATGATAAGAACTGTATATATATGTACATGCATATTCATTGAACAGGTTATAGCAAAGGGGCTAGAGAAGAGGAATAAAATTTTGTGCCCGACAAATAGGTACACATTTACTGTTTTGTTTGGGTGATGATTTTATGAGCCTGTTGGCTAGCCGTTTGGCTTTTTCTTTTTCTTTTTGAGATTAGAAGGACCGGGAAAGCTATTTGCGATTTCCCGATGCTCCCGATGCAGGGGAGGTTATGGCGAAATTTTCCAAAATTTTGAGGCGTTAGTGAAATATTTGAAGTGAAAACGATATTGAAATTGTTGAATGAACTATATTTATATAAATATATAAATATAAATAAAATTAAAACGAAACGTGGCCATGCAGTTCGTGTTTTGAAACCGTGTTTTCAAACAACTAGTACGGGAAATCCGACCATTGGATTTTCCCGAAATCTCAACCGTCGGGTCCGCCTTGGAAATATCTTCCCAACGGCACCAACCTTGTAAAAATCCAACGGTTGGATTGTCTGGAATGTTTAATTCAAATCTGAAGAAAAACAGCGCCAGAAGCGATTATATATTTAAATATATATATAATTATATTTAATCGAATAACGACGCTGCAGTTCGTATTTTGAAATCGAAACTTCAAACGATTGTACCGGGAGATCCGACCGTCGGAATTTCCCGAAACTGGAACCGTTGGATTCGTTTTGAAAAGATCTTTCTAATGATGTAAATTTTGTGAAGATCCAACGGTTAGATTTTTAGATATGTGTAAATCAAATCTGAAGAAAAACAGCGCCACGGCCGCTTTATGGCCCGAAGCGTCGTTTTGAATAAATTAGCTATTTTAAAATAAATAAAAATAGCGATAAATAGTTATAAAATATCATAAGCGACATGGAATGGAAATAAACTGAATTTGCTCGATTTATGTGGCTTTTGATGGTTGAATGTGTTTGGTGTGAAAATTACATTAAAGAACAAGATTGGCGTTGTCGAATAATTTAACCATTGAAGTAAATTGATTTGAAATTCTAAATATACGTGAATTATTTGAGAAGGCCGAGTTAATTCTCATTTCAAATAATTAACCGACGATTGAAAGTCGAAGATGAAGACGATGGTCGAAGACCGGAGATCTTCACCTCGTTTGGATGGTAACCGAGGTCCTGATTGGGAGGCATCCCGAAATATGGATAATGAGTGGTGATCGTCCAGACGTACGTGGTGATCGAAGGGTTTGCGAGGTATTTAGTGCCTCCGGTTTCATTCAGACCCAGAACGGACTCGTAGATGGACTGTGTGTGTCTGACATTGGATTTTATTCTGTGTTGATTGATCTCTATTAAATATACATCTGTTTGGCGGCAGAGAATTTATTCTTTTGCTTAACGCCCTTCTCTGAAACGCACGAGCTCAGAGGTTGTATATCGATGGACATCAGTCGCATGGCATGAATTGCCTGTGTGGCATGCTAAGATGCAGTGATCAGGGCTCCTGTTGAAAAGCAAAGCCTTGTGGTGGTGATCGAAGCACCGCCTGTGTGGCGTAGCTTTGTGTATAACGTGAATTCGCGAGCCTCACACCCCGGTATGAACCAGAAATGGGAGGAAGGACCTCAGGGAGGACATGCGTTTCTTTCTAGCTAGGGTGGTGTCAGTGACCTACCAGCCCTGACATTTATATACTTTTCACCTATGTGGTTGTTGTTGTTGCGAGGCGCCTCGGTTTGATCGGACGATCCGGGTCCGATGGAGTCATTCGTTGGCTCGTTTACGCCCCAAAGGGCGGGGAAACCTATGGTTCAGGAATTTTAATCCACATCGGTGGACCGGCCCTGTCGCTCCTAGGGTCACTCGAGCTCTGATCCTGAGACACGGGCTAGAGCGTCTCGAATTCGGTAAGGACTATCTTTTGCCTTGGTTCAAGACAGAAATCCAATTTCCAAATACGTGACTGTGCGGTTTTGATTGTATATCTATATATGGCGACATAGTGGTATGGGGCATTAATGCCGTCTATGATTGATAGTTATGATTTGAAATTGTTTTCAAAACATATAAACACTAGCAATAATATCAAATGCCTTTGTTTTATTCGTATCAAGCATATTTGGCCGTTATAAGGTAAAAACTCTATCCTCCGGTTTGCGTTGCATTGTGTGATGGGAATTGAGTCTTATAACGGCTTCATTTTTACAAAAAGCATAGCGATGTTTAAAAGAATGATTTGTTTTAAAGCACTGGCAATCCAATGGAGTAAACCCGTTCCACGAAAGTGGCGTGGTCCTGTGATTGGCCATATTATATATGTGTTGAATGGATTTCTCATACCAGTCCCATGACTGACTCGTAGTTTGTTTCACTTTCAAACTCGGGTGCCCCTTTTTTTCTACACGGGCAGCCTTGTATTCAGGTTTAGCTGGTTCTTTCTGGATAGCTGGAGCTGAAGATGGATTCTATCATTTATCTCTTTTTATGCTGTTCAGCTCCTATTGTACATATTTTGTTTGTTTTCCGCTGTAGACATTTATGTATAGCTGAACTGTATTTGTACTAAGTAAGATCCTGTATACTGTGTATCTCTGATGATTACTTTTATCCAGTATATTTTATTGTTCATTATCTGGTGTATTTATTTAATTCTGTTCTGCTATTATCTGTTTCTGTGTTATATTCCAAAGATAACCCTTGTTTCCGTCGGAACGGGATTTCGGGTCGTCTCAGTCTTTCACGTTTCTCACCTTCGGAAATGTTTACATGAATCTGCGGAAGTGGTGGAGCCAAGCATTCTAGAAGAAGTTGAAATAGAACGAGAAACAACTGTGTGGAGAGTTTCAACTCGAATCGTAGGAACTGAAATCAAAAAGCTATGCAACCGTGAAGTCAAGCTTGTTAAAGTTCAATGGAGCGATGCCGAGGATGATGCGACTTCGGAAACTGAGGATAAAATATGCGCTGCCTAGCCTTTTCTTTTTTAGGGTACATCTTTGATCTCTCTTTTGCCATAAGTTTATGCTTGTATCTACCTTTTAGTGTACCTTCTCTGTCCTTTTTCTCCTAACTCCTTAGGTAGAAACTAATGGATGTAAACATGTATTTGAAACATGTTATGATTGATGGCTGCAAGTGGTTGCAAGTGGTTGTTAGTGGTTGCTCGTGAATGCTTATACACACACCTTAGGTATTAGATCGGCTCAGTCACTTCCATATTGCATATGCATATATGTATTCATATTTGTATGTGGTTGAAACTTGATATGTTGTCATATGGATGTCGCATTTGTATGAATGGTTGCGCACTCATGTAGAATTATGAGTAGGGAAATATTTTCATACATAATGGATTCATGACACTTACATGATTCGCATTAAGGAGGTCAACTAAATCAGTAGACCGCCTAATTTTGCATTAGATAAGGACATATACACACACTATGCATATGATCATGAAGCATTAGAAGTCTTTTAAGGACAATGGACGCATGTGTTTGTTGGTTGAGTAGATGGACGATTGGATGTTAGGATATACGTTCTTCTAGACTTGAAGATTTCGGGGACGAAATCCTTTAAGGAGGGGAGAATGTAACACCCCGAATTTTCTGTTATCAATAAATTAACAAATTAAAGTATAATTAATTCTAAATGAAAGAATTAAGAGAAACGGGTTACGCCATTGCATTCGTCTCGGAATTCTGCTTGAGATAGAGTCCAAGTTTGTGTAAATTGGACTCCGTATGAAGAAGTTGTGGTCCTCGGAAGTTTCAGAATTCGATTTAAAATTCAAACAGTTCGAAACAAGTTCAAAATTCGAAAACTGGACCAGAATTGGGCTAGGCGGGAAAATTCCCGCCCAGGACCCAGGTCGACTAGTGGGTCGACCTGGGTACCCAGGTCGACCTACCCAGTTGACCTGGTCAGGTCTTGGCTGGCCTGGTCGGGTTCTGACCGATTTTCCGAGTTCTGGTGTGTCATTAGGACAGATTTGTCACTTTCTGGTTGGCTCTTCTCGATGTGAATGGTCTAGATTCATCTATGATCATGTGATGGCTCTAATTAGTTTGAAATTCTATATAAACAACTTAAGTCTCCAACCTAAATTCACACAAAAATTAGAACCAGAGCCGCCATGCTGTCGGGAGAAAACTGAGAGTAGCCTCCACTTGAAGAAAGCTAAGAGACGAACAAAATCTAATTCAATTAAAATCAAAACAACATTTATCTACCCAAAGGAAAGCATCTCTATTCCAGAACTCAGAATCCAGAACTCAAGTTCGTCGTTCGTTGTAAGTTTAGTTATGTTTTGGGATGCGAATCAAAATTAATGTCATGCCTTGGAAATAAATTGATAATAGAACAATGTTTATTATGTTATATGTGGAATTGAATGATATTGATTTATGTCTGTGGTTCTATTTTATTATCATGTTGAATTGGGAATTAATGGGTAAGTCTATTCATATGTATATGAACTTGGAGTATAACCTATTATGACAAGTGTAGTTTATCATGTTATGCAAGTTTTAGGTTGTAAAATCATATCACATATGTGACCAAATGTTAAATCTACATGTTTATGTGTATATGTTAAACCTATGTCATATTTCAAGTTCACACTTATTCATATGTTCGTGATTGATTTGTAAATTCACATATATGTAAGTTGATTTAGTCTATGTTGCAAATTCACATATATGTAAGTTGATTTAGTCTATGTTGCAAATTCACATATATGTAAGTTGATTTAGTCTATGTTGCAAATTCACATATATGTATGTGGATTTAGTCTACGTTGCAAGTTCACACCTATGATATTCATGTTGACTATTTTGCAAGTTCACACCGATGGTGTTCATATTGACTATGCCGAAAATGCCAAGTTTACACCTATGTCATGTTTATATTAATGAATTTCTTTATGCCAATTTTGTGTACGCTAAATTAGGCTGAGTTTTTAGCCTAATATTATATGTCAAAAATCATGCGGACGGAAATTAGGCTAAGATTGTTAGCCTAATATTTAGACGGGGTAACATTGGGAAAAATTGGTAATTATAGGAAACTTGACATAAATTGGTGAAAAATCACATGGGTAATTTATGGCATGAAACAGTATAAATTATATACCTAAAATTAATGAACTTGATTAGAAACAAATCTGGGCAATGACATGAATTCTGGATAATATACATAATTAAAAATGTAAATTCAGAAAATACGAATATGCTTAACCCGAGGTTAGATTGAATTTTGATGTAAACCGGCCCGGACCCGCCCCGCTGTCCAGTAATCACAACAATACCTATCTAATGTGGGAGGTTAAGGCATTGAGCCCAATAAGGACCCGAGATTAGACTGAGTTACAGTATAAATCTGCCCGGAACCGACCGGCACATCCAGTAACCGTAACAATACCTGTCTAATGTAAGTGGTTGGTGCTTTAACTAATTAAAGCTAAGGACAGACAAGTCATGATGGTAGGGTTAAGTTAACTAAAACACTTAACCAATTCAACCTGTTAATTAAACTGATGGGTGGGGTTAGGTTAATACAGACACTTAACCACTTAACATGTTTGACTAGAAAACCCTAGTAACTGGGACCCATTTTAGCAGTAACCGAATTAGGTATCATGGTGCCCTGAAACTAGGCAGGGCGGGGCACGATTACTGGGCTAATTGTAAGCGGTCAAAAGCGACGGTGGTTGGTGTAGCAGTGTAGGTTCTAATGGAGTGCGGGCATGCACACACTTTGTAGCAGACAAACAGGGCACTGGCATCAGTAGTATAACCTATGCATTCTAGAATTGTGTCGGGCCGCCACCATGGGACTTGATACACCCCATGATGGGACCAGCATAGGTATCTACAATCATGTGGGGCCGTATGACACAGGAAGAAAACGTTGCAAGTAAGAGCCGATCGAATAAGGGATCACCTTGTCATGAACACGTGGTGCTAGTTAGGCTAGTTAGTAGGTGCAGAGAAGTAATAGTGAGTGCGTTTAGTATAGTTAGTATTTCCTGCCATATCTTGTCTTATATTCTGGTATTATCCTGTTCTCAGTTTACGCAAGTCATGATCTTTTTATTGTTCTCATGCTATAAATATAACTTGACTTACCAGACTTATGTCTGACCCATTTTCCTTTCACTTTCTTTTCTTCCGTTCCCCCCTAGGTCCACAGGGAGGAAACACCTCAGCTTAGTCATATTTTTCATCCAGCTTGAAGAGAGAGAATGTATTGCTTGGATCTCTTTCGTTTGGGCTATGGCTTTGGACATTCTATGGGGATTTATGCAGTTTTAATTATGTTTCATGCTTCTTTAAGTTTTAAATCAAGACAGTATTATGGTTGTAATAATTGGAAGTTTGTTTTGTGGCAACTATGGAAATGTTTTGTATGAACACGTATTTATGATATGAAAGTTTGTTTGTTTTTCCGCTATTTATATATTTGTGTTTATATCTGTCTTGTGTTTTATCTGTGACTTTTACTTATAAACCTCCACCGAAGTTAAGGTATTCCCTTTGTGAGTGGCCTTAACGGGGGTGGGGTGTTTCACTCTCTCTCTAATGTAATTTCTAAGGATTGATTTTTATTAAACTCCAAAAGCTAAGCTTTGTGTAAACCTGGCTCTGATACCAACTATAATGACCTGTTCTTTTCGACCACTTCAAGTCGGTAATAAAAACAACTCGGACCGCTTCGAAATGATAGATTATTATTTAGCTTACAGGTTTAACAGAATCGAACACAGATATCACATAACATAATAACTTGTAGAGGAATAATTTTTATACAAAACATCAGAGTTGTTACAATATCTTTACAAAACGGAAGATACATGGATTTTAAATAAAATAAATTTATAGATTTTATGATCCAGAGATTGCACATCTTTACGTGTCTTTAACTTCGATACCTGAAATCTTTAAATCTGTAAGACTCGAGTCTAACCCGAGCATTCCATGCAAAATACAAAACACTCAAGTTAGGATTAACTTTTTTCAAGTAAATCAACTTCAATTAACCACTAAAATATAATAGTTAATACTTGTATAGAAAATCAACTATTATATAATATAACATTGAGGCTGAGAACTTGTATAGAATAATCATAAGATAACTCACATTGCGTGGTTTTAAGAATAGAAGATGACGTAGATTGATATGAACATGAATATGAAAAGCATGATGCACCACTCCAACTACAAGCACAACTATGCTCTCTTTAACACCATGGTATGATAGATTTACAAATTAATAGCCCAAGCAATTTAAATGAAGGAGGTAGAAAGGTTTTGGCTTAGGATGATGGATTTAGTGTTTTACAATTTTTTTATAAAATGTGAACAAAATTTTGTTATTTTAAAATAATTTTTTGGACCATTTATCTTTAGAATCTAAAAAAGTCATAAACATATAAGTTGTTGAAATTTCTTTTCTCTTCAATTAAAAAAAAGAAAACTGGTTTTCGGTAAGATCCGAAGGAGATAGTGTAACGACCCATATATTGTTATGGAATGCACAATGCAGATCTTAAGGAAACACTAACACTAGAGGGGGGTGAATAGTGTTTATAAGGAATTTACGAAAATCTAAATCTTAAATGATCTACTATATGAATCACACACACCAGAGATGATCACAGACACAGAATCAAACATAACACAGAAATAAATAAATATAAAATGCAGAAAAGGAAAGAACACACCGGATTTTATACCGGTTCAGATTACTCCTACGTCCAATCCCACGCAACGTTAGATTGCGCAGAGTTTTATTATTATCAATATTCAAGTACACTCCCCTTGATTTTACGACTAAAAGGTTTACACCACTCCAAACTCCCTTGATTTTATGGCTACAAGGTTAACACCGCTCCGTTTCCTTGATTTCAGGGCTACAAGGAACACATCATTTCCCAAACACTTCCCAAATGATTACAACAGCCTTATAACTCTCCAACAGCACTTAAATTCAAAGAGTAGTAGATAGAGATTGAGAGAAGATGAAGTTTTATGTAACTTGAGTAGAAATCGACAAAGTAGAAGTGTAGAAATCAATAAAATACGATATATTAATGGTGGTATGATGAGGGGCGAAGATGGAGAAAAAGAAGTATGAAAAAGATTTGAAATCATCCCATATTAATAGTATTTGAAAGATTGCAACGTCTCAGAAACTTTACAAATGGTGAAAAGACGCTTCCTTTGAAAATTTATTTTCTGACAGTTGTATGTCGACGTAGCTATCTATGTATGTCAACATATGTATATAATTTTCATTTTTAAAACTATTTTTCAAGTGTTTAATTATATATATTATTCTGGAAATTCTTGAATCAAAACTTAGTGATATAAATGAATATTCTAAAGTGTAAAATCATATGAAAACATAATTATATATTATATAAACATATTTATAAAGTTACAAGGTTTTAAAACTGTAAAACTATATAGGTATATATATATATTTAAACTTATATTTATTAAAACTTATATTTGAAATCGAAAGTAATATAGAAAAAGAATTTGGAATTAGAATTTGAAAATCAAAATTTGAAAATTGAAAATCAGAATTTGAAAATCAAAATTTGAAAAGCAGAATTTGAACCTGGAGTGTAATTCAGAGTCTTACATATAAACTATACTTTATTACTATATTTTTCTTGAACTTTTGAACTCTATATAACTTGACAACTCACGAGTCTTGAATCCCTCTTGAATTCTGAATATCCTGAAACTCTAAAACTATACAGTCTCCAGTATTTAAGTCCTATATACAAATCCTGCATATATATGTATATATATTCTAGATAGAGATGTTAGTATATATTTTATAATGATTGAAATAAGGTTGTTGTCATCAAATGTCCATTCTCCAACAATCTCCCCCTTTTTGATGATGACAAGCTTGATTTATAAAACATTCATACCTGTTCATACATGTTCATACTTTTTGATCTGGTTCTTCTAATACTCCCCATGTCATCATGAATTCTACATACTTCCACTTAAACTAAGTCTAACTAATCCTTTTTTTATAATTTCTCCCCCTTTGTCATCAACAAAAAGAAATTCTAAATATACTCCCCCTAAATCTATAAACACCTATAATTTATATCTATTATAATATTAATTTTATACTAAAGTACTAATACGTATGAATCCCTCCAAATTCATGCTTATATTATTCTACAAGTATAAACAAATCAATCAAAACAAGTATTATAATTAACATTTACAGATGTTTTAATCCATATATACTAGTTTCAAATCCAAGCAATCCAAACCAATCAATATTTACGCACAAGTTCAAATCAAATTCAAACAAACCAATCAAATCATACCAAACTATTCAAATCAAATGTCTCTTCGAACTTCTACCCATCTGTCTCCTCCAAAGATTGGATCCTTCTTGATGACTTCCCAATCTTCTTTTGTGGGTGGTCCTTTAGCGAGATTATTGTCTTCATCTTTGAGAAGAGAAGATATTAGCCAATGGATGGCATCAAAGTGCTTCTCTTGTTGTTCTACCATCTTTATTTGACTCAATTCGAGATAATACTATTTTCGTAGTATTATGGATAAGATATTCTTGAATGAATTTAAAGTTTCTTCAAGAATTTCACTCAAATTATGAATGGGATTTGCCATAATTTGGTATTTTAGATAAGAATTGATTAGAGAGGAAGGATAAATGATAGAATTTTTTTTTGGAAGAAATAGGTTTATAAGGTCTGGAATTCGTTGGATTTGAATTGACATGAGTTAGTTATTTAAATTTTAAATTTTGACCAAATTTGAAAACCTGATAGTTATATGTCGACATACATAAGTAATTTTTTTGGAAATTTTCATTTTTTAGTTAATTCTTATTATATTATTTTAATTTATTTAATTCTATTGTTTTTGCAGTAAATTAAATGTTGTTTTGACATAAATAAAACACCATTCATTACTACTTGAAAGCAAATACATTCAACTAATACGAGATTCGAAAGCAAATACAAGTAAATACGAAAGATAACATAAACTAGATAAGCATTGTTTTCAGCGAATGATACAAGCTTTCTTCCTATTTTTCCAATGAACTTAGACATATGAGTAAGAGTCTTTTTGAGCTTATTTTGGTTCTTGGCTAATTTTGTGTGATTTTGGACAAGCATTTCTTTGGAAATGGTTCTAGAGTTGGATGGACAATCTACACTTTCCAAAGACGTTTCTTCTTCTTCTTCGATATCCGTAGAATCTTGTTGTAGCATTCGAGCTTATTTATCTTCAAATGTCTCATAAGGCTTGAAGGTGAGTGGAATTTGCATAAGATGTATATTTGTGGAGTCAAACACCTTTCTTGATACAAATTCTTCTCCTTCGAGATCACTCCTAAATATTTGAAAATTCGAGAAAGGTAAACTCCATAATAAAGTATGTTTTCTCTTATGGACATTTCTTTGGGCTTAAATTCTTTTAAAATCATATAAGCCCAGTTGATGTCATAAATACCAAAAATAGCAAAGAGTGCTTATTGGACTTTGAGGGTAGGATTGTTGAAATTTCCGGAATGAGGAGTGATTGTATGTTGAAGGAGGAGGTTGACAATTCTTGTTTTTTGAAGGAAAAAGCGATTTTTGAATTCGAATGAGCATCACTTTCAAATATGTGATGAAAGATTTCCAAATCCGTTTCATCAATTTCGAATTTCGAAAAATCCATGCCTGTACTATTACAATTCAAGATATTACCCAAAATTTCACAATCTAAAACAATTCGAGTGCCTTTTACGCTACTCCATACTTGATCTTCATTTCCTTCGTAAAAGCTATGGTTTAGATTTGCATAGAACAATTTGAGTAGATTAGGATAACATACTTCAATGTTATCCCGTGAACCGATTAGACTCAAAACTCCACGTTCTTCGAAAAGAGAGCGAAGATTGTAAGATGGAAAATATTCAAAGATGGCGAAGGCTCCCGTATTGACTTTTCATTTGCTAGGTAGTCAACATAAGCATTTTTTGCTTCTTTAACATTGTAGAGATATCCTTTGATGGTTTTGGATAATCTCATTGTTTAAGGTGTGCTTGAGGAAGCCACTAAAGAGTTTTTGAAGAGTATAGATATGAAGAAAGTTGTTTGAAATTTGAATGAGAGGTAGAGATAATAGGTTGAATAGATAAATAAAAAGAGATTGAATGGACACAAATTTTCTGAAATCAATGACACCTTTTCAGACCTTGGGGGTTAGTGAAAAGTTAGAGGAAAGCTTGAAAGTTTAAAACTTTTGAAATTCAAAATTTGAATTTCATTTACATGCCTATATGTCGACGTGCCCATTTATGTATGTCGACATACATGTTGAATTTCAAAAGACATGTTGTTTTGACTTTTAGTTTTATTATATTAATGGTTTATATACCATATTTATTATTTCCTAAATTAATAATAATCATAACAAATATCTAAAATTTATTTTATTATTATATTTTATATTTTCTATTTTCTATTTTATTATTATTATTTTGAATTTCAAAATTCAAATTTCAAAATTGAATTTTAAAGTTTTAAATTCGAAGTTTAAATTTCAAATTCAAACAAGGCAAATAGACAAAACAAATAAAACATCCATTAAACCAAAAAAAATAAAAACTAATTAATATGTACCTGGTTTTTAGATCCATTTCTTCGATATTTTCAAAATACTGAATAGCTGTGAAACACATAATTGAATTTTTAGTTTCTGGCTCTTCATCACTTGATAATGAATCTGAATCATCTAGAGTTGCTGCATATGCCCTCTTTCTTTTCTTTGATGAATTACTATTGCCAGTTTGTTGATTTGATTTATCTGGATATGGATACATTCTCTTTATATGGCCAGGTTTGTTGCAGTTATAGCATCGATCATCATTTTTTCCCAAACTCCCTTGATTATTTCTTTGAAAATTATTTCTCCTTTTATATCTTAGAAATTTTCTGAAATTCCTTATCATTAAAGTAATTTCTTCATCGTCTTCACAACTTCAATCAGAACCATTTGTTGTCACTTTGAATGCTATAGATTCCTTTTCAATGGGTTTATTTTCCCTTCTTTTCTGTAATTGGATTTCAAACGACATCAAATTCCTAATTAACTTCTCGATTTTCATTTCATTGACATTATTGGCTTCTTCAATTGTTAATGTTTTCTGATCCCATTTTGGAGACAATGAACTAAGTATTTTTATGATTTGATCGTCTTCTGAATAAGTTTTTCCCAATGTTATTTATGAATGCACGATCTCTTGAAATCTGCAATATATATCGGAGATAAATTCATTCTCATTCATTTCAAAGAACTCAAAATAATTAATTAGCATTGATATCTTTGTTTGTTTAACTTTATTGGTTCCTTCATGAGTGACTCGTAATGTTCTCCATATTTCATAAGCAGATTTACAAACTGACGCTCTATTAAATTCATTTCAATCTAATGAACAAAACAACATATTCATGGCTTTAAAATTGCTTTGTGCAGCAGCCTTTTGTTCATTAGTCCATTGTGCCAAATTAGTAGTGGGTTCAACATATTCCGTGTGTAATATTCCATGTGTCTAATCCTACTTATTGTAAATATATTTTCCTTCTACATGCCTAATATGAATAATTACTGCCATTAAATAATGGTGGTCTAACAGTGAGCTGACCCTCTACCAAAGAACTATTATTATTAGCGTTGGTTGCCATATAATATTTTAAAAAAAATCAGATTATGAACTTTTTTTGAAAACCTATGCTCCGATACCAATTGTTAGGGAATGCGGAATGCAGATCTTAAGGCAAGACTAACACTAGAGGGGGGTGAATAGTGTTTATAAGGAATTTACGAAAATCTAAATCTAAAATGTTCTACTATACAAATCACACACATTAGAGCTGATTACAGACATAGAATCAGACACAAACACAGAAACAGATAAATATAAAAAGCAGAAAAGGAAAGAAAACACCAGATTTTATACTTATTCGGATTACTCCTATGTCCAGTCCCATGCAACACTGGATTGCGCAAAGTTTTATTATTATCAATATCCAAGTACAATTCCCTTGATTTCATGGCTACAAGGTTAACACCACTCCAAACACCCTTGATTTCACGGCTACAAGGTTAACACCGCTCCCTTCCCTTGATTTCAGGGATACAAGGAACACACCATTTCCCAAACACTTCCTAAATGATTACAACAGCGTATAACTCTTCAAAAGCTCTTCAACTCAGAGAGTAGTAGATAGATATTGAGAAAAGATGAAGTTTTATGTAATTTGAGTAGAAATCAACAAAGTAGTAGTGTAGAAATCAATAAAATATGATATATTAATGGTGGTATGAAGAGGAGTGAAGATGGAGAAGAAGAAGTATGAAAAAATTCGAAATCGGCCCCTATTTATAATATGTGAAAGGTTGCAATGTCTTAGAAATGTTACAAATGGTAAAAAGACACTTCCTTTGAAAATTGAATTTCTGACAGATGTATGTCGACATAGCTATCTATGTATGTCGGCATATGTATATAATTTTAATTTTTAAAACTATTTTTCAAGTGTTTAATCATATATATTATTCTGGAAATATTGAGTCATAACTTAGTGATATAGCGTAAAATCATATGAAAACATAATTATATGTTATATAAACATATTTATATTGTTATAAGGTTTTAAAACTATATAACTATATATATAAACTTATATTTATTAAAACTTTAAAACTTATATTTGAAATCATAAGTAAGATAGAAAAAGAATTTGAAACTAGAATTTTAAATTTGAAAAATCAGAATTTGAAAAATCAGAATTTGAACCTAGAGTGTTATTCAGAGTCTTTCAATAAACTAGACTCTATTACTATATTTGTCTTGAACTCTTGATAACGCATGACTCTTGAATCTCTCTTGAATTCTGAATATCTTGAAACTCTAAAACTGTATAGTCTACAGTATTTAAGTCCTGTATACAAATCCTGCATATATATATATATATATATATATATATATATTCTAGATAGAGATGTTAGTATATATTTTATAATAATTGAAATAAGGTTGTTGTCATCCAAACTCCATTCTCCAACATATTTCATGTATCGATCGATCATAAAATAATTATATTTTATTCTCTAGTGGTCGGATCATTCTCAGATTTTAATATGTTGTTCATGGAGGTGTGAGACATGTCTACGATTTTTACCAAACCTAATTATAACCATTTTTCCTTTTCGTTTACTGTTTGGGCTATAACTATTGATAGGGATAAAATCAGGTGCTGAAATCAGACACATTGGATTGGGATGGTTGTTTACGATTCCGTAGAGTGGTAAGATGTAACAACCCGGAATTTTGGAACCAATTTAAATTTTTATTTTAAGGAAATTTTGTTAGAAAATGCGTCTGAATTTAAAAATACCATTACTAAAAAAAATTGTAAATAAAGCTTATCACTAAATTTTGTTCTTTTATTCTTTTTATTTACATAGGAAAATGTAAATAAAGGTGTTATTTTTATTCCATATTTTATTTGCACTAAAAATACAAATAAAACAAAATCTTTATTCTAATTTCATTTGCATCTCAAAATACAAATGAAAAATGAAATCTTATTCTTATAATCTTAATTACATAGGTATGTAATTTTATTTAATCTTTTATTTATCTAATGTAAATAAATGTCTTTTTTTTCTATGTTTTATTTTATTTACTCTAAATATTTGTAGTAATTTACATATGTAAAATGTAAATTTAGAAAATTTTAATATGCTTTAACCTCCCACATTGGATAGGTATTGTTGTGATTACTGGACAACCGGGCGGGTCCGGGCAGGTTTACATCACAACTCAATCCAACCTCGGGTTGAGCATCCTTTTTCTTATTTAACAAAATGCATATTTTGTTTCCCACTAATTCCCTATTAACCAAAGGTGTTTATTTGTTTTTCACCAATTCCCTATTTAACAAAATGTGTTTTGTCTTTCACTATTTCTATTTAACATTTTCTAACGAAATGTACCTTTACTCTAATTAACATTTTCTAACAAAAATGTATCTTTTATTCTAATTAACATTTTCTAACAAAAATTTATCTTTATTTCTAACTAACATTTTCTAACACCACATTTTAAAATAGAAATGTTATTTCTTTTGCTAATGTCACACTTTATACTGAAGTTGTAATTTCTATTCTAATGTAACATTTTATGCGAAAAATGTGATTTCTATTCTAATGTAATGTTCTCTAACAATTTTTTTTATTTTACTTTACATAGAAAATATGATGTTTTCTTTTTATTTTTCTTCAATGTAAATCTTTGATTTATTCCCACTATAATAACATAACGATGAAATTTTATGTCATTTTTCTATATCCACATAACGATGTAATTTTGGTGTCATCTTCCTATGTTAACATCCTGATGTAAGTTTTGGTGTCATCTCAAATATATTAACACAACGGTGTAAATTGTGTCATCACAACTATATTAACACAACGACGTAAGTTTTTGGTTTCATCTCAACTATATTAACACAACGGTGTAAATTGTGTCATTATTCATGTCAACCCATGATAATATGGTTTTTGTCTAACCATTTCAATCATTTACTCAACGTCGTGATTTCAAAATTTACACTAACAATATAATATATGATTTGGTGTGCTTTGGATGAATCACAATAAAGGTCTCATTTTTATTTTTATTTGTAAATGAAAATAAAGATTAAAAACTTACATGTTGATATATAAATAGAAATAAAGATTTAACTTACATTTTATTTTGTTCATAAAATAAGGGGAAAAAATTTCTTTTAATTTGTGAACAAAATTTATGTAAAACTTTGTCCCCTATTTTGTTAACAAAAATAAGTAAAAATTTTGTCTTTTATTTTGTTAACAAAACTTATGTAGAACCTTGCCTTTTATTTTGTAAACAAAATTAAAGATTAAAATTGGTGTTTTATTTTGTAAACAAAATAAAGTTAAAAACTTGCCTTTTATTTTGTAAACAAAATTAAAGATAAAAATTGGTGTTTTATTTTGTAAACAAAATAAAGTTAAAAACTTGCCTTTTATTTTCAAATGACAAAATACATTCTTTCAAGGATGACAAAAATGAATATGTTTGTCTACTTCTAATTAGATGACAAAAATCTATATTTTTGTTTCACAAACATGGTTTAACACAATTGTTAATCTTATTGCAACTAACATGTTCTAATACAAATGTGATCTTTTTATTCACTAATCATGTTTAATAAAAATGTAATTCTTTTTCACTAATCAAATTTTGACCAAAAATGTTGTCCTTTTATTTCATTCTTTAAAAAGTGACAAAAACTCTCTTTTTATTTCATTATAAAAAGGTGACAAAAACTCTCTTTTTATTTCATTATAAAAAGGTGACCAAAAATGTTGATTTTTCTAATGTATCATTTATAAACAAAAATGTTGATATATTTTCTCAATTTTGTCAGAAATGACTATCGAAATTCAACTGCTTAAATTTGTCAAAAATGACAAATTAAAAATGTAAATATATTTACATATAAATATTTATCCTTCATATAACAAATAAAAATGACTATTTTATTTGTGAACAATCCAATGTTAAATTTTTGCAAATAAAAATCATGTTTTTATTTGTGAATAATTCCATGAAAATTTTGACAATCTAACTAGCAAAATGATAATTTTAATTTCAACTACCTTATTTTAACAAACATGAATTTACACAATTTAAATCAAAGATCCATCCAATCACAAAACAAATCAGTCATTGCAACAATATACATACAACATCAATATGAGATAAATACACATTCCGCATCAAAATAAATAATTAACTTTAAATTTTAAAGTAGAAATCTCACCTTGCTATTTATCTGAACAGTTCAAATCTGAATTTGACCAAAATTTAATATGCTCTGTTGTGGTTCTGGTTAGCGCCATCGCGAAGATCTCGGAAAGACAAATCCAACGCAACCGACGGTTCGTCAAACGGATCTCGAACGAAGGAGATATGGTTATTATTACATTTGAGTACATAAACAAATAAATAATTTATAATTTAACTAATTACATGATTAAGGTCCTCCTCCTTCTGATTAAACCGTCGGCTTCAATAAAATAAAGAACTCATTCGCTCCCTCCAAAGACCATCGTCGCGCCGCCACTCCGTCGCATCTGACTCCAGCGCCTTAGAGCGCTAGATTCTCTTAACCCGCTCATCAAAATTCGATCATGACTGTTGATGTTGGAGATCATGTCATGCTCTTCGATTTTCTTTTTATTTATTTATTTTTGAGGGCTGAGGATTGTAGATATGAAGAGAAGAGAGAACAAAAGGAACAAAAGGGGGAATAAAGGGAATAGTTTTATATATCAAAATGAATTTGAATGATAAATAGAAGAGGTATGTTTTATTTGTAAAATATGTTCAGATCTGTGATGTGGTATGTTTTGTTTGTGTTTGAATGGATTGTACTGCGTTGTATTGTTCAGATCTGTTAGTTTATAACTTAGATTTATATGGATCCGTTATAGAACATCGCGTTTGGTAATTTAGATTAAACTAGAAATTTAATCTAATTAAAATATTGGTTTGGTTGTAAAATCGTTTTGTTTAAATTTTATTTTATCCAATTTACATTTTCAAATTCATTATGAAATTTTATTGTTATTGAATTCGTTAAAATATCAACTATGTTAATTTGGAAAATGTAAACAAACAAACTCTCATTTTATTTGTCAAGTTGAAATGGATAATTGTTCAACATAAAAAGGACAATTTAGAAAGTGTATGTGTATTAACATTTTATGTGTTGATAAAAGTGCAGGATTGAAAAACACAAGTTTATTGACCTCTTTATTTGTTAATAAAAAGAAAGGAAATAGTACATGTTAGAAATTACTTTTTATTTTGCACTTCTATTTGCAAAACAAAAGACAAGATAAAAAAAAAATTAATTACATTCTCCTTACTTTATATTTGTTAGTTAAAAGAGACAAGGTTTGTAATACCATTTTATTTTGTATTTTATTTGCAAAATAAAAGTACAAGATTTGAAAATACATTTTTGTTAACATTTGTTTTGTTAATAAAACGAATAGGATTAAGGATTCATTTTGATTTAACATGGTATTTGTTAATGACAAGGACTTGACTAAAAAAAAGGTTAAGATTATAAACACCTTTTTGTTAACATTTTATTTAGTATTAAAAGGGCCAAGATTATAAACATGAGTTCATGTTAGAAAACTTGTTTTACATTAAATTTATATTTTAATGTTAAGAATGTACATAAGAATTTGTTCATAGTAGGAAAAACACATTTCACATTAAATTTACATTTTAATATAATGAAGGTAAACAAAATTTGTCATAGGAAACATCATTACAAAAACTTTATCTTTAATGTAATGAATATATTTACAAAATTGTACATGTTATGAAATGAAACATGTTTTTACATTAAACTTTATTTTTAATAAAACGATCATTTCTAAATAAAAATGTATTCACATTAACTTTACATTTTTAATGTTAATAAGACACTAAAAAGAATCATTGTCATGTTAAATTATTTTCACATTGGAATTCATATTTCCAATGTAAGGGAATCGTTATAAAATGAATTGAAACAAAAGCATGTATTTTATTTGCCATTTGTTACTATAAAAGGAATGGAATAAAAAAAAATGTCTTTTTATTGTCACTTGTTTTACAGTAATAAAAAAATGAAATAAAGAGACTAGGTTTCATTTTGTCATTTGTTCACAACAAAAAGAGTGTAATAATATAAAGTGTTCATGTTTTAAACTTATAAAACATGTTTACATTAAATAGTATATTTCAATGTAATGAATGGCGTAATATAAATTGTCCATGTTTTAAACTTATGAAACATGTTTACATTAAAACGTATATTTTAAAATAATGAATGGTTTAACAAAATTTGTTCATGTTTTAAAATGTAAAACATGGAGACATTAAAAACTCTAGTTAATGCAATATATAAAGAGAACATTTTGTCAAACTTGATTAGTGAAAATAGAATTAACATTTTTGGTTAAAAGAAATATTAGCGAAGAAAAACAACATTTTTATATAAATGTCACATTAGTGAAAAAGAACAACATTCTTGTCAAGACTTGATTAGTGAATCTAAATAGTCATTTTGGGTTAATATGTTAGTGAATTAGAAAATGAACCTTTCTATACATTAAAAAGGATTAGTTAAAAATGAACATTTTGTGTCATTAAAAAGGATTAGTTAAAAATGAACATTTTGTGTCATTAAAAAGGATTAGTTAAAAATGAACATTTTGTGTCATTAAAAAGGATTAATTAGAAATAAACACTTGGTGTCATTAAAAAGATTAAATTAGAAATAAACATTTTTTTATGCATAAGAAAAGAGATTAAAACAAAATACTCATTTTTGTATATTAAAAGTGAATTAGACAAAATGGACATTTTTGGCACATTAAAATGAATGAAGTAAAAATAGACATCTTTATTCATTGAAGAAGATTAGACAAAATTCTCATTTTGTTGCATTAGAAGTTAAGAAACAAGATCATCATATTTGTTTATGTTGAGAAAAAGAATGGATTTAAAATGTATATTTTCATACATTAAAGAGAATGAATTAAGGATGTATATTTTTATACATTAAAAATAATGAAGTCAAATATTCATTTTGTCATTAAAATGAATGAGACCAAAAATATGCATTTTTGTAAATAAATCAAAGTCAAGATTTTTATTGTCATATGTTCACCATAAAGAGAATTGAAATATTTGCCTGTGATGTTGTATTTTGATGTGTTAAATATAATGTTAGTATATTCAAAATTGAATATTACACTTCCATTTACAAGTCATCCGACTTGTTTATGTGATTGGGACGATTATTTTTACACATCGCCTAAGTGCACAAATAATTTATTATTTGTTTGTTGGATGAAAACCCCACACGGGTATTGGGACGATACTTGACTGACACAAATCCCAATCTTTAATTATATGTCTATCGATTGATCGACAGACTGCGATGAGCGTTATAATCTCATCTTAATGCTCACACAGTTGAAATTGTCACTCTGGTTGTTAATGGATAGTTTGAGGATTATTTCCTGTTATTGCCCTATACATGAAATGTATGAAACCCATATGACCCAAATTATATGGTGCATGGTTGAGTCGCATTCCAATGCAGAATTTCTTTTTAAATAAAGAATGTTTACATAATAAAGGAATTTTTGTGAAATAAAAGATTTTGTATTTCTGAATAATATTTTACATAAATAATATTTTATTGATTATTTTAAAATATATTTTTAAATATTTTTAGGATAAATCTTTTATTTAAGATCATTAGATCTTAACATTTATGTTTGGTGATTGATATGTAGATTGGATTTGTAGTGGACGATGTTTTAAATAACATTTATCCTTTAATCCAATTTACATTGAAATTATTATTTGAAATTTATAAATCTATTTTATAAATTTAAAAGAAGATTTTCCTAAAATTAGAATTTTCCAATTTAATATATTAAATTGGAATTAAGTGGAAATTCGATTGATAATAATCGAGATGGGCTTCTGTAAAAGAAGACCGATATTATATATGGAATTTAAGAGGCTTTGCCGTTATTCCATTTATAATGTTATTCCGGTACAGAAATTTATAACGATTATTTGTTGATTTGGTTTCTGTAGAAATTCCATATTTTGGAAATTGGTTTTGGGTTTATCGTGAACTTTGTTTTAAATGACATTAGTTCTTTAACCCAATTTAAGACTAGATTGGTTTATTGAAATTAATAATCTCGTAATAATGATTCTTGTATTAAAAATCAAAATTGGAATATTAATAAATCTTTTTAGAAATATTAAAATTTTAATTTATTTTATCTTTGATAAAATTAATGATAATCTTTTAATATAAATAATATTTTTATTTAAAAAAAGGAATGTTCAGAGTTGGAATGTGGCGTATGGTTGATTCTAATTAAGAATACGCGAGTTATTCAGGAAGACAGGGTCTAACCCATTCTGAATAATCATCACGATGATCAAGAGTCGAAGATGAAGACGGTGACTAAAGACCGGAGAGCTTCACATCGTTTGGTTGATGGTGACAGATATCTTGAATTGGGACTGATCCCCCAAGGCAAGGTAAAAAGTGATGATCTTCCAGACGTACTGGAGATCGACGGATACGTTGTTTCGTTCAGACCCAGAACGGACTTGTAAATGGATAGCATGCCTGACATTGAAATTTATTTCATGTAATTAAATCGGTTTTTATTTAATATATAAATGTATGGTGGCGGAGGATTTATTCTCTTGCTTAACACCCTTTTGTATGTTAAATAATTACCGATCGCATGATATGAGTTGTTGATGTGGTATGCCATTATTGTTGTAAAGTAGAGCCTTGTGGTTGATGATCAAAGCACAGTCTATTTAGGTATAGCTTTGTGTATATCGTGACTTAGCGAGCCTCACAGCCCGGAAGAGTCTAAAACGGGAGAAGGGAACACAGGGAGTGCACACGTTTCTTTCTAGCTAGAGTGGTGCCAGGGACCTACCAGCGCTGGCATTTATTCATTGTGGTTGTTGGATTTTTCGAGGCCTCGGTTTATGCGGTCGCCACTGGCCGTATTATAGGTCCAAAAGGACCGGGGAACGTGTGTTCAGGCATTTCTAATCCACAAAAGTAAGTGTGGACCGGCCCTGCAAGATCCAAGGGTTGGACAGAGTACCAATCCTGGGGCATTGCTAGAATGTTTCGAATCGGTAAGGATCTCCTCCCTAGCCTTGACTCAGATGGAAACCCAAATTTCCAATACGACATCATGCGGTTTTGATTGTATACCTATATATGGCGACATAGTGGGATGGGGCACTCATGCCGTCTAGGATTAATACATTTACTTTGATGTATTTCAAATTGGTTGCACATTATTATTATATAATACCGTGTTTATCGTATCAAGCATTTCTTGACCATTATAAGGTAAAACCCTATCCTCCGGCTTGCGTGACATTGTGTGATGGGACCTGGGTCTTATAATGGTTTCATTTTTCAAAAAGACATTGTGTTATTCTACGATTTACTTTACTTTATGCACAGGCAATCTATAGGAGAAAACCCGTTCCGCGAAAGTGGCGTGGTCCTGTGATTAACCTTATTATATTATATAGGTTAGGTAGAATTCTCACACCAGTCCCATGACTGACCTGTAGTTTGTCCACTGGCAAACTCGGGTGCCCATATTTTCCACACGGGCAGTCGAGTAGCTATTTTTGTAGATATATTAAGCAGGATTCTGGGTTGAAGCTTAAAGCTGTGTCCAGAGATAGAGAATCATTGTTTTAAGTTTCAGCTACTGTTTAGGCAGGCTGGTCAGCAGCTAATGGCCTGATCATCCAAGCTCATTAGACCTATGATTTGCAGATATAAATAGGAGGACCTAGGAAGAGAACTAGGGTTACTCTCTTCATTCTAAACTTTAGGTTGGACGTCTGTGGTTCTCCGGTTCAACCTAAAGCTATATTTCTCCATTCTTTTCATATAAATCCATCGTAGATTTCATCAGAAGATAAATCATCATCAAGGGAAGTTAGATCATATCAAATAGCATCAAATGCAAAGGTTTTCAGCGTTATCCAGATATGATCTCATCGAATTTACATTAAGTTGGAGATTATGTGAGTGATAGATATCTCTCAAATAGAAGCAGAGTGTTGTATGGATTAGATCTATGTTAATTTCATTTATATATATTATAATCACCTTAGATTTGATCATATATGTTTAATCCTGATTTAGAAACCCTAGGAAAACCTAATTTGATCATATTAAACAGATTATTCATAGATTAATCTTACTTATACATATGTTTAGATCCAAATCATGCTAGATCTCATAATTGTGATATGTTTATGTTTTAATTAGGATTTGTTCATGTTTGTATGATCATGTTTTATTGAATCGATGTTTGTTTTTATTGCGTTGCTTGAGTTGTTTGTTAGAATTGGATGTCGTAGATCTTCGGATTGAAGAATAGGGCAAATCAGAGGTTTAGATGATCGAATTCAGACGAAACTTGATGGAGGCACTCTAGAAGACGGGGAATTGGAGCACTTAAATTTTAGTGCAAAAATACACTAAGTGTATGGGTCGGCACCGACCCATCACAGGTCGGCATCGACCCATAACCGAGGGTCGAATGGCATCATTTCTTTGTGGTGTAGCATAGGATGATAAGTCAAGGGTATGTGTGAATTTTCATGTCATTTGAAGTTGGATTGTGATGTGCCGAAGGCTGATTACTTGAGATATGAATGGACCAATAGAAGACTCACACGAATGTCAAAACGATTGGAGAATAGATCGGAAGGATATGCTCGAGACAAAGATGGATAGTAGCCAAATACTTAGCCAAATATTAGCTAAGTAGATGGGTCGGCACCGACCCATAGGGAAAGGCCTGGTGCTGGTATTTTTTGGGGAGCTTGACTATGGAGGCTTACAGGGATTGCATGTGAAGTTTGGGCTAAAATGGGCTTCAGATGATCAATGTGCAACTCAATGATTGATGGTGATTCGATTGTGAACTCACATTGGAGTGGTCGGAGCTGGATTTATGTGACACCGGTCGTGATTCGATATACGATTCAGTATGATGATGGATTGATAGGATGGGATTATTTCAGGGATGATAATGGAATAGTTTGAGAAATGGATTGAGTCGCCAAGACGAAAGGCTTGACAGATTTGATGCGCCAAAGAATTATCGGTAATCGAAGTGTTCTAGCCGACTCAAAGCAGGGGTATCATGGGGACGCCCATAGAATCAGATTTGATAGTTTGTGTACCCTAGGCAATCACGATGGGCCTAGTTGTCTTCATTGAGTAAGGAAAACATACGAGTCACGATGTCGTATGGTAGTTTGGCTAGAACTAGATTTTTTCCATTAGCTCTTTTTATCATTGAAAGCAAGTTTGATTATTGATGGATTCGAGGCTATAGTCGGTGATAGATAGGATATTGGATGTTCTGGATGCTATAGTTGATTTTTTACTTTCTTCTGAGTTTTCTTCGGGTAGGCTATCATTGTAGGACGTAGAAGGGAAGCGGGATTAGGGGTGTTCCTTTCATATTCTGTAATGGCATGTGATGGATGGTTTTCACATGTTAACTTGTTGGTTGTTGGGTAGATCGGATGGTTGATCCGCCTATACTCATATTATCCTGTGTAATTATTGTTAGTTATTTTATCGCTCACTAAGACTGTTGTCTGACTCAAGGTTTTATATTTCCCTCTTATTATCTTTGGTTGTTCATCAATGTTGTTGACGAGCAGACTGAGTAGTAGGTTTGGTGTCGTTAATGTTGTGCAGTGATGAGAAGGAGGCTAGCATACTATTACTACCTATTTATATATTTCTTTTCTATCTCCGTTGTATGTTGATGGTTACCGAGACTCTGAGGGATGTTGTGGGGGCATATTGTACTCAGAGATTCAAGTACTCAGATGTGATGTATTTGGGATTCTATGGTTTTATGAAGATTTGAATTTCTATTCAGTTATGCTTCACTATTATATCATGTTGTATATTTTATTATATATTATTCATGCGCTGTGAGTTATACAACAGGTTCCGTTTCGAGTTATTCTACACTGATGTTCGTCCCGTATCGGCCTGGCACGTCATACAACGCACCATTCCGTAATTATGTGCAGGAGGTACGGGGGAGTTGTCACATTTGGTATTAGATCTTTGGTTAATCGATTTTACCCAAAATCCACCAACATAAACGCGTGTGAGAGACATATTTGTAATTTTATTTGGATGATTATTATATTATGTATGTATATAGTATAGTATAGTAGGTTACTAAGCACTTGAACACCAAATTAGTTTTTCTAATGTTAATTGGCTCTTGTTTCAGAGTAAGGATGAGTCGACGAACTTCGACACATGTTGCTTGGGATGATCCTGCAACTGGAGGGGTAGGGGACGATAGCCATTCAGAAGTTGCAGCTGTTATAACCGATCATCCTGCTGTAACACCCCACCTCCGTTAAGGTCGCTCACAAAGGGAATGCCTTAACTTTAATGGAGCATTTTAGTAGACAGAACAGAATATTACAAGGTAGATAAGTAGTACTTGAAAAATTATAACTTTATTGCAGCAGAAGCAGAAATAAGTTTGGTTACATCTTTCTAAATCATAGTACCAAAACTCAAGTACATGATTATTAGTCTTATACAAAATCCTTCAGAATGTAAAGTTTCAAAGCCATAGTCCCCAACTTAAACTGCCATGAAAAGATAGAGTCAAAGCCTAGCAATACTCCAAGCACTTCAAGCAGAAAGAATCAGAATCAAGTTCCTAAGTTTCCACCCTGAGCACCTTGGGGAGGGGAACGGAAAGAAAAGGGGCGAAAACAAACGAGGTCAGACATAAAGTCTGGCGAGTCCAGTGACTTCCAACATATAAACAGGTAAAATTATCATGACATGTAAATAAAGTTGGATGAGAGATTACATCAACAGGAATAACATATATACTTTAAGTTAACAGAAGAAACAGAATGATGTAAACCAAGTTATGATACTTACTTACATCTTACTTCTCTGCACTAATACTAGTATAACAGGGTTAGGTGTTACCCTAATGTCTAAACTGAAACATAATCAAAACAGAATAATCTATACAGAAACAGAATGCTAGTAATGGGCCTTCACCACCCCCAACAGATAGAAGGTACAGAAGCAGAATACTAATAATGGGCCTTTACCACCCCAACAGACAGAAGGTACGGAAACAGAATACTAATAATGGGACTTTACCACCCAACTAATGGGCCTTTACCACCCCAACAGACAGAAGGTACGGAAACAGAATACTAATAATGGGCCTTTACCACCCAACCAATGGGCCTTTACCACCCCCACAGACAGAAGGTACGGAATCAGAATCGGAAACGGAATCAGAGACGGAAACAGAATAATCCCTACGGAAACATAATGTTAGAATTAGGTGTACACTAGTAATAGGCCTTTACAACCCTAACAGACGGTACCACGCAGAAACAGATAGGTGTTACCACCTAACAGAAACAGACAAAACTAAGTGTACCCTAAGTCCTACCCCAAGCGATCGGCTCCCTAATACATAAATACCCTGTGTCGGGCCCACAGTAGGGTGTATCACTCCCTAAAGTGGCAACCTATTGGAACAAACCTATTTACAGATGTCACGGTGTCTTACATCCTCAGAGAAGACTGGATCCATGCACGCACATGACCCGGTTGGAACGCACCATCAACACCCCTTGCCATTATAAGAATGAACCGCTTATAATTAGTTCAGTAAGCATGCCCGGACCCCTACATAGCGTGAGGTCAAAGTTTTTGATACCAGAAAGGGTTACTGACTTATATGGGTCCAAAACAACAGATGACACAAGTATTTCCCCTCCTAACCTTGTGTCCCCAGACTAACAAATTTCAGATTAACTTGTTTACAAGTTTCATACATACAGAGTTCAGATTTACTAGTCCACGGATCAGACAATCAAGTTAACAAGTTTTAAGACTAACGGATCAGATGTACAGTTTTAACAGACTTACAGATTGTCTAACTTTGTATTGGGCCTACAGACTCACGAAACGGGTTTGTTAAATTCATCAGTCCAGTTGGTTTAACCCTATCCAACCAACACGTTTTATACATCATATTTATCTCAGATTTGCATTAATTGAATATTAATGCCTAGACCTCTCACATTAGGTCGGTAGCTTGTGGCCGCTGGATATGTCGGGCGGTTCTGGGCAGACTTCTGACACCAGCTAGACCTAACCTCGTGTCTAAGCATATTTTAGTTATGCCTACGACCTCTCACATTAGACTGAAAGTTTGTGGTCGCTAGTTAAGCCGCTTGGTTCCGGGAAGGCTTCTACCGCAAACAGAGTCTAACCTCGTGTCATAGCCACTTTATTCCATTACATAAAATATCAGACTAATTATGTCCATTTAGTAGATTTAACTTCTATACAAGTTACGGCAGATTATCCAAAGTTCTATTAACATTTTTTGCTCAATTTTAGATCGAACCTCCAAATTACAATTATTCAGCTTTCAACAGATTAAGCAATTCAACAGATTTAGCAGATAACAGATCTAGCAGATTAGGTAATTTAGCAGATTAGAAGAACAAGCAATTCAACAGATTTAGCAGATTAAGCAATTCAGCAGATTAGTAGATTTAACATTTCTTAAAAATTCTATTTACATATCTTGCCTAATCATAAATTAAGCCTAAACTTACATGCTCAAATCATGGTCATAATTCATAATACAATATATGCCCCCAAATTTTCGTTAAACTTTGCACAGTAAAGAACGCTCTCTAAAAGCCCCAAATCATGATATGAATTATGCCAAATTATAGCCTTTAATGCTAATATCCAAAAATCCATATTTAGGCGCATTCACATTAATAGTTATCCTATTTTAATATAGGTCTTTATGCCTAAGTCTCATATTCCTTTTTCAAGTTATGAATCGTTATATAAAATATACCCAAAAATCTAGATCTTTAAATTATATCCTCTCAAAATCAGATCTTAATTTTTATATGCATTATGTCCCCAAGTTTCAAGTCATATGTTATCATTCAATGATTCCTCTTCTTCCAAATCACAGAGTATGCACAGATCTAGATCTAATTTACAACATATGTCCTTTTCTCAAATCAGTCACAGATCAGTCATGTCCAATTATGCATTATTCATTATTTACCCCAAAATTTAGCGTTCGTGCATTAATCTCTTATGAGATTTGGCGCAGGCTCATAGTAGCCTGGCTATAGAACAGAAAAAAAAAAGAGAATTGTCACAGAAAAACAGATCCGACAGATAAAAATATGCATAACCTCATATTCAGATTTATAACCATGTCAAGATCATAATTAAAGTTCATATTTGAAAATAACTGTATTCACAAAAAGGGAATGATTCTTGTATTCTGGAATCTGTATTCTCACACTGAATAGCTCTCCTTTGGCATAGGCTATCGATTAGATTAGAAAATAGTTGTTCTCTTTTAATTCTATTCAGATTGGAAGAAGATGCACTGGTTCTAGCTTAGATTTCAGCAGAGTAGCGACGCCATTATTTTATTTCAATTAGAAAAGAGGCAGAGTATAGGCAGAATGGAATTGTGTGGAGAGAAAGTGAGGTTTGGGGGGGTGTTTTGTAGGAGTATAGGGTGATTTAGAGCCTTCAGATCATTTCAGAAGTCATCAGAACCACCCATCTCGAAGACAAATCATCCATCCACTCAGAAGAAGACATGTCATCACAGAAAACTCCAGAATTCTGTTTTGGATCGGTATGGGCGCACTTGGCAGGTGCGCCAGTGTATTTTTGTACTAGCGCACTTCACAAGTGCGCCAGTGTATTCTGGCTTGTTACCAGTTTTTTTGCCTAACTTCGTTCGTCCATATCTTCTTCATACGGTATCCATTTTACGCAAACTCGGACTCTATCTCAAGTAGAATTTCGAGACGAACGCAATGGTGCAACCCGTTTCCCTTAATTCTTCTCCAAAAAAATTAAGTATACTTTAATTTGTTACTTATACGTTCACAGAAATTATGGGGTGTTACATTTTCCCTCCTTAAAGAATTTTGTCCCTGAAATCTTCAAGTTAAGAAGAATGTGTCCTACCATCCAATCATCTATCTACTCAACCATCATCCACAAGCATCCATTTTCCTTAGAAAACTTCTAATGTTGTATGAACATATGCAAAAGTGTGTGTATATGTCTCTTATCTAATGCAAAGATCAGGCGGCCTACTGATTTAGTTGACCTCCTCAATGCGAACCATGTTGGTGCCATGAGTCCAATTATGTATGCAAGAAATCATATTTGATACACATCATTTCTATCTGTGTGCATAATCGTTCATCCAAATCCAACATCCATGTGATGAGTCAATCATTTTGCATCCACAAAAATTGAAAAATGCGCACACATCCATATGTAGTATGAAAGTGTTATTGAGCCGATCTAGTGCCTAGTGTGTGTGTATGCATCCACGAGCAACCACTTGCATCCACTTGCAACCATCAAACATAACATGTCTCAAACACATGTTTACACCTATTAGTTTCTACCTAAAGGTCGAAGACTCGATCGATAGGATACAGCCGAGTGATAGAAGCTAGTACAATTAAAACAAAAGTTCTATTCCCCTTAGACATCGGTTAAGAAAATAAATCCCTAAGTATTAACCCCGAAGACCGAAATAAACATCAGATTGACACTCAGAGAATTACTCCCATTAAACAATGTCAAAACTGGAAATCTACTTCACGCTTCGAGTAAAAACCCATATCCTTTTCAGAAATATTCAGATACTTACAGACTACTAGTACAGATCAGATTATCAAATGATTCTTAGGAAACTAAGCATGATAAGACCCCACCATATCCCACAAAAACCAGAATGTATGCATCACAGTCAACTTAACGCTTAACATAGATACCCTCAAACCCCAACCTATCACAAACAGATGAGTCGTAACCCTTATGGGGTTTGAGACTATAGAGGGATCAGAAACAAGACTAGTATTAAAGTGCAGAGACTTAACTATAGAACTAAAATGCCAGAATGATCAGATAAGGAAATTAAACTTTCTACGGAAAATTTTCCACCTCTATCATGTCCACCAACTACGAGAACATTCACCTACCTTCCAGAAGATTCTACCCTTTACCCTTGGCTTTTGGGCAATCCTTGTTCATATGAGTCGAGCTTCCACAAGTAAAGCGCTTTTTCTCCTTCTTATCTTCAGACTTTTCATCCTTCTTTTGTGTTTTCTTTTTGAGCCCCGCCTTCTTGTTCTGTGGTCCTTCGAGCTTTTCCTCTTTCTTTTTTACTTTCGGCTTCCTCTTCATGCATTAACGCCATGTCCACCAATTTCTTGAAGGTTGCCCCCATAGGAATGTGGGACATCGCCAATCCGTGTAGCGGCTCATTCAAACCTTTAGCAAACCTTAGTGCCTTTTTATGCGGTGTATTTACCAAATCTATGCCGAATCTCGCCAACTGATTAAACTTGTTGACGTACTCTCTCACTGATAAATCCCCCTACTTCAACGCCAAGAACCTCTCTACGTATAGACTCTCTTCCGCTCATGAGAGAAATTTCATCTTGAACCTATGCCTGAAATCCATCCATGTCTCTACCGGACGCTCTCCATTTGTGACCTCCCACCAAAAAGAAGTTTCGTCCTTAAGCAACCATACCGCCAACTGTATCTTCTGCCTATCGTCCACCTCGAAGATAACGAACAAATCCTCAGTTTCTTTGAGCCAGTTCCTTGCCTCCACGAATGATTCAGTTCCAGTAAAGTTCTTCCCACCCATGGCTCGAAAATCTCTACATATCTTCGGAAAAGTATTCACGTGCGGAGGAGGAGGAGGAATTCTACAGCTGGGGGAGGAGGGACGTCTGCTGGGCCCGCATCATTAGCCCTAGCTTCTAGATACCTTCTAAACCAACTAGGTACCGGTATGCCCTCTAGAAGGTTAAGATCCCTAGACATACTGAAATGAAAAAGATAAGGGATTCAAAACGGAGAAAGGATAGATATATGGCTTTTGGGGATTATGTTTTTCAAAATAAACTTTACTTTTGAAAATACTTCCTTTTTAAAACCTTTTTGAAAATAGTTTTCAAAAACTTTTTATCAAATCTGGTAACCTTCAGCTCTGATACCAAGTGTAACACCCCACCTTCGTTAAGGTCACTCACAAAGGGAATGCCTTAACTTTAATGAAGCATTTTAGTAGACAGAACAGAATATTACAAGACAGATAAGTAGTACTTGAAAAATTATAACTTTATTTCAGCAGACGTAGAAATAAGTTTGGTTACATCTTTCTAAATCACAGTACCAAAACTCAAGTACACAATTATCAGTCTTATACAAAATCCTTCAGAATGTAAAGTTTCAAAGCCATAATCCCCAACATAAATTTCCATGAAAAGATAGAGTCAAAGCCTAGCAATACTCCAAGCACTTCAAGCAGAGAGAATCAGAATCAAGTTCCTAAGTTTCCACCCTGAGCACCTTGGGGGGAACGGAAAGAAAAGGGGCGAAAATAAACGAGATCAAACATAAAGTCTGGCGAGTCCAGTGACTTCCAGCATATAAACAGATAATATTATCATGACATGTAAATAAAGCTGGATGAGAGATTACATCAACACGAGTAACAGATATACTTTAAGTTAACAGAAGAAACAGAATGATGTAAATCAAGTTATGTTCCTTACTTACATCTTACTTCTCTACACTAATACTAGTATAACAGGGTTAGGTGTTACCATAATGTCTAAACTGAAACAGAATCGAAACAGAATAATCTATACAGAAACAGAATGCTAGTAATGGGCCTTCACCACCCCCAACAGACAGAAGGTACAGAAGCAGAATACTAATAATGGGCCTTTACCACCCCCAACAGATAGAAGGTACGGAAACAGAATACTAATAATGGGCCTTTACCACCCAACTAATGGGCCTTTACCACCCCAATAGACAAAAGGTACGGAAATAGAATACTAATAATGGTCCTTTACCACCCAACTAATGGGCCTTTACCACCCCAACAGACAGAAGGTACGGAAACAGAATCGGAAACGTAATCAGAGACGGAAACAGAATAATCCCTATGGAAACAGAATGTTAGAATTAGGTGTACACTAGTAATGGACCTTTACCACCGCAACAGACGGTACCACGCAGAAACAGATAGGTGTTACCACCCAACGGAAACAGACAGAACTAAGTGTACCCTAAGTCCTACCCCAAGCGATCGGCTCCCTAATTCATAAATACCCTGTATCGGCCCCACAGTAGGGTGTATCACCCCCTAAAGTGGCAACCTATTGGCACAAACCTATTTACAGATGTCACGATGTCTTACATCCTCAGAGCAGACCGAATTCATGCACACACATGACCCGGTTGGAATGCACCATCAACACCCCTCGCCATTATCAAAATGAACCGCTTATAATTATTTCAGTAAGCGTGCCCGGACCCCTACATAGCATGGGGTCAAAGTTTTTGATACCAGAAAGGGTTACTGACTAATATGGGTCCCAAACAACAGATGACACAAGTATTTCCCCTCCTAACCTTGTGTCCCCAGATTAACAAATTTCAGATTAACTTGTTTACAAGTTTCAGACATATAGAGTTCAGATTTACTAGTTCATGGATCAGACAATCAAGTTAACAAGTTTTCAGACTAACGGATCAGATGTATAGTTTTAACAGACTTACAGATTGTCTAACTTTGTATTGGGCCTACAGATTCACAAAACGGGTTTGTTAAATTCATCAGTCCAGTTGACATCATATTTATCTCAGGTTTGCATTAATTAAATATTAATGCCTAGACCTCTCACATTAGGTCGGTAGCTTGTGGCCGCTGGATATGTCGGGCGGTTCTGGGCAGACTTCTGACACCAGCTAGACCTAACCTCGTGTCTAAGCATATTTTAGTTATGCCTACGACCTCTCACATTAGACTGAAAGTTTGTGGTCGCTAGTTAAGCCGCTTGGTTCCGGGAAGGCTTCTACCGCAAACGGAGTCTAACCTCGTGTCATAGCCACTTTATTCCATTACATAAAATATCAGACTAATTTTGTCCATTTAGTAGATTTAACTTCTATACAAGTTACGGCAGATTATCCAAAGTTCTATTAACATTTTTTGCTCAATTTTAGATCGAACCTCCAAATTACAATTATTCAGCTTTCAACAGATTAAGCAATTCAACAAATTTAGCAGATAACAGATCTAGTAGATTAGGCAATTTAGCAGATTAGTAGAACAGGCAATTCAACGGATTTAGCGGATTAAGCAATTCAGCAGATTAGCAGATTTAACATTTCTTAAAAATTCTATTTACATATCTTGCCTAATCATAAATTAAGCCTAAACTTACATGCTCAAATCATGGTCATAATTCATAATACAATATATGCCCCCAAATTTTCGTTAAACTTTGCACAGTACAAAACACTCTCTAAAAGCCCCAAATCATGATATGAATTATGCCAAATTATAGCCTTTAATGCCAATATCTAAAAATCCATATTTAGGTGCATTCACATTAATAGTTATCCTATTTTAATATAGGTCTTTACGCCTAAGTTTCATATTCCTTTTTCAAATCATGAATCGTTATATAAAATATACCCAAAAATCTAGATCTTTAAATTATATCCTCTCAAAATCAGATCTTAATTTTTATATGCATTATGTCCCCAAGTTTCAAGTCATATGTTATCATTCAATGATTCCTCTTCTTCCAAATCACAGAGTATGCACAGATCTAGATCTAATTTACAACATATGTCCTTTTCTCAAATCAGTCACAGATCAGTCATGTCCAATTATGCATTATTCATTATTTACCCCAAAATTTAGCGTTCGTGCGTTAATCTCTTATGAGATTTGGCGTAGGATCGTAGTAGTCTGGCTATAGAACAGAAAAAAAGAATAGTCACAGAAAAACAGATCTGATAGATAAAAATATGCATAACCTCAGATTCAGATTTATAACCATGTCAAGATCATAATTAAAGTTCATATCTGAAAATAACTGTACTCACAAAAAGGGAAGGATTCTTGTATTCTGGAATCTGTATTCTGACACTGAATAGCTCTCCTTTGGTGTAGACTATCGATTAGATTAGAAAATAGTTGTTCTCTTTTAATTCTATTCAGATTGGAAGAAGATGCACTGGTTCTAGCTTAGATTTCAGCAGAGTAGCGACGCCATTATTTTATTTTAATTAGAATAGAGGCAGAGTATAGGAAGAATGAAATTGTGTGGAGAGAAAGTGAGGTTTGGGGGTGTTTTTATAGGAGAATTGGGTGATTTAGAGCCTTCAGAATAGTCCAGAAGTCATCAGAACCACCCAGCTCGAAGACAGGTCATTCAACCACTCAGAAGAAGACAAATAATCACAGAACACTCCAAAGTTCTGTGCTGGATCGGTATAGGCGCACTTGGCAGGTGCGCTAGTGTATTTTTTTACTGGCACACTTCACAAGTGCGCCAGTGTATTCTGGCTTATTTCCAGTTTTTCTGCCTAACTTCGTTCGTCCATATCTTCTTCATACGGTATTCGTTTTACGCAAAATCGGACTCTATCTCAAGCAGAATTTCAAGACAAACACAATGGCACAACCCTTTTCCCTTAATTCTTCTCCTAAAAATTAAGTGTACTTTAATTTGTTACTTATACGTTCACAGAAAATACGGGGTGTTACACCTGCTATGTTCGAGGCCATGATAGCAGTGATCTTGAGGAAGATACCCACTCTAGGAGCAGTATTAGATGGTGGTTTTCCTATGCAGGCACCTAGAGTAGTTGATTTCACTAAGTTGTGCAGCTATAATGTAATGACCCGTCTTTTTGATCGGTTCTCGCCGGTAATTAAACAAACTTAAACCGTTCATAAAGATGGATTGTTATGAGGTACTAACATATTTGCACAAAAGTAATAGAACTTTTCATTTCATTACAAAATATTACATCAGTAACATCAGAGTTACAAGGATTATCATAGTGCAATATAGCTCAGTGGAAAAGAGTAAAACCCAAAACGTAACTCTCGCTCCAATCTGAATCCAGCTCAGAAGACAAAACCTGCAAACCAGACAACTAGTTGACCGTGCAAAATTATGGGCACCCAGAGTTTAGGTGTGAGAACATAAACTCCAAATCGGTTTTGGGACTGGCTTGAGAACTCGAAACCGTTGTTTTTAGGGTTTATTTTAAAGTTAGGAAATTAACAAGGACCACGCTGCTAACATGGAACGGGTTTACTCCATGTGAAAACCCGTGCATAGAAATCCATAATGACTTTTTTTGAAAAATGAAGCTATCATAAGCTAGCTCGCCTCACATCTCACAATCCAAGCACACACTAGATAGGCGAGTTTAGCCTTATGATAACCAAAAATGCCTTCATACGGGAAAATCTTCTTTTAATACTATTATATATTGTGAAAAAACATTTCACAAATAAATGTATTAATCCTAGCCAACATAGTTCCCCATCCGATTATATTGACATAATCCTGCCAGTAACCAATAGGATATACAATCGAATTCATACGGGCTCATAGGGGAGAGTGGGTTTCCAACATGATCGTTCCTAGTATGAAAGATCATTCGTGGGCTCACAAACTTCCTTGCGCGCATCATCCCAGTAATCGCGGTTAACGTCCAAACTCGGACACCGTTATACTAGCCCACTATACATGAATCAGAGTACTCAATAAATAACATCCTATACTGGGGACTTCGTAGTACCTTTTCATCATCACATCCCGGTGCACCGAGCATGCAAAATAAGTATAAATATCTGACCACCAGTTTACCATCAATCCGGGGTATGAGGCTCGTCGAGGTCACGATATACACAAAGCTACGCTTTAATAAGCCATGCTTTGATCATCCATAGCTCATCCCCTAACTTAAGTATGCTACATTGTTCATTCACAAACGTATACTGATTTCTATCAATATATAACCTTTAAGCTCATACGTCTAAGAGAAGGGTGTTAAGCTAAGAGAATAAATTCTCCGCCACCAAGCAGATATATATTAACAAAGATCAGTGCTATACAGTCAATTACAATGTCAAACACGCAATCCATACATGTCCTTCCTGGGCCTGAATGGAACATCATCCGAAAATTTCCAAATACATCCAGATCTCATGCCACTTATAACCTCGTGTTGGGTGTCCAATCCGAGACATCAGCAGTCAATCCAAAAGATTCGAAAATTTCAGGTCCTCACTTGTCGTTTTGCAAGTCTTCAATTTGTTTTCATAACATCATACTATTACTTGGAATGGCTTTCAGATCTATATCCGATCCCTATCTTTATAAGTAATAAGCATACTTTAAAAACAATATCTATGGACTACACAGGCTTTTCAAATCAAATCCCCTCCTAAATTGTTATCGATTCTTTTACAAAACCTGGTTGGATTTATTCCAAATTCCTTAAACCTCATTACGAATATTCATTTCACCAACCTTATCTTTCAAACATAATTCTTTTTTTTTCGTTATCCTTTCCATAAATCTTCAAAACTATGCAATCTTAATTTGGATTTAAATTTCCATTTACGATAATTCAAATAATTGATATTCAAATATAAGTTTAATTAAATAGAGTTTAATCGACTTATATTTTATATCAATTCACAAAGTCGACGAACGCTATCAACAGAATCTTAGTGTAAATATTTTCTAATATCTCTGATAGTATTTGTTCAACCCTGGAATTCCATATCGAATATCTGGGGACTAAATCTACCCAAACTCGTTTCCTATTAAATTTCAAACTCCCAATATCTTAATTAAAATAGGTAAATAATTACATACACAAATATTTTAGTCACTTTAAACATTTCAAAATATTTTACAAACTCTTTTTATAGTTTTAAATAATATTTTGCGATTTATAAACTTTAAAACCAAATTATATTTGAAATATTATAATAACTTTAGAAGCATTACTAAAAGTGCTATAAAATGGCTATTTAAATCAAATAGATTCAAAATTACTCAAAATCAAAATTTTCAACTCAAAACACTTTCAAATAATAAAATATGATTTATCATATTTTTCCCAAATTTTCAATAATTTTTATAAACACAGTTTATTCAATTTCTTATTACGGTCGCCAAACTACACATATATCGACCTTTTCCAATTTTGTTTTAAACATAACTTGAAAACCATCGGTTGAAATTTAAAAATTTCTATCTTACTCAGAAATCATTATTAACAGAAATCCGAAGCTTTTCGTTTTACATCAATCTGATTCAAAACGTTCAAGTTATAGTCGTTTGAAAATTATAATCGATATTAACGAACTGTCGCTACGTGAAGCGTTCGATTCAAGCCATATTACGATTTAAATTATAAATCATCTAGTCCTTTTTAAAACTAATTTAAATTTACATAATTTAAATTTAAATTTAAAATAATATTCCAAATCTTTTTTCCAAAATAATATTCTATATTCCCATTTTAGTCTTAAATAACTTTATTTAAAAAAAATCAACATTTCAAATTCTGAAATCTTCATTTCAAATTGAATCGAAATTTAAAATAATATTTTTGCGAAAACTAGTTCACTCACTTACAGATAGCCGTAAAAATTGTTTGCACAAAACCAATGTTGAATACGTAATTTAGATCATTTCCCGATCAAAATTTGAAAACCCAATTCGAGCTTAAATAACCCATAAGAAATCGAAATTATTTCCAAAACTGTTTCATCTTATTATGAATATCGTTTACTCATACTTAACTTTGATTTCCAAACAGTTTTAAAATTTAATTCAAAACTGAATTCCCAACCATTATTTTAATATAAGAAACATTATTTAAATGGAAGGAATATTTAAATTGATTACCCGTATAATCTCACAACTACGGGGTGTGTGTGTGTGTGTGTGTGTGATGCAACCATGAAAAAATCAATAAGTCAACCATATAAACATGAATTCATCCATCGTAAACACAAAAACTGAAAACAACCAGTTTCATTGTGCACAAAGCGTTACGTCCACTAACGCTTAGTGTTCAATGTGTTTTAACTATATAATCGTCCATCAAAACTTTGCATACAATGGTCCATATCCACACACAATCAACTAACTTTAACTAATTATAATTATCAATTAATCATCACTACTAATTTAAAAATAATTAAATTTTAGTTCTCACCGTCATGCATCCAATGTTTACTGTCAGAGTTTCCTTACAAGCCAATGAACAATGCTACCGTTACACCTGTTACTTCCAGTCCAATTTCTATTAGTAGTTGGTGATTTCTCTGCTTTATTTAAACTAGGCAAGCCTATTTCCTTCCATACCCGATCCAATGCCTCAAAACCGGCCCGCCTTTTCCTCTCTCCCTCTTCTTCTTCCTACGCACCATTTCTTCCATCGTTTCTTGTAACCCATCGAAATCGTGCAAAACGTGCATGTGCACAACCCACTCGCTCCATCATACTTCAATCCGAGATCACACACAAACTCGTCTTCGCCTCCTCGCCTCACTGCACCACGTCACCCTAACTCCGGCCTCCCCATTCGAAACCCGATGTAAACTCGAGACTAGGACAAAGCATTTTCGAGTGTAGGAAACCCAAAGTCGCGACCCAAAACTCCACCAGTCTCCACCAAATTATGCCATATCAAAGCCTACACTTCCCCCATCGCCATGCCATGCTCCGTCTTGCTGATCGCTGCCTCCATTTCTGATGGTATCAAAACCTAGTTTCGACTTTCCCATTCATTGACATGAAATTGCGGCGAATTCACATGAAAAATAATAGATCGTCGTACGATCACAATGGTGCAGGATTAGGAGATATCAATTTTTGAAGTTCTCAACATATATTTCCACTTATCTGTAAGTCTAAGATATATCTTTCGTCTATTAGTGAAATGTTGATCCGTTGATTTCGAAAAATCAAAAATGACTATCCAAATAAGTTTTATGTTAGAGGTGGAAGCTAATGGTGGATGGTTTGAGAGTTATGGATATTTGATTGAGTGGAAATATAAATTTCCATTTACTGGAAATTTGAAACATGAAGAAGAAGAAGTATAACGTCAGATACAGATTGAAGGTGTTATTTTAAGGATAGGAGTATGTGTGTGTGTTTATATAGGCATTGGGAAGGGTATAGTAGTAATTAAATCAAGGGACACTTGGCCCTTTAATGAAGCCTATTACATGCATGATAACAAATATCAAGACACTTGGCTTCATTATGAAGCCTCTTGCATGCATGGTCACAAATATCAAGACACGTCATTCTCGTAAGTATCCAAAAGCCTCAATTAATTAATTTAAATTAGCAACATAAGTTGTAATACTTATAAATGTAACCGATTTGAAATACTTACAAGCGTAAAGGCACGCACTTCGCGCATGATCAAGGCACGCGCTTTGCACGTGACGGCGGCACGTGCTTCGATTGGTGTACCTAAAAACATGAACTTTTTACAAAAATTTCAAATTTCGTAGCAACATAAAATAAAAAACTATGATGTTGCTAGTGCCCTTCTAACAGTTATTCAATGGAAAAAAGGTGAAACTTAGTACAACCGACAAAAGGTGAAAGACAGTATGAATTAAAAGTAGACAAATAAAAAATAAGTTGATAAAATGGAATAATAAACTACTATGCAAAGGACATTGAGCAAGGAAATAGTGAGATAACCTACCATGTCCAACACAATTCTAATACTAAAGCTTCTCAACAGGTGGTCATTGTACAGTTTGTTCGCAACAATAGTTCAGAGCGCGGAGGAAGTCAAATGTACATAAACTTTACTCAAAAAGATAATATGGCCATTAACAATTGCACTTATAATCCTGTGAATCTAATTTCTTTAAACTCCGGAAAGTCCACAGTATCCACTTCACAAAACTTGACTGATCGCTCTGAAATTGCTTTTAAATCAACTCATGATCAGGGCACATTATCCATGGAGAAAAATTGTTTGATGGTATCATGAAACAGTTAGCATTGAAACCCCAGAAGAAATATTTTCATCGTGGCATTGATCTGCAAAAAACATACACAGAGCTTGCAATACATTTTCTATAACCTATTGTACAAAGCACTAAATAGGCAAGATTAAAAAAAAAGTATACCTTTTGAAAAGCTAGCACCATCACATGCATAAAAAAAACCTATGACAATTTGGTTAGAAGTATGGTGCAAATCTCTAAAAACTCCTTCGTTTGAAATAAATCATAGATAGTTTTCATTATACATATTTCTTTCCAGAAATAGGTAAAAATGGAAAATAAGATATAACCAAATCATCAAAGTGAATGCCAAATAAAGCAAGATACTTAGTTTAAGGGGAAGTGATTCAACCAACAAAATTGAAAATGTATGAAGGAAATCATGAATGATATTTGTAAAAGTAAAAAATTAGTACCTCATGAGCCAGATCCACAGACTAATGTGAAAACTGAATGGTAGTTGAGACCTAAGGTTTAGGTAGAGTACCCTTCTTCATCGACTGAAACTTGGAAAATAGCATGGAAGTTTGTTGGTAGGAAAAATTGTCGCACGCCAATACCCAATGTTTATGTGTGAACAATTATCAAAATAAGCAGTAAATAACATAAATGCGGGGAGACACGGCTTTTATAGTGGTTCGGCACTAACGCCTACGTCCACTTTATAATTCCCATTCATCATATCTTTGCCGATTACAATTGATGTGACTATATTTATGTACAAAGTTATGAGTATGATAAACTTGGACTAAATTATCCTTCTTCTCCTTCCTTGAGATAGGTTGACTTGGTCAACAATGTCCAAAACTAGCTTTGAAGTCAAAGAGGTCCAAAAGCGATGCAACTATGCTTGTTAGTGTCCAACAAGCTATGAAACATGTGTGCACCACCTTTTAATTATCCATGCCATGTCCAATGGCCATGGAGAAGGTGTTGGAAGTCATTAATGAGTGTTTGGAGCTCTCAAGGTCCAAAAATTCCAAGGTAAAACGATCTCCATGAAGGCCAAGGGTTTGGTTATTTATAGGAAGGAGGTTAGGTGGGAGTAGGTAGGAAATGGGACCACAAACCCTTAATTTTTACCCCAAACAAAGGCCTCTATATAGAAAATTCGTACCCCTTGGTGAGGGGTACGAAATATCATACCCCCTTGGAGGAGTACGAAATTCGTACCCCTCCAGGGGATATGAATTTCGTACCCCCTGGTGAGGGGTACGAAATTCGTAGCCCTCCAAGGGAAACGAATTTGATGGTGGAGGGGGACCGAAATCGTGTTGCCGAGGGAGTAGAAGTTCCAGAACGTGAAGTGAGGGAATTTGAGGTTTTGCTGGTCCAAAGTGAAGGGATCTGAGCTTCCAGATCGAAGAAAATCGAATGAATCTAAGCTTCCGAACTATGGGTCCCCGGACCCCCATCGACGCTGTGTCAGGACCCGCTTGACGGCTTGCCTTCGGCTCGGCTGACGGCTTGCCTAAGAGTTCAATAGGCCCAAAGGAGATCATCAGATTGAGGTTTCGGGTCTTCTTGTGTTTGCGACGCGGCTTCGACCAAATCACTTTGTGCTCCTGGCGGCATTCTTCATGCTTGAGCGCGCTGCTAATCAAATACTTGACGTGTGACGGCTTCGACCAAAAAGTGTGTCAACAAAGTCGAAGTCGACTTTTGACTTTATCATTAACAATCATTAAGCTAATCTACAGTTATGCGCTATTTTTAGTTAATGTGTAGTAGGATTAGTCCTAAAAACAACACCTCTTAGCTCAATTTTTATCTTATTTGGGATAGATACAAAATAAAAATTAGTTATGGCCTTTCATTATTAAGATAAGGCTAGCTGGCTTAATCAAGCATGGACAGTAGGGATGTCATGAAAATAATTATTTGCACATTGTAAAAGTGTATTAATTATGGAATGAATATATAGGAATATAAAAGGCATAATATAAACTGTATTTGACATCAGTTTAAAAAAATACTATTGGATACTCGGAATAATCTATGTTCATGGACTTTTATCATTTTATTGGTAAAGCATAATAATTATATAATGAAATTGTGTAAATATAAAAAAATATGTTGTATTTACTGTGATTCAAATATAGAATATTGGAAAACAAATGAAAAATAGAGATAGAAGCTACATTTATAACAATGAAAACTTGAATTTGATTCGCATCTCCTGATAATTAAAAGCCATTAGCTAGGGAATAATCATACAAAAGGACATAATGACCTAAAGCTTGAGATAGAAACTACATTTATAACATTGTTACCTATTAAAACTTTTTTTGGGTCCCAACTTTGTTCTCCTATGCTGCCACTTTACAGTTCCATGCATAAAAGTTAATAACATAAAAAAACATGATCGTATGTGTTATTGCTGAAAGGTGTGTAATAAGCATAGACAAATTAAAGCCCAATCCATCACTCAACTGCTCCATATAACCCTTACTGCAACATCAATTATAATTTTCGCACTTGTACTAATGTAATTTCAAGATTAATGCTCTATAAATTCGTATCTGTCTGCTAGATCATATCAGAGTCACTAATTGTGCTATATGATTTCGACACAAACAACAACATAACATAAACATGATTCTAAAGATATATGAATATCAAGAACATAAATAAGCAGACTGCGGAAGCCAGTTTTACAGGGTCAATACAATAAAAAAAAAACTTTAAACACCTTTCAAGCAGTTGCCTAGTCTTTGGATAGTTCTCATTCGTACAATAACCAAAACGCATCTCCTTCCATTTCTTTTGCTATGACAACTAAATCTAATTAGCATTATAGTTTTATAAGCATTAAAGTTGCAGCACAAATTACCCAAAATATGGTGAAACATACACCAAACAAAGTGTAGACAAAGAAGATTATTGTATGATTACTGAATTAGAGAAGGGAGGAAAGCATAGCCTATGTTTGTGTCAGTACCTAATCGGAGGAGGAAGGAGAGTAGAATCGCATAAATAACATTGCTTCTGTTGCTTTACCGAACCACACAGTGCTACCGTTCTCAGATTCAGAATATTACCATGGCTTCCACTATCAATATTCAACCTTTTTTTTTCATTTTGGGGTTTCGTGTGAAGTAATTTGGGAATGGAGGAGATAAATGAACAATTTTAATTTTTGTTATGTGGCTAATGAGAGGAAATGAGGACGGGATGGGGTAAATGTGTGTACGAAATGAATGAAGAGGCGGTAAAAAAGATCGAACCTACCCTTACATTAGAATACACATAAAAAATGTGAAGGAGGACTTTTCTGGCAATTCGAAAAAGGCTTCAAAAGGGGAAGTATTTGCTTCATATATATATAATGTTTAATTGTTAGATTATATATTTAAGTAGTAGTAGCATTTGATAACATGTATAAAGGGGTATTTACAAAAATTTAAGCTTAGAAAAAAATTTAAAACCAAAACAATTATATTGAAGTTTCAATGACAGGCTATGCACTGCATTTAAATAGCACAAACAATGCATGTTTTAGAAATGCAAGAATACATAGATAGTAGGAAAATACATGTTTTGCAAGTGTAAATTAATATACGAATGACATGATTGAATAGAAATTTTAAATATTACACAATTGGTAAGACTAAGATTTATTTCAATGTTTAATTGGGAAACATAACAATGCAAGAAAGCCAATTTCAACTATATAATGTTTCCTTTATTTAGGTTTTACTAAGCAAGTAAAAACTTATATATATATATATATATATATATATATATATATATATATACTTGGCTTTACTTAATATATCCCTGCCTGCATCAACTATTCCACATTCATGTTACAATGAAGAGATATATTTAGTTGTTTACTTGAAGAGCATCCGTTCTTTGAATCCTAAGACGTGTGGGTCAGATATTCTTGCCTAAGGAAGTTTCATCTGTTACATTTCACGGTTCTACAAACTTCCATCAATGTCTTCACAATAATATAGTTACAGTTAAGATGCTCCTTCAATGCTTTGGGTGTGTATGGAACAAAGCTAATTATCTATCAAAATAGATACAGACCATTTATATGCATTTATATCCACTTATGTTATTTATCATCTTTAATCAACTTATATATATATGTATATATATATATATATGTATATATATATATATGTATATATATATATATATGTATATATATATATGTATATATATATATATATAAACCTATTTAGGACTGATATATATGTATATATATATATATGTATATATATATATGTATATATATATATATGTATATATATATATATATATAAACCTATTTAGGACTGCAATGGTATTTTTGAACTATGCGGAATACACTTCAAAAGAACTCCTCAAGTGAAGTCTATTTTATGATGTAAGTGTTAGGTGTGGCTCACATTGGAATGGAGTAGGTACGTGGATTGAACGGGAGAATTGTCCCACATCGCAAGATATTAAGAAAGATTGTGGTATATATATGGTATTGGTTGCATGTAACATTGGGGATTCCTTTTGTTACAATAAGTGCTTGCCAATACCAAATTATATGCTCGATAGGAGGCGATGGGGGATGTTCAATCGGGACGCCGGCATGAGAGACTTCGACCGTTCACTCCGATAGACACGGTGAAGCGCGTACGATACGCAGGGAATGCCGAAACTCAACATGGTATCAAAGCTCCATGGTTCGAGGGGACCGGTATGTGTAGCATGACCGAAGCATGGCTCCAAAGGGGCTTGAGCATGGGATGCTCGTCAAGGTGGAGATATAATGGTAAAAGCAGCCTGGCGCCACTACTTATGAGAACTCGGGGTAGCAGCCTAGCCAACTATGAAGAGGACTCAAGGTGTAACTCTAAGGTGACTTGAGCAATGCTCGCCAAGGTGGAGATGGTTAGGTGTGGCTCACATTGGAATGGAGTGGGTGCGTGGATTGAACGGGAGAATTGTCCCACATTGCAAGATATTAAGAAATTTCGTGGTATATATATGGTATTGGTGGCATGTAACATTGAGGATTCCTTTTGTTACAATAAGTGCTTGCCAATACCAAATTATATGCTCGATGGGAGGCGATGGGGGATGTTCAATCGGGACGCCGACATGAGAGACTTTGACCGTTGACTCCGATAGACACGGTGAAGCACGTACGGTACGCAGGGAATGCCGAAACTCAACAGTAAGTTATGTAGTACTAGTATACATAAATTATGGAAGCTGATATTTGTATCCATTTTTTCAATAAGGCTACACTGAAAATAATTAAGTTTGCAAAATCAAATTGTTTTAACCTTGCACCTTCATTGGACAAATTTTCACTTCAATTAAAGAGCAAACAAATCCATCTTACTGTTTTAACCATAATAAAAACAATAATTATAGAAGTGCCACTGCCTAGTTACTCTTGATCCATCTTACTACTCTGTTTTTCAACCCTCGAAGATAAATTACATTTGTAATTATGTTTACCAAGTTAAATTACAATCTAAGAGCGTAGCAGAGTCGTACAAACCTAACATGAGAATACATATCATTGCTTTAAGAGTGAAGTATGGGGAGAAAATCAATACTTCAGTTTCATTAGATATTTAAATTTATTTTAAATGCCCATCATCTATTGTTCTTCTACTTCAACACACAAAACATATGCTATTGACAAATTAAGGATCCACAAGAAGCAAAGAATGGAACATAGAGACTGAGAATCCATAAATATTGGCTAAGCATAAGATTATTTTAAGCAGAAAAGACAACAGAAAGCTTAAGAAACTATATAATATTATCAAAAGAAGATAATATTACCTTTAATCGATAATAAAAGCTTCTGCAACTCACTGTTGAATTATTTTAGTAGAAATGGTAGTCCAATCAATTAATCATGGGGCCTGAAGCAAAATTTTGAAAACAAGATTACTGTAAACAGAACAAAAAACCGTAAACTGCAATCTTGGTTCCGAGAGAAAGTAGAATTTTTTTCGACAATGTTGTTTCAACTGGAAATAGGAGAGTCGATTTCACCGATGCAGTACAACATTTGTCCTTGAATTGCGTTCTTTTTCCCCCTGAATTGCGCTCCGTTCGTTCTTAGATCCGACCGATTTCACAGCTTTTTCGCTGGTTGATCTAGCACGATCCCACTGGCGGATGCAAGCGAGGACCAGTGGAGGCGGTGGCCCCCACTGAGGTTGAAAATATTTAAAAAAAATATTACTGCTGTTAAATAAATGATATCAATGCATCATAGAAAGCATTTACTTTACTCATAATGTCTGTATTACCAAAGTTGCATATCATGATTTTCATGACTAAATGGAATAATTTATATTGTATGCTTTGATATGGTCAACTGGCTTAATATAAGCTTAGGCTTTCAGGGACCAAGTTCAGCTAGAATTACCTTTTGGTTAGATGCAGAGGAGTAATCTGTTATCAATTTTACATGGACACTAGTCTTCTTCATGTTTTTTTCATTGCAATTTGAGCAGACGTGACGAACTCATGTTGTTTTATGCCAGACGGTTGGTAAGTCATTTAAACATGGCCCCTGCTAATGTATTTTGTACATCAACCGCTCTGAAGTCCGAACGTACTACGTAAAGTTCCTTTTGTTTTTTGTGAAGTACATTATATTCAATTTCTAGGTCCTATATAACGTATTATATGACAAATGAGTTATATGACAAGTGAGTTAGATCTTGTAAGGTAGGAATCAAACCCATGATCTCTTGCATCATGTGCAAACGTCTTAATCAGTTTAGATAAAGTGTTTGTCACACTTTGTAGAATTTCTTTATCATTCGTATCGTTTCTTACTTCTCATGTAAAATGAAATGAGTGTTCATGCTTATATTTACAAATTTTTCATGAGTAAAGTAAATGCTGTTAGAAAATATACCTACAACCGCACTTTATTTTTGTTCCATGGTTTAATAACACAGCATGTCCTAAACAACATAGCATGCCCCAAGCACTTTCTGATTGGTAACTTGGTATGATCTTTATTTTTAACAAATCATTTCTTTCTTTTTTGCTTTATACTTGGTTGATCTGAGATGATACTACAAAGTGTTCAGCAATTTTTATCAATTTATAGTGCGTGCTATATGTTTGTGAAAATGCCATAACCATGTAGGATGACTTAGTTTGCCCCCACTTAAATTACTTTCTGTATCCGCCATTGCTCAATCCAATTTTCTTTTTTTTTTTACCTAGAAGTCATTTAGGCTTCCGACAGTAGAACATGAAATGAAAATAGACTGAAGAAGATACTACGACTTCCATGTGAGGAGAAAATAGCGAAGACGATGACAGTTTTGATTTAATAAGGCGGAAAGTAGTGGCCCATGATCGTAACGCACTAACGCTCTTTTATGTTCCGTTAATTTAAACGGAGATGATGGGTTAGTTACTTATAATCGACGTGTCAAGTTATAGTCCATCTGATGTCCATTTTCAATTTAAATCGTGACCATCCTTTGTCTCTTGTTTATCTACCTAGGAAATTTATTATATAGATAAGTGTAAGTGTTACATTACTTCTAAGTTAAGGTTTAGCTATATCAAAATTCATTACATTACAAATATTTTTACAACTCATAAATATTACAAAAAAATTATTTTATTTATATTATTTATTATATATATTTCACCCAAAATATATGTTAACCAAAGTGGTCTTAAATATATTTTCTAAACTTGATAAATCATTATAAAAATTTATATTCTTGTAACATAATCATATAATAATCATTATATGTTGTCAAAATTAAATTATATCATTACTTACTAATATCTAAAAATGTTCATTCAAATTTGTTTAATAAAATTTTATATTTAAATATGGTCTAAAAAATAGGTTAACAATTCTTTATAAAATCCATACTCTTAATGAAATAAAATATCTACTACCACTATTAAAACACACCTATAAAAGATTATGAAATCAAATTTTATATTTAAACCTTATTAAATTCATTTTATATCCATGAGATCCAAATTATAAAATATAAATCAAATTTAAACTTAGTTAAAAACTCTGGGATATTTCATTCATCCCACCTTAAAAAATTTCGTCCCTAAAAAGGATAGACTGTAAAAATTATACCTATATACACAACAAAATACTTACCAATACCAAATTTAGATTTAAACAAAATAAGCAATAAGATTTTAAAACTTAAAGATTTCAACTAACTTATCAAAACTATTTTCACTAACTTAATTGCAATAGTTAAACTTGAAATCAAAATATAAAATAATTCTTAGTTCTAAAACATTAGAAATTAATTTCCAAATTTTGGAAACCAAAGTTCTAAAATAAATATTCAAAACATTCAATTATCTTGCAAAAATAATATCTTGGATAAATTCAACATTTTGAAATTCATTTGTACCTAAAATAAATTCAAGTAAGAGATAATTCAAAATACTTGTTTTAAATCCACAACTATGTCATTAATCCACTTGTCCATGGATTTTTCAAAGCAAGGCAAAGGAAGGGTTCAGGAATAAGGTTAGATAATTTCAAAATTCAGGCATGACAATTGAATAGATGATCGTAAACAAAAGATGACGACAGGTCAAGGAAAAGAAAAACACAGCGACAAGCGAAGGGATAGAATTACATCTTCAAAACACTCATTTTATTCCAATTCAAATTATTCCAATTTCATCTTATATCATTTTCAAATTCAAAATACAAGCCATGAAGATGTAACTTATTCATTTCCACTTATCTATTTCAATTCACATTAATTTTATCAAAATATTTTATTAGAATTTACCCAGACAATTTCAAATACTTATGTAACGGTTTTAAGTATTTCTTGATGTTTCAATCGGAATCATATAGTATTCCCACTTTCGAAACCTAAACATAAATGTATGATGATGTTGCAATCATTATCAGAATTATCTTCAAGTGACTAGAATGTGATTCTATATTTATCTAGTATATATTGAACTTCGTATAAATGTTGATCAGGCGTACATGCAAAATCATTACATACTTGACAGTTCAACCTCAGCGTCAGATAAAATACTTAAAGCTCTTATTATAAGGTGTATTTCAACGCAATTATACTTCCAAAATGGTTTACATAGTTTCAAAATAATTTATATTTTCAAAACGCTCTCTCAAACATAATATTCTAGAATCTCATTCTAAGGCATTACTATCCCTATCTCTAATGAGATGATATAACTTTGATGAGTTCTGCCTTTTGTTTAAATATGTCGTACCCCATAGCTTTGTATAAACCAAAGCTCTGATACCAATATATAACGACCCGCCTTTTTGACTGGTTCTCGCCGGTAATAAGACCAACTTAAATTATTCATAAAAACGGATTGTTATAGATACTTACATATTTGCACAAAAGTAACAGAACTTTTCATTTCATTATAAAATATTACATCATTTACATTAGTGTTACCAGGATTATTAGAGTACAATATAGCTCAGCGGAAAAGAGTAAACCCAAAACGTAACTCTAGCTCCAATCTGAATCCAGCTCTAACGACAAAACCTGCAAACCAAACCACTAGTTGCCCATGCAAAATTATGGGCGCCCAGAGTTTAGGTGTGGGAACAACAAACTCCAGGTCAGTCGTAGGACAGGTGTGAGAACTCAAAACAATTATTTTTAGGGTTTATATTAATGTTAGGAAATTCACTAGACCACACCGCTAACGTGGAACGGGTTTACTCCATGTGAATACCCGTGCACGGAAACCCGCAATGGCCTTTTTAGAAAAATGAAGCTATCATAAGCTCGTCCCACATCACATAATGCAAGCGCACACCAAATGGGCGTTTTTTTTTCTTATGATAACCAAAATTGCCTTCATGTGTGAAAATCCCCTTTTAATACTATTATATAGTGTGAGAAACCATTTCATAAATAAATGTATTAATCCTAGCCAGCATAATGCCCCATCCCATTATATCGACGTAACCTACCTGTAACCAGTGGGTTATACAATCAAAATCATACTACATGTAGTGGAGAGTGGGTTTCCAACATGATGATTCCCGGTACGAAAGATCATTCATGGGCTCACAAATTTTCTTGCGTGCATCATCCCAGTACTCGCGGTTAACGTCCAGACTCGGACACCGTTATGCTAGCCCACCACACATGAATCAGTGTACCCACCAAATAACATCGCATACCGGGGACTTTGTAGTATCCTTTCATCATCACATCCCCGTGCATCGAACATACAAATAAGTATTGAAATCTAACCACCAGTCTACCATCAATCCGAGGTGTGGGGCTCGTCGAGGTCACGATATACATAAAGCTATGCTTCAATAAGCCATGCTTTGATCATCCATAGCTCATCACCTAACTCAAGTATGTCACATTGTTCATTCACAAACATATCACTGATTTCTATCAATATATAACCTTTGAGCTCATATTTCTCTGAGAAGGGTGTTAAGCTAAGAGAATAAATTTTCTGCCACCAAGCAGAAATATATTAACAGAGATCAGTGCTAAGCAGTCAATTACAATGTCAGACACACAATCCATACATGTCCATCCTGGGTCTGAATCGAACATCATTCGAAAATTTCGAAATACATCCAGATTTCATGCCACTTATAACCTCGTATTGGGTGTACATCCCAATCCGAGACACCAGCAGTCAATCCAGAAGATTCGAAAATTTCAGGTCTTCACTTGCCATTTTCGAAGTCTTCAATTTGTTTTCATAACGTCGTATTATTACTTAGAATGGTTTTCGGATGTATATCTAATCTTGGTCTTTCCAAGTAATACGTGTACTTTAAAATCAATAGCTATGAACTGCACAGTTTTTTCAATTCAAATCTCCTTCCAAATCATTATCGATTCTTTTACAAAACCAGGTTGGATTTATTCCAAATTCCTTAAACCCCGTTAGCAATATTCATTTTACCAACTGTATCTTACAAAACATAATTCTTTTATTCGTCGTTATCCTTTCCATAAGTCTTCAAAACTACCCAATCATAATTTGGATTTAAATTTCCATTTACGGTAATTCAAACAATTGATATTCAAATATAAGTTTAATTAAACAGAGTTTAATCGAATTATATTTGATATCAATTCACAAAATCGACGAATGCTATCAACAGAATCTTGATGTAAATATTTTCTAATATCTCTGATAGTATTCGTTCAACCATGGAATTCCATATCGAATATCTAAAGACTAACTCTACCCAAACTTGTTTCCTTTCAAATTTCAAACACTCGATATCTTACTTAAATTCAGTAAATAATTCCATAAACAAATGTTTTAATCACTTTAAACCTTCCAAAATATTTTACAAACCCTTTTTACAATTTTAAATAATAGTTCACGATTTATCAACTTTAAAACCAAATTATCTTTGAAATATTATAAAAATTTTAGAAGTGTTACTAAAACTGCTATAAAATGGCTATTTAAATCAAATAGATTCAAAACTACTAAAAATCAAAATTTTCAACCCAAACCACTTTTATATAATAAAATATGATATATCATACTTTCCCAAAATTTCAATAATTTTTATAAACCCGTTTTACTAGATTCCTTATTACAGTATCGAAACTGCGCATATAGCGGCCTTTTCCAATTTCGTGCTAAACATAACTTGAAAACCATACTTTGACATTTAAAAATTTCTTTCTTATTCAAAAACCATTACCAACAGAAATCCGATGTTTTTCGTTTCACGTCAATTTGATTCAAAACGTTCAGGTTATAGTCATTTGAAATAATAATCAATTTTAACGAAATGTCGCCACGCGACGCATTCGATTCGAGCCATATAACGATTTAAATTATAAATCATCCAGTCCTTTCTAAAATAAATTTAAATTTCCATAATTTAAGTTTAAAACCATATTCCAAATCTCTTTTCCAAAATAAAATTCTAAATTCCCATTTTAGTCCAAAATAATTTTATTTAAAAAAAAATCAACATTTCAAATTCCCAAATCTTCATTTCAAATTAAATCAAATTTTAAAATAATATTTTTACCAAAACTCGTTCAATCGCTTATTAGATAGCCGTTAAAATTGTTTGCACAAAACCAATGTTGAATACATAATTTAGATCATTTCCCGATCTAAATTTTAAAACCCAATTCAAGCTTAAATAACCCATAAGAAATCAAAATTATTTCCAAAACCATTTCATCTCATTATGAATATCGTTTACTCATACTTAACTTTGATTTCTAGATAATTTTAAAATTCAATTCAAAACTGAATTCCCAACCATTATTTTAATTAAAAAAATCTTCATTTAAATGGAAGGAAGATTTAAATCGATTACCCGTATAATCTCACAACTACGGGGTGTGTGTGTGTGATGAAACCATGAAAAAATCAATATATCAACCATATGAATATGAATTCATCCATCGTTAACACAACATTTGAAAACAAACAATTTCATTGTGCGCAAAGCGTTACGTCCAATAACGCCTAGTGTTCAGTGTGTTTTAACTATATAACCGTCCATCCAAACATTGCGTACAACCATCCATATCCACACACAATCAACTAACATTGAATAATTATAATTATCAATTAACCTTCACTACTAAACTAAAAATAATTAAGTTCTAGTTCTCACCGTCCTGCTACCAATGTTCACTGTCAGAGTTTCCTTACAAGCCAATGAAAAATGCTACTACTAAACGTGCTACTTCCAATCCAATTTCTATTAGTGGTTTGTGATTTCTCTGCTTTATTTAAACAGGGCCAACCTATTTCCTCCCATACCTGATCCAATGTTTCAAAAACGGCCCGCCTTTTCTTCTCTCCCTCTTCTTCTTCCCACATGCCATTTCTTCCAACGTTTCCTGTAACCCATAGAAACTATGCATAACGTGCATGTGCACAACCCACTCACTCCATCATACTTCAATTCGAGACCACACACAAACTTGTCTTCACCTCCTCGCCTCACTACAACACGTCACCCTAACTTCGGCCTCCCCGTTCGAAACCCAATGAAAACTCGAGACCTGGACGAAAAATTTTCACGTGCAGACAACCCAAAATCACGACCAAAAACTCCACTAGTCTCCACTAAATTATGCAACATCGAAGCCTACACTTCCTTCATCTCCAAGCCATGCTCCGTTTTGCCGATCGTTGCCTCCATTTCCAATGGTCTCAAAACCTAGTTTCTGACTTTTCCATTCATCGACATGAATTTGCGGCGAATTCACATGAAAAATACTAGATCGTCGTACGATCACAACGGCGTAGACGACGCGATCTAATTCCTTCAGGATCGAGAGATTTCAATTTTGGAAGTTCTCAACATATATTTTCACTTATCTATAAATCTAAGGTATACCTTTCTTTTATCGATGAAATGTTGATTCGTTGATCTCTATAATCAGAAACGACTATCCGAACAAGTTTTATGTTGGAGATGGAAATTAATGGTGGATTGTTTGAGAGTTATGGATTTTTGATTGATTGAAATACAAATTTCCATTTACTGGAAATTTATAACATGAAGAAGAAGAAGTATAATGCGAGATACAGATTGAAGGTATTGTTTTATGGAGGGGAGTATGTGTGCTTATATAGGCATTGGGAAGGGTGTAGTAGTAATTTAATCAAGGGACACTTGGCTCTTTCATGAAGCCAATTACAAGCATGATAACAAATATCAGGACACTTGGCTTCATCATAAACCCTCTTGCATGCATGGTGACAAATATAAAGGCACATCATTCTCATACATATCCTAAAGCCTTAATTAATTTATTTAAATTAGCAACATAAGCTGTAACACTTATAAAAATGTAACCGATTTTCAATACTTATAAATGTAAGTGTTAAATTACTTCTAAGTTAGGGTTTAGCTATATCAAAATCCATTACAGTACAAATATTTTTACCACTCATAAATATTTCAAAAAAATTTATTTTATTTATATTATTTATTATGTATATTTCACCCAAAATATATGATAACCAAAACGGTCTTAAATATTTTTTTAAACTTGATAAATCATTAAAAAAAATTATATTCTGGTAACATAATTATATAAACATCATTTATTGTTGTCAAAATTAAATAATACCATTACTTACTAATATCTAAAAATATTCATTTAAATTTATTTAATAAAATTTTATATTTAAATATGGTCATAAAAATAGGTTAATGATTCTTTATAAAATCCATCCTCTTAATAAAATAAAATATCTATTATCACTATTCAAACATACCTATAAAAGATTATTAAATCAAATTTTGTGTTTAAACCTTATTAAATTCATTTTATATCCAAGAGATCCAAATTATAAAAAAACAAATCAGATTTAAACTTAGTTAAAAATTCTACGATATCACATACTGCAAGGTCGAGCGAAGGAATGGTGGAATATTATTACTTTGGAGACACCAGAGGACCAAATCACTTGGATCAGTTTAGAACAAAGTTAGATGAGGAGTTCATTTCTACGGTACATAAATCGATGTTGTTTAAGAAGTTTGTTGAGCTTAAGCAAAGGAGGTCGACCAGTGTTTGAGTATGTGGTCAAGTTTGAAGCTCTATCCAAGTATGATCATTCGTATATTGAGACCCCTTATTAGAAGATTGAGAAATTTATTTTGGAATTAGATGAGAATATTGGAAAGTATCTGATTGACCATATTGATGACTCTTTTGAGAAGTTAGTTTAAATGGCTTAGAGGAAGGAAAGCTTGTTGTCGCTAATGGTTGATGCTGTTGTTGAAAATAAAAAGGAGGATTCGAAACCACAACAGGGTGGTGATAATAATAAAAAGTGGAACGGAAAGAAAAAAAATAACAAGGGAAGAATGGTCAGAAGAAACCTCAGGGTGAAGTTACTTGTTCTAACTGCCAATAAAAGGGTCATCTTTCCAAGGATTGTAAGAATGCTAAGTTGGGAAGCAAGCACTTTAACTATAATACGCCGGGGTATATGAATAAGAATTGTCTGGAACCACCAAAGGATAAGCAGGTTTTGAGGGCATATGCTTTGGATGCTATGCCATCTTCCTCGAGGGGTCCAACTTCGGAGGAGAAGGGGAAGAGTGTTGTTGTGCGAGGTACGCTTTCTATTAGAGGTGTTTCAGTTCTTGTTTTGTTTGATACTGGGGCATCGCGTTATTTTATTTGTAATGAGCTTATTTGCAAGTTAGGTTTAGAACCTGGAATTGTTGATAGACCATTAGTTGTGACTAATCCAGTAGGGGGTTTGTGTAGCCTTTGTATGCTTTATCGTAGTCTAGTTTTATCGAGTCATGGTTGCTCTTTTATGTGTGATTGTTTTGTTTTGAATTTTACGGGTTTTGGGATTATTTTGGTATAGACTGGCTCAAGAAGTATGCGGCTATTGTTGATTGAGAGAGGCTCGATGTAACAATCGAGAATGTGGAAGGGCGAATGATAGTGATATATTGTCTACCAAAGGATGGAGTTCTGGTTAGCTTTTTAAATTCATTTGTGATTCCACGGGATGGGTTTTCATCTGTGCCAATCGTAAGAGAGTTTTCTGATGTGTTTGACGAATTCAGAGGATTGTCGCCACATCAAGAGATCTAATTTCGGATTGATTTAGCAGATGGAGCTAGACTTATTATTATGCCTCTTAGGCGGATGGCGCCTAAGGAACAACTAGAGTTAGAGTTGCAAGTGAACGATCTTCTTAGTAAGGTATCTATTCGGAGAAGCGTATCCGAATGGAGTGCACCAGTTGTGTTTGCAACCAAGGATGATGGATCATTGCGATTATGTGTGGATTATCGTGATCTGAATAAGATGACCAAGAAGAACAAGTACCCATTGCCAAGAATTGATGACTTGTTTGATCAGCTTCACGAAGCAAAGGTGTTTTCAAAAATGGATTTGGCAACAAGATTTCACCAACTGAGAGTGGTTAGGGATAGCGTGCCGAAGACTGCTTTTAGAACACCATTCGGATTTTATGAGTGGTTGGTAATGTTGTTTGGATTAACTAACGTGTCAGCATATTTTGTGGATCTTATGAATCAGGTTTTCGGAGATCAGTTAAACAAGTTCGTATTTATGTTCGTGGATGATATATTGGTATACTCAAGGAATGAGGAAGAACATAAGTGCACTTGAGAATTGTTTTGGAGATCTTATGAAAACACTAGCTAAGGGATAATTTTTCAAAGTGTTACTTCTGGAAGGATGAAGGGAGGTTCTTGGGTCATGTCGTGTTAAGACAAGGAATAGCGTTGGATCGCGCAAAGGTAGCAGTAATTCAGGATTGGGATCGACCCAAGAGTGCGACTGATGTGAGGAGTTTCTTTGGTTTTGCTAAATACTATCGACTATTTATTAAGGATTTCTCTAAGATAGCAGCATCATTAACCGGATTGACGAAGAAAAATCAAGTCTTCGCCTGGGATGTGAAGTGTGAGTAAGATTTTGGAATTTTGAAAGGGAGATTGACAAGTGGTCCTATTTTAACTATTCCAAGTGGAAATGAGGAGATGATAGTATACACTGATGCATGTGGCAACAAATTTGAAGCAGTATTAATGCAGAAAGATAGAGTTGTAGCCTATGCGAGTCGACAACTGAAGCCGCACGAAAGGAACTACCCGACTCGCGATTTGGAGTTAGCGGTGATAGTATTTTCTTTGAAGATTTGGAGACATTATTTGTTGGGAGTTAGATTTGAGTTTTTTAGGGATCATAAGTCATTGAAATATCTTTTCTCTCAAAAGTATTTGAATCTTCGGCAGCAGCGATGGTTAGAGATTTTGGCATCGTATGACTTCGGTATAGCCTATACTCCGAGAAAGGTTAACGCAGTTGCCAATGCGTTAAGTGAAAGACATAATGGTTTAGGATCCATGTTTACTGAGTGAAAACATATCGAGTATTTAGCCGGATTTGATTTTAGTCCTCATTGTGAGTTAGAGCCTGAGATGTTAGCAAGCTTGTCTATTAAGACGACTCTCATTGAAAGGATCCGCAAAAGCCAAAAACGACATGATAAGATTATGAAAATCATTCGAGGGTTAAAGATGAGAGTGGATCCCGAAGGATTTAAGGATTACAAAGTCTATCGAGATGGTTGGCTTCGTAAGAATGGACGATTGGTTGTTCCTGATTTGAATGGGTTGAAAGATGAAATTTTAAAGGAGTGTCATCATTCTAGATTGACTATTCATCATGGTGGTAATAAGATGTATCGAGATATGAAATAAGTCTACTACTGGGAAGATATGAAGAGGCATATCGGAAAATTTATCACAAAATGTATGAACTATCAACCAGTTAAAGTCGAGAAGAAGAAGCCGAGTGTACTTTTACAGCCATTGGAAGTTCCTACATGGAAATGTTAACATGTATCAATGGATTTTATTGATGTATTACCTAGGGAAAGGACAGGAAACGACAGTATTTGGGTTGTCGTGGATCGCTTGACTAAAACCACAAGGTTTATTCCTATCAGATCAACTAGTACGACATCGAAGTTGGTTGAGTTGTATATTAAGTGGATAGTTCGATTCCATGAAATTCCAAAGAGTATTGTTAGCGATCGAGATCCGATATTCACTAGTGGATTCTAGAAAAGTTTGCAAGAAACATTAGGAACCGTGCTATGTTTCAGTATCGCTTATCATCCCCAAACAGATGGCCAGACAGAAAGGGTTAATCAAGTATTGGAAGACCTTCTCAGAGCTTGTGTATTGGATTTTGGAGGATCGTGGGAAGATCATCTGCATTTAGTCAAGTTTTCTAATAATAGTTACCAGTGGAGTATTGGAATTACACCATATGAGGCGTTGTATGGTAGACCATGTAATTCTCCATCTTGTTGGTTGGAAACTGGCAAGAAGTTGGTACTTGGGCCAGAGATGATAAGAGAAACTACAAATAATATTGTAGTCACTCGGCAACGAATGAAATTAACCAAAGATCGTCAGAAGAGTTATGACGATAAGCGACGAAAGGATTTGGAGTTCTCAGTTGGAGATTTGGTAAGCTTTCTTATAGATTGGACTTAAATGAGTTGAATGTGAGTGTGCATAATGTGTTTCATGTAACGTTTCTATGAAAGTTCGTGCACGACTCGAATGTTATGGTATCTCCAGATCAGTTTGAAGACTTTGAAGTTAATCCAGAAGTTTCTAGACCTCGTAAACTGCTTCGAGTTGTAGGGAATGACACGAAATAGCTTAGGAGGAAGGTTATTAAGCTAGTCAAGACACAATGGAGCGAAGAGGATAACGATTGTGTGTACGAAAGGAAGAGAGTATGAAGTTGACCACATCTAGAACTCTTTGAGTGGTATGTCCCATAGATCGTATCTTACTTATGCCATTGTGTTTTCCACTATTAGGAGTTATGCATGCTAGGATAAGACTTTGGTTGCATGGATTGTTGGATGCTAGATTGGATACTCGTGGATGGTAGGCATGCGGGATGTAATTGCTTGTGTTTGCTTGGAATTTCGGGGGTGAAATTCCTAAAGGGGGGGAATGTATTGACCCGTTTAATACATATCGATCAGTCGTAAAATAATTATGTTTTATTCTCTAGTGGTAGGATCATTCTCATATTTTAATATGTTGCTCATGGAGGTGTGATACATGTCCATGATTTTTACCGAATATAATTATAACCATTTTTCCCTTTCGTTTATTGTTTGGGCTATAACATTTGGTAAGGATCGAATCAGGTATTGAAATTGGTCTAATTTGATCGGTATGGTTGTTTACTATTCCGTAGAGTGGTCACATGAAAGATTTGGTTTAGCGATTCGGAAGAAATCACTGTTTTAAGTTTTAGCTGGTGTTTAGGCAGGCTGGTCAATGACTAATGAACTGATCGACCAAGCCCGTTAGACCTATTGTAACACCCCACATCCGTTAGTGTCACTCACAAAGGGAATGCACTAAGTTCTGTGGAGCATTTAGGGTAAAAGATGCAGATAAATTTCAAGACAGACAGAAATTAAACAGCGGAAAATAAAACTTTGCTTTATTGATAAAATAGTTTGTACAATGGTTTCTTTACAATATCAGAGTATCATCTGTCTTACAAAATAAAGAAGCATAAAAACAACATTTATATTCCCCGATTTTAGCAAGAGCCAGCCATATCATCTGAAAAGAGAGTCCAAGCAAACTTCGACGAATCTTCAAGCTGGGAAAGAGTGGCAATCCAACTTAACCTTAGCTAAACTATTCCCGCCTTTACTACCTTGGGGGGGGAACGGAAGAAAAGAAGACGGAAGAAAAACAGAGTCAGACATAAAGCCTGAGTAAGTTCAGTAACTTCTAGCATGTGAACATGGAAAAACAAAACGACATGAATTAACTGAATACAAGATTACACCATGACGATAGGGTCAACAAGATTAGACAAGGTAATCACAAGATATGCTAAGATAAGATAAACTGGATACGCTCTAATACTTTCGCCGCTTCGCTATTTCCTTGTTATCCTGGTTTCTATATCTCTGCATCGCCTATCTAGTGTCCCAACTAGTAACGATAATGTGATCCTAATCCTTGTATCTTCCATTGCCTTCCGGCATACATTCATTATTTATTACCTAGATCAAATCTAGGGTTTTCCTATCAAGTGCTTTCTAGATTTAACTAGAGTTTTACGCTATCTGCTGAATGCTTCTCGAGTTCAGGGTTTATGCCACCTAGTCCAACTAGGGATTACGCTACCTGTCGAACGATGCCCCCAAGTCTAGGACACACTACCTAGAGTGGTATATGTTCCTATACTTCCCCACGCATGTATCGTGAATCGTTATCGCTTGTCTAGATGCACATGTCCTATAATGTGCGATCTGAGTCCTGTTACAGGGCAAATCAAGGAATACAGAACTCGGTCGGGAGCTTTCGGATATCTGCCGATGCAGATGCTAAGGTCTGTTTTTATTCCAGTGGCTATGGTCCCACTTGACCCCTCCCTCAACTAATGAAAGGCACACCTTGTAAAATGAGAACTATACGCCGGCCCCCGGTGCCCCACTATCCTATGGCCATCCGCAACCATAACTAGATAGCAAGTATATGGTCTTTTGGAGTTCTCCGCCTTTCCGCTTCACGTATCTCGATTGACTCAAGATGGATGGTAGACGACGAGTTGCTATCACAGGGCTACCGTCTTCTCGCCGAATCACGCTGGTCCATCCTAGTCTTTAGGTTGCCACATATATATATTGCAACCAAGGCATACCCTCGGTTCTTCTAACGCAGACCTTAACCTCTGTGAGCCCAGGATGATCATCTGCAGCCTCACAGAGGGATACCAAGAGTACCCTCACGTCCCCCCGAAGCCTCGGGCTTCGTAACCCAATTCGTTGGAGCCTTCTTAAAACCATATGGATGTCCGCTCCTTCGTGTTATACTAAGAATTACTACTTAGTTCTACTAACTAAGGTTTACCACTTAGTTTCCAAATTCCTTGTTTTCTTAACTAAGTTTACTACTTAGTCCCTTTTTCAACTGAGGTTTACTATTTAGTTTTCTTTCTCGCCAGGTTGGGTTGGTTAAGTGTCTTTAGTCGATTGAAGCTATCTTAACCCTCTTCCCTTATCCTATTACACTGGTTAAGTGTTATCCCTTTATGCTTTTTACTTAACCCTATTCATTTATCATATTCTGATGGTTAAGCATTCAAGTTTACTTAACCCTATGGTCTAGTCCAGCTAACATATTAATTTGGCTAAGTGTATAACTTAACCCTAACCTCTAGTCTAATTAACATGTTAAATTGGCTAAGTGTATTAACTTTACTTAACCCCACCTTCTAGTCTAGTCAACATGTTAATTTGGCTAAGTATTCCCATGGACTTAATCCTCCCATTCTAGCTTTAACTGTGCTAAGTTGGTTAAGTGTTCCTTAACCTTCCCATTCTAGCTTTAATTAATAAATTAAAGCCGCAACCTCTCACATTAGACAGATATTGCTGCGGTTACTGGATGTGCCGGTCGGTTCCGGGCAGGTTTACACCGCAACTCAGTCTAACCTCGGGTTAGGCATATTCATGTTTTCTAAGTTCAAAGGATTTTTGATTAATTTCCAAATCTGGTCTTGAAAACAACCATCCCGTCCTTCGGATCAGTTAGGGATAGCCAGGGAGGGCAGGAAACTTGTATTTTCCAAACCCAAGCCTAGACACTATCCTCTCTGTCACCCTAGAACCTTCTGGTCTATGTGTTATAAAAAGGGGTGTTATCAAAATACTTTTCTTTTGTTTATAAATTGTTAACAATTTATTTCAAAAGCCCATTTCCCCTTTTTAGACAAATTTAGCCTATATTTATTTGTCAAGCCTACTAGTATACTTATATTCTAGGCCCAAGTCCTAACCCAACATGCAGTTTAAGCCATTTCCTATTTCATTGCCGAAACTAGATTAAATATCCTAGTTTATAATTTATGGCCAAAATTTAACCAAGTTACATATTTTGTGGTAAATGAACAATTTAACATTTATGACGAATTCTATAAGTAAATTACTCCTAATTTACTGATTTCATTACTACTCTTTTAATGTACATTGTCATATTTATTATTATGGCCCATTCTCTCTTATTTATCATATTTATACTTTTTGGTATGTAAATTATACCAAGTTTAGTGTCGCTAACCATAATTTATTCTAAACATGACAATTGCTCACAATTATGAATAAATTCAAAATTGTGCTAATATACTTATTCCAAATCAACCTTAATTAACCCAATCTTGGTTTAACATCCTAATTCACAATTTATGGCAAAACTAGAATTATTTTTCTAGTTTACATTTTATGTCTAAAATTTAGCTTACTTACTAACGCTAAATTTAATATGTCAAAATCACATATTCCCTAATCCATGTCAAATTTCCCCGTTTTCATTTTAATATGCATGTCATAATACATATTCCAAATTATGCCAATTTCCAAGTTTACAACTACGTCCATATTCATTTCCATGTTTTTCCCCAAATCGCATTCCCACCGTTCGAATAATCGTGATTCAACCTAGATTATAAATAAATCTTGATTCGTAGTTAAAAAGGGAATGAACCAAAATGACAAGAAGGAATAATTGGCATAAAAAGGTTTGGATAACAATGTAGGTTCAAGAATATGGGTAGACCTAACTAAATAGGTAAATTCCCACTGTCTTAAAACCAAAGAATGGGCAAAATAGGTTCAAGAACGTGGGTAGACCTAACTTAATAGGTAAATTCCCACTGTCTTAAAACCAAAGAAAAAAACCAAGGAACAGGTAGAATAAATAATTGGGTTTAGACCCAATTTCACAATCACCAAACTAAAGCAATATTTTCCTAATCATGAATCATGGGTGTCAAAATCACAATTGTCCTCATTATGTCATAAGCAATAGTTTATGTCCAATTCAAAGGCTTATGTTCTTAGTCATAAGTAATGTCCATGGTCATAGGCAATATAGGCGATGTTCATAGTCCAAAAGGGAAAATAATTCCCAAAGTCCTAAGTCATTGTCATAGGCAATGTTTATATGTCCCAAAATCAAAGGCTTATGTCATAGTCCAAAGGCATATGCTTTCAAAGGCCACAGTTCTATAGTCATAGTCACGGTTACAGTCTTATTTGTCCTCGAATCATAACAGTTCTTAATTCAGTCCAAGAGTATAAACACAGATTCGAAGAGAGCGAGAGAGAGATTTGGCATATTCCTTTATTCCTTTAATTTCATGTCACAAATAAAACAAAATATTCAGATCTAGAAATAACCAACTTAAAGAAAATAGATCTAGAAAAGAAGGAAAGCGTGGCTATGATTCGTGCGTCGTTGCTTGAAACTTGTTTGAGCTAGCCTTTGAATTCTTCACTTGAAACTTTGATTTGAATCCCTCCTTAAAAGTCTTTTAGCAGCATCTCCTCGTCTTGAATCATATTTTATTTTATTTATTTAAGAAAATTTAGAGGAGGGGAAGAAGCCATGAATCTTAGCAGCATAAGGATAGAAGAGAATTGGTGCAAAGAGAATGAAGACTAGGGCTGTTTATATAGCTGCTCAAGACCTTATCGTACACGCAGCGCTGAGTCAGCATTGAACCTAGTTAAGAAAATAGTCCAGGTACGTAGATGAATCTAGCCAAACCTTATCATACACGCAGTGCTGAGTCAGCATTGGGTCCCACAAGCTATTTTGGCGTAAAAGTTTGATTTTCAAACTTTTGAATTTCTGGAATTTATTTAACTGTTTTATTCACATGAAATATTCTTATATGTATACAATTCCTCTAACGACCATTTTACGCGTATATATATACGCACAACTTTCATTTTATCTTCAAAATTCAAATGATGTTGCCATATTTCATTGACTGTAGCCTTATCTTGAATTTTATCTTTCGTATACGTATATTTTTGTATATATATATATATTTATATTTCTCATATGTATATATATATTTTTTCTTTATTTCCTTATACGTACGTTCTTATCCTTTCAAATTTTGAATTTGTATACGTACATATATTTGCATGTTTAGTTGGCCCTCTCTAAAACAATGATAAAAAATTATGCCGCCGCCGGGGTTCGAACCCCTGACCTCCATGCTACCAATCCAATGCCTTAACCAACTGAGCTACAGAGGCTTTTGTTAATAAGTCTTAGAACAATAATAATTATTGTTCTCTCCTTACTTCTCTTTTTCATGTTAGTTACAATACTTAAATTAAACAACTGCATGGATCTTTTTCTTTTAATTTTTCTTTTAAAAATTAATTATACTTTAATTTGAGAATCTTAATGTCGCAGAATTACGGGGTGTTACATTCTCCCCCACTTAAAAGGATTTCGTCCCCGAAATCTTCAAGTTAGGAAGAATGTGTCCTACCATCCAATCACCCATCTACTCAACCATTCAATCACAGGCATTCATTGTCCTTAAAAGATTTCTAATGCTTTCATGTTCATATGCATAGTGTGTGTATATGTCTCTATCTAATGCAAAATCAGGCGGTCTACTGATTCAGTTGACCTCCTTAATGCAAATCATGTTAGTGCCATGCGTCCAATCATGCATGCAAACATCCCTAGTCATGTAAATACTACATGCGTGCACAGCCATTCATCCATATGCAACGTCCATATGATATCATATCAAGTTCAACTTATAAACAAATGCATATATGTAAATGCAATATGAGAGCGTCCGAACTTGATCTAGTGCCTAATACGTATGCATATGCATCCATGAGCAACCATTTGCAACCACTTGCAACCATAACATGTTTCAAATACATGTTTACATCCATTGGCTTCTATCTAAGGATCGCAGATACGACCTAGAGGATATACTTTGGAAAGAGAGAAACAACTACGCGTAAAGCTCCTAAACAGAGAAATCAAGGATGCACCCTTAAGAAAAAGGGTACGTTGCTAGTATCTAGCCTTCTTGAGCTTTACTCCACTGTATCTTAACCAATTTTTACTCCACGATTGTGAAGTTTCTAAGCTCCATCTCCAAAATAAACAGATGTCAATCACGGCGCCAAGTATATGTACTAAGATGATTAGAGGCCTCCCTCTTGGCTTATCCATCACGCCATAACTATGAGAGTCAAAAGATCACTCCGTACTTTTTAGAGTACCTACCACAACTATTCATCATTCACGCAAACCATCCAAAACGAACTCGACATTCCTCAAGTACAAGCCCCAAAGGCCTAAACCAATATCAGACAAGCATCCAAGGAATATCTTCTCCGAATTTAGACGATCTACGTGAGATGATATAAGCAAACTCGATAGCTATCCTCAAATCCCTACTAACCAAAAACTGGTCGGACCACCAATTAGATTTGAGACTCTAGTGGGATCTTTCTACTATACACGTACTATGGTGCAGAGACTCAACTATGGAAGTGGGTATGAACAATTAAGAAGCGCTGGAACCTAAGGAAATAGTACGAACAGAAAACTAGACTCTTCCAACCGGACCACCTTTCTCCTAGGTGCGCTTGGTGGCGAAAGCATGTACTTGTCCTTCTGAAAATCTCGTCCTCGTTCTTGCCCTTGTCCTTAAGTATATGTCCTATCATACCATAGTAAAGATACTTGCTCTTGTCTTAGGTTTTATAATCCCTTCCTCCTTCGTGAGCCAAGTCTACATCCATAATTTCCTCATCCTTGGGTCGTGCTCCTTTGCCAAACTTCCGCATGTAACCATGTTGGCAAATCTCTCGAAAGTTGCCTCTATCGCACGGAAAAACCCTATAAACTTGAAAGAAGACTGGCCGTAAGTGAAACAACTACGGCTATAGATGGAAGTCGGGCACTACTTTGCCCTTCGATGAGGTTACCTCCCAGAAAGCCAGGAGCCCCAGAGACTCAAGAAAGAAGGAGACAAGAATTCAAACAGAGGAAGAGGAGACAATGCGTATGGCTTTGGGGAATATGCCTTTAAAACAAATCCTTTCTTTTAAAAATGCTTCTTTAAAAACCTTTTGAAAATAATTTTTCAAATCTTTTATCTGATCCGGTAACCTTCAGCTCTGATACCACGTGTAACACCCCACATCCGTTAGTGTCACTCACAAAGGGAATGCACTAAGTTCTGTGGAGCATTTAGGGTAAAAGATGCAGATAAATTACAAGACAGACAGAAATTAAACAGCGGAAAATAAAACTTTGCTTTATTGATAAAATAGTTTGTACAATGGTTTCTTTACAATATCAGAGTATCATCTGTCTTACAAAATAAAGAAGCATAAAAACAACATTTATATTCCCCGATTTTAGCAAGAGCCAGCCATAGCATCTGAAAAGAGAGTCCAAGCAAACTTCGACGAATCTTCAAGCTGGGAAAGAGTGGCAATCCAACTTAACCTGAGCTAAACTATTCCCGCCTTTACTACCTTGGGGGGGGAACGGAAGAAAAGAAGACGAAAGAAAAACAGAGTCAGACATAAAGCCTGAGTAAGTTCAGTAACTTCTAGCATGTGAACATGGAAAAACAAAACGACATGAATTAACTGAATACAAGATTACACCATGACGATAGGGTCAACAAGATTAGACAAGGTAATCACAAGATATGCTAAGATAAGATAAACTGGATACGCTCTAATACTTTCGCCGCTTCGCTATTTCCTTGTTATCCTGGTTTCTATATCTCTGCATCGCCTATCTAGTGTCCCAACTAGTAACGATAATGTGATCCCAATCCCTGTATCTTCCATTGCCTTCCGGCATACATTCATTATTTATTACCTAGATCAAATCTAGGGTTTTCCTATCAAGTGCTTTCTAGATTTAACTAGAGTTTTACGCTATCTGCTGAATGCTTCTCGAGTTCAGGGTTTATGCCACCTAGTCCAACTAGGGATTACGCTACCTGTCGAACGATGCCCCCAAGTCTAGGACACACTACCTAGAGTGGTATATGTTCCTATACTTCCCCACGCATGTATCGTGAATCGTTATCGCTTGTCTAGATGCACATGTCCTGTAATGTGCGATCCGAGTCCTGTGACAGGGCAAATCAAGGAATACAGAACTCGGTCGGGAGCTTTCGGATATCTGCCGATGCAGATGCTAAGGTCTGTTTTTATTCCAGTGGCTATGGTCCCACTTGACCCCTCCCTCAACTAATGAAAGGCACACCTTGTAAAATAAGAACTATACGCTGGCCCCCGGTGCCCCACTATCCTATGGCCATCCGCAACCATAACTAGATAGCAAGTATATGGTCTTTTGGAGTTCTCCGCCTTTCCGCTTCACGTATCTCGATTGACTCAAGATGGATGGTAGACGACGAGTTGCTATCACAGGGCTACCGTCTTCTCGCCGAATCACGCTGGTCCATCCTAGTCTTTAGGTTGCCACATATATATATTGCAACCAAGGCATACCCTCGGTTCTTCTAACGCAGACCTTAACCTCTGTGAGCCCAGGATGATCATCTGCAGCCTCACAGAGGGATACCAAGAGTACCCTCACGTCCCCCCGAAGCCTCGGGCTTCGTAACCCAATTCGTTGGAGCCTTATTAAAACCATATGGATGTCCGATCCTTCGTGTTATACTAAGAATTACTACTTAGTTCTACTAACTAAGGTTTACCACTTAGTTTCCAAATTCCTTGTTTTCTTAACTAAGTTTACTACTTAGTCCCTTTTTCAACTGAGGTTTACTATTTAGTTTTCTTTCTCGCCAGGTTAGGTTGGTTAAGTGTCTTTAGTCGATTGAACTATCTTAACCCTCTTCCCTTATCCTATTACACTGGTTAAGTGTTATCCCTTTATGCTTTTTACTTAACCCTATTCATTTATCATATTCTGATGGTTAAGCATTCAAGTTTACTTAACCCTATGGTCTAGTCCAGCTAACATATTAATTTGGCTAAGTGTATAACTTAACCCTAACCTCTAGTCTAATTAACATGTTAAATTGGCTAAGTGTATTAACTTTACTTAACCCCACCTTCTAGTCTAGTCAACATGTTAATTTGGCTAAGTATTCCCATGGACTTAATCCTCCCATTCTAGCTTTAACTGTGCTAAGTTGGTTAAGTGTTCCTTAACCTTCCCATTCTAGCTTTAATTAATAAATTAAAGCCGCAACCTCTCACATTAGACAGATATTGCTGCGGTTACTGGATGTGCCGGTCGGTTCCGGGCAGGTTTACACCGCAACTCAGTCTAACCTCGGGTTAGGCATATTCATGTTTTCTAAGTTCAAAGGATTTTTGATTAATTTCCAAATCTGGTCTTGAAAACAACCATCCCGTCCTTCGGATCAGTTAGGGATAGCCAGGGAGGGCAGGAAACTTGTATTTTCCAAACCCAAGCCTAGACACTATCCTCTCTGTCACCCTAGAACCTTCTGGTCTATGTGTTATAAAAAGGGGTGTTATCAAAATACTTTTCTTTTGTTTATAAATTGTTAACAATTTATTTCAAAAGCCCATTTCCCCTTTTTAGACAAATTTAGCCTATATTTATTTGTCAAGCCTACTAGTATACTTATATTCTAGGCCCAAGTCCTAACCCAACATGCAGTTTAAGCCATTTCCTATTTCATTGCCGAAACTAGATTAAATATCCTAGTTTATAATTTATGGCCAAAATTTAACCAAGTTACATATTTTGTGGTAAATGAACAATTTAACATTTATGACGAATTCTATAAGTAAATTACTCCTAATTTACTGATTTCATTACTACTCTTTTAATGTACATTGTCATATTTATTATTATGGCCCATTCTCTCTTATTTATCATATTTATACTTTTTGGTATGTAAATTATACCAAGTTTAGTGTCGCTAACCATAATTTATTCTAAACATGACAATTGCTCACAATTATGAATAAATTCAAAATTGTGCTAATATACTTATTCCAAATCAACCTTAATTAACCCAATCTTGGTTTAACATCCTAATTCACAATTTATGGCAAAACTAGAATTATTTTTCTAGTTTACATTTTATGTCTAAAATTTAGCTTACTTACTAACGCTAAATTTAATATGTCAAAATCACATATTCCCTAATCCATGTCAAATTTCCCCGTTTTCATTTTAATATGCATGTCATAATACATATTCCAAATTATGCCAATTTCCAAGTTTACAACTACGTCCATATTCATTTCCATGTTTTTCCCCAAATCGCATTCCCACCGTTCGAATAATCGTGATTCAACCTAGATTATAAATAAATCTTGATTCGTAGTTAAAAAGGGAATGAACCAAAATGACAAGAAGGAATAATTGGCATAAAAAGGTTTGGATAACAATGTAGGTTCAAGAATATGGGTAGACCTAACTAAATAGGTAAATTCCCACTGTCTTAAAACCAAAGAATGGGCAAAATAGGTTCAAGAACGTGGGTAGACCTAACTTAATAGGTAAATTCCCACTGTCTTAAAACCAAAGAAAAAAACCAAGGAACAGGTAGAATAAATAATTGGGTTTAGACCCAATTTCACAATCACCAAACTAAAGCAATATTTTCCTAATCATGAATCATGGGTGTCAAAATCACAATTGTCCTCATTATGTCATAAGCAATAGTTTATGTCCAATTCAAAGGCTTATGTTCTTAGTCATAAGTAATGTCCATGGTCATAGGCAATATAGGCGATGTTCATAGTCCAAAAGGGAAAATAATTCCCATAGTCCTAAGTCATTGTCATAGGCAATGTTTATATGTCCCAAAATCAAAGGCTTATGTCATAGTCCAAAGGCATATGCTTTCAAAGGCCACAGTTCTATAGTCATAGTCACGGTTACAGTCTTATTTGTCCTCGAATCATAACAGTTCTTAATTCAGTCCAAGAGTATAAACACAGATTCGAAGAGAGCGAGAGAGAGATTTGGCATATTCCTTTATTCCTTTAATTTCATGTCACAAATAAAACAAAATATTCAGATCTAGAAATAACCAACTTACAGAAAATAGATCTAGAAAAGAAGGAAAGCGTGGCTATGATTCGTGCGTCGTTGCTTGAAACTTGTTTGAGCTAGCCTTTGAATTCTTCACTTGAAACTTTGATTTGAATCCCTCCTTAAAAGTCTTTTAGCAGCATCTCCTCGTCTTGAATCATATTTTATTTTATTTATTTAAGAAAATTTAGAGGAGGGGAAGAAGCCATGAATCTTAGCAGCATAAGGATAGAAGAGAATTGGTGCAAAGAGAATGAAGACTAGGGCTGTTTATATAGCTGCTCAAGACCTTATCGTACATGCAGCGCTGAGTCAGCATTGAACCTAGTTAAGAAAAGAGTCCAGGTACGTAGATGAATCTAGCCAAACCTTATCATACACGCAGTGCTGAGTCAGCATTGGGTCCCACAAGCTATTTTGGCGTAAAAGTTTGATTTTCAAACTTTTGAATTTCTGGAATTTATTTAACTGTTTTATTCACATGAAATATTCTTATATGTATACAATTCCTCTAACGACCATTTTACGCGTATATATATACGCACAACTTTCATTTTATCTTCAAAATTCAAATGATGTTGCCATATTTATCTTGAATTTTATCTTTCGTATACGTATATTTTTGTATATATATATATATATATTTATATTTCTCATATGTATATATATATTTTTTCTTTATTTCCTTATACGTACGTTCTTATCCTTTCAAATTTTGAATTTGTATACGTACATATATTTGCATGTTTAGTTGGCCCTCTCTAAAACAATGATAAAAAATTATGCCGCCGCCGGGGTTCGAACCCCCGACCTCCATGCTACCAATCCAATGCCTTAACCAACTGAGCTACAGAGGCTTTTGTTAATAAGTCTTAGAACAATAATAATTATTGTTCTCTCCTTACTTCTCTTTTTCATGTTAGTTACAATACTTAAATTAAACAACTGCATGGATCTTTTTCTTTTAAAAATTAATTATACTTTAATTTGAGAATCTTAATGTCGCAGAATTACGGGGTGTTACACCTATGACCTGCAGATATAAATAGGGGGACCTGGGGAGAGAATTTGAGTTACACTCTTTATTCTAAATTTTAGGTTGGGCGTCTGTGATACTCCGGTTCAACTTAAAGCCATATTTCTCTGTTCTTTTCATACTAATTCATCGTAGAATGCATCTAGAAGATAGATCATCATCAATGGAAATTAGATCACATCAAATAGCATAAGTTCGGAAGATTTTCAGCGTTGTCCAAATTTGATATGATCGGATTTACATCGAATTGGGGGATTAGGTAAGTGATAAATATCTCTCACAGAGAAGTAGAGGGTTGTATGGGTTAGATCTATGTTAATTTGATTTTTATATGTTATAAACATCTTAGATCTGATCATATATGTTTAATCCCGATTTAGAAACCCTAGAAAAACCTAATTTGATCATATTAACTAGATTATTGATAGATTAAACCTGCTTATACATATGTTTAGATCTGAACCATGCTAGATCACATAATTGTTATACGTTTATGTTTTAACTAGGATTTGTTCATGTTTGTATGATCATACATTGCTGAATCAATGTTTTTTTGCTTGAGTTGCTTGAGTTGTTTATTAGAATTGGATGTGGTAGATCTTAGGATTGAAGAACATGGAAAATCAGAGGTTCAAATGATCAGATTCAGACGAAACTTGACGGAGGCGCTCTAGAAGATTGGGAATTGGAGCACATAAAATTTGGGGTAAAAATACACTAAGTTTATGGCTTGGCACCGACCCATCATAAATCGGCACCGACCCATAACCGAGGGTCGGATGGCATCGTTTTGTAATGAACCAAGGATTTTCAACCTCGAAAATCGGCATAAAAACATCATGTCGACTATTAAAGCATCGGAAACACTGGAACATTAATAGAAAGAAATTAGAGGGTGAGATAAGAAAGAAAGAAATATTAGAATAGGAGAAGAAGAAGAACAGAACATAGTCTTACATCGCAGCGGAACAAATATAATATAGAAATAAATCTTTACTGAGAGTTTTTAAAATACTTACAATCATCGAAGTACATCGCCCATCCAGACATTTATAATAACTGTCTGCATATACAACCACATAGCGGAATAATACTATATAATATCATATGTTTGAACACCTCCAGCTCGTCTCTTCACAACATTCGATAACCTGAACCTGCACAACCAGGTCTAACCCGAGCATCACAAACACCGGGTCAATTTGGTGAACCAGAGTGAGAAAAACACACTAAGTTTAAAGGCATCACACAACTTGATTTTAACGTTAATATCCTTTTGAAAGAAAAAGATAATCGTAAGACCGAATCCACACATAAATACAGACGGTTTTTACCTTATGATAACCCAAAACACTTTTAAAAACAATATTATTCTGATATTATGATAGTGTCTAAATACAAATAAATAGAATCTAGCGGAACGCTTGCATCTCACGCTCCACATATATGTATACAATCAAAACCGCGGGCTCTTATTGGAGAATGGATTCCCATGGCAAGCTATGGGCAACCACCTTTCCGACAATGTACCTCCGAAGATGAATACATTGGGGTTCAACAAGAACATCTTGCAACCCAGGCTAAACATGATCGGCCCCTCACTTCGCCTGAGAGTACCGAATATATCATTACCACGGTTGGGGGCCAGCCAACCGAACCGATAGCATACATACAGAAATAAAAGGGACAATCGATGGCATTTGATTTCTCCAAATTAGGTAATGATATAACCTTTGATGGGTGCGACCCATATAGCCATGCGACCTACCCGATTTTATGCCATTCCTGGTTGATGAGGTTAGAGGTCATAATCTTCTTAGAACATCTGGTCACCATTCACTTTGAACGCCACATTGTCATATCATCCAGATAATCACTAATTGACGTCCACAAAAATACCCTAGTTGGGAGCTAACCAACTATAGCATGTTTGAAGAAATCAATGTACGTGACCCCATTAGAAATACTTTGTCAGACCTTCATCCATACAATTCATCCAGGAATAGGATGAACCGAAGGCACTCTCCTACTGCATCCAATATAGGAATCACCACATGGATCAGTAGCGAGAAGTCCTTGCAATCCGTAGATTCCAACCACGACAGAATCATAGTTTATTTCTGCTTGCAAGCCAGAGAATATTAGTGATTCTTCCATTTATGAAAATCCACAGTCTTCAATGCTCCATTTCGATAATCTTTTGATATCTTCATGTATTTGTTGGTCGAAATGGTTTTTGAATATAAATCTGATCCCGGTCTTTCCGTACCAGCAATCGTATAGGCCAGATTTGATAGTTGGTTATTCAACTATCAAATAATCAATCATTCATTCATAAAAATAAAATGAATTCGCTATCATTTAGCCTTTTAATTAACCGTCTGTAAATTAAATTCTTATAAATCTTCCAATATTTGGAATATAGCTTTAACTTCTTATTATCAAATAAGAATATTATTAAACCATTTATTCAACTTATAAACTTTTCCAATACAGTTTATAAAATCACTCACGGAAATCATAGCTTATATTTCCCTCAACTCCTCTCGTTTATAAACTAATACCACCCTTGGATAATCATGAAGTCGTTCAAGTTGGGATATTTTATTCACCTCTCAGACCTTGACCAACAACATTCATATCTTCAGGATAGATATAAGTTTATTAACACAACCATTTTCCATTTAAAAACACTATTTGAAATCTCAAACACGATTACTTAATGGATTAAATAAACTCATATTTAAACTCTCTTTATTCATAAAGTAACTTTACAGTGTAATACGCGAGTTTTGATTCAATTATAATTTGTATCTTTTATAAATTTCTTGAATATCTCTTTATAATATATCTTACCAACATTCGAAATAATCACTATTTATTGATTTAAAATTATATATAAACATTCTTTCCAAAACTTATATAAATATCTTCAGTCTTATATGAACAACCTTTCAAATCTTAATTTACTATCTTTTACAAATCAAAATAATTTAATTTAACTTCTGTTTATATTATATTTCCAAATCCATTTACTTCCATTCATCAAAATTCCATTTGTAATTCATAAGCGACGCCTTATAATTCGATTTCATTTTCAAATCTTACTTTGATTAACATTCCAAACTTCGGAATATTACGTTCCGAACTTCGAAATAAACTTTAACTAAATAAATATTCCGAACTTCGGAATACAACATTCCGAGCCTCGGAATAAAACTTGTCTTAGCCATTTCACATCATTTCCCGATTTCTATATTTATACTTATCCAGTTCCGTTATAGTTGGAATTTATTTTACCACCCTTACCTGTATAAATCAACTCATAATTATATCCAGTTGTATTATATCTGTAAAATCTTGATTTAACAATCTATATTTAGTTATCAAGTTTAAATCCAGTCATAAAACTCTATTTGCCATTTCAACCCAAATCCTTCTTATAAATTTTAATCCATTTATAAATCCATATTCATATTTCAACTTTGATTTTATTTTAAAAACCTGAAATTCCATTCCTAAATCAATACTCATTTCCAATTCTGTTTATTCATTAATCTTATTCACGAAATGTTATTCAACCACATTTCGTATAATTAAAACAACGTTTGTTTAAAATGATCCTTTATTACAAAAATATCACTTCTCGACCTCTTTTATATATCTACATAAATCTACTATTTAATTATTCCATTTCAATATTTTGAAATCGGTTTAGACTTCCCTTACGGTCGTTAAGGCCTTTATATACCATTTTACACATTTTAATAACAAATACGTTAAGTTTATATCGTTTAACTGTTCATTTAATAATATCTTAAATCACGATTAGTTATAAATCTAAATAATTATAAAACCAGTAAATTAAACTTTGATATTTATCTTTATAATTAAAACCGCATTTCAAATCCATATATAAAAATATATTTATATCTTTGAAATAGTTCGAAATCGATTTAATATCGATTTCAAAAATCTTTTCTATATTTGACGGTACTAAAGAGGCAAATGTCTACTATAGTACCAAACCGTGGAATATAAATCAATTTCACATTCAATTGAACACAACAAATCATATTGATAAAATATTATCAATATTAGCGAGGAATCATGTTGATTCCTCCAACCTATAATTCCCTGCAAAACAATAGGTTACCAAAATTTGAATCATTCAGTCCAATATGGCTAATAAATATTCATTTCCCATCTAGACAGATGAAATAAATAGTTAAATAATAACAATCAATAATGGATGGTAACAGTCAATAATCAGCAAATAACAGCAATTCAAGCATCTAACTATTTATTTATAACGTTTATATTTTTATAAATGTAACCAACGAGGTAAGTTACCTCGATTGGATTTGATCGTTAGAAATAACAATTTTATTTTAATTAAGTTAAACGAACGTTTAACCTAACTGTTCAGTCAATATTTGAACATATAATTCAATAATCATCCAATAAAAATCATCTATATCACACAAACAAATAAACCCAACTTATATAAAATATAAGTGGGGAGAACTGAGTGAGTTTAAATCACCTTTGGTTTCCATTTATCGTTAAAATAGTTCGCTTTACAGGCATCCAGCGACGTTCAACTTCATCCGTTCAAATTCCATAATAGTATGTCTGTGGATATGGTTCCAACGTACCTTGTTCGATTCAATTTTGTACACGTAGGTACAAGTTATAAACATTATATGTATACGGTTTTATTGAAAAATTACTACCCTTAATTAACATTTAAATTGACTTAACTAATATGCTTAAAAATATGATAGGCCAAGCATACTACTTTGGTATTAAACTAATCGGCCCAACTACCCCTGTTAATAGGCCGACCCCTTCTGTATATACGTATATAGCTTAATGAACTACTATACTAACCACATTAAACTGGTCTGAGCGAGTACCTATTTGAGCAATACTTTTGTAACGAACTGGGATTTTCGACTCCAAATCAACAACAAACTACCATGTTGACCATTCAGACATCGAACATTCCAGATCATTAATAGAAAGAAGTTAGAGGGTGAGAATAGATAAGATAGAAAACTAGAATAGAAGAAGAAGAAGAAGAAGAACACAATCAGAGTAAACACGAATCTCACAGCGGAACAAATAAAATATAATATATAACATAACTTTGCAATAGAACAGTATATATACATTATAACATCATCAGAATACAACACTCACACACAGCGGAAATAACAATAGCTGTATAATCCTGAAGCCTCCTGCTTCAAGCTCCTCCAAGCATATTTGTAAAGACCTGAACTACTTGACTGCCCGTACAAATTTGGGCACCCAAGAGTTTAGGGGGAAAACAAAACAAAATAAACTCTGGGTCAGTCATGGGACTGGTGTGTGTAAACTCAAATCATTTGGTTTAACTTTTCAAAATCCTTTTGGAAAGAAATGATAATCGTAAGACCGATCCACACATAAACACGGATGGTTTTTACCTTACGATAACCCAAAACAGTTTTGGAAATCAATACTTCTCTGATATTATAATAATGTCTAATCATAAGTAATTAGAATCTAGCAGAACGCTTGCATCTCATGTTCCACATATATAGTATACAAACAAAACCGCGGGCGCTTATTGGAGATTGGATTCCAACTATGACAAGGTATGGGACCACCTACCGATTGTGTATCTCTAGAGGCGAGTACACTGGGTTCAACAAGAACATCTTGCAACCCGGCCCACACATGACCGACCACTCATTTCGCTTGAGTGTATCGAATGTATACCACCAACGGTTGGGAGCTACCCACCGTTTCCCAAAAAGGGACATCATCGATAATAGATAAAGAATGAATTAGATTTTCTCTAGATAGGTGATATACACCCTAATGGGAGCGACCCACTTAGCCATGTTTCTTGCCCAATTTCTGTCATTTCCTGGTTGATGAGGCTTGAGGTCATTACGTATCTTTTGACAGATCATACATTCATTCACTTTGAATGCCACATCGTCATACCCGCCAAATCACAAATTGATTTCCTCAAAAATACCACGGGTATAAAGCTAAGAGAAACGAATTTCTCCGCCACCAAACGTAAGTACATTTGAAGATATCAACTTACGCGATCCGTTGGATATACTCTGTCGGACATTCGTCCGTTTGTCCTGGGACTGGACAAACCGAAGGCATTATTCTGTAAACAGGATAGCCCTTGCATAACTCCGTCTTCAATATTTGATCGCAACGCTAAAGTCCATACAGAGTGGTTTTCAGATAATATATCTGATCCCGGTCTCTCCGTATTGACGATGGAAAAATGGTCAAAAACTTCGATAGTCGGTGATTTAACTATCAAAGAAAAACAGGTGTGCAAACAACGATATTATTTCCAGATGGAAATTCTATCGATCAATCAACATTCAACATTCATCCTTTTAATTTAATTTATCATTAATTCATTCATTTCCCATTTCTACATACTCAACATCTCTTATTCCCTAAATTTATGAAATATACGTCATCAATCATTGGAAAACATTTCCAGCTCTGTTTCACGTATCACTGTCATTGCAGTATTCTTTCTCATTAACATTTCATTTTCTATGATTAGAAAATATCTCTGATTATATTTGGAAAATGTTTCCAAAATGTATTCATTTGATTTAAACAGATGTTTAAATAAAACATCACTAAGCCAATTTAAACCATTTTACTCATTGACCAAATTCACTTAATCAATCTTCACTATCGAACCTTAGCCATCCCTTAGTTAAAAACGAAGTCAATCAAGTTGGGGTATAATTACCTCTCAAACCTTAACTGAACAACATTTCTAACCTCGAAATAGATAAAGCTCACCCTTCAAATCTTTAACAAACTTCCTTACGAAACTCTCGGATTCTATTTATGAATCCACTACTTTATTTTAAAACATTGGTTATAACTATAGCGTTATAATCCCTTCTTCCTAAATACCAACTTCAAAATATAACTTTTATTCCTTAATTTAACTAAATAACTAAACCACTAATATATAAATAAATAAGTAAACTTTGATTAAACCGGAAAGTAAATATTACTTTCTCGAATTCGATATAATTGAATTCATTGTATAATTCTCTTTTCGAATAATCTCTATTCGATAACTCCTTTTCGAATAAACTATATTCGATAACTCTTTCTTTGAATAACTATATTCGATAATCTCTCTTTCGAATGATTTACATTCGATTAACTTTCTACGAATGATTTACATTCGATTAATCTCCTTTCGAATAAACTATATTCGATTAACTCCTTTAATTTTATTCGAATAAACTATTTCGAATAACTCCTTTGGTTTAACTCATTTGGATTAACTCAGTTTGATTAACCCATTTTGACTAACTCAACTCGATTAACTTACTTGATTAACCTAACTAATTTAATTCAACTAATTTAACTCATATATAATAACTAATATTCAATTTATTTATATTCGAATAACTACGTCTGTTTAACTTTATTTCGAATGGCTAATATTCGATTTAACTCCATTCGCTTGACTCTAGATCGCAGCGATCACAATGGTTACGCCTGATTCCCTCAGGAAACATCCGACCGCCCATAGGTTATCCGCAGCCCTGCGAATTACGCTAGCAGTTGTACGAAATGGCGACTCATCCTAAATAACTATGTTTGACTAACTCTATCTCAAATAACGACATTCGATCAACTGTAATTGAATAACTAATATTCAATTAATTCTAATTCGATTAACTTTATCTAATCAACTCTAACTGATTAACTCCTAATCGACTAACTCTTCGTCCATATCCAGTTTTCAAATATCGATGTTGAAATCGACGTTTACTTCTCTATATAAGTCCTGACTTATATATTCTATTTATCCAATGATAAACATTTCATTTAATTTATAAAATATTATTTATAAATTTATCCTCTCAATCTACTGGTCAGAATAGATTCTATTTAAAATCATTGCATTAAATCCATATCATGTTGTACCCGTGTGCGAAGCACGGGTTTAAAACTTTCAAATGTAAAATTCTCCTTTTATACAATTCTAGTCACCTTTCTAGTATTTCCTTTTAAAATCAATTTATTTACAAAATAAATCCCTTTTCAATTCTATTTATTCTATAAAATATTTTAATTTATAAAATCTATTGATTTTATAAGTAATTCCTTTGATAATCTAACTATTTCCTTTCTATTTATTTTACACATATTTCCTCTTTCTATTCTATTTATTTTCAAATAAATATCCCTTTTCAATTCTATTTGTAAATAGTTACAAATATTTCTTTTTTCAATTCTATCTATCTGATTAATAAATAAACATTCCTTTTTAATCTATTTATTTTCTAAATAAATATTTTTCTTTTTATAAAATCTTTGATTTTATAAATATTTCTTTTTTAATATAACGATGAAAATTACTTTTTTTTTAACATTCCAGTATTCCTTATGGTATTTAATGTACCATATAACAATGATCGGTATCATTCAACCATATGAAATCAACAACAGAGTTCATATCACTTCATATAACACAATATATGAAAAACAGTAAAATAAATGTTGAGGAACCCAGTTGGGTCCCTACGAACTGTTTCCCTGCATCCACAGATGTTAAACAATAAAATTAACATCAATTTTCATTTCAGTATGAAATATTCTGCTAAACAGAATCAATATTTGATTAACGATTTATATCTATATCGTTATCTATATTTTCAATCAACTAACTAGCAGTTCAACCAAACAGCCAACACATAGCAAACAACCATTATTTATCAGTTATAAAAATACGTTATAAAAATATAACTGAGAAGAGTTAGTGAGTTTTACTCACATTGGTCAGTGATCGTTAAATAACGATATATCGGTATTGATTTGATCCAGGCATTAAATTTCACCATAAATCCAAACGAGTCCCAATTCACTCTCGGTCATTTCCATAGCGTAGCCGCCGTCCATACGATCCCAACGGATCTGATCGTTCGAAATTCTGATAACATGTGGATTAGTTATTGATTTTACAAGTTTCATATATATTTAATATAAATACTTGGTTTGTTTTCTACTTGGGCTTTACCTTGAGTTTCCCGGCCCATCTCCCTTTTAAAACCCAACCCGTTTCCTTTTCTTCCTCAACTCCAGGTCTCGGCTTCCACAAAAAATTCGACAACCATTACCTATTTTCAGTTCCAACCATCTCTCTCTCGACTTCACTAAACTTAAAACCAAGCTTACCATCCTTCATCTCTACGAAAACCGCACCTTACCATACACTCAATTTTAAGCTCGCACCCACGGATGAATTTCCGACTTCCACACAGATTTCGAAAATACCCAGTTCAGGTGCGACTGAAATCCTCCTCGTTCTTCACCAAATCTTGCTAACACATGCTTTTCCTTATAGTCAAGCCAAATACGATCATGAAATCGATCAACTCTTCCCTAAATTCCAGATTTTCCGAACCCTAGTTGGCCAAAGACCACGGTGTATTTATTCGATCTTTGAAAAGAAGCATCGCAACCCATAAACTTGGTATCATGTTGAAGAGTATACCACGAGGAATCAGAATATGTTCATATGAAGATTTCTAGGATTTTACATGAATTTTAAATGGTTTTTGAAGTAGGGATTTTCATGTGGAAAATAATCTGGTGGCGGCACAATTTCTTTTGACTGCTGAAGAAAGTAGTTTAGGGTTAGGAAAGTTTAGGAATATATATAGGTGATTTTTAATATTTTTTTATTCGCTTATTATATTTATTTTATCGTATCGCTGCTTATGATTGCTGTTTAAAAATTACTGTGATCACACACAATACCCAAAAATTACGAAAATTGACATGCAGCTACAGTTCGACATTTCGAACCCAACGAAACTCCGACTTCGTATGCTCACACAGCATATTTTTACCTGTCAGAATATCGACTGTTTTCACATTAAAATCCCGTACGGCCACACAGTGACCCTAAAAATCACGGAAATTGGAATCTAACAATAATTTAATAATGCGGATCTAACAAAATTAGTTTCGTCGAATTCTGAGGTCATTTGAAAAACTGGCTATTTTTAAAGCTCTAAATAACCCATTTAAATATATAAATATATTTAAAAACATTTAAATTTAATATTTAAAAATAAATATTATCGTATATATTCACAACAGAATAACATACTGCTACACTGGGATTTATAGCTCGATATTTCAAATCCAGTGTTACATCGATATTCGATTTATATTTAAAAATCCATTTTAAAATATAAATAAATCGATATAAATTATAAAGGAATTCCATAGCGACTTTTCTAAAATTTGATTTGGACATAAACAAAAATCTACACGACGAAATCCCGATTTTTCTCTTCCATTAGAAAAATATACTTCACCAGCCCCTAGCGTTTCTTGTTTTACAGAAATCCAACTTAAAACGGCTTCTGTATATTCGTTTAAAGTTCGAATCGCCAAATCGCGAACTGCCGCGCCATTTCGAGGTCGATTATAATTATATTATAATTATACGTTCAAACTGTCGTTAAATGATATATTCGCCAATATAATTCGACTCTAAACTGATATGTATATTTTAAATAATCCAATTCACACTATATTATGAATTCCACTACACTTGCTTATTTCTGAATTAAATATATTATTCTGTTATTTATTTTAATTAAATAACCCATATAATTTAAATCCAACGACCATTAAATTCTAATTCACTATTTAAATAATTAAATAACTTAATTATAATACCAAGAAAAATGCGGGTCGTTACATTCTTCCCCTCTTAAAATAATTTTGTCCTCGAAATTGCTAAGGTAGAGAACAAACCCTATTGACTAGTACAAATTTATTTGTTTACTTACCAACCTTATTTTCAACTGAACCAATTTAATTTCAACTAAAATAATAATTAGTTCCTACTAACGAAAAATTTCAAAAATCCTGAAAATTTTCAAACACCCGAAATTTTCGAAAAATTTCGCCAGCACGTCCCTTGTACCGGTCAATAGTTCAATCCCCAACTCGCCTCTCTAGGCCTTCTCCAATCCAAAAGAAAATCAAACAGCCAAGCGGCTTGCCAAATCGGCCCATAAATCACCAAATCCATAAAAATAGACGTGTACCTTTTTGTCGGGCATATCATTAAATTCTTGCACTTGCTTCTACTCAATACCTGCTGATCATATATCCATCTATACTAATTGATTTCCAATCAATTTCAATCAATCAAATCCCAACACAACTATTCGCTTATATCCAAGCCAAATTCCATTTCAAGCCAAAGTTTCATTTTTGATTCCAACTCCTAACTCATCAATCCAATACCATTTCAGATTCCTATCTCATAATTCAAAATCTGATTCCACTTGATATATTATATTCCAATTCAATCTCTAGTTAATTGATTTCAATTCAATTCATATTTGCATTCACGAATTTCTGTTTAAATTTGTTTTTAATTCAGACGATCTTTTCCTGGGAGTTATAAATAACTTTGCTTTCCACAAAAAATCAAATATTTCCCTTTCGAGATTCAAAACAACTTGTTTTCTTCAAAACAATTCAACACAAAATCTTAGGTAGTAATCCGTCACTTACAACTCGAAAATAAACACTGATGATGTGGCCAGCTTCATCAGAGTTATTTCCTAGCTTTCGAAGTGAGTTCAATACTATATCACTTATCAAAACCATATTTAAACACTTTCATTTCGAAATCTTTTTCAAAATATCATTCACGCTACTTGTAAAAAATTTAAAATCTCCCAGGATCTTAAAATTTTCTTATACTTAACACAAATCCACTTACAAACACTTCTCCCAGTTTTCAAAATTTTAAATCCAATTCTAATTTAATCCAGTCCAATTCCAATTTATCTACTTTTAAATTATACGAACTCAAATTGGTTATTTATATAACCGTTTCAATTATAATCAACCAATACATCCAATGATAATAATTCCATGATATACCTTTCTTTTATATCAAAATATATTTTGGGTAAAATTATTTCATTTACCCTCTTTCAAAACATACTGTGTCGGTTTATCGTACTTGAGTGTTTGGTAATCCCTATCGATACAGTGGATCAAACTGATCGACCAGAATTCATAAACAACTCAACCAATAAATCTCCACAATATAAAACAATTTTATAAAAATATACAAATACGTTCACTCGTATATATACACTCAACTCAATCTAGGGTATTGCTAACCCCATCTTTACTGAGTCACACCACAGAGCCAAGGTAATCACTTAACCTTAAGCTCTGATACCACTGTAACGAACTGGGATTATCGACTCCGAAAATCAACACCAAACTACCATGTTGACCATTCAAACATCGAACATTCCAGATCATTAATAGAAAGAAGTTAGAGGGTGAGAATATATAAGATATAAAATTAGAATAGAAGAAGTAGAAGAAGAACACAATCAGAGTAAACACAAATCTCACAGCGGAACGAATAAATTATAATATATAACATAACTTTGCAATAAAACAGTATATATACATTATAACATCATCAGAATACAACACTTACACACAGCGGAAATAACAATAGCTATATAATCCTGAAGCCTCCTGCTTCAAGCTCCTCCAAGCATATCTGTAAAGACCTGAACTACTTGACTGCCCGTACAAATTTGGGCACCCAAGAGTTTAGGGGGAAAACAAAACAAAATAAACTCTGGGTCAGTCATGGGACTGGTGTGAGTAAACTCAAATCATTTGGTTTAACTTTTCAAAATCCTTTTGGAAAGAAATGATAATCGTAAGACCGATCCACACATAAACACGGATGGTTTTTACCTTACGATAACCCAAAACAGTTTTGGAAATCAATACTTCTCTGATATTATAATAATGTCTAATCACAAGTAATTAGAATCTAGCAGAACGCTTGCATCTCACGTTCCACATATATAGTATACAAACAAAACCGCGGGCGCTTATTGGAGATTGGATTCCAACTATAACAAGGTATGGGACCACCTGCCGATAGTGTATCTCTAGAGGCGAATACACTGGGTTCAACAAGAACATCTTGGAACCCGGCCCACACATGACCAACCACTCATTTCGCTTGAGTGTATCGAATGTATACCACCAACGGTTGGGAGCTACCCACCGTTTCCCGAAAAGGGACAACATCGATAATAGATAAAGAATGATTTAGATTTTCTCTAGATAGGTGATGTAACAACCCGTATTTTCAATAACCTGTTATAACGTAAATCGAGGCAGAATTTAATTTATAAATCTGAATCAAGGGAAAGGGCTATGCCATTGCGTTCGTCTCGGAAAAATACGCGAAATAGAGTCCGAGTTTTCGAAAATCGGAGTCCGTATGACCCGATTAAGGCCCAACGAAGTTTTCAGAAAATTTCAAAGTAAAAACAGATTTCAAATTCAAGTTTGAATTTGGAAATTAGGGTAAGATTGGGCCAGGCGGGAAAATTCCCGCCAGAGCACCCAAGTCGACAGCCCTGTCGACTTGGGAGTCGACTTGGTTGGACCCAAGTCGACAGCCCTGTCGACTTGGGAGTCGACTTGGTCCAGCCGGGCAGTTTTGCCTGGTGCACCATTTTGGGTTTGTGTTGAGTTTGGGGGCCAGATTCGGTTTTAAGGGCTGAGATTGGAACTAGGGTTTAATCCTAAGGCTAGAACTAATCCTAATCTCTATAAATAAGCCCCTAACCTAACCCTAAATCATCATTATTCATTCAAGTAACTAAACTATGGCAAAATCATTCCTCTCATGGCCTCCACTCTCTTCATAAAATTCCTAAATAAATTTGTATGAGAGATTTTGCATGCATACAAGTGTTTTCAAGCTTGTATGAGCATCATTAGCTTGCATTCAAGTCAAGTTTCCATATTTACATCATAAAGCAAGGGTTTTTATTGATTTGGAGCTTGCATTTTGGGTCTATTTGATTGCATAAGGGCTTTGTCATATTTTTGTGTCTTCATAAGCATTGTAAGCCCTATTCTACTTTCATATTTAAACTCTAAAGTTAAATGAATGATGCAAGTATGCCATGTTATGATATGCAAGTTTATCATGTTATGTTATGCAAGTTTGCCATGTTATGATATGCAAGTTTATCACGTTATGTTATGCAAGTTTGATATGCAAGTTAGTCATATGATATGCAAGTATGTTATGCAAGTTTGGGATGATCATTTTGTTCATGTTATCATGTTATGCAAGCTTATCTTGAGTATATGGACATAAAGCTTCAAGCTTTATGCTCAAGGTTGCATTTTGACAACATGTAAGTTATCATATCTCTTATGATAACTTGCATGTGAGGCTAAATGCGAACTTATGGCCATTTGTACATGTCATTTATCACCATGTATCACCAATATGCTAAGTTTGGTTTTATGCATGCTTTTGAGGCCTAAAAATGTAATATGCAAGTATATGAACATATGTACATTTCATATGCCACCATGTTAAACTTGTGGCTTCAACACCTTTATGTCATGATTATGCCAAGTTCCCTCTTTCTATCCTTTATGCGCTATTGCGATATGTAAGCGATGGGATTGCGTTTGGGGTTGGGTAAACTTAAAAGACATAAAAACATAAGCTTGGGAATTTACCTATTAAGTTAGGTCTACCCTTTGGGAATTTACCTATTAAGTTAGGTCTACCCAAATGCTTGAAAACTTGTAACATGTTTTGGAAACATGATGAACATGACACTTAGAAAATATAAGTGTGACCAACTCGAGGTTGGGTTGAGTTTGTAGCGTAAACCTACCCGGAACCGACCGGCTTAACTAGTTGCTACAAACAATAGGACCCAATGTGAGAAGTTGGTCATGTTGTACCTTGAACCCGAGGTTAGACCAAGTTGTGGTGTAAAGCTACCCGGAACCAACCGGCTTAACTAGTAACCGCAACAAAGTCTAATGTGAGAGGTTAAGGCGCATTAAATTAATTAATGCCTCATGATTAGGGTTAAGTCATGGTCCACTTAATACTTAACCAATTTGGGCTTGGTAGATTAATCAGGGTTAAGTCGTGAACTCATCGTTACACTTAACCAAGTTAATCCATGATTAGCAAGAGGGTTAAACCGTACTTAACCCACTAGAAAAATCCTAGCAATGGGGGTCCACTCCAGCAGTAATCCCAAGTTTGTATCATCATGACCCTAGGGACTAGGCTAGGGTGGGGGCACGATTACTGGACTTGAGGTAAGTGACCAAAAGCGACGGCAGAGTGGTACGCCGGTGTAGTTCCGGGCGGACTTTTGGTCGTGCACATAGTCCGAAGCCGGGGAAAGCATGCACGGGTACCAGTAGATCGAGACTGTGCACTCATGTTTATGGTGTCCAGGGGTTGACATCCTAGGGCTTGATACACCCGACGGGAGACCCTGCACAGTCTGACTACAATTATGTTTGGGCCGCATTGACACCAACACGTGACGAGTTAGGCTTGGGGAGCCGATCGATTAGACCATTTGGTTGGACCTCGTATTAGGGTCAAGCCATGTTATTGGACCTCATATTAGGGTCGCTTTATGTTATTGGACCTCGTATTAGGGTCACTTCATGTTATTGGGCCAAAGCTTGGGCCAAGGGATCAATACTTGTTTATTCAAGTCATGTTAGTTTGCTAGTACACCTGTGGTGCAAAAACCTTAAACCTGATTATGCGATGACACCTTTATCTACCTTGTTAGTTAATCATCATGCTAGTATGTAGTTATCCTTATGTTCATCTCATTCATCTCAGCTTTCATCATGCCAGTTAACTTTATCAGTTTACATTGATTGTAATAGGGCTTACTCAGTCTTTTTGACTGACCTGTTTTTCTTTCGCCTCTTTTCTTCTGTTCCCCCCCCCCCCCCCCAGGTTCTCAGGGTGGGAATATTGGAGCTTAGCTTGGATTTCTGATCGCTTGCTTGTGGGATTTTAGCTCATGTACGGTCTTGACATGAAGCTAGCTATGGTTATCACTTATTTTGGGGATAGTACTTATGTATTTCAGTTTTTCAGTGATGTTGTTTTTATCTAGACTTGTGTATTTGGAAAATTGACATTATGTTGTACCAGACTTGTTTTGAAATAGTTTGAAATCTTCCGCTGTTTTACTTATCTTATTTACTTTGTTTACATATATACATATGTTCTTGTTCTGCCTTGATATATCATTATGCATGTTTACCTGATTCAAACGCCCCTCCAAAGTCAGAGTGCTTGCAAGAGCCACCCTGGCGGAGGTGGGGTGTTACATTTGGTATGAGAGCGAGGTTTACGAGAAGGAACAAAAAGGTTTTTAGAAAACTTTTGGAAAACTATTTTCAAAACCAAGTATAAAGTATTTTCCAAAGAAAAGTCTAGTTTATTTTAAAGGCTATTCCCCAAAAAGCCATTAGCAAAATTCCTTCGTTTTTCCTCCATTCTGAATCTGTCTTTTTCTTCGTTTTCAGTATGGCCGATAACTTTGCCATTCCGGAGGGAGTACACGTACCTGTTTGGTATAGGAGACTTTTGGAGGCTAGGGCGACCGAAGCCGGCCCCACAGATGTTCCTCCTCCTCCGGTAGTTAATGTTCCTCCTCCTCCTGTCGCTGAGGTTCCTCTTCCTCCTCCCCCTCAGCATCTTCAAGCTGACCTCACAAAGATTTGCAAAGACTTTAAGGCAATGGGTTGCAAGAATTTCATTGGAACCGAGACTTTTGTAGAGGCCAGGAATTGGTTGAAAGAAACCGAAGATCTTTTTGCCTTCTTTGATATAGATGACCGTAGGAAGATTTTATTGGCAGTGTGGTTGCTAAAGGAAGAAGCTGCATATTGGTGGGTGGTCACCACCGCTACTAGGCCAATTGAGACTTGGGATGAATTTCGGGGAAAGTTTGGACTAAGGTTCCTATCGCTAAAGCAAGGGGACATGACCATTAGGGAATACGTGGATAAGTTTAACTGACTTGCTCGATTCGGTTTAGACTTGGTTAACACAGCTCAGAAGAAGGCCCTATACTTTGCTCTAGGATTAAACGAGCCATTACATGGTTTAGCCATGTCTCATATACCTTTGGGGGCAACTTTCGAGAGTTTGGTGAATATGGCCCTACTCAATGAAGAGAATAGGAGTGACAAGAAGGAGGAAAAGTCTAAAGATAAGAAGGAAAAAAGGTGCTTTACTTGTGGAAGCTCGACTCATCTAAACAAGGATTGCAGAAAAAGGAAGGGCACTTGCTTTAACTGTGGAGAAATGGGACACTTCACTAGGGATTGCCCGAAGAAGCAAGGGCAAGGCCAGGGTCAGACTCAGCATGCTGGACCTTCGGGAGGGCAAGTTCACGCTCTCAATGCCGCTCCAGTTCCCGATCGAGGTAGTATTTCTGTTGAAAGTCTTGTTTACATTTCTGATTTTCCTGTTCGTACTTTGTATGATTCTGGTGCATCGCATAGTTTATTTCATCTGGTTTAGTTGAGGGTTTGCACCTAAGTACTAGTCTAGTTAATGATCCCGTGTGTGTTTCAAATCCAATTGGGGGTTCCGCCCATTTGTCTATTATCTACGTGGATTTGAAAATCTCTATCTTGAGTATAGAATTCTCGCGTGATGCTTATATTCTCGGTTTCATGGGGTATAGGTTGATTTTTGGGCATGGATTGGTTGTCCAGTTTTGGAGCCATTCTTGATTTTTGAGCATAGGGTTGAGAGGCTCATGACTCGCCTCGGTAATACCCTAAAAATTTCTAGTAACCCTATGAGTCCCGTCATGTTGTGTTATCTTGAATCTCTCAACTCGTCTATCGATAGTTTGCAATCGGTGAGGGTGGTCCGAGAATATCCTGATATCTTGGGTGAAGTGAAGGGGGTTACCCCTAAACGAGAGATAGATTTCCGCATTTATCTGGTTGATAATGCCAAGATGGTTTTGTGGCCGGTTAGGCACATGGCCCCGCAAGATGAGAGTTAAGAAAGCAAGTCAAGGAGTTGCTTGAGAAGAACTTCATTAGATGAAGTATATCTAAATGGGGAGCGCCTGTAGTATTTACTACCAAGGCAGATGGTTCTCTTCGACTTTGTGTTGATTATCGTGAGTTAAACAAAGAGAATAGACAACCATTGCCAAGGATCGATGGTTTGTTTGATCAGCTTGTAGGAACATCTGTTTTCTCTTGATCTTGCTACTAGATTCCATCAGCTCAGAGTAGCTGAGGATAGTATAGGCAAAACTGCGTTCAGAACTCCAGATGGATTCTTAGAATGGCTGGTCATGCCATTCGGTTTAACTAATGCACCCGCCTACTTCGTGGACTTGATGAGTAGGGTGTCTAGGGAGTTCCTGAACGAGTTTGTGGTAGTCTTTGTAGAAGATATCCTGACTTTCTTAATGAACGAGGAAGAACATGCTAGACATCTCAAGGAGGTGATGGATACGCTTAGAGCGCATCAGTTGAAAGCCAAGTCCTCCAAATGTCATTTTGGAGAAAAAGAAGTTAGATTTCTTGGGCACATAGCATCTAAGCAAGGCTTAGCGGTGGATCCCGCTAAGGTAGTTGCAGTTCAGGATTGGAAGACTCCAAGGAATGCAACCGAAGTAAGAAGTTCTCTCAGTTTAATTAGTTAGTTAGCGTCCCTTGAGCTTAGACCTACCCTTCTGGATCAAGTAGGGACTTCACAGAAAGAAGACCCGCAGTTAGTCGAGATCATGGACAAGTTGATTCGAGGCGAGATGGTAAGTCACCTCGCTATAGATGACAAGGGATGGTTAAGACGCGATGAGAGAAAGAAGGCTCTTGAAGATGCACATCACTCGAGGAGGTGGCCGAGTTTGTCCCAAGGTGCATGTTGTGCCAACAGGTTAAAGGCCAAGTCATAGAAGCCCGGTGGGCTATTATATCCATTGGAGGTCCCCGCAATGGAAGTAGTAAAGTGTCACGAAGGATTTCGTGGATGGACTGCCTAGGTCAAGGAAAGAGAATACGAGCATGTGGGTCATAGTAGGTAGACTCACGAAGAGTGCTCATTTCACTCCGGTAAAGAGCGAAAGGACTGCATCATAACTAGCGACAGTTTACTTTCAAGAAATAAAGCGGTTGCACGAGGTTCCCTAAAGGATAGTTAGTAACCATGACTCAATCTTCACTAACCAGTTTTGGGATAGTCTGCGGGAATTCATGGGCAAGCAACTGAATCTAAGTACGGCCTACCATTCGCAGGCGGATGGTTCATTTCGTTCAAGCATGAGTTATAGAAAATCACGTTGGTAAGAGCAATTGGCAACGTGGATTGGTATTTTCAAGAAAAGTTCTGCTGCGTGGAATACTTTATAGTAAGTAAACGAGATCCAGGATTCACTGATGAATTTTGGAGAGCTTGCATGAAATCATGAGGTCATAGTTATGTTTAAGCCAAGAATGATAGAAGAGTAAGTGAAAAAGGAAGACGAGAGGCGACAATGAAATGGGTTCCAACTCATATTTGGAAATAAGAGTTAAGAAGCTAAGAAATCAGGAGGTAAAAGACGGTCAAAGCACAGTGGAGTTAAAGCTCAAGGAAATGTGACTTAGAAGATTGAAGGCTGGATACGCGCATCATATCTCTTTTTAAGAGCATATCCTTGATCCTTGTTTTCCAGTGGAACTTACTTGCATGTTATCTTTTTACATATATCCTCTCGGTCACATTCTCGGTCCTATTTCTATCGGGAGGTATGACTTATTGGCTAGTAATACATGTCAGGGTTTGAAGGGGTCCGTTAGGTTGACTAAACCTTTTGGGCTTTTATAGAATATGAGTTGGGTTAGGAAGGGATTTCTTGTAATCCGAAAGGAGTATATCCTGCTTATCTTCCTGATCTCTTTGTAGCATATCTTTCTTTCGCTGTCTATATCGTGTTAATCTTGTCATGAGAACCTTAGGTAGAAACCCTTTGGATGAAACATGTATTTGAAACATGTTATGCTTGATGGTTTCAAGTGGTTGCAAGTGTTTGCAAGTGGTTACTCGTGGATGCATTATACACGTTAGGCACTAGATCAGCTCACACACTCCTCATATTGCATATGCATGAGTGTTTACGCTTATTCATGGATGAAAATTTTTGTGTTATCACATGGATGTTGCATATAGATGTATGTTATGTGCACACATATAGATGTTATACATTATGTTAGGAATTGCATACATATGGATTCATTTCACTAACATAATTTGCATTGATGATATTTGCATTAGATAAGTACATATACACACACCTTTGCATATATTCATGGAACATTTAGAATCTTGTAAGGACAATGATTGCTCGTGGATGATGTTTTGAGTAGATGGATGTTGGATGGTAGGATATTTTCTTCCTAACTTAGAGATTTCGGGGACGAAATCCTTTAAGGAGGGGAGAATGTAACAACCCGTATTTTCAATAACCTGTTATAACGTAAATCGAGGCAGAATTTAATTTATAAATCTGAATCAAGGGAAACGGGCTATGCCATTGCGTTCGTCTCGGAAAAATACGCGAAATAGAGTCCGAGTTTTCGAAAATCGGAGTCCGTATGACCCGATTAAGGCCCAACGAAGTTTTCAGAAAATTTCAAAGTAAAAACAGATTTCAAATTCAAGTTTGAATTTGGAAATTAGGGTAAGATTGGGCCAGGCGGAAAAATTCCCGCCAGAGCACCCAAGTCGACAGCCCTGTCGACTTGGGAGTCGACTTGGTTGGACCCAAGTCGACAGCCCTGTCGACTTGGGAGTCGACTTGGTCCAACCGGACAGTTTTGCCTGGTGCACCATTTTGGGTTTGTGTTGAGTTTGGGGGCCAGATTCGGTTTTAAGGGCTGAGATTGGAACTAGGGTTTAATCCTAAGGCTAGAACTAATCCTAATCTCTATAAATAAGCCCCTAACCTAACCCTAAATCATCATTATTCATTCAATAACTAAACTATGGCAAAATCATTCCTCTCATGACCTCCACTCTCTTCATAAAATTCCTAAATAAATTTGTATGAGAGATTTTGCATGCATACAAGTGTTTTCAAGCTTGTATGAGCATCATTAGCTTGCATTCAAGTCAAGTTTCCATATTTACATCATAAAGCAAGGGTTTTTATTGATTTGGAGCTTGCATTTTGGGTCTATTTGATTGCATAAGGGCTTTGTCATATTTTTGTGTCTTCATAAGCATTGTAAGCCCTATTCTACTTTCATATTTAAACTCTAAAGTTAAATGAATGATGCAAGTATGCCATGTTATGATATGCAAGTTTATCATGTTATGTTATGCAAGTTTGCCATGTTATGATATGCAAGTTTATCATGTTATGTTATGCAAGTTTGATATGCAAGTTCGTCATATGATATGCAAGTATGTTATGCAAGTTTGGGATGATCATTTTGTTCATGTTATCATGTTATGCAAGCTTATCTTGAGTATATGGACATAAAGCTTCAGGCTTTATGCTCAAGGTTGCATTTTGATAACATGTAAGTTATCATATCTCTTATGATAACTTGCATGTGAGGCTAAATGCGAACTTATGGCCATTTCTACATGTCATTTATCACCATGTATCACCAATATGCTAAGTTTGGTTTTATGCATGCTTTTGAGGCCTAAAAATGTAATATGCAAGTATATGAACATATGTACATTTCATATGCCACCATGTTAAACTTGTGGCTTCAACACCTTTATGTCATGATTATGCCAAGTTCCCTCTTTCTATCCTTTATGCGCTATTGCGATATGTAAGCGATGGGATTGCGTTTGGGGTTGGGTAAACTTAAAAGACATAAAAACATAAGCTTGGGAATTTACCTATTAAGTTAGGTCTACCCTTTGGGAATTTACCTATTAAGTTAGGTCTACCCAAATGCTTGAAAACTTGTAACATGTTTTGGAAACATGATGGACATGACACTTAGAAAATATAAGTGTGACCAACTCGAGGTTGGGTTGAGTTTGTAGTGTAAACCTACCCGGAACCGACCGGCTTAACTAGTTGCTACAAACAATAGGACCCAATGTGAGAAGTTGGTCATGTTGTACCTTGAACCCGAGGTTAGACCAAGTTGTGGTGTAAAGCTACCCGGAACCGACCGGCTTAACTAGTAACCGCAACAAAGTCTAATGTGAGAGGTTAAGGCGCATTAAATTAATTAATGCCTCATGATTAGGGTTAAGTCATGGTCCACTTAATACTTAACCAATTTGGGCTTGGTAGATTAATCAGGGTTAAGTCGTGAACTCATCGTTACACTTAACCAAGTTAATCCATGATTAACAAGAGGGTTAAACCGTACTTAACCCACTAGAAAAATCCTAGCAATGGGGGTCCACTCCAGCAGTAATCCCAAGTTTGTATCATCATGACCCTAGGGACTAGGCTAGGGTGGGGGCACGATTATTGGACTTGAGGTAAGTGACCAAAAGCGACGGCAGAGTGGTACGCCGGTGTAGTTCCGGGCGGACTTTTGGTCGTGCACATAGTCCGAAGCCGGGGAAAGCATGCACGGGTACCAGTAGATCGAGACTGTGCACTCATGTTTATGGTGTCCAGGGGTTGACACCCTAGGGCTTGATACACCCGACAGGAGACCCTGCACAGTCTGACTACAATTATGTTTGGGCCGCATTGACACCAACACGTGACGAGTTAGGCTTGGGGAGCCGATCGATTAGACCGTTTGGTTGGACCTCGTATTAGGGTCAAGCCATGTTATTGGACCTCATATTAGGGTCGCTTCATGTTATTGGACCTCGTATTAGGGTCACTTCATGTTATTGGGCCAAAGCTTGGGCCAAGGGATCAATACTTGTTTATTCAAGTCATGTTAGTTTGCTAGTACACCTGTGGTGCAAAAACCTTAAACCTGATTATGCGATGACACCTTTATCTACCTTGTTAGTTAATCATCATGCTAGTATGTATTTATCCTTATGTTCATCTCAGCTTTCATCATGCCAGTTAACTTTATCAGTTTACATTGATTGTAGTAGGGCTTACTCAGTCTTTTTGACTGACCTGTTTTTCTTTCGCCTCTTTTCTTCTGTTCCCCCCCCCCCCCCCCAAGGTTCTCAGGGTGGGAATATTGGAGCTTAGCTTGGATTTCTGATCACTTGCTTGTGGGATTTTAGCTCATGTACGGTCTTGACATGAAGCTAGCTATGGTTATCACTTATTTTGGGGATAGTACTTATGTATTTCAGTTTTTCAGTGATGTTGTTTTTACCTAGACTTGTGTATTTGGAAAATTGACATTATGTTGTACCAGACTTGTTTTGAAATAGTTTGAAATCTTCCGCTGTTTTACTTATCTTATTTACTCTATTTACATATATACATATGTTCTTGTTCTGCCTTGACATATCATTATGCATGTTTACCTGATTCAAACGCCCCTCCAAAGTCAGAGTGCTTGCAAGAGCCACCCTGGCGGAGGTGGGGTGTTACAGGTGATATACACCCTAATGGGAGCGACCCACTTAGCCATGCTGCCTGCCCGATTTCTGTCATTTCCCGGTTGATGAGGCTTGAGGTCATTACGTATCTTTTGACGGATCATACATTCATTCACTTTGAATGCCACATCGTCATACCCGCCAAATCACAAATTGATTTCCTCAAAAATACCACGGGTATAAAGCTAAGAGAAACGAATTTCTCCCCAGCAAACGTAAGTACGTTTGAAGATATCAACTTACGCGATCCGTTGGATATACTCTGTCGGACATTTGTCCATTCACGTTTGTCCTGGGATTGGACAAACCGAAGGCACTATTCTGTAAACAGGATAGCCCTTGCATAAATCCGTCTTCAATATTTGATCGCAATGCTAACGTCCATATAGAGTGGTTTTCAGATAATATATCTGATCCCGGTCTCTCCGTTTTGACGATGGAAGAATGGTCAAAAACTTCGATAGTCGGTGATTTAACTATCAAAGAAAAACAGGTGTGCAAACAACGATATTATTTCCAGATGGAAATTCTATCGATCAATCAACATTCAACATTCATCCTTTTAATTTAATTTATCATTAATTCATTCATTTCCCATTTCTATATACTCAACACCTCTTATTCCCTAAATTTATGAAATATACGTCATCAATCATTGGAAAACATTTCCATCTCTGTTTCATGTATCACTGTCATTCCAGTATTCTTTCTCATTAACATTTCATTTTCTATGATAAGAAAATATCTCTGATTATATTTGGAAAATGTTTCCAAAATGTATTCATTTGATTTAAACGAATGTTTAAATAAAATATCACTAAGCCACTTTAAACCATTTTACTCATTGACTAAATTCACTTAATCAATCTTCACTATCGAACCTTACCCATCCCTTAGTTAAAAATGAAGTCAATCAAGTTGGGGTATAATTACCTCTCAAACCTTAACTGAACAACATTTCTAACCTCGAAATAGACAAAGCTCACCCTTCAAATATTTAACAAACTTCCTTACGAAACTCTAGGATTCTATTTATGAATCCACTTCTTTATTTTAAAACATTGGTTATAACTATAGCATATAATCCCTTCTTCCTAAATACCTAACTTCAAAATATAACTTTTATTCCTTAATTTAACTAAATAACTAAACCACTAATTTATAAAAAAAAAGTAAACTTTGATTAAACCAGAAAGTAAATATTACTTTCCCGAATTCGATATAATCGAATTTAATGTATAATTCTCTTTTCGAATAATCTCTATTCGATAACTCCTTTTCGAATAAACTATATTCGATAACTCTTTCTTCGAATAACTACATTCGAATAGCTTTCTATGAATGATTTACATTCGATTAACTTTCTATGAATGATTTACATTCGATTAATCTCCTTTCGAATAAACTATATTCGATTAACTCCTTTAATTTTATTCGAATAAACTATTTTGAATAACTCCTTTGGTTTAACTCATTTGGATTAACTCAGTTTGATTAACCCATTTTGACTAACTCAACTCGATTAACTTACTTGATTAACCTAACTTATTTAATTCAACTTATTTAACTCCTATCTAATAACTAATATTCGATTTATTTATATTCGAATAACTATGTCTGTTTAACTTTATTTCGAACGGCTAATATTCGATTTAACTCCATTCGCTTGACTCTAGATCGTAGCGATCACAATGGTTACGCCTGATTCCCTCAGGAAACATCCGACCGCCCGTAGGCTATCCGCAGCCCTGCGAATTACGCTAGCAGTCGTACGAAATGGCGACTCATCCTAAATAACTATGTTTGACTAACTCTATCTCAATTAACAACATTCGATCAACTGTAATTGAATAACTAATATTCAATTAATTCTAATTCGATTAACTCTATCGAATTAACTCTAACTGATTAACTCCTAATCGACTAACTCTTCGTCCATATCCAGTTTTCAAATATCGATGTTGAAATCGACATTTACTTCTCAATATAAGTCCTGACTTATATATTCTATTTATCCAATGATAAACATTTCATTTAATTTATAAAATATTATTTATAATTTTATCTTGTCAATCTATCGGTCAGAATAGATTCTATTTAAAATCATTGCTTTAAATCCATATCATGTTGTACCCGTGTGCGAAGCACGGGTTTAAAACTTTCAAATGTAAAATTTTCCTTTATACAATTCTAGTCACCTTTCAAGTATTTCCTTTTAAAATCAATTTATTTACAAAATAAATCCCTTTTCAATTCTATTTTTTCTATAAAATATTTTAATTTATAAAATCTATTAATTTTATAAGTAATTCCTTTGATAATCTAACTATTTCCTTTCTATTTATTTTACACATATTTCCTCTTTCTATTCTATTTATTTTCAAATAAATATCCCTTTTCAATTCTATTTGTAAATAGTTACAAATATTTCTTTTTTTAATTCTATCAATCTGATTAACAAATAAACATTCCTTTTTAATCTATTTATTTTCTAAATAAATATTTTTCTTTTTATAAAATCTTTGAATTTATAAATATTTCTTTTTCAATATAACATTGAAAATTCCTTTTTTTAACATTCCAGTATTCCTTATGGTATTCAACGCACCATATAACAATGATCGGTATCATTCAACCATATGAAATCAACAACAGAGTTCATATCACTTCATATAGCACAATATATGAAAAACCATAAAATAAATGTTGAGGAACCCAGTTGGGTCCCTCCGACATGTTTCCCTGCATCCACAGATGTTAAACAATAAAATTAACATCAATTTTCATTTCACTATGAAATATTCTGCTAAACAGAATCAATATTTGATTAACGATTTATATCTATATCGTTATCTATTTTTTCAATCAACTGACTAGCAGTTCAACCAAATCGCCAACACACAGCAAACAACCATTATTTATCAGTTATAAAAATACGTTATAAAAATATAACTGAGAAGAGTTAGTGAGTTTTACTCACATTGGTCAGTGATCGTTAAATAACGATATATCGATCATTGATTTGATCCAGGCATTAAATTTCACCATAAATCCAAACGAGTCCCAATTCACTCTTGGTCAGTTCCATGGCGTAGCCGCCGTCCATACGATCCCAACGGATCTGACCGTTCGAAATTCTGATAACGTATGGATTAGTTATTGATTTTACAAGTTTCATATATATTTAATATAAATACTTGGTTTGTTTTCTACTTGGGCTTTACCTTGAGTTTCCCGGCCCATCTCCCTTTTAAAACCCAACCTGTTTCCTTTTCTTCCTCAGCTCCAGGTCTCGGCTTCAACAAAAAATTCGACAGCCATTACCTAATTTCAGTTCCAACCATCTCTCTCTCGACTTCACTAAACTTAAAACCAAGCTTACCATCCTTCATCTCTATGAAAACCGCACCTTACCATACACTCAATTTCAAGCTCGCACCCACGGATGATTTTCCGACTTCCACGCAGATTTCGAAAATACCCAGTTCAGGTGCGACTGAAATCCCCCTCGTTCTTCACCAAATCTTGCTAACACATGCTTTTCCTCATAGTCAAGCCAAATACGATCATGAAATCGATCAACTCTTCCCTAAATTCCAGATTTTCCGAACCCTAGTTGGCCAAGGACCACGGTGTATTTGTTCGATCTTTGAAAAGAAGCATCGCAACCCATAAACTTGGTATCATGTTGAAGAGTATACCACGAGGAATCAGAATATGTTCATATGAAGATTTCTAGGATTTTACATGAATTTTAAATGGTTTTTGAAGTAGGGATTTTCATGTGGAAAATAATCTGGTGGAGGCACAATTTCTTTTGACTGCTGAAGAAAGTAGTTTAGAGTTAGGAAAGTTTAGGAATATATATAGGTGATTTTTAATATATTTTTATTCGCTTATTATATTTATTTTATCGTATCGCTGCTTATGATTGTTGTTTAAAAATTACTGTGATCACACACAATACCCAAAAATTACGAAAATTGACATGCAGCTACAGTTCGACATTTTGAACCCAACGAAACTGGTTTCGTCGAATTCCGACTTCGTATGCTCACACAGCGTATTTTTAACTGTCCGAATATCGACTGTTTTTCACATTAAAATTCTGTACGGCCACACAGTGACCCTAAAAATCACAGAAATTGGAATCTAACAATAATTTAATATTGTGGATCCAAAAAAATTAGTTTTGTCGAATTCTGAGGTCGTTTGAAAATCTGGCTATTTTTAAAGCTCTAAATAACCCATTTAAATATATAAATATATTTAAAAACATTTAAATTTAATATTTAAAAATAAATATTATCGTATATATTCACAACAGAATATCAAACTGCTACACTGGGATTTATAGCTCGATATTTCAAATCCAGTGTTACATCGATATTCAATTTATATTTAAAAATCCATTTTAAAATATAAATAAATCGATATAAATTATAAAGGAATTCCATAGCGACTTTTCTAAAATTTGATTTGGACATACATAAAAATCTACACTACGAAATCCCGATTTTTCTCTTCCATTAGAAAAATATACTTCACTAGTTCCTAACGTTTCTTGTTTTACAGAAATCCGACTTAAAACGGCTTCTGTATATTCGTTTGAAGTTCGAATCGCGAACTGCTGCGCCATTTCGAGCTCGATTATAATTATATTATAATTATACGTTCAAACTATTGTTAAATAATATATTCGCCAATATAATTCGACTCTAAACTGATATATATTTTAAATAATCCAATTCACACTATATTGTAAATTCCACTACACTTGCTTATTTCTGAATTAAATATATTATTCTATTATTTATTTTAATTAAAAAATCCATATAATTTAAATCCAACGACCATTCAATTCTAATTCAATATTTAAATAATTAAATAACTTAATTATAATACCAAGAAAAATGCGGGTCGTTACAACTTTGCCATGTAAAATGACTCTACTGTGTATACGATAAACTACGTTAAATAGGGTTTGAACATGATTAAAATCCCAGTTAGGCATATTAAATTATGATTAGTCATACTTAATTACGACAAGGCATTCTTCAAGACATGGTCACACACATTATAATATAGGGATAGGCTAGTTATGATATACGGTTTACTCAAATGGTCACTTCATTAGTAAACTAGGCACGTTGTAAATTTGTTTACGAAATGTTGAATATAATATTAGTTATATTAATACATAATGATTATAGGCATTGTTATCATTTTCGTTCAGGAAATCTTCCTCGCCTTATTGTTCCTTGTTCTTCCTGTTGTGTATATACCCTTCGCTCCTCTCCATTTGACCTCATACAACGCGCCTCTTCTGCCATGCTTTACCCCAGGATCGCTATGCCGACCTGGAGCCACCCTTTCCTTCCTCCGCCATGCACGATACTCAATCCACCTACTCACCTGGCCATGCACGCCATTGTGCCAACCCCCAACAAACTGCCAACATCCTCGCAACCTCCAGTTTCATCCTCGAGGCCACCAGCTCATCGTCGCTAGCACCCCGCCACCGTAACATCACCAGTCACCATACGCCTGCACACTGCTCGACCTCGACCTCCAGTACAGCGTGCCACCTGCTTCTTCGCCCAGACACAGTGCTCAACTCCCACCCCTGATCACAATGTGCTTCTTCATTTGGCAACCCCTCATTTCCACTTTGTTGAACACTCCTTCTAGCTTATCAGAAAAAGAGAGCAGCTCCCTTACCCCACTGTTTTTCTTCAATCTACTTTGTCAATAACCGCCTGGTAGCTTAACGCACGTGTTTTCGAAAGCTTTGATTTGTTTTGAGAGAAAATGGCACGGTATTGGTTTCATGGAGGGCGGTTTCTAGTTTTAAGAATGGAGGAGAAAAGGTTTTTATTTTTATTTTTATTTGATACAATGGTTTCATTTCGCTGTTGGAAAAGAACAATAATAAACGTGATACAGGCTACAGCTATATGTAGGTGAATTGGAACTTTGGATAGAAACGATGTACATTCGGTAGGCATCTATGGTAGCTGTATGAATTTCTTTTCATTAAGCTGAGATGTTTTTCATGTAACAGGGATGTGAGAAGACTAGGGTAACAATGTAATAGAGGGTAGGCACATGCATTGTTTTTAATGGTGCGTTAGTGCACATAGTATACGCGGGTACAAAGAATAGGGTAGCACGTTGGTAATTTATTCCTTTGGGCATAAGTAAATACTAAGTTAGGCGTTTTAACATCTGACATGTGATGGTAACAATTGTCTGCTGCAAAATAGGGAAAAGGCTCATTTACTTACCAATAAAGGCATAGGATAGGCATAACTAGGGTTATGATAGACGTTATACGTAGAAAATAAGAAATGGGTATAGTTTTATTAATATTTTATTACATTAAAACTTCGTGTTAAACTATCGTATTAAAACCACCACAATCGACTTTTGTTTTTCGATAAAAATGCTAATCCTAGAATATAAAAAAAAATCCGGACACGATGGGACAAGTTTCGTAAAATTTCGAGGTCGTTTGTGAAAAATCCTTTATAAATCACAGGCTAAAAATCACATATTTAAATTTCCCATGATCAGAAAATAACTCCAATCAACTTGAAACTTTGAAATAATACTAAACCTTTACCTCACAGATCCAATGAAATTTATTTCGTTAAAATCGGAGTTCGTTTGACCAGTAGTTTATTCCTTTAAAGTTACCCCTGTCTAATTATATAAACGATTTAAATAAAACGGAGACGTTTTTGGCTACCGAAGTCACATACGACATCCGTTTTCCATAAAACTTGATTTTCTTACAATAATTTAACGATACGGTTCTGATGAAACTAATTTCATCGAAAACTGAGATCGTTTGCAAAAATGGTTATTTTTAACGTTTATATAATATTGAATAAATATTATATAAATTCCCAAATAAATCAATTAAATAATAATTAATTATTTTCATTATATATATCCAAACATAATATATATACAACTTTGAATATAAATTATACAACTCAATATCGTCAATTACGAGTTAAAACGGTATCCAAATTATATTAAAAATCCTTTTTAAACGTTATATTTTAATAACGATTTTCCATAGCGACTATTTCAAAATTTGAATTGGACATAACTAACAATCTATAATATGAAAATCTGAATTTTTCTCTTTTATATGAAAATTATAATTAACAAGATTTGAACATTTCTTGTTTCACAGAAATCCTACTTAAAACGGATTCTATATATCCAGTTAAAGTTCAAAACTCAATATTATGAACTATCGTGCCATTTTGAGCTCGATTTAATTTAAATATAAATTAACATTCAAACTTCGTTTTAATAATCGAATTAAATATCAAAAACCAATAATATTCCAAATTAAATATTTAAAACAATAATTTAAATTAAATATTTGGCTACCAAAAATACGGGACATTACACGTTTCTTCGTGGTGTGGCATAGAGATGATGAGCCAAAACTATGTGTGAATTTTCATGACATTCGAAGTTGGATTGTGATGGGCCGAAGGCTGATTACTCGAGATATGAATGGACCGGCAGAAGATTCAACACGAACGTCGAAATGATTGGAGAATGGATGAAGGATATGCTCGAGATAAAGATGGATAGTGGCTAACTATTTAGCCAAAATTTGGCTAGGTAGATGGGTCGGCACCGATCCATAGGGAAGGCCTGGTTCGGTGATTTTTAGGGAGCTTGACTATGGAGGCTTCCAGGGGTTGCAGGTGAAGTTTGGGTTGAAATGGACTTCAGATGATCGATGTGAAACCCAATGATTGATGGTGCTTCGATTGTGAACTTGCAATGTAGTGGTCGGAGCCGGATTTATGTGATACTGGTCGTGATTTGGTATACGATTCGGTATGATGATGGATTAACAGGATGAGGTTCAATCAGGGATGATAATGGAATGTTTTGAGAAATGGATTGAGTCACTAAGTCAAAATGCTTGATAGATTTGATGCACCAAGGAATCGTCGGTAAAAGTGTTCTGGCATACTCAAAGCAGGGGTATCGTGGGGATGCCCATAGAATCAAATTCGATAGATTGTGTACACTAGGCAGTCATGATGGGCCTAGTTGTCTTCGTCGAGTAAGGCAAACATACGAGTCACAATGGTGTATGGTAGTTTGGCTAGAACCGGGGTTTATTCCGTTAGCCCTTTGTATCATTGAAAGCAAATTCATTTATTGATGAATTCAAGGCTGCAGTCGGTGATAGCTAGGATAATGGATGTTATGGATGTTATAGTTGATTTTTTTACTTTCTTCTTAGTTTTCTCTGGGTAGGCTATCACCGTAGGACGTAGAAGAGAAGTGGGATTGGGGGTGTTTTTCCTATTTTGTAATGGCATGTGATAGATGGTTTTCACGTGTTAATTTGTTGGTTGTTGGGCTGATCGGATGGTTGATCCGACTATACTCATATTATCATATGTAACTGTTGTTAGTTATTTTTTCTCTCACTAAGACTATTGTATGACTCAAGTTTTTATGTTTCCCTCTTATTACTATGGGTTGTTCATTAATGCTGTTGAAGAGCAGAATAAGTAGCAGTTAGCAGGTTTGGTGCTGTTGATACTGTGCGGTGACGAACAGAAGGATGGCATACTATTACTACCTATTTAGATATTTCTTTTCTATTTCCGCTGAATGTTGATGGTTACTGAGACTGTGCGGGATGTAGTGAGGCAGATTGTATTCAGAGATACATGTACTCAGATGTGATGTACTTGAGATTCTATGTTTTTATGAAGATTTGATTTTCCGTTCAGTTATGCTTCGCTACAATATCGTGTTGTATATTTTATTATTATATATTATCCATTCTCTGTGAGTTATACAACAAGTTTCATTTTGAGTTATTTTACCCTGATGATCATCCCATATCAGCCTGACACGTCATACAGCACACCATTCCATAGTTTGGTGCAACAGGTATGGGCAGTCGTCACAGATATGAACAAAACAACGATAGCTAAATTATTAAGTCAGAAATATGGATACAAAAATGAATCTGAAAGATTGGCAGTTTTGATCTAAAAATATTCAAAATCAGGAAAATTGTAGCTATTTCAATTTTACACAATTAAAAAGAAAAGGTGAATTCCGACTACCTAACAGAAAGTTATGACCACTGCATCACAAGTTAAAATTCTGAAGAAGAAAAAAACAAAAAAAAAGGTCAAAGGGAAAAGCGATCATGGCTAGGGTTTTCTGATGGAGACTGCTTGCTGAAGGTGGAGGAAAGTCGGATAGGTGTGATTAGGTCAGTGGTGAAGGTTATGGCCAAGGGTAGGATGGGCAGCAAAGTTTTGACTGAAAAGGAAGGTGGTTGTTTGCACTTTTAGATATAGGTTTTCACAATTCCAATATATATTAAACCTTGAAATTAGAATGCATTAGAAAATATAAATAAAGATTATGATTCAATTAGAAAAAAAATAGTATTTACATGGGATTGATTTGCAAAATAAATAAACATCAGATTGAAAGACATTTTTGAAGAGAAGGAAGGAAAGGAAAAAGGAGAATGACAGAGAGCTTCAGGGAAATGAAAATGGGAAGTTGAGAAAAATAACACGTACTTTTATTTCTCCAAAATACTTTTGAAATTCAAACGTAAAATTATTAATGAGGTGTGAGGTAGCAAAACTTTCCCAAAAAGCCAAAAAAATATCTCAATGATGAGTAAAAGATGACATGTAAGTATGAACACACAAAATGTCTATTTGCGCGTTTTAGACATTGTAAATCTCATATTTAGAACAAACGAAAGCGGATTTTGACGAAAAGAAAAATGTTGGTCAACTCAGAATTTAGAGCAGAATCATAAAAAAATCAAAATTTGATAACTTTTAAATTTAGCTTGAATTCAAATTTTAACAAAAATTGACTTTTTTATAAAAATTTAGGTAGTGTTCGGTTTATTTTGAGTTTTTAGATTTCAGCATTAATTGCTAAGCATTTGAAGTACAACGGAGGGGACAGAGGGATGATGGATGAAATAATTTGTTATCGTCTTTCCATTATTTCTTAAAATATGGAAAATAATAAAAAGTTGTTTTCGGTTTTGTGTGTTAAATCCATTTTTGTAAAACGGTCGTTTTTCATGATATATGTGCGTCATTCGTACTTTTGTGTGCGCAAAAACTCAAAATTAAAAACTATAAACCGAACGCACCCTATTTTTCACTTTCCAACTCACAAAATAAGTGGAACTGAAAACTGTACATCTGATTTTAATTAAAAATCTATACATACGATGACAGAAAGAAGGCTACTTTGATGCAATATCCTTAATATTATAATAAAAAACACTTACAGATGTTTGGAAAAATATTTATCTTTTGTTAATGATATAAAAGGCCGACGATAGATTTAGACAAATAATTTATGCATTATTTCAAAAAAAAGGGGTATCGAAGCAAAACTGTGAAATTATTTCCTAGCGACTATATATACACACACACATACATAACTATACGAAGAATTAAAGGAAGAAATAAGGCTATTTTGCAGAACATTTACTAATACTTTTTGTTGGTAATCTGAAAGGCTAATGATAATTTAAGACGTAAAAAATTTAAATAAGCTATATTGTAATATACCTTGATTAACCTAGAATTGTGAACTGAAAATGTGTCATCATCACTTCCATAAACTATCATACAGCTCGCCAGACTATTTCACACATGTGATAGGTCAATAATAGATGCACTATTATTACAAAAATAAAAGCCAAAATAAAACATTTACACCAGTGTCATATGCCTTACTGGATACTAATGGTAATTTTTTCAATTTGATGTCCCATATCAATACAAAAGCCAAGAGTCAAAATATATATTACAAAATTTGACTAAGAAATGAGAATTAGTAGTGAATGGTATATTATTGATGTTGAGGTGCCAGTGCTCACATGTGTTAAGAACTTAAGATTAATGGGAGGACAAACTGAACCAAAAGAAGGAGCACTATACTAACCATACTACCTAATTCCATACAGTAAGCACACTAACCAAGAATTGGCACCCTATCTTAAATCAAACACATCAAGATCTAATAATTAGTTCCTCAGCTAAGTGAGAATTTTGAGTAGTTTAGGAAGAACATGAAGTTATATTTTGGACATTTTCTTGAACTTATTCAATTTACAAAACAATTCCACCAGAAATTAAGGCATGAAAAAAGGAGACCAAATCCTCTGTACCTAAAATCCCCTACTCCCCTCTACCCAACCAATCAACATCTCTGATTTTCGCTTTTTTGCAATTAAGCCGAAAGGAAAAAAAGGCTTAATTGCCAAAAGGTGGAATTCAGGGGGTCGTGATTGGTTGGATATAGGGGGATAGTGGATTTTGGGTACAGGGGATTTTCTTCCTGAAAAAAGTTTTAAAAGGTAAATATTTTTTATTCATTAATCTTAAAATACAAATTCGGTGTGCGCATTGAGTTGCTTAGTGCAATTTTGCACTATGTTATTCAGTGCACACTGAGTGACTCATTGCAGGTTTAACAGTGTTAAAACTCAGTATGTCATATTAAGTCAACTCAGTGCAAAACTGCACTGGGTTAATTCAATGAAAAACTGCACTGTTTTCATTATGGGGATTGAAGAATGCAACTTTTTCTTTAAAATGACTCTTTGTTCTTGTATGTATTTATAATCTTTTCACCATCTCAGAGAGTATAGCATGTGGAGACTAAAAAGAGTACAAAATGAAGCTTTTTAAAGCAAACAAATTTATGGCTTGAAATTTCTTAACAGCACATGTATCACATCTTATTGTAAAATTTGGTCAAAGAACACACAAATACTCAATAAAAAATAATCTCATACTATAATAAAATTGTGACGAACGCCCATAACCCCCGCACTAAACAAGAGGAATAATGCGCTGAAGGGCGTGCCAGGCGGCTATGAACGATCATCAGAGTAGGTAAGCGACATCGAAACCTGTTGAAGAACTCATAGCGAAAGGATGAATATAATAGAACATATACAACAAGTAATAGTAATGAGGCATCATATAGCAAACCTTAGAAAACTTTCTCAACATCATGAAAGGTTATCCAACTAATACCAAAGTTTGTACATAAGTCCTCGCTACAACACTCATATAGCACTCAAACAGCGGAAACAGAAACACTAGATAGTAATAAAACTGGTACGCCAGCCTCCTGCTCGCCTCCGCACAACAGCATCGTCCTCACTAATAACCTGTAACCTACTGCTTAGTCTGCCCATCCACAACCGGATGAACAACCCAAGGTAATAAGAGCAGACATAAAACCTTGAGTCAGACAACAGTCTTAGTGAGTGATAAAATAGCTAACAAACTTCAACAATAAAGTGTATGAGAATGGATAGATAAACATACTAATCTACCCACAATACCAGAGAAGAACTCAACCTTATCTTCCCCACAACGGACAGTGATAGCCTTTACTTTAACAATTCAATCATACATCCATGGAAACCAGAACACCCATTCAATCATGGCAAAGCACTCATGACATCCAAATTATAGATCTCATGTAAACCATCCTAATCGAACTCAACACCCCTCATGCACAAGCCCCAGAGGCCTAAACCAATATCAGACAAGCACCCAAGGAACATCTCCTTCGACGTTGGACAATCTACATGAGATGGTTCAAACAAAGCAACTAATCAATCATGACAGACTCTGGCTATCACCGCCAATCCTGCTTCGAAACCATCGTTAATCGTATGACGGCCAACCTTGCCATATGTAAAGGGCTAATGGTAACCCCGGCTCTAGAATAAACTCAATACGCCTTTCAACGATACATATGTACGTCCAACCTTGACAACTAGGCCTTTCAATGATACCTAAGGTACTCGACCTACAACCAGTCTTTTGGGTGCCCCCATCGTACCTTTGCTTTGAGCCTGCTAGAACTTACGACAACGATAATCTCTCGGCCTTCTCATCTCTAGTCATCCAACTCGACGACTTTTCATAGCTCACGCAACCTTCTCGAGCAACCATTATCCACTAACTCACGACCTTTGAGTTATCACCGCATTCGCTGTTCTACACCGATCAACGAACACCTTTCAACACTTCAAACCTTCCAACTTGAATTTACTTCGAAGTCACATCATCACTGAGCTAATTACTTCACTGTGCTGTGGCTAGGGCTCGGAGGGGTTGCCCCCAAAAAATATTTTTTTAGACCTTTTTCTCCAAATCTGAGTCGTACCCGAAAAACTTACTTTTTTAGAAAATGACCGTATTAGAAACAAACCAAAGCATTGCCACCATCGATCATAGCATTTAAAAGCACTATTGAAAACATGACCGTTCAGCCTCTTCAGACCGACCCGACCCAAACTAGGCCGACTCGGCCCATCTCCCTTCTGGCTTCAGAACTCGACCGATCCACTATAGACCGACCCACTCGATGGCCGATCCGATTCATATAACAACCAACCGACCCGATCCAGTCTAGCCCGACCCAACCTGGTTGCACCATCACGAATATGAACTTCGATCCAACTGACCCAGTTATAACCAATCGATCTGATCCCCTAATTGATCGACCCAATCCAACTTCTGACTTTCTCCCCAAGTCACGACTTGACCGACCCGATCCACTTCCTGCTTATCTCTAATTCTATTCTGATTTCGACCAAATCTTTGTCAAACGACAAATCTGACGAAACCAACTCAACCAAATCATTAAATACAATCATAAACATGTCATAACATTGCTAATAACATGAATATGATGATTATCATTAAAATGATGTAAATCTCACCAAAAACCATTAAAATGAACATATGATCAAAATGAGAGATCTAACTTACATAAACAAATGAAATGACATGGAATCAATGGGTAAAACATGTAAATTAGATCATAGGGTGATTCATATGAAAATGGACATATAATGGCATAGATCTATGGGGAAACACTAGAATTTGATTAGAAACATGCACAAACACTCATATACTTCATTGCATTCATGTGAGAGATGTAATTCACTCATCGATTATCCCAAATAAGAAAAAATTAAAGGAATATGAATCTGGACGGCAAGCACCTCGCACCAAACACCTTGATCCGATGAATCTTTACCTCAATTGATGTAGATTTAGCCTCCAATGGTATAGATCTCAAATTTCTCTCCTTGGATTATAATTTTTAATGGTGGAAGAGTGTTAGAGGAAGAAGGAGCACAAGACCTTCCAACGAGATAATGGAAAATTCAAACCCTTTCTCATATCCCTTACCCCCCTCTTTATAGTTTCCACCAACCCCCTAATGGGCCTTCCTAATTCAGCCCACTTTGGCTTTCCAAACCTGGACGGCTAACTGAAAAACCTTAAAATAGTGATTTCTCCCAAATCGCTGAGCCAAATCTTTAATGTAACCACTCTACGGAAAGGAAAACATCGATTCCTTTCCAATGGCACAGGTCTCACCCTCTGATTCTACCTGAGTCAAAAGTTATGCCATGTACAAGACTGACAGAGGCAAAATGGTCACAAACAAAATTGGTAAAAAAATATTGACATGTATCACATCCCCATAAGCAACATATTAAAAGATGAGAATGATCCAACCCTCAAGGAATAAAATAAAAATATTTTACGATCTTCCGATACGTAAAATGCGGGCTGTTACAAAAATGCTAATGAATTTTGTTTTAGTTACCACTGAAATTATATTTGATATGGTATATTATACATCCTTTGCAAAAATCGATTTGGTATCCAAATATAAAGATAAAAAAAATAGAAAAGAAAAGGCGATGAATTCGTACAAAGAAATATGCTTGAATGTGGTCGCTTATTATCTAAAGTTGGTCATTTTACTAAAATAAAGCTCAAAATTTCTGGTCTAACGTACATTAAATAAAAAAACATATTACAACAGCTCGTATATGCGAATGCCAAAAAATCATGATTTTAGCTCTACAGCCGAGAAATTTAAAACATTTTAAACATTATCACCAGCCAAGAAAAATTTCATGCTAAAAATATTATTCAAAAAGGAAATAGTTAAATAAAAAGGAGTATTGAATATGCATACTTACCTAAATGAAGACAACGAACAATAGGTCAGAAAGAAGAATCACCTAAAGTCAAGGAGCATGAGTTTGTTGACCTCACTTTCGGTGAGGTCAGATAACTCTCTCCTCCCATTGGAGGAAATCAGGGGAGCTCATAAGTGTCCCCCTCATTTCGTTTAATAGGACGAGAGAGTCATGGTGACCTCACTTAAAGTGAGGTCAGCAAACTCGCAGTGGAAGTCAAGGCCTAAAACTAAATTTCCTGAAGATGAGGCCGTTACGCCAGAAGTAGAGGCCAATTTGCCTGAAATAGAGGCCAGAATCGAATCGCCTCAAGTCCAAAATTTTGTTTTTTAGTGGCAGTTGAAGCGACAATCCTTGAGAAGGTAGAGGATTAGGGCTATGAACGAGAAAGTATGCCCATTTACTATTTTTCCCCCAACGACATTTCACTAAATTTTGACTTTTCAAATTTTTAAATACATATATGTGTTGGTAATAAAAAATGTACATGTGTATTTTCAGTCACACATTTTTTGGTAGCAAGACTTAATGTTGTGATTTTTCTACAACAAAAATAAGCGTTGACAAACGAAAAATGATAGATGTTACAGAATGGATGTTATGGGTATTAAAATCCATTAAATATTTGTATAGATATGTTTACAAAGGATCAGATCTTGTCTCTGTAAACATGTCTACTACAACAACTGATGATGATGAAAATCTTCAATTTGTCAATGCATAATGGGTTTGCGCAGTAGAAGCATTATAGAGGAATATATATATATATACTTGTGTGTGTGTGTGTGTGCGCACTTAGCAACATGTCTCCGTCTATTATAGGACTTCTAATACATCTTCCTAATATGCAACAAGTTCAATTTAATGCAAAAGAATGATTAGAATCTATTTCAGGTTGTCAGCATATATCTTAAACTATGCTAATTGAATTGTTTACCAAAAATTTAATTGATAAATACGCATGGCAATACTTATACTATGAATTTCCTGAAAAATATTGGTGAGATCTACCCAAAAAGAACGAAAATGCAGAATAATTGTTAAGCAATAGGTTGAATCTATACTGTTTCCTATATGGAAGACGATATTTATTATTTATGTTTATTATCAAACCATGTTAGAGACCTCATTTCTTTTGCACATCTTCATACAGTTAACAAAACTCACTTTAACACATTTAAAGAAGCAGCTAAAAAAGAGCTTTACTAGAAAATGATAACAATATTAAAGATTGTTTATCAAATACTCGTATGCCTAATGTTGTAACACGCTTATTTATTATGATTTTAGTATATTGCAAACCATTTGCAGTACATGAACTATAGGACGAGTTGCAGCCATATACTATCTGAAGATTGACCTTTACCATATTCTTCTATTAAAGCTAATATATTATAATAAACAAGCATCTCTTAGACCTTAACAAGTTTTACAACAAAATAATAGAACTATCTTTGTTTATGATTTTCCACATATCTCTACATGAGTCACTTCAACACTAAGTTCAAATTAGCAATCTATACAAAAGTTGACCCAGAATCCATCCACAATTAAACTGCAGAACGGAAACGTGAATTTGACATAATCATGTTTTCGATAATTAAAAACAACTCAATTTTTTCATTGACGATCCGAGGGCTACTGAAATAACATATTTATATAAAGCAATTTTATCCCGTTTACAAAATCAAGGTGTTATAGCATTATCATTTTCCAATTATGTAATTGTTTTACCAGGTGACAATTTAAAATCCCAGTCAATTTAGACTCCACATGTTATATTACCAAGCAGTCAGATATTATAAAGCTTTTATGTGCTACAACTATTTTACAATAGGATGAATGCAACGACCCAGAGAATTCTATGGAGAATTCGATGTTCGAATTTTCAACAATAATACATAATCCTGTATTACTTGTCAAAAACCCAGATATCGACAACCCAGATTGTTAATAGAAAAAAAGTTAGAGGGTGAGAGAAGAAAGAAATGTTAGAATGGAAGAATAAGAAGATCAGAGTCTCACAACGGAATGAATAAAATATAATATATTAAAACTCTTTATAAAAAATGGAATTGTATATAAATGATTATAACATCGGAGTATACATTCATTTCAATCAACACACACAACCTAATAAACTAGTACCAAAAAATATGGATGTACGTCTTGACTTCAGCTCCTCTTCTAAAGCTCCAAGCGAAACCTAACCTGATGATATACAGTCTGGCCCGAATACATATGAAGCAAAGAAAAATTCACCTGGATCAGTCTAGAATACTTTAAGTGATAAATTTACATAGCAAACAACTTGTTTAACTGTAGAAAATCCTTTTGGAAGAAAACGCTAATCGTAAGACCAGTCCATACATAAAAACAGACTGTTTTATCTTATGATAACCCAAGATATTTTTTTAATATCAAAATCCATTGATATTGTAATAATATCTATCAAACCACATATAAATAACCATCTAGTGGAACACTTGCATCTAACGCTCTACATATTTAGTATATAATCAAAAACCGCATGGCGCTTATTGGAGTTTGGATTTCCAACATGACAAGGTATGAGACCACCTTCTGAAAGTGTACCACTAGAGAACATCTTGCAACCCAACTATACATGACTGACCATGTAACACCCCACCTCCGCTAGGGTCACTCACAAAGGGAATGCACTAGGTTTGGAGGAGTATTATTGGTAAACATGCACAGAAATATTACAAGACAGAACATATATAAAATAGCGGAAGTAAAATCAAACTTTCATAACATGAATAAATAAGGTCTAAAGCCTTTTACATCAGAGTACATCAAAACCTGTCTTGCAATAATAAAGAAGCATAAAGACTTTTTCATAAATTATTCCCCAAGAAAAAAAGCAGTAAAGTAGCCATAGCCAAGAAAAATCCAAGCCATCCATGATGACCTTCAAGCAGAAGAAGTCCGAACTAAACAACAGTATTTCCTCCCTGTAACCTGGGGGGAAACGGAAGAAAAGAGGCGAAACAAAACGGGTCAGTCAAAAAGACTGAGTAAGCCCTATCTACTATTAGTATAAAAACTAGTAAAGTTAACTGACATGAGAAACTGAGATGAACATAAGCATGATAACAAGATAGATAGGCTAAATCAAAATAACAGGATGAACTACTGAACTCAGGTAAACTAAGGTGTCATGATAAATTACGATGTCAAGATAAAACAAGGTATCACATCGTCAGGTTTCTATCAAGTATAATATCCCCAAGATATCTATCACGTATAACGTCCCATGGCATCTATCCTGTATATCCGCTCTGCACCTACCGTACTAGTATCCCAACTGTATTACGTGTTATCCGTGAATGACCCTAACTCAAAAGTCGTGTAATGGTCCATGACAACCTAATATGCCGCATATATAGGTTACTCAACTCATATGTTTCTTTCCATGTATAAGTTCAGTCCTTTGCCGTAGGCTGTACGGGCTTTCCCATGTAAACGGTTTATCCTTGAAGTTGTTTTGGACTGCAACCCTTGATCTAGTTGTGTTTCCTTACCATGAACTATCGCTCGTCCACTTAGGATTTATGCCACCTAGGACCGCTAGGGATTATGCTACCTAATGAACGTTTCTGTGTCTCGGTTTGGGTTTTGGCCACCTAGGACCACTAGGGATTATGCCACCCGTCAACCGCGCCCTTGATCCCACGTATGTATCGTGAATCGTTTTCCATGTCTAGATGCACATGTTCCCCAATGTGCCATCCGAGTTCCGTGCCAGGGCAAATCAAGAAATACGGAACTCGGTCGGGAGCTTTAAATCGTCTGCCGATGCAGATATCAAGGTCTGTTTTTGTACCCGTGGCTATGGTCCCACGTGACCCCTCCCTCAACTACTGAAAGGCAATCCAAGAAAAATCATGTATAAGAACCACTCTCCGGCCCCACTATAGCCCACTTTCCTACGGGCCAACCTCACCCATGACTCGATAGCAAGCACATGGTCTGTTGGGGGTTCCCTGCCTTTCTGCACGTACACGATTGACTAAAGATGGTAGGTAGTTGGCGATGTGCTATCCAGGGCAAAAACCAAGAATCGTCGACTCCACGCTAATCCATCCCAGTCTTTAGGTCGCTCGCATAGCAACCAAGGCATACTCTTGGCTCTTCTACCGCAGACCTTAACCTCTTGTGAGCCCAGGCGGATCATCTGCAACCTCACAGAGGGATACCAAGAGTATCCTCACGTCCCCCGAAGCTTCCGCTTCGGCACCCAGTGCGCTGGAGCTTTTATCCAAGTCAGATAACTTGCTCCTCCTCGTATACTAAGCGATGACCCACCGTATCAGGTTACTCATCGCTTTGTGAATTAGTCCTATGTCCTTAGCTAAGAATTATTACTTAGTTACCCTTAACTAAGGTTTACCACTTAGCTTCCTTTCCCGTTATCCTTGATTAACCACGATTTTCTACCTAGTTCCTCTAACTAGGGTTTATCTATTGGGTTAAGTGTTATCATTCAAGTCCATGACTTAACCTGCCCACGAATCACGTCAAGATTGGCTAAGTATTTAAGCTCAAGACTTAGCCCTACAAGTTGGTTAAGTGTACCCAGAGGCTCATGACTTAACCCTATCGAGTCAAATTGGTCAAGTACCAGTTTACCCTAATCCTATCAGATTATCTTGCCAGATTGATTAAGCATAGATTATCTTAATCCCATCCAATTATCGAGTCGGATTGGTTAAGTATAGGTTGGTTAACCCCATCCTCTAATCGTACTAGAATGGTTAAGTATACTTTAAAAAAAGTCTTGTAACTTAACCTTATCAGGTCCGCGTATTAGATTGGTTAAGTGTGGGTCACTTAATCCTCATCAAATCACCATGTATAATTGGTTAAGTATAAGTTGCTTAACCCCATTAGATTATCACGTTAAGTTGGTTGAGTATTGGTTACTTAACCTCATTGAATTACCAAGTCGGATTAATTAAGTTTAGGTTAACTTAACCCCATCCGATTACCATGTTTAGACTAATTGAGTCTAATCCTTACCCCATCCATTAACTGTATCTTTCGGTTAAGTGTCATTAAGGAAACTTACTTAACCTTACCAAGTTATCGTGTTGGATTGATTAAGTGTTGATTAACTTAACCCCGTCCACTAGTCGTATAAAATTGGTTAAGTGTCATTAGGCAAATCAAGTTACTTAACCTACCCAGCCTTGTCATGTTTTGTTAAGTACCATTAGCCTAATCAAATTACTTAACCCACTTGTCCATGTCATATTTGGTTAAGAGTCATTAATCAACTTGTCTTAACCCTATTATGTGGCATTAATTACTTAATGCACCTTCACCTCTCACATTAGACTTTGTTGTGGTTACTAGTTAAGCCGGTCGGTTCCGGGTAGCTTTACTACACAACTTGGTCTAACCTCGGGTTCGAGCACACATGACCAACTTCTCACATTGGGTCCTATTGTTTGCAACTACTAGTTAGGTCGGTCGGTTCCGGGTAGTTTTACGTTGCAAACTCAACCCAACCTCGAGTTGGCCACTTTCATGTTTAGTCTAGTGTCATGTTCATATTCAAGTTTTCAAGCAATTGGGTAGACCTAACTTAATAGGTAAATTCCCAATGGGTAGACCTAACTTAATAGGTAAATTCCCAAGCTTATGTTTTTATGCATACTTACATGTCAACTTCCATGTTATATTTCAAGTCATGTTTTCAAGTATAAACACATGTCATATTTAACGTTACATGTTGTCATGTTTATACCCATTTACCCGAATCATATTCATGTCATTATGTTTCCCCATAATGTTACCCCAACACTTTTAAACTCGCATATACGTTCGCAACAACGTAATGGACTAAAAGAAGAGACTTGGCAAAGGCATGACAAAAATGGATATTAAGCCACAAGTTAATCATGGTGGCAAATGAGGCACAAATGTGTTCATTAACTCGCGTGTTACATTCTTAAGCCTCAAAAACATGCATAAACCCAAACTTGGCACATAAACGAATCATGGTGACAAAAGACATGGAGTGATGACTAGCAACTCGCATATATCATCATATAAGGATTATGACTTCATATGCAAGTTGACATAATGATTACGAAGGTCCTCATGTTGCATAATGCAACATTTCAACATAAAGGTTGTGGCTTTTAGCTCATAGGATCAAGATAATGACTTCATAAACTTGCATAACATGATATCATGCATCATTCTCAATGATCAAACCCAAACTTTCAACATGCATTTTTAACTTCATAGTTAATATCTAAGAGTAGGGAAGGGCTTACATTGCTATGAAGGCCTAAATCGATTAAACTAAAGCTTATGATGAAGCCTATGCATGCCATCACCCAAAAACCCAAAGATGGATGCTCCAAATCACTAAAAACACCATCTTTAAGAACAAAGATCAAAGCTTTTGCCTTGAAATCAACTTGAGAAGCTCTCATACTAACATAGGGACTCTCTAACACTCTCATGATCATGGAACCTCTCATAGGAATGAAGTGGAGGCTAGGATAGTTGAGTGGAGGCCATGAGAGTAGAAATTTGGCCATAGTTTAGTTACATGAGTGAATAATGAGGGTTTAGGGGTAGGTTAGGGGTTTATTTATAGAAGATTAGGCTAGTTAGGACCCTTAGATTAACCCTAGGACCAACCTGAACCGTCAGATTTCAAACCAGGCCCAAAAACCTAGCCAAGATAGAAAATAGGTGCACCAGGCCAGAATCAGCCGACAGGGCAAGTCGACAGCCCTGTCGACTTGCCTGTCGACATGCCTGTCGACTTGCCTGTCGACTTGCAAGTCGACAGCCCTGTCGACAGCCAAGTCGATTTGTCTGGGCGGGAATTTTCCCGCCTGGCCCCATCTTTGCATGTTTCGAAATTCAAATTTCCCGAAAACTTCTTTGGGCCTTAACCGGGTCATACGGACTCCGATTTAAAAAATTTCGGACTCTATTTCGCGTATTTTTCCGAGACGAACGCAATGGCATAGCCTGTTTTACTTGATTCAGAATTTAAAATTAAATTCTGCCTTGATTCTCGTTTTAACATGTTATCGAAATACGAGTTGTTACATTCTCCCCACCTTTTAGGATTTCTTCCCCGAAATCTCCAAGTTAGGAAGAACATATCCTACCATCCATCATCCATCTACTCAAAACATCATCCACAAGCAATCATTGTCCTTAGATGATTTCTAATGCTATATGAATATATGCAAAACGTGTGTGTACATGTTCCTTAGCTAATGCTAATGATCAGGCCTGAATGATCTTTCTAATGCAAGATATGTTAAGTGCCATGAATCCAACATGTATGCAAATAGTCCTAGTCATATAGATGCTATATGCGTGCACAATCATTCATTCATATGCAACAACCGCATGATAACACATTCGATTTCATCCATGAACAAGTATAAATACTCGTGCATATGCAATATGAAATGTGACCGAGTCGAGCTAGCATCTAATGTGTATTCGCGCATCCACGAGCAACCACTTGCAACCATATCAATCATAACATGTTTCAAATACATGTTTACATCCATAGGGTTCTACCTAGGATTCCCTGAAACAGGGTCGAGAAGATAAACAAGACAAACTCCTTACGGGGTTTGTAACAGAAAATAGGACCGAGAGGGTGTCCACAAAAGATAGCCTACAAGTAAGCTCTACAGAAACAGGGATCAAGGAGATACTCCCAAAAAGAGATATCATGCGCGTATCTAGTCTTTGACCATCAAAGTCGTACTTCCTTGAGCTCAATTCCATTGTGCCTTGACCGTCTTTTAACTTCGCGATTTCGTAGCTTCTTATTTCCTGTTTCCATAACATGAGCTGGAACTCATTTCTTCGTCGCCTCTCGTTCAACTTGCACTTATCCTCTTTCTAGAATACTTGACGCAAACATGACTGCGTACTCATGATCTCATGCAAGCCTTCCAAAATTCACTAGTGAATCTCGGACCTCGTACCATAAGGTATTCCACATAGAAGAACTTTCTCTTGAAAGTAAACAGATGCCAACCGGGTTATCAAGTGCACTTACTAGGGTGATTTCCATAACCCATGCATAAGTGAAATAAACCATCCGTCTTATCGGCGAACACCACTCGATCGGGCTTCAAATTTCCAATAAAGGTATCAAGGGATTCTAGGTAACTAATCATGACCGAACCCAAAAGGTTCCACGAGACTTCGAGGGTATTACCAAGGCTAGTCAAGAGTCTAACTACCCTTCTATCAAAACCGAGAGTGGCACCCCTTACTGGATAACCACTTCATCCCTAGAATCCATCCATAACCGAGGCATGTCATTCTCAAATCCAAAACAAGTCATGAATAAATGGACCGATTCTCCATAGGACTTGAGACAAAAATGGGATTCTCTATTTCGCTAGTACTTAAGGTGCAGAGACTCAACTATCGAAGCAGACTTAAATGATACGATGATAAACCAAAGTCCTAACGGGATGATAGAGAAGAAAAGCTAAACCTTTAACAAGATCGTTACCCTCCTTCCGAGGTACCCTAGAAATGAGAGCATACTACTGCCCTCCCGATGATCTTGTCCTTGTCCCATGATACTTAACTATCCGCCCCGTTTCACCATGCCAAAGGTACTCTCTTGTCATGGGTTTCATTGTTCATCTTTCTCTCACATTCTGGGTTGAGCCATACCAACAAGTTGCTCATCCTTAAACTCGTATCCTTTACCCTTGCTCTTTATTATCCTTTCTTGTAACACGGCAATGGGTCTCTCGAGAACCACCTCCATCGTACGGGAAACACCTACGTGGCTAGACAAAGATTAGTCACAGTGAGAACTACTGTGACCACAGATGGAGGAAAGAAAGGAAACAAGATTTAATCAAGGAATCAAAGGATGGTGCTAATGGCTTTTGGGGAATAGCCTTTTTAAAACAAACTTTTCTTGAAAAATGCTTCTTTATAAACGGTTTTCCAAATAGTTTTTAGAAGGTAAAAAAAAACTTTTGCCCAGTCTGGTAACCTTCTGCTCTGATACCAAATGTAACACCCCACCTCCGCTAGGTCACTCACAAAGGGAATGCACTAGGTTTGGAGGAGTATTATTGGTAAACATGCACAGAAATATTACAAGACAAAACATATATAAAATAGCGGAAGTAAAATCAAACTTTCATAACATGAATAAATAAGGTCTAAAGCCTTTTACATCAGAGTACATCAAAACCTGTCTTGCAATAATAAAGAAGCATAAAGACTTTTTCATAAATTATTCCCCAAGAAAAAAAGCAGTAAAGTAGCCATAGCCAAGAAAAATCCAAGCCATCCATGATGACCTTCAAGCAGAAGAAGTCCGAACTAAACAACAGTATTTCCTCCCTGTAACCTGGGGGGAAACGGAAGAAAAGAGGCGAAACAAAACGGGTCAGTCAAAAAGACTGAGTAAGCCCTATCTACTATTAGTATAAAAACTAGTAAAGTTAACTGACATGAGAAACTGAGATGAACATAAGCATGATAACAAGATAGATAGGCTAAATCAAAATAACAGGATGAACTACTGAACTCAGGTAAACTAAGGTGTCATGATAAATTATGATGTCAAGATAAAACAAGGTATCACATCGTCAGGTTTCTATCAAGTATAATATCCCCAAGATATCTATCACGTATAACGTCCCATGGCATCTATCCTGTATATCCACTCTGCACCTACCGTACTAGTATCCCAACTGTATTACGTGTTATCCGTGAATGACCCTTACTCAAAAGTCGTGTAATGGTCCATGTCAACCTAATATGCCGCATATATAGGTTACTCAACTCATATGTTTCTTTCCATGTATAAGTTCAGTCCTTTGCCGTAGGCTGTACGGGCTTTCCCATGTAAACGGTTTATCCTTGAAGTTGTTTTGGACTGCAACCCTTGATCTAGTTGTGTTTCCTTACCATGAACTATCGCTCGTCCACTTAGGATTTATGCCACCTAGGACCGCTAGGGATTATGCTACCTAATGAACGTTTCCGTGTCTCGGTTTGGGTTTTGGCCACCTAGGACCACTAGGGATTATGCCACCCGTCAACCGCGCCCTTGATCCCACGTATGTATCGTGAATCGTTTTCCATGTCTAGATGCACATGTTCCCCAATGTGCCATCCGAGTTCCGTGCCAGGGCAAATCAAGAAATACGGAACTCGGTCGGGAGCTTTAAATCGTCTGCCGATGCAGATATCAAGGTCTGTTTTTGTACCCGTGGCTATGGTCCCACGTGACCCCTCCCTCAACTACTGAAAGGCAATCCAAGAAAAATTAGGTATAAGAACCACTCTCCGGCCCCACTATAGCCCACTTTCCTACGGGCCAACCTCACCCATGACTCGATAGCAAGCACATGGTCTGTTGGGGGTTCCCTGCCTTTCTGCACGTACACGATTGACTAAAGATGGTAGGTAGTCGGCGATGTGCTATCCAGGGCAAAAACCAAGAATCGTCGACTCCACGCTAATCCATCCCAGTCTTTAGGTCGCTCGCATAGCAACCAAGGCATACTCTTGGCTCTTCTACCGCAGACCTTAACCTCTTGTGAGCCCAGGCGGATCATCTGCAACCTCACAGAGGGATACCAAGAGTATCCTCACGTCCCCCGAAGCTTCCGCTTCGGCACCCAGTGCGCTGGAGCTTTTATCCAAGTCAGATAACTTGCTCCTCCTCGTATACTAAGCGATGACCCACCGTATCAGGTTACTCATCGCTTTGTGAATTAGTCCTATGTCCTTAGCTAAGAATTATTACTTAGTTACCCTTAACTAAGGTTTACCACTTAGCTTCCTTTCCCGTTATCCTTGATTAACCACGATTTTTTACCTAGTTCCTCTAACTAGGGTTTGTCTATTGGGTTAAGTGTTATCATTCAAGTCCATGACTTAACCTGCCCACGAATCACGTCAAGATTGGCTAAGTATTTAAGCTCAAGACTTAGCCCTACAAGTTGGTTAAGTGTACCCAGAGGCTCATGACTTAACCCTATCGAGTCAAATTGGTCAAGTACCAGTTTACCCTAATCCTATCGGATTATCTTGCCAGATTGATTAAGCATAGATTATCTTAATCCCATCCAATTATCGAGTCGGATTGGTTAAGTATAGGTTGGTTAACCCCATCCTCTAATCGTACTAGAATGGTTAAGTATACTTTAAAAAAAGTCTTGTAACTTAACCTTATCAGGTCCGCGTATTAGATTGGTTAAGTGTGGGTCACTTAATCCTCATCAAATCACCATGTATAATTGGTTAAGTATAAGTTGCTTAACCCCATTAGATTATCACGTTAAGTTGGTTGAGTATTGGTTACTTAACCTCATTGAATTACCAAGTCGGATTAATTAAGTTTAGGTTAACTTAACCCCATCTGATTACCATGTTTAGACTAATTGAGTCTAATCCTTACCCCATCCATTAACTGTATCTTTCGGTTAAGTGTCATTAAGGAAACTTACTTAACCTTACCAAGTTATCGTGTTGGATTGATTAAGTGTTGATCAACTTAACCCCGTCCACTAGTCGTATAAAAATGGTTAAGTGTCATTAGGCAAATCAAGTTACTTAACCTACCCAGCCTTGTCATGTTTTGTTAAGTATCATTAGCCTAATCAAATTACTTAACCCACTTGTCCATGTCATACTTGGTTAAGAGTCATTAATCAACTTGTCTTAACCCTATTATGTGGCATTAATTACTTAATGCACCTTCACCTCTCACATTAGACTTTGTTGTGGTTACTAGTTAAGCCGGTCGGTTCCGGGTAGCTTTACACCACAACTTGGTCTAACCTCGGGAGCACACATGACCAACTTCTCACATTGGGTCCTATTGTTTGCAACTACTAGTTAGGCCGGTCGGTTCCGGGTAGTTTTACGTTGCAAACTCAATCCAACCTCGAGTTGGCCACTTTCATGTTTAGTCTAGTGTCATGTTCATATTCAAGTTTTCAAGCAATTGGGTAGACCTAACTTAATAGGTAAATTTCCAATGGGTAGACCTAACTTAATAGGTAAATTCCCAAGCTTATGTTTTTATGCATACTTACATGTCAACTTCCATGTTATATTTCAAGTCATGTTTTCAAGTATAAACACATGTCATATTTAACGTTACATGTTGTCATGTTTATACCCATTTACCCGAATCGTATTCATGTCATTATGTTTCCCCATAATGTTACCCCAACACTTTTAAACTCGCATATACGTTCGCAACAACGTAATGGACTAAAAGAAGAGACTTGGCAAAGGCATGACAAAAATGGATATTAAGCCACAAGTTAATCATGGTGGCAAATGAGGCACAAATGTGTTCATTAACTCGCGTGTTACATTCTTAAGCCTCAAAAACATGCATAAACCCAAACTTGGCACATAAACGAATCATGGTGACAAAAGAAATGGAGTGATGACTAGCAACTCGCATATATCATCATATAAGGATTATGACTTCATATGCAAGTTGACATAATGATTATGAAGGTCCTCATGTTGCATAATGCAACATTTCAACATAAAGGTTGTGGCTTTTAGCTCATAGGATCAAGATAATGACTTCATAAACTTGCATAACATGATATCATGCATCATTCTCAATGATCAAACCCAAACTTTCAACATGCATTTTTAACTTCATAGTTAATATCTAAGAGTAGGGAAGGGCTTACATTGCTATGAAGGCCTAAATCGATTAAACTAAAGCTTATGATGAAGCCTATGCATGCCATCACCCAAAAACCCAAAGATGGATGCTCCAAATCACTAAAAACACCATCTTTAAGAACAAAGATCAAAGCTTTTGCCTTGAAATCAACTTGAGAAGCTCTCATACTAACATAGGGACTCTCTAACACTCTCATGATCATGGAACCTCTCATAGGAATGAAGTGGAGGCTAGGATAGTTGAGTGGAGGCCATGAGAGTAGAAATTTGGCCATAGTTTAGTTACATGAGTGAATAATGAGGGTTTAGGGGTAGGTTAGGGGTTTATTTATAGAAGATTAGGCTAGTTAGGACCCTTAGATTAACCCTAGGACCAACCTGAACCGTCAGATTTCAAACCAGGCCCAAAAACCTAGCCAAGATAGAAAATAGGTGCACCAGGCCAGAATCAGCCGACAGGGCAAGTCGACAGCCCTGTTGACTTGCCTGTCGACTTGCAAGTCGACAGCCCTGTCGACAGCCAAGTCGACTTGTCTGGGCGGGAATTTTCCCGCCTGGCCCCATCTCTGCATGTTTCGAAATTCAAATTTCCCGAAAACTTCTTTGGGCCTTAACCAGGTCATACGGACTCCGATTTACAAAATTTCGGACTCTATTTCACGTATTTTTCCAAGACGAACGCAATGGCATAGCCCGTTTTACTTGATTCAGAATTTAAAATTAAATTCTGCCTTGATTCTCGTTTTAACATGTTATCGAAATACGAGTTGTTACAGACCACACATTTAGCTTGAGTGTATCGAATATATTGTCACCCTACGTTTGCGCAACCACCGTACTTCCCGAGAGATATAGAAACGAAAGAAGTACAAAGAGAATTTTCTATAGATGGTTACGATACACCCTAATGGGAATGACCCACTTAGTCATGTTGCCTGCTCAATTTCTGTCATTTCCCAGCTGATGAGGCTTGAGGCCACGTTTACCTTTTCAGAACATCACATCATCATTCACTTTGAATGTCATATCGTCAGATGCATCAAATCACTAATCGACGTCCACAAATACACTCTGTATGTTAAGCTAAGAGAATAAACTCTCTGCCAAAAAACTTGGTATATTTGTAAAAATCAATCATATGTGAATTTTAGGAAATAATCTATCAGACATTCGTCCATACACGTCATCTAGGAACAGGATGAACCAAAGCACCCTACTACTGCATCTTATATAGGAATCACCCCAAGGATCAGTAGCGAGTAGTCCTTGAAATTCGAAGATTTCAATTAGGACAGAATCACAAGCCATAATAACCCTGGGAGCTAACTAAAGAAATTTAACGAGTAGTTCTTCTGCTCATGAAGATCCACAGTCTTCAGTGCTCCATCTTCATAACATCTCTACATATTAATCTCGAACGCAACGTCGGTTCGAAGTGGTTTTGGGTCTAGTTCCCATCCCGGCCTCTTCGAAACAACACGTCAATTGTCCAATAAGATATTCGATTGATAGTTGGGTTTTTAACTATCAATTCCAAAGGGCATAGTCAAATTTATTGGCAGCTTAGGATTTTCATTTAAAATCATTTATTTAAAATTCTTAATTGATTCTATAAAATGATTCTATATATTCATCTCAATACATCTCTCCTGTTTTCGTTACTTTGAAAACGGTAATAAACACATTTACCAACTTCTTCTTTTATTTCCTTATCTCGAAATATCGCTATATTATCCTGAAATTCTCTTTTATAACTTCATTTATGAAAACTTGAATTTTAGAACTAAATCCATTTAATGATTTCCTTACCAAAATTCTTCGTTACAATCTATTAACCATTTTATTTGGAAATCTTGTTTTAAATTCATTTATTTATCTTAATTAGGTAAAACTTGATTAAATTCATCGCATTAGCTTCATAAATTTCATTTACAAACCTTGTTTGTAAATTGGATTATAAATCTTTTTATTGAACTCTTGATTGACTTTAATTAAATCTTACTCAATTACTTCTTTAAACAAATTCCAATTAAAAAGTAATCGCTTAATTATTAATTAAAATAATAATTAACTTCATCGTTAATTACAGTCAAAATAGTTAACTTCGTTACTAGAATAATTGATCATTTTTAAAGGTATTCAAATAAGGATTAATTGTCAAGAATAATCCGAAGTTTAACGTGTCTTCCCATAATAATCCCAAGTTTGGATTATTTCTGAATAATCCGAAATTTGGGGGTTGTCTTCCTATAATGATCCCAGTGACTTTTTGACGTGTTATTTTGGGATCAATATGGGAAGAAACCCCCAAACTTTGGATTAATATGGGAAGACACCAGTAAATGGGATTAATATGGGAAGACACCCCGCAAACTTCGGATTATTCAGAAATAATCCAAACTTAGGATTATTATGGGAAGACACATTAAACTTCGGATTATTCTTGACAATTAATCCTTCAAATAATGATTAATTTCAATAATAAATATCTCGATAATCACTTTAAAGCATAATTAATTTAAGATTAATTAACTTCTAAAATCACTTGTTAAGGTTGGACAATTATTTGTTAAAAACTATTTCTATTAAATAACAAATTAAATAATACTTCTAATTAAATAGTTGACTAAGCCTACTTAAAAACACAATTAACTAGTTTCTTTTCATCCCTCTTATTAAATTAATTAAAAATATAATTAATTTAATATAATTTGCTTAATTATTTCCTTAACAACAATTTATCTTAGATTATTAACCTTTAGGTTAATTTCGGTCTTCCTTACTTATTATATACATTCGAATTTACTATATAAATTAATCAATAATTTACTTGTAAAATACAGTTATAAATATCGATATATTTATAAAACATCTATTTTGAATAACTTATAAATATGAAAACTTTGATTCGATTATATAAATAAATTTTATAACTTCAATTGCGTCAATTTTCCTGACTGCAAATCAACGTCTAAAAAGACGGGGTTTAGGTTATTCACTACCAACCACTTAATCAATACTATTTGTTGATTTAAAATACAACGATCGTTGAATTCCAATACATCAACCGTTGAATTCCAATACAACGATCGACATCCATTCAACAATCAATATCCAATCAGGGTATAACGTTATTTGGGGTAAGCAATTCACATATGAATAATATGGAAAACAAATAACATACCAATTATTTGAGGAATCCGGTTGGATTCCTCCAACCTGTTCTTCCCTGCATCAAAGCTTATAATAACAATTTATAATAACATATGAGATATTTTAAAACCAATCATCCAATATGACAAAAATATAAACGTTGATAATCATCAAATAACGAACAAGCAACCAATGCACCCAATCATTCAGTTTAAAGTATTAACAATAAATTATGAATTTAACACATCATAGAATTTCAGAAAAGTGTAAGAGTTAACTCACAATTTAATTTGATCGACAGTTCAGGATGTTTCATTTAATTTTAAACAACCGTTTAAAATTAAACAAAATTTCCAACAATTCCAGAGCCAACCAAAATAGCTTGATAGCGTAGCCACCCCTGATACGATTCCAATGCCACCAATTTCGTCCCATTCTGATAACCTATGAACGGGTTATTGACATGTTAAGTATAATGATTTAAATATAATATTATTCCTTAAATAAACGTTAATTATCTTCGTTAATACCATCATTAGGCCGATTAATTCATATGTTCTTCGTTACAATTGTGTACGAGACCGCTTTATACCTTGCTTCTGAAACAATATGCATAAATTATTGGGTGTGTTTGGCTAAGGTCCCTATTAAGTTTCAAAATTAGGCTCACATCCGGTCCAACTTTTCATGTAAATTAGGTCCATATTTTTTGAAAATAGGTAAAAAAATCACGTGAATTCATTATTAAATAAAATTCGTACACACCAAAAAATCAAGGTGTTAAAACAACCGAAAAATGCACCAAAACCCAAATAAACCAAAAAACAGCGAAACAACAGGTTTTTGCATCAAAAGATGCACATATTCGTACATAATTGCATACATTCATGCTTATATATCAGTGTTGCATCCAAGTTGCAGTATAAATGCATACGTGTATGCAGCTAAACAGCAATATACGTATCCTTTTATGCATATATCCAATTCTGGTCTGTTTTTTCAAGCATTCACTGTTTTCAGACATTGTTGCACACAGTTATGCTCTTATACAGAATACATGCATACACTCATGCAATTATTCAAAAGCCTTCATCCCTTTTGAATTTGTTGTGCACATTCATGCATATATACGAAATAGTTGCATACATGTATGCAACTATTCGTAACACATGCATCTCAGTTCAACTTTATATGCATATAGCAACTATTGGTAATAGTTGCATACATGTATGCATAAATTGGTCCAGATTTTCAACATAAAACACTGGCTGAATATATGCATATGTGTATGCTACTATTGGTAATAGTTGCATAGATGTATGCAAAAAATTTTACGAATGCTTCCAAGAATATTTTTGATTTTTTGAAAAAAAAATTTAATAACACAGCGCATAATTTTTTCTGAAAAACACGTAACTATCAAAAAGAAGGACCGCTTTACATATTAAAGTTTGGGTGGATGCCACTTGAATTTGAAACAAAAATAGGGATGTGACGTGAATTTCCACTAAATTATAAGTATTTATGTTATTCGTTTTATAATTCTTAATCAAGTTTAATAGAAATCTAATTACACTGTTAAAGTTTATAAGGCCGATATACTGCTTCTTCCTCCCATTTGATGTTGCACTTGTTCGAAACAGCAACCCACCCCGTATGCTTCACCGATTTCTATGCCTGATTCCCCCCGCCGGACGATCATCCAAGACCATGAAAACACGCGTCGGAACCATCCATTCACCGCCATCAGTATCGAACTACATGCCTCCGCCCATCGTCCCCAAAAACCCATTAACCGCAATCACTTCGAGGGCCAAAATCGGCCACCTCAAGGCTTCAAATCTGATCGTAGCCACTCAAATGGAAGGGCTCGTCGATGGGAACAAATTCGTAGTTGATCATTCTCAGGAAAGATGATCGGATTGCGCGGAAATTTGGGGAGGAACGTTGGTGAATATGGTCAATTCATTTAGTATGTGGATGCGGCTTCTGTGGGTTGACCACGCACACAACAATTGATGAAAGTTAAGGTTACAAATAAGGTATTTATAAATATGAAAATAATATTATTTAATTATCAACTAAAATTCCGTTGTAAGTTTTACGTATAAACTATCTCATACGACCTCCGATTGGAACGAAAATTGAAATCCTAGCGTATTTAAATATTCCAGACATGATGGAACATGTTTCATTGAATTCCGAGATCATTTGTGAAAGTTCCTTTATAATGTCACAATGTGAATCAATACACGTTTAAATTCCAGATGATCACATATTAACTCCAAAAATCTTGAAACTTAAAATCTTGCAATAATAAATCATTACAGATCTAATTAAATTAGTTTCATTGAATTCTGAGGTCGTTTTAAAATTGGTTATTCTTAAGTTTCACATTAAATCAATAAAATGGTTAAATAAAAATCTAGGCGTTTACACTTCCAATGATCAAATGCAAGTCTGATCAATACGAAAATTGAAATCTTATCATAACTTGCTAATGCGGATCCAATGGACAAGTTTCATCACATTCCGGGATTGTTCATCTGGAACGTTATTTTACATGCAAAATGACGCTATAATTAGACATCAAAATCCCTGGTCTCCAAAAATAACGAACCAAACATATCCTAGCTTTAAACGTTAATACGAATTCAATAAAATAGATGTCGCGTCTTAATTCGATCGTTTGTGTAAGTTATAAATAAACTCCTTCTAAACAAATCAAATTTATTTAATTAAACGCTATGGAAAATAGCTATGCGTTTATGGATACCAAGGCCACATACGACATCGGATGGCCACGAAATTTATTTTCGTATAATAATTTAACATTGCGAATCCAGTGAAACTGATTTTGTTGAAATCCGTAACTATTTCAAATTGACTATTTTTAACTCGATTAAATTAATAAAAGTTCACATTTTTACCAAATCAATATTAAAATAATTATTTTAAACTCTATCAACTTCCATAATATCCCAACAGCATATACAACTATTCAGAAACCATTTTGATCAAAATTCCAGGTTAAAACGATATTTAAATTATTAAAAACCTTTATTTTATTTAATAAATCGTTATGGTTTATAAACAATTCCATAATGATTTTATGAAAATTTGATTTGGACATAACTCAAAATCTATAATATGAAATCTCAATTTTTCTCTTTTATTATAAAATTATAATTATTTAGATTCGGACAATTCTTGTTTCAAAAAATTCCGACTTAAAATGGATTCTGTATATTCAATTGAAATTCAAAACACAATATTACGAACTACCGCGACGTTACGAGCTCGTTTTAAATTAAATATAAATTATACGTTCAAACTTCGTTTAATAAATAAATAGATATCCATATATATTCTCAAATCAACAATTAAAACCATTTTAAATGTTCAAACAAAAACGGTTAAAAATCTGGCCCATTACAATGAAACAACCATTGCTCATCATTATGCATTTGAGACTTTAGACTGATCATTAACAGGCTTGACTGCTAACGATGTGCCATTTTGGAGGAAAGTTCGTTATATTAGCAAATAATTTTTGTTAAGATTTACTTGTTATTCCTGTAGAGAAAAAAGCTCAAACAACTGAACATACGTAATGTGGTTTTATTTATAGTCATAAGTAAATGTACTTCATTTGACACAAAATATGTGCGCAAGAAATGATCAAACAATACGTTGACTTTCTCTTACTTATAGGTAATGAGACCGAAGCCTATGTCCAAGAAGACATCATCAAACTACTTGGTGATATTGTTGTACCTTGAAAGCATACAAATTCATTATAATTTTAGATTAATAATGTTGAAACGACCCGGGGATTTTGCGATCCTGTATATCGGCATACAACACTATGTCGACTATTCAAGCATCGGAAATACCGGATAGTCCATGAAAGAAATTAGAGGGTGAGGATAGATAAGATAGAAACTTAGAATAGAAGAAGAAGAAGAACATACAACATCAGAGTAACACGAATCTCATAGTGGAACGAACAACATATAATAGATAACATATCTTTGAAATAAAATCAGTATATGTATACAGTAACATTATCAGAGTACAACACTTACAACACAGTGGAAATAAATATAGCTATAAAATTCTGAAGCCTCCTGCTCCAAGCTCTCCAAGTATATTTGTAAAATCATGACTACTTGACTGCCCATACAAAATTGGGCACCCAAGAGTTTAGGGAAAACAAAACAAAATAAACTCTGGGTCAGTCATGTGACTGGTGTGAGTAACTCAAATCATTTGATTTAACTTTCAAAATCCTTTTGAAACAAAGGATAATCATAAGACCGATCCACACATAAACACGGATGGCTTTTACCTTAAAATATTTCTAAAACGATACTTGTCTAATATTATAATAATGTCTAGATCAAGTAAATAGAAATCTAGCAGAAACGCTTGCATCTAACGTTCTACATATATAATATACAATCAAAACTGCAGGCTCTTATTTGGGGAATGGATTCCAACTATGACAAGGTATGGATCCACCTTCCACTTAGAGTACTCTAGAAGCGATACACTGGAGTTCAACAAGTACATCTTGTAACTCGGCCACACATGACCGACCATTCATTTCTCTTGAATGTATCGAATATATTGCCACCCCTCGGTTAGTATTCCAACATAACCGTTCCCAGGAGACACAGAATTGAAAGAAGTACAAATATGAATATTCTCTAGATGGTGACAATATACCCTAATTGGGTGCGGCCCACTTAGCCATGCTGCCTGCCCGATTTATGTCATTTCTCAGTTGATGAGGCTTGAGGTTATAACGTATCTCTATACAGATCACGTCTTCATTTACTTTGAATGCCACATCATCATACCCGTCAAATCACAAATTGATTTCCCCAAAAACACCACGGGTATAAGCTAAGAGAAACGAATTCCTCTGTCACCAACGTAAATAAGTTTGAAACGATCAACTTACGCGATCTACCAGATATACTCTGTCAGACATTCGTTCATTCAAGTTGTCCTGGGACTGGACAAACCGAAGGCACTATTCAGTACGTCCATCTTAGGCAATCTCTACCTAAGATTTATACAATAGCCCTTGCACTTTACTCCATCTTTAATATATTCAGCATACTTGGTTTGCAACGCTTATGCCAATACGGAGTGGTTCTTCGGATAATAATCCAACCGGTCTCTCCACATTAACAACGTAAAAATTGTCAGAAACTTTGATAGTCGGTGATTTAAATATCAAATGAAAACACGTGTGCAAACAACAATCTTATTTCCAATTGGAATTTCTATTGATCAATCATCATATATATATATATATATATATTCATATTTCCTTATTTTCTATATTCAGAAAATATTTGTTATGAACATTGGAAAACATTCCCATTGCTTATTTACTTATCACTATTCTGCCACATCTATCAGTCTCTGACTGTAAACTAGTATGAGAACAATTCCCTAAGTATCAATCCCGAAGGTCAAAACCAACATCAAATAGGCACTTAGAAAACCATTCAACTTAACTAATCTCCAGTCAGTTTCTAATTTAGCTTAACTACATTTCTTAATTCCTTATAAATAAAACATTCCATTTTCTATGTTTAGAAAATATCACTGATTCTATATTTGGAAAACGTTTCCAAAACTCATTTATATGGATTTCAAACTAACGTTGTATAAAACATCGTGACGACCGCTCCATCCATAAATCGCTTATTACTTAACTGTATTTCTAACTAACTCTCGCCCTCGAACCTCAACTATTTCTTAGTTAAATAAGGAAGTCAATCAAGTTGGGGTATAGTTACCTCTCAGACCATAACTGAACAACGTTCTTAACCTTGCAATAGACAAAGCTCTCCACACCAATTTCTACAATCGTTTGCTTACGCAAATTCTCGGATACAGATTATGAATCCACTTCTTTTATGAAGACATTTATTATAACGCTATCGTTATAAATCCTACGTTTGAAATATCTAACATAGAAATCTAACTTAAATTCTTATTTTGAATAAATAAGCCAATAACTAATTTATTTATAAATAAACAAATCTTGATTAAAAACCGGAAAGTAAATAATACCTTCCCAAATTCGATATAATCGAATTCGACGTATAACTCTCTTTCGAGTAATCTCTTTTCGATCAACTCCTTCGAATAACTAATATTCGATTATCTCACTTCGAATAACTTATATTCGATTATCTCACTTCGAATAACTTATATTCAATTATCTCACTTTGAATAACTTATATTTGATAATTCTATTCGAATAAACTATATTCGATTAACACTTTCTTCGAATAACTATATTCGATTAACTCCTTTCGAATAAACTAATATTCGATAACTCCTTTCTTCGAATAACTATATTCGATTAAACTCCTTTCGAATAAGTAATATTCGATAAATTCACTTTCGAATAAGTAATATTCGATTAACTCCTTTCGAATAAACTATATTCGATTAACTCCTTTCAACTCTATTCGAATAACTAATATTCGATAACTCCTTTTAACTCTATTCGAATAACTAATATTCGATAACTCCTTTTAACTCTATTCGAATAACTAATATACGATTACCTCACTTTAACTCTATTCGAATAATTAATATTCGATTAACTCAAATTCGATTAACTCTATTTAATTAACTCTATCGATTAACTCTAACTGATTAACTCTAACTGGTTAACTCTAACTGATTTAGTCTAACTGGTTAACTCTAACTGATTAACTCTAACTGGTTAACTCTAACTAATTAACTCTAACTGGTTAACTCTAACTGTTTAACTCTAACTGGTTAACTCTAACTAATTAACTCTAACTGATTTACTCTAATCAATTAACTCTATTGGATTAACTCCTATCTCCTTTTATAATCCTACTTACTTTCCAAATATTACCTTTTATGATATCTTATTTATTGTCTAAATCAATATTCTTTTTATCTTTCTATTTATTTTCCCAAATAAATATTCCTTTTATAATCTATTTATTTTCTAAATAAATATTTCAATTTATAATCTATTTATAAATGTTTTACAATTATTTCCTTTTCAATTCTATTTGTAAATGTTTTACAAATATTTCCTTTTCAATTCTATTTGTAAATGTTTTACAAATATTCCCTTTTCAATTCTATTTGTTAATGTTTTACAAATATTTCCTTTTTTATTTGTTTTCACAAATATTCCTTTTCTTTATTTTTTTTCACAAATATTATCCTTTTCTATTTGTTTCACAAATATTTCCTTTTCTATTTGTTTCACAAATATTATCCTTTTCTATTTTATCATATTTATTTCCCATAAATGTTTCCTTTTCAAAACCCTTTTGATTTCATAACTAATTTCTTTTATAAAATCCTTTTTCTTTTATATATAAAATCCATTGATTTTATGTAAATAATATATTTTTAAAATACACTTTGAAAATTCCCTTTTCTACATCCCAGTATTTGTTACGGAATTTAAAATACCCAAATAACAATGATCGATATCATTCAACACACGTAATCAACAACAGATTATATATCACATCATATATTACAATATATGAAAACAACAGTAAAATAAATATTGAGGAATCCAGTTGGATCCCTCTAACCTGTTTCCCTGCATCATAGATGTTAAACAATATAATTATCATCACATTCATTTCAACATGAAATATTTTGATCAACAAAATCCATATTTGATTAACGATATATATATATATATATATATATATATGTATATATCACTTGATCTATAATTTCAACCAATCATTATCAGCTCAACCAAACAGTCAACACACAACAATCCATCATCATTTATCAATTCAAAAAAATACGTTATAAAAATATAACTGTTCAGAGTTAGTGAGTTTTACTCACATTGGACGATCATCGTTAATAACGACAACCATCGCTTGATTCAGACGGACAATTTATTTTGCTATAAATTGTAACGAGCTTCGATTCACTCCCAGTCAGTTCCATGGTGTAGCCACCGTCCATACGGTCCTAACGTGACTGACCGTTCGAAATTCTGATAATGTCTGATCAAGTTACATATAATTAAAGGATTGACATATTTGAAATTTTAAAACAAAACTTAAATGAATTAAAAACTGGGCCTCACCCCTCCTTTTAATACCGGCCCAAACTTCTTCCTCCACGACCCAACATAACAGTTCTTTCTTCTTCACCGAAGACAAACCCGTAACATCCTCATGCCATTGTCACTGCCTTCCTCGGCTCGTTCTCCATCAACAATTCACGAACCACAAAACCGCTAACACCATTATGTCTCACTTCGAATTCTCCTTCCACCAACACCACTTTCATTCATCTCGCACTATTCATCACAACCGCGCCGAACCCATCTTTTCCCCGAACCCAGTAAATCGATCGACGAAAATCTGAACCGAACTTCACAAAAAAATTCACAATCGAAGCTGCTTCTCACCACAAGTTCGAATCTATACTCGAATTGATTTAACATTCTCTCATTCTCTCCACAAAGTGAACCCTAGGTCGAATGCTAGAGAAACCAATCGCCAGAACATGAATCGAACTCCACGAAATGGGTACGAGGTTGAAGAGAATTGCAATCGGATCTCAAATATAAGTATCACGTGATTTATTGATTTTTGTTTGAATTCTTTTGGATTTAAAAAGGATCGAAAATAAATTTCTAGAATGAAATGTTACGGCGAAAATTTTTGGTTGACTATGGAATGAGAAATTAGGTTTAGAAAAATTGGGGAGTGTATTTATAGTAATTTTATATTTTTTAATATTCAATATTATATTAATTTATATTGAACTGTTGTTTGTATTCGGCTTTAAAAATCCCCATGGTAACACATGATACCCAAAAATCACGAAACTGGACGTGCTGCTACATTTCGACATTACGGACCAAACGAAACTGGTTTCGTCAAATTCCGACTCCGTTTGCTCACACAGCTTATTTTTAACCGTCGAAATACGGACTGTTTTTCACATTAAAAATCTGTACGGCCACACAGTGACCCCAAAAATCATGAAACTTGGAATCTAACAATAATTTAATATTACGGATCCAACAAAATTAGTTTCATCGAAAACGGAGTTCGTTTACAAAACTGGCTATTTTTACACCTCTAAATAACCCTTTTAAATATATAAATATATTTAAAAATAATTAAATTAAATATTTAAAAATAAATATTATCGTATATGTTCACATAGAATATCACAGAGCCCCATATAGGATTTATAACTCGATATTCCAAATCCAGTGTTACATCGATATTCGATTTATATTTAAAATCCATTTAAAATATAAATAAATCGGTATAAATTATAAAGGAATTCCATAGCGACTTTTCTAAAATTCGATTTGGACATAAATCAAAATCTACCCGACGAAATCCCGAGTTTTCTCTTCCACAAAAAAATATACTTCACCAGCTCTGTACGTTTCTTGTTTCATAGAAATCCGATTTAAAACAGACCATGTATATTCAGTTGAAGCTCAAATCGCCAAATAGCGAACTGCCGCGCCATTTCGAGCTCGATTATATTTATAATATAATTATACGTTCAAACTGTTGGTATTTAAATATATTCGTTATTCAAATTCAATTCCAAACTGAATTATATATTTTAAATTGCCCAATTCACATTATATCGTCAATTCACTATTTCCGACTATTTCGAAATTAAATATATTATTCTATTATTTATATTAATTAAATAATCCATATAATTTATTTAAACAACCATTTTAATTCTCTAAATTACTATTTATATAATTAAATAGATTAATTATAATACCGTAATATACGGGTCGTTAAATTCTTCCCCCCTCAAAATGATTTCGTCCTCGAAATTGCTAAGGTAGAAAACAAACCCTATTAACTGGGTTTAAAATTATTTGTTCACTTCTTAACTTCAGTTTCAACTGAACCAATTTAATTTCAATTAAATGTTTATTCATTCCGATTAACGAATTTTTTCAAAAATCCTAAAAATTTTCTAACACCTTAACTTTTCGAAAAATTCCGCCAGCACCTCCTTTGTACTGGTCAATCGGTACAACTACAACTCGCCTCTCTGGGCCTTCTCCATCCCAAAAGAAAATCAAACAGCTAAGCGGCTTGTCAAATCGGCTCATAAATCTCATATCCAATAGAAATATAAACTTTTACCCTTTTGTCGGGCATATCATCATATCTTTTACATCTGCTGCTAATTCAGCATATACCAATGTCATCCCAATCAAAATCCAATCACTTTTATCTCCAACACAACCATTCGCTTATATCCAAGCCAAATATCATTTCAAACTTGAGATTCATTCTTGATTCCAAACTCTTAACTTGATTATCAAATTACACTTCAAATTTGAATCTCACAAATCCAATTTGTCTCGATATCATTCTAATTCAATTTCAGTTACCACTTAACTGTCTTTGTTCTAATTCCAATTGTCTTTCCCAAATTTCAATTCAATTTGGTTTTAACTCAAACAATCTTTCCCTGGGAAGTTTAAATCACTTAGCTTTTCAAAAATCAAATATCTCTTTTTTTTGGAATTCAAAACAACTTGTTTTCTCAAAACAAATTCAAAAACAAAATCTTTGGTAGTAATCCGTCACTTAGAACTCGGAATGAACACTAATGATGTCGCGATTCATCATCAGGGTTATTTCCCAGCTATCGAAGTGAGTTCAATACTTTATCACTTTTAAAACCATTTCTAAACACTTCCGTTTTGAAATACATTTCAAAATACCATTCACAATGCTAGAATAACAATTTAAAATCACCCAGGATTTTAAAATTTTCCTCATATTTAATCCAAGTCCATTTACAAACACCTTTCCAACTTTCCAGAGTTGTAATTTCAATTCTGATTTAAATTCAGATTTAATCCATTTCGATTTCATATATTACACTTATGTGAATTCTAATTGGTTATTTACATAACTGTTCAACTATAATCTTACTCGATTATAATAACAACCAATATATCTGATATACTATAATCATTTCAATATCAATCTTTTATATCAAAATATAATTTGGGAAAAATTATTTCGTTTACCCTCTTTTCAAAACATATCATGTCGACCCATCGTATTCGAGTGTTTAGAAACTCCTACCGATACAGTGAATCAAACTTATCGACCAGAATCCCTAAACAACTCAACCAATAAATCTCCACAATATAAAACCATTTTATATCAAATAACAAATACGTTCACTCGTATTTATACACTCAACTCAACCTAGGGTATTACTAACCCCATCTCTACTGAGTCACGCCATAGAGCCAAGGTAATTACTTAATCTTAAGCTATGATACCACTGTAACGACCCGGGGATTTTGCGATCCTGGATATCGGCATACAACACTATGTCGACTATTCAAGCATCGGAAATACCGGATAGTCCATGAAAGAAATTAGAGGGTGAGGATAGATAAGATAGAAACTTAGAATAGAAGAAGAAGAACATACAACATCAGAGTAACACGAATCTCACAGCGAAACGAACAACATATAATAGATAACATATCTTTGAAATAAAATCAGTATATGTATACAGTAACATTATCAGAGTACAACACTTACAACACAGCGGAAATAACTGTAGCTATAAAATCCTAAAGCCTCCTTCTCCAAGCTCTCCAAGTATATCTGTAAAATCCTGACTACTTGACTACCCATACAAAATTGGGCACCCAAGAGTTTAGGGAAAACAAAACAAAATAAACTCTGGGTCAGTCATGTGACTGGTGTGAGTAACTCAAATCATTTGATTTAACTTTCAAAATCCTTTTGAAACAAAGGATAATCATAAGACCGATCCACACATAAACACGGATGGCTTTTACCTTACGATAACCCAAAATATTTCTAAAACGATACTTGTCTGATATTATAATAATGTCTAGATCAAGTAAATAGAAATCTAGCAGAAACACTTGCATCTCGTTCTACATATATAATATACAATCAAAACCGCGGGCTCTTATTTGGGGAATGGATTCCAACTATGACAAGGTATGGATCCACCTTCCGCTCAGTGTACTCCAGAAGCGATACACTGGAGTCCAACAAGAACATCTTGTAACTCGGCCACACATGACCGACCATTCATTTCTCTTGAATGTATCGAATATATTGCCACCCCTTGGTTAGTATTCCAACATAACCGTTCCCGGGAGATACAGAATTGAAAGAAGTACAAATATGAATATTCTCTAGATGGTGACAATATACCCTAATTGGGTGCGGCCCACTTAGCCATGCTGCCTACCCGATTTCTGTTATTTCCCAGTTGATGTGCCTTGAGGTTATAACGTATCTCTATACAGATCACGTCGTCATTTACTTTGAATGCCACATCATCATACCCGTCAAATCACAAATTGATTTCCCCAAAAACACCACGGGTATAAGCTAAGAGAAACGAATTCCTCTGTCACCAACGTAAATACGTTTGAAATGATCAACTTACGCGATCTACCAGATATACTCTGTCAGACATTCGTCCATTCAAGTTGTCTTGGGACTGGACAAACCGAAGGCACTATTCAGTACATCCATCTTAGGCAATCTCTACCTAAGATTTATACAACAGCCCTTGCATTTTACTCCGTCTTCAATATATTCAATATACTTGGTTTGCAACGCTTATGCCAATACGAAGTAGTTCTTCGGATAATAATCCAACCGGTCTCTCCATATTAACAAGGTAAAAATGGCCAAAAACTTTGATAGTCGTTGATTTAACTATCAAATGAAAACATGTGTGCAAACAACAATCTTATTTCCAATTGGAATTTCTATTGACAACCATCATCATATATATATATATATATATATTCATATTTCCTTATTTTCTATATTCAGAAAATATATGTTATGAACATTGGAAAACATTCCCATTGATTATTTACTTACACTATTCTGCCACATCTATCAGTCTCTGACTGTAAACTAGTATGAGAACAATTCCCTAAGTATCAATCCCAAAGGTCAAAACCAACATCAGATAGGCACTTAGAAAATCATTCAACTTAACTAATCTCCATTCAGTTTCTAATTTACCTTAACTCCATTTCTTAATTCCTTATAAATAAAACATTCCATTTTCTATGTTTAGAAAATATCTCTGATTCTATATTTGGAAGACGTTTCCAAAACTCATTTATATGGATTTCAAACTAACGTTGTATAAAACATCGTGACGACCGCTCCATCCATAAATCGCTTATTACTTAACTGTATTTCTAACTAACTCTCGCCCTCGAACCTCAACTATTTCTTAGTTAAATAAGGAAGTCAATCAAGTTGGGGTATAATTACCTCTCAGACCTTAAATGAACAACGTTCTTAACCTTGTAATAGACAAAGCTCACCGCACTAATTTCTACAATCATTTGCTTATGCAAATTCTCGGATTCAGATTATGAACTTCTTTTATGAAGACATTTATTATAATGCAATGGTTATAAATCCTACTTTTGAAATATCTAACTTAGAAATCTAGCTTAAATTCTTATTTTGAATAAATAAGCCAACAACTAATTTATTTATAAATAAACAAATCTTGATTAAAAACCGGAAAGTAAATAATACCTTCCCGAATTCGATATAATCGAATTTGACTTATAACTCTCTTTCGAGAAATCTCTGTTCGATTAACTCCTTCGAATAACTAATATTCGATTAACTCCTTCGAATAACTAATATTCGATTATCTCACTTTGAATAACTTATATTCGATTATTTCACTTTGAATAACTTATATTCGATTATCTCCCTTCGAATAACTTATATTCGATAATTCTATTCGAATAAACTATATTCGATTACCCATTTCTTCGAATAACTATATTCGATTAACTCCTTTCGAATAAACTAATATTAGATAACTCCTTTCTTCGAATAACTATATTCGATAAAACTCCTTTCGAATAAGTAATATTCGATAAATTCACTTTCGAATAAGTAATATTCGATTAACTCCTTTTGAATAAACTATATTCGATTAACTCCTTTTAACTCTATTCGAATAACTAATATTCGATAACTCCTTTTAACTCTATTCGAATAAATAATATTCGATAACTCCTTTTAACTCTATTCGAATAACTAATATTCGATTATCTCACTTTAACTCTATTCGAATAACTAATATTCGATTAACTCTATTTAATTAACTCTATCGATTAACTCTAACTGATTAACTCTAACTGTTTAACTCTAACTGATTTACTCTAACTGGTTAACTCTAACTGATTAACTCTAACTGGTTAACTCTAACTGTTTAACTCTAACTTGTTAACTCTAACTGATTAACTCTAACTGGTTAACTCTAACTGATTTACTCTAATCAATTAACTCTATTGGATTAACTCCTATCTCCTTTTATAATCCTACTTACTTTCCAAATATTTCCTTTTATGATATCTTATTTATCATCTAAATAAATATTCTTTTTATCTTTCTATTTATTTTCCCAAATAAATATTCCTTTTATAATCTATTTATTTTCTAAATAAATATTTCCATTTATAATCTATTTATAAATGTTTTACAGTTATTTCCTTTTCAATTCTATTTGTTAATGTTTTACAAATATTTCCTTTTCAATTCTATTTGTAAATGTTTTACAAATATTCCCTTTTCAATTCTATTTGTTAATGTTTTACAAATATTTCCTTTTTTCTTTTTTATTTGTTTTCACAAATATTCCCTTTCTTTATTTGTTTTCACAAATATTATCCTTTTCTATTTGTTTCACACATATTTCCTTTTCTATTTGTTTCACAAATATTATCATTTTCTATTTTACCATATTTATTTCCCATAAATATTTCCTTTTCAAAACCCTTTTGATTTTATAACTATTTTCTTTTATAAAATCCTTTTTCTTTTATACATAAAATCCATTGATTTTATATAAATAATATATTTTCAAAATACACTTTGAAAATTCCCTTTTCTACATCCCATTATTTCTTACGGTATTTAAAATACCCAAATAACAATAATCAATATCATTCAACACATGTAATCAACAACAGATTATATATCACATCATATATTACAATATATGAAAACAACAGTAAAATAAATATTGAGAAATCCAGTTGGATCCCTCCAACCTGTTTCCCTGCATCACAGATGTTAAACAATATAATTATCATCACTTTCATTTCAACATGAAATATTTTGATCAACAAAATCCATATTTGATTAACGATATATATATATCACTTGATCTATAATTTCAACCAATCAATTATCAGTTCAACCAAACAGTCAACACACAGCAATCCATCATCATTTATCAATTCAAAAAAATACGTTATAAAAATATAACTATTCAGAGTTAGTGAGTTTTACTCACATTGGACGATCATCGTTAATAACGATAACCATCGCTTGATTCAGACGGACAATTTATTTTGCTATAAATTGTAACGAGCTTCGATTCGCTCCCAGTCAGTTCCATGGTGTAGCCACTGTATTCCTAACGTGACTGACCGTTCGAAATTCTGATAAAGTATGATCAAGTTACATATAATTAAAGGATTGACATATTTGAAATTTTAAAACAAAACTTAAATGAATTAAAAACTGGGCCTCACCCCTCCTATTAACACCGGCCCAAACTATTTCCTCCACGACCCAACAGAACAGTTCCTTCTTCTTCACCGAAGACAAACCCGTAACATCTTCATGCCATTGTCGTTGCCTTCCTCGGCTCGTTCTCCATCAACAATTCACGAACCACAAAACCGCTAACACCATTATGTCTCACTTTGAATTCTCCTTCCACCTACACCACTTTCATCCATCTCGCATCATTCATCACAACCGCGTTAAACCCCACTTTTCCCCGAACCCAATAAATCGATCGACGAAAATCTGAACCGAACTTCACAAAAAAAATCACAACCGAAGCTGCTTCTCACCACGAGTTCGAATCTATACTTGAATTGATTTAACATTCTCTCAATCTCGCCACAAAGTGAACCCTAGGTTTAACGCTGGAGAAACCGATTGCCAGATCATGAATCAAACTCCACGAAATGGGTATGAGGTTGAAGAGAATTGCAATCGGATCTCAAATATAAGTATCACGCGATTTATTGATTTTTGTTTGAATTCTTTTGGATTTAAAAAGGATCGAAAATAAATTTCTGGAATGAAATGTTACGGTGGAAATTTCTGGTTGACTATGGAATGAGAAATTAGGTTTAGAAAAATTGGGGAGTGTATTTATAGTAATTTTATATATTTTAACGTTCAATATTATATTAATTTATATTGAACTGCTGTTTGTATTCGGCTTTAAAAATCCCCATGGTAACACATGATACCCAAAAATCACGAAACTGGACGTGCAACTACATTTCGATTACGGACCCAACGAAACTGATTTTGTCAAATTCCGACTCTGTTTGCTCACACAACGTATTTTTAACCGTCGAAATACGGACTGTTTTCACATTAAAAACCGTACGGCCACACAGTGACCCAAAAAATCGCGAAACTTGGAATCTAACAATAATTTAATATTACGGATCCAACAAAATTAGTTTCGTCGAAAACGGATTTCGTTTGCAAAATTGGCTATTTTTACAACTCTAAATAACCCTTTTAAATATATAAATATATTTAAAAATAATTAAATATTTAAAAATAAATATTATCGTATATATTCACATAGAATATCACACAGCTCCATATGGGATTTATAACTCGATATTCCAAATCCAGTGTTACATCGATATTCGATTTATATTTAAAATCCATTTAAAATATAAATAAATCGATATAAATTATAAAGAAATTCCATAGCGACTTTTCTAAAATTCGATTTGGACATAAATCAAAATCTACCCGACGAAATCCCGATTTTTCTCTTCCACTAGAAAAATATACTTCACCGGCTTCGTACATTTCTTGCTTCACAGAAATCCGACAGACCCTGTATATTTTGTTGAAGTTCAAATCGCCAAATAGCGAACTGCCGCGCCATTTCGAGCTCAATTATATTTAAAATATAATTATACGTTCAAACTGTCGTTATTTAAATATATTCGTTATTCAAATTCAATTCCAAACTGAATTATATATTTTAAATTGCCCAATTCACATTATATCGTCAATTCACTATTTCCGACTATTTCGAAATTAAATATATTATTTTATTATTTTTATTAATTAAATATCCATATAATTTATTTAAACAACCATTTTAATTCTCTAAATTACTATTTATATAATTAAATAGATTAATTATAATACCGTAAAATACGGGTCGTTACAAATGTCTTCCCATGACTCGATGAGAATTCAATGATACAAATTTTGTTGTGAAAGCAACAAGAAACAAAACAATAAATGAAATTAATAATGCAGTCATAAAAATGCTTCTAGATCATGAACACATTTATTATTCTTTTGATAAAGTAGAGGATGGTATAGCTAATTTATATCAACTTGAATTCTTAAGCTAACACCAGGTGATCTGCCACCCATAAATTAGTACTTAAAATACGATCTCCAATAATGCTATTATGAAATCTTGACTAAAAAATTGGATTATGCAATGGAATTATATTAATATGTCGTTCCTTTCATAGAAACCTCGTTGATACTGAAACATCATCGGGTCCATTTCATGGTACAAAAGTTTTATTTCACATATACCATTAAAGCTTTTTGAAAATACTAAGATGATTTTCAATTTAATTCATAAACAATTTCTAATTAGGTTAGCTTTTGCTCTTACAATTAACATGTAATAACTTGAAGTTTTGAATTTTTTAAAATGACGAATTAATTGAAATTTAAGTTTTCAAAAAAATTAAGATTTAATTTATTATCGGATTATATGAAACAAATTGACAATGAGAATTAAATGGTTGTAAATGTAGATTTTAATTATGAGTTAGTTTGATTAATATTATTATTTGAATTTAAGTTCATTCTTAAAATTTATTTTTTAAATAATAAACTTGTAATATTCAATAATGTAGCTACTAAATCTACTGAAATGTATTTTTTTTATAAAAAAATTTCTATTTTGGTCAAATTTTTTCAAAATTTGTACTTGATTTGAAATTTCAAAAGTTTGAAAATTCAAAATTTTCTTTTTCTTATGAGTCTACTATAAATTCTGAGTTGACTAGCATTTTTTGTCGTGAAAATCTGCTTTCATTTCCTCCAAATATAAGTTTTACAACATGTAAAAAGCGCAAACAGACGTTGTTTTTGTGTTCATACTTGCATATCTTCTTTTGCTCTACTTAAATGTTTATTTGGCTTCTTGGAAAAGCTTTGCCACCTTACACCTCATCAATAATTTTATGTTTGAATTTCAAAAGTAAAGAAATAAAGTTACGTATTCTCTTTCTCAACTTTCCATTTTCATTTCTAAAGCTTTATCTGTCATTCCCTTCTTCCTTCCTCATTGCTTTTACTCCGTAAAATTTCCTCCTTGTAAAGTTCTATTCTTATCTTCCTTTCACAGTTAAATCAAAAACAAATTCAAACCCAAGCACCCCTCTCTTACTCCTTTCAAATCCTAAAACAAAATTTAAAACCCAAACCCAAAATCCTAAATTCTTTGCTCTAATTTCTTAATTTTCCCCCTATATTTTTACTCTGTCTTGCAAAGGGTATAACTTTCTCGTAGAGATAGCAAAACCACTTTTTTTAAGTGAACAAAATTGAAATATCTACAACTTTTCTTTGGAATTATTTTCATATTTTGTATTTCTCTATGTCAAAATTGTAAAACTTGCGGACCCTTTTCGAATTCAGATTTTTAACTCGAATAATGGATGTTGTTGTTTCAGTCATATCTCCCTCAAAATTCACTGAAAATCAGTTTTTGTTTAGTTCTGGTGAAATTGAAATAGCTACAACTTTCTTTTTGATAACTTTTCATATTCTCTATTTTTTCTGTCAAAACGACCAATCTTTTAGTGACACTTTCGAGCCCAGGTTTCTGATCCGAAAATTTGTCTATCGTTGTTTCGATCGTATCTTCTTCAAATTCTATCGAAAATCAATATTTATTTATTTTTAAATTGAAAAGAAAAGAATTTGCAACAACTTTTAAGTTTGACTTTTCCAAATTTTGAGGTTAACTGGTCCAAAAATCAATTTTGAAATGATTAAAATGTAGTTCAAATTTTATAATTTTTTTGTAAAAAATCTAAATCCATTTCCCTTAGCTAAAACCTCCATATTCCTTTCATTTAAATTGCTTGGGGTATTGATTTGTAAATCTATTCATGCCTCGGTGCTAAAGAGCGTGCAATTGTGTTTGTAGTTGGAGTTGTGCATTTGTTTTTTGTATCCGTGTCTGTATCAACCTGCGTCATCTTTATTTTATTTGCCATGCTAGGTGAGAACCCTCACTCACGATTAACATTTTTTCATCTACTTGAAATGACACATGAAATATTTGGATTGCTCTAGAAAACCCAATTTATTCGTTATGCTACTTGTGCACATGTGACACACATTGACATATATTACATGAATTTGATTGTTATAGCATGTGTTGATTTGTAAGTGTTATTTGAAATATTTTTTTTTTTGTTCTTACATTGCAAGTTTCCTATAGATTTGTAATACCATTATGGATTGAAATGATATATACCTAAATCACTATATAGATATAAGAATTGAAACCGAATTTTATTGGGAAGCGAGTTGAAATGATAAATACCCATAAACTGAATATTAAACAAATTGAAATGATATCTACCCGTATTACTTGGCCTAGGTAGAAAAGTATTATGGACACTGTTGATCTATTTTGAAAAGTACTTTCTAAATTTACAATTATATTTTGATTTAATAAAAGTAATTTAGAAATCAAAATTTCGAATTTTAGTTAAACTTGTACTTTGATAATTGAATAAACTTTTAAAATAACATTTTAATATATAAGTTAATGTATGTTTTAAATATGAATTTTAAATTTATAATATTAATTAATTTTAAAATTTAAATTATTTTATAAGTAAGTAAACAAATCTTAATATAGTATGAATATTATTTAAATTTTAAAATTGTATGTATCTATATAGGTTTCTATAAAATATAAATATATGAAAGTTTTAAAGCGAAGTTAGAAATTAATGATAATTTGAATTGTTTAAATGACTTAATAAAAATGAAATTTGTCAAGTTAAGATAAACTAATTTTTAGATGTGAATTTAAATAATGAATGGGTTTTATTTAATTTGTTATGATCACGAAACTTAGTAAATTGATTGGAAAATAATTTATAAAGTAAATGTTTGAATCGAAATAATTAAAATTGAAATTGAAATTTGAGATTTAATTGATATGAACTAATAAGATGTGAAATTAAAAAAGTGAGAAATTTGAAGAGTTTGGTTTAAGAAATGAAACTGAACCCAACTTGAATATTGTTTTGAAATAGTTGAAATCAAGAATATACTGTTAAAATTTTATACTTGATTTGAAGTTTTTGAAGCTAAATTTAATGATAAACCGAACTTGGAAATACGAACAAATGGTTTGGATTGGACTATCTTTAATTATTTGAAAGTTGTTTTATTCTATATAAGACTATCTTAAATTATATTAATAAAGTTAACTATTAATTTATAACTATTTTATATATTTAACACAATTACTATACTTTATATAACTATTTAAATTATATTATTTTGTTTTAAATTTAACTACATTTATTTTATAATTATTTTAATTTAGATTATTTTATATAAATATAATTATTTTAAATAAAACTATATATTAACTATTTTAAATAAAAGTTGTTCCAGTCCAAGCTACTGAACCTAAAATGTTATCATTTTTTTTTAAATAATGATAGAAATGTGAAATCAAAATGTAATTTTGTTAGTAGACCATTTTGTAAATATGAAATATGAATTTTGAACTTAATCAAATAATGAGTTAATTTGAAATATGATTTATAACATTGAAATATTTGACAAAAAATATTTGAATATAAATCTATATTGTTATTATTAGATTTATGATATTAAATATGATTTTAGTATAAATGACCATGGTGTAAAATGAGCGTTTAATTATTAAAGAGACCAGAATCGGCATTGTCGTACTCTCTACCAGTATTGATACCACTTTAACAATTGTGCACGTGGTTAAGAATCTAGAATAAAATAGGTTGGTTTGGCGGACGCTACTAGAATGAAGAAAGAGAATGATGATGGAAAACCTTGACTTTCGAGTCATAATTAAAATGACTAAAGCATGAGTTATACCGTGATTAATAGAGGTAACACCTCTTATCGGACACACTTCTTCGATACTATATCTATTACCTTGTGATTTGATTGAGGCTCTTTGATTTGGGAGTGTTGTTCGAGATGAGCGGTAGTTGCGACTATGCGTTACCACCGGTCCGGACGTGCAACTGGTAGAATCTTACCCTGGGTATTGCCTCGTGTGTCTTGTTATGTTATCATGATCGAGCCCCTACTAGTTTATAGTGGGTTTCTGATACAGTATGGAGTACATGTGGACTACGACATTATAAGCAGTATAAGGGTAAAAATGTAACATCGCTTACGCTATTTTCAATAGTATATTTACTGTAGAAACTGTTATAATAGCGTACTATATTATATAATATCTAGTTTAACGGATCCTTAAAGGATGAGAATTCCAAACATCCTTTAAGTTAATTGTGCATGTCATGTGAGCATTTCACTTGAGTTGATTTACTATTGAGAATATTAATCCTGACTCAAGTGTTTTTTTTTTTTTTTTTTGACTTGGTGCTCGAGTCAGACTGTGGAGTTTAGCTTTGGTGATTCATCCTTTGAGACCTGGAGATCTCTTGAAGATTCAGTTTATTATCTATTTGTTATTGCTATCTTGGTGATATGATTATTCCATTTCTATCATTTGTTTATATAATAGGCATTTATGTATCTACGATTTCTAATGTATTAATTTATTACCTTGAAATTATGTTCTTTGATTTTAAGATTTTGCAATTAATAGCTTCAAGTTTTTTTTTCTCTTTTTTTTAAAAAAGGAATGAGTGCAACACGAGGACTTCCCAGGAGGTCACCTATCCTTTGAGACCTGGAGATCTATTGAAGATCCAGTTTATTATATATTTGCTATTGCTATCTTGGTGATATGATTATTTCATTCATATCATTTGTTTATATACTAGGCATTTATGTATCTAAGATTTCTAATGTATTTGTTTATTATCTTGATATTATGTTCTTTAATTTTGAGATTTTGTAATTAATAGCTTCATGATTTTTTTTTCTTTTTTTCTTTTTAAAAAGGAAGAGGTGCAACACGAGGACTTGCCAGAAGGTCACCCATCATAGTACTACTCTCGCCCAAGCACGCTTAACTTCCAAGTTCTAATGGGATCCGGTACTTTAATGATGGTATGATCGCACCCTAATAGCTAATGAATTGCTAAGTTGTTTATTCCGCTGCTAGTTATTATGCTATTTTGTATCTATGCTCTATTTGTATTTTGTGATTTGATTTTATTATACCCCATGGTTAAAACAATGTGTTGTTTCGTACAATTTGAGTTGATTTTATTATCGACTTGAATGATACGAAAAAATGGGTTTTTACATAACAAATCACAAGAACAAACAATTTCGAATGTCGGATATTTCTGTTTGAACATGTATTCCGCCTTGGTCAGCTATGCGTTGCTTTATCATGAGGTTTTCATCAAATAAAGCAAAGTTTTTTGGATAATTGAAAAAAATTCGATGATGAACACTAGAATTGTTGCCTTTAATAAAGTTTTATTCAGATGTTCTCGAATTATGAACTAACATACTTTAACATCCAGTAGTGCATAACGTTTTGTTACTCATTTTTACACTTCTACTCCTGTTATAGAAAGGTTGATGTGTAGCTTCGTAGTTCTTTTATTTGCTACTCCTTCAACAATCATTAACCATTCATCATGTCGTCATCAGCCACGAATCAACTGTCACAATATTCTCAACTGCTCTTGGGCTATTTTTTGTGTATCTACATTTAAATCATATTCAAATTCTTTGTCGACTTTCATTTAAACTTGACAAACCCCTTGTTGAATAGGGGTGTAAACGGGTTGGACCGGACCGAACAGAGGTGCGTCCAAGCTCTGTATTATAAGAATTCGGACGGACACGGACCGGATATCATATAGCCTTGGACTGAGTCGGACAACAGACTGTCATGTCCGATATAGCCTTGAATAATAGAAAAACATCGAACATTTTAGATCGAACAGAACACTAGTGTGTTCACGCTCTGTTCTATAAGAGAATCGGACGGACACGGACCAGACGTCTTATAGCTTCGGATCGAGCCGGACAACGGACTGTCCTGTCCGATATACAACCCTACTGTCGAATTCTGCTAAAAAAAGGGGATTGTTAAAGGGACTCCATTTTTTGTTAAGGGGAGGACAATTTTTTAATTTTTGATGAATTGTTAAGGGGATGACAAAATAAGTTAGCCCCCCCCCTTAACCATATAATTAAAATTTCCAGTACTATCCCTATAACAGAGAAAAACTAATGCACACCTGCAAATAACTATATAAATTTAAACACTTAAGCATAAGTCAGACCACACTTGCATGAATTCAAACACTTAAGCATGAGTCAGACCATCACTTATTAACATTTCTTGGTCTAATAAGATACACGAATAATTAACTCTGCAAATTGCAAAATAAATTTAGAAACAATATACACTGACCTTCTATAATTCAACTTAAAAGGAAAATAAAAAGAAATAACAATTAAACGAAGATTCTCCTCCTTCAACTCTCCCCGATTCAAACAAAGTTCATATAATCTCAATAAGGCAAATTCTATTTATACACTGAAAATCCCTCAACATACACCATTATTTTTTCTATAAAATTTTATTACTAAATTACCCTTTTCTCATAATTGATTTTTAAAACTTCTGGATATAAAAAGTCAAATTGTTCTTAAAAATATGGAAACATGATACAAACTAGATATGTTAATGAATTATTTATTCACGAAGTCTAAAGTTTCTATTAAAAAACATTCAGAAATAATGTCTAATTTAGAAGTGTTGATTTATTTTGTAGAATCATAGTAATTTTGTTGAAACTGATTTTTTTTTTCAAATTTTTTATAAAAGTTACAATATTAGTAAAAGAAATAAGTTTCATTTTGTTAAATTTACTCAATTTGATGCAAATAATTTCTAATTTTGGGTAATTTTGTTTTAAGTTCAAAAGAAAAAGAAGATGAGAACATGAATAATTTAGTAAAAGAAATGGTGTACGTAAAATAATACACGATGTATAGTAGTTTATTATAATTTTTGGTATATATGTAGCAATTTTTGGTGTATAAATAGAATTAGCCTCTCAGTAATCCAGTTTAAATCATGCTTTTATCACTCATATATATAAATAAATAAATAATAGAGAAAATAAAAAACGATAATTACATGTCTTGAAAAAAAAAAAAAAAAAGAACGATAATTACAGTTGCATGCACCTTATATTTGGTAATGATATAAATAGCGTAGATGATTTTACGCAAGTATTCAAAGAAAGTCAATACCAAACATAACCAAAACTAAGCTTGGAATTATGAGAAGTAATTAACAAACTAAAATATAGTTAATCATTGTATGTCTAATTAATTAATGGTACGAGGGGCAGTCTAGTCCATGCTTATTTTAAAATAAAATAAAAACAAATCTCTCTTAACAAATTTTTTTTAAACTGGAGCCCCCCTAACCAAAAGTGGAGTCTCTTTTAACAATCTCTACAAAAATTTATTGATATCACCCTTTCCAACTGGGGGTTGTTTCGTTAAAATGACTTTTTTTGCATCCCGATATGCTGTAGCGCGTTCGACTGGAAGCATCAAAAGTTTTAGGTCGGCAAGAGCAAGCAACACACTTTGCGCAGTTATCAACACGTGTCCTCATGTCAACTCGTTAAATTAAAAATTAAGAAAACATAATAAAATATCTTCTCGAATCTACCTGTTTCCGCCAAATCTCACTTTCTCTTCGCTTCGCGTTCTCGTCGCAAAAGAGATCCAGGTGAGGTGGCTCACGGTAGCTAAATTATCCTCTTTTCCGCTGGCGCACATCAGTACTATTCCATCTGCAGCGGAAGAGCAATTCTCATGCTTAGTTTTAGGTACGTATTGAATATTCGACAAGCTTATAAATCGGCGTCTATGAATTGTGTAATACCTGCAGACTTCAGAGATGCAATTGAATCGTCTTAGTTCGTCTGTGCACAAGAGGATGTCTGCGAAAGATCTTTCTATTACGGTTGATGGCGATGAGACGTCATCAGGTTGGCTTTCGCTATTTATTTCGTTGCTTGGATGAGGATTGAGAATCAGAATTTTGTGTTGTTTGCGTTTCTCATTTTGATTTCTTTCGCTCATAGGTTTGTTGGATGTAGTGGAGGAAAATCATGGGATACAAGGGGGTCCTTCTTGGAAGAATTCTTTGCCTCATGTTCTGGTTGCAACTATTTCTTCGTTTTTGTTTGGATATCATTTAGGGTATGTTATTCGTCTCTTTGTTTTATTACTTATTCATGTGAGTTGTTTAAGCTATCCTACTTTTGTGATGTACCCAAAGGCCAAACTAAGGATTCAGATGAGGGTCAACCTGTTGAACATTGAAAATCATATGAGCTTTCGCAGAGGCTTGTAAAATAAAAACGTTTGTGTTTTTATAAAAGCGTGTTTTGATTTGGGTATGATTTCAGAGTTGTCAACGAGCCACTGGAAAGTATATCAATAGATCTTGGATTTACCGGAAATACATTGGAAGAAGGTGGGTGGTTAAGTATGATATTATCTGATGATATATATTAATCATTGTATGTAACATATCTAAGGGTCAAAATATGGATTATATAATTCAGGCCTTGTAGTGAGCATGTGTTTGGGAGGTGCCTTCGTAGGGTGCTTATTCAGTGGGTTGATTGCTGATCGATATGGGCGTAGAAGGGCTTTTCAGCTGGCAGCTTTGCCCATGATTCTTGGGGCTTGTTTAAGGTAACTTGTAGCTATACTCTCCATATGCTATAATTTGAGTGATGTTAGATGCACAATCATTTTCTCTTCATAAACCGACACTCCAAAATGTCCATTGAATTTTTGGAATACGTTTCCTGCCCATCCAGTCTTCTCATATGTAGAATAGCAAAATCAACGTTCGCTTCCTCTATTATTTGCAATCAATAAGTAGAACAAGTAAAACATTAGTTATAGTGAAATGTTACTTATCATAGAATTCCTCTTATGATTTCAAATCTACTCAGTTAAATGAAGCCTGTGGATATGTAAAAACATCCATTTATGTTCTACTGACAAATTATTTACTTGCATTCGTTTTCAGTAGAGAAAATTGTGTTGATTTGAACGGATATTTGGTCTTTTTTCTATAATTAATGTTTTACTTTACCAAGTTCCACAGAGTGAAGTAAAATTTGACAAACTTTACGTTAATGAATTGGAAGTTTTTCAGAGCATATTTCAATATATTAATTTTCCTTCAACGTGGATTTTCAAAAAAAGGATTTAAGATTCTGTACAGCTACACCTCATAACCTAAAATATTAGCATACGACAAACACTAGATTTCTCTGTCAACTGTACTGTTATCTTAGCTGTAATGATTAACACTGCAGTTGGGAGCAAGGAGTAGTAAACTGATTTTGAGTATCTTACATATATGCAGCCCTTCAAATTAGCATGCTTAAATGTCAACAATATCGTAAACAAAAAGTTAACAGATATATGCCAAAGTAGACGCTGATTAGTGTTATTTCTTAAAAAGAAAATATGGTTTTATGTACGCATGCATCGCATGTTCCTGAGACATCATTCGTCAACATTTGATTTGATTTTGAATTGTGTAGTTCTTAAAACCATTGGGGGTGTAGAATGAGGTGTTGCGAAAGAGAGTTTAGCTTACACACACACACAAAAAGAAAAAGAGGGGGGGGGGGGGGGGGTGTTGTTTCTGGTCTTGATTTTTTAAATATCAAGTTATAAGACAATTTGCCTGAAGTTAACCTGTACCTATGGCATATCCATCTTAATCATTTCTGCTTAAACTTTTCAGTGGGAGTTCTTCTAGCCTGCAAGGCATGCTGATTGGCAGATTTTTAGTTGGAATAGGGATGGGTGTGGGTCCACCTGTTGCTTCATTTTACATAATTGAGGTACATAGTGTGATCTTAGAAAAATCATTCGTGATTAAAGTTGGCTTGCCTGTATCTACTAATTACACTGATGTCTTACTGCTGCTACCACTAGGTCTCTCCTCCTTCAGTAAGAGGAACTTACGGAAGCTTCGTTCAAATTGCGACTTGTCTCGGACTTATCACAGCACTTTTCATGGGAATTCCGGCAAGAGAAACAGTTGGATGGTAATCTTATCTATAGTATATTTCTTTTCTTTTCATCTGAAAATTGGAACAGTGTATCTAGCTAGTTCAATATACTTTTGAATTTTCAGGTGGCGGGTTTGTTTTTGGGTTTCTGCTGCTCCAGCTGCATTGCTTGCTCTTTGTATGGAGTTCTGTGCTGAAAGTCCTAGTTGGCTATACAAGGTAAATTAGTTTTCCTGATCAAAATCACGTGTGTAGATGACTTTGTTTATCGTAGACCTTTAAAATCTTATTTTAATATGCGATTGGACTTTGCTTATTCCAGCAAGTGTGTTCAGTCAGTCCTTCCACTTAAAAATAAAATAACCATGTTTTTGCTTCAAAATTTGAACTCTCACATTGCAAAAATAAATAAATAAACCATATATATATGTTAAATAGTGAAGTTGTCTAAATACATAGTTCAGATTTTTTTTTTGTTTATTTATTGGTAATTTCAGCCAACCCCAACTTGTTTGGGATATATGGCTTTGTTGTTGTTGTATTTATTGGTAATTTCAAAGACGAGCCAAGGAAAAAAAGAATCTCCAAACTGCACATTTGTTTGTTTCTCAGTGAGCTAAATAATTTTGTATCCAAATTGTTTGGATTCTGAAATTTGTTGTCCCACGTATTCGAGATGGAGAGTCCCACAGCTTAACATAGATTATGGTTGTAGTTATTGTGGGCAATGTCAGTTAAGATGCAGTGTGGTTGTGATAATAAACAAAAAGTGCACAGCATTATGTCTGTTAAAGAAATGGTTTTTTTTCTTCTTTTTCTTCGGGTCCTTGTAAACTTGGGGTCTGAATTGATTCCTTCAGCTAGTAACTTTTAAAATGTCAGACCTATTTAGCTGATACACGTGTTTATATATTGTGAACATGATGAATAGTTTATATAGGCATGCTCCATTTATTTTCAACTTCTAAGTTACTTGAAGGAGCATAACTGGCAATTCATTTTTACATGTAATTTACGAGGATAGTAGTTCTGTGTTGAATTGAGTTTAGATGTAAAGCCTAGTTTAAGAAGTGCTGCAATTTGAGAACTATGTAACCACAAGTTGAAAAAAACGTTCGTGATAATCTCATGATTTTTGTGTGGGGTGTTTGGGGGTGGGGTGGGGGTGGGTACTTATATCTTTAGTAGGGGCCATATGTTTTACTAGAGGCTGTACGGTTGAAATGGTTGCAAAATGATTAGCTACTCGAGTCCAGTAAAGGTAATTTCGAAAGAAACATGATTGTGTATGAGATTAGTGTATGTAAACAAATCTGATTTACACTCCATCTTAAACACATTATGGTCCATTGCCATGTTATACATGAACTGTTTATTATTTTTCAACTGTATTTTATTGCATTTCCATATGTTTCTTTTATTTTGTTCAATATAATGGTTTATCCTTATGCATTTGTTTTTATTAGTATTCTTTCGAAAAAGCGGCATGCAAAGTTCAATCGCTCGATTTGAAACACTATTTCTCTTTGTAATTTTCAGCGTGGAAGAATCGTTGAAGCTGAAGATGAACTTGATAGACTCTTGGGAGAGGATCATGTAAAAACAGCCTTAGCAGAATTATCACGCTCAGAAAGGGGGGATGATGGAGAGGGCGTAAAGATTTCAGAGCTGTTCTATGGTCGTCATTTCAAAGGTACTAATTTCATTTGCCACCTTCTTCACTGATACTTTTCAGAATATTTGTGTTGGAAGATATTCAGCTGCTTTCTCTTCATACAGTTGTTTTTATTGGGACGATGCTGTTTGCCCTACAACAGTTATCAGGCATAAATGCTGTATTTTATTTCTCTTCTACTGTATTCAGAAAGGCTGGTGTGCCTTCGGATGCTGCCAATATATGTGTAGGAATTGCTAACTTCTCAGGTCTGTTATCATTAAATTTACATCGAATCTATGCATCATTGCAATCTTTTGATTGATGAAATTTGTCCCTGTTTTTAAAGGTTCGATTGCTGCTATGCTTTTGATGGATAAGCTTGGACGGAAATTGCTATTGATAGGAAGTTTTCTTGGAATGGTAATTTATACGTTCACATTCATTTCGTAATCACTATTCAGAATTTTACATGATCTAATCATATTATGTGACATCTTAAACAAATTATGTAGTCGGTAGCAATGTGCATTCAAGCTGCTGCCGCAAGGTTTAGTTTCCCAGGTTCTGGTTCATTATATTTCTCAGTTGGTGGAATGTTGATGTGAGTGAAGTCTCATCTTTCTATTTTATTTCATGTTTTCTCATTTTATATTTTTGATTTGTCAGTTCACTCAGGAAGTATACAATAATATTGCATGTTTATCTATCTTTCTAGCCAGTACAGCATAATGCAGTTTTCAAAACTGTCATACCAGCAACTTGTTACGGACGTTTGACTGTTTAAACTTCAAACTATGAATGTAAATTAACTACACATGAAGCTGCAACGAATGAAGTGTTAATAGTTAACACATCGCAACATTTTCCATGATGCCTCTATATTTTTGAAGGCTTTGGTCAGTTATATGGATCCTTTTATAAGAACTTGATCCAAGGCGTCTCATATTTGTTGTCTGGAAAGTGGAATCCACAACTCATCTTTTAGTGTTGCACGCATCTTGATAATCCATAAATTCACACCATCCATCTTTATTATGCATATGAATTAGAAGTTGAGAATTGATTAATTAACCATGTTTGCATATTTGGATATAATGAAATTGGACGTGTGCGATAATAAATATATGCAGATAACTCGGTAGACACACTGAAGAAATACTAAAACAAAGTTAATTGTGGTAAAAAAATAAAAATTGTACAGGTTCGTTTTGGCTTTCGCATTGGGAGCTGGCCCAGTCCCTGGTCTTCTGTTGCCCGAAATCTTTCCAAATAAAATCCGTGCAAAGGCTATGGCTCTATGCATGTCTGTTCACTGGGTATGTGTTCATTGTATATTGGACAAATTTTTGAACTAAGCCCCTCAAAATAACTTACTGTGAAAATAGGCTTGTTTCATAACTTATTATGAAAGTAAGTCTGTTTTGGCCAGTTCTGAATTAGCCTTGCACATTCTGAAAACGAGCATTAACAAATTTGTTCATGCGCGTTTTCAGAATGCACAATTTTTTTTTTTTTTCCATGAGCATTCTGAAAATGGTCATGAACAAATTGCGCATTCTGAAAATGCGCATGAACAAATTTGTTCATGCGCATATTCAGAATGCACGTGGTTATTATTCCAAAGGAAAACAGGCTTAGTTTCATAATAAGTTATGAAACAGACCTATTTTTTACAATAAGTTACCCCGAGGGGTTTAGTTCAAGAATTTGCCCTTGTATATTTTTAGTTTTTTTTTTCTTTTTAATATTATCGAAGCATTGATTTGGTACAAAGATATAGTTCATTCTTGTGTTCCACATAACATGAGTATTGCCTTGTACTAAGAAGTTCCATGTTTCAGGTGGTGAATTTCTTTGTTGGTTTGCTTTTTTTGCGTCTCCTGGAGCTTTGGGGTGCACAAATTTTGTATACCATTTTCGCATCATTTTGCCTTGTAGCAGCCATATTTGCAAAGAAGCACGTTGTAGAGACCAAGGGCAAATCTCTTCAGGAAATAGAAATTGCGCTCTTACCAACTGAGTAGAGGTATCTTTTTATCTTCTGATGTATGTTTGTTAGTCCTTTTTAATAATCAATACTGAAACTTGGATATTTATCTTATGGCACCTTTCTTATTTGTGTGAATTGTTACCCATAAAATTGGACTGCTCGTCAAATTTGAAACTGCAAGTAGTTTTTAGCAAGGTTCTAAATTCCAGCCGACACGCTGGAAATCCGGCCATCCCGGTCCGGTTCCGGCGATGACCGGGCCGGAAATCACAAAAATTTTCGTTCCGTTTTGCTGTAAAGATAAATAATAATAAAAAAAAGCTATAAATATTTGAAACAGAAAAGGCACATGAAATCTAATCAAAGTTTTGTTACAAACCAATACGAAAGCCATAAAATTGTATTCAAAAACAAAAGAAAACAAATCTGTTTGCTTCTTCTTCGATTATTTCATCGCCGTTTTCTTCTTCAAAGCAGCGAAGGTCTTCTTCAGTGGTATTGATTAGCAGCTCGGAATACTTTATTGTCTCGTCTGTTTTCGGTTTAGGGTATGCGGTTTTCTCCCTTTTTTCCCAGGTCTTGATTTTGAGCGGTTGGGGAGAAACAATAGTGACGAGAGGGTGACAGGCTGGTAATGTTGTTTTATTTGTTTAATTAGGCCGCATATTGGGTATATGGATCGTGTCGGTAACATTTTTATTCCTAGGCAGATTTATGTTCAGTGTTATTATATTTACTACTTAGCAAGCACTCATGTTGTATATTTGTTTCATCAAATCTATTCTAAACCTCGACAACGTATTTATATAAAAAAAACACCGGAATTGTCAAACCGGAACTAAACCGGATTTTCCAAAATGGAACCGGAATTTTATTTTTTATACGTGACCGGAACGGAACCGAAAACTGGAATTTCGAACCTTGATTTTTAGTGAAGAATCATTTCTCCCATCTTATTTGATCATTTGCTGTCTAATGCAAATCTTGCAACATTGCTGAACGTGTTTTGAGTATATCAGTCACTTCATACCAAAGAGTATCAGAATTGGGAACGGAACCGAAAACCGGAATTTCGAACCTTGGTTTTTAGTGAAGAATCATTTCTCCCATCTTATTTGATCATTTGCTCTCTAATGCAAATCTTGCAACATTGCTGAACGTGTTTTGAGTATATCAGTCACTTCATACCAAGAAGAGTATCAGAATTGGTAGTGTTATTTTTTGATTTTTGACCTTGGAGAGGTTAAAATGTCACTGTATATTCTGTGGGTAAATTGTTTCCATTTCATGCACATTTCGTCTCATCAAATGCAAGTAACATATGTGATATCTTTAGATTTTAGTCCTGGGTAGCAACCACGCTAGACTATGTTTGTATAAGTGAGCGATATTAATTTGACGTTTGAAGCAGTCTGCACTTTCATCTCATTGCTGAATGTGGTACTGTACTTATCAGCCATTGAACATTAGACATCCTTAAAATGAAACGTAATTGAAAGCGTATCTCTCTCAAAATTCATATGTAAAGCGGGTTCTTATTTTATTGTAGCAACGTATGTGCGTGTTTTTTCTGGTTACTGCTAACAAAAATTGTAAATATCAACAGAAGAATACCACCAAAAAAAAAAAAAAAAAAAAAAGACCTATAGAAATGTCTGCATTTACTGTGAGTAAGTATAGACATATCTGTAATTATTCACATGGTGTATTGTAGGTAATTAAAAAACAGATGCATAAATGTGGGCAATTGTTGTGAATAAATTCAAACATATCTGCAACTATTCTATAGTGTATTGCAGACATGTCTACAATTTTTTTTGTATAGCTGCTTCGTTTTTTGCAATTTTATTGGAAGTGACATATATTTATTTGTATGTAATTTTTGGCGATTTTTCTGCAAAATGTGATGTTTGAATAAGTGTTATGTACTATTGAATTTGACAGTTTGAAGCAATGAGCAAAAAGTGCATTAAATTATGCAACATTTTGATATAATTGATGTGTGCAATTTTACAAAAAAAAAAAAAATTGTAGGATTTACTGCATTTTCATTGAAACGTCAATTTTTTATTTATTATTATTTGTATATATGAATATGAAGATTATACATTGAATTAAGTTTTGAAGTTTGGTAGTTTTTTACATCGATTTTTGATTTTTGATTTTTTTATGATTTTCGAAAAATAGGAACATAATTTATGAAGTTTTAAGTCAGAATTTGTGTATGTTGAAATGTAACAGACTTTAATCAAACCGTCCCTTTATTTTATCTAGGAGTCAAATTATTTTCATCTTATTCATATGCTTTTTATCAAATCCACTGTTGTTGAAGACTAATGCATTTCAGAGTTCCCTTTGTTCAAATTTTTCTGTTTTCCATCTTTTAAAGGTTTGTCATACCTTCTTTATATGCAGGAATATAGTTGAGTCCAGATTGCTCGTTGCAGCGTTCATTATACTAATACAAGTTTATGCAGTATATACATATGTCCATTCCTTGGATGCTCCTTTTGTGTTGAGAAAACACAATTGTGGATGTGTTTATGTATCATTGATTGTTTATACTTGTATAAAAGAGATCGTTTGACATCAATTACCATCATGTAATGCTATGAAGCTGAGATAATGTAAAAGAGATGCATCTCTCCGAGATTTTTTTTTTTTCTGGCATATCATAGTTTCATTATATACCTGTTTGTGAATGTCTTTCTTAAGTAGTGTTTGGTTTAAAAATTATTTTGTGTTTTCGGTTTTCAATTAATATATCAAAAGTGAGAAGAGCGGAGTAACGATGGAGTAATGAGCAAGATGATTAAAGAAAGATGGAGGGGACTATGGTGAGGATGAATGAGTAATGTAAGAATGGATTATGGTCATCTTATTTTTTGAAACATAAAAAATGAAAAAAAGTTGTTTTATATTTTGTATATTAATTTTGTTTTCTAAATCGATCGTTTTTAATAATATATGTACATCGTGCGTATTTTTGTATGGACGAAAACTCAAAACTAAAAGTGATAAACCAAATACCACTTTGCTATTTTGTTTTTGTTCAAGTTCAAGCTTAAATCATGAAAGATCATGACCAATCAATTGGTTGGGTAAAGGTCCCACGGATCTTTGATTTTATGTACTCTAGTTGGCAGTATTTTGAGCCTATTATTTGACCATCAAGTTTTCAAGGCATGGATTGCTATCTATGGGGCAACTGCTTGGGAGGAAGCCTGTGGCAACTATTACCAAGAGGATTCCCAGTGGGGGAGAGTACGGAGGGTCAAATCAGGGTTGATCTTCAATTTTCTAATGGAAGGAAACACAAATCTCCTAACATGGAGCGTTGTGTTTGTCTTAATCAGCTAAGACGAGAGTGTGGGTTGTATATTTGTTGGATCGTAATCCACATCATACAGTTAACCGGTTAAGTGTTAACATTATAGTGGGCTAGTTGCAATACTATTTACTTTTTGCTCTTCTTTCTAATGTCCGCCCTGTTCTTCTTCTCCATCATTTTCAAGCGACTCGACGATTGCAGAGATAAATAATCGAGAAGAGAGCCTGGAGGGCATTGCCAGGCAGTGGCAGTTGCAGCTTAAGGCGGTTGCAGTGTAGACAACATTTAATAGATGAAGAAAACACTTCGGTTCAAGAAGATGCTAACGTTCTGGTTGAAGAAGATACCAACTCGTACCTCATGGTAAACGATGCATATAGGCGATGACAAACCAAATACGGATGGGAAGCACAATTGGATTCGCATGTCGACCAAGCTTCAGGGTTCGACAAAGAATTGACCAATTTCGGTATGCTTTTCAACTGTGAACCGCACATGAGCACGACGTTGAAGATTCTAAGTGATCTAATTTCAACTTTCAATGTTAATTTTATTTTTCATATTGAAATTTAAACATCGACCCATTTATAACTAGGCTTGTCGAGATTAGACCTGCGGCTTTTGGCCTAGCGTTATCCATGAAACAGTTAACATTCAATACACGCGACGTTATTCACACATTTCTTAAGGAAGAGCGACCTGGTGATTTCTTTATTTCATGAGTACGTGTTTACTTGACTAACACCAATTTAATTCGTACTATACAGTACTTTCTCATACCCATAAATCTATTTTTTTGTATTTTTTTTGTATTTAAAATCTTTTAAATTCAAATGTTCAGTTAACTAGTGCGTTGACCGTCTGCTAGTGGAAGACCACCCATACTTTTCATTTTGATCTTGAAGAGTTAGATTTCACCTCTTAAGACCTAACTTTGTTGACTGTATCAGCGGTGGGATAGGAGAAGACATATTTGTATAGCTCTATAGATTATTAATGCATATTTGTATAGCTCAATAGATTATCAATGCATTGTTAGACAGAGATTCATGTCTATTATAGATTTTTTGGCAAATTCTATAGTAGTGGTACTATGAGTACTTCCATAATATGACTTATCCAAAAGTACACTCTGTTTTGCTTTTCCTCAAGTTGGAGCGTTAGCTTGTGAGAACCGAAGACAAGTGGAAAGAGGTCAGATCTGTCGTATATTTGTTGTGGTTTGTAATCAAATTGAGTTATGCGTTGCATGAGAGAGTATCATTTGACATCCTTATGAGGATATCCCGCATGCTATTGATGAGCGTAGTTCATGCCAGATTGCTTTCGGTCAGACGTTTCCTTTGGTGTTATCTTCCCCTATGGGTGGCTGTTACTGGTTCTTAGGCGAACGTACTTGAAGGCAGATCTTAGAAGGTGATTTTGTTTCTAATGATCTACATCCAAATACAAATTATCCGAAGATGTATGATAGCGACGCTTTGTAGAGAGCTCGGGATCACGAATAGTGACCTGCTAATTACTTCATCATCACTAGTTTGTACTATGCAGCGTTCTAGCATAGATTCCACACCCTACAGCATAAAGCTTCTTTCATCCATGTTGAAATAGTTGATTTTGATTGCATAGATTCAGATTCTCATTATCGGATCTGGCTAGTGAAACTGGTTTTTATTTTTAAATGTTTTGACCTAATTGATACTGTTTGTGGTATTTTGTTGAAGAGAGCAAGAAATTTTGAAGAATTTGGTAGAATATAAAGAAGAAGGGTGGAAGTGTATATGGGAGGAAAAAAACAGGTTTAGGCAATGGTCAAAAAAATGACTATTGCCCTTAGTCGGCCTTATTATGGCCAACTAAGTAGCAATAGTCATTTTTTTTACCGTTGCCCAAAGGGAAGCTTAGAATCTTAGTGCTTCCACTGGTATGTTTTTCATCCTGCACGTGTTTCTAGAAGTTGGGTTTAACGTGTTGTGTTACATGGTGGTTCGATGAACCATAAATACAATAAGTTGAGCTTTGAACACTTTACCAATAGATAATGAATAATTATTATAAGTTATATAATTATTTGAAGTGATAATAACTTATGATCAATAATCTTATTACTTAATTAAGATTATAATCTTACTATATGATTAAAATTGTTTATGTTGTTCATATCATCAATGGATTGTTTCCATTTGAGAATTTACTTCTTTCGCGCTTTGATAGTAGTTTATTGCTATAAAATATGAAAAACAAGTTTTTGTTTTAGTAGGATAGTCCACTATTTCTACTCTATTTGTTCCTCTTTCCATGGTTACATATCTTTATATGTAAGAACTAAGAAAATCATCCCAATGTGACATCAACCAAATATTCCATTTCATTTAGGAAAGTCGTCTCTTTCTCCTACTGTGTCTTTGCCATTTTATTCAATAGGATTGTATTGAATTGAAAGAGGTTTGATAAATACTGATAACTCTCGGATAAGGTACCAAAAAGGAAAGATAAATTACATATGAACGGTCCGGTTTATGACATATTTAGTGATGATTTTCTTCTTCATTGATTAAGTAATGTTTCTTATGCCAACCTTACCCTTTTTCTAAATAAATAGGATGGGATTGGGGTGTACATAATATAAGGAAATAAAGCGCTTTTATATATGTTCCTTATGAAGGGAAGCATGAGAAAAAGTCTTGGAAAAGTTTCGATAGCTACGAAGGATAGCTGAATTCTATGAGGTTGAATCCAACGTTGTTCCTTAGTTGTTCTAATGTAGAATGGTCGAATGTAACAAACCAACGTAGGATTGAATTCTAATAGTGAGATTATATTTATTCCTAATTTCATTAAAGATTGAAGATTTGAGTGAAAGAGACCAATTTGACTTTAAGTAACTTGCTCTTGTCTTTGTTTCTACTGCATTTCATCTCACCATATCACATTTTGGATTAGATATATGAGTGAGAGGGTTCTTGATACTCAAAAATAAAAGGAGAAGATATATGGACAAAAAAGAAACGACTTGGATGAAATAAAACAAAGTGATTGGACGATTTTATTATCGATAACCTCAAATTAGGCAATCAAACATGAATTAAATAAAGCGATTGATACTTAAAAATGGTTGTTCTATTCAAAAACGAAATGCTTCAAAAATATCTTGTACAATTAATATTAAAAAGTTGATTAATAGATAACAACCAATAACTAGCAACACATGATAAATAATCAATATTCCACTTTAGTAATAACGTAGTAATTCCATGGTTAACAGTTACTATGTAAAAAACAAATTGTAACAACCTGAAATTTTAACGGTTTTAAATAATGTGTTTAACCGAACTTTTACTTAAGAATTTAAAACTTTATTTATTTTTGAAATAATGAAACTGACTTTTGAATAAATATTAAAACATGTACGTCTATTTTGAATAACAAAAATAAGAATAAACGTTAATTTCAGGACTTGGTTGCTCTGAAACTAGCGTGAAATCAATTAATAATATAAACATTGGAATATTGATTTTTAGAAATGTAATATTTTTATATAAGATTGATCATATAAATGTTATAGTAAAAACGCCAACTTTCGCTCGTTCCTTTTAAATCGATTTATACAATCGATTTACGGTAGCGACAACTGATATAGCGTAACTAACATTATAACTTAAAATTTGAATTTAAATCCGAAATTTAAGATTTGAGATGTGTATAACTAAGCATAGTGTAGGACTAAATTTCGTAGTAAAATAGCAAGTTTGTTCTATTTGCAAGTTCAGTTATAGTTGAATAAATCATTTTGAAAATTAAAAGTTTGTCGGAACTTAGGCGTTTTCGTTTTAAAAACACTTGACCATTTTCTAATTAAGGCGGTATTTTTCGTTTCACAAAATTTGGTTGATTATCTCTCCGAAGTATGAAATTCGACAGAAAACGTGTGTTTTTTGTGTTAAATAAAATAAGTGTTTTAAGGTAACTAAAATAATATTTTCGAGAAAATAAAATTTGAACATTTATTTATAATATAACTGAAATCCAAATAATAAAAGATAAAAATGAGTTTTGAAGAAAATAAATTACTATTGTTAACTTACAGTTGCGAGCGATAATTTTAAAACGACGTTGATGATAACAAAATGTAAAATTTAATTGAATCGTGTTTTAATAAATTTCGATAATTCCGTTTCGTATAAAAATATCGAAAACATATATTTTGATATATTAAACGACAAAATTCGATTCAGCATACAAAATAGACTTTTGGGCTGTTGTAAGCACGGTAGGCTGTAGCCCAATAAACTGTTATTCCCTCTGTGTGTGTGTGTATAAGGGTTTCCTGACCCTAGCCGTCATCTCATTTCTCAGACTTCTCATTCCTTATCAAATCACGTAATTTCCTTTTAAAAAAAATGGAGATTACAGTCTATAAAATAAACATTAAATTTTTTATATCTTCGAACTCCAACATATTATATGTTGTTAGGATGGGCTCGATAAACGCAACTCAAATCTACAATTTGTTTTTGGATTTGATGCATGGTTCATTTGGAATTCGCGATTAAAGTTGCAAAATTCAAAATCTTTTAGGTTAAAATTAGACGTTTTGATTTGGGCGATTTTAGACGAACTCAAGATATAGGTTTTGTACAGTTTTGCATCTGGAGTTGATTGGTTATGGTCTCATGAACTATCGACGACTGTGGTGGCCGAAAATTGCAATTTATGGTCTGAAAACCTTAAAAAGCAAGGTGGTGGCGCGACTTAGAGGGAGGTGCAGAGGAGACATGGTCAGGTGCAGGTAAAAGATCTCAACGTGCTCTTTCATTTGCCAGTTGTTGGAGGTGCTAGTTCTCAGTGAGGAAGCGAGGAAGTATGGTCAAGGTGGTTCTATGCGTGAATTGGGTTCAGGTGTCATGATTTGTGCAGCGTTATTTTCACAGGCGTGTAGATGGTAAATGACATGGCATGTTGAGCCATTTTTTTAAAAATTTCTATTGCGTTGACATTAATAATTTTGCATACGAATTAATTGACACATGGTTTTCTCCATTGGATTCGTATCCAAATTCTGGATGACATGAAGTTAGTTTGGTTAGATTTGGAGGCTGTCAATTTTTTGGCATTCATATGGATTTCAGATTTTACGCAAAACAAAAGGCAAGTGTTTTAACCCATTCAGGGTGTACTAAGATATATACGCAAGTTAAATTAAATTTATGATATTTTACAATTCGTTTGGCTGACATTCGAGAATAAAATTTGACATCGAAATTGATTATAATCGTTATTTGACACTTGACACGTGTTAAATTGGTATTGTATGAAAAGTATTATCTATTTGATTGTTTGAAAACTGGATGTATGTTTAAATTGATTTGAATTTGAATTATCAATAAATTGTCATTTATTTGAATCAATATCTAGATAAACTAAAGTTAAATTTCTTGTGAAATATTTGTATTCGATAACTGACACTATTTGACAATATTGATTACTTGGATGATGATTTCCTGATATGTTTATTTGTTGTGGTGACGACTGATTGGATGTCATTGCTGATGGTTCTTGATTATGATGTATATTTGTCATTTTATGCACTGAAACGAGATAAACTGATAATTTATATACTTGGACATCGGATATTTGAATCAAGACATAGGTTGAAATGATATATATCTATGACATCGATACAAGTTGAAATGATTTATACTCGTGAATTTAAATTTTAGATTAAATGATCACTTGGCCATAACGTAGAAAATTAAATATGGACACGGTGGTCAAATGAAATATTTTTATATTAAACTATTCTATTTATAAACTTAACTATTATATAATTTAATAACTATTTTGTATATAAATTTATCTATTATATATATTTTTAAAACTACTTTAATCAAACTATTATATATATAAATTTAGCTATTATATATTTTACAACTATTTTAATCAATCTATTTTATATTAAAAAATTAATTATTTTAATTAAAACGACAAAATTTCAAATTTAACTATTATTTATTTTATAATTACGAGCGTCATGGCACGCGCTCCGCGCGTGGTCACGGCACGTGCCTCGCGTGTGGAATATTGTTCCTACAAATATTGTATACATATGTCAATATTGCAGATTTATGCATACTCTGCACATATCCAAAGTTCAACATAAGATCTAACTCGTAAAAAAGGACTAAGAGAATATCTTGTTAATTTAACATGAGTCAATCGATGATATATACGTTTATTAAAAATAACAATTTAAATCCATTTATCTTGGTTTCGATAGGAAGTTTGGACATCTAAATCTCGAATATACTGCATTTGCATTCAAATGCAGAATGGATAGCGCATATCTTATATATTTCCAGTTCTAAAGAATTTGGAGGAGAAACAGAGTGGCAGGACTTCAGCACCCGATCAAAAAATATGAATTTGAGAGCTATGACCTATAAGTTTATTTATAGATGTCCAAATTTGTTGTATCCATCTGATATAAGATAATAAAATCCGAGTCATTTAACAAAATAAAAATACGTTGTTAGTATATGGCATGATATATTTCTTGCTCATTTTATTTTTCTGCATATTTATTTGCTCGATGGTTTCTTTTTATTTTCCTATTTTCATTACTGCGCATTAATTTTCTTCTGTTTCTAATTTATGCATGTTAATTCATGTGACCTTATTCAAAACATTTATTTTTGTTTCTATTTTTATTGAAAAAAATTCCATTCTTAGCACACATTAAATTTCAAATTCAAATGCGATTATTTCTGGAATTAATACGCGTGCACATACTCTTGAAATAAATATGTCCACACATATTTACACGTATTTGTTTCAATTGTTTTGATTTAGAACGATACTTGACTAACATAAATAAACTCCCTTTTATTGTGCGATTTAATTCCATTTACGAAGCGCATTTATTTTCAAATTCAAACATGCATTACTTCTAAAATTTATGCTCTATATATTTATATGAAGTAAATATATACATGTGTATTAGCACGCATGTTACCCTTCTAGATTTAATTGTCTGCTTTCAAATTTTAACGTTATTCCCATTTATGTTCCTATTAATGTCATTAATGACGCGCATTGCTAATTAAAGGAACATTGCTATTTAACTTTAATTACTTTCCGTTTCTTTCTTGATTTAATTCCTTTTATCATATGTGTTTGTTTTTGGTAAAGGGCATTTTCGTCAGTTCAGGTGTACACCAAAAAAGTGTGACATCAAACCTATTCCAATTATTAGTAAAAATGTGTTTGTTTTTGGTAAAGGGCATTTTCGTCAGTTCAGGTGTACACCAAAAAAGTGTGACGCCAAACCTATTCCGATTATTAGTAAAGATTATTGTAACACCCCATAAATTTAAATATTAAAGTTAACAAATTAAAGAATACTTAATTTTAAATGTAAGAATCAAGGGAAACGGGTTACGCCATTGTGTTCGTCTCGGAATTCTGATTGAGATAGAGTCCGAGTTTGCGTAAATTGGACTTCGTATGAAGAAGTTATGGCTGTCAGAAGTTTCCAGAAATTCAAATTTAAATTCAAATACGAATTCAGACTCAAAACTGGGCAGGGCGGGAAATTTCCCGCCCAAGGCCAGGTCGACCTAGGGGTCGACCTTAGTGTCGACCTCCCCTATACAGGTCAACCTTAGTGTCGACCTGGGGGTCGACCTGCCCCCCCCCCCCCCCCCGTGCAGATATGAAAGATGACGATTTTGTGACTCAGTGCTGAGTCATTAGGGCTAAGGTGTCACCCTATCTTGGCTGGATGGTCTTGATTTAATTCTAGGTTGATCGAATGGCCTAAATTAATCCTAAATTCTATATAAACACATGTAGACTCAAACCCTAAAACCAAATAAAAATTAGAACCATGGCCGTCATGCTATCACCTTGCAACCTAGAGTAGCCGCCACCAACTAGAGGAAAAGTGAAGCTAATCAACTCAATTCAACTCAAATTTATAACAACAACAACGAAATAGTCTACTCCAAAGGCGAGAACTCAGATTCCAGAACTCAAGACCTTCTTTGAGTTGTGAGTTCAATATCTTTAATAAGATAATTAATAAGTTAATTGGGTTAAGTTATAAATTGGGTTATATGGCTATGTTTGTGAGACATTGGAAAAATGTGATATTTTGAGAATATATGCTAGTTGTTCATAATGATAGTTTTGTTGTGGATCCCTTTTCATATGCCAAATCACTTATGTTCAACTTGATTCATGTGTGACATCATTCTATATGCAAGTTTGGGTGTAGATTATATGCTAGTTTCTGTATGAATTGTACACATGTTTGGTGTAGATTATGTGCTAGTTTCTATATGAATTGTACACAAGTTTACATGTGAATCAAATAAAGTGACTGTATGCAAGTTTGGGTAGAAATTGGATTCACATATATGCAAGTTTACACCTTTGGAATTAGATCTATGATGTACATAGTTTTATGCAAGTTTGTGATTATAGCCTATGCAAGTTTTGGATGAAAACTATATTACATATATGCAAGTTCACACCTTTAGGCCTATGTTTAGATTCATGATAACAAGTTTATGCAAGTTATGTTGTAATCCTCATTTGCGAGATTAGATCCATTTTGTGTGTTATGCAAATTTGCGATGTTTCTTCCCTTTTATGAGTTAGACTAATTGCTACTCTAATATACATATATGTCATGATAAACGAACGAACGACGTGGGGACTATGGGGGTAATATTGAATATACACATATTGAAAATTCGCATAATGGCCTTGAAAAAGGCATATAATTAAATTAAGACATTAATTGGAAAAATTAGCATTTATGGACATAATTGAGACAATTATGGACATAAGTATATTTGAAATTTATTTACAAAATTTGAATAGGGATATTAATCCACTTTGGGGTTAAATAAAGATGTGTAATAATAAACCGCCTAAGACACGAGGTTAGACTCGTTTGTGGTGTAAGACTGCCCGGACCCGCCCGACAAATCCAGCAGCCACAAATGCCAGTCTAATGTGAGAGGTTGAAGGCATGAATTAAATGTGTAACAGTTGTAAAGACACGAGGTTAGGCTCGTTTGTGGTGTAAGACTGCCCGGACCCGCCCGGCAAATCCAGCTGCCACAAATGCCAGTCTAATGTGGGAGGTCTTTACAAGGTTACGGTGTTAATGAATTAAGAAACACTTAACCAGATAAACATGTGGTGGGACATGAGGGGTTAGGTGGGTGCCTTGGGTGGCATGTGAAAATCAAGTGGGTGCCTTGAGTGGCATGTGAAATACGATTAGATACACTTAACCAAGATTGAAACATGTAAGAAGACATGGATAAGAATTGGGTTAAGTGGGGAAAAAACCTTAGAGGGGACCAAACATATATGGAAAGCTTGTGTCATGCATGGGGGCCCTTTTCAAACCAGTAACCCATTAAGTATCTTTGTGGGCTCGACCCAAGTCGAGGACGGGACACACGTACTGGATTTGATTGTAAGAGGTCAAAATGGGTTAGCGGTGGCAACGCAAGTCCAACGGGGTCATATGCGTGTGTGGGCCCGGGCCGGTAGGTAAGACGTTGTTGCATCGTGTAGGTATAAGCCGTGCATTTTGGTGGTATCGGGTTGCCACTTTGGGGAGTGATACACCCCACTGTGGGGCCAGCACGAATATCTACGAGTTAGGGAGCCGATTGAATGGGGGTAGTGGGTGCAGCTAGTGGAGGTTGGGGGCAGGCGGCACCTATGAAGGCAGCTAGGGGTACACGAAACCACCATCATCATTATTAAGTTTGGTAGGCGGGATCAACTTTTAGGGTGTTTGATGTGGTGCAGTGTAGTAACTATCCTATAATTATTAGGTACGCCTTTAACGTTATTCTTGTTCATCTTATATCCTTTATTTACTCTGTTATACTCATTGGTTCTGTAACACCCCACCTCCATTAAGGCCACTCACAAAGGGAATGCCTTAACTTCAGTGGAGCGTTTTTGGTAAACAGACACAGAATATCACAAGACAGATATAAAAATTTTGCAGTGGAAAATAAACAACTTTATCAAATCACCAAAATATTTTGTTACATAATACCATGAGTCATAAAACCCTTACAACAAAACAATTCTGTCTTATATTATCAGAGTACATAGGTATTTAAAAGAAAACATTATTCCCCATATTAAAGAGCAAGCCATATAAGAGACAGAGACTCGAGCCATACTTCAGAAGTAGCTCCTAGAAGATGATATCCAATTCCTGACTAAACCTGTGTGTTTCCTCCCTAAGAACCTTGGGGGGGGGGGGAACGGAAGAAAAGAGGCGAAACAAACTAGGTCAGACATACGTCTGGTGAGTCCAGTAACTTTTAGCCAGTAAATAAATAAAGGTAAACATGACAGCCATACAGAGTGGATAAGAGGATCACGGTACAGATGACAGGTATGACTGGACAAATAAGGTAAGGTGTATGCATGATTCACTACCAACTACTCTGCACTATTACTAGTCAAATCAAGATGGGATGATCCCTTCCGCTAATGATAACGATGGTGGTAGTTTCGTGTATTCCTAGCTGCTGTCATAGGTGCCGCTTGCTCCTATCTCAACTAGTCGTACCCACTACCCTTCTACTATAAATTGGTAGACGTAGGGCATACGTCCGGGTATACCCTAACCACTACCCTAATCGATCGGCTCCCTACTCTGTAGATACCCTGTGCTGGTCCCACAACTAGGGGGTATCACTTCCCTAAAGTGGCAACCTAAGGTGTGCACAGTTATACCTACTGGTGTCACGGTCATCTTGTCCCCCTCTGCCCGGCCCATGCACGCACATGTCCCCGGTCGGTTTGCGTCGCCCACACCATCCGTCTCGTTTTGGATCTCTAACAATAAATCAGTAAGCGTGCCCCTTCCCCGCCTAGTACGGAGTTCTTTACTTTGATACCCCTCCGGATTACTGACTGAAATGGGTCCCACACAACATGATACAAGCTCTCCCCTATGCCTTGTATCCCCACTAGGTTTTCTACTGATTATATATACCCTAAGGTGTCTTTAATTACATAGCCCTCAATCAGTTATGCGTACCTATAGGTGTCTTTAATACATAACCCCTATTCTACCTATTGGTTATGCGTACCCATAGGTGTCTTTAATACATAACTCTACCTATTCCCATTAGTTATGCGTACCCCTAAGGGTGTCTTTAATACTTAACTTTACCTATTCCCATTAGTTATGCGTACCCCTAAGGGTGTCTTTGATACATAACTTTACCTATTCCCATTAGTTATGCGTACCCCTAAAGGTGTCTTTAATACATAACTTTACTATTCTGCCCTGGTTATGTATACCATTAGGTGTCTTTAATTACATAACCCCCTTTTTTAATGGTTAAGTTTGTGGGCCTATATATACTAATATTACCCACCTACCCATCAGTTGTACTTAACCCACCCACTGATTTAATCCTGTTTATTTAACGGTTAAGTTTGTGGGCCTATATATATTAATATTACCCACCTACCCTTCAGTTGTACTTAACCCACCCACAATCTAATTCGTTTTGCTTAACCCTAACTTATGTCAACCATCATACAGTCCATATGTATTAAGTTAGGTTAAGTAGCATTAATTTATTATTGAGACATCTAATCGTATTTCACATGCCACCCAAGGCACCCACTTAATTCCACATGCCACCCAAGGCACCCACTTAACCCTTCATGTCCCACTACATGTTTATCTGGTTAAGTGTTTCTTAATTCATTAAGACCGTAACCTTATAAAGACCTCTCACATTAGACTGGCATTTGTGGCAGCTGGATTTGCCGGGCGGGTCCGGGCAGTCTTACACCACAAAAGAGCCTAACCTCATGTCTTTACAACTGTCACGCATTTAATTTATGCCTAAGACCTCCCACATTAGACTGGCGTTTGTGGCAGCTGGATTTGCCGGGCAGGTCCGGGCAGTCTTACACCACAAAAGAGCATAACCTCGTGTCTTAGACGATTAATTACTCCTAATTAATCATTCCACAATTTGAATTACTTTCCCTATTCAAATTATCAATTAATTCCAAATTTAAGTATGACCATTATTGACTCAATTATGTCCATCCATTTATGGTATGTAAAATCATACCAATTTTCACCACAATTATATTTTATGCCTTTTAAGGCATTTATGCCAATTAAATCTTCAGACTTTAATTGCTTAAACATTCCTCTTTTGATTAATTAAGTTAATTAATTAATCCTTTCCTTTTTATAGGTGTCAATACCTATCTTATTAACAATTTGAATTTCCTATCCATAAATGGTCATATTCAAATTATACCATTTTTACCCAATTTTACCCATGTCATAATAGGTAATTATTTGTATGTTTCCCTACCAGAATCATGTGTCCAATTTACATAATCACTATGTAAATTATGCCTATTACTAATTCCCCCTTTTCCCCGTTTGTTAACTAGCGTAGCTGTTTGCGTTTTTGGCGTCATCGAGGCTACAAAATAGTCTCGCCATAACAATAAAATAAAGGGAATGACAAGGTGATCGTTTCAGTACAATTTTTGGAATAAGCATGACAACTATGGAAAATGACATGATAACTTCGCATATAATTATGATTCACCACATAATTGACAACTTGCATAGATTCATAACAACTTGCATAGGTTTATGAATCAACAACATAATTAACAACTAACATAGGTTCATGATTCTCAACATAATCAACAACTTATATGGGTTCATGATTCACAATATAACAACTTGCATGATTCATAATATAACTTCTTGCATAGGTGACTTACATAGGTTCATGATTCATAACATAACAACTAGCATAGATTCATGAATTAACAACGCAACAACTTGCATAGGTAACTTGCATAGGTTCATGATTCATAACATAACAACTAGCATCGATTCATGAATTAACAACACAACAACTTGCATAGGTAACTTGCATGGGTTCATAGTTTCTCAACATAATAATTTGCATAACTTCACGATTCACAATAATAATAAACTTGCATCATATCATGATTCACAACAATAATCAACTTGCATAACTTCATGATTAATAATAAGGAACTTGCATCATTTCATGATTCACAACAATAAACTTGCATAACTACAAACAACATATACCCAAATCATAGTCTACCACAATTCACTTTTATTTATTTAAACCTTAAAGTGACTAGAACTCACCGAATAAGGGGTCTTGAGTTCTGGGATCTGAATTCTGTAATTGATTAGCGTTCCCTTGTTGTAGACAATTTCGTTGTTGTAGTTTTAGGCTTGATTTGAATTGAATTGTTGTCTTTAATTTGCTTCTAGTTGGTGGCGGCTACTCTAGGGTTTGGAGTGACAACATGATGGCTACTGATCTAATTTTGATTTGATTCTAGGGTTTGAGTCTACACATGTTTATATAGAATTTCAATTTAATTATAGCCGTCGGATAACCCTAGAGTTAATCGCAACCACTCAGTCCAGAATAGAACTATCTAGAAACCCTAATGACTCATTAACTAGTCAGAAATGACTCAGCACTGACTCACCGTTCGAACCAGAGCCCCAGAAATCTGTGCAGATTTTTACCTCGGCCTGGGTGCACCTGCCAAGTGCGCCAGTGCAATATTGCATGGGCGCATTTACCAAGTGCGCCAGTGCAATTTTGTTCTGGCGCACTTCCCAAGTGCGCCAGTGCATTCTGGCCCGTTTCTGGTTTTTCTGCCTAACTTCGTTCGTCCATATCTTCTTCATACGGCATCTGTTTTACGCAAACTCGGACTCTATCTCAACTAGAATTCCGAGACGAACGCAATGACGTAACCCGTTTCCCTTAATTCCCACATTTGAAATTAAGTATTCTATAATTTAGTTAATCTGATTATTCAAAAATTCGGGGTGTTACAGGTTCACAGTCATTTCCTTATTTTCCAGTTTATGCCTTGTCCTAGTTACTTTATGATTATATTGTTAAAGTTATTGCACTCTCTAGACTTTATGTCTGGCCCCTTTGTTTCCACCTCTTTTCTTCCTTTCCCCCCAGGTGCTCAGGGTGAGACTAGTACTAGTGGAGCTTGATTTGGACAACTTTATCTCTTTCTCTGGAAGTTTGCTTGGATCGCTGAAGTAAAAGTTCAGCCTATCTTACTTATGGCTATTTTATGTGGAGTTATGTCTTTCATTTTATGTACTCTGATTTAGACAAGATGGATATTATGTACTTGACTCTAGTCTTTGGTTTTTGATGATGTAATCAAACCTATTTGTCTACCGCTGCAATAAAAATGAAGTTTTAAATTTTTGAGTACTGTTTATATCTGTCTTGTTGTTAAGTTTCTGTTCTATACACACTTAAAATGCTCCATGGAAGTTAATGCATTCCCTTTGTGAGTGACATTAATGGACGTGGGGTGTCACACGTGGTATCAGAGCCGAAGGTTACCAGACCAGATATGAATTTTGAAAAACTATTTTTCAAAACCATTTTATAAAGAAATAATCTCAAAAATACGTTTTACGGAAAGTACTTTCAAGAGAAAAATTTATTTTAAAAACATAACACCAAGAGACGTATATCTTTCTTTCGAATTCTTCGTTTGAATCTCTTCATTTTCTTTTCAGCATGTCTGGAATTCCTGAGATACCCCGAGGGGATACCAATACTAGGATGGTTTAGAAGGTATTTGGAAGCTAGGGCCCATGTCGCAGGCCCAGCAAATACTCCTCCTCCTCCTCCCCCTCCTCCTCCCCGTGTTGATACTTTTACAAAGATATGCAAGGACTTTCGGGCAATGGGTGGGAAATCTATTCACGGGTCGGAAACGTTTGTTGAGGCTCGAAATTGGCTAAAGGAGGTGGAAGAACTGTTTGGAATCTTTGAGGTAGAAGATGGAAGAAAGGTATAGTTAGCTGCGTGGTTAATGAAGGATGAGGCCTTGTTTTGGTGGGAGGTCACTAATGGAGAGCGTCCAGTTGATACATGGCCGGATTTCAGGCGTAGGTTTAAGGCGAAGTTTCTCTCACGGGCTGAAGAGAATCTATACATGGAAAGGTTTTTGGCATTGAGGCAGAGGAATCTATCAGTGAAAGAATACGTCAATAAGTTCAATTAGTTGGTAAGATTTGGCTTGGACTTGGTGAATACACCTGAAAAGAAGGCCTTGAGATTTGTTAAGGGTTTGAACGAGCCGCTACATGGGTTAGCTATGACCCACATCCCTATGGGGGCCACCTTCGAGAGACTAGTTGACATGGCGCTTATGCATGAAGAGGAGAAAGGCGCCAATGCTAATAAGGCACTTGAGAAGAAAGGGGATCAAAAGAAATAGCAACAGTAGAACAAGAAGGGTGGTAAAGACAACAATGGTAAGGGAAAGAAAAGATGCTTTAACTGTGGGACACCAGGCCATTTAAGCAAAGACTGTAGGAAAAAGAGGAAGATTGGTTGTTTCCACTGTGGCGAGGCAGGACATCTGATTAAGGACTGCCCAAAGAAAGGGAAGAGGGCAGGGCCTACCTCTGAAGGGCAGACTCAGGCTCTCATGGCACCAGGGCAGGCAAGGGGGCAGGTCCAGGCCGTCGTGGTCCCACCGCTGCAAGAACGAGATAGAGCGATTTCCGTTGAAAGTTTAGTTTATCTTTTTGATCATCCTGTTCGCACACTCTTTGATTCTGGCGCATCGCATCTTTTATACCCATTGCTTTAGTTGAGACACTACACTTAAACACCAGTATAGTAGAGGATCACTCAGTTGTTTCAAATCCAATTGGGGGCTCAGCCTATTTGTCGATGATTTGTTTGGATTTGGAAATTTCTATACTTAGCGTTGGGTTTAGATGTGATGCTTATGTTTTGGGCTTCACGGGTTATGGGTTAATTTTGGGCATGGATTGGCTATCCAGTAATGGAGCCATCCTAGATTGTGAAAAGAGAGAGGTTAGGCTTATGACTAGCTTGGGCAACACTCTCGAAATCTCTTATAATCCTATGAATTCTGTTGTGCTAACTTATCTAGAATCGCTTGACGCATCTGTTGAAAATTTGCAGTCTGTTGGAGTGGTCCGTGAATGCTCGGATGTCTTCGATGAAGTTCGAGGTTTACCCCCGAGGCGTGAGATAGACTTTCGAATATACTTAGTAGATAATGCAAATCCAGTTGCATTACCAGTGCGCCACATGGCTCTGAGAGAAAGAAGACAACTCAGTAAGCAAGTGAAAGAATTGCTTGAGGAGGGGTTCATAAGAAGAAGTATTTCGGAGTGGGGTGCTCCAGTCGTCTTTGCTACAAAAGCTGATGGTTCACTTAGATTGTGTGTGGACTATAGAGAGCTGAATAAGCTAACAAAGAAGAACAGACACCCATTACCGAGGATAGACGATTTATTCGATCAGTTGGTGGGAGCTTCGGTTTTCTCGCAACTAGATTTGGCTATAGGGTTTCATCAGCTAAGTGTGGCTGAAGATAGCATCGATAAGACTGCATTCAGAACTCCTGACGGTTTCTTCGAGTGGCTCGTCATGCCTTTTGGTTTGACGAATGCACCCGCATACTTTGTTGACTTAATGAGTAGGGTGTTTAGAGAGTTTCTGAACAAATTTGTGGTAGTCTTTGTAGACGATATTCTGGTTTTCTCTAAAAATGAAGAAGAGCATGCCCTATATCTTAGGGAAGTCTTAGAGACCCTACAAGCACATCAGCTAAAGGCTAAGTTCTCCAAGTGCCATTTTTGGAGAAAAGAAGTGAGGTTCTTAGGACATGTGGTCTCTAAGGAAGGGATAGTTGTGGATCCCGCTAAGATAGTAGTAATCCAAGATTGGAAAACGCCTAAGAACGCAACCGAAGTAAGAAGCTTTTTAGGGCTGGCTGGCTATTATAGGAAGTTCATTAAGGACTTCGCGAAGATATCAGCCCCTCTCACTCGATTAACGAAGAAGAATTTGACTTTTACTTGGGATGTTGACTGTGACGATGCTTTCCAACATCTGAAGAGAGCTTTGATGACCACTCCAGTTTTAGTTTTACCAGACGGGAGTAAGACATTCACTGTATATAACGATGCTTACAGGACAGGGCTTGGCGCAGTTTTAATGCAAGAGAGAAGGGTGATATGCTATGGTGAAAGACAGTTGAAAACCCACGAGAAAAATTACCCTACCCACGACTTGGTGTTGGCGGCCATAGTTTTTGCACTTAAGTCATGGCGTTATTATTTGCTTGGCGAAAGGTTTGAGTTGTATACAGACCATAGGTCGCTAAAGTATTTATTCTCTCAGAAGGACCTAAACTTGAGGCAACAGAGATGGATGGAGTTTTTGGCATCCTACTATTTTGAGATCGCATATACCCCTGGCAAGGGTAACGTTGTAGCTGACACCCTAAGTAGAAAGAAGTTAACTATATGTCCTTTGTTTGTAGAGCAGCAGAGTTTGGAGTATATATCTTCCTTTGACTTCAGACCCTCTGTCGATTTTGTACCTGGATTGTTGGCATCATTAGAGGTGCAACCTACACTTTTGGGTCGAGTTGGAGAGGCACAGCGAAACGACCCACAATTGGTTGAGATAGTAGGCAAGCTTATAGGAGGGGAGTCCTCAAGTCATCTGAATAGATATGCTATAGATGAGAGAGGTTGGCTACGTAGAGATGGAAGACTTTGCGTATCACAAGACGAGAGTTTGAAGAAGGCAATTCTTGAAGACTCACATCGCTCGAAGATGACCATACATCCCGGTGGTGATAAGATGTATAGGGATATGAAGCGAGTTTTCTTTTGGGCCAAAATGAAGAAGGACATGGCCGAAATCGTTGCTAGATGCTTAGTGTGCCAGCAAGTCAAGGCGGAGCAAAAGAAGCCCGGAGGTTTGCTCCATCCCTTAGGGATTCCACTTTGGAAATGGGAAAGCGTTTCCATGGATTTTGTAGACGGGTTACCAAGATCGAGGAAGGATAATACGGGGATTTGGGTAATTGTAGACCGACTTACTAAAAGTGCCCATTTTATTCCCGTCAAAAGTAAAAGGACCGCCGCGTGGTTAGCATCTATTTACCTTCGAGAGATAGTCCATTTGCACGACATACCCTCCAGCATTGTGAGCGATAGAGATCCTATTTTCACAAGCGAATTTTGGAAGAGCTTACAAAAGGCGGTTGGAACGCAATTATGCTTAAGTACCGCTTATCATCCTCAGACGGACGGCCAGACCGAGAGGGTGAATCAGATTCTAGAAGACCTTCTAAGGCTATGCATTCTAGACTTTGGAGGAACATGGGAAGAACACCTTCCACTAGTAGAGTTCGCTTATAATAATAGTTTTCAGGCTAGCATTGACATGGCACCTTTTGAGGCTCTTTATGGACGACCGTGCCGATCACCTACATGTTGGTGGGAATCCATGGATAATGTTTAGCTTGGACCCGACTAGCGACCTGATTCAAAAGGTGAATGAAGACGGCGCAGGACCGACCGAAGTCATATGCTGATAAGAGACGAACCGATCTTGAGTTCAATGTTGGGGACATAGTTTTTATTAAGGTGTCACCGTTAAGAAACGTAGTCCGCTTTGGATCAGTAGGGAAGTTGGCAACAAGGTTCGTAGGACCCTTTCCAATTACAGAGAGAATTGGGAAGATGGCGTACAGAGTAAAGTTACCAGAGAAGCTCAGCGGAGTTCATGACGTGTTTCACGTTTCACATTTGCATAAGTGTTTGCACGATACGGTGGAAGTGGTAGAGCCAAGCATGCTCGAAGAAGTGGAAGTAGAGCGCAATGCCACGATCAGACGAGCTCCTACACGCATTCTCGGATCGGAGGTCAAAAATCTTCGCAACAAAGAGGTCAAGTTGGTCAAAGTGCAATGGGGAGACGATCAAAGAGACGCGACTTGGGAGACGGAAGATAAGATGCGTACGTTGTACCCTTTCCTTTTTGAGGGTATGTTTTAATTTCTCCTTTTTCTACAGCTTTGTTGATACTTGTCCTATCTTTTAGTATTATCTTTGCGATGACATCTTCGATCTTTAGTTAGGAAGAACCCTATGGTTGAAACATGTGTTTGAGACATGTTATGTCTGATGGATGCAAATGGATGCAAGTGGTCGCTAGTGGTTGCTCGTGGATGCATATACACACACCTTAAGCACTAGATCGGCTAAATCACCTTCATGTTGCATATAAATGTGTGTGCATATTTAAATTAGTGGACGTATAATGGTTGGGTCATCATATGGATGCTGCATTTTGATGAATGGTTGAGCATACATGTAGAAATAATATGTATCGATGGGATTCTTTCGCATACATAATGGACGCATGGCACTATCATGATTTGCATTAAGGAGGTCAACTGAATCAGTAGACCGCCTGATTTTGCATTAGGTAAGGAACATATACACACACTTCTTACATATGTTCATACGACATTAGAATTTTTGTAAGGACAATGGATGCCTGTGTTTGATGGTTGAGTAGATGGATGATTGGATGTTAGGATATGCATTCTCCTTAACTTGGAGATTTCGGGGGCGAAATCCTTTAAGGAGGGGAGAATGTAACACCCCGTAAATTTAAATATTAAAGTTAACAAATTAAAGAATACTTAATTTTAAATGTAAGAATCAAGGGAAACGGGTTACGCCATTGTTCATCTCGGAATTCTGGTTGAGATAGAGTCCGAGTTTGCGTAAATTGGACTTCGTACGAATAAGTTATGGCTGTCGGAAGTTTCCAGAAATTCAAATTTAAATTTAAATACGAATTCAGACTCAAAACTGGACAAGAAGGGAAATTTTCCGACCAAGGCCAGGTCGACCTCCCTCCCCCTCCCCCCCCTCCCGTGCAGATCTGAAAGATGACGATATTGTGACTCAGTGCTGAGTCATTAGGGCTGAGGTGTCACCCTATCTTGGCTGGATGGTCTTGATTTGATTCTAGGTTGATCGGATGGCCTAAATTAATCCTAAATTCTATATAAACACATGTAGACTCAAACCCTAAAACCAAATAAAAATTAGAACCATGGCCGTCATGCTATCACCTTGCAACCTAGAGTAGCCGCCACCAACTAGAGGGAAAGTAAAGCTAATCAACTCAATTCAACTCAAATTTATAACAACAACAACGAAATAGTCTACTCCAAGGGCGAGCTAAATCAATTTTAGAACTCAAATTCCAGAACTCAAGACCTTCTTTGAGTTGTGAGTTCAATATCTTTAATAAGATAATTAATAAGTTAATTGGGTTAAGTTATAAATTGAGTTATATGGCTATGTTTGTGAGACATTGGAAAAATGTGATATTTTGAGAATATATGCTAGTTGTTCATAATGATAGTTTTGTTGTGGATCCCTTTTCGTATGCCAAATCACCTATGTTCAACTTGATTCATGTGAGACATCATTCTATATGCAAGTTTGGGTGTAGATTATATGCTAGTTTCTATATGAATTGTACACATGTTTGGTGTAGATTATATGCTAGTTTCTATATGAATTGTACACAAGTTTACATGTGAATCAAATAAAATTACTATATGCAAGTTTAGGTAGAAATTGGATTCACATATATGCAAGTTTACACCTTTGGATTTAGATCTATGATGTACATAGTTTTATGCAAGTTTGTGATTATAGCCTATGCAAGTTTTGGATGAAAACTATATTACATATATGCAAGTTCACACCTTTAGGCCTATGTTTAGATTCATGACAATAACAAGTTTATGCAAGTTATGTTGTAATCCTCATTTGCGAGATTAGATCCATTTTGTGTGTTATGCAAATTTGCGATGTTTCTTCCCTTTTTTGAGTTAGACTAATTGCTAGTCTAATATACATATATGTCATGATAAACGAACGAACGACGTAGGGACGATGGGAGTAATATTGAATATACACATATTGAGAATTGGCATAATGGCCTTGAAAAAGGCATATAATTAAATTAAGACATTAATTGAAAAAATTGGCATTTATGGACATAATTGAGACAATTATGGACATAAGTATATTTGAAATTTATTTACAAATTTTGAATAAGGATATTAATCTAATTTGGGGTTAAATAAAGATGTTTAATAATAAACCGCCTAAGACACGAGGTTAGACTCGTTTGTGGTGTAAGACTGCCCGGACCCGCCCGGCAAATCCAGCAGCCACAAATGCCAGTCTAATGTAAGAGGTCGAAGGCATGAATTAAATGCGTAACAGTTGTAAAGACATGAGGTTAGGCTCGTTTGTGGTGTAAGATTGCCCGGACCCGCCCTGCAAATCCAGCTGCCACAAATGCCAGTCTAATGTGGGAGGTCTTTACAAGGTTACGGTGTTAATGAATTAAGAAACACTTAACCAAATAAACATGTGGTGGGACATGAGGTGTAACAACCCGAATTTTAATAACATGTTAAAACCATAAATCAAGGCAGAATTAATTTTTAAAATAAGAATCAAGGGAAACGGGATATGCCATTGCGTTCGTTTCGGAATTCTGCTTGAAATAGAGTCTGAGTTTGCGTAAAACGGATACCGTACGAAGAAGATATGGACGAACGAAGTTAGGCAGAAAAACCAAAAACGGGCCAGAATGCACTGGCGCACTTGGGAAGTGCGCCTGAACAAAATTGCACTGGCGCACTTGGGAAGTGCGCCCATGCAAAGTTGCACTGGCGCACTTGGCAAGTGCGGCCAGGCCGAGCAGAAAACCTGCTTGGTCAGGCCCTGGCTGGCCTGGTCGGCTTCTGGTCGAATTTCTGACCTCTGGTGTGTCACTAGGGCTGACTTGTCACTTTCCGATTGGCTTCTCTTGAGATGGATGGCCTTGATTAACTCTAGCTTCATCGACGACTCTAATTAGTTTGAAACCCTATATAAACAACCCCCTAGCCTCATTTTCTTTACACCATTCTTCTCTAACCTTATGCTGCTCAAACTCTGGATGATCATGACTTCTTCTTCTTCCTCTAAATTAAAACGCGAATATTATTTCTTGAAGATTACGGCTAGGAATTGGGGATTTGCTTCTACAATCAAAGCAAGATTCAGTGATTCAACAATTCAACGACCAATTTCTAGACTTGACTTCTACATCTGAATTTCTTAAACCACGGTCTGTAAGTTCCAGTTACTTTTAGATAAAAACTATAAACTTAATATGGTCATGTTATAAATTGGAATTGATTTATGTATGATTCATATCTATTCTTGTTTTCTTTTTGGATCTTGACTATTGGGAATATTGCCTACGATGTTGAAACTATTGTTAATGACATAAGACTATGACTATGCCTATGACCGTGGACATAAGACTATGCCTATGCCTATGACTGTTAACATAAGACTATGCCTATGCCTATGACTATGAACATAAGACTATGCCTACGCCTATGACTGTGAACATAAGACTGTTGCCTATGACTATGACAAGGACAATTATGGCTAATCATCTATGATTCATGACCATGAGATTATTACCTAGGATTATGACTATGAAATTGGATCTAAGCTTGATTTTCTATTCAGACCTATTTTCTTTATTTATCCTTGGATCTTGATTTTGGGGATTTTTCTATTTAAGTTAGAACTATCCGTGTTCTTGAATCTAGATTATTATTCAAACCTTTTCATGTTCATAATGTTATGCCTGCGATGTTTTAATCAATTTATTCAGTTATTCCATGCCTTGGAAATAAATTGATAATAGAACAATGTTTATTATGTTATATGTGGAATTGAATGATATTGATCTATATCTATGGTTCTATTTTATTATCATGTTGAACTGGGAATTAATGAATAAGTCTATTCATATGTATATTGGAGTATAACCTGTTATGACAAGTTGTGTAGTTTATCATGTTATGCAAGTTTTAGGTTGTAAAATCATATCACATATGTAACCACATGTTAGATCTACATGTTTATGTGTATATGTTAAACTTATGTCATATTTCAAGATCACACTTATTCATATGCTCGTGATTGATTTGCAAGTTCACATATATGTAAGTTGATTTAGTCTATGTTGCAAATTCACATATATGTATGTTGATCTAGTCTACGTTGCAAGTTCACACCTATGATATTCATGTTGACTATTTTGCAAGTTCACACCTATGATATTCATATTGACTATGCCGATAATGCCAAGTTTACACCTATGTCATGTTTATGTTAATGAATTTCTTTATGCAAATTTTGCGTACGTTAAATTAGGCTAAGTTTTTAGCCTAATATTATATGTCAAAAATCATGCGGACGAAAGATTAGGCTAAGATTGTTAGCCTAATATTTAGACGGGGTAACGTTGGGAAAAATTGGTAATCATAGGAAGCTTGGCATGAAACTTGCCTTGAAAACTTGACAAGAACTTGACATGAAACTTGAACATGGACATGACACTAGAATGAACATGAAAATGGCCAACTCGAGGTTGGGTTGAGTTTGGAGTGTAATCCTGCCCGGAACCGCCGGCAAATCCAGTGACTGCAAACAATAGGATCCAATGTGGGTAGTTGGTCATATCGCGCTTGAAACCTCGAGGTCAGACTGAGTTGTGGTGTAAATCTGCCCGGAACCGCCCGGCATATCCAGTGACCACAACAACAAGTCTGATGTGAGAGGTTGGGGTGCATTGATGAATTAATGCCACATGATAGGGTTAAGTCATGAACATGAAAGACAACACTTAACCAACTTGATACATGATTCGTAGGCGGGTTAAGTCACGAGTTTGAATGACAACACTTAATCAACTTGATAGGCTAGACTGATAAGGGTTAAGTCACGAATTTAAATGACAACACTTAACCTATTGGATGAAAACCCTAGTTACGCGATCCATTTCAGCAGTAACCCACTAGATGTATCATGGTACCCTGAAACTAGGCATGGTGGGGCACGATTACTGGGCCGAATGTAAGCGACCAGAATGACGACTGTGTTGGTGCGCCAGTGTAGGTTCAGGCGGGCTATGGTCGTGCACGTGGTCCGGAGTTGAAAAAGCAGGCATTGGGCATCAGTAGGTTTATCTGTGCATGTTTGATTCGTGTCGGTGGTTGGCGCCCTAGGGCTTGATACACCCTATGGTGGACCTAGCACAGGTGACTACATTCGTGATAGAGCCGTATGAAACAGAGACACATGATGAGCTAGAACTTGTAGGGAGCCGATTGACTAGTGGATAGTTTCGTGGGACCTAGAAATGGGTCATTTCATGATATTGGGCCAAGGGATCATTCCATGATTAATATAAGACATGGGTTTGGGATTCTAGTACAGTTGATGCAGCGAACCTCGAATATGTGATGCTATACCTGATTTACACTTGAATTATCATGCTATCTTAGTCTATCTTGCCAATCTTGACAGCATGCTTATGTTTACTTTCAGTTTATACATGTCATGTTACCTTTATCTGTTTTTATGCTGAAAGTCACTTGGACTTACCAGTCTTTATGACTGACCCGTTTTCTTTCGCCTCTTTTTCTTTCGTCCCCCCCAAGGTTCTCAGGGAGGAAACTCTAGCACTTAGCTTGGATTTAGCGGTCTTTCGATTCAGCTCATGTACGGTTTGATCTTGAGCTATGCTATGGCTGCCACCTTTGGGGAATTAAGCTACTTTGTTGTTTAAGCTTATGCTTCTTTGTTTATGCAAGACATAATTTGTTGTAATGGAGAATAACGACTTTGGCTATTTGGTACTTTGAATGTAAGAAGGCTTTGACTATTTTGAAAGTAATGAAATTTAGTTTTTGATTCTTCTGTTGTTTTATTTATATTCTGTCTTGTAATATCTCTGTGTATGTTTACCTCGATAACGCTCCTCCAAAACTAGTGCATTCCCTTTGTGAGTGACCCTAGCGGAGGTGGGGTGTTACATGAGGGGTTAGGTGGGTGCCTTGGGTGGCATGTGAAAATCAAGTGGGTGCCTTGGGTGGCATGTGAAATACGATTAGATACACTTAACCAAGATTGAAACATGTAAGAAGACATGGATAATAATGGGTTAAGTAGGGAAAAAACCTTAGAGGGGACCAAGCATAGGTGGAAAGCTTGTGTCATGCATGGGGGCCCTTTTCAAACCAGTAACCCATTAAGTATCCTTGTGGGCTCGACCCAAGTCGAGGATGGGACACGCGTACTGGATTTGATTGTAAGAGGTCAAAACGGGTTAGCAGTGGCAACGCAAGTCCAACGGGGTCATATGCGTGTGTGCGCCCGGGCTGGTTGGTAAGACGTTGTTGCATCGTGTAGGTATAAGTCGTGCATTTTGGTGGTATCGGGTTGCCACTTTGGGGAGTGATACACCCCACTGTGGGGCCAACACGGGTATCTACGAGTTAAGGAGCCGATCGAATGAGGGTAGTGGGTACATCTAGTGGAGGTAGGGGCAGGCGACACCTATGAAGGCAGCTAGGGGTACACGAAACTACCATCATCATTACTAAGTTTGGTAGGCGGGATCAACTTTTAGGGTGTTTGGTGTGGTGCAGTGTAGTTACTATCCTATAGTTATTAGATACGCCTTTAACGTTATTCTTGTTCTTCCTATTTCCTTTGTTTTCTCTGTCATACCCATTGGTTCACAGTCATTTCCTTATTTTCCAGTTTATGCCTTTTCCTAGTTACTTAATGATTATATTGTTAAAGTTATTGCACTCGCCAGACTTTATGTCTGACCCCTTTGTTTCCACCTCTTTTCTTCCTTTCCCCCCAGGTGGTCAGGGTGGGACTAGTACTAGTGGAGCTTGATTTGGACAACTTTATCTCTTTCTCTGGAAGTTTGCTTGGATCGCTGAAGTAAAAGTTCAGCCTATCTTACTTATGGCTATTTTATGTGGGGTTATGTCTTTCATTCTATGTACTCTGATTTAGACAAGATGGATATTATGTACTTGACTCTAGTCTTTGGTTTTTGATGATGCAATCAAACCTATTTGTCTACCGCTGCAATAAAAACGAATTTTTATATTTTTGAGTACTATTTTATATCTGTCTTGTTGTTAAGTTTCTGTTCTATACATACTTAAAACGCTCTATGGAAGTTAATGCATTCTCTTTGTGAGTGACATTAATGGACGTGGGGTGTCACAATTATTTTATATATTAAAATTAACTTTTACATAAATTGTAATTATTTTAATAAACTATTATTATATATTAAACTTAACTATTATATAACTTATAGCTATTTTATTTAAAAAAATTATATTAATTTAATTGTTATGTTAATATAACTATTTTAATAAAAGAATTTGTATTCATTTAACTAATCTAACTATTTTATATTATTTTTTTGGCATGGCATGCCGTTTTTATAGTGGTCGTACCACTTTATTATAGAAAGAAAGATAACATGTTCTCTGCACATGCACAAAGAAACTAAACTGGTTTGAAGTGTCCAGTCGCTACCAATAGTACAACATAACAAAGATCATAAAAGACATACAGCAAGGTAAAACTGAAGGCACTAAACCATGTCACAGAAATGCAGTTAGTCATAAAAAGATCCCGTGAAGGGTGTCATAATCTGCACAAAGATCTCAAGGCGGGATGCCAAACCTTCCACGTAGTAAGAAGCAGTCGGGCAAAAAATATGATTCCTATCCCAGGAAGAGTCCTGCAGGAGAATTGAGTTACCATTACCAATTTCATCCTCATCCCATAGTTTTAAATCATTTCCTTCTGGGCGATAGAAAAGACGACGACGATCACTCCCATCCCCATTAAACGTGTAGAATTAATGTTGAGTATCATAACGCGTTCCCGAGGGGGCATGCACCAAGCATGCTCCCCCTCAACCCACAAGACATCAGGGTCAGGTAAAGCATTGGACAATATTAGAACTCCTGGATCAGGAGTAGACATAGGATCATGCGAAACAATGGGATCCATCACATGATCGAACTTCCTTCCAGTTGGAACCCAAACACGAACATGAGGTCTAGGTAGAGGAGTCTTAACCTGGGGGATGCACATTTCCATCAAGCTGACAATCTACAAAAGAATGACCAAAGGATTTGCAAGAAGTGCAAATATCCGGTTTCCATCTATACTTCACATGCACAAGATGTTCACGATTATCAATGCAAACTTTAATTTGAGAAGGCAACGGTTTATCCGGTGTAATCTCGATCAAATTCCTAGCATATACTAAGCTTCTCCTAGCAACAGTATTGTCATCAAAACACTTCAGCTTTCCAATATGGAAAGCAAGACAATTTAGACCAAGAAGAGGCCAAAGAATAGAGGGTATATGTGTGAACTACGTCCATACAGGGATAGAAAGTACCTGTTCACCTACACTATCAATTGAAACACTCTCGGGAGTTACAATAAAGGGTCTACCATTAATAATAGATGGAGCAGCTTCTAGGGCACGTAATCACTCATCAGAGGAGGAGAACTTGAAATAATAATGACCATCAACAATAGTCGTTCTCAAGGAGGCATGTATTTGCTAGGAGTTACGGAAAGCATTGTGCATGTTGACAAACGGGGGCTTAGAATCAAGGAATAAACCAACAAGGTGATCATTCCAGAATTTAGCTGCTTCATCATGGATTGCCGCAGGTGGAATTGAGTTGAGATCTGCACTATCAAATTAGACAGGAATGTAGTCCCCTGCAATACGAGGAAACGAAGCATATAGCAAGTTCATTGGAGCCACAGGTTTGGGTGCATGGCCGACAAGAATGGGAGCAATGTTACCATTAACTTGTGCAACATTTAAAGGACAAGGAGTAGCTAGATTTGTGGACTGGTTGGTTGGGGTATTCTGTCGAGCAGGAGAAGGGCGTTCACTGCCAATGCATGGCGTGATAACATTTGGATGTACATCAGACAAGCCTGCGTCCATTGGCAATGCAGTGCCACTATCAAAACCATCCAAACCCAAAACGCGTGAAGCATTTGCTGTACCCAAACCTAGAGAAGACGAGCTTGGCAGAGGCCAAACATCAGCATCTTGCTCAAGCATTGGAGTAACAGGGGTCTTGTCGAGAACATGAAAAGATGAGGACATTAGCGGGCCAAGAGCGGAAAACTTGGTAATTAGAGCATTAAGTGGGTGCGAATTTGGGAGGGTGTGCATGGATATAGGAGGCGCAACGTACAAGTTTGGATCGACTTTAGAATCGGAAGTAGAATGAAAAGATTTTGCATCGCTAATGGATCTGGTTGTAAATGAAGAAAGGGGGGCCGTGATTTGGCCTTATTCTTGGACATGTTGGGAGAGGGAAAGAAGAAGCGGTAGAGAGAGAAAATGGTTAAGTAGCGAAGGCACAATGAACCAGGGAAGAAACCACCGCATAGAAAAACAGTTCTGCCATTTCTTTTGTATTATAACTATTATTGTTTAGGTATATTCTCAGTTTTGCGTTGTATAACTATTTTATATTAATTCAACTTGTATGTTGTAACTACTTTATAAAACAAGTTTATATCAATTCAACTATTATGTTTATTATTAGATATTTCATATCAAATTACTTTTTATAAAATTTAACTATTTTACAACTATTTGAAATTTAACAATTATATATTAAATGTGACAACCCAAATTTTCGGTACCTTTTGAGCTGACCAAACAACACCAGTCCAACCCAAATTGTACTGGAAACCGAGATGCCAATAGAAAGAATTTAGAGGGTGAGATAAGAAAGAAAGAAATATTAGAATAGAAGAACAAGAAGAAGAACTAACACAACAAAATCAGAGTCTCACATCACAAAGGAACAAAATATAACATAAAAATAAATCTTTATTGAGAGCTTGAAATAAATACCAATCATTAGAGTACATCAACATATCTGGACAATTATAATAATCTGTCCTCATACACCACACAGCGGAATAAATATTAATACGTCTGAACTCCTCCAGCACGTCTTCTGAACTTCGTAGTATCCAATAACCTAAACCTGTAAAACCCGGGCTAACCCGAGCATTACAAACGCCGGATCAGTATGGTGAACTAGAGTGAGAAAACTCGCTAAGGTTATAATATTATCCAACTTGATTTTAAAGTTGACAAATCTTTTCTGAAAAGAAAAGGATAATCGTAAGACCAGCCCACACATAACCACGGACGGTTTTTATCTTACGATAACCCAAAACAGTTTGAAATCATGTATACATGTATATATATATATATATCTTATGAAATTATAAGTATCTAAATACAAATAAATAACAATCTAGCGGAGCACTTGCATCTCACGCTCCACATACATAGTATACAATCAAAACCACGGGCGCTTATTGGAGATTAGATTCCGACAATGACAAGGTATGGTACCACCTTCCGACAGGGTATCTCTAGAGGGGAATACACAGGGTTCAACAAGAACGTCTTGCAACCCGGCCACACATGACCGACTACTCATTTTGCTTGAGTGTATCGAATGCATGTCACCGACGGTTGGTGTAACAACCCGTATTTTTGGAACCAATTTAAAATTTATTTTTAATTTATTTTCATGAAAACAAAATATTTTAGGTGAATTATTTTGAGAATAAACAACTTAAAACTTATTTTAATCGAAGTTAGAACTTATAAATTTATATTAATTATTAAAATGAACTCGAAATGGCGCGGTAGTTTGAAAATTCGATGTTAAACTTTGAATGGATGTATATAATTCAATATAAGTCAGAATTTGAAAAACAAGAAACGTTAGAATAATTTGAACTGTAGGTTTCTAATGAATGTAAGAAATTGAGATTTCACTTTATAAATTGAAAGTTATGTCTAGATTAATTTAGTATAGTCGCTATGGAATTTATATGCATATATATATATATATATTATAAATTATATATGGCCTTTAAAAATAGCCATTTTGCAAAGACTTCCGTTTTCAATGAAATCACTTCCATTGAGTTCGGAATGTCGTTTAGGTGTTCGAAAACTATAGATATCGATACATTCGGAGTTTGAGAAAATTTGGTCTTTTTCAATGGGATGTATGGCCAAAAATATCACTTTTTACATATGAATGAATTTGGACTTGAAACCACTTCTATTGAGTTTAAAACGTCGTTGGCATGTTCGAAAGCTATAAACTTCGATGTGTTTCAAGTTGGTGGAATTTGGGACATGGATTGGGTCTTGGTTGGCTAAACCTAGCCACTAACTTGAAGCTCCAAATGAGCCTCTCCCTCTCATTCACTCAAAAAACTTAAGAAAAAATAGAAAATGGGAAAAGGAATGATAAATTGAAATTCCTAAGCTAACTTTTGCAATTAGAAGATAAATTCTAGAGGAAATCAAGTATAGAAGCTTTGATAATACTCCTCTTCATCTTCTCTAGCTTGTCTCCTCTTTTATTTCTGAGAATTCCTAAGCCTAACTCTTAAGAGATTTGTGCATGTGTGTTTAGTTTGAGGATTCTTGAGTTCTTAATGAAGAGAGATTGATCTTGCTTTGATTTGGAGCCTCTCCTTCCATATTTCAAGCAAAGATGAGAAATTTGAGATCAAAGGGGCTAGTGTTATCAACTAATTAGTAAATGACTAAGTTTGGGTTGATAAAATGACTATTGATAGATTGTATAACTTTAATATGATGCTAAATGCTAAGTAGTGCAATAAAATTATGATTGTGCATGTTATAGGTGAGCTATTCATGAACACACACTTAAGCCATGAGCTTATAGCTTGTAAAGAAGTGATTTTGAACCAATTTGAGTTTGTGTATGCTAGTGAATTGAGTAGGCTAGTGTAACATAGTCAATAGCAGGTATTCATGTTCCATTGAAATGAAAAGGGGATTTATTTTATGGAAATTGTTTACACAATCTAATTTATGTGATATGAGTGGATTTGGTGATCTTGTGAAGCTCCGCTGCCTCCCGGCAAAGTCCTAAGCCTTCATAAGTCACATGAATAACTTTAGTTTGCTTTGGTTAGAGAAATTAGTTCACTTTTGAATTTATAATCAAAATCATAGTAATCTCATGAATATATGTGTGTCCATGTTTGTTTGTGTTCTTGAGTTGTTTCGACGAGCTAATGGGGTGTTAATATCATCTTGATCAAGTCCATAGTTCGCCGGAATCGATTCCTATATGAAATGGAAAAAACTAAACTAGTCATGATGTTTAATAACAGCCAGTCTAGTGGTCCATAATGGACCAGTCGACTGGTAAGGGCCTAGGCAGCAACCCAGGTTTGACCAGTCGACTAGTAAACTACTGTGGATAAGAGGACCTCGGTCACAGTCTTTGATCCAGGCTTTCTACTGGTCGGAGCCTGGACTGTTTGGCCTTCGTTTGTGACTTTTCAGATCCTTTAATGCATAGATTTCAACATCTCGATATTTTTTCGAAATCATTTTAAATTGTTTTAAATGATTTAGATTGTGTGCAAACGAATTTTGCTTAGTTAGTAAAACAATATGGTCAAGTATAATTTGGCATGAAAACGTATAAAATGAATTATGGATATGATATGACTTGAGTTTTTAATTCGAGGACCGAATTAAATTCTAAGTTAAACCTTTTTGCATAAGGTAATGAATGGTGAGGGCCAATGACTTAACCAAGAGAAAGAATTTGATATAAAATTGTATGCGAAAATTATTTGAAAAGACCGAGTTCAATCTCATTTCAAATAATAAACAACGATTAAAAGTCGAAGATAATGAAGATGGTACAAGACCGGCAATCTTCACATCGAATGGATTACTACTGATGCCTTGCATATGGGTAGCTCCCTTGAAGGGTTTATAGTGGTAGTTGTCCGAACGTCCTTGTTGATTGTCCGGATACGCGAGGACCACTATTCTGTATTGGACATATGGAATGAGGAATAAGATGCCTCCGGTTTCGTTCAAACCTAGAACGAACGTATGAATGGATTGTATGTTTGACACTGTAGTGTGTGCTATGTTGTTGATCTATGCTAAAAAATATTTGTTTGGTGGCGGAGAATTTATTCTCTTGCTTAACAACTTCCTTACGAAACTCTCGGATTCTATTTACGAATCCACTTCCTTTAAAGAAATCATTTGATTATAACAATAGTGTTATAATCCCATGCTTCTAAAATATTATAACTTTTATTTATAAATTTGGATAAATAAACAAACAACTAATTTATCAATAAATAAATAAATCTTGATTAAAAACGGAAAGTGAATAGTACTTTCCTGAATTCGATATAATCGAATTTCAACGTATAACTCTCTTTCGAATATTCTCTATTCGACAACTTCTTTTCGAATCAACTATATTCGATTAACTCCTTTCTTCGAATAAACTATATTCAATTTAACTCCTTTCGAATAAACTATATTCGATTAACTCCTTTCGAATAAGCTATATTCGATAACTCCTTTCGAATAACTATATTCGATAATCTTTCTTCGAATAAGTATATACGATAACTTCTTTAACTCAATTTGAATAAACTATATTCAATAACTACTTTCGAATAACTAATATTCGATAACTCCTTTCAAATAAACTATATTCGATAACTCCTTTCGAATAACTAATATTCGACAACTTCTTTTCTTCGAATAACCTTATTCGATAACTCTATCTTTGAATAAACTATATTCGAATAACTCTAATTCGACTAACTCTAATTCAATTAACTCTATTCGAATAACTAATATTCGACTAACTCTTGTTCGATTAACTCTATTTGAATAATTAACTCTATTTGAATAACTCTAGTTCGATTTAACTCTAATCGATTAACTCTAACTGATTAACTATAACTGATTAACTCTAACTGGTTAACTCTAACTAGTTAACTCTAACTGATTAACTCTAACTGGTTAACTCTAACTGGTTAACTCTAACTGGTTAACTCTAACTAATTAACCCTATCCAATTTACTCTTCGCCCATATTCAGTTTCAAATATCGATGTTGAAATCGATTCTTACTTCTCTACATAAGTCCAGACTTATATATTCTATTTATCCAATGATATATATTTTGCTTAATTTATTAAACCTTATTTATAAATTAATCTTCTTACTTTATTTGTTAAAAAAGATTTCTCTTAGATGTTCACTTTGAATTCATATTCTATTATACCCATGTGCGAAGCATGGGTCTAAACCTTCCTAGTGTAAAATTCTCTTTTCATACAATTCTATTCATTTTTCAAGTATTTCCTTTTATAATCTATTTATTTTCTAAATAAATATTTCCTTAATGATTCTATTTATTTTCTAAATAAATATTTCCATTTATAATCTATTTGTAAATGTTTTACAAATATTTCGTTTTCAATTCTATTTGTAAATGTTTTACAAATACTTCCTTTTCAATTCTATTTGTAAATGGTTTACAAATATTTCCTTTTCAATTCTATTTGTTTAACAAATAAATATTTCGTTTTCACTCTATTAATTTAACAAATAAATATATCTTTTTAATTCTATTTATTTAACAAATAAATATTTCTTTTTATAAAATCTTTTGATTTTATAAATATCTCTTTTTCAATATAACATTGATAATTTGCTTTTATAACATTCCAGTATTCCTTATGGTATTTAACGTACCATATAACAATGATCGATATCAATCAAACATACATAATCAACAACAGATTATATATCACACCGTATATTTCAATATATGAAAAACAGTAAAAATAAATGTTGAGGAATCCAGTTGGATTCCTCCGTCCTGTTACCCTGCATCCACAGATGTTAAACAATATAATTAACATCAATTTCATTTCACTATGAAATATTCTGCTAAACAGAATCAATTTAAATATATATATATATATATATATATATATAACCAAATCTATAATTTCAACCAATTACTTTGCAGTTCAACCAAACAGTCAATACACAGCAATCAATCATCATTTATCAGTTCTAAATATACGTTATAAAAATATGAACTGGTAGAGTTGGTGAGTTTTACTCACATTGGACAATTATCGTTAAATAACGATTAACTATCTTTAATTCTAATGGACAATTTATTTCGCAATAAATTGTAACGAGCCCTGATTCACTTCAGACCAGTTCCATTTCGTAGCCCTCGTCCATACGATCCCAATGGATCTGACCATTCGAAATTCTGATGCCGTATGATCAAGATATTACATTTACAAGTTATACGAATTTTTTTAAATAAAAAACCTTAAATTCTAATTTCTAAATTGGGCCTTACCCAATTCAATACCATCGGCCCATCCCCTCTCCCCCTACCCGCTACTTCTAACCTTTCTTCCCCAACATAACAAAACCTGCTTCAACCTGTTACTCCACCATTTCCGCCACTTAAATCCTCCGCTGCACCTTCATCTTTCAACAGAAACCCAAACAATCACCACCAAAATTCTCCTCCTTCCTTCCTCTTTAACATCGCCCCATCCATCAGGAACTTGCACCCATGGAAACAAATGCGTCGACAGACTTCGAATGCCACCAACAGTACAGGATGCGAACCAATTTGTCGTTGAATCAAACAAAAAATCCGGCGTTCGCTTCCTTTCGCCACCTCGAGTACAGCGCCATCGTCAACTCGCGCTATCACCACTCCAGTCGGCACCAAAGTTATGCCCTAGCTTCTCCGTTAAATCTTCGAACAACACCAACGTTGATCACACTTAGAAACAGGGGCACCAATTTGAAGCTCTCTTCGCAATGAACACAAACATATAGGTCTTGGGATTTAAAAGAATTTATCCCATTTTCTATTGATTTTAAAAGATCCGTTTTCACATTTTCTTTGTGAGGAAACAGCGGCGACTTGGTTTCGTTGACTAACAGAGGAATAGAATTAGGTTTAGGAAAGGTAGGGTACTTATAGGATAAATATAATATTTTAATATTTAATTATTCTCAATATAATAAGCAAACACTATTTTTATTTATCGTTTAAAATTCTTATGGTCACACAAAATATCCAAAATCATGAAAGTGGACATACAACTAGAGTCTGACTGTAACACCCCACATCCGTTAAGGTCACTCACAAAGGGAATGCCTTAACTTCAATGTAGCATTATGGGTACTGGAACAGAAATATTACAAGACAGACATATATAAAACAGCGGAAAGTAAAGTAGAAGTACTTCAAATCATTTATTAAATATAACTGTTTACAATAATAGCCCATCAACTTCCAATACCCAATTACATAGTCAAAATATCTGTCTTGCTCAAAAACAAAGAAGCATAAAAATAAATTGTAGTATTCCCCAATAAAGCAAAGCAAGCCATAGCCAAGAGAAAAACCAAGCCGTACATGAAAGAGCCTTGGAGCCTGGTAAGATCCGAACTAAGCTGTATTCCCATCCTGCGAACCTGGGGGGAGGGGGGGGGGGGGAAACGGAAGAAAAAGAGGCGAAACAAAACGGGGCAGTCATAAAGACTGAGTAAGTCCTAGTGACTTTCAACATAAAAACAGGTAAAGATAACATAAGCATGATGACAAGATAAGCAACAGGAAAGATAACTAAGAATAACATCATATGATTTTTGTCAAGTATAACATCGCAAGGTTCCCATTTAAGATAAACTAAGTATAATTTTGCAAGATTTCTATCAAGCATCAGAAGATTTCTCTGCTTCACCATTAAAATATTTCTATGATATCTATTTGCTCTGAACCACCCGTACTAGTATCCTAACCCGTGTCATGTGTTGACTTTAAAATGATCCCTTGCCCAATGTCATGAAATGACCCATTACTTAGTCCCACGAAACGATCTATTAATCGATCGGCTCCCTACAAGTCCTAGCTCGTTCATGTGTCTGTGTCATAAGGCCCTATCACGAATGAAGTTACCTGTGCTAAGTCCACCATAGGGTGTATCAAGCCCTAGGGTGCCAACCCCCGACACGAATCAAGCACGGACAGTGTAAACCTACTGATGCCCAATGCCTGCTTTTTCAACTCCGGACTACGTGCACGACCATAGTCCGCCTGAACCTACACTGGCGCACCAACTCAGCCGTCGTTCTGGTCGCTTACAATCAGCCCAGTTATCGTGCCCCACCCTGCCTAGTTCCAGGGTATCTTGATACATCTATGTGGGTTACTGCTGAAATGGACCGCATAACTAGGGTTTCCGTCCAACAGGTTAAGTGTTGTCATTTAGATTCGTAACTTAACCCTTATCAATCTAGCATGTCAAGTTGGTTAAGTGTTGTCATTCAAGTTCGTGACTTAACCTGCCTACGTGTCATGTCAAATTGGCTAAGTGTTGTCGTCCAACTTCATGACTTAGCCCTACGAATCATGTGTCAAGTTGGTTAAGTATATTCAAGCGGTTCATGATTTGACCCTACCAAATCATCGTGTCAAATTGGTTAACTATATTCAAGCGGTTAATGACTTAACCCACCCACGTATCATGTCAAGTTGGTTAAGTATTATCTATATGTTCAAGTTGACTTAACCCTGCCACGCGTCATGTTTTATTGGTTAAGTGTTCTCCCTTGTGTTAACTTAACCCACCAGTGTATCATGTCATATCGGTTAAGTGTCATCAATCAATTCAAGTTAACTTAACCCACCCACTTGTCATGTTATGTTGGTTAAGTGTTATTAATCTACTCAACCGCACCCACTTGTCTAATTAACATGTCAAAATGGTTAAGTGTTCTCAAGCGATCAAGTTCAGGTTTACTTAACCCACCCATTCATGTCATATCGGTTAGGTTTCATTAGTCTAGTCATATTACTTAACCCACCCACTTGTATAACTAACATGTTGTATTGGTTAAGTGTTCTTAGTTTACTTAACCCCTTCCACTTGTCTAATTAATGTGTTATATTGGTTAAGTGTCATTAGTCCAGTCGCGTTAGCTTAACCTTACCCTACTTAACAGGTTTCATTAGCATTTATTATTTACTAATGCATCAACCTCTCACATTGGACTTATTTGCGGTCATTGGATATGCCGGGCGGTTCCGGGCAGAGTTACACCGCAAACCCATTCCAACCTCGGGTTCAAGCATTCAATGCACTAACCTCTCACATTAGACATATTGTTGCGGTCACTGGATATGCCGGGCGGTACCGGGCAGAATTACATCACAACTCAGTCTAACCTCGTGTTAGGCATCACCACAACCTAGTCTTTGCCTACGACCTCTCACATTAGACTATTATTGTTGTGGTCACTGGATATGCTGGGCGGTTCCGGGCAGAATTACACCACAACTCAAGTCTAACCTCGTGTCAAAGGCATCCGTTAGATTGTTAATTACATATGTGTCATATAAGTCAAAATTCCCAACTTTACATATTAATAAACATATGCCCAAGTTCCAAATTACATGCCCATTAATATATGTACCCAATTCTAGTCAGTTTACATATGTCCAATTTTGCCTATTTACATGTATGCCAAGTTTATGCCATTTTACCCATATCAAGTTCTAACCAAAATTACATGTATCAAGTTTCATACCCAATAAACCCAAATCATGATTCATGATGTAGTTATCCCAAACTATAATCTTTTTATTACAATACAAGCCAGTTGCCCAAGTTCATAATACATGTTTATGCCAATTATCAAGTTTACAATTGCTTTCATGTTCAAATTCCCAACTCTACATATGCCTAATTAACATAAGCCCAATCTTTTGATTTAATTTACATAGTCCCAAACTCGTGATTTAATTTACATAGTCCCAAACTCATGATTTAATTTACATGCCAATTCATGTATGCTCACTTCATGCCAAATTACTTATGCCAATGCCCAAACTTGCAATTTCAATTATATTGACAATACCCAAATTTCCAATTTCATGTTATGCCATCAATTCCACCAAACACATATATTCAAATAGGTAATATCTCAATATTTCCCCTATTCAATTGTGCATAAATCGCGATTTAGGCCTAAGTCCGAAATTGACCAAGGTTCATCAAAATGAAATAAATAGGGGAAGATAGAATTTTGCATAAAAATAAGATCAGAGAGAAAAACATCATCACAGGCATGAAGACTACAACGTGATAATAATATTAACATGAATCAAGAAAACTAATTTACAACAGGCTGACTAGATCATGAACTTGACGTGAGAAAAGATAGACAAGTCTCAAAACTCAAGATTCAAGAAGCAATAGAAATAGGTCTGAATTGATAAACGTACTTAAATCCAATACCACTTTATTCCATGGCCATATTATAATTAAATATTTAAATCTAAAAGCAACTAGAACTTACAGAGCATGGCTAACGAATTAAGAACTGAAATTGTCGTAGAACGTTGCAGTGACGTTATTTTATCTTCTTGAATTGTTGTAGAGGCTCTGTTCTTTGATTTGAATCGAGTTTGAATACTTAAGCTTTAATTTGGAGGCGGCGGCCATGGTTCAAGGGTAAATCAGCAGCATAACAGTGTAAGAATGATTTGTTGTGAATTAGGTTAGGTCTTAGGGTGTTTATATAGGTGTAGGAAACTTATTTAGGCCCTTAGATTGACCCTAGAACTGATCTGAACCATCAAAAAACGTCACAGGCCCACAACAGACCCACCCAACCAGTCGCACCCAGGCCCGACCAGGGAGGTCGACCCCCAGGTCGACCATATGGTCGACCTGGTCTGTCTAGGTCGACTCCCAGGTCGACCCCCTAGTCGACCTGGGCTCTGAATGGGAATTTTCCCACCCAGCCCGCTTCTGGGTTTTGAATTCGAATTTCTGAGCTGTTTTTGATTCTGAAAATTCGTGAAACTTCTAGAGGTCATAACATGGTCATACGGACTCCGATTTTCGAAAATTCGGACTCTATTTCAAGCAGAATTCCGAGACGAATGCAATAGTGCAACCCATTTCCCATGATTCTCATTTTAAAAATTAATTATACTCTGATTTCTTGTTTCAATATGTTATAAAATTCGGGTTGTTACACTGACATTACAGACCCAATGAAACCGGTTTCGTCAAATTTCGAGTCCGTTTGCTCACACAATGTATTTTTAACCGTCAAAATACTGATTGTATTTCACATTAAAATTCCATACGGCCACATACTGACTTCAAAAATCACGAAGATTGAATTCTAACAATAATTCAATATTACGGATCCAACAAAATTAGTTTCGTCGAAAACGGAGGTCGTTTGCAAAACTGGCTATTTTTAAAGCTCTAAATAACCCATTTAAATATATAAATATATTTAAAAATAATTAAATTAAATATTTATATTTAAATATTATCATATATATTCACACTAGAATATCATACAGCTCCAATTGGATTTATAACTTGATATTTCAAAATTCCCAGTTATATCGATATTCGATTTATATTTAAAATCCTTTTATAATATAAATATATATTTATAAATTTCAAAGGAATTCCATAGCGACTTTTCTAGAATTTGATTTGGATATAAATAAAAATCTACCCGACGAAATCCCGATTTTTCTCTTCCATTTGAAAAATATACTTCACCAGCTCCGAACGTTTCTTATTTAACAGAAATCCGATTTAAAACGGATTTTGTATATTCAATTTAAGTTCGAATCGCCAAATAGCTAACCGCCGCGCCATTTCAAGGTCGATTTTAATTATAATATAATTATACGTTCAAACTTCATTTATATAATATATATTCGTGGATATAATTAAATAATTTCACTCTAAACTGAATTATATATTTTATATAATCCAATTCATACAATATTGTCAATTCCACTATTTCCGACCATTTCGGAAATAAATATATCATTCTACTATTTATATTAATTAAATATTCAATATTATTTAATTAAATGACTATTTAAATCTCTAAATCACTATATAAATAATTAAATAAATTAATTATTATACCGTAAACATACAGGACATTACATTCTTCCCCCCTTAAAATAATTTCGTCCTCGAAATTGCTAAGGTAGAAAACTAACCCTATTAACTGGGTAAAAAATTATTTGTTTACTTCTTTTTTAGTTTCAACTGAACCAATTAATTTCAGTTAAAATATTAATTCATTTCTATAAACGAAAATTTTCAAAAATTCCGAAAATTTTCTAACACTCGAAATTTTTGAAAAATTTCGCCAGCACCTCCTTTGTACTGGTCCATAGCTCAAACTCCAACTCGCCTCTCTGGGCCTTCTCCAACCCAAAAGAAAATCAAACAGCCAAGCGGCTTGCCAATTCGGCTCATTAAATTCTCATACCATATGAAATATAAACTTGTACCTTTTTGTTGGGCATATCATTATATCCTTTCCATCTGCTGTTAATTCAATATATACCAATGTCATCATAATCAAACTGCAATTAGTTTTTATCCTCAACCCAACCATCGCTTATACCTAAGCTAAATTTCATTTCAAACCAAAGATCCATTCTCGATTTTCAATTTCTTAAATCATTAATCCAATACCATTTCGGATTCCTATTCCACAATCCAATTTCATTCGAAATCATTCTAATCCACTTCAATTTCAACTTAGCTGATTTCAATCCAATTCCTGCTCGGTTTCACAAATTTCGATTTAAATTTGTTTTTACTTCAAACAATCTCTACCTGGGAATTTTTAAATAGCTTAGCCTTTCCAAAAATCAAATATCCTCTTCTGGAATTTCAAAACAACTTATTTTCTCAAAACAATTAAAAAACAAAATCTTTGGTAGTAATATGTCACTTACCACTCGAAAATGAACACCGATGATGTCCGGATCATCATCGAAATTATTTTCCAGCGACCGAAGTGAGTTCAATACTATATCACATTCAAAACCATTTCTAAACACTTCCATTTTGAAATCAATTCAAAATATCATTTGCAATGCTTTAAACAATTTAAAATCTCCTAGGATTTTAAAATTCTCATATATTTAACCCAAATCCATTTATGAAAACTCTTTCACATTTTCACAGTTTTAATTTCAATTCAACCCTTCTGACTTCATATATTACACTTATATGAATCCTGATTGGTTATTTACATAACTATTTAATTTATAATCTTACTCGATTATAATAACAACCAATATATCCAATATATTATAATTCCAATATATATATCTTCTCTATATCAAAATATACTTTGGGTAAAATTATTTTCATTTACCCTCTTTTCAAAACATATCGTGTTGACCTCTCGTATTCGAGTGTTTAGAAACTCCTACCGATACAGTGGATCAAACTGATCGATCAGAACCCATAAACAACTCAACCAATAAATCATCACAATATAAAGCCATTTTATTTCAACTAACAAAAATGTTCACTCGTATTTATACACTCAACTCAATCTAGGGTATTACTAACCCCATCTCTACTGAGTCACGCCACAGAGCCAAGGTAATTACTTAACCTTCAGCTCTGATACCACTGTAACGACCTGGGGAATTTGCGATCCTGAGTACTCGACATATAACCCAATGTCGACAAATCAAACATCGGAAATACCAGATAGTCCATGAAAGAAATTAGAGGGTGAGAATAGATAAGATAGAAACTTAGAATAGAAGAAGAAGAAGAACATACAACATCAGAGTAAACACGAATCTCACAGTGAAACGAATAAATATATTTCATAACATAACTTTGAAATAAAACAGTATCTGTATACTATACCATTATTAGAGTATAACACTTACAACACAGCGGGAATAACAATCTATATAATCCTGAAGCCTCCTGCTCCCAGCTCTCCAAGTATATCTGTAAAATCCTGACTACTTGACTGCCCGTACAAATTTGAGCACCCAAGAGTTTAGGGAAAACAAAATAAAACAAACTCCGGGTCAGTCATGGGACTGGTATGAGTAAAAAATTTAAAATAGTTCGGAAAAAATACGATATCTCATAAGACCACGCCGTACAATGGAATGGGTTTGATCCCTTATGAGAATCCAAATCAATTTGATTTAACTTTCAAATCATTTTGAAAGAAACAATGAAGTTTTATATCAAAACTCTTCTGATATTATAATGGTGTCTATCAACTACAATATAATAATCATCTTGTAGAACGCTTTCATCTCACGCTCCATATATACTATACAATCAAAACGAGCACTTATTGGGTAATGGATTACCAACTATGACAAGGTATGGAACCACCTTCCGATAGTGTACCTCTAGAGAGGAATACACTGGGTTCAACAAGAACATCTTGCAACTCGGCCACACATGACCGACCACTCATTTCGCTTGAGTGTATCGAATGTATATCACCAACGGTCGGGATCAGCAACCGTTTCCCGAATGGGACAGCATCGAATAGATTAAAGAATGAAATGAATATCTCTAGATAGGTGATAATACACCCTAATTGGAAGCCAACCACTTAGCCATGCTGCCTACGCGGTTTTTGTCATTTCTCGGTTGTGAGGCTAGAGGCCATGCTTATCTCTAACAAATCACACATTCTCTTTGAATGTCACATCGTCGTACACGCCAAATCACAAATTGATTTCCCCAAAAATACAATGGGTATACAGCGAAAAGAAACGAATTCCTCCGCCACCAAACATAAATACGTTTGAAGAGAACAACTTACGCGATCTATTAAATATACTCTGTCAGACATTCTTCCATACAGGTCGTCCTGGGACTGGACAAACCGAAGGCACTATTGTGTAAATCCATCTTAGGCAATTTCTACATAGGATCGCCCGAATAGTCCTTGCATAACTCCATCTTCAATTATCTTCATCATATTAGATTCGCAACGTTAATGCCCATACGGAGTGGTTTTTAGATAATGAATTTGATCCCGTCTCTCCGTATTGACAACGGAAAAATGGTCAGAAACTTCGATAGTCCGTGATTTAACTATCAAAGAAAAACACGTGTGCAAACAACGATCGTATTTCCAAATGGAAATCCTACCTATCAATCATCAATCAACATTTTCTCCTTTTAAATTAATTCATCATTAATTTGTTTATTTACCCCTTCCCGTTTCCATATATATATATATATATATATGTGTGTGTGTGTGTGTGTGTGTGTGTATATTCAGAAATTCTTATTTTCTAGATTAGAAAGTATTTAAATTATTGGAAAACATTTCCATATTTACTCTTATTTCTAATTGTATTTATATTAGAAAACATTTCTGATTCTTATTTGGAAAACATTTCCAAACTCCCACATTGGATTTAAACAGATGTTTAAATAAAACATCGTTGTGCGAACTCAAAACATTACACTCATTATAAATTCACTTAACCAACCTTCACTATCGAACCTTAACCATTCCTTAGTTAAAAAAGGAGTCAATCAAGTTGGGGTATAATTATCTCTCGGACCTTAACTGAACAACATTTCTAACCTCGAAATAGACAAAGTTCACCTTTTAAATCTTTAACAACTTCCTTACGAAACTCTCGGATTCTATTCACGAATCCACTTCTTTTACAGAAATCATTTGATTATAACAATAGTGTTATAATCCCATGCTTCTAAAATATTATAACTTCAATATAACTTTTATTTATAAATTTGGATAAATAAACAAACAACTAATTTATTAATAAATAAATAAATCTTGATTAAAAACGGAAAGTGAATAGTACTTTCCTGAATTTTATATAATCGAATTTCAACGTATGACTCTCTTTCGAATAATCTCTATTCGATAACTTCTTTTCGAATCAACTATAGTCGATTAACTCCTTTCTTAGAATAAACTATATTCAATTTAACTCCTTTTGAATAAACTATATTCAAATGACTCCTTTCGAATAAACTATATTCAATAACTCCTTTCAAATAACTATATTCGATAATCTTTCTTCGAATGACTATATTCGATAACTCCTTTATCTCTATTTGAATAAACTATATTTGATAACTCCTTTCGAATAACTAATATTCGATAACTCCTTTCGAATAAACTATATTCAGTAACTCCTTTCGAATAACTAATATTCGACAACTTCTTTTCTTCGAATAACCTTATTCGATAACTCTTTCTTCGAATAAACTATATTCGAATAACTCTAATCCGACTAACTCTAATTCAATTAACTCTATTTGACTAACTCTTGTTCGATTAACTCTATTTGAATAATTCTAGTTCGATTTAACTCTAATCGATTAACTCTAACTGATTAACTCTAACTGGTTAACTCTAACTGGTTAACTCTAACTGATTAACTCTAATTGGTTAACTCTAACTGGTTAACTCTAACTGATTAACCCTATCCAATTTACTCTTCGTCCATATTCAGTTTCAAATATCGATGTTGAAATCGATTTTTACTTCTCTATATAAGTCCTGACTTATATATTCTATTTATCCAATGATAAATATTTTGCTTAATTTATAAAACCTTATTTATAAATTAATCTTCTTACTTTATCTGTTAAAACAGATTTCTCTTAGATGTTCACTTTGAATTCATATTCTATTATACCCGTGTGTGAAGCACGGGTCTAAACATTCCTAGTGTAAAATTCTCTTTTTATACAATTCTATTCATTTTTCAAGTATTTCCTTTTATAATCTATTTATTTTCTAAATAAATATTTCCTTTATGATTCTGTTTATTTTCTAAATAAATATTTCTATTTATAATCTATTTGTAAATGTTTTACAAATATTTCCTTTTCAATTCTATTTGTAAATGTTTTACAAATACTTCCTTTCCAATTTTATTTGTAAATGGTTTACAAATATTTCCTTTTCAATTCTATTTTTTTAACAAATAAATATTTCTTTTTAGTTCTATTTATTTAACAAATAAATATTTCTTTTTAATTCTATTTATTTAACAAATAAATATTTCTTTTATAAAATCTTTTGATTTTATAAATATCTCTTTTTCAACATAACATTGAAAATTTTCTTTTATAACATTCCAGTATTCCTTATGGTATTTAACGTGCCATATAAAAATGATCGGTATCAATCAAACACACATAATCAACAACAGAATATATATCACATCATATATTTCAATATATGAAAAACAGTAAAATAAATGTTGAGAAATCCAGTTGGATTCCTTCGACCTGTTTCCCTGCATCCATAGATGTTAAACAATACAATTAACATCAATTTCATTTCACTAAACAGAATCAATTTATATATATATATATATATATATAACCAGATCTATAATTTCAACCAATTACTTAGCAGTTCAACCAAACAATCTAAATATACGTTACAAAAATATGAACTGGTAGAGTTGGTGAGTTTTACTCATATTGTATAGTTATCGTTAAATAACGATTAACTATCTTTGGTTCTGACGAACAATTTATTTCACAATAAATTGTAACGAGTCCCGACTCACTCCAGACCTGTTCCATTTCGTAGCCCTCGTCCATACGATCCCAACGGATCTGACCGTTCGAAATTCTAATGCCGTATGATCAAGATATTACATCTACAAGTTATACGAATATTTTTAAATAAAAAAAACTTAAATTTTAATTTCTAAATTGGCCTTACCCAATTCAATACCATCGGCCCATCCCCTTTCCCCCTACCCACTACTCTAACCTTTCTTCCCCAACATAACAGAACCCGCTTCAGCCTGTTACTCCACCATTTCCGCCACTTAAATCCTCCACCGCACCTTCATCTTTCAACAGAAACCCAAACAATCACCACCGAATTTCTCCTCCTTCCTTCCTCTTTAACATTGCCCCATCCATCAGGAACTCGCACCCATGGAAACAAATGCGTCGATAGACTTCGAATACCACCAACAGTATAGGGTGCAAACCAATTTGTTGCTGAATCAAACAAAAAATCCGGCGTTCGCTTCATTTCGCCACCTCGAGTACAGCGCCATCGTCAACTCGCACTATCATCACTCCAGTTGGCACCAAAGTTATGCCCTAGCATTTCCGTTAAATCTTCGAACAACACCAACGTTGATCGCACCTAGAAACAAGAGCACCAATTTGAAGCTCTCTTCGCAATGAACACAAACATATAGGTCTTGGGATTTAAAAGAATTTATCCTATTTTCTATTGATTTTAGAAGATCCATTTTCACGTTTTCTTTGCGAGGAAACAGCGACGGCTTGGTTTCATTGACTAACAGAGGGGAATTAGGTTTAGGAAAGGTAAGGTACTTATAGGATAAATATAATATTTTAATATTTGATTATTCAAAATATAATAAGCAAACGTTGTTTTTATTTATCGTTTAAAATTCCTATGGTCGCACAAAATATCAAATAAATAATGAAAGTGGACATACAACTAGAGTTTGACATTACGGACCCAACGAAACTGGTTTCATCAAATTCCGAGTCCGTTTTCTCACACAGCGTATTTTTAACCGTCAAAATACTGACTGTATTTCATATTAAAATTCCATATGGCCACACACTGACTTTAAAAATCATGAAAATTGAAATCTAACAATAATTCAATATTACGGATCCAACAAAATTAGTTTCGTCGAAAACGGAGGCCGTTTGCAAAACTGGCTGTTTTTAAAGCTCTAAATAAACCATTTAAATATATAAATATATTTAAAAATAATTAAATTAAATATTTATAAATAAATATTGTTGTATATATTCACACCAGAATATCATACAGCTCCAATTGGATTTATAACTTGATATTTCAAAATTCCCAGTTACATCGATATTCGATTTATATTTAAAATCCTTTTATAATATAAATATATATTTATTAATTTCAAAGGAATTTCATTGCGACTTTTCTAGAATTTGATTTGTACATAAATAAAAATCTACCCGATGAAATCCCGATTTTTCTCTTCCATTAGAAAAATATACTTCACCAGCTCCGAACGTTTCTTGTTTCACAGAAATCCGATTTAAAATGGATTTTGTATATTCAATTGAAGTTCGAATCGCCAAATAGCAAACTATCACGCCATTTCAAGCTCGATTTTAATTATAATATAATTATACGTTCAAACCTCGTTTATATAATATATATTCGTGAATATAATTCAACTCTAAACTGAATTATATATTTTATATAATCCAATTCATACAATATTGTCAATTCCACTATTTCCGACCATTTCAAAAATAAATATATTATTCTACTATTTATATTAATTAAATATTCAATATTATTTAATTAAATGACTATTTAAATCTCTAAATCACTATATATATAATTAAATTAATTAATTATTATACCGTAAAAATCGGGGACATTACACCATAGGTGTGATCCTGAGGCATTTTCTAGAGTGTCTCGAAACCGGTAAGGAGACATCCCTTGCCTTGACTCATGATGGAAATCCAATTTCCAATATGACATTGTGTGGTTTTAGTTGTAAACCTATATGGCGGCATAGTGGCATGGACACTCATGTCGTCTGGATTGATACATTTATGTTGAAAGTGTTTTAAACCATCTATACACTAATAAAAATATCAAATGATTTTTGCTTTATGTGTATCAAGCATATTTGGCCATTATAAGGTAAAACTCTATCCTCTGGTTTGTGTTTGCATTGTGTGATGGGACCCGAGTCTTATAATGGCTTCATTTTTCTAGAAAAAGCATTTCATTGTTTATTTAATTTACTTTATTTTATGCACCGACAATCCAATGGAGTAAGCCCGTTCCATGACATACGGCGTGGTTTTGTGATTTGCGTTATTTTTAATTAAGTTAAGTAACTGTAAAATTTATCATACCATTCCCATGACTAACTCATAATTTTTTCCGTTGCAAACTCGGGTGCCTATATTTTTAAACGGGCAACCTAGTGAACAGGTAATTGGCTTTCTTTTGGATATGCACTGTAGCATTGGGTGCTCTTTTGGCTGAAGATGAAGGCTTGTCTTTTATTATTTCTTTTGAACTCTTTAGCACTATCTTGTGCGTGTATATTTGATTATGCTGTAGACTTATTTTCTACTAGATGAAATTTGTTATGTACTTAGTAAGATCCTGTATCTGTGTAACTCTGATGATGATTATGATTCCTCTCTTATGATATGATGTATATTATTCTCCAATTATATGTATTATGCTATATTCTGTATTCTATTGATGTGATTAACGTGTTATCTTCCAAAGACCAACTTGCCACTGTGGAGCGGGGGTTTGGTTCGTGTCAGACGTGGTATCAGAGCTTTGGTTAACCTTAGGTCTGGAAGATAACATATTAAATGACTCGTCAGAGATAGAATCAGTAGTATTCTAGGATGAGTAACTCATTAGAGATAGGATTAGAAATATCCTAGAATGAGTACATCAGAATGACATATAACTTGATCATTACATCATTATTCATGCATTTGTCTTTATGCTTTCACTATTCCTTAAGCTATCTTTTTTTGTTGGCCTGACTCTTTTCTTACTATTCGTAAAAGTAAAAGAAAATGGGTGGGCGAGGCAGAGGCAGAGGTCGAGGAGGGGGTAATGTCCCTGTTGTTAATAATCAGCCTGATCTTGATGGAGCTGGACCAGCGGCTAATAATGAGCCCATATTGCAACAATCATTGCAGCAGTGATTTGATCCTGATGTTGTCTCAAAGAAATATAGGAACTTGGGCGGAGTGCCATTCACATGCATTGGAACTGTAATTGAAGCTCAAGCTTGGATGAGGTCTTGCGAACAGATCTTCGAAGTCCTAGAATTGAAAGATAACAGAAAGAGGCTTTTAGCATCCTGGTTACTTAAAGATGAGGCCCTAATCTGGTGGGAAGCAGTGACGGTGGGTAATCCGGGAGCTGATATGACTTGGGCAAGGTTTAAGGAGATTTGAAGAGAAGTTTGTCCCGCAACAAGAAGTTGAGCGCATGTATGATGAGTTTTCTAATCTCCAACAAGGTGACATGACTATTCATGAGTATGTCAAAAGGTTTGAAGAACTCTCTCGTTTCGGACCAGAATTAATTCAGAACCCAACTAAGAAGAACAAGAGGTTCATTGAGGGTCTTTAAAGGATGTACCACAACAGGGTAGCAGCCCACATAAAGCTTCCAATTGCTAAGGTTGTGGAGATAGCGTGCAGATATGAGAATATTGATAAGAAGAATTCTCAAGCGGATAGGGAGAGAAGTCAAGCCAGCAACAAGAGGAAGCTTCCCGACAAAAAGCCTGAGACAAGCAAGACTGAAGCAGCTGATCCCCAGAATGATAACCGAGAAAAGGTTAAATTCTTTAACTGTGATCAATATGGGCATTAGTCTAACCAATGTAATGCTCCAAAAAGGCTAAGAAGAAATGAATCTAGACCTAGCCAGCAGCCTCGCAACAGTGGTGAGTGCCATAATTGCTGTAAGATGGGACAATTTAAAAGGAATTGCCCATTGTTGAAAAATTCCAAAGTGGCTCATGTATATAATGTGGCAGATGCTCCAGCAACTTCTACTGGGGAAGGAAAGCCAGATGTGCTGGAAGGTACACTTATAATTAAAAATATTCTTGTTAAAGTATTATTTGATACGGGTGCATCACGAAGTTTTATTTCAAGCAACACTGTTAAGAAGTTAAATTTGAAATTGAGAAACCTTGAAGAATCTATTAGTGTCCACAACCCGATAGGAGGTTCTCTTGTTCTTTGTTTGTATTGTAGATTTCCTGTCTCTAATTCTTGTTACCGGTTTTCTTTCGATTTGATTGTCATGAATTTTTCTGAGTTTGATATTATACTTGAGTTGGATTGGTTGACGAAGTATGGGGAGGAAGTAAAATGTGCCGAAAGAATTGTTAAAGTTTAAACAAAACTTGGGAGTATTATTACACCGTGCATAGGCTCAAGTGCAGATAGAAAAGAATTTTGGTCTGCTCTTGAAGTTTTCCTACTTCTGTTGAGAATATTCCCATTGTTAGAGATTATGCGGATGTTTTTGAAGAAGTTGATAGCTTACCTCCGTGAAGAGAAATTGATTTCAAAAATCGATTTAGTTCTGAATGTAAGGCCAGTGGTGCATGCAATTCAGAGAATGACATTGAAAGAGAAAGAAGAGTTGGGTGATCAAACTCGACAATTACTATGGAAAGGTCTGATCAGGCAGAGTTTCTCGAATTGGGGAGAAGCCATTGTATTTGTTCCTAAGTCAGACGGTACTATCAGATTATGCGTAGATTATCGAGACTTAAATAAGCAAATGTTGAAGAATAAATATCCATTGCCACACATTGATGATTTATTAGATCGCTTGAATGGAGCGAGAGTGTTTTCGAAGATGGACCTAGCTACAGGTTTTCATCAATTGCAGATTGCAGAAGAATGTGTTCCTTTGACAGCTTTTAGAGGTCCGGACTTATTTTATGAATGGTTAGTAATGTCGTTTAGCTTATGTAATGCTCTCGCTTATTTTGTTGATTTGATGAATCAAGTATTTCACGGAGTTTTGAATAAATTTGTGCTAGTTTTTATTGATGATATTTTAATCTTCTCTAAGTCAGCCAGCGAGCATGCGAAGCATTTGGAACAGGTGTTGTAAATTCCGAGAAAGAATGTATTAAAAGCCAAATTTTCTAAATGCATATTCTGGCAAGAAGAAGTGAAGTTCCTCGCTCATGTTGTATCGAAGGAAGGAATTTCAGTGGATCCAGGCAGAATTACAGCCATTAGAGATTAGAAGTAACCTAGCACTCCTACAAAAGTCAGAAGTTTTCTAGGATTGGCAGGCTATTATCCGAAATTCGTTAAGGATTTTTTGAAGCTATCTAGTCCATTGATGAAGCTTACAAAGAAGCATTCAAGGTTTAATTGGACGATTGTATGTGAGGCCGCTTTCCAAGAGCTGAAAGTAAGGTTGACTACTGCGCCAGTGTTGACTATCATAGATGGTAATCAAGACTCGACTGTCTATGCGGATGCTTCACATGAAGGAGTAGGTGCAGTATTAATGCAAAGAGGCCAAGTTGTTGCTTATGCTAGCCGTCAATTGAAGCCGCATGAGAAGAGATATGTTACGCATGATCTAGAGCAATTGGCCATTTATTTTCTTTGAAGATATGGAGGCATTATTTTTTGGGTGAGAAGTTCGAATTATATACAGATCATAAATCATTAAAATATTTGTTTACCCATAAAGATTTGAATTTGAGACAATAGCGTTTGTTAGAATTTTTTGCAGCATATGATCTTGATATTTTGTATACTCCAGGAAAAGCCAATGTTGTAGCAGATGCACTTAGTAGGAAAAATGCAATCATTGCTAATCTGATTATTACACCTTCATTGATTGAGAAGATATATGTTCTTCTGAAAGATGATGAATTTATTTAGAGAATTAGCAAGCGAATTCAAGAAGGTAAAGCTTCAGATTTCCAGCTTGATAATAAAGGGGTTCTGAGGTTACAAGGGCGAATTTGTGTTCCGGATGTTCCATAACTCGAAACAGAGGTAATGGATGAATGTCACAAATCGAAGCTTAATATTCATCCAAGGGGAAGTAAGATGTATTACGATCTTAAGTGCACATTCTGGTGGAAGTCTATGAAGAGAGATATTTGTATATATGTTAGTAGGTGCTCTACTTGCCAACAAGTCAAGAGTAATCAACAAAAGCTAGCTAGATTGTTGCAACCATTAGAGATTTCAGATTGGAAGTGGGATCAGATTTCTATGGATTTCATTGATGGTTTGCCTAGGACTAAGAAAGGCGATGATAGCATTTGGGTTATAGTTGATCGTTTCACGAAGAGCGCCCATTTTATTCCAATGAAATCAAATAGAACAGCTCAGAGCCTAGCTCAAATATATTTCAAAGTGACAGTTCGACTGCATGGAGTTCCCAACAACATTGTTAGTGATCGTTATGCGATATTTGCTAGCAAGTTCTAGGAAGCATTCCAATCTGAATTGGGAACCAAGATTAATCTTAGAACTACATATCATCCTCAGACAGACGACCAGACTGAGAGGGTGAATCGTATATTGGAAGATTTATTGCGGGCTTGTATTATTGATTTTAGAGGATCTTAGGAAGACCTTATACATTTGGTTCAGTTTTCATATAATAATAGCTTCCAGTCAAGCTTAAAGATGTCACCGTTTGAAGCATTGTATGGTAGACCATGTAGATCTCCTGCATGTTGGATAGAGCCCGATAATCGGTTGGTATTGGGTCTAGATATAATCCAAGAAGCTTCAAATAAAGTGGATTTCATTAAGAAGAGGTTGCAAGTGGCATAGAGTCGACAGAAGAGTTATGCAGATTCTAAAAGAAGAGATTTGGCATTTTCTGTTGGCGATCACGTGTATTTGGGAGTTTCCCCGATGAGAGGAGTAATTCAGTTTGGGAAGACGGGGAAGTTGGCACCTAGATATATTGGCCTGTTTCCTATACTCGAGAGGATTGGAACTCTTGCTTACAGGGTTCAGCTACCAGATTGGTTTCCCGGAGTATATGATGTGTTTCACATTTCTCAACTTCGGAAGCATGTACATGATTCAGACTTGACCATGGAAGAAGCATCGCAATAAGATTTGGATATTACTCCGATTTTGGCTGTGCATAAAGAGCAGACAAAGATTATTGGCAGAGAAACCCAAGTTTTAAGGAACAGGAAGGTGCATTTAGTCAAAGTGCAATGGAGCGGAGATCCTAGAAACTGTACATGGGAAACATAAGATAGCATTAAATAGGCTTATCCCAAGTGCAGAGTGGATATCTCTAATTAGCTCTATTGAGAGGTACATTTATGTTATGATACATCGCTATTTTATTTCCTGCTTTACTGTAGTTTCCTTTTCGGGGACGAAAAGTTTTTAAGTGGGGGAGATTGTAATAACCCGTATTTTTGGAACCAATTTAAAATTTATTTTTAACTGATTTTCATGGAAATAAAATATTTTAGGTGGATTATTTTGAGAATAAATGACTTAAAACTTATTTTAATCGAAGTTAGAAGTTATAAATTTATATTAATTATTAAAAAGAACTTGAAATGGCATGGTAGTTTGAAAATTCGGAAATGGATGTATAGAATTCAATATAAGTCAGAATTTGATAAAAGAAAAAACGTTAGAATAATTTGAACTGTAGTTTTCTAATGAATGTAAGAAATTGAGATTTCACTTTATAAATTGTAAGTTATGTCTAAATTAAAATATAGAATAGTCGCTATGGAATATATATATATATATATATATATATATATATTTTAAATAGTTGAAAATAGGAATAAGGACAAACTTTAGAAAAAAATTAGACTGAAGGATGTCAAGTTTTATTTCTAAGCCGAAGGACAAACTTTGAAAAAAATTAGGCTGAAGGACAATACTAAATTTAATTAGCATTTTCCACAGTGTAAAACTGAATAATGCTAGTTAAAACTAGCATTTTCGTGTAGTGTAAAAAACTGAATACAATGCTAATTACATTTAGCATTTTCCTTCAGCATAATTTTGGTTCAAAGTTTGTCCTTTAGACTAAAAATAAAACTTGGTGTCCTTTAGCCTAAATTTTCGGCAAAGTTTGTCCTTCTCTTGTAACACCCCACGTCCGTTAATGTCACTCATAAAGGGAATGCATTAAGTTTCGTGGAGCGTTATAAGTAAACAGAACGGAATATTACAAGACCGATAAAGTAGTACTTGAAAAATTTATGACTTTATTGCAGCGGAAACAGAAATAGGTTTGGTTACACCATCAAAACAACAAAACCAAGTACATAATATTAGTCTTGTACAAAAGCCTTCAGTGTACAAAATTTTAAAGCCATAATCCCCAACAGAAAATGCCATAAGCAGAATCAAAGCCAAGCAATACATCTTTCAACTTCAAGCTGGAAGAAAGAGACATCTGAACTAAGCTTGAGCATTTCCTCCCTGAGAACTTGGGGGGGGGGGGGACAAAAGAAAAGAGGCGAAACAAACTAGGTCAGACATTAGTCTGGTGAATCCAATAACTTTAACAATATAATCATTAAAGTGACAGGATAAGAATATAAATTGGAAAGTAAGAAATGACTGTACATAAGCATGCATGACAAGGTAGGCGAGATGAATAAGATAAACGTTGATTGCGCTTCTAATCACTATAGGGTAATTACTACACTGCACCAATGCTAAATATATCACACCGTTACTAGTTCCATACTGAAAGTTGATCCCAACCCCGTAATTGGTAGCCCTCAGGCAAACATCTAATAAGAGATATCCACCCCATACAATCCTTGACAGCCTACTAAATACTAGATGTCCCCACACTACCCCCTTATTGCTTAATCGATCGGCTCCTTCACTCGTATATATTCATTACTTGTGCCATTCGACCCCGCTTGTTTGTAGATACCTGTGCTGATCCCACCATGGGGTGTATCAATCCCTATGATGGCAACCCAACACAATTCAAGATGCACAATGTATGACTACTGATGCTCAATGCCTTCTTTTTCCACTATGGAATACGTGCACGCCCGTACTCCACCGGAACCTACACTGATGCACCACCCACCGCTATTTTGACCGCTTATAATCAGCCCAGTAATTGTGCCCCACCCTGCCTAGTTCAGGGTACTGTGATACATCTATGTGGGTTACTGCTGAAATGGGTCCCCGTTACTAGGGTTTCCTAATCAACATGTTATAACGGTTAAGTGTTCTCAATATAACCTAACCCCATCTATCTGTTTTAATTAACATGTTGTATTGGTTAAGTGTCACCTATTCATATGTAACTTAACCTTTCCATTGATTCATGCATGTTTATTTAATGGTTAAGTTTGTGGGATTATATATACTAATATTACCCACCTATCCAAGATTTACTTAACCCTTCCACTTATCAAGTCCATATGTATTATTGGTTAAGCTTGCCTTAACCCTATCCACTTTGTTCATGTAATATTGGTTAAGTCATCTTCTTAACCATGTTAACTTAACCCCACCCACCTAACTCATTTAGGTATCATATTCATCTTTGATCAACATTAATTAGTTATTAATACACAGACCTCTCACATTAAGTCAATCATTTGAGGCCACTGGATATGTCGGGCGGTTCCGGGCAGACTTCTACCACAAGCCAAACTTAACTGCGTGTCTAAGCATCTAATTTATGCCTTTGACCTCTCACATTAGACTGCTGTTTGCGGTTGCTGGATATGCCGGGCGGTTCCGGGCAGTCTTATACCGCAAACCAAGTCTAAGCTCGTGTCTTAGGCGTTCATCTTTTAGCCAATTTACATATTTACTATTCAAGTCTAGATTTATATGTAAATTATCCATAAGTGTGGTCAATTCACGTTATGCCACATTTATTTGTTATTCCCAAAATTATTTAATTAAGTTATACCCAATTCCCCGCGTTTCAATCGCACGTACAACAAGGTCCAAAAATAAAACGGAGAGGGATAGAGGAGAAACACAAGAATTGACATAAGGAACAAAATAGGCATGTAAAGGTGTACCCAACTCAAGAATCATGTTTCCAATAGACATGTTGTACATTAATAATAAGTATGGCTAAATTGAGCAAGTTACATCATAGGCATAAAGATTCGATATAATTGAACATAAAAGAATCACCAATTTGGTGTACGACATGATAGGTACCACTGTATCAATCACAACAGTCTTATAGGCATAGGTAATTCAGATTTGACAAAAGGATAAACATGAGTCAGAATTGATTATCTTACGATTAGGCATAGTTCTAGATTCGATTCATTACAAGTCATGATTCCTATTACATGTTCTAAATCTGAGAAATAACCGAACTTACCAAATTATCACAAGTTTACACCCAAACCCATTTACGTCAAGTCTCATGTTTGCTTATTATATACAATTTTTCCTAAACCATTGCCACCATCAATTTATGCCTTTTTACAAATCGCATGTTACTCAACATTTCCCAAACTTTTTCCCCATCATTCAAGCATTATACATGTGCGAATTTTGCATAATATGTTAGGCTCGAAGTTAGCTTAACTCAGAAAAAGAAAAAGGAAAAAGGAAGAGGAAAGAGAATCATGGTATCAAAATAGGCATAAATATACGAGCATGAACAGACATGAACTGATAGAATTAATCAGAAAAGCATAGGCTGTGAACCAAAAAAGTTGACAACTTGCAAATTTAATAAGATAGGCATAATCATATGATCACAATTTGCAACTTATCATAATTACTTTAGTTTAATTATCTTGTGAAAGCTATATGAACTCACAGAGATTAAGAAAGAAGAGAAGATCTGGAATCTGATTTCTGAAGTTGACAAGCTAATCCGTTGATGTAGGCTTTGATCTTTATCTTTAACCTTGAATTTGATTTCTAGTTTGGAGAAGATGGAGGCTAGGCTAGCTTAGAGATGGACAACATTATGACTTCATAGAATAGGGTTATGAGGTTTAAGGTTAAGGTATGATGTGATTATATAGGAGTATAGAATTAATATGAGCCTTTAGATCAACCTAGGATCCATCCAAACCATTCAGTCCAAGAAAATGCGTCATCAGGCCAATCAGAAGTCGCCACGTAGCCCTACGACTCAGAAAATCGTCACTATTCAGAACAGTCAGCAGGAGTCGACCCCTACAGGGGGGTCGACACCCCTATAGGGGGTCGACTCCCATCGACACCCCTGGGGGGGTCGACACCCCTGAGCGGGAGATTTCCCGCTCAGTTGCTTTCTTGAATTTCGAATTTCGAATCTGTTTTGATTATTTAATTATTATTTTAATTTAATTTCTGCTTACACTTGAAATCTTTTAACCTCCATAACTTCTTCATACGGAATCCGATTCACGCAAACTCGGACTCTATCTCAAGCAGAATTCCGAGACGAACGCAATGGCGTAACCCATTTCACTTAATTCTTCTTATAAAAATTAAGTGTTCTTAAATTTGTTAATTTTAATATTCATAGAAAATAGGGAGTGTTACATTCTCCCCTTCTTAAAGGATTTCGTCCCCGAAATCTCTGAGTTAAGAAGAATGTATCCTAGCATCCAACATCCAACTACTCAACCATCAATCACGGGCATCCACTGTCCTTAAAAAGATTTCTAATGCTTTCATGATCATATGCATAGTGTGTGTATATGTCCTTATCTAATACAAAATCAGGCGGTCTATTGATTTAGTTGACCTACTTAATGCGAATTGTGCCAGTGCTATGAGTCCATCATGTATGCAATTATTCCTAATCGTACCTTATAACTTCTACATGAGTGCGCAATCATGCATACAAATGCAACATCAATATGATAACACATCAAGTTTCAATCCATATACAAATACATAAGTGCATATGCAACATGAAAGTGACTGAGCCGATCTAGTACCTAATGTGTGTGTATATGTATCCACGAGCAACCACTAGCAAACACTTGCTTCCACTTGCATCCACCAAACATAACATGTCTCAAACACATGTTTACAACCATAGGATTTTCCTATCTAAAGATCGAGGATGTAAACGAGAGGACATACTAAACAATAGAACAAGTATTAATTAATCGATAGAAAAGGGAGAAGTTAAGAACATATCCTCACAAAAGGAAAGGGTACGACGCAGGTATCATGTCTTCAGTCTCCCAAGTCGCGTCTCCTTAATCATCTCCCCATTGGATTATAGCCAACTTGACCTCTCTGTTGCGTAACTTCTTGATCTCCGATCCAAGGATGCATATGGGAGCTCGCCTAATCGTGGCATCTCGCTCCACTTCCACTTCTCTAAGCATGCTCGGCTCCACTACTTCCGCGGTATCATGTAAACACTTCCGCAAATACGACATGTGAAACACGTCATGAACACTACTAAGCTTCTCCGGCAACTTCATTATGTACGCCATCTTCCAATCCACTATGTAATGGGAAAGGGTCCTACAAACATTGGTGCTAATACACTCCCCAAAGCGAACTACGTTCCTCAACGGTGACACTTTAATAAAAACCATGTCTCCAACATCGAACTCAAGATCGGTTCGTCTCTAGTCAGCGTCTGACTTGCCGGTCTTGTGTCATCATCATTCATCTTTGAATCATTTCCATCTTCCCTGAAGTATCTCTCTGATCAGCTCAGGTCCAAGCAAAATCTTATCCGTAGACCCCCACCAACAAGTTGGTGATCAACACGGTCGTCCATAAAAACCCTAATACTAGCTTAATAACTGTTGGTATAAGCAAACCCCACAAATGGAAGGTGCACTTCTCATGTCCCTCCAAAACCTAGGATACATAACCTCAAAAAGATCTTCAAGGATTCTATTCACCTTTTCTGTCCATCCATCCGTCTGTGGATGATACGCGATGCTCAAACATAACTACGTACCTGACGCCTTTTGCATGTCGCCTTTTCCTTTTGCATCGAAAACTGCTCCAAGCCTTGTCCGGCAAGCACCGGTATATACTGTGAATGGTTTACTCCCATCTAGCAAAGTCAAAACTGGGGCTAATATCTTCGCAAAGTCATTTACGAGCTTCCTATAGTAGCCCGCCAACCCTAGAAAACTTCTTACTTCCGTTGCTTTTCTAGGAACTTTCCAATCTTGGATTGCCACCACCTTTGCAGGATCCACTGCTATCCCTTCCTTAGAGACCACGTGTCCTAAGAACCTCATTTCTTTCCTCCAAAAATGACATTTGGAGAACTTAGCTTTGATTTGATGCGCTCGTAGGGTCTCTAAGACTTCCCTAGATGTAGGGCATGCTCTTCCTCGCTTCTAGAGAAAATCAAAATACAATTCACAAAGACTACCACAACCTTGTTTAGAAACTCCCTAAATACCCTACTCATCAAGTCTACGAAATATGCGGGTGTATACGTCAAACCAAAAGGCATGACGAGCCACTCGAAGAAACCGTCGGGAGCCCTAAAAGCAGTCTTATCTATGCTATCCTCAACCACCCTTTGCTGATGAAATCCTATAGCTAAATCCAACTGCGAGAAAACCGAAGCGCCAACCAACTGATCGAACAAGTCATCTATCATCGGCAATGGGTGTCTGTTCTTCTTCGTGAGCTTGTTCAGCTCCCTATAGTCCATGCATAATCTAAGCGAACCATTAACCTTCGTAGCAAAAACAACTAGAGCACTCCATTCCGAAATATTTCTTCTTATGAACCCTTCCTCAAGTAGCTCCCCTACTTGCTTACTGAGTTCCCTCCTCTCTCTCGGAGCCATGTAGTGCATTGGTAATGCAACTGGCTTTGCATTATCTACTAACTACATACGGAGATCTATCTCATGCCTCGGGGTTAAACCCTGAACCTCATCAAAGATGTCACCATACTCACGGACTATATGAACAGATTTCAAATCATCGATGAATGCGTCAAGTGATTCTAGGTAGCTAAGCATCACAGGACCTCTAAGGTCACAAGAAATATCAAGGGTCTTTCCACAACGAGTCAACAGTCTAACTACCCTCCTTTCGCAGTCTAGGATGGCACCATTCCTGGCTAGCCAATCCTTTCCTAGAACCAAGCCGTAGCCCATGAAACCAAGAATGTAGGCGTTGCATTCAAACCCAACGCCCAAGATAGACACTCTCAAATCCCGACAAAGCATAGATAAATGAGCCGAACCACCAATAGGATTTCAGACTACAATGGGATCCACAACTAGACTAGTATTTAGGTGCAGTGTTTCAACTAAAGAAGCAGATACAAACGGGTGTGAAGTAATAGAATCAAACAAAGTTCGAAAAGGATGATCAAAAAGGAAAAATCAAACTTTCAACAAAAATGTTTCTACCTCTCTCCTGTCCTGGTGCCATGAGAGCATGAACCTGTCCTCCAGAAGTAGGTCATGTCCTCTTCCCTTGCCCATGTCCTTGTTCTTGCCTCCTTGGGCAGTCTTTAATCAGATGTCCTACCTCATCGCAATGAAAACAACCAGGCTTCTTCTTCTTCCTACAGTCCTTAATTACATGGCCCGTCATACCACAATAACGACGCCTTCTTTTGTCATGGGGTTAATTATTATTTCCACTTTCTCCTTTACCTTCTTCGTGGATTAAAGCCATATCAACAAATTCCTCATCCTTGGGTTGTGCTCCTTAGCCTAAACTCCCTCATCGACCAAGCAGCTAGCTGAACCTTCCTTCCATCGTTTATCTCAAAGATACCAAACGAGTCCTCCACTTCCTTGAGCCAATTCTAGTTTCGAAAATCATCTCAGTCCTATGAAACGGTTTTCCGCCCATCGCACATAAGTCCTTACGTATCTTAGAAAAAACATTTATACGCGGGGAAATAGACTCAAGAAGGAAAAAGGAAGAGATTTGAAACAAAGAATCGAAAGAAAGATTTATGGCTTTTTTGGGGATTATGGGTTTCACAATAAACCTATCTCTTGAAAAACTCCTTCTTTAAAACATGTCTTTTTTGAAAATACTTCTTTATAAAAATGCTTTTAAAAACGGTTTTCAAAATCTTTTATCTGTTCTGGTAACCTTCAGCTCTGATACCAAGTGTAACACCCCACGTCCGTTAATGTCACTCACAAAGGGAATGCATTAAGTTTCGTGGAGCGTTATAAGTAAACAGAACGGAATATTACAAGACAGATAAAGTAGTAATTGAAAAATTTATGACTTTATTGCAGCGAAAACAGAAATAGGTTTGGTTACCCCTTCAAATCAACAAAACCAAGTACATAATATCAGTCTTGTACAAAAGCCTTCAGAGTACAAAATTTTAAAGCCATAATCCCCAACAGAAAATGCCATCAGCAGAATCAAAGCCAAGCAATACATCTTTCAACTTCAAGCTGGAAGAAAGAGACATCTGAACTAAGCTTGAGTATTTCCTCCCTGAGAGCCTGGGAGGGGGCGGAACGGTAGAAAAGAGGCGAAACAAACTAGGTCAGACATTAGTATGGTGAGTCCAGTAACTTTAACAATATAATCATTAAAGTAACAGGATGAAACATAAACTGGAAAGTAAGAAATGACTGTACATAAGCATGCATGACAAGGTAGGCAAGATGAATAAGATAAACGTTGATTGCGCTTATAATCACTATAGGGTAATTACTACACTGCAGCAATGCTAAATATATCGCACCGTTACTAGTTCCATACTGAAAGTTGATCCCAACCCCGTAATTGGTAGCCCTCGGACGTAACATCTAGTAAGCGGTATCCACCCCATACAATCCTTGACAGCCTACTAAATACTAGATGTCCCCACACTACCCCCTTATCGCTTAATTGATCGGCTCCTTAACTCGTATGTATTCATTACTTGTGTCATTCGGCACCGCTTATTTATAGATACCTATGCTGATCCCACCATGGGGGTGTATCAATCCCTATGATGGCAACCCGACACAATTCAAGATGCACAGTGTATGACTACTGAGGCCCAGTGCCTGCTCTTTCCACTCCGGAGTACGTGCAGGTCCGTACTCCGTCGGAACCTACACTGATGCACCACCCGCCGTTATTTTGACTGCTTATAATCAGCCCAGTAATCGTGCCCCACCCTGCCTAGATCAGGGTACCGTGATACATCTATGTGGGTTACTGCTGAAATGGATTCCTGTTACTAGGGTTTCCTAATCAACATGTTATAATGGTTAAGTGTTCTCAATATAACCTAACCCCATCCATCTGTTTTAATTAACATGTTATATTGGTTAAGTGTCGCCTATTCATATGTTACTTAACCTTTCCATTGATTCACGCATGTTTATTTAACGGTTAAGTTTGTGGGCCTATATATACTAATATTACCCACCTACCCAAGATTTACTTAACCCTTCCACTTATCAAGTCCATATGTATTATTGGTTAAGCTTGCCTTTAACCCTATCCACGTTGTTCATGTAATATTGGTTAAGTCGTCTTCTTACCCATGTTAACTTAACCCCACCCACCTAACTCGTTTAGGTATCATATTCATCTTTGATCAGCATTAATTTGTTATTAATGCACATACCTCTCACATTAAGTCGATCACTTGTGGCCGCTGGATATGCCGGGCGGTTCCGGGCAGACTTCTACCACAAGCCAGACTTAACCTAGTGTCTAAGCATCTAATTTATGCCTTTGACCTCTCACATTATACTGCCATTTGCAGTTGCTGGATATGCCGGGCGGTTGCAGACAGTCTTATACCGCAAACCAAGTCTAACATCATGTCTTAGGCGTTCATCTTTTAACCAATTTACATATTTACTATCCAAGTCTAGATTTATATGTAAATTATCTATAAGTGTGGTCAATTCAAGTTATGCCACATTTACTTGTTATGCCCAAAATTACTTAATTAAGTTATACCCAATTCCCCACGTTTCAATCGCACATACAACAAGGTCCAAAAATAAAACAGAGAGGGATAGAGGAGAAACATAAGAATTGACATAAGAAACAAAATAGGCATGTAAAGGTGTACCCAACTCAAGAATCATATTTCCAATAGACATGTTGTACATTAACAATAAGTATGGCTAAACTGAGCAAGTTACATCATAGGCATAAAGATTCGATAGAATTGAACATAAAAGAATCACCAATTTGGTGTACGACATGATAGGCACCATTGTATCAATCACAACAGTCTCATAGGCATAGGTAATTCAGATTTGACAAAAGGATAAGCATGAATTAGAACTGATTATCTTACAATTAGGCATAGTTCTAGATTTGATTCATTACAAGTCATGATTCCTATTACATGTTCCAAATCTAAGAAATAACTAAACTTACCAAATTATCACAAGTTTACACCTAAACCCATTTACGTCAGGTCTCATGTTTGATTATTATATACAATTTTTCCTAAACCATAGCCACCATCAATTTATGCCTTTCTACAAATCACATGTTATTCAACATTTCCCAAACTTTTTCCCCATCATTCAAGTGTTATACATGTGCGAATTTCGCATAATATGTTAGGCTCAAAGTTAGCCTAACTCATAAAAAGAAAAAGGAAAAAGGGAGAGGAAAGAGATTCGTGGTGTCAAAATAGGCATAAATATACGAGCACGAACAGGCATGAACCGATAGAATTGATCAAAAAACCATAGGCTATGAACCAAAAAAGATGAAAACTTGCAAGTTTGATAAGATAGGCATAATCACATGATCACAATTTACAACATATCATAATTACTTTAGTTTAATTATCTTGTGAAAGCTACATGAACTCACAGAAATTAAGAAAGAAGAGAAGATCTGGAATCTGATTTCTGAAATTGATAAGCTAATCCGTTGATGTAGGCTTTGATCTTTATCTTTAACCTTGAATTTGATTTCTAGTTTGGAGAAGATGGGGCTAGGCTAGCTTAGAGATGGACAACATGACGGCTTCATAGAATAGGGTTATGAGGTTTAGGGTTAAGTTTTGATGTGATTATATAGGAGTATAGAATTAATATGAGCCTTTAGATCAACCTAGGATCCATACAAACCATCCAGCCCAAGAAAATGCATCATCAGGCCAATCAGAAGTCACCACGTGTCCCTACGACTCAGAAAATCGTCACTGTCCGGAACAATAAGTAGGGGTCAACCTCTACCGGGGGGGGGGGGGGGTCGACACCCATGTCGACTCCCCTATAGGGGGGTCGACTCCCATGTCGACACCCCCTTGGGGGGTCGACACCCCTGAGTGGGAGATTTCCCGCTCAGCAGCTTTCCTGAATTTCGAATCTGTTTTGATTATTTAATTATTATTTTAATTTAATTTCTGCTTACACTTGAAATCTTCTAACCTCCATAACTTCTTCATACGGAATCCGATTCACGCAAACTCGGCTCTATCTCAAGAAAATTCCGAGACGAACGCAATGGCATAACCCGTTTCACCTAATTCTTCTTTTAAAAACTAAGTGTTCTTAAATTTGTTAATTTTAATATTCATAGAAAATACGGGGTGTAACATCTCCCTAATTACCTCTTTTAAATATTATATATGGCCTTTAAAAATAGCCATTTTGCAAACGAATTCCTTTTTCAACTAATTACCTCTTTTAAATATTATATATGGCCTTTAAAAATAGCCATTTTGCAAACGACTTCCTTTTTCAACGAAACTACTTCTAATGAGTTCGGAATGTCGTTTAGGTCTTCGAAAACTATAAACATCGATACCTTTGGATTTGGAGAAAATTTGGTCCTTCTCAATGGGATGTATAGCCAAAAATATCACTTTGTACATATGAATGAATTTGGACTCGAAACCACTTCCATTGAGTTTAAAAAATCGTTTACATATTCGAAAACTATAAGCTTCGACGTGTTTCTAGTTGGTGGAATTTGGGGCATGGGTTGGGTCTTGGTTGGCTAAACCTAGCCCCTAACTTAAAGCCCTAAATGAGCCTCTCCCTCTCATTCCCTCAAAACCCTTAAGAAAAATTAGAAAATGGGGGAAGGAATGGGAAATAGAAATTCCTAAGCTAACTTTTGCATTTAGAAGTATGATTCAAAAGGAAATCAAGTGTATAAGCTTTGGTAAGCCTCCTCTTCATCTTCTCCATCTTTTCTAGCTTGTCTCCTCTTTTATTTTTGAGAATTCCTAAGCCTAACTCTTAGGAGATTTGTGCATGTGTGTTTAGGTTGAGGATTCTTGAGTTCTTATTGAAGAGATATTGATCTTGCTTTGATTTAGAGCCTCTCCTCCCATATTTCAAGCAAAGGTGAGAAATTTGAGACCAAAAGGGCTAGTGTTATCAACTAATTAGTAAATGACTAAGTCTGGGTTGATAAAATGACTACTGATAGATCATTTAACTTTAATATGATGCTAAATGATAAGTAGTGCAATGAAAATATTATTGTGTATGTTATAGGTGAGGTATTCATGAACACACACTTAAGCCATGAGTTTATAGCTTGTAAAGAACTGATTTTGAACCCATTTGAGTTTGCATATGCCAGTAAATTGAGTAGGCTAGTGTAACATAGTCGATAGCATGTATTCATGTTCCATTGAAATGAAAAAGGGAATTTTTTTATGAAAATTGGTTACACAATCTAATTTATGTAACATGAGTGGATTTGGTAATCTTGTGAAGCTCCAATATCTCCCCGGTAAAGTCCTAAGCCTTCACAAGTCACGCGAATCACATTAATTTGCTTTGGTTAGAGAAATTGGTTCTCTTTTGAATTTATAATCAAAATCATAGTAATCTCATGAATATATGTGTGTCCAAGTTTGTTTGTGTTCTTGAGTTGTTTCGATGAGCTAATGGGGGTGTTAATATCATCTTAATCAAGTCCATAGTTCGCCGGAATCGATTTCTGTATGGAATGAAAAAAAACTGGTCGGGCTGTTTAACAACAGCTAATCGACTGGTCCATAATGGACCAGTCGCCTAGTAAGGACCCGGGCAACAGCCCAAGTTTGACCAGTCGACTGGTAAACTGCTGTGGACCAGAGGACCTCGGTCCATAGACTAGTTTGATCCAGGCTTTCTACCGATCGGAGCCCAGACCGTTTGGCCTTCATTTGTGACTTTTCAGTTCCTTTAATACACAGATTTCAGCATCTCGATATTTTTCCGAAATTGTTTTATAAATCATTTTAAACTATTTTAAACGATTTGGATTGTGTGCAAACAAATTTTGCTTTGTTTGTAAAACAATATAGTTAAGTATAATTCGAAATGAAAACATATAAAATGAATTATGGATATGATATAACTTGAGTATTTAATTCGAGGACCGAATTAAGTTCTAAATTAAACCTTTTTGCATATGGTAATGAATGGTGAGGGCCAATGACTTAACCAAGAGAAAGAATTTTATACAATTGTATGCGAGAATTATTTGAAAAGACCAAGTTCAATTTCATTTCAAATAATTAAACGACAACTAAAAGTTGAAGATAATGAAGACGGTGCAAGATCGGCAATATTCACATCGAAGGGATTACTACTGATGCCTTAGATATGGGTAGCTCCCTTGAAGGGGTCATAGTGGTAGTTGTTGGGATGTACTTGATTTTTCTAATACGCGAGGACCTCTCTTTTGTATTGGACATATGAAATGAGGAATAAGGTGCCTCCAGTTTTGTTCAGACCCACAACGAACGTATGAATGGATTGTATGTTTGACACTCTACTGTGTGCTATGGTGTTGATCTTTGCTAAAAATATATCTGTTTGGTGGCGGATAATTTATTCTCTTGCTAAACACCCTTCCCTGAGACGTACGAGCTTAGAGGTTATATTTTGAAGGAAATCAATTACATAGTATGGATTGACAGTGTGGCATGCTAAGATGCAAATGATCAAGGCTTTCGTTGAAAAGCAAAGTCTTGTGGTTGATGATCAAAGCACAGCTTTAAGTAGCATAGCTTTGTGTATAACATTAATTCACGAGCCTCACACCCCGATATGAGTCTAAAACGGGATAGTGACTACAGGGAGGGCATTTGTTTCTTTCTAGCAATAATTGGTGTCATGGTATGGCGCCCAGACATTTTTACTTATGTGGATGATGGATTGCGAGGCACCTCGTATATGATTGGTCGCCAATGTCCAAGTGAAAGGTCTAATATGACTGGGAAACGTATTGTTCAGGAATAACCAATCCACAAACGTTAGGTGTAGACCGACCCTGAAGATCCAAGGGTTGCCCGTAAGTGTGATCCTCAGGCATTTGCTAGAGTGTCTCGAAACCGGTAAGGAGACATCCCTTTCCTTGACTCATGACGGAAATCCAATTTTCAATATGACATTGTGCGGTTTTAGAACCTATATGGCGGCATAGTGGCATGAGACGATCATGTCGTCTAGGATTGATACGTTTATGTCGAAAGTGTTTTAAAACCATCTAGACACTATAAAAATATCAAATGATTTTTGTTTTATGCGTATCAAACATATTTGGCCATTATAAGGTAAAACTCTATCCTCTAGTTTGTGTTTGCATTGTGTGATGGGACCTGAGTCTTATAATGGCTTCATTTTTCTAGAAAAAGCATTGCGTTGTTTATTTAATTTACTTTATTTTATGCACCAACAATCCAATGGAGTAAGCCCATTTCGTGACATATGGCGTGGTCCTATGATTTGCCTTATTTTTAATTAAGTTAAGTAACTGTAAAATTTCTCATACCAGTCCCATGACTAACTCGTAGTTTGTTTTTCCCTTGCAAACTCGGGTGCCCATTTTTTTAAACGGGCAGCCTAATGAACAGGTAATTGGCTTTCTTTTGGATATGTAGCGTCGCATTGGGTGCTCTTTTGGCTTAAGATGATGCAATGACCCGCATTTCCATAACATCAGAGTTGACTATATACATCATACGTCCAACCCAAATATCACGAAAAATACGGACATATTTTTTTTAGAAGAAAGAGATAGAAGAAGAACATAAATAACAACACAGAATCTCACATCGCAGCGGAACAAAATATAATATATCATATCTTTGAAATACAAAATCTTAACTGTATAACATTCATTTATCAGAGTACAACACTTACAACATAGCGGAACAAACTATAACTAGATAACGCTGAAGCCTCCTGCTCCAAGCTCCTTTAGATATATCTGAAAAATCCTGAACTACTTGACTGCCCGTACAAATTTAGGCACCCAAGAGTTTAGGTAGAACAAAACAAATAAACTCCGGGTCAGTCATGGGACTGGTATGAGTAAACAGTTTAAAACAGTTTCAGAAAACTAAATGATATCTCATAAGACCACGCCGCATAACACGGAACGGGTTTTTCCCTTATGAAAATCCAAACACTTGATTCAACTTTATATCAAACTCTTTTGATATTATAATAATGTCTAAATCAATTAAATAACAATCTAGTGGAACGTTTGCATCTCACGTTCCACATATATATACAATCAAAACCGCAAGCACGTATTGGGTAATGGATTTCCAACTATGACAAGGTATGGAATCACCTTCCGCTGGTATATATCTCTAGAGGAGAATACACCGAGTTCAACAAGAACATCTTGCAACTCAGCCACACATGACCGACCACTCATTTCGCTTGAGTGTATCGAATGTATATCACCAACGATTGGGATCAGCAACCGTTTCCCGAATGGGTCAGCATCGACAATAGATTTTTAGAAGTAAATGAAACTCTAGATCAGGTGATTCTACACCCTAATAGGTGCGACCTACATAGCCATGCTGCTTGCCCGATTTCTGTCATTTACCGGTTGATGAGGCTAGAAGCTACGCTTTATCATCACACCAAATTCACTTCGAATGCCACATCGTCAAATCCATCAAATCACCGATTGACGTCTTCAACAGTACATTACGTGTTAGCTAAAAGAAGTTTCCTTCTCCGCTTCCACTCTTGGTACGGTTGAAGAAATCAATGTACGTGATCATTCTGGAAATACTCTGTCAGACATTCATCCATACAAGTCACCCAAGAACAGGATGAATCGAAGGTACTATTTCTATAAATAGAAAAAGTCCTTGCACTCTACTCCGTCTTCGATTATCTTTATATAATCTGATTCGCACGCTACTGCCGATATGGAGTGGTTCTTCGGATAATAATCCAACCGGTCTCTCCATATTGACAACGATGGTCAAAACTTCGATAGTCTGTGATTTAACTATCGAATAAAAACAAGTGTTTCGATAGTCGATGATTTAACTATCGAATAAAACAAGTGTTCATCCAAACATCCAACAATCACTGAACCTTTAATTAATATTCCATTAATTAAATCTCTTTTCTATTTCTTTATCAATATTTGTTAACCAAATATTTTCAATAACCATATTGGCCTTATACGTTCTTTGGAAAACATTTCCATATATCGCCTTCCTTTATTTTCTAAACTTTAGAAAATATATGTTATTTATAATTGGAAAATATTCCAATTACTTAGCTCTTTTCCAATCTCGTTTATTTCTATATTTAGGAAATGTTCATTATTCTATTTCCAAGCTTTGCACATATTTGGGTTAAAACAGATGTTGTGTAAAACATCGTTACGACAACCCAAATACAGTATTTAACTAATTCTTATTCCACATTGATCTTCGAGCCTGAATCTTGCTACTTATCGGTATATCATGAAATCAACCAAGTTGGGGTATAATTACCTCTCAGACCTTGACTGAATAACATTTAACGTCAAAACAGACAAGACTACTTACTCGAATAATCAATACCATACCACTACTTCTTCACTTTTAAACACATATATACTTTCTCTTTTATCCTTACGAGGTTTTATTCTTATACTTCCTTTTTGATTATACTATTCTATTTCTAAGTTCGTTTTCTTATCGACTTCTATATATTTTGATATGTTAATTCCTAACTATCAAATTATCTTAAAAATATTCTATCTCCTCAAATTCCCGGAAAAATTCGCCATAACCTCCTTTGTACCGGGAGCATCGGGAAATTTCAAATAGCTTTCCCGGTCCTTCTCATCTAAAAAAAGAAAAAGAAAAAGCCAAGCGGCTTGCCGATACGGCGCATAAAATCTCATATGGAAATTAAATACGTACCTTTTTGTCGGGCATTCTATTTATTTCACTTCTATACTTTATTCCATACCTGTCTCCTGTATATTTATGCCTGTCCAATCTATTTTAACTATACCAATCGTTTTAACTCAATTTGTTAATTAAATCTGTTACTTAACTTTTCAGTCTATTTCACCTTCATATTTGAACATGACATGTTCAAACATATTTTAACTGCATATTAACAAATTCTAATTATACTCATACTCTCGTTTCCTTATCGACTTCTCTATTCAAATTCCAATTCAATTCTATTTGAATTCTCTTTATTTAAAACTTCATTTGAATTCTATTTTCAAATGCTATAGTTAAAGTCCATTTGAATTCTATATTCAAATTCTATAGTTTAAAGTCCATTTGAATTCTATATTCAAATCTATAGTTTAAAGTCCATTTGAATTTCTATATTCAAATTCCATAGTCAAAGTCTATTAGAATTTCTATATTCAAATTCTATAGTCAAAGTCTATTTGAATTTCTATATTCAAATTCTATAGTCAAAGTCTATTTGAATTTCTATATTCAAATTCTATAGTCAAAGTCTATTTGAATTTCTATATTCAAATTCTATAGTCAAAGTCTATTTGAATTTCTATATTCAAATTCTATTTGAAATACTATATTCAAATTCTATAGTTAAACTCCATTTGAATTCGATTATTCAAATCTCTATTTCAATTCCTTAAATTCAAAGTCCATTTAAATTCTCGGCATTTATTTATAAACAACGTTTATAACTTCAATTCAAATCCCACCTTTCCATTTATAAACAACGTTTATAAATTCAATTCAAATCCCATATTTTCATTTATAAACAAAGTTTGTAAATTTGATTCAAATCCCATCTTTTTCATTTATAAACAACTTTATAAATTTGATTCAAATCCCATCTTTTTCATTTATAAACAACTTTATAAATTTGATTCAAATCCCATCTTTTTCATTTATAAACAACTTTATAAATTCGATTCAAATTCCACCTTTTTCATTTATAAACAACTTTATAAATTCGATTCACTTGTTTTATATACTTTCAAAACAAGTTAAATATTTTCTATAGTTCCTTTAAAATTCAAATTCTATTTATAAAAATAGAATTTCATTTTTAAATATCAAATACCCTTTTGATGTTTTTATGAATCAATATCTCAAGCCCCAGTGATATTTACACAATCAAACCAACCAATTTTCAATCATTTGATTTGTAACACATCATATATGAATATATATGAAATCAAACAAACAACAATAGATAATATATATTTTTGAGGAATCCAGTTGGATTCCTCCAACCTGTTTTCCTGCATCCACAGACGTTAGTCAACATAGTAATACCCATCCTGCTTCGTGGCAGGATATCGCGGTATAGAAGGTCATCCACTAATCATAGCGTGGGGCGTATAGGGTAATCATCCGCTATGGTACCGCGGGCATCCGCTAATGAGACTGCGGGAATCCAATCAATCATCAACCCAATATATATATATAATAGTCAACCAATCCTAAATAACTATATATATTTTAAAAACAATCAGACTAAACAACATTCAAACAAGCAACAACAATTATTTTAACGATGTAAAAATAATTCTAAACAAACAGGTGAGTGAGATTTACTCACCAGGGTTTTTAACTGCGTTGAATATCTCGATAAATCTCGTAAAGTCACGGTATGAGTTTTCTTGAATGAAACTCATTTATTACCTATAATTATTAAATTTTATATTCGATTAACCATTTATTAACTATCGACACAAATAATTTAAATTATCTATTTTAAATTCTGTGAAACATATACCTTATTGCCATTTGCAAATAAATCGACCAACTACGAAGCAAGACCCCAACAGCTCCAAGTGGATCGAAACAGCCCCAAAACAGCGATCATCTATTCTGACATTTTCCCAAACACCTTGCAGGCGATCTTCTTTCTCCTTCTTATCACTTCAGTCACTGCAACAGTAATCATCCAGACCTGAACCTGCTTCCAGTCTTCAGTGGCAGTGCGTCACTTCTCTCGTTCAACACCACGGAAATCGTTTTCCATCTTCGAACTCCCTAAATCCTCAAATGTCAAATTCCAGTATCCCCTAGATCCGCGAGTTTGAAATTCGAAATCCCAGAACTCACCATCGCGATGCCTGTTGTCTCGAATCCCCTTCTACAACCTTGCTCGACCAAGACATTGACACTCCATCGTCTGAATTTTGATCCACCGAACCCTAACTTCAGCTGTCTTGACCCCTATGTCCCATCGCACTGTTCACACAGCCGAGATCCCCTTGCGCGATGCCTCCAGCGCTGAATTCAAACCCAGAGCCCTACCATAACTCATTCGAACTGCTCGCGAGGTTCAGGGTCGAAGTCTGATACTATACGAACAAGGATTTTGCAAGTTATAGGAATTCGTTGACTTCTATTTAGGTTGGAGGTGATTAATGTGGGTCGGCCATTTATAAGTTCTTGATAGCTGAAGCTGTCGGTATTCGCAAATGAAGGAGGGCGGCTTTTGTTTTCTGAATGGCAAAGGAGCTCAACTCCATTTGGTTTTATAAAGAACAGATTTATTATTTTTTCTGTGGTTAAAAAGGAAGGAGACGGGTATGATTTTATTTCCTCACAAAATTTCTGATGCTAAGGAGGCCAAGGCTATTGTCTGTTGGCAAACGGAAATCCACTAATATTTTTTTTTATTTTAGTTTTTATTTTATTTACGATACAATTCAAAATTAACTAAATTAATCCCACGAGTGTCGAACCCCTTTCTAAACCCGACAACTGTCATTCTTAGGGTAAAACCCCTATTCCGGACACACTGGGATAGGTCCTGAAGTCCAATTCAATCATCTGTAGAGGATATTAATTTAAATTGATATAAATTTAAATTTCAAACCATTTAAATTCTTCGATAATTATTGAATATTATTATTCTAATTCAAACAGAATTATGTAATGATTATCTGAACTGTTTTCAAATCAGTTTTCACTTCGAATTCAGTTATTCGCTGATTCCTTATTTTGATAATTTAATATATACGATATTAAATCGAAATCGATATTTAAATCGATAACATAACTATAAAAATTCATTTATATCATCAACTAAATATTTAAATCCATTCTAAATATTTAAAATTAGTTGGTCGAAATCCCGGGTCATTACAATCTTCCCCACTTAAAATAATTTCGTCCTCGAAATTGCTAAGGTAGAAAAAGTGCTACAAACCCATTAACTTTTCAAAACTTATTTATGTTGATACTCAACATTTCAAACTTCCTTACGTCTCTCTTTCGAATAAATCCTTATTCGATAACTCCTCCCTTCAAATAACTATATTCGATAATCTCTCTATCGAATAACTAGATTCGAAAACCTTTCTTCGAATAAACTATATTCGATTTACTCTATTCAATTTACTCTTATCAATTAACTCTATTGGATTTAACTCTTTTCGATTAACTCCATCGAATAACTAAATTCGATAACTCCTTCGAATAACCAATATTCTATAACTCACTTCGATTAAACTAATCGATAATTCTTTTCGATTAAACTATAATCGATAGCTCATTTCGATTAACAATTAATTGATAACTCCTTCGATTTACTAATAATCGATAACTCATTTCGAATAACCAAATTCGATAATTCCTTTCGATTTACTATATTCGATAACTCCTTTAGTTCTATTCGAATAAACTAATATTTGATTTAACTCCATTCGCTTGACTCTAGATCGCAGCGATCACAATGATTACGCCTGATTCCCCCAGGAAACATCCGACCGCCCTAGGCTATCTGCAGCCTTGCGAATTACGTTAGCAGTCGTACGAAATGGTAACTTATCCTGAGTAACTATGGTTGACTAACTCTATCTCAATAACTATATTCGATCATCTTTAATTGAATAACTATCATTCAATTAAATTCTAATTCGATTAATTATGTTCAATAACTTTATCTGGTTAACTCTTTATTTGAATAACAAATATTCGATAAATTCTAATTGAATAACTAATGTTCAATTAACTCTGCGGATTAACCCTAACTGATTAACTCTAACTGGTTAATTCTTACTCTAATCGATTTATTCGAACTCTAATCGATTATTTCTAACTCAAATCGACTTTTCTTATTCAAACATCTCTTAATGGATAACGTTTTTTTTCATTTATAAAGATTTACTTTTAGTAACAGTTCTTCACTTTATAAATGTTCTCTTTAATAACGTTACTTCACTTATACAAGTGTTGTGTACCCCTTCTATTTCAAACTATCGGTGTTAAAAACCAATATCTCTTCTCTATATAAGTTCAGACTTATATATTCCATTTATCAAATGATAAATATTTAATTTAATTTATATACTGTCATTTATAAATTAATCCTTTCTATTTATCTGTTAAAAACAGATTCCCATTTTCCATTCATCTTTTGAATATTCCTTTGATTAAATTCTATTTATTTAACAAATAAATATCTCATTTAACATTCTATTTATTTAACAAATAAATATCTCATTTAACATTCTATTTATTTTCTATAAATAAATGTTTCCATTGAATCTATTTGTAAATATTTTACAAATATTTCCTTTTCAAATTCTATTTGAAAATGTTTTTACAAATATTTCTCCTTCTATTTGTTCGCACATAACTTCCTTTGTATTTGTGTTACAAATATATTTCCTTTTTAACTCTTTTGGGTTTCCTTTATTCATACCCAATTCATATTTCATTCACATTGATTTTACTCAATTTATTCATTTCGGTCCATTTAACTTACTTAAGTTAAATTTAATTTCAACCATTCAAATTCCCATTAACTAGTTAATTAACCGTTTTTCCTATTTCACCCTTTTCATTTGAATATAACTTGTTCAAATGTATGTCAACTTAATTATAGACTAATCTAATTATATTTTCAACTCGAGTTATATATTCGATTTCGAATATAAATTCTCAATCTCTTTCACTTATCCAAAAACCCAATTTCGACTCAAATTTCCTTTAACTAATTATTTACCAATTTAGTTAATTCTATTTAACCATTTAAAATATGATTTTTGTTTCAAAAATCATTTCACTCACTTCACTGGAGTTCATATTTATTTTATATCTCCAGTCTGGATTTTTCTAATGCCAATTCGGATTTTATTTCCTTAAAATCCTTTTATCTTTTTAAATAAACCGTTATGGTTTTATAATGGTTCTGGCGCTGCTTTTCTAAAAATTTGATTTTGACATAACTCCAAATTTATACGACAAAATCTAGATTTTTCTCTTTCATTAGAAAACTATTGTTCAACCGGTCCCGACGATTCTTGTTTCAAAGAATTCCGACGTCAATTGAGTTCTGTATACTAAATTGAAGTTCGAATCGCCAATTTACGAACTGCCGCGCTACGGCAAGCTCGTTTTAATTATATTTATAAATATAAACGTTTTAACTTTGTTTATAATAATTTTAACTCCATTCTGATATATTTTTAATATATATCAAATCCATTTTTCCATTTCAACATAATATTCCCGATCTATTTCACTTCAAATATTCAAATCCTATATATTTACAATATTCAAATTCCATTTGAATTTCTTTATTCAAACTCTATATTTGAATTTCCTTCTATTCAATTTCTATTTGAATTTCCTTTATTCAAATTCTAATTCAATTTCCTTATCTTCAAATTCCATTTGAATCCTTTATTCGATTTCTATTTAAATTCCTTATTCAAATTCCATTTGAAATCCTTTGAATTTAAATTCTATTTTAACTCCTTTGAATTCAAATCCTATTAAATTTCACTTTGAATTCAAATTCTATTAAATTTCACTTTGAATTCAAATTCTATTTAAACTCCTTTTATCTAAAATTCTATTTCAAACTTAATATTTTCTTTGAATTCTAATATTCAAACCTCTATTTGACTTTTCTTTATTCAAATCCATTTGAATTCCTTTGAATTCAAATTCCATTTCAATTTTTTCTTATACAATTTCTATTTGAATTTTTCTTTATTCAAACTCATTTGAATTCCTTTGAATTCAAATTCTATTTCACTTCTATTTGAATTATATATATATTCAAATTCCTTTATTTTACTTCTATTTGAAATCTATATTCCCATTTCACATTTCAAAATTCCTCTGAAGTAATATAAATATATACATATATTTATATCTATCTCAAATTCAAAATATTTGAATTTTAAAACAACTTGTTTCTTTCAAACAAATTTCCATCAAAACTTTTCTAAGACAGCAATTCATCACTTAGAAACTCGAAAATGAACACTGGTGATGTTACGACCATCATCAGAATTATTTCCCAGTCACTGAATGAGTTCAGTGCTTTATTTCTTTCAAACTCCATTTAGAAAAATATTTTCCCAACTTCCAGGATTTTAAATTCTGAATTCTGGTAGGAATTCAATTTCAATTTATCTCATTTGTATATTTGATTTCATATACAAATTCCATTGGTTATATATCTATTTCTGTTTTTATAATCTAATTTGATTATAATCCTAACAATCACCTTAACTATTTGAAAACAATATCGTGTCCAATCTTCTGTTCAAGTGTTTATAAACTCCTATCGACTTCGTGGCGTCCCACGATTCGACCAAAATTTATAATCTACTCAACATACTAGTCAACACAATATAAAACAGTTTTTATATCAAATAACAAATACGCTCTCTCGTATATATATACACTCAACTCATTCTAGGATACTACTGATCCTATCTCTAATGAGCACATTCCAACAAGCCTAGGTATTCGCTCAACCTAAGCTCTGATACCAACTGTAATGACCCGCATTTCCATAACATCAGAGTTGACTATATACATCATACGTCCAACCCAAATATCACGAAAAATACGGACATATTTTTTTTAGAAGAAAGAGATAGAAGAAGAACATAAATAACAACACAGAATCTCACATCGCAGCGGAACAAAATATAATATATCATATCTTTGAAATGCAAAATCTTAACTATATAACATACACTTATCAGAGTACAACACGTACAACATAGCGGAACAAACTATAACTAGATAACGCTGAAGCCTCCAGCTCCAAGCTCCTTTAGATATATCTGAAAAATCCTGAACTACTTGACTGCCCGTACAAATTTAGGCACCCAAGAGTTTAGGTAGAACAAAACAAATAAACTCCGGGTCAGTCATGGGACTGGTATGAGTAAACAGTTTAAAACAGTTTCAGAAAACTAAATGATATCTCATAAGACCACGCCGCATAACACGGAACGGGTTTTTCCCTTATGAAAATCCAAACACTTGATTCAACTTTATATCAAACTCTTTTGATATTATAATAATGTCTAAATCAATTAAATAACAATCTAGTGGAACGTTTGCATCTCACGTTCCACATATATATACAATCAAAACCGCAAGCACGTATTGGGTAATGGATTTCCAACTATGACAAGGTATGGAATCACCTTCCGCTGGTATATCTCTAGAGGAGAATACACCGAGTTCAACAAGAACATCTTGCAACTCAGCCACACATGACCGACCACTCATTTCGCTTGAGTGTATCGAATGTATATCACCAACGATTGGGATCAGCAACCGTTTCCCGAATGGGTCAACATCGACAATAGATTTTTAGAAGTAAATGAAACTCTAGATCAGGTGATTCTACACCCTAATAGGTGCGACCTACATAGCCATGCTGCTTGCCCGATTTCTGTCATTTACCGGTTGATGAGGCTAGAAGCTACGCTTTATCATCACACCAGATTCACTTCGAATGCCACATCGTCAAATCCATCAAATCACCGATTGACGTCTTCAACAGTACATTACGTGTTAGCTAAAAGAAGTTTCCTTCTCCGCTTCCACTCTTGGTACGGTTGAAGAAATCAATGTACGTGATCATTCTGGAAATACTCTGTCAGACATTCATCCATACAAGTCACCCAGGAACAGGATGAATCGAAGGTACTATTTCTATAAATAGAAAAAGTCCTTGCACTCTACTCCGTCTTCGATTATCTTTATATAATCTGATTCGCACGCTACTGCCGATATGGAGTGGTTCTTCGGATAATAATCCAACCGGTCTCTCCATATTGACAACGATGGTCAAAACTTCGATAGTCTGTGATTTAACTATCGAATAAAAACAAGTGTTTCGATAGTCGATGATTTAACTATCGAATAAAACAAGTGTTCATCCAAACATCCAACAATCACCGAACCTTTAATTAATATTCCATTAATTAAATCTCTTTTCTATTTCTTTATCAATATTTGTTAACCAAATATTTTCAATAACCATATTGGCCTTATACGTTCTTTGGAAAACATTTCCATATATCGCCTTCCTTTATTTTCTAAACTTTAGAAAATATATGTTATTTATAATTGGAAAATATTCCAATTACTTAGCTCTTTTCCAATCTCGTTTATTTCTATATTTAGGAAATGTTCATTATTCTATTTCCAAGCTTTGCACATATTTGGGTTAAAACAGATGTTGTGTAAAACATCGTTACGACAACCCAAATATAGTATTTAACTAATTCTTATTCCACATTGATCTTCGAGCCTGAATCTTGCTACTTATCGGTATATCATGAAATCAACCAAGTTGGGGTATAATTACCTCTCAGACCTTGACTGAATAACATTTAACGTCAAAACAGACAAGACTACTTACTCGAATAATCAATACCATACCACTACTTCTTCACTTTTAAACACATATATACTTTCTCTTTTATCCTTACGAGGTTTTATTCTTATACTTCCTTTTTGATTATACTATTCTATTTCTAAGTTCGTTTTCTTATCGACTTCTATATATTTTGATATGTTAATTCCTAACTATCAAATTATCTTAAAAATATTCTATCTCCTCAAATTCCCAGAAAAATTCGCCATAACCTCCTTTGTACCGGGAGCATCGGGAAATTTCAAATAGCTTTCCCGGTCCTTCTCATCTAAAAAAAGAAAAAGAAAAAGCCAAGCGGCTTGCCGATACGGCGCATAAAATCTCATATGGAAATTAAATACGTACCTTTTTGTTGGGCATTCTATTTATTTCACTTCTATACTTTATTCCATACCTGTCTCCTGTATATTTATGCCTGTCCAATCTATTTTAACTATAGCAATCGTTTTAACTCAATTTGTTAATTAAATCTGTTACTTAACTTTTCAGTCTATTTCACCTTCATATTTGAACATGACATGTTCAAACATATTTTAACTGCATATTAACAAATTCTAATTATACTCATACTCTCGTTTCCTTATCGACTTCTCTATTCAAATTCCAATTCAATTCTATTTGAATTCTCTTTATTTAAAACTTCATTTGAATTCTATTTTCAAATTCTATAGTTAAAGTCCATTTGAATTCTATATTCAAATTCTATAGTTTAAAGTCCATTTGAATTCTATATTCAAATCTATAGTTTAAAGTCCATTTGAATTTCTATATTCAAATTCCATAGTCAAATTCTATTAGAATTTCTATATTCAAATTCTATAGTCAAAGTCTATTTGAATTTCTATATTCAAATTCTATAGTCAAAGTCTATTTGAATTTCTATATTCAAATTCTATAGTCAAAGTCTATTTGAATTTCTATATTCAAATTCTATTTGAAATACTATATTCAAATTCTATAGTTAAACTCCATTTGAATTCGATTATTCAAATCTCTATTTCAATTCCTTAAATTCAAAGTCCATTTAAATTCTCGGCATTTATTTATAAACAACGTTTATAACTTCAATTCAAATCCCACCTTTCCATTTATAAACAACGTTTATAAATTCAATTCAAACCCCATATTTTCATTTATAAACAAAGTTTGTAAATTTGATTCAAATCCCATCTTTTTCATTTATAAAGAACTTTATAAATTTGATTCAAATCCCATCTTTTTCATTTATAAACAACTTTATAAATTTGATTCAAATCCCATCTTTTTCATTTATAAACAACTTTATAAATTCGATTCAAATTCCACCTTTTTCATTTATAAACAACTTTATAAATTCGATTCACTTGTTTTATATACTTTCAAAACAAGTTAAATATTTTCTATAGTTCCTTTAAAATTCAAATTCTATTTATAAAAATAGAATTTCATTTTTAAATATCAAATACCCTTTTGATGTTTTTATGAATCAATATCTCAAGCCCCAGTGATATTTACACAATCAAACCAACCAATTTTCAATCATTTGATTTGTAACACATCATATATGAATATATATGAAATCAAACAAACAACAATAGATAATATATATTTTTGAGGAATCCAGTTGGATTCCTCCAACCTGTTTTCCTGCATCCACAGACGTTAGTCAACATAGTAATACCCATCCTGCTTCGTGGCAGGATATCGCGGTATAGAAGGTCATCCACTAATCATAGCGTGGGGCGTATAGGGTAATCATCCGCTATGGTACCGCGGGCATCCGCTAATGAGACTGCGGGAATCCAATCAATCATCAACCCAATATATATATATAATAGCCAACCAATCCTAAATAACTATATATATATTTTAAAAACAATCAGACTAAACAGCATTCAAACAAGCAACAACAATTATTTTAACGATGTAAAAATAATTCTAAACAAACAGGTGAGTGAGATTTACTCACCAGGGTTTTTAACTGCGTTGAATATCTCGATATATCTCGTAAAGTCACGGTATGAGTTTTCTTGAATGAAACTCATTTATTACCTATAATTATTAAATTTTATATTCGATTAACCATTTATTAACTATCGACACAAATAATTTAAATTATCTATTTTAAATTCTGTGAAACATATACCTTATTGCCATTTGCAAATAAATCGACCAACTACGAAGCAAGACCCCAACAGCTCCAAATGGATCGAAACAGTCCCAAAACAGCGATCATCTATTCTGACATTTTCCCAAACACCTTGCAGGCGATCTTCTTTCTCCTTCTTATCACTTCAGTCACTGCAACAGTAATCATCCAGACCTGAACCTACTTCCAGTCTTCAGTGGCAGTGCGTCACTTCTCTCGTTCAACACCACGGAAATCGTTTTCCATCTTCGAACTCCCTAAATCCTCAAATGTCAAATTCCAGTATCCCCTAGATCCGCGAGTTTGAAATTCGAAATCCCAGAACTCACCATCGCGATGCCTGTTGTCTCGAATCCCCTTCTACAACCTTGCTCGACCAAGACATTGACACTCCATAGTCTGAATTTTGATCCACCGAACCCTAACTTCAGCTGTCTTGACCCCTATGTCCCATCACACTGTTCACACAGCCGAGATCCCCTTGCGCGATGCCTCCAGCGCTGAATTCAAACCCAGAGCCCTACCATAACTCATTCGAACCGCTCGCGAGGTTCAGGGTCGAAGTCTGATACTATACGAACAAGGATTTTGCAAGTTATAGGAATTCGTTGACTTCTATTTAGGTTGGAGGTGATTAATGTGGGTCGGCCATTTATAAGTTCTTGATAGCTGAAGCTGTCGGTATTCGCAAATGAAGGAGGGCGGCTTTTGTTTTCTGAATGGCAAAGGAGCTCAACTCCATTTGGTTTTATAAAGAACAGATTTATTATTTTTTCTGTGGTTAAAAAGGAAGGAGATGGGTATGATTTTATTTCCTCACAAAATTTCTGATGCTAAGGAGGCCAAGGCTATTGTCTGTTGGCAAACGGAAATCCACTAATATATTTTTTTTATTTTAGTTTTTATTTTATTTACGATACAATTCAAAATTAACTAAATTAATCCCACGAGTGTCGAACCCCTTTCTAAACCCGACAACTGTCATTCTTAGGGTAAAACCCCTATTCCGGACACACTGGGATAGGTCCTGAAGTCCAGTTCAATCATCTGTAGAGGATATTAATTTAAATTGATATAAATTTAAATTTCAAACCATTTAAATTCTTCGATAATTATTGAATATTATTATTCTAATTCAAACAGAATTATGTAATGATTATCTGAACTGTTTTCAAATCAGTTTTCACTTCGAATTCAGTTATTCGCTGATTCCTTATTTTGATAATTTAATATATACGATATTAAATCGAAATCGATATTTAAATCGATAACATAACTATAAAAATTCATTTATATCATCAACTAAATATTTAAATCCATTCTAAATATTTAAAATTAGTTGGTCGAAATCCCGGGTCATTACAGATGAAGACTTGTCTTTTATTGTTTCTTTTGAACTCTTTAGCACTATCTTGTGCATGTTATATTTGATTCTTCTATAGACTTATTTTCTACTAGATGAAACTTGTCCTGTGATTCTGTGTAACTCTGATGATGATTGTAACCCCCGTAATTTTATAACATTAAAATTCACAAATTAAAGTATACTTAATTTTTAGAAAAGAATTAAGTGAAAAGGGTTGCGCAGAGAAATATATATATATATTGATATATATATATATATATAAATTAAAAATTAAATAAATAAATATGCGAAAAAGTTCAAAACAGCGAATTGGGAGGGGGAATAACCGAACTGGCCCATTTTTGAGGTCGACCCTGTAACACCCCACCCCCGCTACGGTCACTCACTAAGGGAATGCCATAACATCGGTGGAGTATTTTAAGTGAATATAGAATAGAAAAATTACAACAAGACAGATATAAGTAATACTTGAGAATTTAAAACATCATTTCATTGCAGCGGAAAGTAAAACATGTTTGGTTACATCAAAACCATAAACAAGAGTCAAGTACATATTATCCATCCTGATAAAACAAAAGTACATAATCCCACTACATAACTTAATAGCCATAATAGAAAAGATAAACTGAGCTTTACATCCACTGGTCCAAGCTCCAAAAGATAGATAAAGTAGTCTGATCAAAGCCCACTAGTGCTAGGCCCACTCTGATAACCTGAGGGTTGGGAAAAAGATAAAAACAACGGGGTCAGACATAAGTCTGAGCGAGTCCTATAACCTTAACAATACAATCATTAAAGTAATTAGGGTATGACATAAACAAGGTACGGTACCTCTGGGGATAATGACTACACTAAGTAGGCAACTAAACACAGGATGTACTAAGATAACCGAAGAGACGCGCCTATCCACCCAAGGATAATTACTATATTGCACCACCCCAGATCTACCCACCCAAGGGTAATTCCTACACTGCACCACACCAGTTCTACCCACCAAGGGTAATTCCTACTTAAAGGTTGATCCCACTAAGTGTACTTAGTAATTTTACCCAGTAGTTTCTTGTACCCCTAGCTGACTACATAGGTGCCGTCTGCCCCTATCTCCACCAGGTGTACCCACTACTCCCAAGCGATCGGCTCCCTACCGTAGATACCCGTGCTGGCCCCACAGTGGGGTGTATCACTCCCCAAAATGGCAACCCGATAATCAATGGTGCACGGCTTATACCTACACGATGCAACAACGTCTTACCTACCAGCCCGGGTCCACACACGCATATGAAACCCGTTGGACTCGCGTTGCCACCGCTACCCCGTTTTGGCCTCTTATAGTCAAGCCCAATATGCGTGTCTCGTCCTCGACTTGGGTCGAGCCCACAAAGATACGTTTGGGATATTGGTTGAAATGGGCCCCCACAAGCTACTACTTAAGCTTGTCATTCTATCTAGTGCATCCCACTTAACCCCTTTTATAATCATGCCCACTTACATGTTAAGGTTTGGTTAAGTCATCTAATTATATTTCAATTGCCACTTAAGGCCCCCACAAGCTACTACTTAAGCTTGTCATTTAATTATATTTCAATTGCCACTTAAGGCCCCCACAAGCTACTACTTAAGCTTGTCATTTAATTATATTTCAATTGCCACTTAAGGCCCCCACAAGCTACTACTTAAGCTTGTCATTTAATTATATTTCAATTGCCACTTAAGGCCCCCACAAGCTACTACTTAAGCTTGTCATTTAATTATATTTCAATTGCCACTTAAGGCCCCCACTAGATTTCCACATGCCACCCAAGGCACTTACTTGATTCCCACATGCCACCCAAGGCACTTACTTAACCCTTTAATCATGTTTAATTACATGTTCCACTTTGGTTAAGTATTCTAATCGTATTTTCTATTGCCACCCAAGGCAACCCACTAGTTTCCTCATGCCACCCAAGGCACCCCCACTAGTTACTACATGCCACCCAAGGCACCCACTTAACCCCTCATGCCCCTCTACATGCTAATTTGGTTAAGTGTTTCTTAATTAATTAAGATCATAACCTTTGTAATGACCTCTCACATTAGACTGTCTTTTATGGCAGCTGGATATGCCGGTTGGTTCTGGGCAGCCTTACACCATAACAGAGTCTAACCTCGTGTCTTTACACTTGTCACGTATTTAGTTTATGACTAAGACCTCTCACATTGGGCCAATCATTTGTAGCCGCTGGATTTGCCGGTCGGTTCCGGGCAGTCTTATGCTACAAAAGGGTCCAACCTCGTGTCTTAGTAGATTAATTACACCTAATTAATCACCCCCATAATTTGTATTAATTATCCCTAATTAATAACAAATATTTAAGAATATGGGTAGACCTAACTCAATAGGTAAATTCCCAATTCCATAATATGGGTAGACCTAACTTAATAGGTAAATTCCCAATTCCATAATATGGGTAGACCTAACTTAATAGGTAAATTCCCAATTATGTCCATCCACTTTACGGTATGTTTAATCATACCCACTTCACACAATTTTATGTGTTCATAAATTTTTACCCCATCGTCCCCACGTAAATACGTTAACATGACATACTTCAAAAGAGAAGATTCATCATACACACAATGGGTTCAACTTAGCATATCATTAGCATTATCATGGGTTCAAAAGGTGTCAACTTGTATATATGACCATAAACCCAACTTGCATAAATAACCAACCCAAACTTGCATGAATCACATATGTCATAAAGATGGTAACTTACTTAAATGTTCATGTCATAGACCTATCATAAAGGTGTCAACTTGCATACATGTCATAGGTCTAAAAGGGATGAACTTGCACATGTACTTATGTCATACATAGAGGCAAACTTGCACATGAACTTGCATCATAACTTGCATATGAACTTGCATATGAATTTTCATCATAACTTGCATATGAACTTGCATAACATGCCATACTTAGAGGCAAACTTGCATATATTATGCATATCATAAAAAGAGACAAACTTGTATATGAACTTGCATCATAACTTGCATATGAACTTGCATCATAACTTGCATATGAACTTGCAACATAACTTGCATAAAACCAAACACTTAGCATGCATAAAACCAAATACTTAGCATGCACAAAACCAAATACTTAGCATGCATAAAACCAAATGCATAACTTGCATAACATGTTACATATAAACTTGCATATAATCTCACATATAGCTTGCATAACATGTTACATATGCATCAATGTTCAACATAGTGTTTTGCATAGTGAGCATCATAAAACATAGCATTAAACTTGCTTATAGCATAAAACTTGAAAAACACACAACATACACTATACTAAACTTGCATAAGCACATTTATCCACAAACATAGCCATATCTTATCATATCCTATCATAATCAATTTAACAATTGATTATTAAGGCTATAGAAACTCACCACTAAACTCCAATAAGCAAACCCTTGCCAAAAATCACCCAAAAACTCTAGCCTTGAACATAAAGCTTGCAACTTGATGATGAATGCAAGCTAATGATCACTCATACAACTCAAAGATGCTTGTATGAACATGAAAGCCTTCAGAGAAATAGTTTAGAAATAGAATGGAGGCTAGGGTTTTGAGTGGAGGCCATGATCATAGAAAATTTTGGCATAGTTTAGTTAGGAGATAGGATTATGATCATTTAGGGCTAGCTTAGGGTCTTATTTATAGGATTAGGCAATTGTTTTAGGCCATTAGATTAACCCTAAATTAGATTAGGGCCATCAGATCTCGGAAGCTTCCAGAAACCAGCCCCAAAACACAGCCCAAACACTAAAACGGTGCACCAGGACAAACTGGCCGAGCACCCCCTGTCGACACCCAAGTCGACAGGGCTGTCGACTTGGTCCTAGCCAAGTCGACTGCCCAGTCGACAGGGCTGTCGACTTGGGTAGCTAGGCGGGAATTTTGCCCGCCTGCGCCCAATGGCCCCAATTTTGAAATTTGAACCTGAATTTTAAATCTGTTTTGAACTTTGAATTTTTTGTAAACTTCATTGGGCCATAACCGGGCCATACGGACTCCGATTCTCGAAAACTCGGACTCTATTTCGCGTATTTTTCCGAGACGAACGTAATGACGCAGCCGGTTTCCCCCAATTCTCACATCTGATATTATTTATTCTGTAATTAGTGAATTTTAGCATTAACCGAAATTCGGGGTGTTACAGACCCGAGCCTCGCTGGGTCGACTAGGGGTTAATCCAGGGTGTTTGGCTATCAACCCGTGGGCCGATTCACTCAAATGAAGATTTTGCATTTGATTGGTTCTCATGGTTCAGGGTTAATCTAATGGTCCTAAATAACTTCCTACACCTATAAATACATCCTAATGCTAACCCTAAACCTAATTAAAATAGAATAGTTACCGTCATACCATCGCCATGGAAATCAATGGAGCCGCCGCCAACTAAGAAAGAAGAAAAGCAAATTCAATTCTAATTCTCTCAACCCTAAAGCAAAGCAAAACTCTCTCTTTTCTTCTCTAAATTGTGAGTATGATGATCTTAACAAGATTATTATCATTTTAATTAGGTTGAGTTATGAATGGATTATGAGTAGATGTTGTGAATTATCATATATGTTGTTGTAAACCCCTTTTTCTATCATGTATATTGTAAATCCAATGTTATGTGATGATGATATCTTATATGTTGTAAATCATGCTATGATGATGTTATGTATGTTGAAAGTTTCTATGCTAAGTTGTGATGAATCATACATGTTAAAAAGGCCATGATGTTACCATCTATGCTAGTTTGTTCATATTAATTAAATCATCATGTTTGGGTTATGTTGATCTATATGACAAGTCACATATGCAAGTTAGATTGATTAGAAAAGTTATGAACATATGCCAAGACATCTATTATGACATCTAGAATTATGCTATGACATATGTGATATCCTATGCTAGTTCACACCATCATTATGTTGCCTAAAACCCCCATATGCAAGTTTATGTATAGATTTGGGCTATGATCATATCATGTAAATTGAGACATTTAACAAGTTGACACCTTTTGATCCTTAACATGTGTAGTTTATGCAAGTTTCACCCCTATTATGATTAGATTTATTTTAATTGTCTATATGTTGTGATAATTTATCTTTGTGCTAGGTGTTAGACTATACAAGTCTAGCCTATATTATGCGTTGAATAAGAGAACGTATAAACGTGGGGTAGGGGTAATATTAAGGATTTAATATTAAAAAGTTGGGGTGTAATTGATATGATTTTGCATGCTATGAGTGGATGGCCATAATTGAGTCAATTATGGACATCATTAAAAGTTGACTTAATTAATAATTTGAATAGGGAATTATTAAAACTGGGGTAAAAGATTTTAAGTGTTAATCAATGCTTAGGACACGAAGTTGGACTCGTTCTTGACGTAAACCTGCCCGGACCCGCCCGGCAAATCCAGTGGTCACAAATGTCAGCCCAATGTGAGAGGTCCTAGGCCTAAACTAAAGCATAACCATTGTAAAGACACGAGGTTAGACTCTTTTATGGTGTAAGACTGCCCGGACCCGCCCGGCAAATCCAGCTGCCATAAATGCCAGTCTAATGTGAGAGGTCTTTATGAGGTTATGGCCTGAATGAATTAAGAAATACTTAACCAGATAAACATGTAAGGTGGGACATGGGGGTTAAGTAGGTGCCTTGGGTGGCATGAGGAATCTAGGGGGTGCCTTTAGTGGCATGTGAAATACGATTAGTAAGACTTAACCAAGCACACATGTAAATGAACATGACTAAGAGGGTTAAGTGGGATATACTAGTGACAATCTTAGGTGGGTAGCTTGTGGGGGCCCATTTCGACCAGTATCCCAAACGTATCTTTGTGGGCTCGACCCAAGTCGAGGACGGGACACGCATGCTGGGTTCGACTGTAAGAGGCCAAAACGGGGAGCGGTGGCAACACAAGTCCAACGGGTTTCGTATGCGTGTGTGGACCCGGGCTGGTTGGTAAGACGTTGTTGCATCGTGTAGGTATAAGCCGTGCATTCTCAAGTTGTATCGGGTTGCCACTTTAGGGGAGTGATACACCCCACTGTGGGCCCAACACGGGTATCTACGAGTAGGGAGCCGATCGAAACTGGGTAGTGGGGTACACCTAGTGGAGATAGGGGAAGACAACACCTATGTAGTCAGCTAGGGGTACGTAAGGCTATTTATAAAGTTTCCGCGTGAAGCAAGTGGGATCAAACAATAGGGTGACTGGTGTGGTGCAGTGTAGTAATGTGCGGTGCAGTGTAGTAATCATTCGTTAGTAATTAGGTGTGCCTTTATCGTTATCTTTAACGTTATCTTAAACGCTATCTTTATCTTCCTAAGAGTTCATAGACATTTACTTGTCTTCCAGCTTATGCCTTAGTCTAGTTATTTTGATAATAGTATTGTTAGAATTATCATACTCGCCAGACTTTATGTCTGACCCCCTCTATTTCTATCCTTTTTCCCCCTCCAGGTCCTCAGGTTGGGCCCAACTCTAGTGGACTTTGATTGAATTGCTTCATCTCTCTTTGGAAAGCTTGGACCGTTGAAGTAAAGTCCATCTTGTTATCTTTTTAATGGCTATTTATGTAATGGGATTATGTATTTTGTTTTTATGAAGATGGATATTGTACTTGGTTATGATCTATGGTTTTATGATGTAACAAACATGTTTAATTTCCGCTGCAATAAAATGAAGTTTTAGATTTCCAAGTACTATTTATTATCTGTCTTGTTGTAATTTTTCTGTTCTATATTCACTTATAACCTCCATGGAAGTTAATGCATTCCCTTTGTGAGTGACATTAATGGACGTGGGGTGTTACACGTGGTATCAGAGCTTAAGGTTACCAGAACAGATAAAAGTACTTTAGAAAAATAGTTATTTTTGGAAGAAGTGTTTTCAAAAACATGTTTTAATGAGAAATTTAAGGAGAAGAGTTTTTAAGAAAAACATAATCCCCAATAACCACATATCTTTATCTTTCGAATTCTCCATTTTGAATCTTTCCTTTTTCGTTTCAGCATGGCTGAAGATCTTAATCTACCCGACGGTGTAACGATACCAGGATGGTATAGGAGGCTATTGGAGGCTAGGGCCACTGCAGGTCCAGCCAATGTTCCTCCACCACCAGTTGCACCCGTTCCTCCTCCTCCTCCTCCTCGCATAGATACTTTTGCATAGACGTGCAAGGAATTCAAGGCTATGGGTGGAAAACCATTTCAAGGGTCAGAAACGTTTGTGGAAGTTAGAGATTGGCTTAAGGAGGTGGAAGAATTGCTAGAAATCTTTGAAGTAGAAGGGAGGAGAGTTCGATTAGCAGCTTGGTTGATGAAGGGAGAGGCCTCGTTTTAGTGGGAGGTCACTAATGGGGAGCGTCCTGTTGACCCTTGGGTGGATTTCAGACGTAGGTTCGAGGCGAAGTTTCTCTCAAGGGCGGAAGAAAATCTATATATGGAAAGGTTCTTGACATTGAAGCAAGGAAGCTCATCAGTGAAAGAATATGTCAATAAATTTAATCAGTTAGCAAGGTTTGGCTTGGACTTAGTAAACACGCCGGAGAAGAAGGCTCTAAGGTTCGTGAATGGCTTGAATGAACCATTGCAAGGGTTGGCTATGACCCCCATCCCGATGGGGGCCACCTTTGAGAAGTTAGTAGAAATGGCGCTCATGCATGAGGAGAAAAGCGCTAAAGCTGATAAGGCACCCAAGAAGAAGGGGGATCAGAAGAAACTACAACAGCAAAACAAGAAGGGTGGAAAAGACAATAATGGCAAGGGAAAGAAGAAGTGCTTTAACTGTGGAACCCCAGGCCATCTCAGCGAGGATTGCCGAAAGAAAAAGAAGACTGGCTATTTTCATTGTGGCGATGCGGGACATTTAGTGAAGGATTGCCCAAAGAAGGGGCAGAGGGCAGGAGCTACCTCGGGAGGACAGGTGCAGGCTCTTATGGCACCAGGGCAGGCTAGGGGACAAGTTCAGGCTCTCACGGTCCCACCGCTGCAAGAACGAGGTAGAACCATTTCTGTTGAAAGCTTAGTTTTTCTGTTTGATCATCCTGTCCGTACCTTATTCGATTCGGGCACATCACATTCGTTTATCTCTACATCATTAGTTGAATCTCTGCACTTAAACACCAGTTTAGTAGAGGATCCCTTAGTTGTTTCGAATCCAATTGGGGGCTCAGCTTATTTGTTTATGATGTGTTTGGATTTGAAAATTTCCATACATAGCGTTGAATTTAGATGTGATGCTTATGTGTTGGGCTTCACGGGCTATGGGCTAATTTTAGGAATGGATTGGTTATCCAGAAATGGGGCTGTTCTTAATTGTGAAAGGAGAGTAGTTAGGCTCGTGACTCGCCTTGGCAACACTCTCGAAATCTTCTGTAATCCCATAAATTTGGTTATGCTAAGTTATCAAGAATCGCTTGATGCGTCTGAGGAAAATCTATGATCTGTTAGAGTGGTCCGAGAATATTCGGATGTGTTTGAGGAGGTGAAGGACTTGCCTCCGAAGCGGGAGATAGATTTTCGAATATATCTTGTGGATAATGTGAAACCAGTATCTTTGCCAGTACGCCACATGGCTCCACGTGAAAGGAGGGAACTCGATAAGCAAGTGAAGGAGTTGCTTGAGAAGGGGTTCATAAGACGAAGTATATCGGAGTGGGGTGCTCCTGTAGTATTTGCCACGAAGGCAGATGGGTCCCTTAGACTGTGTGTGGACTATAGAGAACTTAATAAACTTACTAAGAAGAACAGACACCCACTGCCGAGGATTGACGATCTCTTCGATCAGTTAGTTGGCGCCTCAGTGTTTTCGCAGTTGGACTTAGCCTCTGGGTTCCATCAGTTGAGAGTGGCTGAGGATAGCATAGACAAGACTTCCTTTAGGACTCCGGATGGTTTCTATGAATGGCTAGTGATGCCCTTCGGTTTGACAAACGCCCCAGCATATTTTGTTGATTTGATGAGTAGGGTGTTTAGGGAGTACCTTAACAAATTCGTGGTAGTCTTTGTAGATGACATCTTGATCTTTTCTAAGGATGAAGAAGAGCATGCCCTACATCTTAGGGAAGTGTTGGAGACTCTTCGAGCGCATAGCCTTAAGGCTAAATTTTCTAAGTGTCACTTCTGGAGGAAGGAAGTACGGTTCTTGGGGCACGTGGTTTCCAAAGAAGGGATAGCCGTGGATCCCGCGAAGGTGGTGGCCATCCAAGATTGGAAGGTTCCTAAAAATGCTACCGAAGTGAGAAGTTTCTTGGGGTTGGCTGGCTACTATAGGAAGTTTATCAAAGACTTCGCAAAGATATCAGCTCCATTGACACGCTTGACAAAGAAGAACCTAGTTTTCACATGGGACGTAGATTGTGATGATGCGTTCCAACGTTTGAAGAGAGCTTTGACTTCAGCCCCAGTCTTAGTATTGCCAGACGGGAGTAAGCCGTTTACCGTTTATACTAATGCTTGTGGGATAGGACTAGGCGCAGTCTTAATGCAAGAGGGTAGGGTAATAGCCTATGGTGGAAGGCAGTTGAGAGCGCATGAGAAAAATTATCCTACACATGACCTAGAATTGGCCGCTATTGTTTTCGCGCTTAAGTCTTGGCGTCATTATCTTCTTGGCGAGAAATTCGAATTATTCACTGACCACAAGTTTTTAAAATACCTATTCTCTCAAAAGGACTTGAACTTAAGGCAGCAAAGGTGGATGGAGTTCTTAGCGTCCTATGACTTCGAAATAGCCTATACCCCTGGCAAGGGTAACGTGGTGGCAGACGCCTTAAGTAGAAAAAGATTATCCTTAAGTCCTTTGTTTGTTGAGCGGCGAAGTTTAGAATTCATTTCGATGTTTGACTTTAGACCTTCCGTTGACTTCGTACCCGGTTTGCTAGCATCCTTGGAGGTCAGACCTACGCTTTTGGGACGGATTGGCGAGGCACAGCGAGACGACCCGCAGTTGGTTGAGTTAGTAGAAAAGCTCAAAGGAGGGGAGTCATCAAGCCATCTCCGTAGGTATACCCTAGATGATAAGGGTTGGTTACGTAGGGACGGTACACTTTGTGTACCAAAAGACGATGACCTAAGGAAGACTATTCTTGACGAAGCACATCATTCGAAGATGACCATTCATCCCGGCGGGGACAAGATGTACAAAGACATGAAGAGAGTTTACTTTTGGGCCGGCATGAAGAAAGACGTGGCCGAGTATGTCGCTAGATGCTTAGTGTGCTAACAAGTAAAGGCAGAGCAAAAGAAACCCAGTGGGTTGCTTCACCCATTGGAGGTTCCACTATGGAAGTGGGAGAGTGTCTCGATGGATTTTGTGGATGGATTACCGCGATCGAGGAGGGGTAATACGGGGATTTGGGTTATAGTAGATAGGCTTACTAAGAGCGCCCATTTCATTCCCGTGAAGAGTAAGAGGACTGCTCCATGGTTAGCTTCTGTATATGTCCAAGAAATAGTTCGTTTGCACGGTGTTCCTTCTAGCATAGTGAGCGACCGCGATCCTATTTTCACTAGCGAATTTTGGAGAAGCTCACAAGAGAAGGTAGGGACTCGGTTATGTTTGGGCACCGCATATCATCCTCAGACGGACGGCCAGACCGAGAGGGTGAATCACATTCTAGAGGATCTGTTGAGGCTATGTATCCTAGACTTTGGGGGTACGTGGGAAGAGCATCTTCCATTGGTGGAGTTCGCATATAATAACAGCTTTCAGTCCAGCATTGGTATGGCACCATTCGAAGCTCTTTATGGACGACCTTGTCGTTCACCTACATGTTGGTGGGAATCTACGGATAAGATCTTACTTGGGCCCGATATTATTAGGGAGACTTCGGAGAAGATCGACTTGATTCGAAGGAGGATGAAAGCAGCACAGGATAGGCAGAAATCTTATGTGGATAAGAGGAGGACAGATCTCGAGTTTGAAGTTGGGGACATGGTCTTTGTCAAAGTGTCTCCATTACGGAACGTTGTTCGCTTTGGGTCCGTTGGGAAATTAGCACCAAGGTTTGTAGGGCCGTTTCCTATTAAGGAGAAAATTGGACAGATGGCATAAAGAGTGGAGTTGCCCAAGAGACTTAGTGGTGTACACGACGTATTCCATGTGTCACATTTGAGGAAGTGCTTGCACGAGACCGCGAAAGTGGTAGAGCCGAGCTTTCTTAGAGAGGTGGAGATAGAGCGTGATGCGACAATTCGACGAGCTCCTACGCGCATTCTTGGGTTGGAGATCAAGAGGTTAAGGAATCGCAAGGTCAGATTAGTCAAATTGCAATGGGGAGATGATGAGAGCAATGCTACTTGGGAGACGGAAGAGAAGATGCGTTCACGATACCCTTTTCTTTTTGAGGGTATGTCTTTTAATTTCTCCTTTATCGCTTAGCTTGTACTTATCTTATCTTTAGTATATCCTCTCGCTAGTATCTTTGACTTTAGTTAGGATAATCCTATGGTTGAAACATGTGTTTGAGACATGTTATGTATGGTGGATGCAAAGTGGATGCAAGTGTTTGCTAGTGGTTGCTCGTGGATGCATATACACACACTATTAGGCACCAGATCGGCTGAGTCACTTCATATTGCATATTGCATATATATGGATGTATTTAGTAAAATGGATGTATAATAGTTGTATTATCATATAGTTGCTGCATTCGGGTGGATGGTTGTGCACGCATATAGAATTAATATGTATCATTAGGAATCTTTTGCATACATATTGGACGCATGGCACTATCATGAATTGCACTAAGGAGGTCGACTGAATCAGTAGACCGCCTAATTTTGCATTAGATATGGACATATACACACACTGTGCATATAAACATTAAAGCATTAGAAGTCTTTTAAGGACAATGGATGCTGGTGTTTGATGGTTGAGTAGATGGACGATTAGATGGTAGGATATACATTCTTCTTGACTTGGAGATTTCGGGGACGAAATCCTTTAAGGAGGGGAGAATGTAACACCCCGTAATTTTATAACATTAAAATTCACAAATTAAAGTATACTTAATTTTTAGAAAAGAATTAAGTGAAATGGGTTGCGCAGATATATATATATATATATATATATATAAATTAAAAATTAAATAAATAAATATGCGAAAAAGTTCAAAACAGCGAATTGGGAGGGGGAATAACCGAACCGGCCCATTTTTGAGGTCGACCCGAGCTTTGCTGGGTCGACTAGGGGTTAATCCAGGGTGTTTGGCTGTCAACCCGTGGGCCGATTCACTCAAATGCAGATTTTGCATTTGATTGGTTCTCATGGTTCAGGGTTAATCTAATGGTCCTAAATAACTTCCTACACCTATAAATACATCCTAATGCTAACCCTAAACCTAATTAAAATAGAATAGTTACCGTCATACCATCGCCATGGAAATCAATGGAGCCGCCGCCAACTAAGAAAGAAGAAAAGCAAATTCAATTCTAATTCTCTCAACCCTAAAGCAAAGCAAAACTCTCTCTTTTCTTCTCTAAATTGTGAGTATGATGATCTTAACAAGATTATTATCATTTTAATTAGGTTGAGTTATGAATGGATTATGAGTAGATGATGTGAATTATCATATATGTTGTTGTAAACCCCTTCTGCTATCATGTATATTGTAAATCCAATGTTATGTGATGATGATATCTTATATGTTGTAAATCATGCTATGATGATGTTATGTATGTTGAAAGTTTCTATGCTAAGTTGTGATGAATCATACATGTTAAAAAGGCCATGATGTTACCATCTATGCTAGTTAGTTCATATTAATTAAATCATCATGTTTGGGTTATGTTGATCTATATGACAAGTCACATATGCAAGTTAGACTGATTAGAAAAGTTATGAACATATGCCAAGACATCTATTATGACATCTAGAATTATGCTATGACATATGTGATATCCTATGCTAGTTCACACCATCATTATGTTGCCTAAAAACCCCATATGCAAGTTTATGTATAGATTTGGGCTATGATCATATCATGTAAATTGAGACATTTAACAAGTTGACACCTTTTGATCCTTAACATGTGTAGTTTATGCAAGTTTCACCCCTATTATGATTAGATTTATTTTAATTGTCTATATGTTGTGATAATTTATCTTTGTGCTAGGTGTTAGACTATACAAGTCTAGCCTATATTATGCGTTGAATAAGCGAACGTATAAACGTGGGGTAGGGGTAATATTAAGGATTTAATATTAAAAAGTTGGGGTGCAATTGATATGATTTTGCATGCCATAAGTGGATGGCCATAATTGAGTCAATTATGGACATCATTAAAAGTTGACTTAATTAATAATTTGAATAGGGAATTATTAAAACTGGGGTAAAAGATTTTAAGTGTTAATCAATGCTTAGGACACGAGGTTGGACTCGTTTGTGACGTAAACCTGCCCGGACCCGCCCGGCAAATCCAGTGGTCACAAATGTCAGCCCAATGTGAGAGGTCCTAGGCCTAAACTAAAGCATAACGGTTGTAAAGACACGAGGTTAGACTCTTTTATGGTGTAAGACTGCCCGGACCCGCCCGGCAAATCCAGCTTCCATAAATGCCAGTCTAATGTGAGAGGTCTTTATGAGGTTATGGCCTGAATGAATTAAGAAATATTTAACCAGATAAACATGTAAGGTGGGACATGGGGGTTAAGTAGGTGCCTTGGGTGGCATGAGGAATCTAGGGGGTGCCTTTAGTGGCATGTGAAATACGATTAGTAAGACTTAACCAAACATACATGTAAATGAACATGACTAAGAGGGTTAAGTGGGATATACTAGTGACAAGCTTAGGTGGGTAGCTTGTGGGGGCCCATTTCGACCAGTATCCCAAACGTATCTTTGTGGGCTCGACCCAAGTCGAGGACGGGACACGCATGCTGGGTTCGACTGTAAGAGGCCAAAACGGGGAGCGGTGGCAACGCAAGTCCAACGGGTTTCGTATGCGTGTGTGGACCCGGGCTGGTAGGTAAGACGTTGTTGCATCGTGTAGGTATAAGCCGTGCATTCTCAAGTTGTATCGGGTTGCCATTTTAGGGGAGTGATACACCCCACTGTGGGGCCAGCACGGGTATCTACGAGTAGGGAGCCGATCGAAACTGGGTAGTGGGGTACACCTAGGGGAGATAGGGACAGACGACACCTATGTAGTCAGCTAGGGGTACGTAAGGCTATTTATAAAGTTTCTGCGTCAAGCATGTGGGATCAAATAATAGGGTGACTGGTGTGGTGCAGTGTAGTAATGTGCGGTGCAGTGTAGTAATCATTCGTTAGTAATTAGGTGTGCCTTTACCGTTATCTTTAACATTATCTTAAACGCTATCTTTATCTTCCTAAGAGTTCATAGACATTTACTTGTCTTCCAGCTTATGCCTTAGTCTAGTTATTTTGATAATAGTATTGTTAGAATTATCATACTCGCCAGACTTTATGTCTGACCCCCTCTATTTCTATCCTTTTTCCCCCTCCAGGTCCTCAGGTTGGGCCCAGCTCTAGTGGACTTTGATTGAATTGCTTCATCTCTCTTTGGAAAGCTTGGACCGTTGAAGTAAAGTCCAGCTTGTTATCTTTTTAATGGCCATTTATGTAATGGGATTATGTATTTTGTTTTTATGAAGATGGATATTGTACTTGGTTATGATATATGGTTTTATGATGTAACAAACATGTTTAATTTCCGCTGCAATAAAATGAAGTTTTAGATTTCCAAGTACTATTTATTATCTATCTTGTTGTAATTTTTCTGTTCTATATTCACTTATAACCTCCATGGAAGTTAATGCATTCCCTTTGTGAGTGACATTAATGGACGTGGGGTGTTACACTGATTGTGATTCCGATCATATGATATGATGTAAATTATTCTCTAATTATATGTGTTATGCTATATTCTGTATTTTACTAATGTGATTAATGTGTTATCTTCCAAAGACCAACCTTGCCACCATGGAGAGGGGGTTTTGTTCGTGTCAGTTGGGATCAGCAACTGTTTCCCGAAAAGGGAAAACATTGAATAGAACAAAGAATGAAATTGATTTTCTCTAGATAGGAGATTATACACCCTACTTGGGAGCGAACCAATTATCCATGTTGCCTGCCCGATTTTTGTCATTCCCTGGTTGTGAGGCTTGAGGTTTGAATTACCATTTCAAGATGGCACACTACCATTCACTTTGAATGCCACATCGTCGGATCCGCCAAATCACTAATTGATGCCCATAAAAACACCCAGTTGTTTATCACCAACATGAGTACTTTTGTAAAAACCAGTGTATGTGACTCTTAAGAAATAATCTGTCAAACATTCGTCCATACAAGTCATTCAGGAACAGGATGAACCGAAGGCACTCTCCTATCACATTCTAGGAAGAACCCTATGGATTGGTAGCGAGTAGCCCTTGCAAATCCTTAGATTTCAACCACGATAAATCACGGTATATCTCTAACTGCTAAACTGGAGATTATAAGTTATTTTACTATTTTATGAAGATCCACGGTCTTCAATTTCTTAATCTCGATCAGTATCTGTTATCTTCACGTTTACGTATTCATTGGTCGGAATGGTTTTCGAGTATAAATTCGATCCCGGTCTTTCCGCACCAACAATCATATTGGTCAGATTTAATAGTTGTTTATATAACTATCAAATAAACAATCATTCAATCATGGAAATAAAATGAATTTGCTGGTTTAGTACTCAGAACACTTGGCCCTTTTCATAATTAACGAATGGTTAACTAAACTTCTTAATCTCTTAATCTTATAAAAACAAAATTTACTTCTTAATTTAATATACTAATATCCTCAAAACCATTTCATTTCAATATTTGGAAAAAAAACTTCTTATAATTATAACCCATTTACTATTTTCTATTATTTCAAAACATATGTTGCAACATCGCTCCCACATTTCTATACTCCAATAATCATTAGTATTTAACTGTCAATTTGTAAGCGAATAATCCCCTAAGTATCAACCCTGAAGACCGAAATCAACATCAGATCAATATTCAGAAAACCATTTAACTTAACAATCTCCAGTTAGGTTCTAATTCTTATCTTACTTGCCATCAACCCATTATGTTCCACTTCTATTCATTTAACAATTTTTGTAACACCCCGAATTTTCTAATAACTGTCAATTAACAAATTATAGTATAATTAATTCTAAATGAAAGAATTAAGGGAAACGGGTTACGCTATTACGCTCATCTCGGAATTCTGCATGAGATAGAGTCCAAGTTTGCGTGAATCGGACTCCGTATGAAGGAGTTATGACCTTCGAAAGTTTTAGAATTCGATTTAAAATTCAAAACAGTTCAAATGAAGTTCAAAATTCGAAAAACAGACCTAAGCTGGGCTGGGCGGGAAAATTCCCGCCCAGGCACCAGGTCGACCTGGGGGTCGACCTGGCTGGCCTGGTTGGTTTCTGGTCGAATTTCTGAGCTTGGCTGTGTCACTAGGGCTGAGTTGTCACATTCTGGTTGGATCCACTCGAAGTAAATGGTCTAGATTCATCTATGATCATCTGACGGCTCAAATCTATCTGAAATTCTATATAAACAACTTAAGTCTCCAAACTAAATTCACATAAAAAATTAGAGACGGAGCCGCCATGTTGTCGGGAGAAAACTGAGAGGAGCCTCCACTTGTAGATAAGCTTAGGGACTGCCAAATTAAAGTTAAAACAAGAATCAAATCAACGTTTGTCTACCCAAAGGAAAGCAATTCAAATTCAGAACTCAGAAATCAGAAAACAAGACCGTCATTTGTTGTAAGTATACTGATTTTTCCGATGTGAATAAAAGTTAGGATTTGATTCGATGTAAATGGAAATGGAATTGTGTTATTGTATATCAACAATGTTAATTCATATCTATGTGTTGTAATGATTGTGGTATTGTGATGTTTGTGGTATAGTTGAGCTGATATTGATCCGATTGTACATTTAGAATCACATGCATGTTGTGTAGTTCATGTTGTAATCTACACCTATATGTTTATGTGATTATATAGGTTGTATGTGTTATGACTAAGCTAAGGTCTCATGTTTATACTTTATGATAAAACCTCTATGCCTAAGTTCATATACATGCTAATATGTTTGTACAAAATTTGCAAAGTTAATAATTGGATCCATGCCAAGATCCATTTTAATACAAGTTTCATGTTATAGTAGTAAACATGATTAGGATCTAGTTCACATGTGATAAAATTATACATACTGAACATGTCATATTCTTGTCATATGCTAGTGGTGTTTGATGTTATACCTAGATCTAAACATGTTTAGGCTTATGTTGTCTAAATCATATGCTAATTCATGTGACACCTGTTTAGTAAGATTCCCCTTTTTAATACAAGTTCACATGACAAGTTGAAACCCATGATTTAGTCTATGTTGCAAATTCACATATATGTATGTTGACTATTTTACAAGTTCACACCTATGATGTTCTTATTGACTATGTCAATAATGCCAAGTTTACACCTATGTCATGTTTATGTTAATGAATGCCAATTTTTGTCAACGCTAAATTAGGCTAAGTTTTTAGCCTAATATTATATGTTAAAAACCATGCAAACGAAAATTAGGCTAAGATTGTTAGCCTAATAATTAGACGGGGTAACATTGGTAAAATTGATAATTATAGAAAACTTGACATAAAAATATATGAAACTGGCATGTTAGCCACATGCCAAATTTGGTGGCATTTAAATGGTATAAATCCTTATACCAAAAATGTTAAACTTGGAAAGTGGGCCATAACATTTAATTGTTAACAAATTTACATATAATAAGTGATAGAGACAAATATGTAAATTTAGAAAATACGAGTATGCTTAACACGAGGTTGGATTGAGTTGTGATGTAAACCTGCCCGGACCCGCCCGGCTGTCCAGTAGTCACAACAATACCTATACAATGTGGGTGGTTAAGCATTGAGCCCAATAAGGACCCGAGGTTAGATTGAGTTACGGTGTAAATCTGCCCGGAACCGACTGGCACATCCAGTAACCGTAACAATACCTGTCTAATGTGAGTGGTCGGTGCTTTAAAAAGCTAAGGAGAGACAAGTCAGGATGGTAGGGTTAAGTTAACTAAAACACTTAACCAATTCAACATGTTAATTAAACTGATGGGTGGGGTTAGGTAAATACAGACACTTAACCACTTAACATGTTTGACTAGAAAACCCTAGTAACGGGGACCCATTTCAGTAGTAACCCAATTAGGTATCATGGTACCCTGAAACTAGGCAGGGTGGGGCACGATTACTGGGCTGATTGTAAGCGGTCAAAAGCGACGGTGGTGGGTTCAACAGTGTGGGTTCTAACGGAGTGCGGGCGTGCATACACTTCGAAGCAGACAAACATGGCACTGGGGGCACCAGTAGTATAACCTATGCATTCTAAGGATTGTGTCGGGCCGCCACCATGGGACTTGATACACCCCATGGTGGGACCGGCATATGTTTCTACAATCTTTGGGGGCCGTAAGACACAAATGATTATGCGAGTAGGAGCCGATCTTTAGAGAAAAGGGGATCACTTCACCTCCATAATGGGGTGCCAGTTAGTAGGTGCAGAGATATAGTGTGGGGTGCATTAGTATATTCGATTCAAACTGCTTTATCTTAGTTTATGACACTTTCCAATTTCCAGTTTATACCTATCATGCCCTTATTCTTATTCTCATACTGAAGAGTCACTAGACTTACCAGGCTTTATGTATGACACTATTTTCTTTCGTCTTCTTTTCTTCCGTTTCCCCCCCAGGTCCACAGGGAGGAAACAACCCAGCTTAGTCAGATTCTTTGCAAGCTTCAAGATAGTAGATGTACATGTTTGGACGCTTTTTCCTTGGCTATGGCTGTTGGACACACTCTATGGGGATTTATGCAATTTTAATTATGTTTTATGCTTCTTTATTTAATAACCAAGACAGAAATGATGGTGTAATGTTTTGGAAGTTATTATGTGACAGTTATGGAAATGTTTTGTATGAACGCATATTTATGAAATGAAAAGTCTGTTGTTTTCCGCTGCTTATATATATATGTTTTTATATCTGTCTTATGTTTTATCTGTGACTTTTACTTACAAACCTCCACCAAAGTTAAGGCATTCCCTTCGTGAGTGAGCTTAATGGAGGGTGGGGTGTTTCACTTGGTATCAGAGCACAATTTTTCCATACCTGATGTAACACCCCGAAAATTCTATAACTGTGAAATTCATGAATTAGAGTATAATCAAATTCAAATCAAAGAACTAAGGGAAACGGGATACGCCATTGCGTTCGTCTCGGGAAAATACGCAAAATAGAGTCCGAGTTTTCGAAAAACGGAGTCCGTATGAAGAAGATATGGCCTTCGGAAGTTTTGAATTAAATTTAAAATTCAAACAGAATTAAATAATTAAATATTCCGAAGTGGGGCCCATTGGGCCAGGGTGGAAGAACACCCGCCTGGGCCACCCAGGTCGACTGGGCTGTCGACCTGGGCTACCCATGTCGATAGGGCTGTCGACAGCCCTGTCGACAGGGGTATCGACCTGGTCGAGCCCAGTCAACCTGGCTGGCCAGGTCGGTGTGTGGTCGAATTTCTGTGGTCTGCTTTGTCATTAGGGCTAGGTGGCGGGTTTTTATTGGTCTCTCTTCCTAATGAATGGCTACGATCTAACCTAGCAACATCAATGGTCCTAATCAATTCCTAACCTCTATATAAACAACCCTAGACTAAACCCTAATCTATTCATTCAAATTGAGAACATAGCCGCCATGTTGCTGAGGAACGACTAAGAGTAGCCGCCAACTAGAGAGAGAGGATTAGGAAGAAAGTTCTAAAGCCTAAAGCAATTCAAGCAACCTAAAGCTAATCAATTCAACAAAGGAATCGTGTCTCTTAATTAGAGAATTCGCCGCAACCATTGTAAGTAGAGTATTACTTTGGTATGAATAAACAATTGTGTTGATGTGTATGCTTGAATTGTGGCAGTAAAAGTAATTCATACTTATGCGTTCTTATCAATTTGTATACGTTTGGATATTCTTGAATTATGTTATAAAGAACTACATGCGGTAGTTCTAAGCAAGAAAACGTTTGAAATATTGCGCAAATTATGTAATCTATGTTGAAGCAACATGTATGTAGTTGATTGAAATTCATGCAAGTTTGGGGCTTTATTATTATGCCATCATGATGTATATTTGTATGTAATTAAAACAAGTTTGGTTATAGTTCATATGAAATTATGTTGAGAATTAGGCATCATGTATTAAGTCATGCTTTTGCAAACTTATGAATATGGCTAGGCTATGAATGATATTTGGCATAATTGAAATCCATGTTAGTTCTATATTGTTAAAATGACATATGTAAGACATGGTTAGGTTAGACTCAAAAATCCCCTTTTTGCAAGTTTAAAGCAAACACCATGATTAGGAATATTTATGCATAAGTAAGTTTATACCGTTGTTATGTGATTAGACTTAAACCATGATTAAGTTGAATTATGCTTTTGTATTGGTAACAAAGTATCCCCTTTGTAAACATGTAGAAACCTTATGAACATGACATGTTTATGTTTATGCCATGAACAAAATTTAACCTTACTTATGCCATGCTTATGTTTGACATTATGCCTAAATAAAAATATAGATTCATGTGGTAGTTAAACCTATGCAAGTTCACATGCTTTGATTCATGTCACCTATGTTACCACTATGCAAGTACACCAATTTCTATTTTATATTACCAACGTCATATGCAAGTTCATGCGCTCACCTTCCCCTCTTTGTGTATACGCCATAAGCCTCCCCTTTTCGCATGGCTAAATTGGGCTTTAAAAGGCTAAGCCCAATATATATATAAACGGACGTGTAAAACGGGGGAAAATAACGTTGGGTTAAAAATAAATTAATGAATGAAAATATAAAATAGAAGGGCCCAAATTCAAGAATGGGTTGGGCCCGTGATTTGGTGTAACCTTTACACCATTAACTTAATAATGGGCCGCAAATATTTACATATAAATAAAGAAGAATGACAAGATATGTAAATGTAGAACATACGATGTGTTTAACCCGAGGTTGGATTGAGTTGTGATGTAAACCTGCCCGGAACCGCCCAGCTGTCCAGTAGTCACAACAATACCTATCCAATGTGGGAGGTTAAACATGGAGCCCAGCAGGGACCCGAGGTTAGACTGAGTTGTGGCGTAAGACTGCCCGGAACCAACCGGCAACAGGCAGCCACAACAATACCTGTCTAATGTGAGAGGTCAGGGCCTTAATAAGACAATTAAGGCTGAGTCAGGATTGTTAGGATTAAGTGGACTAAAAACTTAATCAAAATGGAACATGCTAAACTAAACGGACTGGTGGGGTTAGGTAGGAAACACTTAACCAACTTAGCATGTTGGCTAGAGATAGAAAACCTAGTAACGGGGGACCCTTTTCAGCAGTAACCCTAAAAGGTGTATCAGGATACCCTGAAACTAGGCAGGGTGGGGCACGATTACTGGGCTGATTGTAAGAGGTCAAAGCGACGGCGGTGGTGTAGCAGTGTAGGTTCTAACGGAGTGCGGGCGTGCACACACTCCGGCGCAGAAAATTAAGGCACTGGACACCAGTAGCATACCTGTGCACTCTAAGGTTGTGTCGGGTTGCCACTATGGGACTTGATACACCCCATGGTGGGACCAGCATAGGTAACTACAACATCGGGGGCCGTAAGACACATGTAACTATGCGAGTAGGAGCCGATCATCATTGAATGGATCACATCACCCTGATTATGGGGTGCCAATTGGAAACTAGTTTATATGGGTTCAGAGATTAACATGGGGTACGATAGTATATTCGACCCTAGATAACTTAACCAAGTTCATAGTGCCTTTCCACTTCTTGCTATTACTTATCATACCCAGTTCTTTATTCATAGACAAAGTAGTACTAGACTTACTCAGGCTTTATGTCTGACTCTATTTTTCTTTCGTCTTCTTTCTTCCGTTCCCCCCCCCCCAGGTCCTCAGGGAGGGAACACAGCAGCTTGATCAGCCTCAACATCCAGCTTGAAGAAGAGAAATGTATTGCTTGGACTTTCCTGTTTTGAACTATGGCTTTGGACAATCCACTATGGGGCTTTTGCAGTTTATCTATGTTTTATTTATGCTTCTTTAAATAATGTACTCAAGACAGATTATGAAAGTGTTATGTTATGTTTTTTTGGAAAGGATGTTGTTGTAACACGTATTTGACATTATGAAATAAAGTTTGTTGTTCTTCCGCTGTTTTACAAATATGTGTTCTTATATCTGTCTTGTATATCTGTGACTTGTACTTATAAACCTCCACCAAAATTAGGGCATTCCCTTTGAGAGTGACCCTAATGGAGGTGGGGTGTTTCACTTGGTATCAGAGCATAGGTTTACCAGATAAGATAAAAAGTTTTGAAAAATTATTTTCAAAGGAAATTTAAAGAAGCATTTTTAAAAGAAAAATATTATTTTATTTTTAAAAGGCAAAGTCCACTCCCCAAAGCCGTAGGTACTATCTCTTATCCTTCGTTTTGAATCTATCCTTTTTGTTTCAGCATGTCCCAAGAACTTAACTTGCCTGAAGGGGTGCCAATACCTGGTTGGTGTAGACGGTTCTTAGAAGCAAGGGCCACTCAGCCAGGTCCTACCGTTCCTCCTCCCCCAGCTGAAGGAAATCATCCAGCTGCAGCAGCACCTTTTCCTCCACCTCCTCCTCGGGGAAACACTTTTGCTAAGATATGTAAAGATTTTAAAGCCATGGGAGGAAGGGATTTCCATGGAACTGAGTCCTTCGTAGCAGCTAGAAATTGGCTGAAAGAAACGGAGGACCTATTCATCATCTTTGAGGTAGAAGATAGACAAAAAGTACAATTGGCGGTATGGCTATTGAAGGGCGAGGCTTCCTACTGGTGGGAAGTCACTAATGCTGAAAGACCAGTGGGGACATGGGAGGACTTTAGGGCAAGGTTTGAGACCAAATTTCTCTCAGATGCAGAAAGGAGTTTGCAGTTGGAGAAATTCCTATTTCTTAAGCAAGGAGACAAGACTGTTAGAGAGTATGTGAATCAGTTTGATGAGCTGGCTAGGTTTGGGCTTGACCTAGTCAATACCCCACACAAGAAGGCTCTCCGTTTCGTCAAAGGGTTAAATGAGCCATTACACAGTTTGGCCATGACCCATATACCCATGGGGGCCACGTATGAAAGATTGGTGCAAATGGCATTGCTGAATGAGGAGGATAAGGGCAAGAAGGAGATGAAGGCAGAAAGCTCTCAAGGGAAGAAAAAAGGTTTGCAGCCCAAGAAGACAGACTTTAAGAAGGGCGGGAAAGGCAGCAAAGAGAAGAGGAAGTGCAATTTCTGTGGCAAAGTGGGGCACTTAGTAAAGGACTGCCGGAAAAAGAAGGCCAAGGAGAATGGTGGGTGCTTTTCATGCGGTCAGACAGGCCACAGGGCTAAGGACTGCCCAAGGAAACGAGGACAGGGGCAGGGCGCTGGATCCACCCCAGGGGCACAGGTTCATGTGCTAGAAGCGCCACCATTGCAACAGCGAGGTATAAATACTTCTGTAGAAAGTGTAGTTTATCTTTACGATCACCCCGTTCGCACTTTATTTGATTCCGGCGCATCACACTCCTTTATCTCGTCTGCTTTAGTAGAATCTCTGCACCTAGAAACTAGTATGGTAGAGGACCCCTTAATTGTTTCAAACCCAATTGGGGGCCCAGCTCATTTGTCTATGATCTGTGTGGGATTGAAAATTTCTATCCTAAGTGTTGAATTTCAATGTAGTGCCTTTGTTTTGGGCTTTTCGGGGTATGGTTTGATTTTGGGTATGGATTGGCTATCCAGTAATGGGGCCATCCTTGATTGTGAGAAAAGGGTTGTTAGGCTCCTAACCCAGCTCGGTAATACTTTGGAAATTTCTTGTAATCCCTCGTATGCGGTTATGCTTAGTTATCTTGAATCGCTAGATGCCTCTGTTGAAAACTTGCAATCAGTTAGAGTGGTCCGGGAATATCCGGATGTCTTCGAAGAGGTGAAGGGCTTGCCTCCGAAGCGGGAAATAGACTTCCACATATATCTAGTAGATAATGCAAAGCCCGTTGCGTTGCCCGTTAGACATATGGCTCCACGAGAAAGGAAAGAGCTCAGTAAACAGATTAAAGAGCTTCTAGAAAAGGGGTTCATTAGGAGGAGCATTTCAGAATGGGGCGCTCCGATGGTGTTCGCTACAAAGGCGGATGGTTCACTCCGTCTATGTGTTGACTATAGGGAGCTCAACAAGCTAACGAAAAAGAATAGGCACCCTCTCCCTAGAATTGACGATTTATTTGATCAGCTTGTAGGAGCGTCTGTTTTCTCCCAACTCGATTTAGCAACCGGTTTTCATCAGCTAAGGGTGGCTGAAGATAGCATCGATAAAACGGCGTTCAGAACCCCAGACGGTTTCTTTGAATGGCTTGTCATGCCTTTCGGCTTGACAAATGCACCTGCTTACTTCGTGGACCTGATGAGTAGGGTATTTAGAGATTTCCTCAACAAATTCGTAGTGGTCTTCGTAGATGATATCCTTATCTTCTCAAAGAGTGAAGAGGAACATGCTCAGCACCTAAGGGCAATCATGGAAACTTTACGAGTCCATCAACTAAAAGCCAAATTCTCCAAATGCCACTTTTGGAGAGAAGAGGTGAGGTTCCTTGGGCACATAGTATCCAAACAAGGGTTAGCGGTGGACCCTGCGAAGGTAGTGGCGGTACAGGATTGGAAGACACCAAGGAATGCGACTGAGGTCCGAAGCTTTCTAGGACTAGCGGGTTTCTATCGAAAATTTATAAGGGATTTTGCGAAAATCTCAGCTCCGCTCACGAAATTGACCAAGAAGAATCTAGTGTTTAACTGGGATTTGGATTGCGAATTTGCTTTCCAACGACTAAAAAGGGCTCTTACAACAGCCCCAGTTTTGACGCTGCCAGATGGGAGCAAGATGTTCACTGTTTATACGGATGCATGTGGCACAGGGCTAGGCGCCGTCTTAATGCAAGAAGGAAGGGTAGTAGCTTATGGCGGAAGGCAATTGAAGGTGCACGAAAAGAACTACCCAACCCACGATCTTGAGTTAGCCGCCATCGTCTTTGCACTCAAGTCTTGGCGACACTATCTCCTAGGTGAGAAGTTCGAACTTTACACTGACCATAAATCGTTGAAATATCTTTTCTCGCAGAAGGATCTTAACTTGAGGCAACAAAGATGGATGGAGTTTCTTGCCTCGTACGATTTCGAAATCTCCTATACTCCGGGCAAAGGCAACGTAGTGGCAGACGCGTTGAGCCGAAAGAAATTGACCCTAAGCCCGTTGTTTGTTGAAAGACAAAGCCTAGAGTTTATAGCCAGTTTCGACTTTAGGCCCTCCTCCGATTTCGTACCAGGCTTGCTAGCATCTCTCGAAGTGCGCCCAACTTTAGTGGATTCAGTAGGGGCAGCACAACGCGAAGACCCTCAGCTTGTGGAAATAATTGATAGTCTAATTAGGGGTGAGACTTCAAGTCACCTCAACCGATACTCCATCGACGATAGGGGTTTGCTAAGGCGAGACGGAAGACTATGCGTCCCACAGACGAAAGATTTAGTAAAGAAGGTTCTCGAGGAAGCACATCACTCCAAGATGACGATACACCCAGGCGGAGATAAAATGTACAAAGACATAAAAAGGACTTTCTTCTGGAACGGCATGAAAAAGGACGTGGCAGAATTCGTTTCCAAGTGTATGGTGTGCCAACAGGTTAAAGCGGAACAGAAAAAGCCTGGCGGACTACTACATCCTCTGGAGATCCCGCAGTGGAAGTGGGATAGCATCTCAATGGACTTCATCGATGGGCTGCCTAGGTCTAGGAGAGGCAACACTAGCATTTGGGTAATAGTGGATAGGCTTACTAAAAGCGCCCACTTTTTACCCGTCAAAAGTAAAAGAACTGCCTCATCCCTAGCATCACTGTACCTCAAGGAAATCGTTCGACTCCATGGAATACCATCTAGCATTGTTAGTGACCGAGACCCCATCTTCACCAGCGAGTTTTGGCGGAGTCTGCAAGAAGCAGTAGGAACGCAGTTATGCTTGAGCACAGCCTATCATCCCCAAACCGACGGTCAAACAGAGAGAGTAAATAGAGTTTTGGAAGACCTCTTAAGACTATGCGTCCTCGACTTCGGAGGGACATGGGAAGACCACCTTCCTTTGGTGGAATTTGCCTACAACAACAGCTATCAAGCAACCATAGGAATGGCGCCCTTCGAAGCTTTATATGGAAGACCGTGCCGATCGCCCACTTGTTGGTGGGAGTCCACGGATAAGCTTATACTTGGACCAGATATGATCTGAGAGACTTCAGAGAAAGTAGACTTAATACGAAGAAGGATGAAGACGGCCCAAGACAGACAAAAGTCCTATGCCGACAAGAGGAGAACCGACCTTGAATTCGAAGTTGGAGACAGAGTTTTTCTCAAGGTATCACCGCTAAGGAACGTTGTTCGTTTTGGAGCCACAGGAAAGCTAGCACCAAGGTTCGTAGGGCCATTCCCTATTATCAAGAAAATTGGGAAAATGGCCTATAGATTAGAGCTACCCGAGAAGTTGGCTGGAGTCCACAACGTTTTTCACGTTTCACATCTCCGAAAATGTCTGCATGAGTCAGCTGAAGTAGTAGAGCCAAACATCCTCGAAGAGGCCGAAGTGGAACGCGAAGCAACCATAAGAAGAGTTCCAACCCGCATCTTAGGAACGGAAGTGAAGAAGCTACACAACCGCGAAGTCAAGCTCGTCAAAGTCCAGTGGAGCGACGCCGAGGGAGACGCGACTTGGGAAACTGAAGCTAAAATCCGTACAGCCTACCCTTTTCTGTTCGAGGGTACATCCTTGATCTTTCTCTTTCCTTAAGTTGCGCTTCTATCTTTTTAGGTATATTTCCTCGACCGTATCTTTTAGATAGAATCTTTTTGGATGGAAACATGTAGTTGAAACATGTTATGTATGAATGGTTGCAAGTGGTTGCAAGTGATTGCTAGTGGTTGCTCGTGGTTGCATATACACATACAATCTAGGTATTAGATCGGCTCAGTCACTTCATATTGCATATGCATATATGTTTGCATTCGAATGTGGTTGAATTTTTATGTGTTGTGATATGGATGCTGCATTTGTATTGAATGATTGTGCACTCATGTAGAATCATGAATAGGAAAATTCGCATACATAATGGATTCATGGCACTTACATAATCCGCATTAAGGAGGTCAACTGAATCAGTAGACCGCCTGATTTTGCATTAGATAAGTACATGTACACACACACTTCGCATATGATCATGAAGCATTAGAAGTCTTTTAAGGACAATGGATGCTCGTGTTTGATGGGTGAGTAGATGGATGATTGGATGGTAGGATATACATTCCTCCTAACTTGAAGATTTCGGGGACGAAATCCTTTTAAGTGGGGGAGAATGTAACACCCCGAAAATTCTATAACTGTGAAATTCATGAATTAGAGTATAATCAAATTCAAATCAAAGAACTAAGGGAAACGGGATACGCCATTGCGTTCGTCTCGGAAAAATACGCAGAATAGAGTCCGAGTTTTCGAAAAACGGAGTCCGTATGAAGAAGATATGGCCTTCGGAAGTTTTGAATTAAATTTAAAATTCAAACAGAATTAAATAATTAAATATTCCGAAGTGGGGCCCATTGGGCCAGGGTGGAAGAACACCCGCCTGGGCCACCCAGGTCGACTGGGCTGTCGACCTGGGCTACCCATGTCGACAGGGCTGTCGACAGCCCTGTCGACAGGGGTATCGACCTGGTCGAGCCCAGTCAACCTGGCTGGCCAGGTCGGTGTGTGGTCGAATTTCTGTGGTCTGCTTTGTCATTAGGGCTAGGTGGCGGGTTTTTATTGGTCTCTCTTCCTAATGAATGGCTACGATCTAACCTAGCAACATCAATGGTCCTAATCAATTCCTAACCTCTATATAAACAACCCTAGACTAAACCCTAATCTATTCATTCAAATTGAGAACATAGCCGCCATGTTGCTGAGGAACGACTAAGAGTAGCCGCCAACTAGAGAGAGAGGATTAGGAAGAAAGTTCTAAAGCCTAAAGCAATTCAAGCAACCTAAAGCTAATCAATTCAACAAAGGAATCGTGTCTCTTAATTAGAGAATTCGCCGCAACCATTGTAAGTAGAGTATTACTTTGGTATGAATAAACAATTGTGTTGATGTGTATGCTTGAATTGTGGCAGTAAAAGTAATTCATACTTATGCGTTCTTATCAATTTGTATACGTTTGGATATTCTTGAATTATGTTATAAAGAACTACATGCGGTAGTTCTAAGCAAGAAAACGTTTGAAATATTGCGCAAATTATGTAATCTATGTTGAAGCTACATGTATGTAGTTGATTGAAATTCATGCAAGTTTGGGGCTTTATTATTATGCCATCATGATGTATATTTGTATGTAATTAAAACAAGTTTGGTTATAGTTCATATGAAATTATGTTGAGAATTAGGCATCATGTATTAAGTCATGCTTTTGCAAACTTATGAATATGGCTAGGCTATGAATGATATTTGGCATAATTGAAATCCATGTTAGTTCTATATTGTTAAAATGACATATGTAAGACATGGTTAGGTTAGACTCAAAAATCCCCTTTTTGCAAGTTTAAAGCAAACACCATGATTAGGAATATTTATGCATAAGTAAGTTTATACCGTTGTTATGTGATTAGACTTAAACCATGATTAAGTTGAATTATGCTTTTGTATTGGTAACAAAGTATCCCCTTTGTAAACATGTAGAAACCTTATGAACATGACATGTTTATGTTTATGCCATGAACAAAATTTAACCTTACTTATGCCATGCTTATGTTTGACATTATGCCTAAATAAAAATATAGATTCATGTGGTAGTTAAACCTATGCAAGTTCACATGCTTTGATTCATGTCACCTATGTTACCACTATGCAAGTACACCAATTTCTATTTTATATTACCAACGTCATATGCAAGTTCATGCGCTCACCTTCCCCTCTTTGTGTATACGCCATAAGCCTCCCCTTTTCGCATGGCTAAATTGGGCTTTAAAAGGCTAAGCCCAATATATATATAAACGGACGTGTAAAACGGGGGAAAATAACGTTGGGTTAAAAATAAATTAATGAATGAAAATATAAAATAGAAGGGCCCAAATTCAAGAATGGGTTGGGCCCGTGATTTGGTGTAACCTTTACACCATTAACTTAATAATGGGCCGCAAATATTTACATATAAATAAAGAAGAATGACAAGATATGTAAATGTAGAACAAACGATGTGTTTAACCCGAGGTTGGATTGAGTTGTGATGTAAACCTGCCCGGAACCGCCCGGCTGTCCAGTAGTCACAACAATACCTATCCAATGTGGGAGGTTAAACATGGAGCCCAGCAGGGACCCGAGGTTAGACTGAGTTGTGGCGTAAGACTGCCCGGAACCAACCGGCAACAGGCAGCCACAACAATACCTGTCTAATGTGAGAGGTCAGGGCCTTAATAAGACAATTAAGGCTGAGTCAGGATTGTTAGGATTAAGTGGACTAAAAACTTAATCAAAATGGAACATGCTAAACTAAACGGACTGGTGGGGTTAGGTAGGAAACACTTAACCAACTTAGCATGTTGGCTAGAGATAGAAAACCTAGTAACGGGGGACCCTTTTCAGCAGTAACCCTAAAAGGTGTATCAGGATACCCTGAAACTAGGCAGGGTGGGGCACGATTACTGGGCTGATTGTAAGAGGTCAAAGCGACGACGGTGGTGTAGCAGTGTAGGTTCTAACGGAGTGCGGGCGTGCACACACTCCGGCGCAGAAAAATAAGGCACTGGACACCAGTAGCATACCTGTGCACTCTAAGGTTGTGTCGGGTTGCCACTATGGGACTTGATACACCCCATGGTGGGACCAGCATAGGTAACTACAACATCGGGGGCCGTAAGACACATGTAACTATGCGAGTAGGAGCCGATCATCATTGAATGGATCACATCACCCTGATTATGGGGTGCCAATTGGAAACTAGTTTATATGGGTTCAGAGATTAACATGGGGTACGATAGTATATTCGACCCTAGATAACTTAACCAAGTTCATAGTGCCTTTCCACTTCTTGCTATTACTTATCATACCCAGTTCTTTATTCATAGACAAAGTAGTACTAGACTTACTCAGGCTTTATGTCTGACTCTATTTTTCTTTCGTCTTCTTTCTTCCGTTCCCCCCCCCCCAGGTCCTCAGGGAGGGAACACAGCAGCTTTATCAGCCTCAACATCCAGCTTGAAGAAGAGAAATGTATTGCTTGGACTTTCCTGTTTTGAACTATGGCTTTGGACAATCCACTATGGGGCTTTTGCAGTTTATCTATGTTTTATTTATGCTTCTTTAAATAATGTACTCAAGACAGATTATGAAAGTGTTATGTTATGTTTTTTTGGAAAGGATGTTGTTGTAACACGTATTTGACATTATGAAATAAAGTTTGTTGTTCTTCCGCTGTTTTACAAATATGTGTTCTTATATCTGTCTTGTATATCTGTGACTTGTACTTATAAACCTCCACCAAAATTAGGGCATTCCCTTTGAGAGTGACCCTAATGGAGGTGGGGTGTTTCACCTGATAAAAGTTTTTGAAACTATGTTCAAAAAGAAGTTTAAAGAAGCATTGTTTTTAAGAAAAAGCCTTGTTTCTAAAAGGCATAATTCCCCAAAAGCCATATGCACTATCTCTCTATCCTTTGTCTTGAATACTTTCCTTTTTGTTCCAGCATGTCTGGAGATCTTAACCTTCCAAAAGGAGTACCGATACCCGGCTGGTTCCGAAGGTACATAGAGGCTAGGGCCAATGGTGCGAGCCCAGCAGATATTCCTCCTCCCACAATGGCAGCAGTTCCTCCACCTCCTCCTCCTCCTCGGGGAAATACTTTTGCTAAGACATGTAGAGACATCAAGGCTATGGGTGGAAAGGACTTTTATGGAACTGAATCCTTTGTAGTAGTAAGGAACTGGCTGAAGGAGACCGAAGACTTGTTCGTCATCTTTGAAGTTGACGACAGGCAAAAGATACAGCTAATAATGTGGTTGCTTAAAGATGAAGCTTCCTATTGGTGGGAAGTTACCCATGCTGAGAGGCCAGTGGAGACTTGGGAAGATTTCAGGATGAGGTTTGAGATAAAATTCCTCTCCCAAGCTGAAAGAAGCCTGCAAATGGAGAAGTTCCTAACTCTTAAACAAGGAAGTATGACAATCAAGGAGTACGTCAATCAGTTTAATCAGCTGGCCAGATTTGGGTTGGATTTAGTAAACACCCAACACAAGAAGACCCTTCGCTTCGTCAAAGGTTTGAATGAGCCTTTACACAGCCTTGCAATGACCCATATACCCATGGGAGCAACTTATGAAAGCTTGGTGGACATGGTGCTGCTACACGAGGAAGATAAAGGAAAGAAAGAGGCAAAGGTGGAAGTGCCTCAAGAAAAGAAAGAGGGTTTACAGGCTAAGAAGACAGACTTCAAGAAAGGCGGGAAGAACAACAAAACCCGTGAAAAGAGAAATTGCAATTTCTGTGGCATTGTGGGACATATAGCAAAAGACTGCAAGAAGAAGAAGGCAAAGATGAATGTGGGTTGTTTCCATTGTGGAGAGACTGGACACTTTGCTAAGGACTGCCCAAAGAAGCGGGGGCAGGGACAGAGGACTGGATCCACCTCCGGGGGACAGGTTCACGCGCTGGTGGCACCTCCACAGGAACGAGGTAGAAATATTTCTGTAGAAATCTTAGTTTATCTATATGATCATCCAGTTCGCACTCTCTTTGATTCTGGTGCATCACACTCCTTTATTTCATCTGCTTTAGTAGAATCTCTGCACCTAGACACTAGTATGGTAGAAGATTTCTTGGTTGTTTCAAATCCAATTGGGGGCTCGGCTTATTTGTCGATGGTTTGCTTGGATTTGAAAATCTCAATTCTAAGTGTCGAATTTAGATGTAGTGCCTTTGTTTGGGTCTTCTCAGGATATGGACTGATCTTAGGCATGGACTGGTTATCCAGTAATGGTGCCATTCTTGATTATGAGAAAAGAGTGGCTAGGCTCTTGACTCGGCTCGGTAACACTCTAGAAATTTCTTGTAATCCCTTGAATGTTGTTATGCTTAGTTATCTAGAGTCGTTTGACACTTCTGTTGAGAATTTGCAGTCGGTTAGGGTGGTCCGGGAATATCCAGATGTCTTTGAAGAGGTGAAAGGCTTACCTCCGAAGCGGGAAATAGACTTCCGCATATATCTTGTCGATAATACAAAGCCCGTAGCTCTGCCTGTTAGACACATGGCTCCAAAGGAGGGAAAGGAGCTCAGTAATCAAGTTAAGGAGCTTCTCGAGAAGGGGTTTATAAGGCGGAGTATCTCGGAATAGGGTGCTCCAGTGGTGTTCGCTACCAAAACAGATGGTTCATTACGTCTTTGTGTGGACTATAGGGAGCTAAACAAGATGACTAAAAAGAATAGACACCCACTTCCCAGAATAGACGATTTGTTTGATCAGCTTGTAGGTGCGTCGGTCTTCTCCCAACTTGATCTAGCTACTGGGTTCCATCAGTTAAGGGTAGCTGAAGATAGTATTGATAAAATGTCGTTCAGAACCCCAGATGGTTTCTTCGAGTGGCTTGTCATGCCTTTCGGTTTGACAAACGCACCTGCTTATTTCGTGGACCTAATGAGCAGGGTGTTCAGAGAATTCCTCAATAAGTTCGTGGTGGTCTTCGTAGACGATATTTTGATCTTCTCAAAGAATGAGGAAGAACATGCTCAACATCTGAAGGAGATCATCGAAACTCTTCGAGTTCATCAGCTAAAAGCCAAATTCTCCAAGTGCCACTTTTGGAGAAAAGAATTAAGATTTCTTGGACATATAGTGTCCAAAGAGGGGTTAGCTGTGGACCCCGCGAAAGTGGTGGCAGTGCAAGATTGGAAGACACCAAGGAATGCAACCGAAGTCCGAAGCTTTCTTAGGCTAGCCGGTTTTTACCGAAAGTTCATTAGGGATTTCGCGAAAATCGCAGCTCCACTCACAAGGCTAACAAAGAAGAATCTGGCGTTCGCTTGGGATCTGGATTGCGAGTTTGCTTTCAAACGATTAAAAAGGGCTCTCACAACAGCCCCAGTTCTGACTTTGCCGATGGAAGCAAGATGTTCACCGTATACACGGATGCTTGTGGTACGTGACTAGGCGTTGTTCTGATGCAAGAAGGGAGGGTAGTAGCTTATGGTGGAAGACAATTGAAAGTGCATGAAAAGAACTACCCAACCCACGATCTTGAGTTGGCCGCCATTGTCTTTGCGCTTAAGTCTTGGCGCCATTATCTCCTAGGTGAGAAGTTCGAATTATATACTGACCATAAATCGTTGAAATATCTCTTCTCGCAGAAAGATCTTAACTTGAGGCAACAAAGGTGGATGGAGTTCCTTACCTCATATGATTTCGAGTTTTCCTATACTCCTGGCAAAGGCAACGTAGTAGCAGACGCGTTGAGCAGAAAGAAGCTGACCCTAAGCCCTCTCTTTGTAGAAAGGCAAAGCTTGGAGTATATAGCCAGTTTTGACTTTAGGCCCTCCTTTGATTTTGTACCTGGTTTATTGGCATCCTTAGAAGTACGGCCTACTCTTTTAGACTCAATAGGGGCCGCACAACGTGAAGACCCTCAGCATGTGGATGTGATTGATAAACTAATTAGGGGTGAAACTTCCAGTCACCTCAATAGGTACTCCATCGATGATAAGGGTTGGCTGAGACGGGATGGAAGACTATGCGTCCCACAAGCAAGGGATTTAGTAAAGACGGTTCTCGAGGAAGCACATCATTCCAAGATGACAATACACCCAGGTGGGACCAAGATGTACAAGGACATAAAGAGAGTTTTCTATTGGAGCGGCATGAAGAAGGACGAGGCAGATTTCGTTTCTAAGTGCGTGACATGCCAACAGGTCAAGGCGGAACAAAAGAAGCCTGGAGGACTGCTTCATCCTCTAGAAGTCCCGCAATGGAAGTGGGATAGCATTTCAATGGACTTCATTGATGGGTTGCCTAGGTCAAGAAGAGGCAATACTAGCATTTGGGTAATAGTGGACAAGCTTACTAAAAGCGCCCACTTTATACCTATCAAGAGTAGAAGGAGTGCCTTGTCTCTAGCTTCCCTTTATCTCAGGGAAATAGTTCGACTCCATGGAATAGCCTCCAGCATAGTGAGTGACAGAGATCCCATCTTTACGAGCGAATTTTGGCGGAGTCTGCAAGAAGCTGTAGGCACACAGTTATGCTTGAGCACGACCTATCACCCCCAAACTGATGGTCAGACGGAAAGGGTGAATAAAGTATTAGAAGATCTTTTGAGACTATGAGTTCTGGACTTCAGAGGGACATGGGAGGATCATCTTCCTTTAGTTGAATTCGCCTACAACAACAGTTACCAAACCACCATCGGTATGGCGCCCTTCGAAGCTCTATATGGAAGACCGTGCCGATCACCAACTTGTTTGTGGGAGTCTACCGACAAGCTTATACTTGGGCCAGACATGATTAGAGAGACTTTAAAAAAAGTGGACTTGATACGAAGGAGAATGAAGACGGCCCAAGATAGACAGAAATCCTACGCCGACAAAAGAAGGACCGACCTTGAGTTTGAGGTTGGGGACAAGGTTTTCCTTAAGGTATCTCCTTTAAGGAACGTCGTTCGCTTTGGATCCGCAGGAAAGCTAGCACCAAGATTTGTAGGACCATTCCCTATCATAGAGAAGATTGGGAAAATGGCTTATAGAGTAGAGCTGCCTGAAAGATTGGCTGGAATTCACAACGTCTTTCACATTTCTCATCTCCGAAAATGTCTACATGAATCTGCGGAAGTGGTGGAGCCAAGCATTCTAGAAGAAGCCGAAGTGGAACGCGAAGCAACTGTGAGGAGAATTCCAACCCAAATCTTAGGAACTGAAATCAAAAAGCTACGCAACCGCAAAGTCAATTTCGTTAAAGTTCAGTGGAGCGACGCCGAGGAAGACGCGATTTGGGAAACTAAGGACAGAATACGCGTGGCCTACCCTTTTCTTTTTGAGGGTACATCTTTGATTTCTCTTTTTCCTTAAGTTGTGCTTGTATCTATATTTTTAGGTATATCTCCTCGATATTATCCATTATCCTTAGGTAGAAACCCTTTTTGATGTAAACATGTAATTGAAACATGTTATGATTGATGGCTGCAAGTGGTTGCAAGTGGTTGCTCGTGGATGCATATACACACAAAACCTAAGTTTTAGATCGTCTCAGTCACTTCATATTGCATATGCATATATGTATTCATATTTGTATGTTGTTGAAACTTGATATGTTGTCATATGACTATCGCATTTGTATGGATAGTTGCGCACTCATGTAGAATTATGAGTAGGGAAAAATTTGCATACATAATAGATTCATGGCACTTACATGATTCGCATTAAGGAGGTCAACTGAATTAGTAGACCGCCTAATTTTTGCATTAGATAAGGACATATACCACACTATGCATATGATCATGAAGCATTAGAAGTCTTTTAAGGACAATGGACGCCTGTGTTTGTTGGTTGAGTAGATGGACGATCGGATGTTAGGACTTACGTTCTCCTAGACTTGAAGATTTCGGGGACGAAATCCTTTAAGGAGGGGAGAATGTAACACCCCGAATTTTCTATTAACTGTAAATTAACAAATTATAGTATAATTAATTATAAATGAAAGAATTAAGGGAAACGGGTTACGCCTTGCGCTCATCTCGGAATTTTGCCTGAGATAGAGTCCGAGTTTGCATGAATCGGACTCCGTATGAAGGAGTTATGACCTCCGGAAGTTTCAGAATTCGATTTAAAATTCAAAACGGTTCAAATGAAGTTCAAAATTCGATAAACAGACTCAAACTGGTCTGGGCGGGAAAATTCCCGCCCAGGCACCAGGTCGACCTGGGGGTCGACCTGGGTGACCAGGTCGACCATAGGGTCGACCTGGGGGTCGACCTGCCAGCCGACCTGGTTTGGCCCTGGTTGGCCTGGTCGGTTTCTGGTCGAATTTCTGAGCTTGGTTATGTCACTAGGGCTGAGTTGTCACATTCTGGTTGGCTCCTCTCAAAGTGAATGGTCTAGATTCATCTATGATCATCTGACGGCTCAAATCAATCTGAAATTCTATATAAACAACTTAAGTCTCCAACCTAAATTCACACAAAAAATTAGAGACGGAGCCGCCATGCTGTTGGGAGAAAACTGAGAGGAGCTTCCACTTGTAGATAAGCTTAGGGACGATCCAAATTAAAGTTAAAACAAGAATCAAATCAACATTTGTCTACCCAAAGGAAAGCAATTCAAATTCAGAACTCAGAAATCAGAAAACAAGACCGTCGTTTGTTGTAAGTATACCGATTTTTCCGTTGTGAATAAAAGTTAGGATTTGATTCGATGTAAAATGGAAATGGAATTGTGTTATTGTATAATGACGATGGTAATTCATATCTATGTGTTGTAATGATTGTGGTATTGTGATGTTTGTGGTATAGTTGAGTTGATATTGATCCTATTGTACATTTAGAATCACATGCAAGTTGTATAGTTCATGTTGTAATCTACACCTATATGTTTATGTGATTATATAGGTTATATGTGTTATGACTGAGCTAAGGTCTCATGTTTATACTTTATGCTAAAACCTCTATGCCTAAGTTCATATACATGCTAATATGTTTGTACAAAAGTTGCAAAGTTAATAATTGGATCCATGCCAAGATCCATTTTAATACAAGTTTCATGTTATAGTAGTAAACATGATTTGGATCTAGTTCACATGTGATAAAATTATACATACTGAACATGTCATATTCTTGTCATATGCTAGTGGTGTTCGATGTTATACCTAGATCTAAACATGTCTAGGCTTATGTTGTCTAAATCATATGCTAATTCATGTGACACCTGTTTAGTTAGATTCCCCTTTTTAATACAAGTTCACATGATAAGCTGAATCCCATGATTCAGTCTATGTTGCAAATTCACATATATGTATGTTGACTATTTTGCAAGTTCACACCTATGATGTTCCTATTGACTATGCCAATAATGCCAAGTTTACACCTATGTCATGTTTATGTTAATGAATGCCAATTTTTGTGTACGCTAAATTAGGCTAAGTTTTTAGCCTAATATTATATGTTAAAAACCATGCGAACGAAAATTAGGCTAAGATTGTTAGCCTAATAATTAGACGGGGTAACATTGGGAAAATTGGTAATTATAGAAAACTTGACATAAAATATATGTAATTGGCATGTTTGTCACATCCCAAAACTGGTAGCATTTAAATGGTACAAATCCTTATACCAAAAATGTTAAACCTGGAAAGTGGGCCATAACATTTAATTGTTAACAAATTTACATATAATAAGTGATAGAGACAAATATGTAAATTTAGAAAATATGAGTATGCTTAACACGAGGTTGGATTGAGTTGTGATGTAAACCTGCTCGGACCCGCCCGGCTGTCCAGTAGTCACAACAAAACCTATCCAATATGGGTGGTTAAGCATTGAGCCCAATAAGGACCCGAGGTTAGACAGAGTTACGGTGTAAATCTGCCCGGAACCGAATGGCACATCCAGTAACCGTAACAATACCTATCTAATGTGAGTGGTCGGTGCTTTAAAAAGCTAAGGACAGACAAGTCAGGATGGTAGGGTTAAGTTAACTAAAACACTTAACCAATTCAACATGTTAATTAAACTGATGGGTGGGGTTAGGTAAATACAGACACTTAACCACTTAACATGTTTGACTAGAAAACCCTAGTAACGGGGACCCATTTCAGCAGTAACCCAATTAGGTATCATGGTACCCTGAAACTAGGCAGGGTGGGGCACGATTACTGGGCTTATTGTAAGCGGTCAAAAGCGATGGCGGTGGGTGCAATAGTGTGGGTTCTAACGAAGTGCGGGCGTGCACACACTTCGGAGAAGACAAACAGGGCACTGGGGGCACCAGTAGTATAACCTATGCATTCTAAGGATTGTGTCGGGCTACCACCGTGGGACTTGATACACCCCATGGTGGGACCAACATAGGTATCTACAATCTTTGGAGGCCGTAAGACACAGATGATTATGCGAGTAGGAGCCGATCTTTAGAGAAAAGGGGATCACTTCACCTCCATCATGGGGTGCCAGTTGGGACAATGCAAGTAGGTGCAGAGATATAGTGTGGGGTGTGTTAGTATATTCGATTCAAACAGCTTTATCTTAGTTTATGACATTTTCCTATTTCCAGTTTATATCTATCATGCCCTTTTTCTTATTCTCATATTGAAGTGTCACTAGACTTACCCGGCTTTATGTCTGACCCTATTTTCTTTCGTCTTCTTTTCTTCCGTTCCCCCCCAAGGTCCACAGGGAGGAAACAACCCAGCTTAGTCAGATTCTTTGCAAGCTTCAAGATAGTAGATGTATTGTTTGGACGCTCTTTCCTTGGCTATGGCTGTTGGACACACTCTATGGGGATTTATGCAGTTTTAATTATGTTTTATGTTTCTTTATTTAATAACCAAGACAGAAATGATGTTGTAATGTTTTGGAAGCTATTATGTGACAATTATGGAAATGTTTTGTATGAACACATATTTATGAAATAAAAAGTCTGTTGTTTTCCGCTGCTTATATATATATATATATATATGTTTATATCTGTCTTGTGTTTTATCTGTGACTTTTACTTACAAACCTCCACCAAAGTTAAGGCATTCCCTTTGTGAGTGACCTTAATGGAAGGTGGGGTGTTTCAATTTTCCACTTTGAAAATCTCGTTTAAAATCCCATTGATAAGTAACCTTAAATTAATTCTTAAAGTCTTAGCCTCGCGCCCTTTTATCAACATCATTTATAACTCTCAAGTTTAATATAAAACCCTATTTATCTCGATTCCTTCTTACTTAATTTAAATATTAAGTAAAGATTTATTTTAAGCTATCGTTTCGCTTAAAATTCTCTTTATTAACTTATTTTTATAAAACTTGGTTTAATAATAATTTCCATTCATAAACTCCTTTCTCAATTCAATAAGGTTTCAATACCAACTTCGATTACTTATTTAAATGAATTTCATCTTAATAGTAATCCCTTAAATTATTAAAATAATAATTTACTCTTCATTAATTACTATAAAAGTAGTTAAGTGATTTATTAACTAAAATCAACAGTAAATTCCTTTTAAATCCTATTAAAGTTAATCAAATATTTATTAATCTAATTTTATTAGATTAATTAAAAGTATATTAATCAAATAACTATTTCCAATTAAATTAGTTGATTCCGTCAACTCAAATTCTGATTATCTCATTAATCAACTCCAATTAACCTTTATTTTAAATTAAATAATAATGTAATTAATTTAAATAATCCCATTTAATGGTCTTTTGGAAATAATCCACCTCCTATCCGTTACTTCAATTTTTGATCTTCTAAATTTAAATCTTATTAAGAAAACATTTAATAACTACTTATAACTTAAATAATAAAGAATATACATTTATTTTCTTTATTAAACTTTTATTTAACATAATAGGTTTCAATTCTATCTTCAATTGTAAAAATAAATTTCATAACTTCATTACCATCAAAACACTAAAGGGTAAATCACATCTATAAAATGATTTATATTTTGGGCCAAATGCTGCCAATTACTCAACCAATACTGCCCATTAGTTAATATCTAAACAACCGTTGAATTTAGATTCAATAATCAACAAATAAATCCAACATCCAATCACATTGGTTAAACAGTTCATATAGTTGTAATATGAAAATAAAAATAAATTTGAGGAATCCAGTTGGATCCCTCCAACCTATTTTCCCTGCATCCAAATATATTATCTCAAATAAAATCATCTATTAAATAAACAGATATAATATTCAACAGTCAAACAATAACAGTAATCCAAACGTCCATATTTCAATTTAATACGTTTATATTATTATAAATGTAATCAACGAGGTAGGTTACCTCACTTGGGAATAATCGTTAAAAATAACGATTGGTTTAAGTTGAATCGAACGAACGTTTAATTTAATCAGTTTAGTTAACACATATATTCAGCACCCATCAACCAAATAACAATCATAGTACATAAATATTAAACCCGACTTATATAAAATATAAATGGGGTAAAACTGAGTGAGTTGAACTCACCTTGATCCATCCTTCGGTGAAACAGTTCATTTTAATTAAACTAAACAGACATTTAATTTAATTAAAACTTCAGTTGCTGCAAACTCTGACCAAATCTGCTTCGTCGTTTTGTGCTCGTCGACATGGTTCAGACATCACTTGTTTTATCCATTCTGTCAACATACGAGAACGTTATACATATTTTATGATCACGTTTTAATTTAATTTAATTATATCTTTTTTTTAAATATATTAATTTATGTTACTTCTATATGTATATAAATCATAACTATTGACCACGTAATACATTTGATTTATAATGAAAATATGATTGGTCACTTATAAACCGTTAAAAATATGATCGGTCAAGCTACAATCTTAGGCTAAGCTAAACTTAATTAGGCAAACTTTAAATATAACTAGGCGTTTAGTAATACACGATTAGGGAACACTAAATGCGATTAGGCTTATTCGATAGTTCAATCCAGGTCAGGCCATGTTGTTCGCTAATATATAACTGGCACGCTTCTTTAACTAAACTTAATAAACAGGACTAGGCCCTAAAAAAAATAGGCATGTTATACATTCTTATATATATTTATATTATTAGTTTTAAAACATATCTTACGTTAACTATAAAACTAGAATCTTTAAATATATTTAAAACTGGGCCTTACCGAAGTGTGATCCCAACAATAAAACAACCCAAACTCCTACGGTATCTATCTTCCTCACACGTTCATTTTTCTTCTTTTTTTTATCCCCACTTCTTTGGTTTGTTCTTGTTCACTGCTTCACTTCACTCTATAATACTCGAGACTACTTCCTCCACCTTCAACGCATTACACACGCTGTCCAACCCCTCCACGGCATCTTAACCAACCTCCGTGCCATCACATGTCATTCCATTCCACCCCCATGCTCGCTGCTCACACAAACTTCATCGTACCCCTTTTTGTTCCATCGGCTTCCAGCGTACCCCCCATTTTATCCCTTTTGCACGTACAGTCTTCTCCAGGCTTTATACATTTTTTTCTTTTTGCAAGAAGCTATACAACCAAGGATATCACCAAGAATCGAACTAGCAAACTCCCGAACCCAAGCCCATGCACTCCATCCTCCTCCATCTCCTATTGTCATCACCTTCTCAACTGCTATTCCTTCCATCTAAAGTTCATTTCTTCTTTATTGTTATTTTCCTACCCCGCGCGTATAATTCCTCCGCCGCACATACTGGACTTAGATATGCCACTCCATCCTGACACTGTTGTTTTCCGACCACCATCATTCGCCACAGCTGCCTTTCAGTCTCCACCGCTTCCATCCACGGACTACCCGAGTGCCATTTTGTAGCCATGCCTATCCCCATGTAGTGACCTCCTATTGTCCAGAAAACCATCACCGTTTGTATCCTCACATTCTGCTGTGTGCTCTAGGAACCAATCCACTTCTTGTTTGTCATGACTTCACAGAACCCCATGCAAACTTCACCATTTCACGAGACACTCCCCATCAATGAACGCAACTTCCCTAATTCCCTTCCTGATCGGCTTACTGTTATTTTATTATTTACGGAGACTTGAGTTCACTATAGAGAGGAAGTAGTTTTCATTTGTTTTGAGTTTTCCGAAGGTTGCGTGAGTTTGCTGAAGGGAGAAATGGCCAAGGGCAACATATATATAGGTGGAAAAATATTCTGGATATGAGCAATGTCTTTCGAGAGCTATAACGTAGGACAACGGAATTAGACCATAGGTCATGGGTTGAATTGATGGTGAGAATACGCTGCATGGAGAAGGAGGTGAAAATCTCATAATATAGGATGGGATAGAAGTAAAAGAGTAGCTGTGTTCTTTTCATGTATACGATTTAGTCTGTGCGTTTTTGCATGCTACGAGGCAAAAGGTGGGTTACGCAAGGTAGATTAGCATGTGTAGTTTGAATAGACAGCAAGTATTTTGTTTTCACATGTAGCTGGCTCGTATTGTCATAGGTAGGATGCAGCTGAAAAAAACTAGGTGGATTGCAGAGTGAGTTTTCTTTTCGTATATTAGGTTGTCTTTCAACCAAGAGAGAAATCATTAAAGCATTTGTACCTGGGCCAGGATAGAAATAGGAATAGAGTAGTTGTAAAAAACCAAGGATAAATGGTGAATCTTCACTGTTAAGTTTAGGCCTTAGCATATATTTGTTAAGGGCACCGATTTCTTAAACATTAAGTTTTTTTATTTATATACCCAGTAAATTATCTACCACGATTTAACGCTTTCTAACATTGGACGTTTAACATGCGCATGACATTCACGAATTCCAAATATGATTAAAATGGACATACCGTTACGTCTTGACATTCTGGTCCCAACAAAATTAATTTCGTTCATACTCTGTTTGCACAACGACGTTATTTTAATTCATCGGTTCACCTTTAAATTTCACGTACCGATAAAACAACTCTGATTGGCTTCAAATTGGATATCTAGCAATAACTAACTATACACATTCCAATAAAATCTGTTATGTCAAAAACAGAGATCGTTTGGAAAGAAAACTATTTTTACGGCTTATATAATATCGATTAAATATAATTAAACCCAAGACAATTCAAATTAAATAATAAAAAATTATTATTATCATATATCTACAAATAAAATATTTTACAGCTTTAAAATAAACCAATATATATTTTAAAATTCAATATCCAAGATTTCGGGTTAACAATATTCAAATTATATAGAAATTACTATTTAATTTATATAATAAACGTTATCATTTATTAACGAATTCCATGGCGACTATTCGAAAATTTGAATTGGACATAACTAACAATATATAAGCTAAAATCTTGATTTTTCTCTTCCATTAGAAAATTTTAATCAAATCGATTCAGATGATTCATATTTCACAGAATTTTGACTTAAAATGGATTATGTTTATCTAAATGAAGTTCAAATCGTAAATTATGAACTACCACGACATTACGAGCTCGATATATATATATATATAATATAAATTATACATTCAGACTTCGTTATATAAACGAATTATATATTATAAATCCATTTAAAATTCCAAATTGATATTTAAAAAAATAATTAAATATTTTACTTCCAAAAATATGAGACGTTGAAATTCCTTCCCCCTTAAAAGCATTTCGTCCCCGAAATTACTTAAGTAAGAAGAATGTTTCAGTCCCAATTATTCCCAAAATCATTATTATAAAATTATCCTTTAAAAGTTTAAGTTGAATAAATTTACGAAAAATTCTCCGGCATCTCCACTGCACTGCTCGATCAGACCAACTACAAGCGCCACTCCAGGCTTTATGTATCTCGAAAGAAAACAAACGCATACGGCTACCCAACTCAGGGGTATAAAATCAATCATTATCCAACACATAAGAAGGTTTACCTATTTGTCGAGCATTCAAATTCCAGTAGCTAAGCAAAACAATTATCAACTCATCATTTGTCAACCAACATATGCTTAACTCAATTATAATGCAAGAAATAAATACAAGGTTTTTCGGTTTTATTTCATAAATCAAATTTTATTAAAATTCATTATATTGGAATTTAGTTTTCAATTCTGTCATTAAACCGTTTATGCATTCTATTCAGGCCATCTAACCAACAATCAACAATCAATGCACAACCATAATCAATACACAACCAACCAAACTAAACCAATCAATTTATATTTTACTCAGTTTCCAAATTCCAAATTGATTTCATTTAACTCCAAAATATATTTTAACCCCAATATCCATTCTTAAATCAACTTGATTTAACTAAGTTAAGTTCCAAATCCATATTCAATTAGCTACTTAATTTTCTAATTTACTCACCTCCAATTCAAATTCTAATTCTTGTTTTATTAAAAAGTATCCATTTTCTCTTTCTAATTTCATATATGAAATATACTGGTTGCATTAAACCATTTCAAATTTTAATCCAGTTTGAATTCCATTCAATCAAACAAACAACTCAATATCTTAATAAGTTGAATAAATTATTTCTTTTCTATATAAAAATATAATTTGGGTAAAATTATTTCATTTACCCACTTTACAAAACAATATTGTGTCAATAGACAGTTCAGAAATTGAACCAATCAAATAACACAATATAAAATATTTGTATATAAAATCTACAAATACGCGCACTCAAACTCAATCTAGGGTATTACTAACCCCATCTCTATCGAATTATGCCACAGAGCCAAGGTTACTACTAAACCATTGCTCTGATACCAAATGTGACGACCCAAATTTTCGGTACCTTTTGAGCTGACCAAAGAAAAACAGTCCAACCCAAATTGTACAGGAAACCTAGATGCCATTAAAAAGAATTTAGAGGGTGAGATAAGAAAGAAAAATTAGAGTAGAAGAATAAGAAGAAGAACTAATACAACAAAATCAGAGTCTAACTTCGCAGTGGAACAAAATATAATATAAAAATAAATCTTTATTAAGAGCTTGAAATAATTACTTACAATCATCAGAGTACATCAACACATCTGGACAGTTATAATAATCTGTCCTCATATACCCTACATAGCAGAATAAATATTAATACGTCTGAACTCCTCCAGCACGCCTTTTGAACTTCGTAGTATCCAATAACCTGAACCTGTAAAACCCGGGCTAACCCGAGCATTACAAACGCCGGATCAGTCTGGTGAACCAGAGTGAGAAAACTCGCTAAGTTTATAATATCATCCAACTTGATTTTAAAGTTGACAAGTCTTGTCTGAAAGAAAAGAATAATCGTAAGACCAATCCACACATAACCACAAACGGTTTTTATCTTACGATAACCCAAAACAAATTGAAATCATATATATATATATATATCTTTGTATGTTATAATAGTGTCTAAATACAAATAAATAACAATCTAACGGAATGCTTGCATCTCAAGCTCCACATACATAGTATACAATCGAAACCACGAGTGCTTATTGGAGATTGGATTCCGACTATGACAAGGTATGGAACCATCTTCCGATAGTGTATCTCTAGAGGGGAATACACTGGGTTCAACTAAAATGTCTTGCAACTCAGCCACACATGACCGATCACTCATTTTGCTTGAGTGTATCGAATGTATATCACCAACGGTTGGGATCAGCAACCGTTTCCAAAAAAGTGACAACATCGAATATAATAAAGAATGAAATGGATTTTCTCTAGATAGGTGATTATACACCCTACTTAGGAGCGACCCACTTAGCCATGCTGCCTACCCGATTTTTGTCATTCCCTGGTTGTGAGGCTTGAGGTTTGAGTTACCATTTCAAGATAGCACACCACCATTCACTTTAAATGCCACATCGTCAGATCTGCCAAATCACTAATTGATGCCGACAAAAATTCCCTGGGGGTTAGCTATCACCAACAGGAGTACATTTGAAGAAATCATTGTATGTGACTCTTAAGAAATATTCTATCAGACATTCATCCATACATGTCATCCAGGAACAGGATGAACCGAAGGCACTCTCCTATCACATCATAGGAATCACCCTATGGATTGGTAGCGAGTAGTCCTTGAAAATCCGTAGATTTCAACCATGACAGAGTCACAGTATATCTCTGGCCGTTAAACCAGAGATTATAAGTTATTCTACCATTTTATGAAGATCCATGGTCTTCAATTTATTCATCTCGATTAGTATATGAAATCATCACATTTACGTATTTATTTGTTAGAATGGTTTTTGAATATAAATTTGATCCCGATCTTTCCATATCAACAATCGTATTGGCCAGATTTGATAGTCGGTTATTTAATTATCAAATAAACAATCATTCGATTATGGAAATAAAACGAATTTGCCGGTTTAGTACTCAACAACACTTGGCCCTTTTAATAATTAACGTATGGTTAACTAAACTTCTAAATCTCTTAATCTTATAAAAACAGTATTTACTTCTAAATTTAATATACTAATATCCTCAAAACCATTTCATTTCAATATTTAGGAAAAAAATTCTTATAATTATAACCCATTTCCCATTTTCTATTATTTCAAAACATAAGTTACAACATCGTTGCTACGTTTCTATACTCCAAAAATCATTAGTATCTAACCGTCAATTTGCAAGCGAATAATCCCGTAAGTATCAACCTCGAAGACCGAAATCAACATCAGATCAGTACTTAGAAGATCACTCAACTTAACAATCTTCAGTTAGGTTCTAATTCTTATCTTACTTGCCATCAACCCATTATGTTCCACTTTTATTCATTTAATCATTTTCCACTTTGAAAATCTCGTTTCAAATCTCGTTGTTAAGTAATATTAAATTAAACCTTAACGTCTTTGCCTCACGCCCTTTTATCAACATCGCTTATAACTCTCAGGTTTAATATAAAACACTATTTATCTCGATTCCTTATTATTTAATTTAAATATTAAGTAAACACTTACTTTAAGCTATCGTTTGGCTTAAAATTCCTTTTATTAACTTATTTTATAAAACCCGATTTTATAATAAATTTCGTTCATAAACTCCTTTCTCAATTCAATCAGGTTTCAGTACCAACTTCAATTACTTATTTAAGTGAATTCCATTTTAATAGTAATCCCTTAAATTATTAAAATAATAATTTACTCATTGTTAATTACTATAAAAGTAGTTAAGTGCTTTATTAACTAAAATCAATAGTAAATTCTTTTTAAATCTTATTAAAGATAATCAAATATTTATTAATCTAATTTTATTATATTAATTAAAAGTATATTAATCAAATAAAAGTTTCTAATTAAATTAGTTGACTTCGTCAACCCCAACTCTGATTATCTCGTTAATCAACTCCAATTAGCCTTTCTTTTAAATTAATTAATAATATAATTAATTTAAATAACTCCATTTAATTATCTTTTGGAAATAATCCACCTCCTATTGGCTACTTCAATTTCTGCTCTTCTGAATTTAAATCTTATTAACAAAACATTTAATAACTACTTATAACTTAAATAATAAAGAATAAAAGAATAAACATTTATTTTCTTTATTAAACTTTTATTTAACATAATATATTTTAAATCTATCTTCAGTTGTAAAAATAAATTTCATAACTTCATTACCATCGATACACCAGACGGTAAATCACATTTATAAAACGATTTATATTTCGGGCCAAATGCTGCAAATTACTCAACCGATACTGCCCATTGGTTAATATAAAAACAACCATTGAATTTAGATTCAATAATTAACAAACAAATCCATCATCCAATCACATTGGTTAAACATTTCATATAATTGTTATATGAAAATAATAATAAATTTGAGGAATCCAGTTGGATCCCTCAGACCTGTTTTCCCTGCATCCAAGTATGTTATCTCAAATAAAATCATCTATTAAATAAACAAATATAATATTCAATAGTCAAACAATAACAGTAATCCAAACGTCCATATTTCAATTTAATACGTTTACATTATTATAACGTAACCAACGAGGTAAGTTACCTCACTTGGGAATAATCGTTAAAAATAACGATTGGTTTAAAATAAATTAAACGAACGTTTAATTTAATCAGTTCAGTTAACACATATATTCAGCACCCATCAACCAAATGACAATCATAGCACACAAATATTAAACCCAACTTATATAAAATATAAGTGGGATAAAAATGAGTGAGTTAAACTCACCTTGATTCATCTGTCGTTGAAATAGTTCATTTTAATTTAATTAAATGGATGTTTAATTTAATTAAAACTCCAGTAGCTGCCAACCCTGACCAAACCAGCTTCATCGTTTTATGCTCGTCGATACGGTTCAGACGTCACTTGCTTTACCCATTTTGTCAGCATACAAGAACGTTATACATATTTTATGATCACGTTTTAATTTAATTAAGTTAAATCTTTTTTAATATATATATATATGTATATGTATATATATATATATTAATTTACGTTACTTCTATATGTATATAAATCATAACTATTGACCACGTAATACATATGATTTATAACGAAAATAGGATTGGTCACTTATAAACCGTTAAAATACGACCGACCATGTTACAGTCTTAGGCTAAGCTAAACTTAATTAGGCACACTATAAATATAATTAGGCATTTAGTAATACACGATTAGGCAACACTAAATGTAATTAGGCTTATTCTATAGTTCATTCCAGGTCAGGCCATGTTGAACAACACCGCTAATATATAACTGGCATGCTTCTTTAACTAAACTGAATAAACAGGACTAGGACCTAAATTTTTTTATGCATGTTATACATTCTTAAATAAATATATATATATATTATTAGTTTTAGAACTTATCTTACGTTAACTATGAACTAGAATCTTTAAATTATTTAAAACTAGGCCTTACCGAAGTGTGAGCCCAACAATAAAACAACCCCAACTCCTATAGTATCTATCTTCCTCACGCACTAATTTTTTCTTTTTTTCCCTCCCCACTTCTTCGGTTTGTTCTTGTTCACTGCCGCACTTCACTCTATAATACTCGAGACTACTTTTGCCACCTTCAACGCTTTACACATGCTATCCAACTCCTTCACCGCATCTTAACCAACCTCCGTGCCATCACACGTCACTCTATTCCACCCCTCATGCTCACTTCTCACACAAACTTCACTGTACCCCTTTTTGTTCCATTGGCTCCCAGAGTTCCCTCATTTTAATCCCCATGCACGTACAATCTTCTCCAGACTTTATACTTTTTTTTTTCGCAAGAAGCTGTACAACCAAGGATATCCCAAGAATCGAACTGGCAAACTCCCGGACCCAAGCCCACACTCACCGTCCTCCTCCACCTCCTACTGTCATCACCTTCTCGACTGTTATTCCTTCCATCTATAGTTCGTTTCTTCTTCTTTGTTATTTTCCTACCCCACGCGTATAATTCCTCCACCGCACATACATGACTTAGATGTGCCACTCCATCCTGGCACCGCTGATTTCCAATCGCCATCATTTGCCACTACTGCCTTTCAGCCTCCACCGCTTCCATTCACGGACTACTCGAATGCCATTCTGCAGCCGTGCATGTCCCCATGCAATGACCTCCCATTGTCCAGAAAACAATCACCATTTGTATCCTTACATTTCGTTATGTGCTCTAGGAACCAATCCACTTCTTGTTTGTCACGACTTCACAGAACCCCATGCAAACTTCACTATTTCACGAGACACTCCCCATCAACGAATACAACCGCCTTAATTCCCTTCCTGATCGGCTTACTGTTATTTTATTATTTACAGAGGCTTGAGTTCACTACATGGAGGAAGTAATTTTCATTTGTTTTGAGTTTTCCCAAGGTTGCGTGAGTTTGCTGAAGGGAGAAATGGCCCAGGGCAACATATATATAGGTGGAAAAATATTTTGGATATGATCAATGTATTTCGAGAGCTATAACGTAGGACAAGGGAAGTAGACCATAGGTCGTGGCCTGAGTTGATGATGAGAATACGCTGCGTGGAGAAGGAGGTGCAAATCTCATAATATAGGATGGGATAGAAGTAAAAGAGTAGTTGTGTTCTTTCATGTATACGATTAAGTCTGTGCGTTTTTGCATGCTACGAGGCAAAAGGTGGGTTACGCAAGGTAGATTAGCATGTGTAGTTTGAATAGACAACAAGTATTTTCTTTTCACATGTAGCCGGCTTGTATTGTCATTGGTAGGATGCAGCTGGAAAAAACTAGGTAGATTGCAGAGTGAGTATTATTTTCGTACACTAGGTCGTCTTTCAACCAAGAGAGAAATCATAAAAGCGTCTGTACCTAGGCTAGGATAGAAATAGGAATAGAGTAGTTGTAAAATACCTGGGATAACCGGTGCATATTTCTTTAGTGTTAAGTTTAGGCCTTAGCATATATTTGTTAAGGTACCGATTTCTTAAACGTTAAGTTTTTGTTTATTTATATACCCAGTAAACTTATCTACCGTGATTTAACACATTTTATCGTTGGATATTTAACATGCGCACGACATTCACGAATACCAAATGCGATGAAAATGAACGTACCATTACGTCTTGACATTCCGGTCCCATTAAAATTAATTACGTTGAAAACGGACTCTGTTTGCACAACGACGTTTTTTTAATTTATCGGTTCTCCTTTAAATTTCACGCACCGATAAAACAACTCTGATTGGCTTCGAGCTGGAAATCTAGCAATTACTAACTATACGCATTGCAATAAAACCTGTTTTGTCAAAAACGGAGATCGTTTGGAAAGAAAACTATTGTCAAGGCTTATATAATATCGATTAAATATAATTAAATCCAAGACAATTCAAACTAAATAATAATAAATTATTATTATCATATATCTCCAAATAAAATATTCTACACCTTTAAAATAAACCGATATGTATTTTAAAATTCAATTTCCAAGATTTTGGGTTATCGATATTCAAATTATATAGAAATTCCTATTTAATTTATATAATAAACGTCATCGTTTATTAACGAATTCTATAGGGACTATTCAAAAATTTGAATTGGACATAAATAACAATCTATAAGCTAAAATCATGATTTTTCTCTTCCATTAAAAAATTATAATCAAATCGATTCAAAAGATTCTTGTTTTATAGAATTCCGACTTAAAAGGGATTGTGTATATTCAACTAAAGTTTAAATCGTAAATTATGAACTACCGCGACATTACGATCTCGATTTCTATTTATAATATAAATTATATGTTCAAACTTCGTTATATAAACGAATTATATATAATAAATCCATTCAAAATTCCAAATCGATATTTAAAATAATAAAATATATTAAATACTTGACTTCAAAAAATACAGGACGTTACATTAAATTTAACTTCTATGAATTTTACAATTATTTTAAGAAAATTATTATATATTGAATTTAAATAGTTTTAAGTAAAATTTATTTCCAATACTGATTTTTCAAGTCTAAATTGTTTGAATATTAATATTCAGTTAATAACGATATTTGAAACCAAATTTGAATTTTGAATAATGTACCATTTTGAAATATGAAATTTTAAAAACTAAAACCAAATCAGATACTAAGTTAAATTGAGTGATAAATAAATCAGTAAACAAAGTAATTTGATTTATGACATTGAAATATGATTTCAAGTATAAATGACCACTGTGTGAAAAATATAAATGTTTGGTTGTTAAAGAGAATAAGATCGGATATTTTCATACTCTCTACCAATACCGAATACCACTTTAACAACTGTGTACGTGGTGGATAAATCCAAAATGAATTTGGATGATTTGTGAATGCTACCAGAATGAAGTAAGGGAACGATGATGGACATTCTTGACCTTTAGGTCATAATTAAAATGACTAAAACAGGAGCTATCCATGACCAAGTGGGTTAGCTACTCTATCAGGATCACTCCTTCCTTGATTATTATAGTTCCTCGATTTGATATGATTTGAGGTGCATTTGTGATTTTAGGAGTGTTGTTTGAGGTGGGAGGTAATCGCTATGATGCGTTACCACTAGTCCGGGAGTGAAACTAGTAGATTCCAACCTTGGGTATTGCCTCACGTGTTTTGTCATACTATCCTGATCATGCCCTTTTGAAGTTTGATTTGATGTTGTCGTACAGCGACGCGTCCCTATCCACTGATCATTTGACTGATGTTTTATATGCAATGTTTATAAATGGTGTAAGGGTAATAATGGTAATCCTGCTTATGCTATATTAATATTTTTCTTTAATTAATAGTCACTATTATAATAGCGCATTATTTTATATAATATCCAGTTTAACAGATCCTTAGGAGACAGAAATTCCCATAATATGTAACGACCCGGAAATTAGCGATCTTGGTTATCCGATATACAACACATATCGAACAACAAGAGTCGAAAATACCAGATGGTTAATGAAAGAAATTAGAGGGTGAGAATAGATAAGATAGAAACTTAGAATAGAAGAAGAAGATGAACACAACATCAGAGTAACACGAACCTCACAGCGGAACGAATAACATATAATAGATAACATATTCTTGAAACAAAATCAGTATATGTATACTATAACATTATCAGAGTACAACACTTACAACACAGCGGAAATAAACTATAGCTATATGATATCCTGAAGCCTCCTGCTCCAGCTCTTCAAGTATCTGTAAATCCCAACTACTTGACTGCCCGTACAAAATTGGGCACCCAAGAGTTCAGGGGAAACAAAACAAAATAAACTCCGGGTCAGTCATGGGACTGGTATGAGTAAAACAGTTTGAACAACTAAATGATATCTCATAAGACCATGCCGTATAACGGAATGGGTTTTTCCCTTATGATAATCCAAAATATCTTTATATCAAAAACCTTTTGATATTATAATAATGTCTATCAACCACAATATAATAATCATCTAGCAGAAACACTTTCATCTCACGTTCTACATATATAGTATACAATCAAAACCGCAAGCACGTATTGGGTAATGGATTTACAACTATGACAAGGTATGGAACTACCTTTCGCTAGTGTACCTCTAGAGAGGAATACATTGGGTTCAACAAGAACATCTTGCTACCCGGCCACACATGACCGACCACTCATTTCGCTTGAGTGTATCGAATGTATATCACCAATGGTTGGGATCAACAACCATTTCCCGAATGGGACAGCATCAACAATAGATTTTTTTGAAGTAAATGAAACTCTAGATCAGGTGATTATACACCCTAATAGGTGCGACCTACATAGCCATGCTACCTGTCTGATTTCTGTCATTTATCGGTTGATGAGGCTTGAGGTTACGCTTTATCATCACATCAGATTCACTTCGAATGCCACATTGTCAGATCCATCGAAAATCACTAGTTGACGTCTACAACAGTACATTACGTGTTAGCTAAAGAAGTTTCCTTCTCCGCTTCCACTCTTGGTACGGTTGAAGAAATCAATGTACGTGACCTTTCTGGAAATACTCTGTCAGACATTCATCCATACAAGTCATCCAGGGACAGGATGAACCGAAGGCACTATTCAGTACATCCATCTTAGGCACTGTTATCTAAGACTTATACAATAGCCCTTGCACTTTACTCCATCTTCAATTATCTTAGGCATGTATGATTCGCAATTCTTATGCCAATACAGAGTGGTTCTTTGGATAATAATCCAACCGGTCTCTCCATATTAACAACGTTAAAATGGTCAAAACTTTGATAGTTTGTGATTTAACCATCAAAGAAAAACAGGTGTGCAAACAACGATATTATTTCCAAGAGGAAATTATATCGATAAATCATCATTCAACATTTATCTCTTTATTTCATTAATTTACTTATCTCCTGTTTCCATATATTCTAAATTCTTATTTTCTATTATCAGGAAACATTTCTGATTCTCGCTTGGAAAACATTTCCAAAACTTCTTAATTGGGATTTAAACAGATGGTTAAAACTATATTGCGATGACGACTCGAACCACTATACTAAATTACTAAATCCACTTATCCACTTCACACTCGAACCGTAACCATTTCTTAATTAAAAACGCAGTCAATCAAGTTGGGGTATAGCTACCTCTCAGACCCTAACTGAACCACCTTTCAAATCTCGAAATTGATAAGATCCACCTTTTTAACTCTTTAACACTTCCTTACGAACCCTCAGATTCTATTTACGAACCCCCTTCTTTTACAAGTTTACGTGATTATAACAATGGTGTTATAATCTCCTGCATCCGAAATATATTATCTTTAATGTGACTTTTATTTCCTAACTCGAATAATATAACAACTAATTTATTACTCCTATTTGGTTAACTCTAATCTATAACTCTTATTTGAATAACTCCAACCTAATAACTCTTACTGGATTAACTCTTATTGGAATAACTCCAACCTAATAACTCTTACTGGATTAACTCTTATTCGAATAACTTATTCGAATAACTTATATTTGATTTGATTACTTTCAAATACTTATATTCGATAATCTCTTTCTTCAAATAAATCTTATTCGATTTAACTCCTGTCGAATAACTAGATTCGATCAACTCACTTCGAATATTTCTAATTCGATTATCTCACTTCGAATATATCTAATTTGATTCACTTCTTCGAATAACTAAATTCGATTAACTCATTTCAACTCTATTCGAATAAACTAAATTCGATTAACTCCAACTGATTAACTCTAATTGGTTTAACTCTACGGTTTAACCTAACTGGTTAACTCTAACTGGTTTAACCTAACTGGTTAACCCTAATGGTTTTACTCTAACTGGTTAACCCTAACTGATTAACTCTTTGTCCTTATTCAGTTTCAACATCGATGTTGAAATTGATTTTTACTTCTTTATATACGTCCTGACTTATATATTCTATTTACCCAAATGATAAATATTTAACTAAATTTATAAATATCATTTATAAATCAATCTGCTCCTTTATCTATTTACTTCTTCATATATATTTTCAGACTTATATATATATATATCTATTTATCCAAAGATAAATATTTTCTTTATAATCTATTTGTTTTCTAAATAAATATTTCCTTTATAACCCTATTGATTTCTTCAACAAATATTTCCCTTTTTATTTTATTTGCAAATAGTTTGCAAATATTCCCTTTAAAATCTCTTATTTATTCCTTAATAAATATCTTCTTTAATGACTTAGTTCTAAGTGTTTCCTTTATTAACTTATTTATTTATTCTAAGTATTCCCTCTAAAAATATCTTATTTAAAACTTATTTAAATTCCTGAGTCAGTATCCTTGTTTAACTTATTCAATTCCTAAGTTAATATCCTTTGTTTTAACTTAGTAAATTTCCTAAGTCAATATCCTTTGTTTAACTTGTTCAATTCCTAAGTTAATATCCTTTGTTTAACTTATTCAATTCCTAAGTTAATATCCTTTGTTTTAACTTAGTAAATTTCTAAGCTAATATCTCTTTATCTTAACCTATTACTTTAACAAATAAATAATCCATTAATCGTATCTTATTTAACAAATAAATATCTCATTATCTTATCCTATTTATTTTCTAAGTAAGTAATCCACTTTATAAATATTCTATTTATAAAGATTTCCTTCATTTATAATTCCCACTTAAACGTATTTCCTATTTATAAATATTCTATTTATAAATATTCTCTTTTCTAAAATCCTCTGATTTTATAAATATTCTCTTTTCAGTATTCACTTTGACAAATTCCCCTTTTCTCCAAATCCCGGTATGTTATGGTGTTTAACATATCAAATTACGATGTCCAATATCATCCATACACACACAATCAACAACATGTTATAATTCACATCATATATCAAAATATATGAAAAACAATAAAATAACTGTTGAGGAATCTAGTCGGATTGCTCCAATCTGTTTCCCTTCATCCACAGATGTTACACAATAAAATCAACATCACTTTCAGTTCCATATGATATATTCTGATAAACAAAATCAATATATAAATTCAACTAACTGACTAGCAGTTCAATCAAATGGTCAACACACAGTCAATCAGCCAATATTTAACAGTTCTAAAAATAAAACATGAAATTATAAGCTGTTCAGAGTTAGTGATATTTACTCACATTGGACGATCATCGTTAATAACGATAACCATCGCTCGATTTGATTCAGACAGACAATTTATTTCGCTATAAGTTGTAACGAGCTCCAATGGACTTCTAGTCAGTCTCATTCTGTTGCTTTCGTCCATACGATCCCAATGGATCTTGTTTCGCTGATTTCCGATTACGAATGGACAAGTTATATAATTTCAAAGTTAACACTATTTAATAAAATAAAACTTGAATTAAAAATATACTTGGGCCTTAACTCATGAAACCGACCCACCAATCTATTCGTGGGAAACCTAGACCCGCTCCCTGTAGATCCTCCTCCTTATTCTCAGAATTTGGAATTTTAAAACCGTTTTCTCCTTCCCCTCATATCCTTCCCAAACCGTAAAGATCCTATACCCCAAAACAAAAGCACAACAGTCCCTTTTTCTTATTTATTTGGGCTTCACGTTTAAAAACTTCGGCCCATATCCTATCCCCACCCGCTACTACAGTAGATCCTTCTTCTTGGTTCAGCAATCCCCACATACCCAAACTATATCGACTTCCTGTCCTTGCTTCCTCACACGTTCTCCATTATGGATACACCACCGTCCTTCCTTCCCCAAAAGAAATGCTTCAGATACATATACTTCCCTATCCACTCCTCCTGTAACACTTTACCCACTGCTGAAGTTCTCAACTCAACCTTCTTCCGACCTCCTCTCTCCACGACCAACACCATCGCACAAAGTTCCATCTGTATGCCCGCACAGGCATTTCCGAACCGTGTTTACACCATTCACGCTCATCCTCTCCGCCACCTTTTATACATTTTACACATCTCCAGTTTTGCAAGTGCTCCGATCGCATCTCACAGCCAGCCTCATCAAATACCGCGTCTTCTGGATACTGTCCCAACCACTCAGTATCTACTTCCCCCTTGTCTGATTTGAACAGCCCTTCGTTTCATATTATCGAAGATCACTTTTCGTTAGAGAAAGAACTAAATTTGATGAGAACAAGAAGAAAACGAATGAAGTATGCTGGGCAGGGTATTTATAGATTTTGTTGGATTTAGAAACAAATGGGTATTTTATAGGCCACAATTTCTATTTTGAGGACCAAGAGAACATATGGTTTGAGAAGGAGGTTCGTGGCTTCTGTTTGATCCAAAGAATGAAGTGTAGGGTTAGGATATTGGTTTTACATTTGAGAGTAACCCATTTTTTGAAATTCTGTTTGTTCACGGACTGATACGAAAATATCATTAAATTGAGTAATGTGCCGTGATCCCAAAAATATAATAATATCGGTAGATTAACTCATATTTTGAAACCTCAAAATGTTGATTACAGGGTGCAAAATACTCCAAATAAAAAGTTGATTATTTAATTAATTAAAAATTACAATAAAATTCTAAAAATTAAATTATCACTATGTCCCAAAAGAACCTTGTCTAAATTCAAACCCCATATTCAAATATCTTTAAATAACCGTTATGGCCACGAACGAATATACCGCTGTTTTTCTGAATATTTAATTTGGACATAACTAAAAATCTACATGATGAAATCCCGAATTTTCTCTTCCACTAGAAAGATATACTCTACTAGCTCCACATGTTTCTTGTTTCACAGAAATCCAATTTAAAACAGCTTCTGTATTTCTAGTTGAAGTTCAAATCGCCAAATAGCGAACTGCCACGCTATTTCCATCTCGATTATAATTATAATAAAATTCTACGTTCAAACTGTCATTTATATAATATATATTCGTTATTCTAATTCAATTCTAAACTGAACTAAATATCACAGATGATCCAGTTCACACCATATCGCCATTTCAGCCAATTCTGATTATTTCAGAATTAAATATATTATTTAATTTATTATTTTAATTAAATATTCACCATTATCTAATTCAACGACCATTAAATTCCTTTAATCACCTTTTAAATAATTAAATAAATTAATTATTATATCGCTGAAAATGCGGGTCATACATAATATCTGCTAACTTATTGCACTCACGTTACCGCTGATAAGAGATGGAAAAACTCATAAACATTTCTGATGCTGCCACGCTTAAATTTTATTTATTTGATTTGACTTGCATGAGATATTTTAGTCCTGACTCCAGTGTATTGTTTTCTTTATACTCGGGTCAACAATTTAGTGAAGACCTCGTTGTGAAGGTGAAGATGGAGCTTGATAGATGTATTTATCTAGTATTATTCCACTATAATTGTATGTTTGATAATTGTTTAACTCTGATACTGAAATGCACTATAAATTGATAAATGTTTTATTTACGTTCTTATAATATTTTGTCCTTCTATTGTGAATGTTATGTTTCTTTTTCTTCTCTTTTATTTCTTATATTAAATCCTCATCAACAATTCACCGGTTTTTAACAGTTTGGGCCTGACATATGTGGTTTCTTGTCGATGTAATATCATTCGAAAGGTTGGTTGTTACTTAAATTCTAATATTCTCTTATTGTAATTGATAATGTTAAGTGAATAATTAATAATTCGTAAGTTTAGGAGGAAAAAAAATCAAATTTCATTACTGCGATTTTTGGATTTTTAGTACATCATAAAATAAAAGAAGATAATATATAAATAAAAAGGATACCTACCAAACAAGCTGATTAGTAATTTATACTTTTAGATGAGTAGGTAGATCTTTTATAAACTCCTTATAGTATCTTAAATCTTATACTACTATAGAATTTTCCTACTTGACTATGTTTTACTACTTATAAACTTACTAACATCTGAATCAAATGATGATTAAACTGTCTGCATATTTGATTTGTTAGGCCAGAAAAACATGTAGACAGAAGTGTAGGAGCATGAATATGAGTATAAGAAGAAAGAGGTTAAATGATTAAATTTTAGTTTTCTTTTGTCATTTTGGTTCTTATTTGGCCTATGAATTTAACTTATTTTAACGTTGTCTAAACTAATTTTAAATTAAATCATTTTCATATTTAATTTGCAAATAAAATTATATTTTAGTAACATACTTATATTATACATATACATATACATATACATATATATATATATATATGTGTGTGTGTGTGTGTGTTGTGTGTGTATATATATATGTTTGCGTGTGTGTACCTGCATGTGTAACATATACATCATGCATGGTTAAACATGCCTGTAAGTAAATACTGGGAATTACATAGTAACGAGTAATTTTTGCTTCTCCATATGCATATGTGTTATCTAACACACACACACATACACACACACACACACACACACACACACATATATATATATATATAAATACACACACACATACCCACATATATACATATATACATGTATATGTATTTATATATGTGTACATATGTGCATGTGTGTGTGTACATATGCATATATAAAAAATATGTTTAGACATAAAATATAGACACAATTGGTGAAACAATGGATTTCCACCATTGGATTGCTCCCTAATTTCCACCTTCCACATAAGGAAAAAAGGATACAATGTCAAGACCTTTTGTGTTTTAGTTTATGTTTAATTTTTTTGTCTTAATAGTCGTATACATTTCAAGTAATATAAAATTATATTTATAATAGTGTGTGTGTATATATATGTATATACATATACATATACATATATATATATATCACCATAAATAGTACCATTTAAAAATTAAACTAAAACACTTTGTCCAGCGGTTAAAGACTTTGCGCCATGGTAACAGTGTCGTAGGTTCGAAACCCGAAATGACGTGCTAAGAGCTTACCATGTGCATACGCGAAGATCAGTCACTTATGTGGTGCTCGTGGACTAGGCTAGATGCATTAAGGAGGGTTTTACAATTCCAGTCTGTAACACCCTGCATTTTTAATATAACATGTATATATATATGCATAAATAGGAGAATAATGATGACGTACAATGTCTATGTAATAGAGATAATAATAAAATAAGAATACTTAATTTAAATTTTAGGGATTAGGTAAAACTGACATCACCATTGCGTTCGTCTCGGAATTCTTCTTGGAATAGAGTCTAAGTTTGCGTAAATAGGACTCCGTATGGATGAGTTATAGCATTTAGAAGGTTCAACTAAAATTCAAAACAGTTCGAAATTCGACCAAGGCAGCAAGGAGGGAAATTTCCCGCCCAGCAACTAGGCAGGTCGACTTGGGGGTCAGGTCGACCTGGGGGTCGACCTACCCTTAGGGAGCTCGACCTTGGGGTCGACCTACCCCCCCCCCAGATCCGAGCAGTTCTGTTCCTGTGACGTGTTTTTAATGTGCTGTACGAATCTGGTGGCTTCCAGGTCAATCTAAGGGCTCCAAAACACTCTCTACACCTATAAATACATAGCAAGACCTAACCCTAATTCATAACAATTCCTCAAGACGCCTCCATGTTGCTGAACTTTCAATTCTCTTAGCTGTCGCCTCTAAAACCTAAATCAAATTAGGAATTCTTCATCAACAATTCAAGCTCTTCACCAATAATCAGAAAAGAAGATTTGATCAACATTCTACATCAATAACAAATTTGTTTATTTCTCCATTCCAGTCAATGTGAGTGGATTTGAACTATATTTGTTGTATAATAATGCCTCTATCGTTTACCATTCCTCATAATGAATATGATGATAATTCAATAAGATCAGTTATTTTATTTATGTCTACGTTTGAATTCTCTCGTTTATCCTTTCCCTCTTTATTTTTTTATAACTAGACTATCTCGAGCCTACGTCTATCATGGATTTATGCATTTAAATGAGGAATGAGAAATTTAAAAAGGGGAAAAGGGGTTGGTTTGAGTGTAATGTTGTGAATGGAATGTTTCGTATAGAAATATGGGCATAATTATACTGGGATGTTGGATTTATGTAAATTGTCATAATTGTAATTGGATATGGAATTGGTATAAACTTAATATTAACAACATGTAATTGGATAGTATGGATTGGTAAAACTTATTTGTGACTTGAAAAATAAGTCTAGAGGGTGAATTAGATTATATGTATGAACGTGGGAATGTTGGGATATATATATATATATATATATGTATATACATTGGGAAAATACTGATTATATGAAATTGGGTATAATTGGATATTGGAAATTGGCATGTTTGGGTATGAATAACATGGAATTGGTGAATTTGGCTATAATTGTATGATTTGGGTAATATGAAATTTGGCTAACTATTATGTAATTGATGTAGTTAATGATAAATTGGAAATAGGCATAGAAAAATGAATTGTAATTAAGTTGAATTTGGAACGCATGACATGAATTTGGGGTTTGGGTGAAAGACGATTGTTAATGAACGGCTATGACATGAGGTTATGCGTGTTTGTGGTGTAAGACTGCCCGGAACCACCCGGCAATCCAGCAACCACAAGCGGACATCTAATGTGAGAGGTCAACGGAAAGAACTAGAGGTGTAACGGTTTATGACACAAGGTTAGACGCTTTTGTGGTGTAAGACTATCCGGAACCGCCCGGCAAATTCAGCAACCATAAGCGGACGTCTAATTTGAGAGGTCATACACCGTTACAACATAATAAATAAATTAAGAAACACTAACCATAATAAGACATGTGGGTGGCACAGGTATGGTTAGAGGGTTAAGTGGATGATATAAATGACATGTAAAAAAATGACTAAGGTAGACCTAACCATAGTAAGACATGTGTAAAACATGGAAACTATAGTAAAGGGGGTTAAGTAGGATACGGGTGACATGAGAAACGGAAATTTAGATATGCTTAACCTAACGGGACCCGCAACGGTATTATAAATTAATTGAATTGGGTAAAGTTAAGTAATGGATTAAGTAATCGAAAATGTTAAGTCAAACCTAAGATTAATGACAAGAAATAGGGAATGCTAAATAACCTATTATGAATAAAATTGAATGAGGCAAGAAAGGATAATAGGTGGAAATTATAACTTATGGGACAAGATAAGTTATAGAAAACGATAAGGAAGATGAGATAACTTGTATGTAAAGATATACTTAAATTAAGTGGGTTGGGAAGGAGAAATGTGAAATTTATAATGATATAAGTAAATTGGGATCATATATGTTGGTTGGGTTGAGTAATTCTCCGGGACCCAGTTTGATGTTGATTTCGGTCTTCGGGGCTGGTGTTTAGGGGATTATTCTCCTAATCAATATATATGTGGGATAAGGCATACTTAACTATGAATTAAATATAACATGTTGTTGTAACCCTAAAAGGGAATAATTTATGAAACTGGAAAGTAACATGTTGTGGGCTTATTAACGGACTCAAGTGGGTTAAGTATAAATTGAATTAATAAGCAAGGGTAACTTGGTAAATACGAAAAAAGGAAGCTAGTGAATAACCAAGTTAAATGGGAAAGTTGACGAGGTGGCACAAGCGCGAAATAAATGGTTAGACTTAGGGCCTAATGAACTATAAAACTAAGGTGCTTGAAGCAGTCCGTACGTTGTAGGATGAATAACCCAACGAGGTAGATCATCACGGTGTCATAAGGCACGAGGAGAACACACGTTTGTTATTATGGCGGCTCCAACGGACTGGAAGGGGAAGCACGCGGCTTCCTGAGACATTAAGGGTGCTCCTAGTAGTCTTCTGTTTGGTGGTAGATGTTTCAGGTTGTGCCCGCAGAGGTTAGGTCTACGCGTAACTACTAGGTGGGTGTGCCTTGACTGCAAGAATAACTTGATAGTCAGAATGCTGTACGAGGTGACGGAAAAGGTGATTCAGCGGCTGCCTCAACGGAGGTGGAGGGTCAGGACCAACAAGGATAGTAGGTCATCGAGTTCCTATCACCACAGCCAGTAGGATGCCGGAGGACTAGAGCTAGACCCAAGATACCATTAACCATTCATTATTATGGGACGGTGGTTGAGGGGAGATGCCGCATGGATGTTTAGATTGTTTGCTTAGGGGCTTGTCACTTATCTCTCATAGTCTTCACTAGTTAAAGGAGGGGCCGAGGTGGGGCCATAGCCACCATGGAAAACATACTCTATGGATATTTGTGCTAAAGGCTCTTAAAGGCGAGCCTTACATAGATATGAGGAAAGCTCCCGACCAAGTTCCGTGTTTCTTGTGTAGCCCTGCCACGGAACTGGGCACGCACACATGATGGGTGTACGGGTTAGGCATCGAATACGCTTGACGATACGTACGTGGGAAAGTCTAGATACAACCATGTCTGCTCTGGGTGGTGTATCGTAGACTAGAGGGAATTATTCGATAATGGCAGTAGTTATGTTTACATAAGATAATTATAGTAATCCTATGTGGGTGTAGTCTTGTATTATACATAAGAGGAATGTATGTTACTATGACATAGAATGGGGGACTGCGTATATCACTGCGATGATATGGTGGAGACTGTGCAAGTGGGGTACCATGGGGTGTACCTCCATTTGGGGGTAGCTACATATACATTATATTAGGATAATCTACTAGGGAGTAGATGGGTGCGACGTGTGTGTAAGCTTTGAGTGTTAATAACACGTATAACCCTATAAATAAGAAAATGTAACCGAACGGTATATGTAGGATTATTCAAGAAGTGTATTTTAAATTCATTCACACAGAACTTATGTTCTGACCCCCTCCTCATAACATTCGCAGGTTAGACAGAGACTTATAGCTTTAGGGATACTGATTTAGCAGTATTGTGATTAAGGTAAAGCTATGTTTTAAATATATTATATTTCACTCCTTCCGTTGTGAGGTGTCTTCCGAACTCTGACATATCTCTTTTCTCTGTCTTTTTCTGTAGGATACCAGAGCAACCAACTCGTGTTTCAGTGGATTGGATTTTTGAAAAAAAACCGGTCCGTCGGAATCTGGGTTGTTACATTTGGTATCAGAGCCAGGTTTAGTTTTCCTAGGGAAAAATTATGAGTGAGCATATTTGTATTTTTGAGAAAAATATAAATATAAATATATATATATATATATAAGCCTAGGTTAGTATAGGAGCCCGCTTGGGAAATAGATTTGAAAAAAAAAGTATGAGATTTTACCCCCCGTACACTAAAAATGGAGATCAGAAAAAATTTGAACTTTTAAGAAAAAGCAAAAAGGTGTACATCAAAATGGATATTTAAGACTTCATGTTCCTCTTAAGTTTCTATTTCATGGAATTGGAACATGTGCAAGAGGAATATACAGTCGCCAGTAACCATCAAGAAAGAAGACGGAAAAAAGCGGAACGAAAAACAAGCGAAGTGAAAAAAAATAGGTCGACACTATTGTCGACCTGCCTATAGGGAGGTCGACCTTAGTGTCGACCTGCCTTGCGCAAGGAAAAAATAAATAAAAGGCCTTCGGCTCATTCCATCGTTCCAGGTGGTCCATTACAGGGAGCACGAAACCTACCTCTACCACCACGTTTTTCACCTCCCACCACTTCAAATCTCCACTATTTCGTGCAAAATTACCTCCAAATCGAAGCTAGAAGTCTCCTCTACCCAGATCTATACTTTATCCCTCTCAATTAGAGCTTAATTCGCCACGGCGGACCAACCTTCCCTTCTTGCCTCTTTTCCCCGACTTTCGCCTCAAGAAATCGCTTGGTGCAACACTCGGAGAGATATAGTCGAGGCGTACGTCAACACCGCTGGTTTGAAGTTGTTGTTAGGCCGTCCGGTTAAGTTTGGTGATTTTGTTGGAACACCTTTGGAGGATTTATTCGCGGAGACGGGCTTAATTGCAATTTTGGATGTTAATACCGTCGAGCGAAAGGGATACAAGAGGTTAGTAAGACCTTTTGATGCTAATTTAGAAGTTGGGGTAGACAATGAGGGTTTGATTACATATAATTCGGATGTAAAAGGAACCATCATTAGTTTCAATGAAATACAGTTTGGGGAAATGTTGAATATCCGTAGTACGGGCCACGAGTTAGGGGATCTTGAGATGACTGATTTGGCGGTATGGCGTTGGATTTTCTACGATGAGTACGAAAGGATTTGTGATTATACCCATCTACGTCCGTTAGCTAGATTTGTTATTCGGATTTTACAGTATAATATTGTTGGACAGACTGGTGGATTTGATAGGATAACACAAATCCTTAAACGAGCCACATATGCTATTTTTGGGGGGTATTCAGATAAATTGGGCTTGCACTATCCTGTAGTATTATGACTCTACTAGAGAGGCGAGGCAGTCAAACATTTCTTTTGGAAATTTATGGACCGTAGTTTTTACACGAAGCAATGTTCCTCTGCAAAAGGAAGGTTATATATCACCTCCCTCTCATCCCTCCAGTATTATAGATTTGGTCGCACTAACGAGGATGCACATACATCTTCATGATTTATTAGAGCCTCAACCTATGGAGCATGATGGAGGAGATGAGGAGGAGGAAGAGGAACATGTACAGGCGGAGCATGTGCAGGAACCACAGGGTGGTGACTATCAGCCCGAACATGATGGAGAGCCCCAGTATGTACCGCCAGCAGGATCAGACCCATATCAGGCAGAGCAGGCTTGGGGAGGTGCTTGGACTCCCCAGGCTCTGGGATGGGGTACTTTCGGTACATCTGAGTGGGACCCTTGGATTTCCAGAGAGTCGGACTAGAGGGCGGAATTGAGAACAGTTTCTGAGCAACAAACTCAGTTAGTTAGAGAGCACCAGGACATCCTGAGGACACAGCAGGAGATGCTCCAGACATAGGTTGAGTTGGGTCAGACTTAACAGTAGATGCTACAAGTGATGGGCACCTCCTATGATCAGTTAAGGGCTAGGCTACAGGACTTGCAGTTAGAGGTCAGGGAGGGGACTAGACAACTTATAGAGCATCTGGATAGTAAGATTGGTGGTATAAAGTGTCTCATTCGTAGTTTCTTCCAATAGGGACCTGACCTCTATTGCTGTATCGGTAGGGTAGTATTTTATTATGTAGTGTATGACTGTCTCTCTCTTTTGTCTAGTTGTAGTAATGTACTAGAATTTGCTTTGACGTAATCTACGAATTTTTAATTAGAAAATTTTCTATTATAATTCGCTGAGCATGTAAAATAAAAACATATAAATATAAAGCAGAGAAAAACGAGAAATTCAAATTAATTAAACTAGAATGCTAAAAGAAAACGGGAAAATACAGGTTTTTCCGTTAAATGCATAAGGATTAAAAATTTGGAAAATTAGATTTTTCAGAATTTTGAAATTTAAAAGTGATTGATAGGATTTTTGGGCGTGGCAATTGGATGAACTACACTCTTATTTTATAAGGGTATGGGAAAATTTGGACGAAAAATATTTTAGAATTTTTCAAAAACAATTTTTCATTCAAATAGAACTACAAGTAAATTTAGGATGTGAGCATCATGATTTAAGAAAGCGTTTTTAAAAGTTTGCATACATATAGGTGGTACCAATCAGGCATACATGCTTTACTAGGATGTGTTTCACTTTGCACATGTGCACAATGTTTGCAACAATTGAATACACACTTGATGGATGAATACTGCAGGGGATTATCTATTTTACTCTTATTGAATTTCGGGGACGAATTTCTTTAAGGATGGGAGAATGTAACAACCTGCATTTTTAATATAATGCGTATATATAAATGCATAAATAGGAGAATAATGATGATGTACAATGTCTATGTAATAGAGTTAATAATAAAAATAAGAATACTTAATTTAAATTTCAGGGAATAGGTAAAACGGACATCACCATTGCGTTTGTCTCGGAATTCTGCTTGGAATAGAGTCCAAGTTTGCGTAAATCGGGCTACGTATGGATGAGTTATAGCCTTTAGAAGGTTCAAATAAAATTCAAAACAGTTCAAAATTCGACCCAGGCAGTTGGGCGGGAAATTTCCCGCCTAGCAACCAGGCAGTTCGACCCTAAGGTCGACCTGGGGGTCGGCCTACCCTTAGGGAGGTCGACCTACCCACTTCCTCTGAGCAGTTCTTGTCATGTGACGTGTTTTTAATGTGCTGTACGAATCTGGTGGCTTCCACGTCAATCTAAGGGCTCCAAAACACTCTCTACACCTATAAATACATAGCAAAACCTAACCCTAATTCATAACAATTATTCAAGACGCCTCCATGCTGCTGAACTTTCAATTCTCTTAGCCGCCGCCTCTAAAACCTAAATCAAACTAGGAATTCTTCATCAACAATTTAAGCTCTTCACCAATAATCAGAAAAGAAAATTTGATCAGCATTCTACATCAATAACAAATTTGTTTATTTCTCTAAACCAGTCAATGTGTGTGGATTTGAACTATATTTGTTGTATAATATTGCCTCTATCCTTTACCATTCCCCATAATGAATATGATGATAATTCAATAAGATCGGTTATTTTATTTATGTCTACGTTTGAATTCTCTCTTTTATCCTTTCGCTCTTTATTTTTTTTATAACTAGGCTATCTCCAGCCTACGTCTATCATGGATTTATGCGTTTAAAAGAGGAACGAGAAATTAAAAAAGGGGAAAAGGGGTTGGTTTGAGTGTAATATTGTGAATGGAAGGTTTTGTATAGAAATATGGGCATAATTATACTGGGATGTTGGATTTATGTAAATTGTCATAATTGTAATTGGATATGGAATTGGTATAAACTTAATATTAACAACATGTAATTGGATAGTATGGATTGGTAAAACTTATTTGTGACTTGAAAAATATGTCTAGAGGGTGAATTAATTATATGTATGAACGTGGGAATGTTGGGATATATATATATATATATATATATATATATATATATATATATATATATATTGGGAAAATACTGATTATATAAAATTGGGTATAATTGGATATTGGAATTTGGCATGTTTGGGTATGAATAACCTGGAATTGGTGAATTTGGCATAATTAGATGATTTGGGTAATATGAAATTTGGCTAACTATTATGTAATTGGTGCAGTTAATGATAAATTGGAAATAAGCATAGAAAAATGAATTGTAATTAAGTTGAATTTGGAATGCATGTCATGAATTTGGGGTTTGGGTGAAAGACGATTGTTAATGAACGCCTATGACATGAGGTTAGGCGCGTTTGTGGTGTAAGACTGCCTGAAACCGCCTGGCAAATCCAGCGACCACAAGCGGATGCCTAATGTGAGAGGACAACGGCAAGAACTAGAGGTGTAACGGTTTATGACACGAGGTTAGACGCTTTTGTGGTGTAAGACTGCCCGGAATCGCCCAGCAAATCCTGCAACCATAAGCTGACATCTAATGTGAGAGGTCATACACCGTTACAACGTAATAAATTAATCAAGAAACATTAACCATAATAAGACATGTGGGTGGCACGGGTACGGTTAGAGGGTTAAGTGGATGATATAAATGACATGTAAAAACATGACTAAGGTAGACCTAACTGTAGTAAGACATGTGTAAAACATGAAACTATAGTAAAGGGGGTTAAGTGGGATACGGGTGACATGAGAAACAAAAATTTAGATATGCTTAACCAAGCGGGACCCGCAATGGTATTATAAATTAATTGAATTGGGTAAAGTTAAGTAACGGCTTAAGTAAGCGAAAAGGTTAAGTCAAATCTAAGATTAATGTCAAGAAATGGGGAATGATAAATAACCTATTATGAATACTCTTGAATGAGGCAAGAAAGGATAATAGGTGGAAATTATAACTTATGGGACAAGATAAGTTATAGGAAACGATAAGGAAGATGAGATAACTTGTATGTAAAGGTATACATAAATTAAGTGGGTTGGGAAGGAGAAATGTGAAATTTAAAATGATATAAGTAAATTGGGATCATATATGTTGGTTGGGTTGAGTAATTCTCTGGGTGCTAGTCTGATGTTGATTTCGTTCTTCGGGGCTGGTGTTTACGGGATTATTCTCCTAATCAGTATATATGTGGGATAAGGCATACTTAACTATGAATTAAGTATAACATGTTGTTGTAACCCTAAAAGGGAATAATTTATGAAACTGGAAAGTAACATGTTGTGGGCTTATTAACGGACTCAAGTGGGTTAAGTATAAATTGAATTAATAAGCAAGGGTAACTTGGTAAATACGGAAAAAAGGAAGTTAATGTGCAATGACCCAAAAATCCGGTCCAATTTGAGCTGACCAAATAACACAAGTCCAACCCCAAATTGCACTAGAAATTCAAGAAATTAATAGAAAGAAGATAGAGGGTGAGGATAGATAAGATAGAACCATTAGAATAGAAGAAGAAGAACACCATCATCAGAGTAACCACGAATCTCACAGCAGAACGAATGAAATATAACATAACTTTTGAAATACAAACAGTATATGTATACAATAGAACTTTTCAGAGTACAACACTTACAACACAGCAGAAATAATAATAGCTATAGAATCTTGAAGCCTCCTGCTCCAAGCTCTCCAAGTGTATCTGTAAAATCCTGAACTACTTGACTGCCCGTACAAATTTAGGCACCCAAGAGTTTAGGTAGAACAAAACAAAGTAAACTCTAGGTCAGTCATGGGACTGGTATGAGTAAAACAGTTTAAAACAATTTGAACAAGTAAACGATATCTCATAAGACCACGCCGTATAACGGAACGGGTTTTTCCTTATGAGAACCCAAAATATCTTTATATCAAAAACCCTTTGATATTATAATAATGTCTATCAATCACAGTATAATAATTATCTAGCAGAAACGCTTTCATCTTACGTTCTACATATATAGCATACAATCAAAACCGCAAGAACGTATTGGGTAATGGATTTCCAACTATGACAAGGTATGGAACCACCTTCCAATCAGTGTACTCTAGGAACGATACACTGGAGTTCAACAAGAACATCTTGCAACTCAGCCACACATGACCGACCACTCATTTCGCTTGACTGTATCGAATGTATATCACCAACGGTTGGGATCAGCAACCGTTTCCCGTACATATATTGTAACACCCCGTGTATTCTACAACAGTTAAATTCACAAATTAAAGTATAATTAATTTCAAATCAAAGAATTAAGGGAAACGGGATACGTCATTACGTTCGTCTCGGAATTCTGCTTGAGATAGAGTCCGAGTTTGCGTAAAACGGACTCCGTATGAGGGAGATATGGCCTCCGGAAGTTTTAGAATTCAGTTTAAAATTCAAACAGACAGAAACAGTTCAGAAGTGTGTTCAAATTTCAAAAATCGGACCTAGATTGGGCTGGGCGGGAATTTTCCCGCCCAAGGCACCCAGGTCGACTGGGTAGTCGACCTGGGTCACCCAGGTCGACTGGGTAGTCGACCTGGGGCACCCAGGTCGACTATGTAGTCGACCTGGGGGTCGACTGGGTAGTCGACCTGGCCCCTGAGCCAGGTCGAACCCAACCCTCCTACTGGCCTGGTCTGTGCTTGGCCGAATTTCTGAGCTTTGTCTTGTCACTAGGGCCAGGTGTCAGCTCCTGATTGGTTTATCTTTCAAACGAACGGCTAATATTAATCTAGGCTCCATCGACGGCTCTAATCAATTCACAAACTCTATAAAAATTACCTAAGACTCCACCTAATTCACACAAATAAAAATAAGAATGAGACCGTCATGCCGTTGAAGAAAGACTAGGAGTAGCAGTCAAAATTGAGAGACGATTAGGAGTCAATTTGAAAGCTTAAAGCAACGACAATTAAATCAAAACAACGCCTACAACAAAGGATAGCATCTCCAAATTCAGAATTCAGAATCCTGAATTGAAGATTCGTCATACATTGTAAGTAGAGTGCTATTCCGATGTGAATGAGTAATTGAGTTTTGATTTGTGTAAAATGAGAAATGGAATTGTACTTAATTTGTGGTGATGATAATTCATAATTGTATGTTGCTATGATTCTAATTATGAATAGATTTGGGATGTTGTTGTATAATGATGTTAGACTTATTGGATATTTGCAAGTATATGATTCATGTTGAAAGTTAACAACACCTATTGGATATTTGCAAGTATATGATTCATGTTGAAAGTTAACGACTATATGTTTGTGGTAGTTTATTACAACAAAGTTGAGATTCATGCAAGTATATGATTCACTATTATGCCAACATGACTTTAGATCCTTCTATGATATTTTTATGATCATGTTTAGTGTAGTTGGATCCATTTGGGTATTATGATTCATATGAATTTATGTTGAAATAGGAATTATGATTCTAGTGAAAAAAAGACATACTTTTGTATTAGTGACAAAAGTAAGCATCTTTGTGAACTTGTGTTGACTCTATGAACATGACTAGATTGCGTTTAGTGTCATGCCTATTTGTAGATATGTTTTAGGCCTATGTTGTTATCAAAATCATACGATAATATATGTGACACATAATTTAGTTAGATTCACATTTTAAATGCAAGTTTACATGACTAGATTTAAAACCATGATTCATGTTTAGGTATGTTCTATGTTAAGATTATATGCTATTACAATGCAAGTTCACAAGTGCCTAATTTATGTTAATTAGATCGTTATGTTGCATGTTCATGCGCTCACACACCCCTTTTGATGTTACTTAGAATATATAAACACCATGTTCTAAGCCTCCCCTTTTCATGTGGCTAAGTTGGGCTTAAATGTTGAACCCAACATATGTTATATTATAGCGAATGTATAAAACGGGGGTAATGACATTGGGTTTAAAATGCAAAACATATGTGTTGGCATGTCTGACGCATGCCAATGACCTTGAGAACATTTAAGGGGTATAAATTAATTTTACCCAATAAAGATGAATTTGAATAATGGGCTGCAAATATTTACGTATAAAAAGAAAAGAGACAAAATATGTAAACTTAGAAAATACGATGTGTTTAACCCGAGGTTGGATTGAGTTGTGACGTAAACCTGCCCGGAACCGCCCGGCTGTCCAGTAGTCACAACAATACCTATCCAATGTGGGTGGTTAAACATTGAGCCCAATAAAGACCCGAGGTTAGACTGAGTTGTGACGTAAGACTGCCCGGAACCAACCGGCAACATGCAGTCACAACAATACCTGTCTAATGTGAGAGGTTGAGGCTTTAATAAGACAATTAAGGCTGAGTCAGGATTGATAGGATTAAGTAAATTGAATTAATGCTTAATCAAACTGAACATGCTAAACTATACAAACTAATTGGGGGTTAGGTTTATACAGAACACTTAACCAACTTAGCATGTTGGCTTGAAATAGAAAATCTAGTAGCGGGGGACCCTTTTCAGCAGTAACCCAACAAGGTGTATCAGGATACCCTGAACTAGGCAGGGTGGGGCACGATTACTGGGTTGACTGTAAGAGGTCAAATCGACGGCCATGGTGCAGCAGTGTAGGTTCTAACGGGGTGCGGGCGGGCACACACTCCGGCGCAGAAAAATTAGGCACTGGGCACCGGTAGTATACCTGTGCATTCTAGAATTGTGTCGGGCCGCCACCATGGGACTTGATACACCCCATGGTGGGACCAGCATAGGTAGCTACAACATCGGAGGCCGTAAGACACATGTAACTATGCGAGTAGGAGCCGATCATTAGAAATGGATCACTTCACCCTGATTATGGGGTGCCTGTTGGGAACTAGTTTATAGGGGTGCAGAGATTAATATGGGGTACGATAGTACATTCGACTCTAGACAACTTAACTTAGCTTATAGTTCTTTCCCATTTCTAGTTTGTACTTATCATGCTCATTTCTTTATTCATAGACTGAATAGCCCTAGACTTACTCAGGCTTTATTTCTGACTCTACTTTTCTTTCGTCTTCTTTTCTTTCGTTTCCCCTCCAGGTCCATAGGGAGGGAATACCGCAGCTTGACCAGTTTTCACATCCAGCTTGAAGAGAAAGAATGTATTGCTTGGATCTCTTTCGTTTTGGACTATGGTTTTAGATAGTAACTATGGGGATTTATGCAGTTTACTTATGTTTTTATGCTTCTTTAAGTTATGAAATCAAGACAGTTATGAAAATTTAATGTTTTTGGAAGTATTGTAAGACAATTATGGCATGGTTTGTGTAACACGTATTTTGATGAAATAAAAGTTGCTATTGTTTTCCGCTGTTCAAAAATATGTGTATTTATATCTGTCTTGTGTGTCTGTGACTTATAAACCTCCACCAAAATTAGGGCATTCCCTTTGAGAGCGACCCTAACGGAGGTGGGGTGTTTCAGTTGGTATCAGAGCATGGTTTACTAGATAAGATAAAAAGTTTTGAAAATTTATTTTCAAAAGAAAATTTAAAGAAGCATTTTTAAAGATAAAGTGTTATTTTATTTTAAAAAAAGCATTGTCTCCCAAAGCCATAGGTACTATCTGTTATCCTTCGTTTTGAATCTATCCTTTCTGTTTCAGCATGTCTGGAGACCTTACTCCCCAGCTAATGACGCTTTCACTCCTCCTCCTCCACGTGAACTAGCAAGCGGAAGAGTCCCAGAACAGGCAGACGAATAATAGTCAAAGAAGAGAGGATCGTAACAGTAATGACAAGAAACGTGAAAAAAAGCAATGTTATTTCTGTGGAATTCTTGGACATCTGGAGGGAGACTGCAGGAAGAAGAAGAGGAGGATGAGTTCTACTTGCTTTCAGTGTAGGGAGACAGGCCACTGGGCTAGGGACTGCCCAAAGAAGAAGGAGACAAAGGCAGAAAGCTCTTAAGGGAAGAAAGAGGGTTTACATCCTAAGAAGACAGATTTTAAGAAGGGCGGGAAAGACAACAAGTCCCAAGAGAAGAGGAAGTGTAATTTCTATGGCAAAGTGGGGCACTTAGTGAAAGATTGCCAGAAAAAGAAGGCTAAGATGAATGGTGGGTGCTTTTCTTGCGGTGAGACATGCCACATGGCTATGGATTGCCCAAAGAAGCGAGGGCAGGGGCAGAGGGCTGGATTCACCTCAGGGGCACAGGTTTATGTGCTAGAAGCGCCACCTCTGCAACAGCGAGGTATAAATACTTCTGTAGAAAGTGTAGTTTATCTTTATGATCACCCAGTTCGCACTTTATTTGATTCTGGCGCATCACACTCCTTTATTTCATCTGCTTTAGTAGAATCTCTGCACCTAGAAACTAGTATGGTAGAGGACCCCTTAATTGTTTCAAATCCAATCGGGGGCCCGGCTCATTTGTCTATGATTTGTGTGGGATTGAAAAATTTCTATTCTAAGCGTAGAATTTAGATGTAGTGACTTTGTTTTGGGCTTCTCGGGATATGGTTTGATTTTGGGCATGGATTGGCTATCCAGTAATGGTGCCATCCTTGATTGTGAGAAAAGGGTGGTTAGGCTTCTAACGCAACTCAGTAACACTCTGGAAATTACTTGTAATCCCTCATATGCGGTTATGCTTAGTTATCTCGAATCGCTAGATGCTTCTGTTGAGAGTTTGCAATCAGTTAGGGTGGTCTGTGAATATCCGGATGTCTTCGAAGAGGTGAAGGGCTTACCTCCGAAGCGGGAGATAGACTTCCGCATATATCTTGTAGATAATGCAAAGCCCGTTGCGTTGCCCGTTAGACTCATGGCTCCACGAGAAAGTAAGGAGCTCAGTAAACAGGTTAAAGAGCTTCTAGAGAAGGGGTTCATTAGAAGGAGTATTTCAGAATGGGGCGCTCCAGTGGTGTTCGCCACAAAGGCGGATGGTTCACTCCGTCTATGTGTTGACTATAGGGAGCTCAACAAGCTAACGAAAAAGAATAGGCACCCTCTCCCCAGAATTGACGATCTGTTTGATCAGCTTGTAGGAGTGCCAGTTTTCTCCCAACTCGATTTGGCGACCGGATTTCATTAGCTAAGGGTGGCTGAAGATAACATTGATAAGACAACATTCAGAACCCCAGACGGCTTCTTTGAATGGCTTGTCATGCCTTTCGGCTTGACAAACGCACCCGCTTACTTCGTGGACCTGATGAGTAGGGTGTTCAGAGAATTCCTCAACAAGTTCGTAGTGGTCTTCGTAGACGATATCTTGATCTTCTCAAAGAATGAAGAAGAACATGCCCAACACTTAAGGGAAATCATGAAGACTCTGCGAGTCCATCAGCTAAAAGCCAAATTCTCCAAATGCCACTTTTGGAGAGAGGAAGTGAGGTTCCTTGGGCACATAGTATCCAAAGAAGAGTTAGCTGTGGACCTTGCCAAAGTAGTAGCGGTGCAGGATTGGAAGACACCAAGGAATGCAACAGAAGTCTGAAGTTTTCTCGGGCTAGCAGGCTTCTATCGGAAATTCAACAGAGACTTTGCAAAAATATCAGCTCCACTCACAAGGCTAACAAAGAAAAATCTAGTGTTCAATTGGGACTTGGATTGCGAGTTTGCTTTCCAACGGCTAAAAAGGGCTCTTACAACAGCCCCAGTTCTGACGTTGCCAGATGGAAGCAAAATGTTTACAGTTTATACAGATGCATGTGGGACAGGACTAGGCGCTGTCTTAATGCAAGAAGGAAGGGTAGTAGCTTATGGCGGGAGACAGTTGAAAGTGCACGAAAAGAACTACCCAACCCATGATCTCGAGTTGGCCGCCATCGTCTTTGCGCTTAAGTCTTAGTGCCACTATCTCCTAGGTGAGAAATTCGAACTGTATACTGACCATAAATCTTTGAAGTATCTCTTCTCGCAGAAGGACCTTAACTTGAGGCAACAGAGTGTTGATACACAAGATTTTGATTAATGACAACATAGAAATAGAGATCATTGACGAGCTGAATTCATATTTATCAAAGTGGAAATCAATGAAGATCGTAGTGAAGATCAATGGAAATCATGACATGGAGCAAAGATTATATATATGTAGGTATGGAGTCGTGTTAGATTTATGTTAAAATCTATCCTCAAAGTATAACAAGAATGCACAAAAATTTAGAAATTGAAATTAGCTGGGGCTGAAATCTGTATATTTGAAGAATTGAAAAGTCACAGAAAAAGCCCAAACGGTCCAGACTTCGACCGGGAAAGAGTGCAGAGTGATATAGACTGTGGACCGAGGTCCTCTGGTCCACAGCAAGAAAACGGTCGACCGCCCAAAAAGGACCTGTCGACCGGTCCTATTGTCTTTTGTGCATAACGGCTATTTTTTCAAATTCCTGTCGACCTGTTAATTTCGACCTGTCGACCTTTTTTCTTGCTGTAATTTTTCTGAAAGGATGCTTCTTTTTTGTGAAGAGATTTCTATTCAATTTCAAGGGAAATGGACACAACTCTTTATAGAAACTCTTCATGAAGGAATGCAACTGTTCTACACTATAAATAGACTTGAAATCATATTTTCAAATCACCGATTCTTGCTCTAATTTCTGATCTTACTTTCTAAATACTCTTGCATTCTAAAAGCTCCCAAATTCAATACTTGTTGAATCCTTGAATCAGTTTTATATCATTTGATTCAACAAGCAATCTTTCTTCCTTAAATCTTTGCATTCAAATCATATACTTGAGGAAAAGATTATAGGAAGGGTGTACTCAATCTTTGGCAAATCAGTGTTGAAAGAAGAACACAATCAGAAGTCAAACTCTTGTAATTGTCCTGTGTGGGTAAGCTTGTATCCCTTGAAATCAAGTGGGTAAGCTTGTGGCCCGTAAATCAAGTGGGTAAGCTTGTAGCCCGTGAAATCAAGTGGGTAAACTTGTAGCCCGTAAATCAAGTAGTTGTGAACCTGTTCCTCCGGGTGAAGCGAGGGTGTTGTTTAGTGAAAAGCCGAAGAGAAGCTTCGGGACTGGACGTAGGACTGGAGGTCCGAACCAGTATAAAAATCCTGGTGTCATTACTCTACTTTACTTTACTTTACTGCATTTAAAGTTATCTATGATATATATATTGTTGTCATATCATATTCCGCATAGCCATATTATAGATCCAGCATAAGTCGTGCACACCCGACTTTTTCAATTGGTATCAGAGCCTGGTGTTCTATAGATCGTACAACATCTTAGAACAAATGGCGATAAAGAAATCTAGTCAAGGAATTAGAAAGTGGAAGAACAACAAAGCCGAATCAAGAGAGCAAGGAAGCAAATGTCTCATGGCTAAAGTCAGATCACAATCGGTATGTGTAGATTCATTATTTAAAGATCTTTTGTTAGACCATGAAAAATTATTGAAACTCCATACAGTCGTTTTAGCTATGTCAAAAAAGTACAAGGAAGAAAATTCCAAATTAAAAGAAGAAAACAATCGTTTGGTAAAACAAGCCAAATGTTTTGAAGACACCTTAGAAGAGCTTGTTTCTCAAAAAGATTTCCTTCAAAAAGAAAATGAGCAACTAGAAGATAAAAACAATGTTCTTTTAAAGGAAATTGATCTTTTGCAAAATAAAAATATATCATTAGAAGATTCTTTAAATAATTCTAGTTCTTTAATTTCGTATCTTGAAAAAGAGAATAGAGCTTTAACTGAAAAGAATTTAGAACTATCTAAAGAATGTGAGTTTTTAAAGGAGAATAATAATATTTTGCAAAATGAAATTTCTGACTCAAAAGAAAATTTTGAAAAGTTACAATCTTCTTTAGATAATTCAGAATCTCAAATTTTAGGTCTCAAAACTGAGAATGGTACTTTAAAAAGGAAAAATTCTGAATTAAATAAGGAAATTGATGATTTAAAGAATAACAAAATTTCTTTTGAAAATGTCAATAGCGACTTTGGAAATAAATTTGATAAAAGTGCAAATAAGTTCGCAAAATTTAATAAAGGTCAAAATGATTTAAATATGATTTTATCTAGATCTCGACCTTTACATGACAAAAGTGGTTTAGGATATAATAAAACTAATCTTAGAAATAGTACTAGATATGCCTTCATGTACAATAAAAATATTACTGCTAGTACTAATGCTCATCCTAGATCCAATTATTATAGAAATTCCAATACTTCTATGACTAAAGATCTGTATAATAGATCTAGAAGTATGAAAAGGAATATCAATAGAGATTACTTAAGTATTTGGGTTCCTGTAAGTTGGAAAAACAGAGAAAAATATATTGATGATTATTTTGATTCAGTAGTTAATAATGAAAATTTTATCTTTAAAGGTTCCATTAAACCCTCTTGGGTATGGCTACCTTCCATCTAACCCGTGGACCCAAACAAAGCAAGTGGGTACCAAAGTATATATATTCTACTTTTTTGCAGGTACACCACAATAAAAGGAAGGCGATTTTGATTTCTCCAAATGTCTCTGAAAACAAAATTCAGTTTATCAAATTGCACATGATCCAATATCTCCAGAAGGTACTTTAATTTATGTCTTATGTTCGATTACTGTTCTATCATGATGTTAATTCTTTTTAATCGATGACAAAGGGGGAGAAATATGCATATATATATATATATATATATATATATATTCATGTATCATATAAATATTCATTTTATATGCACTAACATTTTGTTACAGGAAACAGTAAGTTTTTATTATACTAACAAAATGTGCAGAAAGCTTTTAGACAGGGGGAGATAAAAATATATAAGAATATATTCAGGGGGAGCTACTCAGTATCTCAAAAATATATGCAAGATATTGTCATCAATCAAAAAGGGGGAGAATGTTGATACACAAGATTTTGATTAATGACAACATAGAAATAGAGATCATTGACGAGCTGAATTCATATTTATCAAAGTGGAAATCAATGAAGATCGTAGTGAAGATCAATGGAAATCATGACATGGAGCAAAGATTATATATATGTAGGTATGGAGTCGTGTTATATTTATGTTAAAATCTATCCTCAAAGTATAACACGAATGCATAAAAATTTAGAAATTGAAATTAGCTGGGGCTGAAATCTGTATATTTGAAGAATTGAAAAGTCACAGAAAAAGCCCAAACGGTCCAGGCTTCGACCGGGAAAGAGTGCAGAGTGATATAGGCTGTGGACCGAGCAAGAAAACGGTCGACCGCCCAAAAAGGACCTGTCGACCGGTCCTATTGTCTTTTGTGCATAACGGCTATTTTTTCAAATTCCTGTCGACCTGTTAATTTCGACCTGTCGACCTTTTTTCTTGCTGTAATTTTTCTGAAAGGATGCTTCTTTTTGTGAAGAGATTTCTATTCAATTTCAAGGGAAATGGACACAACTCTTTATAGAAACTCTTCATGAAGGAATGCAACTATTCTACACTATAAATAGACTTGAAATCATACTTTCAAATCACCGATTCTTGCTCTAATTTCTGATCTTACTTTCTAAATACTCTTGCATTCTAAAAGCTCCCAAATTCAATACTTGTTGAATCCTTGAATCAGTTTTATATCATTTGATTCAACAAGCAATCTTTCTTCCTTAAATCTTTGCATTCAAATCATATACTTGAGGATAAGATTATAGGAAGGGTGTACTCAATCGTTGGCAAATCAGTGTTGAAAGAAGAACACAATCAGAAGTCAAACTCTTGTAATTGTCCTGTGTGGGTAAGCTTGTAGCCCTTGAAATCAAGTGGGTAAGCTTGTGGCCCGTAAATCAAGTGGGTAAGCTTGTAGCCCGTGAAATCAAGTGGGTAAACTTGTAGCCCGTAAATCAAGTAGTTGTGAACCTGTTCCTCCGGGTGAAGCGAGGGTGTTGTTTAGTGAAAAGCCGAAGAGAAGCTTCGGGACTGTACGTAGGACTGGAGGTCCGAACCAGTATAAAAATCCTGGTGTCATTACTCTACTTTACTTTACTTTACTGCATTTAAAGTTATCTATGATATATATATTGTTATCATATCATATTCCGCATAGCCATATTATAGATCCAGCATAAGTCGTGCACACCCGACTTTTTCACAGAGATGGATGGAGTTTCTTGCCTCGTACGATTTCGAGATCTCCTACACTCCGGGCAAAGGCAACGTAGTGGCAGACGCGTTGACCTGAAAGAAACTAACCCTAAGCCCGCTGTTTGTTGAAAGGCAAAGCCTAGAGTTTATAGTCAGCTTTGACTTTAGGCCCTCCTCCGATTTTGTACCGGGTTTGCTAGCATCTCTCGAAGTACGCCCGACATTAATGGACCCAATAGGGACAGCATAGCGCGAAGACCCTCATCTTGTGGAGACGATTGATAGGCTAATTAGGGGTGAGACTTCAAGTCACCTCAACAGATACTCCATCGACGATAAGGGTTGGCTAAGGCGAGACGGAAGACTATGCGTCCCACAAACAAGGGATTTAGTAAAGACGGTTCTCGAGGAAGCACATCACTCCAAGATGACGATACATCCAGGCGGAGATAAAATGTACAAGGACATAAAGAGAACTTTCTTTTGGAGCGGCATGAAGAAGGACGTGGCAGATTTCGTTTCTAAGTGTATGAATTGCCAACAGGTTAAGGCGGAACAGAAGAAACCTGACGGTCTGCTCCATCCTCTAGAGGTCCCGCAGTGGAAGTGGGATAGCATCTCAATGGACTTCATTGATGGGCTGCCTAGGTCTAGAAGAGGCAACACTAGCATTTGGGTAATAGTGGATAGGATTACTAAAAGCGCCCACTTTTTACCTGTCAAGAGTAAAAGAACTGCCTCATTTCTAGCATCTCTTTATCTCAAGGAAATTGTTCGACTCCGTGGAATACCCTCCAGCATTGTTAGTGACCGAGACCCTATCTTCACAAGTGAGTTTTGGCGGAGTCTGCAAGAAGCGGTAGGCACACAGTTATGCTTGATTACAGCCTATCACCCCCAAACCGACGGCCAGACAGAAAGAGTGAATAGAGATTTGGAGGACCTTTTAAGACTGTGCGTCCTTGACTTCGGAGGGACGTTGGAAGACCATCTTCCTTTGTTCGAATTTGCCTACAACAACAGCTACCAAGCCACCATCGGAATGGCGCCCTTCGAAGCTTTATATGGAAGACCATGCCGATCGCCCACTTGTTGGTGGGAGTCTACTGATAAGCTCATACTTGGACCAGATATGATCCGAGAGACTTCAGAGAAAGTAGACTTGATACGAAGAAGGATGAAGACAGCCCAAGATAGACAAAAATCCTACGCAGACAAGAGGAGGACCGACCTTGAATTTGAAGTTGGGGACAGAGTTTTTCTTAAGGTATCCCCTCTAAGGAACGTTGTTCGTTTTGGATCCACTGGAAAGCTAGCACCAAGGTTCGTAGGGCCGTTTCCTATTATCGAGAAAATTGGGAAAATGGCCTATAGATTAGAGCTACCTGAAAAACTAGCTGGAGTTCACAACGTCTTTCATGTTTCGCACCTCCGAAAATGTCTACATGAATCTGCTGAAGTGGTAGAGCTAAACATCCTAGAAGAAGCTGAAGTAGAACGCGAAGCAACCATGAGGAAAGTTCCAACCCGCATATTAGGAACGGAAGTGAAAAAGCTACGCAACAGCGAAGTCAAGCTCGTCAAAGTTCAGTGGAGCGACGCCGAGGAAGACGCAACTTGGGAAACTGAGGCTAGAATACGCGCAGCCTACCCTTTTCTTTTTGTGGGTACATCTTTGACCTTTCTTTTTCCTTAAGTTGTGCTTTTATCTATCTTTTTAGGTATATCTCCTCGACCTTATCCTTTAGGTAGAAACCCTTTGGATGAAAACATGTAATTGAAACATGTTATGGATGATGATTGCAAGTGGTTGCAAGTGATTGCTAGTGGTTGCTCGTGGTTGCATATACACACACAATCTAGGTTTTAGATTGGCTCAGTCACTTCATATTGCATATGCATATATGTATTTATATTCGTATATGGTTGAAGTTTAATGTGTTGTCATATGGATGTTGCATTTATATGAATGATTGTGCACTCATGTAGAATCATGAATAGGAAAATTTGCATACATAATGGATTCATGACACTTACATAATTTGCATTAAGGAGGTCAACTGAATCAGTAGACCACCTGATTTTGCATTAGATAAGTACATGTACAAACACTTTGCATATGATCATAAAGCATTAGAAGTCTTTTAAGGACAATGGACGCTCGTGTTTGATGGATGAGTAGATGGACGTTTGGATGTTAGGATATACATTCTTCCTAAACTTGAAGATTTCGGGGACGAAATCCTTTTAAGTGGGGGAGAATGTAACACCCCGTGTATTCTACAATAGTGAAATTCACAAATTTAAGTATAATTAATTTCAAATCAAAGAATTAAGGGAAACGGGATACACCATTACGTTCGTCTCGGAATTCTGCTTGAGAAAGAGTCCGAGTTTGCGTAAAACGGACTCCGTATGAGGGAGATATGGCCTCCGGAAGTTTCAGAATTCAGTTTAAAATTTAAACAGACAGTAACATTTCAGAAGTGTGTTCAAATTTCAAAAATCGGACCCAGATTGGGCTGGGCGGGAATTTTCCCGCCCAAGGCACCCAGGTCGACTGGGTAGTCGACCTGGGCCACCCAGGTTGACGGGGTAGTCGACCAGGGGCACCCAGGTCGACTATGTAGTCGACTTGGGGGTCGACTGGGTACTCGACTTGGCCCCTGAGCTAGGTCAAACCCAGCCCCTCCTGGATGGCCTGGTCTGTGCTTGGCCGAATTTCTGAGCTTTGTCTTGTCACTAGGGCCAGGTGTCAGCTCCTGATTGGTTTATCTTTCAAACGAACGGCTAATATTAATCTAGGCTCCATCGACGGCTCTAATCAATTCACAAACTCTATAAAAAGGACCTAAGACTCCACCTAATTCACACAAATAAAAATAAGAATGAGACCGTCATGCCGTTGAAGAAAGACTAGGAGTAGCAGTCAAAATTGAGAGACGATTAGGAGTCAATTTGAAAGCTTAAAGCAACGACAATTAAATCAAAACAACGCCTACAACAAAGGATAGCATCTCCAAATTCAGAATTCAGAATCCTGAATTGAAGATTCGTCATACATTGTAAGTAGAGTGCTATTCCGATGTGAATGAATAATTGAGTTTTGATTTGTGTAAAATGAGAAATGGAATTGTACTTAATTTGTGGTGATGATAATTCATAATTGTATGTTGCTATGATTCTAATTATGAATAGATTTGGGATGTTGTTGTATAATGATGTTAGACTTATTGGATATTTGCAAGTATATGATTCATGTTGAAAGTTAACAACACCTATTGGATATTTGCAAGTATATGATTCATGTTGAAAGTTAACGACTATATGTTTGTGGTAGTTTATTACAACAAAGTTGAGATTCATGCAAGTATATGATTCACTATTATGCCAACATGACTTTAGATCCTTCTATGATATTTTTATGATCATGTTTAGTGTAGTTGGATCCATTTGGGTATTATGATTCATATGAATTTATGTTGAAATAGGAATTATGATTCTAGTGAAAAAAAAGACATACTTTTGTATTAGTGACAAAAGTAAGCATCTTTGTGAACTTGTGTTGACTTTATGAACATGACTAGATTGCGTTTGGTGTTATGCCTAATTGTAGATATGTTTTAGGCCTATGTTGTTATCAAAATCATATGATAATATATACGACACATAATTTAGTTAGATTCACATTTTAAATGCAAGTTTACATGACTAGATTTAAAACCATGATTCATGTTTAGGTATGTTCTATGTTAAGATTATATGCTATTACAATGCAAGTTCACAAGTGCCTAATTTATGTTAATTAGATCGTTATGTTGCAAGTTCATGCGCTCACACACCCCTTTTGATGTTACTTAGAATATATAAACACCATGTTCTAAGCCTCCCCCTTTTCATGTGGCTAAGTTGGGCTTAAATGTTGAACCCAACATATGTTATATGATAGCGAACGTATAAAACGGGGGTAATGACGTTGGGTTAAAAATGCAAAACATATGTGTTGGCATGTCTGACGCATGCCAATGACCTTGAGAACATTTAAGGGGTATAAATTAATTTTACCCAATAAAGATGAATTTGAATAATAGGCTGCAAATATTTACATATAAAAAGAAAAGAGACAAAAATGTAAACTTAGAAAATACAATGTGTTTAACCCGAGGTTGGATTGAGTTGTGACGTAAACCTGCCCGGAACCGCCCGGCTGTCCAGTAGTCACAACAATACCTATCCAATGTGGGTGGTTAAACATTGAGCCTAATAAAGACCCGAGGTTAGACTGAGTTGTGATGTAAGACTGCCCGGAACCAACCGGCAACAGGCAGTCACAACAATACCTATCTAATGTGAGAGGTTGAGGCTTTAATAAGACAATTAAGGCTGAGTCAGGATTGATAGGATTAAGTAAATTGAATTAATACTTAATCAAACTGAACATGCTAAACTATACAGACTGATTGGGGGTTAGGTTTATACATAACACTTAACCAACTTAGCTTGTTGGCTAGAAATAGAAAACCTAGTAGCGGGGGACCCTTTTCAGCAGTAACCCTACAAGGTGTATCAGGATACCTTGAACTAGGCAGGGTGGGGCACGATTACTGGGCTGACTGTAAGAGGTCAAATCGACGGCGGTGGTGCATCAGTGTAGGTTCTAAGGGGGTGCGGGCGTGCACACACTCCGGCGCAGAAAAATTAGGCACTGGGCACCAGTAGTATACCTGTGCATTCTAGAATTGTGTCGGGCCTCCACCATGGGACTTGATACACCCCATGGTGAGACCAGCATAGGTAGCTACAACATCGGGGGTCGTAAGACAAATGTAACTACGCGAGTAGGAGCCGATCATTTGAAATGGATCACTTCACACTGATTATGGGGTGCCTGTTGGGAACTTGTTTATACGGGTGCAGAGATTAATATGGGGTACGATAGTACGTTCGACTCTAGACAACTTAACTTAGCTTATAGTGCTTTCCCATTTCCAGTTTGTACTTATCATGCTCATTTCTTTATTCATAGACTGAATAGTCCTAGACTTACTCAGGCTTTATGTCTGACTCTACTTTTCTTTCGTCTTCTTTTCTTTCGTTTCCCCCCCAAGGTCCACAGGGAGGGAATATCGCAACTTGACCAGTTTTCACATCCAGCTTGAAGAGAAAGAATGTATTGCTTGGATCTCTTTCGTTTTGGACTATGGTTTTGGATAGCAACTATGGGGACTTATGCAGTTTACTTATGTTTTTATGCTTCTTTAAGTTATGAAATCAAGACAGTTATGGAAATGTAACGTTTTTGGAAGTATTGTAAGACAATTATGGCATGGTTTGTGTAACACGTATTTTGATGAAATAAAAGTTGCTGTTGTTTTCCGCTGTTCAAAATTATGTGTATTTATATCTGTCTTGTATATCTATGACTTATACTTATAAACCTCCACCAAAATTAGGGCATTCCCTTTGAGAGTGACCCTAACGGATGTGGGGTGTTTCATATATATGGGACAACATTGATAGATTAAAGAAGTAAATGAATATTCTCTAGATAGGTGATTATACACCCTACTTCGATGCGACTGACTTCACCATGCTGCCTGCCCGATTTTTGTCATTTACCGTTTGTTGAGGCCAGAGGTTACGATTACTTTCCATTCATTGATAACACGATCACTTTGAATGCCACATTGTCAGATCCATTAATCACTAATTGATTTGCACAAATATTCTGGATGTTATGCTAAGGGAATAAATCCGTTGCAACCATATATATTTGTACAGTCCAATCATATTCGATCATTGGAAATACTCTGTCAGACACTCGTCCATATACGTTTGTTCTGGGACTGAACGAAACCGAAGGCACTATTCAGTACATGTAACACCCCGCGTATTCTATAAATAGTAAAATTCACAAATTAAAGTATAATTAATTTCAAATCAAAGAATTAAAGGAAACGGGATACGCAATTGCGTTCGTCTCGGAATTCTGCTTGAGATAAAGTCCGAGTTTGCATAAAACGGACTCCGTATGAGGGAGATATGACCTCCGGAAGTTTCAGAATTTAGTATAAAATTCAAACAGACAGAAACAGTTCAGAATGAGTTCAAAATTCAAAAAAAATCGGACCCATATTGGGCTGGGCGGGAATTTTCCCGCCCAAGGCACCCAGGTCGACTGGGTAGTCGACCTGGCCCCTGAGCCAGGTCGAACCCAGCCCCTCCTGGCTGGCCTGGTCTGTGCTTGGCCGAATTTTTGAGCTTTGTCTTATCACTAGGGCTAGGTGTCAACTCCTTATTGGTTTCTCTTTCAAACGAACGACTAATATTAATCTAAGCTCCATCGACCAATTCACAAACTCTATAAAAAGGACCTAAGACTCCACCTAATTCACACAAATAAAAATGAGAATGAGACCGTCATGCTGTTGAAGAAAGACTAGGAGTAGCCGTCAAAACTGCGAGACGATTAGGAGTCAATTCGAAAGCTTAAAGCAACGACAATTAAATCAAAACAACGCCTACAACAAAGGATAGCATCTCCAAATTCAAAATTCAGAATCCTGAATTGAAGATTCGTCATACGTTGTAAGTAGAGTGCTATTCCGATGTGAATGAATAATTGAGTTTTGATTTGTGTAAAATGAGAAATGGAATAGTACTTAATTTGTGGTGGTGATAATTCATAATTGTATGTTGCTATGATTCTAATTATGAATAGATTTGGGATGTTGTGGTATAATGATGTTAGACCTATTGGATATTTGCAAGTATATGATTCATGTTGAAAGTTAACGACTATATGTTTGTGGTAGTTTATTACAACAAAGTTGAGATTCACGCAAGTATATGATTCACTATTATGCCAACATGACTTTAGATCCTTCTATGTATATTTTTATGATCATATTTAGTGTAGTTGGATCCATTTGGGTATTATGATTCATATGAATTTATGTTGAAATAGGAATTATGATTCTAGTGAAAAAAGACATACTTTTGTATTAGTGACAAAAGTAAGCATCTTTGTGAACTTGCGTTGACTCTATGAACATGACTAGATTGCGTTTGGTGTTATGCCTAATTGTAAATATGTTTTAGGCCTATGTTGTTATCAAAATCATATGATAATATATGCGACACACAATTAAGTTAGATTCACATTTTAAATGCAAGTTTACATGACTAGATTTAAAACCATGATTCATGTTTAGGTATGTTTTATGTTAAGATTATATGCTATTACAATGCAAGTTCACAAGTGCCTAATTTATGTTAATTAGATCGTTATATTGCAAGTTCATGTGCTCACACACCCCTTTTGAAGTTACTTAGAATATATAAACACCATGTTCTAAGCCTCCCCTTTTTCATGTGGCTAAGTTGGGCTTAAATGTTAAGCCCAACATATGTTATATTATAACGAATGTATAAAACGGGGGTAATGACGTTGGGTTAAAAATATAAAACATATGTGTTGGCATGTTGGACGCATGCCAACGACCTTGAGAACATTTAAGTGGTATAAATTAATTTTACCCAATAAAGATGAATTTGAATAATGGGCTGCAAATATTTACATATAAAAAGAAAAGAGACAAAATATGTAAACTTAGAAAATACGATGTGTTTAACCCGAGGTTGGATTGAGTTGTGACATAAACCTGCCCGGACCCGCCCGGCTGTCCAGTAGTCACAACAATACCTATCCAATGTGGGTGGTTAAACACTGAGCCCAATAAAGACCCGAGGTTAGACTGAGTTGTGACGTAAGACTGCCCGGACCCAACCGGCAACAGGCAGTCACAACAATACCTGCCTAATGTGAGTGGTTGAGGCTTTAATAAGACAATTAAGGCTGAGTCAGGATTGATAGGATTAAGTAAATTGAATTAATACTTAATCAAATTGAACATGCTAAACTATACAGACGGATTGGGGGTTAGGTTTATACAAAACACTTAACCAACTTAGCATGTTGGCTAGAAATAGAAAACCTATTAGCGGGGGACCCTTTTCAGCAGTAACCCTACAAGGTGTATCAGGATACCCTGAACTAGGCATGGTGGGGCACAATTACTGGGCTGACTTTAAGAGGTCAAATCGATGGCGGTGGTGCAACAGTGTAGGTTCTAACGGGGTGCGGGCGTGCATACACTCCGGCGCAGAAAAATTAGGCACTGGGCTCCAGTAGTATACCTGTGCATTCTAGAATTGTGTCGGGCCGCCACCATGGGACTTGATACACCCCATGAGACGACCCCAAACCCCGTACTGACAGCGGCAAGGGTAATCCGTGGAATATAACACAGAAACAGATAATAGCAGAACAGAAATAAATAAATACACCAGATAATGAATAATACAATACACTGGATAAAAGTAATCATCAGAGTTACACAGTATACAGGATCATACTTAGTACAAATACAGTTCAACTATACATATATGTCTACAGCGGAAACAAACAAAATACGTACAATAGGAGCTGAACAACATAAAAAGAGATAAATGATAGAAACCATCTTCAGCTCCAGCTATCCAGAAAGAACCAGCTAAACCTGAATACAAGGCTGCCCGTGTAGAAAAAGGGGCACCCGAGTTTGAAAGTGAAACAAACTACGAGTCGGTCATGGGACAGGTATGAGAAATCTACTCAACACATATATAATTTTGCTAATCACAGGACCACGCCACTTTCGTGGAACGGGTTTACTCCATTGGATTGCCAGTGCTTTAAAACAAATCTTTTTTTTAACAACGCGATGCATTTTATAAAAATGAAGCCATTATAAGACTCAGTTCCCATCACACAATGCAACGCAAACCGGAGGATAGAGTTTTTACCCTATAACGGCCAAGATATGCTTGATACGAATAAAACAAAGGCATTTGATATTATTGCTAGTGTTTATATGTTTTGAAAACAATTTCAAATCATAACTATCAATCATAGACGGCATTAATGCCCCATACCACTATGTCGCCATATATAGGTATACAATCAAGACCGCACAGTCACATATTTGGAAATTGGATTTCCGTCATGAACCAAGGCAAAATATAGTCCTTACCGAATTCGAGACAATCTAGCCCATGTCTCAGGCAAGTACTCAATCAAGCCCTTGGAGTGACAGGGCCTGTCCACCGATGTGGATTAAAATGCCTGAACAGTACGTTTCCCCGCCCTTTGGGGCGTAAACGAGCCAACAAATGACTCCATAAGACCCAGATCAAACCGAGGCTCCTCGCAACAGCAACAACCACACAGGTGAAAATTATATAAATGTCGGGGCTTGTAGGTCACTGACACCACCATATCTAGAAAGAAACGCATGCCCACCCTGAGGTCCTTCTCCCGTTTCTGGTTCATACCGGGTGTGAGGCTCGCGAATTCACATTATACACAAAGCTACGCCACACAGGCGGGGCTTTGATCATCACCACAAGACTTTGCTTTTCAACAGGAGCCCTGTTCATTTGCCACTTAGGCATGCCACACTAGCAATTCATGCCATGCGACTGATGTCCATCGATATACAACCTCTGAGCTCGTGCGTCTCAGAGAAGGGCGTTAAGCAAAAGAATAAATTCTCCACCGCCAAACAGATGTATATTTAACAGAGATCAATCAACACAGAATAAACTCCAATGTCAGACACACAGTCCATTTACAAGTCCGTTCTGGGTCTGAACGAAATCGGAGGCACTAAATACCTCGCAATCCCATCGATCACCACGTACGTCTGGACGATTACCACTCATTATCCATATTTCGGGATGCCTCCCAATCAGGACCTCAGTTACCATCCAAACGAGGTGAAGATCTCCGGTCTTCGACCACCGTCTTCATCTTCGACTTTCAATCGTCGGTCAATTATTTGAAATGAGAATTAACTCGGCCTTTTCAAATAATTCACCTATATTTAGAACTTCAAATCAATTTATTTCAATGGTTAAATCATTCCACAACACCAATTTTGTTCTTTAATGTAATTTTCACACCAAACACATTCAACCATCAAATACCACATAAATCGAGCAAATTCAGTTTATTTCCATTCCATATCGTTTATGATATTTTATAACGATTTATCGCTATTTTTATTTATTTTAAAATAGCCAATTTATTCAAAACGACGCTTCGGGCCATAACGCGGCCATGGCGCTGTTTTTCTTCAGATTTGATTTACACATATCTGAAAATCTAACCGTCGGATCTTCACACAATTTACATCATTAGAAAGGTCTTTTCAAAACGAATCCAAGGGTTCCAATTTCGGGAAATTCCGACGGTCGGATCTACCGGTACAATCGTTTGAAGTTTCGATTTCAAAATACGAACTGCAGCGTCGTTATTCGATTTAATATAATTATATTTATATATATATATATAATCGATTCTGGCGCTGTTTTTCTTCAGATTTGAATTAAACATTCCAGACAATCCAATCGTTGGATTTTCACAAAGATGGTGCTGTTGGAAAGATTTTTCCAAAGCGAACCCAACGGTTGTGATTTCCGGAAAACCCGATGGTCGGATCTCCTGGTATAATCGTTTGAAATCAAGGTTTCAAAATACGAACTGCAGCGTCGTTATTCGATATATTTTAATTCTATTTATATATATATATCGATTCTTCGATTCCAAGCTACTTTCTTTTCACTCATTTGATAAAAATTATATTTTTATCTAACTGTCTTCTATTTCAACACTTCACTATTTTTAACAATTCTTTTATATAATAAAAATGTGATTTTTATTGTAAATCAATTCATTTCAAAACACTATTATTTCATGTAGTTCATATAGGGGATAAAATAGGATTTTTATGGTAAAACAATTTATTTCAAAACATGATTATTTTATACTTTTCATATTGATGTTAAAAATGGGATTTTTATTATAAAACAATTTCTTTCAAAATATGAATAGCATTCAACACATGAATTTCAATCAACGAATGAATATCGATTCAACACATGAAGGTTTTCTATAGTTTGTATATATATATATATATATATATAGATAAAAATGTGACTTTTATATTTAAAACACGAATACCATTCAACACATGAATTTCTAATCAACGAATGAATATCGATTCAACACATGAAGGTTTTCTATTCAACGAATAAATATAGTTTCAACAAATGAAAATAATTCAAACACATAAATATTATTCAAAATTTCGGCAGCATAACGGCAGGGTAGTTAAAACCGAGACCGTCCCTAGTACGGCTCCTCGCCCTACCTTAAAACCTCGCGGTTTTTGACAATGGGGATCATGCATCTAGTTCGCACGCAGGCGGCATGTATATATTTATTTCATTTCCACAAACTAATCCTTTGTGGTTTCAACCAAATATTTCTCAACCACAAACGGGTATTTTTCAACCACAATCAATTAATATCAACCACAAACAATCCCAAACAACCATTCGCTATCAATCAATTTTCACACCAATCACAATCAATAAACATCGTCCATGGTTTATGGACGAGGGGCGTATATATATATATATATATTTATATTTATATATAGCAATTCACTTCTATTTCAACATATATATAATTTTTACAACGCATATATAACTTATACATCGAACGTACAACTTATACAACGCTTATACAAGAGGTGTACAATGCTTATATAACTTATACATCGACTATATAATTTATACATTGTCGTTTTCCATATTGTTTATAAATTAGAAATCTCACATTGGGTTCCACTCCACCAAAAATAGCAGAAGGCTCAGAAAAATATGCGGTCTCTTCTAAAATGTAGAAGACGTCCACACGGTCACGTTGTTTCCTGTTTCATCGAATTTCGACAAGAAACGAAAAAGATATGATTTTTCAAAGTCTGCAACGGTTTAAGGTGTTAAAACTGTTGAAAATATATATAGCCGTATACCTCTATTTTTCTTCAAAACTAGGTTTTGATCTTTCGCCCAAACCGTTGCACGATATTGGAATCGGGCTGCATGAGGTCGAAGAGGGAGGAGAGAGCTTCCAGCGTAGGGTAGTGCGGTGGCGTTCGATCGCCTGAGGCGGCGGCGGCGGTGACTTTAACTTCGCGACTTCGGGGACCCGTAACTCGAAGAATACTCAATGAAAAAATCCAAACTTGCTATGGATTTGATGGTCTTGACTAGCTCTACAAAATCCTCAACAGGATGGAGGTCTAATTTTGAGCGGATTGAGAGAAATCGAGGAGAGAAGGGATTGAAGAAGTTCCGCCTGCTATCGACGACGGGGAGAGAGAAAATAGATTTTCTGACCAATGATATTTTTTTGTTTATTTATATATTTTTAAAAATCCGAAAATACCCTCTTTCACACACGAACTCTAATCCAAACCCAACGACTGTCGTCCCTAGCGTTTTACCCCCATTCCGAACACAATAGGACATGTTTCGTAGGCCCATTCGACTGTTTCAGTCAGTTTTCCTTCAAATTAAAATATAAAACATTCAATATTTAATTTGAACGTACATTTCAATTTGCCCATGCCACAAACTGATTCGAAAAATTCCAGAAAAATAAATCTAGCTATGTTTTGATGATACAGTCCCAACAAAACTAGTTTCGTCGAATTCTGAGACCGTTTGCAAAAAGGCCCATTTCTGGTCGATCCAATTTAACTGTACTTGACCAAAACACGTTTTCCTTTGCCATGCTCACATACTAGCTTCAAAAATTATGAAATTTGAAACCTAGCAATAACTTCACATCCCGGATCCAACAAAAGTGGTTTCGTCGAATTCCGAGGTCGTATGCAAAATGGCCAATTTCACGGGCTATATAAATTCCATAGCGACCTTTCTGAAAATTCATTTGGCCATAACTTTTGCTTTCCGTTATGAAAATTCGATTTTTCAGATTCGTTAGAAAGGTATTCACTAACAGATTTAAATATTTCTAGTTTCACTCAAATCCGTTTGGTTTTGCACCCGGTACAGTCCGACAAAGTTTGAATTCAAATTTTGAAACTACAGCGCCATTTCAGGCCTTGTTTATAATTATAATTAATTATATTCGTTTTCAATTGTCGATTCAAACTCATTTTTCATCGCTATTATTTAAAATATTTATTTTAAATATTTAAAATCCATTATTTTAGCCAATTTAAAATTTTTAAATTGGTTCATATTTTCTGGGTCGTTACAATCTCCCCCACTTAAAACTTTTCGTCCCCGAAAAGAAACAAAGTCGAAAGTGGTTTGATTAATCAACTTTACGTTCGATTTGGCTTCCATTCTCCAACTTTTCAGTTTCTGAGAATTTTCAAATTCTTCAAAAATTTGGCGAACACCCGAAATTTTCGAAAAACTTCGCCATGACCTCCTTTGTACGGGGAGGGGTTTGGAAATTTATTGGGCCGTATTAGGTACCCAATAAATCCTAATAAGCATACACATATTTATAGTGATATATTCTGGTGTTTACAGGGGAGCATGTATTGATAATAACTCCAGAGAATAAATTCTCGTCACCTTGTCCCTTGTGGGGAATAAATAGTCCATGTGCCATATCTAATAACTAGAGAGACGTGATTATTGTCAACTCCAGACCCATGTGGGGTTTTTATTAATCTGGCAATTTAATCGTTACAATTTAAATAGTCCATATCAGTCATCAGTTCAACCTGTAAAATATAGTCATCGCCATACAAGCCTCTCGCTCGTATGGTAAATCTTCCACCTCGTCACACAAGCTCCAAATGCTTATGTGGTATATGATGAAGTATGCCTATCTTCTGGGTATGCCATGCAATGTAGTTCAAAATTAATTGTTGCTATCCTATGGCGACGTTTATTATTTCACACAGAAAAACCAGCACTTCGCATCCAATGGCATTCACAGGAGTTGATATAATAATATTTCGCATCCAACTCATTAAGATTTACCTATTTGTCGGGCACGCAAATAAAATCTTTACTCAACAGCTAATCCATTTACCTGTTCAAACATATATAATACACATGTATATATATTTCTATTTATTTTCTAATCAGTTCAATGTGTGATTTAAATGAATAAATTCTACCATTATTCTCTTATTAATTAAATTAACTATCGTTTCAATAATCTAATTTACTATCACACAACGCAAACAACCAATCCAATTGTTTTCAACTTTTCAAAACCATACAAATTAATTCCTATTCTCTTTTAAAATCATTCAGACTATAGAGTTAAAAGTGCACATCCATGGAAAGAAAATAACAGCAGAGTAGAGAATTAAATGGTAATGCAAAGTATGGTAAATATACCTTACACCGGAGTCAATCAGAGATATCTACTCGGCATCTAGGATAAGCTTTCTGAATGCTCTCCTTAGTTTCCCAAGTACAATCTCGCGGATCTCCACTCCATTGCACTTTGACTAAGTGAACCTTCTTGTTCCTCAGCTCTTTGGTTTCTTTGCTGATGATCTTTAGCGGCTCTCTTCTCACAGCTAGTTCTGGAGTAATTTCAATATCCTGTTGAGCTGCTTCTTCCACGATCAAGTCTGGATCATGAACGTGCTTTCGAAGTTGAGATATGTGAAATACATCATGAACTCCAGGCAACCAATCAGGCAATTTTACCCTATAAGCGAGAGTTCCGATCCGTTCCAGAATAGGAAACGGACCAATGAATTTGGGTGCCAACTTTCCAGTTTTACCGAACCGGATAACTCCTCTCATCGGCGATACTTTCAAATATACATAGTCGCCAACAACAAAGGATATATCTCTTCTTCTTCTATCGGCATAGCTCTTTTGTCGGCTTTGAGTGGCGAGTAATCGCTTCTTAATAAAATCGACTTTGTCGGTAGCTTCTCGAATCATATCAGGACCCAACACAAGTCTATTACCGGGTTCGACCAACAAGCGGGAGATCGACACGGTCTACCATACAACGCTTCGAATGGCGACATCGTCAGACTCGCCTGGTAGTTGTTGTTATATGAGAATTCAGCCAAATGCAGATGGTCTTCCCATGACCCACCGAAATCTATAACACAAGCCCGCAATAGATCTTCTAAAATACGATTCACCCTCTCAGTCTGACTATCTGTCTGAGGATGATAGGCGGTGCTCAAGTTCAACTTCGTTCCCAGCTCGACTTGAAATGCTTCCCAGAATTTGCTAGTGAATATTGTATCTCTATCACTGACTATACTGAGCGACACTCCATGTAGTCTAACTATTTCCCTGAAGTATATCTGCGCCAGACTCTGAGCAGTTCTGTTTGATCTGACAGGTATAAAATGGGCGGTCTTCATGAAGCGATCTGCGATCACCCAAATACTGTCATTCCCTTTTCTGGTTCTGGGCAGACCATCAATGAAATCCATAGAAATATGTTCCCACTTCCAACCAGGATCTTTTAGCGGTTGCAACAATCCAGCCAGTTTTTGTTGGTCGCTCTTGACTAGCTGGCAAGTAGGGCATCGGCTAACGTATATTGAAACGTCTCTTTTCATAGCCTCCCACCAGAATGTTCGTTTGAGATCGTTATACATTTTGGCCACAGCAGGATGGATACTCAGCTTGGACTTGTGACACTCGTTTAACACTTCCCTTTTTAACTCTAGGATATCAGGAACACAAATCCTTCCTTTCAACCTCAAGGTCTCGTCGTTATCTATTTAAAACCCGAGGGTTCGCCTTTCTGAATCCTTTTAATCATATCCTTAATAAAGTTATCCTCCTTCTGAAGAATAGATATTTTGTCAATCAAGGAAGTCATGATAATAAAGCTGGCGATCTTTACATTCTTTCGGCTCAGCGCATCGGCCACGACATTGGCTTTCCCTGGAGTATATATAATTTCAAAATCGTATGCTACAAGGAACTCTAGCCAACGTTGCTGCCTCAGATTCAAGTCCTTCTGGGTGAACAGATACTTTAATGACTGGTGATCTGTAAACAATTCAAATCTCTCATCCAGAAGATAGTGTCTCCAGATTTTCAAAGCGAACACAATAGCCAATAACTCAAGATCATGAGTTACATAGTTCTTTTCGTGCGGCTTCAGTTGACGGCTAGCATAAGCAATCACTTGGCCCCTTTGCATTAACACTGCGCCAAGGCCTTCTCTAGAAGCATCAGTCCAGATTTTTAAATCCTGATTGCCATCGATGATGGTTAACACTGGAGCAGTCGTTAGTCTTAACTTTAGCTCCTCAAAAGCCTCCTCATTTTCTGGAGTCCACTTGAATTTAGAGTGCTTCTTTGTAAGCTTCGTTAAATGACCAGATATCTTCGAAAAGTTTTTAACGAACTTCCGGTAATAGCTAGCCAATCCGAGAAAACTGCGGACTTCAGTGGGGGTACTGGGCTGTTTCCAATTCTGAATAGCTGTGATTTTTCTTGGATCCATAGCAATTCCTTCTTTCGATACGACGTGGCCCAGAAATTTCACTTCATCTTGCCAGAATATACATTTGGAAAACTTTGCTTTCAATACATTCCTTCTCAGAATTTCTAGAACCTGTTCCAAATGCTTTTCATGTTCGGCCTTTGACTTAGAGAAGATTAGAATATCATCAATAAAAACCAGAACAAATTTATTCAAAACCCCTCTGAACACCCTATTCATCAAATCGACGAAGTAAGCAGGAGCGTTACATAAGCCGAACGGAATTACTAACCATTCGTAGAATAAGTCGGGACCTCTGAATGCTGTCATTGGAACACACTCTTCGGCAATTCGAAGTTGATGGAAGCCTGTAGCTAGGTCCATCCTTGAGAATAATTGTGCACCATTTAATCGATCCAACAAATCATCAATCCGCAGCAATGGATATTTGTTCTTTATTGTCTATTTGTTCAAATCACGATAATCCACACATAGCCGTAGAGTACCGTCAGATTTTGGGACAAACACCACTGCTGCACCCCAATCAGAGAAACTGGGCCTGATCATACCCTTCCATACTAGCTGTCTTGTTCGATTGTCTAATTCCTCCTTCTCTTTCAAGGACATTCTTCGAATAGCGTGAACTACTGGCCTTGCATTCGGAATTAAAGCAATTTTGAAATCTATTTCTCTCTGCGGAGGTAAGCGAACAACTTCTTCAAACACATCCGGATAATTTTTGACGATAGGAATGTCTTTGATGAGGTCAGGAATATTCTCCGTGACTTCTGGGATATTTTCTATTTGAGCTGGAGAAACATCGAGAGCTGACCAGAAATCTTTTCTATTTGAAATCGGGCCTTCACATGGTATGGTTATATAATTCCCCGATTGTGCCTTCGCCTTTACAACTCTCTCGGCGCATCTAACCTCGGCTTCATATTTGGTTAGCCAATCCAATCCCAGAATAAGATCGAATTCATTAAAATTCATGACGATAGAGATAATAGGGAATTTATAGCAAGAAAAAGAGACAGGTACTGCACAAATCCAGCTGAGATTGATGGATCCCCCAACTGGATTTTGGACAGTCATTGGTTCTTTGAGCTTCTTCAACCTCAAATCTAACTTCTTGACTGCACTCTTTGCAATAAAGCTTCATGACGCGCCTATGTCAAACAGTACTTTAACTGGAATGTTCTTGACATTGAGCGTGCCTTCTAAAACATCAGACCTCCCTTGACTATCTGAGGGCTTAGAAGTTTCTGCTACTTCATTTATATGTACCACCTCAGATTTCTTTGAGAGTTGACACTCCCGTGCAATATGTCCTGCTTGACGACACTTATGGCATTTCCTTTTGCCATGTGTGTTCTTTTGCCTCTTCGTAGGTTTGGATCCGCTCTTTCCTTGCTTCTTTAATGATCTGAAATTTCCTTGCAAATGCCCCTGCTTATGGTAGTTGTTACATATGGCGGTCGTTACCGGTTGTTTTCCTGATCTGGCCCTTTTCTGATTGGTTCTAGGCTCCTTACTGACCTCAGACATCGTACTGGCCTCAGGACGATCAGTTTCTGATTCAACCTTATCGCTAGAACTGACTTCCTCTTCGCCGCGCAACATACCTTTCCTATCGAGGTCTTCATACTGATAAGCCATATAAATCATTTCTGAGAAAGGAAGCTTCACATTCCTCATCACACTATTCTGATATTTTCTTTGAAGTCCGTGAATAAATCTAAGATTCTTCCTCTTTGGGTCTTTAATCAGATGAGGAGCAAAGTGAGAAAGTTCGTTGAATTTCTTATGATATTCTGGGATGGTCATATCACCTTGTATCAGATAAGAAAATTCGTCGCATAATCGCTCAGTCGCTTCTGGAGGAGTAAATCTTTCTAGGAAATCACTTTGAATCTGTCCCAGGTGATATCACCTTCTGGATTATTCTCTATAACCGAATCCCACCAGAATAAAGCTTCGTCTTTGAGTGCCCAGGAGGCCAGTAATCTTTTCTGGTCATCCCTCAGCTTTAAACCATCAAAGATCTTTTCGGCCGAACGAATCCAAGCCTGTGTCTTCATAATAGATTCTTCACCAGAGAATGTTATTCCACCCATATTTCTATATTTGATTAATAGGGCCTCAATATCTGGTTCTGCATTCCTTCTATTTCTGACACTCATTTTCTAGTACTTCTGCAAACAGCAGATCAAGTGTCAGGTCACAGAAAAGGTATTTAAAATATAGGGACAATTACTTCAAATGTAAATGTGTCTATCGAGGTGTAATTTCATTCTTCTTTACTCATACTAGGATATTGCTGATCCTATCTGTATAGATTTACCCGTCCTAGAACACTACTGGTTCTATTTCTGACGAGTACGTTAATATGTTATATTCTAGCACTAAGCTTAACCAAAGCTCTGATACCAAATGAGACGACCCCAAACCCCGTACTGACGGCGGCAAGGGTAATCCGTGGAATATAACACAGAAACAGATAATAGCAGAACAGAAATAAATAAATATACCAGATAATGAACAATACAATACACTGGATAAAAGTAATCATCAGAGTTACACAGTATACATGATCATACTTAGTACAAATACAGTTCAACTATACATATATGTCTACAGCGGAAACAAACAAAATATGTACAATAGGAGCTGAACAGCATAAAAAGAGATAAATGATAGAATCCATCTTCAGCTCCAGCTATCCAGAAAGAACCAGCTAAACCTGAATATAAGGCTGCCCGTGTAGAAAAGGGGTCACCCGAGTTTGAAAGTGAAACAAACTACGAGTCAGTCATGGGACTGGTATGAGAAATCTACTCAACACATATATAATTTGGCTAATCACAGGACCACGCCACTTTCGTGGAACGGGTTTACTCCATTGGATTGCCAGTGCTTTAAAACAACTCTTTTTTTAACAACGCGATGCATTTTATAAAAATTAAGCCATTATAAGACTCAGTTCCCATCACACAATGCAACGCAAACCGGAGGATAGAGTTTTTCCCTTATAACGGCCAAGATATGCTTGATACGAATAAAACAAAGGCATTTGATATTATTGCTAGTGTTTATATGTTTTGAAAACAATTTCAAATCATAACTATCAATCATAGACGACATTAATGCCCCATACCACTATGTCGCCATATATAGGTATACAATCAAGACCGCACAGTCACGTATTTGGAAATTGGATTTCCGTCATGAACCAAGGCAAAAGATAGTCCTTACCGAATTCGAGACAATCTAGCCCATATCTCAGGCAAGTACTCAGTCAAGCCCTTGGAGCAACAGGGCCGGTCCACCGATGTGGATTAAAATGCTTGAACAATACGTTTCCTCGCCCTTTGGGGCGTAAACGAGCCAACGAATGACTCCATCGGACCCGGATCGTCCGATCAAACCGAGGCGCCTCGCAACAGCAACAACCACACAGGTGAAAAGTATATAAATGTTAGGGCTGGTAGGTCACTGACACCACCCTAGCTAGAAAGAAACGCATGCCCTCCCTGAGGTCCTTCTCCCGTTTCTGGTTCGTACCAGGTGTGAGGCTCGCGAATTCACATTATACACAAAGCTACGCCACACAGGCGGGGCTTTGATCATCACCACAAGACTTTGCTTTTCAACAGGAGCCCTGTTCATTTGCCACTTAGGCATGCCACACTAGCAATTCATGCCATGCGACTGATGTCCATCGATATACAACCTCTGAGCTCGTGCGTCTAAGAGAAGGGCGTTAAGAAAAAGAACAAATTCTCCGCCGCCAAACAGATGTATATTTAACAGAGATCAATCAACACAGAATAAACTCCAATGTCAGACACACAGTCCATTTACAAGTCCGTTCTGGGTCTGAACGAAACCGGAGGCACTAAATACCTCGCAAACCCATCGATCACCACGTACGTCTGGACGATTACCACTCATTATCCATATTTCGGGATGCCTCCCAATCAGGACCTCGGTTACCATCCAAACGAGGTGAAGATCTCCGGTCTTCGACCACCGTCTTCATCTTCAACTTTCAATCGTCGGTCAATTATTTGAAATGAGAATTAACTCGGCCTTTTCAAATAATTCACGTATATTTAGAACTTCAAATCAATTTATTTCAATGGTTAAATCATTCGACAACACCAATTTTGTTCTTTAATGTAATTTTCACACCAAACACATTCAACCATCAAATACCACATAAATCGAGCAAATTCAGTTTATTTCCATTCCATATCGTTTATGATATTTTATAACGATTTATCGCTATTTTTATTTATTTTAAAATAGCCAATTTATTCAAAACGACGCTTCGGGCCATAACCCGGCCGTGGCGCTGTTTTTCTTCAGATTTGATTTACACATATCTGAAAATCTAACCGTTGAATCTTCACACAATTTACATCATTAGAAAGGTCTTTTCAAAACGAATCCAACGGTTCCAGTTTCGGGAAATTCCGATGGTCGGATCTCCCGGTATAATCGTTTGAAGTTTCGATTTCAAAATACGAGCTGCAGCGTCGTTATTCGATTTAATATAATTATATATATATATATATATATAATCGATTCTGGCGCTATTTTTCTTTAGATTTGAATTAAACATTCCAGACAATCCAACCATTGGATTTTCACAAAGTTGGTGCTGTTGGAAAGATTTTTCCAAAGCGAACCCAACGGTTGTGATTTCCGGAAAACCCGATGGTCGGATCTCCTGGTATAATCGTTTGAAATCACGGTTTCAAAATACGAACTGCAGCGTCGTTATTCGATATATTTTAATTCTATTTATATATATATCGATTCTTCGATTCCAAAGCTACTTTCTTTTCACTCATTTGATAAAAATTATATTTTTATCTAACTATCTTCTATTTCAACACTTCACTATTTTTAACAATTCGTTTATATAATAAAAATGTTATTTTTATTGTAAAACAATTCATTTCAAAACACTATTATTTCGTATAGTTCATATAAGGGATAAAATAGGATTTTTATGGTAAAACAATTTATTTCAAAACAGGATTATTTTATACTTTTCATATTGATGTTAAAAATGGGATTTTTATTATAAAACAATTTCTTTCAAAATATGAATACCATTCAACACATGAATTTCAATCAACGAATGAATATCGATTCAACACATGAAGGTTTTCTGTAGTTTGTATATATAGATAAAAATGTGACTTTTATATTTAAAACACGAATACCATTCAACACATGAATTTCTATTCAACGAATGAATATCGATTCAACACATGAAGGTTTTCTATTCAACGAATAAATATAGTTTCAGCAAATGAAAATAATTCAAACACATAAATATTATTCAAAATTTTGGCAGCATAACGGCAGGGTAGTTAAAACCGCGACCGTCCCTAGTACGGCTCCTCGCTCTACCTTAAAACCTCGCGGTTTTTGACAATGGGGATCATGCATCTAGTTCGCACGCAGGCGGCATGTATATATTTATTTCATTTCCACAAACTAATCCTATGTGGTTTCAACCAAATATTTCTCAACCACAAACGGGTATTTTTCAACCACAATCAATCAATATAGACCACAAACAATGCCAAACAACCATTCGCTATCAATCAATTTTCACAACAATCACAATCAATAAATATCGTCCATGGTTTGTGGATGAGGGGCGTATATATATATATATATATATATATATATATATAGCAATTCACTTCTATTTCAGCACATATATAATTTTTACAACGCGTATATAACTTATACATCGAACGTACAACTTACACAACGCTTATACAAGAGGTGTACAACGCTTATATAACTTATACATCGACTATATAATTTATACATCGTCGTTTTCCATATTGTTTATAAATTAGAAATCTCACATTTGTTCCACTCCACCAAAAATAGCAGAAGGCTCAGAAAAATATGCGGTCTCTTCTAAAATGTAGAAAACGTCCACACGGTCACGATGTTTCCTGTTTCATCGAATTTCGACAAGAAACGAAAAAGATATGATTTTTCAAAGTTTGCAACGGTTTAAAGGTGTTAAAACTGTTGAAAATATATATAGCCGTATACCTCTATTTTTCTTCAAAACTAGGTTTTGATCTTTCGCCCAAACCGTTGCACGATATTGGAATCGGGCTGCATGAGGTCGAAGAGGGAGGAGAGAGCTTCCAACGCAGGGGGGTGCGGTGGCGTTCGATCGCCTGAAGCGGCGGTGGCGACGACTTGAACATCGCGACTTCGGGGACCCGTAACTCGAAGAATACTCAATGAAAAAATCCAAACTTGCTATGGATTTGAAGGTCTTGACTAGCTTTACAAAATCCTCAACAGGATGGAGGTCTAATTTTGGGCGGATTGAGAGAAATCGAGGAGAGAAGGGATTAAAGAAGTTCCGCTTGCTATCGACGATGGGGAGAGAGAAAATAGATTTTCTGACCAATGATTTTTTTTGTTTATTTATATATTTTTAAAAATCCGAAAATACCCTCGTTCACACACGAACTCTAATCCAAACCCAACAACTGTCGTCCCTAGCGTTTTACCCCCATTCCGAACACAATGGGACATGTTTCGTAGGCCCATTCGACTGTTTCAGTCAGTTTTCCTTCAAATTAAAATATAAAACATTCAATATTTAATTTGAACGTACATTTCAATTTGCCCGAGCCACAAAATGATTCGAAAAATTCCAGAAAATAAATCTAGCTTTGTTTTGACGATACGGTCCCAACAAAACTAGTTTCGTCAAATTCTGAGACCGTTTGCAAAAAGGCCCATTTTTGGTCGATCCAATTTAACTGTACTTGACCAAAACACGTTTTCCTTTGCCACGCTCACATACTAGCTTCAAAAATTATGAAATTTGAAACCTAGCAATAACTTCACATCCCGGATCCAACAAAAGTGGTTTCGTTGAATTCCGAGGTCGTATGCAAAATGGCCAATTTCACGGGCTATATAAATTCCATAGCGACCTTTCTGAAAATTCATTTGGCCATAACTTTTGCTTTCCGTTATGAAAATTCGATTTTTCAGATTCGTTAGAAAGGTATTCACTAACAGATTTAAACATTTTTGGTTTCACTCAAATCCGTTTTGTTTTGCACCCGGTACAGTTCGACATAGTTTGAATTTAAATTTTGAAACTGCAGCGTCATTTCAGGCCTTGTTTATAATTATAATTAATTATATTCGTTTTCAATTGTCGATTCAAACTCAGTTTTCATCGCTACTATTTAAAATATTTATTTTAAATATTTAAAATCCATTATTTTAGCCAATTTAAAAATTTTAAATTGGTTCAGATTTTCTGGGTCGTTACACCCCATGGTGGGACCAGCATAGGTAACTACAACATCGGGTGCCGTAAGACACATGTAACTATGCGAGTAGGAGCCGATATTTAGAAATTGATCACTTCACCCTGATTATGGGGTGCCTGTTGGGAACTAGTTTGTAGGGGTGCAGAGATTAATATGAGGTACGATAGTATATTCGACTCTAGACAACTTAACTTAGTTTATGCCTTCCCCATTTCCAGTTTGTACTTATCATGCTCAGTTACTTATTCATAGAATGAATAGTCCTAGACTTACTCAGGCTTTATGTCTAACTCTACTTTTCTTTCGTTTCCCCCCCAAGTCCACAGGGAGGGAATACCGCAGCTTGACTAGTTTTCACATCCAGCTTGAAGAGAAAGAATGTATTGCTTGGATCTCTTTCGTCCTGGACTATGGCTTTGGATAGCAATTATGGGGACTTATGCAGTTTACTTATGTTTTTATGCTTCTTTAAGTTATGAAATCAAGACAGTTATGAAAATGTAATGTTTTTGGAAGTATTGTAAGACAGTTATGGCATGGTTTGTGTAACACGTATTTTGATGAAATAAAAGTTGTTGTTGTTTTCCGCTGCTCAAAAATATGTGTATTTATATCTGTCTTGTGTATCTGTGAATTATACTTATAAACCTCCACCAAAATTAGGGCATTCCCTTTGAGAGTGACCCTAACGGAGGTGGGGTGTTTCACTTGGTATCAGAGCATGGTTTACCAGATAAGATAAAAAGTTTTGAAAATTTATTTTCAAAAGAAAATTTAATGAAGCATTTTTAAAGATAAAATGTTATTTTATTTAAAAAAAAGGCATAGTCCCCCAAAGCCATAGGTACTATCTTTTATCCTTCGTTTTGAATCTATCCTTTTTGTTTCAGCATGTCCGAATAACTTAACTTGCCAGAGGGTGTACCAATACCTGGTTGGTTCAGACGATTCTTAGAAGCAAGGGCCAATCAGCCAAGTCCCACTGTTCCTCCTCCCCCAGCTGCAGTAATTCATCCAGCTGCAGCAGCACCTCCTCCTCCACCTCCTCCGCATGGTAATGCTTTTGCTAAGATATGTAAAGATTTCAAAGCTATGGGAGGGAAGGACTTTTATGGAACCGAGTCGTTCGTGGCAGCCAGGAATTGGCTGAAGGAAACCGAGGACTTATTCGTCATCTTTGAAGTAGAAGATAGGCATAAGGTACAACTGGCAGTATGGCTACTTAAAGGTGAGGCTTCCTACTGGTGGGAAGTTACCAATGTAGAAAGACCAGTGGAAACATGGGAGGACTTTAGGGCAAGGTTTGAGGCTAAATTTCTCTCAGAAGCTGAAAGGAGTCTTCAATTGGAAAAATTCTTATTTCTTAAGCAAGGGAATATGATAGTCAAAGAGTACGTTAATCAGTTCGATCAGCTGGCTAGGTTCGGATTGGACCTAGTCAACACTCTGCACAAGAAGGCTCTCCATTTTGTCAAAGGATTGAATGAGCCATTACACAGTTTGGCCATGACCCATATACCCATGGGAGCTACGTATGAAAGGTTGGTGCAGATGGCATTGCTGAACGAAGAGGATAAGGGAAAGAAGGAGACAAAGGCAGAAAGCTCTCAAGGGAAGAAAGAGGGTTTACAGCCTAAGAAGACAGACTTTAAGAAGGGCGGGAAAGACAACAAGTCCCAAGAGAAGAGGAAGTGTAATTTCTATGGCAAAGTGGGGCACTTAGTGAAAGATTGCCGGAAAAAGAAGGCCAAGTTGAATGGTGGATGTTTTTCTTGCGGTGAGACAGGCCACATGGCTAAGGATTGCCCAAAGAAGCGAGGGCAGGGGCAGAAGGCTGGATCCAACTCAGGGGCACATGTTCATGTGCTATAAGCGCCACCTTTGCAATAGTGAGGTATAAATACTTCTGTAGAAAGTGTAGTTTATCTTTATGATCAACCAGTTCGCACTTCATTTGATTCTGGCGCATCACATTCCTTTATTTCATTTGCTTTAGTAGAATCTCTGCACCTAGAAACTAGTATGGTAGAGGACCCCTTAATTGTTTCAAATCCAATCGGGGGCCCATCTCATTTGTCTATGATCTGTGTGGGATTGAAAATTTCTATTCTAAGCGTAGAATTTAGATGTAGTGCCTTTGTTTTGGGCTTCTCTGGATATGGTTTGATTTTGGGCATGGATTGGCTATCCAGTAATGGTGCCATCCTTGATTGTGGGAAAAGGGTGGTTAGGCTTCTGACCCAACTCGGTAACACTCTGGAAATTACTTATAATCCCTCGTATGTGGTTATGCTTAGTTATCTTGAATCGCTAGATGCATCTGTTTAGAATTGGCAATCGGTTAGAGTGGTCCGTGAATATCCGGATGTCTTTGAAGAGGTGAAGGGCTTACCTCCAAAGCGGGAGATAGACTTCCGCATATATCTTGTAGATAATGCAAAGCCCGTTGCGTTGCCCGTTAGACACATGGATCTACGGGAAAGGAAAGAGCTCGGTAAACAGGTTAAAGAGCTTCTAGAGAAGGGGTTCATTAGAAGGAGCATTTTAGAATGGGGCGCTCCAGTGGTGTTCGCCATAAAGGCGGGTGGCTCACTCCGTCTGTGTGTTGACTATAGGGAGCTCAACAAGCTAACGAAAAAGAATAGGCACCCTCTTCCCAGAATTGACGATCTGTTTGATCAGCTTGTAGGAGCATCAATTTTCTCCCAACTCGATTTGGCGACCGGATTTCATCAGCTAAGGGTGGCTAAAGATAGCATCGATAAGACAACATTCAGAACCCCAGACAGCTTCTTTGAATGGCTTATCATGCCTTTCGGCTTAACAAATGCACCCGCTTACTTCGTGGACCTGATGAGTAGGGTGTTCAGCGAATTCCTTAACAAGTTCGTAGTAGTCTTTGTAGACGATATCTTGATCTTCTCAAAGAGTGAAGAAGAACATGCTCAACACTTAAGGGCAATCATGGAAACTCTGCGAGTCCATTAGCTAAAAGCCAAATTCTCCAAATGCCACTTTTGGAGGGAGGAAGTGAGGTTCCTTGGGCACTTAGTATCCAAAGAAGGGTTAGCTGTGGACCCTGCTAAGGTAGTAGCGGTACAGGATTGGAAGACACCAAGGAATGCAACTGAGGTCCGAAGTTTTCTAGGACTAGCCGGTTTCTACCGAAAATTCATAAGGGATTTCGCGAAAATCTCAGCTCCACTCACAAGGCTGACAAAGAAGAATCTAGTGTTCAATTGGGACTTGGATTGTGAGTTGGCTTTCCAACGCCTAAAAAGGGCTCTTACAACAGCCCCAGTTCTGACTCTGCCAGACGGAAGCAAGAAGTTCACAGTTTATACTGATGCATGTGGGACAGGACTAGGTGTTGTCTTAATGCAAGAAGGAAGGGTAGTAGCTTATGGCGGGAGATTGTTGAAAGTGCATGAAAAGAACTACCCGACCCACGATCTTGAGTTAGCCGCCATCGTCCTTGCACTTAAGTCTTGGCGACACTATCTCCTAGGTGGGAAATTCGAACTGTATACTGACCATAAATCTTTGAAGTATCTTTTCTCGCAGAAAGATCTTAACTTGAGGCAACAGAGATGGATGGAGTTTCTTGCCTCGTACGATTTCGGGATCTCCTACACTCTGGGCAAAGGCAACGTAGTGGTAGACGCGTTGAGCCGAAAGAAACTGACCCTAAGCCCGCTGTTTGTTGAAAGGCAAAGCCTAGAGTTTATAGCCAGCTTTGACTTTAGGCCCTCCTCCGATTTTGTACCGGGCTTGCTAGCATCTCTCAAAGTACGCCCGACTCTAGTGGACTCAATAGGGACAACACAACGCGAAGACCCTCAGCTTGTGGAAACGATTGATAGGCTAATTAGGGGTGAGACTTCAAGCCACCTCAATAGATACTCCATCGACAATAAGGGTTGGTTAAGGCGAGACGGAAGACTATGCAGCCCACGGACAAGGGATTTAGTGAAAACGGTTCTCGAAGAAGCACATCACTTCAAGATGACGATACATCCAGGCGGAGATAAAATGTACAAGGACATAAAGAGAACTTTCTTTTGGAGCGGCATGAAGAAGGACGTGGCAGATTTCGTTTCTAAGTGTGTGATTTGCCAATAGGTTAAGTCGGAGCAGAAGAAGCCCGGCGGTCTGCTCCATCCTCTAGAGGTCCCACAGTGGAAGTGGGATAGCATTTCGATGGACTTCATTGATGGGCTACCTAGGTCTGGAAGAGGCAACACTAGCATTTGGGTAATAGTGGATAGGCTTACTAAAAGCACCCACTTTTTACCTGTCAAGAGTAAAAGGACTGCCTCATCCCTAGCATTTCTTTATCTCAAGGAAATTGTTCGACTCCATGGAATACCCTTCAGCATTGTTAGTGACAGAGACCCTATATTCACAAGTGAGTTTTGGCGGAGTCTGCAAGAAGCGGTAGGCACACAGTTATGCTTGAGTACAGCCTATCACCCCCAAACCGACGGCCAGACAGAAAGAGTGAATAGAGTTTTGGAGGACCTTTTAAGACTGTGCGTCCTTGACTTCGGAGGGACGTGGGAAGACCATCTTCCTTTGGTGGAGTTTTCCTACAACAACAGCTACCAAGCCACCGTCGGAATGGCGCCCTTCGAAGCTTTATATGGAAGACCTTGCCGATCGCCCACTTGTTGGTGGGAGTCTACTGACAAGCTCATACTTGGACCTGATATGATCCGAGAGACTTCAGAGAAAGTAGACTTAATACGGAGAAGAATGAAGACAGCCCAAGACAGACAAAAATCCTACGCAGACAAGAGGAGGACCGACCTTGAATTTGAGGTTGGGGACAGGGTTTTTCTTAAGGTATCTCCTTTAAGGAATGTCGTTCGTTTCGGAACCACAGGGAAGCTAGCACCAAGGTTCGTAGGGTCATTTCCTATTATCGAGAAAATTGGGAAAATGGCCTATAGATTAGAGCTAGCTGAAAAACTAGCTGGAGTTCACAACGTCTTTCATGTTTCGCACCTCCGAAAATGTCTACATGAATCTGCTGAAGTGGTAGAGCCAAACATCCTAGAAGAAGCTGAGGTGGAACGTGAAGCAACCGTGAGGAAAGTTCCAACCCGCATATTAGGAACGGAAGTGAAAAAGCTACGCAACCGCGAAGTCAAGCTCGTCAAAGTTCAGTGTAGCGACACCGAGGAAGACGCAACTTGGGAAACTAAGGCTAGAATACGCGCAGCATACCCTTTTCTTTTCGAGGGTACATCTTTGATCTCTCTTTTTCCTTAAGTTGTGCTTTTATCTATCTTTTTAGGGTATATCTCCTCGAACTTATCTTTTAGGTAGAAACCCTTTGGATGAAAACATGTAATTGAAACATGTTATGGATGATGGTTGCAAGTGGTTGCAAGTGATTGCTAGTGGTTGCTCATGGTTGCATATACACACACAATCTAGGTTTTAGATCGGCTCAGTCACTTCATATTGCATATGCATATATGTATTTATATTCGTATATGGTTGAAGTTTAATGTGTTGTCATATGGATGTTGCATTTATATGAATGATTGTGCACTCATGTAGAATCATGAATAGGAAAATTTGCATACATAATGGATTCATGACACTTACATAATTTGCATTAAGGATCAACTGAATCAGTAGACCGACTGATTTTGCATTAGATAAGTACATGTACACACACTTTGCATATGATCATGAAGCATAAGAAGTCTTTTAAGGACAATGGATGCTCGTGTTTGATGGATGAGTATATGGACGTTTGGATGTTAGGATATACATTCTTCCTAAACTTGAAGATTTCGGGGACGAAATCCTTTTAAGTGGGGGAGAATGTAACACCCCGTGTATTCTATAAATAGTAAAATTCACAAATTAACGTATAATTAATTTCAAATCAAAGAATTAAGGGAAACGGGATATGCCATTGCGTTCGTCTCGGAATTCTTCTTGAGATAGAGTCCGAGTTTGCATAAAACGGACTCCGTATGAGGGAGATATGACCTCCGGAGGTTTCATAATTTAGTATAAAATTCAAACAGACAGAAACAGTTCAGAACGAGTTCAAAATTAAAAAAAAAATCGGACCCAGATTGGGCTGAGTGGGAATTTTCCCGCCCAAGGCACCCAGGTCGACTGGGTAGTCGACCTGGGCCACCCAGGTCGACTATGTAGTCGACCTGGGGGTCGACTAGGTAGTCGACCTGGCCCCTGAGCCAGGTCGAACCCAGCCCCTCCTGGCTGGCCTGGTCTGTGCTTGGCCGAATTTCTGAGCTTTGTCTTATCACTAGGGCTCGGTGTCAGCACCTGATTGGTTTCTCTTTCAAACAAACGGCTAATATTAATCTAAGCTCCATCGACGACTCTAATCAATTCACAAACTCTATAAAAAGGACCTAAGACTCCACCTAATTCACACAAATAAAAATGAGAATGAGACCGTCATGCTGCTGAAGAAAGACTAGGAGTAGCCGTCAAAATTAAGAGACGATTAGGAGTCAATTCGAAAGCTTAAAGCAATGACAATTAAATCAAAACAATGCCTACAACAAAGGATAGCATCTCCAAATTCAGAATTCAGAATCCTGAATTGAAGATTCGTCATACGTTGTAAGTAGAGTGCTATTCTGATGTGAATGAATAATTGAGTTTTGATTTGTGTAAAATGAGAAATGGAATTGTACTTAATTTGTGGTGGTGATAATTCATAATTGTATGTTGCTATGATTCTAATTATGAATAGATTTGGGATGTTGTGGTATAATGATGTTAGACCTATTGGATATTTGCAAGTATATGATTCATGTTGAAAGTTAACGACTATATGTTTGTGGTAGTTTATTACAACAAAGTTGAGATTCATGCAAGTATATGATTCACTATTACGCCAACATGACTTTAGATCCTTCTATGTATATTTTTATGATCATATTTAGTGTAGTTGGATCCATTTGGGTATTATGATTCGTATGAATTTATGATGAAATAGGAATTATGATTCTAGTGAAAAAAAAGACATACTTTTGTATTAGTGACAAAAGTAAGCATCTTTGTGAACTTGTGTTGACTCTATGAACATGACTAGATTGCATTTGGTGTTATGCCTAATTGTAAATATGTTTTAGGCCTATTTTGTTATCAAAATCATATGATAATATATGCGACACACAATTAAATTAGATTCACATTTTAAATGCAAGTTTACATGACTAGATTTAAAACCATGATTCATGTTTAGGTATGTTTTATGTTAAGATTATATGCTATTACAATGCAAGTTCACAAGTGCCTAATTTATATTAATTAGATCGTTATGTTGCAAGTTCATGCGCCTACACACCCCTTTTGATGTTACTTAGAATATATAAACACCATGTTCTAAGCCTCCCCGTTTTCATGTGGCTAAGTTGGGCTTAAATGTTAAGCCCAACATATGTTATATTATAACGAACGTATAAAACGGGGGTAATGACGTTGGGTTAAAAATATAAAACATATGTGTTGGCATGTTGGACGCATGCCAACGACCTTGAGAACATTTAAGTGGTATAAATTAATTTTACCCAATAAAGATGAATTTGAATAATGGGCTGCAAATATTTACATATAAAAAGAAAAGAGACAAAATATGTAAACTTAGAAAATACAATGTGTTTAACCCGAGGTTGGATTGAGTTGTGACACAAACATGCCCGGACCCGCCCGGCTGTCCAATAGTCACAACAATACCTATCCAATGTAGGTGGCTAAACACTGAGCCCAATAAAGACCCGAGGTTAGACTGAGTTGTGACGTTAGACTGCCCGGACCCAACCGGCAACAGGCAGTCACAACAATACCTGTCTAATGTGAGTGGTTGAGGCTTTAATAAGACAATTAAGGCTGAGTCGGGATTGATAGGATTAAGTAAATTGAATTAATACTTAATCAAATTGAACATGCTAAACTATACAGACTGATTGGGGGTTAGGTTTATACAAAACACTTAACCAACTTAGCATGTTGGCTAGAAATAGAAAACCTAGTAGCGGGGGACCCTTTTCAGCAGTAACCCTACAAGGTGTATCAAGATACCTTGAACTAGGCAGGGTGGGGCACGATTACTGGGCTGACTGTAAGAAGTCAAATCGACGGCGGTGGTGCAACAGTGTAGGGTCTAACGGGGTGCGGGCGTGCACACACTCCGGCACAGAAAAATTAGGCACTAGGCACCAGTAGTATACCTGTGCATTCTAGAATTGTGTTGGGCTGCCACCATGGGACTTGATACACCCCATGGTGGGACCAGCATAGGTAACTACAACATCGGGGGCCATAAGACACATGTAACTATGCGAGTAGGAGCCGATCATTAGAAATGGATCACTTCACCCTAATTATGGGGTGCCTGTTGGGAACTAGTTTGTAGGGGTGCAAAGATTAATATGGGGTACGATAGTATATTCGACTCTAGACAACTTAACTTAGTTTATGCCTTCCCCATTTCCAGTTTGTACTTATCATGCTCAGTTATTTATAGACTGAATAGTCCTAGACTTACTCAGGCTTTATGTTTGACTCTACTTTTCTTTCGTCTTCTTTTCTTTCGTTTCCCCCCCAGGTCCACAGGGAGGGAATACCGCAGCTTGACCAGTTTTCACATCCAGCTTGAAGTGAAAGAATGTATTGCCTGGATCTCTTTCGTTTTGGACTATGGCTTTGGATAGCAATTATGGGGACTTATGCAGTTTACTTATGTTTTTATGCTTCTTTAAGTTATGAAATCAAGACAGTTATGAAAATGTAATGTTTTTGGAAGTATTGTAAGACAGTTATGGCATGGTTTGTGTAACACGTATTTTGATGAAATAAAAGTTGTTGTTTTCCGCTGCTCAAAAATATGTGTATTTATATCTGTCTTGTGTATCTGTGACTTATACTTAAAAACCTCCACCAAAATTAGGGTATTTCCTTTGAGAGTGACCCTAACGGGGGGGGGGGGGGTGTTTCAGTACATCCTTCTTAGTCCATTGTTATCTAAGATTTATACAACAGCCCTTGTACTTTAATCCATCTTCAATTTTCTTTGGCATATTCGCAACGCTTATGCCAATACATAGTGGTTCTTTGGATAAGAACCAACCGGTCTCTCCATATTAACAACGTTAAAATGGTCAAAACTTGATAGTCTGTGATTTAACTATCAAATGAAAACATGTCGGTGTACAAACAACGATCTTATTCCCAAATGGAAATTCGATCGATCAATCATCAATCAGCTTCATCTCTTTGAATTTAATATATCATTAATCATTATTCGATATACTCTAATTTGATTAACTCCCTTTTTAATAATTCACTTTGATCATTTTAACTTATTAAATCTCAATTTGATTATCTTAACTCGACAACTCAATTTGATTATCTTAACTCGACTATTTCAATTTGATTATCTTAACTCGACTATTTCAATTTGATTAACTTAACTCGCTAATTCAATTTGATTAACTTAACTCGCTAATTCAATTTGATTAACTTAACTCGCTAATTCAATTTGATTATCTCCAATCAATCAACTCTAATTGATTAATTCAAATTGATTAACTCCTTTCAATTCTATTTAACAAATAATTAATTCCTTTTATAACTTCATTTATTTCCTAAATAAATATTTCCTTTTATAACTTTATTTATTTCCTAAATAAATATTCCCTTATTATTTCACTTCTATTCATTAGATCCTTATTATAAATTGGTAAGTGAATAAACTTCTCAGTGTTAATCCCAAAGGCCGAAACCAACATCAGATCAACACTTTGAAATTTACTCAACTCAATCAACGTAGAACAAGTTCCAATTACTCAAAAACCATACCCTATCCTCTTTAACACTTTTAACTCGATTCTATTTATTTTCTAATAAATATCTCCTTTATAAAATCCTTTGATTTTATAAATATTTCATTTTCACTATACGTTTTGAAAATTCCCTTTTTAAATTTTCAGTATTCATTTTGGTATTTAAAATACCGTATAACCATGATTACTATCAACCAAGTACACATAATCATCACAGATTATATAACACATCACATATCACAATATATGAAACAAAACAGTATTTTATATATTGAGGAACCTAGTTGGGTCCCTCCAACCTGTTTCCCTGCATCACAGATGTTAAACCGTATAATTAACATTAACTTCATTTCAATATGAAATGTTCTGATAAGCAACATCAACATATATATATTTCATGGTATATATATATATACATAATTTCAACTAATTGACTAGCAGTTCAATCAGCTAATCTACACACAACAGTCAATCAATATCTAACAGTTCTAAAAGTACGTTATAAAAATATAACTGTTCAGAGTTGGTGAGTTTTACTCACTTGTTCGTAATCGTTGAATAACGATTTACGGTCGTTCATCCTGATCCTACAATTTATTTTGCGATAAATCCCAACAAGCTTCGAATTACTCCGAACCAATCCCATTTGATAGTCGTTGTTGATATGATCCCGGATTTTGTTTCACTGTATTCCGATAACGTACGAGGACAATATAGCCCTTCAGTCTTCGGCCCAAATCCAATATAACCCGCATCATATCCAATATAACCCGCTTCACAATAGTTCCAATTTGTCCATTCCCAATGTTAAAGCCCACGACCTCTTTCCCCTCTTTCTTCTCCATCAACGACTCCTGGAACCCGCTTGTGTTTCTCCTCCAAAAAAAATTCCTGCTGCTCTTAATTCTCTTCTCAACAATTCGAACCCAGTTGCCAAAGTCGATCAACATTTCCTCCCCTTAACCAATTTCCACAACAACAACTCTCAAACCTCCCTCATGGACACAGATCACCACTCATACTTCACATACAGGCAAACCCTCTCGCACTCCCTCACCGCTTTCACATGAACGCCCCATATTGTCAACACCCAGTACCCCTCCTCCTGTACAATTAAGTTCACTGCTACTGAAACATAAACACTCCTCCTTCATCAATATGTTAACCAACCGCGCTCCAGTAAAGTACACCCTCAACTCGCCTCCTTCATCTCGAGTACCGATCACCAAACAATCTCAGTCAACCTCAAACTCTCCTCCTCCTGTAAAGACCATAACCTCCCATCGTTACTCAGCAAGGAGAAGAAATAAAACCCGACATTTTCCTCAACATATAAACAGTCGTCGTACCCTTCCTGAGTCACCGGACCTCCAGCCATCACCGACGTCAGCTCCGGTAGAAATCGCGTCGTCCATTTCTACGCTCAGCTTCGTCGGTCCTCTTGAAAGTGCCAACCTCAATAGTCAGTACTTCGATCGATGCTCCGAAGTCCCCAAATCCGATAACCCTATATGTTGTTGCTGAGATAACCGCGGATGATGCAGCGTCGAACTCACTCAAAATTCCATCAGATCGAAGATCATCTAGTGGCGAATCCCAGTCTATTTATCTAGCGATTTTTTAGATTTAATTTCGACTTTGTTTGATTTTAGAACTCAGATTTCTCGTTTTGAGATAGAGGAAGACTGGCGGCTCAGAAAATGGAACGAGAAGGAAATGGTTTTAACCTAGGTTAGGAAGGGGTATTTATAGTGTTTAATTAGGTTAGATGTTTTATTTTCATCCCTTTTATACTTGTTTTTTCCTTCTAAAAATTCCTATGATCACAAACGATACCCAAAAATCACCAAACTGGACATGCAGCTACAGTTCGACATTACGGTCCTAACGAAACTGGTTTCGTTGAATTTCGACTCCATTTGCTCACACAGCGTATTTTTAACTGTCAGAATACTAACTGTTTTTCATTTTAAAAATCCGTACGGCCACATACTGACTCTAAAAATCACGGAACTTGGAATCTAACAATAATTTGACATTGCGGATCCAACAAAATTAGTTTTGTCGAATTCCGACTTCGTTTGCAAAAGTGGCTATTTTTAAAGCTCTGGATGACCCATTTAAATATATAAATATATTTAAATATAATTAAATAAAATATTAACAATTCAATATTATCGTATATATTCGCACCAGAATACCATACAGCTCTAGGGTAATTATATATTCGATATTTCAAGTCCTGGTTGAAATCGATATTTAATTATATACTAGAATTCCTTTTATAACGTAATTAAAGCATTGCAAATTATAAAGGAATTCCACAGCGACTTTTCTAAAATTTGATTTGGACGTAAATCAAAATCTACACGACGAAATCTCGATTTTTCTCCTCCACTAGAAAGATATACTCCACCAGCTCCACACGTTTCTTGTTTCACAAAAATCCGATTTAAAACGGACCCTGTACATTCAGTTGAAGTTCGAATCGTCAATTTACGAACTGCAGCGCCATTTCGAGCTCGATTTTAATTATAATATAATTATACGTTCTAACGTCGTCGATTAAATAATATATTCGTTATTTAAATAATTAAATAAGTTAATTATTACACTGTCAAACATCCGGGTCATTACAATCTTCCCCACTTAAAATAATTTCGCCCTCGAAATTGCTAAGGTAGAGGACGACCCTATCTACTGGGTAAATATTTATTGGTTTACCCCTTAAATTCAGTTTCAACTGAACCAATTAATATCGACTAAAATATAAATTTATTCCGACCAACTAAAATTTTCAAATATTCTGAAAATTTTCTAACGCCTAAATTTTTCGGAAAATTTCGCCATAACCTCCTTTGTACAACCCTATCGGTAAAACTACAACTCGCCTCTCTAGGCCATCTCCAACCCAAAAGAAAATCAAACAGCCAAGCGGCTTGCCAATTCGGCTCATCAAAATCTCAAACTCATATGAAATATAAACTTGTACCTTTTTGTCGGGCATATCATTATATCACTTTGCACCTGTTACCAATTCTGCATATATCATGCCATACCAATCAACTCCAAACAGTTTATATCCTCAAATCACATCTCATTCTTAACTCGAGTTCCATTCTCGATTTTCAAAATTTTAACTCACCAATTCCAATATCATTCCAGATTATTCACTAATCAAATCCAATTTTATTTAACGTAGTTCAAGTTAAATTTTAGTTTATTATTCGCTTTTACCATCTCATTCTGGAATTTAAATCCCTGGGTTTATTTCAAATCAATTTGAAATCATAATACCAATTCAAAACATTTGAATTTCTAAACCTCTTGTTTTCTCAAAACAATTCAAAAACAAAATCTTTGGTAGTAATCCGTCACTTAGCAACTCGAAAATGAACACTGATGATGTGGCCACACTCATCAGGGTTATTTTCCAATTATAAGAGTGAGTTCAATACTATATCATTTTCAAAACCATTCTTAAACATTTCCCATTTTGAAACCATTTCAAAATATCATTCCAATGTTTGTAAACACATTTAAAATCTCCAAGGATTTTAAAATTCTCATATATTATACTTATATGAATTCTAATTGGTTATTTATATAACCATTTCAATTAAAATCTCATTTGATTAAATAACAACCAACACATGCAATATACTATAATGATTCAAATCTTAACCATTCTTTATATCAAAATATAATTTGGGTAAAATTACTTCATTCACCCTCTTTCAAAACATACCATGTCGACCCCTCGTATTCGATTGTTTAGAAACCCCTATCGATATTGTGGTGCCCCACTATCGACCATAATTCATAAGCCACTCAACCAATAAAGCTCCACAATATAAAATAAATTTTTATATCAAATAACAAATACGTTCACTCGTATATATATACTCAAACTCAATCTAGGATATTACTAACCCCATCTCTACTAAGTCACTCCACAGAGCCAAGGTAATTCACTTAACCTTAAGCTTTGATACCTACTGTAATGACCCAAAAATCCGGTCCAATTTGAGCAGACCAAATAACACAAGTCCAACCCCAAATTGCACTAGAAATTCAAGAAATTAATAGAAAGAAGATAGAGGGTGAGGATAGATAAGATAGAACCATTAGAATAGAAGAAGAAGAACACCATCATCAGAGTAACCACGAATCTCACAGCGGAACAAATGAAATATAACATAACTTTTGAAATACAAATAGTATATGTATACAATAGCACTTTTCAGAATACAACACTTACAACACAACGGAAATAATAATAGCTATAGAATCTTGAAGCCTCCTGCTCCAAGCTCTCCAAGTGTATCTGTAAAATCCAGAACTACTTGACTGCCCGTACAAATTTAGGCACCCAAGAGTTTAGGTAAAACAAAACAAAGTAAACTCTGGGTCAGTCATGGGACTGGTATGAGTAAAACAGTTTAAAACAATTTGAACAAGTAAACGATATCTCATAAGACCCCGCCGTATAATGGAACGGGTTTTTCCCTTATGCGAACCCAAAATATCTTTATATCAAAAACCCTTTGATATTATAATAATGTCTATCAACCACAGTATAATAATCATCTAGCAGAAACGCTTTCATCTCATGTTCTACATATATAGTATACAATCAAAACCGCAAGCACATATTGGGTAATGGATTTCCAACTATGACAAGGTATGGAACCACCTTCCGATCAGTTTACTCTAGGAACGATACACTGGAGTTCAACAAGAACATCTTGCAACTCAGCCACACATGACCGACCACTCATTTCGCTTAAGTGTATCGAATGTATATCACCAACGGTTGGGATCAGCAACTGTTTCCCGTACATATATATGGGACAGCATTGATAGATTAAACAAGTAAATGAATATTCTCTAGATAGGTGATTATACACCCTACTTCGGTGCGACTGACTTAGCCATGCTGCCTGGCCGATTTTTGTCATTTACCGGTTGTTGAGGCCAGAGGTTACGATTACTTTCCATTCATTGATAACACGATCACTTTGAATGCCACTTTGTCAGATCCGTTAATCACTAATTGATTTGCACAAATATTCTGGATGTTATGCTAAGGGAATAAATCCGTTTCAACCATATATATTTGTACAGTCCAATCATATTGGATCATTGGAAATACTCTGTCAGACACTCGTCCATTTACGTTTGTTCAGGGACTGAACGAAACCGAAGGCACTATTCAGTACATCCTTCTTAGTCCATTGTTATCTAAGATTTATACAACAGCCCTTGTACTTTAATCCATCTTAAATTTTCTTTGGCATATTCGCAATGCTTATGCCAATACATAGTGGTTCTTTGGATAAGAATCCAACCGGTCTCTCCATATTAACAACGTTAAAATGGTCAAAACTTGATAGTCTGTGATTTAACTATCAAATGAAAACATGTCGGTGTACAAACAACGATCTTATTCCCAAATGGAAATTCGATCGATCAATCATCAATCAGCTTCATCTCTTTGAATTTAATTTATCATTAATCATTATTCAATTAACTCTAATTTGATTAACATCTTTTTAATAATTCACTTTGATCATTTTAACATATTAAATCTCAATTTGATTATCTTAACTCGACAACTCAATTTGATTATCTTAACTCGACTATTTCAATTTGATTATCTTAACTCGACTATTTCAATTTGATTAACTTAACTCGCTAATTCAATTTGATTAACTTAACTCGCTAATTCAATTTGATTAACTTAACTCGTTAATTCAATTTGATTATCTCAAATCAATCAACTCTAATTGATTAATTCAAATCGATTAACTCCTTTCAATTCTATTTAACAAATAATTAATTCCTTTTATAACTTCATTTATTTCCTAAATAAATATTTTCTTTTATAACTTTATTTATTTCCTAAATAAATATTCCCTTATTACTTCACTTCTATTCATTAGATCCTTATTATAAATTGGTAAGTGAATAAACTTCTCAGTGTTAATCCCGAAGGCCGAAACCAACATCAGATCAACACTTTGAAATTTACTCAACTCAATCAACGTAGAACAAGTTCCAATTACTCAAAAACAATACCCTATCCTCTTTAACACTTTTAACTCGATTCTATTTATTTTCTAATAAATACCTCCTTTATAAAATCCTTTGATTTTATAAATATTTCATTTTCACTATACGTTTTGAAAATTCCCTTTTTAACTTTTCAGTATTCATTTTGGTATTTAAAATACCGTATAACCATGATTACTATCAACCAAGTACACATAATCATCACAGATTATATAACACATCACATATCACAATATATGAAACAAAATAGTATTTTATATATTGAGGAACCCACTTGGGTCCCTCCAACCTGTTTCCCTGCATCACAGATGTTAAACCATATAATTAACATTAACTTCATTTCAATATGAAATGTTCTGATAAGCAACATCAATATATATATATATATATATATATTTCATGGTATATATATATATATATAATTTCAACTAATTGACTAGCAGTTCAATCAGCCAATCTACACACAACAGTCAATCAATATCTAACAGTTCTAAAAGTACGTTATAAAAATATAACTGTTCAGAGTTGGTGAGTTTTGCTCACTTGTTCGTAATCGTTGAATAACGATTTATGGTCGTTTATCCTGATCCTACAATTTATTTTGCGATAAATCCCAACAAGCTTCGAATTACTCCGAACCAATCCCATTTGATAGTCGTTGTTGATACGATCCCAGCATTTGTTTCACTGTATTCCGATAACGTACGAGGACAATATAGCCCTTCAATCTTCGGCCCAAATCCAATATACCCGCATCATATCCAATATAACCCGCTTCACAATAGTTCCAATTGGTCCATTCCCAATGTTAAAGCCCACGGCCTCTTTCCCCTCTTTCTTCTCCATCAACGACTCCTGGAACCCGCTTGTGTTTCTCCTCCAAAACAAAATTCCTGCTGCTTTTATTTCTCTTCTCAACAATTCGAACCCAGCTGCCAAAGTCGATCAACATTTCCTCCCCTTAACCAATTTCCACAACAACAACTCTCAAACCTCCCTCATGAACACAGATCACCACTCATACTTCACATACAGGCAAACCCTCTCGCACTCCCTCACCGCTTTCACATGAACGCCCCATATTGTCAACACACAGTACCCCTCTTCCTATACAATTAAGTTCACTGCTACTGAAACATAAACACTCCTCCTTCATCAATATGTTAACCAACCGCGCTCCAGTAAAGTACACCCTCAACTCGCCTCCTTCATCTCGAGTACCGATCACCAGACAATCTTAGTCAACCTCAAACTCTCCTCCTCCGGTAAAGACCATAACCTCCCTTCGTTACTCAACAAGGAGAAGAAATAAAACCCGACAATTTCCTCAACATATAAACAGTCATCGTACCCTCCCCGAGTCACCGGACCTCCAGCCATCACCGACGTCAGCTCCGGCAGAAATTGCGTCGTCCATTTCTACGCTCAGCTTCGTCGGTCCTCTTGAAAGTGCCAACCTCAACAGTCAGTTCTTCGATCGATGCTCCGAAGTCCCCAAATCCGATAACCCTAGACGTTGATGCTGAGATAACCGCGGACGATGCAGCGTCGAACTCACTCAAAATTCCATCAGATCGAAGATCAGCTAGTGGCGAATCCCAATCTATTTATCTAGCGATTTTTTAGATTTAATTTCGACTTTGTTTGATTTTAGAACTCAGATTTCTCGTTTTGAGATAGAGGAAGACCGGCGGCTCAGAAAATGGAACGAGAAGGAAATGGTTTTAACCTAGGTTAGGAAGGGGTATTTATAGTGTTTAATTAGGTTAGATGTTTTATTTTCATCCCTTTTATATTATTTTTTTGCCTTCTAAAAATTCCTATGATCACACACGATACCCAAAAATCACCAAACTGGACATGCAGCTGCAGTTCGACATTACGGTCCTAACGAAACTGGTTTCATCGAATTAAGACTCCGTTTGCTCACACAGCGTATTTTTAACCATCAGAATACTGTCTGTTTTTCACTTTAAAAATCCGTACGGCCACATACTAACTCTAAAAATCACGGAACTTGAAATCTAACAATAATTTGACATTGCGGATCCAACAAAATTAGTTTCGTCGAATTCCGACTTCGTTTGCAAAAGTGGCTATTTTTAAAGCTCCGGAAGACCCATTTAAATATATAAATATATTTAAATATAATTAAATAAAATATTAACAATTCAATATTATCGTATATATTCGCACCAGAATACCATACAGCTCTAGGGTAATTATATATTCGATATTTCAAGTCCTGGTTGAAATCGATATTTAATTATATACTAGAATTCCTTTTATAACGTAATTAAGGCGTTGCAAATTATAAAGGAATTCCACAGCGACTTTTCTAAAATTTGATTTGGACGTAAATCAAAATCTACACGACGAAATCCCGATTTTTCTCTTCCACTAGAAAGATATACTCCACCAGCTCCACACGTTTCTTGTTTCACAGAAATCCGATTTAAAACGGACCCTGTACATTCAGTTGAAGTTTGAATCGTCAATTTACGAACTGCAGCGCCATTTCGAGCTCGATTTTAATTATAATATAATTATACGTTCTAACGTCGTCGATTAAATAATATATTCGTTATTTAAATAATTAAATAAGTTAATTATTACACTGTCAAACATCCGGGTCATTACATAATGTGAATAACCAAGTTAAATGGGAAAGTTGACGAGGTGGCACAAGCGCGAAATAAAAGGTTAGACTTAGGGCCTAATGACATATAAAACTAAGGCGCTTGAAGCAGTCCGTACATTGTAGGATGAATAACCCAACGAGGTAGATCATCACGGTGTCATAAGGCACGAGGAGAACGCATGTTTGTTATTGTGGCATCTCCAAACGGATTGGAAGGGGAAGCACGCGGCTTCCTGAGACGTTAAGGGTGCTCCCAGTAGTCCTCTTTGTGGTGGCAGATGTTTCAGGCTGTGCCCGCAGAGGTTGGGTCTATGCGTAACTACTAGGTGGGTGGGCCTTGACTACAAGAATAACTTGACAGTCATAATGCTATATGAGGTGACGGAAAAGGTGTTTCGGCGGCTGCCTCAACGGAGGTGGAGGGTCAGGACCAATAAGGATAGTAGGTCGTCGGGTGCCTATCACCACAGCTAATAGGATGTGGGAAGACTAGAGCTAGAACCAAGTTACCATTAACCATTCACTATCGTGGGAAAGTGGTTGAGGGGAGACGCCGCATGGATGTTTAGATTGTTTGCTTAGGGGCTTGTCGGTTAGCACTCGTAAGGGATGGGCTGAGGTGGGGCCATAGCCACCATGGAAAACAGACCCTAGGGATATTTGTGCTAGAGGCTCTTAAAGGCGAGCCTTACATAGATATGAGGAAAGCTCCCGAATGAGTTCCGTGTTTCTTGTGTAGCCCTACCACGAAACTCGGGCATGCACACACGATGGGTGTGCGGGTTAGGCATCGAATATGCTTGACGATACGTACGTGGGAAATTATAGATACAACCATGTCTGCTCTGGGTGGTGTATTGTAGACTAGAGGGCATTATTCGATAATGGCAGTCGTTATGTTTACATAATATAATTATAGTAATCCTATGGGGGTGTAGTCTTATATTATACATAAGAGGAATGTATGTTACTATGACATTGAATGGGGGACTGCGTATATCATTGCGATGATACGGTGGAGACTGTGCAAGTGGAGTACCATGGGGTGTACCTCCATGTGGGGGTAGCTACGTATATATTATATTAGGTTAATCTATTAGGGAGTAGATGGGTGCGACGTGTGTTTAAGCTTTGAGTGCTAATAACACGTATAACCCTATAAATAAGAAAATGTAACCGAACGGTATATGTAGGATTATTCAAGAAGTGTAGTTTAAATTCATTTACACAGAACTTATGTTCTGACCCCCTCCTCATAACATTCGCAGGTTAGACAAAGACTTTTAGCTTTGGGGATACTGATTTAGCAGTATTGTGATTAATGTAAAACTATGTTTTAAATATATTATATTTTACTCCTTCTGTTGTGAGGTGTCTTCCGAACTCTGACATATCTCTTTTTCTGTCTTTTTCTGTAGGATACCAGAGCAACCAACTCGGGTTTCGGTGGATTGGATTTTTGAAAAAAAATCGGTCCGTTGGAATCTGGGTTGTTACACAGTCGGTTTCCCTCCTGAACAAATTTTATATCTAGATTTTAAAAGGTGTCTTCTAAACTCAAATTTAAAACTATATTTGTACTTAATGAATAGATAAATATACAACTTGAATTTAGTAGTTTAGGTGTATTGAATGTCTTTTGTGTTGTGGCTGGCTTAGTTCGTTATAATAGTTGTTGACGCGCCTTTACTTAAACCTGTAATACATTTGTAAAGTGCTATACCGCTATAAAACCAGCTTACTTATGAAAAATAAATCCGTACACACACTCGCACATGCCAGCACATACAAAAAATTATATCCATGTACATACACACTCGCAGATTTAGCCCAGTGGCTAAGTGCTTTGCGTCATAGTAACAACGGTGCGAGTTTGAAACCAAGAAAGGCTTGCTAAGAGCTTATCATGTGCATATGCCAAGATCGGTGATTTATGTGTTGTTCCAGGATTAAGCTAGGTGCACTAGAGAATTTACAACTTTGGTCGGTTTCCCATTGGACAAATAAAAAAAATACACCTTTGGGTAAAACAAATTTAATTTTCATTTAAACAAATACAATTTTATTTTTATCAATTTTTTTTAATTACATATGTTTATATATTTATATCTTTTTGGAAACCTAGTTTCACTGCATTTGATATTTCATTTTTATCAAACATGTATTTATAAGTACTACTATATATATATATATTAAGCAAATATATTATGTTCTGAATATATATATACGCACTTACATACATATTTTTTTTTATAAATTAGTATGTATAGATAATCGTTTTAATTTCTTATATAATCATGCATATGATTTAGCAAAACCTTACATGCAATATAAATTTATGTTTGAACATTAAAAATCAAAATTTATTTTTAAGTCCTTCTAAAATTATTATTTAATTAAATTTAAATTTTAACCAGCTAAGAGCTATGTGTACGCATATACATATGTATATGTGTATATATGTATATATAATATATGAACTAGCTACACATGATTCCTATGATGGACATACATATACATTTACGTACATACATACACACATATACAAATGAGAGCATTACCTTACTATTGCTTAGAGTTATACACTAAATGTTGAATCAGTTGACCCAATGAATGTAAATTCAAATCATTTTGGAGACAGCTGCATGGTATAAACACTACATAGAAAAAAAAGCACTATGAAACACTATTGAAATTTACAATACATGTTACGTTTTGAAATTTGAATTAATAGAGGTATAAGTGCATCAAATTTCGATGGGAGAAAGATGTAGTTAAAGAATAAAGAGAGAGAGAAAGTGAGAGTATGTGTGTAAAAGAGAGAAAAATGAAGGGTTTAAGGTGTTTAAATAGTAGAGAAAGCAAAGATCTAAAAGTGGATCTGGATTTGTGGTACCTGATTTGTGGTACCTTTCCAATTTCAACCTCTTTCGAATTAAATTTCGTCACTCATTCACCCACATATAGCCAGTCACCCTTGCCACATAATTGGTCTCCAGGCTATGCCGGAACGGAGCAAAATTCTGACCTAGAAAAAGTCCATCGGAACTTAGAGCTATACTAAGATGGGTCGTAGGTATCTATAAGAAATGATTTTAAAGAGCCATACTAACATGATCGGTACTTACAGTGGAATGGACAAAAAATAATATATCCATCTCATGAACTCACAATAAAAATGCCAAATGCAACAATTGTCATCGAGGCGTAAATATAGGGTACATCATAAATATCCGTACTGACCTTACTCGTGTCAATGATAATAACAAAAAGGGAACTGCCACCAACGTCATGCCTTCCATCTTATAGCTCTAACTTTCAGAATATCCAATTTAGCCTATATTGTTAAGAGGAGGGGTCTAAACAACAACATCTGGTGAATAAAATCTTTAAGTTTAACCGTTCTACCTATACTTGGGGAGTATGAATTCCATCAAGGGTATATCTGAGGAGTTAACACACAAACACGAATTTTATCTACTACTCAAATATGTATATTGAAAAGAGGGGGATTATACGATCACTTAATACTAAGGAGGATCCTACAATCCCTTAATACCTAATGGTGGATCCAACTACTTAATATCTAGTTTTGATTAGACATCACAAGTATATATACACGCACGCGCGTGCGCACACACACATATTTATATACACACACACTCACAAAATAGTTCAAGAAATAGTATGCATCCACTTATGACTTGGAAGGAAAGAGACAACTCGACGTTTGCTATTTTACTGCATGTGTTCCTTTCGTAACTATCTAGTTGGCAATAAAGGTGATCCTTTAGCCATTTAATACTTCCCGTAGACAGGTGGTCCCCGTACAAGTGAGGCAGTGCTTAACTAACCTATCCATGAAGGACCTTTAAATAGTCACTTAGCTAAACCGTGAGAAGAGAGGACAATTTTCGAAAATCTACCCACTCAATACGAAATGATTATTTACTTATAACAAAGAAAGGAGGACCCATCGATCGCTTAATACTTATTGAAGGTGGGTCCAATGACCACTGCCCGTACCCCTAAGGATAAATTCACAAGGAAACGAGAGAGTCCTAACCACTTAGTACCCCTAAAGGTGGATCAACCGATTAATACTTGACCAAGAAGCAGACATTCACAAAGCTAAATGGCGTGTGACACTAGACGTCTCACATAAACCTACCTTTTTGTAGTTGTTAGTAGATGGGTTATTTGGGAAAACTTCTACTATAAAAAGGGGTTAACCTCACGTCCTCCTGTTATTAAATACAAAGTAAGGATGTTAACACAAACAAGCACGTAAATACACAATTTCCTAATAGGGACATTTAATTCGAATAACATAATTTCTAAACGGTTAATACATATTTATAATACATGGGTTATGCTATATTGTAATACTAATAATAATGATAATGATGACGATGATGATGCATTAATAGCCATGCATGAAATCATACACTAATCATAGGAAATTCCAACTTGCATACAATTATAGATTTACAAGTCTCTCCCCTACAATCCACAACACATCATAAAAGATCCAATATGTGGTTTACAGATGAAAGTAGGACAACAACAATAATTACCACAATCGGACTTATAATCTTGGATATTTGATTACTTTCGTAAACCAAAAGGGACGTATTTTTACACAATTTATGTATAATTTCGTTGTAGTTTTATTTCACCTCCTTTCAATTTTCTCTAAACTTCATATAAAAATATGGACTTGGATTACATGTATTTCAAAGACCTATAATCCATTATTTTAAAAATAAAATAAGGTTTTGAATTGCATATAGTTTACTATTTCTAAATCTCATATTTTTACGTAAATCTAAGGTTTTGAATAAGTGGAAGAAAGAAAGTAAAATATACTACATTCGTTTAAGATTTAGAACGAGAACACAAAATCCCTTAGATTTACATTCATAACAAAAAATCAACAAAAATATAGTAGATTGACACTTCCGTTTTTATTAGAGTTTTGAAGGGGTTTTTAGTTTTGTTTTCGTTTATCCTCAAAACTCTTTAGGTATACACAAATTCAGAATTATACTAAATAATTATGAATAAATCGAAACTGTAAAGATTCCACTCATAGCCTTTGGAGATTGAAGCTGTTTCCAACCCTAATTGGAATCCCTCTATATTTTCTACCTTAAGAATTGAATTCAAATCTCCTCATTTTTAGATTCATAAACGTATATTCAAGAGAGATTTATATGCATATATAAACATTAGAGATAGATATAAAAAAAAAAGATGGAGGAAGAACAAGAAGACTAAACTTATTCTAGACTAGATCTCAAACGAAGATGTAGAATCAAAGAATGTAGCCACATGAATTTGTGATCTGGAGTGAAAATCTAGGGTCTTCTTTACAAATATTAAAACTAATAGGAATCGTCAGATTGATATAATAAAATCTAAACCATTTATAGCATCAACATCCTTAACGTTGGACCTAGAAAAATCTAGTCGGTACCGTCAAAAGTACGTAAAGCGATTGACCTCTATGATAAGGGGTGATCGATCACCCTCTTAGCCTAGGCATCAATTTACATCGTTGCATATGTTTTCATTAATAAGTTATTGATACTAATAAATTATTGTTTAACGTTTAAACATTTCCCTTTGCTTATATACGTATACATACTTGTTTGCATTTCAAATTTAAAATTATTTCATTTTCTTATCTATTAATTGAAACTTAAATTAAAATTTCAAACCTGATTTATTTTAAATTCGAAATCTTGAATCATCAATAACTTTTATGCAGACTCCATTTTCAATATTCTTTATATGAAAACATGCCAAAATCACGAATGCAATAGTAAAACATTCATGGTCAAATTCCACAAATATTAAGATTTTGTATTTTGACCTATTATAAATTTCAAATTCTTTTATTTTCTATGTTTATTTAAGGTATATTTTATGGGGTGTTACATTATTTCCCCTTTAAAAGATATTTCGGGGCAAACAACACAACTCGCTCTAGTAAACATATTATTCATCCAAGTAATTTTTATACATCCATTAGACAATCAACTTTAAATGTTATTATGTACTGCATACATACTAAGATGATCTCAATCCTAGCGCGAAGTGTAATTTATGATGTTGTATGCATGAAAAACAATCTATTATGCGTAAAATTTTAAATGAGTGTACCATGTTAGTGAATTTGTGTTGCAACCAATTTCTATCATCCAATCTAGCACCACAATGCAACCAAAGATTTTAAATTTTGAAGGAAATAATTGCCTGTGTAAAGCTCGGGATAAGTCCTTTTTAATTTTTCTTCTATCTCCTAAGTTCTTTTCGATGGGTTATTTTCTCATTGTACTCGAACTAGATTAATGATTTATTGTGAAAATTTAGTTTTATGCTCCATAATGCGTGTCATGGCACGAGGTACCCTAGACTCCGACTCTAAGTCCCCAAGTTGATCAGTCTTTAGTCTGATGGCAGAGTCATAGAGGCACTTCCTCCAATGAAAAACTTGGAAAACGTTGTAGAATCCTGCTAATTTCTCTGGGAGTTCCCCACAATAATCCAGTTTCCGTATCCTTTCCAAAATCTTGAATGGTCCAATAAATCTAGGAGCTAATTTATCGGTTTAGTCAAATCTAACAGCCTTTCTAAGAGGATAGACTTTAACAAATACCATATCATATACACTAAATTCAAGTTACTTTTTTCTCCTATTAGCATAAGATTTTCGCCGATATAGAGCTATCTTCATTCTTTTCCTGGTCGGTACAACTTTCTCTTTGGAATCATGGATCGGGTATGGTCCAAGTAAAATTTTATCGGTAATTACCCGTCAACAACTTGGCGATTTGCATGGTCGCTCATAAAGTGTTTCAAAAGGTTATTTTTACTAATCATCGCTTGATAACTATTATTGTATGAAAGCTCGACCATTGATAGATGTCCCATAATCCTTCAAATTCCATGATGTATGCTCTCTACAAATATTCTGGAATCTGGTTACCTTGCCCCGCTTTGATCTTTTGAGTTCGCTACGAATTCTGCAAAATTATTTTTTCTTCCCTTTGAAACAAATTTAACTTCATATCCTTGTACATTTTATCCTCTCCAGGATGTATGTTCATCTTAGAGTGATTTCATTTCTTAAGGACTTCATTCCTTAAATCTCCTGTCATAGGGGCCTACAGACGTCCATCTCTCCTTAAGCTTCCTTCATAATTTACCGAATACCTATTAGCATGAGGAAAGCATTATCCGATATTCAACTTTCCTAGCGTTTCCTTGTTTAAACTTATTCTAATCCACATTGGATGGTCTCACTTCCAAAGTAGCAAGAAATCCTTGAGAAGGTTTTGATGGCGGTTGAAGGTTAAAATAAGAAAGGAACTCCAACTACTTCTACTTAGCCATTACATTTAAGGTATCATGTCTTTGACTCAGAGACTCAGCGACGACTCTACACCTTCCAAGAATATATTGAATATCAAAGTCGAAAGATGACATACAATCCTCTAATCTGTTGTTGCCTAAGGTTTATATTTCTTTAGGAAAATAAGCACTTAAGTGATTTATGATCCATATATAACTCAAATCTTTACTTAAGAGATAGTGCCTCCACATCTTGAGTACATAAACTGTAACTCCCCATAAAAATATACCTAAATAGACTTAAGATAGTTTAATTCAAAATAAATATTATTAAGTAATGAAAATTAACAATAAAGTATTAATATATTAATGGGCTGAAAAGGGAATTTTACAGCATTAAGAATTTGGCCATAAAAACATCGTAGTTATATTCGTGGCGAAATTCTAATCAATTTTCATATATAATATGTTAGAATCAGAGTCTATATGATAGAATTACAAAAATAAGTTGTACTTAAATATGTATGCAATCGTACTTGAAATTCAAATTATAATATAAATATATGGAATAATATATGACCAATAAATGAGTGATTGGAATATTCCATCCAATTTGAATTTGTGTGTATATATAAGTATACAACGGAGGACAAGAATAACGTTTAAAAGGCAATAAATAAAAAGAATTAATAAATGTTATATAAAATATCTCTTTAGCCTTAAACGTAGGCCACTGGCCAAAAATACGACCAGGAGGTCTACCACACCCGTAGAAGGGGAGTTGCCCGTCGATTGATCGCCCTTCTACGGGAGCGGTTGACTGCCTGGTGCGGCTAGTGCGAAATTAAGTCTGGTTCGAATTGAGTTTCTAGGTGTTTATTTATAAATCAACAGCCGGGATTTAATCTAAATATTCCTTTGGCTATTATTCACTCATACGCATATAAATAACCCCCTAAACCTCAAACCTAAACCTAGTCTTTTTCTCCTTCCCTTCCTCCACCCTACCATTAATTCAAGAGAAATATATTGTAAGTTTTCTTCTTTCTCTCTAAAATATATTTTCTTTTCTAATCCCTTTTATTATAGAATTTGGACAGGATCTGAATCTGGAATCATAAGATTTATATATAATAATTCTAGTTGTTTAATATATATATATATATATATATATATATATATATATATATATATATATATATAAGGGACTGGAGTTCACATTCATGTTCGTTCTTGAAGGTTTTCAGATCTAATAGGCAAATATAGTAAAATCTGCGACATTTCCATATAGTTAAACCACTGTGAGTGGAAATAATAAATGTTTTGGCATATTCTACATTTTGTAGTTTCTATATTTATAAGTATACCTAGAGAGATCTGGATTAACGACACTATCAAATTGTACAAACCCCTAAATCTCCTATTTTTATATATGTTTCGTAATAATTGTCAATAAAATATTTAGATTTGTGAATTTGTTTGGGTTATGGGTGAAGAACACATCGGGTAATTTACTTTTGTTCGATTTGATTTATCCTTTTTAATTAACAGTGTTTGTGATGTAAAAAGGTTCAGATTTGATTTAGTTTTGTTATTTGAATAGGTTTGGATTTCCATTCTAAATGGATAATTTGAACGTATTAAGATTTGAAACAAATCAAATGTCAATGTTTTTATGTACAACATGGAAAATGGTAAATTGGATTAAATAAAGGTCTATGTATATATGTTTATATATATATATATATATATATATATATTTGTTTTATGAAATTTACACCTTGTTCTTGATTGATTACCTGAATTTTTCTAACAAGCCTAAGATACAAGTTTTGATAGTTATGTTGTTATTTTTCCCATAACTACTATCATTAATTATTCCATTATGCCATGTATTTAGAGGTTTGATGTGGGAATCAACTTGTATGCCTCTAATGTTGACCGAATTGACAATTTTCACTGATAGAATGTTTCTTCATCTGTATGAAATTAGCATTTATTAATGTATTAAATATTCTATTTATATAACGTAATTAACATAATTTAATGTAATAATGATGTAATGAATACAATTAGAATAAGGTTAGGAATTTGAAATGTCCCTATATAAACTGTTTTTTGTGCATGCTTATAAAATGTCTTATTTATATATTAAATAATGACACACAAAACACGAGGTTAGTTGTCATTTATGGTAGAATTCTTCTCTGAATCAACCAAAAAATTCAGCAACGACAAGGGCGTTCGGCTAATATGAGAGGTCTGGGTGTCGTAGGCCATTTAGTTTATTACACCATGACACGAGGTTAACCCCACTTGTAGTAGAAATCTGCCCGGAACTGCCCGACATATCCAGCATCTACAGATAGATGGTTTAATGTGAGAGGTCTAGTGTATACATATGTACCTATTATGTGCGTAAATAGATAGGTCTACTACACCTTGAGAAGGTCTTAAGTGGACGACTTTCTCTTATCTAGTTTGGGTCTTACATGGTTAGGACTAGGACCAATCCAAAAGTTTATTCCTTGGATATAGACCAAAGTCTTAGGACCCTCCCTTATTAGATTTGAAGTAGGTATATGAGTCCTCCTTCTCTAAAAGTGGTTTAATTATGGCAATAACCGAGTAGGTAGTTTATCGGAATGTCCATTTTTTCTAGGAGCTTCGCGAAGGCCAACCTAGGGCAGATTGGTATATGTGGGACATAACATGCTGTCTATTTCCCCAACTGTCTAAGGGAAGTATTAAGCGACATAGGTGTTCTACCATAATATTAGTTAAGTAGTAACATGAGGCGTTCGCCAGAGGGGTCTTAAAGGGCTCTATGTGGGCCTACCCTAAACCGTTACTAAGCGGTGAGATACTACTTCTCATATTACTTGTGAGAATATATATATATATATATATATATATATATATATATATAAGAATCTTGACGTGCTAGGATAGGGTCTTAAGTAGCTAGGGTCTGCCTTAGGGTCATAAGAGGTCATAAGAATTCACCCTAAATAAACATGCTAGAATGGGCCTTAAGTGACCGAGAATGTCCACCTCGTTGGGTCTCCACCCTAAATGCATCAATAGAGGTCCTGATTCGAATGTCCACCTCATTGATTGGAATATTTCTTTGTATGTGTGTGCTTATGTGTATCGTAGACACAACTTGACATATATATAACCTGCCAAATCTAGGGTATGGTCTTTAAGCAAATATTATTTTCAGTCATACATGACTTTATGTTCTGACCCCTCTCCTTAACATATCTAACAGGTCAGTGAGTGGGGTAGCGATTCAATGAATGAAACGATGATGGAGCCTAACGATGGAGGATCCATAGCCATTAGGCATTTTTAGCAGTATTATTATTACGATTAATGCTGATGTAACAATTATTGCATGGGTCTCGTTGCAACTGATATTTATGATGGTTTTTAACTAAAGGTGTATCTATTTTAAGTTATTATATTTTATCCCTTCCGCTGTCTAAGATACTGATTTCTCTTTTGTATGCTATGTTATATCTGTTATACCATTTTTTTATAGGAACCCATGATCCATTTAGACTCTAAGTTTTGATTGGTCTTTTGGTTCGAAATTTAGGCCCATTCCAGGCGGGTTATTGCATTTTGTGTCAGAGCATAAGTTGCCTAATTACGGGAATATATATACGTCTAAGAGGTGTACTTGTTATTTTAAAAAAGTATTTTCAAATGTTTTACTATATATAAGTATATATATTTTAAAGTACGTATATCTTTAGAAAAGAGCATCTACAAGTCTTTTTAGTAAAGGATTGGCATTAAATTCTAGAAATACACTAGAGACCATAAAGTAATATAGCAACCTCTTTGTCAATTTAGGGACCTCTAAGCTTTGGACGGTTATATAATCTAGAGCACGGAAAGGATTGAAACCTCCTTATCCAATAAGTGATAAATGAAAATTAATCGGATGAATTATCCATTATGGTAAAGAAAACATTCAAATAAGTGTCCATTAGGTGAACAATTATATGGACCAATTTGAGAAATATGTCTGATTCTGCTAAGAAATGGAAGTACATCTTTGATTGCTGACATGAACTTCGGGAATAGAGCTATGAATGTAAGATTTCAAAGGAACACTAAATGGTCAGGAAGGAAAGTATTAATGGATGTATTATGACCATTTATAGGTATGAATATTTGTATGAGAGGTTAATAATGTCCACAAGAATAAGCAATATTTAAAATGGTTTAAATGGACATAATGGACATGTATTAGGAATGCGTAGGGATGGGGAAAATTAAAGAATATGGAAGAAAAGGGTTTAGAAAAGATAAAAACTTCCGTAAATGAAGATATCAACCTTTGTTGAAAAGATTGTAAGTGTGGTAGGAAAATTGAAAGAACAAACATGTTTTTCTAGTCGATAAAGAAATGTAAAGCCTACAAATATGAATTTTGGCATGCCACAAATTATTTTGAAAATAGAAATTTTAAGAAATATACTTCCCAAGAATAGTATGTCAAAAATTTAAAGACAAGATCAAGAATATTTAGAAACCCATCTAGATGAATTTTTGACATACTGCAAAATTAATTAAAGGAGGAAATTTCAAAAAGAATCATTTAATCTCTTGTATATGGGTTAGGATCACATAAAAATTCCAATTGGAAATAAAAATTTTGGGGTTATAAATGCTCATCAGTTCTTCTGTTAGACAAACAACAAATATGAGTTTTAGCAAAAATAGAATATAAAAAGGTTAATTGTAAGTATTGCAAATAAGAGCTTTAATGAAAATTAATTAAAGCAACAATCAATAAACAATTCAAATGGTTAATTTGTAATTGTTATGGTCTTGAAGTAACAAGATTTTAAAGTAATTTAGATTTGAAAATATTCTTTTCCTGAAATCTAGTACGGATTGCGGTACTAATTAACGTTTAATCAAAAAAGAGACAGAAGATAAGACATATAAGATTGGTAAAATAAACGCCGTTAACAGACTAAATTAAAAGAGAAAAGATAGCAAATTTATTTACTAAAATTGAGTAGAGTTGAAATAATAAAATCCTCGTAAAATGAGAAGCATTTGAGAAGGTAAGAGTGCTTGGGGTAGTATAAAGGATAAAAGCCTATTCCAAGGAAGTTATTGACTATAAAATTAATCTTTGAACGACCTCTCATTGTGCAAACAAAAGAGTAATGAATAGTTATGTTCATTAAGGACTTTCAGAATTCATATATATAAATCAAAGTTTTAAATTTAGTGTTAAAATGAATGCAGTCTAATGTTTCGTAATATATTTTAAAGTAGAAGAATAAAGTGAAAATATAGAGATGAATAGAAGAATTAATTGCTATTAATTCGATGCTGAGAAATTTAGTTCTCATTTTCAAATAGAAATGAACATTTATTTCAAAATAATTATCGTTTTGAAAGTCATTAAAGTCTAACGTTCAGTAGATGAATAAAAGATGAGTGTTGGAATAAGAAAAGATATTTTACTCTTAAATTAAGAGATTTTGGGCGCTTAGTAAATATTTGTAAAACGTTAAGATTTAGATATTCATTTGGAACATTTTACTAAAAATAAAGAGGTCACTTAGCTTTATTGAGCAATGTTTCAAAGTTGTTATTGTGTGGGGTATTAACGTATTTTGAGAATATAGTGATAAATGTCAATTAGACATTTTTAGGAAACTTGATTGTCGCCCAATTGAATTTGACATTCAATTAATATTTTATAAAATTAGCCATTGTTTTCATGCAAGACCTTAAAACGCTTATCATTCCTGTTAAGTGTAAATGAGAAATATTTCAAAATATCAATAAATACAGGAGTTGAAATGGAAATTCATTTTTGCTCTTATTCTGAGACATTTAGTGAGTGTTTTCAAAACTTTAAGAAGGAACATCAAATTTCTTATTGCAACATGTAACAGCCCGCACCTCCGTTCGCGTAAGATATTGTCCCCAACTTAGCCACTGTATAGGTGTGGGGTTTTGTTCCTCAAAAGGCCTCGGCGTTATTAAGAGATGGGCTCTACTATATAAGTACCCACTTCACATAGGCTTCCACGATGTAGGATTTAGGGGTGTTACATTCTCCCTTCCTACAGAGCCCAACGTCCCCGTTGGCTCACAGACACCTCACCCAGGCGCTGTGGCTCACATAAGAGCCACAATTCTGATTGGGTATTGGCTCTGATACCACTGTAATAGCCCGCACCTTCGTTCGTGTTAGATATTGTCCCCAACTTAGCCACCGTATAGGTGTGGTGTAACGACCCAAAAATTAGCGACCTTGGTTATCCGATACAACACATATTGAACATCCATGGATCGAAAATAACCGGAAAGTTAATGAAAGAAATTAGAGGGTGAGGAAAGATAAGATAGAAACATAGAATAGAAGAAGAACACAACATCAGAGTAATACGAACCTCACAGCGGAATGAATAACATATAATATATATAACATAAATTTGAAATATAAATTTGAACTTGAATATAAATCATTATCAAAGTACAGCACTTACAACACTGCGGAAATAAACTATAGCTATATGATCCTGAAGCCTCCTGCTCCAACTCTTCCAATATCTGTAAATCCCGACTATTTGACTGCCCGTACAAATTTGGGCACCAAGAGTTTAGGGGAAACAAAACAAAATAAACTCTGGGTTAGTCATGGGACTGGTATGAGTAAAACAGTTTAAAACAGTTTGAACAAGTAAATGATATCTCATAAGACCACGCCGTATAACGGAATGGGTTTTTCCTTTATGAGAATCTAAAATATCTTTATATCAAAAACCTTTTGATATTATAATAATGTCTATCAACAGCAATATAATAATCATCTAGCAGAAACGCTTTCATCTCACATTCTACATATATAATATACAATCAAAACTGCAAGCACGTATTGGGTTAATGGACTTCCAACTATGACAAGGTATGGAACCACCATTTGCTAGTGTACCTCTAGAGATGAATACACTGGGTTCAACAAGAACATCTTGCAACCCGGCCACACATGACCGACCACTCATTTCGCTTGAGTGTATCGAATGTATATCACTAACGGTTGGGATCAGCAACCGTTTCCCGAATGGGACAGCATCAACAGTAGATATTTAGAAGTAAATGAAACTCTAGATCAGGTGATTATACACCCTAATAGGTGCGACCTACATAGCCATGCTGCCAGCTCGATTTTTATCATTTCTCGGTTGTGAGGCTAGAAGTTACGCTTATCTCTGACAGATCACACGTTTATTCACTTTGAATGTCACATCGTCATACCCACCAAATCACAACTTTATTTTCCCAAAAATACCACGGGTATACAGCTAAGAGAAACGAATTCCTCTGCCACCAAACGTAAATATGTTTGAAGAGATCAACTTACGCGATCTATTAAATATACTCTGTCAGACAATCTTCCATACAGGTCGTCCTTGGACTGGTCAAACCGAAGGCACTATTCAGTATATCCATCTTAGGCAATCTTTACCTAAGATTTATACAACGGCCCTTGCACTTTACTCCGTCTTCAATTATCTTTGGCACACAAGATTCGCAATGCTTATGCCAATACGAAGTGGTTCTTCGGATAATAATCCAACCGGTCTCTCCATATTAACAACGTTAAAATGGTCAAAACTTTGATAGTCGGTGATTTAACTATCAAATGAAAACATGTCTGTGTACACACAACGATCTTATTTCCAAATGGAATTATCGATCAAATCATCAACCATATATATATAATCATATTTCCTTATTTTCTACATTTAGAAAATATACGTTATTAACATTGGAAACATTTCCATAGCTTATTCACGCATCACTACCCTTCCACAACTATTAGTCCCTAACCGTAAACTAGTAAGAGAAAATTCTCTAAGTATAAACCTTGAAGGTCGAAACCAACATCAGAACGATACTCAGAAAACTATTCAACTTAACTAATCTCTAGTTAGTTTCTAATCTTGTTTAACTCTATTTTGATTAACTCTAATTTGCTTAACTCTTATTCGAATAACTACTATTCGATTTAATCTATTTACTTAACTCTTATTCGAATAACTAATGTTCGATTTAACTCCATTCGCTTAACTCTAAATCGCAGCGATCACAATGGTTACGCCTGATTCCCTCAGGAAACATCCGACCGCCGTAGGCTATCTACAGCTCTGCGAATTACGCTAGCAGTCGTGCAAAATGGCAACTTATCTTGAATAACTATGTTTGACTAACTCTATTCGACTAACCATATTCGATTAACTCGACTTCGAATAACTAAATTCAATTAACTCTTTTATATCTTGTCAACTTCCCTTTTTATAAATCATGTTTATTTTCCCAAAAAAAATCCTTTTATAATTCTATTTACTTTCTAAATAAATATCCCTTTATTCTATTTATTTCCTAAATAAATATTCCTTTATTCTATTTATTTCCTAAATAAATATTCCTTTATAAAATCATTCGATTTTATAAATATTTTATTTCCAATATACTTTGAAAAATCTTTTTTTACTTTCCAGTATTCCTTATGGTATTTAACGTACCATATAACAAAGATCTGTATCATTCAAACATATAAAATCATCAACATATTTCATATCACATCATATAACACAATATATGAAACAAAACAGTATTTTATATATTGAGGAACCCAGTTGGGTCCCTCCAATCTGTTTCCCTGCATCACAGATCTTAAACAATATAATTAACATCGATTTCATTTCAATATGAAATATTCTGCTAGACAGAATCAACATTTGATTAACGATTTATACATATATATATCGTTATCTATAATTTCAACCAATACACAAGCAATTCAACCAAATAATTAACACACAGCAATCAACAGATGATTTTCAGTTCTAAGAATACGTTATAAAAATATAACTATTCAGAGTTGGTGAGTTTTACTCACATTGGCAGTTCATCGTTAAAGAACGATAAACTATTGTTTGATTTGAATCAAACAATTTATATCGCCATAAAATCAAACGAGCTCCAATCCACTCCCAATCAGTTCCGTTGGGTAGTGTTCGTCCATACGATCCTGATGGATCCTGTTTCGTTGAATTTCGATAATATATGAGGAAGTTATGCATTCCAAAGTTTATACACTATTTTAGATAATAACTAAAACAATCGGGCCTCACCCATATAAAAACTCTGGTCCATTTCCAAACTGGCCCGCCACCTCACTTTAAACCCAAGGCCCGCTCGTTCTTCATCTCTTCCAACTGAAATACACGGCTTCAGTTTATTCCTCCTCCATTACCCGATGCAAACTCCTCTACCACTCCTCCTCTTCTTTACGAAATTCAAATCTAAGATCACAATTAAACTCCTCCCCAAAATCTCCATCAACTTCTCCCTTTTTCAATGAACTCGCACACACTTAGCAGGATCCATCGCTGTGACGGCCCGCCCCGCACCAACCGACATTTACTCCATAAGTGCGCTGTACACATGTCCAGTTAGCACGGAACGGGTCGTGAGAAGGAAAGGGAAGAAGGAAATGAACATACAAAGAACCTGTATAATGTCTCACAGCGCATAGAACAAAATATAATAATAACATACTTGACATAAAACAGGAGAGACAGTGCATAAGCTGAAAATCAGAACTAAACATCATAGCAGAGGAAATCCAAAATACAGCTTATTACAACTTTCAAACTGTCTCAAAGCCAAAGTAAGATAAAGGAGGTACACTACTAATGCCCAAGTAGTGACCACCAACGACACAGGGAGAATGTGTATATATATATATCATACGTGGAAGCCTCCTGCCCGCCTCCGAATCAGCTACTCGCGCATCACCAGCTAACCTGTCTCTAGTTTGCTCGTGTGAGCACCCAGAGTGATAAGAGGAGACATAAAAATCTGGGTCAGACATAAAGCCTGGTATGAGCGATAAGCATCTAAAGTGAACAATAACAGGTAGACTAAAACATACCTGAACCTGGACCTGCAACCAAAGAGTTAGCATTACATACTGTACAACGCTCTAAGGTATCATATCAAACAATATAAGGATACGGAGGTGGGGGAGGTGTGCATGTCATAGGGATGGCAAACAATCAAACATAGCATCCATCCTCACATCTCTCACTCAGTGCGTAAAGCATACGATATTCACCACTTCGATCACCCAACATACCTTGCTACGATCACTTTGCCCCATGAAGTCATAAATGGCTTCACTGCACTGATAACGTAGCCACAAATCCTTCGCTATGTCCACTTTGCCCCATGGAGTCATAAGAACCCCACTGCACTGGCTCATAGCCTTACTAATCTTTACTATGTCCACTTTGCCCCATGGAGTCACAAGAACCCCACTGCACTGGCTCATAGTCTTACCAATCCTTACTATGTCCACTTGCCCCATGGAGTTATTCACCCCATCTGCGCTGGCTCATAGTCTTACTACGCATCACCTTGCCCCTCAGGTCATAATGACCCTACTGCACTGATAACGTAGTCTTGCTACCATCACCTTGCCCCTCAGGTCATAATGACCCTACTGCACTGATAAGTAGCCCATCATTCATTCTTAGTGGTGAATCGAAGTTATGAACGTCGACAACTCCTTAGCACGCGTCCCGCAGCAAAGTCCAACCATGAAGTGAACTCCTTGGTTCCCAACTGGTTCCGGGATCCTGGGCTCTAACTTCTCCTATTGGACTACCTTTGCATCTCGGGTTATTGGTCAATACTGGGTCGGGTCGGATTCCTCATCAAGCCATCGGTTCGGGTCGGTGTCCTTCGTCCGTTCGGGTCGGGTTCCCCCTTCTGGTGCGGTTCGGGTCGGCACTCCTCTGGGTTCAGGTCAGCTGCTTCTTCTTTGAGTCGGGTCGGTGTTTTCCATTCGGGTCGGGTCGGGTCCTTCTTGGTTCGTGCTTCCGATCCGTCTTCATGCTCCCTTCATATGCTCCTATCCGATCCGCTTTCGTGCTCCTGCTCTGCTTCGCCTTTGTGTTTCCGATCCGATCCGTCTTCTCCGATCCGATCCACCTTCCTCTATCCGATCCGATCCCAGTTCAACTAGTGTGACCTTCCTTTTTACCACTTTTCCCAAGTGTTGAGTCCCGATCCGATCAGATTCTTTGCTCAGTTCAACATATCCGATCCGAGCCCCCTTATCCGATCCGATCCGAACTCTTCACTGTTTTCTGAAACTATTCCAGCAAGTGTTTACGCCATTCGACGACGTTTTCGACCATTCTAACTATTGAAATCAATCACAAAGCATTTCATACAGTCATAGCAACATGCATAATCAACCACAAACATCATTCACATCAATATCATAGGTTAAAATGGATCAAACATACCCAAAATCCCATATTTCCCCTTAAGCATGTTTAGGTGAAACTAATGATAGGATTAGCAAAACTTAACCAAATTAACCCAAATTCATATCAGAGGTCTAAAACATCATTTAGGAATTTATGAACATTTTTCCCGAATTTATTAGTGTATAAATTCGCTAATTAACACTAATCACTCCTAATTAGCCATAATTAGTGTAAAACTATGCAAATCACTCACCTTAGCCACAAAATAAACTAAGATCTGAAATAATTCTCTGATTTGATGTGAATCTCAATGCCAACAGCAGCTCCTATGTTGATTTGGTGAAGATCTTCCTTGATTAGGGGTTGCTAAGCTTAATCCTTGACCAAAAGATGATTTGGAGGTGATTTAGAGGTTAGAGGCCATTTTTAGGGATCCTTGGTGATAAGTGGAGGCTAGAAAACTGAAATGGAATGATTCTCCATCTCATTTCAGCCCTCCCATAACCCTAATCCCGAAATGGGTTATGGGCCTACTTGCTAATCACCCGATTTGGCCCGGTTATGCAGTTTTTCACCCTCCAAACCTTGTTTCAGCCATATCTCCCAAACGGTAAGTCCGTTTGGCTAATGTGACCACTCTACGGAAAGAGAAACCATCAAAAGAATCTAATGGAAGTGGTTTCAGGTCAAAATTCCTTTCCAATCAAAAGTTATGGCCAAAACAGTAACAACTAGGGGCAAAATGGTCATTTAAAAATCGGCAAAAATCATGAACATGGGAAATGACCCTAATAGATGTTTCCCAAAGTTACATGTCCTTACGACTTCACATGGGAAAGAAATAAATATTCTACAATCCTATGATGTGTAGAATACGGGTCGTTACACTCTCCCCCCCTTAAGAAATTTCGCCCCCGAAATTCCCTAATCCAAACACACACAAAGGTCCCGCATGCCTATCAACCATAAAACAACCATCAAACATGCAAAACAAGTAAAATAAGTTTATCCTAGCATGCGGAATAACTAAATCGCAAAGTAAATCTTACCAGGCAAAGAGTTCTGGATATGCCTTCCTAATGCTCTCCTCTGTCTCCCAAGTACAATCATTCTCGTCCTCGCCCCACTGAACCTTGACTAGCTTCACCGACTTCCTTCGAAGTTGCTTCGTATCGTGCCCCACAATATGAATCGGCTTGCGGTTCCCAACCGCCTCGGGTTCTACTTCGAAGTCCTCTAACCGATCAGGTGAAATAGTCATATCTGAGTCGTGAACGAACTTCCTTAGTTGGGAAATATGAAACACATTGTGAACTCCTGCCATTTTCTCTGGTAAGCCAACTCTATATGCCAAATTCCCGACTAGTTCAAGAATAGGGAATGGGCTAACAAATCTTGGTGCCAACTTGCCTCTCCTACCAAATCGAATCACGCTCTTCATCGGAGAGATCTTTACAAACACCAAGTCACCAATGGAGAATTTCAATTCTCTTCTCCTCTTATCGGCATAGCTTTTCTGCCTATCTTGAGCAGCTTTCATTCGTTGCTGAATGATCTTGATCTTATCGGAAGTTTCTCTCACCACATCAGGTCTAAGCACAAACTTCTCGCCAGTCTCTATCCAACATGATGGTGAGTTGCACGGTCTTCCGTACAAAGCTTCATATGGAGCCATACCGATACTGGATTGGTAGCTATTATTATATGCAAACTCTACTAGATGCAAATGGTCATCCCATGATCCACCAAAATCCAATATACAAGCTCTCAAGAGATCTTCCAATATACGATTCACCCTCTCCGTCTGACCGTCGGTCTGAGGATGATATGCGGTACTGAGATGTAATCTTGACCCTAGAGCCTCTTGTAAGCTCTTCCAAAACCCACTAGTGAACAACGGGTCTCGGTCACTCACAATGCTTTTGGGTACTCCATGAAATCTCACTACCCACTTCATATACAATTCTGCCAACTTGGCTGCCGTTCTGGTCGATTTGACTGGTATAAATCTGGCACTTTTAGTCAATCGATCCACAATTACCCAAATACTATCATATCCCGATCTAGTCCTTGGTAAACCATCGATGAAATCCATCGAGACTTGCTCCCATTTCCATTTGGGAATTTCTAATGGTTGCAACAACCCACTAGGCTTCTTTTGCTCGGCTTTAACTAGCTTGCAATTCATGCATTTGGATATAAACTTCCCAACGTCTCTTTTCATCCCTTCCCAGTAGTAGGTCTGCTTCATATCTCGATACATCTTATTACCACCGGGGTGTATAGTCAGTTTCGAGTGATGACATTCTCTAAGCACTTCATCTCTCAAACCATTCACGTTGGGCACAACTAGTCTTCCATCCTTCCGAAGCCATCCATCTCGATCAAGCCCATACACATTCATCTCCTCATCAACTCCCATTTCTAACTTGGAGATGATTTCTAATAGGTTAGGATCGTCCCTCTGACTAGAACCAATCCGCTCTATCAGAATGGGTCTGATCGTCAAATTAGCTAGCATAACTGGATCCAATTCGCACTTTGGTCTGAAATCAAACCCCGCGATATACTCCAGTTGCTTCCATTCAAGAAACATTGCCCCTAAGCTGGCATGTCTCCTACTCAAGGTATCGGCTACCGCATTACCCTTCCCAGGTGTATACGCGATATCAAAATCATACGAAGCCAAGAACTCTAACCATCTCTGCTGACGGAGATTTAGATCTTTCTGAGAGAAGAGATACTTTAACGATTTGTGATCGGTAAACAGCTCAAATCCTTCTCCCAAGAGATAGTGTCTCCACATCTTCAGCGCAAATACAATCGCTGCCAATTCCAAATCATGGGTAGGATACTTCTTCTCATGCGGCTTTAGCTGTCAACTAGCATAAGCTACAACCCTACCTCCTTGCATCAATACTGCACCCAGTCCGGTACCACAAGCATCCGTGTATACCATCATCTCTTCATTCCCCTTAGGAATGACTAACACTGGCGCACGCGTCAACCTCTCCTTTAGACTTTTGAAGGCATCCTCACACACTCCGACCCAGACGAAGGACTGATTCTTCTTAGTCAACTGAGTCAACGATGCTGCTATCTTGGAGAAGTCCTGGATAAACTTACGATAATATCCGGCTAATCCCAAGAAACTTCTTACATCTGTAGCATTCTTGGGTGTAGGCCAATCCTGTACCGTAGCCACCTTCGCAGGGTCCACGGCAATACCACTCTCGGAAACAACATGACCCAAGAATCTTACTTCCCTTCTCCAAAAATGACATTTAGAGAATTTCACTTTCAATTGGTGTTTCCTCAACACCTCCATCACTATCCTCAAGTGCCCCTTGTGTTCCTCCTCTGTCCTTGAATAAACAAGGATATCATCCACGAACACAAGAACAAACTTATTCAACTGATCTCTGAATACTCGATTCATAAGATCCACAAAATAGGCTGGTGCATTGGTCAACCCAAATGGCATGACCAACCACTCATAAAATCCAGACGGCGTCCTAAATGCCGTTTTCGGAACACTCTCATCCGCTACTCGAAGCTGATGAAATCCTGTCGCGAGGTCCAACTGGGAGAACACTCTTGCTCCTTCCAGCTGATCAAACAAATCATCTATTCGCGGTAGAGGATACTTATTCTTCCTCGTCACCTTATTCAACTCGCGATAGTCCACACACAAACGAAGGGAACCATCTGCCTTAGTGGCAAACACAACTGGTGCTCCCCACTCGGAGACACTCCTTCTCATAAATCCCTTCTTCAAAAGATTGCTGACTTGCACCCCGAGCTCTCGCTGCTCCCTTGGTGCCATACGACGAAGTGGCATCACTATAGGTCTGACATCTTTCACTAAATCAATACGGAACTCAATCTCTCGGTGTGGTGGAAGCCCGGTCACCTCCTCGAAGACGTCCGGATACTGGCCAACCACGGGCACATCTGACAACTCATCTTGCGGGATGTCGAGGGAATTTACAAAACTAGCCATAACCCCATCACTAGGTAGGCTACCAAACACTACCCTCCGCCCATCATCCGCCCTCACTGTCACCAAAAAGCCCTCACAGTCTACCACCACCCCGTATCTTTGGAGCCAATCGACTCCCAATATAATGACATACCCAGTAAAGCCCAAAACAAAGCAATCAAATACAAACATACATCCATGACTCGATAAGACCAAATTCCTGCAAATCATACTAAGGCTAGTCGAACAACCAATCGGGTTCGTCACAATCAATGGTCTATCGACTATCTCGGGTTCCAGTCCCAACCTATCTACCAGGTCACTAGATATGAAGGAACGGGAAGCCCCAGTATCAAACAAAACTCGAACTGGTATATCATAAATAGAAAGCATACCTTGAATAACAACATTCTTTCCTTTCTCCGCCGCAGTTGGGGCATTCGACGAAGAAGGAACAGCATCAATAGCATATGCTTTCACAATCTGCTTCTACTTTAGAGGTTGCGGACACTTATCCTTCTGATGTCCCACTTGGCCACAGTTGTAGCACTTCCTTTCCGCTGGCTTGGCCCGACATTCCTTAGCATAATGGCCTTTCTTTCCACAGCTGAAGCAGTCAACATCCTTCTTGCTCTTTTTCTGGCCACCCTTTGATTGGTCCTGCTTCCTCTTATTTTGAGAGTTATTCTTGCCTCCACCGCCTGCTTGCGGCTTTGGCCCTTCTGCAGATGCAGCCTCAGTCTTTGACTTAGGGTAAAGGCTCTCTGATCTCAAAGCTTTTCCCACGATCGATTCAAAAGTCTCATCGATGTTTTGATAAGCCTTTCTCCCAAGTATCCGTCTAAACCAGTAATGAACTTCTCATTCTTCTTTTCAGGAGTATCAATAAGAGACAGTCCATACTTCGACAAAGTGTCGAACTCAGCAATATAATCAGAAACTGCCCTGCCACCCTGCTTGAGTTCCAAGAACCTCTTGAACAACACCGACTTCTGGGCAGCTGGAATAAACTTCTCGCTAAAGCGAGCCTTGAACTGAACCCAAGTAACCTGATCCTCTGGGGTAGCTGTTCTAATGGCATTCCACCAATTCATCGCTCGCCCTTGCAGCTGACGAGACACTAGTCTTCTCTTCATCGCATCCTCGAGACCCAAGTCATCGAAGATACGGTCACAGCTATCCAACCAGTCTTGAACATCCGTGGCCGACTCCGTTCCGTGGAACGGCTTCCCACCAAGATTTGTGTAATCCTTGCACAACTTGGCGAAATCGACCCTAGGCGCCTGCACTACTGGGCCAACACCAACTCCGGGATTGGGAACTGCCCCTTGCACTTCTCTAAGCATGTCTCTCATGAGGTTAGTAAACATAGCCCTCATGTCAGCGGCATTCCCTTGGTTGGTCCCTCTACCAGCACCCCTCGTCTCTCGGCTCATCGTTAATCTGTAAAAAGGAAACGATTAACGACCCCATAGTGGTGCTAGTGCAGTGCGACTTCATCTTCATACTACTAATAGTATATACATACATAGCTTTTGAAAACCAAAGTAATCACAAATACGCGCTCTCATATACGTACTATCTCTCCCTAGTGTCTTTCCCTAGGTTAACTACGCAACCTAGAGCTCTGATACCAAGTGTGACGGCCCGCCCCGCACCAACCGACATTTACTCCATAAGTGCGCTGTACACATGTCCAGTTAGCACGGAACGGGTCGTGAGAAGGAAAGGGAAGAAGGAAATGAACATACAAAGAACCTGTAGAATGTCTCACAGCGCATAGAACAAAATATAATAATAACATACATGACATAAAACAGGAGAGACAGTGCATAAGCTGAAAATCAGAACTAAGCATCATAGCAGCGGAAATCCAAAATACAGCTTATTACAACTTTCAAACTGTCTCAAAGCCAAAGTAAGATAAAGGAGGTACACTACTAATGCCCAAGTAGTGACCACCAACGACATAGGGAGAATGTGTATATATATATATATCATACGTGGAAGCCTCCTGCCCGCCTCCGAATCAGCTACTCGCGCATCACCAGCTAACCTGTCTCTAGTCTGCTCGTGTGAGCACCCAGAGTGATAAGAGGAGACATAAAACTCTGGGTCAGACATAAAGCCTGGTATGAGCGATAAGCATCTAAAGTGAACAATAACAGGTAGACTAAAACATACCTGAACCTGGACCTGCAACTAAAGAGTTAGCATTACATACTGTACAACACTCTAAGGTATCATATCAAACAATATAAGGATACGGAGGTGGGGGAGGTGTGCATGTCATAGGGATGGCAAACAATCAAACATAGCATCCATCCTCACATCTCTCACTCAGTGCGTAAAGCATACGATATTCACCACTTCGATCACCCAACATACCTTGCTACGATCACTTTGCCCCATGAAGTCATAAATGGCTTCACTGCACTGATAACGTAGCCACAAATCCTTCGCTATGTCCACTTTGCCCCATGGAGTCACAAGAACCCCACTGCACTGGCTCATAGCCTTACTAATCTTTACTATGTCCACTTTGCCCCATGGAGTCACAAGAACCCCACTGCACTGGCTCATAGTCTTACCAATCCTTACTATGTCCACTTGCCCCATGGAGTTATTCACCCCATCTGCGCTGGCTCATAGTCTTACTACGCATCACCTTGCCCCTTAGGTCATAATGACCCTACTGCACTGATAACGTAGTCTTGCTACCATCACCTTGCCCCTCAGGTCATAATGACCCTACTGCACTGATAAGTAGCGCATCATTCATTCTTAGTGGTGAATCGAAGTTATGAACGTCGACAACTCCTTAGCACGCGTCCCGCAGCAAAGTCCAACCATGAAGTGAACTCCTTGGTTCCCAACTGGTTCCGGGATCCTGGGCTCTAACTTCTCCTATTGGACTACCTTTGCATCTCGGGTTATTGGTCAATACTGGGTCGGGTCGGATTCCTCATCAAGCCATCGGTTCGGGTCGGTGTCCTTCGTCCGTTCGGGTCGGGTTCCCCCTTCTGGTGCGGTTCGGGTCGGCACTCCTCTGGGTTCAGGTCAGCTGCTTCTTCTTTGAGTCGGGTCGGTGTTTTCCATTCGGGTCGGGTCGGGTCCTTCTTGGTTCGTGCTTCCGATCCGTCTTCATGCTCCCTTCATATGCTCCTATCCGATCCGCTTTCGTGGTCCTGCTCTGCTTCGCCTTTGTGTTTCCGATCCGATCCGTCTTCTCCGATCCGATCCACCGTCCTCTATCCGATCCGATCCCAGTTCAACTAGCGTGGCCTTCCTTTTTACCACTTTTCCCAAGTGTTGAGTCCCGATCCGATCAGATTCTTTGCTCAGTTCAACATATCCGATCCGAGCCCCCTTATCTGATCCGAACTCTGCACTGTTTTCTGAAACTATTCCAGCAAGTGTTTACGCCATTCGACGACGTTTTCGACCATTCTAACTATTGAAATCAATCACAAACCATTTCATACAGTCATAGCAACATGCATAATCAACCACAAACATCATTCACATAAATATCATAGGTTAAAATGGATCAAACATACCCAAAATCCCATATTTCCCCTTAAGCATGTTTAGGTGAAACTAATGATAGGATTAGCAAAACTTAACCAAATTAACCCAAATTCATATCAGAGGTCTAAAACATCATTTAGGAATTTATGAACATTTTTCCCGAATTTATTAGTGTATAAATTCGCTAATTAACACTAATCACTCCTAATTAGCCATAATTAGTGTAAAACTATGCAAATCACTCACCTTAGCCACAAAATAAACTAAGATCTGAAATAATTCTCTGATTTGATGTGAATCTCAATGCCAACAGCAGCTCCTATGTTGATTTGGTGAAGATCTTCCTTGATTAGGGGTTGCTAAGCTTAATCCTTGACCAAAAGATGATTTAGAGGTGATTTAGAGGTTAGAGGCCATTTTTAGGGATCCTTGGTGATAAGTGGAGGCTAGAAAACTGAAATGGAATGATTCTCCATCTCATTTCAGCCCTCCCATAACCCTAATCCCGAAATGGGTTATGGGCCTACTTGCTAATCACCCGATTTGGCCCGGTTAAGCAGTTTTTCACCCTCCAAACCTTGTTTCAGCCATATCTCCCAAACGGTAAGTCCGTTTGGCTAATGTGACCACTCTACGGAAAGAGAAACCATCAAACGAATCTAATGGAAGTGGTTTCAGGTCAAAATTCCTTTCCAATCAAAAGTTATGGCCAAAACAGTACCAACTAGGGGTAAAATGGTCATTTAAAAATCGACAAAAATCATGAACATGGGAAATGACCCTAATAGATGTTTCCCAAAGTTACATGTCCTTACGACTTCACATGGGAAAGAAATAAATATTCTACAATCCTATGATGTGTAGAATACGGGTCGTTACAGCTCAGCCCTTCATCGACCTGTACAGTTCATCACAGAACTTTATTGACGCGGAAACACTCCCTAAAACCCACACAAGGTGCGGTTTCCATCATGAACTCAAAACTGAAATCGAAAACCCTAAATCGACGACAAAGTGGAACCCTAACTCACGACTCCTCCATCACAGCAGCGTCGATCATCACACAATCGACATTAGCTTGAAACGCTCAACCTCGGGATTCCATATATATATATATATATATATATATATGTTATATGATTTATAGATTGATATTGGAGTTTATATGGATTTTTGAACTGGCCGATTTCTTTGGATCTCGTTTTATTTTATAAACAGAAAACAATTGAACGATGATAACAGTGTGTATTTATAAATTTTAGAGATTTAGGAGTTAAAGTATGGTGGCATAGCTAGCCACGTTCTTGGCTAATACACCATGTACTTGATTGTTTATTTAGTTCGGTCCTGGATGGTTTTCTCTCGAACTAGTGAGGCCAGAAAATGGACACGAAGGTTTGGCATGGAATGGTGATAGTGTTTGACAGCAAGCAATGTGTACGATGCTTGGGAGTTAAGGAAAATAAAATACTCAAGTATGAAGTCTTAGGCAATAGGTTCTGCACCTTTTCGAGTTGTCATGTTTTGATCCATCCACTTTAAATTGGTTGTGTACTTTGTTTATATAGGTATATGCAGAGGAGCTTTTAGAAATTAAGTCACTGATAAGATTTATCATTTAAGGACTACTATCGACAAAAACAAAAGTACCGTTGTGATCAGTGAGGTGCCAAGATTCCAATAATGTAATAATATCGGTAGATTAACTCATATTGTGAATCCCCAAAATCACTGATTAAGGGTGCAAAATACTCCAAATAAAAAGTTGCTTATTTAATTAATTAAAAATTACAGTAAAATCCTAAAATCTAAATTATCACTACGTCTCAAAAGAACCTTGTTTAAATTCAAACACGATACTCAAATATTTTTAAATAATCGTTATGGTCACGAACGATTATACCGCTGTTTTTCTGAATATTTAATTTGGACATAACTAAAAATCTACACGACGAAATCCCGATTTTTCTCTTCCACTAGAAAGATATACTTCACCAGCTCTGAACGTTTCTTGTTTCATAGAAATCCGATTTAAAACGACTTCTGTATATTCGTTTAAAGTTCGAATCGCCAAATCGCGAACTACCGCGCCATTTCGAGCTCGATTATAATTATAATATAATTAATACGTTCAACTGTCGTTTATATAATATATTCGTTATTCAAATTCAATTCTAAACTGAATTATATATTTTGAATTGCCCCATTCACACCATATCGCCATTTCAGCCCATTCTGATTATTTCATAATTAAATGTATTATTTAATTATTTATATTAATTAAATATTCAATAAAATTTAATTAAACGACCATTTGAATTCTAAATCACTATTTATATAATTAAATAAGTTAATTATATATCGCAGAAAATACGGATCGTTACATTCTTCCCCACTTAAAATAATTTCGTCCTCGAAACTGCTAAGGTAGAAAACAAATCCTGTTGACGGGTTAAAGATCATTTGTTTATTCCTTAACTTCAATTTAACTAAACCAATTTAATTTCAATTAAATTATTAATTAATTCTTATCAATGAAAATTTTCAAAAATCTTGAAAATTTTCTAACACCTTAACTTTTCGAAAAATTTCTCCAGCTTCTCTTTTGTACGGGTCAATCGGTCAAACTCCAGCTCGCCTCTCTGGGCCATCTTACACCCAAAAGAAAATCAAACAACCAAGCGGCTTGCCAATTCGGCTTATCAAAATCTCAAACCCATATATAATATAAACTTGCACCTTTTTGTCGGGTATGTCATTATCTCCTTTCATCTGCTGTCAGTTCAGCATATACCAATGTCAACCCAATCAAACTCCAATATGTTTTTATCCACAAATCCAACCATTCGCTTATACCTAAGTCGAATTCAATTCCAAATCCAAGTTCCATTCTCGATTCCAATTCTTAATTTACCAAACCAATATTGTTTCAACTCCTTATCTCACAAATCCAATTTGTCCCGATATCATTCTAATTCAATTTCAATTACCACTTAACTGGCTTTATTTTAATTCCAATTTGCTTTCACAAATTTCAATTCAATTTGCTTTTAATTCAAACAGTCTTTTCTTGGGAGTTTTAAATAGTTTACCATATCAAAATCAAACTTCCCTTTCAGGATTCAAAACAACTCATTTTCCCAAAACAATTCGAAATCAATATCTTTGGTATTAATCCGTCACTTAGAACTCAAAAATGAATACTGATGATGCTGCAATCATTATCAGAATTATTTCCTAGGTACCGAAGTGAGTTCAGTACCAAATCACTTTTCAAAATCATTCTTAAACACTTTTATTTTGAAATCAGTTCAAAATATCATTCACAAATGCTTGGAATACAATTTAAAATCTCCCAGGATCTTAAAATTTACATATATTTAATCCAAATCTGTTAACAAACCCTTATTCAAATTTCCAGGGTTCTAATTTCATTCTGATTTAAATTCAGATTTAATTCATCTGATTCCACGTATTTCACTTATATGAATTCTGACTGGTTATTTACATAACCATTTAATTTATAATCTTACTCGATTATAATAACGACCAACACATCAAATATAATAATTTTAATATATATTCACTTTTATATCAAAATATACTTTGGGTAAAATTATTTCATTTACCCTCTTTTCAAAACATACTATGTCGGTCCATCGTATTCATGTGTTTACAAAATCCCTACCGATACCGCGGATCAAACTGATCAACCAGAACTCATAAACGACTCAACCAATAAATCTCCACAATATAAAACAAATTTTTATATCAATAACAAATACGTTCACTCGTATATATGCACTCAACTCAATCTAGGGTATTACTAACCCCATCTCTACTGAGTCACGCCACAGAGCCAAGGTAATAACTTGACTTAAGCTCTGATACCAACTGTAATGACCCGAAAATTAGCGATCTTGGTTATCCGATATGCAACACATATCGAACATCCAAGGATCGAAAATAAACAAAAAGTTAATGAAAGAAATAAGAGGGTGAGGAAAGATAAGATAGAAACTTAGAATAGAAGAAGAAGAACACAACATCAGAGTAACACAAACCTCACAGCAGAACGAATAACATATAATATATATAACATAACTTTGAAATATAAATCTGTACTTGAATATATATCATTATCAAAGTACAGCACTTACAACTCAGCGGAAATAAACTATAGATATATGATCCTGAAGCCTCCTGCTCCAGCTCTTCCAGTATTTGTAAATCCCGACTACTTGATTGCCCGTACAAATTTGGACACCCAAGGGTTTAGGGGAAACAAAACAAAATAAACTCCGGGTCAGTCATGGGACTGGTATGAGTAAAACAGTTTAAAACAGTTTGAACAAGTAAACGATATCTCATAAGACCATGCCGTATAACAGAACGGGTTTTTCCCTTATGAGAATCCAAAATATCTTTATATCAAAAACCTTTTGATATTATAATAATTTCTATCAACCACAATATAATAATCATCTAGCAGAAACGCTTTCATCTCACGTTCTACATATATAGTATACAATCAAAACCGCAAGCACGTATTTGGTAATGGATTTCCAACTATGACAAGGTATGGAACCACCTTTCGCTAGTGTACCTCTAGAGAGGAATACACTGGGTTCAACAAGAACATCTTGCAACCCGACCACACATGATCGACCACTCATTTCGCTTGAGTGTATCGAATGTATATCACCAACGGTTGGGATCAGCAACCGTTTCCCGAATGGGACAGCATCAACAATATATTTTTAAAAGTAAATAAAACTCTAGATCAGGTGATTATACACCTTAATAGGTGCGACCTACATAGCCATGCTGCCAGCCCGATTTTTGTTATTTCCCGGTTGTGAGGCTAGAAGCTACACTTATCTTTGACAGATCGCACGTTTATTCACTTTGAATGTCACATCGTCATACCCGCCAAATCACAAATTGATTTTCCCAAAAACACCACCGGTATACAGCTAAGAGACACGAATTCCTCCGCCACCAAACGTAAATACGTTTGAAGAGATCAACTTACATGATCTATTAAATATACTCTGTCAGACATTCTTCCATACAGGTCGTCCTGGGACTGGACAAACCGAAGGCACTATTCAGTATATCCATCTTAGGCAATCTTTACCTAAGATTTATACAACGACCCTTGCACTTTACTCTGTCTTCAATTATCTTTGGCATACATGATATGCAACGCTTATGCCAATACAGAGTGGTTCTTCGGATAATAATCTAACCGGTCTCTCCATATTAACAACGTTAAAATGGTCAAAACTTTGATAGTCGGTGATTTAACTATCAAATGAAAACATGTCTATATACACACAACGATCTTATTTCCAAATGGAATTATCGATCAAATCATCAACCATATATATATATATAATCATATTTCCTTATTTTCTACATTTAGTAAATATATGTTATAAACATTGGAAACATTTCCATAGCTTATTCACGCACCACTACCATTCCATAACTATTAGTCCCTAACCGTAAAACAATTCTCTAAATATAAACCCCGAAGGCTGAAACCAACATCAGATCGATACTCAGAAAACTATTCAACTTAACTAATATATAGTCAGTTTCTAATCTTGTTTAACTCTATTCCGATTAACTCTAATTTGCTTAACTCTTATTCGAATAACTACTATTCGATTTACTCTATTTACTTAACTCTTATTCGAATAACTAATGTTCGATTTATCTCCATTCGCTTAACTCCAGATTGCAGTGATCACAATGGTTACGCCTGATTCCCTCAGGAAACATCCGACCGCCGTAGGCTATCTGCAGCCCTGCGAATTACGCTAGCAGTCGTGCAAAATGGCAACTTGTCCTGAATAACTATGTTTGACTTACTCTATTTGACTAACCATATTCGATTAACTCGACTTCGAATAACTAAATTCTTAACTCTTTTATATCTCGTCAGCTTCCCTTTTTATAAATCCTGTTTATTTTCCCAAAAAATTCCTTTTATAATTCTATTTACTTTCTAAATAAATATCCCTTTATTCTATTTATTTCCTAAATAAATATTCCTTTATTCTATTTATTTCCTAAATAAATATTTCTTCATAAAATCCTTCGATTTTATAAATATTTTGTTTTCAATATACTTTGAAAATTCTTTTTTTACTTTCCACTAATCCTTATGGTATTTAACGTACCATATAACAATGATCGGTATCATTCAAACATATAAAATCATCAACAGATTTCATATCACATCGTATAACACAATATATGAAACAAAACAGTATTTTATATATTGAGGAACCCAGTTGGGTCCCTCCAATCTGTTTCCCTGCATCACAGATGTTAAACAATATAATTAACATCGATTTCATTTCAATATGAAATATTCTGCTAGACAGAATCAACATTTGATTAACGATTTATACATATATCGTTATGTATAATTTCCACCAATACACAAGCAATTCAACCAAACAGTTAACACACAACATTCAACAGATGATTACCAGTTCGAAGAATACATTATAAAAATATAACTATTCAGAGTTGGTGTGTTTTACTCACATTGGCAGTTCATCGTTAAAGAACGATAAACTATAGTTTGATTTGAATCAAACAATTTATATCGCCATAAAATAAAGCGAGCTCCAATCCACTCCCAGTCAGTTCCATTGGGTAGTGTCCGTCCATACGATCCCGATGGATCCTGTTTCGTTGAATTTCGATAATATATGAGGAAGTTATTGCATTCCAAAGTTTTATACACTATTTTAGATAATAACTAAAACAATCTGCCTCACCCATATAAAAACTCCAGCCCATTTCCAAACTGGCCCGCTACCTCACTTTAAACCCAAGGCCCGCTCATTCTTTATCTCTTCCAACTGAAATACACGGCTTTAGTTTATCCCTCCTCCATTACCTGATGCAAACTCCTCTACCACTCCTCCTCTTCTTTACGAAATTCAAATCTAAGATCACTATTAAACTCCTCTCCAAAATCTCCATCAATTCCTCCCTTTTTCAATGAACTCACACATACCTAGCAGGATCCGTCGCTCAGCCCTTCATCGGCCTGTACAGTTCATCACCGAACTTTATTTACGCGGAAACACTACCAAAAGCCCACACAAGGTGTGGTTTCGAACATGAACTCAAAACAAAAATCGAAAACATCTATCTTGCCCTAAATCGACGACAAAGTGGAACAAAAACCGAACTTTATTATACATCGTTATGGTCACGAACGAATATACCGCTGTTTTTCTGAATATTTAATTTGGACATAACTGAAAATCTACACGACGAAATCTCGATTTTTCTCTTCCACTAGAAAAATATACTTCACCAGCTATGAACGTTTCTTGTTTCACAGAAATCCGATTTAAAACGGCTTCTGTATATTTGTTTAAAGTTCGAATTGCCAAATCGCGAACTATCGCGCCATTTCGAGCTCGATTATAATTATAATATAATTAATACGTTCAACTGTCGTTTATATAATATATTCGTTATTCAAATTCAATTCTAAACTGAATTATATATTTTGAATTGCCCCATTCACACCATATCGCCATTTCAGCCCATTCTGATTATTTTAGAATTAAATATATTATTTAATTATTTATATTAATTAAATATTCAATAAAATTTAATTAAACGACCATTTGAATTCTAAATCACTATTTATACAATTAAATAAGTTAATTATATATCGTAGAAAATACGGGTCGTTACATGTGGGGTTTTGTTCCTCAAAAGGCCTCGGCGTTATTAAGAGATGTGCTCTACTATATAAGTACCCACTTCACATAGGCTTCCACGATGTGGGACTTAAGGGTGTTACACAACATTTCTGGAATCTGTTAAAAAAATGCTTTATTAAAACTAGGCATGCATTAATATTTTATTCAGTAAACAATAGAACATGGAAAGCCGTTCTGCCCTTGAAAATCAGAGATTCATGAACGTGTAGACAATGTTTTAAAAATATAAAAGTGACATTTATTGGACATTGTTTCGTAAGAATTATATTTTTAAAGTGGAAATTCAAAATTTTAATGCTTCAGCATTTAAGAAAAGGGCATTGAATGCAATTTTTTGAAATTTAGGGAACCTTAAGAAATTATTCTCACAATGGGATATGTATACATGCATATAAATGACAGCAACATACAAATTAATTAATTTAATGTCACTCATGAGACTTATACTGTTACAAAAGGAATAGATTTAGTATTAGTAAATTAGGCTTAGGATAGAATAACTTATACAACTAAATCTGGAAATTTTAATGTCAATCCCAAAAACAATTATATTTGAAAATTTGACGAATTCTATAGATTTCCAGAAATAATGTTTGATTGTAAACTAATTTGCTTGTGGTAGTTTGGTTAGGAGTTAATACGTTAATAATTGTATCGAACGATTAGCAATATACATAAACAAAAATATGGGTAAAATGTAGGTAACATAATTTATGATTTTTCGAAAATTGAATTCATGACTATTAGTTACAAATTTTGTGGGCAATGAATTGGTATTAATAAGAGTGCCTTGAAAGCGAATGTCTTCAACCCCTAGACTAGAGGAAGCAGGGGAATCATTCAACCATGGAGAGCCAACTAGAGAGAAAGAAAGCTTATTTCTTAATGGAAGGACTGCAACCCTCTTCTTGCTTTCTTTCCTGACTGGTAGACTTTGATATATGCTTCCTTTGTTCTTTGAGTTCAGGGAGGAAAATTAGGTGTATAGCCTTAGTGCCAGCGCTAAGTAAGCAAGCTACCTTAAAATGAAATTCTTTTTTCTCATTGGTCAAAAGGAAAATTTGAGGGATGATTTAAAAGACAAATTTGTTTGAAGAAAATGGATAAATTTAAGGTTTGAAGAATATTGAGGGAATTAAATAAGTATTCGGGGAATGGTCTAGAGGTAGATATATATATACACACATATATTAATGAATGAACCACATCTATAATAAGGACAATGATGGAAGATTTAAAGGATTGATTTGGCATATCATGGATTCAAAATGGAATATTAGACCTTAACACTATTTAGACCATATAATTGTAAGAGAAAACTTCCAAAATAATTTTTAGGCTGTGATCGTTAATGGTTCCCCCATATTGATTAGATAAAGTTATAAATGTGATATAAGTAAAAATCCCTGTTATGCATGAAACTTTAGGATTTAAAACCCTTATTAAATTCTTAAGATAAATGTGTAAGTAAGTGGAATAAACTTATGGGTACATTCGACCTAGCGAGTTACCATATATGGAATCTGGAAGTTAATAGTGGAATTGGATTTGTGGCCTATATAGAGAAACTGTATTGGTCTTGTGATTTCTGGAAATTCAGCCTTATAAAATGCCACACTTAAGAATAAAAACTAAAGTATGTGACTAAAGAAAAGGCTTTACTAATTTGGTTTTATTAGCCTTTTATTTTGAATATAACCATGATTTTGGTTGCTAAGGATATTTGTTAAAATTTTATAAATTAGCCCTTTTGTCTTATTTCAAAGAGAGAGAGACTATATTTAAAATTAGGAGGAATATATCCAAAGTGGAAAGGGTGCGATGTATAATTTTTTTCGTAAATTACACTATTCATCCAAAATAAAACAATACTCATTCCTTGTTATTTTAAATATACCAATGTTATCATTGGACAAATTTGTGAAAATTATAACAAAAGACCTTAATGGAATTTAAATTACAGCAATGGAGCATAGGAAAATGTTCTAGTCATTAGTATAGATTAGAAATTAATTAGTTAGATCTAGAAATTTGATTTAGGAAATTCCTTTAGGTCAAACTTCACTTGAAGACTGGAGAACAAAATTAAGACAACCTAGCTTTGAGATAAAAGGAAGGATCGACATCATTAGCCTCTTAGATAATAAAAATAATAGTAATATTTATAGGAGTAGTGTAATTATCTTTTTCTTTGGTAATTAGTGGCCCTTCTTAAAGAATACAACGAGGCCACCTAAAATACCAACGTGTTAATGGAATAAGCATTGACAAATTTCTACTCGAACCAAATTTATGGTTAGACATTAGAAAAAGGTCTAATTTGATTAGGCAGACTGTGGAGGATTATGACTCGGTATTTTATTTTGGCTTTTTCCTAAGTTAGGAAGATATATAGGAACCCATAAAAGTTTTATGTTTGATAAGATACCTTCACGATACAATGGATTTTGGTAGGGCCTAATCAAGAAATGGGGACAAAGACGGAACCTTGGAAATCTTGTGTCACTATAAATATTTTAGAGCACGGGATTTCAAGACCCACATTATTCATAGATTTGTTCAAGTACCGTACTGAGAAATTCAAGAGCAGGCATGACAATTAAAAAAAAAAATGTAGCGTCCCTTGAAAATTTAGGACTTCTAGTTACTTCGTGATTGCTAGATGTGATGGTATGGGATGGATGCAACACAAATGCATCGAGCACTTATATAGAAATTATATGCATGTTAAGGTGTTTTGCATGCATACTGCATCACTTAGTACACATACATATTAGGATTGAGCTCACTCTAGTAAGTCTGTAGTGCATAATCACTGTGAGTCATGGGTGGTTATGGATGAATTAAGAACAACATAGGTGCATAACATGGATGTTTAGAACGATTTGCGGTTTTTGCCCCTTTAGACCAATTTTGGGACAAATTCTATTTTAAGGCTGAAGAATATAACACCTCGTAAAAATATTCCTAAACAGACTTAAGATAATCTAATTCAAAATAAGTAATAATAAGTAATGAAAATTAACAATAAAGTAATAATATATTAATTGGTTGAAAAATGGAATTTTGTAGCATTAGGAATTTAGACACAAAAATATTGTAGTTATATTCGTGGCAAAATTTTGATCAATTTTCAGATATAATATGCGAGAATATGAGTCCGTATGAAAGAATTACACTTAAAAGAAGTTGTACGTTAAATATATATGCAACAATGTATGAAATTCAAATTATAATATTAATATATGGAATAATATATGACTAATAAATGAGTGATTGGAATATTCCATCCAATTTGAATTTGTATGTATATATAAGTATACAACAATGGACAAGAATAATGTATAAAAAGAAAGATATAAATAGAATTAATAAACATTATATAAAATATCTCTTCAGCCTTAAACGCGGGCCACTGGCCAAAAATACGACCAGAAGGTCGACCTCCCCAGGAAGGGTGTCGACCACCAGTCGACCGCCTTTCCAAGGGAGCGGTCGACTGCTTGGTGCGGCTAGTGCCCAATTTGGCCTGGTTCGGTTGAGTTATTGGGTGTTTGTTTATAAATCCAAAGTCGGGATTCAATCAACATTATCCTATAGCTATTATTCACTTAAACACATATAAATAACACCCTAAACCTTGTCTTCTTCTCCGTATGCCTCCATTTCGCCATTGATTCCAAAGAAATATTATATAGGTGGCCCACTATCATTTCCTCCTTTACACTAAAAAGTTTCCTTGTGGCTAAAATCTAAACTTGTTGTCCTTGTGACTAATTTTTTTTCTAGGTTTTTCCTTCAGCTATTTTTCTGAATATCAAATTGTAAAACCCTCAAATCTCCTATTTTTGCATATATTTCGCAAGAATTGTCAATAAAATGTTTGGGTTTGTGAATTTGTTAGGGTTATATATGAAGAACACTTTTAGTGATTTACTTTTGTTTGATTCGATTTATCCAATGTAAAAAGGTTGGATTTGATATAGTTTTATTATTTGAATAGGTTGGGATTTCCATTCTAAATGGATAATTTGAACGTATTCAAATTGGAAACAAATCAAATGTCAATGTTTGTTGGAGAATGAAGTTTTGATGACAATAACCTTATTTAATTATTAATTGATTATAAAATATATACTAACACTTTTATCTAGAGTGTATATACATATATATACATATACACATGCAAGATTTACATACAGGAATTAATACTGAAGACTATACAGTTTAAAGATATTAGAGATTTAAAATTCATAGATGATTCAAGAGTCATGAGTAATCAAGATTTCAAGAGTTCAAGATAAATATAGTAATAGAGTCTAGTTTATGTAAGACTCTGAATAACACTCAAGGTTTAAATTCTAATTCAAATTCAATTTCTGATTTTCAATTTCTGATTTTAAATTCTATCTTCAATCTTTATCTTCTTTAATTTATTTTCTCTCTTTTACTTTTGATTTTAAACTCAAGTTTTATAGATTATAAGTTTATATATTTTATATACTTTTTATTTGAATAAGTTTTAAAATTTATAATTTTATAAAAATGTTTATATAGTTTATACTTATGGTTTCAAATGATTTTCTACTTTATAATATTCATTTAAACACTATGTTTTAATTCAAGAGTTTCCAAAATTATATATATATATATAGATCAAAACACTTCAAAAATGCTCAAAATTAAATTTTACACATGCTTATGTTGACATATAACTGTCATATTTTTTTATTTTCGAAGGAAATGTCTGTTCACTATTTGTAACGTTCTAGAAGCGTTGCAACCTTTCAAATATAGTAAATGGGGGCTGATTTCGAATGTTTTCATTATTCTTCTTCTCCATCTTCATCTCCTTTCTTTACACCATTATATTTCTTATTTTTATGATTTCTACACTTATACTCTCCCGAATTCAATTTATTTACATAAAACTTCTTCTCTTTTCACTCTCTACTCATTACTCTCTGAATCGAAGTGCTATTGAAGAGTTATAGGGCTAATGTAATCATTTGGGAAGTGTTTGGGTAATTCGGTGTTTTCATTGTAGCCGTGAAATCAAGGAACGGTAGCGGTGCTAACCTTATAGCTGTGAAATCAAGGGGAATGTACTTGATCAAGTATGTGGAATCGGTGTTAACCTTGTAGCCGTGAAATCAAGGGGGTTGTACTTGGATATCGATATAGCAATAAAACTTTGCGCAATCCAGCGTTGCGTGGGACTTAACGTAGGAGTAATCCGAACTAGTATAAAATCCAGTATGTTCTTTCCTTTTCTGCATTTTATTTTTGTTTATTTTTGTGTTTGTGTTTGATTCTATGTCTTTGATTATCTCTATGGTGTGTGATTCGTAGTAGATCATATAAGTTTTAGATTTTGTAAAATTTCTCAAAAACAATATTCACCCCCCTCTCGTGTTAGTTTTGCCTTAACTATCCATTCCGCAATCCCTAACAATTGGTATCATAACAAGGTTTTTCAAAAATTTCATAATCTGATTTTTGAAAATAGTTATAATGGCAACCAACACTGGTAGCAATTATGGTTCTTTTGTAGAGGGTCAATCCACTGTTAGACCACCACTGTTTAATGGCAGTAATTATTCATATTGGGCATGTAGAATGAAAATATATTTACAATTAGTAGGATTAGACACAAGAAATAGTACACAAAATGAGTTTGTTGAACCCCAACTGCTTTGCAAAATCGCAAATGAACAAAAGACTATTGCACAACGCAATTCTAATGCCATGAATATGTTATTTTGTTCATTAGTCTGGAATGAGTTTAATAGAGTGTCAGTATGTAAAACTACTTACGAGATTTGGAGAACTTTACAAGTTACACATGAAGGAACTAGTAAAGTTAAACAAACTAAGATATCAATGTTAGTTAATCAGTTTGAGTTATTCAAAATGAACGAGAATGAGTCTATCTCCGATATGTATTGCAGATTTCAAGAGATAGTGCATTCGTTATGAACAGCGTGAAACATTGTGTGATGGAACTGGTGGAAAACAAATGCAAATCTAAAACACTCAAAAAAAAGAAATGGAGTAGTGGAACCCTTGGTGAGAACTCCTCACTTTTATTTCTATTTCTAGTTTGAAATATATACTAGGATGTAGACGATGCTTAGCAGCACCTGACACCCGTCGTCCACAGACACTGGATGACTTGTTTGTTTGATTTCTGTGTAGAGAAATTTGATAGCGTGATGTGGAATGAAATAAAATGTATATTCATGTGTTGAAATAAAATGTATATTCATGTGTTGAAATAAAATATATATTCATGTGTTGAAATAAAATATATATTCATGTGTTGAAATAAAATATATATTCATGTGTTGAAGTAAAATAAATATTCATTTACAAATCAAACGATTTGTTTATGAACACCGATTTGACTGATATTGATTGGGATGATAAATTTTACACATCGCCTAACTTCACAAATAAAAATCTATGTTTGTTGATTTGAAACCCCACATGGGTATTGGGACGATATTTGACGTACACTAATCCCGATTGTTTAGTTGTATGTTAATCGATGGGTTGACAGACAGTGTAACGTTAATTATTGATATTTAATGCTTATGCAGTTGTGTGGTGCACTTTGGATGATGGTTGATTACTTATCGTTGCTATTATATACATGTGTTGTATAGAACCCATATAAATAACATTATATGTAATTGAGTGGGTCTCATTCCAATTTAGAAAATATACATTCATGTGTTGAATAAAAGAAAATTCATGTGTTGAATAAAATATATATTCATGTGTTGAATAGAAGAAAATTCATGTGTTGAATAAAAGAAAATTCATGTGTTGAATAAAAGAAAATTCATGTGTTGAATAAAAGAAAATTCATGTGTTGAATAAAAGAAAATTCATATGTTGAAGAAAATATTCATTTGTTGAATAGAATAACGAAGTTATTGAAATATATAAAGCCGTGTTGATTAGATATGTGCCATTTTGACGCGAACGATATTTATATCGATTATATTCGTTTTTATAATGAATATCGAAAAGGAATTGATTTCAAAATATAATATTTTGAAAATACTATCATTTATATATTGAAGATATGGAATATTCAATATTGATTAGAAATTGAATATGAAGTTGAAATCGTTTTGAAAACAAATTTAAAACGATTTATAAAATAAGTTTTAAAAGGAAATCGACGAAATATATATAATATAAATTATATATATAATGGCCTGAACAGAACGCGCCACGGTAGTTCGCGAATTTCGACCATTGACTTGAATGGACATTACGGGAGATCCGACCGCCGGATTCTCCTAAAATCGGAACCGTTGGGTTGATATCGAAAAGATTTTTCTAACGAATATTAGAAATTAGAAATCTAACGGTTGGATTTGGAATTATGTCCAAATCAAATTTGGAAAAGGTCGCTGTAAGTGCAGTTTGATGGTCGTTGATGGAAATCGACTTTACGGGCCTTGATAAAATTATTTAAAAAAAATAGTAATAATTTGTGTAAAATCATAAGAAATGATTTGTGAAGAATTGAGATGAAAAATTCCAAATTTGAAAAGATAAAAATAGATTTTTATTGAAATGAACTTGTTTTGAACTAGAATTATAATCCCATTTATTTTTAAAATAAATAAAGTGGATTTGAAATGGTTTTAAAAGTAACCAGAATTCCCAATAATTGAATTGGAATGGATTTGAATCGAAATTATCTTTGGAATATTTCGATGTTGGATTTCGTGATTATACAAATATTGTTATGGAAATTTGAAGGATATATTTATATCGTTATTTCCAATACGATATTTGTTGGTCGTAGAATTTGATATTGAATATAAGCCGATATATTTTCTATTCAGAGCCTTGTATTTAATATCAAATGTGATTTGGGTTTGTTGTGAATGGTGTCTTCATTAACACTGTTCTTAAACCCAATTGAGAAAAAGATTAAATCTTTTTATTTATATTTAATGAAGTGTACCAATTAAATGGGATTTAATTGGAATTGAATTTGAATTGATTTTGGGTTTATCGTGAACCGTGTTTTAAATGACATTGGTTCTTTAACCCAGTTAAAGACAGGATATGATTTCCCAAGTTAAATAATCATTAATAGTGATTATTGGGAAGATTAAAACCAAGTGGAGTTTTAATGAATCTATAATTAGATTGAAATAATCAAGAATGGAGTATCACCAGTTTTGCTCCAGGCGATAGTTAAATCTTTAATTAGATTTGAACGTGAAATGGTAATTGAATTTACCGATAACACCGTGGTGTTAGATATGAAGTATGACCAGTTTTACTTCATGGGATGAATAGGTTGGGATTGGGAAATAAAATAAATGATTACTTCGGTGTGGTTCTCTAATCTCGACTAGTTTGGATAAACCATAATTTGGTTTGAATTGATATTGAAAGGAAGATTAAAGAATAAATTTAAAGAATTTATCTTTGATAAATTTAATGGGAACCTTTCTCAAAGTGTAAGAATATTTGAATAAAATAATATTCTAAATTGGAATGAGGCGTATGTTGTGTTTGTGTAAAACTTGTTTATTATATACGCGAGTTATTCAGAAAGACTGGGTTTATCCCATTTTGAATAACTGATTCGACGATGTATCGAGGATGAAGGCGGTGGTCGAAGACCGGAGGTCTTCGCATCGTTTGGATAATTACTAATGATATTTATTGGGCTGTACACCCAAGAGGAGGGAATCAGTTGGTGATCGTCCAGACATACTTGGAGATCGATGGATATGCGACGTACAAGGTGCCTCCGGTTTCGTTCAGACCAAGAACGAACTTTTAAATGGATTGTGTGTCTGACATTGGATTTTATTCAGTGTGATTGATTTCTATTAAATATATATCAATTTGGCGGCGGAGAATTTATTCTCTTGCTTAACGCCCTTCTCTGAGACGTACGAGCTCAGAGGTTATATATTGATGGACATCAATCGCATGGAGTGAATTGCCTGTGTGGCATGCCCAAGTGGCAATTGTTCAAGGCTTCTGTTGAAAAGCAAAGACTTATGGTTGATGATCAAAGCACCGCCTATGTGTGTAACGTTGATTCGCAAGCCTTACACCCCGGTTGTGAACCAGAAACGGGAGAGGGCATCAGGGAGGGCATGCGTTTCCTTCTAACTAGGGTGGTATCAGTGACCTACCAGCCCTGACATTTATATTATTTTCACCTGTGTGGTTGTTGGATTGCGAGGCGCCTCGGATATATCGGTGACTGTGTGGAGCCGATGGAGTCATTTGGCTCATTTACGCCCCAAAGGGCGGGGAAACGCAGTGTTCAGGCATTTTAATCCACATCGGTGGACCGGCCCTGACAATCCAAGGCTCGATGCGCTCTAACCCTGAGGCTCGGGCTAGAGAGTCTCGAAGCCGGTGAGGACAATCCCTTGCCTCGGTTCATAGATGGAATCCCAACTTCCAATACGTGACTTTGCGGTTTTTGATTGTAGAGCCTAGTATGGCGACACAGTGGTATGGAGCACTTATGCCGTCTATGATTGATACTTATGATTGAAATTGTTTTGACACTATACACTTATAGTAATAATAAAACATGAAATTTCACGTACCAAGCATTCTAAGCTATTATAAGGTAAAAACCCTATCCTCCGGCTTGGGTTGCATTGTGTGATGGGACATGGGTCTTATAATAGCTTCATTGTTCTTTAGTTAGCATTGCGCTATTATTTTATGCACTGGTATTCTTGGGAGTAAACCCATTCCGTGTTATACGGCGTGGTCCCTTGATTTACCTAACTTTAAAATAAAGATTAATAACTGTTTTAGTTCTCACACCAGTCACACGACTAACCTGGAGTTTATTGTTTTAACCTAAACTCTGGGTGCCCGTATTTTCCACATGAGCAGCCAGTAGTTTTGATTTTGCAGATTTATATTCACAGGATCCTGATTTACAGCTGGAACGATACTCGGAAAGCTCTGTATCCGTGTTTTACTTCTAGTTGTGTTTTGTATTATTTTTCGCTGCGATGTATTTAAATGTAATTTGAATCTCTGATATTTTCTGTGTAATATTTATTCAAACTATGTAATATTCTTGTATTCTGATGGAATTGTTGTAATTAACAATGAAAAGTTCTTCTGTTTGTGTTCTGATTCGTCTTGTCCTCAACTCAATCCGTGATTTCCCGTAAGGAGGATTTCGGGTCGTTTCATCATGGTATCAGAGCTTTGGTTTACAAAGCTCGAGAATAAGACACGTTAGAACCAAACGAAAGAATTCATCAGAGATTGGATTAGTAATATCCAATGAGAATGACTCGTTAGAGATGGGATTAGTAGTATCCTAGAACGAGTGTGAAGAGTGATGTTTTTAAAATAAAAGTGAAAACAAGTTTTGTTTTTAAAATTTAATTCAATTATTCATATTGTATTATTTATTTTGTATTGAATTTGGACAGTCCAGTATATAAAGATTTTGCGTATACGTCTGATCCATGTGTATTCGAAGTTTTAATATACTGGATAGATGTAGAATCACACTCTAGTCGCTCGCACAAGATTCTGATGATTGACGTGTCATCATCAGAATTTATTTTCTTGTTTCAAAAGTGGGATTTCTATATGATTCCAATTGACTGGTGTGAGAACCAAAGGTAGATAGGGCTTATTCAAAAATCTGATTTTTTTTTGATATGTATTAAAGTTATGTGATTGAAAAGATAATCAACTAATTGATTGCTGGTTATGTTGCTTGATTATTGTTTGATTAATTAAATGTTGAACCTTTAGCCAAATTGAACACAATAGTGAATTGTATTGAAAATTTATCACATGCATGTACATGTACTTACATTGAACAGGTCATAGCAAGGAGGCTAGAGTGGAAGAATAAAATTGTTTGCCCGACAAATAGGTACATGTTTACAAATTTATTGGGTTTGGATGATTTTATGAGCCGACTGGCTAGCCGCTTGGCTGTTTCTTTTTCTTTTTGGATTGGTGAGGGCCATGGGAGGCTATTTGAATTATCCCGAAGCTCCCGGTGCAGGGGAGGTTATGGCGAATTTTTTCGAAAATTTAGGGTGTTAGCCAAATTTTTGAAAAATTTGAGAAGTTCTTAGAAATTGAAAATTTGAAGAACTTGAGCCGTAATGAAAATAATGAAGGTGGAGTTGATTATTAAACAACTTTCAGCTTCGTTCCTTTTTGAGGACGAAAAGATTTTAAGTGGGGGAGATTGTAACAACCCAGAAATTTTGAGCCAATTTAAAAATTTTATTTTGGTTATTTTAATGGATTTTATTATTTAAAATGAATTATTTTAAATAATAACGACGGAAAATTTATTTTCGACGAAGTTAAAATGAATAAATTTATTTTAATTATATAACGAGCCTGAAATGGCGCGGCAGTTCGAAAATTCGATTTTTCAAATGAATGTACAGAATTCGTTTTAGGTCGGAATTGGACGAAACAAGAAATATTTGAATCTGTTTAATCATATCTTTCTAACGAAGTTAGGAAACTAAGATTTCACTTTATAGAGTGTAAGATATGTCCAGTTTAAAATTCAGAAAAGTCATTGTGGAATTTATATATATTTTAATATATATAAAGGCCCTTAAAAATGGAAATTTTGCAGACGACCTCGGTTTTCGACGAAACCACTTTTGTTGGATCTGGGATGTCAAATCATTGCTAGGTTTCAAAATTCATAATTTTTGGGATTAATATGTGAGAATGGCAGAAGAAAACGTGTTTGACCAATTTCGGTTGAATTTCGATCGACCAGAAAATGGCCATTTTTCAAACAGTCTCAGAATTTAACGAATTTAGTTTTGTTAGGACCATATCGTCAATACGAAGCTAGAAATAATTTTTTTGGGAATTTTTAGAGTTAGTATGTGGCCCCGGTAAATTAAAATGTACGTTTAAAATTGAATATATAGATTTATATTTTAATTTTGATGAAAACTGATCGTAACAGTCGAATTGGCTAACGTGACATATCCCATTGTGTTCAGAATGGGGGCAATTAGCTAGGGACGACAGTCGGTGGGTTCGAAAAGGAGTTCAAATAAAAAGTCAACCGTTGGTGGAATAAAATATAATATAAATTAATTAATTATAAATCCCTCACCCATACTCTCTCTCACCTCCCTCTCTCATTACAGAAACGAAAAGAAAAAAATTATTAAAACTCGCGCCTTGTCCCCAATCGCCCCCCCTTTCGATGCACCCGCCACCACCATGGCCAGCGGCCCTCCGATGCTCCGCCCCCTCCCCCCCTCCGCATCTACCACGCCTCCTCCCCCTCTCTCCTCCGTCCCCAATTTGAAGAGCACGCCCAAATTTAACCATCGTGAAACCCTAGAGCCGCCGCCCCTTGTTTCTTCCAGAGCTCGCCTCTACCTCACCTGTGCCGGTCACCGCACACCACCAAGCCACCACACAGCGCCTCCTTCCCCGATTGAGGGTTTCAACAACGATTAAAGGTGAGTTTTTAATAAGTTTTTAATCGCTATAAAAACTGATTTTTAATGGTTATAAAAACTGATTTTTTTTATCGCTATAAAAAAAACTGATTTTTTTTATCGTTATAAAAACTGATTGGTAAAGGTAAAAGATTTAATCTTTGTTTCGGTAAAAGCATGATCTTTTATAATTTAAACAACGATATGAAAGTATAATTTTTAAGGAGAAATAACGTATAAAGATCGGATTTTTAATGTAGGAAAGTTAGGATTTATATATATATAAATTATGATTTTTAAATATATAAAATTTTGATTTTTACTCATATAGAGATGAGATTTTTATGATTATAAAGACGTGATATTTATACATGAAGAGATGAAGTAAAAATATATGTTGTAGCTATAAAAGGCAAGACTTTTATCGTGATAAAGGCGAGATTTTTAAAATATCAAGATATGATTTTTAAAAGGGAAAATATGATATTTTTTTTTAATTATAGAAAGGATATGATTTTTCTTGAAAGAAAGATTTTATTTTTATCAATATAAAGATTATATTTTTAAAAGTAAAAAGATTAAATTTTTATAAGAAGAAAGATGAAATTTTTATATTTAGAATGGCTAGAAGTTTATTTATATAAATGCGAGATTTTTAATAAATATCATCTTAATAATGCAATTTTTGTTATGAACAGCGTGAAACATTGTGTGATGGAACTGGTGGAAAACAAATAAAATCTAAAACACTCAGAAATAAAGAAATGGAGTAGTGGAACCCTCGGTGAGAACTCCTCACTTTTATTTCTATTTCTAGTTTGAAATATATACTAGGATGTAGACGATGCTTAGCAGCACCTGACACCCGTCGTCCACAGACTATGGATGACTTGTTTGTTTGATTTCTGTGTAGAGAAATTTGATAGTGTGATGTGGAATGAAATAAAATGTATATTCATGTGTTGAAATAAAATGTATATTCATGTGTTGAAATAAAATATATATTCATGTGTTGAAATAAAATATATATTCATGTGTTGAAGTAAAATAAATATTCATTTACAAATCAAACGATTTGTTTATGAACACCGATTTGACTGATATTGATTGGGATGATAAATTTTACACATCGCCTAACTACACAAATAAAAATCTGTGTTTGTTGATTTGAAACCCTACATGGGTATTGGGATGATATTTGACGTACACTAATCCCGATTGTTTAGTTGTATGTCAATCGATGGGTTGACAGACAGTGTAAGCATTAATTATTGATATTTAATGCTAATGCAGTTGTGTGGTGCACTTTGGATGATGGTTGATTATTTATCATTGCTATTATATACATGTGTTGTATATAAAACATATAAATAACATTATATGGTAATTGAGTGGGTCTCATTCCAATTTAGAAAATATACATTCATGTGTTGAATAAAAGAAAATTCATGTGTTGAATAAAATATATATTCATGTGTTGAATAGAAGAAAATTCATGTGTTGAATAAAAGAAAATTCATGTGTTGAATAAAAGAAAATTCATGTGTTGAATAAATGAAAATTCATGTATTGAAGAAAATATTCATTTGTTGAATATAATAACGAAGTTATTGAAATATATAAAGCCGTGTTGAATATGCGCCATTTTGACGCGAACGATATTTATATCAATTATATTCGTTTTTATAATGAATATCGAAAAGGAATTGATTTCAAAATATAATATTTTGAAAAAACTATCATTTATATATTGATGATATGGAATATTCAATGTTGATTAGAAATTGAATATGAAGTTGAAATCGTTTTGAAAACGAATTTAAAACGATTTATAAAATACGTTTTAAAAGGAAATCCACGAAATATATATAATATATTTATTATATATATAATGGCCTGAATAGAACGCGCCGCGCCGCGGCAGTTCGCGAATTTCGACCATTGACTTCGAATGGACATTACGGGAGATCCGACCTTTGGATTCTCCTAAAACTGTAACAGTTGGGTTCGTATCGAAAAGAACTTTCTAACGAATATTAGAAATTAGAAATCTAACGGTTGGATTTGGAATTATGTCCAAATCAAATTTGGAAAAGGTCGCTGTAAGTGCAGTTCGATGGCCGTTGATGGAAATAGACTGTACCGGCCTTGATAAAATTATTAAAAAAATTAGTAATAATTTGTGTAAAATCATAAGAAATGATTTGTGAAGAATTGAGATGAAAAATTCCAAATTTGAAAAGATAAAAATAGATTTTTATCGAAATGAACTAGTTTTGAACTAGAATTATAATCCCATTTATTTTTAAAATAAATAAAGTGGATTTGAAATGGTTTTAAAAGTAACCAGCATTTCCAATAATTGAATTGGAATGGATTTGAATCGAAATTATCTTTGGAATATTTCGATGTTGGATTTCGTGATTATACATATATTGTTATGGAAATTTGAAAGATATATTTATATCGTTATTTCCAATACGATATTTGTTGGTCGTAGAATTTGATATTGAATATAAGCCGATATATTTTCTATTCAGAACCTTGTATTTAATATCAAATGTGATTTGGGTTTGTTGTGAATGGTGTCTTCATTAACACTGTTCTTAAACCTAGTTAAGAAAAAGATTAAATCTTTTTATCTAGATTTAATGAAGTGTACCAATTAAATGGGATTTAATTGGAATTGAATTTGAATTGATTTTGGGTTTATCGTGAACCGTGTTTTAAATGATATTGGTTCTTTAACCCATTTAAAGACAGGATATGATTTCCCAAGTTAAATAACCATTGATCGTTATTATTGGGAAGATTAAAACCGAGTGGAGTTTTAATGAATCTTTAATTAGATTGAAATAATCGAGAATGGAGTATCACCAGTTTTGCTCTAGGCGATAGTTAAATCTTTAATTAGATTTGAACGTGAAATGGTAATTGGATTTACCGATAACACCGTGGTGTTAGATATGAAGTATGACAAGTTTTACTTCATGGGATGAATAGGTTGGGATTGGGAAATAAAATAAATGATTACTTCGATGTGGTTCGCTAATCCCGACTAGTTTGGATAAACCATAATTTGGTTTGAATTGATATTCAAAGGAAGATTAAAGAATAAATTTAAAGAATTTATCTTTGATAAAATTAATGGGAACCTTTCTCAAAGTATAAGAATATTTGAATAAAAGAATATTCTGAATTGGAATGAGGCGTATGTTGTGTTTGTGTAACACTTGTTTATTATATACACGAGTTATTCAGAAAGAATGGGTTTATCCTATTTTGAATAACTGATTTGACGATGTGTCGACGATAAAGATGGTGGTCGAAGACTGGAGGTCTTCACATCGTTTGGATAATTACTGATGATCTTGATTGGGCTGTACACCCAATGTAATGTCCCGCATTTTTATCGGTTTGTATGTGGATATTTAAATCAGTTTAAATATTGAATTCGTAATATAAGTGAATTTATATATTAATTAAACGAAGTTGAACGTATAGAAATATATATTAATTATAATCGAGGCCGTAATATCGCGGTAGTTCGTAATTTAACATTCTAAACTTCAACTGAGTATACTGGACCCGTTACAAGTCGGATTTCTGCGAAACAAGAAAGGTTGGAATCTGTTGAACTGTATCTTTCTGACAGAAGTGAAATATTGAGATTTCGTCGTATAGATTGCAAGTTATGTCAAAATCAAATATTCAGAAAGTCGCTATGAAATCGTATATCGACCATAACGGTTTATTTGAAATAACTTGATATCGGTTTCAAATTTTGACAAGGTTCTTTTGAGACGCAGTGACAATTTAATTTTTAGAATTTTACTGTAATTTTTAATTAATTAAATATGCAACTTTTTATTTGGAGTATTTTGCACCCTGTTTCAATATTTTGGGGTTTCAAAATATAAGTTGACCTACCGGTATTATTATATTTTTGGGATCGTGGCACATCGCGTAACACAATGGTATTTTTATTTTCGTTCATGGCAGTTGTATGTAAACGGAATTATTCATAGCGGGTACGCTAAAATTCATAATATCTAAAACTACCCTTGTTACCATCTATCAACCCATTTTCAAACCAGTCGCGCATGAATAGAACATGATTTCACATGCTAAAAGCCTACCCTATACAAGGCATCACATTTGCTTACCTATTATCAACACTGTTCCCATCACATTGCCGACAAGGAAATCAGACTATCGCCATAGGTCTAAGAAAAATAGAGCCAAAGTGCCAGATTATCTTCCCAAGTGACTGCACCCAAGAGACCAACGCACGCACCTCATACCCCATACAATACTAGAGCTGTACGTAGTCTGCCATACAGTTTCTTTGTCAACCAAAGTTGCTTCAGTATCCCAGACAATTACTTCCACCATTTAAAACACCTGTACGTTTTGAATTTTCCGTAGAAACAAAGTAAGATAATACAGTGCTATTTGTTAGAAAAGAAAATACACAACAGGCTATTCATCGGAAATATAAGCTACTAAAAATTAGGAGCCAACCTATATTGTACCCTTTTCCTTGATCACCACGGCTTGTAACAATATAAATACATGCACCATGTTCTTTTTCAGGAAACAACATTCAAAGCTTCTCTATAAAATAAAACAAAACCGAAAGCAAATAAACAATTCGTTGGGAAGATGGATATGTTGCGTGGATCCATGAGGCGGAGTTCATACGAGTAGACACAGCAAGTCCGAGGTAAATAAAAAGGAGAAGAGGTTAGGATAGCCTGTGTATGCCATGGCGATTTCCTAACGCCAAGGGAGTTTGTACAGTATTTAGGTTGGAGGCGTTGTGCTGTTGATGGCGTTAATGGGAGTTATGAAGTGACAGTGAGGTGACTGAGCGGAGAGGATGTTTGTGTGTGAGGTAATCGTTTGTATGGGAAGAGGCTGGTATGGTTATAACACGTTGGCGGATTATGGAAAAACTTAAGTAGCAACTGTAGTATATATGGGGTATCAGGGGACTTGCGTTCGAAAACAGCAAGTGGAAGTGATGGCATTTTTTTTGAAGAGAAGGACGTTGGGTTGATTTGTCAAGTCCAACGGTGAAATGAAATGAGGGAAGGACGTGGAAAAGCAGTGATGTTCTCATATGGTTGAACGGTGTAAAGGCTTGGACCAGTAATTGCATGACTCACTATTTAATGTGAGGAGAAGCATTAGGGTGTGATGTTGTATGCTTGAGTAGATGGTGCGAGTTTCATGAAGCTGGGTGACCCTTCGTCAGTGCGTGGAAGAATAGGAAGGGTGTAGGGGAGAAATAGTTTTGGAAAATGGATGTGGTGGAGACAAGGACAGTTCGTCCATGGTGAAAGGAGGTAACAGCAAACATGAAGTGGAGATAATACATGCGTGAAATACTAAAGTGGTGTGAGTGCTCAGTTGCTTTGGGGGAAGTGGTGTATCTTTGAGTATCCATGCATATACAGAAGTGAGGAAATGGATTGTGGTAGGTCGTGATTAGCTGAGGAGGAGACAAGAGGAGTTCGGAATTACAGTATTCTGGGATTTAAAACATGAGAAGTTTTGTGATAAGAAATGTCACATGGTTGCCACTAGCTGATGATTGGAAGGTGAAGTCGAGTTGTTCAAGAGTATGTGCACGTCGAAATATTAGCAGAGAAAGGAAGTCCCTTTGGCTACGTGGAGAATATGTTTGGCGGTTCAACTGAAATGGTAAGCCAATGAAAAAAAGAAAAGAAATTGAACGGGAAGTCGGGTTTCTGGTGAAAGGAAAAATGGTGATCGCTGAAGGGACAAAGGCAACTGAGTGGATTGGAACTAGTTCGAAACCATTGGAAGCTCATTGGAAATCATAACGTCTGATCTGGTGTGCCGACGCAAATCGTTATTTAACGGTTAACGCGCCAAGGTGAGTAAATTCACTAACTCTCTTTTTATTTAAAATATTTAAATTATATTTTAAATAATGATTGAATGCTATGAGATGGTTGTTTAGTCAAATTATGGTTAAATTGGTTGAAATATTACATATCGTTGCATATGTACACATCACCGGTTGGATACTGATTTCATCGATTTTAATATTCCCTAGGATGGAACCAGTGTTAATTGTTGACTAACATCGGTGGATGCAGGAAAACGGTTGGTGGAATCCAACCGGATTCCTGAATATTTATATGTACTGTGTGTTTTATATAGATGCACTGTTTGAACCCAAATGACATTTGAAACCTTGTGTTGATATTAGCGTTGAATGGAAATTTCAAACGTTATTTTGATTTAACCAATAGACGATATCGATTAAGGAAGTGGCAACCACCAATCGTAAATGTATCATTTGTTTTAAACCGCTATTGTTTTACCAAATCCCACCGTGTGCGAAGCACGTGTTTCACCATACTTACTAAATGCTTTGGTAAGTAGATTCTTATATTGATAAGATTAATAAGTATGTAGGCGGAGATGAACTTGATGATTAATAACAAGTATTTATTGTTTTAAGAACAATTAAATGAGATATTTACAAATAGATTTTGGGTTGATTTCATATTTAGTAAGATTAGTTAGAATCGAGTATTGTTTATTTAATAGTAAATGAGATTATTTAGAAAACAAATTATTTTTATAGTAATCGATACAAGTGAAATTATTTGGATTAATAAATGTTATTTATTCAAAATGAAAAACTTTGTTAGAGTTGATTAGTGGGTTAAGCATGGCTAAATATTTACCAAGCAAACTGTTTTGATCAATAATTGGTTATTTAATTAAGTTAGATTGGGTTGATTTATCTAATGTAACAAAATTGACGAATAGTTGATTTAATAAGATTTTGAAGTATAAGGGATTTGTCTAAGGAAGACAAAGCGAAGAGGAATGTTTAAAAAGAGATTTGTCTAAGGAAGACGAAGCGGAGAAAAATGTTTAAATGGGTTTGAACAAGGAAGTTGAAGCTAATGTAAATAACCGAGTTTTCAAAATAAGGATATGGCGTCATAAAACCATATTTAAAATATAACAAGAAGTACGGTTGGCAGATTTTAAAGTATAAGGAATTAGAGTTACGAATTTATATCTATTCTAAGGTAAGAACGTCGTCGATCAAGGTCTGAGAGGTAATTAAAATACCCCAACTTGAACGGCTTCACAATTATCGAGGGATGGTATTTGGTTTGTAGCAGAAAGAGATGTTAAGTTTTTTTGTAACGAAAAGAGATATCAAGATTTTTGTAATGAAAAGAGATGTCAAGAATTTGTAACGGAAAGAGGTGTTGAGATTAATTATAAAGTGGAATATAGTAGCATATTGCAAGTCTCAGAACTATAGCAGTAAAGTAACGCTGTTGATTAGGCTTAAGCGTGACTGTTATGTCAAGATTAGTTATAAAGGGATATAGCAGCGTATAGCTAGTTTGAACTGTAACGATAAATTAGCGCTGTTGACCAAACTTAAGTGTGGTTGTGTGATGTTTAGTTATACATTAGAATGGATGTTTGTTTTACTTCGATAGTTAAATAACCGACTACCGAAGTGTTTTGACCCTCGTTGTCAATACGGAGAGACCGGTTGGATATATTATCCGAGAAACACTCCATATAGGCATAAACGCTGCGTATTCGATTATGCTGAAGAAAATTGAAGACGGAGTAAAATGCATGGGTCGTCCGGTTCCAGAATGGTGTTTTTAAGTTTGTCCAGTCCCAGGACAACTTGTATGGACGAATGTCTGACAGAGTACTCCTAACGGTCACACAAGACGATCTTTTCAAGGTATTACGTCTGGTGGCGGAGAAATTCGTTTCTCTTAGCTTTTATACCCGTAATATTTTTGGGAAGATCAACTAGTGATTTGACGGGTTTGACGATGTGGCATTCAAAGTGTATGGTGGCCAGATGTTCTAGAAGGTAGGCGTAGCCTCAAGCTTCACAACCGGGAAATGACAAAAATCGGGCAGGCATCATGGCTATGTGGGTCGCTCCCATTAGGGTGTATAATCACCTATCTAGAGAAATTCCTTTTGTTTCTTAATCTATCGATTCTGCCCATTCGGGAACGGTGGTTTGAGTCCAACCGTTGGTGATATACATTCGATACACTCAAGCGAAATGAGTGGTCGGTCATGTGTGGGCCGGGTTGCAAGACGTTCTTGTGGAACCCCGGTGTATTCGCCTCTAGAGATACATCATCGGAAGGTGGTCCCATACCTTGTCATAGTTGGAATCCAATCTCCAATAAGCGCCCTGCGGTTTTTGATTTTATACTATATATGTAGAGCGTGAGATGCAAGCGTTCTACTATTTGGTTATTTACTTGATTAGACATTATGATAATATCACTGGATTTTGATATCAAAAATGTTTGGGTTATAGTAAGGTAAAAACCGTCCGTGTTTATGTGTGGACTGGTCTTACTATTATCTCTTTGTTTCAAAAAGGATTTTCAAAGTTAAACCGTATAGTTGGAATTTACTCACACCAGTCCCATGACTGACCCAGAGTTTATTTTGTTTGTTTTCCCTAAACTCATGGGTGCCCAAATTTGTACGGGCAGTCAAGTGTTTCAGGTTTTTACAGATACGCTTGAAGGAGCTAAAAGCAGAAGGCTTCACAGTTAGTATTTAGAGACTATTTCCGCTGTGATATGATGTATTGTACTCTGATATGGTATGTATATACAAAACAGATTTGTATTCCAAAGTTATGTTATACAATATAAATTATTCGTTCCGCTGTGAGATTAGTGTTTACTCTGATTCTGCTCAGTTGTGTTCTTCTTCTTCTTCTATTCTATTAGTTCTATCTTTTCTATCTCATCCTCTAACTTCTTTCTATTAATGGTCCGGTATTTTCGATGTCTGAACAGTCGACGCTGGGTTTTGTGTCGATTTTCGGAGTCGAAAATCCCTGGGTCGTTACAGTTGGTATCAGAGCTGAAGGTTAAGTGATTACCTTGGCTCTGTGGCGTGACTCAATAGAGATGGAGTTAGTAATACTCTAGATTGAGTTTGAGTGTATGTATATGAGCGCGTATTTGTAGATTTGATATACAATTGTTTTATATTGTGTTGATTGATCTGTTGAGTGGTATATGAATTCCAGATCGACGCGTTTAGCTGACGAGGTCGATAGGGCTTTATAAACGCTTGGATAGAGAATTTCGACATAATATTGTTTTGAAAGAGAGTAAATGAAATAATTTTACTCGAAATATATTTTGATATAAAGAAACATATATTTTGGAATTATCTAATATATATTGAATGTGTTGGTTGAAATTATGATCGAATAAGATTTATAATTGAATTGGTTATATAAATAACCAATCGAAATAATTTATAAATATAATATGTAAAATCAGATGAACTGAATCTGAAATTTAAACCAGAATTGGAATAAAAATTATGAAACATGAAAATGTTTGTAAATGAAATTTGAATTAAATATATGGAATTTTAAGATCCTGGGGAAATTTTGAAATATTATCCAAGTTTCGAAAAGATATTTTTGAAGTAATTTCCAATAAAAGTATTTGAATATGAGTTTTGAAAATGATATAGTATTGAACTCACTTTGATCGCTGGAAATAAATTCCGATGATGAAGTCGACCATCATCGGTGTTCGTTTTCGAGTTTCTAAGTGACGGATTACCACCAAAGATTTTGTTTTGAAATAAGTTGTTCAGAAATTCACATGTTTTGAATTGCTATGTTATGAATATATCTGTTTTCAAACTGATTTGAAATGAAAATCCCAGTTACTTGAATTCTGAAATTTAAATTTTACTTATGAAGTATATAAATAATGAATTTGACTAAGTCAAATAAAATTTGAGTTGAAGCCAAGTAGGTGGAAAATGCACTAGAATAAGGATTTGATTTGGCAAAGTAGTTGAGTTGTGGAACCGAACTTGGTTGGGAAATTTGATTATTTGGAATTGGAATTGAACTGGAGTTTGAAAAGAAATTTGAGTCGGGATGTAAGGAAATTATTGATTGAAGATAAACTGACTCGAGATCAGTTGGAGATGTATTCGGGCATGCTGAATGGATTGCAAATGAAAACGAGAAAGTTGGATGCCCAATAAAGGGAGAAGGCCAGAGTGGCGTGTGGTAGTAGTACTGAATGAACCGTGCAGCAAAGAGGCTGACGAAATTCTCCGAAAATTAAAGTGTTAGAAAATTTTCAGAATTTTGAAAATTTTCGTTACAAAGAAGGGAATTAATATTTCGATCAGTTCAGTTGAAAACTGAAATTATGAAGTAAACCAAAAGAAATTTTTAACATGTTTACAATAGAAATTGTAGCATTTTCCCCATCTTAGCAATTTCGAGGACGAAATTATTTTAAGGGGGAAGGAATGTAATGTCCCGCATTTTTATCGGTTTGTATGTGGATATTTAAATCAGTTTAAATATTGAATTCGTAATATAAGTGAATTTATATATTAATTAAAGGAAGTTGAACGTATAGAAATATATATTAATTATAATCGAGGCCGTAATATCGCGGTAGTTCGTAATTTAACATTCTAAACTTCAACTGAGTATACTGGACCCGTTACAAGTCGGATTTCTGCGAAACAAGAAAGGTTGGAATCTGTTGAACTGTATCTTTCTGACAGAAGTGAAATATTGAGATTTCGTCGTATAGATTGCAAGTTATGTCAAAATCAAATATTCAGAAAGTCGCTATGAAATCGTATATCGACCATAACGGTTTATTTGAAATAACTTGGTATCGGTTTCAAATTTTGACAAGGTTCTTTTGAGACGCAGTGACAATTTAATTTTTAGAATTTTACTGTAATTTTTAATTAATTAAATATGCAACTTTTTATTTGGAGTATTTTGCACCCTGTTTCAATATTTTGGGGTTTCAAAATATAAGTTGACCTACCGGTATTATTATATTTTTGGGATCGTGGCACATCGCGTAACACAATGGTATTTTTATTTTCGTTCATGGCAGTTGTATGTAAACGGAATTATTCATAGCGGGTACGCTAAAATTCATAATATCTAAAACTACCCTTGTTACCATCTATCAACCCATTTTCAAACCAGTCGCGCATGAATAGAACATGATTTCACATGCTAAAAGCCTACCCTATACAAGGCATCACATTTGCTTACCTATTATCAACACTGTTCCCATCACATTACCGACAAGGAAATCAGACTATCGCCATAGGTCTAAGAAAAATAGAGCCAAAGTGCCAGATTATCTTCCCAAGTGACTGCACCCAAGAGACCAACGCACGCACCTCATACCCCATACAATACTAGAGCTGTACGTAGTCTGCCATACAGTTTCTTTGTCAACCAAAGTTGCTTCAGTATCCCAGACAATTACTTCCACCATTTAAAACACCTGTACGTTTTGAATTTTCCGTAGAAACAAAGTAAGATAATACAGTGCTATTTGTTAGAAAAGAAAATACACAACAGGCTATTCATCGGAAATATAAGCTACTAAAAATTAGGAGCCAACCTATATTGTACCCTTTTCCTTGATCACCACGGCTTGTAACAATATAAATACATGCACCATGTTCTTTTTCAGGAAACAACATTCAAAGCTTCTCTATAAAATAAAACAAAACCGAAAGCAAATAAACAATTCGTTGGGAAGATGGATATGTTGCGTGGATCCATGAGGCGGAGTTCATACGAGTAGACACAGCAAGTCCGAGGTAAATAAAAAGGAGAAGAGGTTAGGATAGCCTGTGTATGCCATGGCGATTTCCTAACGCCAAGGGAGTTTGTACAGTATTTAGGTTGGAGGCGTTGTGCTGTTGATGGCGTTAATGGGAGTTATGAAGTGACAGTGAGGTGACTGAGCGGAGAGGATGTTTGTGTGTGAGGTAATCGTTTGTATGGGAAGAGGCTGGTATGGTTATAACACGTTGGCGGATTATGGAAAAACTTAAGTAGCAACTGTAGTATATATGGGGTATCAGGGGACTTGCGTTCGAAAACAGCAAGTGGAAGTGATGGCATTTTTTTTGAAGAGAAGGATGTTGGGTTGATTTGTCAAGTCCAACGGTGAAATGAAATGAGGGAAGGACGTGGAAAAGCAGTGATGTTCTCATATGGTTGAACGGTGTAAAGGCTTGGACCAGTAATTGCATGACTCACTATTTAATGTGAGGAGAAGCATTAGGGTGTGATGTTGTATGCTTGAGTAGATGGTGCGAGTTTCATGAAGCTGGGTGACCCTTCGTCAGTGCGTGGAAGAATAGGAAGGGTGTAGGGGAGAAATAGTTTTGGAAAATGGATGTGGTGGCGACAAGGACAGTTCGTCCATGGTGAAAGGAGGTAACAGCAAACATGAAGTGGAGATAATACATGCGTGAAATACTAAAGTGGTGTGAGTGCTCAGTTGCTTTGGGGGAAGTGGTGCATCTTTGAGTATCCATGCATATACAGAAGTGAGGAAATGGATTGTGGTAGGTCGTGATTAGCTGAGGAGGAGACAAGAGGAGTTCGGAATTACAGTATTCTGGGATTTAAAACATGAGAAGTTTTGTGATAAGAAATGTCACATGGTTGCCACTAGCTGATGATTGGAAGGTGAAGTCGAGTTGTTCAAGAGTATGTGCACGTCGAAATATTAGCAGAGAAAGGAAGTCCCTTTGGCTACGTGGAGAATATGTTTGGCGGTTCAACTGAAATGGTAAGCCAATGAAAAAAAGAAAAGAAATTGAACGGGAAGTCGGGTTTCTGGTGAAAGGAAAAATGGTGATCGCTGAAGGGACAAAGGCAACTGAGTGGATTGGAACTAGTTCGAAACCATTGGAAGCTCATTGGAAATCATAACGTCTGATCTGGTGTGCCGACGCAAATCGTTATTTAACGGTTAACGCGCCAAGGTGAGTAAATTCACTAACTCTCTTTTTATTTAAAATATTTAAATTATATTTTAAATAATGATTGAATGCTGTGAGATGGTTGTTTAGTCAAATTATGGTTAAATTGGTTGAAATATTACATATCGTTGCATATGTACACATCACCGGTTGGATACTGATTTCATCGATTTTAATATTCCCTAGGATGGAACCAGTGTTAATTGTTGACTAACATCGGTGGATGCAGGAAAACGGTTGGTGGAATCCAACCGGATTCCTGAATATTTATATGTACTGTGTGTTTTATATAGATGCACTGTTTGAACCCAAATGACATTTGAAACCTTGTGTTGATATTAGCGTTGAATGGAAATTTCAAACGTTATTTTGATTTAACCAATAGACGATATCGATTAAGGAAGTGGCAACCACCAATCGTAAATGTATCATTTGTTTTAAACCGCTATTGTTTTACCAAATCCCACCGTGTGCGAAGCACGTGTTTCACCATACTTACTAAATGCTTTGGTAAGTAGATTCTTATATTGATAAGATTAATAAGTATGTAGGCGGAGATGAACTTGATGATTAATAACAAGTATTTATTGTTTTAAGAACAATTAAATGAGATATTTACAAATAGATTTTGGGTTGATTTCATATTTAGTAAGATTAGTTAGAATCGAGTATTGTTTATTTAATAGTAAATGAGATTATTTAGAAAACAAATTATTTTTATAGTAATCGATACAAGTGAAATTATTTGGATTAATAAATGTTATTTTTTCAAAATGAAAAACTTTGTTAGAGTTGATTAGTGGGTTAAGCATGGCTAAATATTTACCAAGCAAACTGTTTTGATCAATAATTGGTTATTTAATTAAGTTAGATTGGGTTGATTTATCTAATGTAACAAAATTGACGAATAGTTGATTTAATAAGATTTTGAAGTATAAGGGATTTGTCTAAGGAAGACAAAGCGAAGAGGAATGTTTAAAAAGAGATTTGTCTAAGGAAGACGAAGCGGAGAAAAATGTTTAAATGGGTTTGAACAAGGAAGTTGAAGCTAATGTAAATAACCGAGTTTTCAAAATAAGGATATGGCGTCATAAAACCATATTTAAAATATAACAAGAAGTACGGTTGGCAGATTTTAAAGTATAAGGAATTAGAGTTACGAATTTATATCTATTCTAAGGTAAGAACGTCGTCGATCAAGGTCTGAGAGGTAATTAAAATACCCCAACTTGAACGGCTTCACAATTATCGAGGGATGGTATTTGGTTTGTAGCAGAAAGAGATGTTAAGTTTTTTTGTAACGAAAAGAGATATCAAGATTTTTGTAATGAAAAGAGATGTCAAGAATTTGTAACGGAAAGAGGTGTTGAGATTAATTATAAAGTGGAATATAGTAGCATATTGCAAGTCTCAGAACTATAGCAGTAAAGTAACGCTGTTGATTAGGCTTAAGCGTGACTGTTATGTCAAGATTAGTTATAAAGGGATATAGCAGCGTATAGCTAGTTTGAACTGTAACGATAAATTAGCGCTGTTGACCAAACTTAAGTGTGGTTGTGTGATGTTTAGTTATACATTAGAATGGATGTTTGTTTTACTTCGATAGTTAAATAACCGACTATCGAAGTGTTTTGACCCTCGTTGTCAATACGGAGAGACCGGTTGGATATATTATCCGAGAACCACTCCGTATAGGCATAAACGCTGCGTATTCGATTATGCTGAAGAAAATTGAAGACGGAGTAAAATGCATGGGTCGTCCGGTTCCAGAATGGTGTTTTTAAGTTTGTCCAGTCCCAGGACAACTTGTATGGACGAATGTCTGACAGAGTACTCCTAACGGTCACACAAGACGATCTTTTCAAGGTATTACGTCTGGTGGCGGAGAAATTCGTTTCTCTTAGCTTTTATACCCGTAATATTTTTGGGAAGATCAACTAGTGATTTGACGGGTTTGACGATGTGGCATTCAAAGTGTATGGTGGCCAGATGTTCTAGAAGGTAGGCGTAGCCTCAACCTTCACAACCGGGAAATGACAAAAATCGGGCAGGCAGCATGGCTATGTGGATCGCTCCCATTAGGGTGTATAATCACCTATCTAGAGAAATTCCTTTTGTTTCTTAATCTATCGATTCTGCCCATTCGGGAACGGTGGTTTGAGTCCAACCGTTGGTGATATACATTCGATACACTCAAGCGAAATGAGTGGTCGGTCATGTGTGGGCCGGGTTGCAAGACGTTCTTGTGGAACCCCGGTGTATTCGCCTCTAGAGATACATCATCGGAAGGTGGTCCCATACCTTGTCATAGTTGGAATCCAATCTCCAATAAGCGCCCTGCGGTTTTTGATTTTATACTATATATGTAGAGCGTGAGATGCAAGCGTTCTACTATTTGGTTATTTACTTGATTAGACATTATGATAATATCACTGGATTTTGATATCAAAAATGTTTGGGTTATAGTAAGGTAAAAACCGTCCGTGTTTATGTGTGGACTGGTCTTACTATTATCTCTTTGTTTCAAAAAGGATTTTCAAAGTTAAACCGTATAGTTGGAATTTACTCACACCAGTCCCATGACTGACCCAGAGTTTATTTTGTTTGTTTTCCCTAAACTCATGGGTGCCCAAATTTGTACGGGCAGTCAAGTGTTTCAGGTTTTTACAGATACGCTTGAAGGAGCTAAAAGCAGAAGGCTTCACAGTTAGTATTTAGAGACTATTTCCGCTGTGATATGATGTATTGTACTCTGATATGGTATGTATATACAAAACAGATTTGTATTCCAAAGTTATGTTATACAATATAAATTATTCGTTCCGCTGTGAGATTAGTGTTTACTCTGATTCTGCTCAGTTGTGTTCTTCTTCTTCTTCTATTCTATTAGTTCTATCTTTTCTATCTCATCCTCTAACTTCTTTCTATTAATGGTCCGGTATTTTCGATGTCTGAACAGTCGACGCTGGGTTTTGTGTCGATTTTCGGAGTCGAAAATCCCTGGGTCGTTACACCCAAGAGGAGGGAATCAGTTGGTGATCGTCCAGACGTACTTGGAGATCGATGGATATGCGAGGTACAAGGTGCCTCCGGTTTCGTTCAGACCCAGAACGAACTTGTAAATGGATTGTGTATCTGACATTGGATTTTATTCTGTGTGATTGATTTCTATTAAATATATATCTATTTGGCGGCGGAGAATTTATTCTCTTGCTTAACGCCCTTTTCTGAGACATACGAGCTCAGAGGTAATATATTGATGGACATCAATAGCATGGAGTGAATTGCCTGTGTGGCATGCCTAAGTGGCAATTGATCAAGGCTTCTGTTGAAAAGCAAAGTCTTGTGGTTGATGATCAAAGCTCCGCCTGTGTTGCACAGCTTTGTGTAACGTTGATTCGCGAGCCTCACACCCCGGTTGTGAACCAGAAAAGGGAGAGGACATCAGGGAGGGCATGTGTTTCCTTCTAGCTAGGGTGGTGTCAGTGACCTACCAGCCCTGACACTTATATTATTTTCACCTGTGTGGTTGTTGGATTGCGAGGCGCCTCGGATATATCGGTGACTGTGTGGAGCCGATGGAGTCATTTGGCTCATTTATGCCCCCAAAGGGCGGGGAAATGCAGTGTTCAGGCATTTTAATCCACATCGGTGGACCAGCCCTGACGATCCAAGGGTCGATGCGTTCTGACCCTGAGGCTCGGGCTAGAGAGTCTCGAAGCCGGTGAGGACGATCCCTTGCCTCGGTTCATAGATGGAATCCCAACTTCCAATACATGACTTTGCGGTTTTTGATTGTAGAGCCTAGTATGGCGACATAGTGGTATGGGGCACTTATGCCGTCTATGATTGATACTTATGATTGAAATTGTTTTGACACTATACACTTATAGTAATAATAAAACATGAAATTTCACGTACCAAGCATTCTTGGCTATTATAAGGTAAAAACCCTATTCTCCGGCTTGCGTTGCATTGTGTGATGGGACTTGGGTATTATAATAGCTTCATTGTTCTTTATTTAGCATTGCGCTATTATTTTATGCACTGGTATTCTTGGGAGTAAACCCATTCCGTGTTATACGGCGTGGTCCCTTGATTTACCTAACTTTAAAATAAAGATTAATAACTATTTTAGTTCTCACACCAGTCACATGACTGACCTAGAGTTTATTGTTCTAACCTAAACTCTGGGTGCCCTTATTTTCCGCATGGGCAGCTAGTAGTTTTGGTTTTGCAGATTTATATTCACAGGATCCTGATTTACAGCTGGAACGATACTCGGAAAGCTCTGTATCCGTGTATTACTTCTAGTTGTGTTTTGTATTATTTTCCGCTGCGATGTATATAAATGTAGTTTGAATCTCTGATATTTTCTGTGTAATATTTATTCAAACTCTGTAATATTCTTGTATTCTGATGGAATTGTTGTAATTAACAATGAAAAGTTCTTCTGTTTGTGTTCTGATTTGTCTTGTCCTCAACTCAATCCGTGATTTCCTGTAAGGGGGATTTCGGGTCGTTTCAAGTTAATCGGAAATCTGATGTCTTTTGAAGTCAAGTTACAGAAAACAAAGGAAAACAGGTCAACTGAGAAGAAATCCATCGTATTTAAAGTAACAACAAATGATTCTGACTCAAATAGTGAAGATGATGACGAAGCAACCCTTATTACAAGACATTTTAGAAAATTTCTGAAATACAGAAGGAAAAATTATTCTCAAAATAATAATCAAGGAAATTCAAGAAGAAATGACGATCGATGTTATAACTGTAACAAACCAGGGCATATAAGGAGAATGTGTCCATATCCAGACAAATCGACTCAACAAATGGACAACAATAATTCATCAAGAAGTGAAAGAAAGCATATGCAGCAACGTTAGATGATTCAGATTCATCATCAAGTGATGAAGAGGCAGAAAACGGAAATTGAAATATGTGCTTCACTGCAATTCAAAATTCAGAAAAATTCGAAGAAAAGGATCTAAAAACGGGGTACGCCTTAATTAACTTTTAAATTTTATTTGGTTGAATGGTTGCATTGTTTGTTTGCTTTTTTTTTTGATTTAAAATTAAAATCTTAAAATTCAAACTTGAAATTTGAAATTCAAAGTAATAATATAATAGTAAATAACATAATAAAATAAATTTTTAGATGTTTGTTAGGATTAGTATTATTTCAGGAAATCATTAAACCTGAAATATAAATCGATGATTTAAATCACATTTCACAAAAATCAATTTTCCCTTTAAAATGAGTACATATGTCGGCATACATATGTCTATATGTCGGCATATCTGACCAGTAATTTGAAATTTAAATTTTGAATTTCAAAGTTTTAAAGTTTCAAACTTCCATTCAACTTTTCACCAACTTGCAAGGTCTGTAAAGGTGTCATTAACTTCAGAAAAGTTGTTCCTATTTAATTCATATCCATTCGATTTCTATATATACATCCATTCTCTCTACCTTTCATTCATAATTCAAAACAATATTCTTTATATTTATTCTCTTTAAAAGTATCAATTCAATGGCTTCCTCAAGTTCATCTCAAAAATTGAAGTTAACCAAAACCATCAAAGGTTGTCTTCATAATGACAAAGAATCTATCAAAACCTATGTTAACTATGTATTAAATGCTAAATTTAATACGGGGCTTTCGTCATCTTTGGAGACTTTCCTTCTTGTGATCCTATCTCTCTCTTCCAACACAATGAAATCTTGAGTCCAATTGACTCACGGGATAATGACGAAGTGTGTTATCCTAAGCTTATCAAGATGTTCTATGCGAATCTTAATCGTGGATTTTACGAAGGCAACGAAGACCAAATTTGGAGTAGCGTCAAAGGCACGCAAATTGTTCTTGATGTCGAACTCTTAGGCATTATCTTAAATTGTAGAAGCACATGCTCGGATTTTTCGGATTTCAAAATTGATGAAACCAATTTAGAGACTTATCATGACATATTTGAAAGCGATACTCAAATGGATTTCAAGAATCACTTTTTTGTCCAAAAACAGGAATCTAAACCTTCTCCTTTAACATACCATCACTCCCCGTTCTGGAAACTTTAACAATCCAACTCTCAAGGTCCAAAAGGCTCTCTTTGCTATGATTGGTGGATACTATATCAATTGGGCCGATACGACCTTAAAGGAGTTTAAGCCCATAGAAATGTCATCAAGAGAAAATACTCTTTACTATGGAGTTTATCTCACTCGCATTTTCAAATACTTTGGAGTTGATCTTCATGGAGAAGAATTTGTGCCAAGGAAAGTGTTTGACTCCTCAAACATACATCTCATGCAAATTCATCTCACTTTCTAACCATATGAGACATTCGTAGCCAAACAAGCTTGAATGCAACAAGAACAAGCGCCTATGAAAGTCGAAGAAGAAGAAGAAAAATCTTTAGAAAGTGTTGAGTGTCCCATCAACACTAGACACAATTCCAAAGGGATGATTTTTCAAAATCAAGTGAAGATTGTCAACAATCAAAAGAAGCTCAAAAATAACTTTTTGAAAATGATTAATTTTATGGTCAAATAGGAAGAAAGCTTGGAATTTCATCTTCCTCCTCATCATCCGCTGAAAACTAGCCTATCGAGTTTTACTTATCTTCAAATATTTGCTTGAATTTGCTTTCGAATCTCGTATTTAGTGTGTCTTAATTAGTTGGATGTATGTGCTTTTTATGAAGTAATGAATGGAGTTTTATTTATGTTAAAATTATCTTAAGATACTGCAAAAACTTTAGAACTAATTATAATATAATATAAGACCAAAAGATTTAAAATTTTGAAAATTTTGAAATTTTTTAATAGGATATGTCAACATACATAATGGCATATATCGACATATTACTCCCAGATTTTCAAAAAATTTCAAATTTAAAAATTAAATAACTAACTCATATCCATTCAAAATCCAACAAATTCCAAACCCTATTTAAGTCTATTTCTTCCAGAAAACTTCATTATTTCATTTCTCCTTCTTCGCTATTCATTTCTTATCAAAACCATGGAAAATCCAATTCATAACATAAGTGAAAATCTTGTAGTTTCATAGAATTCTTTCAAGAAAATCCTCTCCATAGTACTACATAATCAGCGCCATCTAGAATTAATTCAGAAGAAAATGGTTGAATATCAAGAGAAACATTTTGACATAATTCATTGGTTAATTTCTTCCGATTTCTGAGATGAAAACAACAAGGCATCACTAAATAATGAAGAAGAATGGAAGGACACCAAGAAGAACCCAATCACTGGACAAGATGAATGGGTAGAAGTCCCATGAAATGTTTAATTATTTGGTATGATAGATTTGTTTGATTTGGATTCTATGACTTAAAACTTGTATATATTAAACATATGGTGTGGTGTGCTTGATTTGGTTTGCAAATATGACTCATAACATATTTAATTATGTTATTTGGATTGGTTTGTTTATATAATTAGTACTGATTATCGTATAATCATAAATTTAGGGGGAATATTTTACTTTAGTATAGGAACTATTCAGATAATTGTAGGATTTAGGGGGAGTAGTTTTAGAATTTCTTTTTGATAATGCCAAAGGGGAGAAATTATAAAATATAGAATTAGTTTATAGGATTCATATAGACAGGAGGAGTATTAGAAGAAGCGGCATCAATAGGTATGTATAGGTATGATATTTTATAAACTAACGTTGTCATCATCAAAAAGAGGGAGATTGTTGGAGAATGGAATTTCGATGACAACAACCTTATTTCAATATTAATTGATTATAAAATATATACTAACACTTTTATCTAGAATAATATACACACACACATATGCAGGATTTATACACAGGAATTAATACTGAAGACTGTACAGTTTAAAGATATTAGAGATTCAGAATTCAGAGATGATTCAAAACTCATGAGTAATCAAGCTTTCAAGAGTTCAAGATAAATATAGTAATAATGTCTAGTTTATGTAAGACTCTGAATAACAACCTAGGTTCAAATTCAAATTCAAATTCAAATTCTGATTTTAAATTCTATCTTCAATCTTTATCTTCTTTGATTTATTTTCTCTCTTTTACTTTTGATTTTAAACTCAAGTTTTATAGTTTATAAGTTTATATATATTATATAATTTATATATATATAAGTTTTAAACTTTATAATTCTATAAATATGTTTATATAATTTGTACTTATGGTTTCAAATGATTTTCTATTTTATAATATTCATTTGCAACACTACGTTTTAATTCAAGAGTTTCCAGAATTTTATATATATATATATATATATATATATCAAAACACTTCAAAAATGCTCAAAATTCAATTTTATACATGCTTATGTTGACATACATTTATGCCTATGTCGACATATGACTGTCATATTTTTTGATTTTCAAAGGAAGTGTCTTTTCACTATTTGTAACATTCCAGAAGCGTTGTAACCTTTCAAATCTTATAAATAGGGGCTGATTTCGAATGTTTTCATTATTCTTCTTCTCCATCTTCATCTCCTTTCTTTACACTATTATATTTTCTTATTTTTATGATTTCTACATTATACTTTGCCGAATTCAGTTCTATTTACATAAAACTTCTTCTCTTCTCACTCTCTACTCATTACTCTCTGAATCGAAGTGCTATTGAAGAGTTATAGGGCTATAGTAATCATTTGGGAAGTGTTTTGGTAATTGGTATTTTCCTTGTAGCCGTGAAATCAAGGAACAACAACAGTGTTAACCTTGTAGCCGTGAAATCAAGAGGGATATACTTGATCAAGTGTGTGGAATCGTTGTTAACCTTGTAGCCTTGAAATCAAGGGGGTTGTACTAGGATATTGATATAGTAATAAAACTCTGCGCAATCCAGTGTTGCGTAGGACTGGATGTAGGAGTAATCCAAACCGGTACAAAATACGTTGTGTTCTTTCCTTTTCTGCATTTTATTTTTATTTATCTTTATGTTAGTTTTTTTGTTTGATTTTGTGTCTTTGATTACCTCTGTGGTGTGTGATTCATATATTAGATCATATAAGTTTTTAAATTTCTCAAAAAAATTATTCACCCCCCTCCAGTGTTAGTTTTGCCTTAACGATCCATTCCGCAATCCCTAACAATGTTTTTATGTTCAACATGGAAAAGGGTAAAAATTGATTAAATAGAGATCTATGTATATATGTGTGTATAGATATATATTATATGAAAATTTACACATTATTCTTGGTGCATTACATGAATTGTTCTACCAAGCCTAGGATGCAAGTTTTGATAGTTATGTTGTTTTTTCCCATTACTTATATCATTAATTATGCCAATATACCATGTATTTAGTGATTTAATGTGGTAATCAACTTGTATGCCTTTAATGTAGGTCGAATTGACAATTTACACCGATAGAATGTTTCTTTGTCTGTACGAAATTAGCGTTTATTACGTGTATTAAATATTCTATTTATATAACGTAATTAATGTAATAATGACGTAATGAATACGATTAAAATAAGGTTAGGAATTTGAAATGTCCCTATATAAACTATGTCGTGTGTGCATATAAAATGGCTTATTTATATATTAAATAATGACATACAGATACAAGGTTAGTCGTCATTTGTGGTAAAATCTTCCTGGAACTAACTGCCAAATCCAACAACCATAAATGGGTTCGGATAATGTGAGAGGTCCGGGTGGCATGGGCAATTTAGTTTGTTACGCTATGACACAAGGTTAAGCCCCCTTGTAGTAGAAATCTGCCAGAACCGCCTGGGATATCCAACATCTACTGGAAGATGGTTTAATGTGAGAGATCTAGTGTACATATTTGTACCTATTATGCGTGTAAATAGGTAGGACTACTACGCGTTGAGAAGATCATAAGTGACCAACTTCCTTCTTATCTTTTTTGGGTCTTAAGTGGTTAGGACTTGGACCAATCCAACGGTTTACTCCTTGGATATGGACCAAATTCATGGGACCCTCGCTTATTATATTCGAAGTGGGTTTATGGGTCCTCCTTCTCTAAAAGTGGTTTAGTCATGGCAATAACTGATGAGGTAGTTTGCCGAAATGTCTACTACTTCTATGAGCTTTGTATGGGCCAACCTAGGGACAAATTGGTATAGGTGGAACGTAGCATTCTATCTATTTCACCAACTGTCTTAGGGAAGTCTTAAGAGGCATAGGTGTTCTACCGTAATATCAGTTATGTAGTAACATAAAGCGTCTACTGGAGGGGTCTTAAATGGCTCAATGCGGGCCTACCTTAAATCGATACTAAGTGGCGAGATACAACTTCTCATATTACTTGTGAGAATATATATATATATATATATATATATATATATATATATATATATATAAGAACGTTGATGTGCTAGGACGGGGTGTTAAGTGGCTAGGGTCCGCCTTAGGGTCATAAGAGATCATAAGAATCCACCCTTGATAAACATGCTAGAATAGGCCTTAAGTGACAGAGAATGTCTACCTCGTTGGGTCTCCACCATAAATGCATCAATAGAGGTCCTAAGTGATTGATTCAAATATCCACCTCATTGATTGGAATATTTCTTTGTATGTGTGTGCTTATGTGTATCGTAGACACAACTTGACATATATATAACCTGCCAAATCTAGGGTATGGTCTTTAAGAAAATATTATTTTCAGTCACATAGGACTTTATGTTCTGACCCCTCTCCTTAACATATCTAACGGGTCAGTAAGTGAGGTAGCGATTCAATGGATGAAACGATGATGGAGCCTAACGATGGAGGATCCATAGCCATTAGGTATTTTTGGCAATATTATAATTATGATTAATGCTGAAGTACCAATTATTGCATGAGACTTGTTGTAACTGATATTTATGAGGGTTTTTAAGTAAACGTACATCTATTTTAAGTTATTATATATTATCCCTTCCGTGTGTGTGATTTTGATTTTGATTTCATTTAGTTATATCTGTTATACCATTTCCTTATAGAAATTGACGATCCATTTAGAATGGCTCTAAGTTTCGATTGGTATTTTGGATCGAAATTTAGGCCAATTCCAGGCGAGTTATTAAAAAAACTATGGCTTCCAACCCCAAGTCATGCATGGATCTCATCCCATGATCTTTTAGTTGTCTACTCACGTAGGAAACTACTCTTCCCTCTCTCAATAATACGACTTTTAATCCCATACCACAAGCATCTGTAAATAGAATCAATAACGTGGTTCCATCGAGAGTAGTGGGTACCGACACACTTGTAAGTGATTCCTTTAGCTTCTCAAAATCCTTATTGCAACTATCACACCATAACATTTATAGGTTCTTCTTAGTCATTTAGGTTAGAGAAGCTGCAATCCTTTCAAAGTCCTTTATAAATTTCCTATAATAACCTCTAACCCTAAAAAGCTTCTGATCTCTGTTGTGTTTCTTGGAACTCGCCACTCTTGAAATACTCTTACCTTTGCGTGGTCTACTACTAGTCCTTTCCTCGAGACTATATGTCCAAAAAAATTGACCTCTTCTTTCCAAAGATAACATTTATGGAATTTAGGTTTAGGCATATGCCTCCTTAATGTTCTTAAGATTCCCTCAGATGCTCTTAGTGATCTTTATGGTCCATAGAGAAAATAATAATATCATCCACGAACATAATGGTAATTTTATTTAGTATATCTGTAAACACTCTACTCATCTCTTCTTTGGTAATTTTACCAAGAGCTTAGTTATAGTGATCCTTGTATTCAACTACTCCAACCATTTCTGAACATGTCATCTCATTTTTAGGGCATGTGATAGTTAATTATGCATCAATGATTCGTTATTCCATGCCATTTAGAATACAATGGGTTTTGAAATAAATAAGAAGAATTTTTTTAAATTTTCTATAGGTTTACAAACCGACCTTGGTAAGTTCATGAGTGCAATTCGGCTAGTGTTTACCATATAACTGTCTGAACCCTAAGTTGTCCTTTAACTCAGACTCCAGAATATATCTTTCAATGAGTCTAAAAAAAAATCCCTTTTCCTTGCCCTTAAATGACGTATTAAATGAATTAATGCTACAAATAAAGCTGGGGAACTGGTCAAACCAAACAACATTACTTCCCACTCAAATAATCCATCAAGTTCCCTAAATGCTCTCTTAGGCTTACTTTCTTTAACAATCCTCAACCGATGAAATTAAGTGGCAAAATTTAACTGAGAAAAGACTCTTGCCCCTCCAAGATGATCGAATATGTCATCTATCCTAAGTAAAGGATACCTATTATTTCTAGTAATATTGTTGAGGCCCTATAGTCCACAAAAATGCTAAACGATCCATCTGCCCTAATGGCAATAGTACAAGTGCTCCTTACTTGGAGGTATTTCTTCGAATGAGTCTCTTCTGCAACTATTTTGAGATTTGCTTGTCTAACACTCTTCTCATCATTGGGATCATATGCCTCAAAGGTAAAGTAATGAGTCTAGCTTCTTTCTCAAATTCTGTTCTGAATTCAATTACCCTATAGGGCGGGAGAACCGATACTTCCTCAAAGACATCAACAAACTTGCAAACAATGGGTATAGAAAATGGCCCATCACAATCCAAAGACTTTAGTGGGTGAAATAGGCCCACATCCTTCATATTTTTGACCTTACAATGAATTTCAAAATTACGGCCTCTTCAACTCCTCAGATAAACTACTGTTCTATCACAACTGAGGAATGGCTCCATAATACGATAACTAATCCATATCTAAGATAAGTCCATGCCTCTCTAAATTAAGAACATGAACATTACAAAAGAAATTAGCATTGCCAATATCTAGCAATAATTCTTTACCAATCAGAGGAAGTTATATCGAACCTCGAATAGGGATAGAAACCACTATCGAATTATCGACAATTGAAGTAGGGAGTTTTAAGAAATTTACCACTTTCCTCGCTATGAAGGAAATACCTGAAATCAAACATGGTGCAAATAGTAACTCGTAAAATAAGAACATTTCCTTCATGACCATCTTTTCATTGGTCTCTAAGCGACTAGAAAGCGAGGGGAGAATCCTCCAAAGCATAATTATGTCCACTTGGCATGCCTCTAGAAAGTTTTGGGAGCTTCTTTATTTGATGTCCCTTTTCTTGGTTTTCAAAACACTTTCCTTTGAAACCTTCCTTAATCGGATGCACTCTGTAATCATTAGCCTCGTGACTTTTTTGTGACAGCCACGCAAACTCTACCTCCCATCTTAAGCTTCACTTTCATTTTCTTCTTCTTCTTGAAACGGGGATTTCCCTTCTTGTTTTCCCCTTACTTTGCAGTACGCTCATTTTTTCTTCCTTTACTTCCTCATTCTCATCTTCCACTGCATGCATTGCAGTCTTAACCAAAACTTCGAATGTTACTCTAAAGGGAACTTGTGCAAGAAAAGTCTTTCTTAAATGGGAATTCAATCCTTCCACACATCTTAATGCCTTATTCGTAGATGTATCAATCAAGCCTCTTCCAAGTTTAGCCAACTCCATATACATAAAGGTGTATTCTGTCAGAGTAGAGTCTCCTTACTTCTTGTTTATAAAATTTTCTATCTGCAGACTCACCTTAGTATTTGTTAGGAATTTGATCTCAAATCTCTCCTTGAAATTATTTCATGAAAATATCCTTCCTTTATTTTCCCTAGATACCATGTCCCACAACTCCAATGCTTCCACATTCAAGTGACATGCTGTTATCCTCCTTTTCAGTTGGCTTCCTAATCAATAACTTTAAATATGCAGTCACACTCAAGCAGCCAAGCCTTAGCTCCTGTAATGCCCCATTATTTTATAACACATTAGAATGATAAACTAAGGAATACTTAATTAAATATTGGGAATTAAGTAAAACGGACTACGCCATTGTGTTCGTCTCGGATTTCTGCTTAAGATAGACACCAAGTTTGCGTAAAACGGACATCGTATGAAGAAGATATTAAGGTTTGAAGTTTGTATACACATAAGATATATATACACACACACAAATAAACAACTCAAAACGTTCAAAATAATTCGAAAATAGAAGCGGGAAGTCTAGGAGGGAAATTGACCCGTTGGGTGTCGACCCGCCGTAGGGGTGTCGACCCATGGGTCGACACCACAACAGGGGTGTAGACACCCATGTTGACGCCCTTAGATCCAAGGCAGATTCAATTCTGCGCATTTGGACTTGTTTTATGACTGGATTCGTTAACCCTAGCTATAAATAAGACCTCATTCTCATTGTTTTATTCATTCAGAAACAATGGAGAACTAGATGCTGCCTCTACCTAGATTAAAATAGCATATTCTTCTTAAACAACAAGAGTAATGCATATTCAAAGATCTGTGCTTCAATCAACTCCTTGTTCTTAGATCCAATCATTGTGGGTCTATGTTATTTTTAGATATAAACATTTAGAATTTAATATGACATGTTTATGAGTTGGATCTAAGCCTATGCCTATTTATCATATCAGATACGCCTTGATTTGTATATCTAATTCACTGTTTAGATCTCATCATGCTTGTTTATGATGTCCCTATTATGTTAGTTTTCCTAATCATGTCACTAGGCCTAATCAGTTCTATTATCACATGTTCATCAGATCTAATCTTATATGCCTATCTTGTTATTTTGCCCAATTCTGTCATTATATGCTTATTCTGTTGCTATGCCTATTTCTGCCATCATATGTCTATATTGTTATTATGCTTATTTCTATCCTCTTCCCTTCTTCTTTTCCCTTTTTATTTTGTAGCCAGGCTACCTTCGAGCCTAGGCATACCACTGAAATATGCGAACGCGTGAAATTAGGAATGAATGGAAAATGTTAAAATTAGGGGATAACTTGTATTGGGAAATTTGGGTCATAACCTGAATTGAAAATATGAATATGGATTTGGGGGATAAACCAAACTGTGATTAAAGATCTTAATTTGGGGCATATGGTACATGATGAATATGAGTTGGAAAAGGGGCATGAAAACCTATAATGAAGTAGGAATAATTGTTAAATGATTAAAATGCCTAGATTTAAAGTAATTAGAAACTGTAATCATGCTTAGACACAAGGTTAGATTACACCTATGGTAGAAGTCTGCCTGGACCCAACCGGCATATCCAGCATCCACAAGTGGTAAATCTAATGCGAGGGATCTAAGTGCATAAACACGTGACGGTGCTAAGACATATGGTTAAGTCCGACTTGTGGAAGAAGTTTACCCGGACCCGACCGACATATCCAGCATCCACAAGTGGTAGACTTAATGTGGGAGGTCTAGCACATTATAACCGTAAATGAATAAATGGTAATAAACTTGTAATACTTAACCTGTTTGAATCCATAGGGATTACATGAACATGTTGACTTAAGTAGGGGTTAAGTAAAGTTGCTTGAATCAGGGGGAGGGTTAAGTAAATCTTGCGGCTGTGGGTAATATTTATATATATAGGCCCACAAACTTAACCTGTTAGGGTTATGCAATCTTATTACATTGATAGGCATAACCTGTTGAAATCCTAGTAGTGGGGATGCAAGCCTAGGGGGAAGCTTGTATCATCTTGTGTGTGGGACCTGTATCTGTCAGTAACCTATGTAATGGTATCAAACGAAGAACCGCGAACTAGGTCGGTGTCAAGGGACACTTACTGAGTTGATTATAAGAGGTCACTTGGGAAAAGGTGCATGACGGTGCGTTCCATCGGGCTCATGTGCGTGCATGGGTCCGCCTGTCCAGGAAAATAAGACATCGTGGCATATGGTTGTGCACATCCTAAAAACGAAGGGTTGCCACTTTAGGAGTGATACGTCCTACTGTGGGGCCAGCACAAGGTATCTACGGAGTTAGGGAGCCGATCGATTGGGGGTAGTAATTAGGGTACATCTAGTCTCGCTTATTTAGGAGCTTGTTATCATCCTTAGGGGTAACACCGGTATGTTAAGTTGGGCTGTCTGTTATTGTATGGGGTAAAACCTCTTACTAGAAGTATGCCTAAGTCTATCATCATGTACTTGTTGGGGATCATCCTGTTCATATGATACTAGTATTGGTGCAGAGAGAGAGAAAGAGAGAAGAGTATTAGAGAAGCACTATGCATATATGTTCTATTCGGTTTATCCTGTTTACCTTGTCATACCTGCCTTACATGTTATTATCTCTCTTATCTAATTCATGTGCCTTCCATGATGCTTTTTTTATTTATATGCTAAAAGTAACTGGACTCGCCAGACTTATGTATGACCTATTTTGTTTCCTTTGCTTTCTCTACCGTTCCCCCCTAGATTCTTAGGGTGGGAATACTCAAGCTTGACCAGGATTCTTCTTTCCATCTTCTTGGAGCTGCTTAAATGTACTACTTGATTTCATATCTTCTCTACTATGGCTATATTTTGGGGATTATGATTCTTTATTTATTGCACTCTGATGAATTTAGTACAAGATAGAAGTTTTAAGTTGATGTACTGGGTTTTATGTATTTCAGACTCATGATGTAACCATGTTTTGAACCACGATGTTTTCTACTCAATAAAGTTTTAAATTTTTCATTTATTTTATATATGTCTTGTAATATTTCTGTTTTTGTTTACCTATAACACTTCACGAAACTTAATGCATTCTCTTATAAAGTGACATTAACGGACGTGGGATGTCTAACTTGGTATTAGAGTTGAAGGTTACCAGATCGGATAAAATATTTTGAAAATTGTTTTCAAAAAGGTTTTAAAAGAAAGCATTTTCAGAAGAAAGTCTGCTTTGGAAAACATATTTCCCAAAGCCATATGTAATATATTTCGATTCTCTGTTTGAATCCCTTTTTCCTTTTCTTTTCAGCATGTCTGCGGAACCTAATATTTCTGAGGGCGTTACGATGTCGGGTTGGTTCCATAGGTATCTTGAGGCTACGGCGCCTGCCGGTCGTCAACTAGATGTTCCTCCCCAGCTGCACCCGCTGGTCCTCCTCCTTCGCGTGTTGATAATTTCTCTAAGATATGTAAAGATTTCTATGCTATTGGCGGAAAGCCATTCTGAGGAACCGAGACTTTTATAGAAGTAAGGAATTGGCTTAAAGAGACGGAGGATTTGTTCGGAATTATCGAAGTTGACGATCTTAGGAAGATTCAATTAGCCATTTGGCAAATGAAAGATGAGGCTTCATTCTGGTGGGAAGTGACGCAAGCATGGCGTACAGTGGAGACTTGGGATTATTTCCGTCAAAGATTGGAAACGAAGTTTCTTACTCAAGCCGAGAAAAGTATGCAAATGGAAAGGTTTTTGACACTTAAGCAAGGAGACATGTCCGTGAATGAGTATGTTAATAAATTTAATCAATTGGAGAGCTTTGGTTCGGAGCTAGTGAATACCCTGTACAAGAAAGCTTTAAGGTTTGCTATAGGATTGAATGAACCCCTACATGGGCTAGCTATGTCTCATATTCTGATGGGAGCAACTTTTGAGAAATTCATTGATATGGCATCGATGCACGAAGAAGGTAAAGGTGAAAAGAAAGAAGCTAAGGTTGAGGAAACAAAAAATAAGAAAGTGTGGCCCAAGAAAGGACAATAAAAACAACAAAAGAAGGGTGGAAAGGACGGCAAGGATAGGGATAAGAGGAAGTGCCATGATTGCGGACGCGAGGGTCACTTTATCAAGGACTGCAAAATAAAGACATATGCTTGTTTCAATTATGGAGAGGTCAGACACTTTTCTAAGGAGTACTCGAAGAAGCAAGGACAAGGTAAAAGGGAAGGATCTTCTGGAGGGCAAGTGCACGCTCTCTTGGCCAATCCGCCAGACAGAGGTAGGAAAGTTTCCGTTGAAGGCTTGATTTCTCTTTCCAATCATCCTATTAGAACTCTTTTTTGATTCGAGCACTTCGCATTCATTTATATCTGATTCTCTGTTTGAGCCTCTACACCTTAGTACTGGTATAGTTTTGGATCCTATTGTTGTCTGAAACCCCATTGGGGGTACTACTCATTTGTCTATGATTTTTTGGGGTTTGAGAATATCTGTGTTGGGCTTCGAGTTTGAGTGCATACGTGCTTGGTTTCATGGGCTATGGTTTAATTCTAGGGATGGATTGGATAGCCATGTATGGTGCCATTTTGGATTGTGAAAGGAGGGTCATTAGACTTTTGACTTGCCATGGGAGGACCCTCGAGATTTCTTGTGACTCGAAAGGGTCCGTCATGCTTACTTTCCTAGAGTCGCTAAATGCATCTATCGATGATCTGCGATCTGTATCAGTAGTCTGTGAGTATCCTGATGTTTTTGAGGAAGTTCGGGGATTACCTCCGAGGCGCGAGATCGATTTCCGTATATACTTGGTGGACAATGCAAAGCCAGTTGTATTGCATGTGCGCCACATGGCTCCAAGAGAGAGGGAGCTTAGAAAGCAAGTAGGGGAGCTACTTGAGAAAGGGTTTATTAGGCAAAGCATATCTGTATGGGGTACTCCAGTAGTATTCGCAACTAAGGCGCATGGTTCGCTTCACTTATGTGTGGACTATAGAGAGTTGAATAAACTCATCAAGAAGAACAGGCACCCACTTCCGAGGATAGATGATCTGTTTGACCAGCTTGTTGGTGTGGTTCTAATGCAAGAAGGAAGGGTAGTACGTTATGGAATAGACAACTAAGAGTTCATGAGAAGAACTACCCTACCCATGACTTAGAGTTATCCACCATAATATTTGCGCTTAAGACTTAGCGCCATTAACTACTAGGAGAGAAGTTCGAGTTGTACACCGATCATAAATCTCGCAAGTACTTGTTCTTGCAGAAGGATCTTAATTTGAGGCAACAAAGATGAATGGAGTTCCTAACGTCCTATGACTTTGAAATGGCTTATACCCCTGGCAAGGGTAATGTGGTGGCAGACGCATTGAGTAGGCAGAGGACAGCCTTAAGTCCTCTACTTGCGGAGAGGATAAGCTTGGAGTTTATATTGACTTTTGATTTTAGACCCTCAACCGAGTTTATATTTGGTTTATTGGAATCTTTAGAGGTGCGACCTACTCTTTTGGATCAGATAGGAACTTCGCAGCGAGAGGATCCACAACTAGCAAATATCTTGGATAGGATCAGTAGAGGGGAGACTTCTAGTCACCTCAGTAGATATTCCACGGATGATAGAGGGTGGTTGCAACGAGATGGAAGGCTTTGTGTTCCCCGAGTTGGGAGTTTGTTGAAGATAGTCCTTGAGGAAGCCCATCATTCTAAGATGACTATTCATCCAGGTAGCGATAAGATGTATAGAGATATGAAGATGGTTTTCTTTTGGTCTGGGATGAAGAAAGATGTTGCGCAGTTTATTTCTCGATGCTTGGTTTTTCAGAAAGTCAAAGCTGAGAAAAGGAAGCCTGGTGGTTTACTTCATCCTTTGGCAGTTCCACAGTGGAGGTGGGAGAGCGTCTCGATGGATTTCATTAATGGTTTTCCTAGTTCAAGGAAAGGCAACACCAATATTTAGGTTATAGTGTACAAACTTACTAAGAGCGCTCATTTCATTCCGGTTAAGAGTAAGAGGATGGCAGCATGTTGGTAGCAGTTTACGTTTGTGAGATAGTCCGTCTTTATGGAGTACCTTCTAGTATCGTAAGTGACCGTGACCCCATTTTCACCAATGAATTTTGGAGGAGCGTGCAAGAAGCATTAGGTACACAGTTGTGTTTGAGCACCTCTTATCACCTTCAGACCAATGGACCAACGGAAAGGGTGAACAGAGTTCTTGAGGATCTTTTAAGATTGTGTATCCTAGACTTCGGAGGGACTTGGGAAGAGCATCTTCCTTTGGTAGAGTTCGCCTACAACAATAGTTATCAATCTAGTATTGGCATAGCACCCTTCGAAACATTATACGGACGACCCTGTAAATCACTGAATTTGTTGGTGGGAGTCTACAGGAAGACTTCTACTTGGACCGGATATGGTTAGAGAAAATTCAGAAAATATTGATCTTATTAGAAGGCGCATGAAGACAGCTCATGACAGGCAGAAGTCCTACGCAGACAAGAGAAGGACCGACATTGAGTTTGAGGTGGGAGATATGGTTTTCATTAAGGTATCACCATTAAGGAATGTGGTTCACTTTGGATCTATAGGGAAATTAGCGCTAAAATTTGTTGGGCCATTTCCCATAACAGAAAGGATGGGCCAAATGGCCTATTGAGTAAAACTACCAGAGAGATTGTCCGATATTCATGATGTTTTCCACGTTTCCCATTTACAGAAGTGAAGGCATGATACTGCAGAAGTAGTTGAGCTGAGTATGCTTGAGGAAGTAGAGGTAGAACGGGAGGCGACAATTTGACAAGTTCCTGTCCATATTCTTGGATCAGAAGTTAAGAAGCTACTCAACAGAGAAGTCAAGTTAATGAAAGTTCAGTGGGGAGATAACCAAGAGGATGCAACTTGGGAGACTGAAGACAAGATTCGCGCTTTGTACCCTTTTCTTTTCAAGGGTATGTTCTTAACTTCCTTTCCAAATCTTTTATACATGCTTGTTTCTATCATTTAACGTATATCTTATCGATCAAATATTCGACCTTTAGATAGGAATCCTATGGGTGTTAACATGTGTTTGAGACATGTTATGTTTGATGGATGCAAGTGGATGCAAGTGTTTGCTAGTGGTTGCTCGTGGACGCAAATACACACACATTAGGCACTAGATCTGCTCAATCACTCTCATACTGCATATGGATGTGTGTGCATTTTTTTAATGGATGGATGTGAGTGTATCATATGGATGTTGTATTTTGATGAATGACTGCGCACGCATATAGAGCTTACATGTTATAATAGGATTATTTGCATACATACCGGATTCGTGGCATTAACATACATTGCATTAAGGAGGTCAACTGAATTAGTAGACCGCCCGATCTTTCGCATTAGTATAAGGACATATACACACCTTTGCATATAAGCATTAGAAGTCTTTAAGGACAATGGATGCTTATGATTGGTGGATGAGTAGAAGGATGATGGATGTTAGGATATACATTCTCCTTAACTTGGAGATTTCGGGCACGAAATCCTTTGAGTAGGGGAGAATGTAACACCCCATAGTTTTATAACACATTAGAATGATAAACTAAGAAGTACTTAATTAAGTATTGGGAATTAAGTAAAACGGACTGCGCCATTGTGTTCGTCTCAGAATTATTCTTAAGATAGGCACCAAATTCGCGTAAAACGGACATCGTATGAAGAAGATATTAAGGTTTGAAGTTTGTATACGTATAAGATATATATATTAACAGCTCAAAACATTCAAAATAATTCGAAAATAGAACCGGGAAGTCTGGGAGGGAAATCGTCCGGTTGGGTGTCGACACACTCTAGGGGTGTCGACCCATGGGTCGACACCACAACAGGGGTGTCCACACCCCCCGATTCCAAGCAGATCCAGTTCTACGTATTTGGACTTGTTTTAGGACTGGATTTATTGACCCTGGGCTATAAATAAGACCTCATTCTCATTGTTTTATTCAGTCAAAAATAATGGAGAACTAGATGCTGCCTCTGCCTAGTTTAAAATAACATATTCTTCTTCAACAATAAGAGTTATTCATATTCAGAGATCTGTGCTACAATCATTTCCCTGTTCTTAGATCCAATCACATTGAGTCTATGTTATTTTTAGATATAAACATTTAAAAGTTAATCTTGACATGATTGTGAGTCGGATTTAAGCCTACGCCTATTTATCATATCAGATCTGCCATGATTTGTATACCTGATTCACTGTTTAGATCTCATCATGCTTGTTTATGATGTCCCTATTATGTTAGTTTGCCTAATCATGTCACTAGGCCTAATCAGTTCTATTATCACATGTTCATCAGATCTGGTCTTATATGCCTATCTTATAATTATGCCCGATTCTGTCACTATATGCTTATTCTGTTGCTATCCCTATTTCTACCGTCATATATCTATCTTGTTATTATGGTTATTTCTGTCCTCTTACTTTCTTCTTTTCCCTTTTTATTTTATAGCCAGGCTACCTTCGAGTCTAGGCATACCGCTGAAATATGCGAACGCGTGAAATTGGGAATGAAGGGAAAACGTTAAAATGAGGGAATAACTTGTATTGGGAAATTTGGGGCATAAGTTGACTTGAAAACATGAATATGGATTTAGGGCATAAACCAAACTGTGATTAAAGATCTTAATTTGGGGCATATAATACATGATGAATATAACTTGGAAAAGGGGCATGAAAACCTATAACGAAATAGGAATAATTGTTAAATAATGAAAATGCCTAGGTTTACAGTAATTAAAAACTGTAACCGCGCTTAGACACAAGGTTAGATTACACTTGTGGTAGAGGTCAACCTGGACCCAACTTGCATATCCAGCATCCACAAGTGGTAAATCTAATGTGAGGTGCCTAAGTGCATAAACACGTGATGGTGCTAAGAAATAAGGTTAAGGCCGACTTGTGGAAGAAGTCTGCCCGGACCCAACCGACATATCCACCATCCACAGGTGGTAGACTTAATGTGGGAGGTCTAGCACATTATAAACATAAATGAATAAATGGTAATAAACTTGTAATACTTAACCTATTTGAATCCATAGGGATTACATGAACATGTTGACTTAAGTGGGGGTTAAGTAAACTTGCTTGAATCAGGGGGAGGGTTAAGCAAATCTTGGGGTAGTGGGTAATATTTATATATATAGGCTCACAAACTTAACCTGTTGGGGTTACGCAATATTATTACACTGGTAGGCATAACCTATTGAAATCCTAATAGTGGGGACACAAGCCTAGGGGGAAGCTTGTATCATCTTGTGTATGGGACCCGTATCAGTCAATAACCTATATAACGGTATCAAACGGACACTACAACAAAAACACCATATTACAACTTTAATTTTAAAACGGTGCATAAAGCACCGTTGTAATAGATCCTTTTTTACAACGGTGCAAAACGCACTGTTGTAATAAATGTTTTTTACAACGGTAAAATAATCACTGTTGTAAAGAACATATTATATTACCTATCACAACTTTAATTTTACAACGGTGCATTAAGCACCGTTGTAATAGATTCTTTTTTACAACGGTGCAATAATCACTGTTGTAAAGAACATATATATTACCATATTACAACTTTAATTTTACAACGGTGCAAAAGCACCGTTGTAATAGATCCTCTTTTACAACCTTGCAAAACGCACTGCTGTAATAAACATATATATCACAACTTTTCATTTTATTCGTTGTAATTGAGATGCCTAGTGCAAACTTCATGTTTATAATATCTATATTTAATAACTAATTATATTGATACTTAATAATAATAATAATTAATAATTAACTTGGGAATCAATAATATTTATCAATAATTATTAAATAATTAATAGTTAATAAGTAGTAATTTATTTTTAATAGTTAATGTATGTTAACTACTTATTAATTAATAGTAACATAAGCTTTTTATAAGTATTAATAGTAACATAAGCCTTTTGACATCGGTTCAATCCAATATTTATTCCTTTTCCATCGGTTCGATTTCCCTTTCTCCTTTTTCTCGTATTCCACCGCAAACCCTAACTCCCCTTTCGATAATCCGGTCGCCATAGCGATCTCCTCCACTTCACATCGCCACTGCTCGATTGATCCAGATCACTATTTCTCCAGCTGCACTGCTCATCACCGAATTTTTTTTCTTTGAAAGTCTTAATAATCATTTTTGGCCACTGCGCTGCGGCAGGGGTTCGGGGGCATCGCCCCCGGAAAAAAAAATTAGGTCGTTTTCTTCAAATATAGACCGTACCCGATTTTTTTTTTAAATATACTTTTTTTCTTCGAAAATCAAAACATTTAGGCTCCGAAACAAAATGCTTTTTGGCTTCAAACAAAAATCATAACACTTCCGCTCTTCTTTTCTAATTAGATCACCCTAGCATGAAATAATTAACATTAATAATTCCATTCAATAATTAAAATAATAAATAACATTCAATAATTATAAAGTAATATCTTGTACGTACACTGCAATTTTCGTTTCCTATACACCGATTTTTTTTTCCTCCACCAGCCCGCCTAGTATGTCCCTAAATTTTCATCTTCCCTCCACATGCCCTCTTTTCTAACTGAACGGTCCAGATAACCCAATTAAATTTCGAGATCCATCTCAAACAATAAACCCTAACTCATGATTCTTTAATGGCCGCCTCAAACAATGAAAACCCTGGCTCATGCGATCTCTACCAGCCTCTAACTCCACCGCCCTAATTAAACTTACGATACCCAACATCACCACCCCAATTAAACTCACGATACCCAACATCACTTCTAACAGCACCACCTCCTTCTTCGACGACGATCTGCAGCGAATCCGATGTTGTGCCCTTCCGATGTTGCAGCCCTTGCCGCTTTGACTCATGTCGATTTTTTTGGAGCACGGATTACAGTTGCAGGGACAAATCGCTTGAAAGGTACGTATTCTTTGATCTTTCCTTGTTCAGTTTTTTATATTGAAATACTGCACAAAATATTGCACTACTTAGATGTCACAAAAGCACTTGTATTTGCCTGGTTCGTTCTCCTTTGGTTTTGTCATGAACTGTATTAGCAATTGGCTTAATTCCCTTTTTTTGGTTCAATTAAGTCTCTGTTATACGAGTTTGAAGGATAAAAAATTGGTTGGGCTAAATATAGATATAGTTTAAAGGATAAACTTGACGGTAAAAAATAAGCTTTTTGTAGTCAAGCTGGTAAATAATTATTATGCCAGAGGCTGTCAAGTTATAGTTTGCAGCGTTACCATCAAAATTTTAAAGCAGATTCATTTTAAAGTTCCTGATCTGTCGTATTATTGTTATAACAGTTACTTAATAAGTGTTTCTGGCTTGTAATTCCAAAAGTTAATGCAGTTTTACATTCATTACTATGTACAAGTACCATGGTAGAAAACAAATATCATTATTTGCTTGAAATGTAACTTAAATAGCATATTTTGTCAAATTTGTGTTACTCAAAATAGACAAGATAACTGATTGTTGTTTGATTCATAAACCATTTATACCATTGTATGCATACAGTTCCCAAATATATGACCTATATCACAACTTGGCATTGGAATGACAAGATGGAGCAACACATACAATAAACAGAAATGCATTCTAGTGCGGTTAGAACTTAGAACAATATGTTTGCTTTCTATCTGCTATGTTATGATCATGGGTTAAGCATTCAAACACCAATAGATGCACATATGGTTCAGCAAGTCGAATGCGACCAATTAACCGACACACTGAAAGCAATTTACTACCATTCAAAATCTTCAAATAAGTACTAGTAGTTTCGAAATAGAGATGATATTACAACTAAAATCCATAAAAGCCTAGTTAACAATGTAAGCTTGTGAGAAAACAAGGATTCAGCAAGAAGGTAATAAGCCAAAAAAGTTAGTTGTAACAGAAACCATATTATATATCTTACATTACAAAAAGTCCACTGTTACGTTAGAGGGCAAAGCACATATCACAAGTTTTTGCCTTCCTTTTTTTTGATGTTTTAAGCATTCATTTGATTTCCTGGGAAACCAGCAAACATGCCTTGGTCATTTCCTAGGAAACCAGTAAAGGTGATAACTTTTTGCAAATTACTATTCATTTGATGTTTTAAGTACTCTTTCTCTTCTACTTTGTCTTCTTCTTTACTTACAGACTAAGTTCTTACCTGATATTATCAGGTTCAAGAATCTCAAGTCGCTTGAAATATGCGGTGTGTTGCTCACTGATGCTGAGCATGATGTTGAAATGGATGATCGATTGGATGCTAGAGCATAAAGACTCGGTGTATGTCAGTGTGTATGTATATTTATACGAAAGTGTGTATGTAACTGAGTGTATTGAGGATCAGTTTGTAGTGAGGAATGTATGTATTGTTATGACTGTATTATGTAAAAGTGAGTTGTACGGTAGTGGATCACAAAGTTGTACTAATTCAAATATTGAAATAAAATATTTAATTGATTATTTCAGTTCTGGGTAGTATCATTTTATTCAATATAAATATTTATTTTTATATGAAATGTAATGTATAACGAAACAAAAATCATATTATTATAATTAATTGTAGTAGGACTTACTACAACGGTGAAAAAAGTTGTAATATGTATTACTACAACAGTGCAAAAATGTTGTAACATGTATTACTACAACGGTGGAAAACAGTTGTAAAATAAACATTTAACAACGGTGTCGCAACGGTGTATAAAAGTTGTAAAAGATTTCAGTCTATTACAACTTCTTAATACACGACGGTGGCTCCACCGTTGTAAAAAGTCTTTTACAACTGTTTTCCACCGTTGTAATAGGGTCATTTTGTTGTAGTGGGAGAACCGTTAACTAGGTCGGGGGTCAGGGAATGCTTACCGAGCTGATTATAAGAGGTCACTTAGGAAAAGGTATCTGACTGCGTGTTCCATCGTGCTCATATGCGTGCATGGGTCCACCTATCCGGGAAAATAAGACGTTGTGGCATCAGTAGATATGGTTGTGCACATCCTGAAAACGAAGAGTTACCACTTTAGGAAGTGATACGTCCTACTATGGGGCTAGCACAGGGTATCTACGGAGTTAGGGAGCCGATTGATTGAGGTAGTAATTATGGTACATCTAGTCTCGCTTGTTTACACTACAACAAATTGACCATATTACAATGGTGGAAAACCGTTGTAAATTACTTTTTACAACGGTGGCGTAACACTTGTCTATTAAGAAGTTGTAATAGACTAAAATCTTTTACAACTTTTTTGCACCGTTGCAACACCGTTGTGATTTCATATATTTGACAACTGTTTTTCAATGTTGTAATAAAGTTTATTACAACTTTTACGCACCGTTGTAGTAATACCTACAACAACTGTTATGCACAGTTGTGACTTCGTAATTTTTATAACTATTTCTATCGATTGTTACACTTTATTACAACTGTAATTAAATATATTTTGCAAATGCAACAAAAGTTGGATAAACAACAAAAAATCAATATAAATTCAAAAGCATCAAATCCATTCATACAAAAAATGTTAGAACTTCATATTCAAAATACAAAACTAATGAATCATACACCATCACAATGATATATATATCAATTCTTCATTACAAATGATGATTACAAAAACTAACATCCGCTTGAAAGATCTCTACTCATCCAAATTTGCAGCAACAAGTAACCTGAAATAAATTAGAGAACTTATAAGATGATTGCAAATATTAAATGTATTCGATTGCATCCTTTACTATGGATGCCTCGTCCATCTGAGACCGAATCATAATATTCAACCACTATTTTTAGTTAACTCATTGTGAGTACACAATTTGTGTTGATTTCTGTGCTATTTGTGTATATATAAATACCTTGACAATATTTGGAACTAGCCTGTGAAGGGTATATAGCTTATCATTGAGCTTTCTTCTCCCGATTCTTTCCAGCATTAACAGTGGAAGTAGAAGGAGAGTTGTTTGTTGTTCCTTCAGGTGAGCTGCTTCTCTCATAGTTTAAGATAACATCATCCATTCCTCAGCTAAATATTTAATAAAATTAATATCAAGATTTACATGTAGCTTAAGAAATAATTAAATAAATTGTCTGAAACAACTTGATGCATATATTATGTCCATGATAATTATGTTGACAAAGTGAATATTTTACTTAACCAATTTATCATAATTTAATGCAGTGATTAACTGTTTGTTCAAAAAAACACGCATATAGCAGCTATGTCAAAAAATTATTCAGAACAAGAAGCAAACCTCTCAACTTTCTCGCCACTCAAGTTAATCCCCACCAGGGCTTCTCCAACTCCATAGCTAACATCAACACTCTTTTTTGAATCTTCACTCTTGAATGTACCCAACCCAACATGCACCCCATCGCGGCCAGTCTGCGTCATGAGCACATTCAAGTAGCCAAAAAGCTCACTGCCAAGCTTTAACAAAAAGCAGATAAATACACGTTCAAGTAGCCAAAAAGCTTCAAAATGGAAACAACACCAAAGATAGTATCCATAATCCTTAAACGCCAGCTAAAGGAGGCGACACCAGTAAGAAACAAAACAAGCGAACTCCGAAATCCGGACCTGTCTAATTTTGCACCTGCTGGCCGCTGCAACCATTTTTGTCTTGACATGCAACACCAGCAAGCAAAGCGAAAGGGACATATATATAGCACTTCCCAAAACATCTCTATAAAAAAGTGCATCTGAAGTCCAACATAACACAAGCCAAGCTGGAAAAACGGAAACCCGAAATTACTTAGGAAGCTCAAGACAGAATTTAAAACATAAAAACTAAATGGAAAACACGCACAGAAGCATTTGACCACCCAGATAAAAATCAGGTAAAGCCACGATAGGGTGGGCACCAAAATGACGAACCCAATACTAGAAACATCCTCTAAAGGAAAGTGGCTTACCTAAACACATAACCCTTAGCTGTCCCGAGCAAGACAACCTCGACCACCACTCAAACTCCTATCAAAAGAATATACACTCAACGACCAACAACCACCCAAATAATAATGCACACACATCCAAACCAAAAACTGCTAACCGGTCATGTCGAGCTGAACTTGTACTAGATTCGAAATCGGAAACTCAAAAGATTTGTGATTGCAGATATTAGCATATGGAGAGGGAGGATTACTTTAATGGCGATGGAAAAGGTAAGAAAGACACAAGGAGAACCGGAGAAGTGGAAATCAATAGGAGAACTCAAGGGTAATTAGAATTACAGGGACAGTGAGGAGCAGAGAAGCACATGGAAGATCTAGATAGCACATGGAGGGTGCAAAAGTAGAAATCGAATGTAAGAGGTGAATGCTATGGCCATAGGAAAAGTGATAACGAAAGCAAAGGAAAAATTAAAAACAAGGAACGAATAAAAACAAACAGAACATAATAGAAAATGGATCGAGAGAGTAGAGAGCGGAGGAATATTTAGGTGGCAAAGGGGGAAGGTGGGGATAGACGAAAGGAAAGGGATCTGGAAGAAGAAAGGTGGCGGAGCCCTAACACCATTAAAAGTCTACATAGCAGTGACGATTTAACTTGATTACTCTCAGTTTCAAAACCTTAAATTGATTAGCTTCAATGGCGATTCAATCTCGGAGGAGATGCGGTCTTAGGAAGAGGGAAGATTTTATTTCTTTTTGCAGGAAAATGAAGACAAAGAAATTTAGGAAAAGCAGCAAAATAAAAATTGGGATATAGAGACCAGGGAGACGAGAGGGGGAGATGTCATTAATATGTGAAATTTTTGTTTGTTGAGCCAAAATTTTGACTTTGGAGCCAAACGAAATGTCATTTGGAGCCAGAGAAAGTTTCGTTTGGAGCCTTTGAAAATTTAAAAACCTTTCAACATTTAATATCGCATGTAAATCATGCCTAACTTAGGGAACTTTGTATACCTTTATTATATAACATCCTATCTGAATTATTAATTAAATATTTAATATTTATTTACTGATTGTGTTAACTGTAATTATTAATAAGTGTTATTTCATATTTCAAATTAATTAATTATTTTTATTATTTAATAGTAGCAATTAATTATTGTATATTAATTTTTAATTATTATTATTTACATATTATATGTTTAACATTAATTTTTGTTGATTAATAATTATTACTATTATTTAAATTAATTATTATTTTTTAATATTAATTTTTAATTTTAGCTCTTATTTAAAAAATTGTCATATATTAATCATTATTTATTACTATTGAGCATCAAATATTATTTATAGATTATTAAATCTAAATTGAATACTTATTATTTGTTTTTTTTGAAAATGATGTATATTATTTATTTAATATTAATATAAAACTAGTAAAAAAGAAGACTTGATAAAAATAAGCATCTATTACAAATTCATAAAAAAGAAAGGTTGTAATAAGTATCTATTACAACTAACAAAATAAAAAAGTTGTTGAAACATGCTTACTACAACTTTCTAAAAAAAAGTTGTAAAAAACTTATATTACAACTGTCATTTTGATACAGTTGTAAAATTATAGTTGTAATAAGGTCTTTTTGTTGTAGTGTTAGGAGCCCGTTATTATCCTTAAGGGTAACACCGATATGTTCAGTTGCGCTACCTGTTATTGTATGGGGTAAAACTTCTCACTAGAAGTATGCCTAAGTCTACCATCTTGTACTTGTTGGGGATACTAGTATAGGTGCAGAGAGAGAGAGAGAGAGAGGTATTGGAGAAGCGCTATGCATATATGTTATATTTGGTTTATCCTGTTACCTTGTCATACATGCCTTATATGTTGTTATCTCTCTTATCCAATTTATGTACCTGCCATGATGCTTTAACTTATTTTTATGCTAAAAGTAACTGGACTCGCCGAACTTATATCTGACCTATTTTGTTTCCTCTGCTTTCTCTTCTGTTCCCCCTCAGGTTCTCAAGGTGGGAATACTCAAGCTTGATCAGGATTCTTCTTTCCTTCTGCTTGGAGCTACTCAGATGTGCTTCTTGATTTCATATCTTCTCTACTATAGCTATATTTTGGGGATTTTGCTTCTTTATTTATTGTACTTTGATGATTTTATTACAAGAAATAAGTTTTAAGTTAATGTACTAGGTTTTATGTATTTCAGACTCATGATGTAACTATATTTTGAACCACGATGTTTTCTGCTCAATAAAGTTTTACATTCCGCTATTATTTTATATCTGTCTTGTAATATTTCTGTTTCTATTTACCTATAACGCTTCACGAAACTTAATGCATCTCTTAAAGAGTGACATTAATGGATGTGTGGTGTCATAGCTCCCAAAAATCTTTACATTTCATAGAAAACTTTTCCTCTTTGATTTATGAAGTCTTTGCATAAACGAGGAAAATTTTGAAGATTGAAGGCTGCATTAGCAAATGGGGCTGCGGGTTCCACTGGTGTAGCAGGAGAAACAAGGACTTGTTCCACAATTCTGGGGTACTATCAGAACCCTTAGGGTATTCCTCAAAGCCTTCCTGAGTTCCCTTGATTGGGTTGAGGTGGGTTCTCAGACATGCCTACTCTTTGTAAGTGGAAACCTTTAGTGGAAATTTCATATATAGTATTTATGGTAGTATAAAAAAGAAGTATTACATAATGTAAAAGCATATGTAGGGAGGGTGTGTGTGTGTGTATATATATTTGAAAGCCTTTTCAAATAATAAATACATCTCTCATATGTAAGTTTTTCCTCAAATTGGGTAACCTAGGCTCTAATACAAAATATAACATCCAACACTAGAATAAGCCTAAATTCCAACCTAGAAAAGGGTAATAGAACTTTAAAGTCATTCTAAAATGGGTCATTGTTTTCTACAAGGAAATAATTTTATAGAGCTATACAAATACAATTAGAACTCACAATGGAATAAACAAAATATAATTGTAAATAAATAAAGTACCTATCTCATAAAACCATTATAAAGATGTCAAATATAACAACTGCCTCAGAGTCGTAAATATTGGCTACATCATAAATATCCACCCTGATATCACTAATGGAAATAATAATAACTAAAAGAGAAATTCCATTAGTGTTACGCCTTCCATCTTCTAGGTCTAACTTTGAGACCATCCAGCATAACATGTGTTATTAAGGGAAGGGGACAGAATAACAATTTTTGGTGAATAAAATATTTAAGTTTGACCCTTTTACATATACTTTGGTAGTATGAGTTCTATCAAGGGTATTTCTAAGGCGTCAACACACAAATATGAATTTTTCCTACTACTTAAACATGTTTATTAGAAAGACGCAGGTCACACGATCTCATAATACCCATTGTCATACTTAATTCCAATTAGACATCTCGAATATTTATAATGTATATATGTATGTATATATGTATATGTATGCATGTATGTATAGATTTACTCACAAAATAATGCAAGAGATAGTATTCAACCACTTATGATTTAGAAGGCAGGAAAAAACTCGCCCTTTACTACCTTATTATAGGTGACCCCTTTAACTATCTAGCTAGAACTAAAGGAGAACTCCTAGCTACTCAATACTTCATGTAGATAGGCAGTCCTCTCAAGGGGGCACTTAACTAACTTATCCGTGACAAACCCTTTACAAGTCAATCAACTAACCTGTGAGGAAGTGGACAACTTTCGAAAATTTGCCTGCTCAATACGAGACCTTTTAATACTTCTAATGGAGATAGGAGATAGGTGAACCAATTGACCTCTTAATACCTAATAAGTGTAGGCCCAATGACTACTGCCTATTCTTCTAAGGATAAATCCATAAGCAAAAAGGGCGAGCCCTAACCACTTACGTCCCTTATAGATGGATAAACCACTTAATACCTAACCCTGAAGCAGACATCCATAATGATAAATGATCCATGGCACTAGACCTCATGCATTAACCCATCTTTTTATAGTTGTTGGTAGTCGGATTGTCTAGGGAAACTTCTTCTACAAGAATGGGTTAACTTCACGCCCTGTTTACACTAAATGAAAAGTAAAGGTTATTAACATGCACAATCACATAAAACACAATTTTGTAATGGGGACTATTAATCTGAATAACATAATTCCTAAATGATCAACACATATTTACAATACATGGGTTATGTTATATAATAATAATGACACATTAATTTGGACGTGTGAGATAATGCATTAATTGTGAGAAATGTCAATTTGCACACAATTATAGATTTACAAGTCTCTTCCTCTTAATCCATAACATAATGCAAAAGATCCAATATATGATTTATAGATGAAAATAGGATAACAACAACATATACCCCAATAAGACTTGTAATTTTGGATCTTTGATTACTTCAGTAAATCAAAATGGACTTATTTGTAAACAATTTACATATAATTTCATTCTAGTTCTACTTCATTTCATTTCAGTTCTCCGTAAACTTTACTGTGATACCCCACCCCAGTACCCATCCTAATACAGAGCATTAACAAGTAATGTCGTCTATTAGAGCAGAGAATAGTGTTTGTTAGGGCGACCATTCGTAATTTCGTATTAGAAAAGTACCGAATACGCCGATTGGGTGTATAAAATTTTCATTTCTTTTCTCAAGAGCATTGAAATACTCAATACTTCTAATAAGAAATCGCAATGTCTAAGGATCATTTTATAACAATATACAAAACAACAAAGTCAACAAATCATAGAACAAATACACACTAGTACAATCACTATATATAACATATACATGTGCTACATCTCGAATAATATATAATAGAAAGTACAACACTGCCCAAAGGAATAAATATACAACAACCTGAATACACAAATAAACAACTAGGAGCGTTCTTCAAAAGATAGTCCAAGCTGTACCAGTAAACCAATAATCACTGCAGCCTAAACCTGAAGTAACTTGGTCTGACCTGAGCATTACATAAGAGGATTAGCCTAGTTTGCAAATCAATTATAAATAGACAGTAAATATGGAATCATATAAACACGATAATTCCTTCAACACGAAAGGAATTGGATAGACAGAAATCATCACAAAGGGCTAGAGGATATTCAGCCTATAAAATCTCAAGGACAACATAATTTCCACAAAATGCAGGTTTATTACCAACACAAGGTGGTAGTCCATAAGCTAAGCAAAAAGATATAACAATAACGAAGGAAGCTCCAAAGGCAACACTTAAACTCATATTTGAGTTTAAGTAACACAAAGGAAATTCTCATTTCACACAACGCCCAAAATAGCACTAGGGCTATGAGAATCAACACATTATCATAAAATAGGATCCTAAACACCAAAAATTGCCAAAACAACAAGACAACACAAAATGGATCGAAATCACGAATTTAACATATGAAATATGATCCTGAGATCATTATCGCCATAACATCTATACTCTTGGATCTAACTAGGAATCAATGTTCCCTCCAAAATAACAAATTATTAAACAATAGCAATAATTCGGATCTGAAAACACCAAAATATTGCACGTGCACACACACCTTGCTAAGTACCAATTTAATATGTGAAGCCTAACCACACGACTTATGCTGCATAATAAAAATAACCAACTTTGTATTCATTTTCACACGTACATAACCACATCCCTAACAATGACCAACTTTATATGCATTTTCACACGTACATGACCGTAGCCCTCAATAACAACCAAATTCATATGCATTTTCACAAGTACGGGACCAAAACCTCCAATATATTCAACTTCATATGCATTTATGTATGGGACCACAGCCTCTGGTACTGGCATCAACACAAGGTCTATCACTGACTTATAGTTAGTAACCCAGAGGTGGTAACTATGTGTCTCATACCACATGTTCGCACTACTCATTTATTATTTGCTCATCAACTCCACATCGGAAAATAACATAACAACAAATCAAAAGAACACTGAAACAACATAAACAACAAATTGTCTACTTCATTTAGATGATTCTATGATTAATCGATAAATATACCTTCGTGTCCTATACCACGGGGTCTACAATACCGTTTAACTACAACCAGGTCCTCTCGTAGGGTGCAATAGTGTGTATTTATAAGGAAAATACTTTGTTTACAAAATGATTTCTAAAACGGTTTTTTGAAAATATTAGAAAATGTTTCCTTTAAAATCCTCTTTCTATAGCGGGGATAATATAGACTTTATAATTCTAAAATAAGTTGAAAAGCATATAATAAATAGTTATTGAGTTAGGTAATCATTTGAAAACATTTTACAGAAAACATCTTATAAAATGTGAAACCACACAATTTAACATCAGAAATTCACCCAAAACAACGTTGATTCGATACTCAAATCGAAGCTAATATTGATACCCCATATTGGAGTTGATTGCAATTTAAAATCCATTTGTAAACATTAACACAACTGGACTGAAATCATTCACAAAGCCTCAGGAAAATCAAGTGCAAGACTAGGAAAATACGCCTAAAATAAAACATTACGCAACCAGAAATACACATCCTAAAGATGCACACAGGGGTCGACCCTAGGGTCGACCCCCCTTCACGCACGAGGTCGACTTGGTGGTCCGCCTCTTATGCGTAGGGATCTACACATAAGTCGACCCCTGTGCAGGAGAAGTTGCGCAAGATTTCTCTAGTTGATTGCAACTCTCGTGTCCGAATTGCACCTTTTTTCGTGGTGCAAACAACAATGGATTCAAGCTAAATTTGACATGAACAAAGACAACACTAAAAGAGGACAAATGATGCTCCAATACTTTGGAATCCGAGCCAAAAACTTTTATTTTTGTGCCTAGCCTTCTTGGAGTCATTAAGGTGACTAATAGTGTTCTTACTCACTAATTAGGGTATATTAACATATAAACACCTTATAAAAATATGAAAAAGTACTTATAATTCATTATTAATCATGTTATGGCACATATATAAGCTTAGGTTGATTTGGGTTTAATTTATAAATCTCAAAATTTAAGGGATTAAGGAAAAACCAAATTTCTTTAGTGTTTTGGTCTTGTTTGGTTGTTTCAGTTGTTGGGTATGTTAAGACATTGACTAAAAATGCCAAGATGGATGCAAAAGCCGTCGAATGGCAAAATGGGACATAAAAAACTCTTTTGGGTTTTTACAGGTTTCAGTTCGACTAAGGTCGGTTTGACTAGATTGAGCGGAGCTAACATCATAGAGTTGGCACAAAACTTAGAGGGGATGATGATTGGGAAGTTCCCAAGAGGCTATAGGCCAAATGCAAAGTCGTTTGGAGTTATAGAAATCAAGTTATGGCAATTACAATTTCGGTTCGGCTAGGGGAGATTGACTCGGTTCGGCTAGGAGAAAGATGGAAGCAGGTGTAAGGAGCAGATAAAAGGATTTTTGGTTCGGTGTTCGAGCCTGGGGATCAACTTAATTAAGTGATCAAGCTTCAGATCAAACGAATCCAGATCAACTCTATCAATTCAGAGGAAGAGACCAAATTCGGGTCGACTTAGTCGACCCGAATGTGGTAACCTAAGCCTAGATCGATATAGTCGATCCACGTTTGGCAAAGCGGGTTTGGCTTGACATGTCGAGTTGGAGGTGGTGTAACAACCCAGGAATTTTCGGCCCTGGAAATCGACATAAATACCTTTACTATAACTCATGCCGACCATCCAAACACCAAAAAATACCGGAACGTTATTAGAAAGAATTTAGAGGGTGAGATAAGAAAGAAAGAAATATAAGAATAGAAGAAGAAGAACCAACCCAACACAGAATCAGAGTCTCACATCGCAGTGGAACAAAATATAATACAGAAATAAAACTTTATTAAGAGCTTTAAAAATACTTACAATATCAGAGTACATCTCACAATGGGATAGTTATAATAACCTGTTCACATATACAACACACAGCGGAATGGTAGCTATATAATATCATACATCTGAACATCTCCAGCTCGTCTCTGGACTTCACAGCATTCGATAACCTGAACCTATACACCCCGGGCTAACCCGAGCATTTACAAAACACCAGGTCAGTCTGGTGAACCAGAGTGAGAAAAACTCGCACAGTATTAAGGGTATCACACAACCTGATTTTAAAGTTAAAATCTTTCAAAGAAAAGGATAATCGTAAGACCAAATCCACACATAAATACGAACAGTTTGTACCTTACGATAACCCAAAACCATTTTGAAGTCAATATCTTGTCTGATATTATAATAATGTCTAAATACAAGTAAATAGAATCTAGTAGAATGCTTGCATCTCACGCTCTACATATATAGTATACAATCAAAACCGCGGGCGTTTATTGGAAATTGGATTCTGACTATGACAAGGTATGGGACCACCTGCCGATAGTGTATCTCTAGAGACGAATACACTGGGTTCAAACAAGAACGTCTTTTGTAACACCCCTAAGTCCCACATCGTAAAATCCTGTGTGAAGTGGGTACTTATATAGTAAAGCCCATCTCTTTACGCCGAGGCCTTTTGAAGAACAAAACCCCATACCTATACGGTGGCTAAGTTGGGGACAATATCTTACGTGAACGGAGGTGCGGGCTGTTACAGTGGTATCAGAGCCAATACCCAGCCGGAATTGTGGCTCCTGTGTGGACCACAGCGCCTGGGTGAGGTGTTTGTGAGCCAACGGGGACGTTGGGCTCTGTAGGAGGGGAGAATGTAACACCCCTAAGTCCCACATCGTAAAAGCCTGTGTGAAGTGGGTACTTATATAGTAAAGCTGAGACGACCCGAAATCCCGTTCTCACGGAAACAAGGGTTATCTTTGGAATATAACACAGAAACATATAATAGCAGAACAGAATTAAATAAATACACCAGATATGAACAACAAAATATACTGGATAAAATTAATCATCAGAGTTACACAGTATACAGGATCTTACTTAGTACAAATACAGTTCAGCTATACATAAATGTCTACAGCGGAAATAAACAAAATATGTACAATAGGAGCTGAACAGCATAAAAAGAAATAAATGATAGAAACCATCTTCAGCTCCAGCTATCCAGAAAGAACCAGCTAAACCTGAATACAAGGCTGCCCATGTAGAAAAAGGGGCACCCGAGTTTGAAAGTGAAACAAAGTACGAGTCAGTCATGGGACTAGTATGAGAAATCCACTCAACACATATATAATTAGCAAATCACAGGACCACGCCACTTTCATGGAACGGGTTTACTCCATTGGATTGCCAGTGCTTTAAAACAAATCTTTCTTTTAAACATCGCTATGCTCTTTATAAAAATGAAGCCATTATAAGACTCAGTTCCCATCACACAATGCAACGCAAACCGGAGGATAGAGTTTTACCTTATAATAGCCAAAATATGCTTGATACGAATAAAACAAAGGCATTTGATATTATTGCTAGTGTTCATATGTTTCGAAAACAATTTCAAATCATAACTATCAATCATAGACGACATGAGCGTCCCATGCCACTATGTCGCCAAATATATATATACAATTGAAATCGCACGATCACGTATTTGGAAATCGGATTTCCGTCATGAACCAAGGCAAAAGATAGTCCTTACCGAATTCGTGACTCTCTAGCCCGAGCCACAGGCAAGCGCGCAGGCAAGCCTTTAGATCGTCAGGGCCGGTCCACCGATGTGGATTATTATGCCTGAACAATACGTTTCCCCGCCCTTTGGGGCGTAAACGAGCCAACGAATGACTCCATCGGACCCGGATCGTCCGATCAAACCGAGGCACCTCGCAACAGCAACAACCACATAGGTGAAAAGTATATAAATGTCAGGGCTGGTAGGTCACTGACAACACCCTAGCTAGAAAGAAACGCATGCCCTCCCTGAGGTCCTTCTCCCGTTTTAGGTTCATACCGGGGTGTGAGGCTCGCGAATTCACGTTATACACAAAGCTACGCCACACAGGCGGTGCTTTGATCATCACCACAAGACTTTGCTTTTCAACAGAAGCCCTGATCACTGCATCTTAGCATGCCACACAGGCAATTCATGCCATGCGACTGATGTCCATCGATATACAACCTCTGAGCTCGTGCGTCTCAGAGAAGGGCGTTAAGCAAAAGAATAAATTCTCCGCCGCCAAGCAGATGTATATTTAACAGAAATCAATCAACACAGAATAAATTCCAATGTCAGACACACAATCCATTTACAAGTCCGTTCTGGGTCTGAACGAAGCCGGAGGCACTAAATACCTCGCAAACCCTTCGATCACCACGTACGTTTGGACGATCACCACTCATTATCCATATTTCGGGATGCCTCCCAATCAGGACCTCGGTTACCATCCAAACGAGGTGAAGATCTCCGGTCATCGACCATCGTCTTCATCTTCGACTTTCAATCGTCGGTCAATTATTTGAAATGAGAATTAACTCGGCCTTCTCAAATAATTCACGTATATTTAGAATTTCAAATCAATTTATTTCAATGGTTAAATTATTCGACAACACCACTTGTGTTCTTTTAATGTAATTTTCACACCAAACACATTCAACCATCAAAAGCCACATAAATCGAACAAATTCAGTTTATTTCTATCCCATATCGCTTATGATATTTTATAACTATTTATCGCTATTTTTATTTGTTTTAAAATAGCCATTTTTTTCTAAACGACGCTTCGGGCCATAAGGCGGCCGTGGCGCTGTTTTTCTTCAGATTTGATTTACACCTATCTGAAAATTTAACTGTTGGATCTTCACAAAATTTACATCATTAGAAAGGTCTTTTCAAAACGAATCCAACGGTTCCAGTTTCGGGAAAATCCGACGGTCGGATCTCCCGGTACAATCGTTTGAAATTTCGATTTCAAAATACGAACTGCGGCGTCGTTATTCGATTAAATATATAATTATATTTATATATATATAAATATAATCGCTTCTGGCGCTGTTTTTCTTCAGATTTGAATTAAACATTCCAGACAATCCAACCGTTGGATTTTTACAAGGTTGGTGCCGTTGGAAAGATTATTCCAAGGCGAACCCGACGGTTGAGGTTTCGGGAAAATCCAATGGTCGGATTTCCCGCACTAGTCGTTTGAAACCACGGTTTCAAAATACGAACTGCACGGCCTCGTTTCGTTTTAATTTTATTTATATTTATATATTTATATAAATATAGTTCATTCAATGATTTCCATATCGTTTTCACTTCAAATATTTTTCTAACACCTTAAAATTTTGGAAAATTTCGCCATAACCTCCCCTGCACCGGGAGCATCGGGAAATCGAAAATAGCGTTCCCGGTCCTTCTAATCTCAAAAAGAAAAAGAAAAAGCCAAGCGGCTAGCCAACAGGCTCAAAAAATCATCACCCAAACAAAACAGTAAATGTGTACCTATTTGTCGGGCACAAAATTTTATTCCTCTTCTCTAGCCCCTTTGCTATAACCTGTTCAATAAATATGCATGTACATATATATACAGTTCTTATCATTTATCATTTTCTATTCAACTTCATATTTGATTTCTATTTGGTTTAAAAGCACCATTCATTCTAATGTTACATAAATAGGCGCAAATCATTTCATTAGCTAATTAATGAATATTTCAACTCATATATGTTTATTTTGAACAAGTGGCTATTTTTAACACTTCACATTTCAACGATTTATGCATACAATAAAAATGTGATTTTTATTGTAAAACAATTCATTTCAAAACACTATTTTTCTATACAGTTCATGTTGGTGATAAAAATGGGATTTTTATCATAAAACAATTTCTTTTAAAACAAGGTTATTTTACACAGTTCATATAGTCGATAAAAAGATGATTTTTATTATCAAACAATTTATTTCAAAATATGAATACCATTCAACACATGAATTTCTAATCAACGAATGAATATCAATTCAACACATGAATGTTTTCTACTCAATGGATAAATATAGTTTAAGCATATGAAAATAATTCAAACACACGAATATTATTTCAAATTTCGGCAGCATAACGGCAGGGTAGTTAAACCGGGACCGTCCCTAGTACGGCTCCTCGCTCTACCTTAAAACCTCGCGGTTTTTGACAATGGGGGTCATGCATCTAGTTCGCACGCAGGCGGCATGTATATATTTATTTCATTTCCACAAACTAATCCTATGTGGTTTCAACCAAATATTTCTCAATCACAAATGGGTATTTTTCAACCAAAATCAACCAATATCAATCACAAACAATCCCAAACAATCATTCGCTATCAATCAATTTTCACAACAATTTCAACCAATAAATATCGTCCATGGTTTGTGGACGAGGGGCGTATATATATATATATATATAGATATATATTTATATATAGCAATTCACTTTCATTTCACACATATATAATATTTTTAAATCAGAAATCTCACCAATAGCTATCCAACTGCTACGACTCTTCTTCGCCAATCTCTCTTTCTGTCGCTTTGTTGCCCGTATTCTCTACATATGTAAAAAATCGAATTTTTACTATGTTATTCAATATATAAAAATTATATTTTTAATATAAAGATTATATTTTTAATATTCCTATGATGTAAAAAATTATATTTTTATTGCTTTAAAAATATAAAAATCATACCTTACTTCTTCTACTCAATAAAAATTCCGTCTTTTCTATTTTTAAAAATATGATCTTTTCTTTTCTACAAATCTGATCTTTTTAAAGTTTAAACCTTTTCCTTTTAACTTAAAATTAAAATCGGTTTAAAGTTCAAATCTTTTTCTTATTACTTAAAATTAAAATCAGTTTTACATTCTTTTTCTTATTACTTAAAATTAAAATCAGTTTTACATTCTTTTTTAAAAAAAAATCAGTTTTAAATCTTTATAAAATTCAGTTTTAAATCCTTTTAAAAATCGGTTTTAAAACCTAAAAAAACAAACAGTATTTAAACTTTAAAAAAAAAAGCAGCATCCTTTTCTTAAGAAAATAAAATCAGAATTAAAATAAAAATAAAATAAATAAATAAAAAAACTTACAGAGAGGGGGGGGGGGGTTTCCGCAGTTCGTCAGAGAGGAGGCGAAGTCTGGCTTCGAGGAGGCGGCTCGCGAAATGGGGCGTCGCGGTTTTTGGTTCGAACAGGGAGGAGAGGTGAACGGGGGAGAAGGAGAGAGGGGGAAGACGATCGGAGGTGGCTGGAGCTTGGTGGAGGTGGTCGTGGGCGGTGCTTGGTGGAGGCGGTCGTCGATAGTTTTTAGTTTTTTTTTTCTTTTGAAATTACAATGAACGGGGGGGGGGGGGGGGGGCAGAAAGAAAGATAAAGGGGGGAGAAATTAAAATTATTTTTATTATTTTATTATTTAATTTTTCAACAAAAAGTTGACTTTTACATACGACCTCGAAACGAGGCCTACCGCCTGTCGTCCATAGCGTTTTACCCCCATTCCGAACACAATGGGATATGTATCGCAAGCTGATTTGATCGTTACAATCAGTTTCCGTTGAATTTACATTTAAATCATTATATTGAATTTTAAACGTACTTTTCAAATTACCGGGGTCACATACTAACTAGAAAAATTCTCGAAAAATATTTTCCAGCTTCGTATTGACGATACGGTCCTAACAAAACTAGTTTCGTCGAATTCTGAGGCCGCTGGAAAAATGGCCAATTTCCAGTCGATTAAAATCAACTAAAACTGGTCAAACGCGTTTTCCTTTGCCACGCTCACATATTGATTCGAAAAATTATGAAATTTGAAACCCAGCAATAATTTGACACTGCGGATCCAACAAAAGTGGTTTCGTCGAAATCCGAGGTCGTTTGCAAAATGTCCATTTTTAAGGGCCTGAATTCCATAGCGACTATTCAGAATTTTCAACTGGTCATATCTTTTGATTCCCGCTATCAAATTTCGATTCGTCGGATTCGTTAAAAAGATATTCACTAATAGATTTAAATATTTCTGGTTTCACTAAAATCCGGATTGTTTTGCACCCGTTACAGTCCGACAAAGTTTGAATTCAATTTTTGAAACTGCCACGCCATTTCAGGCCTTGTTCATAATTATAATTAATTATATTCGTTTTCAATTGTCGATTCAAACTTAGTTTTCATCGCCATTATTTAAAATATTTAAAATAAATATTTAAAATCCATTATTTTAGCCAATTTAAAAATTTTAAATTGGTTCAGATTTTCTGGGTCGTTACAATCTCCCCCACTTAAAACTTTTCGTCCCCGAAAAGGAACAAAGTCGAAAGTGGTTTGATAAATCTACAATCACACAACACAACAACCAATCCAATTGTTGTTAACCTTCAAAAATATACTAATCTATTTTCATACTCCTTAAAAATCATTCAGACCACATAATTTAAAGAGTATATCTATGAAAAGAAAATATCAATAGAGTAGAGAATTGAATGGTAATGCAAAGTAGGGTAAATGTACCTTGCACCGGAGTCAATCAGAGATATCTACTCGGCACCTAGGATAGGCTTTCTGAATGCTCTCCTCAGTTTCCCAAGTACAATCTCGCGGATCTCCACTCCATTGCACTTTGACTAAGCGAACCTTCTTGTTCCTCAGCTCTTTGGTTTCTTTGCCGATAATCTTTAGCGGCTCTCGCCTCACAGCTAATTCTGGAGTAATTTCAATATCCTGCTGAGCTGCTTCTTCCACGATCAAGTCTGGATCATGAACGTGCTTTCGAAGTTGAGATATATGAAATACATCATGCACTCCAGGCAACCAGTCAGGCAGTTTGACCCTATAAGCGAGAGTCCCAATCCGTTCCAGAATAGGAAACGGACCAATGAATTTGGGTGCCAACTTTCCAGTTTTACCGAACCGGATAACTCCTCTCATCGGCGATACTTTCAAATATACATAGTCGCCAACTTCAAAGGATATATCTCTTCTTCTTCTATCGGCATAGCTCTTTTGTCGGCTTTGAGCGGCGAGTAATCGCTTTTTGATAAAATCGACTTTGTCGGCAGCTTCTCGAATCATATCAGGACCCAACACAAGTCTATTTCCAGGCTCGACCCAACAAGCAGGAGATCGGCACGGTCTACCATATAATGCTTCGAATGGCGACATTGTCAGATTCGCCTGGTAGCTGTTGTTATAAGAGAATTCAGCCAAATGCAGATGGTCTTCCCATGATCCACCGAAATCTAGAACACAAGCCCGCAATAGATCTTCTAAAATGCGATTCACCCTCTCAGTCTGACCGTCTGTCTGAGGATGATAAGCGGTGCTCAAGTTTAGCTTTGTTCCCAGCTCGACTTGAAATGCTTCCCAGAATTTACTAGTGAATATTGTATCTCTATCACTGACTATACTGAGCGGCACTCCATGTAGTCTAACTATTTCCCTGAAGTATATCTGCACCAGACTCTGAGCAGTTCTGTTTGATCTGACAGGTATGAAATGGGCGGTCTTCGTGAAACGATCTACGATCACCCAAATACTGTCATTTCCTTTTCTGGTCCTGGGCAGACCATCAATGAAATCCATAGAAATATGCTCCCACTTCCAACCAGGAACTTCCAGTGGTTGTAATAATCCAGCCAATTTCTGCTGGTCGCTTTTGACTAGCTGGCAAGTAGGGCATCGACTCACATATATCGAGATGTCTCTTTTTAACGACTTCCACCAGAATGAGCGTTTGATGTCGTTATACATTTTATTCACACCTGGATGGATACTGAGCTTAGATTTGTGACACTCATCAAGCACCTCTCTTCTTAATTCAGGAATATCTGGAACGCAAATTCGCCCTTCTAACCTCAGAATCCCTTCGCTGTCTAGCTGGAAATCCGAAGCATTGCCTTCACGAATTCGCCGACTTATCCCTTTGATAAATTGGTCGTCTTCTTGGAGAGCCGATATCTTCTCAATTAACGAAGTCGCAATGATGAAACTGGCGATCATCTCATTCTTTCGGCTTAACGCATCGGCTACGACATTGGCTTTCCCTGGAGTATATATAATTTCAAAGTCATATGCTGCAAGAAACTCCAGCCAACGCTGCTGCCTCAAATTCAAGTCCTTCTGAGTGAACAGATACTTTAACGACTGGTGATCTGTAAACAGCTCAAATCTCTCGCCCAGAAGATAGTGTCTCCAGATTTTCAAAGAGAATATGATAGCCAATAACTCAAGATCATGAGTTACATAGTTTTTCTCGTGCGGCTTCAGTTGACGGCTAGCATAAGCAATTACTTGGCCCCTTTGCATTAACACTGCACCAAGGCCTTCTCTAGAAGCATCCGTCCAGACTTTTAGATCCTGGTTGCCATCGATAATGGTTAACACTGGAGCAGTTGTTAATCTCAACTTTAGCTCTTCAAAAGCTTCCTCACTCTCTTGAGTCCATTTGAATTTAGAATGCTTCTTTGTAAGCTTCGTTAAGTGACCAGATATCCTCGAAAAGTCTTTAACGAACTTTCGGTAATAGCTAGCCAATCCGAGAAAACTGCGGACTTCAGTGGGAGTACTGGGCTGTTTCCAATTCTGAATAGCTGTGATTTTGCTTGGATCCACAGCGATTCCATCTTTCGATACAACGTGGCCCAGAAATTTCACTTTATCTTGCCAGAATATACACTTGGAAAATTTTGCTTTCAATACATTTCTCCTGAGGATTTCTAACACTTGTTCCAAATGTTTTTCATGCTCGGCCTTTGATTTAGAGAAGATTAGAATATCATCAATAAAAACCAGAACAAATTTATTCAATACTCCCCTAAATACTCGGTTCATTAGATCGACGAAGTAAGCTGGAGCGTTACATAAGCCGAACGGCATTACTAACCACTCGTAGAATAAGTCGGGGCCTCTGAACGCTGTCATTGGAACACACTCTTCGGCAATTCGAAGTTGATGGAATCCTGTAGCTAGGTCCATTCGTGAGAATACTTGTGCTCCATTTAATCGATCTAACAAATCATCAATCTGCGGCAATGGATACTTGTTCTTTATTGTCTGTTTGTTCAAACCACAATAATCCACATATAGACGTAGAGTACCGTCAGATTTTGGGACAAACACCACTACTGCACCCCAATCAGAGAAACTATGCCTGATCAGACCTTTCCATACTAGCTGTCGTGTTTGATTGTCTAATTCCTCCTTCTCTTTCAAGGACATTCTTCGAATAGCGTGAACTACCGGTCTTGCATTGGGAATTAAAGAAATTTTGAAATCTATTTCTCTCTGCGGAGGTAAGCGAACAACTTCTTCGAACACATCTGCATAGTTTTTGACGACATGAATGTCTTTTCTGGTCGTCTCTAAGCTTTAATGCTTCGAAGATTTTCTCAGCCGAACGAATCCAAGCTTGTGTCTTCATAATTGCTTCTTCACCCGAAAAGGGTTTTCCACCCAGATTTCTATATTTCATATATAGAGCTTCTATATCCGGGTCAGTATTACTTCTTCTGGTTCTAGCACTCATTTTCTAGTTCTTCTGCAAATAGCAGATCAAGTGTCAGGTCACAGAAAAGGTATTTTAAAATATAGAAACACATACTTCAAATGTAAATGTGTCTATCAAGGTGTAATTTCATTCTGCTTTACTCATACTAGGATATTACTGATCCTATCTGTATTGAGTTACCCTTCCTAGAACACTACTGGTTCTATTTCTGACGAGTTCGTTCAAATGTTATATTCCAGAACTAAGCATAACCTAAGCTCCGATACCACGTTGAGACGACCCGAAATCCCGTTCTCACGGAAACAAGGGTTATCTTTGGAATATAACACAGAAACATATAATAGCATAACAGAATTAAATAAATACACCAGATATGAACAACAAAATATACTGGATAAAATTAATCATCAGAGTTACACAGTATACAGGATCTTACTTAGTACAAATACAGTTCAGCTATACATAAATGTCTACAGCGGAAATAAACAAAATATGTACAATAGGAGCTGAACAGCATAAAAAGAAATAAATGATAGAAACCATCTTCAGCTCCAGCTATCCAGAAAGAACCAGCTAAACCTGAATACAAGGTTGCCCGTGTAGAAAAAGGGGCACCCGAGTTTGAAAGTGAAACAAACTACGAGTCAGTCATGGGACTGGTATGAGAAATCCACTCAACACATATATAATTGGCAAATCACAGGACCACGCCACTTTCGTGGAACGGGTTTACTCCATTGGATTGCCAGTGCTTTAAAACAAATCTTTCTTTTAAACATCGCTATGCTCTTTATAAAAATGAAGCCATTATAAGACTCAGTTCCCATCACACAATGCAACGCAAACCGGAGGATAGAGTTTTACCTTATAATGGCCAAAATATGCTTGATACGAATAAAACAAAGGCATTTGATATTATTGCTAGTGTTTATATGTTTCGAAAACAATTTCAAATCATAACTATCAATCATAGACGACATGAGCGTCCCATGCCACTATGTCGCCAAATATATATATACAATTGAAACCGCACGATCACGTATTTGGAAATCGGATTTCCGTCATGAACCAAGGCAAAAGATAGTCCTTACCGAATTCGTGACTCTCTAGCCCGAGCTACAGGCAAGCGCGCAGGCAAGCCTTTAGATCGTCAGGGCCGGTCCACCGATGTGGATTATTATGCCTGAACAATACGTTTCCCCGCCCTTTGGGGCGTAAACGAGCCAACGAATGACTCCATCGGACCCGGATCGTCCGATCAAACCGAGGCGCCTCGCAACAGCAACAACCACATAGGTGAAAAGTATATAAATGTCAGGGCTGGTAGGTCACTGACACCACCCTAGCTAGAAAGAAAAGCATGCCCTCCCTGAGGTCCTTCTCCCGTTTTAGGTTCATACCGGGGTGTGAGGCTCGCGAATTCACGTTATACACAAAGCTATGCCACATAGGCGGTGCTTTGATCATCACCACAAGACTTTGCATTTCAACAGAAGCCCTGATCACTGCATCTTAGCATGCCACACAGGCAATTCATGCCATGCGACTGATGTCCATCGATATACAACCTCTAAGCTCGTGCGTCTCAGAGAAGGGCATTAAGCAAAAGAATAAATTCTCCGTCGCCAAGCAGATGTATATTTAACAGAAATCAATCAACACAGAATAAATTCCAATGTCAGACACACAGTCCATTTACAAGTCCGTTCTGGGTCTGAACGAAGCCGGAGGCACTAAATACCTCGCAAACCCTTCGATCACCACGTACGTCTGGACGATCACCACTCATTATCCATATTTCGGGATGCCTCCCAATCAGGACCTCGGTTACCATCCAAACGAGGTGAAGATCTCCGGTCTTCGACCATCGTCTTCATCTTCGACTTTCAATCGTCGGTCAATTATTTGAAATGAGAATTAACTCGGCCTTCTCAAATAATTCACGTATATTTAGAATTTCAAATCAATTTATTTCAATGGTTAAATTATTCGACAACACCACTTGTGTTCTTTTAATGTAATTTTCACACCAAACACATTCAACCATCAAAAGCCACATAAATCGAACAAATTCAGTTTATTTCTATCCCATATCGCTTATGATATTTTATAACTATTTATCGCTATTTTTATTTGTTTTAAAATAGCCATTTTTTTCTAAACGACGCTTCGGGCCATAAGGCGGCCGTGGCGCTGTTTTTCTTCAGATTTGATTTACACCTATCTGAAAATTTAACTGTTGGATCTTCACAAAATTTACATCATTAGAAAGGTCTTTTCAAAACGAATCCAACGGTTCCAGTTTCGGGAAAATCCGACGGTCGGATCTCCCGGTACAATCGTTTGAAATTTCGATTTCAAAATACGAACTGCGGCGTCGTTATTCGATTAAATATATAATTATATTTATATATATATAAATATAATCGCTTCTGGCGCTGTTTTTCTTCAGATTTGAATTAAACATTCCAGACAATCCAACCGTTGGATTTTTACAAGGTTGGTGCCGTTGGAAAGATTATTCCAAGGCGAACCCGACGGTTGAGGTTTCGGGAAAATCCAATGGTCGGATTTCCCGCACTAGTCGTTTGAAACCACGGTTTCAAAATACGAACTGCACGGCCTCGTTTCGTTTTAATTTTATTTATATTTATATATTTATATAAATATAGTTCATTCAATGATTTCCATATCGTTTTCACTTCAAATATTTTTCTAACACCTTAAAATTTTGGAAAATTTCGCCATAACCTCCCCTGCACCGGGAGCATCGGGAAATCGAAAATAGCGTTCCCGGTCCTTCTAATCTCAAAAAGAAAAAGAAAAAGCCAAGCGGCTAGCCAACAGGCTCAAAAAATCATCACCCAAACAAAACAGTAAATGTGTACCTATTTGTCGGGCACAAAATTTTATTCCTCTTCTCTAGCCCCTTTGCTATAACCTGTTCAATAAATATGCATGTACATATATATACAGTTCTTATCATTTATCATTTTCTATTCAACTTCATATTTGATTTCTATTTGGTTTAAAAGCACCATTCATTCTAATGTTACATAAATAGGCGCAAATCATTTCATTAGCTAATTAATGAATATTTCAACTCATATATGTTTATTTTGAACAAGTGGCTATTTTTAACACTTCACATTTCAACGATTTATGCATACAATAAAAATGTGATTTTTATTGTAAAACAATTCATTTCAAAACACTATTTTTCTATACAGTTCATGTTGGTGATAAAAATGGGATTTTTATCATAAAACAATTTCTTTTAAAACAAGGTTATTTTACACAGTTCATATAGTCGATAAAAAGATGATTTTTATTATCAAACAATTTATTTCAAAATATGAATACCATTCAACACATGAATTTCTAATCAACGAATGAATATCAATTCAACACATGAATGTTTTCTACTCAATGGATAAATATAGTTTAAGCATATGAAAATAATTCAAACACACGAATATTATTTCAAATTTCGGCAGCATAACGGCAGGGTAGTTAAACCGGGACCGTCCCTAGTACGGCTCCTCGCTCTACCTTAAAACCTCGCGGTTTTTGACAATGGGGGTCATGCATCTAGTTCGCACGCAGGCGGCATGTATATATTTATTTCATTTCCACAAACTAATCCTATGTGGTTTCAACCAAATATTTCTCAATCACAAATGGGTATTTTTCAACCAAAATCAACCAATATCAATCACAAACAATCCCAAACAATCATTCGCTATCAATCAATTTTCACAACAATTTCAACCAATAAATATCGTCCATGGTTTGTGGACGAGGGGCGTATATATATATATATATAGATATATATTTATATATAGCAATTCACTTTCATTTCACACATATATAATATTTTTAAATCAGAAATCTCACCAATAGCTATCCAACTGCTACGACTCTTCTTCGCCAATCTCTCTTTCTGTCGCTTTGTTGCCCGTATTCTCTACATATGTAAAAAATCGAATTTTTACTATGTTATTCAATATATAAAAATTATATTTTTAATATAAAGATTATATTTTTAATATTCCTATGATGTAAAAATTATATTTTTATTGCTTTAAAAATATAAAAATCATACCTTACTTCTTCGACTCAATAAAAATTCCATCTTTTCTATTTTAAAAAATATGATCTTTTCTTTTCTACAAATCTGATCTTTTTAAAGTTTAAACCTTTTCCTTTTAACTTAAAATTAAAATCGGTTTAAAGTTCAAATCTTTTTCTTATTACTTAAAATTAAAATCAGTTTTACATTCTTTTTCTTATTACTTAAAATTAAAATCAGTTTTACATTCTTTTTTAAAAAAAATTCAGTTTTAAATCTTTATAAAATTCAGTTTTAAATCCTTTTAAAAATCGGTTTTAAAACCTAAAAAAAACAAACAGTATTTAAACTTTTAAAAAAAAAACAGCATCCTTTTCTTAAGAAAATAAAATCAGAATTAAAATAAAAATAAAATAAATAAATAAAAAAACTTACAGAGAGGGGGGGGGGGTTTCCGCAGTTCGTCGGAGAGGAGGCGAAGTCTGGCTTCGAGGAGGCGGCTCGCGAAATGGGGCGTCGCGGTTTTTGGTTCGAACAGGGAGGAGAGGTGAACGGGGGAGAAGGAGAGAGGGGGAAGACGATCGGAGGTGGCTGGAGCTTGGTGGAGGTGGTCGTGGGCGGTGCTTGGTGGAGGCGGTCGTCGATAGTTTTTAGGTTTTTTTTTTCTTTTGAAATTACAATGAACGGGGGGGGGGGGGGGCAGAAAGGAAGATAAATGGGGGAGAAATTAAAATTATTTTTATTATTTAATTTTTCAACAAAAAGTTGACTTTTACATACGACCTCGAAACGAGGCCTACCGCCTATCGTCCATAGCGTTTTACCCCCATTCCGTACACAATGGGATATGTATCGCAAGCTGATTTGATCGTTACAATCAGTTTCCGTTGAATTTACCTTTAAATCATTATATTGAATTTTAAACGTACTTTTCAAATTATCGGGGTCACATACTAACTAGAAAAATTCTCGAAAAATATTTTCCAGCTTCGTATTGACGATACGGTCCTAACAAAACTAGTTTCGTCGAATTCTGAGGCCGTTGGAAAAATGGCCAATTTCCAGTCGATTAAAATCAACTGAAACTGGTCAAACGCGTTTTCCTTTGCCACGCTCACATATTGATTCGAAAAATTATGAAATTTGAAACCTAGCAATAATTTGACACTGCGGATCCAACAAAAGTGGTTTCGTCGAAATCCGAGGTCGTTTGCAAAATGTCCATTTTTAAGGGCCTGAATTCCATAACGACTATTTAGAATTTTCAACTGGACATATCTTTTGATTCCCGCTATCAAATTTCGATTCGTCGGATTCGTTAAAAAGATATTCACTAACAGATTTAAATATTTCTGGTTTCACTAAAATCCGGATTGTTTTGCACCCGTTACAGTCCGACAAAGTTTGAATTCAATTTTTGAAACTGCCACGCCATTTCAGGCCTTGTTCATAATTATAATTAATTATATTCGTTTTCAATTGTCGATTCAAACTTAGTTTTCATCGCCATTATTTAAAATATTTAAAATAAATATTTAAAATCCATTATTTTAGCCAATTTAAAAATTTTTAATTGGTTCAGATTTTCTGGGTCGTTACAAAAGCCTATCTCTTTACGCCGAGGCCTTTTGAAGAACAAAACCCCATACCTATACGGTGGCTAAGTTGGGGACAATATCTTACGTGAACGGAGGTGTGGGCTGTTACATCTTGCAACCCGGCCCACACATGACCGACCACTCATTTCGCTTGAGTGTATCGAATGTATATCACCAACGGTGGTAGCTAGCCACCGTTTCCCGAAAAGGGACAGCATTGAGATAGGTTAGAGAAGCAAATAAGATTTTCTCTAGATAGGTGATTATACACCCTAATGGGAGCGAACCACATAGCCATGCTGCCTGCCCGATTTTTATCATTTATCGATTGTGAGGCTTGAGGCCAGAATTTACTTTGAAACATTTCATCGCCATTGACTTTAAATGCCACATTGTCAAATCCACTAGATATCGCTAATTGACATCCACAAAAATACCCTAGTTGGGAGCTAACCAACTATGGCACGTTTGGAGAAATCAACGTATGCGATCCTTTTGGAAATACTCTGTCAGACATCCGTCCATACAAGTCATCCAGGAACAGGATGAACCGAAGGCACTCTCCTACTGCATCTCATATAGGAATCACCCCAGGGATCAGTAGCGAGTAGTCCTTGCAACCCGTAGATTTCAACCACGACAGAACCACAGTTTATCTCTGGCCACTAAACCGGAGGTTAGTAGCGGTTCTTCCGTTTATGAATATCTATGGTCTTCAATGCTCTATCTCGATCATCTTCTGATCTCTTCACGTATTTGTTGGTCGGATGGTTTTCGAATATGAATTCGATCCCGGTCTTTCCATACCAACAATCATATTGGGTAGATTTGATAGTCGGTGATTTAACTATCAAAATAAACAATGTTACAATCATGACAAACCAGTGAGTTCACTGGTTTAATATTTAGCACCACTTGGCCTTTTAATTAAACAAATGTAAATTTAACCTCTTAAATATTTTGATATTATAGATATAACTTTCTCGCTTCTTATTTTACATAATATTATTCTTTAAAGAACTCATTACATTACTTAGGATAATCCTATATTATATTCAGTTTTCACATTTCACTTTCAAAACATTAGCCATATTATTATATAATATTTGGAAATCATTTCAACTTATTTCTCGTAAAATAACATTACGAAATATCTTCTATTTCATTACCTGAAAACAATAACCAACACTTATTTTTATAGAATAAAAATCAACTTTACGTCTCCTTTCTAATTCGAAGATACTGTTACACAACCCCTTTTTCTTTCCCTTTTCACTTTGGAATTCTCACTATATATTTTCCAAATCTTCATTACTAATGTTGCGTTATTATCTCTATAATGAAATAATAAACTTTACTAATCTCTTTTACCATTACAACTTATATCGTCCTCAGATAATCCCGAAGTCGTTCAAGTTGGGGTATTTTAGTTACCTCTCAGACCTTGATCAACAACGTTCATACCTTAAGATTGTAATCCAAAACCAATACTTCATTCCAATCTCAAGTCAAATTCCATTTAACTATTATATTTAAAAATACGATTTCAAAACCCTTCTTTCTTAATTCAATAATTAGCAACTTCTTTATAAAACACCACTTTTTACCCTTTTCCCTTTTTAAACCATTTCATTAGATTAATTCAAAACAAACAAATTAAATAACCAACCCCAGTTAAGCCGGTTGACTTAGTCAACTCCCAACACGGTTATCACATTAACCGATTCCAATTTATTCTCCCTTTAAATTAATTAATATAATTAATCTAAATAAATAATTCCATTTAATTGTTTTAAATAACCAATTTTCCAAATTTTAACCATTAAGGTAAATTTCTATTTCCATATTTATAAATCTGATTAATCTCAGAATTTACTTTGTAAAATCAATTAATAATTAATTATAAAAATAAATGTTTATTCCCTTTTTAATAAAGTTTTATTCAAAATAATATATTCCAAAATTCTATTTCTAGTTATAAAATAAATTTTATAACTTCGTCTCTATCGACTCACCCGACGGTGAATCAATATAAACAAAACGATTTACTTTTAGGCCATTTACTGCTGATTACTCAACCAATATAGCCCATTGGTTAAAACAAAACACATGTTGACTTTTCAGTCAATGATTACTACTAAAATCAATAACCCAATCATGACAGTTCATATATGATAATATGAAAATAAATAATATATTTGAGGAATCCAGTTGGATCCCACCAACCTGTTCTTCCCTGTATTCAAAACGGTTACCATAAACCAGATCATTCAATTCAAACAGATCAAACAATTCAAACCATTAAACACATTTATTTTATAAACGTGACCAACAAGGTAAGTTACCTTTATTGGAACCAATCGTTAGAATAACGATTTGGTATTTCACCGAAATTAAACGACGGTTTAATTCCATCGGTCGTATCAACAAATAAATATAATACTAGCAAACAGTCAACCATTACCAAATAGAGCACACAAAATAAAAACCCAATTTATATAAAATATAAATGGGAAAACTGAGTGAGTTTAACTCACCTTGAGTTGATTTTGTTGAAACGGTCTCGTCAAATTAAACAGTGTTTAATTTAACAGTAAATTTCAGCAGTTTCCAATCCTGTCCAAACTATTCCAGATTATGGGGTCCGTCACCACGATCGTAACGGAACTTGTTTCGTTCCATTCTGATAAGATTCGCACAATTTATTAGCATTTAAATATTAATGATTTAATTAATTTACTTAACCGTAAATTTTATAAATAACGTTAAACTAATCTAATTACATGCTTAAGAGAATATGGTCAGCACAGACTCTTCATCTCCTTCGATTCCATTTCTTTTCCATATACGACTCCTGTTCCTCGGAAAAACATTTAAGATTTAAGTTAATGAGAATTTTAATTAAATGATTACCTTAATTATCAAATTATGTCCTTACTTATATTTTTCTAAAATAACTACGTTAAGAAATAATTATGACCGATGCTTCCCTTTTTCTGATATCCTTCGTTCTTAATTGAACTGCTACCGATCCTCCATCCAACATTCATGTGACTACTCTTCAACTTTTTGAACTGCACTGGCCTGAGACAATTCATATTTTAATTATTAATTAAACTAATAAATTCTTAACCATGTATTAGTCAAATTAAATTTACTGTTGATAAGAAGATTTGGCCCGGTTATGCTAGTTGCTCATCATTCTCGTGTATTCACGGGATGGTCTTTTCTTTCCAGACTTTTTCTCAACTACTTGCTCACTAAAACTACTATTGTTCCTCTATGCCGTAGCCATACAGCTCATTCAAAGTTTTACCAAATCTTTTACTTCATTTTATGTTTCTCGTTCCCACCCTAGGAACTCACGCTCCACTAGTCCATCTCACTTGCCCTGTATAACTCTCGCTGCCAACCTTTCCTTTGACAACACCACTCACGGTATCCTTTTTACAGAAACCTCACCCCAACTTCAACAAGCCGTAACCGCTCTTCAACAATATTAACCCAAAAACCTCGGCTTGCCTTCAACCCTTCACCATCGCACCGAAGTTTGGGCACCGGAGCATCATTTTGTGGCTCCAGTCACCGCGCCCCAATCCGACTATCAGACCATCACCATGAATGAAAGACTATCTCCACCTTACCCTGGGTAAAGCTCGACGGAATTGGTGATTGTTTAGTTGGGTAGTTCGAACAAAAAAAGAATCATAGGAAATGGAGATCTGAGGTGAAATGTTTCGTGATTTATCAGGGAGAAAGCAGTTGGATACCATTCATTTTTTAAATTAAGCTGGCGGCGGAACTATAAGGGTGTACCACGAATGAATGTTTGACGGAAATTAGGGTTTGGAGAGGGTATATATAGGGTGCCGGAAAATAATATATTATTTAACGTAACTTCGCGGTAAAGTAGTTGATTAAAACCCCTACAAACGATCTCTGTCTACTAATAAAAAACTAACCTCGGTATAAAAAAGTATTCCGGACCCAATGGGACAAGTATCGTCGAAATCCGACATCGTTTGAAAAAAATACCTTTATAAAACTAGAAATAAACACGCATTTAATTTTTCCACAATCACTAGATAGATCAAATCAACTTGAAACCTTGCAATCCTATAATATTTCTTCAATACGAACCCAACGACACTAGTTTCGTCGCATTCTGAGACTGTTTCCTCGGTAGGCTATTTTTTACGCGCACTACAATGCCATTTCTGACACCAAATTTCCCGGTCTTCAAAAATAACAAACTATATACCTGTCCTGACTATAATCAATGATACGAACTCAACGGAAGTGATTTTGCGGCCTAATTCGATTGTCTGTTAAAGTTATACCCAAATAACCCTTTATTAAATTAGTTACGCGCTATAGAAATTGAACGGGCGTTTACGGCTGCCGTGGTCACATACGACATCGGTTTTCCATTCCATTCAACACCGTACAAGAACTTAATGATACGATTCCAATGAAACTGATTTCATCGAAATCTGAGACCGTTTGCAAAACGGCTATTTTAACGCATATATTTCAATAACGATTTCCATAGCGACTATTTCAAATTTTGATTTGGTCATAACTAACAAATTATAACACAAAATCTGAATTTTTCTATTTTATATGAAAATTATCATCAATACGGTCCCAATGTTTCTCGTTTCATAGAAATCCGACTTATATCGGATCCTGTATATCGAGTTGAAGTTCAAAACTCCATATTATGAACTGCCGCGCGATTCCGAGCTCGTTTAATATTATATAAATATATAACTTTAAAACTGCACTTTAAATAATGAATTAAATAATAAAATCCATTAATACACCAAATATAATATTTAAAATAAATAAAATGAATTAAATATTTGACGGACAAAATACGGGTAGTTACAGGTGGACTGATCTGGATATAAGAAAGGAAATGGATTCTTTAGGTTGATGTGTGGCATGGCATTACTTTGTGGTGATGATCACTCTCTTCTGAAGACCACGCTAGTATGACTAGCGAAAATCCAAGGTATGAGGGAGACCAACTGGGAGGGTTACTTGAGAAGTTTCCAACTGGGAATCGAATGAGTAGCCCCAAAGGTATACTTCATTGTGGAGAACGTATGCAAAGGAACTATTGGTGCATAAAGTCTAGGCAGGTGTTCGAGAAGAAGGGGTAGTGAATAGGTTGTCCATATGGGACCATGTCAGGTCTTCGTCTTCACATCGAAAGGCTTTCATGGTATCCACTTGGGTCATGTCGGACCCTTACCTTGAGATTATGCATGTCAGCATAACCTACTTCCTGGCCAGGTAGTGGCATGGATCCGAGAACTTTCAAGGCTAAGTGTTACCATACATCTAAAGCATTGAGTGAGTGAACGTGAGGATGCTGTTATGATTGTATGCTTGCTATCACTATGACACATACACTTCCATTTACACTTAGTATTGTGATTACCGTAGAGTAGTGTATATGATTATATGTGCTAACTCTTTGGATGCAGGACCAGTTCAGGTATGAGTTCTCATACTTATTATGTTACCCTTTTTAGTGATTGAGATATTATCGCTTACACCAGGCTTTGTATGACTTGGATTTTTATGTATTGCTTCCTATTACTTTGGGTACTCCTAAAAGAGAAGACTAGAGATAGGTTGGTATGCTCGAGTAGCTGTCCGAAGACAAGCAGGAGGCTTCCACCTATTATATATACTCTTATCATGGTTTATCTATGTTGATTACTACTTTGGACATTGTTAGTATGTTTTGTATAGAGACATTATTTTGGAGATGTTTCTACGTATGACTCATTGAATATCATGATGTAACGTGGATCTACTACTCTAATGTTTATGATTCAGTTTTTAGCTTATACATGATCTCGCAGGTTTTATATCATGTCCTATGTTATTAGTATATTTTTTTTCAATACGGTGCATAGACATACGTCATATTTTATTGGTTTTCTTATCTCAACCTTGATGATTGCCTTGTATCAGTTGAGCATTGTCACAGCACAATCCGTTGGGTGTTGACTAGTACAGAGCGGTTGTCATATTTGGTATCAGATCTTAGATTGTTCAAGTTAACCTAAGTGGGCAGTACCAGGGGATGAGTATACGTACACGATAGCATGTATTTGTAGTATTTTGGTTTTCAAAACCATATGTATGCTATTAGTATATACTTAAGGATGAAGTCGCACTACATATACACCATCAAGTAGGTCTCCTTGGAAAGACGGTTACTTGAATTCTTTCCCGATTGAAGGAAGAGTCATCAGGCAAGGTAAACTACTAGGAACTCCGCTTTAGAAGTCGAGGAAGGAGCTAGCCCGTAATCCAACAATGTCAGTACTCCTGATATGCAGATGATGTTTGTTGCTATCATAAGAGAGATGCTTAGAAACACATAAGGAGCCGCTCCAAATGTTGTTGAGGGTAGTGGTGCACTTATGTTGGTACCTAGGGTCGACTTTGCTAAGTTGAATAAGGATTTTACCAGTCTGGGTAGTAAATTGTTCCAAGAAACGGAGCTGACTATGGAGGTTCAGGATTGGGTTGATACCTATAAGTGCATCTTTGAAGATGTTAGACTATATTATACTACGGTTGGCTTCGTGTCAGCTTCAAAACAGGGCTATGAAATGGTGCAATGTCATTAAAACTGGTACTCCTAAGGACCAGTTTACTTGGATCAATTCAAAAACCTAATTCTATGGGATGTTTATTTTGGCTGCTCAAAAGTCGAAACTATTTCGGAAGTTTGCTAAGATAAAGAAAAATGGTAGAACTGTTTCTGAGTACGTTGGTGACATCGACGCTCTTTAAAAATATGGAATGACTTTTATCGTTACCGCTGAGAAGAAGAATGAAGAATTCACCACTGTCTTGGATAATTACTCAGGGGAGAGGATTATTAATCATACCGATGAGACGTTCGAGTTCATCACTGGGAAAGCTTTGAGGTCATAAAAACTTTATCCCAAGTCAAAGATTGAAGTGGCAGTTGTTATCCCTAAGGAAGAGCCAAAACCATAAGAGGGCGGTGGAGGCAAGAAGAAAAGTTTCCTAATAAGAGAAAACCATTTTAGCCTAAGGAAGGGTAAAAGAAGAACCCAAAATCCGAGCTAGCATGCTTCAATTGCGGTGAGAAGGGTCACTTTAGTAACGAGTGTAGATTTAAGTAAAAGAGGTGCCGTATTTGCCATAAGCTTGAATACCTCAAAAGGGATTGTCTAGAGGAAGCGAATCAAAAGTTGTTACGCTATTGGTGTGGTTCCTTATTCGTCTAATGCCCCAACCTCGGTGGAGAAAGGAAAGGGTATCATTATCCAAGTTATGCTTTCAGTTTATGATGTTGATGTTCGAGTTCTATTTAATACTGGGGTTTCCCTTCCTTCATATCTAGTGACGTGGTCGACAGATTGGAATTTGAACCCGAAATTGTTGACTGACCTTTAGTAGTGACAAATCTGATTAGTTGCTCTACTAGCCTTTGCATGACTTTTTGTGGATTGGTCTTATCGAGTCATGGATACATGTTTTTGTGTGATTTCTTTGTTTTAGTATTTACTGGATTTGGTATTATCCTTGGAGTCAATTGGCTTTATAGGTATGGGGTGGTGGTGGACTATAAGAGGTCCTCGGTGAATATTGGGTATTTAATAGGTGGAGGGTAGTGTTGGATTGTCTACTTAATGATGAGATGATGGTTAGTTTTCTGTGTTCCCTCAAATCATGCATGTTGAGTTATTGGGTGTGTCTATTGCTGGCGAGTATCCAAACATCTTCGAGGAAGTGACCGGGCTTCCACCACACTGAGAGATTGAGTTTTATATTGACTTAGTGAAAGATGTCAGATCTATGGTGATGCCTCATCGACGGATGACACCAAGAAAGCAGCGAGAGCTCGAGGTGCAAGTGAGTGACCTCTTGAGGAAATGGTTTATTCGGAGAAGTATTTTCGAGTGGAGAGCACTTGTTGTATTTTACACTAAGGTAGATGGTTCCCTTCGTTTATGCGTAGAATACCGTGAACTTTACAAAATGACAAGGAATAATATGTATCCTCTTCGAGAATAGATGATTTTTTTGACTAATTGAATGGTGCGAGGATATTTTCTCAGTAGGGTCTAGTAACAAGATTCCATCAACTATGGGTAGCGAATGAAAGTGTACCTAAAAATGGCATTTTGGACGTTGTCTGGTTTTTATGAGTGGTTGGTCATATCATTCGGGTTGACCAACGCACCAATGTATTTTGTGAATCTCATGAATCGTAATTTCAGAGATCAATTGAATAAGTTTGTAGTTGTGTTTCTTGACGATATTTTGTTCTGTTCATGAACAAAAGGAGAACACAAGAACTTCTAAGGATTGTAATAGAGGTGCTAAGAAAACATGGTTGAAAGATAAATTTTCTAAATGTCACTTCTGGAGGAGAGAAGTGAAGTTCTTGGGGCATGTTGTTTCAGAAAATGGTATTCCCGTGGACCACCCAAAGGTAGTGATATTACAAGATTGGTCTATGCCCAAGAGTGCAACCGATGTGAGAAGTTTCTTAGGTTAGCTGGATATTATTGTAAGTTTATTTAGGATTTCTCCAAATAGTGGCACCGTAACTCAATTGACTAAAAAGAATCAAGCTTTTGTCTAGAATGGAAGATGCGAGCGTGCGTTTAGGAATCTAAAGGAAAAGTTGACATGTGCCTAGTGCTAGTTATTCTGAAGGGAGTAAAGAGATAACGGTATACACCGATGTTTGTAGTACCGGATTAGGTGCAGTGTTAATGCAAAGGGAAAAGTTGTCGATTTGGCTAGTCAGCAACTAAAGCCACACGAGAAAAGGTACCCCACACATGATTTAGAATTAGCAGCAATTGTGTTCGCATTGAAGGTATGGATACATTATCTTTTGGGGGAAAGATTCGAACTGTTTATTGACCATAAGTCACTGTAGTATCTATTCTCTCCGAAAGATATAAATCTCCATCAACAACAATGGTTGGAATTCTTGACTTTCTATGATTATAATATCGCCTATACCCCTGTAAAGGGTAATGTGGTTGTTGATGCATTAAGTAGGAGACATGCTAGTTTAGAGAATATGTTTTCGGAGTGGAAACAACTAGAGTTTATTTCTGGTTATGAATTCTAACCTAGGCGTGAGTTGGAGTCATGTATGATGGCAAGTTTAACAATTAGACCAAATTTGGTCGAATGGATCGATCTAGTCACAGGAACGATCCTAGGTTGTTGGGAACCATTACCGAAATGGAATCTAATATGGATAATGAGGTTAAAAGTATGTACGAATTCAGTCGTGATTGTCGGCTTCGGGAAGGCGGGAGATTGATCGATCCCGACATCAACGGATTAAGAGACGAAGTTCTTAAAGAGTGCCATCACTCAAAGTTAACCTACATCCCAGTGGAAACAAGACGTATAGGGTCATGAGGAAAACACACTTTAGGGAAGGAATGAAGAAGTATGTTTGAAAATTCATCTACAAGTGCATGAATTGCCGGTTGGTAAGGCTGAGCAAAAGAATCCTAGTGGCTTATTGCAACTGTTGGAAGTTCCCAAGTGGAAACAGGAGCAGGCTTTGATGGACTTCATTGATAGGTTGCGAAGGACTCAGGCGGGGCATGATAGTATTTGGATCTTTGTGGATCGGTTAACCAAGAGTTCCGGGTTTATATACGTCAAGTAAAATAGGACGACATCCAAGCTAGAAGAGTTGTATGTGAAATGGGTTAGGCAATTCCATCGAGTACCAAAAGGCATTGCGAGTGACCGGGATCCATTATTTACTAGTGGATTCTGGAAGAGCTTACAAGAAGCTTTGAGATCATAGTTGCACCTCGGTACCGCTTATCATCCTCAAATAGATGGACAAACAGAAAGGGTGAATCACATATTGGAAGATCACCTGAGGGCGTGTATCCTAGATTTTGGAGGTTCGTGGGATGACCGTTTGCATTTGGTGGAGTTTGCATACAGTAATAATTATCAGTCAAGCATTGGTATGGATCCACACGAAGAGTTATATAGGAGACCTTGCAACACTCTTACATGTTGGTGGGAGGCAGGTGACAAATTGATACTTGGGCCAGATGTGGTTAGAGAAACTTCAGAAAATATTGAAATCGTTCAATAACGAATGAAGGTTGCCTAAGATAGGCAGAAAAGCTACACTTGCAAGAGATGGAGAGACTTAGAATTATCCATAGGTGATTTGGTGCTTGTCAAGATTTCCCTTTTGAGGTATGTGATTTGATTTGGTAGCAAAGGAAAGTTGGCACCAAGGTTTGTTTGTCCTTTGCCAACCCTTAAACAAGTTAGAAATTTGGCATATAGGGTTGAGTTTCCTCAGAAGATGGTTGGGGTACATAAAGTGTTCCATGTTTCTCATTTGAGAAAGTTTCTACATGATCCTGCTACAACATCACACCAGATAAGTTGGATGATATCTAGGTTTAACCAGAGGCTACTGTAGCATGTAAACCAACTCGTATCATTGGACATGATACAAAATAGTTTAGGAGGAAGACAATGAGGCTTGTTAAGGTTCAGTTGGGTGAAAGCAAGAGTTAATGTACTTCAGAGACCGAGGAGAGCACGAGGACAACTTATCCAAAGCTCCTTTCATAAGTTTTTAAATACATTACTCTAAAATTCTCATTTATGATATCATCGGTTTTCTTGTTTAGTATCCTGCATGCTATGATAGGTTTAAATTATTTTGCCTCCATTCTTGTTTTGTGTGTATGGTTGCTTATGGACGATTGATAGGCGTGCGAGATGATTTTATTTTTTTAAGGAATTTCGAGGGAGAAATTTCGAAGGGGGGAGAATACAACGACCTGTATTCTACAAACAATTGGATCGTAGAATATTCATATGAGGTCATATGATAGTATAACCTTGGGAAAGAACTAGTGCACCCATTTCCTATGTTCACCATTTCTATTGAATTTAATGTGATCGTTTTACCCTTGGAGAACCTTGTTTCACCCATAACTTTTGACTGGTAAAGAATTAGACTTAAGACCACTTTCATTGGATTTGAATGGTGGTTTCACATTCTGTAGAGTGGTTACATTAAGAAAAATGATTTATCGTTTAGGATAAATGGCTGAAATAAGATTGGGGAGGCTTAAATGGACTGATTGGGTCATTAGCAGGTGAGCCCACAATCTATTTCAGCTTTGATGACTTTTGGGGGTTGAAAGAGGTCGGTGAATCATCTCATATTTACTTTCCTAACTCCCAAAGTAGATCTAAAACCCTATTAATGTACTCCACCTTTCAGATCCAACATTAAACCCTTCTTTAATTAGCCAACAACCATTTTTAGAGAATATCAAGTCAAATCAGCACCAAAAGTGGACAAAAGCTACTGCTATACCTTGGAATCCGAGCCAACCACTTTTATTTTTGTATCCAGCCTACTTGGGGTGATTAAGGTGAGTAATAGTGTTCTTACTCACTATTTAGGATATATTAACATATAAACAACCTCATAAGAGTATGGAAAAATGTTTATAATTCATTATTAATTATGTTATGACAGATATATTAGTTTGGGTAGACTTAGGTTTAATTTATAAATCCTGAAATTTAAGGGATTAAGGAAAAATCCTGGCCCTTTGGTGTACCGATTTTGTTTGGTTGGTTTATATGTTGTTCCAGTTGTTGGGTATGTTAAGACATTGACTAATAATGCTAGGATGAATACAAACGCCGTCGAATTGTGAAATAGGACATTAAAAACCATTCTGGAAGTGCTACAGGTTTCGGTTCGGCCAGGTCGATCAGGTCCAACATCATCGAATCAACATGAATCTTTCTTCGGATGATAAGGAAGGTCCTGGGAGGCTATATGCCAAATTTCAAGTCATTTGGAGCTATAGAAACCAAGTTATGGCAATTGCAAGTTGGGTTTGGCCAAGGGAGATGGTTCCAATTGGGCTAGGTGCAAGATAGAAGCAGGTGGATGAAGCAGATGGGAGGACTTCCAATTCAGTTTTCAAGCCGGGGCTCTACTTGATTGAGTGATCAAGCTTCAGATTGAATGAATCTGGGTCGACTTTGTTGATTCGGAGGAAGAGACCACGTGCAAGTCGTTTTAGTTGACCCGAATGTGGTAAACCTAGCCTGGATTGACATAGTCGATCTGGGTATGGCAAAGTGGATTCGACTCGACATGTTGAGCCCGAGGTGGATCGATCGTATATAAGCAAGGAAATGGATTCTTTAGGGTGATGTGTGGCATTGCATTCCTTCGCAGTGAAGATCACTTTTTTCTAAAGACAACTCTAGTATAACTAGCAAAAATCCGAGATGTAAGGAAGACCAACCGGGAGGGTTACTTGAGAAGTTCCAAACCAGGAACCAAAAGAGTTGCCCCTAAGGTGGAATTCGCTTTAGAGAACGTACGGAAAAGGACTATTAGTGTATAAATTGTATGTAGGTGCTCAGGAAGAAGGGGTAGTAAGTAGGATGTCCATGCAGGACCCCGTCGGGTCTTCGTCTTCACATCAGAAGGCTTTCATGGTATCAACTAGGGTCACGTCGGTCCTTTACCTTGGGATTCTTCATGTTGGAACAACCTAGTTCCTGGCCAGGTAGTGGCATGGATTCGATTACTGTCAAGGTTAGGTGTTACCATATGTCCAAAGTATTGAGTGAGTGAACATGAGGATGTTGCTATGATTGGATGCTTGCTGTCACTATGACACGTACACTTCCATTTACACTCATGTATTGTGATTACCATAGAGTAGAGCATACGATTATATGTGCTAACTCTTTGAATGCAGGATTAGGTCAGGTGTGATTTCTCATACCAATTATGTTATCCTATTTAGTGATTGAGATTACTATCGCTCACACCAGACCTTATCTGATTTGGGGTTTATGCATTGCTTCTTATTACTCCGAGTGCTCTTAAATGGGAAGACTAGAGACATGAAGGTGTGCTTGTGTTGCTGTCCCGAGATGAGAAGGAGGCTTCCATGTGTTCTATATAATCCTATCCTTGTTTATCTTCATTGATTACTACTTTGAGCATTTGCAGTATGTGTTTTAGAGACAGTATTTTGGAGACGTATATATGTATGACTCATTAGATATCATATTGTAACGTGGATCTACTACTCCAATGCTTATGATTTAGTTTTTAGCTTATACAATGTCTCGCATGTTTTATATATTGTCCTATGTTATTATTATATTTTGTTCCATGTGATGTGAGATATATGATAGGTTTTAAGGGTTTTGTTATCACAACCTTGGTTATCACCTTGTATTAGTCGAGCATCGTCACAGCGCAATCCGTTGGGTGTTGGCTGGCATGGAATGACAATTTTTGTCCTTAGGGTAATTATCAAACTTTCAAATGGATTTACATTTATTTCCCCAATACGTGTTAAGTTTAATTAGTGTTGACCCAATTTTTCTTCCTTTTATTGGTGTACCTAATATGCTCAAACATTTGCGAAAGCGTAACATGGTTCCCTACCTATTTTAAATAAATTTTCCGGCTTTTGGCCTATGAGATTTAAATGACAGAATGAATTCATACAAATAACATCATAATATGTAATGGCAACAACTCCTATGTCTTCCTTAATCCCCTTTCAACTCCCTCCTTAGGTATCGAAAGCAATATGGTGTGTTGCAATGGTAGGTAAAGCCATATCAACTATATTCATAAGCAAACAAGCCAAACTGACCCAGTCGTCACTACCCATGGTAGCAGGTTATAAAGGCAAGACTCAAGTGGACTATTGAAAACAATTTATTAAAGTATCCATAACATCATAACCCGTGTCAACATGCCATGGAGATGAATGCCTCAAAATGGTTTGATGGCTTCGAAAAGATTATTGTCAACCATAATTTTGTCCAATTAAGAGTTTTAGAAAATAGGTTTGAATGACCTTCTGACAGAGATGCTAGCATTAAGGATTTTATGGAAAATTTGGGAACTTTTGGCACTTATGGTGGCAGCAAGGTCGAAGCAGAGCCTTAGTTTTTAGAAAGTAGTTTATAATACAAGTTAGAAAACAAAACCCTTTTAGCAGAATCTGCGTCGAAAGGTATGATGGTAGTAGCCTTTGCATTACAAAACAAACCATCCTTGACAACAACATTTGTGTCGATAAGGTACCCTTTCCATCATATTAGAAAACTAAAAGAGGTTGTAACCTCGAATAGTTAATTAAAAAAGTTTAGGAAAATAGGCCATTTCGATATCGTTGAAAGAGAATAATGATGAAGGCCTCTTATCTTCATTGAAGATGTTTTAAACAAAGCAACTCCTTCGACACTTCCAATGGAGTGTTGAGGTAGAAGACTCTAAGTTATAAAAAAAAAGTTTTAAAAAAAAGTTTTTGAAAACAAGCCTTTCAGTTCCACCGAACAACGTAAAGACAATAGCCTCTAAATTTGAAAATGTAGCTTTAGGAATAACAAACCTCAAAAGGGAACTCTTTTATCTCTGTTGAATTGTACGTAGGCAATAAGCCTCTGTTAAATTCAAAACAATAATATAAGAAAAAGGACCCCTTTCGATCATGTCGAAAGGTATTAAAATTATGTAGATTTGTGAATCAAATGAAATAATTGAGTATAAAATCTGCCAAACACCATTACAGAATTTATGGGAAATATGATGAGACAATTAAAAAAAATTAATATATAACTCACTGGATATTGGTTGTGAGTCTCCTTCTACATAAAATCACATGAAATATTTTAATTAAAACCATTCTAAAACTTGTTGTCGTAATATAGAAGATATCTGATGTTTCTTCAAACAAATCGACATACACAAATCATTATGTAAAATACATCAAGTACATATCAGTATACTCGAAAAAAAGAAAATCTGGGAACAACACTGAAATCGATCATCGTTCCATCCATCTTGAATGTAATACCGGGAGGGCGGCCTGCCTAAATTTGACAATATTCTTCTGTAATTGAAATATTTTGATTCTAAATGACTAAAAAGCGGCGATTTTGAACATGTGTGCACCATCATAATCGTATTTTGCAGAAATAGTTAAGCCTACATAGATTAGGGTTTTCTTAGAGGTTATGTTTATATGGATGGTTCAGATTAAATTTTATAATATGACGGCTCCTGCTCACACGAGCAAGTATAAATAACCCCTCAATCTCCACACTAGAAACCCTAATAATTCTAAACCTCTGCCTCCGGGTTGCTGAATTTCATAGGAAAATAAAGAGAAAAAGGGTGAAGGTTCTTCTACTTCTCTACCTCCATTCTATATCTTTCTATTTCTATTTATATAAGTTTTGGAAGTTGGGATTTAGCATAAACAATATATATAAGAATCTAATTATATGTTTCTTATATTTATATTGTTAGGAGATCAATCAAAGCTCGCTTGAATGTTGAGAACCGCCGCAGATCTTGAGATTTATATCACATCTCGACTTAATTTGTGAGTGCAGTCTAGTTTTGCTTAAAGGCATATTCATATTATTATCAGTTTGCTATATGAATTGTTATGCCTCTGAAGATTTGGTTATGCAATAATATAACATGAAAAACACACCAAATCTTCTTTGTAATCATGTAGAAATTATCATGTAGATTTGGTTTTGTTGAATTGTGTTTTTATATTGGATTAAAGGTAAAAATGAGTAGTATATTATTATATATATTTTACACAATTCACCACTATTATCATTTGATTTGGCCTAAAAAGGTTGAGATTTGAATTGTTTCATAATTGAATTAGATTTGGATCCTAATTTGGGTGTAAACGCATCAGTAAATTGGAATAAGTCAAATGCGAACATTTTGGGTGTATAACACCACAAAAAGGGTGGATTGGATGAAATATAGATTGAATTTATGAAATACTCAACTTTTAGTTTAATATTGAAACCTTTTTCTACATGCCTAGGATACAAGTTATAATTATTATATATGTGTATGTTTTCCATTACTGCTATTCGCTATAAGTTCATTATGCCATCAAGTTATGTTGTAGCGGTAAAATATGGAAAGACCTAAACTTGTATTCTTTGATTTGGATAAATGACAATTGCTATCACAATTAGAATGTTTCCCCGTTTATACGAATGTTACATTAATTAGGCTCTATTATTATATTATTTATTTAAATGCAATTAACGTAATTAATGTTATATCAGTGCTATAAATGCGATTAGGTTAGAGTTTGAATTTGAAATGTCCCCTTAACAAATATACGTATATATCTGTTTGCTTGTGTGTGCATGTATATAGGATGGCTTATATATATATATATATATATATATATATATATATATATATATATAACTAACATATAAACACGAGGTTAGTTGCCATTTGTGGTAGAAGCCTGCCCGGAACCGACCGGCATATCCAACAACCACAAGTAGGCCCAACTAATGTGAGATGTTTAGGTGCCATGGGCCATTCATAAACTTAGTACTATAGATACGAGGTTAAACCGACTTGTAGTCGAGGCCTGCTTGGAACCGATTGGCATATCCAGCATCTACAGGTATATGGTTCAATGTGAGAGGTCTATTGTGTGTGTATATATATTACCATATGTATAATTCGATTTGTGAAAATAAATAGGCTTACTACGCCTTAAGAAGGGCTTAAGTGGCTGACTCACATATTTATCTAATTCGAGTCTTATGTGGTTAGGACTAGGATCCCTCCGAATGTTTATTCCTTAGAGCGAAACCTAAGTCATGGGACCCACCTTTATTTATATTAATGTAAGTCTTTGGGTCGTCTTTCTTTAAAAGTGGTTAGGCATAAAATGGTTAACGGAGTAGGGTAGTTCACGGGGGATGTCCACTTCCTCTAGAAGCTTGTAAGGGCTCAAATAGGTACAGGTTGGTAATTAAAGAATATGTGGCCATTGCATGCTCACCAACTGTCCAAGGGAAGTCTTAAGCGACGTAGGTGTCCTACCGAGTAATATTAGTTAAGTAGTAACATTCGCAATACTACTTCTCATATTACAAATGAGAGAATTAACCTAAGAACGTTAACGTACTAGGACAAGGTTCTGAAAGGGCTAGGGTCAGCCTTAGGGTCATAAGTGATTGTAAGAATCCACCTTTAATGGGCTATAAGTGACCGAGAATACCACCTCGTCGGGTCTTTATCCTAAAAGCACTAATGGGCGATTGACTTGGATATCCACCCCATTGGTTATATACTTATGTTTGTGTGAAATCTTGTGTGCTGCGTAGACATAACTTGACATATGTAACCTACTAAAAATATAGGGTATGGACATTAATTAATATTATATTCCAGTCACACAGAACTTTATATTCTGACCCCCTCTCCTTAACATCCAAACAGTTCAGAGATGGGGTCAAATCATGGATGAAGTCCTAATCAAAGACGATGGAGAAGTTGAAGTTATCACGATATTATTAGTAGTTATTGCTTTGCTTCTTTTGGAATCCTATGAGATTGAACCATTTGGTGTTCCTTTTGAATAAATGTAACTGCGACTATGTATTTCTTTTATTTTGAAACAAATGATACATCTTATTTTTGGTACTATATTTTCTCTTTCCGTTGTGTGAGATTTCCATTCGAACTATTGTTAGTATTATCTGTGCAATGAAATCCTTACAGGAACCAACAACCCATTTAGAATGGCTCTAAGTTTCGATGGGCTTTTTCTAGGTCGAAATTTAGGCCCATTTCGAGTAGGTCGTTACAATCAGTGTCTACAAACTAGAAATCCTCGGCCATAACCATGGGTCGTCGAGCTAGTGGATCCATTTCCATAGTTGGCATATAATAGTGCACGAAAAAGAAAATGCGAAAGTGGATAGCAGAGAACAAAAAGTCTTGGCTAAGAAGAACTGAAAGGAGAAGACGAAGAGCTCAACATGAGGTAGAGCAGAGAAGAGAAAGTGAAGCCAGGCGAAAGATGGGAGTAAAACTTAGTGGAAAGGAAAGAATAGCAAAAGGCAGTAGATTTTTAAAGTAGAGGGAAAAAAGCGAAATGAACACAAAATGCAATAGAACGCGGATCAAGAAGAAGAAAAAGAAAGCCAAAGTTTCATGATGAAAGAGAGCTATTTGGATGGACGAATTTTGTAGATCTAAAGAGATGAAAGCGGTGGAAGAAGAAGAAACAGTCTCCATTAAGTAGTTCCTAAATATTAGTTTCAACCAATTTAGGGTATTTAGCGATTTGGGAAATTAGATTACCATAAGAGGCTGAAAGTGGAGAACATTATTAACATTCTGAAAACATCGTGTATCCCTATTTACGATTGAAATTTTGACAATAGAGCCAAAAAAATTAACATTTGGAGCCATTTTTCTGACGGAAGCCAGAATAGAAACCTGCATATGTTAAAGAGAAAATATCACACAATAATTTTTCAATTCATACGAAAACAACAATTTGTGTTGTACATAAGTTGCAATAATTTGGGTCTAGAGAAACTTTTTTATTTTTGATATTTTTATATTTTATGGAGTTTATATATTATATAGAGAATACTTTAAGATGTGTTCTTTTTATATTTCGAATTTTATGAATATAAATTATTAATTTAAATTAACTAAACCTGTTAATAATTTTTGAATTAAGTTAATGTTGAACACTTATTATTAACAATTTCATAATTATGAACAATTAAATTGAGTATTATATATATATATTAGCTATTTAATATTAAATACTAATAGTAATTACTATATAATAAAATTTTAATAGTTTAATATTAATTATGTTTGTCAATTATTAAATATACTCATAGGTCATTAAATGTAACTAATAAATACTAACTATAATCTACTTACTATTAGTAGTTAATTATAATAATTTATTAAATATTTTTTTATAAACCGTTAATAACTATATAATCATTAGTTTACTAATTATAAAATTCATTAAAAGCCAATTTTAACTAATTATTACTTATTAATTACTAATTATTAAATCTTTTAATTATTAATTATTAATTATTAATTAGCCAACATAATTTATTAGTTATTATCTTTTAAATATCGAATACAAATATCAGCTATAATCATTAAATACTAAATATTACTTTTTATTTATTAGTAAAATTGGTAATTTAATAGTACTATAACATAATTTTTTTAACAAGGCACCGTAAAATATTACTCTTAATTACTAAATAATATTATCAAATAATTAATATTTTTATAGTAATTTTTATTTGTCATTTTTTACATATTAATATTAAATATAATTATTAAAATATAACTCCTTGTTTACTAATTATTATTGATTGCTTATTATTTCATGACTATAATTGAATGTCAAATATAAATATATATATATATATTGTTTATTTATTAATAATAATTATTTGTTATTACATATTTAGTATTATTTATTATAAGTTATATCAATTACTCAATAAATACTTTGTATTTATTAGTTGTTGAAGTATTAATTAATTATTATTACTTAATACTTCTTATATTATAACTAAATATTATTTATTACTTTGGGCTTTTGTATTTAATAGTAATTATGTTTACCAAAGATGGAGGAAAAACTAATTTTTGAAAGTATGTTTTTCGCAATTGGCTTTGCCAGTTGTGAAAAAAGACAGTTATCGCAAGTGGCCAAAAGAAATTCTAATATATATATATATATATATATTTGTAACAAGATTGGAAGCGCAGTTATAAATTATATGTTTATTGCTAATGTTATGGAAGCGCAGTTGTTAAAAGTATGTTTTTGCAACTGGTAGGGATGCGCAGATGCTAAAATATGTTTCTCACAACTGGAAGAAAAGGCATGTTGTCAAATCTCATCTATTGCAACTGTTATGAAAGGCATGTTTCTAAATATCATTTACGACAACTATCGTTTGAGGCTAGTTGCAAATAGCTTGTTACAATAAGGTATTTTTCTTGTGCTGATAAGTGTAACTTTTCTTTCTTGACTAAGCTTCATTCATTCATTTTCGAATCAACTCAATCTTTTCTCTAACATTTTTTTACTAAGTCTAGATGTGGAACAAATCTATCTCTAGTATAAAATCAACAAGCTTGTGATTTACATGGTTTTCCCTATAGTGCGTTAGATGGTAGCCTGAAAGCTGCAATTATAGGAAAACCCAACAACATGCAAATAATCTTCCCTGATCCACCAAAATATAGAACACAAGCTCTTAACAAATTTTCAGTTACCTTATTTACTCTTTTTATTTGTCCATCTATTCATTGGTGATAAGCAGTACTCATCTTAAGTTTGTTCTTAAAGCGTGTTGTTCTAGTTGACTTAAATCAGCAAATACAGGTATTGTTCTTGTTGACTTAACAGGAATAAAATGAGCATTCATAGTTCATCTACCCACTATAATCCATATACTATCGTTACATTTCCTTGATCTTGGTAACCCGTCAATAAAATCCATGGAAATTGAATCTCATTTCCAAAATAGAGTACCTAATGGTTAAAGCAAACTACTAGATTTTTGATGTTTGATTTTAACTTGTTGACAATTCATACAATGCTTTACCCATAAGCCAACATCTCTCTTCATTTCTTCCTAAATAAAAATTCTCTTCATATCTTGCTACATCCTGGTTACTCCAGGATAAATCATAAAATTAGACCGATGACATTCTCTTTGAACTTCCTTCCTCAGATTGCCTACATCTGGAACACACAACCTTCGTTTATTTCTTTACCATCCATTGCTATCAAGAATGGACTCCTTAAATCATCAATGTTAATTCCCACTCGAAGTATTCTGATCTTTTCAGCCAATGTAGGATCATCTTCCTATTTGGAAGCAACCCTTTTGATTAGAACAGGTCGAGCTTCTATACATGATCACTACAACAAAACAGCCAATTTGGAACACAACGCTGCGGAGATAAAATACGGGTTATGTAACACCCCATAAATTTAAAACATGACATAAGAGATAATTAAAGAATACTTAATTTTTATAAGAAGAATTAAGGGAAACAGGTTGTCACATTGCGTTCGTCTCGGAATTCTGCTTGGGACAGAGACTGAGTTTGCGTAAATCGGATATCATATGAACAAGTTATGAAGCTTAGAAGATTTCAGCTTAAAGAAGAATTTAAATTAAAATAATAATTAAAAATAAAAAACGATTTCAAAAATCAAAATAAGGCAAACATGGGTGAGCAGGTAATCTCCCTCTTTAGGTTGTCGACCCCCCTAGGGGGGTCGACATAGGTGTCGACCCCCCCTATAGGGATGTCGACAGGGGTGTCGACTCCCATCTGCCTAGATTTGGAAGACATGTTTTGGAGGTCTAGGGTCGATGTGTCCTTCTGGGATTGGCTGAATGACATGTCTTTCTGGTCTGGTTGGTTCAGAGGGATCCTAATCTAATCTAAGGGTCCTAATTCACCTAGAGCATCTATAAAATACCCCTAAACCTAACCCTAATCTCATTGTCATTCATCCATGGCGCACCCATGCTGCTCTAATCTAAATTAAAACTAGTCTCTCTTCTCTTCTCCAAAGCAAATCAGAATTAGAGTATTCAAATTGGAAGATAAGAATCAAATTCTACAACAAACGATTTAGCTAATCAAATTCAGAAATCAGATTCAGATCTATTCTCACTTCTAAATCGTATCGCGGTGAGTCTATGTTACTTTCATATAAAATTAATTAAAAACTGATTGTGATAGGATTGTAAATTGGATTTTATGAACATGCATGTAAGATGAATCTTATCAAGTTTGCAAATTCTTATCTTTCAGATTCATACCTAAATCACTGTTATCATATGCCTTGTTGGATCTATTTTATTGTTCTATGCCAGTTCATGTTCCATATGTCTCTTTTATATTAGTTTTGATGACATGATTCTCTTACATTCTTGTTTTCCTTTTTTTTATGAGACTAGGCTAACTTCAAGCTTAACATATCACGTTGAATTATACGTACGAATGACGTGGGAATATTGTGAAAAAGTTTGGGAAAATATTGAATAAATGTAATTGGGCATAAATTGATTTGTAATCACGTAGTTGATTTGGGGCGTAATTATGTACAACTTGTATACATGAGATTTGGCATAAGTTGGATGTGGGCATAATTGGATATAATCTGTATACATGAGGTTTGGCATAAATTTAATTGGGAGTAATTTGGCATAACATGTATACATAAGATTATAGGCCTAATTTAGATTAAAATTATAAACATAATTTAGGTTGGAAATTATGGGTAATTGGAGTATATTTTAATCCAAGACTTAAAATTGGGACTTGAATCAAGAAAGTGATAATGAATGCCTAAGACACGAGGTTAGATTCGAATTGTGACATAAGACTTCCCGGAACCGCCCGACACATCCAGCAACCGCAATTTTGTAATCTAATGTGCATGGTCAAAGGCAGAAATTAGATACGTAATAATGCAAAGACACAAGGTTAGATTCGTATTACGGTATAAGACTGCTCGGAACCACCCGACATATCCAGCAACCGAAAAAGGGCAATCTAATGTGGGAGGTCTTGCAAGATTACGATTATAATGAATTAATGAACACTTAACTAAGACAAGACATGTAGTAAGACATGGGGATTAAGTGGGTGACATGTGAAATATAACTAGAAGCACTTAACCAAGGTGAAACATGTGATTAGACAAGGGAATAAAGAGGGGTTAAGTGGGAATTCCTAGTCGGGACCAAGCTTAAGAGGGAAGCTTGTGTCAAGTGGGTGGACCCTTATCAACCAGTAACCCATTTAGTATCTATGTGAGCTCAAACTAGGTTGAGGACGGGACACACTTACTCGGTTGATTGTAAGAGATCAATAAAGAGTTAGCGGTGACAACGCAAGTCCAACGGAGTCAGGTGCGTGCGTGGGTCCGGGCTGGTAGGTAAGACGTTGTTGCATCATGTAGTTATAAGCCATGCATTTCTAGTAGCATCGAGTTGCCACTTTAGGGAGTGATACCCCTACTATGGGACCAATATGGGTAACTACGAGTTAGGGAGCCGATCGAATGGGTAGGGTAGTGGGTACAACTAGTGGAGATAGGAGCAGGCAACACCTATGATAGCAGCTAGGAATACACGAAACTACCATTATTATTATTATTATTATTATTATTATTATTATTATTATTATTGTGTTTAGTAAGAGGGATCAACTTTCAGTATGGAACTAGTATTGGTGCGATGTAGGAATTATCTTATAGTGATTAGAAGCGCAATCAATATTATATCTTGTTCATCTTGTTTACCTTGTTATATCTGCTTATGTTACAGTCATCTCTTATATCCAGTTTAAGTTCTTATCCTGTTACTTTACTGATTATATTGTTAAAGTCACTAGACTTGCCAGACGTATGTCTGACCCTTTTTTGTTTCGCCTCTTTTCTTTCTTCCTCCCCCTAGGTCCTCAGGGTGGGATTAGTGAAGCTTGACTTGGATTTCTTTCTTCTTGAAGTGTTTGGAAGTGTTGGAAGTACTGCTCAGCTTTATCTCTTTTCCATTATGGTTATTTGCAGTGGGATTATGGTTTTACTTTTATGTACTCTGATAATAAATTTGTTCAAGATGGATATTTGTGTACTTGGTGTTAGTATATGGTTTTGATGATGTAATCAAACATGTTTTACTTTTCCGCTGCAATGAATAAAATTTGAATTTTCTTAAGTACCGTTTTATATATCTGTCTTGTGATATTCTGTTCTATACTCTTATAATATTCCATGAAAGTTAATGCGTTCCCTTAGTGAGTTACATTAATGGACATGGGGTGTTACACGTGGTATCAAAGCTGAAGGTTACCATAACAGATAAAAGATTCTGAAAAACCATTTTCAAAAGCATTTTTAGAAAGAAGTATTTTCAAGAGAAAAGTTAATTATGAAAAACATAATCCCCAAAAGCCATATATCTATCTTTCGATTCTCTGTTTTGAATCTCTTTTTCTTTTGTTTCAGCATGTCTAGGGATCTTAATCTTCCAGAGGACATACAGATACCGGGATGGTTCCGAAGGTATCTGGAGGCTTGGGCTACTGCCGCAGGCCCAACAGACGTTCCTCCTTCCCCAGCTGCAGCCATTTCTCCTCCTCCTCCCCATGTAGACGCTTTTTCTAAGATATGCAAAGACTTCCATGTGATGGGCGAAAAGCTGTTTTATGGAATTGAGACGTCTGTTGAGGCTCGAAATTGGCTCAAGGAAGTGGAGGACTTGTTTGGTATCTTTAAGTTAGACGATGGAAGGAAGGTTCAGCTAGCTGCTTGGTCGATAAAGGATGAAGCTTCCTTTTGGTGGGAAGTAACTAATGGAGGACGCCCAGTAGAGATGTGGATAGAATTCAGATGAAGATTCGAATTGAAATTTCTTTCACAAGCTGAGGAGAGTTTATACGTCGAGAGGTTCTTGGCTTTGAAACAAGGGAGTTTGTTTGTGAAGGAGTACATTAACAAGTTTAACCAGCTTGCAAGATTTGGTATGGAATTAGTCAATACATCACAAAAGAAGGCTTTGAGATTTGCCAAGGGTCTGAATGAACCATTACACGGGTTGTCTATGTCTTACATTCCTATGGGGGTTACTTTCGGGAAACTTGTTGATATGGCATTGATGCATGAAGAGGAGAAAGGTGCTAATGTAGTTAAGGCACAAGGTAAGAAAGTGGATCCAAAGAAAGCACAGCATCAACAAAAAAATGGTGGTAAGGATAACAAGAGACAAGGGAAGAAAAGATGTTTTAATTGTCGAACACCGGGCCACTTAAGCAAGGAATGTAGGAAGAAGAAGAAGAAGAAGGGTTGCTTCCAATGTGGTGAGGCAGGACATATGATTAAAGACTGCCCAATGAGGCAAGGACTAGGGCAAGGGCAGAGGATAGGATCTACTTTTGGAGGGCAGGTTCATGCTCTCATAGCACTAGGACAAGAGAGAGGTAGAAACATTTCTGTTGAAAGTTTGATTTTCCTTTTTGATCATCCTGTTCGAACTTTGTTTGATTCTGCCGCTTCACATTAGTTTAAATCTGCTTCACTAGTTGAAACACTGCACCTAAATACTAGTTTAGTTATGGATCCCATTGTAGTCTCAAATCTTATTGGGGGTACAGCTCATCTTTCTATGTTATGTCGGGATTTGAGAATATATGTGTATGGCGTTGAGTTCGAATGCAACGCTTATGTGCTTGGCTTCACGGGCTATGGGTTGATTCTAAGAATGGATTGGCTAACCAGGTATGGTGCCTTTCTCGACTGTGAAAAGAGGGTAGTTAGACTATTGACTAGTTTGGGTCATACTCTCGATATTTCTTGTGGCCCTAAGGGTTCTGTTATGCTTATCTGCCTAGAATCTCTTGACACATCTATTGATGATTTGCAATCTGTTCGAATAGTCTGTGAGTATGAAGATGTCTTTGAGGAGGTTAGGGGCTTACGTCCAAAACACGAGATAGATTTTCGTATATATTTGGTCGACAATGCAAAGCCACTTGCATTGCATGTGCGCCACATGGCGCCAAGAGAAAGGAGGGAGCTTAGTAAACAAGTGAAAGAGTTGCTTGAGAAAGGGTTCATAAGAAGAAGTATCTCGGAGTGGGGTGCTCCTGTTGTTTTTTCTACAAAGGCTGATGGTTCGCTTCAATTGTGCATGGACTATTGGGAGCTAAATAAGCTCACAAGGAAGAAAAAACACTCATTGCCGAGGATAGATGATTTGTTCGATCAGTTGTTTGGTGCTTCAGTTTTCTCGCAGTTGGACTTAGCTACATGATTTCATCAGTTGAGGGTGGCTGAGAATAGTATAGATATGACTGCTTTTAGGACTCCTGACGGTTTCTTCGAATGGCTCGTCATGCCTTTTGGTTTGACGAATGAACCCGCATATTTTGTAGACTTGATGAGTAGGGTGTTTAGGGAGTTTCTAAACAAGTTCGTGGTGGTCTTGGTGGACAATGTTTTGATATTTTCTAGAAGCGAGGAAGAGCATGCCCTGCATCCTAGGGAAATCTTAGAGACCCTTCGAGCACATCAACTCAAAGCTAAGTTCTCCAAATGTCATTTTTGGAGGAAGGAAGTGAGGTTCTTAGGACATGTGGTTTCCAAGGAAGGGATAACTGTGGATCCCGCGAAGGTGGTAGCAATCCAAGATTGGAAGGTTCCTAAGAATGCAACAGAAGTAAGAAATTTTCTTGGTTTGGCGGGTTATTACAGAAAATTCATTAAGGACTTTGCTAAGATATCAACCCCACTTACAAGGCTGACGAAAAAGAATTTGACCTTTTCTTGGGATGTTGACTGTGATGATGCTTTCCAACGTTTGAAGAGGGCTTTGACGACAGCTCCAGTTTTAGTTTTGCCTGATGGGAGTAAACCATTCACAGTGTATACCGATGCTTGCGGGACATGGCTTGGCGTGTTTTTGATGCAAGAGGGAAGGGTGATATGCTATAGTGGAAGGCATCTAAAGGCCGATGAGAAGAATTACCCTACCTACGATTTAGAGTTAGCTGCCATAGTTTTTGCGCTTAAGTCTTGGTATCACTATTTGCTTGGAGAAAGGTTTGAGTTGTATATTGACCACAAATCCCTAAAATACTTGTTCTCTCAAAAAGATCTAAACTTAAGGCAATAGAGGTGGATGGAGTTCTTAGCATCCTACGAATTTGAGATTGCATATACCCCTGGCAAGGGTAACATTGTAGCTGACGCCTTGAGTAGAAAGAAGTTGACTTTGAGTCCTTTGTTTGTCGAGTGGCAGAGTTTAGAGTATATCTCTACCTTTGACTTTAGACCCTCTATCGATTATGTACCCGGTTTGTTGGCATCGTTAGAGGTGAAACCTACGCTTTTGGGATAGATAGGTGAGGCACAGCGGGATGAACCACAGCTAATAGAGATAGTAGACAAGCTCATAAGAGGGGAGTCTTTGAGCCATCTTAGTAGGTATACTATAGATGAGAAAGGTTGATTGCTTAGGGATGGGAGACTTTGCGTATCACGAGATGAGAGTTCGAGAAGGGCAATCCTTGAAAAAGCACATCGTTCTAAGCTAACCATACATCCCGGTAGAGACAAGATGTATAGGGACATGAAGCAAGTTTTCTTTTGGGCTAGTGTTTGCAAACGGTGTTTCTATGGAATTAGAAAACCATTGACAAAATATCATAATAATCGCAAGCGCACAGTGTATAATCATAGTACGTGGCGAATACGTGTCGATCAACAGGGAAAGAATTGATTCTACAATTACTCAATCAAATTAAACCGAAAGCGAGTGAGAATGTTAACTAACTAGCTAAAAATTAGCAAAATCTAACAAACTATTAACTACAAACGTTGGTTGAAAAATAAGAGATTAAATAACAACTTAGGAGCAAATTCACTCTCAAGATCACATGAATCAATATAAAATGAAACCATGATCTCTCATTTTGGTCAATAGTTAATTTAATTGATGTGACTATTCTAAACATGACCTATTTGTGCTATTGATCAGCCTAACATAAGCCATCAAATTTTGTCACACCTCTTAAACAACTTTACTAATTTTATGAAAATGATAACAAGTTGAAATTGAATCGTACTTTAAGCATAGCCTATCCCCTATTAATTAGGAGTATAAACAATCAAATTTAGATTTCAATCTCCACTTAATTACCATAACATATGTAGATGAAGAGGTAATTAGTGAGCATATGAACAAGCATACCCTATGTGGTGTCAACACTATAGGCTATCAAACTCAGTAATGAACACAAAAACCATAACCATCAACATGAATTAAAACACAAAGAGAGATCATGAATAAACAAGTATATTGAAACTACATGAATAAAGAGAGCTTCATTATCCCTAAGTTGTAGGGATTTAGCCTCTCATGTTTGTTATTTTAACAACAAATGTAGTTTGCAACATGGAAGAAATAAAAGAAAATGCAAGCTAAATAACTAAAACTACAATTAATCTATTTGCATAAAAGAAAATAAAATGTAAATAAAAGATGACAAATTAAGATTGTGTTCAAATGAGAGATTACAAAAACAAACGGCTAAAAAGCCATGGAAGAAAAATAGAGGTTTTTTTTAGCCTCTACTCTAAACTAAAAATCCAAGATGCCTTTTACATTCACATATATGGGTTATTTATACATGACTAAACCCTAATTCACTTTTTGCATGCTACCAAGAACTCCCCTCCTTTAGCTTCATTTTGTCTTTAGCAATAATGATTCATGAAGCCATAATTTTTGTCCCCACTAAAGAAGGAGGGAGATTGATGGGGTCCTCCATTAATCCTCTATTTGAATTGATTCCCTTTTCATTGATTGATTTCCCTTTTCATTTTTTGGGCAAGGCATTGATTTCCTCCTTTTTCCTTTGTATGCATATATATCTTTATGAAGTTCTCCTTCCACATGCATCCAATGTAACACCCCGTAATTATGTAACATTAAGTTTCACAAATTAAAGTATAATTAAATTTTAGAAGAAGAATTAAGGGAAACGGGTTACGCCATTGCGTTCGTCTCGAAATTCTGCTTGAGATAGAGTCCGAGTTTGCATAAATTGGACTCCGTATGAAAAAGATATCCTTTAATTAAATATTGCAGCAAAACATGAAAAAAGAGGAATGAGAAAAGAATAATGTCTAGCATTGTTCTAACTTTTGTAAGCAAAAGACTTAGTAGCTTATTTGGTTGGAACACATGACTTGCATACAAGAGGTACATAGTTCGATCCCCGCCAGCGCCCTATTTTTGTTTTAGGGAATGACTTAAAATAGCCTAGTGTGAACGCAGTTCAAAAAGTGGTTTAGTGTGAAAATGGGTAATTGGGAAGATAGATAAAAAGAAAAAAAAACGAATATATATATAATATATATACGCATATATATATATATGACGTGTACGCATCATGTAGCATACCTTGCGCATTTTTGGTTGTCAAGGATTTTTTTTTTAAATGGCCTTCCCCAATTGGATTTATGACAAATTAAAAGTAAGAAAAGATTTAATCATATGTATATAAATATTTATATATGGGTAATTAATGTAAACGGTAAAGGGAAAATGTATCTATTAAATACGTATTTACATTTAAATTGATTGACAATAAACAATAAAAAGAAAAGATGAACATTAGAATATCACTTTTGTTACGTTAACATTAGAATAACATTTCGTTAAGAAATGTATATTTAGATTAAAATGTTTGTTCATATTAAATTGACATTTCAGTTAAGAAATATTCATTTAGCTAATATTTTGTTTTAAATAGAAAAATGTCCTTTTGGTTATGATATGTTAGGAAAGAACCAATGTGTCATTTATGAAAAAAATGAACATTTAATATGCTGAGTCAATGCTGAGTCATTTCTGACTCACTACTGAGTCAATAGGATAATTCTATCTTGACTGAATGATTATGGTCATTTCTAGGGTTAATCAAACGGCCTAAATCAATCTTAAAATTCTATATATACAACCTAGCTCTTAACCTAATTCACACAATTAAACTTGGAGCCGTCACGCTGCTGTAAGATAGCTTGGAATGGCCGCCGCCTAAAGCTTAAAGACAAACAAAGCTAGAACAAATCTAATTCAAAACTAAGACAAAACAACATTTATCTACCCAAAGGAAAGCTTCCCAATTTCAGAACTCAGAATCCAAAACTCAAGTTCATCGATCGTTGTAAGTATAGTGACTCTTTAGATGAGAATATGATTAAGACATGATTTGATGTAAATTGTAATATGGAATTATATCAGTATTGTAAAATATAGACGATGTTGTTTTGGTTTTGTTGATCGTGATAATTTGAATGTTTGTGGTGATTGGATCCATTATCTATTATGTGAATTGTATGTATACTGTTAGATCGATATATGTGCTTATGCAAGTTATAGGTTGCAAGTTAGATTTACACATATATGTATATGATTCATGTAGGTTCTATGTATATATGTTTATGTTAAACCAATTGTACCTACATGATTAGAATAGATCAATATTCACAAATTCTTATGCAAGTGAAAACTTATAATTGGATCCATGTTAAAAGATCCGTTTATGATTCATATGATTTATAAAAGTTTATTGTTAGATCTATGTTATACATATGTATTGCAAGTTCATACATGTTCCTATATGTTAACTTAATTATATTGTAGATTTATGAACCTATGCAAGTTGTTAGGTTGAGATTCATGAATCTATGCAAGTCGTTAATTAAGTTGTTAATTCATGAACCTATGCAAGTTGTTAATTATGTTGTTAATTCATGAACCTATGAAAGTTGCTAATTATGTACATGTTTATGTTGATTATGTTAAAGTTGCAAGTTCACACCTATGTACATGTTAAAGTTGCAAGTTCACACCTATGTACATGTTAAAGTTGCAAGTTCACACCTATATGTTTTGTTCATGTTGATTTTGTCAAAAATTGCAAGTTCATAGTTAATGTTGATTTCATGCCAATTTTGTGAACGTTAAATTAGGCTAAGTTATTAGCCTAATACTTTATGTGAAATCATGCGAACGGTAAATTAGGCTAAGTTGTTAGCCTAATATTTAGACGGGGGTAACGTTGGGTAAAAAATTAATTATAGGGAACTTGACATAAATTGGCCAATAATCACATAGGTGATTTATGGTATGAAACGGTATAAATTATTAATTTAAAACATGTTAATACATAGGTGGGCCCAAAACCATGAAATTGGTTAAGGCCATGAATGGTGTAAATTTATACACCGTTAGATTTGAAATAAAATATGTGACATGAATAATTTACATAATTATAATATAAATTTAGACAATACGAATATGCTTAACCCGAGGTTGGATTGAGTTGTGATGTAAACCTGCCCGGACCCGCCCGGCTGTCCAGTAATCACAACAATACCTATCCAATGTGAGAGGTTAAGGCATTGAGCCCAATAAAGACCCGAGGTTAGACTGATTTGTGGCGTAAGATTGCCCGGAACCGACAGGCATACAGGCAGCCACAACAATACCTGTCTAATGTGAGTGGTTGGTGCTTTAATAAGACAATTAAAGCTAAGTTAGGATTGGTAGGGTTAAGTTAACTAAAACACTTAACCAACTTAACATGTTAACAAGACAAGACTTGTAGGGGTTAAGTGACTAAGAAAACACTTAGCCAATTTAACATATTAACTAGACTAGAGGGTGAGGTTAAGTAAATTCAGGACACTTAACCGTTATAACCTGATAATTAGATAAGTGGGTGAGGTTAAGTAAATTTAGAATACTTAACCATTATAACACGTTAGCTAGATAAGTGGGTAAGGTTTAGTAAATACACTTAGCCAATTTAATATGTTAGCTGGACTAGAGGGTAGGGTTAAGTAAACTTAGAACACTTAACCATCATAGTGTGATAAATTGAACAGGGTTAAGTTGAAACATGAAGGGACAATACTTAACCAATAGAACATGTTAATTAAACAGATGTTAGGGTTAAGTTAACTAAGGGAACACTTAACTGTTATAACATGTTAGTTAAAACAGATGGGCAAGGTTAGGTTAAAAGGGACACTTAACCAATACAAGATGAATTGGTAGGGTTAAGTAATAGGAAATACTTAACCAATATAACTTGGTTTGTGATAGGGTTAAGTCAACATGAACTACTGATAACACTTAGCCAGTTTAATATGACAAAGGAATGGGTTAAGCTAACTTGAATTGAACCAATCCAACTTGACGAGAAAGAGGGCTAAGTAGTAAACCTTAGTTAAGAAAACAACGATGCAGGAAACTAAGTGGTAAACCTTAGTTAGGAAAACTAAGTAGTAATTCTTAGTATAAAACGAGGAGGAGCGAACGTCCATCTGATCTTAAAGAAGGGTCCAACGAATTGGGTTACGAAGCCCGAGGCTTCGAGGGGACGTGAGGGTACTCTTGGTATCCCTCTGTGAGGCTGCAGATGATCCTCCTGGGCTTACAGAGGTTAAGGTCTGCGTTAGGAGAACCAAGGGTATGTCTTGTTTGCAATATAAGGCAACCTAAAGACTAGGATGGACCAGCGTGATTCAGCGAGACCAGTAGCCCTGTGATAGCAACTCGTCGTCTACCTACCATCTTGAGTCAGTCGAGATACGCATGCGGAAAGGCAGAGAACTCCCAACAGACCATATACTTGCTATCTAGTTATGGGTGAGGCTGGCCAATAGGAAAGTGGGACATAGGTGGCAGGAGTATAGTTCTCGTGCTTGATTTTCTTGGATTGCCTTTCATTAGTTAAGGGAGGGGTCACGTGGGACCATATCCACTGGTAGAAAAACAGACCTTATCATTTGCATCGGCAAATATCTGAAAGCTCCTGACCGAGTTTCGTGTTTCTAGAATAGCCCTGCCACGGGACTCGGGTCGCACATTTCAGGACATGTGCATCTAGACAGCGATAAACGATTCGCGACACATACATGGGGAAAGTCTAGGAACATATACCACTCTAGGTAGTGTGTCCTAGACTAGGGGCATCGTTCGATAGGTAGCATAATCCCTAGTTGGACCTAGGTGGCATAAATCCTGAATCCGAGAAGTATTAGATAAGTCGCATAAACCCTAGTTGAATCTAGGAATCGCTCGATAAGAAAACCCTAGATTAGATCTAGGTAATAAATAATAGATGTACACCTAAAGACAACTGCAGTTACAGGTATTGGAATCACGTTATCATCTTTATACAGATTACTAGTTGGGATACTAGTTAGGTGTTGCAGAGATATAGAATGGGGTAGGATAGTATATTCGGTTTAAACTGTCTTGCTTTGGTTTATATTAGTCTGTTATTCTGGTACTGTCCCATTATCCAGTTTACTCCTGTCATGAAATTTATCCTGTTCACATGCTAAAAGCCACTAGACTTACTCAGGCTTTATGTCTGACTCTGTTTTTCTTTCGTCTTCTTTTCTTCCGTCCCCTCCCCCCTCTGGTAGTCAAGGAGGGAATAGCTCTGCTTAGTATGGACTGTTACTCTTTCCAAGCTTGAAGACTCTTGGATATTTCGCTTCAGACTCTCTTTTCCGCTGTTATGGCTGGCTTACGCTACTTTGGGGAATATAAATGTTATTTATGCTTCTTTATTTTGTAAGACAGATGATACTCTGGTATTGGAAAGCAATTGTTGTACAAACTATTTTATCAATAAAGTAAAGTTTTATTTTCCGCTGTTTTAATTTTGTTTGTCTTGTAATTTATCTGCATCTTTTACCTTAAATGCTCCACAGAACTTAGTACATTCCCTTTGTGAGTGACACTAACGGATGTGGGGTGTTACATCCAATTTCTGCAAAAATATAAAAAATGTTCAAGTAAACATTCTCATATTAATACAAGCACAAAAATGACCATTTCCCCCTATATGATGATAAATGCGTGATGTTTTGAAATCAATTCAATTATTGTTTAAACATGATAAAATTCCCATATATGACATTTATTAGCACTAAACAAGAATAAATATGTGAATATAAATGTGCATTTTTACATGCACATCAAATACCCCTACACTTAATTTTTATTCGTCCTTGAATAAAGTAAAAAACTAAGCTAAACCGATTTTCGTAGGGAGCACGATTGCATTGAGCGTATGCAACAAGCCGTTAAACCTCTGGGTATCCCCAGTAGGACGAGTGCTGTCTCGTGAGGGTTTTCAGTGGATACTACCTACAAAATCCAAAAGTTAAAAGCAAAAAATATACACAAAATAGAAGATTCGAAAATATTTACAATATGAATGCAAACTTTTAGAGGAATATTTACAAATGGATAATTTATTTTTAAATATTACACGAATGAGTTAACACAAATTTGGGTCGTCACTACGAAATTTGAGTCTGTTACTAATCAAAACTTCAAACAAAATTCATGTTATCATCACAAACTCCTCCTGCTTGGCCAGTTGTTTTAGTAGATACATAATGCAAATATGAAGTGAATTCTATAATCGATATCAACAATCGTAAAACGACAACTCAACTTCCTTTTTGTTAACAAGTTAGGTCGAATAAGTGAAGCGTGTGCTTGTATTTTAAGTGCTAACTCTCTCTTTATTTTGAAAATTATTTACATTATTATTATTATTATTTACAAACACCTAACTGAAAAGACCAAGGTATACCACCCATGCACTGCCTCGCAGACTGATGTGAGAGTTTGGGACAGAGCTTGGCGGATTGTGCAGACCAACGCTAACTTTGTCAACAAGATGTTGGTAATCCTTAGGTGTCCAACTCATAAAATGAGACCAAGATATACCGAGCTGACTTTGTCAACAAGGTGTCGGAAAGAGCTTGGCGGGTTTGCACACCAACGCCAAATGTACCAGCAATGTTGGATACCCTTGGATTATTATATATATGTACCTTTTTTTTCTTTTCTTTTTTTGGCATAAGAGAGAGAGATTTAACCAAGAATATCTTAGCACAACTTCACTTAAAAGATCTAAAATGTTATCACAAGTAGTCAAAATCAACCATTCATTTAATCAGATTACAATTCAGAAAACATTTCATATTCATCACCTACGAATTTCCCAATATACCAGTTACACCAAATTTGCTCATAATTCAAATTTTCCTTTCGTTATCCGCTAAGAGAAGTAAATTTCTAAATATTTAAATCTAACGACCAAAATTATATGCTAACTCCATCATGTCTTATTTAGAAGTAAATAGAAGTGCGAAACTTTTACCTTTTTTTACGAAAAAGAAAAAAAATGCAAAAATAGAAAGGAAAAAAATTGCTAACTTAAACTATGCAAAACAGAATGAAGATGGAACTCCCCCCCACACTTGATTTCGACTGTGTCCCCACAGTCAATGCATGGCACAATGAGTGAATGGAAGAGAAATATTTACATATGTACAAAAAAGGGTTAGTGCGACTTACCAAATATGCGTGCAGAAAATATGTAGTCATCGAATAGTTGAACCGGTCCACAATGGACCAATGGATCAGCCTCATAAGGATTATGAGACACAGATTAAGCATACAAAACCAAATCATAAAGAATTTTATATTACCTTTCAGATTTGGAAAAACAAATTTTGTTTTTTCAAGATTTTGAGTTGCTAATTTTAAAATTTTGAGCTTACAATTGATCCTAAAATCAAATTGGATTTCTGTAGTAACTAAAGAGAGGTCATCAAGCCGGGGTTCAGTAAAAGTTTCAAAAACAAAGTTTGATTTGTTCAGATGATGTATAAATTGAGAGACGTATGCATCGTTCTCACCCTCACACTTGTTTTGAGAAATATTGTTCCGTTTCGCTTTGGTATTTGAAATTTTGTTGACTAAAGGTTCATTCGTAAACCTAAAGTTAAAACCAAACAAATGAAGTTTCAATAAATTTTGAAATCGTGTTTTCTCAAAAACAGTGTTATTCCAAAAAGAGTTCATGTACTGCAGAAATTTATCATTGAACAACAAGTGATCACAGTGAGGTTCAGTTGAAACAATTAAGTTGCAAGGAGTTTCAACAGTTTTTGAAAAATCGTCATTGTGTTCAAGATCACATTCAGCAGTTTCGTTATTTTCAACCTCAAGAATTTCAAAGTTTTCAAATGTTTCATTTTCAGTTTCAGACCCAACAACATTATCGTCAATCAATTCAAGAACTTTTGGCTCATCAAATTCGTCCTCACTTAAACAGCTGTAACAACTTCATCATTTTTATCAGGTTGACAATCTAAAGTTGCTAAATTTTCGAAATTTTCAAAATCTGAGAGAGGAAGATCAAATTGAAGATTAACGTCTTTGTTTTCAAGAAAATTTAAATTCAAATCAAGCACAGGGCTTTCAACAACTTTATTAAGAGTTTCATCAATTTCAAAAGTTGTTAGTTGAAAATCGTCGATTGTGGGCAAAGGTGGATTTTTATTCGAATCGTCACAAGTTTGGATTCGATTTTGTTTCTCACGAAACTTCAAGTAACCGTCAAGAATGTTCGTTTGCTCAACAAAATCAAATTTATAATTATTTACATGAGAATTTTCAGTTTGAAATTGTTGAGAACAAAAATTTTCAGTAGCACCATAATTGAAATTATTCCCATTGCCAAAATCATTTGAAAAATTATTCATATTTTCATTTTGAATTTGAAATTCATTCTACAGTTTGAAATTTAATTGGCAAGGGTTATAATCAAAATCATTTGAATTTGGAAGTGAAATCAAATTTTGATTATTTTGAAAACTTTGATTTTAATTATTGCACATTAATTCAATTAATCTTTGACTTGATTCATTAAAAATTTGACTTTCTTCACGTAGAGCTTGAACACTTATTTCAAGACTTGAGGGTTGATCATCATTTTGAAAATTTGGTGGTGTACAATCAGGATTATTTTGAAAATTTTGAAAAGTTGGTGGTGTAAAATCCAAATTATTTATACAATAGTTGTCATTAAAATATCCATATGAATTTGGTGTAAAATTATATGGATTATATTGATTTTCACAACTATCGTAAAATTCATGAGGATAAGGTGATTGGGCCATTTTCAAATATATATATGCCTGAACCTAATGCAACTATATGAATGCAAATTATATATTTATAGTTTTTCTAAAACTATATAATGACGGTTAGATTAATTTCAACAAAAGATTTCTCTGCTAGTTAACGGACAGGAGTTATCGATGTACCAGGAATCACCCTAACAATGTTATCGAAGGTTTAAGTACCTTCAGAGGAACAACCGATATAATATTTACGAATTACCATAATATTTATAAACAGTTATTACTCTGCCTAGTCTAGACACCAAGAAAAAATTCGTTGGAAAGAAACCAATTTGTCAAAATATAAAAAGTCCTAAAAAAATGAAAATAAAACTAGATGAATGCAAAATAAAAATTAAACGTGACTTAACGATGCAACTACGAATGATTTTTTTTTTTGTTTTTGGATATTTTTTTAGAATGCAAATGCAAACAACCAACAATGCGAGGAAAATAAAAATAGAATGAGAACACAATACCAGAGCATGCAGTTTTTTTTTAGCGGTAATTTTTTTTTTTGGCAAGCAAATAAGCAAGTAAAGCGTCATAATTTAACAATTCCAAGCGAGTTCAAGCATGACAAATTCAAGCAGTTTAGCAATGCAAAGCAATTTCCCTTCTTTTTGCAACCTGAAAAGTGAGAACAGTGCATATACAATGAAACAGAAGTGATTTTTTTATATTAAGCAAGCGCAAAACAATTTAGCCAGCAAAGGAATTCAAAGCAAGCAAGTCTCTTCAATTTCTACAACCTGAAAACAGATGAATAACAACAAATTTCTTTTTCCTTTTTTTTGGGAATAAATAAGCAGCGCTGAGTCAACCAAACAAGTTCCTTCCTGCTAAAATCCCGCAACCTGAAAAACAACTGATATCTATTATATCAGAAGAAAAATACCCATACAATTTCAACACCACACAGCAAATATAAATAAACAGAACCAAAGAAACCAATAAAGACCAATATAAACATATGCAAATACTTAAGCCAGCCCAATGCAATTTAATTTAATTCACTATTCAAAACACTCAGCAAAATTTATTCTTTGTTCACAACCACTGCAAATATGAAATTTGGCTCAATCAAATTCCGACCTTCCTCGGTTACGTATAGTTCAGCCCCCCTTAACTAACTCAAATGGCTAAGATTAAATTCAAATCGAAATACAAAATTTCGAAATCGCTGTATGATTTGCGATTACAGATTTTGGATCAAAAATGAGAACTTGCAATCCTAAAATCGATGCAGATAGGGGCTAAAATTCGGGCTTAAGTTGGGGTTCGGTGGTGATGGTTTGAATTGGGTGTAAATTGGGATCTAAGGATGCTGGTTCTGGTGTTGAGTTCGGGCTAGAGGCATTGTTGTGTACGGCAGATGGTTGAGGAGTATGTGGTCGGTTGGTGGTGAAGTGGTTTTGATAGGAAATGTTTTGTGGTGAGAAAGGTGGGTATGCCCGTGGGTGCTGTTGTATTGGTGAATTATGTGTGTTGTGTGGAAGTGGTGAAGAGAAGATGGTTATTGATGTTTTGGCTTTTAAAGATGAGAGAAGATGTAGATGAGGGAAAGATGGTAGGAGGCAATAATTTGGATTAGAAATAAGGCAGAGAAGGGAAAGAATATTAAAGAGGGAAGAAAAGGAAAGCAGTAATTTTTTTAATTATTTGTACGAAAAAGAAAAAAGGAAAGAAATAAATGAGAGAAAGGGAAGAAAAGAAATAAATGAGAGAAAGAAAAAGGGAAAGAAATAAAGGAAATTGAAAACACAAAAATGGGAAAGGGACTGAAAAAAAGGCAAGTGTGTATTTCTTTTTTTTAAGAGAGAGGAAATAGAAGAACTAACACAATATGAAATCTATCAACACACATACACACAAAATAAAAACACACAAACAAAAGTAAAACAAAGCACAAACACAAAATGGAAAAAACACACAACTCCCTTTTTTTTACTTTTTTTTAAATGAACACAAAAACAAGAACACACAAAATGAAACAACAAAAGATCAAAACAAAACAGAAAAACTATAAACAACACACAATTTTTTTTAGAAAAACAAAAAAATAAGAAAATTAACTCGAAGAATAAAACTAAAATTAAATTCTTTCCCCGGCAACGGTGCCAAAAACTTGTTTGCAAACGATGTTTCTATGAAATTAGAAAACCGTTGACAAAATATCGTAATAATAACCGCAAACGCACAGCGTACAATCGTAGTACGTGGCAATACGGATCGATCAACAGGGAAAGAATTGATTCTAAAATTACTCAACCAAATTAAACCGAAAGCGAGTGAGAATGTTAACTAACTAGCTAAAAATTAGCAAAATCTAACAAACTATTAACTACAAATGTTGGTTGAAAAATTAGAGATTAAATAACAACTTAGGAGCAAATTCACTCTCAAGATCACATAAATCAATATAAAATGAAACCATGATCTCTCATTTTGGTCAATAGTTAATTTAATTGATGTGACTATTCTAAGCATGACCTATTTGTGTTATTGATCAACCCAACATAAGCCATCAAATTTTGTCACACCTCTTAAACAACTTTACTAATTTATAACAAGTTGAAATTGAATCGCACTTTAAGCATGGCCTATCCCCTATTAATTAGGAGTATAAACAATCAAATTTAGATTTCAATCTCCACTTAATTACCATAATCATATGTAGATGAAGAGGTAGTTAGTGAGCATATGAACAAGCATAGCCTATGTGGTGTCAACACTATAAGCTATCAAACTCAATAATGAACACAAAAACCATAACCATCAACATGAATTAAAGCACAAAGAGAGATCATGAATAAACAAGTGTATTGAAACTACATGAATAAAGAGAGCTTCATTATCCCTAAGTTGTAGGGTTTTAGCCTCTCATGTTTGTTATTTTAACAACAAATGTAGTTTGCAACATGAAAGAAATAAAAGAAAATGCAAGCTAAATAACTAAAACTACAACTAATCTATTTGCATAAAAGAAAATAAAATGTAAATAAAAGACGACAAATTAAGATTGCATTCAAATGAGAGATTACAAAAACAAATGGCTAAGAAGCCATGGAAGAAAAATAGAGGTTTTTATTTCAGCCTCTACTCTAAACAAAAAATCCAAGATGCCTTTGTGACGGCAAGGAATTTCTCTCGGTCCGAACCAGTCGCTAAACCGATTCAGGCCGTTCGAAACGCCCTATCGTTTGAGAACAGGACAAAACAGAACGCATACAGAAGAACATTTCATTGTATATTACAACAATGCATCAGATTACAAGAATATACAGAGTATAAATGAATAAATATTACACAGAAATATCAGAGATTTAAATTACATTTAAATACATAGCAGCGGAAAATAATACAATACACAACTAGAATGAGATATACGGATACAAAGCTTCCCGGATATCGTTCCAGCTGTAAACCAGGATCCTGTGAATATAAATCTGCAAAACCAAAACTACTAGCTGCCCGTGTCAAAATAAGGGCACCCAGAGTTTAGGTTAAAACAATAAACTCCAGGTCAGTCATGTGACTGGTGTGAGAACTAAAACAGTTAATCTTTATTTTAAATCATTAGGTAAATCAAGGGACCACGCCGTATAACACGGAACGGGTTTCCTCCCAAGAATACCAGTGCATAAACAAACAGCGCAATGCTAAATAAAGAAAAATGAAGCTGTTATAAGACCCAGGTCCTATCACACAATGCAATCGCAAGCCGGGGGATAGGGTTTTCCCTTATAACAGCTAAAGAATGCTTGATACGTTTAAAACAAATCATTTGATACTATTATAAGTGCATAGAGTATAAAACAACTTCAAATCATAAGTATCAATCATAGGCGGCATGAATGCCCCATACCACTATGTCGCCATATATAGGTTTACAAATAAAACCGCAAATGGCACGTATTTGGAAATTGGATTTCCGTCTATGAACCGAGGCAAAAGATAGTCCTCAACCGATTCGAGACGCTCTAGCCCGTGTCTCAGGAACAGCCGCAACTGCCCCATGGAGCGACAGGGCCGGTCCACACGGAGTGGATTATTATGCCTGAACAATACGTCTCCCCACCCTATGGGGTGTAAGTCTGGTCCGTCAGCCGACCAGAATGCATTCGGCCGAAACCGATATAACCGAGGCGCCTCGCAACAACCACAACCACATAAGTCAAACTCGTCAGGGCGTGTAAAACCACTGACGCCACTTCTAGCTAGAAAGAAACGCAAGTCCTCCCTGAGGTCCGTCTCCCGTTTTTGGTTCATACCTGGTGTGAAACACGCGAGGTAAACGTTACACAAAGCTACGCCACAAAGGCCGTGCTTTGATCATCACCACAAGACTTTGCTTTTCAACAGAAGCCTTGATCATTTGCATCTTAGCATGCCACACAGGCAAACCATCCTATGCAACCGATATCAGTCACACAGAATGAAATCCGATGTCAGACACACAGTCCATTTACAAGTCCGTCCTGGGTCTGAACGAAACCGGAGGCACCTAGTACCCCGCATATCCATCGATCTCCAAGTACGTCTGGACGATCACTAACTGTTTCCATCTTCTTGGGTGTACAGCCCAATCAAGATCATCAGTTATCACCCAAACGACGTGAAGACCTCCGGTCTTCGACCATCGTCTTCATCTTCGACTTATCGTCGTATCAGTTATTCAGAATGGGATGAACCCGGTCTTTCCGAATAACTCGCGTATATTTTAAATAAGTGTTACACAAACACAACATACGCCTCATTCCAATTCATTAGTCACTAACCGTAAATTAATCAAGAGAATAATTCCCCAAATATTAACCCCGAAGGCCGAAACCAACATCAGATCAATATCCAGAAAACCATTCTGCTTGGCTAACCGACAGTTAGTTTCTAAATTTCACGTTCAAATCTAATTAAAGATTTAACTATCGCCTGGAGCAAAACTGGTGATACTCCATTCTCGATCTTTTCAATCTAATTAAAGATTCATTAAAACTCCACTTAGTTTTAATCTGTGACTGGGTTAAAGAATCAGTGTCATTTAAAACACGGTTCACGATAAACCCAAAGTCACATCCCATTAATTATCGGGTTAAAGAACAAGTGTTATTTAAAACACTGTTCACGATAAACCCAAAAATCAATATCCATTCAATTCCAATTAAATATTATTTAATTGGTACACTTCATTAAATCTAAATAAAAAGATTTAATCTTTTCTCAACTGGGTTCAAGAACAGTGTTAGTGAAGACACCATTCACGACAAACCCAAATCACATTCGATTAATTATCGGGTTAAAGAACAAGTGTTATTTAAAACACTGTTCACGATAAACCCAAAAATCAATACCAATTCAATTCCAATTAAATATCATTTAATTGGTACACTTCATTAAATCTAAATAAAAAGATTTAATCTTTTCTCAACTGGGTTCAAGAACAGTGTTAGTGAAGACACCATTCACGACAAACCCAAATCACATTCGATATTCAATACAAGGCTCTGAATAGAAAATATATCGGCTTATATTCAATATCGAATTCTACGACTAACAAATGTCGTATTGGAAATAACGATATAAATATATATCTTTCAAATTTCCATAACAACACCTGTATAATCACGAATTCCAACATCGAAATATTCCGAAGACAATTTCGATTCAAATCCACTCCAATGCAATCATTGGAAATTTTGGTTATTTTCAAAACCATTTCAAATTCAATTTATTTATTTAAAAATAAATAGAATTATAATTCTAGTTCAAAACTAGTTCATTTCGATAAAAATCTATTTTTATCTTTTCAAATATGGAGTTTTTCATCCCAAACTTTCACAAATCATTTCTTATGATTTTACACAAATTATTACTATTTTTAATAATTTTATCAAGGCCCGTACAGTCGATTTCCAACAACGGCCATCGAACTGCACTTACAGCGACCTTTTTCGAATTTGATTTGGACGTATCTCCAAATCCAACCGTTAGATTTCAAATTTCTAACATTCATTAGAAAGCTCTTTTCGATACGAACCCAACGGTTCCGGTTTTAGGAGAATCCGACGGTCGGATCTCCCGTAATGTCCGTTTTAAATAAATGGTCGAAATTCACGAACTGCCGCGGCGCGGCGCGTTCTATTCAGGCCATTATATTATATATATAATATATATAATATATATTTCATCGATTTCTATTTAAAACGAATTATATAAATAGTTTTGAATTCGTTTCAAAAACAATTTCAACTTCCTTTTCAATTCAAATCAAAATTGAATTCTTCTTTATAAATTCGTTTTAAAATTCATTTCTATTCAATTCAAATTTCAATTCAATTTGAATTCATTTCAATTTGTTTTCAATTCAATTCGAAATCGTTTTCAATTCAATTCATTTCGAAATCGTTTTCAATTCAATTCATTTCGAAATCATTTTCAATTCAATTCATTTCGAAATCGTTTTCAATTCAATTCATTTCGAAATCGTTTTCAATTCAATTCATTTCGAAATCGTTTTCAATTCAATTCATTTCGAAATCGTTTTCAATTCAATTCATTTCGAAATCGTTTTCAATTCAATTCATTTCGAAATCACTTAAAATTGATATAAATATCGTTCACGTCAAAATGGCGTCAATCTAATCAACACGGCTTCATAAATTTCTATTTTCAAATATTCTATTTCAAATATTTCTTTTTCAAATATTTCTTTTTCAAAACTGGAATGAGGCCCAATCAATTACCATATAATGTTAATTATATGGATTTTCTACAACACATGCATATATCAACAACGATGAATAATCAACCATCATCCAAAGTGCATTCTACACTGTATAAGCATCAAATATAAATATTCAACGCTTATAACAGTCTGTCAATCAATCGATCGACACACAACTAAACAATCGGGATTAGTGTACGTCAAATATCATCCCAACACCCGTGTAGGGTTTCAAACAATCAAACACAGATTTTATTTGTGCAGTTGGGCGATGTGTAAAATTTATCGACCCAATCAATGTCCTTCAAATAAGTGTACATAAACAAACCATCTGGTTTGCAAATGAGTATTTTATTTATTCACATTCACGTTAAAATTTATATTTTTAACGACAAAACATTTTATTTCAACATATGAATTTCTCTTCAGTTCATTCTTTAAATAAAATGATATTTTTATTTTTCTAACATATTTTAGAAAATTTCGGCGGCATAACGGCACGATACTAGAAACGGGACGAGGCCTAGCCTTATCCCCGGACTAGTGAAGGCCCACGCCATTCACATATCAATTTTAATCAATTTCCAATTCAACCAATCAATCAAATCCAAATCAAATAATCTAACCAACTACACAACCAAACAAACAAGTCCATGGTATGTGGACGGGTGTCGGGTGCTTCTAATAAGCACCGTCTGCATCCTAGTATATATATATAACTAGAAAAATAAATTGAAAGGTGAGAAATTCTCACTTATAGCTATCCTAGCTCCACGGCACTTCCTTTGCAGAAGTCTTCGTCGTTTCGCCTTTTTGTCACCTTCGTTGCCCAAGGCCACTATATATAAAAATCGAATTTTTACTTCAAAGTTCAATATATAAAAATCGAATTTTTATTTCAAAGTTCAATATATAAAAATCGAATTTTTATTTCAAAGTTCAATATATAAAAATCGAATTTTTATTTCAAAGTTCAATATATAAAAATCGAATTTTTATTTCAAAGTTCAATATATATAAAAATCGAATTTTTATTTCAAAGTTCAATATATAAAAATCGAATTTTTATTTCAAAGTTCAATATATAAAAATCGAATTTTTATTTCAAAGTTCAATATATAAAAATCGAATTTTTATTTCAAAGTTCAATATATAAAAATCGAATTTTTATTTCAAAGTTCAATATATAAAAATCGAATTTTTATTTCAAAGTTCAATATATAAAAATCGAATTTTTATTTCAAAGTTCAATATATAAAAATCGAATTTTTATTTCACTTCTCAATATATAAAAATCGAATTTTTATTTCAAAGTTCAATATATAAAAATCATATTTTTAGTTCACTTCTCAATATATAAAAATCGAATTTTTATTTCAAAGTTCAATATATAAAAATCATATTTTTAGTTCACTTCTCAATATATAAAAATCGAATTTTTACTTCGATGTTCAATATATAAAAATCATATTTTTAGTTCAAAGTTCAATATATAAAAATCGAATTTTTATTTCGACTTTCAATATATAAAAATATGATTTTTATCTCGACTTTCAATCCGATCTTTTTAAAGTTTAAACCCTTTGCTTTTAACTTAAAATTAAAATCAGTTTTAACCTAACTAAAAAAAATCAGTTTTTCTAAAATAAAATTCAGTTTTAAAAATCTTAATACAATTCAGTTTTATATTAAATAAAATTCAGAAAAACTTACAGGGGGGGGGGGAAACGTTTGCGGCTGTCGAATGCAGAGGAGAGGGGGGGGAGGAGAAGGGCGGCGGTTAGGGTTAGGGGGGGGTCGCGGGGGTTGTTCGGTGGTCGTGGGAGGAAGAGCGATAGGAGAAGGAGAAGAAGCGGAGGGGGGGGAGGTCTTTCGCTGCTGCGGCGAGGGGAGGGGCAGGGCTTCGGAGGTGGCGCCCTCCCCTGAGGCGTCGACGACGATCTTTGGGGGGGGGCGGCGACGAGTTCCCCCCCGTCTTCCTCTTCCCTTTCTCTTTTTTTTTTTTTTTTTTTTTTTTTTTATTTCTGATCGGATTGATTTCGAAGGGGGGGGGGGGCCAGACGTATTAAAGGGAGGAAGAGATTTTTTTTTATATTTATTTATTTATTTATTTAATTTATTTTATTTCAAAAAGTTGACTTTCACATATGACCTCTAAACGAGGCCCACCGCTTGTCGCCTATAGCGTTTCACCCCTATTCCGAACACAATGGGATATGTTTCGTATGTTGATTCGATCGATTGAATCAGTTTCCGTTGAATTAACATATAAATCACTATATTGAATTTTAAACGCACATTTCAAATTACCGGAGTCACATACTAACTAGAAAAATTCCATAAAAATATTTTCTAGCTTCGTATTGACGATACGGTCCTAACAAAACTAGTTTCGTCGAATTCTGAGACCGTTAGAAAAATGGCCAATTTCCAGTCGATTAAAATCAACTGAAACTGGTCAAACGCGTTTTCCTTTGCCACGCTCACATATGGATTCGAAAAATTATGAAATTTAAAACCTAACAATATCTTGACACTACGGATCTAACAAAAGTGGTTTCGTCGAAATCCGAGGTCATCTGCAAAATGTCCATTTTTAAGGGCCTGAATTCCATAGCCACTATTCAGAATTTTCAACTGGACATATCTTATGATTCCCGATATGAAATCTTGATCTTTCGGATTCGTTGGAAAGATATTCACTATTAGATTCCATTATTTTTGGTTTCACTAAAATCCGGATTGTTTTGCACCCGGTACATTCAATTAAAGTTTGAAATCGAATTATCGAACTACCGCGCCATTTTCAATTCTATTTATAATTATATATAAATATTTATATTCTAACGACGACGCGTATGAATATATACGTTCGAATTATATCCAAAATAAATTTCTTGTCGATTTTATTTAAGATAATTTATTTTAAATATTCAAAATTCGCTAAAATTGCCAAAATAAAAATTTTAAACTGGCCCAGATTTTACGGGTTGTTACAATCTCCCCCACTTAAAACTTTTCGTCCCCGAAAAGGAACAAAGTCGAAAGTGGTTTGATTATTAAGCTCTACATTCGATCTGGCTTTCATTCTCTAACTTTTCAGTTTCTGAGAATTTTCAAAATTTCAAAAATTTGGCTAACACCCTAAATTTTTGAAAAATTTCGCCATAACCTCCCCTGCACCGGGAGCATCGGGGAATTTCAAATAGCTTCCCCGGTCCTTCAGATCTCAAAAAGAAAAAGAAAAAGCCAAGCGGCTAGCCAATAGGCTCACAAAATCATCATCACCCAAACAAAACAGGAAATTATGTAGTAAACATGTACCTATTTGTCGGGCAAACAAATTTTATTCTCTGGCTCTAGCCTCCTTGCTATGACCTGTTCAATGTTATACATGTATATGCAAGCCGATGCGACCAATTTTCAATACAGTTCAATATTCGATCAAATTAGGCATAATGGTTCAAAATTATCAAACAACTAAACAAACAACACAAACATCAATCAATTAGTGAATTAGAGTTTCAAATTCATAATTTTGATACATATACAAAAATCATGTTTTTGATGCCAAATCACAACAATTAGCCCTATCTAATTTTGGTTCTCACACCAGCCTAATGGAAATATATAGATATTACACGTTCGTCACTCGAATATAAATTCTGACGATGAGTACTCAACCATCAGAATCATCTTCGGGCCACTAGAGTATGATTCTATATCTATCCAATATATTAAAACTTCGAATACACGCGGATCAGACGTATACGCAAAATCTTTATATACTGGACTGTCCAACTCAATATAAATAGATAATCAGATACGAATAATTGATTTAAATTTTCAAAACAAAAATAGTTTTCATTTGAAAAATATACTCTTCACACTCGTTCTAGGATACTACTGATCCTATCTCTAACGAGTCATTCCCATTGGATATCACTAATCCAATATCTGATGAATTCTTTCGTATGGTTCTAATGTGTCTTGTTCTCTAGCTTTGTAAACCAAAGCTCTGATACCAAATGTGACGGCAAGGAATTTCGCTCGGTCCGAACCAGTCGCTAAACCGATTCAGGCCGTTCGAAACGCCCTATCGTTTGAGAACAGGACAAAACAGAACGCATACAGAAGAACATTTCATTGTATATTACAACAATGCATCAGATTACAAGAATATACAGAGTATAAATGAATAAATATTACACAGAAATATCAGAGATTTAAATTACATTTAAATACATAGCAGCGGAAAATAATACAATACACAACTAGAATGAGATATACGGATACAAAGCTTCCCGGATATCGTTCCAGCTGTAAACCAGGATCCTGTGAATATAAATCTGCAAAACCAAAACTACTAGCTGCCCGTGTCAAAATAAGGGCACCCAGAGTTTAGGTTAAAACAATAAACTCCAGGTCAGTCATGTGACTGGTGTGAGAACTAAAACAGTTAATCTTTATTTTAAATCATTAGGTAAATCAAGGGACCACGCCGTATAACACGGAACGGGTTTCCTCCCAAGAATACCAGTGCATAAACAAACAGCGCAATGCTAAATAAAGAAAAATGAAGCTGTTATAAGACCCAGGTCCTATCACACAATGCAATCGCAAGCCGGGGGATAGGGTTTTCCCTTATAACAGCTAAAGAATGCTTGATACGTTTAAAACAAATCATTTGATACTATTATAAGTGCATAGAGTATAAAACAACTTCAAATCATAAGTATCAATCATAGGCGGCATGAATGCCCCATACCACTATGTCGCCATATATAGGTTTACAAATAAAACCGCAAATGGCACGTATTTGGAAATTGGATTTCCGTCTATGAACCGAGGCAAAAGATAGTCCTCAACCGATTCGAGACGCTCTAGCCCGTGTCTCAGGAACAGCCGCAACTGCCCCATGGAGCGACAGGGCCGGTCCACACGGAGTGGATTATTATGCCTGAACAATACGTCTCCCCACCCTATGGGGTGTAAGTCTGGTCCGTCAGCCGACCAGAATGCATTCGGCCGAAACCGATATAACCGAGGCGCCTCGCAACAACCACAACCACATAAGTCAAACTCGTCAGGGCGTGTAAAACCACTGACGCCACTTCTAGCTAGAAAGAAACGCAAGTCCTCCCTGAGGTCCGTCTCCCGTTTTTGGTTCATACCTGGTGTGAAACACGCGAGGTAAACGTTACACAAAGCTACGCCACAAAGGCCGTGCTTTGATCATCACCACAAGACTTTGCTTTTCAACAGAAGCCTTGATCATTTGCATCTTAGCATGCCACACAGGCAAACCATCCTATGCAACCGATATCAGTCACACAGAATGAAATCCGATGTCAGACACACAGTCCATTTACAAGTCCGTCCTGGGTCTGAACGAAACCGGAGGCACCTAGTACCCCGCATATCCATCGATCTCCAAGTACGTCTGGACGATCACTAACTGTTTCCATCTTCTTGGGTGTACAGCCCAATCAAGATCATCAGTTATCACCCAAACGACGTGAAGACCTCCGGTCTTCGACCATCGTCTTCATCTTCGACTTATCGTCGTATCAGTTATTCAGAATGGGATGAACCCGGTCTTTCCGAATAACTCGCGTATATTTTAAATAAGTGTTACACAAACACAACATACGCCTCATTCCAATTCATTAGTCACTAACCGTAAATTAATCAAGAGAATAATTCCCCAAATATTAACCCCGAAGGCCGAAACCAACATCAGATCAATATCCAGAAAACCATTCTGCTTGGCTAACCGACAGTTAGTTTCTAAATTTCACGTTCAAATCTAATTAAAGATTTAACTATCGCCTGGAGCAAAACTGGTGATACTCCATTCTCGATCTTTTCAATCTAATTAAAGATTCATTAAAACTCCACTTAGTTTTAATCTGTGACTGGGTTAAAGAATCAGTGTCATTTAAAACACGGTTCACGATAAACCCAAAGTCACATCCCATTAATTATCGGGTTAAAGAACAAGTGTTATTTAAAACACTGTTCACGATAAACCCAAAAATCAATATCCATTCAATTCCAATTAAATATTATTTAATTGGTACACTTCATTAAATCTAAATAAAAAGATTTAATCTTTTCTCAACTGGGTTCAAGAACAGTGTTAGTGAAGACACCATTCACGACGAACCCAAATCACATTCGATTAATTATCGGGTTAAAGAACAAGTGTTATTTAAAACACTGTTCACGATAAACCCAAAAATCAATACCAATTCAATTCCAATTAAATATCATTTAATTGGTACACTTCATTAAATCTAAATAAAAAGATTTAATCTTTTCTCAACTGGGTTCAAGAACAGTGTTAGTGAAGACACCATTCACGACAAACCCAAATCACATTCGATATTCAATACAAGGCTCTGAATAGAAAATATATCGGCTTATATTCAATATCGAATTCTACGACTAACAAATGTCGTATTGGAAATAACGATATAAATATATATCTTTCAAATTTCCATAACAACACCTGTATAATCACGAATTCCAACATCGAAATATTCCGAAGACAATTTCGATTCAAATCCACTCCAATGCAATCATTGGAAATTTTGGTTATTTTCAAAACCATTTCAAATTCAATTTATTTATTTAAAAATAAATAGAATTATAATTCTAGTTCAAAACTAGTTCATTTCGATAAAAATCTATTTTTATCTTTTCAAATATGGAGTTTTTCATCCCAAACTTTCACAAATCATTTCTTATGATTTTACACAAATTATTACTATTTTTAATAATTTTATCAAGGCCCGTACAGTCGATTTCCAACAACGGCCATCGAACTGCACTTACAGCGACCTTTTTCGAATTTGATTTGGACGTATCTCCAAATCCAACCGTTAGATTTCAAATTTCTAACATTCATTAGAAAGCTCTTTTCGATACGAACCCAACGGTTCCGGTTTTAGGAGAATCCGACGGTCGGATCTCCCGTAATGTCCGTTTTAAATAAATGGTCGAAATTCGCGAACTGCCGCGGCGCGGCGCGTTCTATTCAGGCCATTATATTATATATATAATATATATAATATATATTTCATCGATTTCTATTTAAAACGAATTATATAAATAGTTTTGAATTCGTTTCAAAAACAATTTCAACTTCCTTTTCAATTCAAATCAAAATTGAATTCTTCTTTATAAATTCGTTTTAAAATTCATTTCTATTCAATTCAAATTTCAATTCAATTTGAATTCATTTCAATTTGTTTTCAATTCAATTCGAAATCGTTTTCAATTCAATTCATTTCGAAATCGTTTTCAATTCAATTCATTTCGAAATCGTTTTCAATTCAATTCATTTCGAAATCGTTTTCAATTCAATTCATTTCGAAATCGTTTTCAATTCAATTCATTTCGAAATCGTTTTCAATTCAATTCATTTCGAAATCGTTTTCAATTCAATTCATTTCGAAATCGTTTTCAATTCAATTCATTTCGAAATCACTTAAAATTGATATAAATATCGTTCACGTCAAAATGGCGTCAATCTAATCAACACGGCTTCATAAATTTCTATTTTCAAATATTCTATTTCAAATATTTCTTTTTCAAATATTTCTTTTTCAAAACTGGAATGAGGCCCAATCAATTACCATATAATGTTAATTATATGGATTTTCTACAACACATGCATATATCAACAACGATGAATAATCAACCATCATCCAAAGTGCATTCTACACTGTATAAGCATCAAATATAAATATTCAACGCTTATAACAGTCTGTCAATCAATCGATCGACACACAACTAAACAATCGGGATTAGTGTACGTCAAATATCATCCCAACACCCGTGTAGGGTTTCAAACAATCAAACACAGATTTTATTTGTGCAGTTGGGCGATGTGTAAAATTTATCGACCCAATCAATGTCCTTCAAATAAGTGTACATAAACAAACCATCTGGTTTGCAAATGAGTATTTTATTTATTCACATTCACGTTAAAATTTATATTTTTAACGACAAAACATTTTATTTCAACATATGAATTTCTCTTCAGTTCATTCTTTAAATAAAATGATATTTTTATTTTTCTAACATATTTTAGAAAATTTCGGCGGCATAACGGCACGATACTAGAAACGGGACGAGGCCTAGCCTTATCCCCGGACTAGTGAAGGACCACGCCATTCACATATCAATTTTAATCAATTTCCAATTCAACCAATCAATCAAATCCAAATCAAATAATCTAACCAACTACACAACCAAACAAACAAGTCCATGGTATGTGGACGGGTGTCGGGTGCTTCTAATAAGCACCGTCTGCATCCTAGTATATATATATAACTAGAAAAATAAATTGAAAGGTGAGAAATTCTCACTTATAGCTATCCTAGCTCCACGGCACTTCCTTTGCAGAAGTCTTCGTCGTTTCGCCTTTTTGTCACCTTCGTTGCCCAAGGCCACTATATATAAAAATCGAATTTTTACTTCAAAGTTCAATATATAAAAATCGAATTTTTATTTCAAAGTTCAATATATAAAAATCGAATTTTTATTTCAAAGTTCAATATATAAAAATCGAATTTTTATTTCAAAGTTCAATATATAAAAATCGAATTTTTATTTCAAAGTTCAATATATATAAAAATCGAATTTTTATTTCAAAGTTCAATATATAAAAATCGAATTTTTATTTCAAAGTTCAATATATAAAAATCGAATTTTTATTTCAAAGTTCAATATATAAAAATCGAATTTTTATTTCAAAGTTCAATATATAAAAATCGAATTTTTATTTCAAAGTTCAATATATAAAAATCGAATTTTTATTTCAAAGTTCAATATATAAAAATCGAATTTTTATTTCAAAGTTCAATATATAAAAATCGAATTTTTATTTCACTTCTCAATATATAAAAATCGAATTTTTATTTCAAAGTTCAATATATAAAAATCATATTTTTAGTTCACTTCTCAATATATAAAAATCGAATTTTTATTTCAAAGTTCAATATATAAAAATCATATTTTTAGTTCACTTCTCAATATATAAAAATCGAATTTTTACTTCGATGTTCAATATATAAAAATCATATTTTTAGTTCAAAGTTCAATATATAAAAATCGAATTTTTATTTCGACTTTCAATATATAAAAATATGATTTTTATCTCGACTTTCAATCCGATCTTTTTAAAGTTTAAACCCTTTGCTTTTAACTTAAAATTAAAATCAGTTTTAACCTAACTAAAAAAAATCAGTTTTTCTAAAATAAAATTCAGTTTTAAAAATCTTAATACAATTCAGTTTTATATTAAATAAAATTCAGAAAAACTTACAGGGGGGGGGGGAAACGGTTGCGGCTGTCGAATGCAGAAAAGAGGGGGGGGAGGAGAAGGGCGGCGGTTAGGGTTAGGGGGGGTCGCGGGGGTTGTTCGGTGGTCGTGGGAGAAAGAGCGATAGGAGAAGGAGAAGAAGCGGAGGGGGGGGAGGTCTTTCGCTGCTGCGGCGAGGGGAGGGGCAGGGCTTCGGAGGTGGCGCCCTCCCCTGAGGCGTCGACGGCGATCTTTGGGGGGGGCGGCGACGAGTTCCCCCCGTCTTCCTCTTCCCTTTCTCTTTTTTTTTTTTTTTTTTTTTTTATTTCTGATCGGATTGATTTCGAAGGGGGGGGGGGCCAGACGTATTAAAGGGAGGAAGAGATTTTTTTTTATATTTATTTATTTATTTATTTAATTTATTTTATTTCAAAAAGTTGACTTTCACATATGACCTCTAAACGAGGCCCACCGCCTGTCGCCTATAGCGTTTCACCCCTATTCCGAACACAATGGGATATGTTTCGTATGTTGATTCGATCGATTGAATCAGTTTCCGTTGAATTAACATATAAATCACTATATTGAATTTTAAACGCACATTTCAAATTACCGGAGTCACATACTAACTAGAAAAATTCCATAAAAATATTTTCTAGCTTCGTATTGACGATACGGTCCTAACAAAACTAGTTTCGTCGAATTCTGAGACCGTTAGAAAAATGGCCAATTTCCAGTCGATTAAAATCAACTGAAACTGGTCAAACGCGTTTTCCTTTGCCACGCTCACATATAGATTCGAAAAATTATGAAATTTAAAACCTAACAATATCTTGACACTACGGATCTAACAAAAGTGGTTTCGTCGAAATCCGAGGTCATCTGCAAAATGTCCATTTTTAAGGGCCTGAATTCCATAGCGACTATTCAGAATTTTCAACTGGACATATCTTATGATTCCCGATATGAAATCTTGATCTTTCGGATTCGTTGGAAAGATATTCACTATTAGATTCCATTATTTTTTGTTTCACTAAAATCCGGATTGTTTTGCACCCGGTACATTCAATTAAAGTTTGAAATCGAATTATCGAACTACCGCGCCATTTTCAATTCTATTTATAATTATATATAAATATTTATATTCTAACGACGACGCGTATGAATATATACGTTCGAATTATATCCAAAATAAATTTCTTGTCGATTTTATTTAAGATAATTTATTTTAAATATTCAAAATTCGCTAAAATTGCCAAAATAAAATTTTTAAACTGGCCCAGATTTTACGGGTTGTTACAGCCTTTTACATTCACATACATGGGTTATTTATACATGACTAAACCCTAATTCACTTTTTGTGTGCTACCAAGAATGCCCCCTCCTTAAGCTTCATTTTGTCTTTAGCAATAATGATTCATAAAGCAATAATTTTTGTCCCCACTAAAGAAGGAGGGAGAGTAAGTGGGGTCCTCAATTAATCCTCTATTTGAATTGATTCCCTTTTCATTTTTCGGGCAAGGCATTGATTCCCTCCTTTTTCCTTTGTATACATATATATCTTTATGAAGTCCTCCTTCTACATGCACCCAATTTCTGCAAAAATATAAAAAATGTCCAAGTAAACATTCTCAAATTAATACAAGCACAAAAATGACCATTTTCCCCCTATGTGATGATAAATGCGTGATGTTTTGAAATCAATTCAATTATTGTTTAAACATGATAAAATACCCATATATGACATTTATTATCACTAAACATGAAAACATATGTGAATATAAATGTTCATTTTTACACGCACATCAGTCGGAATGAAGAAGGATGTGGCTGAGTTCGTTTCTAGATGCTTAGTGTGCCAACAAGTCAAGGCTGAGCAAAAGAAGCCTGGTGGTTTGCTTCACCCTTTAGAGGTGCTACAGTGGAAATGGGAAAGTGTTTCCATGGATTTCGTCGATGGGTTGCCGAGGTCGAGGAAGGGTAATACGGGGATTTGGGTAGTAGTAGATAGACTTACCAAGAGCCCCCATTTCATTCCCGTTAAGAGTAAAAGAACAATGGCATGGTTAGCATCTGTTTATCTCCGGGAGATAGTTCGTCTACACGGCATACCTTCTTGTATCGTAAGCGACCGAGATCCCATTTTCACTAGTGAGTTTCGGAAGAGCTTACAAGAGGCGGTAGGAATGTAATTGTGTTTGAGCACCGCTTATCACCCTCAGACGGACGGCCAAACAAAAAGAGTGAATCGGATTATGGAAGATCTTTTGAGGTTATGCATCTTGGAATTTGGAGGGACATGGGAGGAACATCTTCCATTAGTAGAGTTCGCTTACAACAACAACTATCAGACTAGCATTGGCATGGCAACTTTTGAGGCTCTATATAGATGACCTTGCCGATCACCGACTTGTTGGAGGGAGTCTACGGATAAGATTTTGCTTGGGCCCGAGATGATTATGGAAACTTCAGAGAAGGTAGAATTGATTCGAAGACGCATGAAGACGGCATAGGACAAGAAAAAGTCATATGCTGATAGGAGATGGAATGATCTTGAGTTCAGTGTTGGAGACATGGTCTTTATCAAAGTATCACCGTTGAGGAATGTAGTTCGTTTTTGGTATGTAAGGAAATTGGCACCAAGGTTCGTAGGACGATTCCCCATTACAGAGCGAATTGGACAGATGGCCTATAGAGTGAAGTTTCATGAGAAGCTTAGTGGTGTTCATGATGTATTTCATGTGTCGCAATTACGGAAGTGTTTGCATGATATCGCGGAAGTAGTAGAGCCGAGCATGCTTAGAGAAGTGGAAGTAGAGCGAGATGCCATGATTAGACGAGTTCCTACATGCATCCTTGGAACAGAGGTCAAGAAATTACGCAACAGAGAGCTCAAGTTGGTTAAAGTCCGATGGGGAGATGATCAAGGAGTAGCGACTTGGGAGATTGAAGACAAGATACATGCGTCGTATGTAACACACCACGTCCATTAATGTCACTCACTAAGGGAATGCATTAACTTTCATGGAGTATTATAAGAGTATAGAAAAGAATATCACAAGACAGATATATAAAATGGTACTTAAGAAAATTCAAAATTTATTCATTACAGCGGAAAAGCAAAACATGTTTGGTAACAAAATCAAAACCACATACTAGAGTCAAGTACACAAATATCCATCTTATACAAAATTATTATCAGAGTACATAAAAGTAAAATCATAATCCCACTCCAAATAGCCATAATGAGAAAGAGATAAAGCTGAGCATTACTTTCAACACTTCCAAGAACTTCAAGAAGAAAGAAATCCAAGTCAAGCTTCACTAATCCCACCCTAAGGACCTGGGGGAAGAAAGAAAAGAGACAAAACAAAAAGGGGTCAGACATACATCTAGCAAGTCCAGTGACTTTAACAATATAATCAATAAAGTAACAGGATAAGAACATACACTGGATATAAGAGATGACTGTAACATAAGCAGATATGACAAAGTAAACGAGATGAACAAGATATAACGTTGATTGCGCTTCTAATCATTATAAGATAATTCCTACACCGCACCAATACTAGTTCCATACTGGAAGTTGATCCCTCTTACTAAACATAATAATAATAATAATAATAATAATAATAATAATAATAATAATAATGGAAGTTTCGTGTACTCCTAGCTGCTGTCATAGGTGCCGCCTGCTCCTATCTCCACTAGTTGTACCCACTACCCTCCCCATTTGATCGGCTCCCTAACTCGTAGATACCCGTGCTGGTCCCACAGTAGGATGTACCACTCCCTAAAGTGGCAACCCGATACTAATAAAAATGCAAGGCTTATAACTACACGATGCAACAACGTCTTACCTACCAGCCCGGACCCACGCACGCACATGACTCCGTTGGACTTGCGTTGCCACCACTAACTCTTTATTGACCTCTTACAATCAAACCAGTAAGCATGTCCCGTCCTCGACCTAGTTCGAGCTCACATAGATACTAAAATGGGTTACTGGTTGAAAAGGGTCTACCCACTTGACACAAGCTTCCCTTCTAAGCTTGGTCCCCACTAGGAATTCCCACTTAACCCCTCTTTATTCCCATGTCTAATCACATGTTTCACCTTGCTTAAGTGCTTCTAGTTATATTTCACATGTCACCCATGTCACCCACTTAACCCTCATGTCTTACTACATGTCTTATCTTGGTTAAGTGTTCATTAATTCATTATATTCGTAACCTTGCAAGACCTCCCATATTAGATTGTCGTTTTGAGGTTGCTGGATATGCCGTGCGGTTCCGGGCAGTCTTATACCGCAATCACAATCTAACCTTGTGTCTTTGCATTATTAATATCTAATTTTTGCCTTTGACCTCTTACATTAAATTACAAAATTGCGGTTGCTGGATGTGCCGGGCGGTTCCGAGCAGTCTTATACCACAATTCGAGTCTAACCTCGTGTCTTAGGCGTTCATTATCACTTTCTTGATTCAAGTCCCAACTTTAAATCTTAGATTAAATTATATACCAATCACCTATAATTTCCAATCTAAATTATGTTCATAATTTTAATCCATATTTGGCCTATAATCTTATGTATAGATGTTATGCCAAATTACGCCCAAATTAATTTGCATTCATCGATATTAAGAATTCTTGCCAAAACTCAAGTATACAAATAATATCCAATTATGCCCACATCCAACTTATGCCAAATCTCATGTATACAAGTTATACAAAATTATACCCAAAATCAACTACGTGATTACAAATCAATTTATGCCCAATTACATATTATTCAATATCTTCCCAAACTTTTTCCACAACGTTCACACGTCATTCGTACGTATAATTCAACGTAATATGTTAGGCTCGAAGTTAGCCTAATCTCATAAAATAAAAAGGAAGAGAGGTAGGGAAGAGAATCAAAGCAACAAGACTGGCATAAACATAGGCATATGAAATATGAAACGACATAGTACAATAGAATATATCCAACAGGCGTATGATAACCGAAATTTGGGTATGAGTCTGAAAGATAAGAATTTACAAACTTGATATGATTCATCTTATAGGCATGTTAATAAAATCCAATTTACAAGCCTATCACAATCACTTTTTAATTAATTATATGTGAAAGTAACATAGACTCCAGCGATAGGATTTTTAAGAGAGAATAGATCTGAATCTGATTTCTGAATTTGATTAGCTAAACTGTTGTTGTAGAATTTGATTCTTATCTTCCAATGTGAATACTCTAATTCTAATTTGCTTTGGAGAAGAGAAGAGAGGCTAGTTTTAATTTAGATTAGAGCAGCATGGAGGCGCCATGAATGAATGACAATGAGATTAGGGTTAGGTTTAGGGGTATTTTATAGATGCTCTAGGTGAATTAGGACCCTTAGACCAGATTAGGATCCATCAGAACCATCCAAACCAGAAAGACACGTCATCCAGCCAATCCCGGAATGACACATCAGCCCTAGATGTCAAAAACACGTCTGCCAGATCTGAGCAGGGGGGAGGGGGTCGACACCTATGTCGACACCCCTATAGGGGGGTCGATACCTATGTCGACTCCCCTAGGGGGGTCGACACCCTAGAGCGGGAGATTTCCCGCTCATTCAGGTTTTACTGATTTTGATTTTTGAATTCATTTTTTAATTTTAATTCTGCTAATTCTTGAATTCTTCTAAGCTTCATAACTTCTTCATATGATATCCAATTTACGCAAACTCGGACTCTATTCCAAGAAAAATTCCGAGACGAACACAATGGCGCAACCCGTTTCCCTAAATTCTTCTTATAAAAATTAAGTATTCTTTAATTATCCCTTATGTTTTGTTTTAAAATTACGGGGTGTTATATTCTCCCCTCTTTAAACGATTTCGTCCCCGAAATCTTCAAGTTAAGAAGAATTTATCCTACCATCCAATCATCCATCTACTCATCCATCATACAAAAGCACCCATTGTCCTTAAAAAATTTCTAATGCTGTATGAATATATGCAAAAGTGTGTGTATATGTCCCCTATCTAATGCAAAGATCAGGCAGTCAGTTGACCTCCATAATGCGAAACATGATAGTGCCATGCGTCCATTATGTATGCAAAAGAATCCTAATGATACATATCATTTCTATATGAGTGCACAACCATCCATTCAAATGCAACATCCATATGATAACACATTCAATATACATCTATTAACTTAAATATGCACACTCATTCATATGCAATATGAAAGTGATTGAGTCGATCTAATGCCTAATGTGTGTGTAAATGCATCCACGAGCAACCCACTAGAAAACACTTACATCCACCAAACATAACATGTCTCAAACACATGTTTACAACCATAGGATTTTCTACCTAAAGATCGAAGACATAATCAAGAGGATACACTAAACGATAGAACAAGTATAAACAAAGCGGTAGAAAAAGGAGAAGTTAAGAACATACCCTCAAAAAGAAAAGGGTACGAAGCACGTATCTTGTCTTCAGTCTCCCAAGTCGCGTCCCCTTGATCATCTCCCCGTTGGACTTTAACCAACTTGACCTCCTGTAACAACCCGAATTTTAATAACATGATATAATCATAAATCAAGGCAGAAATAAATTTTAAATTATGAATCAGGGGAAACGGGCTGTGCCATTGCGTTCGTCTCGGAAAAATACGCGAAATAGAGTCCGAAATTTTGTAAATCGGAGTCCGGATGACCCAATTATGCCCCGATGAAGTTTCAGAAAATTCAAATTTCGAAGACATATTTGAATTTCAGCCCAATCAGAGTAGGCGGGAAAAGTTCCCGCCCAACCCACCAGGTCGACCTGGGGGTCGACCCTGGGGTTGACCTGCCAGGCCAGGTCGACCTGGGAGTCGAACCTAGGGTCGACCTACCAGGCCAGGTCGACCTGGGAGTCGACCTGGGGGTCGACCTGCCCCTGGCCAGGTCGACTCTAGAGTCGACCTGGGGGTTGACCTCCCCGGTTGGGCCATTTTGGCCTGGTGCACCTGCTTGTGTTTTCTGGCCTGGTCTGTGCTTAGCCGAATTCCTGAGCCTTGCCTTGTCACTAGGGCTAGGTGTCAGCTCCTGATTGGTCTCTCCTTCAAACGAATGGCTAATATTAATCCAAGCTCCATCGACGGTCCTAATCAATTCACAAACTCTATAAAAAGGACCTAAGACTCCATCTAATTCATACAAAAAAAATAAGAATGAGACCGTCATGCTGCTGAGGAAGGACTAGAAATAGCCGTCAAAATTGAGAGACGATTAGGAGACAATTCAAAAGCTTAAAGCAACGACAACTAAATCAAAACAACGCCTACAACAAAGGATAGCATCTCCAAATTCAGAATTCAGATTCCTGAATTGAAGATTCGTCATACGTTGTAAGTAGAGTGCTATTCCGATGTGAATAAATAATTGTGTTTTGATTTGTGTAAAATGAGAAATAGAATTGTATTTGATTTGTGGTGATAATAATTCATATTTGTATGTTGCTTTGATTCTAAACGATTTGGGATGTTGTGGTATAACGATTGGATATTTGCAAGTATGTGATTCATGTTGAAAGTTAACAACTACATGTTTGTGGTAGTTTATTTGAGATTCATGCAAGTATATTCACTATTATGCCAACATAATATATATTATAATCACTTTTAGTGTAGTTGGATCCATTTGGGTATTATGACTTATGTGAATTTATGTTGGAATTGGCATCATGATTCAAGTGTAAAACCATACTTTTGTATTAGAGACAAAAGTAAGCATCTTTGTGAACTTGTGTTGACTCTATGAACATGACTAGACTATGTTTGGTGTTATGCCTAATTGAAAAACATGTTTTAGGCCTATATTGTTATCAAAATCATATGATAATATAGGTGACACATAGCTAAGTTAGATTTACATTCCAATTGCAAGTTTGCATGAATAGATTAAAAACCATGATTTCATGTTTAGGTATGTTTATGCCATGATTATATGAATAGATCAAAAACCATGATTTCATGTTTAGGTATGTTTATGTCATGATTATATGAATAGATCAAAAACCATGATTTCATGTTTAGGTATGTTTATGCCATGATTATATGCTATTACAATGCAAGTTCACAAGTGCCAAATTTATGTTAATTAGTTCGCTATGTTGCAAGTTCATGCGTTCACACTCCCCTTTTTATGTTACTTAGAACATATAAACACCATGTTCTAAGCCTCCCCTTTTTCATGTGGCTAAGTTGGGTTTAAATGTTAAACCCAACATATGTTATATTGTAGCGAACGTATAAAACGGGGGCAATGACGTTTGGGGTTAAAATATAGAACATATGTGTTGGCATGTTTGACGCATGCCAACGACCTTGAAAAACAATTAAGTCGTGTAAACTAATTTTACCCAATAAAGATGAATTTGAATAATGGGCCGCAAATATTTACATATAAAAAGAAAAGAGACAAAATATGTAAATTTAGAAAATACGATGTGTTTAACCCGAGGTTGGATTGAGTTGTGATGTAAACCTGCCCGGAACCGCCCGGTTGTCCAGTAGTCACAACAATACCTATCCAATGTGGGTGGTTAAACACGGAGCCCAATAAAGACCCGAGGTTAGACTGAGTTGTGGCGTAAGACTGCCCGGACCCAACCGGCAACAGGCAGCCACAACAATACCTGTCTAATGTGAGAGGTCGAGGCTTTAATAAGACAATTAAGGCTAAGTCAGTATTGATAGGATTAAGTAAATTGAATTAATACTTAATCAAAATGGAACATGCTAAACTATACAGACTGATTTGGGGGTTAGGTTTACAAAACACTTAACCAACTTAGCATGTTGGCTAGAAATAGAAAACCTAGCAGCAGGGGACCCTTTTCAGCAGTAACCCTACAAGGTGTATCAGGATACCCTGAGCTAGGCAGGGTGGGGCACGATTACTGGGCTGACTGTAAGAGGTCAAATCGACGGCGGTGGTGCAGCAGTGTAGGTTCTAACAGGGTGCGGGCGTGCACACACTCCGGCGCAGAAAAATAAGGCACTGGGCACCAGTAGTATACCTGTGCATTTTAGAATTGTGTCGGGCCGCCACCATGGGACTTGATACACCCCATGGTGGGACCAGCATAGGTAACTACAACATCGGGGGCCGTAAGACACATGTAACTATGCGAGTAGGAGCCGATCATTAGAAACGGATCACTTCACCCTGATTATGGGGTGCCTGTTGGGAACTAGTTTATATGGATGAAGAGATTAATATGGGGTACGATAAGTATATTCGACTCTAGACAACTTAACTTAGTTTATGGTGCTTTCCCATTTCCAGTTTATACTTGTCATGCCCAATTCTTTATTCATAGACTGGATAGTCCTAGACTTACTCAGGCTTTATGTCTGACTCTACTTTTCTTTCGTCTTCTTTTCTGTCGTCCCCCCCCCCCCCCCCCAGGTCCGCAGGGAGGGAATACCGCAGCTTGACCAGTTTTCACATCCAGCTTGAAGAGAAAGAATGTATTGCTTGGATCTTTTTCGTTTTGGACTATGGCTTTGGACAACAATTATGGGACTTATGCAGTTTAGTTATGTTTTTATGCTTCTTTAAATAATGTAATCAAGACAGTTATGAAGATGTTATGTTTTTTGGATGTATTGTAAGACAAATTATGGCTTGGTTTGTGTAACACGTATTTTAATGAAATAAAAGTTGTTGTTGTTTTCCGCTGTTCAAAAATATGTGTTTTTTATATCTGTCTTGTGTATCTGTGACTTATACTTATAAACCTCCACCAAAATTAGGGCATTCCCTTTGAGAGTGACCGTAACGGAGGTGGGGTGTTTCACCTCCGATCCAAGGATGCATGTAGGAAATCGTCTAACCATGGCATCTCACTCTACTTCCACTTCTCTAAGCATGCTCGGCTCTACTACTTCTGCGGTATCGTGTAAACACTTCCTCCAATGCGACACATGAAATACGTCATGAACACCACTAAGCTTCTCAGGAAACTTCACTCTGTAGGCCATCTGTCCAATTCGCTTTGTAATGGGGAATGGCTCTACGAACCTTGGTGCCAATTTTCCTACAGACCCAAAACAAACTACGTTCCTCAATGTGATACTTTGATAAAGACCATATCTCCAAGATTGAAATCAAGATCGGTCCTTCTCCTATCAGCATATGACTTTTGCCGGTCCTGTGCCGTCTTCATGCGTCTTCGAATCAAGTCTATCTTCTCTGAAGCTTCCCTAATCATCTCGGGCCCAAGCAAAACCTTATCCGTAGATTCCCACCAACAAGTCGGTGATCGGCAAGGTCGTCCATATAAAGCCTCAAAAGGTGTCATGCCAATACTAGTCTGATAGCTGTTGTTGTAGGCGAATTCTACTAATGGAAGATGTTCCTCCCACGTCCCTCCAAAGTCCAAGATACATAATCTCAAAAAATCTTCTAGAATCCGATTCACTCTTTCTATTTGGTCGTCCGTCTGAGGGTGATAAGTGGTGCTCAAACACAATTGCGTTCCTATCGCCTCTTGCAAGCTCTTCCAATACTCACTGGTGAAAATGGGATCTCAGTCGCTTACGATACTAGAAGGTATGCCGTGTAGACGATCTATCGCTCGGAGATAAACATATGTTAACCATGCCGCTGTTCTTTTACTCTTAACGGGAACGAAATGGGCGCTCTTGGTAAGTCTATCTACTACTGACCAAATCCCCGTATTACCCTTCCTTGACCTCGGCAACCCATCAACGAAATCCATGGAAATACTTCCTATTTCCATTGTGGAACCTCTATAGGGTGAAGCAAACCACCAGGCTTCCTTTGCTCAGCCTTGAACTGCTGGCACACTAAGAATCTAGAAACAAAATCAACCACATCCATCTTCATTCCGGCCCAAAATAAAACTCGCTTCATGTCCCAATACATCTTATCACCACCGGGATGTACGGTCAGCTTAGAACGATGTGCTCCTTCAAGGATTGTCTTTCTCAAACTCTCGTCTCGAGGTACGCAAAGTCTCCAATCCCTACGCAACCAACCTTTCTCATCTATAGTATACGTACTAAGATGGCTCGAAGACTCCCCTCTTATGATCTTGTCTATTATCTCTATCAGCTGTGGGTCATCTCGTTGTGCCGCACTTAACTGTTCCAAAAGCGTAGGTCGCACCTCTAACGATGACAACAAACCGGGTTCATAATCGATAAAGGGTCAAAAGTCAAAGGTAGAGATATACTATAAACTCTGTCGCTCGACAAACAAAGGACTCAAAGTCAACTTCTTTCTACTCAAGGCATCAACTACAACGTTACCCTTGCTAGGGGTATATGCAATCTCAAAATCGTAGGATGCTAAGAACTCCATCCACCTCTATTGCCTTAAGTTTAGATCTTTTTGAGAGAACAAGTATTTATTGACTTATGGTCTGTATACAACTCAAACCTCTCATCAAGCAAGTAATGGCGCCAAGATTTAAGCCCAAAAACTATGGCAGCTAACTCTAAATCGTGGGTAGGGTAATTCTTCTCATGGGCATTTAACTGCCTTCCACCATAGCGTATCACCCTTCCCTCTTGCATTAAAACTACGCTAAGACTTGTCCCGCAAGCATTGGTATACACTGTGAATGGTTTACACCTATCCGGCAAAACTAAAACTGGAGCTGTCGTCAATGCCCTCTTCAAACGTTGTAATGCATCATCACAGTCAACATCCCAAGAAAAGGCCAAATTCTTTTTTGTCAACTGTGTAAATGGGACTGATATCTTAGCAAAGTCCTTGATGAACGTTCTATAATAGCCCGTCAAACCAAGAAAACTTCTTACTTTTGTAGCGTTATTAGGAATCTTCCAATCTTGGATTGCTACCACCTTCGCGGGATCCACAGTTATCCCTTCCTTTATGACCACGTGTCCTAAGAACCTCATTTATTTCCTCCAAAAATGACATTTGGAGAACTTAGCTTTGAGTTGACGTGCTCGAAGGGTCTCTAAGACTTACCTAAGATGTAGGGCATGCTCTTCCTTGCTTCTATAAAATATCAAAATATCATCCAAAAAGACCACCATGAACTTGTTTAGAAACTCCCTAAACACCCTACTCATCTAGTCTACGAAATATGCGGGTGCATTCGTCAAACCAAAAGGCATGACGAGCCATTCGAAGAAACCATCAAGAGTTCTAAAGGCAGTCTTATCTATACTATCCTCAGCTACCCTCAACAGATGAAATCCTGATGCTAAGTCCAACTGTGAGAAAATCGAAGCACCAACCAACTGATCGAACAAATCATCTATCCTCGGCAATGGGTGTCTGTTTCTCTTCATGAGCTTATTCAGCTTCCTATCGTCCACGCACAATCTAAGCGAACCATCAGCCTTTGTAGAAAAAACAATAGGAGAACCCCACTCTGAGATACTTCTTCTTATGAACCCTTTCTTAAGCAACTCTTTCACTTGTTTACTAAGCTCCCTCCTTTCTCTTGGAGCCATGTGGCGCACCGGCAATGCGACTAGCTTTGCATTATCCACCAAATATATACGGAAATCTATCTCGCGTTTTGGAGGTAAGCACCAAACCTCCTCAAAGACATCTGCATACTCACGGACTACTCGAACAGATTGCAAATAATCAATAGATGTATCAAGAGATTCTAGGTATCTAAGCATAACAGAACCCTTAGGGTCACAAGAAATATCGAGAGTACTACCCAAACTAGTCAACAGTCTAAATACCCTCTTTTCACAGTCGAGAATGGCACCATACCTGGTTAGCCAATCCATTCCTAGAATCAACCCATAGCCCGTGAAGCCAAGCACATAAGCATTGCATTCGAACTTAATGCCATACACATATATTCTCAAATCCCGACATAACATAGAAAGATGAGCCGTACCCCCAATAAGATTTGAGACTACAATGGGATCCATAACTAAACTAGTATTTAGGTGCAGCGTTTCAACTAACGAAGCAGATATAAACAAATGTGAAGCGCCAGAATCAAACAAAGTTCGAATAGGATGATCAAAAAGGAAAATCAAACTTTCAACAGAAATGTTTCTACCTCTCTCCTGTCCTGGTATCAAGAGAGCATGAACCTGCCCTCGAGAAGTAGGTCCTATCCTCTTCCCTTGCCCTTATCCTTGCCTCCTCAGGCAGTCTTTAATCATATGTCCTGCCTCACCACATTGGAAGCAACCTGTCTTCTTCTTCTTCCCATAGTCCTTGCTTAAGTGGCCCGGTGTTCCACAATTAAAACACCTTTTCTTCCCTTGGCCCTTTTTATCCTTACTACCTATCTTTTGTTGTTACCGTGCCTTCTTTGGATCCACTTTCTTATCCTATGCCTTAACTACATTAGCACCTTTCTCCTCTTCATGCATCAATGCCACGTCAACATGTTTCTCGCATGTAGCCCCCATAGGAATGTGGGACATAGCCAACTCGTGCAATGGTTCATTCAGACCCTTGACAAATCTCAAAGCCTTCTTATGTGGTGTATTGACTAATTCCATACCAAATCTTGCTAACTGGTTAAACTTGTTAACGTACTCCTTCACAGAAAAACTCCCTTGTTTCAAAGCCAAGAATCTCTCCATGTATAAACTCTCCTCTGCTTGCAAAAGAAATTTTAATTCGAATCTTCATCTGAAGTCTATCCACGACTCTATTGGACGTCCTTCATTAGTTACCTCCCACCAAAAGGAAGCTTCATCCTTCATCAACCAAGCAGCTTGCTGAACTTTCCTTCCATCGTCTATCTCAAAGATACCAAACAAGTCCTCCAGTTCCTTGAGCCAATTTTGAGCCTCAACAAATGTCTCAGTCCCATAAAACGGCTTTCCGCCCATCGCACAGAAGTCTTTGCATATCTTAGAAAAAGCGTCTACATGGGGAGGAGAAGGAGAAGCGGCTGCAGTTGGGGGAGAAGGAACGTCTGCTGGGCCTGCGGTAGTAGCCTTAGCCTCTAGATACCTTCAGAACCATCCCGGTATCTATACGCCCTCTGGAAGATTAAGATCCCTAGACATGCTGAAACAAAAGAAAAAGAGATTCAAAACAGAGAATCGAGAGATAGATATATGGCTTTTGGGGATTATGTTTTTCATAATAGACATTTCTCTTGAGAACACCTTCTTTAAAACATGTTTTTGAAAATACTTCTTTCTAAAAATGCTTCGGAAAACGGTTTTCAAAATCTTTTATCTATTCTAGTAACCTTCAGCTCTGATACCACGTGTAACACCCCACGTCTATTAATTTCACTCACTAAGGAAATGCATTAACTTTCATGGAGTATTATAAGAGTATAGAACAGAATATCACAAGACATATATATAAAATGGTACTTAAGAAAATTCAAATTTTATTCATTGCAGTGGAAAAGCAAAATATGTTTGGTTACAACATCAAAACCACATGCTAGAGTCAAGTACACAAATATCCATCTTGTACAAAATTATTATCAGAGTATATAAAAGTAAAATCATAATCCCACTCCAAATAGCCATAATGAGAAAGAGATGAAGCTGAGCATTACTTTCAACACTTCCAGGCACTTCAAGAAGAAAGAAATCCAAGTCAAGCTTCACTAATCCCACCCTAAGGACCTGGGGGAAAAAAGAAAGAAAAGAGGTGAAACAAAAAGGGGTCAAACATACGGCTGACAAGTCCAGTGACTTTAACAATATAATCAGTAAAGTAACAGGATAAGAACATAAACTGGATAAAAGAGATGACTGTAACATAAGAAGATATGACAAAGTAAACAAGATGAACAAGATATAACGTTGATTGCGCTTCTAATCACTGTAAGATAATTCCTACACCACACCAATACTATTTCCATACTGAAAGTTGATCTCTCTTACTAAACATAATATTAACAACGGTAGTTTCATGTACTCCTAGCTGCTGTCATAGGTACCGCCTGCTCCTATCTCCACTACTTGTACCCACCACCCTCCCTATTCGATCGGCTCCCTAACTCGTAGATACCCGTGCTGGTCCCACAGTAGGGTGTATCACTCCCTAAAGTGGCAACCTGATACTACTAAAAATGCATGGCTTATACCTATACGATGCAACAACGTCTTACCTACCAGCCCAGACCCACGCACGCACATGACTCAGTTGGACTTGGTTTGCCACCGCTAACTCTTTATTGGCCTCTTACAATCAAACCAGTAAGCGTGTCCCATCCTTGTCCTAGTTCGAGCTCACACAGATACTAAAATGGGTTACTGGTTGAAAAGGGTCCACCCACTTGACACAAGCTTCCCTCCTAAGCTTGGTCCCCATTGGGAATTCCCACTTAACCCCTCTTTATTCCCATGTCTAATCACATGTTTCACCTTTGTTAAGTGCTTCTAGTTATATTTCACATGTCACCCACTTAAACCCCATGTCTTACTACATGTCTTATCTTGGTTAAGTGTTCATTAATTCATTATAACCGCAATCATGCAAGACCTCCCACATTAGATTGTCGTTTTGTGGTTGCTGGATATGTCGGGCGGTTCCGGGAAGTCTTATACCGTAATTCGAATCTAACATCGTGTCTTTGCATTATTACGTATCTAATTTCTGCCTTTGACCTCTCACATTAGATTACAAAATTGCAGTTGCTGGATGTGCTGGGCGGTTTCAGGCAGTGTTATACCGCAATTCGAATCTAACCTCGTGTCTTAGGCATTCATTATCACTTCCTTCACTTCCTTGATTCAAGTCCCAACTTTAAATCTTTGATTAAATTATATCCCAATTATCCCTAATTTCTAATCAAAATTATGTTCATAATTTTAATTCAAATTAGGCCTATAATCTTATATATACATGTTATGCTAAATTACACCCAAATTAATTTGCGTTCATCGATATTAACAATTCTTGCCAAAACTCATGTATACAAATTATATCCAATTATGCCCACATCCAACTTATGCCAAATCTCATGTATACAAGTTATACATAATTTTGCCCCAAATCAACTACGTGATTACAAATCAATTTATGCCCAATTACATATTATTCAATATTTTCCTAAACTTTTTCCACAACGTTCCCACGTCATTCGTACGTATAATTCAACGTAATATGTTAGGCTCGAAGTTAGCCTAATCTCGTAAAATAAAAGGGAAGAGAGGTGGGGAAGAGAATCAAAGCATCAAGACTGGCATAAACGTAGGCATATGAAATATGAACTGGCATAGTACAATAGAATAGATCCAACAGGCATATGATAACAGAAATTTGGGTATGAATCTGAAAGATAAGAATTTACAAACTTGATATGATCCATCTTACAAGCATGTTCATAAAATCCAATTTACAATCCTATCATAATCACTTTTTAATTAATTATATGTGAAAGTAACATAGACTCTTGGCGATAGGATTTAGAAGAGCGAATAGATCTCAATCTGATTTCTGAATTTGATTAACTAAACCGTTGTTGTAGAATTTGATTCTTATCTTCCAATTTGAATAAACTAATTCTGATTTGCTTTGGAGAAGAGAAGAGAGGCTAGTTTTAATTTAGATTAGAGCAACATGGAGGCGCCATGGATGAATGACAATGAGATTAGCGTTAGGTTTTATAACACCCCGAATTTTCTGAGAATATTAAAATTAACAAATTCAAGAACACTTAATTTTTAGAAGAAGAATTAAGTGAAATGGGTTACGCTATTACATTCATCTCAAAATTTTGGTCAAGACAGACATTGGGTTTGCATAAAACGGATACCTTATGAAGAAGTTATTAAGCCTTGAAGTTTGTATGCATATGAGAAAAATTTAATATATATATATAGATATATATAAAAATTAAATAAATAAATATGCAAAAAAGTTCAAAACAGCGAATCGGGAGGGGGAATAACCGAACCGGCCCATTTTTGAGGTCGACCCGAGCATCGCTGTGTCGACTAGGGGTTAATTCAGGGTGTTTGGCTGTCAACCCATGGGCCGATTCGTTCTAAGGCAGATGTGGCATCTGATTGGTTCTCATGGTTCAGGGTTAATCTAATGGTCCTAAAACACTCTTTACAACTGTATAAGGACCCTAAACCTAAAACCTAATTCTATTATTCACTCTCATCTAAACCTAGCCGCCACTAAAACCAAAATCAAATTAAATCTAATCTAATTCAACTAAGAGAATTCAACGATCTACATCAAAGGCGAGCAATTCAATTTCAGAATACAGATCCCAGAACTCAAGAATTCCTTTTTGTTTGTAAGTATAGTTATCTTTCAAATGTGAATAAATTAAAGACATGATTTGTAATGAATTGTAAAATAGAATTGTATGAAGTTGTATGTGATGCTGATTCATGTTTATTCATGTCTATTCTATCATATATGCCTATGAACTATTGTGGTTTATCGAACCTATCATGTTATGTGGAAATTGGTGAGTAAACCTATGATGTTGTATTGGAATTTGGGAATGAAATTATCATATGTAAGTTTGGTGATATTATGATACATACAAGTTTTAGGCTAAGTCATGTCGTTTATGCCTAACTGTTTAGAGCCATTACGCATACATGTTTAGATCTACGACCTTCTATGTTTAGATCTACAACTTTATATGTTAGATCCATATGCCTTTATGATAGATCTAACTTGCAAGTTCACCACTACATGCCAAGTTTAACTTGTATAGTTTTATGTAAATTCATATGCTTGTGGTTCATGTTGCATAGATCAAATTTGCAAGTTCATAGTTAAAAATATATTGTTCTATGCCAAATCCATGTGACATATGTGTAGTTAGATCCATACTTTTGTATGATGTTGGAATGTTTCAAAGTTCCTCTTTTCCCCTTTTTGTTTTATAAGTGAGGCTAAAATATCGAGCTTAACATTCTATGTAATTTTGCGAACATACAACGGGGGTAACATTGGGGAAAACATGAAATTACATGTAATTGGCATGTTTGACACATAAGCATGATAAGTGGCATGAAAATGGTATAATCTATATACCTAAAATTTTGAATGTGATTTAGAAGGAAAGTGGACCATGACAATAATTAATTTATAATTTACATGTAAATATGTAGGATAAACATGAAAAATTACATGGCATAGATTGGTTCATGAAATGGTATATTTAGTATACCATTAATTGTGAGCATAATTAAAAGGATAATTATGGCATAATTAAATTGGGAATAATTTACATATGGAATTTGTCATAAATAAGAAATATGTAAATTTCGAAAAGACGAATATGCTTAACCCGAGGTTAGACTGAGTTGTGGTGTAAAACTGCCCGGAACCGACCGACACATCCAGTGACCACAACAATACCTGTCTAATGTGGGTGGTTAGTGCATTGAGCCCAAAAAGGACCCGAGGTTAGACTGAGTTGTGGTGTAAAACTGCCCGGAACCTACCGGCACATCCAGTGACCACAACAATACTTGTCTAATGTGAGTGGTTGGTGCTTTAATAAAGCTAAATCAAGATTGGTAGGGTTAAGTCAATTAAGGAAACACTTAACCAATTCAACATATTAACTAAACTGATGGGTGAAGTTAAGTAAATTTAGAACACTTAACCGTTATAACATGTTAATTAGACAAGTGGGTGAGGTTAAGTAAATTTAGAACACTTAACCGTTATAACCTGTTAATTAGACAAGTGGGTGAGGTTAAGTAAATTTAGAACACTTAATCGTTATAACATGTTAATTAGACAAGTGGGTGAGGTTAAGTAAATTTATAGCACTTAACCTTTATAACATGTTAATTAGACAAGTGGGTGAGGTTAAGTAAATTTAGAAACACTTAACCATTATAACTTGATTTATGGAAAGGCTAAGTTAAAATAAGAGGGCAACACTTAACCAATATAACTTGATTTGTAGTAGGGTTAAGTTAACACAAGAAAGCAACACTTAACCAAAGTAACATGACACGTAGGTGGGTTAAGCTAACTTGAATTGATTGATGACACTTAACCAATACAACAAGATGAATATGTGGGGTTAAGTTAACAAGAAACACTTGACCAATATAACTTGATGTACGAACGGGGTTAAGTTAATAGGAAACACTTAACTGATCCAACGTGATAAGTAAGGAGGGTCAATTTAATAAGAAATGCTTAACCAACATGACATGATGAATTAGTGGGTTAAGTTAACATGAGAGGACAACACTTAACTAATATGGCGTAATGTAATAACCCGGAAATTCTGAACCAGTTTAAAAATTTTATTTTGGCAATTTTAGCGAGTTTTGAATATTTAAAATGAATTATTTTAAACAATATCGATGAAAATTTATTTTGAATATAATTCGAACGTATATATTATATACGCCGTCGTTAGAATATAAATATTTATATATAATTATAAATAGAATTGAAAATGGCGCGGTAGTTCGATAATTCGATTTCAAACTTTAATTGAATGTACCGGGTGCAAAACAAACCGGATTTTAGTGAAACTAAAAACATTAGGATCTAATTGATAATATCTTTCCAACGAATCCGAAAAATCGAAATTTCATAGCGGGGATCAAAAGATATGTCTAGTTGAAAATTCTGAATAGTCGCTATGGAATTCAGGCCCTTAAAAAATTAACATTTTGCAAACGACCTCGGATTTCGACGAAACCACTTTTGTTGGGTCCGTGATGTCAAATTATTGTTAGGTTTCAAATTTCATAATTTTTCGAATCAATATGTGAGCGTGGCAAAGGAAAACGCGTTTGACCAGTTTCAGTTGATTTTAATCGAGTGGAAAATGGCCATTTTTCCAACGGTCTCAGAATTTGACGAAACTAGTTTTGTTAGGACCGTATCGTCAATACGAAGCTAGAAAATATTTTTGAGGAATTTTCAGAGTTAGTATGTGACCCCGGTAAATTGAAATGCACGTTCAAACTCAATATATAGAGTTATATGTTGATTTTGACGAAACCTGATCGAAACAAACGAATCAGCTTATGATACATATCCCATTGTGTTCGGAATGGGGGTAATTAGCTATGGACGACAGGCGGTGGGCCTCGTTTAGAGGTCGAAAATAAAAGTTGCTTTTTGGGAGATAATTAAATAAAATAATTAAAAAATAATAATAATAAAACCCTCTTCCTTTATCTCTGGCCCCCCGATTCATTTATGAATGAACGAAAGAAAAAAAAAAGAAAAAAAGGAAAAATATCAAATCGCGTCGGCCCCATCTGTTGTCGCCGCCGCCGCTCGCCATCGACCCTCCCTCCCTCTGGCGATCGGCCGACGAACCCCGCGCCCCCGTTCTCTCCTCCCTCCATCTCGACCTCGCGAAGAACTCCACGTCCACCGCACCTCTTCCACAGCCAAACCCGCCGTCGACCGCAGGGCGCCACCCACCTGACCTCCTCCGACCGCTCCACCATCCTCCTCCGCCTCCAACACCGCCTTAACACCCCTCTTCCCTCTTTAGGAAGAAAAATGTGAGTTTTTATTTATTTATTTTGTTATGTAATTAGTTTAGTTAATTTACTAATTTAGCATAGTTTTGAAATGAAATTAACATTCTTTTTGAAATGAAATTAGCTTGATTTTTGAATAGTATTTTTAAAATAGGAAAGATCAGATTTTTAAAATACAAAAAGGTTAGATTTTTAAGATAGAAAAGACGTGATTTTTTAAATAGAAAAGACGAGATTTTTGAAATAGAAAAGATTAGATTTTTAAAGGAAGAAAGACGATATTTTTAAATGGAGAAAGGTGTGATTTTTACATATGTAGTGGGTTAAAAATATGATTTTTACATAGTAGGAACTATAAAAATGTAATCTTTAGGAGATAGAGAATATAAAAATATCATCTTTGTATATGTAGCGAAATAAAAATCTGATTTTTATTATATATACGTTGAAATAAAGTGGTGATTTTTATAATGATGAAATCTATATTTTTGAAAAGGCGAAATCTTTTTATATAATAGCATAGTAAAAATTCGATTTTTATATATTGAATAGCATAGTAAAAATTCGATTTTTATATATTGAATAGCATAGTAAAAATTCGATTTTTATATATTGAATAGCATAGTAAAAATTTGATTTTTATATATTGAATAGCATAGTAAAAATTCGATTTTTATATATTGAATAGCATAGTAAAAATTCGATTTTTATGTACTGAATAGCAATATAAAAATGTGATTTTTATATATGTAGTGACTACGGGCGACGAAAGTGACAAAAGGCGAGAACGACGAAGATTTCTATAAATGAAGTGTCGAGATAATTGGGTTAGCTGTTGGTGAGAATTTCTCACTCTTCAATTTCTTTTCCAGTTATATATATATACTAGGATGCAGACGGTGCTTAGTAGCACCCGACACATCGTCCACAGACCATGGACTTGTTTGTTTGGTTGTGTAGTTGGTTAGATTATTTGGTTTGAATCGAATTGTTTGGTGAAATGAAATTGATTTTATTGATGTGTGAATGGCATGGGCCTTCACTAGACCGGGGATAAGGCTAGGCCTCGTCCCGTTTCTAGTATCGTGCCGTTATGCCGCCGAAATTTTCTAAAATAAGTTAGAAAAATAAAAATATCATTTTATTTAAAGAATGAACTGAATAGAAATTCATAGGTTAAAATAAAATGTTTTATCGTTAAAAATATAATTTTTAACGTGAATATGAATATAGTGAATGTGAATAAATAAATATTCATTTACAAACCGGACGGTTTGTTTATGTACACTGATTTGACTGACATTGATTGGGACGATAAATTTTACACATCGCCCAACTGCACAAATAAAATTTGTGTTTGAATGTTTGAAACCCCACACGGGTATTGGGATGAAATTTGAAGTTCACTCATCCTGATTGGTTAAATATGTCGATCGATTGATTGACAGGCTGTTATAAGCGCTAGATATCTATATTTGATGCTTATACAGTGTAGTGCACTTTGTGTAACGACCCGGATTTTCGGGAGACTTTGGTTATCGACATAAACACGATGTCGATAACCAAAACACCGAAAAATCCTGGTAATTAGTGAAAGAAATTAGAGGGTGAGAAAAGATAAGATAGAAACTTAGAATAGAAGAAGAAGAAGAACACAACATCAGAGTAACACGAACCTCACAGCGGAACGAATAAATATATTTCATAACATAACTTTGAAATACAAATCTGTACTTGAATATACATATCATTATCAAAGTATAGCACTTACAACACAGCAGAAATAACTATAGCTATATGATCCTGAAGCCTCCTGCTCCAAGCTCTTCAAGTGTATTTGTAAAATCCCAACTACTTGACTGCCCATACAAATTTAGGCACCCAAGAGTTTAGGGAAAACAACAATGTAAACTCCGGGTCAGTCATGGGACTGGTGTGAGTAAAAAAGTTTAAAAACAGTTCGAACAAGTAAACGATATCTCATAAGACCACGCCGTATAACGGAACGGGTTTTTCCCTTATGAGAATCCAAAATATCTTTATATCAAAAACCTTTTGATATTATAATAATGTCTATCAACCACAGTATATATATAATCATCTAGCAGAAACGCTTTCATCTCACGTTCTACATATATAGTATACAATCAAAACCGCAAGCACGTATTGGGTAATGGATTTCCAACTATGACAAGGTATGGAATCACCTTCCGCTTGTGTACCTCTAGAGAGGAATACACTGGGTTCAACAAGAACATCTTGCAACCCGGCCACACATGACCGACCACTCATTTCGCTTGAGTGTATCGAATGTATATCACCAACAGTTGGGATCAGCAACCGTTTCCCGAATGGGACAACATCAACAATAGATTTTTAGAAGTAAATGAAACTCTAGATCAGGTGATTATACACCCTACTTCGGTGCAACCGACTTAGCCATGCTGCCTGCCCGATTTCTGTCATTTACCGGATGATGAGGCTAGAAACTACGCTTTATCATCATACCAGATTCACTTTGAATGTCACATCATCAAATCCATCAAATCACCGATTGACGTCCTCAACCATACATTATGTGTTAGCTAAGAGAAGTTTCCTTCTCCGCTTCCACTCTTGGTACAGTTGGAGAAATCAATATACGTGATCGTCTGGACATATTTTGTCAGACATCCGTCCATACAAGTCATCCAGGAACAGGATGAACCGAAGGCACTATTCTATAAACAGGATAGCCCTTGCATAACTTCGTCTTCAATTTCCTTTGGCATATATGATTCGCAACGCTTATGCCAATACAGAGTGGTTCTTTGGAAAATAATCCAACCGGTCTCTCCATATTAACATCGTTAAAATGGTCAAAACTTCGATAGTCTGTGATTTAACTATCGAATAAAAACAAGTGTGCAAACAACGATAATATTTCCAAATGGAAATTATATCGATCAAACATCACTTAACATTCATCTCTTTATTTCATTAATTTACTTATTTCCTGTTTCCCTACGTTCAATATTCCTTATTTTCTAAATTGGGAAAATATACGTTATTAACAATGGAAAATATTTCCATTTCTCTTTTTCTTTATTAGAAAACATTTCTGGTTTCTTATTTGGAAAACATTTCCAAAGCTTCTTCATTGGACTTAGGCAGATGTTTAAACAAACCATCGCGATGCCAACTCAAACCATTTCCTTTTACTGCCGAACATTAACTATTCCTTAGTTAAAACGAAGCCAATTAAGTTGGGGTAGAACTACCTCTCAGACCTTAACTGAACAACATTTCTAACTTTGAAATGGGCAAAGTTCACTTTGTATTCCATTTACTAACTTCCTTACTTAACCCTCCTTCGAATAGCTATATTCGATTGACTCTTTTTACTTAACTCCTTTCGATTAACCCTTATCAATTAACTCTATTCGATTAACCCTTATCAATTTACTCTATTTATTTACTCATTTCACTTACTCTTTTCGAATAAACTATATTCGATAATTCCTTATACTTTCTATTCGAATAACTATATTCGATTTACTCATTTGCTTCTATTCGAATAACTATATTCGATTTAACTCACTTGCTTCTATTCGAATAACTATATTCGATTCAACTCACTTGCTTCTATTCTAATCGATTAAACTAACATCGATTATCTCCTTTCAACTTTATTCTCTAATCGATTAACTAACATCGATTTACTTCTTTTAACTTTATTCTCTAATCGATTAACTAACATCGATTAACTTCTTTTTAACTTTAACACTAATCGATTAACTAACATCGATTAACTTCTTTTTAACTTTATTCTCTAATCGATTAACTAACATCGATTAACTTCTTTTACTTTAATACTAATCGATTAACTAACATCGATTAACTTCTTTTTAACTTTATTCTCTAATCGATTAACTAACATCGATTAACTTCTTTTACTTAAACACTAATCGATTGTAATGACCCGCATTGGCAGAGGTATATTGATTAATTTATTTAATTATATCAATGGTGGTATAGTGAATTAAATGACCGTGGAATTTAATAATGGTGAATATTTAATTAAATTAATAAATTAAATAATATATTTAATTCTGAATAATCAGAATTTGTCGAAATGACGATATGGTGTGAACCAGATCATCTGTGATATATAATTCAGTTTAGAATTGAATTTGAATAACGAATATATTCAATCGTCGACAGTTGAACGTATAATTTATAATATAATTATAAATGAGCTCGAAATGGCGCTGCAGTTCGTAAATTGGCGATTCGAACTTCAACTGAATGTACATGATTCGTTTTAAACCGGATTTCTGTGAAACAAGAAACGTGTGGAGCTGGTGAAGTATATCTTTCTAGTGGAAGAGAGAAATCGGAGTTTCGTCGTGTAGATTTTGATTTGTGTCCAAATCAAATTTCAGAATAGTCGCTATAGAATCGTTTATCGACCGTAACGGTTTATTCGATATAACTAGAGATGGGGTTTGAATTTAGACAAGGTTCTTTTGGGACATAACGATAATTTAATTTTTAGAATTTTACTGTAATTTTTAATTAATTAAATAAGCAACTTTTTATTTGGAGTATTTCGCACCCTGAAACCAACATTTTGGGGTTTCACAATATGAGTCCATCTACCGGTATTATTATATTTTTGGGATCGTGGCACCTTGCTGATTTCAACAGTATTTTTATTTCTGTCTGTAACGGTCCGTAAGTAAACGAAGTTGGATGTAATGAGATATCCATTTTTTTTTTTTAAATACACTATAATCTAACGTGGGGTTTTTCTATCCGCATAGACTTCCTTCATTCTGAAGTAATTAACGTAGCTAAACCATTTTCCCCATAATTTCCTTGGTAACCAGGAGACCACGTCCTCAAACTTAAACACTATAAGTAACCCTCCCTCACGTTATGACCTAATTCCATTTCAGAAAAGAGGCCGCCAGTTCTTTCTCTGCTTTCAACAATAATGGCGAGCAAAAATAATTCATAACAAATAAAATAAAACTCCACAAATCATGAAGCAAGTTTATATGAAATCCCTACGGAAATCTCTTCAATTCTATGTCCTTGTTTTTGAGTTCGGTCTTATTCTGGGGTCGCTGAAAATCAAGGGTGGTGGGCGAGTTAAACTCGAGTACAACAGGAAGCGTGCGAAGGTCTGGAAGCATGGGGTTTTTCTTTGTCGAAGTGTGAGGGAGTTCGACGGTTTTTCGTCGATGACTGGTCAGGGCAGCGAGTTCGAACGAGGATGGAGATCTGGAACCGCGAGTCCCTGGAACTGAAAACAATGGCGGAGGGGTTTGTTTCAGTCCGGTCTTGGCGATGGTCACGGTGGTGCTGAAGCACCCGAGCACACTGTAAAGGAATGATAAAATAAGGTGAGAATGTTACTTTGTATTTGAAACAGCGTGCATGGGTTTTCACAGAGGGAAAATGTGATGGTGAAGTTGGGCATTTGAATGAAGACGTCGGGCTTGTTTTGGAGTACAAAGTTTGGTACGTGAGCAGTGGATACGTGGTCTCATACGTGAGCAAATGAAAGGAATTCTGGACTGGTTCTTCTTCTTCGAAACAATATTTGGTGAGTTAAATTTGCACATAATTATATAGCAGTTTCACGGGAGCAATGAGCATTGGTTTTAACATTTGCGAAATATGATTGGACAACAAAGGAAATAGTGTAGTGAAAAATATAGTGGGAGAGTTTAAAACAGTTGGGGACTGTTGTTCACAAGGACAGAAGAAATGGGTCTTTGCTGTATGTTTTTACTTTACAATGTGCGAGTAAAGAAATTAAAAGAAGAACAAAAGAGTTGCAATGCGAAGAACAGTTAAAGGAACAATGAAGTGGAAATGTGGAACTGAGGAAGAAGACACGCTACAGGTGTATGCGTGTGGTATTTGTTTGGTTAAGGGATCGGGTGATAGTAAACTGGGCGCAGTTTTGTATTTGTGATGGGCCGGGAATTTGAAGGAGGCCCAAGTTTAAATAAATAAAAATAAAGAGCCCAATTTAAATGGACGTGAGAAGTAGGAAAGAAGTGTAATGCTTTTGGAAATGGTGCTGGAAAGATACAGCTATAGAAGAGATTTTTTCTTTGGAGCGGGTCTGGATTTATGACGGAAAAACGTCCAATCTAAACTCAGTACCGTAAATCGTTGGTTAACGATTACGGACAATGTGAGTAAATCTCACTAACTTTGAACAGTCTATAATTTCATGTTATATTTTTAGAACTGTTAGATATTGGCTGATTTACTGTATGTTGACCGTTTGATTGAACTGCTAGTCAGTTAGTTAAATTTTCTATATTGATTCTGTTTAACAGAATATATCATATAGAACTGAAAGTGATGTTATCTATATTGTTTAACATCTGTGATGCAGGGAAACAGGTTGGAGGAATCCAACTGGATTCCTCAACATTTATTTTACTGTTTTCATATATTGTGATATATGATGTGTTATATAATCTGTTATGGATTATGGGTATTGGAATGATGTTGATCATTTTTATTCAATATTTTAAATATCATAAAAGAGACCCTGGGATGTAAAAAGAATTTATTTCAATGTATATTGAAATAAAGGAATTTTATAAAATCACAGGATTTTATAAAAGGAATTATTTATAAAACGAACACGGTTTTATAAAAGGGATATTTATTTAGAAAATAAATAGAAATAGAAGTTATAAATAGGAAATATTTGTAACGGTAAATAGAAGTTATAAATAGGAAATATTTGTAACGGTAAATAGAAGTTATAAATAGGAAATATTTGTAACGGTAAATAGAAGTTATAAATAGGAAATATTTGTAACGGTAAATAGAAGTTATAAATAGGAAATATTTGTAACGGTAAATAGAAGTTATAAATAGGAAATATTTGTAACGGTAAATAGAAGTTATAAATAGGAAATATTTGTAACGGTAAGAAAACGTTATAAAAAGGAAATAGTTGTAACGGAAAACGTAGTTTATAAAAAGGAACTAATCGATGTTAGTTTAATCGATTAGTGTTAAAGTAAAAGGAGTTAATCGATGTTAGTTAATCGATTAGAGAATAAAGTGAAAGGAGTTAATCGAATATAGTTTATTCGAAGAAAGTCAAAGGAGTTAATCGATGTTAGTTAATCGATTAGAGAATAGAGTTAATCGATGTCAGTTTAATCGATTAGAGTAAAAGGAAAGTAGTTAATCGATGTTAGTTTAATCGATTAGAGAATAAAGTTAAAAAGAAGTTAATCGATGTTAGTTAATCGATTAGAATTAAAGCAAATGAGTTAATCGAATATAGTTATTCGAATAGAAGCAAATGAGTTAATCGAATATGGTTATTCGAATAGAAAGTAGAATGAGTTAATCGAATATAGTTTATTCGAAGAAAGTAAAAGGAGTTATCGAATATAGTTTATTCGAAAGGAGTTAAGTGAAATGAGTAAATCAATAGCGTTAGAGAATAGAGTTAATCCAATAGAGTTAATCCAATAATGTTAGTCCAACAGAGTAAATTGATAAGGGTTAATCGAATAGAGTTAAGTGAAAAGAGTCAATCGAATATAGCTATTTGAAGGAGGGTTAAGTAAGGAAGTTAGTAAAAGGAATATAAAGTGAACTTTGCCTATTTCAAAGTTAGAAATGTTGTTCAGTTAAGGTCTGAGAGGTAGTTCTACCCCAACTTGATTGGCTTCGTTTTTAACTAAGGAATAGTTAAGGTTCGGTAGTAAAGGAAATGGTTTGAATTGGCATCGCGATGGTTTGTTTAAACATCTGTCTAAGTCCAATAAAGAAGCTTTGGAAATGTTTTCCAAATAAGAAACCAGAAATGTTTTCTAATAAAGAAACAATGAAATGGAAATGTTTTCCATTGTTAATAACGTATATTTTTCCCAACTTAGAAAATAAGGAATATTGAACGTAGGGAAACATGAGATAAGTAAATTAATGAACTAAGGAGGTATATGATTGATGATTGTTTGATAGAATTTTCATCTGGAAATAATATCATTGTTTGCACACTTGTTTTTATTCGATAGTTAAATCACAGACTATCGAAGTTTTGACCATTTTAACGTTGTTAATATGGAGAGACCGGTTGGATTATTATCCGAAGAACCACTCTGTATTGGCATAACCGTTGCGAATCATATATGCCAAAGGAAATTGAAGACGGAGTTATGCAAGGGCTATCCTGTTTACAGAATAGTGCCTTCGGTTCATCCTGTTCCTGGGTGACTTGTATGGACGGATGTCTGACAAAGTATTTCCAGACAATCACGTATATTGATTTCTCCAATCGTACCAAGAGTGGAAGCGAAGAAGGAAACTTCTTTAGCTAACATATAATGTATGGTTGAGGACGTCAATCGGTGATTTGATGGATTTGATGATGTGACATTCAAAGTGAATCTGATGTGATGATAAAGCGTAGCTTCTAGCCTCATCATCCGGTAAATGACAGAAATCGGGCAGGCAGCATGGCTAAGTCGGTCGCACCGAAGTAGGGTGTATAATCACCTGATCTAGAGTTTCATTTACTTCTAAAAATCTATTGTTGATGCTGTCCCATTCGGGAAACGGTTGCTGATCCCAACTGTTGGTGATATACATTCGATACACTCAAGCGAAATGAGTGGTCGGTCATGTGTGGCCGGGTTGCAAGATGTTCTTGTTGAACCCAGTGTATTCCTCTCTAGAGGTACACAAGCGGAAGGTGATTCCATACCTTGTCATAGTTGGAAATCCATTACCCAATACGTGCTTGCGGTTTTGATTGTATACTATATATGTAGAACGTGAGATGAAAGCGTTTCTGCTAAATGATTATATATATACTGTGGTTGATAGACATTATTATAATATCAAAAGGTTTTTGATATAAAGATATTTTGGATTCTCATAAGGGAAAACCCGTTCCGTTATGCGGCGTGGTCTTATGAGATATCATTTACTTGTTCAACTGTTTTTAAAATGTTTTACTCATACCAGTCCCATGACTGACCCGGAGTTTACTTTGTTGTTTTCCCTAAACTCTTGGGTGCCTAAATTTGTATGGGCAGTCAAGTAGTCGGGATTTTACAGATACATTGAAGAGCTGGAGCAGGAGGCTTCAGGATCATATAGCTATAGTTATTTCCGCTGTGTTGTAAGTGCTGTACTTTGATAATGATATGTATATTCAAGTACCAAGTTTGTATTTCAAAGTTATGTTATGAAATATATTTATTCGTTCCGCTGTGAGATTCGTGTTACTCTGATGTTGTGTTCTTCTTCTTCTTCTATTCTAATTTTCCATCTTATCTTTCCTCACCCTCTAATTTCTTTCACTAATTACCAGGATTTTTCGATGGTTTGGTTATCGACATCGTGCTTATGTCGATAACCAAAGTCGCCGAAAATCCGGGTCGTTACATCGATTAACTAACATCGATTAACTTCTTTTTACCAACTACGTTTTCCGTTACAACTATTTCCTTTTTATAACGTTTACTTACCGTTACAAATATATCCTATTTATAACTTCTATTTACCGTTACAAATATTTCCTATTTATAACTTCTATTTACCGTTACAAATATTTCCTTTTTATAACTTCTATTTACCGTTACAAATATTTCCTATTTATAACTTCTATTTACCGTTACAAATATTTCCTATTTATAACTTCTATTTATTTTCTAAATAAATATTCCTTTTCAATTTCTATTTATTTTCTAAATAAATATTCCTTTTCTATTTCTATTTATTTTCTAAATAAATATCCCTTTTATAAAACCGTGTTCGTTTTATAAATAATTCCTTTTATAAAATCCTGTGATTTTATAAAATTCCTTTATTTCAATATACATTGAAATACTTCTTTTTTTACATCCCAGGGTTTCTTATGATATTTAAAATATCGAATAACAATGATCAATATCCTTCCAACACCCAAAATCCATAACAGATTATATAACACATCATATATCACAATATATGAAAACAGTAAAATGAATGTTGAGGAATTCAGTTGGATTCCTCCAACCTGTCTCCCTGCATCACAGATGTTAAACAATATAGATAACATCACTTTCAGTTCCATATGATATATTCTGTTAAACAGAATCAATATAGAAATTAAATCAACTGACTAGCAGTTCAATCAAACAGTCAACATACAGTAAATCAGCCAATATCTAACAGTTCTAAAAATACAACATGAAATTATAAACTGTTCAGAGTTAGTGAGATTTACTCACATTGGACGATCATCGTTAATAACGATAACCATCGCTTGATTCAGACGGACAATTTATTTCGCCATAAATTGTAATGATCTCGGATTCACTTCCGGTCAGTCTCATTGTGTTGCTCCCGTCCATACGGTCCCAACGCAACTTACGGTTCGTCAATCTGATATCGTATGACGAAGTTATGATAGTTGCAAGTTCATATACATTTTAATTGAAATAAAAACTTGGATTTTATTTATTAATTTGGGTTTTAACCCTTTTACCTTATGGCCCATTACCTCTCCCTTTTCTCCATCGTGGCCCAAAAGACCCCAGGCCCGCACCGCACAAAACAGTGTATCTACCTCTTCCATTGTATATGAATCAGACTGCTCCATCTTTACAGCCATGTCCACCGACCTTAACATCCAATACCCCTTCATTCCACAATCACCGAAATGCGCTCCAGTATGTACCCTTCTTTCCTTTTCATAAAGCTGCTCCTATGCAAAACAGTCCCTCCCAAAACAATACATCCCGCCTAGTCCTTAACATGCACTTCAAACAATTGCTTCTCCTCTCTTGTTTTACAGCAACAGTAAAACCATTTCCTATTAACCCACCGCGTCACCCTATTTTACGGTGAACCCTCACCTTCCCGGAAGTCCGACGATCAGCCCCGTACAGCACCACCAAGAAATCACCGATCACTTCCGTCGTAAAGACCAACCTCGCACTACTGTAGTGCATTTCGAACGTGATTTTTCTCCGAGTTTCACAAAGTTTTCCAGGCGAGATGCGAAGCTCAGATCCATCATTGTTTTACAAGTAAATCTCCAATCTTCCCAAAAATCCGAGCCCTCGAGCTCGCTGGCAAGATTCGAACACCACAGAGGGGCGTCGCACCTATCAAAACTGTCGCGAGCATGGTGCATAGGCCAGGAGACGAGCATGAACAAGATTTTAGGATTATAGGAATTTTTACTTGAATTGTTTAGGAATTTCGAAGACCATGGTTTTGCTGTGTGAAAAAGATGAATGCGGCGGAATGGTGTTTTGAGATGAGGAGAATAATTAGGTTTAGAGAATTAAGGTTATTATATGGGAAACTGCTTTCATTTGTGAGGCTGTGAATGTAGAGGACGTGGACTTCTGTTTGATTACAGAAATGGTTAGGATATTTTGTATAGATTTGCGGCAGAAGACTTAGTCATGAAGTAGTGATATGTTAAATATGTTTGGTTAGTTGCTCACCCTTGAGTATGAAGCTTCACAAGATATCAGCGTGCGTAAAATCAACATATTTGACCAGTTTCTAATAAGAGATATATACATATATATTCATGTATAATACAAACCTTACTTCGTACTTACCAACGTAAATTTCGTTCACTTACAGATGTTTTTGACGAAACTAAAAATACCATCGTGTCGTGCTCGATGCCACGATCCCAAAAATATAATAATACCGGTAGGTTCACTCATATTTTGAAACCCCAAAATATCGATACAGGGTGCCCAATACTCCAAATAAAAAGTTATTTATTTAATTAATTAAAAATTACAGTAAAATTCTAAAAATTAAATTATCACTACGTCCCAAAAGAACCTTATCTGAATTCACATCCGATATTCAAATATTTTGAAAACCCTTTTATAACGTAAATAAAGCGTTACTAATTATAAAGGAATTTCATAGCGACTTTTCTAAAATTTGATTTGGACATACATCAAAATCTACACGACGAAATCCCGATTTTTCTCTTCCACTAGAAAGATATACTCCACCAGCTCCACGCGTTTCTTGTTTCACAGAAATCCGGCTTAAATTGAATCCTGTACATTCAGTTGAAGTTCGAATCGCCAAATTACGAACTGCAACGCCATTTCAAGCTCGTTTATAATTATATTATAAACTATACGTTCAATTGTCGACGATTGAATATATTCGTTATTCAAATTCAATTCCAAGCTGAATTAAATATCACAGATGATCCAGTTCACACCATATCGTCATTTCAGCCAATTCTGTTTATTTCAGAATTAAATATATTATTTAATTATTATTTTAATTAAATATTCACCATTATTGAATTCCACGACCATGTAATTCACTAACCCACCATTTATACAATTAAATAAATTAATCATAATACCTCTGCCAGTGCGGGTCATTACAATCTTCCCCACTTAAAATAATTTCGTCCTCGAAATTGCTAAAAGGTAGAGAACGACCCTATCGACTGGTTAGAACATATTTGTTCACCTTTTAACTTCAGTTTCAACTGAACCAATTTAATTTCAATTAAATTATTAATTAATTCTTATCAACGAAAATTTTCAAAAATCCTGAAAATTTTCTAACACCTTAACTCTTCGAAAAATTTCGCCGGCACCTCCTTTGTACTGGTCAATCGGTCAAACTCCAACTCGCCTCTCTGGGCTATCTCCATCCCAAAAGAAAATCAAACAGCCAAGCGGCTTGCCAATTCGGCTCATAAATCTTATATCCAATAGAAATATAAACTTGTACCTTTTTGTCGGCATACCATTATACCCTTTACATCTGCTGTTAATTCGGCACATACCAATGTCATGCCAATCAAACTCCAAATCAGTTTTTATCTCCAACACAACCATTCGCTTATATCCAAGCTAACTCCCATTTTAACTCGAGTTTCTTCTCGATTCCCAACTCTTAACTTGATTATCACATCACACTTCAAATTTGAATCTCACAATCCAATTTGCCTTGATATCATTCTAATTCAATCTCAGTTACCACTTTACTAGCTTTTCTTTAATTCAAATCTTCTTTCACAAATTTCTGTTAAATTTGTTTTTAATTCAAACAGTCTTTCCCTGGGAGTTTTCAAACAGTTTACTCTTTTCAAAAATCAAAATTTCCTTTTTGAAATTCAACTGAGCCCATAATCAATATTCCATTAGTTAAATCACTTCTCTATTTCTTTATCAATATTTGTTGACCAATATTTTAAATAACCATATTGGACTTTTATGTTATTTGGAAAACATTTCCGAATATCGCCTTCCTTTATTTTCTAAACTTTAGAAAATATATGCTATTTATAATTGGAAAATATTCCAACTACTTATCTCTTTTCCGATCTTGTTTTTTCTATACTTAGGAAACATTTAACATCTATCTCCCAGCTTACATTTATTTGGGTTAAAACGGATGTTGTGTAAAACATCGTTACGACAACCCAAATGCTATATTCAACTAACTCTTATTCAACAATTATCTTTGAGCCTGAAATCTTACTATTTATTTGTTAATAATGAAATCAATCAAGTTGGGGTATAACTACCTCTCAGACCTTGACTGAATAACATTTATAACGTCAAACAGATATGACTACTTACTCGAATAATCAACACCATACAACTACTTATTCTCTTTGAAACACATATACGCTTCCTCTTTCTATCCTGACTAGATTTTATTCCTAGTCTTTTTTTTTTTTACTATTCTATTTCTAAATTCGTTCTCTTATCGACTTCTATATATATATATCGATACGTTGATTTCTAACTATCAAATTATCTTAAAAATATTTTATCTCCTTAAATTCCCGGAAAAAAATTCGCCATAACCTCCTTTGTACTAGGAGAATCGCGAAAATCCCCAAACTGCCACACAGGCCTTCTCAAATCAAAAAGAAAAAGAAAAGCCAAGCGGCTAGCCGATACGGCGCATAAAATCTCATATATGAATTAAATACATACCTTTCCGTCGAGCGTTCTATCTATATACCTTTATACCTTATCCATACCTATCTCATATATATCCATACATTTCTAATTCATTCCAGCTTAATCCAATCGTTTTAACTTAGTTCGTTAAGTGATTTTCAAATTACTGGTTTGCCCATTTCACCTTTTTATTTGAATATACATGTTCAAATATAGGTTTAACTTGTTTATCAACTAATTGAATTTCATTTCAATTTTATTTGAATTTCCTATATTCAAATCTATTTGAATTCTCTTTATTCAAATCCCCTTTTCAAACTTTCTTTATTCATTCTTTACATAAGTCTCGATTTCAATTCCTTTTAAAATCGATATTACTACCTTTGGAAAATAGGTTCCCCTTTCAACTTCACACTTGTATTTTTATTTCTGAATTATCCAATGATAATTCTTTTCACTTCATTTTATAAACTTCGTTTATAAAAGAACTATTTATAAACTTTATTTATAAAGGAACTTCTCGTTTTATTTCTTTTAAAACAAGTTAATATTTCAAATCTATTTTAAAATTCAAATTCTATATTTTAAATCCCATTTTGAAATTCAACACAACTTGACTTTCGCAAAACAAATTCAAAACAGTATCTCTGGTAGTAATTCGTCACTTACAACTCGAAAATGAATACTGATGATGCAGCTGTCATCATCAGAATCTATTTTCCAGCGATCGAAGTGAGTTCAATACTATAAAACCATTTTTAAACATTTCCACTTTGAAATTCATTTCAAAATATATTTCACACTGCTTGTAAAACAATTTAAAATCTCCCAGGATCTTAAAATTTCCTTATTTTTAATCCAAATCCATTTACAAACACTTATCCAATTCTCTAGAGTTTTAACTTCAATTTCTGGTTTTAATTTCAGATTTAACTCATCTGATTTCACGTATTTCACTTATATGAATTCTGACTGGTTATTTACATAACCATTTAATTTATAATCTTACTCGATTATAATAACAACCAATATATCCAATATATTCAAAATATACGTTGGGTAAACTATTTCGTTTACCCTCTTTCAAAACATACCATGATGGTTCATCGTATTCAAGTGTTTAGTAACTCCTACCGATACAGTGGATCAAACTGATCGACCAGAACTCATAAACGACTCAACCAATGAATCCCCACAATATAAAACAAATTTTTATATCAATAACAAATACGTTCACTCGTATATATACACTCAAACTCAATCTTGGGTATTACTAACCCTATCTCTACCGAGTCACGCCACAGAGCCAAGTAATTCTTAACTTAAGCTCTGATACCAACTGTAACGACCCAGATTTCCAGCGACTTTGGTTATCGACATAAGCACGATGTCGATAACCAAAACACCGAAAAATCCTGGTAATTAGTGAAAGAAATTAGAGGGTGAGAAAAGATAAGATAGAAACTTAGAATAGAAGAAGAAGAAGAACACAACATCAGAGTAACACGAACCTCACAGCGGAACGAATAAATATATTTCATAACATAACTTTGAAATACAAATCTGTACTTGAATATACATATCATTATCAAAGTACAGCACTTACAACACAGCAGAAATAACTATAGCTATATGATCCTGAAGCCTCCTGCTCCAAGCTCTTCAAGTGTATCTGTAAAATCCCAACTACTTGACTGCCCATACAAATTTAGGCACCCAAGAGTTTAGGGAAAACAACAATGTAAACTCCGGGTCAGTCATGGGACTGGTGTGAGTAAAATAGTTTAAAAACAGTTCGAACAAGTAAACGATATCTCATAAGACCACGCCGCATAACAGAACGGGTTTTTCCCTTATGAGAATCCAAAATATCTTTATATCAAAAACCTTTTGATCTTATAATAATGTCTATCAACCACAGTATATATATAATCATCTAGCAGAAATGCTTTCATCTCACGTTCTACATATATAGTATATAATCAAAACCGCAAGCACGTATTGGGTAATGGATTTCCAACTATGACAAGGTATGGAATCACCTTCCGCTTGTGTACCTCTAGAGAGGAATACACTGGGTTCAACAAGAACATCTTGCAACCCGGCCACACATGACCGACCACTCATTTCGCTTGAGTGTATCGAATGTATATCACCAACAGTTGGGATCAGCAACCGTTTCCCGAATGGGACAGCATCAACAATAGATTTTTAGAAGTAAATGAAACTCTAGATCAGGTGATTATACACCCTACTTCGGTGCAACCGACTTAGCCATGCTGCCTGCCCGATTTCTGTCATTTACCGGATGATGAGGCTAGAAACTACGCTTTATCATCATACCAGATTCACTTTGAATGTCACATCATCAAATCCATCAAATCACCGATTGACGTCCTCAACCATACATTATGTGTTAGCTAAGAGAAGTTTCCTTCTCCGCTTCCACTCTTGGTACAGTTGGAGAAATCAATATACGTGATCGTCTGGACATATTCTGTCAGACATCCGTCCATACAAGTCATCCAGGAACAGGATGAACCGAAGGCACTATTCTGTAAACAGGATAGCCCTTGCATAACTTCGTCTTCAATTTCCTTTGGCATATATGATTCGCAACGCTTATGCCAATACAGAGTGGTTCTTTGGAAAATAATCCAACCGGTCTCTCCATATTAACAACGTTAAAATGGTCAAAACTGTAGGATCGATAGCAACCCTAGAGGGGGGGTGAATAGGGTTTTAAACTAAATTTAAATTAACCACGATAATAAAGAAATGCAGAGAAGAAAGAAAATCACACGCAGATATACCCAGCTTCGGCAAACTGTGCCTACTGCTGCCTTTCTAAGATTTTTACTAGGAGATACAAACAGATCCCGCTTACAATCCTATGTAAACTCGCAACTCTTGCTCCTGTTTATCCCTAAGCTCAAAATCCCAGACTAGTCTGTATACCCTAGACTAGATTTTCTCAGATTACACTTCAGTATTCTGTGCTCCCTAGTTTTACAATAAAAAACTAGAAAAATTTACAGCAATTCAAATGACAAGCAAAAAAAAACAAAACTTAAAAGGAAATAGGAATAGGAGTTAAAAACATGGGGTCATCCCCTTTTTCTTGGCCAAAATGATCGGCCCACTTGTTTTTGTGGTGCCCCCTTGTATTTTCTTTAGCCCGACCTTCTCTTATTCTCTGAAACAAAAGTATGGCGGCTGCAATTAGGGTTTAAGTGATTTTTTTTTTTTTTTTAAAATTGAAATCGATGATGCTTGAAATAAATCTCCAGAAGCTTGTTTGCTTCTTCAGTGAAACTCCTTCGTCCTTGCGATGGATTCGAGTAAGTTTTATCAACTCTTGGTATTTAGGGTTTCGGTTTTCTCTTGTGTGAATTAATGATTTTGTCGATGATGAAACGTGTGCTTTTATAGGGGTTTGTACACCCTGGTGCTCTGATTTCGTTGATGACTTGCCCGATTTGATTTTGGAATATTCTTGAACTTGATTTGCTGTCTGTATGGCCTTGATTTAATCGGCTCCCTGATTTGTGCTTGCGATTTCCTCTTTTGTGATTTGTTGCCATGATTTATGCTGCATCCTCTTTAACTTCTGATTTCAAACATGACCATAATTTGAAGAATTTCCTCTTTTGATTCTCGGCTGATTTGTTTCCACCTATATGCTGGCTTTCCTCTTTTAGATTTCTCTTGCAAGATTTCTGCTCTTTGTCATAACAAATGATTTCTGAAAAGTATGGTTAATGCTGAAAAAATTACTTTCCCCTTTTTGCTCGACTTGAAAGAGAAATAACAAAATCAGGAAACAAAATAATTGTTTTCCTTGTGTGAATTTTGCTCTGCCATATATGTGCCTTAAAAAAAACTCTGCTTATTGTACTGATTTGTTGCGTTGCCCTGATAACAAATCGATCATTTCTGGAAACAAACAAGAATGAAAATTCATTTGTTTCCTGAATTGCATTTCTTGATTTTCGAAATTTAAAACAGTGTAAACTTATGCTTGATGAATTTGTGGCAATTTTCTGATTGGTTTTGTTACCTTGCTTTGATCACTCTATTCCAAAAAAAAACTTGCCAAAGAAAAAATTGATTTCAATTTAATTTCCTGTCAAAAATATTATTTCTGGAAATACATGACTGGAAATGTTTTCTTGCTTTGCTAACTGCAAATACTTGCCAAAATATTGTTCCTGATTGAAACCTATTCATGCATAAGCACCCTGCTAACTCGACCATGTTGAAAGTCTGAGCTGATTTGCACACTTTGACATCTTTACTTAATCTGTCCACATTACACTGAACCATAAGTGTTATTGTCATGCCATGCACAAGTTCACCCTGACATATTGCTATGAGTTTCTGCACATGTACACCATGAAATCTGCTTGAACATGCTAGAGAGTTACATTGACTTTAGTCATTTTGCTGACCTTTCACTTGAACCTGCCATGATCTTGTGTGTGTGTGTAATTTGATGCTGACTGACTTGAAACATCCATCCTAGCTGTGTTCATCCTATATGAACATGTCTTGTAGCCCTATGCTTTTGCCAACCTGAGATGTTTGTATTTGTCTCACTACTGTCTCGATCACTTTAGCATGCTGATTTTGAATCACATTGTTCTGGCCTGTTGTGTTATTGTTGTCCACTGACTTTTGCACTTTCACTTTGTATTTGAACTTGGTTCATCATTGTTTTGACTTGATTTGTTGGGCTGATTTCACTTTTGACCCTGAAATGAAACAAAAATAATAGCAGTCAAACTGTACTGAGTTGAGGCTGGTCAGAATCAGTTGGTTCTGATCAGCAAACCAGTATGGTTTTGATGTGGCTGTTCAAGTCTGAAATATGATGAGAAAAACACACAGAAAGCTGAGACAAAAAAAAAAATTAATCAATCACACAGAGAATTATTTTTGTCCAAAGTATTTGTTTTAGTTCCAGTGTACTGTGTATTTTTCTTTCTTTTGTGACAGATTACAGGATGATGCTCTGGACAGCTAAGGTGTGCTTGACAAGAATAAACCAGCAAGAAATGAGAAGAAAAAGAAAAAATGAATTGCTTGTAAAAAAAAAAAATGTATGTACTGAAATTATGTGTAAAGGGATTTGTGAAGTCTTGTGTGTAGATGAATTGTAAAATAAATAATATTATTGGAAATAAAACTTATTTGATTTTTCTATATTCTGTATAAATTCTATTTTCCAATAATACTAGACATTCCACAATCAAACACTCCAGTAACAAAAATCTATTTGTTATCATCAAACAAAATATTAGCATCAACAAACTCCCCCTTTTGATGATGACAAACAGACTTAAGATTTTTGTGAATAACCAGATGTGTTTGAGCACTCCCCCTACCTTTGAGCTCCCCCTATCAGTTGTAAACAGACATGAGTAAAGAATTTGAAAATAACAAAAAAAATTAAACACTTAGCATTAATGGCAAAACAAAATCTATAGACGTCTGTAAACAACACAAAATCTTAACTTCTTCTCCCCCTTTGTAATCATCAAAAGAAGAACAATCCTGGACATTTGTAAAGAGTATGGACTGTACTTAGTAATCAAGTCATTTGACAGTATCAAATTCAAACACTCCGAATAATCAAACAAAAGGATTAGAATAATCTGTAAGAGAGGAACACATTTCACCAGATAGGAAATGGAATGATGAAATATTCAATATATATCAGGGAGAAATAATCATATATATATATTTTTATATATATATATATATATATATATATATATACATTTTTTTTTTATTTCAATAGCAGACTAACCACGCATAACCAGAGTTTGGATTTTTAAATGGGATTAGCTGCAACATGAACAAAAATTCAATACTATACTGACCACGCATAACCAGATCTTGGATTTTTAAATGAGATCAGTGATAGCATGAAGAATAAGTATTCTCATAACCATGCATGACCAGAGCTTGGATTTTTAAATGAGATTAGAGAAATACTTATTATTATTATTTATTTATATATATATATATTATTATTTTTTTCGTGTATATTTAAATCCCCTTGATATATATAAAATAATAATGATTGATAGAAGGGTGAAAGAAGATGAAAAGTGAACAAAAGTTCCTCAATTACTCATATTATAAAGCATATTTGATCGTATCAGAGCTACAAATTTTCAACCATTTCATATTCTGAAAACTTACACAGTCACAAATTTATCATAAATGTCCAAAAAACAAACTGGTCTTTTCTTGATGATTTGAGGCATGGATTATTTGTCAGAAAGATAATTGCCAACAGAACGTCTTAAGAGAAAATTTATCCAAAAATGCTAAGAGATTAATTTATTTCTATAATTCCCAAATTCAAGCGTAATCTGCAAAATATGTCTTCAGGAAGGGGTTTTGTAAAAATATCAGCAAGTTGAGATTCGGTTGGAATAAATTCTATACAAATATCTTCACAAGCAATATGATCTCTAAGAAAGTGATGTCTTACATCAATGTGTTTTGTGCGTGAGTGATGAACTGGATTATTTGATAAGTCAATTGCACTCTTACTGTCACATTTTAAAGGAACTCGTTTATAACAAAGTCCAAAATCAGATAAAGTCTGCATCATCCATAAAATCTGTGCACAACAACTTCCTAAAGCAATATACTCTGCCTCAGTGGTGGATAAAGCAACACAGTTTTGTTTTCTACTTGACCATGACACTAGTGAATGACCTAGCATGAAGCATGTTCCACTAGTACTTTTTCTATCTGTGAGTGAACCAGCATAATCAGCATCAGTATACCCAACTAAACTGAAGTTATCACAGGAAGGATACCATAAGCCCAAATTTGGTGTGTGTAACAAATATCTTAGAATTCGTTTTGTGGCTTTTAGATGAGATTCTTTTGGATTTGATTGAAAGCGAGCACACAAACAAACAGAAAACATAATATCAGGTCTAGAAGCGGAAAGATAAAGAAGTGAACCGATAATACCGCGATATTTCTTTTGATCCACAGCAGCACCTTTTTCATCTTTGTCAAGTTTGGTTGTGGGGCTCATCGGTGTTTTCATTGGCTTTGCATCTTGAACCCCAAATCTCTTTAACAATTCCATCACGTACTTTGTTTGAGAGATAAAGATCCCTTTGCTACTTTGTTTGATTTGGAGACCAAGGAAGAACTTCAGCTCTCCAACCAAACTCATCTCAAATTTGTCCTGCATGACTTTTTCAAATTTTTCACACAAGACATTATTAGTAGCGCCGTATATGATATCATCAACATAAATCTGGACAATTAAAAAATCATCACCATCATGAGATAAAAACAAGGTTGTGTCAGCACTTCCCTTTTTAAAACCGTTTTCCAAAAGATATGTACACAAACAATCATACCAAGCTCGAGGGGCTTGTTTAAGTCCATACAATGCTTTTTTCAGTTTGTATACATGATTTGGATAATCGTGACTCTCAAAACCAGGGGGTTGTTCAACATACACTTCTTCTTTTAGTTCTCCATTTAGAAAAGCACTCTTTACATCCATTTGATTTAATTTGAACCCCTTAAAGCATGCAAAACTTAACAAAATTCTGATTGCTTCAAGCCTGGCAACTGGGGCAAAAGTTTCGTCAAAGTCAACACCTTCGATTTGATTGTATCCCTTAGCGACCAGCCTAGCTTTGTTTCTTGTTACGTTTCCAGATTCGTCAAGCTTATTTTTGAACACCCATTTTGTTCCAACAACTGGGTAGTCATTCGGCCTGGGTACCAAGTTCCAGACCCTGTTTCTCTCAAACTGGTTAAGTTCTTCCTATTGAGAGAGGATCGTGTACGAACACCAGCAGTTGGATTTCCAATTACCAAATCTGGAGGATGACTTGGCTTGAATTTTAGTCTTTCGATATCTGTTGCTGCTTCAGTGGCTTTTTCATTGTTTGTCTCAACCTCATTGTTTTCTTGTTCAATTTCTTGTGCATCAGCATCATCTTTATCATCTTCAGGTATCGTATCCACATCTGATTCATTGAACTTGACGTTGACAGTCTCCACGATTGTTCTTGACTGTTTATTGAAGATTCTGTAAGCCTTACTTCTTGAGGAATAACCCATGAAGATTCCATCAACCGTTTTTTACTCAAATTTCCCAAGCTGTTCACCTGTGTTCAAAATGTAACAAGGACATCCAAACACTCTAAAATATGAGATGTTAGGCTTTTTGTTAGACCACAGTTCATATGACGTTTTATTAAGTATTGGTCTAATCATAACTCTGTTCATTACATAGCATGAAGTATTGACTGCCTCAGCCCAGAAAGTTTGAGGCAATTGATATTCACATAACATAGATCTAGCCATTTCTTGCAATGTACGATTTTTCCTTTCAACCACCCCATTCTGTTGAGGTGTTCGAGGAGCGGAAAATTCATGTTTGAAACCATTTTCTTCACAAAGTTTTTCAAAGTCTAAATTTTCAAATTCACCTCCATGATCACTTCTTAAAGTTTTAATTGAAACCCCTTTTTCATTTTGGACAAGTTTTGCAAACTTTAAAAAATAATCAAAAGTTTCAGACTTTTTGGCTAGAAAGTAAACCCATGTAAACCTAGAGTAATCATCAACCAATACATAACAATAACGTTTACCATTTAAACTAGCAGTATCAGTAGGTCCAAACAAGTCCATATGAATTAATTCAAGCACTCGTGAAGTGCTAACTACATTTTTTGGACGGAAAGATGAACGACAAAGTTTCCCCATGGTACAAGCTTTACACACTTTGTTATTTTTGTAATTCTGGTGTGGTAAACCCCTGACAAGTTCATTTGCTTTCAGTCTTTCAAGAAGACCCATACTTGCATGTGCCAACCTTCTGTGCCATAAGATTGCTTCTTCTTCTGTTGCTACCAAGCACCTAGATACTGTTACATCATCGAAAGAGAGAGTATAGACATTTCCTATCCTTTTCCCTGTAAACACAACTTTTCCAGAGGAGATCTCAATGATTTTTCAACTATTACTATCAAACACAACATTCATTCCTTTATCACAAAGCTGACTGATAGAGATAAGATTGTGAAACAGATTATCAACATATAAAACATCAGTTAAGGCAAAGATACTGTTACCTACTTTTCCTTTACCAATAATTTTACATTTGCTGTTGTCACCTAACGTCACATTCCCACCTTTATGTTTTTCCAGGCTAAGGAACAGTCTTTTATCACCTGTCATATGTCTGGAACAACCTGAATCCAAGTACCATTTTTGTTGCTCCTTAGCCCGCCAACATACCTACATAAACAGAGAGGAAGATGACCTAGAGAAACTTCTAGGTCTAATCATATCAGTAGTAGAGGAATGATAGTCATACGATTCTTTTGGAATCCAAATTTGATTTTTCTTCTCATTTGTGTTCCAATCTTTGTGATAGTTGTGTGCCAGGTGTTTAGGGACCCATACCTTTTTGAACTTCTGAATTTTACTGTTAAACTTGGAATTTTCATGACTGTGACCAATCACCCCACATTTTACACATTTGGGAAAAATACTTTTACCTTTAGCATTGTCACTTCCAGCTATTTCTTGTATCTTCCCAAAACCCAGTCCTTTTCTATTATTCCCAACCAATTGGTTTCCAAGTAACATTTTAAAAGATGTTTGTCCGATTGAGAATTTATTCAATGTGACTTCTAGATCTTGGACTCTTGTTTTTAAGATTGTGTTCTCATTCACAAGTGAAGTGCATCGTTTAATGTAGTTCTTTCTTTTAGTGTCATCTTCAACTTTTAGAGTCAAGTTTTCTTTTTCAAGATTCTCAATGGTGGTCTTGAGTGATAAGAGTTCCAAATTCACAGTCTTACAAATTTCACAATCTAGATCATTGGTCTTTGAAGCATTTTCAAGTTCAGATTTCAACTTCTTATTATTGTTAACAAGATCAAGATTTTTCGCTTTCAGTTTCTCTGCGTCTGATTCTAACGTGTCAATAATTTCAGAAAGATGTTTACACATTAAAACTAGATCGTCATAACTGTATACCTCAGTGGTTTCCTCGTCAGTATCTTCTAGGTCTGATTTTGCCATGAAGCACAAATTGCTTTCCTCCTCACTGCTGTCTGAATCTTCTTCTCCTTCCTCGTCATCCCAAGTTATGGCAAAAGCTTTCTTTTTCTTCTTGTTTCTTTGGAGGAGTGGACAATTTGGTTTTATGTGTCCAGGCTTTTGACAATTGTAGCAGAGTGGTTCGTCTTCTGAATTGTTGGTTTTTGGTTTATTTCTTCGAGGTTTGAATTTTCTCCACTTCGTGAGTTGTCTGACTGCCATGGCAAGTTGTTCAATAGGATCTTCACTATCGCTAGTGACAGTGTTGGACAAAGCTATTGACTTCTTTTTCAGATCTGAGTTGTTGCGATCTTCTCTTGCTTTCAGCTCCATTTCATATGTCATCAGATTCCCGATAAGCTCTTCCATGCTTAGCTTGCTTAGATCTTTGGATTCTTGAATGGCTGTGACTTTTGCTTCAAAGTTCATGGGTAAAACACGCAGAATCTTCCTCACAAGCTCTACTTCTGTATAGATCTTTCCAAGGGCTCTGGCATTGTAGACTAGTACGGAGAAGCGGCCATACATGTCCTTGATGCTCTCGTCCTTCTCCATGTTGAAGTTTTCATATTCATTACTGAACATGGCAAGACGGGATTCTTTAACCTGGGAAGTTCCTTCGTGTGTGACTTCCAGAGTATGCCAAATTTCCTGGGCTGTATTACAATGAGAAATTCTGTTATATTCTGTTTTATCAAGAGCACAAATCAGAGCATTCATAGCTTTAGAATCTATAGAATATAATTTTTTATCATTTGCATCCCACCTATTTTTTGGTTTAGGTGTTACAATACCATTAACAGTTTCAGTCGGAGGTGTATATCCAGTTTCAATGATATCCCAGACATCATAATCTACAGACACTAGATAAATTTTCATCCTAGCTTTCCAATATGCGTAATCACTACCATTGAACATGGGTGGTCTAGCAATAGATTGGCCTTCTGAAAAAGCATTGTTCATTGAAGTCATGATTCTAGGGTTCAAACACAGGCTCTGATACCACTTGATGTCTCGATTTACGAGGAATTTTAAATCACCCCGGTGGCCACCAAAGATACCTCAGACACTGGTTTCACGTCCTGCCTCTCGACACGGACAACCACCCACGGGCATGTAGGGGCAAGAGTCAGTACTTCGCCACATGATCATACAGCGAGAACCCCCTATCATGCTGTTACCTTAAACCAGCTCTGATACCAATTGTAGGATCGATAGCAACCCTAGAGGGGGGGTGAATAGGGTTTTAAACTAAATTTAAATTAACCACGATAATAAAGAAATGCAGAGAAGAAAGAAAATCACACGCAGATATACCCAGCTTCGGCAAACTGTGCCTACTGCTGCCTTTCTAAGATTTTTACTAGGAGATACAAACAGATCCCGCTTACAATCCTATGTAAACTCGCAACTCTTGCTCCTGTTTATCCCTAAGCTCAAAATCCCAGACTAGTCTGTATACCCTAGACTAGATTTTCTCAGATTACACTTCAGTATTCTGTGCTCCCTAGTTTTACAATAAAAAACTAGAAAAATTTACAGCAATTCAAATGACAAGCAAAAAAAAAACAAAACTTAAAAGGAAATAGGAATAGGAGTTAAAAACATGGGGTCATCCCCTTTTTCTTGGCCAAAATGATCGGCCCACTTGTTTTTGTGGTGCCCCCTTGTATTTTCTTTAGCCCGACCTTCTCTTATTCTCTGAAACAAAAGTATGGCGGCTGCAATTAGGGTTTAAGTGATTTTTTTTTTTTTTTTTTTAAATTGAAATCGATGATGCTTGAAATAAATCTCCAGAAGCTTGTTTGCTTCTTCAGTGAAACTCCTTCGTCCTTGCGATGGATTCGAGTAAGTTTTATCAACTCTTGGTATTTAGGGTTTCGGTTTTCTCTTGTGTGAATTAATGATTTTGTCGATGATGAAACGTGTGCTTTTATAGGGGTTTGTACACCCTGGTGCTCTGATTTCGTTGATGACTTGCCCGATTTGATTTTGGAATATTCTTGAACTTGATTTGCTGTCTGTATGGCCTTGATTTAATCGGCTCCCTGATTTGTGCTTGCGATTTCCTCTTTTGTGATTTGTTGCCATGATTTATGCTGCATCCTCTTTAACTTCTGATTTCAAACATGACCATAATTTGAAGAATTTCCTCTTTTGATTCTCGGCTGATTTGTTTCCACCTATATGCTGGCTTTCCTCTTTTAGATTTCTCTTGCAAGATTTCTGCTCTTTGTCATAACAAATGATTTCTGAAAAGTATGGTTAATGCTGAAAAAATTACTTTCCCCTTTTTGCTCGACTTGAAAGAGAAATAACAAAATCAGGAAACAAAATAATTGTTTTCCTTGTGTGAATTTTGCTCTGCCATATATGTGCCTTAAAAAAAACTCTGCTTATTGTACTGATTTGTTGCGTTGCCCTGATAACAAATCGATCATTTCTGGAAACAAACAAGAATGAAAATTCATTTGTTTCCTGAATTGCATTTCTTGATTTTCGAAATTTAAAACAGTGTAAACTTATGCTTGATGAATTTGTGGCAATTTTCTGATTGGTTTTGTTACCTTGCTTTGATCACTCTATTCCAAAAAAAAACTTGCCAAAGAAAAAATTGATTTCAATTTAATTTCCTGTCAAAAATATTATTTCTGGAAATACATGACTGGAAATGTTTTCTTGCTTTGCTAACTGCAAATACTTGCCAAAATATTGTTCCTGATTGAAACCTATTCATGCATAAGCACCCTGCTAACTCGACCATGTTGAAAGTCTGAGCTGATTTGCACACTTTGACATCTTTACTTAATCTGTCCACATTACACTGAACCATAAGTGTTATTGTCATGCCATGCACAAGTTCACCCTGACATATTGCTATGAGTTTCTGCACATGTACACCATGAAATCTGCTTGAACATGCTAGAGAGTTACATTGACTTTAGTCATTTTGCTGACCTTTCACTTGAACCTGCCATGATCTTGTGTGTGTGTGTAATTTGATGCTGACTGACTTGAAACATCCATCCTAGCTGTGTTCATCCTATATGAACATGTCTTGTAGCCCTATGCTTTTGCCAACCTGAGATGTTTGTATTTGTCTCACTACTGTCTCGATCACTTTAGCATGCTGATTTTGAATCACATTGTTCTGGCCTGTTGTGTTATTGATGTCCACTGACTTTTGCACTTTCACTTTGTATTTGAACTTGGTTCATCATTGTTTTGACTTGATTTGTTGGGCTGATTTCACTTTTGACCCTGAAATGAAACAAAAATAATAGCAGTCAAACTGTACTGAGTTGAGGCTGGTCAGAATCAGTTGGTTCTGATCAGCAAACCAGTATGGTTTTGATGTGGCTGTTCAAGTCTGAAATATGATGAGAAAAACACACAGAAAGCTGAGACAAAAAAAAAAAATTAATCAATCACACAGAGAATTATTTTTGTCCAAAGTATTTGTTTTAGTTCCAGTGTACTGTGTATTTTTCTTTCTTTTGTGACAGATTACAGGATGATGCTCTGGACAGCTAAGGTGTGCTTGACAAGAATAAACCAGCAAGAAATGAGAAGAAAAAGAAAAAATGAATTGCTTGTAAAAAAAAAAATGTATGTACTGAAATTATGTGTAAAGGGATTTGTGAAGTCTTGTGTGTAGATGAATTGTAAAATAAATAATATTATTGGAAATAAAACTTATTTGATTTTTCTATATTCTGTATAAATTCTATTTTCCAATAATACTAGACATTCCACAATCAAACACTCCAGTAACAAAAATCTATTTGTTATCATCAAACAAAATATTAGCATCAACAAAAACTTCGATGGTCTGTGATTTAACTATCGAATAAAAACAAGTGTGCAAACAACGATAATATTTCCAAATGGAAATTATATCGATCAAACATCATTTAACATTCATCTCTTTATTTCATTAATTTACTTATTTCCTGTTTCCTTACGTTCAATATTCCTTATTTTCTAAATTGGGAAAATATACGTTATTAACAATGGAAAATATTTCCATTTCTCGTTTTCTTTATTAGAAAACATTTCTGGTTTCTTATTTGGAAAACATTTCCAAAGCTTCTTCATTGGACTTAGGCAGATGTTTAAACAAACCATCGCGATGCCAACTCAAACCATTTCCTTTTACTGCCGAACATTAACTATTCCTTAGTTAAAACGAAGCCAATTAAGTTGGGGTAGAACTACCTCTCAGACCTTAACTGAACAACATTTCTAACTTTGAAATGGGCAAAGTTCACTTTGTATTCCATTTACTAACTTCCTTACTTAACCCTCCTTCGAATAGCTATATTCGATTGACTCTTTTTACTTAACTCCTTTCGATTAACCCTTATCAATTAACTCTATTCGATTAACCCTTATCAATTTACTCTATTTATTTACTCATTTCACTTACTCTTTTCGAATAAACTATATTCGATAATTCCTTTTACTTTCTATTCGAATAACTATATTCGATTTACTCATTTGCTTCTATTCGAATAACTATATTCGATTTAACTCACTTGCTTCTATTCGAATAACTATATTCGATTTAACTCACTTGCTTCTATTCTAATCGATTAAACTAACATCGATTATCTCCTTTCAACTTTATTCTCTAATCGATTAACTAACATCGATTTACTTCTTTTTAACTTTATTCTCTAATCGATTAACTAACATCGATTAACTTCTTTTTAACTTTAACACTAATCGATTAACTAACATCGATTAACTTCTTTTTAACTTTATTCTCTAATCGATTAACTAACATCGATTAACTTCTTTTACTTTAATACTAATCGATTAACTAACATCGATTAACTTCTTTTTAACTTTATTCTCTAATCGATTAACTAACATCGATTAACTTCTTTTACTTAAACACTAATCGATTAACTAACATCGATTAACTTCTTTTTACCAACTACGTTTTCCGTTACAACTATTTCCTTTTTATAACGTTTACTTACCGTTACAAATATATCGTATTTATAACTTCTATTTACCGTTACAAATATTTCCTATTTATAACTTCTATTTACCGTTACAAATATTTCCTTTTTATAACTTCTATTTACCGTTACAAATATTTCCTATTTATAACTTCTATTTACCGTTACAAATATTTCCTATTTATAACTTCTATTTATTTTCTAAATAAATATTCCTTTTCTATTTCTATTTATTTTCTAAATAAATATTCCTTTTCTATTTCTATTTATTTTCTAAATAAATATCCCTTTTATAAAACCGTGTTCGTTTTATAAATAATTCCTTTTATAAAATCCTGTGATTTTATAAAATTCCTTTATTTCAATATACATTGAAATACTTCTTTTTTTTACATCCCAGGGTTTCTTATGATATTTAAAATATCGAATAACAATGATCAATATCATTCCAACACCCAAAATCCATAACAGATTATATAACACATCATATATCACAATATATGAAAACAGTAAAATAAATGTTGAGGAATCCAGTTGGATTCCTCCAACCTGTCTCCCTGCATCACAGATGTTAAACAATATAGATAACATCACTTTCAGTTCCATATGATATATTTTGTTAAACAGAATCAATATAGAAATTAAATCAACTGACTAGCAGTTCAATCAAACAGTCAACATACAGTAAATCAGCCAATATCTAACAGTTCTAAAAATACAACATGAAATTATAAACTGTTCAAAGTTAGTGAGATTTACTCACATTGGACGATCATCGTTAATAACGATAACCATCGCTTGATTCAGACAGACAATTTATTTCTCCATAAATTGTAATGATCTTGGATTCACTTCCGGTCAGTCTCATTGTGTTGCTCCCGTCCATACGGTCCCAACGCAACTTACGGTTCGTCAATCTGATATCGTATGACGAAGTTATGATAGTTGCAAGTTCATATACATTTTAATTGAAATAAAAACTTGGATTTTATTTATTAATTTGGGTTTTAACCCTTTTACCTTATGTCCCATTACCTCTCCCTTTTCTCCATCGTGGCCCAAAAGACCCCAGGCCCGCACCGCACAAAACAGTGTATCTACCTCTTCCATTGTATATGAATCAGACTGCTCCATCTTTACAGCCATGTCCACCGACCTTAACATCCAATACCCCTTCATTCCACAATCACCGAAATGCGCTCCAGTATGTACCCTTTTTTCCTTTTCATAAAGCTGCTCCTATGCAAAACAGTCCCTCCCAAAACAATACATCCCGCCTAGTCCTTAACATGCACTTCAAACAATTGCTTCTCCTCTCTTGTTTTACAGCAACAGTAAAACCATTTCCTATTAACCCACCGCGTCACCCTATTTTACGGTGAACCCTCACCTTCCCGGAAGTCCGACGATCAGCCCCGTACAGCACCATCAAGAAATCACCGATCACTTCCGTCGTAAAGACCAACCTCGCACTACTGTAGTGCATTTCGAACGTGATTTTTCTCCGAGTTTCACAAAGTTTTCCAGGCGAGATGCGAAGCTCAGATCCATCATTGTTTTACAAGTAAATCTCCAATCTTCCCAAAAATCCGAGCCCTCGAGCTCACTGGCAAGATTCGAACACCACAGAGGGGCGTCGCACCTATCAAAACTGTCGCGAGCATGGAGCATAGGCCAGGAGACGAGCATGAACAAGATTTTAGGATTATAGGAATTTTTACTTGAATTGTTTAGGAATTTCGAAGACCATGGTTTTGCTGTGTGAAAAAGATGAATGCGGCGGAATGGTGTTTTGAGATGAGGAGAATAATTAGGTTTAGAGAATTAAGGTTATTATATGGGAAACTGCATTCATTTGTGAGGCTGTGAATGTAGAGGACGTGGACTTCTGTTTGATTACAGAAATGGTTAGGATATTTTGTATAGATTTGCGGCAGAAGACTTAGTCATGAAGTAGTGATATGTTAAATATGTTTGGTTAGTTGCTCACCCTTGAGTATGAAGCTTCACAAGATATCAGCGTGCGTAAAATCAACATATTTGACCAGTTTCTAATAAGAGATATATACATATATATTCATGTATAATACAAACCTTACTTCGTACTTACCAACGTAAATTTCGTTCACTTACAGATGTTTTTGACGAAACTAAAAATACCGTCGTGTCGTGCTCGATGCCACGATCCCAAAAATATAATAATACCGGTAGGTTCACTCATATTTTGAAACCCCAAAATATCGATATAGGGTGCCCAATACTCCAAATAAAAAGTTATTTATTTAATTAATTAAAAATTACAGTAAAATTCTAAAAATTAAATTATCACTACGTCCCAAAAGAACCTTATCTGAATTCACATCCGATATTCAAATATTTTGAAAACCCTTTTATAACGTAAATAAAGCGTTACTAATTATAAAGGAATTTCATAGCGACTTTTCTAAAATTTGATTTGGACATACATCAAAATCTACACGACGAAATCCCGATTTTTCTCTTCCACTAGAAAGATATACTCCACCAGCTCCACGCGTTTCTTATTTCACAGAAATCCGGCTTAAATTGAATCCTGTACATTCAGTTGAAGTTCGAATCGCCAAATTACGAACTGCAACGCCATTTCAAGCTCGTTTATAATTATATTATAAACTATACGTTCAATTGTCGACGATTGAATATATTCGTTATTCAAATTCAATTCCAAGCTGAATTAAATATCACAGATGATCCAGTTCACACCATATCGTCATTTCAGCCAATTCTGTTTATTTCAGAATTAAATATATTATTTAATTATTATTTTAATTAAATATTCACCATTATTGAATTCCACGACCATGTAATTCACTAACCCACCATTTATACAATTAAATAAATTAATCATAATACCTCTGCCAGTGCGGGTCATTACACTTTGGTTGATGGTTGATTATTTTTCAATGCTATTATATACGTGTGATGTATGAAAATCCATATAATTAATATTATATGGTGATTGATTGGGCCTCATTCCAATTTGAAAAATAAAGAATATTATAAAATAAAGGTTCATGTGTTGACAGTACTCATCCGTTGAGATTAGTCATGTGTTGAACGAAATATTTTAAAAATAGAAATATTTGAAATAGAAATATTTGAAAAAGAAATATTTGAAATAGAATATTAGAAAATAGAAATACATGAAGCTATGTTGATTAGACTGACGCCATTTTGACGTGAACGATATTTATATCGATTTTACTCATTTTGAAATGAATTGAATATAAAACGATTTCGAAATGAATTGAATATAAAACGATTTCGAAATGAATTGAATATGAATCGATTTCGAAATGAATTGAATATGAAGCGATTTCAAAATGAATTGAATATGAAACGATTTCGAAATGAATTGAATATGAAGCGATTTCGAAATGAATTGAATATGAAACGATTTCGAAATGAATTGAATATGAAGCGATTTCGAAATGAATTGAATATGAAGCGATTTCGAAATGAGTTGAATATGAAACGATTTCGAAATGAATTGAATATAAAACGATTTCGAAATGAATTGAATATAAAACGATTTCGAAATGAATTGAATATAAAACGATTTCGAAATGAATTGAATATAAAACAATTTCGAAATGAATTGAATAGAAAACGAATTGAATTTAAATTGAATAGAAAACAAATTTGATTTCAATTGAATATATAATGAATTTGAATTGAATAGAAAACCAATTTGAATTGAATAGAAAACCAATTTGAATTCGAATTGAACGGAAAACGAATTGAATTCAAATTGAATAGAAAACGAATTGAATTTAAATTAAATAGAAAACGAAATGAATTAAAATCGAATTAAAATCGATTTGAATTGAAATCAAATAGAAATGAAAGTAAAAAAGGATTTATAATAGGAAATTCAATTTTGATTTGAATCTGAAATAAAGGTTGAAATTGTTTTTGGAACGAATTCAAAACTATTTATAAATTCGTTTTTAAGTAGTAATCGACAAAATATATATATTATATATATTATATATATTATATAATGGCCTGAATAGAACGCGCCGCGCCGCGGCAGTTCGTGAATTTCGACCATTTATTTCAAACGGGCATTACGAGAGATCCGACCGTCGGATTCACCTAAAACCGGTACCGTTGGGTTCGTATCGAAAAGAGCTTTCTAACGAATATTAGAAATTTGAAATCTAACGGTTGGATTTGGAGATACGTCCAAATCAAATTTGAAAAAGGTCGCTGTAAGTGCAGTTCGATGGCCGTTGATGGAAATCGACTGTACGGGCCTTGATAAAATTATTAAAAATAGTAATAATTAGTGTAAAATCATAAGAAATGATTTGGGAAAAATTGGGATGAAAAACTCCATATTTGAAAAGATAAAAATAGATTTTTATCGAAATGAACTAGTTTTGAACTGAAGTTAAAACCCATTTATTTTTAAATAAATAAAATGGGTTTAAATAGAATTGATTCATGGGTTTATCGTGAACTGTGTTTTAAATAACACTAGTTCTTTAACCCGATAATAAATAGAATGTGATTTGGGTTTATCGTGAATTGTGTCTTAAAAGACACTAGTTCTTTAACCCAGTAAAAGGAGTTTTAATGAATCTGCAATTAGATTGAAATGTGAATTGATAATTTAAATTATCAAATTTAGAACATGAGCGAGAATGGAGTATCACCAGTTTTGCTCCAAGCGGTAGTTAAATCTTTAATTAGATTTGAACGTGAAATGGTAATTAATTTTACCGATAACACAGTGGCGTTAGATATGGAGTACTACCAGTTTTGCTTCATGGGATGAATAGGTTAGGGTTGGGAAATAAAATAAATAATTACTTCGGTGTGGTTCGCCAATCTCGACTAGTTTGAAATGATATCCAAAGGAAGATTAAAGAATAAATTTAGAAGAATTTATCTTTGATAAAATTAATGGGAACCTATTCCCTAAAAATGTGATTTTGGGAATAAAAGAATATTCTGAATTGGAATGAGGCGTATGTTGTGTTTGTGTAACATTTGTTTTTAATATACGCGGGTTGTTCGGAAAGGCCGGGTTTATACCCATTCTGAATAACCGATTCGACGATATGTCGAAGATGAAGACGGTGGTTGAAGACCGGAAGTCTTCACATCGTTTGGATTATTACTGACGATCCTGATTGGGCTGTACACCCAAGAGGATGGAAATAGTTGGTGGTCGTCCAGACGTACTTGGAGATCGATGGATATGCGAGGAAAGTGCCTCCGGTTTCGTTCAGACCCAGAAAGGACTTGTAAATGGATTGTGTGTCTGACATTGGATTTTATTCTGTGTTGATTGATTTCTATTAAATATATATCTGTTTGGCGGCGGAGAATTTATTCTCTTGCTTAACGCCCTTCTCTGTGACGTACGGGCTTAGAGGTTATATATCGATAGATATCAATCGCATGGCATTAATTGCCTGTGTGGCATGCTGAGTTGCATGGATCAAGGCTTCTGTTGAAAAGCAAAGTCTTGTGGTTGATGATCAAAGCACAGCCTACGTGGCAGCTTTGTGTATAACGTGAATTCGCGAGCCTCACACCTCGGTATGAGTTAAAAACGGGATACGGACTGCCGGGCGAGCACGACGTTTCTTTCTAGCTTTGGTGGTGTCAGTGACTTACCAGCCCTGACATTTATATACTTTTCACCTATGTGGTTGTTGGATGAGGCGCCTCGATTTTAGGTCTATAAGGACCGGGAAACGTGTGTTCAGGAATTGCCAATCCTCTAACGTAAGTGAGGACCGGCCCTGAAGCATCCAGGGTTACCCAGAGTGTGTAGTCCTGAGACATTTGCTAGAGTGTCTCGAACGCGGAGAGGAGCTTGCCCCTTTCCTCGACTCATGACGGAAATCCAATTTCCAATACGTGCATTTCGGTTTTAATTGTAGAACTAGTATGGCGACATAGTAGCATGGGATGCTATGCCGTCTATGATTTATATTTATGATTGAAACACCATACACTTACTATAGTATCAAATGATTTGTTTTAAACGTACCAAGCATGTTTGGCTATTATAAGGGAAAACCCTATCCTCCGGCTTGCGTTGCATTGTGTGATGGGACATGGGTCTTGTAATAGCTTCATTTTTCGAAAAAGCATTGCGCTGTTTATTCTATGCACTGGTATTCTTGGGAGGAAACCCGTTCCGTGTTATACGGTATGGTCCCTTGAATTACTCTCTTTTAAAGTAAAGTTTTAAATAACTGTTTTAGTTCTCACACCAGTCGCATGACTGACCTGGAGTTTATTATTTTAACCTAAACTCTGGGTGCCCCTATTTTCCGCACGGGCAGCTAGTATTTTGGGTTTTGCAGATTTATATTCACAGGATCCTGGTTTACAGCTGGAATGATATCCGGAAAGCTCCGTATCCGTATATCACCTTCAGTTGTGCTTTGTATTATTTTCCGCTGCTATGTAATTTATTGTAATCTCTGATATTTATCGAATGTAATTTATTCATTTATACTCTGTATATTTGTGTATCTGATGGAATTGTTGTAATAGCAATGAAATGTTCTTCCGTTTGTGTTCTGATTTGTCCTGTTCTCAACGATCAGGGTTTCGAACGGTCTAGATCGGTTTAACGACTGATTCGGATCGAGCGAAATTCCTTGCCGTCACATTTGGTATCAAAGCTTTGGTTTACAGAGCTCGAGAACAAGACACATTAGAACCATACGAAAGAATTCATCAGACATTGGATTAGTAATATCCAATTAGAATGACTCGTTAGAGATAGGATCAGTAGTATCCTAAAACGAGTGTGAAGAGTATATTTTTCAAAAGAAAACAATTTTGTTTTGAAAGTTTAAATCGTTTTATACGTATTTGATTATTTATTTATTTTGAATATGGACAATCGAGTATATAAAGATTTTGCATATACGCGTCATGAACGTATATTCGAAGTTTTAATATACTAGATAGATATAGAATCATACTCTAGTGGCCCGAAGATGATTCTGATGGTTGAGTACTCGTCGTCAGAATTTATACTCGTGTGACGAAGGTGTGATATCTATATATTTCCATTAGACTGATGTGAGAACCAAAACTTATATATATAGTTAGAACCCATTGTTGTGAATTGGCATCAAAAACAAGATTTTTTGTATATGTATCAAAATTATGAATTTGAAACTCTAATTCACTGATTGATTGATGTTTGTGTTGAATGCTGATTTGTTTGACAATTTTGAACCATTTAGCCTAATTGAATGACATATTGAATTGTATTGAAAATTGGTCGCATTTGCTTGCATATACGTGTACTTACATTGAACAGGTCATAGGAAGGAGGCTGTGACGGCAAGTAATTTCGCTCGGTCCGAACCAGTCGCTAAACCGATCCAGTCCGTTCGAAACGCCCTATCGTTTGAGAACAAGCCACAACAGAACATATACAGAAGAACATTTCATTGCATATTACAACAATGCATCAGATTACAAGAATATACAGAGTATAAATGAATATTACACAGAAATATCAGAGATTTAAATTACATTTAAATACATAGCAGCGGAAAATAATACAATACACAACTAGAAGAGATATACGGATACAAAGCTTTCCGGATATCATTCCAGCTGTAAACCAGGATCCTGTGAATATAAATCTGCAAAACCAAAACTACTAGCTGCCCGTGTCAAAATAAGGGCACCCAGAGTTTAGGTTAAAACAATAAACTCCAGGTCAGTCATGTGACTGGTGTGAGAACTAAAACAGTTAATCTTTATTTTAAAAGTTAGGTAAATCAAGGGACCACGCCGTATAACACGGAACGGGTTTCCTCCCAAGAATACCAGTGCATAAAACAAACAGCGCAATGCTAAATAAAGAAAAATGAAGCTGTTATAAGACCCAGGTCCCATCACACAATGCAACGCAGCCGAGGATAGGGTTTTCCCTTATAACAGCCAAAGAATGCTTGATACGGTTAAAACAAATTGTTTGATACTATTATAAGTGCATAGTGTATAAAACAACTTCAAATCATAAGTATCAATCATAGGCGGCATGGGTACCATATATCATGTCGCCATACTAGTTTTACAATTAAAACCGCAAACGTCACGTATTTGGAAATTGGATTTCCATCTATGAACCGAGGCAAAAGATAGTCCTCAACCGATTCGAGACGCTCTAGTCCGTGTCTCAGGACCCAGACACAGGTGGGCCCTTGGATCCTCAGGGCCGGTCCACCGATGTGGATTAAAATGCCTGAACACTACGTCTCCCCACCCTATGGGGTGTAAGTCTGGTCCGTCAGCCGACCAGAATGCATTCGGCCGAAACCGATATAACCGAGGCGCCTCGCAACAGCAACAACCACATAAGTCAAACTCGTCAGGGCGTGTAAAACCACTGACGCCACTTCTAACTAGAAAGAAACGCATGCCCTCCCTGACGTCCGTCTCCCGTTTTTGGTTCATACCGGGTGTGAAATACGCGAGGTAAACGTTACACAAAGCTACGCCACAAAGGCCGTGCTTTGATCATCACCACAAGACTTTGCTTTTCAACAGAAGCCTTGATCATTTGCATCTTAGCATGCCACACAGGCAAACCATCCTATGCAACCGATATCAGTCACACAGAATGAAATCCGATGTCAGACACACAGTCCATTTACAAGTCCGTTCTGGGTCTGAACGAAACCGGAGGCACCTAATACCCCGCATATCCATCGATCTCCAAGTACGTCTGGACGATCACTAACTGTTTCCATCTTCTTGGGTGTACAGCCCAATCAAGATCATCAGTAATTACCCAAACGACGTGAAGACTTCCGGTCTTCGACCATCGTCTTCATCTTCGACTTATCGTCGTATCAGTTATTCAGAATGGGATAAACCCGGTCTTTCCGAATAACTCGCGTATATATTATAAAAGTGTTACACAAACACAACATACGCCTCATTCCAATTCATTAGTCACTAACCGTAAATTAATCAAGAGAATAATTCCCCAAATATTAACCCCGAAGGCCGAAACCAACATCAGATCAATATCCAGAAAACCATTCTGCTTGGCTAACCGACAGTTAGTTTCTAAATTTCACGTTCAAATCTAATTAAAGATTTATCTATCGCCTGGAGCAAAACTGGTGATACTCCATTCTCGATCATTTCAATCTAATTAAAGATTCATTAAAACTCCACTTAGTTTTAATCTTTAACTGGGTTAAAGAATCAGTGTCATTTAAAACACGGTTCACGATAAACCCAAAATCACATTCATTAATTATCGGGCTAAAGAACGAGTGTTATTTAAAACACTGTTCACGATAAACCCAAAAATCAATACCAATTCAATTCCAATTAAATATCATTTAATTGGTACACTTCATTAAATCTAAATAAAAAGATTTAATCTTTTCTCAACTGGGTTCAAGAACAGTGTTAGTGAAGACACCATTCACGACAAACCCAAATCACATTCGATATTCAATACAAGGCTCTGAATAGAAAATATATCGGCTTATATTCAATATCGAATTCTACGACTAACAAATGTCGTATTGGAAATAACGATATAAATATATATCTTTCAAATTTCCATAACAACATCCGTATAATCACGAATTCCAACATCGAAATATTCCGAAGACAATTTCGATTCAATTCCACTCCAATGCAATCATTGGAAATTTTGGTTATCTTTAAAACCCTTTTCAAATTCAATTTATTTATTTCAAAATAAATAGAATTATATTTCTAGTTCAAAACTAGTTCATTTCGATAAAAATCTATTTTTATCTTTTCAAATATGGAGTTTTTCATCCCAAATCTTCACAAATCATTTCTTATGATTTTACACAAATTATTACTATTTTTAATAATTTTATCAAGGCCCGTACAGTCGATTTCCATCAATGGCCATCGAACTGCACTTACAGCGACCTTTTTCGAATTTGATTTGGACGTAACTCCAAATCCAACCGTTAGATTTCAAATTTCTAACATTCGTTAGAAAGCTCTTTTCGATACGAACCCAACGGTTCCGGTTTTAGGAGAATCCGACGGTCGGATCTCCCGTAATATCCGTTTGAAATAAATGGTCGAAATTCGCGAACTGCCGCGGCGCGGCGCGTTCTATTCAGGCCATTATATTATATATATAATATATATATATAATATATTTCGTCGATTTCTATTTAAAACGAATTATATGAATGGTTTTAAAATTCGTTTCAAAATCTATTTCAACTTCCATTTCAATTCTAAGCAAAATTGAATTCTTCTTTATAAATTCGTTTTAAAATTCATTTCTATTCAATTCAAATTTCAATTCAATTTGAATTCATATTCAATTCAATTCATTTCGAAATCGTTTTCAATTCAATTCATTTCGAAATCGTTTTCAATTCAATTCATTTCGAAATCGTTTTCAATTCAATTCATTTCGAAATCGTTTTCAATTCAATTCATTTCGAAATTGTTTTCAATTCACTTCATTTCGAAATCGTTTTCAATTCACTTTATTTCGAAATCGTTTTCAATTCACTTTGAATTCGTTTTCAATTCAATTCATTTCGAAATCGTTTTCAATTCAATTTATTTCGAAATCGTTTTCAATTCAATTTATTTCGAAATCGTTTTCAATTCACTTTGAATTCGTTTTCAATTCAATTCATTTCGAAATCGTTTTCAATTCAATTTATTTCGAAATCGTTTTCAATTCAATTTATTTCGAAATCGTTTTAAAATCGATATAAATATCGTTTACGTCAAAATGGCGTCAATCTAATCAACTCGGCTTCATATATTCCTTTATTTTCAAATATTCTATTTCAAATATTTCTTTTTCAAAACTGGAATGAGGCCCAATCAATTACCATATAAAATTAATTATATGGATTTTCATACAACACATGTATATAATGGCATTGAAAATAATCAACCATCAACCAAAGTGCACTACACTGTATAAGCATCAAATATAGATATTCAACGCTTATAACAGCCTGTCAATCAATCGATCGACATATTTAATCAATCAGGATGAGTGAACTTCAAATTTCATCCTAACACCCGTGTGGGGTTTCAATCAATCAAACACATATTTTATTTGTGCTGTTGGGCGATGTGTGAAATTTATCGTCCCAATCAATGTCATTCAAATAAGTGTACATAAACAAACCATATGGTTTGTAAATGAATATTTATTTATTCACATTCACGTTAAAAATTATATTTTTAACGATAACACATTTTATTTTAACATATGAATTTCTATTCAGTTCATTCTTTAAATAAAATGCTATTTTTATTTTTCTAACTTATTTTAGAAAATTTCGGCGGCATAACGGCACGATACTAGAAACGGGACAAGGCCTAGCCTTATCCCCGGTCTAGTGAAGGCCCACGCCATTCACACATCAATCAAATTCACTTTCGTTATGCAAACCACAAAATTTGGAGTAAGGGTCTAACCTAGCCTTACTCCTTCGCCTTATAACGGCGCACGTCTAATCCTAACCAATTGATCGATTCGATTTTTCACACCACAAACCACATCCAAACCAATATCACAATCAATAACCAAACAGCCAAACAAACAAGTCCATGGTCTGTGGACGATTGTGTCGGGTGCTACTAAGCACCGTTTGCATCCTAGTATATATATATATAACTAGAAAAATAAATTGAAAGGTGAGAAATTCTCACATATTGCTATCCTAGCTCCACGGCTCTTCATTTGCAGAAGTCTTCATCGCTATCGCATCCTCGGCATCTTTATTGCCCGTAGCCACTACATATGTAAAAATCGAATTTTTACTTCGCTATTCAATATATAGAAATCGAATTTTTACTTCGCTATTCAATACATAAAAATCGAATTTTTATTTCGCTATTCAATACATAAAAATCGAATTTTTATTTCGCTATTCAATACATAAAAATCGAATTTTTATTTCAAAGTTCAATATATAAAAATTCTATTTTTCTATCGAAGTTCAATATATAAAAATTCTATTTTTCTATCGAAGTTCAATATATAAAAATTCTATTTTTCTATCGAAGTTCAATATATAAAAATTCTATTTTTCTATCGAAGTTCAATATATAAAAATATAACTTCATATGTTCATTAAACATCTAATAAAAAAAAATTCTTCATTAAAAATATGAACTTTTCCTCTACACAAGTATGATCCCTTTGTCTACACACATATGGTATTTTCTTTACTAGAATCCTAATCTTTTTACTATAAAAATTCTAATCATTTTACTAACATAAAAATCTGTGTTTTTTTTTTTCTCTAACTTAAAAATCAGTTTTTACTAACTTAAAAAAAATCAGTTTTTACTTACTTAAAAATCAAACTTTTCTAATTTAAAAATCAAACCTATTTCTAATTTAAAAAAAATATATAAAAACAGAAAAGGAATTCAAATAAACACTTACCGAGAAAAAAAGAAGGAAGGGGGGGGGGCTGATCGGCGTTTTAGGGTTTGCTGGGTGGTTTTTGGGTGCGTCGTCAGTCTTCATTTTAGAGGGGAGAGAAACGAGGGAAGGGAGAAGAAGAAGATGGAGGGCGGCGGTGATTGGGGTCCCCACCTGGGGCGTCGCGACTTCGATTTGGTTAGGGGGGGGGGTGTCGCGACTGGAGATGGGGGGGCTCGGGCGAGGTCGAGGGTGGAGCGAGGTCATCGAGGAGGAGCTGGGCAGAGAGGGGGGGGTCGATGGGGAGCGGCGGCTTCCATCGCTGGTGCAGCATTTTTTTTTTTCTTTGATTTCTGATTTAGGTTTCGAGGGAAAAGGGGGAAGGATATATTCATATATATATATATTTTTTATTTAATTATTTTATTCGAAAAAAGTTGACTTTTACATACGACCTCGAAACGAGGCCCACCGCCTGTCGTCCATAGCGTATTACCCCCATTCTGAACACAATGGGATATATATCGCAAGCTGATTCGACTGTTTGAATCAGTTTCCGTTTAATTTACATTTAAATCACTATATTGATTTTTAAACGTACCTTTCAAATTACCGGGGTCACATACTAACTAGAAAAATTCTCGAAAAATATTTTCTAGCTTCGTATTGACGATACGGTCCTAACAAAACTAGTTTCGTCGAATTCTGAGATCGTTAGAAAAATGGCCATTTTCCAGTTGATTAAAATCAACTGAAACTGGTCAAACGCGTTTTCTTTGGCCACGCTCACATATTGATTCGAAAAATTATGAAATTTGAAACCTAGCAATAACTTGACATCACGGACCCAACAAAACTGGTTTCGTCGAAATCCGAGGTCGTTTGCCAAAATGTCCATTTTTAAGGGCCTGAATTCCATAGCGACTATTCAGAATTTTCAACTGGACATATCTCTCAATTTTTAAAGTGAAATCTCAATTTCTTACATCCGTTAGAAAGATATTATCAATCAGATCCTAATGTTTTTGGTTTCACTAAAATCCGGATTGTTTTGCACCCGGTACATTCAAATGAAATTTGAAATCGAATTATCGAACTACCGCGCCATTTTCAATTCTATTTATAATTATATATAAATATTTATATTCTAACGACGACGCGTATAATATATACGTTCGAATTATATTCAAAATAAATTTTACGTCGATATTATTTAAAATAATCTATTTTAAATATTCGAAATTCGCTAAAATGGCCAAAATAAAAATTTTAAACTGGCCCAGGTTTTCGGGTTGTTACAATCTCCCCCACTTAAAACTTTTCGTCCCCGAAAAGGAACAAAGTCGAAAGTGGTTTGATTATTCAACACTACGCTCGACCTGGCTTCCATTCTCCAACTTTTCAGTTTCTGAGAATTTTCTAAATTTCAAAAATTTGGCTAACACCCTAAATTTTTGAAAAATTTCGCCATAACCTCCCCTACAATGGGAGCATCGGGGAATTTTAAATAGCTTCCCCGGTCCTTCAGATCTCAAAAAGAAAAAGAAAAAGCCAAGCGGCTAGCCAATAGGCTCACAAAATCATCATCACCCAAACAAAACAGGAAATTATGTAGTAAACATGTACCTATTTGTCGGGCAAACAAATTTTATTCTCTGGCTCTAGCCTCCTTGCTATGACCTGTTCAATGATATATATGTATATGCAAGCAAATGCGACCAATTTTCAATACAGTTCAATATTTGGTTTAATTAGGCATAATGGTTCAAAATTATCAAACAACTAAACAAACAACACAAACAACAATCAATTAGTGAATTAGAGTTTCAAATTCATAATTTTGATACATATACAAAAATCAGATTTTTGATGCCAAATCACAACAATGTGTCCTAGCTATATATAAGATTTGGTTCTCACACCAGTCTAATGGAAATATATAGATATCACACCTTCGAAACACGAATATAAATACTGATAATGCGGCCGCATTACCAAAATTATCTCCGGGCGACTAGAGTGTGATTCCATATCTATCCAGTATATTAAAATTTCAAATACACGCGGATCAGACGTATACGCAAAATCTATATATACTGGATTGTCCACATTCAATATAAATAATCAAATACGAATAATTGATTTAAATTTTCAAAACAAAATTTGTTTTCATTTGAAAAATATACTCTTCACACTCGTTCTAGGATACTACTGATCCTATCTCTAACGAGTCATTCTAATTGGATATTTCTAATCCAATATCTGATGAATTCTTTCGTATGGTTCTAATGTGCCTTGTTCTCTGCTTTGTAAACCAAAGCTCTGATACCAACTGTGACGGCAAGTAATTTCGCTCGGTCCGAACCAGTCGCTAAACCGATCCAGTCCGTTCGAAACGCCCTATCGTTTGAGAACAAGCCACAACAGAACATATACAGAAGAACATTTCATTGCATATTACAACAATGCATCAGATTACAAGAATATACAGAGTATAAATGAATATTACACAGAAATATCAGAGATTTAAATTACATTTAAATACATAGCAGCGGAAAATAATACAATACACAACTAGAAGAGATATACGGATACAAAGCTTTCCGGATATCATTCCAGCTGTAAACCAGGATCCTGTGAATATAAATCTGCAAAACCAAAACTACTAGCTGCCCGTGTCAAAATAAGGGCACCCAGAGTTTAGGTTAAAACAATAAACTCCAGGTCAGTCATGTGACTGGTGTGAGAACTAAAACAGTTAATCTTTATTTTAAAAGTTAGGTAAATCAAGGGACCACGCCGTATAACACGGAACGGGTTTCCTCCCAAGAATACCAGTGCATAAAACAAACAGCGCAATGCTAAATAAAGAAAAATGAAGCTGTTATAAGACCCAGGTCCCATCACACAATGCAACGCAGCCGAGGATAGGGTTTTCCCTTATAACAGCCAAAGAATGCTTGATACGGTTAAAACAAATTGTTTGATACTATTATAAGTGCATAGTGTATAAAACAACTTCAAATCATAAGTATCAATCATAGGCGGCATGGGTACCATATATCATGTCGCCATACTAGTTTTACAATTAAAACCGCAAACGTCACGTATTTGGAAATTGGATTTCCATCTATGAACCGAGGCAAAAGATAGTCCTCAACCGATTCGAGACGCTCTAGTCCGTGTCTCAGGACCCAGACACAGGTGGGCCCTTGGATCCTCAGGGCCGGTCCACCGATGTGGATTAAAATGCCTGAACACTACGTCTCCCCACCCTATGGGGTGTAAGTCTGGTCCGTCAGCCGACCAGAATGCATTCGGCCGAAACCGATATAACCGAGGCGCCTCGCAACAGCAACAACCACATAAGTCAAACTCGTCAGGGCGTGTAAAACCACTGACGCCACTTCTAACTAGAAAGAAACGCATGCCCTCCCTGACGTCCGTCTCCCGTTTTTGGTTCATACCGGGTGTGAAATACGCGAGGTAAACGTTACACAAAGCTACGCCACAAAGGCCGTGCTTTGATCATCACCACAAGACTTTGCTTTTCAACAGAAGCCTTGATCATTTGCATCTTAGCATGCCACACAGGCAAACCATCCTATGCAACCGATATCAGTCACACAGAATGAAATCCGATGTCAGACACACAGTCCATTTACAAGTCCGTTCTGGGTCTGAACGAAACCGGAGGCACCTAGTACCCCGCATATCCATCGATCTCCAAGTACGTCTGGACGATCACTAACTGTTTCCATCTTCTTGGGTGTACAGCCCAATCAAGATCATCAGTAATTACCCAAACGACGTGAAGACTTCCGGTCTTCGACCATCGTCTTCATCTTCGACTTATCGTCGTATCAGTTATTCAGAATGGGATAAACCCGGTCTTTCCGAATAACTCACGTATATATTATAAAAGTGTTACACAAACACAACATACGCCTCATTCCAATTCATTAGTCACTAACCGTAAATTAATCAAGAGAATAATTCCCCAAATATTAACCCCGAAGGCCGAAACCAACATCAGATCAATATCCAGAAAACCATTCTGCTTGGCTAACCGACAGTTAGTTTCTAAATTTCACGTTCAAATCTAATTAAAGATTTATCTATCGCCTGGAGCAAAACTGGTGATACTCCATTCTCGATCATTTCAATCTAATTAAAGATTCATTAAAACTCCACTTAGTTTTAATCTTTAACTGGGTTAAAGAATCAGTGTCATTTAAAACACGGTTCACGATAAACCCAAAATCACATTCATTAATTATCGGGCTAAAGAACGAGTGTTATTTAAAACACTGTTCACGATAAACCCAAAAATCAATACCAATTCAATTCCAATTAAATATCATTTAATTGGTACACTTCATTAAATCTAAATAAAAAGATTTAATCTTTTCTCAATTGGGTTCAAGAACAGTGTTAGTGAAGACACCATTCACGACAAACCCAAATCACATTCGATATTCAATACAAGGCTCTGAATAGAAAATATATCGGCTTATATTCAATATCGAATTCTACGACTAACAAATGTCGTATTGGAAATAACGATATAAATATATATCTTTCAAATTTCCATAACAACATCCGTATAATCACGAATTCCAACATCGAAATATTCCGAAGACAATTTCGATTCAATTCCACTCCAATGCAATCATTGGAAATTTTGGTTATCTTTAAAACCCTTTTCAAATTCAATTTATTTATTTCAAAATAAATAGAATTATATTTCTAGTTCAAAACTAGTTCATTTCGATAAAAATCTATTTTTATCTTTTCAAATATGGAGTTTTTCATCCCAAATCTTCACAAATCATTTCTTATGATTTTACACAAATTATTACTATTTTTAATAATTTTATCAAGGCCCGTACAGTCGATTTCCATCAATGGCCATCGAACTGCACTTACAGCGACCTTTTTCGAATTTGATTTGGACGTAACTCCAAATCCAACCGTTAGATTTCAAATTTCTAACATTCGTTAGAAAGCTCTTTTCGATACGAACCCAACGGTTCCGGTTTTAGGAGAATCCGACGGTCGGATCTCCCGTAATATCCGTTTGAAATAAATGGTCGAAATTCGCGAACTGCCGCGGCGCGGCGCGTTCTATTCAGGCCATTATATTATATATATAATATATATATATAATATATTTCGTCGATTTCTATTTAAAACGAATTATATGAATGGTTTTAAAATTCGTTTCAAAATCTATTTCAACTTCCATTTCAATTCTAAGCAAAATTGAATTCTTCTTTATAAATTCGTTTTAAAATTCATTTCTATTCAATTCAAATTTCAATTCAATTTGAATTCATATTCAATTCAATTCATTTCGAAATCGTTTTCAATTCAATTCATTTCGAAATCGTTTTCAATTCAATTCATTTCGAAATCGTTTTCAATTCAATTCATTTCGAAATCGTTTTCAATTCAATTCATTTCGAAATCGTTTTCAATTCACTTCATTTCGAAATCGTTTTCAATTCACTTTATTTCGAAATCGTTTTCAATTCACTTTGAATTCGTTTTCAATTCAATTCATTTCGAAATCGTTTTCAATTCAATTTATTTCGAAATCGTTTTCAATTCAATTTATTTCGAAATCGTTTTCAATTCACTTTGAATTCGTTTTCAATTCAATTCATTTCGAAATCGTTTTCAATTCAATTTATTTCGAAATCGTTTTCAATTCAATTTATTTCGAAATCGTTTTAAAATCGATATAAATATCGTTTACGTCAAAATGGCGTCAATCTAATCAACTCGGCTTCATATATTCCTTTATTTTCAAATATTCTATTTCAAATATTTCTTTTTCAAATATTTCTTTTTCAAAACTGGAATGAGGCCCAATCAATTACCATATAAAATTAATTATATGGATTTTCATACAACACATGTATATAATGGCATTGAAAATAATCAACCATCAACCAAAGTGCACTACACTGTATAAGCATCAAATATAGATATTCAACGCTTATAACAGCCTGTCAATCAATCGATCGACATATTTAATCAATCAGGATGAGTGAACTTCAAATTTCATCCTAACACCCGTGTGGGGTTTCAATCAATCAAACACATATTTTATTTGTGCTGTTGGGCGATGTGTGAAATTTATCGTCCCAATCAATGTCATTCAAATAAGTGTACATAAACAAACCATCTGGTTTGTAAATGAATATTTATTTATTCACATTCACGTTAAAAATTATATTTTTAACGATAACACATTTTATTTTAACATATGAATTTCTATTCAGTTCATTCTTTAAATAAAATGCTATTTTTATTTTTCTAACTTATTTTAGAAAATTTCGGCGGCATAACGGCACGATACTAGAAACGGGACAAGGCCTAGCCTTATCCCCGGTCTAGTGAAGGCCCACGCCATTCACACATCAATCAAATTCACTTTCGTTATGCAAACCACAAAATTTGGAGTAAGGGTCTAACCTAGCCTTACTCCTTCGCCTTATAACGGCGCACGTCTAATCCTAACCAATTGATCGATTCGATTTTTCACACCACAAACCACATCCAAACCAATATCACAATCAATAACCAAACAGCCAAACAAACAAGTCCATGGTCTGTGGACGATTGTGTCGGGTGCTACTAAGCACCGTCTGCATCCTAGTATATATATATATAACTAGAAAAATAAATTGAAAGGTGAGAAATTCTCACATATTGCTATCCTAGCTCCACGGCTCTTCATTTGCAGAAGTCTTCATCGCTATCGCATCCTCGGCATCTTTATTGCCCGTAGCCACTACATATGTAAAAATCGAATTTTTACTTCGCTATTCAATATATAGAAATCGAATTTTTACTTCGCTATTCAATACATAAAAATCGAATTTTTATTTCGCTATTCAATACATAAAAATCGAATTTTTATTTCGCTATTCAATACATAAAAATCGAATTTTTATTTCAAAGTTCAATATATAAAAATTCTATTTTTCTATCGAAGTTCAATATATAAAAATTCTATTTTTCTATCGAAGTTCAATATATAAAAATTCTATTTTTCTATCGAAGTTCAATATATAAAAATATAACTTCATATGTTCATTAAACATCTAATAAAAAAAAATTCTTCATTAAAAATATGAACTTTTCCTCTACACAAGTATGATCCCTTTGTCTACACACATATGGTATTTTCTTTACTAGAATCCTAATCTTTTTACTATAAAAATTCTAATCATTTTACTAACATAAAAATCTGTGTTTTTTTTTTCTCTAACTTAAAAATCAGTTTTTACTAACTTAAAAAAAAATCAGTTTTTACTTACTTAAAAATCAAACTTTTCTAATTTAAAAATCAAACCTATTTCTAATTTAAAAAAAATATATATAAACAGAAAAGGAATTCAAATAAACACTTACCGAGAAAAAAAGAAGGAAGGGGGGGGCTGATCGGCGTTTTAGGGTTTGCTGGGTGGTTTTTGGGTGCGTCGTCAGTCTTCATTTTAGAGGGGAGAGAAACGAGGGAAGGGAGAAGAAGAAGATGGAGGGCGGCGGTGATTGGGGTCCCCACCTGGGGCGTCGCGACTTCGATTTGGTTAGGGGGGGGGTGTCGCGACTGGAGATGGGGGGGGCTCGGGCGAGGTCGAGGGTGGAGCGAGGTCATCGAGGAGGAGCTGGGCAGAGAGGGGGGGGGGGGGGTCGATGGGGAGCGGCGGCTTCCATCGCTGGTGCAGCATTTTTTTTTTTTCTTTGATTTCTGATTTAGGTTTCGAGGGAAAAGGGGGAAGGATATATTCATATATATATATTTTTTTTTATTTAATTATTTTATTCGAAAAAAGTTGACTTTTACATACGACCTCGAAACGAGGCCCACCGCCTGTCGTCCATAGCGTATTACCCCCATTCTGAACACAATGGGATATATATCGCAAGCTGATTCGACTGTTTGAATCAGTTTCCGTTTAATTTACATTTAAATCACTATATTGATTTTTAAACGTACCTTTCAAATTACCGGGGTCACATACAAACTAGAAAAATTCTCGAAAAATATTTTCTAGCTTCGTATTGACGATACGGTCCTAACAAAACTAGTTTCGTCGAATTCTGAGACCGTTAGAAAAATGGCCATTTTCCAGTTGATTAAAATCAACTGAAACTGGTCAAACGCGTTTTCTTTGGCCACGCTCACATATTGATTCGAAAAATTATGAAATTTGAAACCTAGCAATAACTTGACATCACGGACCCAACAAAACTGGTTTCGTCGAAATCCGAGGTCGTTTGCCAAAATGTCCATTTTTAAGGGCCTGAATTCCATAGCGACTATTCAGAATTTTCAACTGGACATATCTCTCAATTTTTAAAGTGAAATCTCAATTTCTTACATCCGTTAGAAAGATATTATCAATCAGATCCTAATGTTTTTGGTTTCACTAAAATCCGGATTGTTTTGCACCCGGTACATTCAAATGAAATTTGAAATCGAATTATCGAACTACCGCGCCATTTTCAATTCTATTTATAATTATATATAAATATTTATATTCTAACGACGACGCGTATAATATATACGTTCGAATTATATTCAAAATAAATTTTACGTCGATATTATTTAAAATAATCTATTTTAAATATTCGAAATTCGCTAAAATGGCCAAAATAAAAATTTTAAACTGGCCCAGGTTTTCGGGTTGTTACAGAGGCTAGAGCAGAGAATAAAATTTGTTTGCCCGACAAATAGGTACATGTTTACTACATAATTTACTGTTTTGTTTGGGTGATGATGATTTTATGAGCCTATTGGCTAGCCGCTTGGCTTTTTCCTTTTCTTTTTGAGATCAGAAGGCCTATATGGCAATTTCGGGATTTTCCCGTGGCTCCCGGTGCAGGGGAGGTTATGGCGAAATTTTTCGAAAATTTAGGGTGTTAGCCAAATTTTTGAAATTTTGAAAATTCTCAGAAACTGGAAAGTTGGAGAATGGAAGCCAGATCGAACGTAGAGTTGATTAATCAAACCACTTTCGACTTTGTTCCTTTTCGGGGACGAAAAGTTTTAAGTGGGGGAGATTGTAATAACCCAGAAATTCTGAACCAGTTTAAAATTTTTATTTTGGCAATTTTAGCGAATTTTGAATATTTAAAATGAATTATTTAAATAATATCGACGAAAATTTATTTTGAATATAATTCGAACGTATATATTATATACGCCGTCGTTAGAATATAAATATTTATATATAATTATAAATAGAATTGAAAATGGCGGGTAGTTCGATAATTCGATTTCAAACTTCAATTGAATGTACCGGGTGCAAAACAGACCGGATTTTAGTGAAACTGAAAACATTAGGATCTAATTGATAATATGTTTCCAACGAATCCGAAAAATTGAAATTTCATAGCGGGGATCAAAAGATATGTCCAGTTGAAAATTTTGAATAGTCGCTATGGAATTCAGGCCCTTAAAAAATTGACATTTTGCAAACGACCTCGGATTTCGACGAAACCACTTTTGTTGGGTCCGGGATGTCAAATTATTGTTAGGTTTCAAATTTCATAATTTTTCGAATCAATATGTGAGCGTGGCAAAGGAAAACGCGTTTGACCAGTTTTAGTTGATTTTAATCGACTGGAAAATGGCCATTTTTCCAATGGTCTCAGAATTTGACGAAACTAGTTTTGTTAGGACCGTATCGTCAATACGAAGCTAGAAAATATTTTTGGGGAATTTTTAGAGTTAGTATGTGACCCCGGTAAATTGAAATGCGCGTTCAAATTCAATATATAGAGTTATATGTTGATTTTGACGAAACTTGATCGAAATGATCAAATCAGCTTACGATACATATCCCATTGTGTTCGGAATGGGGGTAATTAGCTATGGACGACAGGCGGTGGGCCTCGTTTAGAGGTCGAAAATAAAAGTTGCTTTTTGGGAGATAATTAAATAAAATAATTAAAAAAAACCTCTTCCTTTATCTCTGGCCCCCCGATTCATTTCTGAACGAACGAAAGAAAAAAAGAGAAAAAAAAGGAAAAATATCGAATTGCGTCGGCCCCATCTGTTGCCGCCGCCGCCGCTCGCCATCGATCCTCCCTCCCTCTGGCGATCGGCCGACGAACCCCGCGCCCCCGTTCTCTCCTCCCTCCATCTCGACCTCGCGAAGAACTCCACGTCCACCGCACCTCTTCCACAGCCAAACCCGCCGTCGACCCCAGGGCGCCACCCACCTGACCTCCTCCGACCGCTCCACCATCCTCCTCCGCCTCCAACACCGCCTTAGCACCCCTCTTCCCTCTTTTGGAAGAAAAATGTGAGTTTTTATTTATTTATTTTGTTATGTAATTAGTTTAGTTAATTTACTAATTTAGCATAGTTTTGAAATGAAATTAACATTCTTTTTGAAATGAAATTAGTTTGATTTTTGAATAGTATTTTTAAAATAGGAAAGATCAGATTTTTAAAATACAAAAAGGTTAGATTTTTAAGATAGAAAAGACGTGATTTTTAAAATAGAAAAGACGAGATTTTTAAAATAGAAAAGATTATATTTTTAAAGGAAGAAAGACGATATTTTTAAATGGAGAAAGGTGTGATTTTTACATATGTAGTGGGTTAAAAATATGATTTTTACATAGTAGGAACTATAAAAATGTAATCTTTAGGAGATAGAGAATATAAAAATATCATCTTTGTATATGTAGCGAAATAAAAATCTGATTTTTATTATATATACGTTGAAATAAAGTGGTGATTTTTATAATGATGAAATCTATATTTTTGAAAAGGCGAAATCTTTTTATATAATAGCATAGTAAAAATTCGATTTTTATATATTGAATAGCATAGTAAAAATTCGATTTTTATATATTGAATAGCATAGTAAAAATTCGATTTTTATATATTGAATAGCATAGTAAAAGTTCGATCTTTATATATTGAATAGCATAGTAAAAATTTGATTTTTATATATTGAATAGCAATAGAAAAATGTGATTTTTATATATGTAGTGACTACGGGCGACGAAAGTGACAAAAGGCGAGAACGACGAAGATTTCTATAAATGAAGTGTCGAGATAATTGGGATAGCTATTGGTGAGAATTTCTCACTCTTCAATTTCTTTTCCAGTTATATATATATACTAGGATGCAGACGGTGCTTAGTAGCACCCGACACAATCGTCCACAGACCATGGACTTGTTTGTTTGGTTGTGTAGTTGGTTAGATTATTTGGTTTGAATTGAATTGTTTGGTGAAATGAAATTGATTTGATTGATGTGTGAATGGCGTGGGCCTTCACTAGACCGGGGATAAGGCTAGGCCTCGTCCCGTTTCTAGTATCGTGCCGTTATGCCACCGAAATTTTCTAAAATAAGTTAGAAAAATAAAAATATCATTTTATTTAAAGAATGAACTGAATAGAAATTCATATGTTAAAATAAAATGTTTTATCGTTAAAAATATAATTTTTAACGTGAATATGAATATAGTGAATGTGAATAAATAAATATTCATTTACAAACCGGACGGTTTGTTTATGTACACTGATTTGACTGACATTGATTGGGACGATAAATTTTACACATCGCCCAACTGCACAAATAAAATCTGTGTTTGATTGTTTGAAACCCCACACGGGTGTTGGGATGAAATTTGAAGTCCACTCATCCTGATTGATTAAATATGTCGATCGATTGATTGACAGGCTGTTATAAGCGCTAGATATCTATATTTGATGCTTATACAGTGTAGTGCACTTTGGTTGATGGTTGATTATTTTTCAATGCTATTATATACGTGTGATGTATGAAAATCCATATAATTAATATTATATGGTGATTGATTGGGCCTCATTCCAATTTGAAAAATAAAGAATATTATAAAATAAAGGTTCATGTGTTGACAGTACTCATCCGTTGAGATTAGTCATGTGTTGAACGAAATATTTTAAAAATTGAAATATTTGAAATAGAAATATTTGAAATAGAAATATTTGAAAAAGAAATATTTGAAATAGAGTATTAGAAAATAGAAATACATGAAGCCGTGTTGATTAGATTGACGCCATTTTGACGTGAACGATATTTATATCGATTTTACTCATTTTGAAATGAATTGAATATAAAACGATTTCGAAATGAATTGAATATGAAGCGATTTCGAAATGAATTGAATATGAAGCGATTTCGAAATGAATTGAATATGAAGCGATTTCGAAATGAATTGAATATGAAGCGATTTCGAAATGAATTGAATATGAAGCGATTTCGAAATGAATTGAATATGAAGCGATTTCGAAATGAATTGAATATGAAGCGATTTCGAAATGAATTGAATATGAAACGATTTCGAAACGATTTGAATATAAAACGATTTCGAAATGAATTGAATATAAAACGATTTCGAAACGAATTGAATATAAAACGATTTCGAAACGAATTGAATATAAAACGATTTCGAAATGAATTGAATATAAAACGATTTCGAAACGAATTAATATAAAACGATTTCAAAATGAATTGAATAGAAAACGAATTGAACTTAAATTGAATAGAAAACAAATTTGATTTCAATTGAATATATAACGAATTTGATTTGAATTGAATAGAAAACCAATTTGAATTCGAATTGAACGGAAAACGAATTGAATTCAAATTGAATAGAAAACGAATTGAATTTAAATTGAATAGAAAACGAAATGAATTCGAATCGAATTAAAATTGATTTGAATTGAAATCAAATAGAAATGAAAGTAAAAAGGATTTATAATAAGAAATTCAATTTTTATTTGAATCTGAAATAAAGGTTGAAATTGTTTCTGGAACGAATTCAAAACTATTTATAAAATTCATTTTTAAGTAGTAATCGTCAAAATATATATTATATATATAATATAATGGCCTGAATAGAACGCGCCGCGCTGTGGCAGTTCGTGAATTTCGACCATTTATTTCAAACGGACATTACGGGAGATCCGACCGGCGGATTCTCCTAAAACCGGAACCATTGGGTTCGTATCGAAAAGAGCTTTCTAACAAATATTAGAAATTTGAAATCTAACGGTTGGATTTGGAGATACGTCCAAATTAAATTTGAAAAAGGTCGATGTAAGTGCAGTTCGATGGCCGTTGATGAAAATCGACTGTACGGGCCTTGATAAAATTATTAAAAATAGTAATAATTAGTGTAAAATCATAAGAAATGATTTGGGGAAAATTGGGATGAAAAACTCCATATTTGAAAAGATAAAAATAGATTTTTATCGAAATGAACTAGTTTTGAACTGAAGTTAAAACCCATTTATTTTTAAATAAATAAAATGGGTTTAAATAGAATTGATTCATGAATTTATCGTGAACTGTGTTTTAAATAACACTAGTTCTTTAACCCGATAATAAATAGAATGTGATTTGGGTTTATCGTGAATTGTGTCTTAAATGACACTAGTTCTTTAACCCTGTAAAAGGAGTTTTAATGAATCTGCAATTAGATTGAAATGTGAATTGATAATTTAAATTATCAAATTTAGAACATGAGCGAGAATGGAGTATCACCAGTTTTGCTCCAAGCGGTAGTTAAATCTTTAATTAGATTTGAACGTGAAATGGTAATTAATTTTACCGATAACACCGTGGTGTTAGATATGGAGTATTACCAGTTTTGCTTCATGGGATGAATAGGTTGGGATTGGGAAATAAAATAAATAATTACTTCGGTGTGGTTCGCCAATCTCGACTAGTTTGAAATGATATCCAAAGGAAGATTAAAGAATAAATTTAGAAGAATTTATCTTTGATAAAATTAATGGGAACCTATTCCCTAAAAATGTGATTTTGGGAATAAAAGAATATTCTGAATTGGAATGAGGCGTATGTTGTGTTTGTGTAACATTTGTTTTTAATATACGCGGGTTGTTCGGAAAGACCGGGTTTATACCCATTCTGAATAACCGATTCGTCGATATGTCAAAGATGAAGAAGGTGGTTGAAGACCGGAAGTCTTCACATCGTTTGGATTATTACTGACGATCCTGATTGGGCTGTACACCCAAGAGGATGGAAATAGTTGGTGGTCGTCCAGACGTACTTGGAGATCGATGGATATGCGAGGAAAGTGCCTCCGGTTTCGTTCAGACCCAGAACGGACTTGTAAATGGATTGTGTGTCTGACATTGGATTTTATTCTGTGTTGATTGATTTCTATTAAATATATATCTGTTTGGCGGCGGAGAATTTATTCTCTTTCTTAACGCCCTTCTCTGAGACGTACGAGCTTAGAGGTTATATATCGATAGATATCAATCGCATGGCATGAATTGCCTGTGTGGCACGCTGAGTTGCATGGATCAAGGCTTCTGTTGAAAAGCAAAGTCTTGTGGTTGATGATCAAAGCACAGCCTACGTGGCAGCTTTGTGTATAACATGAATTCGCGAGCCTCACACCTCGGTATGCGTTAAAAACAGGATACGGACTACAGGGAGAGCACGACGTTTCTTTCTAGCTTTGGTGGTGTCAGTGACTTACCAGCCCTGACATTTATATACTTTTCACCTATTTGGTTGTTGGATGAGGCGCCTCGATTTTAGGTCTGTAAGGACCGGGAAACGTGTGTTCAGGAATTGCCAATCCTCTAACGTAAGTGAGGACAGGCCCTGAAGCATCCATGGTTACCCAGAGTGTGTAGTCCTGAGACATTTGCTAGCGTGTCTCGAACGCGGAGAGGAGCTTGCCCCTTGCCTCGACTCATGACGGAAATCCAAATTCCAATACGTGCATTTCGGTTTTAATTGTAGAACTAGTATGGCGACATAGTAGCATGGGATGCTATGCCGTCTATGATTTATATTTATGATTGAAATTGTTTTGGCACTATACACTTACTATAGTATCAAATGATTTGTTTTAAGCGTACCATGCATGTTTGGCTATTATAAGGGAAAACCCTATCCTCCGGCTTGCGTTGCATTATGTGATGGGACCTGGGTCTTATAATAGCTTCATTTTTCGAAAAAGCATTGCGCTGTTTATTTTATGCACTGGTATTCTTGGGAGGAAACCCGTTCCGTGTTATATGGCGTGGTCCCTTGAATTACTCTCTTTTAAAGTAAAGTTTTAAATAACTGTTTTAGTTCTCACACCAGTCACATGACTGACCTGGAGTTTATTGTTTTAACCTAAACTCTGGGTGCCCCTATTTTCCGCATGGGCAGCTAGTAGTTTTGGTTTTGCAGATTTATATTCACATGATCCTGGTTTACAGCTGGAATGATATCCGGAAAGCTCTGTATCCGTATATCACCTTCAGTTGTGCTTTGTATTATTTTCCGCTGCTATGTAATTTATTGTAATCTCTGATATTTATCGAATGTAATTTATTCATTTATACTCTGTATATTCGTGTATCTGATGGAATTGTTGTAATAGCAATGAAATGTTCTTCCGTTTGTGTTCTGATTTGTCCTGTTCTCAACGATCAGGGGTTTCGAACGGTCTAGATCGGTTTAACGACTGATTCGGATCGAGCGAAATTCCTTGCCTTCACACGTAATGTGCGGGAGGGTTAAGTACATATCTGGTTGGCGGGTAACATTAGTAAATATAAGCCCACAAAACTTAACCATTAAATAAACATGCTTGAATCAGTGGAAGGGTTAAGTACATATCGGGTTGGTGGGTAATATTAGTAAATATAGGCCCACAAAACTTAACCATTAAATTAACTTGCTTGAATCAGTGGAAGGGTTAAGTACATATCGGGTTGGTAGGTAATATTAGTAAATATAGGCCCACAAAACATAACCATTAAATAACATGCTTGAATCAGTGGAAGGGTTAAGTACATATCGGGTTGGTGGGTAATATTAGTAAATATAGGCCCACAAAACTTAACTACTAAATAAACATGCTTGAATCGATGGGAGGGTTAAGTACATCTCATGTAGGTGGGTAATATTAGTAATATAGGCCCACAAAACTTAACCGTTTATTAAAAATGCTTGAATCGATGGGAAGGTTAAGTACATATCGGGTTGGTGGGTAATATTAGTAAATATAGGCCCACAAACTTAATCAATAGGAAACCATAGTAACGGGGACCCATTTCACCAGTAACCCACATGGATGTATCACGGTACCCTGAACTAGGCAGGGTGGGGCACGATTACTGGGTTGATTATAAGCGGTCAAAGCAGCGGCAGGGGGTACGTCAGTGTAGTTTCCGACGGTTTACGGGTGTGAACGTACTCCAAAGTGGGAAAAAGCAGGCATTGGGTACTAGTAGTTATACACTGTGCATCTTGAATCGTGTCGGGTCGCTATCATAAGGATTGATACACCTTATGGTGGGACCAGCACAGGGTATCTACACGCAAGAGAGGGCCGATTGACATAGACACATGTAACATGAATACAAGTAGGGAGCCGATCGATAGGGTAGTAAGGGTACACCTAACATGTTCATGGCAATTAGGCTGATTGAGGTGGAATCCTCACGATAGATGTACACCTGAAGGCTACCACAAATACGGGGGTTGGGATCACGATTATCATTTTATACAGATTACTAGTTGGGACACTAGTTAGGTGGTGCAGAGATAAATATAGAAATCAGATTAACAAAGTAGTAGCGCAGCAGAGAAAAAGTAGAAGCGCATTCAGTTCACTTTGCACTTATCTTGTCTTTAGTTACCTTGTTTTTATGGTATTGTCCTATTTTCGGTTTATTCATGTCATGATCCTTTATCTTGTTTGCATGCTGAAAGATCACTGGACTTACCAGACTTATGTCTGACCTAGTTTGTTTTTCGTCCCTTTTCTTCCGTCCCCCCCCCCCCCTCAAGGTAGTCAGGGAGGGAATAGCTCAGCCTAACTTGCACCTCTTCTCTTTCCAAGCTCGAAGATTAGTTGGTGTATCGCTTTGGACTCTCTCTCTCTCTTCCACTGCTATGGCTGGTTCATGCTTTATCGGGGAATATCATTGTTTTTATGCTTCTTTTATTCTTGGAAGTTTTTAAATCAAGACAGAAGTTCTATGTATTACATTTAAGTATGATTGAGGAAATTGTTGTAAAAGCTTGATTGAATTAAGTTGTTTATAAAATGACTTTATTTTCCGCTGCTTTATTTGTCTGTCTTGTAATTTATCTGCATCTTTTACCTATAATGCTCCACCGAAGTTAAGGCATTCCCTCTGTGAGTGACCTTAACGGAGGTGGGGTGTTTCAGGTTTAGGGGTATTTTATAGGCGATCTAGATGAATTAGGACCATTAGATTAGATTAGGATCCATCAGAACTATCCAAACCAGAAAGACACGTCATCCAGCCAATCCCAGAATGACACATCAGTCCGAGACATCAAAAACACGTCTGCCAGATCTAAGCAGATGGGGGGTCGACACCCTATAGGTGGGTCGACACCTATGTCGACACCCCTATAAGGGGGTCGGCACCTATGCCGACTCCCCTAAGGGGTACGATACCCTAGAGCGGGAGATTTCCCGCTCATCCAGATTTTACTGATTTTGATTTTTGAATTTATTTTTAATTTTTAATTTTTATTTTAATTTTAAATCTGCTAATTCTTGAATTCTTCTAAGCTTCATAACTTCTTTATATGATATCCGATTTACGCAAACTCGGGCTCTATTCCAAGCAGAATTCTGAGACGAACGCAATGGCGCAACCCATCTTCCTTAATTCTTCGTTTAAAAATTAAGTATTCTTTAATTATCCCTTATGTCTTGTTTTAAAATTACAAGGTGTTACATCGTACCCTTTCCTTTTTTAGGGTATGTTTTTAACTTCTCCCTTTTCTATCACTTTGTTTATACTTGTTCTATCGTTTATTGTATCCTCTCGATTATATCTTCGATCATCAGCTAGAAAATCCTATGGTTGCAAACATGTGTTTTAGACATGTTATGTTTGGTGGATGGAAGTGAATGTAAGTGTTTGCTAGTGGTTACTCGTGGATGCATTTACACACACATTAGGCACTATATCGGCTCAATCACTTTCATATTGCATTTGAATGAGTGTGCATATATAAGTTAATGGATGTATATTAAATGTGTTATCATATGGACGTTGCATTTGAATGAATGGTTGTGCACTCATATAGGAATGATATGTATCATTAAGATTCTTTTGCATACATAATGGACACATGACACTATCATGTTTTGCATTAAGGAGGTCAACTGAATCAGTAGACCGCTTGATCTTTGCATTAGATAAGGAACATATACACACACTTTTGCATATGTTCATATAGCATTAGAAATCTTTTAAGGACAATGGATGCTTGTGGATGATGGATGAGTAGATGGATTATTGGATGGTAGGATACATTCTTCTTAACTTGAAGATTTCGGGGACGAAATCCTTTAAGGAGGGGAGAATGTAACACCCCGTAATTTTAAAACATGACATAAGAGATAATTAAAGAATACTTAATTTTTATAAGAAGAATTAAGGGAAACGGGTTGCGCCATTGCGTTCGTCTCGGAATTCTGCTTGGAATAGTGCGTAAATCGGATATTATATGAAGAAGTTATGAAGCTTAGAAGATTTCAGCTTAAAGCAGAATTTAAATTAAAATAATAATTAAAGATCAAAAAACGAGTTTAAAAATCAAAATAAGGCAAACATGGGTGAGCGGTAAATCTCCCGCTCTAGGGTGTCGACCCCCTAGGGGAGTCGACATAGGTGTCGACCCCCCTATAGGGGTGTCGACCCCCCTATAAGGGTGTCTGTAACACCCCACGTCCATTAATGTCACTCACAAAGGGAATGCATTAACTTCCATGGAGCATTATAAGTGAATATAGAACAGAAAATCACAATAATGCAGATATAAAGCAGTACTTCAAAATTTAAAACTTTATTTATTGCAGTAGAAGGTAAATATGTTTGGTTACATCATCAAAACCATAAAACAAAGTCAAGTACATCATATCCATCTTGATAAAACAAAGTACATAAACTGAAAGACAAAATCCCCAACATCAAAATAGCCATAAATAAAGAGAAGCTGATCTTTACTTCAGCGATCCAAGCAATCTTCTAAAAGCAGTCCAAAATCAAGCTCCACTTGTGCTAGTTCCAACCTGAGCACCTAGGGGGGAAGGGAGAAAAGAGGAGGAAACAAAGGGGGTCAGACATAAAGTTTGGCGAGTGCGATAACTTTAACAATATAATTAACAAAGTAACTAGGCTAAGGCATAAGTTGGAAAATAAGGAAATGATCATGAACCATTGAGTATGGCAGAGTAAACAAGGAAACAAGATGAACAACGATATGTTTAAGCGCACCTAAACCACTATAGGATGATTACTAAACTGCACCAACACTATAGGACAATTGCTATACTGCACCACCACTAGTCACCTTAAGGTTGATCCCGCCTACAGACTTATCAATGATATTGGTAGTTTCGTGCACCCCTAGCTGCCTTCATAGGTGTCGCCTGCCCCTATCTCCACTAGGTGTACCCATTACCCCCAAGCGATCGGCTCCCTAACTCGTAGATACCTGTGCTGGCCCCATAGTGGGGTGTATCACTCCCCAAAGTGGCAACCCGATACAACCAACAATGCACGGCTTATACCTACACGATGCAACAACATCTTACCTACCAGCCCGGGTCCACACACGCATATGAACCCGTTGGACTTGCGTTGCCACCGCTAACCCAGTTTGGCCTCTTACAGTCAAGCCCAGTATGCATGTCCCGTCCTCGACTTGGGTCGAGCCCACAAAGATACGTATGGGTTACTGGTTGAAACGGGCCCCCATTACTTGACACAAGCTATCCACCTAAGCTTGGTCCCCTCTAGTACATCCCACTTAACCCACTTCTTATTCTTGTTTCAATTTTAGTTAAGTGTTTCTAATCGTATTTCCAGATGCCACCCAAGGCACCCACTAGATTCCACATGCCACCCAAGGCACCCACTTAACCCCCTCATGTCCCACTACATGTTTATCAGGTTAAGTGTTTCTTAATTCATTAAGACCGTAACCTCATAAAGACCTCTCACATTAGACTGACATATGTGGCAGTTGGATTTGCCGGGCGGGTCCGGGCAGTCTTACACCACAAAAGAGCCTAACCTCGTGTCTTTACAATTGTTACGTATTTAGTTTATGCCTAAGACCTCTCACATTAGACTGGCATTTGTGGCAGCTGGATTTGCCGGGAGGGTCCGGGCAGTCTTACACCACAAAAGAGCCTAACCTCGTGTCTTAGACGATTAATTACTCCTAATTAATCATTCCCCAAATTTGAATTACTTTCCTTATTCAAATTATCAATGAATTCCAAATTTAATGATGTCCATAATTGACTCAATTATGTCCATCCATTTATGGTATGTAAAATCATACCAATTTTCACCACAATTATATTTTATGCCTTTTAAGGCATTTATGCCAATTAAATCTTTTTAATATCATCCCCTTTACCCCCACGTTGTACGTTTGTTCGTTTAACGTAAAATATACGTTAGACTCGAATAGTCTAACTCATGGAATAAAGAGAAAACATCACAATATACACATAATTAAAACGTAGATCTAACATAGGGGTGAACTTGCATATGTGGATGATATTCTATATCTAAAACTTGCATAGGCCAAAGTTACAACTTTCATAAACAACATATGTCATGGATCCAAATCTAAAGGTGTGAACTTGATGAGATAATTGCCACAAACTTGCATAAGCAATCATATGTCATGGATCCAAATCTAAAGGAATAAACTTGCATAGGTAATAACCCTAAACTTGCATAACATGATTCATATCCAACTCATAAACTTACATATGTGATTTATACATCGCAACAATGGTGTAAACTAGTATCTAACATGTAAAGTATCATGTAGAATTTAGCATATAACTCTCACATGTCATAGCCTAACTTTTAATCAAATTTTCACATGAACTAGGTGTCATAACCATGTAAGGTCACATATAATTTTACCCAACTTGTATATGATTCATGTTTGAATCAAAATCTAAACTTGCCTACATATGATTTATCATATGAATCAACATAACCTAACTAGCATATGAAACATAATGATTTGATTGTATATAAAATTACAACATGGATGATAGCAACATAACTTTACATCATAAGTGATAGCATCACAACATAACGTCATAGAGATTTCAATCACAATCCTACAACATAATTACAACATGAAATCAATACTTCACATCACATCCATACAATCTACATTATAACATGGATTATTTCTCAATTATTTGAAGCAAGAAAATGGCGACCGAAATTTTCTATTCTTCTTCTTTCTCGTCGAATAATTCTCGGTTTAATCCATTGTTTACTCAATCTTATTTGGGTAAATCTAATTCTTATGCAAAGGAGAACAATTTCGCTCCTGTCTCGATTACAGCAGATTCTCAGATCCGTCATGGTGGATGTTTTAGATGTGGTAATGGCGGTCACTTTGCTAGGGATTGTAGACAACAAATCAGATGTTTTTATTGTGGTTTGTTGGGTCATCGAATTGGAAATTGTTCGGCTTTTTCAAGAGGAGGTTTTTCTTGGCAAAAACAGGCACAGATTAAAGATGCACAAATTCTGGGTACTGGTCTGATTTTATTAAAGATTTTTTTGAGTCTCAATGATCAGGTACAAATTGTTAACAAATGCCAAGATTTAGGAATTGGCGATGGTGGGTTCTATAGACCAGGATATGATAATGGGGCGATGTTTAACTTGTATATGATGTGTTTGGGGAAACACTGGAATCCACAAACCAGGTCATATGAAGATAGAAGGAAAATTGATGGTGTTATGCCTCCAGAAATTCCAATCGAATTCAAACGGTAGGTGAGCGATTCCATGGTATTTGCGCACAAAGAATTAGTGGTCAATGGTGGTAGAACAGACGACATACCATGTATGCATCCTGATGTTTGTATTGTTAACTATTATAAACTAGATGGAAAATTGGGAATGCATCAGGATAAGGATGAAGACTTTGAAAGTATTCAACTTGGACTTCCTGTAGTCTCATTTTCAATAGGGAATTCGGCTGAATTTGTATATAGAGATGAAAGTAATTTGGACAGGAAGATTATTCTCGAATCAGGAGATGTATTGATTTTTGGAGGTAAATCAAGGCGTATTCTGCATGGCATTTCAGGTATTTGCAAAAATTCTGCCCCGAACTTGATTAGAAAAAGGACTAACTTGAAGGTGGGTAGGCTAAATTTGACTTTCAGACAGTGTGGGATCTCTCATAATAGTTCGACTAGCATTGATAGCCATTCAAATCAGAGGGGTCTTAATCGTTCTTTTGCGGATGTGGTGAGGCAACCCATTAGTAGGCCTATATGGAATCCAACGATGTCCATAAACACTCTCTATAGGAAAAACGAGGGGGTTAGATGTTGTTTTCGTTGTGGTGAATCCAAGCACCTAGCAAAGGATTGTAGAAATGGTTTGAGGTGTTTTTACTGTGGAGGAGTGGGGCATCGTAAAAGCAGCTGTCCAGTGAGGTATACAGGAAAATCTGTGTTAGAACTGATGCACTTCAACTGTTTGATGATTTGTTGGAAATTGATAGAGTTACTTGATTGTTTTACCATAGATTTTCCTATTAATGTGAATGATGGGGCGTATCTACTGTTGATGTTGGGATGGAATTTAGAAGGTTTGGTAGATGGGATTCTATGGAGTAAGAGGGCTGAAATTATAAATGTTTATCCACCATTACCTAGACCATTGGCAAGAAAAGATCACGCCTTCTCATTTAGTTTGAATTTTGTTAAATTGAGAAGATTATATACTGATTCGAATGTCAGTAATAAAATAACAGTATTATGGTTGTTAGACAAGATTCTAGAACACTTCGATGCTCTGAATACTGCAATTAATTGTGAGCACAAGGAGATCTTCAGTTTCAGTTGGAAGGTGCTCTACAGGTTAACGACGGGACGGCAAATAAGTCTATGGCAGGGGTAAATTTGGATTCCTATTCTAATTTGATAGATGCTAGTGGACCTCTGTTTGAAGATGAGATGTTGGATGGTATTTAATTACGTTGGTCTTCATGTAGTGATCCTATGATATTGGATCCGTTTGTAATGACGTGCATGGGTTGTTGTGTTAATATTTGGCTAAATGAGGACTGTAATGATGGTAAGAAAGACCCGAATGAGAAGTCCAGAGAGGTGATGACAGGAGTGGATGAGATAGACATGGGTGGTTACGTGTTGGAAAGTGACACTGTGATAGAGCAGGAGAGTGTTTCTGGCGAAGTGGAGGGGTCTGTCTAGAGGGTGGCTAATGATGTGGCTTTATCGAATAGTTTCAATCTGTTGAGTGATGATGCTGTTAGTTGGGATTTGAGGATGAAGGAGAAAGGTGGCGTTAACATAGTGGAGGGGTCGAAGCTTGGCTCATCATTGCGGAAAGGTTTTAGGTTAGGTAGGGTTAAACATGGTAGGGTTTTTCAGTTGAAGGCTATGAGAAATAGATGGCTGGAGCGTGGTAAGGTGGTGAAGGAATAGTAAGGGTATGGAATTCGGCTATTATGTAAATGATGTGGTTGATGACATTGAGCAAGCGGAAAGCCTATTGGGTCATGATCTCAGTGAGGTGGTTGTGGCGAGTATAATGGAAGGCCAGCGAGGTACGGAGGCGAAATGGAAGAAAGCTTCAGTTTTTTGTTGGGATGATTTGGTTCCAGTGGACATTATTTTAGCCGGCGTGGATCATAAGATAGGCTGGCAGTCGGGTGGCTATTCACTCTCATGGGCCATCGACGCTTGCAATGTGGTTGTGTGTGAGTGGGGATCAAAGCTCTTCTCCCTGATGTTGCGGCCGAGTTATGGTATTTTTAGATGGAACGATGTATTTTTCCACACAGAGCACGTTTCTGAAGTGGTTTCTAGTTCCTCGTGTGGGGAAGGATGGTTGGAGCCGAGTGGGGTTCTTATTCAGGATAGGAATGTTTCCCCTTCTTCGTCTAGGAGAGGGAGGCGAAAGAGAGGAGTCCCTAGTTCTGGTTTGATTCGTCGCAGCGCTAGGCTCAGATCTAGCTCCTCTCGTTTCAGAGGTAGGTCCCCGAATCCGAATGTAAGTAGTAGCAATTCGGATTTGGGCTCAGGTATGACATCTGTTTATGGTAGTGATTATTCTCCTTATGTCTTAGGTAGTCTTTCGACTAGCCAGTTATTTCAACTTGCCAGTGATACTGCATTTATTTTTACTGATATTGAGTTGGATGCTGATTTTATTAGGAGTAGGGAATTAGAGAGAGTTTCTTCTTTGAGTAGATGAGGATTGTTAGTTGGAATATTAGGGGTTTAAATGAACCTAAAAAATGTGCTAAAGTTAGAACTTTCTTTATAGATTATCATATTGATATTGCTTTGCTTCAAGAGACTAAAATTGAAAGTCCTGACTTTAGTTTTTACGCTAGATTAGGTGGATCCCATTTTCGTAATTGGGCCTGTCTACCATCAATTGGCAGTGCAGGAGGGCTTATGATTGGTTGGAAAGATAACCAATATAGACTAGTGCATGAATTTTCTAATTTACATTCATTACACATTATATTAACTTCACTTAGTGATAATTCTCTATTGGGCATTACGAATGTGTATGGCCCTCACACTAAGATTGAGAGGAGACGTTTGTGGGATGAATGTTCCAAATTTAGGGATCTTGCCCCAAATCTTTGGATTGTAGGGGGGATTTTAATGTTACTAGGTTTTTAGGAGAGAGATCTCCTAGAGAAGGCGATTTCTCAAACATGGACGAATTTAATGACTTCGATCTTAATAATAATTTGATCGAGATTCCTCTTAGCAATAGATCATTCACCTGGTCTAATGATAGGGATAGTCCATCTTATGCTTTATTAGATAGATTTTTTATAAGTACTGAGGTTGATGATAGATTTCCAATTTGTAAAGTAAAGGGTTTACCTTTTTTGTATTTGGATCATTGTCCTCTAATTCTCTCGTGTGATTCGAACATTTTAACTAGTAACAATTTTAAATTTGAAAAGATGTGGCTTTTGGATACCAGTTTTGTTAAACTAGTCATTGTTAAATGGAATTCGTTATTCTATTTTAATAATTTGTACAAAGGAAATTCAGCAAATATTTTTGTCGCAAAACTTGGTAAATTAAGATTTTTTATTAAGAGGTGGAATAAATATATTTTTGGAAGTGTTCGAATTAAGAAAGATAAGATTTTATGTGAGATGTTAGATTTAGATAAGTTGGGTGAATCTAGAACTCTTAACCTAGTCGAGAGAGATAGACTTAGTAATCTTAGAAATGACTTCAACCTGATTTTGGAAAAGGAAGAAATAATGTGGAAGCAAAGATCACGTGTTCAATGGATTAAGGAAGGGGATAATAACACGAAATTTTTTCATAGTATGGCTAATAAGAGGAAACGTGATAAATTGATTCATTCTATTTTCTTAAATAATGAGGAATTGACAGTTCAGCGTGATTTAAATGAAGCTTTCACCAATTATTACAAACAAAATTTTGGGACTAGGATAAAGAGAAGAATAAACGTTAATTGGAAGGACATTTACCCTAATGATGTTAGGGGAGAGTTATTAGATTTAGATAAACCTTTTTCTGAGCAGGAGATTTGGAAGGCTATCTGTGATATGCCTAGTGACAAAGCTCCAGGGCCTGATGGTTTTTCTGTTTTGTTTTACAAACAATTTTGGGAGGTTTTGAAATCTGATGTTATTAATTTACTTAATGATTTTTATAGAGGAGATTTGTGCCTAGGTAACTTTAATTTTGCTAATGTTATACTTATTAAGAAGAGAGAGGGTGCAAAACTTTTAAGGGATTTTAGACTATTTCTTTGATTAATGTATCTGTTAAGATCATTTCTAAAATCCTAGCGAATGGGCTAAGTGGGAAGATGAATGATCTTATAGATCATTCACAAACTGCCTTTATTAAAGGTAGGCAAATAGTAGATGGAGTGGTAGCGGTACAGGAGTACATTAATGTGTGTGTTAAAGATAATTTTTCATGTGCTATTTTGAAATTAGATTTTGAGAAAGCATTTGATTCTATTGACTGGGATTACATATGTGAAGTATGTCTAGCTAGAGGCTTTAGTGTTAGATGGATTAACTGGATAATGCTTTTACTTAGGTCTGGTAGTTCTAATATTGTCGTCAATGGGGTGGTGGGAAAGAAGATCCAATCTAAAAGGGGTCTTAGACAGGGAGTTCCCCTGTCACCTCTACTATTTAATCTAGTGGCTAACGTTTTTTCTAGAATCGTTAAGCGAGCTGGGAGATTAGGTGTTTTGGGTTATGTTGGTAATGACGAATTTAACAACGAGTTATCAATACTCCAATTTGCGGATGATACTTTATTATTTTCTTCTCATCTACCAAAACACATTATTTCTCTTAAGTTTATTCTTTATTGTTTTGAGATGTTATCAGATCTTAGAATTAATTTTGACAAGAGTTCTATTATGGTCATTAATGATTTTGATAATGTTGAGGCTATGGTTGCTAACACCTTAAACTGTTCTGTCATGAATTTTCCTTTTGATTATTTAGGTTTTAAGATTAGGCCGTCAAAATTAAAGAAGGAGGATTGGTTAATTATAATTGATAAGATTAATAATAGACTATCAAGTTGGAACAATAGATTCTTGTCTAGAGCAGGTAGATTAGTTTTGGTTAATTCAGTACTATCGGCTATCCCTGCGTATTGGATGTCAGTACATAGATTTCCTCAATGGGTTATTGATAAGATTGATAAAATAAGACGTAATTATCTATGGGGCGAGAGTAGAGATCCTATTTGTAGGGGTTTCAAATGTTTAGTAAACTAGGAGGTGTGTTGTAAGCCTAAGAAAGACGGGGGATTGGGGATAATTAATTTATTTAATTTTAACTCTGCCTTATTAGCCAAATGGATGTGGAAATTTAGGTCTCTTGTAGTGTTGACAACGTGGAAAGTTATTGTATCTAAATTTTACTATTCAGGAGGAGAGTTCATTGTTGGAACTAGTGGTAGTTGGTATAATAGATTATCTTACTTTTGGAAGTTAGTATTAAAGTGCTTTGACTTTTTTAACTTAGGTTATAAGGTGATTGTTCATTCTGGTAATACGACTTACTTTTGGCATGATAGGTGGATTTCTCGTTTACCACTTAAAATTGAATTTAGAGAGTTCTTTAATAATTGTAGTTTTAAAAATGCATTGATAAAAGATATCTTTAGAAGAGATTTGGATCCCCCATGGGAGTTTTCTTTTGATAATATCTTAGAAAGGGAAATGTTAAGACAATTAGCTTTACTTTATGCTAAGTTATAATTATATCACATCGATGAGTGTAAGGACTTTATTAGTTGGGGTATGGATAAAAGTCAAGTTTATTCGGTTAATTCTATGTTTAACTTTATAAATTTTTCGGGAATCTCATTTCGTCCTTTTAGGTTTATTTGGAAATCTAATTCTCCCCCTAAAGCTAAATTTCTAATGTGGTTAATCACTCATAAGAAACTTAATACGGTTGAGTTTCTTAAGAGGAAGAATATCATTTTTGATGTTAAGTGTTATTTTTGTAATCTTATGAATGAGGATGTTGATCATTTATTTTTCTCATGCTATATCACAAATTTTATACTTAGTATGGTTTTACGGATATTTGTTTTTGATTGTCAGTATTCTTTAAATTGTTGTGCTAATTATTGGGATTCCTATAGATTTGTTTATAATGCTAGTAAAAGATACATTTTAGATTCTTTAGTCACTATCGTATGTTGGTTCATTTGGTCCGAGAGAAATCAGAGATCTTTCCATTCTAATTCCGTTTCTACGGATAATTTAATCATTAAAATAGTTTATTTTTGCTTGAATTGGATGTCTAATTCACATTACAAACTATTTGGGAAATCGGGCTTTGAGAATTTATTGATAAAGGTTAGATTCAATTTGTATCTATTTATTAGAATCAATAGTTTTTTCCGCAATAGATATCGCATTGGTTACTAATTTCTTTTATTAGTTTTTCAATTGTATTCTTCTTCTACACATATATGTATGGCAAATAAATATGTATGAATATATATATATATATATGCTTACATAATATATATATATATATATTTAGACACATATATTTCCATATATATGTGTGTGACAAATTACTAATAGTTTGTTGAGCTTTTCGCAGATTCAGGTTATTGATTAAGTGGAAGTGCTTAGTGGATAGCCGGATAGATTGGTAGCAGTTATGTACTTTTCAGGTGTTCAGGTTGATGGATATTATTGTCGAGCTTAGAGGATTGCTGTTTGGATTGATGATTCGCATTTCATTTGGACTTCTTGTTAGAGAGTTTTTTGATGTTGTACTTTATTATTTTTGTTATTACATAGAGAGTATGGGTTATTGTTTTGGAGTAGATATACTTCAATATCGGGTGGTGGCCTTGCCGGAATTCGATATTGGAGTAGATGGGCGGTGGTTTATCCGGAGCTCATCTATCTACGATCCTTACATCCCTAGAGTCGTGTTAGGTTTTATCTTGTATTCTTATGTACTATAGTCGGACTATGTATCTTTGACTTTAGTATATATGTGTGTTCTCTCTTCTCTTCAGAAGATCACACATTTTGTTTCAAAAAAAAACTTAATCCAATTAAATTACTAATTATTTTGTTAAAACTATCGAACTCACAACTCAAAAGCAGTCTTGAGTTCTGAATTCTGATTTCTGGAGTTGAATTAGCTCTCCTTTGAAGAAGATTCGCTGTTACGGTTGAGTAGTTCTGATTTGATTTGCTGTTCTTCCTGTTAATTTGGTGGTGACTGCTCTAGGGTTCAAGACAACAGCATGACGACCATAGTTTCAGTTTTAATTCTGATTTAGGGTTTGAGTCTATGGGTCTTTTTATAGAGTTTTGAATTAATTCAAGCCGTCAGATGATCTTAGGGTTAATCGAAACCACTCAGTCAAGATAGGGTGACAAGTCAGCCCTAATGACTCAGCAAGGAGTCAGAAAGGACTCAGCAACATGGGTCAGCCTGAACCAAAAAGCTGTGCAGGCTCACTGCCTCGGCCTGGGCGCACTTGGAAGGTGCGCCAGTGCAAATTTGCACTGGCGCACTTCCCAAGTGCACCAGTGCATTTTTTTTCTAATTTGTCACCAAACTTCGTTCGTCCATAACTCCTTCATCCGGTACCCGTTTCCCGCAAACTCAGACTCTATTCCAACCAGAATTCCGAGACGAACACAATGGCGCAACCCTATTCCCATAATTCCCACGTTTGAGATTAATTATTCTTTATTTTAGTTAATTCGATTATTCAAAAATTCGGGGTGTACATTCTCCCCTCCTTAAAGGATTTCGCCCCCGAAATCTCCAAGTTAAGGAGAATGCATATCCTACCATCCAAACAACCATCTACTCAACCATCAAACACGGGCATCCATTGTCCTTATAAAATTTCTAATGCTGTATGAACATATGCAAGAAGTGTGTGTATATGTTCCTTATCTAATGCAAAATCAGGAGGTCTACTGATTCAGTTGACCTCCTTAATGCAAACCATGATAGTGCCATGCGTCCATTATGTATGCGAAAGAACCTTATCGATACATATTATTTCTACATGTGTGCACAACCATTCACCAAAATGCAACATCCATATGATGGTACAACCATTATACATCCATTACTTGAATATGTACACACATTTATATGCAATATGCAACATGAAGTGACTGAGCTGATCTAGTGCCTAAAGTGTGTGTATATGCATCCATGTGCAACCACTAGCAACCACTTGCATCCACATGCATCCATCATACATAACATGTCTCAAACACATGTTTCAACCATAGGACTACCCTATCTAAAGGTCAAAGATACTAGCGAGAGGACATACTAAAGATAAGATAAGTATAAGGTAAGCGATAAAGGAGAAATTAAAAGACATACCCTCGAAAAGAAAAGGGTATAATGAACGCATCTTCACTTCCGTCTCCCAAGTAGCGTTGCTCTCATCATCTCCCCATTGCACTTTGACTAGTTTGACCTCTCGATTCCTCAACTTCTTAATCTCCGACCCAAGAATGCACGTAGGAGCTCGTCAAATCGTCGCATCACGCTCAATCTCCTCCTCTCTAAGAAAGCTCGGCTCTACCACTTCCACGGTCTCGTGCAAGCACTTCCTCAAATGTGATACATGGAATACGTCGTGTACACCACTAAGTCTCTCGGGAAACTCCACTCTATACGCCATCTGCCCAATCCTTTCCTTAATAGGAAACGGACCTACGAACCTTGGTGCTAACTTTCCAACGGACCCAATGCGAACGATGTTCCGTAATGGAGACACCTTGACAAAGACCATGTCCCCAACATCAAACTCAAGATCTGACCTCCTCTTGTCCGCATAAGATTTCCGTCTATTTTGCGCCGTCTTCGTCCTTCTTTGAATCAAATCAATCTTTTCCGAAGTCTCTCTAATCATATCGATTCCAAGCAAGATCTTGTCTGTAGACTCCCACCAACATGTAGGCGAATGACACGGCCGTCCATAAAGAGCCTCGAACGTTGCCATGCCAATGCTAGACTGAAAGCTGTTATTATATGCGAATTCCACCAACGGAAGATGTTCCTCCCATGTACCTCTGAAATCTAAGACACACAACATCAATAAGTCCTCTAGAATACGATTCACCCTCTCGGTTTGGCCTTCCGTCTGAGGATGATATGCGGTGCTCAAACATAACTAAGTCCCTACCGCCTCTTGAAAGCTCTTCCAAAATTTGCTAGTGAAGATAGGATCACGGTCGCTCACTATGTTAGAAGGAACACCGTGCAAACGAACTATTTCTCGAATGTATACGGAGGCTAACCATGGAGCAGTCCTCTTACTCTTCACGGGAATGAAATGAGCGCTCTTAGTAAGTCTGTCTACTACGACCCAAATCCCCGTATTACCCTTCCTCGATCTTGGTAATCCGTCAACAAAGTCCATCGAAACACTTTCCCACTTCCATTATGGGACCTCCAATGGGTGAAGCAATCCACCGGGCTTCTTTTGCTCTGCTTTTACTTGTTGGCACACCAAGCATCTAGCAACAAACTTTGTCACGTCCTTCTTCATACCGGCCCAAAAGTAAACTCGTCTCATGTCCATGTACTTCTTGTCCCCGCCGGGATGGATGGTCATCTTCGAACGATGTGCATCATCAAGAATGGTCTTCCTTAGGTCATCGTCTTTTGGTACACAAAGTCTACCGTCCCTACGTAACCAACCCTTATCATCTAGGGTATACCTACGGAGATGGCTCGATGACTCCCCTCTTTTGAGCTTTTCTGCTAACTCAACCAACTGACGGTCGTCTTGCTGTGCCTTGCTAATCCGTCCCAAAAGCGTAGGTCTGACCTCTAAGGATGCTAGCAAACCGGGTACAAAGTCAACGGAAGGTTTAAAGTCAAATGTAGAGATGAACTCTAAGCTTCGCCGCTCAACAAACAACGGACTCAAGGACAACCTTTTTCTACTTAAGGCGTCTGCCACCACGTTAACCTTGCCAGGGGTATATGCTATCTCGAAGTCATAGGATGCTAATAATTCCATCCACCTTTGCTACCTTAAGTTCAAGTCCTTCTGACAGAATAAGTATTTTAGCGATTTGTGGTCAGTGAATAATTCGAATTTCTCGCCAAGAAGATAATGACGCCAAGACTTAAGCGCGAAGACAATAGCGTCTAACTCAAGGTCATGTGTAGGGTAATTTCTCTCATGTACTCTCAATTGCCTTCCACCATAGGCTATTACCATTCCCTCTTGCATTAAGACTGCGCCTAGTCCTGTCCCACAAGCATCGGTATAAACGGTAAATGGCTTACTCCCATCTGGCAACACAAGATTGGGGTTGTGGTCAAAGCTCTCTTTAAACGTTGGAACGCATCATCACAATCTACGTCCCACATGAAAACTAAGTTCTTCTTCGTCAAACGTGTTAATAGGGCTGATATTTTTGCAAAGTCTTTGATGAACTTCCTATAGTAGCCAACCAACACTAAGAAACTCCTCACTTCGGTAGCATTTTTAGGAACCTTCCAATCTTGGATGGCCACTATCTTCGCGGGATCCACAACTATCCCTTCTTTGGAAACCACGTGCTATAAAAATCGCACTTCCTTCCTCCAAAAGTGACATTTAGAAAATTTAGCTTTAAGGCTATGCGCTCGAAGAGTCTCCAACACTTCCCTAAGATGTAGGGCATGATCTTCCTCGCTTTTAGAAAAGATCAAGATGTCATCCACAAAGACTACCATGAATCTATTAAGGTACTCCCTAAACACCCTACTCATCTAGTCAACAAAGTATGCATGGGCGTTTGTCAAACCGAAGGGCATCACAAGCCACTCAAAGAAAACGTCTGGATTCCTAAAGGCAGTCTTGTCTATGCTATCCTCAGCCACTCTCAACTGATGGAAACCCGTGGCTAAGTCCAACTGCGAGAACACCGAGGCGCCAACTAACTGATCGAAGAGATCGTCAATCCTCGGCAGTGGGTGTCTATTCTTCTTAATAAGCTTATTAAGTTCTCTATAGTCCACACAAAATCTAAGGGACCCATTTGCCTTCGTGGCAAATACTACTGGAGCACCCCACTCCGATATACTACGTCTGATGAACCCCTTCTCAAGCAGTTCTTTCACTTGCTTACTGAGTTCTCTTCTCTCTCTTGGAGCCATGTGGCGCACTGGCAATGCAACCGGCTTTGCATTATCTACTAGATATATTCGAAAGTCTATTTCACATTTTGGGGGTAAACCCCTCACCTCATCGAAGACATCAGCATATTCACGGACTATGGGAACAGAATGTAAATCATCATCGGATGCGTCAAGGGATTCTAGGTAGCTAAGCATTACTGGACCTCTAGGGTCACAAGAAATATCAAGGGTCTTTCCAGAACAAGTCAACAATCTAACTACCCTTTTTTCACAATCTAGGATGGCCCCATATATAGTTAGCCAATCCATACCTAGAATTAAACCATAGCCCATGAAGCCAAGAACAAAAGCGTTGCAATCAAACTCAACGCCCAAGATAAACACTCTCAAATCCCGACAAATCAAAGAAAGATGAGCCGAACCACCGATAGGATTTGAGACTACTAAGGGATCAGTAACTAGACTAGTATCAAGGTGCAGTGTTTCAACTAATGATGTAGAAATAAACGAATGTGATGCGCCAGAATCGAATAAAGTACGGACAGGATGATCAAATAGAAAAACTAAACTTTCGACGGAAATTGCTGTAATGACCCGCATTTTTCAGGGGTATAATTAAATTTATTTAATTATATAAATAGGGATTTAGGGAATTAAAACGTCAGTAAATTAAATAAAGTGAATATTTAATTAATTTAAATAATTAAATAATATATTTAATTCAGGAATAACCAGAAATAGTAAATTGATGATATAATATAGACGGGGTCATCCCCGAGATTTAATTCGGCTTAGAGTTAGATTATATTGACGAATATATTCAGTCGACGACAGTTTGAAACATATATATTTAATATAATTAAAACAGAGCATGCAACGACGCGGCAGTTCGCTATTTGGCGATTTAGACTTCAACTGAGTACATAGGGTTTGTTTTAAATTGGATTTCTGTGAAACAACAAACGTGTGGAGCTGGTGGAATATACCTTTCGAGTGGAAGAGAAATATCGGGATTTCGTCGTGTAGATTTTGAGTTACGTCCAAATCAAAATATCAGAAATGTAGCGCCCTGACCATAACGATTTAATTATATCTTAAAATAAGGATTTAAATAGAAATCGAGCGTCGATATAAGTCTGACGATGTAATATCGAGTTGTAAATACGTACAACAATATTCTGGAGCTATATGGTATGCCACTGTGAATATAGACGATAATAATTAATTTTAAATAATTAATTTAATTATATTTAAATATTTTTATATATTTAAATAGGCTATTTAGAGCATTAAAAATAGCCACTTTTGCAAATGAAGTCGGAATTCGATGAAACTAGTTTTGTTGGATCCGTAATGTCAAATAGTTGTTAGATTCCAAGTTTCGTGATTTTTAGAGTCAGTGTGTGACCATACGGATTTTTAGAGTGTAAAACAGTCAGTATTTCGACAGTTAAAAATACGCTGTGTGAGTATACGGAGTCGGAATTCGACGAACCAGTTTCGTTGGGACTGTAATGTCGAGCTCTAGCTACATGTCTAGTTTGGCGATTTTTGGTTATCGTGTGTGATCACACGTATTTTTAGAAGGCAAAATGTATAATAAAAACTAAAATATTAAATAGTTGGTGAACAAAAACTTGCCACCCAGCCTTTGTTTTCAGCCTCACAAATTGTTGATCTCCGAAATATATACATGTTTGAGCCGCCACAAAGTTTTACTCGGAAAAATCAAAACACAGTACAACAAATTCAAAGAAAAAATCAAAAGGAAATAAAATCAACCCCATAAATCTTCATATGCTTTTATTCGAAATCGCTCATCAATTCCAGGCCGATTTGGGTAGGTGCGATCCACGTTTTAGGGTTCCAGCGAAGCTACGGTTTTAGAGTTTGAGCACTGGAAGCTTGGATTCATGTATCTGTTGCTTGTTTTGGATTCAGGAAGTGTTTTAACACTTGTGTGTGGATTTTTTTGAGGATTTCGAACAGAAGGATGTCGCTCGAGTACTGGGAGGGCTCGCGCAGATCTGGTGTCGCGATATGAGGATGACGACCGAGTGGAGGCTCGAGGGTAGGAGTAGATAGATAGTAGGAAGAAGGAGGATGGAAGGAGGAGTATTTTGGTGGTGTTAATTTTCAGTTCGGTGGAGGAGATGGAAGGAAAACGGCGGCCGTGTGGGGAGCTTTGAAATGAGGAACGGGTCTGGAGCTGTTCGTAGGAAGAAGACGAGTATAAGGGGGTGTGGGCTTTAGGGTGATGGGCCGGAGGGAAATAAGGTGAGGGCCCATTATTATTTTAAATCTAAGTTATATATTTAATGTGTATTAAATTCAGAATGCGATAACTTGTCCGTCCGTAATCAGAATTCCGCGAAACATGATCCGTTGGGATCGTATGGACGGGAGCAACACAATGAGACTGACCGCGCGTGAAACGCAGTCCGTTACAATTTATGGTGAAATAAATTGTCCAACTGAGTCAGAGGACGCAAATCGATATTTTTCGGCTAACGCGCAACTGTGAGTAAATCTCACAAACTCTGAACAGTTTATATTTTCATGTTGTATTTTTAGAACTGTTAAATATTGACTGTTTGATTGTGTGATGACCGTTTGATTGAACTGCTAGTCAGTTAGTTAAATGTCTGTATTGATTCTGTTTATCAGAATATATCATCTGGAACTGAAAGTGATATTTATTTTATTGTGTAACATCTGTGCATGCAGGGAAACAGGTTGGAGGAACCCGACTGGGTTCCTTAACAGTTATTTTATTGTATTTCATATATTTTGATATATGATGTGATTTATAACCTGTTGCTGATTGTGTGTATACGGACGATATTAAACACCGTAACTTGATATGTTAGAACACCATAACATACCGGATTAGTGGAAACAGAATATTTATAAATAGAAATATTTATAAATGGAATATTTATAAATAAGAAACACATTAAGTGGAACTATTTAAAAAGGGAAAATCTTTATAAATGAAATATTTATAAAGTTAACCATTTATTTAGAATAAATAAATAAGATTTATAAATGATGATATTTATTTGATCAGATTTGCCAATCGAGTTAGTTAAATCAGATTTGCCAATCGAGTTAGTTAAACCAGATTTGCCAATCGAGTTAGTTAAACCGGATTTGCCAACCGAGTTAGTTGAACCAGATTTGTCAGATCGAGTAAGTTAAACCAGACAAGTCAAAGGAGTTAGTCAAACCAGATTTGTCAAAGGAGTTAGTTAAACCAGGTGTGTCAAATAAGTTAGTCAAACCAAGTTAAATGAGTCGATCAAACCAAGTCGATCGAATTAGTTAAACCAGTTAATCAAATTGGTTTAGTAGGTTAAGTTAATAAAGTTGGCTAAGTTAGTCGAGTTAATAAAGTGGGCTAAGTTAGTCAAGTTAATAAAGTGGACTAAGTTAGTAGCGTCAATAAAGTGAGCTAAGTTAGTCGAGTTAATAAAATGGGTTAAGTGAGTCAAGTTAACCAAAGTGAGTGCATCAAAAATTGTGTTAACCCAAGCAAGTTAACCAAAGTGAGTTAAATCAGTTAGGTTAACCAGTCAGAGTTAACCAGTTAAGTTAAATCAGTTAGGTTAACCAGTCAGAGTTAATCAGTTAAAGTTGACCATTTAAAAGTTGACCAGTTAGAGTTAACCAGTCAGAGTTAACCAATTAGAGTTGACCATTTAAAGTTGACCATTTGAAAGTTGACCAGTTAGAATTGACCAGTTAGAGTTGACCAGTTAGAGTTAATCAGTTAGGATTAACCAGTTAGATTAAATCAGTTGAGTTAACCATGTAAGTCAAACCCGTTAAGGTTGACCAGCGGAGTTAACCAGTTAAGTTAAACCAGTGGGGTCATACAGTTAAGTTATCCAATTAGAGTTAGTCAGTTAAAGTTAATTAGTTAGAGTTAATCTGAAGGAGTTAGTCAAAGTTAACCCAAAGGAGTTAGTCCAAGAGTTAATCCAAAGGAGTTAGTCGAAGAGTTAATCCAAAGGAGTTAGTCGAAGTTAGTAAATCAAAAGGAGTTAATCGAATATAGTTTATTCGAATAGTGTTAGAGGAGTTAATAGAATAGTGTTAGAGGAGTAGATCAAATATAATTTATTTGAATAGTGTTGGAGGAGATATCGAATATAGTTTATTCGACAGGAGTTAGGTGAATAGGGTTAATCAAATAGAGTTAAGCAAATAGAGTTAATCCAATAGGGTCAGTCCAATAGAGTTAAGTGAAAAGAGATGATCGAATATAGTTATTCAAAAGGGAAAGGTTAAGTAAGGAAGTAGTTAAAGAAATATAAAGTGAACTTTGTCTATTTCAAGGTTAGAAGTGTTGTTCAGTTAAGGTCCTAAGAGGTAGTTCTACCCCAACTTGATTGGCTTCGTTTTTAACTAAGAAATGGGTATGGTTCGGCAGTAAAGGATAGTAAAGTGAGTTTAGTAATTAAGGGAAATGGAAATGTTTTCCAGTAATAATAACCTATATTTTCTAAATCTAGAAAATAGCAAATGTTGAATATAGGGAAACAGGAGATGTAAAATAAACTAAAGAGATAAATGTTTGATGATTGATTCGATATTATTTCAATCTGGAAATAATATCGTTGTTTGCACACTTGTTTTTCTTTGATAATTAACTCACAGACTATCGAAGTTTTGACCATTTTAACGTTGTTAATATGGAGAGTCCGGTTGGATTATTATCCAAAGAACCACTCTGTATTAGCATAAGCATTGCGAATCATATATGCCAAAGATAAGTGAAGACGGAGTAGAGTGCAAGGGCTGTTGTATAAGTCTTAGATAACAGTGACTAAGATGGGTATACTGAATAGTGCCTTCGGTTTGTCCAGTCCCAGGACAACGTATATGGAAGAAGGTCTGACAGAGTATATCCAATGGATCGCGTAAGTTGATCTGTTCAAACGTATTCACGTTGGTGGCGGAGGAATTCGTTTCTCTTAGCTGTATACCCGGGTTATGTTTGGATAAGTCAATTGGTGATTTGGCGGTTATGACGATGTGATATTCTAAGTGTATGGATAAATGTCTGATAGAGTATTTCCAGAAAGGCCACGTACATTGATTTCTTCAACCGTACCAAGAGTGGAAGCGGAGAAGGAAACTTCTTTTAGCTGACACATAATATATGGTTGTAGACGTCAAGTTAGTGATTTTGATGGATCTGACAATGTGGCATTCGAAGTAAATCTGATGTGGTGATGAAGCGTAACCTCAAGCCTCATCAACCGGTAAATGACAGAAATCGGGCAGGCAGCATGGCTATGTAGGTCGCACCTATTAGTGTGTATAATCATCTGATCTAGAGTTTCATTTATATTCTAAAATCTATTGTTGATGTTGTCCCATTCGGGAAACGGTTGCTGATCCCAACCATTGGTGATTTACATTCGATACACTCAGAGAAATGAGTGGTCGGTCATGTGTGGCCGGGTTACAAGATTTTCTTGTTGAACCCAGTGTATTCCTCTCTAGAGGTACACTAGCAGAAGGTGGTTCCATACCTTGTCATAGTTGGAAACCCATTATCCAATACGTGCTTGCGATTTAGATTGTATATTATGCATGGGGAACGTGAGATGAAAGCGTTCTGCTAGATTAATATCTATTTGTATATAGACATTATTATAATATCAAAACAATATTGGTTGTCAAAGATGTTTGGATTCTCATAAGGGAAAAACCCGTTCCGTATTCACGGCGTGGTCTTATGAGATATCATATACCTGTTTTAAATTATTTTACTCATACCAGTCCCATGACTGACCCGGAGTTTACTTTGTTGTTTTCCCTAAACTCTTGGGTGCCTAGATTTATACGGGCAGTCAACTAGTCGGGATTTACAGATATACTTGGAGAGCTTGGAGCAGGAGGCTTCAAGATCATATAGCTATAGTTATTTCCGCTGTGTTGTAAGTGCTGTACTCTGATAAGTGATATTGTAAATATAACTGTTATCTTTCAAAGTTATGTTATATTTATTATATGTTATTCGTTCCACTGTGAGATTCTTGTTACTCTGATGATGTAAGTGCTTCTTTTATTCTTCTATTCTAAGTTTCTATCTTATCTATTCTCACCCTCTAATTTCTTTCACTAACTATCGGGATTTTTCGATGTTTTGGTTATCGACATCGTGTTTATGTCGATAACCAAAGTCGCTCAAAATTCGTGTCGTTACAGTTGGTATCAGAGCTTAAGTTAAGAATTACTTGGCTCTGTGGCGTGACTCGGTAGAGATAGGGTTAGTAATACCCTAGACTGAGTTTGAGTGTATATATACGAGTGCGTATTTGTATTTGATATAAAAATGGTTTTATATTGTGGAGATTCATTGGCTGAGTTGTTTATGAGTTCTGGTCGATCAGTTTGATCCACTGTATCGGTAGGAGCACTACGCCATAGATGGCCTACGCCAACCCCAGAGAAATGATGCAGTAGGTGCCAAATAGTGTTGCTGCAGGCAAAAAATGATCTGTGGCAACACTTTTTTGGGGTTGCCTTTTGCCGCGTTGCCTTAGAGTCAAAGGCAACACATTTTCGATCCTAAGGCAACATCAGCACAGTTGTTGCCGTATGTACTAAATTTACAAAAATGTGGGACCCACTATAATCTGTGACCCGTGTTTACGGAATCGCCACGAAAATCTGTAGCCCGGGTCCACGGAATCCAGTTGTGGGGCCCACATGCATAAATTTATAGCAACAATTTTGCCACCCAATGGCAACACTATATCATAGCTATGGCAACATTTAACATCACATACTGCAACATTATATCATATATATGGCAACATAACATCAAACTGAAATTTACAAAGAACTTTTTATTTCAAATTAACCAGGGAACACTAGTACGTAGTCAACTACAAAATAACAAAACGTAGCCACTAAGTTCAATTTTACAAACATTTCAAAAACAAACACACAGCAAGTCCTAAATTCATGTTTACATAAAACTAAAACAGTTTCAAAATATAGCACAAGCCTTCAATGCGTTCAATGCCTCTACTGCATCGTACCTCTAGTGCCTTCATTAACAAAAGTTCTTGAAAATCCTCATCACTGCCTCCTTCACCTGCATACATAAGTTGCATTTCAGCACAAAATAAGAGGTATGCATGCCTGAATTGCATTTCAGCACAAAGTATGGTCATAGTATAACTGAGTTTCCTTTCAGCACAAACTGAGTTTCATAACTGAATTCCATTTGCATCAGTATAACATAGTATACTGATGTAAACAATGTGTATAAAAGTGTACTGATCTAAACAATGTGTGAGTTACATAACTGATCTAAACAATGTGGATACAAGTGTACTGATCTAAAACATAACTGAGTGACATAACTGATCAATGTGTATACAAGTGTATACTGATCTAAACAATGTGTATACAAGTGCATACTAATCTGCAATGTGGCAAAAATTATCACTAATCTACAATGTGGCAAAACTTAAAATTATACATGAAAACTACCCATGCATGCTATTTCATGTTACTTCACTGCTCTGCATTGCCATAACAACACACAAAAGAACTCCAAACATGATCCAAGATATAGCTAAAGCTTTTGCAAAGAATTTTTCTCCTGTCTCGTGTTTTCCACAGTCAATGCGCATTAGGGCCAACTCTTCCTTCAAATCTGCCACCAATTCATCGGCTTTTACCCTCTTTTGCTTTTGCTTCTGCAGCTTTTCTTCAATTGTCTTCTTTTCCAGGAGCAATTGCAATATAGTCTTTTCTTTTTCCATCAATTTAACACTAGTATCATCCAATTCAGAATTGTTGTTGATTTCGTACACTTCGTCATGCCACATAAAATACCCGCAATCGCCAATCTGCACATACATTAAATTCTCGAGTAAAATCCGCAACCAAAAAAAAACCTAATTTATACTTACCGGCCACATGGAGCAACCAAAAAACTTCTTCCCCGCAATCGACCCCACCTTTACAGTCCTCAACTTTGCTGGGATATTGTGGTGGCAGTTCTTTCTCGCAGCCGCTGTTGACGAATTTGAAGTTGAAATTGATGTCCGCATCATGCAATATTCAGTGATATCCGCAGTCCTGAAACATCAATTACATTCCTGAAACATCAACATAAAACAAATTTGTGACTGACGTGTACTCTTATAAGTACCAACAAAGATTGCATAAATGTGGATATGATAAATGCACTGTGTACTATATGACATCTAACAAGGCTAAATAAACAAACACTTACGATTAAGGGCCTTGGGAGCGAAAGTGCCTCTATGAATTTGGCATTGTCCCATAGTGCCCAGTGGAACATTATCCGGCGAACTTTTGTGCTCAAAAGCATTGTCACATTCTACCTCCATTCCCCGGACAATGTTCCACCAGGCAGTATGGTGGACAACAAAATCTAACACCCAAAGAATTACGATTTCTACTTGTGCTCACAAGGTGGAATGATAGGCACAACCCAAAGAAGTACTTTTGTGAAACAACATATTTAACGATGTAGGTTTGAGGAAAAAAAGACTTAAATGGCTAGGGAATCCCTTCATGTTAAGCCTAAAACAGATTAGCCTAAAAAATGAATGTACAGACTGACGAAGTACAACACTATGGATCATCGAAAAAAGGTAAGTTAAGATCAAAAAATTCATTTACAGTACCTTAGGGTAATGAAAGTAGATCAACAGCGAAGCAATTTCATGCAAAATCGGATCTTTATTTGGTAGCGAACAACGTAATTAGTGGTTGCCTCGTCGAATTTTGCTGCAGTGATAACTAAAATGATAGGAGAAGGAAGAAGAGGTTTTTTTTGAGAGGAAGGCGAATTTAGGGAAGAAGATAGGCAACAAGAATTGGGATTCCCTGCGATATGAATTGGGATTTTAGTTTAGGGTTCGAACGATTTAGGGTTGCAAGTGGAAAAGTGAAAACAACGATAATTATTTTATTATTTTTTAGCGGTAAAATGAAAATTTAGGGAAAGATATGTAAAAACCCGCAACTTCCCCGTAAAGGAAAGCGTCGGATAGTTCGAGAACAAACCACAACAGAACGCATACAGAAGAACATTTCACTATATATAACAACAGTGCATCAGATTACAAGAATATACAGAGTATAAATGAATATTACACAGAAATATCAGAGATTTAAATTACATTTAAATACATAGCAGCGGAAAATAATACAATACACAACTAGAATGAGATATACGGATACAAAGCTTTCCGGATATCGTTCCAGCTGTAAACCAGGATCCTGTGAATATAAATCTGCAAAACCGAAACTACTAGCTGCCCGTGTCAAAATAAGGGCACCCAGAGTTTAGGTTAAAACAATAAACTCCAGGTCAGTCATGTGACTGGTGTGAGAACTAAAACAGTTATTAATCTTTATTTTTAAATCATTAGGTAAATCAAGGGACCACGCCGTATAACACGGAACGGGTTTCCTCCCAAGAATACCAGTGCATAAAACAACAGCGCAATGCTAAGTAAAGAAGATGAAGCTGTTATAAGACCCAGGTCCTATCACACAATGCAACGCAAGCCGGGGGATAGGGTTTTCCCTTATAACAGCCAAAGAATGCTTGATACGTTTAAAACAAATCATTTGATACTATTATAAGTGCATAGTATATAAAACACTTCAAATCATAAGTATCAATCATAGGCGGCATGAGCGCCCCATCCCACTATGTCGCCATATATAGGATATACAATCAAAACCGCAAAGTCTCGTATTTGGAAATTGGATTTCCATCTATGAACCGAGGCAAAAGATAGTCCTCACCGACTTCGTGACTCTCTAGCCCGAGCCACAGGGTCAGAGCGCATCGACCCTTGGAGCGACAGGGCCGGTCCACCGATGTGGATTAAACTTAAACCCTGAACACTACGTTTCCCCACCCTATGGGGTGTAAGTCTGGTCCGTCAGCCGACCAGAAGCATCGGCCGAAACCGATATAACCGAGGCGCCTCGCAACAGCAACAACCACATAAGTCAAACTCGTCAGGGCGTGTAAAACCACTGACGCCACTTCTAACTAGAAAGAAACGCATGCCCTCCCTGAGGTCCGTCTCCCGTTTTTGATTCATACCGGGTGTGAAACTCGCGAATCAAACGTTACACGAAGCTACGCCACAAAGGCCGTGCTTCGATCATCAACCACAAGACTTTGCTTTTCAACAGAAGCCTTGATCATTTGCATCTTAGCATGCCACACAGGCAAACCATCCTATGCAACCGATATCAGTCACACAGAATGAAATCCGATGTCAGACACACAGTCCATTTACAAGTCCGTTCTGGGTCTGAACGAAACCGGAGGCACCTAGTACCCCGCATATCCATCGATCTCCAAGTACGTCTGGACGATCACTAACTGTTTCCATCTTCTTGGGTGTACAGCCCAATCAAGATCATCAGTTATCACCCAAACGACGTGAAGACCTCCGGTCTTCGACCATCGTCTTCATCTTCGACTTATCGTCGTATCAGTTATTCAGAATGGGATAAACCCGGTCTTTCCGAATAACTCGCGTATATTTAAATAAGTGTTACACAAACACAACATACGCCTCATTCCAATTCATTAGTCACTAACCGTAAATTAATCAAGAGAATAATTCCCCAAATATTAACCCCGAAGGCCGAAACCAACATCAGATCAATATCTAGAAAACCATTCTGTTTGGCTAACCGACAGTTAGTTTCTAAATTTCACGTTCAAATCTAATTAAAGATTTAACTATCGCCTGGAGCAAAACTGGTGATACTCCATTCTCGATCTTTTCAATCTAATTAAAGATTCATTAAAACTCCACTTAGTTTTAATCGTTAACTGGGTTAAAGAATCAGTGTCATCTAAAAACACGGTTCGCGATAAACCCAAAGTCACATTCCATTAATTATCGGGTTAAAGAACGAGTGTTATTTAGAAACACTGTTCACGATAAACCCAAAAATCAATATCAATTCAATTCCAATTAAATATTATTTAATTGGTACACTTCATTAAATCTAAATAAAAAGATTTAATCTTTTCTCAACTGGGTTCAAGAACAGTGTTAGTGAAGACACCATTCACGACAAACCCAAATCTCATTCGATAATTATCGGGCTAAAGAACAAGTGTTATTTAAAACACTGTTCACGATAAACCCAAAAATCAATATCAATTCAATTCCAATTAAATATCATTTAATTGGTACACTTCATTAAATCTAAATAAAAAGATTTAATCTTTTCTCAACTGGGTTCAAGAACAGTGTTAGTGAAGACACCATTCACGACAAACCCAAATCACATTTGATATTCAATACAAGGCTCTGAATAGAAAATATCCCGGCTTATATTCAATATCAAATCCTACGATTAACAAATGTCGTATTGGAAATAACGATATAAATATATATCTTTCAAATTTCCATAACAACACCTGTATAATCACGAATTCCAACATCGAAATATTCCGAAGACAATTTCGATTCAAATCCACTCCAATGCAATCATTGGAAATTTTGGTTATTTTTAAAACCCTTTTCAAATTCAATTTATTTATTCAAAAATAAATAGGATTATAATTCTAGTTCAAAACTAGTTCATTTCGATAAAAATCTATTTTTATCTTTTCAAATATGGAGTTTTTCATCCTAATTCTTTCTAAATCATTTCTTATGATTTTACATAAATTATTACTATTTTTAATAATTTTATCAAGGCCCGTACAGCCGATTTCCATCAATGGCCATCGAACTGCACTTACAGCGACCTTTTTCGAATTTGATTTGGACGTATCTCCAAATCCAACCGTTAGATTTCAAATTTCTAATATTCGTTAGAAAGCTCTTTTCGATACGAACCCAACGGTTCCGGTTTTAGGAGAATCCGACGGTCGGATCTCCCGTAATGTCCGTTTGAAATAAATGGTCGAAATTCGCGAACTGCCGCGGCGCGGCGCGTTCTATTCAGGCCCTTATATTATATATATAATATATATAATATATATTTCGTCGATTTTTATTTAAAACGAATTATATAAATAGTTTTGAATTCGTTTCAAAAATCCATTTCAACTTCCATTTCAATTCAAAGCAAAATTGAATTCTTCTTTATAGATTCGTTTCAAAACTCACTTCTATTCAATTCAAATTTCAATTCAATTTGAATTCATTTCAATTCACTTTCAATTCGATTCCAATTCGTTTTCAATTCAATTCATTTCGAAATCGTTTTCAATTCAATTCATTTCGAAATCGTTTTCAATTCAATTCATTTCGAAACCGTTTTCAATTCAATTCATTTCGAAATCGTTTTCAATTCAATTCATTTCGAAATCGTTTTCAATTCAATTCATTTCGAAATCGTTTTCAATTCAATTCATTTCGAAATCGTTTTCAATTCAATTCATTTCGAAATCGTTTTCAATTCAATTCATTTCGAAATCGTTTTCAATTCAATTCATTTCGAAATCGTTTTCAATTCAATTCATTTCGAAATCGTTTTCAATTCAATTCATTTCGAAATCGTTTTCAATTCAATTCATTTCGAAATCGTTTTCAATTCAATTCATTTCGAAATCGTTTTCAATTCAATTCATTTCGAAATCGTTTTCAATTCAATTCATTTCGAAATCGTTTTCAATTCAATTCATTTCGAAATCGTTTTCAATTCAATTCATTTCGAAATCGTTTTCAATTCAATTCATTTCGAAATCGTTTTCAATTCAATTCATTTCGAAATCGTTTTCAATTCAATTCATTTCGAAATCGTTTTCAATTCAATTCATTTCGAAATCGTTTTCAATTCAATTCATTTCGAAATCGTTTTCAATTCAATTCATTTCGAAATCGTTTTCAATTCAATTCATTTCGAAATCGTTTTCAATTCAATTCATTTCGAAATCGTTTTCAATTCAATTCATTTCGAAATCGTTTTCAATTCAATTCATTTCGAAATCGTTTTCAATTCAATTCATTTCGAAATCGTTTTCAATTCAATTCATTTCGAAATCGTTTTCTAAAATCGATATAAATATCGTTCACGTCAAAATGGCGTCAATCTAATCAACACGGCTTCATATATTCCTTTATTTTCAAATATTCTATTTCGAATATTTCTTTTTCAAATATTTCTTTTTCAAAGCTGGAATGAGGCCCAATCAATTACCATATAAAATTAATTATATGGATTTTCATACAACACATGTATATAACAGCATTGAAAATAATCAACCATCAACCAAAGTGCACTACACTGTATAAGCATCAAATATAGATATTCAACGCTTATAACAGCCTGTCAATCAATCGATCGACATATTTAATCAATCAGGATGAGTGAACTTCAAATTTCATCCTAACACCCGTGTGGGGTTTCAAACAATCAAACACATATTTTATTTGTGCAGTTAGGCGATGTGTAAAATTTATCGACCCAATCAACGTCATTCAAATAGGTGTACATAAACAAACCGTCTGGTTTGTAAATGAATATTTATTTATTCACATTCACGTTAAAAATTATATTTTTAACGATAAAACATTTTATTCCAACATATGAATTTCAATTTAGTTCATTCTTTAAATAAAATGATATTTTTATTTTTCTAACTTATTTTAGAAAATTTCGGCGGCATAACGGCACGATACTAGAAACGGGACAAGGCCTAGCCTTATCCCCGGTCTAGTGAAGGCCCACGCCATTCACACATCAATCAAATTCACTTTCGTTATGCAAACCACAAAATTTGGAGTAAGGGTCTAACCTAGCCTTACTCCTTCGCCTTATAACGGCGCACGTCTAATCCTAACCAATTTATCGATTCGATTTTTTTTTTTCCACACCACAAACCACATTCAAACCAATATCACAATCAATCACCAAACAGTCAAACAAACAAGTCCATGGTCTGTGGACGGGTGTCGGGTGCTACTAAGCACCGTCTGCATCCTAGTATATATATAACTAGAAAAATAAATTGAAAGGTGAGAAATTCTCACATATAGCTATCCTAGCTCCACGGCACTTCATTTGCAGAAGTCTTCGTCGTTTCGCCCTTTTTGTTGCTTTCGTTGTCCGCTTTCACTACATATGTAAAAATCGAATTTTACTTCGTTATTCAATATATAAAAATCGAATTTTTATTTCGATGTTCAATATATAAAAATTCTATTATTCTATCGAAGTTCAATATATAAAAATTCTATTTTTCTATCGAAGTTCAATATATAAAATTCTATATTTTTATGTCGAAGTTCAATATATAAAAACCATATTTTTATGTCGAAGTTCAATATATAAAAATTGAATTTTTATTTCAAAGTTCAGTATATAAAAATCGAATTTTTATTTCACTTTAAACAAAATCAGTTTTTAAACATTAATTAAAATCAGTTTTTAAACAAAATGAAATTCAGATTTTAAACAAAATAAAATTCAGATTTCAACCTAAATAAAATTCAGATTTCAACCTAAACAAAATAAAATCAATTTTACTGTAATATAAAATAAGAATATAAAAAATCAGTTTTCTTTATTTTTCAAAATTCAGTTTTTACAACTTTAAAAATCAGGTTTCAAAATTCTTTTAAAAGGAATCAGTTTTATTTATTCCTTTTCAAATCAGTTTTTAACTTTGATAAAAAAAATCAGTTTTTAACTTTGATAAAAAAAATCAGTTTTTAACTTTGATAAAAAAAATCAGTTTTTAACTTTGATAAAAAAAATCAGTTTTTAACTTTGATAAAAAAAATCAGTTTTTAACTTTGATAAAAAAAATCAGTTTTTAACTTTGATAAAAAAAATCAGTTTTTAACTTTGATAAAAAAAATCAGTTTTTAACTTTTGAAGTCAATTTTTATCACCTAACAAAATCAGTGTTTATTAACTAAAGAAATCAGTTTTTAAAGCTAATAAAAATCAGTGTTTATTAACTAAAGAAATCAGTTTTTAAAGCTAATAAAAATCAGTACAAGAACTCACCGGGTTATCGAAGAAAAAGAGGGGGTTTCATCATCGTCCCTGGGGACTGGAGGGGGTGGCGCGTCTTCTGGCGGCTGCGTGAGGGTTTTGAGGGGGTTCGGGTATGTGGAGGTGGGTGGTCTGAGGGGAGTACGGGGGGGGGGGAAGAAAGGAGAGAGGAGAGAGAGCGTCGGAGATGGGGTCGAAGATGGAGGCGCGATAGGGAGAGGCGGCGGCCAGGCCTGGCGGCGATGGCGCCTCCGTCGCCATTTCGATTTCGTTCGGTTTTTTTTTTTTTTTTTCTCTTTTCTGTTTGAAATGATTTTAGTCGGGGGGGGGGGCCTGGTAGTTAAGGGGAGAAGATATTTTTTTTTTTTTTTTTTTTTTTTTTATTATTTAATTATTAAAAGGTTGACTTTTTCATACGACCTCTAAACGAGGTCCACCGCCTGTCGTCCATAGCGTTTAACCCCCATTCCGAACACAATGGGATATGTATCGCTGGCTGATTCGATCGTTTGAATCAGTTTCCGTTGAATTTACATTTAAATCACTATATTGAATTTTAAACGTATATTTCAAATTACAGGGGTCACATACTAACTAGAAAAATTCCAGAAAAATATTTTCTAGCTTCGTATTGACGATACGGTCCTAACAAAACTAGTTTCATCGAATTCTGAGACCGTTTGAAATATGGCCATTTTCCAGTCGATTAAAATCAACTAAAACTGGTCAAACGCGTTTTCCTTTGCCACGCTCACATATTGATTCGAAAAATTATGAAATTTGAAACCTAGCAATAACTTAACATCACGGACCCAACAAAACTGGTTTCGTCGAAATCCGAGGTCGTTTGCAAAATTGCTATTTTTAAGGGCCTTATATTATATTAAAATATATATAAATTCCACAGCGACTATTTCTAAATTTCAACTGGACATATCTCATCATTTATAAAGTGAAATCTCAGTTTCTCAACTTCGTTGGAAAGATATTCACTATTAGATTCCATTATTTTTGGTTTCACTGAAATCCGGATTGTTTTGCACCCGGTACATTCAATTGAAGTTTGAAATCGAATTATCGAACTACCGCGCCATTTTCAATTCTATTTATAATTATATATAATTATTATATATTCTAACGACGACGTATATAATATATACGTTCGAATTCTATTCAAAATAAATTTCTCGTCGATTATATTTAAAATAATCTATTTTAAATATTCAAAATCCGCTATAATTGCCAAAATAAAATTTTCAAACTGGCTCGCATTTTACGGGTTGTTACAATCTCCCCCACTTAAAACTTTTCGTCCCCGAAAAGGAACAAAGTCGAAAGTGGTTTGATAAATCAACTCTACGATCGATCAGGCTTCCATTCTCCAACTCTTTAGTTTCTGAGAATTTTCAAAACTTCAAAAATTTGGCTAACACCCTAAATTTTTGAAAAATTTCGCCATAACCTCCCCTGCAATGGGAGCATCGGGGAATTTCAAATAGCTTCCCCGGTCCTTCAGATCTCAAAAAGAAAAAGAAAAAGCCAAGCGGCTAGCCAATAGGCTCACAAAATCATCATCACCCAAACAAAACAGGAAATTATGTAGTAAACATGTACCTATTTGTCGGGCAAACAAATTTTATTCTCTGGCTCTAGCCTCCTTGCTATGACCTGTTCAATGTAAGTATATGTATATGCAAGCAAATGCAACCAATTTTCAATACGATTCAATTATTTGTTTACTTAGGCATAAATGGTTAAAATTAGCAAACAATTAAACAAGCAACTCAAACATCAATCAATTAGTGGATTAGAATTTCAAATTCATAATTTTGATACATATACAAAAATCGGATTTTTGATGCCAAATCACAACAAATAAATCTAGCTATATAAGTTTTGGTTCTCACACCAGTCTAATGGAAATATATAGAAAATCACATCTTCGAAACTCGAATACCAATTCTGATGATGTCTAGACTATCATCAGAATCGTCTCCGGGCGACTAGAGTGTGGCTCTATATCTATCCAGTATATTAAAACTTCAAATACACGTGGATCAGACGCATACGCAAAGTCTATATATACTGGACTGTCCAAATTCAATATAAATAGATAATCAGATACGAATAATTGATTTAAATTTTCAAAACAAAAATTGTTTTCATTTGAAAAATATACTCTTCACACTCGTTCTAGGATACTACTGATCCTATCTCTAACGAGTCATTCCCATTGGATATTTCTAATCCAATATCTGATGAATTCTTTCGTATGGTTCTAATGTGTCTTGTTCTCTGCTTTGTAAACCAAAGCTCTGATACCAAATGTAAAAACCCGCAACTTCCCCGTAAAGGAAAGCGTCGGATAGTTCGAGAACAAACCACAACAGAACGCATACAGAAGAACATTTCACTATATATAACAACAGTGCATCAGATTACAAGAATATACAGAGTATAAATGAATATTACACAGAAATATCAGAGATTTAAATTACATTTAAATACATAGCAGCGGAAAATAATACAATACACAACTAGAATGAGATATACGGATACAAAGCTTTCCGGATATCGTTCCAGCTGTAAACCAGGATCCTGTGAATATAAATCTGCAAAACCGAAACTACTAGCTGCCCGTGTCAAAATAAGGGCACCCAGAGTTTAGGTTAAAACAATAAACTCCAGGTCAGTCATGTGACTGGTGTGAGAACTAAAACAGTTATTAATCTTTATTTTTAAATCATTAGGTAAATCAAGGGACCACGCCGTATAACACGGAACGGGTTTCCTCCCAAGAATACCAGTGCATAAAACAACAGCGCAATGCTAAGTAAAGAAGATGAAGCTGTTATAAGACCCAGGTCCTATCACACAATGCAACGCAAGCCGGGGGATAGGGTTTTCCCTTATAACAGCCAAAGAATGCTTGATACGTTTAAAACAAATCATTTGATACTATTATAAGTGCATAGTATATAAAACACTTCAAATCATAAGTATCAATCATAGGCGGCATGAGCGCCCCATCCCACTATGTCGCCATATATAGGATATACAATCAAAACCGCAAAGTCTCGTATTTGGAAATTGGATTTCCATCTATGAACCGAGGCAAAAGATAGTCCTCACCGACTTCGTGACTCTCTAGCCCGAGCCACAGGGTCAGAGCGCATCGACCCTTGGAGCGACAGGGCCGGTCCACCGATGTGGATTAAACTTAAACCCTGAACACTACGTTTCCCCACCCTATGGGGTGTAAGTCTGGTCCGTCAGCCGACCAGAAGCATCGGCCGAAACCGATATAACCGAGGCGCCTCGCAACAGCAACAACCACATAAGTCAAACTCGTCAGGGCGTGTAAAACCACTGACGCCACTTCTAACTAGAAAGAAACGCATGCCCTCCCTGAGGTCCGTCTCCCGTTTTTGATTCATACCGGGTGTGAAACTCGCGAATCAAACGTTACACGAAGCTACGCCACAAAGGCCGTGCTTCGATCATCAACCACAAGACTTTGCTTTTCAACAGAAGCCTTGATCATTTGCATCTTAGCATGCCACACAGGCAAACCATCCTATGCAACCGATATCAGTCACACAGAATGAAATCCGATGTCAGACACACAGTCCATTTACAAGTCCGTTCTGGGTCTGAACGAAACCGGAGGCACCTAGTACCCCGCATATCCATCGATCTCCAAGTACGTCTGGACGATCACTAACTGTTTCCATCTTCTTGGGTGTACAGCCCAATCAAGATCATCAGTTATCACCCAAACGACGTGAAGACCTCCGGTCTTCGACCATCGTCTTCATCTTCGACTTATCGTCGTATCAGTTATTCAGAATGGGATAAACCCGGTCTTTCCGAATAACTCGCGTATATTTAAATAAGTGTTACACAAACACAACATACGCCTCATTCCAATTCATTAGTCACTAACCGTAAATTAATCAAGAGAATAATTCCCCAAATATTAACCCCGAAGGCCGAAACCAACATCAGATCAATATCTAGAAAACCATTCTGTTTGGCTAACCGACAGTTAGTTTCTAAATTTCACGTTCAAATCTAATTAAAGATTTAACTATCGCCTGGAGCAAAACTGGTGATACTCCATTCTCGATCTTTTCAATCTAATTAAAGATTCATTAAAACTCCACTTAGTTTTAATCGTTAACTGGGTTAAAGAATCAGTGTCATCTAAAAACACGGTTCGCGATAAACCCAAAGTCACATTCCATTAATTATCGGGTTAAAGAACGAGTGTTATTTAGAAACACTGTTCACGATAAACCCAAAAATCAATATCAATTCAATTCCAATTAAATATTATTTAATTGGTACACTTCATTAAATCTAAATAAAAAGATTTAATCTTTTCTCAACTGGGTTCAAGAACAGTGTTAGTGAAGACACCATTCACGACAAACCCAAATCTCATTCGATAATTATCGGGCTAAAGAACAAGTGTTATTTAAAACACTGTTCACGATAAACCCAAAAATCAATATCAATTCAATTCCAATTAAATATCATTTAATTGGTACACTTCATTAAATCTAAATAAAAAGATTTAATCTTTTCTCAACTGGGTTCAAGAACAGTGTTAGTGAAGACACCATTCACGACAAACCCAAATCACATTTGATATTCAATACAAGGCTCTGAATAGAAAATATCCCGGCTTATATTCAATATCAAATCCTACGATTAACAAATGTCGTATTGGAAATAACGATATAAATATATATCTTTCAAATTTCCATAACAACACCTGTATAATCACGAATTCCAACATCGAAATATTCCGAAGACAATTTCGATTCAAATCCACTCCAATGCAATCATTGGAAATTTTGGTTATTTTTAAAACCCTTTTCAAATTCAATTTATTTATTCAAAAATAAATAGGATTATAATTCTAGTTCAAAACTAGTTCATTTCGATAAAAATCTATTTTTATCTTTTCAAATATGGAGTTTTTCATCCTAATTCTTTCTAAATCATTTCTTATGATTTTACATAAATTATTACTATTTTTAATAATTTTATCAAGGCCCGTACAGCCGATTTCCATCAATGGCCATCGAACTGCACTTACAGCGACCTTTTTCGAATTTGATTTGGACGTATCTCCAAATCCAACCGTTAGATTTCAAATTTCTAATATTCGTTAGAAAGCTCTTTTCGATACGAACCCAACGGTTCCGGTTTTAGGAGAATCCGACGGTCGGATCTCCCGTAATGTCCGTTTGAAATAAATGGTCGAAATTCGCGAACTGCCGCGGCGCGGCGCGTTCTATTCAGGCCCTTATATTATATATATAATATATATAATATATATTTCGTCGATTTTTATTTAAAACGAATTATATAAATAGTTTTGAATTCGTTTCAAAAATCCATTTCAACTTCCATTTCAATTCAAAGCAAAATTGAATTCTTCTTTATAGATTCGTTTCAAAACTCACTTCTATTCAATTCAAATTTCAATTCAATTTGAATTCATTTCAATTCACTTTCAATTCGATTCCAATTCGTTTTCAATTCAATTCATTTCGAAATCGTTTTCAATTCAATTCATTTCGAAATCGTTTTCAATTCAATTCATTTCGAAACCGTTTTCAATTCAATTCATTTCGAAATCGTTTTCAATTCAATTCATTTCGAAATCGTTTTCAATTCAATTCATTTCGAAATCGTTTTCAATTCAATTCATTTCGAAATCGTTTTCAATTCAATTCATTTCGAAATCGTTTTCAATTCAATTCATTTCGAAATCGTTTTCAATTCAATTCATTTCGAAATCGTTTTCAATTCAATTCATTTCGAAATCGTTTTCAATTCAATTCATTTCGAAATCGTTTTCAATTCAATTCATTTCGAAATCGTTTTCAATTCAATTCATTTCGAAATCGTTTTCAATTCAATTCATTTCGAAATCGTTTTCAATTCAATTCATTTCGAAATCGTTTTCAATTCAATTCATTTCGAAATCGTTTTCAATTCAATTCATTTCGAAATCGTTTTCAATTCAATTCATTTCGAAATCGTTTTCAATTCAATTCATTTCGAAATCGTTTTCAATTCAATTCATTTCGAAATCGTTTTCAATTCAATTCATTTCGAAATCGTTTTCAATTCAATTCATTTCGAAATCGTTTTCAATTCAATTCATTTCGAAATCGTTTTCAATTCAATTCATTTCGAAATCGTTTTCAATTCAATTCATTTCGAAATCGTTTTCAATTCAATTCATTTCGAAATCGTTTTCAATTCAATTCATTTCGAAATCGTTTTCAATTCAATTCATTTCGAAATCGTTTTCTAAAATCGATATAAATATCGTTCACGTCAAAATGGCGTCAATCTAATCAACACGGCTTCATATATTCCTTTATTTTCAAATATTCTATTTCGAATATTTCTTTTTCAAATATTTCTTTTTCAAAGCTGGAATGAGGCCCAATCAATTACCATATAAAATTAATTATATGGATTTTCATACAACACATGTATATAACAGCATTGAAAATAATCAACCATCAACCAAAGTGCACTACACTGTATAAGCATCAAATATAGATATTCAACGCTTATAACAGCCTGTCAATCAATCGATCGACATATTTAATCAATCAGGATGAGTGAACTTCAAATTTCATCCTAACACCCGTGTGGGGTTTCAAACAATCAAACACATATTTTATTTGTGCAGTTAGGCGATGTGTAAAATTTATCGACCCAATCAACGTCATTCAAATAGGTGTACATAAACAAACCGTCTGGTTTGTAAATGAATATTTATTTATTCACATTCACGTTAAAAATTATATTTTTAACGATAAAACATTTTATTCCAACATATGAATTTCAATTTAGTTCATTCTTTAAATAAAATGATATTTTTATTTTTCTAACTTATTTTAGAAAATTTCGGCGGCATAACGGCACGATACTAGAAACGGGACAAGGCCTAGCCTTATCCCCGGTCTAGTGAAGGCCCACGCCATTCACACATCAATCAAATTCACTTTCGTTATGCAAACCACAAAATTTGGAGTAAGGGTCTAACCTAGCCTTACTCCTTCGCCTTATAACGGCGCACGTCTAATCCTAACCAATTTATCGATTCGATTTTTTTTTTTCCACACCACAAACCACATTCAAACCAATATCACAATCAATCACCAAACAGTCAAACAAACAAGTCCATGGTCTGTGGACGGGTGTCGGGTGCTACTAAGCACCGTCTGCATCCTAGTATATATATAACTAGAAAAATAAATTGAAAGGTGAGAAATTCTCACATATAGCTATCCTAGCTCCACGGCACTTCATTTGCAGAAGTCTTCGTCGTTTCGCCCTTTTTGTTGCTTTCGTTGTCCGCTTTCACTACATATGTAAAAATCGAATTTTACTTCGTTATTCAATATATAAAAATCGAATTTTTATTTCGATGTTCAATATATAAAAATTCTATTATTCTATCGAAGTTCAATATATAAAAATTCTATTTTTCTATCGAAGTTCAATATATAAAATTCTATATTTTTATGTCGAAGTTCAATATATAAAAACCATATTTTTATGTCGAAGTTCAATATATAAAAATTGAATTTTTATTTCAAAGTTCAGTATATAAAAATCGAATTTTTATTTCACTTTAAACAAAATCAGTTTTTAAACATTAATTAAAATCAGTTTTTAAACAAAATGAAATTCAGATTTTAAACAAAATAAAATTCAGATTTCAACCTAAATAAAATTCAGATTTCAACCTAAACAAAATAAAATCAATTTTACTGTAATATAAAATAAGAATATAAAAAATCAGTTTTCTTTATTTTTCAAAATTCAGTTTTTACAACTTTAAAAATCAGGTTTCAAAATTCTTTTAAAAGGAATCAGTTTTATTTATTCCTTTTCAAATCAGTTTTTAACTTTGATAAAAAAAATCAGTTTTTAACTTTGATAAAAAAAATCAGTTTTTAACTTTGATAAAAAAAATCAGTTTTTAACTTTGATAAAAAAAATCAGTTTTTAACTTTGATAAAAAAAATCAGTTTTTAACTTTGATAAAAAAAATCAGTTTTTAACTTTGATAAAAAAAATCAGTTTTTAACTTTGATAAAAAAAATCAGTTTTTAACTTTTGAAGTCAATTTTTATCACCTAACAAAATCAGTGTTTATTAACTAAAGAAATCAGTTTTTAAAGCTAATAAAAATCAGTGTTTATTAACTAAAGAAATCAGTTTTTAAAGCTAATAAAAATCAGTACAAGAACTCACCGGGTTATCGAAGAAAAAGAGGGGGTTTCATCATCGTCCCTGGGGACTGGAGGGGGTGGCGCGTCTTCTGGCGGCTGCGTGAGGGTTTTGAGGGGGTTCGGGTATGTGGAGGTGGGTGGTCTGAGGGGAGTACGGGGGGGGGGGGAAGAAAGGAGAGAGGAGAGAGAGCGTCGGAGATGGGGTCGAAGATGGAGGCGCGATAGGGAGAGGCGGCGGCCAGGCCTGGCGGCGATGGCGCCTCCGTCGCCATTTCGATTTCGTTCGGTTTTTTTTTTTTTTTTTCTCTTTTCTGTTTGAAATGATTTTAGTCGGGGGGGGGGGCCTGGTAGTTAAGGGGAGAAGATATTTTTTTTTTTTTTTTTTTTTTTTTATTATTTAATTATTAAAAGGTTGACTTTTTCATACGACCTCTAAACGAGGTCCACCGCCTGTCGTCCATAGCGTTTAACCCCCATTCCGAACACAATGGGATATGTATCGCTGGCTGATTCGATCGTTTGAATCAGTTTCCGTTGAATTTACATTTAAATCACTATATTGAATTTTAAACGTATATTTCAAATTACAGGGGTCACATACTAACTAGAAAAATTCCAGAAAAATATTTTCTAGCTTCGTATTGACGATACGGTCCTAACAAAACTAGTTTCATCGAATTCTGAGACCGTTTGAAATATGGCCATTTTCCAGTCGATTAAAATCAACTAAAACTGGTCAAACGCGTTTTCCTTTGCCACGCTCACATATTGATTCGAAAAATTATGAAATTTGAAACCTAGCAATAACTTAACATCACGGACCCAACAAAACTGGTTTCGTCGAAATCCGAGGTCGTTTGCAAAATTGCTATTTTTAAGGGCCTTATATTATATTAAAATATATATAAATTCCACAGCGACTATTTCTAAATTTCAACTGGACATATCTCATCATTTATAAAGTGAAATCTCAGTTTCTCAACTTCGTTGGAAAGATATTCACTATTAGATTCCATTATTTTTGGTTTCACTGAAATCCGGATTGTTTTGCACCCGGTACATTCAATTGAAGTTTGAAATCGAATTATCGAACTACCGCGCCATTTTCAATTCTATTTATAATTATATATAATTATTATATATTCTAACGACGACGTATATAATATATACGTTCGAATTCTATTCAAAATAAATTTCTCGTCGATTATATTTAAAATAATCTATTTTAAATATTCAAAATCCGCTATAATTGCCAAAATAAAATTTTCAAACTGGCTCGCATTTTACGGGTTGTTACAAGATAGTTCGGTCAATTTTCTCAAGTGAAGACAACGCGAATTATTTTACAGCGGGAAAATGAAAATTTGGGTAAAAGATCGCTGCTGTGGTGAAGGAAATTAGATTGATGTGGATCACTAATCTGGACCGTTGGATATTGTTGACGCGGATTACTAATTTTATTCACGTGGCTACTGCAACACATGTTGATATCTATGGTAACACATTGAAACGTGCGTTGCAATAGACAAAAAACATCATAGCAATGGCAACATTGTAGCTAGCAACACCATGGGTTTTTGTTGCGATAGGTCATCTATGGCGTAGTGGAGTGAATAAACACTTGAATACGATGGACTGACACGGTATGGATATGTGATATATTATCATATATAGGATGTGTTGGTAGTAATTATAATCAGATAAGATTATAACAAGTGAAATGGTTATATATAACCAATCAGAATTTATACCAATGAATTATATGAAATTGAAATGAATTAAATCTGAATTTAGATCAGAATTGGAATTTAAAATCCCAGAAATGGGAAAGGTGTTTGTAAATGAATCTAGATTTAATATATGTGAATTCTAAGATCCTGGGAGATTTTAAATATGTTTACAACATTGTGAAAGGATATTGGAATTAATTTCAAAGTGGAAATGTTTAAAAATGGGTTTTGAAAGTGCTATAGTATTGAACTCACTTTGGTAGCTGGAAAATAGATTCCGATGTTGGTCATGACATCATCGGTGTTCATTTTCGAGTGTGTAAGTGACGGATTACTGCCAAAGATTTGGTTTTTGAAATGTTTGAGAAGATAAGTTATTTAAAAATTCAAAGGATTTTAATTGGCAGTATGATTTCAAATTGATTTGAAAATTAACCAGGAATTTAAGTTCTAGAAATTAAAATTTAAATTGTGAAGTTTATTCGAATAGGATGGTAAAAGTAAATAATAAACCAGAATTTAACTTGAGATGATAGGTTAAGAAAAACTGGAAGTGATTAGAGAATAATATGGATTTGGATTTGAAATGATAAGTGGAGAGTTAGAAATTTGAAACGATATTTGGTTGATGAGTTAAGAATTTGGAATAAAGAATTGTAGTTAAGATTTGAAATTGAATTCGACTTAGGTATAAGCGAATGGTTGGATTTGTGGATAAAAACAGATCAGAGTTTGATTGGGTTGATATTGGTATATGCTGAATTGACAGCAGGTGAAAGTGGTAGAGTTGATATACCCGACAAAAAGGTACAAGTTTATATTGGATATAAGCATGAGATTTATGAGCCGAATCGGCAAGCCGCTTTGCTGTTTGATTTTCTTTTGGGTTGGAGATGGTCCAGAGAGGCGAATTGTGGTTTTACCAATAGGGCTGTACAAAGGAGGTTATGGCGAAATTTTCCGAAAATTTAAAGTGTTAGAGAATTTTCAGGTTTTTTGAAAATTTAGGTTAGTCAGAAGGAATTAACATTTTTGTCAATATTAATTGGTTCAGTTGAAATCAGAAACAAGTGGTAAACAAATCTTAGGAGTTCCAATATATGAGGTCGTCCTCTAACTTAGCAATTTCGTGGACGAAATTATTTTAAGTAGGGAAGAATGTAATGACCCGCATTTTTCAGGGGTATAATTAAATTTATTTAATTATATAAATAGGGATTTAGGGAATTAAAACGTCAGTAAATTAAATAAAGTGAATATTTAATTAATTTAAATAATTAAATAATATATTTAATTCAGGAATAACCAGAAATAGTAAATTGACGATATAATATAGACGGGGTCATCCTCGAGATTTAATTCGGCTTAGAGTTTGATTATATTGACGAATATATTCAGTCGACGATAGTTTGAAACATATATATTTAATATAATTAAAATAGAGCACGCAACGATGCGGCAGTTCGCTATTTGGCGATTTAGACTTCAACTGAGTACACAGGGTTTGTTTTAAATTGGATTTCTGTGAAACAAGAAACGTGTGGAGCTGGTGGAATATACCTTTCGAGTGGAAGAGAAATATCGGGATTTCGTCGTGTAGATTTTGAGTTACGTCCAAATCAAAATATCATAAATGTAGCGCCCTGACCATAACGATTTAATTATATCTTAAAATAAGGATTTAAATAGAAATCGAGCGTCGATATAAGTCTGACGATGTAATATCGAGTTGTAAATACGTACAACAATATTCTGGAGCTGTATGGTATGCCACTGTGAATATAGACGATAATTATTAATTTTAAATAATTAATTTAATTATATTTAAATATTTTTATATATTTAAATAGGTTATTTAGAGCATTAAAAATAGCCACTTTTGCAAATGAAGTCGGAATTCGATGAAACCAGTTTTGTTGGATCCGTAATGTCAAATAGTTGTTAGATTCCAAGTTTCGTGATTTTTAGAGTCAGTGTGTGACCATACGGATTTTTAGAGTGTAAAACAGTCAGTATTTCGACAGTTAAAAATACGCTGTGTGAGCATACGGAGTTGGAATTCGACGAACCAGTTTCGTTGGGACCGTAATGTCGAGCTCTAGCTACATGTCTAGTTTGGCGATTTTTGGGCATCGTGTGTGATCACACGTATTTTTAGAAGGCAAAATGTATAATAAAAACTAAAATATTAAATAGATGGTGAACAAAAACTTTCCACCCAGCCTTTGTTTTCAACCTCACAAATTGTTGATCTCCGATATATGTACATGTTTGAGCCGCCACAAAGTTTTACTCAGAAAAATCAAAACACAGTACAACAAATTCAAAGAAAAAATCAAAAGGAAATAAAATCAACCCCCATAAATCTTCATATGCTTTTATTCGAAATCGCTCATCAATTCCAGGCCGATTTGGGTAGGTGCGACCCATGTTTTAGGGTTCCAGCGAAGCTAGGGTTTTAGAGTTTGAGCACTGGAAGCTTGGATTCATGTATCTGTTGCTTGTTTTGGATTCAGGAAGTGTTTTAACACTAGCGTGTGGTTTTTTTTGAGGATTTCGAACAGAAGGATGTCGCTCGAGTACTAGGAGGGCTCGCGCAGATCTGGTGTCGCGATATGAGGATGACGACCGAGTGGAGGCTCGAGGGTAGGAGTAGATAGATAGTAGGAAGAAGGAGGATGGAAGGAGGAGTATTTTGGTGGTGTTAATTTTCAGTTCGGTGGAGGAGATGGAAGGAAAACGGCGGCCGTGTGGGGAGCTTTGAAATGAGGAACGGGTCTGGAGCTGTTCGTGGGAAGAAGACGGGTATAAGGGGGTGTGGGCTTTAGGGTGATGGGCCGGAGGGAAATAAGGTGAGGGCCCATTATTATTTTAAATCCAAGTTATATATTTAATGTGTATTAAATTTAGAATGCGATAACTTGTCCGTCCGTAATCAGAATTCCGCGAAACATGATCCGTTGGGATCGTATGGACGGGAGCAACGCAATGAGACTGACCGCGAGTGAAACGCAGTCCATTACAATTTATGGCGAAATAAATTGTCCAACTGAGTCAGAGGACGCAAATCGATATTTTTCGGCTAACGCGCAACTGTGAGTAAATCTCACAAACTCTGAACAGTTTATATTTTCATGTTGTATTTTTAGAACTGTTAAATATTGACTGTTTGATTGTGTGATGACCGTTTGATTGAACTGCTAGTCAGTTAGTTAAATGTCTGTATTGATTCTGTTTATCAGAATATATCATCTGGAACTGAAAGTGATATTTATTTTATTGTGTAACATCTGTGGATGCAGGGAAACAGGTTGGAGGAACCCGACTGGGTTCCTCAACAGTTATTTTATTGTATTTCATATATTTTGATATATGATGTGATTTATAACCTGTTGCTGATTGTGTGTATACGGACGATATTAAACACCGTAACTTGATATGTTCGAACACCATAACATACCGGATTAGTGGAAACAGAATATTTATAAATCGAATATTTATAAATAGAAATATTTATAAATGGAATATTTATAAATAAGAAACACATTAAGTGGAACTATTTAAAAAGGGAAAATCTTTATAAATGAAATATTTATAAAGTTAACCATTTATTTAGAATAAATAAATAAGATTTATAAATGATGATATTTATTTGATCAGATTTGCCAATCGAGTTAGTTAAATCAGATTTGCCAATCGAGTTAGTTAAACCAGATTTGCCAATCGAGTTAGTTAAACCAGATTTGCCAATCGAGTTAGTTGAACCAGATTTGTCAGATCGAGTGAGTTAAACCAGACAAGTCAAAGGAGTTAGTCAAACCAGATTTGTCAAAGGAGTTAGTTAAACCAGATGTGTCAAATAAGTTAGTCAAACCAAGTTAAATGAGTCGATCAAACCAAGTCGATCGAATTAGTTAAACCAGTTAATCAAATTGGTTTAGTAGGTTAAGTTAATAAAGTTGGCTAAGTTAGTCGAGTTAATAAAGTGGGCTAAGTTAGTCAAGTTAATAAAGTGGACTAAGTTAGTAGCGTCAATAAAGTGAGCTAAGTTAGTCGAGTTAATAAAATGGGTTAAGTGAGTCAAGTTAACCAAAGTGAGTGCATCAAAAATTGTGTTAACCCAAGCAAGTTAACCAAAGTGAGTTATATCAGTTAGGTTAACCAGTCATAGTTAACCAGTTAAGTTAAATCAGTTAGGTTAACCAGTCAGAGTTAATCAGTTAAAGTTGACCGTTTAAAAGTTGACCAGTTAGAGTTAACCAGTCAGAGTTAACCAGTTAGAGTTGACCATTTAAAGTTGACCATTTGAAAGTTGACCAGTTAGAGTTGACCAGTTAGAGTTGACCAGTTAGAGTTAATCAGTTAGGATTAACCAGTTAGATTAAACCAGTTGAGTTAACCAGGTAAGTCAAACCCGTTAAGGTTGACCAGCGGAGTTAACCAGTTAAGTTAAACCAGTGGGGTCATCCAGTTAAGTTATCCAATTAGAGTTAGTCAGTTAAAGTTAATTAGTTAGAGTTAATCTGAAGGAGTTAGTCGAAGTTAATCCAAAGGAGTTAGTCCAAGAGTTAATCCAAAGGAGTTAGTCGAAGAGTTAATCCAAAGGAGTTAGTCGAAGTTAGTAAATCAAAAGGAGTTAATCGAATATAGTTTATTCGAATAGTGTTAGAGGAGTTAATCGAATAGTGTTAGAGGAGTAGATCAAATATAATTTATTTGAATAGTGTTGGAGGAGATATCGAATATAGTTTATTCGACAGGAGTTAAGTGAATAAGGTTAATCAAATAAAGTTAAGCAAATAGAGTTAATCCAATAGGGTCAGTCCAATAGAGTTAAGTGAAAAGAGATGATCGAATATAGTTATTCAAAAGGAAAAGGTTAAGTAAGGAAGTAGTTAAAGAAATATAAAGTGAACTTTGTCTATTTCAAGGTTAGAAGTGTTGTTCAGTTAAGGTCCTAAGAGGTAGTTCTACCCCAACTTGATTGGCTTCGTTTTTAACTAAGAAATGGGTATGGTTCGGCAGTAAAGGATAGTAAAGTGAGTTTAGTAATTAAGGGAAATGGAAATGTTTTCCAGTAATAATAACCTATATTTTCTAAAACTAGAAAATAGCAAATGTTGAATATAGGGAAACAGGAGATGTAAAATAAACTAAAGAGATAAATGTTTGATGATTGATTCGATATTATTTCAATCTGGAAATAATATCGTTGTTTGCACACTTGTTTTTCTTTGATAATTAACTCACAGACTATCGAAGTTTTGACCATTTTAACGTTGTTAATAAGGAGAGACCGGTTGGATTATTATCCAAAGAACCACTCTGTATTAGCATAAGCATGCGAATCATATATGCCAAAGATAAGTGAAGACGGAGTAGAGTGCAAGGGCTGTTGTATAAGTCTTAGATAACAGTGACTAAGATGGGTATACTGAATAGTGCCTTCGGTTTGTCCAGTCCCAGGACAACGTATATGGAAGAAGGTCTGACAGAGTATATCCAATGGATCGCGTAAGTTGATCTATTCAAACGTATTCACGTTGGTGGCGGAGGAATTCGTTTCTCTTAGCTGTATACCCGGGTTATGTTTGGATAAGTCAATTTGTGATTTGGCGGTTATGACGATGTGATATTCTAAATGTATGGATAAATGTCTGATAGAGTATTTCCAGAAAGGCCACGTACATTGATTTCTTCAACCGTACCAAGAGTGGAAGCGGAGAAGGAAACTTCTTTTAGCTGACACATAATATATGGTTGTAGACGTCAAGTTAGTGATTTTGATGGATCTGACAATGTGGCATTCGAAGTGAATCTGATGTGATGATGAAGCGTAACCTCAAGCCTCATCAACCGGTAAATGACAGAAATCGGGCAGGCAGCATGGCTATGTAGGTCGCACCTATTAGTGTGTATAATCACCTGATCTAGAGTTTCATTTATATTCTAAAATCTATTGTTGATGCTGTCCCATTCGGGAAACGGTTGCTGATCCCAACCATTGGTGATATACATTCGATACACTCAGAGAAATGAGTGGTCGGTCATGTGTGGCCGGGTTACAAGATGTTCTTGTTGAACCCAGTGTATTCCTCTCTAGAGGTACACTAGCAGAAGGTGGTTCCATACCTTGTCATAGTTGGAAACCCATTATCCAATACGTGCTTGCGATTTAGATTGTATATTATGCATGGGGAACGTGAGATGAAAGCGTTCTGCTAGATTGATATCTATTTGTATATAGACATTATTATAATATCAGAACAATATTGGTTGTCAAAGATGTATGGATTCTCATAAGGGAAAAACCCGTTCCGTATTCACGGCGTGGTCTTATGAGATATCATATACCTGTTTTAAATTATTTTACTCATACCAGTCCCATGACTGACCCGGAGTTTACTTTGTTGTTTTCCCTAAACTCTTGGGTGCCTAAATTTATACGGGCAGTCAAGTAGTCGGGATTTACAGATATACTTGGAGAGCTTGGAGAAGGAGGCTTCAAGACCATATAGCTATAGTTATTTCCGCTGTGTTGTAAGTGTTGTACTCTGATTAGTGATATTGTAAATATAACTGTTATCTTTCAAAGTTATGTTATATTTATTATATGTTATTCGTTACACTGTGAGATTCGTGTTACTCTGATGATGTAAGTGCTTCTTTTATTCCTCTATTCTAAGTTTCTATCTTATCTATTCTCACCCTCTAATTTCTTTCACTAACTATCGAGATTTTTCGATGTTTTGGTTATCGACATCGTGTTTATGTCGATAACCAAAGTCGCTCAAAATCAGGGTCGTTACAATTGCTCTACCTTGTTCTTGCAGCGGTGGGACCACGAGAGCCTGAACTTGTCCCCTTGCCTGCCCTGGTGCCATAAGAGCCTGCACCTATCCTCCCGAGGTAGACCCTGCCCTCTGCCCTTTCTTTGGGCAGTCCTTAATAAGATGTCCCGCCTCGCCACAGTGGAAACAACCAGTCTTCTTTTTCTTCCTACAATCTTTGCTTAGATGGCCGGCTGTCCCACAGTTAAAGCATCTTTTCTTTCCTTTAGCATTGTTGCCTTTGCCACCTTTCTTGTTCTGTTGTTGCTCTTGCGGCTTCTTTTGATCCCCTTTCTTCTCAGGTGCCTTATTAGCATTGGCGCCCTTCTCCTCTTCATGCGTGAGCGCCATGTCAACTAGTCTCTCGAAGGTAGCCCCCATGGGAATGTGGGTCATAGCTAACCCATGAAGCGGCTCGTTTAAACCCTTAACAAATCTTAGAGCCTTCTTTTCCGGAGTGTTCACCAAGTCCAAGCCAAACCTTGCCAATTGGTTGAATTTGTTGACGTACTCTTTCACCGATAGATTCCCTTGCTTCAGCGCCAAAAACCTTTCCATGTATAGATTCTCTTCAGCCCGCGAGAGAAACTTCGCCTCAAACCTCTACCTAAAATCTGGCCATGTATCGACTGGACGTCCCCCATTAGTGACCTCCCACCAAAACGAGGCCTCATCTTTCATTAGCTAGGCAGCTAGCTGGACTTTTCTTTCATCATCCACTTCAAAGATTCTAAACAATTCTTCCACCTCCTTTAGCCAGTTACGAGCTTCAACAAATGTCTCCGTCCCGTGAAAAGGTTTTCCACCCATTGCTCTAAAGTACTTACATATCTTAGCAAAAGTATCGACGCAAGGAGGAGGGGGGAGGAGGAGGAGGAGGAGGAGCATTTGCTGGACCTGCGGTGGTGGCCCTAGCCTCAAGATATTGACAAAACCAATCGGGTACATGAACACCCTCTGGTATCTCAGATGCTTCAGACATGCTGAAACGAAAAAGGAAAGATTCAATATAAAAGAACCAAGGGAAAGATATATGGCTCTTGGGGTTATGCTTTCTAAAATAAGCTTTTCTCTTGAAAATACTTTCCTTAAAACATACTTTTGGAAGTACTTCTTTTTAAAAATTGTTTTGAAAAATAGTTTTTCAAAATTCATATCTGTTCTGGTAACCTTCAGCTCAGATACCACGTGTAACACCCCACGTCCATTAATGTCACTCACAAAGGGAATGCATTAACTTCCATGGAGCATTTTAAGTGAATATAGAATAGAAAATCACAATAAGACGGATATAAAGTAGTACTTGAAAATTTAAAACTTTATTTATTGCAGCAGAAGGTAAAATATGTTTGGTTACATCATCAAAACCATAAACCAAAGACAAGTACATCATATCCATCTTGATAAAACAAAGTACATAAACTGAAAGACATAATCCCCAACATCAAAATAGCCATAAATAAAGAGAAGCTGAACTTCACTTCAGCGATCCAAGCAATCTTCTAAAAGCAGTCCAAAATCAAGCTCCACTGGTGCTAGTTCCAACCTGAGCACCTGGGGGGGATAGGGAGAAAAGAGGAGGAAACAAAGGGGGTCAGACATAAAGTCTGGCGAGTGCGATAACTTTAACAATATAATTAACAAAGTAACTAGGCTAAGGCAAAAGTTGGAAAATAAGGAAATGATCATGAACCATTGAGTATGGCAGAGTAAATAAGGAAACAAGATGAACAACGATATCATTTAAGCACACCTAAACCACTATAGGATGATTACTAAACTACACCAACACTATAGGACAATTGCTATACTGCACCACCACTAGTCACCTTAAGGTTGATCCCGCCTACAGACTTAACAATGATATTGGCAGTTTCGTGCACCCCTAGCTGCCTTCATAGGTGCCGCCTGCCCCTATCTCCACTAGGTGTACCCACTACCCCCAAGCGATCGACTCCCTAACTCGTAGATACCCGTGCTGGCCCCACAGTGGGGTGTATCACTCCCCAAAGTGGCAACCCGATACAACCAACAATGCATGGCTTATACCTACACGATGCAACAACGTCTTACCTACTAGCCCGGGTCCACACACGCATATGAACCCGTTGGACTTGCGTTGCCACCGCTACCCCGGTTTGGCCTCTTACAGTCAAGCCCAGTATGCGTGTCCCATCCTCGACTTGGGTCGAGCCCACAAAGATACGTATGGGTTACAGGTTGAAACGGGCCCCCATTACTTAACACAAGCTATCCACCTAAGCTTGGTTCCCTCTAGTACATCCCACTTAACCCACTTCTTATTCATGTTTCAATTTTGGTTAAGTGTTTCTAATCGTATTTCCAAATGCCACCCAAGGCACCCACTAGATTCCACATGCCACCCAAGGCACCCACTTAACCCCCTCATGTCCCACTACATGTTTATCAGGTTAAGTGTTTCTTAATTCATTAAGACCGTAACCTCATAAAGACCTCTCACATTAGACTGGCATTTGTGGCAGCTAGATTTGCTTGGCGGGTTCGGGCAGTCTTACACCACAAAATAGCCTAACCTCGTGTCTTTACAATTGTTACTATTTAGTTTATGCCTAAGACCTTTCACATTAGACTGGAATTTGTGGCAGCTGGATTTGCCGGGCGGGTCCGGGCAGTCTTACACCACAAAAGAGCCTAACCTCGTGTCTTAGACGATTAATTACTCCTAATTAATCATTCCCCAAATTTGAATTACTTTCCCTATTCAAATTATCAATCAATTCCAAATTTAATGATGTCCATAATTGACTCAATTATGTCCATCCATTTATGGTATGTAAAATCATACCAATTTTCACCACAATTATATTTTATGCCTTTTAAGGCATTTATGCCAATTAAATCTTTTTAATATTATCCCCTTTACCCCACGTTGTATGTTTGTTCGTTTAACGTAAAATATATGTTAGACTCGAATAGTCTAACTCATGGAATAAAGAGAAAACATCACAATATACACATAATTAAAACATAGATCTAACATAGGGGTGAACTTGCATATGTGAATGATGTTCTATATCTAAAACTTGCATAGGCCAAAGTTACAACTTGCATAAACAATATATGTCATGGATCCAAATCTAAAGGTGTGAACTTGATGAGATAATTGCCACAAACTTGCATAAACAACCATATGTCATGGATCCAAATATAAAGGAATAAACTTGCATAGGTAATAACCCTAAACTTGCATAACATGATTCATATCCAACTCATAAACTTACATATGTGATTTATACATCGCAACAATGATGTAAACTAGTATCTAACATGTAAAGTATCATGTAGAATTTAGCATATAACTCACACATGTCATAGCCTAACTTTTAATCAAATTTTCACATAAACTAGGTGTCATAACCATGTAAGGTCACATATAATTTTACCCAACTTGTATATGATTCATGTTTGAATCAAAATCTAAACTTGCCTACATATGATTTATCATACGAATCAATATAACCAAACTAGCATATGAAACATGATGATTTGATTGTATATAAAATTACAACATGGATGATAGCAACATAACTTTACATCATAAATGATAGCATCACAACATAATGTCATGGAGATTTCAGTAACAATCCTACAACATAATTACAACATGAAATCAATACTTCACATCACATCCATACAATCCGCATTATAACTTAATCCAATTAAATTACTAATTATTTTGTTAAAACTATCGAACTCACAACTCAAAAGCAGTCTTGAGTTCTGAATTCTGATTTCTGGAGTTGAATTAGCTCTCCTTTGAAGAAGATTCACGGTTAGGGTTGAGTAGTTCTGATTTGATTTGCTGTTCTTCCTCTTAATTTGGTGGCGGCTGCTCTAGGGTTCAAGACAACAGCATGACGGCCACAGTTTCAGTTTTAATTATGATTTAGGGTTTGAGTCTATGGATCTTTTTATAGAGTTTTGAATTAATTCAAGCCGTCAGATTATCTTAGGGTTAATCGAAACCACTCAGTCAAGATAGGGTGACAAGTCAGCCCTAATGACTCAGCAAGGAGTTAGAAAGGACTCGGCAACATGGGTCAGCCTGAACCAAAAAGCTGTGCAGGCTCACTGCCTCGGCCTGGGCGCACTTGGAAGGTGCGCCAGTGCAAATTTGTACTAGCGCACTTCCCAAGTGCGCCAGTGCATTCTTTTTCTAATTTTCCACCAAACTTCGTTCGTCCATAACTCCTTCATCCGGTACCCGTTTCCCGCAAACTCGGACTCTATTCGAACCAGAATTCCGAGACCAACACAATGGCGCAACCCCATTCCCATAATTCTCACGTTTGAGATTAATTATTCTTTATTTTAGTTAATTCGATTATTCAAAAATCAGGGGTGTTACAGTGTCGACCCCCATCTGCCCAGATCTGGCAGACGTCTTTTGGAGGTCTAGGGCTGATGTGTCCTTCTGGGATTGGCTGAATGACGTGTCTTTCTAGTCTGGATGATTCAGATGGATCCTAATCTAATCTAAGGGTCCTAATTCACCTAGAGCATCTATAAAATACCCATAAACCTAACCCTAATCTCATTTTTATTCATCCGTGGCGCCTCCATGCTGCTCTAATCTAAATAAAACTAGTCTCTCTTCTCTTCTCCAAAGAAAATCAGAATTAGAGTATTCAAATTGGAAGATAAGAATCAAATTCTACAACAAACGGTTTAGCTAAAAAAAATTCAGAAATTAGATTCAGATCTATTCTCTCTTCTAAATCCTATCGCGGTGAGTCTATGTTACTTTCACATATAATTAATTAAAAAGTGATTGTAATAGGATTATAAATTTGATTTTATAAACATGCCTGTAAGATGAATCATATCAAGTTTGTAAATTATTATCTTTTAGATTCATACCCAAATCACTGTTATCATATGCCTAATTGGATCTATTTTATTGTTCCATGCCAGTTCATGTTTCATATATCTCTTTTATGCCAATTTTGATGACATGATTCTCTTCCCTTCTCCCTTTCCTTTTTTATGAGATTAGGCTAACTTCGAGCCTAACATATCATGTTGAATTATACGTACGAATGACGTGGGAACGTTGTGGAAAAGTTTGGGAAAATATTGAATAAATGTAATTGGGCATAAATTGATTTGTAATCATGTAGTTGATTTGGGGCATAATTATGTACAACTTGTATACATGAGATTTGGAAAAAGTTGGATGTGGGCATAATTGGATATAATTTGTATACATGAGGTTTAGCATAAATTAACTTGGGCATAATTTGGCATAACATGTATACATAAGATTATAGGCCTAATTTGGATTAAAATTACAAACATAATTTAGGTTGGTAATTGTAACGTCCTGGAAATTTGTGATCATTGGTCATCGACATAAAACCCACGTCGATTATCCAAACGTCAAAAATACCGGTAGTTAATGAAAGAAGTTAGAGGGTGAGAATATATAAGATAGAAACTTAGAATAGAAGAAGAAGAACAACACAACATTAGAGTAACACGAACCTCACAGCGGAACGAATAACATGTAACATAACTTTGAAATATAAATCTGTACTTGAATATACATATCATTTCCAAAGTACAGCACTTACAACACAGTGGAGATAACAATAGCTATAATCCTGAAGCCTCCTGCTCCAGCTCTTTAAGTATCTGTAAATCCCGACTACTTGACTGCCCGTACAAAATTGGACACCTAAGAGTTTAGGGAAAACAAAACAAAATAAACTCCGGGTCAGTCATGTGACTGGTGTGAGTGAATTCAAATCATTTGTTTAACTTTAAAAATCCTTTCAATAGAAAGAATAATCGTAAGACCGATCCACATATAAACACGGATGGTTTTTACCTTACGATAACCCAAAATATTTCTAAAACGATACTTGTCTGATATTATAATAATGTCAACTAAATAGAAATCTAGCATAAACGCTTGCATCTAACGTTGTACATATATAATATACAATCAAAACCGCAGGCTTTTATTTGGGGAATGGATTCCAACTATGACAAGGTATGGATCCACCTTCCGCTCAGTGTACTCTAGAAGCGATACACTGGAGTTCAACAAGAACATCCTGCAACTCGGCCACACATGACCGACCACTCATTTCTCTTGAGTGTATGAAATATATTGTCACCTTACAGTTGGTAAACCAACATAACCATTCTCGGGAGATACAGAATTGAAAGAAGTAACAAATATGAATATTCTCTAGATGGTGACAATATACCCTACTTGGGTGCGGCTCACATAGCCATGCTACCTGCCCGATTTCTGTCATTTCCCAGTTGATGAGGCTGGAGGTCATAACGTATCTTTCAACAGATTACTCATTCATTCACGTTGAATGCCACATCGTCATACCCATCAAATAACAAATTGATTTTCCCAAAAATACCACGGGTATAAGCTAAGAGGAACGAATTCCTCCGTCACCAACGTAAATACGTTTGAAACGATCAACTCACGTGATCCACAAGATATACTCTGTCAAACTGTAACGACCCGCATTCTACGCATCATAGGATCTTAGAATATTTATTTCTTTCACATACGAAGTCGTGTGGTCATGCAACTTTAGGAGACGACTATTGGGGTCATTTCCCATGTTCATGATTTTTCCCGATTTTTAAATGACCATTTTACCCCTAGTTGGCACTGTTTTGGCCATAACTTTTGACTGGAAAAGAATTTTGACCTGAGACCACTTCCATTGGCTCCGGATGATGGTTTACAATTCCGTAGAGTGGTCACATTAGCCAAACGGACTCACCGTTTGGGAGATATGGCTGAAACAAGTTTCAGATGGTGAAAAGCAGCTTAATTGGGCTTAACCGGATGGTTAACAGCTAGGCCCAATGGGGGATTTTGGGATTAGGGTAAGGAGGAGGCTGAAATCAGTTAGAGAACGATTTTATTCTCATTTCCCAGCCGCTACTTTCTTTCTTGCAACCCAAATCACCTTCTAATCACTTTCTAATCAAATTTTGGCTTAATCTACATCAAATTAAGGAGAGGAAACACGAAAGCAAGGCTAGTGCTGCTGTTAGACGTTAGAATTCACCCAAATCAGCGAGGTTCACCCAAATCAGCGAGGTTTCAGTTCTGAGAATTTCATTTGTGGCCAAGGTGAGTGATTAGCATCGTTTTGGCACTAATTACAGTTAATTAAGGGTAATTAGTGAAGATTAGCGAATTTATACACTAATAAATTCTGGAAAAATGTTTATAAATTCTTCAATAATATTTTATGCCTCTGTTAGAAATTTGGTTCGATTTGATTAAGTTTTGTTAACCCTATGATTAGTTTTATTTAATCATGCTTAAGGGAAAAATGGGATTTTGGGTATATTTGATCCATTTTGACATGTAAATTCATTGTTTTGGTGTTTGTGGTTAGTTTGCTATGTTGCTATGACTGTTTGGGATGATTTGTGACTGATTAGTATAGTTAGATTTGTCGAAAACGTCGTCGAATGGTAAACAAGTCGCTGGAAAAAGTTGCAGAAAGTTGTGCAGGGTTTCGGATCGGATCGGATATGGGCTCAGATCGGATTAGAGACCTGGGCAAGGAACCGACCCGAACTGGAGTCTGGCACAAAAGAAGCTTGGCAAAAAGGAAGGCCATGTTGGTTGAGCTGGGGATCGGATCGACTTAGGGATGAAGGGCTGAGATCGGAACTTGACACTTGGGAGAAATGGCAAGAAGGAAGGTCACGCTAATTGAAATGGGATCGGATCGGATGAAGAAGGAGGGATCGGATCGGAGCACGTGAAGAACGAGGGAGCGAATCGGAGCGGGATCACGAACTAGAAAGGAGATGGTACCCGACCCGACCCGAGGTGGGACACCCGACCCGAAGGGGGGACACCCGACCCGAACCGACGCGATGGAGTGGACCCGAACCGACGCGATGGAGTGGACCCGAACCGAACCGCTATCAGAGGAAGACCATGCACCAATGCAACGCAGTGGACCCGACCCGAACCGATGGCTTGAAAGGAACCCGACCCGACCCTGTATTGACCAATAACCCGAGATGCAAAGGTAGTCCAATATGGGAAGTTAGAGCTCTGGATCCAGTTGGGAACCGATGAGTTCACTTCATGATTGGGCTTTGCTGCAGGATGTGTGCCAAGGGGCAGTCGATGTTTATGACTTTGGATCACTATGTATGGGAAGTATGTGAACGGATTCAGGGCTGAAATGGCCTAAGTACGACTAAAGGGCTATAAACCAATGAAGTGGGGTCATTTGTAAAGATTTGGTCATGACTCCATGTGGTAAGCTTGGTAGTAGCAGTAGTTGTACAAGTTGAATTCCGTCACAACTTCAATGGGTCTAGTGATTGACAGTGTTGGACATCGTATGCTTTACGCACTGAGTGAGAGATGTGAGGATGGTTGCTATGGTTGATTTGTTTGCTATCATTATGACATGCACACCCCATCCCCGTATTCTTACACTATTTATTATGGCACCTTAGAGTATTGTACGGTATGTGGTACTAAATCTTTGGTTGCAGGTTCAGGTTCAGGTATGGTTTAGTATACCTGTTATTGTTCTGTTTAGATGCTTATCGCTCATACCAGGCTTTATGTCTGACCCAGAGTTTTATGTCTCCTCTTATTACTCTGGGTGCTCACACGAGCAGACTAGAGACAGGTTAGCTGGTGATGCACGGGTAGATGATCCGGAGACGAGCAGGAGGCTTCCACGTAATATATATATATATATATATATATATAGTATCCTCCCTGTGTTGTTGAAGATCACTGCTTGGGCATTAGTGGTACATCTTCTACTTTAGCTTTCTTTTATTTAGAGACAGTAAATTTGGAAAGTTGTAATAAGTTGTATTTGGATTTCCGCAGCTCTGATGTTGATGTTGATGTTGATTTTAGTTATCAGCTTATGCACTGTCTCACCTGTTTTATGTCAAGTATGTTATTATTATATTTTATTCCATGCGCTATGAGACATTCTAAAGGTTCTTCGTTTAGTTAATTTCCTTCTTTCCTTTCTTCTGACGACCGTCACGTGCTAGTCGGGCATGTGTACAGCGCACTTTCGGAGGAAATGCAGGTTGGTGCGGGGCGGGCCGTCACACAAACATTCTTCCATACAGGTTGTCCTGGGACGGGACAAACCGAAAGCACTATTCTGTAAATAGAATAGCCCTTGCATAACTCCGTCTTCAATTTGTCTTCGATCTATTTGATTTGAACCGCTAACGCCCATACGGAGTGGTTCTCGGATAATAACCCAACCGATCTCTCCGTATTGATGACGGAAAAATGGTCATAACTTTGTTAGTCTGTGATTTAACTATCAAAGAAAAACACATGTGCAAACAAACGATATTATTTCCAGATGGAAATTATATCGATCAATCATCATTTAACATTTATCTCCTTAGTTCATTAATTTACTTATCTCCTATTTCTATATATTCTAAATTCTTATTTTCTATTATCAGAAAACATTTATGATTCTTATTTGGAAAACATTTCCAAAACTCCTTCACTGGATTTAAACTGATGGTTAAATCAAACATCGCCATGCCAACTCAAACCATTTCACTCATTAATTAAATTCACTTAACCATCCTTTACTATCAAACCTTAGCCATTCCTTAGTTAAGAAGGAAGTCAATCAAGTTGGGGTACGATTACCTCTCAGACCTTAACTGAACAACGTTTTAACTTCGAAATAGGCAAAGTTCATCTTTTTAAACCTTTAACAACTTCCTTGCGAACCTCACGGATTCTATTTACGAATCCACTTCTTTTATAAAAACATTGGTTATAACGATAACGTTATAATCCCTACTTTCGAAATATCTAACTTCAAATATAACTTTCATTCTTTAATTTGAATAAATAAATAAACACCTAATTTATAAATAAATAAATCTTTATTTAAAAACCGAAAAGTATAAATACTTCCCCGAATTCGATATAATCGAATTCGACGATTAACTCTCTTCAAATAACTAATATTCGAATATCTCACTTTGAATAACTTATATTCGATTAACTTACTTCGAATAACTTATATTCGATTAACTTACTTCGAATAACTAATACTTGATAACTCTTTCTTTCGAATAAACTATATTTGATTACTCTTTCTTTCGAATAAACTATATTCGATTACTCCTTTTAAAATAAACGATATTCGATTAACTCACTTCGAATAACTTATATTCGATTTCTCCTTTCGAATAAACTAATATTCGATAACTCCTTTCCTCGAATAACTATTATTCGATAACCTCACTTCGAATCACTAATATTCGATTAACTTACTTTGAATAACTAATATTCGATTACCTCCTTTTGAATAACTAATATTCGATAATTCCTTTCGAATAAACTATATTCGATAATTTCTTTCGAATAAACTATATTCGATAATTTCTTTCGAATAAACTATATTCGATAATTCCTTTTACCCTATTCGAATAACTAATATTCGACTAACTTGATTAACTCTATTTGAATAAATCTAGTTCGATTTAACTCAAATCGATTAACTCTAATTGATTTCCTCTAACAGGTTAACTCTAACTGATTAACTCTAACTGGTTTACTCTAACTGATTAACTCTAACTGGTTAACTCTAACTGGTTAACTCTAACTGATTAACCCTAACTGATTAACTCTAACTGATTAACTCTAACCGATTAACTCTAACTGATTAACTCTCTAATTAACTCTAACTGATTAACTCTAACTGGTTAACTCTAACTGGTTACCCGATTAACTCTAACCGATTAACTCTAACTGGTTAACTCTAACTGATTAACTCTAACTGGTTAACTCTAACTGATTTACTCTCTGATTAACTCTAACTGGTTAACTCTAACTGATTAACTCTAACTGGTTAACCCTAACTGGTTAACTTTAACTGGTTAACTCTAACTGGTTAATTCTAATTGATTAACTCTAACTGGTTAACTCTAATTCAATTAACTCTAATTCGATTAACTCTAATCGATTAACTCCTATTTCAAATAACTCTATCTATTTTCTAAATAAATATTTAATTTTAACTCCATTTATTTTCTAAATAAATATTTCTTTTTATAAACTATTTGTAAATGTTTTACAAATATTTCCTTTTCAATTCTATTTGTAAATGGTTTACAAATATTTCATTTCCTATTTGTTTCACAAATATTTACTTTTCTATTTGTTTTACAAATATTTTCCTTTTCTATTTGTTTTACAAATATTTTCCTTTTCTATTTGTTTTCAAATATTTTCCTTTTCTATTTGTTTTACAAATATTTTCCTTTTATAACTTTATTTATTTTCTAGAAATATTCCTTTTGTAGTTCTATTTATTTTCTAAATAAATAATCCTTTTACAAGTATAGTCCTTTTATAACTTTATTTATTTTCGAAATAAATATTCGATTAACTCCTTTTATATTTGTTTCACAAATATTTCCAATTCAATTATATTTGTTTTACAAATATAATTAAATTTCAGTATATACTTTGAAAAATCGCTTTGTATATTCCAGTATTTCTTATGTATTTCAAATACCATATATCCCTGTTCAGTATCACCCAGACACACACAATCAACAACAGATTGTATATCACAATATATATGAAAACAGTAAAATAAATGTTGATGAATCCAGTTGGATCCCTCCAACCTGTTTCCCTGCATCACAGATGTTAAACAATATAATTAACATCGATTTCATTTACATATGAAATATTCTGCTAAACAGAATCAATATTTAATTAACCATTTATATATATATATATATATATCGTTATCTATAATTTCAACCAAAACATAAGCAATTCAACCAAACAGTTAACACACAGCAATCAACAGATAATTATCAGTTCTAAGAATACGTTATAAAAATATAACTGTTCAAAGTTGGTGAGTTTACTCACATTGGACGATCATCGTTAATAACGATAATCGGTCGTCAATTCAGATTGGACAATTTATTTCGCCGTAAATTGTAACGAGCTCTAATCCACTCCCAGTCAGTTCCATGGTGTAGCCGTTGTCCAAATGATACCAACGGATCCGACGGTTTGAAATTCTGACAACATATGATGAAATTATACCTTAAACAAGTTATAACATGAATTAAATTCCTAGATAATTAAATTTAAAGGGTAATTGGGCTTTCTAATTTAACTAGGCCCACCTCTATCCATGTTAAAACCCAGGACCCAACTCTCCTTCTTCCTCCTGCGATAACCAACTCCAGGAAAACATTCTGAACCATTTTCGCATTCTTCAATCCACATAAATTCATGAATCTCCAAACTAAAACTCCATCCAACTCCTCTCGACATTCTCTGCTCCTCCTTTCCAACCAAGCACCACAACGTTCGAACTCAAAGGCTTACTTCAAATCGCGTTACCAGTTCGAAACCGAAGTACAACATCTTCTCACACACAATGCCCCAAACGAATAACACCCCAAAAGTTCTCTTCGCAAATACTTCTTCTTCATCGAAGTTTTGCCCAACTCTCCTCCATGATTCTCGTCGCGTTCTCATCAGCTCGAAGCTGTAATACCCAAAAACCATCGACACTTCTCATTTTATTAAAATCCCAAAAAAACATAAACCAGGTTACTCGATCTCCTGATTCCCAAAACGAACTCAAAATCAAGGATCGAGGCTTCTATATCTCGCGATATTCAACCCTAGGCATACGATGTGCTTTGACTTGCGAAACCATATGTTTCGAACTCCTTCAGATGGATGTCAGTGTGAAGAACACTTCCTTCTGATTTCAAATACATAGCTATTGGATTTATAGGATTTTGTTTGGTTTTATTTGAATTGTTCTCGATTATTGAAGAGGGAACTTTTTTTCATTTTGATTTTCTGATTCTTGTGTTTTAGATCTTAGGTTGTGGCTGAGAGAATGGAAACGTGGACATTTATTTTGGTTTTTCTTATGTTTTGTGGCGGCCTTATTTTTAGTTTACAGAAGTAGTTTCGATTTTTGGTCTTAAAGGAGAACTTAGCCTATTTATAGGATAATCTCTTAGCTTAGTTATTTAGCCAAACAAAAGACGCAATACTGGTGGATAGAAAAAGAAGGGACGTGCACACTTAAGGGCCAAGGAAACTTAATATATTCAACTATCATATATGTTTATTTAGGGTACACTATTACGTAACACTTCATTCAATTACGTACTACTATCGACAGAAATAAAAATATCAGTGAGACGAGCAATGTCCCACGATCCCTAATATAAAAAAATATCTGTAGGTTAACTCATATTGTGAAACCCCAAAATATTGATATAGGGTGCAAAACACTTCAAAATAAAAAGTGCTTATTTAATTAATTAAAAATTACAATAAAATTCTAAAAACTAAATTATCACTATGTCTCAAAAGAATCTTGTCTTAATTTGAAACCGGTATCTAGTTATATAGAATAAACCGTTACGGTTGATAAACGATTCTATAACGACTATTTTAAAATTTGATTTGGACATAAATCAAAATCTATATGACAAAATCCCTATTTTTCTCTTCCACTAGAAAAATATACTTCACAAGCTCCTAACGTTTCTTGTTTCATAGAAATCTGATTTAAAACGGACCCTGTATATTCAACTAAAGTTCAAATAGCCAAATAGCGAACTGCAGCGCCATTTCGAGCTCGATTTTAATTATATTATAATTATACGTTCAACTGTCGTTTATATAATATATTCGTTATTCGAATTCAATTCCAAACTGAATTATATATATTTTGAATTGTCCAGTTCACATTATATTGCGAATTCCACAATTTTTTATTATTTCTAAATTAAATATATTATTATATTATTTATATTAATTAATATTCACTATTATTTAATTAAACAACCTTAAATTACTAAACCATTATTTTGAATAATTAAATTAATTAATTATTATACTGGAAAAATACGGGACATTACAGAAGTTATGGGTAATTGGAGTATATTTTAATCCAAGACTTAAAATTGGGACTTGAATCAAGAAAGTTACAATGAATGCCTATGACATGAGGTTAGATTCGAATTGCAGTATAAGACTGCCCGGAACCACCCGGTACATCCAGCAATCGCAATTTTGTAATCTAATGTAAGAGGTCAAAGGCAGAAATTAGATACGTAATAATGCAAAGACACGAGGTTAGATTCGGATTGCGATATAAGACAGCCCGGAACCGCTCGGCATATCCAGCAACCGCAAAGCGGCAATCTAATGTGGGAGGTCTTGCAAGATTACGATTATAATGGATTAATGAACACTTAACCAAGATAAGACATGTAGTAAGACATGGGGGTTAAGTGGGTGACATGAGTGACATGTGAAATATAACTAGAAGCACTTAACCAAGGTGAATCATGTGACTAGACATGGGAATAAAGAAGGGTTTAGTGGGAATTCCTAGTGGGGACCAAGCTTAGGAGGGAAGCTTGTGTCAAGTGGGTGGACCCTTTTCAACCAGTAACCCATTTAATATCTATGTGAGCTCGAACTAGGTCGACGACGGGACACGCTTATAGGGATGATTGTAAGAGGCTAATAAAGAGTTAGCGGTCGCAACGCAAGTCCAACGGAGTCATGTGCATGCATGGTAGGTAAGATGTTGTTGCATCGTGTAGGTATAAGCCGTGCATTTCTAGTAGTATCGGGTTGCCACTTTAGGGAGTGATACACCCTACTGTGGGACCAACACGGGTATCTACGAGTTAGGGAGCCGATCGAATGGGGAGGGTAGTGGGTACAACTAGTGAAGATAGGAGCAGCAGGCGGCACCTATGACAACAGCTAGGAGTACACGAAAGTACCATTATTATTATTATTATTATTATTATTATTATTATTTTGTTTAGTAAGAGGGATCAACTTTCAGTATGGAACTAGTATTGGTGCGGTGTAGGAATTATCTTATAGTGATTAGAAGCGCAATCAACATTTTATCTTGTTAATCTTGTTTACCTTGACATATCTGCTTATGCTACGGTCATCTCTTATATCCAGTTTAAGTTCTTATCCTGTTACTTTACTGATTATATTGTTAAAGTCATTAGACTCGCCAGATGTATGTCTGACCCATTTTTGTTTCGCCTCTTTTCTTTCTCCCCCCTCCCCAATGTCCTAAGGGTGGGATTAGTGAAGCTTGACTTGGATTTCTTTCTTCTTGAAGTGCTTGGAAGTGTTGGAAGTAATGCTCAGCTTTATATCCTTTCCATTATGGCTATTTGGAGTGGGGTTATGGTTTTACTTTTATGTACTCTAATAATAATTTTTTTCAAGATGGATATTTGTGTACTTGGCTTTAGTATATGGTTTTGATGACTTAACCAGACATGTTTTTCTTTTCCGCTGCAATGAATAAAATTTGAATTTTCTTAAGTACCATTTTATATATCTGTCTAGTGATATTCTGTTCTATACTCTTATAATACTCCATGAAAGTTAATGCATTCCCCTAGTGAGACATTAATGGACGTGGGGTGTTACAGGATATAGCCGTATCATATTTGATAGTGCTTAGAGCCGTATCAAACTACATTTTGTGATCCGCACCACCCTAAACACCCTAAATTTGACCATCCATCAAGGAAGCTCAGGATCAGTTAATTTGACACAGCCTTTGGCCAAATCTAATGCATATCATATTGTGCACCCATTTAGGCACTCCGAACACAAATTTTGGCCACTCCCTTTTCCTTTTGTTTTACTTTAATGGTGACCAAAAACCCAAATTAAGGTTTTCGGTTACCAAATCATGTCCCCACCTTTCTCTGGAATCTCCTCCTCCGGCAGAGATAATTCGATTTATGTGTCTCCAGCTTTGCACTAGTTAGATCATTGGCATCATTCCGATGTGCTAATCAACCTTCATCAAAGTCTCAGGTATAATTATAAGTAGCCGTGCTTTACCTAATTCAGCTACAAAGTGGAATTTGATTTGCCACTGTAAATGTAAATGATGCCAATGATCTACTAGCACAAAGCAAGATTTGCCAAATTTGGGTAATCTGAAGATTGTGGACTTTGGTGTAACACACTTAAGAAATGGTATGAGTCATGAAAAAGATCAACTTATTCTTAACTTGTATCATTACATTTAGGTAAATCTTTTTACTTGTTCATAATCTCTTAATGTCACTCTAGCTTTTGATTTTGTTACTTGTTCATATCTCAACGTACTTACAGAGGTTTCTAGTTCGATGCTTAATGAGATACTGCCATTCATGTAGTCATGATGCTAGGATATATGCATGCTTATTAGAACACTCTTACTTATTATTTATGCTTTCTATGGCTTTTGTTGAACCTGTGTGGGGTGATCAGCTGAAAGTGTAATGCCATATGAGAAAAAGTCAAAGTAGGAATTGTTAAAATTAGTGGAAGGAAAGAGGCTCAAGGAGGTCATTTTGTTTGCAATGTCTTTTTCAGTAACATTTTTATTCAGGTAATTCTGTCATGGTACAACCTTTCATGTAATACGAGAATTTGTTAGTGTTTTGAATCGCATAGGTTATAACTATGCAGTAAAACCATATGTCAAGGGTCTGATGGATTGGGATTTCTGTCATGGTACTTAGCAGGAAAAATCAGAGCATTTTCAATATAAACTTTAGGTAATATCTCGCTTTTTTCCATCCCCACATCTCGGATACACTACATTAGATAAGGGTGACAGAATAGAAAGGGCAAGGCCATAGCAATGTTATATCTACATTGCAACCAAGTGACAAGGAGAATTATAATAAGTTTGTGGTTTAATACTTTTAGAGCGAATTAGTGAGTTATTACGTGAAAATTATGTTTGCGGAGATTTTGGAGAATGAAATAAATTGGTTTAAAGCAAACGAATTGCTTTGGAGAATGAAATCATGTCAGCAGCATTACATAAACATGTTATACATATAATTGACAAATTTGCACACACGAATACAAATACACGATATGCCCTTCACTGTTATCAGTACGAACACAAAGACACGATATTTTGTGTGCAACCAGACCTAAAATTACTTCTTTGTTCCTGTATAATTTGGTTCTTTTGTGTTGCTTGAACTCAGGCACTGGCTATCACAATTCAGTTTTACTGCCAATCATCAGGTTAGCCTTTTCAGCTTTTGTTTTAAAATGTGACATATATAAATATTTATGCTGTTATATATAAAACTTTATGATCATCATCATGAGCTAGTTTATTCTCATAGTACTTTTTTGATATATAGCAAACACATGGATTTCATCGACATGATCAACACGTGCGCTCAATCTTCCCGGCCTCGACTGGAGTTATATATATTATGCTGATCATATGTTTTTACCTTTTTTAGTTAGTTCGTACTGTTATGAAAATCTTTGACAGTTTCCTTTGTATATGTCTGTATGTTATACATTGTGTTCGTGTTATGAATTTTTTTGTAATGCTTTGAGTGTGTGTATATATATATATATATATGTATATATATATCGTGTTATCCTTCTGTATAAATTGTGGTATATATGCTGTGTTATGAAAAATATGTGTTATAGTTTCTGTTTATATATATATATATATATATATATGTATGTATGCATGTATATATAGGTACACACATAAATATTATTAGATACGGTCAAAGGCCGTGTCTGAATATGGTTTAGATATGGCTATAAGTCGTATGTTATTACTAGTGAGAAACGGGTTATAACCGTATCAAAAAATTTAACACGCCGTTTTTTGATACAGCTTTTGGCTGTGTTTAAGAGCTTTAGATACGGCTAAAAACACAGCTTAGTTAGCATATATGGTGTAATGGATATCATATTTGTGCTTCCACTTGAAATCGCTATCGACCTATTTCTCACGTCACAAGTAGTCAATGCTTCTAAGTCTTTCCGTTCTGCTGATATCGCAAACACCACATCCTAATGTTTTCTGCTAAGGGCATCAACAACTTTATTCCATTTTCCCAATGTATAATCATTGCCAATAAATTTAGCTATCTTTGTTGCCTCATATTCAATTATTTTTGAGATAACAGATATCTCAAAAACTTATGATCCGAAAGTAACTCAATTTTTTCTTTTAAGAGATAATGTCTCCAAGTCTTTAAAGCAAAAACAACATCTGCCAATTCAAGATCATCAATTAATATTTATCCACATGTGGTATGAGCTGTCTAGAAGCATATGCAATAACTTTTCCTTTCTACATCTGAACAACTCCTAATTCGGTTTCCTAAGCATCAGTTTATATCATCAAATCCTGGTTCCCATATAATACCACAAATATAGGGGAATTAGTCAATAGACGCTTCAGATTCTGAAATGCTTTGTCTCACTTATTTGACCAGACAAACTTGACTTCCTTCGCTTGTATCCTCAAGAAATTCTTAATCAATCTTAGGTAATATCCATCTAATCCTGGAAAATTTACGATGTCGTTAACAATATTTGGCATTTTCCAACCATAGATAACCTCAGCTGTGATTCCCTACCTCGAGACCCACATTAGTAAAGAGCACTTCAAGGAATGTCATCTACTAATTCATAGAATAGGCTTGCTAGGAGCGACCATCCATAAGTCTTGTATTAAATAAACATCAAGAGTATGGACAAAATGCACTAAAAAAAATTCATGGATCGATACTCTTAACTTTATTCAATACAATACTATGGTGGCTAAAGGAAAATATGAACAAACATGATTAACCCATATAATATACATCATATAACAGATCACCCAACACCAGATACACATACAAATAATATTGAACATACAACATCACAAAATGTGGTATACAACCACAATATACACAATGAGTCCAAAAGAATAACGTACATCATCAGAGTACACGGATCAAATACAATACCTATAGCAAAAGAGATAAACTAATTAGCCCAAAACAGTACGATCCAAGGCGAAAGCAAAAGATATCCACAACAGTTGGAAATACCTATAAAAGCTCAATCTGACCCGAGCATTAACACATGCGGGTTTGTCTAGTCAATAGTAAGTAGTAACATGTATAAAGACATATAATAGTTCGAGATACTACTCTTTAACCAAAGAGTTGGGAAGAATTAATTCATAAATAATTTTAGTAGAACATTTGTGACGATCCAAACTTCCCTATAAAGGAAAGCATGGATTGCTTTGAGAACAACACACATCAGAACACAAACTGAAGAACATTTTATTGCTTATTACAACAATTACATCAGAGTACAAGAATGTAATAGAGTATGAGTACTTATTACAGAAATAGAAATACAATAATATCAGAGTTTTAAATTACATTAAATAGCAGCTGAAAAATAATACAAGTATACAACTGAAAGGAATGCACGGATACAGAGCTTTCCGAATACCGCTTCAGCTGTAAGCCAGGATCCTTTAAATATATCTGCAAAAAGCTACTCGACTGCCCATGTGGAAAATAAGGGGCACCCGAGTTTGCCAGTGAAACAAACTACAGGTCAGTCATGGGACTGGTATGAGAAATCTTAACTTAACTATCTAATAATAAGGCTAATCACAGGACCACGCCGCTAACGCGGAACGGGTTTACTCCATTGGATTGCCAGTGCATGAAATAAGGTAAATCGTTAAACAACGCAATGCTTTTTAGAAAAATGAAACCATTATAAGACCCAAGTCCCATCACACAATGCAACGCAAACCGGAGGATAGGGTTTTACCTTATAATGGTCAAAAGATGCTTGATAAGATCAAACGGATTTAATATTAGTGTGTATATATATGGGTATATATATAATAAAAATTTCAATCATAATGTATCAATCATAGACGGCATAGTACCCCATCCTACTATGTCGCCATACTAGTTCTACAATCAAAACTGCAAGGTCGTATTGGAAATTGGATTTCCATCATGAGTCGAGGCTAGGGGCAGGCTCCTCTCCGATTCGAGACACTCTAGCAAATGCCTCAGGATCCCTCACAGTGAACCCTTGGATGCAGTAGGGCCGGTCCCCGCCTATCGGCAGTGGATTAGTTATGCCTGAACATACGTTTCCCGGTTCCTTTGAACCTATAGTATGACCACTAACGGCCTATGAAAATCCGAGGCGCCTCAAAATCCATCATCCACATAAGTAAAATATCAGCCAGTTTAAGCACTGACACTACCACTAGCTAGAAAGAAACGTGTGCACTCCCTACGGTCCATATCCCGTTTTTGACTCATACCGGGGTGTGAGGCTCGCGAAGTCACGATATACACAAAGCTATGCCGTAATAGGCTATGCTTTGATCATCCCACAAGGCCCTACTTTTCAACAAAAGCCTTGATCAGTTGCATATTGGCGTGCCACATTGACAATTCACGCCACGCGATCAATCACTATTAATATATACCAGGTTGTTAAGTAGAGAATAAATCCTCCACCACCAAACAGACATACATTAACAGAAATCGATTTAATTCACATGGAACGAAATCCAATGTAAGACACGCATCCATTTACTAGCTTATGCTCTGGGTCTGAGCGAAAACCAAATCCGAACAATCAACCATAGTCCGGACGGCCACCACTGAAGCCCCTTCAAGGTAGCTACTCCCATCATGGGTCTCAGTAGCAACACGTCCATCCGATGTGAAAATCATCGGTCTTCAAACACCGTCTTCATCTTCGACTCTTCATCGTCGTAGTAATTATTCGAATGGGTTAAACCCGGTCTTTCGGAATAACTCGCGTATTTTATAATTAAAAATCAAGTACTATAAAATCACATCCAACGCCTCATTCCAATTCATAATATTCTTTAAATAAAATATTCAAATTATTCTATCAAAGATAAATTCTTTACATTTACTCTTAAATCTTTCTTTTAAAGATTTATTACAACCCCAAATTTGGTTTTAAATATCAAAAATCATTATTCAGTGATTATTCAAATTTAAGAAATTAATCTTATTCTTTAACTGGGTTAAAGAACTAATGTCATTTTAAAACGCCGTTCACGATAAACTCAAAAACCAATTTATTTAATTTAACTTCACTTAAATATTAACATGTTGGAAAACTTCATTAAATCTTGATTTAATGATTTATTCTAGCTAATTATTAGTTCATTTCAATAAAAATATATTTTCATAAAATATATTCTTTTTCTAAGATATTTTCTGAAACATTCTTTTCTAGAATATTCTTTATTGGAATGCGGCTCAATCAGCAACCATATATTACATGTAATCAACAACCATGATGAATAATTATCAAACATCCAAATGACAACCAAAGTGGATTCTACCCTAAATATTGGGACTAGTGTAGGTCAAATATCATCCCAACACCCGTGTGGGGTTTCATCCAACAATCAAATAATAAATTATTTGTGCACTTGGGCGATGTGTGAAAATTATCAACCCAATCACAGAAACAAGTCGGATGACTTGTAAATGGAAGTGTAATATTCAGTTAGAAAATACTAACAATATATTTAACACATCAAACATTTCAACATCACAGACATCTATTTTAATTCTTTTTATTGTGTACAAATGACAATAAAAATCTTAACTTTTATTTCAATAATTTTTATTGTTAACAAATGACGATAAAATCTTAACTCTTAATTATTGACCAAAAAGTATATTTTTGGTCTCATTCATTTTAATGACAAAATGAATATTTTACTTCACCTCTTTTAAAATAACAAAAATGTATCTTTCTAATTCATCCTTTTAATATGACAAAAATATCATTTCTATTTCATCCTTTTTATATGGCAAGAATGATCCTTTCTAATAAATTTCTTTTAATATGACAAAAATGATTTTATTTTAATTTACATTTTCCAACAGAAATGTACTTTTTATTCTAATATTCATTTTCTAGTAAAATGTACTTTTTATTTTAATATTCATTTTCTAGCAAAATGTACTTTTTATTTTCTAACAAAAATTATATTTAACTCTAATTCATTTCAATGTAAATAAAATTCCAGTTTTGTCTAATTCATTTCAATGTAAACAGAATGAGTATTTTACTTTGCTCTTTTTAAACGATAAAACGAATGTTTTTATTTCATTCTTTCCATTTGACAAAAATGAATACTTTTGTCATTCTTTTACCTTTGACCAAAAATGCATAATTTAGTCTAATCCTTTCAATGTACAAAATATGGAAATTTTGTATAATCTTTTCAGTGTTACAAAATATGATAATTTTGTATAACCTTTCCAGTGTTACAAAATATGATAATTTTGTATAATCTTGCCAATGCAACAAAATATGATTATTTTGTTAAATCTATTCAATGCAACAAAATATGATTATTTTGTTTAATCTAGTCAATGCAACAAAATATGATTATTTTGTTAAATCTAGTCAACGCAACAAAATATCCCTTTTTATCTTTCTAATGTACATTTTAACAAAATGTTCTTTTTAATCCTTTCTAACATTTCTAACCAAAATGTCCTTTTTATCCATTCTTCTAAATATGATAAAATGTGTATTTCACATTCATTCTACTAAATATGATAAAATTGTGCTTTTTATTCATTTTTCCCAAAGTGATAGAATGTCCATTTTTAATTTATTCTTTCTAATGTATAAAATATACATTTTCCAATTTATTCTTTCTAATTGCCAAGAATATTAATTTTTGTCCTATACAATCTATTTAACAAAGATGTAAATTTTATCCTTTATAATCAAATTGACAAAATGTTAATCTTTTTCTTTATAATATAACTAACAAAAGATGTTAATCTTCTTCTTAATATGTAAACAAAATATGTATTTGTCATTCTTTCTTATATGTAAACAAAATATGTTAATTTGTCTAATACTTCTATGTAAACAAATATTTCTTTTTATTTACAAAACACACTTCAATTCAAAAATGTTATTTTTATTTGCAAAACAAATTTCAAATAAAAAGGTTGTCTTTGTTCGCAAGGTATCATTTGTATGGAAATGTAGTTTTATTCCACTGTAACATTTATAAGGAAATGTTATTTTATTTCAAGTGACAAAATGTATTCTTTTAATTCAAGTGACAAAAATATATTCTTTTATTTTAAATGACAAAAATATATTCTTTTATTTCAAGTGACGAAAATGTATTCTTTAAATTCAATAAGCATATCTTGACAAAAATATTCCTTTTTATTCCTATAAGCATACTTTGTCAAATATGTTTCTTTTTATTTTCCTAACCAATTTCTAATCAAAAATGTTAATTTTTGATTTGAATAACACATTTCTAATTCAATCTTTTTAGTGATTCTAAAATGACGGTGAAATATGACATTCCAAATTGTAACCAAAATGACATTTTTATTATTTGACTAAAAATGACATGTTTTTATTCTAATACCATATTTGCTAACTAAACGGTCTTTTTATACTAATGTTACATTTCTAAAATAAAAATGTACTTTTATTACATAGATAACATTTTATAACAAATGTTATTTATATCTATTTTAACAAAAATGATAACGATGATTTCTATTTTCAATCTTTAAATAAAAATATAACCATATTAAAATTGCAATCTTTTTAATGCAAACAAATTATTAAAAAAAATGCAACTTTGAAATCAGTTCTTTTTATTGTCTCTAATTTGAAAATAAAAAAAAGCATCTTTAAAAATCTATTCTTTTTATGTAGACAATACTGCATAAAAAGGTGTATTCTATTTTGTTGAAAATCTAGTTCAACAAAATGACATAACAATATTTGTTAGTTCAACAAAATAACATAACAATATTTGTTCAAATCTTATTCCAAAATTTGACTTAACAAAATTGAACAAAATGTTTGATTCATGTAAATGTTAAAATGCTGGTTTAACAAATTAACAAAATTCTGTGTTTTATATATGTTGAAAAATACTAATTCAATATATTTACAAATTTTGATGTTTAATAAATTTGATTCTTTTATATAAACAAAAATTATATATTTTTGTTTAAATCAAATTCTAATTAACAGAAGTGTTAATTTAACAATACAATGAACAAAATAGAAAATTTCTTCAATCTAATTCTAATTAATAGAATTGTTTCAGTCCCAAAAGTACAATAAACAAAATGATAATTTTGTTTTAGTCTAATTCAAATTTACAAAAATGTTAATTTCTATCATTCAATCGCCACATCACAAAACCAAACAAACATATGTATAATCTACATTTAACACAGGATAATAGCAGTTTGAATCAACTGTAGATTAACAACAATAATTTCAGAAATTATTTCTAATTATAAAAGAAAGAAATGAATAGATTTCTCACCGTGTATTTTAATTCTGGTTCAGTTCAGGTTTGAAATTTCCTGAAATTCAGATTTGCTCAGTTTCAGTCCTGGTCAGTTTCATTGTGTAGTTCTCTGAAATATGGTTTCAACGGATTCAGTTTCGTCGCATTCTGACAATATTTGAACGAATTACAATGGTTTGAACTTTAATCACAATAATTAATTCAATTAACATATGATTAGCACTTAACTCTTCTTCCTCTCTTCTGTAATACGCTGTACATTGAAACCCATTCATCGATTGCTAGGGCACGCCACTGCCATCAGATCATCGCGCCAGAAGCCCATCGGGATACACCACCTCGACCGCCTTGCCAACCTCCTCCTACGCCTGACTTGGGGGGCCCACTCGCCGTCCCCTAGAGCTCGCCAAACCCTTCCAAGCGCCGACACTTCGTGGCCCAATTTCGATCTCTCCAGGTCGTTAGATTTGATCACAACCGATCAATAGGAAGGTCTCCATGAGTTGAAGAATTTGGTAGTTTCAGATTCTGGAATCGTTGAACAAGGAGGGAGATCAGTGGCCTTCTTTACTGGAGCACATCAGCCATTGGAACGAATACGATGGCGGCTCAGAACGTATAGGCTAGGGTTACGTATTTGAAGGCGTATATATACTTGTATTTATAATGTATTTTAATTTTATTTAATTCATTTAAATCCAATAATTCCTTTTAACTCATACGACCTCCAAATCAGACCCAACAAGTGTCGCGCCAAGCTAATAACCCCCATCCCGGACACAAGGGAACATGTTTCGAAACCCAGTTTGGCTATTACGATCAGTTTTTCTTTAAATTAAATTATAAAACATTTAATTCTTAAATTCAAGCGTACATTTTAAATTACCAGGGCCACATACGGACTCTAAAAATTACAGAAAAATTATTTCTAGTTATGTTTTGACGATACGGTTCTAACGAGACTAATTTCGTCGAGTTCTGAGACTGTTTGAGAAATGGCCATTTTCAAGTCGATTAAATTTGACTGTAATTGACGAAACACGTTTTCCTTTGCCACGCTCATACATTAATTCGAAAAATTATGAAAATTGAAACCTAGCAATAGTTTGACTTCTCGGTTCCAACAAATGTGGTTTCGTCGAAAACCGAGGTCGTTTGAAAAATGACTATTTTTAAGGCCAATATATTTAATTAAAATATATATAAATTCTACAGCGACTTTTCAAAATTTTAAACTGGACATAACTTTTGATTTTTAAAACAAAATTTCAGTTTTTCAGATTCATTAGAAAGATATGATTGAACAGATTTAAATATTTCTTGTTTCACTCAATTCTGATTTAATTTGCATCATGTATACTTATTCAAAGTTCAAATTCAAAATTTCAAACTGCAGCGCCGTTTTAAACTCCTTTTATAATTAAATTGAATTTATTCATTTTAAAATAAATTTTTAGTCGTTCTTATTTAAAATAAATTATTTTAAATATTAAAATCCCCTAAAATTTCTAAAATAAAAAATTTAAATTGGCCCAAAATTCCGGGTCGTTACAATAGCCCCCACTTAAAATCTTTTCGTCCTCGAAAAGGGACGAAGCTAAAAGTTGTTTAATTTAACCAACTTAACTTTATTGGTTTCCATAATTTGTTAGTTAAATTAATTATCATTTCTTTACTTTTATTAGTTAGACTAAAAATCAAACATCACAACCAGAAATCAATTAGTTGATTAACTTTTTAAATATATATAACTTTTATATATAATCAAAAATCGTATTTTTGGTGCAAATCACAGCAATGTGTACTAACTAAGTGTTGGTTCTCATACCAGTCAATGGAAATATATAGAAATTCCACTTTCGAGACTCGAACATAAACTCTGATTACGCTAGCAATCATCAGAACCATCTCCGGGCGACTAGAGTGTGATTTTATATCTATCCAGTATATTAAAACTTCGAATATCCGTTAATTACTCGTATATTCAAAATCTTTATATACTCGATAATCCACATTAAAATATTAATATACTCAAATACGTATTTTAAGATAAAATTTTCAAAACCAAATTTGTTTTTATTTTTAAAGAAAATAATACTCTTCACACTGGTTCTAGGATACTACTGACCCCATCTCTAACGAGTCATTCTCATTGGATATTACTAATCCAATCTCTGATGAATTCTTTCATTCGGTTCTAATGTGCCTTGTTCTCGAGCTCTGTAAACCAAAGCTCTGTTACCACATGTGACGACCCAAACTTCCCTATAAAGGAAAGCATGGATTGCTTTGAGAACAACACACATCAGAACACAAACTGAAGAGCATTTTATTGCTGATTACAACAATTACATCAGAGTACAAGAATGTAATAGAGTATGAGTACTTATTACAGAAATAGAAATACAATAATATCAGAATTTTAAATTACATTAAATAGCAGCGGAAAAATAATACAAGTATACAACTGAAAGGAATACACGGATACAGAGCTTTCCGAATACCGCTTCAGCTGTAAGCCAGAATCCTGTAAATATATCTGCAAAAAGCTACTCGACTGCCCGTGTGGAAAATAAGGGGCACCCGAATTTGCCAGTGAAACAAACTACAGGTCAGTCATGGGACTGGTATAAGAAATCTTAACTTAACTATCTAATAATAAGGCTAATCACAGGACCACGCCGCTAACGCGGAACGGGTTTACTCCATTGGATTGCCAGTGCACAAAATAAGGTAAATCGTTAAACAACGCAATGCTTTTTAGAAAAATGAAACCATTATAAGACCCAAGTCCCACCACACAATGCAACGCAAACCGGAGGATAGGGTTTTACCTTATAATGGTCAAAAGATGCTTGATACGATCAAATGGATTTAATATTAGTGTGTATATATATGGGTATATATATATAATAAACATTTCAATCATAATGTATCAATCATAGACGGCATAGTACCCCATCCTACTATGTCGCCATACTAGTTCTACAATCAAAACCGTAAGGTCGTATTGGAAATTGGATTTCCATCATGAGTTGAGGCTAGGGACAAGCTCCTCTTCGATTCGAGACACTCTAGCAAATGCCTCAGGATCTCCCGCAGTGAACCCTTGGATGCGGTAGGGCCGGTCCCCGCCTATCGGCAATGGATTAGTTGTGCCTGAACACACGTTTCCCGGTTCCTTTGAACCTATAGTATGACAACTAACGGCCTATAAAAATCCGAGGCGCCTCAAAATCCATCATCTACATAAGTAAAATGTCAGCCAGTTTAAGCACTGACACTACCACTAGCTAGAAAGAAACGTGTGCACTCCCTACGGTCCATATCCTGTTTTTGACTCATACCGGGGTGTGAGGCTCGCGAAGTCACGATATACACAAAGCTATGCCGTAATAGGCTATGCTTTGATCATCCCACAAGGCCCTGCTTTTGAACAAAAGCCTTGATCAGTTGCATCTTGGCGTGCCACATTGACAATTCACGCCATACGATCAATCACTATTAATATATACCAGGGTGTTAAGTAGAGAATAAATCCTCCACCACCAAACAGACATACATTAACAGAAATCGATTTAATTCACATGGAACGAAATCCAATGTCAGACACGCATCCATTTACTAGCTTATGCTCTGGGTCTGAGCGAAAACCAAATCCGAACAATCAACCATAGTCCGGACGGCCACCACTGAAGCCCCTTCAAGGTAGCTACTCCAATCATGGGTCTCAGTAGCAACACGTCCATCCGATGTGAAAATCGTCGGTCTTCAAACACCGTCTTCATCTTCGACTCTTCATCGTCGTAGTAATTATTCGGAATGGGTTAAACCCGGTCTTTTCGAATAACTCGCGTATTTTATAATTAAAAATCAAGTACTATAAAAACACATCCAACGCCTCATTCCAATTCAGAATATTCAAATTATTCTATCAAAGATAAATTCTTTACATTTACTCTTAAATCTTTCTTTTAAAGATTTATTACAACCCCAAATTTGGTTTTAAATATCAAAAATCATCATTCAGTGATTATTCAAATTTAAGAAATTAATCTTGTTCTTTAACTGGCTTAAAGAACTAATGTCATTTTAAAACACCGTTCACGATAAACCCAAAAACCAATTTATTTAATTTAACTTCACTTAAATATTAACATGTTGGAAAACTTCATTAAATCTTGATTTAATGATTTATTCTAGCTACTTATTAGTTCATTTCAATAAAAATATATTTTCCTAAAATATATTCTTTTTCTAAGATATTTTCTGAAACATTCTTTTCTAGAATATTCTTTATTGGAATGTGGCTCAATCAGCAACCATATATTACATGTAATCAACAACCATGATGAATAATTATCAAACATCCAAATGACAACCAAAGTGGATTCTACCATAAATATTAGGACTAGTGTAGGTCAAATATCATCCCAACACCCGTGTGGGGTTTCATCCAACAATAAATAATAAATTATTTGTGCACTTGGGCGATGTGTGAAAATTATCGACCCAATCACATAAACAAGTCGGATGACTTGTAAATGGAAGTGTAATATGCAGTTAGAAAATACTAACAATATATTTAACACATCAAACATTACAACATCATAGACATCTATTTCAATTCTTTTTATTGTGTACAAATGACAATAAAAATCTTAACTTTTATTTCAATACTTTTTATTGTTAACAAATGACGATAAAATCTTAACTCTTAATTATTGACCAAAAAGTATATTTTTGGTCTCATTCATTTTAATGACAAAATGAATATTTTACTTCACCTCTTTTAAAATAACAAAAATAAATCATTCTAATTCATCCTTTTAATATGACAAAAATATCAATTCTATTTCATCCTTTTTATATGGCAAGAATGATCCTTTCTAATAAATTTCTTTTAATATGACAAAAATGATTTTATTTTAATTTACATTTTCTAACAGAAATGTACTTTTTGTTCTAATATTCATTTTCTAGCAAAATGTACTTTTTATTTTAATATTCATTTTCTAGCAAAATGTACTTTTTATTTTCTAACAAAAATTATGTTTAACTCTAATTCATTTCAATGTAAACAAAATTCCAGTTTTGTCTAATTCATTTCAATGTAAACAGAATGAGTATTTTTACTTCTCTCTTTTTAAACGATAAAACGAATGTTTTTATTTCATTCTTTCCATTTGACAAAAATGAATACTTTTGTCATTCTTTTACCTTTGACCAAAAATGCATAATTTAGTCTAATCCTTTCAATGTACAAAATATGGAAATTTTGTATAATCTTTTCAGTGTTACAAAATATGATAATTTTGTATAACCTTTCCAGTGTTACAAAATATGATAATTTTGTATAATCTTGTCAATGCTAAAAAAATATGATTATTTTGTTAAATCTAGTTAATGCAACAAAATATGATTATTTTGTTTAATCTAGTCAATGCAACAAAATATGATTATTTTGTTAAATCTAGTCAATGCAACAAATTATCCCTTTTTATCTTTCTAATGTACATTTTAACAAAATGTTCTTTTTAATCCTTTCTAACATTTCTAACCAAAATGTCCTTTTTATCCATTCTTCTAAATATGATAAAATGTGTATTTCACAATCATTCTAGTAAATATGATAAAATTGTGCTTTTTATTCATTTTTCCCAAAGTGACAGAATGTCCATTTTTTATTTATTCTTTCTAATGTATAAAATATACATTTTCCAATTTATTCTTTCTAATTGCCAAGAATATTAATTTTTGTCCTATACAATCTATTTAACAAAGATGTTAATTTTATCCTTTATAATCAAATTGACAAAATGTTAATCTTTTTCTTTATAATATAACTAACAAAAGATGTTAATCTTCTTCTTAATATGTAAACAAAATATGTATTTGTCATTCTTTCTTATATGTAAACAAAATATGTTAATTTGTCTAATACTTCTATGTAAACAAATATTTCTATTTATTTACAAAACACACTTCAATTCAAAAATGTTATTTTTATTTGCAAAACAAATTTCAAATAAAAAGGTTGTCTTTGTTCGCGAGGTAACATTTGTATGGAAATGTAGTTTTATTCCACTGTAACATTTATAAGGAAGTGTTATTTTATTTCAAGTGACAAAATGTATTCTTTTAATTCAAGTGACAAAAATATATTCTTTTATTTCAAATGACAAAAATATATTCTTTTATTTCAAGTGACAAAAATGTATTCTTTTAATTCAATAAGCATATCTTGACAAAAATACTCCTTTTTATTCCTCTAAGCATACTTTGTCAAATATGTTTCTTTTTATTTTCCTAACCAACTTCTAATCAAAAATGTTAATTTTTGATTTGAATAGCACATTTCTAATTCAATCTTTTTAGTGATTCTAAAATGACGGTGAAATATGACATTCCAAATTATAACCAAAATGACATTTTTATTATTTGACTAAAAATGACATGTTTTTATTCTAATATCATATTTGCTAACAAAACGGTCTTTTTATACTAATGTTACATTTCTAAAATAAAAATGTACTTTTATTACAAAAATAACATTTTATAACGAATGTTATTTATATCTATTTTAACAAAAATGATAACGATGATTTCTATTTTCAATCTTTAAATAAAAACATAACCATATTAAAATTGCATTCTTTTTAATGCAAACAAATTATAAAAAAAATGCAACTTTGAAATCAGTTCTTTTTATTGTCTCTAATTTGAAAATAAAAAAATAGCATCTTTAAAAATCTATTCTTTTTATGTAGACAATACTGCATAAAAAGGTGTATTCTATTTTATTGAAAATCTAGTTCAACAAAATGACAAAACAATATTTGGTAGTTCAACAAAATGACATAACAATATTTGTTCAAATCTTATTCCAAAATTTGACTTAACAAAATTGAACAAAATGTCTGATTCATGTAAATGTTAAAATGCTGGTTTAACAAATTAACCAAATTTTGTGTTTCATATATGTTGAAAAATACTAATTCAATATATTTACAAATTTTGATGTTTAATAAATTTGATTCTTTTATATAAACAAAAATTATATATTTTTGTTTAAATCAAATTCTAATTAACAGAAGTGTTAATTTAACAATACAATGAACAAAATAGTAAATTTGTTCAATCTAATTCTAATTAGCAGAATTGTTTCAATCCCAACAGTACAATAAACAAAATGATAATTTTGTTTTAGTCTAATTCAAATTTACAGAAATGTTAATTTCAATCATTCAATCGCCACATCACAAAACCAAACAAACATTTGTATAATCTACATTTAACACATGATAATAACAGTTTGAATCAACTGTAGATTAACAACAATAATTTCAGAAATTATTTCTAATTATAAAAGAAAGAAATGAATAGATTTCTCACCGTGCATTTTAATTTTGGTTCAGTTCAGGTTTGAAATTTCCTGAAATTCAGATTTGCTCAGTTTCAGTCCTGGTCAGTTTCATTGTGTAGTTCTCTGAAATATGGTTTCAACGGATTCAATTTCGTCGCATTCTGACAAGATTTGAACGAATTACAATGGTTTGAACTTTAATTACAATAATTTATTCAATTAACATATGATTAGCACTTAACTCTTCTTCCGCTCTTCTGTAATACGCTGTACATTGAAACCCATTCATCGATTGCTAGGGCACGCCACCGCCATCAGATCATCCCGCCAGAAGCCCATCGGGATACACCACCTCGACCGCCTTGCTAACCTCCTCCTACGCCTGACTTGGGGGCCCACTCGCCGTCCCCTAGTGCTCGCCAAACCCTTCCAGGCGCCGACACTTCGTGGCCCAATTTCGATCACTCCCGGTCGTTAGATTTGATCACAACCGATCAATAGGAAGGTCTCCATGAGTTGAAGAATTTGGTAGTTTCAGATTCTGGAATCCCTGAACGAGGAGGGAGATCGGTGTCCTTCTTTACTGGAGCACATCAGCCATTGGAACGAATACGATGGCGGCTCAGAACGTATAGGCTAGGGTTACGTATTTGAAGGCGTATATATACTTGTATTTATAATGTATTTTAATTTTATTTAATTCATTTAAATCCAATAATTCCCTTTAACTCATACGACCTCCAAATCAGACCCAACAAGTGTCGCCCCAAGCTAATAACCCCCATCCCGGACACAATGGAACATGTTTCGAAACCCAATTCGGCTATTACGATCGGTTTTTCTTTAAATTAAGTTATAAAACATTTAATTATTAAATTCAAACGTACATTTTAAATTACCGGGGCCACATACGGACTCTAAAAATTACAGAAAAATTATTTCTAGTTATGTTTTGACGATATGGTTCTAACAAGACTAATTTCATCGAATTTTGAGACTGTTTGAAAAATGGTCATTTTCAAGTCGATTAAATTTGATTGTAATTGACAAAACACGTTTTCCTTTGCCACGCTCATACATTAATTCGAAAATTATGAAAATTGAAACCTAGCAATAGTTTGACTTCCCGGTTCCAACAAAAGTGGTTTCGTCCAAAACCGAGGTCGTTTGTAAAATGACTATTTTTAAGGCCAATATATTTAATTAAAATATATATAAATTCTACAGCGACTTTTCAAAATTTTAAACTAGACATAACTTTTGATTTTTAAAACTAAAATTCAGTTTTTCAGATTCATTAGAAAGATATGATTGAATAGATTTATATATTTCTTGTTTCACTCAATTCTGATTTAATTTGCATCCTGTATACTTATTCAAAGTTCAAATTCAAAATTTGAAACTGCAGCGCCGTTTTAAACTCCTTTTATAATTAAATTGAATTTATTCGTTTTAAAATAAATTTTTAGTCGTTCTTATTTAAAATAAATTATTTTAAATATTAAAATCCCCTAAAATTTCTAAAATAAAAATTTTAAATTGTCTCCAAATTACGGGTCGTTACAACATTTCACAAGTCACAAGCCAAGGGTGTACTTCACAACTCACTTACCAGCATAAAGATAGATATAGCATCAAACACATACACAAAGGTGAACACAACGCCCAAAAGGAATCACTAAAATCATCATATAACTCGAATGAGTTAAACACCAATAAAAAGGAGTATCACACTACAACTTGAAAATCAAATCTTGTGTAATGGATTCCAAATCCAAATAATTATCTCAATATATGGTCGTGAAGATCAAATCTCACATCATAATACGGATCCATCACAAATGAATTTTCATGTGCTATTACATCTTAATATGGCTCTCCCCCGAGCTTAGCTCAGTACTTCTACGTATTCAAATTAGGCCCTGTCACTACGACTCCCGACCGATTGTATATTGACCTCCCCTGGTCAAGGGAATACGTATACCTGACTCTCTCCCCGAATCCCGACTTCTTTATCAAAGAGAGTACCCAGATAGTGGCAACGGTCTGTCCCATTTCAAAGCTTTTTAAAAAGCTTATTAACTTTAAAACTCTCATTTCATAACAAAATTTACAATTTGCAACATATTTACATAATTTACCCAAATATGAACATTTTGTTTATATTTGTGTAATTTTTACAATATAAGCAATTTAAATAAAAAATAAAAAAATCAATTTAAATATTTCAATTGACTTATTTTTAACACAATAATTTATTAAAACTTTATGATGAACATATTTCGCATATTACACAATTATAATCAATTCGCTTATATTTTATTTACATTTTATATAACTTCGATATTTTAAAGGGTGCGTTTTTTATGGGTCCCGATTAAGTTTTAAAATTAGGCTCACATCCTGTCATAAGCTTATAGTAAATTAGGTCCCTGTTTTACGAAAATAGGCCAAAAAAAACACGTAAATTCATAATTAAATAAAACAACCACTCGAAAAAAAATAGATCAAAAAACCATCGAAAAACACATCAAAATAAAAAAATACTAAAAAAGCGAAAATTCAGTAAAATGCACCGAAACATGCACATATTTAAAAAAGTTGCATACATGTATGCACCTATTTCAATTCTATGCCAAAATAGCAGCATATATGCATACATATATATGCAGATTTTATGGAATACATGCATGTTTTCATGCAACTATTCAGTAGGCATGTGCATATTCTTGCATGTGTATACAAATAGTTGCATACATTTATGCAACTATTGACAGAAGTTGCATACTTGTATGCAATTTTTTTTGTGGACTTCTAGGAATATTTTCAGAATTTAGATTTTTTTTATTTTTTTTATCAAACAACGCATTTTTTTGGGTAGAAAAACAAAAAAGGAAGAAAAAAAAATAAGGGGTGGATTTACATGGAAAACTTGGGAGGGATGTGAGCCTAATTAAGTTTGCTTTTAGGGATGTGTGCCTAATTTTCACTATTTTAAATACCCTAGTTTTAACAAAATAAATTGTTAATGCATGAAAACACACTATTACGCGATTATTATTATTGATAACAAGTTTTTACATATTTGTGCTTCACCATTTCACATTCTTATTCAATTTACATTATTAACCTAAGAACCCAATATTTTATTTTTTAACCTCAAAATCACATTATATACAAAAAGTTATATTCTTTATAAGTTTAACACAATTACTCATAAGAAAATATTTTAACTATTTATTGCTATATTACAACATATTTTAACACTTATTAATATTTATAATTATTTGTTTACCTAATTTTTTTACCTAATGCCAATATTTCACAATTTATTACTAAATATACATTGACCCCATCTTTATACTTAATCAATTAACATGACTAAACTCTACAATCAAACCAAAAAATAACATTTTATTATTAACACGAATAATTAAGTCAAATAATCAAACTAATGATATATTCAACTTAATTATTACCCAATTATTCATATTTTAATAATTAATTACTATATTAGGTAATTACTGAAAACTTGGGTTGTTACAGACTCCCCCATTACAAAAATTGCATCCTCGCAATTTCCTAAGGGATAAGTCCATACGACCAATCTAAACCAATCATAACGAATGTGCACATGCGCAAAATTATACACATATAGAATAAGTTTTGCACCAAATAAAGAATATTTCTCACCCCCATTGTGAGAAGAAAGGAAAGATGGATAAAGGCGTTCAATAGGCTCCCTGGTCTCCCAATACAGTCCTTAGGATTATCTGACCGCTGGATCTTTATAAGCGGAAAATTCTTCCTTCGAAGGTGCCTCACCTCCGAATCCAGAACTTGAACGATATGTTGCACGATTGATAAATCCGGAGAAATCTCAAGATCAAGCTGCTCATATAGATCAATGACAGGGTCTGAATATCTATGGCACTTTTTGAGTTGCGACACATGCAAAACATCATGGATTTTAGATAAATGGGCTAAAAGGGGTACTCGATATGCAACATGTCCAATGCACTCAGTAATAGGGAATGGTCCAACAAAGCGAGGGGCCAACTTCCCAATTTTACCGAATCACATAACACCAGGGAAGCACAGATGAAAACCAAATCACCTAGAGAAAACTCAAGAGGCTTCCTCCAATTTTCCATGTAGGATTTTCGCCAATCTTCGAGCCTCTTTCATTCTTTGTTGAACAAGAAAGATCTTCTCAGAAGAATCATGAACTAGATTTGGACCAAGAATGAGCTTCTCTCCAAATTCTAACCAACAAGAAGGCGAATGACAAGGCCTTCCATAAAGGGACTTAAGCGGAGCCATACCAATAGAAGACTAAAAGCGGTTATTATATGATAACTCCAAGAGAGGTAGGTGATCCTCCCACGAACCACCAAAATCAAGCACACAAGCACGAAGGAGATTCTCGAGATCTTTCAGTCGGCCCGTCAGACTGAGAATTATAAGTTGTAGAGAAATTGGTCTTTATTCCCAAAGCTTGCTGAAGAATACTCCAAAAATGGATAGTACATAAAGGGTTTCGATCAAAAATAATAAAAGAAAGAATCCTATGAAGATGAACAATCTCCTTAATATAAAGCTTAGCAAGAAGACGTGCATCCTTATTAGAATAAATAAAAATGAAATGAGCTGACTTAGTAAGACGATCAACAATAAACCAAATACTTGAATGACCTGACTTCGAACGAGGTAGGCATTCAAGGAAGTCCTTCGAAATCTGGTATTATTTCCACAATGGAACCCCTAAGGGCTAGAGAAGACCGGATGGCTGTTGATACTCGACTTTAATAAGATATAGTTCATGTAATTACTCGCATAACTTGCAATATCATGCATAACGCCCATCCAATAATAAAGACGAAGCATGTCGACATACATCTTACTACTGTCGGAATGGATGGTATACTTAGTGCGATGAAAATCATCTAGAATGTCATGCCAAAATGCTAGATCAGAAGTACCATGACATGGTTCTTCATACGAAGAGACAACCATGAGAATCGATAATATTGTAACACCCCGTAATTGTAAAGAATACTATAATGATAAACTAAAGTATACTTAATTAAATATTGGGAATTAATTAAAATAGACAACGCCATTGCGTTCGTCTTGGAATTCTGCTTAAGATAGACTCCAAGTTTGCATAAAACGGACATCGAATGAAGAAGAAATTAATCTTTGAAATTTGTAAACATATAAGCAAACTAATCTAGAAAATAAAAATCAGAAAGCAGGAAGGTGCAGGAAATCGGCTCATTGGGGATCGACCTCATGCCTTATGGCTGTCGACCGTAGGGTCGACCCTACCCAGATCTGGGGCAGATCCATTCTTTGAACCGGGACTTATTCCTTAACCAGATTTGTCGGCGGTAGGCTATAAATAGGACCTCATTTCTACTGTTTTATTCACCCAAAAACAATGGAGACAATGAGAAGTTGCCCCAAATCAGATTGAATTAGCCTTTTCTTCTACAACAACGGCTTATACACATTCAAGAATCTCTGCTACAACATCAACACTCTTTTCTCAGTTCTTTAGATCCAGTCAATATGAGTTTATGTTGCTTTTAGATATATACATTTAATAAGTAATCCTAACATGTTTATAAGTTTGGATCTAAACCTATGCATGTTAATAACCTGAATCATAACTAAACAGATCTACCATTACTTGTACACTTGATCCTCTATTTAGTTCTATATGCTTATTCTATCATTATGCCTATTTCTGTCACCATATGCCTATTCTGTCATTATGCCTATTTTTGTCACCATATGCCTATTCTGTCAGTATGCCTATTTCTGTCATCATATGCCTGTTTTTGTTAGTATGCATATTGTTATTCTCTTCTCTCCCTCCTTCCCTTTTTATTTTATAGTCAGGCTATCTTCGAGCCTGGGCCTACCACGGAAATATGCGAGCGAACGAAATTGGAGATGGTTGGGAATGATAAATTATGGCATAACTTATGTTGTAAAACATGAATGGGATTTGGGGGCATAATCTATACCTTGATCTAAACCTTTAATTTAGGTCATAACTTGTATCGTGAACTAGACTGGGATTTTGGGCATAACCTATGATGAACACGAAAAATTGTTTAAGAATGAATATACATAAATTTACAATAAATAGTAGTTGTAACCGCACTTAGACACGAGGTTAGATTACACTTGCGGTAGAAGTCTGCCCGGAACTGCCTGGCAAATCCAACATCCACAAGTGGTTAATCTAATGTGAGGGGTCTAGTGTGTAAATGTACATGTAAAGGTGCTAAGACATGAGGTTAAGTCTGACTTGTGGTAGAAGAATGCCCGAAACCGCCCGGCATATCCAGCATCCACAAGTGGTCGACTTAATGTGAGACGTCTGGTGCATTAACATGCATGAATGGGAAATGATAATAACGTGCTAACCTGTAATACTAAATCTGTAGGGGTTATACGAACCTGTCGAAATTGTGTAAGGGTTAAGTATTTGAATCAACGAGGGGTTAAGTAAATCTGTCAAATCTGTAGGGGGTTACATAAGCCCGACAAACTTAACCTGTTTTATATGGTGGGGTGCAGCTTGTTAGTTTGTTAGGCATAACCTGTCAAAATCCAAGTAGTGGGGATGCAAGCCTAGGGGGTGGCTTGTATCATCTATTGTGTGGGACCCGTATCAGTCCGTAACCCATCTTGGTATCCAAAGGGGGACCTCGAACTAGGTACGGGTCAGGGCACGCTTACTGAGCTGATTATAAGGGGTCCATCTGAGTGGGGGTGTCTGATGGCGCGTTCCAACGGACTCATGTGCGTGCATGGATCTGCATGCTTAGGAAAATAAGACGTTGTAGCACCAGTAGATATGGTTGTGCCTCTCGAAAAAAGGGGTTTCCACTTTATGAAGTGATCCATCCTGCTGTGGGGCCAGCACTGGGTATCTACAGGATAGGGACCGATCGATTGGGGGTAACGATTAGGGTACATCTAGTCCTGCTTGTTTATGAGCCGGTTATTATCGTTGGGGGTAACACCTGTCATTTCTGTTGGGCTGCCTGTTATTATTGTTGGGGGTAAAACCCGTCACTAGAAGTACGCCTAAGTCTACCATTTGTTTCTGTTGGGATCATTTTTTTCTATTATACTAGCATTGGTGTAGAGAAAATTACTTGAGAAGCGCAATATATTCAATTCTGTTTATCCTGCTTAGTTTGTTATACCTATCTTATGATACTGTTATCTCTCTCATCTAGTTTATATGCCTGTCATGATGCTTTTACTTATTTATATGCTAAGTGTAACTGGACTTGCCAGACTTTATGTCTAACCCATTTTGTTTTCTTTCTCTCTCTTCCTTCCCCCAAGGTACTCAGGGTGGGAATACTTAGGCTTGATTAGGATTCTCTCTTCTGTTTCTTCTTGGAACTGCTTAGATGTACCACTTGATTTCCTTTCCACCTTTCTATGGCTATTCTTTTGGGGACTATGCTTTTATATTACTGTACTCGGATGATTTTTGTACAAGGCAGATATTTTAATTTGATGTAATGGGTTTTCTGTAATTCAAACTTATGTTGTAACTTGATTTTGGACCATGATATTTTCTATTTGGAAATTATAGTTTTCAATTCCGTTGTTATTTTATATCTGTCTTGTGTTTTTTCTATTTACCTATAACGCTTCACGAAACTTAATGCATTCTGTTAAAAAGTGACATTAACGGACATGGGTGTCACATTTGGTATTAGAGCTCAAGGTTACCAGATCGGATAAAAAGGTTTTGAAAATTGTATTCAAAAGGTTTTAAAATAAGGGATTTACAAAAGAAAAGTCTGTTTTTGAAAAACAATTTCCCTAAATCCATATGAAATATCTTTTGATTCTCTGTTTGAATACCTTTTCCTTTTCTTTTTAGCATGTCTGGGGAACCGATTCTTCCCGAGGGCATTACGATACCGTCTTGGTTCCGTAGGTACCTTGAGGCTATAGCGCCTGTCGGAGGCCAAGTAGACGCCCGTCCCTCAGCTACAGCCATTGTTCCTCCTTTTCCTCCCCGAGCGGATAATTTTTCCAAGATATGCAAGGATTTCTGTGCTATTGGAGGAAAGCCAATCCGAGGAACTAAGACTTTTGTAGAAGCAAGGAATTGACTTAAAGAGACGGAGGATTTGTTTGGGATTTTTGAGGTTGACGACCATAGGAAGATTCAGTTAGTCATTTGGCAGCTGAGAGATGAGGATTCATTCTAGTGGGAAGTGATGCAAGTAGGGCATCCAGTTGAGATTTAGGATGATTTCCGATAGATATTGGAGATGAAATTTCTTTCTCAAGTAGAGCAAAGTATGCAAATGGAAAGGTTTTCGGCACTTAAACAAGGAGTCATATCTATCAAAGAGTATGTCAATAAGTTCAATCAATTGGCGAGGTTTGGAGCTAGTGAATACCCCGCACAAGAAAGCTTTGAGGTTTGCAAGAGGGTTGAATGAAACCCTCCATGGATTGGCTATGTCTCATATTCTGATGGGGGCAACTTTCGAGAAACTCGTTGATATGACATTGATGCACGAAGAAGATAAAGGTGAAAAGAAAGAGGCTAAGATTGATAAAACACAAAACAAGAAAGTATGGCCCAAAAAAGAACAACAACAGCGAAAGTAGGGCGAAAAGAACGACAAAGCCCAAGAAAAGAGGAAACGTCATAGTTGTGGACGCGTGGGTCATTTGACAAAAGATTGCAGAAAATGAAGAATGCTTATTTCCAATGTGGAGAGGTCAGACACCTTATTAAGGAGTGCCCGAAGAAGCAAGCACATGGCCAAAGGGAAGGATCTTCTAGCGGGCAGGTGCATGCTCTCGAGGCCAAAGTACCGGACAGAGGTTGGAAAGTTTCTGTTGAAGGTTTGATTTCTTTTTCTGATCTTTATGTTAGGATTCTTCTTGATTATGGTGCTTCGCATTCTTTTATACCTGATTCTATGGTTGAGTATCTATAGCTTAGTACTAGTATGGTTTCGGATCCCACTGTTTTCTCAAACCCCATTGGGGGCACGGCTCATATGTCTATGATTTTTTGGGGTTTGAGGATAACTGTGCTGGGCATGTGCTACACATATGTGCTTGGTTTTATGGACTATTGCTTGATTCTAGGGATGGATTTGGTAGCCATGTATGACGCCATGCATTCTAGACTGTGAGAGGTGGGTCATTAGACTTTTGACTTGCCATTGGAGGACTCTCGAGATTTTTTGTGACCCAAAAGGGTTTGTCATGCTTAGTTTCCTAGAATCACTTAATGCATATGTCGATGATTTGCGATCTCTGCCTGTAGTCAGTGAGTATTCGGATGTTTTTGAGGAGGTTAGGGGATTGCCTCCGAGGCAAGAGATTGATTTCCGAATATACTTGGTGGATAATGCAAATCCAGTCGCATTGCCTGTGCGCTACGTGGCTCCTAGGGAAAGGAGGGGGCTCAACAAGCAAGTAGGGAAGCTTTTTGAGAAGGGGTTTATTAGGCGAAGCATATCTGAATGAGGTGCTTAGGTCATCTTTGCAACTAATGTGGATGGCTCGCTTCACTTACGTGTGGATTATAGGGAGTTGATTAAGCTCACAAAGAAGAACAGGCACCCACTTCCGAGGATAGATGATCTGTTTAACTGACTTGTGGGTAGGAGTTTACAGATAGGCTTCTACTTGGACCTGGAATTATTAGAGAAACCTCAGAGAAGATTGATCTTATCCGCAGATGCATGAAGATAGACCAGGACAAGCAAAAGTCGTATGCAGATAAGAGAAGGACCGATATTGAGTTTGAGGTGGGAGACAAGGTCTTCATCAAAGTATCACCTCTGAGGAATGTGGTTCGTTTTGGATCTGTAGGGAAACTGGCGCCAAGGTTTGCAGGGCCATTTCCCATAATGGAAAGAATAGGTTAAATGGCCTATAGAGTAAAGCTACCGGAAAGATTTTTGGGTGTTCATGATGTTTTCCACGTTTCTTATTTACGGAAGTTCCTGCATGAAACCGCGGAAGCAGTTGAGCCGAGTATACTTGAGGAAGTAGAGGGGAATGGGAGGTGACAGTTAGACGATTTCCTACCCATATTCTTGGATCATAGGTTAAGAAGCTACGCAACCGAGAGGTCAAGTTGATGAAAGTTCAGTGGAGAGATGACCATGAGGATGCAACTTAGGAGACTGAAGACAAAATTCGCGCTTCATTCCCTTTTCTTTTCAAGGGTACGTTCTTAACTTCTTTTTCCAAAGCTTTTATTCTTACTTTCTTCTGTCATTTAAGTATATCCTATCGATCGAATCTTCGACCTTTAGGTAGGGAACCAATGAGTGTAAACATGTGTTTGAAACATGTTATGTTTGATGGATGCAATTGTTTGCTAGTGGTTGTTCGTGGGTGCATATACACACACATTAGGCACTAGATCGGTTCAATCACTCTCATACTGCATATGGATGTGTGTGCATTTTTAAAATTTTATGGATGAAAATTGGTGTATCAGCATATGGGTGTTGCATTTGGATGGATGATTGTGCACGCATATAGCATTTACATGATATGTTGGGATTATTTGCATACATGTTGGATTCATGGCACTAACATACATTGCATTAAGGAGGTCGACTAAATCAGTAGACCGCCCGATCTTTTGCATTAGCATAGGGACATATACACACATTATTGCATATGTTCATATAAGAATTTGAAATCTTTCAAGGACAATGGAAGCCTGTAATTGGTGGATGAGTAGATGGATGATGGATGTCAGGATATGCATTCTTCTTAACTTGGAGATTTTGGGGATGAAATCCTTTAAGTATGGGAGAATGTAACGCCCCATAATTTTAAAGAAAACTACAATGATAAACTAAAGAATATTGATTAAATATTGGAAATTAAGTAAAATGGACTGTGCAATTGCGTTCGTCTCGGAATTCTGCTTAAGATAGGCTCTAAGTTTGTGTAAAACGGACATCGTATGAAGAGGATATTAAAATTTGAAATTTTTATACATATAAGCAAAATAAATATAAACAAACCAGTCTAGAAAATCAAAATCAGATGGCAGGAAGGCACGGGAAATTGGCCCGTTGGGGTCGACCCCACCCAGATCTGGGGCAGATCCATTCTTTGAACCAGACTTGTTTCTTGACCAGATTCCTTGATGGTAGTCTATAAATAGGAACTCATTTCTATTGTTTTATTCACCCAAAAACAATGGAGATAACAAGATGATGCCCAACTTAAATTGAATTAGCTTATTCTTCTACAACAATGACTTATTTGTATTTAAGAATCTCTACTACAATATTAACACTCGTTTCTCAGTTCTTTAGATCTAGTCACTGTGAGTTTATGTTGCTTTTAGATATAAACATTTAATAAGTAATCCTGACATGCTTATAAGTTTGGATCTAAACCTATGCCTGTTAATAACCTGAATCATAACTAAACAGATCTGCAATTACTTGTACACTTGATCCTCTGTTTAGTTCTATATGCCTATTTTGTCATTTTGCCTATTTCTATCACCATATGCCTATTTTGTCATTATGCCTATTTCTGTCACTATATGCCTATTCTGTCAGTATGCCAATTTCTGTCATCATATGCATGTTTTGAAAGTATGCCTATTTCTGTTCTCTTCTCTCACTCCTTCCCTTTTTATTTATAGTCAGGCTACCTTCGAGCTTAGGCCTACCGAAAATATGTGAGTGAACGAAATTGGGGATGGTTGGGAATGATAAATTGAGGTATAAATTGTATTGTAAAACATGACTAGGATTTTGGGGCATAATCTATACCTTGATCTAAAACTTTAATTTGGAGCATAACTTGTATCGTGAATCAAACTGGGATATGGGGAATAACCTATGATGAACATGAAAAATTGTTTAAGAATGAAAATACCTAAATATACAGTAAATAGAAACTGTAACTGCACTTAGACATGAGGTTAGATTACACTTGTGGTATAAGTCTACCCAAACCGCCTGGCAAATCCAGTATCCATAAGTGGTTAATCTAATGTGAGGTGTCTAGTGTGTAAATGTACACATAACAGTGCTAAGACATGAGGTTAAGTCCGTCTTATGGTAGAAGTATGCCCGGAACAGCCCAACATATCCAGCATCCACAAGTGGTCGACTTATTGTGAAAGGTCTAGTGCATTAACATGCATGAATGGGAAATGATAATTACATGTTAACTAGTAAAACTCAACCTGTTTAAATCTGTGGGGGTTATATGAACCTGTAGAAATTGTGTAAGGGTTAAGTAAACTTCCTTGAATCAATGAGGGGTTAAGTAAATCTGTTAAATCTATAGGGGGTTATATAAACCCGACAAGCTTAACCTATTTTATATGGTGGGGTTACGCGGGCTTGTTAATCTGTTAGGCATAACCTATCAAAATCCTAGTAGTGGGGATGCAAGTCAAGTGGTTGGCTTGTATCATCTATTGTGTGGGACCTGTATCAGTCAGTAACCCATCTTAGTATCCAAAGGGGGACCCCGAACTTGGTAGGGGTCAGGGCACACTTACTGAGCTGATTATAAGAGGTTCATCTGAGTGGGGGTGTCTGATGGAGCGTTCCAATGGACTCATGTGCGTGCATGGATCCGCTTGCTTGGGAAAATAAGATGTTGTAGCACAAGTAGATTTTGTTGTGCCTTTCGAAAAAAAGGGTTGCCACTTTAGGAAGTGATACATCCTAGTGTGGGGCCAACAAAGGGTATCTACAAAATAAGGAGCCGATCGATTGTGGTAGTAATTAGGGTACATCTAGTCCTGCTTGTTTAGGAGCCCGTTATTATCATTGGGGGTAATACCTGTTATTTTTGTTGGGCTGCCTGTTATTATTGTTGGGGGTGACACCCATCACTAGAAGTACGCCTCAGTCTACCATCTGTTTCTGTTGGGATCATTCTTTTTCTGTTATACTAGTATTGGTGCAGAGAAAAGTACTTGAGAAGCACAATGTATTCTGTTCTGTTTATCCTGCTCAGTCTGTTATACCTGTCTTATGATACTATTATTTCTATCATCCAGTTTATATGCATGTCATGATGCTTTTACTTATTTATATGCTAAAAGTAACTGGACTCTCCAGACTTTATGTATGGCCCATTTTGTTTCCTTTTCTCTCTCTTTCTTTCCCCCTAGGTTCTCAGGGTGGGAACACTCTCTCTTCTATTTCATCTTGGAGCTGCTTAGATGTACTGCTTGATTTTCTGTCCACCTTGCTATGGCTATTCTTTTTGCGGACTATGCTTTTATATTACTGTATTCTGATGATTTTAGCATAAGGTAGATATTTCATTTGATGTAATGAGTTTTCTGTACTTCAGACTTGTGTTGTAACTGGATTTTTGGACCATAATATTTTCTATTTGGAAAATAAAGTTTTAAATTCCGCTGTTATTTTATATCTATCTTGTGATGTTTCTGTTTCAGTTTACCTGTAACATTTCATGAAACTTAATGCAGTCTGTTAAAGAGTGACATTAACAGAGGTGGTGTAACATCCCGCATATTTTTATAAATACTTGATTGTATGTATATATAAATATATGCATGGTCATTGATAATAAAAAAAAATGTTATAAAAGTAATGCATGAATATATGTTATAAAAAAAGGATTCATGCAATTGAAGAAGATTCATGCATTTGGAAAAGATTCATGCATTTGAAAAAGATTAATGCATTAAATGTGCAAGTAAAAGAAAAAAGGATTTGAAAAAAAAATGCATGCACTAAAATGGGTAAATGATAGAAGAATTAATGCAATGCAATTAAGCGCGTGTAATAATAATAAAAAAATGATACATTAATAAGAAAAAAACATTTATATAATTGATGCAATTAAAGGAAGGCATGCATAGAAAAGGTATAGAAAGAGAGAGTTAACGAATTAATTGAAATGTATGAAATGCGTACACTGAGAAGAATAAAGAATGCACTAATAAAGGCGAAACATGGTAAATTTCAATGAATTAATGAATTAAAGATAGAAGGTAGAATGTATGCAAGTATATATATATATATATATATATATATATATATATACACACACACACATAGAAATAAGCAATGAATAAACGAAGTAAATTGAAATGCAACATAGAAAATAAAAGTAGATGTATATTTTAGCGTTTGAAATTCATAATTATTGAATTAATTGCATGCAATATGAAAGGATTAAGGCATGCCATAAAACATGCAATTAATTAGGGGAAGGAAAAGTGGCAAATTTAATTTAAAATAAAGGCAATTGAATGTTTAAAAATTTTAACGTTAAAAATAGAAAACAACGCACTCTTAGTTGGCTTGATCCTATTAGTTCAATTCAAATATTTGATGACATGGAAATTTCTGATTGGATATACGATGTGGAGAAAGTAGATTCCATCAAGGAAAATAGATGGTTAACATCGATTTAAACTTCTTATATAAGGAGACCTATAGCTAACCGAAAAATTCATAATTCTAAAGCTATGTTGAAACTCTTCCATTACTGTCTCTCTCTTCTCAAACCTATTCTGAAAATTAAAATATAAGCCTAGGAAAATTATTAATCCAAATCTGGAAGAGAGAATCAACGTTAATAAAAGATTATTGAATCATGAAAGTAAGGTAAACTTCTAAGAACCAATCTATTTAAATTATTTCTCTTTCCCTTCTCTTTTCATGAAATAATAAAACCATGGTTGATAGAACGGATCAGATCCAAACTTTTGGGAAAGCATGAAAGGTGAATGAGCTTAAAATATACTTTTTTAGTAACAGTACCTCTATCGTTTGGCATTCCCCATAATGAACATATTGGAAGGTTTAATTTGATGAAATGCATTATTGCGCTAAAATGGATAATATGTTCGATTAGTTAATATGTTGAGATGTACATTTACTTGAATGTTTAAGAAAAACGAATACCGTTGTATAGATCCATTTTATGATCCTATGAAGTGGGTAAATGATATACTATTGGAGAACTACATGTTATTTTAAATAAAGTTAATTACATGTAGGAAGACACGCGGCATATATTGGGATTTGGGGCATAATTTGAAATGGGATTTCGGAACAAAACATATATTATGTCTTGAGACTTTAATTTGGAGGCGCAATCTGATACAAACATAGATGGTTGAAAATTCATACGTAAAATTAGTTGAAATATTGGAAATGTTTATATGTTATAGACTTGTTAAAAATATTTGCAGTAACTACCACTGTTCATATTACATATTGATTTGTCCCACTTATATACCAGATCCCTTACCTATGTGAATTAGAGTGGTTGTATGATTTATTCATAGAATTGAATAAATGAAGATGAATGCCTAGGATTACAATTAGAAATTGTAATTGCACTTATGACACGAAGTTAGGTTGCAATAGTGGTGGAATTCTGCCCGGACCCGACCGGCATATCCAGCAGCCACTAATGTTGAACCTAATGTGAGAGGTCTAAGTGCTCAAATACGAGATGGGCTATGACACGAGGTTAGGCCCAGCTTATGGAAGAAGTCTGCCCGGACCCAACCTGCATAACCAGCACCACAAGTTGTAGGCCTAATGTGGGAGGTCTAGCCCATTATAAACCATAAATGGACATGGTAATGAATTGGACTACTTAACCTAATCTAATCCATAGGGATTGTATGAATATGAACTAAAGTTAGAGTTAAGTAAAATTGGTTAGACAGTAGGTGGGTAACATTTACATATAGGCCCATAAACTTAGCCCGATAAGGTTATGTAATTAAAGACACCTAGTGGTATACATAACCGGTAGAAATAATAAAGTTATGTAATTAAAGACACCTTTTAGGGTAAGCATACCTTGTAGGAATGATAGTCATCTATTATAAATAAATAAATAACATTAATGAAAATGTTCTACAATTGGTAGACTTGTCCTAGGGACAAGTGAAGATTATAAATTAGGTTGTAATAAACTAATAAGGAAATGGGATAACTGGCGAAATGAGATAAGAGACACTTAATTGTAAATTAAGTAATCAGTAAATGGGGAACGCCAGAAACCAGTTGAGAAAAGGGGGAAAATATATGAAATATAGGAAGGTGTACTTAATTATAAATTAAGTAATCTATATGCTTGGAAGTCTGAAACCCCGTCGATAAGAATGTTTAGGCTTGTCCTAGGGACAAGAGGAAATTATAGCATAGGTTATAATAAACAGGTAGAGAAACTTACTAATGGACCTTAGTTAATGGAACTAAGTTAATAAGTAAACAATGATAAGTTGTATTGACAATGTAAAATGGAATTAAGATTAAATGGGAAAGAATGAGGAAAACTTATGGAATGAAATAAGCTATATTTAATCATAAATGGTGAGTGACATGTTAACTAAGAAACATGTGAATTGGATATACTTAATTACATATTAAGTAAAACATCTTATTGTAATGATGAAATCAACAAGAAGATAAAAAGAGATTGTGGATTACAGACCTTTGGCCACAATCTACAGAATAGCATATGGTGGGCTTATTAATAAAAATAAATGGGTTAAGGTATATGAATGAAATTAATAAGCAAGAGAAACTTGGTAATTTGAATAAGAATTCAATGTGAATGAGAATAACCAAGTTAAAAGAAAACCTGATGAGGTAAGGCAAGCGCGTAAAAGAATGTTTAGACATAAGGTCTAATAACATATTAAAGTGAGGCGCTTGAACCAGTCCGCACGTTTGACGGTGAATAACCCAACGGGGTAGATCATCGTGGTGTTATAAGGCACGATGGGAAGCGCACATTCATCTGATTTTTCTGACGGCTCCGAAGGACTGGAAGGGAAGCATGCGACTTCCTGAGGTACGTAAGGTGCTCCTAGTCGTCCTTTGTGCGGCGGCAGATGTCTTAGGCTATGTCCGCAAAGGTTGGGTCTGCGTGTAACTACTAGGTGGGTGAGCTTTGGATGTTGATGTAGCTATGCAGTCAGAATGCTGTGACGAGGTGACACCAGGGTGGTTCGGCGGTTGCCTCATGAGGAGGAAGAGGGTCAGGACCAAAAAGGATAGTAGACCGTTGGACACCCGTCATCGCCGGCTAGTGGGATGCGGAAAGACTCGAGCTAAACCCAAGATACCATTACACCCTTCACTATCGAGGTAAGGGGTTGAGGGGAGACGCCACAAGGATGTTTAGATTGTTTGCGTAGGGGCGGTCTCTTAGCTCTTGTAGTCTTTACTAGTTAAGGGGGGCCGAGGTGGGGCCATAGCAACCGTGAAAACAGACCCTAGGGATATCTGTATTTAGAGGCCATTAAATGCGAGCCTGTACAGTTATGAAAAAGTTCCCGACCGAGTTCCGTGTTTCTTGTGTCGCCTGCCATGGAACTCGATGCACATTAGAGGACGTGCAATTGAGGTATCGAGCTACAATTGAAGATACATATGGTGGACAGTCTAGATACAATCATGTCGACTCTGGGTGGTGTATCGTAGACTTAAGGGAATTACTCCGGTATGGATTCTGATTCGAACAAAGATGGCAGTCAGTACATTTATGTAGCATAGTAATGATAGATATATGCGGAACGTAATATTGTGATTGGTATGTCACTACGACGTAGGATGAGGGACTGTGTATATTTCGATAATGTTACGGTGGAGACCGTGCGAGTGAGGTACCATGGGGTGTACCTTAATATTGGGGGTAGCAACATATATACTATATTAGGTTAATCCACTAAAAAGTAAATGGGTACGCCATGTGTGTAAACCTTGGGTGCTGATAACCCCAGTAACCTAATAAATAAGAAAATATGATTGAATGGTATATGTAGGATTATCCAAGATGTATAGTTTAAATCTAATCACCAGAACTTGTGTTCTGACCCCCTCCTCACAACATACATGCAGGTTAGATTTGTGGCAGGGACATGATGGCCTTGGATACTGGTTAAGCAGTATTTTTAATATGGTAAGGCTATATTTTGATTACATTATATTTTATCCATTCCGCTGTGAGATAATTTATAAGCTTTGACATGTTTTATGTTTATGTCTTTTCTGCAGGATACCATAGCAAACCAATCCGAGTTTCGATAGATTGGAATTTTGAAAAAAAAATCGGTCTGTCGAAATTGGGGTTGTCACATCTGGTATCAGAGCTTAGGTTTAGGATTCCTATATAAATAGTGAGTGAACATATTTGTATTTTTAAAAATACAAATATATTACATATACACCTAGATCCATGGAGGAACCCACTAAATAGAAAGAGTATAATATGGTAAGAATTAGGATACTTGTTTTGTACACTAAAGGAATGAATATGGAAATATGAGACCCTTAGGTAATTTGGGTGGAAAGTGTACAATGTGTTTTGTATAGAAGGAATGTGAATCCCATATGATTAGTATTTTGGGTTAGTGGGCTTGAAAACCTTATAATTTGGAAAAGGTAAAAAAGAGAAAATGGATTAGGAATATATATATATAGTAGAGAGAATTGATATTGCGGGAATGTCTAGGAAAGCCTAGAAAATTGGAAACCCGCTTTGAGTCTAACCCCATTGTTAACTTTTAAGAACTTGAAATTGTATAAGTTTTGGGAAAAGGGTTTATGGTGTTTTCAAGTTTTAATCTTAAAAGTTATAGTTTTAAAATATGTAAAGAAGTACGTATTGATTTTTAAAGTAAAATTCTATCATGAAAAGGTGCACATTATAGAGCATGTATAGCTCGCTAGTTTTCATATTATAATATATGTAAGGATTAAAAAGGTTTTGAAATCTCTATTCTTTTGACAATAAATTTTGATTATTGTTTTTTTTAAAAGGGCCAAACCATGTTTTAAAAAAAGAATGGAGTAGGTAAGGATTAGTGCCTAAGAGAGAACGAGAAAGTTTGAGTATATGAAGTAAATAGCAAGGATTATCTCGGAAATAATGGAAAATTCCTATAGAATGCATAAGCATCGTAAAGCCTAGAATTGTTGCTTGAGAAAAAAAAGAAGTATTGGCTAGTAATACACAACAAGGACTGGTAGTGACTACTAGATAGAGAAGGGCAAGTAAGTGTTGAGAGTTTGTGGTTGGACTTTTCTTTAGCGAAATAGTCTTAAGATTCTTGGCCCTTAGTAGTAGCTATGTAGGGTGTTAAAAGATGGAAAAGATTATTTGTAAAATAAGCCAAGAAAGAAAAATAGCCTAACTGAAAAGAAAACAATAGATCCAGAGAAGCAACAACTTGACGGGAAAAGAAAATGAGAATTTTAAGAAAAGATGAATAAAAATGAAAAATTTCAAGATAAGTTGAAAAAGAAAAAAAAAATCCTTATGTGGGTTGTGCTTGGATAGGAAAATAGGAAATCTTTATAGAGTATTTACATAAAATCCAAGTACAATTAGAAAAGGTACATAAAAGAAAAACGGAAGATGTGAATTTTTCCGTTTTAACCTGTTTATAACAAAAGAAATCGAATTTGGAAAATTAGATTTTTCTAAATTCCAAAATCAATGATGCTTGGTAGGGTTTTGGATGCAACAATTGGATGAACTATGCTCTTATTTTGTAAGAGTGTAGGAAAATTTGGATGAAAAGATATTTTGATTTTCAAAATATTGCATTCATGTAGAACTGCCAGTATATTTAGGATGTGAGCATCATGTTTTAAAAGAATTTTTTTTGAAAAGTTTGCATACATATAGAAGGTTTCGCTTAGGCATACATGTATCACTATGATGTATTGCACATGTGCACAATGTTTGCAAAAGTTGGATGCACACATGATGGATGTACATTATGCGAGGGATTATTTGATTTTACCCTCATCGAATTTTGGGGACGAAAATCCCTAAGGGTGGAAGAATGTAACAACCCGCATATTTTTATAAATATTTGATTGTGCATATATGTAAATATATGCATGGTCATTGATAATATAAAAAATGTTATAAAATTAATGCATGAATATATGTTATAAAAAAAGGATTCATGCATTTGAAAAAGATTAATGCATTTGGAAAAGATTAATGCATTAAATGTGCAAGTAAAAGAAGAAAGGGTTTGAAAAAAATTGCATGCGCTAAAACAGGTAAATGTTAAAATAATTAATGCAATGCAATGAAGCGCATGTAGTAATAGTAATAATAATAATAATAATAAAGGATACTTTAATAAGAAGAAAAAAAAACATTAATATAATTGATGCAATTAAAGGAAGGCATGCATAGAAAAGGTATAGAAAGATAGAAGGTAGAATGTATGCAAATATATATATGTATGTATGTATTTATGTATGTGTGCGTGTGTATATAGAGGGAAATAAGAAATGAATTAATGAAGTAAATTGTAATGCAACATTGAAAATAAAAGTAGATGTATATTTTGGCGTTTGAAATTCAAAATTATTGAATTAATTGCAGGCAATGTGAAAGGATTAAAGCATGCCATAAAACATGCAATTAATTAGGGGAAAGAAAAGTGGAACATTTAATTTAAAATAAAGGCAACTGAACATTTAAGAAACAAAAGGTTAAAAAAACAATGCACTCTTAGTTGGCTTGATCCTATTAGTTCAATTTAAAATTTTGATGATGTGGCAATTTCTGATTGGCTATACAATGTGGAGAAAGTAGATTCCATCAAGGAAAATAGATGGTTAGCATCGATTTAAACTTATATGCGGAGACATATAGCTAACCCAAAAACTCATAATTCTAAAGCTACGTTGAAACTCTGCCATTACTCTCTCTCTCTCTCTTCTCAAACCTATTCTGAAAATAAGCCTAGGAAAATTATGAATCCAAATTTGGAAGAGAGAATCAACGTTAATAAAAGATTATTTGATCATGAAAGAAAGGTAAACTTCTAAGAACCAATCTATTTAAATTATTTCTCTTTCCCTTCTCTTTTCATGAAATAATAAAACCATGGATGATAGAACGGATCGGATACAAAATTTGGGGAAAGCAGGAAAGGTGAGTGGGTTTAAAATATATTTTTTGAATAATAGTACCTCTATCGTTTGGCATTCCCCATAATGAACATATTGGAAGATTTAATTTGATGAAATGCATTATTGCGCTTAAATGGATAATATGTTCAATTAGTTAATATGTTGAGATGTACATTTACTTGAATGTTTAAGAAAAATGAATACCGTTGTATAGATCCATTTTATGAACCAACGAAGTGGGTAAATGATACACTATTGGAGAACTACATGTTATTTTAAATAAAGTTAATTACATGTAGGAAGACACGCGATATACATTGGGATTTGGGGCATAATTTGAAATGGGATTTTGGAACATAACATATATTATGTTTTGAGACTTTTATTTGGAGGAGCAATCTGATATGAACATAAATGGTTGAAAATTCATACATAAGATTATTTGAAATATTGGAAATGTTTAAATGTTATAGACTTGTTAAAAATATTTGCAGTAACTACCACTGTTCATATTACATATTGATTTGTCCCATTTATATACCAGATCCCTTACCTATGTGAATTAGAATGGTTGTATGATTATATACATAGAATTAAATAAATGAAGATGAATGCCTAGTATTACAATTAGAAATTTTTATTGCACTTATGACACGAGGTTAGGTTGCATTAGTGGTGGAAGTCTGCCTGGACCCGACCGACAGATCCAACAGCCACTAATGTTAAACCTAGTGTGAGAGGTCTAAGTGCGCAAATACGAGATGGGTTATGACACGAGGTAAGTCCCAGCTTGTGGAAGAAGTCTTCCCAGACCCGACCGGCATATCCAGCATCCACAAGTTGCAGGCCTAATGTGGGAGGTCTAGCCCATTATAAACCATAAATGGACATGTTAATGAATTGGACTACTTAACCTAATCTAATCCGTAGGGTTTGTATGAATATGAACTAAAGTTAGGGTTAAGTAAAATTGGTTGGACAGTGGGTAGGTAATATTTACATATAGGCCCACAAACTTAGCCCGATAAGGTTATGTAATTATAGACACCTAGTGGTATACATGACCGGTATAAATAATAAAGTTATGTAATTAAAGACACCTTTTAGGATAAGCATACCTTGTAGGAATGATAATCACCTATTATAAATAAATAACATTAATGAAAATGTTGTGTAATAGGTAGACTAGTCCTAGGGACATGTGAAGATTATAACTTAAGTTATAATAAACTAATAAGGAAATGGGAACTGGAGAAATGAGATATGTTAACCCTCTGTTTGTCAAGAGTCTCAATGAACAAAGTCCAAACGTGCAGTCAAATACAAAGCTGCATTTCAGGAAGCCCAACAGCCAATAATGGGTCCAAAACAGTCACACATCGGTCCACGTCCAGATTCAACAAATAACAGCTCACTCCGAAAGAATAGGCCTCCCAGTCGACCGAGTTTATCGGAGTGAGTCGACCAATTATTTCGGGCCAGCGTGGAAATCTTCTACAGGGCCAGTCCACCTAATATCCTGACTTCCAAGGAGATAAAGGCGGTCAACCGTATGCGGAAAAAGCTCTACTTTTGATACGCCTCTTCATGGATGCCACTTCAGCCACAACTTCCGAGGATACTATTTATGAACAGTGGAGTTAGTCTTCCAACTGCAACTCGAGCCAATGGATTGATTCCACGTGTCTGGGCCTTCCCAAAATGGTCGGACCATTTCACAACAGCCCAAGCTGCATTTTCCACCTATAAATACCTCCAAGCTTAAAGAGAAAAGGAAGACTTCTTTTGGCTAGACGGCTTCTATAAGCTTTTCATCTCTACTCTTCTCCAAAATCTCATTCTCTCAAAAGGAAGAAAGGAAGATAATCATTTTCTTTCTTTTCTGCAAACAAAAAAACAATGTACTTGTAATCAAAAGAAAAAGAAATGATATATAAAGTGGAAGTAGGCATTGCCTTTGCCGAACCACTATAAAAATTCTGTGTGTACTCCCCGTTCTTTTACTTTTTTACTGCATTTTTTATCTTTAGTCGTGTGTTGATCACGCGATTGGGGGTTGATCGTCACTAGTGACCAACTTTTGACGTCAACACTTTGGCGCGCTAGGAAGGGGTAGCGCACCGACACCGCCATCGAACTCCTGCTTATCTCAGGTCATGGCGAACAAACGAATGAAAGACGCAACATCCTCTCGTCCCGCAAACGCCGATGCAGCTGATATCAATGCTGCAGAAGCAAGCCACGAAATTTCCTCTCATGATGACATGTCTCGATTCCTTACCCGGGGCGACATGTATAAAATCATGGTCGAGCTCAGAGACCATATGACATCTCAGGGTAGAGTCCTCAAATGACAACAGCAGTTGATGGATCACCTTCTCGTTCGATTGGAAATGGGATTGAATGCTTCAACATCAATTCCTCCACAAGTCGAGACTGGGGCAGCAGCTGACCTTCAGTTTATGCGAAATCAGGCCACTGATCAGGCTACACCTTTATTTCATCCTGGTTTGGTCCCACCAACCAGTCGAGCACAACCGGGGGTATCGCTTCCAGCGACCAGCACAGCTGTGGCCATAGAACCTTAGGAGGCGGGCGATCAAGATCTAGATCATCTGGCAAATATGCCTCTACTCTCTGGAATATCTCGACCAATTGAATCGGTCGAGCTCCCACCGGGTCCATCAGAATCAATGCCATTCCCATTACAACCCGGAGTCTTACCACAAACCAATCTAACCACTATTTCCCTTCAGCAAAGAGCTGGCACAACCTTCCCTTCGAACGGGGGAAGCCATCCTACTATGCCGATCCTCACCGTGGCGGAAGAAAACGCTACCTTAGACCCTCCTAACCTTGCTCCAAACGGGGGCAACCCTGGCCTCCGAACATCACATGCTATGTTGGATCAGCCTAGACCATTTGCTATGGGTATGGCTCGACCTACGACTCATTGGGTTCCAGAGGGGCCATTCTTCCCAGAACCACCCGCCAGATCTCACTTTCCCTCACACCTTCACTCAGATCTCGGAGATCGAGCCCAGCCAACGGCCACCCTTCCGAGCATGCTTTTTCTGGATCCTCGTGCAGAACCTTCTCAAGAGGCAGAATTAAGTTCATGGCAACGGCTCCTCAGAGATGGGAGTCAGCTCGCAAGCATCATCCGAAGCTTTACTCAGGGCAATTCTTCGCAGCAAGACATAGACAATGTCAACAGCAACCCCTTCACTAGAGAAATCAGAAATTCTCGAAATCCTCCAGACTATAGGTTCCCAGCCATCGAGCCATACAACGGTCGCACTGACCCGACCATTCATCTCATGCGATACATGCGACATATGGAAGTACTTGGTGCATCAACCAATTTCATGGCTAAGTGCTTTCCTCTCTTTCTCACAGATATAACTGGTATGTGGCTTCGGCGGCTAACAACAAAATCAATCAGTAGTTGGAATACTTTGGTCACCCGCTTCATCGAATAATTTCGAGTGCATATCTCTCGACCGAAAAGTTTCATGTTTTTATGTACCATCAAACAACGATCCGGAGAGACGCTAAGATCCTTCCTCGAAAGGTTCAATGCAGCTGTAGCATCTGTCGATCAGCCCGAGCCATCGATGGTGTTGATGGCAGCCATCGCGGGAGTCCAGAAGAGATCAGAATTCTCGAACTCCTTAACCAGGGATCCTCCCAAAGATATAGATGATTTTTACTCCAAGGTCGAGAGATTCCTCCGACAAGAGGATGCCAGCCTTGAAATGGAGAGCCTTGAAGTTTTAGTAGCCAAACAACAAGGTCCACTCAATGGCAATGGCCAGAATAAAGGAAGAGGAAAGGTCCCGAAAAAGGGTGAATGTAATGTCCGACCTCAAAATGAAAACAAGTACGATCTGTACACCGAGCTCAATTCCACTTTGCTCGATATCTATCTCGATATGCGCGAGTCCTTCCCCACTCCAAGGCCACCTCGACGAGAACCGGCCTAGATGGAACTTGATTCTGGCAAGCATTGTATATTCCACAACGTAGCTGGACATAATACAAATGATTTTCGACATCTGCGCGATCTTATCGAAGGACGAGTCAGAAAAGGGGAACTCGCTGAATATGTCAAAGATCGCGCCCCAGCCATGCCGCCGTGACCTTCTGCCCAAGCTCCTCAGGTTGGTTCGCGAGCTCCTAGAAATGGAAAGGACCCTAAGACTAGCACTCGCGGAATTATCATTAATTAGATTCTTTATCTTTTCTTTCGATGTATTTCTTTCAATAACAAGGACGCCTTGATGCTCTGCAATCAATCGCTGTCCCCGTAGAATTTCTTTGTAATAGTTGCTTAGCAGTTATGAACTTTATTTTTGCAAAAGTAGATCATGTTGTAAAATTTCAAAGCCGAGCATGGTTAATGCTCCCCCCGTTCTATGTGGTTAGCGCGAAAGCCCACCACCACTTCAAACACCTACTCCTTCAAGTGAGTGAGGTCACATTTTCTTAAACACGAGTGTGGAGTACGCTCTCTTTCTTTACACCACGAGCGTGCATAGCTCGTTAAACTAACTAACCTAACATGAGTCGAGCATGAGAAACACTTGCCCTAAGCCGAGTATGGTTAATACTCGCCCTATCTAAGCCAAACCAGAGTGGCGTTCGCCACTAAGCTGAGCATGGTTTATGCTCGCCACTAAGCCGAGCATGGTTTACGCTCGCCACCAAGCCGAGCATGGTTTATGCTCGCCACCCTCTAAAGCCAAGTGGAATAAAATGCTCGACCCATCACCCTTCTCCAAACGAGAATGGTTTGTTTTGTATTTGCAGGAACCAATTCTTATGGCAATCGTCATCTCGGCCTTAATACGGTTCCCGATGGTTGTCAGTTTTCTGGTCTTAATACAACACCGGACCGTCGGTTTTCTGGCCTTAATATGGTCTAGCGTGACCATAGCAGCTCGAGCGTTTGTACTTCAGTCCAGATTTCAGAACATACCTCCCTCTGTCGATGAAGATGCATTCTGAGGGGCAAAGTGTTAACCCTCTTTTTGGCAAGAGTCTCAACGAACAAAGTCCAAACGCGCAGTCAAATACAAAGCCGCATTTCAGGAAGCCCAACAGCCAATAATGGGTCCAAAACAGTCACACATCGGTGCACGTCCAGATTCAACAAATAACAGCTCACTCAGGAAAAATAGGCCTCCCAGTTGACCGAGTTTATCGGAGTGAGTCGACCGATTATTTCGGGCCAGCATGGATATCTTCTACAGAGCCAGTCCACCTAATATCCCAACTTCCAAGGAGATAAAGGCGGTCAACCATATGCGGACAAAGCTCTACTTTTGATATGCCTCTTCATGGATGCCACGTCAGCCACAACTTCCGAGGATACTATTTATGAACAGTGGAGTTAGTCTTCCAGCCGCAACTCGAGCCAATGGATTGACTCCACGTGTCCGGCCCTTCCCGAAATGGCTGGACCATTTCACAACACAACAGCCCAAGCTGCATTTTCCACCTATAAATACCTCCAAGATTAAAAAGAAAGACTTCTTTTGGCCAGACGGCTTCTATAAGCTTTTCATCTCTACTCTTCTCTAGAATATCAATCTCTCAAAAGGAAGAAAGGAAGATAATCATTTTCTTTCTTTTCTTCAAACAGAAAAAACATTGTACTTGTAATCAAAAGAAAAAGAAATGATATATAAAGTGGACGTAGGCATTGCCTTTGCCGAACCATTATAAAAATTCTGTGTGTGCTCCCTGTTTTTTTACCTCTTTACTGCATTTTTTATCTTTAGTCGTGTGTTGATCACACGATTGGGGGTTGATCGTCACTAGTGACCAACTTTTGATGTCAACAAGATAAGAGACACTTAATTGTAAATTAAGTAATCAGCAAATGGGGAAAGCCAGAAACCAGTTGAGAAAAGGGGGAAAATATATGAAATATAGGAAGTTGTACTTAATTATAAATCAAGTAATCTGTAAGCTTGGAAGTCTGAAACCCCGTTGATAAGAATGTTTAGGCTTGTCCTAGGGACAAGAGGAAATTATAGCATAGGTTATAATAAATGGGTAGAGAAACCTATTAATGGACCTTAGTTAATGGAACCAATTTAATAAGTAAACAACGATAAGTTGTATTGACAATGTAAAATGGAATTATGATTAAATGGGAAAGAATGAGTAAAACTTATGGAATGAAATAAGTTATATTTAATCATAAATGGTGAGTGACATGTTAATTAGGAAACAAGTGAATTGGATATACTTAATTACATATTGAGTAAAACATGTTAATTTAATGATGAAATCAACAATAAGATAAAAAGGGGTTGTGGATTACAGACCTTGGGCCACAATCTAGAAAATAACATGTGGTGGGCTTATTAATAAACTTAAATGGGTTAAGTTATATGACTGAAATTAATAAGCAAGAGAAACTTGGCAATTTGAATAAGAATTCAATGTGAATGAGAATAACCAAGTTAAAAGGAAACCTGAGGAGGTAAGGCAAGCGCATAAAAGAACGTTTAGACATAGGGTCTAATAACATATTAAAGTGAGGCGCTTGAACCAGTCCGCACGTTTGAGGGTGAATAACCCAACGGGGTAGATCATCATGGTGTTATAAGGCACGAGGGGGAGCGCATATTCATCTGATTGTTCTGACAGCTCCGAAGGACTGGAAGGGGAAGCACGCGACTTCCTAAGGTACATAAGGTGCTCCCAGTAGTCCTCTGTGTGGCAGCAGATGTCTTAGGCTGTTTCCGTAGAGGTTGGGTCTACGCGTAACTACTAGGTGGGTAGGCCTTGGCTGCAGATGTAGTTATGCAGTCAGAATGCTGTGACGAGGTGACACCAGGGTGGTTTGGCGATTGTCTCACGAGGAGGCAGAGGGTCAGGACCAACAATAATAGTAGACCGTCAGACACCCGACATCGGCAGCCAGTGGGATGTGGAAAGACTTGAGCTAAACCCAAGATACCATTTCACCCTTCACTATCGGGGTAAGGGATTGAGCGTAGATGCCACATGGTTGTTTAGATTGTTTGCGTAGGGGCGGTCGCTTAGCTCTTGTAGTCTTTACTAGTTAAGGGATTGGCCGAGGTGGGGCCGTAGCCACCGTGAAAACAGACCCTAGGGATATCTGTATTTGGAGGCCCTTAATGATGGGCCTATACAGGTATGAAAAAGCCCCCGACCGAGTTCCATGTTTCTTGTGTCGCCCTGCCGTGGAACTCGGTGAACATTAGAGGACGTGCGATTGAGGCATCGAGCTACAATTGAAGATACGTATGGTGGACAGTCTAGATACATGCACGTCAGCTCTAGGTGGTGTATCGTAGACTTGAGTGCATTACTCCGGTATGGAGTCTGATTCGAACAAAGGTTGCAGTCCGTACATTTACGTAGCATAGTAATGATAGATATATGCGGAACGTAATATTGTTATCCGTACGTCACTACGACGTATGATGAGGGACTGTGTATATTTTGATAATGTTATGGTAGAGACCGTGAGAGTGGGGTACCATGTGGTGTACCTTAATATTGGGGGTAGCTACGTATATACTATATTAGGTTAATCCACTGGAAAGTAAATGGGTACGACATGTGTGTAAGCCTTGGGTGCTGATAACCCAAGTAACCTAATAAATAAGAAAATTTGATTGAACGGTATACGTAGGATTATCCAAAGTGTATAATTTAAATCCAGTCACCAGAACTTGTGTTCTGACCCCCTCCTCGTAACGTACTCGCAGGTTAGATTTGTGTCAGGGACATGATGGCCTTGGATATAATATGGTAAGGCTATATTTTGATTACATTATATTTTATCCATTCCACTGTGAGATAATTTCTAAGCTCTGACATGTTTTATGTCTCTGTCTTTTATGCAGTATACCAAAGCAAACCAATCCGAGTTTCGATAGATTGGAATTTTGAAAAAAAAATCGGTCTGTCGAAATTGGGGTTGTCACACGTAGGGTGTCACAAATATAGTCTCGCAATTCCTCTTCTCGGGACTCAAACTCACAAAGCTGAATAAGGTGCATCACCTCAAAATCACACCTCTATGCATCTAATATGATCAATAATAGATGGATGAGCCTCCAAACTAAATAGCAATGTGGGTGAATCAGACAAAGAAGCGCGAACACGAATGTCACAATGAGACAAGGTCTCAAGAACACCCCATTCAGCCAACATCATAGAAATAACTGCCTAATGTTTGCAACTCAACGCATCATTTATACGATTAAACTTACCAGAGGTATAATGGATATTCAAATCATAAGCTACAAGAAACTCGAACCAACACTACTGACACATGTTGAGCTAATTCTGGGAGAACGAATACTTAAGCGAGTAATGGTTTTTGAAAGCAGTGAAGTGCTCGCTAAGAAGATAACGATGCCACAATTTCAAAGAAAACACAATAGCTGCAAGCTCAAGATCACGAGTCGCATACCGAATCTCATTCGGCGCAACTAGAGAGAAGCATAAGCTACAACACGATCGCGCTGCATCAACACAACACCAAAACCACAATGACTAGCATCGGCATAAACAACAAGATCCTAGTTCCCTTTAGGAACCACTAAAACAAGAGCATGAGTGAGCAGTTCCTTCAATCGCTGAAAGAAATCTTCGCACTGATCAGACCAATCGAAGCGAACACTCTTATGGCTAAGACGAGTAAGAGAGAGCATGATGCGAGAGAAATTATGAATAAAATGATGATAGTAACCCACCAATCCCCAGAAACTACAAATCTCTGACACATTCTCAGGCTGCTTCCAATGCTAGATGGCCTCGATCTTAGATGGATCGACAGAATTTCCCTCGGCTGAAATGATGTGGCTAAGAAAATGAGCTTGCCTCTCCCAAGAGTGGAATTTAGCTAGTTTGGCTTAAGCTGATGATGGAGGAGTGTACTCAAAACAATTCTCAAATGACTATCATGCTCAACTTCAGATTTAGAATAAAAAAGAATATCATTGATGAAGATTAGCACGAACTTGTCAAGATACTCGCGAAACTCCTGATTCATAAAATCAACAAAGAAGGCTGGGGCATTGGTCAAACCGAACGAAATGATACGCCACTCATAAGAGCCATGACGGGTATGAAAAGAGGGTAGAGGAATGCTATCCTCTTCAACTCATAACTAATGAAACTCAGTGGCGAGTTTCAACTGAGAGAAGACCTTAGCTCCACTCATCAGATCGAACATATCATTGATCCTGGGCAACGGATAACAATTCTTGATGGTAAGATCATTAAGCTTGCGATAGTCGACGCAATGCCTAAGAGAACCATCAGACTTCCTAACAAAGATTATCGGGGCACCCCACGATGAAGAACTAGACTGGATGAATTAATTGGACTTAAACTCGAGAAGCTGCTTCTTGAATTCTTCATTTTCCTTAGTCAACCTCCATGTAGGAGGCCGACTAATAGGATGAGCACCAAGAACCAAATCTATACGGAAATCGATAGCTCGTTTGGATGGCAACCCTGAAACGGGTTTAAAGACACTGGCATAATCATAAAAAACAGTAATGCAAGACACATCATCATCATCATGGTCTCGAGGAAGAGAGAATAAGAATGCCTTGGAATCACAATCAACATCACGAAGAACAAGAGAGAGATGCAAAGGCAAATCAGGATGGCGAAAATACAAAACTCTCTCGACACATAAAATCATGGCCTTGTATCATACGAGCCAGTCCATACCCAATATCATGTCAAATCCAAGCGAAGGAAACATAGGAAGATTTGCACAGAAGGAATAACCACAAATAAAGATCTCAACATCATCACATAAAAAACTAGGAATAGCGAATCCCCCAATAGGATTCGCTGTCTTCAAAGAAGTCACAATGTAAGAAACATCCAAAGAGAGAATATCCATAAGCTCTTTTAATACGAATGAATGTGAAGCACCCGTATTGAATAAGACTCGAATCATGCTATCATGAAATAAAAGAGAACCGTCAAGGATAGAGGGCATACCTCTCTGCTGAGATGAACCGCCACCAGGATCCATCACACTAAGCTTACCTAGCTTGCTGGACCTAAAATCAGAAGAACAAGAAAAGGAAAAATGTCCTTCCTTCTTGCAACAGAGGAAAATGTAAGGTTTAGGACAATCACACACAAAATGGTCACCAGCTCCACAATTGATGTAACCCTGCTTGGCAGGTAGTGCTCCACTAAACTGAAAATCCTGACCCAACAGCTTCCTCTTCTTATCAGGAAAGGATTTAGTTTTATGAAAAGGGTACTTCTTCTTCTCAAAACTCTTACGGACCTCAATCTCATAACCACTTTCCCTCTCATTCTCGATTTCCTCGAGATGATGGGCTGCATAGAACATCTCCTCAAAGGACAACTTAAGTCGCAACATCAATGACTTCTTAAGTTACTTCTTCAAACCAGATACAAACTTGAGATTCTTTTTGTAAGATGTGCTGATATGCTCCAAACTATACTTAGAAAGAGCCCTAAAAGATGATACATACTCAAAAAATATCGATTTTCCTTGCTTAAGATCAAGGAAACGATGTGCCAAAACTTCTTTCTCGAAATCAGGAACAAACTTGAGCTCAAACCGCTCACGAAATTGCTTCCTTTCAAGAGAAGCCTCATAACCTTAGCGATCGATAACTCATACCAATTTAAAGACCGCCCCTGCAAGATACTCGATGCTACAAGGACTCGGTGATGGTCGGAAATCTCCATGCGAGTAAAGAAATGCTTGTAGGTATAGATCCATGCCTGGACCTCCAAAACTGACTCAGAACCAAGGAAAAACTTCCTACCAAGATGGAAGAAGTCGTTGCTCATGCGGGCAAAGGCTGATTTGCGTGGGTGTGAGGAACATGGTAGAGCAGGAGGCTTTGTGCTCCTAATAAGCTCCAACTACTGATCGGTAGATAAGGTCACAGACTCAGGAGGAAAACTACCAACTGGTCTGGTATCCTCAATGGGTTATGGATCGCTGGACGACCTAATCTCCACTTCGGGACCTAGACCACTGGTCGGTCCAGTACCCGTCTGCTGTCTCTTTCCTCGACTAGCCATCAACTGAAAGATAAAATACGATAGGATTAAAATATAGGGGTAAGATATATTCAAGCATTAAATTATAAGAAATACTATGGAATTATAAATCAATTCATTCCTAGACATATTCCCATTCTGTATCTACCCTAAACAAGGACAAGGTCTAAAGGGTATACACCCAAAAGCATGACTCAATTCAATGAAAGGACACGAAGGATTCATTTTACAACACTTATATTGTATCGCCATGTACTGTGTTTGCTCGTATTCTGTTTTGTGTTAATCTCATTATGTTTCGTACTCAACTCTAATACTAAGCTGTGACGCCCCACTCCAAGACCCACGTTAGTAAAGAGAATTTCTAGGAATGTCATCTACTAATGCAGAGAATAAGGCTTGTTAGGAGCAACTATCCATAAGTCTTGTATTAAATAGACATCAAGAGTATTGACAAAACGCACAATTTTTTGTGTGGATACACACTCTTAATTTTTATTCAATACAATACTACGGTAGCCAAAGGCAATTCAGAACAAACATGATTTACCCACACAACATACATCATAGAATAGATGACCCGACATCAGATACATGTACACATAGTATACAACATACAGTGTCGCAAAGTGTGGTATACAACCTCAATATACATAACGAATCCAAAATAAAAACGTACATCATCAGAGTACAGGATCAAATATAATATCTACAACAAATTAGCTGAACTAAGTAGCCCAAAACAATACGATCCGAGGTGGAAGCAAAACATATCTACAATAGTTGGCAATACCTGTAAAAGCTTAGTCTGAACTGAGCAATAACACACGCAGGTCAATCTAGTCAACAGTAGTAGTAATAGGTATAAATATGTACAATAGTTTGAGATACTTATCTTTAACCAAACAATTGGGAAGAATAATTCATAAGGGATTTTAGTAGGACATTCTCATAAATCAGGGGTGTACTTCACAACTCATTTACTAGCGTAAAGCTAGATATAGAATCAAACACATACACAAAGGCTCATTTGTTAATCCAAATGGAATAACCATCCACTCTAAGATCCATATCTCGTTCAAAATACTATCAATTAAATACTGTCTTCCTCCACTCGTAGTTGATGAAAACTAGAAGCCAAATCTAATTGAGAGAATACTAAGCTACACTTAGCTGGTCAAACAGATCATCAATTCTTATCAAATGACATCTATTGTTTAACATCTTTTCATCGAGCATATGACAATCAATGCACATCCTTAATGAGCCATCTGATTAATATTGCAGCTGCTTAGGACAAATAATTTTTTTTTCCTTCTAATTCCACTAACCGCACCTTTAATTCCTTCATATCTGTAGGTGTCATCCGCCTAGGTGGCCTACCGACTGGCTCTGGTCTAGGTGCAAGATCTATTATGAATTCTATAGCTCTCTTTGGTGCCTATAGCTGGTTCAAACACTTCTTCAAACTCCTTAATGATAGGAACTCATCTTCGAACTCCAAATCACCCAATAAAGGAAAATTATATGGACTTGCGCTCTCTACTAGGTCTACAATCCGACTATCACAACTCGGATGTTTCATAAAATACTTCCCTCCTTTGGCAAAATATCCTCACATCATATTGCTTTAACCACTCCATACCCAAGATGATTCTAAAACCCTCAAAATCAAAAATATGTAAACTACAAATGAATGTGTAACCTAGTAAATGAAATTCTAGTTTATTGCATTTCATCCCCAAGGTTGCATATCCTCCTATATGATTAGCTACATTAAAGAAAGTAACTAGGTATGTTGGTACTAATGATAACTTTAACCATGCATTTAGAGATAAATGAATGTGATGCAATATCAAAAAAAAAAATCTTGCTGGTATGCTACGAATCAAAAGGTATCCTTCCAGCATAGATTTTTCCTTTTCTACATCAATGGGTCAAAATTATAAAGGTTCTAAAGCAAGATCTTTCCCTATAGCTACCTCTAGACACTTATTCTTATAATGTCTTGATTTGTTACAACTGCACAATCTCACATATTGCTACCCATTAGCTTTGTTAGCCTTTCTTGACTTACATTCCATTGCAAAATGGCCCTTCTCACCGCACTTAAAGCAAACAACCTCAAATTTCTTCTTCTTAGCATTTCCCACTTCTGAGATTTCTTTCCCTTAAAGAATGTTCTCTTCTTTGCCTGAAAGCTTTGGTTCCCTGTAGGATTTTCATAGTCATGTCACTAATGTCTCTCAAGTATGGCATAATTGCCCTAGAAATCTTTGATCTTATCCCTGGATAAACTTCTTATTCGTTCTACTGGAAGTGTCAATTGTACCATGAGCATAATGAGACAATTCATTGAACTTAGTAGCATATTAAACTATCGACATCTCTCCTTGCACTAATTCAACAAACTTTCTAAGCAACAAGGACCAAGCTACTTCATACACAAATCTAGCTCTAAATATTTACTGGAAGTTAGACCAAGTATTCACTTATTTTTGGTGTTCCACCCGTAATTCCATTCCAAAAGTATAAAGAATTCCCTTGTAGTTGCCTGAAGGTCGGTCTTCTCTTCTGCACATTATTCAAGCCTAAGTCTTCAAAAATCCATTTACAACGTAGTAAATGGTTTTCTTTTTTACTTGCACAACAATTTCTATTCCAAGAAATTGTTTTCCTCCAAGAATATTGTAATCCCTTCTCAGTTTTACATAGTCATTTCTAATTAATGCCATAGGATTAGCTCCTCCAGCAGCAACACTAGCTTCAACTTGCATCATATAAACAAATAACTGGTACATAATCCATATATAAACTAGTAGGGTTGCATCACTCATTCGTATTTCCCCTATGACCTCGATTCGTTCTAACTTATGGTTGGGTATTTCCATTGGTTGTAGTGCTTCCTCCACCAAGATTCACTTTTCCACTCCTTCTCTCTATATCTTACTTTCTTTGATTTACATGCGAACCTTAGTAAGATACCAAACGATGGTCTAGAGTGTGTGGCTAAGAATATACTTATATAATACAATATACAAGTATGTTATTATATCGTTATCCTATACCCTGGTATTTTACTCTGATCTTTCCATTTTAAATTTGAAAATCTTTTTAAGAGAACATTTTTTAAGTTTACATAAACCTATACTCTCACAACAAATTGTAACTCCCGATACTCTATGGCCTAAAGCTAAGAACTATAGATCCTGCAGTCATCTACAATATTAACTATAAATGATAGAAAATAGATTATTGATAAATCATAATATCAAATAACACAGAAAAATGAAACATTTCATAATGACATTTATTGATAAATATTCATTACATTCACATGTGAAACTCGTTTAAATCAAAATATATTTATTACGAGATAATATCTTCAAGAGTGACATATGAAGATGACCCTTAGATTGTCAAAGTCTAATATAGGCAATAAACAACTTTATCTTTATATACAATCAAATAAAAACACATAACGGATATTAAAACTCCTAAAATAGCTAGCTGGAAGCTTATTTGAAGAAGGAAATCTGAAAGATCTTAACTCTTATCAACTCAATTAAGTACCGAAGAGTTCAAGGGAAAAAAACTTTAAATCAGTCAATAAACCGGTGTAAAAAATTAACTCTTGGTATCCAAACTAAATGAATGTCTAGTGAGACCATGCCAATTAACGAAGAGGGTTTCCCTCTCACTAGCATCTAGAATCAAATTAACCAAGCCAATGCCCCTGCTTTTTTGATGTCTAGAAGCATAAAAGTAATAATAATGATGATAACGGTATGTAATAAGCAATAAGATGTAGGTTCCTCATCTCTGTTTTCCTAACTATTTATCTTAACAACTATGAATTGCCATCGTTTTACAAGTACTTGTCTACAAGTTAACCACTTATTAATTAAATTTGAGATCACCCATGATCTTTATAAGTTTATGAAGTAACTCTCTATCAAATAGTGGCTAGCCACCACGCACCCCTCAGTTTTATACTTAGGTTAACTAAGAACCTTTCAAACAATTAGTGTGGGTTATCCATCGCACACCTTAAAGTTTTACCATAGGATGACCATGAACCTGTAGTTTTGTCCTTAGGCAAACTATCAACCTTTCGAATGTTTTTATACTAATTTCTCCACTAAGTGTTAAGTTTAATTAAGGTCTCCCTAATGTTCTCAAACAATTGCGAAAGCCTAACACGGTTCCCTTCCTATTTTAAGTAAATTTCTGGCTTTTGGCATATGAAATTTAAATGATAAAATGAATTCCTACCAGTAGCATCGTAATATGTAACGGAAGAAACTTCACTGTTGTCCCTATTCCTCTCTTGTCTCATTCCTTAGGTATTGAAATCAATATAGTGTCGTTGTGATAGGCAAGGTCCTATCAACTATACTAATAGTCAAATAAGTCAAACTGGATTTGTTGACACTAGTCGTGGTATTAGGTTATAGAGGCAAAGTCCCAAGTGGATTTTTTAAAGCAATTTATTAATGTCTCCCTAATGTCATAACTCATGTCAACATGCATGAAGGTGAAAGCCTAAAAATGGTTTGATGGTTTTGAAAAGATCCTTCTCGACCACAACTTTGTCCTAGGAAGAGTTATAGAAAACAGGTTTGAATGGCCTACTAAGATAGATGCTAGCGCCAAGGATTTTATGGGATAACGGGCCCTCTCGGCAAATATAGTGGCGACAGGGTCAAAGGTGGAGCCTTAATCTTAAGAAAGAAAGTTATAATACAAGTTAGAAAACGAAACCCTTTCGGCATATATCGAACGATATGAAGGCAATGATCTTTGCATCACAATACAAACCATCCTTGACAACAACATCTATGTTGACATGGTACCTTTTCCAACCTTGTTGGGAAGTAAAAGAGGTTGTAGCCTCGAATAGTTAATTAAATAAGGTTTTGGAAAATAGGCCATTTAGATACCATTGAAAGAGCATAGAGATGGAGGCCTCTTATCTTTATTAAAATTATTTTAAAGAAAGCAAACCCTTCAACACTATTAATGGAGTGTTGAGACAAAAGCTTCTGAATTATGAAAATAGAGTTTCAAAAACAAGCCTTTCAGTTCTATTGGAGGGTGTATAGTTAATAACCTCTAAATATGAAAACATGGCTTTAGGAAAGAACAAACCTCATGAGGGGAACCCTTTAGGCTCTGTTGAAAGGTACTGAGGCAATAAGCCTTTATTAATTTCAAAACAACAGCTTAAGGAAAAAGGACCCCTTTCAAATTTGTAGAAGGGTATTAAAAGTATATGGAGGGCTATCTTTTAAAATTGTTTAAGCATATATGTAACGACTTGGAAATTTTGACGTTTAAAAATATGAATTTAATTTAAATCTAGTATTGGAATGAACATTTGTATTTGAGATCTCATCTAAAAATAATAATAATCTAAACTCTAGTTTGATTGAACTTTTTCTTTCTTTTCTAAAGTATTAACAAATTTTCGATATTTAAGTATGAACGGTTAGTGACAATCCAATGTTTTTATAACAACCCAGATTTTCAGAACCAATTTAAATTTTATTTTAAGCTATTTTAAGGAATTTGAGAATATAAATTGGTTATTTTTGCTAAATAAAATTTGAGAATAATTTTAAAATTAGTTTTTATATTTATTTGACTTAAAACAAACTTAGTAAAATTATTAAATTGATTTATAAGCTTTGTTTTTGAAAATTTTAAAAATTCGATTTTTAAATTCATCGCATATCCCTTAAAAGTGAAATTTTGCTAGGAAGCTCAGAATTCGACGAGATAAATTATTTTGGATTCATAATGACAAAACGTTGTTGAGTTCCAAAACACGCATCAAATGGAGTTAGTATGTGGTCGTGCGAAGCAAAACCATTTGTTCAAAAACAAGTAGTCACTTTACAAAGGAACACTATAGAGACGATCTCAGAATTCGATTCTGTTTTCTTTTTCTGGATTCGTATCATCAAATAATGGTTAAATCCAAAAGGGCATAATTTTTGGAGGTTTGCGTTTGGCCGTACAAGAAGAAAAAGTATGCTAAAATCGCATTTTTGGAGCTTATTTGAGCATCTTTGAGAATTTTAACAGAAGGTCGAACTAACTCGGAATTCGACGAAACTTTATTCGTTGGATTCGTCTTGGCGTGTATTATCTCATGTCCGAAATTTGTGGCAATCAGAGATTATTTACAGTCAGGCGATTCGGAGAGAAACGAGCATATAATCACTTTTTCTTCCTTTCTTTCTTCATTATTTCTCATTTCTCTCTTCCTCCTTTTCAAAGAAAATTGGCCTTCTCTTCCCATGGCCGCTACCATCGCTTCCTCCCCCCTCCCCCGCCGCTGTCGGCCAGCCGCCACCCCCTCCTCCTCTTCTCTCTCTCCCCATTCACAAACCCTCACCCTAAAACCCATCTCCACCACCATAGCCGCCTCCTGTGGCCACCACCGCCAGTCACCTCCAGCCGCCACCTGCCACCCGTGCGCTGCCCATCAGGCCTCCACTCCTTCCGTGGGCCCCAGCTCCTACAAAATCTCATTTTTCACAAAATTTCCCATTTGCAAATAGTACCCTCCTCTTCTTTCCTCAATAACTTTCAATCTGTGCATTTCTGGTCGAAACTCCACAAGACCGAAGTTGTTGATCACATTTTTCTCTAAAATTTTTACATATCACAATTGATTTTTGGAGTTCGGAGCTATCTGGAAAACGCGTTTTAACTTTGCAGTTTCAGAGCATTTTAGAGCGTTTTGGGAAGAAAGTCCACTAGGCAAAAGTCGTCCGAAATGACGCGTTTGTGCTACTTACATAGTTTGGTAAAGATTGAAAGTTGTATGTAAATTCTAGAGACAGAGCGACAAATTCGAGTGCAAAAAGCGACAAATGGTGAAAGCGCGACAAGAAATTCTACAATAGAAGAGCCACGACGAATTTTTTTAACTTATGGGTGAGAACTTGCTCACCAAAATATTATTGCTAGGCTACTATGTCATGATTAGTTTAGTTTTGCATTTTAGGTTGCAAGTTTGTAATTGCATCATGTAGTAATTTTGGAGTTTAACACTTGAACTATTCACAAATCATTTACATTAGAAGCGTTGTATGAATATGTGACACTTGAATTTCATACGAGTTGGATGGACACTTGTGGCAGCCTTAAATGACATTTGGTAGTTGACTATTTATTTATTTATAATTATGGTGTGTGCATGCATTGTATGAGAGTGATGATTCATTAAATAATTGTTGTTGGTTGAAAACTCCACATGGGTCTTGGGATGATATTTGACTCACACATCTCCCTTGTGTAAAATTTCAGTTAATCGGTAGATTGACAGAGTTATGTGAGCATCAATTATTTGATTGAAGCTTACATAAAAAAATGCACATTGGATGTCATTTTGGATGTTGATAGTTTTTTGCAACTATTGTTGGGTGTTTATAACGAATGTAATCCATATAAATTTATTTATATGGATATTGGTTGAGATTTTATTCCAATCCGGAATGAACATGAATATTTTTGAAATGGGATATTCAATGAGAATTAGAAGTTGATTTTGATGTTCGATTTTAGATGTACACGAAAATATAAATATATAAAGCCGAGTTTAGTAGAAAACGCTATTTTAACCTGAATGGATTTCTATATCGATTTTATTCATTTTTATAATGAATATCGAGAGGATTGAATTTCAAAATATTACATTTTGAGATCATAACAAAATGCAATGTTCAAGTTTAATTTAAATTGGTAATAGAAATGAAATCATTTTAAAATGGATGTATGAACGTTTTATAAAATACGTTTTTAAATAGAAATCGATGATATATATTTTATATATTTAAATGGTTTGAATAGAACGCGTCTCATGACTGAGGAATGACCTGGAGTTATTGTTTTAAGTTCTCACATCAGTCCCATGACTGACCTGGAGTTTGTTTTTTCCGCCTAAACTCTAGATGCCCATATTTTCTACACGGGCAGCAAGTAGTTTTGGTTTTGCATATTTTTATTTAACAGGATCTTGGTTTACAGCTGGAGCTGTATTCGGAAAGCTTTGTATCCGTGTATTTCTTTCAGTTGTGTTAGTTGATGTATATTCGTTGTGCATTGTATTTATACATTTTTATTTCCGCTGCTATGTAATTTATTATTCTCTGATGATTGTATTTTTTCCGCTGTGTAATATTTATTCATGCTCTGATATTCTTGTAATCTGATGTAAATTGTTGTAATAACAATGAAATGTTCTGTCATTCTTGGTTCCGGTGCATCGTGTTCGTTAAAGGTGGTATCAAAGCTTTGGTTTACAAAGCTGGAGAACAAGACACATTAGAACTGAACGAAAGAATTCATCAGAGATAGAATTAGTAACATTCTATTTAGGAATACTCATTAGAGATAGGATCAGTGGTATCCTAGAATGAGAAACTCATTAGAGATGGGGTTAGTAATGCCCTAGAATGAGTAAAGAGTGGCACATTTATAAGTAACGAATTTGTGACTATATATGTATAATTCAATCTTATAAAATATATATTTTTGAGTATACAAAAGTTGTATATTTAGAAAGATAACAAATCAGTTGATTTTTGTGTGATTGATTGATTTCTTGTTTGATTACTTGTGACGTCTTATTTAAATAAATTTGATGGAATCTTTAGCAATTCTGGGCATTGAACTTAAGGAAACGCTTGTTATTTAATTTAATTGAGTTAAATTAAACTGAGTTGCAAGTTTGGTTAGGATTGGATATATATATATATATATATATATATATATATATATATATATATATGTTGAGCAGGTTAATGGCTTAGCGTTGAGTAGAGAAATAAATTGCGTTCCCGACAAACAGGTGCACCTTAATGAGTTGGTTGCTCCAGTATATTATTTATTATAACTACTATGAGTGATTTAGATGCGTTGTGATGTTTATTCTATGTGAAATTTAAAACATACGCCATAGGATAGTAACAAATAAATTATGGATCACACCGCGTAACATACTACTGAAGATGGCATAACATATCATATTCCATATAAGCATTTGGTGCTTATATGACGAGGTTTGGATTACCATACGAGGAAGATGCTTGTATGGCGAGGACTAAATTACAGGTTGAACTGAGGATTGATTATGGACTTAATAATTTATAATGATAAATTGCAAGATTTAATAACAAATCCTACACAGGTCTTGTGACGACAAAAATACACACGTCATGCCTCTCTTGTTTTAATTTTAGTGCATGGGTATGAAGGGAAGCAGGGCTTATAAAATATTATGGGTGTGCACATTTGTTATGTATGCGATATATATGATTAATTGGGGGCCTAACACGGCCCAATAAAATTTTCAGACCCTCCCCGTATAAAGGAGGTTATGGCGAATTTTTCAGAAATTTAAGGTGTTAGCTAAAGTTCGGAGAAATTTAAAAGTTCTTAGAAACTGAAAGGTCGAAGAACTCAAGCCAGAATGAAAGTTGAGTTGGTTAGTTAAACAACCTTCGGTTCCATTCTTTTTCAAGAACGAAAAAGCTTTAAGTAGGGTTGGTTTAACAACCCGGATTTTTAGAACCAATATAAAATTTTATTTTACGCTATTTTAAGGAATTTGAGAATATAAATTGGCTATTTTTGCTAGATAAAATTTGAGAATAATTTTAAAATTAGTTTTTATATTTTATTTGACATAAAAAAAACTCAGTAAAATTATTAAATTGATTTAAAATATTTGTTTTTGAAAATTTTAAAATTTTTATTTTTATAGACATCGCATAGCCCTTAAAAAGTGAAACTTTGCTAAGAAGTTCAGAATTCGACAAAATAATTTTTTTTGGATTCATAATGACAAATCATTGTTGAGTTCCAAAATGCGCGTTGAATGGGGTTAGTATGTGGTCGTGCGAAGCAAAACCATTTGTTCAAAAACAGGCAGTCACTTTAAAAAAGAACATTACAGAGACGATCTCAGAATTCGATTCCGTTTTTTTTTCTGAAATCGTATCGCCAAATAATGGTTAAATCCAAAAGGCATAGTTTTTGGAGTTTGCATTTGAGCGTACAAGAAGAAAAGGTACGCTAAAATCGCATTTTTGGAGCTTATTTGAGCATCCTTGAGAATTTTAATGGAATGACAAACGAACTCGGAATTCGACGAAACTTAATTCGTTGGATTCGTCTTGGTGTGTATTATCTCGTATCTGAAATTCGCGGCAATCGGAGATCGTTTGCATTTGGGCGATTCGGAGAGAAACGAGCATATAATCACTTTTTCTTCCTTTATCTCTTCATTGTTTCTCACTTCTCTCTTCCTCCTATTCAAAGAAAAAAGGCCTCCTCTTCCCAATGGCTGCTGCCGTTGCTGCCTCTCCCCTCCCCCATCGCCGTCGGCCAGCCGCCAACCCCTCCTCTTCTCTCTCTATCCCTTCACAAACCCTAAAAAACATCTCCACCACCATAGCCGCCCCTATGGCCACCAGCACCACCACCACTCTCCTCTAGCCGCCACCCCTGCGCCGCCCGTCAGGTCTCCACCTCCGTCCATAGGCCCTACCTCCTCCAAAATCTCATTTTTCACAATATTTCCCATTTGCAAATAGCACCCTCCTCTTCTTTCCTCAATAACTTTCAATTCGTGCATTTCTGGCCAAACTCCACAAGACCAAAATTGAAGGTCACGTTTTTCTCTAAAATTTTGACATATCACAATTGAATTTTGGAGTTCGGAGCTGTCCGGAAAACACATTTGAATTTTTCAGTTTTTGAGTGAAGATTCACGATTTTTGGCGAATTGGAGCGTTTTGGGAAGAAAGTCCACTCGGTGAAAGTTGTCCGGAATGACGCGTGTTAGACCAAAATCTAGTACTAACACCCAAATTCAGTGTGAAATCCTCATAGTCACAAATTACATATCACAGAATGCAGAAACAATAAAATAAGAGGAGACACACGATGTTTTTATAGTGGTTCGGCTCAAACCAAACCTATGTCCACTTTATAGTTTCTTAAATCATAAGAAATTACAAGTACAATGCTGTCTTACAATCCGTAAGGCTCATTCACATGCAACATCCTTGTATTTTATGAAGAAGTAGAGAAAAGAGAATGGATTTGTACATGAAATCCTTGTGTTAATCTCGTTTTAGAAGCACAAAGTCCTCGTGTTGTAGCAATGGTGGATGCAGTGAGGAGCAAATGCCCAAAAAGTCCTTTGAAAATTCTTCGAATGGTGTATTTGTAGCTGTAGAGATGCTTCAGGTCGGATGCCACATGGCACACATCCCATTAATTTCGAAATGTAGAGGAGAACGTGGAGAAAACCGTTCCAAATCGTGGTATGCCATGTGGAAATAGATCCGGGTTGATAGGAGGAAATTACTCCTTAAGAATCGATCAAAGAAATGATGCAGATGCAGGTTCGTTCGGGTCCTCCATCCGATCCGAACCGATGACATTTTTCCGATCCAAGCCGTGGTTCGTACTTATTTGTAGTTGTTCGATACGGGTCGGGTCTTCCTACCCCGATCCGAACCGAAGGGTGCCAAGGGATCCAAAGTTGAATTGCTTCTTCCAGGAACGGGATCAAACTGATTCTGATCCAACCCGAGACCTCCGATCCGATCCGGGGTTTTGCCCATGCAGAATTCCAAGTTTTCAAGCTATTACAGGTCTGCGCGCGTCCACGGAAACGGGCGTAACTTCCAAACCGTAAGTCCATTTTAACCAAACAAAATCTCTACCAGAAACTAATTCAGAAGTCTACAAGAGTTATGGGGAAAAGCCCCATAAATGATGTTTTCGGGCCCAAATGAGGTCATCTATTAGGAGTTTTGGACCACTTTATGTTTGTGATGTGACTTCAACCAAATTGCTTCCTGTCCTCTGACGGAGTTTGGTGAAGATTGGAAGCCGCATGCGAATTCTAGAGACGGAGAGGCAAATTCGAGTGCGAAAAGCGACAAACGGTGAAAGCGCGATAAGAAATTTCTACATTAGAAGAGTCACGACGAATTGTTTAGCTTATGGTGAGAACTCGCTCACCAAAATATTATTGCTAGGCTACTATGTCATGATTAGTTTAGTTATGCATTTTAGGTTACAAGTTAGAAATTGCATCATGTAGTTATTTTAGAGTTCAATACTTGAACTATTCACAAATCATTTGCATTAGAAGCGTTGTATGAATATGTGACACTCGCATTTCATACGACGTGGATGGACACTTGTGGCAGCCTTAAATGACATTTGGTAGTTGAGTATTTATTTATTTATGATTACGGTGTGTGCATGCATTGTATGAGAGTGATGATTCATTAAATATTTGTTGTTGGTTGATAAAGCCCCACACGGGTCTTGAGATGATATTTGACTCACACATCTCCCTTGTGTGAAATCTCGGTTAATCGGTAGATTAACGGATTTATGTGAGCATCAGTTATTTGATTGAAGCTTACATAAAAAAATGCACATTGGATGTCATTTTGGATGTTGATAGTCGTTTGCAACTATCGTTGGGTGTTTATGATGAATGTAATCCATATAAATTTATTTATATGGGTATTGGTTCAGATTTTGTTCCAATCCATAATGAACATGAATATTTTTGAAATGGGATATTCAATGAGAATTAGAAGTTGATTTTGATGTCCGATTTTGAATGGGCACGAAAATATAAATATACGAAGTTGAGTTAAGTAGAAAACGTTATTTTAACTCGAATGGATTTCTATATCGATTTTATTCATTTTTATAATGAATATCGAGAGGACTGAATTTCAAAATATTACATTTTAATGATATTATCATTTTGAGATCATAACAAAATGCAATGTTCAAGTTTAATTTAAATTGGTAATGATAGTGAAATCATTTTAAAATGAATGTATGAATGTTTTATAAAATAAAATTTCAAATATAAATTGACGATATATATTATATATATTTAAATTGTTTGAATAGAATGCGTCGTGCAACGACCGTTCGCGAATTTCAACCATTAACTTGAAATGGGCGTAATGGGAGATTTGACCATCAGATTCTCCTAAATCCAGAACTGTTGGGTTCGTATCGAAAAGATCTTTCCAATGAATATATGAGATTTAAATTTGAATGGACGGATTTTAAAATATGTCAAAATCAGTTTTGGAAAAGGTTGATGTAAATGCAGTTCGATGACCGTATATGGAAATTGACTGTAAGGGCCTTATTAAAATAATTAAAAATATGAATAAATTATGCAAAATCATAATAAATGATTTGGAAAGATTTTCTATGAAAAAATCCATATTCAAAAAGATAAAAGATATTTTTATCTGGATGAACTAGTTAATAATTAGAATAATAATCCAGTGGTTTTCAGAAATGGTAAATTGGATTTGGGTTTGTTGTGAATGGTATCTTCATTAATACTGTTCTTAAACCCAGTTATGAATGGAATTAATCTTTTAATTAAGGTTTGGAGAAAGTTTTCCAATTTATTTAATTAAATTGGAATTGAATGGAATTCGACTAATAATAATCGAGATGAGTTTCTGTGAAGGAAGGCATTTACTCTTTATGGAATTTAAAAGGCCTTGCCGTTATTTCACATATAGTATTGGCCGAATATGGAAATTTATATCAATTATAAATTGTTCAGAATTCCATGAAGATTCCATATTAGTGGAAGATGATTTTGGGTTTATTGCAAGCGGTGTTTTAAATGACATTTGTTCTTTAACCCAAGTAAAGGCGAGATAAATTTCCAAAAGTTGAATAATTATTAAATAATGATGTCTTAGGATTAAAACTGAAATAGAGTTTTAATGAATCTTTAATTGGATTTAAACATGAAAAGAGATAATTAAATTTATCAAAATCAAGAAATGATAGAGATGGAGTACTACCAGTTTTACTCCATGTGATAGTTAAATCTTTTATTAGATTTGAAACGGTGAATGCTAATTAAAATTATCGATAACACTACGGGTGTTAAATATGGAGTTCTACCTGTTTTGCTCCATGGAATGAATAGGTTGGGGTTTGGGAATAATAAAACAAATGACTACTTCGATAAGGCTCAATAATCCCGACCAGTTTGATAAACCTTAATTTGGTTTAAGTTGTGAAAAGATAAAATGGAATCTATTGAAAATGATATCAAAGGAAGATTAAACCATAAGTTTAAAAGAATTTATCTTTTATAAAATTTAATGGAATCTTTCCCAAAGATAATGAATATTTGAATAAAAGAATATTCTGGATTGGAATGAGATGTATGTTATTTTTATATATCACATGGTTATAAGATGCGTGAGTTATTCGGAAAGGTCGGGTTTAACCCATTTTGAATAACAGTTATAGAAAGTCGAAGATATTGAATACGGTGCAAGGCCGACAACCTTCACATCGAATGGATTGCTACTAATGCCCTTGATTTGAGTTTCTACCTTAAAGGGATTATAGTGGTAGTTGTCTGGACGTACTTGTTGATTGTTCAGATATGCGAGGGCCTCTCTCCTATATTGGACATATGGGATGAGGAATAAGGTGCCTTCGGTTTCGTTCAGACCCAGAATAGACTTGTAAATGGATTATGTCTGACATTGTATTGTGTGCTATATTCGTTGATCTCTGCTATATATATATATATATATATTTGGTGGTAGAGAATTTATTCTCTTTCTTAACACCCTTCTCCGAGACATACGAGCTTAGAGGTTATATATTGGCAGAAATCAATGGTATGTGTGGACTGACATGTGGCATGCTAAGATGCGAATGGTCAAGGCTTTTGTTGAAAAACAAGGCCTTGTGGATGATGATCAAAGCACAACTTTGAGTAGCATAGCTTTGTCTATAGCATTAGTTCGCGAGCCTTACCCACGGTATGAGTCAAAAACGGGATAGTGACTGCAGGGAGTGCATGCGTTTGTTTCTAGCTAGAAGTGTGTCATGGTATGGAGCCCAGACATTTACTTATATGGATATTGGATTGCGAGGAGCCTCAGATATAGAGCCAACTAAAAGGCTCGAGTGATAGGTCCAACAGGACTGGGAAACGTACTGTTCAGGAATAACCAATCCTCAAAAGTAAGTGAGGACCGGCCCTGAAGATCTAAGGGTTGCCCGTAGGTGTGATCTTGAGACATGTGTTATAGTGTCTCGAATTGGTGAGGACGATCCCTTGCCTCGACTCATAGATTGATTCATTTATATTTGAAGCTGTTTGCAACACTATACACTTATAGTAATATCAAAATGATTTGTTTTAAAGCGTATTAAGCATGTTTGGCTATTATAAGGTAAAACTCTATCCTTTGGTTTGTGTTGCATTGTGTGATGGGACCTGAGTCTTATAATAGCCTCAATTTTTGGAAAGCATTGCATTGTTTACGAATTGTTTTATTTCAGAGTACTCATGGGAGTGAACCCGTTCCGCAACATACGACGTGGTCCCGTGATTTACCTTATTTTAAAATAAAAGTTCAATAACTGTTTTAAGTTTCACACCAATCCAATTACTGACCCAGAGTTTATTGTTTTTGCCTAAACTCTGGGTGGCCATATTTTCCACATGGGAAGCTAGTAGTTTTGGTTTTGCAGATTTCTATTTAACATGATCCTGGTTTACAGCTGGAGCTATATTCGGAAAGCTTTGTATCCGTGTATTTCTTTCAGTTGTGTTAGTTGATGTATTTCCGCTGTGCATTGTATTTATACATTTTTATTTCTAATGCTATGTAATTTATTATTCTCTGATAATTGTATTTTTTCCACTGTGTAATATTTATTTGTGCTCTGATATTTTTGTAATTTGATGTAAACTGTTGTAATAGCAATGAAAAGTTCTATCGTTCTAGGTTTCGGTGCGTCGTGTTCGTTAAACTAGGGGTCCGCCTCAGGGTTATAAGAGATTATAAAAATCCACCTTTAATAAGGCCATAAGTGACCGAGAATGCCACCTTGTTGGGTCTTTACCCTAAAGACACTAATGGGCGATTGACTCGGATATCCACCCCATTGGTTAGATATTTATGTTTATGTGAAATCTTGTGTGCCATGTAGAAATACCTTGACATGTGTAACCTGTTAAAAATATAGGGTATGGACATTAAGCAACATTATATTCCAGTCACACAGAACTATATGTTCTGACCCCCTCTCCTTAACATCTAACAGGTCAGTAGATGGGGTAAAGCCATGGATGAAGTCAAGATTGTAGCCGATGGAGTAGACGAAGTTATTATGATATTATTGGTAGCTATTGATCTACTTCATTTGGAATCTTATGAAAATGAGCTATATGGGCACCTATTGAATAAATGTAACTGTGAGTATGTGTTTCTGTGATTTTGCAATAAATGGTACATCTTATTTTTGGTATTATATTTTCTCTTTCCGATGTGTGATATTTCCATTCAAAGTATATGTTATTGTTATCTGTGCAAATGTAATCCTTATAGGAACCAACGATCCGTTTAGGATAGCTCTAAGTTTCGATGGCCTTCTCTAAGTCAAAATTTAGGCCCACTCCGAGCGGATCGTTACATAAATTCATTTACAACTCAATTTTTCTATATTCAATTCCCCTAATTAAATACAATTTTATTTAACTTAAATTGATTTAAATTTTAATCCTCTTGATTTGCATTTACCACAAGTTAAATTTAAATTCCAGAATTCAAACGCCCAATGTTTATTTCAAATTCATTAGAAATCATATATATATATATATATATCCATTTGCAAATTCAAAACATTTGAATTTTTCTCAAGAAAATTTCCATTAAGGATTTTACAAAGGTAGCAATCCATCACATAGAAACTTTAAAACGAACACCAATGATGTCACGATCATCATAGGAATTATTTTCCAGCAAATGAAGTGAGTTCAGTGCCTTATTACTTTCAAAATCCATTTAAAACGACTTTTTTTCAAATCCTTCAAACTAATTTTATATTACTTTATATACTTCAGAAAATATTTTTTTCCAACTTTCTTGGATTTAAATTCCAATTCTTTGTTTAAATCTAATTTTAGTACATCTCATTTGTATATATTTTCCTTGTACAAATTATATTAGCTTATGTATATAACCATCCAAATTTTTATAATTCTATTTAATTATAGTAATAACAATTAATACATCCATATTCTATAAAAATTTCAAAATTATTCCTTTTATATCAAAATATAATTTTTGGGCAAAAATGTATCATTTACCCATTTTAAAATAATATTATGTCGAATTTCTCTGTTTAAGTGTTTAGAAACTCTTATCGATGTCGTGACATTCCACGAATCGACCAGAATTCACAAACCACTCAATAGACAAACAAACATAATAGAAAAACTTTTTTATATCAACTAACAAATACGCTCTCATAAACATACACTCAAACTCATTCTAGGGTACTCATGACCCTATCTCTAATGAGTAAACCCCATTAAAGCCTAGGTATTCACTCAACCTAAGCTCTAATACCATTGTAACGAACCAGGAGATTTTGGATCCCGAAAATCGACATAAATGTGTTCACTGTATAACATGTCGACTGTTCAAGTATTGAAAATAATAGATCGGTTGGGTTTAAGAAGAAAAAGAGATGGAATAAAAAAAAACATTAGAATCCCGCAATCGCAACGAAATAAAATATAATTAGGGATGACAAGTAGAACCGAGAACCGAAAACCAGAACCGACCCGAAAAGACCCGAACCTGATGGGTCTCGGGTCGGGTCGGGTCTGGGTGATGAAAGATGTAACAACCCAGAAAATCTGAACCAATTAAAAAATTTTAAATTGGTTATTTTAGTGGATTTTAAATATTTAAAATAAACATTTTAAATAATAACGATGAAAATTAAGTTTGAATCGACATTTGAAAATGAATACAATTAATTCTAATTATAAACAAGGTCTGAAATGGCGCGGTAGTTTCAAAATTTGAATTCAAACTTTGACTGACTGTACTGGGTCCAAAACAAAACAGATTTGAGTGAAACCAAAAATATTTAAATCTGTTAGTGAATATCTTTCTAACGAATCTGAAAAATCGAAGTTTCATAGCGGGAAGCAAAAGTAATGGCCAAATGAATTTTTAGAAAGGCGCTATAGAGTTTATATAGCCCGTGAAAATGGCCATTTTGCAAACGACCTCGGAATTCGACGAAACCACTTTTGTTGGATCCGGCATGTTAAATTATTGCTAGGTTTCAAATTTCATAATTTTTAAAGCTAGTATGTGAGCGTGGCAAAGGAAAATGTGTTTGGTCGATTTCTATTAAATTGGGTCGACCAGAAAATGGCCATTTTGCAAACGACCTCAGAATTCGACGAAACCACTTTTGTTGGATCCGGGATGTTGAATAATTGCTAGGTTTCAAATTTCATAGTCTTTGAAATTAATATGTGAGTGTGGCAAAGGAAAACGTGTTTTGGTCAATTATAGTTAAATTGGATCGACCAGAAATGGGCCATTTTTCAAACGGTCTCAGAATTCAACGAAACTAGTTTTGTTGGGAGCGTATCGTCAAAACATAGCTAGATTTATTTTTCTGGAATTTTTAGAATCAGTATGTGACCCCGGCAAATTGAAATGTCCGTTCAAATCAAATATTGAATGTTTTATATTTTAATTTGAATGAAAACTGACTAAAACATTCGAACGGGCCTTCGAAACATATCCCATTGTGTTTGGAATGAGGGTATTTATCTAGAGACGATAGTCGTTGGGTTTGGATTGGTGTTCGTGTGGGACAAGGGGTATTTTTGAGAATTTAAAATTATAAAATTAAATAAAAAAATTCTATTGGCCATCATATTTCTTCTTCCCCGAAAGCTCCAGATCGAACGGCGGCTCCTTTTTAAAACTTCTCTCCTCCCTTTCTCCTTCCACACTCAACGAAACCCACCAACCCAGTTAAGGATTTTGAAGAGGGTCTCAAAAGCTTCAAATCCGTGTAAGTTTCACCCTCCACCATCAAGTATTTCGTGAGATCCGCTCCCTTAAAGTCTCGTCGTACATCGCCAAATTCCGTCATCACTAGGGGTGCGAGTTCGCCATCGTTCAGGGCGCCAGTGCGCCTCTTCAAGCTCGTCGACTGGCTTATCCTGATCTGCATATCGTGCTTCGGATTAAGAGAAAAGATCAAGCCTAGTTTTGAAGATTTAAAAGAAGGTAACGACTGATTTTATTTTAAACTATATTATAGCACCTTAAAGCGCTACGGTTTTTGATTTCACTGTAAAAATCATATCTTTTTTGTTTGTTGACAAAATTCAGTGAAACAAGAGACAGTGGACTCGTGTGGACATCTTCTACATTCTAGAAGAGACCGCATATTTTTCTGAGCCTTCTGCTATTTTTGGTGGAGTGGAACCCAATGTGAGATTTCTAAATTATAAACGATATGGAAAACGACGATGTATAAATTACATAGTCGATGTATGAGTTATATAAGCGTTGTACACCTCTTGTATAAGCGTTGTATAAGTTGTACGTTCGATATATAAGTTATATACGCGTTGTAAAAATTATATATGTGTTGAAATAGAAGTGAAATGTTCATATAAATATACATATAAATATATATATACACACACACGCCCCTCTTCCACAAACCATGGACGATATTTATTGGTTGTGATTGGTGTGAAAATTGGTTGATTACGAGTGGTTGATTAGTATTGTTTGTGGTTGAAATTGATTGATTGTGGTTGAAAAATACCCGTTTGTGGTTGAGAATTATTTGGTTGAAACCACATAGGATTAGTTTGTGGAAAAGAAAGAAAAAAAATATACATGCCACCTGCGTGCGAACTAGATGCATGAAATCCCCATTGTCAAAAGCTGCGAGGCTTTAAGGTAGAGTGAGGAGCCGTACTAGGGGCGGCCCCGGTTTTAACTACCATACCGTTACGCTGCCAAAATTTTGAATAATATTCATGTGTTAGAATTATTTTCAATTGTTGAAACTATATTCGTGTGTTGAATAGAAATTCATGTGTCGAACGACATTCGTGTTTTGAAATAAATTGTTTTGCAATAAAAATCACATTTTTATTATATATATAAACTATAGAAAACATTCATGTGTTGAATAGAAATTCATTCGTTGAATAGAAATTCATGTGTTGAATGGTATTCGTGTTTTAAATAAACTGTTTTAAATATAAAAATCACATTTTTATTGTATATATATAAACTATAGAAAACATTCATGTGTTGAATAGAAATTCATTAGTTGAATAGAAACTCATGTGTTGAATGGTAGTCGTGTTTTGAAATAAATTGTTTTATAATAAAAATCATATTTTTATCATCTACATGAACTATATAAAATAGTCGTGTTTTGAAATAAATTGTTTTACAATAAAAATCACATTTTTATTATATCAATGAATTGTTAGAAATAGTGAAGTGTTGAAATAGAAGTCAGTTGGATAAAAATATCATTTTTATCGAAGGTATGAAAAGTATATGGTTTTGAAATCGAAGAATAGATTATATTTATATATATATATAAATATAATTTAAACGAATCGAATAACGAAGCTGCAGTTCGTGTTTTGAAACCGTGATTTCAAACGATTAGTGCGGGAGATCCGACCATCGAATTTTCCCGAAACCGAAACCGTTGGGTTCGCTTTGGAAATATCTTTCCAATGGCACTAACTTTGTAAAAATCCAACGGTTGGATTATCTGGAATGTTTAATTCAAATCTGAAGAAAAAACAGTGGCAGAATCGATTATATATATATATATAATTAAATTAAATCAAATAACGACACTGCAGTTCGTATTTTGAAATCGAAACTTCAAACGATTGTATCGGGAGATCCGACCGTCGGATTTTCCCAAAACTGGAACCGTTGGATTCATTTTGAAAAGATCTTTCTAATGATGTAAATTTTGTGAAGATCCAACAGTTAGATTTTCAGATATGTGTAAATCAAATCTAAAGAAAAACATCGCCACGGCCGCGTTATGGCCCGAAGCGTCGTTTGAATAAATTGGCAATTTTAAAATAAATAAAAATAGCGATAAATCGTTATAAAATATTATAAACGATATGGAATGTGAAATTTAGAAACTAGCTGAAGGTAGGCTAATTCGAATGGTTTCCTGGGTTTTGATTTGATGTTGGTTTCAGTCTTCGGGGTTAATATTTGGGAAATCATTCTCTTACTGATTTACGGTTAGTGACTAATGAATTAGAATAAGGCGTATGTGTGTTTGTGTAACACTTGTTTATTATATATGCGAGTTGCTCAGTAAGACCGGGTGTATCCCATTCTGAATAACTGAATCGACGATAAGAAATTGAAGATGAAGACGATGGTTGAAGACCGGAGATCTTCACCTCGTTTGGATGGTAACTGATGTCCTGATTGGGAGGCATCCCGAAATATGGATAATGAGTGGTGATTGTCCAGACGTACGTGGAGATCGATGGGTATGCGAGGTATATAGTATCTCCGGTTTCGTTCAGACCCAGAACGGACTTGCAAATGGACTGTGTGACTGACATTGGAATTCATTCGGTGTGATTGATAACCATCAGTTGCATGGTGTGAATTGCCTATGTGAAATGCTAAGATGCAGTGATCAAGGCTTCTATTGAAAAGCAAAGTCTTGTGGTTGATGATCAAAGCACCGCCTGTGTGGCGTAGCTTTGTGTATAACGTGAATTCGCGACCCTCACACCACGGTATGAAACAGAAACGGGAGAGGACCTCAGGGAGGGCATGCATTTCCTTTCTAGCTAAAGGTGGTGTCAGTGCTTGAACTGGCTGACATTTATATTATTTTCACCTATGTGGTTGTTGCTGTTGCGAGGCGCCTCAGATATATCAGTCGATCTGGGACCGATGGAGTCATTCGTTGGCTCATTTACGCCCCAAAGGGCGAGGAAACGTAGTGTTCAGGCATTTTAATCCACATCGGTGGACCGACCCTGACGATCCAAGGGTCACTCAAGCTCTGATCCTGAGACATGGGAAAGATTGTCTCGAAGTCGGTAAGGACTATCTTTTGCCTTGGTTCATGACGGAAATCCAATTTCCAAATACGACATCGTGCGGTTTTGATTGTATTCCTATATATGGCGACATAGTGGTATGGGGCATTAATGCCGTCTATGATTGATACTTATGATTTGAAATTGTTTTTGAAACATATAAACACTAGTAATAATATCAAATGCTTTTGTTTTACTCGTATCAAACATATTTTGGCCATTATAAGGTAAAAACTCTATCCTCCGGTTTGCATTGCATTGTGTGATGGGAACTGAGTCTTATAATGGCTTCATTTTTATAAAAAGCATTGCGATGTTTAAAAGAATTTTTTTTTTAAAACACTGGCAATCCGATGGAGTAAACCCGTTCCACGAAAGTGTCGTGGTCCTGTGATTAGCCATATTTTAAATGTGTTGAGTAGATTTCTCATACCAGTCCCATGACTGACTCGTAGTTTGTTTCACTTGCAAACTCGGGTGCCCCTTTTTCTACACGGGCAGCCTTGTATTTAGGTTAACAGGCTTTGTCTAGATAGCTGGAGATGAAGATGGATTCTATCATTTATCTCTTTTTATGTTGTTCAGCTCCTATTGTACATATTATGTTTGTTTTTCGCTGTAGACATTTATGTATAGCTGAACTGTATTTGTACTAAGTATGATCCTATATACTGTGTAACTCTGATGATTACGTTTATCCAGTATATTCTATTGTGCATTATCTGGTGTATTTATTTATTTCTGTTCTTCTATTATCTGTTTCTGTGTTATATTCCAAAGATTACCCTTAACACCGTCGTATGGGGTTTTGGGGTCGTCACAAAAGATGCAATGAAGACCCGATAAAACCCAACTCGACCTGAAAGACCCGACCAAGAAACATTGAAATATATGTAATTTTAGTGTTATTTCCCACGCGGACTCGACCCGAAGGTCGGGTCGGTCCAGATTTTGGAAATGTATAGTTTAGATCCGACAAAACCCGACCCGCCTAGACCTGAGACCCGTCGGGTCGGGTCCGAGTCTAGCGGGTCGGGTCCGAGTCTAGCGGGTCGGGTCTAATTTCCACCCCTAAATATAATATATAACAACTTTTAAAATACAGAATGGTAACTTTATATATATATACCATCATCAGAGTACAAAACAGTGAAGTCTCCTATACCTAGTTCCTCCAAGTGCATCCGTAAGGACCTGAACTACTTGACTGCCCGTACAAATTTTGGAACCCAAGAGTGTTAGGGAAAATAGAACAAAATAAACTCTAGCTCAGTCATGGGACTGGTGTGAGTAAACTCCAAGCAGCTTGCTTAACTTTGGAAATTCTTTTAAAAGAATGGAACTCTCATAAGACACGACCACACATAAACATGGCATGTTTTTTTTTTACCTTATAATAACAAAATCACTTTTATATATCAAATCCAGTGAAATTATAATAATGGCTATCAAATCACAAATAATATAAGAATATAGCTGAAATACTTGCATCACATGTTTCGACATTACATCTAAAACCATATGGCTCGTATTGGAGTTTGGATTTCCAGCATGACTAGGTATGGAACCACCTTCAGATCAGTGTCCTCTAGAGATAAAACACTAGGGTTCAACAAAAAATATCTTGCAACCCGGCAACACATAATTAACCACTCATTCAACTTGAGTACACCGAATATATCATCACCACGGTTGTTGGCCTTCCAACTGTTATCATTTCGAACCATACAAAAAGGGACAGTTTATTTCTCTAGATTAGGTGATGATATACCATAATAGGTAAGACCCACATAGCCGTGCTACATGCCTGATTTCAGTCATTTCCTAGTTGACAAGGCCAGAGGCTACGATTAACTTTTTGAAAGATCACATTCAAACTTTCCATGTTGTCAGATCCGCAAATCACTAATTGATTTGCAAAAATATACTCTAGGTGTTAAGGTAGAAGAAGTTGTATTCTTTGCCACCATACTCGGAATATTTGTAAAAATCAACGTACATGATTATTGGAAATACTCTGTCAGACATTCGTCCATACAAGTTCGTTATGGGACTGAACGAAACCGTAGACACTATTTCCTATTAATCCATCTTAGGCAATTTCTACAAGAACTAACAGAAACAACCCTTTTAATTTACTACATCTTCAATTATCTTCAATATAATATAATTTGCAATACTTATGCCTATGCGAAGTGGTTTTCAGATAATAGATCTGATCCCAGTCTCTCTGTACTGACAACAATAATATTAAATTGGCCAATACTTAAGTAGTCGGTTTTTTTAATTATCAAAGAAACAATAATCAACCAAACTTTCATTTCAGTATTTAACCAAGCAACATTGAGCCCCTTTTTAATTAATATCTAATTAATTAAACCATTTCTCAAATTTCATTATCAATATCTTTACCCAAATATTCATTAACCATTTTCGCCTCTTACAATACTTGAAAATATTTCCATATTTCATAAAACCCTTTATTTTCTATTGATAGAAAAAAAAATTCTCTTATTACAGTTTGAAAACATTTCCATTTACTTATCTCTTTCACGAAACCATTCATTTTCTACACTTAGAAAATATATACTACTATATTACCAAACCATACTTACATAGGCTAAAACGAATGTTGTGTAAAATATGGTTACGACAACCTAAAATACTGCATATTTAGCTAACTATATCTTAATATCGATCTTTAATACTGAATCCCTTTTATTTATTAGTTAATAATGAAATCATCAAGTTAGGGTGTAATTACCACTCAGAACTTGATTGAATTACATTCTTAACTTCAAAATGGTCAAAGATTCCCTATCTCGAATAATCAACTTCATATATAGTCTATATGTTAAAACCTTATATTCAGCTTGAACCATTTCCTTTTTGAAAATCATTTACTACAACAAAAATGTTATAGTCCACGCTTTTCTATTACTCGAAAAACTTCTATTACAACAATAAATGTTGAAATATATGTTTTCAATACTGAATTTCATTTCAATTACCTTAACAAAACCATTTCTAACTATTTTGAAATATCATTTCAAAAATATCAACTAGCTAATTATCCACTTTTAAAAACGTGTATACATTTCACTTTCTAGTATCCCAAGAATAAATTATCAAAAATAATTTTGATTTCACCTTTATAAACCCTTATTATAATCCACCTTATTATTTAATAGAGTTCCATTATAAAATTTCTTAAATAAGAAAAATTCCTGTTTTGGCTCGATTACCCAGATTCATAAGTTTATTTTTCATGAATTCTCTTTGCACAAACTCCATAGTTTGCTTGCAAAGCAGACCATTTTAACATTTATAAGAATGCCACCAATTCCCATTTATTTCTATAAAACTTCTAATTGTAAAATTCTTTCACTCATGAAATTCCATTGTAAGTTCACATTTTATCAAAACCCATTTAAGTCCCAAAATTACCTGTAATTTGGTTTTAACTTCATATTGATTTCAAATCTATTTATAGAATATTGGTTCATAAACCAATAATACACTTGCCCAATTTCCATTGTTTATTTATAAAAATATATTATAAACCTTGTTTATAAATCAATTTGCTTCCTTACCCTTCCATTTATACTTAAATATTCAATGTCTCTCTTTAAAATTATTTCAAATTCCATAAATTTTATAATATTTAAAAGCACCTGTTAATTGATTTCTACTAAACATTCCTTATTTAAAAATTCAAAATTTAGATAATATTATATTATTAAATTACATAGGAATTATTTCTCTACCTTTAAATGTTGAAATAATAGCTTCTTAAAATATTTAAAATTTAAATTATAGTTATACTAAAAACAATTCAAATATCCTTTCTAAAAATAAATCATTTTGTGAATTTCGACAAAGTCGATTTCCAGTTATAAATCCTTTTGAATTTATCACCATTCCATTTACATTCCATATATCAGAAAAAAATTCATTGTTTCTTTTCGATTCGATTACAAAATCCTTTTAAAATTAACACTGGAGTTTATATTCCCAAAGTATCCAATGCTAATTATTTCACCTCATCTAAAAAATCTTTATAAATTTAACTCCTTGTTTCAAAAACATGTTTATTATTTCCAAGTCCATTTGAGATTCAACTTCTATTTGGAAAAATAAAATTCCCTTTTAAATTATTATATATATATATATCAAATTCCTGTTATCTTCGAATATATACATTATGGTATTCAAACACCAATATAGGGTCCAATGTTATTCAAACATCCGAATATACACAATAATCTATCACAGATAATAACAATACATATGAAAATAAATAATATAATTATTGAGGAATCCAGTTGAATCCCTTGAACCTGTTTTCCCTGCATTCACAAATGTTAATCAACATAAATAATACCAATCCCGCTCCAATGCGAGATACCGCGGTATAAAGGGTCATCAGCTATTATGCGAGGGCGTATAGGGTCTCATCTGCTAAAACTTGGAGGAATATCCAACTACCAATCCTGGATATTGCTACTATATATATATAATAGTAATAATTGATAATTTTATCAATGCATCCGAACAACCAACAATTATTTTTAACTAATAAAAATAATTCTAAATATAAAATCTAAGTGAGATTTACTCACCGTGATTTTTATTGGCAACTCATTCTGACTTTAAATAAAGAATCCAAAACGACATCAAAAATCCAAAACTAACTCTACTTGCATCCAAATCAGGTCCAAGACGTAGAATATGGTCATACAAATTTAACACAACAAAACGCAGCTGATTTGGACCTAAATTAAACAAGTTATCCCTTTTTAAATTTTATACAAATTAAATCTTAAATTAGAATTCACAATTAAAATAATTACCCTTGATCTCACCTAATCAGATCCCCTAATGGTTATATCAACACATCTAAATCCCAATTATTAAGTCGCGTCTTTATCTTCCCAGGCAAAGCAAAAATCGTGAACTTGATCTGAAACTCAACATCCTCTCCGACAATCGAACTATCTCCACTCCTCTTAGGACCCACTAGAGCAAACCACCTCTGTCTTCTACCCTCTGCTCGACAACTACCTCGCAGCACTTTGCGACTCCTTTCACTCGTCGCCTACAGGTGAAGCATTCACCCCTATATATTGAAGCTCTCCAAACCTCCCTCTCCAACCGTGTCTTACCACCAACAACTCGCCTACACTCTCACAACCAATTCTGGCCTCACCAATTGTCGCCTCCAGTGAACCCTAGGCATACACTATATAAAATTCGACCCTAAGACATAGGCATCGCACCCTACAAATCATATACTAGATTGATGCTCTTAAGAAGAGGACTTTAATGAATCAAAGATTGATAAATTCTTTGAGTTTTCATTTTATTATGATTTTTCGAAATAATTAGGAAGTGGCAGCTGTTTTGGTTATTGATTGAGGAATTAAGGGATTTGAGGGATTGAATATAATATATAGGAGAGATATTTTAATTTTGTATTTAATTATATTCGTGTGTAATCTTTGTTCGAACGTTTTTATTTCTTACGATTACATACGAAATCCAATCGCCATGAAAATTGGCATCATATTATAATTCAACATTCCGGACCCAAATGAAACAGATTTCATCGAATTTCGATACGATTTGAAAATAAAACACTATTTTAAATCTTAAATCATTAGTCGATATGCATTTAAATTGCGCATTCTCACATAATAACTCTGATTGACATGAAAATTGAAACCTAGCAATAATTAACTATTATGGTTTTAATAAAATTGGTTTCGTTGAAATCCATGGTCATTTGAAAAATGGCTATTTCAACACGTCAATTAAATCGATGATTTCAATAGTGAATGAAATCATTTAAATTTCCATTTTAAAAACTTTACTAACTTAATTCTAATTCAACTAGAATTTATATTAATTATTAGAAGTATAAATAATTGTTTCATTCATTTCTAATCGTGAATTCAACTATTTCTTGTTCCTGTATTACGATGATTCGATATATTCAAAATTAAATTGTATTTTACTCGACAAACTCCATATTAAAAATCCATTTATATCTCCAATTCAACATTTAAAACAAATTTAAATGTTCAAAATTAAACGATTGAAAATCTAGGTCGTTACATTTCCCGTATGCCAAATGATAGCCAAAGTCCAAAAATGCTAACCTAAAGCAACCCGTACTCATACCATGAGAGGGGGTATTTGTAGGTGAAGCTTTTGGGCATTAGCCCAAAATTCGTATCCAAGGAGGATATGAAATTCGTGTCCCCAGGAATAAGCCAAGAAATCGAGTTCCTCTTCAAAATTTCGAATCTTGAACCACATGCCAAAAATCAGTGATCGGCATGTGTAGATCATCCAGAAAACAGCGAGCCACGCGTACCTAGCAAGTCTGCCGAATTACCAAGTCAATCTTCAAATCTTGAGCCATTTCCAAATTCGAATCTCAAAAACTTATGCCAAACCAAAGAAAACATGTGCCCACACCGGTGCTGTAATGTCCCATATTGTATCGATATTATAATTAATTAATTAAATTATTTAAATAGTGATATAGAGATTTAGACAGTTGTTTAATTAAATTTTATGGAATATTTAATTAATATAATAATTAAATAATGTATTTAATTACAAAATAGTAGGAAATAGTGGAATTCACTAATATTGTGTGAATTGGATTATTTAAAATATATAGTTCAGTTTAGAGTTGAATTATATGAACAAATATATTCTATAAACAACAGTTGAACGTATAATTATATTTTAATTATAATCGAGCTCGAAATGGCACGATAGTTCGCTATTTGGCGATTCGAACTTTAAACGAATATACAAAATCCGTTTTAAGCCGAAATTCTGTGAAACAAGAAACATTCGGAGCTGGTGAAATATATTTTTCTAGTGGTAGAGATAAATCAGGATTTCACTGTGTAGATTTTGAGTTATGTCCAAATCAAATTTTAAAATAGTCGCTATGGAATTCCTTTATAATTTATAGCGATATATAAAAGGAATTTCATTATAAATCGAATATCGATTAATCAGGATTCGAAATATCGAGTTAGAAATTCATATAGGAATATTCTGGAGATGTATGGTATTTTATTGTGAATACATACGATAATTTAAATTTAAATTTATTTATATTTAATTTAATTATTTTTAAATATATTTATATTTAAAAAGGGTTTATTTAGAGCTTTAAAAATAGCCAGTTTTGCAAACGACCTCCGTTTTCGACGAAACTAATTTTGTACGATCCGTAATATTAAATTATTTTTAGATTTCAAGTTTCGTGATCTTTAGAGTCAGTATGTGGCTGTACGGATTTTTAATGTGAAAAACTGTTAGAATTTTGACGGTTAAAAATACTTTGTGTGAGCAAACGGAGTTGGAATTCGACGAAACAAGTTTCGTTGGGTCCGTAAATGTCAAACTCTAGTTGTAGGTCCATTTTTATGATTTTTGGATATTGTATGTGATTTTAAGAATTTTTAATCGACAAATACAAAGAGCCGTAATAATATAAATTAATATAAAAAATGAAGCTTACTTTGTAAGCTAATGTATATGCTATAAAATACCCTTAACTTTTTTTTAACCTAAATCAAAATTCTCCACGGTCAAAAACTTGCGTCGCGTCCTGTTCTTCTTCAAACCGAAACTCTTACCTTCAAAAAAAGAAATCAATTCAAATAAAACCTCTAAAATCATGAAATCCATGTAATTGCAATCGTCATAACCTCCTCTTCAACCTCGCGTACAATTCTTAGTTCGACGCAGCGTTTGTTCGCTGTTTTCATAACACAGCACATTCTAGGGTTAGCTTAATTCGAGAATATCGGCGTTGTTTGCGAATTTAAATTTTGGATTCAGGTTGAGGGTGATGAGTAGTGGCTTGTAGCAAACTTTTGCGGTTTTTGGCATGAAAAGTTGTCGATGTTTGTCACTGTGTTGCGCGACCTTGTTGGTCGACGAGTTCAAGAAAGCCTGTGCGAGCCTTGAGAAATGGGGATGGAATTGAAGAAGAGTGGAAGAGAAGTTTGGTGGTGTCATTTTTTTGGAGTTCGGTTGACCAAAGGAGTGGGGTGGGAAGGAATGATCGGCTATGGTGTTCGTCAACAGAGAGCTGCGAGATTTTAGTTTTTGAGGAAGAAGGGGTATCGGGTACAACCCATATGCGTAGTGGGCTGAATTCAAAGGGGTAAGCCCAATGTGAGAAAAAGGGAATTTAACCAAGTTTTAAATTAACAATTTATTTAATTGTGTACAAACTTGTATAAGATATAACTTTGTCATACGTGGTCCAAATTCAGCAAAACAGGGTCCATTACAATCGTATCGACGGATACTATACAATGCAACTGGTCTGGAGTGATTTGGAACTAGTCTCAAATTATGACAGAATTTAACGTCTGATCTGAATCGAGAATCGGTTATCGTTATGTAATGATTACTGGCCAATATGAGTAAAACTCACCAACTCTATCAGTTATATTTTTATAACGTATTTTTAGAACTGATAAATGATGATTGATTGCTGTGTGTTGACTGTTTGGTTGAACTGCTAATTGATTGGTTGAAAATATCGATATAGTTATATATATATCGTTAATCAAATATTGATTCTGTTTATCAGAATATTTCATATTGAAATGAAATTTGATGTGAATTATATTGTGTAACATCTATTTATGCAGGGAGACAGGTCGGAGGAATCCAACTGGATTCCTCAACATTTACTTTTACAGTTTTTTATATATTGAAATATATGATGTGATATAAAATCTTTGTTTATTACGTGTGTTGAATGATATCGATCATTGTTATTTGGGTGTTTTAAATACCGTAAGAAATACTGGGATATAGAAAAGGGGATTTTCAAAGTGTATTTTGAAAATAAATTATTTATATAAAATCAATGGATTTTAGATATAAAAGGAAAAGGATTTTATAAAAGAAAATAATTATAAAATCAAAGGATTTTATAAAAAGAAATATTTATTTGTAAAATAAATAGAATTGAAAAGAAATGTTTATTTGTTAAATAAATAGAATTGAAAAGAAATATTTATTTGTTAAATAAATAAAATTGAAAAGAAATATTTATTTGTTAAATAAATAGAATTGAAAAGAAATATTTATTTGTTAAATAAATAGAATTAAAAGAAATATTTATTAGTTAAACAAATAGAAATGAAAAGGAAATATTTGTTGAACAAATAAAATTGAAAAAAGAAATATTTATTTAGAAAATAAATAGGATTATAAAAGGAAGTTGACAAGATATAAAAGAGTTATGAGAAGATTGTTTAAAGTGGATAGTAAATAGAGTTTATCAAATTAGAGATAATCGAATATAGTTTATTCGAAAGGAGTTATCGAATAGTTATTCGAAAGAGAGATTATCGAATATAATTTGAAAAGGAGTTATCGAATATAGTTAATTCGAAAAGGAGTTATCGAATATTGTTTATTCAAAAGGAGTTATCGAATATAATTCGAAAGGAGTTAATAGAATATAGTTTATTCGAAAAGGAGTTAATCCAATAGAGTAAATCGAATATAGTTCATTCGAAAAGGAGTTAATCCAATAGAGTAAATAGAACATAGTTTATTCGAAAGGAGTTAATCGAATATAGTTTATTCGAAAGGAGTTAATCGAATATAGTTTATTTGAAAGGAGTTAATCGAATAGAGTTAATTGATTAGAGTTAATCGAATAGGAGTTAATCAATTAGAGTTAATTGAATAGGAGTTAATCAATTAGAGTTAATTGAATAAAGTTAATCAAATATAGTTATTCGAAAGGAGTTTATCGAATATAGTTTATTCGCCAATGAGTTAATCGAATAGGTTTATTCGAAAGAGAGATTATCGAATATGGTTTATTCGAAGGAAAGACTTATTGAATAGAGTTATTCAAAAAAGAGTTATTGTGACGACAAGGAATTTCGCTCGATCCGAATCAGTCGCTAGACCGACCAAGACCATTCAAAACGCCCGATCGTTTTGAGAACACGAAGAACCCAAACCGAAGAACATTTCATTGTATATAACAACAATTCCATCAGATTACAAGAATATACAGAGTATGAATAAATATTACACAGAAATATCAGAGATTTAAACTACATTTAAATACATCGCAGCGGAAAAATAATACAATACACAACTAGAAGTAATACACGGATACAGAGCTTTCCGGGTATCGTTCCAGATTTAAATCAGGATCCTGTGAATATAAATCTGCAAAACCAAAACTACTAGCTGCCCGTGTCAAAATAAGGGCACCCAGAGTTTAGGTTAAAACAATAAACTCCAGGTTAGTCATGGGACTGGTGTGAGAAATAAAACAGTTATTAATCTTTATTTTAAAGTTAGGTAAATCAAGTGACCACGCCGTATAACATAGAAACGGTTTCCTTCCAAGAATACCAGTGCATAAAACAATAGCGCAATGCTAAATAAATAACAATGAAGCTATTATAAGACCCAGGTCCCATCACACAATGCAACACAAACCAGAGGATAGGGTTTTACCTTATAATAGCCAAAGAATGCTTGATACGTCAAAACAAATCTTTTATTATTGCTATAAGTGAAGAAATCAGTTTCAAATCATAAGTATCAATCATAGGCGGCATGAATGCCCCATACCACTATGTCGCCATATATAGGTTATACAATCAAAATCGCAAAGTCATGTATTTGGAAATTGGATTTCCATCTGTGAACCGAGGCCAGGGATCGTCCTCCACCGATTCGAGACAATTTGGCCTACCATGTCTCAGGACCCAGACTCAGGTGGGCCCTTGGATCGTCAGGGCCGGTCCACCGATGTGGATTAAAATGCCTGAAAACTGAATTTCCCCACCCTATGGGGCATAAATGAGCCAACGAATGACTCCATCGGCTTCACATAGTCACCGATAAATCCGGGGCGTCTCACAACAGCAACAACCACATAAGTCAAACTCGTCAGGGCGTATAAAACCACTGACGCCACTTCTAGCTAGAAAGAAACGCATGCCCTCCCTGAAGTTCTTCTCCCGTTTTTGGTTCACACCGGGGTGTGAGGCTCGCGAATCCACGTTACACAAAGCTGTGCCACACAGGCTGTGCTTTGATCATCACCTAAAAGACTTTGCTTTTCAACAGAAGCCTTGATCAATTGCCACTTAGGCATGCCACACAGGCAATTCACTCCATGCGTTTGATATCCATCAATATATAACCTCTGAGCTCGTACGTCTCAGAGAAGGGCGTTAAGCAAGAAAATAAATTCTCCGCCGCCAAACAGATATATCTTTAATAGAAATCAATCACACAGAATAAAATCCAATGTTAGACACATAGTCCAGTTACAAGTTCGTTCTGGGTTTGAACGAAACCGGAGGCACCTAGTACCCCGCATATCCATCGATCTCCAAGTACGTCTGGACGATCACTAACTGATTCCCTCCTCTTGGGTGTACGGCCCAATCAAGATCATCAGTAATTATCCAAATGACGTGAAGACCTCCGGTCTTCAACCACCGTCTTCATCTTCAACACCACGTCGAATTAGTTATTCAGGATGAGATAAACCCGGTCTTTCTGAATAACTCGCGTATATAATAAACAAGTGTTACACAAACACAACATACGCCTCATTCCAATTCAGAATATTCTTTTATTCAAATATTCTTATACTTTGGGAAAGGTTCCTATTAATTTTATCAAAGATAAATTCTTTAAATTTATTCTTTAATCTTCTTTGAATATCAATTCAAACTAGTCAGGATTAGCGAACCACACCGGAGTAATCATTTATTTTATTTCCCAATCCCCACCTATTCATCCCATGAAGTAAAAATGGTCATACTTCATATCAAACACCACAATGTTATCGGTAAATTCAATTACCATTTCATGTTCAAATCTAATTAAAGATTTAACTATCGCCTGGAGCAAAACTGGCGATACTCCGTTCTCGATCTTTTCAATCTAGTTAAAGATTCATTAAACCTCCACTTAGTTTTAATCTTAAACTGGGTTAAAGAATCAGTGTCATTTAAAACACGGTTCACGATAAACCCAAAATTACATTCCATTAATTATCGGGTTAAAGAACAAGTGTTATTTAAAACACTGTTCACGATAAACCCAAAAATCAACACCAATTCAATTCCAATTAAATATTATTTAATTGGTACACTTCATTAAATCTAAATAAAAAGATTTAATCTTTTTCTCAACTGGGCTTAAGAACAGTGTTAATGAAGACACCATTCACGACAAACCCAAATCACATTTGATATTAAATACAAGGCTCTGAATATAAAATATATCGGCTTATATTCAATATCAAATTCTACGACCAACAAATATTGTATTGGAAATAACGATATGTATATATAATCTTTCAAATTTCCATAACAACATCTGTATAATCACTAAATCCAACATCGAAATATTCCACAGACAATTTCGATTCAAATCCATTCCAATTCAATTATTGGAAATTCTGGTTATTTTCAAAACCATTTCAAATCCAATTTATTTATTTTAAAAATAAATAAATTATTATTCTTGTTCAAAACTAGTTCATTTCGATAAAAAATTATTTTTATCTTTTCAAATATGGAGTTTTTCATCCCAATTCTTCCCAAATCATTTCTTATGATTTTACACCAATTATTGATATTTTTAATAATTTTATCAGGGCCCGTACAGTCGATTTCCATCAACGGCCATCGAACTGCACTTACAGCGACCTTTTCTAAATTTGATTTGGACATAATTCCAAATCCAACTGTTAGATTTCAAATTTCTAATATTCGTTAGAAAGCTCTTCTCGATACGAACCTAACGGTTCCGGTTTTAGGAGAATCCGACGGTCGGATCTCCCGCAATATCCATTCGAGGTCAATGGTCGAAATTCACGAACTGCCGCAGCGCGGCGCGTTCTATTCAGGACATTATATTATATATATAATATATACTTCGTCGATTTCAATTCAAAACGTGCTTTATAAATCGTTTTAAATTCATTTTCAAAACGGTTTCAACTTCATATTCAATTTCAAATCAAAATTGAATATTCCAATATAAATTCGTTTTAAATTCATTTCAAATCGATTTCAATTCAATTTCAATTTAATTCGAATTTCAATTCATTTCAATTTAATTTGAATTTCAATTTCAATTTAATCCAATTCTTTTCAAGTTCAATTTGAATTCAATTCCTTTCAATTTCAATTTGAATTCAATTCCTTTCAATTAAATTCGAATTTCGATTATTTTCAATATAATTCAAATTTCGAAATCACTTTCAATATACACTGAAAATTGAATAAAATCGATATAAATATCGTTCACGTCAAAATGGCGTCAATCTAATCAACACGGCTTCATATATTTCTATTTTTTAAATATTCTATTTCAAATATTTCTTTTTCAAATATTTCTATTTCAAAACTGGAATGAGGCCCAATCAATTACCATATAATGTTAGTTATATGGATTTTCTACAACACATGTATAAAATACCAACGATAAATAATCAACCATCATCCAGAGTGCATTCTACACTGTATAAGCATCAAATATAGATATTTAACGCTTATGACAGTCTGTCAATCAATCGATCAACATACAGCTAATTATTGGGATTAGTGTATGTCATATATCATCCCAATACCCATGTGGGGTTTCAAACAATCATACATAGATTTTATTTGTGCAGTTGGGCGATGTGTAAAATTTATCGTTCCAATCAATATCAGTCAAATGTGTGTATATAAACAAATCGTCCGATTTTTTTATTTTTATTTCATTTCATATACACGTTAAAAATTCTATTTTTAACTATACCATATTTTCCACTATAAAATATTTTATTTCATTTCACATCACATCACATCACACAATCAACTACACATCAAAATCAAACAAACAAGCATACAAGCCATCCATGGTCTATGGACGACGGGTGTCAGGTGCTACTAAACACCGTCTGCATCCTAGTATATAATTTTAGCTAGAAAACAAAATAAAAAGGTGAGAAGTTCTCACCAAAGCTACCCAACTCCACGACACTTCACATATGGAAAATCTTCGTCGTGCTCGCCCTTGTTACTTTCGTCTTCCGTATTCACTACACATATAAAAATCACATTCTTATATTCGCTTCTTCATTATAAAAATCAAATTTTTATCTTCATTACCTTATAAAAATCATGTTTTTCTCTCGCCATTCTCTATATAAAGATTTCGCCTTTTCAAATATAAAGATTTCGCCTTTTCAATATTAAAAATTGAATTTTTATTATCATAACTATATACTACTTTAACAAAAATCAAATTTTTAATACTCTACCTTAGTAAAAATCATATTTTTCCTTAACCATTCTAATGATAAAAATCTCGTTTTCATCTTTATAAAAATCTAATGTTTCATATATATAAAAATATGATCTTTCTAATTTATTGTTTCATATATAAAAATCATATCTTTGTTCGCTTAAAACTCTTACCTTTGTCCACTAATATCATATATAAAAATCCAACCTTTGTTCAATTAAAAATCTAATCCTTATACTTCATTCACATATATAAAAATTTGATTTTTAATTCTCCTTCACATATATAAAAATTTTAAACTTTCTTGTATAAATATTCTAACTTTCCTTGTTTTAAAAAAAAACTATACTAAAAATCCTTATTTCATATCATAGAAAATTACATTTTCATTTTCAGATTTTAAAAACAATAATTGTATATAAACAATTAAAAATAAAGAAGAGCTCACCTTTCTATAAAAATCGTTGCTTTCAACTGCTAAAGGGGGAGGGGTTCCTTCTCGAGCTCGAATCAGGGAGGAGAAGGAAGAGGGGGTCGGAGGCGAGAGGGGGGAGTCCGGATCGGGGTGGCGGTCGTTGGCTGTAGGGGGGAACGACGGGGTTTGCTCGCGGTTTCCATATGACAGGAGGAGAGAGGGAAATGAGAGGGGGTCGAGGGTGGAGGTGCGGCGGGTGGAGGAGCGACGGGCGGTGGCTGCTCGTGATGGGCGGCGGCGGATCAAGATTAGGGGGGCGGGGTGGTTTGGGAAAAATGTGGTCAACTGGTTTCTTTAATTATGAAGGAGAGAGAGGGTAAGGGTGAGTGTATATAATATATTATAATTAATTTAATTTTCTCCTGAAAGCAACCTTTAAATTCGAACTCAAAATCGAACCCACCGACTGTCATCCCTAGCGTTTTACCCCCATTCTGAACGCAATGGGATATGCATCACAGGCCAATTCGACCATTTCGATCAGTTTTCATCAAAATCAACATATAACTCTATATATTGAATTTGAACGCGCATTTCAATTTACTGGGGTCACACACCAACTCGAAAAATTCCAGAAAAACATTTTCTAACTTCGTGTTGACGATACGGTCCTAACAAAACTAATTTCGTCAAATTCCGAGATCGTTTGAAAAATGGCCATTTTCCAGTCGATTAAAATCAACTGAAATTGGTCAAATGCGTTTTCCCCTGCCACGCTTACATATTCCTTCGAAAAATTATGAAATTTGAAACCTAATAATAACCTGACATCACGGATCCAACAAAAGTGGCTTCGTTGAAAACCGAGGTCATTTGCAAAATTTCCATTTTAAGGGCCGAAATTCCATAGCGACTATTCTGAAATTTCAACTGGACATATCTTTTGATTCCCATTATGAAATTCCAATCTTTCGGATTCGTTGGAAAGATATTCACAAATAGATTCTAATATTTTTGGTTTCGCTAAAATCCGGTTTATTTTGAATCCTGTACATTCATTTGAATTTTGAAATCGAATTATCGAACTACCGCGCCATTTTCAATTCCTTTTATATATATAAATAAATATTTATATTCTAACGACGATCTATATAAATGTATACGTTTGAATTATATTCAAAATAAATATCTCGTCGTTTTTATTTAAAATAATTCATTTTAAATAATCAAAATTCACTAAAATTGCCAAAATAAAAATTTTAAACTGGCTCGGATTTCCGGGTTATTACATTTATCGAATAGAGATTATTCGAATGAGAGTTATACATTGAAATTCGATTATATCGAAGTCGGGAAAGTACTATTCACTTTCCTTTTTTAATCAAGATTTATTTCTTTGTTAATAAATTAGTTGTTTATTTATCCAAATAAATAAATAAAAGTTATATTGAAGTTATTATATTTCAGAAGCATTGGATCATAACCCTATTGTTAAAATCACATGATATTTTGTAAAAGAAGTGGATTCGTAAATAGAATCCGAGAGTTATGTAAGGAAGTATTTTAAAGATTCAAAGATGAACTTGGTCTATTTCGAAGTTAGAAATGTTGTTCAGTTAAGGTCTGAGAGGTAGTTATACCCTAACTTGATTGACTCCATTTTTAACTAAGGAATGGTTAAGGTTCAATAATAAAGGTTGGTTAAGTGAATTTAGTTCATGAAGGTAATGGTTTGAGTTGGCATAGCGATGTTTTATTTAAACATCTGGTTAAATCCAAAAATAAATTTTGGAAACAATTTCCAAATATAATCAGAGATATTTTCTAATCATAGAAAATGAAATGTTTGATGATAAAGAATATTGGAATGACAGTGATAAGTGAAAGGAGATGGAAATGTTTTCCAATGTCAATAACGTATATTTTCTAAATGTAGAAAATAAGAAATTATGAATATACTGAATTAGGAAATGGACAATGAATAAATCAATGATAAATGAATGTAAGAGATAAATGATGATTGAGGATTGATTGATAAATTTCCATCTGGAAATAATATCGTTGTTTGCACAGGGGTTTTTCTTTGATAGTTAACTCACTGACTATCGAAGTTTTTGACCATTTTTCAGTTGTCAATACGGAGAGACCGGGATCAGATTCATTATTTGAAAACCACTCCATATGGTCATTAACGTTGCGAATCAAATATGATCAAGATAATTGAAGACGGAGTTATGCAAGGGTTGTTCTGTCAAATCTTAGGTAGAAATTGCTTAAGATGGATTTACAGAATAGTGCCTTCAGTTCGTCCAGTCCCAGGACGACCTATATGGAAGAATGTCGGACAGAGTATATTTAATAGATCGCATAAGTTGATCTCTTCAAACGTATGTACGTTTGGTGGCGGAGGAATTTGTTTCTCTTAGCTGTATACCCGTTGTATTTTTCGGGAAATCAATTTGTGATTTGGCGGGTATGACGATGTGACATTCAAAGTGAATAATTGTGTGATCTGTCAGAGATAAGTGTGGCCTCTAGCCTCACAACCGGGAAATGACAAAAATCGGGCAGGCAGCATGGCTATGTGGGTTGCTTCCATTAGGGTGTATTATCACCTATCTAGAGATATTCATTTCATTCTTTAATCTATTTGATGTTGTCCCATTCGGGAAACGGTTGCTGATCCCAACCGTTGGTGACATACATTTGATACACTCAAGCGAAATGAGTGGTCGGTCATGTGTGGCTGGCTTGCAAGATGTTCTTGTTGAACCCAGTGTATTCCTCTCTAGAGGTACACTATCAGAAGGTGGTTCCATACCTTGTCATAGTTGGAAATCCATTATCCAATAAGTGCTCGCGATTTTGATTGTATACTATGTATGTAGAACGTGAGATGAAAGCGTTTCTGCTAGATGATTATTATATCGTGGTTGATAGACACTATTATAATATCAAAAGAATTTTGATATAAAGATTGTTTTGGATTCTCATAAGGGAAAAACCCGTTCCGTTATACGGTGTGGTCTTATGAGATATTGTTTTATTGCTCAAACTGTTTTAAACTTTTTTACTCGCACCAGTCCTCTGACTGACCCAGAGTTTGTTTGGTTTTCCCTAAACTCTTAGGTGCCCAATTTTGTTCGGGCAGTCAAGTAGTCAGGAATTTACATATATACTCGGAGAGCTTGGAGTAGGAGGCTTCAGGATTATATAGCTAGTTATTTCCGCTGTGTTATAAGTGTTATATTCTGATAACGATACTGTATACATATACTGATTTTATTTCAAAGATATGTATCTATTATATATTGTTCGTTCCGCTGTGAGATTCGTGTTACTCAGATGTTGTATTTCCTTCTTCTTCTTCTTCTTCTTCTATTCTAAGTTTCTATCTTATCTATTCTCACCCTCTATTTTCTTTCTATTAGTTTTCTGGTTTCCAGTGTAATTTGGGTTGGACTTATGTTATTTAGTCAGCTCAAATTGTACCGGAATTTCGGGACACTACAGTTGGTATTAGAGCTGAAGGTTAAGTAATTACCTTGGCTCTGTGGCGTGACTCAGTAGAGATGGGGTTAGTAATATCCTAGATTGAGTTGAGTGTATGTACGAGTGAACGTATTTGTTATTTGATATAAAAATTGTTTTATATTGTGGAGATTTATTGGTTGAGTGGCTTATGAATTCTAGTCGATGATGGGGCACCACAATGTCGATAAGGGTTTCTAAACACTCGAATACGGTGAGCCGACACAGTATGTTTTTGAAAAGGGGTAAATGAAATAATTTTACCCAAAATTATATTTTAAGATAAAGGAATTATTAATATTTTAAATATTATAGTATATTGGATGTGTTGGTTGTGATTATAATTGAATAAGATTATAAAATGTGAAATGGTTATGTAAATAGCCAATCAGAATTCATATAAGTGAATTATGTGAAATCAGACGAATTAAATCTGAATTTAAATCAGAATTGGAATTAAAACCCTGGAAGGTTATAAAAGTGTTTGTAAATGAATCCGGGTTAAATATATGAGAATTTTAAAGTCCTGGGAGATTTTAAATTGTTTTACAAGCATTGTGAATAGTATTTTGAAATGATTTCAAAATGGAGGTATTTGAGAATTGAGTTTGAAAATGTTATAGTATTGAACTCACTTTGATCGCTGGAAAATAGATTCTGATGATGATCATGACATTATCAGTGTTCATTTTCGAGTTGTAAGTGACGGATTATTACCAAATTTTTTGTTTTTGAATTGTTTTGAGAAACAAGTGTTTTGATTTCAAAAGCTAATATTTGATTTTTGTTTTGGGAAAGGTAAATTGTTTAAAACTCCCAGGAAGAGATTGTTCGAATTAAAAAAAAAATTTAGATAGAAATTTGTGAAACCGAGCTGGAATTGAATTGAAATCAAATTGAATTAGATTAAAATGATATCGAATACAATTGTATTGGGAGATAGGAATTTGAAATGGAACTCGATTAATGGATTACGAGTTTGGAATCAAGAATGAACATTTGAGTGAGAATGAAATTTGGTTTGGATATAAGCGAATAGCTGTGTTGAATAGATATTGATTGGAAATTGGTTGAAATTGGTATATGTTGAATTAATAGTAGGTGAAAGTGATAAAGTTGATATACCCGACAAAAAGGTACAAGTTTATATTTCTATTGGATATGAGATTTGTGAGCTGAATTGGCAAGCCGCTTGGCTATTTCATTTTCTTTTGGGTTGGAGAAGGCCTAAGGTGGCGAGTTGCAGTTGTACCGATTGACCAGTGCAAAGGAGGTGCTGGCGGAATTTTTCAAAAAAAATTCGGATGTTGAAAAATTTTCAGGATTTTTGAAAATTTTTGTTGATAAGAATTGATTAATGTTTAATTGAAATTAAATTGGTTCAGTTGAAACATAAGTTAAGAAGTGAACAAATAATTTTTACCCAGTTAATAGGGTTTATTTTCTACCTTAGCAATTTCGAGGACGAAATTATTTTAAGGGGGGAAAAATGTAATGTCCCGTATTGTATCGGTATTATAATTGAATAATTTAATTATTTAAATAGTGATATAGAGATTTAAATAGTTATTTAATTAAATTTTATGGAATATTTAATTAATATAGTAATAAAATAATATACTTAATTTCAAAATAGTTGGAAATAATGGAATTAACCAATATTGTGTGAATTGGATTATTTAAATTATATAGTTCAGTTTAGAGTTGAATTATATGAACAAATATATTCTATAAATGACAGTTGAATGTATAACTATATTTTAATTATAATCGAGCTCGAAATGGAGCGACAGTTCGCTATTTGGCGATTCGAACTTTAAACGAATATACAGAATTCGTTTTAAGTCGGATTTCTGTGAAACAAGAAACGTTCGGAGCTGGTGAATTATATTTTTCTAGTGGTAGAGAAAAATCGGGATTTCATTGTGTAGATTTTGAGTTATGTCCAAATAAAATTTTAAAATAGTCGCTATGGAATTCCTTTATAATTTGTAGCGATATATAAAAGGAATTTCATTATAAATCGAATATCGATTAAGCAGGATTTGAAATATCGAGCTAGAAATTCATATAGGAATATTTTGGAGCTGTATGGAATCCTATTGTGAATATATATGATAATATAAATTTATTTATATTTAATTTAATTATTTTTAAATATATTTATATTTAAAAAGGGTTTATTTAGAGCTTTAAAAATAGCCAGTTTTGCAAATGACCTTCGTTTTCGATGAAACTAATTTTGTTGGATCCGTAATATTAAATTATTGTTAGATTTCAAGTTTCATGATTTTAGAGTCAGTGTGTGGCCGTACGGATTTTTAACGTGAAAAACAATCAGTATTTTGACGATTAAAAATATGCTGTGTGAGCAAACGGAGTCGGAATTCGACGAAACAAGTTTCGTTGGGTCCGTAATGTCAAACTCTAGTTATAGGTCCATTTTTATGATTTTTGGATATTGTATGTGATTTTAATAATTTTTAATCGACAAATACAAAGAGCCGTAATAATATAAATTAATATAAAAAATGAAGCTTACTTTGTAAGCTAATGCATATGCTATAAAATACCCTTAACTTTTTTTAACCTAAATCAAAATTCTCCACGGTCAAAAACTTGCGGCGCATGTTGTTCTTCTTCAAACCGAAACTCTTAACTTCAAAAAAGAAATCAATTCAAATAAAACCTCTTAAATCATGAAATCCATGTAATTGCAATTGCCATAACCTCCTCTTCAACCTCGCGTACAATTCTAAGTTTGATGCAGCGTTTATTCGCTGTTTTCATAACACAGCACGTTCTAGGGTTAGCTTAATATGAGAATCTCGGCGTTGTTTGGGAATTTAAATGTTGGATTCAGGTTGAGGGTGATGAGTAGTGGCTTGTAGCAAACTTTTGGGGTTTTTGGCATGAAAAGTTGTCGATGTCTGTCACTGTGTTGTGCGACCTTGCTGGTCGACGAGTTCGAGAAGGCCTGTGCAAGCCTTGAGAAATGGGGATGGAATTGAAGAAGAGTGGAAGAGAAGTGAGGTGGTGTCATTTTTTTGGAGTTCGGTTGACCGGAGAAGGAGTGGGGTGGGAAGGAATGATCGACTATGGTGTTTGTCAACAGAGAGCTGCGAAATTTCAGTTTTTGAGGAAGAAGGGGTATCGGGTACAACCCATATGCGTAGTGGGATGAATTCAAAGGGGTAAGCCCGATGTGAGAAAAAGGGAATTTAACCAAGTTTTAAATTAACAATTTATTTAATTGTGTACAAACTTGTATAAGATATAACTTTGTCATACGTGGTCCGAATTCAGCAAAACAAGCTCCGTTACGATCGTATCGACGGACACTATACAATGCAACTGATCTGGAGTGATTTGGAACTCGTCTCAAATTATGGGAGAATTTAACGTCTAATCTGAATCGAGAATCGGTTATCGTTATGTAATGATTACTGGCCAATATGAGTAAAACTCACCAACTCTATCAGTTATATTTTTATAACGTATTTTTAGAACTGATAAATGATGATTGATTGCTGTTTGTTGACTGTTTGGTTGAACTGCGAATTGATAGGTTGAAAATATCGATATAGTTATATATATATATCGTTAATCAAATATTGATTCTGTTTATCACAATATTTCATATTAAAATGAAATTTGATGTGAATTAAATTGTGTAACATCTGTGGATGTAAGGAGATAGGTTGGAGGATAGTTTGATTCGTCAACATTTATTTTTATTGTTTTTTATATATTGAAATATATGATGTGATATATAATCTGTGTTGATTACGTGTGTTGAATGATATCGATCATTGTTATTTGGGTATTTTAAGTACCGCAAGATATACTGGGATATAGAAAAGAGGATTTTCAAAGTGTATTTTGAAAATAAATTATTTATATAAAATCAATGGATTTTAGATATAAAAGGAAAAGGATTTTATAAAAGAAAATAATTATAAAATCAAAGGATTTTGTGAAAAGAAATATTTGTTTGTTAAATAAATAGAATTGAAAAGAAATATTTTTTTGTTAAATAAATAGAATTGAAAAGAAATGTTTGTTTGTTAAATAAATAGAATTGAAAAGAAATATTTATTTGTTAAATAAATAGAATTGGAAAGAAATATTTATTTGTTAAATAAATAGAATTGAAAAGAAATATTTATTTGTTAAACAAATAGAATTGAAAAGGAAATATTTGTTAAACAAATAGAATTGAAAAAAAGAAATATTTATTTAGAAAATAAATAGGATTATAAAAGGAAGTTGACAAGATATAAAAGAGTTATGAGAATATTGTTTAAAGTGGATAGTAAATAGAGTTTATCAAATTAGAGAGGACAAATTTTCTTTCGGAGCTTGTTTTCGAAACAATTTCGCATTTAGGACTGAATTTCAAACTTATTACCAAACAGGGCTGGTTAGTGCACAGTCAGCAGCACAGTCATCAAAAGTGTAACCGCCTCGTCTAGGCACAACTCATAGTTGCTCCCTATTTTTTTTTAAAAAAAGCGCAACTCAAAGTTGCTCCTATATAATAATAAAGAAAAAAACACAGGCTAGCGCCTTTTAATTTTTGCAAGTTATATGGGCACAACTTTGAGTTGCGCCCATATAATAGAAAAAAAAACAAGGCTGCTGCCTTGTAAACATTGTCAGTTATATGGGAGCAACCAAAAGTTGCACCCAAAAAAAAATGTAAAAAAAAGGCGCAACTATGAGTTGCGCCTAATTCTAGCAGTTACAAATTTGGTGATGTGGCTGCTGACAGGGCCGAAACCAGCCTTGTTTGGTAATAAGTTTGCAAATCAGCCTTAAACGCGAAATTGTTTTGAAAACTAGCCCCTTTGGAAAATTTGTCCAATTAGAGATAACCGAATTCAGTTTATTCGAAAGGAGTTATCGAATAGTTATTCGAAAGAGAGATTATCGAATATAATTCAAAAAGGAGTTATCGAATATAGTTAATTCAAAAAGTAGTTATCGAATATAGTTTATTCAAAAGGAGTTATCAAATATAATTCGAAAGGAGTTAATCGAATATAGTTTATTTGAAAAGGAGTTAATCCAATAGAGTAAATCGAATATAGTTTGTTCGAAAAGGAGTTAATCCAATAGACTAAATCGAATATAGTTTATTCGAAAGGAGTTAATCGAATATAGTTTATTCGAAAGGAGTTAATCTAATATAGTTTATTCGAAAGGAGTTAATCTAATAGAGTTAACTGATTAGAGTTAATCGAGTATGAGTTAATCAATTAGAGTTAATGGAATAGGAGTGAATCAATTAGAGTTAATCGAATATAGTTATTCAAAAGGAGTTTATCGAATATAGTTTATTCGGCAAGGAGTTAATCGAATAGGTTTATTCGAAAGAGAGATTATCGAATATAGTTTATTCGAAGGAAAGAGTTATCGAATAGAGTTATTCGAAAAAGAGTTATCAAATAGAGATTATTCGAATGAGAGTTATACTTTGAAATTCGATTATATCGAAGTCGAGAAAGTACTATTCACTTTCCTCTTTTAATCAAGATTTATTTATTCATTAATAAATTAGTTGTTTATTTATCCAAATAAATAAATAAAAGTTATATTGAAGTTATTATATTTCAGAAGCATGGGATTATAACCTTATTGTTAAAATCAAATGATATTCGGTAAAAGAAGTGGATTCGTAAATAGAATCCGAGAGTTACATAAGGAAGTTTGTCAAAGATTCAAAGATGAACTTGGTCTATTTCGAAGTTAGAAATGTTGTTCAGTTAAGGTCTGAGAGGTAGTTATACCCCAACTTGATTGACTCCATTTTTAACTAAGGAATGGTTAAGGTTCAATAGTAAAGGTTGGTTAAGTGAATTTAGTTGATGAAGGTAATGGTTTGAGTTGGCATAGCGATGTTTTATTTAAACATATGGTTAAATCCAATAAATGAGTTTTGGAAACATTTTCCAAATATAATCAGAGATATTTTCTAATCATAGAAAATGAAATGTTTGATGATAAAGAATACTGGAATGACAGTGATACATGAAAGGAGATGGAATGTTTTCCAATGTTAATAATGTATATTTTCTAAATGTAGAAAATAAGAAATTATGAATTACTGAATCAGGAAATAGAAAATGAATAAATCAATGATAAATGAATGTAAGAGATAAATGATGATTGAGGATTGATCGATAGAATTTCCATCTGGAAATAATATCCTTGTTTGCACACGTGTTTTTCTTTGATAGTTAACTCACCGACTATCGAAGTTTTTGACCATTTTTCCTTTGTCAACACGGAGAGAACGGGATCAGTTTCATTATCTGAAAGCCACTCCGTATGGGCATTAATGTTGCGAATCCAATATGATGAAGATAATTGAAGACAGAGTTATGCAAGGGTCGGTCTGTCAAATCTTAGGTAGAAATTGCCTAAGATGGATTTACAGATTAGTGCCTTCGGTTCGTCCAGTCCCAGGACGACCTGTATGGAAGAATGTCGGATAGAGTATATTTAATAGATCGCGTAAGTTGATCTCTTCAAACATATGTACGTTTGGTGTCGGAGGAATTCGTTTCTCTTAGCTGTATACCCGTTGTATTTTTTAGGAAATCAATTTTTGATTTGGCGGGTATGACGATATGACATGCAAAGTGAATAATTGTGTGATCTGTCAGAGATAAGCATGACCTCTAGCCACACAACCGGGAAATGACAAAAATCGGGCAGGCAGCATGGCTATGTGGGTTGCTCCCATTAGGGTGTATTATAACCTATCTAGAGATATTCATTTCATTCTTTAATTTATTCGATGTTGTCCCATTCGGGAAACAACCGTTGGTGATATACATTCGATACACTCAAGCGAAATGAGTGGTCGGTCATGTGTGGCCGGGCTGCAAGATGTTCTTGTTGAACCCAGTGTATTCCCCTCTAGAGGTACACTATCAGAAGGTGGTTACATACCTTGTCATAGTTGGAAATCCATTATCCAATAAGTGCTCGCGATTTTGATTGTATACTATGTATGTAGAACGTGAGATGAAAGTGTTTCTGCTAGATGATTATTATAATGTGGTTGATAGACACTATTATAATATCAAAAGAATTTTGATATAAAGATTATTTTGGATTCTCATAAGGGAAAAACCCATTCCGTTATACGGTGTTGTCTTATGAGATATCGTTTTATTGCTCAAACTGTTATACTCACACCTATCCCATGACTGACCCTGAGTTTGTTTTGTTTTGTTTTCCCTAAACTCTTGGGTGCCCAATTTTGTTTGGACAGTCAAGTAGTCAGGAATTTACTGATATACTCGAATGTAACGACCCAGAAAATCTGAACCAATTTAAAAATTTTAAATTGGCTAAAATAATGGATTTTAAATATTTAAAATAAATATTTTAAATAATAGCAATGAAAAGTGAGTTGAATCGACAATTGAAAACGAATATAATTAATTATAATTATAAACAAGACCTGAAATGGCGCTGCAGTTTCAATAGTTGAATTCAAACTTTGTCGGACTGTACCGGGTGCAAAACAAAACGGATTTGAGTGAAACCAAAAATATTTAAATCTGTTAGTGAATACTTTTCCAACTAATCTGAAAAATCGAATTTTCATAACGGAAAGCAAAAGTTTGGGCCAAATGAATTTTCAGAAAGGTCGCTATGGAATTTATATAGCCCGTGAAATTGGCCATTTTGCTAACGACCTCGGAATTCGACAAAATCACTTTTGTTGGATCTGGAAAGTGAAGTTATTGCTAGGTTTCAAATTTCATAATTTTTGAAGCTAGTATGTGAGCGTGGCAAAGGAAAATGTGTTTTGGTCAATTATAGTTAAATTGGATCGACCAGAAATGGGCCTTTTTGCAAACGGTCTCAGAATTCGACGAAACTAGTTTTGTTGGGACCGTATCGTCAAAACATAGCTAGATTTATTTTTCTGGAATTTTTCAAATTAATTTGTGGCCCTGGGAAGTTGAAATGTGCGTTCAAATCGAATATTGAATGTTATATATTTTAAGTTGAATGGAAACTGACTGAAACAGTCGAATGGGCCTACGAAACATATTCCATTGTATTCGGAATGGGGGTAAAACATTAGGGACGACAGTCGTTGGGTTTAGATTGGTGGTTGTGTCAGAAAACCCCTTTAAAACTTCCCCGACCAATCAAAATTTTTATAAAAAAAAAGAAAAAGAAAATTCCTTTTCTCTCCCCCCGACGTCGAAGGCAGAAACACGTTTAGACCTTCCCCCTCATTTTCCGATCAATCCACGCCGAATTAGCTCGTGCCACAGTTGAACTTTTTGAAGATCTTCTCGAGATCTTCAAATCCATATAAAGTTTGGAATTTTTCGTGGCCTGTAGTGGGAGAATCGGGCTCGGGAAGTTTCGTCGTTCGCGCCTGGATTCCGCCGCCTGGGGACCACCGAGTTCGACCCCCTCCCTGGCGCATGTGCGCCTCTCCTAGCCTGACGAGGTGGCGCTGGCTGATCGAAGCAACAATCAATGGATTTGAAGAAAATCGAAAACCTAGTTTTGAACCTTTCAGCTGAGGTACGGCTTGTTTTATTTTCAACTGTTTTAACACCTTTAAACCGTTGCAAACTTTGAAAAATCATATCTTTTTGCTATGTGGTCGAAATTCAGTGAAACAAGAGACAGTGGACTCGTGTGGACGTCTTCTACCTTCTAGAAGAGACCGCATATTTTTCTGAGCCTTCTGCTATTTTTGGTGGAGTGGAACCCAAGGTGAGATTTCTAATTTATAAACGAAATGGAAAATGACAATGTATAAATTATATAGTCGATGTATGAGTTATATAAGAGTTGTACACCTCTTGTATACGCGTTGTATAAGTTGTACGTTCGATGTATAAGTTATATATGCGTTGTAAAAATTATATATGTATTGAAATAGAAGTGAATTTCTATATATAAATATATAAATAAATATATATATATACGCCCCTCTTCCACAAACCATGGACGATATTTATTGGTTGTGATTAGTGTGAGAATTGATCGATAGCGAATGGTTGATTGTGATTGTTTGTGGTTGATATTGATTGATAGTGGTTGAAAAATACCCGTTTGTGGTTGAGAAATATTTGGTTGAAACCACATAGGATTAGTTTGTGGAAATGAAATAAATATATACATGCCGCCTGCGTGTGAACTATGACGGCCGGGAATTTCGCTCGATCCGAATCAGTCGTTAAACCGATCTAGACCGTTCGAAACCCCTGATCATTTGAGAACACAACAAATCAGGACGCAGACGGAAGAACATTTCATTGTTATTACAACAATTCCATCAGATACAAGAATATACAGAGTATAAATGAATAAATTACATTCGATAATTATCAAAGATTTTAATAAATTACATAACAGCGGAAAATAATACAAAGCACAACTGAAGGTGATATACAGATACAGAGCTTTCCGGATATTATTCCAGCTGCAAATCAGGATCCTGTGAATATAAATCTGCAAAACCAAAACTACTAGCTGCCCGTGCGGAAAATAGGGGCACCCAGAGTTTAGGTTAAAACAATAAACTCCAGGTCAGTCATGTGACTGGTGTGAGAACTAAAACAGTTATTTAAAGCTTTATTTTAAAAGAGAGTAATTCAAGGGACCACGCCGTATAACACGGAACGGGTTTCCTCCCAAGAATACCAGTGCATAGAATAAACAACGCAATGCTTTTTCGAAAAATGAAGCTATTATAAGACCCAGGTCCCATCACACAATGCAACGCAAGCCGGAGGATAGGGTTTTCCCTTATAATAGCCAAACATGCTTGGTACGTTTAAAACAAATCAATTGATACTATAGTACGTGTATAGTGTCAAAACGATTTCAATCATAAATATAAATCATAGATGACATAGCATCCCATGCTACTATGTCGCCATACTAGGCTCTACAAATAAAGCCGGAATATCTCGTATTGGAAATTAGATTTCCGTCATGAGTCGAGGCAAGGGGCAAGCTCCTCTCCGCTTTGGAGACACTCTAGCAAATGTCTCAGGGCTACGCACTCTAGGCAACCCTGGATCTTCAGGGCCGGTCCTCACTTACGTTAGAGGATTGGCAATTCCTGAACACACGTTTCCCGGTCCTTACAGACCTAAAATCGAGGCGCCTCATCCAACAACCACATAGGTGAAAAGTATATAAATGTCAGGGCTGGTAAGTCACTGACACCACCAAAGCTAGAAAGAAACGTCGTGCTCTCCCTGCAGTCCGTATCCCGTTTTTGACTCATACCGAGGTGTGAGGCTCGCGAATTCACGTTATACACAAAGCTGCCACGTAGGCCATGCTTTGATCATCAACCACAAGACTTTTCTTTTCAACAAAAGCCTTGATCATTGCATCTCAGCGTGCCACACAGGCAATTCATGCCATGCGATTGATATCTATCGATATATAACCTCTTAGCTCATACGTCTCAGAGAAGGGCGTTAAGAAAGAGAATAAATTCTCCGCCGCCAAATAGATATATATTTAACAGAAATCAATCAACACAGAATAAAATCCAATGTCAGACACACAATCCATTTACAAGTTCGTTCTGGGTCTGAACGAAACCGGAGGCACTTTCCTCGCATATCCATCGATCTCCAAGTATGTCTGGACGACCACCAACTATTTCCATCCTCTTGGTGTACTGCCCAATCAGGATCGTCAGTAATTATCCAAACGATGTGAAGACTTCCGGTCTTCGACCACCGTCTTCATCTTCGACTTATCGTCGAATCGGTTATTCAGAATGGGTGTAAACCCGGCCTTTCCGAACAATCCGCGTATATTAAAAACAAATGTTACACAAACACAACATACGCCTCATTCCAATTAATTAGTCACTAACCGTAAATCAACAAGAGAACAATTTCCCAAACATTAACCCCGAAGGCCGAAACCAACATCAGGTCAATACCCAGGAAACCATTTTTCTTAGCTAACATACAGCTAGCTTCTAAATTCTACATTTTTAGGGAAAGGTTCCCATTAATTTTATCCAAGATAAATTTTTTAAAATTTATCCTTTAATCTTCCTTTGGATGTCGTTTCAAACCAAATTATGGTTTTCCAAACTAGTCGAGATTAGCGAACCACACCGAAGTAATTATTTATTTTATTTCCCAATCCCAACCTATTCATCCCATGAAGCAAAACTTGTAGTACTCCATACCTAATATCACAGTGTTATCGGTAAAATTAATTACCATTTCACGTTCAAATCTAATTAAAGATTTAACTATCGCTCTGGAGCAAAACTGGTGATACTCCATTCTCGCTCATTTGCCAAATTGATAATTTAGATTATCAATTCACATTTCAATCTAATTGCAGATTCATTAAAACTTCTTTTACTGGGTTAAAGAACTAGTGTCATTTAAAACACAGTTCACGATAAACCCAAATCACATTCTATTTATTATTGGGTTAAAGAATAAGTGTTATTTAAAACACTGTTCATGATAAACCCAAATCATCTCTACTTAAAACCCATTTCAAATCCAATTTATTTATTTAAAATAAATGGGTTTTTACTTTAGTTCTAAACTAGTTCATTTCGATAAAAATCTATTTTTATCTTTTCACATATGGAGTTTTTCATCCTAATTTTTCCCAAACCATTTCTTATGATTTTACACAAATTATTGATATTTTTAATAATTTTATCAAGGCCCGTACAGTCGATTTCCATCTACGGCCATCGAACTGCACTTACAACGACCTTTTCTAAATTTGATTTGGACGTATCTCTAAATCCAACCGTTAGATTTCAAATTTCTAATACTCGTTAGAAAGCTCTTTTCGATACAAACCCAACGGTTCTGGTTTTAGGAGAATCCGACGGTCGGATCTCCCGTAATGTCCGTTTGAAGTTAATGGTCGAAATTCGCGAACTGCCGCGGCGCGGCGCGTTCTATTCAGGCCATTATATTATATATATATATATATATATATATATATATATATATATATATATATATAATATATTTCGTCGATTACTATTTAAAACGAATTTTATAAATAGTTTTGAATTCGTTTCAAAAACAATTTCAACCTTTATTTCAAATTCAAATCAAAATTGAATTTTCTATTATAAATCCTTTTCACTTTCATTTCTATTTTATTTCAATTCAAATTGATTTTAATTCGATTCGAATTCATTTTCTTTTCAATTCAATTCAAATTCGTTTTCTTTTCAATTCAATTCAATTCGAATTCGTTTTCTATTCAAATCAAATTCAATTCATTTTCTATTCAATTCAAATTCAATTCACTTTCTATTCAAATCAAATTCAATTCACTTTCTATTCAATTCAAATTCAATTTGTTTCCTATTCAAATCAAATTCAATTCATTTTCTATTCAAATCAAATTCGTTTCATTTTCTATTCAAATCAAATTCGTTTCATTTTCTATTAAAATCAAATTCAATTCATTTTCTATTCAAATCAAATTCAATTCATTTTCTATTCAAATCAAATTCAATTCATTTTCTATTTAAATCAAATTCAATTCGTTTCCTATTCAAATCAAATTCAATTCATTTTCTATTCAAATCAAATTCGTTTCATTTTCTATTCAAATCAAATTCGTTTCATTTTCTATTCAAATCAAATTCAATTCATTTTCTATTCAATTCAAATTCGTTTCATTTTCTATTCAAATCAAATTCAATTCATTTTCTATTGAAATCAAATTCAGTTCATTTTCTATTCAAATCAAATTCGTTTCATTTTCTATTTAAATCAAATTCATTTCATTTTCTATTCAAATCAAATTCATTTCATTTTCTATTCAAATCAAATTCAATTCATTTTCTATTCAAATCAAATTCAATTCATTTTCTATTCAAATCAAATTCAATTCATTTTCTATTTAAATCAAATTCGTTTCATTTTCTATTCAAATCAAATTCGTTTCATTTTCTATTCAAATCAAATTCAATTCATTTTCTATTCAAATCAAATTCAATTCATTTTCTATTCAAATCAAATTCGTTTCATTTTCTATTCGATTCGAATATAATCGATATAAATATCGTTCGCGTCAAAATAGCGCATCTCTAACCAACACGGCTTTATATTCAACAAATGGATCTATATTTCTTTCAATACACGACTCTATATCTTTGTCAACACACGACTAATCTCAGCGAATGAGTACTGTCCACGTGTGACTATTTTTGTCATTTAATATATTTTGTTCAACACATGACTAATCTCAACGGATGAGTACGGTCAATACATGAACCTTTATTTTATAAAGATAAAGATGTAGATTTTATTATTAAAATATTTCGTTCAACACATGAATAATCTCAACGGATGAGTACGGTCAACACATGAACCTTTATTTTATAATATTCTTTATTTTCTAAATTGGAATGAGGCCCAATCAATTACCATATAGCGTTAACTATATGGATTCCATACAACACATGTATATAATAGCAATGATAAATAATCAACCATCATCCAAAGTGCACTACACTGTATAAGCATCAAATATAGATATCTAACGCTTATAACAGCCTGTCAATCAATCGATCGACATACAACTAATTATTGGGATTAGTGTATGCTGTATATTATCCCAATACCCGTGTGGGGTTTCAAACAATCAAACACAGATTTTATTTGTGCAGTTGGGCGATGTGTAAAATTTATCGACCCAATCGATATCAGTCAAATCAGTGTATATAAACAAATCGATCGATTTGTTTATAAATATTTATTTATTCACATTCACGCTAAAAATTATATTTTTAACGATAAAATATTTTATTTTAACACATGGATTTTTTATTCAGTTCATTTACAAAATAAAAATGATATTTTTATTTTTCTAACTTATTTTAGAAAATTTCGGCGGCATAACGGCACGATACTAGAAACGGGACAAGGCCTAGCCTTATCCCCGGTCTAGTGAAGGCCCACGCCATTCACACATCAATCAAATCCATTCCATTTCACCAAACAATTCAATTCAAACCAAATAAACTAACCAACTACACAACCAAACAATTTAACAAACAAGCCATCCATGGTCTGTGGATGACGGGTGTCGGGTGCTACTAAACACCGTCTACATCCTAGTATATATATATATAACTAGAAAAAGAAATTTTGAGTGAGGAGTTCTCACCAATAGCTATCCTAACTCCACGGCTCTTCTTTTGCAGAAACCTTCGTCATTCTCGCCTTTTTGTCATCTTCGTTGCCCGTAGCCACTACATATATAAAAATCACATTTTTATATACTGATGTCTTTAAAATAAAAATCACATTTTTATTTGTTCACTTTCAATTTAAAAATCATATTTTTATAATCACTTCATATATTTAAAAATCGAATTTTTACATCGCTATTCAATATATAAAAATCGAATTTTTACTTCGCTATTCAATATATAAAAATCGAATTTTTACTTTTCTATTCAATATATAAAAATCGAATTTTCACTTCGCTATTCAATATATAAAAATCGAATTTTCACTTCGCTATTCAATATATAAAAATCGAATTTTCACTTCGCTATTCAATATATAAAAATCATATTTCTAACTCACCACTTGAATAAAAATTATATTTTTATCCTTTGTATAATATAAAAATTATATTTTTATTATCACCACTATATCAAAATCCGATCTTTCTACTTTCACATAAAAATTCGATCTTTTCACCTTTAAAAATATCGTCTTTCATTCATTAAAAACCCGCCTTTTCCTTAATATAAAGATTTCGCCTTTTTAAGGTTAAAAATATCGCCTTTTCAATATGAAAAATATCGCCTTTTCAATATGAAAAATTCAACCTTTCTATTATTAAAAATTCAACCTTTCTATTATTAAAAATTCTAACTTTCTATTTATAAAAATTCGAACTTTCTAATTTAAAAATCCTACCTTTTCTAATTTAAAAATCCTATCTTTTCTATTTTAAAAATATTATAAAACCAGATTTTTTTTCCTATACTAATTTAAATAAAAGAAAACTGAAAAATAAAATTAAATAAGTAAATAAGACTAACTTTTGAATTTCAGAAAAGGGGGCTGCTGGGGGTTCGGTTGCGCGCTCGTCGGAGGGGGAGAGGATCGGAAGGAGAAGGGAGGAGGAGGCGGTCAGCAGGAGGAGGGGGTCGCGGGTCCTGGTGGCGGCGGTTGTCGAAGTGGAAAAGGGGGAAGAAGCAGGCGCGGGGAGAAGGGGATGGAGGGCGGTGGCCCTAGGCGGCGGCGAACACCAGGGGGGGCGCGATGGAGGCGGCGGCGTTTCCCCCCTGGCGGTGCGTCGATCGATTAGGTTTCAGTATTTTTTTCTCTCTTTATTTTGAAATGAACAGGGGGGGGGGTCGGCTGATAAAAGGAGAGAAGAAGTTTTTTTTTAATTTAATTATTTAATTATGGAAAAGTTGACTTTTACATACGACCTCTAAACGAGGCCCACCGCCTGTCGTCCATAGCTAATTACCCCCATTCCGAACACAATGGGATATGTATCGTAAGCTGATTCGGCTGTTGCAATCAGTTTTCGTCAAAATCAACATATAACTCTATATATTGAATTTGAACGCGCATTCCAATTTACCGGGGCCACATACGAACTCTAAAAATTCCATAAAAATATTTTCTAGCTTCGTATTGACGATACGGTCCTAACAAAACTAGTTTCGTCGAATTCTGAGACCGTTGGAAAAATGGCCATTTTCCAGTCAATTAAAATCAACTAAAACTGGTCAAACGCGTTTTCCTTTTCCACGCTCACATACTGATTCGAAAAATTATGAAATTTGGAATCTAGCAATAATTTGACATCACGGATCCAACAAAAGTGGTTTCATCGAAATCTGAGGTCGTTTGCAAAATGTCTATTTTTAAGGGCCTGAATTCCATAACGACTATTCAGAATTTTCAACTGGACATATCTTTTGATTCCCGCTATGAAATCTTGATTTTTCGGATTCGTTGGAAAGATATTCTCAATTAGATCCTAATGTTTTTGGTTTCTCTAAAATCCGGATTGTTTTGCACCCGTTACATTCAATTGAAGTTTGAAATCGAATTATCGAACTACCACGCCATTTTCAATTCTATTTATAATTTTATATAATTATTTATATTCTATCGACGACGCTTATAATATATACGTTCTAAATATATTCAAAATAAATTTCTCGTCGATATTATTTAAAATAATCTATTTTAAATATTCAAAATTCACTAAAATTGCCAAAATAAAATTTTTAAATTAGCCCAGATTTTCGGGTTATTACACGAACTAAATGCATGATCCCCATTGTCAAAAACCGCGAGGTTTTAAGATAGAGCGAGGAGCCGTACTAGGGACGGTCCTGGTTTTAACTACCCTGCCGTTATGCTGCCGAAATTTTGAATAATATTCATGTGTTTGAATTATTTTCATTTGCTGAAACTATATTTATTCGTTGAATTGAAATTCATGTGTTAAATGGTGTTCGTGTTTTAAATATAAAAATCACCTTTTTATCATCTATATGAACTATATAAAATAGTCAAGTTTTGAAATAAATTGTTTTATAATAATAACCCCATTTTTATCATAATCTGGTTTTGAAATGAATTGTTTTACAATAAAAATCACATTTTTATTATATAAATGAATTGTTAAAAATAGTGAAGTGTTGAAATAGAAGGTAGTTGGATGAAAATATCATTTTTATCAAAAGTGTGAAATTCATATGGTTTTGAAATCGAAGAATCGATATATATATATTTAAATAGAATTGAAATATATTGAAAAACGACGTTGCAGTTCGTATTTTGAAACCGTGATTTCAAACGATCAGTACGGGAGACCCGACCGTCGGATTTTCCCGAAACCGCAACCGTTGGGTTCGCCTTGGAAATATCTTTCCAAAGGCACCAATTTTGTGAAGATCCAACAGTTGGATTGTCTGGAATGTTTAATTCAAATCAGAAGAAAAACAGCGCTAGAATCGATTATATATATATATATATAATTATATTTAATCGAATAACAACGTTGTAGTTCGTATTTTGAAATCGAAACTTCAAACGATTGTACCGGGAGATCCGACCGTTGGATTTTCCCGAAACTGGAACCGTTGGATTCGTTTCGAAAAGATCTTTCTAATGATGTAAATTTGTGAAGATCCAACGGTTAGATTTTCAGATATGTGTAAATCAAATCTGAAGAAAAACAGCGCCACGGCCGCGTTATGGCCCGAAGCGTCGTTTTGAATAAATTGGCTATTTTAAAATAAATAAAAATAGCGATAAATCGTTATAAAATATAATAAACGATATGGAATGGAAATAAACCGAATTTGCTCGATTTATGTGGTATTTGATGGTTGAATGTGCTTGGTGTTAAAATTACATTAAAGAACAAAATTGGTGTTGTCGAATGATTTAACCATTGAAATAAATTGATTTGAAATTCTAAATATACGTGAATTATTTGAAAAGGCCGAGTTAATTCTCATTTCAAATAATTGACCGACGATTGAAAGTCGAAGATGAAGACGGTGGTCGAAGACCGGAGATCTTCACCTCGTTTGGGTGGTAACCGAGGTCCTGATTGGGAGGCATCCCGAAATATGGATAATGAGTGGTGATCATCCAGACGTACGTGGTGATCGATGGGTTTGCGAGGTATTTAGTGCCTCCGGTTTCGTTCAGACCCAGAACGGACTTGTAAATGGACTGTGTCTGACATTGGATTTTATTCTGTGTTGATTGATCTCTGTTAAATATACATCTATTTGGCGGCGGAGAATTTATTCTTTTGCTTAACGCCCTTCTCTGAAACGCACGAGCTCAAAGGTTGTATATCGATGGACATCACTCGCATGGCATGAATTGCTGGTGTGGCATGCCTAAGTGGCAAATGATCAGGGCTTCTATTGAAAAGCAAAGTCTTGTGGTGATGATCAAAGCACAGCCTGTGTGGCGTAGCTTTGTGTATAACGTGAATTCGAAAACCTCACACCCGGTATGAACTAGAAACGGGAGGAAGGACCTCAGGGAGGACATATGTTTCTTTCTAGCTAGAAGTGGCGTCAGTGGTTTTACACGCCCTGACGAGTTTGACTTATGTGGTTGTTGCTGTTGCGAGGCGCCTCGGTTTGATCGGAAGATCCGGGTCCGATGGAGTCATTCGTTGGCTCACGTACGCCCCATAGGGCGGGGAAACGCATTGTTCAGGAATTTTAATCCACATCGGTGGACCGGCCCTGACGATCCAAGGGCCCACCTGAGTCTGGGTCCTGAGGGGCGGGCTAGAGCGTCTCGAATTCGGTAAGGACTATATTTTACCTTGGTACATGACGGAAATCCAATTTCCAAATACGTGACTGTGCGGTTTTGATTGTATATATATATGGCGACATGATATATGGTACCCATGCCGTCTATGATTGATAGTTATGATTGGAATTGTTTTTGAAACGTATAAACACTAGTAATAATATCAAATGCTTTTGTTTTATTCGTATCAAGCATATTTTGGCCGTTATAAGGGAAAAACTCTATCCTCCGGTTTGCGTTGCATTGTGTGATGGGAAGTGAGTCTTATAATGGCTTCATTTTTATAAAAAGCATTGCGATGTTTAAAAGAATGATTTATTTTAAAGCACTGGCAATCCAATGGAGTAAACCCGTTCCACGAAAGTGGCGTGGTCCTGTGATTGGCCATATTATAAATGTGTTGAGTAGATTTCTCATACCTGTCCCATGACTGACTCGTAGTTTGTTTCACTTTCAAACTCGGGTGCCCCTTTTTCTACATGGGCAGCCTTGTATTCAGGTTTAGCTAGTTCTTTCTGGATAGCTGGAGCTGAGGATGGATTCTACCATTTATCTCTTTTTATGCTGTTCAGCTCCTATTGTACATATTTTGTTTATTTCCGCTGTAGACATTTATGTATAGCTGAACTGTATTTGTACTAAGTATGATCCTGTATACTGTGTAACTCTGATGATTACTTTTATCCAGTATATGCTATTGTTCATCCTGGTGTATTTATTTAATTCTGTTCTGCTATTTATCTGTTTATGTGTTATATTCCAAAGATTACCCTTGCCTCCGTCAGTACGGGGTTTGGGGACGTCACATCGTGGTATCAGACGTCTGAATTTATTTTCAGATGTCTGACCTGGTTCAGACGTTTGAAAATAGGTTTTAGACGTCTGAAATGGATTTTGGCCAACACACCGAGACCATTTCAGACGTTTGAAATTTATTTCAGACATCTGAAAATGTTCTCAGGCAATTCCTAGGCCTGGTTCAGACGTCTGAAATTTATTTCAGACATCTGACCTGCTCTGATATTGTTTTCCACATCATTCCTCATCGTCCATTCATTTCTCAGCGTATAAGACTCAAACATACAAGCAAATCATGGTGATTCTAAATCGAAGTGGCAAAATAATATGGAAGAGCAAAAAGAAAAGGTCAGATAACTAGAATTAAACCTTAATGTCAGGTCTTAAGTAGTTGAGCCATCTCTTTCGGCATTGTTACCCCGTTCGGGAGCCATAAGTATAAATAAGTAGGTCCATAATGGTTCACAATGTGAACTAACAATCTACAAAAGTATAAATAAGCATCAACATGAACTGAACATTACCCTTTAATATGCAGCACCTACAGTTATCTTAAAATGTATGAACTGAATATTTGAAATGTCTTGAAATGGTTTTGCATTACTCGTAATTGTAAAGGTTTAGGACAGTCAATATGTACCTATCGAACGACCGCAGACGTAATTTCCGAGAAGCTAAGGTCAGGATAAGGCATGCCAAACCTATACACATCACATTTTCTATTGTAAGGTTTTCCATTCAACACCTACAGTTATCTTAGAATGGATGATTTACAGGAAAAAACAGATAATATATTGGTGGTAGAAATTCTCCTGGTATAACATAATACCTCCAAACTCTGTAAGAAGTTGCAAAGGTTTTACTCTTTTCAAAGTTTTTACTCTTTGTATAGTGTGCATCCAGCGACCATTTTACCCTTATAGACTTGCACCGCCTCTTTTAGTAATCTCGCATATTTGTCTGTGCCTATTGACAGATACTATAAGAGCCGAGCTCATTTGAGATTCCTCTTCTGAAGTTGCATCGACTATGTAATGTTTCCCCACCTAATTGTACGTTGTTAATATTCAAGTGATCACACATGTGTACATACAAGCACACATGTACATACAGGTGCGCACACACAAACTGCACTGTATATGAGTGCACAGACAAAAAATTGGTGTGGTGTGATGGAACATTTTGTATGTACGGTGCTTACAATTGTGCAGAGACAAGTCCATTGTATTTAAAAGTAGATAATGCAAGGTTATATGTTTGTAAGCTGAAGAAACACTATGAACTCACCTTGGTTAAGGTTATAACAGCAGGAATTCTAGATGTATCAAACTGAAGAAATTCTTCATCACTGATATTGACTTCTAGCTCTTCATCTCTTGAATCAGTAGATTCGACGTTAACTTTTGGTATGTCCATATCACTCAAGGCGGCCTATATAGTACATAAAAATGTGAATTTTTTCAATATTTATCTACAAATGGAAAACAAAATTTAAAAGCCTGACAACTGAATTTTAATGTCTAAGGGAGAGATTTGATGAACTGATAGTTGATCGTACATTCTAAAGCTGCAGATTTATGGAAAACATTCTTGTGAATTGAAGGGTAAAATATTCTTTTAGTTTCAAGTATATTTGTACCTTTATAGCAGCTCATTGCCTGTATTGGCACCGGCCAATCCAGTACACTATCATTATATTCGAACACATTAGTCCATGAATGTCTCCCCAAAAAGATCGAACTAGAAGGCGACTCGACCACAAAGATAACCTCAAATTCTGATCAACGGAAAGGATTCAATTATTACTCTAAGATAATATAATGCTAATTAGGGACAAACCCATTTTATGGCATAATTATAACGCACAGAACATTGTGCCTTACTGAAAGATACAGTGAATTAGTAGGCTATAACTTCACATCATTCTCCTATGTGTCAAATTTTAGATTTCAATATGAACATAGCATATTGGTCCCATGATCGTAAAAACAACAGAATAGAACTTGATAATATCAATAATGATCACACCATCTCCTCTATACCTTGGACATCAGACTTCAACCGAAACATTCAAAAGGCAACTCAGACAAAATGATAGCTCACACTGATCATTATGAATAACTCAGACAAAATGTAGCTCAAAAAGCAACTCAGACTAATAAATTTATTTCATTATTGGAGTAGAGATAGAAAAAAAAACCTTAATTTGCATGCCAACCATCATAAGAAATAATTTCCAGTTAAAATTGCATAACTCAGAACAAATATCAAACCTAGAAACTTAGACCTAGGAAAGTGCCAAGAATCCGTATATTAGTTTAAAAAGGGTTCTAAGACTAGTACTGCACTTGTGAATGGAAAACGGATGAATGAAAATGTACATATTGTTATTTCTAGGCTGAACCACAACTAGATTTTTATCATCTCATCCATAGTACATATTAAAATTCCATATTCATAAGCATATTGTTATTTCTATGGAGAACTTATAACAGTATATAAATGTATTCATAAGCATATTTAATTCCTATTTGGTTTCTTAAGCTAATATAAAATCTATAGCTTACTGATGTATATAAAATTAATAAATTAGGCGTTGACACTTCAAATTACCTCACAAGCATATGCACATATGAACAAATATCAAGTTTCTAGTCAATATGCAGATCATGTTCTCTATATAACATAGCAAAATTTCTACTTAGCACGGAGTGAGGAAATGGTTAAACATATGCCATAATAAAAGTGGTTAAACAGCTACTAGACCATCTTTGTTTGATGATAACATTGAAGGCAAAAATTAACTCAAAAGAAACAAAGAAATAAAAAAAATGCACCTTCCACATCAGTACTTGTTTGCTGAGACAAAGTTCCATCATTCAAGTCCTCAACATTGATGGATATCCTGAACATAAATAGAAAATCACACAAAATGTACTTGTAGCAAAAAACTGATTTAGACAATTATAATATCGATACACACGCACGTGTTCCATAAAATTGATGGATATCGATACACAACATTGATGGTCCATTTTTACTGAACTTTTTTTGTCGGCCCTGACTGGGGAAGTACGTAGGCACACCGACCAAGTTAGCAAACGTTGTCCCAGTCACCTTAGATCGTCGGTAAGTGTAATGTACATGTGTTCAAACTAGTTTAAAATACAAATTCTTATTAGCTGATGTCGCAGTCACCATAGGATTCTGTAGATAGGATTCTTAGTTAATGGAATCTGTACATAGGATTAGTTAGTTAGTTGAAAGACAGGACTACAAATTCATAATGGTCATAGGTATTTAATGGAATGTGTACATAGGATTCTTTGTAATAACTGATGTATTTCTGTTTCACCAAGTAAATGCAAGTCATATTCGGTTATAAAAAAATTGATGTATTCTGATAAATGACGTGAATCCTTCCGTTGACCAATTTATTGTATCAAAAAATAATATCACACAACCCAAAACGAGAATAAAGTTCAAATTGATTTTTAAAATGGAATATGAAAATGGATGCTAAGTTTATATATATAAGATGTACTAATAAAATATTCCAAAACGAGAATAAAGTTCAAATTGATTTTTAAATGGAAGCTTGTTTAATATAAAATAAGGAAGTTAATTTATAAACAACTAGTACACAGCCCATGCATTGCACGGGTCTTTAAGACTAATATTTGTTTTGGTTGAGTATTTCTTAATACGAATATTGCATCGTTTCTTCCCTATAGATTGTGAATTCTAATATTTATTACATATCATGAATTATAAATTCTGACACAGTCGGTTGTCAAACAAAGAGTAATGGATCAAAACATAATAAATCAACACTTATACAATCAATATCAACAACTGCTGTTTCAAACGAATAAATAATTAGCAATGGATATGAAAAAAATCAATACTAACAAACTGTTGACCTGCTTTTTAGTCAAAGTTGTCACACATGAAATCTCTGGTTAACAATACGCACAAGTATAGGGAATATTGTCAGAAGACAGGAAGGGATTTGGTTTAAGTCGCATCACAGACAAAGAATGCCCCAAAACTCCTATCATACGATCTCTTTTGGGCCCGAAAATAGCAATTACGGAGCTGAGCTCGGTAATACTTGTAGCTCTTTGAATCAGCTTCGAATCGAGCTTTTGTTTGGCTAAAACGGACTTACGGTTTGAAAATTACGCCTGTTTCCGTGAACGCGTGCAGAACTGGGAACTTGGAATCTGGAATTGGCATAACCCATTGGGATCGAATATACGGTTCGGATCGGGTGAGAGGACCCAATGGCATAACTTTGCAAAAGGAAATTTAGTACTCCCCAGATCGGATCGGAGCACAGAAGACCCGACCTGCCTGAAGTATTTTACACTGAAGTGCTTCCAGTCTTCGGATCGGAGACATTAACTTGGTTCGGATCGGACCCGAACCGAACCGCCTCGACTTGCTTCTGCTCACGAGTTTGACCTGTTCTTGAGGAGTAACCGCCTCGAAAAAACGCGGATCTGATTCCACTTGGCAGAGCACGATCTATAGTGGTTTTCTCCACTTTCACCACCACATTCCGAGATGAAAAGGATGCGCGCCACGTGGCATCCGAACCGAACCCAGAAATCACCTATAAATACACCGCTTGGAGGAGAATTAAGGGATCCTTTTGGCCACTCTCTTACCTGGTTTCCACCATTGCAACCGCAAAGAATTTGCGAACATATCAAAGCCGAATTCCACATTATAACGCGAGGATTTCATGTATAATCTCCACTTTTCACACGTCTTTTCGTTATAAACACGAGGATTTCGTGTATAATCTGCACTTTTTGCACGTCTTTTCATTGTAATAACGAGGATTTCATGTACAAACCGCAAACCAATAGAATTGTACTTATAACTTCTTAGGATTTAAGAAGAGATAAAGTGGAGTTGGCTTGGTTTGTGCCAAACCACTATAAAATATTGTGTGTCTCCTCTTATTTTACTGCTTTTCTGCATTGATCTGTGATTGTGAGGTTTTCGCATTGGATTTGGGTGTTAGGCTCAGATTTCGGTCTAACACAAACCATACAGTGCACTCTTGCTTGGTTATAAGACAGAGGTGATTTTCAAAAACTTCAGAATATATGGAGGCAGAACTGATTAATGAAACCCATGTCAGCAAAATCTATGAATAGTACAGAAAAGGTACTCTGTTCATGAAATATCACAAATAAACATAATGCAAAGATTTCATTATATAACAGTTATGTTAGCACAGTAATTAAAAATTTTATACACTACTTTTTGTGCATAGTAATTAAACATAATGCGGAAAAATTTTGAATACTACTTTTTCACTAAATATATAAATATGACTGCATAATACGGACCGCTCTCTAGCCACAGTGTGTGCATGCAACTTTATGATATATATATATATATATATATATATATATATATAACAAACGTTGTATTAAAGTTCGACCAATCTACATATAACACCAATTTAGATAAAATTACATATTTCCATGGCCAACTGCCAACAAACATGGAAACAACAGATTCCCGACTTAATGTTGAGTTGTGTGTGTGTGTGTATGAAACTTCACTTAAGTACTATTAGTTATTTACATTAAGACATAAAAAAGGCATGCAAGTTTCAAATGAAAGCACTTTACATACTCTGAACATTACACAAATAAAAAATAAAAAGTCAAAATAATATGAACTTTTACACACTAAAATCAAGGCATGAGAACCTTGTCTTTTTGGGCAAACTCATAAACAACCTTACACTTAGTTACCCTCCAACTCCCACTGGATTTCAGGTAATACCACCCTCGTGCAACCATCATCCTCACAATAAAAGGAGCGGCCAGCTGCCACCCTTGTTAAATTCATCCATGTACTTGTCACATTCATTGTGGGAAGCACGGGATGGTGTACACAACTCCCTAGGTACACCCTCCAAACCCCTTTTGTGGGCTTGAAAAATGCTTGGAGCAAGCTCTCGGGCCATGTCTTGCTGGAACCGACCATGTTCACCACTTTGCTAATCTTTCATTCGTTTAGGAATAATAAAAATTGATAAATAGTGAAATTTAACACCACCAAAATATCTTTTCATCTACAATGAAGGAATGAGCTTATAATGGAGAGAAACATAAATATTTCACATGCATTAACCTTTAATTTAGTTTATAATTTCCCAATTGTTTAGTCTACTGAATGACATCTTTATCGCATAATTTAATTTAATTAAGTACAAAAAATAACAAAGTAGTTATTAAGTTAAATAAAATAAACTTTTTACATAAAGACTCACTTATATTAGCTTCTTATCTATTTTATTCTGTTTTATTCAGTAATTTAAACAGTAAGCTTAATTTACCAAGTAAAGACAAACATCCTTGTCTCGATTAGTTAGAGCATAGTAGCATGATGTAAAACGTCATGGGTACAATTCTGTCGGACACTTCTGTCAGGATAATATGGTTCATACTATCCTACTTGTATATAAGTACGCATTTTAAAAAAGAAAGAAATCTTTTACCAAGTATAGTTTAGCAATAGGTTATATATGTACTTCATCTAACTTTATACACAAGTAGTTCCCTTCATTTTTTTGTAGTACCCACTTAATAAAGAGGGAAGAAAGGAGGACCTTCCTTTCTACATTGAGCTAGATGGTTCATGATTCACGAACCTTGAGCAAATATCGACATAAGAATTTTGTTAAAAAATTACAATAAAGCCCATTAGTCTTTGTTATTTTTCTATCTCTAATTAAAAAGTACATATGTAATAATAGTACAATATGCCATTTAAAGCTTTGATTTAAGGGATACATATAAAAAAAGGAAAATTCTAAACAGCATCATTTGAAATGAAAATCATTTTCTGTACAAAAAGATTAACATTATTTGGAAAAAAACTTAACAATGGAGAGATATTTCTAGAAAGAAAATCATAATTCAGTAATTTGGTATTGTCTGCCAATGCATTACATACCAAAAATCATTGAACCTATGTTCGTGTCCACAACAAGGTGGTACATACTTGTTGTATCCCCTTAGCCTACATCAATGATCCTTAGTTAAGCATAGGCACTGCGCAACCCATATGCATCTATGCTTCTACTGTTATTAGTTTCTCCTAGTCAAAATTCAATTAAAGAGCCATTAAACAAATGTTATCAAATTAAGAATATTTGAGACCCAAATACTGTTAGAAACAGATAAGAATAGAGTGAGAGAGGATTGACTGGAGAAGAACTCAATCGTAGGCAGATGTGTAAAACCATTTGTGCAGTGGATAAAAAGGATAAATGGCATTTTCAAAATTCCAAAAAATGTAAATCCATTAAAATATAACCAAGTGTTTTTACAAAAACTAATTGCATTGTCAAAAATCTTTTAGGAAGACTATTTATTTCAATAAAGAATTTATATTAGAGTACATGCATCACATATATTTGCAAACCAAAAAACCCAAGAATATATCCTTTGTGTTGTAGATGTAAACAAATAATTCATCAAAAAAAAGTAAATGAGAATAAATCAAATTTGGCAGCTATATCATAAGAAGAGAGGGAATCTTTTTATTTCTTTTAAGAAACTATAGTTGGTAACTAATTTGATAACATCATAATTAGTATCTATATTATTAGAAGAGAAAGTTTTAAATTATCAAAGAAGTGACATGGGTTTACCTTTTAGAAAAGAGTATTTAATTGGTAATTAACACCATCTGTCTTTACTTGTAGACAAGAATAGGAAACTTACTTTTAGGTAAAAGTTAGAAAATCAATAAATGTTATTAGCAGTACCAATTCATGCACTAACTTGAAGATATCAGATATTCCTTTAGTTCATTTTAAGATAAATTATGAAAATGGAACGTTTCCTTGTGTAGTGAAATAATAATTTAAATCAGAAGTTACTTTCTATGAAAAAATAAGCAATATGAGCGACAGATCGTATTTATGGTACCATCCCGAATAGTTCTAAATATTTTAGCAAAGTTTCCTCTGTAGTATCAAAAAAGGACTCCTATATTGACTAAAATAAGTAAACTTTTTGTGAATGAAGAAAGATATAAAAAGGATATTTTAGTAAGATATATAAACATTAATTGATACACAACTGTAAATAGCGATTTTACAAATATCTAAATCAGTTATGGATTGAAATCAAGAGCGAAAAAACATTCATCTGCTTACAATAAATTGTTACAGTATAACCCTCACAACCAAATCATACATGTTTCTAAGTTATCAATTTCGTATAAATGTTTAGCATACGATTCAAATTAAACATAATAACATACTTAAATGCATGGGAACTGTATGTATGAAATAAAAGGATCACTACTACAAAAGTGGGCATATTCGACACAAGTTTTATGTGGCCATAGATCAAAAAAGCGTTTTCGTAGGCTCTTTTTTCAAATAGGCAACACCAGAGGGGCGTGGCATCCGCAGCCGTTGCATTAGCCCTCTAAGGCAATGATTTTTCCCATCTACTACCACAGAAAAAAGTGTTGCATTATAAACCTATTGCAATAGTATATGCAAGTAATGCAACAACATACAACGTTGCCTTAAGCAGAAGCCAGAACCCGGCTTTTAGGTCATGGTAGTGGGGCCCACATGAACTTTCCACATCAGCTGTCAACGTGTTACATGTCACGTCAGCTTTCCACGTCAGCTGCACATGTGTCACATGCCATGTCAGCTATCCACGTGGCACTACATAAGTTGTGGGCCCTACGTGTCGTACCATAGTGGAATCAATAATATTACACTTAATGCAACACCACTGTATTATGTAATGCAACACCATTATCTTGAAAGGCAACATCAGAAAATAAGGGCAAATGCAACAGTAGAAGAAAGCAAATGATACATTAGAAGAAAGAAAATACAACGCTTTAATTAAAAATTCTATAGTACCAGTTTACACATAGAAAAAACTCATCCAAAACATTCATCATCACATTCAAACCATCCAAAATAATCTACATACCATACCAATTCTTCAAATATACCTTAAGTGCAACACATACATCAAGTACATAATTTAAAAATACAACACAACCTAGATAGTAAGGTTGAAGTGAGACAACTAACGCAATTTAGTTGAACAACTTTGCTTCGATGTGCTTCTATGGAAGACATCAACCATTTGGAACTTGTAGTCTCATATTCAGAGAACTCGGCCTGATACAAATTTAAAATTATTAAACAAATTGGATGTATACCTAGAGGCAAAATAGACAAACTAACGCAGCAGGCGATGGATTGTTACCTGCTCCTGTGAATTTTTCATTGAAAGAATCAACATGCTCCAGATAGTTCTCTTTTACGAAATTATTCATGCATTTAATGTATGAGAAATTTGACCTTGATAGTGCTGCCTAATATATGAACAAACTAGTACAATCAGTTTGCAAATGATAAAGATATATAGTTACAGAAAGACCTAAAAAGGTTCGATAGAGGAATACTTTAACGATTGGTAGAGGAATACTTAAAAAGGTTCAATTAGGAACAGCCGAAGCTGTTTTGCGTGAAAAATTAGAAATATTAAATACAGAAGCAGAAGAGATCTGAATTCAAAGAATATCATGCAACAGTTATCAGCCAACACTATAATCAAGAAGTACTCCACGGGAATCTGCAGTCAGATTTGAGTAAATATCATGCAACAGTTATCAGCCACGTTTTCCTCAAAAATTGGATTCAAAGAATATCCATGTTCTAGAATGAAACTACTGAAGCATTGTCTTCTAAAACTTCTGAAAAGCCAGCATAACAAGCCTTTATAACTGCTCTTTGCATATACGCTTATCCCATGATCTCCATATTGACCCATGTCATAACATAATGAACCTAGGAATGCTTAAGACTTGGAATTTTGAAGTTCACTGAAACATAAACCAGTAGCAAACCAAATCCGAGATTTGCATCTATTAACTATCAGAGAACATATTTTCTACTCCAAATAATCATAAATGATACTGGATAGCTGTTATGTTTGCTGAAAAACCGAATCAATTGCAACACCTCTGATTTGAATTGTCTTATAATCCATGTGTAAACTGGAATCATACTGATGCTACAATCAACTTAAATTCCCAATCAAAATAGGAATATCTTACCAGATTTAATGTTTATCGAATAATAAACTCCAACTTAACCAATTTCGCTAGTAAAATCAACAAATTTTAAGCAAATCTTACCCTTGGCACATATCCGAACTGACTTATGTAGAGTAAGAAACTCGAACTTGATTTCGGGATAGTAGGGAGGATCGGCTATTTGGCTATCATGTAGCAAAACCAGATCAAGATTTTGAACCCCCTCAAATTCAACCCAAAATGGATTCATAAATTTCTTACCAAATCAGCGATACTCAGATCTGGATTTGGAACTTATCAGATCTGATTTTAGTTATGGAACTTGGTAGACGAAGGATACGGACTATTGGCGATGATGGTTGCCGATTTACTTTACTTACAGCCATCCAACAGTAGGGCAAACTAGGGTTAACGATAGTGCAGGCCGTCGACTCGTTTCCATTGACAAGCGTGCAATGGGGACAACTACAATGGGGTTGGAAGGGGACAACTGCAAATGGTGATTAAAGCTTCTGGGAACAACAATTAAATTTTATTTTGAAACTGGAAATTTTGTTATGAAGTTTGGAGCGGGGAAATAATATTTGGGGAAAAATTCGTGTTATCAATTTGAGGTTGAAGTGAAGGAAGAAGATCTTATTTCGTGAAGGGGGCAAAAATTCACGCTAAAATTTCACGAAAGAATACAGTAAGGTGATTGTCACTGATTGGATGATGGGGTACTATTTTAGATAGGAAGTTGGGATTGGTTTGAATTGTTGGATTAAATCATCATCTACAGTTATTTATTTGTTTATTCTGATAACGCGGATCGCTGAACTGGATTGTATTTATTTAAAGCTACGCTTTGAACTGGTGTTGCACGTCATAGCACTAGAATTCCAAGTGCAACAGTGCATCCACGTCTAATGCAACAACATATTAATATTGTGGCAGAAGATCAAAGAAAGCATAGCTTTCGCCACACTTTTCATGTAATGTACACACATTAGTGTCGATTATGCCCACTTTTGCAGTAGTGGATTAACCTGGCGTTTTGAGATAGGGTGGCATAGCATCTCTCTGCCTTTTTGAAAGTTAATTCAACCTTATGTTGCCAAACCGCTTCTATGTATGCTGCAAGTTATGGATGTCCCGGCATAATACCTTCAAGCAAACAGAGATATTTTTATTTTTGTTCACCCATACAAATCTCTATATTACAAAAAAAAAATCATAATTTTTGATTTCATCCATTTATTGTAAAATTCATACCGATATATAGTTTATAATAGTTGAAAACACATGATACTCCGTTCATGTGCAAAATTGACTTCACAGTTCACAATATAAAGAGCGGTCCTGAGTTTGTGAACAAAGTACATGAAATAAATACCGAGTAAGGTTTAATACGTATTACCAATTATAATAATTAACAAATGATAAGAAACATCATATAAAAACAAGAAAAATATAGCAATCTACGAAACAGATGTTATCAAATTAAGAATATTTGAGACCAAAATATTATTAGGAACAGATAAGAGTAGAGTGAGAGAGTATTAATTGGAGAAGAACCAATGCGTTTTTGTTTAAGGAAAAATATTTATGATAATTACTCACAGGTTACTGCTATGATTGAGAAGGGAGAAATACTTTGATATTGAATTTAATATTTTGTGTTGGGAGAAACGCTAATAAGAAGAGGATTGGAAATTTGAGGAGAAGAGTAATTGCGGATTATTATTTTTAGGAGATGAAAACTGAAGGATGAATAAAGGGAATGATGGATGAGAGGGGGAAATCGTGGGGAAGAAACGAACTGAGGCTTTAACGACATTATTAAATATTTGACATTAACGAAGTTTGAATATATACCATTTTAGCATATGTGGATGAAGGATATCCATCCGATGTCTTTTTCGCAATTAAATCATATCTGCTCTTTGTCTTTTGGTTTGTCTACCAAGCAATTTTATTATATATATGTTTATAAATGTAATTGAAGTAATTTTCACTGGATAAATTGAAAATAGATTTTTCCAAATATAAGAAAGGGCAATTTAAAAAACCATATTTTTAGATGAGATAGAAGAGAAGATTTTATAAGTAATGTCAATTTTTGTATTACAAACTCTTATCTGTTTCAAGTTAAGAAAGTTATGGATCAAGGCTTGAGAGGTAATTAAAATATCCCAACTTGAACGGCTTCACTATTTTCAAGAGATGATATTAGTTTGTAATGGTAAGGGAAGTTGAATCAATGGATTTTTGCATAAAAGGAATTTATAATTGAAATTCGATTATATCGCATGTTTATAAAATAATTTAGTCCAAGGAAATTGGAATTCAATACGGATATTGAGTTGTAAATAAATTTATGACTGAGTTATAAATTTAAAAGAAATAATCAACGATTTTCGATAATTGGAGTTTTAAGTTAAATTTGGAAGAACGGTTTAATTTATACTAAATGGTCAAAGAATGGAGTTTATTTAGTAAACAAAGTTTTTAAACATTTATATTTAATTTAATTAAACCGAACTTGCTGCAGCGTGATAATTCGTAGTTTGACGATTCGAAATTCAATTGAGTATATAAAACTCAATATAAGTCGGAATTTGATGAAACAAATTGAATGGTAGTTTTCTAATGTAAGCAAAAAATCAAGATTTGGTTTTATAGATTTTGAGTTATGTCAAAATTAAATTTTCAGAAAAACAATGCTATAATCATTTTAAACCATAACGGTTTATTTAATAAATTAAAAGGGTTTTGAGTGAATAAAATCCGAATTCCCACTAGAAAAATCCGAACTTGAGTTATAAATTAAATATGAACTCAAGTGGAGTAGACAAATTGATTTTTGGAACAAAAATCAGATTTTTGTTACTAAATGTAGTTAACTAATTATAACTAATTAGTTAAAGAGTTTTCGGGATTGAACTTAAGTGAATTGAAATTGTGGATTAAAGTTCAAATCAAATATGAAACTTGAGTTAGAAATGTAACTCGACTTGTGTATAGGCGAACTAGAATATATCTGAACATGATATGTCCAAATCAAAAGCGCATTAGGTAAAAGAGATAAATAAAGAAGTGATTGGCGAATTTTGTTTAAAATGGTTGAATTAATTAAAATGAATTGGGAATAGGTGTATGTATGTTAAACAGGGAAGGGACGAAGAGAATGAAGATTATAATTGAGCGATCGACAAAAAGGTACATGTTTAAATTAGATATGAGATTTTGTGAGCCTATTGAGCAAGCTATTTGGCTTTTTGATTTTCTTTTTGAACGGAAAGGGCTTAGGGAGGCGAGTTGTAGTTGTACTGATTGACTAGTACAAAGAAGATTCTAATGAAATTTTCCAAAAATTTAAGGAGTTAGAATATTTTTAAGAAATTTGGATAACTAGAAATCAATATATCAATATATTTATAGAATATCGAAAGGAATTTGGGAAGTGATTTAATTAATGAAATATTAGAAAGGGTCGGGGATTGTTTGATGTTTGTTTGTTTTTCTTCGATAGTTAAATAACCGACTATCGAAGTGTTTTTGAACATCGTGGTCAATACGGAGAGACCGGTTGGATTTATAATTCGAAAACCACTCCGTATAGGCATAAGCATTGCGAATTAGATTATGCTAAAGATAATTGAAGATGGAGTAAAATGCAAGGGCTGTTATGTTTACAGGATAGTTCCTTTCAGTTTGCCATGTCCCAGGACAACTCGAATGGATGAATGCCCGATAGAATATGCCTAACAGATTACATAAGATGATCTTTTTGAGGTATTACGTTTGGTGGTGGAGGAATTTGTTTCTCTTAGCTTTTTATACCCGTAATATTTTTAAGAATATCAATTAGTGATTTGATGGGTTTGACGATGTGGCATTCAAAGTGAATGTTAGCCAGGTGTTCTAAGAAGGAAAATGTAGCCTCAAGCCTCATCAACGGGGAAATGACAAAAATCAGGCGGGCATCATGGCTAGTTGAGTAATACGCAAGTAGGGTGTACTGTCACTGATCTAGAGAAATTTCATTTGTTCTTATTTCGATTCTTTGTCTTGCGGATTACGGTTGGAAGGCCAACAACTGTGGGTGATAACACATTCGGTCTACTCAAGCTAAATGAGTAACTGGGTAGTCTAGCCGGGTTGCAAGATGTTCTTATTGAACCCCAGTGTATCCTCTCTAGAGTACACTGATCGGAAGATGATCCCATACTCTGTCATATTGGGAACCCAATCTCCAATAAACGCCCTGTGGTTTTTGATTTTATACTATGTATGTAGAGCGTAAGATGTAGGCTTTCTACTATATGGTTACTTATTTGATTAGACATTATTATAATATCACCGGATTTTGATATCAAAAATGTTTTGGGTTATAATAAGGTAAATCCGTCCATGTTTATGTGTGGGATGGTCTTACTATTATCTTTTTCTTTCAAAAGGTTTTTTTTCAAAGTTAAACAACATGGTTGGAGTTGTTTACTCACACCAGTCCCATGACTGACCCAGAGTTTATTTTGTTTGTTTTACCCTATACTCTCGGGTACCCAAATTTTACGGGCAGTCAAGTGTTTTAGGCTTTTACACATGGAGGAGCTTGAAGCAGGAAGCTTCACCATTAGTTATTTAGAGTTATTTTCGCTGTGATGTATATGTGTTATACTCTAATATGGTATGTATATACAAATTCAGATTTGTATTTCATAGTTATGATACAGGATATTATATTTTGTTCGTTCCGCTGTGAGATTCTGATGTTCTCTTTGTTCTATCTTTTATTTGTTTCCTTTTCTTCACTCTTAATGACTCGTATTTCTATGCAATTTGGGTTGGACGTGTGTTGTATTAGTCAACTCAGATAGTACTGATTTGCGGGCTACTACAGTTGGTATCACAACTTAGGTTTAGCGAATACCCAGGCTTTGGTGGGGGTTACTCAATAAAGATGGGGTTAGTAATACCCTAGATTGAGTTTGATTGTGTAAATGTATCTATGAGAAAGCGTATTTGTAGATTTGTATAAAAAAAATGTTTCGTATTGTATTGATTGATCTATTGAGTAATATATAAATTTCACATCGATATGTTTAGCTGACGTGGCCGATAGAGCCTTATAAACACTTGAACAGAGTAATTTGACACAGTATGTGTTGAAAGCTAGGTAAATGAAATAATTTACCCAAAACTATATTTTTATATGAAAGGAATAATTTTTTGGAATTATTATAATATATGGATGTAATGGTTGAGATTATAATCAAATTAGATTATAAAACTGAAATGGTTATATATAACCAAATAGAACTTGTTTATACAAATGAGATGAGTTAAAATTGGATTGTAACACCCCGCAAAATTCATAAGTATTAATAAATGAATAAACAAATAAAAACAAGCAATTAAATGATATGGCTGGAAAATGAGATTTTGCAACTTTAGGAATTTGGCTACGAAATTCTTTTATTTGGATTCGTGGCAAAATTTTGAATCGTTTTCATATATAATATGCTGAAAATGGTTAATGTATGAAGAAGATATGAACAAATGAATTTTGAAAATGTACGTAGAAAATATATATATAATTATGTGAATATTTTATAAATTATCAAAATTATAAGTTAAAATAAAAGAGGGAAATTAAAATTTTGAATTTTGTGATAAGATCTAGGGGACAACGTATTTTGGATATATGTAAATGAATGAAGCAAATTAAGAACGTAATTAATAAAATAAAACAACTCGACAACACAGCGAAATTAGGCGTTCCAGCCCCAAAGCGGTCAACCACAAGGCAGCTGGAAAGCGCAATCAGCCTACGTGGATGAGGGTTTTCTAAGAGGTTATATTTATATGGAAGGCTTGGATTAATTCTTATTGATCCAACGGCTCATGCTCACACAAGAAAGTATAAATAACCCTTAATACCACACACTAAAAACCCTAATTATCATACATCTCAGCCTCTATGCTGCTAAATTCAATAGAAAAACAAAGAGAATAGGGTGAAGGTTTCTTCTACTTCTCTAACTCTATTCTACATCTCTCTATTTCAATTTATATAAGTTTAGGGTTTTGGAGTTTATCATAAACATATATGTATAAGACTCTAATTGTATGTTTTTTATATGTATATTTTTAGGAGGATAATCAGAGCTCACTTGGACGTTAAGAATCATTGCAGATCTTGCAATTCTACCACATCTCCGACTAATTTGTGAGTGGAATCTAGTTTTGCTAAAGGCATATTCATGTTTTTAATAGTTTTCCATATAAATTGATATACCTAGGAAGGTTTGGCTATTCTATAATATGAACATGAAAATCCCTAAATCTTCTATCCTATAATTACGTATGAAATTGTCATAATGAATTGAGTTTGTGGAATTGTGGATTTTGTGTTGGACTGAAAGTAAATATGAGTGTTGCACTATTATTTATGTTTTATGTGATTCACCTTTCCATTAGATTGTGTCCTAAAAAGGTTTGGATTTGAATGTTTTAGGGTTTGCATTAGGGATGAATCCTATGTTGAATCTAAATGCATTCAAAATTGAAATAAGTCAAAGGCAAACATTTTTAGGTTGATAACACCAAACCAGGTGAATTAGGTGAAATATGAATTACAAAGTATGTAACACTCTATTTTTAATTCAATATTTAAATCATTTCTATATGCCTAGGATACAAGTTGTAGTTGGTACGTATATATATATTTTCCATTCACTGCTATTTGTTATATGTTCATTATGCCATCATGCTTATGTTGTAGCGGTAAAATATGGAAAATCTAATTTGTATTCCTTAAATTGGATAAACTGACAACTTACCACCTCGTTATAGCGTTTCCACGTTTATACGAATGTTAACGTTAATTAGGCGCTATTGTTATTTTACTTATGTAAACGTAATCAACGTAATTAACATTGTATTAACGTAATAAATGCAATTAAGTTAGAGTTCGAAATTGAAATGTTCCCTTAACAAATATACATATATATTTGTTTGCTTGTGTGTGCGTATATACAGAATGGCTTAAATATGTATATAAATAAGTGACACATAGACATGTGGTTAGCTGCCATTTATGGTAGAATCCTGTCCGGAATCGACCAGTAAATCCAACAACCAAAAGTAGGCCTAACAAATGTGAGATGTCTAGGTGTCATGGGCCATTCATAAACTTATTACACAAGGCACGAGGTTAAACCGACTTGTAGTAGAAGCCTGCCTGGAACCGACCGGCGTATCCAGCATCTACAAGTATATGGTTTAATGTGAGAGGTCTAGCACATATATATCTAACTATATATATATATATATATATATAAGTTTGATTTGTGAAAACAGATAGATTTACTATGCCTTGAGAAGGACTTGCGTGGCTGACTCACCTCTTTATCTAGTTTGGGTCTAAAGTGGTTTGGACTATGATCCCTCCGAAGTTTTATTCCTTGGAGAGGAACCAAAGTCATGGGACCACCCTTGTTATAATTAAGGTTTCTCTTTGGGTCCTCCTTCTTTAAAAGTGGATAGGCATAAAACGGTAATGAAGTAGGGTAGTTCACGAGGATGCCCACTTCCACTAGAAGCTTGTAAGGGCATAACTAGGTACATATTGGTAATTGATAGAATATGTGGCCATTACATACTCGCCAACTATCTAAGGGAAGTCTTAAGCGACATAGGTGTCCTACCGGGTAATATCAGTTAAGTAGTAATGTTCGCAACACCACTTCTCATATTACAAATGAGAGAATAGACGTAAGAACGTTGACGTACTAGGACGGGGTCCGGTCAGGTTATAAGAGATCATAAGAATCCTCCCTTAATAGGGCCATAAGTGACCAGCCGCCTCGTTGGGTGTTTATGCTAAAAACACTAATGAGCGATTGACTCGGATATCCACCCCATTAGTTTAAAACTTGATGTTTGTTGTATGCTGCGTAGACATACCTTGACATATGTAACCTACTAAAAATATAGGGTATGGACATTAAGTAACACTGTATTTCAGTCACATAATACTTTATGTTTTGACCCCCACTCCTTAACATCCAACAGGTCAGTAGGTGGGGTAAAGCCATGGATGAAGACATGATTGGAGTCGATGAAGAAGATGAAGTTATTGTGATATTATTAGCAGTTATTGCTTCACTTCTTTTGGAATCTTATGAGAATGAACTATTTGATGTATATATTGAACCAATGTAATTGTGACTCTGTATTTTTGTTGTTTTGAAATAAATGGTACATCTTATTTTTGGTAGTACATTTTCTCTTTCCACTATGTGAGATTTCCATTCGAAGTATATGTTATTATTATTTGTGCAAATGTAGTCCTTACAGTAACCAACAATTCATTTAGGATGGCTCTTAGTTTCGATGGGCCTTTTCTGGGTCGAAACTTAGGCCCATCTGGAGCGGGTTGTTACATTTGATATTAAAGCATAGGTTACCAGAACTATGCGATTGAAGCAACCCTAATTCAAAGCCTACCCCCGTGAGACCAAGGGCAGCCCGCACTCGAAGGTATAATCTCTATTTTAGGAAATTCATCACATACCTTGTTTGATTATGGAACGACCCATTGTTTTATCTCCAAGCAACTAGTAAATTTGTTTAACCTTTCCATACTATCTCGGATAGTCCGATAGACGTGGCCATCCCTATCGGAGGATCTAAGTATCTTGAGGTATTGTGTAAAGACTTAGTATTGGAGGTCGATAATGTTGAGTTCCATTGCAAAGCGTATGCGTTGAGTTTTATGGGGTATGACCTTATTTTATGTATGGACTGGCTATCGCTTTATAGGGCCGTCCTTGATTGTGAAAAGAGACTCATTCGTCTTAGGAGTCGAGGAGGACGCAGCTTAAATATTCCTTGTAATGTTAGAAACAAGGACAAAGCCTTATTATATTCCTTATCTCCTAGTTCTGAAGGACCATCTTCGGTCCCCATAGTCTGTGAGTTTATGGATGTCTTCAAGGAAGTCATGGGACTTCCACCCTACAGGAAGATCTCCTTTCGTATTGACCTAGAGAAGGACGCTAGACCTGTAGCACTGTCCTTGAAGCATATGGCGCCCAAGGGAAGAAAAGAGTTAGAAAAACAGAAGAGTTGTTACAAAATGGTTTTATTCGTCGAAGTACCTCAGAATGGGGTGCCTCTGTTGTATTTGCCACCAAAGGTGATGGATTTTTGAGACTTTATGTTGACTATAGGGAACTTAAAAAATTGACCAAGAAGAACAGGCACCCTCTTCCAAGAATCGATGACTTTTTTGACCACTTGGGAGTAGCCCGAGTATTTTCCCATCTAGACCTTGCTATTGGATTTCACCAGTAAAGAATTGCAGAGGACAACAAGGACAAAACTGTGTTTAGTACGCCAGACGGATTGTTCCAATGGGAAGATATGCTCTTCGGATTAACGAATGCACCCACTTTCTTTGTAGACCTCATGAGTAGAGTGTTTAGGGCCATTCTAAATAAAATTGTGGTAGTCCTCATAGATGATATCCTTATATTTTCGAAGGATCATGAAGAGAATGAGAAACACTTGAGACAAGTATTAGGGATACTAAGAGAAACCAACTAAAAGCAAAATTCTCGAAGTACCATTTTTGAAGGGAAGAAGTAAGATTTTTAGGACATATTGCGTCGACCAAAGGCTTGGCTATAGAACCCATGAAGATTGAGGCAATCAAGGAATGGAGGATACCTTGAAATTCTACAGAGGTAAGAAGTTTTCTTGGATTAGCCAGGTATTACAAGAAATTCATTAAAGACTTCCCAAAGATTTCTACTCCATTAACCCAATTGACAAGGAAGAATTTGATATTCACTTAAAATAATAAAAGTGATACATCCTTTATGAAATTAAAAGAAGCATTAACTAGCACACCTGTCCTAATTATACCCGACAGTTCAAAATCTTTTACCATTTACACTGACGCATGTAGGACCGATTTAGGGGCATTCCTTATGCAAGTAGGAAGAGTAGTTGCTTATGCTAGTAGATAACTCAAGGATCAAGAGAAAAGATATCCAATGCATGACCTTGAGTTAGCCGTAGTGGTGTTCTCCCTTAAGATGTAGAGGCATTACCTTTTAGGGGAAAAATTTGAACTCTTTACTGACCATAAATCCATTAAGTATTTATTTTCTCAATGTGACTTGAACTTGAGACAACAAAGGTGGATGAAGTATATTGCCTCATTTAACTTTAAGATTCAATATACCCCAGGCAAGGGGTATGTTGTGGCGGATGCTTTAAGTAGGAAACATGTAACACCCCACCTCCACTAGGGTCACTCTCAAAGGGAATGCACTAGTTTTGGTGGAGTATTATCTAGGTAAACATACACAGAGATATCACAAGGCAGCACATAAATAAAGCAGCGGTAGAAATTAAAAACCAATTTTTTATTACTTTCAAGAAAAGAGTCAAAACCCCATATATCCAAGGTACAAATTATTCCATTACATCAAGTTCCAAGTAAAGAAGCATAAACTTAAGATAACAAAAGTAAACTATTCACCAAACATAGTAGAAGTGCAGCCATAGCATAGCTCAAGACCAAACCGTACATGAGCTGTCAGAAAGCAAGCTAAATCCAAGCTAAGAGCTAGTGTTTCCTCCTTGAGAACCTTGGGGGGGGGGACGAAAGAAAAAGAGGCGAAAGAAAAAGGGTCAGTCATAAAGACTGGTAAGCCCTAGTGACTTTCAGTATGAAAACTAGTAAAGGTAACATGATATGTGAAAACTGAAAATAAACATAAGAATGATGATAAGTCTGTCATGATAAACTAAGATAACGAGATAACTCAAGTATAGCATCGCATGTTCAAGGTTCGCTACATCAACCGTACTAGTATTCTAACCCATGTCAAGTATTTAACATGAAGTGATCCCTTAGCCCAATATCATGAAGTGACCCATTATGGGGTCCCACGGTACGATCTACTAATCGATCGACTCCCTACAAGTTCTAGCTCGTCAAGTGTCTGTGCCATATGGCCAATCACGAAATGTAGTCACCTGTGCTAGGTCCACCCTAGGGTGTATCAAGCCCTAGGGTGCCAACCACCAACACGAATCAAGCACGCACAGTGTAAACCTACGGGTGCCAAATGCCTGCTTTTTCAACTCTGGACTAAGTGCACGACCATAGTCCGCCTGAACCTACAATGGCGCACCTACTCAGCCGTCGTTCTGGTCGCTTACAATTAGCCCAGTAATCGTGCCCCACCCTGCCTAGTCCCAGGGTATCGTGATACATCTAAGTGGGTTACTGCTGAAAAGGACCGCGTAACTAGGGTTTCTAATGGGTTAAGTGTTGTCATTCAAATTCGTGACTTAACCATATCCAAATCATGTATCAAGTTGGTTAAGTGTGTTCTAGCGGTCCATGACTTAACCCTATCAAATCATCATGTCAAATTGGTTAAGTATATTCAAGTGGTTCATGACTTAACCCTATCATGTGGCATTAATTCATTAATGCACCCCAACCTCTCACATTAGACTAATTATTGTGGTCACTGGATTTTCTGGGCGGTTCTGGGTAGATTTACACCACAACATAGTCTAACCTCGGGTTCTAGATGCGATATGACCAACTACCCACATTAGATCCTATTGTTTGCAGTTACTGGATTCGCCCGGCGGTTCCGGGCAGATTTACACTGCAAACTCAATCCAACCTCGAGTTGGCCATTTTCAAGTTTATCTAAGTGTCATGTCCATGTTCAAGTTTTCATGTCAAAATTCATGTCGAGTCTCATGTCAGATTTCATGTAAGTTTCAGATCACGTTCTTGTCCATATACAGGTTCAAGTTATAATAACGATCACATTCAAGTTCAAAGCCAATTCATGTTTTGCCTAATCTACCCAAATCGTATTCCCATCGCATGTAAACTCGAATCAATACAAAAAAATCTAATTAGGGAATAATAGATATAAGGTGGCAAAAGTGATTACTAACATAGCATGGTATAACTTGAGATAAATGATTATAACATTACTGGCATATGGAATATCGGCCTCAAACATAAAGATTCCAAATCTAGCAAAATGAGATACTAGTCAAGATAACAGTTGGCATAAAGTGATAGTCACGGTAACGGTTGACACAAAGTGATAGTTATAAACTTGTGACTAATAGCAGATTCAACATTTCAGGCATGATAATAGGAGGGGTTTTTCTTTTTGATTTACAACATGAATAGACCCCAAATCAATGTCATAGTAATATACCCAAAGGTCAAGATCCAAGATGAACAAGAATGGGTGTAAAACAGTCATCATACCCACGTCCAATTTCAATTTACACATATACATATTACGTTTACAGTTTAAAACTAAAAGTAACTGGGGCTTACAGATCGTGGTTCGAGAATTAGAAAAAGAAAGTCGATGTTGAATCTTTGTATGCTTAGTCGAGTCCTAACAGAAGTCCCCAAATCAGCAATTCTCTTAACGTAGTTTCGACGTAGAAGAAGTAGTCCCTTTCTCTAACTTTTTCAACCAGAATTAGAGCAGCATAAGGTCAGAGAGAATTTTTTGTAGAGAGACTAGTTTTAAGGGCTGTTTATATAGGGTCAGGTCAACGAATGTAGACAGAAATGAGGTCAGAAACATCAAAGTGAATCCAGCTTCAAAAGTGGGCTCGGCCACCAGGTCGACCCCCAGGTCGACACTATGGTCGACTTGGTCCTGGGCAGGTCGACTACATAGTCGACCCCCAGGTCGACCTGGTCCTAGGCGGGAAATTTCCCGCCCAGTCCATTCTGAGGTTTGAATTTCGAAATTTGAATTCGAATTCTGAGCTGTTTTGAACTTGAAAACTTCTGAAAACTTCGAAAGGTCATAACTTGGTCATACGGACTCCGATTTTTGAAAACTCGGACTCGTTTCCAAGTAGAATTTCGAGACGAACGCAATGGCGTAACCAGTTTCCCTTGGTTCTTATTTTAAAAATTAATTCTTCCTTGATTTATGGTTATTACACGTTATAAAAATATGGGTTGTTACAAAACATGCAACATTGAATGCGATGATAGAATGGAAACAATTAGATTTCCTCGCTAATTTTAATTTGCAACCCTCACCAACAACTTCCAATGGTTTTTTTGGGGCTATGGTAATTAGACCTCCCCTAAGAGAAAGAATCCAAAGTGCACAAGACCTAGACGAGGAGTTAATAGGCATAAAGAAGAAAGTGGGAAATAAAGATACCTTTCGTCACTCGGTTAGGTATTCAATCAGATGGAAATTTACTTTGGGATGAATGACTTTACGTCCCTAAGGATAAAGGGTTGAGAAAAGAAATTCTAGAGGAGTTCCATAGATGAAAATTGACCATACATCCCGGTGGGAATAAGATGTATAAGGATATGAAGAGAAATCTCCACTGGGAAGGGATGAATAAAGACGTAGGTGAGTTCGTAGCCAAATGCTTAACATGCCAAAAAGTCAAGGCGGAGCAAGGAAATCCCGGAGGACTGGTACTACCTTTAGACATCCCCACGTGGAAATAGGAGCATATTTCCATGGACTTTATAGATGGACTTCCTAGAAGCCGAAAGGGTAATGAGGCCATTTGGGTCGCGGTAGGTCGTTTAACCAAAAACACCCATTTCATATCAGTTAAGAAGACAAGGACTATAGCCTCGTTAGCCCAATTATTTGTTAAAGAGATAGTCAGACTCCATGGTATTCCATGAAGTATCATGAGTGATAGAGATCCCTTATTCACAAGCGAATACTGGAGAAGCCTACAAGCAGCTATGAGGACGACCCTAAACTTAAGCACGACTTATCATCCACAAACCAACGGATAGACAGAGTAAATAGAATCTTAGAAGACTTGCTCAGAGCTTGTATCATCGACTTTGGAGGAGTTTGGGAGTAGCACCTACTGATTGTGGAGTTCACGTATAATAATAGATTCCAAGCAACAATTGATATAGCCCCTTTTGAAGCGCTATATGAGAGGCCATGCAAATCAACAACTTGTTGGTGGGAAACTACTGATAAGGTTATACTCGGAAGACTTCGTCTGTGAATCCATGGAGAAGATACCTTTGATTAGGCAGAGAATGAAGGTAGCCCAAGACCGTTAGAAATTGTATGTCGATAAGCGAAGGAGGGAACTTGAGTTTAATGTTGGAGACTTAGTGTTCATAAAAGTATCCTCTCTTAAGAAAACTGTTCGGTTCGGAAAGACTGGGAAGTTGGCTTCCAGGTTTATTGGGCCTTTTAGTGCCATCGAAAAGATAGGATCTTTGGCCTAGTGGATCTCCCAAAGCGTCTATTGGGAATCCATAATGTTTTTCATGTATCTCATCTAAGGAAATGCCTTCATGATTCTGCAATCAGAATCGAGCCTGGTGAAATTGGGGACATAGAGAAACTCGAGTTGGAGTCCAGGGTGCCCCATGCCATTGCAAGGATTGTAGAGCACGGAATCAAGAGACTCTACAACAAAACCATTCGCCTCGTCCGAGTACAATGAGGAAATGACCCTGTGGAAACCACATAGGAGACAGAGGATAAGATCAGATAGACTCACCCAGAGCTTTTCATGGGTAAAATTTTTCCTTAAAATATCGTTTATGGATGCATCGTGATTGCTAGTTTAGATGTTAGGAGATGAATGCGACACAATTGCACCAAGCACTCATGTAGAAATATATGCATATTCAGGTTGTTTGCATATATACTGCATCACTTATTACACCTACATGCTAGGTTAGAGTCACTTTAGTGGGTTTGCAGTTCATAATCACTGCGAGTCATGAATGCTTATGGACGAACTATAAATAACATGGATGTACAACATGGATGTTTCGAACAAGTTGTATTTTTGGCCTCTTAAACAGATTTCGGGACGAAATCCATTTTGAGGTTGGGGGGGAGAATGTAACATCCCATAAAATTCATAAGTATTAATAAATAAATAAATAAAAACAAGAAATTAAATGATATAGCTGGAAAATGAAATTTTTGCAGCTTTCGGCATTTGGCTATGAAACTCTTTTATTTGGATTCATGGCGAAATTCTGAATCGTTTTCATATATAATATGCCAAAGATGGTTAACGTATGAAGAAGTTATGAAAAATTGAATTTGGACAGTGTTCACAGAAAATATATATATAATTATGTGAATATTATATATATATTGTCCAAATTATAAATTAGAATAAAGGAGGGAAATTCAAATTTTGAATTTTGAGATAAGATCTAGGGGACAACGTATATTGGATATATGGAAAAGAATGAAGCAAATTAAGAACGTAATTAATAAAATAAACAGCTCAGCAATGCAGCGAAATTGGGCGTTCCATCCCCAAAGGATCGTCCGCTCCCCCTTAAGGGGTGTCGACTGCTAGGCGGCTGGAAGGCTCAATCAGCCTACGTAGATGAGGGTTTTCTAAGTGTAACACCCCACGTCCATTAATGTCACTCACAAAGGGAATGCATTAACTTCCATGGAGGTTATAAGTGAATATAGAACAGAAAAATTACAACAAGACAGATAATAAGTAGTACTTGGAAATCTAAAACTTCATTTTATTACAGCGGAAATTAAACATGTTTGTTACATCATAAAACCATAAATCAGATTCAAGTACAATATCCATCTTGATAAACAAAATACATAATCCCATTACACAAATAGCCATTATAGAAGATAACAAGCTGGACTTTACTTCAACGGTCCAAGCTTTCCAAAGAGAGATGAAGCAAACCAATCAAACTCCACTAGAGCTAGGCCCAACCTAAGGACCTGTAGGTGGAAAAAGGATAGAAATGGAGGGGGTCAGACATAAAGTCTGGCGAGTATGATAATTCTAACAATACTATTACCAAAATAACTAGACTAAGGCATAAGCTGGAAAACAAGGAAATGTCTATGGACTATTGGGTATGGAAGAGCAGATAAAGATAATGTTAAAGATAACGTTAAAGGCATACCTAATTACTAACGAATAATTACTACACTGCACCGCACATTACTACACTGCACCGCACCAGTCACCCTAAAGGTTGATCCCGCTTGCTTCACACAGAAACTATATAAATAGTCTTGCGTACTCCTAGCTGACTACATAGGTGACGTCTGCCCCTATCTCCACTAGGTGTACCCCACTACCCATTTTCGATCGGCTCCCTACTCGTAGATACCCGTGCTGGCCCCATAGTGGGGTGTATCACTCCCCTAAAGTGGCAACCCGATACAACTTGAGAATGCACGGCTTATACCTACACGATGCAACAACGTCTTACCTACCAGCCCGGGTCCACACATGCATATGAAACCCGTTGGACTTGCGTTGCCACCGCTCCCCGTTTTGGCCTCTTATAGTCAAACCCGGTATGTGTGTCCCGTCCTCGACTTGGGTCGAGCCCACAAAGATACGTTTGCGATACTGGTTGAAATGGGCCCCCACAAGCTACCCACCTAAGCTTGTCCACTAGTACATCCCACTTAACCCTCTTAGTCATGTTCATTTACATGTGTGTTTAGTTAAGTCTTAGTAATCGTATTTCACATTCCACTAAGGGCACCCACTATATTCCTCATGCCACCCGAGGCACCTACTTAACCCCCATGTCCCACCTTACATGTTTATCTGGTTAAGTATTTCTTAATTCATTCAGGCCATAACCTCATGAAGACCTGTCATATTAGACTGGCATTTATGGCAGTTGGATTTGCCGGGCGGGTCCGGGCAGTCTTACACCATAAAAGAGTCTAACCTCGTGTCTTTACAACTGTTATGCTTTAGTTTAGGCCTAGGACCTCTCACATTGGGCTGACATTTGTGACCACTGGATTTGCCGGGCGGGTCCGGGCAGGTTTACGTCACAAACGAGTCCAACCTCGTGTCCTAAGCATTGATTATCACTGATAATCTTTTACCCCAGTTTTAATAATTCCCAATCCAAATTATTAATTAAGTCCACTTTTATTGATGTCCATAACTGACTCAATTATGGTCATCCACTCATGGCATGCAAAATCATATCAATTGCACCCCAACTTCTTATTACTAAATCCTTAATATTACCCCTACCCCACGTTTATACGCTCGCTTATTCAACGCAGAATATACGTTAGACTCGAATAGTCTAACTCATAGCACAAAGATAAATTATCACAACATATAGACAAATAAAATAATCCAATCATAATAGGGGTGAAACTTGCATAAACTACACATGTTAAGGATCTAAAGGTGTCAACTTGTTAAATGTCACAATTTACATGATATGATCATATCCCAATTTTATGTATAAACTTGCATATGGGGTTTTAGGCAACATAATGATGGTGTGAACTAGCATAGAATTTCACATATGTCATAGCATAATTGTAGATGTCATAATAGATGTCATGGCATATGTTCATAACTTTTACTAATCAACCTAAACTTGCATATGTGACTTGTCATATAGATCAACATAGCCCAAATAGTATCAACATCATGATTTGATTAACATGAACTAATTAGCATAGATAGTAACATCATGGCTTTTTAACATGTATGATTCATCACAACTTAGCATAGAAACTCTCAACATACATAACATCATCATAGCATGATTTACAACATATAGGATATCATCACCACATAGCATAGGATTCATAACATACATGATAGTATAAGGTTTACAACAACATATATGACAATTCACATCATCTACTCATAATCCATTCATAACTTAACCTAATTAATTTAATAATAATCTTGTTAAGATCATCATACTCAAAATTTAGAGAAGAAAAGAGAGTCTTGATTTGCTTTAGAGTTGAGTAGAATTAGAATTTGATTAGCTTCTTCCTTCTTAGTTGGCGGCGGCTAGACTGTGTTCCATGGCGGCGGTATGACGGTAGCTATTCTATTTTTCATATGAATTAGGGTGAGAGACTACCTAGGTATTTATAGAGTTTAAGATTTATTTAGACCGTCAGATCAACTCAGAACTTAATTGAACCGTTTAATTTTCCAACTCAGCCCTAAAGACACATCAGCAACTCAAGATTGGGCTCAGTCAAAACCCTAGCCGACTGACCAGGTCGACACCCAGGTCGACACTATAGTCGACCTGGGGGGGGGGGGGGGGGGGGGGAGGTCGACACTAGTGTCGACTCCCCAGTCGACCTGCCTGAGCGGGAATTTTCCCACCCAGCCCGCTTCTACACTTCCAGTTTGAATTTTAAATTTTCTGCGAGTTGTTTTGAATTTTCTGAAACTTCCGATGGCCATAACTTCTTCATACAAAGTCCAAATCACGCAAACTCAGACTCTATTTCAACCAGAATTCCGAGACGAACACAATGGCGTAACCCGATTCCCATAATTCTCACGTCTGAGATTAGTTATTCTTTAATTTGTGAATATTAATATTAACAGAATTACGGGGTGTTACATTCTCCCCTCCTTAAAGGATTTCGACCCCGAAATCTTCAAGTTAAGAAGAATGTATATCCTAATCATCCAATCATCCATCTACTCAACCATCAAACACAGGCATCCATTGTCCTTATAGACTTCTAACGCTTTCATGTTTAAATGCACAGTGTGTGTATATGTCCATATCTAATGCAAAATCAGGCGGTCCACTGATTCAGTTGACCTCCTTAATGCAAATCATGATAGTGTCATGCGTCCATTATGTATGCAAAAGTTCCCTAATGCTACATATTATCTCTATATGCGTGCACAATCATCATCATAATGCAGCATCCCTATGATAACACAACCATTATACGTCTGTTTTACTAAATACAGCCATTTATATGCAATATGCAGTATGAAGTGACTGAGCTGATATAGTGCCTAATAGTGTGTGTGTGTATATGCGTCCACGAGTAACCACTAGCAAACACTTGCATCCACGAGCATCCATCATACATAACATGTCTCAAACACATGTTTCAACCATAGGATTATCCTAACTAAAGGTCAAAGATACTAGCGAGAGGATACTCTAAAGGTAAGATAAGTACAAGATAAGCGATAAAGGAGAAATTAAAGGTCATACCCTCAAAAAGAAAAGGGTATCGTGAACGCATCTTCTCTTCTGTCTCCCAAGTAGCATTGCTCTCATCGTCTCCCCATTGTACTTTGACTAGTCTGACCTCTCGATTTCTCAGCTTTTTAATCTTTGACCTAAGAATGCGCGTAAGAGCTCGTCGAATCGTCGCATCACGCTCTATCTCCACCTCTCTAAGCAAGCTCGGCTCTACCACCTCCGCGGTCTCGTGCAAGCACTTCCTCAAATGTGACACATGGAATAAGTCGTGTACACCACTAAGTCTCTCAGGCAACTCTACTCTATACGCCATCTGTCCAATCTTCTCCTTAATAGGAAATGGTCCTACGAACCTTGGTGCTAACTTCCCAACGGACCCAAAGCGAACAACGTTCCGTAATGGAGACACTTTGATAAAGACCATGTCCCCAACATCAAACTCGAGATCTGTCCTCCTCTTATCCGCATAAGATTTCTGCTATCTTTCGCTGCTTTCATCCTCCTTCGAATCAAGTCGATCTTCTCCGAAGTCTCCCTAATCATATCGGGCCCAAGTAAGATCTTATCCGTAGATTCCCACCAACATGTAGGTGAACGACAAGGTCGTCCATAAAGAGCTTCTCCAAAATTCGCTAGTGAAAATAGGATCGCGGTCGCTCACTATGCTAGAAGGAACATCGTGCAAACGAACAATTTCTCGGACGTATACAGAAGCTAACCATGGAGCAGTCCTCTTACTCTTCACGAGAATGAAATGGGCGCTCTTAGTAAGTCTATCTACTATAACCCAAATCCCCGTATTACCCTTCCTTGATCGCGGTAATCCATCCACAAAGTCCATCGAGACGCTTTCCCACTTCCATTGTGGGACCTCCAATGGATGAAGCAACCCACCGGGTTTCTTTTGCTCTGCTTTTACTTGTTGGCACACCAAGCATCTAGCGACATACTCGGCCACATCCCTCTTCATACCGGCCCAAAAGAAAACTCGTCTCATGTCCATGTACATCTTGTCCCCGCCGGGATGAATGGTCATCTTCGAACGATGTGCTTCGTCAAGAATAGTCTTCCTTAGGTCATCGTCTTTTGGTACACAAACTCTATCGTCCCTACGTAACCAACCCTTATCATCTAGGGTATACCTACGGAGATGGCTTGATGACTCCCCTCCTTTGAGCTTTTCTACTAACTTAACCAACTGTGGGTCGTCTCGCTGTGCCTCGCCAATCCGTCCCAAAAGCGTAGGTCTGACTTCCAAGGATGCTAGCAAATCGGGTACAAAGTCAACGGTAGGTCTAAAGTCAAACATCGAAATGAATTCCAAGCTTCGCCGCTCAACAAACAAAGGAATTAAGGATAATCTTTTTCTACGTAAGGTATCTGCCACTACGTTACCCTTGCCAGGGGTATATGCTATCTCGAAGTCGTAGGATGCTAAGAATTCCATCCACCTTTAATGCCTTAAGTTCAAGTCCTTTTGAGAGAATAAGTATTTTAGCGACTTGTGGTCAGTGAATAATTCGAATTTCTCGCCAAGAAGATAATGACGCCAAGACTTAAGCGCGAAAACGATAGCGGCCAACTCTAGGTCATGTGTAGGGTAATTTTTCTCATGCGCTCTCAACTGCCTTCCACCATAGGCTATTACCCTGCCCTCTTGCATTAGGACTGCGCCTAGTCCTGTCCCACAAGCGTCAGTATAAACAGTAAATGGATTACTCCCATCTGGCAATACTAAGACTGGGGCTGAGGTCAAAGCTCTCTTTAAACGTTGGAACGCATCATCACAATCTACGTCCCATGTAAAGACTAGGTTCTTCTTCGTCAGGCGTGTCAATGGAGCTGATATCTTTGCGAAGTCTTTGATAAACTTCCTATAGTAGCCAGCCAACCCCAAGAAACTTCTCACTTCGGTAGCATTTTTAGGGACCTTCCAATCTTGGATGGCCACCACCTTCGCGGGATCCACAGCTATCCCTTCTTTGGAAACCACGTGCCCTAAGAATCGTACTTCCTTCCTCCAGAAGTGACACTTAGTAAATTTAGCTTTAAGGTTATGCGCTCGTAGGGTCTCCAACACTTCCCTAAGATGTAGGGCATGCTTATCTTCGTCCTTAGAAAAGATCAAGATGTCGTCTACAAAGACTACCACGAATTTGTTAAGGTACTCCCTAAACACCCTACTCATCAAATCAACGAAGTATGCGGGGGCATTTGTCAAACCGAAGGGCATCACTAGCCATTCATAGAAACCGTCCAGAGTCCTAATGGCAGTCTTGTCTATGCTATCCTCAGCCACTCTCAACTGATGGAAACCAGTGGCTAAGTCCAACTGCGAAAACACTGAGGCGCCAACTAACTGATCGAAGAGAACGTCAATCCTCAGCAGTGGGTGTCTGTTCTTCTTAGTAAGCTTATTAAGTTCTCTATATTCCACACAAAGTCTAAGGGACCCATCCGCCTTCGTGGCAAATACTACTGGAGCACCCCACTCCGATATACTTCGTCTTATGAACCCCTTCTCAAGCAACTCCTTCACTTGCTTATCGAGTTCCCTCCTTTCACGTGGAGCCATGTGGCGTACCGGCAAAGATACTGGTTTCGCATTATCCACAAGATATATTCGAAAATCTATCTCCCGCTTTGGAGGCAAGCCCTTCACCTCCTCAAACACATCCGAGTATTCTCGGACCACTCTAACAGATTGTAGATTTTCCACAGACGCGTCAAGCGATTCTAGATAACTTAGCATAACGGAATCTATGGGATTACAAAAGATTTCGAGAGTGTTACCAAGGCGAGTCATAAGCCTAACTACTCTCCTTTCACAATCAAGTACGGCCCCATTTCTGGATAACCAATCCATTCCTAAAATTAGCCCGTAGCCCGTGAAGCCCAAAACATAAGCATCACATCTAAACTCAACGCTAAGTATAGAAATTTTCAAATCCAAACACATCATGGACAAATAAGCTGAGCCCCCAATTGGATTCGAAACAACTAAGGGATCCTCTACTAAACTGGTGTTCAAGTGCAGTGATTCAACTAATGATGTAGAGATAAACGAATGCGATGCGCCCGAATCGAATAAGGTACGGACAGGATGATCAAAAAGAAAAACTAAGCTTTCAACATATATGGTTTTACCTCTTTCTTGCAGTGGTGGGACCGCGAGAGCCTGAACTTGTCCCCTTGCCTGCCCTGGTGCCTTAAGTGCCTGCACCTGTCCTCCCGAGGTAGCTCCTGCCCTCTACCCCTTCTTTGGGCAGTACTTCACTAGATGTCCCGCTTTGCCACAGTGGAAACAACCAGTCTTCTTTTTCTTTCGGCAATCCTTGCTGAGATGGCCTGGTGTCCTACAGTTAAAGCATTTCTTCTTTCCCTTGCCATTATTATCTTTACTACCCTTCTTGTTTTGCTGTTGTGGTTTCTTCTGATCCCCTTTCTTCTCGGGTGCCTTATCAGCTTTAGTGCCTTTCTCCTCGTGCATGAGTGCCATGTCTACTAGCTTCTCAAAGGTGGCCCCCATAGGGATGTGGGTCATTGCCAACCCTTGCAATGGTTCATTCAATCCATTAACGAACCTCAGAGCCTTCTTCTCCGGCGTGTTCACTAAGTCCAAGCCAAACCTTGCTAACTGATTAAATTTGTTGACATATTCTTTCACTGATGAGCTCCCTTGCTTCAATGTCAAGAACCTTTCCACATATAGATTCTCTTCCGCCCTTGAGAGAAATTTTGCCACAAACCTACGCCTAAAATCTGCCCAAGAATCAACAGGACGCTCCCCATTAGTGACCTCCCACCAAAACGAGGCCTCTCCCTTCATTAACCAAGTTGCTAATTTGACTCTCCTCCCTTCTTCCACTTCAAAGATTTCTATCAATTCTTCCACCTCCTTAAGCCAATCTCTAGTTTCCACAAACGTTTCTGACCCTTGAAAAGGTTTTCCACCCATAGCCTTAAATTCCTTGCACGTCTTTGCAAAAGTATCTACGCGAGGAGGAGGAGGAGGAACGGGTGCAACTGGTGGTGGAGGAACATTGGCTGGACCTGCAGCGGCCCTAGCCTCTAATAACCTCCTATACCATCCTGGTATCGTTACACCGTCCGGAAGATTAAGATCTTCAGCCATGCTGAAACGAAAAAGGAAAGATTCAAAATGGAGAATTCGAAAGATAAAGATATGGCTATTGGGGATTATGTTTTTCTTAAAAACTTTCCTCTTTAAAATAACTCATTTAAAACATGTTTTTGAAAGCACTTCTTCCAAAAATACTTTAGAAAAATAGTTTTTCTAAAAAAATTATATGTTCTGGTAACTTTAAGCTCTGATACCACGTGTAACACCCAACGTCCATTAATGTCACTCACAAAGGGAATGCATTAACTTCCATGGAGGTTATAAGTGAATATAGAACAGAAAAATTACAACAAGACAGATAATAAGTAGTACTTGGAAATCTAAAACTTCATTTTATTGCAGCGGAAATTAAACATGTTTGTTACATCATAAAACCATAAATCAGAGTCAAGTACAATATCCATCTTGATAAACAAAATACATAATCCCATTACACAAATAGCCATTATAGAAGATAACAAGCTGGACTTTACTTCAACGGTCCAAGCTTTCCAAAGAGAGATGAAGCAAACCAATCAAACTCGACTAGAGCTGGGCCCAATCTGAGGACCTAGAGGGGAAAAAAGGATAGAAATGGAGGGGGTCAGACATAAAGTCTGGCGAGTATGATAATTCTAACAATACTATTACCAAAATAACTAGACTAAGGCATAAGCTGGAAAACAAGGAAATGTCTATGGACTATTGGGTATGGAAGAGCAGATAAAGATAATGTTAAAGATAACGTTAAAGATAACGTTAAAGGCATACCTAATTACAAACGAATAATTACTACACTGCACCGCACATTACTACACTGCACCGCACCAGTCACCCTAAAGGTTGATCCCGCTTGCTTCACACAGAAACTATATAAATAGCCTTGCGTACCCCTAGCTGACTACCAAGATGCCGTCTGCCCCTATCTCCACTAGGTGTACCCCACTACCCATTTTTGATCGGCTCCCTATTCGTAGATACCCGTGCTGGCCCCATAGTGGGGTGTATCACTCCCCTAAAGTGGCAACCCGATACAACTTGAGAATGCACGGCTTATACCTACACGATGCAACAACGTCTTACCTACCAGGCCGGGTCCACACACACATATGAAACCCGTTGGACTTGCGTTGCCACCGCTCCCCGTTTTGGCCTCTTATAGTCAAACCCAATATACGTGTCCCATCCTCGACTTGGGTCGAGTCCACAAAGAAACGTTTGGGATACTGGTTGAAATGGTCCCCCACAAGCTACCCACCTAAGCTTGTCCACTAGTACATCCCACTTAACCCTCTTAGTCATGTTCATTTACATGTGTGTTTGGTTAAGTCTTACTAATCATATTTCACATGCCACTAAGGGCACCCACTATATTCCTCATGCCACCCCAGGCACCTACTTAACCCCCATGTACCACCTTACATGTTTATCTGGTTAAGTATTTCTTAATTCATTCAGGCTATAACCTCATAAATACCTCTCACATTAGACTGGCATTTATGGCAGTTTGATTTGCCGGGCGGGTCCGGGCAGTCTTACACCATAAAAGAGTCTAACCTCGTGTCTTTACAACTGTTATGCTTTAGTTTAGGCCTAGGACCTCTCACATTGGGCTGACATTTGTGACCACTGGATTTGCCGGGCGGGTCCGGGCAGGTTTACGTCACAAACGAGTCCAACCACGTGTCCTAAGCATTGATTATCACTGATATTCTTTTACCCCAGTTTTAATAATTCCCTATCCAAATTATTAATTAAGTCCACTTCTGTTGATGTCCATAATTGACTCAATTATGGTCATCCACTCATGGCATGCAAAATCATATCAATTGCACCCCAACTTCTTATTATTAAATCCTTAATATTACCACTACCCCACGTTTATACGTTCGCTTATTCAACACAGAATATACGTTAGACTCGAATAGTCTAACTCATAGCACAAAGATAAATTATCACAACATATAGACAAATAAAATAATCCAATCATAATAGGGGTGAAACTTGCATAAACTACACATGTTAAGGATCTAAAGGTGTCAACTTGTTAAATGTCACAATTTACATGATATGATCATAACCCAATTTTATGTATAAACTTGCATATGGGGTTTTAGGCAACATAATGATGGTGTGAACTAGCATAGAATTTCACATATGTCATAGCATAATTGTAGATGTCATAATAGATGTCATGGCATATGTTCATAACTTTTACTAATCAACCTAAACTTGCATATGTGACTTGTCATATAGATCAACATAGCCAAAATAGTATCAACATCATGATTTGATTAACATGAACTAATTAGCATAGATAGTAACATCATGGCTTTTTAACATGTATGATTCATCACAACTTAGCATAGAAACTCCCAACATACATAACATCATCATAGCATGATTTACAACATATAGGATATCATCACCACATAGCATAGGATTTATAACATACATGATAGTATAAGGTTTACAACAAAATATATGACAATTCACATCATCTACTCATAATCCATTCATAACTTAACCTAATTAATTTAATAATAATCTTGATAAGATCATCATACTCACAATTTAGAGAAGAAAAGAGAGTCTTGATTTGCTTTAGAGTTGAGTAGAATTAGAATTTGATTAGCTTCTTCCTTCTTAGTTGGCGGCGGCTAGACTGAGTTCCATAGCGGCGGTATGACGGTAGCTATTCTATTTCTCACATGAATTAGGGTGAGAGACTATGTAACACCCCACACCCGCTACGGTCACTCACTAAGGGAATGCCATAACATCGGTGGAGTATTTTAAGTGAATATAGAACAGAAAAATTACAACAAGACAGATATAAGTAATATTTGAGAATTTAAAACATCATTTCATTTCAGCGGAAAGTAAAATATGTTTGGTTACACCAAAACCATAAATAAGAGCCAAGTACATAATATCCATCCTGATAAAAACGAAAGTACATAATCCCACTACATAACCTAATAGCCATAATAGAAAAGATAAACTGAGCTTTACATCCACGGTCCAAGCTCCAAAAGATAGATAAAGCAGTCTGATCAAAGCCCACTAGTGCTAGGCCCACTCTGAAAACCTGAGGGTTGGGAAAAAGATAAAGAAACAACGGGGTCAGACATAAGTCTGAGTGAGTCCTATAACCCTAACAATACAATCATTAAAGTAATTAGGGTATGATATAAACAAGGTACGGTACCTCTGGGGATAATGACTACACTAAGTAGCCAACTAAACACAGGACGTACTAAGATAACCGAAAAGACGCATTTATCCACCCAAGGATAATTACTGGATTACACCACCCCAGATCTACCCACCCAAGGGTAATTCCTACACTGCACCACACCAGTCATTCCTAACTTAAAGGTTGATCCCACCCATGGACTTATAAAATTAACTTAATAGTTCTCCTGTACCCCTAGGTGACTAAGTAGACGCCACAGGGCCCTACAATCCACTAGGTGTACACACTACTCCCCATTCGATCGGCTCCCTAACGTAGATACCCGTGCTGGCCCCACCGTGGGGTGTACCATTCCCCAACGTGGCAACCTGATAAAACTAACGGTGCACAACTTATATCTACACGATGCAACAACGTCTTATTTACCAGCCCGGGTCCACACACGCATATGAAACCCGTTGGTCATGCGTTGCCACCGCTAACCCATTTTGGCCTCTTATAGTCAAGCCCAATATTCGTGTCCCGTCACTCGACTAGAGTCGAGCCCACTAAGATACGTTTGGGATATTGGTTGAAATGGGCCCCCACAAGCTACCACCTAAGCTTGTTATTTTATCTAGTGTATCCCACTTAACCCCTTTTATAATCATGCCCACCTACATGTTAAGGTTTGGTTAAGTCATCTAATCATATATCAATTGCCACTTAAGGCACCCACTAGATTTCCACATGCCACCCAAAGCACTTACTTAACCCTTTACCCATGTTTAATTACATGTTCCTCTTTGGTTAAGTATTCTAATCGTATTTTCTATTGCCACCCAAGGCAACCCACTAGATTTCCACATGCCACCCAAGGCACCCACTTAACCCCTCATGTCCCTCTACATGCTAATATGGTTAAGTGTTTCTTAATTAATTAAGATCATGACCTCATAAAGACCTCTCACATTAGACCATCTTTTATGACTGCTGGATATGCCGGTTGGTTCCGGGCAGACTTCTGTCATAAAAAGGTCTAACCTCGTGTCTTTACTTTAATCACGTATTTAATTTATGACTAAGACCTCTCACATTGGACCAATCATTTGTAGCTGCTGGATGGCCGGTCGGTTCCGGGCAGACTTCCGCTACAAAAGGGTCCAACCTCGTGTCTTAGTTGATTAATTACACCTAATTAATCACCCCCATAATTTGAATTAATTATGCCTAATTAATTACACATTTTTAAGAATATGGGTAGACCTAACTCAATAGGTAAATTCCCAATTCCATAGTATGGGTAGACCTAACTTAATAGGTAAATTCCCAACTCCATAATATGGGTAGACCTAACTTAATAGGTAAATTCCCAATTACGTCCATTTAATTTGTGGTATGATTAATCATACCCATTTCACATCATTTTATTAACATGCATATTAACCCCATCGTTCCCCACGTAGTTCGTTCTCATAACACGACATAATAAAGGGAAGATTCATCACAAAGGTCATGGGTTTAGCCAACATAGCATGTAACTTTATCATGGGTTCAAAAGGTGTCAACTTGCATATATGAACATACATTAAACCCAACTAGTATTTAACCCAAACTTGCATTATGCATATCATAAAAGAGACAACTTGCATATGAACTTGCACATAAACTTGCATATGAACTTGCATCATAACTTGCATATGAACTTGCATCATAACTTGCATATGAACATGTATCATAACTTGCATATGAACTTGCATCATAACTTGCATATGAACTTGCATCATAACTTGCATATGAACATGTATCATAACTTGCATATGAACTTGCATCATAACTTGCATATGAATATGTATCATAACTTGCATATATTATGCATATCATAAAAAGAGACAAACTTGCATAAAACCAAACACTTAGCATGCATAAAACCAAATACTTAGCATGCATAAAACCACATACATAACATGCATAAAACCAAATACTTAGCATGCATAAAACCAAATACATAACTTGCATAACATGTTACATATAGACTTGCATATAATCTCCCATATAGCTTGCATAACATGTTACATATGAATCAATGTTCAACATAGTGTTTTGCATCATAAAACATAGCATTAAACTTGCATATAGCACACAACATACACTATACTAAACTTGCATAAACACATTGATTCCACAAACATAGCCATATCTTATCATATCCTATCATAATCAATTTAACAATTGATTGTTAAGTCTATAGAAACTCACCACTAAACTCCAATAAGCAAACCCTTGCCACAAATCACCCAAAAACTCTAGCCTTGAACATAAAGCTTGCCACTTGATGATGAATGCAAGCCAATGATCACTCATACAACTCAAAGATGCTTGTATGCACATGAAAGCCTTCATACAAAAAGTTTAGAAATAGGATGGAGGCTAGGGTTTTGAGTGGAGGCCATGATCATAGAAAATTTTGGCATAGTTTAGTTAGGAGATAGGATTATGACCATTTAGGGCTAGCTTAGGGTCTTATTTATAGGATTAGGCAAGTGTTTTAGGCCATTAGATTAACCCTAAATTAGATTAGGACCCTTAGATTTTGGAACCTTCCAGAAACCAGCCCTAAGACCAAGCCCAAACCCCAAACTGGTGCACCCAACCACAGAACTCTCTAGAAACTGTGCAGGTTTCCTGTCCCGACACGGGCGCACTTCCCAAGTGCGCCAGTGTAAAAATGTGTTGGCGCACTTCACAAGTGCGCCAGTGCATTTTTTTGTTGGCGCACTTCACAAGTGCGCCAGTGCATTCTTGCTTGTTTTCAGTTTTTCTGCCTAACTTCGTTCGTCCATATCTTCTTCATACGGACTCCGATTTTCGAAAACTCAGACTCTATTTCGCGTATTTTTCCGAGACGAACGCAATGGTGCAACCCGTTTCCCCTAATTCCCACATCTAGGATTTTGTGAATTTTAGCATTAATCGAAATTCGGGGTGTTACATTCTCCCCTCCTTAAAGGATTTCGTCCCCGAAATCTCTAAGCTAAGGAGAATGCATATCCTACCATCCAAACAACCATCTACTCAATCCATCAAACACGGGCATCCATTGTCCTTAAAACAGTTTCTAATGATGTATGAGCATATGCTAAAAGTGTGTGTATATGTTCCCTATCTAATGTATGAACATATGCAAACCATGATAGTGCCATGCATCCATTATGTATGCGAGAGAACCCTATCGACACATACAATATCTACATGAGTGCACAATCATTCACCAAAATGCATCATCCATATGATAACACAATCATTATACATCCATAAATATAGCTTCCTACACACAATTTTATGCAATATGCAATATGAAGTAATTGAGCCGATCTAGTGCCTAATGTGTGTGTATATGCATCCACGAGCAACCACTAGCAAACAATTGCATCCACATGCATCCATCAACCATAACATGTTTCAAACACATGTTTCAACCATAGGTTTTTCCCTATCTAAAGGTCATAGGTACTAGCAAGAGGATATACTAAAGATAAGATAAGTACTAGACAAGCGATAAAGGAGAAGTTAAAAGACATACTCTCAAAAAGAAATGGGTACAAAGAACGCATCTTCGCTTCCGTCTCCCACGTAGCATTGCCCTCGTCTTCTCCCCATTGCACTTTAACTAGCGGAACTTCTCTGTTCCTCAACTTCCTAGTTTTTGACCCAAGGATGCGAGTAGGAGCTCGTCGAATCGTCGCATCACGCTCTACCTCTACATCTCTAAGCAAGCTCAGCTCTACGACCTCTGCGGTCTCATGTAAGCACTTCCTCAAATGTGATACATGGAATACATCATGAACACCACTAAGTCTGTCGGGCAACTCCACCCTATATGTCATCCGTCCAATCCTTTCCTTAATAGGAAACGGCCCAACAAACCTCGGTGCTAACTTCCCAACGGACCCAAAGCGAACAACATTTCTCAACGGAGATACTTTGACAAAAACCATGTCCCCAACCTCAAACTCAAGATTCGTCCTTCTCCGATCCGCATAAGATTTCTGTCTATCTTGCGCTGCCTTCATCCTTCTTCGAATCAAATCAATCTTCTCTGAAGTCTCTCTAACCATATCTGGCCCAAGCAAGATCTTATCCGTAGATTCCCACCAACATGTAGGAGATCGACAAGGCCTTCCATAAAGAGCTTCGAAAGGTGCCATGCCAATACTAGACTGAAAGCTGTTATTGTATGCGAACTCCACCAAAGGAAGATGTTCTTCCCATGTACCTCCAAAATCCAAGATACAAAGCCTCAAGAGATCTTCTAAGATACGGTTCACCCTCTCGGTCTGACCATCCGTCTGAGGATGATATGCGGTGCTCAAACACAACTGAGTCCCTACCGCCTCTTGCAAACTTCTCCAAAACTCACTAGTGAAGATAGGATCTCGATCACTCACAATGCTGGATGGTACGCCATGCAATCTAACAATCTCTCTAACATAGACTGAAGGAAGCCATGGAGCGGTCCTCTTACTCTTCACGGGTATAAAATGGGCACTCTTGGTGAGTCTGTCTACCACAACCCAAATTCCCGTATTGCCCTTCCTCGATCTCGGTAACCCATCGATGAAATCCATCGAGACACTATCCCACTTCCATTGCGGAACTTCCAATGGGTGTAGCAACCCACCGGGTTTCCTTTGCTCCTCTTTAACTTGTTGGCACACTAAGCATCTAGCCACATACTCAGCCACATCTTTCTTCATACCGGCCCAGAAGAAAACTCTCTTCATGTCTTGGTACATTTTGTCTCCACCGGGATGAATAGTCATTCTTGAACGATGTGCATCATCCAAAATAGCCTTCTTCAAACCCTCGTCTTGCGGTACACAAAGTCTACCATCTCTATGCAACCATCCCCTATCATCTATGGTGTATCTACCCAAGTGGCTGGACGACTCCCCCCTTATAAGCTTCTCTACTAACTCAACCAACTGTGGGTCGTCTCGCTGAGCCTCGCCAATCCGCCCCAAAAGAGTAGGCCTAACCTCCAAGGAGGCTAGCAAACCGGGTACAAAGTCAACGGAAGGTCTATAGTCAAACATAGAATTAAACTCCAAGCTTCGCCATTCCACGAACAATGGACTCAAAGACAGCCTTTTTCTGCTTAAGGCGTCTGCCACCACGTTACCCTTGCCAGGGGTATACGCTATCTCAAACTCATAGGATGCTAAGAATTCCATCCACCTTTGCTGTCTTAAGACAATGCGCTCAAAGAGTCTCCAACACTTCCCTAAGATGTAGGGCATGCTTTTCTCCACTTCTAGAGAAAATCAGGATATTCTCCCATGCAAAATCGTCACAACTATCCATCTCTCACGCAGACCACCCTAGTCGAACTCGACATCCCCCAAATGCAAGCCCCAAAGGCCTAAACCAATATCAGACAAACACCCAAGGGATACCTCCTTCGAATTCAGACGACCTACGTGAGATGATACTAGTAAAACGACTAAATAATTAAGCCCTTGTTCAACTCTGGATGTCCTTGCCAGTCTCGCTCCAAAACCACCGTTTATCCCATAACGGGCTTTGCTCAACCTATTGAGCACATACGAAAACTTATTTCGCTCCTAGAAAAGACCAATATGTCATCCACCAAGATCATCACGAACTTATTTAGGTACTCCCTAAACACCCTTCTCATCAAATCAACAAAGTATGCGGAGGCGTTCGTCTAACCAAATGGCATCACCAGCCACTCATAAAACCATCCGGAGTCCTAAAGGCAATCTTCTCTATACTATCCTCAGCCACTCTCAACTGACGAAACCCCGTGGCTGAGTCCAACTTGCGAAAATACTGAGGCGCCAACCAACTGATCAAAGAGATCATCAATCCTCGTCAATGGGTGTCTATTCTTCTTTGTGAGTTTATTTAGTTCTCTTTAGCCTACACAAAGTCTGAGGGACCCATCCGCCTTCGTAGCAAAAACTACTGGAGCACCCCACTCCGATATACTTTGTCTTATGGACCCCTTCTCAAGCAACTCCCCTACTTGCTTATGGAGTTCCCTCCTCTCGCGAGGAGCCATGTGGCGCACTGGTAAAGATACAAGTTTAGCATTGTCTACCAGATATATTCGGAAGTCAATCTCCCGCTCCGGAGGTAAGCCCTTCACCTCCTCAAACACATCCGAGTATTCCCGGACCACTCAAACAGATCGCAAACTCTCGACCGACGTGTCAAGCGATTCTAGATAACTTAGCATAACAGATTCCATGGGATTACAAGAGATCTCGAGAGTGTTACCCAAGCGGGTCATAAGCCTAACAACTCTCCCTTCAAAATCAAGAACGGCACCCCCATTGGATAAGCAGTCCATGCCCAAACTAACCCATAGCCCGTGAAGCCCAAAAAGCATCATATCTAAACTCAACGCTAAGTATAGAAACTTTCAAACCCAAACACATCATGGAGCCCCAATTGGGTTTGAAACAACTAAGGGATCATCTACCAAACTGGTGTCTAAGTGCAATGACTCAACTAACAATGATGAGATAAACGAACTCGATGCGTCAGAATCTAATAAAGTTCGAATCGGATAATAAAGAAATCCAAATTCCAACCTAGCCGGTCCTATCCCCATCTGGTACACTAGCCGCGAGGGAATACAACTACCCTCCAGGAGATTCCATACCTTGCCCATGCCCCTTTGGACAATCCTAATACGGTGTCCCATTCCTACAAAAGGATAACTACTCGCCTTCTTCTTCCCATTCTCCACTCGTAACCTCCCACCAATGAGGTTTCATCCTTCATTAACCAAACAACTATTTGAGCCTTCCTCCCATCGTCTATCCAATAGATACCTACCAATCCTCCTCCTTCTTGAACCAACTTCTAATCCGACTAATGTCTAAGTCCCTTGAAGTGGTTTTCCGTTCTTATCTATCTTAGAAAGGTCATCTATACGCGGAGGGGAAACTCAAAACGAGAGAGGAAGAGATTCAAAACGGAGAATTCGAAAGATATAGATATGGCTATTGGGGATTATGCTTTTCTTTCAAAAACTTTTCTCTTAAAAGACATGTTTTTGAAAATACTCCTTTCAAAAATATTCTTAGAAAATAGTTTTTCTAAAAATTTTATCTGTTCTGGTAACCTTAAGCTCTGATACCACGTGTAACACCCCACACCCGCTACGGTTACTCACTAAGGGAATGCCATAACATCGGTGGAGTATTTTAAGTGAATATAGAACAGAAAAATTACAACAAGACAGATATAAGTAATATTTGAGAATTTAAAACATCATTTCATTTCAGCGGAAAGTAAAACATGTTTGGTTACACCAAAACCATAAATAAGAGCCAAGTACATAATATCCATCCTGATAAAAACGAAAGTACATAATCCCACTACATAACCTAATAGCCATAATAGAAAAGATAAACTGAGCTTTACATCCACGGTCCAAGCTCCAAAAGATAGATAAAGCAGTCTGATCAAAGCCCACTAGTGCTAGGCCCACTCTGAAAACCTGAGGGTTGGGAAAAAGATAAAGAAACAACGGGGTCAGACATAAGTCTGAGTGAGTCCTATAAACCTAACAATACAATCATTAAAGTAATTAGGGTATGATATAAACAAGGTACGGTACCTCTGGGGATAATGACTACACTAAGTAGCCAACTAAACACAGGACGTACTAAGATAACCGAAAAGACGCATTTATCCACCCAAGGATAATTACTGGATTACACCACCCCAGATCTACCCACCCAAGGGTAATTCCTACACTGCACCACACCAGTCATTCCTAACTTAAAGGTTGATCCCACCCATGGACTTATAAAATTAACTGAATAGTTCTCGCGTACCCCTAGGTGACTAAGTAGATGCCACGGGGCCCTACAATCCACTAGGTGTACACACTACTCCCCATTCGATCGGCTCCCTAACGTAGATACCCGTGCTGGCCCCACCGTGGGGTGTACCATTCCCCAACGTGGCAACCTGATAAAACTAACGGTGCACAGCTTATATCTACACGATGCAACAACGTCTTATTTACCAGCCCGGGTCCACACACGCATATGAAACCCGTTGGTCATGCGTTGCCACCGCCAACCCATTTTGGCCTCTTATAGTCAAGCCCAATATGCGTGTCCCGTCACTCGACTAGAGTCGAGCCCACTAAGATACGTTTGGGATATTGGTTGAAATGGGCCCCCACAAGCTACCATCTAAGCTTGTTATTTTATCTAGTGTATCCCACTTAACCCCTTTTATAATCATGCCCACCTACATGTTAAGGTTTGGTTAAGTCATCTAATCATATATCAATTGCCACTTAAGGCACCCACTAGATTTCCACATGCCACCCAAAGCACTTACTTAACCCTTTACCCATGTTTAATTACATGTTCCTCTTTGGTTAAGTATTCTAATCGTATTTTCTATTGCCACCCAAGGCAACCCACTAGATTTCCACATGCCACCCAAGGCACCCACTTAACCCCTCATGTCCCTCTACATGCTAATATGGTTAAGTGTTTCTTAATTAATTAAGATCATGACCTCATAAAGACCTCTCACATTAGACCATCTTTTATGACTGCTGGATATGCCGGTTGGTTCCGGGCAGACTTCTGTCATAAAAAGGTCTAACCTCGTGTCTTTACTTTAATCACGTATTTAATTTATGACTAAGACCTCTCACATTGGACCAATCATTTGTAGCTGCTGGATGGCCGGTCGGTTCCGGGCAGACTTCCGCTACAAAAGGGTCCAACCTCGTGTCTTAGTTGATTAATTACACCTAATTAATCACCCCCATAATTTGAATTAATTATGCCTAATTAATTACACATTTTTAAGAATATGGGTAGACCTAACTCAATAGGTAAATTCCCAATTCCATAGTATGGGTAGACCTAACTTAATAGGTAAATTCCCAACTCCATAATATGGGTAGACCTAACTTAATAGGTAAATTCCCAATTACGTCCATTTAATTTGTGGTATGATTAATCATACCCATTTCACATCATTTTATTAACATGCATATTAACCCCATCGTTCCCCACATAGTTCGTTCTCATAACACGACATAATAAAGGGAAGATTCATCACAAAGGTCATGGGTTTAGCCAACATAGCATGTAACTTTATCATGGGTTCAAAAGGTGTCAACTTGCATATATGAACATACATTAAACCCAACTAGTATTTAACCCAAACTTGCATTATGCATATCATAAAAGAGACAACTTGCATATGAACTTGCACATAAACTTGCACATGAACTTGCATCATAACTTGCATATGAACTTGCATCATAACTTGCATATGAACATGTATCATAACTTGCATATGAACTTGCATCATAACTTGCATATGAACTTGCATCATAACTTGCATATGAACTTGCATCATAACTTGCATATGAACTTGCATCATAACTTGCATATGAACATGTATCATAACTTGCATATGAACTTGCATCATAACTTGCATATGAATATGTATCATAACTTGCATATATTATGCATATCATAAAAAGAGACAAACTTGCATGAAACCAAACACTTAGCATGCATAAAACCAAATACTTAGCATGCATAAAACCACATACATAACATGCATAAAACCAAATACTTAGCATGCATAAAACCAAATACATAACTTGCATAACATGTTACATATAGACTTGCATATAATCTCCCATATAGCTTGCATAACATGTTACATACGAATCAATGTTCAACATAGTGTTTTGCATCATAAAACATAGCATTAAACTTGCATATAGCACACAACATACACTATACTAAACTTGCATAAACACATTGATTCCACAAACATAGCCATATCTTATCATATCCTATCATAATCAATTTAACAATTGATTGTTAAGTCTATAGAAACTCACCACTAAACTCCAATAAGCAAACCCTTGCCACAAATCACCCAAAAACTCTAGCCTTGAACATAAAGCTTGCCACTTGATGATGAATGCAAGCCAATGATCACTCATACAACTCAAAGATGCTTGTATGCACATGAAAGCCTTCATAGAAATAGTTTAGAAATAGGATGGAGGCTAGGGTTTTGAGTGGAGGCCATGATCATAGAAAATTTTGGCATAGTTTAGTTAGGAGATAGGATTATGACCATTTAGGGCTAGCTTAGGGTCTTATTTATAGGATTAGGCAAGTGTTTTAGGCCATTAGATTAACCCTAAATTAGATTAGGACCCTTAGATTTCGGAACCTTCCAGAAACCAGCCCTAAGACCAAGCCCAAACCCCAAACTGGTGCACCCAACCACAGAACTCTCTAGAAACTGTGCAGGTTTCCTGTCCCGACACGGGCGCACTTCCCAAGTGCGCCAGTGTAAAAATGTGTTGGCGCACTTCACAAGTGCGCCAGTGCATTTTTTTGTTGGCGCACTTCACAAGTGCGCCAGTGCATTCTTGCTTGTTTTCAGTTTTTCTGCCTAACTTCGTTCGTCCATATCTTCTTCATACGGACTCCGATTTTCGAAAACTCAGACTCTATTTCGCGTATTTTTCCGAGACGAACGCAATGGTGCAACCCGTTTCCCCTAATTCCCACATCTGGGATTTTGTGAATTTTAGCATTAATCGAAATTCGGGGTGTTACATTCTCCCCTCCTTAAAGGATTTCGTCCCCGAAATCTCTAAGCTAAGGAGAATGCATATCCTACCATCCAAACAACCATCTACTCAATCCATCAAACACGGGCATCCATTGTCCTTAAAACAGTTTCTAATGATGTATGAGCATATGCAAAAAGTGTGTGTATATGTTCCCTATCTAATGTATGAACATATGCAAACCATGATAGTGCCATGCATCCATTATGTATGCGAGAGAACCCTATCGACACATACAATATCTACATGAGTGCACAATCATTCACCAAAATGCATCAACCATATGATAACACAATCATTATACATCCATAAATATAGCTTCCTACACACAATTTTATGCAATATGCAATATGAAGTAATTGAGCCGATCTAGTGCCTAATGTGTGTGTATATGCATCCACGAGCAACCACTAGCAAACAATTGCATCCACATGCATCCATCAACCATAACATGTTTCAAACACATGTTTCAACCATAGGTTTTTCCCTATCTAAAGGTCATAGGTACTAGCGAGAGGATATACTAAAGATAAGATAAGTACTAGACAAGCGATAAAGGAGAAGTTAAAAGACATACTCTCAAAAAGAAATGGGTACAAAGAACGCATCTTCGCTTCCGTCTCCCACGTAGCATTGCCCTCGTCTTCTCCCCATTGCACTTTAACTAGCGGAACTTCTCTGTTCCTCAACTTCCTAGTTTCTGACCCAAGGATGCGAGTAGGAGCTCGTCGAATCGTCGCATCACGCTCTACCTCTACATCTCTAAGCAAGCTCGGCTCTACGACCTCTGCGGTCTCATGTAAGCACTTCCTCAAATGTGATACATGGAATACATCATGAACACCACTAAGTCTGTCGGGCAACTCCACCCTATATGCCATCCGTCCAATCCTTTCCTTAATAGGAAACGGCCCAACAAACCTCGGTGCTAACTTCCCAACGGACCCAAAGCGAACAACATTTCTCAACGGAGATACTTTGACAAAAACCATGTCCCCAACCTCAAACTCAAGATCCGTCCTTCTCCGATCCGCATAAGATTTCTGTCTATCTTGCGCTGCCTTCATCCTTCTTCGAATCAAATCAATCTTCTCTGAAGTCTCTCTAACCATATCTGGCCCAAGCAAGATCTTATCCGTAGATTCCCACCAACATGTAGGAGATCGACAAGGCCTTCCATAAAGAGCTTCGAAAGGTGCAATGCCAATACTAGACTGAAAGCTGTTATTGTATGCGAACTCCACCAAAGGAAGATGTTCTTCCCATGTACCTCCAAAATCCAAGATACAAAGCCTCAAGAGATCTTCTAAGATACGGTTCACCCTCTCGGTCTGACCGTCCGTCTGAGGATGATATGCGGTGCTCAAACACAACTGAGTCCCTACCGCCTCTTGCAAACTTCTCCAAAACTCACTAGTGAAGATAGGATCTCGATCACTCACAATGCTGGATGGTACGCCATGCAATCTAACAATCTCTCTAACATAGACTGAAGCAAGCCATGGAGCGGTCCTCTTACTCTTCACGGGTATAAAATGGGCACTCTTGGTGAGTCTGTCTACCACAACCCTAATTCCCGTATTGCCCTTCCTCGATCTCGGTAACCCATCGATGAAATCCATCGAGACACTATCCCACTTCCATTGCGGAACTTCCAATGGGTGTAGCAACCCACCGGGTTTCCTTTGCTCCGCTTTAACTTGTTTGCACACTAAGCATCTAGCCACATACTCGGCCACATCTTTCTTCATACCGGCCCAGAAGAAAACTCTCTTCATGTCTTGGTACATTTTGTCTCCACCGGGATGAATAGTCATTCTTGAACGATGTGCATCATCCAAAATAGCCTTCTTCAAACCCTCATCTTGCGGTACACAAAGTCTACCATCTCTATGCAACCATCCCCTATCATCTATGGTGTATCTACCCAAATGGCTGGACGACTCCCCCCTTATAAGCTTCTCTACTAACTCAACCAACTGTGGGTCGTCTCGCTGAGCCTCGCCAATCCGCCCCAAAAGAGTAGGCCTAACCTCCAAGGAGGCTAGCAAACCGGGTACAAAGTCAACGGAAGGTCTATAGTCAAACATAGAATTAAACTCCAAGCTTCGCCATTCCACGAACAATGGACTCAAAGACAGCCTTTTTCTGCTTAAGGCGTCTGCCACCACGTTACCCTTGCCAGGGGTATACGCTATCTCAAACTCATAGGATGCTAAGAATTCCATCCACCTTTGCTGTCTTAAGACAATGCGCTCAAAGAGTCTCCAACACTTCCCTAAGATGTAGGGCATGCTTTTCTCCACTTCTAGAGAAAATCAGGATATTCTCCCATGCAAAATCGTCACAACTATCCATCTCTCACGCAGACCACCCTAGTCGAACTCGACATCCCCCAAATGCAAGCCCCAAAGGCCTAAACCAATATCAGACAAACACCCAAGGGATAACTCCTTCGAATTCAGACGACCTACGTGAGAAGATACTAGTAAAATGGCTAAATAATTAAGCCCTTGTTCAATTCTGGATGTCCTTGCCAGTCTCGCTCCAAAACCACCGTTTATCCCATAACGGGCTTTGCTCAACCTATTGAGCACATACGAAAACTTATTTCGCTCCTAGAAAAGACCAATATGTCATCCACCAAGATCATCACGAACTTATTTAGGTACTCCCTAAACACCCTTCTCATCAAATCAACAAAGTATGCGGAGGCGTTCGTCTAACCAAATGGCATCACCAGCCACTCATAAAACCATCCGGAGTCCTAAAGGCAATCTTCTCTATACTATCCTCAGCCACTCTCAACTGACGAAACCCCGTGGCTGAGTCCAACTTGCGAAAATACTGAGGCGCCAACCAACTGATCAAAGAGATCATCAATCCTCGTCAATGGGTGTCTATTCTTCTTTGTGAGTTTATTTAGTTCTCTTTAGCCTACACAAAGTCTGAGGGACCCATCCGCCTTCGTAGCAAAAACTACTGGAGCACCCCACTCCGATATACTTTGTCTTATGGACCCGTTCTCAAGCAACTCCCCTACTTGCTTATGGAGTTCCCTCCTCTCGCGAGGAGCCATGTGGCGCACTGGTAAAGATACAAGTTTAGCATTGTCTACTAGATATATTCGGAAGTCAATCTCCCGCTCCGGAGGTAAGCCCTTCACCTCCTCAAACACATCCGAGTATTCCCGGACCACTCAAACAGATCGCAAACTCTCGACCGACGTGTCAAGCGATTCTAGATAACTTAGCATAACAGATTCCATGGGATTACAAGAGATCTCGAGAGTGTTACCCAAGCGGGTCATAAGCCTAACAACTCTCCCTTCAAAATCAAGAACGGCACCCCCATTGGATAAGCAGTCCATGCCCAAACTAACCCATAGCCCGTGAAGCCCAAAAAGCATCACAACTAAACTCAACGCTAAGTATAGAAACTTTCAAACCCAAACACATCATGGAGCCCCAATTGGGTTTGAAACAACTAAGGGATCATCTACCAAACTGGTGTCTAAGTGCAATGACTCAACTAACAATGATGAGATAAACGAACTCGATGCGTCAGAATCTAATAAAGTTCGAACCGGATAATAAAGAAATCCAAATTCCAACCTAGCCGGTCCTATCCCCATCTGGTACACTAGCCGCGAGGGAATACAACTACCCTCCAGGAGATTCCATACCTTGCCCATGCCCCTTTGGACAATCCTAATACGGTGTCCCATTCCTCCAAAAGGATAACTACTCGCCTTCTTCTTCCCATTCTCCACTCGTAACCTCCCACCAATGAGGTTTCATCCTTCATTAACCAAACAACTATTTGAGCCTTCCTCCCATCGTCTATCCAATAGATACCTACCAATCCTCCTCCTTCTTGAACCAACTTCTAATCCGACTAATGTCTAAGTCCCTTGAAGTGGTTTTCCGTTCTTATCTATCTTAGAAAGGTCATCTATACGCGGAGGGGAAACTCAAAACGAGAGAGGAAGAGATTCAAAATGGAGAATTCGAAAGATATAGATATGGCTATTGGGGATTATGCTTTTCTTTCAAAAACTTTTCTCTTAAAAGACATGTTTTTGAAAATACTCCTTTCAAAAATATTCTTAGAAAATAGTTTTTCTAAAAATTTTATCTGTTCTGGTAACCTTAAGCTCTGATACCACGTGTAACACCCCACACCCGCTACGGTCACTCACTAAGGGAATGCCATAACATCGGTGGAGTATTTTAAGTGAATATAGAACAGAAAAATTACAACAAGACAGATATAAGTAATATTTGAGAATTTAAAACATCATTTCATTTCAGCGGAAAGTAAAACATGTTTGGTTACACCAAAACCATAAATAAGAGCCAAGTACATAATATCCATCCTGATAAAAACGAAAGTACATAATCCCACTACATAACCTAATAGCCATAATAGAAAAGATAAACTGAGCTTTACATCCACGGTCCAAGCTCCAAAAGATAGATAAAGCAGTCTGATCAAAGCCCACTAGTGCTAGGCCCACTCTGAAAACCTGAGGGTTGGGAAAAAGATAAAGAAACAACGGGGTCAGACATAAGTCTGAGTGAGTCCTATAAACCTAACAATACAATCATTAAAGTAATTAGGGTATGATATAAACAAGGTACGGTACCTCTGGGGATAATGACTACACTAAGTAGCCAACTAAACACAGGACGTACTAAGATAACCGAAAAGACGCATTTATCCACCCAAGGATAATTACTGGATTACACCACCCCAGATCTACCCACCCAAGGGTAATTCCTACACTGCACCACACCAGTCATTCCTAACTTAAAGGTTGATCCCACCCATGGACTTATAAAATTAACTTAATAGTTCTCGCGTACCCCTAGGTGACTAAGTAGACGCCACGGGGCCCTACAATCCACTAGGTGTACACACTACTCCCCATTCGATCGGCTCTCTAACGTAGATACCCGTGCTGGCCCCACCGTGGGGTGTACCATTCCCCAACGTGGCAACCTGATAAAACTAACGGTGCACAGCTTATATCTACACGATGCAACAACGTCTTATTTACCAGCCCGGGTCCACACACGCATATGAAACCCGTTGGTCATGCGTTGCCACCGCCAACCCATTTTGGCCTCTTATAGTCAAGCCCAATATGCGTGTCCCGTCACTCGACTAGAGTCGAGCCCACTAAGATACGTTTGGGATATTGGTTGAAATGGGCCCCCACAAGCTACCATCTAAGCTTGTTATTTTATCTAGTGTATCCCACTTAACCCCTTTTATAATCATGCCCACCTACATGTTAAGGTTTGGTTAAGTCATCTAATCATATATCAATTGCCACTTAAGGCACCCACTAGATTTCCACATGCCACCCAAAGCACTTACTTAACCCTTTACCCATGTTTAATTACATGTTCCTCTTTGGTTAAGTATTCTAATCGTATTTTCTATTGCCACCCAAGGCAACCCACTAGATTTCCACATGCCACCCAAGGCACCCACTTAACCCCTCATGTCCCTCTACATGCTAATATGGTTAAGTGTTTCTTAATTAATTAAGATCATGACCTCATAAAGACCTCTCACATTAGACCATCTTTTATGACTGCTGGATATGCCGGTTGGTTCCGGGCATACTTCTGTCATAAAAAGGTCTAACCTCGTGTCTTTACTTTAATCACGTATTTAATTTATGACTAAGACCTCTCACATTGGACCAATCATTTGTAGCTGCTGGATGGCCGGTCGGTTCCGGGCAGACTTCCGCTACAAAAGGGTCCAACCTCGTGTCTTAGTTGATTAATTACACCTAATTAATCACCCCCATAATTTGAATTAATTATGCCTAATTAATTACACATTTTTAAGAATATGGGTAGACCTAACTCAATAGGTAAATTCCCAATTCCATAGTATGGGTAGACCTAACTTAATAGGTAAATTCCCAACTCCATAATATGGGTAGACCTAACTTAATAGGTAAATTCCCAATTACGTCCATTTAATTTGTGGTATGATTAATCATACCCATTTCACATCATTTTATTAACATGCATATTAACCCCATCGTTCCCCACGTAGTTCGTTCTCATAACACGACATAATAAAGGGAAGATTCATCACAAAGGTCATGGGTTTAGCCAACATAGCATGTAATTTTATCATGGGTTCAAAAGGTGTCAACTTGCATATATGAACATACATTAAACCCAACTAGTATTTAACCCAAACTTGCATTATGCATATCATAAAAGAGACAACTTGCATATGAACTTGCACATAAACTTGCATATGAACTTGCATCATAACTTGCATATGAACTTGCATCATAACTTGCATATGAACTTGCATCATAACTTGCATATGAACTTGCATCATAACTTGCATATGAACTTGCATCATAACTTGCATATGAACTTGCATCATAACTTGCATATGAACATGTATCATAACTTGCATATGAACTTGCATCATAACTTGCATATGAATATGTATCATAACTTGCATATATTATGCATATCATAAAAAGAGACAAACTTGCATAAAACCAAACACTTAGCATGCATAAAACCAAATACTTAGCATGCATAAAACCACATACATAGCATGCATAAAACCAAATACTTAGCATGCATAAAACCAAATACATAACTTGCATAACATGTTACATATAGACTTGCATATAATCTCCCATATAGCTTGCATAACATGTTACATATGAATCAATGTTCAACATAGTGTTTTGCATCATAAAACATAGCATTAAACTTGCATATAGCACACAACATACACTATACTAAACTTGCATAAACACATTGATTCCACAAACATAGCCATATCTTATCATATCCTATCATAATCAATTTAACAATTGATTGTTAAGTCTATAGAAACTCACCACTAAACTCCAATAAGCAAACCCTTGCCACAAATCACCCAAAAACTCTAGCCTTGAACGTAAAGCTTGCAACTTGATGATGAATGCAAGCCAATGATCACTCATACAACTCAAAGATGCTTGTATGCACATGAAAGCCTTCATAGAAATAGTTTAGAAATAGGATGGAGGCTAGGGTTTTGAGTGGAGGTCATGATCATAGAAAATTTTGGCATAGTTTAGTTAGGAGATAGGATTATGACCATTTAGGGCTAGCTTAGGGTCTTATTTATAGGATTAGGCAAGTGTTTTAGGCCATTAGATTAACCCTAAATTAGATTAGGACCCTTAGATTTCGGAACCTTCCAGAAACCAGCCCTAAGACCAAGCCCAAACCCCAAACTGGTGCACCCAACCACAGAACTCTCTAGAAACTGTGCAGGTTTCCTGTCCCGACACGGGCGCACTTCCCAAGTGCGCCAGTGTAAAAATGTGTTGGCGCACTTCACAAGTGCGCCAGTGCATTTTTGTGTTGGCGCACTTCACAAGTGCGCCAGTGCATTCTTGCTTATTTTCGGTTTTTCTGCCTAACTTCGTTCGTCCATATCTTCTTCATACGGACTCCGATTTTCTAAAACTCAGACTCTATTTCGCGTATTTTTCCAAGACGAACGCAATGGTGCAACCCGTTTCCCCTAATTCCCACATCTGGGATTTTGTGAATTTTAGCATTAATCGAAATTCGGGGTGTTACAGACTACCTAGATATTTATAGAGTTTAGGGTTTATTTAGACCGTCAGATCAACTCAGAACTAAACTGAACCATTTAATTTGCCAATTCAGCCCTAAAGACACTTCAGCAGCTCAAGATTGGGCTCAGTCAAAACATTAGCCGACTGACCAGGTCGACACCCAGGTCGACACTATAGTCGACCGGGGGGGGGGGAGGGGGAGGTCGACACTAGTGTCGACTCCCCAGTCGACCTGCCTGGGCTGGAATTTTCTCGCCCAGCCCGCTTCTGCACTTCCAGTTTGAATTTTTAAATTTTCTGCGAGCTGTTTTGAATTTTCTGAAACTTCCGATGGCCATAACTTCTTCATACGAAGTCCAAATCCTGCAAACTCGAACTCTATTTCAACCAGAATTCCGAGACGAACACAATGGCACAACCCGTTTTCCACAATTCTCACGTCTGAGATTATTTATTCTTTAATTTGTGAATATTAATATTAACAGAATTACGGGGTGTTACATTAAGAGGTTATATTTATATGGAAGGCTTGGATTAATTCTTATTGATCCAACAACCATGCTCACATGAGCAAGTATAAATAACTCCTAATACCACACACTAGAAACCCTAATTATTCTACATCTCTAACTCCGTGCGGCTAAATTCCATAGAAAAACAAAGAGAATAGGGTGAAGGTTTCTTCTACTTCTCTAAATCTATTCTAAATCTCTCTATTTCAATTTATATAAGTTTAGGATTTTGGAGTTTAGCCTAAACATATATGTATAAGACTCTAATTGTATGTTTCCTATACGTATATTGTTAGGAGGATAATCAGAGCTCACTTGGACGTTAAGAATCGTTGCAGATCTTACAATTCTACCACATCTCCACCTAATTTATGAGTGGAATCTAGTTTTGCTTAAAGGCACATTCATATTTTTAATAGTTTGCCATATGAATTGATATGACTAGGAAGATTTGGCTATTCGATAATATGAATATGAAAATCCCCAAATCTTCTATCTTGTAATTACGTATGAAATTGTCATGATGAATTGAGTTTGTGGAATTATGGTTTTTTTATTGGACTGAAAGTAAGTATAAGTGTTGTACTATTATTTATGTTTTATGTGATTCACCCTTACATTAGATTGTGTCCTAACAAGGTTTGAATTTGAATGTTTCATGGTTTGAATTGGGTATAGATCCTATGTTGGATATAAAAGCATTCACAATTGAAATAAATCAAAGGCAAACACTTTTAGGCGCATGACACCAAACTACGTGAATTGGGTGAAATATGGATTAAAACATACATATGTAGGTGTATGTAACGCTTTATTTTTAATTCAATAGTGAAATCATTTGTACATGCCTAGGATACAAGTTGTAATTGTTATGTGTATATATTTTCCATTCGCTGTTATTTGTTATATGTTCATTATGTCATCATGCTTATGTTGTAGCAGTAAAATATGGAAAATCTAACTTGTATGCCTTAAATTGGATAAATTGACAATTTGCCTCCTCGTTAGAACATTTCCCCATTTATACGAATGTTAATGTTAATTAGGCGCTATTGCTATTTTACTTATATAAACGTAATCAATGTAATTAACGTTGTATTAATGTAATAAATGCGATTAAGTTAGAGTTCGAATTTGAAATGTCCCCTTAACAAATATACATATTTTTTTTGCTTATGTGTGCGTATATATAGAATGGCTTAAATATATATAAGTAAGTGACATATAGACACAAGGATAGTTGCCATTTGTGGTAGAAGCTTGCCCTGAACCAACCGGAAAATCCAACAACCATAAGTAGACCCAACTAATGTGAGATGTCTGGAGGGGGGGTCATGGGTCGTTCATAAACTTAGTACATTAGACACAAGATTAAACTGACTTGTAGTAGAAGCCTTCCAAAAACCAACTGGCATATCCAGCATCTACAGGTAAACGGTTTAATGTGAGAGGTCTAGTTTGTATATATATAACTATATAAGTCTGATGTGTGAAAACAAATAGGTTTATTATGCCTTGAGAAGGTCTTGAGTGGCTGACTCACCTTTTTATCTAGTTTGGGTCTTAATGGTTGGGACAAGGATCCCTCCGAAGGTTTATTCCTTGAGAGAAACCAAAGTCATGGGACCCACCCTTATTAGAATTAAGGTAGGTCTTCGGGTCCTTCTTTAAAAGTTGTTAGGCATAAGTTCACGGGGATGTCCACTTCCTCTAGAAGCTTGCACGGGCTTAACTAGGGATTGATTGGTAATTGAAAGAATATGTGGTTATTACATGCTTACCAACTGTGTAAGGGAAATCTTAAGCGACATTGGTGTCCTACCGGGTAATATCAGTTAAGTAGTAACATTCGCAATACTACTTCTCATAATACAAATGGAAGAATAGACTTAAGAACATTGACGTACTAGGACAGGGTATGAAACGAGCTAGGGTCCGCCTCAGGGTTATATGAGATCGTAAGAATTCACTATTAATTAGGCCATAAGTGACCAAGAATGCCACCTCATTGGGTCTTTACCCGAAAAACACTATTGGGCGATTGACTCGGATATCCACCACATTGGTTAGAAATTTGATGTTTGTTGTGTGCTGCGTAGATATACCTTGACATATGTAACCTACTATAAATATAGGGCATGGACATTAAGTAACACTATATTTCAGTCACATAGAACTTTATGGTCTAACCCCCTCTCCTTAATATCCAGTAGGTCAGTAGGTGGGGTAAAGCCATGGATAAAGACATGATTGGAGTCGATGAAGAAGACAAAGTTATTATGTTATTATTAGCAGTTATTGCTTTACTTCTTTTGGAATCTTATGAGAATGAACTATTTGATGTACCAATTGAAGCAATGTAATAGTGACTTGTATTTCTGTGGTTTTGAAATAAATGGTACATCTTATTTTTGGTATTATATTTTCTCTTTCCGCTGTGTGAAATTTTCATTTGAAGTATATGTTATTGTTATCTGTGCAAATGTAATCCTTACTGGAACCAACGACCCATTTAGGATGGCTCTAAGTTTCGATGGGCCTTTTATGGGTTGAAACTTAATCCCATTCCCGGCGGGTTGTTACATGGAGTGGAACCACCATTTGGAATTTAAATCCCGAATGTTTGGAAAATATTTTCTAAAGTGTCAAGTAAAAAAGATAGCATTACTTTGGAAGGATTTTTGAATATAAATCTTATTGAATGGATTTTGAAAGTGATAAACCATTGAATTCACTTCGGTCACTTGAAAATAATTTCGATGATGAAGCGCGCCTTCGTTGGTGTTCATTTTTGAGTTTCTAAGTGATAGATTGCTACCATAATAAAATTTCCGACGAAAAATTAGTTTAGGAAAAAAGTTGTTTTGGAAAATTCAAAAGTTTTGAATTTGAGATGAAAATAAATACATATGATTTCAAAGGATTTTGAAATAAATACCGGGTATTTGAATTTTGGAATTCCAAATTTAACTTAAGCAAGTTAAATGAATTAAAATGGATAGACTGATTTGGAATTAATTGAAATCAGTAAAAAAAATCAATGGCTATTTTATTAACCAAAGAATATCAAATACATAAGGAGAAACGTTCATTTATCATAAACAAAATCAATAAAATTGATTAAAATCAAATGGAATGAATTCGAATGCTTACGACTGAAATATAAATGAGATGTGAATTAATTGATTGTAAAATATTCAAATAAAATGAATGTAAGCATATATGAGGTGCAATATGAATAAAAACCAAAGTCTTTGGTAGAACTAAAATTGTAGAAGTATAAAATGTTGAGTTTCAATATAAGTGGATTTTGACAAGTTAATGGGTTTGTAACATTTCTTCTGCCTTACTAATTTCGGGGATGAAATTCTTTTAAGGGGGAAGGAATGCAACGTCCCGGAATTTTATATATCTAATTATAAACATTTAAATTAGTTTAAATGTTGAATTTGAATAATAAATGAATTTCTATATTGAATTTATTGATTTAATAACAGATATACGATTTATAATCAAAGATATTGAATTATTTGAAAGGAAAAAATAAAACTATTTTACTAACAGCACTAATACAAATTTCATACTAGCGCACACAACCAACAGAGCAGTTATTCAATAAGAAACAAAAGAAAATGACTATCCAACTATGATGTGCTATATACAACAAGAAATTATGAAGGTTGCTGAGCGACTCTTGGCATCTTGCGAAAAATAAGTGTACACAATTGATCAGCATTTCTCATCTCCAAACCAAAGATTCGATTATTCCTTTCCATCTATATTTCATAAATAAATTTGTAATGACCCGAATTTCCGTACTCTTTGAATCGACTAATAACACCACACGTCCAACCCAAATTGCTCAGAAAAACGAATCATTATTAGAAAGAAGTTAGAGGATGAGAAATAGAAAGAAAGAAATACTAGAATAGATGAAAACGAAGATCACAAACTCACAGCGGAATGAATAAAATATATTAGATAACATAAACTTTGAAATATAATTCAGTAACTTTATATACATACCATCATCAGAGCACAACAGCTATTTCTGGAACAGTTATAAACACTGTTTCCAAATACAAACATGGTACGCAGCGGAATATATGATATTCTATAACTAACTGGTGAAGCCTCCTTCTTCGAGCTCCTCCAAGTGAATCTGAAAAATCCCAACTACTTGACTGCCCGTACAAATTTGGGCACCCAAGAGTTTAGGGAAAACAAACAAAATAAACTCTGGGTTAGTCATGGGACTGGCGTGAGTAAATTCCAACCATTTGTTTAACTTTTAAAATCCATTCGAAAGAAAAGATAATCGTAAGATTGATCCACACATAAACACGGAAGATTTTTACCTTATGATAACCCAAAACATTTTGATATCAAAATCTGGTGATATTATAATAGTGTCTACAACAAGTAAATAGAATCTAGCGGAATGCTTGCATCTCACGCTCCATATATAATATAAAATCAAAACCTGTAGGGTGCTTATTGGAGATTGGATTTCCAACATGACAAGGTATGGAACCACCTTCCGATCAATGTACTCTAGAGGCGATACACTGGGGTTCAACAAGAACATCTTGCAACCCGGCCCACACATGACCGACCACTCATTTCGCTTGAGTGTATCGAATGTATATCACCAACGGTTGGGATCAGCAATCTTTTCTTGAAAGGGACAGCATCGATAGATTAAAGAAGCAAATAGAATTTCTCTAGATAGGTGATTATACATCCTAATGGGAGCGAACCACATAGCCATGTTGCTTGCCCGATTTTTGTCAATTCCCGGTTGTGAGGCTTGAGGTTTGAATTATCTTCCAGAACATCAGGCCACCATTCACTTTAAATGTCACATCGTCAGATCCATCGGAAATCACTAATTGATTCCCACAAAAATACTCAGATTGTTAGGCTAAAGAAGTTTCCCTTCTTTGCCACCAACTTCGTATGTTTAAAGGAATCAACGTACGTAATCCCTTTGGAAATACTCTGTCAGACACCCGTCGTTACAAGTTGTCATGGATCTGGACAAACTAAAGGCACCGTTCCATTAATCCATCTTAGGTAATTTCTACCTAGGGTTAACAGAACACCCCTTGCATTTTACTCCGTCTTCAATTATCTTCAGCAAAAGTTGATTCATAATGCATATACCAATACGGAGTGATTTTCAGATATTAAACTTGATCCCGGTCACTCCATATTGATAACGGAGGTATAAAATGAATCAAAACTTCGATAGTCGGTGATTTAACTATCAAAGAAACATCCATACAATCAACGGTCCTATTTCCAATTGGAAATTCTACCAGTCAACCATCAAACAATATTTGACCTTTTTAGATTAATTTCTTATTAAATTATCATTCCTATTTTCTTACCTTTTCTCCGATATTTTTCAAAGCTTGCTTATCTTAACTATCCTTAGAAAACATTTTCACATATCACAAATTTCTTATTTTCTATATTTAGAAAATATATGTTATTAACACTAGAAAACATTTCCAATTATCATTTCTCAACTTCTCGTTTAACAAATCATTTCATTTTCTATATTTAGAAACTATCTCTAATCTTATTTGGAAATCGTTTCCAAATCCCATTTATTTGGATTTAACAGATGTTATATAAAACATCATTTTCATAACTCAACCAATTAATCCTTTATTAACTCACTGTATCACTATCCAACCCTATCTACCAAACCTTAACTATCCCTCGGTCAATCATGAAGTCAATCAAGTTGGGGTATAATTACCTCTCAGACCTTAATTGAACAACATTCTCAACTTTGAAATAGTCAAAGCTCACCACTTCAAACAAAACATCGCTTACGCAACTTTCGGATTCAATCTAAGAACACACTTCTTTTACAGAAAAATATTGATTATAACGGTAGCGTTATAATCGCTGTGTCAAATATTTGATTTATAAAACATTACTTTTAACAACAGCGTTACAATCGCTGTCTAGAATTATAGAACACTTATTATAACAATAGCGTTAAGATCGTTGTTTATATTTACAAAACAGTTATTATAGCGGCAACGTTAAAATTGCTATTTAGATTTACCAAAAGATTTATTATAACGACAGCGTTTAAAATTGCTATTTCAAAATATTTGGTTTATAAAAATGCAACTTGTATTTATTTATTTCAATAAATAAATTAATAAGCAAAAAATTAAATTATTAAATTTGATTCAATTGGAAAGTAAAATAACTACTTCCCTAAATTCGATATAATCGAATTCCAATAAACAACTCTCATTCGAATACTCTATATTCGATAAATATTTCGAACTTCAGAATTTATCTACCATTTTAGGTCATCTCAAATTCTAAATTCACTTTTGAATTTATCATTTCCAAATCATTACCAGATTCCTTTATAACCCTTTTCATTCATAAACATTTGCTTTCAAACTGTTATTCATTTCAAATATGAATTTCATTCCTTAATAGGAATCTAAACTCGTTTATTCAAATCAACTTGAGTGTTATTACTGCTCTTCTTCTAGTTATCGAGTATATTTTTAAAGCCACATCATATTCTGTTTTAGTTATAAATTCTGTTTATAGAACTGTTACTCAATTAACACTTCCCATTTATTAATTCACTGGATTTATCTCAATTTATTTTATGTTCGAAATTTGGAATAAAATTAAAAGAATTTATCTTTGATAAAATTAATGGGAAACTATCCCCAAGTATAAGAATATTCTGAATTGGATTGCGGTGTATGTTGTGTTTGTGTCACACGTGTTTATTATATACGCGATTTGTTCAGAAAGACCGGGTTTATCCCATTCTGAATAACTGATTCGACGTGGTGTCGAAGATGAAGACGGTGGTTGAAGACCGGAGGTCTTCACGTCGTTTGGATAGCTACTGATGATCTTGATTGGGTCGTACACCTAACAGGAGAGAATCAGTTGGTGATCGTACAGACGTACTTGGAGATCGATGGATATGCGGGGTTCTAGGTGCCTCCGGTTTCGTTCAGACCTAGAACGAACTTGTAAATGGACTGTGTGTCTGACATTGGATTTTAGTCTGTGTAATTGATTTCTATTAAATATATATCTGTTTGGCGGCGGAGAATTTATTCTCTTGCTTAACGCCCTTCTCTGAGACGTACGAGCTCAGGGGTCATATATTGATGGATATCAAACGCATGGAGTGAATTGCCTGTGTGGCATGCCTAAGTGGCAATGGATCAGGGCTTCTGTTGAAAAGCAGAGTCTTGTGGTTGATGATCAAAGCACGGCCTGTGTGGCATAGCTTTGTGTAACGTGAATTCACGAGCCTCACCCCCTGGTTGTGAACCAAAAACAGGAGAAGGACCTCAGGGAGGGCATGCGTTTCCTTCTAGATAAAAGTGGCGTCAGTGGTTTTACACGCCCTGACGAGTTTGACTTATGTGGTTGTTGTTGTTGCGAGGCACCTCGGATATATCGGTCGATCCGGGACCGATGGAGTCATTCGTTGGCTCATTTTTGCCCCAAAGGGCGGGAAACGTAGTGTTCAGGAATTTTAATCCACATCGGTGGACCGGCCCTGACGATCCAAGGGTCACTCGAGCTCTGATCCTGAGACATGGGCTAGATTGTCTCGAATCGGTGAGGACTATCCTTTGCCTCGGTTCACAGATGGAAATCCAGCTTCAATACGTGTTTTTGCGGTTTTATTTGTAGAGCCTAGTATGGCGACATAGTGGGATGGGGCGCTTATACCGTCTATGATTGATACTTATGATTTGAAGTTGTTTTTGACACTATACACTTATAGTACTATCAAAATAATCTATTTTAAACGTATCAAGCATTCTTTGGCTATTATAAGGTAAAAACCCTATCCGCCGGCTTGCGTTGCATTGTGTGATGGGACCTGGGTCTTATAATAGCTTCATTTTTCTTTATTTAGCATTGTGCTGTTTGTTTTATGCACTGGTGTTCTTGGGAGGAAACCCGTTCTGTGTTATACGGCATGGTCCCTTGATTTACCGAACTTTAAAATAAAGATTAATAACTGTTTTAGTTCTCACGCCAGTCCCATGACTGACCTGGAGTTTATTGTTTTAACCTAAACTCTAGGTGCCCTCATTTTGACATGGGCAGCTAGTAGTTTTGGTTTTGTAGATTTATATTCACAGAATCCTAGTTTACAGCTGGAACGATATCCGGAAAGCTTTGTATCTGTATATCTCTTTCTAGTTGTGTTTTGTATTATTTTCCGCTGCTATGTAATGTATTGTAATCTCTGATATTTTTCTGGTGTATATTATTCATTTATACTCTGTATATTCTTATAATCTGATGAAATTGTTGTGATTAACGATGAAATGTTCTTCTTTCTGCGTTCTAATTTGTCGTGTTCTCAAAACAATCAGGCGTTTCGAACGGTCTTGGTCGGTTTAGCGACTGATTCGGATCGAGCGAAATTCTCAGTCGTTACAAAAGTAACATGGAATATTAAATAAACTCTGACCAAATTAAAAACTCTGAACCGAAAAGGACTTTGATTCTTGTTCACATGCAGTCTTTGAAAAGGTAAACAGGCCAAGGTGAGGTTAAGACAAGAGCAAGTTTAATGATAGTTGTTGATGGAACTCAATTTTAAACAATTATTCAATGAATGCGCAGATCGTATTTCTGAACGCCTGCATATAACTCGATGGCTTACATGTCATTCTTCCAATAGCTTGTGTATCATACTTTCGATATTTGTATTATATTTGGCTAGTTTAAATCTTACTTCTCGGACTATGATATCGATCATGCTACCTTGAACTAATTATTTTATTGGACGTTTGTCTTACTATGTTTTCTTGCTAAAATGTTAAATCAGTAGTTTAGCAAATATATTATCCAAATAATTTCCATTTATATTTCTAGTACAACATTTAAAACAAATTAAATATTATTCAAAATTTACGGTTAAAAATTGGGTCGTTACATTCCTTCCCCCTTAAAATAATTTCGTCCTCGAAATTGCTAAGCAGTAACGATGCTATAACTCTAACTCCTCATAACCTGCTTAGTTGAAATCTTATATTCCATATCTTGTAACCCAGTTCTTACCCAACCTTCAAATTCTCATACTAATACTCGACCATTCATAATTCCTTCTAAGTGATATGTCCCCCATTTTTGGTCAATCCATATGCTTTCCCAGATATCCACACATACACAATTTGATTTTTAATTTGTTTATCATTTCGCTTAACCATTCGGGTTTTATAATCTCTTATACAATCGATAGGTCGAATTAAAAAAAATCTAACTCTTTTAAATTTTGAAATTTTTTGCCAACATCTCCTCTATATGGCTCAATCGGTACAACCACAACTCACCTTTCTAGGCCTTATCCATTCCAAAAGAAAGTCAAAAAGCCAAGCGGCTTGGCCCATAGGCTCATAAAACCATCAAACCCAAGTAATAATGTAAATATGTACCTTTTTGTTGGCAAAATTTCTATCTCCTGCATTTCCTTCCGTTCAATACCTGCTCAACATACATATACTGATTTCCAATAGGTTCTAAATCAATCCAACTTTTGGTCTTTGATTCACTAATCAACTTCCTGATTAGTTAATTTCCATTCTACCAATTCAATTTGATCTTTATTTCAGGAATCAGGCTATTTATTCAGTTTGAATTTCAATTTCCATTAAGTTAGATTTCAATTCATTTGGTACATTTTTACCATTTCAATTTATTTAACTTATACAAGTTAAATTTTAATTTCAGAATTCAAATTCCCGGGTTTTATTTCAAATTTGTTTGAAATCATATATTTTTATATACATATATTTACAATCAACTCAATTCAAAACATTTGAATATCTAAATCATCATGTACCTTTTCAAACAAATTTTTCATTCCCAAATCACCATGGTAGTAATCCGTCACTCAGAAACTTGAAAATGAATACCGATAATGTTGCGATCCATTATTTGAATTATTTTCTCGCCACTGAAGTGATTTCAGTGCTTAATCACTTTTAAAATCTATTTAAAAAATCCTTATTCAAAAATACTTTAAAGTAATGTTATATTACTTTATAATATTTCAAAAAATATTTTCTAAACACCCGGAATTTAAATTCCAATTCTGGTTTGAACTTAATCTTGGTTTATCTCGTTTGTATACATTATCCATATACAAATTATATATCCATTTCAATATTTCATAATTCCATTTGACTGTAATAACAATCAATACATTCATACATAATAATTCAGAAATTATTCCTTTTATACCAAAATAATTTCTAGGCAAAATTATTTTATTTACCTATTTTAAAACAATACTGTGTCGAATTGTTCTGTTCGAGAGTGTAGAAACACCTATCGATACAGTTGTACATCCTGTATCGACCAGAATTCATAAACCACTCAACAAACCAGTCAACACAATATAAAACAATTTTATATCAAATCTAGAAATACGCTTTCTCATATATACACACTCAAACTCAATCTAGGGTATTACTAACCCCATCTCTATTGAGTTACACCACAGAGCCAAGGTTATCACTCAACCTTCAGCTCTGATACCAACTGTAATGACCCGAATTTGCATACTCTTTGAGTCGACTAATAACACCACACGTCCAACCCAAATTGCACAGAAAAACGAACCATTATTAGAAAGAAGTTAGAGGATGAGAAATAGAAAGAAAGAAATATTAGAATAGAAGAAAACGAAGATCACAAACTCACAGCGGAACGAATAAAATATATTAGATAACATAAACTTTGAAATATAATTCAGTAACTTTATATACATACCATCATCAGAGCACAACAGCTATTTCTGGAATAGTTATAAACACCTGTTTCCAGATACAAACATGGTACACAGCGGAATATATGATAGTCTATAGCTAACTGGTGAAGCCTCCTGCTTCGAGCTCCTCCAAGTGAATCTAAAAAATCCCGACTACTTGACTGCCCGTACAAATTTGGGCACAAAAGAGTTTAGGGAAAACAAGCAAAATAAACTCTGGGTCAGTCATGGGACTGGTGTGAGTAAACTCCAACCATTTGTTTAACTTTCAAAATCCTTTCGAAAGAAAAGATAATTGTAAGACCGATCCACACATAAACACGGATGGTTTTTACCTTACGATAAGCCAAAACATTTTGATATCAAAATCTGGTGATATTATAATAGTGTCTACAACAAGTAAATAGAATCTAGCGGAACGCTTGCATCTCACGCTCCATATATAATATAAAATCAAAACCCGTAGGGTGCTTATTGGAGATTGGATTTCCAACATGACAAGGTATGGAACCACCTTCCGATCAGTATACTCTAGAGGCGATACACTGGGGTTCAACAAGAACATCTTGCAACCCGGCCCACACATGACCGACCACTCATTTCGCTTGAGTGTATCGAATGTATATCACCAACGGTTGGGATCAGCAATCGTTTCCCGAAAGGGACAGCATCGATAGATTAAAGAAGCAAATATAATTTCTCTAGATAGGTGATTATACATCCTAATTGGAGCGACCCACATAGCCATGGTGCCTGCCCGATTTTTGTCAATTCGAGGTTTTGAGGCTTGAGGTTTGAATTATCTTCCAGAACATCTGGCTACCATTCACTTTGAATGTCACATCGTCAGATCCATCAGAAATCACTAATTGATTCCCATAAAAATACCATATTGTTAGGCTAAAGAAGTTTCCCTTCTTTTCCACCAACTTTGTATGTTTGAAGGAATCAACGTATGTAATCCCTTTGGAAATACTCTGTCAGACACCCATCCTTACAAGTTGTCATGGGTCTGGACAAACCGAAGGCACCGTTCCATTAATCCATCTTGGGTAATTTCTACCTAGGGTTAACAGAACACCCATTGCATTTTACTCCGTCTTCAGTTATCTTCAGTAAAAGTTGATTCATAATACTTATACCAATACAGAGTGGTTTTCAGATATTAAATCTGATCCCGGTCTCTCCATATTGACAACGGAGGTATAAAATAAATCAAAACTTTGATAGTCTATGATTTAACTATCATAGAAACATCCATACAATTAACGGTCCTATTTCCAATTGGAAATTCTACCGATCAACCATCAAACAATATTGGACCTTTTTAGATTAATTTCTTATTAAATTATCATTCCTATTTTCTTACCTTTTCTCCGATATTTTTCAAAGCTTGCTTATCTTAACTATCCTTAGAAAACATTTTCATATATCGCAAATTTCTTATTTTCTATATTTAGAAAATATATGTTATTAACACAGGAAAACATTTCCAATTATTGTTCTCAACTTCTCGTTTCCCAAATCATTTCATTTTCTATATTTAGAAACTATCTCTAATCTTATTTGGAAATCGTTTCCAAATCCCATTCATTTGGATTTAACGGATGTTATATAAAACATCATTTTCATAACTCAACCAATTAATCCTTTATTAACTCACCGTATCACTATCCAACCCTTTCTACCAAACCTTAACTATCCCTCGGTCAATCATGAAGTCAATCAAGTTGGGGTATAATTACCTCTCAGACCTTAATTGAACAACATCCTCAACTTTGAAATAGTCAAAGCTCACCACTTCAAACAAAACATCGCTTACGCAACTTTCGGATTCAATCTAAGAACACACTTCTTTTACAGAAAAATATTGATTATAACGGTAGCGTTATAATCGCTGTGTCAAATATTTGATTTATAAAACATTACTTTTAACAACAGCGTTACAATCGCTGTCTAGAATTATAGAACACTTATTATAACAATAGCGTTAAGATCGTTGTTTATATTTACAAAACAGTTATTATAGCGGCAGCGTTAAAATTGCTATTTAGATTTACCAAAACATTTATTATAACGGCAGCGTTTAAAATTGCTATTTCAAAATATTTGGTTTATAAAAATGCAACTTGTATTTATTTATTTCAATAAATAAATTAATAAGTAAATAAATAAATAATTAAATTATTAAATTTGATTCAAATGGAAAGTAAAATAACTACTTCCCTAAATTCGATATAATTGAATTCCAATAAACAACTCTCATTCGAATACTCTATATTCGATAAATATTTCGAACTTCATAATTTATCTACCATTTTAGGTCATCTCAAATTCTAAATTCACTTTTGAATTTATCATTTCCAAATCATTACCAGATTCCTTTATAACCCTTTCCATTCATAAACATTTGCTTTCAAACTGTTATTCATTTCAAATATGAATTTCATTCCTTAATAGGAATCTAAACTCGTTTATTCAAATCAACTTGAGTGTTATTACTGCTCTTCTTCTAGTTATCGAGTATATTTTTAAAGCCCCATCATATTCTGTTTTATTTATAAATTCTGTTTATAGAACTGTTATTCAATTAACACTTCCCATTTATTAATCCACTGGATTTGTCTCAATTTATTTTATATTCGAAATTTGGAATAAAACCCATCATTTCCTTTTGAAACCGATTTCTTATTTAAATTTCCATTTGAATTATCTTTTTCTCAACACGGCGTTTAAATCCCACTTCAAATATCGGTGTCAACACCGAATTCCACTTTGCTTATATAAATCCAACTTGAATTTTTATTTTTACATTATCCAGTGATAGAAATTTCACTTTATTTATTAACATCATTTATAAAGCTGACTACTTTATATATTTTTTAAACAAGGATCTATTTTAAATCCATTTGAAATCTATTTTCTATATTTTGGAAATGATTTCCTTTTTAAAATCTCAAATTTCTTTTCTCCATTCTAAAATATTTTACGGTAATTAAATACCAAATTATGGGGCCAGTGTAATTCAACCACAACATTATCAATCGCCAATCCTATATCACAATAAATAAAACAGTAAATAAAATGTTGGGAAATCCAGTTGGATCCCTCCAACCTGTTTCCCTGCATTCACAGATGTTAATAACATCAATAATATTATTTCACATCAATATGAAATATTAGAACTAATAATCGATCAACGATGTAATCCCATCAACCAATTTTATCAACTATTCAACCATCACACAGTATAAAATTATTTAAAACTCATTTATAAAAATATAAACGAGCCAGAGTTAGTGAGATTACTCACCTTGTTTTGCAGTTGACAACTTTGTTTTGTTTTTGTTTAAAATCAAACGAACGTTTGATTTTATGATGAAATTCCAATAGCTCTGTATTCTGCCACAATAGTTCCGCAACGTAGACCTTCGCGTTGTGTTTCCAACGTGGTCGGTTTTTGTGAGATTCTGTTGACATATGTCTATGTTATAATCATTTTAGTCATACAATTTTATTTAATAATTAATTTATTAATTAAGTAAATAACTTTACCTTTGTTTAGTTGTTAAGGATATTAACACGGCAAAGATTAATAAGATCCCGTCTCTTCCCTTTTAGTACTGTTGCTCCTGCTTCGAATCTCTCCCATGCCCAAAATTTCAAACTTCTTTAATCTCCTCATTCCATAAAACAAACAAAACCACCATAATCATTAACACTTAAATAAGTGTTTAATTTATCTTAACAATACCGAGTTTGAACCAATACACCACGCTGCTTTCTCTCTTCCACGCGGTTCCTTTTCTCCCCACTACTAACAGCAGGTACCAATCTCCAGTAAAAACACTCACCTCCATTCCTTTATCATTCACCACGTTCTCTCCTCCCCTGTACCACGAAACACCACACCAACACCACATCGCCCAAGCCCCCACTAGCAAAACCCGACTTCACCCATTCCCTGCAACCCTTCAACAAGATTTTCGCCATCACTGCCCCATCTCCGGCAAGTTACAAACCGCAAGTACCTAGTTGGAAGGCAGCCCCGACCCTCTCTGCGTTCAACACCATGTCGACTACACATCCCAGCTCGCACCATACTCCAGAACGTAATGTCAAGCTCCGCCAGACCCCATCGCTCTGACTCTCATCGATAGAAGCGAACGTGTTTTCTAGTGAAGAACAAAATAGGTTGATGTATTATTATAGATAATATATATACATGTTTATTTATATTCTTTTTTCTGATTCCTCGCGTTTTACTTCAAATGAAATGCCCAGCAGTATATAAAGAAGAAGAAACTTTGGGGCCATGGTTATGATAACTTGGGGAGCACGGATATAGAATAGGGTAGGATATATTAGGCAACTGTTGTGATTTACTTTTATATATATGAAAAAAAATTACAGTCGAAGTTGTTGTATGTACGAAATTTGCAGTGGTTCCCTTCTTTTTTTTTTATTGTTATATATGTCGTATATGTCGGTAGATGGAGCCTTTGTTGTAGGCACATGCAGATTTATGGTATCCGTAGACTTTGCAGGATACAAATCTCAACAGAACCACGTTCAAAAGATTTGAAGAGATACTTATATTTTATTTATTATCTCGACAGCCTCAGATGTTGTAGAGTAACATGCCCTGTTAAATGATCCTACCAGATTTTTGAAAAGCGTATTAAGATGTTTGATGTTTGACTCACAGATATCTACCGAAATATGGTAAGGATCTGATTAGATTCTTCAGATATGCTGATGGATTTGGTTTTACTGTTTGAAAGAGAATTGTGAAAACCCGTAACTTCCCCGTGAAGGGAAGCGCGGATAGTTTGAGAACAAGCCACAACAGAACACATACAGAAGAACATTTCATTGTATATTACAACATTGCACCACAATACAAGAATATACAGAGTATAGATGAATATTACACAGAAATATCAGAGATTTAAATTACATTTAAATACATCGCAGTGGAAAATAATACAATACACAACTAGAAGAGATATACGGATACAAAGCTTTCCGGATATCATTCCAGCTGTAAACCAGGATCCTGTGAATATAAATCTACAAAACCAAAACTACTGGCTGCCCGTGTCGAAAATAGGGGAACCCAGAGTTTAGGTTAAAACAATAAACTCCAGGTCAGTCATGTGACTGGTGTGAGAACTAAAAACAGTTATTAATCTTTATTTTTAAAGTTAGGTAAATCAAGGGACCACGCCGTATAACACGGAACAGGTTTCCTCCCAAGAACACCAGTGCATAAAACAACAGCGCAATGCTAAATAAAGAAAAATGAAGCTATTATAAGACCCAGGTCCCATCACACAATGCAACACAAGCCGGAGGATAGGGTTTTTACTTTATAATAGCCAAGAATGCTTGATACGTTTAGAACAAATCATTTGATACTTTTATAAGTGCATACTATATAAAATATCTTCAACTCATAAGTATCAATCATAGACGGCATAAGTGCCCCATCCCACTATGTCGCCATACTAGGCTCTACAAATAAAACCGAAATACACGTATCGGAAATTGGATTTCCATCATAGTGGCTCCTGATTCGAAAGATCGATCGCGTAATGCAATTCCCCACGGCTTACGTCCCAACAAGAGAAAACACCGTCTGCACATCCGCACATTTGGGACCAGAGCACCACCGCGGCTTACGTCCCAGCGAGAGAAAACACCGCCTACTCTATATATCCTTGAGCACTAGGCTCATCTCGGTCGACCGAATCCACGACACCACTAAGGTGCCCATCCACTAAAAAGCATACTGATCAAACCACCAGTTTACCACCATACCGGGGTGTGAGCCTCGCGAACCAATGCTATACACAAAGCCATGCTATATTAAAGCTGCGCTTTGATCATCATCCACCAAACTTTGCTTTTCAACAAAAGTCTGGATCACTGCATCTCAGCATGCCACACTATCAATCCATATCGTACCACTGATTTCTGCCAATATTTAACCTCTGAGCTCGTATGTCTCAGAGAAGGGCGTTAAGCAAGAGAATAAATTCCCCGCCACCAAACAGATATATATTTAGCAGAGATCAACGAATACAATATAAAGGAATACAATGTCAGACACACCATCCATTTACAAGTCCATCCTAGGTCTGAACGGAACCGGAGGCACTTTCCTCACATATCCATCCATCTCCAAGTACGTCTGGACGACCACCAACTATTTCCATCCTCTTGGGTGTACAGCCCAATCAGGATCGTCAGTAATTATCCCAACGATGTGAAGACTTCCGGTCTTCAACCACCGTCTTCATCTTCGACATATCATCGAATTGATTATCCAGAATGGGTATAAACCCGGCCTTTCCGAACAACCCGCGTATATTAAAAATGAATGTTACACAAACACAACATACGCCTCATTCCAATTCATTAGTTACTAACCGTAAATCAGTAAGAGAGCAATTCCCCCAAATATTAACCCCGAAGGCGAAACCAACATCAGATCAATATCCAGGAAACCATTCTTCTTAACTAACCTTCAGCTAGTTTCTAAATTTCAATTCTTAGGGAAAGGTTCCCATTAATTTTATCCAAGATAAATTCTTTAAAATTTATCCTTTAATCTTCCTTTGGATGTCATTTCAAACCAAATTATGGTTTTCCAAACTAGTTGAGATTAGCGAACCATACCGAAGTAATTATTTAATTTATTTCCCAATCCCAACCTGTTCATCCCATGAAGCAAAACTGGTAATACTCCATATTTAACACCACAGTGTTATCGGTACAATTAATTACCATTTCACGTTCAAATCTGATTAAAGATTTAACTATCGCTTTGGAGCAAAACTAGTGATACTCCATTCTCGCTCATTTTCTAAAGTTGATAATTTAAATTATCAATCCACATTTCAATTTAATTGAAGATTCATTAAAACTCTTTTTACTGGGTTAAAGAACTAGTGTCATTTAAAACACAGTTCACGATAAACCCAAATCACATTCTATTTATTATCGGGTTAAAGAACTAGTGTTATTTAAAACACAGTTCACGATAAACCCATGAATCAATTCTATTTAAACCCATTTCAAATCCAATTTATTTATTTAAAAATAAATGGGTTTTAATTTCAGTTCAAAACTAGTTCATTTCGATAAAAATCTATTTTCATCTTTTCAAATATGGAGTTTTCATCCCAATTTTTCCCAAATCATTTCTTATGATTTTACACTAATTATTGATATTTTTAATAATTTTATCAAGGCCCGTACAAGCGATTTCCATCAACGGCCATCGAACTGCACTTACAGCGACCTTTTCCAAATTTGATTTGGACGTATCTCCAAATCCAACCGTTAGATTTCAAATTTCTAATATTTGTTAGAAAGCTCTTTTCGATACGAACCCAAAGGTTCCGGTTTTAGGAGAATCCGACGGTCGGATCTGTCGTAATGTCCGTTTGAAATAAATGGTCGAAATTCACGAACTGCCGCGGCGCGGCGCGTTCTATTCAGGCCATTATATATATAATATATGTATTATATATATTCCGTCGATTTCCTTTTTAAAACGAATTTTATAAATCATTTCGAATTTGTTTCAAAAACAATTTCAACCTTTATTTCAAATTCAAATCAAAATTGAATTTTCCCTTATAAATTCTTTCTACATTCACTTCTATTTGATTTCAATTCAAATTGATTTCAATTCTATTTCAATTCGTTTTCAATTGAATTCAATTCAATTCAGATTCGTTTTCTATTCAATTCAATTCGAATTCATTTTCTATTCAATTCAAATTGGTTTTCTATTCAATTCAATTCAAATTGGTTTTCTATTCAATTCAATTCAAATTGGTTTTCTATTCGATTCAATTCAAATTGGTTTTCTATTCGATTCAATTCAAATTGGTTTTCTATTCAATTCAATTCAAATTTGTTTTCTATTCATTTAAAAATATTCGATTACGAAATCACTTTTCAACATTCATTTTAAAATGAATAAAATCGATATAAATATCGTTCACGTCAAAATGGCGTCAATCTAATCAACACGGCTTCATATATTTCTATTTTCAAATATTCTATTTCAAATATTTCTTTTTCAAATATTTCCTTTTCAAATATTTCTATTTCAAATATTTCTATTATTAAAATATTTCGTTCAACACATGACTAATCTCAACGGATGAGTACTGTCAACACATGAACCTTTATTTTATATTGATAAAGATGCAAATTTTATTCATAAAATATTTCGTTCAACACATGACTAATCTCAACGGATGAGTACTGTCAACACGTGAACCTTTATTTTATATTAATAAAGATGCAAATTTTATTATTAAAATATTTCGTTCAACACATGACTAATCTCAACGGATGAGTACTGTCAACACATGAACCTTTATTTTATATTACTCTTTATTTTCTAAATTGGAATGAGGCCCAATCAATCACCATATAATGTTAAATATATGGATTTTCATACATCACACGTATATAGTAGCATTGAGAAATAATCAACCATCAACCAAAGTGCACTACACTGTATAAGCATCAAATATAGATATCTAACGCTAATAACAGCCTGTCAATCAATCGATCGACATATTTAATCAATCAGGATGAGTGAACTTCAAATTTCATCCCAACACCCGTGTGGGGTTTCAAATAATCAAACATAGATTTTAGTTGTGCAGTTGGGCGATGTGTAAAATTTATCGACTCAATCAATGTCAGTCAAATCAGTGTACATAAACAAACCATCCGGTTTGTAAATGAATATTTATTTATTCACATTCACTATATTCATATTCACGTTAAAAATTATAATTTTAACGATAAAACATTTTATTTTAACATATGAATTTCTATTCAGTTCATTCTTTAAAAAAATGATATTTTTATTTTAGAAAATTTCGGCGGCATAACGGCACGATACTAGAAACGGGACAAGGCCTAGCCTTATCCCCGGTCTAGTGAAGGCCCACGTCATTCACACATCAATCAAATCCATTCATTTCACCAAACAATTCAATTCAAACCAAATAAACTAACCAACTACACATCCAAACAATTTAACAAACAAGCCATCCATGGTATGTGGATGACGGGTGTCGGGTGCTACTAAGCACCGTCTGCATCCTTATATATATATATATATATATATATATATATATATATATAACTAGAAAAAGGAAATTTGAGTGAGAAGTTCTCACCGATAGCTATCCAACCATCTCGACTCTTCTTTTAGAGAAATCTTCATCGTTCTCGCCTTTGTCACTTTTGTTGCCCGTATTCACTACATATATAAAAATCGAATTTTTACTCCGCTATTCAATATATAAGAATCGAATTTTTACTTTGCTATTCAATATATAAGAATCGAATTTTTACTTTGCTATTCAACATATAAAAATCGAATTTTTACTTCGCTATTCAATATATAAAAATTGAATTTTTACTTCGCTATTCAATATATAAAAATCGAATTTCTACTTCGCTATTCTATATATAAAAATCGAATTTCTACTTCGCTATTCTATATATAAAAATCGAATTTTTACTTCGCTATTCAATATATAAAAATCGAATTTCTACTTCGCTATTCTATATATAAAAATCGAATTTTTACTTCGCTATTCAAAATATAAAAATCGAATTTTTACTTCGCTATTCTATATATAAAAATCGAATTTTTACTTCGCTATTCTATATATAAAAATCGAATTTTTACTTCGCTATTCAATATATAAAAATCGAATTTTTACTTCGCTACTCTATATATAAAAATCGAATTTTTACTTCGCTATTCTATATATAAAAATCGAATTTTTACTTTGCTATTCAATATATAAAAATCGTCTTTTTAATCTGCTATTCCTATTTTTAAAAACAATGTTAATTTTTTTTTATTGTTCTATGTATTTTCAAAAACCATATTTTTATTCTTGCTATAAATATTATAAAAATCTGATTTTTCTTCTTAAATGTTTTCATTTCTAAAATCGCGTTTTAAAACCCATGCTATTCATAAAAAAATATGTTTAAACAATGCTAGTCATTTTTCTTTTTGCTTCTTTGTTTTTCATATTTAAAAATCTATTTTTATTTATATTTCAAACATCCATTTTTATTTATATTTCATTATTTATTCTCTGCTCTAGCCTCCTTGCTATGACCTGTTCAATGTAAGTACATGTATATGCAAATGCGACTAATTTTCAATACAACTCACTTTTTGGTTCAAATTGGCTACATGGTACAAATTTCAATTAATCCATCAATAATCAACAACACAACCAGCAATCAATTAGTTGATTAGCTTTTCAAATGCATAACTTTGATATATAGTCAAAAATCAGATTTTTGATGCCAAATCACAACAATAAGCCCTATCTAGTTTTGGTTCTCACACCAGTCAATAGGAAATATATAGAAATCTCACTTTCGTCACTCAAACATAAATTCTGATGATGATGCATCAATCATCAGAATTCTCTCCGGGCGAGTAGAATGTGATTCTATATCTACCCAATATATCAAAACTTCGAATACACGCGGATCAGACGTATACGCAAAATCTATATATACTGGATTGTCCACATCAATGTAAATAAATAACCAAATACGAATAATTGATTTAAATTTTCAAAACAAAGATTGTTTTCACTTTTAAAAAATATACTCTTCACACTCGTTCTAGGAAGCTACTGATCCCATCTCTAACGAGTCAATCCCGTTGGATATTACTAATCCAATATCTGATGAATTCTTTCGTATGGTTCTAATGTGTCTTGTTCCCTGAGCTTTGTAAACCAAAGCTCCGATACCAACTGTGAAAACCCGTAACTTCCCCGTGAAGGGAAGCGCGGATAGTTCGAGAACAAGCCACAACAGAACACATACAGAAGAACATTTCATTGTATATTACAACAATGCACCAGAATACAAGAATATACAGAGTATAGATGAATATTACACAGAAATATCAGAGATTTAAATTACATTTAAATACATCGCAGCGGAAAATAATACAATACACAACTAGAAGAGATATACGGATACAAAGCTTTCCGGATATCATTCCAGCTGTAAACCAGGATCCTGTGAATATAAATCTGCAAAACCAAAACTACTAGCTGCCCGTGTCGAAAATAGGGGCACCGATACCAACTGTGAAATAGCCGACGAAATCCGGTAGGCTTTGCAACCATCCCTTCATCCCCCAAGCAGCAGGTAATACCCACCGTGGCTCCCACATGGTCCCCCAGTTCCTTGTTTTATGGCGACCCTCTCGAGTCTCGCTCCTATTGGCGAACCAACGCCCTCCCCAGCGACATGTAGGGGTAAGAGTCTCCCGTTCGCCACCAAACCGCGAAGCGAGAACCCCCCATCATGCGTACCAGGCCTACTCAGGGCCAGCAACAAGAACTGGTGATACTCCATTCTCGCTCATTTTCTAAAGTTGATAATTTAAATTATCAATCCACATTTCAATTTAATTGAAGATTCATTAAAACTCTTTTTACTGGGTTAAAGAACTAGTGTCATTTAAAACACAGTTCACGATAAACCCAAATCACATTCTATTTATTATCGGGTTAAAGAACTAGTGTTATTTAAAACACAGTTCACGATAAACCCATGAATCAATTCTATTTAAACCCATTTCAAATCCAATTTATTTATTTAAAAATAAATGGGTTTTAATTTCAGTTCAAAACTAGTTCATTTCGATAAAAATCTATTTTTATCTTTTCAAATATGGAGTTTTCATCCCAATTTTTCCCAAATCATTTCTTATGATTTTACACTAATTATTGATATTTTTAATAATTTTATCAAGGCCCGTACAGTCGATTTCCATCAACGGCCATCGAACTGCACTTACAGCGACCTTTTCCAAATTTGATTTGGACGTATCTCCAAATCCAACCGTTAGATTTCAAATTTATAATATTCGTTAGAAAGCTCTTTTCGATACGAACCCAACGGTTCCGGTTTTAGGAGAATCCGACGGTCGGATCTCCCGTAATGTCTGTTTGAAATAAATGGTCGAAATTCACGAACTGTCGCGGCGCGTTCTATTCAGGCCATTATATATATAATATATATATATATTATATATATAATATATATATATATTATATATATTCCGTCGGTTTCCTTTTTAAAACGAATTTTATAAATCATTTCAAATTTGTTTCAAAAACAATTTCAACCTTTATTTCAAATTCAAATCAAAATTGAATTTTCCCTTATAAATTCTTTCTACATTCACTTCTATTTTATTTCAATTCAAATTGATTTCAATTCGTTTTCAATTGAATTCAATTCAATTCAGATTCATTTTCTATTCAATTCAATTCGAATTCATTTTCTATTCAATTCAAATTGGTTTTTTATTCAATTCAATTCAAATTGGTTTTCTATTCGATTCAATTCAAATTGGTTTTCTATTCGATTCAATTCAAATTGGTTTTCTATTCGATTCAATTCAAATTGGTTTTCTATTCGATTCAATTCAAATTGGTTTTCTATTCGTTTAAAAATATTCGATTACGAAATCACTTTTCAACATTCATTTTAAAATGAATAAAATCGATATAAATATCGTTCACGTCAAAATGGCGTCAATCTAATCAACACGGCTTCATATATTTCTATTTTCAAATATTCTATTTCAAATATTTCTTTTTCAAATATTTCCTTTTCAAATATTTCTATTTCAAATATTTCTATTATTAAAATATTCCGTTCAACACATGACTAATCTCAACGGATGAGTACTGTCAACACATGAACCTTTATTTTATATTGATAAAGATGCAAATTTTACTATTAAAATATTTCGTTCAACACATGACTAATCTCAACGGATGAGTACTGTCAACACATGAATCTTTATTTTATATTGATAAAGATGCAAATTTTATTATTAAAATATTTCGTTCAACACATGACTAATCTCAACGGATGAGTACTGTCAACACATGAACCTTTATTTTATATTATTCTTTATTTTCTAAATTGGAATGAGGCCCAATCAATCACCATATAATGTTAATTATATGGATTTTCATACATCACACGTATATAGTAGCATTGAGAAATAATCAACCATCAACCAAAGTGCACTACACTGTATAAGCATCAAATATAGATATCTAACGCTTATAACAGCCTGTCAATCAATCGATCGACATATTTAATCAATCAGGATGAGTGAACTTCAAATTTCATCCTTTCCTCATTAAAGGTTTTGAAACTTACTGATCCGAATTGAAGAAAAGAGGGGGAAGAGAATCGAACAAAATTCGTCGTTCGATTTGGGTGAAAGGCGGCTCAGAGAAAATGACGAGATTTAGGGTTTAGATTTAGTTTTTATATATATATTTTTTATAATATTTTAATTCTTTTATTTCTTTTTTATGAAACTTCATGCATCGAACTCCAAATCGAACCAAACAAATGTCGCCCCTAGCCAAATACCCCCATTCCGAACACAATGAGATATGTCCGGTGAGCCAATTCGACCGTTACGATTTGTTCTCACCAAAATTAAAATATAAATCTATATATTGAATTTTAAACGCACATTTTAATTTACTGGGGCCACATACGGACTCTAAAAATTCCAGAAAAATATTTTCTAGCCTCGTATTGACAATATGGTCCTAGCGAAACTAATTTCATCGAATTCTGAGACCATTAGAAAAATGGCCATTTTCCAGTCGATTAAAATCTACTAAAACTGGTCAAACGCGTTTTCCTTTGCCATACTCACATATTGATTCGAAAAATTATGAAATTTGAAACCTAGCAATAACTTTACATCACAGATCCAACAAAAGTGGTTTCGTCGAAATCCGAGGTCATTTGCAAAATTTCCATTTTTAAGGGCCTGAATTCCATAGCGACTATTCAGAATTTTCAACTGGACATATCTTTTGATTCCTGTTATGAAATTTTGATTTTTCGGATTCGTTGGAAAGATATCATCAAATAAATCCTATTATTTTTGGTTTCACTAAAATCCGGATTGTTTTGCACCCGGTACATTCAATTGAAGTTAGAAATCGAATTATCGAACTAACGCGCCATTTTCAATTCCTTTTATAATTATAAATAATTATTTATATTCTAACGACGACGTATATAAATATATACGTTTGAATTCTCTTCAAAATAAATTTCTCGTCGATAGTATTTAAAATAATTCATTTTAAATAATCAAAATTCGCTAAAATTGCCAAAATAAAAATTTTAAACTGGCCCGGATTTTCGGGTTGTTACAAGAATGGACGGGAAGTTTTCTATACCTAAATTTAATAAGATGATATCCAAAAGATTTGTTCAGCCCAAGATTTTGACTCAACTAATATTTTAATAGAAAAGATAATATATTTTGTAAATGACATGGTATGTTTCAGAGTTTTGCTCAATATGCTGAAAATATTGACCAAATTAAACATGTGAATTTAAAATCGTTCTGATCAAAGTAACATGGAATATTAAATAAACTCTGACCCAATTAAAAAATCTAAACCGAAAAGGACTTTGATTCTTGTTCACATGCAGTCTTTGAAAAGGTAAACAGGCCATGGTGAGGTTAAGACAAGAGCAAGTTTATTGATAGTTATTGATGGAACTCAATTTTAAACAATTATTCAATTAATGCGCAGATCGTATTTCTGAACGCCTGCATATAACTCGATGGCTTACATGTCATTCTTCCAATAGCTTGTGTATCACAATTTCGATATTTGTATTGTATTTGGCTAGTTTAAATCTTGCTTCTCAGACTATGATATCGGTTATGCTACCTTGAACTAATTATTTTTATTGGACGTTTGTCTTACTATGTTTTCTTGCTCAAATGTTAATTCAGTAGTTTAGCAAATATATCATCCAAATAAATTTCCATTTATATTTCTAGTACAACATTTAAAACAAATTAAATATTATTCAAAATTTACGGTTAAAACTTGGGTCGTTACAAAAAAAATTCAAGAGCTTTAGGAAAATGCATGTCCTCTTATTTTTCCATCTGGTGGCTTTAAAGATATTATACCATTCAATCTGACTTAAGGAGGATGGTTTGTGAAAACCACAAGCAGCGAGCAATCTAGTCCAAATGATGTGGACAAGGGGCATTCAAAGAAAATATGAACATTCGTTTTAGAATGTGAATTACATAGCATACATACATCATTTTGTATAACATGGCAAAAAAGCTTACTCTTGGTATTGACTGCATTTCCATAATTTTCCAAAGAAGAAAATTTTCCTTAGCAGGGCTACCACTATTCCAAATTCTAGCATGCCATGGAAATAATTACCTACATATAAGAGTAGATTGTACACAACCTTGATAGAGTGATCCTTACCATCCACCGAGTCTCCTTATCGCTAGCAAAACTGAATTGTGCACTGATTTCCGCCCATAATTCCCTCAAAACAGTCGAACTAGTATATGGCAATAAGAGATTACCATCATGGACATAGTCAGATACAATGGCAGTTTGAGGGATGCCTGAATTCATCATAAAATTGTAGTCTACCAGCTCACTCAAGATCAAGCCCGGTCTCGCCCATAGTGTAACGACCCGGATTTTTGGTCGGTTTATTTTAAATATTTAATATCATTTTAAATATTATGTTGGTAATATAAAAGAATTTTTATATTGGATTTATCGATTAAATAATCGATATAGGATATAATTCAGATTTAAAACTGAATTGAAACGATACAGTCGATTAATATAAATTCTGTTTGAAATAGAACGATAATAATAATTTATTTTCGATGAATTTAATTGTTTGAATCAATTTATATTTTAAATTGAATTTAATTTTTTATCGTTAATTTAAGCTGTTATCTCTTCTATACGGTCAAATTTAATTCCAGGATCAGTTCCGCGGAATTCAGAATAACGATATAATTTGAGAGCATAGGTCATTACGGTTGAATAGCAGTTCAGGACTTCGAATTGAGAGACCACAAGATATTTTTATTATTAATTTAAATCAAATCACAATAAACATCAGCCGACCTACGTTTCAATTTTTGCTACCCTAAAACATAACATCGCAGCCTAATTCCTCAAGCCAACAGCTTTGTCTCCAAGCTTCACTACCCAGCAGACATAGTCTTAATGGCCTCGTACTTCTGCCTCTCTTTCACTTCTGTATAAATACGCGCCCGCCCCTTCTTTCTTCATTTTCCTTTCTGAGAGAAATTAAATCTGATATCCTCCTCAAATCCTTTAAAAAAAAAACCGTAGATCCCAAATCCCTCAAACAAAATCCGAACCCCCTAACTGCATCTATCGATCTCCACATGGAAGGTCCTAAAGTCTCTGCGATGCCAGATTTAATGATTCGAACTCCACCAGGGAAGACGCGATTTCAAGTCGGGGAGTTTTAGACGGAGATCGATGTCCTGGAGTTATTGTGGCTCGTGCGTCAACCTCGTTTGTTCGAACTTTGTGCGATAGGGTTTGAGGACAGCATCAATGCATTTGTCTCTGGTTACACAAGAAGTGGCGCTGTGGAATTTCGAAGTGGAGCAGAAATGGGTCTGAGGGGTCTGGTGATTTTGGGGTCATCAACAGTGGAATTCGGTGGGGTTGATGTCGAACTGGGAGTTGCGATGGGGGAAGGCGATGCCTGGGGTTGGGTTTTTAGGGCTGCAGATCGCGATAGCCTGAAACAGTTGAGCTTGGCGAAGTGAGGACCTGTAAATGGAGAATTCGACAAGGAGTGAGGTGGTATGAAGGGTTGTTGTAGAAGGCGATTTTCGAGGGACTGGGGGAAAATCTGTAGTGCTAGTTTTAACAGTGAAGAAATGAATAAAGGTAATTAAATAAATTATTTAGTTAATAATTTATTTATAGTAGTTAATTAAATTGAATAATCTTTTAATCGGTAAATTTAAAATAATTTATCATAGGTGCTATCGTGATAGATAATTCATTAGAGACGATTCGTAGTCACGGCATTTTTGAATTAAACAGGATATTCAGCAGTGGAAAATTCCGGTGAGTAAATCTCACTCACCTCTTATTTTTAATTATTTTTATTTCGTTAAAAATAATTATTGTTGCTCATTTGATTTTTCTGCTTGCTTTATATATATTAGTTATTTAGGCTATTATATATATATTGGGTTGATTGATTGGTTGGATTCCCGCAGTCTCATTAGCGGATGCCCGCAGTTTCATAGCGGATGATTACCCTATACGCCCCACGCTATGATTAGTGGATGACCTTCTATACCGCGATATTCTGCCACGAAGCAGAATTGGTATTATTTATGTGCTAACATCTGTGGATGCAGGAAATAGGTTGGAGGAATCCAACTGGATTCCTCAAAAATATATTATCTGTTTGTTTATTTGTTTGCATATATATTGTTATATATGATGTGTTAGAAAAATAGATAATTCGTTGATTTGTGTGTTTAAATATCACTGGGCTTAAGTAATGATATTTAAAATATAGTGGGAGGATATTGGCGATTTAAAAAGGGAAAATTCTATTTTTATATAGAATTTGAATTTTAAATGGAAATGAAAATATAAACTTGTTTTTGAAAAATATAACAAGTAGTTTCTTTATAAACGAAGTTTATAAATAGTTCTTTTATAACGAAATTATAAATGAAGTAAAAGAATTATCATTAGATAATTCAAAAAAAAAATAGAAATACAAGTATGAAATTGGAAATGGGAAATCTATCTTCAAGGAAAAGTAGAAATATCTATTGAAGTCGAGACTTGTTTAAAAGAAATAGGATGTGAAATGGAATTTTTAAATATAGAACTCGAATGAAAAGTGAGTATAACATTTGAATTTTAAAGGGAGTTTAAATATTTGAATTTTAAGAGGAGATTGAATATTAGAAATTCAAATAAGAAGTTCAAATAGAATTTGAATAGACGAGATTAGAATGAAAAGTAGAATTTGAATTCAAGAAATTAAAATAAAATTTGAATTCAAAGGAATTCGAATAAGAAATTCAAATAGAGATTTGAATGTAGAATTTCAAAATAGAATTTGAAATATAGAATTTCAAAGAAGAATTTCAAAATAGAATTTGAAATATAGTATTTCAAGGAAGAATTCAAATGTGAAATTTGAATTGAGATTTGAAATAGAAATTCGAGTATTGAATTTGAACATGGAATTGAATACAGAAATTCAAGTAGAAATTTGAATATGAGATTTCAAAAATAGAATTTGAAATAAACTTTGAAAATAGAATTTCAAAGTAGAATGGGAAATGGAATTTCAAATAGGGTTTCAAATAGGAAATCCAAAGGGTTTTGAAATGGAATTTGAATTCAAGGGAATTCAAATGAATTTGAATATTAGAAATTCAAATGGTATTGAAAATGAATTTGAATATTAGAAATTTAAATGGAGTCGGAAATGAAAAATGGAATTTGAATGTAAGAGATTCAAATTGAATTCAAATAGGATTTAATCTATGGGATTTGAATATAAAATTCAAATGGGTTTTAAACTATGGAATTTTGAATATAGAATTTAAAAAGAAGTTTGAATATTGAATTTCAATAAAAATTCAAATATAGAAATTGGAATATAGATGTGCAAATGGAATTTGAAACATTTAGAATTTCAAATAGAAATTTAAATGGAGTTTGGATATTTAAATTCAAGTATGAATTTCAAATATAGAAATTCAAAAAGGAGTTGAATTAAGGTGGGAATTCGAATAGAGGATTTGAAATGGAATTCGAATAAAGGATTTGAAATGGAATTCGAATAAAGGATTTCAAATGGGATTTGAATACAGGATTTAAAACTATGGAATTTGAAATGTAAAGATTCAAATGGAATTTGAAATATATATGAATATATATATATTAGATGAAGTTGAATTCATTTGAAAGAAGTTTAGAAGTTTAAAGGTTTATAAATATAAATATAATTAAAAACGAACTCGCCGCAGCGCTGCAGTTCGTAAAATAGCGATTCGAACTTCAATCGAATATACAGGACTCGATTGAAGTCGGAATTCTTTGAAACAAGAAACGTCAGGACCGGTTTGATAATAGTTTTCTAATGAAAAAGAAAAATCTGAATTCCGTCGTATAGATTTTGAGTTATGTCAAAATCAAATTCTCAGAAAAACAGCGCCATAACCATTATAAAACCATAACGGTTTATTTAATTAAATTAAAGAATTTTAAGCAAATAAAAATCGAAATTTCTATTTAGAAAAATCCAGACTTGAGTTATAAAATATATATGAACTCCAGTGGAGTAATGAGTTGATTTCTGAAATAGAAATCAGATTTTTGATTTATTGAATAGAGTTAACTAATCCGAATAGAAATTAGTTAATGAGATTTCGAATGAATATTGAGCTTTAAATAAGTGAATTCGATTTGAGAATTTATATTCGAAATCAAAAGGAAACTAGTATTGAAATTGGAATTCAATTTGGTTGTGAGCAAGTTAAGCATTTTATTTGAACATGTATGTTCAACAAAGAAGTGAAATAGGCAAAAGGGCTAATTAAAGAATAATTAAGCGAAACCGAATTCAAACGATTCAAATTTGAATTCAAAACGAATGGATTGAGTTGAATTGAATTGAAAACAGGTGAACATGTGTAAGCAGGTTTGTTAGGAAGTATATGAAGATTTAAATTTATGTGCTCGACAAAAAGGTACATGTTTAATTCATATATGGGTTTTATGCGCCGTATCGGCAAGCCGCTTGGTTTTTTTCTTTTTCTTTTTGATTGAGGAAGATACCGGGAAGCTATTTGAAATTTCCCGATGCTCCCGATACAGGGGAGGTTATGGCGAAATTTTCCAGAAATTTAAGGAGTTAGAATATTTTTAAGAAATTTGACAATTAGAAATCTATATATCGATATATATAGAATTCGATAAGGAAACGAAATCAAAAATAGCGTAAAGGGCCAAGATTTGATTATTGAAAATATTTGGTTAACAAATATTGATTGAGAAAATAGAGAAGTGGTTTAATTAATGAATATTAATTAAAGAGCCCAGTGATTTGTTTGATATGTTGGATGAACACTTGTTTTTATTCGATAGTTAAATCACAGACTATCGAAGTTTTGACCATCGTTGTCAATATGGAGAGACCGGTTGGATTATTATCCGAAGAACCACTCCGTATCGGCATAAGCGTTGCGAACCAAGTATGCTGAATATATTGAAGACGGAGTAAAGTGCAAGGGCTTTTTCTATTTATAGAAATAGTGCCTTCGGTTTCGTTAAATCCCAGAACGAACGTAAATGGACGAATGTCTGACAGAGTATTTCCAATGATCAAATGGGTTGGTCTGTATGAATGTATATGGTGGCAACGGATTTATCCCTTAGCATAATATCCAGAATATTTGTGCAAACTCAACTAGTGATCAACGGATCTGACGATGTGGCATTCAAAGTGATTGTGCTATCAATGAATGGTAAGTATGCGTAGCCTCAGGCCTCAACAACCGGGAAAGGACAAAAATCGGGCAGGCAACATGGCTATGTGGGTCGCACCCATTAGGGTGTATAATCACCTATCTAGAGAAATTCCTTTTGTTTCTAAATCTATCGATTCTGCCCATTCGGGAAACGGTGGTTTGAGTCCAACCGTTGGTGATATACATTCGATACACTCAAGCGAAATGAGTGGTCGGTCATGTGTGGGCCGGGTTGCAAGATGTTCTTGTTGAACCCAGGTGTATTCGCCTCTAGAGATACATCATCGGAAGGTGGTCCCATACCTTGTCATGTTGGAAATCCAATCTCCAATAAGAGCCATGCGGTTTGTGATTTTATACTATTTATGTGGAGCGTGAGATGCAAGCGTTCTGCTATTTGATTATTTACTTGATGTAGACATTATTATAATATCACTGGATTTTCGTATCAAAGTGTTTTGGGTTATAGTAAGGTAAAAACCGTCCGTGTTTATGTGTGGGCTGGTCTTACTATTACCTTTTCTTTCGAAAGAGTTTTGAAAGTTAAACAAGTGGTTGGAGTTTACTCACACCAGTCCCATGACTGACCCAGAGTTTGTTTTGTTTTGTTTTCCCTAAACTCTTGGGTGCCCAAATTTGTACGGGCAGTCAAGTGTTTCAGGCTTTTACAGATACCATTGGAGAAGCTTGGAGCAGGAGGCTTCAACGTTAGTTATTTAGAGTTACTTCCGCTGAACCAAATGTGATGTGTACTCTGATGATGGTATGTATATATGTACAAAACAGATTGTATTTCAAAGCTTATGTTATATAATATATTTTATTCGTTCCGCTGTGAGTTTGTGATCTTCGTTTTTCTTCTATTCTAAGTCTTCTATCTTATCTATTCTCACCCTCTAACTTCTTTCTAATAATGAGTCGTATTTCTGTGTTATTTGGGTTGGACGTATGGTGTATTTAGTCAACTCAGATAACACGGATTTGCGGGTCGCTACAGTTGGTATCAGAGCTTAGGTTGAGCGAATACTTAGGCTTGTGTGGCATGTGCTCATTAGAGATTGGGTCAGTAGTACCCTAGAATGAGTTCAGTATATATATACGAGAGAGCGTATTTGTAATTTGATATAAAAATTGTTTTATATTGTGTTGGCTAGTCTGTTGAGTGGTTTATGAATTCTGGTCGAATCGTGGGACGCCACGACGTCGATAGGAGTTTATAAACACTTGGACAGAAGGATCGACACGATATTGTTTTAAGTGGGTAGATGAAATAATTTTACCCAAAAATTCTATTTTTATATAGAAAGAATAATTTTCTAGGATTATTATTATATGGATGTGTTGATTGTTAGGATTATAATCAAACGAGATTATTAAATTGAAATGGTTATTTATAACCAAATAAAATTTGTATAGGAATTAAATATACAAATGAGATGAATTAGAATTAAATTCAAACCATAATAAGAATTCAAAATCCTGGGAAGTTGAAAAATATTTTTTCAAAGTAATTAAAATAATATAGATTTGTTTTAAAGGGATTTGAAAGAAAATCATTTTAGATGGATTTTGAAATAATAAAGCACTGAACTCACTTCAGTGGCTGGGAAATAATTCTGATGATGATTGCAACATCATCAGTGTTCAATTCCGAGTTTCTAAGTGATGGATTGCTACCTTAGAAAAAGTTATTGATGAAAATTTGTTTGAAAGAAACAAGTGGTTTGAAATTCAAATATTTTGGATTTGAAATAAAAAATGAATATATGTATATATTTATGGGATTTCAAAAAGAATTTGAAAAGAAACCCAAGGATTTGAATTCTGGAATTGAAATTTAACTTAAACAAGTTAAATGGGTCGAAGTGAATGAATTGATTAAAATCAATTTGAATTGGTTTAATAGAATATAGATTGGATATAAATGGATTGATCGTGGGTCATTCGAATTGAATGAAGGAAGACCAAAAGTTTTGGTGGAATTAGATTTGTTGAAATATGAGGAGTTGAGTTTCAACATAAGTGAATTTTTGAAAAAATATAGATTTGTACCATTTTTCCTACCTTAGCAATTTCGAGGACGAAATTATTTTAAGGGGGAAAGAATGTAACGACCCGGATTTTTGGTCGGTTTATTTTAAATATTTAATATCATTTTAAATATTATGTTGGTAATATAAAAGAATTTTTATATTGGATTTATCGATTAAATAATCGATATAGGATATAATTCAGATTTAAAACTGAATTGAAACGATACAGTCGATTAATATAAATTCTGTTTGAAATAGAACGATAATAATAATTTATTTTCGATGAATTTAATTGTTTGAATCAATTTATATTTTAAATTGAATTTAATTTTTTATCGTTAATTTAAGCTGTTATCTCTTCTATACGGTCAAATTTAATTCCAGGATCAGTTCCGCGGAATTCAGAATAACGATATAATTTGAGAGCATAGGTCATTACGGTTGAATAGCAGTTCAGGACTTCGAATTGAGAGACCACAAGATATTTTTATTATTAATTTAAATCAAATCACAATAAACATCAGCCGACCTACGTTTCAATTTTTGCTACCCTAAAACATAACATCGCAGCCTAATTCCTCATGCCAACAGCTTTGTCTCCAAGCTTCACTACCCAGCAGACATAGTCTTAATGGCCTCGTACTTCTGCCTCTCTTTCACTTCTGTATAAATACGCGCCCGCCCCTTCTTTCTTCATTTTCCTTTCTGAGAGAAATTAAATCTGATATCCTCCTCAAATCCTTTAAAAAAAAAAACCGTAGATCCCAAATCCCTCAAACAAAATCCGAACCCCCTAACTGCATCTATCGATCTCCACATGGAAGGTCCTAAAGTCTCTGCGATGCCAGATTTAATGATTCGAACTCCACCAGGGAAGACGCGATTTCAAGTCGGGGAGTTTTAGACGGAGATCGATGTCCTGGAGTTATTGTGGCTCGTGCGTCAACCTCGTTTGTTCGAACTTTGTGCGATAGGGTTTGAGGACAGCATCAATGCATTTGTCTCTGGTTACACAAGAAGTGGCGCTGTGGAATTTCGAAGTGGAGCAGAAATGGGTCTGAGGGGTCTGGTGATTTTGGGGTCATCAACAGTGGAATTCGGTGGGGTTGATGTCGAACTGGGAGTTGCGATGGGGGAAGGCGATGCCTGGGGTTGGGTTTTTAGGGCTGCAGATCGCGATAGCCTGAAACAGTTGAGCTTGGCGAAGTGAGGACCTGTAAATGGAGAATTCGACAAGGAGTGAGGTGGTATGAAGGGTTGTTGTAGAAGGCGATTTTCGAGGGACTGGGGGAAAATCTGTAGTGCTAGTTTTAACAGTGAAGAAATGAATAAAGGTAATTAAATAAATTATTTAGTTAATAATTTATTTATAGTAGTTAATTAAATTGAATAATCTTTTAATCGGTAAATTTAAAATAATTTATCATAGGTGCTATCGTGATAGATAATTCATTAGAGACGATTCGTAGTCACGGCATTTTTGAATTAAACAGGATATTCAGCAGTGGAAAATTCCGGTGAGTAAATCTCACTCACCTCTTATTTTTAATTATTTTTATTTCGTTAAAAATAATTATTGTTGCTCATTTGATTTTTCTGCTTGCTTTATATATATTAGTTATTTAGGCTATTATATATATATTGGGTTGATTGATTGGTTGGATTCCCGCAGTCTCATTAGCGGATGCCCGCAGTTTCATAGCGGATGATTACCCTATACGCCCCACGCTATGATTAGTGGATGACCTTCTATACCGCGATATTCTGCCACGAAGCAGAATTGGTATTATTTATGTGCTAACATCTGTGGATGCAGGAAATAGGTTGGAGGAATCCAACTGGATTCCTCAAAAATATATTATCTGTTTGTTTATTTGTTTGCATATATATTGTTATATATGATGTGTTAGAAAAATAGATAATTCGTTGATTTGTGTGTTTAAATATCACTGGGCTTAAGTAATGATATTTAAAATATAGTGGGAGGATATTGGCGATTTAAAAAGGGAAAATTCTATTTTTATATAGAATTTGAATTTTAAATGGAAATGAAAATATAAACTTGTTTTTGAAAAATATAACAAGTAGTTTCTTTGTAAACGAAGTTTATAAATAGTTCTTTTATAACGAAATTATAAATGAAGTAAAAGAATTATCATTAGATAATTCAAAAAAAAAATAGAAATACAAGTATGAAATTGGAAATGGGAAATCTATCTTCAAGGAAAAGTAGAAATATCTATTGAAGTCGAGACTTGTTTAAAAGAAATAGGATGTGAAATGGAATTTTTAAATATAGAACTCGAATGAAAAGTGAGTATAACATTTGAATTTTAAAGGGAGTTTAAATATTTGAATTTTAAGAGGAGATTGAATATTAGAAATTCAAATAAGAAGTTCAAATAGAATTTGAATAGACGAGATTAGAATGAAAAGTAGAATTTGAATTCAAGAAATTAAAATAAAATTTGAATTCAAAGGAATTCGAATAAGAAATTCAAATAGAGATTTGAATGTAGAATTTCAAAATAGAATTTGAAATATAGAATTTCAAAGAAGAATTTCAAAATAGAATTTGAAATATAGTATTTCAAGGAAGAATTCAAATGTGAAATTTGAATTGAGATTTGAAATAGAAATTCGAGTATTGAATTTGAACATGGAATTGAATACAGAAATTCAAGTAGAAATTTGAATATGAGATTTCAAAAATAGAATTTGAAATAAACTTTGAAAATAGAATTTCAAAGTAGAATGGGAAATGGAATTTCAAATAGGGTTTCAAATAGGAAATCCAAAGGGTTTTGAAATGGAATTTGAATTCAAGGGAATTCAAATGAATTTGAATATTAGAAATTCAAATGGTATTGAAAATGAATTTGAATATTAGAAATTTAAATGGAGTCGGAAATGAAAAATGGAATTTGAATGTAAGAGATTCAAATTGAATTCAAATAGGATTTAATCTATGGGATTTGAATATAAAATTCAAATGGGTTTTAAACTATGGAATTTTGAATATAGAATTTAAAAAGAAGTTTGAATATTGAATTTCAATAAAAATTCAAATATAGAAATTGGAATATAGATGTGCAAATGGAATTTGAAACATTTAGAATTTCAAATAGAAATTTAAATGGAGTTTGGATATTTAAATTCAAGTATGAATTTCAAATATAGAAATTCAAAAAGGAGTTGAATTAAGGTGGGAATTCGAATAGAGGATTTGAAATGGAATTCGAATAAAGGATTTGAAATGGAATTCGAATAAAGGATTTCAAATGGGATTTGAATATAGGATTTAAAACTATGGAATTTGAAATGTAAAGATTCAAATGGAATTTGAAATATATATGAATATATATATATTAGATGAAGTTGAATTCATTTGAAAGAAGTTTAGAAGTTTAAAGGTTTATAAATATAAATATAATTAAAAACGAACTCGCCGCAGCGCTGCAGTTCGTAAAATAGCGATTCGAACTTCAATCGAATATACAGGACTCGATTGAAGTCGGAATTCTTTGAAACAAGAAACGTCAGGACCGGTTTGATAATAGTTTTCTAATGAAAAAGAAAAATCTGAATTCCGTCGTATAGATTTTGAGTTATGTCAAAATCAAATTCTCAGAAAAACAGCGCCATAACCATTATAAAACCATAACGGTTTATTTAATTAAATTAAAGAATTTTAAGCAAATAAAAATCGAAATTTCTATTTAGAAAAATCCAAACTTGAGTTATAAAATATATATGAACTCCAGTGGAGTAATGAGTTGATTTCTGAAATAGAAATCAGATTTTTGATTTATTGAATAGAGTTAACTAATCCGAATAGAAATTAGTTAATGAGATTTCGAATGAATATTGAGCTTTAAATAAGTGAATTCGATTTGAGAATTTATATTCGAAATCAAAAGGAAACTAGTATTGAAATTGGAATTCAATTTGGTTGTGAGCAAGTTAAGCATTTTATTTGAACATGTATGTTCAACAAAGAAGTGAAATAGGCAAAAGGGTTAATTAAAGAATAATTAAGCGAAACCGAATTCAAACGATTCAAATTTGAATTCAAAACGAATGGATTGAGTTGAATTGAATTGAAAACAGGTGAACATGTGTAAGCAGGTTTGTTAGGAAGTATATGAAGATTTAAATTTATGTGCTCGACAAAAAGGTACATGTTTAATTCATATATGGGTTTTATGCGCCGTATCGGCAAGCCGCTTGGTTTTTCCCTTTTTCTTTTTGATTGAGGAAGATACCGGGAAGCTATTTGAAATTTCCCGATGCTCCCGATACAGGGGAGGTTATGGCGAAATTTTCCAGAAATTTAAGGAGTTAGAATATTTTTAAGAAATTTGACAATTAGAAATCTATATATCGATATATATAGAATTCGTTAAGGAAACGAAATCAAAAATAGCGTAAAGGGCCAAGATTTGATTATTGAAAATATTTGGTTAACAAATATTGATTGAGAAAATAGAGAAGTGGGTTAATTAATGAATATTAATTAAAGAGCCCAGTGATTTGTTTGATATGTTGGATGAACACTTGTTTTTATTCGATAGTTAAATCACAGACTATCGAAGTTTTGACCATCGTTGTCAATATGGAGAGACCGGTTGGATTATTATCCGAAGAACCACTCCGTATCGGCATAAGCGTTGCGAACCAAGTATGCTGAATATATTGAAGACGGAGTAAAGTGCAAGGGCTTTTTCTATTTATAGAAATAGTGCCTTCGGTTTCGTTAAATCCCAGAACGAACGTAAATGGACGAATGTCTGACAGAGTATTTCCAATGATCAAATGGGTTGGTCTGTATGAATGTATATGGTGGCAACGGATTTATCCCTTAGCATAATATCCAGAATATTTGTGCAAACTCAACTAGTGATCAACGGATCTGACGATGTGGCATTCAAAGTGATTGTGCTATCAATGAATGGTAAGTATGCGTAGCCTCAGGCCTCAACAACCGGGAAAGGACAAAAATCGGGCAGGCAACATGGCTATGTGGGTCGCACCCATTAGGGTGTATAATCACCTATCTAGAGAAATTCCTTTTGTTTCTAAATCTATCGATTCTGCCCATTCGGGAAACGGTGGTTTGAGTCCAACCGTTGGTGATATACATTCGATACACTCAAGCGAAATGAGTGGTCGGTCATGTGTGGGCCGGGTTGCAAGATGTTCTTGTTGAACCCAGGTGTATTCGCCTCTAGAGATACATCATCGGAAGGTGGTCCCATACCTTGTCATGTTGGAAATCCAATCTCCAATAAGAGCCATGCGGTTTGTGATTTTATACTATTTATGTGGAGCGTGAGATGCAAGCGTTCTGCTATTTGATTATTTACTTGATGTAGACATTATTATAATATCACTGGATTTTCGTATCAAAGTGTTTTGGGTTATAGTAAGGTAAAAACCGTCCGTGTTTATGTGTGGGCTGGTCTTACTATTACCTTTTCTTTCGAAAGAGTTTTGAAAGTTAAACAAGTGGTTGGAGTTTACTCACACCAGTCCCATGACTGACCCAGAGTTTGTTTTGTTTTGTTTTCCCTAAACTCTTGGGTGCCCAAATTTGTACGGGCAGTCAAGTGTTTCAGGCTTTTACAGATACCATTGGAGAAGCTTGGAGCAGGAGGCTTCAACGTTAGTTATTTAGAGTTACTTCCGCTGAACCAAATGTGATGTGTACTCTGATGATGGTATGTATATATGTACAAAACAGATTGTATTTCAAAGCTTATGTTATATAATATATTTTATTCGTTCCGCTGTGAGTTTGTGATCTTCGTTTTTCTTCTATTCTAAGTCTTCTATCTTATCTATTCTCACCCTCTAACTTCTTTCTAATAATGAGTCGTATTTCTGTGTTATTTGGGTTGGACGTGTGGTGTATTTAGTCAACTCAGATAACACGGATTTGCGGGTCGCTACACATAGGCTATGCCAAAAGGAAAGATTTGGAATTCTTCTATAATTACATTGGATAAAAGGCTTGAATGTATCATGTAGTTTAAGAATATTATGCCAGCTCCAACTACAACTTTGTGGAATGGACATGGACCATAAATTCTTATTTCCAATCAGATTATTCTGGACCCACAACGCCTACAAACTTTTCTCATTTTTAAATAATTTCTCAAAATAGACAGAAATCGCGACCTTGTTCCACAGTAGAATATTTGTAATTCCAAGACCACCAAATTTCTTATCATCATAAAGTTTGTGAAACACAAAAGGAATCATCTTCTTAGAGAAAGGGTATCCATGCCACGGAAATTTATTTAGAGCACTAGTGATCATATCAATAAGCTAAGTTGGCAACATATAATGTCTGGACCAATAAGCGGTCATGGCATTCGCTATAGAGTGTATAATGGTAAGCCTACCAGCTTGAGAAAGCTTGCAAGAAGGCCACTGCAATAATTGATTTATTATCTTTTCGTATAATGGGACACACTACTCCTTACTGATTCTCGAAAAAATTAAAGGCATGCCTAAATAGAACGAATTTGATGATAATTCAGCAAGTCCGCTGTGATTGACAGACTCTAATTTCCTTTCGTGAGTAACACCAGTGATCAAGATGTGAGATTTATTGATATTGATTTGAAGACCAGTGATACTATGAAAGAGAGCCAAAGTATCAAAAATATATTGGATATTTCTTAGTGTTGGCTTTGTGAAAATAATCAGATCATCTGCAAAGAGTAAATGGGGTATTAATGGCTGCTTACATTTAGGATGAAGCTCCAAGTTTCCTTTATGAATTTGTTCAATGATTAAAGAATTGAACAAGTCCATGATGATGATGAATAAGTATGCTGAGATCTGGTTCCCTTGCCTAACGCCAGTAGTGCCATTGAAGAAGCCATGAAGACGACCATTTTTTATGATAGAATATGATGGTGAAGAAATACATGTATATATCCAAGCAATGAATGGCTTAGGAAAGTTCATGCATGATAAAACGGCTAAAATGGAATGCCATGACACTGAATTAAAGGCCTTTTTTATGTCCAATCTTGGAGAAATGTTCTTTTGTTTGTAACCATGCAGTAGCTCATGAGTGAGCAGTATATTATCACTGATTGATCTTCCTTTGATGTAAGCAGATTGATTAAAAGAGATGATAGAAGGGAGTACAGATTGCAACCTATTTGCCAATATCTTGGATATAAAGATATTGAATTATCATAAAACGAAACGATAATAATTGAATCCAGAGTTAAAACTTGAATCGAAATGATTATATCGATTAATATAAATTCTATATTGAATTAGAACAATAATAATAATAATAATTTATTATCGATAAATTTGATTGGTTTGAATTTAAAATACATACTAAACAATTTTAGTTGATATGTGAAATACACAAGTTTCAAACGATCTTAGAATTTGGCGAAACCAAATCTATCAGGTCCATAATAGTGTATTTTTATCGGTTCTCAAATTTCGCAGCATTCGGATTTATTGTTTGATTGTACGCTTAGAAAAATTAAATTGAATTCAATTTAAATTGTTATCTTCTTCATACAATTGAATTTAATTTTCAAAATCTATTTCGTTGAGTTCAGAATAACGTCATAACCAAAGAACATTGGTCGTTACGTTAGATTAAACGGTTCAGGACTGCGAATTAGGCACCACGAGATATTTTAAAATCTTATATATAATAAATTCTTTTCGTCATTATCAACCGACCTATTTCTTCCTTTTTAAAAATCGCGATGCCTATTATTTCCTCGAGTCGAATAAAATGCTCCCTAGTTTCATAACGAAGGAAGACAGGATTTTAATGGCCTCGTACAATTTGTCTACCTTTCACATCTATATAAACCACCCATTACCTTCAATATATTATTTCCTCGTTTCTAATCCACGAAAAGAAAAACAGTTCAAGCCATTTCCCTTCCTAGACAAACCAAATACCACCGTTTAAAACCCAAATCGAATCAAAATAAAAAGCTTCAAAAATTGCCATGAGTTTGGCCTCATGCCTTGGCAACTGGAATCAATGATGGGAGATGGAGTGTAAAGAAAAATGGAACCCCTCGACGAGTACTACCTCTGGCATAAGACGCAACCCTTTCGACGCGACGAGGTGGTAGGGATGGGCTCCATTAGAGCTTGGTTTTGTGAGAGATATGTGGCTTAGGGCAAACTAGACATAGCGGCGCTCATGGAGTTGGTCAAGCTGACGACTGGCTTCGCAATGGACCTTTAAGATGAAGCTTCGGTGGTCTAGTTTGTCACATGTGATCGTCTAAGTGAGATCGACAATGGGTAAATTGATTCTTTCGTTGATGTCACACCATTATCTGGTGCTCGAGCAGATCGTGAATTACCAAAAAAGATCGAAGTTTTTTTTTGAAGTAATAAACGAAAGGATTGGTGATATTGAGTTCAATAGTAATGGCCTGCGAGTTAGGAAAGGAGGGGATGGCAAGGTTGAAGGGGTTTTAAGGAAGTTTGTCGTAGCCTATACAAGGCTCGCGTGGAGATGCTAAGAACAGAATGAAGCGGAAGGATGAGAGCTAGACAATAGAGGCTTGAGTAATTTTCGTAGTCTGCTGGTTGCTATGAACACGGCAAGGGAATAAGGTGGATGATGATTCAAAGGTGGTTGCGAACGGTTGGTTATTTGGTGAAGTTTGGGAATCAGAATGGTAGTTGTAAATGTAAAGAAAGGATGGTTCAGGACTTACAGTGGTAATCAAAAGCAAGAAAGGAAAGAAGAAAAAAAGATTAAGGTATATTCACATAGCTAAGATAATTTATTTAATTAATTTAAATTAATATCATTTAATCGATAAAAAATATATTAGGTGTAGATTCATTCAAGACGATTCTAAGACACGACATTATGGAAATTAACTGGGTATTCCACGCAAATGAAATCAGGGTGAGTAAACTCACTCTGATTTAATATTACGATTATTTTTAAGTAGATAGAAATAATTATTGGTTGCTTGGATGCATGCATTAATTATTGAATTATTGCGGTTATATATATTATTTATACTTAGGTTTGGTGGTTGTGGCTATTATATATATTGGATATTTCCCGCAGTACTATTAGCGGATGACCCTACCGCCCTACGATATATTAAGCGGATGACCTTCTATACCGCGATATCCTGCCTTGAAGAAGAATTAGTATTATTTATGTTGACTAACATCTATGGATGTAGGGAAACATGTTGGAGGAATCCAACTGGATTCCTCAAATTTATTTATTGTTGTTTACATATTTATATATGTGTGATATGTTGAATTGGATTGATGGTTTGTATATTTGGTTGTTGAATATCACTGGCCCTAAAATATTGATATTTAATGATATCATGAGAAAGGGATTTTTGGATTTTAAAAGGAAAAAATATTTTTTCAAAAATAGAAATTGAATGGGCTAGAAAATAATAATAGACTTGTTTTTATCATAAAAGCAAGTGGTTGAATATATAAACGACTTTTTAAATGAAGTGAAATAAATTATTGTTGGATAATTTGTTAAATGTGAATTCAAGTATGAAATTAAAAAGATTTATAATTGGGAAATCATTTCGGGAAAAAGAAATGATGAAATTTATTCCGATGTTAATATAAACTGAATTTAAATAAATCCACATGGATTTATGATTTAAATTAGACTACGTCAAATTTATAGAAATAAAATTATTTCCCAAAGAAATTGAAATTGTATTAAATAGAAATTTAAAATTGAATATGAAAATAAATACTAAGTTTATATATAAGTTATACTAATAAAATATTCCAAAATGAGAATAGAGTTCAAATAGATTTTTAAATGGAAGCTTGTTTAATATAAAATAAGGAAGTTAATTTATAAACAATGTTTATAAATGTAATTGAAGTAATTTTAATTGGATAAATTGGCATTAGATTTTTCCAAATACAAGAAATGGCATTTGAAAAATCATATTTTTAAATGAGATAGAAGAGGGGATTTTTGTAAGTAAAGTCAGTTTTTATATTACAAACTCTTATCCAATTCAAAATAAGAACGTTGTCGATCAAGGTCTGAGAGGTAATTAAAATACCCTGACTTGAACAGCTTCATTATTATCAAGAGATGATATTAATTTATAATGGTAAGGGATGTTTAATTAATAGATTATTTGCATAAAAAGAATTTATAATTGAAATTCGATTATATCGCATGTTTACAAAATAATTTATGTCCAAGGAAATTGGAATTCAATGCAGAGATTGAGTTGTAAATAAATTTACAACCGAGATATGAATTTAAAAATAATAGTCAATAATTTTCGATAATCGAAGTTTTAAGTTAAATTCGGAAGAACGGTTTAATTTATATTAAATTGTCAAAGAATGGAGTTTATTAGTAAAATGGAGTTTTTAAACATTTATATTAAATTTAATTAAGCCGAACTCGCCGTAGCACGGTAGTTTGTAATTTGACGATTCAAACTTCAATTGAGTATATAAAACTTAATATAAGTCAGAATTTGATGAAACAAGAAATGTCCGGACCTATTGAATGGTAGTTTTCTAATGTAAGCAGAAAAATCTAGATTTTGTTTTATAGATTTTGAGTTATGTCAAAATCAAATTTTTAGAAGAACAACGCTATAATCGTTTTAAAACCATAACGGTTTATTTAACAAAAAAAGGTTTTGAGTGAATAAAATTCGAATTTCATTAGAAAAATCCAGACTTGAGTTATAAATTAAATATGAACTCAAGTGGAGTAGATGAATTGATTTTTGGAACAAAAATTCGATTTTTGTTACTAAATGTAGTTAACTAATTATAACTAATTAGTTAAAGAGTTTTTGGGATTGAACTTAAATGAATTGAAATTGTGGATTAAAGTTGAAATCGAATATGAAACTTGAATTTGAAATGTAACTCGACCTGTGTATAAGCGAATTAGAATATATCTAAACATGATATGTCCAAATCAAAAGCGCATTAGGCAAAAGAGCTAAGTAAAGAAGTGATTGGTGAACTTTGTTAAAAATGATTGGATGAAGTAATATGAATTGGGAATAGACGTATGTATGTCAAAAAAGTATAAGATAAAGAGGATGAAGATTATAATTTGAGTGCTCGGCAAAAAGATACATGTTTAAATTTGATATAAGATTTTATGAGCCAATTGGGAAAGTCTCTTAGCTTTTTGATTTTCTTTATGAATGGAAAGGGCCTAAAAAGGCGAGTTGTAGTTGTACCGATTGACCTGTACAAAGGAGACGCTGGCGAAATTTTCCGAAAATTTAAGGAGTTAGAATTTTTTTAAGAAATTTGGATAACTTGAAATCAATATATCAATATATACAGAATATCGAAAAGAATTTGGGAAGTGATTTAATTAATGAAATATTATAAAGGACCATTCATTGTTTGATGTTTGTTTGTTTTTCTTCGATAGTTAAATAACCGACTATCGAAGTGTTTTTGACCATCGTTGCCAAGAGAGACCAGTTGGATTTATTATCCAAAAACTACTTCGTGTAGGCATAGGCGTTGCGAATTAGATTATGCAGATGATAATTGAAGATGAAGTAAAATGCAAGGGCTATTCTATTTACAAGACAGTACCTTCAGTTTGTCCAGTACCAGGACAACTTGTATAGACGAATGTCTGACAGAGTATGCCTAACATATCACGTAAGAGATATTTTCGAGGTATTACGTTTGGTGGCGGAGGGATTCTTTTCTCCTAGCGTTTTATACCCGTATTATTTTTGAGAAGATCGACTAGTGATTTGATGGGTTTATCGATGTGGCATTCAAAGTGATTGGTGGCCAGATGTTATAAGAAGGAAAACGTAGCCTCAAAGCCTCATCAATCGGGAAATGACAAAAATCGGGCAGGCAGCATGGATAGATGGGTCATACCCAAGCAGGATGTACTGTTACCGATCTAGAGAAAATTCATTTGTTCTTCTTTCGATTTTATATCTTGCGGATTACGATTGGAAGGCCAGCAACCGTGGGTGATAATACATTCATTCTACTCAAGCTAATTTAGTAACCGATCATGTCTGGCCGAATTGCAAGATGTTCTTGTTGAACCCCCAGTGTATCCTCAGTAGTGTACACTGATCAGAAGGTGGTCCCATACCTGGTCATAGTGGGAACCAATCTCCAATAAGCGCCCTAAGGTTTTTGATTTTATACTATGCATGTGGAGCGTAAGACGCAATCTTACTAGCTTTGCCCAAAAAATGACAAGCATTAATGAACATAATAAACCATTGTTTTATCTGTAACGACCTAGAATTTCAGAACTAATTTAAATTTTTTATTTTAGCTATTTTAATGTATTTTGAATATTTAAAATTATTTAATTTAAATAATAACGATTAAAAATTTATTTTTATCGAAGTTAGAACGAATAAATTTATTTTAATTATAAATAGAGTTTGAAATGGCATTGTAGTTTGAAAATTCAATTTTAAATTCCAGTTGAATGTACATAATTCAATATAATTCAAAATTGGACGAAACAAGAAATATTTGAATCTGTTTAATTATATCTTTCTAACAGATGTGAAAAATATAAATTTCATTTTATAAATTAAAAGCTATGTCCAGTCTAAAATTTAAAATAGTCGCAATGGAAATTATATAAATTTAAATATATTTTTAATATATATATATAACCCTTAAAAATAGCCATTTTGCAAACGACCTCCTTTTTCGACAAAACCGCTTTTGTTGGATCCGGAATATTAAATTATTGCTAGATTCCAATTTTCATATTTTTTGGAATTAATATATGAGCGTGGCAAAAGAAAACGTGTTTTGTCAATTTCAATCAAATTGGATCGACCAGAAATTGGCCATTTTTCAAACGGTCTCCAAATTCAACGAAATTAGTTTTGTTAGCACCGTATCATCAAAACATAGCTGGATTAATTTTTCTGTAATTTTTGGAGTCAGTATGTGGCCCTGGTAAATTGAAATGTACATTTAAATTCAATATATATTGATTTATATTTTAATTTTGATTAAAAAACCTATCGAAACAGCCGAATTGGCTTATAAAACATATCCCATTGCGTTCGGAATGGGGGTATTTAGCTAGGGGCGACGGTCGTTAGGTTCGATTTGGAGTTGAAACAAAAATTGGATTAATTAGAGAATTAAATAATATAAAATATTAAAATATGCACCCTATATAAAGACAAACCATAATCCCCTACATATTCTTCAGCCGCCGTCGTTCGAAAATAAATGGCCATCAAGCTCTGAAACAAATCCCTTAATCTTTCTCAAAATATTGCGAATTATCCTAGGATGTTTAAACCAAAATCAAAGAGCATTTTCCACTCTTCCATTTCATACGGCCAAGATCGAAATTTGAGAAGGGTATTTCGCAAATTCTAGGTTCAAACCCAATTCATTCGCCGTGGATTTTTATCCGCCAGGGGGGCGCGAGTTCCACTTCAAGCTAGGAGGTGGTGGCTTTTGTGGAGGGCTACAACGCAGCGGTCATGGATCATTGTCAGAGGGGGTGGAAAGTCGTGAGTGGCATGCCCTAGAAGACATCGAAATGGGTTACGAGGTTACTGTGACCTACCTGGAAGAAGAAGCCAACGTGGAAAAGCAATTAAGGGGGATAAAGTGAGAATTAATAAAATTAATTATAATTTATTTGTCTTAAATTGTAACTGAAAGTTTACACTGTCATATCTTCTTCATACGATTACAGAATTTAACAAACCAAGATCCGTCGGAACCGTAAAATCGAGATCTTTACAATGGAACAGACCAGAACTGAAACAGAGGCCATTTGGATTTTGATAGAATTAAAAAAAAATCGTTATTAAAATGATTTCAAAACCAATCAAGGTGAGAACTCCTTCTGACTCTATTTATTTTATAGTTAAATATATACTAGAATGCAGACGGTGCGCAGCAGCACCCGACACTATTTATTGTACAAACCAAGATTGTTTGTTTTAACTGTATTGTGTGTTGTTTATGATGTTGAAATGTTTAACGTATTAAAAATAATGTTAACATTAATGTGGTAGTTAAAATTAAATTATAAATATCCATTTATAATTTAAACAGTAAAATTGGCTAAGTAGAAAAATTATTCAAACCGAATTAGAATTGGTTAAATTTATTAACCGATGATTAATTTAAATAAACTATTGCTGTTTGAAAACCTCACACGGGTATTGGGATGATATTTGACATACACTGGTCCCAATATTTGGTTGTATGTCAATCGATTGATTGACAGGCTGTGATGAGCGTTATTTATTTATTTTAATGCTCACACGGTCGTAAATTTCACTATGGATGTGAATGGACTGTTTAATGATTATTTATCATTATTGTTGAATACATGCAGTGCATGAAATGCATATAACTGAAATTACATGGTAATTGATTGAGTCGCATTTCGATTCAGAAATAAAGAATCTTTTAAAATAAAGAATATTTTAAAAATAAAGGATATTTTAAAAATAAAGAATCTTTTAAAATAAAGAATATTTTAAAATAACGAATATTTCAAAATAATATTCAGTGAAAAATAAATTATGATTTTGATGTCCGATTTTGGATGGACAAAATAAGTATAAAAATATGAAGTCGGGTTAAGTATAGGAACGCCAATTTAACTCAAACGGGTTTATCAATCGATTTTATTCATTTTATAATAAATATCGAAAAGAAGTGATTTCAAATTCTAATATTTTGAAAATATTATCATTTTAATATGATAAAGATATAGAATATTCAATTTTGGTTTAAATTTGAAAAAGAAGTTGGAATCGTTTTAAAATGAATTATAAATATTTTATAAATACGATTTAAATGGAAATTGACGAAATATATATAATATATATTATATGTATTTAATGGCCTGAATAGAACGCACTGCGCAGCGACCGTTCGCGAATTTCGACAATTAACTTCAAATTAGCGTAACGGGAGATCCGACTGTCGGATTCTCCTAAAACCGGAACTGTTGGGTTCATATCGAAAAGTACTTTCCAATGAATATAAGAGATTTGAAATCTAATAGTTAAATTTAGAGATATGTCCAAATCATTTTCAGAAAAGGTCGCTATGGATGCAGTTCGGTGGCCGTTATTGGAAACTGACTGTACAAGCGATATTAAAATTATTAAAAATATGGAAAATTTATGTAAAATCATAATAAATGATTTGGAAAGATTTTGGGTGAAAATTCCATATTTGAAAAGATAAAAATATATTTTTATTGAAATGAACTAGTTATTAACTAGTATAATAATCTCATGGGTTTTAAATAAAATAAATTGGACTTTGAAAATGGTTTTAAAATAACTAGAATTTTCCCACGAAAAAATTGGAATGGACTTGGAATGGAAATAATCTTCGAAATATTTCGATATTGGATTCCGTGATTATACTGATATTGTTATGGAAATTTGGAAGATACATATATCATTATTCCCAATACGATATCCGTTGGTTTCAGAATTAGATATTGAATATAAGCCAATATAATTTCTATTCAGGGCCTTGTATTTAATATCAAATGGGATTTTGGGTTTGTCGTGAATGGTGTCTTAAATAACACTGTTCTTAAACCCCGTGTGAAAAGAATAAATCTTGTAATTAAGATTATTAGAGTTTCCAATTATATTTAGTAATTGGAATAAAATGGAATGTGAATTGGATTTATTGTGGACTATGATTTTAACAACATTTTTTCTTTAACCCAATTTATAGTGAAATGTGATTTGGAATATATAAATCTTTTTATTTAGAATTAATGGAAATTTTCCAAAGTATATTTTTCTAATTTAATATATTAAATTGGAATTGAATGAAATTCGATTTGGTAATAATCGAGATGAGCTTATGTGGATGAAGACCGTTGATATATATGGAATTTAAAAGGCCTTGCCGTTATTCCATTTATATCAATAGTCTGATATGGGGATTTATATCGATTATACACTGTTATGATTTCCGTGTAGATTCCATTTTGATGGAAGATGATTTTGGGTTTATCGAGAACAATGTTTCAAATAACATTTTTTCTTTAACCTAGTTAAAGATAAGATTAATTTCTTAAATTTGAATAATCACTAAGTTTTGATTTTTAGATTAAAACTAAACTAGAGTTTTAATGAATCTTTAATTAGAGTAAAATGAGAAAGATAAAATTAAATTTATTGAATTCATGAACTGATCGAGAATGGAGTATCACCAGTTTTACTCTAGGCGAGAGTTAAATCTTTAATTAGATTTGAACATGAAATGGTAATTAAATTTACCGATAACACCGTGGGTGTTAGATATGAGTGCTACTAGTTTTGCTTCATGGGATGAATAGGTTGGGATTGGGATAATGAATATTAAATGATTACTTTGGTAAGGTTCGCTAGTCCCGACTAGCTGATAAACCTTAATTTGGTTTAAAATTGATAAAGGATAAAATAAATTCTTTTGAAATGGATATCCAAAGTAAGATTAATGAGATAATTTTTAAAGAATTTATCTTTGATAAAATTAATGGGAACCTTTCCCTAAGAATGTGGATAATTTATTAAAAGAGTATTATGAATTGGAATGAGGTGTATGATGTGTTTTTATAGCACTTGATTATTGATTATAAAATATGCGTGTTTTTCGGAAAGTGTAAGAACCCGAATCTTCCCATTAAAGGAAAGCCCGGATTTCTTTGAGGACAAGACGAATCAGAACACAAATAGAAGAACATTTCATTGCTTATTATAACAATTTCATCAGAATACAAGAATATACATAGTATGAATAAATATTATACATAAGAAAAATATCAAAGATTTACAAATTACAATGTAGTGGGAAAATAATACAAAACACAACTGAAAGGAATATACTGATACAGAGCTTTCCGAATATCGTTCCAGCTGTAAACCAGGATCCTGTGAATATAAATCTGCAAAACCAAAACTACTAGCTGCCCATGGAAAATAGGGGCACCCAGAGTTTAGGTTAAAACAATTAACTCCAGGTCAGTCATGTGACTAGTGTGAGAACAAAAAAGTTATATAAAACTACTTTAAACCAGATATATCATGGGACCACGCCGTATAACACGAAACGGGTTTCCTTCCAAGAATACTAGTGCATAAAACAAAACAGCGCAATGCTTTTTGAAAAAATGAAGCTATTATAAGACCTAGGTCCTATCAAGAATGCAACGCAAGTCGGGGGATAGGGTTTTCCCTTATAATAGCCAAACATGCTTGGTACGTTAAAACAAATCATCTGATACTTTTATAAGTGCATAGTGTATGAAACAACTTCAAATATAAATGTATCAATCCTGACGGCATGGGTACCATATACCTCGTCACCAATACTAGGCTCCATAATCAAAACCGCAATTGTCACGTATTAGAAGTTGGATTTCCATCTGTGAACCAAGGCAAGGGATCGTCCTTACCGCTTCGAGACAATCTAGCCTACCATGTCTCAGGAACAGCCGCAACTACACCTTGGATCGTTAGGGCCGGTCCACACGGAGTAGATTAAAATGCCTGAACAATGTGTTTCCCTACCTTATGGGGGCGTAAATGAGCCAAATGACTCCATCGGCTCCGGATCGACCGATATAACAGAGGCGCCTCCTATCCATCATCAACATAAGTAAAATGTCAGTGTAACGACCCGCAAATCCGACCTATCTGAGTTGACTAAATACAACACATGTCCAACCCAAATAACATAGAAATACGAACCATTTATAGAAAGAAGTTAGAAGATGAGAAATAGGAAGAAAGAAATATTAGAATAGAAGAAAAACGAAGATCACAACTCACAGCGGAACGAAAAAAAAATATTTCATAATATAACTTTTGAAATACAAATCAGTAACTTTATATACATACCATCATCAGAGCACAACAGTCATTTCTGGAACAGTTATAAACACCTGTTTCCAGATACAAACAAGGTCCACAGCGGAATATATGATAGCCTATAGCTAACCGGTGAAGCCTCCTGCTTCCAGCTCCTTCAAATAAATCTGTGAAATCCCGACTACTTGACTGCCCGTACAAATTTGGGCACCCAAGAGTTTAGGGAAAACAAAACAAAATAAACTCTGGGTCAGTCATGGGACTGGTGTGAGTAAACTCCAACCATTTGTTTAACTTTAAAAAACTCTTTTCGAAAGAAAAAATCATAGTAAGACCAGCCCACACATAAACATGGACGGTTTTTACCTTACTATAACCCAAAACACTTTGATACGAAAATCCGGTGATATTATAATAATGTCTACATCAAGTAAATAACCAAATAGCAGAACGCTTGCATCTCACGCTCCACATATATAGTATAAAATCAAAACCGCATGGCACTTATTGGAGATTGGATTTCCAACATGACAAGGTATGGAACCACCTTCCGCTAGTGTATCTCTAGAGAGGAATACACTGGGTTCAACAAGAACATCTTGTAACCCGGCCCACACATGACCGACCACTCATTTCGCTTGAGTGTATCGAATGTATATCACCAACGGTTGGGATCAGCAACCGTCTCCCGACTGGGACAGCATCGAATAGAATAAGAATTTAAATGAACCTCTAGATAGGTGATTATACATCCTAATGGGTGCGACCCACATAGCCATGCTGCCTGCCCGATTTTTGTCCTTTCCCGGTTGTTGAGGCCTGAGGCTACGCATACTTACCATTCATTGATAACACAATCACTTTGAATGCCACATTGTCAGATCCGTTAATCACTAGTTGAGTTTGCATGAATATTCTGGATATTATGCTAAGGGATAAATCCGTTGCAGCCATATATATTTATACAGACCAACCCATTTGATCATTGGAAATACTCTGTCAGACATTCGTCCATTTACGTTCGTTCTGGGACTGAACGAAACGGAAGGCACAATTTCTATAAATAGAAAAGCCCTTGCACTTTACTCCGTCTTCAATATATCCAGCATACTTGGTTCGCAACGCTTATGCCGATACGGAGTGGTTCTTTGGATAATAATCCAACCGGTCTCTCCATATTGACAACGATGGTCAAAAACTTCGATAGTCTGTGATTTAACTATCGAATAAAAACAAGTGTTCATCCAACATATCAAACAAATCACTGGGCCCTTTAATTAATATTTCATTAATTAAATCTCTTCTCCATTTTCTTATCAATATTTGTTAACCAAATATTTTCAATAACCATATTGGCTCTTTACGCTATTTGGAAAGCATCAACTTCTTTTATTTTCTATATATTAGAAAATATCTCTATTTGCAATTGGAAACAATTCCAATCACTTATCTCCATCCAGACTATTTTATTTATACTCAGGAAATATTTATTTGTTATATTTCCAAAATTCCATCACTTGGGTTTAAAACGAATGTTGTGTAAAACATCGTTACAGCAACCCAAAATATTTTATTTAACTAACTTTTTTTCAAATACTTCTCTTCGAGACTGGATCTTGCTATTTATCCATTAAAAATGAAATCAATCAAGTTGGGGTAAAATTACCTCTCAGACCTTAACTGAAAACATCCTCAACTTCAAACGGCAAAACCACTTACCTCGAATAAACACACTATACAATTCAATTGTTCATTTTTAAAACATGTATAAAGTTCGCTTTCTATTTCTAATTTATAGATTTCCCTTTTTGTTTACAATATTCGAATTATTATATTCACTTACCTATCGAATTCTATACGTCGATACAATGATTTCTAATTATCAAAATATCTTAAAAATATTCTAACTCCTTAAATTTCCGGAAAATTTCGCCATAACCTCCCCTGTATCGGGAGCATCGGGAAATTTCAAATAGCTTCCCGGTAACTTCTCATCTCCAAAAAGAAAAAGAAAAGCCAAGCGGCTTGCCGATACGGCGCATAAAATCTCATATATGAATTAAACATGTACCTTTTGTCGAGCACATTATTTATATACCTGCATTATCCTTGTCCCATACCTGTCTCCTGTATGTCTATACCTGTCCAATTTATTTCAACTTCATACACTCGTTTGACTCAATTCGTTAAAGTAATTCTTTAACTAACTCTCTGCCTATCTCGCTTGTATATTTGAATATAACACATTTCAAATATATTTCCACTTACTTATCAATCAATTGAATTCAAATTTCAATTTAAGTTCTATATTCGATTTCGAATATATATTTACAATCCCCAAATTTCACTTTTCAAAGTTCGATTTTAGTTCAAACTCGATTAACTAATTCTCCTTTAATTAATTCTATTCAATAATCAAAAATATGATTATTGTTTCAAAAATCATCTTCTTTACTTCACTTGAGTCCACATTTATTTTCTAACTCAAGTCTAGATTTTTAAATGGAAATCCGGATTTTTATTTGCTTAAAAATCCCAATATTTATATATAAAATCCATTATGGTTTATAATGGTTTCTGGCGCTGCATTTTTAAAAATTTGATTTTGACATATCTAAAAATCTATTTGACGAAATCCAGATTTTTCTCTTTCATTTGAAAGCTATTATTCAGTCGGTCCTGACGGTTCTTGTTTCATAGAATTCCGACTTAATTTGAGTTCTGTATGCTCAATTGAAGTTCGAAACGTCAATTTACGAACTGCAGCGCTGCGGCGAATTATATTTATATATATAACCTTTTAAACTTCGTTAAATGAATTCAACTCCCTTCTAATATATATATATATATATATATATATATATATATATATATATATATCCAAATTCCATTTGAATCTTTACATTTCAAATTCCATAGTTTTAAATCCTGTATTCAAATCCCATTTGAAATCCTTTATTCGAATTCCATTTCAAATCCTTTATTCGAATTCCATTTCAAATCCTCTATTTAATTCCTACCTTAATTCAACTCTTTTTTTTTTTTGAATTTCTATATTTGAAATTCATACTTGAATTTAAATATCCAAACTTCATTTAAATTTCTATTTGAAATTCTAAATGTTTCAAATTCCATTTTTCTCTTATTTGAAACTCCCAATATTTCAAATTACCTTTCTTTTATTTGAAATTCCATTTTTGAATTTCCTTTATTCCAATCCCATTTGAATCCCTTTAAATGCAAATTTTATTTCGATTCCCTTGAACTCAAATTCTATTTCAAAACTATTTGGATTTCCTATTTTGAAATCCTATTTCAATCCTACTTTGAAATCCTATTTTCAAAGTTTATTTCAAATTCTATTTTGAAATTCTATATTCAAATTTCTACTTGAATTTCTATATTCAATTCCCTGTTCAAATTTAATACTTGAATTTCTATTCAAATCTCTTTTCAAATTTCATGTTTGAATTCCATTCAATCTCTATTCAAATTTCACATTTGAATTCTTCTTTGAAATTCTATATTTCAAATTCTATTCAATATACAAATTCTATTTATATTTTATATATACAAATTTTATTTGAATTTTATTTTCAAAATCCATTTTGCCCCTTTGAAATTCTATACTCAAGGTCTCTTTCTATTTAAATTCTATATTCAAATTCTCGTTTCAATCTGTTCGAATTCTGTTTTTGAATTCCTTTATATTTTCTATATTCAATTTTTATTTGAATTTTATATTCAATTTCCATTGAATTTTCTTTATTCATTCTTTAAACAAGTCTTGATTTCAATTCCTTCTGAAATCGATATTTCTATTTTCTTGAAAACAGATTTCCCTTTTTCAATTTCACACTTGTATTTTTATTTTTGAATTATCCAATGATAATTCTCTTCACTTCATTTATAACATCGTCATAAAAGAACTATTTATAAACTTCGTTTATAAAGGAACTACTTGTTTTACTTTTCAAAAAACAAGTTTATATTTTATTTCCATTTAAAAATTCAAATTCTATTTAAAAATAGAATTTTCCCTTTTAAATCTCAAATATCCTTCCACGATATTTTTAAATATCATTACTTAAGCCCAGTGATAAAACACACAAAGCAACCAATTATTTATTTTTCTAACACATCATATATAACAATATATATGCAAACAAATAAACAAACAGATAATATATTTTTGAGGAATCCAGTTGGATTCCTCCAACCTGTTTTCCTGCATCCACAGATGTTAGCACATAAATAATACCCATTCTGCTTCGTGGCAGAATATCGCGGTATAGAAGGTCATCCACTAATCATAGTGTGGGGCGTATAGGGTAATCATCCACTATGAAACTGCGGGCATCCGCTAATGAGACTGCGGGAATCCAACCAATCAATCAACCCAATATATATATAATAGCCTAAATAACTAATATATATAAACCAACCATAAAACATTCACACAAGCAACAGACAATTATTTTTAATGAAATAAAAATAATTCTAAAGGTGAGTGAGATTTACTCACCTGATTTTATTTGCCGAATATTCAATGAAGCCAATTATAGAGATTTCACAATGTTTTCTCCAATCGTCTGTTTTTCAATCTAAAATAACATAAATAAAATCTCAGTTTTTAATTAAACAAATTAAATTTAATTAATTGTCACTTGTAAATAAATTCCAAATTTAAACATTAATCTTACTAAACTATTAGTCTACAATTTTTATTCCTTATAACTAATTTCCTTTAGATGGACTAATTAGACAAAATAATTTACTTCAATCAATTCCAATAATTTCCTTGCATTTAATTTTTTCCTATTTCACACTAATTAAAATAACTAAGTGAATTACCTAACTTGAAATAAATTTCAAACCCTAAAAAATCTAATTTAGCTTATAATTTTATTTACAAAATTTCTATTTGAATTATCATGCAATTAACCAAAAAAAAAATTATGTTTACCTTAATCCCGCTGTTTTTTTCTTTCTTTCCGGCATTTCACCAAACACCATTACTGCTTAATCTTTTAGCACAACTTCAGCTCAATCCTTTAGATCGAACTCCCTCCATCGTCGAACAGTAGACCAGTCCGTCTATCCCAAGCATCGCACTCCTCAACTCATCGCTCCATCCTCGACACCCTTGACATCGACTACGGAGATTCTGACCTCGGCCAACTCCATGCGCCATCCCTTCTGGTGCCCCAGTCCCTTCGAACTCCCCCTTCCAACTCTACGCGACTTCATTAAATAGCGACTCGAGGCCACCAACGTGATGTCGAGCTTCTTGCATCCATCGCGATACGCGATTTGATGATTTTTTTTTTCTTTTTCTTTTCCGAAGTATTTGATTTCGATTTTAACTAGAGAAAAGGAAAAGGAATAGAAAGAGAACAGGCTCAAATCGATTTTATTTGTGTGTTTCTCTGGTTTGAGGAACATGTGATGGCCTTGAATTTATAGAAGAGGGTTAGGAAACAATAAGTACGCTGCCATTAAATCATGTTTTTCTTAGGATCAAAGGTGGGAGACAGAAATTGTTGCTCGATGTATAAAATAGGCCTGTGCGATTTTCCGTTTTAGGTCTGCGGAGTAGGAATTGGTCAGATGAATAAAAATTTGTTTTTGAATTAGTTTTAATTAAATGACTAAATATCTCACGGTCCCCTTACTTTGAAACCCCGAATTGCTTATTTTAACTTTACGACCAATGTTCACAACACATCTGTCATTCTAGACTGAAAAGAACAGGTTCTAAAATTAAATTTGGTTGTATAGAGAAATAACATATTTAAATTGACAATTAATATAAATTTCAACTAGCTAAAATATTAGTTGATTTGAAAACAATTAAATTTATCGATTATAAATAATTATTACCATTCTAATTCAATATAGAAATTATTTTGTCGAATGCACCGTTTCTATTCAGATAATAACTGCGAACTCAATTGTTTGTTGATAATTCGATATATTCGAAATTAAATCGCATATTGATCATTAAATCAATAAATTCCATATAAAATTTATTTATATTTCTAACTCAACATTAAAATAAATAAACTAAAAATACGGGACGTTACATTCCTTCCCCCTTAAAAGAATTTCGTCCCCGAAATTACTAAGGCAGAAGAAATGCTACAGACCCATTAACTTTTTGAAAAGTCCACTTTGTTATAATTTAGTATTTCAAATTTTATAATTCAAGTCCGATACAACTTTAAATTTTCATGGGAATATTTAATTTCAATTTATTTAACTGGTTTTCATTATTTCGATTTATTTAACTTGCTTAAGTTAAATTTTGATTTCAGAATTCATATACCCGGTATTTATTTCAAATTCCTTTGAAATCCCATAAATGCATACATATATTTATAACCATTTCAAATCCAAAATATTTGAATTTTTAAACCAAACTTGTTTACTTTCAAACAAATTTCCATCAAAAACTTTTCTAAGGTAGCAATCCATCACTTAGAAACTCGGAAATGAACACTGATGATGTTGCAATCATCATCAGAATAATTTCCCAGCCACTGAAGTGAGTTCAGTGTCTTATTATTTCAAAATCCATGATTTTCTTTCAAATCCTTTAAAACAAATCTATATTGTTTTAATATACTTTGAAAAATATTTTTCAACTTCCCAGGATTAAAATTCCAAATTCTGGTTTGAATTAAATTCTAATTCATCTCATTTGTATATTTAATTCCTATACAAATTCTATTTGGTTATAAATAACCATTCTAATTTTATAATCTCATTTGATTATAAAATCAACATCCAACACATCCATATAATAATAATTCTAGAAAATTATTCTTTCTATATCAAAATAGAAATTTTGGGTTAAATTATTTCATTTACCCACTTAAAAACAATATCATGTCGTATTTTCTGTTCAAGTGTTTAGAAATCCCTATCGACTTCGTGGCGTCCCACGATTCGATCAGAACTCATAAACCACTCAACAGACTAGCCAACACAATATAAAACAATTTTATATCAATTAACAAATACGCTCTCTCGTATATATACACTCAACTCATTCTAGGGTACTACTGACCCTATCTCTAATGAGCACATGCCACACAAGCCTAGGTGTTCGCTCAACCTAAGCTCTGATACCACCTGTAACGACCCGCAAATCCGAGCTTTCTGAGTTGACTAAATACAACACATGTCCAACCCAAATAACACAGAAATACGAACCATTTATAGAAAGAAGTTAGAAGATGAGAAATAGGAAGAAAGAAATATTAGAATAGAAGAAAAACGAAGATCACAACTCACAGCGGAACGAAAAAAAAATATTTCATAATATAACTTTTGAAATACAAATCGGTAACTTTATATACATACCATCATCAGAGCACAACAGTCATTTCTGGAACAGTTATAAACACCTGTTTCCAGATACAAACAAGGTCCACAGCGGAATATATGATAGCCTATAGCTAACCGGTGAAGCCTCCTGCTTCCAGCTCCTTCAAATAAATCTGTGAAATCCCGACTACTTGACTGCCCGTACAAATTTGGGCACCCAAGAGTTTAGTGAAAACAAAACAAAATAAACTCTGGGTCAGTCATGGGACTGGTGTGAGTAAACTCCAACCATTTGTTTAACTTTAAAAAACTCTTTTCGAAAGAAAAAATCATAATAAGACCAGCCCACACATAAACATGGACGGTTTTTACCTTACTATAACCCAAAACACTTTGATACGAAAATCCGGTGATATTATAAAAATGTCTACATCAAGTAAATAACCAAATAGCAGAACGCTTGCATCTCACGCTCCACGTATATAGTATAAAATCAAAACCGCATGGCGCTTATTGGAGATTGGATTTCCAACATGACAAGGTATGGAACCACCTTCCGCTAGTGTATCTCTAGAGAGGAATACACTGGGTTCAACAAGAACATCTTGTAACCCGGCCCACACATGACCGACCACTCATTTCGCTTGAGTGTATCGAATGTATATCACCAACGGTTGGGATCAGCAACCGTTTCCTGACTGGGACAGCATCGAATAGAATAAGAATTTAAATGAACCTCTAGATAGGTGATTATACATCCTAATGGGTGCGACCCACATAGCCATGCTGCCTGCCCGATTTTTGTCCTTTCCCGGTTGTTGAGGCCTGAGGCTACGCATACTTACCATTCATTGATAACACAATCACTTTGAATGCCACATTGTCAGATCCGTTAATCACTAGTTGAGTTTGCACGAATATTCTGGATATTATGCTAAGGGATAAATCCGTTGCAGCCATATATATTTATACAGACCAACCCATTTGATCATTGGAAATACTCTGTCAGACATTCGTCCATTTACGTTCGTTCTGGGACTGAACGAAACGGAAGGCACAATTTCTATAAATAGAAAAGCCCTTGCACTTTACTCCGTCTTCAATATATCCAGCATACTTGGTTCGCAACGCTTATGCCGATACGGAGTGGTTCTTTGGATAATAATCCAACCGGTCTCTCCATATTGACAACGATGGTCAAAAACTTCGATAGTCTGTGATTTAACTATCGAATAAAAACAAGTGTTCATCCAACATATCAAACAAATCACTGGGCCCTTTAATTAATATTTCATTAATTAAATCTCTTCTCCATTTTCTTATCAATATTTGTTAACCAAATATTTTCAATAACCATATTGGCTCTTTACGCTATTTGGAAAGCATCAACTTCTTTTATTTTCTATATATTAGAAAATATCTCTATTTGCAATTGGAAACAATTCCAATCACTTATCTCCATCCAGACTATTTTATTTATACTCAGGAAATATTTATTTGTTATATTTCCAAAATTCCATCACTTGGGTTTAAAACGAATGTTGTGTAAAACATCGTTACAGCAACCCAAAATATTTTATTTAACTAACTTTTTTTCAAATACTTCTCTTCGAGACTGGATCTTGCTATTTATCCATTAAAAATGAAATCAATCAAGTTGGGGTAAAATTACCTCTCAGACCTTAACTGAAAACATCCTCAACTTCAAACGGCAAAACCACTTACCTCGAATAAACACACTATACAATTCAATTGTTCATTTTTAAAACATGTATAAAGTTCGCTTTCTATTTCTAATTTATAGATTTCCCTTTTTGTTTACAATATTCGAATTATTATATTCACTTACCTATCGAATTCTATACGTCGATACAATGATTTCTAATTATCAAAATATCTTAAAAATATTCTAACTCCTTAAATTTCCGGAAAATTTCGCCATAACCTCCCCTGTATCGGGAGCATCGGGAAATTTCAAATAGCTTCCCGGTAACTTCTCATCTCCAAAAAGAAAAAGAAAAGCCAAGCGGCTAGCCGATACGGCGCATAAAATCTCATATATGAATTAAACATGTACCTTTTGTCGAGCACATTATTTATATACCTGCATTATCCTTGTCCCATACCTGTCTCCTGTATGTCTATACCTGTCCAATTTATTTCAACTTCATACACTCGTTTGACTCAATTCGTTAAAGTAATTCTTTAACTAACTCTCTGCCTATCTCGCTTGTATATTTGAATATAGCACGTTTCAAATATATTTCCACTTACTTATCAATCAATTGAATTCAAATTTCAATTTAAGTTCTATATTCGATTTCGAATATATATTTACAATCCCCAAATTTCACTTTTCAAAGTTCGATTTTAGTTCAAACTCGATTAACTAATTCTCCTTTAATTAATTCTATTCAATAATCAAAAATATGATTATTGTTTCAAGAATCATCTTCTTTACTTCACTTGAGTCCACATTTATTTTCTAACTCAAGTCTAGATTTTTAAATGGAAATCCGGATTTTTATTTGCTTAAAAATCCCAATATTTATATATAAAATCCATTATGGTTTATAATGGTTTCTGGCGCTGCATTTTTAAAAATTTGATTTTGACATATCTAAAAATCTATTTGACGAAATCCAGATTTTTCTCTTTCATTTGAAAGCTATTATTCAGTCGGTCCTGACGGTTCTTGTTTCATAGAATTCCGACTTAATTTGAGTTCTGTATGCTCAATTGAAGTTCGAAACGTCAATTTACGAACTGCAGCGCTGCGCCGAATTATATTTATATATATAACCTTTTAAACTTCGTTAAATGAATTCAACTCCCTTCTAATATATATATATATATATATATATATATATATATATTCCAAATTCCATTTGAATCTTTACATTTCAAATTCCATAGTTTTAAATCCTGTATTCAAATCCCATTTGAAATCCTTTATTCGAAATCCATTTCAAATCCTTTATTCGAATTCCATTTCAAATCCTCTATTTAATTCCTACCTTAATTCAACTCTTTTTTTTTTTTTGAATTTCTATATTTGCAATTCATACTTGAATTTAAATATCCAAACTTCATTTAAATTTCTATTTGAAATTCTAAATGTTTCAAATTCCATTTTTCTCTTATTTGAAACTCCCAATATTTCAAATTACCTTTTCTTTTATTTGAAATTCCATTTTTGAATTTCCTTTATTCCAATCCCATTTGAATCCCTTTAAATGCAAATTTTATTTCGATTCCCTTGAACTCAAATTCTATTTCAAAACTATTTGGATTTCCTATTTTGAAATCCTATTTCAATCCTACTTTGAAATCCTATTTTCAAAGTTTATTTCAAATTCTATTTTGAAATTCTATATTCAAATTTCTACTTGAATTTCTATATTCAATTCCCTGTTCAAATTTAATACTTGAATTTCTATTCAAATCTCTTTTCAAATTTCATGTTTGAATTCCATTCAATCTCTATTCAAATTTCACATTTGAATTCTTCTTTGAAATTCTATATTTCAAATTCTATTCAATATACAAATTCTATTTATATTTTATATATACAAATTTTATTTGAATTTTATTTTCAAAATCCATTTTGCCCCTTTGAAATTCTATACTCAAGGTCTCTTTCTATTTAAATTCTATATTCAAATTCTCGTTTCAATCTGTTCGAATTCTGTTTTTGAATTCCTTTATATTTTCTATATTCAATTTTTATTTGAATTTTATATTCAATTTCCATTGAATTTTCTTTATTCATTCTTTAAACAAGTCTTGATTTCAATTCCTTCTGAAATCGATATTTCTATTTTCTTGAAAACAGATTTCCCTTTTTCAATTTCACACTTGTATTTTTATTTTTGAATTATCCAATGATAATTCTCTTCACTTCATTTATAACATCGTTATAAAAGAACTATTTATAAACTTCGTTTATAAAGGAACTACTTGTTTTACTTTTCAAAAACAGGTTTATATTTTATTTCCATTTAAAAATTCAAATTCTATTTAAAAATAGAATTTTCCCTTTTAAATCTCAAATATCCTTCCACGATATTTTTAAATATCATTACTTAAGCCCAGTGATAAAACACACAAAGCAACCAATTATTTATTTTTCTAACACATCATATATAACAATATATATGCAAACAAATAAACAAACAGATAATATATTTTTGAGGAATCCAGTTGGATTCCTCCAACCTGTTTTCCTGCATCCACAGATGTTAGCACATAAATAATACCCATTCTGCTTCGTGGCAGAATATCGCGGTATAGAAGGTCATCCACTAATCATAGCGTGGGGCGTATAGGGTAATCATCCGCTATGAAACTGCGGGCATCCGCTAATGAGACTGCGGGAATCCAACCAATCAATCAACCCAATATATATATAATAGCCTAAATAACTAATATATATAAACCAACCATAAAACATTCACACAAGCAACAGACAATTATTTTTAATGAAATAAAAATAATTCTAAAGGTGAGTGAGATTTACTCACCTGATTTTATTTGCCGAATATTCAATGAAGCCAATTATAGAGATTTCACAATGTTTTCTCCAATCGTCTGTTTTTCAATCTAAAATAACATAAATAAAATCTCAGTTTTTAATTAAACAAATTAAATTTAATTAATTGTCACTTATAAATAAATTCCAAATTTAAACATTAATCTTACTAAACTATTAGTCTACAATTTTTATTCCTTATAACTAATTTCCTTTAGATGGACTAATTAGACAAAATAATTTACTTCAATCAATTCCAATAATTTCCTTGCATTTAATTTTTTCCTATTTCACACTAATTAAAATAACTAAGTGAATTACCTAACTTGAAATAAATTTCAAACCCTAAAAAATCTAATTTAGCTTATAATTTTATTTACAAAATTTCTATTTGAATTATCATGCAATTAACCAAAAAAAATAAATAATAATAATTTATGTTTACCTTAATCCCGCTGTTTTTTTCTTTCTTTCCGGCATTTCACCAAACACCATTACTGCTTAATCTTTTAGCACAACTTCAGCTCAATCCTTTAGATCGAACTCCCTCCATCGTCGAACAGTAGACCAGTCCGTCTATCCCAAGCATCGCACTCCTCAACTCATCGCTCCATCCTCGACACCCTTGACATCGACTACGGAGATTCTGACCTCGGCCAACTCCATGCGCCATCCCTTCTAGTGCCCCAGTCCCTTCGAACTCCCCCTTCCAACTCTACGCGACTTCATTAAATAGCGACTCGAGGCCACCAACGTGATGTCGAGCTTCTTGCATCCATCCAGATACGCGATTTGATGATTTTTTTTTCTTTTCCGAAGTATTTGATTTCGATTTTAACTAGAGAAAAGGAAAAGGAATAGAAAGAGAACAGGCTCAAATCGATTTTATTTGTGTGTTTCTCTGGTTTGAGGAACATGTGATGGCCTTGAATTTATAGAAGAGGGTTAGGAAACAATAAGTACGCTGCCATTAAATCATGTTTTTCTTAGGATCAAAGGTGGGAGACAGAAATTGTTGCTCGATGTATATAATAGGCCTGTGCGATTTTCCGTTTTAGGTCTGCGGAGTAGGAATTGGTCAGATGAATAAAAATTTGTTTTTGAATTAGTTTTAATTAAATGACTAAATATCTCACGGTCCCCTTACTTTGAAACCCCGAATTGCTTATTTTAACTTTACGACCAATATTCACAACACATCTGTTATTCTAGACTGAAAAGAACAGGTTCTAAAATTAAATTTGGTTGTATAGAGAAATAACATATTTAAATTGACAATTAATATAAATTTCAACTAGCTAAAATATTAGTTGACTTGAAAACAATTAAATTTATCGATTATAAATAATTATTACCATTCTAATTCAATATAGAAATTATTTTGTCGAATGCACCGTTTCTATTCAGATAATAACTGTGAACTCAATTGTTTGTTGATAATTCGATATATTCGAAATTAAATCGCATATTGATCATTAAATCAATAAATTCCATATAAAATTTATTTATATTTCTAACTCAACATTAAAATAAATAAACTAAAAATACGGGACGTTACAGTCAGGGTGTGCAAAACGCTGACACCACTCCTAGCTAGAAAGAAATGCATGCCCTCCCTAATGTCCTCTCCCGTTTCTGGTTCACACCGGGGTGTGAGGCTCGCGAATTAACGCTACACAAAGCTACGCTATATTAAAGCCGAGCTTTGATCATCAACCACAAGACTCTGCTTTTCAACAGAAGCCTTGATCATTTGCATCTCAGTATGCCACACAGGCAATTCACGCTATGCAACCGATGTATATCAATCACACAGAATGAAATCTGATGTCAGACACACATCCATTTACAAGTTCGTTCTGGGTCTGAACGAAACCGGAGGCACCTTATTCCTCCCCCACATGTCAAATATAGGGGAGAGGTCCTCGCATATCTAGTCGATCTCCAAGTACGTCTAGACGATCACCACTTATTACCTTGCCTTGGGTGTACAGCCCAATCAAGACATCAGTAATCATCCAAACGATGTAAAGACCTCCGGTCTTTAACCACCGTCTTCATCCTCGACCCATCGCCGAATCAGTTAATCAGAATGGGATAAACCCGGTCTTTATGAGTAAATCGCGTATATAATAAACAAGTGCTGTAAAAACACAACATATGCCTCATTCCAATCCAGAATATTCCTTTATTCAAATATTCTTATACTTTGGGAAAGGTTTCTATTAATTTTATCAAAGTGAAATTCTTTAAATTTATTCTTTAATCTTCCTTTGGGTATCATTTCAATCTAATTAAAGATGCATTAAAACTCCACTTGGTTTTAATCTTCCCAAAAATCAATATCCTATCCTTAACTAGGTTAAAGAACCAATGTCCTTTAAAACATGGTTCACGATAAATCCAAAATCACATTCCATTCCATCAACCTTTAATCGTAAATTAGCAAGTGAACAATTTCCTAAGTATTAACCCCGAAGGCTGAAACCAACATCAGATCAATACGCAGGAAACCATTCAACTTAACTAATCTCGAGTTAGTTCCTGATTTTCTTAACTCCATTCGGTTCAAGAACAGTATTATTAAAGATACCATTCATGACAAACCCAAAATCCAATTTGATATTAAATACAAGGCTCTGAATATAAAATATATTGGCTTATATTCAATATCAAATTCTGAAATCAACAAATATTGTATTGGAAATCACGATATATATATATATATATATATCTTTCAAATTTCCATAACAATATCTGTATAATCAAGAAATCCAACATCGAAATATTCCAAAGACAAATTCGATTCAAATCCATTTCCGATTTATATATTGGAAATTCTGATTATTTTTAAAACCATTGCAAATCCAATTTGTTTTAAAAATAATTGAATTATAATTCTAGTTCAAAACTAGTTCATTTCGATAAAAAACTATTTTTATCTTTTCAAATATGGGATTTTTTTTCATCCCAATTCTTTCCAAATCATTTATTATGATTTTACACAAATTATTACTATTTTTAAAAAAATTATCAAGGCCCGTACAGTCGATTTACATAAACGGCCATCGAATTGCACTTACAGCGACCTTTTCCAAATTTGATTTGGGCATAAATCCAAATCCAATTATTAGATTTCAAATATCTAATATTCGTTAGAAAGCTCTTTTCGATACGAACCCAACGGTTCCAGTTTTAGGAGATTCCAACGGTCGGATCTCCCGTAATGTCCATTCGAAGTCAATGGTCGAAATTCGCAAACTGCCGCAGCGCGGTGCGTTCTATTCAGCCCATTATATAATATATATATATATATATATATATATATATATATATATTATATTTCGTCGATTTCCTTTAAAACGTATTTTATAAGTTGTTTTAAATTCGTTTTCAAAACGATTTCAACTTCATATTCAATTTCCAATCAAAATTGAATATTCCATATCATCGATATATAAATGATAATATTTTCAAAACATTATATTTCGAAATCATTTCCTTTTCGATATTCATTCTAATAATGAATAAAATCGATATGAATACCATTCACATCAAAATGGCGTTAATCTAATCAACGCGGCTTTATATATTTAAATATTTTCGTGTCCATCCCAAATCGGACATCAAAATCATATTTTGATCTTTTACTGAATATTATTTCTAAAATATTCATTATTTAAAATAATCGTTATTTTAAAATATTCATTCTTTCTTAACTGGAATCAGACACAGTCAATTACCATATAATTTGACTATATGGATTTCGTACAACACATGTACACAACAACAACCAAACACAGTCAACCATCATCCATAGTGCATTTTACACTACATAAGCATTAAATATAAACATTTAACGCTTATAACAGCTTGTCAATCAATCGATCGACATACAACTAATTATTGGGATTAGTGTATGTACAATATCATCCCAATACCCATGTTGGGTTTCAATCAACAAATGATGAATTTTATTTATGCAGTTGGGCGATGTGTAAAATTTATCGTCTAAGTCAATATAAGTCAAATGTGTATATATAAACAAATCATCTGATTTGTTTATAAATATTTATTTTATACACACGTTAAAAATTATATTTTTAACTATAAAATATTTTTAACGATAAAATATTTTATTCCATTCCACATTACATAATCAATTTTCGCAACACATCAATCAAACAAACAAGTCATCCATGGTATGTAGATGGCGGGTGTCGGGTGCTGCTAAGCACCGTCTGCATCCTAGTATATATTTCAACTAGAAAAATAAATTAAAAGTGAGAAGTTCTCATCGAGGGTTCCACTTCTCCATTTCATTTCTGCATTTCTGAATAGCTTGATTTGACCCGATATTCAATGCAGTCTTTTCTACGCTGTTCATATTAAAAATCACATTTTTAATATGATGTTTATATATTTTAAAAAATCACATTCTTATCATATCCCCATATATATAAAAATCACATTTTTATTTCGATTCATATATATAAATTATATTTTTATTACGCTATCTTTTATATAAAGATTATATTTTTATTACGCTATCTTCTATATAAAGATTATATTTTTATTTCGCTATCTTCTATATAAAGATTATATTTTTATTTCGCTATCTTCTATATAAAGATTATATTTCTATTTTGAAATCCTATACACAAAGATCGTATTTTTATTTTAAAACAATACACCTAAAAATCGTAATTTTATTTTGCTACATGTATAAAAATCATATTTTTAATATGCTACCTATATAAAAATAATATTTTTATATTCTCTATTATATAAAAATCATATTTTTATTATCATACATGAATAAAAATCATATTTTTATTATCATACATGAATAAAAATCATATTTTTATTATCATACATAAATAAAAATCATATTTTTATTATCACACATAAATAAAAATCATATTTTTATTACCTTACCTAAATCAAAATCTTTACTTTTAATCTATGTTATGTAATTAAAATTCAGGTTTTTTTTCTCCTTGTGTGCTCTTCTATAAATTTCAAACTGATTTAAATATTTTAAAAACTAATTTCCTATAAACATTAAAACTGATTTATACTAAAACTAACAACTGATTTAATAAAACTGAATTCAAAACTAAAGACTGATTCGATTAAATTGAAGATCACCTTCATCAATCGCAGGGAGGTCGGAGATGGAACATTGGGGCGTCAAACTGTGGCGTGGAGGAGTTGTGGTGGGAGAGCAGGTGGCCGGCGGGAGGTCAGGTGGCGATGGCAGGGGATGCAGTCACGAGAAGGGGGTTTCAGGGTACAAGGGGGCTCGTGGTTTTAATTCAAGAAGAGGCAGGGGAAGTGGTGGCGTGGGAGGCTGGCGGAGGAGGGAAGGGATGCTCGATGGTCGACGACGAACCTAGGTGAGGGGGGGGGGAGACATCGATCTGTGGTGCTTTCCTCTTCTTTTTATTTATTTATGTTAATCGGGTTTGAACGATATTAAGTGGAGGGGTTAACTTGGGTATAAGAGAAAGGAGGGGGAATATGAAAAAAAAAATTCAAAAAGGTAACTTTTAAATTCGATCTCCAAATTGAACCCACTGATTGTCGTCCGTAGCTAACTACCCCTATTCCGAACACAATGAGATATGTATCGTAAGCCGATTCGACTGTTTTGATCTGTTTCCGTCAAAATCAAAATATAAATCTATATTTTGAGTTTGAACGCACATTTCAATTCATCGGGGCCACATACGGACTCTAAAAATTCCCAAAAAATATTCTAGCTTCGTATTGACGATACGATTCTAACAAAACTAATTTCGTCAAATTCTGAGACCGTTTAAAAAATGACCATTTTCCGGTCGATCCAAATTGACTGAAACTATCAAAACACGTTTTCCTGTGCCACGCTCACATATTGATTCAAAAAATCAAGAATTTTGGAATCTAGCAATAATTCGACATCCCGGATCCAACAGAAGTGGTTTCGTCGAAAACAGAGGTCGTTTGCAAAATTTCCATTTTTAAAGGCCAAAATTCCATGGCGACTATTCTGAATTTTCAACTGCACATAACTTTTTATTCCTCCTATGAAGTTTCAATTTATCGGATTCGTTGGAAAGATATTTTCAATTAGATTCTAATATTTTGGTTTCGCGAAAATCCGGTTTATTTTGTATCCTGTATATTCGTTTGAAATTTGAAATCGAATTTTAAAACTACCGCGCCATTTTCAATTCCTTTTATAATTAAAAATAAATATTTATATTCTAACATCGATTCAAATAAATATATTCGTTCTAATTCTATTCAAAATAAATTTCTCTAAAATAAATCATTTTAAATATTCAAAATTCATTAAAATTGCCAAAATAAAAATTTTAAATTGGTTCGGATTTTCCGGGTTGTTACAATCTTCCCCACTTAAAATCTTTTCGTCCTCAAAAAGGAACGGAGATGAGAGTTGTTTTACAAACCAACTCAACTTTCATTATTTTCATTATAGCTTAAGCTCTTCAACATTTCAGTTTCTAAGAACTTTCCAATTCTTCAAAAATTTGGCTAACACCCTAAATTTTCGAAAAATTTCGCCATAACCTCCCCTGCACAGGAGCACCGGGAAAATCCCAAAATCGCCATATAGGTGTAACAACCCGCAAAATCAGGACCAATTTAAAAATTTTTATTTTAGAAATTTTTAATGAATTTTGGCAATATAAAATAATTTATTTAAATAATAATGATCACAAATTTGATTTAAATCGAAGTTAGAATGAATGATTTAATTTTTATTATAAAAAGAGTTAGAAATAACGCGGTAGTTTGAAAAGTCAAACTTGAACTTTGACTGACCGTACAGGATGCAAAATTTAACGGATTTTAGTGAAACCAAAAATATTAGAATCTATTTAAAAATATCTTTCCAACGAATCTGAAAAATCGAAATTTCATAACGGGAATTAAAAGTTATGGCCAATTCAATATTTAGAAAGGTCGCTATGAAATTTATAAGGGCCAAAATGCTACATTTTGCAGAATAAGGAATTAGGACCCGAAACCATCTCCATTGGTTTTAGAATGTTGTTTACATATAAAAATGACTATATGAACTTATATTTTTGAGTTTCGGAAAAATTCCACTATTTTTGGTATTTTTAAATATTAAAATATACACCTGAAAAATAGAATTTTTGCAAACGAACTCCGAATTCGACGAAACCAGTTTCTGTGGATTCGGAATATTAAATTAAGGTTAAATTATAAAATTTATAATTTTTGGAATTATTTTGTGGCCTGTATAATTTTTACAGTGGAAATACAACCTATTTTCAGACTTCGGAAATTTATAATAAATTCATACGGAATCGGAAAATTACGAAATCAAGTTCGTTGGGTTCGTAATGACCTGAAATAATTATGTTTAAAAATTTATTAATTTTGAAATTCGCATGTATTTATAAGAATTTCTGAATTGAAGAAAACAGTTGAAAATTGAGTAATTGGGCACGTAATGATATTTGGGCCCAAACCAAAATTAAACCCATAGTATATATTATCTTTTTCCTCAGAATTTAGGGCTGAAATTCGAAATACACAGCAGCCACTTCTCTTTTCCATCATTTTTCTCAATTTCCATGGCGGCTCTCTCTTCCTCTAAAATTTGTCGAAATTAAAATCTCTTCAAACCGTAGCAAATTATATGTCCTCTCGAAGGTCTCGACGATACGAAGCTAATGGTGTAGTCGGTTTTGTCAAATAGCGCTCGGATTCGCCGGAATCTCGTCTTAAAGCTCGCTGTTTTCGAAATTCAGAAGCTCAAAACGTAAATCAAGAAATTCCCGTGAATCGAGGAAGAATTAGACAAAGTCACGAACACGGAAGTTCTTCGTCTACGTGAGGTGGAGGTGCTCGCCAAATTTCAGGCAGTTTGGAGGTGTGAGGCGGCCTGTGGGACCCGCGAGGCGAAATCCGTTCTAGGCGATTTCCCGATGATCGGAGAAGCTTTAGGGGCGTCTCTTTCTGGTGGTGGTGCGTCTCGCCAAGACGAAGACGTTGGCGGTGGTCCCGTGGCGTCAGGTGGCCTGAAGCAGCGGCAAATCGCGGTCAAATTTCGGCGGTGAACAGTGTTTCGCGGTCAACGGGCTGAGGGTATTTTCTATTTTATTTTTAAATTATTTAATTAATTTCCAGAACTTTAAAATTGCATAACTCACTCATACGAAGTCGAAAATCGACGATTTCAGGTGCGTTGGGATCGTGGCGACGAGATGGACGCGTGGACACTAATTTTGTCCAATTCTGAAACAGTGAAATTTTTAGGTATTTTCACAAATATTAATTAATTATTTAATTACCCGATCTTTAAAAATTCATAACTCTTTCATACGAGGTCCGTTTGACGAACCGTAAATTGCGTTGGAATCACAAAATTAAGAGCTTCGCGATGGCACAGACCGCAGCTGAAAAGGAGACAGTAAAATTTTGGCCAAAAATTCAATGTGAGGATTCTAATTTTATTTGTTTAATTAATTATAAATTATTTTCTTGCATTAAAAATAATTGTTTGATCGTTTAATTCTGACCTGAAATGTTGGGTGTTGTTTGGAGTGATAATTGTTGTTTGTTGAATGATTGTTGTACATGATTTGCAAATCCGCTTGGATTTATATATATCTTATTTGCGGTTGGAGAAATGGGATCTAAAATGAGATCATAACATATTTTATTCAGTATATATATATATATATATATATATATATATATATATATATATGTTAAGATTGGATTAGAACTTGTAAAACAAATAAAATCCTCTTTTATTTTTAGAACATGTACACAAATGAATTTCTTTTTGTCCTTAAAATAAAAAAAATAAAAAGTTTTTATTTACATTTCTGTTATTAATAAAAGAACAAGTTTTTATTTACATTTCTTTGTAAATAAATGAACACATTTAGATGTGATAAAAAGAGTTAAAAAGACAATCTTTTTATATTGAAAACACAAAGATGTAATTTTGACGATGAAAATAAGAAGATGATCTTTTTACATTTAAAATAGAGGAGTTATCATTTTTACATTGTAAAATAGAAAATGTCATATTTTTACATTACAAAATAGGTTAATCCTTTTATTTTCACCTTCCTTTGTAAATGATAAGACCAAAAATATGTTATTCACATTATTGATGTTTATATGGTGAAAGAAAAGAAACAAAGTTTTGTTAGTCATTTTGTTTACATTGCTTTTGTAAATAAATGAACAGAAATATAAAGAAAAATCATTTTTCTATGTAAAACAAAAGAGAGCATAATTTGTGAATTGTTTTTATTTACATTTATATGTAAAACAAAAGAGAACATAATGGGTAAATCATATTGTTTACATTTTATATGGAAACCAAAGGAGAACATAATGTGTGAACGGTTTTTGATTACATTTTCTTTGTAAAAGAGAAAGAGTAAAACATGTTAATCACTTTGTTTACATTTTCATTGTAAAAGAGAAAAAGTAAAACATGTTAACCAGTTATGTAAATAAGAAGAATGGAATTTAGAAATACACATTTTATTTACATTTTCTATTGTAAAAGAAAAAGAACAAAATTTGTGAATCATTTTATTTTCATTTTCTATGAAAAGGATAAATGTGTGAATCATTATATTTACATTTTCAAATGTAAAATCAAAAGAACAAAATATATGAATCATTTTATTTACTTTTTTTTTATTGTAAATGAGAAGAACAAAATATGTGAATTACTTATTTACCTTTTCAATTGTAACTAAAAAGAATAAAATTTAGAAATATATTTATTTATATTTTCTATAGTAGGTAAAAATAGAATTGTTAATGCTGAATATTTTATCGTCATTTTGAATGCGGTAAAAATTGAATTGTTAATGCTGAATATTTTATCGTCATTTTGAATGCGGTAAAAATAGAATTGTTAATGTTGAATATTTTATCGTCATTTTGAATGCGGTAAAAATAGAATTGTTAATGTTGAATATTTTATCGTCATTTAGAACGCAGTGAAAATAGAATGGTTAATGTTGTCATTTTTATCGACATTTTTAGTGCGATAGAAATAGACAATGTTAGTGATTCATTTTTATCGACATTTTGGGTGCGATAAAAATAGACAATGTTAGTGATTCATTTTTATCGACATTCTTGGTGCGATAAAAATAGACAATGTTAGTGATTCATTTTTATCGACATTTTTGGTGCGATAGAAAATAAAAAGAACAGGAACATGAGAATCATTTATTTACAACTCCTATTGTAAATGAAAAGAGTAAAAATATGAGGACCACTTTATTTACAACTTCTTTTGTAAATGAAAAGACCAAAATATGTTGATCATTTTATTGGTATTTCTATGGTAAATAAAAGAACAAGACATGTGAATCCTTTTTATTTTCATTTTATATTGTAAATGAAAAAGAACAACATTCTTGTCAAGACTTGATTAGTGAATTTAAATTGTCATTTTGAGTTAACATGTCAAAATTAGAAAATGAACCTTTCTATACATTAAAAGGATTAGTTAAAAATGAACATTTTGTGTCATTAAAAGGATTAATTAGAAATGAACATTTTGTGTCATTAAAAAGGATTAATTAGAAATGAACATTTAGTGTCATTAAAAAGGATTAATTAGAAATGAACACTTGGTGTCATTAAAAAGAATAAATTTAAAATAAACATTTTTTTATGCATAAGAAAAGAGATTAAAACAAAATACTCATTTTTTTTATATTAAAAGTGAATTAGACAAAATGGACATTTTTGGCACATTAAAATGAATGAAGTAAAAATAGACATCTTTATTCATTGAAAAAGATTAAACAAAATTCTCATTTTGTTGCATTAGAAGTTAAGAAACAAAATCATCATATTTGTTTATGTTGAGAAAAAGAATGGATTTAAAATGTATGTTTTCATACATTAAAGAGAATGAATTAAGGGTGTATATTTTTTTACATTAAAAAGAATGAAGTCAAATATTCATTTTGTCATTAAAATGAATGAGACCAAAAATATGCATTTTTGGTAAATAAATAAAAGTCACGATTTTTATTGTCATATGCTCATAATAAAGAGTATTGAAATATTTGCCTGTGATGTTGTATTTTGATGTGTTAAATGTGATGTTAGTATATTCAAAATTGAATATTACACTTCCATTTACAAGTCATCCGACTTGTTTATGTGATTGGGACGATTATTTTTACACATCGCCCAAGTGCACAAATAATTTATTATTTGTTTGTTGGCTGAAAACCCCACACGGGTATTGGGACGATACTTGACTGACACAAATCCCAATGTTTAATTATATGTCTATCGATTGATCGACAGGCTGCGATGAGCGTTATTGTTTTATTTTAATGCTCACACAGTTGACATAGTCACTCTGGTTGTTAATGGATGGATTGAGGATTATTTACTGTTATTACCCTATACATGAAATGTATGAAACCCATATGACCCAAATTATATGGTACATGGTTGAGTCGCATTCCAATGCAGAATTTCTTTTTAAATAAAGAATTTTTATATAATGAAAGGATTTTTGTAAAATAAAAGATTTTGTATTCTAAAGAATATTTTACATAAATAATATTTTATTGATTATTTTAAAATATGTTTTTTTTATATAGTAATGAATTAATATCTTTAGGATAAACCTTTTATTTAAGATTATTAGATCTTAACAATTATGTTTGGTGATTGATATGTAGATTGGATTTGTAGTGGACGATGTTTTAAATAACATTTATCCTTTAATCCAATTTACATTGAAATTACTATTTGAAATTTATAAATCTATTTTATAAATTTAAAAGAAGATTTTCTAAAATTAGAATTTTCCAATTTAATATATTAAATTGGAATTAAGTGGAAATTCGATTGATAATAATTGAGATGGGCTTCTGTAAAAGAAGACCGATATTATATATGGAATTTAAGAGGCTTTGCCGTTATTCCATTTATAATATTAGTCCGATACAGAAATTTATAACGATTATTTGTTGATTTGATTTCTGTAGAAATTCCATATTTTGAAAATTGGTTTTGGGTTTATCGTGAACTGTGTTTTAAATGACACTAGTTCTTTAACCTAATTTAAGACAAGATTGGTTTATTGAAACTAATAATCTTGTAATAATGATTCTTGTATTAAAAATCAAAATTGGAATATTAATAAATCTTTTTAGAAAGATTGAAAATTTAATTTATTTTATCTTTGATAAAATTAATGAGAACCTTTTAACATAAATAATAATTTTTATTTAAAAGGATATTCAAAGTTGGAATGTGGCGTATGGTTGTTTTAATTACAAATACGCGAGTTATTCAGAAAGACCGGGTCTAACCCATTCTGGATAATCATCACGACGATCAAGAGTCGAAGATGAAGACGGTGAATGAAGACCGGAGAGCTTCACATCGTTTGGTTGATGGTGACTGATATCTTGTATTGGGACTGATCCCCCAAGGCAAGGTAAAAAGTGATGATCTTCCAGACGTACTGGAGATCGACGGATACGTTGTTTCGTTCAGGCCCAGAACGGACTTGTAAATGGATAGCATGCCTGACATTGAAATTTTTTTTCATGTAATTAAATTGGTTTTTATTTAATATATAAATGCATGGTGGCGGAGGATTTATTCTCTTGCTTAACACCCTTTTGTATGTTAAATAATTACCGATCGCATGATATGAGTTGTTGATGTGGTATGCCAAGTTGCACTTGATCAAGGCTTATTGTTGCAAAGCAGAGCCTTGTGGGATGATCAAAGCACAGTCTATTTAGGCATAGCTTTGTGTATACCGTGACTTCGCGAGCCTCACAGCCCGGTAGAGTCTAAAACGGGAGAAGGGAACGCAGGGAGTGCGCACGTTTCTTTCTAGCTAGAGTGGTGCCAGGGACCTACCAGCGCTGGCATTTATTCATTGTGGTTGTTGGATTGTTCGAGGCCTCGGTTTATGCGGTCGCCACTGGCCGTAGTATAGGTCCAAAAGGACCGGGAAGCGTGTGTTCAGGCATAACCAATCCACAAAAGTAAGTGTGGACCGGCCCTGCAGGATCCAAGGGTTGGACAGAGTACCAATCCTGGGGCATTGCTAGAGTGTCTCGAATCGGTAAGGATCTCCTCCCTAGCCTTGACTCAGAAGGAAACCCAAATTTCCAATACGACATCACGCGGTTTTGATTGTATACCTATATATGGCGACATAGTGGGATGGGGCACTCATGCCGTCTAGGATTAATACATTTACTTTGATGTATCTCAAATTGGTTGCACACTATTATTATACAATACCGTGTTTATCGTATCTAGCATCTTTTGACCATTATAAGGTAAAACCCTATCCTCCGGTTTGCGTTGCATTGTGTGATGGGACTTGGGTCTTATAATGGTTTCATTTTTCTAAAAAACATTGCGTTATTTTGACGATTTACTTTAGTCATGCACTGGCAATCCATAGGAGAAAACCCGTTCCGCGAAAGTGGCGTGGTCCTGTGATTAGCCTTATTATATTTTATAGGTTAAGTAGAATTCTCACACCAGTCCCATGACTGACCTGTAGTTTGTCCACTGGCAAACTCGGGTGCCCATATTTTCCACATGGGCAGTCGAGTAGCTATTTTTGCAGATATATTAAACAGGATTCTGGGTTGAAGCTTAAAGCTGTGTCCAGAGATAGAGAGTCTTCCGCTGTGTTTTTCCGTTGCAGTATATTACATTTTTTTTTTTGTATTTATCTTCCGCTGTAATTATATTCCAATGTACTCTGATATGTATATTCTGTACTCTGATGTAACATTATATGATGATATGTTATAAAAGTCTTCTGTTGTTGTTTTAATATGTTGTATGCCCAAAGTTAAAGTATTCGTAGATTTTCACTTTTTGGGTCAGACCTGTGTGGTTTATGGTCGATTCAAAGGGTGGGAATTTGCGGGTTTTTACAATAGGCCTTTCCAATCCAAAAGGAAAAAGAAACAGCCAAGCGGCTAGCCAATCGGCTCATAAAATCATCAAACCCCCAAGAAATACAATAAACATGTACCTATTTGTTGGGCAAACAATTTTATTCCTCTTCTCTAGCCTCCTTGCAATGACCTGTTCGCACATATATATGTACATGTATGCATTTCCAAACGATTTTCAATACAGTTCAATATTTGATACAATTTGGTTATATGCACTGTTCTTTCACATAATGATTTAAAGGAATGATCATACAACACAACCATCAATCAATTAGTGAATTAACGTTTCAAATTCATAATTTTGATACATATATAGAAAATCGTGGTTTTTATGCCAATTCACACAATAGCCCTATCTAGTTTTTGGTTCTCACACCAGTCAATTGGAAATATATAGATATCCCACTTTCAAAACTCGAACACAGACACTGATGATGATGCCTCATCATCAAAATCGTCTTCGGGCGACTAGAGTGTGATTCTATATCTATCCAGTATATTAAAACTTCGAATACACGTTTGCAAGGCGTATATGCAAAATCTTTATATATTGAATTGCCCAAATTCGATATAAGTAAAATATTAAAATATGTAGAATAAGGTTTAAATTTTCAAAACAATATTTGTTTTCATTTTTATTTTAAAACAACACTCTTTCGACTCGTTTAGGATGCTACTGATCCCATCTCTAACGAGTCATTCCCATTAGATATTACTAATCTAATCTCTGATGAATTCTTTCATTCGGTTCTAATATGCCTTGTTCTCGAGCTCTGTAAACCAGAGATCTGATACCACTGTAAGAACCAGAATCTTCCCTGTAAAGGAAAGCCCGGATTACTTTGAGGACAAGACGAATCAGAACACAAACAGAAGAACATTTCATTGCTTATTACAACAATTTCATCAGAATACAAGAATATACAGAGTATGAATAAATATTATACATCAGAAAAATATCAGTGATTTACAAATTACAATGCAGTGGAAAAATAATACAAACACAACTGAAAGGAATATACGGATACTGAGCTTTTTGAATATCGTTCCAGCTGTAAACTAGGATCCTGTGAATATAAATCTGCAAAACCAAAACTACTAGCTACCCGTGGAAAATAGAGGCACCTAGAGTTTAGGTTAAAACAATTAAATTCAGATCAGTCATGTGACTGGTGTGAGAACTAAAACAGTTATTTAAAACTTTACTTCAAATCAGATATATCAAGGGACCACGCCGCATAACACGGAACTGATTTCCTCCTAAGAATACCAGTGCATATAACAAAACAGCGCAATGCTTTTTGAAAAATGAAGCTATTATAAGACCCAGGTCCTATCACATAATGCAACGCAAGCCGGGGGATAGGGTTTTCCCTTATAATAGCCAAGCATGATTGGTACGTTAAAACAAATCATCTGATACTTTTATAAGTGCATAGTGTATAAAACAACTTCAAATATAAATGTATCAATCCTGACGGCATGGGTACCATATACCATGTTGCCAATACTAGGCTCCACAATCAAAACCACAATTGTCACGTATTAGAAGTTGGATTTCCATCTGTAAACCAAGGCAAGGGATCGTCCTTACCGCTTCAAGACAATCTAGCCTACCATGTCTCAAAAACAGTCGCAACTATACCTTGGATCGTTAGGGCCGGTCCACACGGAGTGGATTAAAATGCCTGAACAATGCATTTCCCTACCCTATGGGGCATATATGAGCCAAATGACTCCATCGGCCCCGGATCGACCGATATAACAGAGGCGCCTCCTATCCATCATCCACTTAAGTAAAATGTCAGGGCATGCAAAACGCTGACACCACTCCTAGCTAGAAAGAAACGCATTTCCTCCCTGATGTTCTCTCCCGTTTCTGGTTCACACCGGGGTGTGAGGCTCGCGAATTAATGCTACACAAAGCTACGCTATATTAAAGCCGGGCTTTGATCATCAACCACAAGACTCTGCTTTTCAACAGAAGCCTTGATCATTTGCATCTCAGCATGCCACACAGGCAATTCACGTTATGCAACCGATGTATATCAATCACGCAGAATGAAATTCGATGTCAAACACACATCCAGTTACAAGTTCATTCTGGGTCTGAACGAAACCGGAGGCACCTTATTCCTCCCCCACATGTCAAATACAGGGGAGAGGTCTATAACGACCCGGAAAATCTGAACCAATATAAAAAATTTAAATTGGCTATTTTAGTGGATTTTAAATATTTAAAATAAATATTTTAAATAATAACGATGAAAGGTAAGTTTGAATCGACATTTAAAATGAATATAATTAATTCTAATTATAAACAAGGCCTGAAAGGGCGCGATAGTTTCAAAATTTGAATTCAAAATTTGAATTCAAAATTTGACTGACTGTACCAAGTGCAAAACAAAACGGATTTGAGTGAAACCAAAAATATTTAAATCTGTTAGTGAATACTTCTCTAACGAATCTGAAAAATCGAAGTTTCATATCGGAAAGAAAAAGTTATGGCCAAATGAATTTTCAGAAAGGTCGCTATGGAAATTATATAGCCCGTGAAAATGGCCATTTTGCATACGACCTCGGAATTCGACGAAACCACTTTTGTTGGATCCGGGATGTCAAATTATTGCTAGGTTTCAAATTTCATAATTTTTGAAGCTAGTATGTGAGCGTGGAAAAGGAAAATGTGTTTGGTCGATTTTTGTTAAATTGGATCGACCAGAAAAGGGCCATTTTTCAAACGGTCTCAGAATTCAACGAAACTAGTTTTGTTGGGACCGTATCGTCAAAACATAGCTAGATTTATTTTTCGGGAATTTTTAGAATCAATATGTGGCCCCGGCAAATTGAAATGTACGTTCAAATCGAATATTGAATGTTTTATATTTTAATTTGAATGAAAACTAACTGAAACAGTCGAATGGGCCTACGAAACATATCCCATTGTGTTCGGAATGGGGGTAAAACGCTAGGGACGACAGTCATTGGGTTTGGATTGGGGTTCGTGTGTGAAAGGGAGTATTTTCGAAATTTAAAAATATATAAATTAAAGAAAAAATTCTATTGGCCCATTCCACCTTCTCTCTCCCCGCTCCCTCTCTCCTCTCGACGGAAATCACCTTCGCAGCTTCCTGGCCATTTTCCGGCCACACAACGCCCCGAAACCACCCCCTCCAGTGAAGTTTTTCGTAGATCTCCTCCTCCTCTTCCAATCCATACCATCCTCGACCCCCCAAGCCTCGTCTCCACCGAGAATCGTGCCCAGGAAGATCGTCGACATCGAGCCAAAATCCGCCGCAACCACTGCTTCGAACCCAGCGCCACCACCACGCGCGGATAGCCCCTTCCTCCCTCTACAACGCTACAACCTCCGATCGTCCTACCTCCTCACGGTTTCTACGAAAAATACAACCCTAGTTTCGAACCAAACAGAGAGGTAACGGTTTATATATATTAAACTATATTATAGCATTTTAAAAGCGCTACCGTTTATGATTTCACTGTAAAAATCATATCTTTTTCGTTTCTTGATGAAATTCAGTGAAACAAGAGACAATGGACTCGTGTGGACGTCTTCTACATTCTAGAAGAGACCGCATATTTTTCTGAGCCTTCTACTATTTTTGGTGGAGTGGAACCCAATGTGAGATTTCTAATTTATAAACGATATGGAAAACGACGATGTATAAATTATATAGTCGATGTATGACTTGTATAAGCGTTGTACACCTCATGTATAAGCGTTGTATAGGTTGTACGTTCGATGTATAAGTTATATATACGTTGTAAAAATTATATATGTGTTGAAATAGAAGTGAAATACTTATATATATATATATATATATATATATATACGCCCCTCATCCACAAACCATGGACGATATTTATTGGTTGTGATTGATGTGAAAATTGGTTGATTACGAATGGTTGATTGAAATTGTTTGTGGTTGAAATTGATCGATTGTGGTTGAAAAATACCCGTTTGTGGTTGAGATATATTTGGTCGAAACCACATAGGATTAGTTTGTGGAAATGAAAAAAATATACATGCCGCCTGCGTGCGAACTAGATGCATGATTCCCCATTGTCAAAAGCTGCGAGGCTTTAAGGTAGAGCGAGGAGCCGTACTAGGGACGGCCCCGGTTTTAACTACCCTGTCGTTATGCTGCCGAAATTTTGAATAATATTCATGTGTTAGAATTATTTTCATTTGTTGAATTGAAATTCATTCGTTGAATAGAATTCATGTGTTGAAAGGTATTCGTGTTTTAAATAAATTGTTTTGCAATAAAAATCACCTTTTTATCTATATATATATAAACTATAGAAAACCTTCATGTGTTGAATAAAAATTCATTCGTTGAATAGAATTCATGTGTTGAAAGGTATTCGTGTTTTAAATAAATTGTTTTGCAATAAAAATCACCTGTTTATCTCTATATATAAACTATATAAAACCTTCATGTGTTGAATCGAAATTCATTCGTTGAATTGAAATTCATGTGTTGAGTGGTATTCATATCTTGAAAGAAATTGTTTTATAATAAAAAACCTATTTTTATCATCAATATGAACTATATAAAATACTCTTGTTTTTAAATAAGTTGTTTTATAATAGAAATCATATTTTTATTACCTATAAGAACTATATAAAATAATCGCGTTTTGAAATAAATTGTTTTACAATAAAAATCACCTTTCTACTGTACACATGAATTGTTAAAAATAGTGAAGTGTTGAAATAGAAGACAGATAGATAAAAATATCATTTTTACCAAACATATGAAAATCATATAGTTTTGAAATCGAAGAATCGATATATATATATATATATAGATAGAATTGAAATATATCGAATAACGAAGCTGCAGTTCGTATTTTGAAACCGTGATTTCAAACGATTAGTGCGGGAGATCCGACCATCGGATTTTCCCGAAATTGCAACCGTTGGGTTCGCTTTGGAAATATATTTCCAACGACACCAACTTTGTAAAAATCCAACGGTTGGATTATCTGGAATGTTTAATTCAAATCTAAAGAAAAACAGCGCCAGAATCGATTATATTTATATATATATATAAATATAATTATATTAAATCGAATAACGACGCTGTAGTTCGTATTTTGAAAATGAAACTTCAAACGATTATATCGGGAGATCCGACCGTCGGATTTTCCCGAAACTGGAACCATTGGATTTGTTTTGAAAAGATCTTTCTAATGATGTAAATTTTGTGAAGATCCAACGGTTAGATTTTCAGATATGTGTAAATCAAATCTGAAGAAAAACGGCGCCACGGCCACGTTATGGCCCGAAGCGTCGTTTTGAATAAATTGGATATTTTAAAATAAATAAAAATAGCGATAAATCGTTATAAAATACAATAAACGATATGGATGTGAAATTTAGAAACTAACTGAAGGTTGGCTAAGTCGAATGGTTTCTTGGGTTTTGATCTGATGTTGGTTTCGGCCTTCGGGGTTAATATTTGGGAAATCGTTGTCTTACTGATTTATAGTTAGCGACTAATGAATTGAAATGATGCGTATGTGGTGTTTGTGTAACACTTGTTTATTATATATGCGAGTTGCTCAGAAATACCGGGTTTATCCCATTCTGAATAACCGAATCGACGATAAGAAATCGAAGATGAAGACGGTGGTCGAAGACCGGAGATTTTCACCTGTTTGGATGGTAACTGATGTCCTGATTGGGAGGCATCCCGAAATATGGATAATGAGTGGTGACCGTCCAGACGTACGTGGAGATCGATGGGTTTGCGAGGTATATAGTGCCTCCGGTTTCGTCCAGACCCAGGACGAACTTGTAAATGGACTGTGTGTCTGACATTGGAATTTATTCTGTGTGATTGATAGCCATCAGTTGCATGGTGTGAATTGCCTGTGTGGCATGCTAAGATGCAGTGATCAGGGCTTCTGTTGAAAAGCAAAGTCTTGTGGTTGATGATCAAAGCACCGTCTGTGTGGCGTAGCTTTGTGTATAACGTGAATTCGCGAGCCTTACACCCCGGTATGAACCAAAAACGTGAGAGGACATCAGGGAGGGAATGCGTTTCCTTCTAGTTAGAAGTGGCATTAGTGGTTTTACACGCCCTGACGAGTTTGACTTATGTGGTTGTTGTTGTTGCGAGGCGCCTCGGTTATATCGGTCGATCCGGGACCGATGGAGTCATTTATTGGCTCATTTACGCACTAAAGGGCGGGGAAACGCATTGTTCAGGCATTTTAATCCACTCCGTGTGGACCGGCCCTGACGATCCAAGGGTCACTCGAGCTCTGATCCTGAGACATGGGCTAGATTATCTCGAAGTCGGTAAGGACTATCTTTTGCCTTGGTTCATGACGGAAATCCAATTTCCAAATACGTGACTGTGCGGTTTTGATTGTATACATATATATGGCGACATAGTGGTATGGGGCATTAATGTCGTCTATGATTGATACTTTTGATTTGAAATTGTTTTTGAAACATATAAACACTAGTAATAATATCAAATGCTTTTGTTTTATTCGTATCAAGCATATTTTGGCCGTTATAATGTAAAAACTCTATCCTTCGGTTTGCGTTGCATTGTGTGATGGGAACTGAGTCTTATAATGGCTTCATTTTTATAAAAAGCATTGCGATGTTTAAAAGAATGATTTGTTTTAAAGAACTGGCAATCCAATGGAGTAAACCCGTTCCACGAAAGTGGTGTAGTCCTGTGATTAGCCATATTTTAAATGTGTTAAGTAGATTTCTCGTACCAGTCCCATGACTGACTCGTAGTTTGTTTCACTTTCAAACTCGGGTGCCCCTTTTTCTATATGGGCAGCCTTGTGTTCAGGTTTTTAGCAGGCTTGTTCTAGATAGCTGGAGCTGAAGATTGATTCTATCATTTATCTCTTTTTATGCTGTTCATCTCCTATTGTACATATTATGTTTGTTTTCCGCTGTAGACATTTATGTATAGCTGAACTGTATTTGTACTAAGTATGATCCTGTATACTGTGTAACTCTGATGATTACGTTTATCCAGTGATTATTTGTTTATTATCTGGTGTATTTATTTATTTCTGTTTCTGCTATTATCTGTTTCTGTGTTATATTCCAAAGATTACCCTTGACACCATCAGTACGGGTTTTGGGGTCGTCGCAAGGTCCTCGCTTATCTGGTCGATCTCCAAGTACGTCTGGATGATCACCACTTATTACCTTGCCTTGGGTGTACACCCAAATCAAGACACCAGTAATCATCCAAACGATGTGAAGACCTCCGGTCTTCAACCACCGTCTTCATCCTCGACCCATTGCCGAATCAGTTATTCAGAATGGGATAAACCCGGTCTTTCTGAATAACTCGCGTATATAATAAACAAGTGCTGTAAAAACACAACATACGCCTTATTTCAATCCAGAATATTCCTTTATTCAAATATTCTTATACTTTAGGAAAGGTTCCTATTAATTTTAGCAAAGATAAATTCTTTAAATTTATTCTTTAATCTTCATTTGGATATCATTTCAATCTAATTAAAGATGCATTAAAACTCCACTTGGTTTTAAACTTCCTAAAAATCAATATCATGTCTTTAACTGAGTTAAAGAACCAATGTCCTTTAAACATGGTTCACGATAAACCCAAAATCACAATCCATTCCATCAGCCTTTAACCGTAAATTAGCAAGTGAACAATTCCCTAAGTATTAACCCCGAAGGCCGAAACCAACATCAGATCAATACGCAGGAAACCTTTCAACGTAACTAATCTCCAGTTAGTTCCTGGTTTTCTTAACACCATTCGGTTCAAGAACAGTATTATTAAAGATACCATTCACGACGAACCCAAAATCCAATTTGATATTAAATACAAGGCTCTAAATAGAAAATGTATCGGCCTATATTCAATATCAAATTCTGAAATCAACAAATATCGTATTGGAAATAACGATATATATATATATCTTTCAAATTTCCATAACAATATCTGTATAATCACAAAATCCAACATCGAAATATTCCGAAGACAATTTCGATTCAAATCCATTTCCAATTTATATAATGAAAATTCTGGTTATTTTTAAAACCATTTCAAATCCAATTTATTTTAAAAATAATTGAATTATAATTCTAGTTCAAAACTAGTTCATTTCAATAAAAATCTATTTTTATCTTTTCAAATATGGGATTTTTTTATCCTAATTCTTTCCAAATCATTTATTATGATTTTACACAAATTATTGCTATCTTTGATAATTTTATCAAGGCCCGTACAGTCGATTTCCATAAACGGCCATCGAACTGCACTTACAATGACCTTTTCAAAATTAGATTTGGACATAATTCCAAATCCAACCGTTAGATTTCAAATTTCTAATATTTTTTAGAAAGCTCCTTTCGATACGAACCCGATGGTTCCGGTTTTAGGAGAATCTGACGGTCGGATCTCCCGTAATGTCCATTCGAAGTCAATTGTCGAAATTCGCGAACTGCCGTAGCGCGGCGCGTTCTATTCAGGCCATTATATATATATATATATATATATATATATTGTAACACCTCGTATATTCTATAATAGTAAAATTCACAAATTAAAGTATAATTAATTTCAGACCAAAAAATTAAGGGAAACGGGATACGCCATTTCGTTCGTCTCGGAATTCTGCTTGAGATAGAGTCTGAGTTTGCGTAAAACGGGCTCCGTATGAGGGAGATATGACCTCAGGAAGTTTCAGAATTCAGTTTAAAATTCAAACAGGCAGAAACAATTCAGAAACGAGTTCAAAATTCAAAATCGGACCCAGATTGGGCTGGGCGGGGATTTTCCCGCCGAAGACCCAGGTCGACTGGGTAGTCGACCTGGGGGTCGACTGAGTAGTCGACGTGGCCCCTGAGCCAGGTCGAACCCAGCCCCTCCTGGCTGGCCTGGTCTGTGCTTGGCCGAATTTCTAAGCTTTGTCTTGTCACTAGGGCTTATGTGTCAACTCTTGATTGGTTTCTCTTTAAAACGAACGGCTTATATTAATCTAAGCTCCATCGACGGCTCTAATCAATTCACAAACTCTATAAAAAGGACCTAAGACTCCACCTAATTCACACAAATAAAAATGAGAATGGGGCTGTCATGCTGCTGAAGAAAGACTAGGAATAGCCGTCAAGTCAAGAGACGATTAGGAGTTGATTCAAAAGATTAAAGCCACGACAATTAAATCAAAACAACGCCTACAACAAAGGATAGCATCTCCAAATTCAGAATTCAGAATCTTGAATTGAAGATTCGTCATACGTAGTAAGTGGAGTGCTATTCCGTTGTGAATGAATAATTGAGTTTTGATCAGTGTGAAATGAGAAATGGAATTGTACTTAATTTGTGGTGATGATAATTCATAATTGTATGTTGCTATGATTCTAATTATGAATAGATTTGGGATGTTGTGGTATAATGATGTTAGATCTATTGGATATTTGCAAGTATATGATTCATGTTGAAAGTTAACAACTATATGTTTGTGGTAGTTTATTACAACCAAGTTGAGACTCATGCAAGTATATGATTCACTATTATGCTAACATGATTTTAGATTCTTCTATGTATATTTTTATGATCATTTTTAGTGTAGTTGGATCCATTTGGGTGTTATGATTCATATGAATTTATGTTGAAATAGGAATTATGATTCAAGTGAAAACCATACTTTTGTATTAGTGACAAAAGTAAGCATCTTTGTGAACTTGTGTTGACTCTATGAACATGACTAGATTACGTTTGGTGTTATGCCTAATTGAAAATATGTTTTAGGCCTATGTTGTTATCAAAATCATATGATAATATATGTGACACATACTTAAATTAGATTCACATTTTAAATGCAAGTTTACATGACTAGATTAAAACCATGATTCATGTTTAGGTATGTTTTATGTCAAGATTATATGCTATTACAATGCAAGTTCACAAGTGCCTAATTTATGTTAATTAGATTGCTATGTTGCAAGTTCATGTGTTCACACACCCCTTTTGATGTCACTTAGGATATATAAACACCATGTTCTAAGCCTCCCCTTTTTCATGTGGCTAAGTTGGGCTTAAATGTTAAGCCCAACATATGTTATAATATAGCGAACGTATAAAACGGGGGTAATGGCGTTGGGTTAAAAATATAAAACATATGTGTTGGCATGCTTGACGCATGCCAATGACCTTGAGGACATTTAAGTGGTATAAATTAATTTTACCCAATAAAGATGAATTTGAATAATGGGCTACAAATATTTACATATAAAAAGAAAAGAGACAAAATATGTAAACATAGAGAATACGATGTGTTGAACCCGAGGTTGGATTGCGTTGTGACATAAACCTGCCCGGACCCGCCAGGTTGTCCAGTAGTCACAACAATACCTATCCAATGTGGGTGGTTAAACATTGAGCCCAATAAAGAACCGAGGTTAGACTGAGCTGTGAAGTAAGACTGCCCGGACCCAACCGGCAACAGGCAGACACAACAATACATGTCTAATGTGAGTGGTTGAGGCTTTAATAAGACAATTAAGGCTGAGTCAGGATTGATAGGATTAAGTAAATTGAATTAATACTTAATCAAATTAAACATGCTAAACTATACAGACTGATTGGGGGTTAGGTTTATACAGAACACTTAACCAACTTAGCATGTTGGCTAGAAATATAAAACCTAGTAGCGGGGGACCCTTTTCAGCAGTAACCCTACAAGGTGTATCAGGATCCCCTGAACTAGGCAGGGTGGGGCACGATTACTGGGCTGGCTGTAAGAGGTCAAATCAACGGCGGTGGTGCAGTAGTGTAGGTTCTAACGGGGTGCGGGCGTGCACACACTCCGACGCAGAAAAATTAGGCACTGGGCACCAGTAGTATACCTGTGCATTCTAGAATTGTGTCGGGCCGCCACCATGGGACTTGATACACCCCATGGTGGGACCAGCATAGGTAGCTACAACATCGGGGGCCGTAAGACACATGTAACTATGTGAGTAGGAGCCGATCATTAGAAATGGATCACTTCACCCTGATTATGGGGTGCCTGTTGGGAACTAGTTTATAGGGGTGCAAAGATTAATATGGGGTACGATAGTGTATTCGACTCTAGACAACTTAACTTAGTTTACGGTGCTTTCCCATTTCCAGTTTGTACTTATCATCCTCTTTTTCTTATTCATAAACTGAACAGTCCTAGGCTTACTCAGGCTTTATGTCTGACTTTACTTTTCTTTCGTCTTCTTTGCTTTCGTTCCCCTCCCCTCCCCCCCCCCCCCAGGTCCACAGGGAGGGAATACCGCAGCTTGACCAGTTTTCACATCCAGCTTGAAGAGAAAGAATGTATTGCTTGGATCTCTTTCGTTTTGGACTATGGCTTTGGATAGGAATTATGGGGACTTATGCAGTTTACTTATGTTTTTATGCTTCTTTAAGTTATGAAATCAAGACAGTTATGAAAATGTAAAGTTTATGGAAGTATTGTAAGACAATTATGGCATGGTCTGTGTAACACGTATTTTGACGAAATAAAAGTTGCTGTTGTTTTCCGTTGTTCAAAAATATGTGTATTTATATCTGTCTTGTGTATCTGTGACTTATACTTATAAACCTCCACCAAAATTAGGGCATTCCCTTTGAGAGTGACCCTAACGGAGGTGGGGTGTTTCACTTGGTATCAGAGCATAGGTTTACCAGATAAGATAAAAAGTTTTGAAAAAAATTTAAAGAAGCATTTTTAAAGATAAAATGTTATTTTATTTTAAAAAGCCATAGTCCCCCAAAGCCATAGGTATTATCTTTTATCCTTCGTTTTGAATCTGTCCTTTTTGTTTCAGCATGTCCGAAGAACTTAACTTGCCAGAGGGTGTACCAATACCTGGTTGGTTCAGACGATTCTTAGAAGAAAGGGCCAATCAGCCAGGTCCCACTGTTCCTCCTCCCCCAGCTGCAGGAAATCATCCAGCTGCAGCAGCACCTCCTCCTCCACCTCCTCCGCGTGGTAATGCTTTTGCTAAGATATGTAAAGATTTCAAAGCTATGGGAGGGAAGGACTTTCATGGAACCGAGTCCTTCGTGGAAGCCAGGAACTGGCTGAAGGAAACCGAGGACTTATTCGTCATCTTTGAGGTAGAAGATAGGCAGAAGGTACAACTGGCAGTATGGCTACTTAAAGGCGAGGCTTCCTACTGGTGGGAAGTTACCAATGCAGAAAGACCAGTGGAAACTTGGGAGGACTTTAGGGCGAGGTTTGAGGCTAAATTTCTCTCAGAAGCTGAAAGGAGCCTTCAATTGAAAAAATTCTTATTTCTTAAGCAAGGGAATATGATAGTCAAAGAGTACGTTAATCAGTTCGATCGGCTGGCTAGGTTCGGACTGGACCTAGTCAACACTCCGCACAAGAAGGCACTCCGTTTTGTCAAAGGATTGAATGAGCCATTACACAGTTTGGCCATGACCCATATACCCATGGGAGCTACGTATGAAAGGTTGGTGCAGATGGCATTGCTGAACGAAGAGGACAAGGGCAAGAAGGAGACAAAGGCAGAAGGCTCTCAAGGGAAGAAAGAGGGTTTACAGCCTAAGAAGACAGACTTTAAGAAGGGCGGGAAATACAACAAGTCCCAAGAGAAGAGGAAGTGTAATTTCTGTGGCAAAGTGAGGCACTTAGTGAAAGATTGCCGGAAAAAGAAGGCCAATTTGAATGGTGGGTGGTTTTCTTGTGGTGAGACAGGCCACATGGCTAAGGATTGCCCAAAGAAACGAGGGCAGGGGCAGAAGGCTGGATCCACCTCAGGGGCACAGGTTCATGCGCTAGAAGCACCGCCTCTGCAACAGCGAGGTATAAATACTTCTGTAGAAAGTGTAGTTTATCTTTATGATCACCCAGTTCGCACTTTATTTGATTTTGGCGCATCACACTCCTTTATTTCATCTGCTTTATTAGAATCTCTGCACCTAGAAACTTGTATGGTAGAGGACCCCTTAATTGTTTCAAATCCAATCGGGGGCCCAGCTCATTTGTCTATGATCTATGTGGGATTGAAAATTTCTATTCTAAGCGTAGAATTTAGATGTAGTGCCTTTGTTTTGGGCTTCTCGAGATATGGTTTGATTTTGGGCATGGATTGGCTATCCAGTAATGGTGCCATCCTTGATTGTGAGAAAAGGGTGGTTAGGCTTCTGACCCAACTCGGTAACACTCTGGAAATTACTTGTAATCCCTCGTATGCAGTTATGCTTAGTTATCTTGAATCGCTAGATGCTTCTGTTGAGAGTTTGCAATCGGTTAGAGTGGTCCGTGAATATCCGGATGTCTTCGAAGAAGTGAAGGGCTTACCGCCGAAGCGGGAGATAGACTTCCGCATATATCTTGTAGATAATGTAAAGCCCGTTGCATTGCCCGTTAGACACATGGCTCCACGGGAAAAGAAAGAGCTCAGTAAACAGGTTAAAGAGCTTCTATAGAAGGGGTTCATTAGAAGGAGCATTTCAGAATGGGGCGCTCCAGTTGTGTTCGCCACAAAGGCGGATGGTTCACTCCGTCTATGTGTTGACTATAGGGAGCTCAACAAGCTAACGAAAAAGAATAGGCACCCTCTCCCCAGAATTGACGATCTGTTTGATCAGCTTGTAGGAGCGTCAGTTTTCTCCCAACTCGATTTGGCGACCGGATTTCATCAGCTAAGGGTAGCTGAATATAGCATCGATAAGACAGCATTCAGAACCCCAGACGGCTTCTTTGAATGGCTTGTCATGCCTTTCGGCTTGACAAACGCACCCGTTTACTTCGTGGACCTGATGAGTAGGGTGTTCAGAGAATTCCTCAACAAGTTCGTAGTGGTCTTCGTAGACGATATCTTGATCTTCTCAAAGAGTGAAGAAGAACATGCTCAGCACTTAAGGGCAATCATGGAAACTCTGCGAGTCCATCAGCTAAAAGCCAAATTCTCCAAATGCCACTTTTGGAGAGAGGAAGTAAGGTTTCTTGGGCATGTAGTATCCAAAGAAGGGTTAGCTGTGGACCCTGCTAAAGTTGTAGCGGTGCAGGATTGGATGACACCAAGGAATGCAACAGAAGTCCGAAGCTTTCTCGGGCTAGCAGGCTTCTATCGGAAATTCATCAGAGACTTTGCAAAAATATCAGCTCCGCTCACTAGATTAACAAAGAAGAACCTAGCGTTTGCTTGGGATTTGGATTGCGAGTTTGCTTTCCAACGCTTAAAAAGGGCTCTTACAGCAGCCCCAGTTCTGACCTTGCCGGATGGAAGCAAAATGTTTATGGTATACACGGATGCATACGGGACAGGACTAGGCGCTGTCTTAATGCAAGAAGGAAGGGTAGTAGCTTATGGTGGAAGGCAATTGAAAGTTCATGAAAAGAACTACCCGACCCACGATCTTGAGTTAGCCGCCATCGTCTTTGCACTTAAGTCTTGTCGACACTATCTCCTAGGTGAGAAGTTCGAACTTTACACTGACCATAAATCGTTGAAATATCTTTTCTCGCAGAAAGATCTTAACTTGAGGCAACAGAGATGGATGGAGTTTCTTGCCTCGTACGATTTCGAGATCTCCTACACTCCGGGCAAAGGCAACATAGTGGCAGACGCGTTAAGCCGAAAGAAACTGACCCTAAGCCCACTCTTTATAGAAAGGCAAAGCTTGGAGTATATAGATAGTTTTAACTTAAGGCCCTCCTCCGATTTTGTACCGGGCTTGCTAGCATCTCTCGAAGTACGCCCGACTCTAGTGGACTCAATAGGGACAACACAACGTGAAGATCCTCAGCTTGTGGAGATGATTGATAGGCTAATTAGGGGTGAGACTTCAGGTCACCTCAACAGATACTCCATCGACGATAAGGGTTGGCTAAGGCGAGACGGAAGTCTATGCGTCCCACGGACAAGGGATTTAGTAAAGACGGTGCTCGAAGAAGCACATCTTTCTAAGATGACAATACATCTAGGCGGAGATAAAATGTACAAGGACATAAAGAGAACCTTCTTTTGGAGCGGCATGAAGAAGGACGTGGCAGATTTCGTTTCTAAGTGTATGATTTGCCAATAGGTTAAGGCGGAACAAAAGAAACCTGGCGGTCTGCTCCATCCTCTATAGGTTCCACAGTGGAAGTGGGATAGCATTTCAATGGACTTCATTGATGGGCTGCCTAGGTCTAGAAGAGGCAACACTAGCATTTAGGTAATAGTGGATAGGCTTACTAAAAGCGCCCACTTTTTTACCTGTCAAGAGTAGAAGGACTGCCTCATCCTTAGCATCTCTTTATCTCAAGGAAATTATTCGACTCCACGGAATACCATCCAGCATTGTTAGTGACCGAGACCCTATCTTCACAAGTGAGTTTTGGCGGAGTCTGCAAGAAGCGGTAGGCACACAGTTATGCTTAAGTACAGCCTATCACCCCCAAACCGACGGCCAGACAGAAAGAGTGAACAGAGTTTTGGAGGACCTTTTAAGACTGTGCGTCCTTGACTTCGGAGGGACGTGGGAAGACCATCTTCCTTTGGTGGAATTTGCCTACAGCAACAGCTACCAAGCCACCATCGGAATGGCGCCCTTCGAGGCTTTATATGGAAGATCGTGTTGATCGCCCACTTGTTGGTAGGGGTCTACTGACAAGCTCATACTTGGACAAGATATAATCCGAGAGACTTCAGAGAAAGTAGACTTGATACGAAGAAGGATGAAGACGGCCCAAGATAGACAGAAATCATACGCCGACAAGAGAAGGACCGACCTTGAGTTTGAGGTTGGGGACGGAGTTTTTCTTAAGGTATCTCCTCTAAGGAACGTTGTTCGTTTTGGATCCACTGGAAAGTTGGCACTGAGATTTGTAGGACCATTTCCTATCATCGAGAAGGTTGGGAAGATGGCCTATAGATTAGAGCTACCCGAAAAACTGGCTGGAGTTCACAACGTCTTTCATGTTTCTCACCTCCGGAAGTGTTTACACGAGTCTGCTGAAATAGTAGAGCCTAGCATTCTAGAAGAAGCCAAAGTGGAACGTGAAGCAACTGTGAGAAGAGTTCCAACACGCATCTTAGGAACTGAAGTGAAAAAGCTACGCAACCGCGAAGTCAAGCTCGTCAAAGTTCAGTGGAGCGACGCCGAGGAAGACGCGACGTGGGAAACTGAGACTAGAATTCGCGCAGCCTACCCTTTTCTTTTTTAGGGTACATCTTTGATCTCTCTTTTTCCTTAAGTTATGCTTTATCTATCTTTTTAGGGTACATCTCCTCGACCTTGTCTTTTAGGTAGAAACCCTTTGGATGAAAACATGTAATTGAAACATATTATGGATGATGGTTGCAAGTGGTAGCAATTGATTGCTAGTGGTTGCTCGTGGTTGCATATACACACACAATCTAGGTATTAGATCGGCTCAGTCACTTCATATTGCATATGCATATATGTATTTACATTCTTATATGGTTGAAGTTTAATGTGTTGTCATATGGATGTTGTATTTATATGAATGGTTGTGCACTCATGTAGAATCATGAATAGGAAGGTTTGCATACATAATGGATTCATGACACTTACATAATTTGCATTAAGGAGGTCAACTAAATCAGTAGGCCGACTGATCTTGCATTACATAAGTACATGTACACACACCTTGCATATGATCATGAAGCATAAGAAGTCTTTTAAGGACAATGGACGCTTGTGTTTGATGGATGAGTAGATGGACGTTTGGATGTTAGGATATACATTCTTCCTAAACTTGAAGATTTCGGGGATGAAATCCTTTTAAGTGGGAGAGAATGTAACACCCCGTATATTCTGTAACAGTAAAATTCACAAATTAAAGTATAATTAATTTCAGACCAAAGAATTAAGGGAAACGGGATACGCCATTTCGTTCGTCTTGGAATTCTGCTAGAGATAGAGTCCGAGTTTGCGTAAAACAGACTCCGTATAAGGGAGATATGACCTCCGGAAGTTTCAGAATTCAGTTTAAAATTCAAACAGGCAGAAACAGTTCAGAAACGAGTTCAAAATTCAAAATCGGACCCAGATTGGGCGGGGCAGGAATTTTCCCGCCCAAGACCCAGGTCGACTGGGTAGTCGACCTGGGGCATCCAGGTCGACTGGGTAGTCGACCTGGGGCATCCAGGTCGACTGGGTAGTCGACCTGGGGGTCGAACGGGTAGTCGACCTGGCCCCTGAGCCAGGTCGAACCCAGCCCCTCCTGGCTGGCCTAGTCTGTGCTTGGCCGAATTTCTGAGCTTTGTCTTGTCACTAGGGCTTATGTGTCAACTCTTGATTGGTTTCTCTTTAAAACGAACGGCTTATATTAATCTAAGCTCCATCGACGGCTCTAATCAATTCACAAACTCTATAAAAAGGACCTAAGACTCCACCTAATTCACACAAATAAAAATGAGAATGGAGCTGTCATGCTGCTGAAGAAAGACTAGGAATAGCCGTCAAGTCAAGAGACGATTAGGAGTTGATTCAAAATCTTAAAGCCACGACAATTAAATCAAAACAACGCCTACAACAAAGGATAGCATCTCCAAATTCAGAATTCAGAATCCTGAATTGAAGATTCGTCATACGTAGTAAGTAGAGTGCTATTCCGATGTGAATGAATAATTGAGTTTTGATCTGTGTGAAATGATAAATGGAATTGTACTTAATTTGTGGTGATGATAATTCATAATTGTATGTTGATATGATTCTAATTATGAATAGATTTGGGATGTTGTGGTATAATGATGTTAGATCTATTGGATATTTGCAAGTATATGATTCATGTTGAAAGTTAACAACTATATGTTTGTGGTAGTTTATTACAACCAAGTTGAGACTCATGCAAGTATATGATTCACTATTATGCCAACATGATTTTAGATCCTTCTATGTATATTTTTATGATCATTTTTAGTGTAGTTGGATCCATTTGTGTGTTATGATTCATATAAATTTATGTTGAAATAGGCATTATGATTCAAGTGAAAATCATACTTTTTTATTAGTGACAAAAGTAAGCATCTTTGTGAACTTGTGTTGACTCTACGAACATGACTAGATTACGTTTGGTGTTATGCCTAATTGAAAATATGTTTTAGGCCTATGTTGTTATCAAAATCATATGATAATATATGTGACACATAATTAAGTTAGATTCACATTTTAAATGCAAGTTTACATGACTAGATTAAAACCATGATTCATGTTTAGGTATGTTTTATGTCAAGATTATATGCTATTACAATGCAAGTTCACAAGTGCCTAATTTATGTTAATTAGATCGCTATGTTGCATGTTCATGCGTTCACACACCCCTTTTGATGTGACTTAGGATATATAAACACCATGTTCTAAGCCTCCCCTTTTTCATGTGGCTAATTTGGGCTTAAATGTTAAGCCCAACATATGTTATAATATAGCTAACGTATAAAACAGGGGTAATGGCGTTGGGTTAAAAATATAAAACATATGTGTTGGCATGCTTGACGCATGCCAACGACCTTAAGGACATTTAAGTGGTATAAATTAATTTTACCCAATAAAGATGAATTTGAATAATGGGATGCAAATATTTACATATAAAAAGAAAAGAGACAAAATATGTAAACATAGAAAATACGATGTGTTTAACCCGAGGTTGGATTGCGTTGTGACATAAACATGCCCGGACCCGCCCGGTTGTCCAGTGGTCACAACAATACCTATCCAATGTGGGTGGTTAAACATTAAGCCCAATAAAGACCCGAGGTTAGACTAAGTTGTGACGTAAGACTGCCCGGACCCAACCGGCAACAGGCAGTCACAACAATACCTGTCTAATGTGAGTGGTTGAGGCTTTAATAAGACAATTAAGGCTGAGTCAGGATTGATAGGATTAAGTAAATTGAATTAATACTTAATCAAATTAAACATGCTAAACTATACAGACTGATTGGGGGTTAGGTTTATACATAACACTTAACCAACTTAGCATGTTGGCTAGAAATAGAAAATCTAGTAGCGGGGGACCCTTTTCAGCAGTAACCCTACAAGGTGTATCTGGATACCCTGAACTAGGCAGGGTGGGGCACGATTACTGGGCTGACTGTAAGAGGTCAAATCGACGGCGGTGGTGCAGCAGTGTAGGTTCTAATGGGGTGCGGGCGTGCACACACTCCGGCGCAGAAAAATTAGGCATTGGGCACCAGTAGTATACATGTGCATTCTAGAATTGTGTCGGGCCGCCACCATGGGACTTGATACACCCCATGGTGGGACCAGCATAGGTAGCTACAACATGGGGGCCGTAATACACATGTAACTATGCGAGTAGGAGCCGATCATTAGAAATGGATCACTTCACCCTGATTATGGGGTGCCTTTTTGTAACGACCCGGATTTTCGGCGGCTTTGGTTATCGACGTAAGCCCGACGTCGATAACCAAAACATCGAAAAATCCCGGTAGTTAATGAAAGAAATTAGAAGGTGAGAATGGATAAGATAGAAACTTAGAATAGAAGAAGGAGAAGAACACAACATCAGAGTAACACGAACCTCACAGCGGAACGAACAACATATAATAGATAACATAACTTTGAAATATAACAGTTATGTATACAATAGCACTTATCAGAGTACAGCACTTACAACACAGTGGAAATAAACTATAGCTATATGATTCTGAAGCCTCCAGCCTTTCGACTTCACAACCAACCCTACCAAAGGGACATGTAGGAGCAAGAGTCTCCCGTTCGCCACCTAACGAAAAGCGAGAACCCCCTATCATGCGCACACATGCCTCAAGCACGCAACATGGACTGGTGTGAATAAACTCAAATCATTTAAACAGGTATATGATATCTCATAAGACCACGCCGTGAATACGGAACGGGTTTTTCCCTTATGAGAATCCAAACATCTTTGCAAAGCAATATCATTCTGATATTATAATAATGTCTAAGTACAAATAAATATCAATCTAGTAGAAACGCTTGCATCTCACGTTCTACATATATAGTATACAATCAAAATCGCAAGCACGTATTGGATGATTGGGTTTCCAACTATGACAAGGTATGGAATCACCTTCCGATCAGTGTACTCTAGGAACGATACACTGGAGTTCAACAAGAACATCTTGCAACTCAGCCACACATGACCGACCACTCATTTCGCTTGAGTGTATCGAATGTACATCACCAACGGTTGGGATCAGCAACCGTTCCCGTATATATATGGGACAGCATTGATAGATTTAAGAAACAAATGAATATTCTCTAGATAGGTGATTATACACCCTACTTCGGTGCGACCGACTTAGCCATGCTGCCTGCCCGATTTCTGTCATTTACCGGTTGATGAGGCTAGAAGCTACGCTTTATCATTACATCAGATTCACTTCGAATGCTACATTGTCGAATCCATCGAAAATCACTAATTGATGTCTACAACCATACATTATGTGTCAGCTAAAAGAAGTTTCCTTCTCCGCTTCCACTCTTGGTACGGTTGAAGAAATCAATGTACGTGGCTTTTCTGGAAATACTCTGTCAGACATCCATCTTTATTCACTTAGAAATGTCACATCGTCATACCCGCCAAATCACAAATTGACTTATCCAAAAATAACACGGGTATACAGCTAAGAGAAACGAATTCCTCCGCCACCAAACGTGAGTACGTTTGAACAGATCAACTTACGCGATCCATTGGATATACTTTGTCAGACCTTCGTCCATACTAGTTGTCCTGGGACTGGACAAACCGAAGGCACTATTCTGTAAACAGGATAGCCCTTGCATTTTACTCCGTCTTCAATTATCTTTGGCATATATGATTCGCGACGCTTATGCCAATACAGAGTGGTTCTATGGATAATAATCCAACCGGTCTCTCCATATTAACAACGTTAAAATGGTCAAAACTTCGATAGTCTGTGATTTAACTATCAAATGAAAACATGTCCGTGTACAAACAACGATCTAAATTCCAATGGAATGTCAATCGATCAATCATCATGTATATCTATACATATTTCCTTATTTTCTATATTTTAGAAAATATTTGTTATCAACGTTGGAAAACATTTCCATTGTTTATTTACGTATCACTATCCTTCCACAACTATCAGACTCTAACTATAAACTAACAAGAGAACAACTTCCTAAGTATAAACCCCGAAGGCCGAAACCAACATCAGATCGATACTCAGGAAACCATTCAACTTATTAATCTCTAGTCAGATTCTAATTTTGCTTAACTCTATATTCTTTAACTCCATTCGCTCAACTCTAGATCGCAGCGATCACAATGGTTACGCCTGATTCCCTCAGGAAACATCCGACCGCCGTAGGCTATTTACAGCCCTGCGAATTACGCTAGCAGTCGTGCTAAATGGCGACTCATCCTGAATAACTATGTTTGTTTTAACTCTAACTGTTTAACTCTAACTGGTTTTACTTGGTTTGACTAACTCAATTTATTTACTCGACTGACTAATTCAACTCGATTACCCTAACTTGATTTACTTATCTCGATTAACTGAACTAATCACTTTGATTAACTCGACTAATTCACTTTGGTTAACTTAACCAATTCACTTAACTAATTCACTTAGTTTAACCTAACTATTCACTTAACTCCTGTCGAATAAACTATATTCGATAACTCCTCTAACTCTATTCGAATAAACTATATTCGATTTACTCCTTTACTCTATTCGAATAAACTATATTCGATTTACTCCTTTCGATGAAACTAACATCGATTAACTCCTTTCGATTACCATATTCGATTTACTTTATTCACTTTATAAAGATTTCCTTTTTAACAACGTTTTATTCATTTGAAAAGATTTACTTTTAAATAACGGTTCTACACTTTAAAAATGATTTCCCTTTTATAACGTTTCCTTTCCAATTCTATTTGTAAATGGTTTACAAATATTTCCCTTTTTCAAATTTGTTCTTGAAATATTCTAACTCCTTAAATTCCCGGGAAAATTCGCCATAACCTCCTTTGTATCGGGAGCATCGGGAAAATCCCCAAACCCGCCACACAGGCCTTTCCATTCAAAAGAAAATGTTTTGAAATTATTTTCTTTTTCAAAATAACTCCTATTTATAAATATCCCAATTTATAAATATTCCTTATTTAAAAATATTCGAATTTTTAAATATCTCTTATTCAATATCACTTTGAAAAATCTCCTTTATCTACATTCCGGTATGTCATGGTATTCAATCATATCAAATCACGATGTTCAATATCGTCCATACACACACAATCAACAACAGGTTATAATTCACATCATATATTAAAATATATGAAAAACAATAAAATAACTGTTGAGGAATCCAGTCGGATTCCTCCAACCTGTTCTCCTGCATCCACAGATGTTACACAATAAAATTTACATCACTTGCAGTTCCATATGATATATTCTGATAAACAGAATCAATATAGAAATTCAACTAACTGACTAGCAGTTCAATCAAACAGTCAACACACAATCAAACAGACAATTTCTAACAGTTCTAAAAATACAACATGAAATTATAAACTGTTTAGAGTTGGTGAGATTTACTCACAATTTAGTCGATCAATGATTCAACATTGTTTTTATTTAATTTTAAACAACGTTTAAAATTAAACAAAATTCTGACTTGCTCTAGTCCATTCCAGTTCAGCTTGTACGCGAAGATATCGCTGACACGAGTTCAACGTAATTGACGGTGTTTAATTCTGATCATGTTCGTAGAAGATATTCAATTTCTAAGTTTCAAACATTAATTTAATTTAAAACTAAACTGAATTAAAACAAGTCGGGCCTCACCCTTTTTTATTCTTTTTTGGCCCATCACCAAAGTATAACCCGCTCCATTTACTGCTCCTTCCTCCTCCATTCAGAAATCGCTGCAGCGAACCCAAAAAGAAACGGAAATGGCACCGGTTGACCGCCATCTTCTCCTCCTATACTTCCTGGATCTCAACGCCAGGACTACCAAACTACTCCATTTCGAAAACCGCATCCTCCCATATCATCAAGTTCGAACTCGCACGCCTTCCCATTGATATCGTCTGATGCTTCCACGACGACTACAGGGAGCCGCACCACCCAAACCAACATCGGGAACCACAGGAATTCACCCCAGGTTTCCCTCTCCTCCTACGAACTCGGTTATGCCCTCAAAACAAAGTTCGACACCCTAAATCCTGCTCGCAAACAAACCCTAGCCAATACTGTTGAGCTTCGACCCTCCCAGACTTGCGTCGCACTTCCCATAACAGCTACCAGATCGAAGACAATCTCCACCGCAACCCATTCATACATATAAAATGATTTATACTATTTTATTTCACTTTTATTTTGATTTCCTTTTGTTGCCATTTCTTTTCCTGTAAGCAAATGAGAACGGCGGAAAAAAAAAGGAAGTTGACTTCTGAATTAGGTCTTAAGGAAAGAGGGGGGTATTTATAATGGGATAAAATATCTAGATATTTTATTTTTATTATTCTTATATTCGTTTCACCTTCTAAAAATCCGTGTGATCACACACGATACCCAAAAATCACGAAACTGGACATGCAGCTACTGTTCGACATTACGGTCCCAACGAAACTGGTTTCGTCGAATTCCGACTCCGTATGTTCACACAGCGTATTTTTAACCATCGAAATGCTGACTGTTTCTCACTCTAAAAATCCGTACGGCCACACAGTGCCTCTAAAAATCACGAAACTGGAAATCTAACAACTATTCGATATTGCGGATCCAACAAAACTGGTTTCGTCGAAAACGGAGGTCGTATGAAAAACTGGCTATTTTTAAAGCTCAAAATAGCCCTTTTAAATATATAAATATATTTAAAAACAATTAAATTTAATATTTAAAAATAAATATTATCGTATATATTTACATATGATGTACCATAGCTCTAAAATATCATATCAGCATCTATAACTCGATATTCAAATTCTAGTGTAAACTCGATATTCACATTACATAGAAAACCCTTTTATAACGTATATAAAGTGTCGCAAATTATAAAGGAAATCCATAGCGACTTTTCTAAAATTTGATTTGGACGTGAATCAAAATCTACACGACGAAATCCCGATTTTTCTCTTCCACTAGGAAGATATACTCCACCAGCTCCACACGTTTCTTGTTTCACAGAAATCCGGCTTAAAACGAATCATGTACATTCAGTTGAAGTTCGAATCGACAAATAGCGAACTGCCGCGCCATTTCAAGCTCTATTTTAATTATATTATAATTATACGTTCAACTGTCGTTGATTCAATATAATCGTTATTATATTTCGAATTGAAACTCCACCAAATCTCGTATGCTATTCAATTCACACGATATTGTGAATTTCACTGTTTCCGACTATTTCGACATTATAATATATTATTATATTATAATTATTTATTAAATATTCAATATTATTTAATTAAAAGATCATTAACTTCTCTAAATCACCAATTATATAATTAAATAAATTAATTATATATCTCTAAAAATGCGGGTCATTACATTCTTTCCCCCTTAAAATAATTTCGTCCTCGAAATTGCTAAGGTAGGGGATGACCCTATCTACTGGGTAAAATTTTATCTGTTTACCTCTTATCTCCTGTTTCAACTGAACCAATTAATATCGACTAAAATATTAATATTTTTTTTCGACTAACTAAATTTTCAAAAATTTTGAAAATTTCTAACACCTTAACTTTTCGAAAAATTTCGCCAGCACCTCCTTTGTACTGGTCAATATCTCAAACTCCAACTCGCCTCTCTAGGCCTTCTTTAACCCAAAAGAAAATCAAACAGCCAAGCGGCTTGCTAATTCGGCTCATAAATCTCATATCCATATATAATATAAACTGGTACCTTTTTGTCGGGAATATCAACTCTATCACTTCCATATGCTATCAACTCAGCATATACCAGTGTTATTTCCATCAAATTCCAATCAGTTCATATCCTCAAAACCAAATCGAATTTCATTCGAACCCTAATATCAAATTTCAAATTCTTAACTCATCAATCCAATTCCATAATAGATTATTCTCTAATCCAATTAAATCCTATTTAACTCAGTTCGAGTTAAATTTCAATTTATTTGTCTTAATTTTACCATCTCAATCTCTTTAACTTCATAGGTTAAATTTATATTCCAGAATTTAATTTCTTGGGTTTCTTTTCAAATCTATTTGAAATTATAATACCAATTCAAAACCTTTGAATGTCTAAACAACCTGTTTTCTCAAAACAATTCAAATCAAAATCTTTGGTAGTAATCCACCACTTAGAACTCGAAAATCACACCGATGATACTGCGCAGTCATCATCGGAATTATTTTCCAACGACCCAAGTGATTTCCATACTATATCATTTCCAATACCATTACTAAATACTTCCATTTTGAAAACATTTCAAAATCTCCCAGGAACTTAAAATTTCCTTATTTTAAATTCCAAATCTGATTTAAATTCATATTTAATTCATCTTATTTCATATACTTTACTTAAATGATTCTGATTGGTTATATATAACCATTTCACTTTATAATATCATTCGATTATAATCACAACCTATATATGATAATATATCACATATCCATACTGTGTCGGTCCATCGTATTCAAGTATTTATTTACTCCTACCGATAAAGTGGATCAAACTGATCGACCAGAACTCATAAACAACTCAGCCAATGAATCTCCACAATATAAAACCATTTTTATATCAAATACAAATACGCACTCGTATATATACACTCAAACTCAATCTAGGGTATTACTAACCCTATCTCTACCGAGTCACGCCACAGAGCCAAGTAATTCTTAACTTAAGCTCTGATACCAACTGTAACGACCCGGATTTTCGGCGGCTTTGGTTATCGACGTAAGCCCGACGTCGATAACCAAAACATCGAAAAATCCCGGTAGTTAATGAAAGAAATTAGAAGGTGAGAATGGATAAGATAGAAACTTAGAATAGAAGAAGGAGAAGAACACAACATCAGAGTAACACGAACCTCACAGCGGAACGAATAACATATAATAGATAACATAACTTTGAAATATAACAGTTATGTATACAATAGCACTTATCAGAGTACAGCACTTACAACACAGTGGAAATAAACTATAGCTATATGATTCTGAAGCCTCCAGCCTTTCGACTTCACAACCAACCCTACCAAAGGGACATGTAGGAGCAAGAGTCTCCCGTTCGCCACCTAACGAAAAGCGAGAACCCCCTATCATGCGCACACATGCCTCAAGCACGCAACATGGACTGGTGTGAATAAACTCAAATCATTTAAACAGGTATATGATATCTCATAAGACCACGCCGTGAATACGGAACGGGTTTTTCCCTTATGAGAATCCAAACATCTTTGCAAAGCAATATCATTCTGATATTATAATAATGTCTAAGTACAAATAAATATCAATCTAGTAGAAACGCTTGCATCTCACGTTCTACATATATAGTATACAATCAAAATCGCAAGCACGTATTGGATGATTGGGTTTCCAACTATGACAAGGTATGGAATCACCTTCCGATCAGTGTACTCTAGGAACGATACACTGGAGTTCAACAAGAACATCTTGCAACTCAGCCACACATGACCGACCACTCATTTCGCTTGAGTGTATCGAATGTACATCACCAACGGTTGGGATCAGCAACCGTTCCCGTATATATATGGGACAGCATTGATAGATTTAAGAAACAAATGAATATTCTCTAGATAGGTGATTATACACCCTACTTCGGTGCGACCGACTTAGTCATGCTGCCTGCCCGATTTCTGTCATTTACCGGTTGATGAGGCTAGAAGCTACGCTTTATCATTACATCAGATTCACTTCGAATGCTACATTGTCGAATCCATCGAAAATCACTAATTGATGTCTACAACCATACATTATGTGTCAGCTAAAAGAAGTTTCCTTCTCCGCTTCCACTCTTGGTACGGTTGAAGAAATCAATGTATGTGGCTTTTCTGGAAATACTCTGTCAGACATCCATCTTTATTCACTTAGAAATGTCACATCGTCATACCCGCCAAATCACAAATTGACTTATCCAAAAATAACACGGGTATACAGCTAAGAGAAACGAATTCCACCGCCACCAAACGTGAGTACGTTTGAACAGATCAACTTACGCGATCCATTGGATATACTTTGTCAGACCTTCGTCCATACTAGTTGTCCTGGGACTGGACAAACCGAAGGCACTATTCTGTAAACAGGATAGCCCTTGCATTTTACTCCGTCTTCAATTATCTTTGGCATATATGATTCGCGACGCTTATGCCAATACAGAGTGGTTCTATGGATAATAATCCAACCGGTCTCTCCATATTAACAACGTTAAAATGGTCAAAACTTCGATAGTCTGTGATTTAACTATCAAATGAAAACATGTCCGTGTACAAACAACGATCTAAATTCCAATGGAATGTCAATCGATCAATCATCATGTATATCTATACATATTTCCTTATTTTCTATATTTTAGAAAATATTTGTTATCAACGTTGGAAAACATTTCCATTGTTTATTTACGTATCACTATCCTTCCACAACTATCAGACTCTAACTATAAACTAACAAGAGAACAACTTCCTAAGTATAAACCCCGAAGGCCGAAACCAACATCAGATCGATACTCAGGAAACCATTCAACTTATTAATCTCTAGTCAGATTCTAATTTTGCTTAACTCTATATTCTTTAACTCCATTCGCTCAACTCTAGATCGCAGCGATCACAATGGTTACGCCTGATTCCCTCAGGAAACATCCGACCGCCGTAGGCTATTTACAGCCCTGCGAATTACGCTAGCAGTCGTGCTAAATGGCGACTCATCCTGAATAACTATGTTTGTTTTAACTCTAACTGTTTAACTCTAACTGGTTTTACTTGGTTTGACTAACTCAATTTATTTACTCGACTGACTAATTCAACTCGATTACCCTAACTTGATTTACTTATCTCGATTAACTGAACTAATCACTTTGATTAACTCGACTAATTCACTTTGGTTAACTTAACCAATTCACTTAACTAATTCACTTAGTTTAACCTAACTATTCACTTAACTCCTGTCGAATAAACTATATTCGATAACTCCTCTAACTCTATTCGAATAAACTATATTCGATTTACTCCTTTACTCTATTCGAATAAACTATATTCGATTTACTCCTTTCGATGAAACTAACATCGATTAACTCCTTTCGATTACCATATTCGATTTACTTTATTCACTTTATAAAGATTTCCTTTTTAACAACGTTTTATTCATTTGAAAAGATTTACTTTTAAATAACGGTTCTACACTTTAAAAATGATTTCCCTTTTATAACGTTTCCTTTCCAATTCTATTTGTAAATGGTTTACAAATATTTCCCTTTTTCAAATTTGTTCTTGAAATATTCTAACTCCTTAAATTCCCGGGAAAATTCGCCATAACCTCCTTTGTATCGGGAGCATCGGGAAAATCCCCAAACCCGCCACACAGGCCTTTCCATTCAAAAGAAAATGTTTTGAAATTATTTTCTTTTTCAAAATAACTCCTATTTATAAATATCCCAATTTATAAATATTCCTTATTTAAAAATATTCGAATTTTTAAATATCTCTTATTCAATATCACTTTGAAAAATCTCCTTTATCTACATTCCGGTATGTCATGGTATTCAATCATATCAAATCACGATGTTCAATATCGTCCATACACACACAATCAACAACAGGTTATAATTCACATCATATATTAAAATATATGAAAAACAATAAAATAACTGTTGAGGAATCCAGTCGGATTCCTCCAACCTGTTCTCCTGCATCCACAGATGTTACACAATAAAATTTACATCACTTGCAGTTCCATATGATATATTCTGATAAACAGAATCAATATAGAAATTCAACTAACTGACTAGCAGTTCAATCAAACAGTCAACACACAATCAAACAGACAATTTCTAACAGTTCTAAAAATACAACATGAAATTATAAACTGTTTAGAGTTGGTGAGATTTACTCACAATTTAGTCGATCAATGATTCAACATTGTTTTTATTTAATTTTAAACAACGTTTAAAATTAAACAAAATTCTGACTTGCTCTAGTCCATTCCAGTTCAGCTTGTACGCGAAGATATCGCTGACACGAGTTCAACGTAATTGACGGTGTTTAATTCTGATCATGTTCGTAGAAGATATTCAATTTCTAAGTTTCAAACATTAATTTAATTTAAAACTAAACTGAATTAAAACAAGTCGGGCCTCACCCTTTTTTATTCTTTTTTGGCCCATCACCAAAGTATAACCCGCTCCATTTACTGCTCCTTCCTCCTCCATTCAGAAATCGCTGCAGCGAACCCAAAAAGAAACGGAAATGGCACCGGTTGACCGCCATCTTCTCCTCCTATACTTCCTGGATCTCAACGCCAGGACTACCAAACTACTCCATTTCGAAAACCGCATCCTCCCATATCATCAAGTTCGAACTCGCACGCCTTCCCATTGATATCGTCTGATGCTTCCACGACGACTACAGGGAGCCGCACCACCCAAACCAACATCGGGAACCACAGGAATTCACCCCAGGTTTCCCTCTCCTCCTACGAACTCGGTTATGCCCTCAAAACAAAGTTCGACACCCTAAATCCTGCTCGCAAACAAACCCTAGCCAATACTGTTGAGCTTCGACCCTCCCAGACTTGCGTCGCACTTCCCATAACAGCTACCAGATCGAAGACAATCTCCACCGCAACCCATTCATACATATAAAATGATTTATACTATTTTATTTCACTTTTATTTTGATTTCCTTTTGTTGCCATTTCTTTTCCTGTAAGCAAATGAGAACGGCGGAAAAAAAAAGGAAGTTGACTTCTGAATTAGGTCTTAAGGAAAGAGGGGGGTATTTATAATGGGATAAAATATCTAGATATTTTATTTTTATTATTCTTATATTCGTTTCACCTTCTAAAAATCCGTGTGATCACACACGATACCCAAAAATCACGAAACTGGACATGCAGCTACTGTTCGACATTACGGTCCCAACGAAACTGGTTTCGTCGAATTCCGACTCCGTATGTTCACACAGCGTATTTTTAACCATCGAAATGCTGACTGTTTCTCACTCTAAAAATCCGTACGGCCACACAGTGCCTCTAAAAATCACGAAACTGGAAATCTAACAACTATTCGATATTGCGGATCCAACAAAACTGGTTTCGTCGAAAACGGAGGTCGTATGAAAAACTGGCTATTTTTAAAGCTCAAAATAGCCCTTTTAAATATATAAATATATTTAAAAACAATTAAATTTAATATTTAAAAATAAATATTATCGTATATATTTACATATGATGTACCATAGCTCTAAAATATCATATCAGCATCTATAACTCGATATTCAAATTCTAGTGTAAACTCGATATTCACATTACATAGAAAACCCTTTTATAACGTATATAAAGTGTCGCAAATTATAAAGGAAATCCATAGCGACTTTTCTAAAATTTGATTTGGACGTGAATCAAAATCTACACGACGAAATCCCGATTTTTCTCTTCCACTAGGAAGATATACTCCACCAGCTCCACACGTTTCTTGTTTCACAGAAATCCGGCTTAAAACGAATCATGTACATTCAGTTGAAGTTCGAATCGACAAATAGCGAACTGCCGCGCCATTTCAAGCTCTATTTTAATTATATTATAATTATACGTTCAACTGTCGTTGATTCAATATAATCGTTATTATATTTCGAATTGAAACTCCACCAAATCTCGTATGCTATTCAATTCACACGATATTGTGAATTTCACTGTTTCCGACTATTTCGACATTATAATATATTATTATATTATAATTATTTATTAAATATTCAATATTATTTAATTAAAAGATCATTAACTTCTCTAAATCACCAATTATATAATTAAATAAATTAATTATATATCTCTAAAAATGCGGGTCATTACACTGTTAGAACTAGTTTATAGGGGTGCAGAGATTAATATGGGGTACGATAGTGTATTCGACTCTAGACAACTTAACTTAGTTTACGGTGCTTTCCCATTTCCAGTTTTTACTTATCATGCTCTTTTTCTTATTCATAGACTGAACAGTCCTAGACTTACTCAGGCTTTATGTCTGACTCTACTTTTCTTTCATCTTCTTTTCTTTCGTTCCCCTCCCCCCCCCCCCCCCCCCGGTCCACAGGGAGGGAATACCGTAGCTTGACCAGTTTTCACATCCAGCTTGAAGAGAAAGAATGTATTGCTTGGATCTCTTTCGTTTTGGACTATGACTTTGGATAGCAATTATGGGGACTTATGCAGTTTACTTATGTTTTTATGCTTCTTTCAGTTATGAAATCAAGACAGTTATGAAAATGTAATGTTTTTGGGAGTATTGTAAGGCAATTATGGCATGGTCTGTGTAACACGTATTTTGATGAAATAAAAGTTGCTATTGTTTTTCGCTGTTCAAAAATATGTGTATTTATATCTGTCTTGTGTATCTGTGACTTATACTTATAAACCTCCACCAAAATTAGGGCATTCCCTTTGAGAGTGACCCTAACGGAGGTGGGGTGCTTCATATATATATATATATATATATATATAATTTGTCGATTTCCTTTTAAAACGTATTTTATAAGTTATTTTAAATTCGTTTTCAAAACGATTTCAACTTCATATTCAATTTCCAATCAAAATTGAATATTCCATATCATCGGTATATAAATGATAATATTTTCAAAACATTATATTTTAAAATCATTTCCTTTTCGATATTCATTCTAAAAATGAATAAAATCGATATGAATATCGTTCACGTCAAAATGGCGTTAATCCAATCAACACGACTTTATATATTTAAATATTTTCGTGTCCATCCCAAATTGGACATCAAAATCGTATTTTGATCTTTTACTGAATATTATTTCAAAAATATTCATTATTTAAAATAATCGTTATTTTAAAATATTCATTCTTTCTAAACTGGAATCAGACACAATCAATTACCATATAATTTGACTATATGGATTTCGTACAACACACGTGCACAACAACAACCAATCACAGTCAACCATCATCCATAGTGCATTCTACACTGCATAAGCATTAAATATAAATATTTAACGCTTATAACAGCCTGTCAATCAATCGATCGACATACAACTAATTATTAGGATTAGTGTATGTCCAATATCATCCCAATACCCGTGTGGGGTTTCGATCAACAAATAATGAATTTTATTTGTGTAGTTGGGCGATGTGTAAAATATATCGTCCTAGTCAATATCAGTCAAATGTGTGTGTATAAACAAATCGTCCGATTTGTTTATAAATATTTATTTTATATACACGTTAAAAATTATATTTTTAACTATAAAATATTTTTAAAGATAAAATATTTTATTCCATTCCACATCACACAATAAATTTTCACAACACATCAATCAAACAAACAAGTCATCAATAGTCTATGGACGACAGGTGTCGGGTGCTGCTAAGCACCGTCTGCATCCTAGTATATATTTCAACTAGAATAATAAATTAAAAGTGAGAAGTTCTCACTGAGGGTTCCACTTCTCCATTTCATTTCTACATTTCTGAATAGCTTGATTTGACCCGATATTCAACGCAGTCTTTTCTACGCTGTTCATATTAAAAATCACATTTTTAATATGATGTTTATATATTTTAAAAAATTACATTCTTATCATATCCCCATATATATAAAAATCACATTTTTATTTTGATACATATATAAAAATTATATTTTTATTACGCTATCTTCTATATAAAGATTATATTTTTATTTCGCTATCTTCTTTATAAAGATTATATTTTTATTCTGAAATCCTATACACAAAGATCGTATTTTTATTTTAAAACAATACGCCTAAAAATCGTAATTTTATTTTGCTACATGTATAAAAATCATATTTTTAATATGCTACCTATATAAAAATAATATTTTTATATTCTCTATTATATAGAAATCATATTTGTATTATCATACATGAATAAAAATCATATTTTTTTATTATCATACATAAATAAAAATCATATTTTTATTATCATACATAAATAAAAATCATATTTTTATTATCATACATAAATAAAAACATATTTTTATTACCTTACCTAAATCAAAATCTTTACTTTTAATCTAAGTTATGTAATTAAAATTTAGTTTTTTTTCTTCCTTGTGTGCTCTTCTATAAATTTCAAACTAATTTAAATATTTTAAAAACTAATTTCCTATAAACGTTAAAACTGATTTATACTAAAACTAACAACTGATTTAATAAAACTAAATTCAAAACTAAAGACTGATTCAATTAAATTAAAAATCACCTTCGTCAATCGCAGGGGGGGCGGAGATGGAACACTAGGGCATCGAACTGCGGCGTGGAGGAGTTGCGCTGGGAGAGTAGGTGGCCGGAGGGAGGTCAGGTGGTGGTGGCGGGGGATGCGGTCGTAAGAATGGGGTTTCAGGTTCCAGCAGGGGGCTCGTGGTTTTAATTCGAGAAGAGGGAGGGGGAAGTGGTGGCGTGGGAGGCTGGCGGAGGAAGGGAGGGATGCTCGATGGTCGACGGCGGACCTGGGTGGGGGGCGACATCGATCTGCGGTGCTTTCCTCTTCTTTTTTATTTATGTTAATCGGGTTTGAACGATATTAAGGGGAGGGGTTGACTTGGGTATAAGAGAAAGGAAGGGGGAATATAAAAAATATTATTTTAATTATTTTAATTTTCAAAAAGGTGACTTTTAAATTCGATCTCCAAAACGAACCCATCGACTATCGTCCCTAGCTAATTACCCCTATTCTGAACATAATGGGATATGTATTGTAAGCCGATTTGACTGTTTCAATCTGTTTCCGTCAAAATCAAAATATATATCTATATATTGAATTTGAACGCACATTTCAATTCACCGGGGCCACATATGGACTCTAAAAATTACCGAAAAATATTTTCTATCTTCATTTTGACGATATGGTTCTAACAAAACTAATTTCGTAAAATTCTGAGGCCGTTTGAAAAATGGCCATTTTCTGGTCGATCCAAATTGACTAAAACTATCAAAACACGTTTTCCTGTGCCATGCTCCCATATTGATTCGAAAAATCATAAATTTTGGAATCTAGCAATAATTCGACATCCCAGATCTAACAAAAGTGGTTTCGTCGAAAACGGAGGTCGTTTGCAAAATTTCCATTTTTAAGGGCCAAAATTCCATAGCGACTATTCTGAATTTTCAAATGGACGTAACTTTTTATTCCCGCTATGAAATTTCAATTTTTTGGATTCGTTGGAAAGATATTTTCAATTAGATTCTAATATTTTTAGTTTCGCTAAAATCCGGTTTATTTTGAATCCTATAAATTCATTTGAAATTTGAAATCGAATTTTCAAACTACCGCGCCATTTTCAATTCGTTTTATAATTAAAAATAAATATTTATATTCTAACATCGATTCAAATAAATATATTCGTTCTAATTCTATTCAAAATAAATTTCTCATCATTATTATTTAAAATAAATCATTTTTAATAATCAAAATTCATTAAAATTGCCAAAATAAAAATTTTAAATTGGTTCGGATTTTCCGGGTTGTTACAGGAAAGTCTAGGTTTAACCCATTCTGAATAATTACTACCATGATTAAAAGTCGATGATGAAGACGGTGGTTGAAGACCAGAGTTCTTCACATCGATTGGATGATTACTGATGTCTTGATTGTGCTGTACACCCAAGACAAGGTAATAAGTGGCGATCTTTCAGACGTACTTGGAGATCGACGGATATGCGAGGACATCTCTTATGGGACGAAGAATACGATGCCTCCGGTTTCGTTCAAACCTAGAACGGACTTGTAAATGGATGAGTGTCTGACATTGGATTTCATTCTATTCTAATTGATTTCTATTAAATATATATCTGTTTAGTGGCGGAGAATTTATTCCCTTGCTTAATACCCTTCTCTGAGACGTACGAGCTTACAGGTTATACATTAATAGATATCAGTTGCATGGCATGAATTGTCGGTGTGGCATGCTAAGATGCAAATGATCAAGGCTTTTGTTGAAAAGCAGAGCCTTGTGGATGATGATCAAAGCACAGCTTTAATTAGCATAACTTTGTGTATAGCACTGATTCGCAAGCCTCACACCCCGGTATGAACCAGAAACAGGAGAAGGATCTAAGGAGAACATGCGTTTCTTTCTAGCTAGAAGTGGTGTCATGGTATGAAGCTCAAACATTAATTTTTACTTATGAGGATGATGGAAAGCGAGGTACCTCAGATATTGAGTCCCTAGTGGATCAGATTTTACGCCCCATAGGGTGGGGAAACGTACTGTTCAGGAATTATGTATAATCCACTAACGTAAGTTGTGGACCATCCCAGCGGCTCAAGGTGCAGTTGCGGCTGTATCCTGAGATATAGTAGGCTAGATTGTCTCGAATTCGGTAATGACGATTCCGTGCCTTGGTTCGTGATGGAAATCCAATCCCCAATATGACATTGTGCGGTTTTGATTGTAAAACTAGTATGGCGACATAGTATATGGTAGCTATGGCGTCTAGGATTGATACATTAATATTGAAAGTGTTTTAAACTCACTATACACTAGTAATAATATCAAATAATTTGTTTTAAATGTATCAAGCATGTTTGGCTATTATAAGGGAAAACTCTACCCTCCGGCTTGCGTTGCATTGTGTGATGGGACCTGAGTCTTATTATAGCTTCATTTTTCCAAAAAGCATTGTGGTGTTTTAATTTAAACTAAGATTCATGTGGAGTAAACCCATTCCGTGTTTTATAGCATGGTCCCATGATTTCCCAACTTTTAAAGTAAAGATTTAATAACTGTTTTAGTTCTCACACCAGTCCCTTGACTGGCCTGAAGTTTATTATTTTAACCTAAACTCTAGGTGCCCCTTTTTCCACACAGGCATCAGTAGTTTCGGTTTTGCATATATTACCTTTACAGGATCCTGGTTTACAGATGGAGCTATATTCGGAAAGCTCTGTAACACCCCGCATTTTTAATATAGTTAAAAATATGTAGAAATATGTGTATATGCATAGATAGGTAAATAATGGTGATGTATAACGAAAAATTTATTAATATATGGAAGAGAAGGAAAAATTAATTTGATTACAGTGTACATAACAAAGAATACAATAAAATAAGGATACTTAATTTAAATATCAGGAATTAATAAAACGGACATCACCATTGCGTCCGTCTCGGAATTTGCTTGGAATAGAGTCCAAGTTTTCAAAAATTGGACTCCGTATGAAAGAGTTATGGCCTTCGGAAGATTCAACAAAAATTCAAAATTTACATAGGAAAATACCCAGGCAGGTCGACCTGGGGGTCGACCTACCTAGGGAGGTTGACCTGGGGGTCAACCTATGGGTCGACCTTAGTGTCGACCTCCCCCCTGATTTTTCCAGATCTGGGCAGTGACGATTTTTGATGTGCTGGACGGACCGGATGGCTTCTAGGGCGATCTAATGGCTCTAAAACACTCTCTACACCTATAAAATAGTGCCTAGACCTAAACTAATTCATAAACAATTCCTTCTGAGGCTTCCATGCTGCCAAACTTCAACCAAACATGGCCGCCGCCTCAAAAACCCTAAATTAATTTGCAAGTTCTTCATCAACTTTGGAGTTTAATCAAATCAAGTAGCAAAGTTCTTCATCAACAATTCATGCTCTTCACCAATAATCTAATAAGAAGATTAAATCAGCGTTCTACATCAACGACAAATCACTTATTTCTCCAATCCAGTCAAAGTGAGTGGATTTGAACTATATTTTTTGTATAATATTGCTTCTATCATTTACCATTCCCCATAATGAATATGATGATAATTTAATAAGATCAGTTATTTTATTTATGCCTATGTTTGAGTTCTCTCCTTTTTATTCTTTCCCCTTTTTATTTTTGGATCTAGGTTATCTCGAACCTAGACGAAATCTTATTATATATACGCACGATTGAAATATGGGAATATTAGGGCATAATTTATCTTATGCAATCGAGGAATATAACCTGTAATTTGGGGATTGTGGCATAAAAATAATTATTGCAAATATTGGAACAATTGGCGAATTGTACATTGGGATTATACAATGATATAAAGTCGAATTGGGGATTTTAGAGCGTATTTCAATAATGAATCTTTGGGTATGCTTTGGGAACATGAATCTATGCTGAATAGTGCGCAACTATGAATTTTGATTTATGATGTTAACGTGAAATTGTGTAAATTTAATTGGAACTATTGGATATGGAATTGGTATAATTCAATATTAACAACATGTAATTGGATAACATGGATTGGTGAAATTTATTTATGACTTGAAAAGTAAGCCTAGAGGGTGAATTAGATTATATATATGAACGTGGGAATGTTGGGATATATATGGGGAAAATATTGATTATATGAAATTGGGGTATTGGAAATTGGCATGTTTGGGTATGAATAACATGGAATTGGTGAATTTGGCTATAATTGGATAATTTGGGTAATATAAAATTTGGATAACTATTATGTAATTGGTGTAGTGAATGACAAATTGGAAATAGGAATAAAAATGAAATGTAATTAAGTTGAATTTGGAACATATGACATGAATTTGGAGTTTGGGTGAAAGACGATTGTTAATGAACGCCTATGACACGAGGTTAGGCGCGTTTGTGGTGTAAGACTTCCCGGAACCGCCCGGCAAATCCAGTAACCACAAGCGGACGTCTAATGCGAGAGGTCAACGGCAAGAACCATAGGCGTAACGGTTTATGACACGAGGTTAGGCGAGTTATGGTATAAGTCTGCCCGGAACCACCCGGCAAATCCAGCAGCCACGAACGAACATCTAATGTGAGAGGTCATACATCGTTATGGCATTATAAATAAATTAAGAAATACTAACCATAATAAGACATGTGGGTGACATGGGTATGGTTAGAGGGTTAAGTGGGTGATATAAATGACATGTAAAGCATGAGTAATGTGGACTTAACCATTGTAAGACATATGATGTAAAACATGACTAAGGTAGACTTAACCGTAGTAAGACATGTGTAAGATATGGAAACTATAATAAAGGGGGTTAAGTGGGACACGAGTGACATTTGAAACAAAAATTAGATATGCTTAACCAAATGGGACCCGTGACGGTATCATAAAGTAATTGAATTGGGTAAAGTTTAAGTAACGGGTTAAGTAAATGGAAGGGTTAAGTCAAATCTAAAATTAATGACAAGAAATGGGGAATGATAAATAACCTATTATGAATAAGCTTGAATAAGGCAAGAAAGGATAATAGGTGGAAATTATCACTTATGGGACAAGATAAGTTATAGGAAATGATAAGGAAGATGAGATAACTTATATGTAAAGATATACTTAAATTAAGTGTTTTGGAAAGGAGAAATGTGAAATTAAAAATGATATAAGATATATGAGTGGAAAAGAAGATGTAAATTAAAATCATATATGTTGGTTGGATTGAGTAATTCTCTGGGTGCCAGTCTGATGTTGATTTCAGTCTTCGGGGCTGGTGTTTAGATGGTTATTCTCCTAATCAGTATGTATGTGGGATATGGCATACTTAACTATGAGTTAAGTTTAACATGTTGTTGTAACCCAAAAAGGGAATAATTTATGAAACTGGAAAATAACATGTTGTGGGCTTATTAATGGACTTAAGTGGGTTTAGTATAAATTGAATTAATAAGCAAGGGTAACTTGGTGAATACGAAAAAAAAGGAAGCTAATGTGAATAACCAAGTTAAATGAGAAAGTTGACGAGGTGGCACGAGCGTGAAATAAATTATTAGACTTAGGGTCTAATGACATATAAAACTAAGGCGCTTGAAGCAGTCCGTACGTTGTAGGATGAATAACCCAACGAGGTAGATCATGATGGTGTCATAAGGCACGAGGAGAGCGCATGTTCGCTATTTTGGCGGCTCCAACGAACTGGAAGGGGAAGCACACAGCTTCCTGAGACGTTAAAGGTGCTCCTGGTAGTCCTCTGTAGTGGTTTAGCTTCAGGCTAGGATTACAGAGGTTGGGTCTGCGCGGAACTACCAGGTGGGTGGGCCTTGACTGCATAAGTAGAGGACAGTCAGAATGCTGTACACAGTGGCATTAAGGGTGGTTCGGCGATTTTCTCAGGCGGAGGTGGAGGGTCAAGACCAAACGATAGCAAGATCGTCGGACACCTGTCACCAGCAGCCTAAGGAATGAAAAAAGACAAGAGCTAACCCCTAGAGATCGTTAACCTTTGCTATCAAGGGACGGGTGCGGGGAGACCCCACATGGATGTTTAGATTGTTTGCTTGTTAGGGGTGGTCGCTTAGCTCGTGTGGTCTTTACTAGTTAAGGGAGGGACTGAGGTGGGGCTATAGCAACCATAGAAAAACCAGACCCGAGGGAATTTGTACATTGGACACTCTTAGAGGCGGGCCCGTACAGATATAGAAAAGCTCCTGACCGAGTTCCGTGTTTTCTGGTCTAGCCCTGCCACGGAACTTGGGTGCACAAGTAGAGGTTATGTGTAGTAGAAACATCGAGTACGATTGATGATACGTACGTGGGAAAGTCTAGGTATAACCATGTTTGCTCTGGGTGGTGTATCGTAGACTAGAGGGCATTATTCGATGATGGAACCAAACTCGATCGAATAATTCAAGGATAGCAGTCAGTACGCTTACATAGCACAGCGATAGTGGTTCTATGCGGATGTAGCGTTGTATGTTACTATGGCATAGGATGAGGGACTGCGCATTTTACTGTGGCGATACGGAGGAGACCGTGCGAGTGGGGTATCACGGGGTGTGCCTCAGTTTGGGAGTAGCTACATATACACTATATTAGGTTAATCTACTGGGGGTAGATGGGTGCGACGTGTGTGTAAGCTTTGAGTGCTAATAACACGTATAACCTAATAAATAAGAAAGTGTAATTGAACGATATATGTAGGATTATTCAAGAAGTGTAGTTTAAATTCATTCACACAGAACTTATGTTCTGACCCCCTCCTCATAACATTCACAGGTTAGACAGAGAATTATAGCTTTGGGAATACTGATTTAGCAGTATTGTGATTAAGGTAAAGCTATGTTTTAAATATATTATATTTTACTCCTTCCGCTATGAGGTGTTTTCCGAACTCTGACATATCTCTTTTCTTTGTCTTTTTCTGCAGGATACCAGAGCAACCAACTCGGGTCTCGGTGGATTGGGTTTTTGAAAAAAAAAAACGGTCTGTCGGAGTCTAGGTTGTTACATCTGGTATCAGAGCATAGGTTTACGATTCCTATATAGATAACGAGTGAGCGTATTTGTATTTTCAAAAATATAAATAAATATATATATAAAAAAAACCTATATCCATATAGTGGCCCACTAGACATGAAAAGAGTTGGAATATCTAGTTTGTACACTCAAGGATTGAACATAGAAATTTTGAGACCCCTAAGAGGATTGTTTGGAAAGTGTACAATATGACGTGGCATTGGAGAAAGAAAGCATCCCACAAAAGTGGAAACTGAAATGTTAGAGTAGTGGGTTTAGAAGTGTAACCTTAGAAACTCGAAAAGGTTGAGAAATGAAAAATGGATTAGGAATATATATAGTCAAGAGAATTGTATTCGTGAAAGTGCCTAGGAAAGTCTAGTTGAGTTGAAGACCCGCTTTGAGTCTAACCCAATGATAAACTTTTAAGAACTTGAATTTGTAAAAGGATTTGTCGTATTTTCCAAGATTTAATCTTAAAATTATTTTGATAAATGCATGTTGGGTTTTAAAGTAAAGTGGGGTATATTGTGTAAAACAATGATTTCTTGTTTTAAAAGAATTCTCTCATAAAAAGGTGCATATTATGGAGCATAAATAGCTTGCTAGTTTTCATATATGAAAAGAAGTTTTGAAATTCTAGTATGTTACCAATAAATTTTGATTATTGATTTATGAAGAAATTTTGTTGGGTGGACAAAATATGTTGTAGGAATAGAATAGATGTCTGCACCTTATAGCGAGTTGTTAAATTAACGTTGTAATTAGAAACAATGTAAGCCCGATAGCTATCCTCGTCTACTCCAGTTTTGTGATTTGAAAAAAAAAATGTTTTGCATTTTTATTTAGTAACATGTTTTTATGGATTGGCAAAGGCAAATTTTTGAGAAAAAGATAAATTTTTTTACCACTTTTAGTTTTTGGAAGAAATATGCAATGCAAAGAAGGAGGCCAAACCATACTTTTAAAAGAATGGGGTAGGTAAGGATTAAGGCGTAGAAAGATCGAGATAAAGTTAAGGCTATGAATTAATGAAATAGAACCTGGTTGGAGATTGGTAGAGTTGAGAGATTCTCTGAGTATCAATCTGATGTTGATTTCGGTCTTCGGGATTAATGCTTAGGGAATTATTCTCTTACCAATTTCCGGTCAAAGATTAGCTAATATAAAACTAATAGAAAATTCCTGTAGATTGCATAAACATTGAGAAACCTAGGTTTGTTGCTTGAGAAAAAGAGATAAAGTATAGGCTAGTAATACACAGCAAGAACTAGTAGTGACTACTAGGTAGTGGAAGGGCAATTAAGTGTAGAGAGTTGGTGGTTGGACTTTTCTTTAGAGAAACAGTCTTATGATTCTTGGCCCTTAGTAGTAGCTGTGTAGGATGTTGTTTGAGTTAAAAACAGAAAAGCTTATTTGGAAAATAAATTTAAGTAATTGGAGTTAGTCAAATAAACTTAGAATGAGAATAGCCTAATTAAGAAGAAAATAACAAATCCAATAAACCAACAAACTGACGGGAAAAGAAAATGGAAATCTTAAGAAAAAGATGAATAAATATGAAATTTTTCCAAGATAAGTGGAAAAAGAGAAGAAATTTTCTTACCTGGTTGTACTTGGATAGGAAAATAGGAAATCTTTATAGAATAGTTATGTAAAAATCCAAGCGCAATTAGAAAAGAAAAACAGAGGATGTAAAAATTTCCATTTTCATAACATAAGAAATTGAATTTGGAAAATTAGATTTTTCTAAAATTCGAATTTAAAGATGGTTGGTAGGGTTTTGGATGCGAAAATTGGATGAACTATGCTCCTACTCTGTAAGAGTGTAGGAAAATTTGGATGAAAAATGTTTTGATTTTTCAAAAATATTGCATTCATATTGAACTGCAAGTACATTTAGGATGTGAGCATCATGTTTTGAAAGAGTTTTTAAGTTTGCATACATATAGGTGGAACAAATTAGGCATACATACTTTACTATGATGTATCTCACTTTGCACATGTGCACAATGTTTGCAACAATTGGATGCACACTTGATGGATAGATATTGCGAGGGGTTATCTATTTTACTCTTATCGAATTTCGGGGACGAAATTCTTTAAGGGTAGGAGAATGTAACACACCGCATTTTTAATATAGTTAAAAATATGTAAAAATATGTGTATATGCATAGATAGGTAAATAATGGTGATGTATAATGAAAAATTTATTAATATATGGAAGAGAAGGAAAAATTAATTTGATAACAGTGTACGTAACAGAGAAGACAATAAAATAAGGATACTTAATTTAAATATCAGGAACTAAGTAAAACGGACATCACCATTGCGTTCATCTCGGAATTCTTCTTGGAATAGAGTCCAACTTTTCGAAAATCGGACTCCGTATGAAAGAGTTATGGCCTTCGGAAGATTCAACAAAAATTCAAAATTTACATAGGAAAATACCCAGGTAGGTCGACCTGGGGGTCGACCTACCCAGGGAGGTAGACCTAGGGGTCAACCTTAGTGTCGACCTCCCCCCCTGATTTTTCCAGATCTGGGCAGTGACGATTTTTGATGTGCTGCACGGACCGAATGGCTTCTAGTGCGATTTAATGGCTCTAAAACACTCTCTACACCTATAAAATAGTGCCTAGACCTAACCTAATTCATAAACAATTCCTTCTGAGGCTTCCATGCCGCCAAACTTCAACCAAACATGGCCGCCGCCTCAAAAACCCTAAATTAATTTGCAAGTTCTTCATCAACTTTGGAGTTTAATCAAATCAAGTAGCAAAGTTCTTCATCAACAATTCATGCTCTTCACCAATAATCAAATAAGAAGATTAAATCAGCGTTCTACATCAACGATAAATCACTTAATTCTCTAATCCAGTCAAAGTGAGTGGATTTGAACTATATTTGTTGTATAATATTGCTTCTATCGTTTACCATTCCCCATAATGAATATGATGATAATTTAATAAGATCAGTTATTTTATTTATGCCTATGTTTGAGTTCTCTCCTTTTTATTCTTTCCCCTTTTTATTTTTGGATCTAGGTTATCTCGAACCTAGAAGAAATCTTATTATATATACGTACGATTGAAATATGGGAATATTGGGGCATAATTTATCTTATGCAATCGAGGAATACAACCTGTAATTTGGGGATTGTAGCATACAAATTATTATTGCAAATATTGGGACAATTGGCGAATTGTACATTAGGATTATTCAATCAAATAAAGTCGAATTGGGGATTTTAGAGCATATTTCAATAATGAATCTTTGGGTATGCTTTGGGAACATGAACCTATGCTGAATAGTGCGCAACTATGAATTTTGATTTATGATGTTAACGTGAAATTGTGTAAATTTAATTGGAACCATTGGATATGGAATTGGTATAATTCAATATTAACAACATGTAATTGGATAACATGGATTGGTGAAATTTATTTATGACTTGAAAAGTAAGCCTAGTGGGTGAATTAGATTATATGTATGAACGTGGGAATGTTAGGATATATATGGGGAGAATATTGATTATATAAAATTGGGGTATTATAAATTGGCATGTTTGGGTATGAATAACATGGAATTGGTAAATTTGGCTATAATTGGATAATTTGGGTAATATGAAATTTGGCTAACTATTATGTAATTGGTGTAGTGAATGACAAATTGGAAATAGGGACAAAAATGAAATGTAATTAAGTTGAGTTTGGAACATATGACATGAATTTGGGGTTTGGGTGAAAGACGATTGTTAATGAACGCCTATGACACGAGGTTATGCACGTTTGTGGTGTAAGACTGCCCGGAACCGCCCGACAAATCCAGAAACCACAAGCGGATGTCTAATTTGATAGGCGAACGACAAAAACTAGAGGCGTAACGGTTTATGACACGAGGTTAGGCGAGTTGTGGTATAAGTCTGCCCTGAACCGCCCGACAAATCCAGCAGCCACGTACGGACGTCTAATGTGGGAGGTCATACATCGTTATGGCATTATAAATAAATTAAGAAATACTAACCATAAAAATACATGTGGGTGACATAGGTATGGTTAGAGGGTTAAGTGGGTGATATTAATGACATGTAAAGCATTAATAATATGGACTTAACCGTTGTAAGACTTGTGATGTAAAACATGACTAAGGTAGACTTAACCGTAGTAAGACATGTGTAAGATATGGAAACTATAATAAAGGGGGTTAAGTGGGACACGGGTGACATATTAAACAAAATTTAGATATGCTTAACCAAATGGGACCCGTGACGGTATCATAAAGTAATTGAATTGGGTAAAGTTTAAGTAACGGTTTAAGTAAATGGAAGGGTTAAGTCAAATCTAAAATTAATGACAAGAAATGGGGAATGATAAATAACCTATTATGAATAAGCTTGAATAAGGCAAGAAAGGATAATAGGTAGAAATTATCACTTATGGAACAAAATAAGTTATAGGAAACGATAAGGAAGATGAGATAACTTATATGTAAAGATATACTTAAATTAAGTGTTTTGGAAAGGAGAAATGTGAAATTAAAAATGATATAAGTTATATGAGTGGAAAATAATAAGTAAATTAAAATCATATATGTTAGTTGGGTTGAGTAATTCTCTGGGTGCCAGTCTGATGTTGATTTCGGTCTTCGGGGCTGGTGTTTAGAGGGTTATTCTCCTAATCAGTATGTATGTGGGATAAGGCATACTTAAAAGTGAATTAAGTATAACATGTTGTTGTAACCCAAAAAGAGAATAATTTATGAAATTGGAAAATAACATGTTGTGGGCTTATTAATGGACTTAAGTGGGTTAAGTATAAATTGAATTAATAAGCAAGGGTAACACGGTGAATACGAAAAAAAAGGAAGCTAATGTGAATAACCAAGTTAAATAAGAAAGTTGACGAGGTGGCACAAGCATGAAATAAATGGTTAGACTTAGGGTCTAATGACATATAAAACTAAGGCGCTTGAAGCAGTACGTACGTTGTAGGATGAATAACCCAACTAGGTAGATCATGATGGTGTCATAAGGCATGAGGAGAGCGCACGTTCGCTATTTTGGCGGCTCCAATGGACTGGAAGGGGAAGCACGCAGCTTCCTGAGACATTAAAGGTGCTCCTGGTAGTCCTCTGTAGTGGTTTAGCTTCGGGCTAGGATTACAGAGGTTGGGTCTGCGCAGAACTACCAGGTGGGTGGGCCTTGACTGCACAAGTAGGGGGCAGTCAGAATGCTGTAAGCGGTGGCATTAAGGGTGGTTCGGCGATTGCCTCAGGCGGAGGTGGAGGGTCAAGACCAAACGATAGCAAGATCGTCGGACGCCTATCACCAGCAGCCTAAGGAATGCAAAAGGACAAGAGCTAACCCCTAGATATCGTTAACCTTTGCTATCAAGGAACGGGTGCGGGGAGACCCTACATGGATGTTTAGATTGTTTGCTTGTTAGGGGCGGTCGCTTAGCTCGTGTTGTCTTTACTAGTTGAGGGAGGGGCTGAGGTTGGGCCATAGCCACCATAGAAAAACCAGACCCAAGGCATATCTATACATTGGACACTCTTAGAGGCGGGCCCGTACAGATATAAAAAAGCTCCCGACCGAGTTCCGTGTTTTATGGTGTAGCCCTGCCACGGAACTTGGGTGCACAAGTAGAGGTTATGTGTAGTAGAAACATCGAGTACAATTGATGATACGTACGTGGGAAAGTCTAGGTACAATCATGTCTACTCTGGGTGGTGTATCATAGACTAGAGGGAATTATTCGGTGATGGAACCAAACTCGATCGAATAGTTCAAGGATAGCAGTCAGTACGCTTACGTAGCACAGCGATAGTGGGTCTATGCGGATGTAGCGTTGTATGTTACCATGGCATAGGATGAGGGACTACGCATATTACTGTGGCGATACGGAGGAGACCATGCGAGTGGGGTACCTCAGTTTGGGTGTAGCTACATATACACTATATTGGGTTAATCTACTAGGGGTAGATGGGTGGGACGTGTGTGTAAGCTTTGAGTGCTAATAACACGTATAACCTAATAAATAAGAAAGTGTAATTGAACGGTATATGTAGGATTATCCAAGAAGTGTAGTTTAAATTCATTCACACAGAACTTATGTTCTGACCCCCTCCTCATAACATTCGTAGGTAAGATAGAGACTTATAGCTTTGGGAATACTGATTTAGCAGTATTGTGATTAAGGTAAAGCTATGATTTAAATATATTATATTTTACTCCTTCCGCTATGATGTGTTTTCTGAACTCTGACATATCTCTTTTCTTTGTCTTTTTCTGCAGGATGCCAGAGCAACCAACTCGGGTCTCGGTGGATTGGATTTTTGAAAAAAAAATCGGTCCATCGGAATCTGGGTTGTTACAAGCTCCGTATACGTGTATTTCTTTCAGTTGTGTTATGCAATATTTTTCCGCTGCGTTGTAAATTTAAATCTCTGATACTTTTCTGATGTATATAATTTTTCATTCTCTGATGTAATTTTTGTAATAACAATGAAATGTTCTATTGTTTATGTTCTGACGAGTGTTGTTCTCAACTCAATCTGGGCTTTCCCGAAAAGGGAAGGTTGGGTCGTTTCATTATCCAAACAACTTTATAGCGTCATTATAAACATGAAAACAATCGTGGATTCACAAAATCTACTAGGTTATAACCTATAGTCGAATTAAACAAAATCAAACATTGGTAAAATCATTATTCACCTTAATTCTTGGATGCATAGTTGAGATTTGATATTGAAAATTACTGAGCTTTGTTTTTTCTAAACTTTCTCTCAGATTTCTCCTCTTTCTCTTCTCTTTTAACGGTCAGCCCCCTCAGGTTTTATTTTTAGGGTTTGAGAAATGAAAAGGAAATGAGAAAAACATGGAAGTTATACTTATACGAGACTAAGTGTTTCCCATTTTGTCCCATTATTAAACCTACACTATGTTCATTTCTTTTAGGTTAATTAGTAATTTAGGTCGAACCATATTTATCTAAATACAAATCTCATCTCAAAATCATTCTATACTTTTCTTATTTAATCTATATAACTAAATTTTCTAAGTAATATATATTCAATTTTGGGGATGTTACAACTAGAAGATAAAATCTCCCTAGTAAACACATAACCTACCTTCCTCGTACACTCATGTAACACTTGGATATTGGAACTTGGAAGCCCGATACACATTCGTCTTGAACTAATTTATAGGCATATGTTGGTGTGCTGTAGAACTTCCTTTAGAAAATTTTCCACCGAAACAAGCAAACTTCAACATAAATACAATATGTGATGTTATATGTTATATACGTACTCAACAAAGACAGATCTTAAGAAAGAGTAACAAATTACTTTGATGGTTTCAATATTCAAAACGTAGGAAGAAATTTTGACGTCTTATTTATACATAGCTATAGCAAAAAGTTCAAAAAAATCAGTATTCAAGTGATAAAGAGCCAAAAAAATCATGCTGAAGTTCAAAACCTAGTTTTATGGTCCTCCTTGTGAGTATAAGTTTACATATTACTCAACTCCTGATGATATTCCAGGTCAAGTTTTTAAGGAAGTAGTTGGATGCCTATATTACTTCTGTCCTGAAGTACCATGTGAGTGTCATAGATTAGAAGCTAAAGTCTAGACAATTGGGGTCATACTCTGCATTCTGTTAAGTGGTGTACCGCCATTTTGGGCAGGTATAATTATGTCAGTCAATCGGTTGGATGAACAACGAAAGTAAGTTTATCAGATGTATAAGGGAAAATTTTTAATTTTCTTTATTTTTCCACTTGTTAGAAATATAACAAGGGATATTTGATGCAGCTCTGAAAGGAGTCACTGACTTTGATTACAATCCATGGCCTTTGAGATCTAATAGCACAAAATATTTTATCAGGAAAATGCTTTATTCCCCTCTTTGCCAACAATTGACTACTCATGACGTTTTATGTATGTTTTTATGTTTGGAGTTTCTTTTACCATTCATATAGACAAGTGTGTGGTTTTAGCTTTGATAAAACATTATTTAACTGTCACATACCTCTGTCAATATAGGTCATCCTATGATTTTTGAAAATGGAGTAGCTCCAAATAGACCATTGAATCCAATAGTACTCACTTGCATCAAGCAATTCTTAGCATTGAAAAAGATGAAGAAGGTAGCTTAAGAGTAAGTACATGGCTTATCTCTTTTAAGTTCAACCGATTTTGCTCTAAACGAAAGATTTATAAAATTTGCATAACCCACCCCAAATGTTTGTTAATAGAAGCATGCATGAATTCCTTTTTTCAATTTCATACTAAGTTTGTATACATTATTTAGAGTAACATGATTTATATGGTATGGATGCATACAAAATAAGTAAAAGAACGCGCCTATGAGAAAATGAGAAAAGAAATAACACATGCAGACATAAGGGAAATGACTAACAAACTATTATACAAAAGAAAAACCTAAAATTAACATGGAAAGCAAGTATTAAAACTGTGCTTGACTAAAGATTTGATTTTAAGATAGGAATTTGTTGAGAAAGAAAATTTATGTGACCTAACTCTAATGATTTGTGATAAAGTTGGGGATGATAAATTTATACTGCTGTATTTCCAGGTAATAGCAAAAAACTTTTCAAATGAGGTGATTGTTGGACTAGGAGAAATGTTCATAGCAATAGGTGTAGACAACTATGGTGCCGTTACCTTTAGAAATCTCAAAGAAGGTCTCAGCAAATAAGGTTCCACATTGAAAGACATCGAAATACATGATCTCATGGCAGTAGTAAGTTCACATTTTCCAAACCTAATAGTTGATGAAAACATTACATATACACACGAGCATGTAACTATATATACAATCATGTACACACACACACACACATTTGGCAAGAGATAAACTCTCAGATTTTCTCTAATCGCAGTATTCGCTGCTCTATTATACTTCATAAGATTGAGAAGGAGATTTGTTATCTAGTTCGAGGGAATGGCAGCAAGACTTCCAATATGGCTTCAAATTATCTATTGCTTCGTAGAAGTGGTATTGGGGTCAATGACCATAGATAGCGGGCGATTTTGTGGAGTAGAAGATCTGAATTAGTGGAGTATTGGGTCTTGGGCTAATGTGGTTTCATTTTTTATTTTCAGTTCAATTTCATTATTTGTTGTAGTTATATGTAAAATTCCTACTTCTGTTGTACTATTAATATGTGAAACTTATATGCTCTTTTCCCTTGCAAGGTACCCAGCAATGGGATTACAAGGTTTTGATGAGGCATATAACGGAAGCATATGATTGGTCATTAATAAAGCATACCAATTTTCAAATATATAGACATATATATATATATATATATGTATATATGTATATATGTTCATATATAGACGCAGATGCTTGTATATACAAAATGATTTTATTCAGCTATCATTTGCCAACTATGAAGATCATCTACCCATATAAGAATTGAGTATTTTGATAATTTTATGCAATTAAAATGGCAAATTCAGTGTGAGTTATCAAACACACACACAAACATGTGCACTCAAACACACAAACACATACGTGTGTGTGTGTGTGTATATATACTGTCGGGGAATGCGAATTAAGGACCTTAAGACAAATTAAACAATAGAGAGGGTAAATAGTGTTTTACAAATTTTAATAAATATCTTGAATTATTTCAGAATTTAAGCAGAATGCTATGTAAATAACAGATATCATAAATCACATAATCAAACACGGATGCAGGAAATATAGTAAAAGAAATAAAAGGAAAGTACACACCGGGATTTATACTTGTTCGGGACTCCCTTACATCCAATCCTACACAAGTATGGGTTGATGTGGATTTTATTCAGTAAACCCAATTACAATCCTTGATTTTAGAGCTATAAGGCACACCCCAACTGATTCCAAGTATAGTGAGACTTAGTTGATTTCCGAATCACAACTTTACAGTAAATCGATTTCCAGGACACAAATGCACCCAATCACTTTATGCGGGATAAGACCACACCCTTATCTTATTAGTTTTTGTATTATTGACTCGATAGAACTTGATCTTGCGATATTTGATTACAAAAAGCCTATAACTCTTGAGGAGCAATTGAATTCGAAGAGAGTTTGATTTTGAATTGAAAGAGAAGAAGAATGATATGATTTTTATTGAAATCAGCAGAGTATAAGCGTAGAAATTAAGAATTTAAGAATAATAATAGTGGAATGTTTAGATAGGAGGAAGAAGAAGATGAAAAGTGATTAAAAAATTCGAATTCTTGAAGGTATTTAAAATTTTCCAATAGCCATCAGGATAGATTTGAATTCAAAAGACAAAACTTTTCAAAATTTTAAAAACCAGTTAATGGCTTCAACGTCGACATGCATAAAGTGTTACCTCGACATCCCTTTGAAAAATTCCAAAAAATAAAATTTTAAACTAAATCAAATAAAGTTTAAATAAATTATAGAAACTCCAGAATTAAAAAAAATATTTTCCTTTGTATTGAAATATAATATATCAAGCAAAAATATATTTTAAAATGTGTATTAAAATGACTTTAAAAATGATTAAAAACTAAATATAAAATTATATAAAGGTATAAACGTAGAACTATAAATATATTAAAACTTAGTATCAGTAAGGAAATTGAAAACATAAGTAACTATAATAAAATTAGTAATAATTTAAAAGTAAAACTTATTTAAATAAGGAGTTAAAATATATTAAGTATAAATTTAAAAATAGAGTTAAAATATTTCTAAAAAATAAAGAAGCATAAATTCAAAATAAGGAAGTAATTTTGAAATCATTTGGAAAATAGATTTAAAACAAGGAAGTAATTTTGAAATCATTTGAAAAGGAATTTGAAATCAGAATTTAGTACTGACCAGAGTTTTAACAATATATCTAGACACATTTACTCTATTTTTCTTGAGCTCCTAAACTCTTGAATTCTTGATACTTATGAGTCTTGAAACTTGAACTCTTCTAATTTGAAATCTTGTTTTTTTAACTATACAGACATCAATAATCATTACATGCATAGATTTCCTCTCTCTCTCTCTCTCATATATATATATATATATATATATATATATATATATAGAGAGAGAGGGAGCGGCTACTGGAACACAGAATGAGAGACACAAAAACTAGACCATAGGATTTGTTTGTATTTATGTGTGAGGTGTAATTCAGGGGGAGATCTAGTGGTTGAGATTAATTGTGTCTAAATTTGTGTCAACATTTTGTGTCTAAATAGACTTTCCCATATATATATATATATATATATGTATGTATGTATGTATGTATGTATGTATGTATGTATGTATGTATGTATATGAATTCTAGATAACAGTGTTAGTGTATATTTTATAATAATATTAATTGAAATAAGGTTGAAACAAGGTTGTTGTCATCAAAATAATCACCATCAACATCTCAGTCTCTAACAATCTCCCCTTTTTTCATGATGACAACCTTGGTTATAAAATGTTCACACCTGATCATTTCTGATGACTTGATTTTCTGGTTACTCCTCCTTACTCTATTATCTTTCTTATAAACTCACCCTAAAACTAAGTTATGCCCTATTTTATAATTCTTACCCTTTGTCATCAACAAAAACTATAATCGTTACCAAACTATAATACTCCCCCTTAAACTAAGGAATAATTCTAATACTTATAACTATCATATGGACACTTAGAGAACTAAATACTAGAAAACTAAGGAACTTTCATACAACCATACGAATTCTTATTATTTATGTTGTTTTACAAGCACATAAGTATATTTAACGAATATATACACGAAATTTCCAGACAATAGTGCATATAAGAATAAATGAATATACAAACTTAATTATTAATTTTTTTTCTAACAATCGAGATTTGTGAATTGGACAATTTGGGTAATGGAGACAGAATTCCCCATTTTGTTCAACCATATTCTCATCCTTACCAAAACAGACTTCACCGACACTGATTACTTGATCATCTTTGTCAATTCCTTGATTTTGATCCTCTACTTCCTCTTCTTCTTCAACCTCTTCTTCTTCCTCTTCCTCTTCCTCTTCCTCCATGGGATTATGGACTTGAATGTCGGAGGAATCATCTTCGACAGTAATTGGATTCTCTTGGTTATGCATTATATATTTCTGAAGATTCCTAATGATCTTCGCTTGCTTTTCTTGCTCTTTAGTCATCCGTAGTTGAATAAGTTGAATTTCAGTAGGCAATTGAAGGGTGTATTCCATAGATTCTTCTAGTTTGATAACCCTTGCACGCATAGAACAGTGAAATGGGGCTTAGGTAGGCCTACGAAACGAAAAGGAGTTGTTTTGGTTATTGTTTGAAGTGGAAGCCATTATTTTATAGTTTTAGATTTTTTTATTACAGGGTAAATGAGTGAGAAGAGAAGGATTTTCGAAGTCGAGAGTTTAAATAAGAGTAATAACTAACTTTGGAAGGAATTATAATTTTGAAATATTTCTGTTATATGTCGACATACAACTTTACCATTGTCGACATATGTATGTTTATTTGAATTTTTTATAATTTTCTTATACTTTATACTATATGTATACTTAACTATTTAATTATTTTACTTTATTTAGAGAACGAATTCCTAGTTCTCTACTTAATTTAGTAAATGTTGCTTCGTTTAGTAGTTTAGTTAATATATCCACAATTTGATTTTCTATGTTAATAAATTCCAGTGTAATATTTTCTTTATTTGCATTATCTCTTAGAAAATGATGTCTCATATTAATATGTTTTGTTCTGGCATGATGTATAGGATTTTTAGATAGATTTATAGCATATGTATTATCATAGTAAATTGGTAAATTTATTATATTCAAACCAAAATCTCTTATAGTTTATTGCATATATATTACTTAAGAACAAGCCAAAGTAGTCGCTTCAGTTGTTGACAAGGAAATAGCATTTTGCTTTTTACTAAACTATAAAACCAGGGAATGACCCAAAAAGTGACAAGTTTCACTTGTGCTTCTTCGGTCTGATTTACAACCAGCATAGTTGGCATCACAATACGAAGTTAAATTGAATGAATCATTTTTAGGATAGAATAAACCAAAGTCTAATGTATGTTTAACATATCGTAGAATACGTTTTATGAAAGTTAAGCGAGCTTCCTTAGGTTGTAACTGATATCTAGCGCAAAGATAAACAATATGCGTTATGTCTGGTCTACTCGCAGTTATATATAATAAGGATCCTATCATTCCTCCATATAGTTTCTGATCTACGTCTTTTGAAGAATCGTCTTTACTTAAGGCTTCAATGGTTTCCATATGAGTGGGTTTTCCTTTATTACTAGCCACATTAAATTTATTAATTAAATCTCTAGCATATTTTTCTTGATTAATAAAAATTCCTTTGTCTAATTGTCTAATTTGTAAACCTAAGAAGAAGGTAAGTTCTCCCATATCACTCATTTCAAATTATTTTGTCATGGTCTTTGAGTATCCTTGATATATTATTAGTTGATCCAAAAAAATTATCGTCCACATAGTTTTTATTAATTGAATATCATTTTTATTTCTTTTAATCAATAGTGTATTATCTACCTTACAAATTTCAAAGTTTAATTGTAATTAATATGTTCTTAATCGATCATACTAAGCTCTAAGAGCTTGTTTTAAACCATACAAGGCTTTCATTAACTTATAAACATGAATAGGAAATTTTCATCCTCGAATAATGGGGTTTATTCAATGTAAATGTCTTCATTAACGAATTCATTTAGAAAGGCATTTTTTCATCCGTTTGAAAGAATATGAAATTATTATGATTAGCGTAAGCACATAAAATTCTAATGGCTTCTAGCTTGCTACAGGGGCAAAGGTTTTGCCATAATCTATTCCTTCTTCTTGACAATATCCTTGAGCGACTAATCGTGCTTTATTCCTAACGACCTCACCAAGTTCGTTCATTTTATTTTATACACTCATTTAATTTTTGTTATAGTTTTATCCTCTGGTCTAGGAACAAGTTTCCATACGTCATTTCTGGTGAACTGACCCAATTCCTTTTGCATAGCAAGTATGAATCATCATATAGTGCTTCCTTTGGATTTTTAGGTTCAATAGTTGATATAAATGTTGTATTACTCATATTGTTTAATTGATTTCTTGTTCTAACTACAGATTCAACATTTCTTAGTACATTTTCTACTAGATGGTCTCTTTAAAGTTAGTTCTTTTATTAGGTTGATAAATTTCATTGTTCATTTCATTTGATTCATCATTAATAACAAATTTCACCTTCATTTTGATTTAAATATTTATAATTTTCATTAACTAATACATTTAAAGTTTCTTCAATAGTATTAGTTTTTAAACTGTAAATTCTATATCCTTTACTTCTATTTGAATATCCAACAAATATTCCATTATCTTATTTTAGATCAAATTTATCTAGATTTTCTTTAGTATTTAAAATAAAGCATTTACTCTCAAAAATTCTAAAATAAGATACCTTCGGTTTCTTTCTATACAAAAGTTCATATAGCATTTTGTTAGTTAATGGTCTAATTAAAATTCTATTAAAAATATAACAATCTATAGCGAGTACTTCAGACCAAAAAATCTTTGGTAAACTACCATCAGATAACATAGTTCTCGTAGACTCTTGGATTGTCCTATTTTTATGCTCAACTACTCCGTTTTGTTGAGGAGATCTTGGAAAAGAGAAATTATTAGTAATTGCCTTTTTATTACAAAATTTCTTAAAAAAATCATTTTCAAATTCTCCACCATTATCACTACGTATAGTTTAATTTTTAATGATAATAGATTTTGAATTATCTTGGGAATGGTTTTAAATAATTCAAAAGCATCACTTTTATGTTTAAGAAACAACGTTCAAGTAAATCTAGAAAAATCATTGATAATTGCGAAAACGTATCTGCTATGGTTTATTGATTGTATTTGAGATGGACCAAATAAATCCATATAAAGTAATTCTAATGGAATTGAAGTAGCAATCTCATCTTTTGACTTGAATGAACTTTTCCTCACATTCCTTAATTAGCAAGCGTCATATAAATTGTCTAATTTAAAATTCATTTTTGGTAAACCTTTAACTAAATCTAATTTAGAGATTTTAGATAGATGGTTAAAGTTCAAATGACCAAATCTCTTATGCCAAATCCAAGGATCACTTGTGTGACGGCCCGCCCCGCACCAGCCTGCATTTCCTCCGAAGGTGCACTGTACACATGCCCGACTAGCACGGAACTGTCGCCAAAGAAAGGAAAGAAGAGAATGAACTAACAAGGAACCTGTAGAATGTCTCACAACGCATGGACATAAAACAGGCGAGACGGTGCATAAGCTGAAAACTAAACCAACATAGCAGCGGAAATCCAAATACAGCTTATGATCCAACATCATTATTACAACTTTAAACTATCTCTAAAGCAAAAGAAAGCGAGTATCTATATGTATCATACGTGGAAGCCTCTTGCTCGTCTCCGGATCAGCTACTCGTGCATACCACCTAACCTGTATCTAGTCTGCTCGTGTGAGCACCCAGAGTAATAAGAAGAGACATAAAACTTTGGGTCAGACAAAAATTCTGGTATGAGCGATAAGCAGCTAAATGGAAGAATAACAGGTATACTAAACCATACCTGAACCTGGACCTGCAACCAAAGAGTTAGCACTACATACCGTACAATACTCTAAGGTGCCACTAAACAGATGGTATAAAGAATACGGAGGTGGGGGTGTGCATGTCATAATGATGGCAAACAAAACAAGCATATCAACCATCCTCACATCTCTCGCTCGGTGCGTAAAGCATACGACGTCCACCACTGTCAATCACTAGACCCATCGAAGTAGTGACGGAGTTCGACTTGTACAACTACTGCTACCACCAAGCTTACCTCATGGATTCATGACCAAATCTTTACAAATGACCCCACTTCATTGGTCTATAGCCCTTTTAGTCGTACCTAGGCCACTGTGGCCCTGAATCCGTTCACGTACCCCCTACACATAGTGATCCAAAGTTATAGACATCGACCACCCCTTAGCACACGTCCCGCAGCAAAGCCCAATCATGAAGTTCACTCATTGGTTCCCACCTGGATCCTGAGTCATAACTACTTATTTGGATTACCTTTGCATCTCAGGTTTTGGTCACCATCTCCGAATCGGTCTTCATTCAGTTCATGATCATCATCTAGGCTCGGGTTCATATCGGTTCGTAGCACCCTCTCCAGATCGGTTCGGATCGTAGTGATCTTCCTCTAGCGGTTCGGATCGGGGTGACCTTCCTCCAGCGGTTCAGATCGGGGTCCATACCTCCTGGCTTCGTGGAAAACTCCTCTGGTTCGGTCCTTCTTCCCAAGCACTCCGGATCGGGTCGGGTCTCTCAAGCTTCTCAATGGTGCATCGGTTTGGGTCGGAGTGCACATGAGAGGCGGATCGGGTCGTGGGTTCGTGTCCATATCGTCTCGTGGATACAACAGCTTGGAGGGGCGGTTCGGTTCGCGGAGAGGTCTCCTGGTCAGTTCGGTTCGGGCTTCTTCCTCCGATCCGACCCGGATCGGCCAAATTCCTGCACTTTTTTCCAGCCACTGTTTACGCCATTCGACGGCGTTTTTCGACCAATCTAACTATTCTAAACAATCACAATTCACACCAAACAGTCATAGGAACATATAACATCAACCACAAACATCAAAACAATAACTTGAAATGTTAAAATAGATCAAACATAGCCGAAACCCCATATTTTCCCTTAAGCATGTTTAGGCAAAACTAATGATATGATTAGCAAAACTTAACCAAACTAACCAAATTTTCTAACAGAGGCCTAAAACATTATTTTCGAATTTATAAATATTTTTCCAAAATTTTATCATGTCTAATTTCGTTAATCTTCACTAATTACCCTTAATCAACCATAATTAGTGCAAAACTATGCAAATCACTCACCTTAGCCACAAATAAAACCTTTAGAAATGAAACTCTACTGTTTGGGTGCGAATACCAATGCAACACAACAGCTCTACCTCGATTCTTGTGCTAATCCGCCTTGATTTGATGTTGCTAAGCTTAATTCTTGATTAGAAAGTGATTTGGAGGTGTTTTAGAGGTTGGAGGCCAATGCTAGGGTTTCTAAGAGGTAGGTGGCGGCTAGAAAACTGAAATAAAATGAAAATCTAACTCATTTCAGCCTCCCCATAACCCTAATCCCGAAATGGGTTATGGGCCCATTTACTAATCACCCTATTTGGCCCGGTTAAGCAGTTTTTTACCTTCCAAACCTTATTTCAGCCATATCTCCCAAACGGTAAGTCCGTTTTTCACATGTGACCACTCTACAGAAAGGTAAACAATCATCCGAAGCCAATGTAAGTGGTTTTAGGTCAAAACTCCTTTCCAATCAAAAGTTATGGCCAAAACAAGATCAGCTAGGGGCAAAACAGTCATTTAAAGATCGGCAAAAATGATGAACATGGGAAATGACCCCACTAGTCGCCTCCCAAAGCTACATGACCATACGACTTCGTATGTGAAAGAAATAAATGTTCTACGATCCTATGATGCGTAGAATGCGGGTCGTTACACTCTCCTCCCCTTAAGAAATTCGTGCCCGAAATTCCTTAACCCAAAACATACAAAGGATCTTGCATGCCTACTAATCATATGCAACAATCAAACATGCAAAACAAACAAACAAGCCTATCCTAGCATGCAGAAAGACTAAATCGAAGGTAAAATCTTACCAGACGAAGAGTTCTGGACACGTCTTCCTAAAGCTCTCCTTTGTCTCCCAAGTACAGTCATTCTCATTCTCGCCCCACTGGACTTTAACTAGATTCACCGCTTTCCTCCGAAGTTGCTTCATATCGTTCCTAACAATACGCATAGGCTTGCGGTTCCCAACCGCCTCGGGTTCAACTTTGATATCATCCAACTGATCAGGTGAAATAGTCACATCTGGGTCGTGCATGAACTTCCTCAACTGGGAAACATGAAATACGTTGTGAACTCCTGTCATCTTCTCTGGTAATTCAACTTTGTATGCCAAATTCCCAATTTGCTCAAGAACTGGGAATGGACCAACAAATTTTGGTGCTAACTTGCCTCTCCTGCCAAATCGTATCACGCTCTTTAACGGAGAAATCTTGACAAACACCAAGTCGCCAATGGAGAACTTTAATTCTCTCCTCCTTTTATCAGCATGACTTTTCTGCCTATCTTGGGCAGCCTTCATTCGCTGTTGGATAACCTTAATCTTGTCTGAGGTTTCTCTTATCACATCGGGTCCAGGTACAAACTTCTCACCAGTTTCTACCCAACATGACGGTGAGTTGCACGGTCTTCCGTACAAAGCTTCAAATGGATCCATGCCAATACTGGATTGATAAATATTATTATATGCAAACTCTACTAGATGCAAATGGTCATCGCATGATCGACCGAAATCCAATACACAAGCTCTTAAGAGATCTTCTAACACTCGATTCACCCTCTCTATCTGTCCGTCGGTTTGAGGATGATATGCGGTACTAAGATGTAGTTCTGATCCTAACGCCTCTTGTAAGTTCTTCCAAAATCCACTAGTGAACAACGGATCTCGGTCACTCATAATGCCTTTGGGTATTCCATGAAATCTCACTACCCACTTTATATATAGTTCTGCTAACTTAGCTGCCGTCCTGTTTGACTTGACGGGTATAAACCTTGCACTCTTAGTCAATCGGTCCACAATCACCCAAATGCTATCATGGCCCGATCTAGTCCTTGGTAACCCATCAATGATATCCATTGACACTTGTTCCCATTTCCATTCTGGAATTTCTAATGGTTGTAGCAAACCACTAGGCTTCTTCTGCTCAACTTTAACTAGCTGGCAATTCATGCATTTGGATATAAATTTCCCAACGTCTCTTTTCATCCCTTCCCAGTAGTAGGTCTGCTTCTTGTCTCGGTACATCTTGTTACCATCGGGATGTATAGTCAGTTTTGAGTGATGACATTCTCTAAGCACTTCATCTCTCAATCCATTGACATTGGGTACAACTAGTCTTCCATTCTTTCTAAGTCATCCATCTCAATCAAGCCCATATTTGTTCATCTCTTTGTCGATTCCCATCTCTAACTTTGAGATTATTTCCAATAGGTTAGGATCGTCCCTCTGACTAGAACCAATCCGCTCAATCAAAGTGGGTCTGATCGTCAAACTTGCTAACATTTCTGGATCCAATTCGCACTTTGGTCTGAAATCATACCCAGCGATGTACTCCAGTTGCTTCCATTCAAGAAACATAGCCCCTAAACTGGAATGTCTTCTACTCAATGCATCAGCCACCGCATTGCCCTTTCCTGGTGTATATGCGATGTTGAAATCATAGGAAGCCAAGAATTCTAACCATCTTTGCTGTCGGAGATTTAAATCCTTTTGAGAGAAAAGATACTTTAACGATTTATGATCGGTAAACAACTCGAATCTTTCTCCCAAGAGATGATGTCTCCACATCTTCAATGCAAACACGATCGCTGCCAATTCAAAATCATGGGTAGGGTATCTTTTCTCATGCGGTTTCAGTTGCCGACTTGCATAAGCTACAACCCTACCTCCGTGCATCAATACAGCACCTAGCCCTGTGCCACATGCATCCGAATATACCGTCATCTCTTCATTCCCCTTAGGAATGACTAACACTGGTGCACATGTCAAATTTTCCTTTAGACTCTTGAATGCATTCTCGCACCTTTCGTCCCAGACGAAGGCTAGATTCTTCTTGGTCAACTGAGTCAACGGTGCTGCTATCTTGGAGAAGTCTTGGATAAACTTACGATAATATCCAGCTAATCCCAAGAAACTTCTTATGTCTGTTGCATTCTTGGGCGTAGACCAATCTTGCACCGTAGCTACCTTCGTAGGATCCATGGCAATACCATTCTCTGAAACAACATGGCCCAAGAATCTCACTTCCCTCCTCCAGAAGTGACACTTAGAAAACTTTGCTTTCAATTGGTGTTTTCTCAACACCTCCATCACTATTCTTAAATGTTCCTTGTGTTCTTCCTCTGTCCTCGAATAGACCAAAATATCATCCACGAACACAAGGACAAACTTATTCAACTGATCTTTGAATACCCTATTCATAAGATCTACAAAATATGCTGGGGCATTGGTCAGCCCGAATGGCATGACCAACCAATCATAAAATCCAGACGGCGTCCGAAATGCCGTTTTAGCTATACTCTCAGCTTCCACTCTAAGCTGATGAAAACCTGTCACAAGATCAAACTGACAGAATACTCCCGCGCCACTCAGTTGATCAAACAAATCATCTATCCACGGTAGAGGATACTTGTTCTTCCTCGTCACTTTATTCAACTCGCGGTAGTCTACACACAAACGAAGGGAACCATCCGCCTTGGTAGCAAACACAACTGGTGCTCCCCATTTAGAAACACTCCTTCTGATAAATCCCTTCTTCAAAAGATCGCTGACTTGCACCCCGAGCTCTCGCTGCTCCCTTGGTGTCATACGACGAAGTGGCATCACTATAGGTCTGGCATCTTTCACTAAATCAATACGGAACTCAATCTCTCGGTGTGGTGGAAGCCCAATCACTTCCTCAAAAACGTCCGGATAGTGGCCAACCATGGGCAAACCTGACAACTCACTATGCGGGATGTCGAGGGAATTTAGAAAACTAGCCATTACCCCATCACCGGGTAGACCACCAAACACTACCCTCCGCTCATCATCCGCTCTAGCTATCACCAAAAAGCCCTCACAGTCTACCACCACCCCATATCTTTGGAGCCAATCGACTCCCAAAATAATGCCAAACCCGGTAAAGCCCAAAACAAAGCAATCACAAACAAACATGCATCCATGACTCGATAAGACCACATTACGACAAATCATGCTAAGGTTAGTCGAACCACCAATCGGGTTCGTCACTACTAAAGGTCTATCGACAATTCGGACTCCAATCCCAACCTATCTACCAGGTCACTAGATATGAAAGATCTGGAAGCCCCGGTATCAAACAAAACTCTAACAGGAACATCATAAACAGAAAGCATACCTTGAATAACAACATTCTTTCCCTTCTCCGCCACAGTTGAGGCATTCGACGAAGAAGGAATAGCATTAAGGGCATATGCTTTCACCATCTGCTTTTCTTTAGGGGGTTGCGGACACTTGTCCTTGTGATGTCCCACTTGGCCACAGTTGAAGCACTTCCTATCCGCTGGCTTGGCCCAATAATTACTAGCATAATGGCCCTTCTTACCACAGCTGAAGCACTCAACGTTTTTCTTCTTCTTCTGGCCATCCTTATTCTAGTTCTGCTTCCTCTTATTCTGAGAACCATTCTTACCTCCACCGCTTGCTTGCGGTTTCGGTTCTTCTGTAGATGCAGCCTCAGTCTTCGGCTTAGGGTAAAGACTTTCTGATCTCAATGCTTTCCCCACAATCGATTCAGACGTCTCATCGATGTGGTTAATTAGCCTTTCCCCCAAGTACTGATCCAAACTAGTTATAAACTTCTCGTTCTTCTTCTCGGCAGTATCTATTAGGGATAACCTATATTTCGACAAAGTATCAAATTTTGCAATATACTCCGAGACAGCTCTGCCATTCTGCTTGAGCTCCAAGAATTTCTTAAACAACACTGACTTCTGAGCAGTTGGTATGAACTTATCGCTAAAGCGAACCTTAAACTGATCCCAAGTAATCTGATCTTCGGTAGTAGCTGCCTTTATAGCATTCCACCAATTCATTGCCCGTCCTTGCAGCTGACGGGATGTTAGCCTTCTCTTCATCTCATCCTCGATGCCCAACTCTTCGAAGATATGCTCGCAGCTATCCAACCAGTCCTGAACTTCCGTAGCCGACTCCGTTCCGTGGAACGGCTTCCCACCAAGACTAGTATAATCCTTGTTCAGCTTGGCGAAATCGGCCCTAGACGCCTGCACTATTGGACCACCACCATTACCACCATTGGGAGCTGCCCTCTGCACATCCCTAAGCATCTCCCTCATGAGGTCAGTAAACATCGTCCTCATGTCAGCAGCATTCCCGTTATTGGCTCCTCTACCGGCACCTCTTGCGTATCGGCTCATCGTTCAATCTGTAAAGAGAAAATGATTAACCATCTCCATAGTGGTGCTAGTGCAATGCGACTTCATCCTTAGCTATACTAATAGTATGTATATATAGCTTTTAAAAATCAAAATAATCACAAATACGCGCTCTTATATACGTATACTATCTCTCCCTGATGACTTCCCTAGGTTAACTACGCAATCTAGGGCTATGATTCCAAGTGTGACGGCCCGCCCCGCACCAGCCTGCATTTCCTCCGAAGGTGCACTGTACACATGCCCGACTAGCACGGAACGGTCGCCAAAGAAAGGAAAGAAGAGAATGAACTAACAAGGAACCTATAGAATGTCTCACAGCGCATGAAACAAAATATAATAATAACACAATCTTGACATAAAATAGGCAAGACAGTGCATAAGCTGAAAACTAAACCAACATAGCAGTGGAAATCCAAATACAGCTTATGATCCAACATCATTATTACAACTTTAAACTGTCTCTAAAGCAAAAGAAAGCTAAAGTAGAAGATGCACTACTACTGCCCAAGCAGTGATCTTCAACAACACAGGGAGAATATTTATATGTATTATACGTGGAAGCCTCCTGCTCATCTCCGGATCAGCTACTCGTGCATACCACCTAACTTGTCTCTAGTCTGCTCGTGTGAGCACCCAGAGTAATAAGAAGAGACATAAAACTCTGGGTCAGACAAAAAGTCTGGTATGAGCGATAAGCAGCTAAACGGAACAATAACAGGTATACTAAACCATACCTGAACCTGGACCTGCAACCAAAGAGTTAGCACTACATACTGTACAATACTCTAAGGTGCCACTAAACAGATGGTGTAAAGAATACGGGGGTAGGGGTGTGCATGTCATAATGAAGGCAAACAAATCAAGCATAGCAACCATCCTCACATCTCTCACTTAGTGCGTAAAGCATACGATGTCCACCACTGTCAATCACTAGACCCATCGAAGTAGTGACGGAGTTCGACTTGTACAACTACTGCTACCACCAAGCTTACCTCATGGAGTCATGACCAAATCTTTACAAATGACCCCGCTTCATTGGTCTATAGCCCTTTTAGTCGTACCTAGGCCACTGTGGCCCTGAATCCGTTCACGTACCCCCTACACATAGTGATCCAAAGTTATAGACATCGACAACCCCTTAGCACACGTCCCGCAGCAAAGCCCAATCATGAAGTTCACTCATTGGTTCCCATCTGGATCCTGAGTCAAAACTACTTATTTGGACTACCTTTGCATCTTGGGTTTTGGTCACCATCTCCGGATCGGTCTTCATTCAAGTTCGTGATCATCATCTAGGCTCGGGTTCATATCGGTTCGTAGCACCCTCTCCAGATCGGTTCGGATTGTAGTGATCTTCCTCCAATTGTTCGGATCGGGGTGACCTTCCTCCAGCGGTTCGGATCGGGGTCCACACCTCCTGGCTTCGTGGAAAACTCCTCTGGTTCGGTCCTTCTTCCCAAGCACTCCAGATCGGGTCGGGTCTCTCAAGCTTCTCCATGATGCATCGGTTCGGGTCGGAGTGGCACACGAGAGGCAGATCGGGTCGTGGGTTCGGGTCCAGATCGTCTCGTGGATACAACAGCTTGAAGGGACGGTTCGGTTCGCGGAGAGGTCTCCTGGTCGGTTCGGCTCGGGCTCCTTCCTCCGATCCTATCTGGATCGGCCAAATTCCTGCACTTTTTTCCAACGACTGTTTACGCCATTCGACAGCGTTTTTCGACCAATCTAACTATTCTAAACAATCACAATTCATACCAAACAGTCATAGGAACATATAACATCAACCACAAACATCAAAACAATAACTTGATATGTTAAAATAGATCAAACATAGCTGAAACCCCATATTTTCCCTTAAGCATGATTAAGCAAAACTAATGATATGATTAGCAAAACTTAACCGAACTAACCAAATTTTCTAACAGAGGCCTAAAACATTATTTTTGAATTTATAAATATTTTTCCAAAATTTTATCATGTCTAATTTCGTTAATCTTCACTAATTACCCTTAATCAACCGTAATTAGTGCAAAACTATGCAAATCACTCACCTTAGCCACAAATAAAACCTTTAGAAATGAAACTCTACTGTTTGGGCGCGAATACCAATGCAACACAGCAGCTCTACCTCGATTCTTGTGCTAATCCACCTTGATTTGATGTTGCTAAGCTTAATCCTTGATTAGAAAGTGATTTGGAGGTGTTTTAGAGGTTGGAGGCCATTGCTAGGGTTTCTAAGAGGTAGGTGGTGGCTAGAAAACTGAAATAAAATGAAAATCTAACTCATTTCAGCCTCCCCATAACCTTAATCCCGAAATGCGTTATGGGCCCATTTACTAATCACCCTATTTGGCCCGGTTAAGCAGTTTTTTACCTTCCAAACCTTATTTCAGCCATATCTCCCAAACGGTAAGTCCGTTTTTCACATGTGACGACTCTACGAAAAGGTAAATAATCATCCGAAGCTAATAGAAGTGGTTTCAGGTCAAAACTCCTTTCCAATCAAAAGTTATGGTCAAAACAAGATCATCTAGGGGCAAAACAGTCATTTAAAGATCGGCAAAAATGATGAACATGGGAAATGACCCCACTAGTCGCCTCCCAAAGCTACATGACCATACGACTTCGTATGTGAAAGAAATAAATGTCCTACGATCCTACGATGCGTAGAATGCCGGTCGTTACTACTTGTATTGGCCAAAAAACACAAATTATATTTTGAAATTTTCATACTTAAGATATAAATATTTTTCTTTTCAACTCGTTCAAAAAATATATTTGAATTATTATCTTTTATAATGCACTTATCTTTTTTAAACTTAATTTTATAGCCTTTATCACATAATTGACTTATACTAAGTAGGTTATGTTTTAAACTCCTAACTAGTAAAACATCATAAATAGTAGGATTTTTAGAATTACCAACATTGCCAATGTCAGTCACATATCCTTTCGAGCTATCACCAAAATTGACCATTCCACCATCTTCATAGACTATATTATTTAGTAATTCCGGATTTTTCGTTATATGCCTCGAACAACCACTATCTAGTATCCATTTATCTCTTTTGATTTGTACAAATTGACCATCAAATTTTGAATCATCGACAGCCATGCAACACCTCTGTTCCTGTACAACACATCGATTCAGTAGACAACTTAACTTTTCAATACAATCAAATGCAGACTTATCAAACAATGATGAAATGCATACTTTTGAACTAGTGTTATCAAAATCTTCAAAAATTGCCATTTAAATTTTTTCAAAATTTAGATTATGAAAACTTTGAAAATCAATGCTTTGATACCAATTGCAGGGGATGCAGATTAAGGGTTTTAAGGAAAATTAAACACTGGAAGGGGGAAAAATAATGTTTTTTAGATTTTTGTAAATTTTTTGAATTCTTTTGGAATTTAAACATAATGCTATGTAAATAACAGATATAAAAAAATCACAGAATAAAAACAGATGCAGAAAATAAAGTAAAAGCAATAAAAGGAAAGTGCACACTAGGATTTTATAGTGGTTCGGGACTCCCTTACATCCAGTCCCACACAACGTTGGTTTGATAGGGATTTTTATTCAACAAATCAAATTACAAGCTTGATTTCAGGGCTACAAGGGCACATCCCAACTGATTCTAAGTACAGTGAGACTTAGTTGATTTCCGGGCCACAACTTTACATCCAATCGATTTCCGGGACACAATCGCACCTGGTCACTTTATACGAGACGTGACCACACCTTCCTCTATTAGTTTTTGTAGTATTGACTCGATAGAACTTGATCTTGGGATCTTTGATTACAAAAAACCTATAACTCTTGAGTAGCATTTAAATTCGGAGAGAGTTTGATTTAGAATTGAAAGAGAAGAAGAAAGATATGATTTCTATTGAAATCTCATAGTATAAGTGTAGAAAGTTAAGAATTTAAGAATAGTAATGGTGGAATATTTAGAGAGGAAGAAGGATATGAAAAGTGATTAACAAATTCAAATTCTGGAAGGTACTTATAGTTTTCCAACAACCATGTCTTCTCAGAAAAGATTTGATTCAAAAGACATAACTTTTCAAAATAAAAAAACCAATTAACAGCTCCTATGCCGACATGCATAAAGTGCTATGTTAACGTCCCTTTGAAAAAATCCAAAAAGTAAAACTGTTAACTAAATCAATGTTTAAATAAATTATAGAAATTCCAAGTTAAAACAAATTGTCTTCCTTTGTATTGAAATAGAGTATACTAAGAAAAAATATATTTTAAAACATATATTAAAATGACTTTAAAAATGATTAAAAACTAAATGTAAAATGATGTAAAAGTATAAAAATAAAACTAAAAATATATTAAAACTTAGTATCAACATGGAAACTGAAAATATAAGTAACTATAATAAAATTTAGTAATAATTTTATAAGTAAAAATTATTTAAATTAGGAGTTAAAATATATTAAGTATAAATTTAAAAACAAAAGCTGAAATAAATTTCAGGAGTTAAAATAGTTCTAAAAAATAAAGAAGTATAAATTGAAAATAAGGAAGTAATTTTGAAATCATTTGAAAAATAATTTTAAAACAAGGAAGTAATTTTGAAATCATTTGAGAGGAATTTGAAATCAAAATTAAGTCTGAAATCAGAATTTAGTGCTAACCAGAGTTTTAACAATATATCTAGACACATTTACTCTATTTTTCTTGAGCTCTTTAATTCTTGATACTCATGAGTCTTGAAACTAGAATTCTTCTACTTTGAAGTCTTGATATTTAAACTGTATGGTTTTAATAATCATTACCAGCATAGATTTCTTGTATATATATATATATATTATAGATAATAGTGTTAGTATATGTTTTAAAATAATAATAATGAAACAAGGTTGTTGTCATCAAAATCATCATCATCAACATCTCAGTCTCTAATATATATTTACACACACACCCTTGAGCTAAAACACAACTTTGACGGTGTTTAAATTTCAAGATGATTATATTCCTAAATAGTTGATCTCAATAGCATATTGATCATATCTACAATGTTTCTTCTCATTTTGGAAAAACTGACATACATAGATGGAAGCACACTATAGTTACTCTTTTTTTTGCATTTGTTCAGGAGGGAAACCGACTGGAATCGTAAAACCCTCCCTAGTGCACCTAGCCTGGTCCGCGAGTACCACATAAGTGGCGATCTGAGCAATGCACATGGTAAGCTCTTAGCATGTTATACTGAGTTTCAAACCCCATCAAATATCACCATGACGCAAAGTCCTTAACCACAGAGCTATTGCTGCGGACATGCATGTACATGCATATACAAACTGTTAACGATATTTTTTGTCAACACCGGAGATAGGTCTAAGGAAATGAACCTAAGGGGAAAATGAGAATATTTAGTTCCTATAAACTTAATTTAAATCACCGTTTCCTAGATATCAAGGTCTTAAGACCAAAGATTAGTTATTCTTCCCTCAAGGGATGAGTATCACACTTACGAGTAACAACTAATAGTTACCATGGGATAAGGGCTCCCTAAGCACAACACAAGGTAGAAAGCTAACGGCTTGTAAAAGGGGTTATTTTCAATAATCCTAAGGAAGGGTTAGAACTTGGGCGAGATACCTTTGTCGTGTAGAGAGCATAAGGCAGTATGTAAAGGAAGTAGGTAAACAACTCATAGAAATTAAGCTAAGTGTCGATTCACTCTTTATTGCTCATTAGCTTGAGTACATAAGTGTTTACAAATGAAATCCTCAAATTAATTTAGAAATTAGGATTTACTCTATAAAAAAGAGTAATAGACTAGGGAATGAGAAATCGGCCCCGAAAATGTGACCCCTACGATCTTATATATGTAGGTAATGCGGAATGGATCGTTGAGGAAAAATAAACACTAAAGGGGGGTGAATAGTGTTTGTGAGAATTTAAACAAAATCTAAAACTTATGTGAACTACGGGATGAATCAACCACCACAAACACAATCACAGACACAGATTCAAACACATATGTAAAATAAACAGAAATAAAGATGCAGAAAAGCAAAGAACACACCGGATTTTATACTGGTTCGGATTGCTCCTACGTCCAGTCCCGCACAATGCTAGATTGTGCAGAGTTTTATTACTATATCAATAGTCAAGTACACCATCCTTGATTTCATGGCTACAAGGGATACCACCGATTTCTACTTCCCTAATTTCTCAACTACAAGGAAACACTGATTCCTACTTCCTTGATTTCTCGGCTACAAGGATACCACTGATTCCTCTTTTACTCAACCCAAACAACTTTTACTCATCCCAAACAATTACAAACAGTCTTAGAACTCTTTAATAGCACTTGATTCAGAGAGAGATGAGAAGAGAGAGTAGAGAGAAGAAGTTTGATCAAAACAGAATTGAATTCAGTAGAGTATAAGTGTAGAAATCATAAAAATGATTAAGAATGATTATATAATGAAAGAGGATGAAAGTGGAGAAGAAGATTAGTACAAAAATTCGGTTTTAACCCCTTTTTATAGTGTGTGAAAGGTTGCAACGTTTCTGAATCGTTTTAAATAGTGAAAAGACACTTCTTTTCAAAATTGAAAAAGTGACAGTTATATGTCTACCTGGTGTTTTTGTTATGTCGACACACCCTAGTGTATTTTTGATTTTAAAACATTTTTCAAGTGTTTTGATATAAATATAATTCTAGAATAAAAATACAGTATTGTAAATTAAAATTATAAAGTAGAAAAGCGTATGAAAACATAAACTTAAACTATATAAACATATTTATAAAATTATAAGGTTTTAAACTATATAAAGTAAAAAATATAAATATATAAAACTTAGGTTTGAAAAACAAAGATAAATACAAAGAAAATAGAAAAAATAGAATTGAGAGAATTAAGGATAGAAAATAGAATTTGAACATTGAACCTAGAGTGCTATTTAGAGTCTTACATAATCTAGACTCTATAACTATATTAACCTTTAACTCTTGAACTCTTGAATACCCATGAGTCTTGATACTTCTCTGGATTATTGTTATCTATTATCTTTAAACTGTACAGTCTTCAATAATATTTCATGTATATTAATTCCTGCATATGTGTGTATATATATATTATACAAAAAGTATTAGTATATATTTTATAATCAATGATAATTGAAATTAGGTTGTTGTCATCAAAACTTCATTCCCCAACAATCTCCCCCTTTTTCATGATGACAACCTTAGTTTGTAAAATGTCATACCTGTATATACCTGTTGATGATGATCCTTCTAATACGCCCCCTGTCTGTAAGAATCCTATAAATTATGTCTATATTTTATAATTTCTCCCCCTTTGGCATTATCAAAAAGAAATTCTAAAGGTACTCCCCCTAAATCCTGTAACTATCTAAAGTAAAGTACTCCCCCTTAATTCTAAGTTAATATATATCATAAAATACTCCCCCTAAATTGTAACAACCCGGAAAATTAGAACCAATTTAAAATTTTTATTTTAGCAATTTTAATGAATGTTGAATATTTAAAATGATTTATTTTAAATAATTACGACTAGAAATTTATTTTAAATCGAAGTTAGAATATAAATATTTATTTTAATTATAAAAGGAATTGAAAATGGCGTTGTAGTTTCAAAATTCGATTTCGAATTTCAAACGAATGTACAGGATTCAAATAAACCGGATTTTAGTGAAACCAGAAATATTTGAATCTGTTTGAGAATATCTTTCCAACGAATCTGAAAAATCCAAATTCAAATTATTGCTTGATTCCAAAATTCATAATTTTTGGAGTCAATATGTGAGCGTGGTGAATTTAAACGTGTTTGGTCATTTCAATTTGAATTTAATCAAATGAAAAATGACCATTTTTCAAACGGTCACCAAATTCGACAAAATTAATTTTGTTAGGATCGTATCATCAAAACATAGCCAGATTTATTTTTCTGGAATTTTGGAGTCTGTATGTGGCCCCAGTAAATTAAAATGCATGTTAGAATTTAAAATATAATGATTTATATTTTAAATTTAGTGTAAACTGATCGTAACTGTTGAATCAGCTTGCGGGACATATCCCATTGTGTCCAGAATGGGGGTAATTAGCTAGGGACGTCAGGCGGTGGGTTCGATTTGGAGGTCGTATGGTAAGTGTGTATATATGTTTTCAAAACCCTCATTTTTAAAAAGGAAAAAAAAACCTAAATCAGAAAAACCGCCGCTACCCCAATATCCCCCAAATCCATCTCATTCATCGCCGCCGGAGCCACCCAACACCGCCGCACCGGTCGCGCCACCCCTCCCCAGATGCGCCTCCTCCTCCCCTTCACCGCTAACCACCCCATATCCTCCTCTGACCTCCTCTTCTCTCTCCTCTTCTGAGTTAAATCCCTTTGCCCAAATCAAGACGCCACAGCCCAAGTCCAGCCACCAACCACCTGGTCGCACCCCCAGCACCACTCCCCGACCCCTGCGCCACCCCCACAGCCACCAACCCCGACCGTAAGCCCCACTTCCGTTAAAAATTCGATTTTTAAACATTTTCCAGTTTGGTAAAACAATCCCCGACCTGTTTCAGCCCTTCCCCGAGCCTCCTCTTTGTCGCTGTGAAGCACCGCTCGAGTCTTCTTGGATTTGTGATGCTTCGATGTGGGATTCAGCGATCGAAACCTTAGAAAATATGTAAGTATTCTAATGTTAATTCATTTATAAAAATATGATCTCTATGTTAGATGAAGATAAGATTTTAATAGTATAAAAATACGACCTTTTATATGTATGAAACAATATAAAGATTTGATTTTTAGAAATATAAAGATACGATTTTTTATAAGGAAGTAGTGAAATAAAAATTCTATTTTTATATGATGAGATTTGAAATAAAAATATGATTTTTATTCTAGGAACATCGAATTAAAAATATTATCTTTATAATGTAAACATCGTGTTAAAGATGTGATTTTTACACATATAGTAGCGTTGTTAAAAATATGATTTTTAATATAAACCGCGTGAACAGATGGCGATGAAACTGACTGGAAGCAAAACGGAATCCAGACCGTTCAGAAATAAAGAATGGAGGAGTGGAACCCACGGTGAGAACTCCTCACTATCATTTTCTTTATACAGTTATTTATTTTATAACTGCATATATGAACTGCTTCAGGTCGTCCATAGACCATGGACAACTTGTTTGGTTATGTGTTTGGATTGATTTGTTTATGTGAATTTGGTTTGTGATGTGGAATGGAAAATAAAATATTCATGTGTTTTATAAAATATTTTATCGTTAAAAATATATTTTTTAATGTATAATGAATAAAACAAATATTCATTTACAAATCGGATGATTTGTTTATGTACACTTATTTATCTGATATAGATTGGGATGATAAATTTTACACATCGCCCAACTGCACAAATAATAAACAGTATTTGTTGTTTGAAAACCCCACACGGGTATTGGGATAATATTTGACATACACTGATCCTAATAATTAATGGTATGTCAATCGATGGGTTGACAGACTGTATAAGCGTTATTTATTTATTTTAATGCTTATACAGTTGTAGAATGCACTCTGTATGTTATATGAATTTTTAATGACTGTTTATCATTATTGTGGTATACATGTGATGTTGACATCCATATAAATAAAATTATATGGTAAGTGATTGAGTCTGACTCCAGTTCAGAATTAACGAATATTTTAAAATAATATTCCGTGAATATTGAAATGTGAAGTCGTATTAAGTAGTTAAATGCCACTTTAACACGATCGGGAATATTGTCGATTTTATTCATTTTATAATGAATATTGAAAAGTGATTTCAAAATCTGATATTTTGAAAATATTATCATTTTAATATTGAAATGATATGGAAAATTAAATTTTGATTTGAATTTGAAAATTGAATTGAATTGAAATGGAATTGAAATAGAATGGAATTGAAATTGTTTTAAAATCAATTTAAAACGAAGTTATAAAGAATATTCAATTTTGATTTGAATTTGAATTGAAATCGTATTTTAAAACGAATTTAATGCGATTTATAAAATACATTTTAAATGGAAATCGATGAAATATATATCATATATATTATATATATATTTAATTGCCCGAAATGAACGCGCTGCGCCGCGGCAGTTCTCGAATTTCGACCATTGGCTTCGAATGGACATTATGGGAGATCCGACCGTCGGATTCTCCTAAAACCGGAACCATTGGGTTCGTATCGAAAAGAGATTTCCAATGAATATAAGAGATTTGAAATCTAAGGGATGGAATTGGAATTATGTCCAAATCAAATTTGGAAAAGGTCGCTGTAAGTGCAGTTCGATGACCGTTTATGGAAATCGACTGTACGGGCCTTGATAAAATTATTAAAAATATCAATAATTTGTGTAAAATCATAATAAATGATTTGGAAAGAATTGGAATGAAAAATTCCATAATTGATAAAGATAAAATTTTATCGAAATGAACTAGTTATTAGCTAGAATATTAATTTATATATTTTTAAATAAATAAACTGGATTTGTGAATGGTTTTAAAAATATCTGAAATTTCCAGTATATGAATTGGAATGGATTTGAATCGAAATTATCTCCGGAATATTTCGATATTGGATTCCATGATTATACAGACATTGTGGAGGAATTTGAAAGATATATATCGTTTTTCCAGTACGATATTTGTTGATTTCAGGATTTGATATTGAATATAAGTCGATATATTTTCTATTCAAAGCCTTGTATTTAATATCAAATGGGTTTTGGGTTTTTCATGAGCTATGTTTTAAATGACACTGTTCTTAAACCCAGTTGAGAAAGGATTAAATCTTTTTATTAAGATTTAATGAAGTTTACCAATTAATTAACATTTAATTGGAATTAGATTTAATGTGATTTTGGGTTAATCGTGAACGGTGTTTTAAATAACACTTGTTCTTTAACCCGATTAACAATGGAATGAGATTTTGGGTTTATCGTGAATGGTATCTTTAATAATACTATTCTTAAACCCAATGGAGTTAAGAAAATTAGGAACCAACTGGAGATTAGCTAAGTTGAATGGTTTCCTGGGTATTGATCTGATGTTGGTTTCGGAACCCGTATTTTTCTGGATCCATCTCACATCAATAACACGTTCGAAGCAGCTCCGAAAAGCCGAAGAATAAGAAAGAAAAGGCCGAAGAAGTGGCTTTGGGATTTATACTTAGGGAATTGTTCTCTTACTAATTTACGGTTAAAGAGTGATGGAATGGGGTCTTAAGTAACACTATTATTGAACCCCGTTTGAAAAGAATAAATCTTTTAATTAGGATTTGAAGAAGAAATACCAATTAATTAACATTTAATTGGAATCGAAATGGAATGTGAATTGGGTTTATTGTGAACTGTGTTTTTAACGACATTCGTTCTTTAACCCGATTTACAATGTAATGTGATTTTGAATATATAAATCTTTTATTAAGATTTAATGGAAATTTTCCAAACTAAAGATCTCCAATTTAATATATTAAAATTAAATGGAATTCGATTCGATAATAATCGAAGTGAGCTTCTGTGGAGGAAGACTATTAATATATATGGAATTTAAAAGGCTTTGTCGTTATTCCATTTATATTATTAGTCGGATACGGAAATTGATATCGATTATATATTGATTTGTTTTTCTGTGAAAATTCCATAATTAATGGAATGTGATTTTGGGTTTGTCGCGAACTGTGTTTTAAATGACATTGGTTCTTTAATCCAGTTAAAGACAGGAGTTAATTCCCAAAATTAAATAATCATTAATATTGATTTTTAGGAAGATTAAAGCTGAGTTAAAGTTTTAATGGATCTTTAATTAGATTGGAATGAGAATGAGATAAATAAATTTATCGAATTTAGGAAATGATCGAGAATGGAGTACCACCAATTTTTCTCCAGGCGATAGTGGAATCTTTAATTAGATTTAAATGTGAAATGGTAATTAATATTCACCGATAACACCATGGTGTTAGATATGAAGTATCACTAGTTTTACTTCATGGGATGAATATGTTGGGATTGGGAAATTAAACAAATGATTACTGTAACGACCCGAATTTTTGGCGACTTTGGTTATCGACATAAACACGATGCCGACTAACCAAACATCGAAAAATCACGGTAATTAATTAAAGAAATTAGAGGGTGAGGATAGATAAGATAGAAACTTAGAACAGAAGAAGAAAAGAAGAACTTACATCATCAGAGTAGCACGAATCTCACAGCGGAACGAATAACATATAATATATAACATAACTTTGAAATATAACAGTTATGTATACAATAGCACTTATCAGAGTACAGCACTTACAACACAGCGGAAAACAATAGCTATAAAATCTTGAAGCCTCCTGCTCCAAGCTCTCCAAGTGTATCTGTAAAATCCCGACTACTTGACTGCCCGTACAAATTTAGGCACCCAAGAGTTTAAGGAAAACAAACAAATAAACTCCGGGTCAATCATGGGACTGGTATGAGTAAAACAGTTTAAATAGTTTGAACAAGTAAACGATATCTCATAAGACCACGCCGTGAAAACGGAACGGGTTTTTCCCTTATGAGAATCCAACATCTTTGACAAGCAATATCATTCTGATATTATAATAATGTCAAAGTACAAATATATATCAATCTAGCAGAAACGCTTTCATCTCACGTTCTACATATATAGTATACAATCAAAATCGCAAGCATGTATTGGATAATGGATTTCCAACTATGACAAGGTATGGAACCACCTTCTGCTAGTGTACCTCTAGAGAGGAATACACTGGGTTCAACAAGAACATCTTGCAACCCGACCACACATGACCGACCACTCATTTCGCTTGAGTGTATCGAATGTATATCACCAACGGTTGGGATCAGCAACCATTTCCCGAATGGGACAGCATCAACAATATATTTTTAGAAGTAAATGAAACTCTAGATCAGGTGATTATACACCCTAATAGGTGAGACCTACCTAGCCATGCTGCCTGCCCGATTTCTGTCATTTACCAGATGTGAGGCTAGAGGTTACGCTTTATCATCACATCAGATTCACTTTGAATGCCACATTGTCAGATCCATCGAAAATCACTAATTGACGTCTACAACAGTACATTACATGTTAGCTAAAGAAGTTTCCTTCTCCGCTTCCACTCTTGGTACGTTGAAGAAATCAATGTACGTGACCTTTCTGGAAATACTCTGTCACACATTCATTCATAAAAGTCATCCAGGTTTACATGCCACATCTTCATTCACTTAGAATGTCACATCGTCATACCCGCCAAATCACAAATTGATTTCCTCAAAAATACAACGGGTATACAGCTAAGAGAAACGAATTCCTCCGCCACCAACGTATATACGTTTGAAGAGATCAACTTACGCGATCCCTTGGATATACTCTGTCAGACCTTCGTCCATACAAGTTGTCCTAGGACTGGACAAACCGAAGGCACTATTCAGTATACCCATCTTAGTCATTGTTATCTAAGACTTATACAACTCTTTACTCCGTCTTCAATTATCTTTGGCATAAATGATTCGCAACGCTTATGCCAATACAGAGTGGTTCTTTGGATAATAATCCAACCGGTCTCTCCATATTAACAACGTTAAAATGGTCAAAACTTCAATAGTCTATGAGTTAACTATCAAAGAAAACAAGTGTGCAAACAACGATATTATTTCCAGATGGAAATTATATCGAACAAACATCATTTAACATTAATCTCTTTCGTTCATTTTACATCTCCTGTTTCCCTATATTCAACATTTGCTATTTTCTATATTTAGAAAATATACGTTATTAACACTGGAAACATTTCCATTCCTTGTTTTCTGTATTAGAAAACATTTCTGATTCTTGTTTGGAAAACATTTCCAAAACTCCTACGTTTGGATTAAGCAGATGTTTAGATAAAACATCGCTATGCCAACTCAACCATTTCCTTTAATTTCTAAATTAACTTTACCATCCTTTACTGCCGAACCTTAACCATTCCTCAGTTAAAAACGAAGCCAATCAAGTTGGGGTAGAACTACCTCTCAGACCTTAACTGAACAACACTTCTAACCTTGAAATAGGGAAAGTTCACTTTATATTTCTTTATTAACTTCCTTACTTAACCTTCCTTTCGAATAACTATATTCGATTTACTCTTTTCACTTAACTCTATTCGATTAACTCCTTTGGATTAACTCTACTTGCTTAACTCTATTTGGTTTACTCTATTTGATTTACTCTATTCACTTAACTTCTGTCGAATAAACTATATTCGATAACTCTTCTAACTCTATTCGAATAAACTATATTCGATTAACTCCTCTAACTTTATTCGAATAAACTATATTCGATTAACCCCTCTAACTCTATTCGAATAAACTATATTCGATAACTACCTTCAAATAATTAGATTTGATAACTCCTTTCGAATAATTAGATTCGATAACTCCTTTCGAATAACTAGATTCGATTAACTCACCTCGAATAACCAATATTCGATTATTCTTCTCTCGAATACACTATATTTGATAACTCTACTTCGAATAAATGATATTCGATAACCCTACTCGATTAACTCCATTTGAATAACTCTAATTAGTTAACTCTGACTCTAACTGGTCAACCCTCACTGATTAACTCTAATCGATCATTTCTAACTCTAATTGATTTCTCTTATTCGAATAACTCCTATTTGATAATGTTTATTCATTTATAAAGATTTACTTTTGGTAACGGTTCTTCATTTTATAAATGTTCTCTTTAATAACGTTACTTCACTTATACAAGTGTTGTGTACCCATTCTATTTAAAACTATCGGTGTTAAAACCAATATCTCTTATCTATATAAGTTCAGACTTATATATTCCATTTATCGAATGATAAATATTTATTTAATTTATAAACGGTTATTTATAAATTAATCCTTTCTATTTATCTGTTAAAAACAGATTTCCATTTTCTATTCATCTTCTAAATATTCCTTTGATTTAATCCTATTTATTTATCAAATAAATATTCCTTTTATTCTATTTATTCTAACAAGTAAATATCTTCTTTTAATCCTATTTATTTACCAAATAAATATCCCCTTTAATCTTTATTTATTTCCTAAATAAATAAACCCTTTTACTTTTATTTACGTTTTACCAGTATATTACTTTATATTTGCTTTCAAATATATTTCCTTTATATTTGATTTCAAATATATTCCTTTATATTTGATTTCAAATATATCACCTTTATATTTGATTAACAAATAAATTCCTTTATATTTGATTTACAAATAAATTCCTTCTATATTTGATTTACAAATATATTTCTTTTATTCAAAATACTTTTTCTTTTATAATATAAAATCCATTAATTTTATATAAATAAATTATTTTCAAAATATACTTTGAAAATCCATTTTCCACATTCTGGTATTTCTTATGGTATTTAGCACACCATATAAAAACGATAAATATCGTCCAAACACACATAATCAACGTCAGATTATATATCACAATATATAAATCACAGTAAAATAAATGTTAAGGAATCCAGTTGGATTCCTTCAACCTGTTTCCCTGCATCACAGATGTTAGACAATACGATTAACATCGATTTCACTTTGATATGAGATATTCTAATAGCAGAATCACATATAAATATTTAACGGTTTATATATATATATATATATATATACATATATATAATTTCCACTAACTGACTAGCAGTTCAATCAAACAGTCAATACACCACAATCAACAGATAATTAACAGTTCTAAGAATACGTTGTAAAAATAGAACTGTTCAAAGTTGGTGAGTTTTACTCACATTTGGACGATCATCGTCAATGACGATAACCATCGCTTGATTCAGACAATTTATTTTGCTATAAATTGTAACGGACTCCAATGGACTTCCAGTCAGTTCCAACGCGTAGTGTCTGTCCATACGATCCCAACGGATCTTGTTTCGCGGAATTCTGATCACGTATGAAGATGTTATAGCTTATACAAGTTAGTACTTATTTAAATAAATTAAAACTAAATTTAAATAAAACAACTGGGCCTCACCCTTAATACCCGGCCCATCTCCATCCATATAAACCCGTACCCGCTCCATCCATCTTCTCATATAACCGTCGTTTTCCAGGCTCCTCTATGGCCATCCACGCACAAACCCTTCACCCCAAATTACCATCAATACTCCATAATACTTCAAACAAGAATCATCTCTAAGCTCCTCACCTCAATCTCCTCTTCCTATACTAACACATCTCAACTCGACGGCTCCCAGGGGAATCCGCCTCCCTGTACTATCACGCACGCCTACGACATTGGTGCGACAAAAACATTCGTGAAATCTCCCCAAATTAACGAAATCAAAACCACTTAATCTTATAAACACATCTACACTCTCAAATTCACGAATTAACAACCCAATTTCAAGAATGCTTCAACCCTAAAACTCGCGGTTTACAGACCAGCGAACCTCGTGGACTTCGAACCACTCAAAAACCAGTTTAGATCGAAGAGCAACCTTAGGGGAGATCGTATATATAAGGGAAATGATTTATAAGATTTGTTTTGTATTTCTTTGATTTTTGAGTACTACGATTTTTGGGTTTCTAGTGACATAGTGGCGGCGGAAAATTGTCACCGAGATAAATGAAGGAGATTAGGTCCTAGTGGATGTAGTTAGGGTATTTATAGGATTTTTATCTTGATTATTATATTTATTTTTATCCTTACGCTATCTATACTTATTGTTAAAAATCCCTATGACCACACACGATACCCAAAAATCACCAAACTGGACATGCAGCTAGAGTTCGACATTACGGTCCCAACGAAACTGATTTCGTCGAATTCCGACTTCGTATGCTCACACAGCGTATTTTTAACCGTCGAAATACTAACTGTTTTTCACTCTAAAAATCCGTACGGCCACATACTGACTCTAAAAATCACCAAACTTGGAACCTAACAACTATTTGACATTGTGGATCTAACAAAATTAGTTTCGTCGAATTCCGACCTCGTTTGCAAAAGTGGCTATTTTTAAAGCTTTAAATAGCCTATTTAAATATATAAATATATTTAAATATAATTGAATTAAATATTTAAAATTAAATATTAACATCTGTATTCACGGTGGAATACCGTACAACTTCATAATATTCCTATATGGATTTACAACACGATATTACATCGTCAGAGTTATATCGATGTTCGATTTCTATTTAAATCCTTATATAAAATATAATTAAATCGTTATGGTCAGGGCGCTGCATTTCTGAGAATTTGATTTGGACATAACTCAAAATCTACACGACGAATTCCTGATTTTTCTCTTCCACTAGAAAGATATACTCCACCAGCTCCACACGTTTCTTGTTTCACAGAAATCTGATTTAAAACGAACCCTGTATACTCAGTTCAAGTTCAAATCACCAAATAACGAACTGCCGCGTCGTTTCGAGCTCTATTTTAATTATATTAAAATTATACGTTCAAACTGACGTCGATTGAATATATTCGTCAATATAATTCAACTCTAAGCTGAATTAAATCTTAGGGATGACCCAATTCACAGAATATTGTGATTCCCAATATTTTTGATTATTTCTGAATTAAATATATTACTCTATTATTTAAATTAATTAAATATTCACTTTATTTAATTAAACGGCGATTTAATTCCCTAAATCACTATTTAAATAATTAAATTAATTAATTATTCCTCGGCTAACAATGCGGGTCATTACAATTATTTCGGTGTGGTTTGCTAAACCCGACTAGTTTTGGATAAACCTTAATAAGGTTTGAATTAATATCCAAAGGAAGATTAAAGAATAAATTTAAAAGAATTTATCTTTGATAAAATTAATGGGAACCTATTCCCTAATGATATGAATATTTGAAAAAAGAATATTCTGGATTGGAATGAGGTGTATGTTGTGTCTGTGTACCACTTGTTTATAAAATACGCGAGTTATTCGGAAAAACCAGGTTTATCCCATTTTGCATAACTGATACGACGATTTGTCGAAGATGAAGACGGTGCTTGAAGACTGGAGGTCTTCTCATCGTTTGGGTGATTATCGATGTCTCTATTGGGCTGTACACCCAAGACGAGGTAATAAGTGGTGACCGTCTAGACGTACTTGGAGATCAACGGATATGCGAGGGCCTCTATCCTGTATTGGACATATGGGACGAGGAATAAGGTGCCTCCGGTTTCGTTCAGACCCAGAATGAACTTGTAAATGGACTGTGTGTCGGACATTGGATTTTGCTCTATGTTGATTTATCTCCATCTAATATACATCTGTTTGGTGGCAGAGAATTTATTCTCTTGCTTAACACCCTTCTCTGAGATGTGCAAGCTTAGAGGTTGTATATCGATAGACATTAGTCGCACAGCGTGAATTGGCTGAGTGGCAAATGATCAAGGCTTCTGTTGAAAAGCAGAGCCTTATGGTTGATGATCAAAGCATAGCTTTAATATAGTGCCGCTTTGTGTATAGCGTTAATTCGCGAGCCTCGCACCTCGGTATGAACCTGAAACGGGAGAGGATCCAGGGAAAACATGCATTTCTTTCTAGCTAGGGGTAGTGTCAGGGTTTTGCATGCCCTAACATTTTTATATTTTTACCTATGTGGTTGTTGGAATGCGATGTGCCTCGGATATATCGGTTACTACGGAGCCGATGGATATTGAGTCATCTGGCTCATTTACGCCATATAGGGCGGGGAGACATATTGTTCAGGGATTTTTAATCCACTTAAAATGTGGAATGGCCCTGCGGCTCCAAAGGGACGATGTGTTCAGTTCTTGAGGCTCGGGCTAGAGAGTCTCGAATTCGGTAATGACAATCCCTTGTCTTGGTTCACAGATGGAATCCAATTTCCAATACGACATCATGCGGTTTTAATTGTAGAACTAGTATGGTGACATAGTAGCATGGGCTGCTATGTCGTCTATGATTGATACATTTATATTTGAAGTTGATTTCTTCACTTATAGTAATAATAAAAGATTAAATTTCGCATATCAATCATTATTTGGCTATTATAAGGTAAAACTCTATCCTACGGCTTGCGTTGCATCGTGTGATGGGACCTGAGTCTTATAATAGGTTCATTTTTGTTCTTTAGCATTGCGTTGTTTGTTTATGCACTGGTATTCTGGGGGTTAGAACCTGTTCCGTGTTATACAGCGTGGTCCCTTGATTTACCTAACTTTAAAACCAAGTTAATAACCGTTTTAGTTCTCACACCAGTCACATGACTGACTTGGAGTTTATTGTTTTAACCTAAACTCTGGGTGCCCCTATTTTCCACATGGGCAGCTAATAGTTTTAGTTTTGCAGATTTATATTCACATGATCCTAGTTTACAGCTGGAATGATATTCGGAAAGCTCTGTATCTGTGTATCTTGTAACGACCCGTGTTTTTGATGGTTAAATATTTAATTTAATTTATTTAATTTAAATATTTTATTTGTAATATCGATGGAATTTAATATTTAATTCGTTATTTAAACGAAGTTCGAACGTTATATATTTATATAATTATAAATCAAGCTTGAAAATGGCATGCAGTTCGTAAATTTGAGTTTTGAACTTCAACTGAGAATACAGAATCCAATATAAGTTGGATTTCTGTGAAACAAGAAATGTTGGGATCATGTTGACGATAGTTTTCATATGAAAGAGAAAAATCCAGATTTCGTGTTATAGATTGCGAGTTACGGCTAAATGAAATTTTGGAAAAAACGCTATGGAAATCGATATCGACCTTTAAAGTGGCCGTTTTGCAAACGGACTCAGATTTCGACAAAATCAGTGTCATTGGAACCGCAACGTTAAATTATTGCATGGTGTTAAATGGCATGGCAAAACCGATGTCGTATGTGACCATGGCAGCCATAAACGCCCGTTCAATTTCTATAGCACGTATTTAAATAAATAAAAGGATATTTGGGTATAACTTGAGCAGACGATCGAATTTGGCCGCGAAACCAGTTCCGTTGAGTTCGTATCGTCGATTAGAGTCAGGATAGGTATAGAGTTTTTTATTTTTAGAGACCGGATAATTTGGTGTTAAAAAGGGTGTTATGGTACGCGGTAAAAATAGCCTACCGGGGAAACAGTCTCAGAATGCGACGAAACTGGTGTCGTTGGGTTCGTATCAACAAATTATTGTAGGATTTGAAAGTTTCAAGTTGATTCGATTTATCGGGTGATCGTGAAAAAATAAAACGCGTGTTGATTTCTGGTTTTATAAAGGAAATTTTTTCATATGACCTCGGTTTTCGACGAAACTTGCCCCATTGGGTCCGGAATACCTTTTTACATTAAGATTAGCCTTTTTATCAGAAAACAGAAATTTTATATAGTGATTATTAACATAATTTCTCATGACGAAGTTTCGCGTATTTAAAATATTATTAAATCTATCCCTAAACTTTCTTTTTGCCTTCTCTTTTGTTACGTCCCTTTTGATTCCTTTTTGTTTACTCCTTGCGTCCCAAAGCTTTGACCTTTCCTTGTGTCCCAAACTGTTGTGCCTTGCGTCCCTTTAATAACTTGTAACTTGCGTTCCTTTAACAACAAAACCATATATATATATATATTAATAAATACGATGCCTTGCTACCCACAACACCAGTTCCTTTCGTGCCAATCCATTAAAACCGTGGCCGCCAAATATAGGTATATTTTATTTTGTTTATTACCCCCACGCGACACGGCTATTCTATGACCTATACACCTAAAGCTTGCACACCACGTATTACTTCATTATAAAAAGGCGCCCCATTCTCTATCCTCGCATCAATGCAAAACCAAGTCTGTCTTCACCTAAACAAAAATCAAAACAGAGTCCTTCTTTTAAAAAAAACGAAAAAATGGACGTGGTTTCAGAACAGAATGGGAAGGGAAGAACAAGTAGGGGCGGTGGAGCATTTGTATGAAAGAGAGAACAGCAGTAGAGGGGCGGTGAAACCATGAAGAAGCTGAGGGTTTGAAACAACAAGGTGGCAAATGGGATCTGGTGGTTGAAATGAAGTTCCGAAGCTTTCATATGGATAGGAAAGCACTGTTGTGAGTGGGAAGGGCTGCTGTTGATCTCCGTTGGCGGTTGGTGTTGAAGAGGTGGCGCAGTGGGAACTATTGGCTGCGGTTTTCGTCTGTAAGCAGAATGGAGACTGGGAAGCATTCGAAAATTTGAAGGTGAAATGATGAACTGTAGCCTATTATATTAAATATGCCTTAAACATGTTTTAGTAATTGCCTAACCCTTATTATATGCCTGAACAATATATCATACATGGCGCCATGCGTTGAAACTAAGGGTTTGATATGCCTAAACCATAGTGTTCAAATATGTTTAACATATTTTTTCGTTTTGCCAAATCAAGTTTTAAAATATATATATATATACACACAAGTACAAACTGCATGCGTTGGTGGGGAGAACAAGTATGGACGGGGTATGCTGATGACCATGAATAGTAGCACACCTGGGTATAATTCTCCTAATCCACTTAGACAACATGCTTAACCTTAGTCATTATTTAAGTAAGTTTAAGTGATCAATTTATATATATTTAACATACACATATTATAAGGTCTATGACGTTGCCTATTGGGTCCTTGCGCACATGCCAAATCCTGTTTCCATGGGAATAACCAGGTCTCTAGCTAACGCAAGGAATGAGCTAATTATATATTAAGTATTTTATAATATACGTGGTCATTTTAGCTCCAACGTGAGTTACACTAAAGAGGTGGACATGCCTAATTAATAGTTGAACATGCCTATTCGGTGTATATCTCGTGACGTAAACAGGTTGTTTGCACCCAATACTGTTGTAGTTTTGCCCAATCCTACTATATTACTGACGTCCAGACTATGTGAGTAAAGCATATATTATAACGTGTTGTTTTGTGCCATGCCGAACTAATTTAGTTTATGACTAATTTAGCGTCGTTAGTGCCTAATTCTCAGTCTGAAAACTAAATGTGACCGACTGTATTTTCAATATGCCTAAATAACCCTGAGCTGGTAATTTACTAAACGTAGCCAATGCTTTTAATTTAATTACAAGTTTACGATTAATTAAATTGTCAATTAAAATTTAATAGATTTAGAAATGTGAACGTGTGTAATTTGTGTAACATTCTCGTGTGCGGACAGACTGGGATAAACCAATCAATGATGGAACTATATTGATGAGCGTAATTTTATGAAGCTGAAATAGACGGAGTCAGATCAAACTGTTTCAACATCAGCTGAAAACCCAAGGTGAGTTAAACTCACTCAGTTCTCCCCTCTTATATTTTATATAAGTCGGGTTTTATAATTGTGTGCTATGCTTATGAATGGTTTTTTTTCGTTCATTGTTGATTTTATATTCATATATTGACTGAAACAGTTAAACTAAACGTTCGTTTAATTTAATTAATCGTTATTCCTAACGATTAAATCCGATTGAGGTAACTTACCTCAGTGGTTACATTTATAACACTATAAACGTTATGATCAAATCGTTGAATGCTTGAACTGCTGTTATTATCCCAGTATTGACTGTTACAGTTATTATTAACCGATATTATTCAATATTTTATTTCATCTGTCTAGATGAAAATGAACATTGAACTGAATGATTTGAATTGTGGTAACCGCTGTTTTGCAGGGATTAACGGGTGGGATAATATTGATAACGTTTATCAATATGACTAAATTGTTTGTTGTGAAATGTGAAATCAGTGTATATTTCACAGTTTGGTACTATAGTAGCCATTTGCCTCTTTAGTACAGTCAAGAATTGATTTTTCGAAATCGATATTAAATAGATTTCGAGCGGTTCCAAAGTTATAGATATATTTTTATTGAAATGCGCTTTTTATGGTAAATATAATAGTCAAGGTGACGGTTGCAAATTTTTAAATGTATAAATTATAACCAATAAGAGATGTAAGATATTATTAAAGAAATATTTTAAACCGATATAAATTTATCGTGGTGGCTTTAAAAATGTCGAAATGATTTTGTAAAGACCTTAACGGTCGTAAAGGAAGTTTAAATAGATTTCAAAATATCGAAATGGAGTAATTGAATCATGAATATACGAGAATTTGTAAAAGAGTGCGAAGAGTAATATTTTGGTAATAACTGATCGTTTTAACAGATGGTGTTTTTAAATGGTACGAAATGTAATTAAATAACATTTCGTGAATAAGATTTACAAACCGACGGATTTGGAAATAAGTAGTGATTTAGATGAGATTTGGATTCAAATGAGATTTGAATATATAAATGGGATATGAGTTTATAAATGGATTGAGGTTGGGAATATAAGCTAAGTTAAAGATCTGGAAAACGACAACGAATATTTAGTTGTCGATAATGAACTGCAAATGAGATTTTAAATAAAGTTAAAGATGTAGAAATGAAAACAAATGTTAAGTTGTCGTAAACAAATTTACAAAAGATTTTGTAAATGGAAATTTAATGTTTTGGAAATGAATTCGAGTTAATAAAGTGAGTGGTTTGTAAATGTGTTTTGTAACATTGGTTACAAATGGGATGAACTATTTTTGGCATAAGTTTTTAAAGAATTATCATATGATTCTAGATAACAAATAAGTAGTCGAGTATTATTCAAAGAGAATGTGACCAGTAATGTTGTTACAGATGATAAGTCAAATTGTTTCGACCAATCTAAGAATTTGAAAAGTATATCAATATAACAAATGTATAAGGTATTAATATGAGATCTATAAAAGTTTTGTTTATGTGGTTTTAACAAATGGATTTGAATTGTCGAAATAATTTGTAACATTATAATAAAGAGATATTAAGGAATTTTCCTAAGGATTCTATTTATAATAGGATCGAAGCTTGGTCGAGTTTTAAGTCAGATTTTTAAAGGAACGTGTGGTTAATAAACTTCTATTTGTTCTAAAGATATGAATGTTGTTGGTCAAGGTCTGAGAGGTAAATAAAATACCCCAACTTGAACAACTCCAGGATTATTCAAGAATGATATTAGTTTATAAACGAGAGTAATTGAGGGAAACATAAGTTATGATTTCCGGAAATGATATTATAAACTGTTTTGAAAGTTTATAAGTTGAATAAAGTGAATTTAAAGAATATTCTTATTTTATAATAAGAAGTGAAAGCGATGTTTGAAATATTGGAATATTGAAGGGATATAATTAACGGACGGTTTGTTAAAGAGGTTGAATGATACTGAGTATTGAATTAGTGAATCCATTTTCTTTTATGGATGAATAGTTGTTTTATTTGATAGTTAAATAACCGACTATCAAATTTGGCCCATACGATTGTTGGTACGGAAATACCGGGATCGAATATATATTCGAAAACCATTCCGTCCAGCAAATACGAATACGTTGAAGATGTTGATTCAAGATGGAGCTATCGAAGACCGTGGATCTTCATAAGCGAAAGGATTACTTAAAATCTCTGACTTGCAAGCAGAGATAAATTGTGATTCTGTCGTGGTTGAAATCCACGGATTCGCAAGGACTTCTCGCTATTGATTCTCAGGGTGATTCCTAGAATGCAGTAGGAGGGTGCCTTCGGTTCATCCTGTTCCTGGATGACTTGTATGGATGAATGTCTGACAGAGTATTTCCAGAAAGGTCACGTACATTGATTTCTCCAACCGTACCAAGAGTGGAAGCGGAGAAGGAAACTTCTTTTAGCGAACACGTAACGTATTGTTGTGGACGTCAATTAGTGACTGTTGATGGATCTGACGATGTGGCATTTGAAGTGAATGTGATGTGTAGATAAAGCGCAGCCTCAAGCCTCATCAACCGGGGAATGACAAAAATCGGGCAGGCAGCTTGACTATGTGGGTCGCTCCCATTAGGGTGTATAATCACCTATCCAGAGAAAATCCAATTCCTTCTTTAATCTATTTCGATGATGTCCATTATCGGGAAATGGTGGTTTGAGCCCAACCGTTGGTGATATACATTCGATACACTCAAGCGAAATGAGTGGTCGGTCATGTGAGGGTCGGGTTGCAAGACGTTCTTGTTGAACCCAGTGTATTCGCCTCTAGAGATACACTAGCGGCAGGTGGTCTCATACCTTGTCAAGGTCGGAATCCAATCTCCAATAGGCGCCCGCGGTTTTGTTTGTATACTATATATGTGGAGCGTGAGATGCAAGCGTTCCGCTAGATTCTATTTACTTGTATTTAGACATTATTATAATATCAGAAAAGATATTGGTTTCAAAACTGTTTTGGGTTATCGTAAGGTAAAAACCGTCCGTGTTTATGTGTGGATTTGGTCTTACGATTACCCTTTTCTTTTGAAAAGATTTTGAACTTTAAAATCATGTTGGATGATTTACCCTTAATACTGTGCGAGTTTTACTCACTCTGGTTCACCAGACTAACCCGGTGTTTTGTAAATGCTCGGGTTAGCCCGGGTGTACAGGTTCAGGTTATCAGGTTCTGCGAAGTCCAGAGACGAGCTGGAGATGTTCAGATGTATGATATTATATTGCTACTATTCCGCTGTGAGTTGTATATGGGAACATGTTATTATAACTATCCCATTGTGTGATGTACTCTGGTATTGTAAGTATTTTGAAAGCTCTTAATAAAGTTTTATTTCTATATTATATTTTGTTCCGCTGCGATGTGATACTCTGTGTTGTGTTGTTCTTCTTCTTCTTCTATTCTAATATTTCTTTCTTTCTTATCTCACCCTTTATTTTCTTTCATTAAATATCTGGTGTTTTCAATACTTGGGTTGGCAAGTAATACGGGTTTTGTGTATTATTGTCAAAGTCCAGGCGTCGAACTCGCTGGGTCGTTACAGTGGTATCAGAGCTGAAGGTTAAGTGATTACCTTGGCTCTGTGGCGTGACTCAGTAGAGATGGGGTTAGTAATACCCTAGATTGAGTTTGAGTGTATATATACGAGTGAACGTATTTGTAGATTTTATAAAAATTGTTTTATATTGTGGAGATTTATTGGTTGAGTGGTTTATGAGTTCTGGTCGATCTCTTTGATCCACTGTATCGATAGGGGTTTCTAAACACTCAAGTACGATAAACCGACGCAATATGTTTTGAAGAGGGTAAATGAAATAATTTTACCCAAATTATATTTTGATATAAAGAAAATATATATATTTGAAGTATTATAGTATATTGGATGTGTTGGTTGACAATAATTGAAATGGTTATATAAATAACCAATTAGAATTCGTATAATATCAAAGCAGATTTATTAAATCTGAAATTAAAATTAGAGTTGGAATTAAAATTCCCAAAAAGTGGGAAAGGTGATTGCAAATGAAATTGGGTTAACTATATGAGAAATTTAAGATCCTGGGAGATTTCAAATTTGTTTTACAAACATTTAGTTGGGTATTTTGAAAAGATTTCAAAATGAAAATTTTTAAATACGGTTTTGATAAGTGATATAGTATTGAACCCACTTCGATAGCTGGGAAATAACTCTGATGATGCTGGCCCCATCATCGGTGTTCATTTTCGAAGTTCTAAGTGATGGATTACTACCAAAGATTTTTGGTTTGAATTGCTTTGAGAAAAACAAGTTGTTTTGAATCCTGAAAAGGAATACTTGATTTTTGAAAGAGCTGAACTATTTAAAAAAAACCAGGGAAATTGTTTGAACAAAAAGAAAATTTTCGATATTTTTGAAAATATTTATATACGGTAATAAATCGGTTTTCGATTTAAAATAAATTGGATTTGGAAATGAATGGGTTTATAACGTTCTTTCTTACCTTGGCAATTTCGAGGACGAAATTTTTTTTAAGGGGGGAAGAATGTAACGACCCGTGTTTTTGATGGTTAAATATTTAATTTAATTTATTTAATTTAAATATTTTATTTGGAATATCGATGGAATTTAATATTTAATTCGTTATTTAAACGAAGTTCGAACGTTATATAATTATAAATCAAGCTTGAAAATGGCATGCAGTTCGTAAATTTGAGTTTTGAACTTCAACTGAGAATACAGAATCCGATATAAGTCGGATTTCTGTGAAACAAGAAACGTTGGGATCATGTTGATGATAGTTTTCATATGAAAGAGAAAAATCCAGATTTCGTGTTATAGATTGCGAGTTACAGCTAAATTAAATTTTGGAAAAAACGCTATGGAAATAGATATCAACCTTTAAAATGGCCGTTTTGCAAACAGACTCAGATTTCGAAAAAATCAGTGTCATTGGAACCGCAACGTTAAATTATTGCACGGTGTTAAATGGCATGGCAAAACCGATGTCCTATGTGACCATGGCAGCCATAAACGCCCGTTCAATTTCTATAGCGCGTATTTAAATAAATAAAAGGATATTTGGGTATAACTTGAGCAGACGATCGAATTTGGCTGCAAAACCAGTTCCGTTGAGTTCGTATCGTCGATTAGAGTCAGGATAGGTATATAGTTTGTTATTTTTAGAGACTGGATAATTTGGTGTTATAAAAGGTGATGTGGTACGCGGTAAAAATAGCCTACCGAGGAAACAGTCTCAGAATGCGACGAAACTGGTGTCGTTGGGTTCGTATCAACAAATTATTGTAGGATGAAAGTTTCAAGTTGATTCGATTTATCGGGTGATTGTGAAAAAATAAAACGCGTGTTGATTTCCGGTTTTATAAAGGAAATTTTTTTCATATGACCTCGGTTTTCGACGAAACTTGTCCCATTGGGTCCTGAATACCTTTTTACATTAAGATTAGCCTTTTTATCAGAAAACAGAAATTTTATATAGTGATTATTAACATAATTTCTCATGACGAAGTTTCGCGTATTTAAAATATTATTAAATCTATCCCTAAACTTTCCTTTAGCCTTCTCTTTTGTTACGTCCCTTTTGATTCCTTTTTGTTTACTCCTTGCGTCCCAAAGCTTTGACCTTGCCTTGTGTCCCAAACTATTGTGCCTTGCGTCCCTTTAATAACTTGAAACTTGCGTTCCTTTAACAACAAAACCATATATATATATATATATATATATATATATATATATATATATATTAATAAATACGATGCCTTGCTACCCACAACACCAGTTCCTTTCTTGCCAATCCATTAAAACCGTGGCCGCCAAGTATAGGTATATTTTATTTTGTTTATTACCCCCAGGTAACACAGCTATTCTATGACCTATACACCTAAAGCTTGCACACCACGTATTACTTCATTATAAAAAGGCGCCCCATTATCTATCCTCGCATCAATGCAAAACCAAGTCTGTCTTCACCTAAACAAAAATCAAAACAGAGTCCTTCTTTTAAAAAAACGAAAAAATGGACGTGGTTTCAGAACAGAATGGGAAGGGAAGAACAAGTAGGGACGGTGGAGCATTTGTAGGAAAGAGAGAGTAGCAGTAGAGGGGCGGTGAAACCATGAAGAAGCTGAGGGTTTGAAACAACAAGGTGGCAAATGGGATCTGGTGGTTGAAATGAAGTTCCGGAGCTTTCATGTGGAGAGGAAAGCACTGTTGTGAGTGGGAAGGGCTGCTGTTGATCTTCGTTGGTGGTTGGTGTTGAAGAGGTGGCGCAGTGGGAACTATTGGCTGCGGTTTTCGTCTGTAAGCAGAATGGAGACTGGGAAGCATTCGAAATTTTGAAGGTGAAATGATGAACGGTAATGACCCGGGTTTTTGTCGACTTTGGTTATCGCCATAAACTCAATGATGACTAACCAAACATCAAAAAATACCGGTCATTAATGAAAGAAAACAGAGGGTGAGGAAAGATAAGATAGAAACTTAGAATAGAAGAAGACGAAGAACACAATATCAGAGTAACACGAATCTCACAGCGGAACGAATAAATATATTTCATAACATAACTTTAAAATACAAATTTGTACTTGAATATACATATCATTATCAAAGTACAGCACTTACAACACAACGGAAATAATTATAGCTATAATCATGAAGCCTCCTGCTCCAGCTCTTCAATTGCATCTGTAAATCCCGACTACTTGACTGCCCGTACAAATTTAGGCACCCAAGAGTTTAGGGAAAACAAAACAAACTCCGGGTCAGTCATGGGACTGGTATGAGTAAAACAGTTTAAAACAATTCCAACAAGTAAACGACATCTCATAAGACCATGCCGTATAATGGAACGGGTTTTCCCTTATGAGAATCCAAAATATCTTTATATCAAAAACCCTTCTGATATTGTAATAATGTCTATCAACACAATATAATAATCATCTAGCAGAAACGCTTTCATCTCACGTTCTACACACACACACACACACACACACACATATATATATATATATATATATATATACACACAATCAAAACCGCAAGCACGTATTGGGTAATGGATTTCCAACTATGACAAGGTATGGAACCACCTTTCGCTAGTGTACCTCTAGAGAGGAATACACTGGGTTCAACAAGAACATCTTGCAACCCGGCCACACATGACCGACCACTCATTTCGCTTGAGTGTATCGAATGTATATCACCAACGGTTGGGATCAGCAACCGTTTCCCGAATGGGACAGTATTGACAATAGATTTTTAGAAATAAATGAAACTCTAGACCAGGTGATTATACACCCTAATAGGAACGACCTACATAGCCATGCTGCCTGCCCGATTTCTGTCATTTACCGTATGTGAGGCTAGAAGCTACGCTTTATCATCATACCAGATTCACTTCGAATGCCACATCGTCAAATCCATCAGATCACCGATTGACGCCCTCAACAATACATTATGTGTTAGCTAAAAGAAGTTTCCTTCTCCGCTTCCACTCTTGGTACGGTTGGAGAAATCAATATACGTGATCATCTGGAAATACTCTGTCAGACATTCATCCATACATGTCATCCAGGAACAGGATGAACCGAAGGCACTATTCAATATAACCATCTTAGGCACTGTTATCTAAGACTTATATAATAGCCCTTGCACTTTACCCCGTCTTCAATTATCTTTGGCATATATGATTCGCAACGCTTATGCCAATACAGAGTGGTTCTTAGGATAATAATCCAACCAGTCTCTCCATATTAACAACGTAAATTGGTCAAAACTTCGATAGTCTGTGATTTAACTATCGAACGAAAATACGTGTGCAAACAACGATATCATTTCCAAATGGAAATTCTATTAATCAATCATCTATCATATATATATATATATATATATATATATTCCCTATTTCTCTATGTTTAGAAAATATACGTTATTAACACTGGAAAACATTTCTATTGTTATTTACATATCACTATCATTTCACAACTATCAATCCCTGACTAGTAAACTAGTAGGAGAACAATTCTCTAAGTGTAAACCCCGAAGGCCGAAACCAACATCAGATCGATATTCAGAAAACTATTCAACTTAACTAATCTCTAGTCAGTTTCTAATCTTGCTTAACTCTATTTAATTAACTCTGTTCGATTAACTCCCTTCGATTAACTCCTCTATAAATTTTCCTAATAAACAATCCTTTATTCTATTTATTTACTAAATAAATAATCCTTCATTCTATTTATTTACTAAATAAATAATCCTTCATTCTATTTATTTACTAAATAAATTGCTCTTATAATACCTTATTTATTCATTCTAATTATTTCCTTTAATAACCCTATTCATTTATTCTAAATAAATATTCCCTTTTTAATTCTATTTGTAAATGATTTACAAATATTCTCCTTTCTATTTCTATTCTATTTATTCTAACAAATAAATATTTCCTTTATTATAACTTATCCTTCGATTTTATAATTATTTTCTTTTATAAAAACCCTTTTCCTTTTCTATATAAAATCCATCGATTTTATATAAATAATTCATTTTCAAAATACACTTTGAAAATCCCCTTTCCCACATCCAGTATTTCTTATGGTATTTAACATACCATATAACAACGATAAATATCGTCCAAACATACAAAATCAACGACAGATTATATCACATCATATATTTTCAATAGATGAAAAACAATAAAATAACTGTTGAGGAATCCAGTTGGATTCCTCCAACCTGTTTCCCTGCATCATAGATGTTAAACAATATAGATAACATCACTTTCAGTTCTATATGATATATTCTGTTAAACAGAATCAATATAGAAACTCTACTAACTGACTAGCAGTTCAATCAAACAGTCAACACACAGCCAATCAACTAATATTTAACAGTTTCTAAAAATACAACATGAAAATATAAACTGTTCAGAGTTAGTGAGATTTACTCACATTTGCTGTTAATCGTTAAAGAACAATAAACTGTTGTTTGATTTGAATCAAACAATTTATTTCGCCATAAATTCAAATGAGCTTTGATTCACTTCCCGTCAGTTCCATAGTGAGGTGTCCGTTCATACGATTTTGTCGAATCTGATTTCGTCACATTCTGATACAGTATGATAGATTTATACATTACACCAGTTATACGATTCATTATAAATCAAATTAAAACTAAATTTGCTAATATTAATTAACCTTTTATATAACCAACTAGTCCACGTCATTCTGCTAAACTCTTTCTTCCCCGTCCTTATTAGTTCGATCCCAACTCCTACAACAACTTCAATGGTCTACTTCGAATGTAAACCGCTCCTCCTCTCAACTATTTAAAATCAAACAAAAATACCCAATATTTTACACTTCACAATCTCTATCATCCGGTATCCATTTCATCAATCTCTAGTGTCTTCTCCCACTCGCATTATCAGTAGTTGGCGCAACCTATAGAAAAAACCTTGCGATCCATACTTACTTAACAGAACTTCAAACCGGATACATCCACTTATCCATCGTGCTTAAAATCACACGGTACTTGATCATCAAGTTTTCAAGATCCTGCCAAAACCGAACATCACTGCTGCGCCTAAATTCCTCCATCGTTTTTAACCAATATATACAAATTCACCATCACACAACCACTTAACTACACCGCCCCATACCATTTCTGTTGTGCCGCTTCCATCTCCTACGAATACTTCCCCAAAAATTACTGGAATAGCTTATCAAGAAAACGTACAGAACTAACATTTTAAATAAATGGATTTGGACAGTTAACTCAACTCCTTCAATTGCGCTGACTTCCATAATATTCGGGAACGATGATTGCTCAATCCTTTGAACCACCTCTGGCCTCGACTTACACCATCGGACCCCCATCGGGACTGGCCCCGTCCTCCGCCACTCCACAAGCTCAAGATTCCCTTTTGTACGACCTTGTTTCGACACCCACAACCACGACAAAACCTCCTCGAAATCCACTGTGTTTCGAGGTCGATTCCGACCACCTACGGACATCGGACCTCTGGCGGTTCCACCTGAACCTGACCCACCACTCAGCAAACAAGATTTGCTTCAGAAAATTCCTCCAAACATCATTTTAAAGAACGAAGATTTGAGGAGAACGAGAGATTTGTTTCATCTGTTTATTCGGCGGCGCAAAAATCGCACTGACCAAATGACCTAGGGTTAAGTTCCTAAGGGTATTATATAGGGGATAACTTGGCTTGTTGGAGGATCTTTGTCCACTCACCCTTTTTATTTCTTTGATTTTTATATTTGTTTTAGCCTTCTAAAAATACGTGTGGTCACACATGATACCCATAAATCACCAAATTGGACATGTAGGTAGAGTTCGATATTACGGTCCCAATGAAACTGGTTTCGTCGAATTCCGACTCCGTATGCTCACACAGCGTATTTTTAACTATCAAAATACTGACTGTTTCTCACTCTAAAAATCCGTACGGCCACCCAGTGACTCTAAAAATCACCAAACCTGGAATCTAACAACTATTTGACATTGCGGATCCAACAAAATTAGTTTCGTCGAATTCCGACTTCGTTTGCAAAAGTGGTTATTTTTAACGCTCTAAATAACCTATTTAAATATACAAATATATTTAAATTAAATTGAATTAAATATTAAATATTATCGTCTATATTCACATGGAATACCGTACAGCTCAGAATAAATCCTATATGTATTTACAACCCGATATTACATCGTCAGAGTTATATCGATGTTCGATTTCTATTTAAATCCTTATATAAAAATATAATTAAATCGTTATGGTCAGGGCGCTGCATTTCTGAGAATTTGATTTGCACATAAATCAAAATCTACACGACGAAATCCCGATATTTCTCTTCCACTAGAAAGATATACTCCACCAGCTCCACACGTTTCTTGTTTCACAGAAATCCGATTTAAAACGAACCCTGTATATTCAGTTGAAGTTCAAATTGCCAAATAGCGAACTGCCGCGTCGTTACGCGCTCGATTTTCATTATAATATAATTATACGTTCAAACTGACGTCGATTGAATATATTCATCAATATAATTCAACTCTAAGCTGAATTAAATCTTGTGGATGATCCAGTTCACATAATATTTTGAATTCCAATATTTCTGATTGTTTCTGGATTAAATATATTATCCTATTATTTAATTTAATTAAATATTCCATATTATTTAATTTAACGATGATTTAATTCCCTATATCACTATTTTAAATAATTAAATAAACTAATTATACCCCTGCAAAATGCGGGTCATTACATTCTTGCCCATTTAAAATAATTTCGTCCTCGAAATTGCTAAGGTAGAGGACGACCCTAATCTATCGGGTTAATGTTTATCTGTTTACCCCTTATTTCTGATTTCAACTGAACCAATTAATATCGTCTAAAATATTTATTCATTCCGACTAACAAAAATTTTCAAAAATTCTGAAAATTTTCTAACACTTTAAATTTTCGGTAAATTTCGCCATAACCTTCTTTGTACAGCCCTATCGGTAAAACCACAACTCGCCTCTCTAGGCCATCTCCAACTCAAAAGAAAATCAAACAGCCAAGCGGCTTGCTAATTCGGCTCATAAATCTCATGCTTATATCAAATATAAACTTGTACCTTATTGTTGGGCATATCAACCTTATCACTTTCACCTGTTATCAATCCAACATATACCCAAGGTCATCTCAACCAATTTTCTATCAGTTTTTATCCACAAATTCAACCATTCGTTTATATCCAAGTCGAATTCAAATTCAAATCAATATTACATTCTTGATTTTTCAAACTCTTAACTCCTTAACCCAATATACTTAACCTATCAACTCAATTCCATTCCCGATTATCCTCTAATCAAATCTAGTTCTATTTAACTTAGTTCAAGTTAAATTTTAATTTATTTATTTACTTACTTTTACCGTTTTATTCCATTTAACTTAACAAGTTAATTTTAAATTCTAGAATTTTAAATCCATGGGTTCTATTTCAAATCAAATTGAAATCATAATAACAATTCAAAACCTTTGAATTTCTAAATAAATTGTTTTCGCAAAACAATTTGAAAACAAAACCTTTGGTAGTAATCCGCTACTTAGAAACTCGAAAATCACACCGACGATGTATCGATCCATCCTCGGAATTATTTTCCAGTCATCAAGGTGAGTTCAATACTATTTTTATTTCAAATTGAAAAACATTTTCAAAATCTCCCAAGAACTTAAAATTTCTTTATTTTAATTCCAAATTCTGATTTAAACTCAGATTTAATCCATCTTATTTCATATACTTTACTTATATGAATCTGATTGGTTATTTATAACCATTTCACTTTATAATCTTACTCGATTATAATCACAACCAATATATCTAATATATTATAATTCCAATATATCTTCTCTATATCACGATATATTTTGGGTAAAATAATTTTAATTTACCCTCTTTTCAAAACATATCGTGTCGACACATCGTATTCGAGTGTTTATAAACTCCTACCGATACAGTGGATCAAACTGATCGATCAGAACCCCTAAACGACTCAACCAATGAATCCCCACAATATAAAACAAATTTTTTATATCGAATAACAAATACGCGCTCGTATATATACACTCAACTCAATCTAGGGTAATACTAACCCTATCTCTACCGAGTCACGCCACAGAGCCAAGGTAATACTTAACTTAAGCTCTGATACCAACTGTAATGACCCGGGTTTTTGTCGACTTTGGTTATCGCCATAAACTCAATGATGACTAACCAAACATCAAAAAATACCGGTCGTTAATGAAATAAAACAGAGGGTGAGAAAAGATAAGATAGAAACTTAGAATAGAAGAAGACGAAGAACACAATATCAGAGTAACACGAAACTCACAGCGGAACGAATAAATATATTTCATAACATAACTTTGAAATACAAATATGTACTTGAATATACATATCATTATCAAAGTACATCACTTACAACACAACGGAAATAACTATAGCTATAATCCTCAAGCCTCCTGCTCCAGCTCTTCAATTGCATCTCTAAATCCCGACTACTTGACTGCCCGTACAAATTTAGGCACCCAAGAGTTTAGGGAAAACAAAACAAAATAAACTTCGGGTCAGTCACGGGACTGGTATGAGTAAAATAGTTTAAAACAATTCCAACAAGTAAACGACATCTCATAAGACCACGCCGTATAACGAAACGGGTTTTCCCTTATGAGAATCCAAAATATCTTCATATCAAAAACCCTTTTGATATTATAATAATGTCTATCAACACAATATAATAATCATCTAGCAGAAACGCTTTCATCTCACGTTCTACGTATATATATATATATATATATATATATATATATATATATATATATATACAATCAAAACCGCAAGCACGTATTGGGTAATGGATTTCCAACTATGACAATGTATGGAACCACCTTTCGCTAGTGTACCTCTAAAGAGGAATACACTGGGTTCAACAAGAACATCTTGCAACCCGGCCACACATGACCGACCACTCATTTCGCTTGAGTGTATCAAATGTATATCACCAACGGTTGGGATCAGCAACCGTTTCCCGAATGGGACAGTATCGACAATAGATTTTTAGAAATAAATGAAACTCTAGATCAGGTGATTATACACCCTAATAGGTGCGTCCGACATAGCCATGCTGCCTGCCCGATTTCTGTCATTTACCAGATGTGAGGCTAGAAGCTACGCTTTATCATCATACCAGATTCACTTCGAATGCCACATCGTCAAATCCATCAGATCACCGATTGACGCCCTCAACAATACATTATGTGTTAGCTAAAAGAAGTTTCCTTCTCCGCTTCCACTCTTGGTACGGTTGGAGAAATCAATATACGTGATCATCTGGAAATACTCTGTCCGACATTCATCCATACATGTCATCCAGGAATAGGATTAACCGAAGGCACTATTCAATATAACCATCTTAGGCACTGTTATCTAAGACTTATACAATAGCCCTTGCACTTAACTCCGTCTTCAATTATCTTTAGCATATATGATTCGCAACGCTTATGCCAATACAGAGTGGTTCTTTGGATAATAATCCAACCGGTCTCTCCATATTAACAACGTAAATTGGTCAAAACTTCGATAGTCTGTGATTTAACTATCGAACGAAAATACGTGTGCAAACAACGATATCATTTCCAAATGGAAATTCTATCAATCAATCATAAATCATATATATCTATATATATATATTCCCTATTTTTCTATGTTTAGAAAATATACGTTATTAACACTGGAAAACATTTCTATTGTTATTTACATATCACTATCATTTCACAACTATCAATCCCTGACTGTAAACTAGTAGGAGAACAATTCTCTAAGTGTAAACCCCGAAGGCCGAAACCAACATTAGATCGATATTCAGACAACTATTCAACTTAACTAATCTCTAGTCAGTTTCTAATCTTGCTTAACTCTATTTGATTAACTCTGTTCGATTAACTCCCTTCGATTAACTCCTCTATTTATTTTCCCAATAAATAATCCTTTATTCTATTTATTTACTAAATAAATAATCCTTCATTCTATTTATTTACTAAATAAATAATCCTTCATTCTATTTATTTACTAAATAAATTGCTCTTATAATACCTTATTTATTCATTCTAATTATTTCCTTTAATAACCCTATTCATTTATTCTAAATAAATATTCCCTTTTTAATTCTATTTGTAAATGATTTACAAATATTCTCCTTTCTATTTCTATTCTATTTATTCTAACAAATAAATATTTCCTTTATTATAACCTATCCTTCGATTTTATAAATATTTTATTTTATAAAAACCCTTTTCCTTTTCTATATAAAATCCATCGATTTTATATAAATAATTCATTTTCAAAATACACTTTGAAAATCCCCTTTCCCACATCCAGTATTTCTTATGGTATTTAACATACTATATAACAACAATAAATATCGTCCAAACATACAAAATCAACAACAGATTATATCACATCATATATTTTCAATAGATGAAAAACAATAAAATAACTGTTGAGGAATCGAGTTGGATTCCTCCGACCTGTTTCCCTGCATCACAGATGTTAAACAATATAGATAACATCACTTTCAGTTCTATATGATATATTCTGTTAAACAGAATCAATATAGAAACTCAACAAACTGACTAGCAGTTCAATCAAACAGTCAACACACAGCCAATCAACCAATATTTAACAGTTTCTAAAAATACAACATGGAAATACAAACTATTCAGAGTTAGTGAGATTTACTCACATTTGCAGTTCATCGTTAAAGAACGATAAACTGTTGTTTGATTTGAATCAAACAATTTATTTTGCCATAAATTCAAATGAGCTTTGATTCACTTCCTGTCAGTTCCATAGTGAGGTTTCCGTTCATACGATCTTGTCGAATCTGATTTCGTCACATTCTGATACAGTATGTGTAACAACCCGTATTTTTAATAACCTATTATAACATAAATCGAGGCAGAATTTAATTCTAAAATTTGAATCAAGGGAAACGGGCTATGCCATTGCGTTCGTCTCGGAAAAATACGCGAAATAGAGTCCGAGTTTTCGAAGATCGGAGTCCGTATGACCCGATTAAGGCCCAACGAAGTTTTCAGAAAATTCCTAAGTAAAAACAGATTTCAAATTCAAATCAAAAATTGGGGATTGGGCCAGCTTGGGCCAGGCGGGAAAATTCCCGCCACAGTACCCAAGTCGACAGCCCTGTCGACTTGGGAGTCGACTCGGTCTGACCAGGTCGACAGCCCTGTCGACTTGGCTGTCGACTTGGCTCAGACGCCCAGTTCTGCTAGGTGCACCAGTTTGGGTTTGTGTTGAGCTTGGGGGCCAGATTCGATTTGGAGGGTTGAGATGAGAACTAGGGTTTAATCCTATGGTCTAAATCACTAGCCTAATCTATAAATAAGACCCTAACCTACCCTAAATCATCATTAATCTATCCTACAACTAAACTATGGCAAAATCAAACCTCTCATGGCCTCCACTCTCTTCATACAATTCCTAAACAAATTTCTAAGAAATTCTCATGCATACAAGTGTATTTAGGCTTGTATGATCCTCTTTAGCTTGCATTAAAGTCTAGTTCTTATATTTGCATCATAAAGGAGGAGTCTTGATCAAGTTTGCTTGCATTTTTGGGGTTTTAATTTGTTGCATAAGGGGGTTTCTTACATTTGCTATACTCATTTGAGTCCGCATAAGCATTGTAAGCCCTATTCCTCTCATACTTGAACTTTGAAGTTAAATGCATGATATGCAAGTTGTCATAAGTTATGCAAGTTTATTTATGCAAGTATGATATGCAAGTTGTCATAAGTTATGCAAGTTTATTTATGCAAGTATGATATGCAAGTTGTCATAAGTTATGCAAGTTTGTTTATGCAAGTATGATATGCAAGTTGTCATAAGTTATGCAAGTTTATTTATGCAAGTATGATATGCAAGTTGTCATAAGTTATGCAAGTTTGTTTATGCAAGTATGATATGCAAGTTGTCATATGTTATGCAAGTTTGTTTATGCAAGTATGATATGCAAGTTGTCATATGTTATGCAAGTTTGTTTATGCAAGTTTGATATGCAAGTTGTCCTATGATATGCAAGTATGTTATGCAAGTTTGGGATGGTCATATGGTTCATGTTATCATGTTATGCATGCTTTTTGGGCGTAAAAATGTAATATGCAAGTGTGTGAACACATGAACATTTCATATGCCACCATGTTGAACTTGTGGCTTTAACACTTTTATGTCATGATTATGCCAAGTTCCCTCTTTCTATCCTTTATGCGCTATTGCGATATGTAAGCGATGGGATTGCGTTGGGGTTTGGGTAATTTAAAAGACATAAAAACATGAGCTTGGGAATTTACCTATTAAGTTAGGTCTACCCATTGGGAATTTACCTATTAAGTTAGGTCTACCCAATTGCTTGAAAACTTGTAATGTGACGGACATGACACTTAGAAAAGATAAGTGTGGCCAACTCGAGGTTGGGTTGAGTTTGTAGCGTAAACCTACCCGGAACCGACCGGCCTAACTAGTTGCTACAAACAATAGGACCCAATGTGAGAAGTTGGTCATGTTGTACCTTGGACCCGAGGTTAGACCAAGTTGTGGTGTAAAGCTACCCGGACCCGCCCGGCTTAACTAGTAACCACAACAAAGTCTAATGTGAGAGGTTAAGGCGCATTAATTAATTAATGCCTCGAGATTAGGGTTAAGTCATGGACCATTTAATACTTAACCAACTTGGGCTCGGTAGAGTAATCGGGGTTAAGTCGTGAACTCATAGTTACACTTAACCAAGTTAATCCATGATTAGTGAAGGGGTTAAACTATACTTAACCCACTAGAAAAATCCTAGTAATGGGGGTCCACTCCGCAGTAATCCCAAGTTTGTATCATCAAGGCCCTAGGGACTAGGCTAGGGAGGGGGCACGATTACTGGGCTGGAGGTAAGCGACCAAAAGCGACGGCCGAGTGGTACGCCGGTGTAGTTCTGGGCGGACTCTGGTCGTGCACATAGTCCGTAGCCGGAGAAAACAAGCACGGGTACCGGTAGCCCGAGACTGTGCACTCATGTTTATGGTGTCCAGGGGTTGACACCCTAGGGCTTGATACACCCGACGGGTGGACCCGGCACAGTTCGACTACATTCATGTTTGGGCCGTATTGACACCAACACGTGACGAGATAGGCTTAGGGAGCCGATCGACTAGACCGTTGGGTCGGACCTCGTATGAGGGTCACTTCAAGTTATTGGGCCAAAGCATGGGCCAGGGGGATCAATACTTGTTTATTCAAGCCAGGTTAGTTCGCTAGTACATCTGTGGTGCAAAACCTTAGTCTTGATTATGCGATGACACCTTTATCTATCGTGCCAGTATGTAGTTATCCTTATGTTCATTCCTGCTGCTCATGACAGTTAACTTTATTAGTTTACATTGATTGTAGTAGGGCTTACTCAGTCTTTTTGACTGACCTGTTTTCTTTCGCCTCTTTTCTTCCGTTTCCCCCCCCCCCCCCCCAAGGTTCTCAGGGAGGGAATACAGGAGCTTAGCTTGGATCCTACCTGCTTTCTTGGATAGCTCATGTATGTTTTGGACTTGAGCTCGCTATGGTTTTTCTACTTTGGGGATAGTTACTCTATGTTTTGCTTTTCAGTTTCAGATGATGTTGTTTATGTACTAGACTTATTTATTTGGAAAATTGATATTATGATGTACTAGACTGGTTTGAAATGGTTTAAAAATCTTCCGTTGTTTTATCCATGTTATTTACGCTGTTTACTCATATGTTCTTGTTCTGTCTGGATATATCATTATGCATGTTTACCTGATTCAAACGCCCCTCCAAAGTCAGAGTGCTTGCAAGAGACACCCTGGTGGAGGTGGGGTGTTACAATTTGGTATCAGAGCATATGGTTTACGAGAAGGAACAAAAAGGTTTTAGAAAAACTGTTGGAAAACTATTTTCAAAACCAAGTATAAAGTATTTTCCAAAGAAAAGTCTAGTTTATTTTAAAGGCTATTCCCCAAAAAGCCATTAGCAAAATTCCTTCGTTTTTCTCCATTCTGAATCTGTCTTTTTCTTTTTTTCAGTATGGTTGATAACTTTGTTATTCCGGAGGGAGTGCATGTACCCGTTTGGTATAGGAGACTTTTGGAGACTAGGGCGACCGAAGCCGGCCCCGCAGATGTCCCTCCTCCTCCTCCAGTAGTTAATATTCCTCCTCCCGTTGCTAATGTTCCTCCTCCTCCTGTTGCTGAGGTTCCTCTTCCTCCTCCCCCTCAGCATCCTCAAGTTGACTTCGCAAAGATTTGCAAGGATTTCAAAGCAATGGGTGGCAAGAATTTTCAAGGCACTGAGACTTTTGTAGAGGCCAGAAATTGGTTGAAAGAGACCGAGGATTTGTTTGCTATCTTTGGTATAGACGATCAGAGGAAGGCCTTATTGGCGGTTTGGCTTATGAAGGATGAAGCCGCTTATTGGTGGGAAGTCACCAATGGTACAAGGCCTGTTGAGACTTGGGCCGATCTCAGGGCAAGGTTCATGCTTAAGTTTCTATCTTCCGCTGAGGAGAATCTGCAGATGGAGAGATTCATAACTTTGAAGCAAGGAGATATGTCTGTCAAAGACTATGTGAACAAGTTCAATCAGTTAGCTCGTTTTGGCTTGGATATGGTGAATACTCCTCAGAAGAAGGCTCTTCGTTTTGCTAGAGGGTTAAATGAGCCGTTACAGGGATTGGCCATGTCACACATTCCTCATGGGGCCACGTTTGAGAGTTTGGTTGATATGGCGTTACTTCAGGGAGATGTCAAGAAGAATGATACTCAAGTTAAGAAGACCGATTCCCAGGGAAAGGGAAATCAGGGCAATACTAGTGGTCAAAGCAGTCAAGGCAATCAGAAAAAGAACAAGGGTCAAGGCAACAAGGGGAACAACAACAAGGGCAAGAACAACAAGGAGAAATGCCATTATTGCGGTACAGTTGGGCATCTTATTAAGGATTGTAGGAAGAGAAAAAGAAAGAATGGTGAATGCTTTTTATGCGGTAAAGCTGGACATCTCAGCAAGGATTGCCCGAAGAAACAAGGGCAAGGCCATGGTCAGACTCAGCGTGCTGGACCCGCAGGAGGGCAAGTTCACGCTCTCACTACTACTCCAGTTCCCGATCGAGGTAGTATTTCTGTTGAGAGCCTTGTATATATTTCTGATTTTCCAGTTCGTACTTTGTTTGATTCTGGTGCATCGCATAGCTTTATCTCATCTGATCTTGTTGATAGTTTGCACCTTAGTACTAGCTTGGTAGATGATCCCGTTTGTGTCTCAAATCCTATTGGGGGTTCCGCCCATTTGTCTATGATATGTGGGGATTTGAGGATCTCTATACTGAGTGTAGAGTTTTTGTGCAGTGCTTATGTTCTTGGTTTCAGGGGATACGTATTGATATTGGGCATGGATTGGCTGTCCAGATATGGAGCCATTCTTGATTGTGAGTATAGGGTTGTGAGGCTCGTGACTCGCCTCGGGAACACCCTAGAGATTTCTTGTGATCCGAGAGGTCCCGTCATGTTGTGCTATCTGGAATCGCTTGACTCGTCAGTGGAAACTCTTCGGTCTGTGAGAGTTGTCCAAGAGTATCCGGATGTTTTTAATGAAGTTAGGGGGTTGCCCCCTAAGCGAGAGATTGATTTCCGCATTTATCTGGTGGATAATGCAAAGCCGGTTTCTTTGCCCGTTCGGCACATGGCTCCGCGTGAAAGGCGGGAGCTAAGCAAGCAAGTGAAAGAGTTGCTTGAGAAGAACTTCATCAGACGAAGTATATCTGAGTGGGGAGCGCCTGTGGTATTTACTACCAAGGCGGATGGTTCTCTCCGACTATGTGTTGACTATCGAGAGTTGAATAAGCTGACTAAGAAGAACAGACACCCGTTACCGAGGATCGATGATCTCTTTGACCAGCTTGTCGGTGCTTCTGTCTTCTCTCAGCTTGATCTTGCTACTGGATTTCATCAGCTCAGGGTAGCTGAAGATAGTATAGACAAGACTGCGTTCAGAACTCCAGATGGATTCTTCGAATGGCTTGTCATGTCGTTCGGCTTGACTAATGCACCCGCATATTTTGTAGACTTGATGAGTAGGGTGTTCAGGGAGTTCTTGAACAAGTTTGTCGTGGTCTTCGTAGATGATATTCTGATCTTCTCTAAGGATGAGGAAGAGCACGCGAGGCATCTCGTGGAGGTGGTGGATACGCTTAGAGCGCATCAGTTGAAGGCCAAGTTCTCCAATTGTCACTTTTGGAGAAGGGAAGTTAGATTTCTTGGGCATATAGTGTCTAAGCAAGGCTTAGCGGTGGATCCCGCTAAGGTGGTTGCAGTTCAAGATTGGAAGACTCCAAGGAATGCAACCGAAGTGAGAAGTTTTCTAGGTCTTGCGGGTTTTTATCAGAAGTTCATCAAGGACTTCGCGAAGACTTCTGCTCCTCTCACTAAATTGACGAAGAAGAATTTAGTTTTTGCTTGGAGCATAGAGTGCGAGCTTGCTTTTCAGAAGCTCAAGAGAGCTCTCACATCAGCACCCGTTCTAGCTTTGCCCGATGGAGGGAAATTATTTACAGTATACACCGATGCGTGTGGCACGGGGTTGGGAGCTGTTTTGATGCAAGAAGGAAGGGTGATATGCTTTGGCGGTAGACAACTCAAGGTGCATGAGAAGAATTATCCCACTCATGACTTAGAGTTGGCAGCAATAGTATATGCACTCAAGGCTTGGCGCCATTATCTTCTGGGAGAAAGATTTGAGTTTTATACCGATCACAAGTCATTGAGTATCTCTTTTCTCAGAAGGATCTGAATCTGAGGCAACAAAGATGGATGGAATTCTTGGCGTCCTACGATTTTGAGATAGCTTATACCCTTGGCAAGGGGAATGTGGTAGCAGATGCATTGAGTAGAAGAAGGTTGACCCTAAGTCCTCTATTCGTTGAGATGAAGAATTTAGAGTATGTGGCAACCTTTGATTTCTCTTTGGCGATTGAGTCGATGACCGGTTCTTTAGCATCTCTGGAACTCAGACCTACCCTTCTTGATCAAGTTGGGGCTTCGCAGAGAGAAGACCCTCAGATAGTTGAGATTATGGATAAGCTAATTCGAGGAGAGACGTCTAGTCATCTCGCTCGATATTCTATTGATGACAAGGGTTGGCTGAGGAGAGACGGAAGGTTATGTGTTCCAATGGTAGAAGATCTAGTAAGAAGAGTTCTTGAGGAAGCGCATCGCTCTAAGTTGACTATACATCCGGGCGGAGATAAGATGTATAGAGATATGAAGCGTATTTTCTTTTGGCCCGGGATGAAGAAGAATGTGGCAGAGTATGTCTCTAGATGTATCATTTGCCAGCAAGTTAAGGCCGAGTCGAAGAAGCCCGGTGGGCTATTGCATCCTCTAGACGTTCCACTATGGAAGTGGGAGAGTATTTCCATGGATTTTATCGATGGGCTACCAAGGTCAAGGAAAGGGAATACGAGCATTTGGGTTATTGTGGACAGACTTACGAAGAGTTCTCATTTCATCCCGATAAAGAGCAAGAGGACCGCATCTTGGCTAGCGTCCGTATATCTTCGAGAGATTGTGAGACTTCATGGAGTCCCTTCTAGTATTGTCAGTGATCGTGACCCAATCTTTACAAGTCAGTTCTGGAATAGCTTGCAAGAGGCTATGGGCACGAGGTTGAATTGGAGTACTGCTTATCACCCACAGACGGACGGCCAAACCGAAAGGGTGAATAGGGTGCTCGAGGATCTGTTGAGGCTGTGTATTCTGGACTTTGGTGGTACTTGGGAAGACCATCTTCCTCTTGTTGAGTTTGCATATAATAACAGTTATCAGGCAAGCATAGGGATGACACCATTTGAAGCTTTATATGGGAGGCCGTGTAAGTCCCCTACATGTTGGTGGGAGACTACAGATAAGCTGATACTTGGGCATGATATGATCAGAGATACATCCGAGAAAATCGAGTTGATTCGGAGACGGATGAAAGCAGCCCAAGACCGACAGAAATCCTATGCTGATAAGCGAAGATCTGATTTGGAGTTTAATGTTGGGGATATGGTTTTCGTAAAGGTTTCTCCTTTGCGGAATGTAGTCCGATTTGGAGCCGTTGGGAAGTTAGCACCGAGGTTTGTTGGACCCTTCCCTATTATAGAGAGGATCGGGCAGATGGCTTATAGAGTGAAGTTGCCCGAGAAGCTTGCCGGAGTGCACGATGTTTTTCATGTTTCACATCTCCGGAAGTGTTTACATGAATCAGCAGAGGTTGTTGAGCCGAGTGTTCTGGAAGATGTGGAAGTGGAGAAAGAAGCTACCTTGAGGAGAGCTCCGATTCGTATCTTGGGGACGGAAACCAAGAAGCTAAGGAATCGAGAGGTCAAGTTGGTGAAGGTTCAATGGGGTGAAGCCGAGAAAGACGCAACTTGGGAAACCGAGGAGAAGATGCGTAGGCTTTATCCATTCCTTTTTGAGGGTACACTCTCAATCTCTTTTCTTTGTTAGCATATCTTTCTCTTTGCTATCCATATTTATCTAGTTTATCATGTTGGTCTTGTCATGAGAACCTTAGGTAGAAACCCTTTGGATGAAACATGTGTTTGAAACATGTTATGCTTGATGGTTGCAAGTGTTTGCAAGTGGTTGCTCATGGATGCATTATACACGTTAGGCACTAGATCGGCTCGCACACTCCTCATATTGCATATGCATGAGTGTTTATGCTTATTCATGGATGAAAATTGTGTGTTATCACATGGATGTTGCATATGGGTGTATGTTATGTGCACACATATAGATGATATATATTATGTTAGGAATTGCATACATATGGATTCATTCCACTAACATAATCTGCATTGATGATATTTGCATTAGATAAGTACATATACACACACCTTTGCATATGTTCATACAGCATTTAGAATCTTGTAAGGACAATGATTGCTCGTGGATGATGTTTTGAGTAGATGGATGTTGGATGGTAGGATACGTCCTTCCTAGCTTGAAGATTTCGGGGACGAAATCCTTTAAGGAGGGGAGAATGTAACAACCCGTATTTTTAATAACCTGTTATAACATAAATCGAGGCAGAATTTAATTCTAAAATTTGAATCAAGGGAAACGGGCTATGCCATTGCGTTCGTCTCGGAAAAATACGCGAAATAGAGTCCGAGTTTTCGAAGATCGGAGTCCGTATGACCCGATTAAGGCCCAACGAAGTTTTCATAAAATTCCTAAGTAAAAACAGATTTCAAATTCAAATCAAAAATTGGGGATTGGGCCAGCTTGGGCCAGGCGGGAAAATTCCCGCCACAGTACCCAAGTCGACAGCCCTGTCGACTTGGGAGTCGACTCGGTCTGACCAGGTCGACAGCCCTGTCGACTTGGCTGTCGACTTGGCTCAGACGCCCAGTTCTGCTAGGTGCACCAGTTTGGGTTTGTGTTGAGCTTGGGGGCCAGATTCGATTTGGAGGGTTGAGATGAGAACTAGGGTTTAATCCTATGGTCTAAATCACTAGCCTAATCTATAAATAAGACCCTAACCTACCCTAAATCATCATTAATCTATCCTACAACTAAACTATGGCAAAATCAAACCTCTCATGGCCTCCACTCTCTTCATACAATTCCTAAACAAATTTCTAAGAAATTCTCATGCATACAAGTGTATTTAGGCTTGTATGATCCTCTTTAGCTTGCATTAAAGTCTAGTTCTTATATTTGCATCATAAAGGAGGAGTCTTGATCAAGTTTGCTTGCATTTTTGGGGTTTTAATTTGTTGCATAAGGGGGTTTCTTACATTTGCTATACTCATTTGAGTCCGCATAAGCATTGTAAGCCCTATTCCTCTCATACTTGAACTTTGAAGTTAAATGCATGATATGCAAGTTGTCATAAGTTATGCAAGTTTATTTATGCAAGTATGATATGCAAGTTGTCATAAGTTATGCAAGTTTATTTATGCAAGTATGATATGCAAGTTGTCATAAGTTATGCAAGTTTGTTTATGCAAGTATGATATGCAAGTTGTCATAAGTTATGCAAGTTTATTTATGCAAGTATGATATGCAAGTTGTCATAAGTTATGCAAGTTTGTTTATGCAAGTATGATATGCAAGTTGTCATATGTTATGCAAGTTTGTTTATGCAAGTATGATATGCAAGTTGTCATATGTTATGCAAGTTTGTTTATGCAAGTTTGATATGCAAGTTGTCCTATGATATGCAAGTATGTTATGCAAGTTTGGGATGGTCATATGGTTCATGTTATCATGTTATGCATGCTTTTTGGGCGTAAAAATGTAATATGCAAGTGTGTGAACACATGAACATTTCATATGCCACCATGTTGAACTTGTGGCTTTAACACTTTTATGTCATGATTATGCCAAGTTCCCTCTTTCTATCCTTTATGCGCTATTGCGATATGTAAGCGATGGGATTGCGTTGGGTTTTGGGTAAACTTAAAAGACATAAAAACATGAGCTTGGGAATTTACCTATTAAGTTAGGTCTACCCATTGGGAATTTACCTATTAAGTTAGGTCTACCCAATTGCTTGAAAACTTGTAATGTGATGGACATGACACTTAGAAAAGATAAGTGTGGCCAACTCGAGGTTGGGTTGAGTTTGTAGCGTAAACCTACCCGGAACCGACCGGCCTAACTAGTTGCTACAAACAATAGGACCCAATGTGAGAAGTTGGTCATGTTGTACCTTGGACCCGAGGTTAGACCAAGTTGTGGTGTAAAGCTACCCGGACCCGCCCGGCTTAACTAGTAACCACAACAAAGTCTAATGTGAGAGGTTAAGGCGCATTAATTAATTAATGCCTCGAGATTAGGGTTAAGTCATGGACCATTTAATACTTAACCAACTTGGGCTCGGTAGAGTAATCGGGGTTAAGTCGTGAACTCATAGTTACACTTAACCAAGTTAATCCATGATTAGTGAAGGGGTTAAACTATACTTAACCCACTAGAAAAATCCTAGTAATGGGGGTCCACTCCGCAGTAATCCCAAGTTTGTATCATCAAGGCCCTAGGGACTAGGCTAGGGAGGGGGCACGATTACTGGGCTGGAGGTAAGCGACCAAAAGCGACGGCCGAGTGGTACGCCGGTGTAGTTCTGGGCGGACTCTGGTCGTGCACATAGTCCGTAGCCGGAGAAAACAAGCACGGGTACCGGTAGCCCGAGACTGTGCACTCATGTTTATGGTGTCCAGGGGTTGACACCCTAGGGCTTGATACACCCGACGGGTGGACCCGGCACAGTTCGACTACATTCATGTTTGGGCCGTATTGACACCAACACGTGACGAGATATGCTTAGGGAGCCGATCGACTAGACCGTTGGGTCGGACCTCGTATGAGGGTCACTTCAAGTTATTGGGCCAAAGCATGGGCCAGGGGGATCAATACTTGTTTATTCAAGCCAGGTTAGTTCGCTAGTACATCTGTGGTGCAAAACCTTAGTCTTGATTATGCGATGACACCTTTATCTATCGTGCCAGTATGTAGTTATCCTTATGTTCATTCCTGTTGCTCATGACAGTTAACTTTATTAGTTTACATTGATTGTAGTAGGGCTTACTCGGTCTTTTTGACTGACCTGTTTTCTTTCGCCTCTTTTCTTCCGTTCCCCCCCCCCCCCCCCAGGTTCTCAGGGAGGGAATACAGGAGCTTAGCTTGGATCCTACCTGCTTTCTTGGATAGCTCATGTATGTTTTGGACTTGAGCTCGCTATGGTTTTTCTACTTTGGGGATAGTTACTCTATGTTTTGCTTTTCAGTTTCAGATGATGTTGTTTATGTACTAGACTTATTTATTTGGAAAATTGATATTATGATGTACTAGACTGGTTTGAAATGGTTTAAAAATCTTCCGCTGTTTTATCCATGTTATTTACGCTGTTTACTCATATGTTCTTGTTCTGTCTGGATATATCATTATGCATGTTTACCTGATTCAAACGCCCCTCCAAAGTCAGAGTGCTTGCAAGAGACACCCTGGTGGAGGTGGGGTGTTACAGTATGATAGATTTATACATTACACCAGTTATACATTCATTATAAATCAAACTAAAACTAAATTTGCTAATATTAATTAACCTTTTATATAACCAACTAGTCCACGTCATTCTGCTAAACTCTTTCTTCCCCGTCCTTATTAGTTCGATCCCAACTCCTACAGCAACTTCAATGGTCAACTTCGAATGTAAACCGCTCCTCCTCTCTACTATTTGAAATCAAACAAAAATACCTAATATTTTACACTTCACAATCTCTATCATCCGATATCCATTTCATAAATCTCTAGTGTCTTCTCCCACTCGCATTATCAGTAGTTGGCGCAACCTATAGGAAAAACCTTGCGATCCTTTCTTACTTAACAGAACTTCAAACCGGATACATCCACTTATCCATCGTGCTTAAAATTACAGAGTACTTGATCTTCAAGTTTTCAAGATCCTGCCAAAACCGAACATCACTGCTGCGCCTAAATTCCTCCATCGTTTTTAACCAATATATACAAATTCACCATCACACAACCACTTAACTACACTGCCCCATACCATTTCTGTTGTGCCGCCTCCATCTCCTACGAATACTTCCCCACAAATTACTGGAATAGCTTATAAAGAAAACGTACAGAACTAACATTTTAAATAAATGGATTTGGACAGTTAACTCAACTCCTTCAATTGCGTTGACTTCCATAATATTCAGAAACGATGATTGCTAAATCCTCTGAACCACCTCTGGCCTCGACTTACACCATCGGACCCCCATCGGGACTGGCCCCGTCCTCCGCCGCTCCACAGGCTCAAGATTCCCTTTTGTACGACCTTTTTTCGACACCCACAACCATGGCAAAACCTCCCTAAACTCCACTGTGTATCGAGGTCGATTCCGACCACCTACGGACATCGGACCTCTGGCGGTTCCACCTAAACCTGACCCACCACTCAGCGAACAAGATTTGCTTCAGAAAATTCCTCCAAACATCATTTGAAAGAACGAAGATTTGAGGAAAACGGGAGATTTGTTTCATCTGTTTATTCGACGGCGCAAAAATCGCACTGACCAAATGACCTAGGGTTAAGTTCCTAAGGGTATTATATAGGGGATAACTTGGCTTGTTGGAGGATCTTTGTCCACTCACCCTTTTTATTTCTTTGATTTTTATATTTGTTTTAGCCTTCTAAAAATACGTGTGGTCACACATGATACCCAAAAATCACCAAACTGGACATGTAGGTAGAGTTCGACATTACGGTCCCAACGAAACTGGTTTCATCGAATTCTGACTCCGTATGCTCACACAGCGTATTTTAAACTGTCAAAATACTGACTGTTTCTCACTCTAAAAATCCGTACGGCCATCCAGTGACTCTAAAAATCACCAAACTTGGAATCTAAAAACTATTTGACATTGCAGATCCAACAAAATTAGTTTCGTCGAATTCCGACTTCGTTTGCAAAAGTGACTATTTTTAACGCTCTAAATAACCTATTTAAATATATAAATATATTTAAATTGAATTAATTATTAAATATTATCGTCTATATTCACATGGAATACCGTATAGCTCAGAATAAATCCTATATGTATTTACAACTCGATATTACATCATCAAAGTTATACCGATGTTCGATTTCTATTTAAATCCTTATATAAAAATATAATTAAATCGTTATAGTCAGGGCGCTGCATTTCTGAGAATTTGATTTGGACATAAATAAAAATCTACATGACGAAATCTCGATATTTCTCTTCCACTAGAAAGATATACTCCACCAGCTCCACATGTTTCTTGTTTCACAGAAATCCGATTTAAAACGAACCCTGTATATTCAGTTGAAGTTCAAATCGCCAAATAGCGAACTACCGCGTCGTTACGCGCTCGATTTTAATTATAATATAATAATACGTTCAAACTGATGTCGATTGAATATATTCGTCAATATAATTCAACTCTAAGCTGAATTAAATCTTAGGGATGACCCAGTTCACATAATATTGTGAATTCCAATATTTCTGATTATTTCTGGATTAAATATATTATCCTATTATTTAATTTAATTAAATATTCCATATTATTTAATTTAACGACGATTTAATTCCCTATATCACTATTTTAAATAATTAAATAAACTAATTATACCCCTGGAAAATGCGGGTCATTACATGAACTGTAGCCTATTATATTAAATATTCCTTAAACATGTTTTAGTAATTGCCTAACCCTTATTATATGCCTAAATAATATATCATACATGGCGCCATGCGTTGAAACTAAGGGTTTGATATGCCTAAACCATAGTATTCAAATATGTTTAACATATTTTTCCGTTTTGCCAAATCAAGTTTTAATATATATATATATATATATATATATACACAAGTACAAACTGCATGCGTTGGTGGGGAGAATAAGTATGGACGGGGTATGCTGAGGACTATGAATAGTAGCACACCTGGGTATAATTCTCCTAATCCACTTAGACAACATGCTTAACCTTAGTCATTATTTAAGTAAGTTTAAGTGATCAATTTATATATATTTAACATACACATATTATAAGGTCCATGACGTTGCCTATTGGGTCCTTGCGCACATGCCAAATCCTGTTTCCATGGGAATAATCAGGTCTCTAGCTAACGCAAGGAATGAGCTAATTATATATTAAGTATTTTATAATATACGCGGTCATTTTAGCTCCAACATGAGTTACACTAAAGAGATGGACATGCCTAATTAAGAGTTGAACATGCCTATCCGGTATATATCTCGTGACGTAAACAGGTTGTTTGCACCCAATACTGTTGTAGTTTTGCCCAATCCTACTATATTACTGACGTCCGACTATGTGAGTAAACCATATATTATAACGTGTTGTTTTGTGCCATGCTGAACTAATTTAGTTTATGACTAATTTGGCGTCGTCAAAGATCAAACCACGCCTAAGATATATTTCTATAGTGCCTAATTCTCAGTCTGAAAACTAAATGTGACCGACTGTATTTTCAATATGACTAAATAACCCTGAGCTGGTAATTTACTAAACGTAGCCAACGCTTTTATTTTAATTACAAGTTTACGATTAATTAAATTGCCAATTAAAAGTTAATAGATTTAGAAATGTGAACGTGTGTAATTTGTGTAACATTCTCGTGTGTGGACAGACTGGGATAAACCAATCAATGATGGAACTGTATTGATGAGCGTAATTTTATGAAGCTGAAATAGACGGAGTCGGATCAAACTATTTCAACATCAGCTGAAAACCCAAGGTGAGTTAAACTCACTCAGTTCTCCCCTCTTATATTTTATATAAGTCGGGTTTTATAATTGTGTGCTATGCTTATGAATGGTTGTTTGTTTTTTTTCGTTTGTTGTTGATTTTATATTCATATATTGACTGAAACAGTTAAACTAAACGTTCGTTTAATTTAATTAATCGTTATTCCTAACGATTAAATCCGATTGAGGTAACTTACCTCAGTGGTTACGTTTATAACACTATAAACGTTATGATCAAATCGTTGAATGCTTGAACTGCTGTTATTGTCCCAGTATTGACTGTTACAATTATTATTGACCGATATTATTCAATATTTTATTTCATCTGTCTAGATGAAAACGAACATTGAACTGAATGATTTGAATTGTGGTAACCGCTGTTTTGCAGGGATTAACGGGTGGGATAATATTGATAACGTTTATCAATATTACTAAATTGTTTGTTGTGAAATGTGAAATCAGTGTATATTTCATGGTTTGGTACTACAGTAGCCATTTGCCTCTTTAGTACCGTCAAGAATTGATTTTTCGAAATCGATATTAAATGGATTTCGAGCGGTTCCAAAGTTATAGATATTTTTTTATTGAAATGCGCTTTTTATGGTAAAGATAATAGTCAAGGTGACGGTTGCAAATTTTTAAATGTATAAATTATAACCAATAAGAGATGTAAGATATTATTAAAGAAATACTTTAAACCGATATAAATTTATCGTGGTGGCTTTTAAAATGTCGAAATGATTTTGTAAAGACCTTAACGGTCGTAAAGGAAGTTTAAATAGATTTCAAAATATCGAAATGGAGTAATTGAATCATGAATTTACGAGAATTTGTAAAAGAGTGCGAAGAGTAATATTTTGGTAATAAATGATCGTTTTAACAGACGGTGTTTTTAAATGATATGAAATGTAATTAAATAACATTTCGTGAATAAGATTTACAAACCGGCGGATTTGGAAATAAGTAGTGATTTAGATGAGATTTGGATTCAAATGAGATTTGAATATATAAATGGGATATGAGTTTATAAATGGGATCGAGGTTTGGAATATAAGCTAAGTTAAAGATCTGGAAAACGACAACGAATATTTAGTTGTCGATAATGAACTGCAAATGAGATTTTAAATAAAGTTAAAGATGTAGAAATGAAAACAAATGTTAAGTTGTCGTAAACAAATTTACAAAAGATTTTGTAAATGGAAATTTAATGTTTTGGAAATGAATTCGAGTTAATAAAGTGAGTGGTTTGTAAACGTGTTTTGTAACATTGGTTACAAATGGGATGAACTATTTTTGACATAAGTTTTTAAGGAATTATCATATGATTCTAGATAACAAATAAGTAGTCGAGTATTATTCAAAGAGAATGTGACCAGTAATGTTGTTACAGATGATAAGTCAAATTGTTTCGATCAATCTAAGAATTTGAAAAGTATATCAATATAACAAATGTATAAGGTATTAATATGAGATCTATAAAAGTTTTGTTTATGTGGTTTTAACAAATGGATTTGAATTGTCGAAATAAGTTGTAACATTATAATAAAGAGATATTAAGGAATTTTCCTAAGGATTCTATTTCTAATAGGATTGAAGCTTGGTCGAGTTTTAAATCAGATTTTTAAAGGAACGTGTGGTTAATAAACTTCTATTTGTTTTGAAGATATGAATGTTGTTGGTCAAGGTCTGAGAGGTAAATAAAATACCCCAACTTGAACGACTCCAGGATTATTCAAGAATGATATTAGATTATAAACGAGAGTAATTGAGGGAAACATAAGTTATGATTTCCGGAAATGATATTATAAACTGTTTTGAAAGTTTATAAGTTGAATAAAGTGAATTTAAAGAATATTCTTATTTTATAATAAGAAGTGAAAGCGATGTTTGAAATATTGGAATATTGAAGGGATATAATTAACGGACGGTTTGTTAAAGAGGTTGAATGATACTGAGTATTGAATCAGTGAATCCATTTTCTTTTATGGATGAATAGTTGTTTTATTTGATAGTTAAATAACCGACTATCAAATTTGGCCCATACGATTGTTGGTACGGAAAGACCGGGATCGAATATATATTCGAAAACCATTCCGTCCAGCAAATAGGAATACGTTGAAGATACTGATTCAAGATGGAGCTATCGAAGACCGTGGATCTTCATAAGCGAAAGGATTACTTAAAATCTCTGACTTGCAAGCAGAGATAAACTGTGATTCTGTCGTGGTTGAAATCCACGGATTCGCAAGGACTTCTCGCTATTGATTCTCAGGGTGATTCCTAGAATGCAGTAGGAGGGTGCCTTCGGTTCATCCTGTTCCTGGATGACTTGTATGGATGAATGTCTGACAGAGTATTTCCAAAAAGGTCACGTACATTGATTTCTCCAACCGTATCAAGAGTGGAAGCGGAGAAGGAAACTTCTTTTAGCTAACACGTAACGTATTGTTGTGGACGTCAATTAGTGACTGTTGATGGATCTGACGATGTGGCATTTGAAGTGAATGTGATGTGTAGATAAAGCGCAGCCTCAAGCCTCATCAACCGGGGAATGACAAAAATCGGGGCAGGCAGCATGACTATGTGGGTCGCTCCCATTAGGGTGTATAATCACCTATATAGAGAAAATCCAATTCCTTCTTTAATCTATTTCGATGTTGTCCCTTATTGGGAAACGGTGGTTTGGGCCCAAACGTTGGTGATATACATTCGACACACTCAAGCGAAATGAGTGGTCGGTCATGTGAGGGCCGGGTTGCAAGACGTTCTTGTTGAACCCAGTGTATTCGCCTCTAGGGATACACTAGCGGCAGGTGGTCCCATACCTTTTCAAGGTTGGAATCTAATCTCCAATAAGCGCCCGCGGTTTTGTTTGTATACTATATATGTGGAGCGTGAGATGCAAGTGTTCCGCTAGATTCTATTTACTTGTATTTAGACATTATTATAATATTAGAAAAGATATTGGTTTCAAAACTGTTTTGGGTTATCGTAAGGTAAAAACCGTCCGTGTTTATGTGTGGATTTGGTCTTACGATTATCCTTTTCTTTTGAAAAGATTTTGAACTTTAAAATCATGTTGGATGATTTACCCTTAATACTGTGCGAGTTTTACTCACTCTGGTTCATCAGACTGACCCGGTGTTTTGTAAATGCTCGGGTTAGCCCGGGTGTACAGGTTCAGGTTATCAGGTTCTGCGAAGTCCAGAGACGAGCTGGAGATGTTCAGACGTATGATATTATATCGCTACTATTCCGCTGTGAGTTGTATATGGGAACAGGTTATTATAACTGTCCCATTGTGTGATGTACTCTGGTATTGTAAGTATTTTGAAAGCTCTTAATAAAGTTTTATTTCTATATTATATTTTGTTCCGCTGCGATGTGAGACTCTGTGTTGTGTTGTTCTTCTTCTTCTATTCTAATATTTCTTTCTTTCTTATCTCACCCTCTATTTTCTTTCATTAAACTAGTGTGAACCCGTGCTACGCACACGGGCAACGATGCACTTTATTTTTGCAAAAATATTTGAATCTACTTGTTTGTAGTAAAACAAAATACACAAACAAAAGACAATTTGTTGCTTACGTTCCTCGTAGATGTGTTACTGCAGTAGAATATAATTACCATACCCTTTGCTGATTGACATTGATACATAACTTTTGTTTAAAATAATAAGCAGCTTTGCTGATTTAACAGTAACATCAGTGTGATGGACAGATTTAGAAACTATTGGAGTACAAATTATGTCAAGGACGACAACATTGCACTTTCGATACACATATAGCTCAAACAAATTTATATAGTAAAAGACCATACAGTTATATCAAGGAAAGATGTGTACATAATGCAAAGGAAAATCAGAGATACTTGAACATGCCCATAACAATACGTATGTCGAAATATGTCCACAATACAATTTATATTAAAGCATTTTAAGTAATCATAATTTTAACAAAAGAAAAGGTTAGATATTATTATGTTTGTCACGGAGCTCTACCATCAGCTGGACACTAAAAGGGAGGATCGACACTATCAGCATAATCTGCAAAACATAATGTGCAACATAAGTATAATTTTAAATATAAAATATAATGGTTATATTGTAACTGTGTAGTAAAATAAATGTAGATGCCCTCTATATCACAGATTCACAATAACAATCATGTTGTAGTGTAGGGGTAAGGAAGGAAAAATATAACGCTAGTCAACTTGGAGCTGCAATTAGGAAATAGGCACTACACGGCACTACAATATAGTGAAGTAATTTAAGTATAGCAAATATGAGGAGCATATTAACGCAATTAAAAGACTTGAACCCAGGGATTCATTGCATTGCCAAAGGTGATTGCTACTTCATCATATATATTAATTTGAGACATGCAAAATTTTTAAAAATAAGTTCATGACATTGATCCATCATGTTTGCTATTTTATCACAAAGTTACAGCTAACTTAGGACTTTCGTGAAAGAAGTATGTTGTGTGCTTTTCATAGAGAAATAGGTGGTCATAATTTGAAGCTCTCATGTAAAAGCTAGGAATATTTTTCCATGTGATAAACAAATGGAGGTTTATTATGAAAGAGATCTTAATCTTAAATCATTTTCATGTCGCTACATACACAAACTATGGTAGAACGTAGTGCAATAAATAAGTTTACAATTTTATACAAAATACACACAAATTATACAATAGGTTATGTATGGAGGCTTTTTCATCGTATGTTCCATAAGAAGCTATAATTTGCCTTTAATAGTGCTATTTGTCGACACACATGCATCTACATTAATGAAATCCCTTGGTAGATAAACAGGGTGCAGAGGACAGTAAAGATTTGTTTTATAAGTTAGATATCTAGTGGTTGTAAAGAATTAGCATGCAGACTATTGAACCGAACATGTTAACCCACTCCTCCCTCCACATTTATTCACACACATCACACATTTTCAAACTTCTTTAATTTTTACTTATTTCTATTTACGTTACCAACTACAGACATTCTTTTGTAAACTCCATTTTTTAGGTAATTATTTTCCGCCTTTTGCAAGCTTACTTATATTCTATCTCTCATATCTGTGTATGCTTTATACAAATGAACTTTGCATACTTTAGTTAATTTCCTTTTTCACTTTCTTCTCCTATGGTCAGTTTATGCAAAACATTAGAAATGCATGCTATTTATCTACAGTGGTTAAAAGTTTGTGGTAATAGTGGAATTTCTACATTTACATATTAGTTTCTATTAAGGATTACATAACGAAAAATATTATTGAGGCTTAATCTTAGCCAATTATACATAGAAATAAAATAAACAGTTGGACAAACTATGGTAGGAAAATACTTATGTCCAAATTAGGTATGGTAAGTAGAAATGGAAACAAAGGCAGCCAAATTGATTTTCATGAATCAAGGGAAATGACAGCTGATTCATTATGTTTCTATAAACATGATATGAAACTTACTCATCCTAATTATACCATTCCTAATTAATAACAATAATATGTCAAATAGCATTTACAGCGGACTTAAATATGTGACAAACTATTTGTCCACTTTGATTTTGTAATAGACAAACAAAGAATATCTACACTATTAAATGATATAATGAATGTGTATCAAGTACCAGTAGCTTCTTGGGATTTTTTTTTTGTTTCATGAAATAAGGAACATCATCACTTCTGTGGATTTCAATTTAAAATGGCTCAAGACTGAACCAATAAAGAAAAATTGATGTTTTTTAATTGTATTCAAAGGATTTGTATGTGATGATGATGGATCAGAGTGTAACCTGTAATTTGATCTTTAACCGTTCATTATCCAGTTGGTAAATAAGTTTATTTCGGTTTAAAATATATGTAAATAGTAAGTTGTAGTTCCTGTTTAAACTGTAGCACAAATACTCAATGTTGATGTTTATATTAGCCATGATCAAACTTTTGACTCTAAAACAAAAAGAGTAGCACAGTAAACTTTTTTTCCATAATTTTTTTTTTTTAGTAATATTGATAACTTTGGCATGTGGTATCTTATTAGAGTTGAAACTCTATAGGTTTTATCATGGAATGAGTGAAACATTTTTAAAATTGGCAAGATCATTTGATAATTGGATGGACTACTTTTATTACTTATTGTTGATGTTTTACATTGAAATGCTTCCAGAAAATTTTACATAAAACCATAATTGGAGCCCGGCTAACTGCAAATTTTAAATTATTTTTTCCCAGTTCAGTTCCATCATTGAAAAATGCAATCAACGGTTATAACAATATCATATAGTAAACAATATTAAGCTATTGAATATGCTTCAAATTAGGAAGTTCATTCCCAACAAATTAGTACAAAAATTGTGCATACTATAAAGTACAAATATAATAAGTAATACGAAGTCTTTAATATTTATGTTCTTTTTTGAATTATTAAACCAAGAAAAAAATGAATCGCATAAAAAATATCATGTATTGAAATTGTCAATTGATGTAGTATATCAAGAAAGAGAGAAAAATGTTACAAAAAATGTATATATTTTGAGATAGATGCTAAAACTTAAAAATTAAGTTCATGACGTTGATTCATCATTAGTTGTTGTTTTATGACAAAGCCATTGCCCCCTAACTTACACCTTTACGGAAGCAGTAAATTGAGTATCTTTTATAAAGAAGTAGGCAGCCATCGCGTTGAAGAAACTCGCACGTAAAATTTAGGAATTTTTCTATGTAATAAACAAATAAGGGTTTAATATATAAGACTTCTTCATCTTGAATCATTTTCATGTCTCTACATACACAAACTAAGGTGGGACATAGTACATGTAATTAATATTTGCAATTTTATACAAATAAATATAAATTATACAATAGGTTAAGGCATGGAGGCTTTTTATCATGTGTTCCATAGGAAGCTAGACTTTACTTTTATAGTGCTATTTATTGACACACATGCAGACATAGTATGACTAACTTTGACAAAAATAATAATTGATTGTGTTTAAGTAGCCCTATTATTAATTTTCCCTGTGAAGAAATTGTCTGTTGAAGCAGAGGTCGCTATAATTTATAGAAGTTCTTAAAACGAATTGATCAAGTTCTAAATCTTAGTAGTGAGATAAATTACTGCAAAACTAACTATTCTTAAGCATATGAAACACATTCAGACAAATAAAGTAAATAAAATGAAAAGTAAATGAGTACCTACATTCACATTGACTGAGTTTGTGGTAGTAATATAAGTTAAAGAGTTGTACTATCTATTTTTGTGGTTTCTATCTATGGTTTTCTTATGAAATTTCAAAAAGTAAAGGGAGAATATTTAAGATGAAAAAGAAATCTTTCTTCAAAATTAAGATGCACTAAATTGCTAGTGTTAAAGAAGCAAAATTAAACCAAAAAGAAACATTAGCAGTCCTCAATATCGTCACCATATGGTTTTTGTGTTTGTCCGTGCGTGCTTGGGAGTTAGGTGTTGAAGTAAAGTTGGTTAATGTTAAAATTCACTGGTTGGGAAACCATAGAAAGGTTAACATGTGAGTAGCCTAAAATTGTTCTATTTATAATGATATACAAAGTTGAACGTACCTAGGTTCTTATATTATAATATAATGAAGATAAACAAAATTATCGGAAACTCTAAGGGAATGAGCTTGCAAGATTCATTGGAGAATTTTTTCTCTCTATATCAATTAAAGGTAAAGTCAACCCATTTACCCTGGATTTTGAACCCATTGCAGCAATCCTGTGTTTGTCGATCCCTTCGCCTCCCTCTTCCATATGTGACGATAACTGCACAAATATGCATATGCTATATTCAAGACATTCTATTTTTATATAAACATTTGAATGGAGAAACAAAATCAGCACTACATGATAAAACATTGCATCATCTTGCCTTGTGTACGATTGATATATTTTATAGTCGTCTGCAGCAGTCAAACTATGCTCAATTACCATTAGGCGTTCTACTAAGCATATGGTTCAAGTTAGTTCTTCGTTTTCGTCAAATATCAGTTAACATGAAATTAGAATATTATATACCTTCCCTCATTGATACGATGAAATGGTCTAACAAATATTTACAAAGAGGAAAGGTTGCAAACCAGTCATTGTCTAATTACTGGCTATATAAATGTAGAAATCAACATAAGGAGAAGAGAATAAAACAATAAATATAAAAGATAAATCTATATGTTCATGCAAAACAAATTATCATTCAGACATTCATAATATTTTATGTGGAGATCAATCCTACAAGGTTGTTTATGCTGATTACTAATGCATTTAGATAATAAGGTGTTATCTGTATTTTGATTTGTGTGTTTACTACAAATTAATTTTCCATGTTTTTCCTCTTTTTTAATTCAAAAATAAATGGTTTCAACACTTGACACCGTGATAGTGATCAATTGTGCAAAAAATCACTAAAATAACTACTTTAGAAGTTATCAAAGCGAATGTAGTAAAAGTAACTCCAAGCATTCCAAACTGCATTTAAATTAGTCGAAATGAATTCTTACTTCATCTATGATTTTACATGTCAAACATCCTAATTTTATCAAAATAATAGGCTTCGAATATAGAATCATCATTTTCATAAATGATCACTAAAGATATTTTTGTAAATTCTCATTTATAGCTTAAGTGAATGAATGTTAATAGTTTTATACATGACAACCATGTTATGGTCTAATTGGTCTCTTTTGAACAAAATAAAAAAATAATAAACAACGTCAACCAAAAGGGAAAATAAATAGTTAAGATGTAAGATAGTGCATTATTTTTCTATAACTCACCAATACTGCCATAAATAAATTAACAGTCAATCAAAAGAGACAATAAATAGTTAAAATAATCCAAACTTAGCTGCTAACTTTCCCTATTTTAACATGTCAGAACATAATTTAACTAAAGAATCGGCTTTGAATATAGAATCATAACTTCATAGATCATCAATAAAGATATTCTGCAAAATTTCATCTATGGGCGAAATTGTATGCATGACATAGTTTTTTAATGAGCATTACGTGATGATCTAATCTTGCTTTTGTTAACCAAAAAAAAAAACATACAACAATTATTATTATCAACCGAAAGAGAAAGTATATAGTTAAGATGCAAGATAGTGAATTATTTCTATAATAAATAATATTGTTATAAAACAATTAACAATAACAACCATAAGGGAAAAAATTATTTAAGATGTTTGATACTGCATTATTTTCTATAAATCATCAATATTGCTATTATACATCTAACAATAATAATCATAAGAGAAAATAAATAGTCAAGATAGAAGGTGGTGCCTTATTTTTCTACAACAAAATCAACCAAAAAATAGTTAAAATGTAAGATAGTACATTATTTTTCCATAAATCGTCAATATTGCTACAAAAAATTAACAGTAACAACCATAAGAAAAATAAATAACTAAGATGTCAGGCAGTGCATCGTTTTTCTATAAATTTTTAATATTCGTAATATATGTTGGCGAAAAATGAGAAGCTTAGGCACAATCGTAAGGATACGTACCAGGTTAGTATAGCAAGTCAGGGAATGACAATATACAGCGATAAACTTCTTATTTGCTAACAAAAAGGTTTACATCCAAATGATATAGCATTTTTACTGTCTACCAAGATGATATCTATCTTTCTTGTTCCTTAGCCAAGTAAATTCATTAAGCTAAGGCAAAAAAAAAAAAAATCAAACCGATATGATCTGATCAGTTCAGAATGACTATATGCGATCACACCATTTAATTCACCAAGTTAACATTTATGGAGCATCCAGTTTAAACTACAGTGAATGGCAAAACACATAAAGTTTATAAAAAAGCTCTCACAATAACTCCGATTTCGAATCATGTATATACTGTATATCGTAAAAATAATAGTTGATTAACTGTGTTTGAAGCAAATAAAAATGAAAAACAGTGCATACTAAATTTTAAATTAAAGTGAATGAATCTGATATAATATTACATATTCAGCATATACAGTTAAGTAGATCTAGAAATTGATGAATCTAAAGCTCACTTCATAACACAAAAAAGGATAATTGATCTTACTTTGAAACAACAAATGAAGATGAATTCATAATGTAGGAAGGGCTAATCGATCTAGTTTGAAACAACAAAGGTTATGAACACCAGAAATCAATTTCATGAATAAAAGGGAAATAAATATTGTTCTATGAGATAACATTTTAAATCAGCATAAGGATACCTTTAAAAATACCTGAATATGAATCGGGCTTCAAAAGCTAGACAAAAAAAAAAACTTCCAACTAAGAATTAGCGGTGAGAGTCATAGAAATCAAATGAAACAGTAATCGCGGCTAGCAAATATGAGCATGATAGAGAGGTTAAAATTTGAGCTTTTGACGTTTGAATGACGGAATACACTAACCGATTCAATCAAATAAACCACCTGCTCTCCCCATAGAACCAGTCTAAGGGAAGTCATGACAAATTTCGGAAAGAGCACTGAGGGAAGAGAGGAAACCGCTGATGGCGAGGCAAAGATCGATTAAGCTATCCCTAATGAGGCAAAGGAACATGGAATGGCAGGAGAAACCTCGAAGAAAGAGCAGAATGAGATAAAAGGGATTAAGACGGAGGAGAGGGGTACGAACAGATGTGAACAAAAACGTGACGTTTGATCTAGAAACATGAAGCGGTGATGAGCCATTGGATCTGAATCTATTACACGTGTCAGCCTAGTATTTTTTTGCAAAAAATGGAACCGAAAGGTCTTCAAAGAAAGATTGTGCTTTCATATAATATAATAGATATCTAGTGTTTTCTATACTTGGGTTGGCAAGTAATACGGGTTTTGTGTATTATTGTCAAAGTCCAGGCGTCGAACTCGCTGGGTCGTTACATATCTCTTTCAATTGTGTTTTGTATTATTTTCCACTGCATTGTAATTTGTAAATCTCTGATATTTGTCAAATGTATATTATTTGTTCATACTCTGTATATTCTTGTATTCTGATTTAAATAGTTTGTAATAAGCAATGAAATGTTCTTCTATTTGTGTTCTGATTTAAATAGTTTGTAATAAGCAATGAAATGTTCTTCTATTTGTGTTCTGATTTGTCGTGTTCTCAACTCAATCCGGGCTTTCCTTTACAGGGAAGTTTGGGTCGTTTCATAAATTTATGATATAAATATTTATAATGATTAAATATAGCTATCCTTAATTCTATAATATCCTTGTGTCTCCCTCTAAATCTATGATTCTAAGCCTACAAGATTATAACTACCACTAAACAAAGCAATCCAGTCAATATTTACAATCAATCCAAGCAACCAATCCAAACAAGCAATTCAAGCAAGCATTTCAAACAAGCAATTCAAGCAAGCAATTTAAGCAATCAACCAAATCAACCAACTAAAAAAATGTTAATAAACACTTCTTGAACCTCCAACTATCCTAGAAACTATAAACTCCCCCTTAATCTAATACCCTTAATACAAGACTAAACACAACCTAAACTCTAAATCCCTTAAAACTATTATAAGACTTTAATCTAGACTAACAGTTAACTAAGATATCCTTAAAATAAGTATTTTTCTGACAAACCTATCAACCACTAATGAAATTTAACCATGTCAAGTAAGTCAATCAAGTTATTCAAGTCAAACAAATCAAATAAACCAAACAAGTCAATCAATCCAATAAATTCAATCAATTCATCCAAGTCAAACAAGTCAATCAAGTTAATCAAGACAAAGTAAATATGTTATATGTTTAATATTCCTATGTATTTCTAAGACAATAATTCTCCATATAGTACACTTGTTATATGTGGAGTTAAAGGTTAATATGTAATGCAGTGTGTTGGTAATAATGCAGTATGACATATGCAAAACTATATGAAGTGCTATATTGAATGAAATGCAATTTGTGATGTAAATGATTTTAATTTGAGATGCAGTGTAATGATGTATGATATGAAATAAGATGTGTAATGGTAATAATGTATAGAATCATTTGATGATGATATGTATTTCTATAAAAGATACTTAAAGTAATATCTAACCACTATGCATATAATAAATTATTTGAATCAAACAAGGATAATGTTAATTTCTAGACTTAGGTAAATTATACCTATGAAAGTGTTTGAAATAATAATAAAGATAAGAGTTTAAAAAAATATTCATGATAAGTAGTAAAATATTCAAAATAAATATGGAGTTAAATAATATTAATGGGGTAAATATAGTAAGAATTGAAGATCTTTTTAGAGAGAATATAAAATTATATAAAGTAGACTATAAACATGTATTCATAATTGTGTATAAAAGTTGATTTAAAAAGACTTAAAATTTAATTTATTATTTATCTTTTGATACAAATCAATATTTCGTTTAAATTTAGAAATCAAAATATATTAATTTGCTAAAGAACCATTTATATGTTAAAACTATAAAAGAAATCTATAGTTTTATAAAAATTATTTTTGGTAATATAAAGTAACCTATAAAGCTATAACTCCTTATTAAACTATATATTTAAGACATAAAATTATATATATATATATATATCAAAATATTAAGTTAGAAGATACAAGTTTCATATATCTTAATAAACCAAGAAATCAAAATCAGTATTTAGTTTCAAATAATATCTATTATAATGTAACCCAAAAATTGTTATGAAAATATAAGTTAAACTATGAACGTTTAAACTACATATAAACTTATATTTTATAACAATATCAAATGTCTTTAAAATATATTTAAATCATATTAACATGTCTATATAATTTTATTAATTTATATATATATTGAAATAAGATATATTAAGAAAATAAGTAGATAGACAAAGTTAATGACTAGAATTTGAACTGTCATTTTCTTATTTAAAATTTGAAGGGAAGTTTGAAAGTTTAAGCTTTTGAAACTCAAAATTTGAAATTCATTTTACAAGCCTTTTTGTTGACATAAGAACATATGTATGTCGTCATTCATGCACAATTTCCAAAAATCATATGGTTTTGCGACTTTGGTTTTAATCATCGATTTATATTTCAGGTTTAACTATTTCCTGAAATAATATTAATCCTAACAAACATCCAAAATTTATTTTATTATTTTATTAAAATTTTGAATTTCAAATTTCAAATTTCAATTTTGAATTTCAAATTTCAATTTTGAATTTTAAATTTTAAATTTAAATTTTGAAGTTTTAAATTTCAAATTTAAAGCAAAGCAAACAAAACATCCATTCAACTAAAAATAATAATTAAGGCGTACCCGGTTTTTAGATCCATTTCTTCGAGATTCTATGACTTCTGAATTAATCTTCTGAAATTTGATGACGAGATCTGCTCTATTTCGACGGGCTTATTTTTCTTGTTAGGATAGTATATTCATTTGCTGAATTTGGACACCGTATGAGAAAGATATTGAAGATTTAGTAGTTCAATCAACTTGGCACCAAAAATTGAATTTGAATTTGGAATTTTGAATGAATGGACACTTCAACTACAATATAAAGGCCCAAAAGTCATGTCTCTTCATAACCACTTTTCTTCTTCTTCTCGTTTTTCATTTTCAATCAAACTTCCAGGAAGCATAACTTCTTCGTTTCTTGATGGAATTGGACGAAATCAGCGGCAAATCGAAGAGAAATTCAAGAACTACGATCTAGTGATAGTTTGGGGATGAATTTGGATAGTACTGGGGTGCAACAAGTTGAAATAGTAAGAGATATGTATGAAATCCTACAATAGTTTTTTCAGTTTTGCATAACCAACTTCAAATAGTCATATCTCACTCAATTTTGATCGAAATTTGACGGTCTACCCATCAAATCGACCGTGAGAATGAGAACTACAATCTGGAAAAGGATTTGAGACAAAATAGTCTAATCCATAGATGCAATTTGAAGATAACCGTTGACAGTTTTGGTTTTCTTCTCTCTTTATTCACCTAAACTTCATTTGATCATTACTGGGTCAATTCTTGGCGGATTCTCATGAAACCAGAGGCATTACAAAGCAAATGAAGAGAATACAGTGTGAAGATAAGTTATAGATGAAAATCCAAAGTTAAAAAGTGATTTGGTATCCATTTCTTTGCTGGTTTCCTTTATATATATATATCCATTTCTTCTTGATGTCTTTTCACCAACCGTCGTTTCTTTTCTTGTCTTTTTAATTTCTTTTCAGAATTTGAATTTTCAATAGCCACCATTTTGGAATTTGAATTTCCAATAGCCACGTCAACCATCTTTTCAGAGTTTGATTATCCAATAGCCATATAACACATCTTTTCCTGTAAAACAACACAACTATTCAAATAATCAAATAACTTTTCAAATAATTCAAATGTCTTTACAAATATTTAAATGACTTTTCCAAATAACTAACTACAATTATATCATGATGGTTTTGTAACATATCCAAGATTTCAAAACTTTCAAAATTTCAAAAATCAAATAGTAATTTGATTTTTTAATAAAATTGAATGCAGACTTATCTAATACTGATGCAATATATGAATTAAAACTAGTGTTAACAATTGCTTCAAAATTTTCCATTTAAATTTTTTCAAAAATCAGATTATGAACTTTTTGGAAGACCTTGCTCTAATACCAATTGTTAGGAAATGCGGAATGGATCGTTAAGGAAAAACAAACACTAGAGGGGGGTGAATAGTGTTTGTGAGAATTTAAACAAAATCTAAAAATTATGTGAACTACGGGATGAATCAAACACCACAAACATTGTCACAGACACAAATTCAAAAACAAATGTAAAATATATAGAAATAAAGATGTAGAAAAGGAAAGAACACACCGGATTTTATACTGGTTCGAATTGCTCCGACGTCCAGCCCCACATAATGCTAGACTGCGCAGAGTTTTATTACTATATCAACAGTCAAGTACACCCTCCTTGATATCATGGCTACAAGGGATACCATTTATTTCTACTTCCCTGATTTCTCGGCTACAAGGAAACGCTGATTCTTACTTCCTTGATTTCTCGGTTGCAAGGATACAATTGATTCCCCGTTTACTCAACCCAAACAACTTTTACTCAACCCAAACAATTACAAACAACCCTAGATCTCTTCAATAGCACTTGATTCGAGGAGAGATGAGAAGAAAGAGTAGAGAGAAGAAGTTTGATCAAAACAGAATTGAATTCGTTAGAGTATAAGTGTAGAAATCATAAAAATGATTAAGAATGATTATATAATGAGAGAGGATGAAAGTGGAGAAGAAAATATTTTTAAAAATTCGGTTTTAACCCCTTTTTATGGTGTTGAAAGGTTGCAACATTTCTTAATCGTTTCAAATAGTGAAAAGACACTTTCTTTCAAAATTGAAAAAGTGACAGTTATATGTCTACATGGTATTTTTGTTATGTCGATATACCCTAGTGTATTTTTGAATTTTAAAACATTTTTCAAGTGTTTTGATATAAATATAATTCAGGAAATTCTTGAATCAAAACATAGTATTGTAAATTAATATTATAAAGTAGAAAAACATACAAAAACATAAACTTAAACATATAAGCGTATTTATAAAATTATAAGGTTTTAAACTATATAAAGTAAAAATATAAATATATAAAACTTAGGTTTGAAAAACAAAGATAAATACAAAGAAAATAGAAAATTAGAATAGAGAGAATTAAGGATAAAAATAGAATTTGAGAATCAGAATTTGAATATGGAACCTGGAGTCACTACACCAGAAAAGCTTGTTTGTAACGCTTATAACCGTGACAAATCAATTTTGTCACGGTTATAACCGTTTTCCGAACAGGCGTTGGTGATTTTTATCACGCATATGATCACGGATATAACCGTTATAAATACTCACGGCTATTGTCACGGTTATAAACGTGATAATTTTCTTGATAGTAACGGTTATAACCGTTATATTATTTTAATTACTCACGGTAATATGCGTTATTAAATATTTGATTATAACGGTAATAAATGTTATATTTGTTTGTTTACTAACGGTTTTAAATGTTATATGTATTTAATTACTAACGGTTTTAACTATTATATTATATTACTATCTAACGGTTTTAAATGTTACTGCTACCAAAATTATAACGGTTATAACTGTTAGTTACTACACATAGTATGGTTACCAAAAAAGACCTATATTTCATATAAAATATACACGAATAAAATATTCAGTTCTAGTGTTGGCTACAGATATAATAACAGCAAATGACACGTAGAACATACCAAGTTTAAAACAGCATACATAACAAATTTATAATACCAAATGTTATACACCGTCATTAACACACATAATCAGTTTTAAAACAATATTCAACATATTTCGTCTAAATTCAGTCTTAACACAAACACTACTAATCATGTGAGTAGCAAAATAACTTCAATCATCTACCAAATTAACTTCAATTCTACCATTAGCCGCACAGCTTTAATTGTACCTGTAGAAAACCACAATAAAACATCACGTAAGTAGCAAAATAATTAATGAAACGCTACATGTTCATCGCCATATTTTAAGCATGCGCACTTTATAGTTGCTATGACAGTGTTGCGAGTCACCTACTTCACGTTGCTTCCTTATATAAATGAATTTGTTTAAGTCAATCCAATGAACCAAAATTTTGAGTCTCCCCACTGAACTAACACGTAAGACGCAACATCAACACAACCGGATCAATTTTTCAACCTGACACATCCCAATATGATGTAGTTGATCTATTGTGCAATGCTAGTATGACAGAATATTAGACTTGCTTGTTTTCAAGTAAAATTTATAGAAACAACAAAACAAAATTAAGCATGAAACATTACTACTTTCTGGTTAGTGTAAAAAACTAAAATGGATGTTGTAAATCAGTCTAAGAAGCAAGGCATATGTATCCAGATTTACTGTAACCATCGAAAACTGAACAAGAGAAGATGTGCATAATTTATGATCGGGATACATCGTAATCAGCAGATAATTGTATTAAGACAATGTTTAATTACTGAATCCGCCCCATCATCTACGAATAACTAGACAGACCTGTGATTTGAACCCATTCTAACGCTTGCAATACTATCATCAGATAATAGCGGTTTTAAACAAAATTACAAGTTAATTACATTAGAAAAATATTTTATTGCATATATTAGCATTACTGTGTAGCAAATATAGTCTCACTGTACCATGAGGTTGCACATGGATCACATGATATATTTGTAGGCAAGAAAGTTCTTGGCAGTCAAGATTCAATGAGACATCTAAACTGGCATTTTGGTTTATCTATTTCGCCAAAAACAATTTAGCATGACCAAGCTGTTGTAGGTGTTATTGACACTAATTGTAAGGTTGATTTTGCAGTTCCATTAGATTGTTATAATATACAACAGGTATCACAGCTTTTTGCTTAGGAATTTTTTTGAATTGGACTACTTTTTTGATCTAACCCAATTCATTTGACTAGTCTAAATCCGAGCCTAGAAAGCCCCTTCATTTTGTTATGTGGCACAAACATGCAAACTTAGCCATTTTAGTAAAAATCTGACAGCCTGGTTCCTATAGGTTGAAAGCACAAAAATCTGACAGCCTAGTACCAACAAAATGCTAAACAGTACCAACAAAATACTAAAAATAGCAACAAAATATTAAAATGAACTTACAGAATTTTACTGATAACGAAGACGATACTCGGGCCAAATCACAAAACCTCCGTCAACTAGCTCGGACAGCTTGTAATGACCATTTTGTGGTGCATCAAAAAGTGAAGCATCTGGATCGAGAACATCCTCCACCCAAACAACTTGTTCTCCTTCAACCACCTTTCTACCATGACACATCTTCTACGTCCCTATATGTCCTCTCGCTACCTCCACCGAACCTGGTCCTAATATCGTTACCGATTGTTTTCCTCCCGTAGGCGATACTGTCACTTTATCTAATGGAGCATTTTTGTTAGATATCGAATTATTGAGATTTTGATCGGTATTGGAAGTATCAACCGGTGTTGGTGTCGTCGCATTTCCTCCAAATTGATTTACAAGAAACGCCATGCATTGTTTCAAATCAACGATAGCCGAACTCATTGTTTTCATATCTGTCTGCATTTCCTCTCGCCATTTCTGATTCACACTCTCTCGATAATTGACTATTGCCTTTGAAGCTTGCATGAGTTTTACTTGTTTTGCATTAGACGTAGAGCTAATAGCACGGCAATAACTTCTCCTACCATCATCTCCAAAAACTTCGGCGATGGGATCTCTTTCAAAATCTTCTAAGCCTCTTATACCATCACCTCCATTAACACTAGATTCTGACTTTTGTCTTTCTTCAGCTGCTTCTATCAATGCCTACATATTTTATAAGCATATATTTTTTTTTTTTTTTGAGGAAATATAAGCATATATATTAATACTAGATTCTTGTTGCATAAGCAATTGCATGTCAATACATATTCAACACAGCAGGTATGGAAGCAGAGACAATGCGCAAGCACAAGTGCAAAAGAGTTCAAACTGCGACAATATTACAACGCCAAGGTTTTCATAAATGTACGAAGAACAAGTGCAAGCAACACTGATCAAGTTTCAAGCAAGGTGCAAACCACAAGTACAAACAACGCAGTTCAATTTTCAAGTTGGGCACAAAGCATAAATACAAATCAGATCAATTTCAATGCCCAATGAACAAATGCAAAGCAGACATTAATGGTGCAGTTTTGATTTAATAGGTGTAGAGAGGGTCAAGGAAAAATGCTCAAGTTAAAATGCAAACAACAATGTTTAAAAATGTGCCAACACTTGTGAAACAAACCTGTGGAAATAGCTATATAAGAATCAAGTAGAAGGTTTCATTTTCATAAGTAGCCTTGTCAGTAAGTGAAAAATACTAAAAGAAATGATTTTGTTTATTTTTTATTTTAGACTGGAATATGTCTTGCGTGCATATTTTAATGCTAAATTACGATCTTGTTTGGGTTTCATGCGCTGGTTATGGTCAAGTAAACTGGACTAATATAATAAAACACCATACCACACTACCTGTTTATATTAACATTAATTGCCAGTAAAAATATATGCATATAAATTGTAGTAGCCTGTGAAGAACTAATAAAAAAACAGCAACGAGACAAATGATGCAACCACATCAAGCAAACATGCGAATTATCCAAACCATATGCCAAATCCTACACATACAAAGGCAAAACGAAGACAAACAAGCCAACTTATGCAAACAATATATTTCAATCTCTATCATAAAATTTAGACAAGTAAAATTTAAGAGGATCCACAAAGTTTACTCATGCAGAGGAGGGATTCACACAAGATGGCATACAATAACACCGGGATACCCTCAGAACTTTCCCCATATATATCATATACATTAGCAATATAATAATAACGTTTTCAATATAGCTCTTTTACCATGTCAATATAGAAGCATTTTCACATTTAAATAAGAAAGCTGTTTAAGTAACCGACTTACTAAAAGTTGTAGACATTATACACAACATGTTGCATTTAGATGTCATAGCATACCAGCAAATCATGCATGTTATGCAAAGATGAAACCTACGATTGTAATTTTGTAGAATGTCTCATGATTAGCCTAAAGGTAAAGTAACAAAAAGGAGAAGCATCATTTGGTTTTCAAGTGTATCAAATCATATATTCACTACATTTTTGAAATAAGACAAGTCTGAAAATATTACAAGTAAAGGCCGCATGTGCATTAAAAAAATCCAAGTTGTTACATGCTCATGCATAACAAATCACTACTGGAAGGCAAGGCAAATACATATATAAATCAAAAGTGTCTCGGTATTTAAATAAGGTAAGCAAGTACCACTATTAGCTAGGCATTGGTTTAGAAATAATCCATTAAGTCAAAAGCACATGCGGTTAACATAGGAAATGACCCAATATAGTTTGGCTTAATAAAGAAAAATAGGTTATAGCAAATTTCATGCTTTGAACCTAGGTAGGGACTAAATGGTCGAAGGTCATTTCCCATAGAACAGTTGGTTAACAGGTAAAAATAGCAAAGTATGTAAATCGAGCAAAGCACGAAATGATCAAGGCTGTATCAAAAATAGAAGGGACAGGGTACACAGGTGCAACCTACACACACACACACACATACATACATATATATATATACACACACACACACACATATAAATAATATAAACATGCCGATTCAATTTCAAAGCAAATAAAATATGTCAAGTCAGGTATGTATTGGCTTTGCAACAATAGCTCACGCAAAATCAAGGTAGCGTATATTCTTATTTGTTTACGTATGCTAAAATATGTATATACACATACAGGGATGTATATGTATACACACATGTCAGCCACCACATATAAACCAAAAGGTCAAATAAAAAAGTGACATAGGTACGCATAATAGAATAGCTAACCACAAACAAAATTTGATATTTTTATTTTGAATTTATGTCGATACATTTCCTATCCAAGCTAGCCTTGTTACCCATGCATGTATTAGCCCACGAAGAAACAGCTATGCATCATTTGCAAGGCATATATATTATGTCATGGTGCCTTGCTACCTACATACTAATACAGTGGAATTAATCTTCTTTGTGTTGTATATTATATGTGTACTATATTAAAACGTATACACTGGTTTTAATCTCCTTAAAACAGGTTTACTTCAGCATTTTAGATTAAAAAAACACCCAATTTCAAATCCTCTTTTTATGATACTAATTTCATTAGAAAATAGCAATTTTACTCCAATAAAAATATCATGCCATCTTCTATATATACATTAATTTATACTTCAAATACCAAAACACTTTTAATCCATATATCACTAGCACAACCATGCGGCTATGCTGTGCATTTTATATAGAGTAATAGTACCTAATCATAACTTGTACTCTATAGCTATACATTTTATTTATCTAGTCTATATCCTATTTCCGTGAATTTACTGTCACCTAGGATCATAACTTGTAAAGCATGAGAATTTCAGTCATTCTACCAAAAATAAAATAAACGAAGTACATATTTTATTTTATAATTTATGGTCGGTGATGAACTCACAGTTAGCAAAGGAATAATGGAAATTAATTGTTACACGCCGTGAAATCTTAATTTCTTATTTTTAGTAAACATGAAAAGAAAAAATCAACAATCCCACATGGTTGAACCATGTATACAGTGAGTTCATGCTTTTCAAGTGGGAACATGAATCTCCAGTTGTACATGCCAAAAGGGAACATGAATCTCCAGTTGTACATGCATCTCTCCACTTATTTTTAGTAACTGTGAGTTCATCACCGGCCATAAATTATAAAATTAAATATGTACTTCGTTTATTTTATTTTTGGTAGAATGACTGAAATTCTCATGCTTTACAAGTGGTGCATGCATAATTAATTTCAGAAGAAAAATCAGGGGGAATATTTATACAATGCTAACTGGTAAGGTACATATGCTACTGTATATAAAACTGTCTTAGTTGACAATATTACTAGGATTATTTGGCTGCATGCATATTTACGTTTAATGATCCAAATTTTAACTAACGATGTATTAGAACCCCATGAGAAATTGAATTCGTGTCCAAGGGGTTCAACCTTCCACCTTTAACTTTGTATTTTCATAAACTAGAAACTGTCTCATAATCGTTTTGCTAACAAGTCCACAAACGAACTACTGCAAATTAACAAATAAAAAGTGCACTAAATTATTGTTTTATGCCTAAACCGCAACACCCAACAAATATTCATGATTAAGTAGAAGAAAACAACGGATTAACCTCTCATAATTACAATTTAGACATTGCCATGTATGCAGTTTGCTTAGAAATCTATACCTCGCCGATCCATGTATTCATTAAATCGAGTACCCAAAATGATTTAGCATATTTCTATCATGAGATCTAAATTTGTATTCATTAAATCGAGTTTGCTTCCAGTAATCGCCATTCCATGTATTCATTAAATCGAGTACCCAAATCGAGTACCCAAAATTGTTATATTTAAACAATGAAAACCAAATAATTTCCAACGCCATACCTTGCCACAGCAGAACCGCGGTTCCACCACCAGACGAGAAGATCCAAATTTAGCCGCAGCCGATTTCGAGACAACAAAAACCTAATCGCTGAAAAGGGGTTTCTTACGTTGTGCGGTTTGTTTCGTGTAATCTGAAAAGCGTAATGACCTAGATAATACGGAAATGACCATTTTGCCCAGCTACCTGAATGAAGTAACGGTATTAAGCGTAAGTGCATGCAATTACGGATAGTAGATGCAGTTACGGTTAGTAGCTATATAAAATAACGGAATTAACCGTTAGTACATCCAATAATGGTTATAACCGTGAGTTTTTGTTCACATTAATAACCGTGACAATGATCCGCGAAATAAGTGTGACAAACGAGCCTGTTTGGTGTAGTGAGTGCTATTTAGAGTCTTACATAATCTAGACTCTATAACTATATTAATCTTGAATTCTTGAATACTCATCAGTCTTGATACTTCTCTGAATTATTTTCCTCTATTATCTTCAAACTGTACAGTCTTCAGTACTATTTCCTGTACATTAATTCCTGCATATGTGTGTGTGTGTATATATATATATATTCTGTACAAAAAGTGTTAGTATATATTTTATAATCAATGATAATTGAAATAAGGATGTTGTCATCAAAACTTCATTCTCCAAAAATATATAGACAAATCGGTACCCCTTTTGTCATGGGGTAAGCAGAAACCTCTCTCGGGTGCAACAGCTATGTGTCGGCCGCCTTTTTCCTTTCGGTTCGGGTTACCTTGGCTCTCAAATTTTCTTTTGGTGTTGTTTATTGATATAATGAAGCCTTCTGTGTGTTGGTCTTGGCTCTCAGAAAGCTGGTCTCAGTCTTCAGAGCCTCTCTTTGGTGTTATTTCTTCCTTTCACATCGATACCAAACCCGTTGGTATGGATAGCTTTCAGAAAGGCTTCCGGCTTTCGGTCATAAGCTTATGGTCTTGTCTTTATAGTATTATTATCCGTAGTTCAACTTCTCATGTTCTGGGAACCATCACCCCTTTCGATATCGACACTAAGCAAGTTAGTGTTGATGACTCTTCTTCTCAAAAGCTTTGGTTTTCTCTCGGTGAATTTCTGGAAAGGATTTCGGTCTTCTAGAGGGATGCTTTTGGTGTATTACTTGATTTTCGAAGTTGTTCCTCGGTGATCATCAAGCTTAGATCCCGATAACCAGCTTTTGGAAGGTTACTCTTGTGTTTCAGCTTCTTGTGCCTTCGGCTCTTTCATCTCCTTTTATATCGGCATTAAGCGAGTTAATGGCGATAGCTCTTTCATCTCCCTTTGCTCTGCTTGATGCTTATTGTCAAGTCATTGGTCTAGGATCATAGGCTTTCGTCCTTTCTTTTCCATTTGCCTTTGGCTTGAGGTGATTGGCTTTCGGAACTGAATTCATGTTAGTTGTCCTCTGTTTCAGTTCTACCCTATCGGCATCCCTTTTTCTAGTTAGTTCCAAGTTTTCTTCTTCCAGGTTGGTGACGGTTGCATGTTGTCCCGATTTCTTCTTTTCTACTTTCGCCTTTGTTCTGGCGACGGGTCTATTCTTTCGGCTTGTTCTTCTACGCTTGTAGCAGTTCGATACCCTTTCACTGATAGTCTTTTCTTGTGTATAATTTTGGTAGTAACATCCACGTCCCCCTTGTGAAGGTGTAATTTTGACTTTTCAAGTTATAGTTTGACTTTTCTTCCTATGCTTTGATCTCCGCCTTTCGGTATTCTTGATTTGATCGGCGTCGTTGGTCAGTGCTTGTCTGTACGGATGAGACTGGGGCGTGCCTTAGATTTAAGGCTCTCCTCCTCCTTCCTCAATTTGTTAGCTACAAACAACCATTTCCCACAAGATCAATGTTCTTCGTATATTTTTAGGATTATAAGTTCATCTCGTGATTCTGTAAGTATTCTAATAGTTTTCAATTTAGTAATCTAAGAAGGCATTTTTCTAGTTAACCTGCGAATTCTGATTAGAATCCACAAGGCCATAGTTTTATTGTAATAGTCTGATTTATAGAGAATAGCTAATGATCAGTGGTGGTGAATTATGTGAAATTAACACATACCCTCTTATTATATTTTCTGGGGTTTAAAATGTAAAATTATGTGTAATTTTTTTATCTCTAGCATGGGGATGAAAATGGAGTTTCCCTTTTGGTGCCGGTAGGCTCAACGTTAACACTACCGATCCCTTTCAGCTTTGGCTTCTTAGTTACCAATATCGATGCTTGTTCTTGATCTAGAATTGAAGATGTTATCGAGATGGCATAGATCAATAAAACTTTAATATATGGGCATATTAACGCTAACCTTGCATGTATGCCACTAGTAACATCCCAGATTTTTAGCGATTTAATAATTAATTTACTTAATTATATAAATTAGTGGTTTGATAATTTAAATGACTTAAATTAAATTATTTGAATATTTAAATTAATAAATAGTGGAATGATAATATTTATTTTCGGAATAATAGGAGCTAGTTAAATTGACAAATATTGTGTGAATTGGGTAATATAAGATATTAATTGAATTTAAATTCGAGTTATAATAACGAATTTATTTATAAACAACATTTGACCATACTAATTATAATATAATTATAAACGAGCTTGTATTATCGCGGTAGTTCGTAATATTTCATTTTGGATTTCAATTGAATATACAGAATCCATTTTAAGTCGGATTTCTATAAAATAAGAAATGTTTGAATCTATTAGATTATATTTTTCTAATGGAAGTGAAAAATCGAGATTTTGTCTTATAGATTGTAAATTATGTCCAAATCAAATTTTCAGAAAGTTGTTATGAAATCGTTTATAAACCATAATGATTTATTTGATATAATAAAATATTGGTTTTAAATCTAGGCAAGATTTTGAAGATGTATTTTTAAATTAATTTATAGAATTTTTTTGTAATTTTTATTTTGGAAAATAAGAAAATTTTCATTTAAGTAATTTACAACCTATTTCAGCATTTTCGAAATTTCACAGCATAAGTTAAGTTGTCTATTTTATTCTAGTTTTGGAATCACAACACATTACTCGACATGACTGTATTTTTATTTTTGTATGCAACGACTTTACGGAAACGAGGTTTTAAGTAATAGAGAATGTGAATTTTCTAACATAAAACAAAGAAACATCATTTGTATTTGCAACAACGGCTGATCACATCCAACTTTTGCCTGTGATAACATGGACATTTATTACATAGGGCAACATAAATGTTATAACAGTAAGATATATTGGTATAATATAATGGCGTGTATCTCATTAAAAATGTACATGTTCATTTAAATTAGTTGTAGCAAAAAAGCACAAAATAAATTACCATGCGCTTCTTACCTATGGTTTAACTAAAACAAGTTGCATTACACCAAACTTGCGAAACGTTTAAACAAAAAAAACTAACCAAATATATATAATTCCTCAGCTGCGAATTTTGAGGTCACCACCTATCTATATATCACCTAAGTAATGGTACTACCGTTATTTAGCCTATGTCCAGGGAAATCAAAATTCATAAATCTGCAAACCTAATCACTGAAGGATGTACGTCCTACTGTTGCTATTCCTTCGCCACCAAGTTGTGTTATTATGTAATTACACAATCGCATCCTATATTTCTTCTGAAACCTAATAAAAACGATGGCCTCCATGGTTATCTCGTTTACACTAAACAAGTTTCACTTTGAATAAAATATTACTCTATAAAAAAATTAATACTGATATATTTGAAACCCTAAAACCGTTTTCTTCATACCATATAGTTATTAAACAATTTGATCGATGTTGGAGAGTTCGATAATTGCTAAATAAGCAAGGGTTGAGCCATGATGCAAATATAGACAACAAGGGTGGAGATTGTGGGTAGTATAGGGTTCACAAAGGCGAGGCGCGTATGGTCATAGGCTACCTACCGGAACTGATCTGGAGCAATTTAGAGATCATTACAATTTTAGGTGAAATAAAATGCCTGTTTAATCAACCGATGTTAATTGTATTTAACGATTATCGACCAATATGAGTAAACTTACTAACTCTGCCTAGTTCTACTATTTTATAAACGTATTTTAGAATTGATAAATAATGATTGAATGTTTTGTGATGGTTGTTTGGATGAATTGCTTATAAATTGGTTGAAATTATAGATACAGTTATATATAAAAAACTTTGGTTAAATATTAATCCTATTTATTATAATATCTCATATTGACATTAAATTGATCTTATTTACGTTGATTAACGTATGTGGATGCAGGGAAACAAGTTAGAGGGATCCAACTGGATTCCTCAACAATTATATTGTTGTTTTCATATATTGCGGATGTGACACATAATCTGGGTTGATTATTGTGTGATTGGGATGTTTAAATAACATTGACCCTGAAATAATTGGTATTTAAATGCTGTAAAAATATATTGGGAAGAATTCAAGTTTTAAAAAGAAAAAAAAATCTATTTTTTAAAAGTGAAATGGAATTTCAATCGGGCTACAACACAATAACTTGTTTTAATTATATTAAAATATGTGATTTGATTTACAAACGATGTTTATAAATAACACAAAATAATTTGGGAATGTAAATTCAAGAATGTATATTAGAAAGGGAAACGGAAATCGTTTTCAAAAGAAAACAATGATATTTATTTCGATGCTTGAAATATGAATAGAACTAAATAAAACCATAAGGATTTGTAATTATAAAATTCGAGGATGTCGAATGTTATTAAAATAATTTATTTTTAGAAATTATATATTATATAATTTAGAATTTGACAAGATAATTAAGATTTGGTTTGAAACCAATAAATTATAATCGAATATGAAGTCAAGATTAAATTATAAACTAGATATATAATTAAAAAGAAGATTAACATGTAAATAGGGTTTATGAATTTGAATTTATATAATACGATAAATAGGAATTGAACCTGTTACATTTTAAAATAAAAATCAAGATTAGATTGATATAACGAGTCCGATTTTCTGTAAAGAAATAATATTCACGTCTAAAGTGAACAATGATTTAAAAGCAAACGTTTTGCAGATAAATGGGTTATAAAATGAAGTGATAAATTCAAATGTGAATTTAGAAATTGATTTGACCTGAAATGGTGAATTTATTTCAACGTTCGGAACATAAATCGAATAAAGATTATTCGAAAGAGAGTTATACACTGAAGTTCGATTATATTGAATTCAGAGAGGTACTACTTACTTTCCGTTTTTAATTAAGATTTATTTAATTAATTAAATATTATATATTTTAAATAAAGAATCAAAGTTATATTTCAAATATTTTGGAAGAATTTATTATAACATTATTGTTACAATCATTGTTTTATAAAACATTCGTTTAAATCTATATAAAGGGATGTTGGAATCGGTTTCCAAATATGACCAGTGATGTTTTCTAAGTATAGAAAAGGAAATGGTTTTTGTTAATAAGGAGTTACGAATGGAGTTAAGAAAATTAGAAACTGACCGGAGACTAGTCAAGTAGAATGGCTTTCTGAGTGTCGATTTGATGTTGGTTTCAGCCTTCGGGGTTGATAATTAGGGAGTTGTTCTCTTACTAGTTTACAATTAGGGATTGATGAGTATGGAAGGATAGTGATGCATGAATAAGAAAAAGGAAATATTTTCCAATTATAGTAAAGTATATTTTCTAAATATAGAAAATAAGAAAATGGGAATATATATATATATATGGAAATTTATTCCGATGCTAAAAAGAAATATTATCTGGAATATAGAAAATAAATAATTTATATTAGATGGAAACGTTTTTTGAGAATCGTGAGAGGCTAAACGAGTTGGAGAAATATTCGGGTAAAGATATTAAAAAGGAATTTGGGAAATGAATAAATTATGGATAAATTAATTTCAAGAGGGCTCAGTGTTGATTGATGGTTGATTGACAAAATTTTGATTTGGAAATAGGATCGTTGGTTGCATGGATATTTTCCTTTGATAGTTAATTAACCGACTATCAAAGCTTTTTGGTCATTTTTCGGTTGTCAATATGGAGAGACCGGGATCAGATTTATTATCTGAAAACCACTCCATATGGACATTAGCGTTGCAAATCAAATATGTTGAAGACAGAGTTTATGCAAGGGCTATTATGGGAGTCCTAGGTAGAAATTTCCTAAGATGGATTTATAGGATAGTGCCTTCAGTTTGTCTAGCCTTAGGACAAATTTTATGGACGAATGTCTAAAAGAGTATATCAAATAGATCACGTAAGTTGATCTCTTCAAACGTATTTACGTTAGTGGTGGAGGAATTCATTTCTCCTAACTTTATACCCATGGTATTTTTGGGGAAATCAATTGGTGATTTGGAAGGTATGACGATGTGGAAATCAAAGGAAATGAAGGTGTGATCTGTCAAAAATACGTAATGACCTCAAGCCTCATCAACCGGGAAATGACAAAAATCAGGCAGACAACATGCTAAGTGGGTCCCTCCGAATTAGGGTAAATTGTCACCATCTAGAGAATATTCATTTTTGTTCTTCTTTCGCTTCTGTATCTCTCGGGAACGATTATGTTGGTATACGAACCATAAGGTGATAATATATTCGGAACATTCAAGCGAAATGAATGGTCGATCATGTGTGGCAGAGTTGCAAGATGTTCTCGTTGAACTACAGGGTATCCCCTCTAGAGTACACTGATCAGAAAGTGGTTCCATACCTTGTCATAGTGGGAAACCCATTCTCCAATAAGAGCCCAGGTTTTGATTGTATACTATGTATATGGAGCGTGAGATGCAAGCGTTCTTCTGTATTGTTATTTACTAGTATTAAACACTATTATAATATCATAATATTGTTTTAAAAGATTGTTTTGTGTTATCGTAACGTAAAAAACATTTGTATTATGTATGGATCTGTAACGTCCCAGATTTTTGAACGATAATTACAAATGTCTAAATCTGTTTTAAATATTGATTTGGTGATATTAATGGATTTTATATCGAATTAACTTTATAAAATGAAGTTCGAATATATATATATTTATAATAAAATTAAAATGAGCCCAAAACGCCGCAGTAGTTCATAATTTTCGATTTGAACTTTAATTGAATGTACAAAATCTGTTTTAAGTCGGAACTCTGTGAAACAGGAAACACTGGAAGCAGATTGATTATAATTTTCTAATGGAAAAGAAAAATCAAGATTTTGGCTTATAAATTGTAAGTTATGTCCAATTCAAATGTTAAAATAGTCATTATGGAAATCATTTATAAAACGATAACGTTAATTTAATAATTTAAAGGGATTTTCAATAGAATTTGGACACTGTTAAACTCAAATACGATGATTCTGAGTTATAATTCTACATTGGTCATATTTGAAGTGTATATTGTTTTATTTAAATATATACACGATGATAAAATTTATTATTATTTAATTTGAATTGTTTTGGAATTTAATTTATATTATAGCGATATTATATAAGCAGTAGAAATAATTGTTTTTCCGAACGACTTCCGTTTTCGACGGAACAGATTTTATTGGAATGTATATGGTTAGTTATTGCTAGATTTTCAGTTTGGAACCAAACAGAGTTGTTTTGTCGGTTGGCAATATTTAAAGGGGAACCGATGGACAAATTGAGATCTAAATAGCGCCGTTTTTGCAAATGGATACCGTTTTCAACAAAATTAGTTTCATTAGCACCGTAACGTCAAATTATACCATGACGTTCATTTTCGTAATTTTTGGAGTTTGTGTGTGTCGGTGCAAAAATTAATGGTCCGCGTTAAGTAGCAATAACCGTATAAAATTTAACCTACCGTAAATAAAACATACCCGATTACTACCTAATATTGATACCAGCCTATACCTGGAAAGCTACATGTTGTGTACCATTTTAATGTGAATTTACACCCAAAAAAAAAATACACGTCGGTCTGTATGTAGCGAAGACATGGACAACACCTGTATGTGCTAATCAAATTAATACATGCAAACCTATTCTTCTTTCAGCAAGTCCACGCCTAATAGCTACCTAAACCCTATATGTGAAATGAAAACTCAGCATTCATTAAAGGGCTGATGAAAGGGGATGTCACACACAACTTATTTTATATATGCAGACTTAACAAAACCTCTTTTCAAATTAATGACACTCGTGCAGGCTGGCATATTTTCTACTTTGATTAAACATCACGAGGTCTTTCCAATTTCCCTACTACAGAGTGCAGACTCTAGTAAACTCTAGTAAAACATTTCATTAGCCCATACCCGAGGTAACATGGCTGTTCTTCTAAGTTCCATCAAATTAATACACACCGTGCAGACCGTATAAGCTCAGAATCTTCCATTCGAAAAAACCCATCCAATTTCAGATGATGCAGAACAAAAATATGGGAGATGAGTGCACATGCTAACGTTTCTACACACAGACCTATCTGCACGGACCATCAATGCAGCTGCCTGATCTAAAAATCCATGCTGTGAAAGAGAGGACTCGCATATGCAGGCCTAACACACTAGCTGGTACCTACCAGTACAAAGCATGGGGAAAGAATGCACCATGCTTCGTTTTATCACCATCAAAGTACATACTTCCCTGTTAAGTAAAATATATTAAAAAATCTATACCCATACTTCTATCTGCAAGCCTACTTGCCTATATACGTGGATGCCAAGTCTTCAAATCGTATAAATATAGGCTTTGTTCATTTTTTTTCTTTGCAAACAAATGAAAACCAACTTTTACATTCCTTAGTTTCAGTGAATAATGGTCGCACTTTCAATTCTTTTGAACGCTCTTTTCTTTTCTTCCTTGCCATTATCATGTGCCTGATTCAGCCAAACATATAAATGGTTTCAACCATTGTCAGCATAAGTTTGAAGTTTCGAGAAATACACGTAATGGAAGCACGGAGGTCTGTGTGCATGGGGAAGTCTGGTGTCGGTGATCTGAAAGGTGGAGCAGTTCTCAGTGACGTGGGGTAGCGCATGTACTATTTTGGAACTAAACGGTAAGAAGAAAGGGCTCAGCAGCAGATCTCTAGATGATCTGAAGTTGCAGGCTGCTGGATGGTTCGTCTGATTCTTGGGTGGAGAAGCAGCCGTAGGTGATGATGCGTAGTTCCAGGTGGCTGCTGGTGATGGAAAACGACGGCAAGGAAGCTTGGAAGTTAGCGAAGTAGCAGACTGTAGGGTAAATGGTTAAGAAGGGTGCATGGGCGTTGGTTTCTGCTTGTGTACAGCAACAGTTTTTCTATGGGATGGTGCATGGCCTGCTGGCTTCGAAGCAGTGGTGGGTCGGAGCTTGCTAGTGGTAGATGGAAGTCACACAAGGGGTGTGAAGTGGATGAACAGTGGTGTGATTGCACTTTGATCAGAAGCAGGGTGATGGACTGTGCTGAGATGAACTATACAAGGAAAGAAGCGAGACAATTGCACGAGTGCTTCTGGGTTAGCAGGGGGAGGCATGTACGTAGCAACATGGATACTTGGATATGTAGGGGGAAAAGTGTGTGAGCTACAGGAAGTATTTTGCTTGCGGGAGAAAGACAGTACACACGGGTTCGGGTTTAAAGGCTTGGGGCTTGGAACAATGGGCTGTGGGCCTTATTCTAATAATAATAATATAAAAAAAAGGAAGAAGATGTATTGGATAGAAGAAAAGAACAGGGACGTGGATGTTTTAGCATGGCTCAGGGAAGAGCAAGAGGGAATGAGAACTTGTACACGCGGTAGTAAGGGGGTGTGGGCTGACTACACTTGCGTTAGACATTGGGTAAGGGCCAATTTAAATAAAATTTAAAGTTAAAATTTTAATTGTTTCCACAACTGTATTAATACGATATCTCGATCGTATGTTCTCAGAATTTGGTGCAGTTGATTTCGTTTGGAACTGCAGGAATGGAGGCTACGCGATGGAGCTCGGTTGGTTAGAATCGATAAAAGTTGTTGTTTTTAATTAAATTAAACGCCTATTTAATTTAATTAAAAACAAGTGTTTTAGCGATAGAACCAAATCAAAGTGAGTTTAACTCACTCAGTTATTCCATTTATATTTTATATAAATCGAGTTTTATTATTTGTGTGCCATGTTTGATAATTATTGATTGATGGTTGATTGTTCGGTTGTTTATTGAATATTTTTATATTATTTAAATTAAATGGTTGTTTAAATTAAAAGAAAAGAAAACGCTATTTTTAACGATGATTCCCAAACAAGGTAACTTACCTTTTTGGTTAAGTTTATAATAATATAAACATAATTTAAATTAAATTGGATGCTTGAATTTTTATTGGTTGGCCGCTATTAGTTGAATTGGTTATTTATTTACATATGATTGTTACATGAACTGTTTAAACCGATATAATCAAATTATTGATTTGATTATCGATTGCTGAATATGGATTCAACGTTTTCTATTAACCAATATGTGATATGGGCTGAGAAATAATAGCAGATAGCCAAATAAGACATTGTTTATAAACTTATTTACCGTCAGGTGATTCAAATAGAAAATGATTTTATAAAATTTGTTTTATAACTGAAGATCGATATTAAAAATCTATTATTTTAAATGGAAGTTTATATAAAGGAAAGAACCCAACCACGTATATATTGATTGTTGTAACCACCAATCACTATTTTTGTACCAAATCTGCAGTGTGCGAAGCACATGCCGCATCTTAATCATTATAAAGCTAATTATTATGGTAAGCAAATGAGTATGGAATAACGTAGCGATTAATAACCAGAATTAATTATTTTTAAGAACAATTAACATGGGGTTATTATTTATTTAATAATAATCAAATGGGATTAGTTAAATTTAATTAATTTTAATGGAAGGATGAATTGAGATTTGATTAACGAGTTAATCATGTTAGAGTTGATTAAGTCCACTGTGTTAACTAGAGTAGACTTATTAAATTAATTAATTTATTTAATGAAGATGATAAAGGGTTAAGTAAGCATTTTTATAAATGGTGATATTTGATTATCGATTATTTAATAATAATCAAATGGAAATTATGAAAAGATAAGGCTTATTCATAAAAAAATGATATTTTAAAGCAAATTATATTAATGATAATAAAAGTTAAGTTGTGGTTTAAAGCAAATTCTTATTTGAGATTCTATTTAGTTGGATTAATGAAATCTAAGATTTCTTATGAAACCCAAATTGTATTGAATATATTATTAAAACGAGTTATTAAAGATGGTTTGTGAATGAAATAAATTCCATGATTCGAAATATAAGAATTAGAACCTGACTGGACGTCGATAGAGTTAAATGATTTACTAAGTATTAATTTGATGTTGATTTCGGCCTTCGAGGTTGATATTTAGGGAATTATTTTCTTACTGATTTACGGTTAAGGACTGATGAAGATTTGAAATGGAAATCAAACTATAAAATCCGAGTTTGAATTATAGTAGTTGGGCAAGTTAAGTTAGATGCAATATAGATTCGCTATACTAAATAGTTAAGTTCGATATTGGGAATAAATATCAGTTTTGGGTATTACAACTGATATCTATCTTAAGATAAGAATGTTGTTGATCAAGGTCTGAGAGGTAATTAAAATACCCCAACTTGAATGACTTCGGGATTATCGGAGGATGATATTAGTTGTAATGAAGGAGATGTAAGAAGTAATTTATTTTTGAGAAGTTATAATGTAACGTTATTTAAACAACTTGGGAATACATGTATATATAATGGGATTCCGGAATAAAAAGAAAATAATAAGGGGCTTGAGAATATGAAAAGGGTATCCCTACAATAAAAGAAGAAAAAGGAGGTTTGTGAAAATATAATGATATTTTCAAAATAATGAGATGAGATTTAGAGTAGATTTATTCTAGAACGTAAGTGACGATTAGCTTGTTTTATATATCAAAATGATCGGAAATTCGTAACAATGATTTATAATGATAAGTTGAATCGATAATAAGTAAGGTTATAACAATGTTTTGAAATAATAGTTAATAGGAAACTCAGATATGAAAGGGTTTCGAGATATTTTTCTAAGTATACAAGTAAAGTGATTTGAGAATATTAATATATTAAAACTGATATATTATTTTAATGGCCAAGCAATGCTGTGAATAAACCAATGGATATGTTTTATTTTATGGTTGTTTATTTTGATAGTTAAATAACCAACTATCAAAATCTGGCCCAACGTTATTGGTACGGAAAGACCGGAATCGAATTTATATTCGAAAATCATTCCGATCAATAAATACAAATATGTCGAAGATGTTGATCGAGATGGAGCAATTGAAGACCATAATTTTTCATGAGAGGAAGAACTACTGTTAAATATCTCTGGCTGATCCCGTAGGTGGTTCCATACCTTGTCATAGTCGGAATCCAATCACCAATAAGCACTCGCGGTTTTGTTTGTATACTATATATGTGGAGCGTGAGATGAAAGCGTTCTGCTAGATTCTATTTACTTGTATTTAGAAACTATTATAATATCAGAATAAGATATGATTTCAAAACGTTTTGGGTTACAGTAAGGTAAAAACCTTCCGTTTTTATATGTGGGCTGGTCTTACTATTATCCTTTTATTTCAAAAGGATTTTGAACCTTAAATCAATATGGGTGTATTTAAACTTAGCGAGTTTTCTCACTCTGGTTCACCAGACTGACCCGGTGTTTGTAATGCTTGGGTTTGGCCGGATTGTACAGGATCAGGTTATCGGATGCTGTGAAGTCCAAAGACAAACTGAAGGAGTTCAAACGTATGATGTTATACCGTTATTATTCCCCTGTGTGTTATACATATGAGGACAGGCTATTATAACAGTCTAGATGTATTGATGTACTCTGATGTTGTAAGTATTATTTCAGGCTCTCAATAAAGTTTATTTCTATATTATATTTTGTTCCACTGCAGTGTGAGATTCTGATGGCATTATGTTGTTATTCTTCTTCTATTCTAATATTTCTTTCTTTCTTATCTCACCCTCTAATTTCTTTCTAATAACATTTCGGTATTTTCGATGCTTGAATGTTCGACATGGTGTTTTTATGTCGATTTTCGGGGTTGAAAATTCCTATTCGTTACAGTGGTATCGGAGCATAAGGTTTAGGAATAACCTTGGCTCTGTGGTGTAACTCGATTGAGATGGGGTTAGTAATAATACCCTAGATTGAGTTCGTATATATATATATATATATATATATATATATATATATATATAAGAGCGCGTATTTGTAAATTTTATATACAAATGTTTTTTATTGTGTTGGTTGATCGGTTCAAGCTGAACTGTCAAATTGATACAATATTGTTTTGTAAATTGGGTATGAAATAATTTTGCTCAAAATATTATTTTGGATTGAAAAGTAATAAATTTTATCAAATTATTGATATGGGTTCACAGATTGAATTGAATAGGGGTTCAAATTTGATTATGAAATTGAATAAGTTGATATAGCCAGGGAAAATTGGTAAATTTGAATATTACATATGGAATTATATAAGCCAGAATTTGATTGAAGATTAATTAAATGAAATTTGAGAAGAAAATGAGATAATTAGGTTATATCAGTTGGGATTTGATTTGCTTGCTGGGTCTTAGATTTGTTGAATATAAAATTCATCAACAATAAAAGGAATTGGCAGCTAAGAAATAAATTCCAATATAATGAATTTAAAATGAGATAACATATGAAATGAAACCAAAAGTGTAACGACCCAGATTTTGAAGATCTTGGTTATCCGATATACAACACATATCGAACATCCAAGGATCGAAAATAACCGAATGGTTAATGAAAGAAGTTAGAGGGTGAGAATAGATAAGATAGAAACTTATAGAATAGAAGAAGAAGAAGAAGAAGAAGAACATCATCATCAGAGTAAACACGAACCTCACAGCGGAACGAATAAAATATAACATAACTTTTGAAATAAAAACAGTATATGTATACAATAACATTGCAGAGTACAACACGTACAACAACACCGGAAATAAACAATAGCTATATAATCCTGAAGCCTCCTGCTCCAAGCTCTCCAAGTGCATCTGTAAAATCCCGACTACTTGACTGCCCGTACAAATTTAGGCACCCAAGAGTTTAGGGAAAACAAAACAAAATAAACTCTGAGTCAATCATGGGACTGGTGTGAGTAAAACAGTTTTAAACAGTTTGAACAAGTAAACGATATCTCATAAGACCACGCCGTATAACGGAAAGGATTTTTCCCTTATGAGAATCCAAAATATCTTTATATCAAAAAAAACCTTTTGATATTATAGTAATGTCTATCAACCACAATATAATAATCATCTAGCAGAAACGCTTTCATCTCACGTTCTACATATATAGTATACAATCAAAACCACAAGCACATACTGGGTAATGGATTTCCAACTATGACAAGGTATGGAACCACATTCCGATCAGTGTACTCCTGGAACAATACACTGGAGTTCAACAAGAACATCTTGCAACTCAGCCACACATGACCGACCACTCATTTCGCTTGAGTGTATCGAATGTATATCACCAACGGTTGGGATCAGCAACCGTTTCCCGTATATATATATATATATGACATCATTGATAGATTAAAGAAGTAAATGAATATTCTCTAGATAGGTGACGATACACCCTAATGGGAGCTAACCGCATAGCCATGCTGCCTGCCCGATTTTTGTCATTTCCCGGTTGTTGAGGCCAGAGGCTACGATTACTTTCCATTCATTGATAACACGATCACTTTGAATGCCACATTATCTGATCCGTTAATCATTAATTGGTTTACACAAATATTCTGGATGGTATGCTTAGTGAATAAATCCGTTGCAACCATATATATTTATACTGACCAACCCATTCGATCATTGGAAATACTTTGTCAGATATTTGTCCATTTACGTTCGTTCCGGGATTGAACGAAACCGGAGGCACTGTTCAGTACATCCATCCTAGGAAATCTCTACCTAGGACTTATACAATAGCCCTTGCACTTTACTCTGTCTTAAATTTTCTTTGGCATATTCGCAACGCTTATGCCAATACAGAGTGGTTCTTTGGATAAGAATCCAACCGGTCTCTCCATATTAACAACGTTAAAATGGTCGAAAAAATCGATAGTTGGTGAGTTAACTATCAAAGAAAAACACATGTGCAAACAACGATATCTTTTCCAGATGGAAACCATATCGATCAATCATAATTTAACATTTATCTCTTTATTTCATTAATTTACTTATCTCCTGTTTCTATATATTCTAAATTCTTATTCTCTCTTTTATCAGAAAACATTTCTGATTCTTATTTGGAAAACATTTCCAAAACTCCTTCACTATCAAACCTTACCATTCCTTAGTTAAGAAGGAAGTCAATCAAGTTGGGGTATAATTACCTCTCAGACCATAACTGAACAACGTTTTAACTTCGAAATAGTTAAAGTTTATCCTTTAATCTTTAACAAACTTCCTTATGAAACTCTCGGATTCTATTTACGAATCCACTTCTTTATTGAAAACATTGGTTATAACGATAACATTAAAATCCCTACTTTCGAAATATCTAACCTCAATTTATAACTCTTATTCCTTAATTTGAATAATTAACCTACTCTAATTTATTTATAAATAAATAAATCTTGATTTAAAAACTGGAAAGTAAATAATACTTTCCCGAATTCGAAATAATCGAATTCGACGATTAACTCTCTTCGAATAACTAATATTCGATAACTCCTTTTAACTCTATTCGAATCAACTATGTTCGATTAACTCCTTTAAACTCTATTCGAATCAACTATATTCGATAACTCCTTTAATTCTATTTGAGTAAACTATATTCGATTAACTCCTTTAATTCTATTTGAATAAACTATATTCGATTAACTCCTTTTAATTACTAGATTTGATAACTCCTTTCAAATAATTAGATTCGATAACTCCTCCCTTCGAATAACTAGATTCGATAACTCCTTTCGAATAACTAGATTCGATAACCTTTCTTTCGAATAACTAGATTCGATTAACTCACTTCGAATAACCAATATTCGATAACTCCTCTTCGAATAAATTATATTCGATAATTCTTCTTCGAATGAATTATATTTGATAACTCTACTTGATTTACTCCATTTGAATAACTCTAACTGGTTAACTCTAACTGATTAACTCTAACTGCTTAACTCTAACTGATTAACTCTAATTGGTAAACTCTAACTCTTTAACGCTAACTCTTTAACTCTAACTGGTTTAACTCTAACTGGTTAAACTCTAACAGATTAACTCTAACCGATTAACTCTAACTAGTTTAACTCTAACTGGTTAAACTCTATCTGGTTAACTCTAACTGATTAACTCTAACTCTAATCGATTAACTCGACTTGGCTAACTCCTTTTGGTTAACTCATTTGACTAACTCCTTTGATTAATCTGGTTGAAACAATTCGATCAACTTGGTTTGATTAACTCATTTGACTTGGTTTGACTAACTCGTTTGATTTATCCCTTTCGCTAACTCATTTTGATTAACTCCATTTCAATAACTCTATATGATTAATTCCAATCAATTAACTCCTTTCAATTCTATCTAACAAATAAATAATTCCTTTTATTCTATTTATTTAACAAATAAATATTTCCTTTTAAAATATCCTATTTATTTCCTAAATAAATATCCCGTTTTACTCCTATTTATTTCCTAAATAAATAACCTTTATAATCCTATTTATTTCCTAAATAAATATCCCTTTTTATAAAATCCTTCGATTATATAAATTCCTTCTTTTATAAAATCCTTTGATTTTATAAATCTATTTCCTTTATAAAACCCTTTTCGTTTTATAAATCCTTTCTCTTTTATAAAACCTTTTGATTTTATTTCTCTTATAAAATCCTTTGATTTTATTTCTATTTCCCATTTATAAAATCCTTGGATTTTATAAATATTTTCTTTTCAAATATACTTTTGAAAATTCCCTTTTAACATTCTAGTATTCCGTATGGTATTTAAAATACTGAACAACAATGATCAATTTCATCCAAACTTATCCAATAAATAACAGCTTATATATCACAGCATATATCACAATATATGAAAAATCAGTAAAATAACTGTTGAGGAATCCAGTCGGATTCCTCCAACCTGTTTCCCTACATCCACAGATGTTACACAATATAATATACATCAATTTCATTCCAACGTGAAATATACTGATGAACTGAATCAATATTTGATTGTCGACTTTTATATATAACTATATCTACATTTTCAATCAAATCTATTTAACAGTCCAAACAATCAATACACAACAATCAATCAGCAGTGACAAAAATAAAGTACAGTTTATAAAAATATAAACTGAACAGAGTTCGTGAGTTTTACTCACTTGGGCAGTTCATCGTTAAAGAATGATAAACTATTTGTTTGATTTGGATCAAACAATGTATTTCTCTATAAATTCAAACTAGCCCCAATCCACTTCCATTCAGTCCCATTTGGTAGTCGTCGTCCATACGATCCTGTCGGATCTTGTTTCGCTGAGTTTCGATTACGTATGAATAAGTTATGGGTTATACAAGTTTTGACCTAATTTAAATAGTTTAAATTAATTAAACTTTGCTATTGGGCCTTACCAATTAACCATATCGGCCCATTATTCCATTTGAAGCCCAGATCCGCCACCTTCACCCTTTCTTCCTCGAACAGAAAATATGCCACACTCCAGAAAAACAAAACTGGCCAAGAACGAAACTTCGATCCCTCCTCACTCTTTCTCCAAGCCAAAGATCAACCCTCCGACATCACCAACTCATTCTCAACTCCAGCCACATCTGCTCGCCATCATCGCCACACCTCCGGTCCACTGTGCCAGTTTCCATCGAACACCCATCTCCCTGCTATCATTGTTCCACCGACTTAATTACACCGTCGGTCCATCACATTTCGAAATCACCAACACCACCAGAAATCATCGGCTGACCTAATCACTGCCAGTGACACCATCTCCTTGTTCTCGGCACTCAAGTGTCGACCGTGACATCCAGTTTTGAACTCCAGGAATCAGGAATTGCACCCTGCGATGTTACCTCCAAAGGGAAGAAGATCGACTTAGCAACTCAAGGATACATACGTTATGATTTCAGGAATTCCCATCGATTTATTTTCGAATTCTGAAGTTCGATTCTTGCTGGAGAAAATTATGAAGAGTGCAGCGGAAAAACTAGTTAGGTTTAGAAAGGTATGAGAGTTATTATATAGTATGGATTTGTGGTCATGAGCTTAGTTCGTGTAGTTTGTTTTACCTCTCATGTCTGTGTTGAAATGAGGTGAACTCGTACGAGGCTTGGTCGTAAGGGATTTGAGCATTTCTTCTCTGCTAAGTAATGCATACCGTGTGTATTACTTAGAAGCTAAGGGCATAAAAAGAAAGACGTGGAGGACTGATTACCGTGCATTTTAGCATCCTTTGAGTTCCCTCCTTGTATTCCATTTCCGCAAAATAATGTACACGAGATAAATCCTATTTACTCATCACCATAAAGATGTATCAATACAATGATATGTGCGCGAGTAAAGGCTACAATCAAGACCAGGTCATACTAATGGGACCAATTACGAAGGAAACCATATTTGTTACTAGTGTAAATCTCATATTTATCTCGTTTTAAAGTGAAATCGTTCGTTTAGGCACTGCTATCAACAAAAATAAAAACATCTTTGTGATTAGCAGTGTGCTACGATTCCAAAAATATAATAATACCGGTAGGTTAACTCATATTGTGAAACCCCAAAATCGCTGATTAAGGGTGCAAAATACTCCAAATAAAAAGTTGCTTATTTAATTAATTAAAAATTACAGTAAAATTCTAAAAATTAAATTATCATTATGTCTCAAAAGAACCTTGTCTAAATTCAAACCCGATATTCAAATATTTTAAAATAACCGTTATGGCCACGAACGAATATACCGCTGTATTTTCTGAATATTTAAGTTGGACATAACTCAAAATCTACACGACGAAATCTCGATTTTTCTCTTCCACTAGAAAAATATACTTCACCAGCTCCTAACGTTTCTTGTTTCACAGAAATCCGATTTAAAACGGCTTCTGTATATTCAGTTGAAGTTCGAATCGCCAAATTACGAACTACAGCGCCATTTCAAGCTTGGTTTTAATTATAATATAATTATACGTTCTAATGTCGTCGATTAAATAATATATTTGTTATTTAAATAATTAAATAAGTTAATTATTACACCATCAAAAATCCGGGTCATTACATTCTTCCCCCCTTACAAAAATTTCTTCCTCGAAATTGCTAAGCTAGAGGAATGCTCCCAACTCTACTAACGAGATTTAAACATCTTCAGGTTTACTTCTTAACTTCCAATTTCAACGAAACTAATTTATTTCAATTAAATTATTAATTTATTCCGACTAACTAAAATTTTCAAAAATCCTGAAATTTTCTAACGCCTTAATTTTCGGAAAATTTCGCCATAACCTCCTTTGTACAGCTCTATTGGTACAATCACAACTCGCCTCTCTAGGCCTTCTCCAATCCAAAATAAAATCAAACAGCCAAGTGGCTTGCCAATCGGCTCATAAAAATCACCAAATTTATGAAATATAAACTTGTACCTTTTTGTCGGGCATATCATTATATCCCTTTCATTTGTTATCACTTCTGCATATATCAAGTAATTCCAATCCAACTCAACTTAGTTTATATCCTCAAATCTAAATCATTTGGTTATATCCAAGCCAAATTCCACTTCAAGTTCCATTCTTGATTCTTAATTCTTAACTCAACAATTAATCCAATTCCAATATTATTTAACTAAGTTCCAGTTAAATTCTAATTTACTTGTTTACTTTTACCATCCCAACCTATTTAACTTTATAAGTTAAATTTTAATTCCAGAATTTAGAATTCCTGGGTTTATTACAAAGCAATTTGAAATCATAATACCAATTCAAAACCTTTGAATTTCTAAACAACTTGTTTTCTCAAACAATTCAAAAAACAAAATCTTTGATAGTAATCCGTCACTTAGAATCTCAAAAATCACACCGATGATGTATCGATCCATCCTCGGAATTATTTTCCAGTAATCAAGGTGAGTTCAATACTATATCAATTTCAAATTGAAAAACATTTTCAAAATCTCCTACTAACTTAAAATTTCATTCCTCTTAATTCCTATTCTGATTTAAATTTCAGATTTAATTCATCTTATTTCACATATTTTACTTATGTGAATCCTAATTGGTTATTTATAACCATTTCACCTTTTTATAGTCTCATTCGATTATACTAACAACCAACACTTCCAATTATACTATAATAATTTCAAGGCATATATTCCCTTTATAACAAAATATATTTTAGGTAAAATTTATTCCATTTACCCTCTTACAAAACAAACCATGTCGGTTCATCGTGTTCAAGTGTTTATAAAACTCCTACCGATTCAGTGGATCAAACTGATCGACCAGAACTTATAAACAACCCAACCAATAAATCTCCACAATATAAATAACTTTTTATATCAAATAACAAATACATTCACTCGTATATATATACACTCAAACTCAATCTAGGATATTACTGATCCCATCTCTACTGAGTCACGCCACAGAGCCAAGGTAATAACTAAACCTTTGCTCTGATACCAACTGTAACGACCCGGATTTTGACGATCTTGGTTATCCAATATACAACACATATCCAACATCCAAGGATCGAAAATAACCGAATGGTTAATGAAAGAAGTTAGAGGGTGAGAATAGATAAGATAGAAACTTATAGAATAAAAGAAGAAGAACATCATCATCAGAGTAAACACGAACCTCACAGCGGAACGAATAAAATATAACATAACTTTTGAAATACAAACAATATATGTATACAATAACATTGCAGAGTACAACACGTACAACAACACCGGAAATAAACAATAGCTATATAATCCTGAAGCCTCCTGCTCCAAGCTCTCCAAGTGCATCTGTAAAATCCCGACTACTTGACTGCCCGTACAAATTTAGGCATTCAAGAGTTTAGGGAAAACAAAACAAAATAAACTCCGGGTCAGTCATGGGACTGGTGTGAGTAAAACAGTTTTAAACAGTTTGAACAAGTAAACGATATCTCATAATACCACGCTATATAATGGAACGGGTTTTTCCCTTATGAGAATCCAAAATATCTTTATATCAAAAAAACCTTTTGATATTATAGTAATGTCTATCAACCACAATATAATAATCATCTAGCAGAAACGCTTTCATCTCACGTTCTACATATATAGTATACAATCAAAACCGCAAGCACGTATTGGGTAATGGATTTCCAACTATGACAAGGTATGGAACCACCTTCCGATCAGTGTACTCTAGGTACAATACATTGGAGTTCAACAAGAACATCTTGCAACTCAGCCATACATGACCGACCACTCATTTCGCTTGAGTGTATCGAATGTATATCACCAACGGTTGGGATCAGCAACCGTTTCCAGTATATATATATATATATATATATATATATATATATATATATAGGACAGCATTGATAGATTAAAGAAGTAAATGAATATTCTCTAGATAGGTGACGATACACCCTAATGGGAGCTAACCACATAGCCATGCTGCCTGCCTGATTTTTTGTCATTTCCCGGTTGTTGAGGCCAGAGGCTACGATTACTTTCCATTCATTGATAACACGATCACTGTGGATGCCACATTATCAGATCCATTAATCATTAATTGGTTTACACAAATATTCTGGATGTTATGCTAAGGGAATAAATCCGTTGCAACCATATATATTTATATAGACCAACCCATTTGATCATTGGAAATACTTTGTCAGACATTTGTCCATTTAAGTTCGTTCTGGGATTGAACGAAACCGGAGGCACTATTCAGTACATCCACCCTAGGCAATCTCTACGAAGGACTTATGCAACAGCCCTTGCACTTTACTCCATCTTAAATTTTCTTTGGCATATTCACAACGCTTATGCCAATACAGAGTGGTTCTTTGGATAAGAATTCAACCGGTCTCTCCATATTAACAACGTTAAAATGGTCAAAAACTTCGATAGTCGGTGAGTTAACTATCAAAGAAAAACACGTGTGCAAACAACGATATCATTTCCAAATGGAAATCATATCGATCAATCATCATTTAACATTTATCTCTTTAGTTCATTAATTTACTTATCTTCTGTTTTTATATGTTCTAAATTCTTATTTTCTCTTTTATCAGAAAACATTTTTAATTCTTATTTGGAAAACATTTCCAAAATTCCTTCACTATCAAACCTTACCATTCCTTAGTTAAGAAGGAAGTCAATCAAGTTGGGGTATAATTACCTCTCAGACCTTAATTGAACAACATTTTAACTTCGAAATGGTTAAAGTTTATCCTTTAAATCTTAAACAAACTTCCTTACGAAACTCTCGGATTCTATTTACGAATCCACTTCTTTATTGAAAACATTGGTTATAACGATAACGTTAAAATCACTACTTTCGAAATATCTAACCTCAATTTATAACTCTTATTCCTTAATTTGAATAACTAACCTACTCTAATTTATTTATAAATAAATAAATCTTGATTTAAAAACTGGAAAGTAAATAATACTTTCCCGAATTCGAAATAATTGAATTCGACGATTAACTCTCTTCGAATAACTAATATTCGATAACTCCTTTTAACTCTATTCGAATCAACTATATTCGATTAACTCCTTTAAACTCTATTCGAATCAACTATATTCGATTAACTCCTTTAATTCTATTCGAATAAACTATATTCGATTAACTCCTTTAATTCTATTTGAATAAACTATATTCGATTAACTCCATTTAATTACTAGATTTGATAACTCCTTTCAAATAATTAGACTCGATAACTCCTCACTTCGAATAACTAGATTCGATAACTCCTTTCGAATAACTAGATTCGATAACCTTTCTTTCAAATAACTAGATTCGATTAACTAACTTCGAATAACCAATATTCGATAACTCCACTTCGAATAAATTATATTCGATAACTCTTCTTCGAATAAATTATATTTGATAACTCTACTTGATTTACTCCATTTGAATAACTCTAACTGGTTTTCTAACTGATTAACTCTAACTGGTTAACTCTAACTGATTAACTCTAACTGGTTAACTCTAACTCTTTAACTCTAACTGGTTTAACTCTAACTGGTTAAACTCTAACCGATTAACTCTAACTGATTAACTCTAACTGGTTTAACTCTAACTGGTTAAACTCTAGCTGATTAACTCTAACTCTAATCGATTAACTTGACTTGGCTAACTCCTTTTGGTTAACTCATTTGACTAACTCCTTTGATTAATTTGGTTGAACCAATTCGATCAACTTGGTTTGATTAACTCATTTGACTTGGTTTGACTAACTCATTTGATTTATCCCTTTCACTAACTCATTTTGATTAACTCCATTTGAATAACTCTATTTGATTAATTCCAATCGATTAACTCCTTTCAATTCTATTTAACAAATAAATAATTCCTTTTATTCTATTTATTTAACAAATAAATATTTCCTTTTAAAATATCCTATTTATTTCCTAAATAAATATCCCGTTTTACTCCTATTTATTTCCTAAATAAATAACCTTTATAATCCTATTTATTTCCTAAATAAATATCTCCTTTTATAAAATCCTTCGATTATATCAATTCCTTCTTTTATAAAATCCTTTGATTTTATAAATCTATTTCCTTTACAAAACCCTTTGCATTTTATAAATCTTTTCCTTTTTATAAAATCCTTTGATTTTATTTCTCTTATAAAATCCTTTGATTTTATTTTTATTTCCCACTTATAAAATCCTTGGATTTTATAAATATTTTCTTTTCAAATATACTTTTTGAAAATTCCCTTTTAACATTCTAGTGTTTCATATGGTATTTAAAATACTGAACAACAATGATCAATATCATCCAAACATATACAATAAATAACAGCTTATATATCACAGCATATATCACAATATATGAAAAATCAGTAAAATAACTGTTGAGGAATCCAGTCGGATTCCTCCAACCTGTTTCCCTGCATCCACAGATGTTACACAATATAATATACACCAATTTCATTCCAACATGAAATATACTGATGAACTGAATCAATATTTGATTGTCGACTTTTATATATAACTATATCTACGTTTTCAATCAAATCTATTTAACAGTCCAAATAATCAATACACAGCAATCAATCAGCAGTGACAAAAATAAAGTACAGTTTATAAAAATATAAACTGAACAGAGTTAGTGAGTTTTACTCACTTTGGCAGTTCATCGTTAAAGAACGATAAACTGTTTGTTTGATTTGGATCAAACAATGTATTTCGCCATAAATTCAAACTAGCCCCAATCCACTTCCAGTCAGTCCCATTTGGTAGTCGTCGTCCTACGATCCTGACGGATCTTATTTCGCTGAGTTTCGATTACGTATGAATAAGTTATGGGTTATACAAGTTTTGACCTAATTTAAATAGTTTAAATTAATTAAACTTTGCTATTGGGCCTCACCTAATTAACCATATCGGCCCACTATCCCATTTGAAGCCCAGATCCGCCACCTGTATCCTTTCTTCCCCGAATAGAAAATATGCCACACTCCAGAAAAACAAAACCAGCCAAGAACGAAACTTCGATCCCTCCTCACTCTTTCCCCAAGCCATAGATCAACCCTCCGACATCACCAACTCATTCTCAACTCCAGCCACATCTGCTCGCCATCATCGCCACACCTCCGGTCCACTGTGCCAGTTTCCGTCGAACACCCATCTCCCTGCTACCATTGTTCCACCGACTTCATTACACCGTCGGTCCATCACATTTCGAAATCGCCAACACCACCAGAAATCATCGGCTGACCTAATCACTGCCAGTGACACCATCTCCTTGTTCTCGGAACTCAAGTGTCGACCGTGACGTCCAGTTTTGAACTCTAGGAATCAGGAATCGCACCCTGCGATTTTACCTCCAAAGGGAAGAAGATCGACCCAGCAACTCAAGGATACATACGTTATGATTTCAGGAATTCCCTTCGAATTATTTTCGAATTTTGAAGTTCGATTCTTGCTAGAGAAAATTATGAAGAGTGCGGCGGAAAAACTAGTTAGGTTTAGAAAGGTATGAGAGTTATTATATAGTATGGATTTGTGGTCATGAGCTTAGTTCGTGTAGTCTGTTTTACCTCTCATGTCTGTGTTGTAATGAGGTGAACTCGTACGAGACTTGGCTATAAGGGATTTGAGCATTTCTTCTCTTCTAAGTAATGCATACCGTGTGTATTACTTAGAAGCTAAGGGCATAAAAAGAAAGACGTAGAGGACAGATTACCGTGCATTTCAGCATCCTTTGAGTTCCATCCTTGTATTCCATTTTCGCAAAATAATGTACGTGAGATAAATCCTATTAACTCGTCACCATAAAGATGTATCAATACAATGATATGTACACAAGTGAAAGCTACAATCAAGACCAGGTCATACTAATGGGACCAATTACGAAGGAAACCATATTTGTTACTAGTGTAAACCTCATGTTTATCTCGTTTTAAAGTGAAATCGTTCGTTTAGGCACTGCTGTCAACAAAAATAAAAACATCTTTGTGATTAACAGTGTGCTACGATTCCAAAAATATAATAATACCGGTAGTTTAACTCATATTGTGAAACCCCAAAATCGCTGATTAAGGGTGCAAAATACTCCAAATAAAAAGTTGCTTATTTAATTAATTAAAAATTACAGTAAAATTCTAAAAATTAAATTATTATTATCTCTCAAAAGAACCTTGTCTAAATTCAAACCCGATATTCAAATATTTTAAAATAACCGTTATGGCAACGAACGAATATACCGCTGTTTTTTCTGAATATTTAATTTGGACATAATTCAAAATCTACACGACGAAATCTCGATTTTTCTCTTCCACTAGAAAAATATACTTCACCAGCTCCTAACATTTCTTGTTTCATAGAAATCCGATTTAAAACGGCTTCTGTATATTCAGTTGAAGTTCGAATCGCCAAATTACGAACTACAGCGTCATTTCGAGCTCGGTTTTAATTATAATATAATTATACGTTCTAACGTTGTCGATTAAATAATATATTCGTTATTTAAATAATTAAATAAGTTAATTATTACACCGTCAAAAATCCGGGTCATTACAAAAAGGATTTAACCCTGCATTGTCATTGGCATTATATATTGAGTTAAGCATAGGTTGGAAGAAAAGGAAGAGCTGGTAGAGCCTTGCTTTGTGATTGGAGTAGTGTTGGTTGCCCGACAAATAGGTAAACCTTAATACTATTATTTAGGGATTGATTTTATACCTCTGAGTTGGGTAGAGGCTCGGGGTGGCGAGTTGTAGTTGTTTAGATCGAATAGTACAAAGGAGGTGCTGACGAATTTTTCCAGAAAATTTTAGGACTAAAATATTTTTATTATATTTCAAAATATAATTATTTTGAAAATAACTAGATTTATACAATTCTTCTTACCTTGTAATTTCGGGGACGAAATTCTTTTAAGGGGGGAAGAATGTAACGTCCCAGATTTTTGAACGATAATTACAAATATTTAAATCTGTTTTAAATATTGCTTTAGTGATATTAATGGATTTTATATCGAATTTACTTTATAAAATGAAGTTCATATATATATTTAAAATAGAATTAAAACAAGCTCGAAACGCCGCGGTAGTTCGTAATTTTCGATTTGAACTTTAATTGAATATACAAAATCCGTTTTAAATCGGAATTCTGTGAAACAGGAAATGTTGGAAGCAGATTGTTATAGTTTTCTAATGGAAAAGAAAAATCGAGATTTTGGCTTATAAATTGTAAGTTATGTCCAGTTCAAATTTTAAAATTATCACTATGAAAATCGTTTATAAAACGATAATGTTAATTTAAAGGGATTTTCAACAGAATTTGGACACTGTTAAACTCGAATATAATAATTCTGAGTTATAATTCTATATTAGTCATATTTGAAGTGTATATTGTTTTATTTAAATATATACACGACGATAATAATTTATTATTATTTAATTTGAATTGTTTTGGAATTTAATTTATATTATAGCGATATTACATATGCAGTAGAAATAATTGTTTTTCCAAACGACTTCCATTTTCGATGGAATGGATTTTATTAGAATGCGTATGGTTAGTTATTGCTAGATTTCTAGTTTGGAACCAAACGGAGTTGTTTTGTCGGTCGGCAATATTTAAAGGGGAACTTATAGATAAATTGAGATCTAAATAGCGCTGTTTTTGCAAACGGAGACCGTTTTCAACAAAATTAGTTTCATTAGGACCGTAACGTCAAATTATACCATGACGTTCATTTTCATAATTTTTGGAGTTTGTGTGTGTCGATGCAAAAATTAACAGCCCGCGTTAAGTAGCAACAACCGTATAAAATTTATACTACCGTAAATAAAACATATCCGATTACTACCTAATATTGATACCAGCCTATACCTGGAAAGCTACATGTTGTGTACCCTTTTGATGTGAATTTACACAAAAAGAAATTACACGTCAGTCTGTATGTAGCGAAGACATGGACAATACCTGTATGTACTAATCAAATTAATACATGCAAACCTATTCTTCTTTTAGCAAGTCCAAGCCTAATAGCTACCTAAACCCTATATGTGAAATGAAAACTCATCATCCATTAAACTGCTAATGAAAGGGGATGTCACACGCAGCCTCTTTTATATATGTAGACTTAACAAAACCTCTTTTCAAATTAATGACGCTCATGCAGGCTGACATATTTTCTACTTCGATTAAACATCACGCGGTCTTTCCAGTTTCCCTACTATAGGGTGCAGGCTCGAGTAGACTCTATTAATACATTTCATTAGCCCATACCCGAGGTAACATGGTTGTTCTTCTCAAGTTCCGTCAAATTAATACACACCAGGCAGACCGTACAAGCTCAGAATCTTCCACTCGAAAACAACCATCCAATTTTAGATCATGTAGATCGAAAATATGAGAGATGAGTGCACATGCTAACGTTTCTACACACAGACTTATCTGCACGGGCCATCAATGCAGCTGCCCGATCTAAAACTCCATGCTATGAAAGAGAGGACTCGCACATGCAGGCCTAACACACTAACTGATACCTACCAGTACAAAGCATGGGGAAAGAAAGCACCCTGCTTCGTTTTATCACCATCAAAGTACATACTTCCCTGGTAAGTAAAATATATAAAAAAATCTATACCCATACTTCTATCTGCAAGTCTACTTGCCTATATACATGGCTGCCAATTCTTCAAATCTTATAAATATAGGCTTTGTTGATTTTTTTCTTTGTAAACAAATGAAAGCCAAACTTTTACATTCCTTAGTTTCAATGAATAATGGTCGCACTTTCAATTCTTTTCAACGCTCTTTTCTTTTCTTCCTTGCCATTATCATGTGCCTGGTTTAGCCAAACATATAAATGGTTTCAACCATTGTCAGCATAAGTTTGAAGTTTCGAGAAATACATGTAATGGAAGCATGGAGGTCTGTGTGCATGGGGAAGTCTGGTGCCGGTGATCTGAAAGGTGGATCAGTTCTCAACGACATGGGGGTAGCGCGTGTACTATTTTGGAACTAAACAGTAAGAAGAAAGGGCTCAGCAGCGGATCTCTGGATGATCTGAAGTTGCGGGTTGCTGGATGGTTCGTCCGATTCTTGGGTGGAGAAGCAGCCTTATGTGATGATGCGTAGTTCCAGGTGGCTGCTGGTGATGGCCAGCGACGGTGAGGAAGCTTGGAAGTTAGCGAAGTAGCGGACTGTAGGGTAAATAGTTAAGAAGGGTGCATGGGCGTTGGTTTCTACTTGTGTACAACAACAGTTTTTCTACAAGATGGTGCATGGCATGCTGGCTTCGAAGCAGTGGCGGGTCGAAGGTTGCTAGTGGTAGTTGGAAGTCACGCAAGGGGTGTGAAGTGGATGAACAGTGGTGTGATTGCGCTTTGATCAGAAGCAGGGTGATGGACCATGCTGAGATGAACTATACAAGGAAAGGAGCGAGACAATTGCGTGAGGGCTTCTGGGTTAGCAGGGGGAGGCGTGTATGTAGCAACGTGGATACTTGGAGATGTGGGAGGAAAAGTGTGTGAGCTACAGGAAGTATTTTGCTTGGGGGAGAAAGACAGTACACACGGGTTTGGGTTTAAAGGCTTGGGGCTTGGAACAATGGGTTGTGGGGCTTATTCTAATAATAATAATATAAAAAAAGGAAGAAGATATATTGGATAGAAGAAAAGAACAGGGACTTGGATGTTTAAGCTTGGCTTAGGGAAGAGTAAGAGGGAATGAGAACTTGTACACGCGGTAGCAAGGGGATGTGGGCTGACTAAACTTGCGTTAGACATTGGGTAAGGGACGATTTAAATAAAATTTAAAGCTAAAATTTTAATTGTTTCCACAACTGTATTAGTACGATATCTCGATCGTACGTTCTTAGAATTTGGTGCAGTTGATTTCGCTTAGAACCGCAGGAATGGAGGCTACGCGGTGGAGCTCGGTTGGTTAGAATCGGTAACAGCTGTTGTTTTTAATTAAATTAAACGCGCATTTAATTTAATTAAAAAAAGTGTTTTAGCGACAGAACCAAATCAAGGTGAGTTTAACTCACTCAGTTATCCCATTTATATTTTTTATAAATTGGGTTTTATTATTTGTGTGCCATGTTTGCTAATTATTGATTGATTGTTGAATTGTTCGGTTGTTTATTGTATATTTTTATATTATTTAAATTAAACGGTTGGATAATTTAAAAGAAAAGAAATCATTATTTTTAATGATGATCCCCAAACAAGGTAACTTACCTTGTTGGTTACGTTTATAATAATATAAACGTATTTAAATTAAATTGGATGCTTGAATTTTTATTAGTTGACCGTTATCAGTCGAATTGATTATTTATTTGCATATAACTATTACATGAACTATTTAAACCGATATAATCAGATTATTGATTGTTGAATATGGATTCAACATTTGCTATTAACCAATATGTGATATGGGTTGAGAAATAATAGTAGATGGCCAAATAAGACATTGTTTATAAAGTTATTTATCGTCAGGTGATTCAAATAGAAAATGAAGTTATAAAATTTATTTTATAACTGAAGATCGATATTAAAAATATTTTATTTTAAATGGAAGTTCGTAAAAAGGAAATAACCCAACCACATATATATATTGATTGTTGTAACCACCAATAACTATTTTTGTACCAAATCTGCTGTGTGCGAAGACGTGCAACATCTTAATCATTATAAAGCTAATTATTATGATAAGCAAATGAGTAGGGAATAACGTAGCGATTAATAACCGAGATTAATTTTTTTTAATAATAATTAAAATGGGGCTTTTATTTTATTAATAATAATCAAATAGGATTATTTAAATTTAATTAATTTAAATGGAAAGATGAATTGAGATTTGATTAACGAGTTAATCATGTTAGAGTTGATTTAGTCCACTGTGTTAACTAGAACAGACTTATTAAATTAATTAATTTATTTAATGAAGATGATAGAGGGTTAAGTAAACATTTTTATAAATGGTGATATTCGATTATCGTTTATTTAATAATAATCAAATGGGAATTATGAAAAGATAAGACTTATTTATTAAAAAATGACATTTTAAAGAAAATTATATTAATGATAATAAAAGTTAAGTTGTGGTATAAAGCGAATTCTTATTTGAGATTCTATTTAGTTGGATTTATGAAATCCAAGATTTCGACAAAGTTATGAAACCCAAGTTGTATTGAATATATTATTAAAACGAGTTATTAAAGATGGTTTATGAATGGAATAAAGTCCAAGATTCGAAATATGAGAATTAGAACCTGACTGGAGGTCGGTGGAGTTAAATGATTTACTAAGTATTGATCTGATGTTGGTTTTGGCCTTCGGGGTTGATATTTAGGGATTATTTTCTTACCGATTTACGGTTAAGGACTGATGAAGATTTGAAATGGAAATCAAATTTTAAAATCCAAGTTTGAATTATAGTAGTTGGGCGAGTTAAGTTAGATGCGATATAGATTCGCTATATTAAATAAGAGATGAAGTTTCATCAAGATAGATTTAAAATGAGATTTGGTTCAATATTAGGAATAAATATCAGTTTTGGGTATTACAACTGATATCTATCTTAAGATAAGAATGTTGTTGATCAAGGTCTGAGAGGTAATTAAAATACCCTAACTTGAACGACTTCGGGATTATCGGAGGATGATATTAGTTGTAATGAGAGAGATGTTGGAAGTAATTTAATTTATAGGAGTTGCAATGTAACGTTATTTAAACAACTTGGGAATACATGTATATGTGTATATAATGGGATTCCAGAATAAAAACAAAATAAAAAGGGGCTTGAGAATATGAAAAGGGTATCCCTACAATAAAAGAAGAAAAAGGAGGTTTGTGAAAATATAACGATATTTTTAAAATAACGAGATGAGATTTATAGTGGATTTATTCTAGAAGGCAAGTGACAATTAGCTTATTTTATATATCGAAACAATAGGAATTTCGTAATAATGATTTATGATGATAAGTTGAATCGATAATAAATAAGATTATAGCAATGTTTTGAAATAATAGTTAACGGGAAATTTGGGTATAAAATTAGACAGGGTTTTGAGATATTTTTCTAAGTATAAAAGTAAAGTGATTTGAGAATATTAATATATTAAAACTGATATATTATTTTAATGGCTAAGTGATGCTGTGAATAAACCAATGGATATGTTTTATTTTATGGTTGCTTATTTTGATAGTTAAATAACCAACTATCAAATCTGGCCCAAGTTATTGGTACGGAAAGACCGGGATCAAATTTATATTCGAAACCATTCCGATCAATAAATACGAATACATCGAAGATCCTGATCGAGATGGAGCAACTGAAGACCCATGAGCGGAAGAGCTATTGTTAAATATCTCTGGCTGATCCCCAGAGTTAACAATGATTCTGTCGTGAATGGATCTACGGATTGTAAGGACTACTCGCTATTGATCTGTAGGGTGATTCCCAAGATGTGGTAGGAGGGTGCCTTCGGTTCATCCTGTTCCTCAATGAGGTGTATGGACGATGTGGGATTCAAAAGCGAATGGTAGCCAGATGTTCCAAAAATCGATTATAACCTCAAGCCTCATCAACCAGGAAATGACAAAAATCGGGCAGGCAGCATGGCTATGTGGGTCGACCCCATTAGGGTGTATTGTCATCATCTAGAGAATATTCATATTATTACTTCTTTTCAATTCTGTATCTCCAGGGAATGGTTATGTTGCTAGCAACCGTAGGTGACATTATATTTGATACACTCAAGAGAAATGAGTGGCCGGTCATGTGTGGGACGGGTTGCAAGACGTTCTTGTTGAACCCAGTGTATTCCTCCCTAGAGATACACTATCGGCAGGTGGTTCCATACCTTGTCATAGTCGGAATCCAATCACCAATAAGCGCCCGCGGTTTTGCTTGTATACTATATATGTGGAGCGTGAGATGCAAGCGTTCTGCTAGATTCTATTTATTTGTATTTAGACACTATTATAATACCAGAATAAGATATGATTTCAAAACATTTTGCGTTATAGTAAGGTAAAAACCGTCCGTTTTTATGTGTGGTCTGGTCTTACTATTATCCTTTTCTTTCAAAAGGATTTTGAACCTTAAATCAATATGGGTGTATTTAAACTTAGCGAGTTTTCTCACTCTGGTTCACCTGACTGACCCGATGTTTGTAATGCTCGGGTTAGACCAGGTTGTACAGGATCAGGTTATCGGATGCTGTGAAGTCCAAATACAAACTGAAGGAGTTCAAACATATGATGTTATACCATTATTATTCCGCTGTGTGTTATATATACGAGGACAGGCTATTATAACAATCCATATGTTTTGATGTACTCTGATGTTGTAAGTATTATTTCAAGCTCTCAATAAAGTTTATTTCTATATTATATTTTGTTCCGCTGCGATGTGAGACTCTGATGGTATTGTGTGTTATTCTTTTTCTTCTATTCTAATATTTCTTTCTTTCTTATCTCACTCTCTAATTTCTTTCTAATAACATTCCGGTATTTTCGATGCTTGAATGTTCGACATGGTGTTTTTATGTCGATTTTTTGGGTCGAAAATCCCTGTTCATTACAGGATCGGTCTTACGATTATCCTTTCTTTTAAAAATAATTTCTAAAAGTTAAACCAAATGGTTGGAGTTTACTCACACCAGTCCTATGACTGACCCAGAGTTTATTTTGTTTTGTTTTACCCTAAACTCTTGGGTGCCCAAATTTGTACGTGCAGTCAAGTAGTCGACATTTTATAGATATACGTGGAGGAGCTTGGAGCAGGAGGCTTCAATGTTAGATATATATAGAGAGAGAGAGTTTATTTCTAGTGTGATATGTATGTGATGTACTCTGATGATATATGTAAATACAGATACAATTTTATATTTTTAGAAGTTATTATATAATATATTTTATTTGTTCCGTTGCGAGATTCATGTTTACTCTGCCTAGTTGTGTTTGTGTTCTTCTTCTTCTTCTATTCTAACTTTCTTTCTTTTATTTCTCGCCCTCTAACTTCTTTCTATTTATGATATGGTATTCCGGATGTTTGAATAGTCGACATGGTGTTTTATATCGATTTTCCAGGTCAAAAATCCTTGGGTCGTTACACCACTCTTGATCTTTGTGGCATTAACTCAATTATTGACAATAAGACAATTGGTGTGACTAAGACCAAATTCTGAACAATACTTTAGACATGTATGTATGAAGTATAACTATATGTGACCCATGGTAAGAGTTTTAACTTCCATAACTTATGGCATGCCTTTGACTCTTAATGGAATACTGGGAACTTGCGTGAAAGAGTTTATACTAGTTTTGCAAAATTAATGTTAACATATCTATTATGGAATAATATCACTTGGCAATATGGAACTTGGGCAGTTTTCTTTGATGTCTCAGATGGAAAGCTTTCGGCGGTATTCTCATATTTGGACTCAGGAGGAAGTAAGAGCCATTATTGATAGCTATGATATGACTGAAGTTGACACTATTCCTACTTCCAAGAGAGACACTATTCAAAGTCCTCTAGAGGGATTCTTTGCTTATTCTGCCATTCACATTTGGCATGATGGCTTTTTCCCTTTACAGACTTCATCTTAAAATTCTTGCAATATCTAAAGTTGGCCCCCATTCAACTGACTCTGAACACATATACTTGCCTTTTGTGCCTCGAGCTTCTGGCATTGGAGTCAGGACAACCTTCTCTTAACCCTCGCCTCCTGCATTATTTGCTACAGTTGTCTATAGTTGAAAGGGCTAGCCTACCCCTCCTTCATGCTAACCTTTCCAAGAAGCTGATTAATGATAACCTCGCCTAGCTTACAGACTGGGATACACAATTCTTCTTTATCAGATTTCCCCCAGGTATTGTAGGCATCTTTGCCACTCTAGGTAAATTGTACTTCTTAATGCTTGTTATTTTCTATCTTGGGCTTTGTTTTAACCTTTTGTTTTACCTCAACCCTTGTTCCTATGAGAAAAGACTTGAGTAGTGAGGAGATTCAAGTCGTCAGCAATGTATTTAAGGTTTCCGAGAAATTGGAAAAACAATCGATCCTATTGACAATGAGCAACCTTCAAAAGCATGGTTTCCTTCCTTTAGGACAAAAGATCTTGGGAAGGCCTCCTTTACACTTTCCCGGGTCTACGCATCATTTCCCGTACTCTGATATGTTTACCAATTTGTCTCCTTTATCACTTGGGTTTTCAGGTAATTACTACTCACGAATGTGATTCTAAAATCCTTCACATATTCAGCATGTCTTACTTTATGATTGCTTTAATCTGTTTCTCAAGCTTTTGAAGGGGAATCTGCTTTAGATGCTTTGTCCTAATCTAATATTAGCGCTAAGAGAAAGCTTGTTTCTAATGTTGAGGAGCCAGTTTCTAAGAGACACAAAGATGAGACCTCAACCCCTCTTGTTTTTCATAAAGTTGGCTCTACTGATCCTAATGACTTCTATTAAGGCTGTTACGCTTGAACTGTTCAACCGTCAAAGCGTACTAACTGTTTACACGGTTAACGTCTACTATGGTAATGGTGACGGCAATGGTTGTGGATTTTGGTAACCGCGATAAAGCATACCAACCGCACATGATTTTTTTGTAGTATTTCATTAAAGAATTATGTTTTTTAATAACTTAAGCTAGAGAAATAACATATGTATAAATTATTTGTGTTTTTATTTATAGACAACATGCATATGGGTGGTTTGTTTCATATATAAACAAACTAATTCTTAAGAAAAAAGTTAGAACTTGAATTATTTATGGATAACAATGTAAATTTATGGTAATGGTTTCGGTAATTATTAGGTGGTAACGGTAACGAATATAAAATTTGCTAACCATCAACAATAATTGCAGTCACGATTGATGGTAAATTGACGATTGCCATAACCGTAACACCCCTATGTTCCATACCTCAGTTTCTTCTATTCCTTCTGCTAGTATGACTCCTAATACTACTCCTCTCTCAATTGATACGTCGAGTAGCAACTTTCTTCACCGTATCCGTGTTCCAAATATCCCTGGATCTTTGAATTTGACAGAGCACGATTTAATGTTGGGTTCTTCGCCCGGACATTCCAGTTCCTCAACTCCAAATTTTGATAAAATTATAAGGCTTGCCCTTTCTTTTGATGAAGTGGCCAATTTTTCACTTTCATCTATACCCTCGGATTTACTGGTATGACCTTGTTTTGCTTTATTTACACCTTTATGCGAGTTATGATTCTTATTTTCTTTTTAGATTTCCAAAAGATGGTTTTCTCTTCTAAAGAGGTTTATTCCCCTTTCCTTGGAAGCCTTGTCACTTAAGGAGGAGAAAGACGCCCTAACTCATAAAATCGAATCTTTGACAGAGGGGCATAAGAAAGAATGTGTAGAACTGAAGTTGTCTCTAGAAAGGGCTAGATCAGAATTGGAGAATCAGAGGAAAGCTAAGTTCCTTTTGGATGATCAGGTGTTAGCGCTTCAATTGTTTAAGAAGGAGGTCAAGGAAGAAAAGACTAGGATGGTAGCTAGTCATAATAAAAGGTTGGAAGAGAAGGATGCTCAACTTTCCTGAGTCCAAAACGCATTTTCCGTTTCTAAGCGTATAATCTATGAAGCCAAGAACAAAACCTTTGAATTTCTGAAAGAGCATTTCCCAAAAATGGTATTGGAATATTACAAGGATGCTTTCTAGCATTATCTAATAACTTCAAAAAGTTTCCAGAGATAGATTTTCATTATGTTCATCCTTCTGTCCGAGGTAGAGTTATGGAAAGGATTGAGTTAGTTAGAAGGAGAACCAAGGTTCCGCTAAAGGTTAAGTTCAAGCCTGAAGATTTTTTTGTTCATTGAAGACCTTAATTCCAGACAACCTTGGTTTAAGCATGGAAGGATCCGAATCTACAGAATATGATTATGATTGGGATGATGACGACGACCACGGTCCCAAAGGTAAGAAGATACTCGAGGACTTAGACGGGGGGGAGGGGAATCACTTCCCCTCCCGCAAGGGATGTTCTTACTTTTATGGAGTCAGTTTCAGATCCTTCGAATACTTCCCTTGATCCGAACTTGGCTAAAATTCCTTCTAAGGATGGCAATTCTTCAGGCTTAGGGCGAGAAGAAACGACGCATACTGTACTCCTTGAAGTTTCTACATCTCAGGTATGGTTCCTATTTTACCTGTATATCTTTTTTATGCTATTGCTACTGGATTGTGAGCTTCCTGCAATAATTCGTAGATAATGAAAAATAACATTTTGCCAATATGACATGTAAAATAATTTTTTTATTCAAACTTTCTATTTTGTTTTATGTTACGACAGAACTCTATCTCACTCGAGGAGGTGCTTTCAAGAGATTTTTTATAATCATGTTCTAACATGATGAATGGGTGTATGCCAAGTGCTATTACACAAGTAACGCCTGTACTTGAAGAAGATCCTATAATATGTAACCTTCGTTGTATTTGTGTGAAATACGGATTTCCTCTAGGCTGTCTAAGTGATGAATGGGAAGCGGTTCCAAAAGAAACTTAAATCTTTTAGTCTGTTGACCCAAACATATAACCAACAGTATTATTGTTGTAACTTTTGATATGCGCATGCAATTGTAGCAATACTCTTTCAACAAGAACCATGATTGATCAACGTTATTCTCTTAAAGTAGGATTTATAAATGATTGTGTTTCATCCTTTACATGCATAGGGAAGCCAACCTAAAGCTCCACTTTCTTTATTTGGGGAAGATCCATCAACAATCATAAGGCCAAAAATCCTTTTCAAAGATGCTCCTATTTCAGAGTGGGAACAGATGTACTATCTCCAAAAGGTGACGATTAGAAATCAGGATGAAAAAATATCCTCTTTAAATGGTCAACATAAAGAGAAGGATAAAACTATTATTGAGTTGCAGAGGCGACTAAAGGCTAACACTTCCATCAGTTCAGATGAGGAAATAGGCAAATCACTTCATCGAATTGATGAACTGGAAGTTGAGTTAAAAAAATGAAAGCGGACTATGCGTCCTTGGAATTTGCTCTAAAGCATCCTGACTCGGATTAGAGGGCCTAGTTATTATGAAATTTCTTTTGTGTGGAAAATGTGATATGGTACTTGTGTGTCTTAAATGTAAAACACTTGATGCGGCAAGAGTGTGTATGCAATAACTTTGTAAAGAATGGTTTGTAAACGAGCTTGTATATTATGTGGATATCACTTGATATGCAATATTTTTCCTTGCCAAGGAGGCCCTTTTCTCAGAGTCTTATTTCACTGCTTTATACAGACTTAACACCTTGTCTTGCGTCAGCTTCAGAGATATATATCAAAACTTGCCTGCTTTTGTTGAAATCGTTGGTATTGTAGTAATAAATGTAAAATAGGATAATAAGCTCATTGGCATTTTCCGCGTAAGTAAAAGCATCTTTGTTTAATGGGTATTCCCAAGAAATTTCCCTTTGTGGGATCTTTAAGAGAAGTGTAACCTTTGTTACAAGGTTCTATCCGGAAAACCTAAGGTGTTATCTCGAGCTCTTTCTTGAACCAACATGTTTTTTTTTGCAACGTGATTACTTATACCACCTATTTAGTTGGAATAATGAGTAAGGACTTGAGATGTAAACGAGTTAAGAAAATCTCCCTGAGCAAGATGGAAGATCACAATCTTCGTCTGAAGGCTCTTAGATAGTAGAATCAAGTCATTACTCCGAGTGTTGATACTATATCCCTTCTTTAGGGATAAGAATTAGAATCTTGTGACCAAGATTAGGGTTTTAATAAGAGAAGTCCAGAATCTTTCCTCTGGTGAGTAATTAGGAGTCCTCCATCGACTTAGATTTAAATATTCATTAGCAGTCCAGAATTCCACTTCTACTATTAGGATAAGTCCCGAACCATGCTTTAGATTCGACTATTTAATAAGGGACCAGAAATCACTTCTAGTAATAGTGAAAATCCCAAATCAATCCCGACTTGAGTATTGAAAAAGTAAGACCAGAAATCCACTTTTGGCAATTAAGAGAAGTCCAGGACCAACCCAGATTCGGGTATTAAGATAAAAGACCAGAAATCCACTTCTAGCAAATAGTTTTGTTACCCCCTTTGGGTTTGATTTATGAAGCAGAGGGTGCACATGCTTCGTGAGCCACTCTCTGGGCTTGTGATTGTCAAAGCAGAGGAAGTACGTGCTTTGTTAGCCACTCTCTGGGCCTTTGATTGTCAAAGAAGAGGATGTATGTGCTTTGTTGGCCACTTTTTGGGCCTGTGTGTCCAGTGCGCTTGGCTAGCTTGTTCTCAAGAAGGGCCCAAGGGCCTACCCGACCTCCCTTTAGGATATGCCCTACCACGGTTATCATTGGCGATGATAAGGGCTTATATGCTTAAACCGGGTCACTGTAGACGCAGAATTAAGGCTTACTCTTTTGATGCTCTACCCCTGCCATCGTAGGTGATGATAGAGGCTTACACTCCACCCTCTCCAAGGAGTGCCTTACGCTGGTCATCGTAGGCGGCGATAAGTGTTTACATTCCCTTATGTGAGTAACGAGGGATATAAACAAAGGTAGGACATGCTCTTCTGCGAGAAGTGGTAGGACGTGCTTAGTTCATAGTAGAGGCAGGGCATACTCTTCTATGAGCAGAGACATGGCGTTCTAATTAGATTCTCTATTCCGACCATTTCTAGCGTGGATTGAAGGCTTACACTTTCGATGCTTAAACCCGGTTCTTTCTGATTTTGACGATGTTAAAGGCTTACACACCACCCCCCTTCGAGGGGTGCCTTTCCTCGGCCAACTTGGCGATGACAAGGGCTTTTATCCACTTGTAATTTGACCCTTTTCGGGGTTTTCCAAAGCTCAAGAGGGTTTCTGTATCCTTATCTATGTAAATAATCCTTTTCCAAAGGACCATCATTGGACTTAATTGGATTCTTTTACAAAGTCTTGTAATTGGCCTTGATTAAAGAACCTGATAATCATCCCTTCCAAGATTCTGTAGTGGTTGGATTCGTGTCCATTCATCATATGATAATGGCAGTAAGGGCCTCCCAATTTCCTTTCATGCTTGGGCTTCTTCTTTTTGGATGGCCGGAAATTAAGATCATGTTTAGTTAGGAAATAAATGTTTTCTATTGAAGTGGTAAGGTAGCATCCATTAGGTAGTCTTGATATAAATTTCCTTTCCTGCTGTTGGAGCTTAGCGCTTTTGTTACTTGGCCTTATTACTTCATCCATATCCTCGTTTCGCCTTTTCAAGGTGTACTAAGATTGAAGTACTATTTTTTTGAGTCCATTTGGAAGCAAAATGGTTGAAATCCTTCATTATTCCTTGTTTGAATACCATTCCTTTGGCTCGTTCTAGGATAACTTCTCTTATATGAGAGAATGGGTCATACTCCCTTAATGTAGAACCACTTAGGGTACAGGTTAGGATTCGTCCTAAGTAGGAAGGGTTGTTGCTCCAATAATCAAGATCGCATCGTCCCGCTTCCTTTTTCCACTTGACTATTCGTAAGGCTTCCATTCTTAACCTTTGTTCTTTTATCACTCTCAGGCTAGTAATACCTGACGTAGCCATTTGAGATCCAGAAGACTCCTGTTGGGACCCTTTTCCCTTATTTTTGCTTCTTCAAAGCTTAATCCTATCCAGGACAGAACAACACAGTTAGATATGTGGCTGTTAACCATAAGGTCGGAGGTTCAGGCCCTCCTTCTAGCGCCAAAATGTTAACGATATTTTTCATCAATACTGGAGATAGATATAAGGAAATGGACCTAAGGGGAAAATGGGATTATTTAGTTCCTACAAGCTTTAGTTAGTTCACCATTTCCTAGATATCAAGGTCTTAAGCCCGAAGATTAGTTACTCTTCCATTAAGGGGTGAATATCACGCTTACAAGACTTAACAACCAACCATTACCTTGGGATAAGAGTTCCCTAAGCACAATACAAGGTAGAAAGCTAAACGGCTTATAAAAGGGGTCTTTCAATAATCCTATGGAAGGGTTAGGACTTGGGCAAGAGACATTTGTTGTGTAGAAAGCATAAGGTAGTATGTAAAGGAAGTAGCTAAACATCTCATAGAAATTAAGCTAAGTGTCGATTCACTCTTTGTTGCTCATTGGCTTGAATACATAAGTGTATACAAATGAAATTCCCAAATTGATTTAGAAATTAGGGTTTGCTCTATAAGAAAAGAGTACAAGATTGGGGAATTAAAAATCGGCCCTGAAAATGTGACCCCTAAGGTCTTATTTATAGACAAATCGGGACCCTTTTTGTCATTGGGTCAGCAGAAGCCTCTCTCGGGTGCAACAGCTATGTGTCGGCCGCCTTTTTCCTTCCGGTTCTGGTTACCTTGGCTTTCGGTCATTCTTTTGGTATTGTTTATTGATATAACGAGCCTTCCGCGTGTCGGTCTTGGTCTTCAGAGCCTCTCTTTGGTGTTATTTCTTCCTTTCGCATTCATACTAAGCCCGTTGGTATAGGTAGCTTTGAGAAAGGCTTTCGGCTTTCAGCCATAAGCCTCCGATCTTCTCTTCATAGTATTAATGTTCGTGCTTCAACTTCTCATGTTCCGGGAACCGTCAGCCCTTTCAGTATCGACACTAAGCAAGTTAATGTGGATGCTTTTCTTTTCAAAAACTTTGATTTTCTCTCGGTGAATTTCTGGATTGAGTTTTGGTCTTCCGGAGGGATGCTTTTGGTGTATTGCTTGTTGATTTCTGAAGTTGTTCCTCAGTGATCATCAAGCTTAGATCCCGATAACTGCATTCAGAAGGTTCCTCTTGTGTTTGGCTTCTTGTGCTTTTGGCTCTTTCATCTCCTTTTGTATCGTCATTAAGCGAGTTAATGCCGATAGCCCTTTCGTCTCCCTTTGCTCTACTTGGTGCTTCTTGTCAAGTCATTGGCTCGGATCATAGGCTTTCCTCCTTTATTTTCCATTTGTCTCTAGCTTGAGGTGATTGGCTTTCGAACTAAATTCATGTTGGTTGTCCTTCGTTTCGGTTCTACCCTGTTGGTATCCCTTTTTCTAGTTGGTTCCAAGTTTTCTCCTTCCAGGATGGTGTAACACCCCACGCCCGCTATGGTCACTCACTAAGGGAATGCCATAGCATCGGTGGAGTATTTTAGTGAATATAGAACAGAAAAATTACAACAAGACAGATATAAATAGTACTTGAAATTTTAAAACATCATCTCATAACAGCGGAAGTAAACATGTCTGGTTACATCATAAAACCACAATAAAAGTCAAGTACAATATCCATCAAAATAAAGGAGTACATAATCCCACTCTCAATACAATAGCCAGAACAAAAGAAAAGATAACTGGATAACTGGAGCTTTACATCTACCCAAGCTCCTCAAGACTGGAACAGCAATCCGATCAAGCTCTACTACCGCTAGGATCCACCGTAGGACCTGAGGGTTGGAAAAAGATAAAAGCAACGGGGTCAGACATAAGTCTGAGTGAGTCCTATAACTTTAACAATACAATCCTTAAAGTAACCAGAGAAGACATAAACTTGACCTACGGTAATATCTGGGGATGAATGGCTACACTAAGCAGCTTGGTAGACTTAGAATAAACTAAGATAACCGTAAGGACGCATCTACCCACCCAAGGATAATTACTAACTGCACCACACCAGTCATTCCTACTTAAAGGTTGATCCCTCCAAGGACTTAGAAAATTTCCCCAGTAGTTTCGTGTACTCCTAGCCCACTACATAGGTGCCGTCTGCCCCTATCTCCACTAGGTGTACTCAGTAATTCTTACCCAGTAGTTTCGTGTACCCCTACATATGTGTCGTCTGCCCCTATCTTTATTAGGTGTACCCACTACTCCCCATCGATCGGCTCCCTACCGTAGATACCCGTGCTGGTCCCACAGTGGGGTGTATCACTCCCCTAAAGTGGCTACCCAATACTATCAACGGTGCACGGCTTTATATCTACACGATGCAACAACGGCTTATCTACCAGCCCGGGCCCACACACGCATATGAAACCCGTTGGACTTGCGTTGCCACCGCTAACCCGTTTTGGCCTCTTATAATCAAGCCCAATATGTGTGTCCCGTCAGTCGACATGGGTCGAGCCCACAAAGATACGTTTGGGATATTGGTTGAAATGGGCCCCCACAAGCTACCCACCTAAGCTTGTCACATATCTAGTGTATCCCACTTAACCCTTTAATCATGTTTAATTACATGTTTCCACTTGGTTAAGTATTCTAATCGTATTTTCTATTGCCACCCAAGGCAACCCACTAGATTCCACATGCCACCCAAGGCAACCACTAAATCTCCACATGCCACCCAAGGCACCCACTTAACCCCTCATGTCCCACTACATGCTAATATGGTTAAGTGTTTCTTAATTAATTAAGACCGTGATCTCCCATAAAGACCTCCCACATTAGGCTGGCTGTTATGACCGCCTAGTTAAGCCGGTAGGGTCCGGGCAGTCTTACGTCATAACAGAGTCTAACCTCGTGTCTTTACCTTAATCACGTATTTAATCTATGGCTAAGACCTCTCACATTGGGCTGACATTTGTAGCAACTGGTTAAGCCGGTCGGGTCCGGGCAGTTTTACACTACAAATGAGTCCAACCTCGTGTCTTAGTCGATTAATTACACCTAATTAATCACCCCCATATTAATTATCCCTAATTAATATCAAGTTTTCCATAACATGGGTAGACCTAACTCAATAGGTAAATTCCCATGGGGTAGACCTAACTCAATAGGTAAATTCCCACTTATGGTAATTTATTTTTATGGTATGCTTAATCATACCCAATCATTCATTTATTAACATATTTACCAACCCCATCGTTCCCCACGTAAATCGTTCTCATTTCATGACATAATAAAGGGGAAGATCCATCACAAATATCATGGGTTTAGCATATAACTTTGTCATGGGTTAAGAGGATGTCAACTTGCATATATGAGCATATATTAACCCAACTACATTTAACCCAAACTTGCATATTATCATACACATGATTTGCATAACATGTTGCATATGAGCTTGCATATTATCATACACATATCTTGCATAACATGTTGAACTTGCATATAAGCATTCTCATAACTTGCATAACATGTTAAACATGCATTTAAGCATACACATAAATTGCATAAGCATCCACATACTTGCATAAGCATGCATAACTTGCATATCACATTAAACTTGCATTTCAACATATACATAACTTGCATAAGCATCCATATACTTGCATAAACATGCATAACTTGCATATCACATTAAACTTGCATTTAAACATATACTTAACTTGCATAAGCATCCATATACTTGCATAAACATGCATAACTTGCATATCACATTAAACTTGCATTTAAACATATACTTAACTTGTATAAGCATCCATATACTTGCATAAACATGCATAACTTGCATATCACATTAAACTTGCATTTAAACATATACATAACTTGCATATGAACTTGCATAACTCACTTTGTTAAACATGCATAAATCCACTTATTAAATATGCATAAACCCACTTGTTAAACATGCATAAATCAACTTATTAAGCATGCATAAACCAACTTATCAAACATGCATAAACCCACTTATTAATTATGCATAAACATAGAAAAACATAGAGTAGCATATCATTACAAATGATTCAAACTCACTAATCCGCATTTAAGACCATAAGTCTCATTACACCCAATCTACTTACTTTAACAATTGATGTTAAAGTGATAGAAACTCACCAAACCCAAAATTAACCAACTTATGAAGTGGAATTAGTTGCTAAATATGAAGATGGTGATGATTAGAGAATGATTTGAGAGGGATTAGCTTGCAACTTACTTCTTAGATTAGTGGAGACTCCTTCTAGGATTTAATTTGGCGGCATGAGGCCTTCATTTCTATTTTTAGTATGGATTAGGGTAGGTTTAGGGTGTATTTATAGATTAGGAGAGTGTTTTAGGCCCTTAGATTAACCCTAGATTAGATTAGGTCCGTTAGATTTAGGAAATCTCTAGAACCCAGCCCAGCCCTAGCCAGAAAACCAGATCTGGTGCACTCAAGCACCCTGGTTCGACACGCCGTGTCGACAGGCAAGTCGACAGGCAAGTCGACACCCCTGTCGACAGGCCTGTCGACAGCCCTGTCGACATGCCTAGGGCGGGAATCTTCCCGCCTGGCCCCGCTGGTTCTAATTTAAAATCTATATTTTAAATTTCTAAATCTGTTTTTAGCTTTAAATTTTCTGCAAACTTCTTTGGGCCATAACCGGGCCATACGGACTCCGATTCTCGAAAACTCGGACTCTATTTCGCGTATTTTTCCGAGACGAACGCAATAACACAGCCCGTTACCCCCAATCCCCACGTCTGAGATTATTTATCCTATAATTAGTGAATTTTAGTATTAACTAAAATTCGGGGTGTTACATTCTCCCCTCCTTAAAGGATTTCGTCCCCGAAATCTCTAAGCTAAGGAGAATGCATATCCTACCATCCAAACAACCATCTACTCAAATCATCAACCACGGGCATCCATTGTCCTTAAACAGTTTCTAATGATGTATGAGCATATGCAAAAAGTGTGTGTATATGTTCCCTATCTAATGTATGAACATATGCAAACCATGATAGTGCCATGCATCCATTATGTATGCGAGAGAACCCTATCGACACATACAATATCTACATGAGTGCACAATCATTCACCAAAATGCATCATCCATGTGATAACACAACCATTATACATCCATAAATACATTTTCCTACACACAATTTTATGCAATATGCAATATGAAGTGACTGAGCCGATCTAGTGCCTAAAGTGTGTGTATATGCATCCACGAGCAACCACTAGCAAACACTTGCATCCATCAACCATAACATGTCTCAAACACATGTTTCAACCATAGGTTTACCCTATCTAAAGGTCAAAGGTACTAACGAGAGGACATACCGAAGATAAGATAAGTACTAGACAAGCGATAAAGGAGAAAGTAAAGACATACCCTCAAAAAGAAATGGGTACAATGAACGCATCTTCGCTTCGGTCTCCCAAGTTGCGTTGCTCTCATCTTCTCCCCATTGCACTTTGACTAGTTGAACCTCTCTGTTTCTCAACTTCCTAGTCTCTGACCCAAGGATGCGAGTAGGAGCTCGTCGAATCGTCGCATCACGCTCAACCTCTACATCTCTAAGCAAGCTCGGCTCTACCACCTCTGCGGTCTCATGTAAACACTTCCTCAAATGGGACACATGGAATACATCATGTACACCTCTAAGTCTGTCGGGTAACTCTACTCTATATGCCATCCGTCCAATCCTTTCCTTAATAGGAAACGGCCCAACAAACCTCAGTGCTAACTTCCCAACGGATCCAAAGCGAACAACATTTCTCAATGGAGATACCTTGACAAAAACCATATCCCCAACCTCAAACTCAAGATCCGTCCTTCTCTTGTCCGCATAAGATTTTTGCCTATCTTGCGCTGCTTTCATCCTTCTTCGAATCAAGTCAATCTTCTCAGAAGTCTCTCTAACCATATCAGGCCCAAGCAAGATCTTATCCGTAGATTCCCACCAACATGTAGGTGATCGACAAGGCCTTCCATAGAGAGCTTCGAAAGGAGCCATACCAATACTGGACTGAAATCTGTTATTATATGCGAACTCCACCAATGGAAGATGCTCTTCCCATGTACCTCCAAAATCTAAGATACAAAGCCTCAAAAGGTCTTCTAGAACACGATTCACCCTCTCAGTCTGGCCGTCCGTCTGAGGATGATATGCGGTGCTCAGACACAATTGAGTCCCCACTGCTTCTTGCAAACTTCTCCAGAACTCGCTAGTGAAGATAGGATCTCGATCACTTACTATGCTAGAGGGTACCCCATGTAATCGAACTATCTCTCGAAGATATACAGAAGCTAGCCATGGAGCAGTCCTCTTGCTCTTCACAGGTATGAAATGGGCGCTCTTAGTAAGTCTGTCTACCACCACCCAAATTCCTGTATTACCCTTCCTCGACCTGGGTAACCCGTCAATAAAATCCATCGAGACGCTATCCCACTTCCATTGCGGAACCTCCAATGGGTGAAGCAACCCACCTGGTTTCCTTTGCTCCGCCTTCACTTGCTGGCACACCAAACATCGAGCGACATACTCGGCCACATCTTTCTTCATACCGGCCCAGAAGAAAACCCTCTTCATGTCTTGGTACATCTTGTCCCCACCGGGATGAATGGTCATCCTAGAACGGTGTGCGTCATCAAGAATAGCCTTCCTCAAACCCTCGTCTTGCGGTACACAAAGTCTACCGTCTCTACGCAAGCACCCCCTATCGTCTAGGGTGTACCTACTCAAATGGCTGGACGACTCCCCCCTTATGGCTTCTCTACTAACTCAACCAACTGTGGGTCGCCCCTCTGTGCTCCTCCAATCCGCCCCAAAAGAGTAGGTCTAACTTCCAAAGAAGCTAGCAAACCGGGTACATAGTCAACGGAAGGTCTGAAATCAAACATCGAGATAAATTCCAAGCTTCGTCGTTCCACGAACAATGGACTCAAGGACAACCTCTTCCTGCTCAAGGCGTCCGCCACCACGTTACCCTTGCCAGGGGTATACGCTATCTCGAAATCATAAGATGCTAAGAACTCCACCCACCTTTGCTGTCTTAAGTTTAAATCCTTCTGAGAGAATAAGTACTTCAATGATTTATGGTCAGTGAACAACTCGAATCTCTCACCAAGAAGATAATGGCGCCAAATCTTAAGCGCAAAAACAATAGCGGCCAGCTCTAGATCATGGGTAGGGTAATTTTTCTCATGTGCCCTCAACTGCCTTCCACCATAGGCTATTACCCTTCCCTCTTGCATTAAGACTGCGCCAAGTCCTGTCCCACAGGCATCGGTATAGACAACAAATGGCTTGCTCCCATCTGGCAATACTAAAACTGGAGCAGAGGTTAAAGCTCTCTTTAACCGTCGGAACGCATCATCACAATCTACGTCCCATGCGAAAACAAGATTCTTCTTTGTTAAGCGGGTTAATGGGGTTGATATCTTCGCGAAGTCTTTAATAAACTTCCTATAATAACCCGCCAACCCCAAGAAACTTCTTACTTCGGTAGCATTCTTTGGAACCTTCCAATCCTGAATTGATACTACCTTCGCGGGATCCACAACTATCCCTTCCTTGGAGACCACGTGCCCCAAGAATCGTACTTCCTTTCTCCAGAAGTGACATTTAGAGAATTTAGCCTTAAGGCTATGTGCTCGAAGAGTCTTTAACACCTCCCCAAGATGTAGGGCATGCTCTTCTTCACTCTTAGAAAATACTAAGATATCATCCACAAAGACCACCACAAATTTATTAAGGAACTCCCTGAACACCCTACTCATCAAATCAACAAAGTATGCAGGGGCGTTCGTCAACCCAAATGGCATCACCAGCCACTCATAGAAACCATCCGGAGTTCTAAAGGCAGTCTTGTCTATGCTATCCTCAGCCACCCTCAACTGATGAAACCCCGTGGCCATGTCCAACTGAGAAAATACTGAAGCGCCAACCAACTGATCGAAAAGATCATCTATTCTCGGCAATGGGTGTCTATTCTTCTTTGTGAGCTTGTTGAGTTCTCTATAGTCTACACAAAGTCTGAGGGACCCATCCGCCTTCGTAGCAAATACTACTGGAGCACCCCACTCCGATATGCTCCGTCTTATGAACCCCTTCTCAAGCAACTCCCCTACTTGCTTATGGAGTTCCCTCCTCTCACGAGGAGCCATGTGGCGCACTGGTAAAGATACCGGTTTAGCATTATCCACCAGATATATTCGGAAGTCAATCTCCCGCTTCGGAGGTAAGCCCTTCACCTCCTCAAACACATCCGGATATTCCCGGACCACTCTAACAGATCGCAAACTCTCGACCGAAGCGTCAAGCGATTCAAGATAACTTAGCATAACAGAGTCCATGGGATTACAAGAAATCTCGAGAGTGTTACCCAAGCGGGTCATGAGCCTAACAACTCTCCTTTCACAATCAAGAACGGCACCATTACTGGATAACCAGTCCATGCCCAAAATCAACCCATAACCCGTGAAGCCCAACACGAAAGCGTCACATCTAAACTCAATGCTAAGTATAGAAATCTTCAAACCCAAACATATCATGGACAAATAAGTGGAGCCCCCAATTGGGTTTGAAACAACCAAGGGATCATCTACCAGACTGGTGTCTAAGTGCAGTAACTCAACTAATGATGATGAGATAAATGAATGCGATGCGCCTGAATCAAACAATGTACGGACAGGATGATCAAATAGAAAAACCAGACTTTCAACGGAGATAGTTCTACCTCTCTCCTGAATCGGTGGAACCGCGAGAGCCTGTACTTGCCCCCTAGCCTGACTCGGTGCCATAAGAGCTTGCACCTGTCCTCCTGAGGTAGACCCCATCCTTTGCCCTTTCTTAGGGCAATCCTTCACTAAATGCCCTGCTTCACCACAGTGGAAGCAGCCAGTCTTCTTCTTCTTGCGACAATCTTTGCTTAGGTGGCCAGGTGTCCCGCAATTGAAACACTTCTTCTTCTTGCCCTTGCCACCGTTGCCTTTCCCACCTTTGTTTTGTTGTTGTTGCTGAGGTCTCTTTTGATCTCCCTTCTTCTCGGGTGCCTTATTAGCATTAGGACCCTTCTCTTCCTCATACATGAGTGCCATGTCAACTAACTTCTCAAAGGTGGCCCCCATAGGGATATGAGTCATAGCCAACCCATGCATCGGTTCATTCAAGCCTTTCACGAACCTCAAAGCCTTCTTCTCCGGTGTATTCACCATATCTAGGCCAAACCTTGCCAATTGATTAAACTTGTTAACATACTCCTTCACCGAGAGATTTCCTTGCTTTAGCATCAAGAATCTTTCCATATACAAGTTTTCCTCCGCCCTTGAGAGAAACTTTGCCACAAATCTTTGCCTAAAATCCGCCCAAGAGTCAACGGGGCGTTCTCCATTAGTGACCTCCCACCAGAATGAGGCCTCACCCTTCATTAACCAAGCAGCCAACTTGACTTTCTTTCCTTCTTCCATCTCAAAGATATCTATCAACTCTTCCACCTCCTTAAGCCAATCTCTAGCCTCCACAAAAGTTTCAGATCCTTGAAAAGGTTTCCCTCCCATAGCTTTGAATTCCTTGCAAGTCTTAGCAAAAGTGTCCGTCCGAGGAGGAGGGGGAGGAGGAAGATCGGGTGCTACGGTTGGTGGAGGAACATTTGCTGGACCCGTAGTGGTGGCCCTAGCCTCCATCAATCTCCTATACCATACTGGTACCGTCACACCCTCCGGAAAATTAAGATTCTCGGCCATGCTGAAACGAAAAAGGAAAGATTCAAAATGGAGAATTCGAAGGATATAGATATGGCTATTGGGGATTATGCTTTTCTTTCAAAAACTTTTCTCTTAAAAGACATGTTTTTGAAAATATCTCTTCCAAAAATGTTTAAGAAAAATAGTTTTCTAAAAATTTTATCTGTTCCGGTAACCTTTGCTCTGATACCACGTGTAACACCCCACGCCCGCTATGGTCACTCACTAAGGGAATGCCATAGCATCGGTGGAGTATTTTAGTGAATATAGAACAGAAAAATTACAACAAGACAGATATAAATAGTACTTGAAATTTTAAAACATCATCTCATAACAGCGGAAGTAAACATGTCTGGTTACATCATAAAACCACAATAAAAGTCAAGTACAATATCCATCAAAATAAAGGAGTACATAATCCCACTCTCAATACAATAGCTAGAACAAAAGAAAAGATAACTGGATAACTGGAGCTTTACATCTACCCAAGCTCCTCAAGACTGGAACAGCAATCCGATCAAGCTCTACTACCGCTAGGATCCACCGTAGGACCTGGGGGTTGGAAAAAGATAAAAGCAACGGGGTCAGACATAAGTCTGAGTGAGTCCTATAACTTTAACAATACAATCCTTAAAATAACCAGAGAAGACATAAACTTGACCTACGGTAATATCTGGGGATGAATGGCTACACTAAGCAGCTTGGTAGACTTAGGATAAACTAAGATAACCGTAAGGACGCATCTACCCACCCAAGGATAATTACTAACTGCACCACACCAGTCATTCCTACTTAAAGGTTGATCCCTCCAAGGACTTAGAAAATTTCCCCAGTAGTTTCGTGTACTCCTAGCCCACTACATAGGTGTTGTCTGCCCCTATCTCCACTAGGTGTACTAAGTAATTCTTACCCAGTAGTTTCGTGTACCCCTACATAGGTGCCGTCTGCCCCTATCTTTATTAGGTGTACCCACTACTCCCCATTGATCGGCTCCCTACCGTAGATACCCGTGCTGGTCCCACAGTGGGGTGTATCACTCCCCTAAAGTGGCTACCCAATACTATCAACGGTGCACGGCTTTATATCTACACGATGCAACAACGGCTTATCTACCAGCCCGGGCCCACACACGCATATGAAACCCGTTGGACTTGCGTTGCCACCGCTAACCCGTTTTGGCCTCTTATAATCAAGCCCAATATGCGTGTCCCGTCACTCGACATGGGTCGAGCCCACAAAGATACGTTTGGGATATTGGTTGAAATGGGCCCCCACAAGCTACCCACCTAAGCTTGTCACATATCTAGTGTATCCCACTTAACCCTTTAATCATGTTTAATTACATGTTTCCACTTGGTTAAGTATTCTAATCGTATTATCTATTGCCACCCAAGGCAACCCACTAGATTCCACATGCCACCCAAGGCAACCACTAAATCTCCACATGCCACCCAAGGCACCCACTTAACCCCTCATGTCCCACTACATGCTAATATGGTTAAGTGTTTCTTAATTAATTAAGACCGTGATCTCCCATAAAGACCTCCCACATTAGACTGGCTGTTATGACCGCCTGGTTAAGCCGGTAGGGTCCGGGCAGTCTTACGTCATAACAGAGTCTAACCTCGTGTCTTTACCTTAATCACATATTTAATTTATGGCTAAGACCTCTCACATTGGGCTGACATTTGTAGCAACTGGTTAAGCCGGTCGGGTCCGGGCAGTTTTACACTACAAATGAGTCCAACCTCGTGTCTTAGTCGATTAATTACACCTAATTAATCACCCCCATATTAATTATCCCTAATTAATATCAAGTTTTCCATAACATGGGTAGACCTAACTCAATAGGTAAATTCCCATGGGGTAGACCTAACTCAATAGGTAAATTCCCACTTATGGTAATTTATTTTTATGGTATGCTTAATCATACCCAATCATTCATTTATTAACATATTTACCAACCCCATCGTTCCCCACGTAAATCGTTCTCATTTCATGACATAATAAAGGGGAAGATCCATCACAAATATCATGGGTTTAGCATATAACTTTGTCATGGGTTAAGAGGATGTCAACTTGCATATATGAGCATATATTAACCCAACTACATTTAACCCAAACTTGCATATTATCATACACATGATTTGCATAACATGTTGCATATGAGCTTGCATATTATCATACACATATCTTGCATAACATGTTGAACTTGCATATAAGCATTCTCATAACTTGCATAACATGTTAAACATGCATTTAAGCATACACATAACTTGCATAAGCATCCACATACTTGCATAAGCATGCATAACTTGCATATCACATTAAACTTGCATTTCAACATATACATAACTTGCATAAGCATCCATATACTTGCATAAACATGCATAACTTACATATCACATTAAACTTGCATTTAAACATATACTTAACTTGCATAAGCATCCATATACTTGTATAAACATGCATAACTTGCATATCACATTAAACTTGCATTTAAACATATACTTAACTTGTATAAGCATCCATATACTTGCATAAACATGCATAACTTGCATATCACATTAAACTTGCATTTAAACATATACATAACTTGCATATGAACTTGCATAACTCACTTTGTTAAACATGCATAAATCCACTTATTAAATATGCATAAACCCACTTGTTAAACATGCATAAATCAACTTATTAAGCATGCATAAACCAACTTATCAAACATGCCTAAACCCACTTATTAATTATGCATAAACATAGAAAAACATAGAGTAGCATATCATTACAAATGATTCAAACTCACTAATCCGCATTTAAGACCATAAGTCTCATTACACCCAATCTACTTACTTTAACAATTGATGTTAAAGTGATAGAAACTCACCAAACCCAAAATTAACCAACTTATGAAGTGGAATTAGTTGCTAAATATGAAGATGGTGATGATTAGAGAATGATTTGAGAGGGATTAGCTTGCAACTTCCTTCTTAGATTAGTGGAGACTCCTTCTAGGATTTAATTTGGCGGCATGAGGCCTTCATTTCTATTTTTAGTATGGATTAGGGTAGGTTTAGGGTGTATTTATAGATTAGGAGAGTGTTTTAGGCCCTTAGATTAACCCTAGATTAGATTAGGTCCGTTAGATTTAGGAAATCTCTAGAACCCAGCCCAGCCCTAGCCAGAAAACCAGATCTGGTGCACTCAAGCACCCTGGTTCGACACGCCGTGTCGACAGGCAAGTCGACACCCCTGTCGATAGGCCTGTCGACACCCCTGTCGACATGCCTAGGGCGGGAATCTTCCCGCCTGGCCCCGCTGGTTCTAATTTAAAATCTATATTTTAAATTTCTAAATCTGTTTTTAGCTTTAAATTTTCTGCAAACTTCTTTGGGCCATAACCGGGCCATACGGACTCCGATTCTCGAAAACTCGGACTCTATTTCGCGTATTTTTCCGAGACGAACGCAATAACGCAGCCCGTTACCCCCAATCCCCACGTCTGAGATTATTTATCCTATAATTAGTGAATTTTAGTATTAACTAAAATTCGGGGTGTTACAGATGGTGACGGTTGCCTGTTGCCCCAATTGCTTCTTTTCTGCTTTCGGCTTTGTCCCGGCGTCGGGTCCATGGTTTTATGCTGGTGACGGTTCGATACCCCTTCACCGATAGTCTTTTCCTATGTTGAATTTTGGTAGTAACACAAACCATACCGATCAACTAAAACTTGAACTAGGCTGATGTGGACAAACATAGTACTATTGGCTACGAAGAATTCATTATAAAAGCTGTGGATCTCAATAAATTGGAGCGAAAGACCATTTGCCAATAACATTTGGTTTTTTTTGACAAACATGGTAGTGGTTATATCACCATGGATGAACTGCAACAAGCTTGTAAAGAGCATAACATGAAAGATGTTCTTCTCGAGGATGGTATTGGTGAAGTTGATCAAGATAATGCAAGTTTATTTTATATAACTTTCCACCTTCGTTTATTTTGCATAAGATAAGTTCAGTTGACGATGATTTTTTTCAGTTTGAAAGATGGATGCATCGACTATGGATAATTTATTGATATGATGCTGAATGGAAATACAAGAGTTGGAAGAAGAACTATGAGGAACACTCTGAATATAACTATGAGAGATAAATTTCAATGTGTTTTTTCTTATTTTATTGTTGAATTTACTCTGCTACTTGCTACTTTACTTCTCCGGTGTCCATGTTCATTGTAATTGCACTATGAAGCTTGCATGTTGTAACTTTTCATATGAAATTTCAGTGATTAATGTTGTGCTCAGTAGTCTGGTTAGCGCATGAATGTATGGATTATGTTCATTCCATGATCTTGAAAGATTATGGTTGGTACAATTATTACATGGTAAGGTTCTAATTGCTATTACACATGAGAATCTTGTTGCTATTTTTTCCAGTGAAAATAAGTTGTGTTGTTTTTTATTTTGTTTTTTGTTAAAAATGTATTTGTAGTATTTGATTTTTTGAGCATGTTTGGACTATTTTTAACGGAGAGCTTCTTAATAAATGCGATTAATATGTAACTGCAAATATCAATTACTCATTTTTAGTATCTATTATATTATATGATAGCACAATCTTTCCTCAAATCTTTTCAATTCCACTTTTGTCCAAAAAAAACATGATGCTGCCATCAGTCCAATGCATACAATCCTTTGGCCACAATTTCGTCATGAGTGGAATACCGCGCACCCCAACAATCCTTCGTCTTCTTCAGTTTACACGTTCCCAGCTACCGTATGCAAAATCAACCGCTCCCCTTTTCTTCTCACTTTACCCAGAGCCCTCTTATACCCAGAAATCCATTCGCTCCCCTCCCATTCCCTATTGAAACCGAAAATCGCTCCCTCCCCTTCTCCTTGCCTGCGCCCTTCTCTTCTCTTTTTAGCCACAACCCTCTTTTACCCTAAAATCGCTCCCTTCACCTTCTCATTGCCTGCGCCCCAGCTGCTGGCCGAGACCGTTCTCTACCTTCAACCGACGCCTGCTTCCTAGACCGCGCCGCTGATTACGTTCTCCCTTTCCTTGGCTTCCCTCCTCCTCCACCCTGCGATAGGTACAACTACTTCTTGCCCCGATTTACTCGATGTTATTTATATTTTTTTTGACTCGCTTACTACTTTTTTTCCTCGGTTTTGTATATATTTGCTCTGCGGTGGATTTCACCAGTAGCACTTTGAATGCAGAGCAAACATATAGGGGTTACTCAGTCAAAGTAAGCATACAGTGATTGGTTTACATGGTATTAAGGGTTTTACTCAAATCGGAATTAAGAATTATTTCATTTTTGCTCTAATTGTTTCTTTATTAAGCTAAAGGAAGTTAGAATTTCATAAAAATAACCAATTAATTTTATCAACCAGTTCATTCAAGCTACATCGACTACTGTTTTGCAATCATGTTGCAATTCATCAATTTTTTTGCATACTTTTGCTTTCCAGTTTCGTTATGTTGTTATTTGCAGCTTACGGAGAATGGTTATATGATTGCAATAATTTATTTGGTGATAGCCATGTTGTCTATGTTAATTGTTACTGTATTCCAAAATTTACACGAATTTCTGAATTAAGGTTCATATGGTATTTTATATAATATTTCTATTCGCATTTATTTGGTTGCATCATTATGAAATAATTCATATGCACACAGATACACACAAACATGCGTGCACACACGCAAATGTATGTAGGAAAAGGCAAATGGTATTTTTACTTCAAATTGCTACTTAAAATCCTACTTGAACTAAATTTACCAATTAGTTAGAATTATGACTTTGACCCCTGAATTCCAACCTTGTGTTCCTTCCTATAATGGTTTAGGCCGTGTGATCGTGGTTATTTAATAGTTCGTAATTTGAGTATGAATTTAGGTGTCAATTTTGAGGGAGTGTGTGTACGTGTTTTTTTTCATGCAAAGGTCAATTGACAAGCTTTTTGGATTTTGTCGATGCAGGCAATTCCTATTTTCTTTGGTGAAAGTCTTATTACGATAACACATTATCTAATTAAACTATTTGCAAGTAGTTTGCTCATGGTGTAGCATATGACTTATGGAAGTATAGTGAATAGTTTATGCAAGTTGTTCCCGAATCCATCTACCCTATTTCTGTTATTGTCAAACTTGCCACATCATTGACACAAAGAAATGTTAATTATATTATATACTGTGTCATTTGAAATAAAATTCCAGTGTCTTATGTTTACTAAAATGTTTACATTTATGTTGAAAGATAGGCATTGATTCTTAATAGTGTAACTGTCAGGGCATCACATTTTGATTACTACGAAAAGAAAAACACAATCCAAACCTGAATTTTCTACGTCAATCTCAGATTTCCAATTTAAGTTATGAAGATGATCTTTATTTTGTCAATTTTATTTGTTCGAATCATATTTTCTTTGCGCTGCAATTTTTTTAAGATACCCGGTTGCGATCATTTACATTGAAATATGATTCATATGATTATGATGTCCTAAAATATTAACATGTATGCCTAATGCGTATGAAATTATTATCTCTTTTCTATTATTTGTATCTATATCATGTGCCTAACGCTACTGTTACCGCAATATTTGATTTTGATGTTTTTATATACTTTTTTCTGGATATTATTATTTTTCAGTTGGGCGTGGTATCTTATTTAGGTGTTAAAAAAATATTATAGAAGGCCAATTTTACATTGTAATATTGTTGATTGATAATATTTTCTCCTGCATAAAAATGAAGGCTTTTACTCTAATTCATTACCTTATCGAGAGGTTCTACTCATGCATTATAGATGGTAGATGTGATTTTTAATATAAGTTGTACATAAATTTTCATTTTTTTCTACTCTGTTAGTTGATCAATGGATTGCCAAATCGTTGCCAGTGTGGTAGCGCCATTATATGTGCATTTGATTCTTTTTTGTTATACGAAGGTAGACTGCCTACAAGGCTACGATCGCCATAACCACTGTTGAAACAGTTTCTTCCTTCAATGTGAAGTCAGTAATTAATTACGATATCCATTTTTCATTTGTGATATCTATCAAGAATCACACAGAAGTTATTACTATTTGTGTCTGTTCAATTGTGTTGGAACGATTTTCTCATTTTGTTTTTGGGAAGAAAATCATCATTCATCCCATAATTTTGAAACCGTTTTCTATGAATTTTGTATTTTATACAAAATATTGCTTTGTTTCTAACGGAATTGTCAGTTATGGTGACATATTATAATGTTTTTCCTTTACTACAGTGAACACATAAAAAATAAGTGTGACCTATCTTTGTTTGAAAGGGTGTTGTTATTGACACTCCAACTATTGTTATGGGGAGGTCATTATTTAAAAACACTCTACTCTTTGAAAAATTGTTAAGGGGCTACACAAACATATTATTTCATACTACTCAATATTCCCGGATTGCCCCTTCAAATTAGATTAAAAGAAACTTATTCGACAAGGGAAATCGAAGTAAAACAAGCCCGAATGCAGCACGTAATCAATTATATATGTATTCGACAACGATATGTCGAAAATTAATAATCATTTTGGTGCATTTCCTTTGTAATTATAAAATTCGATATATTTATGTCGATAAAAAAATAGTTTGATCCTATTCCTCCGAAAACGCTTATCCTTTAGGATTTAAAAAAAATCGATATATGCAAATTGAAAAAAAAAAAATACTATGGCCCTTGCAATATTTATTAAGGTAGAATTACATTTATTTGTTAAGGGGCTAAATGGGTAATAAGGTAAAATTGCCTTTTATTTGTTAAGGGGATACTTTCCTCATTGGTACTCCCCTTAACAATTTTTGAAAAAATAAAAATTTGACCCTCCCTTAATAATATTTGGAGTGTCAATAACAACACCGTTTGAAAAATATATGTTCAAGGTAAGGAAAAATGAACGTGTTGGGTATGGTTTATTACTATTGTTACTTGCCTGAAATAACCATGTGTTATTTCTATGCATGCATTAAATAACGTAGTTTATACATGGCATTCAGATTCTAAAATTTGAAATTGTTAAGCAATACAATTTATAGTCAAAATATGTCAAAATTTGAAAATGGCAGCATTGTTTAGTGGATGTGTTTACAAAAATTCAGCTTTGAGCTATACAATATTCCAAAAATAAATGTATTCTAATATAGTTATATGTTCGGAAAAAATAATTTTGTTGCATTAGTTTTTCATTTTTTTTCTACTCTGTTAGTTAGTCAAAATGGAAACGTATTATGCATTTATAAAGAAGGTAAATATATAACATTTTTTTCCAAAAGAAGGTAACTATATTATGCGTTCATAAAGTTTTTATTGTTTTGTCCAAATAGAAACGTATGATTGATTATACAGCTGCTATTCATTACTCATGTACAAATAAAATGATGGAAACCTATATTTTTATTTTTCCAAAAGAAATCCCATTTTCCGAAAAGAAATCTTACTTTTTTGAAAAGGCTTCCCTTATTAAAGCCAACTGTATAAATATTCATAGTTAGTTTAAACTACAGTTCTCAAATGGTGAAGATTATGCATTCAAAATGCATATTCAAAATCCAAATGGTTTTCTTTTCTTGGCATACAACCAATTTTTTCCGCTATTTCAACTTTTAACAATTTTGTGTTATGCTTCATCTGTATGGTTTTCCTATAGCAGCGAACGACAGACAACCCTCTCTAAGTTAACCCTCTCTAAGGTTTCTTATTTGTGCCTATGATATAATATTTACTTTACGTGGCCCAGTTTTGCGTTAATTACATACTTGCAGGTTCATTTTTATATCTTAATCTCCTTCCTGCATTTTCATAAACATGGGATTTCGAGACTGTTAGTCTCTTTTACAGTTTGGTTATTCCTATTTTTTTTACACATAATCATAAAATAATGCTTGCTTTGTATGTCTATCTAATATATAGTATGCATGTTTTGGAAATTATCACCAAGTAGGTGAATAATTCATGAAACATGCAATTTTGTATAATTTATGCATACTGCCAACATTGCTAAACACTTCAAAAACATGGGATATGTAGGCATAACAAATACACGATGTTTGGGGGCTGTTCGTGGTTTTACGATTCGCTTATTTATTTAAAAATTTGGGAAAATATGATGTTTCGATGCTGCTATGGTAATTGTATCAAATTTAATTGATATTGTGCAATGTCAAAAGGTTTATGTAAAAATTGAAAAGTTGTTTAATTGAACTAAATTTATAATTATTTGACTAAGTATTTTCTTGGAGATTATGATCTTATTTTTATATTTTGCCTATGTTTTTTTTCCTTTTATGTTACCATTGCATTCTCTGTTCTTTTGAGATTTTTTTTAATCTCGACAAACAAAATTGAATGATTCCAACTCCTTATTGTTTGAGCGGATATTTTCATTCTGATGGATTCCTCGGAGCTAAACTAAGCATACTGTACTATATGCTTTCTAGGTGGAACATTCATATATGTTGACAATGCAATATACATTTATTTAGTTTTAACGTTTTCTCGCCATCTCAATATCTACCGAAATAGATCGTTCGATGTTGTCCTTCCGGCAATAGCGGAACACCAATACCATTTGCTTTTGCTTATAAATTAACACTGCTTTTTTTTACCGCATCATAACACGTGACTGTGTAACAAATGAATTTCACAAATTCGTTGCAACGTTTTTCGATTGCACTGCAGTCTCTAACATGGTTTGATTATGGTCGTGTTACATTTATTTTCTTCCTCATCAAATGTATGAAACTCACATAGGACAAGTCCTTATGACTAAACACTTGAATAGTTGGACAATACTCAAAGTGAAGCAAATAATCTATTTACAGTTAGAAGAATTACCCCCATGTTATTGCTCCCAGTTATTGCTCACATCTGTTTATTTGAATTTGTACCACACGCCTTAGATTATTATGCAAACTGAACCTTTTCCTGAATATTTATTTGTGATGCTTCTGCCTATCATGATTTGTGTATGTACAGACTTCAAATATACTGCAGTGGAGTGTGCATTTGGGCCTTCTCCTCATTTTGAAGACATTGTAAGATTGCTACCTTTAACAGTGTACTTTTGCCTGATTATAACTATATTGGTAAATATTTTATTTCCACATTAATGAAAGTATAAAGAAAAGTAATGGAGATAAGGAGGAGAGATGCAGTAGAAATATGTATTATTAATTGTAACTTTTCTCATACAAGAAAGAAATACAAAGCAAGATAATATATAATAGATTGCCCAACGTTTGGTTGCTAAATTTAAGGAGCAACGGTCATGCTATAATTAAGGGACTTTCCTGTAAAGACCCAATGTTCACATGCTAAATAAAGAGCTTAAATTAAGGAGCAACGGTCATGCTATAATTAAGGAGTGATGTGTGGTTAAGTGTGAAACCAACATTAGCTCCCCTCAAACAAAACTAGGTTTTTTCTGTCTTCTTCATTCCGCCCCCGTCGCTCACTTTTAATTCCTCCTTTAGTCTTATAAAATTCTTTTTCGATAGCGGCTTTGTAAGCACATCAGCTTGTTTGTAAGCACATCACCATATGATGTCCGGTTTGTGTTTCTTGTGCTTGAGGTTGATGGTCTGCGTTGCTTCTGTCACTGTTGCTTTCCTCGCTTTCATGTTCTTGCTAATTGCTGTAAGTTTCTTCATTGTTACCATCGTCTGCGTTTGTTTGAGTATTGCTTGTATGTGTGTGTATGTTGCATGTGTCATGTCCCTCTTTGTTGTTGTTACTGTTTGTCTCTTGCTCCATCAGTGGTGGCATATTGATAGCTTTGATTCCATGATCTTGTCTGCACTCTTCCTTTGTAGCTTGTTTATCTGCATATGGAAAGACATTTTCATCAAATATGACATGCCTTGATATATAAATTTTTCCATTTTTGGCCAAGCATTTATAGCCCTTTTGATTTTGTGGGTAACCAATAAAAATGCATGGGCATGATCTCATGCTAAGTTTGTGCGTGTTGTAGTCCCTTAGGCATGGAAAGCATAGGCACCCAAAGTTCTTCAATATTTTATAGTCTGGTTTTTCATTGAATATCATTTCATGCGGGGTTCTATTGTTCAACACTTTTGTAGGTAATTTATTTATGAGATACACAGAAGTGTTGAATGCTTCATTCCAATATTTCATTGGTAATGCCCCTTGTGATAGCAATGTTAAACCAGTTTCAACTATGTATCTGTTATGCCCCAGTTTCTTCGATTGATTTCTAGTGATTATCGACTCCATTAGCACTCAAATTACTTGAATAAAAAGCGGATTTTTGCTTGCCAGAGTGAATAATTAGATAAAAGGAAAACAACAGTAGAAAGAAAATAGTGAAATAGGAAAGGAGGAGAGCTTTATTAATTAATTCAGCAAATGTTTGAGGAATTACAAGGCTTGAAAATTATGAGAGAAAATCTCCCAAAACAAACTCCACAGCGAATCATTGAAGGTTACCCCTTATTTAAACAACAAGAATTCTTTGGTTGGACCTATTATAAAACCCATAATACCCACTGCATGATTTGTTAACAATTATGCACTACATGATTTAAATATGTACTGCATGTTTAATAACAAATATGCACTGCATAATTTAATAATATATATGCACTGCATATTTAGTAACAAATATGTATCTCCTTCATATCCTTGTGCCATGCATACTGATTTGTTGCCTAATTCAAAGATCTTCCTAGATTAAGAGACACATAATATCCATTGCAAGATTTAATAACAAATATGCGTTGCATGATTTAATGACAAATATGCACTGCATGATTTATGCTTCTCCTTAATTATCTTGCCTTGTTCAAGGATATGCAAATCGGAAATTGCTGGAAGAATCCACTTTCCCTCTATATGTTGCCAGTTATTCATGCTAGCAGTTGCTGACGTGTCATTTCCAATTTTTGTATGCGAACCTGAAGTGTTTGTTGTATTGCCTGCTCCATCCTTGTTGATAAAACACCTTCAACCTGCATGTCACCGATTTCTTCAGACCTTGGGGAATATCTACTTTGGGGGCATAACACTCCCCTCTCCTTCAAAACAACCTTGTCCTCAAGGTTGAGCATTGGCAAAAAAAGGGGGTGGCCATGGGGGCTTATATAATCTGTCATCGAAAATGACAGCTTTAAGAGCAAGAAGCATTCCCGTAACCTCCGCAATACAAACTGAGTTTGCTATCCCGATCAGCAAGAAAAAACCACCCGATTTCTGAATGGATTCATCTGACCTTAATATCTTCTTGTATGTTGCAAGAACAACACCTACTAATGGATGGAAAAACACATCAGGTGACTTGTTTGCAAGTGCATCCTCTGCTACATCGTTGTCAAGTGATTCTTTAGCGTTTAAATCTGATTTTCCAACAGCAGGCTCATTTGGATTTGTAACATCATTTTCAACACGAAGTGAAGCTTCATCAAATTTCTCAGGATTTTCATCGACCTTCTTGCACACAATAGAAATGTACTTGAAGGTTGCAAACAAGATTGTAGCAATAGCAGTCTTCAGTAGTTGTGGTCCCTCCTTGTTCTCCAGCATCTTTGCTTCATTGAGAAATTCCTCATGTTGATGTTCAGCGCTGAAACCATACTGCAATTCAGCATCATCGCCATCGTTAGCAACAACTTCATTTATCTTGATTTCTTGAGTTCCTTTACTATGTTGACCCAAATGGCTTTCTGCTGCTTCATCATCAGCAGTACAAATTTCTCTATGCTTCCAGTCATCACTCATATCTACCTCCTGTGATTCATCATCACTTTTTGGAACAAATGCCTTATCATCAGCCTTAAATTTCTTTGTCCCACTGGTGTTTTTGGATGCTTTGCCGAATTTAATCTTCATTTTATTTTCTCTTTTGAATTCGAAAACCTTGGCCAAGCTTACGGCATGTTTGAAATCAATAGGATGCAGAGCTAATACATCGCGTTTGATTTCTTCCTTAAGACCATCTACGAATTTTTCCAACAAGAATTGATCAGGTAAAGCATCAAACATACCTTGCAATTGTTCAAACTGGGATAAGTAAGCCACTACAGTTGTTGGCTGTTTGAGATTGAATATAGTGTTGTACGGTTTTGCTACTGCCATGGTTGTATGTCTAGTTGAATTCCCAGAACTGATTTCATTTTGGTTAGAGATGTAGGGGCTTCTTGGATTTGCAGGTTGGATTCTCATTTCTTTCAATTCTTTAGCGATGCCGTCAATTGTTTCTTGCATCTGACTGACTTTGATATTGAGTACTTGATGGTATTCTTGCAATTCCCTAATCTGGACCGAAGTTTGAATGTTAATCCGATCTTGTTTGGATCCTTTAGGCTCTGATACCAATTTGTTATGCCCCAGTTTCTTCGATTGATTTCTAGTGATTATCGACTCCATTAGCACTCAAATTACTTGAATAAAAAGCGGATTTTTGCTTGCCAGAGTGAATAATTAGATAAAAGGAAAACAACAGTAGAAAGAAAATAGTGAAATAGGAAAGGAGGAGAGCTTTATTAATTAATTCAGCAAATGTTTGAGGAATTACAAGGCTTGAAAATTATGAGAGAAAATCTCCCAAAACAAACTCCACAGCGAATCATTGAAGGTTACCCCTTATTTAAACAACAAGAATTCTTCGGTTGGACCTATTATAAAACCCATAATACCCACTGCATGATTTGTTAACAATTATGCACTACATGATTTAAATATGTACTGCATGTTTAATAACAAATATGCACTGCTTGATTTAATAATAAATATGCACTGCATATTTAGTAACAAATATGTATCTCCTTCATATCCTTGTGCCATGCATACTGATTCGTTGCCTAATTCAAGGATCTTCCTAGATTAAGAGACACATAATATCCATTGCAAGATTTAATAACAAATATGCGTTGCATGATTTAATGACAAATATGCACTGCATGATTTATGCTTCTCCTTAATTATCTTGCCTTGTTCAAGGATATGCAAATCGGAAATTGCTGGAAGAATCCACTTTCCCTCTATATCTTGCCAGTTATTCATGCTAGCAGTTGCTGACGTGTCATTTCCAATTTTTGTATGCGAACCTGAAGTGTTTGTTGTATTGCTTGCTCCATCCTTGTTGATACAAACACCTTCAACCTGCATGTCACCGATTTCTTCAGACCTTGGGGAATATCTACTTTGGGGGCATAACAGTGTCTGTGCTTTCTTTTGACCAAACCATTTTGTTCAGATGTGTGGGGGCAGGTTAGCCTATGTCTTATCTCCTTTTGGATGAAGAATTTTGTGAGTGGTTTGAACTCACCCCCACCATCTGTTTGTATAGCTTTTACATTGCAATTGGTCTGTTTTTCAATAAAAGTAATAAACTGAATTATTGTATTGCATGTTTCTGATTTGTTTTTTAGCATGTATATCCACGTGTATCTTGAATAAGCATCAACGAGGGATAAAAAGTACATGTGTCCTTGGTATGAGTTTAGTGGTGTTGGTCCCCATAGATCAGCTGCGACAAGCTCCAGGGGTTTGTTGTACATGGTTTCAGACTTACTAAAAGGAAGTTTGTGACTTTTGCCAAGTTGGCAGTGTGTGCAAGTGTGTTTCACAGGTACATTTTCAAAATAAATGCCATTATTATTTAAAACATTTCTAATAGTTTCCAAACTGGGATGACCAAGTTTCATATGCCATGAATCAACTACATTATTGTTATCATCATTACATCCATTATTCCTATTATTAACGTAATCATAATTGCTACCGCTACTGATGTCTACGTTGTTGCACCATATTTCTTTATTCAAAGCGTTCTCAGTCTTCAAGTTGCCAAATTTATATAGGCCATCATGAAGGTCACCCTGTAGTAATATTTCTCGACTTAGGAGGTCTTTGACTAGGCAAAACTTGGGGTGAAATTCAAAGAAAACATTATTATCTTTAGCAAACTTAGAAACACTTAATAAATTTTTGTTAATAGTGGGAACTCTAAGTAAATTGTTTAGCATAAGTTGCTTTTTTCCCTGCATGGTACCTTTACCTATGTGTGTGTTGTTGGTAGTGTTGCCGTTACCCATGTGTAGTGATTTCATACCTGTATAGCTTTTGCTTCCAATGTTTAAGTTCTGAAGCCTATTTGTGACATGGTGTGTGGCTCCAGAGTCTGGGTACCACTCGTCCAGTTCCTCCTCATCAATCATGTCTTCATTGCTGGTCTGACCTTTGCCTTTGTCCACAATAGCGCTTTTGTTATGATTGTCCATGGCAGCCATGTTTGCTCTTGGTGCTTGGCTGTTTTGGTCTGTTTGCGGTCCACTGTGGTCGCTATTATATCTGAAATAGCAGCGGTTCGCCATGTGTCCAATTTTTTGACAAATTTGGCACTTCACCCTGTTGCTGTTGTTCCATCTGCCTCGTCCACGACCTCTCTGTGGTTGATATGCCCACTGGGGTTGGTATCCCCTCTGATACGGGCCTTCTTGTTTATTTGAATTACTGTTCCTATGAATTTGCTTGTTTTTAGCCGCAACATAATTTGCAGAGAAATCACCTTGTATAGCTTTCCTTTGGTCTATTCTCCCTTCATGGGCGAGGAGTGCAGATCTGACGAACTGTAAGTCAGGTAATGTTTGTTGAGTCGCAATAACCGTAACTAATGACTCGTACTCTTCGTCTAATCCGCCGGTAATGAACAAAATTTGTTCATTGTCACTTATTTTGTGTCCTACTGCATTCAGTTTGTCACATAAATTTTTTATCTTGCTTAAGTATTCTTTCATGCTCAAGTCCTCTTTCCTTAAGTTTTGTAATTCTCTTCTGTATTGCATCACACGTGCGGCTGACTGTGAGCTGAAAATCTGCTCTATAGTGGTCCATATTTCATATGATGAATTGCACCCCACGATTTGTGACAGTAGATTCGGACTAATAGATGATAGGAGCCATGACGATAGCAAACTGTCTTGTTTTTGAAAACTGGTATAGTCGGGGTTTGGTTTGGTGTTTCCCCCTTGATCAGTCATCATAATTGGCGGAATAAATAGCATACCTTTTATGTAATCTTGTAAACCGTATCCTTTGAGTGCGATTTCAATTTGATATTTCCACAATATGTAATTATCTTCATCCAGAGATGTGGTAATAACTTGGCTTTTTGGTTTGATTAGGTTGTGCCAGTTTGGTGGAGCATCATGGCCCATGCTACCAGAGACATTAGAGGTGGCTTCGTTGTTATTTGTCATGGTTGTTCAGAGGTCTGCGAGGTAGGGAACTGCAGCTGAAAACCTGAAGAAAAGAGTGGTTCGACAGACAATGGAGAAAAAAGACTTTCAGTTTAGTGTTTAAGCCTTTCGGCGGTGGTGCTCTAATACCATAATGAAAGTATAAAGAAAAATAATGGAGATAAGGAGGAGAGATGCAGTAGAAATATGTATTATTAATTGTAGCTTTTCTCGTACAAGAAAGAAATACAAAGCAAGAGAATATATAATAGATTGCCCAACGTTTGGATGCTAAATTTAAGGAGCAACGGTCATACTATAATTAAGGGACTTTCCTGTAAAGACCCAATGTTCACATGCTAAATAAATAGCTTAAATTAAGGAGCAACGGTCATGCTATAATTAAGGAGTGATGTGTGGTTAAGTGTGAAACCAACATTACACATCATTTTCATTTTTGCTTATCAAACTAACCTTTATAGTCCCCTACCTCATGTGCCTTCTTAATGACACTTTGTCCATTTATATCCCAATGCAAATTAAACTTTGTAACGACGTCTTTTCCCATGTCCGTCAAGCGAGTCGGAACCAGTTTCACATGACTTGGTATTGTGTCTGCAACATCAACCAGGCACACAAAACTTTTTATTTATTTGAATTGTCACCATCTCCCATACAACAGCCACCCATTATAACCTACAGGTTGACATTAAATATTAATTAGTTTAAGTTTTTCCCAAATGTAAATATTTACCACTCATTACACTATTGTTATCGCAATATTTGTATCTATATCATGTAATTTTACTAAATATGGAAATCTAAAGTGGTAAATATTTAAATGGGAAATGGTTAGCCAGAAGTAACACAACAAAGTTGGACTAATTAAAAATTGCAAAATGTATGAAGATTCTTTGAAAGTAAGTTGACTCATTGTTTTCATAGTGGAAATTAGGTTGAAGTGCTTTTATTTCAAGGTAATAATTGTTAAGGACAACAATTCTGAATAATTAGTTTTAAGGATAATTTACAGAAAAAAAGATATATTCATTTATCTTTTTAAGTTACACAGGAAGATGATAAATTCTTTTATCATTATTTATTTATTATTTATAACCGGAAATGATAAACTCTTTTATTTAGGTTTTATCTCTACATTTATTAATTATTCATAACCACGCGAATACAACAAAATAAAAATAGAAATAACATTAGATAAAAGATAGTTCGTTCAATCGTATTTGCCAACCAATAGAAGATTTTGCGGTATCCATGTAGCAATAAGTTTAACAACTCTTCCAAAAATAAAAGAAACAAAAAATTCACAATCATATTAATGCTAATGTTATAATCCAATTAATTTAAAAAAAGTAATCAATGTGAACATGACATACACACTTGCATATTCTAACATTATTTTTTAAAAGTTAGAAGAGTAAAAGTTTTTGTATTTTAGTAAGAAATTAGTTTCAAAATTTAAAAAATGTTTGTAGATTAATGATTATTCATGTAACAAATTTGGGAATACCAATCTTTATACTGAATAAAATTGTTTTGTTAGTCATATTAATTATAATATTCTTCTAATCTATTACTAAAAAATGCACACCTTATATTTGAAAATTATGGACTGTACACAACTTTGGTACTGACCCGTTTCAAAATTTATTTAACAAAATTTAATATGATTCTAAGAAGATAATTCAAAATTTTGGCACTAGCACTTTTTTGACCATAATAAACGCTAGAAATTCTTACGAGAGAAATTTTGAAACACTAAAGATGGTTAATGATATTCTTTTACTAGATTATTAAATCAATGCGTTGTCAGTTTTTCAAAACTTCGTTGCAATGTTATTAAATAGTGAGATATTATTATATATTACTAAATATTTTATTTTCCATAGCTGGGAATTCAATACAGTAAATCCCAGAATCCAAAAATTACTTAATAACATCATTTACTCTTCCATCATTAGGAAATTATGTTATATTTTTCAATCCCACATACCTATAGGATGTTTATTAAATGTTCATGGAATATGTTCAATGCCATATCCGTTTTCTTCTATAGTGTGTGAATGTATATGTGTGTGTGTGTGTGTATATAAGTATGCATGTTTGTATGTGTGTGTACATATGCATACACACATACGCATATACAACTCTAACTGGCTATTGTTGGAATACTGAGCCTTTTTTTAAATATATTTTTTCACTTAATTATCATATTAAGATTTATTGACTAACATTGCAGGCTTTGTTGTTTTAGCAGTGTGGATGTATTGCACCTGTATGTTGTACATTTGAATATTTGATTTGTGTGAATAATTTTGTTGCACTGACTTTAGCAGAGCATTAATTCCAACGTTGAATTTTCTATTTCAGGGTTGTTTTGTTAATTGCTTTAGGAGATCTAGCACATTGAATGTGATTTTGGTGAACTATGTTCTTAATAAAGGTACTATTAAATTGATATCGCAATCAAAGATGAGAAGAAGATTATGGTATAGCCATCACTGCATGATAATCACACAGGTGTAACAACTAAAATGATCAATGTTACCAGCATCATTGGTAAAATTATATTTATTGCCTCTCCAAAAGCATCATTCTTATATTTGAAAGTGCAGGTAACTATTTTTGACCATTTAGCATAAACGATATCAATCTTTGATTATGAATCCATGGTCAACGCAATCAAATGGATGATTCTGGAAGAGCTGATTTGGCCATGGTAGAGGTCAGGTGGATGGTTACTATTAATTTGGCAGCAGGATGCGTTGAATCACAATTTCTGTATTGCCACAAATACATAAATATAGTTCAGTCTTAAGAGTTATTATTCTACCATGTTAGAGTAGGATAAGTTCATTTTTAGGTTGTAATCTTGAGATGTTAGACGCTTATATTGGTAATATTTATTATACAAAACTATAAATTACTGTAACTTAAGGGTATACTTATTACAAGAAGTGTCTCATATGTACACGGTTAGCATCGATTTCCATCTTATATTTGATATATGAAGGAGATATATTTTACATTAAGTAGTTACCGATAATGCGGGAAGACATAAGTTGGATAAAATGACTAGGAAGCGGACATTGGCTGGCTCTGTTGTCAAACGTACAAGGAATTGATACTAAGACTTTAATTAGTTAATTTTTATCATGAAAACCGTTGATCATGATCATTTGTTTAACATATTTTGCATCTTGGGAAAATACAATTTTAACCTTTGTACGGGTACGCCTTATTCAAATTCACCACGCTCTTGCTGTATTTGTAACTTTACTAACCATAAACTCTTACAGCATGTGTAACACTAAGCTTAATTATTCAGGTATCAATATAACTTAGAAATCTTCAGCAGCTTTGATAATAACTATGAGTTAGACACACAAATGAATTTGTTTTTGAAATTTACTTTTCAATTTTGATGGGGAAAAAAGTTGAGGACAAGCAAGGTACAATTTATTTGAAATTGGAGATTACACCAGTCTCAGTACATTCGCGGTGTCCAAGAATCATCAAATATTTTCAATATATGACATTACATTCCTTTGTTTGCACACAAAAAATATAGGCCAGTTTACTTCTACATGGTCGTGCCCTATCAATTCAAGATTATGTAATGAATTCGGAGATGAGCTCCTTTGTTTGCTTTTATCATATTGACAATGTCAACGCTTCAAGTCTTAAAACAATTTACACTTCATGTTTTAAACAATTTACAAGCCATGTAGTTTTCACATTACAAAATTTAATATTCTGTCATTTATTTCTAAATCATCATTAGGCAAAATCCTTGTGCGTAGCACGGGTTCGCACTAGTTAATATTAAATATTGATTATTTTATTCGTATCATTTTGCAATATCCAATGAATTTACGTTTTTCTTAATGAATTGTTCTGATTGTTAATTTCAGCATCGTGTTGTACCTTATCAAGTAAACTTCATTTTGAGTATCTCATTTTGCTTATAGAAATTACTTTTGCTCATCATTTAGTAATCTACTGATTTATCATCTTTTTTTATGGATACACAAGCAGGTGCGCTCGCGCGCGCACACACATGCATATGTGTGTGTGTGTGTGTGTGTGTGTGTGTATATATATATATATATATATATATATATATGAGGAGCATTCAATGACACCTCAAATAGTGAGCACCCCAAAAGCTCCATACGGAAACCAAGCATTTATATTAATTTAAGCTAGTGGAAGGTGAGAAAATGAGTAGAGGGAGAGAAAAACGAGGTATGTAGTGGAAATCAGGGGACATTTTGGGGTGCTGCACTATTTCGGTTGTCATTAAACTATACACACACACACACACACACACACATATATATATATATATATATATATATACATATATATATATATATATACATATACATAAATGTATTTGCAAGCCTCTGTTTGAATGCTTTCATCTACGATATAATATTTACAACATTTATTTGTTAGTTTTGTTCTAATAATGCAAACAAATGTTCGACAAAAATTCTTAAATGTGAATAACCGCTACATATACTTTCTCAAGATTATACATTTGAACGGATATGTTTTCCTCGTCGTTGTACAATTACACCAGTGTTACATGTTTTCATTCCATTTTATAACAAAAACTAGGGCTGCACACAACCAGTAACCACTAATTCTACTCAATCCACCCCAATCTGCATAAACTCGACCTACTCAATCCTAGTTCAGATCAAATACGGTTATAATTTGTAACTCATAGTATATACAGATCGAGTATGATATTTTGTTCTACTCAACCTTGTTTTAACCCAACCCATACGTATATAAAAAAAATAACTTAATATCAACCAAGTTGAAATTAAAATAGTCAAATCCTAGAATTATGTTTCTGAATTCTATAGTAAATTACCAAAAAATAAAAAATAAAAAATCATATTCCATGTCAATCCAAAACAGTTAGAATTCCACTAAGATATTTTGAAGAGTATTTTAATGTATTTTGAATTGAAACTTTTGCTCTAATATGCAGCTAATTAATTTCATTTGATGTGTTTTACAATGAAATTTTAATAAAAATATGTGTTGTAATGAATCGGTTATTTTATGTGTATTATGGCTTGCTAAATAAAATATGATATTTTATATTGGATATTTTAATATTATATTAATTTATTTGTCTTTTATTCTCAGTTTTTTTATATTTATGCAACACAACTCATACTTCAATCCAAACCATATCCAATCTCATATGGGATCAGATGCGAGTTGAACTGTTTTGATCTCATATGTATGCGGGTCGATGGAGTAATTGATTTAATTCGACCTAACCCATACTGTAGTCCTAGCAAAAACCAAATGTTTCTAGGGCATTCACATTTAGAAGAAAAAATTCATACTTACCCTATCTAGGGACATAAGTGAAATTAATTAGCGTATCTATCCATGCAATTCAAGCAAAGCTACAGGAAAAAAAAAAAAAAAACCGTGAGATATAACCGTATTTTAGTTCTCTTCCGCTGCTAAATATTGGTGTGAAACGCTCGCAGCGAAAGGCCATTGCCACTCGCTAGACTAATGGAACCTGCTCCCCAATCCAAACCTAAAACCCGAGCCTGGAGCATCTACGGCCGCACAGAAATCACTAGCCGCTACAACATCCAATCCCGTATTGGATCCGGATCCTACGCCGACGTATACCTTGCCACCCGCAAATCCGACGGTATCAAATTCGCCCTTAAAGAGATCCACGACTACCAGTCATCCATCCGCGAGATCCAGGCCCTTCAGACGCTGCGCCATGCGCCCAACGTGGTTGATCTAATCGAGTACTTTTGGGATGAGAATGAGGACGACGATGCGGTTTTGGTGCTGGAATATCTGCCATTGGACATGGAGAAGGTAGTTAAGGAAGGTAGGAAGAGCGGTGGAATTGGGGCGGGAGATATCAAGAGGTGGATGCTGCAGGTTTTGAGTGGCGTGGATGATTGTCATCGGTGTTTAATTGTTCATCGAGACTTGAAGCTGTCCAATTTGCTTGTATCTGAATCGGGGGTTTTGAAACTGGCTGATTTTGGACAGGTTTATTTTATCAATATTTTCTCCTGCTTATTATTCTTTGTTGTATCGATCAAAAGTCAAAATACACTTTTTTTTGGAAACCAATGATTTTGTATGCCTTAGGGTCTGTTCTTTGCATCAAACGGAGGAAGAAATGCTTTGACGCGTCAGACGCGGCCAACGCAAGAAATGTGAGCTGTTAGCTCTGAACGGTCCTCCGTTTGCTTAAATTAGGTTAATTAACTGATTTAATTAGTTAATTTAGTTTTTAATATATTTTAAAATTTAATAACTTGTGCAAATGGGATCCGTTTCAAACACGGTTTTTTACGTTGCGATCGTGTCGAAGTGCCTTCGTAGTGGAGTTGGTTTGAACTGAATTGGAGTAATTTATAATTTTTCTATTCTACTAAACACCCCGTTAGCATTTTCCGCTCAAATGGTCCGCTTGACGCGCCAAACGCATTCTCCGCAAACTCCCATTCTCCGCTATAATACTCCGCTGAAATACTCTGCTTCCGCTTGCGCCAAACACACCCTTAGTGTTCAATCAATACCGGACAAATTTCAATGTTTCTATTTATACTCAGGAAAAATGAAAAATTTATACCACATAAAAAAACGAATACCACATTACCAGAACGGAACTAGAAACTGGAATTAAAGCGAAATAAAAAAGATACAACGAAATCCAAAGCTGAAATTAAAGCGAAATAACTGAAAATTTCAAAATAGGACTGAAACTTTAAAAATATCACATTACCAGAACGGAACTAGAAACTGAAATTTCAAAACTTGGGTAATATGCATTGAGTGCATATAATATAAACCACTAACTTAACAAAATAATAAATAAATATCTTTCATTATACTGAAATAAATATATTTAAATTATAATCGCGGCAAGAAGACGAATAATCTTCTGATGTAGATGTTTTTGTTTCTACGTTTATTTTTTCGATATCATATACTTATCCATTTTTCATATACAGGTACGATGAATTTAAGATTTTTTTTTTTTATACTATCCATTGACAGTTTAATGTAGCTGTTGCAATTGTGATAGGATCGTCTTTTTCACGAGTGGACAAAATGACAATATAAATATGCTTCTAATACCCCTTAGGGACCATCTATAGAGACAAACATTTTCTTTTTATTACAATTGAATCCATACTTGTATCATAGATTTTTAATTGGCCATCATTAAATTTTTCAGCAACAGCAGGTAAACCATCATTGAAGATAAGAATTGCCAACTCTTCGTCGATTAGCTCTGAAATTTTATCATATGCATTACAACATATGCTCTTTAGATATTCAGGAGGTCATACACGTTCTTGTTGCATTGGAGAAGTAACATACAACGTTATCAAAGCGAGCACTATAGCGACAAATAGCGCATAGCACAAAGCTTGTGCTATGTATTTATAATAGCACAGAGGTTTCTTTTAGCGCAAAAATAACACGCTATTTTATCAAAGCACAAAATAACACATAGCATCTAAATGATGCGCTATTTTGTTTGTTTTTTCTTAAGAGGTTTGGTTAGTGAATATCTCTCAAAATAGCATGATGTTGTACTTATAATGACTCAGAGAAAAACGACGCAGTGTATGACTTAAAAGAAGAAATTGGTGATTGTTTAGATAATGATGGTGATTTGATTTGGATGATTCTAGTGACCAGACTTTAAAAATCTAGGAGTATAATGTAATTTCTATTTTATTTTTTTGTTGTACAATTGAATAATATCTAATTTTATTTATTCGACTTTGTAATCGTAGACTATATATATGTTATTTTTATTTGACCTTTCTTTTTTCACTTTGTGGCTTTTCTTGTTTATATTTTCTCTTAGGCCCTGTCATTTGAAAAGCTTTTACATTTTATGCCAAATTGTATGTTTTATGTAATTTTTTGTGAAGTTTTATCTCATCATGGCTCATAGATAGTAATAAACTTCATATAACTCACAAATATAAGAATAAATTTCTAATTCTGTAACATATAAATACATATAAATTTCTAACTCACGAAAGAAAAGTAGAGTCAGACATAAAGCCTGAGTAAGTCTAGGACTATTCTGTCTATGAATAAAGAACTGGGTATGATAAGTATAAACAAGAAGTGGGAAAGCACTATAAACTTGGTTAAGTTGTCTAGGGTCGAATATACTATCGTACCCCATGTTAATCTCTGAACCCATATAAACTAGTTTCCAACTGGCACCCCATAATCAGGGTGAAGTGATCCATTCTATGATGATCGGCTCCTACTCGCATAGTTACATGTGTCTTACGGCCCCCGATGTTGTAGTTACCTATGCTGGTCCCACCATGGGGTGTATCAAGTCCCATGGTGGCGGCCCGACACAATCCTAGAATGCACAGGTATGCTACTGGTGTCCAGTGCCTTATTTTTCTGCGCCGGAGTGTGTGCACGCCCGCACCCCGTTAGAACCTACACTGCTACACCACCGCCGTCGATTTGACCTCTTACAATCAGCCCAGTAATCGTGCCCCATCCTGCCTAGTTTCAGGGTATCCTGATACACCTTCTAGGGTTACTGCTGAAAAGGGTCCCCCGTTACTAGGTTTTCTATCTCTAGCCAACATGCTAAGTTGGTTAAGTGTTTTCTAACCTAACCCCCACCAGTCCGTTTAGTTTAACATGTTCCATTTTGATTAAGTCTTTAGTTCACTTCATCCTAACAATCCTGACTCAGCCTTAATTGTCTTATTAAAGCCTTGACCTCTCACATTAGACAGGTATTGTTGTGGCTGCCTGTTGCCGGTTGGTTCCGGGCAGTCTTACGCCACAACTCAGTCTAACCTCGGGTCCTTATTGGGCTCCATGTTTAACCTCCCACATTGGATAGGTATTGTTGTGACTACTGGACAGCCGGGCGGTTCCGGGCAGGTTTACATCACAACTCAATTCAACCTCGGGTTAAACACATCGTATGTTCTACATTTACATATTTTGTCTTTCTTCTTTATTTTCTTATATGTAAATATTTGCGGCCCATTATTAAGTTAATGGTGTAAAGGTTACACCAATCATGGGCCCAACCCATACTTGAATTTGGGCCCTTCTACTTTATATTTTCATTTATTGATAAATTTAACCCAACGTTATTTTCCCCCGTTTAACACGTCCGTTTATAATACATATGTTGGGCTTAGCCTTTTTAAGCCCAACTTAGCCATGAGAAAAAGGGGAGGCTTAAAGCGTGATTACATACACAAAAAGGGGAATGTGAACGCATGAACTTGCAACATAACGTTGGAACTACAAAACAGAAACTGGTGTACTTACATAGTAGCATAAGTGACATGAATCAAAGCATGTAAACTTGTAGTTAAGTTAAGAATCTAAATTGGATATCATTATAGACACATAGTCTTAACTACAATATAAACCTATATTTTTATTTAGGCATAATGTCAAACATAAGCAAATCATGTTCATAAGATTACTACATGTTTACAAAGGTGCTTACTTTTGTTACTAACACAAAAGTATAGTTCAACTTAATCATGATTTTAAATCTATTCACATAACCATGGCATAAATATTTCTAACATGAAATCATGATTTTTACTTTAGTTATGCAAACTTGCAAAAGGGATTTTGAACCTAACCTAGCTATGTACCACATATGTCATCATATAATTCTTGTTAACAATATAGACCTAACATGGATTTCAATTATGCAAAATATCAATCATAGCCTAGTCATATTCATAAGTTTGCAAATAGGTTTTCTAGTACAAAAGCATGGCTTAATACATAGATCATGATGCCAAATTTTCAACATAATTTCATATGGATTATAATAACCCAAATTTGCTCCAATTACTCACAAAAATGATTTTTGTATAAAAATACACATTATGATGGCATAGTAGCAAAACCCCAAACTTGCATGAGTTTTAATTAAACAACTACATACATGTAGCTTCAACATGGATTACATAATTTGCGAATATTCCAAACGTATACTTGCATAAAACTACCGCAAATATGTAGTTTTTATAATAAATAACATGCTTTGCGAATATCCAAACGTATACAATATTTCAAATCGATAAGACTCATAGTAACGCACAAATATGAATTACTTTATCACCACAATCAAGTATACAAACCAACACAGTTATTTGTTCATACCAAAATAATACTCTACTTACAATTGTGTGGCGAATTCTCCAATTTAGGGATTTGGAGATGCGATTCCTTGTTGGTTTGATTTGATTAAGTTGCTTTATGCTTTAGAATTTGCCTCCTAATCCTCTCTCCAATTTGGTGGCTACTCTTAGTCGTTCCTCAGCAACATGATGACCTTGTTCTTCTTTTTGAATGAATAGATTAGGTTGAGTCTAGGGTCATTTTTATAGGGGTTATGAACTGATTAGGACCATCGATGTTGCTTGGATTGATCGTAGCCTTTCATTCGAAAGAGAGACCAATTAGAGCCTGCCACCTAGCCCTAATGACAAAGCAGACTTCTGAAAATCGACCAACATAGAATAGGCCAACCAGGTTGGGCTGGGTTCGACCTGGCTCTAGACCAGGTCGACAGCCCTGTCGACCTGGCTAGACCAGGTCGACAGCCCAGTCGACCTGGGTGCATTAGGCGGGAGTTTTCCCACCCTGACCAATTGGGCCCGATTTTGGAATTTAAACTTGTTTTTCTGAGATGTTTTATTCTGTTCGAATTTTAAACTTAATTCAGAAACTTCCGAAGGCGATATCTTCTTCATACGGACTCCGTTTTTCGAAAACTCGGACTCTATTTCGCGTATTTTTCCGAGACGAACGCAACGGCGTATCCCGTTTCCCTTAGTTCTTTGATTTGAAATTAATTATACTTTAATTTGTGAATTTCACAGTTATAGAATTTGCGGGGTGTTACACATATGGTAAACCTTCTTTTGAAATTCAATTACATGACGTGAGTAGCTACCTTTTCCAATGCTTCTTCCATAAAAATTTAGTTCTTCGTTTTTTTGCATGAAATATCCTTATTGTTAAATTTGGTTTGTCTTGTGGCTCTTGATCATGTAGTAATTCGCTAACAATTTCGTCTTATAGTGGATTGCTTGTCATTGTAATTAACAAATCAGGTTTGACATATGCACTAAAGTCATTAAATCTTGATATCGTTGGCACCTATTATGTGGACAACCAAAATAAGAAACAAATCAGGTTTGACATATGAACTAAAGTCATTGCATCTTGATATCGTTGCACCTATTACGTGGATAACCAAAATAATAAGAAGGTAATATTGTCCATATATCAATATTACCTGCATAATAGAATTTATTGACAGCTTGGTAGATATGAAATTTAGTTGCTTATATATATATATATATATATATATATATATATATATATATATGGAAAGTCCATTTAAACATAAATCTTTGACACAATTGATATCCACCATTGGAACGCCCCATGAATTCCACTTCTTCACATATGGACAAAAAAATCCAACGGTCGAGGCTTTGTGTCTATGTTTGTGTCCAAATAGCCGCCTACACATACATATACTTACACACACACACATGTGTGTGTGTGTGTGTGTGTGTGTGTGTGTGTGTATATATATATATATATAGTGAATTTTTAAATCTGCAAACTATGTTCTTGCATCATTTTTTCTTGCATCCAAAGAATGTTGTAATCCTTGGTACATTTCAACTCTGATAGATTTTAGATTTACTCATATACTATTTTATTCCGCCGATATCATCTTTGCAGAACTGTCAATCACATATTGTTGAAATAATCAATCCTCTAGAAGAAAAAGGATTTATCATTTTTGTGAACCTATAAACGAGCAGTATATCATAATGAATATTTAAAAGTAAATTTTACGAAAAAATAAATAAAATATGATATATTAAGATTGTATATAGGTGTAAAATATTATCATAATATTCATGGCATGAAAATTTGTTGTTATTTTCATGTCAACTATTTATATCTCATCCCTAACTCTAATATGGTAGTAAAGGTGGATATTGCAAAGCATCATGATAATCAGTTGTTTCAGGAACAGTTGAGTTGTCCATTGTTTGTCTCATCTACTGTATTGTTTTGATGTATTTTTTCATTTTCAGCCCCCTCTACTCAAGTCCAACTACTTGTGAAGTAACTAGGAGAGTATACTAATTTTGGTTTGAAGTTGTTTTATGACCAATTTACAATGTTGGATATTCAGTTACAAAACTGATTGTAAAATGGTTTTTTCAAATTAAACAATGAAACTAACATGATTCTCAATGAAAAAGTTTTGCTTGACCGTGTCCACATATTCTTGATCGTGGCAATATTTTTTTTGAATATCAGGATAATCTATCAAGCTGCTTGTACGGTTATGTCCTGTTATAGTAATTTGACGTGGTTGAGTAACTCTATGTGTTGTATTTCTACTGATGCAATTTCTTTGTTAAGGTAATATATTAACATTCTCTTGTTCCTCATTGTTCATAACTCATTGAAATGTTTGATTTGCTAAAATGGTTGATAGTAAAATTTTGTATGTATTTTTTAACATGCATTTCAAATATATTTTTATCGTCTTCAATGTATAACATAGTATATTAAGTGGATGTTTTTCTTAAGTAATACCTTGTATACTGTGAGGACAAGGTATTGAAAAGAACGATCCGTGCTAGTTCGTGATTTGATCATTGCTATTTTGGTCGCCTCTTTTGAATCTTTTAATATGATAATTAGTACAATCTTGTTTTGCTTCTCTCTCGGCTTCTGTCATTGAATTTCTTTTTATTCTACCGTGAATGTGACCAGGCTCGGTCCTTAGTCTAGGTAGCTAAGAGAATGGAATTGGGCACCCCCCCCCCCCCCCGGGGGGCAACCACACGGCAAAAATCAGGTTTTTAGGCTTTGAGCAGAATGAGAAAATGCAGTAATTTTGTTAGTTCAATCATGGATCCTCCATGCAAGACTGTTGTCACTCACATCCATAGCTTATTTATCTATAGTATAAAAATTAAAAAAAACCAGCAACAGATTTTAGGGAGCGAAAAAGAAATTATTTGGTGCGCAACATAGACATACATATATAATTTAATTTAATTATGCGGATAGTCTTACTGGATCAGTTTGAAATGTCTGTTGAATGAGCTCAACTTGGGTTATGAACAGTAACTTCAAATGAAAACCTATAAACCAAAGTTCAATCAACAATCACACATAAAAACACTCATTAATAACAATTATTTACTATTGCTTTTTAATTGTTTCGATGCGCGCATATTGTTTATAAAAATGAATAAGCGAGGGATAATACTTTATCAAGTGCATGTGTTGTAATTCATTACTCGTACAATCTTTAGAATCGTTAAACATGGAGAGGTAAGACATTTTCAGTTGTCCAATGCTACATTTGTTGTTGTGAAACATAACAGCGCAGTTTTAGTCTACACACACACACACATACATATACACGTACACACGCGCACGCGCGCACACACACACACATATATATATATGTATGTATGTATGTATGTATGTATGACAGTTACCGAAGGAGCTAAAGCGAGGGAAAGCGTGTGTTCTTTGTTCATGATGGTTGTCATTGTGAAAAGGGGAGAGAATACGGAAATTTGAAAAAGCAATATTGTTTTGTTCATTTTCTAAGAACTTATCAGAGATTCTTTATAGCTAACTTTTGGGGGGGGGGGGGGGGGAGGGGGGGATGGACAATTAAAAATGGGTACATAAATAACCATTTGTATGATTTCACAAAAAATTATCGATTTATTAGTACTGGCTACTCAGATTTCTAATGTTAATTGTGGCAAAATCATTATAATTTACTATATGTAACAACATTTAAAAAGAGTGGCGCTAGAATCTATTTATTATAAACAACTGTTTATTCATTCTAAATATGAAATTCAACTAAAAAAAAATTTAAAATTTTATTTCCCCCCTTATGAACTAAATTTGAATGATTTTAGTTGAAATTTACTCCTTTATTACACCGATTCAATGTATTTTCAGCAAATTAATGTTTACAAATTATAGATAACTATTCTTTGAACAGAGCATAAAATTCTCTGGGGAATAATATGTAAAGTCTTACCTATGTTATGAAAGCTCTCACTATAGCGTGCTATAGCTCATAGCGCAGTGTTTGCGCTATTGTACCTAAACTAAAATAGCGCAACGGTTCCCTATAGTGCCAAAATAGCGTGCTATTTTATCATAGTGCAAAATGGCACATAGTTCTAAATAGCACGCTATTTTGTTTTTGTGTCTTTTTAAATATTTGGACAGTGAATTAAGCCCAAAATAGCACGTTGTTGTATTTATAATGACTCAGAGGTAGAAATGCCGTAGAATATCACTCGAACGAAGAAGAAATTGATGATAGTTTAAATAATGATTAACGTTATGATTTAGATAAAACTAATGACTATGTTCTAAAAAATTAGATGCATAATATAATTTCTATGTTTTGTTATTGTACACTTGAATCATGTTTAACTTTTGTTTATTCGAATCTTGCTATTGTAGATTTCATATATTATTTTTATTTGATCTTATTTTCACTTTACAACTTTTCTTATTTATTACTTTTTTCTTAGTACTTGTTAGTATTTTTTTTTTAAACGTTGTACGAAGGTGTATTTTCATGCATTTTTTCTTAAAGTTTTATATCACCATAATTGATGAATATAAATAAATTTCATTATAACTCACAGTTATAAGAATAGATCTCGAATTTGTAAGACACATATTATATTCATCTGTTACTTTGAATGTACAATATTAACTTATCAAATTTTCTATAATACAATTACATTTTATATAAAAAATATATTTAATACATGCATAAAGTATTGTAGTGCTTGTATTTGGAGTCCTGAACGGTTTGGATATGATGCAAAATTTGCAAAACAAGAACGAAAAATAATCGTTAGGCAAAATATACTTAATTACATTTTTTCTAAATGAACGCAATAGCGCATAGCGCAAGCCTTGCGCTATTTTGCGCTATGCGTTATAGACTACACTGGTATTGATTAATCTTCTTTAGGGGTAATATTCTTTACGGAGTATTGGTCCATTATGAAGCATTGACTGATCTACTCAAAATTAGTATTTGGTCATTTATAAATTTGGCATCAGATAATAGTTGTTACATCTCCTCCTTGCTTTCCCGTTCTTCTCCAAATTAATGTATTGAAACTCAACTCAACTCAAACAAATCCATTTTCAGGAACAATAGGATAACTGATTTTATTTAGATTTTTTTGGAAAAATAAAATAAAATAATCATTAACTCGAAACTGCCATTGCATATACTCTCTTTGTCAGAGTCATGACACCTACTGGCCGGTGGTTGGCTTTGCCCCTACCAAGGAGGATATGTAGCTCACTAATCCGGCCTGGGAATTTAATTTTTTTATTTTGACTTCAAACACTTTCATCTTGAATCAACATCCTTTTATTTAAAACAAATGGAACTTATAAATCACTTAAATAAGCATTTTTATCATCTAACATTTAAATCATTTGCTGTGAATTCAACTCAAGCTCAGCTTTTCTTTCATTCAAGTTACAACTCTTTATACTTCTAGTGATCTTGTTCATCGAAAGTCATCTTAAAGCTATTTGATACCCATCATTATTTCCAACGATGCACTTCAGTACATTGTGGTGGGTTTCTCTAAAGATTTATATATTTATTTTTGATCTAGACCATGTACTTTCTAAAAGGAGGTTGTTAACATTGGTTGAGATTGGAAGACTTCTTGGATAGTAAGGAAATTATTTGTTATTTTATTTTCTTGGACATTCAAGAAAGGATGATATTGGAATTCCAAAGTAGCATGCCTTTAAACTTAACATATGGTATTTTAGGAATGCTAGAACAAATATACATTGGTTGTCTTAGCCTTAGCTCGGCTAACACTTCCAATTGATAGAAAAAAAAATGTGAAATTGAAAGAGCAAAAAAAAGAAGCAAGAAAGAGAAGTAGGAAAGAGAACATAAGCTGTTCGGCAAAATCATTGGCCTACGTCCACATTGTTGTTTTTATTGATTATTTTGCGCTAAAACTGCCAACAATATGATTTTGAAATTTATTCTCTAGATACAAGAATGAAAAGCTCTCCAAGCAGAATTTAATTAAAGGAAAACTTGTCATATCCTGTTTGAAATTGTCAGTCAAGAAAATTCAGAATGTTAGAAAAAAGATCACATTAAATTTAGATCAGTTCTTGAGATTTGATAGGTTCTGTATCAATCCATAGTCTTGGTTCAAACTTGTTTTTTGCTCCAAATGCCTTAGTCTTTAATGTTCTAAAATTTCAGGGGCATTTTTTTATATGGATAAATGGCATCAATCCATCATTCATGCCTAAAACTTGTCCTTTTTAATTTGGCTTAGAGATCCATTGGCAAGAACTCGAAAACAAATTTAACTTTTTAATGGGTCAGTACTGATCCATCCATGGATCAATACGTATCCATGGGCTTATTTTTTCCGTTGCTCTGTGTTTGATCATCTTGGAGTCCAGAGTCCACTCTTCTACTATTTCGTTGTCAATTCCAAGATTGAAAATTTGCCAGTAACCCTTGTCCTCAAAACATGTTTTTCTGAATACAAAGCATGTTTTGATTTAGAACATGTGTTGTCATTGGCAAATTATCATCACCGTTCTCGGATTATCTACCATGTCCATTGTGGTGAATCATCCAGTTTCTGTGGATTCACCGGCAAATCATAGGTCACTCCAGACCCATCAAGGTCAAGTACTTATATCATTTTATAAATGTTAGTCATAAACTATTACTGTCTCGCATTCCTTCAAAGGTCATATATCTTAAACAAATCATATACCTTGCTATCATATAATATAAATCAAGTATCAGCTGTAGCATTATGGTTTTGCCCATAATTCGAGCATTGCTTACAAATTGGTTGGTATCTCTCAGCATCCCATTACAAGCAAATTAGATTGAGGTATTACCAGTGAGTACCATATATCAATCATCAATGTGGCGTGTGCGTATAGCCCTTGCATTATTCATAAATTGTACGCAGTGTTATTACGACGCTCGACTAGTCGAGATTGGATCATCGACTGGAAGAGTCGACTTGCCATTAGTCGAAATTGAACTCAAATCACGAAGTCTCAAACTCGAACTCGAATCTTAAACCCTAACCCTAACTCGAAGTTGAAACCCTAACTCGAAGTCAAAGTCGAAGCCCTAACTCAAAGTCGAAGTCAAGCCCTAAACCCTAACTCGAAGTAGAAGTCAAACTTGTCATTAATTGCAAATGGCAACAGAAGTATTAATTGTCGTTTATTATAACATGTATTAACTGTTGTTTATTATAAACTACAGACAACAACAAATCCTTCTACCGAAACATAATTTATATGATAATATGTATATGTTTATTTATTTATACACTGTAATTATGTTTTAATATATATATATATATATATATATATATTCATTTATTCATCGACTAGTCTACGACTAGTCGACTGGTTGGACCTCTATCAACTCGACTCGACTTGCCGCCGTAATAACCATGATGTACGATATACTTTGTTGTTTCAATACAAGTCCAATCAAATCAAGGTATAATACATATTAGTCATTTCAAGTCAGCAGGTGTTCATTTCTTGAAGTTAACTTTTATTCTCAATGGGTAAGATAATTGTGAATCCACATTAAGCTCATCCACTCATTTCTGGTGAACGAACCCATAAAAGAGTTTATCCACACGCTTTGACGAGGAGACAAGCTATCATATACATCCATCAACTCACTCTTCGGTGAGCAGACTTGTATTTCATAGTTCATCATCATCACGTCTCTTTAGTCGGGAAACCATAACCTATTGGTTTGCATGTAAAATGTAATAGGCAATCATATTCAGTTAATATATGGCATTGATATTAGAATCAAATTCATAGGAAAAGTTATACCTCGTTGAGTCCATTACCAACCAATTCAAATTAATATCAATCAACAAATTGTTCATACAACCTTATTGCGTCTATATCAGATTGCATCAAATGGAAACATAAACTAGTAGTCCAGTCAAGGGTTACCCTATACTTAAACCCAAAGTGTGCCCATGTAACCGATTGCGATTGCACGGATGTGTAAGTGGTCCGAGAGCGAACCGTTATAGATCATTTAAAGCTAAATCAAAGTAAATGGAAAAAAAGAAAAACCTAGTTTTGGTCATGGATAACTATATGATGTTCATATGTTACTGCGATTAAGGTCGTCTATTGCAATAGATGGTTATGTTGTGGCACCACTGCAATTTGTGTAATGGTTATTGGATTGTTCACATATTACTGCAATTGCTCCAAACTTGCTCCTCTATCAAATTTCGCTAGCTCATTTATATCATGTTCATCCAACTTATGAAACAAACATGATTTCCTAGTCTTCTTTCATTTCATGGGTGTTGTCATCGAAGATTTTTTCTATTGAATATGTTTCTAGTTTCTAGGTGATTCTCTCCGAGTCTGTTCAGTCGGTATAAGTAGAAAATTTGGTTTTCTCTTTGTATGCTTTGGAGCTTCAAGACCCTTGTTGAATTATTATTTTCCTTTATCTTTTCTTCAACTTAAAGGTGGTGCCTGGCGCAAACGGTAAGGTTACCCGGCTGGTAATCTGGAGCGCACAGGTTTGAGCCCCGGCCCCTTCACCTAATGTGAGGGAAAGGTTGCGCGCGCTAATCGACCACCCCCAGAGCCCGGAAAGCCGTGAGAATAGTACCAGATGGGAGACTGTCTAGGAAGTCCTCACGCTTGAGTACGGGAGCCTTCGGCACTGGGTATCCACCTTTATCTTTTCTTCAACCTATCTTGGATGGTCCTTCATCCTCAGTAGTATTTACTTCAGCACTTTCAGCTTTTGTATCTTCATGATGTAAATACCTCTCAAGTTAATAGTAGAAATCTGCTACACTGTCGGATTCCTCGTTAGTACTTTATTAAGCTCGGTTTGATTATCAACTCCTGCAACAAGACATAATAATAGTTGATGTATCTAATTTGTGAAGGATAACGACCGTTGCGTTAACCTGACCAAATTACTTTGTAATTATTCCGTACTGTTTCACATTTGACAAAGACATGATGCTTCTTGGTCAAACAATATGAACCCTAAATTAACTCATAAACCTCTCAACTAACCCGGCACTCGTGTTACTGTTAATAGATGGGTATCAAATTGGCTAAACCGCCTTACAACCAAATCAGTTAAATACAATGGAAAGCAATCACCTATTACTTTCACTTTCTCTGTAGCTCTTGATACTCCTGTATTGGATGTTTCTTTTAGAAAAAAAAAAAAAGTAATATCAGTTCTTGCATTTTATAGCTCTAACGTAGATCATTTAAACTTTGAAACAAGCGAGCTTCCAACATACCAAATGTTTAGGATGAATGAGTTTTGATTCACATCCTCTAAACTTCGATATAGGCCTCCAAAAAATCCACGCTGTATCATCTCAGCCATGCAGTCTTCTTGATTCAGTTGAAATACTTGGGGTCTTTGATCATAGGATTCCTCGTATCCCTCATTTCTTGAATCAACTATGTTAGGACCTTCAAATCCATCCTCTTGTGTTGTTAGTCTGTGTTTAGGTCTTAGTTCTTAATCTCCCAAGTTGTTCATCTGATATGCTCTTAGTCGAATTTTGGATCAAACCTGTATGGTTGTTCGAATGAATCATTATCGATCCCTAGCCGCACCGATCGATTGTTTTTGTTTGTTTTTGAAATTGATATCTATGTACAGGTATTATGTAATATGCAACATACTACATACCAATATAAGTTGGAATTATGCTACACAAATTTCAAATCTATGATCTCTTGCACCAAAGTTGAAGTGTATAACCACTGGGACAATGGTACCGACTGATTACTAATGGTGCACGACGCAAAAAAAAAGCATAAAGCTTTTCCGAAAGCTTGGCACACGGTGCGAACCAATGGCGTGAGCTTTTTTAAATTATTGTGCTGTTTTATTCTTTTTAAAATGAATTTGTATATCAATTTATGTAAAAAGTTTGATATAATTTACATATAATGAAGTTCAATATCTTCTACTGATGGGCTTATATATAGCATCATCTGCATATTTTTCATCATTCCCTCAGTCTCAACTCTGATCACAAAGTTGAGGGTGAGCTTCAATTGAATGTTACTTCCTTGCTGCTTGCATGCTTTGATTGGTTTCCTTCGACCGTAGTTTTCATAGTAGTTCAGCTCTGCATTCTCAACGGATTAGATCTAAGTTGCTTCTCAGCGGAAATACCCAAAAATGGCAAGCCTTTTATTTGGGCTTACACACCCTATTGATTAAAAAAAAAAAAAAAAAAAAAAAAAAAAAAAAAAAAAACTGAAAAAAGCAAACAGAGAAGTAAGAAAACATAAGAATGTTTACATCGATTCAGTATATAGCTCACCTACTTAAGCTACCATGTTTACAATAGATTTCGAGATTCAGTCTCTAAACGCAAAAAAAGAAAAAGAATCCTCCCTAAGCCAAAGTTAATTAAAGTGCTCAAAAAACCTTAAGCCAAAGTTAATTAAAGTGCTCAAAAAACCTTTCTTTGTCAAAGATGAAGGGTATCTGTAGTTGAGGTTGTTTCAAGCATAGAAACTTGTCAGATCGGGTTTGAAGATATGCAATATCAAAATAGATATTAGGCCAAGTTTGGACCTGTTCTCGAAGTCCAATGGATCATCACCGATATACGGTCTTGGTCCAAAACTTGTGCTTTGCTCCAAAATGTGTTAGTATTCAATGCTTTAAATTTTCTTAAGCAAAATGGTCTTTTTGATTGATCGGTACTGATCCATCATCCATGCCAAAATCTGTCTTTGTCTTCAAATGGCTTAGAGATTCATTGTGCAAAAACTTAGGGGAATATTTGTTTTATTGAAGGACCAGCAATGTACTTGGCCTTAAATTCTCCTATTTCTTCCTTTGTTCTTTCTGTTTGATCGTCTTCAAGTATGGTGTCCACTTCTTCATTGTTTCATAGTCAATTTTAAGACTGTAGAATATTTACCAGTAACAATTACTAAGTTCGTTTTCCCTATTTCTAGTTACCTATTTATAGACTGAATTGTCTGTGAAAGTTGCTTAGGTTGTGATATATCACTACGCTTTTATTGTAAGAAGTTAACTGTTAATTTTGTTTATCAAGACTGATCAACCTTCCAGTAATCAAATACCATACTGGTCGATCCTGCAGAAATAATAATAGGAAAATGTCTTCCGCTCTTCTCCTTTCTATTTAACAATCAACACGTAATCACACTTTTAGCCAGTAAGTAAAATGGAGGCTTCGGCTTGGTTCAATTGAGGCTACATGTTTTTTTTGCCTCTCCCGTGTATATTCTAGATTCATGAATCGGACCAGTGGTTTTTTCTGATAGGCTGCTTAGCTCAAGATTTGCGAATTCTTGTGTTCGAATAAGCCGGTTGACTGTAATATATTCAAATGTCATGAAATTTCTTGGCTCCCCCGTGTATATTCTAGATTCATGAATAGATGAGTGGTTTTTTCTGATAGGTTGCTTAGTTCAAGATTTATGATTTTTTTGTTTGAATAAACCAGTTGACTGTAATATATCTAAATGTCATGAATTTTTTCCTATGAATGAATATTCCCAAACACAATGTTTATGGGTTCTATTCGTTGAGAAACACGTTGGATTGCATTCTGCCATGATGCCTACACTGATCATGCTTCTTATCTTTATATTTTAATCTACAACATGCATCTTGACAATACAATGAAATTGCACATTTACAGAATTTTGTTTTCCTAAAGATAGCATCTGAAAGTGTTTCAATTATGCTTGCTGTTCAAAAGAGTTGGTCTATTTTTGTTTAACATCCCCCAAACGGCTAAACAAGTATTAAATGAAGAGAAAAGGGGAACTCACCGGAATAAAACAGCTGCTCTAATTATTTTTTGGAAAACAGTATGATGCGCTGGTAATTAATGTTTTCAGAATTAGATTAATACTGTAATTTGTAAGTTCAAATTTTGAATTGAAACTGGAGTTTGCTCCTTGACCCGTAAATGATCTTATCATTAGCCAATGGTATGTATCATATACTGAATACAAATACCGGTTAGAACCCACCTAATAAATGCCTTCTATTGCATCCCAATTTCATCCATGTTTTTTCATAATGTTGGAAACTATGGTATTTGACTGTTAGCCATTGTAACAATACGCTATCGGAAGATGCAAGTTATCATTTAACTTGGTCTGAAGTACGATTTTTTTCACAGCATTTTCACGGACTTTAAATTTCAACTGTGGAAATGAACCCACGGGGCTCACTGTGGAAAAAAGGTTGGATGGTCATTAACTAGCTAGAAATTAAATCCTTTGTGTTTACATGCGTTTATTGTCCGTCTGGGAAGAAAAGTGGTGAAAACAGTTTTCAGGACGTTACAGTAACAACACCTGAATGCAACGGTAAGGTTACTCGGCTGGTAATCTGGAACGCACAGGTTCGAGCCCCGGTCTCTTCACATAATATGAGGGAAAGGCTGCGCGCGCTAATTGACCACCCCCAGAGCCCGGGAAGCCGTGAATAGTACCAGGACTGGAGACTGACCTGGGAAGTCCTCGCGCTTGAGTACGGGAGCCTTTGGCACTGGGTATCCACCACAGTAACAACACCTGAACTCATGTCTCTTTTAAAATAAATGTTTTCCTGACATCCTTTTAATCTTAGGTTACACTTTGTTTGAGCACCTTGGTATATAAAACCAACCCTTTTGTCCTTACTGACATAAAAACATGTGCATATACCCTAAATTTGACTGTTTCTGTGATAATTTTAGGCAAGGACACTTGATGAATCAAGATACATTTCCATAGATAATGCGGCAGATGAAGAAGATTCAGAAAATAGCATCCTGATATCCCAAGAACCCATACAAAGCCCAGTGGAACCAAAACTATCGTACGAAGAAGATTACTTCCGCGAGGTGTACGACCTCAAGTCCAAATACGCAACATACGACACTGATAAAGAGACCACAATCCAAGATGGAAACACATCGTGCCTTGCCACCTGTAGTTCAGTCGACATTGAGGAAGACGACCCTTTTAGAGGGCAATCTTCTTACTCATACGATGAATCAGGAGGTGGTTTCACTTCATGTGTTGGTACGCGATGGTTCCGTTCCCCTGAGTTACTGTACGGTTCCACCTCTTATGGCCTTGAAATTGACCTTTGGTCCCTAGGCTGTGTTTTTGCTGAGCTTCTCGGGTTGGAAACTCTTTTCCCTGGAACTTCTGATCTTGATCAGTTAGCTAGAATTATAAATGTTTTGGGAGACATAAATGAAGAAACATGGCCTGGATGTTCCAAATTACCAGATTATAACAAGATTTCGTTTAACAAAATTGAGAATCCGATTGGGTTGGAAGGGTGTTTGAAAAATAGAACTGGTTCCGAGGTTAATCTCGTGAAGAAACTGCTTTGTTATGATCCTGCTAAAAGAGCTACTGCAGCGGAGTTGTTGACTGATGGTTATTTTTTTGAAGAGCCATTGCCTGTTCCTTTGGATGAGTTGAGAGTTCCTGAGAAGAGAGATGACTGTGATGAGAGTTCCGAAGAAGAGTGGGGAATCGGTAGAGAAATGGGGTCGGATTCTGATTTTGACGAGTTTGGGAAAGTTGATGTTGTGACTACTGATAAAGGTTTTTCTTTGAAATTTTTATGATATGTACTTTCTGTTTGAGGACCATCTTTATTTCCCTCTTATATACTGTATTTTTATGTGTTTTATTAGACTTGGGGGAGGAAAATGTAAACTAATCATAAAATGTTTGAAAAATAAGTCTTCTTGTATGTCAAATGAATGGTCATACAGTTTGTATTTTGAATTCGATCTTTGTGATGCTTAATAAAATAACTTATATGTAGGAATTTCCAGGCACAGACGGTGCTTAGTTCCACTGCCATGAGTTTATTGGTAGAAACACGTCCTGTGCATATAGATTGCTTCTAGATTGTACTTTTTCTATACTTAAAAGTTAAGAGGGTTTTACAAATTTATATAATAAATAGGATAAGGTCCGAGATTTGCACATTGGCTATTGAAAGCACCTTTGGTTTAATGGTATGTTAATTTTGGATTTTTAATCTTACAAATTTAAATTTAGAAATTTTAGATAGATTGTGTTTTTTTGTCAATGATTAAAATTTGCTTGTATGTTATGGTGTGGAACCTAAAAAAAAAAAAATGAAAGTACAATGTATTGATGTTGGTTAATAAGTTACGCCTATGTTATATCATTGATGAAAAAAAAAAAAAAAAAAAAAAAAAAACATGATTAGGAAGTATGCCATAAATATATTTTAAGATCATAAATCAAATTCCACGTCTTTATCTGGGTTTTTCATGAAAATAATGATGAAATGTATTTGGCTAAGCTTTCCAAATTTTATGCAATCCAAGAGCATAAAATTATATTCAATTATGAATATGCCTTATTTTCTTGATTAAATAGTTAAAAACTAGCCAATAATAATGTATCTTTGTTTACTAAAAAAACACATGAAGCAACTTCAAGTTTTTAAAATATGAGTACCACCTATAGTATAACTTCCCATTATGTAAATTTGGTTCCACATGTTTCTAGATATTCACTATTTTTTTTCATTTTACCAAAACTTGCATGGCTTTGCCTTTCTTCCGTTTTGGATTTGATTTGACCTTCTCAAAGTGTGTATATATATATATATATATATATATATATATATATATATATATATATATATATATATATATATATATAAAGGTCATTTCTATTTTAACCCACAAAATTGAGTAGTAGCCCACCTAAAAACAAAAATCCTTGTATACCTATAAATTTAATTAGTAGCTTCCATTATTTCTCCACTTGCCCTTTATGTTCAAAAATCAATTCGCTTCTTCTCTTTCAACAATCAATCATGTTCGAAACTCCCCGTTCGAAAATCAATCAAACGCGCTCCTCTTTTCAAACACGAGCAGATCTTGATCCTCAACACGTGCGACATCTTCTTCGAATTCAGGTTAGGGTTTTGAATTGATGGTTAGGTTACAGCTTTTTTGATTATGTGTATGTAAAATACGGTGATACGTAACCAAAAAAGGTCCACAAATAGATGATAGGCTGATTGTGACTGTATGATTGTAAAATTGGTGATTGGGGGCAACGATACAACATGCGATTTTGGGTGTTGCTGGTTACAGCAACAACATGGAAAAACAATGTTCCACACAAAGGAACTATGAGGGAAAATTGTTTATCACGCGGGGCCAATGCCTGGAATGTATGTTTTCCACGTAGAGACGCTGTATGGAAACCATATTTTCCACGTAAAAGCACTGCGTGAAAACTATTTTTCCCAAGCAGTGCATGTGCATGGAAACTATTGTTTCCATGCAGCCTAATAATTCACTGCTTATTTTGCACTTGTTTTTTCTTGAATGTATCTTATGCAACATTAGTTCTGCAGGTATATGAATATCTCCTCCTTTTTATCTTTTTAGGGAATTCTCCCTTATATGTATGGATAGAGGATGCTAAATAATTGAAAATCTATTAGCATAGTTATTCCTGAATTTATTGATACTGAGAAAAGCTTTAGCTGATAATGACATGTTGAACATATGTACAAAGAATTCAAAAATAACCTATTTACATTAATGCTAATATTGGATGTGCAGGCTTTATACTGTTAATCTGTTAGCTTTATAATCTTTATCTCGATCTGTTGACAACTATGTTTTTGCAACTCATGCTGTAACTTGCATATTATTCAGTCTAAGTTTACAAACCGTATAAATCATTTATATATTTTGATAATTTGTGAAGTATATAAGTTTTATTTTGCACACCATCATGCTACTGTATACATGGGTGCATTTCCTTTTCTTTTTCTTTCTTTATTCTTTTTCTTTTTAAATTTGATTTACCGAGCCCATAACCAGCAACAACTCATTTCTGGATAACACATTTGTTGGCTTAAATTTGTCGAGAAGTTGTTGAACCCTATTTTGTTGAACACTCTTTTTTATCTATAGTTATTTCTTATGCATGTGGTTTTACTTTATTTTTTATTAATTGCAGATGGATCAAATTCGAATGACAGCATCAGAAAGACGATGGAGAACGGAGAAAGCTAAAGAAGGTACTAGTTCAAGTTCGAACAAGGAAAGGGAAGATGATGATATGGGGCAGGACAATGTGGATGAGAGAAGGATGCATTTGAGGTAGTCACAAGGCAGGAAGATGCACATGAGGAGCAACTAAGTGAGGGAAGGGGAAGGTGAAGAAGAAGATGAGGAAGATGATGATGGAGATGGTTCAGAGTCATCGGGAGATGACGAAGAGGAGATGGAGGACGATTTAGAGACGGACGATGACGAGGGGACAGATAATGATCCCGAAGAAGGTGTGAACATGAATGGTGGACCGACCTATAATTTCAAAACAACATCCAACGCAAACAGCTAAACAAAGTCAACCTAATAACAACTAATTTAAGGAACACAATAGCCAAACAACAACCAAATTCCAAATACATATATGTCTCTAGTGCAAAACAAAGTAAGTAATACAATCTGCATACGAATTTCTCATTTCATTGCACTAGCTTGTCTTTGTTTTCAGAAATACAATAACCAAACAAACGATCTTCTCATTTCATTTTCCCCATCTAACTACTTCCAATCTACATACAAATTTCTTTCCTCCCAAGCTTGTCTTATATCGGTGTAAGTTGTAACACCCCGAAATTTTAACGACGCTTAAGATGATGAATTAAAGAATAATTAGTATGAAATATACTGTTAACAATGAATTAAGGAAAACTTAATTTATTATTCATAATTAAGTAAAACAGACTGCAACATTGCGTCCGTCTCGAAATTCTGGTCAAAATAGACACCTGGTTTGCGTAAATCAGACACCGTATGAGAAAGTTATTAAGGTTTGAAGTTTGTATACGCACAGGAAGAATATATATATATATATATATATATATATATATAATAAGTTTAGAAATTCAAAAATTGGTCCAGAAATTCGAATTTCGGTTCAAAATTTGAAATTTGGGAAGGCGACAGATTTCCTGCTCAGGTGGGTCTACCCACTCAAAGGGGGTCGATCCATAGGTCGACCTACCCAAAGGGAGGTCGACCCACTCAAAGGGGGGTCGACCCACCCCTGACAGATCTGGGCGAAATACTTCGTTTTGTATCTGGATACCTTTCTGAGCAAGATTCATTGAACCCTAGGCTATATAAAGGACCCTAGACCTAGGTTTTATCCATCTAAAAATAATGCTGACGGCAAAGCTCTGCTGCAACAAAAATTAAAATGGTCTTTCTTCTTCTAAATCAATTCAAAGAAGATTATACATATTCGAAGATCGCTACAACAAATTCAGCGATGGCTACAACAACTTATTCAACATGTTCTTCGCAGTAATTTGGATCCATTTCCTTAGATCTATTCATTGCGAGTTCATGTTGTTTTTAGATCTGAATATTTAAATAGTAATCTTAATATGTATACAAAAACTGGATCTTGAATCGGTGCCTAATCAGTTCTATTATGACATAATTATCAGATCTGCTTTTTATATGTTCATATCGCCACCATGTTAAATCTTGTCATAATATGTCTATTCGGTTTATGCCTATTTCTATCAGTTTACTATTGATTCATTATTATGCCTATTCTTGATTCTCTTCTCTCCCTCTTTTTCCCTGTTTATTTTTATATAGCCAGGCTACCTTCGAGCCTAGGCCTAACGCTGAAAAATGCGAACATGCGAAAATGGGAATAATGGGGAAAGACATAATTTGGGGCATAATTGATATTGGAAAATATAGATCTAAATTTGGGCTTCAATTTGGAAATATACGAATATGGGTTTGGGGGCATATGTCTTGTTGGATAATATGAATTTAGGCATAGATTGGAAAATATAATTTGAGCATAAATTGGGACATGTGTAAGTACTGATTTGGGACATAAATTGGGACGTATGTGAATATGAATTTTAGGCATACATTGGAAAATATGCGAATATGGATTCGGGTATAACTTGTACTGAAATGGGTGAATTGGACTAGGGAGATAAATTGGAAAATATGTAGATTTGGGTTTGTGCATAACATATATATATATATATATATATATATATATATATATGTATGTATGTATGTATGTATGTATGTATGTATGTATAGACTTATAACTTGGGATAAAGAGCATATGGTGCATAATTAAAAGATGAATTGAAAAGGGGTGTAAAAGTCTATGATTTGAATAGTGAATTGGGCATATAATTAAATATGGAGAAAAAGAGAAATAATCACCTATAATGACATAGGTAGATTTGGATAAAAATGGAATGTCTAGTAATTACAATTAGGAATTGTAATTGCACTTATGACACGATGTTAGGTTGCATTAGTGGTGGAAGTCTGCCCGGGCCCGACCTGCATATCCAGCGGCCACTAATGTTGAACCTAATGTGAGAGCTCTAAGTGTGCAAATACGAATTGGGCTAAGGCATGAGTTAGACCCAACTGTGGAATAAGACTGCTCGGACCCGACCGACATATCCAGCATCCACACGTTGTAGGCCTAATGTGGGAGGTCTAGCCCATTATAACCATAATTGGACATGGTAATGAATTGGACTACTTAACCTAATTTAATCCATAAGGATTGTATGACTATGAACTTAAGTTAGGGTTATGTAAAATTGAATGGGTAGTGGGTGGGTTAAGTAAAATAGAGGGGATGGGTAATATTTACATATAGGCCCGCGAACTTAACCTAATAAGGTTATGTAAGTAAAGACACCTAGCGGTATACATAACCGGTGGAAAGTATAATAAAGTTATGTAATTAAAGACGCCCTTATACGGTAAGCATAACTTGTAGAAATGATAGAATAAGATATGCGTAATAATCTGCTAAGTAAACAATGATAAGCTGTAATGACGGTGTAAATTGAATTTATGATTAAACGAGAAATAATGAGGAAAACTTGTTAAATAAATAAGTTATATTTAATCATAAATGGTAAGTGACATGTTAATTAGGAAACATGTGAATTGAGATATACTTAATAACGTATTAAGGAGAACATGTTATTGTAATGATGTAACCAAGCAAGAATATAGAATAGATTGTGGATTACAGAACTTGGGCCACAATCTAGAAAATAACATGTTGTGGGCTTATTAATAAACTTAAATGGATTAAGTTATATGACTGAAATTAATAAGAGAAACTTGGTAGTTTGAATAAAAATACAATATGAATGGGAATAACCAAGTTAAATGGAAACCCGGTGAGGTAAGGCAAGTCATAAAAGAATGTTTAGACGTAGGGTCTAACAACATATTAAAGAAAGGCGCTTGGAACAGTCCATACGTTTGAGGGTGAATAACCCAACTGGGTAGATCATCGAGGTGCTATAAGATACGAGGGGAGCGCACATTCATCTGATTGTTATGACGGCTCCAAAGGACTGGAAGGGGAAGCACACGGCTTCCTGAATTACGTAAGGTGCTCCTAGTAGTCTTCTGTGCGGTGACTGATGCCTTAGGCTATACTCGCAGAGGTTGGGTCTGCGCGTAACTACTAGGTGGGTGGGCTTTGACTGCAGATGTAGCCAGTCAGAATGATGTGACAAGGTGACACCAGGGTGATTCGACCGTTGCCTCACGAGGAGGTAGAGAGGGTCACGACCAAGGGTAGTAGACCGTTAGATATCCGTCATCGACAGCAAGCGGGATGCGAAAAGACTAGAGCTAAACCCAAGATATCATTTCACCTTTCACTATCGAGATACGGGGTTGAGGGTAGACGCCACATGGATGTTTAGATTGGTTGTATTAGGGGCGGTCGCGTAGCTCTTGTAGTCTTTACTAGTTGAGGGAGGGGCCGAGGTGGAGCCATAGCCACCATGGAAAACAGACCCGAGGAATATCTGTATTTGGAGGCATTTAAAGGGTCCTGTATAGGTATGGAAAAGCTCCCGGCCGAGTTCCGTGTTTCTTGTTTAGCCCTGCCACGGAACTCAGTGCACATTAGAGGACGTGCAAGGCATCGAGCTACAATTACAGTACATATGTGGGACAGTCTAGATACATGCATATCTGCTCTGGGTGGTGTATCTTAGACTAGTGGGCATTATTCCGATATGGAATCTGATTCGATCGATGGTGGCAGTCCGTACGCTTGCATAGCCTAGTAATGGCAGATATATGCATAATGTAACATAGGTATATATAGATCCGTACGTCATTTTGGCGTAGGATGGGTACGATGTGCGTATAAGTCTTGAGTGCTATTAACCCAAGTTACCTAATAATCAAGAAAATGTAATGGAACAATATTAGTATGGATCATTCTACTTCTGACATACTAGTATCAGCGCGGTGCAGAGAAATGTATTTAAGAAGCGCAATATATCATGTTCATCTTATCTTACTCAGTTCACACTTGTTATTGATACTGTTATCTTTTTCTTCCAGTTTTATATATACCTGCCATGATACTTTTATTTATTTATATTTAAAAGTAACTGGACTCGCCGGACTTTATGTCTGACCCTTTTTGTTTCCTCTTCTCTATCTTCCGTTTCCCCCCAAGTTCTCAAGGTGGAAGTGCTTAAAGTTGATTTGGATTCTTTCAGCTTAGCTTGGATTTTTGGATATAGATGTATCGCTTTGACTTCTGGTTAACTCTCTTATAGCTTCATAGGGTTTTATGCTTTTGTACTCTGATATTTTTTGCAAGATAGATTATTAATGTAATTAGTTACTTATGATGTAAACTTAGTATTTGGGAGCATGATGTTTTGATTTAAATGAAGTTTTTAATTCCGCTGCTATTTTACATGTCGGTCTTGTGCTATTATGTTCTTATTTACCTATAACGCTTCACAAAACTTAATGCATTCCCTTAGTGAGTGACATTAACGGACGTTGGGTGTTACATTTGGTATCAGAGCACATGGTTATAAGATCGGATAAAGTATTTTGAAAATGGTTTTCAAAAAGGTCTCAAAAACAAAGTATTTTAAAATAAAAAGTCTGTTTTTGAGAAGCATATTTCCCAAAGCCATAAATATCTTCTCGATTCTCCGTATGATTCCTTTTCCTTTTTGTTCGGGGATTTTTTTCTTCCCAAAAGGGTATCCCTATTTCGGCATGGTTCCGTAGCTATGTCAAAACTATGGTACATGTCGAAGTTCAAAGAAGTGCCCAACCTTCATCTTTAGCCGCAGTGGTTTCACCTGCGTCTTATTTTCTCTCAAGCCTCGTAAGAATTTCCGTGTGATAGAGGCAACTTTCAAGAGACTTGTTAGCATGTTGCACAAGGATGGTAAAAAGGAGAATAAGGGAATTGGGGCTAAGGAGCACAGCCCAAAGATGATAGAAAATGGTGGCTTAAGAAGGGAATATAGATAAAAGAGGAAATACTATAACTTCGAAACAGTGGGTCATCTGGAAAAGGATTGCAGAAAGGGAAAAGGCATTTGTTACCACTTGGTAAGGCATGACACCTCATTAAGGAGTGCCCGAAGAGACAAAGACAAAGCCAGAGGGCAGGAACTTCTAGGGAGCAAGCTAATGTTTCTCAAGATAGGGGTAGGAAAGTTTCCATTGAAGGATTGATTTCTATTTCTGATCATCCTGTTAGGATTCTTTTTCTGGCGCTTCGCATTCTTTTGGATCCCATTATTGCCTCAAACCCCAGCGGAGGTACGGCTCATTTATCGACGATTTGTCGGGGTTTGAGAAGCTCTGTGTTATGTGTCGAGTTTGATTGCGACACATATGTTCTTGATTTCATAAGATATGATTTGATTCTAGGATGGATGGGTTAACCATATATAGAGCCATTCTAGATTTTGAGAGGAGGTTCATTAGACTTCTGACTTGCCATAGAAAGACTCTCGAGATTTCTTATGACGCCAAAAGGGTCTGTCATGCTTAGTCTCCTAGAACCTCTTGATATATCTATCGATGATTTGTGACATCCGACTCCTAAAAGAAAAGAGGGAACTTGATAAGCAAGTAGGGGAACTACTTGAGAAGAGGTTTGATAGGTGAGTCATATCGAGATGGGAAACCTATTGATGACAGTCCTTAAGGAAGCCCATCATTCTAAGATGACTATTCATCCAAGCAGCGATAATATATATAAAGTTCGAGGTAGTGGAGCCAAACTTACGAGCAGAAGTGAAAGTTGAGAAGGAAGAAATGATGGGATGAGTTCCGACTTGCATAATTGGATCGGTGGTTAAGAAATTGTGCAAAGAAGTGAAGCTAGTAAAAGTGCAATTGGGAGTGGACCGCGAGAACGCTACTTGGGAGGCTTAAGACATGATTCACGCTTCATATCCTTTCCTTTTAGAGAATATGTTCTTAATTTCTTTTCCCAAGCTACGAATTAATACTTGTATCTATCGTTTAAATATCTCCTATCAATTGAGTCTTTAGATAGTAAACTAATGAAGGTAAACATGTGTTTGAGACATGTTATGTTTGATGGATGCAAGTGGTTGCTAGTGATTGCTCGTGGATGCATATACACACACAATAAGCACTAGATTGGCTCAATCACTTACATTTTGCATATTGATGTCTGTATATTTTAATTTTTTACGGATGAAAATGGGCGTATTGTTACATTGATGTTGCATTTGGATGGATGATTGTGCACACATATAGAGCTTACATTTTATGCTAGGATGATTTGCATACATTTGGGTTGCATGGCACAAACATACATTGCATTAAGGAGGTCAATTGAATCAGTAGACCACCTGATCTTTCACATTAGTTTACGGACATATACACACACTATTACATATGTTCATAAAAACATTAGAAATTCCTTAAGGACAATGGATGCTTGTGATTGCTAGATGGATGTATGATTGTTGGATGTTAGGATATATGTTCTTCTTAATTTAGAGATTTAGGGGACGAAATCCTTTGAGTAGAGGAGAATGTAACACCCCGAAATTTTAACGATGCTTAAGATGATGAATTAAAGAATAATTAGTGTGAATACACTGTTAAATGAATTAAGGAAAAATTAATTTAATATTCAGAATTAAGTAAAATTGACTGCGCCATTGCGTCTATCTTGAAATTCTGGTCAAAATAGACACCTGGTTTGCGAAAATCAGACACCGTATGAGGAAGTTATTAAGGTTTGAAGTTTTTATACACACAGGAAGAATATATATATATATATATATATATATATAATAAGTTCAGAAATTCAAAAAGAGGTCCAGAAATTCGAAATTCGGTTCAAAATTTGAAATTTGGGAAGGCGACAGATTTCCCGCTCAGGTGGGTCTACCCACTCAAAGGGGGTCGACCTACCCAAAGGGGGGCCGACCTACTCAAAGGGGGGTCAACCCACCCCTGACAGATCTGGGCGAAATACTTCATTTTGTATTTGGACACCTTTCTGAGCAAGATTCATTAAACCATAGGCTATATAAAGTAACCTGGACCTAGGTTTTATTCATCTAAAAATAATGCTGACGGCGAAACTCTGCTGCAACGAAAATTAAAATGGCCTTTCTTCTTCTAAATCAATTCAAAGAAGAATATACATATTCGAAGATCACTACAACAAATTCAGCGATGGCTACAACAACTTATTCAACATGTTCTTCGCAGTAATTTGGATCCATTTCCTTAGATCTATTCACTGTGAGTTCATGTTGTTTTTAGATCTGAATATTTAAATAGTAACCTTGATATATATATAAACTGGATCTTGAATCAGTGCCTAATCAGTTCTATTATGACATAATTATCAGATCTGCTTTTATATGTTCATATCGCCACCATGTTAAATCTTGTCATAATATGCTTATTCAGTTTATGCCTATTTCTATCAGTTTACTATTGATTCGTTATTATGCCTATTCTTGATTCTCTTCTCTTCCTTTTTATTTTTATATATCCAGGCTACCTTCGAGCCTACGCCTAACGCTGAAAAATGCGAACATGCGAAATTGGGAATAATGGGAAAAGACATAATTTGGGGCGTAATTTATATTGGAAAATATGGATCTAAATTTGGTAATATACGAATATGGGTTTGGGGGCATATGTCCTGTTGGATAATATGAATTCAGGCATACGTTGGGAAATATAATTTGAGCATAAATTGGGACATGTGTAAGTACTGATTTGGGACATAAATTGGGACGTATGTGAATAAGAATTTTAGGCATACAATGGAAAATATGCGAATATGGATTCAGGTATAACTTGTATTGAAATGGGTGAATATGGACTAAGGACATAAATTGGAAAATATGTAGATTTGGGTATGTGCATAACATATATATGTATATGCCTTGACTTATAACTTGGGAAAAAGAGCATATGGTGCATAATTAAAAGGTGAATTGAAAAGGGGTGGAAAAGTCTATGATTTGAATAGTGAATTGGGCGTATAATTAAATATGGAAAAAAAGAAATAATCACCTATAATGACATAGGTAGATTTGAATAAAAATGGAATGTCTAGTAATTACAATTAGGAATCGTAATTGCACTTATGACATGAGGTTAGGTTGCATTAGTGGTGGAAGTCTGTCCGGACCCGACCGGCATATCCAGCAGCCACTAACGTTGAACCTAATATGAGAGGTCTAAGTGTGCAAATATGAATCGGGCTAAGACCCGAGGTTAGACCTAACTGTGGAATAAGACAGCCCGGACCCGACCGGCATATCCAGCATCCACATGTTGTAGGCCTAATGTGGGAGGTCTAGCCCATTATAACCATAATTGGACATGGTAATGAATTGGACTACTTAACCTAATTTAATCCATAAGGATTGTATGATTATGAACTTAAGTTAGTGTTTAGTAAAATTGGATGGGTAGTGGGTGGGTTAAGTAAAATTGAGTGGGGTGAGTAATATTTACATATAGGCCTACGAACTTAACTCAATAAGGTTATATAAGTAAAGACACCTAGTGGTATACATAACCGGTGGAAAATATAATAAAGTTATGTAATTAAAGACACCTTTGTAGGGTAAGCATAACTTGTTGAAATGATAGAATTAGATATGCATAATAATCTGCTAAGTAAACAATGATAAGTTGTAATTACGGTGTAAATTGAATTTATGATTAAACGAGAAAGAATGGGGAAAACTTGTAAAATAAATAAGTTATATTTAATCATAAATGGTAAGTGATATGTTAATTAGGAAACATGTGAATTGAGATATACTTAATAACGTATTAAGGAGAACATGTTATTGTAATGATGTAACCAAGCAAGAATATAAAATAGATTGTGGATTACAGATCTTGGGCCACAATCTAGAAAATAACATGTTATGGGCTTATTATTAAACTTAAATGGATTAAGTTATATGACTGAAATTAATAAGTAAGAGAAACTTGGTAGTTTGAATAAAAATACAATATGAAAGGGAATAACGAAGTTAAATGGAAACCCGGGGAGGTAAGGCATGCGCGTAAAAGAATGTTTAGACATAGGGTCTAACAACATATTAAAGAAAGGCGCTTGGAACAGTCCGTACGTTTGAGGGTGAATAACCCAACGGGGTAGATCATCGAGGTGTTATAAGATACGAGGGGAGCGAACATTCATCTGATTGTTATGACAGCTCCAAAGGACTGAAAGGGGAAACACGTGGCTTTCTGAAGTACATAAGGTGCTCCTAGTAGTCCTCTGTGCGGTGACAGATGTCTTAGGCTGTACTCGTAGAGGTTGGGTCTGCGCGTAACTACTTGGTGGGTGGGCCTTGACTGCAGATGTAGCTATGCAGTTAGTATGCTGTGACGAGGTGACACCATGGTGATTCGACGGTTGGCTTACGAGGAGGTAGAGGGGGTCATGACCAACAAGGATAGTAGACCGTCAGATATCCGTCATTGACAGCCAGCGAGATGGGAAAAGACTAGAGCTAAACCCAAGATATCATTTCATCTTTCACTATCGAGGTATGGGGTTAAGGATAGACGCCACATGGATATTTAGATTGGTTGTATTTGGGGCGGTCGCTTATCTCTTGTAATTTGTACTAATTGAGGGAGGGGCCGAGGTGGGGCCATAGCCACCATGGAAAACAGACGCGAGGAATATATGTATTTGGAGGCACTTAAAGGCGGCCTGTACAGGTATGGAAAAGCTCCCGGTCGAGTACCGTGTTTCTTCTTTAGCCCTGCTACGGAACTCAGTGCACATTAGAGGGCGTGTGATTGAGGCATCGAGCTACAATTACAGTACATATGTGGGACAGTCTAGATACATGCATATCTGCTCTGGGTGGTGTATCGTAGACTAGAGGGCATTATTACGATATGGAATCTGATTTGATCGATGGTGACAGTCCGTACGCTTGCGTAGCCTAGTAATGATAGATATATGCGGAACGTAACATCGGTATATAGAGATCCGTACGTTACTCTGGCGTTGGATGGGTACGATGTGCGTGTAAGTCTTGAGTGCTATTAACCCAAGTAACCTAATAATCAAGAAAATGTAATGGAATGGTATTAGTAGGGATCATTCTACTTCTGATATACTAGTGTCTGCGTGGTGCATAGAAATGTATTTAAGAAGCACAATATATGTTGTTCATCTTATCTTGCTAATTTCACACTTGTTATTGTTACTGTTATCTTGTTCTTCCAGTTTACATATACCTGTCATGATACTTTTATTTATTTATATTTAAAAGTAACTGGACTCGCCAGACTTTATGTCTGACCTTTTTTTCCCTCTTCTCTCTCTTCCGTCCCCCCTAGGTTCTCGAGGTGGAAGTGCTTAGAGTTGATTTGGATTCTTTCAGCTTAGTTTGGATTTTTGGATACAGATGTATCTCTTTGACTTCTGGCCAACTCTCTTATGGCTTCATACGAAAATACAGTTTTATGCTTTTGTACTCTGATATTTTTAATGTAATTAGTTACTTATGATGTAAACTCAGTATTTGGTACCATAATGTTTTGATTTAAATTAAGTTTTTAATTTTGCTGCTATTTTACATGTCTGTCTTGTGCTATTATGTTCTTATTTACCTATAACGCTTCACAAAACTTAATGCATTCCCTTAGTGAGTGACATTAACGGACGTGGGGTGTTACATAAATATACTCCCATTTGCTTGCATTCGTATCACGAGCCTTAAACCATTTTGAGTAAATAGGTGGTACGGGGTGTTTTTCCTTAAGTTTTACCTGCAAGTCATGATCCATTAGACTTAAAAATAAATGATTTTTTTTAATTTTATGAATTTAAAAGTTGTATACATGAACAAAATGATCTTGGTTAACGAAAGCTATCACAATTTTAGTGCGCTGTACTGGTGCAGGCACTTTCCCTTTCAATGGTGGTATTGTCATCATAAGCCTTCCACTAATCCTGAACAGTACAACATTATTTCTAGTTGCAATAATATTACCAACAACGGGCATTGACATCCACTTTTACATTGGCGCAAACCCTTCATCTTCATGCATAAGGCTTTTGAGAATAATTGAACTTCTGCCATGCTTTATGAAAACTCAATCGTACAAACTCTGATTTTCGTATAATTCTTCATACAATTCTCTTCTAATTTTGCTCCAACTAGATTCTCCCAAACCAAGCAAAGCAGCCGCACATTGATATCCACAATTACCGTCCGATCGAACGTCAATAATATCTGTAACAAAAGCCTTCAGCTCTAATGGAATTTGTTGCAAATAAGTTCTCGTGCCTTCAATAGTTCTTCTAACTGCAAAATTAATATATTAAGTTAATATAGAGCTCATATGTATATTCAAATAAAATGATTATTACCTTTTTTGGTTTACGAATAGGAAGCTTATCGGTATGAGCTTTTTTCGAAGTATACGAACTTTGAGAATAAACACTTTTGACAAGCTCAAATGACGAAGACATCCTTTTAGTCGAAGTATTAGAAGATTTTTTACTTTCTCTTCCACGTGTCTTTATTTTTCTTTTTGGAGATGCAAGAGAAGACATTCGTGGTTCAACAACTTCAACATCGTATAAATATGCATTTATTTGATAAGGAGCTTCCATCTTTTTCGCATTATTTAACAGTACTTCCATTTTCTCTACTATCCCCGCATCTTTCTTTCCACTTATTTCGACAAGATGAAGACTAGTCCAATGAACATCTATTATATCAAGCGGCAGCACCAGGCCCAAGACTAGCTAACTCATGCGCACAAGGCAATCCATAAGTTCTACAACAACACATCCACATAACAATTCTTCATTACCAACATCTTTTATTCTCTAAAGTTCGGAATGTAACAAATCAAGTGCCTTGATAGAAACAAAGCCTCATAAATTTCAGAACTCTCGTATATGAATATGTGCTTTACTTTGGTTAAACTTTGCACAAATGAAGCTTTAAGTTCGGTAAACGAGAGTTCCAGTAATGAATGCATTTTCGTCCATGCTTGTTCAAAATTGCATTGGCAACTAGCTAAATGTTTCTTCAATTTATAATGAGCGGACTCGGCCCTGCATTGATACATACATATAAGTAAGTACTAGAGCATCAGGTACTATTTGAATAAATATTACAATAATTATTAAACAGAATTACCGATTAGAAGTATAATTTCCAAAATGCTTGTAGTCATCTGTCCATGCTTGCACAAATCTGTCTTTGTAAGTATTCAAACATATCTCGTGAATATACTTCAAAAGTGAAGTATGACTTGCATATTTTTCGTGCAACACTTGTAAATTCTCATTATAAGCAACTATACATTTTGAACACATAAGTTCATTCCAATAAAATAAGAAAGACTTCTTCTCTTCAAGCTGCATACCTTTCACCTTTTTTTTGCATATGTGTTAGAACATTATTTTTAATATGCCATATTCATAAATATGAGCGGAATGAAGAAACACAAATCCAACAACATTAACTAGTGTTGTTTCTTATCAGAAATGAAGACCAATGACATATTCACTTCACAATCAACCAAAACCGATTTCAACCTCTATAGTGCCCATATATAATTTTCCTTTGTTTCCGCAACTAAGTACACAATTACAAAACAGAATGTAAGATCTGTGCAAGTAACTCCAACGATCTCGAGTAATGGCATTCTGTACCTATTGGTTTTATAAGTGCAATCTAATATGATAACCCTGGGAAATGTACGTAGAAAATCCAAACTGATAGGATGTGCCCAAAAGATATCTTTAATAATATATGTTCCATCTAATGTCTTACGATGCCATTCAAAGTAAACAAACTCTTTCAATTTACTAAGCAAATACTGAACTTGTGAATGCCCTGCTCGTTCAGTAGCATTTTGTTCTTTTATCAAATTATAAATTGTTTTGATTTTGGTAGAATTCGAAGGATCATTTCATTTAATGGTAGCTAATTTTTTTTTTGGCTTTACCAAGATCCTATGCATTTCTATAACTAACTTGGTCTTAGCTTCGGTTAATCTACAAATATACGATTGACCTTCTGTATTTTCAATTTCGAATGATTGTGAACACCATTAAGAACATGCAACCACCAATCATCAAAAGTAGCAAGTTTCTCACCTTTGAGTCTGAATGGGCAGTTGCATTTTTTTGTACCCGTCAATCGGAGATTTTTCGGCTCTATATCTTTTCTATTCTTGTAAATGCCACTTCTTTCACATGCAAACATGATTCTTGGTTTCTTGACTGAAGCACCAGTATCCGATTTTATGATTATAATAATAAAACCTAGACGTTTTCCAGTATCATGAACCCAATCAACCAATTTTTTCCACGAAGGAAATATATGCATTTAAAAAGTTAAATAGAATGTAAGTACTCACGATTTATTTGAGCGTTAATCAAAGAAAAGTTACAACATAAGTCGTGAACTCGTTTGAATAGTCCAATACTATCTCATCATGCATTTCTTCGTCATTAGAGAATGATACAATCTGCATAAAACAAATGTAACAAACTGTAAGCACAAACCAGAAGAAAAAAAATTACTGACCAACTTGTGATCAATTGCGTGGATTGTGCAAACCACGTAGCCACCATGTGTGGTATGTCCATGTACCACGCATGGTTAATGCGTGGTTCTCTTTCCATCCCTATAGTCTTATTACTAGGTTCGAGTGATTCTCTAGTATGCTTCCTGTTTTCACCAAAAATGGCTCAAACACCAATGGTATAAGAATTGTACTTCACCAATGTGGTTAGAAAGTAAATGGAGCCGTACTCAATTAAAATTAGATAGTAAAAATGTGAGGAAAGTAAAACTGAGATGAGGTTTTAGAGTGGTTCATCTAAGCTAGGCCTACGTCCACTATGAATGTAGTTTGCATTATCATGACAAAGATTACAAAGCATATAAACTCTCTTTGTACATGCATCCTCTCTCTTTTACAACATATTTTCTTTCTCGCATATAGATCTCATTTAAACTCATGGATTTCAATGGAGAAATGACAAGATCGACGGAGGAGAAGGGTAAGTCAGTGGAGGAGAAGGAGAATGTCCTTGTTTGAGAGGAGGATGGAGGATAATCTTCAATATCTTCGCCACTTAGGTGATCTCGACGGATGCCATGGCCAAGTGGATAAAGGATCTTCCAATGGAGATGAGGACGATGATTGGAATGCTTAAGGAATAGTGGAGGAAAGAATTTTTATAGCACTTCGTGGTGGAAAAAGGTCCCCTTTATGATGGAAGCCATGACCTATTTATATGTGGGCCTTCCCGAAGAAATGAGTTAAGGTCCATATATGCAAGCTACGGGTCGCTTGTCCCGTTAATTACTAAAATGTCACTACTTAGCTGTAACCAACTGTCGATAGCTGTATCCAGTTGTTAGGTGCAAGCGACTTCATAGGAGCGAGCGACTTCATAGGAGCGAGCGACTACATAGGAGTAAGCGACTTCATAGGAGCGAGCGACTTTGTGTGAGTGAGCGATTGCATAGATCCGAACAGTTTGGGCCAGCTGTCAGGTGATGAGTACACGAGCAACCGGCCAAAGGTCCTGTGTTAGTGTATAGGAGAACAATCAAATCTTGTAGGTCAGGATGTAAGCGTGACCCTTCGGGAACTGGTATCTGGTCAACCGGTGGGCATCATCTGATTGAAACGTTACCAGCTGATTGCGGAATGAGCGGGCGACTGTGACAACAGTCTATGAGCGTACATGGGATACATGTACAACCTCTGGCTTCTTCGTGTTTCTTGCTAGGATCGATCGACCAGAGTAGTATGAACAGACAGCTGCAGAGTGGATCGTGTGACCGGAACCAATCCTTTTCCTTGTCTTACTCGATCGACCCTTTTGATATATGAATGAGCGCCTTCCCTCACACCGTGCTCGACCTTTAACTTGTGTGCGAGCGAATCTGTTATGGTGCTTATTCTACTCGAGTACTTGTCTTGTGCCTCTAACTCATACTTAACCGTCTAATGTGTGTACGAAATTTTGAGGGATAACATTTGCCCATCGAAGTTTGTAATTTTTGTAAGAACAAAAAATTCAAGCTTCGAACTAATTGACCGTGGCACCATTGGATGGATTAAGTCTAACTTGCCTTGTGGCTGTCGTGCTTTCATATAACTCATATATATGTATGTTTGAATAGGCTCATGGTCATTCATGTGCTGATGTAATTAGCTGAATTTAAGATCGTTCATTTGCACAGTGTGGTCGAGCAAACCGATGCGTCGCTCTGCCCTGTTGTGCATTTTAGCCTTTTTTTATTTTATATATTTCCTTCTTTCTCTCCCGTTCCCTATTTCTTTTCCTTTTCTTCAGAGAATCTTTTAATGGTGGTATTTCTCTAGACAATCTTACTCACTGTTTCGATTACTTCTGAAGCTTTCAATTATCTTGGCCCTTTCAACGTTTCGACCTACAGCTGTGCGTGATATCCTCACCAGAGCTCTACAACTTCAAGATCGAGGCAACCTACTCGCTTTGAGATTGTTCGCTTGCTCGCAGGTAAATTCTACCCCTTTATTTTGATTTGATTTATTCTGAAGTATGGATCTATTTACCCTGGGTCCAGCTTAAAGGACCTAAATACTCACCAAGAGTATCCCTTGCGAATTTTCCTGAAGACTCTTGTAATTTTAACTAGGTCGTTGCAGGGTTATGCACGTAAACGTTTTTCCTGTTGGACATACATAGCCTTTTGAATTCCTAATTTTCCAGTAACATGCTTGTAAGTTGCTTGTTGAAATGTTCTTTAATATCTATTGGTTGCATACTTGTATGATTTTGTTGATTGTCACTTGAATTGGCAACAGTCTTTGCCTTTGTTCTGTAATATCAAGGACTTTGTTCTGTGATATCAAGGAGTTTGTTCAGACCGTTTGTTATCGTTTTTGTTTTGACCCTACGTTTGGTCTGGAAAGTTTACCTTTTTCTTTGTCGTGCATACTCGTGTTCGAGCTCTATGATCACTTAATTTTAATTTGACAAGGGTCGTTCTTGCTCGACTCCTACATGAGGTTGGTCACGAATGACCCATTGTGCCTAGATATGTGCGACCGCCCTGATCTGAGTTTAAGTGGATGTCGTAATACGGTTATGCACGACCATGTTAGAATCGGTATGAGCTTGAACCTGGAATCTATTTATTCTCATGCGAGCAGGCCAAAACCCATTGTGAATGATTGGACAACTGTTGTGTGAACAACCAAATATTCAGGTTGTTTATGCCTCAAACTCGGTTAGATTGCTTCTATTTGTCCTGTAAGGGTCATTCATGTGTGATCTTTGTTTTGGCTTGCACTTGATCAACTTATGCCCTTTTGGTAATGCTAATTTTAAGTGACGTGATATCTATTTATGTAGAAATGCTAACTCGTCACCAATGAGACGACCCCAAATCCCGTACTGACGGAGACGAGGGTAATCTTAGGAATATAACACAGAAACAGATAACAGCAGAACAGAATTAAATAAATACACCAGATAATGAACAATAGAATATACTGGATAAAAGTAATCATCAAAGTTACACATTATACAGGATCTTACTTAGCACAAATATAGTTCAGCTATACATAAATGTCTACAGCGGAAAACAAACAAAATATGTACAATAGGAGCTGAACAGCATAAAAAGAGATAAATGATAGAATCCATTTTCAGCTCCAGCTATCCAGAAATAACCAACTAAACCTGAATACAAGGCTGCCCGTGTAGAAAAAGGGGCACCCGAGTTTGTAAGTGAAACAAACTACGAGTCAGTCATGGGACTGGTATGAGAAACCTATTCAATACATATATAATATGGCTAATCACAGGACCTCGCCACTTTCGTGGAACGGGTTTACTCCATTGGATTGCCAGTGCTTTAAACAAATCATTCTTTTAAACAACGCAATGTATTTTATAAAAAATGAAGCCATTATAAGACTCAGTTCCCATCACACAATGCAACGCAAACCGGAGGATAGAGTTTTTACCTTATAACGGCCAAAATATGCTTGATACAAATAAAACAAAGGCGTTTGATATTATTGCTAGTGTTTATATGTTTTGAAAACAATTTCAAATCATGACTATCAATCATAGACGGCATTAATGCCCCATACCACTATGTCGCCATATATAGGTATACAATCAAAACCGCACAGTGTCGTATTTGGAAATTGGATTTCCGTCATGAACCAAGGCAAAAGATAGTCCTTACCGAATTCGTGACTCTCTAGCCCGAGCCACAGGAACAGCCGCAACTGCCCCTTGGAGCGACAGGGCCGGTCCACCGATGTGGATTATTATGCCTAAACAATACGTTTCCCCGCCCTTTGGGGCGTAAACGAGCCAACGAATGACTCCATCGGACCCGAATCGTCCGATCAAACCGAGGCGCCTCGCAACAGCAACAACCACATAGGTGAAAAGTATATAAATGTCAGGGCTGGTAGGTCACTGACACCACCCTAGCTAGAAAGAAACGCATGCCCTCCCTGAGGTCCTTCTCCCGTTTCTGGTCCATACCGGGTTGTGAGGCTCGCGAATTCACGTTATACACAAAGCTACGCCACACAGGCGGTGCTTTGATCATCACCACAAGACTTTGCTTTTCAACAGAAGCCCTGATCACTGCATATTAGCATGCCACACAGGCAATTCATGCCATGCGACTGATGTCCATCGATATACAACCTCTGAGCTCGTGCGTTTCAGAGAAGGGCGTTAAGCAAAAGAATAAATTCTCCGCCGCCAAACAGATGTATATTTAACAAAGATCAATCAACACAGAATAAAATCCAATGTCAGACACACAGTCCATTTACAAGTCCGCTTTGGGTCTGAACGAAACCGGAGGCACTAAATACCTCGCAAACCCATCGATCACCACGTACGTCTGGACGATCACCACTCATTATCCATATTTCGGGATGCTTCCCAATCAGGACCTCGGTTACCATCCAAACGAGGTGAAGATCTCCGGTCTTCGACCGCCGTCTTCATCGTCGATTTTCAATCGTCGGTCAATTATTCGAAATGAGAATTAACTCGGCCTTTTCAAATAATTCACGTATTTTTAGAATTTCAAATCAATTTATTTCAATGGTTAAATCATTCAACAACACCAATTTTGTTCTTTAATGTAATTTTCACACCAAACACATTCAACCATCAAATACAACATAAATCGAGCAAATTCAGTTTATTTCTATTCCATATCGTTTATGATATTTTATAACGATTTTTCTCTATTTTTATTTATTTAAAAATAGCCAATTTATTCAAAACGACGCTTCGGGCCATAACGCGGCCGTGACGCTGTTTTTCTTCAGATTTGATTTACACATATCTGAAAATCTAACCGTTGGATCTTAACAAAATTTGCATCATTAGAAAGGTCTTTTCAAAACGAATCCAACGGTTCCAATTTCGGGAAAATCCGATGGTCGGATCTCCCAGTACAATCGTTTGAAGTTTTGATTTCAAAATACGAACTGCAGCGTCGTTATTCGATTAAATATAATTATATATATATATAAATATAATCGTTTCTGGCGCTGTTTTTCTTCAAATTTGAATTAAACATTCCAGACAATCCAACCGTTGGATTTTTACAAAGTTGGTGCCGTTGGAAAGATATTTCCAAGGCGAACCCAACGGTTGTGGTTTCGGGAAAATCCAATGGTCGGATTTCCCGCACTAGTTGTTTGAAATCACGGTTTCAAAACACGAACTACACGGCCACGTTTCGTTTTAATTTTATTTATATTTATATCTATATAAATATTGTTCATTCAAAAATTTCAATATCGTTTTCACTTCAAATATTTCACTAACGCCTTAAAATTTTGGAAAATTTCGCCATAACCTCCTTTGTACGGGAGGGGCTGGGAAAATTCCCAAATAGCCACATGGGCATCTCATGTCGAAAAGAAAAAGAAAAAGCCAAGCGGCTAGCCAACAGGCTCATAAAATCATCACCCAAACAAAACAGTAAATGTGTACCTATTTGTCGGGCACAAAATTTTATTCCTCTTCTCTAGCCCCTTTGCTATAACATGTTCAATAAATATGCATGCACATATATACAGTTCTTATCACTTATCATTTTCTATTCAACTTCATATTTGATTCCATTTGGTTTAAAAACACCATTCATTCTCATGTTGCATGCATAGGTAAAAATCATATCATTAGCTAATTAATGAATATTTCGACTCATGCATATTTATTTGAACGAGTTGCTATTTTTAACACTTCACATTTCAACAATTCGTGAATATAATAAAAATGTGATTTTATTGTAAAACAATTCATTTCAAAACATTGTTATTTCATATAGTTTATATAAGTGATAAAAATAGGATTTTTATTATCAAACAATTTATTTCAAAATATGAATACCATTCAACACATGAATTACTAATCAACGAATGAATATCGATTCAACACATGAAGGTTTTCTATAGTTTCTATACATAGATAAAAATGTGATTTTTATATTTGAAAGCGAATACCATTCAACACATGAATTTCTAATCAACGAATGAATATCGATTCAACACTTGAAGGTTTTCTATTCAACGAATAAATATAGTTTCAGCAAATGAAAATAATTCAAACACATGAATATTATTCAAAATTTCGGCAGCATAACGGCAGGGTAGTTAAAACCGGGACCGTCCCTAGTACGGCTCCTCGCTCTACCTTAAAACCTCGCGGTTTTTGACAATGAGGATCATGCATCTAGTTCGCACGCAGGCGACATGTATATATTTATTTCATTTCCACAAACTAATCCTATGTGGTTTCAACCAAATATTTCTCAACCACAAATGGGTATTTTTCAACCACAATAAATCAATATCAACCACAAACAATCCCAAACAACCATTCGCTATCAATCAATTTTCACACCAATCACAATCAATAAATATCGTCCATGGTTTGTGGACGAGGGGCGTATATATATATATATATATATATATATATATATATATATATTTATATATAGCAATTCACTTTTATTTCAACACATATATAATTTTTACAACGCATATATAACTTATACATCGAACGTACAACTTATACAACGCTTATACATGAGGTGTACAACGCTTATATAACTCACACATCGACTATATAATTTATACATCGTTTATAAATTAGAAATCTCACATTTCACATTTCGTATATATATACAATTCACAGTCACAACATAATCAAATAAATCGTCCATGGTTTGTGGACGTATGTGAACAGTTCAAATATGCAGTTATAATATAAATAGTTGTACAAGAAAATTTATAGTGAGAGAATTCTCACATTTCACATTTCGTATATATATATACAATTCACAGTCAAAACATAATCAAATAAATCGTCCATGGTTTGTGGACGTATGTGAACAGTTCAAATATGCAGTTATAACATAAATAGCTGTACAAGAAAATTTATAGTGAGAGAATTCTCACATTGGGTTCCACTCCTTCGTTCTCTTATTTCTCAATTTCTATTCTCTTTGAATCTGAATTTGCCCATAATTCTGATTTGCTTTGTTTTTTGTTCTGGTCTCTTCTAAGATGTAGTGTTCGTCTTTACGGTTCCAATAAAACTGAAATCACTGAATTCTGTTTTAATTTGGACAAGTTACGATGGTTCAAAGGTTATTTACATTAATAATTTAACCTAGGATAATTAAAAATTTAATTATACTCTTAATTACATCTGTTAGCTGCTCATCCCCTGTTCACATTCTTCTTCCTGGAAAAAAAAAATAGAACCCGTCGAACCCAATACTTCACCGACTTCAACCTCCTGCGCCCCTCCACTCGAGCCACCTGATGATGATCTAGTGCCACCACGTCAGAGAGACCATCGCCGCCATCCAACGCAAGGGACCAGTGTAACAACCCTGAATTTTAGGGCCAATTTAAAATTTATTTTAAGTGATTTTAAATGAGTTTTGATATTTAAAACAATCTATTTTAAATAATAAGGATCACAAATTTGGTTCAAATCGAAGTTAGAATGAATAAATTAATTTTAATTATAAAAAGAGCTAGAAATAGCACGGTAGTTTGAAAAGTCAAACTTGAACTTTGACTGACCATACAGGATGCAAAATTTAACGGATTTTAGTGAAACCAAAAATATTAGAATCTATTTAAAAATATCTTTCCAACGAATCCGAAAAATCGAAATTTCATAGCGGAAATCGAAAGTTATGGCCAATTCAATTTTTAGAAAGGTCGCTGGGTAATTTGCATAGGACAGAAATGCTACTTTTTGCATATAAAGGAATTTCGACTCGAAACCACTTCCATTGAGTTCGAAATGATGTTTCTGCATTCAAAAACAGTAAACACTTATATATTTCGAGTTTCGAAAATTATTTGTTTAAAAATGCATTTTTAATATTAAATATACTCGCCTTGAAAATAGCCATTTTTCAAAAAGTCTCAGAATCGAACAAAATAAATTTTGTTGGATTCGTATCATCAAAATAAAGCTAAAAATGATTTTTTGGTAATTTTTGGAATTAAAATATAATTATAATTGATTTTTCAATGTAAACGGGCAAATTTTTGACTTTAAAAATTCATTAAAAATTCATACGGGCTCAAAATTGAACGAAATTAATTTTCATAAGGCCACAGCATAAAAACATAGCTAAATATATTTTTCGAGGATTTTTGAAGTTAACTTGTGACCTCGGTGAATTTCTGCGTACGTTTGAATTTAAAATAATGATTTATATTTAAAACTGAAAAACGAAGGCCAAGACGATCTCGTGGGCTGATGAGACATATCCAGATGAGTTCGGAACGGGGGCTAAATGGTATGAACGACAGTCGTTGGGCCTGAATCGGAGTTCGGACCAAAACGGGCTTAAGCGGGCCAATTAAATAATGATTAATTTAACCTAATATTTTAATATAAAAACACTATTCACGTCCGTCTTCTTCCTCTTTGTTGAGCCGCCGAAACCCATCACTACTCAGAATTTCAAACTCCGTTTTCTCACTCATTTCTCAACGAAAAATCGCATACTTATACTTGTTTCGAAGAGATTCTCGAGCCCTACGATCTCCGACAAGAATCACCTCGAACCGTCACCCGAATCTCCACCACCACCACCATCAACCCGCGCCCAAAACGCCCCCGCCGCCGCCACCTGGTGCGTGCGCACCTCTCCCCTTTTCCGGTGCAAGTCGGCCTCTCTTCCCCGGTTCTTCTCCAACAAACGGTGTCCAAATCCATCGCCTGTAGCTCCTGATTTTCTGATTTAAAGTTTTGAATGTTCTAAGGTAAAATTCACTTCAGATTTCCCCACGCTTTTAAGCATTACACAGCAAGTTGTAAAAAGCTGATTTTTGATTTTGTGTATGAGTTTGTATTCGAATCGTTCCAGATCTGAAATCGTCTTGAATTGGAACACCGAATCTGACCGAACCTGAATCACCTCTCTGACCAAACACTGTGAGAATTTTATTTTTAAATTAAATTTAATTATTATTTGCATGATTATTAACAGTAGAATTAATATGACACGATGTTTACACATAGATCTAAACCGTTCATAACATATGATGTGGAATCTAAATTGCCTATGGTGCTATGTGATTAGATCTGAAATTTTAGGCTTAAATCTGAATTCATAATTAATTAAAATGAATTATGATTTATTTATTTAACCATGCCATGTTGATTTTACATATGCTGTGTGAAACCCCATCTTGCAATTTACCTCGATGTTAGTATCGAATCTGATCCTATTGTTGTATTTGTATGTTGTTATGCGATGTGATGAGAATTTACAGTTTATTTGGTGTAAATAAGAACGCGACTTGTGATGAAATTTACATATTCTTTTTTTTTTGTAAAATTGAAATAGGGAAAAATTGACATTTATTTTGATGTTAATAATAAGTAGTTTACGTTGTATGAAAAATTGACATTTATTTTGATGTTAATAATAAGTAGTTTACGTTGTATGAAAAATTGACATTTATTTTGATGTTAATAATAAGTAGTTTACGTTGTGTGAAAAATTGACATTTATTTTGATGTTAATAATAAGTAGTTTACGTTGTATGAAAAATTGACATTTATTTTGATGTTAATGATAAGTAATTTACGTTGTATGAAAAATTAACATTTATTTTGGTGTTAATAATAAGTAATTTACAATGCATGGAAAATTAACATTTTTAATGTTAATTAAATAGTAATTTTACCGCAAGTGTACATTAACATTTTTTTTTATGTTAATATAAAAAGAAATCAAACGTAGGATGTACATTAACATTTTTAATGTTAATATTATAAAAATTCAACCGTATGTACATTAACATTTTTAATGTTAATATTATTAAAATTCAACCGTATGATGACATTAACATTTTTAATGTTAATATTATAAATTAAATATTGGACATGTAAAATTTCACATTTTTACTTATGTGAATTAAATAAATTATTAGACATGTAACACATTTTTATTAATGTGAATAAATTGTAATGTGAATAAAATGGTAATTTTAACTGTATGCACAATATACATTCTTATTAATGTAATATATATAAGAATTTACTCCGCAGGTGAAATTTAAATTTTTAGAAACGTAACTAAAGTTTACCTTTTATTTTATGTAAAAAAATTGAGAATGTGAAATGTAACTAAAGTTTACGTTTTATTTTATTAAGAATGTGATATGTAAATAAAGTTTACATTTTTATTAATGTAATATATTCAAGGACTTCACCGTAGGAAAAAGATTACATTTTTATCAATGTAATTAAAGTAGGAATTGGTGTTAACATTAAATTTACATTTAATTATGTAAAATTAAGGTATGAAATTTGGAATGACATAAATTTACATTTAATTATGTAAAACCAAAGTAGGAATTTGTGTTAACATGAAATTTACATTGAATTATGTAAAATTAAAGTGATGAGAAATTAACATTTTGTTTAATGTTAAATATAAGGAATTTACATGGTATGAGAAAGTAACATTATTTTTTAAATGTTAATAATAAGAAACTACACCGCATGAGCAATTAACAATATTTTTAATGTTAATTAAATAGTAATTTCAATGCATGTGTAAATTAACATTTTTAATGTTAAAGATAACACCGTATGATGTAATTAACATTTTTAATGTTAATATAATAAAACTTTAACCGTAGGATGTCATTAATATTTTTAATGTTAATATAAAAGTATTCACAACGTATGATAAATTAACATTTTTGTGTCAATGTTAAAAATAAGTATTTACATCGAATGAAAATTAACAATTTTGTTAATGATACAAATAAGAATTTACGTTGTATGAGGAATTAATATTATTGATTTTAAAAATAAGTAATTTACAATGCATGAAAATGGACATTTTTAATGTCAATTAAATAGTAATTTTACCGTAGGATGAAATGGACATTTTTAATGTAAATTAACTAGAAATTTCAACCGTAGGATTTAGTTAACATTATTCATAATGTTAATATAAAGAAAATTTAACCGTATGATAAAATTTACTTTATTTTTAATGTTAATGATGCGTAATTTAAACGTATGATAAGATTAACATTATATTTAATGTTTAATGAAAAGAATTTACATCGTAGGATGATTAACATTATTTTTAATGTTAAATAAAAAGAATTTACATCGTAGGATGATTAACATTATTTTTAATGTTTAATGAAAAGAATTTACATCGTAGGATGATTAACATTATTTTTAATGTTAAATAAAAAGAATTTACATCGTAGGATGATTAACATTATTTTTTAATGTTAAATAAAAAGAATTTACATCGTAGGATGATTAACATTATTTTCAATGTTAAATAAAAAGAATTTACATCGTAGGATGATTAACATTATTTTTAATGTTAAAGTAAAAGAATTTCACCGTAGAAGGATTTAACATTATTTTTAATGTTTAAACAAAAGAATTTCACCATAGGGTAATTAACATTATTTATAATGTTAGTATATAAGGAATTTGACCGTAAGATGAATTAACATTGTTTTTAATGTTAATATATAGTGAATTCCACGAATTAACATTATATTTTGTTTATGTTAAAATAAAGGAAATTCAACCGTAGGTTGAATTAACATAATTTTAATGTTAAATTAAAGAGTAACTTAACCGTAGGATTGAGCTACATTATTTTTAACGTAAAGTAATAAAGTAATTTAACATAGGATGAGATTACATAATTTTTAATGTTAATAAAGGATAATTTAACCATAGGGTTAATATACATTTATATTTAATGTTAGTATTAAGAGAATTACTTCGTAGGATAAAATTTACATTATTTTATAATGTTAACATAAAAGAGAATTGACCGTAGGAATGTTACAATTTTTTTTTAAGAAATTAAGAAGGAATAACACCATAGGGTGAGTTAACATTATTTTTAATGTTAATAAAGGGTAATTTAACCATAGGATAAGTCAACATTATCTTTAATGTTAAAATTAAGAAAATATGCATCGTAGGATGAGTTAACATTATTCTAAATGTTAATATAAAAAGTGTATATACCATAGGGAAAGATTTACATTATTTTAATGTTAAAATAAAGGAATTCCACCGTAGGATGAGTTTACATTTTATTCAATGTAAATAAGTAAGAATGTGACATGTAATTTCAAGTTTGCATTTTATTAAATGTAAAGAAAACAAGAATGCGATATGTAATGAAAGTTTACATTTTATTCAATGTAAATAGGTAAGAATGTGACATGTAATTTCAAGTTTGCATTTTATTAAATGTAAAGAAAACAAGAATGCAATATGTAACGAAAGTTTACATTTTATTCAATGTAAATAAGTAAGAATGTGACATGTAATTTCAAGTTTGCATTTTATTAAATGTAAAGAAAACAAGAATGCGATATGTAATGAAAGTTTACATTTTATTCAATGTAAATAGGTAAGAATGTGACATGTAATTTCAAGTTTGCATTTTATTAAATGTAAAGAAAACAAGAATGCGATATGTAATGAAAGTTTACATTTTATTCATTGTAAATAAGTAAGAATGTGACATGTAATTTCAAGTTTGCATTTTATTAAATGTAAAGAAAACAAGAATGCGATATGTAATGAAAGTTTACATTTTAATTAATGTAAATAAAAATATGATTTTGAGAATGCGTCGTTTAATAAGAAGTTTGACTATTTTAAATAATTAAAATAGAATGAATTGTTAATAAAAATAATTATTAACAAATAAGAAGGATTTTCAAAATATATATATGTATATACATACGAGGATTGTTTGGGAAGTCTGAGATATTCTCATCCCAAATTAATCCAGCGGCGTTAAAGATCGAAGTAAGAAGACGACGTATGAAGACCGTAAATCTTCCCTCGAATGGACAGCGATCGAGATCCTGAATTGACTTGCTACCAATTCATGGGTCAAGGTCATTGCCCAGACGTACGCGTTGATTTCACGGATTTGACTTTCGTTCAGACCCAGAGCATAAGTTTAAATGGATGGTGTGTCTGACATCGTACTTCGTTATATATCATATTGTTGATTTTCTGTTAATATATAAATGTTTGGTGGTGGGAATTTATTCTCTACTTAACACCCGTTTATACATTGACGGACGATCAATGGTACGGTATGGAGTGACAGTGTGGCACACTAAGATGCAATGATCAAGGTTTATTGTTGAAAAGCAGAACCTTGTGGAGACGATCAAAGCATGGCCTGTTTAGGCGTAGCTTTGTGTAACGGGACTTCGCGAGCCTCACACCCCGGTTGAGTCAAAAACGGGCGAAGGGAACGCAGGGAAAGCAGCACGTTTCTTTCTAGCTAGAAGTAGTGACAGGGACCTCCCAGCGCTGAAACTTTACTTATGTGGATGATGGAATGTGGCACGCCTCGGATAGGTCCTATAGGACCGGGAAACGTGTGCTTAGGAATTGCCAATCCGCTAAGCTGTATTTGCGGACCGACCCTGCCATTTCCAAGGGTTCTCCGCGGAAAATCCTGAGGCACTAGCTAGAGTGTCTCGAATCGGTAAGGAGCTCCGCTCTAGCCTTGACTCATGATGGAAACCAAAATCCAAATACGAACCGACGAATTTGATTGTATTACTAGTACGGAGGCATAGTATATGGTACCTATGCTTCCTAAGATTAATACATTTACTTTGAAATGCTTTCATATACACTAATAATAATATTAGATGCGTATTTGCCGTATTTAGCATGTTTAATCACCATAAGGTAAAACCCTATCCTCTGGTGTGCGTTGCATTGTGTGATGGGACTTGGGTCTTATGGTGATTCCATTTTTTTCCAAAAAAAAAGCATTGCGTTGTTTACGATGTACTTATTTATTTGTTATGACACTTTAAATTATGCACGGCAATCCATTAGAGTAAACCCGTTCCGCGTTAGCGGCGTGGTCTTTGGATTTGCCTTATATCTAATAGTTATTTCACTTAAGAATTCTCACACCAGTCCCACGACTGACCCATAGTTTGTTTCACCTTTTTTGCAAACTTGGGTGCCCTCTCTTGCACGGGCAGCCAAGTAGACAGGTTCATTCTTTGCTTGGAGTTTTTCTTTGGAGCCGCTTATCATTTTTCTTGGATTTGCTTTTGTGGAGAGGTGATGACTTGGAGCTTGAAGACATTTATCTTTTGTTTCTATGGCATCTTTTCTTTTCTTTTTAGACATCAAATTTATTTCTTTTCTGCAAAACTTGTTGTAATAGCTTAGATTCTGTGACTGTGGATTTTCTGTGATTGATGACATTATAATTTTCCGCTGCTATAATGTTATTACTCTATGAATTTCCTTTGCTATATTGTATCTGTGTTCTGTTTTATTGTATTTATGTTGTATTCCAAAAATGATCATCCCTTGCTTTCATCCGTGGAAGTTTGGGGTTATCACAGTTGGTATCAGAGCTTTGGTTTACAAAGCGGAATATAACATATTTATAATAATTCGTTTACGTAGAATCACTATATTCTACGGCGAACATTTCATGGGATACATAATAGCCAGTCACTTTATCGTCATCTTTTCATTCATCCTTCGATCTTTTCTATCTCCTAGAATCACCATTTTAGTTGTGTTGACTCTCCCCTTGATCGTGCATTCGAAGAAGACTAAGTGAAGTGGCGATTCTCAATTGGCACATGTTTACGAAGGAACGAAAGGACCAACTTCTTCGGTGGAAAGACTGATGTTATAGACGGTACCATCTCTTTTAAAAACATTCTCTGTGTTTATTCTTCCTCTTCTATTTTTCTTTTTCCTTTTCGGGGACAAAAAGTTTTTAAGTGGGGGAGACTGTAACAACCCTGAATTTTGGGGCCAATTTAAAATTTATTTTAAGTGATTTTAAATGAGTTTTGATATTTAAAACAATCTATTTTAAATAATAAGGATCACAAATTTGGTTCAAATCGAAGTTAGAATGAATAAATTAATTTTAATTATAAAAAGAGCTAGAAATAGCGCGGTAGTTTAAAAAGTCAAACTTGAACTTTGACTGACCATACAGGATGCAAAATTTAACGGATTTTAGTGAAACCAAAAATATTAGAATCTATTTAAAAATATCTTTCCAACGAATCCGAAAAATCGAAATTTCATTGTGGAAATCGAAAGTTATGGCCAATTCAATTTTTAGAAAGGTCGTTGGGTAATTTGCATAGGACAGAAATGCTACTTTTTGGATATAAAGGAATTTCGACTCGAAACCACTTCCATTGAGTTCGAAATGACGTTTCTGCATTGAAAAACAGTAAACACTTATATATTTCGAGTTTCGAAAATTATTTGTTTAAAAATGCATTTTTAATATTAAATATACTCGCCTTGAAAATAGCCATTTTTCAAAAAGTCTCTGAATCGAACGAAATAAATTTTGTTGGATTCGTATCATCAAAACAAAGCTAAAAATGATTTTTTGGTAATTTTTGGAATTAAAATATAACTATAATTGATTTTTCAATGTAAACGGGCAAATTTTTGACTTTAAAAATTCATTAAAAATTCATACGGGCTCAAAATTGAACGAAATTAATTTTCATAAGGCCACAACATCTAAACATAGCTAAATATATTTTTCGAGGATTTTTGAAGTTAACTTGTGACCTCGTTGAATTTCTGCGTACGTTTGAATTTAAAATAATGATTTATATTTAAAACTGAAAAACGAAGGCCAAGACGATCTCGTGGGCTGATGAGACATATCCAGATGAGTTCGGAACGGGGGCTAAATGGTATGAACGACAGTCGTTGGGCCTGAATCGGAGTTCGGACCAAAACGGGCTTAAGCGGGCCAATTAAATAATGATTAATTTAACCTAATATTTTAATATAAAAACACTATTCATGTCCGTCTTCTTCCTCTTTGCTGAGCCGCCGAAACCCATCACTACTCAGAATTTCAAACTCCGTTTTCTCACTCATTTCTCAACGAAAAATCGCATACTTATACTCGTTTCGAAGAGATTCTCGAGCCCTACGATCTCCGACAAGAATCACCTCGAACCGTCGCCCGAATCTCCGCCACCACCACCCTCAACCCGCACCCAAAACGACCCCGCCGCCGCCACCTGGTGCGTGCGCACCTCTCCCCTTTTCCGGCGCAAGTCGGCCTCTCTTCCCCGGTTCTTCTCCAACAAACGGTGTCCAAATCCATCGCCTGTAGCTCCTGATTTTCTGATTTAAAGTTTTGAATGTTCTAAGGTAAAATTCACTTCAGATTTCCCCACGCTTTTAAGCGTTACACAGCCAGTTGTAAAAAGCTGATTTTTGATTTTGTGTATGAATTTGTATTCGAATCGTTCCAGATCTGAAATCGTCTTGAATTGGAACACCGAATCTGACCGAACCTGAATCACCTCTCTGACCAAACACTGTGAGAATTTTATTTTTAAATTAAATTAAATTTATTTAATTATTATTTGCATGATTATTAACAGTAGAATTAATATGACACGATGTTTACACATAGATCTAAACCGTTCATAACACATGATGTGGAATCTAAATTGCCTATGGTGATATGTGATTAGATCTGAAATTTTAGGCTTAAATCTGAATTCATAATTAATTAAAATGAATTATGAGTTATTTATTTAACCATGCCATGTTGATTTTACATATGCTGTGTGAAACCCCATCTTGCAATTTACCTCGATGTTAGTATCGAATCTGATCCTATTGTTGTATTTGTATGTTGTTATGCGATGTGATGAGAATTTACAGTTTATTTGGTGTAAATAAGAACGCGACTTGTGATGAAATTTACATATTCTTTTTTTTTTTGTAAAATTGAAATAGGGAAAAATTGACATTTATTTTGATGTTAATAATAAGTAGTTTACGTTGTATGAAAAATTGACATTTAGTTTGATGTTAATAATAAGTAGTTTACGTTGTATGAAAAATTGACATTTATTTTGATGTTAATAATAAGTAGTTTACGTTGTATGAAAAATTGACATTTATTTTGATGTTAATAATAAGTAGTTTACGTTGTATGAAAAATTGACATTTATTTTGATGTTAATAATAAGTAGTTTACGTTGTATGAAAAATTGACATTTATTTTGATGTTAATGATAAGTAATTTACGTTGTATGAAAAATTAACATTTATTTTGGTGTTAATAATAAGTAATTTACAATGCATGGAAAATTAACATTTTTAATGTTAATTAAATAGTAATTTTACCGCAAGTGTACATTAACATTTTTTTTTATGTTAATATAAAAAGAAATCAAACGTAGGATGTACATTAACATTTTTAATGTTAATATTATAAAAATTCAACCGTATGTACATTAACATTTTCAATGTTAATATTATAAAAATTCAACCGTATGATGACATTAACATTTTTAATGTTAATATTATAAATTAAATATTGGACATGTATAATTTCACATTTTTACTTATGTGAATTAAATAAATTATTAGACATGTAACACATTTTTATTAATGTGAATAAATTGTAATGTGAATAAAATGGTAATTTTAACTGTATGCACAATATACATTCTTATTAATGTAATATATATAAGAATTTACTCCGCAGGTGAAATTTAAATTTTTAGAAACGTAACTAAAGTTTACCTTTTATTTTATGTAAACAAATTGAGAATGTGAAATGTAACTAAAGTTTACGTTTTATTTTATTAAGAATGTGATATGTAAATAAAGTTTACATTTTTATTAATGTAATATATTCAAGGACTTCACCGTAGGAAAAAGATTACATTTTTATCAATGTAATTAAAGTAGGAATTGGTGTTAACATTAAATTTACATTTAATTATGTAAAATTAAGGTATGAAATTTGGAATGACATAAATTTACATTTAATTATGTAAAACCAAAGTAGGAATTTGTGTTAACATGAAATTTACATTGAATTATGTAAAATTAAAGTGATGAGAAATTAACATTTTGTTTAATGTTAAATATAAGGAATTTACATGGTATGAGAAAGTAACATTATTTTTTAAATGTTAATAATAAGAAACTACACCGCATGAGCAATTAACATTATTTTTAATGTTAATTAAATAGTAATTTCAATGCATGTGTAAATTAACATTTTTAATGTTAAAGATAACACCGTATGGTGTAATTAACATTTTTAATGTTAATATAATAAAACTTTAACCGTAGGATGTCATTAATATTTTTAATGTTAATATAAAAGTATTTACAACGTATGATAAATTAACATTTTTGTGTCAATGTTAAAAATAAGTATTTACATCGAATGAAAATTAACAATTTTGTTAATGATACAAATAAGAATTTACGTTGTATGAGGAATTAATATTATTGATGTTAAAAATAAGTAATTTACAATGCATGAAAATGGACATTTTTAACGTCAGTTAAATAGTAATTTTACCATAGGATGAAATGGACATTTTTAATGTAAATTAACTAGAAATTTCAACCGTAGGATTTAGTTAACATTATTCATAATGTTAATATAAAGAAAATTTAACCGTATGATAAAATTTACTTTATTTTTAATGTTAATGATGCGTAATTTAAACGTATGATAAGATTAACATTATATTTAATGTTTAATGAAAAGAATTTACATCGTAGGATGATTAACATTATTTTTAATGTTAAATAAAAAGAATTTACATCGTAGGATGATTAACATTATTTTTAATGTTTAATGAAAAGAATTTACATCGCAGGATGATTAACATTATTTTTAATGTTAAATAAAAAGAATTTACATCGTAGGATGATTAACATTATTTTTTAATGTTAAATAAAAAGAATTTACATCGTAGGATGATTAACATTATTTTCAATGTTAAATAAAAAGAATTTACATCGTAGGATGATTAACATTATTTTTAATGTTAAAGTAAAAGAATTTCACCGTAGAAGGATTTAACATTATTTTTAATGTTTAAACAAAAGAATTTCACCATAGGGTAATTAACATTATTTATAATGTTAGTATATAAGGAATTTGACCGTAAGATGAATTAACATTGTTTTTAATGTTAATATATAGTGAATTCCACGAATTAACATTATATTTTGTTTATGTTAAAATAAAGGAAATTCAACCGTAGGTTGAATTAACATAATTTTAATGTTAAATTAAAGAGTAACTTAACCGTAGGATTGAGCTACATTATTTTTAACGTAAAGTAATAAAGTAATTTAACATAGGATGAGATTACATAATTTTTAATGTTAATAAAGGATAATTTAACCATAGGGTTAATATACATTTATATTTAATGTTAGTATTAAGAGAATTACTTCGTAGGATAAAATTTACATTATTTTATAATGTTAACATAAAACAGAATTGACCGTAGGAATGTTACAATTTTATTTTTAAGAAATTAAGAAGGAATAACACCATAGGGTGAGTTAACATTATTTTTAATGTTAATAAAGGGTAATTTAACCATAGGATAAGTCAACATTATCTTTAATGTTAAAATTAAGAAAATATGCATCGTAGGATGAGTTAACATTATTCCAAATGTTAATATAAAAAGTGTATATACCATAGGGAAAAATTTACATTATTTTAATGTTAAAATAAAGGAATTCCACCGTAGGATGAGTTTACATTTTATTCAATGTAAATAAGTAAGAATGTGACATGTAATTTCAAGTTTGCATTTTATTAAATGTAAAGAAAACAAGAATGCGATATGTAATGAAAGTTTACATTTTATTCAATGTAAATAGGTAAGAATGTGACATGTAATTTCAAGTTTGCATTTTATTAAATGTAAAGAAAACAAGAATGCGATATGTAATGAAAGTTTACATTTTATTCAATGTAAATAAGTAAGAATCTGACATGTAATTTCAAGTTTGCATTTTATTAAATGTAAAGAAAACAAGAATGCGATATGTAATGAAAGTTTACATTTTATTCAATGTAAATAGGTAAGAATGTGACATGTAATTTCAAGTTTTCATTTTATTAAATGTAAAGAAAACAAGAATGCGATATGTAATGAAAGTTCACATTTTATTCATTGTAAATAAGTAAGAATGTGACATGTAATTTCAAGTTTGCATTTTATTAAATGTAAAGAAAACAAGAATGCGATATGTAATGAAAGTTTAAATTTTATTCAATGTAAATAAGTAAGAATCTGATATGTAATTTCAAGTTTGCATTTTATTAAATGTAAAGAAAACAAGAATGCGATATGTAATGAAAGTTTACATTTTATTCAATGTAAATAGGTAAGAATGTGACATGTAATTTCAAGTTTGCATTTTATTAAATGTAAAGAAAACAAGAATGCGATATGTAATGAAAGTTCACATTTTATTCATTGTAAATAAGTAAGAATGTGACATGTAATTTCAAGTTTGCATTTTATTAAATGTAAAGAAAACAAGAATGCGATATGTACTGAAAGTTTACATTTTAATTAATGTAAATAAAAATATGATTTTGAGAATGCGTCGTTTAATAAGAAGTTTGACTATTTTAAATAATTAAAATAGAATGAATTGTTAATAAAAATAATTATTAACAAATAAGAAGGATTTTCAAAATATATATATGTATATACATACGAGGATTGTTTGGGAAGTCCGAGATATTCTCATCCCAAATTAATCCAGCGGCGTTAAAGATCGAAGTAAGAAGACGACGTATGAAGACCGTAAATCTTCCCTCGAATGGACAGCGATCGAGATCCTGAATTGACTTGCTACCAATTCATGGGTCAAGGTCATTGCCCAGACGTACGCGTTGATTTCACGGATTTGACTTTCGTTCAGACCCAGAGCATAAGTTTAAATGGATGGTGTGTCTGACATCGTACTTCGTTATATATCATATTGTTGATTTTCTGTTAATATATAAATGTTTGGTGGTGGGAATTTATTCTCTACTTAACACCCGTTTATACATTGACGGACGATCAATGGTACGGTATGGAGTGACAGTGTGGCACACTAAGATGCAATGATCAAGGTTTATTGTTGAAAAGCAGAACCTTGTGGAGACGATCAAAGCATGGCCTGTTTAGGCGTAGCTTTGTGTAACGGGACTTCGCGAGCCTCACACCCCGGTTGAGTCAAAAACGGGCGAAGGGAACGCAGGGAAAGCAGCACGTTTCTTTCTTGCTAGAAGTAGTGTCAGGGACCTCCCAGCGCTGATACTTTACTTATGTGGATGATGGAATGTGGCACGCCTCGGATAGGTCCTATAGGACCGGGAAACGTGTGCTTAGGAATTGCCAATCCGCTAAGCTGTATTTGCGGACCGACCCTGCCATTTCCAAGGGTTCTCCGTGGAAAATCCTGAGGCACTAGCTAGAGTGTCTCGAATCGGTAAGGAGCTCCGCTCTAGCCTTGACTCATGATGGAAACCAAAATCCAAATACGAACCGACGAATTTGATTGTATTACTAGTACGGAGGCATAGTATATGGTACCTATGCTTCCTAAGATTAATACATTTACTTTGAAATGCTTTCATATACACTAATAATAATATTAGATGCGTATTTGCCGTATTTAGCATGTTTAATCACCATAAGGTAAAACCCTATCCTCTGGTGTGCGTTGCATTGTGTGATGGGACTTGGGTCTTATGGTGATTCCATTTTTTTCCAAAAAAAAAGCATTGCGTTGTTTACGATGTACTTATTTATTTGTTATGACACTTTAAATTATGCACGGCAATCCATTAGAGTAAACCCGTTCCGCGTTAGCGGCGTGGTCTTTGGATTTGCCTTATATCTAATAGTTATTTCACTTAAGAATTCTCACACCAGTCCCACGACTGACCCATAGTTTGTTTCACCTTTTTTGCAAACTTGGGTGCCCTCTCTTGCACGGGTAGCCAAGTAGACAGGTTCATTCTTTGCTTGGAGTTTTTCTTTGGAGCCGCTTATCATTTTTCTTGGATTTGCTTTTGTGGAGAGGTGATGACTTGGAGCTTGAAGACATTTATCTTTTGTTTCTATGGCATCTTTTCTTTTCTTTTTAGACATCAGATTTATTTCTTTTCTGCAAAACTTGTTGTAATAGCTTAGATTCTGTGACTGTGGATTTTCTGTGATTGATGACATTATAATTTTCCGCCGCTATAATGTTATTACTCTATGAATTTCCTTTGCTATATTGTATCTGTGTTCTGTTTTATTGTATTTATGTTGTATTCCAAAAATGATCATCCCTTGCTTTCATCCGTGGAAGTTTGGGGTTATCACAACCAGGGCCCACTCGCACGCCACGTCAGCTTCCAATTTGCCTTCGAAAACCGCCGATTCCAGCAGTGATTCCATCCACAATATGAAGCAAAATCAGATCATATGTATACGGATCTGAAGAGCATTGAAAGCACTTCAATTCCCGTTTTGATTTCAAGTTTTAAATCGTGATATTTTGGGAGAGTTTTTCATTTCAATTTCCGAGCTTTTAGGCCGTTCAGGAAGAAACAGCGGCGGCTCATTTTCTAATTTGGGAACCTAGGGTTTAGACCCTTTTTATGATATATTTTTAATTATTATTTAATTCACTAAATTCAAATTTTACTTGTTTATTGCTCGTAACTCCAAACGAACTCCAACGACTATCGCCCCTAGCTAAATACCCCCATTCCAAACACAATGGGATATGTTTCGCAGGCCCATTCGACTGTTTCGGGCAGTATCCATTCAAAACAAAATATAAAAACATTCAATATTTAATTTGAACGTACATTTCAATTTGCCAGGGCCACAAACTAATTCGAAAAATTCCAGAAAAATAAATCTAGCTATGTTTTGACGATACGGTCCCAACAAAACTAGTTTCGTCGAATTCTGAGACCGTTTGCAAAAAGGCCCATTTCTGGTCGATCCAATTTAACTGTAATTGACCAAAACACATTTTCCTTTGCCACGCTCACATACTAGCTTCAAAAATTATGAAATTTGAAACCTAGCAATAACTTCTCATCCCGGATCCAACAAAAGTTGTTTCGTCGAATTCCGAGGTCGTATGCAAAATGGCCAATTTCACGGGCTATATAAATTCCATAGCGACCCTTCTGAAAATTTATTTGGCCATAACTTTTGCTTTCCGCTATGAAAATTCGATTTTTCAGATTCGTTAGAAAGGTATTCACTAACAGATTTAAATATTTTTGGTTTCGCTAAAATCCGTTTTGTTTTGCACCCGGTACAGTACGACAAAGTTTGAATTCAATTTTTGAAACTGCAGCGCCATTTCAGGCCTTGTTTATAATTATAATTAATTATATACGTTTTCAATTGTCGATTCAAACTCACTTTTCATCTCATTTGTTTAAAATATTTATTTTAAATATTTAAAATCCATTATTTTAGCCAATTTAAAATTTTTAAATTGGTTCAGATTTTCTGGGTCGTTACAACCAATCACCCCAGATTTCTAAGGATCAAACTATGTCTGACCAAACTACAAGTTCTGACCAACCTGCTGGAGCCGCACCAGGTATTGCCCCTGAGGTAAATGCTACTCAAAGCTTTCCAAAGCCATGTGCACTCTCTGATATTCCTTGTGAGAAGCATGAGATAAAGCTTCCTTTTATCTCATTTCAACAACTGTGCAACCAATTTGGAATTTCGAAAGAAGAAGAAGCCAGGTTGCCAGGGGTGGATGAGTTCGCGGGTGTGCCTCCAACCGGATATGTCGCTGTTAATCGTGGTATGTTGGTGAGTGGGGTGATTCCTCCTTTTAATCCTTATTTAGAGATGATTCTCCGGAACTTAGCTATTTCCCCGTGTCAATTACATCCAAACGGTTATGCTGTTTTAACATGCCTTTATATTCTTTTCATGAGAGAAAAACAATATGCTCCTTGATATATGCTCCATATATTCCTTTAAGAGAAGGCAACAAAGCCCTTTAATTATTTTTGTCAAAAGCCGGGGTTCTAAAATAATTACTAGCCTAGTGGAAAGTGTTCGAGGATTTCCTAATCAATATTTCTTTGTCCGATGCCCTGATAGCTTCTGTGGCTTATGGATGAAAGGCGGTGAGTATACTCACTACTTAGATCCCCCTTTTTATTCCTTTTTGCCTATTAATTAAGCCTTTAGTTATATTATAGTGCTTCCTGATCAGTGTATCACCTTTAACCAAGATCTCTACAATTCTCTGCTGGCAGTCGATGAAAGAGAGAGGAATAGGAAATTTTTGATTACCGAAGAGTTCCTACGTTATTATAGCTTGCTTTCTCCTTTGCGTACTTTCGCGGGGGGTTCTTCTAATAAGAAGGTTGCCTCTAGCTAATCTCTGGCCAAGAGGACCCCGAAAAAGAAGCGCTTCAGCCCCGCACGGAGCAGTAAAGCAGCTCTTAAATCCAAATTGGTTTTTGCTAAAAAGGTAATATCCAAGCGTCATAAAGGTAAAGATCTCGTGATTTCATTAGACCAGACAGAGAAGGAGGGTCCTTCTTTTGAGGAAAGTGACCAGGAAAATGTAAGTTGACCTTTTCAAAAACTACCTCGGATCTGGTGAAAGAGAATGAGAAGTTCGATGAAACTGGGGCGACTTCTAAGGAAGTTTTAGATGTTGATGAAAGTTCCCCTATTCAGGTAACCGAGAAGAAGGTGGTTTAGAAACCTTTAAAGATTTCGGTGTTCTTGATTTAACTAAAGACCTTATCCAAGGTGATACTATCGTCCAAATATTTAAATATCAAATCTTAAATACAGGAATTCTCAAAAGTTCCTGTTTCTAGGCCATAGGAATTCTCAAAAGTTCCTGTTTCCAGGCCATGAAAGTATCTTGCAAGGCTAGGGAATGCTTTAGTTCCTCCTAATGGATTTCCTTTTTCATCTTGTTTCGGTTTTTTTGATATAGGTGCTGAAGTTTTTCATTTTTCTTTTCCAGATTCAGGAATGAAACCTTCTTTATTGGACAGTTTCACCTAACAGGATAATCTTGTTAATCCACAAACCTTTTACAATCTTATCTTTCTCGCTGCTCAAAGCGCCCTCGGTTGCCTTCAGATCCCCTATCTGATCATGCTCCTGAACCTTCATTGGCTAATCAGCAGAAGAAAAGGAAGCATAATCATTTATAGATATCTGAACAAGGGGTTACGGACAATGAGCAGTGTCCGGAGGGTGCTAAGAAGAAAAGAGATGATGATGTACAAAGTGGGGTCGAGCCCTGGGAATCTCACAAATCGGCCGAGCCCTTGAACTCCAGCCTTCTTATCTCTCCGGATTAACCCCTTACAACTTTTCGGTCTATTGTCCCCATTTCTTGCCAGATCCAAGCGATTCTTGGTAGGCCTCCCTACTAAATTGTCCCTGGTATTCCAAAGTTGAAGGATCGATTTGAAGGTTGAGATTTAAGGGGGATGGACTTTGACTTAGACTTGTTCCCATACGATGACCAGAATGCCATTGGAGAGCTAAGTGCTATAAAAAACTATATGACCATCCAACTTGACATTGCTAAGAGTCAACTTGAAGTACAATTAGACGAGGCTAAGGATGCTACTGGAAGCCGATTCGAGTCATGGAACAAATTTTGATTTGAATTTCAGAGACTGAACACTCGACACCTTGAGCGTATTGAGCTTCTTGAGAATGACAAGCCTGAATTGATCCATATGATTAAATCTCAAGAACCTGAAATTGCATCTTTGAAGGGTGGAGATAATAAGGCGAGCAGCTTAGAAGTTGAAAATGGGAAGTTGAAAATGGGAAACTAAAGGGGGAGATTGAGGCTGTCAAAAAGCAAATTCACGAGGCTCAATCTAGCCAAGAATCCGCTGAATCTCGACTGGCTTTGGAACAACAGGCTGTAGCTTCTTGCCAACAGGAGAAAATAATTCTTGAAGAATAAAATTTCTCTCAAAGTAAAGCCCTCAAATCTCCGGAGAAGGAGAAAACAGAGCTGACCAGTGATCTTGAACAAGCCAAAATTAAAACTGATGAAACTCCATTCCAGTTTTACGTTCTCATATTATAAATCGCGGAAGCCAGAGTTTTCTGAACAAGGATTTCCCTCGAACATTGGCTCTCGTCTGCGAACAGGTGCTTAAATATTACAGAGGTAAAGAAGATAGTGTTCTCCAAGAGACCCTTCTAGAGGCGGGAGATCATGATGCTTTAGATTGGGGTAGAAAAATGCTAGTAGATGAACGAGCTCAATCCCTTGGGAAAGAAGAGTTCAAAAAAATTGCGAAATAAAGAACCAATGTGTTGATTCCTATCGTATTTCTCTTTTTTTAAGAGATTCCTGCTTCCCTATTAATACCCCTCGAATGCTTATACTAGCGAAGTGTACTGGACCTCTAATTAAGATACTGGGTCGGCTTGCTCTGAATGTTGTCCCGGTTCCATTTCCCATCTCGCTAATGCTGAGGCTTTAGGCTCTCAGATTTCTCCCGCGGATCTTTCCACTATTAATAAAAATGCTACAAGGGTTCATTCCACTGATGATCATGTTGTTCAAGAGGATACCGCCAAGCAATGCACTGAGGGCGGTGAAGAGAAACGATGATTCTTAGACTAGTTGCATATGCGAGTGCCAGTCCTTGCTTGCTATTTTATGCTTGTATTGCCAGCTTTATGATCCTGTGACTAGTCTGCGGCTCTGTGATGGATTTGTGTTTTGCTCTGTTGCCTTACAATCCTTTATTCAACTTTATTACCTTTCCCGCTAGCACATTGCTGTTTGCGAACAAATTATACAATTGTAAACAACTGTAAAATTCGTTCGTCTATCCTAAACAACAAGGATCGTTGTAGAGGGTGTCGAACTCTGGGACCAAATTATTTTATTAATAAATCCAATCAAGTTATCCCTAACTTTTGATTGGTTGAAAACAAAGAAAATAGCAGAAATTAAATAAAAAGAGAGTTTTAACAATAAGTGAAAGCAATTAGGGGATAATGACATAGATCAGATTCATAATCATCAATAGCCAAAAGATTAACCAGATCTAATACATGTTTCTGTCACAAACATGAATCAACGATAATAGGTTTTTAGAAACAAATATGTAAATAACGACAAGCATAGCCTATGCAGGAGCTCAGCTCTACAACCATAGACTATCAGGACAGATTCACTAATTAATTTCTAAAACCCTAAAATTAGATCTAGGTCTGATAAACGTTAGATCGAACACGAATATATCCTGTGAAGGAGCATAGCTCTTAAACGACACAAAATATGAAGGTTCAGATCTAACCCTTAATTCAGATCCATATCTACATGTATACAGTCCTCATCTTTTGGCTATGTGATTCATATTGAATCATACTATCAGCGTCATCACCCCCTAATCAAAGGGGATTAGCTAGACATGGCTAAAGAAGAAGAGAAAAAGAAAATAAATAACATGAACATAAATAAAATAAACAAAAAGTAAAAAGAAAGGGAGAGAATGATTTTATTCCAAGAAGAGAATTACAGAATAAAACCTAATGTGTTTTTTACAAGACTAAGATACAATGTATTTATAGCTGATATGACAAAGGCTAGCTAGCTAATTACATAATGTGGGACTAAATAAATAACCCAAATAACATATAAGCCAGTGTGAACGCAGCTTTAGAGTGAGTGGTCTAGCAAATAGGCTAGTGTGAACGCAACATGAGTAAGAGGTCTTCTAAATGAGCTAATGTGAATGCGGTTTGAGTCTTTATTGAGCCAAATCTTCTTAACTGAAGTATAATTGCAACCGTTCTTCAAGCTTTAGATTCTTCAAGCTTTAGCAATTTTAAACTTCACTCTTTTTAAGCAAATTCTTCATGCTTTATCCATTAAATGCTCTAAACCATGCTTCTTGTCAACAATCTGAAAACACAGCTATAAATACACAATATCAATTATTTAAAAGATAAAATAAGATAAATAAGCGGATAAAATATACACATTTACGTGTATATCAAATACCCCCACACTTATCTTTTTATTCGTCCTCGAATAAACTGAACTAAGATATGTCACAATTTCGTAGGAAACACGATTGCATTTAGCGTATGCAACAAGCCGTTAAACCTCTGGGTGTCCCCAGTAGGACGAGTGTTGTCTCGTGAGGGTTTTCAGCGGATACTACCCACAAAATCCAGAGCGTCTTAAGTACGCGAATTAATCAAATGATATATTTAAGGTCTTTCACATTCCAAGGATTTCACCTAACTTCAATAGTAACGGTTTAGCCCCAAATTGTCCATCCCATAATTAGTGCAAAAATGAACAAAAATTTTCAAGCTGAATCGTAATTCCTTGATAAAACTGTAATTGTCTTGAAGGTTAAGAGCGTGGTGTCAACCAAAGTTCTACACATTGACAATATGCACCCAATCATTTCTTTATTCTTTTTTTTTTGAATAATTTTGCACCAATGTAACTGTAATGCATTGGATATGAGTTATGCATAGATGAAGGAAAATTTTGTAAGTTCTAAAAATATTCTAGATAAGAGGGCAAGTGTATTAGTTGAACTTCAAGCTACAAAAGATAAAGTAATACTAAGGCACATATGAACATTTTTATTTCCTTTCATCTCCTCTACTACAATCCTCACTTCCAAGTACGGTATAATGGATTGGATGGAATGGAACTGAATGCTTTATAGTCAAGAATGATGAATGACTATTTTATTCTGAGAGACTCTCTCTTTATTTCATTTTTTTTCTTTCTTTCTTTCTTTTTTTTTTTTTGCATGATGAATGATGAATGGAGATGGAATGGAATGATACCGTACATTATTTCATTTGATTCCTCCTCTACTAAACCAACACTTCATGAAAGGAAAGTTTTGTGCCCTAGTCACCCTACTTCTATAAGTCTAATTCAACACACAAGTCTGGATTGATGTTATACAAAAAGCTGAAAGGAATGATAAACAAAGTTTCGTAAGATAGATAACCCATATAAAATAAGATGTGGTATATGATTATCCTACCTTAAAACAAGTACGGAGTGGGTAGTGTAATATTGGTATAGAAATGACGTTTTTAACCTTTGAAAATGAAAGGTTCTTGAGTATACCAATATAAGATAAACTTGTCGAAACATGGATGTAAATCGACTAAAACTTGGGTATGAATAATGTGGGGTATCGAAGAAGAACGCTACAATGAGTCATTTCTCCTTAACTAGGCCAAGTGGATTTTAGAACTTACGATTCTGAAAATTTTGAGTGGAAAAGAAAATATTATGCATGAAAACGAACTCAGAAAATCCAACAAATGTAGGTGCAAAATCCTTTTATTTCATGATTTTTTTTTGATTATTTTTACTTGCACATTCTAACATGTATAACAAAGGTTGACACGCTTACTCCAGAACACGACTAACGTCTGCACAGTCTCAAGCTAGCATCTTAAAAAGACACATTACGACTCAATGAATAAATAATGTTCATTCTCATCACCCAACAATTCAACTTATCAAACAAGAACCAAGGTGTTATTTATGAATTTAAGTTAATCCTTGTTCAATGAATGACCTACTTCATAAAATTTGATTGCTGATGTAATGTAAATTCCCCCCACACTTGAGTGTGACTGTGTCCTCACGGTCTTAATCAGACATATCTTAGTGAAAGGGAAAAACAAATAAGAGAATATTTACATATGTACAAAAGAGGGTTAGTGCGTCTTACCGAATGTAATGTGGCTCATGGAGGACCATGAGCTCTTCCTCTTGGTTGGGTATTGGTTCCAAGTAAGGTTTAAGGCGTTGACCATTGACCTTAAAGGATGATCCATCAGTTGGATTCTCAATTTCTACCGCACCATACGGAAAAACAGTCCGTACAGTGTAAGGTCCTGTCCATCTAGATTTTAGCTTACCCGGAAATAGATGCAGTTTTGAGTCATACAACAGAACTTTTTGACCTGGCATGAAATTTTTACGTAAAATTGATTTATCATGAAAAACTTTTGTTCTGTCCTTGTAAATTCGGTCATTTTCATAGGCATCATTTCGAATTTCATCAAGTTCATTAAGTTGAAGCTTCCTATGTTCACCTGCTTGCTCTAAATCAAGATTCAAAGTTTTTATCGCCCATAACGCCCTATGTTCTTGTTCAACTGGCAAGTGACATGGTTTACCAAAAATCAACCGATAAGGGGACATACCCAAGTTTGTTTTGAAAGCGGTGCGGTAAGCCCAAAGAGCATCGGTTAACTTTTGAGACCAATCTTTACGATTGCGATTCACGGTTTTCTCAAGAATTTGTTTAATCTGCCTATTCGATACTTCAACTTGCCCACAAGTTTGAGGATGGTAAGGAGTAGATAACTTGTGGGTTATCGAATACTTTCTCATGAGAGCTTCAAAAGAACGATTACAGAAGTGTGTACCATTATCACTGATTATTGTGCGAGGTGTGCCAAACCTAGAAAAGATGTTTTCTTTCAAGAAGCGCACAACAACCTTGTTATCGTTTGTTTTGCATGGTACAGCTTCGACCCATTTGGAAACATAATCAACAGCTAAGAGAATGTAAAGGTTCCCAAAAGAATTAGGGAAGGGTCCCATGAAGTCTATACCCCACACATCAAAAATTTCGACCTCTAGAATGGGGTTTAGGGGCATCATATTCCGTTTAGAAATTTTCCCTAAGAATTGACATCGATCACAAGTTTGGCAAAATTCGTATGCGTCTTTGAAAAGGGTGGGCCAATAGAAACCCGATTGGAGAACCTTTTCGGCTGTCTTTTTGGGACCGAAGTGACCACCGCATGCTTGGTCATGACAGAACGAGAGGACACTGTGAATTTCAGTGTCAAGAACACATCTTCGAATGATTTGGTCGGGAAAATACTTGAAAAGATAGGGGTCGTCCCAATAAAAATGTTTCACTTGAGAAAAGAATTTGTGTTTATCCTGCTTAGACCAAAAAGAAGGGGTCTGCTTGGTGACTAAGTAGTTGACAATGTCAGCAAACCAAGGATCAGTGGATAGAGAAAACAGTTGTTCATCGGGGAAATTCTCGTTGATCGGAAGAGAAGAAGACGGGGCATTTGGAAGACGAGACAAGTGGTCCGCAATAACGTTGTCGGATCCTTTTTTATCCTTAATGGTAAGGTCAAATTCTTGAAGTAGAAGGATCCAACGAATGAGACGAGCCTTAGCATCCTTTTTAGAGAAAAGGTACCTAAGTGCGGAATGATCGGTATAAACCGTGATGTGTGAGCCAACTAGATAAGGCCTGAATTTTTCTAGAGCGAAAACAACTGCTAAAAGTTCTTTTTCAGTGGTCGTATAGTTGATTTGAGCATCGTTCAAAGTCTTACTCGCATAGTAAATGACGTGAAGAATCTTATCGATACGTTGTCCTAAGACAGCGCCAACAGCGAAATTCGAGGCATCGCACAAGATTTCAAAAGGCAGCTTCCAGTTGGGAGAGCAGATGATCGGAGCAGAGACAAGCTCATTTTTAAGAAGCTCAAAAGATGAAATGCAATCAGAATTGAAGTTGAAAGGAACATCCTTACAAAGAAGATTGGTTAAAGGTCGAGTGATTTTGCTGAAATCTTTTATAAAGCGACGGTAAAAACCAGCATGACCTAAAAAGGATCGGATGTCCTTAACTGATTTGGGAATGGGAAGATTTGAAATAACTTCAATTTTGGCTTTGTCTACTTCAATTCCTTTGTTAGAGATGACATGTCCCAAAACAATGCCATGTTTAACCATGAAGTGACACTTTTCCCAATTAAGCGTTAAGTGTTTCTCTTTACAGCGATTAAGAACAAGATCGAGATGATGTAAACACTCAGAGTAAGAATCACCAAATATGGAAAAATCATCCATGAACACTTCCAAAAATCGCTCGATCATATTAGAAAAAATGCTAATCATGCACCTCTGAAAGGTTGCAGGTGCATTACAGAGACCAAATGGCATAAGTCGGTACGCAAATGTACCAAACGGACAAGTGAAAGTGGTTTTCTCTTGGTCCTCAGGAGCGATAGGGATTTGATTATAGCCCGAGTACCCATCAAGGAAACAGTAGTACTCATGACCAGCTAGTCGTTCTAACATTTGATCGATAAATGGCAGAGGGAAATGATCCTTACGTGTTGCAGCGTTAAGTTTCCTATAGTCAATGCAAACACGCCAACCGGTCTGGGTGCGGGTTGGGATAAGCTCGTTAGCTTCATTTTGGATCACGGTAATCCCTGATTTCTTAGGTACGACATGAATCGGACTAACCCATTGACTGTCAGAAATCGGGTAGATTATTCCATTGTCAAGGCATTTAAGGATTTCAGCACGAACTGCTTCTTTCATGATAGGGTTTAGTCGACGCTGGGGATCCCGAGTGGGTTTGGCATCATCTATAAGGTGGATTCGATGTTGGACAATCGAAGGACTAATCCCCTTAATATCAGCCATGGACCAACCAATTGCTTCCTTATTTTTCTTAAGGATGGGAAGGAGCAATTGAACCTTCTCTAAAGTAAGGTCAGAAGCGATAATGACAGGAAAAGTTTCATTGTCTCCTAAGTAAGCGTACTTAAGATGATTGGGCAGCACTTTGAGGTCAGATTTTGGGGGCGACTCAACCGAAGAAATTGGTTGAGGGATAGACTTATTTGTGAGAGGCTCGACAGGAATCGAATCAGAGATATTTTCGGGAGTATCTTGAAACAAAGTTTCGTAATCTGATTCAATTTCGTTATTCAGATGGTCGAGCTCAGATTCATTATCGTGGACAACATGGATTTCAGAAAACTGGTCCACATAAGAGTTAGGAGAGTTTTCAGTTCTGAAGATGTTTAGCTCGACAGTCATGTTACCGAAAGAAAGTTTCATAGACCCATTTCTACAGTTGATGAGAGCATTAGAGGTTGCTAAGAAGGGTCGTCCTAGAATCAAAGGGATCTGGTTTGCAGGATTGCTAACCTGTTGAGTTTCTAAGACAATGAAATCAACTGGAAAGATGAATTCGCCAATTTTGATCAACACATCCTCGATTTCGCCCACAGGTTTCTTAATTGAACGGTCAGCAAGCTGAAGGGTAACCTTGGTGGGTTTCAATTCTCCTAGCCCTAATTGGCGATAGACGGAATATGGAAGCAAGTTAACACTAGCACCTAAGTCTAGCAGGCATCTATCGATTTTCTTGTCCCCAATAGTACATGATATTGTGGGGCAGCCAGGATCTTTGTATTTCACTGGCATCGATTAGGACAAGACTTCGCTTAGAGTTGCCGCTAGAAACACTTTCTTAGGTACATGTGTATGACGTTTTTGAGTGCACATATCTTTTAGAAATTTTGCGTATTGTGGAACTTGTTGTATAATATCTAAAAGAGGAATGTTCACTTTAACTTGCTTAAATATTTCAAGGATTTTTTCTAGCTGATCCGTCTTTTTCCTAGGTCGGAGTCTATGAGGAAATGGAGCAGACAACTCAGTAGGTTGGGCTACTTGAGTTTGAGGATGGTCCTTGTCAGAAATTGGCTCAATGTTTTGATCTGAGTTGGTAGAATTTTCGATTGGGTTTGGAAGATCGTCCGGTAAAGCATTTGGATTGACCACATGGTTGTCAATCTTTTTGCCAGATCTAAGAGTCGTGACCGCATTCAAGTGACTCACGTTTGAGTCTTGAATGATGTGAATTTGGTTGGAGTTAGGATTTTGACGGTTGGGGTTTGGAATGGGTTGACTCGGGAAAGTGCCTCTTTCCCGTTCGCTTACGGAGGTGGCTAACTGACTCATTTGCATTTCAAGTTTAGCAATCGATTGACTCGTGTTTTGCATGTGCGAAGTCAATAAATTTTGAAGATTGGTATTTGATTGGAGATTTTGGGTCGTCGCTTTAGTCAATTCTTCGAGAGTTTTCTCAAGTGATGTCAATCATTTATCATCTTGGGGAACAAAAGATTGTTGCGCTTGATTTTGAGACGGTGGCGCAGGGTTTTGGAATTGAGTTTGTTGAAAGGGAGGTCTCGAAGTATTATTTGAAAATGATTGAAAAGGAGGTCGAACCACATTCGAATTTGCATTGTTTTGGGTCCAAGAGAAGTTAGGATGGTTTCTCCAACCTGGATTGTATGTTGGGGAGAATGGGTCGTTCCTAGCTTTGTTAAATGCGTTGAGTTGTTCCAATGAATGTGGGCATTGATCAGCTATGTGGTTAGGATCGTTACATTTGTAACATGAGGTCTGAGACGCTTGAGCTTGATTTATTTGAGTTGATGAAAGGACATTATCGAATTTGGATATCATCGCGTCTATTTTTGCTTCTAAGGCTACTGATGATCCTACCGAATGAGCGTTAGATCGGGAATAAATCGATTTCTCGTTAGATCTTTCCCATTGAGCTGATTTTTCGGCCAAATTTTTGAGAAATTGCCAAGCGGCATTGTGATCTTGGGCTAGAAAATTTCCTTGGCACATTGATTCGAGCATGGTTCGAGAGTTATTTTCAAGTCCATCGTATAAAATTTGACAAAGGGTCCATTTTTCAAAATTGTGATGTGGACATTTGACTAGAAGCTCTTTAAATCTTTCAAAATATTTTGCAAAGGATTCACCCCCAAATTGACGAAAATTGACGATTTCATTTCGAATTTTTGATGTTTTTTCCAGAGGGTAAAATTTCTTTAGAAAAATGTTAACAAATTCACCCCAAGTTCCAATCGTATTTGAAGGCAAGCTATACAACCATTTCTCAGCATAATCGGTAAGTGCAAATGGAATTAACCTAAGTTTGATTCCATCGTCACTTAATTGTTGAAATTTCATTGTTGCACAAACTTGTTCAAATTTGGTCAGGAAAAAATAAGGATCATCACATTCTAAATTGCCGAACTTTGGAAGAGTATTTATGTGATTCGAATGAATTTCAAAGTGGTTACCCGTTGGGGCGGGCAATATGATGCAAGAAGGAATAGAAACCCGATCGGGGAAGTATCTATCCATAAGAGATCGAGGGGGATTTTCTTCGGCCATGGTTAAAGAACTGTTTGTTCGAACTAGACGATTATCTGAAGGATCACGAGTCCAATGACGCATGCACTAGCGAGAAGAATAAGGGAAGATGAGGAATAAAAACAAATTTGAGAAGCGAATTTTTTTTAGAGAAAAAGAATTAGACACAAAAGATTTTTTTTATTTTTTTTATGAACCTAATGCAATTTACAATTTCTAGAATTATATAATGACGGTTTGATTTATTTCAATAAAAGACTTCTCAGCCAGTTAACGGACAGGAGTTATCGGTGCACCAGGAATCACCCTAGCAATGCAGCCGAAGGTTTAAGTACCTTCAGAGGAACAACCGATATAATATTTACGAATCACCGTAATATTTATAAACAGTTATTACTCTGCTGTAGTCTAGACACCGAGAAATAATCCGTTAGACTAAACCAAATTGTCAAAATATAATGAAGTCCTTAGAAAATAAAAACAAAACTAAGATGAATGCGGATTTTTTTAGTTTTTTTTAGTCACAGAATGACAGTCTCAGAACAGTCACAGAACAGTCAATTGCAGAGATAAAAAAAAAATCTTTACAAGCAAACCGATGCCCTGCAGAAGAGTTTTACAAGCAATGTCTCTAATTTTTTTTATTTGCAGCAGCGGTCCCTGTAGAGTTAGAAAATACTCACCTTGATCGGCAGTCCGTCCAGTGCAGTTGAGTCGCGCTAGCGCGTTCACACCCCACTTGGTGTGCAACCGCTCAAACAATCCAAATTCTGCTGTTTGCAAGCACTTCTGAATTCCTTGTTTTGCTTTAATTTTATTCCTTGACTTTGAGCTGTGATTTTCCTTTTTCTTTCTTTTTGGTTCTGTGTTTTTTTTTTCAAGAGTAAAAGAAGAATGAAAAAAAAATGAAACTGAAAATACAATGAGTGAAGAATAAAATGAAAACAAAACTAAATTACCGAACCCTAATTAACCAAAAGATAAAAAAAATGCTCTCCCTCTTTTTTTATTTATTAGAACACTATAAAGAAAATTCAAACAAAGCTCGGCCCACAAGTCTATGAGAGGCTCACAAACGGTTTTGCCCTAAAAATATAAACACAACAAAGGCTACTGACTCGTATTAAACATGCACCCCTCAAATTAACCCAAGCCCCGGCCCACTAAGTTGGTTCGCAAACCTTCCCAATTTAATAAATAGAGCCGCCTCTCTTCAGAAGACGCTGAATCAAAATCAAATCAAAGAAATAAAAAGGGAGGAAAAATGTCGGGACTGTAAACCGAAAATTACAAAATCAATTCGACCCAATAGAGAAGTCGCGATTGAGAGGGAATTCGGCGTATGGGATCTGGTGAATTGCGTGGTACTCTAGTGCTCGCTGATGGGTCAATTGCGGTTGAATTCGTTCAGGGGGAGTTGCTTTTGGTGATAGGGTGAGGGCGTTGCTAGATTGTTGAAAGGGGGGTAGCGAAGGGAGTGTGCGAAATTTGATTAAAGAGGAAGGTGTAGGAGAATTATGGTTTGCTGTTTTGTGATTTAGGCTTGTAGAGTGGATTTGGTGGTTGAATGAAGAAAGGCAGGGAAGTAGTAAGGGTGGTGAAGTGGGTGTTCAATTTCAGGCGTTCTGTTGAAGGTGGAGGGTAGATGAGTAGTATATGGATGGGGTAAGGGATTTTGTGTGAAGGAACTGGGAGGATGATCTGTGCGAGAGTGATTCTAATAGTGGTGTTGATGAATTTGGGTTTTTGGTGTTTAAATGGTTTGTGCGACAGTGGTATGTCAGGGGGGTTTTGCGATTGATGGACGAGGATGCTTTCAGGTGGTGTTCACACTGTTTGCAAGATGGTTTGGCTGGTGCCCGGACAGTTGATCTGGGTGTGGCGATGAGGGACTGTGAATGGCGTTTGATGGTTGTGAACTGGTGATATTGAGGCTTAGATGAAGAGGTATGGTTTGACTGTGTTGAACAAATGGTGAAGAAAGAGTAACAAAGAAAGAAAGGAAATCAGAAGAAAAATCTTTTTTTTTTATTTGCAGAAAAGGAAAAACTTGGAAAAGAAGAAATATGTTGTAGAAAGGAAAGAAATGAAGGAAAGAAACTAAATTGAAAACAAAAATTGGCAGGAAATTGAATGGAATTGTGGCAAGAATTTTTTTTTCTTAAATTAAAAGATTGTGGTATCAATAATTTAATACCAAATCATTTAAACAAGATTTTATATATATATATATATATGTATATATATATAAAACAACAGCAAGAAAAAAAAAATATATAACCCGAAGGATTATTAATAAAAATTATTTTGGTCCCCGGCAACGGCGCCAAAATTTGTTTGCGAACAAATTATACAATTGTAAACAACTGTAAAATTCGTTCGTCTATCCTAAACAACAAGGATCGTTGTAGAGGGTGTCGAACTCTGGGACCAAATTATTTTATTAATAAATCCAATCAAGTTATCCCTAACTTTTGATTGGTTGAAAACAAAGAAAATAGCAGAAATTAAATAAAAAGAGAGTTTTAACAATAAGTGAAAGCAATTAGGGGATAATGACATAGATCAGATTCATAATCATCAATAGCCAAAAGATTAACCAGATCTAATACATGTTTCTGTCACAAACATGAATCAACGATAATAGGTTTTTAGAAACAAATATGTAAATAACGACAAGCATAGCCTATGCAGGAGCTCAGCTCTACAACCATAGACTATCAGGACAGATTCACTAATTAATTTCTAAAACCCTAAAATTAGATCTAGGTCTGATAAACGTTAGATCGAACACGAATATATCCTGTGAAGGAGCATAGCTCTTAAACGACACAAAATATGAAGGTTCAGATCTAACCCTTAATTCAGATCCATATCTACATGTATACAGTCCTCATCTTTTGGCTATTTGATTCATATTGAATCATACTATCAGCGTCATCACCCCCTAATCAAAGGGGATTAGCTAGACATAGCTAAAGAAGAAGAGAAAAAGAAAATAAATAACATGAACATAAATAAAATAAACAAAAAGTAAAAAGAAAGGGAGAGAATGATTTTATTCCAAGAAGAGAATTACAGAATAAAACCTAATGTGTTTTTTACAAGACTAAGATACAATGTATTTATAGCTGATATGACAAAGGCTAGCTAGCTAATTACATAATGTGGGACTAAATAAATAACACAAATAACATATAAGCCAGTGTGAACGCAGCTTTAGAGTGAGTGGTCTAGCAAATAGGCTAGTGTGAACGCAACATGAGTAAGAGGCCTTCTAAATGAGCTAATGTGAACGCGGTTTGAGTCTTTATTGAGCCAAATCTTCTTAACTGAAGTATAATTGCAACCGTTCTTCAAGCTTTAGATTCTTCAAGCTTTAGCAATTTTAAACTTCACTCTTTTTAAGCAAAATTCTTCATGCTTTATCCATTAAATGCTCTAAACCATGCTTCTTGTCAACAATCTGAAAACACAGCTATAAATACACAATATCAATTATTTAAAAGATAAAATAAGATAAATAAGCGGATAAAATATACACATTTACGTGTATATCAATTGCATATTGCACTTTTATCATGGTTTATTTGTATCATGTTATGCTTTACCGGTCGTATAATTGTCACGAACGTACGGTATGTAATGTTAGTATCGTTGGTTTTTTTAACACTATGGTTATACCCCCATATTAAAGTTCGTTGTAATCTTAGAATCTTATTTTTATTCCTCCCCTTCAAGGGATTTTATTTTTATCACGCATTTACCCGTGTTCCTAGTCGACTTAGTAACCCAAGTCCTTCAGAGAATTAGTTAAACATATATACGTATGTATATTGTTGTCTTTTATTAGAATGTATTCAACCCCATATCTCACTAACTCGGTGACCCAAGTTCTTTGGAGACTGGTTTTGAATACGTGCCCCCAGGGGAGGGCTTGGGTTTGAAGTTTCGATCCAATTAGGTCCTATTTGATCTGGTTATTCTAGGATCAAAAAAGACCTTATTGGATACCCCCTTTCGGCTAGGATTCTGTTACCCCCTTTTGGCTAGGATTTCTGTTACCCCTTTCGGCTATGATTTCTATGTTGAATGTTTATTGAGAATTGTGTATCTTTGTGATGAAAAGTGTAGCTTTCCGGCCTGGTGCTTTTCATTTGAGAATGGTTGGGCTGTAAATGAGCGGTCGTCCACCTCTTTTCCTATATTTAAGAGACCAATTTTAGTGTGAGCTAGCAAACGCGTGATTCATGCAAGCAAATAACTTTCGGCTCGTAACGCCCCTGTTTGGTACAGTGCAAGTAAATCATCACAGACTGCTTACAGAATCATAGTAAGAAGTAAAGCAAAATAGCATAATTGTTAGGTAAAGGCGATAGGAGTCTCTTATTCTTAGCTTTGGGTATTGAATTGTCATTAGTGGTAGTTAGTCGATGACCGGTCATGGGTCTACGGGAGCTTGGGCTTTCTCATGTAGTCCAGACTAATTGGTAGCATGACTCTGCCCTTTGATAGCTGGAGTGTTTTGAGGACTCTTAACATACTGCTATAGTTGGTTCTTTTGAATGAGCTCCTCAATTAAGCTTCTCAGGTGTCGACATTCATTTGTGTTGTGCCCTGGCTGATTATGAAACCGACAAAATTTCCGGAGTTGGCTTGCTGCTCCGTAACCCTTTGTGGTTTTACCTAAGGAAAAATGCCTGAATCTTTTGTAGCAGAATAAATCCTCTCTTGGGTTTCGTTCAGAGGAGTCTACTCTATTTTCTTAAAAAATCATGATTTCTTATGTGCTTTGTTCTCCTTCTCCTCAGTTCCTCTCTTCTGTCCAGAGTCATTATTCTGCCTGGTTTGGAACTTGTTGTTTCTCCCCTCTTAGATTGTGCTTCTTTCTATGACCTTCCGAATATTCGGCGTATCGTCTTCCACACTCATATAATCTTCGGCTTTCTTATAGAACTTCTTTAGAGTTTTGGGTTTCTTCATCCTGAGCCATTTCCCAAATTCCGATTTCTTATCGATAGCAACTTTTAGCGCTGCTAACAAATAGCAGGTTTCTGGTTCTATGACTTCAGCCGCTGCAGCATGGAATCGTGTAATAAAAGCTTTGATGGTTTCTCCGGACATTTGATCCATCTCACTGAGTGACATTATATCCCTTACTTTAGTAGTTTGTAGACGGAACTGGTCCTGGAATCTTCTTGCCAAGTCAGCAAATTGATCAACGCATCTAGGTGGGAGTCTATTGAACCATAGTAAGGCCACACCTTCTAGGCATACAGGGAAGTAAAAGCATTTTATCTCATTAGTTTCCCTAGCTCCGTTCATATGTTGATCATATTTGAATAGGAAGATGTTCAGATCTCCAGTCCCACCATAGGATGCTATTGTGGGAGGTATGAATTTCTTAGGAAACTTTGATTGACGGATCCTTTCTGTGAACAAGTTTTTACTGGGTGAAAAATCCCGTTCTTTCTTTTCATCTTCTCGGACCGCTTCTTCTTTCATTATTCGCTGAATCATATCCGTAATGCGCTTCTCATCGCTCATTCATCCCGCGGGATTTTTGATACTTTTGCCGGTGCGATCGTGGTTTGAGCTCTGATGCCTTGCACTTCTTTCGGGAGGTGTCCCTTTGGTGGGACTTGCGGCGTTCTGAGTTGCATGTTTCACCTCATGCTGTGGGATTTTGACCTTAGAGTCTTCTACACCGGCCTCCCCATTGTCTTCTACTGGAAAGTTGGACCGACTGGGGTCTAAGGCAGAAGAGTCGCCTTTTTCATCAACAGTGTTTACAGCATTCGGTGGCAGAGGATTAGTTTGAGCACTAATCAGGGCGCCAAGCCTTTCCATCATTATTTTTGTCGTACCATCCATTTTTCTATTTAAACCGGTCACTGCCACGTTCAACTCATCTCGTGTTACGGATGGTCTAAAGGACTCTTCAACTTCTCAATTCAAAGTTCGTGGTGTAGCTTCATCACTGTGAACATCCTCAACAATTGTGGTAGCTATGATGGACTTATTTTTCTTTGAACCTGCCATGACTTCAAGGAAGGAGGTGGTTTAAGATTTTAACTGTTAACTGTTGAAATCAGTTGAAAGTGTGAAGGAAGGAAATATGAACATGGCCCTATGGTGGGCGCCAAATGTTTTCACCATAAATGGCTCAAACACCAAGGGTACAAGAATTGTACTTCACCAATGTGGTTAGAAAGTAAATGGAGCCGTACTCAATTAAAATTAGACAGTAAAAATGAGAGGAAAGTAAAACGGAGACGAGGTTTTAGAGTGGTTCAGCCCTAAGCTAGGCCTACATCCACTATGAATGTAGTTTGCATTATCATGACAATGATTAGAAAGCATATAAATTAACTCTCTTTGTACATGCATCCTATCTCTTTTACAACATATATTCAAGCTACGGGTCATTTGTCCCGTTAATTACTAAAATGCCACTATTTAGTTGTAACCAACTGTCGATAGCTGTGTGCAGCTGTTAGGTGCGAGCGACTTCATAGGAGCGAGTGACTTCATAGATCCGAGCAGTTTGGGCGAGTTGTCAGGTGATGAGTACACGAGCGACTGGCCAGAGGTCCTGTGTCACTCCGATGAAGTCGCTCGCTCCTATGAAGTCGCTCGCACCTAACAGCTGCACACAACTATCGACAGTTGGTTACAGCTAAGCAGCGACATTTTAGTAATTAACGGGACAAGCGACCCGTTGCTTGCATATATGGACCTTAATTCATTTCTTCAGGAGGGCTCACATATAAATAGGTCATGGCTTCCATCATAAGGGGGACCTTTTTGCCACCACGAAGCGACTTTGTGTGAGTGAGTGACGGCATAGATCCGAGCAGTTTGGGCGAGCTGTCAGGTGATGAGTACACGAGCGACTGGCCAGAGGTCCTGTGTTGGTGTATAGGTGAACAGTCAAATCTTGTAGGTCAGAATGTAAGTGCGGCCCTTTGGGAACTGGTATCTGATCGACCGGTGGGCAGCATCCGATTGAAACATCACCAGCTGATTGCGGAATGAGTGGGCGACTGTGACTGCAGTCTATGAGCGGACATGGGATCGATATATGTACAACCTCTGGCTACTTCGTGTTTCTTGCTAGGCTCGATCGACCAGAGTAGTATGAACGGACCGCTATAGAGTGGATCATGTGACTGGAACCAATCCTTTTCCTTGTCTTACTCGATCGACCCTTTTGATATATGAATAAGCGCCTTCCCTCACACCGTGCTCAACCTTTAACTTGTGTGCGAGTGAACCCGTTATGGTTCTTATCCGACTCGAGTGCTTGTTGTAACACCCCACATCCGTTAGTGTCACTCACAAAGGGAATGCACTAAGTTCTGTGGAGCATTTAGGGAAAAAGATGCAGATAAATTACAAGACAGACATAAATTAAACAGCGGAAAATAAAACTTTGCTTTATTGATAAAATAGTTTGTACAATGATTTGTTTACAATATCAGAGTATCATCTGTCTTACAAAATAAAGAAGCATAAAACAACATTTATATTCCCCAATTTTAGCAAGAGCCAGCCATAGCATCTAAAAAGAGAATCCAAGCAAACTTCTACAAATCTTCAAGCTGGGAAAGAGTGACAGTCCAACTTAACCTGAGCTATACTATTCCCTCCTTTACTACCTGGGGGGGGGGGGAACGGAAGAAAAGAAGACGAAAGAAAAACAGAGTCAGACATAAAGCCTGAGTAAGTTCAGTAACTTCTAGCATATGAACATGGAACAACGAAACGACATGAATTAACTGAATACAAGATAACACCATGATGATAGGGTTGGCAAGATTAGACAAGATTAACCCAAGATATGCTAAGATAAGATTAACTGGATATGCTCTAATACTTTCGCCACTTCGCTATTTCCTTGTTATACTGGTTTCTATATCTCTGCATCGCCTAACTAGTGCCCCAACTAGTAATGATAACGTGATCCCAATCCTTGTAGTTTCCATTGCCTTCAGGCATACATTTATTATTTGTTACCTGGATCTAATCTAGGGTTTTCTCAAGTGCTTTCTAGTTTCAACTAGAGTTTACGCTATCTGCTGAACGCTTCTCGGATTCAGGGTTTATGCCCCCTAGTCCAATCGATGCCCCCAAGTCTAGGACACACTACCTAGAGTGGTATATGTTCCTATACTTCCCCACGCATGTATCGCGAACCGTTATCGCTTGTCTAGATGCACATGTCCTGTAATGTGCAGTCCGAGTCCTGTGGCAGGGCAAATCAAGGAATACAGAACTCGGTCGGGAGCTTTCAGATATCTGCCGATGCAGATGCTAAGGTCTGTTTTTATTCCAGTGGCTATGGTCCCACTTGACCCCTCCCTCAACTAATGAAAGGCACACCTTGGAAAATGAGAACTATACGCAGGCCCCCGATGCCCCACTATCCTATGGCCATCCTCACCCATAACTAGATAGCAAGTATATGGTCTTTTGGAGTTCTCCGCCTTTCCGCTTCACGTATCTCGATTGACTCAAGATGGATGGTAGACGACGAGTTGCTATCACAGGGCTACCGTTTTCTCGCCGAATCACGCTGGTCCATCCTAGTCTTTAGGTTGCCATATATTGCAACCAAGGCATACCCCTAGTTCTTCTACGCATACCTTAACCTCTGTGAGCCCAGGAGGATCATCTGCAGCCTCACAGAGGGATACCAAGAGTACCCTCACATCCCCTCGAAGCCTCGGGCTTCGTAACCCAATTCGTTGGAGCCATCTTTTTACTCAGGCGGACATTCGCTCCTTCCCGTGTTATACTAAGAATTACTACTTAGTTTTACTAACTAAGATTTACCACTTAGTTTCCAGAATCGTTGTTTTCTTAACTAAGGTTTACTACTTGGTTCCCTTTCCCGTCAATTTGGATTGGTTAAGTGTCATTAGTCAATTCAAGCCAACTTAACCATCTTTATTTATTCTGTCAAACTGATTAAGTGTTATCAGTAATTCATGTTGACTTAACCCCCCCACAAACCAAGTTATATTGGTTAAGTAATTCTTATTAGTTAACCCTACCCATTCACCCTGTATTGGTTCAGTGTTCCTTTTTAACTTAACCTTGCCCGTCTGTTTTATCTAACATGTTATGGTTAAGTTTTATCCCTTCATGTCTTAGACTTAACCCTATTCCTTTATCCCAATCTGATGGTTAAGTGTTCAAGTTTACTTAACCCTACAGTCTAGCCCAGCTATCATATCAAATTGGCTAAGTGTATTAAATCTTACTTAACCCCAACCTCTAGTCTAGTTAACATGTTAATTTGGCTAAGTGTACTAACTTTACTTAACCCCCACCATCTAGTCTAGTTAACATGTTAATTTTGGCTAAGTGTTTTCTTAGTTACTTAACCCCTACAAATCTTGTCTTGTTACCATAAGTTTGGTTAAGTGTCCCTATGGACTTAGCCCTTCATTCTAGCTTAACTGTATGAACCTAACCCCACCCACCAGTCTTGTTATCATGTTGAATTGGTTAAGTGTCTTAGTTAACTTAACCCTAGCATTCTTGTTCTAGCTTTAACTAAATAAATTAAAGCCGCTACCACTCACATTAGACAGATATTGTTGCGATGACTGGATGTGCCGGTTGGTTCCGGGCAGGTTTACATCGCAACTCAGTCTAACCTCGGGTTGGGCATATTCGTGTTTTCTAAGTTCAAAGGGTTTTGATTAATTTTCAAATCAGGTTTTGAAAGTAACCATCCCGTCCGTCGGATCAGTTAGGGATAGCCAGGGAGAGTAGGAAACTTGTATTTTCCAAACACAAGCCAAGACACTATCCTCTCTGTCACCCTAGAACTTTCTGGTGTATTCTTAAAAGAGATGTCGTTAAGAAACCTTTGATTTGTCTAAATCTGTATTTTCTTATTTAGGACAAATTCTATAAGTAAATTATTCCTAATTTACTTATTTCCCAATTACTCTTTTAATGTAAATTGTCTACATTTATTTCTATGGCCCATTTCCCCCTCTATATCATTTTTATGCCTTTTTGGTATGTAAACTATGCCAAATTAAGTGTTACTAACCATGATTTTGCTAAATCTGACGATTTACTCCCAATTATGGCCAATTTCAAATTTATGCCATTATACTTATCATACCAATTTAGCTAGTCCAATTCCGATTCAATATTCTAATTACAGTTCATGTCAAACTAGACTTATTATTCTAGTTTACAAGTCAATACTAGATTCAAATTACACATCCTATAATTCATGTCAAATTTATCCAATTTGCATTTCTATAAACATGCCAAAATACATGTTCCCAATTTATGCCAATTTCCAAGTTAAAAACTATGTTCTTAGTAAATTTCATATTTCGCCCAAATTGTATTCCCACCGTTCGTATAATCGTGATTGAATCTAGATTATAGATAAATCTAGATCCGTAGAAAATAGGGAATGAACCAAAGATGCTATGAAAAAGATAGACATAATAACTGGCATAAAATGATAATTTACTAATTACAGACCTAACGAATTACACTGAAATTGATCTAAAACGTCGAAGGCCTATAGGTCTGAAAATCTATTGACATGAAAAGGGTTGAATAACGACGTAGGTTCAAGAAAATGGGTAGACCTAACTTAGTAGTTAAATTCCCAAGGTCTAAAACTAAAGAAAACCAAGAATAGACAGAATAGAGACGCAGGTTCAAGAACATGGGTAGACCTAACTTAATAGGCAAATTCCCAAGGTCTAAAACCAAAGAAAACCAAGAACAGACAGAATAGATAATCGGGTTTAGACCCAATTTCATAGTCACAAAACTTAAGCAACACTTTCCTAGTCATGAATCATAGGTGTTTAGTCACAGTTGTCCTTGTTATGTCATAGGAAATAGTTTATGTTTCCTAATCAAAGGCATAGGCTTGTGTTCATAGTCAAGGAAATAATTCTCATAGTCACAGTCATAGGCAATGTTCATAGTCATAGGCAATGTTCGTAGTCATAGGAAATGTTCATAGTCATAGGCAATGTTCATAGTCATAGGCAATGCCTAATTGGTCATCGAATCACAACAGTTCTTAATTAGGTCCAAAGATATAAGCACTTATTCGAATAGAGAGAGAGAGAGATTTGGCATATTCTTTTATTCCTTTAATTTCATGTCACGAACAGAGAAAAATGTTCAAATCTAAAAATAACTGACTTACAGAGATTAGATTAGAATAGAAAGATGGCGATGCTATGATTCGTGCGACGTTGCCCGAAATCGTTTGAGGTAGCCTTTGATTCTCATTCTGAAGCCTTAATCTTGATTCGAACCTCCTTTTGACAACTTGAGCAGCATAACCTTGTCTTGGTTTTTCGTATTACTTTCTTATTTTTATTTATTTATATATTTTCTCAGAGGCAGCATAAGGATAGAAAAGAATTGTGAATAGAGAAGAAGACCAGGGCTGTTTATATAGTGTAGAAGTCAATGAATCTGGTCAGAATGGCGTCCGGATACAGAGAAACGAATCAGGTTCAGAAATCTGGAAAAAGCGCGGGGGGGGGGGGGGGTGTCGACCTGGGTGATCCAGGTCGACTACCCAGTCAACTTGGGTGCCCCAGGTCGACTACCCAGTCGACCTGGGTGCCTTGGGCGGGAAAATTCCCGCCCAGCCCAATCTGGGTCCGATTTTAAATTTGAATTCGCTTTTCTGAACTGTTTTGAAATTTGAACTTCGCTGAAACTTCCCGAGGCCATATCTTCCTCATACGGACTCCGATTTACGCAAACTCGGACTCGTTTTCATGCTGAATTCTGAGACGAACGCAATGGTGCAGCCCATTTCCCTTGATTTTGATTTTAAAATTTTAGTCTACCTTGATTCGTGAATCTTAGCGTTACAGAATCACGGGGTGTTACATTCTCCCCAATTAAAAGGATTTCTTCCCCGAAATCTTCAAGTTAGAAAGAATGTGTCCTACCATCCAATCACCCATCTACTCAACCATCCAATCACAGGCATCCATTGTCCTTAAAAGATTTCTAATGCTTTCATGTTCATATGCATAGTGTGTGTATATGTCTTTATCTAATGCAAGATCAGGTGGTCTACTGATTCAGTTGACCTCCTTAATGCAAATCATGTCAGTGCCATGCGTCCAATCATGTATGCAAGCATCCCTAGTTATGTAAATACTACATGTGTGCATAGCCATTCATCCATATGCAACATCCATTTGATAACATATCAAGATCAATTTGCAAACAAATACATATCTGTAAATGCAACATGAAAGCGTACGAACTGATCTAGTGCCTAATACGTATGCATATGCATCCTCGAGCAACCATTAGCAACCACTTGCAACCACCAACCATAACATGTTTCAAACACATGTTTACATCCATTGGCTTCTACCTAAAGGATCAAAGATACGACCTAGAGGATATACTTTGGAAAGAGAGAAACAATTATGCGTAATGCTCCTAAACAAAGAAATCAAGGATGCACCCTTAAGGAAAAGGGTATGATGCTAGTATCTAGCCTTCTTGAGCTTTACTCCACTGTATCTTAACTAATTTATCTTCACGATTATGAAGTTCCTGATCTCCATTTCCAAAATAAACAGATGTCAATCACGGTACCAAGTATATGTACTAAGATGATTAGAGGTCTCCCTCTCATCCACCATGCATAACTATAAGGGTCGAAAGGTTACTACATGCTCTTTAGAGTGCCTGTCACAACTACTCATCTCTCACGCAACCCATCCTAGTCGAACTCGACATTCCTCAAGTACAAGCCCCAAAGGCCTAAACCAATATCAGATAAGCACCCAAGGAATATCTCCTCCGAATTTAGACGATCTATGTGAGATGATATAAGCAAACTCGATAGCTATTCTCAAATCCCTACTAACCAAAAATAAACTGGTCGGACCACCAATTGGATTTGAGACTCTAGTGGGATCCTTTTACTATACAAGTGCTATGGTGTAGAGACTCAGCTATGGAAGTGGGTATGAACAAATGCGAAGCGCTAAAACCGAAAGAGTACGGACAGAAAACTAAACTCTTCCAACAGAACTTTACTACCTTTCTCCTAGGTGTGCTTAGTGGTGAAAGTATATACTTGCCCTTCTGAAAATCTTGTTCCTTGTTCTTGCCCTTAATTATATGCCCTATCATACCCTCGTAAAGATACTTCCTCTTGTCTTAGGTTTTATAATTCCTTCCTTCTTTGTGAACTAAATCTACATCCATGAATTCCTCATTCTAGGGTTGTGCTCCTTTGCCAAACTCCTCATCTCCTTCCGTGTGTAGTCATGTTGACAAATCTCTCGAAAGCTGCTTCCATCGTACAGAAAACCCTACTAAGCTTGAAAGAAAACCAGTCGTAGGTGAAACTACTACGGTTATAGATGGAAGTCGGGTACTACTTCACCCATCGATAAGGTTACCTCCCAGAAAGCCAGGAGCCCCAGATACTCAAGAAAGAAGGAGACAAGAATTCAAACAGAGGAAGAGAAGATAGTGCGTATGGCTTTGGGGAATATGCCTTTAAAACAAATCTTTTCTTTTGAAAATGCTTCTTTTAAAACCGTTTTGAAAATAATTTTCAAATCCTTTATCTGATCTGGTAACCTTCAGCTCTAATACCACGTGTAACACCCCACATCCGTTAGTGTCACTCACAAAGGGAATGCACTAAGTTCTGTGGAGCATTTAGGGTAAAAGATGCAGATAAATTACAAGACAGACAGAAATTAAACAGCTGAAAATAAAACTTTGCTTTATTGATAAAATAGTTTGTACAATGATTTCGTTACAATATCAGAGTATCATCTGTCTTACAAAATAAAGAAGCATAAAACAACATTTATATTCCCCAATTTTAGCAAGAGCCAGCCATAGCATCTGAAAAGAGAATCCAAGCAAACTTCGACAAATCTTCAAGCTGGGAAAGAGTGACAGTCCAACTTAACCTGAGCTATACTATTCCCTCCTTTACTACCTGGGGGGGGGGGGGAACGGAAGAAAAGAAGGCGAAAGAAAAACAGAGTCAGACATAAAGCCTGAGTAAGTTCAGTAACTTCTAGCATATGAACATGGAACAACAAAACGACATGAATTAACTGAATACAAGATAACACCATGATGATAGGGTTGGGAAGATTAGACAGGATTAACCCAAGATATGCTAAGATAAGATTAACTGGATATGCTCTAATACTTTCACCGCTTTGCTATTTCCTTGCTATACTGGTTTCTATATCTCTGCACCGCCTAACTAGTGCCCCAACTAGTAACGATAACGTGATCCCAATCCCTGTAGTTTCCATTGCCTTCAGGTATACATTTATTATTTTTTACCTGGATCTAATCTAGGGTTTTCTATCAAGTGCTTTCTAGTTTCAACTAGAGTTTATGCTATCTGCTGAACGCTTCTCGGATTCAGGGTTTATGCCCCCTAGTCCAATCGATGCCCCCAAGTATAGGACACACTACCTAGAGTGGTATATGTTCCTATACTTCCCCACGCATGTATCGCGAACCGTTATCGCTTGTCTAGATGCACATGTCCTGTAATGTGCAGTCCGAGTCCTGTGGCAGGGCAAATCAAGGAATACAGAACTCGGTCGGGAGCTTTCAGATATCTGTCGATGCAGATGCTAATGTCTGTTTTTATTCCAGTGGCTATGGTCCCACTTGACCCCTCCCTCAACTAATGAAAGGCACACCTTGAAAAATGAGAACTATACGCATGCCCCCGTTGCCCCACTATCCTATGGCCATCCTCACCCATAACTAAATAGCAAGTATATGGTCTTTTGGAGTTCTCCGCCTTTCCGCTTCACGTATCTCGATTAACTCAAGATGGATGGTAGACGACGAGTTGCTATCACAGGGCTACCGTTTTCTCGCCGAATCACGCTGGTCCATCCTAGTTTTTAGGTTGCCATATATTGCAACCAAGGCATACCCCTGGTTCTTCTACGCAGATCTTAACCTCTGTGAGCCCAGGAGGATCATCTGCAGCCTCACAGAGGGATACCAAGAGTACCCTCACGTCACCTCGAAGCCTCGGGCTTCGTAACCCAATTCGTTGGAGCCTTCTTTTTACTCAGACGGAAAGTCGCTCCTTCCCGTGTTATACTAAGAATTACTACTTAGTTTTACTAACTAAGATTTACCACTTAGTTTCCAGAATCGTTGTTTTCTTAACTACGGTTTACTACTTGGTTCCCTTTCCCGTCAATTTGGATTGGTTAAGTGTCATTAGTCAATTCAAGCCAACTTAACCCTCTTCATTTATCCTGTCAAACTGGTTAAGTGTTATCAGTAATTCATGTTGACTTAACCCCACCACAAACCAAGTTATATTGGTTAAGTATTTCTTATTACTTAACCCTACCCATTCACCCTGTGTTGGTTCAGTGTTCCTTTTTAACTTAACCTTGCCCGTCTGTTTTATCTAACATGTTGTGGTTAAGTATTATCCCTTCATGTCTTAGACTTATCCCTATTCCTTTATCCCAATCTGATGGTTAAGTGTTCAAGTTTACTTAACCCTACAGTCTAGCCCAGCTATCATATCAAATTGGCTAAGTGTATTAAATCTTACTTAACCCCAACCTCTAGTCTAGTTAACATGTTAATTTGGCTAAGTGTACTAACTTTACTTAACCCCCACCATCTAGTCTAGTTAACATGTTAATTTTGGCTAAGTGTTTTCTTAGTTACTTAACCCCTACAAATCTTGTCTTGTTACCACAAGTTTGGTTAAGTGTCCCTATGGACTTAGCCCTTCATTCTAGCTTAACTGTATGAACCTAACCCCACCCACTAGTCTTGTTATCATGTTGAATTGGTTAAGTGTCTTAGTTAACTTAACCCTAGCATTCTTGTTCTAGCTTTAACTAAATAAATTAAAGCCGCTACCACTCACATTAGACAAATATTGTTGCGATGACTGGATGTGCCGGTTGGTTCCGGGCAGGTTTACATCGCAACTCAGTCTAACCTCGGGTTAGGCATATTCGTGTTTTCTAAGTTCAAAGGGTTTTGATTAATTTTCAAATCAGGTTTTGAAAGTAACCATCCCGTCCATCGGATCAGTTAGGGATAGCCAGGGAGAGAAGGAAACTTGTATTTTCCAAACTCAAGCCTAGACACTATCCTCTCTGTCACCCTAGAACTTTCTGGTGTATTCTTAAAAGAGATTATTTTAAGAAACCTTTGATTTGTCTAAATCTGTATTTTCTTATTTAGGAAAAATTCTATAAGTAAATTATTCCTAATTTACTTATTTCCCAATTACTCTTTTAATGTAAATTGTCTACATTTATTTCTATGGCCAATTTCCCCCTCTATATCATATTTATGCCTTTTCGGTATGTAAACTATACCAAATTAAGTGTCACTAACCATGATTTTGCTAAATATGACGATTTACTCCCAATTATGGCCAATTTTAAAATTTATGCCATTATACTTATCATACCAATTTAGCTAGTCCAATTCCGATTCAATATTCTAATTACAGTTCATGTCAAACTAGACTTATTATTCTAGTTTACAAGTCAATACTAGATTCAAATTACACATCCTATAATTCATGTCAAATTTATCCAATTTGCATTTCTATAAACATGCCAAAATACATGTTCCCAATTTATGCCAATTTCCAAGTTAAAAACTATGTTCTTAGTAAATTTCATATTTCGCCCAAATTGTATTCCCACCGTTCGTATAATCGTGATTGAATCTAGATTATAGATAAATCTAGATCTGTAGAAAATAGGGAATGAACCAAAGATGCTATGAAAAAGATAGACATAATAACTGGCATAAAATGTTAATTTACTAATTACAGACCTAACGAATTACACTGAAATTGATCTAAAACGTCGAAGGCCTGTAGGTCTGAAAATCTATTGACATGAAAAGGGTTGAATAACGACGTAGGTTCAAGAAAATGGGTAGACCTAACTTAGTAGGTAAATTCCCAAGGTCTAAAACCAAAGAAAACCAAGAGTAGATAGAATAGAGACGCAGGTTCAAGAACATGGGTAGACCTAACTTAATAGGTAAATTCCCAAGGTCTAAAACCAAAGAAAACCAAGAACAGACAGAATAGATAATCGGGTTTAGACCTAATTTCATAGTCACAAAACTTAAGCAACACTTTCCTAGTCATGAATCATAGGTGTTTAGTCACAGTTGTCCTTGTTATGTCATAGGCAATAGTTTATGTTTCCTAATCAAAGGCATAGGCTTGTGTTCATAGTCAAGGAAATAATTCTCATAGTCACAGTCATAGGCAATGTTCATAGGTCATAGGCAATGTTCATAGTCATAGGCAATGTTCGTAGTCATAGGCAATGTTCATAGTCATAGGCAATGCCTAATTGGTCATCGAATCTCAACAGTTCTTAATTAGGTCCAAAGATATAAGCACTGATTCGAATAGAGAGAGAGAGAGATTTGGCATATTCTTTTATTCCTTTAATTTCATGTCACGAACAGAGAAAAATGTTCAAATCTAAAAATAACTGACTTACAGAGATTAGATTAGAATAGAAAGATGGCGATGCTATGATTCGTGCGACGTTGGTCGAAATCGTTTGAGGTAGCCTTTGATTCTCATTCTGAAGCCTTAATCTTGATTCGAATCTCCTCTTGACAACTTGAGCAGCATAACCTTGTCTTGGATTTTCGTATTACTTTCTTATTTTTATTTATTTATATATTTTCTCAGAGGCAGCATAAGGATAGAAAAGAATTGTGAATAGAGAACAAGACCAGGGCTGTTTATATAGTGTAGAAGTCAACGAATCTGGTCAGAATGGCGTCCGGATACAGAGAAACGAATCAGGTTCAGAAAGCTAGAAAAAGAAGGGGGGGGGGGGGGTCGACCCCAGGTCGACTACCCAGTCGACTTGGGTGACCCAGGTCGACTGCCCTGTCGACCTGGGTGCCTTGGGCGGTAAAATTCCCACCCAGCCCAATCTGGGTCCGATTTTAACTTTGAATTCGCTTTTCTGAACTGTTTTGAAATTTGAACTTCGCTGAAACTTCCCGAGGCCATATCTTCCTCATTCGGACTCCGATTTACGCAAACTCGGACTCGTTTTCATGCAGAATTCCGAGACGAACGCAATGGCGTAGCCCATTTCCCTTGATTTTGATTTTAAAATTTTATTCTGCCTTGATTCGTGAATCTTAGTGTTACAGAATCACGGGGTGTTACACTTGTCTTGTGCCTCTAACTCATACTTAACCATCTAATGTGTGTACGATTTTAAGGGATAACACTTCCTATGTGGTTTTGTACAAAATCACTCGATTTGTTATGCATCGGTTGTACTTGAAACTTAAAAAAAAGATAATTTTTTATGTATTTTCTATTATTTGTTGTGATTGCGACAAATAATCATCTTCTCCTTCAAAATCCATCATATTCTTATTTGTAAATGAATTTTTCTTTGAGTGATTTGAAATCTAGGGTTTTGGAGCTTGGATGTTTTCAGAGACAGGAATTTTACGCTGTACTCAAAACATATGAGAGGATAACTTCTTAAGGGTACTTTTATCATTAAAAGTTTAATTTTTGAGGGGGGCTACTAACTAAATAGGAAGATTGATATAGAATTAGGAAAAAAAATGATAACAACATGAAAAATTGTTTAACGACTAATTATAGATAGTACATGTAGTATGTTCACACTATAAAAAAAGGATTTCTAGGGATTAAGAGATACAAACTTGAAATTTTGCCCAAAAACACGCCAGATCATTTTTTAGTTCCTCTTCCAATTCATTTGTCTTCGGCTTCAATTGTGTTCTTCATTGATGCTCCTTAGTCGTGTCATTAACATTCGAGCTTACTTCAACTGGGATTCTACGTCTACTTGCATTGCATTTACAGTGCATTTCAATCTTTATATTGCACTGTACTGCAACTTGCTCATCTCGAGTATTGCGATATAGACAAATGCTTAAGCTTCACATTACATACTAGTGTATGCTATTCTTCTAGAAATTAGCACACTCGTCGATTCATTTCACCTAGATATCCTTCCGTCCTTTACGTCACCTCTACTACATGTAACATTTCAGAGCTGCTTATTTATATTTGTGAAGGGGTAAAGCCACCTTTACGACTTCTCTTGGAATAAGGAAGCACCTTTATTACTATTTTTGGAAAATGAAGCATCCTTTTGAATGCATAAGTTTTTGTGCTAACCTTTTAATGAAATGGCACATGACAATTAATATGGAAATTGTCTTTTCACAATCTATAAATAGGGAGCGTCTAGTCTCATTATTCTTATGCATAAATCAATGCATCAATGGAATCAATAAATCAGCAAAATGCATAAATTGAAGTAGCTTTTCTTTATTAGAAAAAGCTTGTATTCTCCTATTATAAGAGAGATGGTATGTTATTTGTGTTCTTATTTTATAGAGAAAGTGTTATAATTTTGCTGTGAGGTATATATTTGTGTTCTCCTATTATAAGAGAGATAGAAGATTTGTGTTCTCCTTATTTTAGAGAGAAGGTGTTGTAATGTTGCTATAAGAAATCTAGTGTTCTCCTATTATATTAGAGAGAGCGAGGTTGAAACTATGGAAATGTTATTTTTCTCGTCATTCGTTCTCACAAAAGAAAATTTCGAAGAGTGGAGTAATAAAAAGAAAGAAGAATTGATCTCCAAAGGGCTTTGGGAGATCGTTGAGAATGGCTATGAGTGGCCAAAAGACATTAAAAATATGACGGAGAAAGAGAGTGAGGCATTCACAAAGTTGAGATGGAAAGATCGTTGTGCACGTGCTGCTATGAGTGAGAACGTCGATGAAGAAGCTTTCAACCATATTATTGGAGAAAAATTTGCAAGAGATTCATGGAAATTATTGAAAGAGGTGTACGCAAACAAGGAGGTTCTAATGGCAAATAAAGAAGATGAGGCTGCTGATGAGGAGTCAGTACAAATGATCATTGCAGATCATGTTGATGAGGCACTAATGGAAAATAAAAAAGAAGAAGCTATCGACGAAGGAGCAATGCAAGAAGAAACATAAAATGATGTAGAACAAGATGGGTTCGAAGAAGGCCGAGACATTTAGTTGAGTGATAAAGTAAACAAAGAGATCAACCACATTACACAAGAAGAGGGCATTAAAGTAAATGAAGAAAAAGGAAAAGAACGAGATGATATCATGCATGCAGCAGCAGGAGTATCAATGGCAGAAAAGGAACTTGAAGACAAACCATATGTAGGAGGAGGAAGAAACGTCACTGAAAATGAGAAAAATTCTACCGTTGTTGTTTTTGGCCTTAGTGGAGTTGGCATTAGAGCCATAGTCGGAGCTAAGTTGCTAGGTGCAACCAAGATTATTGGAGTGGATGTAAACAATAAAAGGAGAAAGAAAGCAATGTCGTTTGGAATAACGGACTTTATAAACCCGAAGGAACATGAAGACAAAACAGCGATTGAGTTGATCCAAGAAATGACCGATGGCCTTGGAGTCGATTATAGTTTTGAATGCTCCGGAGTAGGATATGTTACTAATCAAGCCTTTGAATCTACTGTCATGGGAAGAGGTATCACTGTTGTAGTTGGAGAAGCAAAAGAAAAATATGCTGAGGTTAGTCGCATATCGCTTCTGCATGGAAGGACAATTAAAGGTGCTATGTTTGGAGGAATTACGCCACATTTTCATCTTCCATCGATTGTGTCCAAATGCATTGATAAGGAAATTGAACTGGATGAAATGTTGACACATGAGCTGGTTTGGAGGACATAAATAAGGCATTTGATATGCTAAATGATGCTGAGGCATACAAGCAACATATATGTAACGACCCGGGGAATTTCGACACCGAAAATCGACACAAAACCCAGCGTCGACTGTTCAGACATCGAAAACACCGGACCATTAATAGAAAGAAGTTAGAGGATGAGATAGAAAAGATAGAACTAATAGAATAGGAGAAGAAGAAGAACACAGCTGAACATAATCAGAGTAAACACGAATCTCACAGCGGAACGAAGAAAATATATTATATAACATAACTTTGAAATACAAAACTGTATTGTATATACATACCATTATCAGAGTACAATACATCATATCACAGCGGAAATAGTCTCTAACGGTGAAGCCTTCTGCTTTTAGCTCCTTCAAGCGTATCTGTAAAAGCCTGAAACACTTGACTGCCCGTACAAATTTGGGCACCCAAGAGTTTAGGGGAAAACAAATAAAATAAACTCTGGGTCAGTCATGGGACTGGTGTGAGTAAATTCCAACCATATGGCTTAACTTTGAAAATCCTTTTTTGAAACAAAAAGGATAATAGTAAGACCAGCCCACACATAAACATGGACGGTTTTTACCTTACTATAACCCAAATCATTATTGATATCAAAATCCAGTGATATTATAATAATGTCTAATCAAATAAATAACCAAATAGTAGAACGCTTGCATCTCACGCTTCACATACATAGTATAAAATCAGAAACCCGCAGGGCGCTTATTGGAGATTGGATTCCAACTATGACAAGGTATGGGACCACCTTCCGATGATGTATCTCTAGAGGCGAATACACCTGGGTTCAACAAGAACGTCTTGCAACCCGACCCACACATGACCGACCACTCATTTCGCTTGAGTGTATCGAATGTATATCACCAACGGTTGGACTCAAACCACCGTTCCCGAATGGGCAGAATCGATAGATTTAGAAACAAAAGGAATTTCTCTAGATAGGTGATTATACACCCTAATGGGAGCGACCCACATAGCCATGCTGCCTGCCCGATTTTTGTCATTTCCCGGTTGTGAAGCTTGAGGCTACGCCTACCTTTTAGAACATCTGGCCACCATACACTTTGAATGCCACATCGTCAAACCCGTCAAGTCACTAGTTAATCTCCTCAAGGATAATACGGGCATAAAAGCTAAGAGAAACGAATTCCTCCGCCACCAGACGTATCATCTTGAAAAGATCGTCTTATGTGATCCGTTAGGAATACTTTGTCAGACATCCGTCCATACAAGTTGTCCTGGGACTGGACAAACAGAAACCACCATTCTGAAACAGGACGACCCTTGCATTTCACTCCGTCTTCAATTTTCTTCAGCATAATCGAATACGCAGCGTTTTTGCCTATACGGAGTGGTTCTCGGATAATATATCCAACCGGTCTCCCCGTATTGACAACGATGGTCAAAACACTTCGATAGTCGGTTGTTTAACTATCGAAGTAAAAAACAACATCCATTCAAATGTATAACGAGCATCACACAATCACTAGCCCCTTTTTATTTAACATCACTTCCCCAATTTTCCATATCTTCCCAGATATATTCCAAGACTCGTTTAGCCATTTGCATCTCTTGGAGAACGTTTCCAGTTATTATGAACCTATATCCGTCTTTGTTCCCCACCCAACATAATACTCCTATATTTTCTTTGGGCAAAACATCGTCACTTATTTCCTTAGAATAAGTAGATTCAAACCAACTGTCTTTATTCCCTAGGGAGTAATGCTATATACAAAAATCACGCTTAAGCTTGGCCAACAGCGTTAATTTAACGTTATAGTTCAAAACTTGTCATACGCTGTAATATTCCCATTTTTAACTAATCTCGACACAACAGTCACGCCTAAACCTCAACAGCGTTATTTTATCGCTATAGTTCACAGACTTGCAATATGCTATTATTCTCCACTTTATAATTAATCTCAACGCCTCTTTCCATTACAAAAGTCTTGATATCTTTTTCCGTTACAAAAATCTTGGCATTTATTTCCGTTACAAAAACCTTTGGCATTTATTTCCGTTACAAAAATCTTGGCTTTTATTTCCGTTACAAAAATCTTGGCTTATTTTAAATATGATTTTATGATGTCATATCCTTATTTGAAAACTCGGTTCAAAATTATTTACATTGGTCATTAACCCTTCACTCCATCTTCCTTAAATATTTCTCTTTAGACTTCTCTTATCTAAACTCGATCACGTTCTTTGTCTTTTTGGCAATTTACTTCTTATTCGTATTATGATACCCAATTCAATAAAACATCTCAATACAACTTAATACCAGTTTATAATAGAATTTCTATTATAATTTAAACCTCGCTTTAATTATAAAAATATAATTTTTATAATTGCCTTCGTTGATTTGTCTGACAGTCAACCAATTTCTTAACAAAATGGGTTTATGGTTGACTGTCGCTGATATCGTTTACTTACCAAATCAACATAACATTAAATTTCCATTCAACACGGTTCAAACAGTGCACAACCAGTACATCTAAATATTTAGGAATCCGGTTGAGTTCCCCCAACCGATTTCCGCATCCACAGATGTTAGTCAATTCAGTATCCAACCAATGGTGTGTACATATGCAACGATATATAATATTCAACCAATTTACCATAATCTGTCTAAACAACCATCACACAGCATTCAACCATTTTTTTAAAATATAATTAAAATATTTTAAATAAAAACAGAGTTAGTGAATTTACTCACCTTTGCGCGTTAACCGTTAAATAACGATTTGCGTCAGCTGATTAAATCAGGCATTCAGTTCTGTACCGTTCGAGCTTTATGACCAACCGGCACCGTTTCTCACATTGTCACTGTCGCACTCATAAGTGATAAAACATGAAACTTGCTCCATCATTTTGCTAATTCAATTTTTTCCATCTCCAAACTTTAATGCCGCCATCACCTTGATAAGCTAGACACCCTTGACCGACCATGCTGGAACCACTTGCGCCAGCAACTAACAACGTCCCCAAACAAATGAAAACTCCCCCCATAGTCTTCCTTTTCTCACATGAACGCTGTCTCCTCCCATGCTCTTCAATGCATGCAACGTTGCCTGTCCATCATGCACACAATATACCCATTCTCAGCATCACCTTCAAGCTTTTATCTTGCCAATCCGTACACAACTCCATCCCACTAAATATAGACCGGAACTTGCAACTCTCCCCTGCACTTGTTTTCCATTCAACCAAAACTGTACAGCGCCTCTTCACCAATTTGTTACCGCACTCTTTTCGCTCGTCTAGCTTCTGACCTTTGCCCGAACTCTTCGCGCCACCATCTCCTACCTCGTCCTCATTCTCTTCGAACTTTATGCGAGCTGACGTGCTTTTGAGTTTTGAACACTATTAACGAGCTCGGCTGAAAGAAAAAGCTTGCGTTTTTATTCTGTTGAGGCCATTAAACATTTGGTTTTACTGCTTTGGATTTGAAGAGATGAAAGTGATGAGAGCAGTAAATATTTGGGGTATTTATAATGTTATAAACCTTGGCCATCACGTGTTAGAGTGATAGGCTAGGTCTGCTACCGCATGTTCCTTTGTCTCCACGGGTTGAAGAATAGGGAACACCGTACATACATTATTTTAGAGTGAAGTAACAAGGAATTTGCTGTGATGGGTACCATGCATGCAGTGGTTTCAGTTTGTACAATACAGGCTACGCCACAGTTCTTAGGTTTGCAAATCCTATGATATGCCAATACATGTTGATTTCCAGTTTGAAACATTTTGGTGCGTGATGTTGAGAATATAGGATGGGATTGGACATGTATAGCATGTGCACTGAACTGGTACATGCTAGGATTTCAGATGGGAAAATAGCTATAGCTGAAATGAAAATAGCGATAGCATGTGCGAGTACCAGCGTTTGCCATGGTCTTATTTCAATAGGTCTTGTCTGAGCTTACATTATAATAGTGAAAACAGATAAGCGGTTGTTTGGCGTACTCATTACGTAAAACATCATCGGGATACGGACAGATATAAGAATACGGTCGTGTCCAGCGTGGTGCAACGATCCCAAAAATATAAAAATATCGGTAGATCAACTTATATTTTGAAACCCCAAAATATTGAAACAGGGTGCAAAATACTCCAAATAAAAAGTTGCATATTTAATTAATTAAAAATTACAATAAAATTCTAAAAATTAAATTATCACTGCGTCTCAAAAGAACCTTGCCTAAATTCGAATCCGGTGTGTAGTTATATCGAATAACCCGTTATGGTCGATAACCGATTTCATAGCGACTTTCTGAATATTTGATTTGGACATATTTTGCAATATATAATCCGAAATCTCGATTTTTCACTTCTGTTAGAAAGATACAGTTTAACAGATTCCAGTATTTCTTGTTTCGCAGAAATCCGACTTGTAACGGGTCCAGTATACTTAGTTGAAGTCTAGAACGTTAAATTACGAACTGCCGCGATATTACGGCCTCGATTATAATTAATATATATTTCTATACGTTCAACTTCGTTTAATTAATATATAAATTCACTTATATTACGAATTCAATATTTAAACTGATTTAAATATCCACATACAAACCGATAAAAATGCGGGACATTACAATATAGAAGCTTTTGCTCAACAACAGTTACTAGAAGATCTGGAAAACAAAGTTTTAAATGTAGAAAATGATGCTTTAAGGAATGAAGAAATCATTGAGCTTAAACCCAAATGCGTGAGATATAAATCAATCGAAGACGAGATGTTCTCAGAAGTTTTGAAGTTTAAAGAAAAGTTCAAAATGATTAAAGAATTGGGTTTAAGGGGGGATGTTGGAAAGTAAAACCAAGTTATTGCCACCTCGTAATTTGTTGTGTTTTGTTTTAAGTGTCATGTCTGTTCGTTTAGTATTGTGTCTATTAATGAAACGATGTCTATTAGCATGTGTAAGGGTGTTTAGTCCACTATATATAATGGTGGTCATTTTGTTGTATGTAAGAAAGTTAGGAAATTAAGTACCCTCCTTCTCTTCAATCCAACGAATTAAATTGTTGGATTGAAGAGGAGGAGGATATAGAAATTTTCTTACTTCTTTCTTACTTCTTAACTTTTATTTTTGTATCATTTTTTGCGTATACCTCTTTCAACAAATTCCGCGAATCCTTTGCGGATTTTTCTCCAATAATATGGTCGAAAGCTTCTTCATCAATGTTCTCACACATAGCAACACGAGCTTGATGATCTTTCCATCTCAAGCTTGTAAATGCCTCACTCTCTTTCTCCATCACATTTTTAATGTCTTTTGGCCATTCATAGCCATTCTCAACGACCTCCCAAAGCCCTTTGGAGATCAACTCTTCTTTCTTTTTATTACTCCACTCTTTGAAGTTTTCTTTTGTGAGAACAAATGGTAAGAAGAAAAGAAAAGCCATAGTTTCAACCTGGCGTTCTGATACCAAAATGTTGGAAATAAAGAGGAGGAGGATACTTAGCCACATCATCGTTGATTCCTCTTCTTCGTATGCATTATCTTCCTGCAGTGTTTCTTCTTCAAGCATGAATAGATTCTCTACGATCTTTACTGCTTTCATGATCACAAGAGCACCTCTCACAATCTTCATGATCCCATTCTCGACATGGGTCTCTACTATTGTTCTTTTCCAACAATCCTTCCTTAAAATTGCCTTAATCTTCATTTTCCACAATGAGAAATTGCTCCCATTGATCTTCTCAATATCATACTTTGCTGCAATGATAATGATCTTCCTTTTGGACTTGAACTGGTTTCAACCTGGTGCTCTGATACCACTGTTAGAAAATGTAATTGAGCGCAGCAAGTAACTTTCTGGAAATGAAGACAGCAGAGGTAAGTGTAGGAGGATTCACTACAGCAAAATTACTATTCCTTCCCTCTAAGATAAGGAGAACACAAATAGCATACTATCTCTCTTATAATAGGAGAACACAAAATTACAACACCTTCTCTTTAATATAAGGAGAACAAAAATAACATACTATCTCTCTTATAATAAGAGAATACAAGTCTTTTCCTTGCAGCAAAATTACAACACCTTCTCTCCAAAATAATAAGAACACAAACGACATGCCATCTCTCTTATAATATGAGAAAACAAGCTTTTTCTTACAAAGAAAAGCCACTACAATTTGTGCATTTTGCTGATTTGGTTGATTCTATTGATGCATTGATGCATAAGAGAGATGAGACTAGAAGCCCTCTACTTATAGCATGTTTGGTTTCTTTGCAATAAATGAGAAATGACGTTTGACACATGAATTGCCATGTGTAGCCACTCTTAAATCCAAAGGGTGGCACAAACTTTAATGTTGGCAAAAACCCATGCATGCATTAAAGCATTTCTTCATTTTCCAAGTGCTAGTCAAAAGTGGCTCTAGTTCTCACAATATTAAGGTGAAATGGATATCTTTATCTGCATATTCATAGTTAGGCATTGTTAGTCTTTATAGTTCTTCATCCATCTATTTTCATACCTAGTGCAACCATCCACGATGTTGATATAATTCATCAAACTTTGGCCAGTATTATCATCTATGTCCTGCTATCATTTCCGCACCTTCTCACTGGCACTTCTCTTAATTGTTTGACATCTGAGTCATAAGACCCTCCAGACTGAAGACATATATGTGCTTCGACTGCCATATATTACAAAGACCCTTACTTATGCATATATGAGTCTATTATTGATTGTTTGGTGTAGCTGCTATCTATTGGTTGTTGCATCATATTGAGCGGGATGTCATGTTGCATCATGTTGAGCGGGATGTTATTCATCTTCTTCCATTCTTATATCACATTTTCCTTTTTCTTCTTGTGTATGGCAACAGAATATACTGCATTCTTGTGCATACGTTCAGTTTTCTTACTCCTCGGTCCATATTACTTCTTGAGTATACATGTATTCATGTTTTTTTCTTTTGCAGTGCATATCTTTGTAGCTTTAATTCCTAGAGCTTAGACAATGTCATGATGCGCTTCACCATTGCATCTGTTTGCTTATATCACTGTTTGGTTACGAGCCTAAGCTGAAACTTCCTTCATTAAAAAGTTCCTTCATTAAAGCTTCCTTCACCATTGCATTTGAGTATACATGTATTTTATTCAACCAGTTGCTTCCATAACATGTTCTTCCCTGATATTCAGCTACAGAACAATGCAATACCACTACAAAATGCACATTTATTATGTAAATAGTTTACTTGATTATGTGTTATATAAATTGATTTACCTCTGTAATGTTCAACTCAATGGGCCTTGCTTGATCATCATTTGGTGATGCCTATAGCATAGATCCATTTTATGATTATATAACATTGACAATATGCCTATAATGCCAACTATCAAGCTAGGTAGTCTTTTGCTTGATTCTGAAATAAATAGTTTGAGTGCTCTAGGATCATTGTTTCAATTACAATAAAAGAGTGATACAAACTATGCACTATACATTATAGCAAGAAGAAGCAGATTTTGGTTGATTGAGGAATAGTATTATGACAGTCATACATCTGTTAGAAGTTGTGTTTGAACGTGTCTTGCTAAATAAGTGGAGATGGACCTAGTCTTGTGTTTACTTAGTTTTTTAGATCCTACCTTTATGTTATGTAATTAATTGTATCTGCCTATATATTTAGGCTTTGTTTATTGAATAATAGAATGTAGATTTTCTTGTTCTTTATCCATCTATATTCTCTAATACTAGTGTGTAACCCGTGCGTTGCACACGTTAGTTTTTAAAATGTAACATTTGCACTACTAATGATAAAAAAATTAAACCTTATTATGTATCATCCGATGATTTAAGTAAAATAATTGATTTTTAGAATATTTGTAGAGGATATAAAACTAAATAATAAATGGGTTGTATAGATCATGTTATATCGTAATGTTTATGGTAAGTTAGGAATAGAGCTGGATAGGAAAATTTGTAATGTTTTAAACATGAAGTTAGATGGTATGAGAATTAAAAAACTGCAACTGAAATTTGGAATAAATGTAAAAGTGTTGATTTTTTTTAGTATGACTATAAACTCGTCTAGGTAGAGCACAACTATACAAATGTAAATGGAACAGTTGACGTACCATACATTATGTTGCTAGATCGTCTAAACACGGCAGAACCAGTGAAAATAGTGGAAAAAGACCTACAAATCTGATATGTGTGATTGATGAAGAAAAAAAATTTCATTTTTCTAAATTTTTATATTCATTAAAATGTATAAATAAAAAATATACTTTATTGTTTTCCTTACTAATGTGTATTTTAATCCTAAAACCAATACAGTAAAATCGAATAAAAATAAATAATAATAAATGTTGATAAGTAATGTAGCACTGCATTTGTTTATGTTTATGTAGGGGTGTTACGGTTACAGAAACCGTCAATTTTATCGCCAACCGTTGTTGACGGTTAGCAAATTTTATAACTGTTACTGTAACTTCTAACCGTTACCGCAACCATTACCGTAAATTTACATTGTTATCCATAAATAATTCAAGTTCTAACATTTTTCTTAAGAGTTAGTTTGTTTATCTATGAAACAAACCATCCATGTGCATGTTGTCTATGAATAAAAACACAAATAATTTATATGTATGTTATTTCTCTAGCTTAAGTTATTAAACAAAATCCACAATCGTTACCGTCACTGTTACCATAGTAGATGGTAACCGTGTATACGGTTAGTAAGTTCCGACGGTTGAGTTATTCAACCGTAACAACCCTATGTTTATGTTCTAAAAGTTAGAAATAGTGGTACATTATTATTTATATATCTTGTTGCAACCTCTCTTAATTTTTGCATTGAAAAGAGTCGCACATTAGAGTGGGCAAGACACTAAACGCTCAGAGCAAACAGTACATATTATTCATCTTGAAATAATTCAATGTGATATAATAGCCATGACTTAACCATAGTAGGGATGATGGAAACAAAGCTAAATATGCATATGTACAACAACTGGACTAAGTTGTTTTATAGTTATAAAATCAAACATTTGTTTCGAAATACAAAGAAGAAGGTAAAACATGCATTGCATATTAAGAAATTAAAGCCAATAATATGTATACATAACATATGTCGACGTTCGTACTATCTATGAGTTTCTATATATTGCCGTTATGAATGAAATTTCAGTTTGAAATTGCCTCAGCAGCAATCTCAGTTTTAAGCCGTTAAATACATACATACATACATATATATATATATATGTGTATATATATATATATATATATATATATATATAGGCAAGCGTTCGGTTGCACCCCAAAAATGGAGCACCCCAAATGCCCCTTGATTTCCACCATCCGTTTATATTAAAGAATATGAGTGGGAAGTGAGAGAGTGAGTGGAAGGAGAGAGAAGGGGAAATACTTGGTGGAGATTGAGGGGCATTTGAGGTGCTGCACTGTTTGCGGTGCTCTCGAACCTACCTCATATATATATATACATACATACATACATACATATATATATATATATATATGTGTGTGTGTGTGTATGCGCGAACACACTGATTGGAGTCACTTGGGAGTCGTATCTAGCAGGTAAACTAATTTAAAATATATCAAAATCTTAATATTAGAAACAACAATCAAACACAGTAGTGAATAAGAAAAATCTTTTAGCGATAGTAACATGATTCATCCAGAAAATGTTCTCACATAGTATTTTGGATTGATGAAACATGAAAAGTGGTTAAAACATAATGTAAATTAGTACAGAGTAGCTTTTTGAAATGTAGTTGAATTCTAGCTGATAGCTTTATTTCATCTATATACGCAATGTTTTCCCATAACGTCAAGAGCAACCTGCTAAGTATCCAGACATAAGAGTGATTTATTTTGTCATACTTCAATTAATATAGCTAGGAAGAACATAACTAAAAAGTAAAGGATTGACTCTAAACACAGTCCCATAACATGTGACGTTACAGTATACAGAATTAAGGAAAAAAACAAATATTCATGCTTATGCCTATTTTCCTAATACTGATAGGTACAACATGAAGTTGGGTGTTCTGCTTTTTCCAGAAATACTTTGGGCGCTGAAGTGAAATTCATGCAATCAGCAGTACAGTTATCCTTTGGTTAAACCTTCACAGCTAGGTCTTTTAAAATAATGTCATGCATTTTTTGATAGGAAAATAGAAGTACATTTAATTATAGGTGAAACTGTTGTAGACATAAATTAAAATGAACGAATAAAAACTAAGAAAAAATTACATATAAATCTCATATTTTCCAATTCAAAAACTCAGTAACACAAATATACCTTGCTCCATGCAATTAGAATAACCGGTTTCTCTAAGTGCTTAATTAAACTCTAAACTGTTAATTTGATTTGATTATAGAGTTAGGTTTATATTGAAGTAAAGGATAATAGTGGGTTCTCTCCTAAGATGAACTATCTTTGTTTATACAGACTTAAGGATGAAGGCAAGAAAAAACAGGGGGCGAAGAAAAAACAACTTCTTGTGGATAAGCCAGATGATGAGATGGTCACCGCAGGTAGATACAATGATATAGATGACCTGGATTTCATGTGATCAGACTTTAGAAGTAAAATGGTAAAAAGAAACAGAAAGACAGACTTGTAGGTTGTCCTTTCAGCATTTTATGGTTCTTTAGAGTTAGCTTGCAAGTAAAGGATAACGACATTCTTTTCTGATGTGTGTATTATATAGATGCTCCTACGTTTTTGTTAAATCTAATAGCAATATGTATCAAACATACATATACATATACATATACATACATACATACATATCTTTACTAATAATCGGAATTGGTTTGGTGTCATACTTTTTTGGTGTACACGCAAACTTCCAAAAATGCCCTTTATTAAAAACAAAGACATATGATAAAAGCAATTAAATCAAGAAAGAAACGAAAAGTAATTAATTAATAGCAATGTTCCTTTAATTAGCAATAAGCGTCATTAATGACATTAATAGAGACGTAAATGAGAATAACGTTAAAATTTGAAAGCAGACAATTAAATCTAAAAGGGTAACATAAATGGAATTAAATCACGTGTATGTTTAAATACGAAAATAAATGTGCATCGTAAATGAAATTAAATCACGCGTATGTATGGACATATTTATTTCAAGAGTATGTGCATGCATATTAAGAATGCAATTTTTTTATATAAAACTAGAAATAAAAATAAATGTTTTGAATAACGGTCACATGAGCCAATCTCATAAGAGATTAACATGCGCTAAAATGTTTGGAACAGTAAAATGAATGATGCATAAATTGGGCATGACCAATAGGTGACTAATTTGAGGAAAGAACATGGACTGTAGCTAGAACATGAATCTGAGACATATGATTGGACATGTTATATTTATAACATAAAAAGGTATTGAACGTATGATTTGTGGACATGACGTAAAAAGATATATAATTGAACATAAATATAGACTGTATTGAACTCATGATTTAGGATAAAGAGAATATGGCCTAGGTATAAAGATTTACATGAAAGTAGGATATCTATTAATGTAAATAAACACCTAAGTAAGGGACCTTTGGGATATTTGACATGCATAGTAATCTATGGCTATATTTGGTATAAATTATATGGATCTTCTGTACTATGCAAGTTTAATAAAAATTTGGAACATATGATATATGGTAAAGTTATGACCATAATCCGTGCTATGTAAATTTAATACAAACATAGGGTATATGATAATATTGTGAATCAAGACTATTATTTATGCACGTGAACTTAGGCAAGATTTATAATAAGGCAAGGTACGAAACTTTAAGAAATGAGTAAATTTGTTATATTTGCCTAATTTGCTAGTTGTGTTACATTTCCTAATTTGCTAGTTCTGTTATATTGCTTAATCTGCTAAGTCTGCTAGATTTGTTCATCTGCTAAATCTGCCATTTGCTAAGTCTGTTGAAAATACTAAATCTGTTAGTTTGCTTAATCTGCTAAGTCGCCTAACCTGAGAAATCTGTTATCTGCTATATCTGTTGAGTTGGTATAATTAGTCCGCTATTGACATAATCTGAATTGGCTATAGTTATGAATAATTGACATGTATATTAGGCGTGGGTATAAATGGTAAATCATTAATTAATTGGCCGCAAAGATAAACATGGCTAACTCGAGGTTAGAATGAGTTTGCGGCGTAATTCTGCCCGGAACCACCCGACATATTCCAGTGGTCGCAAACAATAGGTCCTAATGTGAGAAGTTAGTCATAACGTGCTTGAAACCCGAGGTTAGACTCAGTTTGCGATAGAAACCTGCCCGGAACCAACCGACCTAACCAGTAGCCGCAAACTGTCAGTCTAATGTGAGAGGTGGGCATTAATATTTAATTAATGAAAATCTGAGATAATTATGATGTCTAAAACGTGTTGGGTAAGGTTAAACCAATTGGACCAATGAATCTGATGAACCCGTTTCGTGAATCCGTAGGCCCAATACAAAGTTAGATAATCTGGAACCGGTTAATCTGTAAGCCTGTTAATCCGAACATCTGACCCGTTAGTCTGAAAACCTGGTAACTTGATTGTCTGATCTATGAACTAGTTAACCTAAATTTTGTATGTCTGAAACTTCTAAACAAATTAATCTGAAATCCGTTAGTCTGGGGACACAAGGTTAGGAGGGGAATTACTTGTGTCATCTGTTGTTTGGGACCCATATTAGTCAGTAACCCTTTCTGGTATCAAAACTTTGACCCAACAGTAAGTAGGGTCCGGGCACGCTTACTGAACTAATTATAAGCGGTTCATTCTGATAATGGCGAGGGGTGTTGATGGTGCGTTCCAACCGGGTCATGTGCGTGCATGGATCCCGGTCTGCCTCTGAGGATGTAAGACGCCGTGACATCTTAAATAGGTCTGTGCCAATTGGTTGTCACTTTAGGGAGTGATACACCCTACTGTGGGGCCGACACAGGATATTTATGTATTAGGGAGCCGATCGCTTGGGGTAGGGTTTTAGGGTACACTTAGTTCTGTCTGTTTCTGTTGGTACCGTCTGTTTCTGTTCGGTGGTAACACCTGTCTGTTTCTGGGTGGTACCGTCTGTTCGGGTGGTAAAGGCCCATTACTAGTGTACACCTAATTCTACATTCTGTTTCCATAGGGATTAATCTGTTTCTGCTTCTGTCTGTTTCTGATCGGGTGGTAAAGGCCCATTACTAGTGTACACCTAATTCTACATTCTGTTTCCGTAGGGATTAATCTATTTCTGCTTCTGTTTGTTTCTGATCGGGTAGTAAAGGCCCATTATTGGCATTCTGTTTCTGTTAAATTATTCTGTACCCGTTCCTGCTTCAGTTTAGACATTAGGGTGACACCTAATTCTGTTATACTAGTATTTGTGCAGAGAAGTGTAAAGCAATAGTTTATGTCATTCTGTTCTTCTGTTATATCTGCTACACCTGTTACAGTTATCTCTCATCCAGTTTTATGTTCATGTCATATTATTATTATCTGTTCATATGCTGAACGTCACTGGACTTGCCAGACTTTTTGTCTGACCCTTGTTGTTTCGCCTCCTTTCTTCCGTTTCCCCCCAGGTTATCCAAGGAGGGAATACTTTAGCTTGATCCGGATTTCTCTTCGCTTGAAGTGCTTAAAGTATGGCTTGGCTCTGTATAGCTTCCGTTCTATGGGGATTATGATTTTAAACCATGCATTTTGAAGGCTTTTGTACAAGACTGATATTTTGTACTTGAATTCTGAGATTTGAAAGGATGTAACCATATTGATTTATGTTTCTGCTGTAATAAAGTTAAAAATTTTCAAGTACTGTTTTATCTGTCTTGTAAGTTTCTGTTCTGTTTACTAAAATGCTCCACCAAAGTTAAGGCATTCCCTTTGTGAGTGACCTTAACGGAGGTGGGGTGTTACAGAATTTGTTAGCTTTTCTAGGTGAAAATTGTGATAGATATGCTAAATAGAAACTTTGCTTCTAAATAGAATCATTGGAAGAAAGATATTTAAAAAACTAACCTATAGAAATTTAGTAAGATTATTATTTTTCTACCATGCAGACGTATTTATTTTAAAAATAAATAAATCCATTTTAACATCAAAAATTCTCTTCAAATAAGATTGTTTTATTCAAAACCGATTGCTAAAATATTGTTAGCCATCTTTAATTAATTGTGTTCCTTATATAGTTATGTTTTATAATCAAATCAATAAATGCCTTTGGCATAAACATTTTTATTTTATCATTATGTAAGCACTATCACTCGATAATTTAACACTTTTTTAAATAAAAAGAGAAGGTAATTTTTACAACATAATTTGAAGATTACTGCACTATAATGAAGAATGTATATGTCATAAGTGGTATTCTTACATTCATATAGGGCATTATATATTACATTCATGACTAATTAGTTTCAAATATTCCGTCATTTATGACGTGAGACTTGAATGGCTACATAGTTAATTACCATTACATTATTTTCCATTAACTTTATGTCATGTTTGGTTAGAAGACAATACCTAAATACTTGCTTTCATTTCTGAATTACCTGTTTGCTAAACTTTATGATAGTAAACATGCACACAAATATACTTCTCCTTATTTATATAAAAACACATATACACGCCTACTTTTTTCTTAGTTGTACTGTAAACTGGTGAAGAATATAAAGACATTCATTCGAATGAAGACTGAGAAAAATATCTACATAAACTGAGTACCTTATTGACTCAAACGAAAAATTTCATTTGTTTGGGATTTGAAATAGTATGCTATCTTACACCCACACGTCCAGGCCATTTGATTTGGCATCGTCGTTTTCTTTGTATTTCAGTCATAGGCGAAGAAGGTTAACTTGTTAGTAGTCCAATAAAGAAGTTCATAAGTTAGCTCATCAAGTAATTATAATGCATTTAAGTGAAAATATGAAAGAAAACGGTTTACTTTTAGGATGTGAGTAACAGTGACATGGGAAATGAATAAGTAAATATTGAGAACCAGTTGAAGGAAGTAGTGCAGAAATATATTTCATCAAGAGAACCTTTAATGTAAAATCAATAAATGAATGCATGTACATTAACAATTTCAATTCAAGGGATCCGTTACCAATCGAAAATATAGTAGATACATATTGGTTTTGATAAAGTAAGAGACCTGGACTTGCATGAATTATATTTGCAGGATAACAGGCTTTGAATTTTTTAAGAATGAACATCCAGTGGTTACCTTTATCTTTATTTGACAAAGTAAAAGATGTAGGAGAAAAATATCTAGGAATAAAAAGGTGTGGTATGACAGTTCATTAAGTACGCCTATCACAAATTATTTTGGAACACTAACAGCTATTCCTTTAGATGCCTATTGGTCGTGTAAGTGCTACCACCCTTGTTGTTTAGTACGGAATTTCTAGCATGCCTATATGATTATTTGCTAACTTTTACAGTTGAGTTTGAAATTGAATAGTCACATATGTTATAACTGTGTAATATTTTTGCTTACAGGATTTTGATCCCACAATCAGAACTGTTTATATCCTACATTTAAAGATGCTTCTTACCTTCTCAAAACACCAACTCTTGGAAAATATCAGATAGTGAGGTCTGATCCTCCCAAAATCACATGGCTTTAACCACAACTTGATGTTTATTTTATTCTTTTAACGAACATAATTTGCAACAATTCAAATTTGAAATCATCATCTCCACTGCTTTTCTTCAAAGCTCTGAATTCACAAAAGAAAAAAGAAACAATTCAAAATGACAATAATCCTAAATATATGATGGATCATAAGGAAAATACATTAATGACTTTGTTTGTGCCATCTTATCCTGAATCCCATTTGGAGAAATAATCCAAGTACAATGGCCAAATCCTGCCATGCTTGTTAATATAAAAAGCTCTTAAATACCAATTAGAAGTTCTTTAATATTCATGATGTCTCTGTAAAGTCTCATCTTTATAATGGAGGAGAAAACAATACCGAATGAGCAAGTTGGACTCGTCTTCTACTCATCTTCAAAATAAGCAATCAGATAATTCTGCTGCAACATAAAAAAATTCCAGAATGCAATCAGTAAATATCAATCAACTAATGAGGTTGGTAAAAATGATGGTAAAATATATTGTCAAATGCAAGGAGTCAAATTTCAAAGTACAAATTCATATTATAATCCACCAAACATATGGAGGTGCTACAAATTTTATAGGCGCATGAAACTACAAATTTGAATTTCTCCCATTTTCGTGATAGAAGGTGATCTACTGTAAATGTGTATTTCAAGCATTCTACAATAAAACTCAATTTATAAATGAATAAGAATATATTTTTATATAACTGGGCATGATTTTGAGAAGTAATAACATTATGATTCTTCTGAACATTATTATCCTTGCCACAAAGATATGCTAATTAATCACAAAGATAAAAGGGATATCCATTAAATTTGATTCGTTTTGGAGAAATGCACCACAATTTGTTCTGCTGTCCAGTTCAACAAAATAGGTTTTCCATGTATTAAAAATTAGACAGGGGCAAAAAATGAACAAATTTATAAAACTATAAGGATTTGTCGCATTGAATAAGTGGAAATGTGCAGGAATGTGAAGTGACTGATTCGTCATTCACAAAATTTATCATTTCTTATAATTTTGAGTTCATACCAGTTACTTGTATTACTTCCAACTCTTATTATTTGGACTTAAAAGGCGTCCAAATGCTGAAGCCATCCCTTTCTTTCATGTTAAAGCACACCATTTAAATTGTAGAAAAAAAATAAAAAAAATAAGGAGAAGGATAAAAAGAAGATCAAAAACATCAAAAAATTAAAGTCTTCAACGGTGTATAATTGACTCCAATCCACGGTGAGGAACACAAAATCAAAACAGTAGGTTTGAAAAGAAGCAAGCAGATATGTTAGCTGGAAGATGCCTATCAAATTCGAAAATGTTAAAAAAGCTCGATTTTATAGAAATTCGTACCATAGTTTGATCTCTATGTTAGTGTTTGTAGCGGAGATTAAATCGTCTTCAAAGGACAACCCATCGGCAGTGCTAGATCCAATTGTTATAGATTTAGATGAAAACTACAATTGTCGCTTTGACAGGATTGGAATCAAGTTAATAATTAGGGGAAATCAATTGCTAGGGTTTGGACAAAAATGAGAGTAAAAGGGGAGAAGTGTAACACCCCACCTCCGCTAGGGTCACTCTTTCGGGGGCACTAGCTTCTGGGGGGCGTTAGAACTGGGTAAGCATGCATAATGATATATCAAGGCAGAACAAGAACATAAATATATGTAAAACAGAGTAAGTAAGAATAAAACAGCGGAATATCTCAAACCATCTCAAAACAAGTCTAGTACATCATAAAGTCAACTGCCAAAATAAACATGTCTAGTACATCATAAACAGAAATACTGAAATACATAGTGCTATCCCCAAAATAAAGATGATAAACCATAGCGAGCTCAATGTCCAGGCATACATGAGCTATCCAGCAAACAAGCAAGCGATCCAAGCTAAGCACCACTGTTCCCTCCCTGAGAACCTGGGGGGGGGGGGGGGGAACGGAAGAAAAGAAGCGAAAGAAAACAGGTCAGTCAAAAAGACTGGTAAGCCCTACTACGATCAGTCTATAAACTAGTAAAGTTAACATCATGATGGAAACTGAGATGAACATACTGGCAATAGATAAAGGTGTCATCACATAAAGAAGATTAAGCTTTGCACCACAGTGTACTAGCAAACTAGCATAACCGGTATTGATCCCTCAGCCCAAACTTTGGCCCAATAGCATGAGGTGACCTTAATACAAGGTACAGCCCAACGGTCTAGTCGATCGGCTCCCTATAAACCTAACACGTCAAGTGTTGGTGTCCATACGGCCTACATATTGTTGTAGTCAGACTGTGCTGGGTCCACCTTTGGGTGTATCAAGCCCTCGGGTGTCAACCCCAGACACCTAAGCAATAATGCACAGTCTAAACCTACTGGTACCCGTGCCTCGAGTTTGTCCAACACCGAACTACGTGCACGTCCGTAGCCCGCCTGGACCCGCACCGCTGTACCACTCAGCCGTCGCTTTGGTCGCTTACATCAGTCCAGTAATCGTGCCCCGCCCTAGCCTAGCCTCTAGGGTTGTGAATGATACCAAACTGGGATTACTGCTGGAACAGACCACGTTGCTAGGGTTTTCTAAGAGGGTTAAGTGTGGTTTAACCCCTCACTACTCATGGATTAAATTAGTTAAGTGTAACCAACAGTTCACCACTAAACCCCATTTAATCCCTCGCATCCCCAAAATTGGTTAAGTATTAGTGGGCCATGACTTAACCCTAATCATGAGGCATTAATTTAATTGTACCTTAACCTCTCACATTAGACTTTGTTGTGGTTACTAGTTAAGCCGGGCGGGTCCGGGTAGCTTTACACCACAACTTGGTCTAACCTCGGGTCCAAGGTACACGTGACCAACTTCTCACATTGGGTCCTATTGTTTGTAGCAACTAGTTAAGCCGGTCGGTTCCGGGTAGGTTTACGCTACAAACTCAACCCAACCTCGAGTTGGCCACACATGTTTTCTAAGTGTCATGTCCACTTTATTTTCAAACCATAATTACAAGTTTAACAAATACTTGGGTAGACCTAACTTAATAGGTAAATTCCCAAGGGGTAGACCTAACTCAATAGGTAAATTCCCAATCTTATATTTTCATGTATTTTAAGTTTTTCCCCAAACCCCCCCCCCCCCAACGTCATTCTATCGCTTACATATTCGTCATAACGCATAAAGGATAGAAAGAGGGAACTTGGCACAACATACATGATAAATCTTACATATCATAATAAACATGCATAACATGTTGGACTTGCATAACTTAGCATAGTGAACTTGCATAAACATGCATAACTTGTTAAACTTGCAAATCATGGCATAGTGAACTTGCATAAACATGCATAACTTGTTAAACTTGCAAATCATGGCATAGTGAACTTTCATAAACATGCATAACTTGTTAAACTTGCAAATCATGGCATAGTGAACTTGCATAAACATGCATAACTTGTTAAACTTGCAAATCATGGCATAGTGAACTTGCATAAACATGCATAACTCATCAAACATGTGTAACATGGCATATTGAACTCGCATAAGCATGCATAACCTATTAAACATGCATAACATAGCATAGTGAACTCGCATAAGCATGCATAACTTATTAAACATGCATAAATCCCAACTTTCATCACATATTAACTTTAGAGTTTCTAAAATGAAGGTAAGAGGGCTTACAAATATTATGAAGACACAAATCTACTAATAAAGATTGAGAAGCCCTTTAATGCAAGCATATAAAAACCCAAAACAAAGCTCCAATTAACAAAAATCCCAAAAACTCTAGCTTAGCAAATAAAGCTTGCAACTTGATGATGTATGCAAGCTAATGATCATTCATACAACTTAGAAAAGCTTGTATGAACATCAAAACCTTCATAGAAATGATTTTTGAAGAGGGTGGAGGCTAGGGTTTTTAGGTGGAGGCCATTTGAGAATTCAATTTGACATAGTTTGGTTGCTAGATTGAATAATGAGGTTTTAGGATAGGATTAGGGGCTTATTTATAGAAGATTAGAGTGTTTTTAGCCCTAGGATTAACCCTAGGTTAGTTTAGGTCCGTCAGATTTAGGAATTCTCTAGAACCAAGCCACAAGACCAGACCAAAACTGTAACGACCCGCATTCTGCGCATCATAGGATCGTAGGATATTTATTTCTTTCACATACGAAGTCGTATGGTCATGTAACTTTGGGAGACGACTATTGGGGTCATTTCCCATGTTCATGATTTTTCCCGATTTTTAAATGACCATTTTACCCCTAGTTATCACTGTTTTGGCCATAACTTTTGACTGGAAAGGAATTTTGACCTGAAACCACTTCCATTGGCTCCGGATGATGGTTTCTCTTTCCGTAGAGTGGTCACATTAGCCAAACGGACTCACCGTTTGGGAGATATGGCTGAAACAAGTTTCAGATGGTGAAAAACGGCTTAATTGGGCTTAAGCGGGTGATTAGCAGCTAGGCCCAAGGGGAATTTCGGGTTTAGAGGTTTAGGAGGTCTGATTAGGGTTAGGTTATCACTTTCATTTCAGTTTTGAGCCGCCACAAACCCCCTTGAGACCTTAGTAATGGCTTCCTACATCTAAAACACCCAAAATCACTCTCTAATTGAAGATTAGGCTTAGCAACACCAAATTAAGGAGAAAAAGCACCAAAGCAAGGTTGGAGCTGCTGTTAGACATCAGTATTCGCCCCAAATCAGAGGAGTTTCAGTTCTGAGAATTTCATTTGTGGCCAAGGTGAGTGATAGTATCATTTTGACACTAATTACAGTTAATTAAGGGTAATTAGTGAAGATTAGCGAATTTATACGTAAATAAATTCTGGAAAAATTCTTAAAATTCTAAAATAATGTTTTAAGGCTCTGTTAAAAATTTGGATTAATTTCGATGTGTTTTGCTAATCATATGCTTAAACATGATTAAGAGGGATTATAGGCAAATGTGAGGTTTTAGCCACTTTTGATTCATTTTGATTCATTTAAATTGTTGTTTGTTGTTTGTGGTTGCTATTACATGTTGCTATGACTCTATGGTATGTTTCATGAATGATTAGAATAGTTAAATTGCTCGAAAACGTCGTCGAATGGCGTAAAAAGCTCGCTGGAAAGTTGCAGAAGTGTGCAGGTTCCGAACCGGTTCGGATCGGAGAAAAGGGGTCGGATCGGACTAGGGAACCGACCAAGGGAATTCGAACTGGATGAGGACTTGCCACTGGAAGAAGTTTGGCAGGAAGGAAGGCCATTGCTTAGAGTTGGAGTGGACAAGGGGGATCGGATCGGAACTAGGGAGCGGATCGGATCGAAACTAGAGAGTGGATCAGACTGGAGAGGATTGGATCGGAGTACGCTAAGGGGGCGGAGCGGATCGGCAATTGGGGAAGGACAGGATCGGGCATGAGAACTCAGAAGGGAGCAACCACCGAACTCAAACAGAGACAACCGACCCGAAGTGGAGTACCGACCCGAACCGATGAAGAAGATGACTACCGACCCGAACCGATGAAGAAGATGACTACCGACCCGAACCGATGATGGTGATGACTACCGAACCGAACAGAATTCTAGGACTGTTAATGCGCGACAACTCTTCTGAAGACCCACTCCAATTCGACCAAACCCGAGATGCAAAGGAAGTCCAAATGAGAAGTTAGAGCATAAGATTCAGATGGGAATCAATGAGTTCACTTCATGATTGGGCTTTGCTGCGGGACGCGTGCTAAGGAGTTATCGACACCTATAGCTTTGGACCACTATGGTAGGAGGTACGAAGGCGGATTCAGGGCCATTATGGCATTGGTAGAACCAAGGGCTATGACCAATGAAGTGGGTCATTGAAATGTTTGGTCATGACTCCAAGTGTTTGGCTTGGTCACAGCAGGGTTTCTATAAGTCGGGATTCGTCGTTGCCTCAGTTTGTCTAGTGTTCCAAAGTGGTAGATGTCGTACGCTTTACGCACTGAGTGAGAGATGTGAGGATGGTTGCTATGGATGATTTGTTTGCTATCATTGTGACATGCACACCCCACCCCCGTATTCTTTCACTATTTATTATGGCACCTTGGGGTATTGTACGGTATGTGGTACTAACTCTTTGGTTGCAGGTCCAGGTTCAGGTATGGTCTAGTATACCTGTTATTACTCTGTTTAGATGCTTATCGCTCATACCAGGCTTTATGTCTGACCCAGAGTTTTATGTCTCTTCTTATTACTCTGGGTGCTCACACGAGCAGACTAGAGACAGGTTAGCTGGTGATGCACGGGTAGATGATCCGGAGACGAGCAGGAGGCTTCCACGTAATATACATATATAGTATTCTCCCTGTATTGTTGAAGATCACTGCTTGGGCATTGTTGGTGTATCTTCTACCTCAGCTTTCTTTTGTTTAGAGACAGTAAATTTGGGAAATTGTAATAAGCTGTATTTGGATTTCCGCTGCTTTGAGATTGGTGTTGGTTTTAGTTATCAGCTTATGCACTGTCTCGCCTGTTTTATGTCAAGTATGTTATTATTATATTTTATTCCATGCGCTGTGAGACATTCTACAGGTTCTTTGATTAGTTCGTTCCCTTCTTTCTTTTCTTCTGACGACCGTCTTGTGCTAGTCGGGCATGTGTACAGCGCACTTTTGGAGGAAATGCAGGCTGGTACGAGGCGGGCCGTCACACTTGGTATCAGAGCTCTAGGTTGCGTAGTTAATCTAGGGAAGTTATCAGGGAGAGATAATATACGTATACGAGAGAGCGTATTTGTGATTACTTTGGTTTTTAAAAGCTATATATATATACTATTAGTAGTATAAGGATGAAGTCGTACTGCACTAGCACCACTATGGAGTCGTTAATCGTTTCCTTTTTCAGATTGACGATGAGCCGAGATACTAGAGGTGCTGGTAGGGGAGCCAATAATGGGAATGCTGCTGACATGAGGGCGATGTTTACAGACCTCATGAGAGAGATGCTTAGGGATGTTCAGAGGGCAGCTCCCAATGGCGGAAATGGTGGTGGTCCAATAGTGCAGGCGCCGAGGGTCGACTTCGCCAAGCTGAATAAGGATTATACTAGCCTTGGTGGGAAGCCGTTCCACGGAACGGAGTCGGCCACGGATGTTCAGGATTGGTTGGATAGTTGTGAACGTATCTTCGAGGATTTGGGTATCGAGGATGCGATGAAGAGAAAGCTAGCGTCCCGTCAGCTGCAAGGGCGGGCAATGAATTGGTGGAATGCTATAAAGGCAGCTACTCCCGAAGACCAGATTACTTGGGAGCAGTTTAAGGCTCGCTTTAGCGAGAATTTCATTCCAGCTGCTCAGAAGTCAATGCTGTTTAAGAAGTTCTTGGAGCTCAAGCAGAATGGCAGAGCTGTCTCGGAGTATATTGCTGAGTTTGACACTTTGTCAAAGTATGGATTATCTCTTATTGATACTGCCGAGAAAAAGAATGAGAAATTCATAACTGGTTTGGATCAGTACTTAGGGGAAAAGCTTATTAACCACATTGATGAGACGTTTGAGTCGATCGTGGGGAAAGCATTAAGATCGGAAAGTCTCTACCCTAAGCCGAAGACTGAAGTTGTATCCGCAGATGAGCCAAAGCCACAAGCAAGTGGTGGAGGCAAAGGTGGTTCCCAGAATAAGAGAAAGCAGAATCAGGCTAAGGATGGCCAGAAGAAAAAGAATAAGCAAGATGTGGAGTGCTTCAGCTGTGGAAAGAAGGGCCATTATGCTAGTAATTGTCGGGCCAAGCCAGCGGATAGGAAGTGCTTCAATTGTGGCCAATTGGGACATCACAAGGACAAGTGTCCACAGCCCCCTAAAGAAAAGCAAATGGTGAAAGCATATGCTCTTAATGCTATTCCTTCTTCGTCGAATGCCCCAACAGCGGCGGAGAAGGGAAAGAATGTCGTCATTCAAGGTATGCTTTCTGTTTACGATGTTCCTGTTAGAGTTTTGTTTGATACCGGAGCTTCCAGTTCTTTCATATCTAGTGACCTGGTAGATAGGTTGGGATTGGAGCCCGAGATTGTCGATAGACCTTTAGTAGTGACGAACCCGATTGGTGGTTCGACTAGCCTTAGCATGATTTGTCGCAATGTGGTCTTATCGAGTCATGGATGCATGTTTGTTTGTGATTGCTTTGTTTTGGGCTTTACTGGGTTTGGCATTATTTTGGGAGTAGATTGGCTCCAAAGATACGGGGTGGTGGTAGACTGTGAGGGCTTGTTGGTGACAGCTAGAGCGGATGACGGGCGGAGGATAGTGTTTGGTGGTCTACCCAGTAAGGGGGTATTGGCTAGTTTTCTAAACTCCCTCGACATTCCGCATAGTGAGTTGTCAGGTTTGCCCGTGGTTGGCCAGTATCCGGATGTTTTCAAAGAAGTGACCGGACTTCCACCACACCGAGAGATTGAGTTTCGCATTGATTTGGTAAAAGATGCCAGGCCTATAGTGATGCCACTTCGTCGTATGGCACCAAGAGAGCAGCGGGAGCTCGAGGTGCAAGTCAGCGATCTTTTGAAGAAGGGATTTATCAGAAGGAGCGTTTCTGAATGGGGAGCACCAGTTGTGTTTGCTACCAAGGCGGATGGTTCCCTTCGTTTGTGTGTAGACTACCGCGAATTGAATAAAGTGACGAGGAAGAACAAGTATCCTCTACCGCGGATAGATGATTTGTTCGATCAGTTGAGTGGCGCGAGAGTATTTTCTCAGTTGGATCTCGCGACAGGTTTTCATCAGCTTAGAGTGGAAGCTGAGAGTATAGCTAAAACGGCATTTCGGACGCCGTCTGGGTTTTATGAGTGGTTGGTCATGCCATTCGGGCTGACCAATGCCCCAGCATATTTTGTGGATCTTATGAATAGGGTATTCAGAGATCAGCTGAATAAGTCTGTCCTTGTGTTCGTTGATGATATTTTGGTCTATTCGAGGACAGAGGAGGAACACAAGGAACATTTAAGAGTAGCGATGGAGGTGTTGAGAAAACACCAATTGAAAGCAAAGTTTTCTAAGTGTCACTTCTGGAAGAGGGAAGTAAGGTTCTTGGGCCATGTTGTATCAGAGGATGGTATTGCCGTGGACCCAGCGAAGGTGGCTACGGTACAAGATTGGCCTACGCCCAAGAATACAACTGATGTAAGAAGTTTCTTGGGGTTAGCGGGATATTATCGTAAGTTTATCCAAGGTTTCTCCAAGATAGCAGCACCATTGACCCAGTTGACCAAGAAGAATCAAGCTTTTGTCTGGGATGAAAGGTGCGAGAATGCATTCAAAAGTCTAAAGGACAAGTTGACAAGCGCACCAGTGTTAGTCATTCCTAAGGGGGATGAAGAGATGACGGTATACACGGATGCCTGTGGTACCGGACTGGGTGCTGTATTGATGCAAGGCGGTAGGGTTGTAGCTTATGCAAGTCGGCAATTGAAACCGCACGAGAGAAGATACCCTACCCATGATTTAGAATTGGCAGCGATCGTGTTCGCGTTAAAGATGTGGAGACACTATCTCTTGGGAGAAAGATTTGAGCTGTTTACAGATCATAAGTCGTTAAAATATCTATTCTCCCAGAAGGATTTAAATCTCCGTCAGCAGAGGTGGTTAGAGTTCTTAGCTTCCTATGATTTTGACATCGCATACACACCAGGAAAGGGAAATGCGGTGGCTGATGCATTGAGTAGAAGACATGCCAGCTTAGGGGCTATGTTCCTCGAATGGAAGCAACTGGAGTTTATCGCGGGGTTTGATTTCAGACCAAAGTGCGAATTGGATCCAGAAATGTTAGCGAGTTTGACGATCAGACCCACTTTGATTGAGCGGATCGGCTCTAGTCAGAGGGACGATCCTAACCTATTGGAAATCATCTCCAAGTTAGAGATGGGTATCGATGAGGAGATGAACAAGTATGGGCTTGATCGAGAAAGATGGCTTAGAAAGAATGGAAAGCTTGTTGTACCCAACGTAAATGGATTGAGGGATGAAGTGCTTAGAGAATGTCATCACTCAAAGTTAACTATACACCCCGGTGGTAATAAGATGTATCGAGATATGAAGCAGACTTACTACTGGGAAGGGATGAAAAGAGACGTTGGGAAGTTTATATCCAAATGCATGAATTGCCAGTTAGTTAAAGCCGAGCAAAAGAAGCCTAGTGGATTGCTACAGCCTTTAGAAATTCCCGAATGGAAATGGGAGCAAGTCTCGATGGATTTCATCGATGGTTTACCAAGGACTAGATCGGGATATGATAGCATTTGGGTAATTGTGGATCGATTGACTAAGAGCGCAAGATTTATACCAGTCAAATCGACCAGAACGGCAGCTAAGTTAGCAGAATCATATATGAAGTGGGTAGTGAGATTTCATGGAATACCTAAAGGCATTGTGAGCGACCGAGACCCGTTGTTCACTAGTGGGTTTTGGAAGAGCTTACAAGAGGCTCTAGGGTCAGAGTTACATCTCAGTACCGCATATCATCCTCAGACCGACGGTCAGACGGAGAGGGTGAATCGTATCTTGGAAGATCTCTTGAGAGCGTGCATATTGGATTTTGGTGGATCATGGGATGACCATTTGCATCTAGTAGAGTTTGCATATAATAATAGCTACCAATCCAGTATCGGTATGGCTCCGTTTGAAGCTTTGTACGGAAGGCCGTGTAACTCACCATCATGTTGGATAGAGACTGGCGAGAAGTTTATGCTTGGACCAGATGTGGTGAGGGAAACTTCAGATAAAATCAAGATCATTCAGCAACGAATGAAGGCAGCCCAAGATAGGCAGAAGAGTTATGCTGATAAGAGGCGAAGAGACTTAAAATTCTCCGTTGGTGACTTGGTGTTTGTCAAGATTTCCCCGTTGAAGAGCGTAATACGATTTGGCAGGAGAGGCAAGTTGGCACCAAGATTTGTTGGCCCATTCCCTGTTCTTGAACTAGTCGGGAATTTGGCATATAGAATTGACTTACCAGAGAAGATGGCAGGAGTTCATAACGTATTTCATGTTTCCCAACTAAGGAAGTTCGTTCACGACTCAGATATGACTATTTCACCTGATCAGTTAGAGGACTTCGAAGTAGAACCCAAGGCGGTTGGGAACCGCAAGCCGGCCCGTATTGTCGAGTACGACATGAAGCAACTTCGAAGGAAGGCGGTGAAGCTAGTCAAGGTACAGTGGAGCGAGGACGAGAGTGATTGTACTTGGGAAACAGAGGAGGACGTAAGGAAGAAGTATCCAGAACTCTTTGTCTGGTAAGATTTTGACTTCGATTTAGTTTTTCCGCATGCTAGGATAGGCTTGTTTGCTTGTTTTGCATATTTGATTGTTGTATGTGGTTGCTAGGCATGCGGGATCCTTTGTATGTTTTGGGTTAAGGAATTTCGGGGACGAAATTTCTTAAGGGGGGAAGAGTGTAACGACCCGCATTCTGCGCATCATAGGATCGTAGGATATTTATTTCTTTCACATACGAAGTCGTATGGTCATGTAACTTTGGGAGACGACTATTGGGGTCATTTCCCATGTTCATGATTTTTCCCGATTTTTAAATGACCATTTTACCCCTAGTTATCACTGTTTTGGCCATAACTTTTGACTGGAAAGGAATTTTGACCTGAAACCACTTCCATTGGCTCCGGATGATGGTTTCTCTTTCCGTAGAGTGGTCACATTAGCCAAACGGACTCACCGTTTGGGAGATATGGCTGAAACAAGTTTCAGATGGTGAAAAACGGCTTAATTGGGCTTAAGCGGGTGATTAGCAGCTAGGCCCAAGGGGAATTTCGGGTTTAGAGGTTTAGGAGGTCTGATTAGGGTTAGGTTATCACTTTCATTTCAGTTTTGAGCCGCCACAAACCCCCTTGAGACCTTAGTAATGGCTTCCTACATCTAAAACACCCAAAATCACTCTCTAATTGAAGATTAGGCTTAGCAACACCAAATTAAGGAGAAAAAGCACCAAAGCAAGGTTGGAGCTGCTGTTAGACATCAGTATTCGCCCCAAATCAGAGGAGTTTCAGTTCTGAGAATTTCATTTGTGGCCAAGGTGAGTGATAGTATCATTTTGACACTAATTACAGTTAATTAAGGGTAATTAGTGAAGATTAGCGAATTTATACGTAAATAAATTCTGGAAAAATTCTTAAAATTCTAAAATAATGTTTTAAGGCTCTGTTAAAAATTTGGATTAATTTCGATGTGTTTTGCTAATCATATGCTTAAACATGATTAAGAGGGATTATAGGCAAATGTGAGGTTTTAGCCACTTTTGATTCATTTTGATTCATTTAAATTGTTGTTTGTTGTTTGTGGTTGCTATTACATGTTGCTATGACTCTATGGTATGTTTCATGAATGATTAGAATAGTTAAATTGCTCGAAAACGTCGTCGAATGGCGTAAAAAGCTCGCTGGAAAGTTGCAGAAGTGTGCAGGTTCCGAACCGGTTCGGATCGGAGAAAAGGGGTCGGATCGGACTAGGGAACCGACCAAGGGAATTCGAACTGGATGAGGACTTGCCACTGGAAGAAGTTTGGCAGGAAGGAAGGCCATTGCTTAGAGTTGGAGTGGACAAGGGGGATCGGATCGGAACTAGGGAGCGGATCGGATCGAAACTAGAGAGTGGATCGGACTGGAGAGGATTGGATCGGAGTACGCTAAGGGGGCGGAGCGGATCGGCAATTGGGGAAGGACAGGATCGGGCATGAGAACTCAGAAGGGAGCAACCACCGAACTCAAACAGAGACAACCGACCCGAAGTGGAGTACCGACCCGAACCGATGAAGAAGATGACTACCGACCCGAACCGATGAAGAAGATGACTACCGACCCGAACCGATGATGGTGATGACTACCGAACCGAACAGAATTCTAGGACTGTTAATGCGCGACAACTCTTCTGAAGACCCACTCCAATTCGACCAAACCCGAGATGCAAAGGAAGTCCAAACGAGAAGTTAGAGCATAAGATTCAGATGGGAATCAATGAGTTCACTTCATGATTGGGCTTTGCTGCGGGACGCGTGCTAAGGAGTTATCGACACCTATAGCTTTGGACCACTATGGTAGGAGGTACGAAGGCGGATTCAGGGCCATTATGGCATTGGTAGAACCAAGGGCTATGACCAATGAAGTGGGTCATTGAAATGTTTGGTCATGACTCCAAGTGTTTGGCTTGGTCACAGCAGGGTTTCTATAAGTCGGGATTCGTCGTTGCCTCAGTTTGTCTAGTGTTCCAAAGTGGTAGATGTCGTACGCTTTACGCACTGAGTGAGAGATGTGAGGATGGTTGCTATGGATGATTTGTTTGCTATCATTGTGACATGCACACCCCACCCCCGTATTCTTTCACTATTTATTATGGCACCTTGGGGTATTGTACGGTATGTGGTACTAACTCTTTGGTTGCAGGTCCAGGTTCAGGTATGGTCTAGTATACCTGTTATTACTCTGTTTAGATGCTTATCGCTCATACCAGGCTTTATGTCTGACCCAGAGTTTTATGTCTCTTCTTATTACTCTGGGTGCTCACACGAGCAGACTAGAGACAGGTTAGCTGGTGATGCACGGGTAGATGATCCGGAGACGAGCAGGAGGCTTCCACGTAATATACATATATAGTATTCTCCCTGTATTGTTGAAGATCACTGCTTGGGCATTGTTGGTGTATCTTCTACCTCAGCTTTCTTTTGTTTAGAGACAGTAAATTTGGGAAATTGTAATAAGCTGTATTTGGATTTCCGCTGCTTTGAGATTGGTGTTGGTTTTAGTTATCAGCTTATGCACTGTCTCGCCTGTTTTATGTCAAGTATGTTATTATTATATTTTATTCCATGCGCTGTGAGACATTCTACAGGTTCTTTGATTAGTTCGTTCCCTTCTTTCTTTTCTTCTGACGACCGTCTTGTGCTAGTCGGGCATGTGTACAGCGCACTTTTGGAGGAAATGCAGGCTGGTACGAGGCGGGCCGTCACAAAAACCCAAAATGGTGCGCCAGGCAAAACTGCCCGACCACCCCGTGTTGACAGGGCTGTCGACAGGGCTGTCGACACCCTAGGGACCCTGTCGACATGGGGGTCCTGGCGGGAGTTTTCCCGCCTGACGCCAGTTAGCCCTAATCCTTGTTTTTAATTTAAAATTTAAATCTGTTTTTAACATAGAAATTTCCAAAATCTTCAATGGGCCTTAACTGGGTCATACGGACTCCGATTTTCGAAAACTCGGACTTTATTTCGCGTATTTTTCCGAGACGAACGCAATGGCATATCCCGTTTCCCTTGATTCAGATTTTAGAATTAAATTCTGCCTCGATTTATGTTATAACAGGTTATTGAAAATACGGGTTGTTACATTCTCCCCTCCTTAAAGGATTTCGTCCCCGAAATCTTCAAGTCAGGAAGAACGCATCCTATCATCCAATCATCCATCTACTCAAAGCATCATCCACGAGCAATCATTGTCCTTAAAAGATTCTAAATGCTGTATGAACATATGCAAAAGTGTGTGTATATGTACTTATCTAATGCAAAGATCAATGCAAAATATGTTAGTGAAATGTATCCATATGTATGCAAATCCCTAACATAATGTATAATATCTACATGTGTGCTCAATCATACATCCCTATGCAACATCCATGTGATGGCATACAAGTTTCATCCATGAATAAGCATAAACACTCATGCACATGCAATATGAGGAGTGTGTGAGCCGATCTAGTGCCTAATGTGTATCATGCATCCACAAGTAACCACTTGCAAACACTTGCAACCACTTGCAACCATCAAACATAACATGCCTCAAACACATGTTTCATCCAAAGGGTTTCTACCTAAGGTTCTCATGACAAGATTAGCTCGATAACTAAATAAACATGGATAGCAAAGAGAAAGATATGCTAACAAAGGAAAGAGATTGAGAGTGTACCCTCAAAAAGGAATGGATAAAGCCCACGCATCTTCTCCTCGGTTTCCCAAGTTGCGTCTTTTTCGGCTTCACCCCATTGAACCTTCACCAGCTTGACCTCTCGATTCCTTAGCTTCTTGGTCTCCGTCCCCAAGATACGAATCGGTGCTTTCCTCAAAGTTGTCTCTTTCTCTACTTCCACGTCCTCAAGAATGCTAGGTTCAACCACCTCAGCGGACTCATGTAGGCACTTTCGGAGATGCGAGACATGAAAGACATTATGCACTCCGGACAGCTTCTCGGGTAATTGCACTTTATAAGTCATCTTCCCAATTCTCTCTATGATAGGGAAGGGTCCAACAAATCTCGGTGCTAACTTCCCAACAGCACCAAATTGGACCACGTTCCGCAAAGGAGAAACCTTTACGAAAACCATTTCCCCAACATCAAACTCCAAATCGGATCTTCGCTTATCAACATAGGATTTCTGTCGGTCTTGGGCCGCCTTCATCCGTCTTCTAATCAACTCGACCTTCTCGGATGTATCTCTAATCATGTCGGGTCCAAGTATAAGCTTATCTGTAGTCTCCCACCAACATGTAGGTGACTTGCACGGCCTCCCATATAAAGTTTCAAATGGTGCCATCCCTATGCTCGCCTGATAACTGTTATTATATGCAAACTCAACAAGAGGAAGATGGTCTTCCCAAGCACCACCAAAATCCAGAATGCAAAGCCTCAACAAGTCCTCAAGTACCCTATTCACCCTTTCTGTTTGGCCGTCTGTTTGTGGGTGATAGGCCGTACTCAGGTTCAACCTCGTGCCCATAGCTTCCTGCAAACTGTTCCAGAACTGACTAGTAAAGATGGGGTCTCGGTCACTGACTATGCTGGAAGGGACTCCATGTAGTCGTACTATCTCACGAAGATATACTGATGCTAGTCCAGATGCGGTCCTTTTGCTCTTCACCGGAATGAAATGAGCACTCTTCGTAAGCCTATCTACAATGACCCATATGCTCGTATTCCCTTTCCTTGACCTTGGAAGCCCATCAATAAAGTCCATAGAAATACTCTCCCACTTCCATAGCGGGACCTCTAGAGGATGCAATAGCCCACCGGGCTTCTTTGACTCGGCTTTTACTCTCTGACAAACAAAACATCTGGAGACAAACTCTGCCACATCTTTCTTCATTCCAGGCCAGAAGAAAATGCGCTTCATATCATTATACATCTTATCACCGCCTGGATGTATAGTCAACTTGGAGCGATGTGCTTCCTCAAGAACTTTCCTCACCAAGTCTTCCACCATCGGAACACAAAGCCTTCCGTCTCTCCTCAGCCAACCCTTATCATCTATAGAATATCGAGCAAGGTGACTAGATGTCTCCCCTCGAATCAGCTTATCCATGATCTCAATTATCTGAGGGTCTTCCTTCTGCGAAGCCCCAACTTGATCCAGAAGGGTAGGCCTGAGCTCAAGAGATGCTAAAGAACCGGTCATCGACTCGACCGCCAAAGAGAAATCAAAGGTTGCTAAGAACTCTAAATTCTTCATCTCAACAAATAGAGGACTTAGTGTCAACCTTTTTCTACTTAACGCATCCGCTACAACATTCCCCTTGCCAGGGGTATAGGCTATATCAAAATCATAGGACGCCAAGAATTCCATCCATCTCTGCTGCCTCAAGTTCAGATCCTTCTGCGAAAAGAGGTACTTCAAAGACTTATGATCAGTATACAGCTCAAATCTCTCTCCCAGAAGATAATGACGCCAAGCCTTGAGTGCATATACTATCGCTGCCAGCTCTAGATCATGAGTGGGATAATTCTTCTCATGCACCTTAAGTTGCCTCCCACCAAAACATATAACTCTACCCTCTTGCATCAGAACGGCGCCCAATCCCGTGCCACAAGCATCAGTGTACACGGTAAATATCTTACCACCATCGGGTAAAGCTAGAACTGGTGCTGAGGTAAGGGCTCTCTTGAGTCTTTGAAAAGCAAGCTCACAGTCCATATCCCAAGCAAAAACTAAGTTCTTCTTCGTCAACTTAGTAAGAGGAGCGGATATCTTCGCGAAGTCCTTGATGAACTTCCGGTAGAAACCCGCAAGACCCAGAAAACTTCTCACCTCGGTTGCATTCCTTGGAGTCTTCCAATCCTGAACTGCAACCACCTTAGCGGGATCCACCGCTAAGCCTTGCTTGGATACGATATGCCCAAGGAATCTAACTTCCCTTCTCCAAAAGTGACACTTGGAGAACTTGGCCTTTAACTGATGCACTCTAAGTGTATCCATCACCTCTACAAGATGCCTCGCGTGCTCTTCTTCATCCTTGGAGAAGACCAGAATATCATCCACAAAGACCACGACAAACTTGTTTAAGAACTCTCGAAACACCCTACTCATCAAGTCCACGAAATACGCGGGTGCATTCGTCAAACCGAACGGCATAACAAGCCATTCAAAGAATCCATCTGGAGTTCTGAATGCAGTCTTGTCTATACTTTCTTCAGCCACTCTGAGCTGATGAAATCCAGTAGCAAGATCAAGCTGAGAGAAAACAGAAGCACCAACAAGCTGGTCAAAGAGATCATCGATCCTCGGTAACGGGTGTCTGTTCTTCTTAGTCAGCTTATTCAATTCTCTATAATCCACACAGAGTCGAAGAGAACCATCTGCCTTAGTAGCAAACACCACAGGCGCTCCCCATTCGGATATACTTCGTCTGATGAAGTTCTTCTCAAGTAACTCTTTTACTTGCTTGCTGAGCTCCCGTCTCTCACGCGGAGCCATGTGCCGAACGGGCAAACAAACAGGCTTAGCATTATCCACCAGATAAATGCGATAATCAATCTCTCGTTTAGGGGGCAACCCCTTAACTTCTTCAAAAACATCTGGATAATCTCGGACCACCCTTACAGACTGAAGGGCTTCCTCTGACGAGTCGAGAGATTCAAGATAGCACAACATGACGGGGTCCTTCGGATTGCATGAAATCTCTAAGGTGTTGCCAAGGCGAGTCACAAGCCTCACAACCCTATGCTCACAATCAAGAATGGCTCCATATCGGGACAGCCAATCCATGCCCAATATCAATCCGTATCCCCTGAAACCAAGAACATATGTACTACACAAGAACTCTACACTGAGTATAGAGATCCTCAGATCCTCACATATCATAGATAGATAAGCAGAACCCCCAATGGGATTCGAAACACAAACGGGATCATCCACTAAGCTAGTACTAAGGTGCAAGCTATCAACAAGATCAGATGAAATAAAGCTATGTGATGCACCAGAATCAAACAAGGTACGAACTGGAAGATCAGAAACATAAACAAGGTTCTCAACAGAAACACTACCTCGATCGGGAACTGGAGCGGTATTGAGAGCATGAACTTGCCCTCCTGAAGGTCCAGCCTGTCCTTTCTTCTTCGGGCATTCCTTGCTGAAGTGTCCAGTCTCACCACAGGAAAAACATCCACCACTAAGCTTCCTTTTCTTCTTCCTACAATCCTTAGCAAAGTGTCCAGGCGCACCACAGTAATTGCACTTACCCTTGCCTTTGTTGTTGTTCCCCTTCTTGTTCTTGCCCTGATTCCCCTGACTGCTTTGACCACCTTGATTGCCTTTGCCTTGAGAATCAGCCTTCTTTGCTTGAGTATCACTCGACTTGACCTCTTTCTTTCCATCCCCCTGAAGTAGGGCCATATTGACCAAACTCTCAAAAGTAGCCCCATGCGGAATATGTGACATCGCCAAGCCCTGCAGCGGCTCATTCAACCCTCTAGCAAATCGAAGAGCCTTCTTCTCAGGAGTGTTCACCATATCCAAACCAAAACGAGCCAGCTGATTAAACTTGTTCACATACTCCTTAACAGACATATCACCTTGCTTTAATGCAATGAACTTCTCCATCTGTAAATTTGCCTCAGCAGAAGATAGAAACTTGGCCATAAATCTAGCCCTCAAATCGGCCCAAGTCTCGACGGGCCTCGTCCCATTGGTGACCTCCCACCAATAGGCCGCTTCATCCTTCAAAAGCCACACTGTCAATAAGATCTTTCTCTCGTCATCAATCCCAAAGATAGCAAACAAGTCCTCAGTGTCTTTCAGCCAATTCCTAGCTTCAACAAAAGATTCCGTGCCTAGGAAATTCTTGCCTCCCATTGCCTTGAAGTCTTTACAAACCTTCGTGAACTCAACCTGAGGATGCTGAGGGGGAGGAGGAGGAAGAGGAGCCTCAGCAACAGGAGGAGGAGGAACATTAGCCACGGGAGGAGGAATATTAACTGCTGGAGGAGGGGGAACAGGAATCACCGGAGGAGGGACATTAGGGGTAGGATTCTCAACTACAGGAGGAGGAGTGGGAGTAGGGTTTGCGGGGCCGGCTGCCGCCCTAGCTTCTAGAAGTCTCCTATACCAGAGTGGTACATTTACTCCATCCGGGATGGCAAGATTCTCAGCCATACTGAAACGAAAGATAAGATAAGATTAGGCCAAGGGAACGAAGGATAACGCTAATGGCTTTTTGGGGAATAGCCTTTTAAAATACTAGACTTTTCTTTGGAAAATACTTTATACTTGTTTTGAAAATAGTTTTTCAAAAGCCTTTTTTTTAAAAAAAACTTTTTGTTCTTTCTTGTAAACCATATGCTCTGATACCAAATTTGTAACACCCCACCTCCGCTAGGGTCACTCTTTCGGGGGCACTAGCTTCTGGGGGGCGTTAGAACTAGGTAAGCATGCATAATGATATATCAAGGCAGAACAAGAACATAAATATATGTAAAACAGAGTAAGTAAGAATAAAACAGCGGAATATCTCAAACCATCTCAAAACAAGTCTAGTACATCATAAAGTCAACTGCCAAAATAAACATGTCTAGTACATCATAAACAGAAATACTGAAATACATAGTGCTATCCCCAAAATAAAGATGATAAACCATAGCGAGCTCAATGTCCAGGCATACATGAGCTATCCAGCAAACAAGCAAGCGATCCAAGCTAAGCACCACTGTTCCCTCCCTGAGAACCTGGGGGGGGGGGGGGGGAACGGAAGAAAAGAAGCGAAAGAAAATAGGTCAGTCAAAAAGACTGGTAAGCCCTACTACGATCAGTCTATAAACTAGTAAAGTTAACATCATGATGGAAACTGAGATGAACATACTGGCAATAGATAAAGGTGTCATCACATAAAGAAGGTTAAGCTTTGCACCACAGTGTACTAGCAAACTAGCATAACCGGTATTGATCCCTCAGCCCAAAATTTGGCCCAATAGCATGAGGTGACCTTAATACAAGGTCCAGCCCAACGGTCTAGTCGATCGGCTCCCTATAAACCTAACACGTCAAGTGTTGGTGTCCATACGGCCCACATATTGTTGTAGTCAGACTGTGCTGGGTCCACCTTTGGGTGTATCAAGCCCTCGGGTGTCAACCCCAGACACCTAAGCAATAATGCACAGTCTAAACCTACTGGTACCCGTGCCTCGAGTTTGTCCAACACCGAACTACGTGCACGTCCGTAGCCCGCCTGGACCCGCACCGCTGTACCACTCAGCCGTCGCTTTGGTCGCTTACATCAGTCCAGTAATCGTGCCCCGCCCTAGCCTAGCCTCTAGGGTTGTGAATGATACCAAACTGGGATTACTGCTGGAACAGACCACGTTGCTAGGGTTTTCTAAGAGGGTTAAGTGTGGTTTAACCCCTCACTACTCATGGATTAAATTAGTTAAGTGTAACCAACAGTTCACCACTTAACCCCATTTAATCCCTCGCATCGCCAAAATTGGTTAAGTATTAGTGGGCCATGACTTAACCCTAATCATGAGGCATTAATTTAATTGTACCTTAACCTCTCACATTAGACTTTGTTGTGGTTACTAGTTAAGCCGGGCGGCTCCGGGTAGCTTTACACCACAACTTGGTCTAACCTCGGGTCCAAGGTACACGTGACCAACTTCTCACATTGGGTCCTATTGTTTGTAGCAACTAGTTAAGCCGGTCGGTTCCGGGTAGGTTTACGCTACAAACTCAACCCAACCTCGAGTTGGCCACACATGTTTTCTAAGTGTCATGTCCACTTTATTTTCAAACCATAATTACAAGTTTAACAAATACTTGGGTAGACCTAACTTAATAGGTAAATTCCCAAGGGGTAGACCTAACTCAATAGGTAAATTCCCAATCTTATATTTTCATGTATTTTAAGTTTTTCCCCAAACCCCCCCCCCCCCCCAACGTCATTCTATCGCTTACATATTTGTCATAACGCATAAAGGATAGAAAGAGGGAACTTGGCACGACATACATGATAAATCTTACATATCATAATAAACATGCATAACATGTTGGACTTGCATAACTTAGCATAGTGAACTTGCATAAACATGCATAACTTGTTAAACTTGCAAATCATGGCATAGTGAACTTGCATAAACATGCATAACTTGTTAAACTTGCAAATCATGGCATAGTGAACTTGCATAAACTTGCATAACTTGTTAAACTTGCAAATCATGGCATAGTGAACTTGCATAAACATGCATAACTCATCAAACATGTGTAACATGGCATATTGAACTCGCATAAGCATGCATAACCTATTAAACATGCATAACATAGCATAGTGAACTCGCATAAGCATGCATAACTTATTAAACATGCATAAATCCCAACTTTCATCACATATTAACTTTAGAGTTTCTAAAATGAAGGTAAGAGGGCTTACAAATATTATGAAGACACAAATCTACTAATAAAGATTGAGAAGCCCTTTTATGCAAGCATATAAAAACCCAAAACAAAGCTCCAATTAACAAAAATCCCAAAAACTCTAGCTTAGCAAATAAAGCTTGCAACTTGATGATGTATGCAAGCTAATGATCATTCATACAACTTAGAAAAGCTTGTATGAACATCAAAACCTTCATAGAAATGATTTTTGAAGAGGGTGGAGGCTAGGGTTTTTAGGTGGAGGCCATTTGAGAATTCAATTTGACATAGTTTGGTTGCTAGATTGAATAATGAGGTTTTAGAGTAGGAGTAGGGGCTTATTTATAGAAGATTAGAGTGTTTTTAGCCCTAGGATTAACCCTAGGTTAGTTTAGGTCCGTCAGATTTAGGAATTCTCTAGAACCAAGCCACAAGACCAGACCAAAACCCAAAATGGTGCGCCAGGCAAAACTGCCCGACCACCCCATGTCGACAGGGCTGTCGACAGGGCTGTCGACACCCTAGGGACCCTGTCGACATGGGGGTCCTGGCGGGAGTTTTCCCGCCTAACGCCTGTTAGCCCTAATCCTTGTTTTAATTTAAAATTTAAATCTGTTTTTAACATAGAAATTTCCGAAAACTTCAATGGGCCTTAACTGGGTCATACGGACTCCGATTTTCGAAAACTCGGACTCTATTTCGCGTACTTTTCCGAGACGAACGCAATGACATAGCCCGTTTCCCTTGATTCAGATTTTAGAATTAAATTCTGCCTCGATTTATGTTATAACAGGTTATTGAAAATACGGGTTGTTACAAGAAGTGTTTTTTCTTTTTGAGGAATCGGAGAAAAATTTCCTGATAGAGGTGTAAATCGGTCGGACCGGACCGGATGGAGGTGTGTTCAGTTTCTGTCATAAAAAAAATCGGATCGAACACGGACCGGACCAAAAAATTTCTCGGACAAATTTCATTGTCCTAATTCGTGCCCTAAATAAAATCGGTCGGACACGTACATGTTCGGATCGATCGGACTCGGTCGGACATGGCTATTTATGTCACATTTTGTACATTTTACTAGATTTTCTCTCAACTATATGTCGAATTACAAGTAATTCGGACGAATTTGGACGAGCTCGGACCGGACATGATTTTTTCGTACAAATTTTGTTGTCCTAACTCGTGTCCTAAATTAAAATCGGACGGACTCGGACAAACGTATTTCGATTAACGGACACTAACGGACGTCGGACATTCGAACAAAATTTACAGCCCTACCTCCTGAATAGAGAAAATTAAGGGGAGAATTTGAAAAACTTTTGTTTTACTATTATTTAATAAATTTATATTGTTGTATTATTTTGATTTAATAAAAATATCTTTAGAGTTTTAAGAAGAATGGAGAGAATTGAGAGAATTAAGGGAAATTGAAAGAATTGAGAGAATTAAGGAGAGAGCTAGAAATTCTTCTGCTTTACTATTATTTAATAGATTCTTAACAATTGGTATCAGAGCCATAAGCCTTAACACTAGAGCCGATCTTGGTGTTCCATTTTGTCCGGCGGCGATAGCCATCTTTTAGGCTATCGTCCGCCGGGTTAGAGTCGTTTACATCGTGTTAGATCATGAATAAAGTTTAATGTTGCTGCCGAAGCCAGTCCCTGCTGCTGCAGAAAGATGAGCCGCCATGGAGCTTAGTGCTTGAGTCTTCTCGGATCTGATGGCACATTCTTTCTAGAGATGTGCTGCTGCAGTTTGATGCCATTCAGATTTGGAGATACAATGAAAACGATTTGAAACTGCTATGAGTTGGACAAATGTGGTTATTGATTGGAGCAAGGAGACGATGATGACAGCAGAATTGAAGGCAATGCACTATTGCTTGGTGTTGAAGAATGTGTGGCATTTTTGAGTTGATGGTAGTAACTTGCGTCAGTTTTGCCGCAGTCTGAAAGAGAGGTTGTAGCAATGGTACACGGTGGTGATTGTGAAGGGTATTATCAAAAAAAAAAAAAGATGTGAATCCAGATGAAAGAAAATATTAAATAAAAACATGGCTTATCATAGAAAATGAATCAATAAGGAAAATTGAATTGGGATGAGCTGCAGATTGGGTTGGTACATGGAGAGTTGGAGGTGTTCTCGCTGTTTCACGTGCATTTGGTGATAATCTCCTGAAGCAATATGTTGTTGTTGATTCAGAAATAAAGTGAAAACGGTAAATTTAGCCATGGATATGCAAGCTCGCCAGGAAAAAGGTCCTCAATGGAAGATTTCTATGAAACAAGGGTTGACGAAGTTGCTGCTTCTAATGTTTGGTGATGATGGGTGCAAGCTGCATGTATGCTGATAACGTAGTGGAAGAAGTTGAGTTGTGGTAAGAGGTGTGTGATCAAGTGGTGTAACTGGTGTTGCTAGGTCTAAAAAAGCATTGTTTCAGGTGGCAGTTGAAGGAATGTGTTGATGAAAATAGTGCGGACTTAGGTGTTTGGGTTCTGGTGGTTTGTATAGGAGTAAAGATCAAAGATATGGGTGTTGCAGTTTTGTGGTTGATGGTCAGTGAAAGTGGAGTTTGTGTAAGTAGTGCACTGGTGTTGGAAGTGCTACTTTGTGACGAAGAATGCAGTTTTGAGTTTGTGCTATGAGGAGCAGAAGGTGGGGCATGCAAGCATGAGGCTATGAAAGATAATGAGGTTCAGAACGCGTGGTGGTGCATGCAATAGAGAAGTATATGGAGGTGCAAAGCACATGTGAAGATGTAAATAGCAAAGATGAAGTATTGGGTTTTGTGATAACTGAGCTGAAACAAGGAGCGATGGAGCTGCAACTAAAAGAGAGCGAGATTAGTTGGGAGCTGATGTGATCTGGATAGAAGTGGCAAAGAATCTGAAGTGTATATGGCTGCCGCATGAAGCACAAAATTGAGTCGTGCACATGAAGGTCGCTGAATGAAACTACTGAGATGTACAACATGGATGTACTTCAGGTCTTCGTTAAAGCAAGGCAAAGTAGGCTGTTGAACTTCATATAAGATGGAATTGTGAGCTGTACCATTGAAGGGTGAATCAGGATTTAGTGACTGTTGAGATTTGTGATACGCAAATCACAAAATTATAGGCAACAAATTTTCTATGTGGATCCATTTTTGGTGGAGATATTTGTTGCTACTTTTGTGGGATATTTGAAAGTGAAGGCAAGGATTATTTGGTGCTTATCCAAATAGATATTTGATATATATGAGGATATTTTGGGTGGCAAGTTACTTGGATGCCAAGGAAACTTGGGTATGAGCAATTCACTCTATAGAAGGCCTAGTTGATATCTTCATTATGTGGTGGAAAAATTTGCCATTGTTCTTCATTATCTTTCTCCTCAAATTGTTTAGCCATTAGATATTCTCTACCTATTTCTCAATAAGGTTATTGATTCAAGTTGTGTTTGTTTAACGATAGTTGAGATCGGTTGTAAACAATATTTTGGTGAATCAATAAAGAGGGTGATTGGGTGAAAAAGATTCATTTTGTTTTTGGGTGTTTTGTCAAAACTTCCGCTACGCACAAAACCCCAACAGTTGGTATCAAGGTGGAGTGTTGAGATTTGTGATACGCAAATCACAAAATTGTAGGCAACAATTTTTCTATGTGGATCCATTTTTGGTGGAGATATTTGTTGCTACTTTTGTGGGATATTTGAAAGTGAAGGCAAGGATTATTTGGTGCTTATCCAAATAGATATTTGATATATATGAGGATATTTTGGGTGGCAAGTTACTTGGATGCCAAGGAAACTTGGGTATGAGCAATTCACTCTATAAAAGGCCTAGTTGATATCTTCATTGTGTGGTGGAAAAATTTGCCATTGTTCTTCATTATCTTTCTCCTCAAATTGTTTAGCCATTAGATATTCTCTACCTATTTCTCAATAAGGTTATTAATTCAAGTTGTGTTTGTTTAACGATAGTTGAGATCGGTTGTAAACAATATTTCGGTGAATCAATAAAGAGGGTGATTGGGTGAAAAAGATTCATTTTGTTTTTGGGTGTTTCGTCAAAACTTCCGCTGCGCACAAAACCCCAACAGTGACTACATCTTTAGAATGTTGTCTTTGCTAAAAAAAAGTGATCGCTTGAAGTACTTGAAGCAAAAGAGCTGGCTATGTTTCTCAATAAATTCCGTTTGTTTGCTTGCAAAGTTATGGAATCTTTGGTACTATTTCCAGAGGTGGATGGTGTTGGCGAGAGCTATAAAGAGTGCATTTTTAATTCCCCAGTCAAGAAGTTTCAGTATGGCCCATGGGACAGAATATGCATAGAAGAGAGTGCATTAGAAGGTTGCAACATGACCGAATATGCTAAGAAATAGTACGCTCATATGAATAATGTGGGCATCAAATAGCTGATGCAGTGTTGAGGGAAAGAGCAAGGGAAGTACATTTATGCATGTAGTGCCCGAAGATTACTGTTGCATGAGATTTCATACAATGTGAAACAAAAGCAAGGACTGACTCAAAGAACAGGCATGAGGCATGAGTCAGAGAACAAGTTGTGAGAGACTACTTCTCTACTAGTAGCTTTTTTCTGGATATGAAGGCGTAAGGTAGAGAGTTCTCAAAGATGGTGAATGGAGGCGGTATGGCTTACGAAACAGTAGTTGGTTTGTTTATGTGGTTTGTATTTTGTGAAAGGAAAGGTGACAATGTTGAATTGTGGAAGGAGTTTTGTGGAGAAATGGTGATGAAGGTAGCAGTTTTTTTGTTGTGGAGATGTTACTGTAGTCAGATTGTTTGTTGTTAGAGTTACATGGTGAATGCCGCATAGGAGGAAGGAGATGCTTTGGAATGGTTTAGAGTGGTTTGAAGGGGCATATGGAAGGAGACTGAAGTTGATCAGATTGAATGGAGAAGGTTGTTTGTAATATAGGGTCTGCTATAGGAATTGGTTGGTAGAGCAGAGAATGTGGAGGGACAGTTTTAAGGCAGAAGCATGGCAGTTGCAGTGGTGATGCAGGTGGTGACGAAGAGGTTGAAAGTGATGGTAAATGGAAGGATAAATTTGTTTGTGTTGCTAAGGGAACTGGATGGTGGTTGTATTAATGTGTTGTTTGGAGAAGTGAGGATGGTTTTTGGAAGTTAGCAAAGCGATGAAGACAGAGTAAGAGTTTGCAGTAGCAACTGTAGAGAAAAAGTGCAGCTGCAGAATGAAGTTGAAGATGACGATGTGCAGAATATCGTTTAATGGGTTGGACAATTGTGGAGTGCTCAAGAGTACTGTTTGATGAGATCTATTAGAGAATAGGTATATGCCTAGAAGTGAAGTAGGTAAATATGTGAGTGAAGCAGATTTGGTTTTGTGTCATCCAACAAGCAAAGGAAGAAGAAGAGCATAGCTTTAGCTTGTTGGGGGGGATGACAGATACCGCGGTATCAAGGGATGGTTCATATGCAGAGACCAAAATTATGTCTCATAGAAAAACCAAGAGTAGTTGATGGTTAAAGTACCAATCAACATGAAACAGTTGAGCATGTCTTACCAAATAGAGATGAAGTTGAGATCGAGTTCGTCTATGCAAAGACGATGAAGAAAATGAGAACCGCAGTTCATTGTTTGATAAACAAGATGTTAGCACATCTAGTTTAAGGGAGGGTGTTAGAAGTTGAAGTGGAGATGGACCTAGTCTTGTGTTTACTTAGTTTTTTAGATCCTACCTTTATGTTATGTAATTAGTTGTATCTGCCTATATATTTAGGATTTGTTTATTGAATAATAGAACGTAGATTTTCTTGTTCTTTATCTATCTATATTCTCTAATATTCTTAACAACATCACACAGAAGATTAAACTAACCCTTACAGCGTAGGTCTACCTAAGTGACATTTCAATGGAATATACACATACAGCCATTAACAGTCTCGTTAAAATATCCAAACCACCATTCATGATTTATTTTTGTTGTCATATATGCATCTAAATTCTTTTTTTGCAATCTTTTTGGAAGAACATGCATCAAGCATAGTGAAATTAAATCTTTGCTTTTTTTTTCCAAACAGTTGGCCTATAATAATTGATATCAATAATAATACATCAATGATGGTAGCCATATTTTTGTTAATGATAAAGTTAACTTCAAGAAGTTAATATAATATGAAGACATCGTTCCTTATGTGAACAATCGTAGACTTTTAGAAATAACTAACTATTTAATTTGTAGAAGTTATATAACATATAATTTTAAGCGATATTCAGGATCTAATACAATAAGACCAAATACTTGAATTTGGTATAGAATTCAATGTTTAACAAAAACTGCTATCATAGTCTGCCCCTCATGTCTAGGAATAAGTTAGTAATGCGTATATTGTTAGTAATTTTATGTACAAAACAAACAATGTATCGAAATTTTTATTGTTTGGATATGGTACAAAACATAAGTAAATTAGTATTTCCATTATTTCCCTATATATTGATTAAGCAAGTCTTCCATCTGAACAAAATTTCATGCTTCATGCTAGAATTCGATATAGAGAGGAGGAGAGAGATAAAAACACAGAATAATTTAATGACTACATTGTTCTTACTTTTTTTTCCTCTTAATTTTCCTTTTAATTTTCCTTTAATTTTCCTTACATTCATACAAAATGACAACCTATATATATAGTGGTTTACATGACTCTTTCCATACTAATAGACACATTTTTATGAACTGACATGACTCTTGATAAACACAAACTTTAACACATTGCATAGACATTTTAAATGACTCTTGACTCATAACACTTTACGAACTAACACTTAAAATTCATGAACTAATAAATTTCAAATTATGTTTCCAACACTTCCCCTTAATTTAAAATTTCTCTTTGATTTGTTGAGATAATAAACGAAGTACTTTCTCTTCGATTTGTTCAGACGATAAACGAAGCACTTTCTCTTCGATTTGTGATGCACTTTCTCATCACCTTCAATAAACGAAGCACTTTCTCTTCGATTTGTGATGCACTTTCTCATCACTTTCAATTTCTTTTTTCTTTTTTAATATTGGAGCACTTTCTCTCCATGGTGCACTTTCTCACCAACAACTCTAAAATAAATTTTCTTCCATAGCTACTTGTGTCATGTCCTCTTGCTCTCTTGAGATCTCTCTATCCCCTCTCATCAACCTAGCTCTGATACCATGTTAGAATTCGATATAGATAGGAGGAGAGAGATAAAAACACAGAATAATTTAATGACTACATTGTTCTTACTTTTTTTCCTTTTAATTTTCCTTTTAATTTTCCTTTAATTTTCCTTACATTCATACAAAATGACCACCTATATATATAGTGGTTTACATGACTCTTTCCATACTAATAGACACCTTTTGATGAACTAACATGACTCTTGATAAACACAAACTTTAACACATTGCATAGACATTTTAAATGACTCTTGACTCATAACACTTTACGAACTAACACTTAAAATTCATGAACTAATAAATTTTAAAATATGTTTCCAACACTTCATTCCTGACTAGTACATAGTTTAAGATACGATATATACATTTATCAATAGGATAATCTTTTTGGATCACTATTGGATCTCTTCGGCATGTCATTTGTATTTTTATAATTAAATGATTTAAAACCATTTTAAATTCCGTGAATAACGATCACAAAAGAAAATCTATGATTTTTTCAGTCTTATATATCATCTTAGATAGACTTGTAATTTATACAAGTTATATTATATATATATATATATATATATATATATATATATAAGTAAAAGAGAACATTCTTAAAAATTTAATACCCCTAACACAATTCAAACATTAAAACTTATAAAATAAGAAACTTTGATTTCAGAATAATAAAGTTATTGTATGTAGAATGGTAAATATGCCAACCTAACAAATTTTCATCAACACTGTTTAAGGGATGCTTACTGGCAGTTGCAGCTTCAGTGAAATAGATCGATTAAATACATTACAAGAATGATTCATCTATTTCCTCCAGTTGTTAAATAACTATTAAGTGTGATGGTGTTAAAACATAAGGTATAAGATTTATAGACATCTGGCCTCTATAACTAAGTTTTAGTAGAAATTCTTCTTCAAGCGGACCGAACAGAACAAAGAATTTAGTTTAGAAACTAGGGTATTGGAGTGGACGTAAATTAATGAAATAATATAGCAAAAATTAAAAGGAATTAAATCTCTGTTGAAAAGTACTAATACAACAAAGCTTACCTTTATGTATTTTGAAGTTTGAACCATATTAGATTTGGCAATTACATAAAAAAAATGTGGTGCTAAGGGCACCCCAATTTCCTATTGCTATAACTAAAAAATACCATAAAAATTACCCTTCTACTCTTTCTAATAACTTACATTAAAAAATAGGGGCTATCGCCGTTTATATCTATTTAGTTCTCAGCTTCAATTCGCCCGTTCTTTCTCTTTCGAAAACCCTAGACTGCCATGATTTTTATTTCCGACATGTTCATCCATCTTTTTCTTCACTGAAGTATACTCCACTACAAGAATGAGTGAATGCAAATAAAAAAGTTTTGAACAAAGATGGAATTTAGCAAAATGGAAGAAGAAATGAAGATGAATTTTGATGTTGCGAAAAACAACGATGGTAAAGGAAGGAACGAATTAGGGTTTTAGATTAGAATTAAATACGTGGTTATTTTGGCAATAGTTGGCTGAGTGAGAGACTGGAAAGAGATCAAAGTGGTATTATGAAGCATACAAAATTTAATTTAATTTTTAATTTTTTTAGTTGTGGTAATAAGAAGAGGAAATTGAGGTGCCCTTAGCACCACACTAAAAAAAGGCTATTGAAAACTACAGTGAGTTTAGCAGGCTTTCAAAGTCAGTAATTTTATTTATCAGCAAAGATTTAGGTCGGGAAAAATAATAAAAACTTGTTTGTTTGAATTCAAAGATCAATTTTATAGTAATCATTTAATATGATGTTTAAAAGTGTCGTTCTTTCAAATATCTTGAAGGACACAAAATATTTCTCAAGCATTCAGTTTATGCATCATAAAACATGCATATTCTAATATTCAAATGTACATTTTACGTGAAACAATGAACTGTATATAAAAGAGAAAACATGGTTTTGTGAAGTAAGATATAGATCAATTAAAATATGTTGGGGATTTGTGGTTCGAGACTATTGGAGGAAGATTGTCGTACTTCAGACTTCAAGGATCTATGAAATAGATTCTTTCAAACAACAGTTCAACCCACTAGGTACAAATGGTTTATCGAACTATCGACTTTCAGGATTTAATGATGCCTTAAAACAACGTATTCAGATTCAAAGTTTGTACGACATTGATCCGACCAAGAACACTCTGAATTTGATTCTAATGGTGCAAGAAAAGAATTAGAATGAAGAGGAGAAGAAGAAGATTAAATCTGCAACATTTCTGAAATTTGTAACATCTAGGAGGCGTTATGGTTGCACATCGTTTGAAATGCTTTTCGGTGTTGCAAATTGCTGGAGGAAGAAGATGATGGAAAAAGTGATTTCTAACACTTTTTGGGCATTGGTATTTACAGGCGAAGGAAGCACCTATTGGCCAAGCATCGCTTCATTTGTAATGTTCTAAAGTGTTGTAAATTCAAATGAAGCACCTTTCACTTGCAACACTTCTGAAACGTTGCGAATATGAATTTCGTGTCGTTATAAAACTCGCTCAGATTTTAAATTACGTTTGGGTCCAATATGGGACAAAAATCGGCCCATTACTATTCTGAAATTTGGTCCAAAAATATTGCTATGGGATACTGACCCGAGACCCGCAACCCGCACCCGCACCCGGCCCAGCTTAGTTCGATCAAACGATAACGGCGGCACATGCGTGTGTGGTGGTAATAATGCATGGCCTCCCTCCTCACAATAAAGCATACATTTGGGATCTCCAAGGCCCCAACACACTTGTGAGAAGTCTCCTTAAGTACAAAGATACTTTTTTCAAATTCATGATGTGGGACTAATCCCCACACCCTTCTTCTTCTTTTCTTTCTTCCCTTTTCAAAAACAAAATCCCAAACCCAAATGTTTTGAAAATTTACAGCAATCTCCCCCAATTTTCAGAAATAAAATAAGTGGATGACTGAATCACTAGTATGACTACCTACATACCCTTGTGGGATCAAGCCTATGTAATTTTAAGATCAATTTTTGCATCATCGTGGAAACAACACATAAATAAAAGGTATCTTTTGGATTTGATCCTTTACTTAGTGTAAACAATTCAAAGTTCTATCGAAATTTTATGGTGAACGAATCTTGATCCAAGTATCACTTAATGATAAAACCGGAACAACCATATACATGTTGATTTCCTTAGAGTGTTCTGTATTGCTCAGCACATTAATGACCATGTGCTTTTAATTCTGGTATATGGGTTTACTTTAGAAAGAGGTCTTACTTTCCTAGGAAAACGACCTGATTTCCATACTCATATAGGTAAGTCTCTTAAGGTGTTTCTACGATGCACCTTTTAAGATTTCTACACTTATTAAGGATATTTATCCATCCTTTGTTCTTGTAGAATCCAACACTAAATATTATGGGATTATCGATTTAGTGTTCCATAATCACTCTCTTAACTTATTGTTACCCTTTGAACTTTGTCTATCCTTTTCAAGACACAAGTTGGGTTTCTGTTAAGGATGATCAATCTTTATTCACAGACCTTAGTCCCATTTCTTTTGACATTATAGAAAACATTGCCTTTGGAAGACCCTTTGTATGTGGGTCAGCCAAGTTTTTCTTTGTTTCTATGTAGTCAACAGTTATAACACTACAAAGAACTCTGAATTCTCTATGCCAATTTGGCGTAAGGACGGCGTACGAAATCGAAATTCCCTACGCTATCCCTACGCCAAAAAGGAAGTTGGAAAATAACACATCGCAAATATTTCCCTATGCCATCCCAACGCTTGCATGCCTACGCCATCCCTACGTCAAATTCCTTATGATGTCCCTACGCCAAGTTCCATATGCTATCCCTACGCATTCCCTACGCCAAGTTTCATACGCATCCTTACCCATTCCAAACGCGTTCCCTATGCCTTCGTGCACCAAAATTCAATATGGTTCTTTTATATTTATCTTTATCTACCACATATCATAATAAAACCGAACATATGCAAAATTGTAACAATATATATCAATAAAAACATTGATGTAAAATGAATATCATGGCCAAATTACCATAAACTTTCTACAAATGTATTTAAAACAAATTATGTCCAACAAACAATAAAATAAAGTTGTTACATAACTTAAACATGGTCATTTCATCTAATTCAAACATCATGTAATGTACCTTAAACAAATAGAACATCAAACCCACCGCCAAAATAAGAATAACTCATAAAGTACGTCATATCTACGACTCTTGCTCCTGCTTCAACCCTCTTATAAACTCTTGCACATAACTCATCTCTTCCTTCATGGAACCTAAATCCCCTTGTAGTTTATTAATTGTGACACCCATTTCTTGATTTTTACTCCTTAACTCTTCTACTTCCTTCATAAGCTTCTCTCTGTCATCTGAAACTCAAAATCTAGCGATGTAAATATTGTCTCCATATATCTACACATAATTTTTTTTAATCCAATTAGCACAATGAATAAATTTCATAATATAATTAAGTAAAATGGTGAGTTATACATCCTTGGACACTGAAGAAAAGTCTAGATATAAGAACTTGACTTGCCCAAAGGCTCTGTTAACTGAGCCTTATGGCTTAATTAAAACTGAGCTGTTTCGGCTCAGTTTCTCTACGCCGAAAGGTTCAACGAAATTGAGTCGTTTCAGCTCAGTATCCACTAACCGTTACGCTTCGTGAATCTGAGCGGTAAAGCTCAGTTTCAACTGAGCGTTACGACTCAGTTTCAGCTAAGCCTAAGGCTCAGTTCCACTGAGCTGAAAGGCTCAGCTTCGACTGAGCCTTTGTGCTTAGTGAAACTGAGCCATAAAGCTCAGTTTCATTTGAGCCGTGAAGCTCAGTTTCAACTGAGCATTATGGCTCAGTGAAGCTGAACATTACGACTCAATGAAGCTGAACGTAAGGCCCAGTTTCACTGAGCTTTACGGCTTAGTTTCACCGGAGCCTTATGCTCAGTTGAAACCGATCCTTATGCTCAGTTTGAACTGAGCCTAAAGGCTCAGTTTGAACTGGGCCTTAAGGCTCAGTTTCAGTTGAGCCTGACCCGAGCTCAGAAACACAATGAGTCACCATTCTATAATTCGAAAATATAACTTTAATAGAGAAAATGCTCCTCCATGTTGTAAATATTGCAGTCGTATTGCAAAATAAGATAGAGCAGTCATTTTAAAATGGCTTAACTATCCAAAATTAAGTTTCCAGTCAATAAGATAAGCATTATCAACTAAAAGTCTATAGTATAGAGCATGGGCATAACTAGAAAATAAATAAATTAAGTTTCCAGTCAATACCCTAGGAATATTACTGGTACTAAGCCTTCGTGTGCTTCTTAAAGAAGTACACGTCTCACCTTCTCCAATAAGCTACATGTAAAGAAGGTTTAGCTCATCGTGAGAGAGCTCCTTACCCTGAATCTCGGTCATTTGAGTAACTCGCTCATTGTATTTGGCCTGTAATTTACATAAAAGTTAGGTATTATATTGTTTAACAAAATTAGAAAGTTGTAAACTATAATTTAAAACTTTTGTTGATTACATACAACAAACTGTTCCGAGTACTCATCAATCCAACCCCCATCTATAGAACCGTCCGGTTTCTCAACATATTGTGTTCGAATATAAATATGCATGTATGTTGGTTGTAACGACCCGCATTCTACGCATTACAGGATTGTAGAATATTTATTTCTTTCACGTACGGAGTCGTATGGTCATGTAAGTTTGGGAGATGACTATTGGTGTCATTTCCCATGTTCATGATTTTTGCCGATTTTTAAATGACTATTTTGCCCCTAGCTGATCTTGTTTTGGCTATAACTTTTGATTGGAAAGGAGTTTTGACCTGAAACCACTTCCATTGGATCCGAATGATGGTTTACCATTCCGTAGAGTGGTCACATTAGCCAAACGGACTCACCGTTTGGGAGATATGGCGGAAACAAGTTTCAGAAGGTGAAAAACTGCTTAACCGGGCCAAATGAGGTGATTAGTAAATGGGCCCATAACCCATTTCGGGATTAGGGTTATGGGGAGACTGAAATGAGTTAGGTTTTCATTTCATTTCAGTTTTCTAGCCGCCATTTACCTCCTAAGAACCATAATAATGGCCTCCAACCTCTAAAACATCTCCAAGTCACTTTCTAGTCAAGGATTAAGCTTTGCAACATCAAATCAAAGAGGATTAGCACCAAAGCAAGGTTAGAGCTGATGTGTTGCATTGGGAACAGCGCCAAACAGAGATTCATTTCAGATTTGGTATTTTATTTGTGGCCAAGGTGAGTGATTTGCATAGTTCCTCACTAATTATGGTTAATTAAGGGTAATTAGTGATAATTAGTGAAATTATACATGTAAAAAATCTAGAAAAATATTGATAAATTTCGGAATAATGTTTTAGACCTCTGTTAGAAATTTGGTTTGATTTGGTTAAGTTTTACTAATCATACCATTAGTTATGCAGAAACATGATTAGGGGAAAATATGGATCTTTGGCTATGTTTGATCCATTTTAATACATCATATTGTTGTTTTGGTGTTTGTGGTCACTTCTATTTGTTGCTAGGACTGTATGGTATGCTTTGTGATTGATTAGAACTGTTAGAATGGTCGAAAATGCCGTCGTATGGCGTAAAACGGCCGCTGAAAAAGTTGCAGGGTTTCAGATCGGATCGAGATAGGGGGCTCGGATCGGATGGTGGACTGGGCAGAGAAATCGAACCGGATCAGAACTTTGCACTAAAGGAGACTTGGCGAGAAGGAAGGCCATTTGCTTAGAGTTGGAGTTGGGCAGAGGATCAGATCAGAGAAACCGAAGGGGATCGGATCGGAGCTAAGTGGGAAAGACCGGAACGGATCTGGAGACATGAGGAAGCACACCCGAACCGAACCACTTCAGGGCATCCCAACCGAACCGAGATAGAAGGGGAACACCGAACCAAACCGCACCCAGAAGCATACTAGAAAGCATTGGACCAAACCGAACCGATGAGGACTGGAGCACTATGCATATCCGAATCGAACCGGACATGTGCTATTACTACTACGCGACGACTCTTCTGAAGACCAACTCCAATTTGACCAAAACCCGAGATGCAAAGGAAGTCCAAATAGGAAGTAGAGCTCAGGATCCAGTTGGGAACCAACGAGTTAACTTCATGAGTTGGGCTTTGCTGCGGGATGTGTGCTAAGGGGTTGTCGATGTCTATAACTTTGGATCACTATGTGTGGGGGGTACGTGAATGGATTCAGGGCCACAGTGGCCTAGGTACGACTAAAGAGCTATGGACCAATGAAGTGGGGTCATTTGTAAAGGTTTGGTCATGACTCCATGGGGTAAGCTTGGTAGTAGCAGTAGTTGTACAAGTCGAACTCCGTCACTACTTCGATGGGTCTAGTGATTGACAGTGGTGGACATCGTATGCTTTACGCACTGAGTGAGAGATGTGAGGATGGTTGCTATGTTTGATTTGTTTGCCATCATTATGACATGCACACACCCACCCTCGTATTCTTTACACCATATGTTAGTGGCACCTTAGAGTATTGTACGGTATGTAGTGCTAACTCTTTGGTTGCAGGTCCAGGTTCAGGTATGGTTTAGTATACCTGTTATTGTTCTGTTTAACTACTTATCGCTCATACCAGACTTTTTGTCTGACCCAGAGTTTTATGTCTCTTCTTATTACTCTGGGTGCTCTCACGAGTAGACTAGAGACATGTTAGGTGGTATGCATGAGTAGCTGTATCGAAGACGAGCAGGAGGCTTCCACGTATGGTACACATATATAATTATTCTCCCTGTGTCACTGCGGTCACTACTTTGGGCATTAGTGTTGAACCTTTCTTTCTTTTGTTTAGAGACAGTAATTTGAAAAGTTGTAATAAGCTGTATTTGGATTTCCGCTACTCTGATGTTGATGTTAGTTTTGGTTATCAGCTTATGCACTGTCTCGCCTGTTTTACGTCAAGTACATTATTATTATATTTTGTTCCATGCGCTGTGAGACATTCTACAGGTTTCGATTAGTCCATTCTCTTCCTTCCTTTCTTTGGCGACCGTTCCGTGCTAGTCGGGCATGTGTACAGCGCACTTTCGGAGAAAATGCCGGCTGGTGCGGGGCGAGCTGTCACACTTGGTATCAGAGCCAGGTTGCGTAGTTAACCTAGTGAAAGACACCAGGGAGAGATAATACGTATATGAGAGCACGTATTTGTGATTATTTTGGTTTTTAAAAGCTATATATATACTATTAGTATAGTTAAGGATGAAGTCGCACTGCACTGGCACCACTATGGAGATGGTTAATCGTTTTCTCTTTACAGATTGAACGATGAGCCGATATGCAAGGGGTACCGGTAGAGGAGCAAATAATGGGAATGCTGCTGACATGAGGACGATGTTTACTGACCTCATGAGAGAGATGCTTAGAGATGTTCAGGGGGCAGCTCCCAATGCTGGTAATGGTGGTGGCCCAATAGTGCAGGCGCCTAGGGCTGATTTCGCCAAGCTGAACAAGGATTATACTAGTCTTGGTGGGAAGCCGTTCCACAGAACGGAGTCGGCTACAAATGTTCAGGATTGGTTGGATAATTGCGAGCGTATCTTCGAAGATTTGGGTATCGAGGATGCGATGAAAAGAAGGCTAGCATCCCGTCAGCTGCAAGGACCGGCAATGAATTGGTGGAATGCTATAAAGGCAGCTACTCCCAAGGATCATATTACTTGGGATTAGTTTAAGGTTCGCTTTAGCGATAAGTTCATTCCAGCTGCTCAGAAGTCAGTGTTGTTTAAGAAATTCTTGGAACTCAAGCAGAATGGCAGAGCTGTCTCGGAGTATATTTCCGAATTCGACACTTTGTCGAAATATGGGTTATCCCTAATAAATACTTCCGAGAAGTAGAACGAGAAGTTCACAACTGACTTGGATCAGTACCTGGGGGAAAGGCTTATTAACCACAACGATGAGACGTTTGAATCGATTGTGGGAAAGCATTGAGGTCAGAGAGTTTTTACCCTAAGTCGAAGACTGAGGTTGCATCTGCAGAGGAGCCAAAGCCGCAAGCAAGCGGTGGAGGCAAGAATGGTTCTCAGAATAAGAGGAAGCAGAACCAGAATAAGGATGGCCAAAAGAAGAAGAAAGATGTTGAGTGCTTCAGCTGTGGTAAGAAGGGCCATTATGCTAGTAATTGTCGGGCCAAGCCAGCGGATAGGAAGTGCTTCAACTGTGGCCAAGTGGGACATCACAAGGACAAGTGTCCGCAACCCCCCAAAGAAAAGTAGATGGTGAAAACATATGCCCTTAATGCTGTTCCTTCTTCGTCGAATTCCCCAACTGCGGCGGAGAAAGGAAAGAATGTTGTTATTCAAGGTATGCTTTTTGTTTATGATGTTGCTGTTAGAGTTTTGTTTGATACCAGAGCTTCCAGTTCTTTCATATCTAGTGACCTGGTAGATAGATTTGGATTGGAGCCCGAAGTTGTCGATAGACCTTTAGTAGTGACGAACCCGATTGGTGGTTCGACTAACCTTATCATGATTTGTCGTAATGTGGTCTTATCGAGTCATGGATGCATGTTTGTTTATGATTGCTTTGTTTTGGGCTTTACTGGGTTTGGAATTATTTTGGGAGTCGATTGGCTCCAAAGATACGGGGTGGTGGTAGACTGTGAGGGCTTTTTGGTGACAGCTAGAGCGGATGATGGGCAGAGGGTAGTGTTTGGTGGTCTACCTAGTGATGGGGTAATGGCTAGTTTTCTAAATTCCCTCGACATTCCGCATAGTGAGTTGTCAGGTTTGCCCGTGGTTGGCCGTATCTGGATGTCTTCGAGGAAGTGACCGGGCTTCCACCACACTGAGAAATTGAGTTCCGTATTGATTTAGTGAAAGATGCCAGACCTATAGTGATGCCACTTCGTCGTATGGCACCAAGGGAGAAGCGAGAGCTCGGGGTGCAAGTTAGCGATCTTTTGAAGAAGGGATTTATCAGAAGGAGTGTTTCTGAATGGGGAGCACCAGTTGTGTTTGCTACCAAGGTGGATGGTTCCCTTCGGTTGTGTGCAGACTACCGTGAGTTGAATAAAGTGACGAGGAAGAATAAGTATCCTCTACCGCGGATAGATGATTTGTTTGATCAGTTAAGTGGCACGAGGGTATTCTCTCTGTTGGATCTCACGGCAGGTTTTCGTCAGCTTAGAGTGGAAGCTGAGAGTATAGCTAAAACGACATTTTGGACGCCGTCTGGATTTTATGAGTGGTTGGTCATGCCATTTGGGTTGACCAATGCCCCAGCATATTTTGTGGATCTTATGAATAGGGTATTCAGAGATCAGTTGAATAAGTTTGTTCTTGTGTTCGTGGACAATATACTTATTTATTCGAGGATAGAGGAAGAACACAAGGAACATTTAAGAATAGTGATGGAGGTGTTGAGAAAACACCAATTGAAAGCAAAGTTCTCTAAGTGTCACTTCTGGAGAAGGGAAGTGAGATTCTTGGGCCATGTTGTTTCTGAAAATGGTATCGCCGTGGACCCTGCGAAGGTGGCTACGGTACAAGATTGGTCTACGTCCAAGAATGCGATGGACATACGAAGTTTCTTGGGGTTAGCTGGATATTATCGTAAGTTTATCCAAGACTTCTCCAAGATAGCAGCACCACTGACTCAGTTGACCAAGAAGAATCAAGCTTTCGTCTGGGACGAAAAATGCGAGAATGCATTCAAGAGCCTAAAGGAAAAGTTGACATGTGCACCAGTGTTAGTCATTCCTAAGGGGAATGAAGAGATGACAGTATATACGGATGCATGTGGCACAGGGCTAGGTGCTGTATTGATGCAAGGAGGTAGGGTTGTAGCTCATGTAAGCCGACAACTGAAACCGCATGAGAAAAGATATCCTACTCATGATTTGGAATTGGTATGGAGACATTATCTCTTGGGAGAAAGATTCGAGTTGTTTACTGATCATAAGTCATTAAAGTATCTCTTCTCTCAGAAAGATCTAAATCTTCGACAGCAAAGATGGTTAGAATTCTTAGCTTCCTATGATTTCGACATCGCATATACACCAGGAAAGGGCAATGCGGTGGCTGATGCATTGAGTAGAAGATATTTCAGTTTAGGGGCTATGTTCTTGAATGGAAGCAACCGGAGTACATCGCTGGATATGATTTCAGACCAAAGTGCGAGTTGGATCCATAAATGTTAGCAAGTTTGACGATCAGACCCACTTTGATTGAGCGGATTGGTTCCAGTCAGAGGGACGATCCTAACCTATTGGAAATCATCTCAAAGTTAGAGATGGGAATCGACGAAGAGATGAACAAGTATGGGCTTGATCGAGATGGATGGCTTAGAAAGAATGGAAGACTTATTGTGCCCAATGTCAATGGATTGAGAGATGAAGTGCTTAGAGAATGTCATCACTCAAAACTGACTATACATCCCGATGGTCACAAGATGTACCGAGACTTGAAGCAGACCTACTACTGGGAAGGGATGAAAAGAGACGTTGGGAAATTTATATCCAAATGCATGGATTGCCAGCTAGTTAAAGCTGAGCAAAAGAAGCCTAGTGGTTTGTTGCAACCATTAGAAATTCCAGAATGGAAATGGGAACAAGTGTCAATGGATTTCATTGATGGGTTACCAAGGACTAGATCGGGCCATGATAGCATTTGGGTGATTGTGGATCGATTGACTAAGAGTGCAAAGTTTATACCCATCAAGTCAAATAGGACGACAGCTATGTTAGTGGAACTGTATATAAAGTGGGTAGTGAGATTTCATGGAATACCCAAAGGCATTGTGAGTGACCGAGATCCGATGTTCACTAGTGGATTTTGGAAGAGCTTACAAGATGCGTCAGGATCAGAACTACATCTCAGTACTACATATCATCCTCAAACCGATGGTCAAACAGAGAGGGTGAATCGTATATTAGAAGACCTCTTGAGAGCCTGTGTATTGAATTTTGGTGGATCATGGGATGACCATTTGCATCTAGTAGAGTTTGCATATAATAATAGTTATCGATCCAATATTGGTATGGCTCCATTTGAAGCTTTGTACGGAAGACCGTGTAACTCACCATCATGTTGGTTAGAGATCGGTGAGAAATATGTGGTTGGACCAGAAGTAATAAGAGAAACATCAGACAAGATTAAGGTTATTCAACAGCGAATGAAGGCTGCCCAAGATAGGCAGAGGAGTTATGCTGATAAGAGGAGAAGAGAATTAAAGTTCTCCATTGGCGACTCGGTGTTTGTCAAGATTTCTCCGTTGAAGAGCGTGATACGATTTGGCAGGAGAGGCAAGTTAGCACCAAGATTTGTTGGTCCATTCCCAGTGCTTGAGCAAATTGGGAATTTGGCATACAAAGTGGAATTACCAAAGAAGATGGCAGGAATTCACAACGTATTTCATGTTTCCCAGTTAAGGAAGTTTGTACACGACCCAGATGTGACTATTTCACCTGATCAGTTGGATGATATCGAGGTTAAACCCGAGGCGGTTGAGAACCGCAAGCCTATGCGTATTGTTGGGAACGATACGAAGCAACTTCGAAGGAAGGCGGTGAAATTAGTCAAAGTTCAGTGGGGCGAGGATGAGAATGACTGTACTTGGGAGACAGAGGAGAGCATTAGGAAGACGTATCCAGAACTCTTCGCCTGGTAAGATTTCAGTTTCGATTTAGTCTTTCCACATGCTAGGATAGGTTTGTTTTATTTGTTTTGCATGATTGATTGTTGTATATGGCTGGTAGGCATGCGGGATCCCTTGTATGGTTTGGGTTAAGGAATTTCGGGGACGAAATTTCTTAAGGGGGGAAGAGTGTAACGACCCGCATTCTACGCATCGTAGGATCGTAGAATATTTATTTCTTTCACATACGGAGTAGTATGGTCATGTAACTTTGGGAGATGACTATTGGGGTCATTTCCCATGTTCATGATTTTTACCAATTTTTAAATGACTATTTTGCCCCCAACTGATCTTGTTTGGCCATAACTTTTGATTGGAAAGGATTTTTGACCTGAAACCACTTACATTGGATACAGATGATGGTTTACAATTCCGTAGAGTGGTCACATTAACAAACGGACTCACCGTTTGGGAGATATGGCGGAAACAAGTTTCAGAAGGTGAAAAACTACTTAACCTGGCCAAATGAGGTGATTAGTAAATGGGTCCATAACCCATTTCGGGATTAGGGTTATGGGGAGGCTGAAATGAGTTAGGTTTTCATTTCATTTCAGTTTTCTAGCCGCCATTTACCTCCTAAGAACCATAATAATGGCCTCCAACCTCTAAAACATCTCCAAATCACTTTCTAGTCAAGGATTAAGCTTAGCAACATCAAATCAAAGAGGATTAGCACAAGAGCAAGGTTAGAGCTGCTGTGTTGCATTGGGAACAACGCCAAACAGAGATTCATTTCAGATTTGGTATTTTATTTGTGGCCAAGGTGAGTGATTTGCATAGTTCCTCACTAATTATGGTTAATTAAGGGTAATTAGTGATAATTAGTGAAATTATACATGTAAAAAATCTGGAAAAATATTGATAAATTTCATAATAATGTTTTAGACCTCTGTTAGAAATTTGGTTTGATTTGGTTAAGTTTTACTAATCATACCATTAGTTATGCCTAAACATGATTAAGGGAAAATATAGATCTTTGGCTATGTTGATCCATTTTAATACATCATATTGTTGTTTTGGTGTTTGTGGTCACTTCTATTTGTTGCTAGGACTGTATGGTATGCTTCGTGATTGATTAGAATTGTTAGAATGGTCAAAAACGCCGTCGTATGGAGTAAAACAGTCGCTGGAAAAGTTGCAGGAAAATGTGCAGGGTTTCGGATCGGATCGGGATATGGGACTCAGATCGGATGGTGGACTGGGCAGAGAAACCGAACCGGATCGGAACTTTGCACTAAAGGAGAATTGGCGAGAAGGAAGGCTATTTGCTTAGAGTTGGAGTTGGGCAGGGGATCAGATCGGAGAAACCAAAGGGGATTGGATCGGAGCTAAGAGGGGAAGACCGGAACGGATCTGGAGACATGAGGAAGCACACCCGAACCGAACCACTTCAGGGCTTCCCAACCGAACCGAGCTAGAAAGGGAACACTGAACCGAACCGCACCCTGGAGCATACTAGGAAGCATTGGACCAAACCGAACCGATGAGGACTGGAGAACTATGCATATCCGAACCGAACCGAACCGAACCGGACGTGTGCTATTACTACTACGCGACGACTCTTCTGAAGACCAACTCCAATTTGACCAAACCCCGAGATGCAAAGGAAGTCCAAATAGGAAGTAGAGCTCAGGATCCAGTTGGGAACCAACGAGTTAACTTCATGAGTTGGGCTTTGTTGCGGGACGTGTGCTAAGGGGTTGTCGATGTCTATAACTTTGGATCACTATGTGTGGGGGGTACGTGAACGGATTCAGGGCCACAGTGGCCTAGGTACGACTAAAGAGCAATAGACCAATGAAGTGTGGTCATTTGTAAAGGTTTGGTCATGACTCCATGGGGTAAGTTTGGTAGTAGCAGTAGTTGTACAAGTCAAACTCCGTCACTACTTCGATGGGTCTAGTGATTGACAGTGGTGGACATCGTATGCTTTACGCACTGAGTGAGAGATGCGATGATGGTTGCTATGTTTGATTTGTTTGTCATCATTATGACATGCACACCCCCACCCCCGTATTCTTTACACCATATGTTAGTGGCACCTTAGAGTATTGTACGATATGTAGTGCTAACTCTTTGGTTGTAGGTCCAGGTTCAGGTATGGTTTAGTATACCTGTTATTGTTCTGTTTAGCTGCTTATCGTTCATACCAGACTTTTTGTCTGACCTAGAGTTTTATGTCTCTTCTTATTACTCTGGGTGCTCTCACGAGCAGACTAAAGACAAGTTAGGTGGTATGCATGAGTAGCTGTATCGAAGACGAGCAGGAGGCTTCCACGTATGGTACACATATATAAATATTCTCTCTGTGTCGCTGCGGTCACTACTTTAGGCATTAGCGGTGTACCTTTCTTTCTTTTGTTTAGAGACAATAATTTGAAAAGTTGTAATAAGCTGTATTTGGATTTCCGCTACTCTGATGTTGATGTTAGTTTTGGTTATCAGTTTATGCACTGTGTCGCCTGTTTTATGTCAAGTACATTATTATTATATTTTGTTCCATGCGTTGTGAGACATTCTACAGGTTTCAATTAGTCCATTCTCTTCCTTCCTTTCTTTGGCGACCATTCTATGCTAGTCGGGCATGTGTACAGCGCACTTTCGGAGAAAATGCCGGCAGGTGCGTGGCGGGCCGTCACACTGGTATTTGACCTTACTCTTACTCCTAAAGAATAAAAACAATTTATCACGTCTTTATTTGGATTGTATGCAATTATTAGTTAATAATTTAAATAATTACCATATCATTCATGCATTGTGCTATTAACTTAGGACCACATCTATGTGGCCTTGGATTTTTTTGCGAGCAATTGAGTTTTTTTTAGAAAACTCTTCACATCCTCCCTCTCCCAATAGGCTAAAAATTGTTTCCATACCTCATATGTTATACAAGCATTCTTTTTTTATATATCTTTTCATGTCTCCAACAATCCACCTATACTTCAAAGAGCACTTTTGATCCCATAACAGTCCGACATCAACAAAAAAGTAGTGGTATCCCAAGTGTACAATGCCTACACAAGATTTTAGGATCAAATAAATAAACTAAAAAACTTAATTATGAATGGAATAAATATTGCAAGAACCTGAATTTCAAAATTATTCAACCTTAAACTCGTCAAACCAACGATCCTTAATATTAGCGGGAATCGTACTGAAACAAGGCCAAAATTATGTCAAACGGGCCTTAAGCATAGAAGATTAGTACGAGATGTCGAGTCACTATTCACGAATTCCCAGCTATTAGTGCAGAAATTAGAGTAAATTATGTAATGCATTATTAAATTATATAATAATTTGAAAATTTAAAAAATTTGATTACTCGCCACTATTCCTACAATAGATGTACATGGTACTGACTGAAGAAGTCGAGCCAGTCTGTGAAACTTGTCCAGAAAGCCTAGGGGTGTCTTAATCATGATCACATCCATCTGAAGGGATGGATTGTTGATCGATAGAGGGTGGTGCTGATTCAATCAAACCCAAACCACGCCCACTACCACTATGACCACCACGTCCACTACCACTACGACCACCACCGCTACTACGACCACTACTACTACGGCCACCGCGACCACGAGAACTCATATCTATTACCTGAATACGACATTTGCAACTATATACTAAGATAATCTAACATTACAAAATGAAAGTAGTGAACTTTATTTAAGACAATGTTTGAAAACATTCATCAAAGAGCATAGAATGTAAATCAACAATTGAAATTTTTACTACTTACTAAATATAAACAACTTCATAAACATAAAAGCAAGCGAGCAACTAAAAACACATGAAAACAATCATAATTAAATACACATGCTACCAATCTTCATTATCATCATCGCTCCCAATGTTAACACTCTCATCTTCAAGTTCACACTCATCTTCTTCTACTTCAATTATCTCATCGTCATCTTCATCTACTTCGACCCCATCATTGACGTCATTAATAAGAGATCCTATGTCTTCTACTTGTTGTACGATCTCCTATAGCTCATTAGGTTCTGGATCATTCAGATATGCCATATTATTGGTTATGATCGTGTTTGAATGAAATGACCATATCGGTTTTGTTTTAATGACAACCCACCAATCTAAACGACTATTGTCGATAGCAGATACGGTGTGAAATAAACTTGTGTATCTTGTGCCGCCAACACAAATGGATCATACCCTAATTTTTTTTGGTTTACTTCAATAAGAGGGTGGTCCTTATGTACGTGTTTTACTCCAATATTCGACCTACTATCAAACCATCGACATTTGAATAGAAATGTTTTTAACTCTGGCACCACCGAGTAAGTTAACTCAATTATTTCCTCCAGTACACCATAATAATCTGTTATGTCATCATTGTTGTTCCCACCTTTGATACAAACTCCACTATTAACAGTTGTCTTTTTCTTTTCATATTCTTCGGTATGAAACTTAAATCCATTTATAAACATTATTGGACATATTTTGTAACTAGTACGCGGACCAAAAGCAAGTTTCCTATAACAAATGCCGGTGATGTTGTTCGTATCAGCCTATCAATTAGAATTAAATACACAAGTTAATATATAACGAATACTATACAAGGTTAAAAAACATGACTTATCATACTTACATATTGTTTAAACCATCCCTCAAAATCTTTATAGAGTTCGCATTGGGACATCCACTTTCGAACTTGTTATTTAAACGAAATACACATGTTAATATCTAGGAGTATTGTGTGTAGCTTAAAGAGATTGACATTAATTTAGTTAATAAATAATCGAATTATTATAATACCCTATAAAATCAGTTAATTCATTGCAATTAAGAAGCACAGTTGCATTATCTAGATTGTAATCCTTTTTTTTAGCGAAGCCTTTAACATTCTTCCATTTACTAGATGGACATCCTAGTTTTTTGAATACTGAGAGAACGTTATCGACTGAATAATCCATAATAACATTTTCATTGCGGTGACCACGATTGAAATTTAAATTCACATGATCATCGAAATAAAGCCTAAAAAATATGAATGTTTCTTCAATAATGTACGCTTGACAAATAGAACTTCGAACACGTGCTTTTTTGTTTCACCTTTATCTTTAGGTGGCCCAGATGCCTTAATAGGAAAATTTGTGAAATTAACTATGACATGTTCTATATTTAAACATTGCATAAATAAATATAATTATTACATACCTCTTAAGAAGATACATCCATCCATACTGCGTTGGTCCTCGTTGTAATGCTTCAGTTGGTAAATGTGCTGACAAATGTTCCATGCAGTTAAAAACTCAAAGAGGAAATATTTTCTTCAATTTACATATTAATTTGGGTACATCTCTTTCAAGCTTTTGAAAATGGCTTTTAGATAGAGTTGTTGAGAATACATCTTTAAAGAATAAACTGAACTATGTTATAGGCATCCAAACCTTTTGTAGTAAAAGCTCTTTGTATACTATAGGAAATAGTCTCTAAAAGTACATGGCAATCGTGATTCTTCATACCTGACATAATAAGATCCTTCATATCAACGCATCATTTCATATTAGAAGCAATCCCATCGGGAAGTCTCAAATAATCGACCCACTCTAGTAATTTTATACAACAAGTCCTATCTAATTCATAACAAGCAAGAACTTTGAAGTTTGAACGAATAGGATTAATCTTACGCTCTGGACGATTGCAATAGTATTCGATATCTTTTTTTGATCTCAAATCAACTTTGGTTTTTCCTTTCACATTCATAATTGTATGAAAGAAATTCTCAAATACATTTTTTTCAATATGCATCACATCTAAATTGTGTCGAATTTTTAGATCCTTCCAATATGGCAATTCCCAAAATATACTCTGTTTGCACCAATTGTGATAATCACCTTTGCCAAGAATTTTGGGCTCTTTGTTTCCTGTCTCATGTAATTTTGCATAATCTTGTACAATATCAGATATCTATTCTCCATTCAAAAAAGTTGGTGGTTGCAAATTGCGGTTTTGTTTCTTTCAAAGCTTTTCTAATCACATATAAATGTGTCATTTGTATGTAAAAATCGACGATGACAATCCCACTAACACTGCTTACAACCATGCTTCAGTGCAAATGCTTTTGTTGAATCCATGCACACGGGACAAGATAACTAATTACCTCCCGTACTCCAGCTCGAAAGCGTCCCGTATGCGGGAAAATCGCTTATCGTCAATAATAAACAAGCAAATAGTTGGAAAATTTTCCTTTTTGCTACATCGTGTGTGTTAATACCCTCTACCCACATTCTCTTCAAGTCCTCGATTAAAGGTTGCAAATAAACATCTATTCCTTTTTTCAGATTTTTGGGTTCAGGGATGATTAGGGTTAGAAACCTGTATGGATTTTTCATACACTTCCAAGGAGGTAAATTGTAAGGTGTCAAAATAACTGACCAATTGGAGTATTTTTTACCGTACTGGCTAAAAGGTTGGAAACCATCAGTGCATAAACCGAGCCTAATATTTCGTGATTCATTGGCAAAATCATGATATTTGTCATCGAAATATTTCCATGCTTCTTCATTTGCAGGATGACATAAAACTCCTTCCTCTTGTTCCCTTTCACTATGCCATCTCATGTTCTCCGCAGTGGCATAAGACGAATACAATATTTGTAATCTTGGAATAATTAGAAGATACGAGTAAAAGGTACACCTTTACCATTACTTTTTTTTCTTTCCATATCTTCCTAAGCCACAAAATTTACATTGTGAACGGTCTATGTCTTCTTTCCAATATAGCATACAACCACTTCGACGTGTATCTATCTTTTTATACGGCAATCTGAATGCGGACACTTGTTTTTTTAGTTGATACCCATTTTCAGCCAATCTAGTTTGCAAACCGGATAGGACCATATCTCGAATCAAACTAAGAACGTCATTCATTAATTTTTGGGTATCGTTGTTTGTGGATTTTATTGCAACTAGCCTAGCAGTCACTGCCAACTCTGTCATAGGACATCCATCAAAAAGCGGTTCTTTTGTTGCTTCTAACAAATTAGAAAAAGATTTAACTTTTGGATTTGGCTCTTCCTCTACATCCAATGAATTAGACAACATGCTTGGACCAGCGACATCAATAACCATTTCAGTTATTCTATTTTCTTTAGTAGTAGATTCATCAAAATCAACACCAAAATTTGCGTTATCATCCTCAACATCTACCGACATATTAATAACGTTCACCGCATCTTCACCACGATGTATCCACACATAGCAATCGTCCATGAAACCGTTTTATGTTAAACTTTGAACAATTTCATGAGGATGATGTTTTGTAGCTTTGCAATTCTTACAAGGACAACGGATTTTTGTCATGTTTGTTCTATTGGAAGATGACACTAGCATGAACTCATTTTAACCTCTTAAAAATTGAAATGGAATTGTTTGTCTATGTCCAACATCTTTGTACATCCAAGCACGACGAACTTTCAAATGTTCCATCTTCTACTACATATCTAAGACATGTTATATTATAAGATGAGTACTTATATTATTATTAAATAGAACTATAGTAATTTCATTATTTTAATAGTTATCTAATTACTGTATTATTTTATTTAGATGGATATAATTTCAAATTCATACACATACTATTTACATTTTTTTTCCTTTTTTGTAAAATATATAAAAATAAAGTAAATATATGGGTAAAATGTGAGTTGTATAGGATTAATTTCAAACTATACATGGATTAGCAAGATTGCATTTATCAATGGATTTGATTCATCACAACATGATTTTGATGATTTAGAGGAAAGAAAAAAAAATCAATAGCTGTGCAATTGTAGAACATATTCATATTTCAAATAACATAGAAAACCACTTATTTTTCTAAAGGTCTATGGCGTAGAAATGAAATTTTACTAAAAGCTGAATAGACATACATATTCGTGCTAAAAACTATTATTTAGATGTTTTAGCTGAATTTTTTGACATATTAGTTGTTTTGTTGAAATCTGAAAATATATACAACTAGCAAATAATAAATACCATTATTCTTATATATATATATATATATATATATATATAAACTAGCAAATTATTTAGGCTTCGAATTTGAACATCATTATTTAATGCCTTTATTTAAGCCTCAAATTCAAACAGACACGTTAGGGAATTAAATCGATTTAAATCTTCGACTATTTGAAAATGAGCCCAATTTTTCAAAATGATCCCAAATTCAAACAAATATAATTGATATTTGAATTCAACGATTGAAATAAATGTTTGAATGATGAATAATTGAGTTAAGTTTTTGAAAATGATCCCAATTTTTCCATAAATGATCATTTATATTTGGCACTAAATAGTTGTAGTTTCTTTATTTCCCCTCCATCAAATTCGCCTTAAATCAGAGTTTTCGATGGTGCATCTTGAAATTGCACTAAGAGTTTTTTTAGTGTATTGCTAAAAACACTTTGATTTGTGCTTTCTAACACCATGGTGTGGTAGTTAAAAACACAAAACGCAGTGTCTTTAGCACCATACCACCATGTAGAACTAAAAACACCCAGTTTTTTATTTTTGGCTATCATGCTATGGTGTTATAAAACACAATCTGTAGTGCTTTTAGCAATGCGCTTTTTTTAGTATTTTTTCTAAGTTTAGTAAGGGCATATTTTCAAATGCAATCGATGGAGGAGAAAATTTCAATGGCTATATTCTTCATAACATATTTCCCGAATACACCATAAGACAACAATTATTTAGTGCCAACATAGGAACAACAAGTATGTATTCATAATGATTTACCAAGTGACCTAAATTTGTTTTTGGTTTTCTGGAGTGGCTTAAATGTAGAAATTATTCTCAAATACAATAAACGATATGTAGAAGAAGCTTTCACAAAGGCATACAAGTAGACATATACGGCCACTGGGGAGAGTGATAGTGGTAAATGGTTTTGTACTAATATTTACTATAACATCTTTGCATACAAATATTCATAATTCATGTTGTAGTCTCCTGGTTGTTTCTGTGCTACTTGTTTAGGGAAAACTAGGTTAAGCTCTACCAAAATGCTTTTTTCTTGTCCATTCGCACATAGAAAAGTGGTTCGTCTGAACTTAACCACCGGATGAACAAAAGATAAAATTACTTACAGTTAAAATTATTATGTAGCTGGTAATTTCATATTAAAATATGTTGATTTTGGACAATGCTACCCGGTTCCTACTATAACATCCCAGAAATTTCGATAACTGGATTGTGAAATTACTTGAAGATTTAATTATTAATGATCATTTTTTTATGGAGTTAGAAATTTAAAAAAATCAAATATATTATTTGTATATGAGTTGAATTTGATATTTTATTCAGAATGGTTGGTTGAGAATCAAATATTCATTGTTGAATATTTGAATTGAATGTGGTTGGATATTCGAATCAGAATGCAAATTCAATTGAAAAATATAAGCAGTTGGAGTTAAAAATAAATGTTATTTACGTTAAATGAATTGGGAATTTTATTCGCTAAAATATATGGAAATTGGCTGGACATGTGGATATGTTTTAAGAAATCGAAAACTTAACGTTTCAAATTTGGGATTGAACGGAGTTGTGTGAATAAATAGTGAACCGATAAATGATTTTTAAAATTTAAATAGCGTTGTACACAAACAAGTTGAATTACGACCAAACTGTTTTTTTTCTTCAGATTCTCAAGATGTTGCGGCGCAACAAGTTTCGTTGCGTTTGAAAGATGTGCAAACGGTAAAAATATTGAGTGTTCAACAATGTTTACAGTACAGTTTAATATTGAATTAAATAAAATAACAGCCCCCTCAGTAAATTCCTACGCCGACCTACCTTCTTAAAATACGCGCTACCCTCAAGCCTAGCGATATTACGTTGTTCTTATCCTTTAATTTTTGCCTCTATAAAACTCGCATCCTTTCCCCAGATTTCATTCAGCAAAAACTAATCCTCCTTTTCAATTAAAATGACTGAAGCCAATTTCCTCTTTCTCCCCAAATTAAATTTTAATCTGTCCTCCCAAGTCGACCGCCGCTCCCATTGCTCCTCCACCGTCCGCCTCATCAATCCTCACGCTCCACCTTTGCATCAATTTTAGTGCATTTCCACCCCTGCTGGCCGATGCAAGCCATCCTCGATCACCACAAGTTGCTTCCAACAAGTTGAGTGACCGTCGGCATATCCTCGTCGCTGTAGCTCTGCCATGTCCACCCAGGAAACCGCCTTGGTCTCTTTCACTGTCGCCATCGTTCGCTGCCACTACGGGTGAGAATTCACTCACGATTAATTATTTATTCAAGTTGTAACAACCCAAAAACCTGGGCCAGTTTAAAATTTTTATTTTGGCAATTTTAGCGAATTTTGAACATTTAAAATGAATTATTTTAAATAATATCGACGAGAAATATGTTTTGAATTGAATTCGACATATATATTTATATACGTCGTCGTTAGAATATAAATAATTATATATAATTATAAATAAAATTGAAAATGGCGCGGTAGTTCGATAATTCGATTTCAAACTTCAATTGAATGTACCGGGTGCAAAATAAACCGGATTTTAGTGAAACCAAAAATAATAGGATCTAATTGATGATATCTTTCCAATGAATCCGAAAAATCAAAATTTCATAGCGGAAATCAAAAGATATGTCCAGTTGAAAATTCTGAATAGTCGCTATGGAATTCAGGCCCTTAAAAATGGACATTTTGCAAACGACCTCGGATTTTGACGAAACCACTTTTGTTGGGTCCGTGATGTCAAATTATTGCTAGATTCCAAATTTCATAATTTTTCGAATCAATATGTGAGCGTGGCAAAGGAAAACGCGTTTGACCAGTTTCAGTTGATTTTAATCGACTGGAAAATGGCCATTTTTCCAACGGTCTCAGAATTCGACGAAACTAGTTTTGTTAGGATCATATCGTCAATACGAACCTAGAAAATATTTTTATGGAATTTTTAGAGTTCGTATTTGACCCCGGTAAATTGAAATGCATGTTCAAATTCAATATATGGAGTTATATGTTGATTTTGACGAAAATTGATCGAAACGATCGAATCAGCTTACGATACATATCCCATTGTGTTCGGAATGGGGGTGAAACGCTATGGACGATAGGCGGTAGGCCTCGTTTAGAGGTCGTATGTAAAAGTCAACTTTTTGGGTGGAAAAATAAAATAATTAAATAAAAAAATATATAAAACCTTCTCCTTATCCATGTCAGCCCCCCCGATTCATTTCAGAAACAAAAAAAAGAAATAGGAGGAGAGCGATGAGTCGCCGCCGCCCCAGGTGGGGCGCCACCACTACCGACGCCTCCCTCTTCTCTTCTTCCTCCTCTTCCTTTCTTCCCTGACTGAATTCGAGAGCCCCTCCACGCCACGACCCACCGTCGCACCTCCCCTCGCCTGGCGCCACCGCTGCTGGCCAGACCCTCCTCCTCCGCAACCTCTCTCCTCCCTCCTCCTTCCACAGTCGCAGAGACTCCCACCAAACCCCTCGAGCTGTAAGTTTTTTATTTTTTTATTTTTCAATTTTCAGTTATCGTTCTATTTGATTTTAAAACTGATTTTATTTGATTTGAAAACTGAAATTTATTTGATTTTAAAATTGATTTTTAACTAAGTAAAAAGGCGGTGTTTTTTTTTAAAATAGAAAAGATTAGATTTTTAAAATAGAAAAGATTAGATTTTTAAAATAGAAAAGATTAGATTTTTAAAATAGAAAAGATTAGATTTTTGAAATTTGAAAAGGCGAAATCTTTATATTTGAAAAGGCGAAATCTTTATATATAGTAGCGCTGTAAAAATAGAATTTTTATCTATATAGTAGTGTTGTAAAAATAGGATTTTTATATATTGAATAGCGAAGTAAAAATTCGATTTTTATATATTGAATAGCGAAGTGAAAATTCGATTTTTATATATTGAATAGTGAAGTAAAAATTCGATTTTTATATATTGAATAGAGAAGTAAAAATTCGATTTTTATATATTGAATAGCGATGTAAAAATTTGATTTTTATATATTGAATAGCGAAGTAAAAATTCGATTTTTATATATGTAGTGAATACGGGCAACGAAAGTGACAAAAGGCGAGAACGACGAAGATTTCTACAATAGAAGAGTCGAGATGATTGGATTAGCTATCGGTGATAAATTCTCACTCTAAATTTTTTTTTCTAATTATATATATATACTAGGATGCAGAAGATGCTTAGTAGCACCCGACACCCGTCATCCACAGACCATGGATGGCTTGTTTGTTTGATTGATGTGTTATGAAAATTGTTTGTGATGTTGATGTGAAATCGATAATAAATATTTATATAGTTAAAAATAAATATTTTATCGTTAAAAATATAATTTTAAACGTGAAAGTGAATAAATAAATATTTATAAACGAATCGGCTGATTAGCTTATATACACTGATTTGACTGATATTGATTGGGATGATAAATTTTACACATCGCCCAACTGCACGAATAAAAATCCGTGTTGGTTGATTTGAAACCCAACACGGGTGTTGGGATGATATTTGGGTACACTAATCCCAATTATTTAACTGTATGTCGATCGATTGGTCGACAGGCTGTGTAAGCGTCGATTATTTTATTTGATGCTTATGCAGTTATGCAGTGCACGTTGGATGATGGTTGATTGTTTGTCATTGCTATTACATACATGTGTTGTGTGGAATCCATATAATTAACATTATATGGTGATTAATTGGGCCTCATTCCAATAGGGAAAATAATGAATATTATAAAAGAAAATTCATGTGTTGAATATAAAAATAGTCATGTGTTGACAATGTTCATGTGTTGAAAATATTTATGTGTTGATTAAAATATTTTAATAATAAAATTCACATCTTTATCATATTTAAAATTAGAACTACTTCACGGTGGAGTCCAATTAAAATCAAACGATAGATACCATAGTTTTATAAAATATTTTACATAACAAAAATAGTCATGTGTTGAAAGAAATATAGATTCATGTGTTGAATGGAATATATAAATATTCATTTGTTGAATAGAATAAAGAAGTTTTTGAAAAATATAAAGCCTTGTTGATTAGAGATGCGTTATTTTGACGCGAACGATATTTATATCGATTTTATTCGTTTTATAATGAATATTGAAAAGTGATTTCAAAATTTAATATTTTGAAATGAAATTCAAATTTAAATCAGATTAAAATGCAAATTGAAATTTTATTGAATCAATTTGAAATGTATTCGAATCGAATAGAAAATGAATTCGATTCGAATTGAATAGAAAGTGAACTTGAATTCAAATCAATTAAAAATGAATTCAAATTGAATTAAATTGAAATTGAATTAAAAACAAATTGAAATCGTTTTGAATGAGATTTAAAACGAACTGAAATTGAATTGAAATCAATTTGAAATGAATTCGAATTGAATTAAATAGAAGGTAAATTCAAATTGAATTGAATTGAAATGAATTATAATTTGAATTCGAATTAAATAAAATTGAAATGAATTCGAATTGAATTGAAATCAAATCGATTTGAAATTGAATATAGAGTTGAAATGGTTTTGAAAACGAATTTAAAACGATTTATAAAATACGTTTTAAAAGGAAATCGACGAAATATATATATTATATATATAATGGCCTGAATAGAACGCGCCGCGCCGCGGCAGTTCGTGAATTTCGACCATTAACTTCGAATTGACGTTGTGGGAGATCCGACCGTCGGATTCTCCTAAAACCGGAACCGTTGGGTTCGTATCGAAAAGAGCTTTCCAATGAATATTAGAAATTTGAAATCTAACGGTTGGATTTGGAATTATGTCCAAATCAAATTTGAAAAAGGTCGCTGTAAGTGCAGTTCGATGGCCGTTGATGGAAATCGACTGTATGGGCCTTGATAAAATTATTAAAAATATCTATAATTTGTGTAAAATCATAAGAAATGATTTGGGAAAAATTGGGATGAAAAACTCCACATTTGAAATGATAAAAATAGATTTTTATCGAAATGAACTAGTTTTGAACTAGAATTAAAATCAATTTATTTTTGAAATAAATAAATTGAATTTGAAAGTGATTGAAAAAAATATATATCAATATTCCCAATACGTGAATTGGACTGGAGTTGAATCGGAATTATCTTAGGAATATTTCGATGTTGGATTTCGTGACTATATAGATATTGTTATGGGAATTTGAAAGATATATTTTATATCGTTATTTCCAATACGATATTTGTTGGTTTCAGAATTTGATATTGAATATAAGCCGGTATATTTTCTATTCAAAGCCTTGTATTTAATATCAAATGTGATTTGGGTTTATCGTGAATCGTGTTTTAGATGACATTGGTTCTTTAACCCAGTTAAAGGCAGGATGTTGATTTTTGAAAAGATTAAAACTAAGTGGAGTTTTAATGAATCTTTAATTAGATTAAAAATGTGAATTGATAATTTAAATTATCAAATCTGAAAGGTGATCGAGAATGGAGTACCACCAGTTTTGCTCCAAAGCGATAGTTAAATCTTTAATTAGATTTGAACGTGAAATGGTAATTAATTTTACCAATAACACCGTGGTGTTAGATATGGAGTATTACCAGTTTTTCTCCATGGGATATATAGGTTGGGATTGGGAAATAAAATAAATAATTACTTCGGTGTGGTTCGCTAATCCCGACTAGTTTGAAATGATATCCAAAGGAAGATTAAAGAATAAATTTAGAAGAATTTATCTTGGATAAAATTTATGGGAACATTTCCCTAAGAATGTGATTTTGTGAATAAAAGAATATTCTGAATTGGAATGAGGCGTTCGTTGTGTTTGTATAACATTTGTTTGTCATATATGTGGGTTGTTCAGAAAGGCCGGGGTTATACCCATTCTGAATAACCGATTCGACGAGATGTCGAAGATGAAGACGGTGGTTGAAGACCGGAAGTCTTCACATCGTTTGGGTGATTACTGATGATCTCGATTGGGCTGTACACCTAAGATGAGGGAAACAGTTGGTGATCGTCCAGACGTACTTGGAGATGGACGGATATGCGAGGAAAGTGCCTCCGGTTTCGTTCAGACCCAGAACGAACTTGTAAATGGATTGTGTGTCTGACACTGGATTTTATTCTGTGCTGATTGATCTCTATTAAATATACATCTGTTTGGCGGCGGAGAATTTATTCTCTTGCTTAACGCCCTTCTCTGAGACGTACGAGCTCAGAGGTTGTATATCGATGGACATCAGTCGCATGGAGTGAATTGCCAGTGTGGCACGCGTAAGTGGCAATTGATCAGGGCTTCTGTTGAAAAGCAAAGTCTTGTGGTTGATGATCAAAGCACGGCCTGTGTGGCGTAGCTTTGTGTATAACGTGAATTCGCGAGCCTCACACCTCAGTATGAGTCAAAAACGGGATACGGACCCAAGGAGTGCACGACGTTTCTTTCTAGCTAGGGTGGTGTCAGTGACCTACCAGCCCTGACATTTATATACTTTTCACCTGTGTGGTTGTTGGATACGAGGCGGCTCGGATATAGGTCTGTAAGGACCGGGAAACGTGTGTTCAGGAATAATTAATCCTCAAAAGTAAGAGAGGACCGACTTGGAGGTTCCAAAGGATCAGAGTGGGGTCCTGATACATTTGCTAGAGTGTCTCGAACGCGGAGAGGAGCTTGCCCCTTGCCTCGGCTCATGACGGAAATCCAATTTCCAATACGTGATATTGCGGTTTTAATTGTAGAACTAGTATGGCGACATGATATATGGTACCCATTCCGTCTATGATTGAATTGTTTTGACACTATACACTTATAATAGTATCAAATGATTTGTTTTAAACGTACCAAGCATGTTTGGCTATTATAAGGGAAAACCCTATCCTCCGGCTTGCGTTGCATTGTGTGATGGGACCTGGGTCTTATAATAGCTTCATTTTTCCAAAAAGCATTGCGCTGTTTTGTTATATGCACTAGTATTCTTGGGAGAAAACCCGTTCCGTGTTATACAGCGTGGTCCCTTGAATTACTCTCTTCTAAAGTAAAGTTTTAAATAACTGTTTTAGTTCTCACACCAGTCCCATGACTGATCTGGAGTTTATTGTTTTAACCTAAACTATGGGTGCCCCTATTTTCCACACGGGCAGCTAGTAGTTTTGGTTTTGCAGATTTATATTCACAGGATCTTGATTTACAGCTGGAACGATGCTCGGAAAGCTCTGTATCCATGTATCACTTTCAGTTGTGCTTTTGTATATTTTTCCGCTGCTATGTAATTTATTGTAATCTCTGATATTTGTCGAATGTAATTTATTCATTTATACTCTGTATATTCTTTTATCTGATGGAATTGTTGTAATAACAATGAAATGTTCTTCCGTCTGCGTTCCATTTTGTCTTGTCCTCAATTCTATCCGTGCTTTCCTTCACGGGGAAGTTCGGGTCGTCTCAGTTTGTTATCAGAGCTTTGGTTTACAGAGCTCGAGAACAAGACACATTAGAACCATACGAAAGAATTCATCAGATATTGGATTAGTAAAATCCAATTAGAATGACTCGTTAGAGATAGGATCAGTAGTATCCTAGAACGAGCGTGAAGAGTATATTTTTCAAATGAAAACAATTTTGTTTCGAAATTTAAATCGCTTTATACGTATTTGAATATTTATTTATTTTGAATTTGGACAATTGAGTATATAAAGATTTCGCGTATACGCGTCATGAACGTAGATTCGAAGTTTTAATATACTGGATAGATATAGAATCACATTCTAGACGCCCGGAGATAATTCTGGTAATGCGGCCGCATTATCAATATTTATGTTCGTGTTTCGAAGGTGTGATATCTATATATTTCCATTAGACTGGTGTGAAAACCAAAACTTATATAGCTAGAATACATTGTTGAGAATTGGCATCAAAACATGATTTTCAGTATATATATATCAAAATTATAAATTTGAAACTCTAATTCACTAATTGATTGATGTTTGTGTTGTTTGTTTATTTGTTTGATAATTTTGAACCATTTAGCCTAATTAAATCACATATTGAATTATATTGAAAATTTGTCGCATTTGCTTGCATATACATATACTTACATTGAGCAGGTCATAGCAAGGAGGCTAGAGCAGAGAATAAAATTTTTTTGCCCGACAAATAGGTACATGTTTACTATAATTTACTGTTTTGTTTGGGTGATGATGATTTTATGAGCCGCTTGGCTTTTTCTTTTTCTTTTTGAGATTAGAAGGCCTTTATGGCAATTTCGGGATTTTCCCGTGGCTCCCTGTGTAGGGGAGGTTATGGCGAAATTTTTCGAAAATTTAGGGTGTTAGCCAAATTTTTGAAGAATTTGAAAATTCTCAGAAACTGAAAAGTTGGAGAATTGAAGCCAAATCGAACTTAGAGTTGATTAATCAAACCACTTTCGACTTTGTTCCTTTTCGGGGATGAAAAGTTTTAAGTGGGGGAGATTGTAACAACCCGAAAATCTGGGCCAGTTTAAAATTTTTATTTCAGCAATTTTAGCGAATTTTGAACATTTAAAATGAATTATTTTAAATAATATCGACGAGAAATATGTTTTGAATTGAATTCGACATATATATTTATATACGTCGTCGTTAGAATATAAATAATTATATATAATTATAAATAGAATTGAAAATGGCGCGGTAGTTCGATAATTCGATTTCAAACTTCAATTGAATGTACCGGGTGCAAAACAAACCGGATTTTAGTGAAACCAAAAATAATAGGATCTAATTGATGATATCTTTCCAACGAATCCGAAAAATCAAAATTTCATAGCGGGAATTAAAAGATATGTCCAGTTGAAAATTCTGAATAGTCGCTATGGAATTCAGGCCCTTAAAAATGGACATTTTGCAAACGACCTCTGTAACACCGCACCTCCGCCAGGGTGGCTCTTGCAAGCACTCTGACTTTGGAGGGGCGTTTGAATCAGGTAAACATGCATAATGATATATCAAGGCAGAACAAGAACATATGTATATATGTAAACAGAGTAAATAAGATAAGTAAAACAGCGGAAGATTTCAAACTATTTCAAAACAAGTCTGGTACAACATAACTTTCCAACTAAACAAGTCTAGATAAAAACAACATCAACTGAAAAACTGAAATACATAAGTACTATCCCCAAAATAAGTGATAACCATAGCTAGCTTCATGTCGAAACCGTACATGAGCTGAAATCCCACAAGCAAGCAATCCGAAATCCAAGCTAAGCTCAAACGTTCCCACCCTGAGAACCTGGGGGGGGGGGGGAAACGGAAGAAAAGAGGCGAAAGAAAACAGGTCAGTCAAAAAGACTGAGTAAGCCCTACTACAATCAATGTAAACTGATAAAGTTAACTGGCATGAGAAGCAGGGATGAACATAAGGATAACATACTAGCATGATGATTAACTAACAAGGTAGATAAATGTGTCATCGCATAATCAGGTTTAAGGTTTTTGCACCACAGGTGTACTAGCAAACTAACATGACTTGAATAAACAAGTATTGATCCCTTGGCCCAAGCTTTGGCCCAATAACATGAAATGACCCTAATACGATGTCCAATAACATGAAGTGACCCTAATACGAGGTCCAACCAAACGGTCTAGTCGATCGGCTCCCTATAAGCCTAACTCGTCACGTGTTGGTGTCAATACGGCCCAAACATAATTGTAGTCAGACTGTGCCGGGTCTCCCGTCGGGTGTATCAAGCCCTAGGGTGTCAACCCCTGGACACCATAAACATAAGTGCACAGTCTCGATCTACTGGTACCCATGCTTGACTTCTCCAAATACGGACTACGTGCACGACCATAGTCCGTCCGGAACTACATCGGCGTACCACTCTGCCGTCGTTTTTGGTCACTTACCTCAAGTCCAGTAATCGTGCCCCCACCCTAGCCTAGTCCCTAGGGTCTTAATGATACAAACTTGGGATTACTGCTGGAGTGGACCCCCATTGCTAGGATTTTCTAGTGGGTTAAGTACGGTTTAACCCTTTTACTAATTGTAACACCCCGTGTATTCTATAGCTGTGAAATTAACAAATTAAAGTATAATTAATTTTAAATCAAAGAACTAAGGGAAACGGGATACGCCATTGCGTTCGTCTCGGAAAAATACGCGAAATAGAGTCCGAGTTTTCGAAAAACGGAGTCCGTATGAAGAAGATATAGCCTCCGGAAGTTTCTGAATTAAGTTTAAAATTCGAACAGCTCAGAAAAACAAGTTTAAAATTAAAAATCGAGCCCAATTGGCCAGGGCGGGAAAATTCCCGCCTAAGGCACCCAGGTCGACTGGGCTGTCGACCTGGTCTAGCCAGGTCGACAGGGCTGTCGACAGGGCTGTCGACCTGGTCCAGACCCAGGTCGAACCCAGTCCACCCTGGCTGGCCTAGTCTATGTTGGTCGATTTCCAGAGGCATGCTTTGTCATTAGGGCTAGGTGGCAGGCTCTAATTGGTATCTCTTTCGAATGAATGGCTACGATCAATCCAAGCAACATCGATGGTCCTAATCAGTTCATAAACTCTATAAAAATGACCCTAGACTCTACCTAGGTTTCTTACACAATTCTCTAGCCTCCATTGCTCTCTTCTTCTAAAAAAATAAAATAAAAATGGCGTCGCTGCTCTGCTGGAATTAAAACTAGAAGATAATCAACATCAGCCTAAGCAACTCAATTCAAACTAGAGATTAAAGTTTCTGCAAAGATTCTACAACAAGTTAAAGTTCTTTCTTTAATCCAATCAAGGCAAGTACAGTTATTTTCCGCTATAAATGTTAATTATAATTTTGATATGTTTTTAATTCTGAATCTGAGATTGTATATATATTCTCTTCTGTCAGATTTGTTTTTCTGTGACTGTTCTGTATCCCTTTTCTTCTTTTCTGTTTTTATAGCCAGGCTACCACGAGCCTGTGCCTAATCTCATAAGAGATGAACGTATGAACGCAAATTTTGGGATAAATAATGAATGATGCGAAATTTGACAAGACTAAATTGAATGTATGACTTTAGGTCTGAGGCATAAAATATATTGGACATATGCATAAATTTGACTATGAACATATAATTTATGCATGTTGTATGCATAGTTATGTTGTAATTTAGAACTGTAATTAATGAGCATATGTTGTAAACTAGATTTGGATCTATGCATATTCTATGGTAGAAGAAAAGAGGAACCATTGTAAGATTACATATGATTTGAGACTTTTGGACAAAATGCATATAAAAGTCAAGATCTGATTTTTAGAAGATATGATTTAAAGATTTATATTGTTGGGTATAGTTCGCATAATGATTCATGACTCAAAAAGAAGAAGATATGGAAACTTAGGTGTAAAGATTTACATTAATTAGGATATCTATTATTGTGATTACACCTAAATAGGGATTTTTGGATATATGGCATGCATTGAAATTAATGGTTATATATGGTATAATTTATATGTGAATCTGCTGTAAAATGCTAGTTTAACAAAAATTGGAACATATGTTATATGGCAAATTATGTCCATATTCTGCGCTTATGCAAACATGGAGTATATGTTGTGAATCATGACAATTATGTAAGCATATGAATTTAGGCCAATTTATGATTGGGCAAGGCATGTAAATAGAACTTTTAGAAATATTAAATTTGCTAAATCTGCTAATTTGTCAAGTTGCCTAAACTACTAGTTTTGTTATATTGTCTAGACTGCTAATTAGATTGAAATGCCTAATCTGTTAAATTTGTCGGTTGAAATGCCTAACCTGTTATATGCCAAAATCTGCTAAGTTGCTAAATCTGTTAAATCCGTTAAGTCATATAAAATCTGTTATCTGCTATGTTGATATATTCATCCTGTTATTGATATAATCTGAATTGGCATATATATTGGGCGTGCGCATAAACGGTAAATTATTAAATAATTGGCCGCAAAGATAAACATGGCTAACTCGAGGTTAGAATGAGTTTGCGGCGTAAATCTGCCCGGAACCGCCCGGCACATCCAGTGGCCGCAAACAATAGGTTCTAATGTGAGAAGTTAGTCATAACATGCGTAAGACACGAGGTTAGGTCTGGCTTGTGGCAGAAGTCTTCCCGGAACCGCCCGGCATATCCAGCGGCCACAAGCTACCGACCTAATGTGAGAGGTCTGTGCATTAATAATTAATTAATGCAAATCTAAGATAAGAATGACATCTAAAACGTATTGGGGAAAATAGGGTTAAACCAAAGGGATTAATAGATGTAGTAAAACCCGTCCATGAATCTGTAGGCCCAATACAAAGTTAGACAAATCTGAAAAATCTGTACATCTGACCCGTTAGTCTGAAAACTTGTTAACTTAATTTGTGAATTAGTAAATCTGAATTCTGTATGTCTGAACTTGTAAACAAGTTAATCTGAAATCTGTTAGTCTGGGGACACAATGTTAGGAGGGGAATTACTTGTGTCATCTGTTGTTTGGGACCCATATTAGTCAGTAACCCTTTCTGGTATCAAAACTTTGACCCAACAGTAAGTAGGGTCCGGGCACGCTTACTGAACTAATTATAAGAGGTTCATTCTGATAATGGCGAGGGGTGTTGATGGTGCGTTCCAACCGGGTCATGTGCGTGCATGGATCCCGGTCTGCCTCTGAGGATGTAAGACGCCGTGACATCTGTAAATAGGTCTGTGCCAATTGGTTGTCACTTTAGGGAGTGATACACCCTACTATGGGGCCGACACAGGATATTTATGTATTAGGGAGCCGATCGCTTGGGGTAGGGTTTTAGGGTACGCTTAGTTCTGTCTGTTTCTGTTGGTACCGTCTGTTTCTGTTGGGTGGTAACACCTGTCTGTTTCTGTGTGGTACCGTCTGTTCGGGTGGTAAAGGCCCATTACTAGTGTACACCTAATTCCACATTCTGTTTCCATAGGGATAAATCTGTTTCTTCTTCTGTCTGTTTCTGATCGGGTAGTAAAGGCCCATTATTAGCATTCTGTTTCTGTTAAAGTATTCTGTACCCGTTCCTGCTTCAATTTAGACATTAGGGTGACACCTAATTTTGCTATACTAGTATTAGTGCAGAGAAGTGTAAAACAATAGTTTATATCATTCTGATTTTCTGTTATATCTGCTACACCTGTTATAGTTATCTCACATCCAGTTTTATGTTCATATCATATTATTATTATCTGTTCATATGCTGAAAGTCACTGGACTTGCCAGACTTTTTGTCTGACCCTTGTTGTTTCGCCTCCTTTCTTCCGTTTCCCCCCCAGGTTATCCAAGGAGGGAAATACTTTAGCTTGATCCGGATTTCTCTTTGCTTGAAGTGCTTAAAGTATGGCTTGGCTCTGTATAGCTTCCGTTCCATGGGGATTATGATTTTAAACTATGCATTTTGAAGGCTTTTGTACAAGACTGATATTTTGTACTTGAATTCTGAAATTGAAAGGATGTAACCATATTAATTTCTGTTTCCGCCGTAATAAAGTTAAAAAATTTCAAGTACTGTTTTATCTGTCTTGTAAGTTTCTGTTCTGTTTACTAAAATGCTCCACCAAAGTTAAGGCATTCCCTTTGTGAGTGACCTTAACGGAGGTGGGGTGTTACACTTGGTATCAGAGCTGAAGGTTACCAGATTGGGTAAAGTTTTTGAAAACTATTTTCAAAAAGGTTTTGGAAGGAAGTATTTTCAAAAATAAAGCTTATTTTGAAAAACATGATCCCCAAGAGCCATATATCTTTCTTTCAGTCCTTTTTGTGTTGAACCTTTCCTTTTTCGTTCCAGCATGTCTGAAGCATCTGAGATACCAGAGGGTGTTCATGTACCCGGTTGGTTTCGTCAATATCTTGAGGCTAGGACCGCCGCTGCAGGTCCAGCAAATGATCCCCCTCCTCCACCCCCTCCTCGTGCAATTGCTTTCTCAAAGATCTGTAGAGATTTTAGGGCCATGGGTGGGAAGGATTTCAAAGGAACTGAATCATTCGTAGAAGCAAGGAATTGGCTCAAAGAAACTGAGGATCTATTCGTTATCTTCGAGGTGGACGATAGGCAGAAGGTACAGTTGGCAGTATGGCTGCTCAAAGACGAAGCTTCCTACTGGTGGGAAGTCACTAACGCCGAGAGACCAGTTGAGACATGGATGGATTTCAGAACAAGGTTTGAGACAAAATTCCTCTCGCAAGCTGAACGAAGTTTACAATTGGAAAAGTTCTTATCTCTTAAGCAAGGAAGTATGACGGTCAAGGAATACGTCAACCAGTTCAACCAACTAGCAAGATTCGGATTGGATTTAGTCAACACTCAGCATAAAAAGGCTCTCCGCTTTGTTAAAGGATTGAATGAGCCACTGCACAGCCTAGCCATGACCCATGTACCCATGGGAGCAACTTACGAGAAATTGGTGGATATGGCACTACTGCACGAGGAAGACAAGGGCCCGAAAGAGACAAAGAAGGAAGAACCACAAAATAAGAAAGCGGGGCCCAAAAAGGAAACACAAAGGAAGGATGAGAAGTCTGAAGATAAGAAAGGAAAAAAGTGCTTTACTTGTGGGAGCTCGACTCATCTGAACAAGGATTGCAGAAAAAGGAAGGGCGCTTGCTTCAACTGTGGGGAGATGGGACACTTCACTAGGGACTGCCCGAAGAGGCGAGGACAAGGAGGGCAGGCGAACACTCTTGAGGCTAGTGGCTAGGATAGAAATAGGAAAATTTCTATAGTAGGTTTAATTTATTTATTTGATTATGAAGTTAAGATTTTTTCTAATTCTGGTATTTTGATTTTGTAATCGATAATCTGCACTTTAATACTAGTATTATTTCGGAATTCCGCTGTAGACTCAGACCCATAAGGGTTGTGGATCATCTGTTTGAGATTGGGGTTTGAGGGATATCTGTGTTAGGAGTCAAGTATGACGCATACATTCTGAGTTTTCGTGGGGTATGATTTTATCATGCTTAGCTTCCTAAGAATCATTAGGGAACCTGATCTGTACCAGTAGTCTGTAAATATCTAAATACTTTTGATAGGATTTCCAGTTTTGACATTGTCTAAAGAAGGTAATCCTCTGGGTGTCAATTTGATGTTGGTTCCGGTCTTTGGGGCCGATACTTAGGACCCATGTCTAATGGGAACCAAATTTTCGTTCTATCTGTACTCGCTTCCATCATTCGACTGTATCCTATCGATCGAATATTTGAACTTTAGGTAGAAACTAATGGGTGTAAACATGTGTTTGAGACATGTTATGTTTGATGGTTGCAAGTGGTTGCTAGTGGTTGCCCGTGGATGCATATACACACACTAGGCACTAGATCGGCATGAAAACACTCTCATACTGCATATGGATGGGTGAGCATTTTTCAATTCTTGTGGATGCAAAATGGTTGATTCAGCACATGGATGTTGCATTTGAGTGAATGGTTGTGCACTCATGTAGACATAATATATATCATTAGAATTCTATTGCATACATGTTGGACTCATGGCACTGACATAATTCGCATTAAGGAGGTCAACTGAATCAGTAGACCGCCTGATTTTGCATTAGATAAGTACATGTACACACACACTTCGCATATGATCATGAAGCATTAGAAGTCTTTTAAGGACAATGGATGCTCGCGTTTGATGGATGAGTAGATGGATGATTGGATGTTAGGATATGCATCTTCCTAAACTTGAAGAGTTCGGGGATGAAATCCTTTTAAGTGGGGGAGAATGTAACACCCCGTGTATTCTATAGCTGTGAAATTAACAAATTAAAGTATAATTAATTTGAAATCAAAGAACTAAGGGAAACGGGATACGCCATTGCGTTCGTCTCGGAAAAATACGCGAAATAGAGTCCGAGTTTTCGAAAAACGGAGTCCGTATGAAGAAGATATAGCCTCTGGAAGTTTCTGAATTAAGTTTAAAATTCGAACAGCTCAGAAAAACAAGTTTAAAATTAAAAATCGGGCCCAATTGGCCAGGGCGGGAAAATTCCCGCCTAAGGCACCCAGGTCGACTGGGCTGTCGACCTGGTCTAGCCAGGTCGACAGGGCTGTCGACAGGGCTGTCGACCTGGTCCAGACCCAGGTCGAACCCAGTCCACCCTGGCTGGCCTAGTCTATGTTGGTCGATTTCCAGAGGCATGTTTTGTCACTAGGGCTAGGTGGCAGGCTCTAATTGGTCTCTCTTTCGAATGAATGGCTACGATCAATCCAAGCAACATCGATGGTCCTAATCAGTTCATAAACTCTATAAAAATGACCCTAGACTCTACCTAGGTTTCTTACACAATTCTCTAGCCTCCATTGCTCTCTTCTTCTAAAAAAATAAAATAAAAATGGCGTCGCTGCTCTGCTGGAATTAAAACTAGAAGATAATCAACATCAGCCTAAGCAACTCAATTCAAACTAGAGATTAAAGTTTCTGCAAAGATTCTACAACAAGTTAAAGTTCTTTCTTTAATCCAATCAAGGCAAGTACAGTTATTTTCCGCTATAAACGTTAATTATAATTTTAATATGTTTTTAATTCTGAATCTGAGATTGTATATATATTCTCTTCTGTCAGATTTGTTTTTCTGTGACTGTTCTGTATCCCTTTTCTTCTTTTCTGTTTTTATAGCCAGGCTACCACGAGCCTGTGCCTAATCTCATAAGAGATGAACGTATGAACGCAAATTTTGGGATAAATAATGAATGATGCGAAATTTGACAAGACTAAATTGAATGTATGACTTTAGGTCTGAGGCATAAAATATATTGGACATATGCATAAATTTGACTATGAACATATAATTTATGCATGTTGTATGCATAGTTATGTTGTAATTTAGAACTGTAATTAATGAGCATATGTTGTAAACTAGATTTGGATCTATGCATATTCTATGATAGAAGAAAAGAGGACCATTGTAAGATTACATATGATTTGAGACTTTGGACAAAATGCATATAAAAGTCAAGATTTGATTTTTAGAAGATATGATTTAAAGATTTATATTGTTGGGTATAGTTCGCATAATGATTCATGACTCAAAAAGAAGAAGATATGGAAACTTAGGTGTAAAGATTTACATTAATTAGGATATCTATTATTGTGATTACACCTAAATAGGGATTTTTGGATATATGGCATGCATTGAAATTAATGGTTATATTTGGTAAAATTTATATGTGAATCTGCTGTAAAATGCTAGTTTAACAAAAATTGGAACATATGTTATATGGCAAATTATGTCCATATTCTGCGCTTATGCAAACATGGAGTATATGTTGTGAATCATGACAATTATGTAAGCATATGAATTTAGGCCAATTTATGATTGGGCAAGGCATGTAAATAGAACTTTTAGAAATATTAAATTTGCTAAATCTGCTAATTTGTCAAGTTGCCTAAACTACTAGTTTTGTTATATTGCCTAGACTGCTAATTAGATTGAAATGCCTAATCTGTTAAATTTGTCGGTTGAAATGCCTAACCTGTTATATGCCAAAATTAGCTAAGTTGCTAAATCTGTTAAATCCGTTAAGTCATATAAAATCTGTTATCTGCTATGTTGATATAATCATCCTGTTATTGATATAATCTGAATTGGCATATATATTGGGCATGCGCATAAACGGTAAATTATTAATTAATTGGCCGCAAAGATAAACATGGCTAACTCGAGGTTAGAATGAGTTTGCGGGGTAAATCTGCCCGGAACCGCCCGGCACATCCAGTGGCCGCAAACAATAGGTTCTAATGTGAGAAGTTAGTCATAACATGCGTAAGACACGAGGTTAGGTCTGGCTTGTGGCAGAAGTCTGCCCGGAACCGCCCGGCATATCCAGCGGCCACAAGCTACCGACCTAATGTGAGAGGTCTGTGCATTAATAATTAATTAATGCAAATCTAAGATAAGAATGACGTCTAAAACGTATTGGGGAAAATAGGGTTAAACCAAAGGGATTAATAGATGTAGTAAAACCCGTCCATGAATCTGTAGGCCCAATACAAAGTTAGACAAATCTGAAAAATCTGTACATCTGACCCGTTAGTCTGAAAACTTGTTAACTTAATTTGTGAATTAGTAAATCTGAATTCTGTATGTCTGAACTTGTAAACAAGTTAATCTGAAATCTGTTAGTCTGGGGACACAAGGTTAGGAGGGGAATTACTTGTGTCATCTGTTGTTTGGGACCCATATTAGTCAGTAACCCTTTCTGGTATCAAAACTTTGACCCAACAGTAAGTAGGGTCCGGGCACGCTTACTGAACTAATTATAAGAGGTTCATTCTGATAATGGCGAGGGGTGTTGATGGTGCGTTCCAACCGGGTCATGTGCGTGCATGGATCCCGGTCTGCCTCTGAGGATGTAAGACGCCGTGACATCTGTAAATAGGTCTGTGCCAATTGGTTGTCACTTTAGGGAGTGATACACCCTACTGTGGGGCCGACACAGGATATTTATGTATTAGGGAGCCGATCGCTTGGGGTAGGGTTTTAGGGTACGCTTAGTTCTGTCTGTTTCTGTTGGTACCGTCTGTTTCTGTTGGGTGGTAACACCTGTCTGTTTCTGTGTGGTACCGTCTGTTCGGGTGGTAAAGGCCCATTACTAGTGTACACCTAATTCCACATTCTGTTTCCATAGGGATAAATCTGTTTCTTCTTCTGTCTGTTTCTGATCGGGTAGTAAAGGCCCATTATTAGCATTCTGTTTCTGTTAAAGTATTATGTACCCGTTCCTGCTTCAATTTAGACATTAGGGTGACACCTAATTTTGCTATACTAGTATTAGTGCAGAGAAGTGTAAAACAATAGTTTATATCATTCTGTTTTTCTGTTATATCTGCTACACCTGTTATAGTTATCTCACATCCAGTTTTATGTTCATATCATATTATTATTATCTGTTCATATGCTGAAAGTCACTGGACTTTCCAGACTTTTTGTCTGACCCTTGTTGTTTCGCCTCCTTTCTTCCGTTTCCCCCCCAGGTTATCCAAGGAGGGAAATACTTTAGCTTGATCCGGATTTCTCTTTGCTTGAAGTGCTTAAAGTATGGCTTGGCTCTGTATAGCTTCCGTTCCATGGGGATTATGATTTTAAACTATGCATTTTGAAGGCTTTTGTACAAGACTGATATTTTGTACTTGAATTCTGAAATTGAAAGGATGTAACCATATTAATTTCTGTTTCCGCCGTAATAAAGTTAAAAAATTTCAAGTACTGTTTTATCTGTCTTGTAAGTTTCTGTTCTGTTTACTAAAATGCTCCACCAAAGTTAAGGCATTCCCTTTGTGAGTGACCTTAACGGAGGTGGGGTGTTACACTAATCATGGATTAACTTGGTTAAGTGTAACGATGAGTTCACGACTTAACCCTGATTAATCTACCAAGCCCAAATTGGTTAAGTATTAAGTGGACCATGACTTAACCCTAATCATGAGGCATTAATTAATTTAATGTGCCTTAACCTCTCACATTAGACCTTGTTGTGGTTACTAGTTAAGCCGGGCGGGTCCGGGTAGCTTTACACCACAACTTGGTCTAACCTCGAGTTCAAGGTACAACTTGACCAACTTCTCACATTGGGTCCTATTGTTTGTAGCAACTAGTTAAGCCGGTCGGTTCCGGGTAGTTTTACGCTACAAACTCAACCCAACCTCGAGTTGGTCACACTTATATTTTCTAAGTGTCATGTCCATCATGTTTCCAAAACATATTACAAGTTTTCAAGAATTTGGGTAGACCTAACTTAATAGGTAAATTCCCAATGGGTAGACGTAACTTAATAGGTAAATTCCCAATCTTATGTTTTTATGTCTTTTAAGTTTACCCAACCCCAAACGCAATCCCATCGCTTACATATCGCAATAGCGCATAAAGGATAGAAAGTGGGAACTTGGCATAATCATGACATAAAGGTGTTGAAGCCACAAGTTTAACATGGTGGCATATGAAATGTACATATGTTCATATACTTGCATATTACATTTTTAGGCCTCAAAAGCATGCATAAAACCAAACTTAGCATATTGGTGATAAATGGTGATAAATGACATGTAGAAATGGCCATAAGTTCGCATTTAGCCTCACATGCAAGTTATCATAAGAGATATGATAACTTGCATGTTGTCAAAATGCAACCTTTAGCATAAAGCTTGAAGCTTTAAGCTCATAAACCCAAGATAAGCTTGCATAACATGATAACATGAACAAAATGATCAACCCAAACTTGCATAACATAACTTGCATATCATATGACAAACTTGCATATCAAACTTGCATAACATAACATGATAAACTTGCATATCATAACATGGCAAACTTGCATAACATAACATGATAAACTTGCATATCATAACATATCAAACTTGCATAACATGACATAATAAACTTGCATATTATGGCAAACTTGCATATCATAATGATCAACCAAACTTGCATCATTCATTTAACTTTAGAGTTTAAATATGAAAGTAGAAAAGGGCATACAATGCTTATGAAGACACAAAAATATATATATAGATTGAGACAAAGCCCTTATGCAATCAAATAAACCCAAAATGCAAGCTCCAATAGAAAAACCCTTGAGCCAAAATGATCAAAACCCTTGCTTTATGATGTAAATATGGAAACTTGACTTGAATGCAAGATAATGACACTCATACAAGCTTGAAAACACTTGTATGCATGGAAAATCTCTCATAGAAATAACTTAGAATTTTATGAAGAGAGTGGAGGCCATGAGAGGAATGATTTTGCCATAGTTTAGTTGTAGGGTTGAATAATGATGATTTAGGGTTAGGTTAGGGGCTTATTTATAGAGATTAGGATTAGTTTCAACCTTAGGATTAAACCCTAATTCCAATCTCAGACCTTAAAACCGAATCTGGCCCCCAAACTCAACACAACTCCCAAAATGGTGCACCAGGCAAAACTGCCCGGCTGAGCCAAGTCGACACCCAAGTCAACAGGGCTGTCGACTTTGGGCCTAACCATGTCGACTGCCCAGTCGACAGGGCTGTCGACATGGGTGGTCTGGCGGGAAATTTCCCGCCTGCGCCCAACTGCCCTAATTTCCAAATTCAAACCTGAATTTGAAATCTGTTTTTACTTTGAAATTTTCTGAAAACTTCGTTGGGCCTTAATCGGGTCATACGGACTCCGATTTTCGAAAACTCGGACTCTATTTCGCGTATTTTTCCGAGACGAACGCAATGGCTCAGCCCGTTTTCCTGGATTCAGATTTATAAATTAAATTCTGCCTCGATTTATGTTATAACAGGTTATTGAAAATACGGGTTGTTACATTCTCCCCTCCTTAAAGGATTTCGTCCCCGAAATCTTCAAGTTAGGAAGGACGTATCCTACCATCCAACATCCATCTACTCAAAACATCATCCACGAGCAATCATTGTCCTTACAAGATTCTAAATGTTGTATGAAAATATGCAAAGGTGTGTGTATATGTACTTATCTAATGCAAATATCATCAATGCAAATTATGTTAGTGAAATGAATCCATATGTATGCAATTCCTAACATAATATATAACATCTATATGTGTGCACATAACATACATCCATATGCAACATCCATGTGATAACACAAAAATTTTCATCCATGAATAAGCGTAAACACTCATGCATATGCAATATGAGGAGTGTGTGAGCCGATCTAGTGCCTAACGTGTATAATGCATCCACGACTAACCACTTGCAAACACTTGCAACCACTTGCAAACATCAAGCATAACATGTTTCAAACACATGTTTCATCCAAAGGGTTTCTACCTAAGGTTCTCATGACAAGATTAACACGATAAACTAGATAAACATGGATAGCAAAGAGAAAGATATGCTAACAAAGAAAAGAGATTGAGAGTGTACCCTCAAAAAGGAATGGATAAAGCCCACGCGTCTTCTCCTCGGTTTCCCAAGTTGCGTCTTCTTCAGCTTCACCCCATTGAACCTTCACCAACTTGACCTCTCGATTCCTTGGCTTCTTGTTCTCCGTCCCCAAGATACGAATCGGAGCTCTCCTCAAGGTAGCCTCTTTCTCCACTTCCACATCTTTCAGAACACTTGGCTCAACAACCTCTGCTGATTCATGTAAACACTTCCGGAGATGCGAGACATGAAAAACATCGTGTACTCCGGCAAGCTTCTCGGGCAACTCCACTCTATAAGCCATCTGCCCGATCCTCTCTATAATAGGGAATGGTCCAACAAACCTCGGTGCTAACTTCCCAACGGTTCCAAATCGGACCACATTCCGCAAAGGAGAAACCTTCACGAAAACCATATCCCCAACATCAAACTCCAAATCAGTTCTTCGCTTATCAGCATAGGATTTCTGTCGGTCTTGGGCCGCTTTCATCCGTCTCCGAATCAACTCGACCTTCTCGGATGTATCTCTGATCATATCAGGCCCAAGTATAAGCTCATCTGTAGTCTCCCACCAACATGTAGGCGACTTGCACGGCCTCCCATATAAAGCTTCAAATGGTGCCATCCCTATGCTTGCCTGATAACTGTTATTATATGCAAACTCAACAAGAGGAAGATGGTCTTCCCAAGTACCACCAAAATCCAGAATACAAAGCCTCAAAAGATCCTCGAGTACCCTATTCACCCTTTCGGTTTAACCGTCCGTCTGTGGGTGATAAGCCGTACTTAGATTCAACCTCGTGCCCATAGCTTCTTGCAAGCTATTCCAGAATTGACTTGTAAAGATTGGGTCACGGTCACTGACTATACTAGAAGGGACTCCATGTAGTCTCACAATCTCACGAAGATATACAGACGCTAGCCAAGATGCGGTCCTCTTGTTCTTCACCGGAATGAAATGAGCACTCTTCGTAAGTCTATCCACAATAACCCAAATGCTCGTATTCCCTTTCCTTGACCTTGGTAGCCCATCGATAAAATCCATGGAAATACTCTCCCACTTCCATAGTGGAACGTCTAGAGGATGCAATAGCCCACCGGGCTTCTTCGACTCGGCCTTAACTTGCTGGCAAATGATACATCTAGAGACAAACTCTGCCACATCCTTCTTCATCCCAGGCCAAAAGAAAATGTGCTTCATATCTTTATACATCTTATCTCCGCCCGGATGTATAGTCAACTTAGAGCGATGCGCTTCCTCAAGAACTTTTCTTACTAAATCTTCTACCATTGGAACACATAACCTTCCGTCTCTTCTCAGCCAACCCTTGTCATCAATAGAATATCGAGCGAGATGACTAGACGCCTCTCCTCGAATCAGCTTATCCATAATCTCAACTATCTGAGGGTCTTCTCTCTACGAAGCCCCAACTTGATCAAGAAGGGTAGGTCTGAGTTCCAGAGATGCTAAAGAACCGGTCATCGACTCAACCGCCAAAGAGAAATCAAAGGTTGCCACATACTCTAAATTCTTCATCTCAACGAATAGAGGACTCAGGGTCAACCTTTTTCTACTCAATGCATCTGCTACCACATTCCCCTTGCCAGGGGTATAAGCTATCTCAAAATCGTAGGACGCCAAGAATTCCATCCATCTTTGTTGCCTCAGATTCAGATCCTTCTGAGAAAAGAGATACTTCAATGACTTGTGATCGGTATAAAGCTCAAATCTTTCTCCCAGAAGATAATGGCGCCAAGCCTTGAGTGCATATACTATTGCTTCCAACTCTAAGTCATGAGTGGGATAATTCTTCTCATGCACTTTGAGTTGTCTACCGCCAAAGCATATCACTCTTCCTTCTTGCATCAGAACAGCTCCTAACCCCGTGCCACATGCATCGGTGTATACTGTAAATAACTTCCCTCCATCGGGCAAAGCTAGAACAGGTGCTGATGTGAGAGCTCTCTTGAGCTTCTGAAAAGCAAGCTCGCATTCTATGCTCCAAGCAAAAACTAAATTTTTCTTCGTCAATTTAGTGAGAGGAGCGGAAATCTTCGCGAAGTCCTTGATGAACTTCCGGTAAAAGCCTGCAAGACCTAGAAAACTTCTCACTTCGGTTGCATTCCTTGGAGTCTTCCAATCCTGAACTGCAACTACCTTAGCGGGATCCACCGCTAATCCTTGCTTAGATACTATATGCCCAAGGAATCTAACTTCCCTTCTCCAAAAGTGACACTTGGAGAACTTGGCCTTCAACTGATGCGCTCTAAGCGTATCCATCACCTCCACGAGATGCCTTGCGTGCTCTTCCTCATCCTTAGAGAAGATCAGAATATCATCTACGAAGACCACGACAAACTTGTTCAAGAACTCCCTGAACACCCTACTCATCAAGTCCACGAAATATGCGGGTGCATTAGTCAAGCCGAACGGCATGACAAGCCATTCGAAGAATCCATCTGGAGTTCTGAACGCAGTCTTGTCTATACTATCTTCAGCTACCCTGAACTGATGGAATCCAGTAGCAAGATCAAGCTGAGAGAAAACAGAAGCACCGATAAGCTGGTCAAAGAGATCATCAATCCTCGGTAACGGGTGTCTGTTCTTCTTAGTCAGCTTATTCAACTCTCGATAGTCAACACAAAGTCGGAGAGAACCATCTGCCTTGGTAGCAAATACCACAGGCGCTCCCCATTCAGATATACTTCATCTAATGAAGTTCTTCTCAAGCAACTCCTTCACTTGCTTACTTAGCTCCCGCCTTTCACGCGGAGCCATGTGCCGAACGGGCAAAGAAACCGGCTTTGCATTATCCACCAGATAAATGCGGAAATCAATCTCTCGCTTAGGGGGCAACCCCCTAACTTCCTCGAAAACATCCGGATACTCTCGAACCACTCTCATAGACTGAAGAGTTTCCATTGACGAGTCGAGTGATTCAAGATAGCACAACATGACGGGACCTCTCGGATTACAAGAAATTTCTAGGGTGTTTCCGAGGCGAGTCACGAGCCTCACAACCCTATGCTCACAATCAAGGATGGCTCCATATCTGGACAACCAATCCATGCCCAATATAATCCGTATCCCCTAAAACCAAGAACATAAGCACTACACAAGAACTCTACACTCAGTATAGAGATCCTCAAATCCCCACATATCATAGACAGATGGGCGGAACCCCCAATAGGATTTGAGACACAGACGGGATCATCTACCAAGCTAGTACTAAGGTGCAAACTATCAACAAGATCAGATGAGATAAAGCTATGCGATGCACCATAATCAAACAAGGTACGAACTGGAAAATCAGAAATATATACAAGGCTCTCAACAGAAATACTACCTCCATCGGGAACTGGAGCGACATTGAGAGCATGAACTTGCCCTCCTGAAGGTCCAGCACGCTGAGTCTGACCCTGGCCTTGCCCTTGCTTCTTCGGGCAATCCTTACTGAAATGTCCAGTCTCACCGCAGAAAAAGCATTCACCATTCTTCCTTTTCCTCTTCTTACAATCCTTAATAAGATGCCCAACTGAACCGCAATAATGGCACTTCCCCTTGTTGTTATTGCCCTTGTTGTTGTTCCCTTTGTTGCCTTGACTCTTGTTCTTGTTCTTGTTCTGATTGCCTTGACTGCTCTGACCACTTGGATTACCCTGATTTCCTTTCCACTGGGAATCAGTCTTCTTGGCTTCATTCATCTTGACCTCTTTCTTGACATCTCCCTGAAGTAACGCCATATCAACCAAGCTCTCAAACGTGGCCCCATGGGGAATATGTGACATAGCCAATCCCTGCAACGGCTCATTCAATCCTCTAGCAAAACGAAGAGCCTTCTTCTGAGGAGTATTCACCATATCCAAGCCAAAACGAGCTAACTGATTGAACTTGTTCACATATTCTTTGACAGACATATCTCCTTGTTTCAAAGTTATGAACCTCTCCATTTGCAAATTCTCCTCAGTAGAAGATAGAAACTTAAGCACGAACCTTGCCCTGAAATCGGCCCAAGTCTCAACAGGCCTAGTACCATTGGTGACTTCCCACCAATAAGCGGCTTCATCCTTCATAAGTCAAACCGCCAACAAGATCTTCCTCTGATCGTCTAACCCAAAGATAGCAAATAAATCCTCGGTCTCTTTCAACCAATTTCTGGCCTCTACAAAAGTCTCAGTGCCTTGAAAGTTCTTGCCACCCATTGCTTTGAAATCTTTGCAAGTCTTTGCGAAGTCAGCTTGAGGATGCTGAGGGGAAGGAGGAAGAGGAACCTCAGCGACAGGAGGAGGAGGAACATCTGCGACAGGAGGAGGAGGAACATTAACTACCGGAGGAGGAGAAGGAGGAACATCTGCGGTGCCGGCTTCGGTCGCCCTAGCCTCCAAAAGTCTCCTATACCAAACAGGTACGTGCACTCCCTCCGGAATAGCAAAGTTATCGGCCATACTGAAAACGAAGAAAAAGAGAGATTCAGAATGGAGAAAAACGAAGGAATTTTGCTAATGGCTTTTTGGGGAATAGCCTTTAAAATAAAATAGACTTTTCTTTGGAAAATACTTTATACTTGGTTTTGAAAATAGTTTTCCAAAAAGTTTTAAAAACCTTTTTGTTCCCTCTCGTAAACCATATGCTCTGATACCAAATGTAACACCCCACCTCAGCCAGGGTGGCTCTTGCAAGCACTCTGACTTTGGAGGGGCGTTTGAATCAGGTAAACATGCATAATGATATATCAAGGCAGAACAAGAACATATGTATATATGTAAACAGAGTAAATAAGATAAGTAAAACAGCGGAAGATTTCAAACTATTTCAAAACAAGTCTGGTACAACATAACTTTCCAAATAAACAAGTCTAGATAAAAAATCCATCAACTGAAAAACTGAAATACATAAGTACTATCCCCAAAATAAGTGATAACCATAGCTAGCTTCATGTCGAAACCGTACATGAGCTGAAATCCCACTAGCAAGCAATCCGAAATCCAAGCTAAGCTCCAACGTTCCCACCTTGAGAACCTAGGGGGGGGGGGGTGGGGAAACGGAAGAAAAGAGGCGAAAGAAAACAGGTCAGTCAAAAAGACTGAGTAAGCCCTACTATAATCAATGTAAACTGATAAAGTTAACTGGCATGAGAAGCAGGGATGAACATAAGGATAACATACTAGCATGATGATTAACTAACAAGGTAGATAAAGGTGTCATCGCATAATCAGGTTTAAGGTTTTTGCACCACAGGTGTACTAGCAAACTAACATGACTTGAATAAACAAGTATTGATCCCTTGGCCCAAGCTTTGGCCCAATAACATGAAATGACCCTAATACGAGGTCCAATAACATGAAGTGACCCTAATACGAGGTCCAACCAAACGGTCTAGTCGATCGGCTCCCTATAAGCCTAACTCGTCACGTGTTGGTGTCAATACGGCCCACACATAATTGTAGTCAGACTGTGCCGGGTCTCCCGTCGGGTGTATCAAGCCCTAGGGTGTCAACCCCTGGACACCATAAACATAAGTGCACAGTCTCGATCTACTGGTACCCATGCTTGACTTCTCCAAATACGGACTACGTGCACGACCATAGTCCGTCCGGAACTACATCGACGTACCACTCTGCCGTCGTTTTTGGTCACTTACCTCAAGTCCAGTAATCGTGCCCCCACCCTAGCCTAGTCCCTAGGGTCTTAATGATACAAACTTGGGATTACTGCTGGAGTGGACCCCCATTGCTAGGATTTTCTAGTGGGTTAAGTACGGTTTAACCCTTTTACTAATCATGGATTAACTTGGTTAAGTGTACCGATGAGTTCACGACTTAACCCTGATTAATCTACCAAGCCCAAATTGGTTAAGTATTAAGTGGACCATGACTTAACCCTAATCATGAGGCATTAATTAATTTAATGTGCCTTAACCTCTCACATTAGACCTTGTTGTGGTTACTAGTTAAGCCGGGCGGGTCCGGGTAGCTTTACACCACAACTTGGTCTAACCTCGGGTTCAAGGTACAACATGACCAACTTCTCACATTGGGTCCTGTTGTTTGTAGCAACTAGTTAAGCCGGTCGGTTCCGGGTAGTTTTACGCTACAAACTCAACCCAACCTCGAGTTGGTCACACTTATATTTTCTAAGTGTCATGTCCATCATGTTTCCAAAACATATTACAAGTTTTCAAGAATTTGGGTAGACCTAACTTAATAGGTAAATTCCCAATGGGTAGACCTAACTTAATAGGTAAATTCCCAATCTTATGTTTTTATGTCTTTTAAGTTTACCCAACCCCAAACGCAATCCCATTGCTTACATATCGCAATAGCGCATAAAGGATAGAAAGAGGGAACTTGGCATAATCATGACATAAAGGTGTTGAAGCCACAAGTTTAACATGGTGGCATATGAAATGTACATATGTTCATATACTTGCATATTACATTTTTAGGCCTCAAAAGCATGCATAAAACCAAACTTAGCATATTGGTGATACATGGTGATAAATGACATGTAGAAATGGCCATAAGTTCTCATTTAGCCTCACATGCAAGTTATCATAAGAGATATGATAACTTACATGTTGCCAAAATGCAACCTTTAGCATAAAGCTTGAAGCTTCAAGCTCATAAACCCAAAATAAGCTTGCATAACATGATAACATGAACAAAATGATCAACCCAAACTTGCATAACATAACTTGCATATCATATGACAAACTTGCATATCAAACTTGCATAACATAACATGATAAACTTGCATATCATAACATGGCAAACTTGCATAACATAACATGATAAACTTGCATATCATAACATATCAAACTTGCATAACATGACATAATAAACTTGCATATTATGGCAAACTTGCATATCATAATGATCCACCAAACTTGCATCATTCATTTAACTTTAGAGTTTAAATATGAAAGTAGAAAAGGGCTTACAATGCTTATGAAGACACAAAAATATATATAGATTGAGATAAAGCCCTTATGCAATCAAATAAACCCAAAATGCAAGCTCCAATAGAAAAACCCTTGAGCCAAAATGATCAAAACCCTTGCTTTATGATGCAAATATAGAAACTTGACTTGAATGCAAGCTAATGACACTCATACAAGCTTGAAAACACTTGTATGCATGGAAAATCTCTCATAGAAATTTATTTAGGAATTTTATGAAGAGAGTGGAGGCCATGAGAGGAATGATTTTGCCATAGTTTAGTTGTAGGGTTGAATAATGATGATTTAGGGTTAGGTTAGGGGCTTATTTATAGAGATTAGGATTAGTTTCAACCTTAGGATTAAACCCTAATTCCAATCTCAGCCCTTAAAACCGAATCTGGCCCCCAAACTCAACACAACTCCCAAAATGGTGCACCAGGCAAAACTGCCCGGCTGAGCCAAGTCGACACCCAAGTCGACAGGGCTGTCGACTTGGGCCTAACCATGTCGACTGCCCAGTCGACATGGATGTCGACATGGGTGGTCTAGCGGGAAATTTCCCGCCTGCGCCCAACTGCCCTAATTTCCAAATTCAAACTTGAATTTGAAATCTGTTTTTACTTTGAAATTTTCTGAAAACTTCGTTGGGCCTTAATTGGGTCATACGGACTCCGATTTTCGAAAACTCGGACTCTATTTCACGTATTTTTCCGAGACGAACGCAATGGCACAGCCCATTTCCCTTGATTCAGATTTATAAATTAAATTCTGCCTCTATTTATGTTATAACAGGTTATTGAAAATACGGGTTGTTACAACCTCGGATTTTGACGAAACCACTTTTGTTGGGTCTGTGATGTCAAATTATTGCTAGATTCCAAATTTCATAATTTTTTGAATCAATATGTGAGCGTGGCAATGTAAAACGCGTTTGACCAGTTTCAGTTGATTTTAATCGACTGGAAAATGGCCATTTTTCCAACGGTCTCGGAATTCGACGAAACTAGTTTTGTTAGGACCGTATCGTCAATACGAACCTAGAAAATATTTTTATGGAATTTTTAGAGTTCGTATGTGACCCCGGTAAATTGAAATGCGTGTTCAAATTCAATATATGGAGTTATATGTTGATTTTGTCAAAAACTGATCGAAACGATTGAATCAGCTTACGATACATATCCCATTGTTTTCGGAATGGGGGTGAAACGCTATGGACGACAGGCGGTGGGCCTCGTTTAGAGGTCGTATGTAAAAGTCAACTTTTTGGGTGGAAAAATAAAATAATTAAATAAAAAAATATAAAACCTTCTCCTTATCCACGTCAGGCCCCCCCGATTCATTTCAGAAACAAAAAAAAAAGAAATAGGAGGAGAGCGACGGGGGGAGCCGCCGTTGCATCCCCCCCCCCCCCCCCCCCCGATGAGTCGCCGCCGCCCCAGGTGGGGCGCCACCACTGCCGCCGCCTCCCTCTTCTCTTCTTCCTCCTCTTCTTTTCTTCCCTCACTGAATTCGCGAGCCCCTCCACGCCACGACCCACCGCCGCACCTCCCCTCGCCTGGCGCCACCGCTGCTGGCTAGCCCCTCCTCCTCCGCAACCTCTCTCCTCCCTCCTCCTTCCCCAGTCACAGAGACTCCCACCAAACCCCTCGAGCTGTAAGTTTTTTTTTTCAATTATCAGTTATCGTTCTATTTGATTTTAAAACTGATTTTATTTGATTTGAAAACTAAAATTTATTTGATTTTAAAATTGATTTTTAACTAAGTAAAAAGGCGGTGTTTTTTTTAAAATAGAAAAGATTAGATTTTTAAAATAGAAAAGATTAGATTTTTAAAATTGAAAAGATTAGATTTTTAAAATAGAAAAGATTAGATTTTTGAAATTTGAAAAGGCGAAATCTTTATATTTGAAAAGGCGAAATCTTTATATTTGAAAAGGCGAAATCTTTATATAGTAGCGCTGTAAAAATAGAATTTTTATCTATATAGTAGTGTTGTAAAAATAGGATTTTTATATATTGAATAGCGAAGTAAAAATTCGATTTTTATATATTGAATAGCGAAGTGAAAATTCGATTTTTATATATTGAATAGCGAAGTAAAAATTAGATTTTTATATATTGAATAGCGAAGTAAAAATTCGATTTTTATATATTGAATAGCGAAGTAAAAATTCGATTTTTATATATGTAGTGAATACGGGCAACGAAAGTGACAAAATGCGAGAACAACGAAGATTTCTACAATAGAAGAGTCGAGATGATTGGATTAGCTATCGATGATAACTTCTCACTCTAAATTTCTTTTTCTAATTATATATATATACTAGGATGCAGACGGTGCTTAGTAGCACCTAACACCCGTCATCCACAGACCAGGGATGGCTTGTTTGTTTGATTGATGTGTTGTGAAAATTGTTTGTGATGTTGATGAGAAATCGATAATAAATATTTATATAGTTAAAAATAAATATTTTATCGTTAAAAATGTAATTTTAAACGTGAAAGTGAATAAATAAATAATTATAAACGAATCGGCTGATTTGCTTATATAACTGATTTGACTGATATTGATTGGGATGATAAATTTTACACATCGCCCAACTGCACGAATAAAAATCTGTGTTGGTTGATTTGAAACCCCACACGGGTGTTGGGATGATATTTGGGTACACTAGTCCCAATTATTTAACTATATGTCGATCGATTGGTCGACAGGCTGTGTAAGCGTCGATTATTTTTATTTGATGCTTATGCAGTTGTGCAGTGCACGTTGGATGATGGTTGATTGTTTGTCATTGCTATTACATACATGTGTTGTGTGGAATCCATATAATTAACATTATATGGTGATTAATTGGGCCTCATTCCAATAGGGAAAATAATGAATATTATAAAAGAAAATTCATGTGTTGAATATAAAAATAGTCATGTGTTGACAATGTTCATGTGTTGAAAATATTTATGTGTTGAGTAAAATATTTTAATAATAAAATTCACATCTTTATCATATTTAAAATTAGAACTACTTTACGGTGGAGTCCAATTAAAATCAAACGATAGATACCATAGTTTTATAAAATATTTTACATAACAAAAATAGTCGTGTGTTGAAAGAAATATAGATTCATGTGTTGAATGGAATATATAAATATTCATTTGTTGAATAGAATAAAGAAGTTTTTGAAAAATATAAAGCGGTGTTGATTAGAATGCGTTATTTTGACGCGAACGATATTTATATCGATTTTATTCGTTTTATAATGAATATTGAAAAGTGATTTCAAAATTTAATATTTTGAAATGAAATTCAAATTTAAATCAGATTAAAATGCAAATTGAAATTTTATTGAATCAATTTGAACTGAATTCGAATCGAATAGAAAATGAATTCGATTCGAATTGAATAGAAAGTGAATTTGAATTCAAATCAATTAGAAATGAATTCAAATTGAATTAAATTGAAATTGAATTAAAAACGAATTGAAATCGTTTTGAAAGAGATTTAAAACGAACTGAAATTGAATTGAAATCAATTTGAAATGAATTCGAATTGAATTAAATAGAAGGTAAATTCAAATTGAATTGAAACGAATTAGAAATTGAATTCGAATTAAATAAAATTGAAATGAATTCGAATTGAATTGAAATCAAATCGATTTGAAATTGAATATAGAGTTGAAATGGTTTTGAAAACGAATTTAAAACGATTTATAAAATATTTTTAAAAAGGAAATCGATGAGATATATAATATATATATATATATATATATTATATATATAATGGCCTGAATAGAACGCGCCGCGCCGCGGCAGTTCGTGAATTTCGACCATTAACTTCGAATTGACGTTGCGGGAGATCCGACCGTCGGATTCTCCTAAAACCAGAACCGTTGGGTTCGTATCGAAAAGAGCTTTCCAATGAATATTAGAAATTTGAAATCTAACGGTTGGATTTGGAATTATGTCCAAATCAAATTTGAAAAAGGTCGTTGTAAGTGCAGTTCGATGGCCGTTGATGGAAATCGACTGTATGGGCCTTGATAAAATTATTAAAAATATCTATAATTTGTGTAAAATCATTAGAAATGATTTGGGAAAAATTAGGATGAAAAACTCCACATTTGAAATGATAAAAATAGATTTTTATCGAAATGAACTAGAATTAAAATCAATTTATTTTTGAAATAAATAAATTGAATTTGAAAGTGATTGAAAAAATATATATCAATATTCCCAATACGTGAATTGGACTGGAGTTGAATCGAAATTATCTTCAGAATATTTCGATGTTGGATTTCGTGACTATATAGATATTGTTATGGGAATTTGAAAGATATATTTTATATCGTTATTTCCAATACGATATTTGTTGGTTTCAGAATTTGATATTTAATATAAGCTGGTAGATTTTCTATTCAAAGCCTTGTATTTAATATCAAATGTGATTTGGGTTTATCGTGAATCGTGTTTTAGATGACATTGGTTCTTTAACCCAGTTAAAGGCAGGATGTTGATTTTTGAAAAGATTAAAACTAAGTGGAGTTTTAATGAATCTTTAATTAGATTAAAAATGTGAATTGATAATTTAAATTATCAAATCTGAAAGGTGATCGAGAATGGAGTACCACCAGTTTTTCTCCAAAGCGATAGTTAAATCTTTAATTAGATTTGAACGTGAAATGGTAATTAATTTTACCGATAACACCATGGTGTTAGATATGGAGTATTACCAGTTTTTCTCCATGGGATATATAGGTTGGGATTGGGAAATAAAATAAATAATTACTTCGGTGTGGTTCGCCAATCCCGACTAGTTTGAAATGATATCCAAAGGAAGATTAAAGAATAAATTTAGAAGAATTTATCTTGGATAAAATTTATGGGAACATTTCCCTAAGAATGTGATTTTGTGAATAAAAGAATATTCTGAATTGGAATGAGGCGTTCGTTGTGTTTGTATAACATTTGTTTATCATATACGTGGGTTGTTCAGAAAGGCCGGGGTTATACCCATTCTGAATAACCGATTCGACGAGATGTCGAAGATGAAGACGGTGGTTGAAGACCGGAAGTCTTCACATCGTTTGGGTGATTACTGATGATCTCGATTGGGCTGTACACCCAAGATGAGGGAAACAGTTGGTGATCGTCCAGACGTACTTGGAGATGGACGGATATGCGAGGAAAGTGCCTCCGGTTTCGTTCAGACCCAGAACGAACTTGTAAATGGATTGTGTGTCTCACACTGGATTTTATTCTGTGTTGATTGATCTCTATTAAATATACATCTGTTTGGCGGCGGAGAATTTATTCTCTTGCTTAACTCCCTTGTCTGAGACGTACGAGCTCAGAGGTTTTATATCGATGGACATTAGTCGCATGGAGTGAATTGCCAGTGTGGCACGCGTAAGTGGCAATTGATCAGAGCTTCTGTTGAAAAGCAAAGTCTTGTGGTTGATGATCAAAGCACGGCCTGTGTGGCGTAGCTTTGTGTATAACGTGAATTCGCGAGCCTCACACCTCGGTATGAGTCAAAAACGGGATACGGACCTAAGGAGTGCACGACGTTTCTTTCTAGCTAGGGTGATGTCAGTGACCTACTAGCCCTGACATTTATATACTTTTCACCTGTGTGGTTGTTGGATACGAGGCGCCTCGGATATAGGTCTGTAAGGACCAGGAAACGTGTGTTCAGGAATAATTAATCCTCTAAAGTAAGAGAGGACCAGCCTTGGAGGTTCCAAAGGATCAGAGTGGGGTCCTGAGACATTTGCTAGAGTGTCTCGAACGCAGAGAGGAGCTTGCCCCTTGCATCGGTTCATGACGGAAATCCAATTTCCAATACGTGATATTGCGGTTTTAATTGTAGAACTAGTATGGCGACATGATATATGGTACCCATGCCGTCTATGATTGATATTTATGATTGAATTGTTTTGACACTATACACTTATAATAGTATCAAATGATTTGTTTTAAACGTATCAAGCATGTTTGGCTATTATAAGGGAAAACCCTATCCTTCGGCTTGCGTTGCATTGTGTGATGGGACCTGGGTCTTATAATAGCTTCATTTTTCCAAAAAGCATTGCGCTATTTTGTTATATGCACTAGTATTCTTGGGAGAAAACCCGTTCCGTGTTATACGGCGTGGTCCCTTGAATTACTCTCTTCTAAAGTAAAGTTTTAAATAACTGTTTTAGTTCTCACACCATTCCCATGACTGACCTGGAGTTTATTATTTTAACCTAAACTCTGGGTGCCCCTATTTTCCACATGGGTAGCTAGTAGTTTTGGTTTTGCAGATTTATATTCACAGGATCCTGATTTACAGCTGGAACGATGCTCGGAAAGCTCTGTATTCGTGTACCACTTTCAGTTGTGCTTTTGTATATTTTTCCGCTGCTATGTAATTTATTGTAATCTCTGATATTTGTCGAATGTAATTTATTCATTTATACTCTGTATATTCTTGTATCTGATGGAATTGTTGTAATAACAATGAAATGTTCTTCCGTCTGCGTTCCATTTTGTCTTGTCCTTAATTCTATCCGTGCTTTCCTTCACGGGGAAGTTCGGGTCGTCTCACAAGTTTATTAACTTGGGTAATTGATTTAATTAAAAAAATTCATTTGGGTTGCTCGGGTTAGATGACTTCTACATGTTTATGGCCTTGTCGATGGTCACTGAAAGTTCATCTGGAGTTCAGTTGGTTATTACTGCTACTGTGCATGTTGTCTTGTTCTTGTTTATTGTTCTTTTTATTGGAACCGTAAATACATTATGAAACCTTGTTTCTCACCCTGGAGCCGTGCGTTTAAATTAGGCTGTATTGTACTTATACACTCTACACATGAGTTTTATAGAATACTTCGAGATCTAGTGAGTTATATTAAAGAACAACAGCCTTCTGGGCACACAGATATTTTCTAGAATAGTTTCCCTTTTAAATTATATGTATGTTGCTTCATACATTTGTGCCTAGATTATAATAGTTCACCTGCTACCCCTTATGCAAACTTGACATGTAGGCATCTTGGTTTGAAACATTTTCTGATGTTCAGTTATAGTTTTACTGGTATACTAAGCCATGTAGTCTCATTTGTGTCCATCCATGTATGTGAAAAACCTTATCTGGTCAGTATCTCGTGTATAGCCTTGTTCCGGAATTTATACATGATTATAACATGACTTGGTTATGCTGTTTTTGATCCTCCTATTGTCTGCTTATTTAATATCTCTATACTATCTAATTTATCTCAGTCTAAACAGGGAAAAACCCATGCTGCCTTAATGTATATGGATTTGCACCACATGTGTTGTGTGTTTTTGAGTATATGAGAAACTTCGCTGGTTTTTCACTATCTTAACGGAAAAATGAGTGTCTTCTACATGATCAGTTGGGTTGTTTTGAAACATAAGCCTATAGGGTGTTATATCTATATATAAAGTCAGTGAATCATTTTCTGTAGAAAAACTTCATTTATTTTGCTGTAAAAAAACTATATACTTGATTTCCTACTTTTCATATATACTTTCCCACTGCTGTCCTGTTTAATTCTATATATATGTATACATCTTGTCAATTTTACCCATTTGAACGCATGATGTGTATATACATAAATGCACCCATACATGATTTCAGTGTTCAGTCAGTTGTTGCATGCCTACTGTCGCGCTATTTTGGCAAAATCCCTCATATATATTTTGTCAAAGTATTTCAGGTTGCTATAGTATGCATGAATTTTGGTAAAAATTTACATTATGAAAACATCTTTTAATATGTCAGGTTGTTGAAACAAATTATAATCTAATATTATCATGGAGTTGAGTAAGATAGTAGTATGTTTATTAAAGAATGATTGGATACGTATAAGAAACAATTATGTTTTTATGAAGTTGGTACTTTTAAATTTTATTACCAAGACAGCCAAAACTGTGCTTAGCTAAATTGTTTTTGAGTTACCGTCAACATGTCCCTAACGCATTCATATACGTCATTGGTCTGATAGTAATAACTCAATGATTCATGCTGCATATCCAATGCCTTCTTTCTTTTTAGTGCAATGTAATAGAAATAAAAGGAGTCTATCAGTTCCAACTAATAGTACATGCAAATCCCCATGTATGAGACATTTGAATTTCCCTATTCCCTTACAAAAGCTGGAATCACTCTCTTGGATGCATCTTCAGTTGAACAAAGTAGTAACACTTGTTGCATGCTTTTACATGCCAAATTACATTGCTACCGTGACTGTCCCATGATATTGACTTGGTTATTCCAAATTATTTTGCAGTTTTTTTTATTTGGACCTTAAGCACATGTTTCAGTATATAAATATATCTTGGTGGCATTCCTATAAACTGCCTTGATAATGGGTGCCTGCTTATACCGCCTGACCCCGTCAATGGTCACTGTACCATGTAGCTTGCTTTTCTTAAAATGTAATACTTGTATTTGTCATTTGTTTGTTGCTGTTGGAACCGATGTTCCTGCACATGCAGTTGAAATGCGTATATATACATATTTATATGTGTATACCTATGTGATGTTGTGCAATCAAACATCGACACAAAATATATCTTGAACTTAAGAAGATAGGGATAATTATTTATTTTAGTTTCTACTTAAGTTAATTTACTTGAACAAATGATTAATCCTGACTCGAGTGTTTTATGTTTTTGCATGGAACGCTCGGGTCAGACCCGAGCAGTACGAATTTAAAGATACCACGTAGGATTTGAAGATTGGCGAAGCTGGGGATTTCAAAGACAGCGCACTCTGAAGATTTTTTTTAACCAGTAAAGATTTTTCTTGTATTAAATTGTTCATTTTAAATTCCACTGTATATAAAAGTATTGTACTCAAAATTCTGATTTATAAATAAAAGATTTATTTTGTTGTTCAATACCATGTCATTTATTTATTCTGTATTTGCTGTGTTCATTCTGTTTTTAAACTCCGTAAGCTAAATACACTCCGTCAATTTGGATGTTTTGAGTTGGTTTAACTATCAATTTGAAGCGGTCAAAATGGCAGGACGTTACAAGTGCTATCAGAGTTTTGGTTTATTCAAAGCTTAGCTTATTGTGTTTAAAGTAGAATCTTGAAAATAAAAGGTTTCAAAATATAAATTTTGGAAGTCTATATTTTTTTTAAAGGTAAAGTATTTTAAAAATATTATGTATTTTAAAACTATTATTTTTGAACTAATACAGCGGAAAAAGTATTTTGAGATTTAAATTTTGTTTGGAATCCCCAATCTTCGGAAGTCTTCGAATCCAGTGTTGCGAGAGCTTTTCTTCGATAAGATACCCTTAGGATTGAATCTCGAATCCATCGTCGAATGGTATCAAAGTAAAATAAGTATAAGAGAATCGACGAATAATTTTTTGTAAATCGTATATTTTAGCAGTCAAAGATAACTCAAATTTATTCGGAATAAGAATTCAGATAAGAATGTGAATAAAAAGGAAAAATTAGAAATCGTTTCAGAAATGAAACGATGAATTTCGGTATTCGAAATAGAAATTAATGGAAGTAAAATCGTGAAGGGTTATAATTGAAATTCGACTGTGTCAAATTTTATTTAAGTCGGGTACGATAAGTTATACTTGGTTCCAAACCAATAATGTGTAATCAAATATATGAATTCGTTAATAAGTTATGAATTTGTTAATTGATTAACAAGAAGTGAAGTGTAAATGAGAGTTATAAGTAAAGTGAAATACGAATGAAGAGAGATTTGAATCTATATTTAAATGGAATCAAATTAATTTGATGTGGTAAGTTCATATTTCGATAAAAGAAATAACATTTACTTTTTAGAAGTAAACAACATGTAAAGGCAAAAATGTTGCAAATGAAATTGGGAATAAAGGAAGTGGAATTGACCAGTACGGTGAGATTTTCTGGAGTTCAGAATGTAAATCAAATGAGAAGTTTTCTGGAGATTGGAATATATTATCGAATAAGTGATTATTTTCTAGAGTTCAGAATGTAAATCAAACGAGAAGTTTTCTGGAGATCGGAATATATTATCGAATAAGTGATTCTAGAGTTCAGAATGTAAATCAAATGAGAAGTTTTCTGGAGATCGGAAGATTTTCTAGTGTTCAGAATGTAAATCAAATGAGAAGTTTTCTAGAGATCGGAATATATTATCGAATAAGTGATTATTTTCTAGAGTTCAGAATGTAAATCAAATGAGAAGTTTTTTGGAGATCAGAATATATTATCGAATAAGTGATTATTCGAAAGAAGGTTATGCGTGGAGTCAACTATGTTAAATTTCAGGGAATATTTCTTACTATCCATTTTAATTAAAATTTAATATATTATTATTTAATTGTTTATGTATTCAAATTAAAAGAATAAAGGATAAATTTTTAAAAGTTAGATATTTTGAAGGTGTGAATTATTGTTAACTTTTCGTGAAAGAAGTAAATTCTTAACTTGAATTCTGAAGTTACGAAATAAATGTTTTGTGGGTAATTGAAGTTGTGAACTTTATCTGTTTCAAAGTTAATAATGTTGTTCAATTAAGGTATGAGAGGTAATAATACCCCAACTTGATTGACTTCATTGTTGACTAAGAAATGATTAAGGTTCGATAAAAAGAATTGGTTAAGTGAGCTAATGAGTGTCAATAGTAAGCGGCAATAACAATGTTTATTTTAACATCTGTTTTAATCAAACTAACGAATTTAGAAATGTTTCATGATGAATAAAATATATTTTCTATGGAAAATAAAGATTTGCGAATATATGGAAACATTTTCCAATAAGAGTTATAGGAAATTAAATATGATAAATGGGAAATGCTTTTCAAAAGATCATGAGAGGCTAACGTGTTTTGATAAACCAGAATAACTAGAACTGAAAAACAAAGAGCCCCACGACGATAATGAAGGATGCTAGAACGTAAAGGGAAGCAGTTTTGTAAACTGAATCCGAGAGTTGCGTAAGAAATGTTTTGATAAGAAATCAAGAAATGAAGTTAAGGAAATTAGAAACTGACCGGGGACTAGTTAAGTCGAATAGTTTCCTGAGTGTTGATCTGATGTTGGTTTCGGCCTTCGGGGTTGATACTTAGAAAGTTGTTCGCTTGCTAATTTACGGTCGAACGATTTGGATGTGAAGGAGTGATAAAGCATGAAGGGAAAATTTGTGATAAGGAGAATAATTATGAATTTTTTTAGAATATAAAGATTTGAATTTGGTGAGTACTCAATAGTTGGAGAATTTGGAAGCAAATTTAGTTTATAACCAATAGATTCGTAAAATCTGAGTTTGAAGAGATATCAAATATCGGAATTGATCAAAATGAAATTTTGAATTTGAAATGAAATTTGGGGATATTCGATTTGAGATATTGGATATAGAAATTTCTGGAACTTTCAGGGAATATTTAAGAATTCAGTGAATTGGAAGGTAACCAGTTTGAAGTAAAATTTTATGGAGTTTATACGAGATATTTGAAATATGATTTAGAAAGAAAATTTTATGTAGGATTTATGGGGAGTGGAAGGAAATACTATATGTATATAGTATTATATATTTTCAAAGCAAAACAAGGAAAGTACCTTCCTTCTCCTTTGAATTTCGAGCTTAACTGAAATGTGCTGCTGGTGGTAGTAGGTTGTCCGGACATAAAACTCGAGTTGTAATTGTTCCTTGGAGAACACGACCATGTAGCAAAATTCGCAGGGCTGAGATGGCCTACGGCGGACGGATGTTTCTTGAGGGAATCAAGCGTAACCATTGTGTCTGCTGCGATCTACAGTCGTGATAAGGGCGTAATCCGCAGAGCTGTGAAAGCTTACGGGTATGGATGTTTCCTGAGGGAATCAGGCGTAACCATTGTGTACCTGCGGTCCCCATGGCATATCTACAAGTGAAAGAGATGTAACCACTAGAGTTACTAAAGGTAGAATGGAGCCATGCGATGTTTGAGATATCTTAGTAATGTGGAGCCACCTGTTTGATGCAGCATTGTGTCTTCGTGACTTGATTGGTCTTCGTGACCTGATTTGTCCTCATGACTTGATTTGTCCTCATGACTTGAAGTATCTTCATAATTCCATGATTTGTTTTGTGACTCTGAGATAGAGCAGTCAACGCTCAATGACCTCAGTTTTTCTTTTGATTTTAAAATATCTTCCGTTGATCTGTCCATGACGGAATTCGTAGGGAAGTGATTTCCTATGGATACAGATGTTTTCTGGGGGATCCAGACGAAACCATTGTGTATTGCGATTCATGAAAAATCAACATATCAACATCACATCAGTACTTTCCGTATCTGTTTTCTTTTAAAGAATTTTTGAAATATTTTTCACTGGGGGTTGAAGCAAGGATATTTAGTACTTGGAGATTTTAGCCGTGCGCCTGGCCAGCGTATGCCTAACATCTGTGAGAACGACAATAGACTTGTCAAACTTCAAGTTATCAAGTAATTTTAAATAAATAATTTAAAATTAAAATGTACCTAATTATTTAAGTTAAGAAAAGGATTCCGGAATGTTTTCAGGTCCATAGATTTGAAATAATAATACAAATATTTTCTGTATTGAAACTATAAAATCTTCAAATTCTGGAAAATTTCAAGTCGAAAATTTGTGACTTGAAGAGGAGATGTTATGTGCAACTCTTCAATAAGTAATGGGGAAGGACTGAATGGATGGAATATAAGGAGATTTGGTTGAATTTGGATTATAATGATACAGGGAACAATTGAGAAGTAAATATAGATAGATGAAGTTTATAAAGGAATTTGGAATAGTTGAGATGTATAAATCCCACTTATGCAGAAATTCGAATTTAGAACAAGATTGGTTTTGGAAATAAATTATATGACTTTGAATTTGATTGGATAAAATGAGAATTGGGAGATATCTCAAATAATCTGAGGAAATTGGATATAGTTTAAAATGCAGGGAAATAAATAAAACCCGATTCAGAAGTTAAAGGAAAAATGTGCTTGATCAAAATTGATTTCCAACTAGTAGAAAGGGAATTTTATTTTTTGGGTAAATTGAATATGATAATAAACAAAGAAATTCGATGACTTAAATATCGATATTTAAGTTAGTTAAATGAAAATATGAGGTATGCATTGGTATAAATATAACGATCTCTCCTTTTTGAGGACGAAAAGTTTTAAAGGGGGGAAGACTGTAACGTCCCAAAAATTTCGACAACTGGATTGTGAAATTAATTGAAAACTTAATTATTAATGATCATTTTTTTAAGGAGTTAGAAATTTAAAAAAATCAAATATATTATTTGTGTATGAGTTGAATTTGATATTTTATTCAGAATGGTTGGTTGAGAATCAAATATTCCTTGTTGAATATTTGAATTGAATGTGGTTGGATATTCGAATCAGAATTTAAATACAATTGAAAAAGATAAGCAGTTGGAGTTAAAAATAAATGTTATTTACGTTAAATGAATTGGGATTTTATTCGCTAAAATATATGGAAATTGGCTAGACATGTGGATATATTCTAGGAAATCGAAAACTTAACGTTTCAAATTTGGGATTGAACGGAGTTGTGTGAATAAACAGTGAACCGATAAATGATTTTTAAAATTTAAATAACGTTGTACACAAACAAGTTGAATTATGACCAAACTGGTTTTTTTTTTTAGATTCTCAAGATTGCGGCGCAACAAGTTTCGTTGCGTTTGAAAGATGTGCAAACGGTAAAAATATTGAGTGTTCAACAGTGTTTACGGTACAGTTTAATATTGAATTAAATAAAATAACAGACTCCCTCAGTAAATTCCTACGCCGACCTACATTCATAAAATACGCGCTACCCCTCAAGCCTAGCGATATTACGTTGTTCTTATCCTTTAATTTTCGCCTCTATAAAACTCGCATCCTTTCCCCAGATTTCATTCAGCAAAAACTAATCCTCCTTTTCAATTAAAATGACCGAAACCAATTTCCTCTTTCTCCCCAAATTAAATTTTAATTTGTCCTACCAAATCGACCGCCTCTCCCATTGCTCCTCCTCCGTCCGCCTCATCAACCCTCACGCTCCACCCTTGCATCAATTTTAGTGCGTTTCCCCCCTACTGGCCGCTGCAAGCCATCCTCGATCACCACAAGTTGCTTCCAACAAGTTGAGTGACCGTCATCATATCATTGTCGTTGTAGCTCTGCCATGTCCACCCAGGAAACCGCCTTGGTCTCTTTCACTGTCGCCATCGTTCGCTGCCACTACGGGTGAGAATTCACTCACGATTAATTATTGATTCAAGTTTATTAACTTGGGTAATTGGTTTAATTAAAAAAGTTAGTTTGGGTTGCTCGGGTTAGATGACCTCTACATGTTTACTACCTTGTCGATGGTCACTGAAAGTTCATCTGGAGTTCAGTTGGTTATTACTGCTACTGTGCATGTTGTCTTGTTCTTGTTTATTGTGCTTTTTATTGGAACCATAAATACATTATGAAATCTTGTTTCTCACCCTGGAGCCGTGCGTTTAAACTAGGTTGTATTGTACTTATACACTCTACACATAAGTATTATAGAATACTTCGAGATCTAATGAGTTATATTAAAGAACAGCAGCCTTCTGGGCAAACAAATATTTTCTAGAATAGTTGCTCTTTTAAATTATATGTATGTTACTTCATACATTTGTGCCTAGATTATAATAGTTCACCTGCTACCCCTTATGCAAACTTGACATGTAGGCGTCTTGGTTTGGAACATTTCCTGATGTTCAGTTATAGTTTTACTGGTATACTAAGCCATGTAGTCTCATTTGTATCCGTCCATGTATGTCAAAAACCTTATCGGGTCAGTATCTCGTGTATAGCCTTGTTCCGGAATTTATACATGATCATAACATGACTTGGTTATGCTGTTTTTGATCCTCCTATTGTCTGCTTATTTACTGTCTCTATACTATCTAATTTATCTCAGTCTGAACATGGAAACACCCATGCTACCTTAATGTATATGGATTTGCACCACATGTGTTGTGTGTTTTTTAGTATATGGGAAACTTTGCCAGGTTTTCACTATCTTAACGGAAAAATGAGTGTCTTCTACATGATCAGTTGGGTTGTTTTGAAACATAAGCCTATAAGGTGTTAAATCTATATATAAAGTCAGTGAATCATTCTGTAGAAAAACTTCATTTGTTTTGCTGTAAAAAAACTATATACTTGATTTCCTACTTTTCATATATACTTTCCCACTACTGTCTTGTTTAATTCTATATATATGTATACATCTTGTCAATTTTACCCGTTTGAACGCATGATGTGTATATACATAAATGCACCCATACATGATTTCAGTGTTCAGTCAGTTGTTGCATGCCTACTGTCGCGCTATTTTGGCAAAATCCCTCATATATATTTTGTCAAAGTATTTCAGGTTGCTATAGTATGCATGATTTTTGGTAAAAAAATTACATTATGAAAACATCTTTTAATATGTCAGGTTGTTGAAACAAACTATAATCTAATATTATCATGGAGTTGAGTAAGATAGTAGTATGTTTATTAAAGAATGATTGGATACGTATAAGAAACAATTATATTTTTATGAAGTTGGTACTTTTAAATTTTATTACCAAGACAGCCAAAACTGTGCTTAGCTAAATTGTTTTTGAGTTACCGTCAACATGTCCCCAGCGCATTCGTATACGTCATTGGTCTGATAGCAATAACTCAATGATTCATGTTGCATATCCAATGCCTTCTTTCTTTTTAGTGCAATATAATAGAAATAAAAGGAGTCTATCAGTTCCAACTAATAGTACATGCAAATCCCCATGTATGAGACATTTGAATTTCCCTATTCCCTTACAAAAGCTGGAATCACTCTCTCGGCTGCATCTTCAGTTGAACATAGTAGTAACACTTGCTGCATGCTGTTACATGCCAAATTACATTGCTACCGTGACTGTCCCATGATATTGACTTGGTTAATCCAAATTATTTTGCAGTTTTTTTTATTTGCACCCTTAAGCACATGTTTTCAGTATATAAATATATCTTGGTGGCATTCCTATAAACTGTCTTGATTATGGGTGCCTGCTTATACCGCCTGACCCCGTCAATGGTCACTGTACCATGTAGCTTGCTTTGCTTAAAATGTAATACTTGTATTTGTTATTTGTTTGTTGCTGTTGGAACCGATGTTCCTGCACATGCAGTTGAAATGCGTATATATACATATTTATATGTGTATACCTATGTGATGTTCTGCAACCAAACATTGTCACAAAATATATCTTGAACTTAAGAAGATAGGGATAATTATTTATTTTAGTCTTTACTTAAGTTAATTTACTTGAACAAATGATTAATCCTGACTCGAGTGTTTTATGTTTTTGCATGGAACGCTCGGGTCAGACCCGAGCAGTACGGATTTAAAGATACCGCGTAGGATTTGAAGATTGGCGAAGCTGGGGATTTCAAATACAGCGCACTCTGAAGATTTTTTTAACCAGTAAAGATTTTTCTTGTATTAAATTGTTCATTTTAAATTCCACTGTATATAAAAGTATTGTACTCAAAATTCTGATTTATAAATAAAGGATTTATTTTGTTGTTCAGTACCATGTCATTTATTTATTCTGTATTTGCTGTGTTCATTCTGTTTTTAAACTCCGTAAGCTAAATATGCTCCATCAATTTGGATGTTTTGAGTTGGTTTAACTATCAATTTGAAGCGGTCAAAATGGCGGGACGTTACACCTACAGTGAAACAACAATAACAATGTAACAATTTTGCCTTATCCATTTGATTGCAGACCGGCTTATACATCAAGAAAACAGGCAGAATAAGAAAGAGAAAATGGCAGAAATCTCTACCCACTTAAGGGAATTAGTTAGTTCTTCAACCTCTACAAACAAAAGTAAGAGAAAGGAGATCATTCATCTCTTTGCATTAGATTTTCCATACCTATGTTTTGATTAGGGAATAAAGCTCGGCGGCGACAATGAATAAAGCTTGGCAGCTCGACTCGGCGATGCGCTGGAGATAATTTAGGTTTTTTAATTCGATCGAAAAGATGGAATGTAAAAGGGAACGACTGAGTGAAAAATGATGGGGGAAAGCGTTTGTATTGAACAGGTATGGATATTTTGACCGCAATTTCAGAATCCATTATATAAATTCCAACTAGTTGAAAACACATAGGAAATGAGTAGGGAATTCCCTACACAGTCCCTACACCATTTACTTATTTTTACGTTTTCCCTACGTCATGCCTACGCCATGTAGGGATAGCGTAGGAAATTCTGGTTGGAAAATTGCCCCTTTTTTGTAGTGTAACTCCACTTTTGAGTAACCGTCTTACCATTCGATGTCTTAGACTCACATGTCTAGAATTTCCATTATATGTCTTATTAGAGACATTATATATCAATGCTGATTAACACACTTAATCAAGACTGCTGGAGATGGCTTCTTCCACAATGGGATTTCCATTAACAAATTCGTATGTCATTCTGCTTCCTTACATGCATTTTGCTAATGCAATTTATTCTGACAACATTGTTGAGTCAGATATACAGGTCTGCTTCTTGGAAGCTTAAGACACAACTACGCCTCCTAATGTAAACATCCATCCAGTCATAGACTTGGATCTGGATTCTACCTTATCTAGGTTGCATCGTTATACCCTTCTTCTATTACAACAGGATATCCTTTATACGATAAACCATAATTGATGGTTCCTTTCAAATAAGCTAAAACTCTGGAAATTTCTTTCCAGTGTTCAAAATCTGGATTACTCGTAAACCGACACAATACGCTTGCAGCATGTGCAATGTTTGATCTAGTGCAATGTGTAGCATACTTAGGACTCCTAGTAACACTGGAATACTCAAGTTGAGAAATGGTACATCCATTGTTCTTTTCTAATTAATATAGGGATCTAAAGGAGTTAGTATTGGTTTATCATTATAATGACCATATTTCTTTAGGAACTTCTCAATGTAATGAGATTGAGTTAGTAATAACTGCCCCTCTTTTCCAAAGATCTTAATTCCCAGAATTACATCAGCCTCCTCTAGATCTTTCATATCAAATTTATAGGATAGAAACTTCTTAGTTTCATTCACATAAGATATATTAGAACCAAATATCAGCATGTCATCAACATATAAACATATTATAACATAACCATTTTTGTCCGATTTTCTATAAATACATTTATCTACATCATTTATAATGAATCCAAATGACAGTGCAACTTTATCAAATTCCTCATGTCATTGCATGGGAGCTTGCTTCAGGCCATAAAGAGATTTTACTTATTTGTAAACTTCCTTTTCTTGGCCTGGGGTTATGAAACCTTCAGGTTGTTTAGTATATATCTCTTCTTCTAAATATCCATTTTGAAAAGCTCTCTTTACATTTATTTTATGTATGACCAAATTATAAATTGATGCAAGTGCTATTAAATAGCGTACAGAAGATATGCGAGCAAATGGAGCATATGTATCGCAATAATCTACTCCTTGTCTTTGCTTACATCCCTTAGCAACTAGTATGTCTTTAAACTTATCAATGGATCCATTTATATTCAACTTTTTCTTGAATATCCATTTACATCATATAGGTTTAGGACAAGGAGGTAAATCAGTTAATACCCATGTCTGAGCTAACATTATGGAATTCAATTCATCACTGATAGCCTCTTACCATAAATTAGAATCTCTGGAACTCATAGCCTCAGAATAAGTTTTGGGGTCATCATCGACGTTCATTTCATATCTTGTTACATTAAAGACTTCGTCCTTACTAACTTCTACAAGATATTATGAAGTCAGACCATAGTCCTTTTCTATTCTCGCTCTTTTACTTCTCCTTGTTCAGTACTATTATCTGGTACTGACACTTCCTTGCTGTTTTGAGCATGAGCATGTTCATCGTCATTGATATCATTAGTCATATTGGTTTCTGGACTAGATAATCTCAATGGAACCTAACCAGTTTATTTTTCAAACAATTCTACATCTACAGATTTTGTAACTTCTAAGGTATCAAGAGTAAAGAACTTATAAGTCATATTATTAAGAGAATATCCTATGAAATCACATTCAATTGCCCTATTACCTAACTTCTGTCATTTAGGGTCTGGTTTTCTAACATATGCTAAGCAACCCCAAACATTAAGTCTAGTAAGGTTAGGTTTTCCATTAAACCATAATTCATAATGGCAAATATTATTCCTTTTAAGTGGTACTTTATTTAAAATGTAACATGAAGATAACATAACATCACCCCAAAGGTTATACGGTAATTTTGAACTTATGAGCATGACATTAACCATTTCTACTAAAGTTTTAATTTTCCTCTCAGCAACACCGTTTTGTTGTGGTGTATATGGGGCGGTACATTGGTAAATTATACCATGTTGTTTACAAAATAGGATAAATTCATTTGAAAAATATTCACCACCACAATCTGAATGTAACACTTTAATCTTAACTCCTAATTGTGTTTCGACCTCTACTTTGTAAAATTTGAATTTATCAAGGGCCTCATCATTAGATTTCATTAGATACACATATGCATATCTAGTGTAATCATCAATAAATGTTATATGGTATTAATTACCACCATAGGTGATATGAATTTTTAAGTCACCTATGTCACTATATACTAAATCAAGCAAACAAGTTTTCCTTTCTATAGATTTAAAGGATTTCCGGTGTATTTTTTCTTGAACACATACTTCACATCTAGAGATAGTATCAAAATCACAATTAGAAATTAATCCTAATTTATGCATATTTTTAAGAGACTTATAATTAACATGTCCTAATCTACCATGTCATAAACTAACAGAATAAAAAATATAAATAGAAGGTTTCTTTATTAGATTCAACTTAATCATGTCATTACAAGAATATCCTTGTCCAATATATTTATTGTTCTTGGACAACACTTACTTATCAGACTTATACACTATCTTGAATCCTCTTATGTTAAGAAGGCATTCAAAATCAAATTCTTACACATATCAGGTACATAAAACACATTGACTAATGTAAGAACTTTCCCAGAGGTGAATGTAAGTTTTATGGCGCCTTTTCCCAGAACTTTGCTTGCAACTTTGTTTGCACCAGTAACTTCGCTGGATTCTCCATTATTCTCATTATAAGTCTTGAACATGTTGCGATCTTTGCAAATATGAATGGTTGCTCCAGTATCAAGCCACCAATCATTATCAATGCCCCCAATTGAGTTTGCCTCTTGTAGTGTAGCCACAAGCCATTTTTCGACCGCATTCTCTTTGCTTTTTCCGAAGACAACAGTCACGGGCACAATGGCCGGGTTTGTTACAATAGTAACATGCACTCTTCTTTATGTTATTTTTGGAATTATTGTTTTTCTTTTAAAACCATGTCTCATTCTTAGGCTTCAACTTTTTAGTAATTTCAATATTATTTTCCTTAGATTGAGAATCGGTTTATGGATTATCATCTAGTTTGCGTTTACGAGAATCCTGCTCAATATGAAGATGATGCTGTAAACCGTCTAAATCATAATCCATTTCTGCATGTTTTAATTTTTTCTTATAATCATTCCAAGAATTTGGAAGTCTTGGAATAATAACTCCAGTAACAAAAGATTCAAGGTGATCTATACCGGCATCTTTAAGTTGATTTACCAACAATAAGATTTCACTTACTTGTCCAACTACGGACTTGTTGGCGAACATTTTGAAATCCATAATATTACAAATAAGAAACTATTAATTATTTGCCTCGGATACGCGATACTTGCACTCTAATGCAGTCCAGATGCTTTTGCAGTTTCCAAGGTCCTATGAGCATTGTAGACTGGAGTAGAAAATGCATTCAGAATGTGCCCTCTGTATAGAAATCGTCCTCTTTACGCTTTGCACATTTCGCCTTTAGAGCAGCAGCATCCTCATCAGTTTCCTCCGGTATAACTTCCAATCCATCTTCCACAATGTAGAACAATTTGATTGTGATCAGAAAGAACTTCATTGTCTCTTTCCATCGAGTAATATTATCGCCGTCAAAATGCTCCAAATGAGTCAAATGATGATTCATAACTTGTAGCATGCTCGAACCTTCCATGGTTGATACTATTGTCTGAAAATTTGTTGGAGATTTGCATTTTAAGACTATTGAAGGAAGATAATTGTCATACTTCGGACTTCAAGGATTAAATAGATTCTTTCAGACAATAGTTCAGCTCACTAGATACAAATAGGTTATCAAACTATCCACTTTCAAGATTAGATGAAGCCTTAAAACAGCGTAATTGGATTCAAAGTTCGTACGACTTTGATGCAACCAAGTACACTCTGAATTTCATTTTGATGATGCAACAATAGAATTAGAATAAAGAGGAGAAGAAGAAGATTAAATTTGCAAGGTTTCTGAAATTTGTAACACTTAGGAGGCGTTACAATTGCATTACGTTAGAAAGGCTTTGGTGTGGCAGATCGATGCAGAAAGAAGATGACGGAAAAAGTGATTTTTAACACTTTTCAGGTGTTGGTATTTATAGGGAGGTAGCACCTATAGGTTAAGTGTCGCGACCGTTTAAGCGGTCGCACCCCTTCGTTTGCAATATTCTGAAGCATCGCAAATTCAAACGACACATCCTTTCGCTTGCAACACTTCTGAAACGTTATGTGAAACGACCCAAAACTTCCCCAAAGAGGAAAGCCTGGATTGCTTTGAGAACAACACACTTCAGAACACAAACTGAAGAACATTTTATTGCTGATTACAACAATTACATCAGAGTACAAGAATGTAACAGAGTATGAATACTTATTACACAATAGAAATACAATAATATCAGAGACTTAAGTTACATTTAAATAGCAGTGGAAAAATATTACAAATATACAACCGAAAGAAATACACGGATACAGAGCTTTCCGAATACCGCTTCAGCTGTATACTAGGATCTTGTAAATATATCTGCAAAAAGCTACTCGACTGCCCGTGTGGAAATTATGGGCACCCGAGTTTGCTAGTGAAACAAACTACAGGTCAGTCATGGGACTGATATGAGAAATCTTACTTAACCTATCTAATAATAAGGCTAATCACAGGACCACGCCGCTAACGCGGAACGGGTTTACTCCTTTAGATTGCCAGTGCATAAAATAAGGTAAATCATTAAACAACGCAATGCTTTTTAGAAAAATGAAACCATTATAAGACTCAAGTCCCATCACACAAAGCAACGCAAACCGGAGGATAGAGTTTTACCTTATAACGGTCAAAAGATGCTTGATACGATAAAACGGATTTAATATTAGTGTGTATATATATGGGTATATATTTTTCAAAAACATTTCAATCATAATGTATCAATCATAGACGGCATAGTACCCCATCCTACTATGTCACCATACTAGTTCTACACTCAAAACCGCAAGGTCGTATTGGAAATTGGATTTCCGTCATTAGTCGAGGCTAGGGGCAAGCTCCTTTCCGATTCGAGACACTCTAGCAAATGCCTCAGGATCCCCCGCAGTGAACCCTTGGATCTTCAGGGCCGATCCCCGCCTATCAGCAATGGATTGGTTATGCCTGAACACACGCTTCCCGGTTCCTTTGGACCTCCATATGACCACTAACGGCCTATAAATCCGAGGCGCTTCAAAATCCATCATCCACATAAGTAAAATGCCAGCCAATTTAAGCACCGGCACTACTCCTAGCTTGAAAGAAACGTGTGCACTCCCTGCAGTCCTACTCCCGTTTTTGACTCATACCGGGTGTGAGGCTCGCGAAGTCACGCTATACACAAAGCTATGCCGTTATAGGCTATAATTTGATCATCCCACAAGGCTCTGCTTTTCAACAAAAGCCTTGATCATTTGCATCTTGGTATGCCACATTGACAATTCATGTCATGCGATCAATCACTATTAATATATACCAGGGTGTTAAGTAGAGAATAAATTCTCCACCACCAAACAGACATACATTAATAGAAATCGATTTAATTCACATGGAACGAAATCCAATGTCAGACACGCATCCATTTACAAGTCCGTTCTGGGTCTGAACGAAACCGAAGACACCTGAGAGGACCTCGCATATCCGAAACAATCAACAATAGTCCAGACAGCTACCACTGAAGCCCCTTCAAAGTAGCTACTCCCATCAAGGGTCTCTGTAGCAACACATCCATTCGATGTGAAGATCGCCGGTCTTCAACCACCGTCTTCATCTTCGACTCTTCATCGTCGTAGTAGTTATTCGGAATGGGTAAAACCCGGTCTTCCCAAATAACTCACGTATTTTATAATTAAAAATCAAGTACTATAAAAACACATCCAATGCCTCATTCCAATTCAAAATATTCTTCTAATAAAATATTCGCATTATTTTAATCAAAGATAAACTCTTTAAATTATTCTTAAATCTTACTTCTAAAGATTTATTAAGAACCCAATCTGGTTTTAAATATCACAAATCATTATTCAATGATTAATTAAATTTCAGAAATTAATCTTATCTTTAACTGGGTTAAAGAACTAATGTCATTTAAAACATAGGTCACAGTAAACCCAAAATCATCTTCCATAAAATATGGAATCTTCACAGAAATCAAATCAATATATGATCGTTATAAATTTCTGTATCTGACCAATAATATAAATGGAATAACGGCAAGGCCTCTTAAATTCCATATGTAGTATCGGTCTTCTTTTATAGAAGCTTATATCGGTTATTATAAATTCGAATTCCATTCAACTCCAATTTAATATATTAAATTGGAAAACTTTACTTTCGGAAAATTCCCATTTAAATCTTAATAAAAGATTTATAAATTCCAAATCATATTTTCACTGTCAGTTGGGTTAAAGAACATATGTCACTTAAAAACACAGTTCACAATAAACCCAACTCACATTTCAACTTATTCCAATTACTAAATATAATTGAAAATTTAAATAATCTAAATTAAAAGATTGTTCTTTTCATACGGGGTTTAATAACGGTGTTATTTAAGACACTATTCACGACAAACCCAAAATCCAATTTATTCGATTAAATTTTCAATTAATTAGTAAATAATTGGAAAAACTTCATTAAATCTTAATTTAATGACTCATTCTAGTTAATAACTAGTTCATTTCAATAAAAATGTATTTTTCTAAAATATATTCTTTTCTTTCTAAAATACTCTTTTCTAAGACATTTTCTAAAATATTCTTTTCTCTAGAATATTCTTTATTGGAATGTGACTCAATCAACAACCATATATTGTGTGTAATCAAAAATCATGATAAATAATTATCAAACACCCAAATGATGACCAAAGTGGAATTTATAACTGTGTGAACACTAAAGTACATAACTAACGCTCATCACAGACTGTCAATCCATCGACTGACATATAACTAAATATTGGGATTAGTGTGTGTCAAATTTCATCCCAATACCCGTGTGAGGTTTCATCCATCAAGCAAATAATAAATTATTTGTGCACTTGAGCGATGTGTGAAAATTATCGTCCCAATCACATAAACAAGTCGGGTAACTTGTAAATGGGAGTGTAATATTCAAACTTGAATATACTAAACATTATAATTAACATATCACACATTTCAGCATCACAGACATATATCTCTATTCTTCTTATTACGTATAAATAACATTACAAATGCAACTATTAAAACTATTCTTTTAATTGTCTCTAAAATGACAGTAAAAATGCTTCTTTTAATTTCATACTTTTTATTGAACATAAAATGTCAATAAAAATGTTGCTTTAAATCTACTCTTTTTATTTGTCTTTAAAATGACAATAAAAATACAAGTTTTTCATCTACTCATTTATTTACATTTAAAATGTAAATCAAAATGTAACTTTTAATCTAATCTTTTATCGCATCTAAAATGACGATAAAAATATCACTTTTTAATCCATGGTTCTATTTATATCTGAAATGTAAATATAAATGTACTTTTTAATTCTATGTTTTTTTTACATCTAAAAATGTAAATAAAAATTCACGTTTTCAATTTATGTTTTATTTACTCTTTTTAATGAACAAAAATGTATATTTTTGTTTCAACCTTTTAAATGAACAAAATGTCTATTCTTGTTTAATCCCTATTAATGATCACAAATGTATATTTTGATTTCATTCCCTTTAAATGACAAAAATGTATATTTCTAATTCAACTATCCTAATTTGTGAAAATTGTTCATTTTGGTTTCAACAGTTCTAATTTGACAAAAAAGCCAATTTTGTTTTCAACTATTACATTTGACAAAAAGGTCTTAACTCTTTCATTTAACAAAAATGTAGTTTCTGTTTTTAACTCTTGTTATTGTAAACAAATGAAAAATAAAATCTATTCTTTCAATTGAAATCAATATTACATGAGAATGTAATGTTCTAATTCTATTCTCTTTAATGATATTTTTAAATCCTAAGAAACATTGCCTAACAAAAATGTTCCTTTAGTCATATTAAACATTTCTAAACAAAAATGTACTTTTTTTTATCACATTAACATTTCTAAACAAAAATGTACTTTTTATCCTATTTAACATTTCTAAACAAAATGCTAATCTTGATCTAATTCTTTTCAATGACCAAAAATAAATATTTTGGTGTAACCATTTTTAAATGACAAAACCCAATGTTTGTACTTCATTCCTATAAAATAACCAAAAATGAATGTTTTTAATTCATTCTATTTAATTTGCAAAAATGAACATTTCCAATTCATGACCAAAACTGATAATTTTGTCTAATTCTTTTTGTGTAAACAAAATGTGAATATTTTGTCTAATCCTTTATATGTAAACAAAATGTGAATATTTTGTCTAATTCTTTATATGTAAACAAAATGTGAATATTTTGTCTAATTCTTTATATGTAAACGAAATGTGAATATTTTGTCTAATTCTTTATATGTAAACAAAATGTGAATAATTTGTCTAATTCTTTATATGTAAACGAAATGTGAATATTTTGTCTAATTCTTTATATGTAAACAAAATGTGAATATTTTGTCTGATTCTTTATATGTAAACGAAATGTGAATATTTTGTCTAATTCTTTATATGTAAACGAAATGTTTCTTTTTATTTACAAAACAAATTTCAATTCCAAAAATGTTATTTTTATTTGCCAAACATATTTCAAATAAAAAGGTTGTTTTTATTTACAAGGTAACATTTGTAAGGAAATGTTGTTTTATTCCACTGTAACATTTATAAGAAAATGTTATTTTATTTCAAGGTAACATTTATAAGAAAATGTTATTTTATTTCAAAAATCATGTTTTGCCAAAAATTGTCTTTTATTTCTATTATCATGTTTTGACAAAAATACTATTTTTATATAATCCTTGTTAAATGACAAAAATGTGATTTTTGTAAAGTCCTTATTTAATAACAAAAATGTGTATTTTTGTATAATTCTTATTAAATAACAAAATTATCTCTTTTTATTTCATTCTTTTAAAAGTGACAAAATATCTCTTTCTATTTCATTAACAAAAATGATAATTTCAATTTAACAAAAATGTAATATTCTGTTTGATCTATTTCAATTCAACAAAAATGTGAATTTTGTTTTATAAACAAGCTATATTCTTGGGTCTAAAATAAAGGGGAAGTCTTTATTTTCAAACTCTTTCAATATTCATAACTCCGAAATAAAAATATGATTTTTATTTCAAATCAAATATGAATCTAATTTTAACCAAACGCATATATCACAATCAACAATATCAACAGGCAACAAACACAACATCATACATCACAGATCTGAATTTAATCAACATACACACATAGAATTTAAATAACGAAATATAATTAAATTTTAATTATTTTTAAAATATAGAAATCTCACCAATAGCTTTTAAATTTCTGAACAGTTCAGAGTTGCTCTTTTTCCCTAATTTCTGATTTGCTCTGATTCAGTTCCGGTCAGTTCCATCACATAGATCCCCGCTTCACGATTCCAGTGTTTTTCGTTTCGCTGAATTTCTTTTAAATTTGAACAAGTTACGAAAGTTTAAACCTTTGATTACATTAATTTAATTAATAATAATTAAGGATATTATTTACTTAATCCTTCTTCTCCTTTGTACAATTAACTGGAACCCGTACCTGCTTCAGCTGACCAAAATCTTCGATCAAAATTCCACAACGCCGGCCCCAAATCGATGATCGGAATCCCATCCGAGAGCACCGCCGCCTGCGCCTTCGAGAGCTCCCTCGCCGCCAGCCACACCCCTCGACTCGGTGGTCCCCACAGCACCCAAAATGAACTCGACTGTCGCTACTTCCAGGCCAATTTTGGCCACTCCAGTACCCGAAACCCGATCATAACCGTATAGAATGAAAGCTCATAAAATCCTCTTCGACTTTGTTTAAGGAGTTTGAATTAATTTGAGGTGGAATGAGAGGAATTAGAGAAACAAAATCGGACGTTTCTGGCCATTGTTGCGTTAGGAGGCGGCTGAACGTATTAGGGCTAGGGTATGCGTATTTCTAACAGTATTTATACTGTATTTTAGTGTATTTTATATTTATTTTAATTATTTAACTCAAGAAAATATTCGTTCGTTGATACTAACTCCGTATCGAACCCAACGAGTGTCGCCCCTAGCTAATAACCCCCGTCTCGGACACAATGAAATATGTTTCATAACCCAGTTCGGCTGTTACGATATGTTTTTCTTTAAATTAAATCATATATCATTTGATTATTAAATTCAAACGTACATTTTAAATCACCGGGGCCACATACGGACTCTAAAAATTACAGAAAAATTATTTCTAGTTATGTTTTGACGATACGGTTCTAACAAGACTAATTTCGTCGAATTCTGTGACTGTTTGAAAAATGGTCATTTTCTGGTCGACCCGATTTGACTGTAACTGACAAAACACATTTTCCTTTGCCACGCTCACATATTAATTCGAAAAATTCTGGAAAATTAAACTTAACAATAATTTGACATTCCGGTTCCAACAAAAGTGGTTTCGTCGAAAACCGAGGTCGTTTGCAAAATGACTATTTTTAAGGGATATATATTATATTAAAATATAATTAAATTCTACAACAACTTTTCTAAATTTTAAACTGGACATAACTTTTGATTTTCAAAGTGAAATTTCAATTTTTAAGATTCTTTAGAAAGTCATGATTAAACAGATTCAAATATCTCTTGTTTCGCTCAATTCTGATTTATAATGAATCCTGTAGATTAAATTGAAAATAGAAATCGAATTTTCGAACTATCGCGCCATTTCAAACTCCTTTTATAATTAAATTAAATTTATTCGTTTTAAAATAACTTTTTAGTCGTTATTATTTAAAATAAATTATTTTAAACATTCTAAATTCATTAAAATTTCTAAAATAAAAATTTTAAATTGGCCCCAAAATTTCGGGTTGTTACATTATGAGTGTGAATTTGGCGCTGTCACAATGCCCACTCGGATTTAAATTGCATTTGGGTCTGTAATAGGCTAAAAATCGACCCGAGACCCACAACCTGCAACCGCACCGGTGCCTGGCCCGACTCGGTTCGATGGGGCAGCGGTGCGTGCGTGTTTGGTGGTAATAATGCATGGCCTCTCTCCTTACAACAAAGCATATATTTAGGAGCCCCAAGGCCCCAACACACTTGTGAGAAGGCTCCTTAAGTATAAAGATACTTTTTCAACTTTATGATGTGGGACTAATCCCCACACCCTAATTCTAATTTTCTTTCTTCCCTCTTCAAAAACAAAACCCCGAGCTCAAATGTTTTCAAATTTACAACAGTCTCACCTAATTTTCAGAAATAAATAAATTGGACGACTCAATCACTAGTGTGACTTCCTACATATCCAAGTGGGATCAAGCCTATGTAGTTCTAAGATCAAGTTCTGCATCATCGTGGAAACAATACATAAATAAAATGTGTTTTCCGGATTTAAACTTTTACTTAGTGTAAACCATTCAATGTTTTATAGAGATTCTATGATAAACGAATCTTGAACCAAGTATCTCTTAATGATAAAATTGGAATAGTCACACTTGTTGATTTCCTTAGAGTGTTCTGTATTGCTAGGCATGTTAATGACCATGTGCTTTTAATCCAGGTTCATAGGTCTACTTTAAAAAGCAGTCTTACTATCCTACGAAATGGCTTGCTTTCCATACTCATATAGGTGAGTCTCTTAAGGTGTTTCAGCGATACTAATGTTTCTAAACTTATTAAGGATATTTATTTGTCCTTTGTTCTTGCAGAATCCAACACCAAATATTATGGGATTATCGATTTAGTGTCCCATAATCATTCTCTTAACTTGTTGGTACCCACTGAACTTTTTCTATCCTTTTCAAGACACAAGTTGAGTTTCTGCTAAGGATGATCAATATTCATTCATAGAACTTTGTCCCAATTCTTTTGACTTTATAGAGCATTGCCTTTGAAAGAACTTTTGTAAGAGTGTCGGTGTAACGACCCGTATTCTATGTATCGGAGGATCGTAGAATATTTATTTTATTTTAATATGAAGTCATATGGTCGTGTAACTTTGGGAAACGACTACTGGGGTCGTTTCCCACTTTTATGATTTTTGCCGAATTTTAAATGACTATTTTTCCCTTGGCGAATCATGTTTCGCCTGTAACTTTTGACTGGTAAGGAGTTTTGACCTAAAACCATTTCCATTGGATTTGGATGATGGTTTCCCATTCTGTAGAATGGTCACATTAATCAAAAGAACTTACCGTTTGAGGGATATGGCTGAAATAAGATTTGAAGATGGAAATACAGCCTAATTGGCCTTAATTAAGTGATTAGCAGCTACGCCCATAACCCATTTCGGGATTAAGGTTATGGAAGGGCTGAAAGTAGTTGGAGAATCATCTTCGTTCATTTTTCTAGATGCCACAAACCTTTCTCTAACCCTAATCATGGCTTCCATATTTCAAAATCACTTTCTAACCACTAATTGATCAAATCAACAGCAAATCAAGTCAAATTAGCACCAAATTCAAGATAGAGCTGCTGCAACACATTGGGAGCCGAGCCAAATTAGTAAAAGTTTCATATCTAACATTTATTTTTGGCTAAGGTGAGTGGTTTGCATGTTTATACACTAGTTATGGCTAATTGTGGATGATTAGTGATAATTAGCGAAATTATACATCTAAAAATTCTGGAAAAATTTGTGAAAATTCTAAAATCATATTTTATGTCGCTGGTATGAATTTAGGTTAATTTGGATTAAGTTTGTTAATCCTATTGTTAGACATGGTTAAGCGGAAAATCACATGATTAAGGGGAAAATCATGGTTTTGGGTACATTTAATCTAAATTAAGATGTGAAATTGTTGTTTTGATGTTTTTGGTTGATTCAACATGTTACTATGTCTATTTGGTATGTTTTATGATTGCATAGGGAAGTTAGAATGGTTGAAAACGCCATTGTTTGGTGAAAATAGCTTGCTAGAAAAATTGCAGAGTTTCAGTCCGGTTAGAGAAGGAGACCCGATCCGAGCCGGATTAGAAGAGTAGACCCAATCCAAACCGAATAGGAGGAGGAGACCCGAACCAAACTGGATAGGAGGAGGAGACCCAAACCGAACCAGATAGGAGGAGACCCGAACCGAACTGGATAGGAGGAGGAGACCCGAACCGGATAGGAGAAGCAGACCCAAACCGAACCAGATAGGAGGAAGAGATCTGAACCGAACCGAATAGGGAGAAGAGACCCGAACCGAACCAGATAGGAGGAAGATACCCGAACCGAACCGGATATGAGGAGGAGACCCGAACCGAACCGGATATTTGGAGGAGACCTGGACCGAACCGGATAGGGGATTACGAACCGAACACCAATACGACCAAAACCCGAGATGCAAAGGAAGTACAAACGGGAAGTTACTACCCCGGATCCAGATGGGAACCAACGAGTTAACTTCTAGAGCTGGGCTTTGCTGCGAGACGCGTGCAAAGGGGTTATCGATATCTATAACTTTGGTTCACCATTGAGAGAGGGGGCATGTAGACGAACCAAAGTCAGGGAAGTGTGGACTGGTTAGGGTTATTGACTATAGACCAGAAGGGCATGGTCATAGCAATAGTTGTACGGAGTCCAGTACGGTATGAGCCACTATTAAAAATCTCGTAAATATCGCCCGAGATCTCCTCCGAGATTTCGTTTTGGGCTCCTTCTGAAACGAAACAGCAAATATCACTCTAAATCTCCTTTCGAATATATCGCCCGAGATATTGCAATATCAAAAGATATATCGACCGAGACGAAATACTGGAATATCGTCCGAGATCTTAGTTTTTTTGGTTAAAATTTAAATTTTTAAATAAACTAGAACTATAATTAAAAAACTCAAATCTAGCCATATCAATCTTTTGTTATTTTACATTTTGCATGTTAAATGACTATATTGTATGTTCGTATATGTTTTACAATACTTATGATTTTCATATTCGTCCTTTTGCATACATGTTACTTTTGAAATTATGTATGTTATGGTCTATTTATGCTGGATTTTTTAATGTTTTGGATCCTTTTAATGTCTCCTGTCTAACAATATTCCTGTTTTAAGCATATTACGATTTAGAGTATGAATGATCTTTCGCAAAATAAAGAATAATAAAGTTATTTTGCATTTTAAGTTTAAGTTACTATGTTTTTGATAGAATTAATAAAAATCATTTTGTTAAAATATCATTTTTAACATATCATGTACCCCGAGATTGTTCCGATATGAACTTTCAGACCTGAGATGAAAATCCGAGATGATCTCCCGAGTTAGACTCATCTCGTCCGAGATCTCCCCCGATACAAGACCGAGTCTATAAAATCCCCGAGACGAAATGCGACAGATATCCGAGATTTAAAACCTTGGTATGGACCCATCATGACCCCAAATGATTTGATGATCAAAGCAGTGGATATCATATGCTTAACGCACCGAGTGAGAGATGTTAGGATGATTGCTATGTTTGATGTTTGCTATCACCATGACACACACACTTCCATTTTACACTCTATGTTAGTGTTACTTAGGGTATTGTACATTTTTCTATGTTAACTCTTTGGTTGCAGGTCCAGGTATGATTACTTATACCTGTTATTACTTTATTTAGTTGTATAGAATTGTTATCGCTCACACCAGAATTTCATCGGACCTAGAGTTTTATGTCTCTTCTTATTACTTTGGGTGCTTCTAAACATGTATAATAGAGGCAATTTAGGTGGTTATGCACGGGTAGCTGTCCGGAGACGAGCAAGAGGCTTCCACATACTTTATACATATTCTCCCTATGTTGTTGCTGGCCACTGCTTTTGGCATTAGTAGTGTACCTCTTTTATTTCCTTTTAGAGATAGTATTTTAAAGTTATAATAATTGGATATGAAGCCTGTATTTTCGATTCCGCTACTATGATGGATATGGTTTAGTTTACAGCTTATGTGCTGTCTCGCCTGTTTTATTTCAAGTTATGTTATTATTATATTTTATTCCATGTGCTGTGAGATATACAACAGGTTCTTTGGTAATTCATCATTTCAACCTTTTTGACGATCGTCCCGTGCTAGTCGGGAATTGGTATAACGCATTTTGGGGAAATGTCTGATGGTATGGGCCGGGCGTCACACTTGGTATCGGAGTCTAGGTTGCAGAGTTTAACCTAGGGGAAGACACCAGGGAGAGATAGTATACGTATATGAGAGCGCGTATTTGTGATATTTTGGTTTTCAAAAAATATATGTATATATATATACAATTAGTATATCTAAGGATGAAGTCGTACTGCGTGGGCACCACTAAGGAGATGGTTAATCATTTTCTCTTTACAAGTTGAACGATGAGCCGAAATATGAGGAGTACGATGATGAATCCCGCATCGGGAGTTGAAGACGGAGTAGGTTCAGGGGCTAATAATGGGAATGTCCCTGATATGAGGACGATATTTACTGCCTTCATGTGAGAGATGCTTAGGGATGCTTAGGGAGCAGTTCCTAATGCTGCTAATGGTGGTAGTGTAGTAGTACAGGCGCCTAGAGCCGATTTCTCCAAGCTTAATAAAGATTATACAAGTCTTGGTGGAAACCCGTTCCATGGGGCGGAATCGGCTACGGTGGTTCAAGATTGACTTGATAGTTATGAGCGCATCTTCGAGGATTTGAGGATCGATGATGCAATGAAGAGAAAGCTAGCATCACGTTAGCTTCAAGGATGGGTAATGAATAAGTGGAATGCTATTAAAGCGGATACTCCTGAGGATCAAGTCATTTGGGATTAGTTTAAGACTCGCTTCAGTAACAAGTTTATTTCAGCTGCTCAGAAATCAGAATTGTTCAGGAATTTTTTGAATCTTAAGCAGAATGGTAGGGAAGTCTCAAAGTATATTGCTGAATTCGATACCTTATCGAAATATGGATGATCACTTATCGATACTGTCGAGAAGAAGAACGAGAAGTTCATAACTGGCTTAGATGAGTACTTGGGGGAAAGACTTATAAACCATATCGATGAGACTTTCGAATCTATTGTAGGGAAGGCATTGAGATCAAAGATCCTTTACACTAAGATGAAGACCGAGGTTGCTATTACATCTGCAGAAGAGCCAAAACCGCAGACAAGCGGTGAAGGCAACAAGAAGTCTCAGAATAAGAGAAAACAGAACCAAACTAAGGATGGTCAGAAAAATAAGAATAAGAAAGATATCCAGTACTTTGGCTGCGGGAAGAAGGGCTACTATGTCAGAGATTGTCGAGCAAAGCCAGGGGAGAGGAAGTGCTTCAACTATGACCAAGTGGTACATTTTAAGAATGAATGCCCGCAACCCCCTAAGGAGAAGCAGATCGTGAAAGCATATGCTGTCAATGTTTTTCCTTCTTCGTCGAATGCCCCAACAGCGGCGGAGAAGGGAAAGAGTGTTGTTATTCAAGGTATGCTTTCTATTTATGATGTTCATGTTCGAGTATTGTTTCATACTGGGGCTTCCCATTCCTTCGTATCTAGTGACCTGGTAGATAGGTTAGAATTGGAACCCGAGATTGTCGATAGACCTTTAGTTGTGATGAACCCCATTGGTGGTTCGACTAGCCTTTGTATGATTTGTCATAATTTGGTCTTATCGAGTCATTGTTTTATGTTTGCTTGTGATTGCTTTGTTTTGGGCTTTACTGGGGTTAGCATTATTTTAGGAGTCGATTGGCTCCAAAGGTATGGGGTGGTGGTAGACTGTAAGGGGTCTTCGGTGACCATTAGAGAAGATGATGGGTGGAGGATGGCATTGGGTTGCCTACCTAGTAATGATGTGATGGCTAGTTTTCTAAATTCCCTCGACATCCTGCATGATGAGTTATCAGATGTGCCTATTGCTAGAGAGTATCCAGACATCTTTGAGGAAGTGACCGAACTTCCACCACACCGAGGGATTGAGTTTCGGATTGATTTAGTGAAAGATGACAAACCTTAGTGATGTCACTTTGTCGTACGGCGCCAAGGGAGTAGCGAGGGCTCGAAGTGCAAGTAGGCAATCTTTTGAAGAAGGGATTTATCTGAAGAAGTGTTTCCGAGTGGGGAGCACCAGTTGTATTTGCTACTAAGGCCGATGGTTCCCTTCGCTTATGTGTGGACTACCGCGAGTTGAACAAAGTGACTAGGAAGAATAAGTATCCTATTCCATGGATAGATGATTTGTTTGATGAACTAGATGGAGCAAGAATGTTCTCCCAGTTGGATCTCACGACAGGATTTCATCAGCTTCGAGTAGCAGCTGAGAGTATACCTAAAATGGCATTTCAGACGCCGTCTGGATTCTATGAGGGGTTGGTCATGCCATTCGGGTTGACTAATACACCCGTATATTTTGTGGATATTATGAATAGGGTTTTCAAGGATCAATTTAATAGGTTTGTTCTTGTGTTCGTGGAAGATATCTTTGTTTACTCGAGGATAGAGGAAGAACACAAGGAACATTTGAGGAGAGTGATGGAGGTGTTGAGGAAACACCAATTGAAAGCAAAATTTTCTAAGTGTCACTTCTGAAGGTAGGAGGTGAGATTCTTGGGCCATGTTGTTTCAGAGAATGGTATTGCTATGGATCCTGCGAAGGTGGCTATGGTGCAATATTGGTCTATGCCCAAGAATGCAGCAGACGTGAGAAGTTTCTTAGGGTTAGCTAGATATTATCGTAAGTTTATCCAAGACTTCTCCAAGATAGCGACACCGATAACTCAGTTGACCAAGAAGAATCAAGCTTTTGCTTAGGACGAAAGGTGTGAGAATGCATTTAAGAGCCTAAAGGAGAAGTTAACGTGCACATCAGCGTTTGTTATTCCTAAAGGGAACAAAGAGATGACGGTATATTGAGATGCCTATGGTATCGGACTAGGTGTTGTACTGATGCAAAGAGGTAGGGTTGTAGCTTATGCTAGTCAGCAACTGAAACTGCATGAGAAAAGATATCCTACCCATGATTTGGAATTGGCAGCGATCGTGTTCGCGTTAAAGATGTAGAGACATTATCTCTTGGGAGAGAGATTCGAGTTGTTTACCGATCATAAGTCATTAAAGTATCTTTTCTCTCAGAAGGATTTAAATCTTCGCCAGCAGAGATGGTTAGAGTTCTTGGCTTCATATGATTTCAATATCGCATACACACCTAGGACGGGCAATGCGGTAGCGGATGCATTGAGTAGGAGACATGCCAATTTAGGGGCTATTTCTCCGGAATGGAAGCAACTGAAGTATGTCGCGGGATATGATTTTAGACCTAAGTGTGAATTAGATCCAAAGATGTTAGCAATTTTGATGACCAGACCCACTTTGATTGAGCGGATCGGTTCCAGTTAAAAAGATGATCCTAACTTATTGGAAATCATCTCTAAGGTAGAGATGGGTATCGACGGTGAGGAGATGAACAAGTATGGACTTGATAGAGAAGGATGGCTTATAAAAAATAAGAGACTAGCCGTACCCAATGTTAATGGATTGAGAGATGAAGTGCTTAGAGAGTGTCATCACTTGAAACTGACTATACATCCCATAGGTAACAAAATGTATCGAGACACGAAGCAGGCATACTACTGGGAAGGGATGAAAAGAGATGTTGGGAAGTTTATATCCAAGTGCATGAACTGCTAGTTAGTTAAAGCCGAGCAAAAGAAGCCTAGCAGTTTGTTACAACCGTTGGAAACTACCGAATGGAAATGGGAACAAGTCCCAACGGATTTCATTGATGGTTTACGAAGGACTAAATTGGGTCATGATAGTATTTGGGTGATTGTGGATCGACTGACCAAAAGTGCAAGGTTTATACTGGTCAAGTCGAATAGAACGACAACGAAGTTAGCGGAAATGTATATGAAGTGGATAGTGAGATTTCCTGAAGCGCCTAAAGGTATTGTGAGTGACCGAAATCCATTATTTACTAGCGGGTTTTGGAAGAGCTTACAAGAGGCCTTTGGGTCAGAATTATATCTTAGTACCACATACCATCCTCAAACCGATGGTCAAACAGAGAGGGTGAATCGTGTATTAGAGGATCTCTTGAGAGCTTGTATATTGGATTTTGGAGGGTCATGAGATAATCGTTCGCATCTGGTTGAGTTCGCATATAATAATAGTTATCAGTCCAGTTTGGTATGGCTTCATTTAAAGCTTTGTACGGAAGACCATGCAACTCACCATCATGTTGGTTGGAAATCGATGAGAAATTTGTGCTTGGGCCAGATGTAACAAGAAAAACTTCAGATAATATCAAGGTTATTCAACAGCGAATGAAGGCTGCCCAAGATAGGCAGAAGAGCCATGCTGATAAAAGACGAAGAGATTTGAAATTCTCCGTTGGAGACTTGGTATTTGTCAAGATTTCTCTGTTGAAGAGTGTGATTCGGTTTGGTAGGAGAGGTAAGTTAGGACCAAGGTTGGTTGGTCCATTTCCAGTTCTCGAATAAGTTGGGAATTCAGCGTATGTAGTTGGATTACCTGACAAGATAGCGGGAGTGCACAACATATTTCTTGTTTCTCAGTTAAGAAAGTTCTTGCATGATTCTGGTATGACTAATTCACTAGATCAGTTGGATGATATCGAGGTAGAATCTGAGGCAGTTGGAAGCCGCAGAACGAATCGTATTGTCGGACATGATACGAAGCAACTTCGAAGAAAGACAGTGAAACTGGTTAAGGTCCGGTGGGTTGATAATGAGAATGACTGTACGTGGGAAACTGAGGAGAGCATAAGGAAGTCGTATCCCGAACTCTTTACCTGGTAAGATTTTGATCGCGATATAGTTATTCTCTTATTAGTAAACCGCATGCTAGGACATGCTAGTTGTGTTTATTATGTATGTTTGATTGTTTGTAAATGGATGATAGGCACGCGGGACACCAATTTTGGTTTTTCTTAGTTAAGGAATTTCGGGGGCGAAATTTCTTAAGGGGGGAAGGGGGAGGGGAGAGGAGAGTGTAACGACCCCGCATTCAACCTATCGGAGGATCGTAGAACATTCATTTTATTTTCATACGAAGTCATATGGTCGTGTAACTTTGAGAAACAACTATTGGGGTCATTTCCCACAGTCACGCTTGTTACTGATTTTAAATAACCATTTTGCCTCTGCCGAATCTGGTTTCGCCTATAACTTTTGACTAGTAAGGAGTTTTGACCAAAAACACTTCCATTGGATTTGGATAATGGTTTCCCATTTCGTGGAGTGGTCACGATAATCAAACAGACTTACTGTTTGAGAGATACTGCTGAAATAAATTTTGAAGATGGAAAACAACCTAATTGGGCTTAATTAAGTGATTAGCAGCTAGGCCCATAACCCATTTCAGGATTAGGGCTATGGGAGGGATGCAAGGAATTGGATAATCATCTTCTTTCATTTTTCTAGCTGCCACAAACCTTTCTCTAAGCCTAATCATGGCTTCCATCTTCCAAATCTCTCTGTAATCACTTTCTAATCACTAATTGATCAAATCTACAACAAATCAAGCCAAATTAGCACCCAATTCAAGATAGAGCTGCTGTACCACATTGGGATCCAAGCCAAATTAGTAAAAAATTTAGATCTAACATTTATTTTTGTCTAAGGTGAGCGTTTTGCATGTTTATACACTAATTATGGCTAATTAGGGATGATTAGTGATAATTAGCGAAATTATACATCTAAAAATTCTGGAAAAATTTGTGAAAATTCTAAAATCATATTTTATGTCACTGGTATGAATTTTGGTTAATTTGGATTAATTTTTCTAATCCTATAGTTAGACATGGTTAAGGAGAAAATCGCATGGTTAAGGGGAAAATCATGGTTTTGGGTACGTTTGATCTAAATTAACATATGAAATTGTTGTTTTGATGTTTTTGGTTGATTCTACATGTTACTATGGTTGTTTGGTATGTTTTATGATTGCATGGGGATGTTAGATAGCTAAAAATGCCATCATTTAGCGAAAATAGCTTTCTGGAAAAATTGCAAAGTTTAAGTCCGGTTAGGACGAGGAGACTCGATCCGAACTGGATAGGAGGAGGAGACCCTATCCGAACTGGATAGAAGGAAGAGACCCGAACCGAACCGGATAGGAGGAGGAGACCTGAACCAACTCGGATAGGAGGAAGAGATCCGAACTGAACCGGGTAGGAGGAAGAGACCCGAACCGAACCAGATAGGAGGAGGGGACCCGAACCGGATAGAAGGAGGAGACCCAAACCGAACCGGATAGAAGGAGGTGACCCGAACCGGATAGGAGGTGGAGACCCAAACCGAACCAGATAGAAGGAGGAGACTCAAACCGGATAGGAGGAGGTGACCCGAACCGAACCAGATAGGGGATTACGAACCGAGCCGACCCGAACACCAATACGACCAAAACCCGAGATGCAAAGGGAGTCCAGATGGGAAGTTACTACTCATGATCCAGATGGGAACTAATGAGTTAAACTTCTAGAGTTGGGCTTTGCTCCAGGATGTGTGCAAAGGGGTTGTCGGTATCTATAACTTTGGTTCACCGTTGAGAGAGGGGGCATGTAGACGAACCATAGCCAGGGAATTGTGGACTGGTTAGGGTTACCAGAAGGGCATGGTCATAGCAATAGTTATACGGAGTCCAATGCGGTATGCACCCGTCATGACCCCAATGGATTTGGTGATCAAAGCGGTGGATATCGTATGCTTTAAGCACTAAGTGAGAGATGTGAGGATGATTGCTATGTTTGACGTTTGCTATCACCATGACACACACACTTCCATTTTACACTTTATGTTAGTGTTACCTTAGAGTATTGTACATCTTGTTGTGCTAACTCTCTGCTTGCAGGTCCAGCTCAGTTATGACTACTTATACATGTTATTGCTTTATTTAGTTGTATAGAATTTCTATCGGTCACACCAAACTTTCGTCTGACCTAGAGTTTTATGTCTCTTCTTATTACTCTGGGTGCTCCTAAATGAGCAGACTAGAGGCAGGTTAGGTGGTTATGCACGGGTAGTTGTCCGGGGACGAGTAAGAGGTTTCCACATACTTTATACATATTCTACCTATGTGTTGTTGGTCACTGCTTTAGGAATTAGTAGTGTACCTCTTTTATTTCCTTTTAGAGACAGTATTTTAAAGTTGTAATAATTGGATATGAAGTTGTATTTTGGATTCCGCTACTTTGATGGATATGGTTTAGTTTTCAGCTTATATACTGTCTCGCCTATTTTATATCAAGTTATGTTATTATTATACTTTATTCCATGCGCTGTGAGATATACTACGGGTTCTCTGGTAATTCATCGTTTCGACCTTTTTGACGATCGTCCCGTGCTAGTCGAGAATTGGTACAGCGCATTTCCGGGAAATGTCTAATGGTACGGTGCAGGTGTCATAGTCGGCCAAGTTTTTCTTTGTTTCTATGTAGTTAACAGTTATAACTCCACTTTTGAGTAACCGTCTTACCATTTGATGTCTTAGACTCACATGTCTAGACTTTCCATTATATCTCTTATTAGAGACAATATATATCGTTGTTTGATTATTACAGTTAATCAAGACTGCTGGAGATGGCTTCTTCCACAATGGGATTTCCATTAACAAATTCCTAAGCCTGTAACACCCCACATTTTTCAGAGCCTAAATTTTAAAAAAAAATCGAAACTCGAATACATCCAAGCATGGAGCATATAAATCTAGTACGTGCAAATAAATGAGCATGAGCATAATCAGAGTACGATAAAATAACTCACCGTGGAAATGAAATAGGACAAAATGGTATTAACCCAAGCAACTACCTTATAAAATTGAGTCGCCATATCAATATTGAGCATGAGAGAGAAACCGAAAACCAAACTTAGACACCTATGAGAACCCTAACTTCTCTAGAAATCTAGGAGGTTGTAAGGAGTAGGGGGTTAAAACAACAAGTTCAGGTGAACAAGAAGAGTATAATCCAAATTACAATACACAAATGTACCCCGTTTGGTTCAACCCAAGATATATGCCTACCAAGGCTTGTGATTCTAACCTAACCTTGTAAACATTTACGCATGACTCTAACTACCCTATCCAACGTAGTATTTCCAATGATATAAATATCGAGATAGAACGTTTACGCATATACTTATGAAGCCCTTATACCATCATTTAACTAATTATTAATCCAAGAAGTGAACTCCTAACTACGGAGTTTATTTACTCAATTGTGTATAATTAGCCACTTAACGCTTCACTATCGAATGATAGATAGGGTGGATTCTATCAATCACTTAAGACCTAGCAGACCTATTGGTCATTTTACCTCTCGATGATTTACTCGAAGCTATTATAACTAGAGGAGACTAGCTACAGATCCTACTAGTTAAGGCTTCTGTCATTCGCGCATATAAACCCATGCCCCGCATAAGGCGAGAGATAGTAAGCAGCCACTTAAGACCACTCAGTGGAGGGTGGTTACTATATAGATGGACTTATTGGATAATCTCCTAGATACTTAATACTTGTTGTAAGATAGGTAGACTTATGGAATGACCATACTAGACATTTTAACTCCAGATTTAGGTAGGATTCGTGCACCATTTAAGACCCCTAACTGGAGGACTATTCCCAGGTGGACACCTCGACCCAATTCACTTAAGACCCAAGGAAGCAAACTATCTGCGAAGATTATCAAGTTGGTACTCAATTAACCTTTAATGCTTCTATTTATGGGAGGTGGGCGATGCTCTCGCTTAATACATTTTTATAGGTGGATTTAACCACTAAAGACCTTAATCCTAAGGCACGCTACGTTATTGAGTTATATTCGTTTAGTTTCTCTTAACGGAAATAACATACATATACCAACTAATTATCATCGTCATGGGTTCCTATGGTTAATGATATCTCACATCAGTTGGACATATATTCAACTGCTGGAAAGTGCAGACTTTTTTCAAATAAGGTAACTGACCTTGCCTCATTAACCTACAAAGTCCACTTCTAACTTTAATTATAAGTTTTAGATTAATTGGTATAAATAAGGAAAGTTATATTCGTCTTAGCCTAAGGTATTTATTTAATTATTTTCCTTACTGGAATTAGTATTTAAAACGACAATCAATACCGATTTATACCCTTTTTATTTCATTAATTTGTTTATGTTCCATAGCGTTTTTACCATTTACGACCATAACAGTCATATTTTGCTAAGGCATTAATTATTCTTAATTATCAGTCTCGAAATATCTATATATTGTACCCTTACAGACACTACTACTTTGTTAATTTATTGGTTATTGTATATGTGTTTGTGTGTGTGTGTGTGTGTATTTATATATTTATGCATCGGACCCCTTATATTAAGCTCGCCACTTGTGGATGTTGGATTTGCCAGGCGGTTCCGGCTAGCCTTCCACCACATGTTGAGCTTAACCTCGTATAATTTAAAATTCCCAATTGGGGTTTACAACTTTAACCTAGCCAATTTAGAAATTGTAACCATTAGGCTTAACTACCTAATTAAATATGTTTTCCTCAATCAATGACGGTTACAATATTTATTTATTTATGGCCCTAATTATAACAATCAGTTACACTAATTGTCACAACGGTCACCACAAATATATTCATTTAATATGGATTACATTTACATGTATAATTCCATAAAATGAAAATCATTTAAACATTCAAACATTCGTCGTAATATATATTTCGTTGTTTACGTAGATTTGGACGAACAATGTGTATATATATTTATATTTTCTTGTAGTTAACGTAGTTATGTTTTAATTATTATTGAGCTTAATGTTTTGGTTCAACTAATAACCAAACATTCCTTTTTGCATTCAATTCTCAAATAAGGTTCTAAATCTTACAAAAAGACTGTCTACTATAATTATTGTAAATTATGCCTGAATATTGGAATAAACACATTTCAAACCACAAGAAATATATGTTATGTATATTTTGGAATAGTTGATGTAAACTATGCATAAATATATCTATTTATATTTATAAGTGAATTTACACAACTTTTCCCTTTTTCAATATTTGACATATTTCTTATTGGTTTCAAATAATGTCTTTATATTTATAAAGAAAAAAAGACACAATTTACAATAACTAAGTTAAACCCAAACAAAATTGAGCATAAATAGGTTTATATCTTCTTCTTTTTCAAAATCACATAAACTTCCATTAAACACTGAAAATACAGATCCGGAATAAAACTACATCTTAACAATGTTTTACGGGAATGATTTCCAGATCCATAGTGTTTACAATAACCACAATATATATCAAATCCAATTGTAGGAAATAATATAATCAATCTAGTAAACCAACAAATTTTAATATCATTCAAACCACAAATTTATACTTTTAGATTTTTGACAACATTCATAAACAGATATAATAGGCATCATTTCAGATTTTACAATATTATAAACAGATCGGATAAATGTTAGGCATAGATTTAGGATCTAGTACAAACGAGATAATAAGTTATTGTAACTTTGCATACAAATTTCCCACTCACCTGAAAGCATCCAAATCTGAATAATCTTTTAGGCCTACAGTTCCCAAATTCTTACAGACCTATGGTTATTTTGTAAAGAGTATACTTTCAAATTTGTAGATTTGCAAGAAAATAGGAAAAAAAGGGGAATATCTAATGAAGAAGAGCTTAGACGACAATTCATACCCTTTTTCACTTGAATCTGATTATCCCTTTCAAATCTATATGGTTCATGTTTGATTGATTGTGTATGAACCTATTTTTGATTTAGAATTTATTTGAAGAGAAAGGGAAATGGTAGAGCTTCGCTGTTGCCTACAGATTTGAGTGGAAAAGAATGAGGCATTGCCCCAATATTTATAGAAGTGGAAATGGCCATGAACCTTTAGATTAGACTAAATAAACATCAGTCCGTTTATATAATAATGTATACAGAACTAAACCCTTTTTAACTTAGCTGTCATTGGGATGTCCAGGGTCGAAGTGGTCGACCGCTCCTACTAGGGTGTCGAACACCCTTCAACTAGTTTTCCCAGTGAAGGCAAATTATAAAAGAAAATGTATATTATATTTATTATGTTTTATTATTTCCGTACGTTTTTCGTATTTTGCCTATAACTTTTTATACGGACTCCGTTCGTGAAACTCCAAACATGAAAGTTGACCAAAATTCCAAGACGAGCGCAATGGTTAAATTTTCGTGGTCAAATCCGATCATTTGCAAAAATTCCTATTTTTGAAATCTAAATAAATAACTAATTTGTTGTCAAAATTCCGAGCTGTTACATTCTTCCCTCCATAAAAGGAATTTCATCCCCAAATTCTGACACCTACTTATCCTATCTTATACAACCAATTTGTGAACATCCATTTTGCAATCATGTGCGCATGTGCACAGTGTACGTAATGCATTTCAACAACCAACCATGTATACACAATTATTCTAAATTGGATCCTCCTATATGTATGCATTAAAATTTTAAAATACTTTTGAAAAGTGATGCAAAACATCCTAAATATATTGGCAGTTCTATACGAATGAAAATTACGAAAATCCATTTTCATCCATAACCTTCACATGATTACAAATCAAAGTGTAAAGAAAGCAATTTTGCATTCAAATCCTACCGTCCACAATGTTAACGCATCTAATCGCTTACTATTTTATTTCTCCTAAACCGGAAAAAGGAAATCAAAGAAAAGAATTTTAACGTTCCTTTCTCTTATAAATAATATATTTCCCGTTCTACAATGGAAATTTTATCTCAGTTCCCCAAAATACTCCAAAAATGTCCATCTGTGGACTATACCGGAGGCTCAAAACAAGCTTTAAAACGTAAAATGAGTTAATTAGTTACTCACGCGCATCGCTGACAAGGTATGAAAACAACATTTCCAAGGCTGAAACAACCTCTTCCTTGTTGTCGTTAACTTTTTTATCGCATCGTCGATCCTATTAAACCACTAAAACACTAACTATCCAAAAATCTTCCTTACGCTGTTTATGTGACCAAAAATAGATTTTTTTCACAAAATAAATTTCTGCTTCAAAATGTATCTTGCGGAAACATAAATGGTTCAAGTCACATGTTGGCGAAAAAGGAAGTCGGTCACGCAAAAATGCGAAAAATGAAATCACACACAAAAGAACGCAATAAATATTAGCTTGAAAAGGTACGGTGATTAGTTATACCCGTGATGAAAAACAACCCAAAATCGGTCCTTTGGTAAAATTTATTCAACACAGAATTCTATTCTTTTCGGCTCTAGGACAACTGTTAGTTAGATAGAAAAATGAGATTTCATTCAAACGGATATGTGTGAATCACACAATTAATGTCGAACATAGAAATCTCATTAACATAAGTCATGCGATTTAAAAAACAATGAACACTAACAGTTACAAGTATGAATTACTATAAAGCCAAGAACCAAATGTTGGAAAAGTAAACAACAAAGACGATAATAAAACTACACTGAAACTAAAACAATGCCTATAAACAACGAGATGTCTTGCTCCGCGACTGGAGCTCAAAGTATTATTATTTTTACCTTTTATTTATCATATCATAGTAGCAAAATGCTCAGTCTTGCATTACAAACAGTGCTGGTGTTGTTGGAGGCTTCCACACCACTATCCTTTCCAAAAGAGAATTAGCAACGAGAAAAGAAACCTACCACAAAATTGCTTCCCATGGAAATCCTCCTAATATTGTCTTAAAACAAAAAGGGATTGGTGAAATTACAGAAAGTAACTCCATAAGACAACAAACAAGAGCAACAAGCTGAATCAAATATGATGTGGCACTAAATTATGGTTACACCATCGATCAAGCAAAAGATTGATTTCCTCTTCATGCGACAAATCTAGTCATAACTTCCCATCAACGGAATAATGTGCTGAATGAGTCACACATCTAAATGTATAGTTTGAACATAGATTCCCGAACTCAAAAACTAGCATTATAAAAAAAGAGGTTCGCTACAAAACCTCCAAGGTCAGCCAGCAGAAAGACCATTCAAGTCCGCATACAACACGGATGCCCTTAAAACCCACTTGTCCAACTGTTGCTAAGAACCTTTTGGATATCAAATGTACCTCCCTGAATGGTAATATCATCGACATTATCCCTAGAAAAACTATCCAAAGATAGCTAAATCTTCATCTCTGGAACGACGATTGTCGTCAGCAAAATCTATTCCAACAAGATATAGCAACGACGGATGCAGCTCAACCAACAATCCTATTCAAAGATCTCAAAGCAAGAGGGTTGGTGCAATCCTACTGTGGCGACCCGAACTTCCCCGGTAAGGAAAACACGAATTGCTTTGAGGACAAGACGAATTAGAATGCAAACAAAAGAACATTTCATTGTTTATTACAACAATTCCATCAGAATACAAGAATGTACAGAGTATGAATAAATATTGCACATTTGATAAATATCAGAGATTTAAATTACATTTAAAAACATAGCAGCGGAAAAATAATACAAAACATGACTGAAAGAAATACGCGGATACAGAGCTTTCCGAATATCACTTCAGCTATAAACCAGGATCCTGTGAATATAAATCTGCAAAACCAAAACTACTAGCTACCCGTGTGGAAAATAAGAGCACCTAGAGTTTAGGTTAAAACAATAAACCCCAGGTCAGTCATGTGACTGGTGTGAGAACTAAAACAGTTATTAATCTTTATTTTTAAAGTTAGGTAAATCAAGGGACCACGCCGTATAACACAGAACGGGTTTCCTCCCAAGAATACCAGTGCATAAAACAAATAGCGCAATGCTAAATAAAGAAAAATGCAGCTATTATAAGGCCCAGGTCGCATCACACAATGCAACGCAAGCCGGAGGATAGGGTTTTACCTTATAATAGCCAAAGAATGCTTGATACGTTTAAACAAATCATTTGATATTACTATAAGTGTATAGTGTCAAAACAATTTCAATCATAAGTATCAATCATAGGCGGCATGGGTACCATATATCATGTCTCCATACTAGCTCTACAATTAAAACCGCAAAGGTCGTATTGGAAATTGGATTTCCGTCATGAGTCGAGGCAAGGGGCAAGCTCCTCTCCGTTCGAGACACTCTAGCAAATGTCTCAAGACCACACACAGTGATCCTAGATCTTCAGGGCCGATCCTCTCTTACTTTTGAGGATTAATTATTCCTAAGCACACGTTTCCCGGTCCTAACAGACCTATATCCAAGGCGCCTCGCATCCAACAACCACACAGGTAAAAAGTATATAAATGTCACGGCTGGTAGGTCACTGACATCACCCATAGCTAGAAAGAAACGTCGTGCTCTCCCTGCAGTCACTATCCCGTTTTTAACTCATACCGAGGTGTGAGGCTCACGAATTAACGCTATACACAAAGCTATGCCACATAGGCCGTGCTTTGATCATCAACCACAAGACTTTGTTTTTCAACAGAAGCCTTGATCATCTGCCACTTAGGCATGCCGCGCAGGCAATTAATGCAATGCGATTGATATCTATCGATATATAACCTCTAAGCTCGTACGTCTCAGAGAAAGGCGTTAAGAAAGAGAATAAATTCTCCGCCGCCAAACAAATATATATTTAATAGAAATCAATCACACAGAATAAAATCCAATGTTGGACACACAGTCCATTTACAAGTTCGTTCTAGGTCTGAACGAAACCGGAGGAACCTTATTCCTCGCATATCCATCGATCTCCAAGTACGTCTGGACGATCACCAGCTGATTCCCTCCTCTTAGGTGTACAGCACAATCAAGATCATCAGTAATCACCCAAACGATGTGAAGACCTCCGGTCTTCAACCACCGTCTTCATCTTTGACTTATCGACGAATCAGTTATTCAGAGTGGGTATAAACCCGGCCTTTCCGAATAACTCGCGTATATAATAAACAAGTGCTACACAAACACAACATACGCCTCATTCCAATTCAGGATATTCTTTATTCAACTATTCACATTCTTAGGGAAAGGTTCCCATTAATTTTATCAAAGATAAATTATTCTAAATTTAATCTATAATCTTCCTTTGGATATCTTTTCAAACCATATTATGGTTTTCCAAACTAGCCGGGATTAGCGAACAACACCGAAGTAATCATTTATTTTATTTCCCAATCCCAGCCTATTCATCCCATGGAGCAAAACTGGTAATACTCCATATCTAACACCACGGTGTTATCGGTAAATATTAATTACCATTTCATGTTCAAATCTAATTAAAGATTTAACTATCGCTTTGGAGCAAAACTGGTGATACTCCAATCTTGACCACTTTAATCTAATTAAAGATTCATTAAAACTCCACTTAGTTTTAATCTTCCCAAAAATCAATATCCTATCTTTAACTAGGTTAAAGAACCAGTGTCATCTAAAACACGGTTCATGATAAACCCAAAATCACATTCCATTGTTAATCGGGTTAAAGAACAGGTGTTATTCAAAACACCGCTCATAATAAACCCAAAAACCAATTTAAATTCAATTCCAATTAAATACCAAATTAACTAGACAATTTCACTAAATCTTAATTAAAAGAATTTTCTTTTCTAAACTGGGTTCAAGAACAGTGTTATTTAAGACACCATTCACGACGAACCCAAAATCACATTTGATATTAAATACAAGGCTCTTAATAAAAAATATATCGGCTTATATTCAATATCAAATTCTGAAACCAACAAATATCGTATTGGAAATAACGATATAGATATATCTTTCAAATTTCCACAACCATATCTATATAATCACGAAATCCAACATCGAAATATTCTGAAGATAATTTCAATTCAAATCCATTCCAATCCGTATATTGGAAATTCTGATTATTTTTAAAACCACTTCAAATCTAGTTCATTTCGATAAAAATATATTTTTATCTTTTCTAAATATGGAATTTTTCACCCTAATTCTTTCCAATTCATATATTATGATTTTACACAAATTATTAGTATTTTTAATAATTTTATCAAGGCTCGTATATTCGATTTCCAATAACGTTCGTCGAATTGTACTTACAACGACCTTTTCCAAATTTGATTTGGATATAATTCGAAATCCAGCCGTTACATTTCAAATTTCTAATATTCATTGGAAAGCTCTTTTCGATACGAACCCAATGGTTCCGGTTTCAGGAGAATCCGCTAGTCGGATCTCCCGTAACGTCAATTCAAAATCAATGGTCGAAATTCGCAAACTGCCGCGGCGCGGCGCGTTCTATTCAGGCCATTTAATATATATACATATAATATATATATACTATATATATTTCATCGATTTCAATTCTAAATGTATTTTATAAATCGTTTAAATTCGTTTTCAAAACGATTTGAACTTCAAATTCAGTTTTAAATCAAAATTGAATATTCCATATCATTAATTTATAAATGATAATATTTTCAAAATATTAGATTTTGAAATCACTTCCTTTTCTATATTCATTATAAAAACGAATATAATCGATATAAATATCATTTGCGTCAAAATGGCGCATCTCTAATCAAAACGGCTTTATATATTTCAATAACTTCGTTATTCTATTCAACAAATGAATATTTTCTTCAACACATGAATATTTTTTTTTCAACACATGAATATTCTCAACACATGAGTATTGTCAACACATGACTATTTTTGTTATTTAATATATTTTATAAAATTATTATTTCTATTGTTTAATTCTTAATCAGACTCCAACCGTAAATTAGTAAGAGAACGATTCCCTAAGTATTAACCCCGAAGGCCAAAACCAACATCAGATCAATACCCAGGAAACCACTCGTCTTATCTAGTTTCTAGTTAGTTTCTAATTTTATATATGATAAAGACGTAAATTTTATTGTTAAAATATTTCGTTCAACACATGATAAGTTTAAACACATGAGTATCGTCAACATATGACTACTTATTCTATTCAACACATGAATCTTTATTTTATAATAAAATAGGGAAAAATATTGAGAAAAAAACGCTCTCTCTCCTTGCAGCCATGGCTGCTCATAAGCCTTCTTCTGAACCTCTTCTTGATGATAATTCGAATCCCAATGGGGACAACCTCCCTCACTCTTCTTCTATCTCTTCTCCTCCTTCCTCTAGCTCTCCCCCAATACTGAACTCCAACCGGAAGCCAATGCGTCCGACCTCTGTCTTTTTTGCGGACGAAGATGGATTCATAACAGTGAGAAATCGCAAATCTAATGCTCGGATGAATCAAAATCTGAATAAAGCCTATCATTTCAATAAGGGAAAAGGTAATATTCAAGAAAATCCATCTAAGGTAAACAAGAAACCATACCCAGCCTCGAATGGGTACAAGAAATCGATGAATAATGCTCAAGTTAAGAAACCTATGGACAATGACCGTGGCAAAGAGACTTCAGCAAGAACTGATGTTCCTATGAAAAATGCAACCTCCACTTGGGTGGATTTAGTTAAAAAAGGGGTCAAGAATCAGACTTAAACCTTACATATGTTGCTCCAATCTCTACTATAGGCGAAGAAAACATTGTTATTGTTGATGAGGAAGTTAGTATTCAGACAGAATTTAAATGGGGATTCTCTATTGTTGCGTATGTGTTTGGTAAGCGACCACCCTATTTTCACTTTAGAGCTTTTGTCGCTAGGACATGGAATCCTAGTGGGTCTTTTGAGATTTTCATAAGAGAAAATGGTTTTTTATTATCCGCTTCAACAATATGGAAGATTGTGAAAAATTGTTGAAGGGAGGACCCTATTTCATTAACGGTAAGCTCCTAATATTAAAAAAGCGGAACAAGAAATCGGTACTAGACCGATATATCTTAAGCACGATGCCTATATGGATAAGGTTGCCTGAACTGAGCCTAAGGTTATGGGATAAGAAAGCGTTTAGCGCAATTGCTAGTGTTGTTGGGGTACCACTAAAGCTGGATGAACATACAGCGAAAGAAACTCGTTTGAGTTACGCCAGAATTTTTGTGGAAATTAAAGCGGATGCAGAACTATCTAGTGAGGCGACTATCTATTTGCATGATGGTGAAATTATCTCTCAGCCTATAATGTATGAGCAAATTCCCGATAGGTGCAAGTATTGCAAATGCTTTGGGAATTCAACTGCAGACTATGCAAGTCACAAGAATGTAGGATTGCCTAATAAATCAGCAAATCTTGATAATTCAAGAAATGATGAATCTGCAAATCTGGAAAATTCAAGAAATGGTATCGGAGATATTCAGTCACACGTGACTCAAACCTCTAATCCTGTTTCCGCTAATCTAAATGTACCCTCTGAGGTAGATTCTATGAATCTAGACCCAAAATCTGTCTCAGATATCGGTAACATTGAAATAAATCTAAGCTCGGACCCCCCTCAAGATACTGCACATAATGTGGATAAAATGCATTTAGGTGTGGCTCTTAACAAATCTGCAGGCACTATGAATGTAGTACACACAGAGATGGAGGAGAAAAACAGGAAAAAAACTCATTCAGATATGATTACAGATGAGAATTTAAATAAACAGGACATTAGTTCTTCTTTTCATTTGAAGAATCCAAGTCTAAATTCATTTAGTGGAAATATTGGATCTAAATCTAGTGATTTAGAGTGTTGCTCCAATTTGCTTGCCACAGATCCTATCTTTACGAACTCTGATCTGATTTCTGGTAACCTAGCTCCTTCAAGACCCTCTATCACTGAAGAGGATATCCAAAAAGCTGTCAATAAATCCATGTCTTCTACAAAAGCTGCTCCTAAACCTGTTTTACAGAAAAGAAAAGAAAAACATAACCAAAAGCCTTTCTGATATAGCTGATATTGAAGATGTGGAGGACAAAAAAGATCATGATTTCAGAAATAAATTCGTTTCTAAAAATACTAACTAGGGAAAGCAGTTGAAAGCTAATGACAAAACCAGTTTCAAAAAAAGTGGTAAGCAGTCAGAGGTGAAGGGGGATAATAGCAAGCATGGTGATCCACTGTAGACTTGCAATATATCCTTTGTGGTATCCTTTCTTTGTTATCTTTCTTTTTTATTATTTTTATGGATATTATAGCCTGGAACATTAGAGATCTACATTCTCCTGGTAGAAAATTAGATTTGCTTAATTTTTTAAGCAAGCATAAACCTAGCATTATTGGATTGTTGGAGCATAAGCTCAATAATACCAATATTGTTAATTTTCAGAATAGAAGCCTATCTATTTGGCATTTGAATAATAACAATCAAATGGGGGGTAATGGCAGAATTATGATTCTTCATAACCCCAATGTTTGGACTTTAGATAGTTTTTTTTGTTGATTTTCAATACATTCACTGTAGTTTTACAAATAAAGGTGGATTTACCTTAAAAATCACCTTTATTTACGCTTCCAATCTGGAAACAGATAAACATAAACTATGGGAATGTATTGAGCTTTTCAGTTTAAATATAAACTGTCCTTGGATTATATTAGGTGATTTCAATACTGTTTTTCATGGTTTTGAAAAAGGGGGGGGGGGCAATCCTATACCATTCAACAAACTTGAGAAAATTGCTAACTTTATTATTAGATCTGGTCTGATTGAACCACCAATTAGTGGAAATAAATTTTCTTGGAAATCAGTTAAATTTAGAAACATCCACTGCAAATTAGATAGAGTATTATTCAATCAGAATTTTTTTAGTACTTTTTCTAAAGTTTGTTGTTGTACTCTCCCTCAGAATTCCAGTGATCACACCCCTATTCTAGGTACCTTTAATAATGAAGACAAGGGGGTTAGTAAATCTCCCTTTAGGTTTGTTAATGGTTGGGTATATGAAGAAGGTTATAAGGAAATTGTCTCTAACAGTCTAAACAATAACCTTTTTGGTACTACCCAATACAAATTTAACAAATCTCTTCAAATTACTAAGGTAATCTTAAAAACTGGAATAGCACTAGAAATAAAACTGGTGTTAATTTTAATAGGGAGGAATGTGAGAGACTTCAGAATGCTTTAGATAATAATAGCTCAGACATTAATATTGCATCTCAATTTTTTGATGCTCAAGCCAAGTTAGTTAAATCATTGCGTATTCACTCGATTAATATTAAGCAGAAAGCCAAGATTGACTGGTTAACTTCAGGGGATGAAGCTAGTAATTTTTTTTATGCTAGAATGACTTGTAGAAAAAATAGAAATGATATTGGTAAATTGATAAATGTTGATGGCAAAATAATTAATGATGCCTCTCTTCTGGAAGGAAAGGCCATTAATTACTTTAACTCTCTTTACAATTCTAAGGACATGGCTAGCAATTTTCCTAATATCATTTTTAAATACACTATTAATCACAACAGTGCTGATTTGCTTCTTGCTCCTATTAGGGATGAGTAGGTTAAAAATATCATTTTTAATGCTAAAAATGATAAAAGCCCAGGTCCAGATGGTTTTGGTGCTTTATTCTATAAAAATCGCTGGACTGAGATTAAAACCCCATTGATTGATTCTATCAAAGATTTTTTTAGATCTGGTAAGATTTTAAAAAATTCTAATCATACTTATATTACTTTAGTTCCTAAGGTTGCAGCTCCTATTAGATTGGAGGATTATAGGCCTATAGCCTGCTGCAATTTTGTTTATAAAATTATTTCCTCCATTCTTTGTAATAGAACAAAAAAATTTCTGAAGTTTCTAATTTCTGAAAATCAAAGTGCCTTCATTCCTGATAGGCTTATTTCAGAAAATACTTTGCTTGCTCATGAGCTTATTAGAGATTTTAATAAAAAAGGTAAAAATATCATGTGTTTAAAAGTTGATCTTCAAAAAGCCTTTGATAAAATCACAGGAGCTTTAATATATTTGTCATGAAACAAATGGGGTTTGATAGCAAATTTTGTGATTTAATTAAAGAATGCATTAATAATGTTACCTTTTCAGTGATGGTTAATGGCTCTCCCAAAGGATTTATTCATAGCAATAGAGGTATAAGGCAAGGAGATCCCTTATCTCCCTACCTATTCTCTATTGTTATGGAATACTTTTCAATTCAAATGGAGGCTGAATTAATTAAAGGGAACATAAAACCTATCTGTAGAAATAAGCCACACATCACTCATCTACTTTATGCAGATGATATGCTTATTTTTACCAAAGCAGATAGAAATAGTGCTTCTTCAATTAAAAACATATTGGATAATATGGACAAATATGCTGGGCTTAAAGTTAATGAGGATAAGAGTAAAATCTATTTCAGCAAAGACTCTACTCATAAATATGATATTCTTAACCTCTTGAATTTTAAGGAAGGAAAGTTACCAGTCAAATATCTTGGGTTTCCGCTTAGTATTAACCAAATTAAGGAAAGGGACCGTACCAGGCTTCTAGATATCATTCATGGTAAACTAGAAGGCTGGTCCTGTAAGCTTCTATCTATGGCTGGTAGAATGGAGCTTACTCACACAGTCATCACTGCTATCATTATCTATTGGGTCCAAACTCACAATATCCCTATCAATGTGATTCAAAAAATTGAGATAATTTGTGCTAACTTTATTTGGAAAGGTAAATACCACAAAGTCTCTTGGGATCAAGTCTTTAAACCTAAGAAATTTGGTGTTTTGGGTCTTAGAAATATTAGAGATTTAAATGAGGTCAGCAAATTAAAGTTGTTCTGGAAATTTTTGGAGGGGAAATCTTTTTGGGCCAGGTGGATGAAGGCTAAGTACTTAAAATCTAATAATTTTTAGACTGCCAAAAAAGAAATTCACCATTCTTTTGTTTGGAAAAATATTTTGGACTGTAGAGAAATAGGGAAAAAAATTAATTGAGAGAAGACTGAAAGATGGAAGTCAAACCAGTTTATGGTTTGATCCATCGATATTTGGCAATTCTCTCATTAATCTATTAGGCTGGAACAACTTACATATCCTTGGTAGTGTAAGGGATAATGTCCAAAGTATTATTCTAAACAATAGTTGGTCCTTATATAATAGTCCAGCAGCTTCCATTTATAAGACTGCCATTTATAAAATTCCCATTGATAGTTATTGCTTCAAGGACCACTGGTTTTGGAAGTTAAATTCTAAAAATAAGTTCTCTTTTAAAAAATCATGGGAATTTTTTATTGGCAAGGAGGTAGAGGTAAATTGGCATACGGTTATCTGGTGCAAATCAAATTGCCCAAAAATGGCCCACTGTGCCTATTTTGCTCTCCTTAATAAACTTCCTACTAGGGATAAATGTATTAAATGGAATAAAAATTCTTATATGTATTGTCTCCTATGTAGGAAGGAATTGGAAGCTGCTAGTCATCTATTTTTTGAGTGTCCCTATTCTCAGTTCATTTGGTTTAATGCCAAATGTCTCTTGAATTTCAATTTAAGTATCCCTACTCTGAACATTAGGGATAGTGTCTCTTATATTATGAGTTATTTTAATCCTAAGTCTCTGTCCTTTAAGAAGGACTGTGTGTTATTAACTACTGTTATCTACCACATTTGGAGAGAGAGAAATCAATGGCTTCATACTTTCAAAGAAGTCACTTGCAATAAAATTTGGAATAACATTGTTTCTGATAGTCAGATTATTATTAAAAAGGCTAATAGGCATAATAATAATCAAAATCCTTATCAGAATATTTTTTGCAATGATGAATTGCAAGTTGAGAACTTTTTACTCAATAAGAAGCTAAATTTGAGTAAACATAAAGATCACCAGTACACTTCCAGAGATGGTCCAAATAAAAGTGCTGGTAGCCATGAGCAAGTTTATCACTTTGACTATACTGGTGGCTGCAACTCCAGTCCCAACATCAGCTCAACCTGCAAGGGAAGAAATCAAACATTAGTCAATAATAATGTCCCTATTAGCTATAATATGAACAGTAATCTGTCTAATTTACCTGGTGCAGGGAAGAGTTACACCCATACTACGAATATTATCAATAAGGCTGGGAAAAGTCAAGTTTTTAGCATGACTAAAAACAATAGGAAAGCTGTAAGGATCTCTGGCTTCCTTCCTGGAGATGGCAGTCATAATCTTTGCACCAATTATCTAAAGGGAAGTAAACAGGTTACTCAGACAACGTGCGATTTAATGAGTAACAATTTAGAGGTTAACCAGTTTTTTTTACCTGATGCAGAGACTAGGATTTCGCTATCCTCCAGCAGTGATCCAGAGCAAGCCTACATGCTTAAGACAAGAAAAGAAGATAAAGATCGTATTTTTCTCAATAAAGTGGACAACAATCACTTTAAGAGCGAGATTAATAATCAAGTCTATCACTTATATTGTTGGCAAACGGGGGAGAGCAGCGGTTGCAAGAGCACTGAGGTTAATCGAAGCTTAAAGAGGCAAAGAGATAGCATATCGAGTTTGAGGAGCTCGAAGAAGGGCAGATCTGATGAAATCAAGAGTTATGAAGATAGGGATTGCACAAACATTTCAAACCCTAACCTCTCCAGAGGCCAAACAAAGGAAGATGAAGACTTCATTTGGCAGCCGCCATGAAAATCATGGTGATTGATTGAAGAAATGGCGGATCTCTCTCTACGTCTGCCATTTTTGGAGCTTTTAGTGTCTCTCTTACGAGAGTTCATATGCAAAGGCGGCTAGGGTTTTAGTCCGCTTTGCGTGTTATGTATTTCGGGTTTACCCGATTTTTATGGGCCTTGGGCTCTTTTTTATCCTTTTCAAAAAAAAATCTTTATTTTATAATATTCTTTATTTTCCAAATTGGAATGAGGCTCAATCAATTACCATATAATGTTAATTATATGGATTCCATACAACACATGTATATAATAGCAGCGATAAATAATCAACCATCATCCAAAGTGCACCACACTACTGCATAAGCATTAAACATAAATAATTAACGCTTACACAGTCTGTCAACCTATCGATTGACATACATCTAAACAATTGGGATTAGTGTATGCCAAATATCATCCCAACACCAGTGTGGGGTTTCAAATCAACAAACACAGGTTTTTATTTGTGTAGTTGGGCAATGTGTAAAATTTATCATCCCAATCAATATCAGTCAAATCAGTGTACATAAACAAATCATTCGATTTGTAAATGAATATTTATTTATTCACATTCACGTTAAAAATTATATTTTTAACTATATAATATTTATTTCAACACATGAGTATATTTCCATTCATTCCACATCACAATCAATTTTCACAACACACAAAATCAAACAAGTCGTCCATGGTCTGTGGACGACGGGTGTCGGGTGCTGCTAAGCAACGTCTGCATCCTAGTATATAATTTTAACTAGAAAACAAGAATTAAAGTGAGAAGTTCTCACCTTGGGTTTCCACTCCGTCATTCTTTAATTCTGAACGGTTTAGAATTGGATTTGTTTTCCCCCAGTTCCATCGCAATTCTTTTCACACTGTTCATAGTAAAAATCATATTTTTATCGTTTATCCCAATAAATAAAAATCATATTTTTATTTCTACTTCATATATTTTTACATTGCTTCTTTCCTTACAAAAATTATATTTTTATATTCGCTACATCATTATAAAAATCTTATCCTTTCAAATAAACAAAATCAAATCTTTTCTATTTCAAAAATCAAATCTTTTATATTTTAAAAATCAAAGCTTTCATATGTTAAAAATTTAAACTTTTTAATGTTATAGATCGAATATTTCTAATGTTAAAGATCAAATCTTTCTAATGTTAAAGATCGAATCTTTACATGAATAAAAATCTAACCTTTATGTAATTAGAATCTATACTTCATATGAATAAAGATCTAAACTTTATGTTGATAAAAATCTAAACTTTTACATTTTAAAAATCCTATCTTTTTCTAAATGAAAAATCAAATCTTTATTCATTTAAAAATCAAATCTTTCATGTATATAAAAGCCTCATCATTCTCTTATGAAAGATCATATTTTTCCACAAGCACTAATCTATTTATATATATAAATTACATTTTAAAACAACGCCAGTATATTATGTAAAAAAAATTCAGATAAAAAAACGAGGTATTACATATAAATAAATAAAATAAAATAAAAAACTTACTGCGTTGGTTTTTTTTTTCCCTCAGCGGAGGGCTTCATCGTCAGAGTGGAGGGCTTCGGGGCGGCGGTGGCGTCACTAGTGGGGTGGAGGGTCGGTTTAGGCGGCGGCGCTAGCTAGGGCGCAGCAGTGGATTAGGGTTTTAGAGGGGGGGGCTATGGCCTAAATCGAAGAGGGAAGGGGGAAGAAGGAGGTCGGAGGATAGAGGAGAGGGCGTTGGGGGGAAGGGGAGCGCCGTCAATCGGCGGCGACGGCGCGGGATCGACGAGGACGGTTTTTTTTTCCTTTTCTGATTGAAAATGAAGAGAGAGAGGAAGGAAGGGAGTATATTAATATATAATTTATTTATTTAATTTTAATTTATTTCTCCTTTAAAGTTGACTTTCCATTCGACCTCCATACGAGACCCACCGACTATCGTCCCTAGCTAATTACCCCTATTCCGAACGCAATGGGATATGTTTCGTAATCCAATTCTGTTGTTACGATCAGTTTCCGTTCAAATTAAAATATAAATCAATGTATATTCAATTCAAACGAACATTTCAATTTACCGGGGCCACATACTAACTCTAAAAATTCCCAAAAAATTATTTCTATCTTCATATTGACGATACGGTCCTAACAAAACTAACTTTGTCAAATTCTGAGACCGTTTGAAAAATGGCCATTTTCCAGTCGATTGAATTCAACTGAAATTGTTAAAACACGTTTAAATTCGCCACGCTCACATATTGATTTGAAAAATTACGAATTTTGGAATCTAGCAATAATTTGACATCCCGGATCCAACAAAAGTGGTTTCGTCGAAAACCGAGGTCGTTTGCAAAATTTCCATTTTTAAGGGCCAGAATTCCATAGCGACTATTCTGAATTTTCAACTGGGCATAACTTTTGATTCCCGCTATGAAATTTCAATTTTTCGGATTCTTGGAAAGATATTCTCAAATAGATTCTAATATTTTTGGTTTCGCTAGAATCCAGTTTATTTTGGATCCTACACATTCATTTGATCTTTGAAATCGAATTTTCAAACTACCGCGCCATTTCCAATTCCTTTTATATTTAAAATAAAATATATATATTCTAACGACGATTCAAATAAATATATACATTCTAATTCTATTCAAAATAAATTTCTCGTCGTTATTATTTAAAATAATCTGTTTTAAATATTCAAAATTCATTAAATTCGCCAAAATAAAAATTTTAAATTGGCTCAGATTTTCTGGGTTGTTATAATCTCCCCCACTTAAAACTTTTTGTCCCCGAAAAGGAACGAAGCTGAAAATTGTTTTACAAACCAACTCAACTTCCATTATTTTCTTTACGGCTTAAGTTCTTCAACTTTTCAGTTTCTAAGAACTTTTCAAATTTTTCGAAAATTTATTCAAAAATTTGGCTAATACCCTAAATTTTCGAAAAATTTCGCCATAACTTCCCCTGCACCGGGAGCTTCGGGATATTTCAAATAGCCTCCCATGGCCCTCACCAATCCAAAAGAAAAAGAAAAAGCCAAGCGGCTAGCCAATTGGCTCATAAAATCATCAAATCCCCAAGAAATACAATAAACATGTACCTATTTGTCAGGCGAACAATTTATTCCTCTTCTCTAGCCTCCTTGCTATGACCTGTTCAATGTATATACACGTATATGCATGCAACTGTACTCATTTTTCAATACAGTTCAATATTCGATTCCATTAGGCTAAATGGCTCAAAATTTTAATTAATCAAACCAACAATCAAACAACACAACCAGCAATCTATTAGTGAATTCACGTTTCAAATTCATTATTTTTGATATATATATACAGAAAATCATGTTTTTTGATGCAAATCTCAACAATAAACCTATCTAGTTTTGGTTCTCACACCAGTCAATGGAAATATATAGAAATCCCACTTTCAAAACTCGAACACAAATACTGATGATGTTGCAATCATCATCAGAATTGTCCCCGGGCGACTAGAGTGTGATTCTATATCTATCCAGTATATTAAAACTTCGAATATACGTTCATGATGCGTATATGCAAAATCTTTATATACTCGATTGTCCAAATTCAATACAAATAAAATATTCAAAAACGTACAAAATGGTTTAAATTTTCAAAACAAAACTAGTTTTCAAAATTTTATTTCAAAATTTTCACTCTTTACACTCGTTCTAGGACACTACTGATCCCTTCTCTAATGAGTTATTCTCATTGGATATTACTAATCCAATCTCTGATGAATTCTTTCGTTTGGTTCTAATGCGTCTTGTTCTCGAGCTCTATAAACCAAAGCTCTGATACCAACTGTGGCGACCCGAACTTCCCCGGTAAGGAATGCACGAATTGCTTTGAGGACAAGACGAATCAAAACGCAGACAGTAGAACATTTCATTGTTTATTACAACAATTCCATCAGAATACAAGAATGTACAGAGTATGAATAAATATTACACATTTGATAAATATCAGAGATTTAAATTACATTTAAATAATAGCAGCGGAAAAATAATATAAAACACGACTGAAAGAAATACGCGGATACAGAGCTTTCCGAATATCACTTCTGCTATAACCAGGATCCTGTGAATATAAATCTGCAAAACCAAAACTACTAGCTGCCCGTGTGGAAAATAGGGGCACCCAGAGTTTAGGTTAAAACAATAAACTCTAGGTCAGTCATGTGACTGGTGTGAGAACTAAAACAGTTATTAATCTTTATTTTTAAAGTTAGGTAAACCAAGGGACCACGCCGTATAACACGGAACGGGTTTCCTCCCAAGAATACCAGTGCATAAAACAAACAGCGCAATGCTAAATAAAGAAAAATGCAACTATTATAAGACCCAAGTCCCATCACACAATGCAACGCAAGCCAAAGGATAGGGTTTTACCTTATAATAGCCAAAGAATGCTTGATACATTTAAACAAATCATTTGATATTACTATAAGTGTATAGTGTCAAAACAATTTCAATCATAAGTATCAATCATAGGCGGCATGGGTACCATATATCATGTCGCCATACTAGTTCTACAATTAAAACCGCAAAGGTCGAATTGGAAATTGGATTTCCGTCATGAGTCGAGGCAAAGGGCAAGCTCCTCTCCGTTCGAGACACTCTAGCAAATGTCTCAGGACCAGACACAGCGATCCTGGATCTTCAGGGTCGGTCCTCTCTTACTTTTGAGGATTAATTATTCCTGAGCACACGTTTTACGGTCCTAACAGACCTAAATCCGAGGCGCTTCACATCCAACAACCACACAAGTAAAAAGTATATAAATGCCAGGGCTGGTAGGTCACTGACATCACCCATAACTAGAAAGAAACGTCGTGCTCTCCTTGCAGTCACTATCCCGTTTTTAACTCATACCGTGGTGTGAGGCTCCAGAATTAACGCTATACACAAAGCTATGCTACATAGGCCATGCTTTGGTCATCAACCACAAGACTTTGATTTTCAACAGAAGCCTTGATCAACTGCCACCTAGGCATGCCACACAGGCAATTCATGCCATGCGATTGATATCTATCGATATATAACCTCTAAGCTCGTACGTCTCAGAGAAGGGCGTTAAGCAATAGAATAAATTCTCCGCCGCCAAACAGATATATATTTAATAGAAATCAATCACACAGAATAAAATCCAATGTCAGACACACAGTCCATTTACAAGTTCGTTCTGGGTCTGAACGAAACCGGAGGAACCTTATTCCTCGCATATCCATCGATCTCCAAGTACGTCTGGACGATCACCAACTGATTCCCTCCTCTTGGGTGTACAGCCCAATCAAGATCATCAGTAATCACCCAAACGACGTGAAGACCTCCGGTCTTCAACCACCATCTTCATCTTCGACTTATCGATGAATCAGTTATTCAGAATGGGTATAAACCCGGCCTTTAAGAATAACTCGCGTATATAATAAACAAGTGCTACACAAACACAACATACGCCTCATTCCAATTCAGGATATTCTTTATTCAATTATTCACATTCTTAGGGAAAGGTTCCCATTAATTTTGTCAAAGATAAATTCTTCTAAATTTATTCTTTAATCTTCCTTTGGATATCTTTTCAAACCATATTATGGTTTTCCAAACTAGTCGGGATTAGCGAACAACACCGAAGTAATCATTTTTTTTTATTTCCTAATCCCAGCCTTTTCATCCCATGGAGCAAAACTGGTAATACTCCATATCTAACACCACAGTGTTATCGGTAAATATTAATTACCTTTTCACGTTCAAATCTAATTAAAGATTTAACTATCGCTTTGGAGCAAAACTGGTGATACTCCATTCTCGATCACTTTGATCTAATTAAAGATTCATTAAAACTCAACTTAGTTTTAATCTTCCTAAAAATCAATATCCTGTCTTTAACTGGGCTAAAGAACAAATGTCATCTAAAACACGGTTCACGACAAACCCAAAATCACATTCCATTGTTAATCGGGTTAAAGAACAGGTGTTATTCAAAACACCGCTCACAATAAACCCAAAAAAAAATTTAAATTCAATTCCAATTAAATACCAAATTAACTGGAAAATTTCACTAAATCTTAATTAAAATATTTATTATTTTCTAAACTGGGTTCAAGAACAGTGTTATTTAAGACACCATTCACGACGAACCCAAAATCCCATTTGATATTAAATACAAGGCTCTGAATAGAAAATATATCGGCTTATATTCAATATCAAATTCTGAAACCATCAAATATCCTATTGGAAATAACGATATAGATATATCTTTCAAATTTCCACAACCGTATCTGTATAATCACGAAATCCAACATCGAAATATTCCGAAGATAATTTCGATTCAAATCCATTCCAATCCGTATATTGGAAATTCTGATTATTTTTAAAACCACTTCAAAACTAGTTCATTTTGATAAAAATATATTTTTATCTTTTCTAAATATGGGATTTTTCATCCTAATTCTTTCCAATTCATATATTATGATTTTACACAAATTATTAATTTTTTATCAAGGCTCGTACAGTCGATTTCCAATAACGGTCCTCGAACTACACTTACAGCGACCTTTTCCAAATTTGATTTGGACATAATTCCAAATCTAACCATTAGATTTCAAATTTCTAATATTCATTGGAAAGCTCTTTTCGATACGAACCCAACGGTTCTGGTTTCAGGAGAATCCGCCGGTCGGATCTCCCGTAACGTCAATTCGAAGTCAATGGTCGAAATTCGCAAACTGCCGCGGCGCGGCGCGTTCTATTCAGGCCATTTAATATATATATATATAATATATATAATAGATTATATTTCGTCTATTTCAATTCTAAACGTATTTTCTAAATCGTTTTAAATTCGTTTTCAAAACGATTTCAACTTCATATTCAATTTTAAATCAAAATTGAATATTCCATATCATTACTTTATAAATGATAATATTTTCAAAATATTAGATTTTGAAATCACTTCCTTTTCTATATTCATTACAAAAATGAATATAATCGATATAAATATCGTTCGCGTCAAAATGGCGCATCTCTAATCTACACGGCTTTATATATTTCAATAACTTCGTTATTCTATTCAACAAATGAATATTTTCTTCAACACATGAATATATATTTTTCAACACATGAATATTCTCAACACATGAGTATTGTCAACACATGACTATTTTTGTTATTTAATATATTTTATAAAATTATGATTTCTATCGTTTAATTCTTAATCAGACTCCAACCGTAAATTAGTAAGAGAACGATTCCCTATATATTAACCCCGAAGGCCGAAACCAACATCAGATCAATACCCAGGAAACCACTCATCTTATCTAGTTTCCAGCTAGTTTCTAATTTTATATATGATAAAGATGTAAATTTTATTGTTAAAATATTTCGTTTAACACATGATAAGTTTCAACACATGAATATTCTCAACACATGAGTATCATCAACACATGACTATTTATTCTATTCAACACATGAATCTTTATTTTGTAATATTATTTATTTTCCAAATTGGAATGAGGCCCAATCAATTACCATATAATGTTAATTATATGGATTTCATACAACACATGTTTATAATAGCAACGATAAATAATCAACCATCATCCAAAGTGCACCACACTACTGCATAAGCATTAAACATAAATAATTAACGCTTACACAGTCTGTCAACCTATCGATTGACATACATCTAAACAGTTGGGATTAGTGTACGCCAAATATCATCCCAACACCCGTGTGGGGTTTCAAATCAACAAATACAGATTTTTATTTGTGTAGTTGGGCGATGTGTAAAATTTATCGTCCCAATCAGTATCAGTCAAATCAGTGTACATAAACAAATCGTTCGATTTGTAAATGAATATTTATTTATTCACATTCACGTTAAAAATTATATTTTTAACTATATAATATTTATTTCAACACATGAGTATATTTCCATTCATTCCACATCACAATCAATTTTCACAACACATAAAATCAAACAAGTCGCCGATGGTCTGTGGACGACGGGTGTCGGGTGCTGCTAAGCACCGTCTGCATCCTAGTATATAATTTTAACTAGAAAACAAGAATTAAAGTGAGAAGTTCTCACCTTGGGTTTCCACTCCGTCATTCTTTAATTCTGAATGGTTTAGATTTGGATTTGTTTTCCCTCATTTCCATCGCAATTCTTTTCACACTGTTCATAGTAAAAATCATATTTTTATCGCTTTATCCCAATAAATAAAAATCATATTTTTATTTCTACTTCATATATTTTTACAACGCTTCTTTCCTTACAAAAATTATATTTTTATATTCGCTACATCATTATAAAAATCTTATCCTTTCAAATAAACAAAATCAAGTCTTTTCTATTTCAAAAATCAAATCTTTTATATTTTAAAAATTAAATCTTTCATATGTTATAAATTTAATCTTTCTAATGTTAAAGATCAAATCTTTCTAATGTTAAAGATCGAATCTTTACATGAATAAAAATCTAACCTTTATGTAATTAAAATCTATACTTCATATGAATAAAGATCTAAACTTTATGTTGATAAAAATCTAAATTTTTACATTTTAAAAATCCTATCTTTTTCTAAATTAAAAATCAAACTTTATTCATTTAAAAATCAAATCTTTCATGTATATAAAAACTTCATCATTCTCTTATGAAAAATCTTATTTTTCCACAAGCTCTAATCTATTTATATATATAAATATATATATATATATATATAAATATATATATATATAAATATATATATATATATATATTACATTTTAAAACAATGCCATTATATTATATAAAAAAATTCAGATTAAAAAAACGAGGTATTACATATAAATAAATAAAAACAAAAAAATTTACTGCGTTGGGTTTTTTTTCTCAGCGGAGGGCTTCATCGTCAGAGTGGAGGGCTTCGGGATGGCGGTGGCGTCACTGGTGGGGTGGAGGGTCGGTTCAGGCGGTGGCGCTAGCTAGGGCGCGGCGGTGGATTAGGGTTTCAGAGGGGGGACTACGGCCTAAATCGAAGAGGGAAGGGGGAAGAAGGAGGTCGGAGGATAGAGGAGAGGGCGCTGGGGGGAAGGGGAGCGCTGTCAATCGGCGACGGCGGTGGCGTGGGATCGACGAGGACAGGTTTTTTTCTATTCTGGTTGAAAATGAAGAGAGAGAGGATGGAAGGGAGTATATTAATATATAATTTATTTATTTAATTTTAATTTATTTCTCCTTTAAAGTTGACTTTCCATTCGACCTCCAAACGAGACCACCGACTGTCGTCCCTAGCTAATTACCCCCATTTCGAACGTAGTGGGATATGTTTCGTAATCCAATTCGACTATTACGACCAGTTTCCTTTCAAATTAAAATATAAATCAATGTATATTCAATTCGAATGCACATTTCAATTTACCGGGGCCACATACTAACTCTAAAAATTCCCGAAAAATTATTTCTCGCTTCGTATTGACGATACGGTCCTAACAAAACCAATTTCATCAAATTCTGAGACCGTTTGAAAAATGGTCATTTTCCAGTCGATTGAATTCAAGCGAAATTGTTAAAACACGTTTAACTTCGCCACGCTCACATATTGATTCGAAAAATTACGAATTTTGGAATCTAGAAATAATTTGACATCCTGGATCCAACAAAAGTGGTTTCATCGAAAACCGAGGTCGTTTGCAAAATTTCCATTTTTAAGGGCCAGAATTCCATAGCGACTATTCTGAATTTTCACCTGGGCATAACTTTTGATTCCCGCTATGAAATTTCAATTTTTCGGATTCGTTGGAAAGATATTCTCAAATAGATTCTAATATTTTTGGTTTTGCTAAAATCCGGTTTATTTTGAATCCTGCACATACATTTGAACTTTGAAATCGAATTTTCAAACTACCGCGCCATTTCCAATTCCTTTTATATTTAAAATAAAATATTTATATTCTAACGACGATTCAAATAAATATATACATTCTAATTCTGTTCAAACTAAATTTCTCGTCGTTATTATTTAAAATAATCCATTTTAAATATTCAAAATTCATTAAATTCGCCAAAATAAAAATTTTAAATTGGCTCAGATTTTTAGGGTTGTTACACCCAACTGCCACGACAAATTTTCTTAGCCCAAAAGCAGTGACAAATTTTTGCACATTCTTATCCAACCAAATGATCTCCCCTTAAGGATGAGACATAAATGGTACTTGAAAGACTGGGTAGTGCAAGTAGGTATTATGGACTAAGAAATGATCGAAGAGAAGAAATTGGATTAGATCTTGGAGTCTTAATAGGGCAAGTGTAACAACCCGTATTTTCAATAACCTGTTACAACGTAAATCGAGGCAGAATTTAACGATAAAATCTGAATCAAAGGAAACGGGCTATGCCATTGCGTTCGTCTCGGAAAAATACGCAAAATAGAGTCCGAGTTTTCGAAAATCGGAGTCCGTATGACCCGATTAAGGCCCAATGAAGTTTTCAGAAAATTTCAAGTTCAAAACAGATTTGAATTTCAAGTTCAAATTTCGAATTTCGGGCCTGGAAGGCTAGGCGGGAAATTTCCCGCCAAGTCGACAGGCCTGTCGACTTGGCAGTCGACTTGGTTGGACCCAAGTCGACAGCCGTGTCGACTTGGGTGTCGACTTGGCTCAGCCGGGCAGTTTTGCCTGGTGCACCATTTTGGGATTTTGGTTAGGTTTTGGGGCCAGATTCGGTTTTAAGGGCTGAGATTGGAATTAAGGTTTAATCCTAAGGTTGAAACTAATCATAATCTCTATAAATAAGCCCCTAACCTAACCCTAAATCATCATTATTCATTCAAGTAACTAAACTATGGCAAAATCATTCCTCTCATGGCCTCCACTCTCTTCATAAAATTCCTAAATAAATTTCTATGAGAGATTTTCCATGCATACAAGTGTTTTCAAGCTTGTATGAGTGTCATTAGCTTGCATTCAAGTCAAGTTTCTATATTTGCATCATAAAGCAAGGGTTTTGATCATTTTGGCTCAAGGGTTTTTCTATTGGAGCTTGCATTTTGGGTTTATTTGATTGCATAAGGGCTTTGTCTCAATCTATATATATTTTTGTGTCTTCATAAGCATTGTAAGCCCTTTTCTACTTTCATATTTAAACTCTAAAGTTAAATGAATGATGCAAGTTTGGTTGATCATTATGATATGCAAGTTTGCCATGATATGCAAGTTTACCATGTCATGTTATGCAAGTTTGATATGTTATGATATGCAAGTTTGCCATGTTATGATATGCAAGTTTATCATGTTATGTTATGCAAGTATGCCATGTTATGATATGCAAGTTTACCATGTTATGTTATGCAAGTATGCCATGTTATGATATGCAAGTTTACCATGTTATGCTATGCAAGTTTGCCATGTTATGATATGCAAGTTTATCATGTTATGTTATGCAAGTTTGCCATGTTATGATATGCAAGTTTATCATGTTATGTTATGCAAGTTTGTCATATGATATGCAAGTTATGTTATGCAAGTTTGGGTGGATCATTTTACTCATGTCATCATGTTATGCAAGCTTACCTTGAGTATATGAACATAAAGCTTCAAGCTTTATGCTAAAGGTTGCATTTTGGCAACATGTAAGTTATCATATCTCTTATGATAACTTGCATGTGAGGCTAAATGCGAACTTATGGCCATTTCTACATGTCATTTATCACCATGTATCACCAATATGCTAAGTTTGGTTTTATGCATGCTTTTGAGGCCTAAAAATGTAATATGCAAGTATATGAACATATGTACATTTCATATGCCACCATGATAAACTTGTGGTTCCAACACCTTTATGTCATGATTATGCCAAGTTCCCTCTTTCTATCCTTTATGCGCTATTGCGATATGTAAGCGATGGGATTGCGTTTGGGGTTGGGTAAACTTAAAAGACATAAAAACATAAGATTGGGAATTTACCTATTAAGTTAGGTCTACCCATTGGGAATTTACCTATTAAGTTAGGTCTACCCAAATTCTTGAAAACTTGTAATATGTTTTGGAAACATGATGGACATGACACTTAGAAAATATAAGTGTGACCAACTCGAGGTTGGGTTGAGTTTGTAGCGTAAAACTACCCGGAACCGACCGACTTAACTAGTTGCTACAAACAATAGGACCCAATGTGAGAAGTTGGTCATGTTGTACCTTGAACCCGAGGTTAGACCAAGTTGTGGTGTAAAGCTACCCGGACCCGCCCGACTTAACTAGTAACCACAACAAGGTCTAATGTGAGAGGTTAAGGCACATTAAATTAGTTAATGCCTCATGATTAGGGTTAAGTCATGGTCCACTTAATACTTAACCAATTTGGGCTTGGTAGATTAATCAGGGTTAAGTCGTGAACTCATCGTTACACTTAACCAAGTTAATCCATGATTAGTAAAAGGGTTAAACCGTACTTAACCCACTAGAAAATCCTAGCAATGGGGGTCCACTCCAGCAGTAATCCCAAGTTTGTATCATTAAGACCCTAGGGACTAGGCTAGGGTGGGGGCATGATTACTGGACTTGAGGTAAGTGACCAAAAACGACGGCAGAGTGGTACGCCGATGTAGTTCCGGACGGACTATGGTCGTGCACGTAGTCCGTATTTGGAGAAGTCAAGCATGGGTACCAGTAGATCTAGACTGTGCACTTATGTTTATGGTGTCCAGGGGTTGACACCCTAGGGCTTGATACACCCGACGGGAGACCCAGCACAGTCTGACTACAATTATGTTTGGGCCGTATTGACACCAACACGTGACGAGTTAGGCTTATAGGGAGCCGATCGACTAGACCGTTTGGTTGGACCTCGTATTAGGGTCACTTCATGTTATTGGACCTCGTATTAGGGTCACTTCATGTTATTGGACCTCGTATTAGGGTCACTTCATGTTATTGGACCTCGTATTAGGGTCATTTCATGTTATTGGGTCAAAGCTTGGGCCAAGGGATCAATACTTGTTTATTCAAGTCATGTTAGTTTGCTAGTACACCTGTGGTGCAAAACCTTAATCCTGATTATGCGATGACACCTTTATCTACCTTGTTAGTTAATCATCATGCTAGTATGTTGTTATCCTTATGTTCATCCCTGTTTCTCATGCCAGTTAACTTTATCAGTTTACATTGATTGTAGTAGGGCTTACTCAGTCTTTTTGACTGACCTGTTTTTCTTTCGCCTCTTTTCTTCCGTTCCCCCCCAGGTTCTCAGGGTGGGAATATTGGAGCTTAGCTTGGATTTCTGATCACTTGCTTGTGGGATTTTAGCTCATGTACGGTCTTGACATGAAGCTAGCTATGGTCATCACTTATTTTGGGGATAGTACTTATGTATTTCAGTTTTTCAGTGATGTTGTTTTTATCTAGACTTGTGTATTTGGAAAGTTGACATTATGTTGTACCAGACTTGTTTTGAAATAGTTTGAAATCTTCCGCTGTTTTACTTATCTTATTTACTCTGTTTACATATATACATATGTTCTTGTTCTGCCTTGATATATCATTATGCATGTTTACCCGGTACAAACGCCCCTCCAAAGTCAGAGTGCTTGCAAGAGACACCCTGGCGGAGGTGGGGTGTTACATTTGGTATCAGAGCATATGGTTTACGAGAAGGAACAAAAAGGTTTTTAAAACTTTTGGAAAACTATTTTCAAAACCAAGTATAAAGTATTTTCCAAAGAAAAGTCTAGTTTATTTTAAAGGCTATTCCCCAAAAAGCCATTAGCAAAATTCCTTCGTTTTTCTCCATTCTGAATCTATCTTTTTCTTCGTTTTCAGTATGGCCAATAACTTTGCCGTTCCGGAGGGAGTACACGTACCTGTTTGGTATAGGAGACTTTTGGAGAGGCAAGGAATTGGTTGAAAGAAACCGAAGATCTTTTTGCCTTCTTTGATATAGATGACCGTAGGAAGGTTTTATTGGCAGTGTGGTTGCTAAAGGAAGGGCACTTGCTTTAACTGTGGAGAAATGGGACACTTCACTAGGGATTGCCCGAAGAAGCAAGGGCAAGGCCAGGGTCAGACTCAGCGTGCTGGACCTTCGGGAGGGCAAGTTCATGCTCTCAATGCCGCTCCAGTTCCCGATCGAGGTAGTATTTCTGTTGAAAGTCTTGTTTACATTTCTGATTTTCCTGTTCGTACTTTGTTTGATTCTGGCACATCGCATAGTTTATTTCATCCGGTTTAGTTGAAAGTTTGCACCTAAGTACTAGTCTAGTTAATGATCCCGTGTGTGTTTCAAATCCAATTAGGGGTTCCGCCCATTTGTCTATGATCTGCGTGGATTTGAAAATTTCTATCTTGAGTGTAGAATTCTCGTGTGATGCTTATATTCTCGGTTTCATGGGGTATGGGTTGATTTTGGGCATGGATGGGTTGTCCAGTTTTGGAGCCATCCTTGATTTTTGAACATAGGGTTGTGAGGCTCATGACTCGCCTCGGTAATACCCTAAAAATTTCTAGTAACCCTATGAGTCCCGTCATGTTGTGTTATCTTGAATCCCTCAACTCGTCTATCGATAGTTTGCAATTGGTGAGGGTGGTCCGAGAATATCCTGATATCTTGGGTGAAGTGAAGGGGGTTACCCCTAAGCGAGAGATTGATTTCCGCATTTATCTGGTTGATAATGCCAAGCCAGTTACGTGGCCGGTTAGGCACATGGTCCCGCAAGATGAGAGTTTAGAAAGCAAGTCAAGGAGTTGCTTGAGAAGAACTTCATTAGACGAAGTATATCTGAATGGGGAGCGCCTGTGGTATTTGCTCCCAAGGCAGATGGTTCTCTCCGAATTTGTGTTGACTATCGAGAGTTGAATAAGCTGACTAAGAAGAACAGACACCCGTTACCGAGGATTGATGATCTCTTTGACCAGCTTATCGGTGCTTCTGTTTTCTCTCAGCTTGATCTTGCTACTGGATTCCATCAGCTCAGGGTAGCTAAAGATAGTATAGACAAGACTGCGTTCAGAACTCCAGATGGATTCTTCGAATGGCTTGTCATGCCGTTCGGCTTGACTAATGCACCCGCATATTTCGTGGACTTGATGAGTAGGGTGTTCAGGGAGTTCTTGAACAAGTTTGTCGTGGTCTTCGTAGATGATATTCTGATCTTCTCTAAGGATGAGGAAGAGCACGCAAGGCATCTCGTGGAGGTGATGGATACGCTTAGAGCGCATCAGTTGAAAGCCAAGTCCTCCAAATGTCATTTTGGAGAAAAAGGAGTTAGATTTCTTGGGCACATAGTTTCTAAGCAAGGCTTAGTGGTGGATCCTGCTAAAGTGGTCGCGGTTCAAAACCGAAAAACTCCGACGAGGACAATTGAAGTAAGAAGTTCTCTCAGTTTAATTAGTTAGTTAGCGTCCCTTGAGCTTAGACCTACCCTTCTGGATCAAGTAGGGACTTCACAGAAAGAAGACCCGCAGTTAGTCGAGATCATGGACAAGTTGATTCGAGGCGAGATGGTAAGTCACCTCACTATAGATGACAAGGGATGGCTAAGACGCGATGAGAGAAAGAAGGTTCTTAAAGATGCACATCACCCGAGGAGGTGGCCGAGTTTGTCCCAAGGTGCATGTTGTGCCAACAGGTTAAAGACCGAGTCATAGAAGCCCGGTGGGCTATTATATCCATTGGAGGTCCCCGCAATGGAAGATGGAAAAGCGTCACGAAGTATTTCGTGGATGGACTGCCTAGATCAAGGAAAGGGAATACGAGCATGTGGGTCATAGTAGGTAGACTCACGAAGAGTGCTCATTTCACTCCGGTAAAGAGCGAAAGGACTGCATCATAGCTAGCGACAGTTTACTTTCAAGAAATAAAGCGGTTGCACGAGGTTCCCTAAAGTATAGTTAGTAACCATGACTCAATCTTCACTAGCCAGTTTTGGGATAGTCTACGGGAAGTCATGGGCAAGCAACTGAATCTAAGTACGGCCTATCATTCGCAGGCGGATGGTTCATTTCGTTCAAGCATGAGTTATAGAAAATCACGTTGGTAAGAGCAATTGGCAACGTGGATTGGTATTTCCAAGAAAAGTTCTACTGCGTGGAATACTTTATAGTAAGTAAACGAGATCCAGGATTCACTAGTAAATTTTGGAGAGCTTGCATGAAACCATGAGGTCATAGTTATGATTAAGCCAAGAATGATAGAAGAGTAAGTGAAAGAGGAAGACGAGAGGTGACAATGAAATGGGTTCCAACTCATATTTGGAAATAAGAGTTAAGAAGCCAAGGAATCATGAAGTAAAAGACGGTCAAAGCACAGTGGAGTTAAACTCAAGGAAACGTGACTTAGAAGACTGAAGGCTAGATACGCGCATCATATCTCTTTCTAAGAGTATATCCTTGATCCTTGTTTTCCGGTGAAACTTACTTGCATGTTATCTTTTACGTATATCCTCTCGGTCCCATTCTCGGTCCTATTTCTGTCGGGAGGTATGACTTATTGGCTAGTAATACATGTCAGGGTTTGAAGGGGTCCGTTAGGTTGACTAAACCTTTTGGGATTTTATAGAATATGGGTTGGGTTAGGAAGGGATTTCTTGTAATTCGAAAGGGGTATATCCTGCTTATCTTCCCGATCTCTTTGTAGCATATCTTTTGTTATCCATGTTTGTCTTGATTATCTAGTTTATCATGTTAATCTTGTCATGAGAACCTTAGGTAGAAACCCTTTGGATGAAACATGTGTTTGAAACATGTTATGCTTGATGATTGCAAGTGGTTGCAAGTGGTTACTCGTGGATGCATTATACACATTAGGCACTAGATCGGCTCACACACTCCTCATATTGCATATGCATGAGTGTTTATGCTTATTCATGGATGAAAATTTTTGTGTTATCACATGGATGTTGCATATGGATGTATGTTATGTGCACACATATAGATGTTATACATTATGTTAGGAATTGCATACATATGGATTCATTTCACTAACATAATTTGCATTGATGATATTTGCATTAGATAAGTACATATACACACACCTTTGCATATGTTCATACAACATTTAGAATCTTGTAAGGACAATGATTGCTTGTGGATGATGTTTTGAGTAGATGGATGTTGGATGGTAGGATATGTTCTTCCTAACTTGAAGATTTCGGGGACGGAATCCTTTAAGGAGGGGAGAATGTAACAACCCGTATTTTCAATAACCTGTTATAACGTAAATCGAGGCAGAATTTAACGCTAAAATCTGAATCAAGGGAAACGGGCTATGCCATTGCGTTCGTCTCGGAAAAATACGCAAAATAGAGTCCGAGTTTTCGAAAATCGGAGTCCGTATGACCCGATTAAGGCCCTATGAAGTTTTCAGAAAATTTCAAGTTCAAAACAGATTTGAATTTCAAGTTCAAATTTCGAATTTCGGGCCTGGAAGGCTAGGCGGGAAATTTCCCGCCAAGCCAACCAAGTCGACAGGCCTGTCGACTTGGCAGTCGACTTGGTTGGACCCAAGTCGACAGCCCTGTCGACTTGGCTCAGCCGGGCAGTTTTGCCTGGTGCACCATTTTGGGGTTTTGGTTAGGTTTTGGGGCCAGATTTGGTTTTAAGGGCTGAGATTGGAATTAGGGTTTAATCCTAAGGTTGAAACTAATCCAAATCTCTATAAATAAGCCCCTAACCTAACCCTAAATCATCATTATTCATTCAAGTAACTAAACTATGGCAAAATCATTCCTCTCATAGCCTCCACTCTCTTCATAAAATTCATAAATAAATTTCTATGAGAGATTTTCCATGCATACAAGTGTTTTCAAGCTTGTAAGAATGTCATTAGCTTGCATTCAAGTCAAGTTTCTATATTTGCATCATAAAGCAAGGGTTTTAATCATTTTGGCTCAAGGGTTTTTCTATTGGAGCTTGCATTTTGGGTTTATTTGATTGCATAAGGGCTTTGTCTCAATCTATATATATTTTTTGTGTCTTCATAAGCATTGTAAGCCCTTTTCTACTTTCATATTTAAACTCTAAAGTTAAATGAATGATGCAAGTTTGGTTGATCATTATGATATGCAAGTTTGCCATGATATGCAAGTTTACCATGTCATGTTATGCAAGTTTGATATGTTATGATATGCAAGTTTGCCATGTTATGATATGCAAGTTTATCATGTTATGTTATGCAAGTATGCCATGTTATGATATGCAAGTTTACCATGTTATGTTATGCAAGTATGCCATGTTATGATATGCAAGTTTACCATGTTATGCTATGCAAGTTTGCCATGTTATGATATGCAAGTTTATCATGTTATGTTATGCAAGTTTGCCATGTTATGATATGCAAGTTTATCATGTTATGTTATGCAAGTTTGATATGCAAGTTTGTCATATGATATGCAAGTTATGTTATGCAAGTTTGGGTGGATCATTTTACTCATGTCATCATGTTATGCAAGCTTACCTTGAGTATATGAACATAAAGCTTCAAGCTTTATGCTAAAGGTTGCATTTTGGCAACATGTAAGTTATCATATCTCTTATGATAACTTGCATGTGAGGCTAAATGCGAACTTATGGCCATTTCTATATGTCATTTATCACCATGTATCACCAATATGCTAAGTTTGGTTTTATGCATGCTTTTGAGGCCTAAAAATGTAATATGCAAGTATATGAACATATGTACATTTCATATGCCACCATGTTAAACTTGTGGTTCCAACACCTTTATGTCATGATTATGCCAAGTTCCCTCTTTCTATACTTTATGCGCTATTGCGATATGTAAGCGATGGGATTGCGTTTGGGGTTGGGTAAACTTAAAAGACATAAAAACATAAGATTGGGAATTTACCTATTAAGTTAGGTCTACCCATTGGGAATTTACCTATTAAGTTAGGTCTACCCAAATTCTTGAAAACTTGTAATATGTTTTGGAAACATGATGGACATGACACTTAGAAAATATAAGTGTGACCAACTCGAGGTTGGGTTGAGTTTGTAGCGTAAAACTACCCGGAACCGACCGGCTTAACTAGTTGCTACAAACAATAGGACCCAATGTGAGAAGTTGGTCATGTTGTACCTTGAACCCGAGGTTAGACCAAGTTGTGGTGTAAAGCTACCCGGACCCGCCCGACTTAACTAGTAACCACAACAAGGTCTAATGTGAGAGGTTAAGGCACATTAAATTAGTTAATGCCTCATGATTAGGGTTAAGTCATGGTCCACTTAATACTTAACCAATTTGGGCTTGGTAGATTAATCAGGGTTAAGTCGTGAACTCATCGTTACACTTAACCAAGTTAATCCATGATTAGTAAAAGGGTTAAACCGTACTTAACCCACTAGAAAATCCTAGCAATGGGGGTCCACTCTAGCAGTAATCCCAAGTTTGTATCATTAAGACCCTAGGGACTAGGCTAGGGTGGGGGCACGATTACTGGACTTGAGGTAAGTGACCAAAAACGACGGCAGAGTGGTACGCCGATGTAGTTCCGGACGGACTATGGTCGTGCACGTAGTCCGTATTTGGAGAAGTCAAGCATGGGTACCAGTAGATCTAGACTGTGCACTTATGTTTATGGTGTCCAGGGGTTGACACCCTAGGGCTTGATACACCCGACGGGAGACCCAGCACAGTCTGACTACAATTATGTTTGGGCCGTATTGACACCAACACGTGACGAGTTAGGCTTATAGGGAGCCGATCGACTAGACCGTTTGGTTGGACCTCGTATTAGGGTCACTTCATGTTATTGGACCTCGTATTAGGGTCACTTCATGTTATTGGACCTCGTATTAGGGTCATTTCATGTTATTGGGTCAAAGCTTGGGCCAAGGGATCAATACTTGTTTATTCAAGTCATGTTAGTTTGCTAGTACACCTGTGGTGCAAAACCATAATCCTGATTATGCGATGACACCTTTATCTACCTTGTTAGTTAATCATCATGCTAGTATGTTGTTATCCTTATGTCCATCCCTGCTTCTCATGCCAGTTAACTTTATCAGTTTACATTGATTGTAGTAGGGCTTACTCAGTCTTTTTGACTGACCTGTTTTTCTTTCGCCTCTTTTCTTCCGTCCCCCCCCCCCCCCCCAGGTTCTCAGGGTGGGAATATTGGAGCTTAGCTTGGAATTCTGATCACTTGCTTGTGGGATTTTAGCTCATGTACGGTCTTGACATGAAGCTAGCTATGGTCATCACTTATTTTGGGGATAGTACTTATGTATTTCAGTTTTTCAGTGATGTTGTTTTTATCTAGACTTGTGTATTTGGAAAGTTGACATTATGTTGTACCAGACTTGTTTTGAAATAGTTTGAAATCTTCCGCTGTTTTACTTATCTTATTTACTCTGTTTACATATATACATATGTTCTTATTCTGCCTTGATATATCATTATGCATGTTTACCCGGTACAAACGCCCCTCCAAAGTCAGAGTGCTTGCAAGAGACACCCTGGCGGAGGTGGGGTGTTACAGTAAGATCTAATGCACAACTAGCACGTAAAAGGAGGAGGTGAGGGGATGACAAGGAATGAGAAGAAAGATAAAAATATGGTTGGACTAGTTGAGGAAGGAAGGACGAAAGAAGTTAAGGGGGGTGATTTGGATGCAACTTTTACGATTGAGTCCTAGGTCCAAATTGTACCAAAATTCATCAACAAATTGACCACTTTAGGTATAACACTAAATGGTCAAATGTAAAATGGGCTTCGGGCAAACTCCGAACTATCTCCAAAGATCCAAAAGCAGTCTCAATAAAATACTGCGACCACACAACGAATGAATTCCCAAAATATTTCAGCTAGAAATCGGTAATAAAATGGATTTTCCCCTTACCTAACTGATATAAAATTAAACGATTCGAAGTTAAATACCCAAAAATCCAAATGAAGGATTTGCCTTAGCCTTTTCAAAGAAAAATTTAAAACTTTTCAAATATGGAATTTATTATAAACTAATGGTTTCGTATTTACAAACCCAATTTATTATTACCACTATTATTTATATTCCAGCTTATATTTCAAACTAAAAAACTTTTCATGTTCAAAAATGTCGGAACTTTAAAGTCTCAAGAATTTATTGTGATAATTTCAATAAATCATCCAATATATATATATATATATATATATATATATATATATATATATATATAAGGGAACACTAAAAATCACAAGAAATGGGTATTAATTATTTTTATGTTTCGAGGCGTACTCCTTGTCACTTCCAAGTTCCCTTCTTTCTACCTACTGGATTATATTTATTAAAATCACACAAAGCCCAACAATTCTAAAACTCGAATAGATTAAAAAAATTAAAACTATTTTTTGAAACCTTAATTCCAAAAACATTTCGGAATCCATTTTATTTTACCAAACCGAAAATTTAACGAAGTGTCAAATGGATATGCCTCGTAATTATATTTTCGAATGGATACGACGTATTAACATGGATTTCCCGTTGCAAGACCAAGAAAAGGTCTTTGACTAAAACTACCAAACAAAACCTAAAACCAAAAGTCGCGACTATCTCAATTGTTGCTAGATTTTTGTCCAGTCTTTAAACTTAAACCAACATTTTGTCCTCATGCTCTTCACAACGAAATCGCCAACGTACCGTGGGATAAGACAAAATTAGCTAGAAACCCGAACTCAACATATTTCAACTCTTAGTCGCTTAAGACTCGTTCTATATAAATAGGCCTATGGCTATTTTATCGTCGAAATAAATTATAATTGAGTAAGAAAGACGAAGAAAATAGAAAAGGAAAATCGAATTACGTTCTCTCACGAATCCTAATTTAAATAATTCCTCTGATCATCCACTCCTCCTTATGCTCTGATACCAAATGTAAAACCCCACACTTCTATGAGCCCAAGTTTTGACAAAAATCGAAACTCGAACACATCCAAGCATATAGCATATTAAACTTGTACCAACCCACTTTTTCCAAATAGTTTAGGCCGGAATTTAACAATCCACGTTAACTCAAATCGCATAGAAAAGCAGATAATTAATAGAAAGAAATTAGAGGGCGAGGAAAGGAAGAAAAGAAATACTATAATAGAAGAATAAGAAGATCAGAGTCTCATAGTGGAATGGAAAAAATATAATATATCAAACTCTTTACTCAAAAGAAAATTGTATATATATATATATATATATATATATATATATATGATTACCATTAGGGTATACATTAGATCATTACAACATACACATAGAGGAATAAATTAATACAGATAAATACGTGATCACATCTCGACTTCATCTCCTCTTCTGAAGCTCCAAGCGAAACCTAACCTGATTACATACTCGGTCTGACCCGAGCACATTTGAAGCAAAGCAAAATCAACCTGGATTAGTTTGGAATACTTTCAGTGATAAATTCATAACACAACAACTTGTTTAGCGTTAGAAATCGTTTTAAAGAAAAGGATAATTGTAAGATCAGTCTACACATAAACACGGACAATTTTTACCTTACGATAAACCAAAATACTTTTTATATCAAAATCCAATGATATTATAATAATGTCTATCAAATCACAAATAAATAATTATATAGCAGAATGCTTACATCTCATGCTCTATATACTTAATTTAAAATCAGAAACCGCATGGCGTTTATTGGAGATTGATTTCCAACTATGACAAGGTATGAGACTACCTTCCAAAAATGTACCTCTAGAGAAAATACACTAGGGTTCAGAAGAATCTCCTGCAACCCGACCACTCATTCAACTTGAGTGTATCAAAAATATTGTTACCTTTACGGCAGTAGCCACCATATATGGAGATACAAAAACGAAATAAGAACAACAATGAAATGTTTCTAGATGGTAACAATATACCCTAATGGGAATGCCCTACTTAGCAATGTTATTTGCCCAATTTTTTTAATTTACGGGTTGATGAGGCCTGAGGTCACAATTTACCTTTCAAAGAACATCTCGATAACTTTAAATGTCACAACATTAGATCCATCAAATCACTAATTGACGTCCGCAAATATACTCTGGGTGTTAAGCTAAGAGAACATCTCCGTCACCAAACTTGGTATATTTGTAAAAATCAACGTTCATAAGTTTCAGGAAATACTCTGACAGACATTCGTCCGTAAAAGTCATCTAGGAACAGGATGAACTGAAGGCACCCTCCTACCACATCCCATATAGAAATCGCCCCAATGATCAGTAGCGAGTAATCCTTGCAATCCATAGATTTCAATCAGGATAGAATCACTACCGAAATATCTTTAGGGATCAGCTAGAGAAATCCAACAAGTAGTTCTTCTGCTTATAAAGATTTACGATCTTCATTGCTCCATCTTTATACATATCTTTGCAAACTAGTTTCAAACGTAATGTTGTTTCGAAGTGGTTTTGGGTCTAGTTTCCATCCCGGTCTCTTCGAATCAACACGTCAAAAAGTCCAATAACAACATTTCATCGATAGTCGGATTCTTAAAAATCGATTACATATTCTCACCTCATATCTCATTGTTTTCATTACTTTGAAAACAATAACTCTTCTTAACTTCTTCAAAATAAACGTATTTACCAAACTTCCCTCTTTACTTTGGAAATATTGCTGTATTTCTTATAAATGCATTTTTTCCTTTGCTTCGGAAATATTGACATATAATATTAACTCACGATATAACTCGATTCTCAGTCCTTATACTGCCATACAATGTCAAATGACATATTAATTATTATATAAACCAAACGGCTTTATAAAACCTCAATTTTATGATTTCCATTTAATAATGATGCTTACAATATTGTATACTTATATTTCAAATATTATCTTCCAATTCCAACCCAAAATATCTCTTCGGAAAGCTATCGCCTTTACTTAATATTCTAAAACATACCTTTTCTCGAAAATAGTGCTATATATCTTATCAAATGGAATAAATATAAATTGCATTTCAATTTGACCAAACAATGTTGAATTACACATTGTTTTATTTTAAAACCAAATAGTTTTATTTATATTTCAATATCTTGCAAATACCGTTCAAATCTCACAACGTATGTCGCAATATCATTTACCGTTCAAATCTCACAACGTATGTCGCAATATCATTTACATTTTAAAATCCTGCAACTAATGTTGTAATGTATTATATTCAATTCAAGTTCCTCAATTAACTTTGTTGTACATTATATTCAATTCAATTTCGTAACTAACGTTGCAATATATTATATTCAATTCTTCTTAATTGATTAAATAAAATATTTATTTCAAATTATCGTGTTATCCTAGATTCCTTTTTATGACTTCGTTTATAAAACTCTGATATTATTTTATAACCCATCATAAACCCTTTCCAAAATTAATTTAATTTCATTATATGTTCGATTACCTCTTAATAATTCTTGTTTAAGAAGTAGTTACGTTAAATTAAATCAACTTTATCATTTCTAAAGTAGTTTACCTCTTTATTATCTAGAATAGATTAGTAAATCACTTTTGAAATTATTAAACAATAGTTAATTAAAATAAAACCTTTTAAACATCACTGAAAAAAATGAGGAAATTTTATTTAAACAACTATTCATTAATAATTGTTTTTTGTCGAAACAGTTGACTTTGTCAACTTAAATCTATCAGTTGGCTTGTTAACTGATTTTCATTACCCCTTTTCATTAGATTAATAGAATTAATCTAATAATATTGCTTAATTGTTCATTTAAAAATAATTATCCCAAGATATTAACCTGAAGGTTAACTACAGCTTTATTCACTTAATAAACTTATTTGAATGTCGAAACAAATCATTTTATAATATTATAAAATCAATTTATTTATATTTATTTATTTTTTAAAATTCCATTATAACATATAAAATATAATAAAAATCCAGTTGTCTCCGATCCACTTCGAACCTGCTCAGCAACGTAGCCTCCGTCGATATGATCCAATTGGATCCAATTTCGCGTGATTCTGCAATCGTATGAACTAATTATGATCATTTCAATGTTCACTTGGATTTTAAAATAATATGGACTAATTAAATTTATAAATAATCTCGAATCATTTTTAACTACCGTTAACTACTGCCTTAATCATGGATTTACTATTCGTCACGCATTTTCTACGTTCAACCCAGCTGAAGCCCAATCATTCTTCCTTCTCATTCATTGATTCCCCAACCCGCTCCTTTAAAATCGAACTGCAACCCTTCAAACTCCTCACTGCGCTGCCGTATATCGACGCCTTGACCGACCCTTCAAACCGAACGCAACGTCATTGCTAATAATCCCCTTCAAAATGAATCCATTTGATCGCCGAATTCCGCCGCCACACGACGTTTCGGATCATCAGATCTCCCCCTATCGATCTCCCAGCCTTACATGTAATGAACCAAATTTTAAGTTGAATTAAAATATGAATTTTAATAGATTTCATGGAAATTAAATATTTAAAATGATTTATTTTGAGAATTAATGACTTTAAATTTATTAAAAAGTAGTTAGAACATATAAATTTATATTAATTATAAAAGGAACCCGTAACATCGCAGCAGTTCGTAATATTATGTTTTGGATTTTAATTGAATGTACATAATTCAATATAAGTCGGATTTCTGTAAAACAAGAAACGTCAGAATCTATTTAAGATATGTTTCTATGGAAAGTGAAAATTTGAGATTTCATGTTACAAATTGTAAGTTATGTCCAAATTAGAATTTCAAAATTTTGTTTATTGAATGCTTATAAAATATAACAATTGAATAAATTAAATAAAAGGGTTTTCATATAAATTCAATATCGTTTGACTAGAAAATTGTGATATCCAGTCTAAAACCCAAGAATGTTTATTTTACAGCTATATGATATTTCATTTAGATATTTGCGATAATAATAATTTATGATTAATTTGAATAATTTTGGAATTTAATAATATAATAATATTACATTTGCCTTAAAAATAACCATTTCACAAACGACCTTCGTTTTCGACAAAACCATTTTTTTCGGATCTGGAAAATAAATTATTGCTACATTTCAAATTTCCCGCAAGTTAGAGTTAGTATGTGACAGTGCGCAATTTAAATGTGAAACGATCAATAATTTGACTTTAAAAATACACTGTGTGAGCAAAAGAACTCAGAATTTGACGAAGCAAGTTCCGTTTGGTATGTAATGTCTAATTATATTTGTTTGTCAATTTTCATCGAAAATGAAATTTGTATGTGATCATATGAATTTTTAAATGATGAATATAAGTAACGGTTAAATAAAATATAATAATTAAAAAAAAAATTATATTCCTCTCCTATAAATAATCTTAAACTCCCCTTAGCCTTAATCTTCCAATTCCCTGATCAAGCAAAGTCAGGCCGCCATTCATTTTCTTCCTTCAAGCTAAAACGTGAGCTTCTAAATTCGTAAATAAATCAAAATAAAATCTATAAATCCTAAAATATATATTTTTGAATTTCTTCTATGATGATCTTCAATTTGGTTAGTTTATGTGGAATTCGACATCACTTTTTAGGGCACGAAAATAGGCAGCATGCCTTGTCTAGGTAGGGTTGGAGATTGCGTGAAAAATAGGCACTGATTAGAGTTTTAGTTGTTATATAGGGATTTGTTGAGTGAAATAGGATGAGTATATAAAGTTTTATGGAATCCGGTGGAAAACAATGTTGAGAGCTGCACTGTATGTGAGGAGGGCATGGAGTCGCTTTTTCATATGGGGGCCGAGTTTTACAAAATTGGTGTGGTGTTGAAGAGGAGATGGAGAGAAGAATTTTAGTATTTTTGTTTTGCTTTTAAATGGAATGGAAAGGGAGATATGAAAGCTTTAGTTAGGGATAATGGTGCGTGTGTATACTGGAGGTTGAATGGGAGAAGAAAGGTTACAGGAGAGGATTAAGGAAATTAAGGGTAACTAATTAATTATATTAATTTTTAGTGATATCGTAATGTATTAAATATTTTAAAATGTATAACTTCTTCATAAGTTATCGGAATGTAGCAAAACTGTATCTGTTGGGATTGTATGGACGGGAGCTTTGCAATGAAACTGATTTGGAGTTTGTTGCAATTTATGGAGAAATAAAACACTTGATTGAATTATCGAAAAACGATTTCGAACCGATCAATGTGAGAACTCTCACTCAAACTGATTTTTTTATAAGTTATTATATTCATTTCTGACTATGTGTTGATTTCCTCTGATTGCAACGTTGGTTTTTTAGTTGATGGATGATGTTTGCAGTTTTACTATTATTATTATTATTGAACTGTGAATATAAGCATTGACGATGGAAACACTTATATTATAATTATTGATTGATGGATGGTAGTCGATATAGATGTATTTATTTTGTTGACACAAAAATTTACACCACGAATACGTGATTTGAATATATTATTATTATTATATGGAATATTCAATTTTGGGTTAAAATTGAATTGGAGATTTAAATCAATTTGAATGAGATTATACACGTTTTATAAAATAAATTTGGATTGGATCAGTGAATTTTATTACAAATAATAAAATGGTTTGAATAGAACATGTCAAGCAGCGACCGTTCGCGAATTTTGACCATTGACTTCAAATGGAAATACCAGGAGATCCAACCATCGGATTTTCCCAAGATTGAAAGTGTTGGGTTCGAAAAGAAAATTACTATCGAATGTAAGGAGAGTTTCAAAATCCAATGGTTAGTTTCCAAAATAAGTCCAAATCAATATTTGAAAAGATCGTTATATATGTAGTTTGGTGACCGGAATTAGAAACCGACTGTAGATGCCATATTGAAATTATAAAAATAAAGATAATTTATGTTAAATCATAATAAATGATTTTAAAGAGTTATAAACCAAATATACCTGGTTTTGTGATATTTATTGTTGTCGATTGATTGTTTGGATTGTGCTCGACCAGTTTATAAGAAAATATGCTTTTATATTTAGCATTGGGTTAGGTAGAAATATTTGTATGCTAACACCTTCTGATTTATTTCATGACTTGACTATGAGGTGTCTAACAATGTTGTTTGGTTCATTTCAATTTAACGAATGGTTTTTGAAATATAAGTTGAATTTTTGTAATATTACGCTTTGGATTTCAACTGAATGTACACAATTCAATATAAGTCGGATTTTTGTAATATAAGAAATGTTAGAATTTGCTTATGTATATCTTTCCATTGAAAGTGGAAATTTGAGATTTCATGTTATAAATTGTAAGTTATGCCCAATTCAAAATTTCAAAAAATCTTTGTGGAATCGTTTATAAAATATAACGATTTACTGAATTAATAAAAGGGTTTTCATATAAATTGAATATCGTTTGACTAGAAAATTATGATATCGATTCTAAACCCAAGTATGTTTATTTTATAGCTATACGATATTCCATTTGGATATTTGCGATAATAATAATTTATGATTAATTTGAATAATTTTGGAATTCAATAATATTATAATAATATTGCATAAGCCTTGAAAATACCCATTTTGCAAACGACCTCCTTTTCGACGAAACAAATTTTTTGGATCTGGAATAATAAATTATTGCTAAATTTCAAATTTTACACCAATTGAAGTTAGTATGTGCTGTGCGCAATTTAAATGTGAAATGATCAATAATTTGACTTTAAAAATACGCTGTGTGAGTGAACGAACTCGGAATTTGAAAAACAATTTTCGTTGGGTCCGTAATGTCAAATTATAGCTGTCTGTTAATTTTTATCGAAAATGAGATTCGTATGTGTTCATACGAATTTTTAAACGACGAATACGAATAAGGTTAAATAAAATGAAATATAATAATCAAATAAAAAATTATTGTAATGAAAAGGAATTTCGCTCGATCCGAATCAGTCGCTAAACCGATCAAGACCGTTCGAAACGCCTGATTGTTTTGAGAACACGACAAATTAGAACGCAGACAGAAGAACATTTCATTGTTAATTACAACAATTCCATCAGAATACAAGAATTTACAGAGTATAAACAGATAATATACATCAGAAAAATATCAGAGATTACAATACATTACATAGCAGCGGAAAATAATACAAAACACAACTAGAAGGAGATATACGGATACAAAGCTTTCTGGATATCATTCCAGCTGTAAACCAAGGTCCTGTGAATATAAATCTGCAAAACCAAAATTACTAGTTGCCCGTGTGGAAAATAGTGGCACCCAGAGTTTAGGTTAAAATAATAAACTCCAGGTCAGTCATGGGACTGGTGTGAGAACTAAAACAGTTATTTATCTTTATTTTCAAAGTTAGGTAAATCAAGGGACCACGCCGTATAACACGGAACGGGTTTCCTCCCAAGAACACCAGTGCGTAAAACAACAGCGCAATGCTAAATAAAGAAAAATGAAGCTATTATAAGACCCAGGTCCCATCACACAATGCAACGCAAGCCGGAGGATAGGGTTTTTACCTTATAATAGACAAGAATGCTTGATACGTTTAAAACAAATCATTTGATACTATAATAGGGGTATAGTGTATAAAACAACTTCAAATCATAAGTATCAATCATAGACGGCATAAGCGCCCCATCCCACTATGTCGCCATATATAGGATTACAACTAAAATCGAAACGTCACGTATTGGAAGTTGGATTTCCATCTGTGAACCGAGGCAAAAGATAGTCCTTTACCGATTCGAGACTGTCTAGCCCGAGCCTCAGGATTAGAGCTCGAGTGACCCTTGGATCGTCAGGGCCGATCCACCGATGTGGATTAAAATGCCTGAACACTGCGTTTCCCGCCCTTTGGGGTGTAAATGAGCCAACGAATGACTCCATCGGACCCGGATCGTCCGATCAAACCGAGGCGCCTCGCAACAGCAACAACCACATAAGTCAAACTCGTCAGGACGTGTAAAACCACTGACGCCACTTCTAGCTAGAAAGAAACGCATGCCCTCCCTGAGGTCCTCTCCCGTTTTTGGTTCACACCGGGGTGTGAGGCTCGCGAATTCACCCTACACAAAGCGATGCCACAAAGGCCGTGCTTTGATCATCAACTACAAGACTTTGCTTTTCAACAGAAGCCTTGATCATTTGCCACTTAGGCATGCCACGCAGGCAATTCACTCCATGCGTTTGATATCCATCAATATATAACCCCTGAGCTCGTACGTCTCAGAGAATGGCGTTAAGCAAGAGAATAAATTCTCCGCTGCCAAACAGATATATATTTAATAGAAATCAATCACACAGACTAAAATCCAATGTCAGACACACAGTCCATTTACAAGTTCGTTCTGGGTCTGAATGAAACCGGAGGCACCTAGTACCCCGCATATCCATCGATCTCCAAGTACGTCTGGACGATCACCAACTGATTCTCTCCTCTTGGGTGTACGTCCCAATCAAGATCATCAGTAATTTTCCAAACGACGTGAAGACCTCCGGTCTTCAACCACCGTCTTCATCTTCGACACCACGTCGAATTAGTTATTCAGAATGGGATAAACCCGGTCTTTCTGAATAACTTGCGTATATAATAAACAAGTATTACACAAACACAACATACGCTTCATTCCAATTCAAAATATTCTTTTATTCAAATATTCTTATATTTTGGGAAAGGTTCCCATTAATTTTATCAAAGATAAATTCTTTAAATTTATTCTTTAATCTCCTTTTTGAATATCAATTCAAACTAGTCGGGATTAGCGAACCACACCGAAGTAATCATTTATTTTATTTCCCAATCCCAACCGATACACCCCATGAAGTAAAACTGGTAATACTTCATATCTAACACCACGGTGCTATCGTTAAATTCAATTACCATTTCACGTTCAAATCTAATTAAAGATTTAACTATCGCCTGGAGTAAAACTAGTGATACTTCATTCTCGATCTTTTCAATCTAATTAAAGATTCATTAAAACTCCACTTAATTTTAATCTTTAACTGGGTCAAAGAATCAGTGTCATTTAAAACACGGTTCACGATAAACCCAAAATCACATTCCATTAATTATCGTGTAACACCCCACCTCCGCCAGGGTGACTCTTGCAAGCACTCTGACTTTGGAGGGGCGTTTGAATCAGGTAAACATGCATAATGATATATCAAGGCAGAACAAGAACATATGTATATATGTAAACAGAGTAAATAACATAGATAAAACAGCGGAAGATTTCATACTATTTCAAAACAAGTCTGGTACAACATAGCTTTCCAAATAAACAAGTCTAGATAAAAACAACGTTAACTGAAAAACTGAAATACATAAGTACTATTCCCAAAATAAGTGATAACCATAGCTAGCTTCATGTCGAAACCGTACATGAGCTAAATCCCACAAGCAAGCAATCCGAAATCCAAGCTAAGGTCCAACGTTCCCACCCTGAGAACCTGGCGAGGGGGGGGGGGGGTGAAACGGAAGAAAAGAGGCGAAAGAAAACAGGTCAGTCAAAAAGACTGAGTAAGCCCTACTACAATCAATGTAAACTGATAAAGTTAACTGGCATGAGCAGCAGGGATGAACATAAGGATAACAACATACTAGCATGATGATTAACCAACAAGGTAGATAAAGGTGTCATCGCATAATCAGGATTAAGATTTTTGCACCACAGGTGTACTAGCAAACTAACATGACTTGAATAAACAAGTATTGATCCCTTGGCCCAAGCTTTGGCCCAATAACATGTAGTGACCCCAATACGAGGTCCAAAGTGTAAACAAGAAGTGATCCCCAGGCCCAAGTTTGGCCCAAACATCATGAATGACCTAAACCAAGGTCCAACTAGCACGGTCTAGTCGATCGGCTCCCTATAAGCCTAACTCGTCAAGTGTCGGTGTCATACGGCCCAACCACGAAGTGTAGCTAAACTGTGCTAGGTCCACCCTAGGGTGTATCAAGTCCTAGGGTGTCAACCACTGACACAAATCAATGCATGCACAGTCTAAACCTACTGGTGCCCGTGCCTGTTTTTTTCAACTTCGGACCATGTGCACGACCATGGCCCGCCTGAACCTACACCGGCGCACCTACTCAGCCGTCGTTTTGGTCGCTTACATGGCATCCAGTAATCGTGCCCCTCCCTAGCCTAGTCCCTAGGGTATCATGATACAACTAAGAGGGTTACTGGTGCAAAGGACCACGTAACTAGGGTTTCCTTAATGGGTTAAACGTGGTTAACCCAACCCATTCAAGTACCAAGTTGGTTAAGTGTACCCAAGGTTCATGACTTAACCCTACCAACCCATCGTGTTTAATTGGTTAAGTATTCAAGCGGTCCATGACTTAACCCTAATCATGAGGCATTAATTAATTTAATGCGCCTTAACCTCTCACATTAGACTTTGTTGCTGTTACTAGTTAAGCCGGTCGGTTCCGGGTAGCTTTACACCACAACTTGGTCTAACCTCGGGTTCAAGGTACAACATGACCAACTTCTCACATTGGGTCCTATTGTTTGTAGCAACTAGTTAAGCCGGTCGGTTCCGGGTAGGTTTACGCTACAAACTCAACCCCAACCTCGAGTTGGTCACACTTATATTTTCTAAGTGTCATGTCCATCATGTTTCCAAAACACATTACAAGTTTTCAAGCAATTGGGTAGACCTAACTTAATAGGTAAATTCCCAATGGGTAGACCTAACTTAATAGGTAAATTCCCAAGCTTATGTTTTTATGTCTTTTAAGTTTACCCAACCCCAAACGCAATCCCATCGCTTACATATCGCAATAGCGCATAAAGGATAGAAAGAGGGAACTTGGCATAATCATGACATAAAGGTGTTGAAGCCACAAGTTCAACATGGTGGCATATGAAATGTACATGTGTTCATATACTTGCATATTACATTTTTAGGCCTCAAAAGCATGCATAAAACCAAACTTAGCATATTGGTGATACATGGTGCTAAATGACATGTAGAAATGGCCATAAGTTCGCATCTAGCCTCACATGCAAGTTATCATAAGAGATATGATAACTTACATGTTGCCAAAATGCAACCTTTGGCATAAAGCTTGAAGCTTTATGTTCATAAACCCAAGATAAGCTTGCATAACATGATAGCATGAACAAAATGTTCAACCCAAACTTGCATAACATAACTTGGCATACTTGCATATAAACTTGCATATCACAACATGATAAACCTTCATATAAACTTGCATATCACAACATGGTAAACTTGCATATAAACTTGCATATCACAACATGATAAACTTGCATATAAACTTGCATATCACAACATGATAAACTTGCATTTCATAGCATAGTAAACTTGCATATCACAACATGATAAACTTGCATATAAACTTGCATATCACAACATGATAAACTTGCATTTCATAGCATAGTAAACTTGCATATAAACTTGCATATCATACATTTAACTTTAGAGTTTAAGTTTGAAAGTAGAATAGGGCTTACAATACTTATGAAGGCACACAAAACTATGACAAAGCCCTTATGCAACCAATTAGACCCAAAATGCAAGCTCTAACATAAAAAACCCTTGAGCCAAAATGATCAAAATTCTTTCTTTATGATGCAAATATAGAAACTTGACTTGAATGCAAGCTAATGATGCTCATACAAGTTTGAAAACACTTGTATGCATGGAAAATCACTTATAAATTTATTTAGGAATTGTATGAAGAGAGTGGAGGCCATGAGAGGATTGATTTTGCCATAGTTTAGTTGTAGGATTGATTAATGATGATTTAGGGTTAGGTTAGAGTCTTATTTATAGATTAGGCAAGTGTTTTAGGCCATAGGATTAAACCCTAGTTCCAATCTCAGCCCTCAACACCGAATCTGGCCCCCAAGCTCAACACATTCTCAAAATGGTGCACCAGGCTAAACAGCCCGGCTGGACCAAGTCGACAGCCAAGTCGACAGGGCCGTCGACTTGGGTCCAACCAAGTCGACTCCCAAGTCGACAGGGCTGTCGACTTGGGTGCTCTGGCGGGAATTTTCCCGCCTGGCCCAAACTGGCCCAATTTTTCAAATTCAAACTTGAATTTGAAATCTGTTTTTACTTAGGAATTTTCTGAAAACTTCGTTGGGCCTTAATCGGGTCATACGGACTCCGATTTTCGAAAACTCGGACTCTATTTCGCGTATTTTTCCGAGACGAACGCAATGGCATAGCCCGTTTCCCTTGATTCAGATTTTAGAATTAAATTCTGCCTCGATTTACGTTATAACTGGTTATTGAAAATACGGGTTGTTACATATCGGGTTAAAGAACAAGTGTTATTTAAAACACTGTTCACGATAAACCCAAAAATCAACACCAATTCAATTCCAATTAAATATTATTGAATTGGTACACTTCATTAAATCTAAATAAAAAGATTTAATCTTTTTCTCAACTGGGCTTAAGAACAGTGTTAATGAAGACACTATTCACGACAAACCCAAATCACATTTGATATTAAATACAAGGCTCTGAATAGAAAATATATCGGCTTATATTCAATATCAAATTCTACGACCAACAAATATCGTATTGGAAATAACGATATATAAATATTTTTCAAATTTCCATAACAATATCTGTATAATCACGAAATCCAACATCGAACTATTCCGAAGATGATTTCGATTCAAATCCATTCCAATTCAATTATTGGAAATCCTGGTTATTTTCAAAACCATTTCAAATTCAATTAATTTTTTTTTTAAAATAAATAAATTATTATTCTAGTTCAAAACTAGTTCATTTCAATAAAAATCTATTTTTATCTTTTCAAATATGGAGTTTTTCATCCCAATTCTTCACAAATCATTTCTTATGATTTCACACAAATTATTGATATTTTTAATAATTTTATCAAGGCCCGTACAGTCGATTTCCATCAACGTCCATCGAACTGCACTTATAGCGACTTTTTCCAAATTTGATTTGGAAATAATTCCAAATCCAACCGTTAGATTTCAAATTTATAATATTCGTTAGAAAGCTCTTTTCCATACAAACCCAACGGTTCCGGTTTTAGGAGAATCCGATGGTCGGATCCCCCGCAATATCCATTCGAAGTCAATGGTCGAAATTCACGAACTACCGGAGCGCGGCGCGTTCTATTCAGGCCATTATATTATATATATAATATATATATATAATATATATACTTCGTCGATTTCCTTTTAAAACATATTATATAAATCGTTTTAAATTCGTTTTCAAAACGATTTCAACTTCTATTCAAATTCAAATCAAAATTGAAATTTTCCTTATAAATTCGATTTAAATTCATTTCAAATTGATTTCAATTCAAATCGATTTTTAATTCAATTTCAGTTCGTTTTCAATTTCAATTCGAATTCATTTCTATTCAATTTCAATTCGAATTCATTTCTATTCAATTTCAATTCGAATTCATTTCTATTCAATTTCAATTCGAATTCATTTCTATTCAATTTCAATTCGAATTCATTTCTATTCAATTTCAATTCGAATTCATTTCTATTCAATTTCAATTCGAATTCTAATTCTTTTCAAAATATCAGATTTTGAAATCACTTTCGATATTCATTATAAAATGAATAAAATCGATATAAATATCGTTCACGTCAAAATGGCGTCAATCTAATCAACACGGCTTCATATATTTCTATTTTCGAATATTCTATTTCAAATATTTCTTTTTTTTTCTTCAAATATTTCTATTTCAAATATTTCTATTCAAAACTGGAATAAAGCCTAATCAATTACCATAGATTTTATTTCTATGGATTTCCATACAACGCATGTATATATCAACAATGACGAATAATCAACCATCATCCAAAGTGCATTCTACACTGTATAAGCATCAAATATAAATATTTAACGCTTATAACAGTCTGTCAATCAATCAATCGACATACAACTAATTATTGGGATTAGTGTATGTCATATATCATCCCAATACCCGTGTGGAGTTTCAAACAATCAAACACAGATTTTATTTGTGCAGTTGGGCGATGTGTAAAATTTATCGTCCCAATTAATATCAGTCAAATGTGTGTATATAAACAAATCGTTCGATTTGTTTATATTAATTTATTTCATTTCATATACACGTTAAAAATTCCATTTTTAACTATATAATATTTTCCACTATAAAATATTTTATTTCATTTCACATCACACAATCAACTACACATCAAAATCAAACAAACAAGCATACAAGCCGTCCATGGTCTGTGGACAACGGGTGTCGGGTGCTACCAAACACCGTCTGCATCCTAGTATATATTTTAACTAGAAAATTAAATTAAAGGTGAGAAGTTCTCACCGACTAGCTAAACCAACGCCACGACTCTTCATATGTAGAAATCTTCATCGTGCTCGCCTTTTGTCAATTTCGCCATCCGTAGCCACTACGTATATAAAAATCGAATTTTCATCTCGCTACAACATATATAAAAATCGCATCTTTATATTCTCTATCTTATAAAAATCATATTTTTATAATCTCTACTATATAAAAATTATATTTTTATCCCTTACATACGATAAAAATTATATTTTGATTCAGATAAAAATCTTAACTTTTAAAGACCTATTCTTTCTTATTTTTAAAAATTCCATCTTTTCTAATTGAAAAATCCGATCTTTTCAAATTCAAAATTTCCGTCTTTTTAAATATAAAGATTCCGCCTTTTCAAATATTAAGATTTCGCCTTTTCACTTTTAAAAATATGAGCTTTCTACTTATAAAAATGCGATTGTTTTACTTATAAAAATATGATCTTTTTCATGTTAATTCACTAAATAAAAATCAATTTTTTTCTTCTCTGTTTACATAATAAAAATCTCTTCTTTATGTAAAATAAAAATCTAATCTTCTTGCTACTTCATATGTAAAAGTATATATTTTTATTTTAAACATTCTATCCTTATTTTCGCTACTTTTAAAATAAAAATCCCATTCCTACTTCGATGTTTACTTTGTAAAAATCAAATTTTTATTATAAAAATCATCTCTTTATACCCTAACTATATAAATAAAAATCGTATAAATGTTTATCAAGGTCCTAATATCAATAAAACTGAATTAAAACTAGGTTTACAAAATAAAACTCATCTTTTCCTATCGAAGAAGAGGGGGTTCGACTGGAAGAGGTCGTTGTTGGGCCTGCGGCGCTGGAGATGGACAGGTGGGGGTGCGCAAATGGTGGCGCTGGCCGATAGCGGCGTCCGCGCACTGGTGGAGGCTTGGAAGCTAACGCGATGGTCAATGGGAGGAGCGCGTGCGAGTGGGGATTGGCGGAGAGGGAGGGAGAAAAGAGAGGAGGAGGGTGGCGCGAAGTGGTGATGGGTGGCGGTGGCTCATCTGAAGAGGAGCGACGGGGGATGATTGTTGAAGAAAGGGGACAGCTTTTCAGAATGAACGAGGGCTTCAAAAGGAGGAAGGGTTTGAGTGTGAATGAGGAGAGAAGGGGTTATATAAAATTATTTTATTATTTTAATATCCACCAATAAGTAACTTTTTATTTCGAATTCGAAACGAAACCCACTGCCTGTCGTCCTTAGCTAATTATCCCCATTCCGAACACAATAGGATATGTATCGTAGGTTGATTCGATTGTTTCGATTAGTTTTCGTCAAAATCAACATATAACTCTATATATTGAATTTGAACGCGCATTTCAATTTACCAGGTTCACATACTAACTCGAAAAATTCCAGAAAAATATTTTCTGGCTTCGTATTAACGATACGGTCCTAACAAAACAAGTTTCGTCGAATTCTGAGACCGTTTGAAAAATGGCCATTTTCCAGTCGATTAAAATCAACTAAAACTGGTTAAACGCGTATTCCTTTTCCACGCTCACATATTGATTCGAAAAACTATGAAATTTGGAATCTAGCAATAACTTGACATCATGGATCCAACAAAAGTGGTTTCGTCAAAATCCGAGGTCGTTTGCAAAATTTCCATTTTTAAGGGCTAGAATTCCATAGCGACTATTTTTAAGGGCCAGAATTCTCGGGTTCGTTGGAAAGATATTCACAAATAGATTCTAATATTTTTGGTTTTACTAAAATTCGGTTTATTTTGCACCCGGTACATTCATTTGAACTTTGAAATCGAATTATCGAACTACCGCGCCATTTTCAATTCCTTTTATAATTATAAATAAATATTTATATTCTAACGTCGAGCTATATAAATATATACGTTCGAATTTTATTCAAATTTTTTTTTTCATCGATATTATTTAAAATAATCCATTTTAAATATTCTAAATTCACTAAAATTGCCAAAATAAAATTTTTAAATTGGCTCGGATTTCCGGGTTATTACAATTATATTCCTCTTCTATAAATAATCTTAAACTCCCCTAGACTCTAATCTCCCAATTCGCTGGTCAAGCAAAGTCATGCTGCCGTTCATTTTTTTCCTTCAAGCTAAAATGTAAGCTTTTAAATTCATAAGTAAATTGAAATTAAATCTATAAATCCTAAAATATATATTTTCGAATTCCTGATATGATGCTCTTCAATCTGGTGTAGTTTTTGTGGACTTCGATGTCACTTTTTAGGACACGAAAATAAGCAGCGTGCCTTGTGCTTGGTAGGGTTAGAGATTGCATGAAGAATGGGCATTGATTAGAGTTTTAATTGTTATATTGGGATTTGTTGAGTGAAATAGCATGGGTATGTGAGGTTTTGTGGAATTCGATGGAAAACAATGTCGAGAGCTACACAGTACATGCGTGAGGAGGGCATGGAGTCGTGTTTTTCATATGGGGATTGAGTTTTAAAAAATTGGTGTGGAGTTGAAGGGGAGATAGAGAGAAGAATTTTAGTAATTTTGTTGTGATTTTAAATGGAATGGAAAGGGAGATATGGAAGCTTGAGTTAGGGATAATGGTGTGTGCCTATAACGTGGGTTGCGTAGGAGAAGAAAGGTTAGAGGAGAGGATTAAGAAATTTAAGGGTAATTAATTTTTAATGATATCGTAATGTATTCAATATTGTAAAATGTATAACTTCTTCATACGTTATCGGAATTCAGTGAAACCAGGTCCGCTGGGATCGTATGGGCGGGAGATTCACAATGAAACTGATTTGGAGCTTGTGGCAATTTATGGCGAAATAAAACGCTTGATTGAACTACTGGAAAACAATCATTTTATAACGATTTCGAACCGACCAATGCGAGAACTCTCACTCAAATTGATTTTTTTTATAAGTTATTATATTCATTTCTGAATATGTATTGATTTCCTGTGATTGCAATGTTGATTTTTTGGTTGATGGATGATGTTTACACTTTTACTATTATTATTATTGAATTGTGAATATTAGCGTTGATGTTGGAAACACTTATATTATAATTACTGGTTGATGGTTGGTAGTTGATATGGATGTATTTATTTTGTTGACACAAAAATTTATACTACGAATATGAGATTTGAAAATATTATTACTTTAATATTATAATAATATGGAATATTCAATTGGGTTGGGTAGAAATATTTGTATGCTAACAATTGGATTGATTGTTTGGATTGTGCTCGACCAGTTTATGAGCAAATATGCTTTTATATTTAGCATTGCATTAGGTAGAAATATTTGTATTCTAGCACCTTATGATTTATTTCATGATTTGACTATGAGATATTTAGCGATGTTGTTTGGTTCATTTCAATTTAATGAATGGTTTTTGAAATGAGATTTTCTTAAGTAAAAGAAGATATTTTTCCCGATTTTGGATAGGGAATATTATATAAAAATATTTAATAAAACATAAAGGATTTCGAGGAATAAGCCTGATGTTTTCGAAATGATTTGGAAATGGATTGTGTGTTTGACATTGTATTTCATAACATAACTGATTAGTTGTTGTAGATGATATATCTATTTGGTGGCGGAGAATTTATTCTCTTAGATTAACACCCTTATTTGAGACGTATGAACTCAAAGAATATATTATTAATAGGAACTAATCATATGTATGAATCGACAATGTGAAATACTATGGTTTGAAAGTACTTGTGATTATTATTATTGCGAAATGGTTTTTCCTCACTCTGGGATATAAAATGGTTTAGTGTGTGGCTAAAGATCCGGGTAACCCTGCGGAATAAATGTATGAGTGTGACCCAGGTACCTTAAATGGTCAGTGGTCGGTGTAGTCCTTCCCCGTTAATGGGAGGTGCACATATATATGTCAAGTGGATGAAGGTGCGTTCCCTTTGCCTTGTTGATGGGAGAAACCTCTCAATATTTGGTTGCATATGTTTTGTTATGCATGTATTGTGATATTTTGGAATTTAAATTTCCAATGGATTTGGTTTGAGACCCCGAAGTGGAAGATAATTTGATATGAAAACTAGATATGTATTTCCAATGATTTTGTAACGACCCAGATTTTTCTGGTCGGTTTATTTTAAATATTTAATATTATTTTAAATATAGAGCTGATAATATAAATCGATTTTTCATCTAATTACCGTAATGCGAGATATATTGAATTTGAAGTTAGAATTGAATCAAAACGGTTCAGATAATAAATATAAATTCTATGTGAATGTAATCGATAATGGTAATGATATATTATCAAGAAATTTATTTGTTTATAAATTTAAATATTTTAATATCTTTATAAAATAATTATTCTATATACGTTTAAATTAAATATAAAATATATTCGGTTAGTTCAGAACAGTGTTAAACTGTTCAAATAACAATGGTTGCGTTAGAGTAACGGTTCAGGGTTTTAATTTGAAGCACCACAGGATATTTAGCTTTTTAATCAAAACAAAAAAATAAAATAAAAATATAAATACATCAGCCGACCTAAATGTTTTCAAGCCACAGCTATTCTTTCCTCGAGCCAAATAATTTGTCTCCCATCTTCTATATCAAAGGAGCAGAAATTCAATGCCCTCTGTACGTTGGTCTGCTGCTCGCAACTATAAAGCAAGCATTAGCGTTCATAACTTTTGAATCCTCTTTCTAAAATCAACTGAAAACCCTTTTCTTCGTTCCCCCATTCTTCCAAATGAACCCAAAGCGAGCCACCGATGCTGAAAAAAAAAAAAAGAAATTTAATTCATGATCGCAATCGCGAAGAGCACCAGAGTTCAACGCCAACCGATTTCTGAAGCTCGGTCAAACGATGGAAGCGCTGGTGAATTTGGGGAACTCGAGGATCGAAATTTGCAGTTGCTAGGTCCTAAATCTCGACGTCAAAACTGGGATGTGCGATAGGTGATTCGAGTTGGTTTTGAGGTGTTCAGCAATGATGATTGGCGGTTCAGGGTTGTTTGGGTTGATCGATGGGAAGGCGAAGCTTGGATATTGGTTTTCATCTGGGTAACTCGCGATGGTCTTTTGGCGGAGCACCTCGTGATGGTCCGTAGACGTTCGTGATAGGAGTAGTGACTTTAGGTGAATCTGGGAGAGTTCGGTTTTTCTGGTGACGATTTGGGGAGATAGGCAGAGGTGTTCGAATGGGGGATTGCGGCTGTGAGGAGCAGTTCCGAGAGTGAAGGAGAAGTGCTTGGTGAAATGCCGAGGAGAAGAAGTAATTAAGGTAATATAAATTATTTAATTTAATTCTAATTTGCAAGTTAATAACGGTTGTTAAATTTGTTAATAACATTTTTTTTTTAGTTAATTTATAAAGTGATTAGGATTTTTAAGTTAGTTTATATAAAGGGATTAGTTGGTTAGAAATAAAATCTGTAAAGTAATCAGTTAAGATTTTAGTTGGAATTTAGTTAACCCATAAGTAATTAATTTAAAGTAAGTTAAAAATCAAATTTAGTTTACCTTTAATCCTATTAGTCGATATAATCCGTATATCTGATAAATGCAAAAAAATTTAAATTATACAAGGTAATTAAATCGAGAAGCCAGTTCCTTAGAATATAGTTGCGGAAAATACTATTGGATGTTGGATGGGAAATTTCTAAAATCAATTGGATCAGAATGGATCGAACAATGATAACCAGGTGAGTAAATCTCACTCACCTTTAGAATTATTTTTATTTCATTAAAAATAATTGTTTGTGCTTGTGTGAATGCTTTCTGCTTGCTTTATATATATTAGTTATTTAGGCTATATATATATATATATATATATATATATTGGGTTGATTGATTGGTTGGATTCCCGCAGTCTCATTAGCGGATGCCCGCGGTTTCATAGCGGATGATTACCCTATACGCCCCACGCTATGATTAGTGGATGACCTTCTATACCGCGATATTCTGCCACGAAGCAGAATGGGTATTATTTATGTGCTAACATATGTGGATGCAGGAAAACAGGTTGGAGGAATCCAACTGGATTCCTCAAAAATATATTATCTATTTGTTTGTTCTGTTTGATTTCATATATATGCATATATGATGTGTTAAAATCAAATAATTGGAAATTGATTGATTTGGTTGTTTAAATTATCACTGGGCTGAAGTTTAATTTATAAAAATATCATGAAAGGATAGTGGAGATCTTAAAAGGAAAAATTCTATTTTTAAATAGAATTTGAATTTTAAATGGAATATAAATATAAACTTGTTTTTGAAAAATACAACAAGTAGTTTCTTTTTAAAACGAAGTTTAGAAATAGTTCTTTTATAACGAAGTTATAAATGAAGTAAAAAGAATTATCATTTGATAATTCAGAAATAGAAATACAAGTGCGAATTTGGGATTTGAAATAAAATTTCAAATAGGATGTGAAATGGAATTTTAAAATATATAACTCAAATGAAATTTGAGTATAACATTTGAATTTTAAAAGGGAGTTAAATATTTGAATTTTAAAAGGGGATTGAATATTAGAAATTCAAATAAGAAGTTCAAATAGAATTTGAATAGACAAGATTAGAATGAAAAGTAGAATTTGAATTCAAGAAATTAAATTATAATTTGAATTCGAAGGAATTCAAATAAAGAAATTCAAATAGAGATTTGAATATAGAATTTCAAAGAAAATTTGAATAGAATTTGAAATATAGTATTTCAAGGAAGAATTCAAATGCGAAATTTGAATAAAGATTTGAATGGAATTTAAATATGAAGTTTGAATAGAAATTTGAAATAGAAATTCGAGTATTGAATTTGAACATGGAATTGAATACCGAAATTCAAGTAGAAATTTGAATATGAGATTTCAAAATAGAATTTGAAATAAACTTTGAAATAGGATTTTCAAAGTAGAATTGGAAATAGAATTTCAAATAGGATTTCAAAATAGGAAATCCAAATGGTTTTGAAATGGAATTTGAATTCAAGAGAATTCAAATGGATTTGAGTGAAGACATTCAAATGGTGTTAAAATGAGTTTGAATATTAGAATTCAAATGGGGCTGGAAATGAATTTGAATATTAGAATTCAAATGGAAAATGAAATTTGAATATAAGAGATTCAAATTGAATTCAAATAGGATTTAATCTATGGGATTTGAATATGAAATTCAAAATGGAATTTTAAACTATGGAATTTCAAATATAGAATTTAAAAAGGAGTTTGAATATTTGAATTCCAATAGAATTCAAATAGAGAAATTGGATTATAGCAGTTCAAATGGAATTTAAATATAGAATTTGAATAAGAGAATTCAAATGAATTCAAACATCAAATTTGAATATAGGGAATTCAAATAGAAATTCAAATATTGAATTTGAAAAGGAATTGGGATTTGAAATATAGAATTCAAAAGAAGATTGAAATTGGAATCAAGGGATTCAAGTGGAGTTAAATGAAGTTGAATTCATTTAAAGAAGTTTAACGTTTATATATATAAATATAATTAAAACGAACTCGCCGCAGCGCTGCAGTTCGTAAAATAGCGATTCGAACTTCAATCGAGTATACAGGACTCAATTGAAGTCGAAATTCTGCGAAACAAGAAACGTCAGGACCGGTTTGATAATAGTTTTCAAATGGAAGAGAAAAATCTAAATTTCGTCGTATAGATTTTGAGTTATGTCAAAAACAAAATTTCAAAAATGCAGCGCCAGAAACCATTATAAACCATAATGGATTTTATATATAAATATTGGGATTTTTAAGCAAATAAAAATCCGGATTTCCATTTAAAAATCTAGACTTGAGTTAGAAAATAAATGTGGACTCAAGTGAAGTAAAGAAGAAGATGATTTTTGAAACAATAATCATATTTTTGATTATTGAATAGAATTAACTAAAGAAGAATTAGTTAATCGAGTTTGAACTAAAATCGAACTTTGAAAAGTGAAATTTGGGATTGTAAATATATATTCGAAATCGAATATAGAACTAAAATTGGAATTTGAATTCAATTGATTGATAAGTAAGTGGAAATATATTTGAAACGTGTTATATTCAATTATACAAGCGAGATAGGCAGAGAGTTAGTTAAAGAATTACTTTAACGAATTGAGTCAAACGAGTGTACGAAGTTGAAATAAATGGGACAGGTATAGACATACAGGAGACAGGTATGAGGCAAGGATAATACAGGTATATAAATAATGTGCTCGACAAAAGGTACATGTTTAATTCATATATGAGGTTTTATGCGCCGTATCGGCAAGCCGCTTGGCTTTTTCTTTTTCTTTTTGAGATTAGAAGATACCGGGAAGCTATTTGAAATTTCCCGATGCTCCCGATACAGGGGAGGTTATGGCGAAATTTTCCGGAAATTTAAGGAGTTAGAATATTTTTAAGATATTCTGATAATTAGAAATCATTGTATCGACGTATTGAATTCGATAGTAAAGTGAATATAAAAATCGAATGTTGTAAACAAAAAGGAGTAGATATAAGTGATTGGAATTGTTTCCAATTGCAAATAGAGATATTTTCTAATATATAGAAAATAAAAGAAATTAATATTTGGAAACGTTTTCCAAATGGCATAAGAGGCCAAGATGATTATTGAAATATTTGGTTAACAAATATTGATAGAGAAAATGGAGAAGTGATTTAATTAATAAATATTAATTAAAGAGCCCAGTGATTTGTTTTGATATGTTGGATGAACACTTGTTTTTATTCGATAGTTAAATCACAGACTATCGAAGTTTTTGACCATCGTTGTCAATATGGAGAGACCGGTTGGATTATTATCCGAAGAACCACTCCGTATCGGCATAAGCGTTGCGAACCAAGTATGCTGAATATGTTGAAGACGGAGTGAAGTGCAAGGGCTTTTTCTATTAATAGAAATAGTGCCTTCGGTTTCGTTCAATCCCAGAACGAACGTAAATGGACGAATGTCTGACAGAGTATTTCCAATGATCAAATGGGTTGGTCTGTATGAATATATATGGTTGCAACGGATTTATCCCTTAGCATAATATCCAGAATATTTGTGCAAACTCAACTAGTGATTAACGGATCTGACAATGTGGCATTCAAAGTGATTGGGCTATCAATGAATGGTAAGTATGCGTAGCCTCAGGCCTCAACAACCGGGAAAGGACAAAAATCGGGCAGGCAGCATGGCTATGTGGGTCGCACCCATTAGGGTGTATAATCACCTATCTAGAGAAATTCTTTTTGTTTCTAAATCTATCGATTCTGCCCATTCGGGAAACGGTGGTTTGAGTCCAACCGTTGGTGATATACATTCGATACACTCAAGCGAAATGAGTGGTCGGTCATGTGTGGGCCGGGTTACAAGATGTTCTTGTTGAACCCAGGTGTATTTGCCTCTAGAGATACATCATCGGAAGGTGGTCCCATACCTTGTCATGTTGGAAATCCAATCTCCAATAAGCGCCATGCGGGTTTTGATTTTTTATATATATGTGGAGCGTGAGATGCAAGCGTTCTGCTATTTGGTTATTTACTTGTTGTAGACATTATTATAATATCACTGGATTTGATATCAAAGTGTTTTGGGTTATAGTAAGGTAAAAACCGTCCATGTTTATGTGTGGGCTGGTCTTACTATTATCTTTTCTTTCGAAAAGAGATTTGAATGTTAAACAAGTGATTGGAGTTTACTCACACCAGTCCCATGACTGACCCAGAGTTTATTTTGTTTTGTTTTTCCTAAACTCTTGGGTGCCCAAATTTGTACGGGCAGTCAAGTGTTTCAGGCTTTTACAGATACACTTGGAGGAGCTTGAAGCTGGAGGCTTCAATGTTAGTTATTTAGAGTTACTTCCGCTGAATCAAATATTATGTGTACTCTGATGATGGTATGTATATAAAGTTACTGATTTGTATTTCAAAGGGTATGTTATATAATATATTTTATTCGTTCCGCTGTGAGTTGTGATCTTCGTTTTTCTTCTATTCTAATATTTCTTTCTTTCTATTTCTCATCCTCTAACTTCTTTCTAATAATGAGTCGTATTTCTGTGTTATTTGGGTTGGACGTGTGGTGTATTTAGTCAACTCAAACAGCACGGATTTGCGGGTCGTTTCAGTTGGTATCAGATCTTAGGTTGAGCGAATACCTAGGCTTGTGTGGCATGTGCTCATTAGAGATAGGGTCAGTAGTACCCTATAATGAGTTGAGTGTATAGATACGAGAGAGCGTATTTGTTAATTGATATAAAAGTTGTTTTATATTGTGTTGGCTAGTCTGTTGAGTGGTTTATGAATTCTGATCGAATCGTGGGACGCCACGAAGTCGATAGGAATTTCTAAACACTTGAACAGGAGATTGAACACGATATTGTTTTAAAGTGGGTAAATGAAATAATTTTACCCAAAATTTCTATTTGATATAGAAAGAATAATTTTTGAAATTATTATATTATATGGATATGTTGATTGATATCATTATAATCAAATGAGATTATAAAATTAGAATGGTTATTTATAACCAAATAGAAATTGTATAAGGATTAAATATACAAATGAGATGAATTAAAATTAAATTCAAACCAGAATTAAGAATTCAAAATCCTGGGAAGTTGAAAATATTTTTCAAAGTATATTAAAATAATATAGATTTGTTTAGAAGGATTTAGAAGAAAACAATTTTAGATGGATTTTGAAATAATAAAGCACTGAACTCACTTTAGTGGCTGGGAAATTATTCTGATGATGATTGCAACATCATCAGTGTTCATTTCCGAGTTTCTAAGTGATAAATTGCTACCTTAGAAAGTTTTTGATGGAAATTTGTTGAAAGAAAACAAATTGGTTTGAAAATTTCAAATGTTTTGAATTTGAAATGAAAATAAATATATGTATATATTTATGGGATTTCAAAAGGAATTTGAAATGAAAAACCCAGGGATTGGAATTCTGGAATTAAAATTTAACTTAAGCTGGTTAAATGGATTGAAGTGAATCAATTGACTAAAATCAATTTGAATTGGTTTAATAGAACATAGATTAGATATAAATGGGTTGATCGTAGATCATTTGAATTAAATGTGTGAAGACCAAAAGTTTTGGTTGAAATTAAAGTCACAGAAATATGAGGAGTTGAGTTTCAACATAAGTGAGATGTTGAAAAGAAATGGATTTGTACCCTTTTTCTTACCTTAGCAATTTCGAGGACGAAATTATTTTAAGGGGGGAAGAATGTAACGACCCAGATTTTTCTGGTCGGTTTATTTTAAATATTTAATATTATTTTAAATATAGAGCTGATAATATAAATCGATTTTTCATCTAATTACCGTAATGCGAGATATATTGAATTCGAAGTTAGAATTGAATCAAAACGGTTCAGATAATAAATATAAATTCTATGTGAATGTAATCGATAATGGTAATGATATATTATCAAGAAATTTATTTGTTTATAAATTTAAATATTTTAATATCTTTATAAAATAATTATTCTATATACGTTTAAATTAAATATAAAATATATTCGGTTAGTTCAGAACAGTGTTAAACTGTTCAAATAACAATGGTTGCGTTAGAGTAACGGTTCAGGGTTTTAATTTGAAGCACCACAGGATATTTAGCTTTTTAATCAAAACAAAAAAATAAAATAAAAATATAAATACATCAGCCGACCTAAATGTTTTCAAGCCACAGCTATTCTTTCCTCGAGCCAAATAATTTATCTCCCATCTTCTATATCAAAGGAGCAGAAATTCAATGCCCTCTGTACGTTGGTCTGCTGCTCGCAACTATAAAGCAAGCATTAGCGTTCATAACTTTTGAATCCTCTTTCTAAAATCAACTGAAAACCCTTTTCTTCGTTCCCCCATTCTTCCAAATGAACCCAAAGCGAGCCACCGATGCTGAAAAAAAAAAAAAAAAAAGAAATTTAATTCATGATCGCAATCGCGAAGAGCACCAGAGTTCAACGCCAACCGATTTCTGAAGCTCGGTCAAACGATGGAAGCGCTGGTGAATTTGGGGAACTCGAGGATCGAAATTTGCAGTTGCTAGGTCCTAAATCTCGACGTCAAAACTGGGATGTGCGATAGGTGATTCGAGTTGGTTTTGAGGTGTTCAGCAATGATGATTGGCGGTTCAGGGTTGTTTGGGTTGATCGATGGGAAGGCGAAGCTTGGATATTGGTTTTCATCTGGGTAACTCGCGATGGTCTTTTGGCGGAGCACCTCGTGATGGTCCGTAGACGTTCGTGATAGGAGTAGTGACTTTAGGTGAATCTGGGAGAGTTCGGTTTTTCTGGTGACGATTTGGGGAGATAGGCAGAGGTGTTCGAATGGGGGATTGCGGCTGTGAGGAGCAGTTCCGAGAGTGAAGGAGAAGTGCTTGGTGAAATGCCGAGGAGAAGAAGTAATTAAGGTAATATAAATTATTTAATTTAATTCTAATTTGCAAGTTAATAACGGTTGTTAAATTTGTTAATAACATTTTTTTTTTAGTTAATTTATAAAGTGATTAGGATTTTTAAGTTAGTTTATATAAAGGGATTAGTTGGTTAGAAATAAAATCTGTAAAGTAATCAGTTAAGATTTTAGTTGGAATTTAGTTAACCCATAAGTAATTAATTTAAAGTAAGTTAAAAATCAAATTTAGTTTACCTTTAATCCTATTAGTCGATATAATCCGTATATCTGATAAATGCAAAAATAAATAAATTATACAAGGTAATTAAATCGAGAAGCCAGTTCCTTAGAATATAGTTGCGGAAAATACTATTGGATGTTGGATGGGAAATTTCTAAAATCAATTGGATCAGAATGGATCGAACAATGATAACCAGGTGAGTAAATCTCACTCACCTTTAGAATTATTTTTATTTCATTAAAAATAATTGTTTGTGCTTGTGTGAATGCTTTCTGCTTGCTTTATATATATTAGTTATTTAGGCTATATATATATATATATATATATATATATATATATATATTGGGTTGATTGATTGGTTGGATTCCCGCAGTCTCATTAGCGGATGCCCGCGGTTTCATAGCGGATGATTACCCTATACGCCCCACGCTATGATTAGTGGATGACCTTCTATACCGCGATATTCTGCCACGAAGCAGAATGGGTATTATTTATGTGCTAACATATGTGGATGCAGGAAAACAGGTTGGAGGAATCCAACTGGATTCCTCAAAAATATATTATCTATTTGTTTGTTCTGTTTGATTTCATATATATGCATATATGATGTGTTAAAATCAAATAATTGGAAATTGATTGATTTGGTTGTTTAAATTATCACTGGGCTGAAGTTTAATTTATAAAAATATCATGAAAGGATAGTGGAGATCTTAAAAGGAAAAATTCTATTTTTAAATAGAATTTGAATTTTAAATGGAATATAAATATAAACTTGTTTTTGAAAAATACAACAAGTAGTTTCTTTTTAAAACGAAGTTTAGAAATAGTTCTTTTATAACGAAGTTATAAATGAAGTAAAAAGAATTATCATTTGATAATTCAGAAATAGAAATACAAGTGCGAATTTGGGATTTGAAATAAAATTTCAAATAGGATGTGAAATGGAATTTTAAAATATATAACTCAAATGAAATTTGAGTATAACATTTGAATTTTAAAAGGGAGTTAAATATTTGAATTTTAAAAGGGGATTGAATATTAGAAATTCAAATAAGAAGTTCAAATAGAATTTGAATAGACAAGATTAGAATGAAAAGTAGAATTTGAATTCAAGAAATTAAATTATAATTTGAATTCGAAGGAATTCAAATAAAGAAATTCAAATAGAGATTTGAATATAGAATTTCAAAGAAAATTTGAATAGAATTTGAAATATAGTATTTCAAGGAAGAATTCAAATGCGAAATTTGAATAAAGATTTGAATGGAATTTAAATATGAAGTTTGAATAGAAATTTGAAATAGAAATTCGAGTATTGAATTTGAACATGGAATTGAATACCGAAATTCAAGTAGAAATTTGAATATGAGATTTCAAAATAGAATTTGAAATAAACTTTGAAATAGGATTTTCAAAGTAGAATTGGAAATAGAATTTCAAATAGGATTTCAAAATAGGAAATCCAAATGGTTTTGAAATGGAATTTGAATTCAAGAGAATTCAAATGGATTTGAGTGAAGACATTCAAATGGTGTTAAAATGAGTTTGAATATTAGAATTCAAATGGGGCTGGAAATGAATTTGAATATTAGAATTCAAATGGAAAATGAAATTTGAATATAAGAGATTCAAATTGAATTCAAATAGGATTTAATCTATGGGATTTGAATATGAAATTCAAAATGGAATTTTAAACTATGGAATTTCAAATATAGAATTTAAAAAGGAGTTTGAATATTTGAATTCCAATAGAATTCAAATAGAGAAATTGGATTATAGCAGTTCAAATGGAATTTAAATATAGAATTTGAATAAGAGAATTCAAATGAATTCAAACATCAAATTTGAATATAGGGAATTCAAATAGAAATTCAAATATTGAATTTGAAAAGGAATTGGGATTTGAAATATAGAATTCAAAAGAAGATTGAAATTGGAATCAAGGGATTCAAGTGGAGTTAAATGAAGTTGAATTCATTTAAAGAAGTTTAACGTTTATATATATAAATATAATTAAAACGAACTCGCCGCAGCGCTGCAGTTCGTAAAATAGCGATTCGAACTTCAATCGAGTATACAGGACTCAATTGAAGTCGAAATTCTGCGAAACAAGAAACGTCAGGACCGGTTTGATAATAGTTTTCAAATGGAAGAGAAAAATCTAAATTTCGTCGTATAGATTTTGAGTTATGTCAAAATCAAAATTTCAAAAATGCAGCGCCAGAAACCATTATAAACCATAATGGTTTTATATATAAATATTGGGATTTTTAAGCAAATAAAAATCCGGATTTCCATTTAAAAATCTAGACTTGAGTTAGAAAATAAATGTGGACTCAAGTGAAGTAAAGAAGAAGATGATTTTTGAAACAATAATCATATTTTTGATTATTGAATAGAATTAACTAAAGAAGAATTAGTTAATCGAGTTTGAACTAAAATCGAACTTTGAAAAGTGAAATTTGGGATTGTAAATATATATTCGAAATCGAATATAGAACTAAAATTGGAATTTGAATTCAATTGATTGATAAGTAAGTGGAAATATATTTGAAACGTGTTATATTCAATTATACAAGCGAGATAGGCAGAGAGTTAGTTAAAGAATTACTTTAACGAATTGAGTCAAACGAGTGTACGAAGTTGAAATAAATGGGACAGGTATAGACATACAGGAGACAGGTATGAGGCAAGGATAATACAGGTATATAAATAATGTGCTCGACAAAAGGTACATGTTTAATTCATATATGAGGTTTTATGCGCCGTATCGGCAAGCCGCTTGGCTTTTTCTTTTTCTTTTTGAGATTAGAAGATACCGGGAATCTATTTGAAATTTCCCGATGCTCCCGATACAGGGGAGGTTATGGCGAAATTTTCCGGAAATTTAAGGAGTTAGAATATTTTTAAGATATTCTGATAATTAGAAATCATTGTATCGACGTATTGAATTCGATAGTAAAGTGAATATAAAAATCGAATGTTGTAAACAAAAAGGAGTAGATATAAGTGATTGGAATTGTTTCCAATTGCAAATAGAGATATTTTCTAATATATAGAAAATAAAAAAAATTAATATTTGGAAACGTTTTCCAAATGGCATAAGAGGCCAAGATGATTATTGAAATATTTGGTTAACAAATATTGATAGAGAAAATGGAGAAGTGATTTAATTAATAAATATTAATTAAAGAGCCCAGTGATTTGTTTTGATATGTTGGATGAACACTTGTTTTTATTCGATAGTTAAATCACAGACTATCGAAGTTTTTGACCATCGTTGTCAATATGGAGAGACCGGTTGGATTATTATCCGAAGAACCACTCCGTATCGGCATAAGCGTTGCGAACCAAGTATGCTGAATATGTTGAAGACGGAGTGAAGTGCAAGGGCTTTTTCTATTAATAGAAATAGTGCCTTCGGTTTCGTTCAATCCTAGAACGAACGTAAATGGACGAATGTCTGACAGAGTATTTCCAATGATCAAATGGGTTGGTCTGTATGAATATATATGGTTGCAACGGATTTATCCCTTAGCATAATATCCAGAATATTTGTGCAAACTCAACTAGTGATTAACGGATCTGACAATGTGGCATTCAAAGTGATTGGGCTATCAATGAATGGTAAGTATGCGTAGCCTCAGGCCTCAACAACCGGGAAAGGACAAAAATCGGGCAGGCAGCATGGCTATGTGGGTCGCACCCATTAGGGTGTATAATCACCTATCTAGAGAAATTCTTTTTGTTTCTAAATCTATCGATTCTGCCCATTCGGGAAACGGTGGTTTGAGTCCAACCGTTGGTGATATACATTCGATACACTTAAGCGAAATGAGTGGTCGGTCATGTGTTGGCCGGGTTACAAGATGTTCTTGTTGAACCCAGGTGTATTTGCCTCTAGAGATACATCATCGGAAGGTGGTCCCATACCTTGTCATGTTGGAAATCCAATCTCCAATAAGCGCCATGCGGGTTTTGATTTTTTATATATATGTGGAGCGTGAGATGCAAGCGTTCTGCTATTTGGTTATTTACTTGTTGTAGACATTATTATAATATCACTGGATTTGATATCAAAGTGTTTTGGGTTATAGTAAGGTAAAAACCGTCCATGTTTATGTGTGGGCTGGTCTTACTATTATCTTTTCTTTCGAAAAGAGATTTGAATGTTAAACAAGTGATTGGAGTTTACTCACACCAGTCCCATGACTGACCCAGAGTTTATTTTGTTTTGTTTTTCCTAAACTCTTGGGTGCCCAAATTTGTACGGGCAGTCAAGTGTTTCAGGCTTTTACAGATACACTTGGAGGAGCTTGAAGCTGGAGGCTTCAATGTTAGTTATTTAGAGTTACTTCCGCTGAATCAAATATTATGTGTACTCTGATGATGGTATGTATATAAAGTTACTGATTTGTATTTCAAAGGGTATGTTATATAATATATTTTATTCGTTCCGCTGTGAGTTGTGATCTTCGTTTTTCTTCTATTCTAATATTTCTTTCTTTCTATTTCTCATCCTCTAACTTCTTTCTAATAATGAGTCGTATTTCTGTGTTATTTGGGTTGGACGTGTGGTGTATTTAGTCAACTCAAACAGCACGGATTTGCGGGTCGTTTCAGTTAGATATTAAAATAATTATTTTTATAAACAAATAAATTTCTTGATAATATATCATTACCATTATCGATTACATTCACATAGAATTTATATTTATTATCTGAACCGTTTTGATTCAATTCTAACTTCGAATTCAATATATCTCGCATTACGGTAATTAGATGAAAAATCGATTTATATTATCAGCTCTATATTTAAAATAATATTAAATATTTAAAATAAACCGACCAGAAAAATCTGGGTCGTTACAGATTTGAAATAAGAAACCAGGAATAAAGTCCGAAGAAATAACTTCTGTAAAGTTAATTAGATTTTGAAAATCTAAGTTTGGGGATTAAGCCTAAATGGGTAGCTTGAGGAATTGCTTATTGTTTGTTGCATCGTAGACTTCATAAGTCTAATTTTGGTAGTTGTTAATGCACTAGTATTCATATGGAGAAAACCCATTTCATGTTATATGGCGTGGTCCTATGAATTACCTTAATTTAAAAATGATTTAGAAACTGTTTTAGTTTTATACGAGTCTCATGACTGACCTCGAGTTTATTATTTTCCCATCTAAACTCTAGGTGCCCATATTTTCCACATGGGCTATTAGTATTTTTTTTGTTTTGTAGATATGTTTAAAACAAGATCCAAGATTTTGGTTGGAGCTTTACTCTAGATTATTTGGAAGTCTTCCGCTGTGTATATTTATGTTTTCTGCTTTATTGTAATTTATTTCTCCGATATTTTTCCGTTGTGATATATTTTGTACTCTGATATCGTATACTTTATGTAAAATTATTGTAATAACAATGAAATATTATTTTGTTTTCGTCTGATGCATTGTATGCCCAAAGTTAGCGGTTCGAGGATTTTTTCCCCCTTTTTATCCGACTTTTGCGGCTTACGGTCGATTTGAAAGGCAAGGATTTGCGGGTCGTCACATCACACCTACCTCCAACCTTTATAATCCATCACCCATTGTGCAAGACAGTCGCCATAATAGCCACAAATCCGATCAGTGCTTCGTTAAAACCTCCCATATAAATAGTTATGATCATCTCTTTTTATCTCCGACCACACTCACTTTAAGGTGAACGACCCAAAAGAGAAAACGTCTGTAACAACCCGTAAAATGCGAGCCAGTTTGAAATTTTTATTTTGGCAATTTTAGCGAATTTTGAATATTTAAAATGGATTATTTTAAATAATATCGACGTGAAATTTATTTTGAATTGAATTCGACGTATATATTTATATACGTCGTCGTTAGAATATAAATATTTATATATAATTATAAATAGAATTGAAAATGGCGCGGTAGTTCGATAATTCGATTTCAAACTTCAATTGAATGTACCGGGTGCAAAACAATCCGGATTTTAGTGAAACCAAAAACATTAGGATCTAATTGATGAGATCTTTCCAATGAATCCGAATAATCAAAATTTCGTAGCAAGAATCAAAAGATATGTCCAGTTGAAAATTCTGAATAGTCGCTATGGAATTCAGGCCCTTAAAAATGGACATTTTGCAAATGACCTCGGATTTCGACGAAACCAGTTTTGTTGGGTCCGCAGAGTCAAGTAATTGCTAGGTTTCAGTTTTCATAATTTTTCGAATCAATATGTGAGCGTGGCAAAGGAAAACGCGTTTGACCAGTTTCAGTTGATTTTAATCGACTGGAAATTGGCCATTTTTCCAACGGTCTCAGAATTCGACGAAACTAATTTTGTTAGGACCGTATCGTCAATACGAAGCTAGAAAATATTTTTCTGGAATTTTTAAAGTTAGTATGTGACCCCGGTAATTTGAAATGCGCGTTTAAATTCAATATAGTGATTTAAATGCAAATTAAACGGAAACTAATTCAAACAGTCGAATCAACTTGCGGTACATATCCCATTGTGTTCGGAATGGGGGTAAAACGCTATGGACGACAGGCAGTGGGCCTCGTTTAGAGGTCGTATGTAAAAGTCAACTTCTTTGAATTTAAAATAATTAAATAATAAAATATAAAAAAATAATAATAATAAAAACCCCCTTTTCCTCCTTAACCAGGCCCCCCCTAGAAATCAAATCAGAAAAATGAAAAAAAAAAAAAAAAGAATTGAAGCGATCGACGGGAGGGAGGCGCGGCATCGACCACCGCCGCGACCCCCCCCCCCCCCCCCCCGGCCGCGCCGTCACTAGGGCGTGGCCCCCGCTTCCTCCACCTCCCCTTCTCCTCGTTGAACCCGCGACTCCCGATACCCAAAACCGCCCAGACACCCACCAAGGACGCGCCGCACCCCCCCCCCCCCAGAGCCGCCGCCGTCCATCGAGACCTCGCCCCTCCCCTCCAACTCCCTCTCCTCCCCCATCGTACCTCTTCCCCTTCGACCGCGTGAACCACCCGACCCCCCTGCCCTAATCTTCAGCCGCAAGTTTCCCCTGTAAGTTTACAGATTTTTCTTCTTTTTTATATATGTTTAAAACTGTTTTTTTTTTATTATTTTAAAACTGATTTTTTTTATTTATTTTTAAAACTGAATTTTCTTTATTTTTAAAACTGTTTTTTTTTATTTACTTTAAAACTAATTTTTACTTTATGTTGTAAAGTGATAAAAAGGTAATCTTTTATATTGTGGAATTAAAAATATGATTTTTATATTTTTAAAGTATTAAAAATATAATCTTTATAGGATTGAGAACATAAAAATATCATCTTTGTATATGTAACGAAATAAAAATCTGATTTTTATTTTATATACGTTGAAATCAAGTGATGAAATTTAAAAAGGTGAAATCTTTAAATTTAAAAAGGCGAAATCTTTATATAGAAAATAGCGTGATAAAAATATGATTTTTATCTATATAACATAATAATAAAAATTCGATTTTTATATGTTGAACTTTGCAATAAAAATTCGATTTTTATATATTGAATAGCGAACTAAAAATTCGATTTTTATATATTGAGAAGTGAAATAAAAATTCGATTTTTATATATTAAATAACGAAGTCAAAATTCGATTTTTACATATGTAGTGAAAGCGGGCAACGAAAGCGATAAGAGATGAGAACAGTGAAGATTTCCTGCATTAGAAGAGTCGAGATGGTTGGATAGCTATTGGTGAGAACTTCTCACCTTTCAATTTAATTTTTCTAGTTATATATATATACTAGGATGCAGACGGTGCTTAGTAGCACCCGACACAATCGTCCACAGACCATGGACTTGTTTGTTTGGCTGTTTTGGTGATTGATTGCGATATTAGTTTGAATGTGGTTTGTGGTGTGAAAAATCGAATCGATAAATTGGTTAGGATTAGACGTGCGCCGTTATAAGGCGAAGGAGTAAGGCTAGGTTAGACTCTTACTCCAAATTTTGTGGTTTGCATAATGAAATTGATTTGATTGATGTGTGAATGGCGTGGGCCTTCACTAGTCCGGGGATAAGGCTAGGCCTCGTCCCGTTTCTAGTATCGTGCCGTTATGCCGCCGAAATTTTCTAAAATATGTTAGAAAAATAAAAATATCATTTTATTTAAAGAATGAACTGAAGAGAAATTCATATGTTGAAATAAAATGTTTTGTCGTTAAAAATATAAATTTTAACGTGAATGTGAATAAATAAAATATTCATTTGCAAACCAGATGGTTTGTTTATGTACACTTATTTGAAGGACATTGATTGGGTCGATAAATTTTACACATCGCCCAACTGCACAAATAAAATCTGTGTTTGATAGTTTGAAACCCTACACGGGTGTTGGGATGATATTTGACGTACACTAATCCCGATTGTTTAGTTGTGTGTCGATCGATTGATTGACAGACTGTTATAAGCGCTGAATATTTATATTTGATGCTTATACAGTGTAGAATGCACTTTGGATGATGGTTGATTATTCATCGTTGTTGATATATGCATGTGTTGTAGAAAATCCATATAATTAACATTATATGGTAATTGATTGGGCCTCATTCCAGTATTTGAAAAAGAAATATTTGAAAAAGAAATATTTGAAATAGAATATTTGAAAATAAAGGAATATATGAAGCCGTGTTGATTAGATTGACGCCATTTTGACGTGAACGATATTTATATCGATTTTAAACGATTTCGAAATGAATTGAATTGAAAACGAATTCAAAGTGAATTGAAAACGAATTCAAAGTGAATTGAAAACGATTTCGAGATGAATTGAATTGAAAACGATTTCGAAATGAATTGAAAACGAATTCAAAGTGAATTGAAAACGATTTCGAAATGAATTGAATTGAAAACGATTTCGAAATGAATTGAATTGAAAACGAATTCAAATTGAATTGAAATTTGAATTGAATAGAAATGAATTTTAAAACGAATCTATAAAGAAGAATTCAATTTTGATTTGAATTGAAAAGGAAGTTGAAAATGTTTTTGAAACGAATTCAAAACTATTTATATAATTCATTTTAAATAGAAATCGACGAAATATATATTATATATATTATATATATATAATATAATGGCCTGAATAGAACGCGCCGCGCCGCGGCAGTTCGCGAATTTCGACCATTTGTTTCAAACGGACATTACGGGAGATCCGACCGTCGGATTCTCCTAAAACCGGAACCGTTGGGTTCGTATCGAAAAGAGCTTTCTAAAGAATATTAGAAATTAGAAATCTAACGGTTGGATTTGGAATTATGTCCAAATCAAATTCGAAAAAGGTCGCTGTAAGTGCAGTTCGATGGCCATTGTTGGAAATCGACTGAACGGGCCTTGATAAAATTATTAAAAATAGTAATAATTTGTGTAAAATCATAAGAAATGATTTAGAAAGAATTGGGATGAAAAACTCCATATTTGAAAAGATAAAAATAGATTTTTATCGAAATGAACTAGTTTTGAACTAGAAATATAATTCTATTTATTTTTAAATAAATAAATTGAATTTGAAAAAGGGTTTTCAAAATAACCAAAATTTCCAATGATTGCATTGGAGTGGAATTGAATCGAAATTGTCTTCGGAATATTTCGATGTTGGAACTCGTGATTATACGGATGTTGATATGGAAATTTGAAAGATATGTCTTTATATCGTTATTTCCAATACGATATCTGTTAGTCGTGGAATTTGATATTGAATATAAGCCGGTATATTTTCTATTCAGAGCCTTGTATTGAATATCAAATGTGATTTGGGTTTGTCGTGAATGGTGTCTTCACTAACACTGTTCTTGAACCCAGTTGAGAAAAGATTAAATCTTTTACTTAGATTTAATGAAGTGTACCAATTAAATGATATTTAATTGGAATTGAATTGGTATTGATTTTTGGGTTTATCGTGAACAGTGTTTTAAATAACACTCGTTCTTTAACCCGATGATTAATGAATGTGATTTTGGGTTTATCGTGAATCGTGTTTTAAATGACACTGATTCTTTAACCCAGATAATGATTAAAACTAAGTGGAGTTTTAATGAATCTTTAATTAGATTGATAAGATCGAAAATGGAGTATCACCAGTTTTACTCCAGGCGATAGTTAAATCTTTAATTAGATTTGAACGTGAAATGGTAATTGAATTTACCGATAACACCGTGGTGTTAGATATGAAGTATAACCAGTTTTACTTCATGGGATGAATAGGTTGGGATTGGGAAAATAAAATAAACGATTACTTCGGTGTGGTTCGCTAATCCCGACTAGTTTGAATTGATATTCAAAGGAGATTAAAGAATAAATTTAAGGAATTTATCTTTGATAAAATTAATGGGAATCTTTCCCTATGAATGTGAAATTTAGAAACTAACTGTCGGTTAGCCAAGCAGAATGGTTTTCTGGATATTGATCTGATGTTGGTTTCGGCCTTCGGGGTTAATATTTGGGAAATTATTCTCTTGATTAATTTACGGTTAGTGACTAATGAATTGGAATGAGGCGTATGTTGTGTTTGTGTAACACTTATTTAAATATACGCGAGTTATTCGGAAAGACCGGGTTTATCCCATTCTGAATAACTGATACGACGATAAGTCGAAGATGAAGACGATGGTCGAAGACCGGAGGTCTTCACGTCGTTTGGGTGATAACTGATGATCTTGATTGGGCTGTACACCCAAGAAGATGGAAACAGTTAGTGATCGTCCAGACGTACTTGGAGATCGATGGATATGCGGGGTACTAGGTGCCTCCGGTTTCGTTCAGACCCAGAACGGACTTGTAAATGGACTGTGTGTCTGACATTGGATTTTAGTCCGTGTGATTGATCTCTATTAAATATATATCTGTTTGGCGGCGGAGAATTTATTCTCTTGCTTAACGCCCTTCTCTGAGACGTACGAGCTCAGGGGTTATATATTGATGGATATCAAACACATGGAGTGAATTGCCTGTGTGGCATGCCTAAGTGGCAAATGATCGAGGCTTCTGTTGAAAAGCAAAGTCTTGTGGTGATGATCAAAGCACGGCCTTTGTAAAGACCCGCAGATTCCCACCCTTTGAATCGACCATAAACCACACAGGTCTGACCCAAAAGCGGAAACCTACGAATACTTTAACTTTGGGCATACAACACATCAGAACAAAAACACAGACTTTTATAACATCAATAATAAATGTTACATCAGAGTACAGAATATACATATCAGAGTACATTGGAAAATAATTACAGCGGAAGAATAAATTACAATAAATGAATACATTGCAGCGGAACAAATCTCGGTGGAAGGCTATCAACACTATGGCCACAGCTTCAATCTTCAATCCAGGATCTTGTTTTATCTATCTGTCAAATAAGCTACTCGACTGCCCGTGTGGAAAGAGGGCACCCGAGTTTGCAAAGTGAACAAACTATAGGTCAGTCGTGGGACTGGTGTGAGAATTCTACTTAACCTATATAATATAATAAGGCTAATCACAGGACCACGCCACTTTCGCGGAACGGGTTTTCTCCTATGGATTGCCAGTGCATGACTAAAGTAAATCGTCAAAATAACGCAATGCTTTTTAGAAAAATGAAACCATTATAAGACCCAAGTCCCATCACACAATGCAACGCAAACCGGAGGATAGGGTTTTACCTTATAATGATCAAAAGATGCTTGATACGATAAACACGGTAGTATATAATAATAGTGTGCAACCAATTTGAAATACATCAAAGTAAATATATCAATCCTAGACGGCATGAGTGCCCCATCCCACTATGTCGCCATATATAGGTATATAATCAAAACCGCGTGATGTCATATTGGAAATTTGGGTTTCCATCTGAGTCAAGGCTAGGAGCGAATTCCTTACCGATTCGAGACACTCTAGCAATGCCCCAGGATTGGTACTCTGTCCAACCCTTGGATCCTGCAGGGCCGGTCCGTCCCCGTGTTGGTACTCTGTCCAACTGGTGCAATGGACTGGATTAGTTATTCCTGAACACACGTTTCCCGATCCTAACGGATCTCTGATTTGGCCACAATACGACCAATATACCTGAGGTACCTCAAATCCAACAACCACATAAGTAAAATGTCAGCCAGTTTAAGCACCGACACCACTTCTAGCTAGAAAGAAACGTGCGCACTCCCTGCGTTCCCTTACTCCGTTTTAGACTCAACCGGGGTGTGAGGCTCGCGAAGTAACGTATTACACAAAGCTATGTCCATACCAGACTATGCTTTGATCATCATACAAGGCTCTGCTTTGCAACAATAAGCTTTTTTCAATTGCAACTTGGCGTGCCACATCAACAACTCATATCATGCGATCGGTAATTATTTAACATACAAAAGGGTGTTAAGCAAGAGAATAAATCCTCCGCCACCATGCATTTATATATTAAATAAAAACCGATTTAATTACATGAAATAAATTTCAATGTCAGGCATGCTATCCATTTATAAGTCCGTTCTGGGTCTGAACGAAACATCGTGTCCGTCGATCTCCAAATGCGTTTGGACGATCATTACCAAATACCTTGCCTTGGAAGGCCAATCCCAATTCAAGATACTAGTCATCATCATCCCAACGATGTGAAAATCTTCGGTCTTCAATCATCGTCTTCGTCTTCGACTCTTGATCGTCGTGTTGATTATTCAGAATGGGTTAAACCCGGTCTTTCTAAATAACTTGCGTAATTTGGGATTAAACAAATGTTGGAAAATCACACATTTCGTCACATCTCAACTCAGAATATTCTTTTAATAAGATATTCGTTTTAGAAGATTCTCATTAATTTTATCAAAGATAAATATTTAAAATAAAATCTATAAATCAATTTCTAAAAATATGGAATTCCACAGAAATCCAATCAATACATAATCGATATAGATTTCTGTATCAGACTAATAGTATAAATGGAATAACGGCAAAGCCTCTTAAACTCCATATATAATATCGGTCTTCTTTTACAGAAGCCCATCTCAATTATTACCAATAGAATTTCCACTTAATTCCTATTTAATATATTAGTTGAAAAACTTGATTTATAGAAAATGTCTTTTTAATTTTATAAAATAGATTTATAAGTTCCAAATAATGATTTCAATGCAAATTGGATTAAAGGATAGATGTCGTTTAAAACATCGTCCACGGTAAACCCACTTCACATCTCAATTTATTACATATCACAAAATATGATTGCAAATGCTAGTAATCTCTTTAAAACATATTTTAAAATAATCATAAAAATATTCTTTAGATAAAAGATTCTAAATGAGAAGTATTCCTTATTTTACAAATCTTTATCTTCTACAAATATTCCTTGTTTTAACATATACTTAATTAAAATTCTATATTTTTTTAAAATATATATACTTTATATAAAAAGGATTTCTAATGTAAAAATAGTCTTATTTAAAAGAACACTTGAATCGAAATGCGACTCAAAACATTTACCATATAATTTGGATTATATGGATTTCACACACATCATATATATGACAATAACAGTACAATTATCAAGTCATCCATTACATCCAAAGTGTAATTTTCCACTGTGTAAGCGTTAAAATTAAATAATAACGCTCATCACAGCCCGTCGATCTAACGATCAACATACAACTAAATATTGGGATTAGTGTATGTAAATCTTCATCCCAACACCCGTGTGGGGTTTCAACCAATCAAGCAAATGATAAACTAATTTGTGCACTTGGGCAATGTGTGAAAATTATCATCCCAATCACATACACAAGTCGGGTAACTTGTCTATGGAAGTGTATTACACAATATATAACACGACGATAAAAATGTCTCTTTTATTTATATTCCTTTTATTGCCTATAAACGGTCAATAAAAATGTGATCTTTATTTCTATACTTTTTATTGTAATTTACATTTTTACTTAACAAAATGTCCTTTTTATTCTAACTTACATTTTGAATGTAATTTTTCTTTTTATTGTTTATTTACATCAAAATGTAAATGTTCCCATTTCATTTTTTTATTATTAACAACAAAAATCTCGTCTTCTATATTTATTCTTTTCAATGAAAGCAATTTTACATAAAATTGTAATTCTTTAATTTTATTCTTCTTATTGTCTCTAGAAAGACAATAAAATGTAACACAAAAATATATTCTTTTTATTGCATCTAAAATGATGATAAAAATGTAACATTAACATTGCTATTTTTATCGCATCAAAAATGCCGATAAAAATGAACCACTAACATTGTCTATTTTTATCGCACCAAAAATGTCGATAAAATGAATCACTAACATTATCTATTTTTATCGCACCAAAAATGTCGATAAAAATGAATCACTAACATTATCTATTTTTATCGCACCAAAAATGTCGATAAAAATGAATCACTAACATTATCTATTTTTATCACACCAAAAATGTCGATAAAAATGACAACATTAACCATTCTATTTTCACCGCATTCAAAATGACGATAAAATATTCAACATTAACAATTCTATTTTTACCGCATTCAAAATGACGATAAAATGTTTAACATTAACAATTCTATGTTTACCGCATTCAAAATGACGATAAAATATTCAACATTAACACTTCTAATTTTACCGCATTCAAAATGACGATAAAATATTCAACATTAACAATTCTATTTTTACCGCATTCAAAATGACGATAAAATATTCAACATTAACAATTCTATTTTTACCGCATTCAAAATGACGATAAAATATTATCATAAGAAATGAAAGCAAAATGTTCTTTTTATTACTAAAAGAAAAAAAAAACAACAAAGATGCTTCTTTTAATGCTAAAAAGAAACATGACATAAAAATGTTCTTTTAATGTTAAAAAGAAGAAGCGACAAAATGACCCTTTTCATGTTAAAAAGAAAAGAGTGACAAAATATGTTTTTTTTTATTCTAAAAGAAAAAGCGACAAAAATTATCTTTTGCAATATCTTAACAAAAGTGTTATCTTATTATCAATGCGAATTTTCAATTTCTTACTACATATAAAAATGTAAACTTTATTTTACAATTATATATCCCATTATAAATTACATATAAAAATGTAATTTTATATTTTATTGCAAATCCCCTTTCTAATTACATATAAAAATGTACTTTTTATTTTACATTGTAAATTGCATATAAAAAGTAGATTCTATCCTTATGTTGTATTTGCATTATAAAATGCAAATGAAAAGGTAAGTTTTATTTTCAATGTTATATTCGTATTATAAAGTGCAAATAAAAATGTAAATTTTATTTTCAAGTTCTATTCTCATTATAGTATGCAAATAATAAAAATAGCTTTATCATCAAGTTATATTCACATCCTGAAATGTTAACAAAAATGTAAGTTTTGTATTCAAGACTCATTTGCATTATAATATGCACATAATAGAATAAGTTTTAGTTTTCAGGTCATATTCACATTACAAAATATAAATAAAAAGGTAAGTTTTATTCTCAAGTGATATTTACATTATGAAATGTAAATAAATAAAATAAAGATAAAAAGTATGTTTCAAGTTCATTTGTGTCTTGAAAACACAAATAAAAATATAAATTTTAATGTAAATCTTTATTTCAATACTTTGTTCGCGTCAAGGGATGCAAAACAAAATATAATTCTCTTTTTATTTAAACATTTTGTTTGCATTGAGAAATGCAAGAAGAATATAATTCTTTTTATTTTAAATGTAAATCTATATTTTTTTATTTTGTTCGCATCAAGAAATGCAAACAAAATACAATCTTTTTATTCCTTCGTACATTTCTGTTTGAGAAATGCAAACAAAACACAATCCTTTTTTTTCAATATTGAATTGGTAGTTCACATCAATTCAAATAAAAGGAAAATTTCCTTTTTTTTTTCTTTCTTTTTTCCTTTCCAATGACAAAAGTATGGATTTTTGTTTCATCTTTATTCAATGACAAAAATATGAATCCTTGTTTCATTTTTTATTCAATGACAAAAATATGAATTCTTGTTCGTTAACTTTTAATGCAACAAAATTAAGAGTTTTTGTTTTCTTTTTATGCAACCAAAAATGAGAACTTTGTTAGTTAACCTTTAAGGCGAACAAAAGAAATATATTTTATTCGTTGTTCATAGTCTATTGTAAACAAAACAAATAAAAATAATATTCTATTTGTCGTTCAAATTTCATTGTAACATCAACAAATAAAAATAAAGTTTTATTTGTCGTTCCATTTCTTTGTTCATTTCAGAAGAATGAAAATGACATTAAAATAAAATAAATTAGAACGTCTAGATCTGAATAACATATGTTTTAAATCTAAATTTAGATTTAATTTTCCAACTGCACCTTAAACTCAATAACATATACAATTTAAAGACGGATTTAAGCATAACATGAACAATAAGCACACCACAAGCAACAATCGATAATTCATACACCCAAAACATTTCAGAACTAAATCATCATCATCATACAATTATTTTCATGTGGGAAAATAAATTAATAATTAATTAAATAATAAAGATTTGAACTCTCATCTCAAATTTTGGCTGAAAATCAACTGTCTCAGAATCAGGTGTGGTCTGCGCCATCGCGAAGAGCTCGGAAAGACGAGTCCAGCGCAATTTACGGTTTGTCAAACGGACCTCGTATGAGAGAGTTATGAATTTTTAAACATCGGATAATTTAAATATTTAAATAATAAAATAATATTAAAAAAAAGAAATCGGGACCTTTCTTCCCCGTCGCACGTACATGCCGCAACCCATGACCGCCGTTGCTCCTTCCGTGCGCACCACCCCACGACACCCCGTTCGCCGATCAGACACCACCGCCGCAACCGCCATGCCGAGAGCAACCTACACCACCAACCCCTTGAAGCTCGGCCTCCCCAATCACCCGCAAATCACTGAAAACCGCAGCGACTTCTCGGCCAAAATTCGCGAAATCCGAGCACCAAAATCCGATCTTAGCCGTATAGATTGAAAGGTCTCTGAATTCTCTTCGATTTGGTAGGTCATACATAAATTTTCGACGAACGGATTGGGAGATATTAGCGTTTGAAGTTGGAGCAATTCTGGCCTTCCATTTTTCTGGGCGGCGGCCGCCATGAACAGTGTTAGGGTTAGGGTTTTCGGATTTTTATATTATTTTAATATTAAATTCCGAATTTCGTGAAATAAAGTGGATTTTTGAACTTTCTCGGATTTGGGCCTGCTTACTGTCGATCTTAACGTTTTAAGGCCTTCTGAACGCGATGGGCTATGTCCCAATGTCAAATTCTGATGTCTACACGTTTTATTTTCGGTTTTAATTGAAAATACAATATTAAATTAATTATTTAATTCCTACCGTACATTTAAATGTGTCGGGGCCACATACGACCTCAGAAAATTCTAAAAAAAATATTTTTAGCTTTCTTATGACGATACGAATCCAACAAAATTATTTTCGTCGAATTCTGAGACTGTTTGAAAAATGGCTATTTTTAAGGCGTTCAAATTTAACTGTAAATAGTCAAAACACATTTTATTTCGCCACGCTCACATATTAATTCGAAAAATTCTGAAAATTGAAACCTAGCAATAATTTGACATTCCGGTTCCAACAAAAGTGGTTTCGTCGAAAACGGAGGTCGTTTGAAAAAAGACTATTTTTAAGGCCAATATATTTAATATTAAAAATATATTTTTAAACAAATAAATCCCAAAACTCAAAATATATAAGTGTTTACTGTTTTTCAATGCAGAAACGTCATTCCGAACTCAATGGAAGTGGTTTCGAGTTCAAATTCCTATATATGTGAAAAATAGCCTTTCGGGCCCTATATATTCTACAGCGACCTTTCTAAAAATTGAATTGGCCATAACTTTTGATTTCCGTTATGAAATTTCGATTTTTCAGATTCGTTAGAAAGATATTTTTAAATAGATTCTAATATTTTTGGTTTCACTAAAATTCGTTAAATTTTGCATCCTGTATGGTCAGTCAAAGTTCAAGTTTGACTTTTCAAACTACTGCGTTATTTCTAACTCTTTTCTTAATTAAAATTAAATCATTCATTCTAACTTCGATTTAAATCAAATTTGTGATCATTATTATTTAAATAAATTATTTTATATTGTCAAAACTCATTAAAATTTTCTAAAATAAAAATTTTAAATTGGTCCTGATTTTGCGGGTTGTTACAATCGCCCCCACTTAAAAACTTTTCGTCCTCGAAAAGGAACGTAGCTAAAAATTGTAAAATTAACTATCTCAATTTTAATTTTATTGGTTGATTATCTTTTCAAAATATACATAACTTTACATTTATAAAAATCATATTTCAAAGAATAGATTATATATATCGAAAATACGTTAATTATAAATTCGTAACTCTTAACTCGTTCTAGGGCATTACTAACCCCATCTATAACGAGTTTACTCATTCTAGGATACTGCTGATCCTATCTCTAATGAGTATTCTTATTGGACATTACTAATCCAATCTCTGATGAGTCTTCCGTTCAGTTCTAACGAGTTGTACCCCAAAGATTTGAGCTAACCTGAGCTCTGATACCAACTGTAAAGACCCGCAGATTCCCACCCTTTGAATCGACCATAAACCACACAGGTCTGACCCAAAAGCGGAAACCTACGAATACTTTAACTTTGGGCATACAACACATCAGAACAAAAACACAGACTTTTATAACATCAATAATAAATGTTACATCAGAGTACAGAATATACATATCAGAGTACATTGGAAAATAATTACAGCGGAAGAATAAATTACAATAAATGAATACATTGCAGCGGAACAAATCTCGGTGGAAGGCTATCAACACTATGGCCACAGCTTCAATCTTCAATCCAGGATCTTGTTTTATCTATCTGTCAAATAAGCTACTCGACTGCCCGTGTGGAAAGAGGGCACCCGAGTTTGCAAAGTGAACAAACTACAGGTCAGTCGTGGGACTGGTGTGAGAATTCTACTTAACCTATATAATATAATAAGGCTAATCACAGGACCACGCCACTTTCGCGGAACGGGTTTTCTCCTATGGATTGCCAGTGCATGACTAAAGTAAATCGTCAAAATAACGCAATGCTTTTTAGAAAAATGAAACCATTATAAGACCCAAGTCCCATCACACAATGCAACGCAAACCGGAGGATAGGGTTTTACCTTATAATGATCAAAAGATGCTTGATACGATAAACACGGTAGTATATAATAATAGTGTGCAACCAATTTGAAATACATCAAAGTAAATATATCAATCCTAGACGGCATGAGTGCCCCATCCCACTATGTCGCCATATATAGGTATACAATCAAAACCGCGTGATGTCGTATTGGAAATTTGGGTTTCCATCTGAGTCAAGGCTAGGAGCGAATTCCTTACCGATTCGAGACACTCTAGCAATGCCCCAGGATTGGTACTCTGTCCAACCCTTGGATCCTGCAGGGCCGGTCCGTCCCCGTGTTGGTACTCTGTCCAACTGGTGCAATGGACTGGATTAGTTATTCCTGAACACACGTTTCCCGATCCTAACGGATCTCTGATTTGGCCACAATACGACCAATATACCTGAGGTACCTCAAATCCAACAACCACATAAGTAAAATGTCAGCCAGTTTAAGCACCGACACCACTTCTAGCTAGAAAGAAACGTGCGCACTCCCTGCGTTCCCTTACTCCGTTTTAGACTCAACCGGGGTGTGAGGCTCGCGAAGTAACGTATTACACAAAGCTATGTCCATACCAGACTATGCTTTGATCATCATACAAGGCTCTGCTTTGCAACAATAAGCTTTGTTCAATTGCAACTTGGCGTGCCACATCAACAACTCATATCATGCGATCGGTAATTATTTAACATACAAAAGGGTGTTAAGCAAGAGAATAAATCCTCCGCCACCATGCATTTATATATTAAATAAAAACCGATTTAATTACATGAAATAAATTTCAATGTCAGGCATGCTATCCATTTATAAGTCCGTTCTGGGTCTGAACGAAACATCGTGTCCGTCGATCTCCAAATGCGTTTGGACGATCATTACCAAATACCTTGCCTTGGAAGGCCAATCCCAATTCAAGATACTAGTCATCATCATCCCAACGATGTGAAAATCTTCGGTCTTCAATCATCGTCTTCGTCTTCGACTCTTGATCGTCGTGTTGATTATTCAGAATGGGTTAAACCCGGTCTTTCTAAATAACTTGCGTAATTTGGGATTAAACAAATATTGGAAAATCACACATTTCGTCACATCTCAACTCAGAATATTCTTTTAATAAGATATTCGTTTTAGAAGATTCTCATTAATTTTATCAAAGATAAATATTTAAAATAAAATCTATAAATCAATTTCTAAAAATATGGAATTCCACAGAAATCCAATCAATACATAATCGATATAGATTTCTGTATCAGACTAATAGTATAAATGGAATAACGGCAAAGCCTCTTAAACTCCATATATAATATCGGTCTTCTTTTACAGAAGCCCATCTCAATTATTACCAATAGAATTTCCACTTAATTCCTATTTAATATATTAGTTGAAAAACTTGATTTATAGAAAATGTCTTTTTAATTCTATAAAATAGATTTATAAGTTCCAAATAATGATTTCAATGCAAATTGGATTAAAGGATAGATGTCGTTTAAAACATCGTCCACGGTAAACCCACTTCACATCTCAATTTATTACATATCACAAAATATGATTGCAAATGCTAGTAATCTCTTTAAAACATATTTTAAAATAATCATAAAAATATTCTTTAGATAAAAGATTCTAAATGAGAAGTATTCCTTATTTTACAAATCTTTATCTTCTACAAATATTCCTTGTTTTAACATATACTTAATTAAAATTCTATATTTTTTTAAAATATATATACTTTATATAAAAAGGATTTCTAATGTAAAAATAGTCTTATTTAAAAGAACACTTGAATCGAAATGCGACTCAAAACATTTACCATATAATTTGGATTATATGGATTTCACACACATCATATATATGACAATAACAGTACAATCATCAAGTCATCCATTACATCCAAAGTGTAATTTTCCACTGTGTAAGCGTTAAAATTAAATAATAACGCTCATCACAGCCCGTCGATCTAACGATCAACATACAACTAAATATTGGGATTAGTGTATGTAAATCTTCATCCCAACACCCGTGTGGGGTTTCAACCAATCAAGCAAATGATAAACTAATTTGTGCACTTGGGCAATGTGTGAAAATTATCATCCCAATCACATACACAAGTCGGGTAACTTGTCTATGGAAGTGTATTACACAATATATAACACGACGATAAAAATGTCTCTTTTATTTATATTCCTTTTATTGCCTATAAACGGTCAATAAAAATGTGATCTTTATTTCTATACTTTTTATTGTAATTTACATTTTTACTTAACAAAATGTCCTTTTTATTCTAACTTACATTTTGAATGTAATTTTTCTTTTTATTGTTTATTTACATCAAAATGTAAATGTTCCCATTTCATTTTTTTATTATTAACAACAAAAATCTCGTCTTCTATATTTATTCTTTTCAATGAAAGCAATTTTACATAAAATTGTAATTCTTTAATTTTATTCTTCTTATTGTCTCTAGAAAGACAATAAAATGTAACACAAAAATATATTCTTTTTATTGCATCTAAAATGATGATAAAAATGTAACATTAACATTGCTATTTTTATCGCATCAAAAATGCCGATAAAAATGAACCACTAACATTGTCTATTTTTATCGCACCAAAAATGTCGATAAAATGAATCACTAACATTATCTATTTTTATCGCACCAAAAATGTCGATAAAAATGAATCACTAACATTATCTATTTTTATCGCACCAAAAATGTCGATAAAAATGAATCACTAACATTATCTATTTTTATCGCACCAAAAATGTCGATAAAAATGACAACATTAACCATTCTATTTTCACCGCATTCAAAATGACGATAAAATATTCAACATTAACAATTCTATTTTTACCGCATTCAAAATGACGATAAAATGTTTAACATTAACAATTCTATGTTTACCGCATTCAAAATGACGATAAAATATTCAACATTAACACTTCTAATTTTACCGCATTCAAAATGACGATAAAATATTCAACATTAACAATTCTATTTTTACCGCATTCAAAATGACGATAAAATATTCAACATTAACAATTCTATTTTTACCGCATTCAAAATGACGATAAAATATTATCATAAGAAATGAAAGCAAAATGTTCTTTTTATTACTAAAAGAAAAAAAAAACAACAAAGATGCTTCTTTTAATGCTAAAAAGAAACATGACATAAAAATGTTCTTTTAATGTTAAAAAGAAGAAGCGACAAAATGACCCTTTTCATGTTAAAAAGAAAAGAGTGACAAAATATGTTTTTTTTTATTCTAAAAGAAAAAGCGACAAAAATTATCTTTTGCAATATCTTAACAAAAGTGTTATCTTATTATCAATGCGAATTTTCAATTTCTTACTACATATAAAAATGTAAACTTTATTTTACAATTATATATCCCATTATAAATTACATATAAAAATGTAATTTTATATTTTATTGCAAATCCCCTTTCTAATTACATATAAAAATGTACTTTTTATTTTACATTGTAAATTGCATATAAAAAGTAGATTCTATCCTTATGTTGTATTTGCATTATAAAATGCAAATGAAAAGGTAAGTTTTATTTTCAATGTTATATTCGTATTATAAAGTGCAAATAAAAATGTAAATTTTATTTTCAAGTTCTATTCTCATTATAGTATGCAAATAATAAAAATAGCTTTATCATCAATTTATATTCACATCCTGAAATGTTAACAAAAATGTAAGTTTTGTATTCAAGACTCATTTGCATTATAATATGCACATAATAGAATAAGTTTTAGTTTTCAGGTCATATTCACATTACAAAATATAAATAAAAAGGTAAGTTTTATTCTCAAGTGATATTTACATTATGAAACGTAAATAAATAAAATAAAGATAAAAAGTATGTTTCAAGTTCATTTGTGTCTTGAAAACACAAATAAAAATATAAATTTTAATGTAAATCTTTATTTCAATACTTTGTTCGCGTCAAGGGATGCAAAACAAAATATAATTCTCTTTTTATTTAAACATTTTGTTTGCATTGAGAAATGCAAGAAGAATATAATTCTTTTTATTTTAAATGTAAATCTATATTTTTTTATTTTGTTCGCATCAAGGAATGCAAACAAAATACAATCTTTTTATTCCTTCGTACATTTCTGTTTGAGAAATGCAAACAAAACACAATCCTTTTTTTTCAATATTGAATTGGTAGTTCACATCAATTCAAATAAAAGGAAAATTTCCTTTTTTTTTTCTTTCTTTTTTCCTTTCCAATGACAAAAGTATGGATTTTTGTTTCATCTTTATTCAATGACAAAAATATGAATCCTTGTTTCATTTTTTATTCAATGACAAAAATATGAATTCTTGTTCGTTAACTTTTAATGCAACAAAATTAAGAGTTTTTGTTTTCTTTTTATGCAACCAAAAATGAGAACTTTGTTAGTTAACCTTTAAGGCGAACAAAAGAAATATATTTTATTCGTTGTTCATAGTCTATTGTAAACAAAACAAATAAAAATAATATTCTATTTGTCGTTCAAATTTCATTGTAACATCAACAAATAAAAATAAAGTTTTATTTGTCGTTCCATTTCTTTGTTCATTTCAGAAGAATGAAAATGACATTAAAATAAAATAAATTAGAACGTCTAGATCTGAATAACATATGTTTTAAATCTAAATTTAGATTTAATTTTCCAACTGCACCTTAAACTCAATAACATATACAATTTAAAGACGGATTTAAGCATAACATGAACAATAAGCACACCACAAGCAACAATCGATAATTCATACACCCAAAACATTTCAGAACTAAATCATCATCATCATACAATTATTTTCATGTGGGAAAATAAATTAATAATTAATTAAATAATAAAGATTTGAACTCTCACCTCAAATTTTGGCTGAAAATCAACTGTCTCAGAATCAGGTGTGGTCTGCGCCATCGCGAAGAGCTCGGAAAGACGAGTCCAGCGCAATTTACGGTTTGTCAAACGGACCTCGTATGAGAGAGTTATGAATTTTTAAACATCGGATAATTTAAATATTTAAATAATAAAATAATATTAAAAAAAAGAAATCGGGACCTTTCTTCCCCGTCGCACGTACATGCCGCAACCCATGACCGCCGTTGCTCCTTCCGTGCGCACCACCCCACGACACCCCGTTCGCCGATCAGACACCACCGCCGCAACCGCCATGCCGAGAGCAACCTACACCACCAACCCCTTGAAGCTCGGCCTCCCCAATCACCCGCAAATCACTGAAAACCGCAGCGACTTCTCGGCCAAAATTCGCGAAATCCGAGCACCAAAATCCGATCTTAGCCGTATAGATTGAAAGGTCTCTGAATTCTCTCCGATTTGGTAGGTCATACATAAATTTTCGACGAACGGATTGGGAGATATTAGCGTTTGAAGTTGGAGCAATTCTGGCCTTCCATTTTTCTGGGCGGCGGCGCCATGAACAGTGTTAGGGTTAGGGTTTTCGGATTTTTATATTATTTTAATATTAAATTCCGAATTTCGTGAAATAAAGTGGATTTTTGAACTTTCTCGGATGTGGGCCTGCTTACTGTCGATCTTAACGTTTTAAGGCCTTCTGAACGCGATGGGCTATGTCCCAATGTCAAATTCTGATGTCTACACGTTTTATTTTCGGTTTTAATTGAAAATACAATATTAAATTTATTATTTAATTCCTACCGTACATTTAAATGTGTCGGGGCCACATACGACCTCAGAAAATTCTAAAAAAAATATTTTTAGCTTTCTTATGACGATACGAATCCAACAAAATTATTTTCGTCGAATTCTGAGACTGTTTGAAAAATGGCTATTTTTAAGGCGTTCAAATTTAACTGTAAATAGTCAAAACACATTTTATTTCGCCACGCTCACATATTAATTCGAAAAATTCTGAAAATTGAAACCTAGCAATAATTTGACATTCCGGTTCCAACAAAAGTGGTTTCGTCGAAAACGGAGGTCGTTTGAAAAAAGACTATTTTTAAGGCCAATATATTTAATATTAAAAATATATTTTTAAACAAATAAATCCCGAAACTCAAAATATATAAGTGTTTACTGTTTTTCAATGCAGAAACGTCATTCCGAACTCAATGGAAGTGGTTTCGAGTTCAAATTCCTATATATGTGAAAAATAGCCTTTCGGGCCCTATATATTCTACACCGACCTTTCTAAAAATTGAATTGGCCATAACTTTTGATTTCCGTTATGAAATTTCGATTTTTCAGATTCGTTAGAAAGATATTTTTAAATAGATTCTAATATTTTTGGTTTCACTAAAATTCGTTAAATTTTGCATCCTGTATGGTCAGTCAAAGTTGAAGTTTGACTTTTCAAACTACTGCGTTATTTCTAACTCTTTTCTTAATTAAAATTAAATCATTCATTCTAACTTCGATTTAAATCAAATTTGTGATCATTATTATTTAAATAAATTATTTTATATTGTCAAAACTCATTAAAATTTTCTAAAATAAAAATTTTAAATTGGTCCTGATTTTGCGGGTTGTTACAGCCTTTGTGGCATAGCTTTGTGTAACGTTTACTTCGCGAGTTTCACACCCGATATGAACCAAAAACGGGAGAGGACCTCAGGGAGGACATGCGTTTCTTTCTAGCTAGAAGTGGCGTCAGTGGTTTTACACGCCCTGACGAGTTTGACTTATGTGGTTGTTGCTGTTGCGAGGCGCCTCGGATCGATCGGTCGTTCTCGAACCGATGGAGTCATTCGTTGGCTCATTTACGCCCCATAGGGCGGAGAGACATATTGTTCAGGCACTATAATCCACTCCGTGTGGACCGGCCCTGTCGCTCCAAGGGGCAGTTGCGGCTGTTCCGGAGACATGGGCTAGATTGTCTCGAAGACGGTAAGGACGATCCCTGGCCTCGGTTCATAGAAGGAAATCCAATTTCCAAATACGTGACATTTGCGGTTTTAGTTGTAATCCTATATATGGCGACATAGTGGGATGGGGCGCTCATGCCGCCTATGATTGATACTTATGATTCGAAGTGTTTTATACACTATGCACTTATAATAGTATCAAATGATTTGTTTTAAACGTATCAAGCATTCTTTGGCTGTTATAAGGGAAAACCCTATCCCCCGGCTTGCGTTGCATTGTGTGATAGGACCTGGGTCTTATAACAGCTTCATTTTTCTTTATTTAGCATTGCGCTGTTTGTTTTATGCACTGGTATTCTTGGGAGGAAACCCGTTCCGTGTTATACGGCGTGGTCCCTTGATTTACCTAATGATTTATAATAAAGATAAATAACTGTTTTAGTTCTCACACCAGTCACATGACTGACCTGGAGTTTATTGTTTTAACCTAAACTCTGGGTGCCCTTATTTTCGACACGGGCAGCTAGTAGTTTTGGTTTTGCAGATTTATATTCACAGGATCCTGGTTTACAGCTGGAATGATATCCGGAAAGCTTTGTATCCGTATATCTCTTCTAGTTGTGTATTGTATTATTTTCCGCTGCTATGTATTTAAATGTAATTTAAATCTCTGATATTTCTGTGTAATATTCATTTATACTCTGTATATTCTTGTAATCTGATGCATTGTTGTGATATACAATGAAATGTTCTTCTGTATGCGTTCTGTTTTGTCATGTTCTCAAACGATAGGGCGTTTCGAACGGCCTGAATCGGTTTAGCGACTGGTTCGGACCGAGCGAAATTCCATGTCGTCACAGTTGGTATCAGAGCTTTGGTTTACAAAGCAGAGAACAAGGCACATTAGAACCATACGAAAGAATTCATCAGATATTGGGTTAGTAATATCCAATTAGAATGACTCGTTAGAGATGGGATCAGCAGTATCCTAGAACGAGTGTGAAGAGTATATTTTTAAAATGAAAACAATTTTTGTTTTGAAAATTTAAATCAATTATTCGTATTTGATTATCTATTTATATTGATTAGGACAGTCCAGTATACAAAGATTTTGCATATACGCCTTGCAAACGTGTATTTGAAATTTTAATATACTGGATAGATATAGAATTACCCTCTAATCGCCCGGAGATGATTTTGATGATGGAGCTCCATCATTAGAATTTATATTCGAGTGACGAACGTGTAATATCTATATATCTCCTATTGACTGGTGTGAGAACCAAAATTAGATAGGGCCTATTGTTGTGATTTGGCATCAAAAATCTGATTTTTGTATATATATCAAATTACGAATTTGAGACTCTAATTCACTAATTGATTGATGTTTGTGTTGTTTGCTTAATTGTTTGGTAATTTTGAACCATTATGCCTAATTTGATCAAATATTGAATTGTATTGAAATTTGGTCGCATTTGCTTGCATATACATATATATCATTGAACAGGTCATAGCAAGGAGGCTAGAGCCAGAGAATAAAATTTGTTTGCCCGACAAATAGGTACATGTTTACTACATAATTTCCTGTTTTGTTTGGGTGATGATGATTTTGTGAGCCTATTGGCTAGCCGCTTGGCTTCTTCTTTTTCTTTTTGAGATCTGAAGGACCGGGGAAGCTATTTGAAATTCCCCGATGCTCCCGGTGCAGGGGAGGTTATGGCGAAATTTTTCGAAAATTTAGGGTGTTAGCCAAATTTTTGAAATTTTGAAAATTCTCAGAAACTAAAGAGTTGGAGAATGGAAGCCTGATCGATCGTAGAGCTGAATAATCAAACCACTTTCGACTTTGTTCCTTTTCGGGGACGAAAAGTTTTAAGTGGGGGAGATTGTAACAACCCGTAAAATGCGAGCCAGTTTGAAATTTTTATTTTGGAAATTTTAGCGAATTTTGAATATTTAAAATGGATTATTTTAAATAATATCGACGTGAAATTTATTTTGAATTGAATTCGACGTATATATTTATATACGTCGTCGTTAGAATATAAATATTTATATATAATTATAAATAGAATTGAAAATGGCGCGGTAGTTCGATAATTCGATTTCAAACTTCAATTGAATGTACCGGGTGCAAAACAATCCGGATTTTAGTGAAACCAAAAACATTAGGATCTAATTGATGAGATCTTTCCAACGAATCCGAATAATCAAAATTTCGTAGCAAGAATCAAAAGATATGTCCAGTTGAAAATTCTGAATAGTCGCTATGGAATTCAGGCCCTTAAAAATGGACATTTTGCAAATGACCTCGGATTTCGACGAAACCGGTTTTGTTGGGTCCGCAGAGTCAAGTAATTGCTAGGTTTCAGTTTTCATAATTTTTCGAATCAATATGTGAGCGTGGCAAAGGAAAACGCGTTTGACCAGTTTCAGTTGATTTTAATCGACTGGAAATTGGCCATTTTTCCAACGGTCTCAGAATTCGACGAAACTAATTTTGTTAGGACCGTATCGTCAATACGAAGCTAGAAAATATTTTTCTGGAATTTTTAAAGTTAGTATGTGACCCCGGTAATTTGAAATGCGCGTTTAAATTCAATATAGTGATTTAAATGCAAATTAAACGGAAACTAATTCAAACAGTCGAATCAACTTGCGGTACATATCCCATTGTGTTCGGAATGGGGGTAAAACGCTATGGACGACAGGCAGTGGGCCTCGTTTAGAGGTCGTATGTAAAAGTCAACTTCTTTGAATTTAAAATAATTAAATAATAAAATATAAAAAAAATAATAATAATAAAAACCCCCTTTTCCTCCTTAACCAGGCCCCCCCTAGAAATCAAATCAGAAAAATGAAAAAAAAAAAAGAATTGAAGCGATCGACGGGAGGGAGGCGCGGCATCGACCACCGCCGCGACCCCCCCCCCCTGCCGCGCCGTCACTAGGGCGTGGCCCCCGCTTCCTCCACCTCCCCTTCTCCTCGCTGAACCCGCGACTCCCGATACCCAAAACCGCCCAGACACCCACCAAGGACGCGCCGCACCCCCCCCAGAGCCGCCGCCGTCCATCGAGACCTCGCCCCTCCCCTCCAACTCCCTCTCCTCCCCCATCGTACCTCTTCCCCTTCGACCGCGTGAACCACCCGACCCCCCTGCCCTAATCTTCAGCCGCAAGTTTCCCCTGTAAGTTTACAGATTTTTCTTCTTTTTTATATATGTTTAAAACTGTTTTTTTTTTATTATTTTAAAACTGATTTTATTTATTTATTTTTAAAACTGAATTTTCTTTATTTTTAAAACTGTTTTTTTTATTTACTTTAAAACTAATTTTTACTTTATGTTGTAAAGTGATAAAAAGGTAATCTTTTATATTGTGGAATTAAAAATATGATTTTTATATTTTTAAAGTATTAAAAATATAATCTTTACAGGATTGAGAACATAAAAATATCATCTTTGTATATGTAACGAAATAAAAATCTGATTTTTATTTTATATACGTTGAAATCAAGTGATGAAATTTAAAAAGGTGAAATCTTTAAATTTAAAAAGGCGAAATCTTTATATAGAAAATAGCGTGATAAAAATATGATTTTTATCTATATAACATAATAATAAAAATTCGATTTTTATATGTTGAACTTTGCAATAAAAATTCGATTTTTATATATTGAATAACGAAGTCAAAATTCGATTTTTACATATGTAGTGAAAGCGGGCAATGAAAGCGATAAGAGATGAGAACAGTGAAGATTTCCTGCATTAGAAGAGTCGAGATGGTTGGATAGCTATTGGTGAGAACTTCTCACCTTTCAATTTAATTTTTCTAGTTATATATATATACTAGGATGCAGACGGTGCTTAGTAGCACCCGACACAATCGTCCACAGACCATGGACTTGTTTGTTTGGTTGTTTTGGTGATTGATTGCGATATTAGTTTGAATGTGGTTTGTGGTGTGAAAAATCGAATCGATAAATTGGTTAGGATTAGACGTGCGCCGTTATAAGGCGAAGGAGTAAGGCTAGGTTAGACTCTTACTCCAAATTTTGTGGTTTGCATAATGAAATTGATTTGATTGATGTGTGAATGGCGTGGGCCTTCACTAGTCCGGGGATAAGGCTAGGCCTCGTCCCGTTTCTAGTATCGTGCCGTTATGCCGCCGAAATTTTCTAAAATATGTTAGAAAAATAAAAATATCATTTTATTTAAAGAATGAACTGAAGAGAAATTCATATGTTGAAATAAAATGTTTTGTCGTTAAAAATATAAATTTTAACGTGAATGTGAATAAATAAAATATTCATTTGCAAACCAGATGGTTTGTTTATGTACACTTATTTGAAGGACATTGATTGGGTCGATAAATTTTACACATCGCCCAACTGCACAAATAAAATCTGTGTTTGATAGTTTGAAACCCTACACGGGTGTTGGGATGATATTTGACGTACACTAATCCCGATTGTTTAGTTGTGTGTCGATGGATTGATTGACAGACTGTTATAAGCGCTGAATATTTATATTTGATGCTTATACAGTGTAGAATGCACTTTGGATGATGGTTGATTATTCATCGTTGTTGATATATGCATGTGTTGTAGAAAATCCATATAATTAACATTATATGGTAATTGATTGGGCCTCATTCCAGTATTTGAAAAAGAAATATTTGAAAAAGAAATATTTGAAATAGAATATTTGAAAATAAAGGAATATATGAAGCCGTGTTGATTAGATTGACGCCATTTTGACGTGAACGATATTTATATCGATTTTAAACGATTTCGAAATGAATTGAATTGAAAACGAATTCAAAGTGAATTGAAAACGAATTCAAAGTGAATTGAAAACGATTTCGAGATGAATTGAATTGAAAACGATTTCGAAATGAATTGAAAACGAATTCAAAGTGAATTGAAAACGATTTCGAAATGAATTGAATTGAAAACGATTTCGAAATGAATTGAATTGAAAACGAATTCAAATTGAATTGAAATTTGAATTGAATAGAAATGAATTTTAAAACGAATCTATAAAGAAGAATTCAATTTTGATTTGAATTGAAAAGGAAGTTGAAAATGTTTTTGAAACGAATTCAAAACTATTTATATAATTCGTTTTAAATAGAAATCGACGAAATATATATTATATATATTATATATATATAATATAATGGCCTGAATAGAACGCGCCGCGCCGCGGCAGTTCGCGAATTTCGACCATTTGTTTCAAACGGACATTACGGGAGATCCGACCGTCGGATTCTCCTAAAACCGGAACCGTTGGGTTCGTATCGAAAAGAGCTTTCTAAAGAATATTAGAAATTAGAAATCTAACGGTTGGATTTGGAATTATGTCCAAATCAAATTCGAAAAAGGTCGCTGTAAGTGCAGTTCGATGGCCATTGTTGGAAATCGACTGAACGGGCCTTGATAAAATTATTAAAAATAGTAATAATTTGTGTAAAATCATAAGAAATGATTTAGAAAGAATTGGGATGAAAAACTCCATATTTGAAAAGATAAAAATAGATTTTTATCGAAATGAACTAGTTTTGAACTAGAAATATAATTCTATTTATTTTTAAATAAATAAATTGAATTTGAAAAAGGGTTTTCAAAATAACCAAAATTTCCAATGATTGCATTGGAGTGGAATTGAATTGAAATTGTCTTCGGAATATTTCGATGTTGGAATTCGCGATTATACGGATGTTGATATGGAAATTTGAAAGATATATCTTTATATCGTTATTTCCAATACGATATCTGTTAGTCGTGGAATTTGATATTGAATATAAGCCGGTATATTTTCTATTCAGAGCCTTGTATTGAATATCAAATGTGATTTGGGTTTGTCGTGAATGGTGTCTTCACTAACACTGTTCTTGAACCCAGTTGAGAAAAGATTAAATCTTTTACTTAGATTTAATGAAGTGTACCAATTAAATGATATTTAATTGGAATTGAATTGGTATTGATTTTTGGGTTTATCGTGAACAGTGTTTTAAATAACACTCGTTCTTTAACCCGATGATTAATGAACGTGATTTTGGGTTTATCGTGAATCGTGTTTTAAATGACACTGATTCTTTAACCCAGATAATGATTAAAACTAAGTGGAGTTTTAATGAATCTTTAATTAGATTGATAAGATCGAAAATGGAGTATCACCAGTTTTACTCCAGGCGATAGTTAAATCTTTAATTAGATTTGAACGTGAAATGGTAATTGAATTTACCGATAACACCGTGGTGTTAGATATGAAGTATAACCAGTTTTACTTCATGGGATGAATAGGTTGGGATTGGGAAAATAAAATAAACGATTACTTCGGTGTGGTTCGCTAATCCCGACTAGTTTGAATTGATATTCAAAGGAGATTAAAGAATAAATTTAAGGAATTTATCTTTGATAAAATTAATGGGAATCTTTCCCTATGAATGTGAAATTTAGAAACTAACTGTCGGTTAGCCAAGCAGAATGGTTTTCTGGATATTGATCTGATGTTGGTTTCGGCCTTCGGGGTTAATATTTGGGAAATTATTCTCTTGATTAATTTACGGTTAGTGACTAATGAATTGGAATGAGGCGTATGTTGTGTTTGTGTAACACTTATTTAAATATACGCGAGTTATTCGGAAAGACCGGGTTTATCCCATTCTGAATAACTGATACGACGATAAGTCGAAGATGAAGACGATGGTCGAAGACCGGAGGTCTTCACGTCGTTTGGGTGATAACTGATGATCTTGATTGGGCTGTACACCCAAGAAGATGGAAAGAGTTAGTGATCGTCCAGACGTACTTGGAGATCGATGGATATGCGGGGTACTAGGTGCCTCCGGTTTCGTTCAGACCCAGAACGGACTTGTAAATGGACTGTGTGTCTGACATTGGATTTTAGTCCGTGTGATTGATCTCTATTAAATATATATCTGTTTGGCGGCGGAGAATTTATTCTCTTGCTTAACGCCCTTCTCTGAGACGTACGAGCTCAGGGGTTATATATTGATGGATATCAAACGCATGGAGTGAATTGCCTGTGTGGCATGCCTAAGTGGCAAATGATCGAGGCTTCTGTTGAAAAGCAAAGTCTTGTGGTGATGATCAAAGCACGGCCTTTGTGGCGTAGCTTTGTGTAACGTTTACTTCGTGAGTTTCACACCCGGTATGAACCAAAAACGGGAGAGGACCTCAGGGAGGACATGCGTTTCTTTCTAGCTAGAAGTGGCGTCAGTGGTTTTACACGCCCTGACGAGTTTGACTTATGTGGTTGTTGCTGTTGCGAGGCGCCTCGGATCGATCGGTCGTTCTCGAACCGATGGAGTCATTCGTTGGCTCATTTACGCCCCATAGGGCGGAGAGACGTATTGTTCAGGCACTATAATCCACTCCGTGTGGACCGGCCCTGTCGCTCCAAGGGGCAGTTGCGGCTGTTCCGGAGACATGGGCTAGATTGTCTCGAAGACGGTAAGGACGATCCCTGGCCTCGGTTCATAGAAGGAAATCCAATTTCCAAATACGTGACATTTGCGGTTTTAGTTGTAATCCTATATATCGCGACATAGTGGGATGGGGCGCTCATGCCGCCTATGATTGATACTTATGATTCGAAGTGTTTTATACACTATGCACTTATAATAGTATCAAATGATTTGTTTTAAACGTATCAAGCATTCTTTGGCTGTTATAAGGGAAAACCCTATCCCCCGGCTTGCGTTGCATTGTGTGATAGGACCTGGATCTTATAACAGCTTCATTTTTCTTTATTTAGCATTGCGCTGTTTGTTTTATGCACTGGTATTCTTGGGAGGAAACCCGTTCCGTGTTATACGGCGTGGTCCCTTGATTTACCTAATGATTTATAATAAAGATAAATAACTGTTTTAGTTCTCACACCAGTCACATGACTGACCTGGAGTTTATTGTTTTAACCTAAACTCTGGGTGCCCTTATTTTCGACACGGGCAGCTAGTAGTTTTGGTTTTGCAGATTTATATTCACAGGATCCTGGTTTACAGCTGGAATGATATCCGGAAAGCTTTGTATCCGTATATCTCTTCTAGTTGTGTATTGTATTATTTTCCGCTGCTATGTATTTAAATGTAATTTAAATCTCTGATATTTCTGTGTAATATTCATTTATACTCTGTATATTCTTGTAATCTGATGCATTGTTGTGATATACAATGAAATGTTCTTCTGTATGCGTTCTGTTTTGTCATGTTCTCAAACGATAGGGCGTTTCGAACGGCCTGAATCGGTTTAGCGACTGGTTCGGACCGAGCGAAATTCCATGTCGTCACAACGTCACCCTCCTTCTCATCTACAAATTTCTTTTAGGAACCTAACACTTGAAAATCACTCCACTGCCACGAATTGTTCCAAAAACAAAATTGTGATTCATCGTTGTCTTCACGATTTCTGACCACCACATTTGATGAAACCCCACTAAATTTTAGAGGTAGGCAGCCCTCACTTAGATCTTTAACTTTCATGTTGGAGGTTTTGATCGATACTCAATAGAATTAAGGATATAAATTATTTTATGTATAAGGACCTTTATGCAAAATTGAACAGTGGTGACCGGTTTAGGGTTGGGTGGCTGAAATGTTAGGGTGTATGTATAGTGGGAAATAATATTATTTTAACTTGAAGTGACCAGCGACAATAATTAATGATTTTTATTTCATATGCGTCGCCATTTTCGAACAATGTTTATTCGTTCCTGTGGTCACATACGCACTCTGTTCATAGTGAAAATCGATGTATAGCTAAAGTTTGACGTTATGATCCTAATGACACTTGTTTCATTGAATTCTGAGCCTGTTTGCTCAAATGACGCTCTTTCGAGTCAAAATGATCGATTTATTTACATTTAATTTTACAACGCTCACAAAATAACTCTGATTGACGTGAAACTTGAAATCTAGCAATAATTCGTCATTATGGAGTTAATAAATTTTATTTCATTGAAACCGGAGGTCGTTTGAATAAAGTCCCTTTTTTAGGGTCCAAATTAAATTAGAATAAATTAATTTTAAAATACCTTAATATAATAATAATAATAATAATAAAATATTACCATCGGACATATTTGAGCAGAATTTCGTATAGTTTCATAATAAAATACTTCGGCTTGAATTCAAGTCATATTAGTATTGAAAATATTTAAAAATCCTTTTATTTATATAATAAATCGTTATAGTTTATAAACGAAAACCATAGTGACCTTTTGAAAATTTGATTTGGATATAAATAAAAATCTACAATATAAAAATTCGATTTTTCTCTCCCATTAGAAAATTATAATCCATTAGATTCAGACGTTTCTTGTTTCAAAGAATTTCAACTTATATTTGCTCTTGTACATCCATTTAAAGTTCAAAACGTAATATTACGAACTACTGTGCCACGGCGGTTTGTTTTACAATTAAATTATAAACTATACGTTCAAATGTCGTTTAATAAACGAATACATTAATATAATTCGATATAAACATAATAAATCCCTTTTATATTAACAAATCATACAATATTGCAAATTTAGCTATTTCCGACTATTTCGAAATTAAATTAATATTTTATTATTTAAACTGAATAAATATGCAGAATTATTAACTTTGAGTCATTAAAATTATAAATCGACATTTAAAACTATTTTTAAATATTAAATTAGACGATTAAAAATCTAGGTCGTTTCAAATTTGGTGTTTGCAATAAATGAGCATGAGCATAACCAAAGTACGATAAAATTCTCGTAGCGGAAACGAAATAGGATAAATTGGTATCAACTTAAGTAACTACCTTATAAAAGTGAGTCACCATGTCAATACCGAGCATGAGAGAGAAAGAGAACCGAAAACTAAACTTAGACACCTATGAGAACCCGATCTTTTATAGAAAACTTGGGAGATTGTAATGAGGAGGGGGTCAGAACAACAATTTGTAGTGAATAAAAAGAGTACAACACAAATTACAATTCACAAATATATCCCATTTGGTTCAACCCAAGATATATGCCTACCAGGGCTAGTGATTCTAACCTAATCTTGTAAACATTTACGCATGACTCTAACTACCCTTCCCAGGGTAGTGTTTCCAATGATATCGATACCGAGATAGAACTTTTACGCATACATTTATGGATCCTTTATACCATCATTTAACTGATTATTAAACCGGGAAGTGAAATCCTAACTACAGAGTTTATTTACTCATGTGTGTATACTTAGCCATTTAATGCCTCACTATCGAATAATAGATTGGGTAGATTCTCTAGATCACTTAAGACCCTAGGTGGACCTATTGGTCATTTTATCTCTTGATGATTTACTTGATGTTATTATAACTAGAGGACACTAGCTACAGGACCTACTAGTTAAGGATTCTGTCATTCACGTATGTAAACTAATGCCCACATAAGGCGAGAGATAGTAAGAAGCCTCTTAAGACCACTCAGTGGAGAGCCGTAACTATGTCCTTAGTGGATAATCTCTTAGACGCTTAATACTTCCCAAAGGATATGTAGCCTTATGGAATGACTATACCAGACATTTTTAACTCTAGGTTTAGATATGATCCGTACACCATTTAAGATCGCTAATTAGAGGACCTATTCCTAGGTGGACTTCTCGACCCTAGTCACTTAAGACCCAAGGAAGCAGACTATTAGCAAAGATTATCAAGCTCGTACCCGATTAGCCTTTAATGCTTCTATTTATGGGAGGTGCGTTACATGATCGCTTAATACCTTTTTATAGGTGGATCGAACCACTTAAGACCTTAATCTCAGAGCAGCACACCTTATTGAGTTATTCCTATTTGGTTTCTCTTAATGAAATACCATACATATACCAACTAATTATCGCCACGGGTTCCTATTGTTAATGATATCTCACATCAGTTGGACATATGTTCGACTGCTGGAAAGTGCAGAAATCTGTCAAATAAGGTAACTTACCTTGCATCATTAACCTACAAAGTCCACTTCTAACTTTAGTTATAAGTATTAGATTAATTGGCATAAATAAGGAAAGTTATATCCTTTTAGCCTAGGATATTTATTTAATTATTTTCCTTACTGGACTTAGTATTTAAAACGGCAATCAATACCCATCTATCCCCTTTTATTTCATTTGTTTCTATATCATAGGGTTATTACCATTTATGACCATAACAGTCATATTTTCCTAAGGCATTAATTATCCTTAATTATCAGTCCTAAAATATCTATTTCCTGTAACGACCCGGATTTTTCGAACAGTTATTTTAAATATTTAGTATCGTTTAAATATTGAATTAACAATATAAAAGAATTTTTATAGTGAATTATCGATCAAATAATCGAAATACGAGAACAAAATATAATTGAAATCGAAGTTAAAAACAGAATCAAAACAATTCAAATGATCAGTGTCAGTTCTGTTTGAATATGAACGATAAAAATAATAATTTATTATCGGTGAATTTAATGGTTTGAGATCGATTTATGTTTTAAATCGAATTTAATTTAAAACGTTAATTTAATTTGTTATCCCTTCTATACAGTCGAATTAAAATTCAAAAACTGTTTCGTTGACTTCAGAATAGTAAATAACGTTGGGAACATCAGTCGTATAGGTAAAACAATGGTTCGAGAACCATGAGATATTTTAAGTTATAAAATTTAAAAGGGGTCAGTTCAAAATCAATTTCTTTTATCATCAGCTGGCCTACCTTTATAGCGCCACCCTAAAACTGAAAACACTCGGATACTACTTCCCTCGAGCCAACAAATTTGTCGTTGATCTTCAACATCAAGGAAACCAAAATTAATGGTGATGTACGTATGTTCCTTCGTTCTTCCCTATATAAACAGTTCGAAGCCTTCGTATTCTTCCCATTCTCAAACTAATCCATTTCATTCCTTTCGCTCCTTTTATTCTGTCATCCGTGAAATCGAATCCTTCAATAAAAAAAAACGAAACTTGTTCGATTCCTCAAAACCGAAAACCACTATCGCGACTTCAAGGCTCAGCTCGAATTGGAGATTGAGGCGCTCGACATCAGCAGAGTTAGGGTTCGGCAAGTACGAATGGGGGTCGCGATTGTCTCGAAATGCGGAGGAGGTCGGCTGGGTTCATGACGACGCTGGTTGAATTCGCGATGGCCAAATGTCGCGGTTTCATTTGAGGAAGGGTGCAATGGTTTCTGAGTCTCGAATTGTCGATTTGGGGATTCCGATCTTTAAGGCAACATATGTGGAGAGAGTGCGTCGAGCTGGGTTTCTGCCAGTTGATGGAGTGGACGGGGAAGAAGGGAGCTTGACGTGGTTCAGTGGTGGTGTTAAAGTCCAACACAGTTCGCAATTTCTGGAGATGGAGTTGAAATTCTGGTGCGATGTAAGGATGGGTGATGGGGAGGGAGTCGCTACAGATTTTTTTTGTGAGGAAGGAATCAAGAGGATAAAAAGGTGAATAATATATTTAGTTCTTAATTAAATTAGCTAGTAACATTTTTAATTCATTTAAAATTTATAAACTGTAGTACAAGGATTTAAGTTTAGTTAAAGTAAGAAAATTATTTATTTAATTTAAGTAATTAGTGATGATTTAGGGTATGAGTTTATTTCAAGAGGAAAATTTACTTAGGTATTTTTATTTGTGTGAAAACAAATTTAAATTAAATAATGTATGGAAATTAGTTTATATAATTGGAAATCTAATTTTTTGTAAAAAAAAGTGGAAAAGGTAATTAAAGTCGTTGTTTATTTATTTAGGTAAGCATTGAAAATAAATATGGTTAAGTGTTTGAAAATACATAGAATAAATTAATCTATAGGATAGGTTAGTTTAAATTAAAAATCATTTAACCGTTGAATTAAATTAATGGTAGGTACTAAATTAATTTATTCAAGAAGACGAAAAGGCGAGACGATGGAGAATGTTAAATAAGTATTCGACAAAGGAAAATCACGGTGAGTAAATCTCACTCACCTTTTATTTATAATTATTTTTATTCATTAAAAATAATTGTTGTTGCTTGTTTGGATTTTTTTGCTTGTTTTATATATATTAGTTATTTAGGCTATTATATATATATTGGGTTGATTGATTGGTTGGATTCCCGCAGTCTCATTAGCGGATGCCCGCAGTTTCATAGCGGATGATTACCCTATACGCCCCACGCTATGATTAGTGGATTACCTTCTATACCACGATATTCTGCCACGAAGCAGAATGGGTATTATTTATGTGCTAACATCTGTGGATGCAGGAAAATAGGTTGGAGGAATCCAACTGGATTCCTCAAAAAAATATTATCTGTTTGTTTATTTGTTTGCATATATATTGTTATATATGATGTGTTAGAAAAATAAATAATTGGTTGCTTTGTGTGTTTAAATATCACTGGGCTTAATTAATGGTATCTAAAAATATCATGAAAAAGGATATTTGAGAATTAGAAAGGAAATTCTATTTTTCTAAAATAGAATTGAAATTTAGAATTTGAATAAAGAAGATTCAAAGAGGAATTCAAAGGGATTTGAATAAAAGAATTTGAAATAGAATTTTGAATATAGAAATTCAAATGGAAACTTAATAAAGGAATTTGAATATAGAGAATTCAAACAGAATTGAATATAGAATTTGAATCGAGAATTCAAACAGAATTTGAAATAGAATTTTGAATATAGAAATTCATAAAGGAATGTGAATAAAGGAATGTGAATAAAGGAATGTGAATAGAGGAATAAAGGAATTTGAATAATTGAATTTGAAATATTGAATTTCAAAGAAGAATTGAATTGAATTTGAAATATTAAATTTCAAAGAAGAATTGAATTGAATTTGAAATATTGAATTTCAAAGAAGAATTGAATTGAATTTGAAATATTGAATTTCAAAGAAGAATTGAATTGAATTTGAAATGTTGAATTTCAAAGAAGAATTGAATTGAATTTGAAATATAGAATTTCAAAGAAGAATTGAAATAGAAATTGAAGAATAGAATTCAAATGGAATTTCAAGTATAGAAATTGAAAAATAGAATTCAAATGAAATTTCAAGTATTGAATTTGAATATGAAATTGAAATAGAAATTCAAGTATTGAATTTGAATACGGAATTGAAATAGAAATTCAAGTATTGAATTTGAATATAAAATAGAAAAGGAAATTCAACTATGGAATTTGAATATAGGAATTTAAATGGGAGTTGAATAAAGGAAATTTAAATATAGAATTTGAATAATAGAAAAGGAAATAGAATTTGAACATAGAATTCAAATAGAAAAGGAATTGGAATTTGAATATAGAATTCAAATAAAAGCGAGATTGTAATTTGAATCAAGAAACTCAAATAGAGTTAAAATGGAGTTGGATTCATTTTAACGAAGTTTAAAAGTTTATATATATAAATATATAATTAAAACGAACTCGCCGCAGCGCTGCAGTTCGTAAATTGGCGATTCGAACTTCAATTGAATATACAGAACTCGATTGAAGTCGGAATTCTTTGAAACAAGAATCGTCAGGACCGGTTGAATAATAGTTTTCTAATGGAAGAGAAAAATCTGGATTTCGTCGAATAGATTTTGAGTTATGTCGAAATCAAAATTTTAAAAGTGCAGCGCTAGAAACCATTAAAACCATAATGGATTTTATATAATAAATATAGGGATTTTTAAGCAAATAAAAATCCGAATTTCCATTTTAAAACCTGGTCTTGAGTTAGAACATAAAGGTGAACTCAAGTGAAGTAAGAAAGATGAATTTTGAAACAATAATCATATTTTTGATTATTGAATAGAATTAACTAAGTCAAAGAAGAATTAGTTAATCGAGTGGTGAATTGAAGTCGAACTTTGAAAATTGAATTTTTGAATTGTAAACATATATTTGAAATCGAATATAGAACTTAAATTAAAATTTGAATTCAATTAGTTGATAAGTAAGTTGAAATATATTTGAAACATGTTATATTCATATATACAAGCGAAATGGGCAAAGAGTTAGTTAAAGAGTTACTTTAACGAATAGAGTCAAAACGAGTGTATGAAGTTGAAATGAATTGTACAGGTATAGATATACCGGAGACAGTTATGGGATAAAGTGATGAAGGTATAAAATTAGTGTGCTCGACAATAAGGTACATGTTTAATTCATATGTGAGATTTTATGCGCCGTATCGGCAAGCCGCTTGGCTTTTTCTTTTTCTTTTTGAGATGAGAAGTTACCGGGAAGCTATTTGAAATTTCCCGATGCTCCCGATACAGGGGAGGTTATGGCGAAATTTTCCGGAAATTTAAGGAGTTAGAATATTTTTAAGATATTTTGATAGTTAGAAATCATTGTATCGACGTATAGAATTCGATAGGTAAGTGAATATAAAAATCGAATATTGTGAACAAAAAGGGAAATCTATAAATTAGAAATAGAAAACGAACTTTATACATGTTTTAAAAATGAACAATTGGATTGTATAGTGTGTTTATTCGAGGTAAGTGGTTTTGCCGTTTTGAAGTTGAGGATGTTTTCAGTCAAGGTCTGAGAGGTAATTTTACCCCAACTTGATTGATTTCATTTTTAATTGATAAATAGCAGGATCCAATCTCGGAAGTGAAGTGTTGAATGAGAGATAGTTGAATAAAATATTTTGGGTTTTTGTAACGATGTTTTACACAGCATTAGTTTTAACTCAAGTGATGAAATGTTGGGAATATAAAAGTAAATATTTCCTGAGTATAATTAAAATAGTCGGGATAGAGATAAGTGATTGGAATTGTTTCCAATTGCAAATAGAGATATTTTCTAATATATAGAAAATAAAAGAAGTTGATATTTGGAAACGTTTTCCAAATGGCATAAGAAACCTAGATGATTATTGAAAGTATTTGGTTAACAAATATTGATAGGGAAATGGAGAAGATATTTAATTAATGAAATCTTAATTAAAGAGCCCAGTGATTTGTTTGATATGTTTGGATGAACACTTGTTTTTATTCGATAGTTAAATCACAGACTATCGAAGTTTTGACCATCGTTGTCAATATGGAGAGACCGGTTGGATTATTATCCGAAGAACCACTCTGTATCGGCATAAGCGTTGCGAACCAAGTATGCTGAATATATTGAAGACGGAGTAAAGTGCAAGGACTCTTTCTATTAAATAGAAATAGTGCCTTCGGTTTCGTTCAGTCCCAGAACGAACGTAAATGGACGAATGTCTGACAAAGTATTTCCATGATCAAATGGGTTGGTCTGTATAAATATGTATGGTTGCAACGGATTTATTCCCTTAGCATAACATCCAGAATATTTGTGCAAACTCAACTAGTGATTAACGGATCTGACAATGTGGCATTCAAAGTGATTGTGCTATCAATGAATGGTAAGTATTCGTAGCCTCAGGCCTCAACGACCGGGAAATGACAAAAATCGGGCAGGCAGCATGGCTATGTGGGTCGCACCCATTAGGATGTATAATCACCTATCTAGAGGTTCATTTAATTTCTTATTCTATTCGATGCTGTCCCAGTCGGGAGGCGGTTGCTGATCCCAACCGTTGGTGATATACATTCGATACACTCAAGCGAAATGAGTGGTCGGTCATGTGTGGGCCGGGTTACAAGATGTTCTTGTTGAACCCAGTGTATTCCTCTCTAGAGATACACAGTCGGAAGGTGGTTCCATACCTTGTCATGTTGGAAATCCAATCTCCAATAAGCGCCATGCGGGTTTTGATTTTATAATATTTATGTGGAGCGTGAGATGCAAGCGTTCTGCTATTTGGTTATTTATTTGATGTAGACATTATTATAATATCACTGGATTTTCGTATCAAAGTGTTTTGGGTTATAGTAAGGTAAAAACCGTCCATGTTTATGTGTGGGCTGGTCTTACTATTATCTTTTCTTTTGAAAAGGGTTTTGAAAGTTAAACAAGTGGTTGGAGTTTACTCACACCAGTCCCATGACTGACCCAGAGTTTATTTTGTTTGCTTCCCTAAACTCTTGGGTGCCCAAATTTGTACGGGCAGTCAAGTAGTCGGGATTTTTTTCAGATTCATTTGGAGGAGCTGGAAGCAGGAGGCTTCACCAGTTAGCTATAGACTATCATATATTCCGCTGTGAACCATGTTTGAAACTGGAAACAGGTGTTTATGACTGTTCCAGGAATAACTGTTGTGCTCTGATGATGGTATGTATATAAAGTTACTGATTTGTATTTCAAAAATTATGTTATATAACATATTTTATTCGTTCCGCTGTGAGACTTGTCTTCTTTGTTTTTTCTTCTATTCTAATATTTCTTTCTTTCTATTTCTCATCCTCTAACTTCTTTCTAATAATGATTCGTATTTCTGTGCAATTGGGTTGGACGTGTAGTGTTATTAGTCAACTCAGATAGCACGGATTTGCGGGCCTTTACATTTCCTGTACCCCAATAGACACTGCTACTTTATTAATATATACCCTGTTGTATATATGCACCAGACCCCTCTCATTAAGCTGGCCACTTATGGACGCTGGATTTGTCGGGCGGTTCCAGACAGACTTCTACCACAATTTGAGCTTAACTTTGTGTCTTATTACGACTATGATTTAAATTTCCTAACTGGGGTTTGCAACATTAATCCTAGCAAATTTAGAAATTGTAAATATTAGGCTTAGCTACCTAATTAAATATGTTTTCCCAATCAATGAAGGTTACAGTAGTTATTTATTTATTTATAGCTCTATTTATAGTAATTAGTTACACTAATCGGTACAACGGTCACCACAAATATATTCATTTAATATGGATTACATTTACACATATAATTCCATAAAATGAAAATCATTAAAATATTCATTATAATATATATTTCCTTGTTTACATATATTTGGAAGGACAATGTGTGTGTCTATATATATACACACGCGGTTAACATAGCTATTTTCCATTTATTTTCATTATGATTATTATTAAGCTTAATGTTTTGGTACAACTAATAACCAAACATTCCTTTTTGCATTCAATTCCGAAATAAGGTTCTAGATCTTGCAAAAAGACTATCAACTATAATTACTGTAAATTATGCATGAATATTGGAATAAACACATATCAAACCACAAGAAATATATATTATGTATATTTTGGAATGGTTGATGTAAGCTACACACAAATATACATATTTATATTTTTATGTGAATTTACAAAACTTTTCCCTTTTCAATATTTGACATATTTCTTATTGGTTTCAAATAATATCTTTTTATTTAAAAAGAACAAAAAGGCACAATTTAGAATAACTGAGTTAAACCCCGACAAAATTGAGCACAAACAAGTTTATTTCCTTTTTTCAGTATCACATAAATTTGCATTTAACATTAAAACTACAGATTTGGAATAAAACTACATAGTAACAGTGTTTTATGGGACCGATTTCCAGATTAACATTTAAAATAGCCACAATGTATGTTAAACCCAATTGTAAGCAGTAATATAATCAATCAAGTAAACCTACAAATTTTAATATCATTCAAACCACAAATTTATACTTTTATATTTTTGACAACATTCATAAACATATCTGATAGGTATCATTTTATATTTTACAATATTATATACAGATTTAATGAATGTTAAGCATAGATTTATGATCTAATACAAATGAGATAATAAGTTATCGTAACTTTGTATATAAACTTCCCACTCACCTGAAAGCATCCAAATCTGAAATCTTAATAATCTTTTAGGCCTACAGTTCCCAAATTCTTACAGATCTTCAGTTTTTTTGAAAAGGGGATACTTTCAGATTTGTAGATTTGCAAGAAAATAGGAAAAGAGGGGAGAATCTGATGAAGAAGAGCTTAGACGTCAATTTATGCCCTTTTCCACTTGAATCTGATTAACCCTTTTAAATTTATATGTTTATGTTTGATTGATTGTATATGAATCTGTTTTTGATTTAGAATTTACTCGAAGAGAAAGGGAAATGGCAGAGCCTTGCTACTGCCTACAGATTTGAGTGGATAAGAATGAGGCCTTACCCCTTTATTTGTAGGAGTGGAAATGTCCATGAACTGTTGACTAAATTAAATAAACATCCGTCCGTTTATATAATAATATATATAAAACTAAACCCTTTTTAACCTAGCAATCATTGGATTGTCTAGGCTAGAATTAGTTGACCGCCCCTACTAGGTATCTATCTCCCTTCAGCCGGTTGTCCCAGTGAAGGCAGGTTACGAAAAGAAATATATATTATATTTATTATGTTTTATTATTTCCGTCCGTTTTTGGTATTTCGCCCATAATTTTTTCATACGGACTCTGTTCGCGAAAATATAAACATGAAAGTTGACCAGAATTCAAGACGAACACAAAGGTGAAAGTTTCGTGATCAAGACATAGCAGTGCCTTACATGCATCTGCTAATGCAATCAATTTTGACAACATTGTTGAGTTAGATATACAGTTCTGCTTCTTCAAGCCCAAGTCATGGCAGCGCCTCCCAATGTAAATAACTATCCAGTCATAGACTTGGATTTGGATTCTCATTGTTCTAGGTTATATTACTATACCCTTCTATTACAGCAGGATATCCTTTATAAGATAAACCATAGTTGATGGTTCCTTTCAAATAGGCTAAAACTCTGGAGACAACTTTCCAATGTTCAAAACTTGATTACTCGTAAACCGACACAATATACTTAAAGCATGTGCCATGTTCCATCTAGTGCAATGTATAGCATACATAAGACTCCCAATAACGCTAGAATACTCAAGTTGAGAAATGGTACGTCCAGTGTTCTTATCTAATTTAATACGTGGATCTAAAGGAGTTGATGCTGGTTTGTCATTATAATGATCATATTTCTTTAGGAACTTCTCAATGTAATGAGATCGAATTAGTAATAGCTCCTCCTCTTTCCTAAAGATCTTAATTCCCAAAATTACATTAGATTTTCCTAGATCTTTCATATCAAATTTAGAAGATAGAAACTTCTTAGTTTCATTCACATAAGATATATTGGAACCAAATATCACCATGTCATCAATGTGTAATATTATAACATAACCGTTGTTATCTGATTTGCTATAATACATTTATCTGCATCATTTACAATGAATCCAAACAACAGTGTAACTCTATCAAATTTCTCATTCAATTGCATGGGAGCTTGCTTTAGGACATAAAGAGATTTTATTAATTTGCAAACTTTCTTTTTTTGGTGTGGGGTTATGAAACCTTGAGGTTGTTCTATATACATCTCTTCTTCTAAATCTTCATTTAGAAAAGCTGCATTTACATCCATTTGATGTATGACCAAATTATGAATTGATGGAAGTGCTATTAAATAGTGTATCGAAGATATGCGAGCAACTGAAGCATATGTGTTGAAATAATCTACTCCTTGTCTTTGCTTATATCCCTTATCAACTAATTTGGCTTTAAACTTATCAATGGATCCATTGAATTCAAATTTTTCTCGAATATCCATTTACATCCTATAGGTTTAGCACCAGGAGGTAAATCAGTTAAAACTCATGTTTGGTTTAACATTATGGAATTCAATTCATCATTAATAGCTTCTTTACAGAAATTAGAATCTCTGGAACTCATAGCCTTAGAATATGTTTCGGGATCATCATCGACGTTCATTAAATATCTTGTCACATTAAAGACTTTGTCCTTACTGCCTTCTACAAGTACGTTATGAAGTCGGGACCATAGTCCTTTTCGAATCTCGCTCTTTTTCTTCTCCTATGTTCAGTACTATTATCTGGTATAGACATGTTGTTGAGAAGGAGCATATTCATTGTCATTGATATCATTAGTTGTATTAGGTTGTGGACTAGACGATATCAGTGGAACCTTAACAGTTTGTTTTACAAAGAATTCTATAACTATAGACTCTATAATTTCTAAGGTGCCAAGAATAAGGAACCTATAAGTTGCACTATTAAGAGAATGTATTATGAAAACACACTTAAAGGCCCTATTACCTAACTTTGCTCGTTTAGGGTGTGGTTTTCAAACATATGCTAAGCACCATAATTCATAAGGGAAAAATATTATTCTTTTTAAGTGGTACTCTATTTAAAATGAAACATGCAAATAACAAAGCATCACCCCAAATATTATAAGGTAATTTTTAACTTATGAGAATGGCATTAATCATTTCTACTAAAGTTCTATTTTTCCTCTCAGCAGCACCATTTTGTTTTGGTGTACATGGGGGTGATACATTGGTGAATTATACCATGTTTTTTACAAAACAAGATAAATTCATTTGAAAAATATTCACCACCACGATCTGAATGTAACACTTTAAATTTAACTGCTAATTTTATTTTGACCTCTGCTTTGTAAACTTTGAATTCATCAAAAACCTCATCTTTAGATTTCATTAGATATACATATGCATATCTAGTATAGTCACTAACCAATGTTATATAGTATTGGTTACCACCATATGTGATATGACTTTTTAAGTCACCCATGCCACTATATACTAAATCAAGCAAACTAGTTTTCCTTTCTATATATTTAAAGTATTTCTGGTGTATTTTTGCCTGAACTCATACTTCACATTTAGAGATTATATCAAAATCATAATTAGAAATTATTCCTTATTTATGCATATTTTTAAGAGACTTATAATTAACATGTCCTTATCTAACATGCCATAAACTAACAGAATCAACAATATAAACTGAAGACTTAATTATTAGATTCAACTTAACCATGTCGTTACAAGAACATCCCTATCAAATATATTTGTTATTCTTCGACAACACTAACTTATCAGACTCATACACTCTCTTGAATGCTCCTTTGTTAAGAAGGTATCCAAAAATCAAATTAGTACACATATCGGGTACATAAAATACATTGACTAATGTGAGAAATTTCCCAAAGGTGAATGTAAATTTTATAGTGCCTTTTACTAGAACCTTGCTTGCAACTTTGTTTGCACCATAACTTTGTTGGATTCTCTATTATTCTCATCGTAAGTCTTGAACAGATTACGGTCTTTGCAAATATGAATGGTTGCTCTAGTATTAAGCCACCAACCATTATCAATGCCCCTTACAAAGTTCGCCTCTTGTATTATAACCACAAGCTTTTCTTCGACCACATTCGCTTTGGTTATTTCTTCCAACGACAGTCTCGGGCATAGTAGCCAGGTTTGTTACAATAGTAACAGGCACCCTTCTTTTTGTTGTTCTTGGTATTATCATTTTTCCTATTAAACCATGTCTCATTCTTAGGCTTCAACTTTTTATTAATTTCAATATTACTTGCCTTAGATTGAGACTCGGTTTGTGGATTGTCACCTAATTCACATTTATGAGAATCCTCTTCAATACAAAGATGTCGTTGTAAACCATTTAAATCATAATCCGTTTCTGCATGTTTCAATTTTTTCTTATAATCATTCCAAAAATTTGGAAGTCTGGAAATAATAACTCCAGCAATAAAAGATTCAAGGAGTGTAATGTCCCATATTTTTTATGATTTAATAATTTATTTATTTAATTAATTAATAAGTGGTTTGTAACTCCAATGATTTGAATTTAAATAACTTGATTATTTAATTAATTTAAATAATATAATATTATATTTAATTTTGAAATAGTCCGAAATTGTACAATTCGCAATATTGTGTGAATTGGATAGTATAAGAGATTCGGTTGAGTTTAGATTCAAATTTTAATAACGAATCTATTTAATAAATGACGTATAAATTATAGTATAATTATAATCGAGCTCGAAACAGCGTAGTAGTTCATAATATTGAGTTTTGAACTTCAATTGAATATACATAATCCATTTTAAACCGAATTTCTGTGAAATAAGAAACGTTCAGATCTGGTGAACTATATTTTTCTAGTGAAAGAAAAAAAATCGAGATTTTGTCATGTAGATTGTGAGTTATGTCCAAATCAAATTTTAAAATAGTCGCTATGTAATTCGTTTATAATTTATAACGATTTATAAAAGGATTTTTATTATAAATTGAATATCGATTTAACCTGGATTTGAAATATCAAGTTATAAATCCAGATATGTTTATGTTGGAGCTAGATAATATTCTATTTGAATATATAAGACAATATTAATTTAATAATATTAAATTATATTGTTTTTAAAATATATTAATATTTAAATGGTTTATTTAGAGGCTTATAAATAGCCATTTTTACAAACGACCTCCGTTTTCGACGAAATTAATTTCATTGGATTTAGAATATTAAATTAATGTTAGATTTTAATTTTCGTGATTCTTGGAGTCAATAGGTGGCCGTGCGGAATTTTAATGTGAAAAACAGTTAATATTTTGACTTTGAAAATATGCTGTGTGAGCAAACAGACTTGAAATTCGACGAAACAAGTTTCGTTGGGTCTGTAATGTCGAACTATAGCTGTATGTCCATTTTCATCGAACTTGGATACTGTATGTGATCATAGGTGTAACGACCCGTATTTTCCGGTCGATTATTTAAATTATTTTATTGTTTAAAATGTCAATTTGAATTCAAATAATGGATTTTAATTGTTTTGAATATTTAATTAGTGATATAAATAAATAATATAATATTTTAATTCCATAATATTTGGAAATTTGTTGAATTTGCTGTATAACGTGTATCGGCAAAATATAAAGAGTAATATTGTTTATATTGAAAATATATCGACGATATCGTTTATTTAACGATTGTTGAACGTATAATTTATAATTTAATTATATAACAAGCTGCAGTGGCGCGGCAGTTCGTAAATTGGAGTTCTGAACTTCAATTGACTGTACATGGTTCAAAATAAGTCGGATTTTCTCGAAACAAGAAACGTCAGGACCGATTGGGCAATATCTTTCTAATGAAAAAGAAAAATCGAATTTTCGTGTTGTATATTTTATTTTATGTCCAAATCAAATTTTAAAATAGTCGCTATGGAATTCCTTTATAAATTTTATCGTTATTTATATTAAAATAAAGGGGTTTTTAAATATTTTGAATATCGATTACTCACTATAGGGTATTCCACGCAGAAGAATTATCTCTTGCAAATAAACAGATGTCAACCATGTTGCCAAGTGTACTTACTAAGGTGATTTTCTATGACTCATGCATAAGCGAAGTGAACCATCCGCCTTAGTGGCGAACACTACTCGAGCGGATTGATAAATGTATCAAGAGATTCTAGGTAACTAAGCATGGCAGAACCCTAAGGGTTACACTAGACTTCGAGGGCATTACCGGGGCATGTCAAGAGTCTAACTACCCTCTTTTCATACTCGAGAATGGTATCATTTTTGGAAAACCACTCCATCCCTAGAATCAACCCATTGCCCAAAAACATAAGCATTACTTCTAAGCTCAACACTTAGCATAGACATTCTCAAATCCAAACAAGTCATGAATAAATGAGCCGAATCCCTAATAGGATTTGAGAATAAAATGGGATCCTCTACTACGCTAGTACTAGGGTGCAGAGACTCAACTATCGAAGCAGAATTAAAAAGGATGCGATGTACAAAAACAAAGTTCCCATGGTATGATAGAAAAGAAAAGCCAAACTTTTAACAGAAACGTTACCACCCCTTCTTAGGTAAGCTAGTAGTGAGAGCATACAATTGCCCTCTCGACGACCTTGTCCTTTTCCCTTGTCCTTGTCCTCTAATACTTAACTACATGTCCCTTTTTACCATACTAAAGATACTCTCTCTTGTCGTGGGTTTTATTATTCTTTCACTTTGGCCTCTTTCCTTTCACCTTTTCCTCCTTCGTGGATTAAGCCATATCAACAAGTTTCTCATCCTTAGGCTTGTGTTCTTTATCCTCGTTCTTGCTATCCTTGTATAGCTTGTTGACAAGTTTCTCGAAAGCTACCTTCATCGCACGGCAACTCTACAAAGCTTGAAATAAGATTAGTCGCAAATGAAACTACTGCGGCTACTGATGGAGGTTGGGCACCCCTTTGCCCTCCTACATGTGTCATACACCTACAAAATTATGGCGAAAAAGAAAGAAAGATGAGATTCAAAGAGAGAATCAAAAGATAGTGCATATGGCTTTGGGGAATATGCCTTTCGTAAAACAAAACTTTTCTTTAGAAAAATGCTTCTTTGTAAATGTTTTGAAAATAATTTTAGAAGGTTTTTAAAAGCTTTTGCCCAATCTGGTAACCTTCTGCTCTGATACCAAATGTAACACCCCACCTCCGCTAGGGTCACTCACAAAGGGAATGCACTAGCTTTGGTGGAGCATTATCTAGGTAAACATACACAGAAATATTACAAGACAGAACATATAAAATAGCGGAAGAAGAACCAAATTTCATTGCTTTAAAATCTAGAAAGGTCTAAAGCCTTTTACATCAAAATTCTATTAAATCGAAATCTGTCTTGCAATAGTAAAGAAGCATAAAACCATAGTCATAAATCATTACCCAAGTAAAATAGCAAAGCAAGTCATAGCCAAGAGAACTTTTGTCATGCATAACATTGCGAGGTTCCCATTCAAGATGAACTAAGTATAATTTCGCAAGATCGCAAGATTTCTCTGCTTCACCGTTAAAATATTTCTATGATATCTATTTGCTCTGCACTACCTAACTAGTGTCCCAACTAGTAATCTACATAAAATGATAAAATCATAACGTGATCCCAATCCCCGAAATTAAGGTTGCTTTCACGTGTACATTTATTATTTATTACCTAGATATAATCTAGGGTTTTCTATCGAGCGCTTCCTAGATTCAACCAGGATTTATGCCACCTAGGTCCAACCTAGGGATTGTGCTACCTATTGAACACTTCTCGGATTTAGGGTTTATGCCACCTAAGTCCAACCTAGGGATTATGCTACCTATGTGTGTCATACGGCCCCCAATGATTATAGATACCTATGTTTGTCCCACCATGGGGTGTATCAAGACCCATGGTGGCGGCCCGACGCAATTCTAGAAGGCATAGGTTATACTACTGGTGCCCCCAGTGCCCTGTTTGTCTGCTCCGAAGTGTGTGCACGCCCGCACTCCGTTAGAATCTACACTGTTGCACCCACCGCCGTCGCTTTGATCGCTTACAATCAGCCCAGTAATCATGCCCCACCCTGCCTTGTTTCAGGGTACCGTTGATACCTGATTTGGGTTACTGCTGAAATGGGTCCCCGTTACTAGGGTTTCCTACTGGTTAAGTGTGTGGGCCTATATATATAGATATTATTCACCTTCCCGTGATGTACTTAACCCACCGATTCAAGCGTGCTTATTAATGGTTAAGTTTGTGGGCCTATATTTACTAATATTACCCACCAACCCGAAATGTACTTAACCCTCTCCGTCCATTACGTTAAGTTGGTTAAGTGTTTTCTCTTGTTTTACTTAACCCTACCACACATCATGTTATATTGGTTAAGTGTTGTTCCTTGTGTTACTTAACCCTACCGCAAGCCTTGTTATACTGGCTAAGTGTTCTCCCTTGTGTTAACTTAACCCCACCGCATGTCATGTCATATTGGTTGTGTACATTGACTTAGCCCACCTACTTATCATGTTGTGACGGTTAAGTGTTACCCTCTGTTGTTACTTAACCTTACCACGCATCACGTTATATTGGTTAAGTGCACGTTAATTTAACCCCATCCACCAGTCATGTTATAATGGTTAAGTGTTACCCTCGTGTATTTACTTAACCCTACCACGTATCAGGTTATATCGATTGGGTGTTATCAAACTATTCAAGTTAGCCCAACCCATCCGCTAGTCATGTTATAATGGTTAAGTGTCATTAGCCTAGCCAAGTTACTTAACCCACCCATTCATATCATATTGGTTGAGCCTACGTTTATAAGTTTTACATGTTCTTAACTCATACCGGTTAGGTCCACATTTACATGTCAAATTTCCATGTCATCCCACCTAACTCTCTAACCATACCCACGTCTTATTATGGTTAGTATTCCTTAATTCATTCATTATGACGAACGAATCATGACCTCTCACATTAGACCGTGCATTTTGTGGCCACTGGATTTGCTGGGCGGTTCCGGGCAGATTTACACCACAAACTGGGTCTAACCTCGTGTCATAAATCGTTACGCCTACAATTCGACCTTCAACCTCTCACATTAGACTGACACTTTGTGGCTACTGGATTTGCCGAGCGGTTCCGGGCAGATTTACACCACAAACCGAGTCTAACCTCGTGTCAAAGGTGCATTAATGGTCGTATTCCACCCAAAACCCCAATATCAGTTCATGTGTTTAAATATAGAAATGTTCATGATTCACGTTTTTGCCCCAAAACGTATTCCCAAATTATTATCATAATTCACTATAGGGTTATGCCAAGTTATAGCCTTTTATTTACATTACATGCCAATTACCCAAAACCCAACTTAGGCGCGTTCATATTAAACCTCTACTAAGTCATAAATTATCATATATGTTTCAACTCCAAATTTTACATAACATATGCCCAAGTTTTAGATTACATGTAAATTTTTCATATGCCCAATTCGTACCAAATTTTCATATGTTCAATTCATGCCGTTTTACATGTATGCCAATTTTATGGAAATTTACACATATACCAAGTTTCATGCCCAATAAACCCAAATCATGATTCATGATGTAGTTATCCCAAACTATAATCTTTTTATTTCAATACATGTCAGTTGCCCAAGTTCGTAATACATGTTTATGCCAACTATCAAGTTTACGATTGCTTTCATGTTCAAATTCCCAATTCTACATATGCCTAATTAACATAAGCCCAATCTTTTGATTTAATTTACATAGTCCCAAACTCGTGATTTAATTTACATGCCAATTCATGTATGCCCAAACTTGCAATTTCAATTATATTGACAATACCCAAATATCCAATTTCATGTTAATGGTAGTAATACCCAAATATCCAATTTTTATGTTATGCCATCAATTCCGCCAAACACATATATTCCACTAGGCAATATTCCAATATTTCCCCCGTATACCATCGCATGTATGTCGTAGTTTAGGCCTAGGTCCGAAATTGACCTAGGTTCATCAAAAGAAAATAAATAGGGGAAGGTAGAATTTTGCATAAAAATAAGATCAGAGACAAAAACATCATCACAGGCATGAAGATTACAACTTGGTAATAATATCAATATGAATCAAGAAAACTGATTTACAACAGGCTAAATGAACCATAAACTAGACATGGGAATAAAGATAGAGAAGTCTCAAAACTCAAGATCCAAGAAGCAACAGAAATAGATCGATAAACATACTTAAATCCAATTTCACTTCATCACATGCCCATATTATATTTAAATATTTTAATCTGAAAATAACTAGAACTTACAGGGCATGGATAACGAATTAAGAACTGAAATTGTCATAGAACGTTGTAGTAGTGTTGATTTATTGTCTTGAATCTTTGTTGAAGCTTTGTTCTTCGAATTGATTTGAGTTTGAATGTTTGTACTTTAATTTGGGGGCGGCGGCCATGGTTCAAGAGGGAGTTCAGCAGCATAATAGTGTAAGAATGATTTGATATGAATTAGGTTAGGTCTAAGGGTGTTTTTATAGGTGTAGCAACTAGTTTAGGCCCTTAGATTAACCCTAGAATCAATCCGGACCGTCAAAACACGTCTCAAGCTTCAAAAATGAGTTCTTGGTCAAAACAGGCCGACCAGGTTGACCTGTAAGGGGGGAGGTCGACACTATGGTCGACCTGGGGGGTAGGTCAACCCTATGGTCGACCTGGGGGGGGGGGGGAGTAGGTCGACCCTATGGTCGACACACTGGTTCAGTCTTGCCTGAAAACTGCTGAAACTTGTACATGTCATAACTTCTTCATCCGGACTCCAATTTTCGAAAACTCAGACTCTATTTCATGTAAAATTTCAAGACGAACGCAATGGTGTAACCTGTTTCCCCTGATTCTGACTTTAAAATTTAATTCTGCCTTGATTTCTTGTTTTAACATGTTATAAAAATACGGGTTGTTACATTGATCGTGTTGTGATTTTTAATCAATCGACAGTATTGATTAAGTGAATGGCAGTGATGGTGTAAAATCCATCGGTTATGGCGTTGTTTTGCCGCTAGGCGAACTGACAAAGATTTTAGTTATAAATTTATTTTTATAACTGAAATGAAATTTTAAGTCGTTTATATCAGTTAATTAAGGCAGAAGTTTTTATAAATATATTTATATTGAAAATCATGTTTTATATAAGAATTTAGTAAACATTTTATATAATGAATTATTATGTCGTTTTATGCTTAGGAAGGAAGAAACTAATATACATATTAGTAAAATTAAGTAATTGTTTTTATAAAATAATTAAACGATATTTTTAAATTAAATAAGCTATTAATTAAATTAAAAAGGGGAAACAGTGAATGAATATCAGTTAATGGTCAATTGAGTTTGACAGTCGACAAAAGCGATTGTTTTAACCAAAGTTGACGATTAGAGTGATTTGATTTAAATTAATCAAATCGATAGTTTTTGGATATTCATTAAAACATAATGAATATTGTTAGAAGTCAGTTAATCTTTGATTAAATTTTAAAATGATTATCAAGTTATTTTTTGTTAATAAAGTTAATTATTATTTAATGATCATTTGAAAATGATTAATTACTCTATTTCGGGTTAATAATGGAATTAACTACTTTTAAAGTGGTTAATGTTGAAGTAAATTATCGCTTTAAATAATGATAATCAAAGTGATTATTTCTAATGGTAAATTAAATTTAGGAAGTGAACAAATGAAAACAAGTTTGATTTCGATCTAATAAGAGCTTAAAAGGAATTCATATTTTACGATTACAAACGAGATGTGTAATGGGGGTGTGTAAGCTAAAGCGAGGATCTCAATAAGGTTTAGCCGAGTATGGTTAAAATAGGAATTTAAAAGAGGTTCGGTAAATATTTACTTAAGAAGTTAAGTAAAGTGATTCTAAGGAGGTTAACAATGTAAGGAAGGGGCTATGAAACCATATTTGAATCCAAGGGAAAATAAGGTTTTATCGACGAAGTTACTAAATCAAGGAAAGAGAATTTACATGTAAAGTGGGTTTTCAAATAAATGGAAATGTTTTATCAAACCATGATAAGTGAAAAATGGAAATGGAATATAAGGTGTTGAGTTGCAAACTCTTATTGTCTGGAGACAAGAACGGGGTCAATCAAGGTCTGAGAGGTAATTAAAATACCCCAACTTGGGCGACTTCACTATTATCAAAAGATGATATTGGTTTGCAATGGTGGAGGATATTGGGAATAATTTATTGAGAAAACATTGAAATATTAATTCGTAAAGGAATTAGAAATAAAATAAAACCATTGGGTTTAAAATAAGCAGTGTACTATTTGGGTTAGAGACGAAATATTTGGTTTACTTATATAATGTAATTAAAAGTATAACGTTGTTTCTGAAATAATGAAATGGTATTTTCCCAAGATAAGGAGAAATAAAGATGTTTTAGGATATATAAGAATATTTCCGAGCAAAGGAAATAAAAGTAAGTTTAATAAATAAGTTATTTAAAAACAAGTATTGATATATATTTTCAAAGTAATAAATCACTGGAGTTTTATAAAGATAAAATTTATGAAATCGATTATAAGAATTGATAAAGTGGTTTAATGAAGCGTTTGAAATAGATGACCTGAGCTGCTAATGTACGTAACATCACTGTTATGATTTGATAGTTAAAAGACCAACTATCAAATGAATTATTCTATTCGACCTTTTTGACGAGTTGTTTCGAAGAAACCGGGATGGGAACTAGACCCAAAACCAATTCGAATCAACTGTACGTTCGCGACTAATTGACAGGCGATGAAGATGGAGCATTAAAGACCGTATATCTTCATAAATGGAAGAACAACTTATAATATCTGAGTCGACGCAGAGATATACTGGGGTTCTGTCATGGTTGAAATCTACGGGTTGCAAGGATTTCTCGCTACTGATCCTTGGGGTGATTCCTATATTGGATGCAGTAGGAGAGTACCTTCGGTTCATCCTGTTCCTGGATGACTTGTATAGACGAATGTATGACAGAGTATTTCCAAAGAGGTCGCGAACCTTGATTTCTCCTACCATACCAAGAGTGGAAGCGGAGAAGGAAACTTCTTTAGCCAACACGTAATGTATTGTTGAAGACGTTAATTAGTGATTTCGATGGATTTGACAACGTGGCATTCGAAGAGAATCTGATGTGAAGATAAAACGCAGCCTCAAGCCTCATCAACCGGGAAATGACAAAAATCGGGCAGGCAGCATGGCTATGTGGGTCGCTCCCATTAGGGTGTATAATCACCTATCTAGAGAAATTCCTTTTTCTTCTTTAATCTATCGATGTTGTCCCTTTTCGGGAAATGGTGGTTTGAGCCCAACCGTTGGTGATATACATTCGATACGCTCAAGCGAAATGAGTGGTCGGTCATGTGTGCGCATGGTTGCAAGACGTTCTAGTTGAACCCAGTGTATTCGCCTCTAGAGATACACTATCGGCAGATGGTCCCATACCTTATCATAGTCGGAATCCAATTTCCAATAAGCGCCCGCGGTTTTTGTTTGTATACTATATATGTAAAGCGTGAGATGCAAGCGTTCTGCTAGATTGTTATTTATTTGTGGTTGACAGACATTATTATAATATCATAATAAGATAATGATTTCAAAATTGGTTTGGGTTATAGTAAGGTAAAAACCGTCCGTGTTTATGTGTGGACTGGTCTTACTATTATCTTTTATTTCAAAAGCAATTCCAAAGTTAAACAAGTTTTCGTGCTATGAATTTATCACTGAAAGTATTCCAGACTGACCCGGTGATTTTTTTTAAATCAAATGTGCTCGGGTCAGACCGAGTATATTTACAGGTTAGGTTCCGCTTGGAGTTCCAAGAGCTGGAAGCAGGAGGCTTCACCGTTAGTTATTCAAAGTTATTTCCGCTGTGTCGGATATATAATGTACTTTGATGATTGGTATGTATGTATACATTTTCCTTTATAAAGGTATTTGATGTATTATATTTATTCGTTCTGCTGTGAGATTCTGATTTGTGTTCTTCTTTCTTCTATTCTAACATTTCTTTCTTTCTTCTTCTCACCCTCTAACTTCTTTCTATTAACAGTCAGGGGTTTGATACTTGGATTTTGGGCAAGTGATACGGGATTGTGTATCATTATTGAAAATTCGAATGTCGAAATTTTCCGAGCCGTTACAGTTGGTATCAGAGCTATTGGTTTAGTGATAACCTTGGCTCTGTGGCGTGACTCAATAGAGATTGGGTTAGTAATACCCGAGATTGAGTGTGTATATATATATGAGAGCGCATATTTGTAATTGAATATAAAATTAATTTAAAATATTTTGTAAAGTGGGTAAATGAAATAATTTTTCCCAAACCTTATTTTTGTATAAAAGGGAAATTATTTTATCGAATTATTTAGATATCTTATTGTTTGATTGTTTTGGATGGAATTAAAATCGAATATATGAATATGACTTGACTTGGTCGAGTCAAGTTAAATTAGAATTGGATATGGTGTTGGGATTGAATAAAATACCTTTCGAATTTGGTAATAGAATTGATAATTGAATAAGGAATCGATTTGATATGAATCGATACATTAAACCAAAATGAAAGCAAAAGAAAATATAAAGATTGAATCAAAATGATTTGGTTGGATTGTTTTGCATTGTTTGTTTGTTTGGTTGGTTGTTGGATGGTTTGCATAAAATTCACCAGTAGGTAAATTGGAAAAAAAATGAATAAATTGGAAAGTTAAGTAAGTAAAATTCAGTATGATAAGGGTGATTGGAAACCAGGAGATTTAACCCTATAATGACGCCAAGTCTTTGATTTTTGGGATTTGTGTGATCACAGATATACCATTGAAATATTATTTCATATATTGTTACTTACCTGGTAAATCCAGTTAAGTACAGGTATGAGATAGCTTTGAATTGGATTGCGTAGATTGCTATAAATTGAGAATTTTACATGATAACGTTCGCAAAAAGGTACGCCTATGGCAAGTATAAATTTTTGGATTTTGTTTTTTTGGGATTTGGTTTTGAATTTTCCGACCACGAGAATCGATGGATATATATTTCTTGAACCTGCAATATTGCAGATGTCTGTGATGACCCCAAACTTCCACTAGGTGAAAGTAAGGAATAATCATTATGGAATACAACATAAATATAACAATACATATCACTGATACAACATAGCAGAGGAAAAACCATAGAATAATAACACTATAGCAGCGGAAATATAATGTCATAAACCACAGAATCCCAACAGTCACAGAATCCAAATTATTACATCAAGTTTGCAGAAATGAAAATAAGTTCCAACTCCCAAAATAAGCAATACAAAATGAAACAAGTCTAATGACTGAACTTAAAGATAGAAAAATGCAATAGAAGTAAATGATAGCTGTCCTCAAAGCTCCAAGTCATCACCTCTCCGCAAAAGCAAATCCAAGCAAAGATAATGAGCAACTCCAAGAAGACTCCAAGCAAAGAATGAACCTGTTTACTTGGCTGCCCATGTAGAAAAGAGGGCACCCGAGTTTGCAAAAAGGTGAAACAAACTACGGGTCAGCCGTGGGACTGGTATGAGAATTCATAACTAGTTTAGTAATAATAATATGACAAATCCAAAGACCACGCCGCTAATGCGGAACGGGTTTACTCAATGGATTGTCGTGCATAATTTAAAGTGTCAGAACGTACAACATCGCAATGCTTTTTAGAAAAATGGAATCACCATAAGACTCAAGTCCCATCACACAATGCAACGCACACCAGAGGATAGAGTTTTCCCTTATGGTGATTAAACATGCTAAATACGGCAAATACGAGTTTAATATTATTATTAGTGTATAATAAAAACATTTCAAAATAAATGTATCAATCCTAGGAAACATAGTACCCCATCCTACTATATCTCCATACTAGTAATACAATCAAAACCTTAGGGTCGTATTTGGAATTTGGATTTCCATCTGAGTCAAGGCTAGGGAGGAGATCCTTACCGATTCGAGACACTCTAGCAATGCCACAGGATTGGTGCTCTGTCCAACCCTTGGATAGCTGCAGGGCCGGTCCACACTTACTTTTGTGGATTAGTTATGCCTGAACACACGCTTCTCGGTCCTTTTGGACCTATAATACGGCCAGTGGAGACCGCATAAACCGAGGCCTCGAACAATCCAATAACCACAATGAATAAATGCCAGCGCTGGTAGGTCCCTGGCACCACTCTAGCTAGAAAGAAACGTGTGCACTCCCTGCATTCCCTTCTCCCATTTTAGACTCCACCGGTGTGTGAGGCTCGTGAAGTCACGTCATACACAAAGCTATGCCTAAACAGGCTATGCTTGATCATCCCACAAGGCCTGCTTTTCAACAAGAAACCTTGATCATTGCATCTTAGTATGCCACACTGTCACTCCATACCATACCATTGCTTCTCCATCAATACATAAATGGGTGTTAAGTAGAGCATAAATTCTCCACCACCAATATTTATATATTAACAGAAAATCAACAATATAATATATAACGAAGTACGATGTCAGACACACCATCCATTTAAACTTATGCTATGGGTCTGAACGAAAGTCAAATCCGTGAAACCAACACGTACATCTGGGCAATGACCTTGACCCATGAATTGGTAGCAAGTCAATTCAGGGTCTCGATCGTTGTCCATTTGAGGTAAGATTTACGGTCTTCATGCGTCGTCTTCTTACTTCGATCTTTAACGCCGCTGGATTAATTTGGGATGAGAATATCTCGGACTTCCCAAACAATCCTCGTATATATATACCTATATATATTTTGAAAATCCTTCTTATTCGTTAATAATATTTTTATTAACAATTCATTCTATTTTAATTATCTAAAATAGTCAAACTTCTTATTTAACGACGCATTCTCAAAATCATATTTTTATTTACATTAATTAAAATGTAAACTTTCATTACATATCGCATTCTTGTTTTCTTTACATTTAATAAAATGTAAACTTGCAATTACATGTCACATTCTTACTTATTTACATTGAATAAAACGTAAACTTGCATTTACATGTCGCATTCTTACCTATTTACATTGAATAAAATGTAAACTCATCCTACGGTGGAATTCCTTTATTTTAACATTAAAATAATGTAAATTTTTCCCTATGGTATATACACTTTTTATATTATCATTTAGAATAATGTTAACTCATCCTACGATGCATATTTTCTTAATTTTAACATTAAAGATAATGTTGATTTATCCTATGGTTAAATTACCCTTTATTAACATTAAAAATAATGTTAATCATCCTACGGTTAAATTTACTATTTAATTTACATTGACAATAATGTAAATTCATACATGCAGTGAAATTACTCATTATTAACATAAAATGTTAATTTTATCCCACGGTAACATTACTTATTAATATTAACTTTAAAAATGTTAATTACATCATACGTTATAATTTTTATAATATTAACATTAAAAATGTTAATTTCATCATACGGTGAACTTACTATTTAATTAACATTAAAAATGTTAATTTTTCATGCATTGTAAATTACCTATTATTAACACCAAAAATAATGTTAATTTCTCATACAATGTATATTCCTATTTTAACATTAACAAAAATGTAAATTTATATTCTATGAGGTATTAATTCATTCATAAAATACATATAAAAATGTATTTTATATTATGTGGGCTTCATTCATTCATAAATTAAATAAATAAATGTAATTTATGTCGTGTGGTCTAATTTCATTTATAAATTACATAAATAAATGTAATTCATGTCATGCGGCCTAAATTTCTTTGAATTACATTATAAAATAACGTAACTTATCCTACGGTCAATTCTCTTTTTATTAACATTATGAATAATGTCACTTATCCTACGGTAAATTTTCTTTTATTAATATCATGAATAATCCCCTTTTTATTTACATTATAAAATAATGCAAAATTATCCTACGTTGTAATTACAATATAATTTACATTAAAAATAATGTAAAATGGACATACGGTGAAATTCATGTATATTTACATTAAAGGAAATGTAAATCTTCATTCTCTAATTACAATGTGAAATCCGTTCTGTCTTTACAATGTAAAATTGACTTTTTAATTACAATGTAAAGTCCATTCTTTTTATTTCATAAAAAAAATAATGTAAATCTTCCTACAGTTAAATTCCTTTTTATTTACATTTATAAACATGTAAATTTTAACATACGATGGATTTCTATATATCTTACCTTATAAAATAAAATGTAAATTTTATTTCACCATGTACATTCTACTTCTTTATAATAAAAGTAATCTTTAATCTACATGCAAACTCTACTCTATATTTACATGTAAAATAATGTCAAATTTTACATACGGGTGAGGTTTCTATTTCATTTACTTTTAAAATAATGCAACTTCACATATAATGCAAACTCATATTTCATTTACATAGAAAAATGAAACTTTTTTATGCAGTGAAATTCACATCTTTAATTACAAAGAAAAATGTAATTCCAATCATGCGATGAAATTCCCTTTTTAATTACAAAGAGAAATGTAATTTTTATCATGCGGTGAAATTCCTCTTTTTAATTACAAAGAGAAATGTAATTTTTATCATGCGGTGAAATTCCTCTTTTTATGTACAGTAAAAATAATGTACATTTATACTACGGTGAAAATATTCGTTTTAATATGCATTAAAAGTATGTATCTATATCCTACGGTGTAAATCCCTTTTTATAATTACATTATAAAATAATGTAATATGTACATACAGTGCCATTTCCCTTATATTAACTTTAAAAAAATGTGAAATTTTCCTACGGTGGAATTATTCTGATATTAACATTAAAATAATGTTAATTAACATACGATGAATTTTCTTTTAAATTAACACTAAAAATAATGTTAATTAACACACGGTGTATTTTCTTATTTTTACATCAATGAAAATGTAAACTTTAACTATGGTGAATATTCTATTTATTTACATTAATAAAAATGTATATTTATATTCCATGTCACATTCTTATTTTATTTATTAAATAAAAGGTGGACTTTTCCCTACGGTGAAATTCTTATACATATTACATTAATAATAAATGTAAACTTTAACATACAGTATAATTTCACTTTATAATTTACATAATAAAAATGAAAATTTCATGTCATCGCTAAATTCTAACTTTAATTTACATAATAAAATGTAAATTTTATGTCAACGCCAAATTCTACTTTTAATTTACAAAGTAAAATGTAAATTTCATGTCAACGCCAAATCTTAATATTGAATTTACAAAATAAAATGTAAATTCATGTCAACGCCAAATCTAACATTTAATTTACAAATCTAACATTTAATTTACATACTAAAATGTATATCATCGCAAATTCTAAAATTTTGATTTACATACTAAATTGTAAATCATCGTAAATGCCAAATCTTTGGTTTACATAGTAAAATGTAAATCATCGCAAATTCTAAATGTTTGATTTGCATACTAAAATATAAATCATCACAATCAACAACAGAAAAAGAGAATCAAATAAATCAACCAGCATAGATCTAACACATTACATCCAAATTGTAAACAAGGTGATATTTTTAATGGCTTATGACAAATCAACGAGGGATGATGTAAATGAATTAACAAATAATCATTTTAATTAGTCAATGAATTCAGATCTAATATCTAGGTTCATAGATCTAACATCATACGGACATAAACAACTTAGATCCGTATTCAAAATATTAATACATAGCGGATTTATCAAGAGATATTCTTTAATCACTAAGAATTAATAATTAAATAAATTAAATTAAATTAAAAATAAATCCTCACATATCTAATCACTTAAAGTTTCAGATCTAGCATCCTAACATCGCAAAGCAATCCAAATCTATAATCCATAATAATATCCATTATTGATTTTCAACTTCTCATAACGCAAGCATAACAATTAAACTAATTAAATTTAACTTAAAATGAATTCTCACCTTGATTGGATAAGAATTTAAAATGCTAAATAAATTCAGAATTCACTCTAATCAGTCTCAGCAAAGCCTACTCGTCGCCACGGTCCTGTTGGATCTGAAATTTTCAGATTCGGGGTTCATACGCATTAGTTATCAATGTTTGAATAATTCTGACTTTTAACAACTGCTGCAGCAACGCTTAAAAGCGTCGCAAAATCTGAAGCATACCTTATTTTTAGAATTTGTTCAAAACTTCAAATCCGATTTTCTGGAGTTGTAGTTGACGAAACGACGAGCCGTTTGTTGGAGAAGGACTGGCTCGGAGAGGGCTTTGATCGGCCAGAGGGGGGTGGTGCTCGGCGGCGCCTAGGGGGGCGCGACCAGCGGCTGTTCACGGGGGTATGGCGGCTTCGTCGAGGCACGGTTCGAGGTGATTCTTGTCAGAGAAGAAAGAGCTCGGGAAGAGCTTCGAAATGAGTACTCACACGCTAAATTCCGTTGAGAAACGAAGGAGAAATCGAAGTTTGAAAAATCGGAGGCTATGGGTTCTTTGGTGGCTGCAGAAATTCACGTTTAAAGAGGACGGTGAACAGTAATTTCGGGTTGAGTAAATTAGTTTTAAGGAAAAAATTAAAAGCGGATTTTAAATTACAGACATAACTTTTTGCTTTTCATTTGAAGGACACGCAACACCTGTCTTCACCCCAACTAATTAGCTTTCGAAGTAACCGCGATTTCAACTTCTTTCAATAACAGACTTCCAACTTCATCCTAATCTGGAGCCGCCGCCGACATCTAAAGCCGCCTCCGCCTGAAGCCACCGCCACTTGAAGCTGCCGCCATTGTTGAAAGCAATCAGATCCAATTTTCATCGTTTTTGAAGCAATCGCTTGGAGGGTGTAGTCTAATCGCCTAAATAATCGTCGTCCAAACCCTCATCCTTCATACTTATATGTTTTCCGTGTTCAGATCTAAGCAATTGTATGCACAAAAATATAATATCATAAAATGATAATTGAATATAACATCCGTATAATTTAATTAAACAAATATGAAAAAAATATGTTATTTGTTAGTGTAATGGATTAGTTTTTTAAGTGTAAAGCTGCTGCAGCTTGTAGTAAATTGAAGTCAGGATATGTGAAATCTTTACAAAATAAAAAGTGAATGTTCTGTTGTTTGTTCTGTTTAATTTATAATGTCAGCTTATTTTATTTTGAGAATATCCAAATGTCTAATGTTTGTTGCTTTGAAGTCGGGTTATTTTTTGTGAAGTTAGGTTATTTTTTTCAATGCTAATTCTATTCTGTATTACTAATTCTATTCAATGCTAACAGTACTTAGCATTTCAGTCGAATGCTAGTAGTAACTAGCGTTCAATTATAATTAGTATGCATCTTATCTGAAATACAATTTGAACATTGAAAAGTATAATCAGAATTTTATACATGCCGGTTCACTTTAAAAATACAATGTTATATTCAACTATCATTTAGCATATTGTACATATGTTATTTCACTTTAAAAAATACAGTGCTATATTCAACTATCATTTAGCATGTTGTACATACGTTATTTCACTTTAAAAAATAAAGTGTTAAATTCAACTATCATTTATCATATTTTATACATGCGTTAGTTCACTTTACAAATATTATATTATATACAACTATCATTTTTTATATTTTATACATATAATTCACTTTAAATTATAATGATATATTTAACTATCGTGCAACGTATTCTACGCATCTTATTTCAGTTTAAAAAATACAATGCTAAATTCAACTATCATTTATTATATACTTTACACATGTTATTTCATTTTTTTTAAATAATGCTATATTCAACCATTATTTACTTTACTATACATGATGCTCTATTCAATTTTATAATATAATGCTATAAACATGCTAGTTCTTTTTTTAATGTAATCATATATAACTATTATAATGCTAGTTCACTTTAGAAGTTGCAATGCTAAATTCAACTATCATTCATCAAATTTTATGCTTACCAGCTCAACTTAAAAATACAATGTTAAATTCATTTATAATTTAGCATACTATATTCAGATATCATTCATCATAATATATACATGCTAGTTCATCTATCATTTTTAATATTCTATTATGTTAGTTCACTTTAGTATGGCGTTTGAGTAATGATAGACATACATACCATTGAAAAACAATGATACACAAACATAGCATGATATTAAAAATGATACGCAAAGCACTTCGCACGCAAGGCCTAATCGGGTGCCTATGACACGCAAAGCACTTCGCACGTAAGGCCTAATCGGGTACCTATGACACGTAAAACACTTCCGCACGCAAGGCCTAACCGGGTAATCCAGCAACGATTCTGCACCCAGTAGGGATTAGTTAATCGAGTGGGTACCTATGACACGTAAAACACTTCCGCGCGCAAGGCCTAATCGGGTACTCCAGCAACGATTTTGCACCCAGTAGGAATTAGTTAACCGAGCGTGTACCCGTGACACGTAAAAGACTTTCGCATGCAAGGCCTAATCGGGTACCTATGACACGTAAAACACTTCCGCATGCAAGGCCTAATCGGGTACCTATGACACGTAAAACACTTTCGCACGTAAAACAATGTTATATTCAGCCATCATTTAGTATGTTCTACACGCGACAATTCACTTAAAAACACAAAATTCAACTATCATTTAGCATATATAGAGTACTTTTAAAAATGTGATAATATATTCAGATATCATTTATCATATTTTGTACATACTTGCTTATTTTTAAAAAGCAATGCTACATTTAACTATCATTTAATATATTCTATATGTTCTACTTTACTTTAAAAAATTCATTGCTAAATTCAACTGCTATTTTGTATATTCAACATATACTATAGTACTTTAAAAATATAATGTTATATTCAGATATCATTAATCATGTTATATACATGATTGTTCACTTTGAAAACAAACGTTATATTCATCTATCATTTTTCAGATTCTATAATGTTAGTTCACTTTAATATAGCATTTGAGTAATGATAGACATACATAATATTGAAAAAGATGATACACAAACATAACATGAAATATTTACATTTGAATATGTTACCTTGTTTGCTTAATGTATTATGTTGCAATGATAAATGATAGAGAAAAATAGCATTCAATACAAGGACAACAACATAAAACTAACAAAAAAATCCAATCAACATACTATACAAGGACAATAAAATAATATGCAAATATAATACAGTAAATTTCATAGTACACACAGAAATGATAGTTTCATATATCATTAATCTGGGCTGAAATACAAAATCAATTGAAAAAAATCACAAACAACATGATTTCTTTCTCTCAAAATCGCAAATCAAAACAAGAATGAAAAATTCATTTGATTTGACAGAAAATACACGATGGGAGATGGATCGATCAAATTTGACATAAAATATACAAAGTAAACTGCACATATAATAGAGTGAATTTCACAGCACACACAGAAATGATAGTTTCATATATCATTATCCTGGGCAGAAACAAAAACCCAATCCAAACAGCTCACAGCAACAACGTCTCATAAATTCTTCTTCCCAAATATGATGCACACTGAAACATGCCGATGACAGCAAGTCGTGCACCACCACTACCCTTGCCAGGGAAACAGACCATGAAAACCCACATCGTCAATCCCTTTCGGCTTCTCTTCACAATCCCTTCGCCCCTGACCTGTCAAAGCCAAGTATAACTTCCATGAGGCTGAAGCGCCCCAAATACCTACTCTTGAAAACTATAGAAATGCTTTTTGAATGGAAAAATTCTGATCATTCCTAACCAACACAATTATACCTCATCATCCATGACCATAAAGTCGAATTTACCAAAACTTAGCCGCATAAATCAAATCTGACAGAAAACGCTCGAATTGAGAACGATTTGTTGATTGAAGGCGTCGACTGTAGATTGAAGCCGCACGATTTGAGATTTGAGATCGATTGGTTTTTTTTTTATCGAAAGGAGTCAAAATGGAGATCGAAGAAGAAGAACGCAAGTACAAATTTTTTGTAAATATATTTCCTCCGGCCAAAATTTTGATCGGCGTGTCCTTCCTGCGTAAAAATAATAAGCGCGTCCTTTAAGCTAAAAAACATGACATGTTCTTCCTTCATCCGATTTTCCTGATTCGGGTTTATAATATAATATTAGGTTTTCCTAATCATTAGTTAATAATTTAATTAGCCCGTTAAGGCCCGTTTTGGTCCGAACTCCGATTTAGGCCTACTTACTGTCATTCTTAAGGTTTTGAGGCCTTCTGAACGCAATGGAACATGTTACATGACCCAATTCCGAAATTTATTATGAGTTCTGGAATAATTATATTATTTTATTAATATTTTAATGTACACCGTACATGAAAATTCACCGAGGTCACAAATTAACTTCAAAATTCTCGAAAAATATATTTAGCTATGTTTTGATGCTGTGGACCTTTGAAAATTAATTTCGTTCAATTCTGAGCCCGTATGAATTTTTAAAGTCAAAAATTTGCCCGTTTACATTGAAAAATCAATTATAATTATATTTTAATTCTAAAAATTACCAAAAAATCATTTTTAGCTTTGTTTTAATGATACGAATCCAACAAAATTTATTTCGTTGAATTCTGAGACATTTTGAAAAATGGCTATTTTTCAGTCAATTAATTTTGACCGAAACTGACTAAATGCTGTTTCTTTTGCCACGTTCACGTACTAGCTTGGAAAATTCTAAAATTTGAAACCTAGCAATAATTTAATATTCCGAATCCAACCAAAAGTGGTTTCGTCAGAAACGGACACTGTTTGAAAAATCACTATTTTCTATGGCTATATATTTTATATTAAAAATACATTTTTAAACAAATAATTTTCAAAACTCCAAATATATAAGTGTTTATACTTTTTAAATGCAGAAACATCATTCCGGACTCAATGGAAGTGGTTTCGAGTCGAAATTCCTTTATATGCAAAAAGTAGCATTATTGACCTGTGCAAATTACCTAGCGACCTTTCTAAAAATTGAATTGGCCATAACTTTTGATTTCCGCTATGAAATTTCGATTTTTCGGATTCGTTGGAAAGATCTATTTAAATAGATTCTAATATTTTTGGTTTCACTAAAATCCGTTAAATTTTGCGTCCTGTACGGTCAGTCAAAATTCAAGTTTGACTTTTCAAATTACCGCGCTATTTCTAACTCTTTTTATAATTAAAATTAATTTATTCATTCTAACTTCGATTTGAACCAAATTTGTGATCATTATCATTTAAAATAGATTATTCTAAATATCAAAACTCATTTAAAATCACTTAAAATAAATTTTAAATTGGCCCCAAATTCAGGGTTGTTACAATCTCCCCCACTTAAAAACTTTTCGTCCTTGAAAAGGAAAAGAGAAATAGAAGAGTAGGGACTAACCTAGAGAACGTAGAAAGTTTTAATTTCTAACTTCTTAACCGTGTCGTTGGGAATAAAGCTCCTCAGTTCCAGTAGCGTCTTGCCTCCTTGCTCCAGCTCTACTAGTTCTAGCGGCCCGAGTACCCATTTTTAGTTAGTTCTTGACGATCAAGGGAAGAGTCAGAACAACTGTAATGGTGGTTCTAAGAGATAGAAAAGATCGAAGGATGAATGAAAAGATGACGAAAGTGACTGGCTATCATGTATCACATGAAATGTCCGCCATAGAATATTGTGATTCTATGTAAACGAATTTGTTATAAATATGTTATATTCCAAAGCTAAGTTTAACCAAAGCTCTGATACCAACTGTGATGACCCCAAACTTCCACTAGGTGAAAGTAAGGAATAATCATTATGGAATACAACATAAATATAACATTACATATCACTGATACAACATAGCAGAGGAAAAACCATAGAATAATAACATTATAGCAGCGGAAATATAATGTCATAAACCACAGAATCCCAATAGTCACAGAATCCAAATTATTACATCAAGTTTGCAAAAATGAAAATAAGTTCCAACTCCCAAAATAAGCAATACGAATTGAAACAAGTCTAATGATTGAACTTAAAGATAGAAAAATGCAATAGAAGTAAATGATAGCTGTCCTCAAAGCTCCAAGTCATCACCTCTCCGCAAAAGCAAATCCAAGCAAAGATAATGAGCAACTCCAAGAAGACTCCAAGCAACGAATGAACTTGTTTACTTGGCTGCCCATGTAGAAAAGAGGGCACCCGAGTTTGCAAAAAGGTGAAACAAACTACGGGTCAGTCGTAGGACTGGTATGAGAATTCATAACTAGTTTAGTAATAATAATATGATAAATCCAAAGACCACGCCGCTAATGCGGAACGGGTTTACTCAATGGATTGTCGTGCATAATTTAAAGTGTCAGAACGTACAACATCGCAATGCTTTTTAGAAAAATGGAATCACCATAAGACTCAAGTCCCATCACACAATGCAACGCACACCAGAGGATAGAGTTTTCCCTTATGGTGATTAAACAAGCTAAATACGGCAAATACGAGTTTAATATTATTATTAGTGTATAATAAAAACATTTCAAAATAAATGTATCAATCTTAGGAAACATAGTACCCCATCCTACTATATCTCCATACTAGTAATACAATCAAAGCCGTAGGGTCGTATTTGGAATTTGGATTTCCATCTGAGTCAAGGCTAGGGAGGAGATCCTTACTGATTTGAGACACTCTAGCAATGCCCCAGGATTGGTACTCTGTCCAACCCTTGGATAGCTGCAGGGCCGGTCCACACTTACTTTTGTGGATTAGTTATGCCTGAACACACGCTTCCCGGTCCTTTTGGACCTATAATACGACCAGTGGCGACCGCATAAACCGAGGCCTCGAACAATCCAACAACCACAATGAATAAATGCCAGCGCTGGTAGGTCCCTGGCACCACTCTAGCTAGAAAGAAACGTGTGCACTCCCTGCATTCCCTTCTCCCATTTTAGACTCCACCGGTGTGTGAGGCTCGTGAAGTCACGTCATACACAAAGCTATGCCTAAACAGGCTATGCTTGATCATCCCACAAGGCCTGCTTTTCAACAAGAAACCTTGATCATTGCATCTTAGTATGCCACACTGTCACTCCATACCATACCATTGCTTCTCCATCAATACATAAATGGGTGTTAAGTAGAACATAAATTCTCCACCACCAATATTTATATATTAACAGAAAATCAACAATATGATATATAACGAAGTACGATGTCAGACACACCATCCATTTAAACTTATGCTCTGGGTCTGAACGAAAGTCAAATTCGTGAAACCAACACGTACGTCTGGGCAATGACCTTGACCCATGAATTGGTAGCAAGTCAATTCAGGGTCTCGATCGTTGTCCATTCGAGGGAAGATTTACGGTCTTCATGCGTCGTCTTCTTACTTCGATCTTTAACGCCGCTGGATTAATTTGGGATGAGAATATCTCGGACTTCCCAAACAATCCTCGTATATATATACGTATATATATTTTGAAAATCCTTCTTATTCGTTAATAATATTTTTATTAACAATTCATTCTATTTTAATTATCTAAAATAGTCAGACTTCTTATTTAACGACGCATTCTCAAAATCATATTTTTATTTACATTAATTAAAATGTAAACTTTCATTACATATCGCATTCTTGTTTTCTTTACATTTAATAAAATGTAAACTTGCAATTACATGTCACATTCTTACTTATTTACATTGAATAAAACGTAAACTTGCATTTACATGTCGCATTCTTACCTATTTACATTGAATAAAATGTAAACTCATCCTACGGTGGAATTCCTTTATTTTAACATTAAAATAATGTAAATTTTTCCCTATGGTATATACACTTTTTATATTATCATTTAGAATAATGTTAACTCATCCTACGATGCATATTTTCTTAATTTTAACATTAAAGATAATGTTGACTTATCCTATGGTTAAATTACCCTTTATTAACATTAAAAATAATGTTAATCATCCTACGGTTAAATTTACTATTTAATTTACATTGACAATAATGTAAATTCATACATGCAGTGAAATTACTCATTATTAACATAAAATGTTAATTTTATCCCACGGTAAAATTACTTATTAATATTAACTTTAAAAATGTTAATTACATCATACGTTATAATTTTTATAATATTAACATTAAAAATGTTAATTTCATCATACGGTGAACTTACTATTTAATTAACATTAAAAATGTTAATTTTTCATGCATTGTAAATTACCTATTATTAACACCAAAAATAATGTTAATTTCTCATACAATGTAAATTCCTATTTTAACATTAACAAAAATGTAAATTTATATTCTATGAGGTCTTAATTCATTCATAAAATACATATAAAAATGTATTTTATATTATGCGGGCTTCATTCATTCATAAATTAAATAAATAAATGTAATTTATGTCGTGTGGTCTAATTTCATTTATAAATTACATAAATAAATGTAATTCATGTCATGCGGCCTAAATTTATTTGAATTACATTATAAAATAACGTAACTTATCCTACGGTCAATTCTCTTTTTATTAACATTATGAATAATGTCACTTATCCTACGGTAAATTTTCTTTTATTAATATCATAAATAATGTCACTTATACTACGATCAATTCTCTTTTTATTAACATTATAAATAATGTCAATTCATCCTACGATATCATTCTTTTATCTTAACATTATAACTAATGTTAATTTCCTATAGTGTAAATCCCCTTTTTATTTACATTATAAAATAATGCAAAATTATCCTACGTTGTAATTACTATATAATTTACATTAAAAATAATGTAAAATGGACATACGGTGAAATTCATGTATATTTACATTAAAGGAAATGTAAATCTTCATTCTCTAATTACAATGTGAAATCCGTTCTTTCTTTACAATGTAAAATTGACTTTTTAATTACAATGTAAAGTCCATTCTTTTTATTTCATAAAAAAAATAATGTAAATCTTCCTACAGTTAAATTCCTTTTTATTTACATTTATAAACATGTAAATTTTAACATACGATGGATTTCTATATATCTTACCTTATAAAATAAATTGTAAATTTTATTTCACCATGTACATTCTACTTCTTTATAATAAAAGTAATCTTTAATCTACATGCAAACTCTACTCTATATTTACATGTAAAATAATGTCAAATTTTACATACGGGTGAGGTTTCTATTTCATTTACTTTTAAAATAATGTAACTTCACATATAATGCAAACTCATATTTCATTTACATAGAAAAATGAAACTTTTTTATGCAGTGAAATTCACATCTTTAATTACAAAGAAAAATGTAATTCCAATCATGCGGTGAAATTCCCTTTTTAATTACAAAGAGAAATGTAATTTTTATCATGCGGTGAAATTCCTCTTTTTAATTACAAAGAGAAATGTAATTTTTATCATGCGGTGAAATTCCTCTTTTTATGTACAGTAAAAATAATGTACATTTATACTACGGTGAAAATATTCGTTTTAATATGCATTAAAAGTATGTATCTATATCCTACGGTGTAAATCCCTTTTTATAATTACATTATAAAATAATGTAATATGTACATACAGTACCATTTCCCTTATATTAACTTTAAAAAAATGTGAAATTTTCCTACGGTGGAATTATTCTGATATTAACATTAAAATAATGTTAATTAACATACGATGAATTTTCTTTTAAATTAACACTAAAAATAATGTTAATTAACACACGGTGTATTTTCTTATTTTTACATCAATGAAAATGTAAACTTTAACTATGGTGAATATTCTATTTATTTACATTAATAAAAATGTATATTTATATTCCATGTCACATTCTTATTTTATTTATTAAATAAAAGGTGGACTTTTCCCTACGGTGAAATTCTTATACATATTACATTAATAATAAATGTAAACTTTAACATACAGTATAATTTCACTTTATAATTTACATAATAAAAATGAAAATTTCATGTCATCGCTAAATTCTAACTTTAATTTACATAATAAAATGTAAATTTTATGTCAACGCCAAATTCTACTTTTAATTTACAAAGTAAAATGTAAATTTCGTGTCAACGCCAAATCTTAATATTGAATTTACAAAATAAAATGTAAATTCATGTCAACGCCAAATCTAACATTAAATTTACATACTAAAATGTATATCATCGCATATTCTAAAATTTTGATTTACATAATAAATTGTAAATCATCGTAAATGCCAAATCTTTGGTTTACATAGTAAAATGTAAATCATCGCAAATTCTAAATGTTTGATTTGCATACTAAAATATAAATCATCACAATCAACAACAGAAAAAGAGAATCAAATAAATCAACCAGCATAGATCTAACACTTTACATACAAATTGTAAACAAGGTGATATTTTTAATGGCATATGACAAATCAACGAGGGATGATGTAAATGAATTAACAAATAATCATTTTAATTAGTTAATGAATTCAGATCTAATATCTAGGTTCATAGATCTAACATCATACGGACATAAACAACTTAGATCCGTATTCAAAATATTAATACATAGCGGATTTATCAAGAGATATTCTTTAATCACTAAGAATTAATAATTAAATAAATTAAATTAAATTAAAAATAAATCCTCACATATCTAATCACTTAAAGTTTCAGATCTAGCATCCTAACATCGCAAAGCAATCCAAATCTATAATCCATAATAACATCCATTATTGATTTTCAACTTCTCATAACGCAGGCATAACAATTAAACTAATTAAATTTAACTTAAAATGAATTCTCACCTTGATTGGATAAGAATTTAAAATGCTAAATAAATTCAGAATTCACTCTAATCAGTCTCAGCAAAGCCTACTCGTCGCCACGGTCCTGTCGGATCTGAAATTTTCAGATTCGGGGTTCATACGCATTAGTTATCAATGTTTGAATAATTCTGACTTTTAACAACTGCTGCAGCAACGCTTAAAAGCGTCGCAAAATCTGAAGCATACCTTATTTTCAGAATTTGTTCAAAACTTCAAATCCGATTTTCTGCAGTTGTAGTTGACAAAACGACGAGTCGTTTGTTAGAGAAGGACCGACTCGGAGAGGGCTTTGATCGGCCAGAGGGGGGTGGTGCTCGGCGGCGCCAGGTGGGGCCTAGGGGGGCGCGACCAACGGCTATTCACGGGGGTATGGCGGCTTCGTCGAGGCACGGTTCGAGGTGATTCTTGTCGGAGAAGAAAGAGCTCGGGAAGAGCTTCGAAATGAGTACTCACACGCTAAATTCCGTTGAGAAACGAAGGAGAAATCGAAGTTTGAAAAATCGGAGGCTATGGGTTCTTTGGTGGCTGTAGAAATTCACGTTTAAAGAGGACGGTGAACAGTAATTTCGGGTTTATAATATAATATTAGGTTTTCCTAATCACTAGTTAATAATTTAATTAGCCCATTAAGGCCCGTTTTGGTCCGAACTCCGATTTAGGCCTACTTACTGTCGTTCTTAAGGTTTTGAGGCCTTCTGAACGCAATGGAACATGTTATAGGACCCAATTCCGAAATTTATTATGAGTTCTGGAATAATTATATTATTTTATTAATATTTTAATGTATACCGTACATGAAAATTCACCGAGGTCACAAATTAACTTCAAAATTCTCGAAAAATATATTTAGCTATGTTTTGATGCTGTGGACCTTTGAAAATTAATTTCGTTCAATTCTGAGCCCGTATGAATTTTTAAAGTCAAAAATTTGCCCGTTTACATTGAAAAATCAATTATAATTATATTTTAATTCTAAAAATTACCAAAAAATCATTTTTAGCTTTGTTTTAATGATACGAATCCAACAAAATTTATTTCGTTGAATTCTGAGACATTTTGAAAAATGGCTATTATTCAGTCAATTAATTTTGACCGAAACTGACTAAATGCTGTTTCTTTTGCCACGTTCACGTACTAGCTTGGAAAATTCTAAAATTTGAAACCTAGCAATAATTTAATATTCCGAATCCAACCAAAAGTGGTTTCGTCAGAAACGGAAACTGTTTGAAAAATCACTATTTTCTATGGCTATATATTTTATATTAAAAATACATTTTTAAACAAATAATTTTCAAAACTCCAAATATATAAGTGTTTATACTTTCTAAATGTAGAAACATCATTCCGGACTCAATGGAAGTGGTTTCGAGTCGAAATTCCTTTATATGCAAAAAGTAGCATTACTGACCTATGCAAATTACCTAGCGACCTTTCTAAAAATTGAATTGGCCATAACTTTTGATTTCCGCTATGAAATTTCGATTTTTCGGATTCTTTGGAAAGATCTATTTAAATAGATTCTAATATTTTTGGTTTCACTAAAATCCGTTAAATTTTGCGTCCTGTACGGTCAGTCAAAATTCAAGTTTGACTTTTCAAATTACCGCGCTATTTCTAACTCTTTTTATAATTAAAATTAATTTATTCATTCTAACTTCGATTTGAACCAAATTTGTGATCATTATCATTTAAAATAGATTATTCTAAATATCAAAACTCATTTAAAATCACTTAAAATAAATTTTAAATTGGCCCCAAAAATCTTTACAATGTCCCTCCGTGCAGGGGAGACTCTACTGAATTTTTTTCTAAATTTGAGGTGTTAGAAATTTTTTGAAGATTTTTGTGAAAATTTTATTATCATAAATAAATTGGTTTTAAAACCGATAAGATTAGTTTTGGAAATAAAACCGTGTTTAATTAAATATTTTTGTAAAGATAATGGGGCTGTACCATTCTTTCTGCCTTAGCAATTTCGAGGATGAAATTATTTTAAGGGGGAAGGAATGTAACGACCCGTATTTTCTGGTCAATTATTTAAATTATTTTATTGTTTAAAATGTCAATTTGAATTTAAATAATGGATTTTAATTGTTTTGAATATTTAATTAGTCATATAAATAAATAATATAATATTTTAATTCCACAATATTTGGAAATTTGTTGAATTTGCAGTATAACATGTATCGGCAAAATATAAAGAGTAATATTGTTTATATTGAAAATATATCGACGATATCGTTTATTTAACGACCGTTGAACGTATATTTTATAATTTAATTATATAACGAGCTGCAGCAGCGCGACAGTTCGTAAATTGGAGTTTTGAACTTCAATTGACTGTACAGGGTTCAAAGTAAGTCAGATTCTCTCGAAACAAGAAACGTCAGGACCGATTGGGCAATATCTTTCTAATGAAAAAGAAAATTCGAGTTTTCGTGTTGTATATTTTATTTTATCTTTAAATCAAATTTTAAAATAGTCGCTGTGGAATTCCTTTATAAACTTTATCGTTATTTATATTAAAATAAAGGGGTTTTTAAATATTTTGAATATCGATTTGGCTTGGAATTCAACCCGGGATATTTTATTCTGGTAATATATATAATTCTGGTCGTATATGGCCAATTTCAATATTTTATTAATATTATATTGAGGTATTTTAAAATTGGTTTATTTTATTTGAATTGGGCAGTTATAAAAGGGACTTTATTCAAACAACCTCTGTTTTCGACGAAACAAATTTTATTGAGACCGCAACAACAAATTATTGCTAGATTTCAAGTTGCACGTCAATCGGGGTTATTTTGTGAGCGTGGCAAAATAAAATGCAAATAAAAACGACCATTTGGACGTGAACGAGCACCATTTGAGCAAACAGACTCGGAATTCGATGAAACAAGATTCATTAGGACTGTATCGTCAAATTATACTATGTCGTCCATTCGCATCTCGAACGGGGTTTGTATGTAACCACAGTAACCAATAAACAGTATTGAAAATAGAGATAAGCACGAAATAAAAATCGTCAGTCGTTGTCAGACATCACATCACGTTAAAATAATATAAATCCCACTTATATAAAGCCCCCCAACTCAGAATTTTTGAGCCAAACTTTATTTCTGTCCATACATTTTGCAAAAAAGTTCCTATACACTAAATCAGTTATATCTTCTAATCTGTGAAGAAATTTCTATGGGTTTCTGAAGAAAACATGTAGATCGGGAGTAGGGGAAGCTCCAATAAAAAGTTGGAGAGGTATCGTCGAGGGTGGTGGCCGGAAATCACGAAGAACGGAGGAAAGCTGATTTCGTTTTTATGTCTTTTGTTGGTGATTGGGTTGACAATTGATGAAGGGTCTGAAGCGATGTTGTAGAGGAGTGGAAGGACTTCATTTTTGCTTCGGGTCGGAGGGTCTGAAATCGACTGTGGTGGTCGGGGTAGAGAGATGAACGGAGTGTACGAGTTTGGGTTTATTTTGTGTTGTTGTCATCGGGTTTGGTGGTTTTCCGAGGTGGTGGTGGCGTTTCAGTGACGGGTGGCTAACGGGAATGGAAGGCTGAAGCACATGGGTGAGGTAGGTGGTGGTCCGGTGGGTCATCTTGGCCCGAGGCGTCGGAATTTTTTGGTTAAACGGAATTGGGAAAAAACCAATTTCAGATCGGACGGAGCATCATCGGGGTAGGGGTCTTCGGGCACCGGAGCTGGACGTTAAGGTGAGGGCGACGGCGAGGTCAGGTGTGGTCCAGATCGTCCAAGGCGGCGGAGGTTGATGGATAATTGGAGTGGACTTTTGGGGTATCAACGATGTGAGTACAGGAGGTTCACGGATCAGGTTCCTTCAATTGATTTCCAGGAAGACACGTGAAATGTTTAAAGTAGTGCTAACGTGGACGCTTAATTTAAGGTAATTTGGGTCAAAGGTATTAATTAATTATTAAATTAATTTAATTAAAATCAGTTTAAACTTTAAATAGTCGTAACTAATTCATATGTTAACGAAATCTGAGGAAACAGGATCCATTGGGATCGTGGCGACGGAGGCTATGCATACACGCTGGTCCGGTCAGAAACTGAAGCAGTTGGAATTCTGTGTAATTTTAAACGTTGTTTAAAATTATACGAAGATGACGCTGAAATCATCGATCGACTGAAATTTGGTGAGTTAATTCTCACTCTTTTCTAGACTGCTACGATGTGATAAATCCATATAAGTTAAAATATCATATATATTGGTTGATTCGTTGTCTTGGTCGGTTATGGTTGATTTAATGATTGTTGTTAATTTTATTACCGTCGTTAATTTATTTATTTAAAATTATATTATATCATGAATGTTATAATAATCTGTGGTGCAGGGAAGAATAGGTTGGAGGAATCAAACCAGATTCCTTAAATAATTTGTATGTTATTTGTTGATCACATATTTCATATGTATGAATTGTTTACCCCAAATTGATATCAAACCTGTTCAGATTGAGTGGTTGTTGATCGTGTTGTGATTTTTAATCAATCGACAATATTGATTATGTGATTGGCGATGATGGTGTAAAATCCATCGGTTATGGCGTCGTTTTGCCGCTAGGCGAACTAACGAAGATTTTAGTTATAAATTTATTTTTATAACTGAAATGAAATTTTAAGTCGTTTATATCAGTTAATTAAAGCATAAGTTTTTATAAATATATTTATATTGAAAATCATGTTTTATATAAGAATTTAATTAATAAACATTTTATATAATGAATTATTATGTCGTTTTATGCTTAAGAAGGAAGAAACTAATATACATATTAGTAAAATTGAGTAATTGTTTTTATAAAACAATTAAACGATATTTTTAAATTAATTAAGCTATTAATTAAATTAAAAAGGGGAAACGGTGAATGAATATCAGTTAATGGTCAGTTGATGTTGACAGTCGACAAAAGTGACTGTTTTAACCAAAGTTGGCGATTAGAGTGATTTGATTTAAATTAATCAAATCGATAGTTTTTGAATATTCATTAAAACGTAATGAATATTATTAGAAGTCAGTTAATCTTTTATTAAATTTTAAAATGATTATCAAGTTAATTTTTGTTAATAAAGTTAATTATTATTAATGATCTTTTGAAAATGATTAATTACTCTATTTCGGGTTAATAATGGAATTAACTACTTTTAAAGTGGTTAATGTTGAAGTAAATTATCGCTTTTAATAATGATAATCAAAGCGATTATTTCTAATGGTAAATTAAATTTAGGAAGTGAACAAATGAAAACAAGTTTGATTTCGATCTAATAAGAGCTTAAAAGAGATTTATATTTCATGATTACAAACAAGATGTGTAAAGGGGGCGTGTAAGCTAAAGAGAGGATCTCAATAAGGTTTAACCGAGTATGGTTAAAATAGGAATTTAAAAGAGGTTCGGTAAATATTTACTTAAGAAGTTAAGTAAAGTGATTCTAAGGAGGTTAGCAATGTAAGGAAGGGGCTATGAAACCATATTTGAATCCAAGGGCAAATAAGGTTTTTTCGATGAAGTTACTAAATCAAGGAAAGAGAATTTACATGTAAAGTGGGTTTTTGAATAAAAGGAAATGGTTTATAAAACCATGATAAGTGAAAAATGGAAATGGAATATAAGGTGTTGAGTTGCAAACTCCTATTGTCTGGAGACAAGAACACGGGGTCAATCAAGGTTTGAGAGGTAATTAACACTACAACAAAATGACCCTATTACAACGGTGGACAAACCGTCATGTATTAAGAAGTTGTAATAGACTAATATCTTTTACAACTTTTCTGCACCGTTGCGACACCGTTGTGAAATGTATATTTTACAACTGTTTTCCACCGTTGTAGTAATACATATTACAACATTTTTGCACTATTGTAGTAATACATATTACATCTTTTTCACCGTTGTAGTAATTCCTACTACAATTAATCATAACAATATGATTTTTGTTTCGTTATACATTACATTTCATATAAAAATAAATATTTATATTGAATAAAATGATACTACTCTAAACTGAAATAATCAATTAAATATTTTATTTCAATATTTGAATTAATACAACAATACATACATTCCTCACTACAAACTGATCACTCAATACACTAAGTTACACACACACTTTCGTATAAATATACATAAACACTGACACACATCGAGTCTTTATGCTGCAGCATCCAATCTAGTTACCTATCACAGAATTTTACACACGTTAATATAGGACGGTTGATCTTCATAAATTCGCTTCTTACCATTGCAATCCTCAGGTAAGAAGAGGGAGAACATATCATAGAGAAGTGTTGCATTGGCAGGGATATTGCAATCACCTACAAATAAAATGCTTCGATTTCGTAAATATGATACAAATATGAGATTATACAACAGTGTAGGTAATTATAAGAAAGAAATTTGGAAATAACACAATTAAGCTTCACCTTTAAAGCATCCGGCAGGCTCAGGTCCATATGCTAACAATGGAGGTATCATAAGCTACCTGCATTCTTTTATATGAAATATACTACACATTCTTTTACAACAAAATTCATGAAATATAGTACATGCATATGACAAAAGCTACCTGCATATGACAAAATTCATGAAAATTCATATACTACACATTCTTTTACAACAAAATTCATGAAATATACTACCTGCATATGACAAAAGCTACCTACATATGACAAAAGCTACCTGCATAGATCCTCCTGAGTTTTTCACAACAAAATTCATGAAATATACTACACAAAAAGCAAATATAGATTATTATATATGGAATGCACCACATTCTTTTACAAAACCAACAGCTACCTGCATATGACAAAAGAACAGGAATACATAAAAATTCAAACTGGCAACAACATTATACCATAAAAAGGAAATTATACCTCTACACTGTCATCTGTTGGATTTTCCAGAAGAATTGTGAGCAATTCCAATACAAGGATTTCATGCGCTACTTGCTGGTTCACAAGATGTGCAATAAATTTAGTAGCAGCAAGCAATTTATCACTTTGTCATAAGCATTAGTGTATGATCCTCATAATGCAAACCAAGATGTGCTTCTAAACCCATATATCTGATTGTATCTAAGCTTTAATTTTTTCTTTATCAGTATCTTGTTTAACAACTAGCTTATTTACACTAATAGTCTCTATATTTTCTACAATATGGTTTCACTTACCTAAAACTAAACTCAAACAAAATTCATGTTCATCTTGGCGATTAGAAGCAGATGCTAACCATGTTCACTTACAAACTAAACTCAAAAAAGACTCAAACAAAATTCAAGTTTCACTTACAAATTCATGTTCATCGACAGGAATAACATCCAAGTAACCCCAAACAGTTTATAATTAGAAACCGACGCAGCCAATTTGAAAGAAGAATAATGGTAAGCGAACTTACTTTAGGTCGATGACAGGGAGGTGTTGAATGGAAGTCAAGGCTCGGGTATGGAAAAGGCATCAGCTTTCGGGCATAGGCGGTCTTCGGGTTTGCGACAGTGACACGGTTCGATTTGCCAAACAGACGCTGGTGCAGGACAGAGATCTTTGCGAGGCAGAGGCTGAGGAACGGATAATGGAACGGCAATAGTTGAAGCAGCAGGTGGTCCGATTGAACTTGCGAGAGAAAGGATAGCGGGAAAGAAGCAGGAGCGTTGCGATGGAAACAGTGAGTGATTCGATTGAGGATGGAGGAGGCGTCAGATCGGGAGTAGGTGTTGAACGAAGAGGAGTGGTCAAGCCAAATTCTGGCGGTGCGAATTAGGGCCAAGGATGGAGGAGGCGCCGGATCTGGAGTAGGCCATTAATTTCGAATTGGGGAAAAGATTTGGGGGAATTTTTTTTTGTATGCTGATAAAGTATAACGTGAGGTAGTAAAATATTAGGGTTGGCCGCCAAAATTTTCAAGGTGCCGCCACTTCTTCAAACGATTGATTTTTTCACGTTTACGTGATTGGTACTTACTTATGTGATTATATCTTATATTTCAATTGTTTTCAGCACTATACATAATATTATTTCTCATAGAAATCAATTAACAAATTTCAACACTCAATGGATGACGTTGGTTAAGTCATCTAAATATTCATTTCGATTTTAAGGTTCAATTATCATAAGAAAAAAAGAAAAAAAACGAACTAATTTATCGAAATTTTGGATATTTTATAAAAATTATAATTCACTGATTTTTTTAATTAATTTGTGAAAATTTCAATATTTTATAAGTTTTGTCTAGAAAAATTTAAACTTTTTTTGAAATATTGGATGCTAAATATAATTATTACCCATAACTATTAAATATTAAATACTAATGATAAGTATTACATTTTAATTATTAAAGATTTCTTATTAATCGTTCGTTATTATAAATTATTTATTAAATATAATCTTAGTTATTAATCTCTTCTTCGTAATTACTAATCTCTACTTCTTAATTATTAAAAGCAATCATTGATTTTTCATGATTAGCATTAATTATTATACTTTAATTATTAACTATTTAATATTAATTATGTAATATTAACTATATTTTTTAATTATTCTTCTTAATTTCTAAGTATTAAATATTACAGATTGATTATTGATTATTGATTATTACTTCCTAATTGATTATTAATAGTAATTATTAGTTATTAATTATAAATAATCAATATAAATGTATTAATATTAATTATTAGTTATTAATTATATTAAAATATAGTAATATATATTACAACAGTCAAAAAACAAAAGTTGTCATAGGCTTTTATTACAATGGTCAAAAGAACACAGTTGTTAAAAATAAGTTTATTACAACTTTTCTGGAAAAAAGTTGTAAAAAACATTTATTACAACGGTGCATTTATCACCGTTGTAAAAGTAAAGTTGTAATATGGTGTTTTTGTTGTAGTGTAAAATACCCCAACTTGGGCGACTTCACTATTATCAAAATATGATATCGGTTTGCTATGGTGGAGGATATTAGGAATAATTTATTGAGAAAACAATGAAATATTAATTCGTAAAGGAATTAGAAATAAAATAAAACCATTGGGTTTAAAATAAGCAGTGTACTATTTAGGTTAGAGACGAAATATGGTTTTACTTATATAATGTAATTAAAAGTATAACGTTGTTTCTGAAGTAATGAAACGGTATTTTCCCAAGATAAGGAGAAATAAAGATGTTTTAGGACATATAAGAATATTTCCGAGCAAAGGAAATAAAAGTAAGTTTGATAAATAAGTTATTCGAAAAGAAGTACTGATTTATATTTTCAAAGTAATAAATCACAGGAGTTTTATCAAGATAAAATTTATGAATTATATTATAATCATTGATAAAGTGGTTTAATGAAGCATTTGAAATAAATGACCTGGGCTGCTAATGTACGTAACATCACTGTTATGATTTGATAGTTAAAAGACCGACTATCAAATGAATTATTCTATTCGACCTTTTTGACGAGTTGTTTCGAAGAAACCGGGATGGGAACTAGACCCAAAACCACTTCGAATCAACTGTACGTTCGCGACTAATTGGCAGGCGATGAAGATGGAGCATTGAAGACCGTATATCTTCATAAATGGAAGAACCACTTATAATCTCTGAGTCGACGCAGAGATATACTGGGGTTCTGTCATGGTTGAAATCTACGGGTTGCAAGGATTTCTCGCTACTGATCCTTGGGGTGATTCCTATATTGGATGCAGTAGGAGAGTACCTTCGGTTTATCCTGTTCCTGGATGACTTGTATGGACGAATGTCTGACAGGGTATTTCCAAAGAGGTCGCGAACCTTGATTTCTCCAACCATACCAAGAGTGGAAGCGGAGAAGGAAACTTCTTTAGCCAACACGTAATGTATTGTTGAAGACGTAAATTAGTGATTTCGATGGATTTGACAATGTGGCATTAGAAGAGAATCTGATGTGAAGATAAAACGCAACCTCAAGCCTCATCAACTGGGAAATGACAAAAATCGGCTAGGCAATATGGCTATGTGGGTCGCTCCCATTAGGGTGTATAATCACCTATCTAGAGAAATTCGTTTTGCTTCTTTAATCTATCGATGTTGTCCCTTTTCGGGAAACGGTGGTTTGAGCCCAACCGTTGGTGATATACATTCGATACACTCAAGCGAAATGAGTGGTCGGTCATATGTGGGCCGGGTTGCAAGACGTTCTTGTTGAACCCAGTGTATTCGCCTCTAGAGATACACTATCGGCAGGTGGTCGCATACCTTATCATAGTCGGAATCCAATTTCCAATAAGCGCCTACGGTTTTTGATTGTATACTATATATGTAGAGCGTGAGATGCAAGCGTTCTGCTAGATTGTTATTTATTTGTGGTTGATAGACATTATTATAATATCAGAATAAGATAATGATTTCAAAATTGGTTTGGGTTATAGTAAGGTAAAAACCGTTTGTGTATGTGTGTACTGGTCTTACTATTATCCTTTATTTCAAAAGGAATTCCAAAGTTAAACAAGTTGTCGTGTTATGAATTTGTCACTGAAAGTATTCTAGACTGACCTGGTGAATTTTGTTTTAAATCAAATATGCTCGGGTCAGACCGAGTATATTTACTGGTTTGATTCCACTTGGAGTTCCAAGAGCTGGAAGCAGGAGGCTTCACCGTTAGTTATTCAAAGTTATTTCCGCTGTGTCTGATATATAATGTACTCTGATGATTGGTATGTATGTATACAGTTTCCTTTATAAAGGTATTTGATGTATTATATTTATTCGTTCCGCTGTGAGATTCTGATGTGTGTTCTTCTTCTTTCTTCTATTCTAACATTTCTTTCTTTCTTCTTCTTACCCTCTAACTTCTTTCTATTAACAGTCAGGGGTTCGATACTTGGATTTTTGGCAAGTGATACGGGATTGTGTATCATTATTGAAAATTCGAGCGTCGAAATTTTCCAGGCCGTTACAATAGGGATTTTTAACGACAAATACAAACAATATTATAATAAAAATAAATAAAATGATGAATATAAAAATATTATTTCTCCTCTATAAATATCCCACTACTTCCCAAAAATCCTAGAATCACTTTTCTCGTGGTCAACTTACTGATGGCTGCCAGTTTTTCCTCAAAACAAAATATCGTGAGTTTGTAACATCCACCCAAAACCATAGAAATTCCTATAAATTGTAAAACATATGTATATGAATTCTTGACACCATTCTCTTCAAGTTCATGTAAATTTCATTGGGTTCTATCACATTTCACTTCGCTGTTCCTTTTTAGCGTGATCTAGGTTTGGCTTTTGTGAGGATTTGAGGCTTCGATTTGTGTAACGGACGCCGGATTTGGGTTTCTCCGATGATAAGAAGATTGCATGAGGAGTTTTGAGGGATTCCTTGCAAAAAGATGTCGCAGGTTTTCACAAGGAGAAGTGTATAGGTGTGTTCGATGCAATGATGAAATGGGGTTCGATTGTGGTACGATCTATACGGTGATGAAGAGGAGAGTAAGTAAGGAATTTTAGTGGTGTTGGTTTAATTTTTAACGAAGCATGGATGGAGTTTTGATTTTTAGAAATGTCGGCAATGAATTGTTTAAGAACGAGAAGCAGGAATACTAATTCGAGGAAGAAGGCATCGAGTTTTGAAATATTGGTATGAGGGAGATGAGATCGTGATGAAGGGAATTTTAGTAAATTTAGTTGGTTTTTCAATGAAAAATAAAGAAGGTAAAGGAAGTTTTTAAGTATGCGAAAATGGAGCAGATCCTTTCAGAGGCAATCGGGGAAGAAAGAGCAGAGGATTTGGCGGGTTGGGTTTTTCCTAAAGCAGGCCAAGAAATAAAAGGGGGTGAGAGCCCAATATATAAATATACATATGTTTAATTCAATTCAAATAATGTATTCACTATAAATTTCAATTTCTTGATCATACATTATCAGAATTCAACAAAACAAGATCCGTTGGGATCGTATGGACGAGGGCTACACTATGGAACTAATTTGGAGCGATTTGGAGCTCGTCTCAATTTATGGTAGAATAAAACATCTGATCCGAATCAATGACCGTTAATCGTTATTTAACGATTAACGACAAATATGAGTAAATCTCACTAACTCTGTCCAATTTATTAATTTAAAACGTAATTTAGTATTGAGAAATGATGATTGATTTGCTGTGTGATGGTTGTTTATATTAATTGCTAATTAATTGGTTAAAAATATAAATATAGTTATATATAAAAATCGTTAATTAAATATTGATTCTATTATCAAAATATTTCATATTTATATGAAATCGATATAATTTATGTGATTAACATTTGTGGATGCAGGGAAATAAGTCGAAGGGATCCAATTGGATTCCTTAATACTTATAATACTGTTTATTTTCATATATTGTGATATATGATGTGATATATAGTCTGTGATTGATTATGATGACACTAGTCTTTTTATTTGTTATTTTAAATACCATAAGTAATACTGGAATGTAAAAAGGGGAACTTCAAAGTTAATATTGAAATAAAAATACTTATATAATTAATAGAATTTTATAAAAGGAATTGCGAGTTATAAAAGAATTATGAGGAGATTAATTTAAAGTAGGTATTTAATAGAAATATGTTTTAACAGATAAATTGAGAAGATTAATTTATAAACGATATTTATAAATTAAGTCAAACATTTATCATTGGATAAATTAAAATACAAGTCTAAAGTTACATAGAGAAGTAAAAATCGGTTTTTACACTGATATTTTATGGAATTTGAACTTAGCATTTTAAAAGGAATTATAAATGAGATTACAAGTGTCAAAAGATAAAATAAGATTTTATATGGATAATTCTATAAATGGAAGTATAAACGGAATTTGGATTTAAGACATTATTTTAAATACGAAATTAAACTGAATTGATTATGTAAAAGAAATATTATTCGCACTCGATGTGAATAAGGGATTAAAGTAAATATTTTTCAAATAAAAACATTTATAAAGGAAATTGGGCTTTGGAATAGGAAACAAAATAGAGTTAAGGGAATTAGAAACTGGCTGGAGATTAGTTAAGTTGAATGGATTTCTGGGTATTGATCTGATGTTGGTTTCGGCCTTCAGGGTTAATACACAGGGAGTTGTTCTCTTACTAGTTTACAGTTAGAGACTGATAGATGTGGGAAGATAGTGATGCGTGAATAAGAAATGGAAATGTTTTCCAATGTTAACAAAGTATATTTTCTAAATTTAGAAAATAAGAGTTGATGAATATATGGAAACAAGAAATGGGAAAATGAATAAATTAATAATAAATTAATTAAAAGGGAAAAATGTTGATTGATGGTTGATCGATAAAATTTCCATTTGGAAATAAGGCAGTTGTGTGTATGGATGTGTTCCTTTGATAGTTAAATAACCGAGTATCAAAGTTTTGACCATTTTTCCGTGTCAGCACGGAGAGACCCGGATCAGATTTATTTTCTAAAAACCACTCCGTATGGTCGTTTGCGTTGCGAATCAAATATGATGAAGATAATAAAAGACGGAGTTCATACAAGGGCTATTCTAGCAAACCATAGGTAGAAATTGCCTAACATGGGTTCATAGAATAGTGCCTTTGGTTTGTCCAGTCTCTGGACAACTTGTACGGAAGAATGTCTGACAGAGTATATTTAATAGATCACGTAAGTTGATCTCTTCAAACGTATTTACGTTTGGTGGCGGAGGAATTCGTTTCTCTTAGTGGTATACCCGTGGTATTTTTGGAGAAATCAATTTGTGATTTGGCGGGTATGACGACGTGGCATTCAAAGTGAATAAATATGTGATCTGTCAAAAAGATATGTATGGCCTTTAGCCTCACAACCGAGAAATGGTATAAATTAGGTAGGTCGCATGGCTAAGTGGGTAGCTCCCAATTAGGGTGTATTGTCACCTGATCTAGAGAAATTCTACTTACTTCTTTAAACTATTTCGATGTTGTCCCTTTCGGGGAAATGGTTGCTGATCCCAACCGTTGGTGATAATACATTCGGTACACTCAAGCGAAATGAGTGACCGGTCATGTTTAGCCTGGGTTACAAGATGTTCTTGTTGAACCCGATGTATTCCTCTCTAGAGATACACTGTCGGAAGGTGGTCACATACCTTGCCAATTGGAATCCATTACCCAATAAGAGTCTGCAGTTTTTGATTATATATTATATATGTGGAACGTGAGATGAAAGCGTTCCACGAGATTGCTATTTATTTGATTTAGACATTATAATAATATCAGAAGAGTGTGGATTTTAAAAGAATGTTTTGGGTTATCGTAAGGTAAAAACGATCTGTGTTTATGTGTTGATTGGTCTTATGATTATTCTTTCTTTTAAAAGGATTTTTAAAAGTTAAATAATGGTTAGAGTTTACTCACACCAATCACACGATTGACCCATAGTTTGTTTTGTTTTCCCTAAACTCTTGGGTGCCCAATTTTGTACGGGCAGTCAAGTAGTCGGGATTTTACAGATATTCTTGGAGAGTTTGGAGCAGGAGGCTTCAGGATTATATAGCTACTGTTTATTTCCATTGTGGTGTAAGTGTTGTACCCCAATAATGATACTGTATACAGATACTGCTTTTATTTTAAAGTTATGTTATATAATATATTTATTCGTTCCGCTGTGAGATTCTGATTACTCTGATGTTGTATTTGTGTTCTTCATCTTCTATTCTAATTTTCTTTCTATTTCCCACCCTCTAACTTCTTTCTATTAATGATCTGGAATGTTTGATGCCTGAATTTTTGACATGGGTTTTATGTTGATTTTCTGGGTCGAAGGTCCCAGTTCGTTATAGGGAGATCTATACTAGCATCTTTAAGTTGATTTACCAACAATAAGGTTTCACTTACTTGTTCAACTATGGACTTGTTGGCCACCATTTTGAAATCCATAAAATTACAAATAAGAAACTTTTTATTACTTGCATCAGATATATGATACTTTCTCTCTAATGCAGTCCAGAGTGCCTTTGTTGTTACCAAGGTCTTATGAGCGTTGTAGACTGGAGTAGACAATGCATTCATAATGTGCCATCTGCATTGAAAATCGTCCTATTTGCACTTTGCACATTTCGCCTTTAGAGCGGCACCATCCTAATCGGTTTCCTTCAGTATAACTTCCATTTCGTCTTCAAAATGTAGAACAATTTAACAGTGATCAGAAAAAAATTTCATTGTCCCTTGCCTTCAAGTAAAATTGTCATCGTCAAAATGCTCCAAACGAGTAAAATGCTGATTCATAACTTGTGTGCTCGAACCTTCCATGGTTGATACTTTTGTCTGAAAATTTATTGGGGATTTGCGGTTCAAGACTATTGGAGGAAGATAATTGTCATACTTCAGACTTCAAGGATCTATAAAATAGAATTTTTCAGACAATAGTTCAACCCACCAGGTACAAATAGGTTATCAAACTATCGACTTTCAGGATTCAATGAAGCCTTAAAACAACGTAATTGGATTCAAAGTTTGTACGACTTTGATCTGACCAAGAATACTCTGAATTTGATTCTGATGATGTAAGAAAAGAATTAGAATGAAGAGGAGAAGAAGAAGACTAAATCTACAAGCTTTTTGAAATTTTTAACACCTAGGAGGCGTTACAATTGCATCGCATTTGAAACACTTTTCTATTGTTGCAGATCGCTGAAGGAAGAAGATGATGGAAAAAGCGATTTATAACACTTTTCAGGCGTTGTTACTTATAGGCGGAGGAAGCACCTATTAACCAAGCGTCGCGACCATTTTAACGGTCGCCCCCTTCGTTTGCAACATTTTGAAGTGTTGTAAATTTAAACGATGCACCCTTTCGCTTGTAACGCTTTTGAAATGTTGCGAATTTGAATTTGGCGACGTCACAAAACCCGCTTAGATTTAAATTACATTCGGGTCCGTAATGTGCTAAAAACCAGTCCTTACTTTTTCGAATTTGATCCAAAAATATTGTTGTTGGATCCAAACCCGAGACCTGCAACTGTAATTGGCTTGGCTCTGTTCGATTGGATGGCTTGCGCGCGTATGTGGTGGTAATAATGCATAGCCTCCCTCCTCACAAAAAAGCATACATTTAGGAGCCTCCATGCCCAACACACTTGTGAGAAGGCTCCTTAAGTACATAGATGCTTTTTCAGCTTCGTGACGTAGGATTAATCCCAACACCCTTCTTCTTCTTTTCTTTATTCCCTCTTCAAAAACAAAACCCTAAACCCAAATATTGTGAAAATTTACAACAATCTCCTGCAATTTTCAAAAATAAAGAAATAAATAAAGTGGACGACTGAATCACTAGTGTGACTTCCTACATACCCTAGTGGAATCAAGCCTATGTAGTTCTAAGACCAAGTTTTGCATTATCGTGGAGACAACACACAAATAAAAGGTATCTTTTGGATTTGAACCTTTAGTGTAAATCGTTCAAAGTTCTTTTAAGACTCTATGGTGAACGAATTTGAACCAAGTATCCCTTAATGATAAAACTGGAAGAATCACACATGTTGATTTCCTTAGTTAGAGTGTTCTGTATTGATCAACATGTTAAGGGCCATGTGCTTTTAATCCCGGTTCATGCATCTACTTTAAAAAGTGGACTAACTTTCCTAGAGAACGACCTGATTTCCAAACTCATATAGGTAAGTCTCTTAAGGTGTTACTGCGATACACCATTTTAGGTTTCTAGACTTATTAAGGATATTTATCCATCCTTTGTTCTTGTAGAATCCAACACTAAATATTATGGGATTATCGATTTAGTGTTCTATAATCGTTCTCTTAACTTGTTGGTACCCACTAAAGTTTGTTTATCCTTTTCAAGACACAAGTTGGATTTTTGTTAAGGATGATCAATCTTCATTCACAGACCTTAGTCCCATTTCTTTTGACTTTGTATAAACCATTACCTTTGGAAGACCTTTTGTAAGTTGGCCAACCAATTTTTTCTTTGCTTCTTTGTAGTCAACATTATAACTCCGCTTTTAAGTAACTGTCTTACCATGTGATGTTTTAGACTCACATGTCTACACATTATATTATATGTCTTATTGGAGACATTATAAATCGTTGCTTGATTATCACAGTTAATCAAGACTACTGGAGATAGCTTCATCCACAATGGGATTTCCATTAACAAATTTCTAAGCCATTCTGCTTTCTTACATGCATATGCTAATGCAATCAATTCTGACAAAATTGTTGAGTTAGATATACATGTCTGATTCTTGGAAGCCTAGGACATAGTAGCACCTCCTAATGTAAATATCCATCCAGTCATAGACTTGGATTTGGATTCTACATTGTTCCAAGTTGCATCACTATACCCTTCTATTACAACAGTATATCCTTTATAAGATAAACTATAGTTGATGGTTCGTTTCAAATAATATAAAACTATGGAAATAACTTTCCAGTGTTCGAAATTGGATTACTCGTAAATCAACATAATACACTTATAGCATGTGCGATGTCTGCTCTAATGCGATGCACAACATACATAAGACTCCCAATAACACTGGAATATTCAAGTTGAGGAATGGTACATCCAGTGTTCTATTATAGTTTAGTACAGCGATCTAAAGGAGTTGGTGATGGTTTTTCATGGTAATGACCATATTTCTTTAGGAACTTCTCAATGTAATGAGATTGAGTTAGTAATAACTCCCCCTCTTTAATGAAGATCTTAATTCCCAGAATTACATCATCCTCTCCTAAATCTTTCATATCAAATTTAGATGATAGAAACTTCTTAGTTTCATTCACACAAGATATATATTGGAACCAAATATCAGCAAGTCATCAACGTACAAACATATTATAACATAACCGTAGTTATCCGATTTGTTATAAATACATTTATCTGCATCATTTACAATGAATCCAAATGACAATGCAACTTCATCAAATTTCTCATGCCGTTGCATGGCAGCTTGCTTCAAGCCATAAAGAGAATATACTAATTTGCAAACTTTCTTTTCTTGGCCTGGGGTTAGAAACCTTCATGTTGTTCCATTTATATATATATATGTATAGAATATATATATACATACATATATATCTTCTTCAAAATCTCCATTTAGAAAAGTCGTCTTTACATCCATTTGATATATGATAGAGGTGCTATTAAACAACGTATAGAAGATATGCGAGAAACTGGAGCATATGTATCGAAATAATCTACTCCTAGTCTTTGCTTATATCCATTAGCAACTAATCTAGATTTAAACTTATCAATGGATCCATTTGTATTCAACTTTTTCTTGAATATCCACATCCTATATGTTTAGCACCAAGAGGTAAATCAACTAAACCCCATGTTTGGTTTAACATTATGGAATTATTTTATCATTGATAACTTCTTTCCAAAAATTATAATCTCTTGAACTTATAGCCTTAGAATAAGTTTTGGTATCGCCATCGATGTTCATTTCATATCTTGTCACATTAAAGACTTCATCCTTACTGCCTTCTATGAGATATGTTACGAAGTCAGGACCATAATCCTTCTGCATTCTACCTCCTTCACTTCTACTATGTTTAGTACTATTATTTGGTATTAACACTTCCTTGCTTTTTTGAATATGACCATATTCATCATCATTGATATCATTAGTCATATTGGTTCTGAACTAGACGATCTCAATGGAACCTCAACAGTTTGGTTTTCAAAGAATTCTACGTCTACAGATTCTTCAACTTCCAAGGTGTCAAGAATAAGGAACATATAAGTTATACTATTAAGAGAATATCATGTGAAAACACACTCAAATGCCCTATTACCTAATTTTGGTCGTTTAGGGTTTGGTTCTAACATATGATAAGCAACCTGAAACTTTAAATATTGTAAGGGGAGATTTTCTATTAAACCATAATTGTAACACCCCACCTCCATTAAGGTCACTCACAAAGGGAATGCATTAACTTTAGTGGGGGTCATAAGAGTATAGAACAGATAAAATTACAAAACAGACAAATTTAAGCAGCGGAAAACAATTAGAACTTTTATTCCATAGTAGCATAATAGGATAAACTTTTATAAGGGTTGTTTCAAACATCAACACCAAAACATCAAATATTTGTCTAGTTTCTCAAAAGAAGCATAATACAAAATAACATAACATAATTCCCCAATTAAGCAGTAGCCAGCTATAGCAGTAAAGCAAAGAGTCCAAAGCAATACATCACAATCTTCGAGCTTGAAAAGAATCTGAACTAAGCGGTGGTATTCCCTCCCTATGGACCCGGGGGTATGAAAGAAAGAAGGCGAAACAAAAACAGAGTCAGACATAAAGCCTGGTAAGTCCAGTGACTTTCAGCATGTAAACAGGTAAAGGTATCATGACATGAATAAATAGGATACAAGACATAACCATGATAATAAGCATCGCAAGATAACGAGATAAGCATAAGATAAGACTAGAACATGATAAGGTATCGTACCGATTCCTAATTTCTTTGCACCACCTAACTAGTGTTCAACTAATGCCATTTGTTACAAAACAAGATAAGTGATCCCCATTTCCCACATGATAGTTTTATAGGTACATATCTCATGATGAGGGTCCCACCTCATATTGACAGTTTACCTGTCCCCACCGTACCTATCTTAATTGATCGGCTCCTACTCATAATGTTCTGCATGTGTTTGTATCAACCCGGCCCCTACTTGTAGATACCTGTGTTGGTCCCACCATAGGGTGTATCATTTCCTAGGGGGGCAACGCGATATAGTTCTAGAGTGCCCAGCTTTATACCTACTTGGTACTCAATGTCTAAATTTTCCCATGCCGGAATTATGTGCACACCCGTAATCCGTCGGAACCTGCACCACCGTACCACCTACCGCTATTTTGACTGCTTATAATCAGCCCAGTAATCGTGCCCCCACCCTGCCTAGCTTAGGGTCCCGTTGATACCTAATGTGGGTTACTGCTGAAAAAGGTCCCGCTACTAGGGTTTTGCTAGGGTCTATTCGTATACCCCCCATATTGGTTAAGTGTCATCAATCAATCAATTCAAGTCTACTTAACTCACTCATTCATCATGTTATATTGGTTAAGTGTCATTAATCCAGTCGAGTTACTTAACCCACCCACTTATCATGTCATATTGGTTAAGTGTTGCATGTTGACTTAACCCTACCATACTTAACATGTTTGTTTAGCATTAATTATTTATTAATGCATCAACCTCTCACATTGGACTTATTTGCGGTTGCTGGATTGTGTCGGGCGGTTCTGGGCAGTCTTACACCGCAAACCCATTCCAACCTCGGGTTCAAGCATTCAATGCGCTAACCTCTCACATTAGACTTGTTGTTTGGGGTTGCTGGATGTGCCGGGCGGTTCCAGGCAGTCTTACACCACAAACTCATTCTAATCTTATGTTAGGCATTATTACCCATCTAATCCTCGCCTTTGACCTCTCACATTAGATTGTTGTCGTTGCGGTTGCTGGATGTGCCGGGCGGTTCCGGGCAGCCTTACACCATAACTCAAATCTAACCTCGTGTCTTAGGCGGCCATTAGATTTAATTAAATTATATACTTGCCAATTATGTCCAAATTCCAATTTTTACATGCCAGTTATCATATGCCCAATTATTGATTTACATGCCAATTTACATATGCCCAATTATTGATTTACATGCCAATTTGCATATGCCCAAATATTGATTTACATGCCAATTTACATATGCCCAAATACTGCAATAATAATAATAATACCCCATATCCATCACAAATTATGCCCAATAATCCCACCAAACATGTTATGCCCATAAATTCACCGAAATAGGCAATACCCAATATTCCCCGTATTCCAAACGTTCGTATTTCGCGATTTCAGCCTAGGTTAAAAGTTAACCCAGGTTCAATAAAAGAAAAAAAAAGGGGAGATAGAAGTTGCATAAAATAAGAACAGAGAGAAAATAGGCATGAAAATATCATCATAGGCATGAAGGCTAAGACTTGATAAGAACATCATCATGAAAATGAAAAGCTGATGTACAACAAGATAAAGTGATGATAATAGCATCATGAGAATAAGAATAGAAGCAAAAGAACAACTTAGAATCAGGCATAGTCTCAATTTCATCTTATTACATGTCAAGACTAGATTTAGGTGTTCAAATCTAAAAATAACTGAACTTACAGCGTTTGGATTAGAAAAGATAATTGAATCGCTTGTTGTTGTTGAAGAACTTTAACTTGATATTGATTAATCCTCTAGGTTGATGAAGAACTTTTTGATTTGATTTAGGTTTTAGTGGAGGCTAGGTTTAGATGAGAGTTTGGAGGCATGGAGCCACCATGAGAGTGAATAATAGAATTAGGATTTAGGTTTGGATATGTATTTATAGGTGTGTTAGAAAAACCATGGCCTTTAGATTAGCATAGGAGTCATCAGAGCCATTTAAACCAAAGAGACATGCCACCCAGCCAACCATAGTGCGACACATAAGCCCTAAAACTTAAAATTTCATCACAGACCATTCTAGGCGATGCGGTCGATTCCAAACACCCTGAGTTGACCCTGGGGTCGAACCAGCGGGTCTTGGGTCGACCCATAAAATATGTCGGTTTGGCGTTTTGCCTTCCCGCTTCTGCTGTTTTGAAATTTTTTCTTGGATTTTAGGTTGATTTTTATTTTATTAATTTATATATATACATATATTTCCCTTATATGTATACAAACTTCCAAGGTCCATAACTTTCTCATACGTTATCCGTTTAATGCAAACTTTGGGTCCATCTTGACTAGAATTTTGAGACGAACGCAGTGGTATAGTCTGCTTTACTTAATTCTTACTTTTAAAATTAAGTATTCTTTTAATTCATCTATTAATATTCATAGAAAAATATGGGGTGTTACATTCTCCCCTCCTTAAAGGATTTCGTCCCCGTAATCTCTAAGTTAAGAAGAATGCATCCTACCATCCAACATCCATCTACTCAACCATCATTCACAAGCATCCATTGTCCTTAAAAAAGATTTCTAATGCTATATGAACATATGCAAAAGTGTGCGTGTATATGTTCCTTATCTAATGCAAAATCAGGTGGTCTACTGATTTAGTTTACCTCCTTAATGCGAATTATGTTAGTGCCATGAGTCCAATTATGTATGCAATTATTCCAAATATACTTCATAACCTCTACATGAGTGCACAATCATTCATCCATATGCCACATTCATATGATAACACATCCAATTTCAATCTCATCCATAACCAAACATATATATGCATATGCAATGTGAAAGTGACTTGAGCCGATCTAGTGCCTAAGGTGTGCGTAAATGCATCCACGAGCAACCACTTGCATCCACTAAACATAACATGTCTCAAACACATGTTTACAATCATAGGATATTCCTAGCTAAAGGTTGATGATATAATCAAGAGGATGTCCTAAACGATAGAACAAGTATAAAAAAAGCAGTAGAAAAAGGGGAAATTAAGAATATACCCTCAAAGAGAAAAGGATACAACGTACGCATCTTAGCTTCCGTCTCCCAAGTAGCGTCTCCTTCATCACTTCCCCATTGTACTTTGACTAGCTTAACTTTTTTGTTGCGTAACTTCTTGACCTCCGATCCAAGGATGCACGTAGGGGCTCGTCTAATCGTGGCATCTCCTTCCACTTCAACTTCCTCAAGTGTGCTCGGCTCCACCACTTCCGCAGTGTCATGTAAGCACTTCCTCAAATTTGATATGTGAAACACATTATGTACACCACTAAGCTTCTCGGGCAACTCTACTCTGTAGGCCATCTATCCAACTCTCTCTGTAATAGGAAACAGTCCTACGAATCTCGGTGCTAGCTTCCCTACCGACCCAAAGCAAACAACGTTCCTTAACGGCGATACTTTGACAAAGACCATGTCTCCAACACTGAACTCAAGGTTGGTCCTTCTCCTTTCAGCATACGACTTTTGCCTATCTTGCGCAGTCTTCATATGTCTTCGAATTAGATCCACTTTCTCCGAAGTCTCTCTAATCATATCTGGCCCAAGTACTAGCTTATCTGTGGATTCCCACCAACATGTTGGTGATCTACATGGTCATCCATACAAAGCTTCAAAAGGTGTCATACCAATGCTAGACTGATAACTGTTATTATATGCAAACTCTACTAGTAGAAGGTGGTCCTCCCATGTCCCGCCAAAGTCCAAGATACAAAGCCTCAAAAGGTCTTCTAGAATCCGATTCACCCTCTCGGTTTGGCCGTCCGTCTGAGGATGATACGCCATGCTCAAGCACAACTGAGTCCCTATGGCTTCTTGCAAACTTTTCTAAAATTCACTAGTAAAGATAGGATCACGATCGCTTACTATGCTAGAAGGTACCCCATGCAAATGAACTATCTCCCTGACATAAATAGGTGTTAATGATGATGCATTTCTCTTTCTCTTGACAGGAATGAAGTGAGCACTCTTCGTAAGTCTGTCCACTATCACCCAAATACTGGTATTGCCTCTTCTAGACCTAGGCAACCCTTCTATAAAGTCCATCGAGATACTCTCCCATTTCCATTGCGGAACCTCTAGAGGATGAAGCAGTCCATCAGGCTATTTCTGCTCAGCCTTGACTTGCTGACATACCAAGCATTTAGTAACAAACTCAACCACATCCTTCTTCATTCTGGCCCAAAAGAAAACTCGCTTCATATCTTTGTACATCTTGTCACCACCGGGATGTATGTTCATCTTAGAATGATGGTCTTCCTCAAGAACTGTCTTCCTCAAGCTCTCGTCTTGTGGTACACAAAGTCTTCTGTCCCTATGTAACCAACCCTTGTCATCTAGGTTATAACTACCAAGTTGGATCGAAGACTACCCTCCTATGAGCTTTTCTACAAGCTCAAGCAACTGTGGGTCATCTCACCGGGCCTCTCCAATCCGACACAAAAGCGTAGGTCTCACCTCTAAGGATGCTAACAAACCGGTCACATATTCGACAGAGGGTCTAAAGTCAAAGGCCGTTATGTACTCTAAGCTCTGCCTCTCCACAAACATAGGACTCAAATTCAACTTCTTCCTACTCAAGGCGTTAGCTATAACATTACCCTTGCCAGGTGTATATGCGGTCTCAAAATTATAGGAAGCTAAGAACTCCATCCACCTTTGTTGCCTCAAGTTTAGATCTTTCTACAAGAAAAGGTACTTCAACGATTTATGGTTCGTATATAATTCAAACTTCTCACCTAGGAGATAATGGCGCCAAGACTTAAGCGCAAAAACGATGGCAGCTAACTCTAGATCGTGGGTTGGGTAGTTTTTCTCATGTACTTTCAACTGTCATCCACCATAAGCTACTACCTTCCCTTCTTGCATCAAGACAACGCCTAGTCCCGTACCGCATGCATCCGTGTATACTGTAAACATTTTACCCTCGTCTAGCAATGTCAACACTAGGGTTGTTGTAAGAGCCTTTTCAATCGTTGGAAAGCAATGTCACAATCAATGTCCCAAGCAAAGGCTAGATTTTTCTTCGTCGGTCTAGTAAGTGGGGCTGATATCTTCGCAAAGTCCTTAATGAACTTCGTATAATAGCCCGCTAATCCAAGAAAGCCTCGCACCTCTTTTGCATTCTTTGGGATCTTCCAATCTTGCACCATAACTACTTTTGTGGAGTCTACAGCTATCCCGTCTTTGGACACCACATCTCCTAGAAACCTTACTTCTTCTCACCAAAAGTGACACTTGGAGAACTTCGCTTTAAGCTAATGTGCTCGAAGGGTATCCATGACTGCCCTCAAATGCAAAGTATGTTCTTCCTCGTTCTTTGAGAAAATCAAGAAGTCATCCACGAAGACTACCACAAACTTACTAAGGAACTCCCTAAACACCCTACTCATCAAGTCAACAAAATAGGCGGGTGCATTCGTCAAACAGAAAGGCATGACGAGTCATTCAAAGAAACCGTCAGGGGTCCTAAAAGCAGTCTTGTCTATACTGTCCTCAGCCACTCTTAGCTGATGAAAACCCATAGCCAAATCTAGTTGTGAGAAAACAGACGCACCTACAAGCTAGTCAAACAAATCATCTATTCGTGGAAGTGGGTGCCTATTTTTCTTAGTCAGCTTGTTTAACTCTCTATAATCCATACATAAGCGAAATGAACCATCCGGCTTAGTAGTGAATACTAGTGGAGCACCCCATTCAAAAATACTTCACCTAATTAACCCCTTCTCAAGCAACTCTTTAACTTGTTTACTAAGATCCTTCCTTTCCTAGGAGCCATGTGTCGTCGGGTAAAACAACTGGTTTGGCATTATTAACCAAGTACATGCGGAAATCTATTTCACATTTTGGGGGTAAACCCTTCACCTCATCAAAGACATTGGGATACTCACGGACTACTAGAAAATATTGCAAATTATCAACAGATGCATCAAGAGATTCTAGGTAACTAAGCATGACAGAACCCTTGGGGTTACACGAGATTTCGAGGGTAATACTGAGATGAGTCAAAATTCTAACTACCCTCCTTTCACAATCGGTAATGCCACCATTTCTGGATAACCAATCCATCCCTAGAATCAACCCATAGCCCATGAAACCAAGAACATATGCATTACATCGAAACTCAACACTAAGTATAGATATTCCCAAATCCAAGCAAATCATAGATAAATGAGCCGAACCCCCAATCGGATTTGAGACAACAATGGGATCCTCTACCATACATGTACTAAGGTGTAGAAACTCTACTATAGAAGTAGATATAAAAGAATGTGATGCGCCAGAATCAAAAAGAGTGCGTACAGGATGATCAACAAGAAAAACTAAACTTTCAACGGAAATATTTCTGCCTCTCTCTTGAGTGGGTGCCATGAGAGCATGAACTTGCCCTCCAGAAGGTCCTTCCCTTTTCCCTTGCTTCTTTGGGCAATCCTTAACCACATGTCTTGTCTCACCATAATGGAAACAACCACCCGTCTTCCTCTTCTTCTTTCTACAGTCTTTAGCGATGTGGCTAATGATACCACAATAGTTACACTTCCTCTTGTCGCGTGGCTTGTTGTTCTTTCCACCCTTCTTATTGTCCACCTTCTTGTTTTGAGGTTCATCCTTCTTCGCTTCTTTCTTCCCACCCTTGTCTTCTTCATGTAATAGCGCCATGTCGACCAATCTCTCAAAAGTTGCGCCCAATTGAATATGGGACATAGCTAGACCATGCAATAGTTCATTCAAGCCTCTAGCAAAACGTAAAGCTTTCTTGTGAGGTGTATCCACCAACTCCAACCCAAATCTTGCAAGCAAATTGAATTTGTTGACGTATTCCTTGACTGACATACTCCCTTGTTTGAGTTCTAAAAACTTCTCCATTTATAGGCTTTGTTCAGCTGGCGAGAGGAACTTCATCTCAAACCTCCGCCTAAAGTCCACCCAAGTCTCAACTGGTTGCTCAGCACTAGTAACTTCCTACCAGTAAGAGGCTTCTTCCTTCATTAGCCAAGCGGCCAATTGTATCTTCCTCCTATCATCCACTTCAAAGATAGCAAACAACTCTTCTGTTTCCTTGAGCCAGTTCCGTGCTTCAACAAACGTCTCAGTCCCTTTAAAGATCTTTCCGCCCATAGCATGGAAGTCCTTACAAATCTTAGCAAAAGCTTCTACGCGAGGAGAGACAGCAGCTGGGGAGGAGGAGGAGGAACGTTGGCTGGGCCTGCGGCAGTGGCCCTAGCCTCTAGGTATCATCTAAACCAAGCGGGTATCGGAACACCCTCAAGTATCTCGGGTTCCCAAGACATGCTGAAAAGAAAAAGGAAAGGATTCAAAATAAAGAAAAGAAGGATAGTGCATATGGCTTTGGGGAATATGCCTTTTTAAAATAACAATACTTTTCCTTGAAAATGCTTCTTTAAATCATGGTTTTGAAAATAATTTTCAAAATCTTTTATCCATTCTGGTAACCTTCAGCTCTGATACCACGTGTAACACCCCACCTCCATTAAGGTCACTTGCAAAAGTAATGCATTAACTTTAGTGGGGGTCATAAGAGTATAGAACAGATAAAATTACAAAACAGACAAATTTAAGCAGCGAAAAACAATTAGAACTTTTATTCCATAGTAGCATAATAGGATAAACTTTCATAAGGGTTGTTTCAAACATCAACACCAAAACATCAAATATCTATCTTGTTTCTCAAAAGAAGCATTATACAAAATAACATAACATAATTCCCCAATTAAGCAGTAGCCAGCCATAGCAGTAAAGCAAAGAGTCCAAAGCAATACATCACAATCTTCGAGCTTGAAAAGAATCTGAACTAAGCGGTGGTATTCCCTTCCTGTGGACCTTGGGGGGAGGGGGAACGAAAGAAAGAAGGTGAAACAAAAACAGAGTCAGACATAAAGCCTGGTAAGTCCAGTAACTTTCAGCATGTAAACAGGTAAAGGTGTCATGACATGAATAAACTGGATACAAGACATAACCATGATAATAAGCATCGCAAGATAACGAGATAAGCATAAGATAAGACTAGAACATGATAAGGTATCATACCGACTCCTAATTTCTCTGCACCACCTAACTAGTCTTCAACTAATGCCATTTGTTACAAAACAAGATTAGTGATCCCCATTTCCCACATGATAGTTTTATAGGTACATATTTCATGATGAGGGTCCCACCTCATATTGACAATTTACCCGTCCTCACCGTATCTATATTAATTGATCGACTCCTACTCATAACGTTTCGCATGTGATTGTATCAATCCAACCCCTACTTGTAGATACCTGTGCTGGTCCCACCATAGGGTGTATCATTTCCTAAGGTGGAAACCCGATACAGTTCTAGAGTGCACAGCTTTATACCTACTTGGTACTCAGTGTCTAAATTTTCCCATGCTGGAATTACGTGCACGCCTGTAATCCGTCGGAACCTGCACTGCCGTACCACCTGCCGCTATTTTGACTGCTTATAATCAGCTCAGTAATCGTGCCCCACCCTGCCTAGCTCAGGGTCCCATTGACACCTAATGTGGGTTACTGCTGAAAAGGGTCCCGCTGCTAGGGTTTTCCTAGGGTCTATTCGTATACCCCCCATATTGGTTAAGTGTCATCAATCAATCAATTCAAGTTTACTTAACCCACCCATTCATCATGTTATATTGGTTAAGTGTCATAAATCCAGTCGAGTTACTTAACCCACCCAGTTGTCATGTCATATTGGTTAAGTGTTGCATGTTGACTTATCCCTACCATAATTAACATGTTTGTTTAACATTAATTATTTATTAATGCATCAACCTCTCACATTGGACTTATTTGTGGTAGCTGGATTGTGCCGGGTGGTTCCGGGCAGTCTTACACCGCAAACCCATTCCAACCTCGGGTTCAAGCATTCAATGCGCTAACCTCTCACATTAGACTTGTTGTTTGCGGTTGCTGGATGTGCCGGGCGGTTCCAGGCAGTCTTACACCACAAACTCATTCTAACCTCGTGTTAGGCATTATTACCCATCTAATCTTTGCCTTCGACCTCTCACATTAGATTGTTGTCATTGCGGTTGTTGGATGTGTCGGGCGGTTCCGGGCAGCCTTACAGCACAACTCAAATCTAACCTCATGTCTTAGGCGTCCATTAGATTTAATTAAATTATATACTTGCTAATTATGTCCAAATTCCAATTTTTACATGCCAATTATCATATGCCCAATTATTGATTTACATGCCAATTTACATATGCCCAAATATTGATTTACATGCCAATTTACATATGCCCAAATATTGATTTACATGCCAATTTACATATGCCCAAATATTGCAATAATAATACCCCACATCCATCACAAATTATGCCCAATAATTCCACCAAACATGTTATGCCCATAAGCTCACCCAAATAAGCAGTAGCCAATATTCCCCGTATTCCTAACGTTCGTATTTTGCGATTTCAGCCTAGGTTCGAAGTTAACCCAGGTTCAATAAAAGAAAATAAATAGAAGGAGATAGAAGTTGCATAAAATAAGAACAGAGATAAAATAGGCATGAAAATATCATCACAGGCATGAAGGCTAAGACTTGATAAGAACATCATCATGAACATGAAAAACTGATGTACAACAAGATAAACGGATGATAATAGCATCATGAGAATAAGAATAGAAGCAAAAGAACAACTTAGAATCAGACATAGTCTCAATTTCATCTTATTACATGTCAAGACTAGATTAAGGTGTTCAAATCTAAAAATAACTGAACTTACAGCGTTAGGATTAGAAAAGATAATTGAATCTCTTGTTGTTGTTGAAGAACTCTAACTTGATATTGATTAATCTTCTAGGTTGATGAAGAACTTTTTGATTTGATTTAGGTTTTAGTGGCGGCTAGGTTTAGATGAGAGTTTGGCGGCATGGAGGCGCCATGAGAGTGAATAATAGAATTAGGGTTTAGGTTTGGATATGTATCTATGTGTGTGTTAGGCAAACCATGGCCTTTAGATTAGCATAGGAGTCGTCATAGCCATCTAAACCAAAGAGACATGTCACCCAGCCAACCATAGTGCGACACATAAGCCCTAAAACACAAAATTTCGTCACAGACCATTCTAGGCGACGGGGTCGATTCCAAACACCCTGAGTTCACCCTGGGGTCGACCCGAGACCAAAATAGGTCGGTTTGGCATTTTGCCTTCCCCTTCCATTGTTTTGAAATTTTTTCTTGGATTTTAGGTTGATTTTTATTTTATTAATTTATATATATATATATATATATATCCCTTATATGTATACAAAATTCCAAGGTCCATAACTTTCTCATACATTATCCGTTTAATGCAAACTTTGGGTCCATCTTGACCAGAATTTTGAGACGAACGCAGTGGTATAGTCTGTTTTACTTAATTCTCACTTTTAAAATTATGTATTCTTTTAATTCGTCTATTAATCTTCATAAAAAAATATGGGGTGTTACAATAATTCATAAGTGGAAATATTATTCTTTTTAAGTGTTACTCTATTTAAAATGTAACATGAGGATAACATAGCATCACCCCAAAGGTTATAAGGTAATTTTGAACTTACGAGCATGAGATTAACCATTTCTACTAAATTTCTATTTTTCCTCTTAACAACACCATTTTGTTGCGGTGTACATTGGGTGGTACATTTGTGAATTATACCATGTTGTTTACAAAACAAGCTTAATTCATTTGAAAAATATTCACCATCATGATTTGAATGTAACCGTAACAGCCTGCATTTTACACATTGGAAGGTCATAAAATATTTTTATTTTATTCCCTGAGGGTTGGATCATTCTCATATTTTGATATGTTATGTGAAACAGGTTCATAATTTTTACCAATTTTGTTTGTGACCATTTTGCTCATGTCAGTCTTGTACAGGGGATAACTTTTGACTAGGATCGAATTAGGTGTTCAAACCTGTGCCATTGAAAAGGAAATGATGTTTCCCTTTTCGTAGAGTGGTCACATTAAAGATTTGGCTCAGCGGTTTAGGAGGAATCGCTGTTTTAAGGATTTGCAGTTGGATGTTCAGGCTTTGTAAGCCATAGTGGGATGATTTGGGGTGGCCCATTAGTGGGCTGGTAGAGGCTATAAATAGGGGGTAGGAGGCATGGAGAATAGTTTACTTTCTCCATTCTCTCTTTTTGGAAGAGCTTGTAGTCCTCCATTCTCTCTTTTTGGAAGAGCTTGTAGTCCTCCATTCTCTTCACCATTCCACCATTAGAGCTTATAAAATCAAAGATTTACAACTTCAAATGCAAATCAAAGAGTGAACTTGTCGAATAGAAGAGTTTGGATCAAATTATTTGTTGTTTGGAATCATAATTCATTGCTTTTAAGTTGTTTTGGAGAATTGGTGAGTGATATGCATCTCTCACGTGGATTCAGTTAAGTATATGAGTTTTATGATCTTAATTTCATCATTTTCAAGTCATTTTCCTCAGATCTACACCATGGTAAGTTTTTTTTCATACGAATCACCATAGGATCTAATTTAACAACATAAAACTAGTAATTTCCACATATTTTCATATGCTTATGCAAGTTAGATCCATAATTTAGTTCATATGTTCATTTATCATGATTTTGGTGAAGTTTGCATAATTTTGGTGAAAATCGTCATACTCATGTTGTTAGTGGTTTCATAACATATTTATGGTTGTAACTGATTAATTGGATGAATATATTTCATCAAGATAGTCAATTGGCGAAGTTTCGGTCGGAATTGGACTTGGATTGGACCTGTGCAGGTTTCTGGTCGGTCAGTTCTGCTAGGTCAGTTCTGCTCGGTCGGTTCTGGTAGGTCAATTCTGGTAGGTTGGTTCTGGTAGGTCAGTTCTGGTAGGTCGGTTCTGGTCGGTCGGTTCTGATCGGTCGGTTCAGGTAGGTCGGTTCTGGTAGGTCGGTTCTGGTCAGTCGGTTCTGGTAGGTCGGTTCTGGTAGGTCAATTCTGGTCAGTCGGTTCTGGTTGGTCAGTTCTGGCAGATCGGCTTTGGTAGGTTGGTTCTGGTCGGTCGGTTCTGGTAGGTCGATTCTGGTCGGTCGGTTCTGGTAGGTCGGTCCTGGTAGGTCAGTTCTGGTTGGTCGATTCTGGTGGTCAGTTCTGGTAGGTCGGTTCTGGTAGGTCAGTTCTGGTAGGTCAGTTCTGGTTGATCAGTTCTAGAGATCTTGTTGGTCAGTAATGGATCTTACATCGATTCAGTGATGTTGCAACTTCGAATGAATTCAGTGGGGAATGTCGAGGGGGAGAGATGTGTTTGTTGTTAGTTGTAATACAACGAATGTGATGACAACTTAAAGGTCGTGAGTTGGAGGATGATGGTTGTTCGAGAAGGTTACTTAAGCTATAAAAAGTCGTCGGGTTGGATAAGTAGAGATACTGAAGGCCCAGGAATTATCATTGTCATAGGTTCTAGCGGGCTCAAAGCAGGGGTATAATAGGGGCACCTAAAAGAACGGATGTAGGTCGAGTATCTTGGGTATCGTTGAAAGGCCTATTTACGTATCGTTGAAAGGCGTATGGAGTTTTTTTTGCTAGAACTGTGGTTACCATTAGCCCTTAACGGATGGCAGTATGATATGGTCAGTCATACGATTAACGGTGGTTTCGAAGCAGGATTGGCAGTGATAGCCAGAGTCTGTTATGGATGATTAGTTTCTTTGTATCTACCGTCTCACATAGATAGTCCAACATCGAAGGAGATATTTCTTGGGTGCTTGTCTGATATTAGTTTTGGCCTCTGGGGCTTGTGCTCCAGGGATGTTGAATTCAATTAGGATAGTTTACATGAGATATATAATCTAGATGCTATGAGTGTTATTGTTGATTGTTTCTGATGCCATGATTGAATGGTCGTTCTTATTACCTTGGTATGTTCATCCTATTTTTGGATGGGTAGACTAGGTGGCAGGTGATAGGTTATTGCTTAGTAAGGATGATTTTGTAGTTCGGAGGCGAGCATGAGGCTATCATATTATCTTTCTTACTACATAGTATTTGAATATCCGCTATTTGTTATTATTCTTTGAGTGTTGTAGTGAGGCAAATTTGTATAAACACTATTGTTGTAATCCAAGTGTATGGAAATTACTTTCTAGTTGTTAAGAAAGTTTGGTGTTTTCAGCTTCACTATTAATACTTGTTGTATATGTTCTATTATATTTTATCCTTGCGTTGTGAGTTACGATAGGTTCCATTTGTGTTTACCTACTCAGATGATCGTCCATAGCTGCCTGGCACGTCTTTCAGTGCATTATTCCTCTTGATTAGTGCAGGGGTTATGGGCAATCGTCACATTTGGTATTAGAGCTCTGGTTATCAACTTTAGCCAAAGTTCAAAGACGTAATCACGTATGAGAGACGTATATGTAGTTTTTAATGGATGAATACTATGTAGTAGCGTATGAGTATAATAGTATTCGGATTTCAATTCTGTAATTACCTCATATATGGACTAATCATTCCATTTTAGATTTAAAATGAGTCGTCAAACCTCTAAGGGTGAGCCTAAGACTGGAAGAGTAGGAGATGGAAGCCAATTGAGAGCTTTAGTCGTTGCACTAGAATATCTGGTTATGTTTGCGGTGGCCATGACTATCAACGTAAGTCTTAAACAGATTAAGATTTTTGCGAATATGAATGGTTGCTCCAGTATTAAGTCACCAATCATTATCATTGTCACTAACAGAGTTCGCCTCTTGTACTACAGCCACAAACTTTTCTTCGACCACGTTCTCTTTTTGTTGTTTCTTCCGAAGACGACAGTCTCGGGCATAGTGGTCGGGTTTTCTACAATAGTAACAGGTACCCTTCTTTTCTTTTGTTTTTGAAATTATTAATTTTCTTCTTAAACTATGTCTCATTCTAAGGCTTCAATTTTTTAGTAATTTCAACATTATTTGCCTTAAATTGAGACTCAGTTTGCGAATTATCATCTAGTCTATGGTTATGAGAATTCTCTTCAAAACGAAGATGATGCTGTAAACCATCTAAATCATAATCCTTTTCTACATGTTTTAATTTTCTGTTATAATCATTCTAAGAATTTGGAAGTCCTGAAATAATAAATCCAACAAAAAAGATTCAGGGAGATCTATGCTGAGATCTTTAAGTTGATTTACCAACAATAAGATTTCACTTACTTACCCAACTGTGGACTTGTTGGCGACCATTTTGAAATCCATGAAATTACAAATAAGAAACTTTTTATTATTTGCCTTGGATATGAAATACTTTCTCTCTAATGCTGTCCAGAGTGCCTTTGCAGTTTCCAAGGTTCCTATGGGCATTGTAGATTGGAGTAGCCAATGCATTCAAAAAGTCCCTTGTGTATAGAAAATCGTCCTCTTTGCGCTTTGCACGTTTCGCCTTTAGAGCGACATCATCCTCATTGGTTTCCTCCAATATAACTTCCAATCCATCTTCCAAAATTTAGAACAATTTGATAGTGATTAGAAAGTACTTCATTGTCTCTTTCCATTGAGTAAAATTGTAGTCGTTAAAACACTCCAAACGAAACAAATGCTAATTCATAACTTATAGTATGCTCGAACCTTCCCTGGTTGATATTAATGTCTGAAGTTTGTTGTGGATTTGCGGTTAGAGACTATTAGAGGAAGATAATTGTCGTACTTTAGACTTTAAGGATCTATGTAATATATTCTTTCAGACAATAGTTCAACCCACCAGGTACCAACGGTTTATCGAACTATCAACTTTTAGGATTCAATGAATCCTTAAAACAACGTAATCGGATTCAAAGTTTGTACGACTTTGATTCGACTAACAACACTCTGAATTTTGATTCTAATGATGCAAAAGAAAAGAATTAGAATGAAGAGGAGAAGAAGAAGATTAAATCTTCAAGGTTTTTGAAATTTGTAACACCTAAGAGGCATTACAATTGCACAGCATTTGAATATCTTTTCTGTTGTTGCGGATCGCTGGATGAAGAGGATGATGGAAAAAGTGATTTCTAACACTTTTCGGGTATTGGTACTTATAGGCGGAGGAAGCACATATTGGCCAAGAGTCGCGATCGTTAGAACGGTCGCAACCCTTTATTTGCAATGTTCTAAAGCATTGCAAATTCATAAGATGCACCATATCTCTTACAACGCTTCTAAAACGATGCAAATTTGAATTTGGCGCTGTCACAAAGCCCGCTCAGATCTAAATTACATTCGGTTCTGTTATGGCTAAAAACCGGCTCATTACTGTTCTGAAATTTGATCCAAAAATATTGCTTTTGGATCCGAACCGGTCAGACGGCGGCGGCGCACGCGTACAGTGGTAATAATGCATGGCATCCCTCCTCATAACAAAGCATACATTTGGGAACCCCAAGGCCCAACACACTTGTGAAAGGCTTCTTAAGTACAAAGAAACTTTTTTCAACTTCACGATGTGGGACTAATCCCCACACCCTTCTTCTTATTTTCTTTCTTTCCTCTTCAAGATCAAAACCCCAAACCTAAATGTTTTGAAAATTTACAAAAAAATACATCATTTCTACTTTTAGAAAGGGAAGTTTATGAAAAGTATATGGTCCTCATCCCTTCATAATCAAACTCTAATAAAATCGCGGTCAACATAAAAAGTCATGAAGTCGTTATTATATTAACAAACCACCAACAATTTATATTATTGTCATACTATTATTTTACAGTTATGGAGTTAAAAAATTAATATAATATATATTATTTGTAGTATGTTATGTTGTGACATACTTGTTACTCTTTCTAGACAAATCTCCCCTGTGAACTGGAAGGAAAAACATGTGGAAGAGACATATAATTATGGAAGTCTTCTTTTTCTCATGTACAGCTTGCTTCAAGATTTTTGCATAGCAATATCTATGTAGCAAAAATATGGACACAACATGGCCTAAGTAAGTAAAACTAAATAGTCTAAAAAAGAAAAAAATTAATTTAATTTTAATCATTGATTCCAATAAACATGAAGTTACTTTTTCATAAAAATTACCTTGTTTAAGACCGGGTAGGTGCCAAAACAACTTAGAACTAAATGAATTTGTTCAAATGGCTTGTTAATTTCATGGTAATTAAAACAATTGAATGAACTTGGTATACTGGAATTAAGCCAATTCTTTATTTGAAGATAATATAATACTGTTATGCCATATAACATTGCTGATCTAACCTTTTTTCAAACAACATAATTATGTAAAAGGGTGTTCCAACGTTTCTCAGGAAATTATTTTGCACTACCATTAATGGAAGACTTGAAGGTGAAAAAATAGTTGATAAATAAATTCAATAAAATAGGCTTTGAAGCTTCAAGTTGTTTCTTGAGTGTATTATTAAACCAGAAGTGATATCTAATAAGTTTTTGATTACAAATCCCTCACAATGGAGTGGCAGCTAAACTAAGCACAACTGGTTGGTCCTACATAAATTTAAATGGGACTATTATTACAACAAATGGATGGTCTTTGCAAATTTTAGATCACAAGTGTATTACAAATTTCCTACAGATTGTGATATTGACATAATATTTCGTATGCTACAAAAAAATTTCCTTATCCATATATGAACCAAGAAATCCAATGTTGTTAATAACAAATACAACCATTATGGCCCTTGCATTGATTTACTTGTGCACCTATAGCCTTGCTGGATTTTGATTTTTGCACCAGTTTTCATGCACTTGTTTGTCATGGTCCTAATCTTATTGCAGCCTCAAATGTGTTGAACCTGGCCTTCTGCCCCATTATTTTGATCAGCTTGTCTTCGTTGCTGTCTTGTGCCACTCGTTGCACTATACCAGCTTTGATTTTAAATTGTTTTTAGGTTTGTTGCACCATTTCTGCCATCTCTTTTCACTTTTTGTTCCATTTGAGTTTTTGAACCTATTTCACTTTGTGCGCTTCCGAACTAGGCTATGTCAAATTTGATGACACAAAATCACAAATAGGTGGAAACAAATATGCAAAATGGAAAGTGAATATTTTTATCATGGATATACATAAATTATTGATTGCATTTTACATGAGATGACAAGAAATAAATACAAGATTGTTTTCTTCCATCTTTGTTAAGGAAAAGAATTGATTGATTTACTTGCTATGTTTGCGTCACTTGTTTCCTCTGCAATTGTCCTCCATTATTTCTTACCATATTTTGGTAATTTGATTGGTGGGTCATATATATTTCGTTGGCTATATATTGGGGGTAGATTTTATTGTAAACCCATCCTGACATGGAGCCGATGATCCCCAAATGGAGTGTCTCTTCTTGTTAAGCCTAATTTGAGGTTTTGGTTATGTAAACTCTTATCTTGCAATCTCTTATATCTCTCTCTTGTGCGAAATAACAAAAAGCAGGATCTAGATTTGCCAACTATACATCAATCTAATAATAATTATTCTAATACACCAAATAAATAGTAAATAACTATAAAAAGAAGAAAATAAAGACAAAATATCTATACTGGTTCCATTATAATCAATAAGATAGTGTACATCCAGTCCAAAGGAGAGCAATTTTATTCCATATAAGAGAGAGATACAAGAGATTATAAGATAAAGTTCACATAGCCAAAACCTCAAATTTAGCTTAACAAGAAGGGGCAGTCCATTTGAGGATCACTGACTCCATGCCATGATGGGTTTACAATAAAGTCCACCCCCAATATATAGCCAGTGAAATATACGTGAGCCATCAATCATATTACCAAGATATGGTAAGAAATAATGGAGGCCAACTGCAAAGGAAACAAATGGTGCAAACATAGCAAGTAAATCAATCAATTCTTTTCCTTAGCGAAGATGGAAGAAAACAATCCTGCATTTATTTCTTTTCATCTCATACAAAATGCAATCAATAATTTATGCGTATCCATATTAAAAATATTCACTTTCCATTTTTCATATTTATTTCCATCTATTTGTGATTTTGTATTAACAAATCTAACACTCTACCTTGATGCAAAATCACATATCTCCAACACCCCATCTCGAGTCAAATTCTCTTCACAACATAAAACTCTTCTAAAAAGAACTCCACCTTAATCTGAAATCCTATAGTGAGAAAAAATGAATATTTACTAAAAGGGTTCCAGCAAAGTCACACCATGTTAACGAGCTCAGACTATGTCCTCACCCGCCAACAAATGTTGTAAATATCCAAAATCTAAATAAGGTAGATTCCAAAGTAATCTCAATATCACCAAGGCCAACAAATCCTCTCAATTACCAATCTAAATACAAAGCAAGAAACTAAAGCCAGTTGGCAAAAAAAAAGGCTAATTCAAATCTCTGTACATACAAAGAATCTCGCTCCTGCCACTTAACTCAATCAAAACCATTACAAACTGCACCAACCGCCTACAAAAGATGCATCTTCCACATAAGGTACACCATGCAAAAACTAACGGGTGAAAAAAAATTGTAATACCACAAAGATCTCCATCTCGACACCCGTCTATCACTTGACTTGAGTTCCTTTCCTGATCATCTTGGATCCCTCGAGCATTATTAACATGAATCCATGGCTAAAACATGATCAAAACCTCCCAAATCTAATGGTCCCTTCACCACACTTAACTTCTTATCACATCAAAAATCCCAAATTGGATTGCTCTTCTCTCTCAACATAATCTCTCCACCAAATTCTTCCTTTTTCCTCCAAAATAGTAGTAGAATAATTACTAACAAATTAGCCTCTTTTTCTTGAAGCCATTGATGCACAATCTAAACAAATTGCCTTGCTCTAATACCAATCTATTGTGAAAAATGTTGCACGAATTGCCCTGATACCAATCTGTTGGGGGCGTTGCCTTGATCTGGACCATGTTTATTTTAATTATTTTCCTCGTATCAGTTTGTTGTTGAACTTTAATTTTGATTTGTGCTCATTGTTTGAGGCAGTGCACTTGATATTGAATTGTCAAGGATAATATTTACTGTGTTTCTTGAACTGCACTGAGTTAAACCATATGGTTTGACCTTTGCAATTTTCCATGACAGTTGTAACGACCCGCATTCTACGCATCGAAGGATCGTAGAAAATTTATTTCTTTCACATACGAAGTCGTATGGTCATGTAACTTTGGGAGACGACTATTGGGGTCATTTCTCATGTTCATGATTTTTGCCGATTTTTAAATAACCATTTTACCCCTAGCCGATACTGTTTTGGCCATAACTTTTGATTGGAAAGCAAGTTTGACCTGAAACCACTTCCATTGGCTTCGGATGATGGTTTACAATTCCGTAGAGTGGTCACATTAGCCAAAAAGACTTACCGTTTGGGTATTATGGCTGAAACAAGTTTCAGATGGTGAAAAACAGCTTAATTGGGCTTAACCGGGTAATTAACAACTAGGCCCAATGGGGAATTTCGGGATTAGGATTATGAGGAGGCTGAAATCAGTTAGAGAACGATCTTATTTTCATTTTTCAGCCGCCACTTTCATTCTTGAACCCTAACAATGGCCGCCAACATCTAGAAACATCCCCAAATCACTTTCTAATCAAGGATTAAGCTTAGCAACACCAAATCAAGGAGAAATAGCACCAAATCAGTATCAGAGCTGCTGTTAGACATCAATATTCACCCAAATCAGAGAGGTTTCAGTTCTGAAAATTTATTTGTGGCCAAGGTGAGTGATTAGCATTGTTTTGACACTAATTACAGTTAATTAAGGGTAATTAGTGAAGATTAGCGAATTTATGCATTAATAAATTCTAGAAAAATATTTATAAATTCTAAAATAATGTTTTAGACCTCTGTTAGAAATTTGGTTTAATTTGATTAAGTTTTGCTAATCATATCATTAGTTTTGCCTGAACATGCTTAAGAGAAAATATGGGATTTTGGGTATGTTTGATCCATTTCACATGTTAAGATTGTTGTTTTGGTGTTTGAGGTCACTTCTATTTGTTGCTATGACTGTTTGGAATGATTTGTGGTTGTTTAGAAAGGTTAGATTGGTCGAAAACATCGTCGAATGGCGTAAACAAGTCGTTGGAAAAAGTTGCAGAAAGTTGTGCAGGGTTTCGGATCGGATCGTGTTAGGGGCTCGGATCGGATAGGAGAGCTGGGCAAGGAATCCGAACCGAACTGAAGTCTGGCACAAAGGAAGTTTGGCAGGAAGGAAGGCCATTGCTTAGAGTTGGAGTTGGACAGAGGATCGGACTTGAGCTAGGGAGCGGATCAGATCGGAGCAGGCAAGCGAGCGGGATCGGATCGGAGCAGGCAAGCTGGAGCAGGAGGGACGAACCGAACCGAATGGAGCATAGCACCCGAACCGAACCGAATAGAGCGTGGTACCCGAACCGAACCGAATGAGGACAACCTAACCGAGCCGAGGCTGGAGCACTTGAACACGTCCGAACCGAACCGGATGGCTAGGAAGTGGAGTGAGCCGAACCGAACTAGGGAAGAACAACCGAACCGAACAGGACTGGAGCTACAACTACGCGACGACTCTTTTGAAGACCAACTCCAATTCGACCAAAACCCGAGATGCAAAGGAAGTCCAAATAGGATGTTGAACTCAGGATCCAGTTGGGAACCAACGAGTCGACTTCATGAGTTGGGCTTTGCTGTGGGGCGTGTGCCAAGGGGTTGTCGATGTCTATGACTTTGGATCACTATGTATGGGAGGTACATGGACGGATTCAGGGCCACAGTGGCCTAGGTACGACTAAAGGGCTATAGACCAATGAAGTGGGGTCATTTGTAAAGATTTGGTCATGACTCCACGTGGTAAGCTTGGTAGTAGCAGTAGTTGTACGAGTTGAACTCCGTCACTACTTCGATGGGTCTAGTGATTGACAGTGGTGGACATCGTATGCTTTACGCACTGAGTGAGAGATGTGAGGATGGTTGCTATGCTTGATTTGTTTGCCATCATTATGACATGCACACCCCACCCCCATATTCTTACACTATTTATTATGGCACCTTAGAGTATTATACGGTATGTAATGCTAACTCTTTGGTTGCAGGTCCAGGTTCAGGTATGGTTTAGTATACCTGTTATTGTTCTGTTTAGCTGCTTATCGCTCATACCAGACTTTTTGTCTGACCCAGAGTTTTATGTCTCTTCTTATTACTCTGGGTGCTCTCACGAGCAAACTAGAGACAGGTTAGCTGGGTATGCACGAGTAGCTGATTCGGAGACGAACAGGAGGCTTCCACGTATGATATATATATAGATATTCTCCCTGTGTTGTTGAAGATCACTGCTTGGGAATTAGTAGTGTATCTTCTACTTTTGCTATCTTTTGTTCTAGAGACAGTAATTTGAAAAGTGGTAATAAGCTGTATTTGGATTTCCACTGCTCTGATGATGATGTTGATGTTGGTTTTAGTTATCAGCTTATGCACTGTCTCACCTGTTTTATGTCAAGTATATTATTATTATATTTTGTTCCACACGCTGTGAGACATTATACAGGTTCTTGATTAGTTCATTCTCTTCTTTCCTTTCTTTGGCGACCGTTCTGTGCTAGTCGGGCATGTGTACAGCGCACTTTCGGAGGAAATGCCGGCTGGTGCGGGGCGGGCCGTCACACTTGGTATCAGAGCTCTAGGTTGCGTAGTTAACCTAGGGAAGTCATCAGGGAGAGATAGTATACGTATATGAGAGCGCGTATTTGTGATTATTTTGGTTTTCAAAAGCTATATATATACTATTAGTATAGCTAAGGATGAAGTCACACTGCATTAGCACCACCATAGAAATGGTTAATCGTTTCTCTTTACAGATTGAACGATGAGCAGATACGCAAGAGGTGCCGGTAGAGGAGCCAATAATGGGAATGTTGCTGACATGAGAACGATGTTTACTGATCTCATGAGAGAGATGCTTAGGGATATGCAGAGGGCAGCTCCCAATGGTGATAATGGTGGTGGTCCAATAGTGCAGGCGCCTAGGGCCGATTTCGCCAAGCTGAATAAGGATTATACTAGTCTTGGTGGGAAGCCGTTCCACGGAACGGAGTCGGCCACAGATGTTCAGGATTGGTTGGATAACTGCGAGCGTATCTTCAAAGATTTGGGTATCGAGGATGAAATGAAGAAAAGGCTAGCATCCCGTCAGCTGCAAGGACAAGCAATGAATTGGTGGAATGCTATAAAGGCAGCTACCCCAGAGGATTAGATTATTTGGGATCAGTTTAAGGTTCGCTTTAGGGATAAGTTCATTCCAGCTGCTCAGAAGTCAGTGCTGTTTAAGAAATTCTTGGAACTCAAGCAAAACGGTAGAGCTGTCTTGGAGTATATTGCCGAATTCGACACTTTGTCGAAGTTTGGGTTATCTCTTATTGATACTGCCGAGAAGAAGAACGAGAAGTTCATAACCAGCTTGGATCAGTACTTGGGGGAAAAGATTATTAACCACATCGATGAGACGTTTGAATCGATTGTGGGGAAAGCATTGAGGTCAGAAAGTCTTTACCCTAAGCCGAAGACTGAGGCTGCGTCTACAGAGGAACCGAAACCGCAAGCAAGCGGTGGAGGTAAGAATGGTTCTCAGAATAAGAGAAAGCAGAATCAGACTAAGGATGGCCAGAAGAAAAAGAATAAGCAAGATGTTGAGTGCTTCTGTTGTGGTAAGAAGGGCCATTATGCTAGCAATTGTCGGGCCTAGCCAGCGGATAGGAAGTGCTTCAACTGTGGCCAAGTGGGACTTCACAAGGACAAGTGTCCGCAACCCCCTAAAGAAAAGCAAATGGTGAAAGCATATGCCCTTAATGTTATTCCTTCTTCGACGAATGCCCCAACTGCGGCGAAGAAGGGAAAGAATGTTGTTATTCAAGGTATGCTTTTTGTTTATGATGTTTCTGTTAGAGTTTTGTTTGATACCGGGGCTTCCAGTTCTTTCATATCTAGTGACCTGGAAGATAGGTTGGGATTGGAGCCCGAGATTGTCGATAGACCTTTAGTAGTGACGAACCCGGTTGGTGGTTCGACTAACCTTAACATGATTTGTCGTAATGTGGTCTTATCGAGTCATGGATGCATGTTTGTTTGTGATTGCTTTGTTTTGGGCTTTACTGGGTTTGGCATTATTTTGGGAGTCGATTGGCTCCAAAGATACGGGGTGGTGGTAGACTGTGAGGGCTTTTTGGTGACAGCTAGAGAGGACGATGGGCGGAGGGTAGTGTTTGGTGGTCTACCCGGTGATGGGGTAATGGCTAGTTTTCTAAATTCCCTCGACATCCCGCATAGTGAGTTGTCAGGGTTGCCCGTGACTGGCCAGTATCCGGATGTCTTCGAGGAAGTGACCGGGCTTCCACCACACCGAGAGATTGAGTTCCGTATTGATTTGGTGAAGGATGCCAGACCTATAGTGATGCCACTTCGTCATATGGCACTAAGGGAGCAGCGAGAGCTCGGGGTGCAAGTCAGCGATCTTTTGAAGAAGGGATTTATCAGAAGGAGCGTTTCTGAATGGGGAGCACCAGTTGTGTTTGCTACCAAGGCGGATGGTTCCCTTCGTTTGTGTGTAGACTACCGCGAGTTGAATAAAGTGACGAGGAAGAATAAGTATCCTCTACCGCAGATAGATGATTTGTTTGATCAGTTGAGTGACGTGAGAGTATTCTCCCAGTTGGATCTCGCGACAGGATTTCATCAGCTTAGAGTGGAAGCTGAGAGTATAGCTAAAACGACCTTTCGAACGCCGTCTGGATTTTATGAGTGGTTGGTCATGCCATTCGGGCTGACCAATGCCCCAGCATATTTTGTGGATCTTATGAATAGGGTATTCAAAGATCAGTTGAATAAGTTTTTCCTTGTGTTCGTGGATGATATTTTGGTGCACTCGAGGACAGAGGAAGAACACAAGGAACATTTAAGAATAGTGATGGAGGTGTTGAGAAAACACCAATTGAAAGAAAAGTTTTCTAAGTGTCACTTCTGGAGGAGGGAAGTGAGATTCTTGGGCCATGTTGTTTCATAAAATGGTATTGCCGTGGATCCTGCAACGGTGGCTACGGTACAAGATTGGTCTACGCCCAAGAATGCAACGGACATAAGAAGTTTCTTGGGGTTAGCTGGATATTATCGTAAGTTTATCCAAGACTTCTCCAAGATAGCAGCACCGTTGACCCAGTTGACCAAGAAGAATCAAGCTTTTTTCTGGGACGAAAGGTGTGAGAATGCATTCAAGAGTCTAAAGGACAAGTTGACATGTGCACCAGTGTTAGTCATTCCTAAGGGGAATGAAGAGATGATGGTATATACGGATGCATGTGGCACAGGGCTAGGTGCTGTATTAATGCAATGTGGTAGGGTTGTAGCTTATGCAAGTCGGCAATTGAAACCGCATGAGAGAAGATACCATACCCATGATTTTGAATTGGCAGCAATCGTGTTTGCATTGAAGATGTGGAGACATTATCTCTTGGGAGAAAGATTCGAGTTGTTTACCGATCATAAATCGTTAAAGTATCTCTTCTCTCAGAAAGATCTAAATCTCCGTCAGCAAAGGTGGTTAGAATTCTTAGCTTCCTATGATTTCGACATCGCATATACACCGGGAAAGGGCAATGCGGTGGCTGATGCATTAAGTAGGAGACATGCCAGTTTAGGGGCTATGTTTCTAGAATGGAAGCAACTGGAGTACATTGCTGGGTATGATTTCAGGCCAAAGTGCGAATTGGATCCAGAAATGTTAGCAAGTTTGACGATCAGACCCACTTTGATTGAGCGGATTGGTTCCAGCCAGAGGAACGATCCTAACCTATTGGAAATCATCTCAAAGTTAAAGATGGGAATCGACGGAGAGATGAACAAGTATGGGCTTGATCGAGATGGATGGCTTAGAAAGACTGGAAGACTTGTTGTACCCAATGTCAATGGATTGAGAGATGAAGTGCTTAGAGAATGTCATCACTCAAAGCTGACTATACATCCCGGTGGTAACAAAATGTATCGAGACATGAACCAGACCTACTACTGGGAAGGGATGAAAAGAGACGTTGGGAAGTTTATATCCAAATGCATGAACTGCCAGCTAGTTAAGGCTAAGCAAAAGAAGCCTAGTGGTTTGCTACAACCATTAGAAATCCTAGAATGGAAATGGGAACAAGTGTCAATGGATTTCATTGATGGGTTACCAAGGACTAGATCGGGCCATGATAGCATTTGGGTGATTGTGGACCGATTGACCAAAAGTGCAAGATTTATACCCGTCAAGTCGAATAGGACGACAGATTAGTTAGCGGAACTATATATAAAGTAGGTAGTGAGATTTCATGGAATACCCAAGGGCATTGTGAGTGACCGAGATCCGTTGTTCACTAATGGATTTTGGAAGAGCTTACAAGAGGCGTTAGGATCAGAACTACATCTAAGTACTGCGTATCATCCTCAAACCAATGGTCAAACGGAGAGGGTGAATCGTATATTTGAAGATCTTTTAAGAGCTTGTGTATTGGATTTCGGTGGATCATGGGATGACCATTTGCATCTAGTACAGTTTGCATATAATAATAGTTATCAATCCAGTATCGGTATGGCTCCGTTTGAAGCTTTGTATGGAAGACCGTGCAACTCGCCGTCATGTTGGGTAGAAACTGGTGAGAAGTTTGTGCTTGGACCCGATGTGATAAGAGAAACTTCAGCTAAGATTAAGATTATCCAACAGCGAATGAAGGCTGTCCAAGATAGGCAGAAAAGTTATGTTGATAAAAGGAGAAGAGAATTAAGGTTCTCCATTGGCGACTTGGTGTTTGTCAAGGTATCTCCGTTAAAGAGAGTGATACGATTTGGCAGGAGAGGCAAGTTAGCACCAAGATTTGTTGGTCCATTCCCAGTTCTTGAGCAAATTGGGAATTTGGCATATAGAGTTGAATTACCAGAGAAGATGGCAGGAGTTCACAACGTGTTTCATGTTTCCCAGTTAAGGAAGTTCGTGCACGACCCAGATGTGACTATTTCACCTGATCAGTTGGATGATATCGAAGTTGAACCCGAGGCGGTTGGGAACCGCAAGCCTATGCGTATTGTTGGGAACGATACGAAGCAACTTCGAAGGAAAGCGGTGAATCTAGTCAAAGTCCAGTGGGGCGAGAATGAGCTTGGGAGACAGAGGAGATCATTAGGAAAACGTATCCAGAACTCTTCGCCTGGTAAGATTTTAACATCGATTTAGTCTTTCTGCATGCTAGGATAGGCTTGTTTGTTTGTTTTGCATGTTTGATTGTTGTATGTGGCTGGTAGGCATGCAGGATCCTTTGTATGTTTTGGGTTAAGGAATTTCAGGGACGAAATTTCTTAATGGGGGGAGAGTGTAACGACCCGCATTCTACGCATCGAAGGATCGTAGAATATTTATTTCTTTCACATACGAAGTCGTATGGTCATGTAACTTTAGGAGACGACTATTGGGGTCATTTCCCATGTTCACGATTTTTGCAGATTTTTAAGTGACCATTTTACCCCTAGACGATACTGTTTTGGCCATAACTTTTGATTGGAAAGGAGTTTTGACCTGAAACCACTTCCATTGGCTTCGAATGATGGTTTACAATTCCATAGAGTGGTCACATTAGCCAAACGGACTTACTGTTTGGGAGATACGGCTGAAACAAGTTTCAGATGGTGAAAAACAGCTTAATTGGGCTTAACCGAGTAATTAACAGCTAGGCCCAATGGGGAATTTCAGGATTAGGGTTATGAGGAGGCTGAAATCAGTTAGAGAACGATCTTATTTTCATTTTTCAGCCGCCACTTTCATTCTTGAACCCTAACAATGGCCGCCAACATCTAGAAACATCCCTAAATCACTTTCTAATCAAGGATTAAACTTAGCAACACCAAATCAAGGAGAAATAGCACCAAATCAGTATTAGAGCTGCTGTTAGACATCAGTATTCACCCAAATCAGCGAGGTTTCAGTTCTGAAAATTTTATTTGTGGCCAAGGAGAGTGATTAGCATTGTTTTGACACCAGTTAAAGTTAATTAAGGGAAATTAGTGAAGATTAGCGAATTTACGCATTAATAAATTCTGGAAAAATATTTATAAATTCTAAAATAATGTTTTAGACCTCTGTTAGAAATTTGGTTTAATTTGATTAAGTTTTTCTAATCATATCATTAGTTTTGCCTAAACATGCTTAAGGGAAAATATGGGATTTTGGGTATGTTTGATCCATTTCACATGTTAAGATTGTTGTTTTGGTGTTTGAGGTCACTTCTATTTGTTGCTATGACTGTTTGGAATGATTTGTGGTTGTTTAGAAAATTTAGATTGGTCGAAAACGTCGTCGAATGGCGTAAACAAGTCGCTGGAAAAAGTTACAGAAAGTTGTGCAGGGTTTCGGATCGGATCGGGTTTGGGGCTCGGATCGGATAAGAGAGCTGGGCAAGGAATCCGAACCGAACTGAAGTCTGGCACAAAGGAAGTTTGGCAGGAAGGAAGGCCATTGCTTAGAGTTGGAGTTGGACAGAGGATATGATCGGAGCTAGGGAGCGGATCGGAGCAGGCAAGCGAGCGGGATCGGATCGGAGCAGGCAAGCTGGAGCAGGAGGGACGAACCGAACCGAATGGAGCATGGCACCTGAACCGAACCGAATGGAGCGTGGTACCCGAACCGAACTGGATGAGGACAACCTTACCGAACCGAGGCTGGAGCACTTGAACACGTCCGAACCGAACCGGATAACCAGGGAGTGGAGTGAGACGAACCGAACTAGGGAAGAACAACTGTAACACCCCGTAATTCTGTTACACTAAGATTCACAAATAAAGGCAGAATTAAAAGTTAAAATCAAAATCAAGGGAAACGGGCTGCGCCATTGCGTTCATCTCAGAAATCTACATGAAAACGAGTTCGAGTTTGCGTAAATCGGAGTCCGTATGAGGAAGATATGGCCTCTGGAAGATTCAGTGAAGTTCAAATTTCGAAACAGTTCAGAAAAGCGAATTCAAATTCAAAATTGGAGCCAGATTGGGCTGGGCGGGAATTTTCTCGCCCAAGGCACCCAGGTCGACTGGGTAGTCGACTTGGGGGTCGACCCCCCCTGCTTTTTCCTGTTTTCTGCACCTGGTTCGTTCTTCTATATTCGGACGCCATCCTGACCAGATTCGTTGACTTCTACACTATATAAACAGCCCTAGACTCCTTCTCTATTCACAATTCTTCTCTACCCTAATGCTGCAAAGATTCTTAGTGAACATGGCTTCTTCTCCTCCTCTTAAATTAAATAATAAATTAAGTAAAATATATAAAATAAATCAAGACGAGGAGGTGATACTCAAAGACTTTCAAAGAGGAGATTCAAGCTAGAATTCAAGTGAAGATTCGAACGACTGCAACGACTGTTTTTCTACGAATCATAGCAATGCCATCTTTCTATTCTAATCTAATCTCTGTAAGTCGGTTACTTTTTAGATTTGAACGTTTCTCTCTGTTCGTGACATGAATTAAAGGAATAAAAGAATATGCCAAATCTTTCTATTCGAATCTGTGCCAACATCTTTGGACTTAATTAAGAACTGTTATGATTCGATGACCGATAAGACTGTGACTATGAAACTATGGACCTTAGAACCATATGCCTCTTTGACTATGAACATTTCCTATGACTATGAACATTGCCTATGACTATGAACATTGCCTATGACTATGGACAATGCCTATGACTATGACTGTGACTATGAGAATTATTTCCATGACTATGAACACAAGCCTATACATTTGATTAGGATGCAAAACTATTTTCTATGACATAAATGGGACAACTGTGATTAAGCACCTATGGTTCATGACTAGGAAAGTGTTTAAGTTTTGTGACTGTGAAATTGGGTCTAAACCCGATTATCTATCATGTCTGTTCTTTGTTTTCTTTGGTTTTAGACCTTGGGAATTTACCTATTAAGTTAGGTCTACCCATGTTCTTGAACCTACGCATTTATTCTGTCTATTATTGGATTTAGACCTTGGGAATTTACCTATTAAGTTAGGTCTACCCATGTTCTTGAACCGACGTCGTTATTCAACCCTTTTTTATGCCAGTTAGTATGTCTATCCTTTGCGTAGCATCTTTGGTTCATTCCCTATTTTCTACGAATCTAGATTTATCTATAATCTAGAATGAATCACGATTATACAAACGGTGGGAATGCGGTTTGGGCAAAATATGAAATTTACTAAAAACGTAGTTTAACTTGGAAATTGGCATAAATTGGGAACATGTATTAGGGCATGTTCATAGAAGTGCAAATTGGATAAATTTGACATGAATTATAAGATGTGTAATTTGAATCTAGTATTGACATGTAAATCTAGCATTTACATGAATAGTGAACTAGAGTAATAAGTCTAGTTTGACGTGAATTAAAATGTTGAATCGGAATTGGATTAGCTAATTTGGCACGGTAAGTATATTGGCATAAATGTGAAATTGGCCATAATTGAGAATAACTATCAGGTTTAGAAAAATCATGGTTAGTGACACTTAATTTGGTATATTTTACATACCAAAAAGCATAAATATGATTTAGGGAGGGAAATGGGCCATAGAAATAAATATAGACAATTTACATTAAAAGAGTAATTGGGAAATAAGTAAATTAGGAATAATTTACCTATAGAATCTGGCCTAAATGTGGAATTGTGAATTTAGACAAATTAAAGGTTTATTAACGACATATCTTTTAATAATAAGCCAGAAAGTTCTAGGGTGACAGAGAGGATAGTGTCTAGGCTTGAGTTTGGAAAATACAAGTTTCCTGCTCTCCCTGGCAATCGCTAACTGATCCGACGGAAGGGATGGTTACTTTCAAAACCTGATTTGAAAACTAATCAAAACCCCTTTTGAACTTAGAAAACACGAATATCCCTAGCCCGAGGTTAGACAGAGTTGCGATATAAACTTGCCCGGAACCAACTGGCACATCCAGTAGTCGCAAAAATACCTGTCTAATGTGAGTGGTAGCGGCTTTAATTTATTTAGTTAAAGCTAGAATAAGAATGGTAGGGTTAAGTTAACTAAGACACTTAACCAGTTCAACATGATAACTAGACTGATAGGTGGTGTTAGGTTCAGACTAACCAACTTAACACAGTTAAGCTAGAATGGGAGGGTTAAGTCCATAGGAAACACTTAACCAACTTAACACAGTTAAGCTAGAATGGGAGGGCTAAGTCCATAGAGACACTTAACCAAACTCAAGGTAGCAAAACGAGACTTGTAGGGGTTAAGTAAAGTTAATACACTTAGCCAAATTAATATGTTAACTAGACTAGAGGTTGGGGTTAAGTAAAATCTAATACACTTAGCCAATTTGATATGTTAGCTGTGCTAGACCGTAGGGTTAAGTACACCTGAATACTTAACCATCAGGTTGTGATAAAGGAATGAGGTTAAGTCTAAAACATGAAGGGATAATACTTAACCATTAATAACATGTTAGTTAAAACAGACGGGCAAGGTTAAGTTATAAAGGAACACTTAACCAATACAGGATGAAGGGGTAGGGTTAAGTAATAAGAAATACTTAACCAATATAACTTGGTTTTGTGGTAGGGTTAAGTCAACGTGAATTGCTGATGACACTTAACCAGCTTAACAGGATAAATGAAGAGGGTTAAGTTAGCTTGAATTGACTAATGACACTTAACCAATCCAAATTGACGGGAAAGAGAACTAAGTAGTAAACCTTAGTTAAAAGGAGCTAAGTAGTAAACCTTAGTTAAGAAAACAATGATTCTGGAAACTAAGTGGTAAACCTTAGTTGACAAAACTAAGTAGTAATTCTTAGTATAACATGAGGAGGAGCGAACGTCCGTCTGATTAAAAAGAAGGCTCCAACGAATTGAGTTACGAAGCCCAAGGCTTCGAGAGGACGTGAGGGTACTCTTGGTATCCCTCTGTGAGGCTGCAGATGATCCGCCTGGGCCCACAGAGGTTAAGGTCTGCGTAGAAGAACCAGGGGTATGCCTTGGTTGCAATACTTGGGAACCTAAAGACTAGGATGGACCGGCGTGATTCGGCGAGCAAACGGTAGCCCTGTGATAGCGACTCGTCGTCTACCATCCATCTTCAGTCAATCGAGATACGTGAAGCGGAAAGGCGGAGAACTCCAAAAGACCATAAACTTGCTATCTAGTTATGGGTGAGGATGGCCATAGGATAGTGGGGCACCGGGGGCCGGCGTATAGTTCTCATTTTACAAGGTGTGCCTTTCATTAGTTGACGGAGGGGTCAAGTGGGACCATAGCCACTGGAATAAAAACAGACCTTAGCATCTGCATTGGCAGATATCTGAAAGCTCCCGACCGAGTTCTGTATTCCTTGATTTGCCCTGTCACAGGACTCGGACCGCACATTACAGGACATGTGCATCTAGACAAGCGATAACGATTCGCGATACATGCGTGGGGAAGTATAGGAACATATACCACTCTAGGTAGTGTGTCCTAGACTTGGGGCATCGTTCGACAGGTAGCATAATCCCTAGTTGGACTAGGTGGCATAAATCCTGAATCCGAGAAGCGTTCAGCAGATAGCGTAAACTCTAGTTAAATCTAGAAAGCACTTGATAGAAAAGCCTAGATTTGATCTAGGTAATAAATAATGAATGTATGCCGGAAGGCAATGGAAAATACAGGGATTGGGATCACGTTATCGTTACTAGTTGGGACACTAGATAGGCGGTGCAGAGATATAGAAACCAGTATAACAAGGAAATAGCGAAGCGGCGTATTAGAGCATATCCAGTTTATCTTAGCTTAGCATATCTTGTGATTATCTTGTCTAATCTTGCTGACCCTATCGTCATAGTGTTATCTTGTATTCAGTTAATTCATGTCGTTTTGTTTTTCCATGTTAACATGCTAGAAGTTACTGAACTTACTCAGGCTTTATGTCTGACTCTGTTTTCCTTTCATCTTCTTTTCTTCCGTCCCCCCCCCCCCATGTAGTAAAGGAGGGAATAACATAGCCCAGATTTAGTTGGACCGTCACTCTTTCCAGCTTGAAGATTTGTTGAAATTTTGCTTGGATTCTCTTTTCAGATGTTATGTCTGGCCCTTGCTAAAATTGGGGAATATAAATGTACTTTTATGCTTCTTTATTTTGTAAGACAGATGATATTCTGATATTGTAAAGAAATCATTGTACAAATTATTTTATCAATAAAGCAAAGTTTTATTTTCCGCTGTTTAATTTCTGTCTGTCTTGTAATTTATCTGCATCTTTTTCCCTAAATGCTCCACAGAACTTAGTGCATTCCCTTTGTGAGTGACACTAACGGATGTGGGGTGTTACACGTGGTATCAGAGCTGAAGGTTACCAGATCAGATAAAGGATTTGAAAAATTATTTTCAAAACGGTTTTTAAAAAAGCCTTTTCAAGAGAAAAGATTTGTTTTAAAGGCATATTCCCCAAAGCCATACGCACTATCTTCTCTTCCTCTGTTTGGATTCTTGTCTCCTTCTTTCTTGAGTCTCTGGGGCTCCTAGCTTTCTGGGAGGTAACCTCATCGATGGGCGAAGTAGTGCCCGGCTTCCATCTATAGCCGTAGTTGTTTCACATACGGGCAGTTTTCTTTCAAAGCTTATAGGGTTTTCTGGACGATGGAGGCAGTTTTCGAGAGATTTGTCAACATGACTACACACGGAAGGGGATGAGGAGTTTGGCTAAGGAGCATAACCCTAGGATGAGGAATTCATGGATGTAGACTTAGCACACGAAGGAGGAAGAAATTATAAAACCTAAGACAAGAGGAAGTATCTTTACTAGGGTATGATAGGGCATATACTTAAGGACAAGGGCAAGGACGAGGACGAGATTTTTAGAAGGACAAGTACATGCTTTCGCCACCAAGCGTACCTAGGAGAAAGGTAGTCCGGTTGGAAGAGTCTAGTTTTCTGTTCGTGCTATTTCCTTAGGTTCTAGCGCTTCTCATTTGTTCATATCCAATTCCATAGTTGGGTCTCTGCACCATACTACTTGTATAGTAGAAAGATCCCACTAGAGTCTCAAATCCAATTGGTGGTCCGACCAGTTTATTTTTTTTGGTTAGTAGGGATTTGAGAATAGCTATCGGGTTTGCTTATATCATCTCACGTAGATCGTCTAAATTCGGCGGAGATATTCCTTGGGTGCTTGTCTGATATTGGTTTAGGCCTTTGGGGCTTGTACTTGAGGAATGTCGAGTTCGGTTTGGATGGTTTGCGTGAGAGATGAATAGTTGTGGTAGGCACTCCAAAGAGCACGTAGTGACCTTTCGACACTTATAGTTATGGCAAGGCGGATAAGAGGGAAACCTCTAATCATCTTAGTACGTATACCTGGTACCGTGATTGACATCTGTTTATTTTGGAAATGGAGATCCAGAACTTCACAATCATGAAGTTAAATTAGTTAAGATACAGTGGAGTAAAGCTCAAGAAGGCTAGATATTAGCATCATACCCTTTTCCTTGAGGGTGCATCCTTGATTTCTTTGTTTTAGGAGCTTTACGCATAATTGTTTCTCTCTTTCCAAAGTATATCACCTAGGTCGTATCTTCGATCCTTAGGTAGAAGCCAATGGATGTAAACATTTGTTTGAAACATGTTATGGTTGGTGGTTGCAAGTGATTGCTAATGGTTGCTCGTGGATGCATATGCATACGTATTAGGCGCTAGATCAGTTCGGACGCTTTCATATTGCATTTACAGATATGTATTTGTTTGTAAGTTAAGCCTGATATGTTATCATATGGATGTTGCATATGGATGAATGGCTGTGTACGCATGTAGTATTTACGTAACTAGGGATGCTTGCATACATGGTTGGACGCATGGCACTGACATGATCCGCATTAAGGAGGTCAACTGAATCAGTAGACCGCCTGATTTTGCATTAGATAAAGACATATACACACACTATGCATATGAACATGAAGGCATTAAAAATCTTTTAAGGATAATAAATGCCTGTGATTGAATGGTTGAGTAGATGGGTGATTGGATGGTAGGACACATTCTTCCTAACTTGGAGATTTCGGGGACGAAATCCTTTTAAGTGGGGGAGAATGTAACAACCCGTAATTCTGTTACACTAAGATTCACAAATCAAGGCAGAATTAAAAGTTAAAATCAAAATCAAGGGAAACGGGCTACGCCATTGCGTTCGTCTCGGAATTCTACATGAAAATGAGTCTGAGTTTGCGTAAATCGGAGTCCGTATGAGGAAGATATGGCCTCTGGAAGATTCAGCGAAGTTCAAATTTCGAAAAAGTTCAGAAAAGCGAATTCAAATTCAAAATCGGAGCCAGATTGGGCTGGGCGGGAATTTTCCCTCCCAAGGCACCCAGGTCGACTGGGTAGTCGACCTGGGTCACCCAGGTCGACTTGGTAGTCGACCTGGGGGTCGACCCCCCCCTGCTTTTTCCTGTTTTCTGCACCTGGTTCGTTCTTCTGTATTCGGACGCCATCCTGACCAGATTCGTTGACTTCTACACTATATAAACAGCCTTAGACTCCTTCTCTATTCGCAATTCTTCTCTACCCTTATGCTGCAAAGATTCTTAGTGAACATGGCTTCTTCTCCTCCTCTTAAATTAAATAATAAATTAAGTAATATATATAAAATAAATCAAGACGAGGAGGTGATGCTCAAAGACTTTCAAAGAGGAGATTCAAGCTAGAATTCAAGTGAAGATTCGAACGACTACAACGACTGTTTTTCTACGAATCATAGCAACGCCATCTTTCTATTCTAATCTAATCTCTGTAAGTCGGTTACTTTTTAGATTTGAACGTTTCTCTCTGTTCGTGACATGAATTAAAGGAACAAAAGAATATGCCAAATCTTTCTATTCGAATCTATGACTACATCTTTGGACTTAATTAAGAACTGTTATGATTCGATGACCGATAAGACTGTGACTATGAAACTATGGACCTTAGAACCATATGCCTCTTTGACTATGAACATTGCCTATGACTATGAACATTGCCTATGACTATGAACATTGCCTATGACTATGGACATTGCCTATGACTGTAACTGTGACTATGAGAATTATTTCCATGACTATGAACACAAGCCTATACCTTTAATTAGGATGCAAAACTATTGTCTATGACATAAATTGGACAACTGTGATTAAGCACCTATGGTTCATGACTAGGAAAGTGTTTAAGTTTTGTGACTGTGAAATTGGGTCTAAACCCGATTATCTATCCTGTCTATTCTTTGTTTTCTTTGGTTTTAGACCTTGGGAATTTACCTATTAAGTTAGGTCTACCCATGTTCTTGAACCTACGCATTTATTCCGTCTATTCTTGGTTTTAGACCTTGGGAATTTACCTATTAAGTTAGGTCTACCCATGTTCTTGAACCGACGTCGTTATTCAACCCTTTTTTATGCCAGTTAGTATGTCTATCCTTTGCGTAGCATCTTTGGTTCATTCCCTATTTTCTACGAATCTAGATATATCTATAATCTAGAATGAATCACGATTATACGAACGGTGGGAATGCGGTTTGGGCAAAATATGAAATTTACTAAAAACGTAGTTTAACTTGGAAATTGACATAAATTGGGAACATGTATTAGGGCATGTTCATAGAAGTGCAAATTGGATAAATTTGACATGAATTATAAGATGTGTAATTTGAATCTAGTATTGACATGTAAATCTAGCATTTACATGAATAGTGAACTAGAGTAATAAGTCTAGTTTGACGTGAATTAGAATATTGAATCGGAATTGGATTAGCTAATTTGGCACGGTAAGTATATTGGCATAAATGTGAAATTGGCCATAATTGAGAATAACTGTCGGGTTTAGAAAAATCATGGTTAGTGACACTTAATTTGGTATAGTTTACATACCAAAAAGCATAAATATGATTTAGGGAGGGAAATGGGCCATAGAAATAAATATAGACAATTTACTTTAAAAGAGTAATTGGGAAATAAGTAAATTAGGAATAATTTACCTATAGATTCTGACCTAAATAAGGAAATGTGAATTTAGACAAATTAAAGGTTTATTAACGACATCTCTTTTAATAATAAGCCAGAATGTTCTAGGGTGACAAAGAGGATAGTGTCTAGGCTTGAGTTTGGAAAATACAAGTTTCATGCTCTCCCTGGCTATCCCTAACTGATCCGACGGACGGGATGGTTACTTTCAAAACCTGATTTGAAAACTAATCAAAACCCCTTTTGAACTTAGAAAACACGAATATCCCTAGCCCGAGGTTAGACTGAGTTGCGATGTAAACCTGCCCGGAACCAACCGGCACATCCAGTAGTCGCAACAATACCTGTCTAATGTGAGTGGTAGCGGCTTTAATTTATTTAGTTAAAGCTAGAACAAGAATGGTAGGGTTAAGTTAACTAAGACACTTAACCAGTTCAACATGATAACTAGACTGATAGGTGGGGTTAGGTTCAGACTAACCAACTTAACACAGTTAAGCTAGAATGGGAGGGTTAAGTCCATAGGAAACACTTAACCAACTTAACACAGTTAAGCTAGAATGGGAGGGCTAAGTCCATAGAGACACTTAACCAAACTCAAGGTAGCAAAACGAGACTTGTAGGGGTTAAGTAAAGTTAATACACTTAGCCAAATTAATATGTTAACTAAACTAGAGGTTGGGGTTAAGTAAAATCTAATACACTTAGCCAATTTGATATGTTTGCTGTGATATACCGTAGGGTTAAGTACACCTGAACACTTAACCATCAGGTTGTGATAAAGGAATGGGGATAAGTCTAAAACATGAACGGATAATACTTAACCATTAATAACATGTTAGTTAAAACAGACGGGCAAGGTTAAGTTAAAAAGGAACACTTAACCAATACAGGATGAAGGGGTAGGGTTAAGTAATAAGAAATACTTAACCAATATAACTTGGTTTTGTGGTAGGGTTAAGTCAACGTGAATTGATGATGACACTTAACCAGCTTAACAGGATAAATGAAGAGGGTTAAGTTAGCTTGAATTGACTAATGACACTTAACCAATCCAAATTGATGGGAAAGAGAACTAAGTAGTAAACCTTATTTAAAAGGAGCTAAGTAGTAAACCTTAGTTAAGAAAACAACGATTCTGGAAACTAAGTGGTAAACCATAGTTGACAAAACTAAGTAGTAATTCTTAGTATAACACGAGGAGGAGCGAACGTTCGTCTGATTAAAAAGAAGGCTCCAACGAATTGAGTTACGAAGCCCGAGGCTTCGAGGGGACGTGAGGGTACTCTTGGTATCCCTCTGTGAGGTTGTAGATGATCCGCCTGGGCCCACAGAGGTTAAGGTCTGCGTAGAAGAACCAGGGGTATGCCTTGGTTGCAATACATGGCAACCTAAAGACTAGGATGGACCGGCGTGATTCGGCAAGCAAACGGTAGCCCTGTGATAGCGACTCGTCGTCTACCATCCATCTTCAGTCAATCGAGATACGTGAAGCGGAAAGGCGGAGAACTCCAAAAGACCATATACTTGCTATCTAGTTATGGGTGAGGATGGCCATAGGATAATGGGGCACCGGGGGCCGGCGTATAGTTCTCATTTTACAAGGTGTGCCTTTCATTAGTTGAGGAAGGGGTCAAGTGGGACCATAGCCACTGGAATAAAAACAGACCTTAGCATCTGCATCGGCAGATATCTGAAAGCTCCCGACCGAGTTCTGTATTCCTTGATTTGCCCTGTCACAGGACTCGGACCGCACATTACAGGACATGTGCATCTAGACAAGCGATAACGATTCGCGATACATGCGTGGGGAAGTATAGGAACATATACCACTCTAGGTAGTGTGTCCTCGACTTGGGGCATCGTTCGACAGGTAGCATAATCCCTAGTTGGTCTTGGTGGCATAAATCCTGAATCCGAGAAGCGTTCAGCATATAGCGTAAACTCTGGTTAAATCTAGAAAGCACTTGATAGAAAAGCCTAGATTTGATCTAGGTAATAAATAATGAGTGTATGCCGGAAGGCAATGGAAAATACAGGGATTGGGACCACGTTATCGTTACTATTTGGGATACTAGATAGGCGGTGCAGAGATATAGAAACCAGTATAACAAGGAAATAGCGAAGCGGCGTATTAGAGCATATCCAGTTTATCTTAGCTTAGCATATCTTGTGATTATCTTGTCTAATCTAGCTGACTTTATCGTCATGGTGTTATCTTGTATTCAGTTAATTCATGTCGTTTTGTTTTTCCATGTTCACATGCTAGAAGTTACTGAACTTACTCAGGCTTTATGTCTGACTCTGTTTTCCTTTCGTCTTCTTTTCTTCCGTCCCCCCCCCCCCCCCAGTTAGTAAAGGAGGGAATAGCATAGCCCAGATTTAGTTGGACCGTCACTCTTTCCAGCTTGAAGATTTGTCGAAGTTTTGCTTGGATTCTCATATTGTAAAGAAATCATTGTACAAATTATTTTATCAATAAACAAAGTTTTATTTTCTGCTGTTTAATTTCTGTCTGTCTTGTAATTTATCTGCATCTTTTACCCTAAATGCTCCACAGAACTTAGTGCATTCCCTTTGTGAGTGACACTAACAGATGTGGGGTGTTACAACAACCGAACCGAACATGACTGGAGCTACGATTACGCGACAACTCTTTTGAAGACCAACTCCAATTCAACCAAAACCCGAGATGCAAAGGAAGTCCAAATAGGAAGTAGAACTTAGGATCCAGTTGGGAACCAACGAGTCGACTTCATGAGTTGGGCTTTGCTGCGGGACGTGTGCCAAGGGGCTGTCGATGTCTATGACTTTGGATCACTATGTATGGGAGGTACGTGGACGGATTCAGGGCCACAGTAGCCTAGGTACGACTAAAGGGCTATAGACCAATGAAGTAGGGTCATTTGTAAAGATTTGGTCATGACTCCATGTGGTAAGCTTGGTAGTAGCAGTAGTTGTACGAGTTGAACTCCGTCACTACTTCGATGGGTCTAGTGATTGACAGTGGTGGACATCGTATGCTTTACGCACTGAGTGAGAGATGTGAGGATGGTTGCTATGCTTGATTTGTTTGCCATCAATATGACATGCACACCCCACCCCCGTATTCTTTACACTATTTGTTATGGCACCTTAGAGTATTGTACGGTATGTAGTGCTAACTCTTTGGTTGCAGGTCCAAGTTCAGGTATGGTTTAGTATACCTGTTACCTATTATTGTTCTGTTTAGTTGCTTTTCGCTCATACCAGACTTTTTGTCTGACCCAGAGTTTTATGTCTCTTCTTATTACTCTGGGTGCTCTCACAAGCAGACTAGAGACAGGTTAGTTGGGTATGCACGAGTAGCTGATTCGGAGACGAACAGGAGGCTTCCACGTATGATAGATAGATATATATATATATATATTCTCCCTGTGTTGTTGAAGATCACTGCTTGGGAATTAGTAGTGTATCTTATACTTTTGCTTTCTTATGTTCTAGAGACAGTAATTTGGAAAGTTGTAATAAGTTGTATTTGGATTTCCGCTGCTCTGATGATGATGTTGATGTTGGTTTTAGTTATCAGCTTATGCACTGTCTCACCTGTTTTATGTCAAGTATATTATTTTTATATTTTGTTCCACGCGTTGTGAGACATTCTACAGGTTCTTGATTAGTTCATTCTCTTCTTTCCTTTCTTTGGCGACCGTTCTGTGCTAGTCGGGCATGTGTACAGCGCACTTTCGGAGGAAATGCCGGTTGGTGCTGGGCGGGCCGTCACAACAGTAGTATGTGCTTGGACCTTATAGTATTTTCTGTATATCACTGTAAATATTGTAAGTCGTTTGGGTACACATATTTTTATATATGACTCTGTTTTGTTGAATTGAAACCTGTGTTGATTTTGAGAATAAAAATTTTCCTTTGCCTTTGAGCATTTAACATGCTATTCCTTTACTGATTTGAACCTATTTTGATTTGAACATGTGCAATTGCCTATTTTCAAACATATACTAAAAAATTACTAACCACATAAAACTACTTAGTCCTACTCTTTGGTCAGACCTAGTTTTACAGTTGAGATTCAACCTTCGAAGACGGAAACGTTTGAAGATCTCAATGCCTTTAGTCAGTCACTGTATATGTAATAATGAGATTTTATGTACTAGACTTTCGCTACTTTTGATATTACAACTCTGTTGTATTATATTATTTTGTTCCGCTATGAGATATTGTATTATGTTGTGTCTGTAATTCTGTCATTAATTCCTATTTAACCCCATAGCAATAGCAATATGTTGTTTCAAACAATTTGAGTTGGTTTAACTATCAACTTGAATAGTTGAAAATAACAGGTCATTACATGAGCTGTAACAAGAAAATATGGATTTAAAATCTTCAGGACTTGAACCTGGTGCTCAACATCAGTACAAATATTGACAGTAAAAATTAGTATTCCTAGGTAATTGGGCAAAAAGAACAGTTTCATTATGTGTAAGAGAAAACACTATTTTTCACATTGTTGGAACTAAACTATTCCTAAATTAATTAACAGAAAAAATCATTCCTGCGTAACGACCCAGATTTCAATAAGAAATATTTAAATTTATTTAAATATTTAAAACGATTTATTTTAAGAAATAACGACTTGGAATTTATATAACTCGAAGTAAAACGACTTTGAATGTATGATCTATAATATAATTAAAAACGAGCTCGCAGCTGCACGGTAGTTCGTAATATTACGTTTTGAACTTTAAATGGATGTAGAATTTAATATAAGTCAAAATTCATTAAAAAAAGAAACATTAGAATCTATTTAATTATATCTTCCTAACAAAAGTGGAAATCGAGATTTTGTCTAGCAGATTGTAAGTAATGTCCAAATCAAATTTCCAAAAAGTTGTTATGGAATCATTTATAAATTATAAAAATTTATTAAATAAAATAAAAGGATTTTATAATACAACGAATATCGATTTAACTTAAAAATGGAGGTATCGAGTTTAAAATCTGATGTAGTTTATTCTGAACCTATATGAAGTTTTATTTGGATATATATGATAATAATTAGTTTATTATTAAATTGAATAGTTTTGGTATTAAATAATATTATAATAATATTACGTAGGCCTTAAAATAGTCATTTTGCAAATGACTTCCGTTTTCGACGAAACCAATTTTGTTGGATCCAGAATAGTAAATTATTGTAAGATTCTCAATTTTTTTTCAATCGGAGTTAGTATGTGTCCTGTAAGATATAAATGTTCAATGTAGATAATTGATCAATAATTTAAGCTCGAACGAGCGCTATTTGAGAAAACGGACTTGCAATTCAATGGAATAAGTTTAATTAGGACCGTAATGAGAAACCATAAAATTGTCACCTCGAATGGAGTACGTAAGAATCCATGCGAATTTTTAAACAATGAATATAGATAGCATTACAATAAAATTTTATAAACTAATACACGGGACTTACTCTATATGCTAATTCCTACTCCTATAAATATACCCCATCTTCACCCCAAAGCTTCACCATTTTCAACCTTGTGTATTTTACGTTTAAGTCCTCTTTGTTTTAATTTTTTATTTTCTAAATGGTGAGAAATTGGAGGAAGGTACCAACATGATGTTAGAGTACTCGGTGAGGGCTACTTCCTGTAAAAATTTGGTGGCGAACATGTGACAAGTTCGCCGGAATCTCAGATCGAAGATCAGCATGATAGTTTCAGTTTTGGTGAAATTGTAACCAAACCGTCGAGAGTTAGGAAAAGTTCCCAACTAGGAAGTTGGAGAGGGCAGATAGGGCATAACTTTTTAGTTGGGGTTTTGGCAAAAAGTGGTTGTGGTGGGTGCAGCGTGGAGATTATCGGTGGTGATCGTTTTTTGGTACTAGTGAATGTATTTTAACATTTTTCGGCGATTTAAGGAGGAGATAGGTGATGGGGCCAAGTAGAAAATTCTTCTCCTTGGAGAGGCCGAGCTGCCTATCAACTTTCATGGTGTTTGGTTCATCATGGCGATGGCTAGGGGGACCCGCAAGGGGGCCAGTCAAGCCGGAATAATCAGTGAATGACGACGAGTTTTGGGGTGGGGACTACTGGCGTAGTCACGCTTTTCGACGGGGAAGAGGCTGGTGGTGGAGTTTGATGGTCAGGGTGGACGTGGGCAGCACGACGAACCTTGGGTGATGGTGAACGAACGGTGAAAGCAATTTAAGAAGATGAGATGTTTTAACTTAATTAATTAATTTAATAATCATTCAATGTTCGTACATTAATATCTTGTTCATACGAACTCAGAATTGCGCGAAAATGACTCCTTTGGAATCGAGGAGTCGAGAGCTTTACAACAAAACTGATTTGGGCACATTTGGAGCAAGTTGGAATTTTGGGTTAAATTAAACCCACGTTTAATCCAAAAATGATTGTTATTATAACAATCAAAACTCAATGTGCAAACTCTTTGAACTGATTTGAAAGTTATTACAATCTGATCTGATTATATATTGATTGCCTGTGATTGTAATGTATGCTTTGTGGATGATGTACATTTATTTATTGTTTTATATATATATTGTTTGTTGTACATTTAAGTGCTAAAATCATAAACTCTTATCTTATGACTGTTATTTGGCGGAGGTTGAACTGTTGTGGTTATTATTATAAACGTGTACACACATTGACACCACGAATATGAAATTATTTTGAGATTGATTGAGTCGAGTTCCAGTGGGATTTTAAATGAATAATATATTCGTTTAAGTGAAATTTTGATGTAAAAATGGAAATTGAATTTTTAAATCCCAAGCAATTTGGAAACGAAGTTAATATGTTTTAAAACAACTTTTGAAAAGCTTGAAATGGATTTGAATTTAAAATGACTTGTTTTAATTCAAAATAGAATTTGATTTGTAAATTCAAAAAGTGAATTCGAGTTAGGTATATAAACGAAGTTTTTAACTCAAATGGGTTATTATGGTGATATTACTTATATTTATAATGGATGTTAGAAAAAATTGGATTCCAAAATATTAATTTGGAAAAATAATATTATTATAATATCATAATAATACAGAATATTCAATTTTAATATAAAATTGAATTTGAAGTTTAAATCGCTTTTAAACGATATTACAAACGTTTTATAAAATATATTTGAACTGAATCGACGAATTTTATTTTAAATAATAATATGGTTCGAATAGGCCGTGTCGTGCTGCGATAGTTTGCGAATTTCGACCATTGACTTCAAATTGAAGTACCGGGAGATCCGACCATCAGATTTTTCCCGAAACAAAAAACTATTGGGTTTGAAACGTAAACAACTTTCCAATGATATGTAAAGTTTCAACATCCAATGGTTAGATTTTGGGATAAGTTCAAATTAAATTTGAAGAAAACAGCGCTAGTGCTGTTAGTGGCCCAAAACTGGATTTTCATGAAATAAGCTATATAAAAATTATTAAAAATATAAAAAAATTAGGATAAATCATAATAAGTGATTATAAAGAGATTTGGAAAATAAATATGAAGTTTGAACTTTATCTCGATATTTATCTTTTTCAGCCTAACCGATTGAATGCGGTAAACGCTATTTTTTACGCTTAAAGTTGGAACAAGAAATATAAAGTTTTCAAAAATTATTATATATGGTTTATATAATTAATATATTATTTGGAAGGAAATTCAACTTGGTTTTATGTTATAAGTCGGGATTTGGTTTGAATAAGACTAGTCGTACAACGATAGTTCGCGAACGTCGACCATTGACTTCAAATTGACATACTGGGAGATCTGACCATCGGAATCTCCTAAAACGAAAAGCATTTGATTTTCAATGAAAAGAGTTTTCAAATGAAAATGGAAATTAAAAGATCCAATGTTTAGATATTAAAATATGTGCAAATCAAATTTGAATAAAACTGGATTTGGGTAAAAATAATCTCCAGAGATTTAGTATTGATTACTGTTGTGTAGACATTTACTATTTTGAGTAATTTGGAAGATATTTTACATCATTATTCCACTTATTGTATTTTTTGATTACGAGAATTGGTGTTGAATATAAGTGAAGAAAATTCTGTTTAAATCTTATATTTGATATCAATTGGATTTTGGGTTGTTATGAATGACGTCTTAAATAACATTATTCTTTTAACCCAACTATGACGAAGATATGATTTGGAATAGAACGATAAATCTTTTAATTAAGATTTAGTGAAGTTTTCCAAAGTGAAGTTTCCCAATTAATAAATTAATTTGGAATTGAATGGAAGTTTGATTTTGGGTTTGTGGTGGATAATGTTTTAAATAACATTTGTTCTTTAACCCAGTTGTTGAAAAGAAATTTTTATTAAATTTTAATTTAAAGATTGAATGAAATAGTTTTCCCAAACAAACGATAGTGGGAACCAAGTTTAAAGATCGTTTGAAGATAAACGAGTTTTCCTTAACGGAAAGGTTTAGAGAAACGGATTTTGGATTTAACAAGTTTTCAATTATGAGTTTTGTTAAGAATTAGAAATCATAAGTATGATATAGGTTAACAACTCGATTTGAGTAAATTTGTGAAAAGAGATTTTTATAATCTTTTGAAATGATTTCCAAGGAAAGATTTAAACAACAAGTTTAAAGGATGTTAAATCTTTGATAAGATTTAAGGGAGTAATCCCCAATGTAAAGAATGAATTGAGTAAACAAATATTACGAAATGGAATGAGACTCATGATATGTTTATATATCAGTTGATTGTAAAGATGCGCTGATTATTTTGAAAAGACTGGGTTTCGACCCATTCTAAATAACTATACGACGTGTATTAAAGATACTTGAAGGAAGACCAAAGATGTTCACATCATTTGAATTATTGCTGATGTCTCGATTGTGAGGTACACCCAAGACGAGGTTATAAGTGGTGATTGTCCAGACATACTTGGTGATTGTCCAGATATGCAAGGTCCTCTCTCCTTAATTGGATGAGGAATAAGGTGCCTTCAGTTTCGTTCAGACCTAGAACAGACTTGTAAATGGATATGTGTCTGACATTGTATTTTACAATGTAACCAACTGGTTTCTATTGATGTTATATCAGTTGGTGGCGGAGAATTTATTCTCTTAACTTAATACCCTCCTCTGAGACTCGCGTACTTAGAGGGTTTTATATTAATAGACACCGATCATATGTTGTGAATTGAAATGTGGCATGCTAAGTGCTAAGCCAATCAAAGCTTTTTGTTGAAAAGCAGAGCTTTGTGGATGATGATCAAATCATGGATGAAATATTATAGCTTTGTGTTGAAACGTGACTGTGGAGCCTCACAACCCGTGAATGGCCAAAAATAGGATGATGGACAACACAGATAAGGACTAATGTTTTCTTCTAGCTGAAAAGAGATGCCATGGTATGCAGCCCAGGCATGTTTACTTATGTGGATGATAGATGAGGCGCCTCGAATGACGGTCAAATACTATCGGAGGAATGTTATGTTCAGGAAAGATTCCAACAGCCGTTTAGTGTTGGCCGACTCTGTTGGTCCGAAGGACCATGCGTTGAATCCTGGAACATTTACTAGAATGTTCCGAATTGTTAAGGAAAATCCTTTGCCTTGGTTTTTGATGGAACCCAACTTCCAGCATGAGCTTTGCGTTTCAGTTGTAACCAAATGGCTAACATAATGGGATGGGGTACGAGCAAAGATTTATACATTTACTTTCGAAAGTGATTTTCGAACTATGCACTAATAATAATATCAAAAATATTTGTTTTCTGCGTATCAAGCATGTTTGGTTATTATAAGGTAAAACTCTTTCCTTTGGTTTGCGTTGCATTGTGTGATAGGACTTGAGTCTTATAATATCTTCATTTTTCAAAAGCATTGTGAGTTGTTAATAATTGGTATTCATCAGGAGAAAATCCGTTCTGCATTATACGGCATGGTTCTGTGATTTACCTGACTTTAAAAAAAGTAAATAATTGTTTTAGTTCTCACACCAGTCCCATGACTGACTCGGAGTTTATTTTTCCTACCTAAACTCTGGGTACCCATATTTCCACATGGATTTTCTAGTGGTTTTGGTTTGCATATACTTTATTGAGCGGGTGCTGGATTGAAGCTAAAGTTACGTCCTGAACGTTTTATTTCTTCTGTTGAGTTTATGATTTCCGATGTGTACATGTTATATTCTAATAGTTATTTTCGTTGTGCATTGTATTTATTCTTGTACTATGATGTAAGTTGTACTCTAATGTAAAAGTTATTGTAATGATAATGGAAAAGTTGTTTTGTTCAGTTCTTATTAGTCGTAATCCTAAGCGGTATGTCTTACTGATCGGTTCAAGTTGGTTTGACAATCGATTTGAATCAGACAAAAAGGAGGGTCATCACAGTAAGAGGAAAAAGTATATAATTACGAGTTATTATAGCTTAAACAAGATCTATCAATGTGATCCTAACTATGAACTAAGAAAGAAAGCATTGGTAATGGAAGAAAAGAATAAATAACAAGTTGACAAAAAACTTCAACTGTATACACATCTATTGTGCAAAGAAAAGATTCAATGCAAAGTGAACTAGATATACAATATCTAAATAGAAAAAGGCTTATTTATCTCACTTCTTGGCTTTTATTAAGAATTCGATTTCACATGGTCTGAAATTTTCTCATTCTTTGCAAACTGTTATTGGTGAAATAACCATTTTGATTATAATAACTCAATATTACAAGTCAAATAAAAATTAAGTGATCATAATAATTTGATTATAAGAGTTGAATTCAAGTTGTTGTGGAAGTACACAGTAGTTTTTTATTCTATTTTTTCCTTTTTTTAGAACTAAAACTTCTTTTCATGTGTTCAATGCAAAACGTAGAATATGCATGATAGAAGGTAAATAAGTATGTCAACAAACAAAAAGTTTTTTGATACTTACAAATAACAAACTAGTTCAAGCATAGTTAAATATGTCATCACAATATGTCCTAACATTAATAGCATCCTCCACATAATCAACTTCCATCTCAGTTGCTTCAAAATCTTGAATAAAATAGCTTGTGCCCTCAATAGAATCAAATGTCTCTAATTCATGAAAACCTTTCAGTGATGCATTCATTACAACATACCAATTAGAAGACTCTTAATCTCTTCAATAAAAAATTGTTTTGCTTGGGATGCGAGAATATACAGATTTATAGAAAATGGAACTTGACTTTGATGTAAATTAACAAGAGTAAATCCATCTTCAACCTTCACCCCATTTCCGATATTTGCCCAATGGCACTTAAAAATTAGAATATAAAATTTATGATAGTCTAACAAGATTATGACAATCAAAATTGCATAGTAAGTGACAACATCAACCACTTGAGAGACGTCTTTTGCACTTGCTATACACATGGTAATAGCATTATAAGTCACTTTTGTGATGACTGCCCATAACTCCTACACTTAACAAAAGGAATAACGCGCTGAAAGGTGTGCCAGGCAGCTGTGGACGATCATTAAGGTAAGATAAGTATAAGCGAAACCTATTGTATAACTCACAGCGCATAAATAAAGTATAATAGAACATATACATCAGGCATATAATAGTGAAACATATTTGAGCAGAAACTTAAACTTTCATATCAACTAGAAAGATCCATACATCACTGGAGTACATCATAAGAGTCTGTACAAAATGCCTCACTACAATCACTCAGAGAACACTCATCAAGCATAATAGTGGAAACATGTAACAACCCGGAATTTGGGGCCAATTTAAAATTTTCATTTTGGAGATTTTAAGGGTGTTTAAATATTTGAAATAAATTATTTTAAATAATAACGACTAGAAATTTGTCTTAATTGAATTTAATACGAATATATTTAATTTAATTATAAAAGGAAATAAAAATAGCACGGTAGTTCGAAAAGTCAAATCTGAACTTTGACTAACTGTACCGGATGCAAAATAGATCGGATTTTGGTGAAACCAAAAATATTAGAATCTATTTAAAAATTTCTTTGCAACGAATCCGAAAAATCAAAATTTCATAGCGAGAATTAAAAGTTATGACCGGTTGAAATTTCAGAATAGTCGCTGTAGAATTTCTGTATATATTTTAAAATTAAAAATAGCCATTTTTCAAACGACCTCTGTTTTCGACGAAACCATTTTTGTTGGATTCAGAATGTCAAATTATTGATAAGTTTAATTTTTCATAATTTTTAGAATTAATTTGTGACTGTGGCAAAAAGATTTCAGTTTGGTCAATTTCGGTCAATTTTAATCGACTTGAAAAAGGCCATTTTTCAAATAGTCACAAAATTCGACGAAATTAATTTTTTTAGGACCATATCGTCAAAACAAAGCCAGAAATAATTTTTCTGGATTTTTCTGAGATCATATGTATCCCCGGTAAATTAGAAAGTACGTTTGAATTTAAAATAAATGATTTATAAATTAAAACTGGAAAACGGAGGCCAAAACGATCATTTGGGCCTGCGGGACATAGTCAGATGAGTCCGGAATAGGGGTAAATAGGTAGGACTGACAGTCGTTGGGCTGAAAAAGAAGGAAGTCGCTAAACGGGTTTTATTGGGCTAATTAATTATTTAATAATAACATAACCCTATTATTTTATTATAAAAATCACTGTTCATTCATCCTTCCCGATCGTTTACAGCAGCCACCGAAACCCATAACCTTTCAGAACTTCAAACTCCTATTTCTCTTTCGTTTCTCAACGAAATCCTTCGCCGCAACACACGTTTCGAAGAGATTTTCATGCTCTTCGAATCCACACCAAAATCAGTACCCCTCGAAGCCTCTAGCCGCCGCCCCGACCCCGCAAAGTCTGCCGCCGCACCCAACCGGACCCACCACAGGCGAACGCACCCCACCCCCTTCCCGACGCCGACCCCCCTCTCCAAACTCTTCAATCTCCAACAAACCGTTCTGAAAACCATCAACTACATCTTCTAATTTCTGAAATTAAAGTTTTGAACAAAACACAAAGGTATGAACATTTCAGATTTTCCACACTTAATTCTATCACAACAGCAGTTGTAAAAAGTCATTGTTATTCAAAAATTGAGAATTAATTAATACGAACGCCAAACTGAAAAATTTCAGATCCGTGTGAATCGTGACAGCAAATACTTCAACTTAGAACTGACTGGGACAATTTCTGGATTTATTTTGATTTTTGATACTGCTTAAATCAAGGTGATATTTCTTTTGTTTCAAAATAATAAATCAATTCATTTTATTTATTTATAGTTATATTTTTCAGATCTGTTTTGTGTTGATATTGTATGATGATTGTTCTGTTGGTTGCGATGGATAATTATAAGATTCATGTGTGTTAAATAAATATGATTATTTATCCCTTTATTTTATTTAATTGATTTAGATTATCAATTCAAGATCAAGATATATAATGGATAATTATAGATCCGTATGCTTAGACAAATATTATGATTCATCCTTTTATTTCATTGAATTGATTTAGGTTATCGATTCAATATCAAAATATGTAGTTTGTCACTTTTATTGGATTGATTTAGTTCATCAATTCATATTTTGTCACTTTATTTGAGTTGATTTAGTTTATCGATTCAATATAAAATATAAAGATTAAAAATTGTCACCTTTTTTTGTTGAATGGGATCTATTTGTCAATTCAGTATAAAAACGCTATTTGGATTCATTTGTGTTGAGATGATTTAAATTGTCAATTTAAATGTTAGGCCTTATTTTTCTCAAAACACAAATACATCATTGAAAAATGAATATCACTTTTATTTGTGTTCTCAAACACAAATAGTATATAGGAAGATAAATATGCTTTTCATTTGTGTTCTCAAACACAAACACGACATAGGAAAATGAATGTACTTTTATTTGTGTTCTCGCCCACAAATAGTATATAGAAAAATAAATATGTCTTTTTATTTGTGTTCTCCAACACAAATATATCGTAGAAAAATGAACGGTCTTTTTATTTGTATTCTCAAACACAAATAAAACATTGAAATAAAGTTTGCTATTTTATTTGCATTCATAAATGCAAATGAACATTGAAATAAAATTCACATTGCAAACTAAAAGCAAGATTTGACATGTAAGAAAAATTACGTTTTTTTATGTAATTAGAAATGAGAATTTGCATTATAAATCAAAATCACTTTTTATATGTAAACAAAGGAAGAGGAATTTGCATTGTAGTTAAATTTACATTTTTACATGTAAATAAAAAGTAGGAATTTGCATTGTAGTTAAATTTACATTTTTACATGTAAATAAAAAGTAGGAATTTGCATTGTAATTAAATTTACATTTTTATATGTAAATTTAGAATATGATTTACACTGCAAATATAAGTTACATTTTTATTATGTGATTAAGATGAGAATTTACATTGAAATTAAAAACACATTTTATATGTAGATTAAGAAAGAGGATTTACATTGCAAATGTAAATTACATTTTTATTATGAAATTAAAGAGAAGAATTTACATGGTAGATTAAATGTACACTTTTATTTGTAAACTAAGAATGAGAATTTGTATGGAAAATAAAATTTCATTTTTAAATGTAATTAAAGGTAGGATTTTACCTTGTAAATTAAAAGACAAAATTTGACATGTAAAATAAAATTACATTTGTAATGTAATTAAAAGGTAGGACTTTATAGTGAAAATAAAAGGGAAAATTAAAAAATAGAAGTTACGCCGTTAGGAAAATTACATTTTTAATGTAATTTTAAAAAAAGGCTTACGTTATATTGAAAATTACATTTTAATGTAATTAAGAAAAGGAATTGGACATTAGAATTGAAATTGCATTTTTAATGTAATAAGTTAGAATTTTTCACTGTAATGTTAATTACATTTTTAATGTAATTAAAAAGGGGAATTTTACAATGCAATTGAAAGATAGAAATTTTACATTATAATGTTAATTATATTTTTAATGTAATTAAAGAGGAGATTTTACAGTGTAATTTAACGATTAGGAAGGAAAAATAAAATTTTACATTGGAATAGAATTCACCGTTTTAATAAAAAAATAAAAGGTAGGAGGAAATGTTGAATTATAATTTACATTTTCCATGTTAACAGAGGAATAGAAGAAAAAAAAAAGAAAGTAGACGTTGTAATAGAATTTACATTCTTATGTAAAATAAAAGTTAAAAGATTTATATTTATATATATTATATATAAATATGATTAAAATTTATCGAATCGTGCGCAGTAGTTCGTGCTTTGAAATCATACCTTTAAACGATTATACCAAATGATCCGACCATCGAAATTTCCCAAAACTGAAACCGTTAGGACCGTCTTGGGAAGATCTTTCCAACGATATAAACTACGTTAAGATCCAACGGTTAGATTCTGAGAAATGTGAAAATTAAAATTGGTTGAAAGCAGCGCCAGGGTCGCCCATTGACCCGAGGCGCCGTTGAATAAAATTTAATTTTTTGAAATAATTAAAATAGGAATTAATCGTTATTAAATAATATTAACGGATAGGAAGGATTTTCAATATGTATATATATACGAGAATTATTTGGAAAGACCGAGTTTCTCTCATTCCAAATAATCAATCGACGTTAAGAATCGAAGTATGAAGACGGCGTATGAAGACCGTACATCTTCCCTCGAATGGACAACGATCGAGGCCCTGATTTGACTTGCTCCCAATTCAAGGGTCATGGTCATTGTCCAAATGAACATGTTGATTGCACGGATTTGGTTTTCGCTCAGACCCAGAGCATAAGCTTATAAATGGATTGTGTGTCTGACATCGTACTTCGTTAAATATCATGTTATTGATTTTTTGTTTAATATATAAATGTTGGTGGTGGAGAATTTATTCTCTGCTTAACACCCAATTATATATTGATGGATGATCAATGGTGCGGTACGGAGTGATAGAGTGGCATACTAAGATGCAATGATCAAGGTTTCTTGTTGAAAAGCAGAACCTTGTGGTGACGATCAAAGCACAACTTGGATAAGCATAGCTTTGTGTATTATGTATCTTCACGAGCCTCACAAACCGGTTGAGTCTAAAACGGGAGAAGGGAACGCAGGGAGAGCATCACGTTTCTTTCTAGCTAGAAGTAGTGTCGGTGCTTAAACTGGCTGATATTTTACTTATGTGGATGTTGGAATGAGGCGCCTCGGATGATAGGTCCTATAGAATCGGGAAACGTGTGTTCAGGAATAACTAATCCACGAAGCTGTATGTGTGGACCGGCCCTGCAGCTTTCCCAGGGTTCTTTGCGGGGAATCCTGAGGCATTAGCTAGAGTGTCTCGAATCGGTAAGGAGCTCCTCCCTAGCCTTGACTCATGATGGAAACCAAATTCCAAATACGACCCTACGGATTTGATTGTATTACTAGTATGGAGGCATAGTATATGGTAGCTATGCTTCCTAGGATTGATACATTTATTTTGAAATATTTTTTATATACACTAATAATAATATTAGATTCGTATTTAGCATGTTTAATCACCATAAGGTAAAACCCTATCCTTTGGTTTGCGTTGCATTGTGTGCTGGGACTTGGGTCTTATGGTGATTCCAGTTTCTTAAAAGCATAGAGTTGTTTTACGAATTACTTATTGTTTGTTATGTCACTTTAAATCATGCACAACAATCCATCAGAGTAAACCCGTTCCGCGTTAGCGGCGTGGTCTTTGGATTTGCCTTATTACTAGTAGTTAAATTAGTTAAGAATTCTTACACCAGTCCCATGACTGACCTGTAGTTTGTTTTCACCTTTGCAAACTCGGGTGCCCTCTTTTCCACATGGGCAACCAAGTAACAGGTTTGGCTTTCTTTGGAGTTGCTGTCTTTAGAGCTTTCTTGGTGTTGCTCATTTGGAGGTGCTTATGTTGGACCACGAAGACTATCTAATATTTATCTTTTTGTTTACATTTTTCTTAGACTCTGAGACATCCAGACTTATTTTGTTTCCAGTTGTTCTAATTTGGAAGTTGGAACTTATTTCCTTTTTGCTGAAAACATGATGTAATAAGTTAGTACTCTGTGACTGTGGGATTCTGTGTTTGATGACATTCATATTCCGCTGCTATGATGTTGTTATTCTATGGTTTTCCTTTGCTATGTTGTATATGTGATCTGTATTGTTATATTTATGTTGTATTCCAAATGATTATCCCTTACTTTCATTCCGTGGAAGTTTGGGGTTATCACAGTTGGTATCAGAGCTTTGGTTAAACTTAGCTTTGGAGTATAACATATTTATACTAATTCGTTTACGTAGAATCACAATATTCTATGGCGAACATTTCATGAGAATACATAATAGTCAGTCACTTCATCATCATCTTTCTATCCGTCCTTCTATCTCTTTCATTTCTTAAAAATCACCATTACAGTTGTTCTGACTCTTTCCTTGATCGTACAGAACCAACTAAAAATGAGTATTCGTGCCGCTAGGACCGCTAGAGTTAGAGCAATGGGGCAAAATGTTATTGGAACTGAGGAGCCCGCAGTTCAACAGCCACCACCACCGCAGCCCTTTGACTTGGTGAGGGTAGTGAAGGATTTTAAAATTTTAGATGGAGTTCCGTTCACAGGTACGGAGACCATGACACAGGCTCGGGCATGGCTTAAGAATTGTGAAAAGATATTTAGAGCGTTAGAACTGGAAGATCAAAGGAAGAGATTTATAGCTTCATGGATGCTCCAAGGCGAAGCACAACTTTGGTGGGAAGAGGTCAATATAGGAGGAGATGAAGAAAATATAACTTGGACCAAGTTTAAAGAGCTGTTTAATGAAGAGTATATTGCAAGGCAAGAGGTGGAAAGGCTTCAGGACGAGTTTGCCCGTCGCTATGAGGAGAAGGACAAGAAGAGTTCACAACAAGATAGAGGAAGGAGCTTGGCCAACAATAATAATAAAGGGAAGCAACCCGAGAAGAAGACTGAGGGAAGCAATTCTAGAGCTACTAAGACTAAGGTACAATGCTATGACTGCCAGAAGTTTGGACACTATAACAAGGACCACAGGAATCCAAAGAAGGCCAGAAGAAAGGACACTAGAGAATGCTATAATGGCCATAAAAAGGGTCACATCAAACCTAATTGTCCACTATTGAGGGGTGCCCAAGTTTCCCATCTGTACAAGGGAGCGAGTGCACCACCTTCTTCCGCACCTACTTCTTCTGAAGGAACAGGTAAGCCTAATGTTTTAGGTAGTACTATTTCTGTTAAAGACATTCTAGGTGTTGGTTCCTACTCTTCTATTTTCCTTTTTCCTTTTCGAAGACGAAAAGTTCTTAAGCGGGGGAGATTGTAACAACCCGGAATTTGGGGCCAATTTAAAATTTTCATTTTGGAGATTATAAGGGTGTTTAAGTATTTGAAATAAATTATTTTAAATAATAACGACTAGAAATTTTTTTTAATTGAATTTAATACGAATATATTTAATTTAATTATAAAAGGAATTAAAAATAGCACAGTAGTTCGAAAAGTCAAATCTGAACTTTGACTGACTGTACATGATGCAGAATAGATCGGATTTTAGTGAAACTAAAAATATTAGAATCTATTTAAAAATATCTTTCCAACGAATCCGAAAAATCGAAATTTCATAGCAGGAATTAAAAGTTATGGCCGGTTGAAATTTCAGAATAGTCGCTGTAGAATTTCTGTATATATTTTAATATTAAAAATAGCCATTTTTCAAACGACCTCTGTTTTCGACGAAACCACTTTTGTTGGATTCAGAATGTCAAATTATTGATAAGTTTAATTTTTCATAATTTTTAGAATTAATTTGTGACTATGGCAAAAAGATTTCAGTTTGGTCAATTTTAATCAACTTGAAAAAGGCCATTTTTCAAACAGTCACAGAATTCGATGAAATTAGTTTTGTTACGACCGTATCGTCAAAACAAAGCCAGAAATAATTTTTCTGGATTTTTCTGAGATCATATGTATCCCCGGTAAATTAGAATGTACGTTTGAATTTAAAATAAATGATTTATAAATTAAAGTGAAAATTAGTCTCATATCCTTAAAACTAAAGTTAATTAGGCTCACATCCTCCCCTTTTGAAACATATAAATTTCATCCCTATTTTTAAAACGCAGTTTTTTTTTCTGGAAATGCCCTCATTCGATTTTAACGGTGTGTTTTTCACTATATGTTACGTATCAGGGTTTTATTTTCTACAGAAACAAAATTTTCAAATCCATGGCGGCGGCTCCATCTTTCACTCATCTCAGCAACTCTCGTCCTCTATTGTTACTCATGGCATCTTCCTCATCTCAGCAACCTCATCTACATCATCTTCCTCATCTACAGCATCTTCCTCATCTCAACAAACGCATCAATTATGTCGCGGCATCAACCAGGCAGTGACATCATTCCAGGCGGCTTCCACAAATCTCGGCAGCTTCCAAGTATCTCCAGCGGCGTCAGGCATCGGCGCAGGCAGCGGCGTCAGTTTTCCTCCTCAGCTTGTCAGCGCAGGCATCTGCGTCAAGCACTGGAGGTCGATGGCCTCTCAAACCGTCCACAACAAACCATTGTGAGTTTTTTTTCTATTCTTTCTGATTTTACTTGTAGGATAAATATTAGGTTTTTATTAGCATAAAAATACGATTTTTCATATGACAAGGACTTGTAAAAAACATAAATTCACGAAACCATTGTTAAAACTCATAGAATTTTGCTGAACTTCTGATAAAAAGTTGCGGACAAGTATGCATTTATTCTTAATATATGCATATATGTATGCAATTTTTTATCAAACAAACAGAAAAACATATTATTATACAAATATATTCATATTTTTGTGCATATATCTGGAATACTTGCATATAAATATTCAGAAATTATTGGTTTTTGCTGAATTGTACGCATTAAGCTTATTAATGTGATAAAGATCTGGAAAATAGGATTTTGTAAATCGTGGATTGATTATGGTGTTAGTATTGTTATTGAGGTGAAGAAATGCTTGAGCAAGCGAACTTGTCAGAATTATAAATTTGATAGATTTGGAATTTAAGTATTTCTATAATCATTTTGTTTCAAGATCTGGCTTTTACTCTGTATTCCAGCAAGCAATGTAAAATATTCTTTTGATTTTTTACATTTAATTGGCGCAGGAGGTTTTATTACATTTAAGTTCCGGACAAGTATGCATTTATTCTTAAAATATGCATATATGTATGCAATTTTTTATCAAAGAAACAGAAAAACATATTATTTTACAAATATATTCATATTTCTATGCATATATCTGGAATACTTGCATATAAATATTCAGAAATTATTGTTTTTTGCTTAATTGTACGCATGTATTTATATTATTCTGAAGCAGTTTTTGTAATTTAGGTTACTGCACATTAAGCTTATTAATGTTGATTTTCTTTTTTTGATAACAGTGTTTCGGCGGATATTGGTGTAGTGGTGTTGTTGAAGCTTGGTCCTCCATCCTTTTCCGAATGATTGAAAACTGCAGTTGTTTCTACAGAGACTACTAGATGTGATTTGCGCAATAAGCTGGGTCTTAACAAAATTATTTGTTCTTCAAAAGACCGTCATCTCTGCTTTGTAAATGTTCTGAAATTTTTGATGTAGTACATGTAAATGTGGTTTGTACTAATTTTTTGATGTAGTACATGTAAATGTTATGAAATTTTTCATGTAAGTATGCACATACTTCTGTTATTTGCATATATATATATATATATATATATATATATATATATATATATGCATCTTGTTATAATTATATGTATTTACTTTTTTGTCTTTTCTTTTGTTTCAGCAATTATGCAGTACAGTTCTGTATATGTATGCAATTATTTCACTTTTTTGCATAAATGTATGCAATTTTAATTAATATTTGTATCTAATTGTCTAGTTTTTCGTAAAAATCAAATCTTAATAAAAAAAATATAGTCCCTACATTCAAGTAATTATTTATTTCTGTATTATATTAATGTATGCACGTCTACTTCATTGTTGCGCAAAACTAATAATTTATTTTTTGCATAATATTAATATATGGATGCAATTATTCCACTTAATTGTATAAATGTATGCAATTTTACGTAATATATGTATATAATTGTCTAGTTTTTCGTAAAAATCAGAAAATAAAAATAAAAAAATCACTATTGGAGTGATCGACGGTTTTCCAGAATTGTAGGATTAGGTTTGAGCGAGATAATATGAGCGATAGACTGAGTAAATGAGGACAAACAGTTGTTGGATAGTTTTTTAGGTGTGTAAGGGTAGATCTGGAATTTTTTTAGCGGAAATTCAAAAATAGAGATGTATTCTATATTATTTTTATCACCGGTTTTTTTTTTATATTTTGAAACTTAATAGGGACCTGTAAAAACCGCACCCTAAATTAAAACTGGAAAACGGAGGCCAAGATGATCATTTGGGCCTGCGGGACATAGTCAGATGAGTCCAAAATAGGGGTAAATAGGTAGGAATGACAGTCGTTGGGCTGAAAAAGAAGGAAGTCGCTAAACGGGCTTTATTGGGTTAATTAATTATTTAAAAATAACCTAACCCTATTATTTTATTATAAAAATCACTGTTCATTCATCCTCCCTGATCGTTTACAGCAGCCACCGAAACCCATAACCTTTCACAACTTCGAACTCCAATTTCTCTTTCGTTTCTCAACGAAATCCTTCGCCGCAACACACGTTTCGAAGAGATTTTCATGCTCTTCGAATCCACACCAAAATCAATACCCCTCGAAGCCTGTAGCCTCCGCCCCAACCTCGCAAAGTCTGCCGCCGCCGCACCCAACCGGGCCCACCATAGGCGAACGTACCCCACCCCCTTCCCGGCGCCTACTCCCCTCTCTAAGCTCTTCAATCTCCAACAAACCATTTTGAAAACCATCAAATACATCTTCTGATTTCTGAAATTAAAGTTTTGAACAAAATACAACGGTATGAACATTTCAGATTTGCCACGCTTAATTCTGTCACAGCAGCAGTTGTAAAAAGTCATTGTTATTCAAGAATTGAGAATTAATTCATACGAACTCCAAACTGAAAAATTTCAGATCCGTGTGAATCGTGACAGCAAATACTTCAACTTAGAACTGATTGGGACAATTTCTAGATTTATTTTGATTTTCGATTCTGCTTAAATCAAGGTAAGATTTCTTTTATTTCAAAATAATAAATCAATTCATTTTATTTATTTATTTGTATTTATATTTTTCAGATCTGTTTTGTGCTGATATTGTATGATGATTGTTCTGTTGGTTGCGATGGATAATTATAAGATTCATGTGTGTTAAATAAATATGATTATTTATCCCATTATTTTATTGAATTGATTTAGATTATCGATTCAAGATCAAGATATATAATGGATAATTATAGATCCGTATGCTTAGACAAATATTATGATTCATCCTTTTATTTCATTGAATTGATTTTGGTTATCGATTCAATATCAAAATATGTAGTTTGTCACTCTTATTGGATTGATTTAGTTCATCAATTCATATTCTGTCACTTTATTTGAGTTGATTTAGTTTATCGATTCAATATAAAATATAAAGATTAAAAATTGTCACCTTTTTGTTGAATGGGATCTATTTGTCAATTCAGTATAAAAACGCTATTTGGATTCATTTGCGTTGAGATGATTTAAATTGTCAATTTAAATGTTAGGCCTTATTTTTCTCAAAACACAAATACATCATAGAAAAATGAATTATCACTTTTATTTGTGTTCTCAAACACAAATAGTATATAGGAAGATAAATATGCTTTTCATTTGTGTTCTCAAACACAAACATGACAAAGGAAAATGAATGTACTTTTATTTGTGTTCTCAAACACAAATAGTATATAGGAAGATAAATATGCTTTTCATTTGTGTTCTCAAACACAAACATGACATAGGAAAATGAATGTACTTTTATTTGAGTTCCCGCCCACAAATAGTATATAGAAAAATAAATATGCTTTTTTATTTGTGTTCTCCAACACAAATATATCGTAGAAAAATGAACGGTCTTTTTATTTGTGTTCTCAAACACAAATAAAACATTGAAATAAAGTTTGCTATTTTATTTGCATTCATAAAAGCAAATGAACATTGAAATAAAATTCACATTGTAAATTAAAAGCAAGATTTGACATGTAAGAAAAATTACATTTTTTTTATGTAATTAGAAATGAGAATTTGCATTATAAATCAAAATCACTTTTTATATGTAAACAAAGGAAGAAGAATTTACATTGTAGTTAAATTTACATTTTACATGTAAATAAAAAGTAGGAATTTGCATTGTAGTTAAATTTACATTTTTACATGTAAATAAAAAGTAGGAATTTGCATTGTAATTAAATTTACATTTTTATATGTAAATTTAGAATAGGATTTACACTGAAAATATATGTTACATTTTTATTATGTGATTAAGATGAGAATTTACATTGAAATTAAAAACACATTTTATATGTAGATTAAGAAAGAGGATTTACATTGCAAATGTAAATTACATTTTTATTATGAAATTAAAGAGAAGAATTTACAGGGTAGATTAAATGTACACTTTTATTTGTAAACTAAGAATGAGAATTTGTATGGAAAATAAAATTTCATTTTTAAATGTAATTAAAGGTAGGATTTTACCTTGTAAATTAAAAGACAAAATTTGACATGTAAAATAAAATTACATTTGTAATGTAATTAAAAGGTAGGACTTTATAGTGAAAATAAAAGGGCAAATTAAAAGATAGAAGTTACACCGTTAGGAAAATTACATTTTTAATGTAATTTAAAAAAAAGGCATACATTATATTGAAAATTACATTTTAATGTAATTAAGAAAAAGAATTGGACATTAGAATCGAAATTACATTTTTAATGTAATAAGTTAGAATTTTTCACTGTAATGTTAATTACATTTTTAATGTAATTAAAAAGGGAAATTTTACAATGCAATTGAAAGATAGAAATTTTACATTATAATGTTAATTATATTTTTAATGTAATTAAAGAGGAGATTTTACTGTGTAATTTAAGGATTAGGAAGGAAAAATAAAATTTTACATTGGAATAGAATTCACCTTTTTAATAAAAAATAAAAGGTAGGAGGAAATGTTGAATTATAATTTACATTTTCCATGTAAACAGAGGAATAGAAAAAAAAAAGTAGACTTTGTAATAGAATTTACATTCTTATGTAAAATAAAGGTTAAAAGATTTATATTTATATATATTTATATATAAATATGATTTAAATTAATCGAATCGAGCGCGGTAGTTCATGTTTTGAAATCGTACCTTTAAACGATTATACCAAAAGATCCGACCGTCGGAATTTCCCAAAACTGAAACCGTTAGGACCGTCTTGGGAAGATCTTTCCAACGATATAAACAACATTAAGATCCAACGGTTAGATTCTGAGAAATGTGAAAATCAAAATTAGTTGAAAGCAGCGCCAGGGTCGCCCATTGACCCGAGGCGTCGTTGAATAAAATTTAATTATTTTAAATAATTAAAATAGGAATTAATCGTTATAAAATAATATTAACGGATAGGAAGGATTTTCAATATGTATATATATACGAGAATTATTTGGAAAGACCGAGTTTCTCTCATTCCAAATAATCAATCGACGTTAAGAATCGAAGTATGAAGACGGCGTATGAAGATCGTACATCTTCCCTCGAATGGACAACGATCGAGGCCCTGATTTGACTTGCTCCCAATTCCAGGGTCATGGTCATTATCCAAATGAACATGTTGATTGCACGGATTTGGTTTTCGCTCAGAACCAGAGCATAAGCTTATAAATGGATTGTGTGTCTGACATCGTACTCCGTTAAATATCATGTTATTGATTTTTTGTTTAATATATAAATGTTGGTGGTGGAGAATTTATTCTCTGCTTAACACCCAATTATATATCGATGGATGATCAATGGTGCGGTATGGAGTGACAGTGTGGCATACTAAGATGCAATGATCAAGGTTTCTTGTGGAAAAGCAAAACCTTGTGGTGACGATCAAAGCACAGCTTGGATAAGCATAGCTTTGTGTATTATGTAGCTTCACGAGCCTCACAAACCGGTTGAGTCTAAAACGGGAGAAGGGAACGCAGGGAGAGCAGCACATTTCTTTCTAGCTAGAAGTAGTGTCGGTGCTTAAACTGGCTGATATTTTACTTATGTGGATGATGGAATGAGGCACCTCGGATGATAGGTCCTATAGGATCGGGAAACGTGTGTTCAGGAATAACTAATCCACGAAGCTGTATGTGTGGACCGGCCCTGCAGCTTTCCAAGGGTTCTCTGCGGGGAATCCTGAGGTATTAGCTAGAGTGTCTTGAATCGGTAAGGAGCTCCTCCCTAGCCTTGACTCATGATGGAAACCAAATTCCAAATACGACCCTACGGATTTGATTGTATTACTAGTATGGAGGCATAATATATGGTAGCTATGCTTCCTAGGATTGATACATTTATTTTGAAATGTTTTTTATATACACTAATAATAATATTAGATTCGTATTTATCGTATTTAGCATGTTTAATCACCATAAGGTAAAACCCTATCCTCTAGTTTGCATTGCATTGTGTGATGGGACTTGGGTCTTATGGTGATTCCATTTTCTTAAAAGCAAGCGTTGTTTTACGAATTACTTATTGTTTGTTATGTCACTTTAACTCATGCACGGCAATCTATCAGAGTAAACCTGTTCCGCGTTAGCGGCGTGGTCTTGGCGTTTGCCTTATTACTAGTAGTTAAATTAGTTAAGAATTCTCACACCAGTCCCATGACTGACCTGTAGTTTGTGAAAATGCAAACTCGGGTGCCCTCTTTTCCACACGGGCAGTCAAGTAACAGGTTTGGCTTTCTTTGGAGTTGCTGTCTTTGGAGCTTTCTTGGTGTTGCTCATTTGGAGGTGCTTATGTTGGACCACGAAGACTATCTATTATTTATCTTTTTGTTTACATTTTTCTTAGACTCTGAGACATCCCGACTTATTTTGTTTCCAGTTGTTCTAATTTGGAACTTATTTCCTTTTTGCTGAAAACTTGATGTAATAAGTTAGTACTCTGTGACTGTGGGATTCTTTGTTTGATGACATTCATATTCCGCTGCTATGATGTTGTTATTCTATGGTTTTCCTTTGCTATGTTGTATCTGTGATCTGTATTGTTATATTTATGTTGTATTCCAAATGATTATCCCTTACTTTCATTCCGTGGAAGTTTGGGGTTATCACAAAACAACAACCAGCGTTTATAGTAGAAAGTAATATGTAAGCCACATGCTTTTCATCGCTCTGCAGCATTGTATCGTCAAGATCTATCACCTGTCACCTGCTACCTAGTCTGTCCATCCATAACACAATGGATGAACAATCCAAGGTAACAAGAGGAGACATAAAACCTTGAGTCAGACAACAGCCTTAATGAGCGAAAAAACAACTATCTAACATCATCAATAAAATATATGAGAAATAGGTAGATCAACCATCTAATTTACCAACATCTACAAAGAAGAAACTCAAACTCGTCTTCCCCACTTATGACAGTGATAGCCTTTACAACAACCAAAGAGAAAACGTAGCATACATAACAACCAGTTATCTAGCATAGACTATCCTAATCGAGATCAACATCCCTCAAGTACAAGCCCCGAAGGCCTAACCCAACATCAGACAAGCACCCAAGAGATGTCTCCTTCAATGTCGAACAATCTACATAAGATGATACAAGCAAAACAACAAACATCCATGACTCTGAATATCACTGACAATCCTGACTTGAAACCATCGTTAATCACACGACTGGCTACGACACGCCATTTGTCAAGGGCTAACGGTAACGTTGATTACAGAAAAAACTCCATACGCCATCGTGACTAGTATGTCTAGGTGCATCATGACTGCCTAGGGTACTCGACCATTCAACTGGTCTTTTAGGTGTCCCTATTATACCCCTTCTTTGAGTCCACTAGAATCTATGACAATGATAATTCCCCGGACTCCAATAACTCTATTCGTCATCATCGATGACCATTCATAAGATCAAACATCCTTGAGCAGCCATCATCCACGAATTCACTCAAACATCCTTAAGTCGTTCCCACATTCATTACATTTCATTGATCAACGAACACTTCGAACATTCCACCTTGAACTCATGTCGAAGCCACGACCATCATCGAACCAATAACAAACTTTATTTGGTCGATAGTTGATACAAAGTGTTTCACCTTCTTTACTACAGCGTCATCTTTTGCTACAAGTCAGCATTTCGCAAATGCTGCGACCATTCTCGGGTTGTTCCACGACCCATCTGTCCTCTCCCATGACAACCTTTAATTATAGAAACCCATTGAAGTGTTACAAGCCACTGTCACCAATCCATCAAACGCTGTGTAATAACCCGGAAATCTGAGCCAATTTAAAATTTTTATTTTGGCAATTTTAGTGAGTTTTGAATATTTAAAATGATTTATTTTAAATAATAACATCGAGAAATCTATTTTGAATAGAATTTGAACATATATATTTGTATAGATCATCGTTAGAATATAAATATTTATTTTTAATTATAAAAGGAATTGAAAATGGCGCGGTAGTTTGAAATTTCGATTTCAAAATTTCAAATGAATGTAAAGGATTCAAAATAAATTGGATTTTAGTGAAACCAAAAAAATATTAGAATCTATTTGAGAATATCTTTCCAACGAATCCGAAAAATCAAAATTTCATAGCGGGGATAAAAAGTTATGCCCAGATGAAAATTCATAATAGTCGCTATGAAATTTTAGGCCCTTAAAAATAGCCATTTTTCAAACGACCTCTGTTTTCAACGAAACCACTTTTGTTCGAACCGGAATGTCAAGTTATTGCTACCAAAATTCGTAATTTTCTTAATCAATATGTGGGCGTGGCAAAGGAAAATGCGTTTCACCATTTTTGTCAATTTCGATCGATCAGAAAATGGCCATTTTTCAAACGGTCTTAGAATTTGACGAAATTAATTTTGTTAGGACCGTATCATCAATACGAAGCTAGAAAATATTTTTCTGGATTTTTTAGAATCAGTATGTGGCCCCGGTAAATTGAAATGTGCGTTCAAACTCAATATATAGATTTATATTTTGATTTTGATGAAAACTGATCGAAACACCTGAATCAGCCTACGACACATATCCCATTGTGTTTGGAATAGGGGTAATTAGCTAGGGACGATAGTCGGTGGGTTCGATTTGGAGGTCGTATGGAAAAGTAACTTTTTGAGAATCTAAAAATTTAATTAATTAAAAAAATATAGATGGTCAACCCCTTTTACTCCCTATACCCAGTCACACCCCCCTGGTTTTCTCATTCCCGTTCAGCGTTAATTAAAAAAAAAGAAATAAAGCAAAAAAAAACTGGATCTCGATCTCGCTCCGTTCCCTCCTCCTCTGCCGCGACTTCGCCGCTGGGCCCCCTATCTCCGCCGCATCGCTCCGCCTCCCCTCCGATAGTCGAGCCCCCCTTCCTCGCTTCAACTCCTCTGTTTCACCCGAAGTCAAGACCCGCGCCCAGGATCCTCGTGCGGGAATGGAGACCACCAACGCGCTCCAGCCGTTTGTCAGAGGCCACCACCGGCGGTGGCACTAGCTCCGGTCCGCAGTCGCTCCAATGCACATCAGAGCCCCCCCGGGAGTTTTAATCTTCTCTGGTTTATGTTTTTTCTAGTTTTACAAATAAAAATATGTGATTTCTGAATTAATATTTAATACAAAGAAGTAATCTTTATTTAATATAAAGGAAGTTTTGATTTTTAATATAAAGAAAGTTTTGATTTTTAATGAAAAGAATTTTAGATCTGTCATAACGTAAAAGAAGTGATTTTCATAACGTAAAAGGAGTGATTTTCATAAAGTAAAAGGAGTGATTTTCATAACGTAAAAGGGGTGATTTTCACAATGGAAAGAAATGATTTTTAACAATGAAAAGATTGGATTTTCACAATAGAGAAATATGATTTTTATTTATTTAAAAGTCGAGATTTTTAAAATAGAAAATATTATATTTTTAAAATAGAAGAGGTTAGATTTTTATATAAGTAGCGAATTAAAAATATGATCTTTATAGCTGTAGCGATATAAAAATACGTTTTTTTATATATGAATGGCATATTAAAAATACGATTCTTATATATGAAGTTAGAGAAATAAAATAATGATTTTTATTATGTAGTTAGCAATGTAAAAATATAATTTTTGTATACGTATCGAAATAAAATTACGATTTTTATATGTGAAGTGGCGACATAAGAATGTGATTTTTAAAAATAAATATAGCGTTGTTAAAAATATAATTTTTAACATAAACTGCGTGAAATAGATCGTTGGAAACGCAGCGAAGATTTTCTACATATCAAGAGTCGCGGCGTTTGGTTTAGCTTCTTGGTGAGAACTCCTCACTTTTAATTTATTTTATTTCTAGTTTGAAATATACGCTAGGATGCAGACGGTGCTTAGCAGCACCCAACACCCGTCGTTCACAAACCATGGATGGCTTGTTTGCTTGATTGATGTGTTGTGAAATTTTATTATGTGATGTGTAATGAATAAATATTTTATAGTTAAAAATATAATTTTTAACGTGTATATAAAATAAATATTTATAAACAAATCGGACGATTTGTTTATGTACACCCATTTGACTGATATTGATTGGGACGATAAAATTTACACATCGCCCAACTACACAAACAAAAATCTGTGTTTGTTGATTTGAAACCCCACACGGGTATTGGAATGATAATTGACTTACACTAATCCCGATTGTTTAGTGTATGTCAATCGATGGGTTGACAGACTGTGTAAGTGTTAATTATTTATATTTGATGCTTATGCAGTTGTGTGGTGCACTTTGGACGATGGTTGCTTATTTGTCATTGCTATTATATACATGTGTTGTATAGAATCCATATAAATAACATTATATAGTAATTGAGTGGGTCTCATTCCAATTTGGAAAATAAGGAATGTTATAAAAGAAAATTCATGTATTGAATAGAATAAATATTCATGGGTTGAATAGAATAAAAATTCATGTGTTGAATAAAAATATAAATTCATGTGTTGAATAAAAATATAAATTCATGTGTTGAATAAAAATATATATTCATGTGTTGAATAGAGTAAATTCATGTGTTGAATAAAAATATAAATTCATGTGTTGAATAGAGTAAATATTCATGTGTTGAATAAAAATATATATTCATGTATTGAAGAAAATATTCATTTGTTGTATAGAATAACGAAGTTATTGAAATATATAAAGCCGTGTTGATTAGATTTGTGCCATTTTGACGTGAATGATATCTATATCGATTTTATTCATTTTTATAATGAATATAAAAAAGGAATTGATTTCAAAATATAATATTTTGAATATACTATCATTTATATATATCGATGATATGGAATATTCAATTTTGATTTGAAATGGAATATGAAGTTGAAATCGTTTTGAAAACAAATTTAAAACGAATTATAAAATACGTTTTGAAAGGAAATCGATGAAATATATATATATATATTATATATATATATATAATGGCCTGAATAGAATGCGCCATGCCGCGGCAGTTCGCGAATTTCGACCATTGACTTCGAATGGATATTACGGGAGATCCGACCGTCGGATTCTCCTAAAACCAGAACCGTTGGGTTCGTATTGAAAAGAGCTTTCTAATGAATATTAGAGATTTAAAATCTAACGGTTGGATTTGGAATTATGTCCAAATCAAATTTGGAAAAGGTCACTGTAAGTGCAGTTCGATGGCCGTTGATGGAAATTGTAACATCCCATATTTTCTATGTATATATTTTTCAATTTTAAATAAATAAAATGGAATGATATGGGAAGAATCAAATAATGTTGATGATTATTTGAATTTAATATAAATAGATTTTTTCAAATTTAGTCCATTTAAAAATGTTGTAATTTGAAATTTAAGATTTTATTAGTAAAATGAATTTGAGTGGTTTAATTTAAAAGTGAAATTCAAATTTAATTTGGAAGTGGTGGAAATTTAAGTTGTTTAAGTTAAATTTGAAATTTCAAAACTTGAATTAGTAAATAATCATATGTGGAACTTAAAATTTTATGAAATAAATTTATGGAATTTACTTAAGTTATAAATTGGTTTAAATTTGAATTTAATGAATATTCAAATTGAATTAAAACAGTTAAATGAATATTTGAATATTTTGTTAATTGATTAACAGTGAAATTTAATTGTTTTGGCGAATGTCTCGGAATTCGACGAAACTGGCGCCATCAGAACCGGAACGGTGAATTATTATAGGATTTCAATTTGCGTTACAATCCGACTTACCGTTTGATCGTACGAGAGAAAATGTGAACGAGAGCATTGTAAATGGATAATTGGGTATTTCTCATGTTTGTGCCTTATAATTATAAATAAAAATCCCTTCCTTCACTCATCAGCTCATTTCTATGATACGTATACTTTTCTCTATCAAAACTTCATCGTTAATGGCAGAAACATTTTTCCAAACCCTAGATTCAAAATAAAATACAACTCCAAAATCAAGTCTCTTCAAACCCTAGCGTATTATATATCAAACTGAAGCTCTCGACAGTGCGAAGCTGCAGGTATGTTTTGTTTCAACATGCAGTGAGCAATTTTGCCGGAAATCGCGGTCAAAGGTTGTTGTGTTTGAAATCATAAAGCATAAATTGGGGGTTTTCAATCCGGCGACCAATCGAAGAATTGACGATCTGGGTATTGAAGAGGTCGATGAGTGAAGTTGATGGGTGGTGATCGGAGCTCCTAGTGCTGAGTGGTTCGTCGGAATTTGGGCTTTTAGGGTTTAAAACCCTTTTTGTTCTTTGATCGGATGACGGCGGAGGGAACCACCAGAGGTGGTGGTTCCGGCACGGATGGACGCGGCTGGAGGAGTCGGTCAGTTTGCATGTGGTTGGAGACCTCCCGGTGGACGGAGCTAGGAGTTCTCGTCGATCAAAGTTTGGTCAGTATGGGTTCATCGACGGGTTCCTGTAGTGGAAGGAAGAAGAGCGGGATTTTGCTTGCTGACGTGTCAAAGAATGATGGGGTGAGGAGATTTATTATATTAATTATATATATATTTAAAATTCAGAGAGTAAGACGCTGATAACTCTTTTATTTTGACTCGGATTTGGACGCGGTTTGTTGCGTTGGGATCGTGGCGGAATTGCGGACATTTTGGCACTAACCTGGCTGCATTTGGTTACTGTCAAATTTTGGCCCTTAGTTGGACGTTCGATCAACTATGGACGCAAAGGTGAGTGATTTTTTGCTCACGAAATACTGAATTATTCCCATATTTATTGAATTAAAATTAAGAAATAAGTTTGGTTGCAAGGTTGTGTTAGATTGTTGATGTGTTGTTTCAATTTGACATGCGAGTGTGTTAACATGCAATTTAGGTAACGATTAGTTATTTAATTAAATTTAAATTTAAATTTCGAACCCTTGAAAAATCATGAAATAGTTTAATGCTGATCAGTTGAATGAAATTGTTGTGATGGATGTTGGTTGAAATTTATTACTGAATTTATAGTGACATTTTAATGCTCCTTATTTCAGTATATTATAATGCATGTTGATTATGACGATAAATCTCATTTACCCTTGATGTTACGGGCATCAAATGAACCCGGGATTTATCGAAATAAAATAAATTAAGAACACAGAGTGAAATGATAAAACCTCTGTGACCCTGATTTGGATTGAAATGATAGATCCATCCCTGAAATATCGAGAAATTAAAATTTAATCACTTGGCCATTGGATAGGAAATTCTATACAGACATCGGTTGGTTAATTGATTTTCAACTATATTGGGATTTTATTTGACAGAAATTTCAGTTAAAGAAATGAACTGATACTCGATAAACCTGTTTCTGTAAAGGACCTGGATCGCAAGTGTTATTTGAGTGGCTAAGAAATTGTTTCCAAAGGAAGTGGAATTCTTAAAATGAGGTTTGGATAAAATCTAAAACTTTCAAATTTAGGTTGGATTTGAATGAAATATTTTATTTGAATTTAAATTTGAAAAGAAGAAAGGATCGAGGAATATGGGTTGAATTTTCCTAAATCGAAGATTTGGGTTGAATGGCGTTTGAGACAAGTTATTGAATTTTATAACTCCATTGAGACTGGAGTGTGGGTTCAAATATTTGAAGTTCGGAAGAAAGAAGAAATTTTGATTTAAGAATTTATTATATATATGTATTTAAAATGTTTGGGCTCAAATAAGTTATTCTTTCCTTAAAATCTATCATTTAACTTTTACTTATAGACTATTTATTCTAGCCTAATTTTTTTTTCTTATATTATATTATTTAAAACTAATTAGAATTTTTATTTTTTATATATATATTCATAATGATTTAAATTATCTTATCTGGTTTTAACCGTTATTTCTATACATATACTTTATATAAAGATTTTTTTTAGAGCATCTGTTTTCAAATTTTGTCAATGATCGTAAATTTTCTTCCGAATGGAAAATGCTGGATTTAAACCCCAGTTCGAGATGGAGTCGAAATAATGTATTCAAATATGGAATCGACGTTGACCAATTTTATATGAAAATGAAATTGATATTTTTATTTGAATATAATGGATTTCATAAATGATATGAGTGAGGGTTATGGAGATTTATACTCTTTTGAATATAAACAGATTTAGAATTCAAATCGATTTGAGATAAGTATAACCTTTGAGGTAAAAAATATTCTATTTGAATATAAGTCGATTATGAAATATTATATGATTATAATATAAGGATATGAAATATATTCTAGTTTAGAATAAAATCGGTTTCGGGTATGATTGTGATATGTTGATATGAAATTTTTATTCTCTTGAATATAAAATGGGTTCGAAACAAAATATGATATTTTGAGATGAAAGCGAACCTTTGAAATGTAAAAGAACCAACCGATGAGAAAAATGTAAACGTTGGTTGTTAAAGAGACCGGAGTCAACATAAGGTATACTCTCTGTCAGTGTCGATACCACTTTGACAACTGTGAACGTTTTGACGTATCCAGAACGAGATATGATGATTTGGTGTAACGACCTGCTATTTTGACCGTGCCGAATCGACAAAACATGCCAACTCGAAACGTCCAAAACAACAGATTGTTATTAGCTTCTGAGGTAAATAGAACAAATCACAGATCTCAGACACAGATACAAAGCAATATAATATCTCACAGCGGAAAAATTAAAATACAATAGTAGTTCATGAAGCTTTACATCAGAGTTTACATAAATAATATAGCGGAAGTCTAATACAGTGTTTGCAGATACATAAATAATTAATAATAGTTTGAAACAGAGACGACAATAAACCGGATGACTGGAAAAACTGATAAATAGGTAGATATAGGTGAGCAAAATCCAATATAAGCTCCAACTCCAGGATAAATCTCGAAACTGTGATGATCGATCTGACCCGAGCAATAATGCAAAACAAAACAACTCGGATCAGGACTAACATTCTCATGAAAGTAAATCAACTCAAATGAAATGTTCGATGAAATGCAATCAATAACTTAAAGGATGTTTGGGATCACCATCCTTTAAGGATCCGTCAAACTAATACTATATAGTAGAATACGCTATATACATTAGTGTCTATCAGTAAAGTAAAAATATCAAAATAGCGTAAGCGGGATTACCATGATTACCCTTACACCGTTTATATATTCCCATGGTATATACAGTACCGTAATTCCTCCGTAAACTGGAGGTTGATCAGAGGGCACTCCATATAAAATAGTACAAAACAAAGTCGTAGTGGGCTCGTATAAGGCATGTGACAAGGCACACAAGGAATGCCAGGGTGGATTCACCGTTTGCAGAGACGGACTGGTGGTAACGCATAGTAGCTACTACTGCCCACCTCGATACACACTCCCATAATCAAAAGGGCCCAAATCGAATCTCAACAGTAATAGAATAATATCGAAGAAGTGTGCTCGATAAGAGGTGTGACCTCAGTTGGTCCGTGCATAGCTCCTGTTTTAGCCACATCAAGCTGACTCAAGGTAGTCAGGGTCTCGTAATTAATATGAAATAAAAATAGAGTCGTTCGCCAAATCATCTCCTTCATTCTGGAACTCCACCGCGTACACAGTTGTCAAAGTGGTTTTCGGTATTGACAGAGAGTATGACAATAGCCGATCCCGGTCTCTTTAACAACCAATCGTTTACATTTTTCACACTGTGGTCATAATTTTATAAATCACTTTATAAAATAGTTTATATGAATTCTCATATTCGAATTTTGAAATCAAATTTAAATATCTAACTTCGATTATCTTCAATTTTGTAAACATCTCACGAGAATCGCTCAAATCAAATCGATTTAAAACCATATCGAAAAGATTTCAAAATATAGTATAAGCTAATATTATACTATTTAACTTCGAATTTATATAAGTTTTCCGACAAAAACCGCACAACAACTTTCAAATCCCAAATCGACTTATATTTAAGTTATAACTTAAATATATATCTCAATTCCCGTTCAAATCAATATTAAAACCTTTAACTTTGATTATAATTTGGTTTGGCTTATATTCGCAAAAATTCAAGTTTGAAACTGTTCAAATGCTTTAAAATTTTCCTTAATAAGAAATCGTTTCAAGACGATTCATTTGAATCCAACACTTTGGTTCGATATTCGAAACATGAGATTTAATTCAAAACTTACACTTCAACAAAACATATCGAGTTATGTAATTCAAGTCATATAATTTGAAATCGTTATTCATAAATATAAACAATTCATATAATTTGGTTTTACCCCCCTAAAGCATTCGTTTTAATCGATTAATGAAATTTAACATTTTGGTTCAAATTTCCCTTTAGATAATTCGAAACGAAATCATAAACTTCAGTATAAACCAAATCGTCTTATAACTTATAATTCAAGTTCATCTCTACTAAAATTCGTATTGATTCCAATTCATAACTTAATATGAGTTCATTCGTTATTCAAATATCGTTATATAAATTTACATCTTTAAACTTCGAATTTAAATCGCAAAATCTAACCTATCCATTTTGAATTTATTAAAGTTTATACAATATATATAAGAAAATTAATTTTTGAAAATAGAAATGTGTATTTATATAAGTTTATAAAATTCTAAATTAAATTAGAAATAGATTATAAACATATATAAGTTTAAAATAATATAAAAATAGACTTAAAGAAATATTTATAATAATATAAAAAGGTTAAAATACTTATAGGAATAAATTATATGGTTTAAAATAAATAAATTTATAAGTAAAATCTTAAATAAACATTTAAATCGCTATTTACAAATAAAATCATTTTAAAACACATAATTTAAAATATACAAAATAATTTATATTTAAATAAAATATAAATATAAATATATAAAGTCTTAAGTAAATATTTTAAAATAAAACTCCTTTTACTTCAAAAACATGACCAACGGTGTCCGTATATAGTTTTCTACCCTATGGTCAAGTGATACGGATATTTATCATTTCAACCCGTAATTTATAAAATTTCTACGGGTCTATCATTTCAACCCGCGATCCCAAATTCAATAAAAATCGTTCAGGTCTATCATTTCAACCCATAACTATTTTTCCCTATTCTAATGTTCGTTCGGGTATGTATCATTTCAACCCTTAGTGATTTTTCCTAAACTAGGGTATCAACAATCACAAACAACAATCACATAGCAACAATCGCAGCATATATATCATTAGGGCAACTACGTGTCATATATCGTATCACATATGAAACGTGCATATATCAAATCAAACAATTTCTATCAACAATCCTAAACATTTCATATAACAGTTCATTATTGATCTAACATCCATGAAAAATGTAAGTCAGGTGTGAGATAAACTCACCTTTCGTGGCATAGATTGGAAACAACAAGCGAATTTGACACCGAATTGAAACGAATTCAAGGCACGATCCAGAATAGATTCAACTCGATGATCGTTCAAAATCATTTTATTTTTAATAGGAAGGGGTTGGAGAATTTCTTGACAGATCGGTATGCTTATCGGGTATTGGAACGGTTTTTGAACTCAACGCCATACAAACACTCACCCAAAGTAACACAAAACAAATTCGATTCAACAAAACTAAACATGATAATTTCTTAATTAAATTTTTTTTTTTTATAAACATTTCTATATTTTTAAACACACAGGAATGAACACACTCACATACACATATATCACACAACACACACAAACACACACGCCATGCAAAAACCCACACCACACACATAATGATACGCACGCATGCATGCACAGACCACCACACACACATTATACACACAATATTTAACTAAAATAACCCCACACAAAACGTGCCTATATGAACAAATAAACTCATGCATGTATACTCGAAGGTGTGTTCAGAACTTCACGCGGGTGGGCGAGGCAAAAGTGAAGGCAAGCTGCAGCTTTGGGCTGCACTGCACGGCGGCACGGGTGGGTTTGGTCGCATGGCGCGGGTTAATGGCTTGGAGAGGTTTAGTTCGGTGACGGTGCCGGAGTCTGGACGGAGGGCGGAGCGGTTAGGTCGGAGTCGGTGCTAGTCTAGGTGGAGAAGTGGCAGCGGACGAGTGTCGGAGGACGGTGGCTTCGCGATGAGAAGCAGCAGTATACATAAGAAGGAGTAGAAAGAGAATTGGTGCTTTTATTTTATTATATACAAAGCTGCTGGGATGGAAGAAGAAGGAACGGTTTTAAAATGGAGGTAAAGAACTTGTACTGTAGGTGGAATTAAAGTAGCGATGCGGAAGAATAGCTCATAGCGATGGAATGGAACAAAGTTTTGAACGGCTTTGTTAACCGAAAGTTTAAATTTGAAATAGATTTTTTTCTTCAATCAGTAGACGTTAGGACCAAATTTTGAATAAAAGAATCCTTATCTAAATAAGAAAACAAACGGGAGTCTTAGAACTGAACGTATGACATCATAGCATGTATGTTGGAAATGAGGATGTAACATTAACGCATGGAAAGAAAATACAAGGTGCAAATTGCTTTTGAAACAAATGGAAACGTGCATGCATGAACATGCCATTTGGAAGATATAATGTGTCCATACTAAGCTTCCCAAAAAAAATAAAAAAAATAAATGGATACCTTACTAAAATAAAAGGACGGGTTTTGCAGACCCAAAATATCTAGAAAAGTATGTAAGATCGAAAAAGGGACACATCGAACTCAAATGGCTCTGTTTCAAAAATGAGCTATGCAATCATTTTCACAATTTCAGCGTGAACCGAACACCGAAACTGACAAATGAATATATTGCGGAAATCAGTGCGACGAGACGGACACAACGGTATAAAATTTGCAGTGTCAGGATGCTCCGTTCAAAAGCGCGTTACGGACCCCTTTGACGTAAAAATGCGGACGGAAAACAGAGGTCAAAACGTCCGATTTTCGCGAAACGAATTTCACCGTCGAATTCGTGACAACGAATAGAATATTTTTCGTGTTTGTCCGAACTAGTTTTGGAGAGATTATAAAATCGCTAAAATTTGAACTGATATGCGCAGCTTTGCCCTGAAAAATGCGCGATCGACAAATATTTAAATTTTTCGATGAAATTTTCATAGCGGCTATAACTCACTGTACGTATTTCAAATTTTAAATTCCCGTTACGAGAAACCATAGAATTTTTCAAAATAAAAATATCGATTTAAATCAGAATTTAAATTGTTGAAAATAATGGGTTGTTACAATCTCCCCTACTCAAAACTTTTCGTCCCCGAAAAGGAACGAGACAGAGAAACAGAAATTAAATAATTTAATATATTTAAATCAATGGTTCATATTTATTATCATATATGTATATATATACAATTTGAAAATACATGTATAAGTCAAAAGTTAAATATTTCAACATTTCAAAATAGTTTCAAGTATCCACTCGACGCCTCGATTGGTAATATATATTCATCCCACTTTGGAAACCCGAAAATAGATGTCGATGATGCTGCAGTCACCACCAGAATCATTTTCAAGCGACTAGAGTGTGACTCTATAACTATCTAATACGTATAGGATTTAACATATACGTTGATCAGACGTATACTCCAAATCATTAAGTATTCAATAGGCCAATTTTAGCGTCAAATAATTTCTCAAAACATCTTTCTATATTTAACATAATATATACCAAAATTTTCGAATTATATATTTCAAATCATTAAAAATAAGTAAGGAAATATCATATCTCTCCTCACTCGTTTATCTAATAAAATTCAACAAAAATCCATAATAAACATACAAACAATATTATTATTGAATCAAATACATAACTATATTATTTAATCAAGATAAACTTAATTTCTTACAAAGTGTACATCTTTAAAACTTATCCGAAGTATATATATGTACAAACTTAAAGCATGAACATAAAATCTTTCGAAATATTGGTTTTACCAAAACATAATGTTATTCACAAATATACATATCACATTTCAATATTGCACCAAGAAAACTTATATTATAATATCTTTAAAACAATTATTTCAAGCCAACATTTAATAAGGAAAAATCTCTAGAAGATTTATACTCTCGTTCTACTTCTTACCCTGTCAAGGATAAGTTATAGAATTCGATTTAAAAGCTGAACGAACGAAAGAACCTAATCAAAGAGGATCTACGAGCGAAGATGGATTCAAATGGAAGGGAATTTCAGAAACAAAAGATTTAAAAATTAAAGAAGATTTTATATCCGAAACTATTTGTTTAAAACAATTTATACTTTCAAAATACGCTCTCTCAAGAAGGATTCTGCGGCTGATTCCACTCATTCTAGGGTATCACTACCCAATCTCTAATGAGTTTTTACCCCATAAGCTAAAGCTTTGATAAACCAAAGCTCTGATACCACTTGTAACGACCTGCTATTTTGACCGTGCCGAATCGACAAAACATGCCAACTCGAAACGTCCAAAACAACAGATTGTTATTAGCTTCTGAGGTAAATAGAACAAATCACAGATCACAGACACAGATACAAAGCAATATAATATCTCACAGCGGAAAAATTAAAATACAATAGTAGTTCATGAAGCTTTACATCAGAGTTTACATAAATAATATAGCGGAAGTCTAATACAGTGTTTGCAGATACATAAATAATTAATAACAGTTTGAAACAGAGACGACAATAAACCGGATGACTGGAAAAACTGATCAATAGGTAGATATAGGTGAGCAAAATCCAATATAAGCACCAACTCTAGGATAAATCTCGAAACTGTGATAATCGATCTGACCCGAGCAATAATGCAAAACAAAACAACTCGGATCAGGACTAACATTCTCATGAAAGTAAATCAACTCAAATGAAATGTTTGATGAAATGCAATCAATAACTTAAAGGATGTTTGGGATCACCATCCTTTAAGGATCCGTCAAACTAATACTATATAGTAGAATACGTTATATACATTAGTGTCTATCAGTAAAGTAAAAATATCAAAATAGCGTAAGCGGGATTACCATGATTACCCTTACACCGTTTATATATTCCCATAGTATACACAGTACCGTAATTCCTCCGTAAACTGGAGGTTGATCAGAGGGCACTCCATATAAAATAGTACAAAACAAAGTCGTAGTGGGATCGTATAAGGCATGTAACAAGGCACACAAGGAATGCCAGGGTGGATTCACCGTTTGCAGAGCCGGACTGGTGGTAACGCATAGTAGCTACTACCGCCCACCTCGATACACACTCCCATAATCAAAAGGGCCCAAATCGAATCTCAACAGTAATAGAATAATTTCGAAGAAGTGTGCTCGATAAGAGGTGTGACCTCAGTTGGTCCGTGCATAGCTCTTGTTTTAGCCACATCAAGCTGACTCAAGGTAGTCAGGGTCTCGTAATTAATATGAAATAAAAATAGAGTCGTTCGCCAAATCATCTCCTTCATTCTGGAACTCCACCGCGTACACAGTTGTCAAAGTGGTTTTCGGTATTGACAGAGAGTACGACAATAGCCGATCCCGGTCTCTTTAACAACCAATCGTTTACATTTTTCACACCGTGGTCATTATTTTATAAATCAATTTATAAAATAGTTTATATGAATTCTCATATTCGAATTTTGAAATCAAATTTAAATATCTAACTTCGATTATCTTCAATTTTGTAAACATCTCACGAGAATCGCTCAAATCAAATCGATTTAAAACCATATCGAAAAGATTTCAAAATATAGTATAAGCTAATATTATACTATTTAACTTCGAATTTATATAAGTTTTACGACAAAAACCGCACAACAACTTTCAAATCCCAAATCGACTTATATTTAAGTTATAACTTAAATATATATCTCAATTCCCGTTCAAATCAATATTAAAACCTTTAACTTTGATTATAATTTGGTTCAGCTTATATTCGCAAAAATTCAAGTTTGAAACTGTTCAAATGCTTTAAAATTTTCCTTAATAAGAAATCGTTTCAAGACGATTCATTTGAATCCAACACTTTGGTTCGAAATTCGAAACATGAGATTTAATTCAAAACTTACACTTCAACAAAACATATCGAGTTATGTAATTCAAGTCATATAATTTGAAATCGTTATTCATAAATATAAACAATTCATATAATTTGGTTTTACCCCCCTAAAGCATTCGTTTTAGTCGATTAATGAAATTTAACATTTTGGTTCAAATTTCCCTTTAGATAATTCGAAACGAAATCATAAACTTCAGTATAAACCAAATCGTCTTATAACTTATAATTCAAGTTCATCTCTACTAAAATTCGTATTGATTCCAATTCATAACTTAATATGAGTTCATTCGTTATTCAAATATCGTTATATAAATTTACATCTTTAAACTTCGAATTTAAATCGCAAAATCTAACCTATCCATTTTGAATTTATTAAAGTTTATACAATATATATAAGAAAATTAATTTTTGAAAATAGAAATGTGTATTTATATAAGTTTATAAAATTCTAAATTAAATTAGAAATAGATTATAAACATATATAAGTTTAAAATAATATAAAAATAGACTTAAAGAAATATTTATAATAATATAAAAAGGTTAAAATACTTATAGGAATAAATTAAATGGTTTAAAATAAATAAATTTACAAGTAAAATCTTAAATAAACATTTAAATCGCTATTTACAAATAAAATCATTTTAAAACACATAATTTAAAATATACAAAATAATTTATATTTAAATAAAATATAAATATAAATATATAAAGTCTTAAGTAAATATTTTAAAATAAAACTCCTTTTACTTCAAAAACATGACCAACGGTGTCCGTATATAGTTTTCTACCCTATGGTCAAGTGATACGGATATTTATCATTTCAACCCGTAATTTATAAAATTTCTACGGGTCTATCATTTCAACCCGCGATCCCAAATTCAATAAAAATCGTTCAGATCTATCATTTCAACCCATAACGATTTTTCCCTATTCTAATGTTCGTTTGGGTATGTATCATTTCAACCCTTAGTGATTTTTCCTAAACTAGGGTATCAACAATCACAAACAACAATCACATAGCAACAATCGCAGCATATATATCATTAGGGCAACTACGTGTCATATATCGTATCACATATGAAACGTGCATATATCAAATCAAACAATTTCTATCAACAATCCTATACATTTCATATAACAGTTCATTATTGATCTAACATCCATGAAAAATGTAAGTCAAGTGTGAGATAAACTCACCTTTCGTGGCATAGATTGGAAACAACAAGCGAATTTGACACCGAATTGAAACGAATTCAAGGCACGATCCAGAATAGATTCAACTTGATGATCGTTCAATATCTTTTTATTTTTAATAACAAGGGGTTGGAGAATTTCTTGACAGATCGGTATGCTTATCGGGTATTGGAACGGTTTTTGAACTCAACGCCATACAAACACTCACCCAAAATAACACAAAACAAATTAGATTCAACAAAACTAAACACGATAATTTCTTAATTAATTTTTTTTATAAACATTTCTATATTTTTTAACACACAGGAATGAACACACTCACATACACATATATCACACAACACACACAAACACACACGCCATGCAAAAACCCACACCACACACATAATGATACGCACGCATGCATGCACAGACCACCACACACACATTATACACACAATATTTAACTAAAATAACCCCACACAAAACGTGCCTATATGAACAAATAAACTCACGCATGTATACTCGAAGGTGTGTTCAGAACTTCACGCGGGTGGGCGAGGCAAAAGTGAAGGCAAGCTGCAGCTTTGGGCTGCACTGCACGGCGGCACGGGTGGGTTTGGTCGCATGGCGCGGGTTAATGGCTTGGAGAGGTTTAGTTCGGTGACGGTGCCGGAGTCTGGACGGAGGGCGGAGCGGTTAGGTCGGAGCCGGCGCTAGTCTAGGTGGAGAAGTGGCAGCGGACGAGTGTCGGAGGACGGTGGCTTCGCGATTAGAAGCAGCAATATACATAAGAAGGAGTAGAAAGAGAATTGGTGCTTTTATTTTATTATATACAAAGCTGCTGGGATGGAAGAAGAAGGAACGGTTTTAAAATGGAGGTAAAGAACTTGTACTGTAGGTGGAATTAAAGTAGCGATGCGGAAGAATAGCTCATAGCGATGGAATGGAACAAAGTTTTGAACGGCTTTGTTAACCGAAAGTTTAAACTTGAAATAGATTTTTTTTCTTCAATCAGTAGACGTTGGGACCAAATTCTGAATAAAAGAATCCTTATCTAAATAAGAAAACAAACGGGAGTCTTAGAACTGAACGTATGACATCATAGCATGTATGTTGGAAATGAGGATGTAACATTAACGCATGGAAAGAAAATACAAGGTGCAAATTGCTTTTGAAATAAATGGAAACGTGCATGCATGAACATGCCATTTGGAAGATATAATGTGCCCATACTAAGCTTCCCAAAAAAAATAAAAAAAATAAACGGGTACCTTACTAAAATAAAAGGACGGGTTTTGCAGACCCAAAATATCTAGAAAAGTATGTAAGATCGAAAAAGGGACACATCGAACTCAAATGGCTCTGTTTCAAAAATGAACTATGCAATCATTTTCACAATTTCAGCGTGAACCGAACACCGAAATTGACAAATGTATATATTGCGAAAATCAGTGCGACGAGACGGACACAGCGGTATAAAATTTGCAGTGTCAGGATGCTCCATTCAAAAGCGCGTTACGGACCCCTTTGACGTAAAAATGTGGACGGAAAACGGAGGTTAAAACGTCTGATTTTCGCGAAACGAATTTCGCCGTCGAATTCGTGACAGCGAATAGAATATTTTTCGTGTTTGTCCGAACTAGTTTTGGAGAGATTATAAAATCGCTAAAATTTGAACTGATATGCGCAGCTTTGCCCTGAAAAATGCGCGATCGACAAATATTTAAATTTTTCGACGAAATTTTCATAGCGGCTATAACTCACTGTACGTATTTCAAATTTTAAATTCCCGTTACAGGAAACCATAGAATTTTTCAAAATAAAAATATCGATTTAAATCAGAATTTAAATTGTTGAAAATAATGGGTTGTTACACTTGGAGTCGATTATTGAATCGAAGAAGATGATCGAGGACGAAATAGCCCTGACCTTCAGGTCAGAATTGAAATGACTAAAACAGGAGCTATACCGTGACTAATTGAGGTAGCACCTTTGATCGGACACACTTCTTCGATACTAATTCTATGACTATGATGATGATGATTTGGGTCCATTTATGAATTATGGGAGTGTGTTCCGAGGTGGGCGGTAGTGGCTGCTATGCGTTACCACCAGTCCGGGAGTGCGATTGGTAGAATCCTACCCTGGGCATTGCCTCGAGTGCCTTGTCATATTATCCTTATCTAGCCCATACGATTTTGATTTGTATCGTACCTATGGAGTGCCCTTTGATGCCATCGTTTACGGTGGGTTTACGGTACTGTATAGACTACGGTATTATAAACGGTGTAAGGGTAAAAATGTAATCCCGCTTACGCTATTTTCAGTATTTATACTTTACTGAGTAGACACTATCATAATAGCATATTATCTATGTATGTATTAGTTTAACGGATCCTCAAGAGATAGAAAAATCCCATAATATCTCCTGAGTTACTGCACCCATGATACTAATGTTATTTCGTATTTTGATTTGACTAATATGAGATGATTTAGTGCTGATCCGAGTGTTTGTTGTGTTTTCTTTTTATGCAATACGCTCGGGTCAGCAGATGTTGCATTTAGCGAAGATTCCCTTGCTTTGGAGGACGAAGACGAAGTTTGGTGTATATATCTATTATGAGTGTGGTTTAACCACTGCATTTATTTCCGCTGCTTATTACGTACATCCGTATGTATATGTAACTCTGATAACCATTGAATGTTATAACCACATTATACATTTCAACTGCTTTTTAACTGCTATTTGTTTATTATATGTTGTCCTTCCGCTGTGAGATTCTGTTATTGTTTTTCTCTTCTTTCTTTCTTTTTTTTCTTTTCCCAATAACTACCTGCATTTGCGATTTGTTTGGGTCGACATGTGTGGCTTATTGTCGATTTTAAACGGTCAAAAAATTTGGGTCGTTACAGTTGGTATCGGAGCGATGGTTGGCGACAACCTTGGCTCAGTTTGGGAATTAACTCCTTAGAGATGGGGTTAGTAATGCCCTAGAATGAGTTTGAGTGATATGAGAGAGCGTACTTGTATTTTGATAAATTGGCTTTCCATTGTGTTGTTTTGTTTTGTTGAATATTTATGGATTCTAGTCGATATATGGGACGCCATAGAATCGATACGAATTCCTAAATAATCGAACAAAATGATCGACATAATATGATTTTCGATTATATTTTTTTATATATATATTATATACTACTAGTGGTTTTAAGTGTATAATCATTGGTCGTTGGTAGGTAGTAATATTAAGTATTATCTATTATGGTCGATTAAATAATAAGAGATAATAACTAGGTATTGCGAATACTTGGAAATAAAATGATATCTTTAAGTATAATCGGAGGAGAAAGGTTGTGATTGAAATAAAAGTGAACTCGAAACTTGATCCTGGGGTATTTAAAAGAGTTTTGCCAAAGTTGAGATAATATTATATTATAAGAATGGTTCTGGAAATGATTTCAAATAGTATGAAACAAGTGGATAACCCCTTGCTCGGATCTTCGAAATAGCCTTAGTAATGAGTGCACGCATTATCGATGGTTATTCTGAAGAGTTTAAGTGGGGGAGAGACCATTCAATGATCATTAAAATTTGGTTTTACAAGGATTTTTGGGCTCGATTTCCATAAGGCATAGAATTTTATATAAAGGTATTAGCATACCATATTTAAAGTTGAATTTAATTTAAAACCAGGATTTCAATTTCTTTCTTAAATTTAAAAGTTTGGATTTAAAATTTCATATAGTATGGTTTATAAATAGTATAAATATTAAACGTATGTCATTTTAAACTTGATTTGGAAACCCGGAATCAAGTATTGAGTTTACTTTAACTAGTAACAATTGTAAATTTATTTAAAATGACACTTGAGTTCGAAATTTATAAAAACTTATATTATGAGCCTGAAATGGCGCGGTAGTTTGAAAATTCGATCTTTAACTTTGAATAAATATATAAAATTCAATATAAGTCGGGATTGGATAAAACAAGAAACGTTAGGATCGAATTGATCATATCCCTTTAGTGAATGTAAGAAATTTAGTTTTCACTTTATAAATTGTGAGTTATGACTAAATTAAAATTTAGAGATAGCGCTATGGAATTTTTAAATATATATATATATATTAATAATATATAAGCTCTTAAGAATAGAAATAAATGGGAAATGTTTAAGGAATGAATTCTAATTTTTGGAGTTGAAGACTTTGAAAGGTGTTATAAGGAAATTTGAATTTTTGTTAAATGGAACATTCGATGGAATTTGAATTGGAAAGTGAATCAATTTAAGTCAATGAACTACGATAAATGGAAGGAAACTTAAAGGAATTTATTAGAGTCGATGAAAATTTATTAGAGAATGAAATGAGGTACGATTCAAACTTGATTCAATTCCACTAACAACACGATGATTTGGTATATGTACCAATTTGAGAAAAGCATGGAAGCGAGTCGAGTTCGGAGAAGTTAAATCAATATGAGTTAACTTAAGAAAATGAAAAAAAAAAACATATAAGGTCGATTAAGAATTTAGTACTTAGGAAAGAAAATAAAAATCTTGAAATGTGGCAAATTGATTTCCTACTAATAGATTTAAAGATTTAATACTATCGAGTTAGTTGGAAATGTTAAAGCAAATTAAAGTCTTAGCGTCGAGGTAATATTTGGAATGAAATGAGGTGTTGGAATATAAACCAAAGTCTAAGTCATTAAATTTGAATATCGAAAGAATTTGAAACCAAGTAGATTCAAGTAAGCCAAATGAATTTGAATGAATGAAAGTAAACTCAAGAAATCTGAATTAATTCAAGTAAATGGCTAATTGAATATGGAAATTGGAATGATAATTCAATGGAATATAGTTGAAGTAAATAGTAATAAGTAATGAAATGTGGCAAATCGATCCATGTTAATGAATTAAGAATTCAACAGAGTCAAGAAGTTGGAAAAGTTAAAATGGATTAAAAATCTCAACTAAAGTTAATGTTTGGAATGAAACGGGAAAATGAATAGAGAGTATATCAGAATGAGGTAAGAATGTAGTGTGAATTCAATTCTCGACAAATAAAGTGAATGTAAATAGTTAAGTAAATGGACAAGAATAAGTGAAATGGATGAGTTGCAAATGAAATTAATATAGGATGAGTGAAAATGAAATATAAGTAAATGGAATGAAATTCATTTAATATAAGCGAAACGAACATGAATATATTTAAGCAATAAAAATGTGAATCATATTATGTGCTTAATGGAACAATAACCCCTTTCCAGATGGTTAAGTGCTACTCAAGTTTTTGGAACTCGAAGGTTGAAACTCCAAATAAAATAACTCGACTTTTTGTGCGGAAAATTTAAAATATTTGATAAGCGGAAGCTAAAATGGCCATAACTTTTGATGGGCTGGTCGGAATTCGATGATCTCGGACTTTTTGGAAACCTTAGAAACTGAGCTAAATTTTGTGTTAATAAAGCCTTGCCTAGTTTCCAACTTTATTAAGTTGAAAACCAAGAACTAGTCGTAGTTGTATGCGTAGAAAATAAAAATCTGAACTGAATACCAATATTGTTTTGACCATAACTCTCTAACGGAACGTCAGATTTTAATGTCCGAGTACAAATCGGAAAGGGCTGAATGTAAACTAAAACTTTTCTTTATATGCTAAGTCAAATTCTGATGTATAAGGGGTTAAAAACTGGGTTGAACAACTCAGACCTGCATATTTCATTGCATGGGCTGAGGCGTTCGCCTTCACTAAAATATCCAAAACTTTTGAACGAATTATCCGAATTCGGCGAATCCGGACAATTCGAAAAGCCTGAAAGAAATGCTACAACTTTTTCCTAGTGTGTCTTAGTCAAATTCCATCATCTAAAGGTTGTTAAACTCAAATTTGTTCGCTGGCCTATAATGAATATCTTGGTTTTGTAGTTGAAATATTCAATATATGTTGTCTAAGTTGTATACAATTGCTATGTATCGATATATGTTTGATTCTCATGTATATGTGTGTGTGTATCAGGTGTAAGGAAGTCGCGCTACGCTTCGGAGCTCGCTTGCGCTAAACGCTAAACGCTAAGGTAAATAAAAATGCAAATAAACGCTAAAGAAAGGTATCTAAATGTGTTACAAAGTTTTGGTGGTTTTATATATGAGTTTTTCCCCATTTTGGGATGCCTCATCGAGTGATGAGATGTATGTTGAACTTTTTATATATATATGTGATTTTCCGGACCTCTCCGTACAAAGGAGATGTTGCCGAAATTTTTCGTGATTTCGAGAGTTAGAAAATTTATGAGATTTTCAACTATATAACTTATTTTATAAATGTTATTTTATAAGTATGGTTTTGAATGTATGATTTGGTTAATACCTCATTTCGTTCTCTTTTCGAGGACGAAAAGATTTTAAGTGGGGGAGAATGTAACATCCCATATTTTCTATATATATATATATATATATATATATATATATATATCAATTTTAAATAAATAAAATGGAATGATATGGGAAGAGTCAAATAATGTTGATGATTATTTGAATTTAGTATAAATAGATTTTTTTCAAATTTAGTCCATTTAAAAATGTTGTAATTTGAAATTTAAGATTTTATTAGTAAAATGAATTTGAGTGGTTTAATTTAAAAGTGAAATTCAAATTTAATTTGTAAGTGGTGGAAATTTAAGTTGTTTAAGTTAAATTTGAAATTTCAAAACTTGAATTAGTAAATAATCATATGTGGAACTTAAAAATTTATGAAATAAATTTATGGAATTTACTTAAGTTATAAATTGGTTTAAATTTGAATTTAATGAATATTCAAATTGAATTAAAACAGTTAAATGAATACTTGAATATTTTATTAATTGATTAACAGTGAAATTTAACTGTTTTGGCGAATGTCTCGGTATTCGACGAAACTGGCGCCATCAGAACCGGAACGGTGAATTATTATAGGATTTCAATTTGCGTTACAATCCGACTTACCGTTTGATCGTACGAGAGAAAATGTGAACGAGAGCATTGTAAATGGATAATTGGGTATTTCTCATGTTTGGGCCTTATAATTATAAATAAAAATCCCTTCCTTCACTCATCAGCTCATTTCTATGATACGTATACTTTTCTCTATCAAAACTTCATCGTTAATGGCAGAAACATTTTTCCAAACCCTAGATTCAAAATAAAATACAACTCCAAAATCAAGTCTCTTCAAACCCTAGCGTATTATATATCAAACTGAAGCTCTCGACAGTGCGAAGCTGCTGTTACGTTTTGTTTCAACATGCAGTGAGCAGTTTTGCCGGAAATCGCGGTCAAAGGTTGCTGTGTTTGAAATCATAAAGCATAAATTAGGGGTTTTCAATCCGGCGACCAATCGAAGAATTGACGATCTGGGTATTGAAGAGGTCGATGAGTGAAGTTGATGGGTGGTGGTCGGAGCTCCTATTGTTGAGTGGTTCGTCGGAATTTGGGCTTTTAGGGTTTAAAACCCTTTTCGTTCTTTGATCGGATGATGGCGGAGGGAACCACCGGAGGTGGTGGTTCCGGCACGGATGGACGCGGCTGGAGGAGTCAGTCAGTTTGCATGTGGTTGGAGACTTCCCGGTGGACGGAGCTAGGAGTTCTCGTCGATCAAAGTTTAGTCAGTATGGGTTCATCGACGGGTTCCTGTAGTGGAAGGAAGAAGAGCGGGATTTTGCTTGCTGACGTGTCAAAGAATGATGGGGTGAGGAGAATTATTATATTAATTATATATATATTTAAAATTCAGGGAGTGAAACGCTGATAACTCTTTCATTTTGACTCGGATTTGGACGTAGTTTGTTGCGTTGGGATCGTGGCGGAATTGCGGACGTTTTGGCACTTACCTGGCTGCGCTTGGTGACTGTCAAATTTTGGCCCTTAGTTGGACGTTCGATCAACTATGGACGCAAAGGTGAGTGATTTTTCGCTCACGAAATACTGAATTATTCCCATATATATTGAATTAAAATTATGAAATAAGTTTGGTTGCAAGGTTGTGTTGGATTGTTGATGTGTTGTTTCAATTTGACATGCAAGTGTGTTAACATGCAATTTAGGTAACGATTAGTTATTTAATTAAATTTAAATTTCTAATTTAAATTTCGAACCCTTGAAAAATCATGAAATAGTTTAATGCTAATCAGTTGAATGAAATTGTTGTGATGGATGTTGGTTGAAATTTATTACTGAATTTATAGTGACATTTTAATGCTCCTTATTTCAGTATATTATAATGCATGTTGATTATGACGATAAATCTCATTTACCCTTGATTTTACGGGCATCTAATGAACCCGGGATTTATCGAAATAAAATAAATTAAGAACATAGAGTGAAATGATAAACCTCTGTGACCCTGATTTGGATTGAAATGATAGATCCATCCCTGAAATATCGAGAAATTAAAATTTAATCACTTGGCCATTGGATAGAAAATTCTATACAGACATCGGTTGGTTAATTGATTTTCAAATATATTGGGATTTTATTTGACAGAAATTTCAGTTAAAGAAATGATCCGATACTCGATAAACCTGTTCCTGTAAAGGACCTGGATCGCAAGTGTTATTTGAGTGGCTAAGAAATTGTTTCCAAAGGAAGTGGAATTCTTAAAATGAGGTTTGGATAAAATCTGAAACTTTCAAATTTAGGTTGGATTTGAATGAAATATTTTATTTGAATTTAAATTTGAAAAGAAGAAAGGATCGAGGAATATGGGTTGAATTTTCCTAAATCGAAGATTTGGGTTGAATGGCGTTTGAGACAAGTTATTGAATTTTATAACTCCATTGAGACTGGAGTGTTGGTTCAAGTATTTGAAGTTCGGAAGAAAGAAGAAATTTTGATTTAAGAATTTATTATATATATGTATTTAAAATGTTTGGGCTCAAATAAGTTATTCTTTCCTTAAAATCTATCATTTAACTTTTACTTATAGACTATTTATTCTAGCCTAATTTTTTTTCTTATATTATATTATTTAAAACTAATTAGAATTTTTATTTTTTATATATATATTCATAATGATTTAAATTATCTTATTTGGTTTTAACCATTATTTCTATACATATACTTAATAAAAAGATTTTTTTTAGAGCATCTGTTTTCAAATTTTGTCAATGATCGTAAATTTTTTTCCGAATGGAAAATGCTGGATTTAAACCCCAGTTCGAGATGGAGTCGAAATAAAGTATTCAAATATGGAATCGACGTTAACCAATTTTATATGAAAATGAAATTGATATTTTTGTTTGAATATAATGGATTTCATAAATGATATGACTGTGGGTTATGGAGATTTATACTCTTTTGAATAAAAACGGATTTAGAATTCAAATCGATTTGAGATAAGTATAACCTTTGAGGTCAAATATATTCTGTTTGAATATAAGTCGATTATGAAATATTATATGATTATAATATAAGGATATGAAATATATTCTAGTTTAGAATAAAATCGGTTTTGGGTATGATTGTGATATGTTGATATGAAATTTTTATTCTCTTGAATATAAAATGGGTTCGAAACAAAATATGATATTTTGAGATGAAAGCGAACCTTTGAAATGTAAAAGAACCAACCGATGTGAAAAATGTAAACGTTGGTTGTTAAAGAGACCGGAGTCGACATAAGGCATACTCTCTGTCAGTGTCGATACCACTTTGACAACTGTGAACGTTTTGACGTATCCAAAACGAGATATGATGACTTGGAGTCGATTATTGAATCGAAGAAGATGATCGAGGACGAAATAGCCCTGACCTTCGGGTCAAAATTGAAATGACTAAAACAGGAGCTATACCGTGACTAACTGAGGTAGCACCTTTGATCGGACACACTTCTTCGATACTATTTCTATAACTATGATGATGATGATTTGGGTCCATTTATGAATTACGGGAGTGTGTTCCGAGGTGGGCGGTAGTGGCTGCTATGCGTTACCACCGGTCCGGGAGTGCGATTGGTAGAATCCTACCCTGGGCATTGCCTCGAGTGCCTTGTCATATTATCCTTATCGAGCCCATACGATTTTGATTTGTATCGTACGTATGGAGTGCCCTCTGATGCCATTGTTTATGGTGGGTTTACGGTACTGTATAGACTACGGTATTATAAACGGTGTAAGGGTAAAAATGTAATCCCGCTTACGCTATTTTCAGTATTTATACTTTACTGAGTAGACACTATCATAATAGCGTATTATCTATGTATGTATTAGTTTAACGGATCCTCAAGAGATAGAAAAATCCCGTAATATCTCCAGAGTTACTGCACCCATGATACTGATGTTATTTCGTATTTTGATTTGACTATTATGAGATGATTTAGTGCTGATCCGAGTGTTTGTTGTGTTTTCTTTTTATGCAATACGCTCGGGTCAGCAGATGTTGCAGTTAGCGAAGATTCCCTTGCCTTGGAGGACGAAGACGAAGTTTGGCATATATATCTATTATGAGTGTGGTTTAACCACTGCATTTATTTTTGCTGCTTATTATGTACATCCGTATGTATATGTAACTCTGATAACCATTGAATGTTATAACCACAGTATACATTTCAACTGCTTTTTAACTGCTATTTGTTTATTATATGTTGTCCTTCCGCTGTGCGATTCTGTTATTGTTTTTCTCTTCTTTCTTTCTTTTTTTTCTTTTCCCAATAACTACCTGCATTTGCGATTTGTTTGGGTCGACATGCGTGGCTTATTGTCGATTTTAAACGGTCGAAAAATTTGGGTCGTTACAGAAATCGACTGTACGGGGATTGATGAAATTATTAAAAATAGCAATAATTTGTGTAAAATCATAAGAAATGATTTGGAAAGAATTGAGATGAAAAATTCCATATTTGAAAAGATAAAAATAGTTTTTTATCGAAGTGAACTAGTTTCGAACTAGAATTATAATCCATTTATTTTTGAAATAAATAAATTGGATTTAAAATGTTTTTAAAAGTAACCAAAAATTTCCAATAATTGAATTGGAGTGGATTTGAATCGAAATTGTCTTTGGAATATTTCGATGTTGGATTTCGTGATTATACAGATATTGTTATGGAAATTTGGAAGATAGATTTATATCATTATTTCCAATACAATATTTGTTGGTCGTAGAATTTGATATTTAATATAAGCCGATATATTTTCTATGCAGAGCCTTGTATTTAATATCAAATAGGATTTGGGTTTGTCGTGAATGGTGTCTTCATTAACACCGTTCTTAGACCCAATGGAGTTAAGAAAATCATAAACTATCTGAAGATTAGTTAAGTTAAATGGTTTCCTGGGTATTGATCTGATGTTGGTTTCGGCCTTCGGGGTTATTACTTTGGGAATTGTTCACTTGCTAATTTATGGTTAAAGGCTGATGGAATGGAATGGGATTTTGGGTTTATCGTGAACCATGTTTTAAATGACATTGGTTCTTTAACCCAGTTAAAGACATGATATGATTTCCCAAGTTAACTAATCATTAATGTTGATTTTTGGGAAGATTAAAACCAAGTGGAGTTTTAATGAATCTTTAATTAGATTGAAATGATTGAGAATGGAGTATCATCAGTTTTGCTCCAGGCGATAGTTAAATCTTTAATTAGATTTGAACGTGAAATGATAATTGAATTTACCGATAACATCGTGGTGTTAGATTTGAAGTATTACCAGTTTTACTTCATGGGATGAATAGATTGGGATTGGGAAATTAAAACAAATGATTACTTCGGTAAGGTTCGTTAATCCTGACTAGTTTGGATAAACCATAATTTGGTTTGAATTGATATTCAGAGGAAGATTAAAGAATAAATTTAAGGAATTTATCTTTGATATAATTAATGGGAACCTTTCCCAAAGTATAAGAATATTTGAATAAAAGAATATTCTGAATTGGAATGAGACGTATGTTGTGTTTGTGTAACACTTGTTTATTATATACGCGAGTTATTCAGAAAGACCTGGTTTATCCCATTCTGAATAACTGATTTGACGATGTGTCGAGGATGAAGACAGTGGTGGAAGACCGGAGGTCTTCACATCGTTTGGATAATTACTGATGATCTTGATTGGGCTGTACACCCAAGAGGAGGGAATCAGTTGGTGGTCGTCCAGACGTACTTGGAGATCGATGGATATGCGAGGTACAAGGTGCCTCCGGTTTCGTTCAAACCCAGAACGAACTTGTAAATGGACTGTGTGTCTGACATTGGATTTTATTCTGTGTTGATTGATCTCTATTAAATATACATCTATTTGGTGGCAGTGAATTTATTCTCTTACTTAACACCCTTCTCTGAGACGTACGAGCTCAGGGGTTGTATATTGATGGACATCAGTCGCATGGAGTGAATTGTCTGTGTGGCATGCCTAAGTGGCAAATGATCGAGGCTTTTGTTGAAAAGAAGAGTCTTGTGGTTGATGATCAAAGCACCGCCTGTGTGGCTTAGCTTTGTGTAGCGTTGATTTGCGAGCCTCACACCCCGGTTGTGAACCAGAAACGGGAGAGGACCTCAGGGAGGGCATGCGTTTCCTTCTAGCTAGGTTGGTGTCAGTGACCTACCAGCCCTGACACATATATTATTTTCACCTGTGTGGTTGTTGCTGTTGCGAGGCGCCTCAGATATATTGGTGACTATGTGGAGCCGATGGAGTCATTTTGCTCATTTACTCCCCAAAGGGCAGGGAAACGCAGTGTTCAAGCATTCTAATCCACATCGGTGGACCGGCCCTGACGATCCAAGGGTCACTCGAGCTCTGATCCTGAGGCTCGGGCTAGACAGTCTCGAATAGGTGAGGACGATCCCTTGCCTCGGTTCACAGATGGAAACCCAACTTCCAATACGTGACATTTGCGGTTTTGATTGTAGAGCCTAGTATGGTGACATGATATATGGTACTCATGCCGTCTATGATTGAAATTGTTTTGACAGTATACACTTATAATAGTATCAAATGATTTGTTTTTAACGTACCGAGCATGTTTGGCTATTATAAGGTAAACCCCTATCCGTTGGCTTGTGTTGCATTGTGTGATGGGACCTGGGTCCTATAATAGCTTCATTTTTCCAAAAAGCATTGCGCTATTTTGTTATATGCACTGGTATTCTTGGGAGGAAACCCGTTCCGTGTTATACGGCGTGGTCCCTTGATATATCTGATTTAAAGTAAAGCTTTAAATAACTGTTTTAGTTCTCACACCAATCACATGTCCGACCTAGAGTTTATTGTTTTAACCTAAACTCCGGGTGCCCTTATTTTGACACGGGCAGCTAGTAGTTTTGGTTTTGCAGATTTATATTCACAGGAACCTGGTTTACAGCTGGAATGATATCCGGAAAGCTCTGTATCCGTACATCTCTTTCAGTTGTGTATTGTATTATTTTTCCGCTGCTTTGTAATGTATTGTAATCTCTGATATCTTTTGATGTATATTATTTATTCATACTCTGTATATTCTTTTATTCTGATGAAATTGTTGTAATATGCAATGAAATGTTCTTCTGTTTGCGTTCCGATTTGTCGTGTTCTCAAAACAATCAGGGGTTTCGAATGGTCTTGGTCGGTTTAGCGATCGATTAGGATCGAGCAAAATTCCCAATTGTCACATGTGGTATCAGAGCTTTGGTTTACAGTGCTCGAGAACAAGACACGTTAGAACCAAACGAAAGAATTCATCAGAGATTGGATTAGTAATATCCAATGGGAATGACCCGTTAGAGATGGGATCAGTAGTATCCTAGAACGAGTGTGAAGAGTGATGTTTTTAAAATAAAATGAAAACAAGATTCGTTTTGAAATTTTCAATTATTCGTATTTCATCATTTATTTTATATTGAATTTGGACAATCCAGTATATAAAGATTTTGCATATACGTCTGATCCGCGTGTATTTGAAGTTTTAATATACTGGATAGATACAGAATCGCACTGTAGTCGCCCGGGAATGATTCTGATGATGGGTACCCATCATCAGTGTTGTGTTCGAGTTTTGAAAGTGGGATAACTATATATCTCCAATTGACTGGTGTGAGAACCAAAGATAGATAGGACTTATTGTTGTGATTTGGCATCAAAAATCTGATTTTTTGGATATGTATTAAAGTTATGTAATTGAAAAGATAATCAACTAATTGATTGCTGGTTGTGTTGTCTGATTATTGTTTGATTAATTAAATGTTGAACCTTTAGCCAAATTGAACCAAAAAGTGAATTGTATTGAAAATTTGCCGCATTTGCATACATATACATGTACTTACATTGAACAGGTTATAGCAAGGAGGCTAGAGCAGAGGAATAAAATTGTTTGCCTGACAAATAGGTACATCTTTATTGTATTTCTTGGGTTTTTGATGATTTTATGAGCCGATTGGCTGTTTCATTTTCTTTTTTGGATTGGTGAGGGCCAAAGGAGGCTATTTGAAATATCTCGAAGCTACCGGTGCAGGGGAGGTTATGGCGAAATTTTTCGAAAATTTAAGGTGTTAGCCAAATTTTTGAAAAAATTGAAAAGTTCTTAGAAACTGAAAGGTTGAAGAACTTAAGTCGTAATGAAAATAATGAAAGTTGAGTTGATTAGTTAAACAACTTTAGGCTTCGTTCCTTTTCCAAGACGAAAATTTTTAAGTGGGTGAGATTGTAATAACCCGGAAATCTGAGCCAATTTAAAATTTTTGTTTTGGCAATTTTAGTGAATTTTGAATATTTAAAATGATTTATTTTAAATAATAACATCGAGAAATTTATTTTGAATAGAATTAGAATGTATATATTTGTATAGATCGTCGTTAGAATATAAATATTTATTTTTAATTATAAAAGGAATTGAAAATGGCGCGGTAGTTTGAAATTTCGATTTCAAAATTTCAAATGAATGTATAGGATTCAAAATAAACCGGATTTTAGTGAAACCAAAAATATTAGAATCTATTTGAGAATATCTTTCCAACGAATCCGAAAAATCAAAATTTCATAGTGGGGGTAAAAAGTTATGCCCAGATGAAAATTCAGAATAGTCGCTATGGAAATTTGGGCCCATAAAATAGTCATTTTGCAAACGACCTCTGTTTTCGACGAAACCACTTTTGTTGGAACCAAATGTCAAGTTATTGCTAGATTCCAAAATTCGTAATTTTCTGAATCAATATGTGGGCGCGGAAAAGGAAAATGCGTTTGACCATTTCTGTCAATTTCAATCGATCAGAAAATGGCCATTTTTCAAACGGTCTCAGAATTTGACGAAATTAGTTTTGTTAGGACCGTATCATCAATATGAAGCTAGAAAATATTTTTCTGAATTTTTTAGAATCGGTATGTGGCCCCGGTAATTGAAATGTGCGTTCAAATTCAATATATAGATTTATATTTTGATTTTGACGAAAACTGATCGAAATAGCCGAATCAGCCTGCGAGACATATTCCATTGTGTTCAGAATAGGGGTGATTAACTAGGGACGATAGTCGGTGGGTTCGATTTGGAGTTCGTATGGAAAAGTAACTTTTTGAGAATCTAAAAATTTAATTAATTAAAAAAATATAGATGGTCAACCCCTTTTACTCCATATACCCGGTCACACCCCCCTGGTTTTCTCATTCCCTTTCAGCGTTAATAAAAAAAGAGAAAGAAAGGAAGAAGAAAAAGCGGATCTCGATCTCGATCTCGCTCTGTTCCCTCCTCCTCTGCCGCAACTTCGCCGTTGGGCCCCCCCATCTCCGCCGCATCGCTCCGCCTCCCCTCCGATAGTCGAACCTCGCTTCAACTCCTCCGTTTCACCCGAAGTCAAGACCCGCGCCCAGGATCCTCATGCGAGAATGGAGACCACCAACGCGCTCCAGCCGTTTGTTAGAGGCCACCACCGGCGGTGGCACTAGCTCCGGTCCGCAGTCGCTCTAATGCACATCAGACCCCCCCATGAGTTTTAATCTTCTCTGATTTATGTTTTTTTAGTTTTACAAATAAAAATATGTGATTTTTGAATTAATATTTAATACAAAGAAGTAATCTTTATTTAATATAAAGGAAGTTTTGATTTTTAATATAAAGAAAGTTTTGATTTTTAATGAAAAGAAATTTAGATTTGTCATAACGTAAAAGAAGTGATTTTCATAACGTAAAAGGAGTGATTTTCATAACATAAAAGGAGTGATTTTCATAACGTAAATGGGGTGATTTTTACAATGGAAAGAAATGATTTTTAACAATGAAAAGATTGGATTTTCACAATAGAGAAATATGATTTTTATTTATTTAAAAGTCGAGATTTTTAAAATAGAAAAGATTATATTTTTAAAATAGAAGAGGTTAGATTTTTATATAAGTAGCGAATTAAAAATATGATCACTATAGACGTAGCGATATAAAAATACGTTTTATTATATATGAATGGCATATTAAAAATACGATTCTTATATATGAAGTTAGAGAAATAAAATAATGATTTTTATTATGTAGTTAGTAATGTAAAAATATAATTTTTGTATACGTATCGAAATAAAAATACGACTTTTATATGTGAAGTGGCGACATAAGAATGTGATTTTTAAAAATAAATATAGCGTTGTTAAAAAATATAATTTTTAACATAAACTGCGTGAAACAGATCGTTGGAAACGCAGCGAAGATTTTCTACATATGAAAAGTCGCTGCGTTTGGTTTAGCTTCTTGGTGAGAACTCCTCACTTTTAATTTATTTTATTTCTAGTTTGAAATATACGCTAGGATGCAGACAGTGCTTAGCAGCACCCGACACCCGTCGTCCACAGACCACGGATGACTTGTTTGTTTGGTTGATGTGTTGTGAAATTTATTGTGTGATGTGAAATGAATAAATATTTTATAGTTAAAAATATATTTTTTAACGTGTATATAAAATAAATATTTATAAACAAATGGGATGATTTGTTTATGTATACCCATTTGACTGGTATTGATTGGGACGATAAATTTTACACATCGCCCAACTACACAAACAAAAATTTGTATTTGTTGATTTGAAACCCCACACGGGTATTGAGATGATAATTGACATACACTAATGCCGATTGTTTAGTTGTAGGTCAATCGATGGGTTGACAGACTGTGTAAGCGTTAATTATTTATATTTGATGCTTATGCAGTTGTGTGGTGCACTTTGGATGATGGTTTCTTATTTGTCATTGCTATTATATACATGTGTTGTATAGAATCCATATAAATAACATTATATGGTAATTGAGTGGGTCTCATTCCAATTTGGAAAATAAGGAATATTGTAAAAGAAAATTCATGTGTTGAATAGAATAAATATTCGTGTGTTGAATAGAATAAAAATTCATGTGTTGAATAAAAATATAAATTCATGTGTTGAATAAAAATATAAATTTATGTGTTGAATAGAGTAAATATTCATGTGTTGAATAAAAATATATATATATATATATTCATGTGTTGAAGAAAATATTCATTTGTTGAATAGAATAACGAAGTTATTGAAATATATAAAGCCTTGTTGATTAGATTTGCGTCATTTTGACGTGAACGATATCTATATCGATTTTATTCATTTTTATAATGAATATCGAAAAGGAATTGATTTCAAAATATAATATTTTGAAAATATTATCATTTATATATATTGATGATATAAAATATTCAATTTTGATTTGAAATGAAATATAAAGTTGAAATTTTTTTGAAAACGAATTTAAAATGATTTATAAAATACGTTTTGAAAGGAAATCGACGAAGTATATATAATATATTATATATATATATATAATGGCCTGAATAGAACGCGTCGCGCCGCGGTAGTTCGCGAATTTCGACCATTGACTTCGAATGGATATTACGGGAGATCCGACCGTCGGATTCTCCTAAAACCGGAACCTTTGGGTTCGTATCGAAAAGAGCTTTCCAATGAATATTAGAGATTTGAAATATAATGGTTGGATTTGGAATTATGTCCAAATCAAATTAGGAAAAGGTCGCTGTAAGTGCAGTTCGATGGTCGTTGATGGAAATCGACTTTACGGGCCTTGATAAAATTATTAAAAATAGCAATAATTTGTGTAAATTCATAAGAAATGATTTGGAAAGAATTGGGATGAAAAATCCCATATTTGAAAAGATAAAAATAGTTTTTTATCGAAGTGAACTAGTTTCAAACTAGAATTATAATCCATTTATTTTTGAAATAAATAAATTGGATTTGAAATGGTTTTAAAAGTAACCAGAAATTTCCAATAATTGAATTGGAATGGATTTGAATTGAAATTATCTTTGGAATATTTCGATATTGGATTTCGTGGTTATATAGATATTTTTATGGAAATTTGGAAGATAGATTTATATCGTTATTTCCAATACGATATTTGTTGGTCGTAGAATTTGATATTGAATATAAGCCGTTATATTTTCTATTCAGAGCCTTGTATTTAATATCAAATGGGATTTGGGTTTGTCGTGAATGGTGTCTTCATTAACACCGTTCTTAGACCCAACGGAGTTAACAAAATCAGAAACTAACTGAAGAATAGTTAAGTTGAATGGTTTCTTGGGTATTGATCTGATGTTGGTTTCTGCCTTCAAGGTTATTACTTTGGGAATTGTTCACTTGCTAATTTACGGTTAAAGGCTGATGGAATGGAATGTGATTTTGGGTTTATCGTGAACCGTGTTTTAAATGACATTGGTTCTTTAACCCAGTTAAAGACAAGATATGATTTCCCAAGTTAACTAATCATCAATATTGATTTTTGGGAAGATTAAAACCAAGTGGAGTTTTAATGAATCTTTAATTAGATTGAAATGATCGAGAATGGAGTATCACCAGTTTTGCTCCCAGCGATAGTTAAATATTTAATTAGATTTGAACTTGAAATGGTAATTGAATTTACTGATAACACCGTGGTGTTAGATATGAAGTATTACCGGTTATACTTCATGGGATGAATAGGTTGGGATTGGGAAATTTAAAAAAATGATTACTTAGGTAAGGTTCGTTAATTCAGACTAGTTTGGATAAACCATAATTTGGTTTGAATTGACATTAAAAGGAAGATTAAAGAATAAATTTAAGGAATTTATCTTTGATAAAATTAATGGGAACCTTTCCCAAAGTATAAGAATATTTGAATAAAAATATATTCTGAATTGGAATGAGGCATATGTTGTGTTTGTGTAATACTTGTTTATTATATACGCGAGTTATTCAGAAAGACCGGGTTTATCCCATTCTGAATAACTGATTTGATGATGTGTCGAGGATGAAGACGGTGGTGGAAGACCGGAGGTCTTCACATCGTTTCACTACAACAAAATGACCATATTACAACTTTAATTTTACAACGGTGGTAAAAGCACCGTTGTAATAAATCATTTTTTACAACGGTGGTAAAAACACTGTTGTAATAAATGGTTTTTTACAACTGTCAGTTCCCTAAAGTTGTAATAAACATATTTTTAACAACTTTTTACTTTGTTAGTTGTAATAGATGCCCATTACAAACTTCATGTTTATAATATCTTTATTTAATAACCAATTATATTAATATTTAATAATAACTAATAATTAATAATAAACTTAGGAATCAATAATATTTATTAATTATTATTAAATAATTACTATTTAATAACTAGTAATTTATTTTTAATAGTTAATGTATGTTAACTGCTTATTAATCAATAATTAGTAACATACATTATCAGCTTTTAATATTTATTAATCGATTATATCTAAGTTGAAATAAGTAAAAGTTAAATAATAACTATTATTAATAAGTAATATTTGATTTGGTAACTCTTTTTCTAATATAACTAATATAACTAATTAATTTCTGATAATTAATAGTTAAATTAGAAAGTCGTTTAAACTTATTTTTAGTAACTCTTTTTTCTATTTCTTGTATTAGAAACCTATTAAATATTAATAACAACTTATATTTAATTATTAGTAATATTAACATTTAACAATAATTCATATTCAATAATAAATTTACAAATTAATATCAATTACTATTAATTACTATTAGATTAGATAAAAAATGCTTAATTGATGATTAATAAATAATAGTTACTTTTTAAAAATTACTATTAAATATTTAATAATATATAATCAATAACATTTACATAATAATTCACTTTTAATAGTTGGAATTCAATTATAACTTTGAAGAAATAGGTAATTATTAATAATAACTAATATTAATTAGTAATATTTAATATTTTAGCAAAATCAATTCTCAAGAAATTCATATTATATTTATATTTAATATAAAATTTTACTTATTAATTCTAAATTATAATTTTTAATTCTCTAAATTTTGGTGAAATTTTAATTGTAACCGATGGAAAACTGACGGTCATGTTAAATGCAAATTAAACAATGAAATTTAATGGTTGTAATTTAATTAACAGATAATTCACTATTAAATGCTACTAATTAGTACTTAACAATAAAATTTTATAATATGTAAAAGTGGTTACAAGTTAAAATTCAGTATTTATTAATAATTATAGTAATAAATTGAACAAAAAAGTACAAAATAACATGCCACGTTTGATCTGAATGGCATGTAACGCAACATGCTAGGGGCTAAAGAAATTTCTTGGCATGTAACGCAACATGTAACGCAACATGCCATGTTGGCTCCAAGGAACGAAATTTCTTAGCTCCAAAACGAAATTTCTTGGCTCCAAAACGAAATTTTCGGATGTAATCACCTCGTCAATTCGAACTCCAGCCTCCAGATGTCCTCCCAAACCCTAATCCAAATTCAAGATCTCCCGAAACCCACTGAAATTATCTGGACCGAACTATTCGACTACAATTCCAAATTCCATTTTTCCATTTTTCCCCAAAGCTTAGAACAATGGACACCGAAGAGAAAGCTCCTTTCCCTAAATCAAAAATCCGAACTTTCCCTAAAATAATGGCCAGAGCCTTCGTCGCCGCTCTCTCTCCACCTCCTCGACATCGCTTGAAGCACCATAACCGCCTTTGAAGCCTTGTTCGCAGGTGAGCCACCGGCAACCGAGTTTCCCCCTAATCAAATTGAAGAACCCTAGCACCGCTTCTGCAATCAAAGTCACCCCGTTGAGCACACGGTCTACACCTCCTTGTTGTTCAGTGTAAGTGAGTACCTCCTCACACACGATAAATCTTTTGTTCAAGTTTGCAACTTTAATCTGAAACTGAAATAAAATAGTAGTTTGTTTGTACTACTTTAAAATTGAGTCGCCCATTAGTTGGTTAGTTTCTGATGCATGAATTTTGGTATACTAGTGTGTTGTGGCTTCCGGAATCTTTGCACAACATTAGATATGATAATGAGTTGCGAACCAGTTTTTTTACTATTGTGGTTTTGACTGATATGAGCTGTGTTCATCATCATATGGGAGACTGAAGGACAGGTGATGTATATTTGGCTCCTTGGTGACTTAGTTCAGAGTTTGGTGTCATGGAGTTTTAGGGAGTGTGTCTCATTGATTTTTTCTAGCAATTGAAACTGCAATGGGTGCGAATGCGTATGGACAGTTTAATGCATCTTATTTCAGCTATTGAGTTTTCTACATGGCTTTTAGTGGTCTGGGCTGAGCTTGTAATTATGATGGTTACATCTTTCAGGTTTATGCATAGACTACTGCATATCAACCACTTGTTGCTGGCATTTTTTTTTCAAACAAGACATGGCTGCTGGAGAATAGCAAAATGAGTTCGAACATTAGCACCGTTGATTTTGCATTATGGTAATTCCACCATGTTTAGAACAAAGGTATCATTTATTTATGTTTGCTTCCATTACTTTTTCTTTTGTTTTGTGGTGTTGATGCTTGCAATTTGGATGCAAAATTTTTTAGTTATCTTGCTTATATGCTTGAAGGTTTTGCTTGGTGGTGGCAAGCTGTTGCTTATTTCTGCTAATTTCCAGCAAAGCTCATGCTCTTAAAAAGGAGACGGCAATTTCATTTTTTTTTAATTTTTTTTGGCATATAAAACAAAATACTGAAAATTATGTTCCATTTTGAAGCTCGCAGATTCTTTCTTACTTGTTCCTTCCTACCTTTTAACTGTTGCTTGCATTTCTTTTTTGGGGTAAGCAAGTTAAAATAACCGACTTTCCATGTTTAAATTTTTCTTTTTTGGGTATGAACAATGTACAGGTTAAAATAGGAAATCTTGGGGAAGCAGCAGTAGTAGAAAGGAACCATGCAGCACGCGCAATGACCGGAACGCCCGAATACATGGCACTTGAACTATACGAAGAGAACTACACAGAGCAAGTATATTTACTCATTCGGGATGTGCCTAATCGAAATGGTCACTCTCGAAATACTCATTTGTGATGTGCCTAGAGCTAGACCGTCTGCCTCGGATTTGTTGAGCGATCAGTTTGTAGGGAGGAATGTATGTATTGTTATGACTATATTATGTAAAAGTGAGTTATACGATAGTGGATCACAAAGTTGTAATAATTCAAATATTGAAATAAAATATGTAATTGATTATTTCAGTTCAGTGTAGTATCATTTTATTCAAAATATATATTTATTTTTATATGAAATGTAATGTATAACGAAACAAAAATCATATTGTTATAATTAATTGTAGTAGGAATTAATACAACGGTGAAAAAAAGTTGTAACATCTATTACTACAACAGTGCAAAAATGTTGTAATATGTATTACTACAACGGTGGAAAACAGTTGTAAAATATACATTTAACAACGGTGTCGCAACGGTGGATAAAAGTTGTAAAAGATTTCAGTCTATTACAACTTCTTCATAGACGACGGTGGCTCCACCGTTGTAAAAAGTCTTTTACAACTATTTTCCACCGTTGTAATAGGGTCATTTTGTTGTAGTGTTTGGATAATTACTGATGATCTTGATTGGGCTGTACACCCAAGAGGAGGGAAACGGTTGGTGATCGTCCAGACGTACTTGGTGATCGATGGATATGCGAGGTACAAGGTGCCTACGGTTTCGTTCAAACCCAGAATGAACTTGTAAGTGGATTGTGTGTCTGACATTGGATTTTATTCTGTGTTGATTGATCTCTATTAAATATATATCTGTTTGGTGGCGGAGAATTTATTCTCTTGCTTAACATCCTTCTCTGAGACGTACGAGCTCAGGGGTTGTATATCGATGGACATCAGTCGCATGGAGTGAATTGCCTGTGTGGCATGCCTAAGTGGTAAATGATCAAGGCTTTTATTGAAAAGAAGAGTCTGGTGGTTGATGATCAAAGCACCGCCTGTGTGGCATAGCTTTGTGTAGCGTTGATTCGCGAGCCTCACACCCCGGTTGTGAACCAGAAACGGGAGAGGACATCAGGGAGGGCATGCGTTTCCTTCTAGCTAGGGTGGTGTCAGTGACCTACCAGCCCTGACACATATATTATTTTCACCTGTGTGGTTGTTGCTGTTGCGAGGCGCCTCGGATATATTGGTGACTATGTCGAGCCGATGGAGTCATTTGGCTCATTTATTCCCCAAAGGGCGGGGAAACGCAGTGTTCAGCCATTTTAATCCACATCGGTGGACCGGCCCCGACGATCCAAGGGTCACTCGAGGTCTGATCTTGAGGCTCGGGCTAGACAGTCTCGAATCGGTGAGGACGATCCCTTGCCTCGGTTCATAGATGGAAACCCAACTTCCAATACGTGACATTTGCGGTTTTGATTGTAGATCCTAGTATGGCGACATGATATATGGTACCCATGCCGTCTATGATTGATATTTATGATTGAAATTGTTTTGACACTATACACTTATAATAGTATCAAATGATTTGTTTTTAACATACCAAGCATGTTTGGCTATTATAAGGGAAACCCTATCCTCTGGCTTGTGTTGCATTGTGTGATGGGACCTGGGTCTTATAATAGCTTCATTTTTCCAAAAAGCATTGCGCTGTTTTGTTATATGCACTGGTATTCTTGGGAGGAAACCCGTTCCGTGTTATACGGCGTGGTCCCTTTATATATTTAATTTAAAGTAAAGCTTTAAATAACTGTTTTAGTTCTCATACCAATCACATGACTGACCTGGAGTTTATTGTTTTAACCTAAACTCTAGGTGCCCTTATTTTGACACGGACAGCTAGTAGTTTTGGTTTTGCATATTTATATTCACAGGAACCTGATTTACAGCTGGAATGATATCCGGAAAGCTCTGTATCCGTATAACTCTTTCAGTTGTGTATTTTATTATTTTTCCGCTGCTATGTAATGTATTTTAATCTCTGATATTTTTTGATGTATATTATTTATTCATACTCTGTATATTCTTGTATTCTGATGAAATTGTTGTAATATGCAATGAAATGTTCTTCTGTTTGCGTTCCAATTTGTCATGTTCTCAAAACAATCAGGGGTTTCGAACGGTCTTGGTTGGTTTAGCGATCGATTCGGATCGAGCGAAATTCCCAATTGTCACACGCTGCCTTGACCAACCCAACTCCAAGGGACCCGACCCAACTTGGACGACCCGACCCAACTTTGACGACACAACATGGGCTACCCAACTTGGACGACCCACCATGGACTACCCAAAACTTGGATGACCCAAATCATCAGGACTTGAACGACCCGAAACCACCAACGACCTGACCTTAGCTTTTCATACCAAGTCCAACCAATTCTTTCCACGTCATCGACAACCTAACTTCAAATGACCCGAATTCAATTAGCCTTTCTTGCGCAACAAGACATGGCGACCCAAGCTTTATGCTATGCTTCCGAACGATCCATCCATCAATGCTTCAACAATGAACATCCACACATGCAACTCATCCAAAATCGACAAATTTTCAAACCAAAATCAATAGCAATCATCTAGCACAACAATAAATCATCATATAACCATATGAATTCACCAAATCATGATAGAATAATGAATGAATTAACAAATGGGTCTAAACTTGCATAAACACACGAATTAACATATGAATTTACTAATTTAAGTTGCTAGATTAGATCATATGGTGATTCGAATGGAAACATACGAACCATGATATAGATCTAGGTGAAAACAACTTGAAATGATGAAAAATAAGATCAAACAATCCATATACTCGACTGAATTCGTGTGAGAGAAGCTTATCACTCTCCAAGTCCATAAATTAGCTTTAAAATGATGATTTACAAATCCAGACATTGAAAAACAATCTCCAAATCTCGTAATTCGATGTGGTCTACTCTCTCTTGATGTAGATCTAGTCTTTCTTGATATAGATCTTTAATCTTCTTATATAGATTTAAGATTTTAATGGAGGAGAGATGTATTTGATTGAGCAAGGAGGATCATGAGCTCAATCAAATGAGAAATGAAGAAACTAAATTGTCCTCCTCGCCTCCACCCCTCTATTTATAGTCATCCAACCGGCCCATTATGGGCCTCACCAAATCAGCCCACTAATGACTAATTAACCTATCCAAAAATTGTGTAACACTAAAACAACGATTTCTCCCAAACCTCTGAACCAAATCTTTAATGTGACCACTCTACGGAATAGGCAACACCATTTCATTTCCAATGAAATCAATCTCAACATATGTTTCGATCCCAGTCAAAAGTTATTCAACGTATATAACTGACAGGGGCAAAATGGTCACAAATAAAATTGATAAAAAGTATGGGCATGTCTCACATCCCCATAGCCAACATATCAAAATATGAGAGTGATTCGACCCTCAGGTAATTAAATAAAAATATTTTACCATCCTCCGATACTTAAAATGCGGGTCGTTACATTGTCCCCCCTAGGAGTTTCGCCCCCGAAATACCAAGCAACTAAAACAACTCTGCATGCCTATCATCCAGAAGAAGGCAATTTATCATCCAAACAAGCATCCATCAAGCTATGCATCCATAGCCTTAACTTAACATGCAGAATTCTAACGAATAGTACAAGTTACAATGATGTAAGAGTGAGACGACATTAATGGGTCATACCAACGAAGAGTTCTGGATGGATCGTCTTCATACTCTCTTCCATTTCCCACGTACAATCATCATCATCCTCACTCCATTGCACCATTACAGGCTTAACTGTCTTCCTCCTAAGCTGTTTTGTGTCATTCCCCATAACATGAAGCGGCTTACGAGGTTTCGTAACTACGGACTCGACTTCTAGGTCTTCGTACTACCCGGAGATACCACCACATTCGAATCATGCACACACTTTTATAGAAACGACACACGGTAAACATTGTACTCACTTGACATCATCTTGGTAAATCCAATCTATACCGGAGCTTCCCAATTCACTTGATTATAGGAAACGGTCCAACAAATCTTGGGGCCAACTTTCCTTTACTTCTAAACTGAACAACATGCTTCAACGGCGAAATCTTCAAACCATGTCACTGAAGTCGAATTCCAAATCTTTTCAACGCTTATCGTCGTAACTCTTCTGACGATCTTAGACTGTTTACATTCGTTGTCAAATGATCTCGATACAATCTGAGGTTTCTCTGATCATCTCTGACCCAAGCATCTACTTATCTCCAGTTTCTAACCAACATACCGGAGAATTACATGGTCTACCATACAATGCCTCATATGGTTCCATCCCAATGCTCGACTGGTAGCTGTTGTTATGCGCAAACTCAACTAGATGTAGATGGTCTTCCCATGATCCCCCGATGTCCAATACAAAAGCTCTTATAAGATCTTCCAAAACTCGGTTAACCCTCTCGGTTTGACCATTGATCTGTGGATGATAAGCCATACTTAAACACAACTCGGTTCCCAAAGTCTCTTGCAAACTCTTCCAAAATCCACTTGTGAACAATGGATCTCGATCACTCACTATGCTCTTCGGGATATCATGGAATCGAACTATCCATTTAATATATAGCTCATCCAACTTCGATGTTGTCCTAGTCAATCTGACAGGAATAAATCTTGCACTTTTGGTCAAGCGATCCACAATGACCCAAATTCCTTCGTTTCATTCCCTAGTTGTAGGTAGTACATTGATAAAATCCATCGATATTTGCTCCCACTTCCACATAGGAACTTCCAATGGCTGAAGCAATACACTCGGATTTTTCTGTTCATCTTTCACCAACTAATAGTTCATGCACATGGAAATAAACTTTCCAACATCCCTCTTCATACCCTCCCAGTAGTAAGCTTGCTTCATGTCCTGATACATCTTATTACCAATTAGGACGAATCATCAACTTCGAGTGATGACATTTCCTAAGAACCTCGTCTCTCAATCCGTCGATACTAGGAATAACCAGTCATCCTTGTTTTTAAGGCCAACCCTCTCGATCGATTTCAAATTCCTTATCCTCTGGTTCCATATTCTAGATAATTTCGAGAAGCTTTGCATCTTGGTTTTGGTTTTCGCCAATCCTTTCGATGAAATTAGGTCTTATCGATAAGCTTGCCAACATTTCAGGTTCCAACTTACACCTTGGTCTGAAATCAAATTCTGTCTAGTACTTGTGGTGCTTCCATTTTGAAAACATCGCTCCTAAACTTGTGTGTCTTCGACTTAACGCATCCGCTACTTCCTTACCTTTACCAAGAGTATAGGCTATAACAAATTTGTATGATGCCAGAAACTCTAACCACCGTTGCTGCCGAAGATTAAGAAACTCTAACCACCGTTGCTGCCGAAGATTCAAATCCTTTTGGGAGAAAAGATATTTCAATGACTTGTGATCCATAGACAACTCGAATTGAACTCCCAGTAGGTGATGTCTCCACATCTTCAGAGCAAACACGATCGCTGCCAATTCCAAATCATGAGTCGGATAATTCATTTCGTGCAGCTTCAGCTTTTGACTCGCGTAAGCCACATCTTTGTCTTTCTGCATCAGCACTGCTTCAAGCCCAGTACCGCATGCATCAGTGTATACCACCATCTCTTCATTCCCACTTGGAATCGTCAAAACAGGAGCACTCGTCAGTCTCTCTTTCAGGATTCCAAAAGCTTGCTCACACTTCACATCCCATGTGAACACTTGATTCTTCTTCGTCAGTCCTATTAATGATGTCGCTATCTTGGAGAAATCATTGATAAAACAACGATAATATCCCGTCAACCAAAGGAAACTTCTAACGTCCGTAGCATTCTTAGGTATATCCCAGTCCTGGATTGATGCCACCTTAGGGGGATCCACTGCTATTACGTTTCCAGAGACAACATGGCCTAAGAACCTCACTTCACTCTTCTAGAGTGACACTTCGAAAACTTAGCTCTCAGTCGATGCTTTCGTATGATTTCCAAAAGCTCGCAAGTGCGTCTTATGCTCTTCCTCGTTCCGGGAATAAACTAGAATATCGTACACGAACACAAGCACGAACTTGTTTAAGTGATCTCTATACACCATATTCATAAGATCCATGAAATACACTAGTGCGTTAGTCAGCTCGAATGGCATCACCAACCATTCGAAGAAAACAGATAGTGTCATAAAAGCTATCTTTGGCGAACTATTCTTCGCCACTCTCAACTGGTGAAATATCGTTGCCAAATCCTTCTGAAAAAACACCTTTGCTTCGTGAAGCTGACCGAGCAAGTCATCTATCCTTGGCAAAGGATGCCTGTTCTTATTGGTCACCTTGTTTAGCTCACGATAATCCATACACCTTTTAAGGATCCATCAGCCTTGGTTGCAAACACAATTGGTGCACCCCACTCATACGTGCTCCTCCGAATGGATCCTTTTCCCAAAAGGTCACGAACTCGTACCTCTAACTCTCATTGTTCCTTAGGTGCCATCCATCTAAGAGGCATGATGATAGGTCTAGCACTTTCGACCAAATCGATTCTAAACTCAATCTCGCGATGCGGTGATAACCATTTGACCTCTTCAAAGAAATCATCAAACTCGCTTGAGATCAACACAGATGATAAGTTTTCCCGTGGAATCACAAGCGAATACAAAAAGCTTACGAAGACACCATCTTCGGGATTACATCAAATCACAACCACTCGCCCTTCCACATTCTCGACTGTCACCTCGAGCTTCTCACAATCCACTTTTTCCGCATACCTTTTGAGCCAGTCCGTACCCAAAATGATCCCAAACCCAGCGAAGTTCAAAACAAAGCAATCACACACAAAGGAGCAATCATGACTCGACAGCACTAGACCACGACAAATTATGCACAAACTGGACGAACCCCTAACTGGATTAGTCACAACCGTAGGTCAATCATATATCTCGGGTTCCAAACCCAAGCGGTTCACAAGCTCATTGCAAATGAAAGAATGCATGCTCCGGTATCAAACAACACATGAACTAAAACATCTCTGATGGAAAGAATAACTTGGACGACAACACTCTTCTCTTTCTCCTCCGTCGTAGGAGCCATCGAAGAAGATGGCACGACTTCCAAAGAACAAGCTTTCACAATCTGCTTTCCCTTAACTAATTCTGGACAATCCTTGTTACGCCCAGGATTGCCATAGTTGTAGCACTTCCTCTCAGCTTTCAGATTCTTGCGATCCTTGGAGATATGACCATTCTATTGGTAGTTATAACAAATGACATCCTTCTTCGGTTTCTTCTTTTGGCCATCATTCCCTTTCTGATGTCTTTTCTTTCTCTTATTCAACTTCTTCATAGCATTGGAGTTAGTAAAAGTTTCTTCAAGAGGTTCATTCCTGCTTCTAAAAGCCTCGTCCAAAGTAACATTGATCCCTTCTTCTCGCTCCTCAACTCGACGTCGAAGTTGCTCCAAAGCTATACTTCTTCTCAACTCATCTTCTTCATCTATGGGAGAATAATCCCTTTGTTGCTTAGCGGAATCAACCCTAGGTACTTGCAAGGAACAATACGCTCTACTATCTCTTATGGAATAGGCATCCTCTATATGATTGCAACCACCATGGCCCCGAACATAACCAGATAATCTAGTATAGCCACTGAAGCTCCCAGCTGGCTACCATCGCATAACCTTCCAGTCACAGGATCATCCCTAGAAGCGCTTCCCGTAGTTCGATGACTCATTCTATATCTAAAAACAGAATTATTAGTCCGCATATAAGATAAACTACAATGAAGTTCAAGCGCTATTATACTATACACTAATATATAGTATACATCCACTATAAATTTACAAATACGTCCCTCATATGTTATTACGTCCTTGAACTTTGGCTAACATCGAGCTCTGATACCAAATGTGACGATCGCCCAAACTCCCATACTTAACAAAAGGAATAATGCGTTGAAAGGTATACCAGGCAGCTATGGGCGATCATTAAGGTAAGAGAAGTACAAGAGAAAACTGTCGTATAACTCACAGTGCAGAGATAAAGTATAATACAATATATACAACAGGCATATAATAGTGAAGAATATTTGAGCAAAAATTTAAACTTTCATATCAAATAGAAAGATCTATACATCATTGGAGTACATCATAAGAGTCTGTACAAAATGCCTCGCTACAATCACTCATAGAACATTCATCAAGCATAACAGCGGAAACAACAACTTGTATGTATAGTAGAAAGTAATACATAAGCCTCATGCTCTTCATCGCTCTGTAGCATCGTCTCATCAAGATCTATCGCCTGTCACCTGCTACCTAGTCTGCCCATCTATAACATAATGGATGAACAACCCAAGTTAATATGATAAAACATAAAACCTTGAGTCAGACAACAGTCTTAATGAGCGATAAATAGCTATCTAACATCATCAATAAAGTATATGAAAAATAGGTAGATCAACCATCTGATCTACCAACATCTACAGAGAAGAAACTCAGACCCATCATCCCCACATTTGACAGTGATAACCTTTACAACAACCAAAGAGAAAACCAAGCAGATATAATAACCAGTTATCTAACGTAGACCATCCTAATCGAGATTAACATCCCTCATGTACAAGCGCTGAAAGCCTTAAAAAAAAGCAGACAAGCACCCAACATATATCTCCTTCGATGTCGAACAATCTACACAAGACGTTAACAAAACATCAAACATTCATGACTCTGGCTATCATTGCCAATCTTGACTTGAAACCATCGTTAATCGCATGACTGGCTACGACACGCCATTTGTCAAGGGATAATGTTAACCTGGTTCTAGCAAAACTTCATACGCCATCGTGACTCGTATCGCTAGGCGCATCGTGACTGCCTAGGGTACTCGACCATTCAACTGGTCTTTTAGGTGTACTTATTATACCCCTACTTTATGTCTGCTAGAATATATGATAACGATAATTCCTAGGTCTCCAATAACTTTAGTCGTCATCATTGACGACCATTCATAAGCTCAAACATCCCTGAACAACCATTATCCATGAACTCAAACATCTTTGAGTCATTCCCACATTCGTTGCATTTCATCGATCAGCGAACACTTCAAAACACTTTGAACATTCCATCGTAAACTCAAGTTGATGCCACAACCATCATCAAACCAATAAAAAACATTTTTTGGTCGATAGTAGATGCACAACGTGTCACCCTTCTATACTACAACGTTTCGACTTTTGCCATAAGTCACAATCCATAGCGTTTCACGAATGCTGCTACCATTCTCGGGTCGTTCCATGTCCCATCAGTCCGCTTCTATGACAATCCATTAATTATAGTGATCCGTTGAAGTGCATCAAGCCACTATCACCAATCCATCAAACCTTCCTTGACTGACCCAACTCCAAGCGACCCGACCCAACTTAGACGACCCAACTCAACTGGTCTTAAACGACCCAAAGCCACCAACGACCCGACCCAAGCTTCTCATACTAAGTCCGACCAATTATTGCCACATCATCGATGACCTAACTTCAAAGACACGACTTCAATTAGCCTTTCTTGCGCAATAGGACATGGGGGCCCGAGCTTCTTGCCATGCTTCTGAACGATCGATCCATCAATGCTTCAACAATGAACATCCACACACGCAACTCTTCCAAAATCGAACAGTATTCAAACCAAAATCAACAGCAATTATAAACACACATTAGCACAAAAATAAATCATCATATAACTATATGAAGTCACCAAATCACGATAAAACAATGAATGAATTATCAGATGGATCTAAACATGCATAAACATACGAATTTATCATATGGATTTACCAACTTAAGTTGCTAGATTATATCCTATGGTGATTTGAATGGAAATATACTTACCATGATGTAGATCTAGGTGAAAACAACTTGAAATGATGAAAAATAAGATCAAACAATCCATATACTTGATTGAATCCATGTGAGAAATGCTTATCACTCACCAAATCCACAAATTAGCTTTGAAACAATGATTTACAAACCCGCACAGCGAAGAACGATCTCCCAATCTCTTAATTTGTTGTGATCTACTCTCTCTTGATGTAGATCTAGTCTTCCTTAATGTAGATCTTCAATCTTCTTATATAGATCTAAGATTTTAATGGAGGAGAGATGTATCTTATTGAGCAAGGAGGATCATAAGCTCAACCAAATGAGAAATAAAGAAACTAAACCATTCTCCTTGCCTCTATCCCTCTAGCCTCCAACTAGCCCATTAATGGGCCTCACCAAATCAGCCCACTAATGACTAATTAACATGTCCAGAAATTATATAACACTAAAACAACGATTTCTCCTAAAACGCTAAACCAAATCTTTAGTGTGACTACTCTATGGAATTGGCAACACCATCTACTTTCCAATGAAATCGATCTCAACACCTTATTCGGTCCCAGTCAAAAGTTATGCCCTATACAAAACTGGTTGGGGCAAAATTGTCACAAATAAAATTGATAAAAATTATAGACATGTCTCACATCCCCATAGCCAACATATCAAAATATGAGAATGATTCGACCCTTAGGGAATTAAATAAAAATATTTTACGATCCTATGATGCGTAAAATGCGGGTCGTTACAACATCAGAATTCAAAATTTGTTTTTTCAACATCTTTTGTGCGAAAATGTAAACGACAAAGCATTACTACTTTGGCTATAGGAAATCCATTTTAATAACTCATCATGTTCACTTGAGTTAATAGATATCCGGGGAAAAAATCCATTTCACTCTATATAAATTCAACAGTATTATTTTTAAACTAATGAACAAAATTTAAAAGATTTGAATAACCTTCTTTTTGATCCCATCGTTGAAATTTTTGCATTAGTTTTCCATAGCAATGTAGCAATTTTTTCCGTGTGCTTTTCCGATCTTTGTAACTCTTTCATATGCATACTAGCAATATAATACATATTAAGTTGTATTTGTAATTACACATGTTAAGACAGTAAAAATAAAATAATATATGCTTACTCTAAAAATGGGCCAGATATATCAATATCCATTAGCACAACAAAGTGAGCAATTTCCTTCTTATTAGTTGTTAATGTAATCGCCTTGCATGCTCATATCAGACCTCCTTCAAGCATTTCATCATTTTCATAATCTTTGCTTCTATCTTCTTTTTCTCCTAATTGTGATGATTTATTTTAAAATTCGCCAAAGAATCTCATTCTTCTGCGATATATGGTTCTACAATGCATACTTCAGGTCATCTATAGTTCCTTACATAATCTTTAAGTGTTTTCATATACCTTTCGAATAGATACATACTATGCAAATGAACTTATCCACATAATCGAGTTTCTTTTCCAAGATGAATTGTTAGATGTATCATAATGTCAAAAAAATGAAGGTGGAAAATATCTCATAAAATCGCAAAAAATCATAACGATCTCATCTTGTTGTAACTTTTCTCTATCAAGTGCGTGTTAACATAATTTATTAAAAAATAAACACAAATGAGTTATTATTTTCCTTGGTTTCTTGGATACCAACCCTCTTATTGCAACTGATAACATTTGTGCATTGAAATATATAATCATGAGACTTTAATCCACCAAGTTTCCAATCCTCCAATGACGCACATCTTTTAAAATTTGAATAATAACCATTAAGTCCCTTGAAGTCATATAATCTTTTGCAAAATATTTTCTTTGGAACTAGACAATGTATATTGAGCCGATGGAAGATATGTTTTCTTTCCACAAGATTGAGCATATACAGCATGTCGAATTCCCTAATCCTCTAGAACCTTTCTAGAATTAATACCATCTTTCGATTTGTTGTTATGCAACATTGTGCCGATCAAACTTTCGCCAATGTTTTTCTCAACGTGCATCACATCTGAATTGTGATGGTGTGGAAGTTCCTATAAAAATCAAAAAAATGAAAGTTTAATATCATACAATTTTATAGTTAGCTTATTGTGAAGAAAATAAAATTTTAACACTAACCTCCCAATATGGTAACTCGAAGATTTTTTTTTCTTTCCACCTAGATAACTCTATTTTTACAGGATCATTTTCATCGTTGTTGTAGCCACTACACTTTTTTTCTTACTCGTAATCTTTTTAATTTGCTTCTTTAACTTCTTCTTATTCTTTCTCTTATCACCTTTTTTTATTTCTTCATTTTTAACTTCTTTAAATTTTATTACAAAAATCTTTCAAAAGAACAGAAATATCTCTACCTGTGAGAATTCTTGGTTTGTGCTCTCTTTCTCTCCACGGTGTTATGAAACCAAGACCTTTGTTTTCTTAATGGATCTGGTGGAGATAGGAACCTTCAGTGTCCAATATAGATATTTATCAACTATGATTTTACCATCGATGATAGGCATTGACACCGCATAATAGACAATTTTTTTTACCTTTTATGCAACATCCAACAAGATTATCATAAGTTGGAAAGCCATTTATAGTCAGTCCATAACAAGATTGCTTTTAAGTCAAAAAGTATCTTGCTAAACGCATCATAAATTTGAACATTGTTACTCCATAAGTGATGCAAATCTCTAACTAAAAGAACCAAATGTACATCAATGTCATTCCTAGTTTACTTCCGATTAGGAATTAAAGTGTAAAAACGATATTCTCTTTTTTCATATATAGTACAGATGACCGGTTATATGTCACAAACATCACTGGCCAACAACTATACTTGGGACCTTCAAAGGAAAATGGGTTAGAACCATCACTAGCAAGACCAAGTATGAGGTTATGTGGATCGCTTGAAAATGATTTCCATTTGTCATCCATCATATTCCGTGACAAAGACTATAGGATGACTCATTTTATCATCACTGCTTTTATTACTAAAATGTCATCTTAGATCCTCGACCATTTATTTGGACTAACCATACTTGTAAAACTTGAAATAATTAGAAAATATCTTAACACTTTGACATGAATACCTTGCATTATCTCTTTCGTTCCCTCATTTATCTTCCATCTTGAAAAAACACATTTTGGACAACTGTTGAAATCTTTGTTCTTTTTTTCTAAATGGCAACAATCCTTCTTGTAGGCATGGATTTTATCAAATCCCATGTCGAACGTTTTGACAAACTTCTTTACTTCATACAAAGTCTTCGAAAGAACGTTATTTTTTGATAATAACTATTGTTACCCATTTAGAAGCTTATCAAAACCAGTATCAAATGATCCAGTTTTGCATTTATGATTACATAGTGCAGTTATAGCAGATATTTTATTTGACCTATTCACGGCGCAGTGGGGTTTCTGCATCTTTCAATTTTTTAAGGAAACTATCCATCCATTTTTATGTATCATCATTATTTTTATCATTGGAGAAAAATGTATGGTTGACAAACTCTTCATCATCAAAGTGAATGACTTGAAGTAATTCATCATCCAACTTCGCTTTTTTAGTTATATTTAGTATGGTGCTAAGGGCACCCCAATATGTTCTTCCTAATACCGCAAGTAAAAAAATAAAAATTATTAAATTTTATATGCTTCCTAATACCACGTCATCTCTCCATTTTGATCTCTCAATCATTATTTGCCGAACTAATCACGTACTAAGCTAATTAAAAAAACCTCGTATCTCGTAATCACTGCCATCTTCGCATCTCTCGCGGGAAAATCCAAATTCGTACGGTAATCTCTTGATTATTTGATGATATGAAAACCCTAATATCTTACTTCCTCTTCTAGTTTGATTAATTCAAACTTTATTCACGAATTTTGTATGTTGCAGCATCAAATTCGTTGATCAGTTTTAGATCTACGGTTTAGCTCATTGATCGGTTTTTAACATGAGGATGAATGAATATCAAACGAAATAGAAATAGAGTAAAACGGTGTGGTAGCCCCTATTTTTTAAGTGTAGTATTAAGAAGAGTGTAATACTAATTCTTGTAGTATTTTTTAGTTGCGGTATTAGGAAGAACATATCGGGGTGCCCTTAGCATCACACTATATTTATTTGCTTACCATGATTATACCACTTACTACACTTGTATAAAGGATCTATTCCTCTATTAATCAAATGTTCATCAACAATGTCACCATACCGATGAGTAATATTTCAACAATCTAAGCAAGGACACAAACATTTTTCAAATTTCCTGACCTTCTCTTTGTGGCATGCACAAAATTTCATGCTTCTTGTTCGTTCTCCTTACTAGTTATAAGGAAAATAAAAAACCTAAATCGTCAACCTTAAATTCATGTTTTTATATTAATTTTAAAATTAACTTTTAAGCTAATATTGTATTCATACCTCTGTAAATGCATCCAGATTTTCTTTGTCACCAAATAGAATACAATTACAAGCAAATGTCTAAAAAGCAAAAGTATTACAATGGTTATATGAGTTTGTAATTTATTCTTTATTTAAGCATATAGGAAGCTATATTTTGCTATGCGGAGGCTACGCATTTATTACTTCTCATATGGAGTTGGACCTAAGGTATGCATAAACAAGCTTTATGTATTTGTTAGCTCATGTTATTCTTCATTGCCACACTACTACCTAAACTAAATTATGTTCACATGAATAAGATAATTTGAAGTGCATATTCATGCATAAAAAATACAGCATCACATGATTGCAAACTAACATATTTGGCAGAAGTAAAAACTAGAGAGCTTACAACCTAATGAACGGAATATAACAACACGAGAGTAAAGCAAGATATATTTGAGTCTTTCTTTATTTATTACTTCGTGATTTAATCTAAGAATTTATGACCTAATGAACTAAATAGTTGCTTGTAGACAAGAAAAAGAAAGTTGCTAACTGATGACCGATAAAATATAAACTGCTTCACATATATAGTCAAAATTCTAAAACCTATATTTATTTATACGTTTCTTATAAGTAATTTGTTTCTACGCTTATTTATAGCCAAGTATAATCGAGAAAGTTGTTAAATCCTAAGATATGCAATTATTTTTAACTACAACATTTTGAACTACTTATTCTGTAATAGCAAGGTATTTCTTTATCAGTTAACTTATTTTTTAATATTAAATTGTGTTTATATGGTTTAAAATTAATGATCTAACTTTTCCTTCAATTAGGTTACTTGAAAACTATAGTAAATCCACAATTCTATAATGTGTGTTTTAAGAAAATTTATGGAACATTACACTAAAAAATTACAATGTTATCCCAAACATGTCAAGATAGTCTAATTTTGGAAAATAAACCTTGTCGGTGTAAATCACATGTAATAACCTGAAGTTTCAATTTTTTTAAATGATGATTTGACTAAAATTTAATTTCAAATTTTAAGATTTAATTTATTATTCAATTATATGAAATAAATAAGTCAGATTTCTATATACAAACATAGGTAAGTACAAATTTAATAATGGGAATTTAATGGTTGTCAAACCAGAGCATAATTGCCGAGTTAACTTAATTTGTAATGTTATTTGAATTTAAGTTAATTTAAAATTTCAATTTCAAATTACGAATTTGGGTTACTGAGTATTTAAATTTGTTAAATACATTGATATGGAAACTTTTCTAAAATGTCAATTTTTGAACAAATTTAGTCAAAATTTGAATTTTAAATTGAAATTATAAAATTTCTAAAATTTGAAAATTTCATTTTTTATAATTCTACTATAAATTCTGAATCAAAAAGAATTTTTTATTTCATCAAAATTTGCTTTCATTTTTTAAATGTGGGATTTACAATGTGTAAATGCGTAAATAATCATTTGTGTGTTCATAACTACATGTCCTCTTTTGCTTTTTATTGAGATGTTTATTTGCCTTCTTTGGAAATCTTTGTCACCTCATACCTCATTATTATTTCACATTTGAATTTATGAGACTTTAGTAAGTTATAATGTCTATTTTTTTCCTCTGTCTTTCTCATTTTTCATTCACCGAGATATCTTCTGCCTTCTTTCTTCCTCTGTAAATCATACATCTCAGTAAAATGCCTCCTTCAAAAATTTTCATCTCCATCTCCATAGATTAAATCTCTATGAATATTATGTTTTTAACTTAATTTCTAGTCTCTCTTTCTATTTTTCCAATTGAAATGTTGAAATCAAAAACCTAAAAGCTTAAACCATCCCTTTCTCTACAAACCTGAATATACTTCCTCCGTTATCAAATCACTTGGTAATTTGTATTTTCAATTTTTTCCCTTATTCTCCTTTTATTAATTTTTATTTTGAAGTACAAATCCAAATCTAGAGCCTCTTTTTCTCTCTTTCCACAAAACCCCTCCTATTTTCATATATTCACCTTGCAAATGTTTACATCAACCTAATCCAACCATCCTAGCCCTTCCTATCCACCACTAACCATCGCCATAGTGCTGGCAGCCATTCGCACCTTTGACTTGAACCAAAAACCAGACTTGAACCCAAGAGCCTGATTTCCCTATGCCTTCTTCTGTTTTCCATTTTCAGTTCAATTTTAGAATTTTGACCCATTTTTTAGTGGTTATTACTTACCCATAGGAAGCTGGAATCTTGCTTTTCTTTTTATCAAATTAAGTGGAACTTAATTATTTATAACTTTCATGTTAAATAATTTTAAATTTTTTGTATTTTTCAATGTCAAAATCGCGAGTCTTTCAAACTTATTTTCAGACATTGATTTCTGACCCGGAAAATGTCTTTTACTGTTTCATCCCTATTTCCCTCAAATTTTTTCGAAGACAAGATTTAATTTATTTTAAATTGAAGAGTAAAGATTTTGTAAAACTTTGACTACTTTTCAGAATTTTGTTGTTAACGGATTCATAATCTATTAAAAAAATATCCATAATTATGTTTTTGATTTTTAAAGTTTGTAAAAATCAAAATTCATCTTCTCAAGCCAAAACCTCTCTTATCTCCTCTTTTAAATTGCTTAGAGAAATGTTAGATACTCTGTATTTAGCATATATATCTTTCCATTGCCAAGAAAGGTGAGCAATCACTCACGATTTATATTTTTATATTAAAATAATTGACACCATTTGAAATGTTGACACGGTTATGATAGGTGACACACATTATGTTATGCTATGTTTATATGATATGTGACATATGTTATGCCATGCTATTTTGATGTTCACATGAACTGATATATTATGTTGTTATAATATGATTCACACTGCAAGTTCCCTATAAATAGGAAAATCATTATGGGTTGAAATAACACATGTAAAACCATTTAATTATTTTTGACGCTGATTTGGGATGCGGATTAAAATTATTTAATATCATAATATTTAAAACACTACGGATCGAAATGATACATACCCAATTCGCTTGACCATAGGATAGAAAATTATACGCGGAATCCATTATTCAATAAAAACTATTTTCTGGAATTTTGTAAGTATGTAATGATGTTGAAAGTTAATTAAAATATTTTTGTTTAAATTATTTTTTGAAAAAGTTAACTTGAATTTATGAGCTCAAGTTAGAATTGATTTAATGAAAAGGATTTAACATGATTTTTGGATTGAAGTTGTTGTCTAAAAATAATTTATAAAACTTAATTAAGATTTAATTTAAAATATTTTAATATAATACAAACTAATTTAATAATATAATAATTAATTTTAAGATGTTTTAAATTTAATATAAAAGATTATTTTAGTCTTAAAAGATTTATTTTAAAATATAATATAAAGATTTAATTTATATAATAACATTAATAAATTTTATTAAAAGAAAGAATTCAATTTAAGATTTGTTTAAATGAAGTGAATGGAAGAATTCATTTTGAGCTTTTTTATTTTGTAACTTCAAGAGCTACTATTTTATTTATTAATTCCGCTGCCAGATATTATGCTTTTCTGTGTTTGTGATGTATCTAGGTTTCTGTGATGGTCTATATTTAACCCCATAACAGTATTCTATTCTGAATGATTTGAATTGGTTTTATTATTGGCTTAAATGGTCTGAAAGGGAACGTCATTACATTCGGTATCAGAGCTTTGGTTTGAGAGAACCATAGCTTATGGGGTTAATACTCATTAGATATAAAGTAGTGATACCCTAGAATAAGTGGAATCAGTCTTGGAATCATTCTAGAAAGAGCGTATTTTGGTAAAGTACAAATGATTTTAAATGGTTCTATAATGAATTTTGATATAAAATTTTGTTTTAAAATTCAACATTGTCCTAGGATCTCCTTATTTTTAAATCCATCTTCCTTGATAGGTTTCTCTACGATTAAGATTCCCTTGGTTAATTTCGATTCTTGATCTAAACCCATCTTAGAAATTTAGGATTGATAGCTTTCAACATCTTAATTATTCTCTAATTCATTTTAATTATGGTCTCCATCCTTTGTAAACCCCATTGATTGGGTTATTTTTGTTTACTCATCTTCTAGCTGATGTTCTGGATTTATCTTTATCCTAACTGAAGTATAACACATATCAAGAACTAATGGGAAATGTGTGTTAACACATGAAATAAGGCTCATGAGTATGTAGCAAGGCTAGGTTGTTCTCATTGCATAGCATTAGTTCATTATTCCTTAGAATGAGAAAATATCTGTTCAGGACACACCATAGGCCGTTGAAGGTAGTAGACAATTGAGCCATTTGGGCGGTCCACCTTTAATAGCTCGCTAAACTTTTTAGTTCGATCGGCATTTTAGGTCATCCAGGACTCTTTAGATCACTCTGCTTCCTAAAGTCCACAAAAGCTCATGGAATGCCAAGCACATAAGTCCATTAAATTTTGGAGTGCACCCTGCTCCTAAGGTCACCCAGCTTTTAGCATGCTCCATCCTTTTTAGTTCACTAAGCTCTTTGGCCTGCGCCGCTTCATATCAAAGCTGTCGGATCTCTCTGCCTTCTTTGACCCATTCCGCTGTGGGATTTAAGGCCTTGGACCGTAAAAACACATCTCCAATACCTTTTAGCTCGCTCGACGTTCCAAGGAAGGAAGAGTAAAATTACAACTATGCCACCTTGTCTGAATCTCACCTATAAATACCCCCCTCATTCCTTTATGAGAGAGGACTGAATTTTAATACCCCGAAGGGCGGCCCAATCATTTCTAAGCATTCTTAAGTGACTTTCGTCTATCCTAAAGTCATCCATGGAAGATCAAGCATAAAGGTCATCATGAAATCCATGGGAATCTCCTCATTTGTAGAATGGATCTAATTGAACAAGGGAAAGGATGATGAGAATGAATGTAATTGAAGTGATTGTATACATTTTAATCATTGTGAAAGTAATGAGAATGGATCGTAAAGTGGATGTAAATCACGTTTGATCAAACCACTATAAAGTTTGGTGCTCTTTACTTGCTTTTCTATTACTTTGTGGCTCTACTTTTTTCTATTTAACATTTTGAGAAGTATATTTTAGTACCTTTGGTGTTGGAATCTAATTTGCATTTTTAACATTTGGCGCCAACCGTGGGCCCCACATTCGCATCTCCTTCTTTCACTCTTCTCTCAAGTCGAAGTGCCTTGGATTAAATCCCTAAACCGTTTCCCTTTCAAAAAATAATGGCGAAATCTAAGAATTCCACGAGTAAAAATATTGGAAATACCGAAAACATTGCTAATGAAGAAACCCCGCTTACTAACCATTTCGAAATGGGTGAGGACTCGGTAAATAAGGCCGGTGTGACTATAAATGAGTTGAATGCCGTTATCGCCAACATGAACCAATGAGTGGATACTTCTACTAAAGCTATGATGGAGAAACTTGATGCCATCCTTAACGCTCGATCAAACCTAGCCCCTCCGAAAGTCCATGTTGATCTCTAAGAAAATGGCAGCTCGTCTGCTTCTGATTTTAACTGCCACGACAACATGCAAAACGATAATGATCGAATAGGTGACAGGATGAAGCTAACATTGAAAACTTGAAGCCAAGAGCTAAGAATCATTCTGTGATGAAAGGCCAAAAGGCTACCAATCCTGTTGCAAGGGTATCTCTTCACCGGGAAGGTAAAAAACCCAAACTTACTAATCAGGATCGCATGCCTAGAAGAACATTTGGAAAAGAGCTCAGCTTTGGAGAGTGTCATAACACTGAAGAATATATCTCGGACATGATAGAACAAATCATGAAGACGAATCGGGCTGGCAATGGCGAAGAAAGGGAATGGGATTTTTCTCCCGATAGGACTCCATTCACTGAAAGAATCCTTGAAGCAGAGTATCCAAAGAAATTTATATCTCCATATTTTCATCCATACAATGGGCTTGTCGATCCAAACTATTTTCTATTCAAATATGAATGGCATATGAGTGCAGTTAAGGAGACTGATGAGATGAGGTGCACATACTTTCCCCTTTACTTAGAAGGTGCTGCATCACTATGGTTCACAAAGCTGTCACCTAAATCCATTGACCGATTCTCTGACTTGACCAAGAAATTCAAAGAGCAGTTCCTCTTGTATGCTACCAAAGCCAAAGATGCTATAACACGTTCAGAAATGAAGCAAAATTCAGGGGAATCTGTTAAAGATTTTCTCAGTCGATTCAACGTTGCTCTGTCCGAAGTGAGGAATCCAGAACCACGCATAATTCTCATGTCTTTAATCGGCGCTATAGATGAAAAGAACGAATTTGGCAGATGGATTAAAATGAAAGAACCAAACACGCTTGAAAAATTCTATAGAAAGGCCGAGGAATACATGAGAGTTGATATTAATCTTGTGCCCCTACAAATTATTGATGCTAACCTACTTCTTGAAGCTCCCAAAAATGTTGCTACCCAATATGGTCAGAAGAGTGCTCAAGGGCAGAAGCGAATTAATGACGGGAACGACAACATGGCTAATAAGAAGTCCCGCCTTTTCAACTCATCAGATCTGACGCCTTTGAATGACACTCCTAAGAATATCTATCTTGCAACAAGGAATTATAAAGAGTATGCTAAGCCAAGCCAAATCTGATAAGGATAAGTGACAAACAGCCAACTCGGGGAAGTTTTGTAGGTTTCACAACCAGCCTGGTCATAACACTAATGAGTGCCAACACTTAAAGAACCTCATCGAGGAGTTGATTAGGAAAAACAGGTTGCAGCAGTATGTAAAGAATATGTAGGCCATAAATCCTTCTGCAGCACCCCAGGGGCAAGGGGCATCAAATGATCAGTCCAGTCCTAACAACAGCGCTTCTGTTCAGACCATTCCAAAACCAGTTATCAACTAATCAACATTGATTGTACTTCAAGTTTACATCACCAACATTCTACTTCATGCTTTATTTTTTGCCTTAGATCATGCTTTATTTGGCTTCTTACTTTCTGTTATATTCAAAACTTCTTGTAAACAGTCTGTAATAATCCGCAAATGATGCACTGAACATTGGCTTTACGACTAAGGGCATATTTGTTTGAATGAATTTCTGACTTGCAAAATTATATGTCAAATCAAAACTTTCTTAAAAGGCGATTTCATATTGCAGGCCATCTGTCGAGCGCATGTTCCTGTAACATCGTGACCCCAACAACGCTAATTCAAGAGCCAAATGTTGTAAAAATCGACATGCACAAATACAAAGATAGACAAGCACTGCCTTGAAAAGTGAATGGGAAAGTCACAAAGATCCGGACATCGAAAAAGCACCATGACAAACAAATATGAGAGCTGTAACATTTTGCGAAGGTTCGCTTCCTTAAGTGAGAAGTTCAGAGCCTCAGTTCCTAAATCGGAATAGCCTGCTAAGTCAAGCATCCGATGAAGGAAATGACATCCGCCTCATGAAATGATATATCAGCCACTTAATCCATTCGCGTACCATCTGAAAAAGTCAGATGTGAAGAATGATCAAATATACTTGCGTAACATCTGAAATCCTCAGATGTGAAAAGTATAATCCATTCGCATAGCATTTGAAAAAGTCAGATGTGAAGAATGATCAAATCTACTTGCGTAACATCTGAAATCCTTGGATGTGAAAAGTATAATCCATTCGCGTAGCATCTGAAAAAGTCAGATATGAAGAATGATCAAATCTACTTGTGTAACATTTGAAATCCTCAAATGTGAAAAGTATAATCCATTCGCGTAGCATCTGAAAAAGTCAGATGTGAAGAATGATCAAATCTACTTGCGTAACATCTGAAATCCTTAGATGTGAAAAGTATAATCCATTCACGTAGCATCTGAAAAAGTCAGATGTGAAGAATGATCAAATCTACTTGCGTAGCATCTGAAATCCTAAAATGTGAAAAGTATAATCCATTCTAGTAGCATCTGAAAAGTCAGATGTGAACAATGATCAAATCTAATTGCGTAACATCTGAAATCCTCAGATGTGGAAAGTATAATCCATTCGCGTAGCATCTGAAAAAGCCAGATGTGAAAAATGATTAAATCTACTTACGTAACATCTGAAATCCTTAGATGTGAAAAGTATAATCCATTCGCGTAGCATCTGAAAAAGTTAGATGTAAAGAATGATCAAATCTACTTGCGTAACATCTGGAATGTCCAGGTGAGAAAAGTAAAATCCATTCGCGTAACATCTGAAGAAGTTAGATGTTAGGAATGACCAATCTGTTTGCGCAAACATTTGAAGCCTCAAATGGGAAGAGTAGTAAACACCTAATTGATCATTAACATCAGAAAAAACGCCTGATCTGATAACAAAAAACATTAGGGTTTTAACCGAAGTCCTCCCTCAGGGCACCCCTTTCTCGATCTATCGGCTTTTGAGTTAGACAGTGTAATTGAGCAATAAAGGTCTTCAATACACGAACTAACCAAGTCAGATTGAGAGTAAGGTTCATGCTAGAACAGTTGACTTGAACTCACAAATGCAAATTCATTAAGATGATACAACTTGAAACCCACAGGTGGTTATATATTAATTTGCCGACTTTAAGCATTGGTACAAATCAGAACACTGTATTCATGCAAATAATTTCCAACGAATTCTAAGCCATTGGATTAATGCAAACATGTTATTTTGTTCAAAGTAAAGTACGCTATAGGTCATTGTTAAAGACTAACTAATCCATTATCAATACGGGAAATCGATGGTGATGTATAAGTCCAGAGCTGTGTAATTGCCCGTCCTCTTCTGTAAAACAGGTGGTGCGAAGCATGTTAGCTCAAAGTATGATTCAGGCAAAAAACCATCATTGGATCATAATGCAAAGCAAAAAGTGTGTCAAAGCTTAATGAAAGCTTAGGGTACAACAAGAACAATGCATTACCATCACCACATCACGAGTTTAGCACAGAGATTTCGGATGCAAAATAGCATAAAGTATTAAGCGAGGACCGACACTCGCATATACAACTGGTCTAGAGCATAAGTACATAAAAGAAAATAACAAAAGTCAAGCAAGTGGATTCCTTCTTTTCATCACTAGGTCATTTCCTAGCACGAGCAAGGTAAGGAGGAGTGTCACCAGTCGGTCCCATTTTGCTCCCAAGAGTTGCTAATTCTGCAATGATCTCATCCTGGGACTTGAGAGCCTGAATAAGCACGACCTTGTCCTTCTCCAGAGAATTGATGCGTTCAATATTCTGCTTGTCTAACCTTTGGAGATCACAAGCAAAAGTGTTCCAAGAACCCAGTTTGCGTACAGTATACCTTTCAACTTCCACAAAATGTTTCTCCATCCAATTCCTAATAGTTTCAAGTTGTGCCAATGGGTGATTCTTTAAAGTTTCCAGATCCTCAGGGACTGATCGCTTGTCAGATGGGTATATGTCAAAGTTAAAGTGGTCAAAGTGTAACCCATCCAAACACCAACCTTGGAATCTCTCAGTAAGCCCAGACCTGCACGGATCAGGAACATAACAAGGCTTGTCTATAATTGCTTGAAGTTAAGCCAAAGTTGGGGCCGCAGAAGTAGTATGAGTATCAGATGTAGAAAGCTTGTCCAACCTACAGTGTTTCAGGGTAATGTCCTCACTCGAAGTCCCCTCAATCCTTTTAGACATCCTATACAAATAATGGTGTTTAAAAGTAAATAGCATGTTAGAGAGAAACTTGTTCAAGGCATTTATATTGCTCCTACCAAATTTACGTATTTAGGTCATTATGTATAGCTTCAGGCTCTAGGTCGTTCTTTATAACTAGAAGCTTTAGGTAGCAATAATAATCCAGTTTCTTGGATCGTCCTCCTATATCTAAGTCTTTAGGTCGTGAATGACCTAAAGCTTTGAGACTAAAATGACCCAAAGCTATGGATTGAAATAATAACCTAAGGCCTTAAGTTATTATAATGGCTTAAAACAAGATCACGATTTAAGGCCAAGGTGATTGAAGCAACCTAATTTAGAGTATTCCCTATAAACTGCTAAAGTACAACGATTCGAGACAATTAACAAATGCGTTTCAACAAATGGCAAGGCATGATTTTGCAAAATCAGATCGTTATTGAGCAATAAAATCATGCAAAACCATTATTTCGGCATATCATCATTTGTCAGCAAAGGCCGTGGTCAAATTACATGAATTCACATATGGAAATTAAGCCAAGACTATCATAAATGTACGAGTTCGAGGTTATGATCATGGGAGTTAAGATAATAGACAAGAAATCACTTCAAAAATTAACATTATCAAATTACAATTCCACAAAATCCAAAGACTTCATATCGAACCTGATTTTGTTTCTGATTTAGCCGATCTTTGATTTAAGTTGAGTCGGTTTGAGAGATTGGGTGGATTTGAATTAGTTCGATGATGCTGATGGTTGAAGAAGAATGGGGCTTGATCAACACTCAAAGTATCAGTTGAATTTCGGATCGGCTTTAAATGGCCGCCATTAATGAGGTTTCTAGCTAAGATGAGAATTAAAGAAAAATGACAACTTAAAGAGAAGATATGAAGGGAGATTAAGCAGACGGACCAAGTTTGAAAAGCCCACAACGACCTAATAGCAATATGAAGCCCAACGATCTTAGGAATTGTATAACCTAAAAGCCCAAAGCGACCTAGAGAATCGCCTAACCTAAGGCCTTACATGACCTAGCACTACATACGAGTAATAACGAACTAACACATGCTAAAGATGTATAAATCGAAGCGTATATTATTTTCAATAAATACAAACTTCGATGTGGGAAGTGTTAACCCATGAAATATGGCTCATAAGTACATAGCAAGGCTAGGTCGTTCTCATTGCATAACATCAGGGCTTTAGTCCTCAGAACGGGAAAAGATCTGTTCAGGACACACCATAGGCCGTTAAAGGCAGTAGACAATTGAGACCTTTGGGTCGTTTGCCTTTAATAGCTAAACTTTTAAGGTCGTTCGACATTTTAGGTCCTCCAGGACTCATTAGATCGCTTAGCTTCCTAAAGTCCACAAAAGCCCATGGAATGCCAAGCACATAAGTCCATTAAAGTTTGGAGTGCACCCTGCTCCTAAGGTCGCCCAGCTTTTAGCCCGCTTCGTCTTTTTTAGTTCACCAAGCTCTTTGGCCCGCGCTGCTTCATATCAAAGTTAGTTGGGTTGCTCCGCCTTCTTCGGCCCGTTCCGTTGTGGGATTTAAGGCCTTGGACCGCAAAAACACATCTCCAATACCTTTTAGCTCGCCCGACGTTCTATGGAAGGAAGAGTAAAATTACAACTATGCCACCTGGTCCAAATCTCGTCTATAAATACCCACCTCATTCCTTCATGAGGGAGGACCGAATTTGAAGACCCCGAAGGGCTGCCCAATCGTTTTCAAAGCATTCTTAAGTGACTTTCGCCTATCCTAACATCATATATGGAAGATCAAGTATAAAGGTCAGCATGAAATCCATGGGAATCTCTTTATTTCTAGAAGGGATCTAATTGAACAAGGGAAAGGATGATGAGAATGAATGTAATTGAAGTGATTGCATACATTGTGAAAGTAATGAGAATGGATCATAAAGTCGATGTAGATCACGTCTGATCGAACCACTATAAAGTTTGGTGTTCTTTACTTGCTTTTCTATTACTTTGTGGTCCACTTTTTTCTACTTAACATTTTGAGAAGTACATTTTAGTACCTTTTGTGTTGGAATCTAATTTGCATTTTAACAATATGAATGCGTTAATAACTAAATTAATAATTATTTAGTTCATTGGTTTGAACATAAATTATTTGTTGGATCTAGATTAACCCTAGAGGGTGGTAAGTAGGGTTTATTGGAAATTAAAAAGTAAAAACAATCATAGAATAATAAAAGATGCCGCAGAAAAGATAAATCACACACAAGAATTACCCAGCTTTGGCAAACCCTGCCTACTGCTGCATTCCCAAGATTTATACTACGTATTAAAATAGATTCCTGCTTACAGAACCTATAAACTCACAAACCTTACTAGTGCTCTAATCCTACACTCAAAATCTTGACACGACTTAAAATCCTTAGTTGTGATTTTCCTAAATACAAAATCCTATGGCTAAAACTCCCAAGTTTAGAAAACTAGAAAACATATTATTTTATAGAAACTTTAAAACAACTCAAAAATAAATAACAACAAAAAACCCTAAATTAAAACACTTAGAAAAAGAAAGAGAAGTAGCCCTCTTATTTTTTTATCCTTGTGGAAACACGGATGCCCACTTTTCTACTAATGGTGCCCAAAAATTTCGTGAGCTAGGGTTTTTGAATTTGCTTCAAATCTTAGCCAATGAATCGATTTGTTTTTGTCAATCTTCGAATTGATTAGCACTGGTAGTCTTCACGATCTGGAACTCCAATCTCTCGATTGAACAAACACTGTAAGGTCTTTGATTTTTGTTTGAATGTTTGAATTATTTTCTTTGGATTGGATGGTTTTGCCAATGAGGAATTGGTGCTTTATATAGGGTTTTCATGCCCTAAATGCTCTGATTTCGTTCATGACTTGTTGTATTCTATATTGATGATTTTTGGAAACCTCGATTTGATTTTTATGGCCCTTGAGAATTTCTCTTGTGAATTTCTGGAATGTTTTTAAATTGCAAATTGATTCTTACTAAAATTTTGTCCTTCAATTCTATTGATAAATTTCTGCATGTATTTCTTCATGTACATGGTCGAGTTTTTGGCCACACTGTGAATTTGAAGAATTACTCAAATTTTTAGATTTCCAAACTAATGCCAAAAATGCAGATTGAATACTTTCCAGATTTTGAAATAGTGAATTAAAAAAATTCCTTTATCCCTTGAAACCATTCGATCATTTTATTGGCACTTAAACTTAATGTTTTGACATGCTCATGTATGTATATGCATTTAATACATATACACACACACACAAGTATGTGTGTGTATATGTTGATGATGCTGCCTTGATTCCTGAGCATGCTTGATACTTTGTTGTTCATTTGTTAATCCACTATGTGCTAACCTGAAATGCTAATGTCAATTATTAAACACTTTTTAGCCACTTTCCTTGTGTGCTTGTCTACTCAACTTTGATACATTTAACTTTGTACATACTTTGTTTTTTGTGCACTTCCTTGTTGCCTTTGTCACTTGTACATGTCTTGCTGCACCTAAACTTTGGTCTCGACAATGTGTTGCACCATACTTAAAACTGCAGCCCTGTTATTGAGACGACCCGATTTCCCGTTCTCACGGAAACAAGGTTATCTTTGGAATATAACACAGAAACAGATAATAGCAGAACAGAATTAAATAAATACACCATAATGAACAACAAAATATACTGGATAAAAGTAATCATCAGAGTTACACAGTATACAGGATCTTACTTAGTACAAATACAGTTCAGCTATACATAAATGTCTACAGCGGAAATAAACAAAATATGTACAATAGGAGCTGAACAGCATAAAAGGAAATAAATGATAGAATCCATCTTCAGCTCCAGCTATCCAGAAAGAACCAGCTAAACCTGAATACAAGGCTGCTCGTGTAGAAAAAGGGGCACCCGAGTTTGAAAGTGAAACAAACTACGAGTCAGTCATGGGACTGGTATGAGAAATCTACTCAACACATATATAATATGGCTAATCACAGGACCACGCCACTTTCGTGGAACGGGTTTACTCCATTGGATTGCCAGTGCTTTAAAACAAATCTTTCTTTTAAACATCGCTATGCTTTTTATAAAAATGAAGCCGTTATAAGACTCAGTTCCCATCACACAATGCAACGCAAACCGGAGGATAGAGTTTTTACCTTATAACGGCCAAGATATGCTTGATACGAATAAAACAAAGGCATTTGATATTATTGCTAGTGTCTATATGCTTTGAAAACAATTTCAAATCATAACTATCAATCATAGACGGCATGGGTACCATATATCATGTCGCCATATATATATATACAATCAAAACCGCACGATGTCGTATTTGGAAATTGGATTTCCGTCATGAACCAAGGCAAAAGATAGTCCTTACCGAATTCGAGACAATCTAGCCTACCATGTCTCAGGATCAGAGCTCGAGTGACCCTAGGAGCGACAGGGCCGGTCCACCGATGTGGATTAAAATGCCTGAGCAATACGTTTCCCCGCCCTTTGGGGCGCAAACGAGCCAACGAATGACTCCATCGGACCCGGATCGTCCGATCAAACCGAGGCGCCTCGCAACAGCAACAACCACATAGGTGAAAAGTAAATATATGTCAGGGCTGGTAGGTCACTGACACCACCCTAGCTAGAAAGAAACGCATGCCCTCCCTGAGGTCCTTCCTCCCGTTTTAGGTTCAAACCGGGGTGTGAGGCTCGCGAATTCACGTTATACACAAAGCTATGCCATACAGGCGGGGCTTTGATCATCACCACAAGACTTTGCTTTTCAACAGAAGTCCTGATCACTGCATCTTAGCATGCCACACAGGCAATTCATGTCATGCGACTGATGGCTATCAATCACACAGAACAAATTCCCATGTCGGACACACAGTCCATTTACAAGTCCGTTCTGGGTCTGAACGAAACCGGAGGCACTAAATACCTCGCAAACCCTTCGATCACCACGTACGTCTGGACGATCACCACTCATTATCCATATTTCGGGATGCCTCCCAATCAGGACCTCGGTTACCATCCAAACGAGGTGAAGATCTCCGGTCTTCGACCATCGTCTTCATCTTCGACTTTCAATCGTCGATCAATTATTCGAAATGAGAATTAACTCGGCCTTTCCAAATAATTCACGTATATTTAGAATTTCAAATCGATTTATTTCAATGGTTAAATTATTCGACAACACCAATATTGTTCTTTAATGTAATCTTCACACCAAACACATTCAACCATCAAATACCACACAAATCAAGCAAATTTCAGTTTACTTCCATTCCATATCGCCTATGATATTTTATAACTATTTATTGCTATTTTTATTTATTTTAAAATAGCTAATATATTCAAAACGACGTTTCGGGCCATAACGTGGCCGTGGCGCTGTTTTTCTTCAGATTTGATTTACACATATCTGAAAATCTAACCGTTGGATCTTCACAAAATTTACATCATTAGAAAGGTCTTTTCAAAACGAATCCAACGGTTCCAGTTTCGGGAAAATCCGACGGTCGGATCTCCCGGTACAATCGTTTGAAATTTCGATTTCAAAATTCGAACTGCAGCGTCGTTATTCGATTAAATATAATTATATTTATATATATAAATAAATATAATCGTTTCTGGCGCTGTTTTTCTTCAGATTGGAATTAAACATTCCAGACAATCCAACCGTTGGATTTTTACAAAGTTGGTGCCGTTGGGAAGATATTTCCAAGGCGAACCCGACGGTTGAGGTTTCGGGAAAATCCAATGGTCGGATATACCGCACTAGTCGTTTGAAATCACGGTTTCAAAATACGAACTGCACGGCTTCGTTTCGTTTTAATTTTATTTATATTTATATAAATATAGTTCATTCAACAATTTCAATATCGTTTTCACTTCAAATATTTTTCTAACACCTTAAATTTTGGAAAAATTTCGCCATAACCTCCCCTGCACCGGGAGCATCGGGAAATCGCAAATAGCGTTCCCGGTCCTTCTAATCTCAAAAAGAAAAAGAAGAAGCCAAGCGGCTAGCCAACAGGCTCAAAATCATCACCCAAACAAATCAGTAAATGTGTACCTATTTGTCGGGCACAAAATTTTATTCCTCTTCTCTAGCCCCTTTGCTATAACCTGTTCAATGAATATGCATATACATATATATACAGTTCTTATCATTTATCCTTTTCTATTCAACTTCATATTTGATTTCTGTTTGGTTTAAAGACACCATTTATTCTAATGTTACATACATAGGTGCAAATCATTTCATTAGCTAATTAATGAATATTTCAACTCATATATGTTTAGTTTGAACAAGTGGCTATTTTTAACACTTCACATTTCAACGATTTATGCATACAATAAAAATGTGATTTTTATTGTAAAACAATTCATTTCAAAACACTATTTTTCTATATAGTTCATATAGTCGATAAAAGGTGATTTTTATTATCAACCAATTTATTTCAAAATATGAATCCCATTCAACACATGAATTTCTAAACAACGAATGAATATCAATTCAACACATGAATGTTTTCAATAGTTTTTATATATAGATAAAAATGTGATTTTTATTATCGAACAATTTATTTCAAAATATGAATACCATTCAACACATGAATTTCTAAACAACGAATGAATATCAATTAAACACATGAATGTTTTCAATAGTTTAAGCATATGAAAATAATTCAAACACAAGAATATTATTCAAAATTTCGCCAGCATAACGGCAGGGTAGTTACACCGGCACCGTCTCTAGTACGGCTCCTCGCTCTACCTTAAAACCTCGCGGTTTTTGACAATGGGGATCATGCATCTAGTTCGCACGCAGGTGGCATGTATATATTTATTTCATTTCCACAAACTAATCCTATGTGGTTTCAACCAAATATTTCACCACCACCAATGGGTATTTTTCAACCACAATCAACCAATATCAATCACAAACAATCCCAAACAATCATTCGCTATCAACCAATTATCACAACAATTTCAATCAATAAATATCGTCCATGGTTTGTGGACGAGGGGCGTATGTGTATATATATATATATATATATATATATTTAGCAATTCACTTTCATTTCACAAACATATATTTATATTTTTAAATCAGAAATCTCACCAATAGCTATCCAACTGCACGACACTTCACTTATAGAAATCTTCGCCTATTGTCGCTTTCGCCAGTATTCTCTACATGTGTAAAAATCGAATTTTTACTATGTTATTCAATATATAAAGATTGCATTTTGACTTCGCTATTAAATATAAAGATTATATTTTTATTATTATTATGATGTAACAATTATATTTTTATTGCTTTAAAAATATAAGAATCATACCTTACTTCCTCTACTTAACAAAAATTCCATCTTTTCTATTTTTAAAAATATGATCTTTATTTTTACAAGTTCAAATCTTTTTCTATCAAAAGATTAAACCTTTTTCCTTTTTTTTTAAAAAAAAATTAAACCTTTTTCCTATTTTAAAGTTCAAAATAAAATCAGTTTTATAATTCCTTTTAAAACAGTTTTTATTATTCTTTTAAAACTGCTTTTATAATTCTTTTAAAACTGTTTTTAGTTTCTATCAAAACAGTTTTTGCCTTTTAGAAAAATCAGTTTTTCTTTCTTTAAAAATACAGTTTTTATCTTTCTTAAAAATGCAGTTTTTATTTTCTTTTCAAAACAGTTTTTGTTTTCTTTTCAAAACAGTTTTTAAAACTCTTTTATAAAAATGCAGTTTTTATTTTCTTTTCAAAACAGTTTTTCTTTTAAATTTCTGTTTTTACATCCAAAAAAAAGACAGTTCTAAAACTTTATAAAAAAAAACAGTTTTTATAACTTAAAATAAAAATTCAGTTTTATTCTCTTTAAAAACAAAACAGTTTTTAAATTATTATAAAAGAAACCGTTTTTAAATTAAAAAAAAGAAACAGTTTTTAAATTATAAAAAAAATACAGTTTTAAAACTTTACTGTAAAACAAAAATAAAAACAAAAACAAAATAATTTAAACGCTCACCGATCTTGCGAAGGGGAGGAGGAGGAGTCGGCGGCTCGTTGGTGGAGGCGCTCGGAGGTTCGCGGTCGGGTTCGAGGGTGGCTTCGGGGTGCTGCTTTGATTCGATGTCGGCGGCGTCTTTGCTGGAAGGAGGCGGTCGCGAGGGTGGTGGGTGGCTTTGAGATGGGGGGCGGCGTCGAGGGTTCGTCGGTGGGTTCTGGCGGCGGCGATTTAGGATTTTAGGTTTTTTTTTTTTTTTGTTAACTGAATGAGGAATCGGGGGGGGGGGGGCAAGCAGAAGAGAAAAGGGGGGAATTCTATATATATATATTTTTATTATTATTTAATTATTAATTTTTTTTGCCAAAGGGTTGACTTTTACTTATGACCACGAAACGAGGCCCACCGCCTGTCGTCCATAGCGTTTCACCCCCATTCCGAACACAATGGGATATGTATCGCAAGCTGATTCGATTGTTACAATCAGTTTCCGTTGAATTTACATTTAAATCACTATATTGAATTTTAAACGTACATTTCAAATTACCGGGGTCACATACTAACACTAAAAATTCCAGAAAAATATTTTCTAGCTTCGTATTGACGATACGGTCCTAACAAAACTAGTTTCGTCGAATTCTGAGGCCGTTTGAAAAATGGCCAATTTCCAGTCGATTAAAATCAACGGAAACTGGTCAAACGCGTTTTCTTTTGCCACGCTCACATATTGATTCGAAAAATTATGAAATTTGAAACCTAACAATAACTTGACACTGCGGATCCAACAAAAGTGGTTTCGTCGAAATCCGAGGTTATCTGCGAAATGTCCATTTTTAAGGGCCTGAATTCCATAGCGACTATTCAGAACTTTCAACTGGACATATCTTTTGATTCCCGCTATCAAATTTCGATTGGTCAGATTAGTTAGAAAGATATTACCAATTAGATTCCATTATTTTTGGTTTCACTAAAATCCGGATTGTTTTGCACCCGGTACAGTCCGACAAAGTTTGAATTCAATTTTTGAAACGGCCACGCCATTTCAGGCCCTGTTTATAATTATAATTAATTATATTCGTTTTCAATTGTCGATTCAAACTTAGTTTTCATCGCCATTATTTAAAATATTTATTTTAAATATTTAAAATCCATTATTTTAGCCAATTTAAAAATTTTAAATTGGTTCAGATTTTCTGGGTCGTTACAATCTCCCCCACTTAAAACTTTTCGTCCCCGAAAAGGAACAAAGTCGAAAGTGGTTTGATAAATCAACAACCCCACAATACAACAACCAATTTGTTTCTAATATTCAAAGTATAGAATAAACAATGCACATCCATGGGAAGAAAATAGCAACAAAATAGAGAATTAAATGGTAATGCAAAGTAGGGTTAATGTACCTTGCACCAGAGTCAATCAGAGATATCTACTCGGCATCTAGGATAAGCTTTCTGAATGCTCTCCTCAGTTTCCCAAGTACAATCTCGCGGATCTCCACTCCATTGCACTTTGACTAAGTGAATCTTCTTGTTTCTCAGCTCTTTGGTTTCTTTGCCGATAATCTTTAGCGGCTCTCGCCGCACAGCTAATTCTGGAGTAATTTCAATATCCTGCTGAGCTGCTTCTTCCACGATCAAGTCTGGATCATGAACGTGCTTTCGAAGTTGAGATATATGAAATACATCATGAACCCCAGGCAACCAGTCTGGCAATTTAACTTTATATGCGAGAGTTCCGATCCGTTCCAGAATAGGAAACAGACCAATGAATTTGGGTGCCAACTTTCCAGTTTTACCGAACCGGATAACTCCTCTCATCGGCGATACTTTCAAATATATATAGTCGCCAACTTCAAAGGATATATCTCTTCTTCTTCTATCGGCATAGCTCTTTTGTCGGCTTTGAGCAGCGAGTAATCGCTTCTTGATAAAATCAACTTTGTCGGCAGCTTCTCGAATCATATCAGGACCCAACACAAGTCTATTCCCAGGCTCGACCCAACAAGCAGGAGATCGGCACGGTCTACCATACAATGCTTCGAATGGCGACATTGTCAGACTCGCCTGGTAGCTGTTGTTATAAGAGAATTCAGCCAAATGCAGATGGTCTTCCCATGATCCACCGTAATCTATAACACAAGCCCGCAATAGATCTTCTAAAATGCGATTCACCCTCTCAGTCTGACCGTCTGTCTGAGGATGATAAGCGGTGCTCAAGTTTAACTTTGTTCCTAGCTCGACTTGAAATGCTTCCCAGAATTTACTAGTGAATATTGTATCTCTATCACTTACTATACTGAGCGGCACTCCATGTAGTCTAACTATTTCCCTGAAGTATATCTGCGCCAGACTCTGAGCGGTTCTATTTGATCTGACAGGTATGAAATGGGCGGTCTTCGTGAAGCGATCTACGATCACCCAAATACTGTCATTTCCCTTTCTGGTTCTGGGCAAACCATCAATGAAATCCATAGAAATATGCTCCCACTTCCAGCCAGGAACTTCTAGTGGTTGTAATAATCCAGCCAATTTCTGTTGATCACTTTTGACTAACTGGCAAGTAGGGCATCGACTAACATATATTGAAACGTCTCTTTTCATAGCCTTCCACCAGAATGTTCTTTTGAGATCGTTGTACATTTTGGCCACACCAGGATGGATACTCAACTTGGACTTGTGACATTCGTCTAACACTTCCCTTTTTAGCTCAGGAATGTCAGGAACACAAATCCTTCCTTTCAATCTCAGGGTCTCGTCGTTATCTATTCGAAAACACGAGGGTTCACCTTTCCGAATCCTTTTAATCATATCCTTAATAAAGTTATCCTCCTTCTGAAGAATAGATATTTTGTCAATTAAGGAAGTCGTGATAATAAAGTTGGCGATCATTACATTCTTTCGACTCAGCGCATCGGCCACGACATTGGCTTTCCCGGGAGTATATATAATTTCAAAGTCATATGCTGCAAGAAACTCCAGCCAACGCTGCTGCCTCAAATTTAAGTCCTTCTGAGTGAACAGATACTTTAACGATTGGTGATCTGTAAACAGTTCAAATCTCTCGCCCAGAAGATAGTGTCTCCAGATTTTCAAAGAGAATATGATAGCCAATAACTCAAGATCATGAGTTACATAGTTTTTCTCGTGCGGTTTCAGTTGACGGCTAGCATAAGCAATCACTTGGCCCCTTTGCATCAACACTGCACCAAGGCCTTCTCTAGAAGCATCAGTCCATACTTTTAAATCTTGGTTGCCATCGATGATGGTTAACACCGGAGCTGTGGTTAATCTCAACTTAAGCTCTTCGAAAGCCTCCTCACTCTCTTGAGTCCATTTGAATTTAGAATGCTTCTTTGTAAGCTTCGTTAAGTGGCCAGATATCTTCGAAAAGTCTTTAACGAACTTCTGGTAATAGCTAGCCAATCCGAGAAAGCTGCGGACTTCAGTGGGGGTACTGGGCTGTTTCCAATTCTGAATAGCTGTGATTTTGCTTGGATCCACAGCGATTCCATCTTTCGATACGACATGGCCTAGAAATTTCACTTCATCTTGCCAGAATATACATTTGGAAAACTTGGCTTTCAATACATTCCTTCTGAGGATTTCTAGAACCTGTTCCAGATGCTTTTCATGTTCGGCCTTTGATTTAGAGAAGATTAGAATATCATCAATAAAAACCAGAACAAATTTGTTCAATACTCCTCTGAATACTCTGTTCATTAGATCGACGAAATAAGATGGAGCGTTACATAATCCGAATGGCATTACTAACCACTCGTAGAATAAGTCGGGGCCTCTGAACGTTGTCATTGGAACACACTCTTCGGCAATTCGAAGTTGATGGAAGCCTGTAGCTAGGTCCATTCGTGAAAATACTTGTGCTCCATTTAATCGATCTAACAAATCATCAATCCGCGGCAATGGATATTTGTTCTTTATTGTCTGTTTGTTCAGATCACGATAATCCACACATAGACGTAGAGTACCGTCAGATTTCGGGACAAACACCACTGCTGCTCCCCAATCAGAGAAACTAGGCCTGATCAGACCTTTCCATACTAGCTGTCGTGTTTGATTGTCTAATTCCTCCTTCTCTTTCAAGGACATTCTTCGAATAGCGTGAACTACCGGCCTTGCATTGGGAATCAAAGCAATTTTGAAATCTATTTCTCTCTGCGGAGGTAAGCGAACGACTTCCTCGAACACATCCGCATAGTTTTTGACGACAGGAATGTCTTTGACGAGGTCAGGAATATCCTCTGCGACCTCAGGGATATTTTCTATTTGAGCTGGAGAAACATCGAGAGCTGACCAGAAATCTTTTCTATTTGAAGTCGGGCCTTCACATGGTATGGTTATATAATTCCCCGATTGGGCCTTTGCTTTAACCACTCTCTCGGCGCATTTAACTTCAGCTTCATATCTAGTTAACCAATCCAATCCCAGAATGAGATCGAATTCATTAAATATCATGATGATAGAGATAATAGGGAATTTATAGCAAGAAAAAGAGACAGGTACTGCACAGATCCAACTGAGATTGACGGAACCCCCAACTGGATTTTGGACAGTCATGGGCTCTTTGAGCTTTTTCAAATTCAAATCCAACTTTTTGACTGCACTCTTTGCAATAAAGCTTCGTGACGCGCCTGTGTCAAACAGTACTTTAACTGGAATGTTTTTGACATTAAGCGTGCCTTCTAAAACATCAGATCTTTCCTGAGCAGACGAAGATGTAGGCACTTCTGCCACTTCATTTACATGTACTGCTTCAGGTTTTCGGAATAGCGGACAGGCCTTTGAAAGATGACCGGATTGATGACATTGACTGCACTTCCTATACTCTAGGAAATTCATCCCGGATTTAGACCCGCCATCCTTTTGTCTGTTCGAAGATCTGCAGTTTCTCATCGAATGCCCTTGTTGATCACACTTAAGGCATACGATTGGCTTTACCTTTTCCTGATTGATCTTTGGCCTCTTCATGACTTCAGCCTTCGTGCTGACCTCAGGCTGCCTATTTGCCTCTGGGCTATCAGCTTCAAATTTTCTTTTGCTGCTAGAACTGATTTCTGCTTCGTCTCGCAACATGCCTTTCCTGTCGAGATCTTCATATTGATAAGCCATATAAATCATTTCTTAAAAAGGAAGCTTTACATGCCCCAATACTTTATTCTGGTATTTCCTTTGAAGTCCGTGAATAAATCTCATATTTTTCTTCTTCGGATTTTGAATTAGATGAGGAGAAAAGTGAGCAAGTTCGTTGAATTTCTTATGATATTCTGGGATGGTCATAACACCTTGTATTAGATAAGAAAATTCTTCACATAATCTCTTGGTTGCTTCGGGAGGAGTAAATCTTTCTAAGAAAATCACTTTGAATCTGTCCCAGGTGATATCACCTTCTGGATTATTCTCTATAACCGAATCCCACCAGAACAAAGCTTCATCTTTGAGAGCCCAGGAGGCCAGCAATCTTTTCTGGTCATCCCTCAGCTTTAATGCTTCGAAGATTTTCTCAGCCGAACGAATCCAAGCTTGTTTCTTCATAATAGATTCTTCACTAGAGAACGGTATTCCACCCATATTTCGATATTTGATTAATAGGGCCTCAATATCCGGTTCTGCATTCCTTCTGTTTCTGACACTCATTTTTCTAGTACTTCTGCAAATGTCAGATCAAGTGTCAGGTCACAGAAAAGGTATTTTAAAATATAGAAACACATACTTCAAATGTAAATGTGTCTATCAAGGTGTAATTTCATTCTGCTTTACTCATACTAGGATATTACTGATCCTATCTGTATAGAGTTGCCCGTCCTAGAACACTACTGGTTCTATTTCTGACGAGTTCGTTCAAATGTTATATTCCAGAACTAAGCTTAACCAAAGCTCTGATACCACGATGAGACGACCCGATTTCCCGTTCTCACGGAAACAAGGTTATCTTTGGAATATAACACAGAACCAGATAATAGCAGAACAGAATTAAATAAATACACCATAATGAACAACAAAATATACTGGATAAAAGTAATCATTAGAGTTACACAGTATACAGGATCTTACTTAGTACAAATACAGTTCAGCTATACATAAATGTCTACAGCGGAAATAAACAAAATATGTACAATAGGAGCTGAACAGCATAAAAGGAAATAAATGATAGAATCCATCTTCAGCTCCAGCTATCCAGAAAGAACCAGCTAAACCTGAATACAAGGCTGCTCGTGTAGAAAAAGGGGCACCCGAGTTTGAAAGTGAAACAAACTACGAGTCAGTCATGGGACTGGTATGAGAAATCTACTCAACACATATATAATATGGCTAATCACAGGACCACGCCACTTTCGTGGAACGGGTTTACTCCATTGGATTGCCAGTGCTTTAAAACAAATCTTTCTTTTAAACATCGCTATGCTTTTTATAAAAATGAAGCCGTTATAAGACTCAGTTCCCATCACACAATGCAACGCAAACCGGAGGATAGAGTTTTTACCTTATAACGACCAAGATATGCTTGATACGAATAAAACAAAGGCATTTGATATTATTGCTAGTGTCTATATGCTTTGAAAACAATTTCAAATCATAACTATCAATCATAGACGGCATGGGTACCATATATCATGTCGCCATATATATATATACAATCAAAACCGCACGATGTCGTATTTGGAAATTGGATTTCCGTCATGAACCAAGGCAAAAGATAGTCCTTACCGAATTCGAGACAATCTAGCCTACCATGTCTCAGGATCAGAGCTCGAGTGACCCTAGGAGCGACAGGGCCGGTCCACCGATGTGGATTAAAATGCCTGAGCAATACGTTTCCCCGCCCTTTGGGGCGCAAACGAGCCAACGAATGACTCCATCGGACCCGGATCGTCCGATCAAACCGAGGCGCCTCGCAACAGCAACAACCACATAGGTGAAAAGTATATATATGTCAGGGCTGGTAGGTCACTGACACCACCCTAGCTAGAAAGAAACGCATGCCCTCCCTGAGGTCCTTCCTCCCGTTTTAGGTTCAAACCGGGGTGTGAGGCTCGCGAATTCACGTTATACACAAAGCTATGCCACACAGGCGGGGCTTTGATCATCACCACAAGACTTTGCTTTTCAACAGAAGTCCTGATCACTGCATCTTAGCATGCCACACAGGCAATTCATGTCATGCGACTGATGGCTATCAATCACACAGAACAAATTCCCATGTCGGACACACAGTCCATTTACAAGTCCGTTCTGGGTCTGAACGAAACCGGAGGCACTAAATACCTCGCAAACCCTTCGATCACCATGTACGTCTGGACGATCACCACTCATTATCCATATTTCGGGATGCCTCCCAATCAGGACCTCGGTTACCATCCAAACGAGGTGAAGATCTCCGGTCTTCGACCATCGTCTTCATCTTCGACTTTCAATCGTCGATCAATTATTCGAAATGAGAATTAACTCGGCCTTTCCAAATAATTCACGTATATTTAGAATTTCAAATCGATTTATTTCAATGGTTAAATTATTCGACAACACCAATATTGTTCTTTAATGTAATCTTCACACCAAACACATTCAACCATCAAATACCACACAAATCAAGCAAATTTCAGTTTACTTCCATTCCATATCGCCTATGATATTTTATAACTATTTATTGCTATTTTTATTTATTTTAAAATAGCTAATATATTCAAAACGACGTTTCGGGCCATAACGTGGCCGTGGCGCTGTTTTTCTTCAGATTTGATTTACACATATCTGAAAATCTAACCGTTGGATCTTCACAAAATTTACATCATTAGAAAGGTCTTTTCAAAACGAATCCAACGGTTCCAGTTTCGGGAAAATCCGACGGTCGGATCTCCCGGTACAATCGTTTGAAATTTCGATTTCAAAATTCGAACTGCAGCGTCGTTATTCGATTAAATATAATTATATTTATATATATAAATAAATATAATCGTTTCTGGCGCTGTTTTTCTTCAGATTGGAATTAAACATTCCAGACAATCCAACCGTTGGATTTTTACAAAGTTGGTGCCGTTGGGAAGATATTTCCAAGGCGAACCCGACGGTTGAGGTTTCGGGAAAATCCAATGGTCGGATTTCCCGCACTAGTCGTTTGAAATCACGGTTTCAAAATACGAACTGCACGGCTTCGTTTCGTTTTAATTTTATTTATATTTATATAAATATAGTTCATTCAACAATTTCAATATCGTTTTCACTTCAAATATTTTTCTAACACCTTAAATTTTGGAAAAATTTCGCCATAACCTCCCCTGCACCGGGAGCATCGGGAAATCGCAAATAGCGTTCCCGGTCCTTATAATCTCAAAAAGAAAAAGAAGAAGCCAAGCGGCTAGCCAACAGGCTCAAAATCATCACCCAAACAAATCAGTAAATGTGTACCTATTTGTCGGGCACAAAATTTTATTCCTCTTCTCTAGCCCCTTTGCTATAACCTGTTCAATGAATATGCATATACATATATATACAGTTCTTATCATTTATCCTTTTCTATTCAACTTCATATTTGATTTCTGTTTGGTTTAAAGACACCATTTATTCTAATGTTACATACATAGGTGCAAATCATTTCATTAGCTAATTAATGAATATTTCAACTCATATATGTTTAGTTTGAACAAGTGGCTATTTTTAACACTTCACATTTCAACGATTTATGCATACAATAAAAATTTGATTTTTATTGTAAAACAATTCATTTCAAAACACTATTTTTCTATATAGTTCATATAGTCGATAAAAGGTGATTTTTATTATCAACCAATTTATTTCAAAATATGAATCCCATTCAACACATGAATTTCTAAACAACGAATGAATATCAATTCAACACATGAATGTTTTCAATAGTTTTTATATATAGATAAAAATGTGATTTTTATTATCGAACAATTTATTTCAAAATATGAATACCATTCAACACATGAATTTCTAAACAACGAATGAATATCAATTCAACACATGAATGTTTTCAATAGTTTAAGCATATGAAAATAATTCAAACACAAGAATATTATTCAAAATTTCGGCAGCATAACGGCAGGGTAGTTACACCGGCACCGTCCCTAGTACGGCTCCTCGCTCTACCTTAAAACCTCGCGGTTTTTGACAATGGGGATCATGCATCTAGTTCGCACGCAGGCGGCATGTATATATTTATTTCATTTCCACAAACTAATCCTATGTGGTTTCAACCAAATATTTCACAACCACCAATGGGTATTTTTCAACCACAATCAACCAATATCAATCACAAACAATCCCAAACAATCATTCGCTATCAACCAATTATCACAACAATTTCAATCAATAAATATCGTCCATGGTTTGTGGACGAGGGGCGTATATATATATATATATATATATATATATATATATTTAGCAATTCACTTTCATTTCACAAACATATATTTATATTTTTAAATCAGAAATCTCACCAATAGCTATCCAACTGCACGACACTTCACTTATAGAAATCTTCGCCTATTGTCACTTTCTCCAGTATTCTCTACATGTGTAAAAATCGAATTTTTACTATGTTATTCAATATATAAAGATTGCATTTTGACTTCGCTATTAAATATAAAGATTATATTTTTATTATTCTTATGATGTAACAATTATATTTTTATTGCTTTAAAAATATAAGAATCATACCTTACTTCCTCTACTTAACAAAAATTCCATCTTTTCTATTTTTAAAAATATGATCTTTATTTTTACAAGTTCAAATCTTTTTCTATCAAAAGATTAAACCTTTTTCCTTTTTTTAAAAAAAAAAATTAAACCTTTTTCCTATTTTAAAGTTCAAAATAAAATCAGTTTTATAATTCCTTTTAAAACAGTTTTTATTATTCTTTTAAAACTGCTTTTATAATTCTTTTAAAACTGTTTTTAGTTTCTATCAAAACAGTTTTTGCCTTTTAGAAAAATCAGTTTTTCTTTCTTTAAAAATACAGTTTTTATCTTTCTTAAAAATGCAGTTTTTATTTTCTTTTCAAAACAGTTTTTGTTTTCTTTTCAAAACAGTTTTTAAAACTCTTTTATAAAAATGCAGTTTTTATTTTCTTTTCAAAACAGTTTTTCTTTTAAATTTCTGTTTTTACATCCAAAAAAAAAAGACAGTTTTAAAACTTTATAAAAAAAACAGTTTTTATAACTTAAAACAAAAATTCAGTTTTATTCTCTTTAAAAACAAAACAGTTTTTAAATTATTATAAAAGAAACCGTTTTTAAATTAAAAAAAAGAAACAGTTTTTAAATTATAAAAAAATACAGTTTTAAAACTTTACTGTAAAACAAAAATAAAAACAAAAACAAAATAATTTAAACGCTCACCGATCTTGCGAAGGGGAGGAGGAGGAGTCGGCGGCTCGTTGGTGGAGGCGCTCGGAGGTTCGCGGTCGGGTTCGAGGGTGGCTTCGGGGTGCTGCTTTGATTCGATGTCGGCGGCGTCTTTGCTGGAAGGAGGCGGTCGCGAGGGTGGTGGGTGGCTTCGAGATGGGGGGCGGCGTCGAGGGTTCGTCGGTGGGTTCTGGCGGTGGCGATTTAGGATTTTAGGTTTTTTTTTTTATTTGTTAACTGAATGAGGAATCGGGGGGGGGGGGGGCCAAGCAGAAGAGAAAAGGGGAGAATTCTATATTTTTTTTATTTTTTTTATTTTATTATTTAATTATTAATTTTTTTTTTTTGCCAAAGGGTTGACTTTTACTTATGACCTCGAAACGAGGCCCACCGCCTGTCGTCCATAGCGTTTCACCCCCATTCCGAACACAATGGGATATGTATCGCAAGCTGATTCGATTGTTACAATCAGTTTCCGTTGAATTTACATTTAAATCACTATATTGAATTTTAAACGTACATTTCAAATTACCGGGGTCACATACTAACACTAAAAATTCCAGAAAAATATTTTCTAGCTTCGTATTGACGATACGGTCCTAACAAAACTAGTTTCGTCAAATTCTGAGGCCGTTTGAAAAATGGCCAATTTCCAGTCGATTAAAATCAATGGAAACTGGTCAAACGTGTTTTCTTTTGCCACGCTCACATATTGATTCGAAAAATTATGAAATTTGAAACCTAACAATAACTTGACACTGCGGATCCAACAAAAGTGGTTTCGTCGAAATCCGAGGTTATCTGTGACGGCAAGGAATTTCGCTCGGTCCGAACCAGTCGCTAAACCGACCCAGACCGTTTGAAACGCCCTATCGTTTGAGAACAGGACAAAATAGAACGCATACAGAAGAACATTTCATAGTATATTACAACAATGCATCAGATTACAAGAATATACAGAGTATAAATGAATATTACACAGAAATATCAGAGATTTAAATTACATTTAAATACATCGCAGCGGAAAATAAAACAATACACAACTAGAAGGAATATACGGATACAAAGCTTTCCGGATATCGTTCCAGCTGTAAACCAGGATCCTGTGAATATAAATCTGCAAAACCAAAACTACTAGCTGCCCGTGTCGAAAATAAGGGCACCCAGAGTTTAGGTTGAAACAATAAACTCCAGGTCAGTCATGTGACTGGTGTGAGAACTAAAACAGTTATTAATCTTTATTTTAAAGTTAGGTAAATCAAGGGACCACGCCGTATAACACGGAACGGGTTTCCTCCCAAGAATACCAGTGCATAAAACAAACAGCGCAATGCTAAATAAAGAAAAAAAATGAAGCTGTTATAAGACCCAGGTCCCATCACACAATGCAACGCAGCCGAGGATAGGGTTTTCCCTTATAACAGCCAAAGAATGCTTGATACGTTTAAAACAGATTGTTTGATACTATTATAAGTGCATAGTGTATAAAACAACTTCAAATCATAAGTATCAATCCTAGGCGGCATGAGCGCCCCATCCCACTATGTCACCATACTAGGTTCTACAATTAAAACCGCAAATGTCACGTATTTGGAAATTGGATTTCCGTCTATGAACCGAGGCAAAAGATAGTCCTCAACCGATTCGTGACTCTCTAGCCCGAGCCACAGGCAAGTACTCAGTCAAGCCTTGGAGCGACAGGGCCGGTCCACCGATGTGGATTAAAATGCCTGAACACTACGTTTCCCCACCCTATGGGGTGTAAGTCTGGTCCGTCAGCCGACCAGAATGCATCGGCCGAAACCGATATAACCGAGGCGCCTCGCAACAGCAACAACCACATAAGTCAAACTCGTCAGGGCGTGTAAAACCACTGACGCCACTTCTAACTAGAAAGAAACGCATGCCCTCCCTGAGGTCCGTCTCCCGTTTTTGATTCATACCAGGTGTGAAACTCGCGAATCAAACGTTACACGAAGCTACGCCACAAAGGCCGTGCTTCGATCATCAACCACAAGACTTTGCTTTTCAACAGAAGCCTCGATCAATTGCCACTTAGGCATGCCACACAGGCAATTCACTCCATGCGTTTGATATCCATCAATATATAACCCCTAAGCTCGTACGTCTCAGAGAAGGGCGTTAAGCAAGAGAATAAATTCTCCGCCGCCAAACAGATATATATTTAATAGAGATCAATCACACGGACTAAAATCCAATGTCAGACACACAGTCCATTTACAAGTCCGTTCTGGGTCTGAACGAAACCGGAGGCACCTAGTACCTCGCATATCCATCGATCTCCAAGTACGTCTGGACGATCACTAACTGTTTCCATCTTCTTGGGTGTACAGCCCAATCAAGATCATCAGTTATCACCCAAACGACGTGAAGACCTCCGGTCTTCGACCATCGTCTTCATCTTCGACTTATCGTCGCATCAGTTATTCAGAATGGGATAAACCCGGTCTTTCCGAATAACTCGCGTATATTTTAAATAAGTGTTACACAAACACAACATACGCCTCATTCCAATCCATTAGTCACTAACCGTAAATTAATCAAGAGAATAATTTCCCAAATATTAACCCCGAAGGCCGAAACCAACATCAGATCAATATCCAGAAAACCATTCTGCTTGGCTAACCGACAGTTAGTTTCTAAATTTCACATTCATAGGGAAAGGTTCCCATTAATTTTATCCAAGATAAATTTCTTGAATTTATTCTTTAATCTATCTTTTGAATATCAATTCAAAACTAGTCGGAATTAGCGAACCTTACCGAAGTAATCATTGGTTTTAATTTCCCAATCCCAACCTATTCATCCCATGAAGTAAAACTGGTAATACTTCATATCTAACACCACGGTGTTATCGGTAAATTCAATTACCATTTCACGTTCAAATCTAATTAAAGATTTAACTAACGCCTGGAGCAAAACTGGTGATACTCCACTTTCGATCACTTCAATCTAATTAAAGATTCATTAAAACTCCACTTAGTTTTAATCGCTAACTGGGTTAAAGAATCAGTGTCATTTAAAAACACGGTTCACGATAAACCCAAAATCACATTCGATTAATTATCGGGTTAAAGAACGAGTGTTATTTAAAACACTGTTCACGATAAACCCAAGAATCAATATCAATTCAATTTCCAATTAAATATTATTTAATTGGTACACTTCATTAAATCTAAATAAAAAGATTTAACCTTTTCTCAACTGGGTTCAAGAACAGTGTTAGTGAAGACACCACTCACGACAAACCCAAATCACATTCGATATTCAATACAAGGCTCTGAATAGAAAATATATCGGCTTATATTCAATATCGAATTCTACGACTAACAAATGTCGTATTGGAAATAACGATATAAATATATATCTTTCAAATTTCCATAACAACACCTGTATAATCTCGAATTCCAACATCGAAATATTCCGAAGACAATTTCGATTCAAATCCACTCCAATGCAATCATTGGATATTCTGGTTATTTTTAAAACCCTTTTTAAATTCAATTTATTTATTTAAAAATAAATAGAATTATCATTCTAGTTCAAAACCAGTTCATTTCGATAAAAATCTATTTTTATCCTTTCAAATATGGAGTTTTTCGTCCCAATTCTTTCTAAATCATTTCTTACGATTTTACACAAATTATTACTATTTTTAATAATTTTATCAAGGCCTGTACAGTCGATTTCCATCAACGGTCATCGAACTGCACTTACAGCGACCTTTTTCGAATTTGATTTGGACGTATCTCCAAATCCAACCGTTAGATTTCAAATTTCTAACATTCATTAGAAAGCTCTTTTCGATACGAACCCAACGGTTCCGGTTTTAGGAGAATCCGACGGTCGGATCTCCCGTAATGTCCGTTTGAAATAAATGGTCGAAATTCGCGAACTGCCGCGGCGCGGCGCGTTCTATTCAGGCCATTATATTATATATATATAATATATATAATATATATTTCGTCGATTTCTATTTAAAACGAATTATATAAATAGTTTTGAATTCGTTTCAAAAGCAATTTCAACTTCCTTTTCAATTCAAATCAAAATTGAATTCTTCTTTATAAATTCGTTTCAAAATTCATTTCTATTCAATTCAAATTTCAATTCAATTTGAATTCATTTCAATTCGCTTTCAATTCAATTTGAATTCGTTTTCAATTCAATTCATTTCGAAATCCTTTTCAATTCAATTCATTTCGAAATCGTTTTCAATTCAATTCATTTCGAAATCGTTTTCAATTCAATTCATTTCGAAATCGTTTTCAATTCAATTCATTTCGAAATCGTTTTCAATTCAATTCATTTCGAAATCGTTTTCAATTCAATTCATTTCGAAATCGTTTTCAATTCAATTCATTTCGAAATCGTTTTCAATTCAATTCATTTCGAAATCGTTTTCAATTCAATTCATTTCGAAATCGTTTTCAATTCAATTCATTTCGAAATCGTTTTCAATTCAATTCATTTCGAAATCGTTTTCAATTCAATTCGAGATTACTTTTCAATATTCATTTTAAAATGAATAAAATCGATATAAATATCGTTTACGTCAAAATGGCGTCAATCTAATAAACACGGCTTCATAAATTTCTATTTTCAAATATTCTATTTCAAATATTTCCTGTTATCAAAATATTTGTTATTATCAAAATATTCTTTATTTTCACGATTGGAATGAGGCCCAATCAATTAGCATATAAAATTAATTATATGGATTTTCATACAACACATGTATATAATAACATTGAAAATAATCAACCATCAACCAAAGTGCACTACACTGTATAAGCATCAAATATAGATATTCAACGCTCATAACAGCCTGTCAATCAATCGATCGACATATTTAATCAATCAGGATGAGTGAAATTCATATTTCATCCCAACACCCGTGTGGGGTTTCAAACAATCAAACACAGATTTTAGTTGTGCAGTTGGGCGATGTGCAAAATTTATCGTCCCAATCAATGTCATTCAAATAAGTGTACATAAACAAACCATCTGGTTTGTAAATGAATATTTATTTATTCACTTCACTATTTTCATATTCACGTTAAAAATTATATTTTTAACGATAAAACATTTTATTTCAACCTATGAATTTCTATTCAATTCATTTATTCAATAAAATGATATTTTTATTTTTCTAACATATTTTAGAAAATTTCGGCGGCATAACGGCACGATACTAGAAACGGGACGAGGCCTAGCCTTATCCCCGGTCTAGTGAAGGCCCACGCCATTCACACATCAATCAAATCAATTCGTTATGCAAACCACAAAATTTGGAGTAAGGGTCTAACCTAGCCTTACTCCTTCGCCTTATAACGGCGCACGTCTAATCCTAACCAATTTATCGATTCGATTTTTCACACCACAAACCACATTCAAACCAATATCGCAATCAATCACCAAACAGTCAAACAAACAAGTCCATGGTCTGTGGACGATTGTGTCGGGTGCTACTAAGCACCGTCTGCATCCTAGTATATATATAACTAGAAAAATTAAATTGAAAGGTGAGAAATTCTCACTTATTGCTATCCTAGCTCCACGGCACTTCATTGATAGAAATCTTCATCGCTATCGCATCATCGCCATCTTCGTTGCCCGTAGTCACTATATATATAAAAATCGAATTTTTACTTCGCTATTCAATATATAAAAATCAAATTTTTATTTCAAAGTTCAATATATAAAAATCGAATTTTTAATCGAAGTTCAACATACAAAAATTCTATTTTTAATCGAAGTTCAACATACAAAAATTCTATTTTTAATCGAAGTTCAACATACAAAAATTCTATTTTTAATCGAAGTTCAACATACAAAAATTCTATTTTTAATCGAAGTTCAACATACAAAAATTCTATTTTTAATCGAAGTTCAGTGTATAAAAAATCTATTTTTCTATTTCGACTTCCTAATCTCCTTTTAGTTTATAAATCATTTTTTTTTTAAAATCATCTTAAAAATCAGTTTTTATACCTTTATAAAATTCAGTTTTTACTTAACTTAAAAAAAACAGTTTTTACTTAACTTAAAAAAAACAGTTTTTACTTAACTTAAAAAAAACAGTTTTTACTTAACTTAAAAAAAAACAGTTTTTAAAGCTTTAACCAATCAGTTTTTTTTTTTTTTAAAATCCTTTTAAAACAGTTTTAAAATTCCTAAAACAAAAATCAGTTTCTTTTCTTTTTTTAAAAAAAACAGTTTTCAAATTATTTAAAAATACAGTTTTTTTTAAAACCCTGTATATAAAAATAAAATAAATAAAATAAATAAATAAATAATAAAAACTTACATTTCACGTCAGCAGGGGTGGAGGGCGTCCGCAGTTCGTCAGGGAGGTGGCTGGAGGTGGGCTTCGGTCCTCGTCAGGTGGTTCGACGAATGGGAGGGGGCGGCGGCGGATCTAAATCGAATTTGGGGGGAATTGGGGTTGCGCTGGTCTTCAAACTGCGAGAGATGGGGGAGGAGAGCATCGCGAGGGGGAGGGGAACTTCGTCGGGGTCGGCGATGACTGGCGCGGTAGGCGGCGGCGTACGATGGAGGAGGTCGGGTTTTGGAAAGGGGAAGCGGTTTTCTGGGCATCGGGTTTTCTTTGTTTGAAGTCAACGAATGAGAAAAAAAAGGGGGTTAAGGAGATAATATATAATATTTATATATATTTATTTTAATTTAACTTCAGAAAAGTAACTTTTTATTTCGAACTTGAAACCGAACCCACCGCCTGTCGTCCATAGCGTTTTACCCCCATTCCGAACACAATAGGATATGTATCGTAGGCCGATTCGATAGTTACGATCAGTTTCCATTGAATTTACATTTAAATCTATATATTGAATTTTAAACGTACATTTCAAATTACCGGGGTCACATACGAACTAGAAAAATTCCAGAAAAATATTTTCTAGCTTCGTATTGACGATACGGTCCTAACAAAACTAGTTTCGTTGAATTCTGAGACCGTTGGAAAAATGGCCAATTTCCAGTCGATTAAAATCAACTGAAACTGGTCAAACACGTTTTCCTTTGCCACGCTCACATATTGGTTCGAAAAATTATGAAATTTGGAATCTAGCAATAATTCGACATCACGGACCTAACAAAACTGGTTTCGTCGAAATCCGAGGTCGTTTGCAAAATGTCTATTTTTAAGGGCCTTATATATATAAAAATATATATAAATTCCACAGCGACTATTTCTAATTTTAAACTGGACATATCTTATCATTTCTAAGATGAAATCTCCGTTTGTTAATTTCGTTACAAAGATATAGTTATACAGATTCAAATATTTCTTGTTTCGTTCAATTCTGACTTATAACGAATTCTGTATATTCATTTGAAATTAGAAATCGAATTTTCGAACTACCGCGCCATTTTCAATTCCTTTTATAATTATATATAATTATTTATATTCTAACGACGACGCGTATAATATATACGTTCGAATTCTATTCAAAATAAATTTCTCGTCGATTATATTTAAAATAATTTATTTTAAATATTCAAAATTCGCTATAATCGCCAAAATAAAAATTTTAAACTGGCCCAGATTTTACGGGTTGTTACAATCTCCCCCACTTAAAACTTTTCATCCCCGAAAAGGAACAAAGTCGAAAGTGGTTTGATTAATAAGCCCTACGTTCGATCTGGCTTCCATTCTCCAACTCTTTAGTTTCTGAGAATTTTCAAAATTTCAAAAATTTGGCTAACACCCTAAATTTTTGAAAAATTTCGCCATAACCTCCCCTGCACCGGGAGCATCGGGGAATTTCAAATAGCTTCCCCGGTCCTTCAGATCTCAAAAAGAAAAAGAAAAAGCCAAGCGGCTAGCCAATAGGCTCACAAAATCATCATCACCCAAACAAAACAGGAAATTATGTAGTAAACATGTACCTATTTGTCGGGCAAACAAATTTTATTCTCTGCTCTAGCCTCCTTGCTATGACCTGTTCAATGATATACATGTATATGCAAGCAAATGCGACCAATTTTCAATACAGTTCAATATTTGATTCAATTAGGCTAAATGGCTAAAAATTAGCAAACAAATAACGAAACAACACAAACATCAATCGATTAGTGAATTAGAGTTTCAAATTCATAATTTTGATACATATACAAAAAATCATGTTTTTGATGCCAATTCACAACAATGTGTTCTAACTATATATAAGTTTTGGTTCTCACACCAGCCTAATGGAAATATATAGATATCACACTTTCGTCACTCGAAAATAAATGCTGGTGATGGTATACTTCATCATCAGGACCGTGTCCGGACGACTAGAGTGTGAAACTACATCTATCCAGTATATTAAAACTTTGAATATACGTTTGCAAGGCGTATATGCAAATTCTTTATATACTGAATTGTCCATGTTCAAATAAATAAATAATCAAATACGTAGAAGTGATTTAAATTTTCAAAACAAAAATTTGTTTTCATTTGAAAAATATACTCTTCACACTCGTTCTAGGATACTACTGATCCTATCTCTAACGAGTCATTCCCATTGGATTTTACTAATCCACTTTCTGATGAATTCTTTCGTAAGGTTCTAATGTGTCTTGTTCTCTGAGCTTTGTAAACCAAAGCTCTGATACCAACTGTGACGGCAAGGAATTTCGCTCGGTCCGAACCAGTCGCTAAACCGACCCAGACCGTTTGAAACGCCCTATCGTTTGAGAACAGGACAAAATAGAACGCATACAGAAGAACATTTCATAGTATATTACAACAATGCATCAGATTACAAGAATATACAGAGTATAAATGAATATTACACAGAAATATCAGAGATTTAAATTACATTTAAATACATCGCAGCGGAAAATAAAACAATACACAACTAGAAGGAATATACGGATACAAAGCTTTCCGGATATCGTTCCAGCTGTAAACCAGGATCCTGTGAATATAAATCTGCAAAACCAAAACTACTAGCTGCCCGTGTCGAAAATAAGGGCACCCAGAGTTTAGGTTGAAACAATAAACTCCAGGTCAGTCATGTGACTGGTGTGAGAACTAAAACAGTTATTAATCTTTATTTTAAAGTTAGGTAAATCAAGGGACCACGCCGTATAACACGGAACGGGTTTCCTCCCAAGAATACCAGTGCATAAAACAAACAGCGCAATGCTAAATAAAGAAAAAAAATGAAGCTGTTATAAGACCCAGGTCCCATCACACAATGCAACGCAGCCGAGGATAGGGTTTTCCCTTATAACAGCCAAAGAATGCTTGATACGTTTAAAACAGATTGTTTGATACTATTATAAGTGCATAGTGTATAAAACAACTTCAAATCATAAGTATCAATCCTAGGCGGCATGAGCGCCCCATCCCACTATGTCACCATACTAGGTTCTACAATTAAAACCGCAAATGTCACGTATTTGGAAATTGGATTTCCGTCTATGAACCGAGGCAAAAGATAGTCCTCAACCGATTCGTGACTCTCTAGCCCGAGCCACAGGCAAGTACTCAGTCAAGCCTTGGAGCGACAGGGCCGGTCCACCGATGTGGATTAAAATGCCTGAACACTACGTTTCCCCACCCTATGGGGTGTAAGTCTGGTCCGTCAGCCGACCAGAATGCATCGGCCGAAACCGATATAACCGAGGCGCCTCGCAACAGCAACAACCACATAAGTCAAACTCGTCAGGGCGTGTAAAACCACTGACGCCACTTCTAACTAGAAAGAAACGCATGCCCTCCCTGAGGTCCGTCTCCCGTTTTTGATTCATACCGGGTGTGAAACTCGCGAATCAAACGTTACACGAAGCTACGCCACAAAGGCCGTGCTTCGATCATCAACCACAAGACTTTGCTTTTCAACAGAAGCCTCGATCAATTGCCACTTAGGCATGCCACACAGGCAATTCACTCCATGCGTTTGATATCCATCAATATATAACCCCTAAGCTCGTACGTCTCAGAGAAGGGCGTTAAGCAAGAGAATAAATTCTCCGCCGCCAAACAGATATATATTTAATAGAGATCAATCACACGGACTAAAATCCAATGTCAGACACACAGTCCATTTACAAGTCCGTTCTGGGTCTGAACGAAACCGGAGGCACCTAGTACCTCGCATATCCATCGATCTCCAAGTACGTCTGGACGATCACTAACTGTTTCCATCTTCTTGGGTGTACAGCCCAATCAAGATCATCAGTTATCACCCAAACGACGTGAAGACCTCCGGTCTTCGACCATCGTCTTCATCTTCGACTTATCGTCGCATCAGTTATTCAGAATGGGATAAACCCGGTCTTTCCGAATAACTCGCGTATATTTTAAATAAGTGTTACACAAACACAACATACGCCTCATTCCAATCCATTAGTCACTAACCGTAAATTAATCAAGAGAATAATTTCCCAAATATTAACCCCGAAGGCCGAAACCAACATCAGATCAATATCCAGAAAACCATTCTGCTTGGCTAACCGACAGTTAGTTTCTAAATTTCACATTCATAGGGAAAGGTTCCCATTAATTTTATCCAAGATAAATTTCTTGAATTTATTCTTTAATCTATCTTTTGAATATCAATTCAAAACTAGTCGGAATTAGCGAACCTTACCGAAGTAATCATTGGTTTTAATTTCCCAATCCCAACCTATTCATCCCATGAAGTAAAACTGGTAATACTTCATATCTAACACCACGGTGTTATCGGTAAATTCAATTACCATTTCACGTTCAAATCTAATTAAAGATTTAACTAACGCCTGGAGCAAAACTGGTGATACTCCACTTTCGATCACTTCAATCTAATTAAAGATTCATTAAAACTCCACTTAGTTTTAATCGCTAACTGGGTTAAAGAATCAGTGTCATTTAAAAACACGGTTCACGATAAACCCAAAATCACATTCGATTAATTATCGGGTTAAAGAACGAGTGTTATTTAAAACACTGTTCACGATAAACCCAAGAATCAATATCAATTCAATTTCCAATTAAATATTATTTAATTGGTACACTTCATTAAATCTAAATAAAAAGATTTAACCTTTTCTCAACTGGGTTCAAGAACAGTGTTAGTGAAGACACCACTCACGACAAACCCAAATCACATTCGATATTCAATACAAGGCTCTGAATAGAAAATATATCGGCTTATATTCAATATCGAATTCTACGACTAACAAATGTCGTATTGGAAATAACGATATAAATATATATCTTTCAAATTTCCATAACAACACCTGTATAATCTCGAATTCCAACATCGAAATATTCCGAAGACAATTTCGATTCAAATCCACTCCAATGCAATCATTGGATATTCTGGTTATTTTTAAAACCCTTTTTAAATTCAATTTATTTATTTAAAAATAAATAGAATTATCATTCTAGTTCAAAACCAGTTCATTTCGATAAAAATCTATTTTTATCCTTTCAAATATGGAGTTTTTCGTCCCAATTCTTTCTAAATCATTTCTTACGATTTTACACAAATTATTACTATTTTTAATAATTTTATCAAGGCCTGTACAGTCGATTTCCATCAACGGTCATCGAACTGCACTTACAGCGACCTTTTTCGAATTTGATTTGGACGTATCTCCAAATCCAACCGTTAGATTTCAAATTTCTAACATTCATTAGAAAGCTCTTTTCGATACGAACCCAACGGTTCCGGTTTTAGGAGAATCCGACGGTCGGATCTCCCGTAATGTCCGTTTGAAATAAATGGTCGAAATTCGCGAACTGCCGCGGCGCGGCGCGTTCTATTCAGGCCATTATATTATATATATATAATATATATAATATATATTTCGTCGATTTCTATTTAAAACGAATTATATAAATAGTTTTGAATTCGTTTCAAAAGCAATTTCAACTTCCTTTTCAATTCAAATCAAAATTGAATTCTTCTTTATAAATTCGTTTCAAAATTCATTTCTATTCAATTCAAATTTCAATTCAATTTGAATTCATTTCAATTCGCTTTCAATTCAATTTGAATTCGTTTTCAATTCAATTCATTTCGAAATCCTTTTCAATTCAATTCATTTCGAAATCGTTTTCAATTCAATTCATTTCGAAATCGTTTTCAATTCAATTCATTTCGAAATCGTTTTCAATTCAATTCATTTCGAAATCGTTTTCAATTCAATTCATTTCGAAATCGTTTTCAATTCAATTCATTTCGAAATCGTTTTCAATTCAATTCATTTCGAAATCGTTTTCAATTCAATTCATTTCGAAATCGTTTTCAATTCAATTCATTTCGAAATCGTTTTCAATTCAATTCATTTCGAAATCGTTTTCAATTCAATTCATTTCGAAATCGTTTTCAATTCAATTCGAGATTACTTTTCAATATTCATTTTAAAATGAATAAAATCGATATAAATATCGTTTACGTCAAAATGGCGTCAATCTAATAAACACGGCTTCATAAATTTCTATTTTCAAATATTCTATTTCAAATATTTCCTGTTATCAAAATATTTGTTATTATCAAAATATTCTTTATTTTCACGATTGGAATGAGGCCCAATCAATTAGCATATAAAATTAATTATATGGATTTTCATACAACACATGTATATAATAACATTGAAAATAATCAACCATCAACCAAAGTGCACTACACTGTATAAGCATCAAATATAGATATTCAACGCTCATAACAGCCTGTCAATCAATCGATCGACATATTTAATCAATCAGGATGAGTGAAATTCATATTTCATCCCAACACCCGTGTGGGGTTTCAAACAATCAAACACAGATTTTAGTTGTGCAGTTGGGCGATGTGCAAAATTTATCGTCCCAATCAATGTCATTCAAATAAGTGTACATAAACAAACCATCTGGTTTGTAAATGAATATTTATTTATTCACTTCACTATTTTCATATTCACGTTAAAAATTATATTTTTAACGATAAAACATTTTATTTCAACCTATGAATTTCTATTCAATTCATTTATTCAATAAAATGATATTTTTATTTTTCTAACATATTTTAGAAAATTTCGGCGGCATAACGGCACGATACTAGAAACGGGACGAGGCCTAGCCTTATCCCCGGTCTAGTGAAGGCCCACGCCATTCACACATCAATCAAATCAATTCGTTATGCAAACCACAAAATTTGGAGTAAGGGTCTAACCTAGCCTTACTCCTTCGCCTTATAACGGCGCACGTCTAATCCTAACCAATTTATCGATTCGATTTTTCACACCACAAACCACATTCAAACCAATATCGCAATCAATCACCAAACAGTCAAACAAACAAGTCCATGGTCTGTGGACGATTGTGTCGGGTGCTACTAAGCACCGTCTGCATCCTAGTATATATATAACTAGAAAAATTAAATTGAAAGGTGAGAAATTCTCACTTATTGCTATCCTAGCTCCACGGCACTTCATTGATAGAAATCTTCATCGCTATCGCATCATCGCCATCTTCGTTGCCCGTAGTCACTATATATATAAAAATCGAATTTTTACTTCGCTATTCAATATATAAAAATCAAATTTTTATTTCAAAGTTCAATATATAAAAATCGAATTTTTAATCGAAGTTCAACATACAAAAATTCTATTTTTAATCGAAGTTCAACATACAAAAATTCTATTTTTAATCGAAGTTCAACATACAAAAATTCTATTTTTAATCGAAGTTCAACATACAAAAATTCTATTTTTAATCGAAGTTCAACATACAAAAATTCTATTTTTAATCGAAGTTCAACATACAAAAATTCTATTTTTAATCGAAGTTCAACATACAAAAATTCTATTTTTAATCGAAGTTCAGTGTATAAAAAATCTATTTTTCTATTTCGACTTCCTAATCTCCTTTTAGTTTATAAATCATTTTTTTTTTTAAAATCATCTTAAAAATCAGTTTTTATACCTTTATAAAATTCAGTTTTTACTTAACTTAAAAAAAACAGTTTTTACTTAACTTAAAAAAAAACAGTTTTTACTTAACTTAAAAAAAACAGTTTTTACTTAACTTAAAAAAAAACAGTTTTTAAAGCTTTAACCAATCAGTTTTCTTTTTTTTAAAATCCTTTTAAAACAGTTTTAAAATTCCTAAAACAAAAATCAGTTTCTTTTCTTTTTTTAAAAAAAACAGTTTTCAAATTATTTAAAAATACAGTTTTTTTTAAAACCCTGTATATAAAAATAAAATAAATAAAATAAATAAATAAATAATAAAAACTTACATTTCACGTCAGCAGGGGTGGAGGGCGTCCGCAGTTCGTCAGGGAGGTGGCTGGAGGTGGGCTTCGGTCCTCGTCAGGTGGTTCGACGAATGGGAGGGGGCGGCGGCGGATCTAAATCGAATTTGGGGGGAATTGGGGTTGCGCTGGTCTTCAAACTGCGAGAGATGGGGGAGGAGAGCATCGCGAGGGGGAGGGGAACTTCGTCGGGGTCGGCGATGACTGGCGCGGTAGGCGGCGGCGTACGATGGAGGAGGTCGGGTTTTGGAAAGGGGAAGCGGTTTTCTGGGCATCGGGTTTTCTTTGTTTGAAGTCAACGAATGAGAAAAAAAAGGGGGTTAAGGAGATAATATATAATATTTATATATATTTATTTTAATTTAACTTCAGAAAAGTAACTTTTTATTTCGAACTTGAAACCGAACCCACCGCCTGTCGTCCATAGCGTTTTACCCCCATTCCGAACACAATAGGATATGTATCGTAGGCCGATTCGATAGTTACGATCAGTTTCCATTGAATTTACATTTAAATCTATATATTGAATTTTAAACGTACATTTCAAATTACCGGGGTCACATACGAACTAGAAAAATTCCAGAAAAATATTTTCTAGCTTCGTATTGACGATACGGTCCTAACAAAACTAGTTTCGTTGAATTCTGAGACCGTTGGAAAAATGGCCAATTTCCAGTCGATTAAAATCAACTGAAACTGGTCAAACACGTTTTCCTTTGCCACGCTCACATATTGGTTCGAAAAATTATGAAATTTGGAATCTAGCAATAATTCGACATCACGGACCTAACAAAACTGGTTTCGTCGAAATCCGAGGTCGTTTGCAAAATGTCTATTTTTAAGGGCCTTATATATATAAAAATATATATAAATTCCACAGCGACTATTTCTAATTTTAAACTGGACATATCTTATCATTTCTAAGATGAAATCTCCGTTTGTTAATTTCGTTACAAAGATATAGTTATACAGATTCAAATATTTCTTGTTTCGTTCAATTCTGACTTATAACGAATTCTGTATATTCATTTGAAATTAGAAATCGAATTTTCGAACTACCGCGCCATTTTCAATTCCTTTTATAATTATATATAATTATTTATATTCTAACGACGACGCGTATAATATATACGTTCGAATTCTATTCAAAATAAATTTCTCGTCGATTATATTTAAAATAATTTATTTTAAATATTCAAAATTCGCTATAATCGCCAAAATAAAAATTTTAAACTGGCCCAGATTTTACGGGTTGTTACATTATCTGCGAAATGTCCATTTTTAAGGGCCTGAATTCCATAGCGACTATTCAGAACTTTCAACTGGACATATCTTTTGATTCCCGCTATCAAATTTCGATTGGTCAGATTCGTTAGAAAGATATTACCAATTAGATTCCATTATTTTTGGTTTCACTAAAATCCGGATTGTTTTGCACCCGGTACAGTCCGACAAAGTTTGAATTCAATTTTTGAAACGGCCACGCCATTTCAGGCCCTGTTTATAATTATAATTAATTATATTCGTTTTCAATTGTCGATTCAAACTTAGTTTTCATCGCCATTATTTAAAATATTTATTTTAAATATTTAAAATCCATTATTTTAGCCAATTTAAAAATTTTAAATTGGTTCAGATTTTCTGGGTCGTTACAGTTATATATTGCATGGTCTTGAAAACTACCTTCTTGTATTAGGCTATTTTGAACTTGTAAAGTTTCATGTGTAAGCCACTTTTCTATGACTTTTGCTTCACTGTTTTTGTTCATCATGTTTCCAGTCTAGTTTGGTGTGCACTTGATCTTGTACATTAACATATTCACTTGTATTTTGTTGTTTCTGTGATTGGGTCACTTGCACCTGAATATTCATGCTATCTGGTTTCATGAGCTTGCTTCCATCTGAACTTATTTAGGCTGTTGTAATTCATTGCTACTGCATACTCTTGAATATGTGCACTTGATCTTGACTTGACATGTTGATGTCGTTGTGCATTTGTCTGTCCTGAAAGTTTGTGCATGTATCATGCAAGCTTCCCCTATGTATCCATATGTGTTGCCCCTATGTATGAATGCTGACATGTACTCCTTGTTTTCTTGGTTGCACACTCCAGTTTTTTGTAATTATAGTCCTGAACATTTTGGGAACTCGTTTATGTTGTCTGCACTCCCGTGTATACATTTTTTTTAAAACGGGTAACATATATTAATCAGAAACAGTACATGATTTCGGTTAGCATACTAACCGGATTACAAAACAACCAAATTATAGACTGTAATACAATTGAAAAAACAACCAAGAACGCTCCAACTCGCTGAGAAACTCCACACACTCACCAGAATCCATTACCTTAACATTTCGACCAAAGGATGACTTAAGATGGGAGTGAAGTCGAATTCATTATAGAGAACAATCTAGGTCTCAACTTCCTCTCCAAATACAACATAGTCCAGATCAAAACAAATCCATCTCAACACTACAGTAAAATCACAGAGCAATATGCTACCACCATCAGCACAAATTTGGTGAACCAAGACACACCACAAACACAGAAAGAAAAGATCATCAAGTTCACCAGAGGATCGGTTGGAGGAGGGTGAAACCGAAGACCAGTAACCGCCGGAAATGCCAGAACCCAGACTCCTAGAGGCTTGATCCTCAATTCGTACAAGAAGGCCTTCGATTTCCAATCTGTCATGGAAGTTCAGATATGCCAACGGTGACTAGGAGAGATCGCAAATGGCGGTCTGATTTTGAACCGCAAGCAATATGAAGAGACTCGGAGGATTTAGAAGGAAGGATAGAAGCCGATCTACCCAGAAATGGGAAAGCTAGGTTGAGATTTGTCGGAAGAAAGAAGATGGAGAGGGGAATTGCAGAAAGAAGATTACGAAGAGGGAGCGACGGCGGAAATCGCTGGAGGCCTAATCTCCATTAATGAAGAAGAAGTCGGCTTTTCTATGCGTACATGTATATATATACACACATATGTGTGTATATACACACACATATGTGTGTATATACATATGTATTTGTATTTAAATGTTGGTTCACATGTGCTTCCTGTGATGTATGATTATGTGCCAAGCTGAAGTGTATTTGACCAAATTTCCCCTGTACACCTGGAAAATTGCTTTTATGCAAATATATATATAATATATATTATTTCTACACCAGCAAACCAATTATGGTTGTGTTGAGGCTGGTCATGACCAACATAACACATATGTGAGTTGAGGCAGGTCTGGATTAGCAGACCGTTGTAACTGAGTTATGGTTGGTTTGCAGGCACAGGAACATCGATCTACCTTGTGATATTTATAGTGAAGCACTTTAAATATCACAAGTAGTATAGACTCAAATATACACACACACACACACACATATTAGTCCAAGTCTAAAAATATGATGATAAACGTACCTAAGGCAAATAAAAATTTAAAGTAAATTTATATTTGCTCAAATTTGAATCTGTTTTTTTAGTTTACTCTGTGAGTGTTCCCGTGATAGGTATGCAGTAGTATTATCATTCAATAATAAATACTTGTGTGAATATTTAAATTTTATGATGTAGTATTATCATTCAATAATAATATTTATTCTTGTATGAGATAAATATAGAATAGTACAAGTTCAAACACATTTGTAAAAGAATATATGTTTGTTATCATCAAACAAAAAATCATATATTCAACAATCTCGGCTTTTTGACGATGACAAACATACACTTAAGATTTTGAATATAACAAATGTGTTTGATTGTGAAATATGAGAACTCTCCTTATATACGTGCTCCCCCTACAACTGAAAACACACTTAACAAATTTGTATGAAATTTGAGAAATATAGAGATCTATTTAACACATAGCAAATATGGGGGAAAAACTATAGATGTCCACATATTTATCAAAATCTTAGCACTTCTACCCCTTTTGTTATCAACAAAAGATTGAAAGAATTGGAAAATAGCAAAAGATTTGGACTATATTTATAAATTCAAACCAAGTGACAAAATCAAAATATCGCAAATCCTAAAACAATCGAACAAAAAAAAATATAACTGATCATAAGATAAAGACACATTTCACAAACAAGAGGGTGTATCAAATGGTTAATTATTACATAACAAGGAGGATTTCATATATATGCAATTTATTCCTTTTTTTAAGAGCATACTAATTATGCATAATCTATAAAGACGTTTAAAGGGGATCAATTGCAACTTAAATTATAAGTAATCTTTAACCATGCATGACCATGTCGAGGTTTTTTAAATGATGTTAGAGAAACACTTATTATATACAAAATCCCCTTAGTATATAAAACCATAATCGATGATAGAAATATGGTAGAGATAGAAATGGTTGTGAAATAAATTTCTAAATTAATCATATTATGAACTATAATCAATCACACCAGGATTTTTGAGAATTTTCAACTATGTCATATTCTGAAAAATAATACAGTCACAATTATGTCACAAAATTTTCAAGAAAACCGTACTTTCCTAAATGGTTTCCAAAAAATGGTTTGACTTGTCAGAAAATGAATTAGAGAACAAAACATCCAAGAAAATTTTAAACAAAATGCAGAGAGGTTAACCAATCTCTATAATTCCCAAATCCAGGCGTAGTCTGGCAAAACTATCTTCTAGAAGGGGTTTTGTAAAAATATCAGCAAGTTGAAATTCAGTTGGAATAAATTCAATGCAAATATCCTCACTAGCAATATGATCTCTAATGAAATAGTGTCTCACATCAATGTGTTTTGTGCATGAATGATGGACGGGATTATTTAATAAATCTACTGCAATGATATATTCTTTGCATTTGAAATGGAGGCCAATGGTGTAATAATGGCGTCCTCTTGGCGATCTCTTTTTGAAAATTCAAAACACGTATTTTCTTCTTTGAAATCGTCTTTCTCCTGACAAATCTCTTCTTTACACGTTGACCAAGCTGAAAATGCTAAAAACGTTTCTGTTAATCCATCTTTTAAGGATATTTTGCTCAGGCCAGCTGTAAAGCGAAACCCAGATCCGAATATTTTAAAATATAAAAAGCCTTTGTCAAAACCGTCTCCTCGCATCCTTCACAACTATAATGAAAATCTCAATAACATCAAATCAAAAAATGGCTGCTTCAGATGTGGATCGACAGATCACTGGGCGCGATCATATCGAAATCCAGTTATTTGTTTTAAATGTCATAAAACAGGGCATAAGGGTTTCAATTGCAAATCCCATCGTTCTCCACCCTCAAAAATGGCAGAAAGATCCCGCAAACAAATCTCTGCTAATCGCTACCAAAATTCATTCGAATGGGTTAGATCGATGGTAATCATCTCCATTGTGAGTGGATCCTTTTCTATACGTCAGATCGAGGAGATTTTGAAGGCCAGGTATGGACGTCGTGCCCCAACCTGGGACTGGAACATTAAGAGAATGGGAGATGTTTTCGTTGTTCGATTCCCATCGCATTTGCTGACAGTTAACTTCCAATATACTTTCAATTTGACCATGGGAAAAATTAATTTGAGGAGGTGGAGCCCGAGATTTGGCAGTGTCTCGAGGGAGAAGGAAACTTTTAGGATCCTCATGAAAAATGCCCCGCTGGTATGTCGTAAACTTGATGTTCTCCAAGCAGCTCTGGATGATTATGGTGAAGTGGAGAGGGTCCAATATGGTGCAATTCACGACACGGATTATACTTATTTAAGAGCCAAATTGACGAAGGAAGTTGGCACGCCGTTGCCAGATTCAGTGGCAATTCCAATTGAGGGGTTTTCTTATGTAGTGCAGATTCAAAGATGCGAGGAGGACTCACCACCCAAAATTAATGTTCCTCTTTTCAAGCAAAGGGTATTTGCAACTGATAGCGATGGGAAGCTTAAAGTTATGTGTAGTAAAGATGGGGGAGCTAAAATGCATGTTGATGAGGTTAGTGACTCGGTGGGTGATTCATCGGCTAATGCAGAAGGAGGTACTGTTGATGCAATGGGAAATAATGGCAATTATGTGGTTCGCTTTGATGATGGGGTGGAAGTGGAGGTTGATGTAGACGGCAACATAGTGGGTGTGGGTGCAAATTCTAGAGAGATCATTCCTATCAATGAGAATGATGGTGTTGGCTTGCAAGATTTTGAGGAGGGAGACAATGTGCATGGTGCCAGGGAGGCGATGAATGAACAGGTCATGGATAATGAATCACAAGATCTAACCTTGGCTGGAGGTTTGGCTATGGCTCCAACCAGCTCTGGGGAATGCTCGGAAATAAGGGACAAAGGCAAGCGTGCAATGGACCAAGGAGTGGTTATGCTGCGACGCAGTGCAAGGGGGATGGACCACCCTATGGCAGGTAGCATTTTTGTTCCTGCTATTCTTAATACTCTGTCTAGTGATCAACTTCATGACATTGCAAGTAAATCTGGTTTTGTGTTGAATGATGATGTGATACGTGATATTAAGAACAAAGAAAATGAGAGGGCTAATGGTTCATCATGATAATTGTCACATGGAATGTTAGAGGCCTAGGGACTTTTGATAAGTGTCTTAGGGTTAAGAATTATCTCAAATCTGTAGAACCTGATATCATCATGCTTCAAGAAACTAAAATAGAGAACCCTGAACCATTTATTTTTTAATGTTTGGGGTGGGGTGTTATTGATGAATGGGCTTTTATTCCTGCTATGGGAACCTCGGGTGGCGTTTTTACTAGTTGGAGTAGCAATTCTTGGGTGATTAAGCAGGAAATTAAACAAACTTATTGTCTGCATTTGGCTCTTGAATGCAAATCTAAAAATGTTCTTTATTTCTTTTCTAATGTTTATGGACCTAACATACAGAGGGTTTGGAATTTCATAATCTCATGTATGGTCCTTTGGTAATTGGCGGAGAATTTAACGTCACTAGATTTATGTCCGAACGTAATGTTGTGAAAAATTCTGGCTTGGGTGATATGAATGATTTCAGTGACTTTGTTGGAAACTGTGGCCTTATTGACTTACCCATGACTAATAGAATATTTACATGGACTGACGGTAGGACCCCTCCTACTTTAGTTCGCCTTGATCGTTTTTTCATTAACTCTCCTTTTGAAGACTTGCACCTCCTGACTCTTCAGAGAGGTCTTACATCCCTTATTTCTGACCACTGCCCAGTTTTCCTAAACACTAACGCTGATTATTGAAGGAAATCTTTTTTTAAGTTTGAGAATATGTGGTGCATTGAGCCAAATTTCAACGAGATGCTTCGTTAGAAATGGATGGAGTTTCATGGCTTTGGGGATGCAGCTAGCAATTTTTGTAGAAAAATGAGACTATTGCGATTTTTTTTAACCAAATGGAATCGAGAAGTCTTTGGGAACATCAGAATTAAGAAATAGAGACTTAAATATGAGATTATGGAGCTGAATGTGCTTGAGAAAGCACGTAGTTTGAATGAAGCTGAGCGAGCCCTGTTAAAAACTAAAGAAAAGGAGCTTCTAACTGTGATTGACCAAGAAGAGATTTTTTGGAAACAGTGATCGAGAACTCAGTGGCTGAAGCTTGGTGATAGTAACACGAGTTACTTCAACAAAGTTGCAAACGGTAGACGGAGAACGAATACGATATGTAGTATTTGGAAAGACGGGGATGAAATTTGTGATCAACAAAGGATAGGAGAAGTTTTTACTGAATTTTATAAGGGTATCTTTGGAGAACAAAATGAGAACCATGTGAACGTTGATTGGAGTGTGTTGTATCCTTCATATGTTGATCTTAGTGGCATTGATTCTGAGTTCTCGGAAGAAGAAATTGTCGCGGCTTTGAATGAGATGCCTGGTGATAAAGCCCCTGGCCCTGATGGTTTTCCAAACTTCTTTTATAAGAAATACTGGGACTTGATTAAACATGATGTTATCAATATTTTCAAAGAATTTCACTCTGGTTCCTTGAGAATGGATATGTTGGGGTATGCTAACGTAGTCTGTAACACCCCGGATTCTTGAATAATCGAATTAACTAAAATAAGGAATAATTAATCTCAGATGTGAGAATTAAGGGAAATGGGTTGCGTCATTGTGTTCGTCTCGGAATTCTAGTTGAAATAGAGTCTGAGTTTGCGGGAAACGGGTACCGGATGAAAGAGTTATGGATGAACGAAGTTGGGTGGCTAAAAGAAGAAAAAAATGCACCGGCGCACTTGGGAAGTGCGCCAGTACAAATTAACACTGGCGCACCTGCCAAGTGCGCCCAGGCCGAGGCAAAAGCCTGCATAGCTTTCTGGTTCAGGCTGACCCATGTTGTTGAGTCCTTTCTGACTCCTTGCTGAGTCATTAGGGCTGAATCATCACCCTATCATGATTGAATGGTTTTGATTAACCCTAAGAACATCCGACGGCTTAATTCAAAACTCTATAAAAATACCCCTAGACTCAAACCCTAAATCAGAATTAAAACTAAAACTATGGCCGTCATGCTGTTGTCTTGAACACTAGAGCAGCCGCCACCAAATTAAGAGGAAGAACAACAATCAAATCAGAACTATTCAACCCTAACAGCGAATCTTCTTCAAAGGAGAGCTAATTCAACTCCAGAAATCAGAATTCAGAACTCAAGACTGTTTTTGAGTTGTGAGTTCGATAGTTTTAACAAGATAATTAGCAATTTAATTGGAATAAGATATAATGCGGATTGTATTGATGTGATATGAAGTATTGATCGCATGTTGTGATTATGTTGTAGGATTATGATTGAAATCTCTATGACGTTATGTTGTGATGCTATCATTTATGTTGTAAAGTTATGTTGCCATCATCCATGTTGTAATTTTATATACAATCAAATCATCAAGTTTCTTATGCTAGTTTGTTATATCGATTCATATGATAAATCATTTGTAGGAAAGTTTAGATTTTGATTCAAACATGAATCATATACATGTTGGGTAGAATTATATGTGAACTTACATGGCTATGACACCTAGTTTATGTGAAAATTTAATTGAAAGTTAGGTTATAACTTGTGTGAATTATATGCTAAATTTTACATGATACTTTACATGTTAGATGCAAGTTTACACCCTTGTTATGATGTATAAATCACATATGTAAGTTGTATGAATATATGAGTTTAGAATATGAATCATGTTATGCAAGCTTAGGGGTATTGCCTATGCAAATTAACACCTTTAGATAAAGATCTATGACATGTTATTTATGCAAGTTTGTGGCCATTTTCTCATCAATGTTCACACCTTTAGATTTGGATCCATGACATATGTTGTTTATGCAAGTTGTAATTTTGGCCTATGCAAGTTTTAGATGTAGAACATCATTCACATATGCAAGTTCACCCCTATGTTTAGATTTTAATTATGTGTATATTGTGATGTTCTCTCTATATTCCATGAGTTAGACTATTCGAGTCTAACGTATATTTTTACGCTAAACGAACAAACGTACTACGTGGGGTAAAGGGGATAATATTAAAAAGATTTAATTGGCATAAATGATTTAAAAGGCATAAAATATAATTGTGGTAAAATTGTTATGATTTTACATACCATAAATGGATGGACATAATGGAGCCAATTATGGCCATAGTTAAATTTGGAATTGATTGATAATTTGAATAGGGAAAGTAATCCAAATTAGGGGATGATTAATTAGGAGTAATTAATCATCTAAGACACGAGGTTAGACTCTTTTATGGTGTAAGACTGCTCGGACCCGCCCGACAAATCCAGCTACCACAAACGCCAGTCTAATGTGAGAGGTCTTAGGCACAAACTAAATACGTAACAGTTGTAAAGACACGAGGTTAGGCTCTTTTCTGTTGTAAGACTGCCCGGACCCGCCCGGCAAATCCAGCTGCCACAAATGTCAGTCTAATGTGAGAGGTCTTTATGAGGCTACGGTCTTAATGAATTAAGAAACACTTAACCAGATAAACATGTAGTGGGACATGAGGGGGTTAAGTGAGTGCCTTGGGTGGCATGTGGAAGCTAGTGGGTGCCTTGGGTGGCATTTGAAATACGATTAGAAATACTTAACCAAAATTGAAGCATGTAATTGAAACATGAATAAGAAGTGGGTTAAGTGGGAAATATTAGAGGGGACCAAGCTTAGGTGGATAGCTTGTGTCAAATCATGGGGGCCCGTTTCAACCAGTAACCCATAAGTATCTCTGTGGGCTCGACCTAATTCGAGGACGGGACACGCGTACTGGGCTTGACTGTAAGAGGCCAAAACGGGTGAGCAGTGGTAACGCAAGTCCAACGGGTTCATGTGCGTGTGTGAGCCCGGGCTGGTAGGTAAGACGTTGTTGCATCATGTAGGTATAAGTCGTGCATCTCTGATAGTATTGGGTTGCCACTTTGGGGAGTGATACACCCCACTGTGGGACCAGCACGGGTATCTACGAGTTTGGGAGCCGATCGCTTGGGGGTAGGACTTAGGGTACACTTAGTTTTGTTTGTTTCTGTTGGTACCGTCTGTTTCTGTTGGGTGGTAACATCTGTCTGTTTCTGCGCGGTACCGTCTGTTGGGGTGGTAAAGGCCCATTACTAGTGTTCACCTAATTCTACATTCTGTTTAAGTAGGGATTATTCTGTTTCCGTCTCTGATTCCGTTTCAGATTCTATTTCCGTACCTTCTGTCTGTTGGAGTGGTAAAGGCCCATTAGTTGGGTGGTAAAGGCCCATTATTAGTATTCTACTTCTGTACCTTCTGTATGTTGGGGTGGTTGAGGCCCATTACTAGCATTCTGTTTCTGTATAGATTATTCTGTTTCGATTCTATTTCAGTTTAAACATTAGGGTAACACCTAATCCTGTTATACTAGTGGTGGTGCAGTATAGTAATTATCTCGTAATGGTTTAGGTGTGCCTTCAACGTTATCTTTGTTCATCTTATTTCTTTGTTTACTCTGCCATACTCAATGGTTCATGGTCATTTCCTTATATTCCAACTTATGCCTTAGCCTAGTTACTTTGTTAATTATATTGTTAAAGTTATCGCACTCGCCAGACTTTATGTCTGACCCCCCCTTTTTCCATCTTTTCTTCCTTTTCCCCCCAGGTGTTCAGGGAGGGAACACCCAGGTTTAGTCAGGATTTGGATATCATCTTCTAGGAGCTACTTCTAAAGTCTGGCCCGAACCTTTGTCTCTTGTGTGGCTTGCTCTGTAATTTGGGGAATGATGTTTTTCTTTTAAAATACCTATGTAGTCTGATAATGTAAGACAGAAGTGTTTTGTTGTAAGGGTTTTATGACTCATGGTATTATGTAACAAAGTATTTTGGTCATTTAATAAAGTTATTTATTTCCGCTGCAAAATTTTTAATATCTATCTTGTGATATTATGTGTCTGTTTACCTAAAACGCTCCACTGAAGTTAAGGCATTCCCTTTGTGAGTGACCTTAATGGAGGTGGGGTGTTACACGTGGTATCAGAGCTGAAGGTTACCAGATTAGATAAAAGTTTTGAAAACATTTTTCAAAAAGGTTTTAAAAGAAAGTATTTTCAAGAAGGAAAGCCTGTTTTGTAAAACATTCCCTGAAAAGTCATATGTAATACCCTTCGGTCCTTTGTCTAGAATCTCTTCCTTGATAGGATAGGCAAATGCTCTCACGGCTGATGGATAGGAATTTTTTTGTAGAAGGTTTAATTTCCTTATCTGGTTATGAAGTTAAGACTCTTTTGGATTCTGGCATTGAGACTCTGCACTTTAGTACTAGTCGTGTTTCTGATCCCGTAGTTGTTTCAAACCCCATTTGTGTTTCGGCTCAATTGTTAGTGGTTTGTAGGGGTTTGAAATTATCTGTGCTAGGCGTCAAAAATTTGAATGTGACATTTGTGTGCTCAAGTTTATGGGCCATGGGTTGGTTCTAAATGGACTAGCTTTCTATGTAGAGGGTTGTTAAGTTTCTAACTTGTCGTGGGAAGACCCCCAAAGTTTCTTGTAACCCGCATGGGTCTGTTATGCTTAGCTTTCTGAGAATCATTCTGTAATCTGATCTGTACCAGTAGTCTGTAAGTATCTGAATATTTCTAAAGGATAGAGGTTTCTACTCAAAGCATGAAGTAGATTTCCATTTCTGACATTGTTTAATGGGGGTAATTTTCTGGGTGGCAGTCTGATGTTGATTTCGGTCTTCGGGGCTGAGACTTAGGGAATTATTCTCTTAACCGATGTCAAATGGGGACAGAGCTTTTGTTTTAGTTGTATCATTTATTTGTATCCCATCGACCGAATCTTTGACCTTTAGATAGGAAACCCATGGATGTAAACATGTGTTTGAGACATGTTATGTTTGATGATTGCAAGTGTTTGCTAGTGGTTGCCTATGGATGCATATACACACAAATTAGGCACTAGATCGGCTCAGTCACTTCAAATAGCATGTTGCATATAAATGTGTGTACATATTTAAGTTAATGGATGAATAATGGTTGTACCATCATATGGATGTTGCATTTTGGTGAATGGTTGTGCACACATGTAGAAATGATATGTATCGATAAGGTTCTTTCGCATACATAATGGACGCATGGCACTATCACGGTTTGCATTAAGGAGGTCAATTGAATCAGTAAACCGCCTGATTTTGCATTAGATAAGGAACATATACACACACTTCTTGCATATGTTCATACAGCATTAGAAATTTTATAAGGACAATGGATGCCAGTGTTTGATGGTTGAATAGATGGTTGTTTGGATGGTAGGATATGCATTCTCCTTGACTTGGAGATTTCGGGGACGAAATCCTTTAAGGAGGGGAGAATGTAACACCCCGGATTTTTGAATAATCGAATTAACTAAAATAAGGAATAATTAATCTCAGACGTGAGAATTAAGGGAAATGGGTTGCGTCATTGTGTTCGTCTCGGAATTCTGGTCGAAATAGAGTCCGAGTTTGCGAGAAACGAGTACCGGATGAAAGAGTTATGGACGAATGAAGTTTGGTGGCTAAAAGAAGAAAAAAATGCACTGGCGCACTTGGGAAGTGCGCCAGTACAAATTAACACTGGCGCGCCTGCCAAGTGCGCCCAGGCCGAGGCAAAAGCCTGCACAGCTTTCCGGTTCAGGCTGACCCATGTTGTTGAGTCCTTTCTGACTCCTTGCTGAGTCATTAGGGCTGACTCATGACCCTATCATGATTGAATGGTTTTTATTAACCCTAAGAACATCGGACGGCTTAAATTAATTCAAAACTCTATAAAAAGACCCCTAGACTCAAACCCTAAATCAGAATTAAAACTAAAACTATGGCCGTCATGCTGTTGTCTTGAACCCTAGAGCAGCCGCCACCAAATTTAAGAGGAAGAACAGCAATCAAATCAGAACTATTCAACCCTAACAGCGAATCTTCTTCAAAGAAGAGCTGATTCAACTCCAGAAATCAGAATTCAGAACTCAAGACTGCTTTTGAGTTGTGAGTTCGATAGTTTTAACAAGATAATTAGTAATTTAATTGGATTAAGATATAATGCGGATTGTATTGATGTGATATGAAGTATTGATCGCATGTTGTGATTATGTTGTAGGATTATGATTGAAATCTCTATGACATTATGTTGTGATGCTATCATTTATGATGTAAAGTTATGTTGCCATCATCCATGTTGTAATTTTATATACAATCAAATCATCAAGTTTCTTATGCTAGTTTGTTATATCGATTCATATGATAAATCATTTGTAGGCAAGTTTAGATTTTGATTCAAACATGAATCATATACATGTTGGGTAGAATTATATGTGAACTTACATGGCTATGACACCTAGTTTATGTGAAAATTTAATTGAAAATTAGACTATAACATGTGTGAATTATATGCTAAATTTAACATGATACTTTACATGTTAGATGCAAGTTTACACCCTTGTTATGATGTATAAATCACATATGTAAGTTGTATGAATATATGAGTTTAGAACATGAATCATGTTATGTAAGTTTAGGGGTATTGCCTATGCAAATTAACACCTTTAGGTAAAGATCTATAACATGTTATTTATGCAAGTTTGTGGCCATTTTCTCATCAAAGTTCACACCTTTAGATTTGGATCCATGACATATGTTGTTTATGCAAGTTGTAATTTTGGCCTATGCAAGTTTTAGATGTAAAACATCATTCACATATGCAAGTTCACCCCTATGTTTAGATTTTAATTATGTGTATATTGTGATGTTCTCTCTTTATTCCATGAGTTAGACTATTCGAGTCTAACGTATATTTTTACGTTAAACGAACAAACATACTACGTGGGGTAAAGGGGATAATATTAAAAATATTTAATTGGCATAAATGCCTTAAAAGGCATAAAATATAATTGTGGTGAAATTGGTATGATTTTACATACCAGAAATGGATGGACATAATTGAGTCAATTATGGCCATAGCTAAATTTGAAATTGATTGATAATTTGAATAGGGAAAGTAATCCAAATTGGGGGATGATTAATTAGGAGTAATTAATCGTCTAAGACACGAGGTTAGACTCTTTTGTGGTGTAAGACTGCTCGGACCCGCCCGGTAAATCCAGCTACCACAAATGCCAGTCTAATGTGAGAGGTCTTAGGCATAAACTAAATACGTAACAGTTGTAAAGACACGAGGTTAGGCTCTTTTGTGGTGTAAGACTGCCCGGATCCGCCCGGCAAATCCAGCTGCCACAAATGTCAGTCTAATGTGAGAGGTCTTTATGAGGTTACGGTCTTAATGAATTAAGAAACACTTAACCAGATAAACATGTAGTGGGACATGAGGGGGTTAAGTGGGTGCCTTGGGTGGCATGTGGAATCTAGTGGGTGCCTTGGGTGGCATTTGAAATACGATTAGAAATAATTAACCAAAATTGAAGCATGTAATCGAAACATGAATAAGAAGTGGGTTAAGTGGGAAATACTAGAGGGGACCAAGCTTAGGTGGATAGCTTGTGTCAAATCATGGGGGGCCGTTTCAACCAGTAACCCATAAGTATCTCTGTGGGCTTGACCTAATTCGAGGAGGGGACACGCGTACTGGGCTTGAGTGTAAGAGGCCAAAACGGGTGAGCGGTGGCAACGCAAGTCCAACGGGTTCATGTGCGTGTGTGAGCCCGGGCTAGTAGGTAAGACGTTGTTGCATCGTGTAGGTATAAGCCGTGCATCTCTGATAGTATCGGGTTGCCACTTTGGGGAGTGATACACCCCACTGTGGGACCAACACGGGTATCTACGAGTTAGGGAGCCGATCGCTTGGGGGTAGGACTTAGGGTACACTTAGTTCTGTTTGTTTCTGTTGGTACCGTCTGTTTCTGTTGGGTGGTAACACCTGTCTGTTTCTTCGCGGTACCGTCTGTTGGGGTGGTAAAGGCCCATTACTAGTGTACACCTAATTCTACATTCTGTTTCCGCAGGGATTATTCTGTTTCCGTCTCTGATTCCGTTTCAGATTCTGTTTCCGTACCTTCTGTCTGTTGGGGTGGTAATGGCCCATTAGTTGGGTGGTAAAGGCCCATTATTAGTATTCTACTTCTGTACCTTCTGTATGTTGGGGGTGGTTGAGGCCCATTACTAGCATTCTGTTTCTGTATAGATTATTCTGTTTCGATTCTATTTCAGTTTAAACATTAGGGTAACACCTAATCCTGTTATACTAGTGGTGGTGCAGTATAATAATTATCTCGTAATGATTTAGGTGTGCCTTCAACATTATCTTTGTTCATCTTATTTCCTTGTTTACTCTGCCATACTCAATGGTTCATGGTCATTTCCTTATTTTCCAACTTATGCCTTAGCCTAGTTACTTTGTTAATTATATTGTTAAAGTTATCGCACTCGCCAGACTTTATGTCTGACCCCCCTCCCTTTTTCCATCTCTTTTCTTCCTTTTCCCCCCAGGTGTTCAGGGAGGAAACACCCAGGTTTAGTCAGAATTTGGATATCATCTTCTAGGAGCTACTTCTGAAGTATGGCTCGAAGCTCTGTCTCTTGTGTGGCTTGCTCTGTAATTTGGGGAATGTTGTTTTTCTTTTAAAATACCTATGTACTCTGATAATGTAAGACAGAAGTGTTTTGTTGTAAGGGTTTTATGACTCATGGTATTATGTAACAAAGTATTTTGGTGATTTAATAAAGTTATTTATTTCCGCTGCTAAAATTTTAATATCTGTCTTGTGATATTCTGTGTCTGTTTACCTAAAACGCTCCACTAAAGTTAAGGCATTCTCTTTGTGAGTGACCTTAATGGAGGTGGGGTGTTACATAGTCTTGATCCCTAAGTAAGGAGGAAATGTCTCTGCTGCGAACTTTCGGCCAATTAGCCTTTTGAACAGTAGCTTCAAGTTGATCACTAAGGTCCTTGCAAACAGGTTGAAAGCGAAGATGGATGATCTGATCGATGTTTCGCAGATAGCATTTATTAAGGGCAGGTTTATTCTTGATGGAGCGACACTTGTCTAGGAAGTTATCTCCCATAGTGATAGACATAATGTACCTTGCGCAATTTTGAAGCTGGATTTCGCTAAGGCCTTTGATACCGTTGATTGGAGGTTCATCATGGATTTACTCAGCGCGAGAGGTTTTCCGGGTAGATGGATAAACTGGATTCATTGCATTTTAACATTGAGCAGATCCAACATTTGTGTGAATGGAGTGGCTGGCAAGACCATTGTCTCCAAGCGTGGGTTGCGTCAAGGTGACCCACTTTCCCCACTTCTTTTCGACTTGGCTGCCGATGTCTTTTGTCAGATCCTTCAGGTGGCAAGTACAAATGATATCATCCAAAGCTTCGGGGGAGATCAAATCATTGGGGGTATTAAATCACTGCAATATGCTGACGATACTATTATCTTCTGCAAACCGGATTGCAAGTACATTGCCTCTTTAAAATTTTTGCTTTATGCATTTGAAAGTTTATCTGGCTTAAAGATTAATTTTCATAAGAGTAGTGTTTACACTTTGGGCTGTAGTGTTGATGTGAACAGGAAATGTGCTGAAATGCTTAACTGCAAGGCGGATTCTTTCCCTCTTAATTATCTTGGGGCTTGCATCCGTCCAAAAAGGTTGTTGAAGAGTGATTGGCAGTATGTTATTGATAAAGTTGATAGGCGTTTGGCGAGATGGAAGGGGAATTGTTTATCAAAGGTTGGACGGCTGGTGTTGGTGAATTCTGTTCTATCTGCAATCCCTTTGTATTGGCTTTCTTTCTATTCATGTCATGGATGGGTAATTCAGAAGATTGATGCTGTTCGTCGGAATTTTTTCTAGACTGGTACGAAGGACACGCGTAAAGTTAGTTGTCTAGTGTCGTGGGACCAGGTGTGCAAGTCCAAAGATCAGGGAGGTTTGGGAGTTATAAACTTGAAAAACATGAACTCTGCATTGCTTTGTAAATGGCTGTGGACTATGCTTAGCGACAAGAAAGTTCTCTGGAAGGAGTGGATCTTAAACACTTGCTATGGCGGAAGTTTTGATTGGAACGCGGATGTTTCTCATTGCTCAGTATTCTGGCGTGGTGTTATGGCAAACGTTCACTGGATGAAGATTGAGGCTGGTGTTGTAGTAAAAAATGGTCGCAATGTTTCTTTTTGGTCTGACTGCTGGTTGCTCCCTATCCCTTTGCGTGTTGAATTTGCTGATCTTTTTGATATTGCATGCAACAAAAGAGCTTCAGTCAGTGCAATGTATAATGCGAATTCTGCCAGTTTTAAATGGAACCTGACTTTTTGTCATCTCTTGGCTGGTAATGCTTTGATTCAGCTATGTGGCCTGGTTCGTTTGTTAGAAGATGTACAACTTCATGACGATGAGGATGATGAATTTGTATGGAAGATTGGTAGAAATAACTTCCGTGTTAGCGAACTTTATAAGATGATGAACTTTGCAGGAAGGAAATATGATGGATTTCTGAGAATGTGGAGTTTTAAGGCTGTACCCACTAAGGTCAAGATTCATATGTGGATGATCATGCATAACAAGCTTAATACAGTGAGCAGATTATGTCAAAAAGGAGTTCAAGTCGATGGGGGCTGTGTTTTTTGCGCTGATGACGACGAGAACTACCTGCATCTATTCGTTGATTGCGATTTCGCCTTCTATGTGTGGACGAAGTGTTTAGTTAGCCTTAATATCTGCTTAGATTGGTTTCATTTCATCACCGATCAATTTCTTTTTTGGCACAGCACTATTACCTCACTGCCTGATACACACATGCGACATATGTTTGCTCTCTTGAACTTTTCTTATGTTTGGATCCTTTGGCATGAACGTAACTCACGAAAGTTTAAATGTAAAATGAAACAGCCCAACTCAGTTATTTTTTGCATTCTTAAATTTGTTTCTCATTGGTCAGGCAAGGAAGAGATCAAATTTATGGACACAATTGGCGCTCGAGTCATGGATAGGGCTCGTGGCAGCCGAGCTTGATGCAGCCTTTGCTTCAGATAGTTGGGTTTATTAGCTACTTTGTAGTTGTTTTATGTATATTATGGGCGCTATGTTATCATGCCTGCGTGCATGTATTTCTTTTTGGGTTGTACATATTCATGTAAATATTAGTAGCTAGTAGCTACTCTTCTGTATGCTGAACTAAACACGTTGTACTTGGTTTACGTTTAATGAATGGAGGCGTGAATCTAGCGATTCACTACCTTTTTGCATCAAAATAAATAAATCTACTTCACTCTTACTATCGCATTTCAAAGGTACTTGTTTATAGATTAGGACAAAATCAGAGAGAGTTTGCATCATCCATAAAATATGTGCAAAACAACTTCCTAAGGTAATATATTTAGCTTCAGTAGTGGACAATGCAACACAATTTTGTTTTCAACTTGACTATGAAACTAGAGAGTGTCCTAAAATGAAACAAGTTCCACTAGTGCTATTCCTATCAGTGAGTAAACCAGCACAATCAGCACCAGAAAATCCAATTAAATAAAAGTTATCACAAGAGGGGTAATACAAGCCAAGTTTTTTTGTGTGTGACAAATATCTCAAAATCAGTTTTGTGGCTTTTAAATGAGATTCTATTGGATTAGAATGAAAACGAGCACATAAATAGACAAAAAACATAATATCGGGTCTAGAAGCAGAGAGATAGAGAAGTGAACCAATTTCCCAGCGATATTTTTTCTGATCAACAACAACCCCTTTTTCATCTTTGTTAAGCGTGGTTGTTGGGCTCATTGGTTTTTCATCTTTAACTCCAAATCTTTTCTGCAACTCCATCACGTACTTTGTTTGAGACATGAAAATTCCTTTGCTACTTTGATTGATTTGAAGGAAGTACTTCAGTTCACCTACCAAGCTCATCTCAAATTTGTCCAACATGACTTTTTCAAATTTCTCACATAAATCATCATTAGTAGCACCATAAATGATGCCATCAACATAAAAATAAACAATCAACAAATAATCACCATCATGTAATAGAAACAAAGTTGTGTCAGCACGTCCCTTTTCAAAACCATTTTCCAAAAGATATGTATAGAGACAGTCATACCAAGCTCTAGGAGCTTGCTTAAGACCAACCTGAATCTAAACACTATTTCTATTGCTCCTTAGCCTGCCAACACATACCTATAGAAGAAGGGAAGGAGATGACCCAGAGAAGCTCTTAAGTCCAAGAGTATTAATGATTGAAGCATTATGGATGAAAGAACCTTTTGAAACCCAGATTTGTTTAGTCTTTTTATTTGTGTTCCAGTAGTTATGATATTTGTATGCCAAGTGCTTAGGAATCCAAACTTGAGTGAATTTTTTTGTTTTTGTTCCTACTCTTACAATTTTCAAAACTATGCCTAATTTCTCTACATTTCTCACACTTAAGAAAAACGCTCCTACCTTTTGCATTATCATTCACATCATTTTGTGTCTTTTGAAAACCTAGTCCCTTTCTATTGTTAGCAAACAATTGATTTCCTAACAACATTTTAAAAGATGTTTCAACTATTGAAAAATTATTCAGGGAAATCACAAGATCATGGACTTTGTTTTTAGTGTTGTGTTTTCAGTCACAAGTGAGGTGCACCTATTTATGAAATTCTCCCTTTTGATGTCATCATTTTCTTTAAAACTCAAATTTTCATTTTCAAGATTTTCAATGTCTAACTTGAGTTTTGACCCCTCCAGACTTAAGAGGTTACAATTTTCACATTCTAGATTCTGAGTATTTAAAACCTTTTCAAGTTCAAACTTTAACCTGTTATTATCGTGAACTAGCTCTAATTTATAAAACTTTAATTTCTTTACTGTTAATTCTATAGCATCAATAATTTCAGTAAGATCTTGACACATCAAAATTAAATCTTTGTAAACTGTATACATCACTAGATTCTTCTCTGCTTTCTTCTAAATTTGATTATGCCATAAAACATAGATTAGCTTCTTCCTTGCCACTGTCAGAAGCTTCTTCTCCTTCCTCATCATCCCATGCTGTTGCAAAAGTCTTTTTCCTTATTTTGTTTTTAAGCAGCGGACAGTTTGGTTTCATATGCTCGTGCTTCTTGCATTTGTGCAGATTGGTTCCTCGTCTGAATTTTCAGAATTCATTGGTTTGTTTACTTGGCTTGTTCCTTCGTGGTTTGAATTTGTTACATTATGCGAAATGTCAGGCAGCCATGGAATTCTGCTTAATAGAATCTTCTGTATCGTCATCCAGTCAACGGTATTAGTCAAGGCTATTGACTTCTTCTTAGAATCTGAGCTGTTGCGTTCTTCTCTTGCCTGCAACTTCATTTCATATGTCATCATATTTCCAATCAGCTCCTCCTTTTTCAGTTTGCTCATATCCTTTGATTCTTGAATAGCCGTAACTTTAGCCATAAATTTCATTAGTAGAACTCGTAAGATTTTCCATACTACTTCCACTTCATAGTAAGTTTTTCCAAGAGCCCTAACATTGTAGACCAACACAGAAAATCGACCAAACATGTCCTTTATATTTTCGTTCTTTTGCATCGTGAAGTTTTCATATTCATTGCTAAACAGTGCAAGTCGAGATTCCTCTACTTGAGACCTTCCTCCATGAGTGACTTCTAAAGTATGCCAGCTTTCTTGATCGCCTCTACATCAGGAAAATTTGGTTAATTTAGTTTTTTTTTTACTGTGTCAACAACAATCTCATTTCTTTCAATGAAGAGGGGGTTCCACTTCTTTTATTTTTACGTCTAGGATCTGAATTGTAACACCTTGTAATTTTATAACATTAAAATTCACAAATTAAAGTATACCTAATTTTTAGAAGAAGAATTAAGTGAAATGGGTTGCGCTATTATGTTCATCTCAAAATTTTGGGTCAAGATAGACATTTGGTTTGCATAAAACAGATATCTTATGAAGAAGTTATTAAGCCTTGAAGTTTGTATGCATATGGGAGAAATATATATATATATATATATATATATATATATATATATATAATTCAAAAAAAGTTCAAAACAGCGAATCGGGAGGGGGAATAGCTGAACCGCACCTTTTTTGGCGATCCAGGGTGTTCGGCAGTCAACCCATGGCTCGATTCGCCTTAAGGGCTGATGTGTCATCTGAGTGGTCCTGATGGTTCTGGTTATCCCTAGGTTAATCCGACAGCTCTTATTAAATTAAACTTCTATAAAAACACTCCTAAACCCCTAACCCTAATCACATTAATTCATAACAAGAGCCACCATGCCATCAATGCAGAACCTAGAGTAGCCGCCATACACTTTAAACCGTAAAGCAAGATAGAAGCTTGAATCAAAATCAAATCAAATCTAAATAACGATTAGTCTACATCAAAGGCGAGAATTTCAGTTTCAGAATACAGATCCCAGAAAGACAAGACTATTCTTTTTAATTGTGAGTATGATAGCTTTCACAAAATAATTAATTAATTTAATAATGATAAGATATAATTGGGATTATGAGAATATGATTTTGAATCATGTGATGTAAATTATATGTATGTTTGTGGTGTTGAATCATATGTTAGTCTTATGCAAGTTGGATCATATGTTAGTTCTTATGTGAATCTTATGCAAGTTGAATCATATATCTTATGCAAGTTTGTGATGATTGGATCATATATTCATGTATGAATCTTATGCAAGTTTGGGTTGTTAAAATATATGTGAGACATGTATATGCACATGCTAGTTTATGTGACATTAACCTTTATGTCTAGATCCATATGCAAGTTTACATCTTTATGTTTAGATCTATATTCTTTATGTTTAGATCTATATGCAAGTTTACATCTTTATGTTTAGATCCATATGCAAGTTCACACCTTTATGTTTGGATCTATAGCAGTACATAAGTTATGCAAGTTTATGCCCATTACCTATGCTAGTTTTGTATCATATGCTAGTTTGAATGAAATTCATATGCAAGTTATTGCCATGTAATCTTATGTCATGATCCTTAGATCTATTTTATGTGTTATGTGATGTTGTTTTTCTTTTTATAAGTTAAACTATTTGTGAGTCTTAACATATGTCATATGAAAATGTACGAATAGTGTTGGGATGATGGGATAATATTAAATATACATAAATTGTGAATTGGCATAAAATGGCCTTAAAAGGCATATAATTAATTTGAGACATTAATTGGCATAATTGGTATTTATGGACATAATTTTAAGAGACAATTACAGACATAAATAAATTTGGAATTTATTGACAAATTTGAATAGGGATATTAATCCAATTTGTGGTTAAATAAAGATGTGTAATAATTAACCGCCTAAGACACGAGGTTAGACTCTTTTGTGGTATAAGACTGCCCAGACCTGCCCGGCAAATCCAGCAGCCATAAATGCCAGTCTAATGTGAGAGGTCAAAGGCACGAATTAAATGCGTAATAATTGTAAAGACACGAGGTTAGGCTCATTTGCGGTATAAGACTGCCCGGACCCGGCCGGCAAATCCAGCAACCGCAAATGTCAGCCTAATGTGGGAGGTTTTTACAAGGTTACGGTTCTAATGAATTAAGTAACACTTAACCAGATAAATATGTGGTGGGACATGGAGGTTTAAGTGGGTGCTTTGGGTGGCATGTGAAATTAAGTGGGTGCCTTGGGTGGCATGTGAAATACGATTAGATGCACTTAACCAAGATTGAAACATGTAAGAAGACATGAATAAGAATGTGATTAAGTGGGGAAACCTTAGTGGGGACCAAGCATAGGTGGAAGGCTTGTGTCAAGCATGGGGACCCTTTTTCAAAACAGTAACCCATTAAGTATCTTTGTGAGCTCGACCCAAGTCGAGGACGGGATACGCTTACTGGATTTGATTGTAAGAGGTCAAAACGGGTTAGAGGTGGCAACGCAAGTCCAACGGGTCATGTGTGTGCGTGGGCCCAGGCTGGTAGGTAAGACGTTGTTGCATCGTGTAGATATAAGCCGTGCATCTTTGGTGGTATCGGGTTGCCACTTTGGGGAGTGATACACCCAACTGTGGGACCAGCATGGGTATCTACGAGTTAGGGAGCCGATCGAATGGGGGTAGTGGGTACAACTAGTGGAGATAGGGGCAGACGACACCTATGAAGGAAGCTAGGGGTACACGAAACTACCATTATCATTATTAAGTTCTGTAGGTGGGATCAACTTTTAGGGTGACTAGTGGTGGTGCAGTATAGTAATTATCCTAAAGTGATTAGGAACAAAATTAACGCCAGAATATTCCTCTTATTTATTTTGTCATGCCCACTTGTTTCATGGTCATATCTTATCTTACCAGTATATGTCTTATCCTAGTTACTTTAATAATTATATTGTTAAAGTTATTATACTCGCCAGACTTTATGTCTGACCCCCTTGTTTTCGCCTCTTTTCTTCCTCCCCCCCCCCCTTCAGGTTCTCAGGGTGGGACTAGTACTAGTGGAGCTTGATCTCGGATCTCTTTCTCTCTCTTTTGGAAGTGCTTGGATTGCTGAAAGTAAAGTTCAACTCATCTCTTTTATGGCTACTTGTGTTGGGGTTTATGCTTTTTATTTTATGTACTCTGAAACAATTTATCAAGATGGATATTAAGTGTAGTTGGTTTATGAAGTTGCTGTAATCAAACTATTTCTCCGCTGCAATAAAAGTTGTTTTAAAATTTTCAAGTACCATTATTTATATTTGTCTTGTTATATTCTGTTCTATACACTAAACACGCTCCATGGAAGTTAATGCATTCCCTTTGTGAGTGAAATTAATGGACGCGGGGTGTTACACATGGTATCAGAGCTGAAGGTTACCAGACCAAATATGAATTTTGAAAAACTATTTTTCAAAAAGCATTTTATAAAGAAATACTTTCAAAAGTATGTTTTAAGGAAAGTATTTTCAAGAGAAAAGTTTGTTTTAAAAATATATCCCCCAAGGGCCATATATCTTTCTTTCGAATTCTCCATTTTGAATCTCTTCAATTTTTTTTTCAGCACGTCTGGAATTCTAGAGATACCCGAGGGGATACCGATACCAGGATGGTTTAGAAGGTATCTAGAAGCTAGGGCCAATGTCGCAGGCCCACCAAATGCTCCTCCTCCTCCTCCCCGTGTTGATACTTTTGCAAAGATATGCAAAGATTTTAGGGCAATGGGCGGGAAACCTTTTCACGGATCAGAGACGTTTGTTGAAGCTCGAAATTGGCTTAAGGAGGTGGAAGATCTATTTGGTATTTTCGAAGTAGAAGATGGAAGGAAGGTCCAATTGGCTGCTTGGGTAATGAAAGACAAAGCCTCGTTTTGGTGGGAGGCCACGAACGAAGAGCGTCCGGTGGAGACATGGATGGATTTCAAGCGTAGGTTCAAAATGAAGTTTCTCTCACGAGCAGAAGAGAATTTATATATGGAAAGATTCTTGGCATTGAAGCAAGGGGATTTATCAGTAAAGGAGTACGTCAACAAGTTCAATCAGTTGGCGAGATTTGGCTTGGAATTGGTAAACACACCTGAGAAGAAGGCCCTGAGGTTCGTTAAAGGTTTGAATGAGCCGCTACATGTGTTGGCGATGACCCACATTCCGATGGGGGCTACCTTTGAGAAACTGGTCGACATGGCGCTTATGCATGAGGAAGAGAAAGATGTGAATGCTAATAAGGCACCGGAGAAGAAAGGAGACCAGAAGAAGCCACAACAACAAAACAAGAAAGGCGGGAAGAACAATAATGGCAAAGGAAAGAAGAAGTGCTTTAATTGTGGGACACCAGGCCATCTGAGCAAAGACTGTAGGAAAAAGAAGAAGACTGGTTGTTTCCACTGTAGAGAGTCTGGTCATCTAGTTAAGGACTGCCCAAGGAAACACGGGCAAGGGAAAAGAACTTCTGGAGGGCAACTTCAGGCTCTCATGGCACCAGGGCAGGCGAGAGGGCAGATTCGGGTCTCGTGGCACCAGGACAGGAGAGAGGTAGAAACATTTCCGTTGAAAGTTTAGTTTTTCTGTTTGATCATCATGTTCGTACATTGTCTGACTCTGGCGCTTCACACTCGTTTGTATCTGCTTCATTAGTTGAAACACTGCACCTAAATACTAGTCTAGTTACGGATCCCATAGTAGTCTCAAATCCTATTCGTTGGGTTTGAATGCAACGCCTTTGTTCTTGGCTTCATGGGCTACGACTTGATTCTAGGTATGGATTGGCTAACTAGATACGGTGCCATCCTAGATTGTGAAAGAAGGGTAGTTAGATTGTTGACTCGTTGTGGAACGACCCTTGATATTTCTTGTGACCCTAGAGGTCCGGTAATGCTTAGCTACCTAGAATCCCTAGACGCATCCAATGATAATTTGAAATATGTTCGTGTGGTCCGTGAATATAGTGACGTCTTCGATGAAGTTCGAGGTTTACCTCCAAGGCGCGAGATACACTTTCGAATATATCTAGTAGATAATGCAAAGCCAGTTGCATTACCAGTGCGCCACATGGCTCCGAGAGAGAGAAGAGAACTCAGTAAGCAAGTGAAAGAATTGCTTGAGAAGGGGTTCATAAAAAGAAGTATTTCGGAATGGGGTGCTCCAGTCGTTTTTGCTACAAAAGCCGATGGTTCACTTAGATTGTGCGTGGACTATAGAGAGATGAATAAGCTAACAAAGAAGAACATGCACCCATTGCCGAGGATAGACGATTTATTCGATCAGTTAGTGGGTGCTTTAGTTTTCTCGCAACTGGATTTAGCTACAGGGTTTCATCAGCTAAGGGTGGCTGAAGATAGCATCGATAAAATTACCATTAGAACTTCTGACGGTTTCTTTGAGTGGCTCGTCATGCCTTTTGGTTTGACGAATGCACCCGCATACTTTGTTGACATAATGAGTAGGGTGTTTAGGGAGTTTCTAAACAAGTTTGTGGTAGTCTTTGTAGACGATATTCTGGTTTTCTCTAAAAATGAAGAAGAGCATGCCCTACATCTTAGGGAAGTCTTAGAGACCCTACGAGCGCATCAGCTAAAAGCTAAGTTCTCCAAGTGCCATTTTTGGAGAAAAGAAGTGAGGTTCTTAGGACACATGGTCTCTAAGGAAGGGATAGCTGTGGATCCCACCAAGGTGGTGGCAATCCAATATTGGAAAACTCCTAAGAACGCAAAAGAAGTAAGAAGCTTTTTAGGGCTGGCTGGCTATTATAGGAAGTTCATTAAGGACTTCGCGAAGATATCAGCTCCTCTCACTCGATTAACAAAGAAGAATTTGACTTTTACTTGGGACGTTGACTGTGACGATGCTTTCCAACGTCTGAAGAGGGCTTTGACGACATCTCCAGTTTTAGTTTTGCCAGACGGGAGTAAGACATTCACTGTATATACCGATGCATGCGGGACAGGGCTTGGCGCAGTTTTAATGCAAGAGGGAAGGGTGATATGCTATGGTGGAAGACAGTTGAAAGCCCACGAGAAAAATTACCCTACCCACGACTTAGAGTTGGCGGCCATAGATTTTGCGCTTAATTCATAGCATCATTATTTGCTTAGCGAGAGGTTTGAGTTGTATACAGACCATAAGTTGCTAAAGTACTTATTCTCTCAGAAGGACCTAAACTTGAGGCAACAGAGATGGATGGAGTATTTGGCATCCTATGATTTTGAGATCGCATATACCCCTGGCAAGGGTAACGTTGTAGCCGACGCCTTAAGTAGAAAGAAGTTAACTTTAAGTCCTTTGTTCGTAGAGCGGCAGAGTTTGGAGTATATATCTTCCTTTGACTTCAGACCCTCTGTCGATTATGTACCCGGATTATTGGCATCGTTAGAGGTGCAACCTACACTTTTGGGTCGAGTTGGAGAGGCACAGCGAAATGACCCACAGTTGGTTGAGATAGTAGGCAAGCTTATAGGAGGGGAGTCCTCGAGTCATCTTGATAGATATGTTATAGATAAGAGAGGTTGGTTACGTAGAGATGGAAAACTTTGCGTACCACAAGACGAGAGTTTGAAGAAGGCATTTCTTGAAGACTTGCATCGCTCTAAGATGACCATACATCCCAGTGGTGATAAGATGTATAGGGATATGAAGCGAGTTTTCTTTTGGGTCGGAATGAAGAAGGACATGGCCGAGTTCGTTGCTAGATTCTTAGTGTGCCAACAAGTCAAGGCGGAGCAAAAGAAGCCTGGAGGTTTGCTCCATCCCTTAGAGATTCCGCTTTGGAAATGGGAAAGCGTTTCCATGGATTTTTTAGATGGGTTACCGAGATCAAGGATGGTAATACGGGGATTTGGGTAGTTGTAGACAAACTTACCAAAAGTGCCCATTTTATTCCCGTTAAAAGTAGAAGGACCGCCACGTGGCTAGCATCTATATACCTTCGAGAGATAGTTCGTTTGCAAGGCATACTCTCTAGCATTGTGAGCGATAGAGATCTCATTTTCACAAGCGAATTTTGGAAAAGCTTACATGTGACGGCCCGCCCCGCACCAGCCGGCATTTCCTCCGAAAGTGCGTTGTACACATGCCCGACTAGCACGGAACGGTCGCCAAAGAAATGAAAGAAGAGAATGAACTAATAAAGAACCTGTAGAATGTCTCACAACGCATGGAACAAAATATAATAATAATATACTTGACATAAAGCTGGTGAGACAGTGCATAAGCTGATAAGTAAAACCAACATCAACATCAGAGCAGCGGAAATCCAAATACATCTTATTACAATTTTCCAAATTATTGTCTCTAAACAAAAGAAATAAAGGAAGGGTGCACTACTAATGCCCAAAGTAGTGACTAGCAGCGACACAGGGAGAATATCTATATATATCATACGTGGAAGCCTCCTGCTCGTCTCCGGTACAGCTACTCGTGCATCACCAGCTAACCTGTCTCTAGTCTGCTCATGAGAGCACCCAGAGTAATAAGAAGAGACATAAAACTCTGGGTCAGACAAAAAGTATGGTATGAGCGATAAGCAGCTAAACAGAACAATAATAGGTATACTAAACCATACCTGAACCTGGACCTACAACCAAAGAGCTAGCACTACATACCATACAATACTCTAAGGTGCAACTACATATGGTGTAAAGAATACGGGGGTGGGGGTGTGCATGTCATAATGATGGCAAACAAATCAAACATAGCAACCATCCTCACATCTCTCACTCAGTGCATAAAGTAGACGATATCTATCGCTTCGATCACTAGACCCATCGAAGTAGTGACGGAGTTCAACTTGTACAATTACTGCTACTACCAAGCTTACCACATGTAGTCACGACCAAACCTTTACAAATGACCCCACTTCATTGGTCTATAGCTCTTTAGTCATACCTAGGCCACTGTGGCCCTGAATCCGTTCACGTACCCCCTACATATAGTGATCGAAAGTTATAAACATCGACAACCCCTTAGCACACGTCCCGCAGCAAAGTCCAATCATGAAGTTCGCTCATTGGTTCCCAACTGGATCCTGAGTACAAACTTCCCATTTGGACTACCTTTGCGTCTCGGGTTATTGGTCTTCTTCTCCAGATCGGTTCGGCTTCCCCTTCTCTTCACTCTGGATCGTGCTCTCCAAGGTCATTCGGTTCAGATCCACTCCTCCATCTCGTAACGGTTCAGATCGGTTGTGGTCATCATGTCGGGTCGGATCAAACTCCTCAACTCCCTCCATGTTGTATCGGTTCGGATCGGGTGACGTGGTTCAGATCGTGGGAGGGGTTCGGGTGGCACACCGGGTCGGGTCGGAGCACTGGCTTCACCTTAGTCTTTTCCCCCACTTTGGATCGGTCTCCATCTCCACAAGCGGATTGGGTCGGGGAGCTACAGGCGGATCGTAGGGAAGGGCTTTACACGGTTCGGTTCGGGTCTTCCTAACCGATCCGATCCAGTTCGGGTGTCTTTCTGCACTTTGCCCAATAAGCTGTTTACGCCATTCGACGACGTTTTCGACCAATCTAACACTTCTAGACAATCACAAATCATACCATACAGTCATAGCAACATGTATAATCATCCACAAACAGCAAAAAACAATCATAGCATGTAAAATGGATCAAACATACCCAAAACCCCATATTTTCCCTTAAGCATGTTTAAGCAAAACTAATCGTAGGATTAACAAAACTTAACCAAATCAAACCAAATTTCTAACAGAGGTCTAAAACATTATTTTCGAATTTATAAATATTTTTCCAGAATTTTATCATGTTTAATTTCATTAATCTTCACTAATTACCCTTAATCAACCGTAATTAGTGCAATCCTATGCAAATCACTCACCTTAGCCACAAATAAGACCTTTAGAACTGAAACTCTACTATTTGGGCGCGAATACCAATGCAACACAGCAGCTCTACCTTGATTTGATGTTGCTAAGCTTAATCCTTGATTAGAAAGTGATTTGGGGTGTTTTAGAGGTTGGAGGCCATTGTTAGGGTTTCTAAGAGGTAAGTGACGGCTAGAAAACTGAAATAGAATGAAAACCTAACTCATTTCAGCCTCCCCATAACCCTAATCCCGAAATGGGTTATGGGCCCATTCACTAATCACCCTATTTGGCCCGGTTAAGCAGTTTTTCACCTTCCAAACCTTATTTCAGTCATATCTCCCAAATGGTAAGTCCGTTTTCCACATGTGACCACTCTACGGAAATGTAAACCATCATCCGAAGCCAATGGAAGTGGTTTCAGGTCAAAACTCCTTTCTAATCAAAAGTTACGGCCAAAACAATATCAGTTAGAGGCAAAATGGTCATTTAAAAATCGGGAAAAATCACGAACATGGGAAATGACCCCAATAGTCGTCTCCCAATGTTACATGACCATACAACTTCGTATGTGAAAGAAATCAATATTCTACGATCCTATGATGCGTAGAATGCGGGTCATTACACTCTCCCCCCCTTAAGAAATTTCTTCCCCGAAATTCCTTAACCCAAAACATACAAAGGATCCCGCATGCCTACCAGCCACATACAACAATCAAACATGCAAAACAAACAAACAAGCCCATCCTAGTATGCGGAAAGACTAAATCGAAGTTAAAATCTTACCAGGCGAAGAGTTCTGGATACGTCTTCCTAATGCTCTCCTCTGTCTCCCAAGTACAATCATTCTCATTCTTGCCCCACTGAACTTTGACTAACTTCACCGCTTTCCTTCGAAGTTGCTTTGTATCGTTCCCAACAATACACATAGGCTTGCGGTTCCCAACCGCCTCGGGTTCAACTTCGATATCATCCAACTGATCAGGTGAGATAGTCACATTTGGGTCGTGTACGAACTTCCTTAACTGGGAAACATGAAATACGTTGTGAACTCCTGCCATCTTCTCTGGTAATTCAACTTTGTATGCCAAATTCCCAATTTGCTCAAGAACTGGGAATGGACCAACAAATCTTGGTGCTAACTTGCCTCCCCTGCCAAATCGTATCACGCTCTTCAATGGAGAAATCTTGACAAACACTAAGTCGCCAATGGAGAACTTTAATTCTCTTCTCCTCTTATCAGCATAACTCTTCTGCCTATCTTGGGCAACCTTCATTCGCTGTTGGATAACTTTAATCTTAGCCTAAGTTTCTCTTATCACATCTGGTCCCAGCACAAACTTCTCACCAGTTTCTAACCAACATGACAGTGAGTTGCACGGTCTTCCATACAAAGCTTCAAACGGAGCCATACCAATACTGGATTGATAACTATTATTATATGCAAACTCTACTAGATGTAAATGGTCATCCCATGATCCACCAAAATCCAATATGCAAGCTCTCAAGAGATCTTCTAACACTCGATTCACCCTCTCTGTCTGTCCGTCGGTTTGAGGATGACACGCGGTGCTGAGATGTAATTCTGATCCTAACGCCTCTTGTAAGCTCTTCCAAAATCCACTAGTGAACAACGGATCTCGGTCACTCACAATGCCTTTGGGTATTCCATGAAATCTCACTACCTACTTTATATACAGTTCCGCTAGTTTAACTGTCGTCCTGTTTGACTTGACGGGTATAAACCTTGCACTCTTAGTCAATCGGTCCACAATCACCCAAATGCTATCATGGCCCGATCTAGTCCTTGGTAACCCATCAATGAAATCCATTGACACTTGTTCCCGTTTCCATTCTGGAATTTCTAATGGTTGTAGCAAACCACTAGACTTCTTTTTCTCAGCTTTAACTAGTTGGCAGTTAATGCATTTGGATATAAACTTCCCAATGTCTCTTTTCATCCCTTCCTAGTAGTAGGTCTGCTTCATGTCTCGGTACATCTTATTACCACCGGGGTGTATAGTCAGTTTTGAGTGATGACATTCTCTAAGCACTTCATCTCTCAATCCATTGACATTGGGTACAACTAGTCTTCCATTCTTTCTAAGCCATCCATCTCGATCAAGCCCATACTTATTCATCTCTCCGTCGATTCACATCTCTAACTTTGAGATGATTTCCAATAGGTTAGGATCGTTCCTCTGACTGGAACCAATCCGCTCCATCAAAGTGGGTCTGATCGTCAAACTTGCTAACATTTCTGGATCCAATTCGCACTTTGGTCTGAAATCATACCCAGCGATGTACTCCGGTTGCTTCCATTCTAGAAACATAGCCCCTTGACTGGCATGTCTTCTACTCAATGCATCAGCTACCGCATTGCCCTTTCCTGGTGTGTATGCAATATCGAATACATAGGAAGCTAAGAATTCTAACCATCTTTGCTGTCGGAGATTTAGATCTTTCTGAGAGAAGAGATACTTTAACGATTTATGATCGGTAAACAACTCGAATCTTTCTCCCAAGAGATAATGTCTCCACATCTTCAATGCAAACACGATCGTTACCAATTCCAAATCATGGGTAGGGTATCTTTTCTCATGCGGTTTCAATTGCCGACTTGCATAAGCTACATCCCTACCTCCTTGCATCAATACAGCACCTAGTCCGGTACCACATGCATCCGTATATACCGTCATCTCTTCATTCCCCTTAGGAATGACTAACACAGGTGCACATGACAACTTTTCCTTTAGGCTCTTGAATGCATTCTCGCACCTTTCGTCCCAGACGAAGGTTTGATTCTTCTTGGTCAACTGGGTCAACGGTGCTGCTATCTTGGAGAAGTCTTGGATAAGCTTACGGTAATATCCAGCTAATCCCAAGAAACTTCTTATGTCCATTGCATTCTTGGGCGTAGACCAATCTTGTACCGTAGCCACCTTCGCAGGATCCACGACAATACCATTCTCTGAAACAACATGGCCCAAGAATCTCACTTCCCTCTTCCAGAAGTGACACTTAGAAAACTTTGCCTTCAATTGGTGTTTTCTCAACACCTCCATCACTATTCTTAAATGTTCCTTGTGTTCTTCCTTTGTCCTCGAGTAGACCAAAATATCATCCATGAACACAAGGACAAACTTATTCAATTGATCTCTGAATACCCTATTCATAAGATCCACAGAATATGCTGGGGCATTGGTCAGCCCGAATGGCATGACCAACAACTCATAAAATCCAGACGGCGTTCGAAATGCAGTTTTAGCTATACTCTCAGCTTCCACTCTAAGCTGATGAAAACCTGTCGCTAGATCCAACTGAGAGAATACTCTCGCGCCACTCAACTGATCAAACAAATCATCTATCCGCGGTAGAGGACACTTATTCTTCCTCGTCACTTTATTCAACTCGCGGTAATCTACACACAAACGAAGGGTACCATCCGCCTTGGTAGCAAACACAACTGGTGCTCCCCATTCAGAAACGCTCCTTCTGACAAATCCCTTCTTCAAAAGATCGCTGACTTGCACCCCGAGCTCTCGCTTCTCCCTTGGTGCCATACGACGAAGTGGCATCACTATAGGTCTGACATCTTTCACTAAATCAATACGGAACTCAATCTCTTGGTGTGGTGGAAGCCCGGTCACCTCCTCGAAAACGTCCGGATACAGGCCAACCACGGAAAAACCTGACAACTCACTATGTGGGATGCCGAGGTAATTTAGAAAACTAGCCATTACCCATCACCAGGTAGACCACCAAACACCACCCTCTGCCCGTCATCCGCTCTAGCTGTCACTAAAAAGCCCTCATAGTCTACCACCACCCTGTATCTTTGGAGCCAATCGACTCCCAAAATAATGCCAAACCCAGTAAAGCCCAAAACAAAGCAATCACAAACAAACATGCATCCATGACTCGATAAGACCACATTACTACAAATCATGCTAAGGTTAGTCGAACCACCAATCGGGTTCATCACTACTAAAGGTTTATCTACAATCTAGGGCTCCAATCCCAACCTATCTACCAGGTCACTAGATATGAAAGAACTGGAAGCTCCTGTATCAAACAAAACTCTAACAGGAACATCATAAACAGAAAGCATACCTTGGATAATGACATTCTTTCCCTTCTCCGCCGCAGTTGGGGCATTCGACGAAGAAGGAATAGCATTAAGGGCATATGCTTTCACCATCTGCTTTTCTTTAGGGGGTTGCAGACACTTGTCCTTGTGGTGTCCCACTTGGCCACAGTTGAAGCACTTCCTGTCCGCTGGCTTGGCCCGACAATTACTAGCATAATGGCCCTTCTTACCACAGCTGAAGCACTCAACATCTTATTCTTTTTCTGGCTATCCTTATTCTGGTTCCGCTTCCTCTTATTCTGAGAACCACTGTTGCCTCCACCACTTGCTTGCGGCTTTGGCTCCTCTGCAGATGCAACCTCAGTCTTCGGCTTAGGCTAAAGACTCTCTGACCTCAATGCTTTCCCCACAATCGACTCAAATGTCTCATCGATCTGGTTAATAATCCTTTCCCCCAAGTACTGATCCAAGCCAGTTATGAACTTCTCGTTCTTCTTCTCGGCAGTATCTATTAGGGATAACCCATATTTCGACAAAGTGTCGAATTCGGCAATATACTATGAGACATTTCTGCCATTCTGCTTGAGTTCCAAGAATTTCTTAAACAACACTGACTTCTGAGTGGCTGGAATGAACTTATAGCTAAAGCGAACCTTAAACTGCTCCCAAGTAATCTGATCCTCAGGAGTAGTTGCCTTTATAGCATTCCACCAATTCATTTCCCATCCTTGCAGCTGACGGGATGCTAGCTTTCTCTTCATCGCATCCTCGATACCAAAATCTTCGAAGATACGCTCGCAGCTATCCAACCAATCCTGAACATCTGTAGCCGACTCCGTTCCGTGGAACGGCTTCCCACTAAGACTAGTATAATCCTTAATCAGCTTGGCGAAATCAACCCTAGGCGCCTGCACTATTGGACCACCACCATTACCAGCATTGGGAGCTGCCCTCTGCACATCCCTAAGCATCTCCCTCATGAGGTCAGTAAACATTGTCCTCATGTTTGCAGCATTCCCATTATTGGCTCCTTTACTGGCACCTCTTGCGTATCGGCTCATCGTTCAATCTATAAAGAGAAAACGATTAACCATCTCCATAGTGGTGCTAGTGCAGTGCGACTTCATCCTTAGCTATACTAATAGTATATATATATAGCTTTTAAAAACCAAAATAATCACAAATACGCGCTCTCGTATATGTATACTCTCTCTCCCTGATGACTTCCCTAGGTTAACTACGCAACCTAGAGCTCTGATACCAAGTGTGACGGCCCGCCCCGCACCAGCCGGCATTTCCTCCAAAAGTGCACTGTACACATGCCCGACTAGCATGGAACGGTCGCCAAAGAAAGGAAAGAAGAGAATGAACTAATAAAGAACCTGTATAATGTCTCACAGCGCATGGAAAAAAATATAATAATAATATACTTGACATAAAACAGGTGAGACAGTGCATAAGCTGATAAGTAAAACCAACATCAACATTAGAGCAGCGGAAATCCAAATACAGCTTATTATAACCTTCCAAATTACTGTCTCTAAACAAAATAAATAAAGGAAGGGTGCACTACTAATGCCCAAAGTAGTGACCAGCAGCGACACAGGGAGAATATCTATATATATCATACGTGGAAGCCTCCTGCTCGTCTCCGGTACAGCTACTCGTGCATCACCAGCTAACCTGTCTCTAGTCTGCTCGTGAGAGCACCCAGAGTAATAAGAAGAGACATAAAACTCTGGGTCAGACAAAAAGTATGGTATGAGCGATAAGCAGCTAAACAGAACAATAACAGGTATACTAAACCATACCTGAACCTGGACCTGCAACCAAAGAGTTAGCACTACATACCGTACAATACTCTAAGGTGCCACTACATATGGTGTAAAGAATACGGGGTGGGGGTGTGCATGTCATAATGATGGCAAACAAATCAAACATAGCAACCATCCTCACATCTCTCGCTAAGTGCATAAAGTATACGATATCTACCGCTTCGATAACTAGACCCATCGAATTAGTGACGGAGTTCAACTTGTACAACTACTGCTATTACCAAGCTTACCACATGGAGTCACGACCAAACCTTTACAAATGACCCCACTTCATTGGTCTATAGCTCTTTAGTCATACCTAGGCCACTATGGCCCTGAATCCGTTCACGTACCCCCTACACATAGTGATCCAAAGTTATAGACATCGACAACCCCTTAGCACACGTCCCGCAGCAAAGTCCAATCATGAAGTTCGCTCGTTGGTTCCCAACTGGATCCTGAGTACAAACTTCCCATTTGGACTACCTTTGTGTAACGACACGGGATTCGCCCGACCTTAATCGATCGCAAAATCGACCAAGACCGTTCAAAATCCGCATACGTTAACTTTGGGAATACAGCAACAGCAGACTTTTATTACATCATGGTAATATAACATCAGAGTACAGAACAAATCAGAGTACATTGACTAATAATACAGCGGAAGGTAAATTACAATATTATAATACACTGCAGCGGAAATAAAATAACTAAGGCAGCGGAAGACTTCCAATGTTCTGGACACAGCCTTAAGCTTCAATCCAGGATCCGGCTAAAGAGATAAACCTGTAGACAAACTGCTCGACTGCCCGTGTGGAGAAGAGGGCACCCGAGTTTGCAAAAAGGTGAAACAAACAACGGGTCAGTCGTGGGACTGGTATGAGAATTCTTAACTAATTAATCACTATTAATAGGACAAATCCAAAGACCACGCCGCTAACGCGGAACGGGTTTTATTCCAATGGATTGCCGTGCATAACTTAAAGTAAATCGTAAAACAACGCAATGCTTTTTAGAAAAATGAAATCACCATAAGACTCAGGTCCCATCACACAATGCAACGCACACCAGAGGATAGAGTTTTACCTTATGGTGATTAAACATGCTTGATACGTTAAAAATGAATTTGATATTATTATTAGTGTGTATATGTTTTAAAAACAATTTCAATAATAATGTATTAATCCTAGGAAGCATAGGTACCATATGCTATGCCTCCATACTAGTAATACAATCAAAACCGAATGGGGCGTATTGGATTTTGGTTTCCATCATGAGTCAAGGCTAGGGAGGAGCTCCTACCGATTCGAGACACTCTAGCTAATGTCTCAGAATCCCCCGCAGTGGACCCTTGGAAAGCTGCAGGGCCGGTCCATACATACAGCTTCGTGGGTTGGCAATTCCTGAACACACGTTTCCCGGTCCTATAGGACCTATCCGAGGCGCCTCATTCCATCATCCACATAAGTAAAATGTCAGGGCTGGTAGGTCACTGACACCACTCTAGCTAGAAAGAAACGTGCTTCTCTCCCTGCGTTCCCTTCTCCCGTTTTAGACTCCTCCGGTGTGTGAGGCTTGCGAAGTCACACTATACACAAAGCTATGCCTAAACAGACTATGCTTTGATCGTCCCACAAGGCCTGCTTTTCAACAAAGCCTTGATCATATGCATCTTAGCATGCCACATCATCACTCCATATCACACTACCAATCCTTTGCCGAAATATATGAACGGGTGTTAAGCAAGAGAATAAATTCTCCGCCACCAAACATCCATACATTCGACAGAAGATTAATAACATGATATATAATGGAGTATGATGTCAGACACACAATCCATTTATAAGCTTATGCTCTGGGTCTGAGCGAAAGCCAAACCCGTACAAATCAACACTACGTCTGGGCAAATCCTACTATTACCTTATCATGGTAGCGAGCCATTCTAAGGCAACAATCATCATCGTCCATTCGATGTGGAGATTTGACGGTCTTCAATCGCCGTCTTCCAATCTTGGATTTTTAAACGTCGTTTAATTATTTGGAATGAGATAAACTCGGACTTTCCAAATAATCCTCGTATATATATATATATATTGAAAATCCTTCTTACACATTAATAACTATTTTTATTAACGATTCATTCCTATTTTAATTATTTAAAATAATTAAATTTTTATATAACGACGCCTTACGTCCGTGGGCGACTATGGCGCTGCATTCAACCAATTTTGATTTTTACATTTCTCAGCATCTAACCGTTGGATCTTAACGTAATATATATCATTGGAAAGATTTTTCCAAGACGGTCCTAACGGTTTCAGTTTCAAGAAAATCCGACGGTCGGATCTTCTTGTATAGTCTTTTAAAAGTACGATTTCAAAACGCGAACTACCACGCCCTATTCGTTAAATTTTGATTATATATATATATATAATCATTAAATCATAATAACGTCGTTTGATTAAAACAACGCTCTACACAATTATCGATACTTACTAAATTTTAATTCATTTGAAAATGAAGATAATATTACCGCATCCTAAATTCATCCTTTCCTTACATTAAAAATGTAAATTTTGATACACTCAAAATCTTTAAATTACATATAAAAATATAATTTCTAATGACAATGCAAATTCACTCTTAATTCACATTGTGAAACCATGATTTGTAATTACAATGCAAACACTAAATCTAATTCACATTGTAAAAATATAATTTTTAATTACAATGCCACATTTCTACATCTAAATTACATATGAAATAAATCAATTTTATTTCTAATGTTCATTCTCATTTTATGTTACATATATATAAGAAAAATGCAAATTCTATCATACAATGAAATTGCATCCCTTAATTGCATAGAAAAATGTAGTTTTGTCATACGGTATACTTTCCTATAGACATTACATATAAAAATGTAATATTTAACACAAAATGTAAATTCATGTTTTAATTACATATAAGAATGTAAATTTTATCCTACGGTGTAATTCCCATTTTAATTACGTATAAAAAAAATGTAGTTTTTATTTCACCGTTCTTATTCATATCTAAATTACATATAAAAATATAATTTTTATCATACGGTTCTAATTCATATATAAGTTACATAGAAAAATGTAATTTTCAACATACAACATTAATTCACCTTATAATTTACATATAAAAATGTAAATTTTAACATACGATGGAATTCTCATATTAATTAAAAAGAAAAATGTAATTTTTAATATACGACATAAATTCACTTTATAATTTACATATAAAAATGTAAGTTTGAACATACAGTGACATTCACATGTTAATTACAAAGAAAAATGTAATTTTTATAATACGGTGTATATTCCTATATAATTTACATATAAAAATGTAAATTTTATCATACGATGAAATTCCCCTTTTAATTACAAAGAAAAATGTAATTTTTAACATTCAACGTTGATTCACTTTATAATTTACATAAAAAAATGTAAATTTTGACAAACGATGAAATTCACCTTTTAATTACAAAGAAAAATGTAATTTTTAACATTCAACGTTGATTCACTTTATAATTTACATATAAAAATGTAAATTTTGACAAACGATGAAATTCACCTTTTAATTATAAAGAAAAATGTAATTTTTAACATTCAACGTTGATTCACTTTATAATTTACATGTAAAAATGTAATTTTCGTCATGCAATGTAAATTTACGTTTTAATTACATAGAAAGATGTAATTTTCAACATACGGTGCAAATTTATATATAAATTACATATAAAAATGTAACTTTTGTTCATGCGGTGTAAATTCATTCTTAAACTACATAATAAAATGTTATTTAATTAATGTGATGCAAATTCATTCATAAATAACAAAATAAATGTTATATAATTCATGCGATGTAAATTCATTCATAAATATCAAAATAAAATGTTATATAATTCATGCGATGTAAATTCATTCATAAATAATAAAATAAAATTTCATTCTTTTACTTACAATGTAAAAGCATCAACTTTTTTTATTCACAATGTAAAAGTATCTACTTTTATATTTTCAATGTAAAAATATCAACTTTTTATGTTTTACAATGTAAAGACATCAACTTTTATATTTTGCAATGTAAAAATATTAACTTCTCTATTTTACAACGTAAAAATATAATCTTTTCTATTTACAAATGTAAAAATATTACCTTTTCTACTTTACAATGTAAAAACGCAATCTTTTCTTTTTATTTTGAACATAAAAAGATGGTATTTTTTTTTCAACATAAAAAGATTGTCTTTTTATTTACATCGCCAAATTCTCAATATAAAATCCATTCTTTACAATCTAAAATTTACTCTTTAATTACAATGTAAAGTCCATTCTTTTTATTACATAAAAAAAAGAAAATAATGTTAATCTTCCTACGGTGAAATTCATATGTATTAATATTAAAAATAATGTCAACTAATCCTACGGTTAAACTTCTTTTTAAAATTGACATCAAAAATGTTAATGACATCCTACGGTTAAATTTACTATTTAATTTACATTAAAAATAATGTAAATTTATACATGCGGTGAAAATACTTTATTTACATAATAAAAGGTAAATTTCATGTCATCGCAAATTCTGATTTTAATTTTACATCCTACGGTTGAATTTCTATCATATTAACATTAAAAATGTTAATTTACATCGTACAGTTGAATTTCTATCATATTAACATTAAAAATGTTAATTTACATCGTACGGTTGAATTTCTATCATATTAACATTAAAAATGTTAATTTGCATCCTACGGTTTAATTTCTATCATATTAACATTAAAAATGTTAATTTACATCCTACGGTTGAATTTCTATCATATTAACATTAAAAATGTTAATTTACACATACGATGTAATTACTTATTATTACACTAAGAATAATGTTAATTTTCTCATACGATGTAAATTTCTTATTTTAATTTTACATAATAAAATGTAAATTCCACCACAAGTCGCATTCTTATTTTATTTGCATCAAATAAGATGTAAATTTTCATCACATAACATAACAACAACATCCCAAACATACAAGTCCAAATCTAACAACTAGCATCAAGGTAATTACTAGGTGATGTTATAACTTGGCATATGTAAAATCAACACGGCATGATTAAACACATAATTAATTTTAATTAATTATTAATTCAGATTTAAACCTCAAAATTTCAGATCTAATCTCATGCAAATCAGATTCTACATCATACGGAGTGAACAGTTCAAATCCATGTTCTAAACATTACGTCTTATTAGATCTACTTATTAATAATCATAGAAATAATGATTAAATAAATCAAATTAAATTAAAAATAAATTCTCACAGTGGTCTGGTCTGAGAAGATGATACAGGTTCGATCCGATTCAGTGTTCGTATTCAAATAGATTTCAGATCTGGAACGATTCAAATACAAATACCTATGAAAAATCAAAATTTAGCCTTTTAACAACTGACACAGCGACATTTAAAAGCGTCGCAAAATCTGAAATAAACATTACCTAAAGTTCAAAACTTTGAATCGAGATAACTCGAGCTACGATCGACGGTTTTACGAACGGTTTGCGGGAGATTGAAGAGCTACGAGAGGGCTATCTTCACCGGGAATTGGAGGAGGTGCGGCTCAACGTGGGTGGCGCGGTGGGGCTATGTTCGGCGGCGGTTTGGGAGGGTGGTGCGGCGGCTACGGTCGATGAGAGGTGGTGATTCTTGTCGGAGATTGAAGAGCACGAAAATCTCTTCGAAACGTGTATTTACACGAATGATTTCGTTGAGAAACGAAGGAGAAATTGGAGTTTGAAATTTTGAGGAATGGTGGGTTTTGTGCGGCTGAAATGAGGAGGAAGAAGATGGAGTACTGTAGCAATGCGAATTTATAATATAATATTAGGTTTAACTAATGATTATTTAATCCTTAATTATCCAATAAAGGTCCGATTTGGCCCGAACTCAGAATTAGGCATGCTTAGTGTTGTTCTTAGGGTTTTGACGTCTTTTGAGCGCAATGGGCTATGTCTCGGGCCCCAATTCTGATGTCTGTAGCGTTTTTTATTTAAAATCCTATTAAAAATTAATTAATTAGATATTGACCGTACATGAAAATTCACCGGGGCCACAAATTAACTTCAAAAATTCCGGAAAAATAAATTTAGCTATGTTTTGACGCTGCGGACCTAGAAAAATTAATTTCGTTCAATTCTGAGCTCGTATGAATTTTTAATGAATTTTTAAAGTCAAAAATTGTCCGTTTACACTAAAAAATTAATTATAATTATATATTAATTCTAAAAATTACCGAAAAATCATTTTTTGCTTTGTTTTGACAATACGAACCCAACAAAATTATTTTCGTCAAATTCTGAGACTGTTTGAAAAATAGCTATTTTTAAGGCGTTTAAATTTAACTGAAATAGTCAAAACACATTTTCTTTTCCCATGCTCACATATTAATTCGAAAAATTATAAAAATTGAAACCTAGCAATAATTTGACATTCCGGTTCCAACAAAAGTGGTTTCGTCGAAAACAGAGGTCGTTTGAAAAATGACTATTTTTAAGGCCAGTATATTTAATATTAAAAATACATTTTTAAACAAATAATTTCCGAAACTCGAAATATATAAGTGTTTACTGTTTTTCAATGCAGAAACACCATTTCGAACTTAATGGAAGTGGTTTCGAGTCCAAGTTCCTTCATATGCAAAAAGTGGCATTTTTGACCTTTATAAATTTCATAGCGACCTTTCTAGATTTTAATTTCGACATAACTTTTGATTCCCGTTATGAAATTTCGATTTTTCGGACTCGTTGGAAAGATATTTTGAAATAGATTCTAATATTTTTAGTTTCACTAAAATCCGTTAAATTTTGCGTCCTGTATGGTCAGTCAAAGTTCAAGTTTGACTTTTCAAACTACCGCGCTATTTCTAACTCTTTTTATAATTAAAATTAGATTATTCATTCTAACTTCGATTTGAATCAAATTTGTGATCATTATTATTTAAAATAGATTACTTTAAATATCAAAACTCATTAAAATTACTTAAAATAAATTTTAAATTGGCCCCAAAATTCAGGGTTGTTACAGTCTCCCCCACTTAAAAACTTTTCGTCCTCGAAAAGGAACGAAGCTAAAAGTTGATTAATTAACTAACTAATTTATATATATATTTTCTCCATTGGTTTAAATAATTTCATTAGTTGATTAACTTTCAAATATATAACTTTTTATATATTCAAAATCATATTTTCCAAAATAGATTATAATTAATCACAAATACGTATATTATAGGCTTGCTACTCTCAACTCATTCTAGGGCATTACTAACCCTATCTCTAATGAATTTTTCTCATTCTAGGATACTGCTGATCCTATCTCTAATGAGTATTCTTATTGGATATTACTAATCCAATCTCTGATGAGTCTTTTGTTCAGTTCTAATGAGTTGTACCCCAAAGATTTGAGTAAACCAAAGCTCTGATACCAACTGTAACGACACGGGTTTCGCCCGACCTTAATCGATCGCAAAATCGACCAAGACCGTTCAAAATCCGCATACGTTAACTTTGGGAATACAACAACATCAGAACAACAACAGCAGACTTTTATTACATCATGGTAATATAACATCAGAGTACAGAACATATCAGAGTACATTGACTAATAATACAGCGGAAGGTAAATTACAATATTATAATACACTGCAGCGGAAATAAAATAACTAAGGCAGCGGAAGACTTCCAATGTTCTGGACACAGCCTTAAGCTTCAATCCAGGATCCTGCTAAAGAGATAAACCTGTAGACAAACTGCTCGACTGCCCGTATGGAGAAGAGGGCACCCGAGTTTGCAAAAAGGTGAAACAAACAACGGGTCAGTCGTGGGACTGGTATGAGAATTCTTAAATAATTAATCACTATTAATAGGACAAATGCAAAGACCACGCCGCTAACGCGGAACGGGTTTTATTCCAATGGATTGCCATGCATAACTTAAAGTAAATCGTAAAACAACGCAATGCTTTTTAGAAAAATGAAATCACCATAAGACTCAGGTCCCATCACACAATGCAACGCACACCAGAGGATAGAGTTTTACCTTATGGTGATTAAACATGCTTGATACGTTAAAAACGAATTTGATATTATTATTAGTGTGTATATGTTTTAAAAACAATTTCAATCATAATGTATCAATCCTAGGAAGCATAGGTACCATATGCTATGCCTCCGTACTAGTAATACAATCAAAACCGAATGGGGCGTATTGGATTTTGGTTTCCATCATGAGTCAAGGCTAGGGAGGAGCTCCTACCGAATTGAGACACTCTAGCTAATGTCTCAGGATCCCCCGCAGTGAACCCTTGGAAAGCTGCAGGGCCGGTCCACACATACAGCTTCGTGGATTGGCAATTCCTGAACACACGTTTCCCGGTCCTATAGGACCTATCCGAGGCGCCTCATTACATCATCCACATAAGTAAAATGTTAGGGCTGTTAGGTCACTGACACCACTCTAGCTAGAAAGAAACGTGCTGCTCTCCCCGCGTTCCCTTCTCCCGTTTTAGACTCCGCCGGTGTGTGAGGCTTGCGAAGTCATGCTATACACAAAGCTATGCCTAAACAGACCATGCTTTGATCGTCCCACAAGGCCTGCTTTTCAACAAAGCCTTGATCATATGCATCTTAGCATGCCACATCATCACTCCATATCACACTACCAATCCTTTGCCGAAATATATGAACGGGTGTTAAGCAAGAGAATAAATTCTCCGCCACTAAACATCCATACATTCGACAGAAGATTAATAACATGATATATAATGGAGTACGATGTCAGACACACAATCCATTTATAAGCTTATGCTCTGGGTCTGAGCGAAAGCCAAACCCGTACAAATCAACACTACGTCTGGGCAACTCCTACTATTACCTTATCATGGTAGCGAGCCATTCAAAGGCAACAGTCATCATCGTCCATTCGATGTAGAGATTCGACGGTCTTCAATCGCCGTCTTCCAATCTTGGATTTTTAAACGTCGTTTAATTTTTTGGAATGAGATAAACTCGGACTTTCCAAATAATCCTCGTATATATATATATATATATATATATATATATATATATATATATATATATATTGAAAATCCTTTTTACACATTAATAATTATTTTTATTAACGATTCATTCCTATTTTAATTATTTAAAATAATTAAATTTTTATATAATGACGCCTTAAGTCCGTGGGCGACTATGGCGCTGCATTCAACCAATTTTGATTTTTACATTTCTCAGCATCTAACCGTTGGATCTTAACGTAATATATATCATTGGAAAGATTTTTCCAAGACGGTCCTAACGGTTTCAGTTTCAAGAAAATCCGACGGTCGGATCTTCTTGTATAGTCTTTTAAAAGTACGATTTCAAAACGCGAATTACCACGCCCTATTCGTTAAATTTTGATTATATATATATAATCATTAAATCATAATAACGTCGTTTGATTAAAACAACGCTCTACACAATTATCGATACTTACTAAATTTTAATTCATTTGAAAATGAAGATAATATTACCGCATCCTAAATTCATCCTTTCCTTACATTAAAAATGTAAATTTTGATACACTCAAAATCTTTAAATTACATATAAAAATATAATTTCTAATGACAATGCAAATTCACTCTTAATTCACATTGTGAAACCATGATTTGTAATTACAATACAAACACTACATCTAATTCACATTGTAAAAATATAATTTTTAATTACAATGTCACATTTCTACATCTAAATTACATATGAAATAAATCAATTTTATTTCTAATGTTCATTCTCATTTTATGTTACATATATATATATAAGAAAAATGCAAATTCTATCATATAATGAAATTGCATCCCTTAATTGCATAGAAAAATGTAGTTTTGTCATACGGTATACTTTCCTATAGACATTACATATAAAAATGTAATATTTAACACACAATGTAAATTCATGTTTTAATTACATATAAGAATGTAAATTTTATCCTACGGTGTAATTCCCATTTTAATTACGTATAAAAAAAATGTAATTTTTATTTTACCGTTCTCATTCATATCTAAATTACATATAAAAATATAATTTTTATCATACGGTTCTAATTCATATATAAGTTACATAGAAAAATGTAATTTTCAACATACGGCATTAATTCACCTTATAATTTACATATAAAAATGTAAATTTTAACATACGATGGAATTCTCATATTAATTACAAAAAAAATGTAATTTTTAATATACGACATAAATTCACTTTATAATTTACATATAAAAATGTAAATTTTAACATACAGTGACATTCACATGTTAATTACAAAGAAAAATGTAATTTTTACAATACGGTGTATATTCCTATATAATTTACATATAAAAATGTAAATTTTATCATACGATAAAATTCCCCTTTTAATTACAAAGAAAAATGTAATTTTTAACATTCAACGTTGATTCACTTTATAATTTACATATAAAAATGTAAATTTTGACAAACGATGAAATTCACCTTTTAATTACAAAGAAAAATGTAATTTTTAACATTCAACGTTGATTCACTTTATAATTTACATATAAAAATGTAAATTTTGATAAACGATGAAATTCACCTTTTAATTACAAAGAAAAATGTAATTTTTAACATTCAATGTTGATTCACTTTATAATTTACATGTAAAAATGTAATTTTCGTCATGCAATGTTTATTTACATTTTAATTACATAGAAAGATGTAATTTTCAACATACGGTGCAAATTTATATATAAATTACATATAAAAATGTAACTTTTGTTCATGCGGTGTAAATTCATTCTTAAACTACATAATAAAATGTTATTTAATTCATGCGATGCAAATTCATTCATAAATAACAAAATAAATGTTATATAATTCATGCGATGTAAATTCATTCATAAATATCAAAATAAAATGTTATATAATTCATGCGATGTAAATTCATTCATAAATAACAAAATAAAATTTCATTCTTTTACTTACAATGTAAAAGCATCAACTTTTTTTATTCACAATGTAAAAGTATCTACTTTTATATTTTCAATGTAAAAATATCAACTTTTTATGTTTTACAATGTAAAGACATCAACTTTTATATTTTGCAATGTAAAAATATTAACTTCTCTATTTTACAACGTAAAAATATAATCTTTTCTATTTACAAATGTAAAAATATTACCTTTTCTACTTTACAATGTAAAAATGTAATCTTTTCTATTTACAATGTAAAAATAATGTCCTTTTTATTTTGAAAATAAAAAGATGGTCTTTTTTTTTCAATATAAAAAGATTGTCTTTTTATTTACATCGCCAAATTCTCAATATAAAATCCATTCTTTACAATGTAAAATTTACTCTTTAATTACAATGTAAAGTCCATTCTTTTTATTACATAAAAAAAGAAAATAATGTTAATCTTCCTACGGTGAAATTCATATATATTAATATTAAAAATAATGTCAACTAATCCTACGGTTAAACTTCTTTTTAAAATTGACATTAAAAATGTTAATGACATCCTACGGTTAAATTTACTATTTAATTTACATTAAAAATAATGTAAATTTATACATGCGGTTAAAATACTTTACTTACATAATAAAAGGTAAATTTCATATCATCGCAAATTCTGATTTTAATTTTACATCCTACGGTTGAATTTCTATCATATTAACATTAAAAATGTTAATTTACATCGTACGGTTGAATTTCTATCATATTAACATTAAAAATGTTAATTTGCATCCTACGGTTGAATTTCTATCATATTAACATTAAAAATGTTAATTTAAATCCTACGGTTGAATTTCTATCATATTAACATTAAAAATGTTAATTTACACATACGATGTAATTACTTATTATTACACTAAGAATAATGTTAATTTTCTCATACGATGTAAATTTCTTATTTTAATTTTACATAATAAAATGTAAATTCCACCATAAGTCGCATTCTTATTTTATTTGCATCAAATAAGATGTAAATTTTCATCATATAACATAACAACAACATCCCAAACATACAACAAGTCCAAATCTAACAACTAACATCAAGGTAATTACTAGGTGATGTTATAAATTGGCATATGTAAAATCAACACGGCATGATTAATTTTAATTAATTATTAATTCAGATTTAAACCTCAAAATTTCAGATCTAATCTCATGCAAATCAGATTCAACATCATACGGAGTGGACAGTTCAAATCCATGTTCTAAACATCATGTCTTATTAGATCTACTTATTAATAATCATAGAAATAATGATTAAATAAATCAAATTAAATTAAAAATAAATTCTCACAGTGGTCTGGTCTGAGAAGATGATACAGGTTCGATCCGATTCAGTGTTCGTATTCAAATAGATTTCAGATCTGGAACGATTCAAATACAAATACCTATGAAAAATCAAAATTCAGCCTTTTAACAACTGACACAGCGACATTTAAAAGCGTTGCAAAATCTGAAATAAACATTACCTAAAGTTCAAAACTTTGAATCGAGATAACTCGAGTTACGATCGACGGTTTTACGAACGGTTTGCGGGAGATTGAAGAGCTACGAGAGGGCTATCTTCACTGGGAATTGGAGGAGGTGCGGCTCAACGTGGGTGGCGCGGTGGGGCTGTGTTCGGCGGCGGTTTGGGAGGGTGGTGCGGCGGCTACGGTCGATGAGAGGTGGTGATTCTTGTCGGAGATTGAAGAGCACGAAAATCTCTTCGAAACGTGTATTTACACGAAGGATTTCGTTGATAAACGAAGGAGAAATTGGAGTTTGAAAATTTGAGGAATGGTGGGTTTTGTGCGGCTGAAATGAGGAGGAAGAAGACGGAGTACTGTAGCAATGTGAATTTATAATATAATATTAGGTTTAACTAATGATTATTTAATCCTTAATTATCCAATAAAGGTCCGATTTGGCCCGAACTCAGAATTAGGCATGCTTAGTGTCGTTCTTAGGGTTTTGACGTCTTCTGAGCGCAATGGGCTATGTCTCGGGCCCCAATTCTGATGTCTGTAGCGTTTTTTTATTTAAAATCCTATTAAAAATTAATTAATTAAATATTGACCGTACATGAAAATTCACCGGGGCCACAAATTAACTTCAAAAATTCCCGAAAAATATATTTAGCTATGTTTTGACGCTGCGGACCTAGAAAAATTAATTTCGTTCAATTCTGAGCTCGTATGAATTTTTAATGAATTTTTAAAGTCAAAAATTGTCCATTTACACTAAAAAATCAATTATAATTATATATTAATTCTAAAAATTACCGAAAAATCATTTTTAGCTTTGTTTTGACGATATGAACCCAACAAAATTATTTTCGTCGAATTCTGAGACTGTTTGAAAAATGGCTATTTTTAAGGCGTTTAAATTTAACTAAAATAGTCAAAACACATTTTCTTTTCCCACGCTCACATATTAATTCGAAAAATTCTAAAAATTGAAACCTAGTAATAATTTGACATTCCGGTTCCAACAAAAGGGGTTTCGTCGAAAACAGAGGTCGTTTGAAAAATGACTATTTTTAAGGCCAGTATATTTAATATTAAAAATACAATTTTAAACAAATAATTTCCGAAACTCGAAATATATAAGTGTTTACTGTTTTTCAATGCAGAAACATCATTTCGAACTTAATGGAAGTGGTTTCGAGTCCAAGTTCCTTCATATGCAAAAAGTGGCATTTTTGACCTTTATAAATTTCATAGCGACCTTTCTAGATTTTAATTTTGACATAACTTTTGATTCCCGTTAAGAAATTTCGATTTTTCAGATTCGTTGGAAAGATATTTTTTAAATAGATTCTAATATTTTTGGTTTCACTAAAATCCGTTAAATTTTGCGTCCTGTATGGTCAGTCAAAGTTCAAGTTTGACTTTTCAAACTACCGCGCTATTTCTAACTCTTTTTATAATTAAAATTAAATTATTCATTCTAACTTCGATTTGAATCAAATTTGTGATCATTATTATTTAAAATAGATTACTTTAAATATCAAAACTCATTAAAATTACTTAAAATAAATTTTAAATTGGCCCCAAAATTCAGGGTTGTTACACTTCGCGTCTCGGGTTATTGGTCTTCTTCTCCAGATCGGTTCGACTTCCCCTTCTCTTCACTCCGGATCGTGCTCTCCAAGGTCATTCGGTTCGGATCCACTCCCCCATCTCGTAACGGTTCGGATCGACTGTGGTCATCATGTCGGATCGGATCGAACTCCTCAACTCCCTCCATGGTGTACCGGTTCGGATCGGGTGACGTGGTTCAGATCGTGGGAGGGGTTCGGGTGGCACACCGGGTCGGGTTGGAGCACTGGCTTCACCTTAGTCTTTTTCCCCACTTTAGATCGGTCTCCATCTCCACAAGCGGATCGGGTCGGCGAGCTACAGGCGGATCGTAGGGAAGGGCTTTACACGGTTCGGTTCGGGTCTTCCTAACTGATCAGATCCGGTTCGGGTGTCTTTCTGCACTTTGTCTAACAAGCTGTTTAAGCCATTCGACAGCGTTTTCGACCAATCTAACACTTCTAAACAATCACAAATCATACCATACAGTCATAGCAGCATGTATAATCATCCACAAACAGCAAAACAACAATCATAGCATGTAAAATGGATCAAACATACCCAAAACCCCATATTTTCCCTTAAGCATGTTTAAGCAAAACTAATCGTAGGATAAACAAAACTTAACCAAATCAAACCAAATTTCTAACAGAGGTCTAAAACATTATTTTCGAATTTATAAATATTTTTCCAGAATTTTATCATGTTTAATTTTGTTAATCTTCACTAATTACCCTTAATCAACCGTAATTAGTGCAAAACTATGCAAATCACTCACCTTAGCCACAAATAAAACCTTTAGAACTGAAACTCTACTGTTTGGGCATGAATACCAATGCAACACAACAGCTCTACCTCAATTTTTATGCTAATCCGCCTTGATTTGATGTTGCTAAGCGTAATCCTTGATTAGAAAGTGATTTGGGGTGTTTTAGAGGTTGGAGGCCATTGTTAGGGTTTCTAAGAGGAAAGTGGTAGCTAGAAAACTGAAATAGAATGAAAACCTAACTCATTTCAGCCTCCCCATAACCCTAATCACGAAATGGGTTATGGGCCCATTCACTAATCACCCTATTTGGCCCGATTAAGCAGCTTTTCACCTTCCAAACCTTATTTCAGCCATATCTCCCAAACGGTAAGTCCGTTTTCCACATGTGACCACTCTACGGAAAGGTAAACCATCATCCGAAGCCAATGGAAGTGGTTTCAGGTCAAAACTCCTTTCCAATCAAAAGTTATGGCCAAAACAATACCAGTTAGGAGAAAAACGGTGATTTAAAAATCGGGAAAAATCACGAACATGGGAAATGACCCTAATAGTCGTCTCCCAAAGTTACATGACCATACGACTTCGTATGTGAAAGAAATCAATATTCTACGATCCTATGATGCGTAGAATGCGGGTCGTTACATTACAAGAGGCGGTTGGAACGAAATTATGCTTAAGTACCGCTTATCACCCTCAGATGGACGGCCAGACCGAGAGAGTAAATCGGGTTCTAGAAGACCTTCTGAGACTATGCATCCTAGACTTTGGGGGAGCATGGGAAGAACACCTTCCACTAGTGGAGTTCGCCTATAATAATAGTTTTTAGGCTAGCATTGGCATGGCACCTTTTGAGGCTCTTTATGGACGACCGGTCCAATCACCTACATGTTGGTGGGTATCCACTGATAAGGTTTTGCTTGGACCCGACATGATTAGGGAGACTTCGGAGAAGATAGACCTGATTCGACGGCGAATGAAGACGGAAGAGGACCGACAGAAGAATATGCTGATAGGAGACGAACCGATCTTGAATTCAATATTAGGGGCATGGTTTTTGTTAAGGTGTCACCGTTAAGAAACGTAGTCCGTTTTGGATCAGTAGGGAAGTTGGCACCGAGGTTCGTAGGACCCTTTCCACTTACGGAGAGGATTGGACAGATGGCGTATAGAGTAAAGTTACCAGAGAAGCCCAGCGGAGTTCATGACATGTTTCACGTTTCGCATTTGTGTAAGTGTTTACACGATACGACGAAAGTGGTAGAGCCGAGCACGCTTGAAGAAGTGGAAGTAGAGCGTAATGCCACGATCAAACGAGCTCCTACACGCATCGTCGGATCGGAGGTCAAAAAGCTTCGCAACAAAGAGGTCAAGTTGGTCAAAGTGCAACGGGGAGATGATCAAAGAGACGCGACTTGGGAGACGGAAGACAAAATGCATACGCTATACCCTTTCCTTTTTGAGGGTATGTTTTAATTTCTCCTTTTTCTACCGCTTTGTTGACACTTGTCCTATCTTTTAGTATTATATTTGCGATGACATCTTTGATCTTTAGTTAGGAAGAACCCTATGGTTGCAAACATGTGTTTGAGACATGTTATGTTTGGTGGATGCAAATGGATGCAAGTGGTTGCTCGTGGATGCATGTACACACACATTAGGCACTAGATCGGCTCAATCACCTTCATGTTGCATATAAATGCATGTGCATATCTAAATTAATGGATGTATAATGGTTGTGTTATCATATGGATGCTGCATTTTGATGAATAGTTGTGCACAATGTAGAAATAATATGTATCAATAGGATTCTTTCGCATACATAATGGACGCATGACACTATCATGATTTGCATTAAGGAGGTCAACTGAATCAGTGGACCGCCTGATCTTTGCATTAGATAAGGAACATATACACACATTTTTGCATAAGTTCATATAGCATTAGAAATTTCTTTAAGGACAATGGATGCTTGTGGATGATGGTTGAGTAGATGGATGATTGGGTGGTAGGATACATTCTTCTTAACTTAGATATTTCAGGGACGAAATCCTTTAAGGAGGGGAGAATGTAACACCCCGTAATTTTATAACATTAAAATTCACAAATTAAAGTATACTTAATTTTTAAAAGAAGAATTAAGTGAAATGGGTTGCACTATTATGTTCGTCTCAAAATTTTGGGTCAAGATAGACATTTGGTTTGCATAAAACGGATAACTTATGAAGAAGTTATTAAGCCTTGAAGTTTGTATGCATACAATATATATATATATAATATTCAAAAAAAGTTCAAAACAACGAATCGGGAGGGGGAATAGTCGAACCGCACCATTTTTGGAGTCGACCCGAGCCCTGCTGCTGCTGGGTCGACTAGGGGTCGATCCAGGGTGTTTGGCTGTCAACTCGTGGCCCGATTCACCCTAAGGGCTGAGGTGGCATTTGAGTGGTCCTGATGGTTCTGGTTATCCCTAGGTTAATCCGACGGCTCTTATTAATTTAAACTTCTATAAAAACACTCCTAAACCCCTAACCCTAATCACATTAATTCATAACAAGAGCCGCCATGTCGTCAATGGAGAACCTAAAGTAACCGCCATACACTTTCAACCCTAATGCAAGATAGAAGCTTTAATCAAAATCAAATCAAATCTAAATAACGATTAGTCTACATCAAAGGCAAGCAATTCAGTTTCAGAATACAGATCCTAGAAAGACAAGACTATTCTTTTTAATTGTGAGTATGATAGCTTTCACAAAATAATTAATTAATTTAATTATGATAAGATATAACTGGGATTATGAGAATATGATTTTGAATCATGTGATGTAAATTATATGTATGTTTGTGGTGTTGAATCATATGTTAGTCTTATGCAAGTTGGATCATATGTTAGTTCTTATGTGAATCTTATGCAAGTTGAATCATATATCTTATGCAAGTTTGTGACGATTGGATCATATATTCATGTATGAATCTTATGCAAGTTTGGGTTGTTAAAATATATGTGAGACATGTATATGCATATGCTAGTTTATGAGACATTAACCTTTATGTCCAGATCCATATGCAAGTTTACATCTTTATGTTTAGATCCATATGCAAGTTTACATCTTTATGTTTAGATCTATATGCAAGTTTACATCTTTATGTTTAGATCCATATGCAAATTCACACCTTTATGTTGGGACCTCTAGAAGTACATAAGTTATGCAAGTTTATGCCCATTACATATGCTAGTTTTGTATCATATGCTAGTTTGAATGAAATTCATATGCAAGTTATTGGCTATGTAATATTATGCCATGATCCTTAGATTTATTTTATGTGTTATGTGATGTTGTTTTTCTTTTTATAAGTTAGACTATTTGCGAGTCTAACATATGTCGTATGAAAACGTACGAATAGCGTGGGGATGATGGGATAATATTGAATATACATAAATTGTGAATTGGCAAAAAATGGCCTTAAAAGGCATATAATTAATTTGAGACATTAATTGGCATAATTGGTATTTATGGACATAATTTTAAGAGACAATTATGGACATAAATAAATTTGGAATTTATTGAAAAATTTGAATAGGGATATTAATCCAATTTGGGGTTAAATAAAGATGTGTAACAATTAACTGCCTAAGTCACGAGGTTGGACTCTTTTGTGGTGTAAGACTGCCCGGACCCGCCCGGCAAATCCAGCAGCCACAAATGCCAATCTAATGTGAGAGGTCAAAGGCACGAATTAAATGCGTAACAATTGTAAAGACATGAGGTTAGGCTCGTTTGCGGTATAAGACTGCCCGGACCCGCCCGACAAATCCAGCAACCGCCATGTCAGCCTAATGTGGGAGGTCTTTACAAAGTTACGGTTCTAATGAATTACGTAACACTTAACCAGATAAACATGTGGTGGGACATGGGGGGTTAAGTGGGTGCCTTGGGTGGCATGTGAAATTAAGTGGGTGCCTTAGGTGGCATGTGAAATACGATTAGATGCACTTAACCAAGATTGAAACATGTAAGAAGACATGAATAAGAATGGGGTTAAGTGGGGAAACCTTAGTGGGGACCAAGCATAGGTGGAAGGCTTGTGTCAAGCATGGGGGCCCTTTTCAAACCAGTAACCCATTAAGTATCTTTGTGAGCTCGACCCAAGTCGAGGACGGGACACGCTTACTGGATTTGATTGTAAGAGGTCAAAACGGGTTAGCAGTGGCAACACAAGTCCAACGGGGTCATGTGCGTGCTTGGGCCCGGGCTAGTAGGTAAGACATTGTTACATCATATAAATATAAGCCGTGCATCTTTGGTGGTATCGGGTTGCCACTTTGGGGAGTGATACACCCCACTGAGGGTCCAGCACGGGTATCTACGAGTTAGGGAGCCGATCGAATGGGGGTAGTGGGCACAACTAGTGGAGATAGGGGTAGACGACACCTATGAAGGCAGCTAGGGATACACGAAACTACCGTTATCACTATTAAGTTCTGCAGGCGGGATCAACTTTTAGGGTGGCTAATGGTGGTGCAGTACAGTAATTATCCTATAGTGATTAGGAACGAGATTAATGCCAGAATATTCCTCTTATTTGCTTTGTCATGCCCACTTGTTTCATGGTCATATCGTATCTTACCAGTTTATGCCTTATCCTAGTTACTTTAATAATTATATTGTTAAAGTTATTATAATCGCCAGACTTTATGTCTGACCCCCTTGTTTTCGCCTCTTTTCTTCCTCCCCCCTACCCCCAGGTTCTCAGGGTGGGACTAGTACTAGTGGAGCTTATCTCGGATCTCTTTCTCTCTCTTTTGGAAGTGCTTGGATTGCTGAAAGTAAAGTTCAGCTCATCTCTTTTATGTCTACTTGTGTTGGGGTTTATGCTTTTTATTTTATGCTTTTTATTTTATGTACTCTGAAACAATTTATCAAGATGGATATTAAGTGTACTTGGTTTATGAAGTTGTTGTAATCAAACGATTTCTCCGTTGCAATAAAAGTTGTTTTAAAATTTTCAAGTACCATTATTTATATCTATCTTGTTATATTATGTTCTATACACTAAATACGCTCCATGGAAGTTAATGCATTCCCTTTGTGAGTGACATTAATGGACGTGGGGTGTTACATGAATCGATCTTACCTGGGATCGCAAATCCCAAGTTTGTCTATGAAGCCAGATTTCCTGTGAAGTATTACAATGATAAATTTTGTTATATTTAGTTTTTTTCAAGAGCACAGATAAGAGCATTCATAGCTTTATCATCTAATGAAAATGGTTTCTTTGTCAGATTCATCCCATCTATTTTGGGTTTAGGAAATTCAATATCATTAATCGTCATAGTGAGAGACTTCTGGCATGATTCAATAATATCCCATACTTCAAAATCAACTTAATACAAATAAATCTTCATCCTAGCTTTCAAGTACGCATGGTCAGCTCCATTAACCATAGGTGGCATAGTTGTTGACTGACCCTAAGAAAAAAACATAATTAGATGAATTCATGACTCTCGAGTTAATTAGACATTGGATCTAATACCACTTGTTGGATCTAGATTAGCCGTAGAAGGGGTAAAAATGGTTTATTGGAAATTAAAAAGTAAAAACAAACACAGAATAATAAAAGATGCCGCAAAAAAGATAAATCACACACAGGAATTACCCAGCTTCGGCAAACCCTGCCTACTGCTGCATTCCCAAAATTTGTACTAGGTATTAAAATAGACTCCTTCTTACAAAACCCTATAAACTCGCAAAGCCTGCTACTGCTCTACTCCTACGATTAAAATCTTGACACGACTTGAAATCCTAAGCTGTGATTTTCTTAACTACAAAATCCTATAGCTAAAACTCCCTAGTTTAGAAAACTAGAAAAAATATATTATTTTATGGAAATTTAAAAACAATTAAAAAATAAATAACAACAAAAAAAACCATAAATTAATACACTTAGAATAAGAAAGAGAATAGCCCCCTTATTTCTTTATCCTTGTAGAAATGCGGCTGACTCCTTATTTATTAATGGTGTCCAAAAATTTTATGAGCTTAGGTTTTTGAATTTGCTTCAAATCGTGGTTGATGAATCAATCTGTCTTTGACAATCTTCGAATTGATTAGCTCTGGCAGTCTTCATGATCTGGAGCTTCAATCTCTCGATCGAACAAGAACGATAAGGTCTATGATTTTTGTTCGAATGCTTGAATTGTTTTCTTTGGATGGATGATTTTGCCGATGAGGAATAGGTCTTTATATAGGGTTTTCGTGCCCTAAATGCTCTGATTTCATTTATGACATGCCGTATTTGATATTGATGGTGATTTTTAAGGCCCTTCAGAATTTTGAATGTGAACTTATGGAATATTTTTGAATTGCGAATTGATTCTTGCCTATATTTTGTCCTTCGATTCTATTGATAAATTTCTACACGTATTTTTTCATGTACCTGGTCGAGTTTTTGGCCATAATGTGAATTTGAAGAATTAATCAAGTTTTTAGATTTTCAAAATAATGCCAAAATGCAGATTGAATACTTTCCAAATTTTGAATCAGTGAATTAAAAGATTCCTTTATCCCTTGAAACCATTCAATCATTTTATTGGCACTCAAACTTTATAGCTTGACATGCTTATGTATGTATATGCGTTTAATGCATATATTTATTTATTTATTTACACACAATTGTGTGTGTGTATATGTTGATGCTACTACCTTGATTCCTGAGCAAGCTTGATACTATGTTATTCATTTGTTACACCATTGTGCGCTAACCTAAAATGCTACTGTCAATTGTTAAACACATGTTATCCACTTGCCTTGTATGGTTGTTTACCTGACTTTGATGCATTCAAATTGGTACATATTGTGTTATTTGTGCACTCCCTCGTTGACTTTGCCACTTGTACGTGTTTTGCTGCACCTGAACTCTGGTCTCTACCATGTGTTGCAGCATACTTAAACTACAACCCTGTTATATATTGCATGACCTTGAAAACTGCCTTGTTGTATAGGGATGTCTTGAACTTGTATAATTTGCTATGACTTTTGCTTCACTATTTTTGATCATCATGTTGCCATTCTAGTTTTTTGTACACTTTATCTTGTACGTGAACATATTCACATGTATGTTGTTGTTTCTATTATACTTGGGTCAATTGCACTTAAATATTCATGTCTTGTTGGTTTCATGAGCTTGCTTCCATCTGAACTTATCTGGGCTATTATAATTCATTGGTGCTTGCTCCTTGAATGTGTGCACTTGATCTTGACTTGACTTGTTAGGTCATTGTGAATTTGTCTGTCCTGAAAGTTTGTGCATGTATCATGCAAGCTTCCCCTATGTATGCATGTTGACCAGTACTCCTTGTTTTCTTGGTTGCACACTCCAATTTTATGTAATTGTAGTCTTGATTATTTTGGGCACTACTTTATGTTGACTGCACTCCCATATATACATACATGTATGTATACACACACACATGTGTGTGTGTGTATATATATATATATATGTGTGTGTGTGTGTGTGTGTGTGTATGTGTGTGTGTATATGTATGTGTGTGTTTGTATTTAAGTGTTGGTTCACATGTGTTGCTTGAGATGTATGATTATATGCCAAGCTGAAATGTATTTGACCAAATTTCCCCTGTACACCTGAAAAATTGGCTTTGTGCATGTACATACACATATACGTATTATTTCTACACCAGCAAACCAGTTATGATTGTGTTGAGGCTGGTCAAGATCAGCAGACCACATATGTGAGTTGAGGCTGTTCTTGATCAACAAAACACTGTAACTGAGTTGTGACTAGTTTATGGGCGCAGGATCATCAGTCTACTTTGTGGTATTTATAGTGAAACACTGCACATATCACAAGCAGTATAGACACAAATATGTATACATATATCAGACTAATTCTAGAAATATGATGAGAAACACACAAAAAATTCCGAGGTAAATAAAAATTTAAAGTAAATTTATATTTGCTAAAATTTAAATCTTTTTTGTTCCAGTTTACTATGTTTGTGTGTTTCTGTGACAACTCAGGTGGATGGACAAGACTTAAAGCACATAAAGATTTAGTAAGAGTGAATAGATGTAAGTAAGAGAATGTATGTGTATAACAAAGTGACTTGAGTGAATTGTAGTGGGCGAACAAATTTAAATGAATACGTCAACTGAAATGTATAGAAGTGAGTTCTGAGAAGATGTACTATTCTGAGTGTGTGAAATAAAATATTTTATTGAATACTAAATACTTATGTGAATATTTATTTTCTATGTAGTAGTATTATCATTCAGTAATAATATTTATTCCTGTTCGAGATAAAATATAGAATAGTACAAGTTCAAACACATTTGTAAAATAATATATGTTTGTTATAATCAAACAAAAAAATCATATATTCAATAGTATTTTGAAACGTATTGTATCAACTTAAAGATGCTATAAATATATGATTTATAAGATGATAAATGGTAAATAAAAGAAGTGTTTAGAATTCATAAAATTTATATTAAATAATTTTGAAATAAAAGATGATTTCTTGACAAGAATTAATATTTCATAAACATGATATTTTGAAAATGTTAACTTTGTTAAGTATAAAACATTGATTTGATTAAAGTAAGCGTAATAGGTATATTGATCTTATGTACATGAAATGACAAATTCTGCTTTATGTAGATGTAAAATTTGAAAAAGAATAATGATTGTGGTATGTATAATATAAATTAAATTTATAAGGATTAAATGGACTATATTAGTGTGATTTGGGAAAACTTTAATTTTTGACAAGTCATAAGCTAATGAAATTGATTATCGCCATTTTAGTTTAGTTTTAAACAATTAAAAAAAGCGGTGAATATTAGAAAGTTAGAAACAAATTTTAATTTTGGTAATATTAAGGATAACAAGTATAATACTGATGTGAATCTTATTTAATGAGATAGAATTGAACATGAACTACATTTGTATACTAATATAAACATGAACTTAATTAGTATTCGTAATGGTAATTAAGACTTGAGAACTTAATTAATATGGAATTATAGTGTAAACTTTAATATGGATTCAAGTATGAATTGTATATTTATCAAAATGCAACTTAAGTGAAATGCCAATGTATGTTAGGAAATCACATATAACACATGTTTTGAAATATTATATGGTTTCCATTTGAAACTTTAAGTTTGCATACTTAGGTAAGTGATAGGAGTCAAACTATAATAAATAAATGATAAAGAAGATACACCATTTTCCCTATTTGAAATTTTATAAGAAATGATTTGAAAATATTATTTATAATATTATGTTTGAAAATTTGTATATTTTATTGTTTTTTTTAAGAAATGATTAAGTATTTACTGTGACATTAAGTTTAGACTATCGGATACTTAGTAATTTTGGACATGAGACTGGTCAACGTATATGCTAAGTCCTATAAGCATTAAATTGATATAAAATCACACTCCGGTCGCTTAAAAATGATTCTAGTGGTGACTGCAGTATCATTGGTGCTTATTTTTTAGGTTTCAAAAGTGAGATAAATATATTGAACCAGTTGAGATGTCGAGTTTATATTTAATCTGTTTGGAATATCAGAACTTTTAATCTAAACATTTGTATATATAAAAACTAAGTAAGATGACAAATGTGAATAATTTTATTTTAGTATATTAAATTACTTGATTACTATTTTTCTTGTCTCATTCCTTTTCGGAGACGAAAAGGAATGAGTGTGGGAGATTGTAACAACCTAAAGTTTTGAAAATTTTTAAATGATGATTTAACTGACATTAATTCAAAATTTTAAGACTTAATTTATTATTGAATTATATTAAATAAATGAATCAGATTTCTGTATACAAACATAGGTAGGTACAAATTTAATAATGGGAATTCAGTGGTTGTAACATCAGAACTTAATCGTTGAGCTAACCTAATTTGTATTATTATTTAAATTTAAGTTAATTCAAAAATTCAAATTTAAATTACAAAATTGAATTACTGAGTATTTTAATTTTTCAAATACACTAAAATGGAAATTTTCTAAAAGTCAATTTTTAATCAAACTTATTCAGAATTTAAATTTAAATTGAAAATATAAAGGTTCTAAAATTCAAAAATTTCTTTTTTAGTTTATGATTCTACTCTAAATTATGAGTTGAAAACCATTTTTTGTTTCGTCAAAATTTGCTTTCATTTGTTCTAAATTTAGGATTTACAATGTGTAAAATGCGCAAACAAAATTCGTTTTTGTACTCATACTTACATGTCCTCTTTTGCTTCTCATTGAGAGATTTATTTGGCTTTTGTGGAAAGCTTTGCGACCACATACATCATTAATATTTTATGTTTGAATTTTAAGAAACTTTAGTAAGTTATAATATGTGTTTTCTTTCTCTGTGTTTTTCATTTTTTTTTCATTCATCGAGACATCTTCTGTCTTCCTTCTTCCTCCATAAATCATCTTTCTCTCTGTAAAATCCGTCCTCCAAAAAATTTGCATCTCTATCTCCGTGGATTAAATCTCTATGCAAATATGTTTTTAGTTTCTTTTCTAAATTCTCTTTCTAATTTTCCAATTGAAATCAAAATCAAAACCCTAAAATTCTAAACCATCCTCTTCTCTATAAATTTGAATCTACTTCCTCTATAAATTAAATCCCTTGGTAATTTATATTTTATATTTTTATCATTTATTCTCATTTTCCTAATTTCTTTTTTGAATTGCAAATCCAAACCTAAACCCTCTTTTTCTCTCTTTACACAAAACCCCTCCTATTTTCACATATTCACCTTGCAAATGTTTATACCACTTAACCTAGCCACCTTAGATCCTCCTAGCTACCACCAATCATCACCAAAGCGTTGGCAGGCACCTGCACCTCTGATCTGAACCAAAACCCGGATCCGAGTCCAAAAGCAGAACTTCCCTAGCCATTCTTCTCTTTTCCATTTTCTGTTCGATTTTAGAATTTTGATCCGTTTCGTAATAGTCATAATTTCCCCATAGATATCCCAAATCCAGGTTTTTTTTTAAATTGGATGGAACTGAATTAGCTACAACTTTCATATTGAATAATTTTACAAATTTTATATTTTTATATGTTGAAATCGCGAATCTTTCAAACACATTTCGAATCCAGTGTCTATTACTGTTTCAGTCCTATCTCCCTTAAATTTTATTAAAACCCAATTTTTAGTTTAAATTTAAGAGAAAATAATTTCATAAAACTTTAATGTTGGCTGTTGACGAGAGAAATTGACATCACACCTAACAATTCTCGATTATATGAGAATAAAGTTTCGCGTACGTAAAATTAAGTGCGAAAAGCAAAAACACAAGAATTTATAGTGGTTCAGTTCACGTTGAACCTACGTCCACTTCGAAGCGTTAGCCGATTTTACTTCAATACAAGAGTTGGAAATCATCATTAAAATTGTAGACAATATTTGGTTAAATATTTGGGAGTCATTATTTGCATGTAGGAAGTCTTGGAAAAATTATGTTTTTTTTTTGGCAGAGCCGACGGGGTTGAATGGACCCTACCATTTTTATTGATATGCTAAGACGAATACAAGGCAACAAAGCAGAAAAGAAAACAAAATAGAGTACTGAGCAAACAAGCATATCAAGTACACACTAGCGAATAAAAACACATATATGCAAAGGAAAAAACTATCATAGTGTCACAAAGATTCCCGGATCGTAAGAAAATTTGAGGTACTTCAAGCCAGTTCTGATTTCGCGCCAAAGTTGATGTTTCCATAATTCGAAGTTCATCACATGCTGGGAGTCAAATGTGAATGCATTGCGCTTTGTCCATATAGCTTGCGTTAGCTTTTTGAGGATGTAATTGTATATCCTTGGTTTAGCTCCTATAGTTCCAGTCTTGCGCTTGAAGAAAGTCCATTGCTCAGCACTTGCGTGTGAGAAGAAATGTTGCCCAAGCTGCTGTAAAGCTTCATCGCAAAGTTAACGTACGGTGTTGCATTCAAAAAATAGGTGATCAAAAGTTTCAGTGGCAGCTCCATACAGTAAGCAGCCGGTCTGAACATTCATACCAAGCTCCGCTAATCTTGCTTTTGATAGGATAGCACGGTTGATAATTTTCCATAGAAGCATATTGTCTTTAGCATTGTTGTCTTTTCTCCATATTTTCTTGTACCATCTACGAACAGGGAGTGCAGTAAAAATCTGAAATAGCATAATACATTTCTTTGATTTTGAAGTTCTTACCTTTCCACTTCCAAGCAGTGCTGTGTTGAGAGTCAGTTTGTCTGTTGAGCTCATTGATATTGCTCCACGGCAAGTGCACATGCCTTAACATTGAGTTGGGCAAGCATATTTTGTCGTGAATGAGAAAATCCCCCACTAAGGCATCTTTGTTCACTCCTGAACCTTGCATCTCCAGGTAGGTCATTCTTTCTTTTAAAATAAGACCATGCTCTAGCCGAGGATTATCCCATATCTTGATCCTGTCATAAGCAGCAGAACCATATTTAAAGTGAGGAAAAATCTTAGTTTTTAACTTGTTTATACATTTCCATGTCCAACTAAAACCTTGTCGTGTGCTTAAAGACCAAAAGCTTTGTTCTTTAAGTATGTGCTTAACGGACCATTGTATAAAAAGACTGTTAGAATTGCAGAGAATATCGTCTATATGTTTAGCTATTGCCGCATTGTTCCAAGTGATAGTGTTAATAAAGCCTAAACCACCATTCTTAATAGGTCTGGTCAGTTTAACATAAGATATTGGGGCAACATATCTAGCATGAAGATTAACTTTCCATAGAAAGTTAATGCAAGAAGAACGAATCAATTTGTGAAGCTTATTAGGTAGAATATAAGTGCGAGACCAGTAGACTTGCATAGAAAATATAACCGATTTTATTAACGTCATTCTACCAGCCTAACTCAGAAAATTGGTCGACCAACAGTTGAATCTTTTTGTAATTCTGTCGAACATGGGAAGGCACTGCTGAGTTGTTATTCTAGACGTTGCCATGGGGAGACCTAGATAAATAAGGGATGTGTTGCTACAGGAAATACCCGTTAAACCATGTATTTCATTAATCCTATTTTGAGAAATTCCAGCAAGGAGGATATTCGATTTGTCATAGTTAATTTGTAACCCGGTTAACAAGTAGAATGTATGAAGAGTAGACATTATATTAGTTAACGTTTTATCGTTCGGCTTGCAGAAAATGATCAAATCATCCGCAAACATAAGGGAGGTTATGCGCGGAGAAGTACATTTCGGATATAAGTCAAAAAGATTAGCAAAAACCAAATTATCTAACATTCTAGTTAACATTTCCATGACAGTGATAAACAAATAAGAAGAGATAGGATCACCTTGTCTGATACCTTGCTTGCTTTCAAAATATCCTACCAGAGTGCCATTAACATTGATAGAGAAGTGAGCTGTGCTAATACACGAATAAACCCAAGCCGTAAAACAAGCAGGAAAGTTCATATAACTAAGGATTCTTATGATAGAGGACCACTGTATGGTATCAAAAGCTTTTCTAATATCTAGCTTATTCATGGCACGCAGGGATATATTTTGAGTGTTATAACCTCTGATAAGTTCGTGAGCTAATAACATGTTATCTAGAATGTTCCTATTTGGCAAAAAAGTAGATTGATTTAGAGATATAATATGAGGAAGGACACATTTGAGTCTGCTAGCAATAACCTTAGAAATAAATTTATAGATTGTATTACAACAAGAAATAGGTCTGTAGGCGTTCACATTGCTAGCATTCCTAACCTTAGGTATAAGAGCTATAACAGTATTGTTATAAGAATGAAACATGTTGGCCCTTTTGAAAAAATGTTTAACAGCATTGCATACATCATTACCTACTATGTTCCAACAAGTAGTGTAGAAGACAGCATTAAGCCCATCTGGGCCACCACAAGAGTGTTTATTAAGGTTGAACATAGCATGTTTTATTTCTTCATTAGTGACAGTGGAACATAAGAAGTTTCTCATGTCGTGGTTAATCTTAGGCAAAATCATTGGATTAATATCATCAATTTGAGGAACAAAATTCTCACTATATCCAAAAAGATTGGCAAAGTAACTAATAAAGGCATTTTGAATAAAAGAAGTGGTATTGTGTACCTGCCCTTGAAGATCAGTTATGGTGTGAATCGTTTCTCTTACTTGTTGAGCTTTGAGCACAGCATGAAAATAAGCGGAATTCCTGTCACCATCTTCAAACCATTTGATTCTACTTTTTTGTTTCTTCATCATAGACTCTATGTTGAGTGCATCTTGATGTTGGCACGACAAATCATGTTCGATTGGTAGCAGACTAGGATTGAGAGGATCGCCCAACATATTGGATTGGATTATTTTCAGTTGACTCTCAAGTGCATTGGATTTCAGGCTACCGCTGCCAAAGTTCTTATCAAACCACTCTTTCTGGTCATTCTTAATAGCTTTGTGTTTTTTATATAATTTAAACATGTGGTTGCCATAGCATTGTAATTCCCAAGCCTTTTTTAACAATATCATGAAATTCTCCATGTTTAGACCATATATCAAAAAATCTAAAAGAAGGTTTACGATCAATATCATGCTCATTCAAATGAATAATTTGAGGAGAGTGATCCGATAGGATGGGCATAGTAAGTTCATTAACTAAACTAGGCCACAAAGTTAGAGCAGGAGCGTTACAAAAGGAGTGGTCAATTTTAGAATATGTGTGAATACCATTCCTATTACAATTATTCCAAGAGTAAGCAGGCCCATTTGAGTTTATTTCAATAAGGTTTGAATTCATTAAGGCCAAGTTAATGGGTCTTATTTCAGCAAGAGTGACATTATTACCTCCAATCCTATCATTTATGTTAAGCGGCGAGTTAAAGTCCCCGCAAATCAACCAAGGTTCAATGTCCTGTTTAAATGTGGGCATACTTTGAAAGAGACTGTCCCTAGCAGCTATAGTATTATGCGCATACGCAAAGGTTACAAAATAATTGGTAGCGGAAGGAAGGTGAAAATTGTGACAATGCAAGAACTGAGTAGACGAACTAATCCTGATGAGGCGATGTATATTAGGATCAAACAAAACTAAAATTCTACTATAGTTAGCATCAGCTAAATTATGTAAAAAATTCCAGTTTGGATTAACGTACCTCGCAGCTTTAATAGTTAGCTCTTCATTAAGTTTTGTTTCCAGTAAAGCAATTGCCGAGAGGTTGTGTTTCCTGATCATGATCTTGCATCTGTCAAGTTTGATCTGCTTGTGTGCTCCTCTGATATTCCAAATGCATATGTTGTGTATCATAATTTAAACTCGATATGTTTTTCGGACTCTCTTGTCATAGATCTTGTTTTGAACTTGTTGGCGTCAGCACATCCTGTTTCACCTGCCTTGGGAGTGCAGATATTAATTTCCTTTTTGCCTTTATTATTAGATTTATCAATTTCGAACAGATGGGATTCAACGGCTTCTTTGTGACCAGGTGGAGGTTGGATATTTTTATAAATGCTCTCCGGGAGCGCAGGTGCTTCACTTGATAGAGTTTCAAGGTCAACTTTGTTGGTTATTTTATTGCATTGCGAATCTTGCAGACTGTCACTACGATTACAAATGTTCAGTGTTGCCAGTCGGGGCATGGCAGCCAAAATGCCCGGCTCAAAATTCTTATCAGTAAATTCATAAACTTCATCACCACTGTTATTGCTTGTTGAGGCATTCACGGATTCTTTGTTCACTGTTTGAGGGTGATCATTGGCCAAGTCATTAATTTTCACTAGTTTATTTGAATTCTCATTAACTTTCTCTTTAGTGCTTGCTGAACCTTCAAAATTTGATACCTGCTCTGTAGTTCCAGAAGAAGGCTGCAGTGTATTTTTATTGGAGTTTCTGATTAACTGAACAGTTTTGTTTATCGTTACATTGTTCTGGCTTTGCAGGAACTGATGATTGTCCTCCAAGTTTGTTGAGCTAGGTGATTTGTTATTATATGTGTCTTCAGCTAAGTTGACCTCCAAGTAAGATGTATTAGGTAAATTATCAGTGTTTGTGTCTTCAACAAGGTTGTTGATGTCACTAAAACTGTTTTTGGCTAAGAATGAGGTTGCTGACATTGATTTGCTGTTGTGTGCACTCTGCGACTTTTTATTTATGATTTCTCCTTCCTCTGGCATGTAGTCAGCCAAGCTTAATTCCTTTCTTTTGTAAACTTGTTTTTGGGGTGTGAAAGATTTGGTGAAGTTGTTAACTCTCCGGGACTTGAAAGCAGCAATGTTTTTGTTCCTTTCAACTCTTTGCCATGGCGCTTCTTTTCTTATTGGTGGTCTCCTTTCTAGATATCTACGCTTATTGCTCTCTGCTTGATGCTCACTGTTATTAACTTGTTATTTTCCTTTGTTATTCACCGTATTATTAGCCTGTTCTGTATTCTTGATTGGTTGTTCCTTGAAGTTGTTTCCTTGCATTTTTTCGTGCTGCTTAGTCGCTTCACAGTCCTCCACTTTGTGTCCGAAAACACAGCATCGTGTGCAGATCAAGGGTCTCCAAAAGTAGTTGACTTTGACTCTCTGAGTCCCCCCATCTGGAAGAGAGGTAAGGAAATCTTCGACAAGAGCTTTGTCCGGTTTGATCTCTATCAAACATTTGGCGTAATGAAGTCTTTCGAGTCTCTCGGTAGTTTCATCCATACAAATTAGTTTTTTGAGTCTACTTGCTAGCCAATTAATACCGTAGTGTGACCATGAGAAAAGTGGTATGTTAGTGAAATATACCCAAACGGGGACTGATTTAATCATACCACAAACGTTGCTTACATTGGGTTCATACGGTTTGATGATGAAGAGTTTATTCTGGATAAACAAATGCTCACCCAGTAGCACTCGATCTTTGTCTTCGTCACATGCAAATTGGAAGAGGAAAAGAACACCATCAGATTTGATTTTGAATTCTCCTTTAGGCTTCCAAACAGATCTACATTTTTGATCAACTGCTATATAGGACAGCGACTTATCAAGGAAGAAACCGACTAAAGCATCCTTCCAAACAGCAGTACCTGCTTCAACAACGACCATAGTATGCTGTAGAGCTCCATCCACATAAGTTGGCGTCATATCAATGGGTTTGTACTTCCCGGTGTTGCGAGGCAAACGCTGCGTAAAATAAGTCCAAACACATTGATTGGAAGCTTGAATGCTAAACAGGGAAGAACTCGTGTGATTAAATGAGGAATTAACGTAAGTAGACTTCAGAAGATTGCTAGAGGCCGGCTTAACAAAGGCAGAGGACATCGGGATAGGACAGGGAAAGGAGGCAGAGGGGAGAGAAGAGGTGGGAGGACTGGTTGAGGAGCAGGAGGAGGGATGGAAATGGTCAGAGGCGTCGGTTCTGGAGGTTCTAGGGGGGGCTGGTTGAGGCGTAGGAGGCGGGATTGATGTCGGATCTGGAGGGTCTGGAGAACGGTCTGAAAGGGGTGGAATTGAACTAGATGGCAAGGTAAGGAGATGGGGAGCTGGTGGTAAAACGATTTGCGGGGGGGGGGGGGGATCGCAAATAGGGGTGGTTAGCAGGCTGGAGGAGGTAATCGGAAATTTGGGGGAAAGGAGGGTCTCTGCCATTAAAAAGACCATTGTTGATTTTTCTTTACTCTGAAAAAAAATGTCTCTTCTTCCTCGAAGCTTAGGCTGCCATTAAAGGTGTCCGAGACCCTTCTAGATGTGTTAAATTAAACAAATGTCAACTCTTTTGAAATATGAGGTATTTATTGGTAGTGTATTAGGCGAGAGTAGATGGGAATTGGGGACCACATCAAGAATTGTGCATCTCAGGCCGCTATTATGGAGATTTTCGCATCGCGTTAGGGGATATGGAGTAGGACATCCTATGGGGATACGTTATTTCATATCCTACGGGGATACACAATATCGCATCCTATGGGGATAAGCTACTTCGTATCTCATAGGATACAACGAAACATATCTTGTTGGGATATATTATAATGTATCCTATGGGGACGCGATATTTAATATCCCAGGGGGATATGTTATCATGCATCCCTTGGGGATACAAAATTCGTGTCCCATGGGATACAAAGGGAATGGGACACGGTTGGATGGGGGATGCAAAATGCCTTGTGGGATGCGAATTATGCAGCGAATGTAAAACATAGGATACGATATATGGGGTATGAAATCCAGGGCATGCGAAATAGTGTTTTTAAGGGGTTGTGAGGCCTGTGCTCGCATGATTCCTTCTGGGCCTGGATCCTGAGTGTTTTAGCAACACTTCGGGCTTTTATACCACACGATGTGACGAGTCGAGGGGCCTGATATGCTTTTGGGAACCGGACAAAAAGTCGGTTAACACTTTCCCCCTAAAGTACGTCTTATCTTGACATAATGTGCTTTGATTTGAGTCAATCATCTTTGGAATTTGGAAAGATCTCTAAGTTGTGCCAAGCGCATGGTCGCGACCATTCCGTTGAGCGTGTCAAGAATTCTAATTCCCTGGTAGCTTCAGTGAACGTCTAATTTCTATCGACTTAAGAAATAAAACATTAGGAGTCGACTCCCGCTTACGTCAAAACGTAAATGGGTCATTGTCGGCATAGTATCGCTTATATGCTCACACGTTTTTCACACGACGCGATCAGAGTTTGAAAGAGAACATATTATGTAAATATGGCTTTGGCTTACGATTGCGCGAGTTGGTTTTCGAAAACGATATCTGTAACACCCCGAATTTTCTATTAACACTAAAGTTGCTAAAATAATAATAAGTGTGTAGAAGAGGGGATGTATCTAATATGAATATAAAAATATTAATGAGTATGTAAGAGAGGGGATGTATCTATTATGAATATAAAAATATTAATAAGTATGTAAGAGAGGGGATGTATTTAATATGAATATAAAAATATTAATAAGTGTGTAAGAGAGGGGATGTCTCTAATATGAATATAAAAATATTAATAAGTGTGTAAGAGAGGGGATGTATCTAATATGAATATAAAAAATATTAATAAGTGTGTGAGAGAGGGGATGTATCTAATATGTATATAAAAACAATAATAAGTAAAGGGGGATGTATCTAATATGTACATTGTAGAAAATATATATATATTTATGACATGAATAGAAGTTTATTAATATGCTGAGTGTTTGCTAAGTCACTTCTGACTCATTGCTGAGTCAACAAGATAAACCCCATCTTGTCTGAACGGCTGCGGTTATTTCTAGGTTAAATCTAATGGCCTAAATGAATTCTAAAATCTATAAATAAGTGGGTAGACCCTAGACCTAAATCACTTGTAAAATTAGAGAAGCTACCGTCATGCTGCTGCCATGGAGTTCAACATAGCCGTCACAAACTAAGAAGAGGAAGCCTAATCATCTACAACTAAATCTACACAAATCAAATCAAAAGATCTCTCTTTCTCTAATTCTTTTCTTTTGTTGGTGAGTATGATGATTCTCACAAGACTATTACAAACTAATTTGACTCAGTTATGAATGGATCACAAGAAAGTGACGTGATTTGTAATTGTAAATTCTATATATTGTGGATCTCTTATTATGTTATTATGTTGTCGTATGATGTAAATTATATATGCTATGTCATGCTATGTTGTAAATTCTCTTATGCTATGTCGTGCTATGTTGAGAATCATGTCAAGCTATGTTATACTATCATACTATGCCATGTTATAAATCATGCTATATTATGTTGTAAAATCATGATGTTGTTGGAACATGCTTAAAGTTTTGTTTTTTTAATTTAAATGGATCTTGTTTATGGGAATTTGCCTATTAGGTTAGGTGTACCCATAAACTTGAAACTATAATTAAATAAAACTTGAATATGGGAATTTGCCTATTGAGTTAGGTGTACCCATATAAAACCATGTTGTTAAAAAATTAGATGATGTTGATTCACACATGTTCATATGTAAGTTTATGAAAATTGATTGAGATTATATTAGGTGAATTTTGAACAAGTTGACACCTTTAGGTCCATGACATGTATAATCTATGCAAGTTGGACATATGCAAGTTTCACCCCTTATTATGACTCATTTGGTCACATATACATGTTGTTATTATGATAATCTCTTTTATGCTATGAGTTAGGCTATTCGAGTCTAACATATATTTTGCGAATAAACGTTCAAACGTGGGGTAGGGGTAATATTAGGAATTAATAAATTGGGTGCAATTTTGTAAGATTTTGCATACCATGAATGGATGTCCATAATTGAGTCAATTATGGACATTGTTAAAAATTGGAAGTAATTAATAATTCAAGTAGGGAATTATTAAAATTGGGGGAAAGTGGATTATTATTAATAATCAATGCTTAGGACACGAGGTTGGACCCGTTTGTGATGTAAACCTGCCCGGACCCGCCCGGCAAATCCAGTAGTCACAAATGTCGGCCCAATGTGAGAGGTCCTAGGCCCAAACTAAAGCATAACAGTTGTAAAGACACGAGGTTAGACTCTTTTATGGTGTAAGACTGCCCGGACCCGCCCGGCAAATCCAGCTGCCATAAATGCCAGTCTAATGTGAGAGGTCTTTATGAAGTTATGGCCTTAATGAACTAAGAAATACTTAACCAGATAATCATGTAAGGTGGGACATGGGGGTTAAGTAGGTGCCTTGGGTGGCATGAGGAATCTGGTGGTTGCCTTTAGAGGCATTTGAAATATGATTAGACTTAACCAAACACACATGTAAATGAACATGACTAAGTGGGTTAAGTGGGATGGACTAATGGAGACAAGCTTAGGTGGAATGCTTGTGGTAAATAGTGGGGGCCCATTTCAACCAGTATCCCAAAACGTATCTTTGTGGGCTCGACCCAAGTCGAGGACGGGACACGCATACTGGGTTTGACTATAAGAGGCCAAAACAGGGAGCGGTGGCAACGCAAGTCCAACGGGTTTCATATGCGTGTGTGGACCCGGGCTGGTAGGTAAGACGTTGTTGCATCGTGTAGGTATAAGCCGTGCATGTCCGTTGTATCAGGTTGCCACTTTAGGGGAGTGATACACCCCACTGTGGGGCCAGCACGGGTATCTACGAGTTAGGGAGCCGATCGAATAATGGGAAGTAGGGTACACCTAGTGGAGATAGGGGCAGGCGGCACCTATGTAGTCAGCTAAGGGTACGTAAAGCCATTGGGAAAGTTTCTAAGTGAAGCTAAGTGGGATGAATCTTTAAGGTGACTGGTGTGGTGCAGTATAGTGTTTATCCTTTAGTATTTAGGAGCGCCTATAACGTTGCCTTTAGCGATTGTCTATGTCCTTAATCTTCTCTTCATAGACATTTTCTTGTTTTCCAGCTTATGCCTTAGTCCAGTTATTTTGGTAATAGTATTGTAGAATTATCATATTCACCAGACTTTATGTCTGACCCCCTCTTTTTCATCCTTTTTCTCCCTTCAGGTCCGCAGGTTGGGCCAAGTTCTAGTGGAGTCTAGTTGGATCGCTTATCTACTGGAAAGCTTGGACTGCTGAAGTAAAGTCCAGCTTGTTATCTTTCTTTTTAATGGCTATTCATGTAATGGGATTATGTACTTGTTTTATCAAGATAGATATTGTACTTGACATTGAATATGGTGTTATGATGTAATCAAACATGTTTTGACTTCTGCTCCAATGAAATAAAGTTTTTGAATTTCCAAGTACTATTTTATATCTGTCTTGTTGTAATTTTACTGTTCTATATTCACTTAAAACCTCCATGGAAGTTAATGCATTCCCTTTGTGAGTGACATTAATGGACGTGGGGTGTTACACGTGGTATCAGAGCATAAGGTTACCAGAACAGATAAAAAAATTTTTTTAGAAAAATATTTTTTTTCTAAATTATTTTTGGAAGAAGTACTTTCAAAAAAAAAAAACATGTTATTTAAAGAGAGTTTTTATGAAAAACATAATCCCAAATAGCCACATCCTTATCTTTATCTTTCGAATTCTCCATTTTGAATCTTTCCTTTTTCGTTTCAGCATGGCTGAAGATCTTAATCTCCCAGAAGGTGTGACGATTCCAGGGTGGTTTAGGAGATACTTGGTGGCTAGGGCCACCACTGCAGGCCCAGCGGATACTCCTCCACCCCTAGTTGCACCCATTCCTCCTCCTCCTCCTCCTCCTCGTGTTGACACTTTTGCAAAGACGTTCAAGGAATTCAAGGCTATGGGAGGAAAAACTTTTCAAGGGACTGAGACGTTTGTGGAGGCCAGAGATTGGCTTAAGGAGACTGAGGAATTGTTGGATATCTTTGAGGTGGAAGATGGGAGGAAAGTCCGTTTAGCTGCTTGGTTAATGAAGGGAGAGACCTCGTTTTGGTGGGAGGTCACTAACGGGGAACGTCCAGTTGATTCATGGGCGGATTTCAGACGAAGGTTTGAGGCAAAGTTTCTTTCAAGGGCAGAGGAGAACTTAAATATGGAAAAATTCCTGGCACTAAAGCAAGGGAGCTCATCAGTAAAGGAATATGTCAATAAATTTAATCAGTTAGCAAGGTTTGGCTTGGAGTTGGTGAACACGCCAGAGAAGAAAGCTTTGAGGTTCGTTAGAGGCTTGAATGAACCGTTGCAAGGGTTGGCTATGACCCACATCCCTATGGGAGCCACCTTTGAAAAGCTAGTAGAAATGGCACTTATGCATGAGGATAAGGCAGTTGAAAAGAAAGGGGATCAGAAGAAACCCCAACAGCAAAATAAGAAGGGTGGTAAAAACAATAATGGCAAAGGGAAGAAGAAATGCTTCAATTGTGGGACGCCTGGCCATCTCAGCAAAGATTGTAGAAAGAAAAAGAAGACTGGTTGTTTTCATTGTGGAGATGCGGGACATTTAGTAAAGGACTGTCCAAAGAAGGGGCAGAGGGCAGGGTCTACCTCGGGAGGACAGGTGCAGGCTCTTATGGCACCAGGGCAGGCAAGGGGGCAAGTTCAGGCTATTGCGGCCCCACCACTGCAAGAAAGAGGTAGAACAATTTCTGTTGAAAGCTTAGTTTTTCTGTTTGATCATCCTGTCCGTACCTTATTCGATTCTGGCGCATCTCATTCGTTTATCTCTGCATCATTAGTTGAATCACTGCACTTGAACACCAGTTTAGTAGAAGATCCCTTGGTCGTTTCAAATCCAATTGGGGGTTCGGCTCATTTGACCATGATATGTTTGGATTTGAAAATCTCTATACTTAGCGTTGAATTTAGATGTGATGCTTATGTATTGGGCTTCACGGGCTATGGGCTAATTTTAGGAATGGATTGGTTGTCTGGAAATAGGGCCATTCTTGATTGTGAAAGGAGAGTAGTTAGGCTTGTGACTCGCCTTGGTAATGCTCTCGACATCTTTTGTAATCCCATAAATTCCGTTATGCTAAGTTATCTTGAATCGCTTGACGCGTCTGTAGAGAACCTGCGATCAGTAGAAGTGGTCCGGGAATATCCGGATGTGTTTGAGGAGGTGAAGGGCTTACCTCCAAAGCGGGAGATAGACTTTCGAATTTATCTTGTGGATAATGCTAAACCCGTATCTTTGCCAGTGCGCCACATGGCTCCTCGTGAAAGGAGGGAACTCAATAAGCAAGTAAAGGAGTTGCTTGAGAAGGGGTTCATAAGACGTAGTATATCGGAGTGGGGTGCTCCAGTAGTTTTTGCCACAAAGGCGGATGGGTCTCTTAGACTTTGTATGGACTATAGAGAACTAAACAAGCTTACTAAAAAGAACCGACACCCACTGCCGAGGATTGACGATCTCTTTGATCAGTTAGTTGGCGCCTCAGTGTTTTCGCAGTTGGACTTAGCCACTGGCTTTCATCAACTGAGAGTGGCTGAGGATAGTATAGATAAGACTACTTTTAGGACTCCTGACGGATTCTATGAATGGCTAGTGATGCCCTTTGGTTTGACAAACGCCCCTGCATATTTTGTTGATTTGATGAGTAGGGTGTTTAGGGAATACCTTAACAAATTCGTGGTAGTCTTTGTGGATGACATCTTAGTCTTTTCTAAGAATAAAGAAGAGCACTCCCTACATCTTAGGGAAGTGTTGGAAACCCTTCGAGCGCATAACCTTAAGGCAAAATTTTCTAAGTGTCACTTCTGGAGGAAGGAAGTACGGTTCTTAGGGCACGTGGTTTCCAAAGAAGGGATAGCAGTGGATCCCGCCAAGGTGGTGGCCATCCAAGATTGGAAGGTCCCTAAAAATGCAACCGAAGTAAGAAGTTTCTTGGGGTTGGCTGGCTATTATAGGAAGTTTATCAAAGACTTCGCAAAAATATCAGCTCCATTAACACGGTTAACGAAGAAGAACCTGGTTTTTACGTGGGACAAAGATTGCGATGATGTGTTCCAACGTTTAAAGAGAGCCTTAACTTCAGCCCCAGTCTTAGTGCTGCCAGACGGGAATAAACCGTTTACCATCTATACTGATGCTTGTGGGACGGGACTTGGCGCGGTCCTCATGCAAGAGGGAAGAGTAATAGCCTATGGTGGAAGGCAGTTGAGGGTTCATGAAAAGAATTACCCCACGCATGACTTAGAGCTAGCCGCAATTGTTTTCGCGCTTAAGTCTTGGCGTCACTATCTTCTTGGTGAGAAATTCGAACTGTTCACTGACCACAAATCATTAAAATACTTATTCTCTCAGAAGGATTTGAATTTAAGGCAGCAACGGTGGATGGAATTCTTAGCCTCCTACGATTTTGAAATAGCATATACCCCGGGCAAGGGTAACGTGGTGGCAGACGCCTTAAGTAGGAAAAGGTTGTCCTTGAGTCCGTTGTTTGTTGAACGACAAAGCTTAGAATTCATCTCTATGTTTGACTTTAGACCCTCCGTTGACTTAGTACCCGGTCTGTTAGCATCCTTGGAGGTTAGACCTACACTTCTAGGACGGGTTGGTGAGGCACAACGAGACGACCCACAGTTGGTTGGGATAGTAGAAAAGCTCAAAGGGGGGGAGTCATCAAGCCATCTTCGTAGATATACCCTAGACGATAAGGGTTGGTTACGAAGGGATAATAGACTTTGTGTACCACAAGACGAAGACTTAAGGAAGGCCATTCTTGATGATGCTCATCGCTCAAAAATGACCATTCATCCCGGCGGGGATAAGATGTACAAAGATATGAAGCGGGTTTTCTTTTGGGCCGGTATGAAAAAGGATGTGGCCGAGTACGTCGCTAGATGCTTGGTGTGCCAACGAGTTAAAGCAGAACAAAAGAAACCCAGTGGGTTGCTTCACCCATTAGAAGTTCCACTATGGAAATGGGAAAGCATCTCAATGGATTTTGTGGATGGATTACCAAGATCAAGGAAAGGTAACACGGGGATTTGGGTTATAGTAGATAGACTTACTAAAAGCGCCCATTTTATTCCCGTGAAAAGTAAGAGGACTGCTCCGTGGTTGGCTTCTGTATACACTAAGGAGATAGTTCGTTTGCACGGTATTCCTTCTAGTATAGTAAGCGACCGTGACCCCATCTTTACTAGCGAATTTTGGAAGAGTTTACAAGAGGCGGTAGGGACTCAGCTATGTTTGAGCACCGCATATCATCCTCAGACAGACGGCCAGACCGAGAGGGTGAATCGCATTCTAGAGGATCTTTTAAGGCTTTGTATCCTAGACTTTGGGGGTACATGGGAAGAGCACCTTCCGTTAGTAGAATTCGCATATAACAATAGCTTTCAGTCTAGTATTGGCATGGCACCTTTCGAAGCTCTTTATGGAAGGACTTGTCGTTCGCCTACATGTTGGTGGGAATCTACCGATAAAATCCTACTTGGGCCCGATATGGTTAGGGAAACCTCGGAGAAGATTGAGTTGATTCGAAGGAGGATGAAAGCAGCACAAGATAGGCAAAAATCGTATGGTGATAAGAGGAGGACAGATCTTGAGTTTGACATTGGGGACATGGTTTTTATCAAAGTATCTCCGTTACAGAATGTTGTTCGCTTTGGGTCCGTGGGGAAATTAGCACCAAGGTTTGCAGGACCGTTTCCTGTAAAAAAAACAGGATTGGAAAGATGGCATATAGGGTGGAGTTGCCTGAGAAACTTAGTGGAGTACACGACGTATTCCATGTATCACATTTGAGGAAGTGTTTGCACAAGACCGCGGAGGTGGTAGAGCCGAGCTTGCTTAAAGAGGTGGAAATAGAGCGTGATGCAACAATTAGACGAGCTCCTACATGCATTCTTGGGTCGGAGATCAAAAAGTTGAGGAATCGAGAGGTCAGACTGGTTAAAGTGCAATGGGGAGATGATGAGAGCAACGCAACTTGGGAGACAGAAGAGAAGATGCGTTCGTTGTACCCTTTTCTTTTTGAGGGTATGTCTTTTAATTTCTCCTTTATCGCTTATCTTATCTTATCTTATCTTTAGTATGTCCTCTCATTAGTATCTTTGACCTTTAGTTAGGATAATCCTATGGTTGAAACATGTGTTTGAGACATGTTATGTATGATGGATGCAAAATGGATGCAAGTGTTTGCTAGTGGTTGCTCGTGGATGCATATATACACACACTTTAGGCACTAGATCGGCTCAGTCACTACATATTGCATATTGCATATATATATATATATATGGATGTATTTAGTAAAATGGATGAACGATGGTTGTATTATCATGTGGATGCTGCATTCAGATGATGGTTGTGCACGCATATAGAAGTATTATGTAGCATTAAGAATCTTTTGCATACATAATGGATGCATGGCACGATCATAGTTGCATTAAGGAGGTCAACTGAATCAGTGGACCGCCTGATTTTGCATTAGATACGGACATATACACACACTGTGCATTTAAACATGAAAGCATTAGAAGTCTGTAAGGACAATGGATGCCTGTGTATGATGGATGAGTAGATGGACGTTTGGATGGTAGGATATACATTCTTCCAGACTTGAAGATTTCGGGGACGAAATCCTAAAAGGAGGGGAGAATGTAACACCCCGAATTTTCTATTAACACTAAAGTTGCTAAAATAATAATAAGTGTGTAGAAGAGGGGATGTATCTAATATGAATATAAAAATATTAATAAGTATGTAAGAGAGGGGATGTATCTATTATGAATATAAAAATATTAATAAGTATGTAAGAGAGGGGATGTATTTAATATGAATATAAAAATATTAATAAGTGTGTAAGAGAGGGGATGTATCTAATATGAATATAAAAATATTAATAAGTGTGTAAGAGAGGGGATGTATCTAATATGAATATAAAAAATATTAATAAGTGTGTGAGAGAGGGGATGTATCTAATATGTATATAAAAACAATAATTAGTAAAGGGGGATGTATCTAATATGTACATTGTAGAAAATATATATATATATTTATGACATGAATAGAAGTTTATTAATATGCTGAGTGTTTGCTGAGTCACTTCTGACTCATTGCTGAGTCAACAAGATAAACCCCATCTTGTCTGAACGGCTGCGGTTATTTCTAGGTTAAATCTAATGGCCTAAATGAATTCTAAAATCTATAAATAAGTGGGTAGACCCTAGACCTAAATCACTTGTAAAATTAGAGAAGCTACCGTCATGCTGCTGCCATGGAGTTCAGCATAGCCGTCACAAACTAAGAAGAGGAAGCCTAATCATCTACAACTAAATCTACACAAATCAAATCAAAAGATCTCTCTTTCTCTAATTCTTTTCTTTTGTTGGTGAGTATGATGATTCTCACAAGACTATTACAAACTAATTTGACTCAGTTATGAATGGATCACAAGAAAGTGATGTGATTTGTAATTGTAAATTCTATATATTGTGGATCTCTTATTATGTTATTATGTTGTCGTATGATGTAAATTATATATGCTATGTCATGCTATGTTGTAAATTCTCTTATGCTATGTCGTGCTATGTTGAGAATCTTGTCAAGCTATGTTATACTATCATACTATGCCATGTTATAAATCATGCTATATTATGTTGTAAAATCATGATGTTGTTGGAACATGCTTAAAGTTTTGTTTTTTTTAATTTAAATGGATCTTGTTTATGGGAATTTGCCTATTAGGTTAGGTGTACCCATAAACTTGAAACTATAATTAAATAAAACCTAAATATGGGAATTTGCCTATTGAGTTAGGTGTACCCATATAAAACCATGTTGTTAAAAAATTAGATGATGTTGATTCACACATGTTCATATGTAAGTTTATAAAAATTGATTGAGATTATATTAGGTGAATTTTGAACAAGTTGACACCTTTAGGTCCATGACATGTATAATCTATGCAAGTTGGACATATGCAAGTTTCACCCCTTATTATGATTCATTTGGTCACATATACATGTTGTTATTATGATAATCTCTTTTATGCTATGAGTTAGGCTATTCGAGTCTAACATATATTTTGCGAATAAACGTTCAAACGTGGGGTAGGGGTAATATTAGGAATTAATAAATTGGGTGTAATTTTGTAAGATTTTGCATACCATGAATGGATGTCCATAATTGAGTCAATTATGGACATTGTTAAAAATTGGAAGTAATTAATAATTCAAGTAGGGAATTATTAAAATTGGGGGAAAGTGGATTATTATTAATAATCAATGCTTAGGACACGAGGTTGGACCCGTTTGTGATGTAAACCTGCCCGGACCCGCCCGGCAAATCCAGTAGTCACAAATGTCGGCCCAATGTGAGAGGTCCTAGGCCCAAACTAAAGCATAACAGTTGTAAAGACACGAGGTTAGACTCTTTTATGGTGTAAGACTGCCCGGACCCGCCCGGCAAATCCAGCTGCCATAAATGCCAGTCTAATGTGAGAGGTCTTTATGAGGTTATGGCCTTAATGAACTAAGAAATACTTAACCAGATAATCATGTAAGGTGGGGCATGGGGGTTAAGTAGGTGCCTTGGGTGGCATGAGGAATCTGGTGGTTGCCTTTAGAGGCATTTGAAATACGATTAGACTTAACCAAACACACATGTAAATGAACATGACTAAGTGGGTTAAGTGGGATGGACTAATGGAGACAAGCTTAGGTGGAATGCTTGTGGTAAATAGTGGGGGCCCATTTCAACCAGTATCCCAAAATGTATCTTTGTGGGCTCGACCCAAGTCGAAGACGGGACACGCATACTGGGTTTGACTATAAGAGGCCAAAACAGGGAGCGGTGGCAACGCAAGTCCAACGGGTTTCATATGCGTGTGTGGACCCGGGCTGGTAGGTAAGACGTTGTTGCATCGTGTAGGTATAAGCCGTGCATGTCCGTTGTATCAGGTTGCCACTTTAGGGGAGTGATACACCCCACTGTGGGGCCAGCACGGGTATCTACGAGTTAGGGAGCCGATCGAATAATGGGAAGTAGGGTACACCTAGTGGAGATAGGGGCAGGCGACACCTATGTAGTCAGCTAGGGGTACGTAAAGCCATTGGGAAAGTTTCTAAGTGAAGCTAAGTGGGATGAATCTTTAGGGTGACCGGTGTGGTGCAGTATAGTGTTTATCCTTTAGTATTTAGGAGCGCCTATAACGTTGCCTTTAGCGATTGTCTATGTCCTTAATCTTCTCTTCATAGACATTTTCTTGTTTTCCAGCTTATGCCTTAGTCCAGTTATTTTGGTAATAGTATTGTAGAATTATCATATTCACCAGACTTTATGTCTGACCCCCTCTTTTCCATCCTTTTTCTCCCTTCAGGTCCGCAGGTTGGGCCAAGTTCTAGTGGAGTCTAGTTGGATCGCTTATCTACTGGAAAGCTTGGACTGCTGAAGTAAAGTCCAGCTTGTTATCTTTCTTTTTAATGGCTATTCATGTAATGGGATTATGTACTTGTTTTATCAAGATAGATATTGTACTTGACATTGAATATGGTGTTATGATGTAATCAAACATGTTTTGACTTCTGCTCCAATGAAATAAAGTTTTTGAATTTCCAAGTACTATTTTATATCTGTCTTGTTGTAATTTTACTGTTCTATATTCACTTAAAACCTCCATGGAAGTTAATGCATTCCCTTTGTGAGTGACATTAATGGACGTGGGGTGTTACAATATCGAATCGTGAACTCGATTGCTTGGCGAACTCTCTTGAGTCGTTTGAACTCATGAGCATGCAATTGATTAGCGAATTGGGATGGTCTCGATATCGTGGTTTTGAAAACGCCTACGGTAGTCGTGGCCGGAGTCGGAGTGAGGAATTTCTCAAAGTTGGAAATTCGGTTCCCACCTTTTTTTTCTCTCTCTCTCTTTTTAGAGATGCAAAATTTCACATCCCTAAGGAATACAGAGTTTTGTATCCTAGTGGGATGCGAAATTTTGTATCCTCGATGGGATACGACATTTGCAGTATGTTGAGCCCCCTTCATATAAATACCGGATACGAAATTCTCCCCCTTTTCATCTGACATATTTTCACATTTTGTGGACTTGAGAAAAATTCCTAAAAGCACATCACCTTCCATTGGACTTCGAATCACTATGCATCAACAAGTTATCTCGAATCTATGCAATTCGATTTACATATCTTGTTGTCCGATTTGATTTCTAGGGTACGTGACTTTCGAAGCTTGGAACCATGGTGTTTAGCAGAGGAGATGAGGCGTCTTCGTAGGAGATGGAGGGGAAATAGTGGGGTTCGTAGAAGAGGGAAAGGAGGCGAAGGGGATAGAAGGAGATGCGAATCGAAAGAGGATCAGTGGGTTTGAAAAGCATGCTTCACATCTCAAGGTTGCGGAGGAGATACGAACTTTCAACTTCGTATCCTGAGGCGGCAGGGGGATGTGAAGCACTCATTTCATGTTCCCGATAAGTGGAACGTAGCATTCGAATTACATATCCCAAAAGGAATGCAGAATCAAGATTTCGCATTTGCCATGGGTGTTGGAATTTACTAAGCCCCCGGATGCGAATTTCGCATCCCTAGGACTTAGAGAATTAGCTATCCTTGGGGATGCGAAGTGGAATAGTGGACTGGAACTCAAAATTTTACGAAGAAGTATGGAATTTGAAATGGATAAGAAATTTCACACGGACACGCGGGATGCGAATTTTGCATCAGCATGGGGATGCGAAATAGCTTGGTTCCAGGGATGTGAATTTCGCATCCTAGGGGTTTAGCAAATTTCATACACCCAGGGTAGTCGGATGCGATATCTTACTCAATAGCCGGATCCCATTCTTCCTGAGGAAAATTTGTCTTCTGTGAGACCTATTGCTGGACTTGTGTCGTTTTCACAACGTCACGTGATTGGATCAGACTTAAGTCAGAACGTATTGACTAATAACGCCTTTACACTCTAATAAGAACTTATAATTCGGCTTGCACATAGGATTAGAGCATAAACCTTGAGCTATGGACATTTGAATGAGATACAAATTTGTGTGCCATATTCCCGTTCTTAACCACGACGTGTTCGCAACTCGACGCGAACCTGATGATATCGGTTAATGACGATGACGGTCTTAGTCCTAGGGACTAGTGATTGTTGCCACGTTCCTAGTTCTTTTATGATAATCATATAAGCACTTCAAGACACTGCATGTTCCATGTTAGTTCGCAAAAACACTAGGGGTATAGGTTTTATAGGGTGATATCTAATGCGACCATGTTAAAAGTATAGTTACAGTAGCATCAAGATCTTCTCGATAACTTAAGGGCTTAGAAGCTGAAGCTAGAGAACTCTCACCATCCTCGACTGGGTCATCTAGTAATTCTAGTTCAGGGGGTAGCAAGCTTGAGACCTCAGAAGCCTCTACTCCCTCCTAACATGTAAGCTCGCCTATCGCACCTGACCAGGATACGCAGTCAAAAAAGTCACAATAGTTGGCAAAGTGCACAGTCGAGCCAGTAATACCAAAAGGTGCTAGAGTTGTAGAAGGAAACCCAGAGGGAGAAGAGGATGTAGATATCATGGGGTAAGACATTCCTAAGGCACCGGACATGACAATGGATGTCGCCATAGTCGACGACCCATCAGATTTGGTGCCTTCGCGAATGGATGAAGCCATGTTCGGGCGCATGTATAAAAAGTAAACAAGAAGAACCTAGTTGTGCTAGAGAGGAAGGAGAGGCAGAAACCGAGGGAGGAAAGAGTCCTCCGAGTTCGCAAGTTCCCCTATGTCGCATCCAAACGATGCAAGGTCATAAGGACTCATGAAGAACCTAGTGGGCGTGGTGCCAATGATGAGGAGATAACTACCGAAGAAAAGGATCTTCCACTCACCTATGTACCATCTCCAACAGCTAAGGTGAGGTCGGGAGCATCGCTCAGGCCAGTTTCTTCGGTTACTACCTCTGGGACCACTGCGTCATTGAAAATTGAGGGGCAATTTTAGGACTTGGATAAAGTCCCCCTTAATCTTACACTCTCTTGGCCCAGCGGCAAGTAGAAGCCTTATGCTGAACGTTGGGGAGGTCAACCCTTCAAGCAGACTTAAATCTGGTCCATGGAGAGAATACTTAGGACACACACTCATAAACACTGCACGACACAACATTTGTTTGTGTGCGCGGAGTGTTCGATTCAAACTCTTAATCTGTTCCATTCAAGTGAAGTAACTTGAGATAGCAATAGAGACCGAGGTCAACGACCTCAGAAGAGCGAGGTCTTGAGTATTTTAAGAAGAGGTACAGATTTGTTTACACACCCCCTCGTTCCTATGACCGCGGTAGTAAAAGTCGTCACAAAGATCAACTTCAAAACTTGGAATCTCTACCACCTCTTATTTGACACCACACATCCCCTAATGTCACCCATACGAGGATGCGTTAAGTTTTGTGAAGCGCTTAGGTATAAAGTAAAAACACAGGGACTAAAATTCACAAGACAAAAATACAAAACACAGCGAAACTTAAAAAAACAGTTATTACTAAAATGAGCAAGTCAAGTCATAGCGCGAATTATATTTCAAAGAGTCATCATCATAGAGCAAAATTATTGTCTTGTGGAAAATATTAGAGTACAATAGTAAAACCACAAAAGATATCCCCTCATAAGTCATTACAATGATCAGAAAATAAGAACTGAAATAATACATGAAACTAGAAAGATCTAGAGTCTGAATCTAAGCGGAGGCAAAAGATAAAAAGTCACTATTGTGATCCTCCGCCCTAAGAAGTTGGTTGGGAAGGAAGAGAGAAGGAGAAAAAAAAATAAGGTCAGACATAAGTCTTGTGAGTTCTAGTATTTCTAGCATGAGTATAAGATAAGGAAGTATTTAGATGGATGAATAGTTCTAAAAGAAATGGACATAAAAGCATAAGTAAAGTGGAAAACACTAAATAAGATAGGCTTCTTATTCATATCCGAAATTTGCTGCACCAATTACAAAAATATCATAATTAGTCTTTACCTAATTTCTACCAGTTGATCGGCTACTTTAACCAAAGTGAATAACCTGTGCTAGCTATGGAATTCGGGGGTATCAATTCTGAACCCATCAACTAAAAAAGACACAACATTAATCATAGGCGTTACAATGACTTATCTTCCCCAATCGGATCAATGCACGCTCATGGTTCAGCCGGAACGCGCCTGTATCCACCTCGTTTGAACCACTTACTATCCAGTTCAGTAAAGTGTGCCCTAGCCTCTACCTAGTGCGAGACTCTGTGATAACAAAGGGATACTTACTGATACAGGTTCCCAAAAAAAATGCACTTGACACAAGTCAGACTTAGACTTGGTCCCCAATTCATAACTAGGATTTCTACGACCCCCTTATATGCCCACTTGGAATGGACTCCCTCTTGGCTTATTAATCTCATAATTTTAACTCAACACGTTTAAGTTCATTAATAAGCCTAATATAATCACAAATTATATTCCTAGATTGTAATTAACATTCTAAATAATGCATTCTTTTTATACAACCCTCTCCCGTGTCACTTAATGCTCAATCAGGTACAATTTATTCCAACATTTACATGCTTATCGCTTACATATTATTTAAATGCAATTTATTCTAATTCATAAATTTGAACATTCTTCAATTAAGATTTATCCCAATTTACATTCCATTATTTGAATATAATATTCACCAATTCCCAACATGCCCAAAATCCCCTTTTTGGCATACTTTCAATGTTATTCCAATTTTTACAAAAATTAAACGATGAAGGCCTAGGCTTTCGTCGGCTTAGGCTCAACGCAAAAATAAGTAAAAAAGAGAATTGGTTTAGGCTACTCGTGTAATGACCCCAAGATTTTCGGCCCTGAAAATCAACATAAATACATTTACCATATCTCATGCTGACCTTCCAAACACCAAAAACACTGGAACGTTTATAGAAAGAAATTAGAGAGTGAGATAAGAAAGAAAGAAATATTAGAATAGAAGAAGAATAACTAACACAACACAGAGTCTCACATCGCAGCGGAACAAAATAAAATACAGAAATAAATCTTTTTTTTGAGAGCTTTTAAAAATACTTAGAATATCAAGGAACATCAACACGTCTAGACAGTTATAATAACATGTCCTCATATACAACACACATCGGAATAAATACTAGATACAATACGTCTGAACACCTCCAGGTTGTCTCTGGACTTCACAGCATCTGATAACCTAGACCTGTACAACCCATTCTAACCCAAGCATTACAAATACCGGGTCAGTCTGGTGAACCAGAGTGAGAAAAACTCGCAAAGCTTTAAGGGGAATCACACAACATGATTTTAAAGTTAAAATCTTTTCGAAAGAAAAGGATAATCGTAAGACCAAATCCACACATAAACACAGACGGTTTTTACCTTACGATAACCCAAAACATTTTTGAAATTAATTTCTTTTCTGATATTATAATAGTGTCTAAATACAAGTAAATATCAATCTAGCGGAAAGATGACATCTCACGCTCCACATACACAGTATTGAGTATACAATCAAAACTACGGGCTCTTATTGGAGATTGGATTCCGACTATAACAAGGTATAGGACCACCTGCCGATAGTGTATCTCTAGAGGGGAATACACTAGGTTCAACAAGAACATCTTGCAACAAGGCCCACATATGACCGACTACTCATTTCGCTTGAGTGTATTGAATGTATATCACCAACGGTTAGGCTCAAACCACTGTTTCCAGAAAGGGTCAGCATCGAAATAGATTAATGAAGGAAATGGAATTTCTCTAGATAGGTGATTAAACACCCTAATGGGGGCGACCCACATAGCCATGCTGCCTGCCCGAATTTTGTCATTTTCCGGTTGATGAGGCTTGAGGTTTAAATTATCTTTTGAAACATCTGGTCACCATTCACTTTGAATGACACATCGTCAGATCCGCCAGATATTCCTAATTGATATCCACAAAAATACTCTAGTTGGGAGCTACCCAATTATGATACGTTTGAAGAAATCAACGTACGCGACCCCTTTGGAAATACTCTGTCAGACCTTCGTCCGTACAAGTCATCCAAGAATAGAATGAACCGAAGGTACTCTCCTACTGCATCCCATACAGGAATCACCCCAAGGATCAGTAGCGAGTAGTCCTAGCAATCCGTAGATTCCAACAACGACAAAATCATAGTAAACCTTTGGCTGTAGACCAAAGATTATTAGTGGTTCTTCCGTTTTATGAAGATCACGGTCTTCAATGCTCCATCTCGATCAACTTCTGATATCTTCTCATACTTGTTGGTCGGAATGGTTTTTGAATATCATTTCGATCCCGGTCTTTCCGTACCAACCATCGTATTGGACAGATTTGATAGTCGGTTATTTAACTATCAAAATAAACAGTGATTCAATCATGATAATCCAATGAGTTCACTAGTTTATTATTCAACATCACTTGGCCTTTTAATTAAGCATATGTAAATCTAAAACTCTTAAATATTTCGATATTAGGAATATAGTTTACCACTTCTTACTTAACATAAGATTCTTCTTTAAACAAATTTATTTTAATACTTAGAAAAATCCTATATCATATCCAGTTTTCTATTTTAACTTTCAAAGCATTAGCAACATTATTATATAATATTAGGAAATCAATTCAACCCATTACTCGTAAAAAAACATTATAAAATATCTTATATTCATAACTTGAAAACAATAATCAGTGCTTATTCTTAGAGAATAGAACTCAACTTTACATTTCCTTTCTGACTCGAAAATACTGTTATAATTTCACGCAACCCTTTTTATTTCCCTCTTCACTTTGGAACCCTCATTATATATTTTCCAAATTTTCATTAAACATTGCATTATTATTTCTTTAATGGAAAATAAATTATCGCTAACCCTTTTTTCCATTACAACTAATATCATCTTCGGATAATCCTGATATCATTCAAGTTGGGGTGTTTAATTACCTCTCATACCTTGATCAACAACGTTCATATCTTAAGATAGATATGGGTTATAATCCAAAAACCAATATTTCATTCTAATATCAATACAAATTCCATTTAACTATTTTATTTAAAATATGGTTTCATAAACCTTCTTACCCTTTTGAAAATCTCTTCCTCATTATTTCTTAATTCAATAATTAAATAATTTCTTATAAAACTCCACCTTTTAACCTCTACCTCTTAAAATAAATTCTTTTTAATAATTCGTATTTGCTTACAAAATCCTATGATCCACTTCTTTCACCAAATTCATTTTTACCAGCTCCTTTTCAAATCCATTCAACCATTCTTGCTTTGTAAATCTTATTTTAATCCACCTCTTTTACTTAATCCCATTATTAGGTAACGTTAATTTAAAATTAACGATATAACACCTCAAGCCTCTTTTATATAATACCGGTTTATCTTAAACCCTTTTATCCTAATTTCCTGTTCTTAATTCAAATATTTAAGTAACATTCATTTTAAGCTATAGTATCTGCTTAAAACTTCTTTTATAACTTTGTTATAAAACTCAGTTTTAAAATAAAACTTGGTCGTAAACTCCTTTCACCATTCAATTGGATTTCATTTCACATTCGATTACCTTTTTAAATGAATTCAATTAAAAAGTAATATCCCAAAGAACTATTAATCAGAATAGTACTTTACTTTAATCATTAACTACTGTAAAAGTAATTAATTATTTTATTAACTAGAATAAATAGAAAATTCCTTTTAAAACCTTGCTAAAATTAAACAAATATTCTTTAAACTATTTTATTCAAAACACACTAATTTATCAATCCTAATTAAAAACAGTCGATTTAGTCACCTCAAAACACGGTTATCCCATTAACGGATTCCAATTAGTTCTCTCTTTAAATTAATTAATAATATAATTAATTCAAATAATTCCATTTAATTGTTCCTAAAAACAATTATCCAACTTTAATCGTTATGTTAATTTCTATTCTCTTGTTCATAAATTGATTAACATCAGAATCTGCTTTATAAAACCAGTTAATAAATAATTATAAATTTAAATAATAAATATTTATTTTCTTTTAATAAACTTTTATTCAAATAATTTATATTTAAAAATCTAGCTCTAGTTATAAAATAAACTTTATAATTTCATCTCTGTCGATTTGCCTGACGGTAAATCAACATTTGTAAAATGATTGATTTTATTAGTCATATGCTGCCAATTACTCAATATTGCCCATTGGTTTAAACAAAACAAATGTCAAATTTTCAGTCAACTATCAGTAATCAAATCAATCACCCAATCAGGACAGTTTATATAATGATAATATGAAAATAAATTATATTTAATACATTTGAGGAATCCCGGTAGATCCCTCCAACCTGTTCTTCCCTGTATTCAAATCGGTTATCTCAAATCAGATCATTCAATTCCATTCAAATAATAAATTCTATAACAGTAAATAATGACTATTTAACATCAATCAATTTACAAAACAATTCAATCAGTTCAAACAATCAAACACGTTTATTTTATAAACGTGGCCAACAAGGTAAGTTACCTCCATTGGGTCAAATCATTAAAATAACGATTTGGTATTTCACTGAAATTAAACGACGGTTTAATTTCATCAGTTAAATCCATAAATGAATATATAATTAGCAAACCGTCAACCATTAGCAACCAGAGTACACAAAATAAAAACCCAACTTATATAAAATATAAGTAGGGAAAACTGAGTGAGTTTAACTCACCTAGTTTTTATCGTTAGAACAGGTTATTAAATTAAACTGACGTTTAATTTAATTAAATATTCCAGTAGTCACTATGCCTGAGCAAACCAGCTTCATACCGTCGTGCTCTCTGATACGGTTCCAAAGTTCCCGGTTTTGTTCAGTTCCGCTACTGTAGGATAAAGATATAAATTCTATGCGTTACTAACTAATTAATTTACTATTATTAAAAATTAGTAACTAAATATTTTCTGAACCTCTAATTATGCTTATTAACTTTGTTTAGTTATGCTTAGGCCAATTCTATAAACATCATTAGGTACATTTTTGAACAAGCATGTACTAAACTTACCTTGCATGTATTAGGCATGTTGTACGGTCATGTTGTATATGGATTAAACAAGGGTTGGGCGTTTGTTTTGAAACTGGCACGTTATCATTCCTAGAAGGCCAACTTGAAAAATACCCATAACTTAATATATATGCATATTTCTAAGTCTTAGCTACGTTAGATAAAAAAGGGCTTAGGCACTTCTAGTAAATGATTTGGTACTTTAAAAAAACCAATACTATTTATATAATTATAGCCGCAAATAATAATACTTTATTTGACTGTTTTTTAATCCACTAATTAATTGAGGCACGTTAAAAAAATGGAACCCTAGTTTCATTATATACGTGTATAATTAGAACTACATTAATCAGGATTAGGCATTTTATTATAAAGTTTGGCAACTTTGAATCTTACATATATGTTGAATAAAATTTGCCACGTAAAACCTTAGGATCCTTAATCCCGTTTAACTTGTCCTCCTCCATAACTATCTTTCCCATTTACTTCTTCCTGCATGTGTTTGTTCGAACTCCAATATTCTCCATTAACAACGAACCCACGCTACTTTCCCACTTCATAGTATTATTTTGCGTCCTCCCCATGTACAAACATACGAACTCATATCCACTACTCCACCGACACCGCGATCACTATGCCACCCTGAAACATGCAACCACCAATCTGTGCACCACTCCAATAAGATACCCAGCGCCGCCAAGATTTGGACGGAGCTGACCCACCCACGTCCCCGGCTACTCACCTTCTTCCTTCGTTCAACTCACCACCTGACCGAACTTACCTTACCGCCGGCACCCGTGCTCTGAAACGCTCATCCTTGAAGCCTTGGCACCAGAACCCCTTCGTTCAAACTTTTGGTTAACTTTTTCTTCCATGAAACATCTTCAGGCTTTTCCTTTCGAATGGTTTTAACGCAAGTTTAGAAATCTTTTTTTAGCTTGCGGTTTTCAAATGGGATTTTGGTTTTGCTTTGTTTTCTATTTGGCCGTGTGGGGAGTTTTTGGGTTCCTGAAACAATGAACTACGCGCGTATTTATAGTGGGAAGCTCCTTGGGTGCTAAGGCTTTTAGATTTGTAGGACTGTAGTGGGTAGGTGCGATGGAGAAGACATGAGGGATGAAAATTGCATGCGGTGGTACTGACTTGAGGATACAAGTAGGAGAAAAAGAAATAGGGTTAGCGTGTGTATTCAATCTCAAGTGATAGACTATGCGTAGGGTTGCAACAAGATATATGGTTTAGGTTTAGTGCACACATGAGTTTCCCCATCGTCTATGCGTTGGGTAGGTTCTTAGATCTGATATTGTTTTTCTTTTCCCAATGATGTGCAGTGTGTTTTCATGGACAAGGTACGTGTGTTCTTTTCATCTAAGAAACTAAATTTTGCATGTGCAAAAAAAGTTAGGTAGGCAACACGAGGGTGCAGTGCAAACAAGGTACTTGTGCATGTTATTTTATAGTGTACTTCACTTACTTAAAGCATTAAGCTTTTATATTTTATTTACAAGGTATTACATTTTACCAAGAACTGCCATTCACCGTTAATCATTAAATTCCTATGTAGTACACAACGAAAATGGATACACCGCTACTTCTCAATGTTCTGGTCCCAATGAAATTAATTTCGTTGAAAACCGACTTCGTTTGCACAACGACGCTATTTTAATTTATCGGTCCACCCTTAAATTGCACGTATAGATAAACAACTATGATTGGCTCCAAACTGGAAATCTAGCAATAATTGACTAAACGCATTCCAATAAAATTTGTTTCATCGAAAACGAAGATTGTTTAGAAAGAAAACATTTTCAAAGCCTATATAATATCGAAAAAATATAATTAAATCCAAAACAATTCTATTTTAAATAATAAATTATTATTATCGTATATCTCAAAATAAAATATTACACAACTTTAAAATAAACCAATATATATTTTAAATTAAATATTAAAAATTCCTGATTTAAAATGTAATGCCAATATATAAAAACTGCTCATATTTATTTAAATAAATGTCATCATTTATTAACGAATTCCATAACGACTTTTCAAAAATTTAAAGCACACATAACTCACAATCCATAATACGAAATCTCCATTTTCCTCTTCCGTTAGAAAATTATAATCAAATCGACTCTAACGTTTCTTGTTTCACAGAATTCCGACTTATATCGGATCTTGTATATTCAATTGAAGTTCAAATCGTAAATTACGAACTACCGCGACGTTTCGAGCTTGATTTATATTATATATAAATAAATAACATTCTAACTTCATTTAACGATTCAATATTAAAATCCATTAATATTCCAAATAATAAATTAAAAAAAAATGATTGCCAAAAATTTGAGACATTACATTCTCCCCCCTTAAAAGAATTTCGTCTCCGAAATTGCTAAGGTAAGAAAAATGTTACAGATCTTATTAATTTCCATATCCGATATATTTTAAATCAAAAACAGTTCGATATCGAAAATAAATATTTTTCAAAATATCGAAAAATTTCTAACACTTTAAATTCCCGAAAAAATTCCGCAGAGTCTCCCCTGTACAGAGTGACGTCTACGATATCGCAGGAACAAATAATATATATACATCAACCCACACGGTTGGAAAACAAAAATCAAATCTCCAAAATTTATATTTTTGCATAGGCGTACCTTTGACCAGCGTTATTGAACATGCTTTCTCATCATATATGTGATTTACTCGATGAATATCAATCTTCCTAGCCATCTGGCACTTGTACTTAACTCAATTCACATATAAGTAACTAATACATGAAATTCTTAAGTAATATGTTATTAATCAACAATATGATTATACCAATTTCAAAATCAAACAGATAGCATCAATTCATTATCAAATATAGGGTTAAATCACAAATTTTGATTCATATGCAGTTTGACTCTAGTTTAATAATACTGGAATTTATTCTTTAGTTTATAATTCATTCAGCTCCATTAAATTGTTGATTATTCCATTCAAACAAACTATCATCCAACAACAAACAATTCACCATCAACAACCAATACACAAGAAAATCAATTGATTTGCATTCAATATTAATATTCTATTTTAGTTTCACATAATTGAACATCAGTTGATTAATATTCGATTGATTTCTATTTGGTTATTACTAAATCATTTGATTTTCAAATCCCAAATCTGTTTAATTTAATTTCGATATCATTCTTAATTTAATTACACTTAACAAAGTTAAGTTACCAATTCGAATTTTCAATCCAATTGAGTTCCATTCAAATCAATCAAACACACTATATCTCAATAATTTGATAAAATTATTTTCATTTCTACACAAAAATATAATTTGGGTAAAATTATTTCATTTACCCTCTTTTCAAAACAATATTGTATCCATTGCCAGTTCAATGCTTCTCAACACTTGAACTGATCAAAAAACACAATACAAAACATTTGTATATAAAATTTACAAATACACGCTCATATATATACACTCAACTCAATTTAAGGTATTACTAACCCAATGTCTATCGAGTTATACCACAGAGCCAAGGTTATTATTAAACCAATAACTCTGATACCACTGTAACGACCTAAAGATTTTTGGCCCGGAAAATCAACATAAATACATTTACCATATATCTCATGCTGACCTTCCAAACACCGAAAACACTGGAACGTTTATAGAAAGAAATTAGAGGATGAGATAAGAAAGCAAGAAATATTAGTATAGAAGAAGAACTAACGCAACATAGAGTCTCACATCGCAGCGGAACAAAATATAATATAGAAATAAATCTTTTTTTTGAGAGCTTTTAAAAATACTTACAATATTAGAGTACATCAACACATCTGGACAGTTATAATAACATGTCCTCATATACAACACACATCGGAATAAATACTAGATACAATATGTCTGAACACCTCCACCTCGTCTCTTGACTTTGCAGCATCCGATAACCTGGATCTGTACAACCCGGTCTCACATGAGCAGTACAAATACCGGGTCAGTCTGGTGAACGAGAGTGAGAGAAACTCGCAAAGCTTTAAGGAGAATCACACAACTTGATTTTAAAGTTGAAATCTTTTCAAAAGAAAAGGATAATCGTAAGATCAAATCCATACATAAATGCAGACAGTTTTTACCTTATGATAACCCAAAACATTTTTGAAATCAACATCTTTTCTGATATTATAATAGTTTCTAAATACAAGTAAATATCAATCTAGCAGAACGCTTGCATCTCACGCTCCACATACATAGTATACAATCTAAACTGCGGGCTCTTGTTGGAGATTGGATTCCGACTATGACAAGGTATGGGACCACCTGCCGATAGTGTATCTCTAGAGGGGAATACACTGGGTTCGACAAGAACGTCTTGCAACCCAGCCCATACATGACCGACCACTCATTTCGCTTGAGTGTATCGAATGTATATCACCAATGGTTGGGCTCAAACCACCGTTTCTCGAAAGGGTCAGCATCGAAATAGATTAAAGAAGGAAATGAAATTTCTCTAGGTAGGTGATTATATACCCTAATGGGAGCGACCCACATAGCCATGCTACCTGCCTGATTTTTTTCATTTCCCGGTTGATGAGGCTTGAGGTTTAAATTATCTTCTGAAACATCCGGTCACCATTAAGTTTAGATGCCACATTGTCGGATCCGCCAAATATCACTAATTGATGTCCACAAAAATAATCTAATTAGGAGCTACCCAACTATGATACGTTTGAAGAAATCAACGTAAGCGATCCCTTTGGAAATACTCTTTCAGACCTCCGTCCATACAAGTCATCCAAGAACAGGATGAACCGAAGGTACTCTCCTACTACATCCCATATAGGAATCACCCCATGGATCCGTAGCGAGTAGTCCTTGCAATCCGTATAATCCAACCACGACAGAACCACAGTACATCTTTAGCTGCAGACTAGAGATTATTAGCGGTTCTTCCGTTTTACGAAGATCCACGGTCTTTAATGCTCCATCTCGATCAACTTCTGATATCTTCACGTATTTATTGGTTGTAATAGTTTTCGAATATAAATGCGATCTCGGTCTTTCCGTATTAATAATCGTATTGGACAGATTTAATAGTCGGTTATTTAATTATCAAAATAAACAGTGATTCAATCATGATAATCCAATGAGTTCACTGGTTCAGTATTTAGCATAACTTGGCTTTTTAATTAAAACAAATGTAAATCTAAAACTCTTAAATATTTTGATATTATGAATATAGTTTACCACTTCTTATTTAACATAAGATTCTTCTTTAAACAAATTCATTTTAGTACTAAGAAAAATCCTATATCATATCCAGTTTTCTATTTTAACTTTCAAAACATTAGCCACAATATTATATTATATTTCGAAATCAATTCAACCCATTACTCGTAAAACAACATTACGAAATATCTTTTATTCATTACTTGAAAACAATAATCCACGCTTATTTTTAGAGAATAGAACTCAACTTTAGGTTTCCTTTCTGACTCGAAAATACCATTATAATTTCACACAACCCCTTTTTACTTCCCTCTTCACTTTGGAATCCTCATTATATATTTTCCAAATATTCATTAAACATTGCATTATTATTTCTTTAATGGAAATAATAAATTATCACTAACACCTTTTTCTATTACAACTAATATCATCCTTGGATAATCCAGATGTCGTTCAAGTTGGGTATTTTAATTACCTCTCATACCTTGATCAACAACGTTCATATCTTAAGATGGATATGAGTTATAATCCAAAAACCAATATTTCATTCTAATATCAATACAAGTTCCATTTAACTATTTTATTTAAAATACGGTTTCATAAACCTTCTTACCCTTTTGAAAATCTCTTCCTCATTATTTCTTAATTAAATAATTTCTTTTAAAATACCACCTTTTAACCTCTACCTCTTAAAATAAATTCTTTTTAATAATTCGGATTTTCTTACAAAATCCTATGATCCACTTCTTTCACCAAATTCATTTTTACCAGCTCCTTTTCAAATCCATTCAACCATTCTTGCTTTGGAAATCTAATTTTAATCCCTTTCTTTTTCTTAATACCATTATTAAGTAAAGTTAATTCAAAATTAACGATATAACACCTCAAGCCTCTGTTATATAATCCTGATTTATCTTAAACCCTTTTATCCTAATTTCCTTTTCTTAATTCAAATATTTAAGTAACATTCTTTTTAAGCTATAGTATCCGCTTAAAACTTCTTTTATAACTTTGTTATAAAACTCGGTTTTAAAATAAAACTTGCTCATAAACTCCTTTCACCATCAATTGGATTTCATTTCACATTCGATTACCTTTTTAAATGAATTCAATTAAAAAGTAGTTTCCTAAATTACTACTAATCAGAATAATACTTTACTTTAATCATTAACTACTGTAAAAGTAGTAAATTCTTTTATTAACTAAAATAAATAGAAATTCCTTTTTAAAACCTTATTAAAATTAAATAAATATTCTTTAAACTATTTTATTCAAAACACACTAATTAATAATCAATCCCAATTAAAAACGGTCGATTTAGTCACCTCAAAACATGGTTATCCCATTAACGGATTCCAACTAGTTCTCACTTTAAATTAATTAATAATATAATTAATTCAAATAATTCCATTTAATTGTTCCTTAAAACAATTATCCAACTTTAATCGTTAGGTTAATTTCTATTCACTTGTTCATAAATCTGATTAACATCAGAATCTGCTTTATAAAACCAATTAATAAATAATCATAAATTTAAATAATAATTAATAAATATTTGTTTTCTTTTAATAAACTTTTATTCAAATAATATATATTTAAAAATCTATCTCAAGTTATAAAATAAATTTTATAACTTCATCTCTGTCGATTTGCCTGACGGTAAATCAACATTAATAAAACGATTGATTTTATAGGTCATACGCTGCCAATTACTCAATCAATATTGCCCATTGGTTTAAACAAAATAAATGTCAAACTTTTAGTTAACTATCAGTTATCAGATCAATCACCCAATCAAGACAGTTCATATAATGATAATATGAAAAATAAATAATATTTAATACATTTGAGGAATCCCATTTGATCCCTCCAACCTGTTCTTCCCTGTATTCAAATCGGTTTTCTCAAATCAGATCATTCATTTCCATTTAACTGATAAATTTCTATAACAGTAAATAACGACTATTTAACATCAATCAATTTATAAAACAATTCAGTCAGTTCACAATCAAACACGTTTATTTTATAGATGTGACCAATAAGGTAAGTTACATCCATTGGATCAAATCGTTAAAATAACGATTTGGTATTTCACTGAAATTAAACGATGGTTTAATTTCACTAGTTAAATCCATAAATGAATATATAATTAGCAAGCCGTCAACCATTAGCAAGCAGAGCACACAAAATAAAACCCAACATATATAAAATATAAGTGGGGACTAAGTGATTTTAACTCACCTTGGATTTTCATTTGTCTTTAGAATGGTTATTAAATTAAACTGGCGTTTAATTTAATTAAATAGTCCAGTAGTCACCATGCCTGACCAAACCAGCTTCATACCGTCGTGCTCTCTGATACGGTTCCAAAGTTCCCAGTTTTGTTCAGTTCCGTTACTGTAGGACAAAGATATAAATTCTGTCTGTTACTAATTAATTAATTTACTATTATTAAAACTTAATAATTAATTATTTTCTAAACCTCTATTTATGCTTATTAATTTTGTTTAGTCATGCTTAGGCCTATTCTATAAACATCATTAGGTACATTTTTGAACAAGCATGTACTAAACTTACCTTGCACGTATTAGGCATGTTATGCTCTCAAGTTATATATGGATTAAAACAGGGTTGGGCATTTGTTTCGAAATTGGCATGTTATCATTCCCAGAAGGCCAACTTGAAAAATACCCACAACTTAATATATATGCATATTTCTAAGTCTTAGCTACGTTAGATAAAAGGGGGCTTAGGAACTTCTGGTAAATGATTTGGTACTTCAAAAAAACTAATACTATTTATATAATTATAGACGCAACTAATATTACTTCATTTGATTATATTTTAATCCACTAATTAATCGAGCCACATTAAAAAAATGGTACCCGGGTTTCATTCTATACGCATATAATTAGGACTATGTTAATCAGGATTATGCATTTTATTATAAAGTTTGGCAGTTCTGAATCTTACATATATGTTGAATAAAATTTGCAACATAAAACCTTAGGATCCTTAGTCCCATTTAATTTGTCCTCCTCCATACCTGTCTTTCCCATTTACTTCTTCCTGTTTATGCTTGTTCGAACTCCAATATTCTCCATTAACAACCAACTCATGCTACTTTCCCACTTCACAGTACTGTTCTGCGTCTCCCCATGTACAGACATTCGAACTCATATCCATTTCTCCCTCAAACCTACACACTGCTCCACCGACAACGCGATCACTATGCCACCCTGAAACACGCAGCCACCATTCTGTGCACTGCTCCAACAAGATACCCAGCGCCACCAAGATTTGGCCGGAGCTGACCCACCTACATCCCCGGCTACTCACCTTATTCCTCCGTTCAACTCACCACCTAACCAACCTTATCCTACCACTGATACCCATGCTCTGTACCGCCCGTCCTTGAAGCCTTGGCACTAGAACTCCTCCGTTCAAACTTCCTGGTTAACTTCTTCTTCCATTAAATAGCTCCAGGTTTTTCCTTCTGAATGGTTTTAACGCAACTTCTCAAATGTTTTTTTTAGATTGCGATTTTCAAATGGGATGTCAGTTTTGCTTTGTTTTCCATTTGGCCATGTGGGGAGTTTTTGGGTTCCTGAAACAATGAACAACGCACGTATTCATTGTGGGAAGCTCCTTGGTTGTCAAGGCTTTTAGATTAGTAGGACTATAGCGGGTAGCTTTGATAGAGAAGACATGCGAGATGAAAATTGCAGGCGGTGGTACTGACTTGAGGATACAAGTAGGAGAAAAAGAAATAGGGTCAGCATGTGTATTCAATCTCGAGTGATAGACTGTGTGTAGGGTTGCTGCGAGTTAGATGGTTTAGGGGTAGTGCACACATGAGTTTTCCCATCGTCTGTGTGTTGGGTAGGTTCTTTGGTCTGCTACTGTTTTCCTTTTTCCCAATGATGTGCAGTGTGATTTCATGGACATGGTAAGTGTGTTCTTTTCAGCTCAGAAACTAAGATTTTGCATGTGCAAAAAATTTAGGTAGACAACGCGAGGGTGCAGTGCAAACAGGGTACCTGTGCATGTTATTTTAGAGTGTACTTCACTTACTTAAAGCATTAAGCTTTTATATTTTATTTATAGGGTATTATATTTTACCATGAACCGCTGTTCATCGTTAATCGATAAATTCCTATCATAGTACACAACGGAAATGGATACACCGCTGTGTCTCAATGTTCCGGTCCCAATGAAATTAATTTCATTGAAAACCGACTTCGTTTGCACAATGACGCTTTTTTTGATTTATCGGTCCACCCTTAAATTCCACGTATAGACAAACAACTCTAATTGGCTCCAAACTAGAAATCTAGCAATAATTGACTATACGCATTCCAATAAAATTTGTTTCGTCGAAAACGGAGATTGTTTAGAAAGAAAACATTTTCAAGGCCTATATAATATCGAAAAAATATAATTAAATCCAAAACAATTCTATTTTAAATAATAAATTATTATTATCGTATATCTCAAAATAAAATATTACACAACATTAAAATAAACCAATATATAATTTAAACTAAATATCAAAAATTCCTGATTTAAAATGGTATTCCAATATATAAAAACAGCTTATATTTATTTAAATAAATGTTATCGTTTATTAACGAATTCCTTAGCGACTATTCAAAAATTCGAAGTGGACATAACTCACAAACCGTAATATGAAATCTCCATTTTCCTCTTCCGTTAGAAAATTATAATCAAATCGACTCTAAAGTTTCTTGTTTCACAGAATTCCGACTTATATCAGATCTTGTATAGTCAATTGAAGTTCAAATCGTAAATTATGAACTACTGCGATGTTTCGAGCTTGATTTATATTATATATAAATATATAATGTTCTAAACTTTGTTTTAATAACAAATTCAATATTAAAATCCATTAATATTCCAAATATAATATTTAAAATAATAAATTAAATAAATTATCTGACTACCAAAAATATGGGACATTACAACTCGTAAGGCCTAGACTTAGAAACGAACAATTAAATAAAATAGGGCATTGCAAGACTGTAAATAATAACATAGTAGAGAAGGGATAAAAAGGAATAATTGCTTGTAAATAAACAATTGAAAAGGAATAAACATGGGCAGCAAATAGATTGAATAATAACTTACAAAAGACAAACTTATAAACACTGTAAATGTAAAACTTGTAGATAACTATTTTACTGTCTCAATCCTTCTTATGTAAATAGCTGATCTAGAAATCACATAAAAGGCCTTGAAGTAGAATAATAAGAACAAGAATCCTTCAGATTTGCAATTAGACAGTATTCTGACTTATTCCCCAATTTTATTTCATTTTAGAACATAGTGGAGTGGAGGCTGAGATAATGAAGAAGAAGATGTGTGGGGGGAAAGTGAGGAGTACCTATCTATTTGTAAGTGTCGAAGGATAATACTAGCCTTAAGATTTTAGGGTTTCAATCTCAACCCTTAAAAACACATCAACAAGAAGACTCAAGAAGCACATAGAGTAGGATCAACGTCGTTCTAGGCACGAAATTGTGCCTAGCTCGATATGGGTCGACACACCTCGTATGTGGGTCGACCGTTATGTGGATCGAAACATGGGTCGATCCACATGGGTCCTAGGTCGATACAGGGATCAATCCAGTTATGGGCTGGGTTGCCCAATTACACCGTTAATAAAGTTTGTTTATTTATTTAAATTTCTGTTTTAAATTCCAAACTTTAACTGGTCGTAACTTATTCATTTCTTGTCCGATTAACGCAAGCTAAAAGTCTATCCGAACTAGAATTTTGTAATAGATGCAACAGTGAAATCTTCTTTTCCCAATTCTGAATATTATTTTAATTAATATCTATTTTACTACTCTTCTTTGTTTAATTATTGTTTACATAAATTCGAGGTGTTACATTCTCCCATCCTTAAAGGATTTCTCCCCTGAAATCTCCAAGTCTAGAGAAATGTTATGAATGTTATCAACCATTATCTACACCCATCTACTCAACAATCAACCACTAGCATCCATTGTCCTTAGAATTTCTAATGCTTGGCATGAACATATGCAAAGGTGTTGTGCATATGTCCCTAGGCAAATGCAAAAATTAGGCGGTCTATTGATTCAGTTGATCTCCTTAACAAAATTCGTGTATGTGTTATGCATCAAATATGTATGCAAAGGAATCCTAATGATACACATAAAATTCTATATGTGTGCAGCAACCATTCACCAAAATGCAACATCCAAGTGATGATTCAACCATTTTCATCTATATGTTAAATAAATTAAAACGCACACATCCATATGATATATGTAAGTTTCCTAGTTCAGTTGATCCCTAATCTAGAGCCCAGTGTGTGTATATGTATCCACTGCATCTAGTAGAAAACACTTGCATCCACGTGAATCCATTCAACCGTAACATGTTTTAAGCCATTTCCTACCATCCATATGCTTCAACCTAAGACTCAAGATTCAAATAATAGAAAAAACATATTCAAATTCAAAGATTAGAAGAGGATTAAGAGAGTACTTTAAAAAGAAAAAAACAGAAGTGCGACTCCTATCTTCTGGTTCCCAATTAGCATCTTCATTATCTTCTCCCTATTGTATATTGACTAGCTTGATCTCTTTATTCCGTAGCTTCTTTACTTCAGATTCTAGTATCCGAGTAGGAACTCTCCAGATTGATATCTCCCTCTCTATCTTTATATCCTCTAGGGTACTCGACTCGATTACTACCGCGGAATAATGTAGACACCTCCTCGAGTGTGAAACATGGAACACATCATGAACTTTTGCCAGTCTCTTTGATAGTCTAACACTGTAGACCATCTACCCTATCCTCCCTACTATAGGGAATGGCCTTACAAACCTCAATGCCAACTTCCCTACAGAGCCGAACTGAGCAACACTCCTTAAAGGTGACACCTTAACAAAAACCATATCTCCTACCTTGAACTTTAGGTATATCCTCCTCTGATCTGCATAAGACTTCTGCCTATCCTGAGTTGCCATCATCCGCTTTCGAATCAAGTCTATCTTCTTTGAGGTCTCTCTGACCATCTCAGGTCCAAGTAGAAGTCTGTCTGTAGACTCCCACCAACATGTAGGTGATATATAGGGTCATCCATAAAGTGTCTCGAAGGAAGCTGTAATATCCCAGAATTTTAACTATGTTTGATTTGGATTTTTATTTATTTAATTTTAGATTTTATGAATATAAATTGATTTTATTAGGTTTAATTATGTAATTTAACTTTGTATAAGTATTTTGTTTTATTTATTATGATTTTATAAGAAAACTTATTTTGAAAATTATAATTATAAGATTTATGTTTAAGTAATGATATTTTCTGATTTTGATAATATTGATTTGTAAAAATATGAATTTGGTAAAGGATAATTTATTTTATGATTTTACAAGAATAATAATTATTATTTTATTTATTTTGATAAGCTATATGATAAGTTTGGATTTATTGATACTATTTGTCATTCGATCGGATTTGTCAAAAGATAACATAAATTAATAGCATTAGTATTATGCGTTGCTCTTTATTTTCATAACGTTTAAGATAAATGCTACCAAAAACACATTCCTTCTCCTTTTTACAAGTGTTAAGACACTTGTAATTTTGCATGCAACATTCCATGCATGTAATACACATGTCCTATGATGTGTCACTCTCTCCTTACTCCTCATTTCCTATAAATACCACCCTTTCCTTCCACTTTTTCATTCATTCTCACTTCTTTTCTTTCTCTCTTCTTCTAAAAGCTTATGGCCATGGTTTCCATGGCATAAGTCTTCCTCCTTTCCACCACCACCTTGCCAAAGTTCGTCATTTCTCCTCCTCCTCCTCTTATAATATAAAGAGAGATTAGTGTATATTATATTATATATATTTTGGTCAAGAAGACGTTGCGTTGAAATACTATCCGACGGTTCGCTTAGCTAGGTTCGCCTACCGTGAAGATTTGGAAAGCCGTTAGGTGAGAACTTCTAATTTAAATTTATTTGTTTAAATTAGTTAATTATAAATAGCTGAGATAATTGAAATTTGTTGATGATGATTGTGTGATGGATGTTATTATGTGAATGGATGTGCATGTAGTTAGATAATACACTGAACACTGGTAAGCGTTATTGACCGTAACGCTTGTGCACCGTTAAACTGTTTGTTTGTGATGAATGAATTCGTATCCATCTGGTCATATGGTTCATTTGGATAAATATGATTGCATTGCATGATATTACACACACCCCGTAGTTATGGAAATATACGGGTGATCGATTTAAAATCTCCTTCCTATATACGATTTTATTTAATCATTAAATAATATTTAAATTGTTAGTTTTGAATTAAACATTAACTTTTTAAATATTGAATTAGGATTGGAAATGATTTGATTTATGTATTGATTCTGTACAACGATCTTTATATCTATCTGAAACCAGTTTTGGTAAAATATATTATTTTCAATTTAAATTCGAAATGAGATTTTGAAATTTGAATATGAACGATGTCTCTTTATATTAATAATATAATATACACCAGAACGTTCTAGGATGACAGAGAGGATAGTGTCTAGGCTTGGGTTTGGAAATGAAGTTTCCTGCTCTCCCTGGCTATCCCTAACTGATCCGACGAATGGGAAGGTTAATTTGTAGTTATTCGAATTCAGAAATGAATTGGAATTTATGAAAGTTGAATTTTAGATCCAAAATAATTTGAAAAGTAAATTTAAACGATTTTAAAAGGGTTATATAAGGATATAATGATTTTCTAAGATATTTTGAAGTATCGTAGAATAATGGTTATTATGGTAAAAATAGAGCTTGTCGCATAACGATAATTTACGTATTTTAGATAAACTTTAAACACTTATTATAACTTTTGCAATCTAAATCGGATTTCAATGAAACGAAAAACATTTGATTTATATAAACAAGAACATTCAAATGAGTGAAAGCAGATTTTAAATTCGAGTTATAATTTTCAAGTTATGTTTGAAACCGTTTTGGAAAAGATCGATGTAAGAGCAATTGTTGCCCATAACTATAAACAGCTATTTTTAAATTATTTAAAAATATGGAAAAAATTTGTAAAATCATTACAAATTATGAAAAGGTGTTTTCAATTGTAAAGTTTAAGTTTTGGCTAAGATAAACGATATTTTGATCAAAATAGTTAAGATAACTGTTTTGTAACACTTTTGGAATGCTACTGTAACGCTTTCTTCGAAAACAATCTATTTTGAAGTTTTAACCCGTAAACGATTTTCCGAACTGTAAGTAATGATTTGTGGAATGTTTTCAAAGGTTTAAGAGTATTAGAAATATTTTATATGGAATTTAAATTGATACTAATGCGGGTTTTTAATACTAAATAATTGGATATGGTTGGAGATAAATCTTCGGATGTTTGATATTAGTTCGGTAAATGAAAACTCTTATTATCTGAGGAATTTAAAAGGTAATTCGCCGTTATTCCGCTTATTATATGAGTTGGATACGGAAATTAATATTGAAGATAAGTTGATGGTATTTCTATCCAGATCTAATGTCAAAGAGTTGAATAAACCTTTCAATTAAGATACGGGTTCTCACCATGATTTAAATAAGCTAGATAGAAATAATCTTCGATATTTGGTATGAACTTCATGATGTAAATGTATACTATCTGGGGAATTTGAAAGATATTATTATATCGTTATTCTACTTATAGTATTCGTTGATTATGAGAATTTATATCGAATATAAGTGGATAAAATTTCTGTGTAATTTATGTTTCAATGACGATTGATTTGGGTTCTGTCGTGAATCGTATCTTCAATAATACCATTCTTGAAACCCAATAAGATTGAGTTGTGGAAATTCGTATCGTAATTGGAATTTAGTCAAAATCTTCGATCCGAGGGAATTAAAAGTAAGAAATTGAAGCGAAGGTATACTCTTTGATTTCAAAGAAGAATTTAAGATGATAACGAGATGTACGAAATTATAGAAATTCAAATCTTTAGTTGTAAATGAATTGATAACAATGTGGAAGGAGATTTGAATTGAAAAGCCTGTGTGAACCATAACTACTATTTAAAGTACGCTTATTACTTGGAAAGACAGGGATCGAGCATATGTTCGAAAACCATTCCAAGTAATAATACGACATTATGAAGCAATTCAGGACTTGGTAAACGACGAATGAAGACCGGGAATATTTGAATTGTTCAGATTGATTGTTGATTAATGTCTCGTTTGGGTAGGCCACTCGATACGAGATGTGAGTTGCATGAGACCTGAACAAATTTAAGTATTTTCGGGTTGTTCCGTTCAGACCTAGAACTGTCTTGTATGGATGGTGTGTCTGACATTGAAATTGACTGCATAGCACTGATTTCCGTTAATGAATATCGGATTTGTGGCAATATATTATCCTCGTCTCTAAGTCATATGAACTTAGAGGGTATGAATTGATTGAAATCAGTGATATGTCGTGAATTGTCAATGTGACATACCCAAGTTTGGAAACGAGCTAGTGATGATTAAAGAATGGCTTATCGAAGCATAGCTTTGTGTATGACGTGACATCGACAAACCTCACTCCCCGGATGATGAGAAACTGGCGGTTAGGTTGTGTATATATATGAATTGATGATGACCGCTGCAGCAGTGGGAAACCACTTATGACTTATGGAATAGGGTATGTTCGGGGGGCCGCGCCTGGTTGAAAACCGTTGATCTACCTCGCGATTTGTATTGGTGTCCGCGTCTAGATGAAAAACCCTTGATTACATTTCGTTTGTGTTCCGATTGATCTTTCGTGCCAGGAGTCATAAAGTTGGAAACCAAATCTCCAATACGTACCACACGATTTTGGTTTGTTTGTATATATATATATATATATATATATATATATATATATATATGGCGACATAATAGGATGGGGTACTATGCCGTCTAGGATTAATACATTTATTTGAGAAATGTTTTCCACACTATATATATATATATATTATGGCTTTGAAAGAGGATTTTACGTATGAAAGCATGTTTGGTTATCATATGATAAACCTCGCCCATCTGGTGTGCGCTTGCATTGTGTGATGTGGGACGAGCTTATGATAACTTCATTTTAGAAAGGTCATTGCGTATTTATATGCACGGGTATTCACATGGAGTAAACCCGTTCCGCGTTAGCGGCGTGGTCCGGTGAAATTCCCAACTTTAAAATGAACCTAATAATAACTGTTTTGAGTTCTCACACCAGTCCCACGACTGACCTGGAGTTTATTGTTCCCTCACCTAAACTCTAGGTGCCCATAATTTTGCACGGGCAGCTAGTAGTTTAGTTTTGCAGTTTTAGTTCGCCGGAGCAAAGTTCGGAGCGCTTTCTGAGTTGGAGTACACGATGGAATTTGGAGCTTCCGCTATATCATACGATTTTCTTCCGTTGAGAGTATATTTTCTTTTCCTCCGCTGTATGTGTTGTAACTCTGATATTTTATGTAACTCTGATATAACATTGTATTTCGCAATGAAAAATTCTGTTATTTTGTTCAATATATGTATGTACCCATAACAATTCGTCTTTTTGAACGGTTTGAGTCGGTTTAATTACCGGTAAGAACTGGGCAAAAAGGCGGGTCGTTACAGTTGGTATCAGAGCTTTGGTTATACAAAGCTATCGGGTACAACATATTTTGAACAAAGGATAGGACTCATCAGAGCTATAGTATCTCATTAGAGATAGGGTTAGAAATGCCCTAGAATGAGATTTCGAAATATTATGATGAGAGAGCGTATTTTTGAAATCTATATAAGGTATTTTTGTACAAGTAAATAATTTTTGAAAATAATAATTATTTGAAATAAAATATTTTGAAGAAGATTTGAAAATAAGATTTTTAAAGGAAATACTTTCAAAATAAAAAGGGCTCTTTGTGAGAAAACTTCGAAAAATCCAGCGTCGATCTGTTCGGAGTTATCGAGAAATAAGCGATTAGTGAATTGGCTTTAACAAGCGTATTGGAAAAAAAAAATTCGAGCTTGGAATGAGAATTTCAAAATATTTTGCAACCTATATATAAAAGATTTATATAAGAAGATCGTTAATTCAAAGCTATAGATTTGAAAGATAATCAGCGTGTAATAAAAACGGTTGCAAGTATTTATTTGACGTCAAGGTTGGACGATCAAGTATGTAAGGATTTTGCATATACGCCTAGCTAACGTATATATGAAGTCCAATATATACTAGATGGATATAGAATCACATTCTAGTCGCTTGGGGATAATTCTGGTGATTGATCGATCATCATCAGTCTTATTTTTGGGTTTCGAAAGTGGGATGACTATATGTTTCTGATCGAGACGTCAAGAAGTACTTAAAGCTGTATAGATAAACAATCGAAAGTGTTTTGCGACGTCCTCACAATTGTAAAATTGATTTTGTAAATGACTTTCGAAGTATTAAATGTATTATGTTATGAAATGGGATATGCGAAAAAAATGAATTTAACATAAGGTAGTTAAGTTAAATGCATACTTAACTGATAATTAGAAGCGTGAATCAGACTATTTTGTCAAAACCGCAAGGATATATTTTAGAAGCTAATCTCACTTGAAGAACTGAAAAGTGAAATTTTGAAAATGCATGTAAGCGAGCTTGGTTCACCCCATATTTCGATTTTGACGATACAATTTAATAAAATTATGGTAAATGTCTTAAGTGGGGGAGAAGACCGATTTTCCCACCTGAAGCTATATGAATTTTGAGAAACAAGGTTAATATGATAAAATGGGATATGTATTGAACAAATCGATTGAATTTTATATTTTCCCTTGTTAAGAGAAACCGGCATGAACGAGTGGGTCAAACGAAAATTTCTCAACAAGTATTCACTTGAAGCACAAAGGAAGAAAATGAAGTTGTTAAAGTAAGATTTATTCAAGAGGAAAATTATGAAAATTTAACGAGTATCCCATGATTAAACTGTTAGAATTTGTATCCTTGTTTGCATGTGAGTTCCCATCTTGGGCTAGACTGTCCATTTAAATTCCAACCATCTGCTATTGAGTAGTGTCATTCGTACCTTTGTATCATGTGCATTTGGCCAAGTATTTGATTCGAACCTTTGCACCTATTGATGCTCATTAGATGTTGAATTTCTATTCCAAGCTCATGAAACCTGATTTGGTCTATGTATACCTTTCATGCACAAATTAGCATGGAACTTCTATGCATCTTTACTTGACTTGAGCACATGGAATTTTGACTTGATTTATGTAAGCCTCTTTGTGCCGTGTGAAACCGTGTTGATAACTTTAATTTGTCCAAGATATTTTGTAACAAAACCTCAATAAATGAGCTTTCTTTGAAATATAGAATCCAACTTATGCAAGAAAATTTGGATTTTAAATATTAATTTTGAGGATTTGGTTCCGGAAATTTTGAAATCAATGTTTTTGGATGTTTTTACCAATACTAGTTTGAATATACGCATAATCAGAGTGCGAAGAGGAAGCGTGATGGTATTTTTAAATAAAATTGTTTTAAGAGATTTTACAGCTAGTTAAGTAAGAAAATGTTTCTAAACAAGACAAGATATTTAAACAAGAATGAAAAAGAGATTTTATATATCTTGAATTTTAAAGTGGATTTAGAAAAAGTGTTATTCGATTAGGTGAATATGACAACAAAAATTTGAATATTAAATGAGTATAAAATATAACTTATAAATGGGTTAATATGAGATTATATTGGAAATGATTGAAATAAAAATTTGAAGTAGAATGAGTATTTCAGAAATATAATTCTATCTCTTCCCTTGTCGCTGGGTTTTGCTTGACCCATTGTCATATTTTGAATATCACCCCGAATTGTCAGTATTCAACTTTATTTCAGAATTCTTCCTTTTTCCCTGCTCAGATAAAGCCTTGGACAAGTGAACTAATTTAGATTTGAAACCAGTATTTTGAATTATCTCTAAAATTGAACTTGATTTGTGTTGAGAGCAATAGAATTTCTAATATTGAATTTAGCCAAGATGTTATATTGCAAGATAATTGAACGATTAGGGAAAATTTTGTTTGAGAACTTGGATTTAAATTTCTAATTTGAGCGCTTAGTCTTATAATTGATAAGAAAACCATGGGTTCCGTAAGATTAAGTTAGAAAGATAATTTTCTTAGGGTCATAGACCTCTAAGTACTAGATAGTATCTATCCCAGTTTTTCCTTAATGGTAGGATAGCAGCTCTGAGTCTAACTCAAAGGATGCGATTTTTAAACAAGACCCGTGACGACCCTAGTAATCACGAGATCATAGAAGTAACCTTAGACTCTACCTTTAGTGAGAATCAGACAGAGTGCCCGGAGAATGATATGAGCCTTGGTTCTGACCATTACATTTCTGGTATGTTGAGAGAGAAATTGGAATTTAAAATTTGTGAAGGAGTTTAAATTTGCTCGACTTCCTTTTCGAGGACGAAAAGTTTCTAAGGGGGCGGTGAATGTAATATCCCAGAATTTTAACTATGTTTGATTTGGATTTTTATTTATTTAATTTTAGATTTTATGAATATAAATTGATTTTATTAGGTTTAAATATGAATTTTAACTTTGTATAAGTATTTTGTTTTATTTATTATGATTTTATAAGAAAACTTATTTTGAAAATTATAATTATAAGATTTATGTTTAAGTAATGATATTTTCTGATTTTGATAATATTGATTTGTAAAAATATGAATTTGGTAAAGGATAATTTATTTTATGATTTTACAAGAATAATAATTATTATTTTATTTATTTTGATAAGCTATATGATAAGTTTGGATTTATTGATACTATTTGTCATTCGATCGGATTTGTCAAAAGATAACATAAATTAATAGCATTAGTATAATGCGTGGCTCTTTGTTTTCATAACGTTTAAGGTAAATGCTACCAAAAACACATTCCTTCTCCTTTTTACAAGTGTTAAGACACTTGTAATTTTGCATGCAACATTCCATGCATGTAATACACATGTCCTATGATGTGTCAACTCTCTCCTTACTCCACTTTTCCTATAAATACCACCCTTTCCTTCCATTTTTTCATTCATTCTCACTTCTTTTCTTTCTCTCTTCTTCTTAAAGCTTATGGCCATGGTTTCCATGGCATAAGTCTTCCTCCTTTCCACCACCACCTTGCCAAAGTTCGTCATTTCTCCTCCTCCTCCTCTTATAATATAAAGAGAGATTAGTGTATATTATATATATTTTGGTCAAGAAGACATTGCGCTGAAATACTATCCGACGGTTCGCTTAGCTAGGTTCGCCTACCGTGAAGATTTGGAAAGCCATTAGGTGAGAACTTCTAATTTAAATTTACTTGTTTAAATTAGTTAATTATAATTAGCTGAGATAATTGAAATTTGTTGATGATGATTGTGTGATGGGTTTTATTATGTGAATGGATGTGCATGTAGTTAGATAATACACTGAACACTGGTAAGCGTTATTGACCATAACGCTTGTGCACCGTTAAATTGTTTGTTTGTGATGAATGAATTCGCATCCATCTGGTCATATGGTTCATTTGGATAAATATGATTGCATTGCATGATATTACACACACACCCCGTTGTTGTGGAAATATATGGGTGATCGATTTAAAATCTCCTTCCTATATACGATTTTATTTAATCATTAAATAATATTTAAATTGTTAGTTTTGAATTAAACATTAACTTTTTAAATATTGAATTAGGATTGGAAATGATTTGAATTATGTATTGATTCTGTACAAAGATCTTTATATCAATCTGAAACCAGTTTTGGTAAAATATATTATTTTCAATTTAAATTCGAAATGAGATTTTGAAATTTGAATATGAACGATGTCTCTTTATATTAATAATATAATATATGCCAGAACGTTCTAGGGTGACAGAGAGGATAGTGTCTAGGCTTGGGTTTGGAAATGAAGTTTCCTGCTCTCCATGGCTATCCCTAACTGATCCGACGAATGGGAAAGTTAATTTGTAGTTATTCGAATTCAGAAATGAATTGGAATTTATGAAAGTTGAATTTTAGATCCAAAATAATTTGAAAATTAAATTTAAATGATTTTAAAAGGGTTATGTAAGGATATAATGATTTTCTAAGATATTTTGAAGTATCGTAGAATAATGGTTATTATGGTAAAAATAGAGCTTGTCGCATAGCGACAATTTACGTATTTTAGATGCAAACTTTAAACGCTTATAACTTTTGCAATCTAAATCGGATTTCAATGAAACGAAAAATATTTGATTTATATAAACAAGAACTTTCAAATGAGTGAAAGCAGATTTTAAATTCGAGTTATAATTTTCAAGTTATGTTTGAAACCGTTTTGGAAAAGATCGATGTAAGAACAATTGTTGCCCATAACTATAAACAGCTATTTTTAAATTATTTAAAAATATGGACAAAATTTGTAAAATCATTACAAATTATGAAAAGGTGTTTTCAATTGTAAAGTTTAAGTTTTGGCTAAGATAAACGATATTTTGATCAAAATAGTTAAGATAACTGTTTTGTAACACTTTTGGAACGCTACTGTAACGCTTTCTTCGAAAACAATCTATTTTGAAGTTTTAACCCGTAAACGATTTTCCGAACTGTAAGTAATGATTTGTGGAATGTTTTCAAAGGTTTAAGAGTATTAGAAATATTTTATATGGAATTTAAATTGATACTAATACGGGTTTTTAATACTAAATAATTGGATATGGTTGGAGATAAATCTTCGAATGTTTGATATTAGTTCGGTAAATGAAAACTCTTATTATCTGAGGAATTTAAAAGGTAATTCGCCGTTATTCCGCTTATAATATGAGTTGGATACGGAAATTAATATTGAAGATAAGTTGATGGTATTTCTATCCAGATCTAATGTCAAAGAGTTGAATAAACCTTTCAATTAAGATACGGGTTCTCACCTTGATTTAAATAAGCTAGATAGAAATAATCTTCGATATTTGGTATGAACTTCATGATGTAAATGTATACTATATGGGGAATTTGAAAGATATTATTATATTGTTATTCTACTTATAGTATTCGTTGATTATGAGAATTTATATCGAATATAAGTGGATAAAATTTCTGTGTAATTTATGATTCAATGACGATTGATTTGGGTTCTGTCGTGAATCGTATATTCAATAATACCATTCTTGAAACCCAATAAGATTGAGTTGTGGAAATTCGTATTGTAATTGGAATTTAGTCAAAATCTTCAATCCGAGGGAATTAAAAGTAAGAAATTTAAGCGAAGGTATACTCTTTGATTTCAAAGAAGAATTTAAGATGATAACGAAATGTACGAAATTATAGAAATTCAAATCTTTAGTTGTAAATGAATTGATAACTATGTGGAAGGAGATTTGAATTGAAAAGCCAGTGTGAACCATAACTACTATTTAAAGTACGCTTATTACTTGGAAAGACAGGGATCGAGCATATGTTCGAAAACCATTCCAAGTAATAATACGACATTATGAAGCAATTCAGGACTTGGTAAACGACGAATGAAGACCGGGATTATTTGAATTGTTCAGATTGATTGTTGATTAATGTCTCGTTTGGGTAGGCCACTCGATACGAGATGTGAGTTGCATGAGACCTGAACAAATTTAAGTATTTTCGGGTTGTTCCGTTCAGACCCAGAACTGTCTTGTATGGATGGTGTGTCTGACATTGAAATTGACTGCATAGCACTGATTTCCGTTAATGAATATCGGATTTGTGGCAATATAGTATCCTCGTCTCTAAGTCATATGAACTTAGAGGGTATGAATTGATTGAAATCAGTGATATGTCGTGAATTGTCAATGTGACATACCTAAGTTAGGAAACGAGCTAGTGATGATCAAAGAATGGCTTATCGAAGCATAGCTTTGTGTATGACGTGACATCGACAAACCTCACACCCCGGATGATGAGAAACTGGGGGTTCGGTTGTGTATATATATGAATTGATGATGACCGCTGCAGCAGTGGGAAACCACTCATGACTTATGGAATAGGGTATGTTCGGGGGGCCGCGTCTGGTCGAAAACCGTTGATCTACCTCGCAATTTGTATTGGTGTCCGCGTCTGGATGAAAAACCCTTGATTACATTTCGTTTGTGTTCCGATTGATCTTTCGTGCCAGGAATCATCAAGTTGGAAACCAAATCTCCAATACGTACCACACGATTTTGGTTTGTGTGTATATATATATATATATATATGGTAACATAATAGGATGGGGTATTATGCCGTCTAGGATTAATACATTTATTTGAGAATGTTTTCCACACTATATATATATATATTATGGCTTTGAAAGAGGATTTTATGTATGAAAGCATGTTTGGTTATCATAAGATAAACCTCGCCCATCTGGTGTGCGCTTGCATTATGTGATGTGGGACGAGCTTATGATAACTTCATTTTAGAAAGGTCATTGCGTATTTATATGCACGGGTATTCACATGGAGTAAATCCGTTCCGCGTTAACAGCGTGGTCCGGTGAAATTCCCAACTTTAAAATGAACTTAATAATAACTGTTTTGAGTTCTCACACCAGTCCCACGACTGACCTGGAGTTTATTGTTCCCTCACCTAAACTCTGGGTGCCCATAATTTTGCACGGGCAGCTAGTAGTTTAGTTTTGCAGTTTTAGTTCGCCGGAGCAAAGTTCAGAGCGCTTTCTGAGTTGGAGTATACGATGGAGTTTGGAGCTTCCGCTATATCATACGATTTTCTTCCGCTGAGAGTATATTTTCTTTTCCTCCGCTGTATGTGTTGTAACTCTGATATTTTATGTAACTCTGATATTTTATGTAACTCTGATGTAACATTGTATTTCGCAATGAAAAATTCTGTTATTTTGTATAATATATGTATGTACCCATAACAATTCGTCTTTTTGAACAGTTTGAGTCGGTTTAATTTCCGGCAAGAACTGGGCAAAAAGGCGGGTCGTTACAGAAGCCAAACCAATACTCGTCTGATAGCCGTTATAGTATGCAAACTCTTACAGCGAAAGATGCTCCTCCCAAGTCCCTCCGAAGTCTAGGATACACTACCTCAATAAATCCTCGATAATTCTATTAACCCTTTATATCTGTCATTAGTCTGAGGGTGATAGGCAGTACTAAGTAATAGTTGTGTCCCAATGCCTCCTGTAGGCTCCTTTAAAACTCACTTGTGAAGATGGCGTCTCGGTCACTAACAACACTAAAGGGTACTCCATGAAGTCGGACGATCTCTCTAAGACACACAGATGCCAACCAAGCCGTCGTCTGCTTACTCTTAACCGAGATAAAGTGAGCACTCTTAGTAAACCTATCGACTATAACCTAAATACTGGTGTTACCCTTCCTTGGTCTGGTTAACCCATTTATAAAGTCCATCTAGATGCTTTCCCACTTCCATTGCAGTTTGTCTAAAGGCTAAAGCAATCCACTAGGCTTCCTCTACTCTGTCTTCACTGATTGGTAAGTCATACATTGAGCTACATACTCTGCTATATCCTTCTTCATCCCCAACCCAATGAAAAACCCTCCTCATATCTCTATACATCTTATCATAGCTCGGATGGATAGTCATCTGAGAGTGATGGACCTCTTCTAAAACCGATCTCAACAAATCATCAATTCTAGGAACACACAATCTCCAATCTCGACGCAGCCACCCTCTCTCATCCACAGAATATCTAGCAAGGTGAATAGAGGTCTCTCATCTACTAAGTTGGTCCATGATGTTTACTAACTACTGATCCTCACGTTGACTGGATCCAATGCGCTCTAAGAGAGTAAGTCACACCTCTAACGATGCCAATAATCTAGGTGTAAAATCCGTAGATGGTTTAAAATCAAACAATGAAATGAAATCCAAACTCTACCACTCTATGAACAATGGTTCAAGGTCATTCTATGCCTACTCAGTGTCTATTCTACCATATTCCCCTTCCCTAGGGTATATGCTATCTTGAAGTCATAAGATGTAAGGAACTCCATCCAACGTCGATGTCACAAATTAAGATCCTTTTGCGAGAATAAGTACTTGACTAACTTATATTATATATAAAGCTCGAAAATCTCACCTAGTAAGTAGTTCCTCCAAGACTTGAGTGCAAATACTATTGCTGCTAGCTCCAAATCATGAGTAGGGTAGTTCTTCTTATGTACCCTCGACTGCCTACTATAGCAGTCAACCCAACATTCCTGCATCAACACTACACCTAAACCCATGCCGCAAGCATCCGTAAAAATAGTAAATATCTTCGTACCATTAGGAAGAGTCAAAAAAGGAGTTGTTGTAAGAGCCTTCTTAAATCTCAAGAATGCATTTTCGCAGTCTACATCCCAAGCAAAAACCACGTTCTTCTTCATTAGATGGGTAAGAGGATCTGAGATCTACAAAAAATCCTTAATGAACATCTTGTGGTATCCTGCCAAACATAAGAAACTCCTAACCTATGTCGAATTCTTAGGTGATTTGCAATCCTGAACTGCGACAACTTTAGTGGGATTCATCGCTATACCATCTCTAGAGACAACATGCCCAAGAACCTTACTTCCTTTCACCAGAAATAGCACTTAGAAAACTTCGCCTTCAACTAATGTGCTTAGAGAGTACGGAGGACTTCTCCCAAGTGCATGGCGTGCTCTTCCTCGCTCCTTGAGAAAACCAAGACATCATCAACAAATACCACTACTAACTTGTCTAGGTACTCCCTAAATACTAGGCTCACAAATCCATAAGGTATACCGGTGCATTGATTAGCCCAAAATGCATAACCACCCAACTCAAAAAAAACCCTAGGAGTCCTAAAAGTAGTCTTGTCTATGTTGTCATCTGCTACCCTAAGCTGATGAAAACCTATGGCTAAATCCAACTGCGAGAAACCCAAGCCCCCACTAACTGGTCAAACAAGCCATCTATCCATGGGAGTGGGTGTCTATTCTTCTTAGTGAGTTTGTTCAACTCCTTGTAATCCATACAAGGATGGAGAGAGCCATTTGTCTTAGTTGCAAAGACGACTAGTGCTCCCTACTTAGAAATACTCCGTCTAATAAATCCTTTCTCGAACAACTCACCCACTTACTTACTAAGCTCTATCCTCTCTCTCTCTCTCTATCGAAGCCATGCAGTGCACTTCCAAAGCAACATGTTTAACATTCTCTACTAATTATATCTGGAAATCCATCTTGTGCCTGGGAGGTAACCCTCTCACTTCCTCGAATACCTTCAGAAAGTCTCTAACTATTGGTACCAAACTAAGATCGTCAATAGAAGCATCTAGGGAACTATGAAACTGAGCATAACCGACCCTCGTGGGTCACAAGAAATCTCGAGAGTCCTACCGTGGTATGTCAAAAGCCAAAAAACTCTCCTCTCACAATCAAGGATGACACCATACATAGCTAACCAATCCATCCCTAGAATAAGCCCGTTACCCATAAAACCGAGTACATATGCATCACACTCGAAGTCAACGCCAAGAATAGAAATCCACAAACCACCAGACATCATAGATAGGTGAGCGGTACCTCCTAGTTTGAAAAACTACTAGATTAGAAACTATAGAAGTATCTAGGTGTAGACTATCAACAAAAGAAATGGATAACAAAGAACGAGAAGCACAAAATCGAACAAGGTCCTAATGGGAAGTCAAAAAGAGAAATCAAACCTTCTATGGTGGCTGTCCTACCTCGTCTTGATTGCTACCACCAGTCTGGGTCGCCTCAAGAGCATGAATCTGTGCTCCTTATCAGTTCTTAGCAGTTCAATTCAATTCAATGATTCAAGAAATGAAAGAAAAGAATTCAAATTGTAAGTCTTAAATGAAATGATTGCGCTGAGCTGGAATCATAACAGAAGTAGCTTATTAAGTATCTAAGTTAGTGTGGTAGAAAAAACTATATATTGATGATCCTACCCCTGTCCCTGCTTCCGAGGGCATTCCTTACTGCAATATCCCATCTGCCCGCACTGAAAACAAGCACCTTTCTTAGTCTTCCTACAGTCTTTTATAAAGTGTCCCACCGTTCCACATCCATGACACTTAGCTTCCTTTTTTATTTGCGCCTTCTTAGGCTTCTCTCTCTTCTTTACAACACCCTTCTTGGGCTACCACTTTTTCTTTTCAGTATTTGGCTTAGCCTTCTCAGTCTTGTCCTCTGGCTTACTCACCATGCATCAGAGCCATATCCACTAGCATCTAAAATGTTGCTTCCATAGGGATATGTGCCATCACCAATCCTTAGAGTGGTTGGTTCAGACCCCTCGCAAACCTCAAAGCCTTCTAGTGTGCAATATTAACTAGATCCAGGCCAAACCTTGCCAACTCATTGAAGCTATTCACATACTCCTTCACCAACATACTACCTTGCTTCAGATTCAAGAAATTTCCAACTGCATTCCTTCCTCAGCTTGTGACAAAAAATTCTTCTCAAATCTATCATTGAACTCATCCTATGTCTCCACAGCCCGTTCCACCTGAGCTACCTCTCACCAATAGGATGCTTTCCCTTTCAGTTGCCAAGCGGTCAACTTAATCCTCCTCCTATCGTCTAGATCCAACAATCCAAACACACGATCCGTCTCCTTAGGCCAAAAGCCTCCACATAAATCTCTGATCCAAGAAATGGCTTACCGCCCATAGCACAGAAATCCTTACAAAGCTTAGAGAAGTTAACACAATATTAGGTGGAACTATCAAGGCTGAAGCTGAGGGTGGGGCATTTCCTTACCCTTAGGCAGGCGTCGTAGCTTCAGCATATCTACGGAACCATGTCGAAATGGGAATGCCCTCTGGGAAACTGGGATCCCTGGACATGCTGAAAAGAGAAGAGACAAGGGTTCAAAAAGAGATCAAAGGAATATTGTAATTGACTTGAGGGGACGTATTTTTCAAAAACAGGTTTTACTAGAAAATTCTTTACTTTTGAAAAATACTTTTTCAAAAACTTTTCTCTGATCTTGTAACGTTAGGCTCTGATACCAAATGTGACACCCCACATCCCTTAACGTCACCTATATGAGGATGCGTTAAGTTTTGTGTAGTGCTTAGGTATATAATAACAACATAGAAACAAAAATTCATAAGAAATAAATATAAAACACAACCGAACTTTAAAAAAAAACATTTATTATTAAAATGAGCAAATCAAGTTCACAGTACTGATAACATTTCAAAGAGTCATCATCATAAAGAAAATGCATTATCTCGTGGAAAAATAGCAGGGTACAATAGTAAAACCACAAAAGCTATCCCTCTCAAAAGTCGTTAAAATGATCAGAAAACAAGAACCAAAATAATACATGAAACTAGAAAGAGTCTGTATCCAAGCTGAGCCAAATGGTAAAAAGTCACTGTAACGACCTAAGTTTTTGGTCGTTCAAATAGACAATGATCCTCAAATGTCAATTTAACAAATCAAAAATACAGATAGTTGTTGGGATTAAAATAAGAAAAAGAAGAAAGAAGAAAAACAATCACAGAATCTCACAGTGGAAGGACAAAATATAATAAATAAATAATAGTTCATGAAGCTGTTAAAACATACATTGATTATGCATTTACAACGATTATCAAAGTTAATAAACATACAACATACCAATATATGCAGCGGAAAAATATAATTGAAAATGTCAGTCAGGCTCCATCTTCATCTTTATAACCGTGTCTTCGTTAACTGAAAACTCAGGCTGACCCGAGCACAAATGAAAAGACAAAAATACTTGGATCATAACTAAAATATTCTCATATCAGTTAAATCAATTTCATGTGATAATATGAGTGCAATAATTTAAGAGATGTTACAGGAAATTCCATCTCTTAAGGATCCGTCAAACTAGATATTATATAATATAATACAATATTATAATAGCGTCTATGGTTAAATATAAAATACTTAAATAGCGTAAGCGGGATAAAATTTTTACCCTCGCACCGTTTATAATACCGTAGTCATACATACACCGTTAAGTCCACAGTAACGCAGTGGCTATCAGAGGACACTCCATAGGTACGGTACAAATCAAAATCGTAGGGGGCTCGATCAGGATAATATGACAAGGCACGCGAGGAATACCCACGATAGGATTCTACCGATGCACGCCCGTGACCGGTGGTAACGCATAGTCGCGACTACTGCCCACCTCGAAATACACTCCTAAAATCAAGGTGGCCACTAGTCAAATCAAAAAGTAATATATATAGTTCGAAAAAGTGTGTTCGATAGGAGGTGCGACCTCACTTAATCATGGTATAACACCTGTTTCAGTCAATTTAATTATGACCCGAAGGTCAAGGTCATCCATCATCATTCTCTTTCTTCAAATCCAGTAATCGCCTCCAAACCAACCTATTTAATTTTGGAACTCCACCACGTACATAGTTGTTAAAGTGGTTTTCGGTATTGGCAGAGAGTATGACAATATCCGATCCTGGTCTCTTTAACAACCAAACGTTACATTTTTCACACTGGTCGTACGTACATTTCAAAGATTCATATTCCATATCAAAATATCAAATTTGCTTTAAAACGGTTCATATTTAAAACAGGACATACTTTTGTATAAAATCCCTATTTAAATCAACCTCAGAACTTCTTGAACAATTCCAACCTTAAATAGTTTGAATATTAAAAATAGTTAAAAATATATTTAAAGATAGTTTAGATATATATATATATATATTGGAAATAGTTTGAAAATAAATAATTTTTATTTAAAAATAGAATAATCAAATTTAGTGAAATCTATAGTTAAAATATTAAAGTAGTTTATAAAATAAATAGTTAATTTGCAAAAATGGTTCATCTAAAATAATTAAAATAGATAAATTAAAACTAAATAGTTATAAGGCAAAATAGTTTATAAAGTAAAATAGTTATTATTAAAATAGTTTATAAATTGGTTTAAAATACTATAGTTGGAATTAGAATCATTTCTTTAAAAACTTAACCAAACTGGAAATCATATTCTAGTTTCAAATTAATTCGACCTAGTTTCGATAATTCAATTCAAACGGAACTTAACTTCCAATTTATATTTTAATTCGATTCAAACAATTCGATTTGACAATTAGATTCAAATATTTGAAAATTCAATCATAATTCTCAGTTTAAATTATTTCAATTTATAAAATCTCAAGTTCACAATTCAAATATTATTTTAAATCAAGTTAATTTAAAGTAAATATCAAAGATGGATAAATAATTTAATTTCGATTAATTTAGTTCATATTCAATTCAGTTTTAACTTCAATTATCCATGTTAACGAATTCTTTAAATTTTAAATTTTTAAAATTCGAAGATCAAAGTAAAATTCATAGAAATCAATTAATAATAACATTTATATTATCAATAAAACTATATTCCAAAATTCAAGGTTAAATTTTTTTATTTAACCAACCGGTGTCTATATATAATTTTCTATCCTATGGCCAAGTAATACTTAAAATTTAATTTTAGTATTTTGGGACAGGATGCATATCATTTCAATCCAAATCAGGGTCATATGTACTTATCATTACATCCTATGTTCTTAATTCATTTTAATGATTAATCCCGGGTTTATTCAATGCCCGTAACATCTAGGGTAAATGATTGGGATTAATCAAAAAAATCAATAACATATATAAACAATGTCGATAACAAGATGGATTACATATCAATACATTAAGTATATAAATTCAAGGCATCCATCTGATTAATCCTAGGTTTATTTGATGCTCGGATCAACTTGGGCAAATGATTAGGATTAATCAACAAAATCAGTAACATATATAAACAACGTCGATAACAAGATGAATTACATATCAATACATTAAATATATAAATTCAAGGCATCTATCAAAATCAACACCTCTAAACAGTTCAATATAATATTAGTCACTAGTCATCAGGTATGAAGTTTTTTTTAACAAGAAATTAAAATTTTAACTGCACAATTTATATTGATATTTAAATTAAATTTATATTGTCTATTCAGATTAACATTAATAATCAATTTAAACAGTCAAACAGCAAGCAAACAATCATATCATAACATAAATTTAATTTAACTAACAATCAAATATTTTAGTTAGGTGTGAGTGGATTTAATCACTCACCTTGATTTCAAACGAGATTGAAATTCAGATTTTAGCCTAAAAATCAATAGTCTCAGAATCAGTCCATGACAGTTCCATGTTGTCCGGAATTTCGGTACAATCCCAATGGATCCAACCGCACGGAAAACTGAATCCATATGGAAAAGTTATACAAGTTTTATCGTTTGTATTTTAAATTAAATTAAAATAATACCAAAATTTCCTCACCCACTAGAATGTCGACACGTCATCATCCGTAAGTCTTCTTCCTTACACGTTCGTTTGGTCCTTGGTGGAAATCAGGAACCCAAAACCGTCACCCATTTGAATACATGCGCCGCCACCACATGCACCTGGACCTCGATGATGATGCCATCTTGTGAACCTTGCCTGGCCTCGCCGCCTCCCCTAGTATGGGCCCACTCGGTGGTCTCCACTGCTCGTACGACTTGAGGACACGCAACCCATTTGTGGCCGAATTCTGGTGATTCTGATCACCTATGGCTTCAATCAACCATATGGATTAGTAGAGCTCGCCTTTCTCTACAATTTTGTTTCAGAAATCATTGAATTTCATTGAGAATCGAAGGAGAAATTAGGTGAGGAAGAATCGAGCAATTGTAGTGTAATAACTCGGAAATCTGCGCCAGTTTTTTTTTTTTTTTTTTTTTTTTGGCAATTTTAGCGAATTTTGATTATTTAAAATGAATTATTTTAAATAATATCGACAAGAAATTTATTTTGAATAGAATTCGAACGTATATAGTTATATAGTTCGTCGTTAGAATAAATAATTATTTATATTTATAAAAGGAATTGAAAATGGCGCGGTAGTTCGATAATTCGATTTCAAACTTCAAATGAATGTACCGGGTACAAAATAAACCGGATTTTAGTGAAACCAAAAATAATGGAATCTAATTGCGACTATCTTTCCAACGAACCCGAAAAATTGAAATTTCACAGCGGGAATCAAAAGATATGTCCAGTTGAAAATTCTGAATAGTCGCTATGGAATTCAGGCCCTTAAAATGGAAATTTTGCAAACGACCTCGGATTTCGACGAAACCACTTTTGTTGGATCCGCGATGTCAAATTATTGCTATGCTTCAAATTTCAAAATTTTTTGAATCAATATGTGAGCGTGGCAAAGGAAAACGCGTTTGACTAGTTTAAGTTGATTTTAATCGACTGGAATAGGGCCATTTTTCCAACGGTCTTAGAATTTGACGAAACTAGTTTTGTTAGGACCGTATCGTCAATACGAAGCTAGAAAATGTTTTTCTGGAATATTTAGAGTTCGTATGTGACCCCAGTAAATTAAAATGCACGTTCAAATTCAATATATAGAGTTATATGTTGTTTTTGACGAAAACTGATCGAAATGGTCGAATTGGCTTGCGATTCATATCCCATTGTGTTCGGAATGGGGGTAATTAGCTATGGACGACAGGCGGTGGGTCTTGTTTTGAGTTCGAATGAAAAAGTTATTTTTAAAATTAAAATAAAATAAAATATAAACTTTTCACTTAACCCCCTGTACATTCTCTCTCCACCCTCTTTCTTCTTTGACCGATTCAGATTAAAAAGAAAAAAAAAACCACGCTCAGCGAAATCGCACCTCCACCACGTCGACCGCCGCACCGCCGGACCTGACGCCGCCACCGCTGGTCACTCCTCCCTCCGATCTTCCTTTGCCGCTCCCTCTTCTCCTTTCCATCCCAGTTCGAGGCCGCGCCACCCCTCATAGCCATCGTCTCCGCCAACATTCGCCGATCCCATCGCCCCCGACAGTCCACCATTGACATGAGAAACTCCGACGCCTCGTGCCTCGTGCGTGGTGGAACCCTAACGGATAAGGATGGTTCGGTTTACATACGATGAAGGCCTGGAGTGATTGCAAACAATGAAAGGTATTTTATTTTATTTACAATAAAATGCAGGTTTTGGAGTGAAAATTTAAACATTGTTTTGAGATGAAAAATTATACATTGTTTTGAAATAAAATTCTACATTGTTTTGAAATAAAGAAAATATATATGGTTTGAAATAAAGAAAATATGTATTGTTTAAAAACTGAAAATAGGTGGGTTTTACCCATGTAAAAATATAATTTTTAGCATAGGAAATAGATGATTTTTGGCATACAAGGTAATGATTTTTACTTCAAGAAGGTTTGATTTTTATAATGTTAAAGATGGAATTTTTATAATGTTAAAGGCGGAATTTTTATAAAGAAGTAAAAATTCGATTTGTTTTCTAGTTAATAATATATACTAGGATGCAGACGGTGTTTAGTAGCACCCGACACCCGTCGTCCACAAACCATGGACGACTTGTATGCTTGTTTGTATGATTTTGATGTGTAGTTGATTGTGTGTTGTGATGTGAAATAAAATATTTATATAGTTAAAAATATTTTATAGTTAAAAATAGAATTCTAACGTATATATGAAATGAAATAAAAATAAACAAATCGGGTGATTTGTTTATATACACACATTTGACTGATATTGATTGGGACGATAAATTTTACACATCGCCCAACTGCACAAATAAAATCTGTGTTTGATTGTTTGAAACCCCACACGGGTATTGGGATGATATTTGACGTACACTAATCCTGATTGTTTAGTTGTATGTCAATCGATTGATTGACAGACTGTTATGATCGTTAAATATTTATATTTGATGCTTATACAGTGTAGAATGCACTTTGGATGATGGTTGATTATTCATCGTTGTTATTGTATACATGTGTTGTAGAAAATCCATTTAATTAACATTATATGGTAATTGATTAGGCCTCATTCCAGTTTTGAAAAAGAAATATTTGAAATAGAATATTTGAAAATAGAAATATATGAAGACGTGTTGATTAGATTGACGCCATTTTGACGTGAACGATATTTTATCGATTTTATTCATTTTATAATGAATATCGAAAGTGATTTCAAAATCTGATATTTTGAAAGGAATTGAAATTCGAATTAAATTGAAAACGAACTGAAATTGAATTAGAAATCAATTTGAATTGTAATCGATTTGAAATGAATTTAAAACGAATTTATATTGGAATATTCAATTTTGATTTGAAATTGAATATGAAGTTGAAACCGTTTTGAAAATGAATTTAAAATGATTTATAAAGCATGTTTTGAATTGAAATCGACGAAGTATATATTATATATATTATATATATAATATAATGGCCTGAATAGAACGCGCCGCGCCGCGGCAGTTCGCGAATTTCGACCATTGACTTCGAATGGATATTGCGGGAGATCCGACCGTCGGATTCTCCTAAAACCGGAACCGTTGGGTTCGTATCGAAAAGATCTTTCTAATGAATATTAGAAATTTGAAATTTAACGGTTGGATTTGGAATTATGTCCAAATCAAATTTGGAAAAGGTCGCTGTAAGTGCAGTTCGATGGCCATTGATGGAAATCGACTGTATGAGCCTTGATAAAATTATTAAAAATAGTAATAATTTGTGTAAAATCATAAGAAATGATTTAGAAAGAATTGGGATGAAAAATTCCATATTTGAAAAGATAAAAATAGTTTTTTGTCGAAATGAACTAGTTTAGAACTAGAATTATAATTCTATTTATTTTTAAATAAATAAATTAGATTTGAAATGGTTTTGAAAATAACCAAAATTTCCAATGATTGCATTGGAATGGATTTAAATCGAAATTGTCTTCGGAATATTTCGATGTTGAATTTCGTGATGATACATATATTGTTATGGGAATTTGTAAGATATATATATCGTTATTTCCAATACGATATTTGTTAGTCGTAGAGTTTGATATCGAATGTAAGTCGATATAATTTCTATTCAGAGCCTTGTATTTAATATCAAATGTGATTTGGGTTTGTCGTCAATGGTGTCTTCATTAACCCTGTTCTTGAACCCAGTTGATAAAAAGATTAAATCTTTTTATTTAGATTTAATGAAGTGTAAATTGAATTGGTATTGATTTTTGGGTTTACCGTGAACAGTGTTTTATATAACACTTGTTCTTTAACTCGACAATTAATGAAATATGATTTTGGGTTGTCGTGAATGGTATCTTCAATAATACTGTTCTTAGACCCAAAGGAGTTAAGAAAATTTAGAAACTAACTGGAGATTAGTTAAGTTGAATGGTTTCTGGGGTATTGATCTGATGTTCGTTTCGGCCCTCAGGGTTAATACTTAGGGAACTGCTCACTTGCTAATTTACGGTTAGGGACTGATTGAAATGTGAGGTGATTTTGGGTTTATCGTGAACCGTGTTTTAAATGACACTGATTCTTTAACCCAGTCACAGATTAAAACTAAGTGGAGTTTTAATGAATCTTTAATTAGATTGAAATGATCGAAAATGGAGTATCACCAGTTTTGCTCTAGGCGTTAGTTAAATCTTTAATTAGATTTGAACGTGAAATGGTAATTGAATTTACCAATAACACCGTGGTGTTAGATATGGAGTATTACCAGTTTTACTTCATGGGATGAATAGGTTGGGATTGGGAAATTAAAACAAATGATTACTTCGGTAAGGTTCGTTAATCCCGACTAGTTGAATCGAAATTCAAAAGAAGATTAAAGAATAAATTCAAGGAATTTATCTTTGAAAAAATTAATGAGAACCTTTCCCTATGAATGTGAAATTTAGAAACTAACTGCCGGTTAGCTAAGCAGAATGGTTTTCTGGATATTGATCTGATGTTGGTTTCGGCCTTCGGGGTTAATATTTGGGGAATTATTCTCTTGATTAATTTACGGTTAGTGACTGATGAATTGGAACGAGGCGTATTTTGTGTTTGTGTAACACTTATTTAAAATATACGTGAGTTATTCGGAAACACCGGGTTTATCCCATTTTGAATAACTGATATGACAATAAGTCGAAGATGAAGACAGTGGTCGAAGATTGGAGGTCTTCAAGTCGTTTGGGTGACTACTGATGATCTTAATTGGGATGTACACCCAAGAAGATGGAAACAGTTGGTGATCGTCCAAGCATACTTGGAGATCGATGGATATGCGGGGTACTAGGCGCCTCCGGTTTCGTTCAGACCCAGAACGGACTTGTAAATGGACTGTGTGTCTGACATTGGATTTCAGTCTGTGTGATTGATTTCTATTAAATATATATCTATTTGGCAGCGGAGAATTTATTCTCTTGCTTAACGCCCTTCTCTGAGATGTACGAGCTCAGGGGTTATATATTGGTGGATATCCATCGCATGGAATGAATTGCCTATGTGGCATGCCTAAGTGGCAAATGATCAAGGCTTCTGTTGAAAAGCAAAGTCTTGTGGTTGATGATCAAAGCAAGGCCTTTGTGGCATAGCTTTGTGTAACGTTTGATTCGCGAGTTTCACACCCGGTATGAACCACAAACGGGAGAAGGACCTCAGGGGGGACATGCGTTTTCTTTCTAGTTAGAAGTGGCATCAGTGGTTTTACACGCCCTAACAAGTTTGACTTATGTGGTTGTTGCTGTTACGAGGCGCCTTGGTTTGATCAGACGATCCGGGTCCGATGGAGTCATTTATTGGCTCATTTACACCCCCATAGGGTGGAGAAACGTATTGTTCAGGCATTATAATCCACATCGGTGGACCGGCCCTGACGATCTAAGGGGCAGTTGCGGCTGTTCCTGAGGGGCGGACTAGAGCGTCTCGAATCGGTAGAGGACGATCCCTAGCCTCGGTTCATACCATAAATGATAAACCAATTTCCAAATACGTTATTTTGCAGTTTTATTTGTAAAGCCTAGTATTGGCGACATGATATATGGTACCCATGTCGTCTATGATCGATACTTATGATTTGAAGTTGTTTTATACGCTATACACTTATAATAGTATCAAATGATTTGTTTTAAATGTACTAAGCATGTTTGGCTATTATAAGGGAAAACTCTAACCCCTGGCTTGCGTTGCATTGTGTGATAGGACCTGGGTCTTATAATAGCTTCATTTTTCTTTATTTAGCATTGCGCTGTTGTTTTATGCACTGGTATTCTTGGGAGGAAACCCGTTCCGTGTTATACGGCGTGGTCCCTTGATTTACCTAACTTTAAAATAAAGATTTACAACTGTTTTAGTTCTCACACCAGTCCCATGACTGACCTGGAGTTTATTGTTTTAACCTAAACTCTGGGTGCCCTTATTTTGACACGGGCAGCTAGTAGTTTTGGTTTTGCAGATTTATATTCACAGGATCCTGGTTTACAGCTGGAATGATATCCGGAAAGCTTTGTATCCGTATATCTCTTCTAGTTGTGTATTGTATTATTTTCCGCTGCGATGTATTTAAATGTAATTTAAATCTCTAATATTTCTGTGTAATATTCATTTATACTCTGTATATTCTTGTAATCTGATGGATTGTTGTAATATAGAATGAAATGTTCTTCCGTCTGCGTTCTATTTTGTCGTGTCCTCAAAACGATCAGGCGTTTCGAACGGTCTAGATCGGTTTAGCGGCTGATTCGGATCGAGCGAAATTCCTTTTCGTCACATTTGGTATCAGAGCTTTGGTTTACAAAGCTCAGAGAACAGGACACATTATAACCATACGAAAAAATTCATCAGATATTGGATTAGTAACATCCAATGAGAATGACTCGTTAGAGATGGGATCAGTAGCATCCTAGAACGAGTGTGAAGAGTATTTTTGAAATGAAAACGAATTTTTGTTTTGAAAATTTGAATCAATTATACGTATTTGATTATTTATTTATATTGATTTGGACAATCAAATATATAGAGATTTTAGTATACGTCTGATCCACGTGTATTAAAGCCTCAAATATATTCGATAGATATAGAATTACACTCTAGTCGCTCGAACATGATTCTAATGATTGACGCGTCATCATTAGAATTTATTTTCGTGTTTCGAAGGTGAGATTTCTATATATTTCCAATTGACTGGTGTGAGAACCAAAATTAGATAGGGTCTATTGCTGTGATTTGGCATCAAAAATGAGATTTTTTGACTATGTATCAAAGTTATGAATTTCAAAAGCTAATCAACTAATTGATTGATGGTTGTGTTGTTGATTATTGGTTGATTTATTAAAATTTGTACCATATAGCCCAATTGAACCAAATAGTGAATTGTATTGAAATTTGGTTGCATTTGCTTGCATATACATGTACTTACATTGAACAGGTCATAGCAAAGAGGATAGAGCAGAAAAATAAAATTGTTTGCCCGACAAATAGGTACATGTTTACTATAATTTACTGTTTTGTTTGGGTGATGATGATTTTATGAGCCGATTGGCTAGCCGCTTGGCTTTTTCTTTTTGAGATCAGAGGGCCTGTATGGCAATTTCGGGATTTTCCCGGTGCTCCCGGTGCGGGGGAGGTTATGGCGAAATTTTTCGAAAATTTAGGGTGTTAGCCAAATTTTTGAAAAATTTGAAAAGTTCTTAGAAACTGAAAAGTTGAAGAACTTAAGCCGTAATCAAAACAATGAAAGTTGAGTTGATTTGTGAAACAACTTTTGGCTTTGTTCCTTTTCGGGGACGAAAAGTTTTAAGTGGGGGAGATTGTAATAACCCGGAAATCTGGGCCAGTTTAATTTTTTTTTTTGGCAATTTTAGCAAATTTTGATTATTTAAAATGAATTATTTTAAATAATATCGACGAGAAATTTATTTTGAATAGAATTCGAACGTATATAGTTATATAGTTCGTCGTTAGAATAAATGATTATTTATATTTATAAAAGGAATTGAAAATGGCGCGGTAGTTCGATAACTCGATTACAAACATCAAATGAATGTACCGGGTACAAAATAAACCGGATTTTAGTGAAACCAAAAATAATGGAATCTAATTGTGATTATCTTTCCAACGAACCCGAAAAATTGAAATTTCATAGCGGGAATCAAAAGATATGTCCAGTTGAAAATTCTGAATAGTCGCTATGAAATTCAGGCCCTTAAAAATGGAAATTTTGCAAACGACCTCGGATTTCAACGAAACCACTTTTGTTGGATCCGCGATGTCAAATTATTGCTAGGTTTCAAATTTCATAATTTTTCGAATCAATATGTGAGCGTGGCAAAGGAAAACTCGTTTGACCAGTTTCAGTTGATTTTAATCGACTGGAAAAGGGCCATTTTTCCAACGGTCTCAGAATTTGACGAAACTAGTTTTGTTAGGACCGTATCGTCAATACGAAGCTAGAAAATATTTTTCTGGAATTTTTAGAGTTCGTATGTGACCCCAGTAAATTAAAATGCACGTTCAAATTCAATATATAGAGTTATTTGTTGTTTTTGACGAAAACTGATCGAAATGGTCGAATTGGCTTGCGATACATATCCCATTGTGTTCGAAATGGGGGTAATTAGCTATAGACGACAGGCGGTGGGTCTTGTTTTGAGTTCGAATGAAAAAGTTACTTTTTAAAATTAAAATAAAATAAAATATAAACTTTTCACCTAACCCCCTATACATTCTCTCTCCACCCTCTTTCTTCTTTGACTGATTCAGATTAAAAAGAAAAAAAACCCATGCTCAGCGAAATCGCACCTCCACCCACGTCGACCGCCGCACCCCCGGACCTGACGCCGCCACCGCTGGTCACTCCTCCCTCCGATCCTCCTTTGCCGCTCCCTCTTCTCCTTTCCATCCCAGTTCGAGGCCGCGCCACCCCTCATAGCCACCGCCACCGCCAACATTCGCCGATCCCATCGCCCCCGATAGTCCACCATTGACATGAGAAACTACGACGCCTCGTGCCTCGTGCGTGGTGGAACCCTAACGGATAAGGATGGTTCGGTTTACATACGATGAAGGCCTGGAGCGATTGCAAACAATGAAAGGTAATTTATTTTATTTACAATAAAATGCAGGTTTTGAAGTGAAAATTTATACATTGTTTTGAGATGAAAAATTATACATTGTTTTGAAATAAAATTCTACATTATTTTGAAATAAAGAAAATATATATGGTTTGAAATAAAGAAAATATATATGGTTTAAAAACATAAAATATGTGGGTTTTACCCATGTAAAAATATAATTTTTAGCATAGGAAATAGATGATTTTTGGCATACAAGGTAATGATTTTTACTTCAAGAAGGTTTGATTTTTATAATGTTAAAGATGGAATTTTTATAATGTTAAAGGCGGAATTTTTATAAAGAAGTAAAAATTCAATTTTTATATATTGGATAGCGAAGTAAAAATTCGATTTTTATATATTTAATAGCGAAGTTAAAATTCGATTTTTATATATTGAATAGCGAAGTAAAAATTCGATTTTTATATATTGAATAGCGAAGTAAAAATTCGATTTTTATATATTGGATAGCGAAGTAAAAATTCGATTTTTATATATTGGATAGCGAAGTAAAAATTCAATTTTTATATATTGAATAGCAAAGTGAAAATTCGATTTTTATATATTGAACAGCGAAGTAAAAAAATCGATTTTTATATATTGAATAGCGAAGTAAAGATTCGATTTTTATATATGTAGCGAACACGGATGGTGGAACCGACAAAAGGAAGAACGATGAAGATATCCTACATTTGAAATGTCGTGGAGTTGGGATAGCTTTGGTGAGAACTTCTCACCTTTTAATTTTGTTTTCTAGTTAATAATATATACTAGGATGCAGACGGTGTTTAGTAGCACCCGACACCCATCGTCCACAAACCATGGACGGCTTGTATGCTTGTTTGTATGATTTTGATGTGTAGTTGATTGTGTGTTGTGATGTGAAATGAAATAGAATATTTATATAGTTAAAAATATTTTATAGTTAAAAATAGAATTCTAACGTATATATGAAATGAAATAAAAATAAACAAATCGGACGATTTGTTTATATACACACATTTGACTGATATTGATTGAGACGTTAAATTTTACACATCGCCCAACTGCACAAATAAATCTGTGTTTGATTGTTTGAAACCCCACACGGGTATTGGGATGATATTTGACGTACACTAATCCCGATTGTTTAGTTGTATGTCGATCGATTGATTGACAGATTGTTATGAGCGTTAAATATTTATATTTGATGCTTATACAGTGTAGAATGCACTTTGGATGATGGTTGATTATTCATCGTTGTTATTGTATACATGTGTTGTAGAAAATCCGTATAATTAACATTATATGGTAATTGATTAAGCCTCATTCCAGTTTTGAAAAAGAAATATTTGAAATAGAATATTTGAAAATAGAAATATATGAAGCCGTGTTGATTAGATTGACGCCATTTTTACGTGAACGATATCTTTATCGATTTTATTCATTTTATAATGAATATCGAAAGTGATTTCAAAATCTGATATTTTGAAAGGAATTGAAATTCGAATTAAATTGAAAACGAACTGAAATTGAATTAGAAATCAATTTGAATTGTAATCGATTTGAAATGAATTTAAAACGAATTTATATTGGAATATTCAATTTTGATTTGAAATTGAATATGAAGTTGAAACCGTTTTGAAAATGAATTTAAAACGATTTATAAAGCATGTTTTGAATTGAAATCGACGAAGTATATATTATATATATTATATATATAATATAATGGCCTGAATAGAACGCGCCGCGCCGCAGCAGTTCGCGAATTTCGACCATTGACTTCGAATGGATATTGCGGGAGATCCGACTGTCGGATTCTCCAAAAACCGGAACCGTTGGGATCGTATCGAAAAGATCTTTCTAACGAATATTAGAAATTTGAAATCTAACGGTTGGATTTGGAATTATGTCCAAATCAAATTTAGAAAAGGTCGCTGTAAGTGCAGTTCGATGGCCATTGATGGAAATCGACTGTACGTGCCTTGATAAAATTATTAAAAATAGTAATAATTTGTGTAAAATCATAAGAAATGATTTAGAAAGAATTGGGATGAAAAATTCCATATTTGAAAAGATAAAAATAGATTTTTTTGGAAATGAACTAGTTTTGAACTAGAATTATAATTCTATTTATTTTTAAATAAATAAATTAGATTTGAAATGGTTTTGAAAATAACCAAAATTTCCAATGATTGCATTGGAATGGATTTAAATCGAAATTGTCTTCGGAATATTTCGATGTTGGATTTCGTGATGATACATATATTGTTATGGGAATTTGAAAGATATATATATCGTTATTTCCAATACGATATTTGTTAGTCGTAGAGTTTGATATTGAATGTAAGCCGATATAATTTCAATTTAGAGCCTTGTATTTAATATCAAATGTGATTTGGGTTTGTCGTGAATGGTGTCTTCATTAACCCTGTTCTTGAACCCAGTTGAGAAAAAGATTAAATCTTTTTATTTAGATTTAATGAAGTGTACCAATTAAATAATATTTAATTGGAATTGAATTGGTATTGATTTTTGGTTTATCGTGAACAGTGTTTTATATAACACTTGTTCTTTAACCCGACAAATAATGAAATGTGATTTTGGGTTGTTGCGAATGGTATCTTCAATAATACTGTTCTTAGACCCAAAGGAGTTAAGAAAATTTAGAAACTAACTGGAGATTAGTTAAGTTGAATGGTTTCTGGGGTATTGATCTGAGGTTGGTTTCGGCCTTCGGGGTTAATACTTAGGGAACCGCTCACTTGCTAATTTACAGTTAGGGACTGATTGAAATGTGAGGTGATTTTGGGTTTATCGTGAACCGTGTTTTAAATGACACTGATTCTTTAACCCAGTCACAGATTAAAACTAAGTGGAGTTTTAATGAATCTTTAATTAGATTGAAATGATCGAAAATGGAGTATCACCAGTTTTGCTCCAGGCGTTAGTTAAATCTTTAATTAGATTTGAACTTGAAATGGTAACTGAATTTACTGATAACACCGTGGTGTTAGATATGAAGTATTACCAGTTTTACTTCATGGGATGAATAGGTTGGGATTGGAAAATTAAAACAAATGATTACTTCGGTAAGGTTCGTTAATCCCGACTAGTTGAATCGAAATTCAAAAGAAGATTAAAGAATAAATTCAAGGAATTTATTTTTGATAAAATTAATGGGAACCTTTCCCTATGAATGTGAAATTTAGAAACTAACTGTCGGTTAGCTAAGCAGAATGGTTTTCTGGATATTGATCTGATGTTGGTTTCGGCCTTCGGGATTAATATTTGGGGAATTATTCTCTTGATTAATTTACGGTTAGTGACTGATGAATTGGAACGAGGCGTATGTTGTGTTTGTGTAACACTTATTTAAAATATACGCGAGTTATTCGGAAAGACCGGGTTTATCCCATTTTGAATAACTGATACGACGATAAGTCGAAGATGAAGACGGTGGTCGAAGACCGGAGGTCTTCACGTCGTTTGGGTGACTACTGATGATCTTGATTGGGATGTACACCCAAGAAGATGGAAACAGTTGGTGATCGTCCAGACGTACTTGGAGATCGATGGATATGCGGGGTACTAGGTGCCTCCGGTTTCGTTCAGACCCAAAACGGACTTGTAAATGGACTGTGTGTCTGACATTGGATTTTAGTCTGTGTGATTGATTTCTATTAAATATATATCTGTTTGGCGGCGGAGAATTTATTCTCTTGCTTAACGCCCTTCTCTGAGACGTACGAACTCAGGGGTTATATATTGGTGGATATCCATCGCATGGAATGAATTGCCTATGTGGCATGCCTAAGTGGCAAATGATCAAGGCTTCTGTTGAAAAGCAAAGTCTTTTGGTTGATGATCAAAGCAAGGCCTTTGTGGCATAGCTTTGTGTAACGTTTGATTCACGAGTTTCACACCCGGTATGAACCACAAACGGGAGAAGGACCTCAGGGGGGGCATGCGTTTTCTTTCTAGTTAGAAGTGGCGTCAGTGGTTTTACACGCCCTGACGAGTTTGACTTATGTGGTTGTTGTTGTTACGAGGTGCCTCGGTTTGATCAGATGATCCGGGTCCGATGGAGTCATTTATTGGCTCATTTACACCCCATAGGGTGGAGAAACGTATTGTTCAGGCATTATAATCCACATCGGTGGACCGGCCCTGACGATCCAAGGGGCAGTTGCGGCTGTTCCTAAGGGGCGGACTAGAGCGTCTCGAATCGGTAGAGGATGATCCCTAGCCTCGGTTCATACCATAAATGATAACCCAATTTCCAAATACGTGACTTTGCGGTTTTATTTGTAAAGCCTAGTGTTGGCGACATGATATATGGTACCCATGCCGTCTATGATTGATACTTATGATTTGAAGTTGTTTTATACGCTATACACTTATAATAGTATCAAATGATTTGTTTTAAAACTAAGCATGTTTGGCTATTATAAGGGAAAACCCTATCCCCCAGCTTGCGTTGCATTGTGTGATAGGACCTGGGTCTTATAATAGCTTCATTTTTCTTTATTTAGCATTGCGCTGTTGTTTTATGCACTGGTATTCTTGGGAGGAAACCCGTTCCGTGTTATACGGCGTGGTCCCTTGATTTGCCTAACTTTAAAATAAAGATTTACAACTGTTTTAGTTCTCACACTAGTCCCATGACTGACCTGGAGTTTAATGTTTTAACCTAAACTCTGGGTGCCTTATTTTGACACGGGCAGCTAGTAGTTTTGGTTTTGCAGATTTATATTCACAGGATCCTGGTTTACAGCTGGAATGATATCCGGAAAGCTTTGTATCCATATATCTCTTCTAGTTGTGTATTGTATTATTTTCCGCTGCGATGTATTTAAATGTAATTTAAATCTATGATATTTCTATGTAATATTCATTTATACTCTGTATATTCTTGTAATCTGATGGATTGTTGTAATATAGAATTAAATGTTCTTCCGTCTGCGTTCTATTTTGTCGTGTTCTCAAAACGATCAGGCGTTTCGAACGGTCTAGATCGGTTTAGCGACTGATTCGGATCGAGCGAAATTCCTTTTCGTCACATGTAGCCATTTGAATTAAAAATGGCGGCTGTAGAAAACTAGGGTTTCGAAATAATAAAATAATATTAATTTTCTCATTTTGCGTGTATTTAAGCAAAAAATGGGACTGTGTCCAAATCTGGCCCGCTTACAGCCTAACAATAGGTTTTGATGCCTTCTAAATGCAATGGAATAGGTTTCAAAGCCCAATTCAAAAGTCTCCAGCATTTTCTTCTAAGCTGGATTATTTAATTAAATTATACACAATCTTCTACACATTTTAATTTATTACGACCAAACTATAACTCCGTTAGCTATGAAATTTTATATCTTATAATAATTTACAATTTTGGATCAAATAAAATTAATTTCGTTGAATTTTGAGATTGTTTGCAATAATGTCAAATTTCACATATTTATAATAAAATATCTAGTTTTAACTTATTTACTTTAAAATTGAATTCAACGGTTTTAAAACCTCTAATCAAAAAATAAAAATAGAATTCAGAAAAATTTCATAATCAAAGTTTCTTTTTATGTGAATTTTAATATAGATTATCAGAGTAATCCAATCTTTGTCTTTCAATTATAATTTACACAAATCAAAATATTTTCAAAATTAAGTTTCAACTCTTGTTATAAAAATCAATATAACGAATCACAAATTTATTTAAAATCAATACAAGTAACAATTGTCGTAATCGACCAAATTTCAATACTTAAACCATTTAATTGAGTTTACATCATAAATCTTCACAATTTTTTTTCATAAATATCCAAAAATCGTATTAAATTTAAAATTTAATATAGTCGAAAAATATGGGTTGTTACTCTAACAACCCGGAAATTCTAAACCAATTTAAATTTTTTATTTTAGCTATCTTAATGGATTAAAATATTTAAAATGATTTATTTTAAATAAAAATGACTAAAAATTTATTTTAAATCGAAGTTAGAACGTAATAATTTAATTTAATTATAAAAGGAGTTTGAAATGGTGCGACAGTTTTAAAATTCGATTTTAAATTTCAAATGAACGTACAGAATTCAAAATAAATTGGATTTCAGTAAAACCAGTAATATTTGAATCTGTTTAAATATATTTTTCTTAGGAATGTGAAAATTTCAGATTTCATAAAATAAATTGAAAGTTATGTCCAGTTTAAAATTTAAAATAATCGCTATGCAATTTATATATATTTTAAATTATATATAGCCTTTAAAAATAGCCATTTTGCAAACAACCTCCATTTTCAACGAAACCACTTTTGTTGCATCCAGAATGTCAAATTATTGTTACGTTTAAAATTTCATAATTTTTGGAATTAATATGTTAGCGTGGTAAATTAAAACGCGTTTGGTAATTTCTATTGAATTGGATCAACCATTAAAAAGGCCATTTTTCAAACGGTCTCCAAATTCAGTGAAATTAATTTTGTTAGGACCGTATCGTCAAAACATAGCTAGGTTTATTTTTCGGGAATTTTTGGAATCAGTGTGTGGCCTTGGTAAATTAAAATGTACATTCAAATCCAGTATTGAGCGTTATATATTTTAATTTGGAGAAAAACAGACTGAAATAGTCGAATGGGCTTACAAAACAAGTCCATTGTGTCCGGAATAGGGGTATTTAGCTAGGGGTGACAGTCGTTGAGTTTGATTAAGAGTACATATGGATTAACGGGCCTTTCTGAAATTAAAGAATTAAATAATTCAATTATATATATTATGGCCAATAGGAATTTTCTCTTCAATGTTCTCGCTCAGTAAAAAAAGACCGTAACCCTATATCACGAATGGCGGATACCAGTTCGATCCTTCTCTCCTCATTAACTCTCAATGTACACTATAAAATCAAATGATCCTTCGGAGGATTTTGTAGACCTCATCCTCTTCTTCAAATCCATATAAACTTCGCCCTCTATCGTGTTGTATTTCCCGACCCCTCGAAGTTCACCCGCGTTGCCCCCCTTCCTCCTCCGATCCGCCATCGAGCTGGGCCCTACCACCATCGTCAGGCGAGCGCATCCAAGCCCTACGACATGATACCATCTTATCTTCATCTAGTGCAAGGGTTTGGAAGTACAATCAAAACCTAGATTTGAATGAAACTGAAAGGTAACGACCTGTAATATATTTAAAAAGTTATAACACTTTAAAGCGTTGCGAATTGTGATTTAAGAATAAAAATCATATCTTTTTCATATATTATCAAAATCCACTGAAACAAGAGACATCGGACTCATGCCAACGTCTTCTTCATTCTAGAAGAGACTATAACGCATTTGGAGCTTTCTACAATTTTAGAAGGAGTAGAACCCAATGTGAGCAATCTAAATTCGAAATAAACGATGGAAAATATATTAGGCTGCATATGGAGCCTAGTAGCTCCCAACACCATTTTCTGTTAAACCATGGATGATTGTATTGTGAAACTGATTGTGATTGGAATGATTGATTGTGGTTGCAACTAAAATTGTTTGTGATTGAAATAAAATGTTTTAACAAAAAAAATCATATTTTTATTGTATGTATAAATCACTAAAAATATTCATGTTTGAAATAAAATGTTTTAACAATAAAAATCACATTTTTACTGCATGTATGAATCACTAAAAATATTCATGTTTGAAATAAAATGTTTAAACAATAAAATCTACATTTTTATTGTATGTATGAATCAATAAAAATATTCATGTTTGAAATAAAATGTTTTAACAATAAAAATCACATTTTTATTATATGTATGAATCACGAAAAATATTCATGTTTGAGATAAAATGTTTTAACAATAAAAATCACATATTTATTGTATGTATGAATCACTAAAAATATTCATGTTTGAAATAAAATGTTTTAACAATAAAAATCACATTTTTATTGTATGTATAAACAATAAAAGAATCATATGTTAATTTACATTTTTGTTAGATAAAAATGTCATCTTTAACATGTTAGTGAAGTAATAAAAGAATCATATGTTAATTTACATTTTTATTAGATAAAAATGTCATCTTTAACATGTTAGTAAAGTAATAAAATAGGCATATGTTAATTTACATTTTTGTTAGATAAAAATGTCATCTTTAACATGTTAATGAAAAATAATAATCATTTGTTGAATTATGTTTTTTTTTTTTGATAAAAATGTCATCTTTAACATGTTAATGAGAATAAAATAATCATTTGTTGAATTATGTTTTTGTTTGATAAAAATGTCATCTCTAACATGTTAATGAAAATAAAATAATCATTTGTTGAATTATGTTTTTTTTTGATAAAAATGTCATCTTTAACATGTTAATGAGAATAAAATAATCATTTGTTGGATTATGTTTTTGTTTGATAAAAATGTCATCTTTAACATGTTAATGAAAATAAAATAATCATTTGTTAGATAAAAATGTCATCTTTGACATGTTAATGAGAATAAAATAATCATTTGTTGAATAATGTTTTCATTTGATAAAAATGTCATCTTTAACATGTTAATGAAAATAAAATAATAATTTGTTGAACTATGTTTTTGTTTGATAAAAATGTCATCTTTAACATGTTAATGAAGAATAAAAGAACCATATATTGAAATATGTTTTTGTTCGATAAAAACCATTGTCTTTAACATGTTAGTGAAGCAATAAAAAGGAATCATATGTTAAAATATTTTTATTAGATAAAAATATTATTTTTAACATGTTAATGATGTGAATTAAATAGTCATGTATTGAAATGAATGGTTGTGTGTGTTAAAAATATCATCTTTAACATGTGAAGGAAGTGCATAAAAGAATCATATGAATAATATTTTTGTTCATTAAAAATATTATTTTTAACATGTTAATGAATTGAATTAAATAGTCATGTGTTGAAATAAATGGTTGTGTGTGTTGAAAATATAAATTTTAACATGTATGGGAAGTGCATAAAATTTACATGTCTTGAAATATATTTTGTTCATTAAACATATCATCTTTAACATGTATAGGAAATGTATAAAATTTACATGTCTTGAAATATATTTTGTTCATTAAAAATATCATCTTTAACATGTATGTGAAGTGCATAAAATTTACATGTCCTGAAATATATTTATGTTCATTAAAAATGTCATCTTTAACATGTATGTGAAGTGCATAAAATTTATATGTCTTGAAATATATTTTGTTCATTAAAAATATCATCCTTAACATGTATAGGAAGTGTATAAAATCTACATGTCTTGAAATATATTTTTGTTCATAAAAAAATTATCATCTATAACATATATAGGGAGTGCATAAAATTTACATGTCATGAATTAAATGTTTGTTCATTTAAAATATATTTTTTAACATGAATATGAAGTGTACAAAATTTACATGTAATGGAATAAATTTTTGTTTGTTAAAAATAAAAAAATTAAAGTAAATATGAAATGGATAAAAAAGGTTACGACGAAATTTTCCAAAATTTAAAGGCGTTAGCCAATTATTTAAAGAATAAATGGTTTTAAAATCGTCGAACGAATTATATATATATATATATAAATTAAAATAAAAGGAATCGCGTAGGGTAGTTCGCGTTTTGGAATCGTAACTTTAAACGATTATACCGAGAGATCCGATCGTCGGATTTTCCCAAAACGGGAACCGTTGGGTTTGCTTTAGAAAGATCTTTCCAACGATATTAAATTTGTTGAGATCCAACGGTTAGATTTCGAGAAATGTGTAATTCAAATTTGAATAAAAACAGCATCAGGGTCGCGTAATAACCTAAAACGACGTTCGAATTAAATGGGCTATTTTTATATAAATAAAAATAGTGATAAATCGTTATAAAATATTGTGAACGATATGGAATGGAAATAAACCAATTTCCCTTGGTTTATAAAGTAATATGGATGGTTAGATTTATTTGACATTAATCTATAAAATTTAATTAAATTTAACCAAAGAAAAGAAATGATTTGAATTATATATATTCAAGAATTATTTGAAAAGGCCGAGTTAAATCTCATTTCAAATAATTATACGACGACTAAAAGTCGAAGACATTGAAGACGGTGGTTGAAGACTGGCGATCTTTACATCGAATGGATGACTACTTATGCCCTGGACTGGTTAGCTCCCAAGAAGGGGTTATAGTGGTAGTTGTCCAGACGTACTTGTTCATTGTCTGGATATGCGAGGACCTCTCTTCCATATTGGACATATGGAACAAGGAATAGGGTATCTTCAGTTTCGTTCAGACCCAGAATGAACTTGTAAATGGATGTGTGTCTGACATTGGATTTTATTCAGTATTGATTGATTTCTATTAAATATATATCTGTTTGGTGGCAGAGAATTTATTCTCTTGTTTAACACCCTTCTCTGAGACGTATGAGCTTAGAGGTTATATATCGATAGACGTTAGTCGCATATTGAAAAGCAGAGCCTTGTGGTTGATGATCAAAGCACAACTTTAATTAGCATAGCTTTGTGTATAGCGTTAATTCGCGAGTCTCACGCCCGATATGAGTAAAAAACGGGATCATGACCGTAGGGAGAACTTGCGTTTCTTTCTAGCTAGAAGTGGTGTCATGGTATAAAGCCCAGACTTTTTTACTTATGTTGATAATGGATTGCGAGGCGCCTCAGATATTGGTCACTACTGGCCAAGTGATAGGTCTGACCGGACCGGGAAACATATTGTTCAGGAATAATTAATCCACTATAGTATGTGCGGACCGGCCCTACCGTTCACAGGGTTCACTACAGAGGATCCAGAGACATTTGCTAGAGTGTCTCAAATCGGAAGGCTCATGATGGAAACCCAATTTCCAATACGACATTACAGATTTGATTGTAAACCAATATATAGCGACATAGTATATGGTAGTTATGTCGTCTAGGATTGATACATTTATATTGAAAAGTGTTTTAAAATGACTAGACACCAATAATAATATCACATGAATTTGTTTATGCATACCAAGCATTTTTAGCTATTATAAGGTAAAAATCTATCCTCCGGTTTGTGTTGCATTGTGTGATGGGACTGGAGTCTTATAATGGCTTCATTTTTATAAAAAACATTGCGTTGTTTAAAAGATTTACTTATTTTATGCACTGGCAATCCAATGGAGTAAACCCATTATGCGTTAGTGGCGTAGTCTTGTGATTAATCTTATTATTAAATGAGTTAGGTAAGATATCTCATATCAGTCCCACAACTAACTCGTAGTTTGTTTCACTTTCAAACTCGGGTGCCCCTATTTCCACACGGGAAGTCGAGTGGTTTGTTTTGCAAATATTTATTTATTGAGCAAGATTCTGGATTGGAGCTTAAAGCTGTGTCCAAACATTAATAGGGTTCCGCTGTGTTAGTTTATTGGTTCCGTTGCATTGTATTAAATTTATTGTAAATTAGTCTTCTGTTGTTTGTATTATTTTTCGATGTACTCTGATATATTCTGTACTCTGATGTAACATTATTATGATGTTTATAAAAGTCTTCTGTTATTTGTTATGATGTTTTGTATGCCCAGAGTTAGCGTATCCGAGCTTCGAATAGTCTTGGTCGCTTTAGCGATCGATTAGGTCCGAGCGAAATCCGTATCATTATAGTTGATATCAGAGCTTTGGTTAACTCAAATCTATGGGGTACAGCTCGTTAGAACTGAACAAAAGACTCAACAGAGGTAAGATTAGTAATGTCCTATGAAAAAACTCATTAGAGATAGGATCAGTAGCATCCTAGAATGAGATACTCGTTAGAGATGGGGTTAGAAATATCCTAGAAAGAGTTGAGAGTGACAAGTTTATAATTAACATACTTGTGACTATATATATAATCCGATCTTAGAAAATATGATTTTTGAATATATAAAAGATATATATTTGAAAAGCTAATCAGCTAATTGATTGATGATTGTGTTGTGTGATTATTAGTTCAACTAATAAAATTATTGAAACCAATAAAAGAATGAAAGTTGATGTAACATCCCGTATTTTCTAGTCAATTATACTATTATTTTAAATGTAGATTCGAATTTTAAATAACTGAATTTAATAATTTTGATATTTAATATAATAAATAAGATGTTAATAAAATTAAATATCGTTTTAACCTGAAATTGAATTTAATTATTTTGTGATCATACAAATAAATAAAAACATCGAACATTAAGAGCACCTTAAATAGTATAATAGGGGTCATCCACAATCTGAACAAATCTTAATCGGTTCAAAATATCGATCAGTTTCAACAAATTTCCTTCAAATTTTATCAGATCAAAGGAAACACTACTGCGTTATTTATTAAGTAAGATATCACATTGTAGCCTATCAACTTCACATCCATGTGAAATTCTATTCTAAACACTAGCTATGTATAGCCTATGCTGTTTTCTCTTTACCTCTCGAGGTACAAAGATCACAAAAATCTTCAACGTGGTCGCCTAAAATTCTTGTGAAACAAATATGAAATCTTGTCAAGATTACAGTCCACTATTTGCCAAAGATTTCTGTAGTGCTGAACATTTGTTTACACAAATTGGCCATGTCACCCTTTCACTCTGTTATATTGAAACTTAGGTTGTACAAACCAAAAATATCTCTGCTCTGATGTAAAACAAAACAACGCGACATGCATGTTACCCTGTTCATTTTGTCCAATCTTTAGGCTGTTCTTCAAAAATAAAATAACAAGACATAACCTCAAAATGGAAACTGGAATCACTAATAAATGTTTGAGAAGACAAAACAAAACGATGCATGGTACTTTGGTCATGAAATTACGGCTGGCCTGTAAGGTAGCTTGACTCTGTAAAAAGAATAATACATGGTCCAATTGGTTAAAACTTACACAAATGGAGAACATATGGTATGCCATTCTTTTCTGAACGAACGCAAAACCCATTTTCAGAGCTAGTTTGAAAATTTACCCTCTATGTTGTACAATTGATAATGACATTGATGTTATCTTAAATTCTTTATCCCCTATAAAATCCGTTCTGTTCTTTCTTACATCCTCATTTAGGAAAATAATAATAATATCGGTTTCTTTGTTTCAAACATGTTGGTATAAATTAGTACTCTCACAGCAAAAATAAATACTGGAAGCTTTCTTCTTCCCTATTATTAGAAACCCACGCAAGTTTTCTCAGTAAACCCAGATTAACGTCTCCCTTATACCCATGGCTTTCTTTGCGATCTTGGGTCAGTTTCTTGGCGCTGGCGACAGGGGGATAGGAAGGCGCCTGGACGAGGGGTTGAAGGCACATTCTCTGGTGATTTCTAATCAACGTTGGCGGTTAAGCTAAGGTTCAATGCCAGTGGGATTTCAGGCGAAGCCGGAGCATTCAGGAGGTGATGGTGCAGTGTCTTTGTTTGGGTGAAGCGCATAAATAGGTGGTCAGGGAAGCTTTCAGCAGTGAGGTGTCGTAAAGTTGTAGGAGCTGAGGTAAATGCGGTGGTGTGGGTTTTCCTCGTTTGGGTTACTGTAGCGGTGTAATAGAGAGTAACGAGATGGTTCGAATAATAACATATGAAGGAAAGTGGGTATAGGACGTGGTCTGTGCATGCGAAGAAGAGAGGAGGCGTGTGCACCTTTTTATTTCTGGGAAGAACATGTTTTGCGTTTCAAGATTGAAGAGCAACGTGGAAGGGAAAGTGGGCTGAAACAGTTTGGACTTTGCTAACATGAAAGAAGAGAAAAAAATATAACAAAAATGGGAAGTAAATGATGTGCGCGTTTTTCTTTATGTGGAGCAAACTGTTTGAGCAACGAGAAGAAGTGTAGTGTGGTACTGGTGGGCTTCGTCGTGGGTTGAGATGGGTTTCGTTCGTGATGATTTCTGGGTGGCCGAGGTGTCGACAGGAGGCAGCATTGGTGGCGAGTGGGGGTATGGGTGGCACGGTGTCGGAGGCAGTGGCGTGAAGTTTTGGCTTGAGCTTTGAGGTGGAGCTGACGGGGTAATAGGGTGTCGGAATTTTCTTTGTTGAGGAGGGGATCACGGATCTGACGAAACCAAAGAAAAGAAAACGCGAGGCCAGGATTTTATAGCTGACATGGACCAAGTAATAGGTAATTAAAAACCATAATCAATGTTATTAAATAATTAATTAAAATTTTAGTAACCGGTTTTCTACTCTGTATATAGGAGGAATCAGGGTCGTGCAAGAGGGAGAACACATGCGGAACTTAGAAACGGATGACATGTAAAATAATTAAAAGGTAATTAATAATTTTTTAATTAATTAATAGTTAATCTAATTTATAATCCTTAATTGTGTATAAAATTGAATCGTGTATATCATTTTCATGTGTTAACGAAATTTCACGAAACAGGAATCGTTGGAATCACGGCGACGAGCACTACATTGTCGAGCTGGTTCGGTCAGAAACGAAAGCATTTGGAATTTCATGTAATTTTAAATGCTGTTTAAAATTATACAAAAATGACGCTGAAATAATCGACTGAAAATTAATGGTGAGTTAACTCTCACACTTTTCTGGAACACTATGATGTGATAAATTCATATAATTACAACACCATTAATAGTATAAATTGGTTGATTGGATATAATGGGTGTTATTGGTTGTTATTTTGGTTGATGTTATTTATATTTCATCATTTTAATGCATTGTCATATATTATTATCAATTGTTGTTGTGATGCAGGGAAGAACAGGTTGGAGGAATCCAACCGGATTCCTCAAATAAATTATATGTTATTTATTGATCATATTATTCATATATATAAATTGTTACCCAAAATGATATCAAAACCTGTTAGGATTAAATGGATGTTAATCTTTGTTGTGATTATAATAAATTGACAGTATTGATTAAGTGGTTGGTAGTAATGGCCTAAATCTATTATTTATGATGTCACTTGTCCGTCAGGCGAACTAACAAAGATTTAAGTTATAAATTTATTTTATAACTGAAATGAAATTTGAAGTTATTTTATATAAGTAAAAATAAAATTTGAAGTTTTATAAATATATTTCGTGTTTTATAAAAGGATTTATTTAATGTTTATATAACGAATTTTTATGTCGTTATCAAGTTTTAAGAACAGGAAGTCAGAAACTAATATACAGAGTAGTCGAATTAAATAATTGTTTTAATAAAACAATTAAATGATGTTTCAAATTAATTGAGCAATTAATAGATTAAAGGTGAAAGATGAATGGAAATCAGTTAACATCTCAACTTATGTTTACGATTGACAAAGCCAACTGTTTTAATTGAAGTCGACGAGTGTATTAAATTGATTTGAATAAATCTAATCAATAACGGTCTTAATATTCGTTGAACTTAACGAACATTGTTCGAAGATAGTTAATCCCCGATTTGAAGTGGATTACCAAGTAATTATTGTTAATAAAGTTAATTATTATTTAATAATCTTTTAATAATTATTAATTATTCTATTTAAAGTTAATAATGAAATTAGCTAATTTTAATATAGTTAATGTTGTAGTTAATTATTATTATAATTAATTGAAGCGGTTACTTTTAATTAGAACTCAATTAAGAAGTAACCAAGTGGCGATAAGATTTGATTAAGGTTTAGTAAGAGTTTTATAAGAGGATTATAATCCGGGTTTACAAACAAAGTTTGTAAATGTGATTTGTAAGCTAATGCAAGAATCTGAATAAGGTTTTACTTAATTAAGAAAAATGAGTATCGTTAAAATAAGTCTTAAAAAGGGTTTGATGAATATTTACTTAATAAATTAAGTAAAGAGATTATAAAGAGGTTACCAATAAAAGAAATGGGTTATAAAACCACATTAGAATCCAATGGTACATGAGACTTATTTAGTAGTAGTTTACTTACTCAGGAAAAGGGAATTAACGTGTAAAGAAGGTTTTCGGATAAGAAAATGAATTTAAAAAATCGTAATAAATGGAAATGGGAATGGATATCAGGATTTTGGGTTACAAACTTTTATTGTCTTGCTATAAGAACGTTGTCGATCAAGGTCTGAGAGGTAATTAAAATACCCCAACTTGAATGGTCTCACTATTATCAAAAGATGATAGCAGTTTGAAATGGTAGAGGATGATGGAAATAATCTATTGAGGAAAAATATTGGAATATTAATTTGTAAGGATTTAGAATATAATAAAGCCATTGGGTTTTAATATAAGAAGAGTATTATTTGACATTCTTTGGGCCAGATGCGAAGTATGATTATACTCATACAATTTGATTAAATATATAATACTATTTCCGAAGTAATGAAACAATATGTTTTGGTAAGTGCACTTATTCGAAGAAATAAGCCGTTAAAATTGATTTTCATGGAAGATAAGAATTACAGAGTGATATGGGTTTGGAATGGAATTTTATATTAGAAATATAATTAAAATTTCCACAAGCGCGAGTGTGTTAAAGTTAATAAAAACATTTAAGATTATATTAGAAGAAGTACGTCAATTGACGTTGTTTTAACCATATAAAATTGGTAATGCAACTCATATCGATTAGTTAAGTAGATATAACCATATACTCAATGGTAAAGGATATGGAAATGGGGGTTTATGAAACTAAGGTGATATTTTCAAGGATAAGGAAATACGAAAAAGGGCTTGGGAATATAAAAGATAAAGGAAAAGATGTTTTATAAAATATGGTAATATTTCCAAACAAAGGAAATAAAAAGGGAAATTTGGTAAATACGTGACTCAAAAGAGAGTATTGGTTAATGTTTCAAAATAAAGAAAAAATAAACCAGAAGAGTTTTGTGGAGATAAAATTTACGAAATCGATTATAAAAGTCGATGAAATGATTTGATGAAGTAGTTTAAAATAATTGACCTGAGCTGCCAAGGTACTTAACAATACTATTATGATTTGATAGTTAAACAACCGACTATCAAATGAATTATTCTATTAGACCTTTTAATGTGGTGTTTCGAAGAGACAGGGATGGGAACTAGACCCAAACCCACTTCGAGTCAACTGTGCGGACGTGACTAACTTGCTGGCTATGAAGATGGAGCATCGAAGACTGTAGGTCTTCATAAATGGAAGAACCACTTAAAATCTCTGAGTCGACGCGGAGATATACTGGGGTTCTGTCATGGTTGAAATCTATGGATTGCAAGGACTTCTCGCTACTGATCCTTGGGGTAATTCCAATATAGGATGTGATAGGAGGGTATCTTCTGTTCATCCTGTTCCTGGATGACTTGTATGGGCAAATGTCTGACAGAGTATTTCCTTAGAGTCACGTACATTGATTTTTACAAATATACCGAGTTTGGTGGCAGAGAAATTCTCTTGCTTAACACCCAGAATTTATTTGTGGATGTCAAATAGTGATTTGACGGACCTGACGATGTAGCATTCAAAGTGAATGGACATGTGTTGTTCTAAAAGATAAACGTAACCTCAAGCCTAATCAATCGGGAAATAGCACAAAATCGGGTAGGCAGCATGGCTATGTGGGTCGCACCCATTAAAAGGGTATATCATTATCTGATCTAGAGAAAACAAATGCCTTCGATTGTCCCTTTTATTTTATATATGCTATCGGATCGGTTGATTGGACCCCAACCGTGGTAATGATATATTCGGTACTCTCAAGAGAAATGAGGGGTCGGTCATGTGTAGCCGGGTTGCAAGACGTTCTTGTTGAACCCCAAGTATTCATCATCGGAGGTACATTGTCGGAACGGTGGTCCCATACCATTCCAGGAAATCCATTCTCCAATAAGCGCCCGTGGTTTGGGTTGTATACTATATATGTAGTGCGTGAGATGCAAGCGTTCTGCTGGATTATTATTTATGTATGGTTTGGCAGACACTATTATAATATCAGAAAAGATATTGTTTTCAAAAATATTTTGGGTTATAGTAAGGTAAAAAACCGTCCATGTTTATGTGTGGACTAGTCTTACTATTATCCTTTCTTTTAAAAAGGATTTCTCAAAGTTAAACAAGTTGTTTGTACTATGAATTTATCACTGAAAGTATTCCAGACTGATCCGAGTGAATTTTTCTTTGCTTCAAATGTGCTCAGGTCAGACCGAGTATATTTCTAGGCTCAGTTCCGCTTGGAGTCCAGGAGCTGAAAGTAGGAGGCTTCACCGTTAGTTCTATATGATATATTTCGCTGTGACTAATATATGTTGTACTCTGATGATTGGTATGTATCTGTATATGCAGTTTTTTTTATATAAATAGATTTGAGATATTATATTTATTTTTTCCGCTGTGAGATTCTGATGTGTTGTTCTTCTTTTTCTTCTATTCTATCATTTCTTTCTTTCTTATCTCACCCTCTAACTTCTATTAACAGTCTGGGATTTTGGTATTTGGATTTTTGGCAAGTGATATCGGATTATGTATTATTGTTGAAAATTTGAGCGTCGAAATTTTTCGAGCCGTTACAGTTGGTATCAGAGCCAGGTTTAGTGATAACCTTGGCTCTATGGTGTAACTCAATAGAGATAGGGTTAGTAATACCCTAGATTGAGTTGAGTGTATATATATGTGAGCGCGTATTTGTAATTGAGTATAAAATTATTTTTAAAAGATTTTGTAAAGAGGGTAAATGAAATAATTTTGCCTAAATTTTACTTTTATATAAAAAAGGAAATTATTTTATCGAATTGTTGAGATATCTTATTGTTGGATTTGTTTGAATGGGATCAAAACTGTATGTGGAAATACGACTTAACTTGGTTAAGTCGAGATAAATTAGAAATGGATATAGTGTTGGGATTAAATTAAATACATTGGAATTTGGTAATTGGGATAATAATTGAATAAGAAATTGATTTGATATGAATCGATATGTGAAACCAAAGTATTAACGTTGAATCAAAATGATTGGTTGATTCGGTATGCCTTTTTTGTTTGTTGTTTACGCTAAATAAAAGCCATTAACGATCTAATAAAAAGCTGAATGAGTTGAAAAACAATGTGGTTATAATTGTTAGTCAACGATTGGTATTTAAATTTCGTATATTATCACTTACCGGATAACATAGTTAAGTACAGGTATGAGGAGGATATAAGGATAGAATTTCACTGCGAAAATTGCTTATAATTTGAGAAGTATGCTTAATAACATTCGCAAAAAGGTACGCCACGCAAAATATCATTTTTGGGGCTTTTTATTGGGGTTTTGAGATTTGATTTTGGATTTTCCGACCATGATAGTCGATGTATATATATTTTTTGAACCTGGAATATTGCAAATGTCCCTCCGTGTAGGGGAGATTCTGCAAAAAAAAAAAAATCCAAAATTTAAGGTGTTAGAATTTTTTTGATGATTTTTGGGAAAATTTTGTTATCAAAATTTAATTGATTTTAAAACCAATCAGATTGGTTTTGGAAACGAAACTGAATTTTTATTTGTAAAGATATTGGGATTGTAGCATTCCTTCTGCCTTAGTAATTTCGGGGACAAAATTATTTTAAGGGGGAAGGAATGTAATGTCCTGTATTTTCTGGTCAATTATATTATTATTTTAAATGTAGATTCAAATTTTAAATAACCGAATTTAATAATTTTGATATTTAATATAATAAATAAGATGTTAATAGAATTAAATATCGTTTTAACCTGAAATTGAATTTAATTATTTTGTGATCGTACAAATAAATAAAAACATCGAACGTTAAGTGCGCCTTAAATAATATAATAGGGGTCATCCACAATCTGAACAAATCTTAATCGGTTCAAAATATCGATCAGTTTCAGCAAATTTCCTTCAAATTTTATCAGCTCAAAGGAAACCCTGTTGCGTTATTTATTAAGTAAGATATCACACTGCAGCCTATCAACTTCACATCCATGTGAAATCCTATTCTAAACACTAGCTGTGTACAGCCTACGTTGTTTTCTCTTTACCTCTCAAGGTACAAAGATCACAAAAATCTTCAACGTGGTCACCTAAAATCCTTGTGAAACAAATACGAAATCTTGTCAAGATTACAATCCACTATTTGTCAAAGATTTCAGCGATGCTGAACATTTGTTTACAACAAATTGGGCATGCCACCCTTTCACTCTGTTATATTGAAACGCGGGTCGTACAAACCAAAAATATCTCTGCTCCGATGTAAAACAAAACAACGTCGCATGCATGTTACCCTGTTCATTTTGTCCAATCTTAGGGCAGTTCTTCAAAAATGAAATAACAAGCCATAACCTCGAAATGGAAACTGGAATCACTAATAATTGTTTGAAAAGACAAAACAAAACGATGCATTATTTCGGTCAAGAAATTACGGCTGGTCTATAAGGTAGCTTGACTCTATAAAAAGAATAATACATTGTCCAATCAGTTAAAACTTACACAAATGGAGAACATATGGTATGCCATTCTTTTCTGAACGAACACAAAACCCATTTTCACAGCTAGTTTGAAAATTTACCCTCTATGTTGTACAATTGATAATGACATTGATGTTATCTTCAATTCTTTCTCCCCTATAAAATCCATTCTGTTCTTTCTTACATCCTCATTCAGGAAAAATAATAATAATATCGGTTTCTTTGTTTCAAACATGTTGGGTATAAATTAGTACCCTCACAGCAAAAATAAATACTGGAATATTTCTTCTTCACTATTATTAGAAACCCACGCAAGTTTTCTCAGTAAACCCAGCTAAACGTCACCCTTATACCCATGGCTTTCTTCGCGGTCTCGGGTCAGTTTCTCCGCACTAGCGACAAGGGATAGGGAGGCGCCTGGATGAGGGGTTGAAGGCACATTCTTTGGTGATTTATGATCAATGTTGGTGGTTAAGCTAAGGTTCAACACCAGTGGGGTTTCAGGTGAAGCCGGGGCGTTCAGGAGGTGATAGCGCAGTGTCTTTGCTGGGGTGAAGCGCATAAATGGGTAGTCTGGTAAGCTTTCAGCAGTGAGTTATCGTAAAGTTGTAGGAGCTGAGGTAAATGCGGTGGTGTGGGTTTTCCTCGTTTGGGTTGCTATAGCGGTGTAAAGGAGAGTAACGAGATGCTTCGAATAATAAAGTATGAAGGAAAGTGGGTATGGGACGTGGTCTGTGCGTGCAAAGAAGAGAGGAGGCATGTGCTTCTTTTTATTTCTAGGAAGAACATGTTTTGCGTTGGAGGATTGAAGAGAAACGTGGATGGGAAAGTGGGCTGAAATAGTTTGGGCTTTGCTAACATGAAAGAAGAGAAAAAAAAAAGTATAACGAAAACTAGGAAGTAAATGATGTGCACGTTTTTCATTATCTGGAGCAAACTGTTTGAGCAGCGAGAAGAAGTGTAGTGTGGTACTGGTGGGCTTCGTCGTGGGTTGAGGTGGGTTTCGTTCGTGATGATTTCTGGGCGACCGAGGTGTCGACAGGAGGCAGCGATGGTGGCGAGTAGGGGTCTGGGTGGCTCGGTGTCGTAGGCAGTGGCATGAAGTTTTGGCTTGAGCTTTGAGGTGGAGCTGATGGGGTAATAGGGTGTCGGAATTTTCTTTGTTGAGAAGGGGATCACAGATCTGAGGAAACCAAAGAAAAGAAAACGCAAGGCTAGGATTTTATAGCTGACGTGGACCAAGTAATAGGTAATTAAAAACCATAATCAATGTTATTAAATAATTAATTAAAGTTTTAGTAACCGGTTTTCTACTTTGTATATAGGAGAAATCAGGGTCGTGCAAGAGGGAGAACACATGGGGAACTTAGAAACAGATGACATGTAAAATAATTAAAAGGGAATTAATAATTTTATTAATTAATTAATAGTTAATCTAAATCATAATCCTTAATTGTGTATAAAATTGAATCGTGTATATCGTTTTCATACATTAACGAAATTTCTTGAAACTGGACTCGTTGGCATCGTGGCGACGAGCACTACGCTGTCGAGCTGGTTCAGCCGAAAAAGAAAGTATTTGGAATTTCATGTAATTTTAAACGCTGTTTAAAATTATATGAAAATGACACTGAAATCACCGACTAGAAATTAATGGTGAGTTAACTCTCACACTTTTCTAGAACACTATGATGTGCTAAATTCATATAGTTACAACACCATTGATAGTATAAATAGGTTGATTGGATATAATGGGTGTTATTGGTTGTTATTTTGGTTGATGTTATTTATATTTCATTGTTTTAATGCATTGTCATATATTATTATCAATCGTTGTTGTGATGCAGGAAAGAACAGGTTGGAGGAATCCAACCGGATTCCTCAAATAAATTATATGTTATTTACTGATCATAGTATTCATATATATGAATTGTTACCCAAAATGGCATCAAAACCTGTTAGGATTAAATGGATGTTAATCTTTGTTGTGATTTTAATAAATCGACAGTTGATTAAGTGGTTGGCAGTAATGGCCTAAAATCTATTATTTATGATGTCATTTTGCCGTTAAGCAGACTGAAGAAGATTTAAGTTATAAATTTATTTTATAACTGAAATGAAATTTGAAGTTGTTTCATATAAGTAAAAATAAAAATAGAAGTTTTATAAATATATTTAAATTTTGAATCGTGTTTTATAAAAGGATTTATTTAATGTTTATATAATGAATTTTTATATCATTATTAAGTTTTAAGAACAGGAAGTCAGAAACTAATATACAAATTAGTAGAATTAAATAATCATTTTAATAAAACAAATAAATGATGTTTCAAATTAATTAAGTGATTAATAGATTAAAGGGGAAAGATGAATGGAAATCAGTTAACAGCTCAACTGATGTTTACGATTGACAAAGCCGACTATTTTAGTTGAAGTCGACGAGTGTATTAAATTTTTTTGAATAAATCTAATCGATAATGGTCTGAATAGTTGTTGAACTTAACAAACATTGTTCAAAGATAGTTAATCTCCGATTTAAAATGGATTACCAAGTAATTATTGTTAATAAAGTTAATTATTATTTAATAATCTTTTAATATTTATTAGTTATTCAATTTAAAGTTAATAATGAAATTAGCTACTTTTAATATAGTTAATGTTGTAGTTAATTATTATTATAATTAATTGAAGTGGTTACTTTTAATTAGAACTCAATTAAGAAGTAACCAAGTGGCAATAAGATTTCATTAAGGTTTAGTAAGAGTTTTATAAGACGAATATAATCCGATTTTACAAAAAAGTTTATAAATGTGATTTGTAAGCTAATGCGAGAATCTGAATAAGGTTTTACTTAATTAAGAAAAATGAGTATGGTTAAAATAAATCTTAAAAGGGGTTTGGTGAATATTTACTTAATAAATTGAGTAAAGAGGTTACCAATAAAAGAAATGGGTTATAAAACTAGATTAGAATCCAATGGTAAATGAGACTTATTTAGTAGTAGTAGTTTACTTAATCAAGAAAAGGGACTTAACGTGTAAAGAAGATTTTTGGATAAGAGAAATGGATTTATAAAATCGTAATAAATGGAAATGGTAATGGAATATCATGGTTTTGGGTTACAAACTTTTATTGACTTGCGATAAGAACGTTGTTGATCAAGGTCTGAGAGGTAATTTGTAACAACCTGGGTTCCGACGGACCGATTTTTTTCCCAAAATTCCAATCAATCGAGACCCGAGCTGTTTTGCTCTGGTATCCTGCAGAAAAGACAGAGATAAAGAAACATGTCAGAACTCGTAAAGCATCTCACAACGGAAGGAATAAAATATGTTGTAATTAAAATATAGCTTTACCTTATTGAACATACTGCTTAACCAGTATCCCAAGTTATCATATCCCTATCACTACCTAACCTGTGAGTATGTAATGAGGAGGGGGTCAGAACATAAGTTCTGTGTGAATGGGTTTAAACTTCAAATGTTGAATAACCCTACATATATCGGTCTATTGCATTTTCTTGTTTATTAGGTTATTTGTGTTGATATCCCTTATGGCATGTACTCACGTCGCACCCATCTACTCCCTAGTAGATCAACCTAATATAGTGTATATGTAGCTACCCCCAACCAAGGTATATCCTACTCACATGGTCTCCTCCGTATGTATGCAGTCCCTTATCCAATGCCACATGTCGTACAGAATCTCATGTATATATATGTATGTGTATGCCAACGCTACGTCTGCATAGAACCTTCATTACTATATTACGTAAGCGTTTGGACTGCCACCCTAGGTTCGACTAGGTTCCATCATCGAGTAATGCACCCTAGTCTACGATACACCACCCAGAGCGATGTGTATGTACTTAGACTTTTTCCCACGTACATATCATCAATCGTACTTACTGTCTACTTGCACATGTTCTCTATATGTGCGAACCCGAGTCCCGTGGCAGGGCTAATCAAGAAACACGGAACTCGGTCGGGAGCTTTAAGATATTTGTTGATGTAGATGCTAAAGTCTGCCTTTACACTGGCTATGGTCCCACTAGACCCCTCCCTCAACTAACAAACGAAAGGCACTCATGAAAATCAAGAATGAGAACTTTCCCTGGCATAACTTCCTGGCCCTCTATGCCCTTCCCTATTGGCCTTACCTCACCCATAACTAGATAGCAAGTATATGGTCTTTTGGAGTTCTCTGCCTTTCCGCTTTTCATACTGACTGAAGATGGTAAGTAGATGACGAGTTGCTATCACAGGGCACTAAATGGTCTCGCCGACTCACGCTGGTCCATCCTAGTCTTTAGGTTGCCTCCTAATCATTGCAACCAAGGCATACTCTTGGTTCGTAACCGTGCAGACCGAACCTCTGTGAGCCCAGGTGGATCATCTGCATTCTCACAGAGGGATACCAAGAGTACCCTACTACACGTCCCCTGAAGCCGCGTGCTTCATATCCCTGTCCGTTGGAGCCTACAAGAGTTTCTAAATGGACGTTCGCTCCTCCTCGTATTCTATGGCTTAGCGATGATCTACCGTGTTTGGTTATTCATCCTATATCTGGACTGGTTCAAGTGCGTTGTTTACTTAGTTCTCTTAACTAAGGTTTATTACTTAGTTCTCTTAACTAAGGTTTGATACTTAGTTCTCTTAACTAAGGTTTACTACTTTGTTTTCTTAATCGTTCGTCTTCTTACCTAAGGTTTAATACATAGTTCTCTTAATCGTTGTCTACTTAGTTCCCTTAACTAAGGTTTACTGACAAGTTCTCTTTATCGTTCGTATTTACATTAGTAAGATAATAATGCCCTAAGTGTCAATCCCGAAGACCAAGATCAACATCAGATTGACACTCAGAGAATAACTCAACTCAACCAATCTCTCGTTATGTTATTCATATAACTTATGTCATCTTCTTTAATAGACTACACATTATCACTTTACAATTTATATCCAACTTATTTGTTTAATACTTAGTTTCCTCTAACTAAGGTTTATTACTTAGTTTCTTTTAACTAAGGTTTGTTACTTCGTTCTCGTTAACTAAGGTTTGGTTACTTAGTTCTCATTAACTAAGATTTGTTTACTTAGTTCTTCTTTAACTAAGGTTTGGCAACAAATTCAAGCATATTTTTATCAAACGATAACGCACGGGTGCTTTTATACATTTTTAGCATAGATTAACTTATTTCATGGTATAAGTTGTCCCACCCTTCCAATCTTGTATTACATCTTAAGTCATAACCTTCCCTTGGTCTACCCATTATTCAATCTTTACATTACCGCAACTTTGGTTTATAATAGGTTGTTAACATTCCCCATCTCTATGTTGGTTAAGTTTACCCAAGTTGACTTAACCCCATTCACTTATTCATTCACATGTTATATTGGTTAAGTGTTGTCTATTCATTCATGTTAACTTAACCCTCCTACATATCATGTCATATTGGTTAAGTGTTGTTAACCCTACCATACTTAGCATGTATCATTAGCATTAATTAATTATTAATGCACCAACCTCTCGCAGTAGACCTATTGTTGAGGTTGCTAGAAGTGCTGGTCGGTTCCGGGCAGGCTTACACCACAACTCACTCTAACCTCAGGTTCAAGCACGTTATGACTGCGCTCGCTGGATGTGCCGGGCGGTTCCAGGCAGTCTTACACCACAAACTCAGTCTAATCATGAGTTAGCTTTGTTTCATCTTTAGCTAATTAACAGTTCATGTCAATTCTAGGTGTTGTATGCTAATTACAAAATTCACAAATATGTTCATGTTCAAGTTATGACAATAGTGTCAATTTCATTTTTATACCCCAAATTACCCAAATTTTAAGTAGTATATTCCAAATCCACTTATAATCATATTCATGCCTATTCCATGTTATAATTAATTGTCCAAACCGCATATTTGTTCATACCAAATTTGCATATTACCCAGTTCCACGTTCATACATATAATTTAATTCATCTTTTATACTTATCTTCCAAATTACAGATAAATTTCACATCACACGTTATCCAATTCATGCCAATCGTACTAAATTATACAAAATCCATATCCAAATTAATTATGCAAATCTACAAAAATTCAACGTTTCAGTATAGTCATACCCATAATTCAATTTCAAATTATACATCAATACTTCCAATCCATATTATGCCCAAACAACCCATTTCCTTTCTTAATTTCTCATTCACGCTTAAAATGCATATATCCATGATAGGCGTAGGCTCGAGACAGCCTAGCTATAAAAATAAAAAGGGGAAAGAATAAAAAGGAGAGAATTCAACGTAGGCATAAATAAAATAACTGATCTTTATTGAATTAACATCATATTCGTTGTATGTATACATGGGGAATGGCAAACGATATTCATAACATTATACAACAAATATAATTTAAAGTCCATTCACCTTGCTTTGCATTCCAAATTCTAGATCTGATTTATCTTTGATTTGTTTGCACTGCGTAGATTATAGATCTGGATCTCTTCTCTTTTCTTGCGCAGTATTTTAGATCTTGAATTTCTCTTTTGTTTTATTCGCGGTTGTGTTAATTCTAGATCTGATTCTCTTTAGTTTAAGAATAGCTTTTTAAGAGAAGGGGGATAAGAATAGATCTAGTTTTAGTGGAGAAGAAGAATTGTTTAGATCCATTGAGGATGAAGGAGGAGAGAATTCTGCAGCATAGAGTTACAATGACTTGGTGTGGAGAGAAAGCAAGGTCTAGGGGTCATTTTATAGCTGTTTGATCAACTTATGGGGCCAAAAACTCGTCCAGATGCAAAACTGTGAATTCTGCCCGAAACTGGGGGGTATGTCGACCCCTAGGTCGACCTCCCGAGGGGTAGGTCGACCCTCAAGTCGACCTCCCTTGAGAGAGGTCGACCCTCAGGTCGACCTGCCTGGGCGGGAATTTTCCCGCTCAGCCCAGTTTTCGTGATTTTGTACTATTGAATTTTCTGAAGGCCATAACTCCTTCATACGGAGTCCGATTTTTGCAAACTTGGACTCTATTCCAAGAAGAATTCCGTGACGAACATAATGGTGATGCCCATTTTACTTAATTCCTGATATTTGAATTAATTATCCGTACTTTATTATCTTCTCCGTTACATACGCTGATATTTAATTAATCTTTCCTTTTCTTTCATGTATTGATTAATTTTCATTGTACATCACCATTATTAACCTATCTATGCATATATCTCATTTTTAATTATATAAAAAATGCGGCGTGTTACATTCTCCCACCCTTAAAGAATTTCGTCCCCGAAATTCGATAAGAATAAAATAGATAACCCTCGCAACATCCAATTAGTGTTCATCCAATTGTTGCAACATTGTGCACATGTGCAAGGTGAATCACATCATAGTAAATCATGTATGCCTAATTTGGATCCACCTATATGTATGCAAATCTTAAAAAGCCTTTCAAAACATGATGCTCACATCCTATATATACTTGCAGTTCTATATGAATGCAATATTTTTAAAAACTCAAAACATTTTTCACCCAAATTTTCCCATACTCTTATAGAATAAGAGCATAGTTCATCCAATTGTCGCATCCAAAATCCTACCAATCATCATTAAACTTGAAATTTAGAAAAATTTAATTTTCTAAATTTGATTTCTTATGTTACAAAAAGATATTAAACGGAAGAATTTACATTTTCCGTTGTACCTTTTATATTTGTACTTGAATTTTTATATAACTATTCTATACAGATTTCCTATTTTCCTATCCAAGCACTACTACATAAGAAAAATTCTTTTCCTTCTTCAATTATCTTTAAAAGTTTTCACTTTTGTTCATCTTTGTCTTAAGATTTTCGTTTCCTTTTCCCATCTTGTTTTGTTGCTTCACTGAATTTGTTGGTTTCTTGTTAGTTAGGCTATTCTCTTTCTTAGCTTATTTGGCTCAGTCCGATTTCTCAAGTTTATTTTTCAAATAAGCTTTTCCGTTTTCAACTCAAACATTATCCTACACAACTAATATTATGGGCCAAGAATCTTAGGACTTTGTCACCTTCGACAATTGCGAGTCCACACAACAAGATCTATATACTTGCTTTCCCTTCGCTACCTAGCAGTCACTACCAGTACATGTTGTGTATCACTAGCCTCTACTTTTCTTTTAAACAACAATCCTAGGCTTTACAATGCTTATGCATTCTACGGGAATTTTCTATTAGTTTAATATTAGCTAATCTTTGACCGGAAATTGGTAAGAGAATAATTCCCTAAGCATCAACCCCGAAGACTGAAATCAACATCAGATTGATACTCAGAGAATCACTCAACTCTACTAATCCCCAGTTAGGTTTTTGTTTATACCTACGATGTAAATTTAACTACTCGCTACAGGGTGCAAAATATCAACTCTATTCTTAATTCCTACAGCTCATTTTGTCTACCCAACAAAACTTATTTTTAAAACAATAATCAAAATTTATTGTTAAAAGAATAGAGATTTTAGAACTTTAAAAACACAATACTTTCTTTTCAGTCCTTCATATATTATAATATGAAAACTAGCGAGCTATATATATATACTCTATAATATACACCTTTTCATGAGAGAATTTTCTTAAAACAAGAAATCATTATTTTACAAATTATACCCCACTTTACTTTAAAACCCAATATGCATTTTTCAAATATGCTCTTTACATATTTCTTTCAAACATTAAAAACACTTTTAAGATTAAAAACTTGAAAATACCACAAACTCTTTTGCCGAAATTTCAAGTTCTTAAAAGTTTAATAGTGGGTTAGAATCAAAGCGGATCTTCAACTCAACTAGGCTTCCCTAGGCACTTTCGCAAATTCAATTCTCTCGACTATATATATTCCTAATTCATTATCCACATTTTAACCTTTTTTTTATTTGTAAGGTTTCACTTTTAAACCCACTACTCTGAAATATCATTTCAGTTTCCATCCTAAGGGATATTTCCTTTCTCTAACCCCAAGTCACACTGTACACTTTCCCAACTACCTAATGGTTTCAAAATTTCTACGTTCGTTACTTTAGTGTACAAACCAATATCCCAACTCTTTCCTTATCTAGTGGACTACTCTATGGATTTAGGTTTATATACATTTAATATATTTATATTTTAGAAAATACAATTATATTCACTCATTATCTCCCTAAGATCGCTAAACCGAAGCTCTGATACCAGATGTAACAACCCGGGTTCCGACGGACCGATTTTTTTTCCAAAATTCCAATCCATCGAGACCTGAGTTGTTTTGCTTTGGTATCCTGCAGAAAAGACAGAGATAAAGAAACATGTCAGAACTCATAAAGCATCTCATAGCGGAAGGAATAAAATATGTTGTAATTAAAATATAGCTTTACCTTATTAAACATACTGTTTAACCAGTGTCCCAAGCTATCATATCCATATCACTACCTAACCTGCGAGTATGTAATAAGGAGGGGGTCAGAACATAAGTTCTGTGTGGATAGGTTTAAACTACAAATGTTGAATAACCCTACATAGACCGGTCTATTGTATTTTCTTGTTTATTAGGTTAGTTGTGTTGATAGCCCTTATGGCATGTACTCACGTCGCACCCATATACTCCCTAGTAGATCAACCTAATATAATGTATATGTAGCTACCCCCAACTAAGGTATATCCCACTCGCACAGTCTCCTCCGTATGTATGTAGTCCCTTATCCAATGCCACATGTCGTACAGAATCTCATGTATATATATGTATGTGTATACCAACGCTACGTCTGCATAGAACCTTCATTACTATATTACGTAAGCGTTTGGACTGCCACCCTAGGTTCGACTCGGTTCCGTCATCGAGTAATGCACCCTAGTCTACGATACACCACCCAGAGCGATGTGTATGCACCTAGACTTTTTCCCACGTACGTATCGTCAATCGTACTTACTGTCTACTTGCACATGTTCTCTATATGTGCGAACCCGAGTCCCGTGGCAGGGCTAATCAAGAAACACGGAACTCGGTCAGGAGCTTTAAGATATCTATCGATGCAGATGCTAAGGTCTTCCTTTACAGTGGCTATGGTCCCACTAGACCCCTCCCTCAACTAACAAACGAAAGGCACTCATGAAAATCAAGAATGAGAACTTTCCCTGGCATAACTGCCTGGCCCTCTATGCCCTTCCCTATTGGCCTTACCTCACCCATAACTAGATAGCAAGTATATGGTCTTTTGGAGTTCTCTGCCTTTTCGCTTTTTGTACTGACTGAAGATGGTAGGTAGACGATGAGTTGCTATCACAGGGCACTAAATGGTCTCGTCGACTCATGCTGGTCCATCCTAGTCTTTAGGTTGCCTCCTAATCATTGCAACCAAGGCATACTCTTGGTTCGTAACCGTGCAGACCTAACCTCTGTGAGCCCAGGTGGATCATCTGCATTCTCACAGAGGGATACCAAGAGTACCCTACTACACGTCCCCTGAAGCCGCGTGCTTCATATATCTGTCCATTGGAGCCTACAAGAGTTTCTAAATGGACGTTCGCTCCTCCTCGTATTCTACGGCATAGCGATGATCTACCGTGTTTGGTTATTCATCCTATATCTGGACTGGTTCAAGCGCGTTGTTTACTTAGTTCTCTTAACTAAGGTTTAGTACTTAGTTCTCTCAACTAAGGTTTGATACTTAGTTCTCTTAACTAAGGTTTACTACTTGGTTTTCTTAATCGTTCGTCTTCTTAACTAAGGTTTAATACTTAGTTCTCTTAATTGTTGTCTACTTAGTTCCCTTAACAAAGGTTTACTGACAAGTTCTCTTTATCGTTCATATTTAAATTAGTAAGAGAATAATGCCCTAAGTGTCAATCCCGAAGACCGAGATCAACATCAGATTGACACACAGAGAATAACTCAACTCAACCAATCTCTTGTTATGTTATTCATATAACTTATGTCATCTTCTTTAATAGACTACACATTATCAATTTACAATTTATATCCAACTTATTTGTTTAATACTTAGTTTCCTCTAACTAAGGTTTATTACTTAGTTTCTTTTAACTAAGGTTTGTTACTTAGTTCTCGTTAACTAAGGTTTGGTTACTTAGTTCTCATTAACTAAGGTTTGTTTACTTAATTCTTCTTTAACTAAGGTTTGGCAACGAATTCAAGCATGACTTAAGTTCTTTTTATCAAACGATCACGCACGGGTGCTTTTATACATTTTCAGCATAGATTAACTTATTTCATTGTATAAGTTGTCCCATCCTTCCAATCTTTTATTACATCTTAAGTCATATCCTTCCCTTGGTCTACCTATTATTCAATCTTTACATTACCGCAACTTTGGTTTATAATAGATTGTTAACATTCCCCATCTCTATGTTGGTTAAGTTTACCCAAGTTGACTTAACCCCATTCACTTATTCATTCACATGTTATATTAGTTAAGTGTTGTCTATTCATTCATGTTAACTTAACCCTCCCACATATCATGTCATATTGGTTAAGTGTTGTTAACTGTAACACCTCACATCCATTAGTGTCACTCACAAAGGGAATGCACTAAGTTCTGTGGAGCATTTAGGGTAAAAGATGCAGATAAATTACAAGACAGACAGAAATTAAACAGTGGAAAATAAAACTTTGCTTTATTGATAAAATAGTTTGTACAACGATTTCTTTATAATATCAGAGTATCATCTGTCTTACAAAATAAAGAAGCATAAAACAACATTAATATTCCCTAATTGTAGCAAGAACCAGCCATAGCATCTGAAAAGAGAATCCAAGCAAAACTTCGACAAATCTTCAAGCTGGGAAAGGGTGACAGTCTGACTTAATCTGAGCTATACTATTCCCTCCTTTACTACCTGGAGGGGGGAACGGAAGAAAAGAAGACGAAAGAAAAACAGAGTCAGACATAAAGCCTGAGTAAGTTCAGTAACTTCTAGCATGTGAACATGGAAAAACAAAACGACATGAATTAACTGAATACAAGATAACACCATGATGATAAGGTTGGCAAGATTAGACAAGATTAAAACAAGATATGTTAAGATAAGATAAACTGGATATGCTCTAGTACTTTCGCCGCTTCGCTATTTCCTTGTTATACTGGTTTCTATATCTCTGCACCACCTAACTAGTGTCCCAACTAGTAACGATAACGTGATCCCAATCCCTGTATTTTCCATTGCCTTCAGGCATACATTTATTATTTATTACCTAGATCTAATCTAGGGTTTTCTATCAAGTGCTTTCTAGATTCAACTAGAGTTTCCGCTATCTGCTGAACACTTCTCGGATTCAGGGTTTATGCCACCTAGTCCAATTAGGGATTATGCTACCTGTCGAACGATGCCCCCAAGTCTAGGACACACTAACTAGAGTGGTATATGTTCCTATACTTCCCCACGCATGTATCGCGAATCGTTATCGCTTGTCTAGATGCACATGTCCTGTAATGTGCGGCCCGAGTCCTGTGGCAGGGCAAATCAAGGAATACAGAACTCGGTCGGGAGCTTTCAGATATCTGCCGATGCAGACGCTAAGATCTGTTTTTGTTCCAGTGGCTATGGTCCCACTTGACCCCTCCCTCAACTAATGAAAGGCACACCTTGAAAAATGAGAACTATACGCAGGCCCCCCGGTGCCCCACTATCCTATGGCCATCCTCACCCATAACTAGATAGCAAGTATATGGTCTTTTGGAGTTCTCCGCCTTTCCGCTTCATGTATCTCGACTGACTCAATGTGGATGGTAGACGACGAGTTGCTATCACAGGGCTACCGTTTTCTCGCCGAATCACACCAGTCCATTCTAGTCTTTAGGTTGCCATATTTTGCAACCAAGGCATACCCCTGGTTCTTCTAACACAGACCGTAACCTCTGTGAGCCCAGGAGGATCATCTGCAGCCTCACAGAGGGATACCAAGAGTACCCTCACGTCCCCTCGAAGCCTCGTACTTCGTAACCCAATTTGTTGGAGCCTTCTTTTTACTCAGACGGACATTCACTCCTTCCCGTGTTATACTAAGAATTACTACTTAGTTCTACTAACTAAGGTTTACCACTTAGTTTCCAGAATTGTTGTTTTCTTAACTAAGGTTTACTACTAAGCTCTTTTTAACTAAGGTTTACTACTTAGTTCTCTTTCTCGTCAATTTGGATTGGTTAAGTATCAATAGTCAATTCAAGCTAACTTAACCCTCTTCATTTATCCTGTTAAACTGGTTAAGTGTCATCAGTTGACTTAACCCTACCACAAACCAAGTTATATTGGATAAGTATTTCTTATTACTTAACCCTACCCATTCGTCTTGTATTGGTTAAGTGTTCCTTTTTAACTTAACCTTGCCCGTCTGTTTTCACTAACATGTTATTATTAATGGTTAAGTATTATCCCTTCATGTTTTAGACTTAACCATATTCCTTTATCACAATCTGATGGTTAAGTGTTCAAGTTTACTTAACCCTACAGTCTAGCCCAGCTATCATATCAAATTGGCTAAGTGTATTAAATCTTACTTAACCCCAACCTCTAGTCTAGTTAACATGTTAATTTGGCTAAGTGTATTAACTTTACTTAACCCCACCTTCTAGACTAGTTAACATGTTAATTTGGCTAAGTGTTTTCTTAGTTACTTAACCTCTACAAATCTTGTCTTGTTACCATGTTAAGTTGGTTAAGTGTCCCTATGGACTTAGCCCTCCCATTCTAGCTTAACTGTGTTAAGTTGGTTAAGTGTTCCTATGGACTTAACCCTCCCATTCTAGCTTAACTGTGTTAAGTGTCTGTATGAACCTAACCCCACCCACCGATCTGGTTATCATGTTGAATTGGTTAAGTGTCTTAGTTAACTTAACCCTACCATTCTTGTTCTAGCTTTAACTAAATAAATTAAAGCCCCTACCACTCACATTAGACAAATATTGTTGCGATTACTGGATGTGCCGGTTGGTTCCGGGCAGGTTTACATCGCAACTCAGTCTTACCTCGGGTTAGGCATATTCGTGTTTTCTAAGTTCAAAGGGTTTTGATTAATTTTCAAATCAGGTTTTGAAAGTAACCATTCCGTCCGTCGGATCAGTTAGGGATAGCCAGGGAGAGCAGGAAACTTGTATTTTCCAAACTCAAGCCTAGACACTATCCTCTCTGTCACCCTAGAACTTTTTGGTGTGTTATTAAAAGAGATGTCATTAATAAACCTTTAATTTGTCTAAATTTACATTTTCCCCTTTAGGAAAAATTCTATAGGTAAATCATTCCTAATTTACTTATTTCCTAATTACTCTTTTAATGTAAATTGTCAACATTTATTCTTATGGCCCATTTTCCCCTCTATATCATGTTTATGCTTTTTGGTATGTAAACTATACCAAATTAAGTGTCACTAACCATGATTTTTGTCAAACATGACAATTTCTCACAATTATGGCCAATTTCAAATTTATGCCAATATGCCAAATTAGCTAATCCAATTCTGATTTAACATTCTAATTACAGTTCAAACTAGACTTATTATTTAAATTACACATCCTATAATTCATGTCAAATTTATCCCATTTGCATTTCTACGAACATGCCATAATACATGTTCCCAATTTATGCCAATTTCCAAGTTTATAACTATGTTTTTAGTAAATTTCATATTTTGCCCAAATCGTATTCCCATCGTTCGTATAATCGTGATTCAATCTAGATTATAGATAAATCTAGATTCGTAGAAAATAGGGAATGAACCAAAGATGCTATGAAAAAGATAGACATAATAACTGGCATAAAATGATAATTTACTAATTACAGACCTAACGATTTTCACTGAAATTGATCTAAAACATCGAAGGCCTATAGGTCTGAAAATCTAATGACATAAAAAGGGTTGAATAACGACATAGGTTCAAGAACATGGATAGACCTAACTTAATAGGTAAATTCCCAAGGTCTAAAACCAAAGAAAACCAAGAATAGACAGAATAGATAATCAGGTTTAGACCCAATTTCATAGTCACAAAACTTAAGCAACACTTTCCTAGTCATGAATCACAGTTGTTCTTGTTATGTCATAGGCAATAGTTTATGTTTCCGAATCAAAGGCATAGGCTGGTGTTCATGGTCAAGGAAATAATCCTCATAGTCACAGTCATAGTCATAGGAAATGTTCATAGTCATAGGCAATGTTCATAGTCATAGGCAATGCCTAATTGGTCATCGAATCATAACAGTTCTTAATTAGGTCCAAAGATATAGGCACAGATTCGAATAGAAAGATTTGGCATATTCTTTTATTCCTTTAATTTCTTGTCACGAATAGAGAAAACGTTCAAATCTAAAAAGTAACCGACTTACAGAGATTAGATTAGAATAGAAAGATGGCGTTGCTATGATTCGTGCGACGTTGCTTGAAACCGTTTGAGCTAGCCTTTGATTTTTATCTTGAAGCTTTAATCTTGATTCGAATCTCTTCTGGACAACTTGAGCAGCATAACCTTGTCTTGGACTTTTGTATTATTTTCTTATTTTTATTTATTTATACATTTTCTCAGAGGCAGCATAAGGATAGAAAAGAATTTGTGAATAGAGAAGGAGTCTAGGGCTGTTTATATAGTGTAGAAGTCAACGAATCTGGTCAGAATGGCGTCCGGATACAGAACAACGAACCAGACTGCAGATCTGGAAAAAGCAGGGGGGGTCGACCCCTAGGTCGACTACCCAGTCAACTTGGGTGCCCCAGGTCGACTACCCAGTCGACCTGGGTCTAGGGCGGGAAAATTCCCGCCCAGCCCAATCTGGGTTCGATTTTTGAATTTTGAACTCGTTTCCTGACCTGTTCGAATTTTAAATCGAATTCTGAAACTTCGGAGGGTCATATCTCCTTCATACAGATTCCGGTTTACGCAAACTCGGACTCGTTTTCATGCAGAATTTCGAGACGAACGCAATGGCGCAGCCCGTTTCCCTTGATTTTGATTTTAAAATTTAATTCTGCCTTGATTTGTGAATCCCAGTGTTACAGAATTACGGGGTATTACATTCTCCCCCACTTAAAAGGATTTCGTCCCCGAAATCTTCAAGTTAGGAAGAATGTGTCCTACCATCCAATCACCCATCTACTCAACCATTCAATCATAGACATTCATTGTCCTTAAAAAGATTTCTAATGCTTTCATGTTCATATGCATAGTGTGTGTATATGTCTTTATCTAATGCAAAATCAGGTGGTCTACTGATTCAGTTGACCTCCTTAATGCGAATCATGTCAGTGCCATGCGTCCAATCATGTATGAAAGCATCCCTGGTTATGTAAATACTACATGCGTGCACAACCATTCATCCATATGCAACATCCATATGATAACATATCAAGTTCAACTTACAAACAAATACATATCTGTAAATGCAATATGAAAGCGTCCGAACCGATCTAGTGCCTAATATGTATGCATATGCATTCACGAGCAACCATTAGCAACCACTTGCAACCATCAACCATAACATGTTTCAAATACATGTTTACATCCATTGGCTTCTACCTAAGGATCGAAGATACGACCTAGAGGATATACTTTGGAAAGAGAGAAACAATTATGCGTAAAGCTCCTACAAAAAGAAATCAAGGATGCACCCTTAAGGAAAAGGGTATGATGCTAGTACCTAGCCTTCTTGAGCTTTACTCCACTGTATCTTAACTAATTTAACCTCACGAATGTGAAGTCTCTGACCTCCATTTCCAAAATAAACAGATGTCAATTACGGTACCAAGTGTATGTACTATGATGATTAGAGGTCTCCCTCTTATCCGCCATGTCATAACTATAAGGGTCGAAAGGTTACTACGTGCTTTTTAGAGTGCCTGCCATAACTATTCATCTCTCACACAAAGCATCCTAGTCGAACTCGACATTCCTCAAGTACAAGCCCCAAAGGCCTAAACCAATATCAGACAAGCACCCAAGGAATATCTCTTCCGAATTTAGACGATCTACGTGAGATGATATAAGCAATCTCGATAGCTATTCTCAAATCCCTACTAACCAAAAATAAACTGGTCGGACCATCAATTGGATTTGAGACTCTAGTGGGATCTTTCTACTATACAAGTACTATGGTGCAGAGACTCAACTATGGAAGTGGATATGAACAAATGCGAAGCGCTAAAACCAAAGGAAAGAGTACGAACAACAAAAACTAGACTCTTCCAACAGAACTTTACTACCCTTCTCCTAGGTACGCTTGGTGGTGAAAGTATGTACTTGCCCTTCTGAAAATCTTGTTCCTCATTCTTGCCCTTGTCCTTAATTATATGCCCTATCATACCCTGGTAAAGATACTTCCTCTTGTCTTAGGTTTTATAATTTCTTCCTCCTTCGTGAACTAAATCTACATCCATGAATTTCTCATCCTAGGGTTGTGCTCCCTAGCCAAACTCCTCATCCCCTTCCGTGTGTAACCATGTCGACAAATATTTCGAAAGCTGCTTCCATCGTACAAAAAACCCTATAAGCTTGAAAGAAAACTAGCCGCAGGTGAAACTACTACGGTTATAGATGGAAGTCGGGCACTACTTCGCCCTTCAATGAGGTTACCTCCCAGAAAGCCAGGAGCCCCAGAGACTCAAGAAAGAAGGAGATAAGAATTCAAACAGAGGAAGAGAAGATAGTGCGTATGGCTTTGGGGAATATACCTTTAAAACAAATCTTTTCTCTTGAAAATGCTTCTTTTAAAACCGTTTTGAAAATAATTTTTCAAATCCTTTATCTGATCTGGTAACCTTCAACTCTGATACCACGTGTAACACCTCACATCCGTTAGTGTCACTCACAAAGGGAATGCACTAAGTTCTGTGGAGCATTTAGGGTAAAAGATGCAGATAAATTACAAGACAGACAAAAATTAAACAGCGGAAAATAAAACTTTGCTTTATTGATAAAATAGTTTGTACAACGATTTCTTTATAATATCAGAGTATCATCTGTCTTACAAAATAAAGAAGCATAAAACAACATTTATATTCCCCAATTGTAGCAAGAACCAGCCATAGCATCTGAAAAGAGAATCCAAGCAAAACTTCGACAAATCTTCAAGCTGGGAAAGGGTGACAGTCCGACTTAATCTGAGCTATACTATTCCCTCCTTTACTACCTGGAGGGGGGAACGGAAGAAAAGAAGACGAAAGAAAAACAGAGTCAGACATAAAGCCTGAGTAAGTTCAGTAACTTCTAGCATGTGAACATGGAAAAACAAAACGACATGAATTAACTGAATACAAGATAACACCATGATGATAGGGTTGGCAAGATTATACAAGATTAACACAAGATATGCTAAGATAAGATAAACTGGATATGCTCTAGTACTTTCGCCGCTTCGCTATTTCCTTGTTATACTGGTTTCTATATCTCTGCACCACCTAACTAGTGTCCCAACTAGTAATGATAACGTGATCCCAATCCCTGTATTTTCCATTACCTTCAGGCATACATTTATTATTTATTACCTAGATCTAATCTAGGGCTTTCTATCAAGTGCTTTCTAGATTCAACTAGAGTTTCCACTATCTGCTGAACACTTCTCGGATTCAGGGTTTATGCCACCTAGTCCAATTAAGGATTATGCTACCTGTCGAACGATGCCCCCAAGTCTAGGACACACTACCTAGAGTGGTATATGTTCCTATACTTCCCCACGCATGTATCGCGAATCGTTATCGCTTATCTAGATGCACATGTCCTGTAATGTGCGGCCCGAGTCCTGTGGCAGGGCAAATCAAGGAATACAGAACTCGGTCAGGAGCTTTCAGATATTTGCCGATGCAGATGCTAAGATCTGTTTTTGTTCCAGTGGCTATGGTCCCACTTGACCCCTCCCTCAACTAATGAAAGGCACACCTTGAAAAATGAGAACAATACGCAGGCCCCCCGGTGCCCCACTATCCTATGGCCATCCTTACCCATAACTAGATAGCAAGTATATGGTCTTTTGGAGTTCTCCGCCTTTCCGCTTCACGTATCTCGACTGACTCAAGATGGATGGTAGATGACGAGTTGCTATCACAGGGCTACCGTTTTCTCGCCGAATCACGTCGGTCCATCCTAGTCTTTAGGTTGCCATATTTTGCAACCAAGGCATACCCCTGGTTCTTATAACGCAGACCTTAACCTCTGTGAGCCCAGGAGGATCATCTGCAGCCTCACAGAGGGATACCAAGAGTACCCTCACGTCCCCTCGAAGCCTCGGGCTTCGTAATCCAATTCGTTGGAGCCTTCTTTTTACTCAAACGGACATTCACTCCTTCCCGTGTTATACTAAGAATTACTACTTAGTTCTACTAACTAAGGTTTACCACTTTGTTTCCAGAATCGTTGTTTTCTTAACTAAGGTTTACTACTTAGCTCTTTTTAACTAAGGTTTACTACTTAGTTCTCTTTCCCGTCAATTTGGATTGGTTAAGTGTCATTAGTCAATTCAAGCTAACTTAACCCTCTTCATTTATCCTGTTAAACTGGTTAAGTGTCATCAGTTGACTTAACCCTACCACAAACCAAGTTATATTGGTTAAGTATTTCTTATTAATTAACCCTACCCATTCATCTTGTATTGGTTAAGTGTTCCTTTTTAACTTAACCTTGCCCGTCTGTTTTCACTAACATGTTATTATTAATGGTTAAGTATTATCCATTCATGTTTTAGACTTAACCCTATTCCTTTATCACAATCTAATGGTTAAGTGTTCAAGTTTACTTAACTCTACAGTCTAGCCCAGCTATCATATCAAATTGGCTAAGTGTATTAAATCTTACTTAACCCCAACCTCTAGTCTAGTTAACATGTTAATTTGGCTAAGTGTATTAACTTTACTTAACCCCACCTTCTAGACTAGTTAACATGTTAATTTGGCTAAGTGTTTTCTTAGTTACTTAACCGCTACAAATCTTATCTTGTTACCATGTTAAGTTGGTTAAGTGTCCCTATGGACTTAGCCCTCCCATTCTAGCTTAACTGTGTTAAGTTGGTTAAGTGTTCCTATGGACTTAACCCTCCCATTCTAGCTTAACTGTGTTAAGTGTCTGTATGAACCTAACCCCACCCACCGGTCTGGTTATCATGTTGAATTGGTTAAGTGTCTTAGTTAACTTAACCCTACCATTCTTGTTCTAGCTTTAACTAAATAAATTAAAGCCGCTACCACTCACATTAGACAGATATTGTTGCGATTACTGGATGTGCCGGTTGGTTCCGGGTAGGTTTACATCGCAACTCAGTCTAACCTCGGGTTAGGCATATTCGTGTTTTCTAAGTTCAAAGGGTTTTGATTAATTTTCAAATCAGGTTTTGAAAGTAACCATTCCGTCCGTCGGATCAGTTAGGGATAGCCAGGGAGAGCAGGAAACTTGTATTTTCCAAACTCAAGCCTAGACACTATCCTCTCTGTCACCCTAGAACTTTCTGGTGTGTTATTAAAAGAGATGTCATTAATAAACCTTTAATTTGTCTAAATTTACATTTTCCCCTTTAGGACAAATTCTATAAGTAAATCATTCCTAATTTACTTATTTCCTAATTTCTCTTTTAATGTAAATTGTCAACATTTATTCTTACGGCCCATTTTTTCCTCTATATCATGTTTATGCTTTTTGGTATATAAACTATACCAAATTAAGTGTCACTAACCATGATTTTTGTCAAACATGACAATTACTCACAATTATGGCCAATTTCAAATTTATGCCAATATGCTAAATTAGCTAATCCAATTCTGATTTAACATTCTAATTACAGTTCAAACTAGACTTATTATTCTAGTTCACAGTTCATGCAAATGCTAGATTTAAATTACACATCCTATAATTCGTGTCAAATTTATCCCATTTGCATTTCTATGAACATGCCATAATACATGTTCCCAATTTATGCCAATTTCCAAGTTTATAACTATGTTTTTAGTAAATTTCATATTTTGCCCAAATCGTATTCCCATCGTTCGTATATTCATGATTCAATCTAGATTATAGATAAATCTAGATTCGTAGAAAATAGGGAATGAACCAAAGATGCTATGAAAAAGATAGACATAATAACTGGCATAAAATGATAATTTACTAATTACAGACCTAACGATTTTCACTGAAATTGATCTAAAACATCGAAGGCCTATAGGTCTGAAAATCTTATGACATAAAAAGGGTTGAATAACGACGTAGGTTCAAGAACATGGGTAGACCTAACTTAATAGGTAAATTCCCAAGGTCTAAAACCAAAGAAAACCAAGAATAGATAGAATAGATAATCAGGTTTAGACCCAATTTCATAGTCACAAAACTTAAGCAACACTTTCCTAGTCATGAATCACAGTTGTTCTTGTTATGTCATAGGCAATAGTTTATGTTTCCTAATAAAAGGCATAGGCTAGTGTTCATGGTCAAGGAAATAATCCTCGTAGTCACAGTCACAGTCATAGGCAATGTTCATAGTCATAGGCAAGTTCATAGTCATAGGCAATGTTCATAGTCATAGGCAATGTTCATAGTCATAGGCAATGCCTAATTGGTCATCGAATCATAACAGTTCTTAATTAGGTCCAAAGATATAGGCACAGATTCGAATAGAAAGATTTGGCATATTCTTTTATTCCTTTAATTTCATGTCACGAATAGAGAAAACATTCAAATCTAAAAAGTAACCGACTTACAGAGATTAGATTAGAATAGAAAGATGGCGTTGCTATGATTCGTGCGACGTTGCTTGAAACCGTTTGAGCTAGCCTTTGATTTTTATCTTGAAGCTTTAATCTTGATTCGAATCTCTTCTGGACAACTTGAGCAGCATAACCTTGTCTTGTACTTTTGTATTATTTTCTTATTTTTATTTATTTATACATTTTCTCAGAGGCAGCATAAGGATAGAAAAGAATTTGTGAATAGAGAAGGAGTCTAGGGCTGTTTATATAGTGTAGAAGTCAACGAATCTGGTCAGAATGGCGTCCGGATACAGAACAACGAACCAGACTGCAGATCTGGAAAAAGCAGGGGGGTCGACCCCTAGGTTGACTACCCAGTCGACCTGGGTGCCCCAGGTCGACTACCTAGTCGACCTGGGTCTTGGGAAGGAAAATTCCCGCCCAGTGCAATCTGGGTTCGATTTTTGAATTTTGAACTCGTTTCCTGACCTGTTCGAATTTTAAATCGAATTCTGAAACTTCGGAGGGTCATATCTCCTTCATACGGACTCCGATTTACGCAAACACGGACACGTTTTCATGCAGAATTTCGAGACGAATGCAATAGCGCAGCCCATTTCCCTTGATTTTAATTTTAAAATTTAATTCTGCCTTGGTTTGTGAATCCCAGTGTTACAGAATTACGGGGTGTTACATTAACCCTACCATACTTAGCATGTGTCATTAGCATTAACTAATTATTAATGCACCAACCTCTCACATTAGACCTATTGTTGCGGTTGCTGGAAGTGCCGGTCGGTTCCGGGCAGGCTCACACCAAATCTTAGTATAACCTCGGGTTCAAGCACGTTATGACTAACATCTCACATTAGACCCTATTGCTTGCGGTCGCTGGATGTGCTGGGCGGTTCCGGGCAGTTTTACACCAAAAACTCAGTCTAACCTCGAGTTAGCCATGTTTCATCTTTAGCTAATTAACAGTTCATGTCAATTCTAGGTGTCATATGCCAATTACAAAATTAACAAATATGTTCGTGTTCAAGTTATGCCAATAGTGTCATTTTCATGTTTATACCCCAAATTACCCAAATTTTAAGTAGTATATTCCAAATCCACTTATAATCATATTTATGCCTATTCCATGTTATAATTAATTGTCCGAACCGCATATTTATTCATACCAAATTTGCATATTACCCAGTTCCACGTTCTTACATATAATTTAATTCATCTTTTATACTTATCTTCCAAATTACAGATAAATTTCACATCACACGTTATCCAATTCATGCCAATCGTACTAAATTATACAAATTCTATATCCAATTTAATTATGCAAATCTACACAAATTCAACGTTTCAGTATAGTCATACCCATAATTCAATTTCAAATTATACATCAATACTTCCAATCCATATTATGCCCAAACAACCCATTTCCCTTCTTAATTTCTCATTCACTTTTAAAACACATATATCCATGATAGGCGTAGGCTCGAGATAGCCTAGCTATAAAAATAAAAAGGGGAAAGAATAAAAAGGAGAGAATTCAACGTAAGCATAAATAAAATAACTTATCTTTATTGAATTAACATCATATTGATTGTATGTATACATGGGGAATGGCGAACGATATTCATAACATTATACAACAAATATAATTTAAAGTCCACTCACCATGCTTTGCATTCCAAATTCTAGATCTGATTTATCTTTGATTTGTTTGCGCTGCGTAGATTGTAGATCTGGATCTCTTCTCTTTTCTTGCACAATATTTTAGATCTTGAATTTCTCCTTTGTTTTATTCGCGGTTGTGTTAATTCTAGATCTGATTCTCTTTAATTTAAGAATAGCTTTTTAAGAGAAAGGGGATTAGAATAGATCTAGTTTTAGTGGAGAAGAAGAATTGTTTAGATCCATTGAGGAAGAAGGAGGAGAGAATTCTGCAGCATAGAGTTACAATGACTTAGTGTGGGGAGAAAGCAAGGTCTATGGGTCATTTTATAGCTATTTGATCAACGTATGGGGCTAAAAACTCGTCCAGATGCAAAATTGTGAATTCTGCCCAAAACTGGGGGGGGGGGGGGTAGGTCGACCTCCCTAAGGGTAGGTCGACCCCCAGGTCGACCTCCCTTAAGGGAAGTTGATCCCCAGGTCGGCCTGCCTGGGCGGGAATTTTCCCGCTCAGCCCAGTTTTCGTGATTTTGGACTGTTGAATTTTCTGAAGGCCATAGCTCCTTCATATGGAGTCCGATTTTTGCTAACTTGGACTCTATTCCAAGAAGAATTCCGAGACGAACGCAATGGTGATGCCCGTTTTACTTAATTCCTGATATTTGAATTAATTATCCATACTTTATTATTTTCTCTGTTACATACACTGTTATTTAATTAATCTTTCCTTTTCTTTCATGTATTGATTAATTTTCATTGTACATCACCATTATTAACCTATTTATGCATATATCTCATTTTTAATTATACTAAAAATGCGGGGTATTACATAATTAAAATAGCCCAACTTGAACGGTGTCACTATTATCAAAAGATATAGCAGTTTGTAATGGTAGAGGATGATGGAAATAATCTATTAAGGAAAAATATTGGAATATTAATTTGTAAGGATTTAGAACATAATAAAACTATTGGGTTTTAAAATAAGCAGAGTATTATTTGACATTCTTTGGGCCAGATGTGAAGTATGATTATACTCATATAATTTGATTAAATATATAATACTATTTCCGAAGTAATGAAACAGTACATTTTGGTAAGTGTACTTACTCGAAGAAATAAGCCGTTAAATTTTATTTTCATGGAAGATAAGAAATAAAGAGTGATAAGGGTTTGAAATGAATTTTATATTAGAAATATAATTAAAATTTCCACAAGCGCGAGTGTGTTAAAGTTAATAAAAACATTTAAGATTATATTAGAAGAAGTACGTCAATTGACGTTTTTTTTAACCATATAAAATTGGTAATTCAACTCACATCAATTAGTTAAGTAAATATAACCATATACCCAGTGGTAAAGTATATGGAAAAGGGGGTTTATGAAACTAAGGTGATATTTTCAAGGATAAGGAAATATGAAAAAGGGCTTGGGAATATAAAAGATAAAGGGAAAGATGTTTTATGAAATATGGTAATATTTCCAGACAAAGGAAATAAAAAGGGAAATTTGGTAAATACGTGACTCCAAAGAGAGTATTGGTTAAAGTTTCAAAATAAATAAATAAAACCCAGAAGAGTTTTATGTAGATGAAATTTACTAAATCGATTATAAGAGTCGATGAAATGATTTAATGAAGTATTTAAAAATAAATGACCTGAGCTGCCAAGGTACTTAACAATATTTTTATGATTTGATAGTTAAACAACCGACTATCAAATAAATTATTCTATTAGACCTTTTGACGTGTTGTTTCGAAGAGACCGGGATGGGAACTGGACCCAAACCCACTTCGAATCAACCGTGCGGACGTGACTAACTTGCTGGCTATGAAAATGGAGCATCGAAGACTGTAGGTCTTTATAAATGGAAGAACTGCTTAAAATCTCTTAGTCGACGCAGAGACATACTGGGGTTCTGTTATGGTTGAAATCTACGGATTGCAAGAACTTCTCGCTACTGATCCTTGGGGTGATTCCAGTATAGGTTGCGGTTGGAGGGTGCCTTCGATTCATCCTGTTCCTGGATGATTTGTATAGACGAATGTCTAACAGAGTATTTCCTTAGAGTCACGTACGTTTATTTTTACAAATATATCGAGTTTGGTGGCAGATAAGTTCTCTTGCTTAACACCCAGAGTTTGTTTACGGATGTCAATTATTGATTTGATGGACCTGACAATGTAGCATTCAAAGTGAATGGAGATGTGTTGTTCTAAAAGATAAACGTGACCTCAAGCCTCGTCAACCGGGAAATGGCACAAAATCGGGTAGGCAGCATGGCTATATGGGTCACACCCATTAAAAGGGTATATCATTATCTGATCTGGAGAAAACAAATGCCTTCGATTGTCCCTTTTATTTTTATATATGCTATCGGGTCGGTTGGCTGGCCCCCAACTATGGTAATGATATATTCGGTATTCTCAAGAGAAATGAGGGGCCGGTCATGTGTAGCCGGGTTGCAAGACATTGTTGATGAACCCCAATGTATTCATCTCCGGAGGTACATTGTCAGAAAGGTGGTCCCATACCTTGCCAGGAAATCCATTCTCCAATAAGCGCCCATGGTTTTGATTGTATACTATATATGTAGAGCGTGAGATGCAAGCATTCCGCTAGATTATTATTTATTTGTGGTTTGATAGACGCTATTATAATATCAGAAAAGATGTTGTTTTCAAAAATATTTTGGGTTATAGTAAGGTAAAAAACCGTCCATGTTTATGTGCGGACTGGTCTTACTATTATCCTTTTCTTTTAAAATGGATTTCTCAAAGTTAAACAAGTTGTTTGTGCTGTGAATTTATCACTGAAAGTATTCCAGACTGATCTGGGTGAATTTTGCTTTGCTTCAAATGTGCTCGGATCAGATCGAGTATATTTCCAGGTTAGGTTCTGCTTGGAGTCCAGGAGCTGAAAGCAGGAGGCTTCACCGTTAGTTCTATAAGTTAAATTCCGCTGTGACTAATATATGTTGTACTCTGATGATTGGTATGTATCTGTATACGCAGTTTTTTATATAAATAGATTTGAGATATTATATTTATTCTTTCCGCTATGAGATTCTGATGTGTTGTTCTTCTATTATATCATTTCTTTCTTTCTTCTCTCACCCTCTAACTTCTTTCTAGTAACAGTCTGGGATTTTGATATTTGGATTTTTGGCAAGTGATACGAGATTATGTGTTATTGTTGAAAATTTGAGCGTCGAAATTTTTCGGGCTGTTACAGTTGAGTTGGTTAGTTAAACAAATTTCAGCTCGTTCCTTTTCGAGGACAAAAAGATTTTAAGTGGTTGAGATTGTAACAACCCGGAAATTCAGAACCAATTTAAAAATTTTATATTAGCTATTTTAGTAGATTTTGAATATTTAAAATGACTTATTTTAAATAATAACAACTAAAAATCGAAGTTAAAATGTAATAATTTAATTTAATTGTAAAAGGAGATTGAAATGGCGCGGTAGTTTGAAAATTCGATTTTAAATTTCAAATGAATGTACAGAATTAAAAATAAATCGAATTTCAGTAAAACTAAAAATATTTGAATCTGTTTAATTATATTTTTCTAACGAATGTGAAAAATTCAGATTTCATAAAATAAATTGAAAGTTATGTCCAGTTTAAAATTTAAAATAAACGCTATGGAATTTATACATGTTTTAAATTATATATAGCCCTTAAAAATAGCCATTTTGCAAGAAACCTCCGTTTTCGATGAAACCACTTTTGTTGGATCTGGAATGTCAAATTATTCTTAGGTTTAAAATTCCATAATTTATAGAATTAATATGTGAGCGTGGTAAGTTAAAACGCATTTGGTAATTTCTGTTAAATTGGATCGACCATTAAAAAGACCATTCTTCAAACGGTCTCCAAATTCAACGAAGTTAATTTTGTTAGGACCGTATCGTCGAAACATAGCTAGATTTATTTTTCGGGAATTTTTGGAATTAGTTTGTGGCCCTAGTAAATTAAAATGTACGTTCAAATTCAATATTGAGCGTTATATATATATTAGTTTGGAGAAAAACAGACTGAAATAGTCGAATGGGGTTACAAAACATAGTCCATTGTGTCCGGAATGGGGGTATTTAGCTAGGGGTGACAGTCGTTGGGTTTGATTAGGAGTTCATAGGGATTAACGGGCCTTTTTGAAATTAAAGAATTAAATAATTCAATTATATATATTATGGCCAATAGGAATTTTCTCTTCATTGTTCTCGCTTAGTAAAAAACCCGTAACCCTATATCACAAATGGCGGCTACCAGTTTGATCCTTCTCTCCTCATTAACTTTCAATCTACACTACAAAATCGAACGATCCTTTAGAGGATTTTGTAGATCTCATCCTCCTCTCTAAATCCATATAAACTTCGCGCTCTATCGTGTTGTATTTCTTGAGATCCGACCCCTCGAAGTTCACCCGCGTCGCCTCCCTTTTCTCCTCCAATCCGCCACCAAGTTGGGCCCCACCACCATCGTCAGGCGAGCATCTCCAAGCCCTACGACATGGTATCATCTGATCTTCGTCTAGTGCAACGGTTTGGAAGTAAAATCAAAACCTAGATTTGAACGAAACTGAAAGGTAACGGCCTGTAATATATTTAAAAGGTTATAACAATTTAAAGCATTGCGAATTGTGATTTAAGAATAAAAATCATATCCTTTTCATATGTTGTCGAAATCCAGTGAAACAAGAGACATCAGACTCGTTGCAATGTCTTCTACATTCTAGAAGAGACTAGATTGCATTTGGAGCTTTCTACAATTCTAAAAGGAGTGGAACCCAATGTGAGCAATCTAAATTCAAAATAAATGATGAAAAATATATTAGGTTGTAGACGGAGGCTAGTAGCTCCCAACACCATTTTCTGTAAAACCATGGACGATTGTGTGATAGTTGTATTGTGGAAACTGATTGTGATTGGAATGATTGATTATGGTTGCAACTAAAATTGTTTGTGTTTGAAATAAAATGTTTTAACAATAAAAATCACATTTTTATTGTATGTATGAATAACTAAAAATATTCATGTTTGAAATAAAACGTTTTAACAATAAAAATCACATTTTTATTGTATGTACGAATCACTAAAAATATTCAAGTTTGAAATAAAATGTTTTAACAATAAAAATCACATTTTTATTGTATATATGAATCACTAACAATATTCATGTTTGAAATAAAATGTTTTAACAATAAAAATCACATTTTTATTGTATGTATGAATCACTTAAAAATTTCATGTTTGAAATAAAATGTTTTAACAATAAAAATCACATTTTTATTGTATGTATGAATCACTAAAAAATTTCATGTTTGAAATAAAATGTTTTAACAATAAAAATCACAATTTTATTATATGTATAAACCAAAAAAAGAATCATATGTTAATTTACATTTTTGTTAGATAAAAATGTCATCTTTAACATGTTAGCGAAGTAATAAAAGAATCATATGTTAATTTGAATTTTTGTTAGATAAAATTGCCATCTTTAGCATGTTAGTGAAGTACTAAAATAGTCATAATGCTAGTTTACATTTTTGTTAGATAAAAATGTCATCTTTAACATGTTAGTGAAGTAATAAAAGAATCATATGTTAATTTAAATTTTTGTTTGATGAAAATGCCATCTTTAACATGTTAATGAAAATAAAATATTCATTTGTTGAATTATGTTTTTGTTTGATAAAAATGTCATCTTTAACATGTTAATGAAAATAAAATAATCATTTTTTGGATTATGTTTTTGTTTGATAAAAATGTCATTTTAACATGTTAATGAAAATAAAATAATCATTTGTTGAATTATGTTTTTGTTTGATAAAAATGTCATCTTTAACATGTTAATGAAAATAAAATAATCATTTGTTGAATTATGTTTTTGTTAGATAAAAATGTCATCTTTAACATGTTAATGAGAATAAAATAATCATTTGTTGAATTATGTTTTTGTTTGATAAAAATGTCATCTTTAACATGTTAATGAGAATAAAATAATCATTTGTTGAACTATGTTTTTGTTTGATAAAAATGTCATCTTTAACATGTTAACGAAGAATAAAAAACCATGTATTGAAATATGTTTTTGTTCGATAAACACCATCGTCTTTAACATGTTAGTGAAGCAATAAAAAATAATCATATGTTAAAATATTTTTGTTAGATAAATATATTATTTTTAACATGTTAATGATGTGAATTAAATAGTCATGTGTTGAAATGAATGGTTGTGTGTGTTAAAAATATCATCTTTAACATGTGAAGGAAGTGCATAAAAGAATCATATGAATAATATTTTTTCATTAAAAATATTATTTTTAACATGTTAATGAAGTGAATTAAATAGTGATGTGTTGAAATAAATGGTTGTGTGTGTTAAAAATATAAATTTTAACATGTATGGGAAGTGCATAAAATTTACATGTCTTGAAATATATTTTGTTCATTAAAAATATAATCTTTAACATGTATAGGAGGTATATTTTTGTTCATTAAAAATATCATCTTTAACATGTATAGGAAGTGTATTGTTCAAGAATAATTAATCCACTAAAGTATGTGTGGACCGACCCTACCGTTCACAGGGTTCACTACGGTGGATCCTGAGACATTTGCTAGAGTGTCTCGAATCGGAAAGAGCCATCCCTAGCCTTCACTCATGATGGAATCCCAATTTCCAATACGACATTACGAATTTGATTGTAAACCTATATATGATGACATAGTATATGGTAGCTATGCCATCTAGGATTGATACATTTATATTGAAAAGTGTTTTAAACTGACTAGACACTAGTAATAATATCAAATGAATTTGTCTATGTGTACCAAGCATTTTTAGCCATTATAAGGTAAAACTCTATCCTCTGGTTTGCGTTGCATTGTGTGATGGGACTGGAGTCTTATAATGGCTTCAAGCATTGCGTCATTTAAAAGATTTACTTATTTTATGCACTGGCAATCCAATGGAGTAAACCTGCTACACGTTAGCGGCGTGGTCCTGTGATTAGCCTTATTATTAAATAAGTTAGATAAGGTTTCTTATACCAGTCCCATGATTGACCCGTAGTTTGTTTCACTTGCAAACTTGGGTGACTATATTTCCACACAGGCAGTCGAGTGGTTTGTTTTGTAGATATTTATTTATTGAGCAGGATTCTAGATTGAAGCTTAAAGCTGCGTCCGGAGCATTGATAGGGTTCCGCTGTGTTAGTTTATTGGTTCCGCTGCATTGTATTAAATTTATTGTAAATTAACCTTCCGCTGTAGTATTATTTTTTGATGTACTTTGATATATTATATACTCTGATGTAACATTATTATGATGTTTATAAAATTCTTATGTTATTTGTTCTGATGTGTTATATCCCCAGAGTTAGCGCACCTGAGCTTCGAATGGTCTTGGTCGATTCAGCAATCGATTAGGTCCGAGCGAAATCTGTATCGTTACAGTTACACTCTCACCCACTCAAAACTTTTTGTCCCCGAAAAGGAATGCGGTAATGATGTGGAAAAATAAAATTAAAATAATATAAAATTTCTACTAAACTTAGAAAGCATTTACTTAAATATATAGGAAACACGAGTTTGAAAACAAATTCCACAAAATTTTCTAAGTCTAGATTTCACGAAAAATTTCAGTAGAGACTCCTTTGTACGATTAGTTCCCAAAAAACAATAATATATATAATCAAAAATATACATCTCATCTTAGTGATGAGGCATCCCATAAGTGGGGAAACAATATATAATGCCAAAATACAATATATAATTCGATATAAGTACCTTTCATTTGTGTTATCAGCGATTTAACTTATTTTAAGCAAGCAAAAGCAATTTTTATGCGCATGTAGCTCCAAAGAAAGCAAATTGCATTTAGTGCCTACTATAACTCAACAACCAAATAAAACACACATATATAAGAAATAAATCTATATATCTACAGTAACAGTAAGAGCGACAAATAAAACACCCAGCAACCAAATTCATCCAACAAGCTAAGTAACAAACTTCCAATGGCAATATATTATTTGTATGATTCATTAGGTCCATTTCATTTGTATAAATAACCATTTTGAAATCTCAATATTACCGTTTAACATTCCTTATTATAGGTATAATCTATGCACATATGTTTATAATTCGTTGAATAGTTATTCCAAATTTCAACATACTATAATATTAACTAAGTGTATAAAAACTAATATTTTTATTTTATTCAACTTAATTGGTTCAAAAATTTCAAAATCGAGTTTAACTTATTATATCTCAAATTCCATATTTCAAAACATTTATTTTATTAATATTTTAGTTTTAAATCACGAATTACCCTACCACGATTTTTTCGATAATTTGATTTACACATATCTTAAAATTTACAAGTTGAAATTAAAAATTTTCTCTTTCATTAGAAAACTATATTCCAATAGATCCAAAAGGTTCTTATTTCAAAGAATTTCGACTTATTTTGGATCCTATACATTCATTTAAACTTTAATTCGGAAAATTACAAACTGCCGCTATGCGACGAGCTCGTTTTAATTAAATTTAATTAATTCATTTAACCTTCGTTAAATTTAAAAATTATAAATTACAAACCTATTCATTTATATTTTCACAAAATTGGTTAAACATTCAATTTCAACTAGGAAAACTATCGACTATCCTAAATAGTCTAACATCCAACCATCAATATTAGTACATTTAATTTATACCCAAAAAAAATTATTTTACTAACTTATTTCAATGATTTGGTTTATTTTCATTACCTAGTTTGATTCAATTTCAGACATAACTAAGTATAGATCGTTTATTTCATAACTTAAGTTTCATTCGTATATCTAAACCATCAAAATTTTTCACCTTCATTATCCATGCCAATACTTGTATATTTTAAATTGCTTATTCTTATAACATTTTAACTTCTTATATAATTGGTAAGTTATGTATATGCCAAAGAAAAGGATTGAATATTATACAAGTACAACAGTTTCAATTTATCTTAGAATTCATTATTTCAAATCCTTAAGAGTTTCCATTTTAAATTTTTATAACTCTCTTAGATTAATTTTCCTATTATACAATTCATAAATTTATATAATTTCAATTTTTAGTTTATTTCAACAATTTGAAAATCATTAACTATTCAAGAACTTAAGAATTCAACTTCGGGTTCATTTTAAAATCAACTTTAAAATAATATATATATTTTATCTTTTATATCAAACCATAATTTAGAAGATTTAAATGAAACCCAAATTTTCAAAACAAGATATATAAGTTTCTTAGTGGTCTCCCCCACTCAGACTCTCGTAAATAAACGTCGATGATGCGTGCACTCATCACCGAAGTCATTTCCATAGCCAAGAGGGGAGTATACACTCAGTTTTGAAATTCATTTGAAAACAATTTCTATATGAAACAATATTTAAAATATAATGTCATTATTTCAATTATTTTTTTCTGAATCAATATTGCAAAACCACCCAAAATTAAATTCTCAAATTCATATTTTACTTCTTATTTCATTATCAATAAATTTTCAATATTTCATTTCTCCTTAAACCATTCAATAACTGGTAGTTCTAATTATTGATTAATCGAATAACAAATGATGATAATCAACAAAAATCAAAATTTATATATATTTTCAATTAATTCTTTATACATATAAAATATAATTCAAAACAATATTATGTCAATGAGCCCTATTCGAGTGTTTAGAAATCCCTTTCGATGCCTTGGCATCTCAAGTACCGACCATAATTCATAAATACTCAACAGAACAAACCAACATAATCCAAAGTCATTTTATATTGAAATTACAAGTACGATCTCTCATATATACTCAAACTCATTCTAGGGTATTACTATCCTATATCTAATGAGTTAATCCCAAACAGAGCCAAGGTTTTCGCTAAACAAAAGCTCTGATACCAAATGTAACCACCTAAGTTTTTAACCGTTCAAATCGACAGTGATCCTCAAATGTCAATTTAACAAATCAAAAATACAGATAGTTATTGGGATTAAAATAAGAAAGAAGAAAAATAATCACAGAATTTTCCTTACCCAGTAGAATGCCGACACGTCATCATCCGGATTTCTTCTTCCTTGCACGTTCGTTATGTATCAGGTGGAAATCGTGAACCCAAAACTGTCACCTATTTGAACACACGCGCCGCTGCCACATGCACCTGGACCTCTATCAGAAGATGCCATCTTGTGCGCCTTGCCTCGCCACTGCCCCGAGTATGAGCCTACTTGGTGGTCTCCACCGTCTGTATGACTTGAGGAAACGAAGCCCATTTGTGGCTAAATCCGACGATTTTGATCACTATGACTTAAGTCAACCGTATGGATTAGTAGAGCTCGCCTTTCTCTATAATTTTGCTTCAGAAATCATTGAATTTCATTGAGAATCGAAGGAGAAATTAGGTGAGGAAAAATCGAGCGATTGCGGCCATTTGAAATGAACATGGCGGCTGAAGAAAACTAGGGTTTCGATATAATAAAATAATATTAGTTTTCTCATTTTGTGTGTATTTAAGCCAAAATGGGACTGTGTCCAAATCAGGCCCGCTTACATCCTGACAATAGGTTTTGACGCCTTCTGAATGCAATGGAATAGGTTTCAAAGCCCAATTCCAAAGTATCTAATAGTTTCTTTTAAACTCGATTATTTAATTAAATTATACACACAATCTTCTACACATTTAAATTTATTACGATTGAACAATAACTTTTTTGGCTATGAAATTTTATATCTTACAATAATTTACAATTTTGGATCAAATAAAATTAATTTCATCGAATTCTGAGATTGCAATAATGTCAAATTTTACATATTTATAATAAAATATTCTGTTTCAACTTATTTTCTTTAAATTTGAATTCAATAGTTTTAAAATCTCTAATCAAAAAATAAAAATAGGACTCAAATAATTTTCATAATACAAATTTCTTTTTATGTGAATTTCAGTATAGATTATCAAAATACTTCAATCTTTGTCTTTCAATTATAATTTACACGAATCAAAATATTTTCAATATTAAGTTTCAACTCTCATTATAAAAATCAATACAACGAATCACAAATTTATTTAAAATCCATACAAGTAACAATTATCATAATTGACTGAATTTCAATACTTAAACCATTTAATTGAGTTTACATCATAAATCTTCACAATTAATTTTTTTTCTCATAAATATCCAAAAATCATATCAAATTTAAAATTTAATATAGTCGAAAAATATGGGTTGTTATAGTCACTGCTGGAATCCTCCGCCTGGAGAACCTAGGAGGAAAAGAAAGAGAAAAGGAGAAAACAAACTAGGTCAGACATAAGTCTGGTGAGTTCTAGTAATTTCTAGCATGAGCATAAGATAAGGAAATATTATAAAGATGAATAGTTCTAAAATAAATGGACATAAAAGCATAAGTACAATTGTTGGAAAAAAAAGATAAGCTTCTCATTCATTTTCGAAATTTGCAGCACCAATTACCAATATATCATAATTAGGCTTTACCTAATTTCTACCGTTGATCGACTACTACCCAAATGTGAATGACCTGTGCCAGCTATGGAATTCAGGGTTATCAATCCCGAACCCATCAACTAAAAAGACACAACATTAATCATAGGCATTACAATGTCTTATCTTCCCCAATCGGAACAATGCATGCTTATGGTTCCACCGGAGCGCACTTGTACCCATCTCGTTTGAACCACTTACTATCTAGTTCAGTAAAGCATGCCCTAGCCTCTACCTACTGTGATACTCCGCAATAACAAAGAGATACTGACTAATACGGGTTCCCAAACAAAAATGCACTTGACACAAGTTGTTCCTAAACTTGGTCCCTAATTTATAACTAGGACTTATGCGAGCCCCTTATATCCCCACTTGGAACAAACTCCTTCTTAGCTTGTTAATCTCATAATTTTAACTTAACACATTTAAGTTCAGTAATAAGACCAATATAACTATGTGTTATATTCCTAGGTTATAATTAACATTTTCGTTAGTGCAATGTTTTTATACAACCCTCTCCTATGTCACTTATGTACAGTCTATTCCGACAGTTATATGCTTGTCGCTAATGTGTTACCTAATGTTCAACTAAGTGCAATTAATTCCAATTCATTAATTTGAACATTCTTCAATTAAGATTTATCCCAATTACAGTCCATTATTTGAATATAATATTCACGAATTCCCAACGTGCCTAAAATCCTCTTTTCGACATACTTTTTGTTGTCGTCAAAAGTTGGTCTAGTGATGATCAACCCCCAATCGTGCGCTGAGCACACACGATTAATAATCACAGAGATGCGAGAAAAAGTAAATGAACAAGGGAGACACAATATTTTACAGTGGTTCGGCTTATATCGATGCCTACGTCCACTTATAATCTTTGTGTATATTATAGATTACAGAATACAGCAGTTTTTCGGTGGAGAAAAATAGAGATTACAAGATTCTTTTATTGTTTAAAGGGCATGGTTGGATGTTTCCAGTATACCGAACGTAAGTTGGAAGTGGAGAATTCAACATGCCTTTCCATTTTCAGAAATGGTTTATTTATAGATGAAGAAGATGGGCTAAGCTATGTGCCATGTGGCTTGCCTCATTTTCAGAGCTTGGAAATGTGGAGCTCGACCCATTAAAGTAGTTGCGGCGGGGGGACCCGGTCTACTTTTGGTGAATAGTTCTCCTCGCAAATCGTTGTCAACGTGGAGCTTGATATTTGGAGTATAAAATGGAGAGCTAGTCAAAAGCTTAATTGAATCAGCAACCTTGGGAGTAGGTCTTCATCTGGTAGCACATAACCTTTAAGATGCATCTGGTGAGATCCGAGTCTTTAGGCGTGACCTGGTATTATGGTATCGACTCGATCTACTGGTAGATGGCTCGGTCGGTTGATTTGACGATGGCTCGGCCAACTAGTTTAATGTTGTTATGGCTTGGGGTCGGCTTATGATTGGTCAACCTATGATAACAAACATCCCATAAAGCCTGGTGTGGGCCGATATCTGGCTATGGCTCCTTCTACTGGTTGGAACGACTTTTGCCTAAAACTTGGTCAACAATATCAATGTTATTCCAATTTTTACGCAAATTAAATGATAAATGCCTAGGATCTCCTTAGCCTAGGCTCAGCGCCAATATACATAAAAAGGAGAAATTGGTCTAGGCTACTCATAAGGCCTAGACTCTAAATGAAAAAATAAATAAAATAGGGCATTGCAAGATTGTAATGAGAACATTGTAGAGAAGGCAATAAAGAAGAAGAATTGCTTACAAAAAAATTGAAAAGGAATAAAAATAGAAAACAAATAGATTGAATAATAACTTGTAGAAGACTAATTTATAAACACTGTAAATGTAAAAATTTTAGATCCAAACGATTTTACTGTCTCAATCCTTCTTATGTAATTACTGATCTAAAACTCACATAAAACTCACAGAGAAAAGGTTGCTAATCCAGAAAAGGCCTTGAAAAATAATAAGAAAAATATGAATCCTTCAGATCTACAATTAGATAGTATTCCGAATTATTCCCAAATTTTATTTCATTTTAGAACATATTGGAGTGGAGGCTGAGAAAATAAAGAAGAAGAGGTATGGGAGGGAAGTGAGGAGTACATGTCTATTTATAGGTGTAGAAGGACAATACTAGCCTTAGAATTTTAAGTTTTCAATCTCAGCCCTTAAAAACACATCATCAAGAAGACTCCAAAAGCACACACAGCATGTTCGGTGTCATGTTAGGCACAAAATCGTGTCTAGCTCAATATGGGTCGACCCATCTCCTATGTGGGTCGACCCAGTTATGGGCTAGGTCGCCCAATTACACACTTGATTAAGTTCGTTTATTTATTAAAATGTTTTAAATTTCAAACTTTAACTGATTATAACTTATTTATTTTTCATTCGATTAACACAAACTAAATGCCTATCCTAACCAGAATTTCGTAACGGACGCAACAGTGAAATCCTATTTGCCAATTTTGAATACTAATTTAATTAATATATGTTTTACTAATCTTCTTTATTTAATTATTATTTATAAAAATTCAGGGTGTTACATTTTCGATCGTCGGGAACATATTCGAGGTTGGAAACCACGAGCATAAGGCTGCAGTCATTAATGATTCCTCCTTATGTTCCGCCTTTGGCGCCCATGAACATGTCTATAAGTAAGGAGTCGATGCCTTGGGATTTCGAGACACTGGAAGAAAGGAGCGTCAAAGAAGGGCCCATAGTTGCCGGATATGTCGAGGATCACACAGCTCAGTCCCGAACAGAAGAAAGAAGATGCTTAAGCATCATTCCCCGGCTTCTATTTTGATGAGATGTGGTTTCCAAACATTCACAGATCCGGATGGACATAGGAAAATATGTGTATGAAAAAGTGTACGGCATCTACTTCTAGTACCGGAAAATGCATAGGTACATGAGGCATCTCTCGAAGTTGATCTTTTAGAAGAATGTTAAAATACAGAATCTAGAACTAGATGTTAAAGCTGAAAGAGAGAGACACAAGAATAGGGAGAATGAATTGAGTAATACAACTCTCTAAATTGCACCTATTTCTACATATATAGTAACATGTTTATATGCTAACTCTTTGTTGCCAAAGCAGAACAACTGGAGTGGGTGCACAAGAGGGTCGAGGTCGAGGCGAAGCATACCGAGAGTCGTCCAAAGATACAATAGCCTTGGTCTCATCCGAGAATTTGTCTCTCAAGCAAGATAATAAATTTTTTATGGAGTAGAATATCCGATTGGAGAATGAGAATAAAGAGGTGCACCAGCTCCGCAAAGATAAGTAGGCCCTGGCTAGGGAAAACAAGAAGTTGAAAGATGAGAATGATAAGACACAAAGGATCGTTAATGAGAACAATGCACTTCGATTTTTTTTGATTTGAGGAATACTGAGCTTGATCAAGCTATGAAGGAAGAGGAGGTTGTTGTGGCCTCGAATAAGGAGGTGTTGAGGCAGGTGGATAGCATAGAAGCCGAGCACCATATTGAGGTAGAAAGGCTCAAGGCTAAAATTGCAGACGCTGATGCTAGAGTGGAGGAGTCTTTGGAGCCATACATTTGGGGCATGTACGTTAAAGCACTTCGATTTTGCGTAACCTCATTGGTCGAAGATTATCCCTGAACTATGGCTTGGACTTGGGAGAGGATGTTTTAGTTTGAAGCAAGGCCGTGGCAGGTGGACTCCGTTGATGATCTTAATTTAATGTTTGAACACCTAACTAGGGAGAAGCATAAGGTGCCAGCTGAAGGGAGAACGACATTGAGAGAGGATGCCGAGAAGGCGAGGATATAACAACTCGCTGCTGCAGAAGGAAAATTGTTGGATATTGAGAGCATGATAGTTGCTCACGAGTTTAGAGGAGCTAGCTCTCAGCAGCAGCAGGTTGCTCCATTTAGTTCTACAAGCGGTCGGTTGGTCCCAGCCCGTATCACTACCGAGTATGATCCAAATTATTTGGGGCTGGTCCACGGAAGTTCTCTTCAGCCAACAGTCGAGATCAATTTGTCTACTGAAATCGTGCCACAAGTGTTGGAAGGTAAATTCTTATTCTCACGAGTGCTTAGAAGGATGGTAACATGAAGTCGAAGTAGACTAGTTCGTCTTTCTTTTCATCGTGCAGTCTACCTCTGGAGCAGAGGTGACAATTGGTTTCACATTGACACTACCTGCAACACCTGGATTTGGTGCAGGAATTCAAAGGGAGCAGCTTGGAGAGGTAAGCAGTCAATTAGACACAATCTCTGACTTAGATCTTTGGAATTCTAGAGACCTTCTCTTGGAAGAGAAAGGAAAGGATGGAGAGGATGTGCAAGTAACTGGACCAATGGGAGCGGGCGAGCAAACAATGCATGATTTGGTCGAAAAGCAGAAAGCCGAGCTGCTCGATAATTCGGAAGAAATGGAGGAGAAGAGAAAGGCAGATGAGGCAGCCGTACAGACAACTCAGGTGGAGGTCAGGAAGAAATCCAAGGATGAGGCTAAGGCTAAAGTGATGGAGGAGGGAAAGAAGAAAGCTGATGATGAAGCCACCAAAAACAAAGCCGATGGTGAGGACTCCAAGAAGAGGTCCGATGATGAATCTAAGAAGTTGGAGGAGGAAGAGGCCAAGATGCTCAAGACTGGACGTGCGGCTAAGCAGAAGGCGGTTAGGGAAGCCAAGAAAAAGGTCGATAAGGATGCAAAGAAGGATAATGAGGTCGGGAAGGAGGAGGGCAACAAGGTAATACTAGCGCTCACCAACGACATCACACCCAAACCTTTTTAAGTGATCCTTCCCGTTGATGAGCAGGTCACTGATATCTCGAGTGGCGACGATGATAAGGAGAATTTCAAGGTGGTGTCCCATGGGTCGACTACCCCGACAAAGGGGAGGAAAGGAAGAGGGGGTGCATCTCGTGAAAGTGGAAGACAAAGTTTGGTGATGAGTCGTCCAATGCTGAATCCGACAAGAAGAAGAAGGGAGACTCGTCCATGTGATGGTTATAGGAAAGTTTTTGGTTATGTAGGCCATAGGATATGCAAGTACGCCTTTGCTTTTGAAGGCGTAATGTAGTTTTCATGTAAATCACGTCTTTGGAGAAAAAATAGACAGTTGCAGTTTGCCTTTTTAAGTAAAAGTTTAGTTAACTTTTCTCATATCACATGTTGTATTAAGTGTTTGAACTTTCGTCTATGCTTTCCAATGTCTGTACTTGTGTAAATGTACTCGTCGTCACACTTGGGCAAACATTGTCTATGGTGTCGCTCTTGATATTCTCAAGTCACGCAAAGCATTTATGTGCTGACTCTGATCGCGGGACTTCCATTCAGTTAGGAGCCTTGAGTCGTGTGGAGTTTGAGTTCTGTGACTCCCCTCACGAGATCTCCTTGCAATCGTTGATACCAAGTCGTGAGGATGCAAGGTGGATGTCATTTTTTTTCCTTTAGACTCTCTTGTCATTTTTTTATTAGAGTTCAAGCGCATCTTTGGTTCTCCAGTTTTGTACCCAGATCTAGACCCAAGGGTCGGATGGAGTAGAGCGAGCGGTCGTTGTCACAATCACTCGGCTGGGGGGTTGCCCCCAAACTCGAAGACATAGGAACAGTTTAGAAACTCAAGTTAATGGGCATCGCAAGTTATTTATACTCGGTCTCGTTATTGGTTAGAGATTCAAGTCTACTTGTGAAGGGGAGACTACATCACAAGGTTTAAGTCTTTGTAAACACTCGAGTAGGTGGATCGATGTCGAGATTTGAAGTGCCAATCCAGTGTTGTGCACTCGTGTATGCAATTTGGTTGTGATAATAGCTCAAACAAACTATGTAGAAAGTAAAAACACCAAGTACGTGCACATTTGAAATTTCTTCACTGATAACTTTGGCAGTAATGCCTTTTCTTTACAATGCCTTCAACTTTGAAAACAAAACATTGGTGGAAACTAGTAAATATGTACGATAAACTAAGTGAAGTAGCAGCGGAGGGGTTTGTTGTTTCATGCTCCTGGTAGTTCGGCGCCATCAACAGTCGTTGGCTTGAAGGTTCCATCTCCAAGCCTCTGTCGTATGGCGTACGAACCTTCCCGGCGAGGACCAAAACCGGTCGGTGTGGGAAAGATCCGCTTCAGGATGAGGTCGCCGATGTCAAATTGCTTTGGGTGTACTTTTGTAACGACACATATTTTTTGACCGTTCAAATCGACAATAAACCACACATGTCGACCGAAACAAATCACAAATACAGGCAGTTATTGGGAAAAGAAGAAAAAGAAGAAAGAAGAGAAAAACAATCGCAGAACCTCACAGCGGAATGACAATATATAATAAAAACTAACAATTTAAAGGCAGTTGAAATATATACATTTGGCTATAACATACCATGGTTATCAGAGTTACACTTGTACAAATCATTCAGTAATGCAGCGGAAATAAAGTGCAGCGGAACATACATGTAATATATATACACTAAATACTCGTCTTCATCCTCCAAGCTGTTGAAAATCTTCGTTAACTGCAACATCTGCTGAACCGAGCATATTGCATAAAAAGAAAACACAACAAACACCCGGATCAGCACTAAATCATTCTCATATTAGTCAAATCAAAAGACAAAATAACTTGAGTGTCGTGGGTGCAGTAACTCAAGAGATGTTACGGGATTTTCCATCTCTCGAGGATCCGTTAAACTAATACATACATAGTATAATACGCTATTATGATAGTGTCTATCCAGTAAAGTATAAATATTGAAAATAGCATAAGCGGGATTACATTTTTACCCTTACACCGTTTACAATACCGTAGTCTATACAGTACCGTAAACCCACCGTAAACGGTGGCATCAGAGGGCACTCCATAGGTACGATACAAATCAAAATCGTATGGGGCTCGATAAGGATAATATGACAAGGCACTCGAGGCAATGCCTAGGGTAGGATTCTACCAATTGCACTCCCGGACCGGTGGTAACGCATAGCAGCCACTACCGCCCACCTCAGAACACACTCCCAAAAATCATAAATGGGACCAAATCATCATCATAGTCATAGAAATAGTATCGAAGAAGTGTGTCCGATCAAAGGTGCTACCTCAATTAGTCACAGTATAGCTCTTGTTTTAGTCATTTCAATTTTGACCTGAAGGTCAGGGCTATTTCGTTATTGTTCATCTTCTTCGATTCAATAATCGCCTCCAAGTCATCATACTCATTCTGGATACGTCATAATGTTCACAGTTGTCAAAGTGGTATCGACACTGACAGAGAGTATGCCTTATGTCGACTCCGGTCTCCTTAACAACCAACGCTTACATCCTTCACATCGGTTGGTTCTTTTATATTTCATAAAGGTTCGTTTCAATATCAAAATGTCATCTTCTGTTAGAACCCCATTTATATTCAACATAGAATAAAATTTCATATCAAGATATCAAAATCATTGAAAAACCGATTATATTCTAAATCAGAATGTATTTCCATATCATTATATTATACTCATATAATATTTCCAAATCAATATATATTCCAGAAGAATATACTTCACATCAAAGGTTATAATATTCCCAATCGATTTATGTTCAAAATCCATTCATATTCAAATAGAATATATACTTTCATTTAAGTGTTATAATCATTTATAATCGATTCGTATTCAATTAGAATCTATCTTCATATCAAAACTCCATTTGAATAACGCTTCAAATCAAAAATCAAACTCCATTTAGGAAGGAATTTACAATTATATAATATAATTATGAACATACTTATAAACGAAAACCTTTATATGAATTTTATATATAGTAAAATAGTCGAAGTATAATAAGTTAATTTAAACTACTATGTAAATAGTTTAAATAATAAAATATAGGAAAAATTCATTTATAACAAATAGTATATAAAATGCAAAAGATAATAAAATAAATTTTAAGTAATAGAATATAGTCTTATTTGTAAACAAACGATGCAGATATATGTATAGTTTTATAAATTGAAAAATAAAATTTTAAACCATAATTGTTTCTTCCTTCCAAATTTCAAAACTTGAAATCTATAATTCACATCTCAGTGGAGTTCGTTTCATATCTTGTTTTACACCATTCAAACCAACCCTTCGATTCAGAAGATTCAAATCCATATGTTCATTTAGAGTTAAATAAACCCGATTATCATCAATTACCAAAAAAAAAAAACAAATTCAATAATAATTTAATTCATTCAAATCTACCTCATTTATTTGAATACTCCCAAATCGTGTTAAATGAAATAATTCCAAATCATATACAATCCCAGTTAAAAATATCCCTCATTTGTTTTGGAAACTTTCCTTTACCATTTCAATACACTTCCAAGGTTTAGATTTTTAAATCAAATATATTTATCGGGTATCAACATATTTCTTTAAATAAATTTCCCATGGATTTAAAATCATTTAACCAACTGATGTCTGTATATAATTCTCTATCCTATGGCCAAGTGATCTTAATTTAGTTTCTCGATATTTCAGGGATGGATATATATCATTTCAATCCAAATCAGGGTCACAAATATCTATCATTTCAATCTGTGTTCTTAATTCATTTCAAATCGATTAATCCCGGGTTTATTCGATGCCTGTAACATCAAGGGTGAAATGGGATTAACCGTCACAATAAACACCCAACATCCATATACTAAATAACAGAACATCTCAGTATCAATATCAATGCAGCACTCAACCACCAAAGCATCCCTCACAACCATTTTTTCAATGGTAAATATTAAATCTTTTCATTGGTTCAGAAATGTCGGATTTCTAACTAGAAATTTGATTTGAACTAAATAACTAGTTATCAACTTAATTGGCCCATTAACACATTTCATGTCAGTTTTAAGCAACAACAACAATCAATCACAACCATGCAACCAAACTTATTTCATAATTTAATTTAATAAATATGGGAATAATTCAGTATTTTGTAAGTGAGAAAATCACTTACCATTGGGTATTTAGTGGATCGAACCTCCAACCAAAGCCCAAAAATTTACAGTCGCCAAACGCATCCAAACCAGGGCCATAACGTCCGCAATTCCGCCACGATCCCAATGCAACAAACCGCGTCCAAATCCGAGTTAAAACGAGAAAGTTATTAGCGTTTTTCTCACTTGAATTTTTAAATATAAATAAATTAACAAAATAAATTTTCGCCAAATCAAGCTTTGACACGTCAGCATTGGACTTCTTCTCGCTCCCGCTCTTAGCTGCTATAGTAACGACGCGTAGAAACCCACATTTGCACCGACTTTGACCACCGATTGTTCCCGATTCCGACCACCTGAAAGCATGAGACCACCACCAAACGAAAACTCCTCGAAAACCGCATCCGTCAGCACCTGGATCAGCGCCTCCGGTGGCCTACCCGTCGTCGGCGATGGGGATGAACGTAAGGGGTTTTACCCCTTCCATGACCAAATTCTGGGGAACCACTTCACAATAAATCGAACGAACACTGCCGTTGCACTCGTATGATCGATCTCTTCAATACCCATATCACCGATTCTTCAATTAGCTTAAAAATTGAAAACCAACAAATTAGCTTATAGGGTTTGGAAATCAGCAAGCTTAGTGTAACTACCCAGAAATTTTGACTACTGAAATGTGGGGATTAGTTTGAGATTCAATTACTAATGATCAATTTTATATTGGTACTTGAGTTAGAAATTTAAGATCGAATGTATGAATTGAACTCAATATTGAAATCAGAATGGTTGATTGGAAATAAAATAGTTATTGTTGGATGTTTGGATTGAATTTGGTTGCATACTTGAATTGGATTTGGAATTCGATTGAAAATTTAAATAGTTTAATTTAAAAATAAACATTTTTACCGTTAAACAAATCGGTAATCTTATTCGTTTAAATATATGGAAATTTTATTGGAAATGAAGTTGAACGTATAAACATATATAATTAAAACGTAGCGATAATTTGCGGTAGAATTAGATTTTTCGGGGTACAAACAAATAAACATCTCCTCTGTATGTTACCTCCCCAAATATTACCATCCTCAGTTGAATACGAAATCCATTGTTCCTGCCTTGGCACCCACGGTTCGTTCTTTATAAATTGAAACCCTCGTTCCCCATTTGCTTCACCGAAAATCATTCTTTCTTCTATAAAAATCACGCATTGTCTAATTTCTTCAGCCAAGATTTCACCTTTCTTCTTCCAGTTTTTAATGGCCGAAATTGGTTTTCCCCAATCCGAATCAAAAGCCATAACCGCCTCTATATAACCCTCCAAATCACAACAGCCTTCAGCAAATTCGCGTCCTTCATACGTTTCATAGATGGAAGGTTCAATTGAAACCCTAGTTCTTGAAGCCAAACACCACCGCGTCACCTCGAACAGCTCCAACCTGCTTCGCTTCCCTCGGAGTCGCCTCAACTTGAAGTTTCCACCTTCCGCCATCTTCATTTGCAAGCACCCACCAGTCGAGCCAGAGCTCTCAGCGCTTGGAGCTGCAGACCCGCCTCGTTTATCACCTTATCCTTCATCGTGTTAAAGTTGAGTGTTAGCTCACGATGGATTTTGTTTCAAGTAATTTAATTTCAGTTAAAACTAAATAAAATAGTTTAGGCCTGACTGTTTAATCCCCCTGTTTGAATTCGCTCATGGTCATGTGTCCCTGTTATTTTGTTGGATTGTTGCCATTTACCTGTGACAACCCCATTTCCCGTACAGACGGAGACAAGGGTAATCTTTGGAATATAACACAGAAACAGATAATAGCAGAACAGAAATAAATAAATACACCAGATAATGAACAATAGAATATACTGGATAAAAGTAATCATCAGAGTTACACAGTATACAGGATCTTACTTAGTACAGATACGGTTCAACTATACATATATGTCTACAGCGGAAAAACAAACATAATGTACAATATGAGCTGAACAGCATAAAAAGAGATAAATGATAGAATCCATCTTCAGCTCCAGCTATCCAGAAAGAACCAGCTAAACCTGAATACAAGGCTACCCGTGTAGAAAAAGGGGCACCCGAGTTTGAAAGTGAAATAAACTACGAGTCAGTCATGGGACTGGTATGAGAAATCTACTCAACACATTTATAATATGGCTAATCACAGGACCACGCCACTTTCGTGGAACGGGTTTACTCCATTGGATTGCCAGTGCTTTAAAAACAAATCTTTCTTTTAAAAACATCGCAATGCTTTTTATAAAAATGAAGCCATTATAAGACTCAGTTCCCATCACACAATGCAACGCAAACCGGAGGATAGAGATTTTACCTTATAACGGCCAAAATATGCTTGATACGAATAAAACAAAGGCATTTGATATTATTGCTAGTGTTTATATGTTTCAGAAACAATTTCAAATCATAACTATCAATCATAGACGACATGAGCGTCCCATGCCACTATGTCGCCAAATATGGATATACAATCAAAATCGCACAGTCACGTATTTGGAAATTGGATTTCCTTCATGAACCAAGGCAAAAGATAGTCCTTACCGAATTCAAGACTGCCTAGCCCGAGTCTTAGGATCAGAGCTCGAGTGACCCTTGGATCGTCAGGGCCGGTCCACACGGAGTGGATTAAAATGCCTGAATACTACGTTTCCCCGCCCTTTGGGGCGTAAGCGAGCCAACAAATGACTCCATCGGACCCGGATCGTCCGATCCAACCGAGGCGCCTCGCAACAGCAACAACCACATAAGTCAAACTCGTCAGGGCGTGTAAAACCACTGACGCCTTTTCTAGCTAGGAGGAAACGCAGGCCGTCCCTGAGGTCCTTTCTCCCGTTTCTGGTTCATACCGGGGTGTGAGGCTCGCGATTTCACGTTATACATAAAGCTACGCCACACAGGCGGTGCTTTGATCATCACCACAAGACTTTGCTTTTCAACAGAAGCCCTGATCATTTGCCACTTAGGCATGCCACACTAGCAATTCATGCCATGCGACTGATGTCCATCGATATACAACCTCTGAGCTCGTGCGTTTTAGAGAAGGGCATTAAGCAAAAGAATAAATTCTCTGCCGCCAAACAAATGTATATTTAATAGAGATCAATCAACACAGAATAAAATCTGATGTCAGACACACAGTCCATTTACAAGTCCGTTCTGGGTCTGAATGAAACCGGAGGCACTATATACCTTGCAAACCCATCGATCACCGCGTACGTCCGGACGATCACCACTCACTATCCATATTTCGGGATGCCTCCCAATCAGGACCTCGGTTACCATCCAAACGAGATGAAGATCTCCGGTCTTCGACCACCATCTTTATCTTCGATTCCTTATCGTCGATTCAGTTATTCAGAATGGGATAAACCCGGTCCTTCTGAGCAACTCGCGTATATAATAAACAAGTGCAACACTAACATACACACGCATCATTTCAGTTCATCAGTCACTAACCGTCAATCAGTAAGAGAACGATTTCCAAAATATTAACCCCGAAGGCCGAAACCAACATCAGATCAACATCCAGGAAACCATTCGACTTAGCCAACCTTCAGTTAATTTCTAAATCACATCCATATCATTTATAATATTTTATAACGATTTATCGCTATTTTTATTTATTTTAAAATAGCCAATATATTCAAAACGACGCTTCGGGCCATAACACGACCGTGGCGCTATTTTTCTTCAGATTTTATTTACACATATCTGAAAATCTAACCGTTGTATCTTCACAAAATTTACATCATTAGAAAGATCTTTTCAAAACGAATCCAACGGTTCCAGTTTCGGGAAATTCTGACGGTCGGATCTCCCGGTGTAATCGTTTGAAGTTTCGATTTCAAAATACGAACTGCAGCGTCGTTATTCGATTAATTATAATTATATTTTTATATATATATAAATATAACCGTTTCTGGCGCTGTTTTTCTTCAGATTTGAATTAAACATTCCAGACTATCCAACCGTTGGATTTTTACAAAGTTGGTGCCGTTGGAAAGATTTTTCCAAAGCGAACCCAACGGTTGCGATTTCAGGAAAATCCGATGGTCGGATCTCCCGGTATAATTGTTTGAAATCACGGTTTCAAAATACGAACTGCGGCGTCGTTATTCGATATATTTTAATTCTATTTATATATATATATCGATTCTTCGATTTCAAAGCTACATTCTTTTCATACATTTGATAAAAATGATATTTTTATCTAACTGTCTTCTATTTCAACACTTCACTAAATTTAACAATTCATGTATATAATAAAAATGTGATTTTTATTTTAAAACAATTCATTTCAAAACACTATTATTTTATATAGTTCATATAGGTAATAAAAATAAGATTTTTATTATAAAACAAGTTCTTTTAAAACAAGGTCATTTTACATAGTTCATATAGATGATAAAAAGGTGATTTTTATTATAAAACAATTTATTTCAAAATATGAATACCATTCAACACATGAATTTCTATTCAACGAATGAATATCGATTCAGCACATGAAGGTTTTCTATAGTTTATATACATAGATAAAAATGTGATTTTTATATTTAAAACACGAAGGCCATTCAACACATGAATTTCTTATCAACGAATGAATATCGATTCAACACATGAAGGTTTTCTATTCAACGAATAAATATAGTTTCAGCAAATGAAAATAATTCAAACACATGAATATTATTCAAAATTTCGGCAGCATAACGGCAAGGTAGTTAAAACCGGGACCGTCTCTAGTACGACTCCTCGCTCTACCTTAAAACCTCACGGTTTTTGACAATGGGGATCATGCATCTAGTTCGCACGCAGGCGGCATGTATATTTTTATTTCATTTCCACAAACTAATCCTATGTGGTTTCAACCAAATATTTCTCAACCACAAATGAGTATTTTTCAACCACAATCAATCAATATCAACCACAAACAATTCCAATCAACCATTCGCTATTAATCAATTTTCACACCAATCACAACCAATAAATATCGTCCATGGTTTGTGGACGAGGGGCGTATATATATATATATATATATATATATATTTATATATAGCAATTCACTTCTATTTCAACACATATATAATTTTTACAACGCATATATAACTTATACATCGAACGTACAACTTATACAACGCGTATACATGAGGTGTACAACGCTTATATAACCCATACATGGACTATATAATTTATACATCGTCGTTTTCCATATTGCTTATAAATTAGAAATCTCATATTGGGTTCCACTCCACCAAAAATAGCAGATGGCTCAGAAAAATATGCGGTCTCTTCTAAAATGTAGAAGATGTCCACACGGTCACAATGTTTCCTGTTTCATCGAATTTCGTCAAGAAACGAAAAAGATATGATTTTTCAAAGTTTGCAACGGTTTAAAGGTGTTAAAACTGTTGAAAATATATATAGCCGTATACCTTTCTGAAATGTTCAAAACTAGGTCACGCGATTTCGTGAAATCCGTGAATCGATAGAACGATCGGGCTACGCATTGTCGAAGGGGGAGGAGAGGCGCTCAGGTGCCGGGGGGGAGTTGGCCAGTTCGACGCTGCCAGGAAACGGCGGCGGCGGCTGGAAGCTCGGAACTTTCGAGCTCGATATCTCCTTGAATGATGAACGAAAAAATACAAACTATATATGGATTTGAAGATCTTCTCGAGCTCTTCAAAATCTTCAACTGGAGGAGGGGCTAATTTTGCCTGGTTTGGTCGGAAATTGGATGGGAACAGCGAGAATGGTTTTCGCCGTCGATCGGCTGCTACGGGGAGAGAGAAAAAGGATTTTTCTTTTTTTTCTTTTTAAAAAAATATGATTGGTCGGGGGAGTTTTAAAGGGGTTTTCTGACACGACCACCAATCTAAACCCAACGACTGTCGTCCATAGCATTTTACCCCCATTCCGAACACAATGGGATATGTTTCGTAGGCCCATTCGACTGTTTCAGTCAGTTTTCCTTCAAATTAAAATATATAACATTCAATATTCAGTTTGAACGTACATTTCAATTTGCCAGGGCCACAAACTGATACGAAAAATTCTAGAAAAATAAATATAGCTATGTTTTGACGATACGGTCCCAACAAAACTAGTTTCGTCGAATTCTGAGACCGTTTGCAAAAAGGCCCATTTCTGGTCGATCTAATTTAAATGTAATTGACCAAAACACGTTTTTCCTTTGCCACGCTCACATACTAGCTTCAAAAATTATGAAATTTGAAACCTAGCAATAATTTCACATCCCGGATCCAACAAAAGTGGTTTCGTCGAATTCCGAGGTCGTATGCAAAATGGCTAATTTCACGGGCTATATAAATTCCATAGCGACCTTTCTGAAAATTCATTTGGCCATAACTTTTGCTTTCCGCTATGAAAATTCAATTTTTCAGATTCTTTAGAAAGGTATTCACTAACAGATTTAAATATTTTTGGTTTCACTCAAATCCGTTTTGTTTTGCACCCGGTACAGTCCGACAAAGTTTGAATTCAATTTTTGAAACTGCAGCGCCATTTCAGGCCTTGTTTATAATTAGAATTAATTATATTCGTTTTCAGTTGTCGATTCAAACTCAGTTTTCATTGCTATTATTTAAAATATTTATTTTAAATATTTAAAATCCATTATTTTAGCCAATTTAAAAATTTTAAATTGGTTCAGACTTCTGGGCCGTTACAATCTCCCCCACTTAAAACTTTTCGTCCCCGAAAAGGAATAAAGTCGAAAGCGGTTTGATTAATCAACTCTAAGTTCGATCCGGCTTCAATTCTCCAACTTTTTAGTTTCTGAAAATTTTCAAATTCTTCAAAAAATTGGCTAACACCCAGAATTTTCGAAAAATTTCGCCATAACCTCCTTTGTACGGGGAGAGGTTTGGAAATTTATTGGGCCGTATTAGGTATCCAATAAATCCTAATAAGCATACACATATTTATAGTGATATATTCTGGTGTTTACAGGGGAGCGTGTATTGATAATAACTCCAGAGAATAAATTCTCGTCACCCTATCAAAGCCTGAGGGAGTGTGTATTTTAAATGCTCCAGAGGATAAATCCTCGTCACCTCGTCCCGTGTGGGAAATAAATAGTCCATGTGCCGTATCTAATAACTAGAGAGACGTGATTATTGTCAACTCCAGACCCGTGTGGTTTTTTTATTAATCTGGCAATTTTATCGTTACAATTTAAATAGTCCATATCAGTCATCAGTTCAACCTGTAAAATATAGTCATCGCCATACAAGCCTCTCGCTCGTATGGTAAATCTTCCACCTCGTCACACAAGCTCCAAATGCTTATGTGGTATATGATGAAGTATGCCTATCTTCCAGAAGTATGCCATGTAATGTAGTTCAAAATTAATTGTTACTATCCTATGGCGATGTTTATTATTTCACATAGAATAACCAACACTCCGCATCCAATGGCATTCACAGGAGTTGATATAATAATATTTCACCCAACTTATTAAGGTTTACCTATTTGTCGGGCACGCAAATAAAATCTTTACTCAACAGCTAATCCATTTACCTGTTCAAACATATATAATGCACAAGTATATATATTTCCATCTATTTTTAAATTAGTTCAATGTGTGATTTAAATGAATAAATTCTACCATTATTCCATTATTGATTAAATTAACTATCGTTTCAATAATTCAATTAATCAAATTTACTATCACACAACACAAACAACCAATCCAATTGTTTTTAACTTTTCAAAAATATACTAATCAATTTCTATACTCTTTTGAAATCATTCAGACTGTAGAGTTAAAAGTGCACATCCATGAAAAGAAAATTACAACAGAGTAGAGAACAATTGGTAATGCAAAGTATGGTAAATGTACCTTGCACCGGAGTCAAATAGAGATATCTACTCGGCATCTAGGATAAGCTTTCTGAATGCTCTCCTCAGTTTCCCAAGTACAATCTCGTGGATCTCCACTCCATTTCACTTTGACTAAGCGAACCTTCTTGTTCCTCAGCTCTTTGGTTTCTTTGCCGATAATCTTTAGCGGCTCTCTTCTCACAGCTAGTTCTGGAGTAATTTCAATATCCTACTGAGCTGCTTCTTCCACGATCAAGTCTGGATCATGAACGTGCTTTCGAAGTTGAGATATATGAAATACATCATGAACTCCAGGCAACCAATCAGGCAATTTGACCCTATAAGCGAGAGTTCCGATCCGTTCCAGAATAGGAAACGGACCAATGAATTTGGACGACAATTTCCCTGTTTTACCGAACCGGATTACTCCTCTCATCGGCGATACTATCAGATATACATAGTCGCCAACAACAAAGGATATATCTCTTCTTCTCCTATCGGCGTAGCTCTTTTGTCGGCTCTGAGCAGCCAGTAATCGTTTCTTAATGAAATCGACTTTGTCAGCAGCTTCCCGGATCATATCAGGTCCTAACACGACTCTATTACCGGGTTCGACCCAACAAGCAGGAGATCGGCACAGTCTACCATATAATGCTTCGAATGGTGACATTGTCAGGCTCACCTGGTAGCTGTTGTTATACGAAAATTCAGCCAAATGCAGATGGTCTTCCAACGATCCACCAAAATCTAGAACACAAGCCCGCAATAGATCTTCTAAAATACGATCCACCCTCTCAGTCTGACCGTCTGTCTGAGGATGGTAAGCGGTGCTCAAGTTCAACTTCGTTCCCAGCTCGACTTGAAATACCTCCCAGAATTTGCTAGTAAATATTGTATCTCTATCACTAACTATACTGAGCGGCACTCCATGTAGTCTAACTATTTCCTTGAAATATATCTGCGCCAGACTCTGAGCAGTTCTGTTTGATCTGACAGGTATGAAATGGGCGGTCTTCGTGAAGCGATCTACGATTACCCAAATACTGTCATTTCCTTTTCTGGTTCTGGGCAGACCATCAATGAAATCCATAGAAATATGTTCCCATTTCCAACCAGGAACGTCTAGCGGTTGTAACAATCTAGCCAGTTTCTGTTGGTCGCTTTTGACTAGCTGGCAAGTAGGGCATCGACTAACATATATCGAGATGTCTCTCTTTAACGACTTCCACCAGAATGTGCGCTTGATACCGTTATACATCTTACTCACACCCGGATGGATACTGAGCTTAGATTTGTGGCATTCATCAAGCACATCTCTCCTGAGTTCAAGAATTTCTAGAACACAAATTCGTCTTTCTAACCTCAGAATCCCTTCGCTGTCGAGCTGGAAATCCGAAGCATTGCCTTCACGAATTCGCTGACTCATTCCTTTGATAAATTGGTCGTCTTTTTGGAGAGCCGATATCTTGTCAATCAACGAAGTCGCAATGATAAAACTGGCGATCATTTCATTCTTTCGGCTTAACGCATCGGCCACGACATTGGCCTTCCCTGAAGTGTATAGAATCTCAAAATAATATGCTGCAAGGAACTCTAGCCAACGTTGCTGCCTCAGATTCAGGTCTTTCTGAGTGAACAGATACTTTAACGACTGATGGTCCGCATACAGTTCAAATCTCTCACCCAGAAGATAGTGTCTCCAGATTTTTAAGGCGAATACTATAGCCAATAACTCAAGATCGTGAGTTACGTAGTTCTTTTCGTGCGGCTTCAGTTGACGGCTAGCATAAGCAAACACTTGGCTCCTTTGCATTAACACTGCGCCAAGGCCCTCTCTGGAAGCATCAGTCCAGACTTTCAAATCCTGATTGCCATCGATGATGGTTAACACTGGAGCAGTCGTTAGTCTTAACTTTAGCTCTTCGAAAGCCTCCTCACTTTCTGGAGTCCATTTGAATTTAGAGTGCTTCTTCGTAAGCTTCGTTAAATGACCAGATATCTTCGAAAAGATTTTAACAAACTTCCGGTAATAGCTAGCCAATCCGAGAAAACTACGGACCTCAGTGGGGGTACTGGGCTGTTTCCAATTCTGAATAGCTGTGATTTTACTTGGATCCACAGCAATTCCTTCTTTAGATACGACGTGGCCTAGAAATTTCACTTCATCCTGCCAGAATATACATTTGGAAAACTTTGCTTTTAATACATTCCTTCTGAGGATTTCTAACACTTGTTCCAAATGTTTTTCGTGTTCGGCCTTTGATTTAGAGAAGATTAGAATATCGTCAATGAAAACCAGAACAAATTTATTCAAAACCCCTCTGGACACTCTATTCATCAGATCCACGAAGTAGGCTGGAGCGTTACATAAGCCGAACGGCATTACTAACCACTCATAGAATAAGTCGGGACCTCTGAATGCTGTCAATGGAACACACTCTTCGGCAATTCGAAGTTGATGAAAACCTGTAGCTAGGTCCATTCGTGAAAATACTTGTGCGCCATTTAATCGATCCAACAAATCATCAATCCGCAGAAATGGATATTTTTTCTTTATGGTCTGCTTGTTCAAATCACGATAATCCACACATAGACGTAGAGTACCTTCAGATTTTGGGACAAATACCACTGCTGCTCCCCAATCAGAGAAACTGGGCCTGATCAGACCCTTCCATACTAGCTGTCGTGTTTGATTGTCAAGTTCTTCTTTCTCTTTCAAGGACATTCTTCGGATAGCGTGAACTACCGGCCTTGCGTTCGGAATCAAAGCGATCTTGAAATCTATTTCTCTTTGCGGAGGTAAGCGAACAACTTCCTCGAACACATCCGCATAGTTTTTGACGACAGGAATATCTTTCACTAGGTCGGGAATATTCTCTGTGACTTCAGGGACATTTTCCATTTGGGCTGGAGAAACATCGAGAGCTGCCCAGAAGTCTTTTCTATTAGCATTCTGACCTTCACATGGAATGGTTATATAATCATCTGATTTAATCTTCGCCTTTACGACTCTGTCGACACATTTAACTTCAGCTTCATATTTGGTCAACCAGTCTAACCCCAAGATAAGATCAAACTCTTTAAAATTCATGACGACCGCGATGGTAGGAAACCGATAAAGAGAGAAAGAAACCGGCACTCCACAAACCCAACTGAGATCAATGGAACCCCCAACTGGATTCTGGACAGTCATTGGTTCCATGAGCTTTTTCAAATTCAAATCCAGTTTCTTAGTTGCATCCTTTGCAATGAAGCTTCGTGACGCGTCTGTGTCAAATAGTACTTTAACTGGAATATCTTTGACAGTTAGCGTGCCTTCTAAAACATCCGGCCTTTCCAGAACATCTGAGGGCTCGAGAGTTTCTGCTACTTCATTCACTTGAACTATTTCAGATTTTCTGAATAGCGGGCATGCCTTTGAAAGATGACCGGTCTGATGGCACTGACTGCACTTTCTATTCTTTTGAAACTTCTTATCGGGTTTAAACCCCTTCTTTAGTTTCTTCGAGGTTTTACAATTTCTGGTCAAATGCCCTGGTTTCTTGCAGTTAGAGCAGGTGGTCGTCGTGGCCGGTTCCTTTTCAGATCTGGCCCTTTTTCGATTGACTTTGGGCTTCTTACCCACCTCAGATATCGCACTGGCCTCGGGATTACCAGTTTCAGGCTCGTCTTCATTACTATAACTGACCCCTTCTTCGTTAGGTAACATACCTTTCCTGTCGAGATCTTCGTATTGATAAGCCATATAAATCATTTCTAAGAAAGGAAGTTTCACATTCCTCATCACACTATTCTGATATTTTCTTTGCAGGCCATGAATAAATCTCAGATTCTTCCTCTTTGGATCTTGTATCGGATGAGGAGCAAAGTGAGAAAGTTCGTTGAATTTCTTATGATATTCTGGGATGGTCATGTCACCTTGTATCAAATAAGAAAATTCATCACATAATTGCTCGGTTGCTTCGGGAGGAGTAAATCTTTCTAAGAAAATCACTTTGAATTTATCCCAGGTGATATCACCTTCTAGATTATCTTTAACAACTGAATCCCACCAAAACAAAGCTTATTCTTTGAATGCCCAAGACGCCAGTAATCTTTTCTGATCGTCTCTCAGGTTTAAACCATCAAAGATTTTCTCTGCAGAACGAATCTAAGCTTGTGTTTCCATAACGGACTCTTTGCCTAAGAATGGCGATCCACCCAGATTTCGAAATCTCTTGAATAGAACTTCTATATCTGATTCTGGCTGTCGGAGCACAACTGGCTCATTAGTTGGTCGAGCCTTACGATTATTTCTTCTGTTCCTGTCACTCATTTTCTAGTACGTCTGCAATTAGCAGACAAATTGTCAGGTCAACAGAAAAGATATTTCAAAATATAGAGACAAATACTTCAATGTAAATGTGTCTACTGGGGTGTATTCCATTCTGCTTTACTAATACTAAGATATTACTGATCCTATATGTATAGAGTTACCCATCCTAGAACACTACTGGTTCTATTTCTGACGAGTTGGTTCATATGTTATATTCCAGAACTAAGCTTAACCAAAGCTCGGATACCACGTTGTGACGACCCCATTTCCCGTACAGACGGAGACAAGGGTAATCTTTGGAATATAACACAGAAACAGATAATAGCAGAACAAAAATAAATAAATACACCAGATAATGAACAATAGAATATACTGGATAAAAGTAATCATCAGAGTTACACAGTATACATGATCTTACTTAGTACAGATACAGTTCAACTAAACATATATGTCTACAGCGGAAAAACAAACATAATGTACAATAGGAGCTGAACATCATAAAAAGAGATAAATGATAGAATCCATCTTCAGCTCCAGCTATCCAGAAAGAACCAGCTAAACCTGAATACAAGGCTGCCTGTGTAGAAAAAGGGGCACCCGAGTTTGAAAGTGAAACAAACTATGAGTCAGTCATGGGACTGGTATGAGAAATCTACTCAACATATTTATAATATGGCTAATCACAGGACCACGCCACTTTCGTGGAACGGGTTTACTCCATTGGATTGCCAGTGCTTTAAAAACAAATTTTTCTTTTAAAAACATCGCAATGCTTTTTATAAAAATGAAGCCATTATAAGACTCAGTTCCCATCACACAATGCAACGCAAACCGGAGGATAGAGTTTTTACCTTATAACGGCCAAAATATGCTTGATACGAATAATACAAAGGCATTTGATATTATTGCTAGTGTTTATATGTTTCAGAAACAATTTCAAATCATAACTATCAATCATAGACGACATGAGCGTCCCATGCCACTATGTCGCCAAATATGGATATACAATCAAAATCGAACAGTCACGTATTTGGAAATTGGATTTCCTTCATGAACCAAGGCAAAAGATAGTCCTTACCGAATTCGAGACTGCCTAGCTCGAGTCTCAGGATCAGAGCTCGAGTGACCCTTGGATCGTTAGGGCCGGTCCACACGGAGTGGATTAAAATGCCTGAACACTATGTTTCCCCGCCCTTTGGGGCGTAAGCGAGCCAACAAATGACTTCATCGGACCCGGATCGTCCGATCTAACCGAGGCGCCTCGCAACAGCAACAACCACATAAGTCAAACTCGTCAGGGCGTGTAAAACCACTGACGCCACTTCTAGCTAGGAGGAAACGCAGGCCCTCCCTGAGGTCCTTTCTTCCGTTTCTGGTTCATACCGGGGTGTGAGGCTCGCGATTTCACATTATACACAAAGCTACGCCAGACAGGCGGTGCTTTGATCATCACCACAAGACTTTGCTTTTCAACAGAAGCCCTGATCATTTGCCACGTAGGCATGCCACACTAGCAATTCATGCCATGCGACTGATGTCCATCGATATACAACCTCTGAGCTCGTGCGTTTCAGAGAAGGGCGTTAAGCAAAAGAATAAATTCTCCGCCGCCAAACAAATGTATATTTAATAGAGATCAATCAACACAGAATAAAATCTGTTGTCAGACACACAGTCCATTTACAAGTCCGTTCTGGGTCTGAACGAAACCGGAGGCACTATATGCGATAACCCCAAACTTACGCAGACCGAAAGTTGAGATGATCATTGGAATATAACATAGATATAGCAACACATAACACAGATAACAACATAAATATAAGAATCTATAAAACAACAACATCAACATAGCAGCGGAATATGGATGTTATCATAACACAGAATCCCAGTCACAGAGTCCTACTTATTACATCAAAATCCCAACAAAAGGAAACAAGTACATAATGTTAAAGATACAGTTTGAAACGAAGTGAAATACGGTTTGAATGTCTCAAAGTCTAAGTGGAAACAAAGATAAAGATGAGGGTCTGCATAGTCCAACAAAGCACCTCGATAAGCAACAACACCAAAGCGAATAAGCAAGCTCCAAGATCAGCAACTCCAGGGAAGCAACCTAACAACCTGTCAATTGGCTGCCCGTGTGGAAAGAGGGCACCCGAAATTTGCAAAGTGAAACAAAATTCGAGTCAGTCGTGGGACTGGTATGAGAAATCTTTCTATACTAACAAACCATATGGCGAATCACAGGACCACGCCGCTAAGGCGGAACGGGTTTACTCCATTGGATTGCCAGTGCATAATTAAGTAAGTCGTTTGAATAACGCTATGCATTTAAAGAAAAATGAGACCGTTATAAGACCCAAGTCCCATCACACAATGCAACGCACACCAGAGGAAAGGGTTTTTCCTTATAACGATCAAAAGATGATAAATACGTCAAACGCATTAATACTAGTGTGCATATGTTTTCATAAATCATTTCAATATAAATGTATTAATCCTAGACGACATAGGTACCATATATTATGCCGCCGTATATAAGTATACAACTAAAATCGTAATGTCGTATTGGAGAATTGGTTTCCATCATGAGTCGAGGCTAGGGGCAAGCTCCTCTCCGATTTAAGACACTCTAGCAAATGCCTCAGGATCCCCCGCAGTGAACCCTTGGAAGCGGTAGGGCCGGTCTCCGCCTAACGGCAGTAGATTAGTTATGCCTGAACACACGTTTCCCGGTCCCTTTGGACCTATAGTATGACCACCAACGGCCTATAAAACACGAGGTACCTCAAAATCCATCATCCACATAAGTAAAATGTCAGCGCTGGTAGGTCCCTGACACAACTCTAGCTAGAAAGAAACGTGTGCACTCCCTACGGTCCGTATCCCGTTTTTGACTCATACCGGTGTGTGAGGCTCGTGAGGCTACGTTATACACAAAGCTACGCCTAAACAGGCCGTGCTTTGATCATCTTCTACAAGGTCTGCTTTTCAACAAAACCTTGACCATTCGCATCTTAGCGTGCCACATTGACAATTCGTGTCATGCTATCGATAACTACTAACATATACCAGGGTGTTAAGCAGAGAATAAATTCTCTACCACCAAACAAGCATACATTAATAAAGATTGATTTAGTTACACGAAACGAATTCCAACGTCAGACGCGCGTCCATACAAGTCCGTTCTGGGTTTGAACGAAACCGGAGATACCAGGGAGGTTCTCGCTTATCCGGACAATCAACTCATACGACCGGCCAACTACTACATCGACCCCTTCCTGGGAGCAAGTCAGTCCAAGGTCTCAATAATCGTTGTCCGTTCGACGTGAAGATCGCCGGTCTTCAACATCGTCTTCTATTATTTCAATTTAAATCGCCGTTTGATTATTTGAAATGAGTTAAACTCGGCCTTTTCAAATAAACATCGCATAATTATCATTTAAATCATTTCACGTCATTTATATTTATTTACAGCGATTTATTTCTATTTTTATTTATTTAAAAATAGTGCGAATTAATTGAACGACGCTTCGGGTCGATAGGCGACCCTGGCGCTGCTTTTACCAAAACTTGTTTTAAACATATCTTAAAATCTAACCGTCAAATTTTGGTAAATTTTATGTCGTGGGAAAACTCCTTTCGAGATGATTCTAACGGATCCAGTTTTGGGAAAATTCAACGGTCGGATCTTTTTGTATGACCGTTTAAAGTTATGATTTCAAAACGCGAACTACCGCGCGTGTTTTGCTTAGTTTAAATTATATTATATATATAAATATATTCCCTTAAATCCTTACATTTATATTTTTGTCCGCCAATTCTAATGCGACTAAAAGAATGTTTCCAACTATGTATATTTTACATAAAATACAATTTCTCTTATTCTCTTATTTACATGAACACTGTAAGTGTCTTTTTATTTTTATTTTTATTTTTCTCTACATTGAAAATGTAAATTCTCTCTTTATTTTTATACAGAAAGTATAAATGTTTCTTTTATTTTACATCCACCTAAAAATGTTAATGTTACTTTTATATTTCTTTTTACTAAGAAAATGTACACATAAACTTCTATTTTCTTTTACATAAGAAAATGTGCACATTAAACTTTCATTTTCTTTTACATGAGAAAATGTACTTTTAATTCTTATTTCCTTTGACATAAAAAATGTTACTTTTAATTCTTATTTTCTTTTACATAAGAAAAGGTACACATTAAACTTTATTTTCTTTTACATAAGAAAATGTATATTTTAACTTTATTTTCTTTTACATAAGAAAATGTATATTTTAACTTTATTTTCTTTTATGTAGAAAAATGTGTATATTTGCTTCTTTTTCTTTAACAAAGAAAAATGTACTTTAATTTCATTTTAATCACATAAAATGTACCTTTCATATTTTACATTTTAACAACATAAAATGTACTTTTATCTGTTTTACATTTTAAAACATATGTTCCCTATAGCTTATGTGAATATCTTTACTAGCGCCAGCATTTCTAAATAGCTATATTTCTGATGCCAATCCATTTCAATTATATAATATGACGATGAATGTGTGTCAACAATACCCAAATTTTCACAACGATGGTTTTTGGTGTCCTAATATTCAAACTAACACAATGATGGTATTTGTGTCATAATACTCAAAATAACCCAACAATGGTTTTGGGGTTATGATACTCAAACTAACCCAATGATGGTATTTGTGTCATAACAACTATTTTAGCACAAGTATAATTGGGTGCATTTCTGATGAGTCACAATAAAGGTCCCAACTCCACTTTTATTTGTAAATGAAAATGAAGATTTAAAATTCACATTTTATTTATACATAAAAGTAAGGTTAAACTTGCATCCTATTATGTTAACAAAAGAAACATAAAAAGTTTGTCTTTTTATCCTAAAAAAACTTAACATAAAAAGTTTGTCTTCTTATTCTGAATCAAAATAAACATAAAAAGTTTGTCTTTTTATTCTTAACAAAATAAACATAAAAGGTTATTCTTTTTATTCTCAACAAAATTAATGTAAAAATTTATTCTTCTTATTAACATAAAAAGTTATTCTTTTTATGCTTAACAAAATAAACATAAAAAGTTATTCTTTTTATTCTCAACATAAAAAGTAAATCTTTTTATTTTGACAAAGAAACATAAAAATTAAGTCTTTTGTTTTAACAACCAAATTAAGTAAAATGTCTTTTTGTTTAACAAATAAAATCATATAAAAAAAAATGTCTTTTTGTTTAACAAACAAAAATAAACAAACAAGATTTTTCCATTTATTTTGTATAAAAATTTTAAGATTTAATTTTAATAGAAAATAAAAATAAATAAAGAGGGGAACTTAATTATGAACTACATCACAAATTTCAGATCTAGATAACATAGTCATCACAGACATCACCACAAATTTCAGCAATAATTATATACAAACATCATCACAGATCAATAAATCACAATATACAATCACAATCTCAGCATTTTAATTTATTAATTATTAAAAACTAGAGATCTCACAGTTTTGCGATTTTTCAAATTCTCAAGTTGTTCTGAAAGGTCCCGTTTCAGTCCACAATTGTAGATCAGGATCGTACGAGTCCAACGCTTCAGAAATCGCGAAATTCTGAGTTGTTTCGAACGAGTTACGATCAATACAAGTTTGAGAATAATTATATTTATTAATTAATTAAATAAATGGGCAAAAACCACCTTCTTCTTCCACTCAGAATCAAGGCCGCGCCTTTGTGTTATTGTTCGAACCTAGGGTTCGACTTTGCTCGCGGCACAGGCGCCTGGAGGACGAACGGAGGGCACCACGGCCTCGGCCTAGGGACGGCGCACCTGCGCTGGGCGGAGGGGGCAGCTCGGTGGGGCCCAGAGGGAGAACGACGGGGATTTGCGCGGCAACTTTGAGGGCTCGGGGCGAGCGCTACAGGCGATGAGGCAGCGTGCTACTGGTCGGTGATGAAAGAGGAGGAGGAGGCCTTTGGAGTGGTGTTGGCGGCGAAGTCTGAAACTTGGTGGAGGAGGAGCAAGACGAGGAAGAAGATTCGAACGTGAAATGAGGGTGGCGGCGGCCTATTTGCACGATGAACAGTGAAAATAGAATTAGGGTTTTAATTCTTCCTTTTTATAAAAGTTTAAGTGCAATTTTACGTTTAAATCCAAACCTTTCAAACCACACCAATTTCAGCCCGACTGAAGCCCATCCTACCAAATAGGCCCTATTCCGGATCCAACGGGCTAGGTCCCGTCAGCCCAAGAGTTCGTCTTGACCCTCGTTTTTCAGATTTGAATATAATTTATTTATATTTTAAATTTAACCGTCTTTAAAAATTCACCGGGGCCGCATATGGACCCGGAAAAATCCAGAAAAAATATATTTGGCTTTCTGATGACGATACGAATCCAACAAAATTAATTTCGTCTAATTCTGAGATTGTTTGAAAAATGGCTATTTTTCAGTCGATTAAATTTGACTTAAATGGACAACACACATTTTCCTTTGCCATGCTCACAAATAAATTCGGAAAATTCTAAAAATTGAAACCTAGCAATAATATAATATTCTGGTTCCGATGAAATTGGTTTCGTCGAAAACAGAGATCGTTTGAAAATTGGCTATTTTCACTGGCTTTAAACATTATTTAAAATGAAAATTTTAAATTCTGCCTCATTTTCCAACAAAATTTCTTAAAAATAAAAATTTTAAATTGGCTCGGATTTTCCGGGTCGTTACAATCTCCCCCACTTAAAAACTTTTCGTCCTCGAAAAGAAAGTAAAAGTAGGAAACGACAGAAATGTAAATTGTGGTAAATGTACCTTAACACAAGCATCATTCGGAGATATCCTCTCTGCAATGGGGATAAGCCCTTCTGAAGCTATCCTCTGTCTCCCAAGTGCAGTCCCTAGGATCACTGCTCCACTGCACCTTGACTAGGGGAATCTTCTTGTTTCTCAACACCCGGATTTCTTTGCCAATAACCTTTATCGGATCTTTTCTCACTGTCAGATTAGGAGCAATATCCAAGACCTGCTGATTCAATTCATCCTCAATCAAATCAGGATCGTGTACATGCTTGCGGAGTTGAGACACATGAAAGACATCATGCACCCCAGGCAACCAGTCGGGCAACTGTACTCGATAAGCAAGAGTACCGATCTTTTCGAGAACAGGGAATGGGCCTATGAACCTTGGCGCCAATTTCCCAGTCTTCCCAAAACGAATCACGCCTCTCAATGGGGAAACCTTCAAATATACCCGATCACCAACAGAGAATTCTAAGTGTCTTCTTCGCTGATCTGCATAACTCTTCTGTCGGCTTTGAGCAGCCAACAGGCGCTTCTTAATCAAATCAACTTTGTCCGATGCTTCACGAACCATGTCGGGACCCAAGACTAATCGATTGCCTGGCTCCACCCAACATGCTGGGGACCTACATGGTCTACCATATAGTAATTCAAACGGTGACATTCCCAAACTGGCTTGGTAGCTATTATTGTAAGAGAACTCCACCAAGTATAAATGGTCCTCCCATGAACCACCATAGTCAAGGATGCACGCTCGCAACAAGTCTTCTAGAATGCGGTTCACCCTCTCAGTCTGGCCATCTGTCTGAGGGTGGTAAGCTGTGCTCAGATTCAACTTAGTACCGAGCTCTTCTTGGAAAGCTTCCCAAAATTTGCTCGTAAATAGGGGATCCCGATCACTGACAATGCTTCTTGGAATCCCATGCAGTCTGACAATCTCTTTAAGATAAAGCTGTGCCAAACTCCGAGCTGTTCTGTTGGTCTTGACAGGGATAAAATGGGCAGACTTTGTTAAGCGGTCAACAATTACCCATATACTATCATTCCCCTTTCGGGTACGAGGCAAGCCATCAATAAAGTCCATAGAAATTTCTTCCCACTTCCAGCCTGGAACTCCTAGCGGTTGCAATAGACCTGCTAGCTTCTGCTGATCACTTTTGACCTGCTGACAAGTGTGACATCTAGAAACATAAATAGAAATATCTCTCTTCATGGATTTCCACCAGAATGTGCGCTTGAGGTCTTGATACATCTTGCTTACCCCTGGATGAATACTAAGCTTAGATTTGTGGCACTCATCCATAACTTCCCTTCTGAGCTCAGGAATGTATGGAACACAAATTCGGCCAGATAGCCTCAGAACCCCTCTGTCGTCAATTTGGAAGCTAGTGGATTCGCCATCCTGAATTCTTTTGATAATCCTCTGAATAAATTTATCATCCTTCTGGAGAGCGGAGATCTTATCAATCAGAGTAGAAGTAATAACGAGATTGGCGAGAAGGAGTTTTTCACCATCTGTATTCTTCCGACTGAGCGCATCGGCTACAACGTTGGCTTTCCCTGGAGTATATAGGATAACAAAATCATACGATGCAAGAAATTCAACCCAGCGTTGCTGCCTCATATTCAAATCTCTTTGGGTAAAAAGATGCTTCAAGGATTTGTGATCCGTGTATACTTCGAACTTCTCACCCAAGAGATAATGCCTCCAAATTTTAAGAGCAAACACGATCGCCATTAGCTCAAGATCATGAGTGGCGTAATTCTTTTCATGCGGTTTCAATTGGCGGCTAGCATATGCGACCACTTTGCTTTGCTGCATCAGCACCGCCCCAATACCTTGAATGGATAAAGGACTAACACGTTAAAATGAGATTTGACAATAAAAGAAATTGTTATCCCTAACATGTTGATTAAAGGAAACAACCTTGATGAGAAGCGTCAGTCCAGACTGTCAAATCCTGATTGCCATCTATAATGGTCAACACAGGAGCATTGGTCAACCTCTCTTTTAAATCTTGGAAGGCTTTCTCGCACTCGGGCGTCCAAATAAATTTTGTGTGTTTCTTGGTCAGGTTTGTCAATGGACAAGCAATCTTTGAAAAATCTTTGACAAATTTCCGATAATAACCAGCCAGCCCTAAGAAACTTCTGACCTCGGTGGGGGTTCGAGGTTGCTTCCAGTCTTGGATGGCTGAGATTTTTCCCGGATCAACTGAAATGCCTTCTTTTGATACGACATGTCCGAGGAATTTCACCTCTTCTTGCCAGAATATGCATTTGGAGAATTTGGCTTTCAGCACATTCCTACGCAAAATCTCCAAGACTTCCCTCAGATGTTGTTCGTGCTCAGCAGCGGATTTAGAAAAAATGAGGATGTCATCGATGAACACGAGCACAAATTTATTTATAACATCTCTGAAAACCCTATTCATCAGATCAACAAAATATGCTGGAGCATTACAAAGGCCGAAGGGCATTACTAGCCATTCATAAAAGATATCTGGCCCTCTGAAAGCAGTTAGAGGCACACATTCTTCTGCGATGCGAAGTTGATGGAAGCCTGTAGCTAGGTCCATTCTAGAGAAAACTCGCGCCCCATGCAAGCGGTCGAGCAAGTCGTCAATACGAGGCAGTGGGTATTTGTTCTTCAGAGTTTGTTTGTTGAGATCACGGTAGTCCACACATAACCTGAGGGTACCGTCTGATTTTGGAACGAACACCACGGCTGCGCCCCATTCTGAGAAGCTAGGCCTGATCAAGCCCTTAAACAAAAGTTGGTTGGTTTGATTTCTCAGTTCTTCTTTTTCTTTGGGTGACATTCTCCGAATAGGATGAACGACGGGCCTTGCATTCGGAGCTAAGTCAATTCTGAAATTGATTTCTCTACGTGGAGGTAAACCTTCAACTTCTTTGAATACATCAGCATAATCTCTGACAATGGGAATATCCTCAATAGAAGTAGGGGTGACTTCTAGAGAAGACCAGAATTCTTTCCTGTCAGTGGCTGAGCCGTGGCATGGTATGGTAATTTCGCCAAGCTTAACTTTAACCTTGATCATTCTTTCAACACATACTAACACAGCCTCATACTTGGTTAGCCAATCCATTCCCAGTATGATATCATAACCGGAAAAATTCATGACGATCAGGTTAAAAGGAAATTGAAAGCGTGCATAGGAAATGGGCACTTTACAATATTGGTCGAGAACGAGAGATCCTCCTATAGGACTATGAGCTCTAATCAATTCCTTAAGTTTTCGAGGTTTCAGTTTTAACTTTTTAATGATGTCAGAAGAAATAAAACTACGTGCTGCACCAGTGTCAAATAGGACAGTAATAGGGATATTTTTAATGTTAAGAGTACCACTTAAAACATCAGGTGTACCTGGGCCCTCGGTAGGAGCGGGTGTAATCGTACCCTCATATACATGTGCCACCTGAGCATTCTTCAGCAATGGGCAATTCGGCTTGATGTGCCCCTTCTGATGGCAGTTGTAGCATTCCAGGTTGCGGTGAGGATTCTGGCCACTATTCTGAGAATTCTGACCCTGCTTCTGAGAGCTCTGACCACGGTTCTGACTGGGGCCTGAATCATTTCTCTTGACTCTTTTAGGCGCTTTACACTCGTAATCAAAGTGCCCGGTCTTGCCACAATTAAAGCATGTCACCTTGCTCCTGTCTCTCTTCTTCCCCTGTGGCTTTGCAGCTGAAGAATTTCCTATCTCTGGTTTCTTACTAGTCTGCTCCTTCTGGCTATTATTCTGATTCTTTGCTCTCTCTTGTTGAGCAGACTCATCATTTTCTTCGTGGCGGCTGGCAAAGGTGATAACTTCATGGAAGGGAAGATCGATATGAGCTGTAACCCTATTCAGATACTTTGTAGCGAGGCCCTTAATGAATTTCTTGTTCTTCTAAGTTGGGTCTTGAATTAGGTTAGGGGCATAACGGGAAAGCTCATCAAATTTCATCGCATATTCAGCAACTGTCATATTTCCTTGTTTCAGATTGACAAATTGTTCACGAAGGCGTTCTCTTGCTTGTGGAGGGATGTATTTCTCGTTGAAGAGCTCTTTGAACTTTGCCCAGGTCATATTGGCCACATCGTTTCCAATCTTAACTGTGTCCCACCAGTGCTCAGCTTGATCTTTGAGTTGCCATGCAGCCAGGAAACGCTTCCTCTGATCCTCAAGTTCCATCCCTTCTAAGATCTTCTCACAATTCTTGAGCCATGACTCGGCTTCAACAGCAGACTCTCTACCGGTGAAAGGAACTCCGCCCAAGTTTTTGAATTTCTTTGACATCCGTTCTAAGTCGAATGGCTGTGCGACTATAGGGTCGGGCTGCTCATGAATGGGCTCTTCTTCGGGTGGCCCTCTAGCTCCACCTCTCCCACCTCCACGGGTTCTAGCTCTAGTTCTCATAATGAATTAGTCTGTAACACCAAGGGGAGAGTCAGACCAACAGAAATGAAAATTTTCCAAAGGAAAGGCTAAGAGGTGAGAATGATGTAACGACTGATAAATATGTGCTATTATGTTATGCTCACTCTAGGACTTTAGTCCTATCTCTAATGAGACTTATTGCTATAAATATGTTATATCCCAAAACTAAGGTTAAACCAAAGCTCTGATACCAACTGTGATAACCCCAAACTTACGCAGACCGAAAGTTGAGATGATCATTGGAATATAACATAGATATAGCAACACATAACACAGATAACAACATAAATATAAGAATCTATAAAACAACAACATCAACATAGCAGCGGAATATGGATGTTATCATAACACAGAATCCCAGTCACAGAGTCCTACTTATTACATCAAAATCCCAACAAAAGGAAACAAGTACATAATGTTAAAGATACAGTTTGAAACGAAGTGAAATACGGTTTGAATGTCTCAAAGTCTAAGTGGAAACAAAGATAAAGATGAGGGTCTGCATAGTCCAACAAAGCACCTCGATAAGCAACAACACCAAAGCGAATAAGCAAGCTCCAAGATCAGCAACTCCAGGGAAGCAACCTAACAACCTGTCAATTGGTTTCCCGTGTGGAAAGAGGGCACCCGAAATTTGCAAAGTGAAACAAAATTCGAGTCAGTCGTGGGACTGGTATGAGAAATCTTTCTATACTAACAAACCATATGGCGAATCACAGGACCACGCCGCTAAGGCGGAACGGGTTTACTCCATTGGATTGCCAGTGCATAATTAAGTAAGTCGTTTGAATAACGCTATGCATTTAAAGAAAAATGAGACCGTTATAAGACCCAAGTCCCATCACACAATGCAACGCACACCAGAGGAAAGGGTTTTTCCTTATAACGATCAAAAGATGATAAATACGTCAAACGCATTAATACTAGTGTGCATATGTTTTCATAAATCATTTCAATATAAATGTATTAATCCTAGACGACATAGGTACCATATATTATGCCGCCGTATATAAGTATACAACTAAAATCGTAATGTCGTATTGGAGAATTGGTTTCCATCATGAGTCGAGGCTAGGGGCAAGCTCCTCTCCGATTTAAGACACTCTAGCAAATGCCTCAGGATCCCCCGCAGTGAACCCTTGGAAGCGGTAGGGCCGGTCTCCGCCTAACGGCAGTAGATTAGTTATGCCTGAACACACGTTTCCCGGTCCCTTTGGACCTATAGTATGACCACCAACGGCCTATAAAACACGAGGTACCTCAAAATCCATCATCCACATAAGTAAAATGTCAGCGCTGGTAGGTCCCTGACACAACTCTAGCTAGAAAGAAACGTGTGCACTCCCTACGGTCCGTATCCCGTTTTTGACTCATACCGGTGTGTGAGGCTCGTGAGGCTACGTTATACACAAAGCTACGCCTAAACAGGCCGTGCTTTGATCATCTTCTACAAGGTCTGCTTTTCAACAAAACCTTGACCATTCGCATCTTAGCGTGCCACATTGACAATTCGTGTCATGCTATCGATAACTACTAACATATACCAGGGTGTTAAGCAGAGAATAAATTCTCTACCACCAAACAAGCATACATTAATAAAGATTGATTTAGTTACACGAAACGAATTCCAACGTCAGACGCGCGTCGATACAAGTCCGTTCTGGGTTTGAACGAAACCGGAGATACCAGGGAGGTTCTCGCTCATCCGGACAATCAACTCATACGACCGGCCAACTACTACATCGACCCCTTCCTGGGAGCAAGTCAGTCCAAGGTCTCAATAATCGTTGTCCGTTCGACGTGAAGATCGCCGGTCTTCAACATCGTCTTCTATTATTTCAATTTAAATCGCCGTTTGATTATTTGAAATGAGTTAAACTCGGCCTTTTCAAATAAACATCGCATAATTATCATTTAAATCATTTCACGTCATTTATATTTATTTACAGCGATTTATTTCTATTTTTATTTATTTAAAAATAGTGCGAATTAATTGAACGACGCTTCGGGTCGATAGGCGACCCTGGCGCTGCTTTTACCAAAACTTGTTTTAAACATATCTTAAAATCTAACCGTCAGATTTTGGTAAATTTTATGTCGTGGGAAAACTCCTTTCGAGATGATTCTAACGGATCCAGTTTTGGGAAAATTCAACGGTCGGATCTTTTTGTATGACCGTTTAAAGTTATGATTTCAAAACGCGAACTACCGCGCGTGTTTTGCTTAGTTTAAATTATATTATATATATAAATATATTCCCTTAAATCCTTACATTTATATTTTTGTCCGCCAATTCTAATGCGACTAAAAGAATGTTTCCAACTATGTATATTTTACATAAAATACAATTTCTCTTATTCTCTTATTTACATGAACACTGTAAGTGTCTTTTTATTTTTATTTTTATTTTTCTCTACATTGAAAATGTAAATTCTCTCTTTATTTTTATACAGAAAGTATAAATGTTTCTTTTATTTTACATCCACCTAAAAATGTTAATGTTACTTTTATATTTCTTTTTACTAAGAAAATGTACACATAAACTTATATTTTCTTTTACATAAGAAAATGTGCACATTAAACTTTCATTTTCTTTTACATGAGAAAATGTACTTTTAATTCTTATTTCCTTTGACATAAAAAATGTTACTTTTAATTCTTATTTTCTTTTACATAAGAAAAGGTACACATTAAACTTTATTTTCTTTTACATAAGAAAATGTATATTTTAACTTTATTTTCTTTTACATAAGAAAAGGTACACATTAAACTTTATTTTCTTTTACATAAGAAAATGTATATTTTAACTTTATTTTCTTTTACATAAGAAAATGTATATTTTAACTTTATTTCCTTTTATGTAGAAAAATGTGTATATTTGCTTCTTTTTCTTTAACAAAGAAAAATGTACTTTAATTTCATTTTAATCACATAAAATGTACCTTTCATATTTTACATTTTAACAACATAAAATGTACTTTTATCTGTTTTACATTTTAAAACATATGTTCCCTATAGCTTATGTGAATATCTTTACTAGCGCCAGCATTTCTAAATAGCTATATTTCTGATGCCAATCCATTTCAATTATATAATATGACGATGAATGTGTGTCAACAATACCCAAATTTTCACAACGATGGTTTTTGGTGTCCTAATATTCAAACTAACACAATGATGGTATTTGTGTCATAATACTCAAAATAACCCAACAATGGTTTTGGGGTCATGATACTCAAACTAACCCAATGATGGTATTTGTGTCATAACAACTATTTTAGCACAAGTATAATTGGGTGCATTTCTGATGAGTCACAATAAAGGTCCCAACTCCACTTTTATTTGTAAATGAAAATGAAGATTTAAAATTCACATTTTATTTATACATAAAAGTAAGGTTAAACTTGCATCCTATTATGTTAACAAAAGAAACATAAAAAGTTTGTCTTTTTATCCTAAAAAAACTTAACATAAAAAGTTTGTCTTCTTATTCTGAATCAAAATAAACATAAAAAGTTTGTCTTTTTATTCTTAACAAAATAAACATAAAAGGTTATTCTTTTTATTCTCAACAAAATTAACGTAAAAATTTATTCTTCTTATTAACATAAAAAGTTATTCTTTTTATGCTTAACAAAATAAACATAAAAAGTTATTCTTTTTATTCTCAACATAAAAAGTAAATCTTTTTATTTTGACAAAGAAACATAAAAATTAAGTCTTTTGTTTTAACAACCAAATTAAGTAAAATGTCTTTTTGTTTAACAAATAAAATCATATAAAAAAAATGTCTTTTTGTTTAACAAACAAAAATAAACAAACAAGATTTTTCCATTTATTTTGTATAAAAATTTTAAGATTTAATTTTAATAGAAAATAAAAATAAATAAAGAGGGGAACTTAATTATGAACTACATCACAAATTTCAGATCTAGATAACATAGTCATCACAGACATCACCACAAATTTCAGCAATAATTATATACAAACATCATCACAGATCAATAAATCACAATATACAATCACAATCTCAGCATTTTAATTTATTAATTATTAAAAACTAGAGATCTCACAGTTTTGCGATTTGTCAAATTCTCAAGTTGTTCTGAAAGGTCCCGTTTCAGTCCACAATTGTAGATCAGGATCGTACGAGTCCAACGCTTCAGAAATCGCGAAATTCTGAGTTGTTTCGAACGAGTTACGATCAATACAAGTTTGAGAATAATTATATTTATTAATTAATTAAATAAATGGGCAAAAACCACCTTCTTCTTCCACTTAGAATCAAGGCCGCGCCTTTGTGTTATTGTTCGAACCTAGGGTTCGACTTTGCTCGCGGCACAGGCGCCTGGAGGACGAACGGAGGGCACCACGACCTCGGCCTAGGGACGGCGCACCTGCGCTGGGCGGAGGGGGCAGCTCGGTGGGGCCCAGAGGGAGAACGACGGGGATTTGCGCGGCGACTTTGAGGGCTCGGGGCGAGCGCTACAGGCGATGAGGCAGCGTGCTACTGGTCGGTGATGAAAGAGGAGGAGGAGGCCTTTGGAGTGGTGTTGGCGGCGAAGTCTGAAACTTGGTGGAGGAGGAGCAAGACGAGGAAGAAGATTCGAACGTGAAATGAGGGTGGCGGCGGCCTATTTGCACGATGAACAGTGAAAATAGAATTAGGGTTTTAATTCTTCCTTTTTATAAAAGTTTAAGTGCAATTTTACGTTTAAATCCAAACCTTTCAAACCACACCAATTTCAGCCCGACTGAAGCCCATCCTACCAAATAGGCCCTATTCCGGATCCAACGGGCTAGGTCCCGTCAGCCCAAGAGTTCGTCTTGACCCTCGTTTTTCAGATTTGAATATAATTTATTTATATTTTAAATTTAACCGTCTTTAAAAATTCACCGGGGCCGCATATGGACCCGGAAAAATCCAGAAAAAATATATTTGGCTTTCTGATGACGATACGAATCCAACAAAATTAATTTCGTCTAATTCTGAGATTGTTTGAAAAATGGCTATTTTTCAGTCGATTAAATTTGACTGAAATGGACAACACACATTTTCCTTTGCCATGCTCACAAATAAATTCGGAAAATTCTAAAAATTGAAACCTAGCAATAATATAATATTCTGGTTCCGATGAAATTGGTTTCGTCGAAAACAGAGATCGTTTGAAAATTGGCTATTTTCACTGGCTTTAAACATTATTTAAAATGAAAATTTTAAATTCTGCCTCATTTTCCAACAAAATTTCTTAAAAATAAAAATTTTAAATTGGCTCGGATTTTCCGGGTCGTTACACTATATACCTCGCAAACCCATCGATCACCATGTACGTCTGGACGATCACCACTCATTATCCATATTTCGGGATGCCTCCCAATCAGGACCTCGGTTACCATCCAAATGAGGTGAAGATCTCCGGTCTTCGACCACCGTCTTTATCTTCGATTCCTTATCGTCGATTCAGTTATTCAGAATGGGATAAACCCGGTCCTTCTGAGCAACTCGCGTATATAATAAACAAGTGCAACACTAACATACACATGCATCATTTCAATTCATCAGTCGCTAACCGTTAATCAGTAAGAGAACGATTTCCCAAATATTAACCCCGAAGGCCGAAACCAACATCAGATCAACGTCCAGGAAACCATTCAACTTAGCCAACCTTCAGTTAATTTCTAAATCACATCCATATCATTTATAATATTTTATAACGATTTATCGCTATTTTTATTTATTTTAAAATAGCCAATATATTCAAAACGACGCTTCGGGCCATAACACGACCGTGGCGCTGTTTTTCTTCAGATTTTATTTACACATATCTGAAAATCTAACCGTTGTATCTTCACAAAATTTACATCATTAGAAAGATCTTTTCAAAACGAATCCAACGGTTCCAGTTTCGGGAAATTCTGACGGTCGGATCAATCGGTGTAATCGTTTGAAGTTTCGATTTCAAAATACGAACTGCAGTGTCGTTATTCGATTAATTATAATTATATTTTTATATATATATAAATATAACCGTTTCTGGCGTTGTTTTTTCTTCAGATTTGAATTAAACATTCCAGACTATCCAACCGTTGGATTTTTACAAAGTTGGTGCCGTTGGAAAGATTTTTCCAAAGCGAACCCAACGGTTGCGATTTCAGGAAAATCCGATGGTCGGATCTCCCGGTATAATTGTTTGGAATCACGGTTTCAAAATACGAACTGCGGCGTCGTTATTCGATATATTTTAATTCTATTTATATATATATATATATATATATATATATATATATATATATATATATATCGATTCTTCGATTTCAAAGCTACATTCTTTTCATACATTTGATAAAAATGATATTTTTATCTAACTGTCTTCTATTTCAACACTTCACTAAATTTAACAATTCATGTATATAATAAAAATGTGATTTTTATTTTAAAACAATTCATTTCAAAACACTATTATTTTATATAGTTCATATAGGTAATAAAAATAAGATTTTTATTATAAAACAATTTCTTTTAAAACAAGGTCATTTTACATAGTTCATATAGATGATAAAAAGGTGATTTTTATTATAAAACAATTTATTTCAAAATATGAATACCATTCAACACATGAATTTCTATTCAACGAATGAATATCGATTCAATACATGAAGGTTTTCTATAGTTTATATACATAGATAAAAATGTGATTTTTATATTTAAAACACGAAGACCATTCAACACATGAATTTCTAATCAACGAATGAATATCGATTCAACACATGAAGGTATTCTATTCAACGAATAAATATAGCTTCAGCAAATGAAAATAATTCAAACACATGAATATTATTCAAAATTTCGGCAGCATAACGACATGGTAGTTAAAACCGGGACCGTCTCTAGTACGGCTCCTCGCTCTACCTTAAAACCTCGCGGTTTTTGACAATGGGGATCATGCATCTAGTTCGCACGCAGGCGGCATGTATATTTTTATTTCATTTCCACAAACTAATCCTATGTGGTTTCAACCAAATATTTCTCAACCACAAATGGGTATTTTTCAACCACAATCAATCAATATCAACCACAAACAATTCCAATCAACCATTCGCTACCAATCAATTTTCACACCAATCACAACCAATAAATATCGTCCATGGTTTGTGGACGAGGGGTGTATATATATATATATATATATATATATATATATATATATAGCAATTCACTTCTATTTCAACACATATATAATTTTTACAACGCATATATAACTTATACATCGAACGTACAACTTATACAACGCTTATACATGAGGTGTACAACGCTTATATAACCCATACATGGACTATATAATTTATACATCGTCGTTTTCCATATCGTTTATAAATTAGAAATCTCACATTGGGTTCCACTCCACCAAAAATAGCAGATGGTTCAGAAAATTATGCGGTCTCTTCTAAAATGTAGAAGACGACCACACGGTCACAATGTTTCCTGTTTCATCGAATTTCGTCAAGAAACGAAAAAGATATGATTTTTCAAAGTTTGTAACGGTTTAAAGGTGTTAAAACTATTGAAAATATATATAGTTGTATACCTTTCTGAAATGTTCAAAACTAGGTCACGCGATTTCGTGAAATCCGTAAATCGATAGAACGATCGGGCTACGCAGTGTCAAGGGGGAGGAGAGGCGCTCAGGCGCCGAGGGGAGTTGGCCAGTTCGACGCTGGCAGGAAGCGGCGACGGCGGTTGGAAGCTCGGAACTTTCGAGCTCGATATCTCCTTGAATGATGAACGAAAAAATACAAACTATATATGGATTTGAAGATCTTCTCGAGCTCTTCAAAATCTTCAACTGGAGGAGGGGCTAATTTTGCCTGCTTTGGTCGGAAATTGGATGGGAACGGCGAAAATGGTTTTCGCCATCGATCGGCTGTTACGGGGAGAGAGAAAAAGGATTTTTCTTTTTTTTTTTATTTTAAAAAAATATGATTGGTCGGGGGAGTTTTAAAGGGGTTTTCTGACACGACCACCAATCTAAACCCAACGGCTGTCGTCCCTAGCATTTTACCCCCATTCCGAACACAATGGGATATGTTTCATAGGCCCATTCGACTGTTTCAGTCAGTTTTCCTTCAAATTAAAATATATAACATTCAATATTCAATTTGAACGTACATTTCAATTTGCCAGGGCCACAACCTGATTCGAAAAATTCCAGAAAAATAAATCTAGCTATGTTTTGACGATACGGTCCCAACAAAAATAGTTTCGTCGAATTCTGAGACCCTTTGCAAAAAGGCTCATTTCTGGTTGATCCAATTTAATTGTAATTGACCAAAACATGTTTTTCCTTTGCCACGCTCACATACTAGCTTCAAAAATTATGAAATTTGAAACCTAGCAATAATTTCACATCCTGGATCCAACAAAAGTGGTTTCGTCGAATTCCGAGGTCGTATGCAAAATGGCCAATTTCACGGGCTATATAAATTCCATAGCGACCTTTCTGAAAACTCATTTGGCCATAACTTTTGCTTTCCGCTATGAAAATTCGATTTTTCAGATTCGTTAGAACGGTATTCAATAATAGATTTAAATATTTTTGGTTTCACTCAAATCCGTTTTGTTTTGCACCCGGTACAGTCCGACAAAGTTTGAATTCAATTTTTGAAACTGCAGCGCCATTTCAGGCCTTGTTTATAATTAGAATTAATTATATTCGTTTTCAATTGTCGATTCAAACTCAGTTTTCATTGCTATTATTTAAAATATTTATTTTAAATATTTAAAATCCATTATTTTAGCCAATTAAAAATTTTTAAATTGGTTCAGACTTCTGGGCCGTTACATTACCACCTCCGCCGTTTGGGATGTTCGTTATCCTCGTTGTCCTGGGTTCCCTGTGACTTTCTGTAAATTGTTTCACTCTTGTGTAGATATCATACAAGCCTGTTATTGACTTTCATGAAATTTCCACTATCCGCATGTTTCGAGTTTTTTTATTTTGCATAAGGGCTTGCTGTAGCACTTGCTGTCCATACCATGTAGTTTAAATCTACGACTATGGCTCAGGCATATGCTAAAGTGAATGGTCTGTTAAGATATACTTCACATTTTCTGCTTGTAATACAATATTATTGGTGTTAACCTAAACTTTATTTATATAAAAAGAATATTACAGTTGATAAGTGGTTAGGATCACATATGAGAAAGGGAATAATAGTTTGTTTTTGTTATTGTTGAGAAGAAGAGGTAAAACTCATGTTGCGGTAACAACAAATAGTTACGAAAATGCCAAGCTTTGCCTATACATGTAAATTTTGTTCACTTGTTTGCCATCTGTTTGCTATATTTTTCCATGTTGTCATATTCCATGCACCTTTGACTTGATAATTGTTAGCCTACTTTGTGAACTAGGCAACACAAAGTCAAGAAACCAACCCTTGAAGAGTATTTTAAGTTATAAGACTCCGGTTCGGATCGGAAGAAAACACCACACTTCAGAGTGGTAGCAGCATATCGGTTCGGATCGGATAGAATTCTCTCTTCGGATCGGATATCTCCTACTGGATAAATTGGCGAAGCATATCTGATCGGATCGGAAGGTCAATAAATCTCAAGTAAATCGGAAAGCCATCTGCTTGCCATGAAGCTGGAGCGGAGCGGAGTATGATTAGAGAAGGAGAGACGTCCAAGCTACTCCGGTTCGGATCGGGTATTCCGATCCGAGCCCCCAACCTGCTCGTCTCCGACCCGCACCCATGATCCAGGAAAATCTCCTATAAAGTCGCCTGGAGAACCGGACCGGATGTGACTAATTCCTACCCCTAATGTCCATCTCATTGATGCGTTGTCAGCTTGATAGCCCATCCGAACCCGAAGAGAGTGCGATGGATGACACGTGTTCCGACCCGGATTGCATCTCAGGCAAATTCACACCTATAAATACCCCATCTAGAGGCAAAGAGAAGGATCTTTTTCAGCACTTTTGGGAATCCAAGTACCTCCATCATTCGAATTCCTTTACTCCCGGAAAATCCAAATCATCTTTCATTTCTTGTTTTAATCATTTGAGTGAACAAAAGTGAGTTGTGAGTGAATCTTACATTGCCTTTGTAACTGAATTACTGAATATAGTGAGAATTAAGTGGACGTAGGCATTTCTTCGCCGAACCACTATAAATCTTGTGTGTTCATTTTTATTTCTGTTTATTTTATCTTGTTTCTAATCAATTTGGGTGTTAGAACCACATTTGGGTCTAACATTTTGGTGCTTTCACTGAGAATCCTCATCTAAATTCTTTACTTTCCGGGATCTCTTTCTACTTTTTGGACCGTTGAGTTCAAAGAAGTGAATCCTTAAGCTTCTCCACTTTCTTACATTCGTTGAGGTAATTGTCAAAGACTCATGGCCAGAGGAAAAGGCAAGGAAGTCCAGTCTGTTCAAGGAAATGGAGCTGGTGAAGATCAGCAACATGCTGTTGTAACTAGGTCTAGGGGGCAGAGTTCAGCAGCAGGGAGAATTAATGCAGGACATCCGAACCGACAGCAAGGGGAAAGTTCCGATCCGATCCGGGTTGGAGACTCTGAAGCAGTGCACTCCCCCAGTCTGAACCGACCCGACTTGCTCGCTGCACACCGATCCGACCAGGCACCCCAGCTCCGATCCGACCCGACTTCCTACCTCCGATCCGACCCGATGCTTGGTGAAGCTGGAACATCTACTCGAGTCCCCGCGAATGCTCCAATTCCAGCTGCCAGGGTTGGAGACCAGGCCAATCCATCTGCTCCCATCACTCAAGGAGATTTCTCGCGCTTGCTTGATATGCTTGAGAGCACGAGGGAAGCTATGAGAGTTCATGAGCGCACCAATCTCATGATGCAGGAAAATATGAGGCTCATGAGTCGAGAAATCAATGAGCTCCGCCGGCAAAGAACTCCGTCGCCAGTTCGTCATACACCAGTAGATCAATCTTCATCTTCTGAGGAAGAGAGGCCCCGTGAACGAAGGCCACTCGAACGACCTCAGAACGTGGAGCAGCTAACGTTTGGATCTTTGGGATCTCGCGAGGATATCGCACGAGCATTAGGAAACGATAGCCCCTCTCGGGGGCAAAGACTCCAGTCCCCTCTTCCCGAGATCGACCGGGAACGCAGGGAAAGGAATCGAGCAGAGGCAGCTCGAAGAAGAAGGGCATCTCCTGAGCAAGAGCCCCGAAGGAACTCGGACACTAGGGCCAGGGAACCTGAGCAGCCCCTAACTAGTGCCGATGTACAGGCAATGGTTCGCCGAATTATGTCCGAGAGCCGGAATTATACAAATGAAGACTATGGCATCGAACGAAGCCATACCCCGTTCACTGACGATATTCTAGACTTCCAGTTTCCCCGACGCTTTAACTTGCCACAGATGGACAAGTATAACGGAAGGACTGATCCAGGACAGCACTTGATGCGGTATTCGTGGCTTATGAATGCCGCTGCTGCCCCCGATGAAGTAAAATGCAAAGCGTTCCCAATCTACCTAGAAGATGTGGCTTTATTTTGGTTTACCCGACTTCCTCCTCGTTCAATTTCTAATTACAAAGAACTAAGCGAGCGTTTCATGAACCAGTTTCGACTACATGCCCGCAAGTCCAAGAGTGTTATTGAATTGTCAAGGATCAAACAGGCACCCGGAGAGTCTTTAAGGGCATATTTAGATCGTTTTAACCAAGCTGTAACCGAGGTCAGTGACCCGCATGAGCCCACTATTCTGATGGCATTGAAGGAAGGAGTCGATCCTGAATCTGAGTTTGGAGACTACCTTTCTGGGAAGACACCCCCCTCAAGGGCGATATTCTACGAAAAAGCCGATATTTATCTAAGACGAGAGGAGGCCCGGGCAAACCGGAAGAGAAAGTCTGAGACAGCTTCAAAGGAGAATGTGCAGAGTAATATTGCAGTGAAGCAGTCTGGGGAAAGTTCTGGCAAGGTTGAGGTAAATGTAGGAAACAAGGGTGGAAACAGCAATACTGGAAGCGGGGGAAACAACAACCGTAATTCGAACGGTAACAGGAGAAACAGAAATAGGGGAAGCGACCCAAACAAAAGGCCCCGATTCCAGAACTACGAGAACTACACACCATTGAATGACACATTGGAAAATATTTACCTGGACACGTATAATGTGTTGCAGTACAAAAGACCGCCACCTCGTGATTCGACCGAGAAAGAAATGGCGACAGGGAAATTTTGCTTGTTTCACGGAACACATGGACATTCGACCAATGAGTGTCGACATTTGAGGGATGTAATTGAAAAGCTGTTGCGTGAAGGAAAGTTGGATGAGTACAAGGTTGCCCCGAGGGACAGGGGGCAAGGAGAGCAGGCTCCAAAGCAAATCCTACCTGCTCCTAAGCCTACCGCGCAGCAGAAAGGTAAAGGGATCGTCATCAACTCCATAGTAGGCGGACCTCACCCGGCAATCCGAAGCTTTAGGTCAATGGACCAATATGTGAATGCGGCCAAGCATCTAGATGTGAATGAAGGTGACGATTTGGAAGATGTTACCCCCATCAAACAACAAAAAACCATGTTCGATGACGTGGTGTTTCGCAGCCGAGACAACCCGGGAATACAATCTCCCACCAATGATCCGTTGGTTATTACTACCACTGTTGGGCCGGCTTTGGTCCATAAGGTATTAGTAGACAACGGAAGTTCCGTTAATATTTTGTTCAAGAAGTCATTTGATCAGATGAAGCTTGAGCCCGAAGATCTGAAACCTTGTGAAGGATGGATTAGAGGTTTCAACGGAGCGACGACAGCTCCTATGGGATACATAGAGTTGCCTGTGACCCTAGGGCAAGGAGAACGTAGAAGAGTGCGAATGCTTCAGTTTGTAGTACTGGACGTAGATTCGCCATATAACGCATTTTTAGGGAGGCCTGCCCTCGCTGAGTTTAGAATTTGTATCGCCCCTTGGTGCTTGTTACTAAAGTTCCCAACCGAAGCCGGGACTGGAGTAATAAGAGGGGATCAGGTTTCTGGACGGGCCTGCTATGTGGCCGAACTGAAGATGTTGATGAAAGGAGTTAATGCTAAGAGTAAGGATGCCTCATCTCCCTCAAAGGGGGACTCGGCATAGCAATTAGAGAGGTTGAACCCAAGGGAGTTGCGAAAAGGAACGCCTGAAGACCTGGATCCTAGAAAAGACGAGGAACCAGAGGCTAGAAATGCAACTCCTAATGAAGCAACAGTGGAAATTCCTGTTGATAAAGCTGATCCGACAAAAGTTTTGAAGATCGGTTCCCAATTGGATCCACGTCGTGCTAAAGACCTGACGAACTTCTTGAAGGCGAACTTAGATGTGTTCGCCTGGACCCATGCTGACATGTGTGGGATATCGCCTTCCGTTATCAGTCACAAATTGAATGTAAATCCGAAGCATCCACCTGTAAAGCAAAAGAGACGCATGCTGGGCCCAGAGAGGTCGGCTGCCCTCAAAGAGGAAGTAGAGAAATTGAAGCAAAATGGATTTATTCGAGATTCGACCTATCCCGACTGGATATCGAATCCCGTCCTGGTAAAGAAGCCAAACGGAAAGTGGCGAACTTGTATTGACTTTTCAGATTTAAATAAGGCTTGCCCAAAAGATAGTTTCCCACTTCCCAGGATTGACCAGCTTGTAGACTCGACAGCAGGTCATGAACTTCTCTCTTTCATGGATGCATATTCTGGATACAATCAAATTCCTATGCATGTACCAGACCAAGAGCATACAAGTTTCATTACGAATTTGGGATTATATTGTTATGTTGTAATGCCGTTCGGATTAAAAAACGCTGGAGCTACTTATCAGCGGTTGGTAAATAGAATGTTTTATGATCAAATAGGAAAAACTATGGAAGTTTATGTGGATGATATGCTTGTTAAATCAAAGCAGTCCTCCAGTCATACGCAAGACTTAGCAGAAATGTTTGGTATCTTGCGAAAATACCGTATGAAATTGAATCCTTTAAAATGTTCATTTGGAGTGGCGTCGGGAAAGTTCCTTGGCTTCATTGTGAGTTCCCGAGGAATTGAGATCAACCCTAGCCAGATAGCGGCGAATAGAAATATCAGGGAACCAAGGAGAATTAAAGATGTCCAAAGTCTGGCAGGGAAGGTAGCGGCGCTAAGTAGATTCATCTCCAAAGCCACCGATAAATGTGTTCCATTTTTTGATTTGATAAAAAGGGGAAAGAAGAACTTCCAGTGGACTCCCGATTGTGTCGAGGCTTTTCAAAATCTGTTAGAGCTGTTAGAAAAACCGCCAATCTTATCAAAGCCCGTAGACCACGAAGAACTATTTGTTTATCTAGCAGTCTCGGCTCACGCTGTCAGCACAGTTCTGGTTCGAGAAGAAGACAAAGTACAAAGGCCAGTATACTATGTGAGTAAGAAATTAGCAGCGGCAGAGCGCAACTACCCAAAGATCGAGAAGCTTGCTTACTGCCTCCTGATTGCATCCCGAAAGCTTCGTCACTACTTCCAAGCCCATCCAATAACCATATACACCGATCAGCCGTTAAGACAAGTGTTGCAGAGACCCGAAGCGTCGGGAAGGTTGATTAAATGGAACATAGAACTAAGCCAGTTTGATTTGAATTTTCAACCACGAAAGTCAATCAGAGGGCAAGCTCTAGCAGACTTTATTGCGGAGTTCACCATTCCAGAGGAAGAAATAATCAATGACCGAGTGGTTAAATCCGAGGATAAGCTAAAGATGAATCCGTGGGAATTATATACAGATGGAGCTAAAAATGACCGAAGATCCGGAGCTGGAATTGTCTTAGTCACTCCTGAAGGACGGTCATTATATTACGCCCTGCGATTAGAATTTTCGGCAACAAACAATGACTCTGAGTATGAAGCCCTGATTGCCGGGCTGAAACTCGCTAAAGACCTTGGAGTAAAAGAGATGGACATATTTTGTGACTCTAAGATTGTTGTTTGTCAAGTGCGAGAGGAGTTCGCGGCTCGAGGACCTCGACTTGTCGCTTACCTCAAGAAAGTGAAAGAGCTATTAAGTAGCTTAGAGCGGTACAACATAACACATATTCCCAGAGAAGAAAACCAGAAAGCGGATAGACTAGCAAAATTGGCTAGTTCTGACAATCCAGAAGAGACTGAGGTAATTCCAATTGAAACGTTGGAGTCGCCAAGCTTTGAGTCAATGGAAATGGAATTCGTTCTTGACGCGGAACCAGAGAAGGAGTCATGGATGACTCCAATCAAGAATTTTCTTAAGAATGGGACACTCCCATTAAAGAAGAGTGAAAAGAGAGCTGTAGTGCGCAAAGCTACCAGATATGTTATACAAGACGATACCCTCTATAGACAGGGATTTTCTATGCCCCTGTTACGATGTATCGCACACGACGACATCAAGCGTGTACTGAGAGAAGTGCACGAAGGTGAGTGTGGAGATCATACAGGAGGTCAAACTTTAGCAAAGAAAATATTGCGGTATGGATACTTCTGGCCTACGATTAACAAAGATGCAGCTGATTATTCACGACGCTGCGATAAGTGCCAGAGATTCGCCAAAATCCCCAGGGCACCGTCAACTCAGCTTAAATCGATGGTGAGTCCTTGGCCATTTGCCACATGGGGAATCGATATCGTTGGAGTTTTACCGATTGCTAAAGGGGGAGCTAAGTATGCCATAGTAGCCGTGGATTATTTCACAAAGTGGGTGGAAGCTGAACCCTTGACTAAGATCACCACAAGAAAGGTGATAAGTTTTGTGGTCCGAAATATTATATGCCGATTCGGGATCCCAAGGACGATTATTACCGACAACGGGACCCAATTTGATAGCACTGAATTCAGAAACTTTTGCCAGAAATATAAGATAGACAAACGTTATACTGCAGTTGCCTATCCACAATCTAATGGGCAAGTAGAGGCAATAAACAAGGTAATAAAATCCATCCTCAAGAAGCGATTAGAGCGTGCAAAGGCAAAATGGGTTGATGAATTGCCCCTAGCTTTGTGGGCATATCGAACAACGTTTAAAACGGCTACCGGTCATACCCCTTTCTCTCTCTCCTTTGGCTCAGAAGCAGTAATTCCAGTCGAACTGGAAGTTCCTTCCCACAGGGTTACGTATTATGACCCGATGACGAATCGGGCACTTTTACTTGAGTCTCTTGATGAAGTCGAAGAGAAGAGGGACGAAGCAGACTTGCGTGCAGCAAGACATCGGCGTCAGATGGCGCGCTATTATGACAAAAAAGTTCGCCTCAGAACTTTTGAACCCGGAGATTTGGTGCTAAAGAGAGTTTTTCCATCTCTTCCTCACCTTGGCCCAAAATGGGAAGGACCCTTTGTCATCCAACGGAAACTTGATAAAGGAACATTCAAGTTAACGACCGTAGATGGTCAAGAAGTCCCTCGAGCATGGAATGCTCAACACTTAATGCGATATTTGGATTAGAAATGCTATACTTTTTGCTGTTCTTCCTGTAAACTCTGTAATAAGGCACGACATGCCTTTGGAAAATATGACGATATGAATAAAGGACTATAAAGTGGATGTAGGCTATGACTTAGCTGAACCACTATAAAAATATTGTGTGTTATTTACTTTTATGCATTTACATTCATTAGTCGTTCTGTTGTGATTATAAAATACAGGACAACTGAGAGCCTAAAGAGGGTTGAAAACAGTCTAGACATAAAAAGAAGCACAATGATTATTTGTGCGATAAGACATGAAAGAATGAGAAAACGACATTCTAACTCTAACTCTCCAGAGAAAGAGAGAGAGTATAAAAGCGTCTCCGACTGAGCGCTGAAAAAGAAATTCTACTCTGAACTCTAACTCTCCAGAGAATGAGAGAGAGTATAAAAGCGTCTCCGACTGAGCGCTGAGAAAGGTTCAACTCCGAACTCTAACTTTCCAGAGAGAAAGAGAGTATAAAGGCGTCTCCGACCGAGCGCCGAGAAAGAAATCTTTTCCCGTTGAACGACCGGGGAATAGACAAATGACTGAACTCGAACTCTAACTCTCAAGAGAATGAGAGAGAGTATAAAAGAAATGCCAGGAAAAACAACAGGCATTGATGACACAGGAAATGCCATCCCGTTAGAGAATTGGGAGTATTCAGATTGCATGGTTAAGCACTGAATAACTTATGGAGATTGACTGGGGATACCTATACATACACATATCTCCCCTCACCACAACTTTGTTTCATAACTATAGATATGCATTTTTACATAAGTGCAGAACTGCTAACAAATAAACATTGCAAAAAGTGAATTATCTTTATTTACAAATGAATGAATTTGTACAGGGAAATAACTAAAAAAGAAAGTGCAGGAGCTGCTGTTGTGGCAGCACTTATTGATTTACAAAGATGCTAAAAGGACACGGAGAACCCACTATTTGGGTTTGGGATGAGCCTTCGATTTCTTGGCAGCTTTTTCCGCATCTTTTGCTTCCTTCTCGGCTTCAGTCAAGATCCGCTTTGATTTCTTTTTCCCCGAAGATGTAGTACTGGAGCCAGCAGACTTTTTCCCGGAGGGCGGGGCACTGGAATCAAAAGAAGATTTTTTAGCAAGTTCTTCGGTAATAGATCTAGTGGAGAGCTTAACAACTAACCTTGAACCTGCATCCACAACTGCGAGGGGCTTGAGGACCTCAGGGTCTAATTCTTCAGCCTTTAATTGCAAGCGCTTGTCTTGATCAGCCTTCATGGCAGCCAAGGTAATGTCCTCAGCGCTTTTCGACTCCCCGGTTATTGTAACTTCTGGTTCCTCATCATGCCCCTCGTCTCCTCCGTCGTCTTTTAAAGCTGCAATCATTTCTTCGTCATGGGGAGTAGTCACCTTAGTTGATTCACTTCTTTCCCCCAATTCTGTGGAAGCAGCTTTGTCTTCTCCTTCTTTGACCCTATCAGCGGGCTTTGTCCCAGTGGTAGCTCCTTGAACTACATCTGTCTTCGCGGAGAATTCAACGCCTACAAAATGAGAAACATCGGTTATCAACTCAGGCGAGAGCAAAGGATTTCTCATTGAACGTTCAATCATGTAGCCAAAGGTAGTAGTAGCCTTGACAAGTTGAGGAGAAAAGACAGGGATACCTTCTGAAGACTTCTCAGCGGGGGTGACTACTACCTCTGGAGTTATTTCAGGAATGGGAGATAGTAAAGTTGATCGGGGAATTCCCGGGTTTTCGGGATCATACCCTTCCACTTCAGGAGTTACAGGAGCAGAAGAAGAGGAGCCAGCTTCAGGAATGGTTTTCTGTTTAGACTTCCGCCTCTCTTCTTCCATGGCCTCAGCAATTAGACGGCGACCTTCAGCTAGGCGCTCCGGTTCGTCGTCTCTCAAGTACTTCTCCATCAACTTATCTTCATCGAGGGAATCAACCTTAAGCTCTTCTTTTTCCCACTCAACGATTTGATTCCACACATGAACCAAAGTGGATGGATAGTCCTCGATCCAGGAAATGTTTCGACGACGAATAATGTGCGCAAAGAATTCGATCATTAGCTCCCCGAAGCCATGAATATCGGCCTCCGCCTCTGATAGCTGTTTGCGGGTTTCCTCCGCAGATTTAATAGCGCATTCAACGTTGCCCTCAGCCAGAGCAGCCCTGTTTTCCGCCTCTAACAATTTTGAAGCCAAATCAGCGTTTTTCTTTTCTAACTCAGCACTCCTTTTCGCTAACTCGGCATTCTTCTGCTCAAGCTCAGCATAAGCGAGACGTGTCTTAGCAGCCTCTGACTTGGCTTCGTCAGCTTGCTTCTTCAACTCGGAACGTTCCTGAGTGTGGGATTCTAGCAAATCATGATAGCGCTTTTGCATGTCCTCAAACTGTTGTTTGAAGTTAGAAGCATTCTTCTGAGCGATAGCTAGTTGAGCTTGAGTATCTTCTAAATTTTTTCCTAAGGTTTTCAGGGCCTTAGCATCTTCCTCTGCAGTTTTGTGCATTGAGTCAGCATTTGTCATTAGCGTGCGGATGATTCTAGAAAGAGTGCGGGAATACTTGAACATCTCGGTATATTGTTTTTCCACAAAATCAATCTTTGCTCTGGCCTCCTCTGCCCAATTAGAAGAAATAGGTTCAAGGGAAGGTAGAAAGGTCAGAGTCTCGAAGTAGTGCTCGGGAAATTGCTCCTTTAAATATGCCAGCCTTACTGCGGTTCCCGCATCTGGTGGAGGAGGGGCGAGGATGGTTAGTTCAGTATCCCTTCCTGAAGAAGATTCTGTAGAACCCTTGTCTGTCCGAGGTCGCTTAGTGGCAGGGACTTTTTGCTTACTTCTAGACCCAGTTTCCTTTGGAGGTGTCTTCTCTCTACCCCGCTTTTCATAGGAGGAAGTGGAATCCCTAGATTGTGATCTATCCTCCTCTCTACGACCTTGATAGCTTTTGTATTTTTCCTGTTCCGGTCGAACTGGTGAGCGGGAGCGTGAGGATCGAGATCGATAAGGATCGTAGGGTCTCCTTTCCTCCCTGCCGCGGTCATCCCGGCGGTTATATTCGGCATCCTGGGGAGGATTAGACATGCTGCGGCGAAGCTTTCTTATGTCATAAGAGGATCGAGACATTATGCCTGCACGGTAAGTTAAACGAAGTTTAGAATCGACGGATCCATGAAAAAAGAAGTGCAATGAATGCTAGTGCTACGGTGCAAAGTGCATCCTATGTGGTGTATGTGTCCCCCCAACCAACCCGAGTCTGAAGCTAGACTGGTGCGGGCAGGCTCTTTGGCCTTAGCAGGAGTAGTCTCTTCAGAAGAAGTGAAGACTAGAGGGTCCTTTCTGAAATCTTCCGAAGTGTATATAGTCTCGGGTAAAGGGAGATCCCCCAAACCCTGAAATATGTGCTCGTCGGCGCTAGGAACATCCCCTTCGGAAGCGTGAAGTGGCGACCCTTGGGGAGATTTTGATTTGTCTACCGAGGTAGTTTCCTCGGGGGCAACATACCCTTCACGATGTTTTTTGGCCAGATTAGCCAGCTCATCGTCTTGAGTGGAAGAGGGAGAGGGTGAAGTTTGAAGAGAAGCTGCAGGAATTCCCGAGCCTTCTCCTATTTCTGGAACTGTTTCCACTGGAGGAATATATGCATAAGGGACTGTCCCATGACCGATGCTACGGTAGACGGATAGCAGCCCGTGAAAATGAAGGTACTCATCTTTAAGAACCTCGTCAATAGTAAGGAGTTTTTGGTCGCCATTGAGGAGACGGTGCATTCGATCAAAGAACACTTGGTCTGATACCTGTTTGGGATTATCGACTGCAAATAAAAAGGAAAAACAGGTCAGGGTGATGATTCAAGTGTATAGAGTCCAGGGTCAGAAAATCAGTGCTTTACTTGATTTTGTCCATCTTCTGGCGCATCCAGACTGTTGCTTTATATAGAACCACTCCAGTCTGGAATCTCCAGCCTTGCTGCTAAACGGTGTAGAGATTATCTTCCTCTTTGGGACCGACTCAAAGTAACAGAAAGAAGGGGTTTCCCTAGTCCGATGTTTGAAATTATAGAAGAAATGAACATCGTCAAACGTAAGCTCCACGCCTAGAATTTCACGATATGCTATGAATAAGGTATGCAGATAGGCATATGAATTGGGATGCAGCTGCATGGGGGCAATCCGCATTTGTCTTAAGAAGTCGACGATGAAAGGCGAGAAAGGAGGAATGGCGCCAACCATGCACATCAGACGAGTGACCGTCATATATCCTTCTGGAGGGTTATGTGGACGGTCAGAGCGTGAGGGCACTAAAGTGTCTCTCTTCATTATTCCATACTTCAAGCAAATTCTCACGAGTCGGTCATTGTCAATTGTTGATTCTACGGAATCTGGAGGTGATTCCAATATAATGGCTGAGTCAAATTCATCGGGTGCTCGGTTGTCACCAATCCCTCCTTCCTCCTCAAAGCCTAGGGAAATTTCATTTTCTGAAGACATTTCATCGCTTTCCCGATGACCAACTCCGTAATCCGAACCCTCGCTGTCCCATTCTGGGTCAGATGAAGAAGATATATCCTCGAGAGTGGTTTTGTTGGAAGTTTCTGGAGCTTCTTTCCTCTCAGCTAAACGAGAAGAGCGTCTGGGCCTCATTGTCATGGAACTATTGAAGAAGCAATAGCACGGATTAGAGTGAATTATCCCGTGTCCCCCTTTTTTTTGTGTATGTGTGTGAACTAAAGTGTATGCAACAAATGTGGGAAATACAAAATAGAAGTACAGCAATGCAAGACGAAGCTTTAAAGAGAAAATAATAGTCAGATTTGTCCTTGATTCTCGTTTATGTTCGCAAGGCACTATCCTAACTGTTCGCGAAGCATATTCATCTAGAGTAAGCGTCAGTTGAATTAATTGGGTAGTCTTTATGTGCCAAATTTGATATGTTCGGATCGGTTCGGATATGTGTATGATGGCTGGCTCAATACAAACACAGATAGTAATCGGTTCGGATGCGTCATTAGAGTAGGGCCAGTCCGAGACAAGGGAAGCAATGGGTTCGGAGGCAGGACTGATCTGATCGGATCGGATGGCCCGATCCGAACCGAACTAGCACCACTCAACCGAACCATTTACTTCGACCTTCACTTCCCCGACCCGAACCGACGTTTTCTGTCCTCCCTGTCTTTCTAAAGTGTGAAACCCGGACCGATCTCTTATCCTACTCCTTCCTTTCCGCTCCTTCGTCTTCTACCCGAGCCGACTCCAGTTGGTCACCACGCTCCTTGTCTTCTTCCTCTTCTCCCCCCTTTCCCACGAACGAGTCCGTTTCATCGCCAAAGCTATTGTTAAGGGCAGAAATTTGCCCTCTCCAGCCTCGCGACGCCTCGAAGTGACGGCGCATCCACCAGTGACAACGTGGAATTCAAGCGAAGCTCTGTGTCTAAACCGTTCCAATCGACCGTAAAGTGAAATCAAGAACGTTTATTACGATGTTATTCGAGATTAAAAAGCTACCTATGTGCTTGATTCGAGGAATCTACAAGAAAGGAGTTCGGAGTTTTAGAGTTTTTAAGGTTTTCGATGCTTGGGTCCGAGCGGCAATAGAAACGAAGAAGAAAGAAATGAAGACGGCGATGGGTTTATATAAAGAATGGAGTTGACTCCTCGTCTCCCTATTTTGTCTCGCCCGATCGGACCGGAGTGGAAGCCCAGTAGCACAACTCTCTCTGAAGGCCCAATGTTTAAGAAATAAATCCACGAATACGCTTCGGATCGGAATCCGAACCGAGTGGAAACTTCACACGTTGATTTAGCATCCGACTCGAATTGAAGAGAAGGAGAGTAAAGGAGGAGTATACCTGCAAGAAGCATTACATGGCGAGATAAGTTCCCAAATCTGCTCAAAAATGAGGAAGATGTGTTCGGGTCGGACGCCGAACCGAACAGAAGTCCGTGCATTACTCTTGACAATTCTGGTTAAACGACATCAAAGCACGCTTTGTACAACGAAAGCATCCTTTGAGGGGGCAAAATGTTAGCCTACTTTGTGAACTAGGCAACACAAAGTCAAGAAACCAACCCTTGAAGAGTATTTTAAGTTATAAGACTCCGGTTCGGATTGGAAGAAAACACCACACTTCAGAGTGGTAGCAGCATATCGGTTCGGATCGGATAGAATTCTCTCTTCGGATCGGATATCTCCTACTGGATAAATTGGCGAAGCATATCTGATCGGATCGGAAGGTCAATAAATCTCAAGTAAATCGGAAAGCCATCTGCTTGCCATGAAGCTGGAGCGGAGCGGAGTATGATTAGAGAAGGAGAGACGTCCAAGCTACTCCGGTTCGGATCGGGTATTCCGATCCGAGCCCCCAACCTGCTCGTCTCCGACCCGCACCCATGATCCAGGAAAATCTCCTATAAAGTCGCCTGGAGAACCGGACCGGATGTGACTAATTCCTACCCCTAATGTCCATCTCATTGATGCGTTGTCAGCTTGATAGCCCATCCGAACCCGAAGAGAGTGCGATGGATGACACGTGTTCCGACCCGGATTGCATCTCAGGCAAATTCACACCTATAAATACCCCATCTAGAGGCAAAGAGAAGGATCTTTTTCAGCACTTTTGGGAATCCAAGTACCTCCATCATTCGAATTCCTTTACTCCCGGAAAATCCAAATCATCTTTCATTTCTTGTTTTAATCATTTGAGTGAACAAAAGTGAGTTGTGAGTGAATCTTACATTGCCTTTGTAACTGAATTACTGAATATAGTGAGAATTAAGTGGACGTAGGCATTTCTTCGCCGAACCACTATAAATCTTGTGTGTTCATTTTTATTTCTGTTTATTTTATCTTGTTTCTAATCAATTTGGGTGTTAGAACCACATTTGGGTCTAACAATAATTATGTACACATATGCTTATACACTTCTTCTCCATTAAACTGGAATCGAATATGTAGTGTTAGAAAAGAGAACCATAAATCTCTTGTGCCATAAACCTTTTATAAAATTATATAGTTCACAATATTAAATATACTGATATTTCTGTTAAGACCGTTACCATACATTTAAGGGTAAACTGGGTGTTTTCCACATTTTCACAGTATTGTGTGTTATATGATTTTCTATCATTTTTATGGACTATTTCCGCATGATATTTAACATGTATTGCTTGGGAGAAAGGGTCGAAATAGTTCACCTGAAGGAACTTGGCTATTACATTATATTAGTTCATTTTTGCACACAGTTAGGTTTAAGTTCAACCATGAAGTCATGGGAGGATACTGGTACTGATTTATCATTATATTTGTATACACCTATACATATATGAGTACCTATGAATTTTGCAAAGTCTTAAACCATGTTCATATACATGTTAATGAGAAACCTGCTGGATTTTTTTTAAAACCTGACTTTGTTGTAATATGCATTGAACTAGACTGTTTATAAATCTTAAAAGAAAAGATAAATGATATATGGGTATATCTAGATCCGTTGGAACCAACTATTAGCATATGATATCCTAGGTCACTTTTCATTTACTGTAATACATTCTTGTTACCGCAAGATGTTTGATCACTTGTGACGACCCCAAACCCCGTACGACGGTGGCAAGGGTAATCTTTGGAACATAACACATAAACAGATAATAGCAGAACAGAATTAAATAAATACACTAGATAATGTACAATAGACTACACTGGATAAATAACAAGATCAGAGTTACACAGTATACAGGATCATACTTAGTACAAATACATTTCAGCTATACATAAATGTCTACAGCGGAAAACAAACATAATATGTACAATAGGAGCTGAACAGCATAAAAAGAGATAAATGATAGAATCCATCTTCAGCTCCAGCTATCCAGAAAGAGCTTGCTAAAACTTGAACACAAGGTTGCCCGTATAGAAAAAGGGGCACCCGAGTTTGCAAGTGAAACAAACTACGAGTCAGTCATGGGACTGGTATGAGAAATATAGTTTACATATTTTATAATATGGCTAATCACAGGACCACGCCACTTTCGCAGAACAGGTTTACTCCATTGGATTGCCAGTGCTTTTAAAACAAGTAAATCTTTTAAACATCGCAATGCTTTTTATAAAAATGAAGCCATTATAAGACTCAATTCCCATCACACAATGCAACGCAAATCGGAGGATAGAGTTTTTACCTTATAATGGCCAAAATATGTTTGATACAAATAAAAAAATCACTTAAAATGTAAATTTTATCATTTAATTCTTAATCAGACTCCAACCGTAAATTAGTAAGAGAACGATTCCCTAAGTATTAACCTCGAAGGCCGAAACCAACATCAGACCAATATCCAGGAAACCACCCATCTTGGCTCATTTCCATTTAGTTTCTAATTTTATATACAACCATAAATATCAATCAAAGACGGCATAAGTGCCCCATACCACTATGTCCACATATATAGGTATACAATCAAAACCGCACGATGTCGTATTTGGAAATTGAATTTCCGTCATGAACCAAGGCAAAAGATAGTCCTTACCGAATTCGAGACGCTCTAGCCCGCGCCTCAGGCAAGTACTCAGTCAAGCCTTTGGATCGTCAGGGCCGGTCCACCGATGTGGATTAAAATGCCTGAACACGGCGTTTCCCCGCCCTTTGGGGCGTAAATGAGCCAACGAATGACTCCATTGGCTTCACATAGTCACCGATATATCCGAGGCGCCTCGCAACAGCAACAACCACACAGGTGAAAATAATATATATATGTCAGCCAGTTTAAGCACTGACACCACCTCTAGCTAGAAAGAAACGCATGTCCTCCCTGAGGTCCTCTTCCGTTTCTGGCTCATACCGGGGTGTGAGGCTCGCGAATTCACGTTATACACAACTACAAGACTTTTCTTTTCAACAGAAGCCTTGATCATCTGCCACTTAGGCATGCCACACAAGCAATTCACGCTATGCGATTGATTTCTATCGATATATAACCTCTGAGCTCGTACGTCTCAGAGAAGGGCGTTAAGCAAGAGAATAAATTCTCCGCCGCCAAACAGATATATATTTAATAGAGATCAATCAGCACGGAACAAATTCCAATGTCAGACACACAGTCCATTTGCAAGTTCGTTCTGGGTCTGAACAAAACCGGAGGCACTATATACCTCGCATACCCATCGATCTCCACGTACGTCTGGACGATCACCACTTATTATCTATATTTCGGGATGCCTCCCAATCAAGACATCAGTTACCATCCAACCGAGGTGAAGATCTCCGGTCTTCAACCACCGTCTTCATCATCGACCTCTTATCGCCGATCAATTATTTGAAATGAGATTTAACTCGGCCTTTTCAAATAATTCATGTGTATTTAGAATTTAAATCAATTCATTTCAATGGTTAAATTATTCGACAACAACTCACGCCAAACACATTCAACCATCAAATATCCACTAAACGTAGTAAATTCAGTTTATTTCCACTCCGTATCGTTTATAATATTTTATAACGATTTATCGCTATTTTTATTTATTTAAAAATAGCCAATTTATTCAAATGACGCTTCAAGCCATAACGCGGCCGTGGCGCTGTTTTTCTTCAGATTTGATTTACACATATCTGAAAATCTAACCGTTGGATCTTCACAAATTTTATATCATTAGAAAGATCTTTTCAAAACGAATCCAATGGTTTCAGTTTTGGGAAAATCCGATGGTCGGATCTCCCGGTACACTCATTTGAAGTTTCGATTTCAAAATACGAACTGTAGCGTCGTTATTCGATTTAATTTAATTATATTTATATATATATATATATATATATATAAATATAATCGATTCCGACGCTGTTTTTCTTCAGATTTAAATTAAACATTCCAGACTATCCAACCGTTGAATTTTCACAAAGTGGGTATCGTTGGAAAGATATCCAAAGCGAACCCAACGGTTTCGGTTTCGGGAAAATCTGATGGTCGGATCTCCCGCGCTAATCTTTTGAAATCACGGTTTCAAAACACGAACTGCAGCTTCGTTATTCGATATTTTTTAATTATATATATATATATATAATCGATTCCTCGATTTCAAAACCATTTTCACTTCATATATTTGATAAAAACGATATTTTTATCAAATAGATATTTATTTCAACACATGAATTTTGCTTATTTTAGTTCCACACAGGAATTTCTATTTAACACATGAATTTCTATTTAACACATGAATTTCTATTCAACACATGAATTTCGTTTCAACATTCAACACATGAATTTTGTTTCAACATACAACACATGAATATTTTCTATAGTTTATATATATAGTAAAAATGTGATTTTTATTGCAAAACAATTTATTTCAAAACACGATTATTTTATATATTTTATATATAAGGTAAAAATGTTATTTTTTGGTGTTAAAACAATTTATTTCAAAACACGATTATTTTATATATTTTATATATAAGGTAAAAATGTTATTTTTTTTGTGTTAAAACAATTTATTTAAAAACTCGATTATTTTATATATTTTATATATAAGGTAAAAATGTTATTTTTTGGTGTTAAAATAATTTATTTCAAAACACGATTATTTTATATAGTTTATATATAAGGTAAAAATGTTATTTCAAATTTTCAAAGAATTTATTCAATACACGAACTCCATTCAACACATGAATTTATTTCAACATTCAACACATGAATATTATTTCAACATTCAACACATGAATTTTATTTCAACATTCAACACATGAATTTTCATGAATTTTATTTCAACATTCAACACATGAATTTTTTTTCAACATTCAAAACATGAATTCAAATCAAACACAGAAATATTTCAGAAAATTTCGGCAGCATAACGGCAAGGTAGTTAAAACCGGGACCGTCCCTAGTACGGCTCCTCGCTCTACCTTAAAGCCTCGCAGCTTTTGACAATGGGGATCTCATGCATCTAATTCGTACGTAGACGAGCATGTTTATTTTTCTTTTCCACAAACTAATCCTATGTGGTTTCAACCAAATAATTCTCAACCACAAACGGGTATTTTTCAACCACAATCAATCAATTACAACCACAAACAATTCTAATCAACCATTCGCTATCAACCAATTTTTCACACCAATCACAACAAATAAATATCGTCCATGGTTTGTGGACGAGGGGCGTGTATATATATATATTATATAAGTATATTTCACTTCCTTTTCAACACATATATAATTTTTACAACGCTTATATAACTTATACATCGCACATACAACTTATACAACGCTTATACGTGAGGTGTACAATGCTTATATAACTCATACATCGACCATATAATTTATACATCGTCATTCCATATCGTTTATAATTCAGAAATCTCACATTTCTTTTCGTGTTGCCAAAAATTGTAGAAGGCTCAGAAAAATATCCGATCTCTTCTAGAGTGTAGATGACGACGCTACGAGTCCGATATCTCCTGTTTCATCAATTTCGTTATCGTATGAGAAAGATACAATTTTTACAAACAATAATGGATTTGCAACGGATTAAAAGTGTCGCAAACCTTTTATATATATTCAGCCGTATACTTTCGAAAACCTTCGAAACTAGGTTTCAATTTCCTTCCCAATCCGTTGTGCTTTGAGACGATCCAACCCTACCATGTTCAAGAGCCTTGAAAGGCACACCATAGGGTCCCCTTTTTGATGAACTCGCGCGCGCCTTTGAGGTGGTAGAGGGCTTCGAACGGCGGAACTTGAAGGGGGCGATTCGCACAGAATATTCAATCGTTGAGATGAAGTTTGTATGGACTTGAAGAGGGAGTGGAAAGATACAAAATTCCCTGAAGGATCATGCGATTTTACGGTGTGGTTTGTGAAGAATCGACGAGGGAAGGTCAGACCTTTTATCGTCGTTCGCAGGTAAGAGGCGGCGCGAGTTTCTGAGCGATGAGGGTTTAAGGGAGAAGGCCTCTGATTGGCTCATATATATTAATTTTTTTTCTCTAATCCCAAAAATACCCTTTAGACCACACGAACTCCAAATCAAATCCAAAGACCGTCGTCCCTAGCTAAATACCCCCATTCCGAACACAATGGGATATGTTTCGTAGGCCCATTCGACTGTTTCAGTCAGTTTTTCTTCAAATTAAAATATAAAACATTCAATATTTAATTTGAACGTACATTTCAATTTGCCGGGGCAACATATTGATTCTAAAAATTCCCAAAAAATAAATTTAGCAATGTTTTGACGATACGGTCCCAACAAAACTAGTTTCGTCTAATTCTGAGACCGTTTGAAAAATGGCCATTTTCTGGTCGATCCAGTTTAACAGAAATCGACCAAACACATTTTCCTTCGCCACGCTCATATACTAACTTCAAAAATTATGAAATTTGAAACCTATCAATAATTTGACATCCCGGATCTAACAAAATTGGTTTCGTCGAATTCTGAGGTCATTTGCAAAATGGCCATTTTCACGGGCTATATAAACTCTATAGTGACCTTTCTGAAAATTCATTTGGCCATAAATTTTGCTTCCCGCTACGAAACTTCGATTTTTCAGATTCGTTAGAAAGATATTCACTAACAGATTTAAATATTTTTGGTTTTACTAAAATCCATTTTATTTTGCACCCGGTACAATCAGTCAAAGTTTGAATTGAAAATTTGAAACTGCCGCGCCATTTCAGGCCTTGTTTATAATTTAAAATAATTATATTTATTTTCAAACATCGATTCAAACATACTTTTCGTCGTTATTATTTAAAATATTTATTTTTAAATATTTAAAATCCACTAAAATAGCCAAATTAAAAAAAAATTAAACTGGCTCAGATTTTCCGGGTTGTTACAATCTCCCCCACTTAAAACTTTTCGTCCCCGAAAAGGAATGAAGTCGAAAGTTGTTTAATTAACCAACTCAACTTTCAATCTGGCTTTCATTCTTCAACTTTTCAGTTTCTAAGAATTTTTCAAATTCATCAAAAAATTGGCTAACACCCTAAATTTTCGAAAAATTTCGCCATAACCTCCTTTGTACGGGGAGGGTTTGGAAATTTATTGGGCCGTATTAGGTACCCAATAAATCCTAATAAGCATGCACATATTTATAGTGTTATATTATGGTATCCATAGGGGAGTGTGTATAGATCATAACTCCAGAGAATAAATTCTCGTCACCCTATAAATGGTTTTTGTGCCTTAATGACCAGAGAGACGTGTTTATTGTCATCTCCAGACCCGTGTGGGGTTTTTATTAATCTTGCAAATTACCGTTACATTTTATATGGTCCATATCAGTCATCAGTTCAACCTGTAATATATAGTCATCGCCATACAAGCCTCTCGCTCGTATGGTAAATCTTCAACCTCGTCACACAAGCTCCAAATGCTTATGTGGTATATGATGAAGTATGCCTATCTTCAAGAAGTATGCCATGTAGTGTAGTTCAAAAGTAATTGTTACTATCCTATGGCGACGTTTATTATTACACACGGAACAACCGGCACTCCGCATCCAATGACATTCACAGGAGTTGGTATAATAATAAAATTGTGCATCCAACTCATTAAGGTTTACCTATTTGTCGGGCACACAAATAAATTCTTTACTCAACAGCTAATCCTTTACCTGTTCAAACATATGTAATGCACATGTATATCTTTCTATCTATTTTTAAATCAGTCCAATACTTGACTTAATTAACTATCATTCTAATAAATTAATTAATCAAATCCACAATCACATCAAACAAACAATAATCAATTTGTTTTTAACTTTACAAAAATATACTAATCGATTCATATACTCTTTTTAAAATAATCAGACTATAGAATTAAAAGTTCACATCCATGAAAAGAAAATAACAACAAAGTAGAGAACAAAATGGTAATTTCAAAATATGGTAAATGTACCTTGCACCAGAGTCAATCAGAGATACCCACCCTGCACTTAGGATAGGCTTTCTTAATGCTTTCCTCTGTTTCCCAAGTACAATCTCGCGGATCTCCACTCCATTGCACTTTGACTAAGTGAACCTTCTTGTTCCTCAGTTCTTTGGTTTCTTTGCCAATAATCTTTAGCGGCTCTCTTCTCACAGCCAATTCTGGAGTAATTTCTATATCCTGTTGTGCGGCTTCTTCCACAACCAAGTCTGGATCATGAACATGCTTTCTAAGTTGAGAAACGTGAAATACATTATGCACTCCAGGCAACCAATCAGGTAATTTAACTCTATAAGCAAGAGTTCCAATCCGTTCTAGAATAGGAAATGGTCCAATGAATCTCAGTGCCAACTTACCAGTTTTGCCAAATCGAATCACTCCTCTCATCGGAGAAACCCTTAGATACACATAATCACCAACAGAAAAAGCCAAATCCCTTCTTCTCGAATCAGCATAGCTCTTCTGTCGGCTTTGAGCGGCGAGTAATCGTTTCTTAACGAAATCGACTTTGTCTACAGCTTCACGGATCATATCAGGTCCCAATACAAGTCTATTACCAGGTTCTACCCAACAAGCAGGAGATCGACACGGTCTACCATACAATGCTTCGAATGGTGACATGGTCAGGCTCGCTTGGTAGCTGTTGTTATACGAGAACTCCACCAAATGCAAATGGTCTTCCCATGATCCACCAAAATCAAGAACACAAGCCCGTAATAAATTCTCTAGAATTCGATTCACCCTCTCAGTCTGACCATCTGTTTGAGGATGATAGGCGGTGCTTAAGTTCAGCTTCGTTCCCAGTTCTACTTGAAATGCCTCCCGGAATTTGCTAGTAAATATTGGATCTCTATCACAACTATACTGATTGGCACTCCATGTAGCCTAACAATTTCTTTGAAATATATCTGCGCCAGACTCTGAGCAGTTCTATTCGATCTGACAGGTATGAAATGGGCGGTCTTCGTGAAGCGATCTACGATCACCCAAATACTGTCATTTCCTTTCCTGGTTCTGGGCAAACCATCTATGAAGTCCATGGAAATATGTTCCCACTTCCAACCTAGAATGTCCAGCGGTTGTAACAATCCGGCAAGTTTCTGTTGGTCGCTTTTGACTAGTTGGCAAGTAGAGCACCTGCTAACGTATACTGAAACGTCCCTTTTCATAGCCTTCCACCAGAATGTTCGCTTGAGATCGTTATACATTTTGGTCACACCTGGATGGATACTCAGCTTGGACTTGTGACATTCGTCTAACACTTCCCTTTTTAGCTCGGGGATGTCGGGAACACAAATCCTTCCTCTAAATCTCAGGATCCCATCGTTATCTATTTGAAAACCCAAGGGTTCGCCTTTTTGAATCCTTCTGATCATATCCTTAATAAAATTATCATCTTTCTGAATGATAGATATTTTGTCAATCAAGGAAGTCGTAATAATAAAACTGGCGGTTATTACATTCTTTCAACTTAGCGCATCTGCCACAACATTGGCTTTCCCTGGAGTGTACAGAATCTCAAAATCGTATGCTGCAAGAAATTCTATCCAACGCGGCTGTCTCAGATTCAAGTCTTTCTGGGTGAACAGATACTTCAACGACTGATGATCCGTATACAATTCGAGCTTCTCACCCAAAAGATAATGTCTCCAGATTTTCAAAGCGAATACGATAGCCAACAACTCAAGATCATGAGTAACGTAATTCTTTTCATGTGGCTTCAGCTGACGACTAGCATAAGCAACAACTTGGCCTCTTTGCATTAATACTGCACCAAGACCTTCTCTAGACGCATCTGTCCAGACTTTCAAGTCTTGATTGCCATCGATAATGGTTAACACTGAAGTAGTTGTTAATCTTAATTTTAGCTTATGAAAAGCCTCCTCACATTCCGGAGTCCACTTGAATTTTGCGTGCTTCTTTGTAAGCTTTGTTAAGTAACTAGATATCTTCGAAAAATCTTTAATGAACTTCCGATAATAACTAGCCAATCCCAGAAAACTTCGGACTTCTGTGGGAGTACTAGGTTGTTTCCAATTTTGAATAGCGGTGATTTTACTTGGATCCACAGCAATTCCCTCTTTTGATATGACGTGGCCAAGAAACTTTACTTCATCTTGCCAGAATATACATTTAGAAAGTTTGGCCTTTAAAACATTCCTTCTCAGAATTTCTAGAACTTGTTCCACATGTTTTTAATGTTCGGCTTTTGACTTAGAGAAGATTAGAATATCATCAATAAAAACCAGAACAAATTTATTCAAGACTCCTTTGAACACTCGATTCATCAAATCAACGAAGTAAGCTTGAGCGTTACATAAGCCGAATGGCATTACTAACCACTCATAGAATAAGTCTGGACCTCTGAACGCTGTCATTGGAACACACTCTTCGGCAATACGAAGCTGATGGAAGTCTGTAGCTAGGTCCATCCTTGAGAATACTTGTGCACCGTTCAATCGATCCAGCAAATCATCAATCCGCGGAAATAGATATTTATTCTTTATTGTCTGCTTATTTAAGTCACGATAATCCACACATCGTCGAAGAGTACCGTCTGACTTTGGGACAAACACCACTGTTGCTTCCCAATCCGAGAAACTAGGCCTGATCAGACCCTTCTATACAAGCTGTCAAGTTTAATTATCTAATTCTTCTTTCTCCTTTAGAGTCATTCTCCGAATAGCGTGCACTACTGGCCTTGCTTTCAGAATTAAAGTGATCTTGAAATCAATTTCTCTCTTCGGAGGTAAGCTAACAACTTCTTCAAACACGGCTGCATAATTGTTGACGACAGGAATATCTTTTATGAGGTCCAGAATATTCTCTATGACTACAGGGATATTTTCTATTTGAGAAGGAGAAACATCCAGAGCTGACCAAAAGTCTTTTCTATCTGAATTTGGGCCTTCACATGGTATGGTGATATAATCCCCTGAATTAATCCTTGCCCTAACCACTCTCTCGGCACATTTAACCTCTGCTTCATATTTGGTTAACCAATCCAACCCCAATATAAGATCGAATTCGGTAAAATTCATGACAATAGAGATGGTAGGAAACCGATATCGGGAAAAAGAGTCAGGCAACCCACATATCCAACTAAGATCGAGGGAACCCCAAACCGGATTATGGATAGTGATGGGTTCTTTGAGCCTTTTCAATTTCAAATCTAACTTCTTAACTGCATTCTTTGCAATAAAGCTTCGTGACGCGCCTGTATCAGACAGTACTTTAATTTGAATGTTTTTGACAGTAAGCGTGCCTTCCAAAACATTAGACCTTCCCTGACTAGCTGAGGGTGCTGAAGTTTCTGCCACTTCATTCACATGTACTGCTTCATATTTCTTTGATAGTTGGCACTCCCTTGCAACATGACCTTCTTGGTGGCACTTATGGCATTTCCTTTCACCATGAGATTTCTTGGATTTAGATTCATCTTTCCTTCGTTTGTTCCAAGATTTACAACTTATCGCCAAATGTCCTTGCCTATTGCAGCTTGAGCATGTGGCAGTCATTACCGGTTCTTTCCCAGATCTGGACCTTTTTCGATTGACTTTGGGCTTCTTACTGACATCCGACATCATACTGGCCTCAGGACTATTAGTTTCAGACTCCCCTTTGTTACTAGAACTAACTTCCTCTTCGTAGCGCAACATACCTTTCTTGTCGAGATCCTCATACTGGTAAGCCATGTATATCATTTCAGAAAAAGGAAGCATCACATGCCCCATTACACTATTCTGGTATTTTCTTTGCAGGCCATGAATAAACCTCAGATTCTTCCTCTTTGCATCTTGACTCAGATGCGGGGAAAAATGAGAAAGTTCATTGAATCTCTTATGATATTCTAGAATGGTCATATCTCCTTGTATCAAATTGTAGAATTCATCACATAACCGCTCAGTTGCTTCTGGAGGAGTAAATCTTTCACTGAAAATCTCTTTGAATCTATCCCAGGTGATATCACCTTCTGGATTATCCTTGATGATTGTTTCCCACCAGATTAAAGCTTCTTCTTTGAGCGCCCAAGATGCTACTAATCTTTTCTGATCATCTCTCAGCTGGAAACGCTCAAAAATTCTTTCAGCAGAACTCATCCAAGCTTGAGTTTGAATAATCGATTCATTTCCCGAGAATTGTGCTCCACCCAGATTTCGATATCTCTTAAATAGAGCCTCTAGATCTAGTTCTATATTCCTTCTGTTTCTGACACTCATTTTCTAGTACTTTTGCAAATAGCAGCTCAAGTGTCAGGTCAACAGAAAAGATGTTATAAAGCATAGAAACATATACTTGAATGTAAATGTGTCTATCGGGGTGTATTTCATTCTGATAAACTCATACTAGGATATTACTGTAATGAGTTACTCGTCCTAGAACACTACTGGTTCTATTTCTGACCAGTTCGTTCATATGTTATATTCCAGAACTAAGCTTAACCAAAGCTCTGATAACACGTTGTGACGACCCCAAACCCCATACGACGGTGGCAAGGGTAATCTTTGGAACATAACACATAAACAGATTATAGAATAACAGAATTAAATAAATACACCAGATAATGTATAATAGAATACACTGGATAAATAACAACATCAGAGTTACACAGTATACAGGATCATACGTAGTACAAATACAGTTCAGCTATACATAAATGTCTACAGCGGAAAACAAACATAATATGTACAATAGGAGCTGAACAGCATAAAAAGAGATAAATGATAGAATCCATCTTCAGCTCCAGCTATCCAGAAAGAGCCTGCTAAAACCTGAACACAAGGCTTCCCGTGTATTAAAAGGGGCACCCGAGTTTGCAAGTGAAACGAACTACGAGTCAGTCATGGGACTGGTATGAGAAATCTACTTTACATATTTTATAATATGGCTAATCACAGGACCACACCACTTTCGCGGAACGGGTTTACCCCATTGGATTGCCAATGCTTTTAAAACAAGTAAATCTTTTAAACATCGCAATGCTTTTTTAAAAATGAAGCCATTATAAGACTCAGTTCCCATCACACAATGCAAAGCAAATCGGAGGATAGAGTTTTTACCTTATAATGGCCAAAATATGCTTGATACGAATAAAACAAAATCACTTAAAATGTAAATTTTATCATTTAATTCTTAATCAGACTCCAACCGTAAATTAGTAAGAGAACGATTCCCTAAGTATTAACCCCGAAGGCCGAAACCAACATCGGTCCAATACCCAGGAAACCTCCCATCTTAGCTCGGTTGCAGTTAGTTTCTAATTTTATATACAATCATAAATATCAATCATAGACGGCATAAGTGCCCCATACCACTATGTCGCCATATATAGGTATACAATCAAAACCGCACGATGTCGTATTTGGAAATTGGATTTCCGTCATGAACCAAGGCATAAGATAGTCCTTACCGAATTCGAGATGCTCCAGCCCGCCCCTCAGAAAAGTACTCAGTCAAGCCTTTGGATCGTCAGGGTCGGTCCACCGATGTGGATTAAAATGCCTGAACACTGCATTCCCCCGCCCTTTGGGGCGTAAATGAGCCAACGAATGACTTCATCGGCTTCACATAGTCACCGATATATCCGAGGCGCCTCGTAATAGCAACAACCATACAGGTGAAAATAATATATATGTCAGATAGTTTAAGCACTGACACCACCTCTAGCTAGAAAGAAACACATGTCCTCCCTGAGGTCCTCTCCCGTTTCTGGCTCATACCGGGGTGTGAGGCTCGCGAATTCACGTTATACACAAAGCTATGCCACACAGGCCGTGCTTTGATCATCAACCACAAGACTTTGCTTTTCAACAGACGCCTTGATCATCTGCCACTTAGGCATGCCACACAGGCAATTCACGCTATGCGATTGTTTTCTATCGATATATAACCTCTGAGCTTGTACGTCTTAGAGAAGGGCGTTAAGCAAGAGAATAAATTCTCTACCGCCAAACAGATATATATTTAATAGAGATCAATCAGCACAGAACAAATTCCAATGTCAGACACACAGTCCATTTGCAAGTTCATTCTGGGTCTGAACGAAATCGAAGGCACTATATAACTCGCATACCCATCGATCTCCACGTACGTCTGGACGATCACCACTTATTATCTATATTTCGGGATGCCTCCCAATCAAGACATCAGTTACCATCCAACCGAGGTGAAGATCTCCGGTCTTCAACCACCGTCTTCATCATCGACCTCTTATCGCCGATCAATTATTTGAAATGAGATTTAACTCGGCTTTTCAAATAATTCACGTATATTTAGAATTTAAATCAATTCATTTCAATGGTTAAATTATTTGACAACAACTCACGCCAAACACATTCAACCATCAAATATCCACTAAACCGGGTAAATTCGGTTTATTTCCATTCCATATCGTTTATAATATTTTATAACGATTTATCGCTATTTTTATTTATTTAAAAATAGTCAATTTAATCAAACGACGCTTCAGGCCATAACGCGACCGTGGCGCTATTTTTCTTAAGATTTGATTTACACATATCTATAAATCTAACCGTTGGATCTTCACAAATTTTATATCATTAGAAAGATCTTTTCAAAACGAATCCAATGGTTTCAGTTTTGGGAAAATCCGACGGTCAGATCTCCCGGTACACTCGTTTGAAGTTTCGATTTCAAAATACGAACTGTAGCGTCGTTATTCGATTTAATTTAATTATATATATATATATATATATATATATATTTATATAAATATAATCGATTCCGGCGCTGTTTTTCTTCAGATTTAAATTAAACATTCCAGACAATCCAACCGTTGGATTTTCACAAAGTGGGTATCGTTGGAAAGATATTTCCAAAGCGAACCCAACGTTTTCAGTTTCGGGAAAATCCGATGGTCGGATCTCCTGCACTAATCGTTTGAAATCACGGTTTCAAAACACAAACTGCTTCTTCGTTATTCGATATTTTTTAATTATATTTATATATATATAAATATAATCGATTCTTCGATTTCAAAACCATTTTCACTTCACATATTTGATAAAAATGATATTATTATCCAATAGATATTTATTTCAACACATGAATTTTGCTATTTTATTTCCACACAGGAATTTCTATTCAATACATGAATTTCTATTCAACACATGAATTTCGTTTCAACATTCAACACATGAATATTTTCTACAGTTTATATATAGTAAAAATGTGATTTTTATTGCAAAACAATTTATTTCAAAACACGATTATTTTATATATAAGGTATAAATGTTATTTTTTTGTGTTAAAACAATTTATTTCAAAACACGATTATTTTATATATTTTATATATAAGGTAAAAATGTTATTTTTTTTTGGTGTTAAAACAATTTATTTCAAAACACGATTATTTTATATATTTTATATATAAGGTAAAAATGTTATATTTTGGTGTTAAAACAATTTATTTCAAAACACGATTATTTTACATAGTTCGTATATAAGGTAAAAATGTTATTTCTATTTTTCAAAGAATTTATTCAATACACGAACTCTATTCAACACATGAATTTATTTCAACATTCAACACATGAATATTATTTCAACGTTCAACACATGAATTTTATTTCAACATTCAACACATGAATTTTATTTCAACATTCAACACATGAATTTTTTTTCAATATTCAACACATGAATTCAAATCAAACACAGATATTTCAGAAAATTTCGGCAGCATAACGGCAGGGTAGTTAAAACCGGGACCGTCCCTAGTACGGCTCCTCGCTCTACCTTAAAGCCTCGCGGCTTTTGACAATGGGGATCTCATGCATCTAATTCGTACGGAGACGAGCATGTTTATTTTTCTTTTCCACAAACTAATCCTATGTGGTTTCAACCAAATAATTCTCAACCACAAACGGGTATTTTTCAACCACAATCACTCAATTCCAACCACAAACAATTCTAATCAACCATTCGCTATCAACCAATTTTTCACACCAATCAAAACCAATAAATATCGTCCATGGTTTGTGGACGAGGGGCGTATATATATATATATATATATATATATATATATATATATATTATAAGTATATTTCACTTGCTTTTCAACACATATATCATTTTTACAATGCATATATAACTTATACATCGCACAAACAACTTATAAAACGCTTATACATGAGGTGTACAACGCTTATATAACTCATACATCGACCGTATAATTTATACATCGTCATTCCATATCGTTTATAATTCATAAATCTCACATTGCTTTTCGTGTTGCCAAAAATTATAGAAGGCTCAGAAAAATATCCGGTCTCTTCTAGAGTGTAGATGACAACGCTACGAGTCTGATGTCTCCTGTTTCATCGAATTTCGTTATCGTATGAGAAAGATACAATTTTTACAAACAATAATGGATTTGCAACGGATTAAAAGTGTCGCAAACCTTTTATATATATATACAGCCGTATACTTCAGAAAACCTTCGAAACTAGGTTTCGATTTCCTTCCCAATCCGTTGCGCTTTGAGACGATCCAACCCTACCATGTTCAAGAGCCTTAAAAGGCGCACCAGAGGGTCCCCTTTTTGATGAACTCACGCGCGCCTAGGAGGTGGTAGAGGGCTTCGAACGGCGGAACTTGAAGGGGGTGATTCGCACAGAATATTCAACGAGGGGAGATGAAGTTTGTATGGATTTGAAGAGCGAGTGGAGAGCTACAAAATTCCCTGAAGGAGCATGTGATTTTACTATGTGGTTTGTGAGGAATCGATGAGGGAAGGTCAGAGCTTTTATCGCCGTTCACAGGTAAGAGGCGGTGCGAGTTTCTGAGCGATGAGGGTTTAAGGGAGAAGGCATCTGATTGGCCCATATATATTAAAATTATTATTATTATTTTCTCTAATCCCAAAAATACCCTTTAGACCACACGAACTCCAAATCAAATCCAACGACCGTCGTCCCTAGCTAAATACCCCCATTCCGAACAGAATGGCATATGTTTCGTAGGCCCATTCGACTGTTTCAGTCAGTTTTTCTTCAAATTAAAATATAAAACATTCAATATTTAATTTGAACGTACATTTCAATTTGCCGGGGCAACATATTGATTCTAAAAATTCCCGAAAAATAAATCTAGCAATGTTTTGATGATACGGTCCCAACAAAACTAGTTTCGTCTGATTCTGAGACTGTTTAAAAAATGGCCCTTTTGTGGTCGATCCAATTTAACAGAAATCGGCCAAACACATTTTCCTTTGCTACGCTCACATACTAACTTCAAAAATTATGAAATTTGAAACCTAGCAATAATTTGACATCCCGGATCCAACAAAATTAGTTTCGTCGAATTCTGAGGTCATTTGCAAAATGGCCATTTTCACGGGCTATATAAACTCTATAACGACCTTTCTGAAAATTCATTTGGCCATAAATTTTGCTTCCTGCTACGAAACTTCGATTTTTCAGATTCGTTAGAAAGATATTCACTAACAGATTTAAATATTTTTGGTTTCACTAAAATCCGTTTTATTTTGCACCTGGTACAATCTGTCAAAGTTTGAATTGAAATTTTGAAACTGCCGCGCCATTTCAGGCCTTGTTTATAATTTAAAATAATTATATTTATTTTCAAACATCGATTCAAACATACTTTTTGTCGTTATTATTTAAAATATTTATTTTTAAATATTTAAAATCCACTAAAATAGCCAAATTAAAAAAGTTAAACTAGCTCAGATTTTCCAGGTTGTTACATCACTGGTCACAGTTTATAAACTGCATATGTTTTTCCTATTGCCCACATCTTGTTTACTACAACACGTTAATCACTTGGCCACCTTGGTTGAACTGTATATACTACGATTGTTTGAACTGCATATACTTGTGTATATAGGAAGGTTGAACTGCATATACTACCACTGTTTTGAACTTCATATAATTATGGATTATTTATTATATTTTGGATTACTGGTGTATCGCCTATCACTTGAGTTAGCCTGGATATAACATTCCCTATTATTAATCAGTAATTACATTTGCAATATAATATATGTTAATTCAGTGAAGTATCTGTTTTTGTTATGCGTATACAAATCAAAATTTTATTTGTTATTACTATGGTAGATCAAGAACTAGTTTCCTATTTGACTACCCAAGAAAGAAAATTTAAAACAATAAGACACGAAGAGTTTAGCAGTAGTTTACAATACAAAAATCCTTTTATATATTAGTCACTGTTTTCATGCCTTTTATTCTTAAGATTTACATATGATATGAATTGAAAGCCTGGAAGGGCATATCCTACATATTGTTGCACAAAAAATTAATGCATTAACTAAATGTTGCATGCATGCATTATCAGTTGACTTTTGTCTCAATGGGAAACATACTAAAGCCTCTTTCTTGCCTTATTTAAATAGGAAAGTCCTGAAACTCTCACTATACCTGGTTTTAATGTAAGGCTAAAGTTGACCCATAGTTGTAGGACTATAGGTGCACACCTGAGTGTGTGTGCTGCTCTTGACTGTATAATTTAGTGGTTGTATTCCTAGTCGTTTCATGTTGCGAGTATGCAGTAATATTCGAAGTAACCTGGTTCATGATTACCCACTATGTATGCATAAAAAAATTCTTTGGGTTGCATCTAATGCACTGTCTTTGTTTCCTGTTTCACTATTTTTTTGCGCACCACTTATGAACTTTGAGGTACCTGTCATTTGTTAATTATGGGATGCTGGGGCAGTGCACACGTGTAACGACACGGATTTCGCCCGGACCTAATCGATCGCTAAACCGACCAAGACCGTTCGATTCCCGCATACGCTAACTCTGGGTATACAACACATCAGAACAAATAACAGAAGACTTCTATAAACATCATAATAATGTTACATCAGAGTACAGAATATCAGAGTATCTCGAAAATAATACACAGCAGAAGATAAATTTACATAAATGTAATACAATGCACAGCGGAAATATAAACTACACAGCGGAAGACTGTAAATGTCTGGACACAGCTTAAAGCTTCAATCTAGAATCCTGCTCAATACATCTGCAAAATAAAACTACTCGACTGCCCGTGTGGAAAATAGGGGCACCCGGGTTCGCAAGGGAAAAGCAAACTACAGGTCAGTCATGGGACTGGTGTGAGAAACTCTAATAGTTATAATTAACTTATTTACTAATATGGCATATCACGGGACCACGCCACTAACGCGGAACGGGTTTACCCCCATGAATACCAGTGTATAAACAACAATCAATATAGATATATGGATCTACTATGCATCAATCAACATGCAATATCCCAATCTACCCACTTAGATTAATCACTACACTTAGATTTTCTAAATCCAATTCAATTTACAGAAATTATTCCTTTGGATTTTATTCCCGATTTCTTATTTCAAATCATTTAAAATACCTATCAAACTTTCTATATCAAAGTAGATTTCACTTCGGGATCTCAAATCAAATCGTCTGGAAATATGAATTTCAAAACATAACAATGCATACAAACAAGTATGCAACCAAATATCGTGCTCCCCATCGACAAGGCAAAGGGTACGCACCTCGCAACTCGATATATAAATGTGCACCTACCCCACATAGGAGCAGGCTACACCGACGATGCACCTCCCACACATGGAGAGCATACACCGCCCTCTCACTCATACTTTTAGTCTCAGGGCTACCCGACTCTTAGCCACATACTAAATCATTTCATATCCCGAAGTAGGGAAAATCATTTCACAACATAATAATCACAAGTACTTTCAAAATATAGTACTTCACATCAGTAATTCACGCATATGATCAGTCACTATTAATCACATAACCTTTGAGCTCGTACGTCTCAAAGAAGGGTGTTAAACAAGAGAATAAATTCTCCGCCACCAAGCAGATACATCATCAATAGCAACTAATCGAATATGCGATGAACCACAATGTAACATATAATACATTTCTAAATCATTTTAGAAATCATCGGGTTTTGGGCCTCGAAATTCTTTCTGTTTTATAAAACATTTTTATAAAACATTCCCTATACAAAATCGGGAATACATTTCTTTTCACTTAAAAAAAAATATCATTTCACAATCATTCATTAAATTTGAAATGAACACAACATCGCTAAACTCCTTATCGTTAAATCGTGAAGTGTTTCACAAGGCGTTAGCACACAGATATTTTCAACCCAACCCAATGCTAAATTTAAAAGCATATTTTGCTCATTAACTGGTTGAGCACAATCCAAACAATCAATCAATTTTGACATTAAATATAAGGTTTTTAATAGAGATACTATTGACTTATATTCAACATCAAATCCTGAAACCAACAGATATCATATCGGGAATAACGATATCGATAACTTCCAAATTCCCATCACGATATCTGTATAATCACGGAGTCCAATATTGAAAATATCCAAAGATAATTTCAATTCAAATCCATTCCAATTCATATATTGGAAATTCTGGTTATTTTCAAAACCATTTCAAATCCACTTTATTTATTTTAAAAATAAATAGAATTATAATTCTAGTTCAAAACTAGTTCATTTCGATAAAATTTTATTTTTATCTTTTCAAATATGGGATTTTTCATCCCAATTCTTCACAAATCATTTCTTATGATTTTACACAAATTATCAATATTTTTAATAATTTTATCAAGGCCCGTACAGTCGATTTCCACCAATGGCCATCGAACTGCACTTACAACGACCTTTTCCAAATTTGATTTGGACATAATTCCAAATCCAACCGTTAGATTTCAAATCTCTAATATTCGTTGGAAAGATCTTTTCGATACGAACCTAACGGTTCCAGTTTCAGGAGAATCCGGCGGTCGGATCTTCCGTAATGTCCGTTCGAAGTCAATGGTCGAAATTCGCGAACTGCCGCAGCGCGGCGCGTTCTATTCAGGCCATTATATTATATATATAATATATATAATATATATTTCATTGATTTCCTTTTAAAACGTATTTTATAAATCATTTTAAATTCGTTTTCAAAACGATTTCAACTTCATATTCAAATCCAAATTGAATTTTTCCTTATAAATTCGTTTTAAATTCATTTCAATTCAATTCAAATTTCAAATTCAATTCAATTCGAATTCATTTTCTATTCAATTCAATTCGAATTCATTTTCTATTCAGTTCAATTCGAATTCATTTTCTATTCAGTTCAATTCGAATTCAATTTCTATTCAGTTCAATTCGAATTCATTTTCTATTCAGTTCAATTCGAATTCATTTTCTATTCAGTTCAATTCGAATATTTCATATACATCGTTTTCATTTCATATATATATATATATATATATTTTTCACTTTTCAATATATACGATATTTTCACTTTCAATATATACAATATTTTCACTTTCAATATATACGATATTTTCACTATACGATATTTTCACTTTCAATATATATGATATTTTCACTTTCAATATATACGATATTTTCACTTTCAATATATACGATATTTTCACTTTCAATATATACGATATTTTCACTTTACGATATTTTCACTTTCAATATATATGATATTTTCACTTTCAATACATATGATATTTTCACTTTCAATATATACGATATTTTCACTTTCAATATATACAATATTTTCACCTTCAATATATACGATATTTTCACTTTTAATATATATTTATTTATTCCACATCGTATATATATATATATATTTCATACACTCCTAATATATATGATTCGATGTGGAATAAATAAATATATATTAAAAGTAAAAATATCGTATATATGAAAGTGAAAATATTGTATATATTGAAAGTGAAAATATCGTATATATTGAAAGTGAAAATATCCTATATATTGAAAGTGAAAATATCATATATATTGAAAGTGAAAATATCGTAAAGTGAAAATATCGTATATATTGAAAGTGAAAATATCGTATATATTGAAAGTGAAAATATCGTATATATTGAAAGTGAAAATATCGTATATATTGAAAGTGAAAATATCATATATATTGAAAGTGGAAATATCGTATAGTGAAAATATCGTATATATTGAAAGTGAAAATATCGTATATATTGAAAAGTGAATATATATATATATATATGAAATGAAAACGATGTATATGAAATATTCGAATTGAACTGAATAGAAAATGAATTCGAATTGAACTGAATAGAAATGAATTCGAATTGAACTGAATAGAAAATGAATTCGAATTGAACTGAATAGAAAATGAATTCGAATTGAACTGAATAGAAAATGAATTCGAATTAAACTGAATAGAAAATGAATTCGAATTGAACTGAATAGAAAATGAATTTTAATTGAATTGAATAGAAAATGAGTTCGAATTGAATTGAATTTGAAATTTGAATTGAATTGAAATGAATTTAAAACGAATTTATAAGGAAAAATTCAATTTGGATTTGAATTTGAATATGAAGTTGAAATCGTTTTGAAAACGAATTTAAAACGATTTATAAAATACGTTTTAAAAGGAAATCAATGAAATATATATTATATATATTATATATATAATATAATGGCCTGAATAGAATGCGCCGCGCTGCGACAGTTCGCGAATTTTGACCATTGACTTTGAACGGACATTACGGGAGATCCGACCGTCGGATTCTCCTGAAACCGGAACCATTGGGTTCGTATCGAAAAGAGCTTTCCAACGAATATTAGAGATTTGAAATCTAACGGTTGGATTTGGAATTATGTCCAAATCAAATTTGGAAAAGGTCGTTGTAAGTGCAGTTCGATGGCCATTGGTGGAAATCGACTGTACGGGCCTTGATAAAATTATTAAAAATATCGGTAATTTGTGTAAAATCATAAGAAATGATTTGTGAAGAACTGGGATGAAAAATCCCATATTTGAAAAGATAAAAATAGATTTTTATCGAAATGAACTAGTTTTGAACTAGAATTATAATTCTATTTGTTTTTAAAATAAATAAAGTGGATTTGAAATGGTTTTGAAAATAACCAGAATTTCCAATATATGAATTGGAATGGATTTGAATTGAAATTATCTTTGGATATTTTCAATATTGGACTGATTATACAGATATCGTGATGGGAATTTGGAAGATATCGATATCGTTATTCCCGATATGATATCTGTTGGTTTCAGGATTTAATGTTGAATATAAGTCGATACTATCTCTATTCAAAACCTTATATTTAATGTCAAATTTGATTGATTGATTGTTTGGATTGTGCTCAACCAGTTAATGAGCAAAATATGCTTTTAAATTTAGCATTGGGTTGGGTTGAAAATATCTGTGTGCTAACGCCTTGTGAAACACTTCACGATTTAACGATAAGGAGTTTAGCGATGTTGTGTTCATTTCAAATTTAATGAATGATTGTGAAATGATATTTTTCTTAAGTGAAAAGAAATGTATTCCCGATTTTTTACAGGGAATGTTTTATAAAAATGTTTTATAAAACAGAAAGAATTTCGAGGCCCAAAACCCGATGATTTCTAAAATGATTTAGAAATGTATTATATGTTACATTGTGGTTCATCGCATATTCGATTAGTTGCTATTGATGATGCATCTGCTTGGTGGCGGAGAACTTATTCTCTTGTTTAACACCCTTCTTTGAGACGTACGAGCTCAAAGGTTATGTGATTAATAGTGACTGATCATATGCGTGAATTACTGATGTGAAGTACTATATTTTGAAAGTACTTGTGATTATTATGTTGTGAAATGATTTTCCCTACTTCGGGATATGAAATGATTTAGTATGTGGCTAAGAGTCGGGTAGCCCTGAGACTAAAAGTATGAGTGAGAGGGCGGTGTGTGCTCTCCATGTGTGGGAGGTGCATCGTCGGTGTAGCCTGCTCCTATGTGGGGTAGGTGCACATTTATATATCGAGTTGCGAGGTGAGTACCCTTTGCCTTGACGATGGGGAGCACGATATTTGGTTGCATACTTGTTTGTATGCATTGTTATGTTTTGAAATTCATATTTCCAGACGATTTGATTTGAGATCCCGAAGTGAAATCTACTTTGATATAGAAAGTTAGATAGGTAATTCAAATGATTTGAAATAAGAAATCGGGAATAAAATCCAAAGGAATAATTTCTGTAAATTGAATTGGATTTAGAAAATCTAAGTGTAGTGATTAATCTAAGTGGGTAGATTGGGATATTGCATGTTGATTGATGCATAGTAGATCCATATATCTATATTGATTGTTGTTTATACACTGGTATTCATAGGGGTAAACCCGTTCCGCGTTAGCGGCGTGGTCCCGTGATATGTCATATTAGTCAACAAGTTAATTATAACTGTTAGAGTTTCTCACACCAGTCCCATGACTGACCTGTAGTTTGCTTTTCCCTTTTGAACTCGGGTGCCCCTATTTTCCACACGGGCAGTCGAGTAGTTTTATTTTGCAGATGTATTGAGCAGGATTCTGGATTGAAGCTTTAAGCTATGTCCAGACATTTACAGTCTTCCGCTGTGTAGTTTATATTTCCGCTGTGCATTGTAGTACATTTATGTAAATTTATCTTCCGCTGTGTATTATTTTCGAGATACTCTGATATTCTGTACTCTGATGTAACATTATTATGATGTTTATAGAAGTCTTCTGTTATTTGTTCTGATGTGTTGTATACCCAGAGTTAGTGTATGCGGGAATCGAACGGTCTTGGTCAGTTTAGCGATCGATTAGGTCCGGGCGAAATCCGTGTCATTACATAATTCATTTGAAATACGAAATCGAATTTTCGAACTACCGCTCCATTTCAGGCTCGAATTATAATTAAAATAAAATATTTATATTCTAACGACGATTCAAACGAATATATATGTTCGAATTCCATTCAAAATAAATTTTTCGTCATTATTATTTAAAATAAACCATTTTAAATATTCAAAATTCATTAATTTTTCCAAAATAAAATTTTCAAACTTGTTCAGATTTTCCGGGTTGTTACAACATGTGTACTTGTCCATGTGTGTACGTGCAGGTTCCCGTAATCATTTGTCCCTAAAACTGATAGTCGTAGATTCTGCACCATTTTTATTTTGGGATATATTTCAGAAGTTAGAATTAACTATTTTATATTCAGTTTCTATTGAAATTAATTTACTTGAACCATAATTAATCCTGACTCGAGTGTTTTTATGTTTTTACATGAAATGCTTGAGTCAGACCCGAGCATTTCAGATTTAGGGATTACAACTGCGGATTCGAAGATTGGAAAGAAACTGGGGGTTCCAGAAGATGCACACTCTAAAGATTTTTAAAACAATAAATATTTCATTTGTATTTAAATTGTATATTGCATTCCGATGTATAGAAAATTCTTGTATCAAAATTTTTGACTATACATAAAAGATTATTTTTCTGTTCAATATCGTGTTATTTATTTATTCTGTGTTTTCTGTGTTGATTTTGTTTTAAACTCCGTAAGCTAAATAACGTTCCGTTGTTTCGGACGATTTAAGTTGGTTAAATTACCAATTTGAAGCGGTCAAAATGGCGGGACGTTACTAGTGGTATCAGAGCTTTGGTTTATTCATAGCATAGCTTATGGAGTTTAAAAATGGAACTTGAAAATGAAATAGGTTTTGAAAAATAAATTTTTGAAAGATAAATTATTTTAGAAATATCAAGTATTTTGAAACTAGTGTTTTGAAACTAATACAGCGGGAATAAAAAAATTATTTTGCGATTTAAAATTTTTCGGAATCCCCAGTCTTCGAATCCGGATTTGCCAGAGCTGTTGTTCGATAAGTTCTCTTAGGATTGAATCTCAAATCCGTTGTCGAATGGTATCAAAGGAAGATATGTATGGGAGAATAAATGGATAAAATTTCTAAAATTGTGAATTTTAGAAATGAAAGCCAAATGACATTGATTTGAAATAAGAATTTAGATGAGGATTTGAATGAAAAAGGGGAAACTGGGAATCATTTCAGAAATAAAACGCTGAATTTTATTTTGATATTCGGGCTAGAAATAAGTGAAAATAAAATCGAAGCAAGATATAATTGGAATACGACTGTGCTAAATTTGAAATGTGACAAGGGAAATTATAATTGATTTCAAACCAATAATGTATTATCGAATATATGAATTCGATAGTGAATTATAAACGTGAAGATCTAGTAACCAGAGGTGAACTGTAAATAAGAACTGTGAATGAATATGGTGAAGAATTTTGAACCGGTATTTGAATGGAATGAAAATTAATTTGACGAAACGAATTCGGATTTCGATAAGAGGAATAATAATTACTTTTTAGGAGTAATTAACGGTTGGAAGCGAAAATGTCTCAAATGAAATTGAAGATAAAGGAAATGGAGTTAACTAGTACAGTAAGATTATTCTGAAGTTCAGAATATAAATCAAATAAGATTTTTCCGAAGTTCGGATGATATTATTGGAAAAGAGACTATTCGCATACAGTTTTTCATAGGAGTCGACTATGCGAATTACAGGAAAACATTATTTAATTTCTGTTTTCAATCAAAATGTAGCATTAATAAATTGTTTATGTACTAAGATTAAGGAATGAAGTATATTTTAAAGTTAAATATTTTAAAGGCATGAACTATTGTTACATACAACGATTATTGTAAAGGAAGAGAATTCTTAATTTGATTTCGAAAGTTACGAGAATAAATGTTTTATGGGTATTTGAAGTTGTGAACTTGATCTATTTCGACGTTAATAATGTTGTTCGGTTAAGGTCTGAGAGGTAAATATACCCCAACTTGATTGATTTCATTGTTAGCTAAGAAATGATTAAGGTTCGATAGCAAGAATCGGTTGAGTGAAATAAGTTAATAACTGATATCAGTTAAGTGAAATAGCGATGTTTTATTTAATATCGGTTTTAATTCAAATAACAAATTTAGAAGTGTTTCCTCTGAGAATAAACTGCATTTTCTATAAAAAAAAATAAAGATTTGTGAATAGTTGGAAATGTTTTCCAATGGTAATAAGTAATTTTCTAGAATTATATAAAATAAATATGATAATTCGAAATGTTTTTCAAAATATCGTGAGAGATTAAAAGGTTTTGATAAATTAGAATGGCGAGAACCAAAGAATAAAAAGACGCACGACAAGGACGAAGAGCGGCAGCACGTAAAGAGAAGTGGATTCGTAAACTAAATTTGGAAATTGCGTAAGCAATGATTTGATAAGAAATGGAGTTAAAGAAATTAGTAATTGACTGGAGGTTAGTTAAGTGAATAATTTCCTGAGTGTTGATCTGATGTTGGTTTCGGCCTTCGAGATTTATACTTAGGGAGTGGTTCGCTTGCTAATTTAGGATCGAGGGATGTGAATGTCAAGAAGTGATAATGCGTGACGGAAAATTAAGGATAAGAAGAAAATTTTTGAAATTTTGAGAGTGTAAAAATTTGAAGCAGACGATGAACTTGATAATGGGAAAATTAAAGAGATTTTGGTTTATAACCAATCGATTCATAAGTCTGAGTTTGAAAGATATCAAATATCTGATTTGATAAAGAGCTCAAATTGAAATCTTGAAATTTGAATGGAAACTTGAGTATATTCGATTTGAGATATTGTATATAGAAGTTTTGAAAGAGATAAATATGAATATGGTGAATCCGGAAACCATTGATTTGGAAGGTAATGAATTGAGAAAATTTTTATACAACAGGACTTATATAAGAAAGAGATGTTTGAAAATGTGTTTTGAAAAGAAGATCTTATGTAAAGTGTCGCTAGTATGATTTATAAGGAGTATAAAATACTGCATGTATATTTTATTATATGTTTTCAAAGTAAAAATAAGGAAAGTACCTTCCTTATCTTTGACTTCGAGCTTAGTTGGGATATGCCGCTAGTGGCAGTAGGTTGTCCGGACATAAAACTCATGAGTTGCCATTGAGCACGACTGCTAGCGTAATTCGCAATGCTGCAGATAGCCTACGGCAGTCGGATGTTTCCTGAGGGAATCAGGCGCAACCATTGTGATCGCTGCGATCTAGAGTCGTTGGAATTCGACCGTGTAGCGAAATTCACAGGGCTGCAGATAGCCTGTGGCAGACGGATGTTTCTTGGGGGAACCAAGCGTAACCATTGTGACTGCTGCGATCTACAGTCGAATTATAAGGGCGTAATCCGCAGAGCTGTGAAAGCTTACGGGTATGGATGTTTCCTGGGGGACCCAGGCGTAACCATTGTGTACATGCGGTCCATTAAGATATCTTAGTATTTGAGCCACCTGTTTGATGCAGCACTGTGTCTTCGTGACTTGATTGGTCTTTGTGACCTGATTTATCTTTCTGACTTGATGTGTCCCCGTGATTTGAAGTACCTTGATAATAACATGATTTGTTTTGTGACTTTGAGATAGAGCAATCAACGCTCAGTGACCTCAGTTTTTCTTTTGACTCTTAAATATCTTTCGTTGATCTGTCCATGACGAAATTCGCAGGGAAGTGAATTCCTACGGATACTGATGTTTTCTGTGGGATCCAGACGAAACCATTGTGTATCTGCGATTCATGCACAATCAACAGATCAATATCACATTGGTACTTTCCGTATCTGTTTTCAAAAGAACTTTTGAAATATTTTCACTGGGAGTTGAAGCAAGAATATTTAGTACTTGAAGATTTTAGTCGTGCGTCTGGCCAGCGTATGCCTAACATCTGTGAGAACGACAATATACTTGTCAAACTTCGAGTTATCAAGTATTTTCGAAACCATAATTTAAATAAGTTAAGAAGAGAGGTTTTCGAATTATTTTCAATTATATACAAAAATTCGTATTATAAAGGATTTTTATCTTGGAAAATTTTCCAAGTAGACAATTGGTAACTTGAAGAAGAAATGACAATTACACTCTTCAATGAGTGTTGGGGGAGATTAAATGGATTGAATATCTGATGTTATGGTTGAACTTGTGAAACAATTGATAGGTAAATATTGACAGATGAATAAAGAAATTTAGAATGATTGGAGATGCGTAAATCCAACATGTGCGGAATTTGAAATTTTGGGAAATGGTTTCAATAAGAAATTTGGTTTTTCGAAGTTAATTGAATATGACAGATAACAAAGAGGATCGATGACTTAAATATCGATATTTAAATTAGTTATGGATGGATTTCACATAAATATGAACATTTGAAATATACAATGGTATAACTCTAACAATTTTTCCTTTTCGAGGAAGAAAAGTTTTAAAGGGGGGAAGAATGTAACGACCCAGAAATGTTGACTACTGAAATGTGGGGATTAGTTTGAGATTCAATTACTAATGATCAATTTTATATTGGTACTTGAGTTAGAAATTTAAGATCGAATGTATGAATTGAACTCAATATTGAAATCAGAATGGTTGATTGGAAATAAAATAGTTATTGTTGGATGTTTGGATTGAATTTGGTTGCATACTTGAATTGGATTTGGAATTCGATTGAAAATTTAAATAGTTTAATTTAAAAATAAACATTTTTACCGTTAAACAAATCGGTAATCTTATTCGTTTAAATATATGGAAATTTTATTGGAAATGAAGTTGAACGTATAAACATATATAATTAAAACGTAGCGATAATTTGCGGTAGAATTAGATTTTTCGGGGTACAAACAAATAAACATCTCCTCTGTATGTTACCTCCCCAAATATTACCATCCTCAGTTGAATACGAAATCCATTGTTCCTGCCTTGGCACCCACGGTTCGTTCTTTATAAATTGAAACCCTCGTTCCCCATTTGCTTCACCGAAAATCATTCTTTCTTCTATAAAAATCACGCATTGTCTAATTTCTTCAGCCAAGATTTCACCTTTCTTCTTCCAGTTTTTAATGGCCGAAATTGGTTTTCCCCAATCCGAATCAAAAGCCATAACCGCCTCTAAATAACCCTCCAAATCACAACAGCCTTCAGCAAATTCGCGTCCTTCATACGTTTCATAGATGGAAGGTTCAATTGAAACCCTAGTTCTTGAAGCCAAACACCACCGCGTCACCTCGAACAGCTCCAACCTGCTTCGCTTCCCTCGGAGTCGCCTCAACTTGAAGTTTCCACCTTCCGCCGTCTTTATTTGCAAGCACCCACCAGTCGAGCCAGAGCTCTCAACGCTTGGAGCTGCAGACCCCCCTCGTTTATCACCTTATCCGTCATCGTGTTAAAGGTGAGTGTTAGCTCACGATGGATTTTGTTTCAAGTAATTTAATTTCAGTTAAAACTAAATAAAATAGTTTAGGCCTGACTGTTTAATCCCCCTGTTTGAATTCGCTGATGCTCATGTGTCCCTGTTATTTTGTTGGATTGTTGCCATTTACCACCTCCGCCGTTTGGGATGTTCGTTATCCTCGCTGTCTTGGGTTCCCTGTGACTTTCTGTAAATTGTTTCACTTGTGTGTATATATCATACAAGCCTGTTATTGACTTTCATGAAATTTCCACTATCCGAATGTTTCGAGTTTTTTAATTTTGCATAAGGGCTTGCTGTAGCACTTGCTGTCCATACCATGTAGTTTAAATCTACGACTATGGCTCATGCATAGGCTAAAGTGAATGGTCTGTTAAGATATACTTCACATCTTTTTCTTATAATACAATATTATTGGTGTTAACCTAAACTTTATTTATATAAAAAGAATATTACAGTTGATAAGTGGTTAGGATCACATATGAGAAAGGGAATAATAGTTTGTTTTTGTTATTGTTGAGAAGAAGAGGTAGAATTCATGCTGCGGTAACAACAAATAGTTACGAAAATGCCAAGCTTTGCCTATACATGTAAATTTTGTTCAATTGTTTGCAATCTGGTTGGTGTATTTTTCCATGTTGTCATATTCCATGCACCTTTGACTTGATAATTATGTACACATATGCTTATACACTTCTTGTCCATTAAACTGGAATCGAATATGTAGTGTTAGAAAAGAGAACCATAAATCTCTTATGCCATAAACCTTTTATAAAACTATATAGTTCACAATATTAAATATACTGATATTTCTGTTAAGACCGTTACCATATATCTAAGGGTAAACTGGCTGTTTTCCACATTTTCCCAGTATTGTGTGTTATATGATCTTCTATCATTTTTATGGACTGTTTCCGTATGATATTTAACATGTATTGCTTGGGAGAAAGGGTCGAAATAGTTCACCTGAAGGAACTTGGCTATTACATTATATTAGTTCATTTTTGCACATAGTTAGGTTTAAGTTCAACCATGAAGTCATGGGTTGATACTGGTACTGATTTATCATTATATATGTATACACCTATGAGTACCTATGAATTTTGCAAAGTCTTAAACCATGTTCATATATATGTTAATGAGAAACCTGCTGTATTTTTTTTTAAAAAAAAAACCTGACTTTATTGTCATATGCATTGAACTAGATTGTTTATAAATCTGAAAAGAAAAGATAAATGATATATGGGTATATCTGGATCGGTTGGAACCAACTATTAGCATATGATTTCCTAGGTCACTTTTCATTTACTGTAATACATTCTTGTTACCGCAAGATGTTTGAACACTGGTCACAGTTTATAAACTGCATATGTTTTTCCTGCTGCCCACATCTTGTTTACCGCAACACGTTGATCACTTGGCCACCTTGGTTGAACTGTATATACAACGATTGTTTGAGCTGCATATAATTGTGTATATAGGAAGGTTGAACTGCATATACTACCACTATTTTGAACTTCATATAATTATGGATTATTTATTATATTTTGGATTACTGGTGTATCACCTATCACTTGAGTTTGCCTGGATATAGCATTCCCTATTATTAATCAGTAATTACATTTGCAATATAATATATGTTAATTCAGTGAAGTATCTGTTTTTGTTATGCCTATACAAATCAAAATTTTATTTGTTATTGCTATGGTAGATCAAGAACTTGTTTCCTATTTGACTACTCAAGAAAGAAAAATTAAAACAATAAGACACCAAGAGTTTATGTAACACCCCACTCCCACTATGAACACTCGCTAAGGGAATGCCATAACATCGGTGGAGTATTTTAAGTGAATATAGAACAGAAAAATTACATCAAGACAGATATAAGTAATGCTTGAAAATTTAAAACATCATTTCATTGCAGCGGAAAGTAAAACATGTCTGGTTACATCACAAAACCATAATAAGAGTCAAGTACAAAATATCCATCCTGATAAATAAAAATACATAATCCCAATACATGAACTGATAGCCATAAAAGAAAAGGGTAAGCTGAGCTCTACATCTAGGGTCCAAGCTCCAAGAGAGTAATAAAAGCAGCCTGATCAAAGCCCACTCCTGCTGGGCCTACTCTGAGAACCTGAGGGTTGGGAAAAAGATAAAAACAACGGGGTCAGACATAAGTCTGAGCGAGTCCTATAACTTTAACAATACAATCGTTAAAGTAATTAGGGTATGATATAACTTGGTACGGTGTGACTGGGGATAAATGACTATACTCCGTAGCCAATCAGACTTAGAATGAACTAAGATAACGATAAAGACGCATTTACCCACCCAAGGATAATTACTACACTGCACCACACCAGTCATTTCTACTTAAAGGTTGATCCCTCCCAAGAACTTAGTAAATTTACCCAGTAGTTTCGTGTACCCCTAGCTGACTACATAGGTGCCGTCTGCCCCTATCTCCACTAGGTGTACCCACTACTCCCAAGCGATCGGCTCCCTACCGTAGATACCCGTGCTGGCCCCATAATGGGGTGTATCACTCCCCATAGTGGCAACCCGATACAACAAATGGTGCACGGCTTATATCTACACGATGCAACAACGTCTTACCTACCAGCCCGGGTCCACACACGCATATGAAACCCGTTGGACTCGCGTTGCCACCGCTACCCCGTTTTGGCCTCTTATAGTCAAGCCCAATATGCGTGTCCCGTCCTCGACTTGGGTCGAGCCCACAAAGATACGTTTGGGATATTGGTTGAAATGGGCCCCCACAAGCTACCCACCTAAGCTTGTCATTTCTAGTGTATACCACTTAACCCTTTAATCATGTTTTAATTACATGTTCCACTTTGGTTAAGTATTCTAATCGTATTTTCTATTGCCACCCAAGGTAACCACTAGATTTCCACATGCCACCCAAGGCACTCACTTAACCCCTCATGTCCCTCTACATGCTAATATGGTTAAGTGTTTCTTAATTAATTAATTAAGATCATGACCTCATAAAGACCTCTCACATTAGACCATCTTTTATGACTGCTGGATATGCCGGTTGGGTGCGGGCAGACTTCCGTCATAAAAAGGGTCTAACCTCGTGTCTTTACTTTAATCACGTATTTAATTTATGACTAAGACCTCTCACATTGGGCCAATCATTTGTAGCTGCTGGATTGTCGGTCGGTTCCGGGCAGACTTCCGCTACAAAAGGGTCCAACCTCGTGTCTTAGTTGATTAATTACACCTAATTAATCACCCCCATAATTTGTATTAATTATCCCTAATTAATTACACATTTTTAAGAATATGGGTAGACCTAACTCAATAGGTAAATTCCCAATTCCATAGTATGGGTAGACCTAACTTAATAGGTAAATTCCCAACTCCATAATATGGGTAGACCTAACTTAATAGGTAAATTCCCAATTATGTCCATTCATTTTATGTTATGCTTAAGCATACCAACTTTACACATTTATATTAACATGCATATTAACCCCATCGTTTCCCACATAATTCGTTCTCATGACATGTCATATAAATGGGAAGATTCATTATAAATGTAATGGGTTCAATCTTAGCACAACGTTGGCATTTACATGGGTTTAAAACGTGTCAACTTGCATCACAACATTAAACCCAACTAGCAAAATCATTAACCCAAACTTGCATATGAACTTGCATATAAACTTGCATATGAACTTGCATATAAACTTGCATATGAACTTACATAACATGTCATACATAGAGGCAACCTTGCATATGTTATGCATATCATAAAAAGAGACAAACTTGCATATGAACTTGCATATAAACTTGCATATGAACTTACATAACATGTCATACATAGAGGCAACCTTGCATATGTTATGCATATCATAAAAAGAGACAAACTTGCATATGAACTTATAACATATGACAACCACAACATGCATAGATCCTCATTTACATCCATAGCCTCCTAATATCCTATCCTAATTAGTTTACCAATTGCTTGCTAAAGGCATAGGAACTCACAAATAACTAATTAGCACTCCAATGAGGAAGATTAAGTTGCTAGAGTGGATTAGAACTTGATTAGAGTTGATTTGAGATGCTAACTTCCTCTCAAATTTGGTGGAGGCTCCTTCTAGTTTTGATTTGACGGCATGAGGCCCTTGAATCTATTTTTAGTATGAATTAGGGTAGTGTTAGGGTGTATTTATAGATTAGGCAAGTGTTTTAGGCCATTAGATTAACCCTAAATTAGATTAGTACCATCAGATCTCGGAAGCTTCTAGAGAACAGCCCAAAACACAGCCAAACCCTAAAATGGTGCACCAGGTTAAACTGGACGAGCACCCCCTGTCGACACCCAAGTCGACAGGGCTGTCGACTTGGTCCTAGCCAAGTCGACTGCCCAGTCGACAGGGCTGTCGACTTGGGTAGCTAGGCGGGAATTTTTCCCTCCTACGCCCAATGGCCCCAATTTCGAAATTTGAACCTGAATTTTAAATCTGTTTTGAACTTTGAATTTTCTGCAAACTTCATTGGGCCATAACTGCGCCATACGGACTCCGATTTACAAAATTTCGGACTCTATTTTGCGTATTTTTCCGAGACGAACGCAATGACGCAGCCCGTTTCTCCCAATTCTCACATATGAGATTATTTATTCTGCAATTAGTGAATTTTAGCATTAACTGAAATACGGGGTGTTACATTCTCCCCTCCTTAAAGGATTTCGTCCCCGAAATCTCTAAGCTAAGGAGAATGCATATCCTACCATCCAAACAACCATCTACTCAATCCATCAAACACGGGTATCCATTGTCCTTAAAACAATTTCTAATGATGTATGAGCATATGCAAAAAGTGTGTGTATATGTTCCCTATCTAATGTATGAACGTATGCAAACCATGATAGTGCCATGCATCCATTATGTATGCGAGAGAACCCTATCGACATATACCATATCTACATGAGTGCACAATCATTCACCGAAATGCATCATCCATATGATAACACAATCTTTATAAATCCATAAATATAGCTACCTACACACAATTATATGCAATATGCAATATGAAGTGACTGAGCCGATCTAGTGCCTAGAGTGTGTGTATATGCATCCACGAGCAACCACTAGCAAACACTTGCATCCACATGCATCCATCAACCATAACATGTCTCAAACACATGTTTCAACCATAGGTTTACCCTATCTAAAGGTCAAAAGTACTAACGAGAGGACATACTAAAGATAAGATAAGTACTAGACAAACGATAAAGGAGAAGTTAAAAGACATACCCTCAAAAAGGAATGGGTATAATGAACGCATCTTCGCTTCCGTTTCCCAAGTAGCGTTGCCCTCATCTTCTCCCCATTGTACTTTGACTAGTTGAACCTCTCGATTCCTCAATTTCCTAGTCTCTGACCCAAGGATGCGAGTAGGAGCTCGTCGAATAGTCGCATCACGCTCTACTTCCACTTCTCTAAGCAAGCTCGGCTCTACCACCTCTGCGGTCTCATGTAGGCACTTCCTCAAATGTGACACATGGAATACATCATGTACACCACTAAGTCTGTCGGGCAACTCCACTCTATATGCCATCCGTCCAATCCTTTCCTTAATAGGAAACGGCCCTACGAACCTTGGTGCTAACTTCCCAACAGATCCAAAGCGAACCACATTTCGTAACGGAGACACTTTGACAAAGACCATGTCCCCAACTTCAAACTCAAGATCCGTCCTCCTCTTGTCCGCATAAGATTTTTGCCTATCCTGCACTGCTTTCATCCTTCTTCGAATCAAGTCAATCTTCTCAGAAGTCTCCCTAACCATATAAGGCCCAAGCAAGATCTTATCCGTATATTCCCACCAACATGTAGGTGATCGACAAGGCCTTCCATAAAGAGCTTCGAAAGGAGCCATACCAATACTGGACTGAAAGCTGTTATTATATGCGAACTCCACCAATGGAAGATGCTCTTCCCATGTACCTCCAAAATCTAAGATACAAAGCCTCAAAAGGTCTTCTAGGACACGATTCACCCTCTCTGTCTGGCCGTCCATCTGAGGATGATATGCGGTGCTCAGACATAATTGAGTCCCCACTGCTTCTTGCAAACTTTTCCAGAACTCGCTAGTGAAGATAGGATCTCGATCACTCACTATGCTAGAGGGTACCCCATGCAATCGAACTATCTCTCGAAGATATACTGAAGCTAGCCATGGAGCAGTCCTCTTGCTCTTTACAGGTATGAAATGGGTGCTTTTAGTAAGTCTGTCTACCACAACCCAAATTCCCGTATTACCCTTTCTCGATCTGGGTAACCCGTCAATAAAATCCATCGAGACGCTATCCCACTTCCATTGCGGAACTTCCAATGGGTGAAGCAACCCACCTGGTTTCTTTTGCTCCGCTTTCACCTGTTGGCAGACCAAGCATCGAGCGACAAACTCGGCTACATCTTTCTTCATACCGGCCCAGAAGAAAACCCGCTTCATGTCTTGGTACATCTTGTCCCCACCGGGATGAATGGTCATCCTAGAACGGTGTGCATCATCAAGAATAGCCTTCCTCAAACCCTCGTCTTGCGGTACACAGAGTCTACCGTCTCTGCGCAAGCACCCCCTATCATCTAGGGTGTACCTACTCAAATGGCTGGACGACTCCCCCCTTATGAGCTTCTCTACCAACTCAACCAACTGTGGGTCGTCCCTCTGTGCTTCTCCAATCTGCCCCCAAAAGAGTAGGTCTGACCTCCAAGGATGCTAGCAAACCGGGTATATAGTCAATGGAAGGTCTGAAATCAAACATCGAGATAAATTCCAAGCTTCGTTGTTCCACGAACAATGGACTCAAGGACAACCTTTTTCTGCTCAAGGCGTCCGCCACCACGTTACCCTTGCCAGGGGTATACGCTATCTCGAAATCATAGGATGCTAAGAACTCCATCCACCTTTGCTGTATCAAATTCAAATCCTTCTGAGAAAACAAGTACTTCAATGACTTGTGGTCAGTGAACAATTCGAATCTCTCACCAAGAAGATAATGGCGCCAAATCTTAAGCGCAAAAACAATAGCAGCCAACTCTAGATCATGGGTAGGGTAATTTTTCTCATGTGCCCTCAACTGCCTTCCACCATAGGCTATTACCCTTCCCTCTTGCATTAAGACTGCGCCTAGTCCTGTCCCACAAGCATCGGTATAGACAACAAATGGCTTACTCCCATCTGGCAACACTAAAACTGGAGCAGTGGTTAAAGCTCTCTTTAACCGTCGGAACGCATCATCACAATCTACGTCCCATGTGAAAACAAGATTCTTCTTCGTTAAGCGGGTTAATGGGGCTGATATCTTCGCGAAGTCTTTGATAAACTTCCTATAGTAACCCGCCAACCCTAAGAAACTTCTTACTTCGGTAGCATTCTTCGGAACCTTCCAATCTTGAATTGATACTACCTTCGCGGGATCCACAGCTATCCCTTCCTTGGAGACCACGTTCCCCAAGAACCGCACTTCCTTCCTCCAGAAGTGACATTTAGAGAATTTAGCCTTAAGGCTATGTGCTCGAAGAGTCTCCAACACCTCCCCAAGATGTAGGGCATGCTCTTCTTCACTCTTAGAAAATACTAAGATATCATCCACAAAGACCACCACGAACTTATTAAGGAACTCCCTGAACACCCTACTCATCAAATCAACAAAGTATGCAGGGGCATTTGTGAGCCCAAATGGAATCACCAGCCACTCATAGAAACCATCCGGAGTCCTAAAGGCAGTCTTGTCTATGCTATCCTCAGCCACCCTCAACTGATGAAACCTCGTGGCTAAGTCCAACTGAGAAAATACTGAAGCGCCAACCAACTGATCGAAAAGATCATCAATCCTTGGCAATGGGTGTCTATTCTTCTTCGTGAGTTTATTGAGTTCTCTATAGTCTACACAAAGTCTGAGGGACCCATCCGCCTTCGTAGCAAAAACTACTGGAGCACCCCACTCCGATATACTTCGTCTTATGAACCCCTTCTCAAGCAACTCCCCTACTTGCTTATGGAGTTCCCTCCTCTCACGAGGAGCCATGTGGCGCACTGGTAAAGATACAGGTTTAGCATTATCCACCAGATATATTCGGAAGTCAATCTCCCGCTTCGGAGGTAAGCCCTTCACCTCCTCAAACACATCCGAGTATTCCCGGACCACTCTAACAGATTGCAAACTCTCGACCGAAGCGTCAAGCGATTCAAGATAACTTAGCATAACAGAATCCATGGGATTACAAGAGATCTCGAGAGTGTTACCCAAGCGGGTCATGAGCCTAACAATTCTCCTTTCGCAATCAAGAACGGCACCATTACTGGATAACCAGTCCATGCCCAAAATCAACCCATAGCCCGTGAAGCCCAAAACAAAAGCATCACATCTAAACTCAATGCTAAGTATAGAAATCTTCAAACCCAAACATATCATGGACAAATAAGTGGAGCCCCCAATTGGGTTTGAAACAACCAAGGGATCATCTACCAGACTGGTGTCTAAGTGCAGTGACTCAACTAATGATGATGAGATAAACGAATGCGATGCGCCAGAATCAAACAATGTACGGACAGGATGATCAAATAGAAAAACTAGACTTTCAACGGAAATAGTTCTACCTCTTTCCTGAATCAGTGGAACCGCGAGAGCCTAAACTTGCCCCCTAGCCTGACCCGGTGCCATAAGAGCTTGCACCTGTCCTTCTGAGGTAGATCCCGTCCTTTGCCCCTTCTTAGGGCAATCCTTCACCAGATGCCCTGCTTCGCCACAGTGATAGCAACCAGTCTTCTTCTTCTTTCTATAATCTTTGCTTATGCGTCCTGGTATCCCGCAATTGAAGCACTTCTTCTTCCCCTTGCCACCGTTGCCTTTCCCACCTTTGTTTTGTTGTTGTTGCTGAGGTCTCTTTTGATCTCCCTTCTTCTCGGGTGCCTTATTAGCATTGGGACCCTTCTCTTCTTCATGCATGAGTGCCATGTCAACTAGCTTCTCAAAGGTGGCCCCCATAGGGATATGAGTCATAGCCAACCCATGCATTGGTTCATTCAAGCCTTTCACGAACCTCAAAGCCTTCTTCTCCGGTGTATTCACCATGTCTAGGCCAAACCTTGCCAATTGATTAAACTTGTTGACATATTCCTTCACTGAGAGATTTCCTTGCTTTAGAGTCAAGAATCTTTCCATATACAAGTTTTCCTCCGCCCTCGAGAGAAACTTTGCCACAAATCATTGCCTAAAATCCGCCCAAGAGTCAATGGGGCGTTCTCCATTAGTGACCTCCCACCAGAATGAGGCCTCTCCCTTTATTAACCAAGCAGCTAACTTGACTTTCTTTCCTTCTTCCATCTCAAAGATATCTATCAACTCTTCTACCTCCTTAAGCCAATCTCTAGCCTCCACAAAAGTTTCAGATCCTTGAAAAGGTTTCCCTCCCATAGCTTTAAATTCCTTGCAAGTCTTAGCAAAAGTATCCGTGCGAGGAGGAGGGGGAGGAGGAAGATCGGGTGCTACGGTTGGTGGAGGAACGTTTGCTGGACCCGCAGTGGTGGCCCTAGCCTCCATCAATCTCCTATACCATACTGGTACCGTCACAACCTCCGGAAAGTTAAGATCCTCAGCCATGCTGAAACGAAAAAGGAAAGATTCAAAACGGAGAATTCGAAAGATAAAGATATGGCTATTGGGGATTATGCTTTTCTTTCAAAAACTTTTCTCTTTAAAGACATGTTTTTGAAAATATCTCTTCCAAAAATGTTTTTAGAAAAATAGTTTTCTAAAAATTTTATCTTTCCGGTAACCTTTGCTCTGATACCACGTGTAACAACCCACTCCCGCTACGAACACTCGCTAAGGGAATGCCATAACATCGGTGAAGTATTTTAAGTGAATAAAGAACAGAAAAATTACATCAAGACAGATATAAGTAATGCTTGAAAATTTAAAACATCATTTCATTGCAGCGGAAAGTAAAACATGTCTGGTTACATCACAAAACCATAATAAGAGTCAAGCACAAAATATCCATCCTGATAAATAAAAATACATAATCCCAATACATGAACTGATAGCCATAAAAGAAAAGGGTAAGCTGAGCTCTACATCTAGGGTCCAAGCTCCAAGAGAGTAATAAAAGCAGCCTGATCAAAGCCCACTCTCGCTGGGCCCACTCTGAGAACCTGAGGGTTGGGAAAAAGATAAAAACAACGGGGTCAGACATAAGTCTGAGCGAGTCCAATAACTTTAACAATACAATCATTAAAGTAATTAGGGTATGATATAACTTGGTACGGTGTGACTGGGGATAAATGACTACACTCCGTAGCCAATCAGACTTAGAATGAACTAAGATAACGATAAAGACGCATTTACCTACCCAAGGATAATTACTACACTGCACCACACCAGTCATTCCTACTTAAAGGTTGATCCCTCCCACGGACTTAGAAAATTTACCCAGTAGTTTCGTGTACCCCTAGCTGACTACATAGGTGCCGTCTGCCCCTATCTCCACTAGGTGTACCCACTACTCCCAAGCGATCGGCTCCCTACCGTAGATACCCGTGCTGGCCCCATAATGGGGTGTATCACTCCCCATAGTGGCAACCCGATACAACAAATGGTGCACGGCTTATATCTACACGATGCAACAACGTCTTACCTACCAGCCCGGGTCCACACACGCATATGAAACCCGTTGGACTCGCGTTGCCACCGCTACCCCGTTTTGGCCTCTTATAGTCAAGCCCAATATGCGTGTCCCGTCCTCGACTTGGGTCGAGCCCACAAAGATACGTTTGGGAAATTGGTTGAAATGGGCTCCCACAAGCTACCCACCTAAGCTTGTCATTTCTAGTGTATACCACTTAACCCTTTAATCATGTTTTAATTACATGTTCCACTTTGGTTAAGTATTCTAATCGTATTTTCTATTGCCACCCAAGGCAACCACTAGATTTCCACATGCCACCCAAGGCACTCACTTAACCCCTCATGTCCCTCTACATGCTAATATGGTTAAGTGTTTCTTAATTAATTAATTAAGATCATGACCTCATAAAGACCTCTCACATTAGACCATCTTTTATGACTGCTGGATATGCCGGTTGGGTCCGGGCAGACTTCCGTCATAAAAAGGGTATAACCTCGTGTCTTTACTTTAATCACGTATTTAATTTATGACTAAGACCTCTCACATTGGGCCAATCATTTGTAGCTGCTGGATTGCCGGTCGGTTCCGGGCAGACTTCCGCTACAAAAGGGTCCAACCTCGTGTCTTAGTTGATTAATTACACCTAATTAATCACCCCCATAATTTGTATTAATTATCCCTAATTAATTACACATTTTTAAGAATATGGGTAGACCTAACTCAATAGGTAAATTCCCAATTCCATAGTATGGGTAGACCTAACTTAATAGGTAAATTCCCAACTCCATAATATGGGTAGACCTAACTTAATAGGTAAATTCCCAATTATGTCCATTCATTTTATGTTATGCTTAAGCATACCAACTTTACACATTTCTATTAACATGCATATTAACCCCATCATTTCCCACGTAATTCGTTCTCATGACATGTCATATAAATGGGAAGATTCATTATAAATGTAATGGGTTCAATCTTAGCACAACGTTGGCATTTACATGGGTTTAAAACGTGTCAAGTTGCATCACAACATTAAACCCAACTAGCATAAATCATTAACCCAAACTTGCATATGAACTTGCATATAAACTTGCATATGAACTTGCATATAAACTTGCATATGAACTTACATAACATGTCATACATAGAGGCAACCTTGCATATGTTATGCATATCATAAAAAGAGACAAACTTGCATATGAACTTGCATATAAACTTGCATATGAACTTACATAACATGTCATACATAGAGGCAACCTTGCATATGTTATGCATATCATAAAAAGAGACAAACTTGCATATGAACTTATAACATATGACAACCACAACATGCATAGATCCTCATTTACATCCATAGCCTCCTAATATCCTATCCTAATTAGTTTAGCAATTGCTTGCTAAAGGCATAGGAACTCACAAATAACTAATTAGCACTCCAATGAGGAAGATTAAGTTGCTAGAGTGGATTAGAACTTGATTAGAGTTGATTTGAGATGCTAACTTCCTCTCAAATTTGGTGGAGGCTCCTTCTAGTTTTGATTTGACGGCATGAGGCCCTTGAATCTATTTTTAGTATGAATTAGGGTAGGTTAGGGTGTATTTATAGATTAGGCAAGTGTTTTAGGCCATTAGATTAACCCTAAATTAGATTAGGACCATCAGATCTCGGAAGCTTCTAGAGAACAGCCCAAAACACAGCCAAACCCTAAAATGGTGCACCAGGTTAAACTGGACGAGCACCCCCTGTCGACACCCAAGTCGACAGGGTTGTCGACTTGGTCCTAGCCAAGTCGACTGCCCAGTCGACAGGGCTGTCGACTTGGGTAGCTAGGCGGGAAGTTTTCCCTCCTACGCCCAATGGCCCCAATTTCGAAATTTGAACCTGAATTTTAAATCTGTTTTGAACTTTGAATTTTCTGCAAACTTCATTGGGCCATAACTGGGCCATACGGACTCCGATTTACAAAATTTCGGACTCTATTTCGCGTATTTTTCCGAGACGAACGCAATGACGCAGCCCGATTCCCCCATTTCTTACATCTGAGATTATTTATTTTGCAATTAGTGAATTTTAGCATTAACTGAAATACGGGGTGTTATAGTTTAGCAGTAGTTTACAATACAAAAATCCTTTTATATATTAGTCACTGTTTTCATGCCTTTTATTCTTAAGATTTACATATGATATGAATTGAAAGCCTGGAAGGGCATATCCTACATATTGTTGCACAAAAAAATTAATGCATTAACTACATGTTGCATGCATGCATTATCAGTTGACTTTTGTCTCAATGGGAAACATACTAAAGGCTCTTTCTTGCCTTATTTAAATAGGAAAGTCCTGAAACTCTCACTATACCTGGTTTTAATGTAGGGCTTATGTTGACCCATAGTTGTAGGACTATAGGTGCACACCTGAGTGCGTGTGCTGCTTTTGACTGTATAATTTAGTGGTTGTATTCCTAGTCGTTTCATGTTGCAAGTATGCAGTAATATTCGAAGTAATCTGGTTTATGATTACTGTAATTGTAACACCCCACCTCCGCTAGGGTCACTCTTTTGGGGGCACTAGCTTCTGGGGGGCGTTAGAACTGGGTAAGCATGCATAATGATATATCAAGGCAGAACAAGAACATAAATATATATGTAAAACAGAGTAAGTGAGAAATAAACAGCGGAATATCTCAAACCATCTCAAAACAAGTCTAGTACATCATAAAGTTAACTGCCAAAATAAACATGTCTAGTACATCATAAACAGAAATACTGAAATACATAGTGCTATCCCCAAAATAAAGATGATAAACCATAGCGAGCTCAATGTCCAGACATACATGAGCTATCCAGCAAACAAGCAAGCGATCCAAGCTAAGCACCACTATTCCCTCCCTGAGAACCTGGGGGGGGGGGAACGGAAGAAAAGAAGCGAAAGAAAACAGGTCAGTCAAAAAGACTGGTAAGCCCTACTACGATTAGTCTATAAACTAATAAAGTTAACATCATGATGGAAACTGAGGTGAACATACTGGCAATAGATAAAGGTGTCATCACATAGAGAAGATTAAGCTTTGCACCACAGTGTACTAGCAAACTAACATAACAGGTATTGATCCCTCAGCCCAAACTTTGGCCCAATAACATGAGGTGACCTTAATACAAGGTCCAGCCCAACGGTCTAGTCGATCGGCTCCCTATAAACCTAACACGTCAAGTGTTGGTGTCCATACGGCCCACATATGGTTGTAGTCAGACTGTGCTGGGTCCACCTTCGGGTGTATCAAGCCCTCGGGTGTCAACCCCAGACACCTAAGCAATAATGCACAGTCTAAACCTACTGGTACTCGTGCCTCGAGTTTGTCCAACACCGGACTACGTGCACGTCCGTAGCCCGCCTGGACCCGCACCGCTGTACCACTCAGCCGTCGCTATGGTCGCTTACATCAGTCCAGTAATCGTGCCCCGCCCTAGCCTAGCCTCTAGGGTTGTGAATGATACCAAACTGGGATTACTGCTGGAACAGACCACGTTGCTAGGGTTTTCTAAGAGGGTTAAGTGTGGTTTAACCCCTCACTAATCATGGATTAAATTAGTTAAGTGTAACCAACAGTTCACCACTTAACCCCATTTAATCCCTCGTATCCCCAAAATTGGTTAAGTATTAGTGGGCCATGACTTAACCCTAATCATGAGGCATTAATTACTTTAATTGTGCCTTAACCTCTCACATTAGACTTTGTTGCGGTTACTAGTTAAGCCGGGCGGGTCCGGGTAGCTTTACACCACAACTTGGTCTAACCTCGGGTCCCAGGTACACATGACCAACTTCTCACATTGGGTCCTATTGTTTGTAGCAACTAGTTAAGCCGGTCGGTTCCGGGTAGGTTTACGCTACAAACTCAACCCAACCTCGAGTTGGCCACACTTATGTTTTCTAAGTGTCATGTCCACTTTATTTTCAAAACATAATTACAAGTTTAACAAATACTTGGGTAGACCTAACTTAATAGGTAAATTCCCAAGGGGTAGACCTAACTTAATAGGTAAATTCCCAATCTTATATTTTCATGTATTTTAAGTTTTACCCCAAACCCCCCAACGTCATTCTATCGCTTACATATTCGTCATAACGCATAAAGGATAGAAAGAGGGAACTTGGCACAACATACATGATGAATCTTACATAACATAACAAACATGCATAACATGTTGGACTTGCATAACTTAGCATAGTGAACTTGCATAAACATGCATAACTTGTTAAACTTGCAAATCATGGCATAGTGAACTTGCATAAACATGCATAACTTGTTAAACTTGCAAAGACATGCATAGCTTGTCAAACTTGCAAATCATGGCATAGTGAACTTGCATAAACATGCATAACTTGTTAAACTTGCAAATCATAGCATAGTGAACTTGCATAAACATGCATAACTTGTTAAACATGTGTAACATAGCATAGTGAACTCGCATAAGCATGCATAACTTATTAAACATGCATAAATCCCAACTTTCATCACATATTAACTTTAGAGTTTCTAAAATGAAGGTAAGAGGGCTTACAAATATTATGAAGACACAAATCTACAAGTAAAGATTGAGAAGCCCTTTTATGCAAGCATAAAAACCCAAAACAAAGCTCCAATAAGAAACACTCTTAACAAAAATCCCAAAAACTCTAGCTTAGCCAATAAAGCTTGCAACTTGATGATGTATGCAAGCTAATGATCATTCATACAACTTAGAAATGCTTGTATGAACATCAAAATCTTCATAGGAATGATTTATGAAGAGGGTGGAGGCTAGGGTTTTTAAGTGGAGGCCATTTGAGAAATCAATTTGACATAGTTTGGTTGCTAGAATGAATAATGAGTGATTTAGGGTAGGTTAGGGTCTTATTTATAGATGATTAGGGTGTTTTTAGCCCTAGGATTAACCCTAGGATAGTTTAGGTCCATCAGATTTCGGAAGTCTCCAGAACATAGCCACAAAACCAAGCCAAGATCCAAAATGGTGCGCCAGGCAAAACTGCCCGGCCACCCAGTGTCGACAGGGCTGTCTACACCCTGGGGACCCTGTCGACATGCCTGTCGACATGGGGGTCCTGGCGGGAATTTTCCCGCCTGCGCCAGTTTGCCCTAATTTCCAACTTTGAACTTGAAATTCAAATCTGTTTTTGACATGGAAATTTCTGAAAACTTCGTTGGGCCTTAATCGGGTCATACGGACTCCGATTTTCGAAAACTCAGACTCTATTTCGCATATTTTTCCGAGACGAACGCAATGGCACAGCCCGTTTCCCTTGATTCAGATTTTAGAATTAAATTCTGCCTCGATTTATGTTATAACAGGTTATTGAAAATACGGGTTGTTACATTCTCCCCTCCTTAAAGGATTTCGTCCCCGAAATCTTCAAGTTAGGAAGAACGTATCCTACCATCCAATCATCCATCTACTCAAAGCATCATCCACGAGCAATCATTGTCCTTAAAAGATTCTAAATGCTATATGAACATATGCAAAAGTGTGTGTATATGTACTTATCTAATGCAAAGATCAATGCAAAATATGTTAGTGAAATGTATCCATATGTATGCAAATCCCTAACATAATGTATAATATCTACATGCGTGCTCAATCATACATCCATATGCAACATCCATGTGATTGCATACAAATTTCATCCAAGAATAAGCATAAACACTCATGCACATGCAATATGAGGAGTGTGTGAGCCGATCTAGTGCCTAATGTGTATCATGCATCCACGAGTAACCACTTGCAAACACTTGCAACCACTTGCAACCATCAAACATAACATGTCTCAAACACATGTTTCATCCAAAGGGTTTCTACCTAAGGTTCTCATGACAAGATTAGCAAGATAACTAGATAAACATGGATAGCAAAGAGAAAGATATTCTAACAAAGGAAAGAGATTGAGAGTGTACCCTCAAAAAGGAATGGATAAAGCCCACGCATCTTCTCCTCGGTTTCTCAAGTTGCGTCTTCTTCGGCTTCACCCCATTGAACCTTCACCAACTTGACCTCTCGATTCCTTAGCTTCTTGGTCTCCGTCCCCAAGATACGAATCGGTGCTCTCCTCAAGGTAGCCTCTTTCTCCACTTCCACATCTTCCAAAACACTTGGCTCCACAATCTCTGCTGATTCATGCAAACACTTCCGGAGATGCGAGATATGAAAAACATCGTGTACTCCGGCAAGCTTCTCGGGCAACTTCAATCTATAAGCCATCTGCCCGATCCTCTCAACAATGGGGAATGGTCCAACAAATCTCGGGGCTAACTTCCCAACGGCTCCAAATCGGACCACATTCCGCAAAGGAGAAACCTTCACGAAAACCATATCCCTAACATCAAACTCCAAATCAGTCCTTCGCCTATCAGCATAAGATTTCTGTCTGTCTTGGGCCGCCTTCATCCGTCTTCTAATCAACTCGACCTTCTCGAATGTATCTCTAATCATGTCAGGTCCAAGTATAAGCTTATCTGTAGTCTCCCACCAACATGTAGGTGACTTGCACGGTCTCCCATATAAAGCCTCAAATGGTGCCATCCCAATGCTCGCCTGATAACTGTTATTATAAGCAAATTCCACAAGAGGAAGATGGTCTTCCCAAGTACCACCAAAATCCAGAATGCAAAGCCTCAACAAGTCCTCAAGTACCCTATTCACCCTTTCTGTCTGACCGTCCGTTTGTGGGTGATAAGCCGTACTCAGGTTCAACCTCGTGCCCATAGCTTCCTGCAAACTGTTCCAGAACTGACTAGTAAAGATGGCGTCTCGGTCACTGACTATGCTAGAAGGGACTCCATGTAGTCGTACTATCTCACGAAGATATACTGATGCTAGTCCAGATGCGGTCCTTTTGCTCTTCACCGGAATGAAATGAGCACTCTTCGTAAGCCTATCCACAATGACCCATATGCTTGTATTCCCTTTTCTTGACCTTGGCAATCCGTCAACAAAGTCCATAGAAATACTCTCCCACTTCCATAGCGGGACCTCTAGAGGATGCAATAGCCCACCGGGCTTCTTCGACTCGGCTTTTACTCTCTGACAAACAACACATCTAGAGACAAACTCTGCCACATCCTTCTTCATTCCCGGCCAGAAGAAAATGCGCTTCATATCCTTATACATCTTATCTCCACCCGGATGTATAGTCAACTTGGAGCGATGTGCTTCCTCAAGAACTTTCCTCACCAAATCTTCCGCCATCGGAACACAAAGCCTTCCGTCTCTCCTCAGCCAACCCTTATCATCTATAGAATATCGAGCAAGGTGACTAGATGTCTCCCCTCGAATCAGCTTATCCATAATCTCAATTATCTGAGGGTCTTCCTTCTGCGAAGCCCCAACTTGATCCAGAAGGGTAGGCCTGAGCTCAAGAGATGCTAAAGAACCGGTCATCGACTCAACTGCCAAAGAGAAATCAAAGGTTGCCAAGAACTCTAAATTCTTCATCTCAACAAATAGAGGACTTAGTGTCAACCTTTTTCTACTCAATGCATCCGCTACAACATTCCCCTTGCCAGGGGTATAGGCTATATCAAAATCATAGGACACCAAGAATTCCATCCTCCTTTGCTGCCTCAAGTTCAGATCCTTCTGCGAAAAGAGATACTTCAAAGACTTATGATCAGTATACAACTCAAATCTCTCTCCCAGAAGATAATGACGCCAAGCCTTGAGTGCATATACTATCGCTGCCAGCTCTAGATCATGAGTGGGATAATTTTTCTCATGCACCTTAAGTTGCCTACCACCAAAACATATAACTCTGCCTTCTTGCATCAGAACGGCGCCCAATCCTGTGCCACAAGCATCAGTGTACATGGTAAACATCTTACCACCATCGGGTAAAGCTAGAACTGGTGCTGAGGTAAGGGCTCTCTTGAGTCTCTGAAAAGCAAGCTCACAGTCCATATCCCAAGCAAAAACTAAGTTCTTCTTCGTCAACTTAGTAAGAGGAGCGGATATCTTCGCGAAGTCCTTGATGAACTTCCGGTAAAAACCTGCAAGACCTAGAAAACTTCTCACTTCGGTTGCATTCCTTGGAGTCTTCCAATCCTGCACAGCAACTACTTTAGCGGGATCCACCGCCAAGCCTTGCTTAGATACTATATGCCCAAGGAACCGAACTTCCCTTCTCCAAAAGTGACATTTGTAGAACTTAGCCTTTAACTGATGCGCTCTAAGCGTATCCATCACCTCTACAAGATGCCTCGCGTGCTCTTCTTCATCCTTAGAGAAGATCAGAATATCATCCACAAAGACCACAACAAACTTGTTCAAGAACTCTCGAAACACCCTACTCATCAAGTCCACGAAATACGCGGGTGCATTCGTCAAACCGAACGGCATAACAAGCCATTCAAAGAATACATCTGGAGTTCTGAATGCAGTCTTGTCTATACTATCTTCAGCCACTCTGAGCTGATGAAATCCAGTAGCAAGATCAAGCTGAGAGAAAACAGAAGCACCAACAAGCTGGTCGAAGAGGTCATCTATCCTCGGTAATGGATGCCTATTTTTCTTGGTCAGCTTGTTCAACTCTCGATAATCCACACATAGACGAAGCGAGCCGTCCGCCTTAGTAGCGAACACCACAGGAGCACCCCATTCGGATATACTTCGTCTGATGAAGTTCTTCTCAAGCAACTCCTTTACTTGCTTGCTGAGCTCCCGTCTCTCACGCGGAGCCATGTGCCGAACGGGCAAAGAAACAGGCTTAGCATTATCCACCAGATAAATGCGAAAATCAATCTCTCGTTTTGAGGGCAACCCCTTAACTTCTTCAAAAACATCTGGATAATCTCGGACCACCCTTACAGACTGAAGGGTTTCCTCTGACGAGTCGAGAGATTCAAGATAGCACAACATGACGGGATCCTTCGGATTGCATGAAATCTCTAAGGTGTTGCCAAGGCGAGTCACAAGCCTCACAACCCTATGCTCACAATCAAGAATGGCTCCATGTCTATACAGCCAATCCATGCCCAAAATCAATCCGTATCCCCTAAAACCAAGAACATACGCACTACACAAGAACTCTACTCTGAGTATAGAGATCCTCAGATCCTCACATATCATAGATAGATGAGCAGAACCCCCAATGGGATTCGAAACACAAACGGGATCATCCACTAAGCTAGTACTAAGGTGCAAACTATCAACAAGATCAGATGAAATAAAGCTATGTGATGCACCAGAATCAAACAAGGTACGAACTGGAAGATCGGAAACATAAACAAGGTTCTCAACAGAAACACTACCTCGATCGGGAACTGGAGCGGTATTGAGAGCATGAACTTGCCCTCCTGAAGATCCAGCATGCTGAGTCTGACCCTGCCCTTTCTTCTTCGGGCATTCCTTGCTGAAGTGTCCAGCCTCACCACAGGAAAAACATCCACCATTAAGCTTCCTTTTCTTCTTCCTACAATCCTTAGCAAAGTGTCCAGGCGCACCACAGTAATTGCACTTTCCCTTGCCTTTGTTGTTGTTCCCCTTCTTGTTCTTGCTCTGATTCCCCTGACTGCTTTGACCACCTTGATTGCCTTTACCCTGAGAATCAGTCTTCTTTGCTTGAGTATCACTTGACTCGACCTCTTTCTTTCCATCTCCCTGAAGTAGAGCCATATCGACCAAACTCTCAAAAGTATCCCCATGCGGAATATGTGACATCGCCAAACCCTGCAGCGGCTCATTCAACCCTCTAGCAAATCGAAGAGCCTTCTTCTCAGGAGTGTTCACCATATCCAAACCAAAACGGGCCAGCTGATTAAACTTGTTCACATACTCCTTGACAGACATATCACCTTGCTTTAATGCAATGAACTTCTCCATCTGTAAATTCGCCTCAGCAGAAGATAGAAACTTGGCCACAAATCTAGCCCTCAGATCGGCCCAAGTCTCGACGGGTCTCGTCCCATTGGTGACCTCCCACCAATAGGCTGCTTCGTCCTTCAAAAGCCACACTGTCAATAAGATCTTCCTTTCGTCATCAATCCTAAAGATGGCAAACAAGTCCTCAGTGTCTTTCAGCCAATTCCTAGCTTCAACAAAAGATTCCGTGCCCAGGAAATTCTTGCCTCCCATCGCCTTGAAGTCTTTACAAACCTTCGTGAACTCAACCTGAGGATGCTGAGGGGGAGGAGGAGGAAGAGGAGCCTCAGCAACAGGAGGAGGATGAACATTAGCAACGGGAGGAGGAATATTAACTACTGGAGGAGGGGGAACAGGAACCACCGGAGGAGGGACATTAGGGGGAGGATTCTCAACTACAGGAGGAGGAGTGGGAGTAGGGTTTGCAGGGCCAGCTGTCGCCCTAGCTTCTAGAAGTCTCCTATACCAGAGTGGTACGTTTACTCCATCCGGGATGGCAAGATTCTCAGCCATACTGAAACGAAAGATAAGATAAGATTAGGTCAAGGGAACGAAGGATAACGCTAATGGCTTTTTGGGGAATAGCCTTTTAAAATACTAGACTTTTCTCTGGAAAATACTTTATACTTGTTTTGAAAATAGTTTTTCAAAAGTCTTTTAAAAACTTTTTGTTCTTTCTTGTAAACCATATGCTCTGATACCAAATTTGTAACACCCCACCTCCGCTAGGGTCACTCTTTTGGGGGCACTAGCTTCTGGGGGGCGTTAGAACTGGGTAAGCATGCATAATGATATATCAAGGCAGAACAAGAACATAAATATATATGTAAAACAGAGTAAGTGAGAAATAAACAGCGGAATATCTTAAACCATCTCAAAACAAGTCTAGTACATCATAAAGTTAACTGCCAAAATAAACATGTCTAGTACATCATAAACAGAAATACTGAAATACATAGTGCTATCCCCAAAATAAAGATGATAAACCATAGCGAGCTCAATGTCCAGACATACATGAGCTATCCAGCAAACAAGCAAGCGATCCAAGCTAAGCACCACTATTCCCTCCCTGAGAACCTGGGGGGGGGGGGAACGGAAGAAAAGAAGCGAAAGAAAACAGGTCAGTCAAAAAGACTGGTAAGTCCTACTACGATCAGTCTATAAACTAATAAAGTTAACATCATGATGGAAACTGAGATGAACATACTGGCAATAGATAAAGGTGTCATCACATAGAGAAGATTAAGCTTTGCACCACAGTGTACTAGCAAACTAACATAACAGGTATTGATCCCTCAGCCCAAACTTTGGCCCAATAACATGGGGTGACCTTAATACAAGGTCCAGCCCAATGGTCTAGTCGATCGGCTCCCTATAAACCTAACACGTCAAGTGTTGGTGTCCATACGGCCCACATATGGTTGTAGTCAGACTGTGCTGGGTCCACCTTCGGGTGTATCAAGCCCTCGGGTGTCAACCCCAGACACCTAAGCAATAATGCACAGTCTAAACCTACTGGTACCCGTGCCTCGAGTTTGTCCAACACCGGACTACGTGCACGTCCGTAGCCCGCCTGGACCCGCACCGCTGTACCACTCAGTCGTCGCTTTGGTCGCTTACATCAGTCCAGTAATCGTGCCCCGCCCTAGCCTAGCCTCTAGGGTTGTGAATGATACCAAACCGGGATTACTGCTGGAACAGACCACGTTGCTAGGGTTTTCAAAGAGGGTTAAGTGTGGTTTAACCCCTCACTAATCATGGATTAAATTAGTTAAGTGTAACCAACAGTTCACCACTTAACCCCATTTAATCCCTCGTATCCCCAAAATTGGTTAAGTATTAGTGGGCCATGACTTAACCCTAATCATGAGGCATTAATTAATTTAATTGTGCCTTAACCTCTCACATTAGACTTTGTTGCGGTTACTAGTTAAGCCGGGCGGGTCCGGGTAGCTTTACACCACAACTTGGTCTAACCTCGGGTCCCAGGTACACATGACCAACTTCTCACATTGGGTCCTATTGTTTGTAGCAACTAGTTAAGCCGGTCGATTCCGGGTAGGTTTACGCTACAAACTCAACCCAACCTCGAGTTGGCCACACTTATGTTTTCTAAGTGTCATGCCCACTTTATTTTCAAAACATAATTACAAGTTTAACAAATACTTGGGTAGACCTAACTTAATAGGTAAATTCCCAAGGGGTAGACCTAACTTAATAGGTAAATTCCCAATCTTATATTTTCATGTATTTTAAGTTTTACCCCAAACCCCCCAACGTCATTCTATCGCTTACATATTCATCATAACGCATAAAGGATAGAAAGAGGGAACTTGGCACAACATACATGATGAATCTTACATATCATAATAAACATGCATAACATGTTGGACTTGCATAACTTAGCATAGTGAACTTGCATAAACATGTATAACTTGTTAAACTTGCAAATCATGGCATAGTGAACTTGCATAGACATGCATAGCTTGTCAAACTTGCAAATCATGGCATAGTGAACTTGCATTAACATGCATAACTTGTTAAACTTGCAAATGATGGCATAGTGAACTTGCATAAACATGCATAACTTGTTAAACATGTGTAACATAGCATAGTGAACTCGCATAAGCATGCATAACTTATTAAACATGCATAAATCCCAACTTTCATCACATATTAACTTTAGAGTTTCTAAAATGAAGGTAAGAGGGCTTACAAATATTATGAAGACACAAATCTACAAGTAAAGATTGAGAAGCCCTTTTATGCAAGCATAAAAACCCAAAACAAAGCTCCAATAAGAAACACTCTTAACAAAAATCCCAAAAACTCTAGCTTAGCCAATAAAGCTTGCAACTTGATGATGTATGCAAGCTAATGATCATTCATACAACTTAGAAATGCTTGTATGAACATCAAAATCTTCATAGGAATGATTTATGAAGAGGGTGGAGGCTAGGGTTTTTAAGTGGAGGCCATTTGAGAAATCAATTTGACATAGTTTGGTTGCTAGAATGAATAATGAGTGATTTAGGGTAGGTTAGGGTCTTATTTATAGAAGATTAGGGTGTTTTTAGCCCTAGGATTAACCCTAGGTTAGTTTAGGTCCATCAGATTTCGGAAGTCTCCAGAACATAGCCACAAAACCAAGCCAAGATCCAAAATGGTGCGCCAGGCAAAACTGCCCGGCCACCCTGTGTCGACAGGGATGTCGACACCCTGGGGACCCTGTCAACATGCCTGTCGACATGGGGGTCCTGGCGGGAATTTTCCCGCCTGCGCCAGTTTGCCCTAATTTCCAACTTTGAACTTGAAATTCAAATCTGTTTTTGACATGGAAATTTCTGAAAACTTCGTTGGGCCTTAATCGGGTCATACGGACTCCGATTTTTGAAAACTTGGACTCTATTTCGCGTATTTTTCCGAGACGAACGCAATGGCATAGCCCGTTTCCCTTGATTCAGATTTTAGAATTAAATTCTGCCTCGATTTATGTTATAACAGGTTATTGAAAATACGGGTTGTTACAGTAATGACCCGCATTGGTGGAGGTATTATAATTAATTTATTTAATTATTGAAATGGTGGTTTAGAGAATTTAATGGCCGTGGAAATAAATAATATATTTAATTCTAAAATAATCAGAATTGGCTGAAATGGCGATATGTGTGAATTGGGTAATTCGAATTATATAATTCAGTTTAAAGTTGAATTATAGTAACGAATATATTCAATCGTCGATAGTTGAACGTATAGTTTATAATATAATTATAAACGAGCTTAAAATGGCGTGGCAGTTCGCTATTTGGCAATTTGAACTTCAACTGAATGTGCAGGATTCGTTTTAAGCCGGATTTCTGTGAAAAAAGAAACGTGTGGAGCTGGTGGAGTATATCTTTCTAGTGGAAGAGAAAAATCGGGATTTCGTTGTGTAGATTTTGATTTACATCCAAATCAAATTTTAGGAAAGTCGCTGTGGAATTCCTTTATAATTTATAAAGGAATTATTTATATTTGAAAAAGGAATTTCAATATAAATCGAATATCGGGTTGACCCAGAAGTGAATATCAAGTTAGAAATTCGTAGAGGAATATTCTAAAGCTGTATGGTATTCCACTGTGAGTATAGACGATAATATTTAATTTTTAAATATTAAATTTAATTATATTTAAATATATTTATATATTTAAATAGGTTATTTAGAGCTTTAAAAATAGCCACTTTTACAAACGGAGTCAGAATTCGACGAAACCAGTTTTGTTGGATCCGCAATATCAAATAGTTGTTAGATTTCGAGTTTCGTGATTTTTAGAGTCACTATGTGGTCGTACGGATTTTTAGGATGAGAAACAATCAGTATTTTGATGGTTAAAAATATGTTGTGTGAGCATACGGAGTCGGAATTCGACGAAACCAGTTTCGTTGGGTCCGTAAGGTCAAGAGGTAGTTATAGGTCCAGTTTGATGATTTTTGGGTATTGTATATGATCACAGGGATTTTTAAAACACAAATATAAAATAACGATGATGGAATATACCGGGAATATTCCACTTTACTTCTATAAGTACCCTCAACAACTTTTCCCTAAGACCTAATTCTTTCATATGGTGGTCAACAACTTTCACGCCTCCACCCTTCCTCTTCTGAAAACAAATCGTGAGATTCATTAAAATCAAAATAAAATAGAAATAAATCCTATAAATCACAAGATTTGTTCTCTGAGATCGGTTAAGCCTAAACCTTCCATCTATGTCATTTCTGTTTGGTTCGACGTAGTTTTGGAGCATTCGGTTTTCTGAACTGCGAACTAGGTTTTGGGTTCTTAGTGATTTAGGGAGGAGTGGATCGAAATTGTGTAAGGCGAAGGTAGAGCGGAGGCTGGCATTTCTATTGGTGGTGGTCCGGTCTGCTCCGATCGACCCTAGGCAGAGAAGTTGGTTCGTGTTTTCAGTTCGTCTGAGGACTGGTGAAACGCTGGAAATGGAGTGATAAGTGGCGGAGGTGAGGTCAGACACTGGCGGCAGTTGGGTGGGAGTTCACCTGAGCTTCGATTGGCTGTGGGAGGAGCAACGGAAATCTGAAAGTGGTGGATGATCTCGACCTGTAAGTGTGGAACGGGATAGTGTCTAAAGCGGGGTTCGTAACTAGAGAAGATGGGATAGGAGTGAGCGGGTTTGGCAGATGAGAAGTTGGGTCAGGGATTGATTCTGTAGTAGACAGGAGTTTGCAGTTCTAGTTAAAATCATGGAAGAAGACAAGGGTGTGAGTGGGCCTTAGTTTAAATGAAATTCGAATGGTCGGATCCATTAGGATCGTATGGACGGGTGCTCCACAATGAAGCTGACTGGGAGTGGATCGGTGCTCGTTACAATTTATGGCGAAATAAATTGTCCGACTGAATCAAATAACGCAAACCGTTATTTAACGGCTAACGCGCAAATGTGAGAAAATCTCACCAACTCTGAACAGTTTATAAATTCATGTTGTATTTTTAGAACTGTTAAATATTGGTTGATTGACTGTGTGTTGTTTGTTTGATTGAACTGCCAGTCAGTTAGTGAATTTCTATATTGATTCTGTTTAAACAGAATATATCATATGGAACTGAAAGTGATGTAATCTATATTGTTTAACATCTGTGATGCAGGGAGACAGGTTGGAGGAATCCGACTGGATTCCTCAACATTTATTTTTTGTTTTCATATATTGTGGTATATGATGTGATGTATATCTGTTATGGATTATGTGTGTTAGAATGATGTTGATCATTGTTATTCGATATTTTTAAATATCATAAAAGACCCTGGGATGTAAAAAGAAGTATTTCAATGTATATTGAAATAAAGAGATTTTATAAAATCAAAAGATTTTATAAAAGGAAATATTCAAAAGTAAATGAAAGGGAAAAATGTTTTTAAACGAATAGAGATTTATAAAAAGGAAATCATTTGTAAAGTGAAGAACTGTTACTAAAAGTAAATCTTTATCAATGAATAGTTTAATCAAATTAAAAGGAGTTAATCGATGTTAGTTAAATCAAAAGGAGTTAATCGATGTTAGTTAAATCAAAAGGAGTTAATCGATGTTAGTTTAAACGATTAGATTTAAAGCGAATGAGTTAATCGAATATAGGTTATTCGAATAGAAGCAAATGAGTTAATCGAATATAGTTATTCGAATAGAAGCAAATGAGTTAATCGAATATAGTTATTCGAATAGAAGCAAATGAGTTAATCGAATATAGTTTATCCGAATAAAAGCAAATGAGTTAATCGAATATAGTTATTCGAATAGAAGCGAATGAGTAAATCGAATATAGTTTATTCGAATAGAAGCAAATGAGTTAATCGAATATAGTTATTCGAATAGAAGCAAATGAGTTAATCGAATATAGTTATTCGAATAGAAGCAAATGAGTTAATCGAATATAGTTTATCCGAATAGAAGCCAATGAGTTAATCGAATATAGTTATTCGAATATAAGCGAATGAGTAAATCGAATATAGTTTATTCGAATAGAAGCAAATGAGTTAATCGAATATAGTTATTCGAATAGAAGCAAGTGAGTTAATCGAATATAGTTTATTCGAAGAAAGTAAAAGGAGTTATCGAATATAGTTTATTCGAAAGGAGTTAAGTGAAATGAGTAAATCAATAGCGTTAGTCAAATAGAGTTAATCCAATAGTGTTAGTCTAATAGAGTTAATTGATAAGGGTTAATCGAATAGAGTTAAGTGAAAAGAGTCAATCGAATATAGCTATTCGAAGGAGGGTTAAGTAAGGAAGTTAGTAAAAGGAATATAAAGTGAACTTTGCCTATTTCAAAGTTAGAAATGTTGTTCAGTTAAGGTCTGAGAAGTAGTTCTACCCCAACTTAATTGGCTTCGTTTTTAACTATGGAATAGTTAAGGTTCGGCAGTAAAAGGAAATGGTTTGGGTTGGCATAGCGATGTTTGTTTAAACATCTGTCTAAGTCCAATGAAGAAGCTTTGGAAATGTTTTCCAAATAAGAAACCAGAAATGTTTTCTAATAAAGAAAACAAGAAATTGAAATGTTTTCCATTGTTAATAACGTATATTTTCCAAATTTAGAAAATAAGAAATATTGAATATAGGGAAACAGGAGATAAGTAAAATAAATGAAATAAAGAGATAAATATTGAATGATGTTTGATCGATATAAATTTCCATTTGGAAATGATATCGTTGTTTGCACACCTGTTTTTCTTCGATAGTTAAATCACAGACTATCGAAGTTTTTGACCATTTTAATGTTGTTAATATGGAGAGACCGATTGGATTATTATCCAAAGAACCACTCTGTATTGGCATAAGCGTTGCGAATCATATATGCCAAAGGAAATTGAAGACGGAGTTATGCAAGGGCTATCTTGTTTACAGAATAGTGCCTTTGGTTCATCCTGTTCCTGGATGACTTGTATGGACGGATGTCTGACAGAGTATTTCCAGACGATCACGTATATTGATTTCACTAACCGTACCAAGAGTGGAAGCGGAGAAGGAAACTTCTTTTAGCTAACACATAATGTATGGTTGAGGACGTCAATCATTGATTTGATGGATTTGACGATGTGGCATTCAAAGTGAATCTGGTGTAATGATAAAGCGTAGCTTCTAGCCTCACATCCGGTAAATGACAGAATTCGGGCAGGCAGCATGACTAAGTCGGTCGCACCGAAGTAGGATGTATAATCACCTGATCTAGAGTTTCATTTACTTCTAAAAATCTATTATTGATGCTGTCCCATTCGGGAAACGGTTGCTGATCCCAACCGTTGGTGATATACATTCGATACACTCAAGCGAAATGAGTAGTCGGTCATGTGTGGCCGGGTTGCAAGATGTTCTTGTTGAACCCAGTGTATTCCTCTCTAGAGGTACACTAGCGAAAGGTGGTTCAATACCTTGTTATAGTTGGAAATCCATTACCCAATACGTGCTTGCGGTTCTGATTGTATACTATATATGTAGAACGTGAGATGAAAGCGTTTCTGCTAGATGGTTAGTATATTGTGGTTGATAGACATTATCATAATATAAAAAGGTTTTTGATATAAAGATATTTTGGATTCTCATAAGGGGAAAACCTGTTCCGTTATACGGCGTGGTCTTATGAGATATCGATTACCTGCTTGAACTATTTAAACTGTTTTACTCATACCAGTCCCATGACTGACCCGGAGTTTATTTTGTTGTTTTCCCTAAACTCTTGGGTGCCTAAATTTGTACGGGCTGTCAAGTAGTCGAGATTTTTCAGATATACTGGAAGAGCTTAGAGCAGGAGGCTTCAGGATTATATAGCTATAGTTATTTCCGCAATGTTGTAAGTGTTGTACTTTGATAAATGATATGTATATTCAAGTACAGATTTGTATTTCAAAGTTATGTTATGAAATATATTTATTCGTTTCGCTGTGAGATTCGTGTTACTCTGATATTGTGTTCTTCTTCTTCTTATATTCTAAGTTTCTATCTTATCTTTTCTCACCCTCTAATTTCTTTCATTAATGACCAGTTTTTTTCGATGTTTGGTTATTCGTCATCGTTTTTATGTCGATAACCAAAGTCGCCAAAAACCCAGCAGTTGGTATCGGAGCTTAAGTTAAGTGAATTACCTTGGCTCTGTGGCGTGACTCAGTAGAGATAGGGTTAGTAATACCCTAGACTGAGATTGAGTGCATATATACGAGTGGACGTATTTATTATTGATATAAAAATTGTTTTATATTGTGGAAATTTATTGGTTGAGTTGTTTATGAGTTCTGGTCGATCAGTTTGATCCACTGTATCGGTAAGAGTTACTAAACACTCGAATACGATGAGTCGGCACGATATGTTTTGAAAAGAGGGTAAATTAAAATAAGTTTACCCAAGGTATATCTTGATATAAGAAGATATATATATATATATATATATATAAATTATTATATAGTGAATATATTGGTTGTTATTGTAATCGAGTATGATTATAAATTAAATGGTTATGTAAATAACCAATCAGAATTCATATAAGTGAAATACGTGAATCAGATGAGTTAAATCTGAAATTTAAACCAGGAATTGAATTAAAATTCTGGAAAATTGGATAAGTGTTTGTAAATGGATTTGGATTAAAAATAAGGAAAATTTAAGATCCTGGGAGATTTTAAATTGTTTTACAAGCAGTGTGAATTATATTTTGAAATGAATTTCAAAGTGGAAATGTTAGAAATGGTTTTATAGTATTGAACTCACTTCGATCGCTGGAAAATAGATTCTGATGATGACAGCTGCATCATCAGTATTCATTTTCGAGTTGTAAGTGACGAATTACTACCAGAGATACTGTTTTGAATTTGTTTTGGGAAAGACAAGTTGTGTTGAATTTCAAAATGGGATTTATAAAATAGAATTTGAATAAGGAGAATTCAAATAGATTTGAATATAGAATTTAAATAAAGAGAATTCAAATAGATTTGAATATAGAATTTGAATAAAGAGAATTCAAATAGATTTGAATATAGAATTTGAATAAAGAGAATTCAAATAGATTTGAATATAGAATTTGAATATAGAAAATATAAAGGAATTCAAATATAGGATTTGAATATCGAAAGTGAAATGGAATTTGAATATAGAAATTCAAATGGGGTTTGAATATAGAAATTCAAATGGAATTCAAATATAGGATTTGAATACATAGAATTTGAATATAGAATTCAAATGGAATTTAAACTATAGAATTTGAATATATAAAATTTGAATAGAAATTGAATAGAATTAACTAAGTCGAAGAGGAATTAGTTAATCGAGTTTTGAATTTGAATTTGAACTTTGAAAGGTGAATTGGATTTGTAAATGGATATTCGAAATCGAATATAGAACTTAAATTTGAAATTTGGATTCAAATTAGTTAATAAGCCAGTTAAAATATATTTGAACATGTCATGTTCAAATATAAAAGTGAAATAGACTAAAGAGTTAATTAACAAATTAATTAGCGAATTGAGTTAAAACGATCAGGTATAGTTAAAACAGATTGGGCAGGTATAAATATACATGAGATAGGTATGGATAAGGTATGAAGGTATATAAATAGAATGCTCAACGAAAAGGTATGTATTTAATTCATATATGATATTTTATGCCAGTATCAGCTAGCCGCTTGGCTTTTTCTTTTTCTTTTGGATTGGTGAGGGCCATGGGAGGCTATTTGAAATATCCCGATGCTCCTGGTACAAAGGAGGTTATGGCAAAAAAATTTCCGGGAATTTAAGGAGTTAGAATATTTTTAAGATAATTTGATAGTTAGAAATCAACGTATCGATATATATATACAATTCGATAAGGAAACGAACTTAGAAATAGAATAGTAAAATCAAAAAGGAAGACTAAGAATAAAATCTAGTAAGAATAAAAAGAGGAAGCGTATACGTGTTTAAAAGTGAATAAGTTATTCAGTCAAGTTGTATGGTATTGATTATCCGAGTAAGTAGTCATATATGTTTTGACGTTATAAATGTTATTCAGTCAAGGTCTGAGAGGTAGTTATACCCCAACTTGATTGATTTCATTATTAACAAATAAATAGTAAGATTTCAGGCTCGAAGATCAATGTTGAATAAGAGTTAGTTGAATATAGTATTTGGGTTGTCGTAACGATGTTTTACACAACATCCGTTTTAACCCAAATAAGTGTAAGCTTGGAAATATAATAAAGAATATTTCCTAAGTATAGAAATAAACGAGATCGGAAAAGAGATAAGTAATTGGAATATTTTCCAATTATAAACAACATATATTTTCTAAAGTTTAGAAAATAAAGGAAGGCGATATTCGGAAATGTTTTCCAAATAACATAAAAGGCCAATATGGTTATTGAAATTATTTGGTTAACAAATATTGATAAAGGAATAGAGAAGTGATTTAACTAACGGAGTATTAATTAAGGGCTCATTGACATGTTCAAAAGGAAAATTTGATTTTTGAAAAGAGTAAACTGTTTGAAAACTCCCAGGGAAAAGACTGTTGGAATTAAAAACAAATTTAACAGAAAATTTATGAAAGAAAATTTGAATTAAAGTAAAGCCAGTAAAGTGGTAACTGAGATTGAATTAGAATGATATCAAGACAAATTGGATTGGGAGATTCAAATTTGAAGTGTAATGTGATAATCAAGTTAAGAGTTGGGAATCGAGAAGAAACTCGAGTTGAAATGATATTTGGCTCAGATATAAGCGAATGGTGGTGTTGTGGATAAAAACAGATTGGAATTTGATTGGGATAACATTGGTATATGCTGAGTGGATAGCATATGAAAGTGATAGAGTTGATATGCCCGACAAAAAGGTACAAGTTTATATTTCTATTGGATATAAGATTTATGAGCCGAATTGGCAAGCCGCTTGGCTGTTTGATTTTCTTTTGGGATAGAGATGGCCCAGAGAGACGAGTTGGAGTTCGACCGATTGACCAGTACAAAGGAGGCGCTGGCGAAATTTTTCGAAAAGTTAAGGTGTTAGAAAACTTTTAGGATTTTTGAAAATTTTCGTTGATAAGAATTAATTAATATTTTAATTGAAATTAAACTGGTTCAGTTGAAACTGAAGTTCAGAAGTGAACAAATATGTTCTAACCAGTCGATAGTGTCGTTATCTACCTTTTAGCAATTTCGAGGACGAAATTAATTTAAGTGGGGAAGATTGTAATGACCCGCATTGGCGGAGGTATTATAATTAATTTATTTAATTATTGAAATGGTGGTTTAGAGAATTTAATGGCCGTGGAATTAAGTAATGGTAAATATTTAATTAAAATAATAAATTAAATAATATATTTAATTCTGAAATAATCAGAATTGGCTGAAATGGCGATATGTGTGAATTGGGCAATTCGAATTATATAATTCAGTTTAAAGTTGAATTATAGTAACGAATATATTCAATCGTCGATAGTTGAACGTATAGTTTATAATATAATTATAAACGAGCTTGAAATGGCGCGGCAGTTCGCTATTTGGCAATTTGAACTTCAACTGAATGTACAGGATTCATTTTAAGCCGGATTTCTGTGAAACAAGAAACGTGTGGAGCTGGTGGAGTATATCTTTTTAGTGGAAGAGAAAAATCGGGATTTCATCGTGTAGATTTTGATTTACGTCCAATCAAATTTTAGAAAAGTCGCTGTGGAATTCCTTTATAATTTATAAAGGAATTATTTATATTTGAAAAAGAAATTTCAATATAAATCGAATATCGGGTTGACCCAGAAGTGAATATCAAGTTAGAAATTCGTAGAGGAATATTCTAAAGCTGTATGGTATTCCACTGTGAGTATAGACGATAATATTTAATTTTTAAATATTAAATTTAATTATATTTAAATATATTCATATATTTAAATAGGTTATTTAGAGCTTTAAAAATAGCCACTTTTACAAACGGAGTCGGAATTCGACGAAACCAGTTTTGTTGGATCCGCAATATCAAATAGTTGTTAGATTTCCAGTTTCGTGATTTTTAGAGTCACTGTGCGGTCGTACGGATTTTTAGGGTGAGAAATAGTCAGTATTTTGACGGTTAAAATACGCTGTGTGAGCATACAGAGTCGAAATTCGACGAAACCAGTTTCGTTGGGTCCGTAAGGTCAAGAGGTAGTTGTAGGTCCAGTTTGATGATTTTTGGGTATTGTATATGATCACATGGATTTTTAAAACACGAATATAAAATAACAATGATGGAATATACCGGGAATATTCCACTTTACTTCTATAAATACCCTCAACAACTTTTCCCTAAGACCTAATTCTTACATACGGTGGTCAACAACTTTCACGCCTCCACCCTTCCTCATCTGAAAGCAAATAGTGAGATTCAGTAAAATCAAAATAAAATAGAAATAAATCCTATAAATCACAAGTTTTGTTCTCTAAGATCGGTTAAGCCTAAACCTTCCATCTGTACCATTTCTGTTTGGTTCGACGTAGTTTTGGAGCATTCGGTTTTCTGAACTGCAAACTAGGTTTTGGGTTCTTGGTGATTTAGGGAGGAGTGGATCGAAACTGTGTAAGGCGAAGGTAGAGTGGAGGCTGGCGTTTCTATTGGTGGTGGTACGGTCTGCTCCGATCGACCCTAGGCAGAGAAGTTGGTTCGTGTTTTCAGTTCGTCTGAGGACTGGTGAAACGCTGGAAATGGAGTGATAAGTGGCGGAGGTGAGGTTAGACACAGGCGGCCGTTGGGTGGGAGTTCACCTGAGCTCCGATTGGCTGTGGGAGGAGCAACGGAAATCTGAAAGTGGTGGATGATCTCGAGCTGTAAGGGAGGAATGGGATAGTGTCTGAAGCGGGGTTCGTAACTAGAGAAGATGGGATAGGAGTGAGCAGGTTTGGCAGATGAGAAGTTGGGTCAGGGATTGATTCTGTAGTAGACAGGAGTTTGCAGTTCTAGTTAAAATCATGGAAGAAGACAAGGGTGTGAGTGGGCTTTAGTTTAAATGAAATTCGAACGGTTGGATCCATTAGGATCGTATGGACGGGAGCTCCACAATGAAGCTGACTGGGAGTGGATCGGTGCTCGTTACAATTTATGGAGAAATAATTTGTCCGACTGAATCAAATAACGCAAACCGTTATTTAACGGCTAACGTGCAAATGTGAGTAAATCTCACCAACTCAGAACAGTTTATAAATTCATGTTGTATTTTTAGAACTGTTAAATATTGGTTGATTAACTGTGTGTTGTTTGTTTGATTGAACTGCTAGTCAGTTAGTGAATTTCTATATTAATTCTGTTTAAACAGAATATATCATATGGAACTGAAAGTGATGTAATCTATATTGTTTAACATCTGTGATGCAGGGAGACAGGTTGGAAGAATCCGACTGGATTCCTCAACATTTATTTACTGTTTTCATATATTGTGGTATATGATGTGATGTATATCTGTTATGGATTATGTGTGTTAGAATGATGTTGATCATTGTTATTCGATATTTTTAAATATCATAAAAGACCCTGGGATGTAAAAAGAAGTATTTCAATGTATATTGAAATAAAGAGATTTTATAAAATCAACAGATTTTATAAAAGGAAATATTCAAAAGTAAATGAATGGGAAAAATGTTTTTAAACGAATAGAGTTTTATAAAAAGGAAATCATTTGTAAAGTGAAGAACTGTTACTAAAAGTAAATCTTTATCAATGAATAGTTTAATCGAATTAAAAGGAGTTAATCGATGTTAGTTAAATTAAAAGGTGTTAATCGATGTTAGTTAAATCAAAAGGAGTTAATCGATGTTAGTTTAATCGATTAGAGTTAAAGCGAATGAGTTAATCGAATATTGGTTATTCGAATAGAAGCAAATGAGTTAATCGAATATAGTTATTCGAATAGAAGCAAATGAGTTAATCGAATATAGTTATTCGAATAGAAGCAAATGAGTTAATCGAATATAGTTTATCCAAATAAAAGCAAATGAGTTAATCGAATATAGTTATTCGAATAGAAGCGAATGAGTAAATCGAATATAGTTTATTCGAATAGAAGCAAATGAGTTAATCGAATATAGTTATTCGAATAGAATAAAATGAGTTAATCGAATATAGTTATTTGAATAGAAGAAAATGAGTTAATTGAATATAGTTTATCCGAATAGAAGCAAATGAGTTAATCGAATATAGTTATTCGAATAGAAGCGAATGAGTAAATCGAATATAGTTTATTCGAATAGAAGCAAATGACTTAATCGAATATAGTTATTCGAATAGAAGCAAGTGAGTTAATCGAATATAGTTTATTCGAAGAAAGTAAAAGGAGTTATCGAATATAGTTTATTCAAAAGGAGTTAAGTTAATGAGTAAATCAATAGCGTTAGTCATATAGAGTTAATCCAATAGTGTTAGTCCAATAGAGTTAATTGATAAGGGTTAATCGAATAGAGTTAAGTGAAAAGAGTCAATCGAATATAGTTATTCGAAGGAGGGTTAAGTAAGGAAGTTAGTAAAAGGAATATAAATTGAACTTTGCCTATTTCAAAGTTAGAAATGTTGTTCAGTTAAGGTCTGAGAGGTAGTTCTACCCCAACTTGATTGGCTTCGTTTTTAACTAAGGAATAGTTAAGGTTCGGCAGTAAAAGGAAATGGTTTGGGTTGGCATAGCGATGTTTGTTTAAACATCTGTCTAAGTCCAATGAAGAAGCTTTGGAAATGTTTTCCAAATAAGAAACCAGAAATGTTTTCTAATAAAGGAAACAAGAAATGGAAATGTTTTCCATTGTTAATAACGTATATTTTCCAAATTTAGAAAATAAGAAATATTGAATATAGGGAAACAGGAGATAAGTAAAATAAATGAAATAAAGAGATAAATATTGAATGATGTTTGATCGATATAAATTTCCATTTGGAAATGATATCGTTGTTTGCACACCTATTTTTCTTCGATAGTTAAATCACAGACTATCGAAGTTTTTGACCATTTTAACGTTGTTAATATAGAGAGACCGGTTGGATTATTATCCAAAGAACCACTCTGTATTGGCATAAGCGTTGCGAATCATATACGCCAAAGGAAATTGAAGACGGAGTTATGCAAGGGCTATCTTGTTTACAGAATAGTGCCTTCGGTTCATCCTGTTCCTGGATGACTTGTATGGACGGATATCTGACAGAGTATTTCCATATGATCACGTATATTGATTTCTCTAACCGTACCAAGAGTGGAAGCGGAGAAGGAAACTTCTTTTAGCTAACACATAATGTATGGTTGAGGACGTCAATCGGTGATTTGATGGATTTGACAATGTTGCATTCAAAGTGAATCTGGTGTGATGATAAAGCGTAGCTTCTAGCCTCACATCTGGTAAATGACATAAATCGGGCAGGCAGCATGACTAAGTTGGTCACACCGAAGTAGGGCGTATAATCACCTGATCTAGAGTTTCATTTACTTCTAAAAATCTATTGTTGATGCTGTCCCATTCGGGAAACGGTTGCTGATCCCAACCGTTGGTGGTATACATTTGATACACTCAAGCGAAATGAGTGGTCGGTCATGTGTGGCCGGGTTGCAAGATGTTCTTGTTGAACCCAGTGTATTCCTCTCTAGAGGTACACTAGCGAAAGGTGGTTCCATACCTTGTCATAGTTGGAAATCCATTACCCAATACGTGCTTGCGGTTCTGATTGTATACTATATATGTATAACGTGAGATGAAAGCGTTTCTGCTAGATGGTTAGTATATTGTGGTTGATAGACATTATCATAATATCAAAAGGTTTTTGATATAAAGATATTTTGGATTCTCATAAGGGAAAAACCCGTTCCGTTATACGGTGTGGTCTTATGAGATATCGATTACCTGCTTGAACTGTTTTAAACTGTTTTACTCATACCAGTCCTATGACTGACCCGGAGTTTATTTTGTTGTTTTCCCTAAACTCTTGGGTGCCTAAATTTGTACGGGCAGTCAAGTAGTCGGGATTTTTCATATATACTGGAGGAGCTTGGAGCAGGAGGCTTCAGGATTATATAGCTGTAGTTATTTCCGCTGTGTTGTAAGTGTTGTACTTTGATAAATGATATGTATATTCAAGTACAGATTTGTATTTCAAAGTTATGTTATGAAATATATTTATTCGTTCTGCTGTGAGATTCGTGTTACTCTGATATTTTGTTCTTCTTCTATTCTAAGTTTCTATCTTATCTTTTCTCACCCTCTAATTTCTTTCATTAATGACCGGTTTATTTCGATGTTTGGTTAGTCGTCATCGTGTTTATGTCGATAACCAAAGTCGCCAAAAACCCGGGTCATTACAATTACCCACTATGTATGCATAAAAAAATTTTGTGGGTTGCATCTAAATGCACCGTCTTTGTTTCCTGTTTCGCTATTTTTTTGTGCACCACTTATGTACTTCGAGGTACCTGTCATTTGTTAATTACGGGATGCTGGGGCAGTGCACACGTGTACTTGTCCACATGTGTACGTGCAGGCTCCCGTAATCATTTGTCCCTAAAACTGAGACTGATAGTCATAGACACTGCACCATTTTTATTTTGGGATATATTTCGGAAGTTAGAATTAACTATTTTATATTCAGTTTCTATTGAAATTAATTTACTTGAACCATGATTAATCCTGACTCGAGTGTTTTTATGTTTTTACATGAAATGCTCGAGTCAGACCCGAGCATTTCAGATTTAGGGATTACAACTGCGGATTCGAAGATTGGAAAGAAACTGGGGGTTCCAGAAGATGCGCACTCTGAAGATTTTTAAAACAATAAATATTTCTTTTGTATTTAAATTGTATATTGCATTCCGCTGTATAGAAAATTCTTGTATCAAATTTTTTGACTATGTATAAAAGATTATTTTTCTGTTCAATATTGTGTTATTTATTTATTCTGTGTTTTCTGTGTTGATTTTGTTTTAAACTCCGTAAGCTAAATAACGATCCGTTGTTTTGGACGATTTAAGTTGGTTAAATTACCAATTTGAAGCGGTCAAAATGGCAGAACGTTACTCTTTGACTGCGATTTCTGTCAAATTTACTGACTGCATGTCGAAACAAATGACACCACCAGCTTCGTATCGTCGAGCTCTTCGAAATGGTATATAATATGCTAGGATTTGTGGAGTTTTGAAATTAAAGTTGGGATTTTTATTTCTGATCTAGGGTTTGGAAAAAGTTTTCTGCCATTAGAGAAAAGAGTCGACAGATAGAAATATACGTAAAGTGAGAAATGGCTGGTGAATGAAGGAAATGAAATTTATTTATATAATTATAAGGCCCAATTATGAGTAATACCCAATTATCCACTTACATGATCTCGTTCACATTTTCTCTCGTATGATCAAACGGTAAGTCGGATTGTAACGCAAATTTGAACTCTACAATAATTCGACATTTCGGATCCGATGAAACTTGTTTCGTCGGATTCCGAGACAGTTACCATAACCGTTAAATTTTACAGTTAATTAATAAATAAAATATTCAATTATTCGATTGACTGTTTCTCTTCAATTTAAATATAAATAAAATTTTATTTAAATAAAATTTCAACTTAAATAAATTTTACACATGATTTCACAAGTTTAAGTTCCCAATTTGATTATTTGACTTTAAATTTGAATTTCAGTTATTTTAACAACTCAGAATTTCCCGATTTGACCAAATTTATTTGGAATTCAATTTTTGACTTAAACCACTCAAATCTAATTATTATTAAAATATTAGCTTTCACATTTCAACAACTTTAAATATATCTTAATAAAAGAATTTGTTAATATTAAATTCAAACAATCATCATCCTTAAAATCCACAAAGTTTGATTTTTTCACATATTATCCCAATTAATTTATTTTAAATCAAAATTTAAATATATAGAAATATGGGATGTTACATTCTCCCCCACTTAAAAATCTTTTCGTCCTCGAAAAGAGAACGAAATGAGGTATTTAAACAAATCATACATTCAAATTCACACTTATAAAATAGCATTTATAAAATATGTTATATAGTTGTAAAATATCATGAAATTTTCTAACTCCCGAAATCACGGAAAATTTCGGCAGTATCTCGTTTGTACGAAGAGGTCCGGAAAATCACAACATATATATAGACTCAGTTATACATCTCATCCTATGATGAGGCATCCCAAAAATGGGGAAACGCCATATATATATCCACAAACCATATAACGCAAATACGTACCTTCTTTAGCGTTTATTTGCGAATTTATTTAGCTTATCATTTAGCAGTTAGTGCAAGCGAGCTCCGAAGCGTAGCGCGACTTCCCTACACCTGCCACATACTCACATATGCATGAGTATTAAATATATATATATATATACACAATATAGAGCAAAGGCATACCACTTACACAACATATTTTGAACATTTCAACTATAAAACTGAAATGTTAACGACAGACCAGCGAACAAATTGAGGGTTATCACCCCTTAGATGGTGGAATTTGACCATAACGTAAAAATTGTAGCATTTCTTCCAGGCTTTCCGAATTGTCCGAATTCGTTGAATTCGGATAATTCGTTCAAAAGTTATGACTATTTTAATGAAGGCGGATACTTCAGCTCATACACATAAAATTGCAGGTCCGAGTTGTTCAACCCAGTTTTTAACCCTTTAAAATGCAAATTTTTACTCAGCATATTAAGGAAAAGTTTTAGTTCAGATCCTGGGCTTTCCGAATTGTACTCGCACATCGAAATCCGACGCTCCATTAGGAAGTTATGGTCAAAACAAAAGAGGTACACACTTCATATTTTAATTTTCTACGCATAATATGACAACTAAAACTTGCATTTCAACCTAATTAACCTGAAAATTTGACAAGGCACTATTAACGATTTTTTTTTTTTTTTTTTTTTTTTTTGCTCAGCTTCTGAGGTTTCCAAAAAGTCTGGAATTGTCGAATTCCGATCAACCATTCAAAAGTTACGGCCATTTTACTTCATCTTATCAAATATTTTCGATTCCGCATAAACATCGATTTATTCATTTGTGGTTCCAACTTTCAGATTCCAAGATTTTAAGCAAGTCTTTACCCATCAAAGATGGTCTGTCGCTCAATTATATTCATAATATGATTTGCATTATTATTGCTTAAACGTATTCGTATTCATTTCATTATATTGAGTAAACTCCATTCCATTCATTTATATTCCATTATCACCCATCTCAATATACCTTCTATTCATTCTTCTCGTTCCATTTCAGGTGTTACGCCCCAAATAAACTTGAATTCATTTTTGATTTCCTTTCAACACATTTGATTACATCGGATCTTTAATTCATTACCCTGAATCACTTTGCCAAATTTCATAACTCATTCCTTTGCCAAGCACTAAATTTTCAATTGATCTTCATTTGACCTCAACTTATTCTTATTGGTTCAATTCATTTGCCTCTACTAAGTCTAGCTTCACTTCATATCTCATTTGCCCATTCCAATTTCATTGCCGATTATTTCATTTCCAAAATAGACTTAAAAATTCACTTTCATGCTTCTTTTCCAGCTAAATGGGTTCATATACTAAGCTACTACATTGTTAAGGGGATTTAAATCAAGTCCATTTACCCTTCGTTTCATTTCTTTTATCAAATTTTAAATCGACTCTAATAGATTTTCTTAAGTTTCCTTCCATTCATTTTAGTTCATTGACTTAAATTGAATTACTTCCCAATCCAAATTCTATCGAATATTCCATTTAATGAATCCAAATTTCTTTTAATTCCTTAGTAAATTTTCTTGGATTCAATTTCAAGATTTCTCTTATTCTATTTCATTTCGTTTACTAAGCTTCATTTACTTACTTACTCGTTTTCGTTAGTATGGATCAAGTTTTTATTCACTCAACCCAACCGTCTATTAAATTCTGGATTGGCTTTTTAAATTTGTCTAAATTGACTTCATTTTATAAAATCCATCCAACTCAAATTCCATTTATTTTTTTTCTACATCTCAATATCATCCCAATTTATAATATGTTTAACTATTATTTTAACACGAATAAACCAAATTTTATACTGTATCTCATTCCTTTTGTCAATTTACTTTATCGATCACCCTTACTTATTAACAACGTACATCCTTATAAATTTCCCAAGTCATAAGTTAATGCTACGTTTATTTATACACCCAAAATTTAAAATCCACTTTAGCTGATTTTAGTTGAATTATATTCCGAGGTTGATTTCAATTTCCTTTAACACTTCTATCGACCAATCTTGGAATTCGTTTAACTCAATTTTCGTCTATAGTTTAGAGTTTAAATGTTAACTTCTCTTTCTCTAAAAACTTCAGTCCATTCCTGATTTCATAAATCTAAGTTTCTAATGAAACATGTTACTATCACAAGAGTTAATATTATTAGTTAAGATAAGATAAGCTTGAAAACTTAGATCCTGGGTTAGTAAACTAAGTTTTATAATGATATACATTCATATACCTCAACCATTTTATCGAAAATCATACCATGTAAAATTTCAAATCAAATCCTTTATCAAAACTAATTATGAATTACCAAGTGGTCTCCCCACTTAAACTCTTCAGAATAAACAACGATAATGCGTGCACTCATTACCGAAGTTATTTCCGATGTTCTGAGAAGGGATTACACTCTTATTTTGTTTAAATATCCCTTTGAAAACTATTTCCAAAACAATTTCTTATAATACGAAATTTTTTCTAACTTTGAAAAAAAAACTACTTCAAAAACCTCCCAGAATCAAGTTTCCTAGTTCCTTTCTATATAAATCACAAATCTTTCTCACCCAATTATACTTAATGGTATCATTTCATTTCCAAATATTTCTTAGACCATTTAAATTTTCCTTATTAAATTTATTATTGAATCAACCGCAATAGGTATTAACTTAATATTATTACCTACCAACGACCAATGCTCATACACTTAAAACCACTAATAGTATATAGTATATATAATATATATAAAATATAATCGAAAACCATATTATGTCAATTCATTCCATTGGATTATTTAGGAATCCCTATCGATTCTATGGCGTCCCATATATCGACCAGAACCCATAAATATTCAACAGAATAAGCCAACACAACATAAACCACTTTATATCAAAATACAAATATGCTCTCTCGTATATACCCTCAAACCCATTTTAGGGCATTTCTAACCTCATCTCTAATGAGTTAATTCCCAAACAGAGCCAAGGTTGTCGCTAACCATAGCTCTGATACCAAATGTAACGACCATATTTTTTGACCGTTCAAATCGACAATAAACCACACATGTCGACCCAAACAAATCACAAATACAGGCAGTTATTGGGAAAAGAAGAAAAAGAAGAAAGAAGAGAAAAACAATCGTAGAACCTCACAGCAGAAGGATAATATATAATAAATAACAAATAGTTTAAAGGCAGTTGAAATATATACATTTGGCTATAACATACCATGGTTATCAGAGTTACACTTGTACAAATCATTCAGTAATGCAGCGGAAATAAAGTGCAGCGGAACATACATGTAATATATATATATACACACCAAATACTCGTCTTCATCCTCCAAGCTGTTGAAAATCTTCGCTAACTGCAACATCTGCTGACCCGAGCGAATTGCATAAAAAGAAAACACAACAAACACCCGGATCAGCACTAAATCATCCTCATATTAGTCAAATCAAAAGACGAAATAACTTGAGTATAGTGGGTGTGGTAACTCAAGATATGTTACGGGATTTTCCATCTCTCGAGGATCCGTTAAACTAATACATACATAGTATAATACGCTATTATGATTGTTTCTATCCAGTAAAGTATAAATACTAAAAATAGCATAAGCGGGATTACATTTTTACCCTTACACCGTTTATAATACCGTAGTCTATACAGTACCGTAAACCCACCGTAAACGGTGGCATCAGAGGGCACTCCATAGGTACGATACAAATCAAAATCGTATGGGGCTCGATAAGGATAATATGACAAGGCACTCGAGGCAATGCCCAGGGTAGGATTCTACCAATTGCACTCCCAGACTGGTGGTAACGCATAGCAGCCACTACCGCCCACCTCGGAACACACTCCCAAAAATCATAAATGGGCCCAAAATCATCATCATCATAGACATAGAAATAGTATCGAAGAAGTGTGTCCGATCAAAGGGTCTACCTCAATTAGTCACGGTATAGCTCCTGTTTTAGTCATTTCAATTCTGACCCGAAGGTCAGGGCTATTTCGTTATCGTTCATCTTCTTTGATTCAATAATCACCTCCAAGTCATCATACTCATTCTGGATACGTCATAACGTTCACAGTTGTAAAAGTGGTATCGACACTGACAGAGAGTATGCCTTATGTCGACTCCGGTCTCCTTAACAACCAACGCTTACATCTTTCACATCGGTTGGTTCTTTTATATTTCATAAAGGTTCGTTTCCATATCAAAATATCATCTTCTGTTAGAACCCCATTTATATTCAACATAGAATAAAATTTCATATCAAGATATCAAAATCATTGAAAACCCGATTATATTCTAAATCAGAATGTATTTCCATATCATTATATTATACTCATATAATATTTCCAAATCAATATATATTCCAGAAGAATATACTTCACATCAAAGGTTATAATATTCCCAATCGATTTATGTTCAAAATCCATTCATATTCAAATAGAATATATACTTTCATTGAAGTGTTATAATCGTTTACAATCGATTCATATTCAATTAGAATCTATCTTCATATCAAAACTCCATTTGAATAACGCTTCAACTCAAAAATCAAACTCCATTTAGGAAGGAATTTACAATTATATAATATAATTATGAACATACTTATAAACTAAAACCTTTATATGAATTTTATATATAGTAAATTAGTTAAAGTATAATAAGTTAATTTAAACTACTATGTAAATACATAAAATAAAAGTTTATTAAATAGTTTAAATAATAAAATATAGGAAAAATTCATTTATAACAAATAGTATATAAATTGCAAAAGCTAATAAAATAAATTTTAAGTAATAGAATATAGTCTTATTTGTAAACAAATGATGCAGATATATATACATAGTTTTATAAATTGAAAAATAAAATTTTAAACCATAATTGTTTCTTCCTTCCAAATTTCAAAACTTGAAATCTATAATTAACATCTCAATGGAGTTTGTTTCATATCTTGTTTCACACCATTCAAACCAACCCTTCGATTCGGAAGATTCAAATCCATATGTTCATTTAGAGTTAAATAAACCCGATTATCATCAATTACCTTATTTCAAAAAAAAAAAAAATTCAATGAGAATTTAATTCATTCAAATCTACCTCATTTATTTGAATACTCCCAAATCGTGTTAAATGAAATAATTCCAAATCATATACAATCCCAGTTTAAATATCCCTCATTTGTTTTGGAAACTTTCCTTTACCATTTCAATACACTTCCAAGGTTCAGATTTTTAAATCAAATATATTTATCGGGTATCAACATATTTATTTAAATAAATTTCCCATGGATTTAAAATCATTTAACCAACCGATGTCAGTATATAATTCTCTATCCTAAGGCCAAGTGATCTTAATTTAGTTTCTCGATATTTCAGGGATGGATATATATAATTTCAATCCAAATCTGGGTCACAGATATCTATCATTTCAATTCGTGTTCTTAATTCATTTCAAATCGATTAATCCCGGGTTTATTCGATGCCCGTAACATCAAGGGTGAAATGGGATTAACCATCACAATAAACACCCAACATCCATGTACTAAATAACAGAACATCTCAGTATCAATATCAATTCAACACCCAACCATCAAAGCATCCCTCACAACCATTTGTTCAACGGTAAATATTAAAACTTTTCATTGGTTCAAAAATGTCGGATTTCTAACTAGAAATTTGATTTGAACTAAATAACTAGTTATCAACTTAATTGGCCCATTAACACATTTCATGTCATTTTTAAGCAACAACAACAATCAATCACAACCATGCAACCAAACTTATTTCATAATTTAATTTAATAAATATGGGAATAATTCAGTATTTTGTAAGTGAGAAAATCACTCACCTTTGGGTATTTAGTGGATCAAACCTCTAACCAAAGCCCAAAAATTTACAGTCACCAAACGCATCCAAACCAGGGCCATAACGTCTGCAATTCCGCTACGATACCAACGCAACAAACCGCGTCCAAATCCGAGTTAAAATGAGAAAGTTATTAGCGTTTTTCTCATTTGAATTTTTAAATATATATAAATTAACAAAATAAATTTTCACCAAATCAAGCTTTGACACGTCAGCATTGGACTTCTTCTCGCTCCCGCTCTCAGCTGCTACAGTAACGATGCGTAGAAACCCACTTTTGCACCGACTTTGACCACCGATTGTTCTCGATTCCGACCACCTGAAAGCATGAGACCACCACCAAACGAAAACTCCTCGAAAACCGCACCCGTCAGCACCTGGATCAGCGCCTCCAGTGTCCTACCCTTCGCCGGCGACGGGGATGAACGTAAGGGGTTTTACCCCTTCCATGACCAAATTGCGGCGAACCACTTCACAATAAATCGAACGAACACTGTCGTTGCACTCGTATGATCGATCTCTTCAATACCCATATCACCGATTCTTCAATTAGCTTAAAAATTGAAAACCCCCAAATTAGTTTATAGGGTTTGGAAATCAGCAAGCTTTGACTGCGATTTCTGTCAAATCTACTCACTACATGTCGAAACAAATGACACCACCAGCTTCGTATCGTCGAGCTCTTCGAAATGGTATATAATATGCTAGGATTTGTGGAGTTTTGAAATTAAAGTTGGGATTTGTATTTCTGATCTAGTGTTTAGAAAAAGTTTTCTGCCATTAGAGAAAAGAGTCGGCAGATAGAAATATACGTAAAGTGAGAAATGGCTGGTGAATGAAGGAAAGGAAATTTTTTTTATATAGTTATAAGGCCCAATTATGAGAAATACCCAATTATCCACTTACATGATCTCGTTCACATTTTCGCTCGTACGATCAAACGGTAAGTCGGATTGTAACGCAAATTTGAACTCTACAATAATTCGACATTCCGGATCCGATGAAACTGGTTTCGTCGGATTCCGAGAAAGTTACCATAACCGTTAAATTTTACAGTTAATTAATAAATAAAATATTCAATTATTCGATTGACTGTTTCTCTTCAATTTAAATATAAATAAAATTTTATTTAAATAAAATTTCAACTTAAATTAATTTTACACATGATTTCACAAGTTTAAGTTCCCAATTTGATTATTTGAATTTAAATTTGAATTTCAGTTATTTTAACAACTCAGAATTTCCCGATTTGACCAAATTTATTTGGAATTCAATTTTTGACTTAAACCACTCAAATCTAATTATTATTAAAATATTATCTTTCACATTTCAACAACTTTAAATATATTTTAATAAAAGAGTTTGTTTATATTAAATTCAAACAATCGTCATCCTTAAAATCCACAAAGTTTGATTTTTTCACATATTATCCCAATTAATTTATTTTAAATCAAAATTTAAATATATAGAAATATGGGATGTTACAACTTTGGAGTTGAATTACCAGGCGACTCGTTGTCGTTGAGCGATGGCTCTAAGTACAACTTCTTCTCTTTTCCCTACGAGTAAGTCGAGTGATTCCAAACGAAGGTCTTGGTTGTCCTCGGATCATAGTATGTGACTCGATGAGATTGAAGCTTGAGCTCAATCGAAATGACGTCTTCAGACCCATATGAGAGAGCGAATGGAGTGTGACTGTTCGCTGACTTATGAGTAGTCTGGTAAGCCCAAAGGGCTAGATGGATTTCATATACCGATAAACCTCCGGCCTGTTTCGGACGCTTTTGGGTAATGGACTTAATCACTTTGTTGACAACCTTGACTTGCCTGTTGGCTAAAGGATGAGTTACTGCCGAGAGTTCATTTTCAATGTTGTGTCTGTTAGGTTTATGCGATCTAATCGAAACCGTATTTTAATTTCTATAACAATTATAAGATTAGGATTTATGCAAAATAATAGTAAATCAAAGAATTCATACCAGTTATGGTTTGCGCAATCGAAGGATACCAGATTTGTTCGAATCTGGAACGCCGCTGATGGCGACGCCTCTAGAGGAGTCCACGTGAACCCCTTTAACGTCATCTTCACGAAGTCGACAAAAAGGAGATGTACTAACTTTGCCGCCAATAATTTTCTACAATCCCAGTTTTATGTTTTTTGCATGCGTGTTTAAAAGGGAAGGCGTACTTTTTCTTTTAAAACCCAACAAGAGGAAAATTGAGTCAAAGTAAATAAATTGATTATACCATTTCAAATGTATACAAAATATCAGCGGTTTGATATTTATTCAAATTACGGTTCTTCCCTTTTCAACGTTCTAATTATGTGACCCTATAGGTTGCTACAATGTTGGCAATAATTTTAAATCACATTTAAAAGTATAAGCAGTGAGCGACATGTTGTAATACATCACTATTACACCAGTTACAAGAAAATCAACGATTTGATACAACCTTTTCTGTGACTAGTGTTTCAACGTAATATAATCCTTTTAACCAATATATCCAAGATTAAACTCGAGGCATGGAATGTATCATCCTATTTATCATTTAATCCTTTTATCTTGATCAATGAGTAGACTATATAAGACAAATCAATATTTAAGCAAGGCCATGCATTTCATAGTCTCACTCAATCAAGAGGCTCATGGATATCACTACTTATATTGTAGGGTTAAATTCCATCTAGATCATTCATAATTTTCGATCAATTCAATATGTATCTGATAATCACCTTTATTGTCTACTCAATTAAAAGTAACTTTTGATGATATCAAAACACAAATATCCTTGAATAAAATTATAATGATTTCAAGTCTGAGGATCATTACATCACTTTCACTATGAGAGTAACTTATGACACTATTAATTGTATTCCATGAGGATTTCCCATGCTGGGTCGGTCCAATACACTATTATCCAATACGTATTTGTGTATTGACATTAATATCACGTATATTAATGATCAATGAGATATCAACATACTAGTCTCAATGTTTTATTGTTGTCCTATTTATTATAAAACTTGACTAGGGACATTTAAGAAGTATAATACTTGTTATTATATTATATAATCTCATGGTTAAGTCACTTACTTGAAACTATATAATTATGTATTATTATTCAAAGAACTTCTTCTATGTTAATATTTATATTACGTAGTAAATATAACATAATAAAATCTTTTATTCAAAAAAAAATATATAACATCAACAGTATTATTAATCACATCAAATGGATTGCCTCTAGGGAATAAACTCTAGCAATCTCCCACTTGCACTAGAGTCAATCATTCATGCATCGTATACCCATGAGACTAGTGTGACTATCATTCTTCTACTGCAACATATTTTTAGTCAATGGGCCTACAACATATGGTGCTTTGCAGATACGTATATCCCTTCTACGAACTATTTCAAAGATGAAATTATATTTCTCAAACATGTGTTTGGATCGATAATGAGATCAAGATTTCTAGGCTTGATCAATAGTTCCATTGTTATCACAATGTAAACGATTATATCAACAATGGATACAACAACGTTCAATAATGAACTACTTAATCCAAACATCCTCCTTTGTAGAATTAATATATATTTCTTGTTTTAAATTAAAATCATTCTCAATAATTATTATGTTATACATATATACAACACTATAAATATTATGTTTATCCCACTAAATTCCTTGTCCACACAAGGTTTGATGGTACTTTGTGGTTACCAAGACGTTTTGAGATCTACTTTGTTTCCATCATTGTTTCAAAGACTAGTTCTCCTTTAAAAGGTACCAATTCGAGCAATAAACATTTTATTCTTAGAAGGTTTGCAGAAACAATATCCTTTTGCTTCTTTCGAATTTGGGACTGAGCTTCTTAGAGGCAAGACGTTTAACAAATGCCTTACATCCTAAATATTCATAAAGACACACTAGGACACTTCCTAGTTCATATCTCATATTGCACCTTCTGAATCGTTTTAATAGGATTACAATTAAGCATGAATGCAACTGTTACTAGGGCATTACCCTTAAATTCATTAGAAGATATGTATGATTAACCATTAATCATACCATATCTTATAATATACGACTTCTCCGTTCGAACACACTATTCCAATGTGGTATTCTAGGTGGAGTGAGTTATGAGACAAGTCCACACTCTTTTACATGGTCATTAAATTACTGGCTTAATTATTCTCCTCGATCTATTCGAAGAGTTCTTATATTCTTTCATAATTGGTCTCGAACTTCATTTTTAAATTCTTTGAACTTTTCAAAGGATTCTGATTTATGTTTCATAAGATACACATAATCATATCCACATCATTAGTAAATTTAATGAAGTAATTAAATTTACCTCTAATTGATGTACTTATCAGTCCACATACATCACTATATATGAGGGCCAATACATAACTAGCCCGTTCACTGTGTCCAGTGAAAGGTGCTATTGTCATTTTGCCTTATAAATAGGATTTGTATTCTTCATATGATTCGAAATCAAATGACCTTAAAATTTCATCATTATAGAGTTTTGATATGCAATTCTTTGTTTATATGGCCTAAATGACAATGCCAAAGTTATGTTGGATTTAAATCATTGGATGTAATCCACTTAGTATTCATGTTATAATCAAGCACATCAAAGTTAAGGATTTACAAAGATCGTTAATTAATTGTGCATTTCCATAAGAAATTTCGTTTAATAAAATGAACAACAATTATTCCTTTTATTACAAATGAAAATTAAAACTTGTCTAAACAAAACACATGATAACATTTATTTTAATGGAATTATATAACAACTATCTTCTTTAGTTAAGATAGTGGTTAAGTCAAGAAGCATCTTCACTGAATAATGCAGCAACATTTGCTTCATTTCCACTCATAAGTCTACTTTTTTTTGCTAAATTTCTACTCCTTTTGCAGTTTCTACAAATTAGCATATATTATGTGATCCATATCTAGTATTTAATACCAAAGACGTATAAGTAGATGGTTATAACATTTTTACCTTATTTGGTTGAAGTCATACTTCAATTTTTCCTTTTAGATCTTCTATGTTTGTAAAACAATTATGTTTCAGTTTTGTTCGAGGACACTCCTCAAATTTCGCTGTTTAGTCAAGAAATTTGATTTAATTCAGTTTATCCTCCTTAAGGATCAATTTTATTAATCAATTATTGGAGTTTATTTTCATTTAATATTTACAATAGATAATAAATAATAAAACAATAACAAATGATTCTGCAATATTTATGTATATTCAAATTTTGACAATAAAATTATATAGAACATTGCATATTAATATAATGTATAATTTGAACTAAAATATGCTTCAACTCAAATCAACATCCCTGTGTGTGTGTGTGTGTGTATATATAAATTAGTATACATATATCTTAGTGATCCAAGATCCATATCTAATCATGCCTTGAGTTAGCTTTGGCTAATCCCCAAAACACAACCTTTAGGTAGACATCTTATGTCAATTATATCTCATATACAATCCTTGGATAACATGACGAAATTTTTTGTTTATTTTAAATATTTAATATTTCTTGCTCTTTGCCTCTAAACCCATAATCTTATTATGGAAGCCTAGTTAAGTTAGACCCAATAATACAGTTGAGTATCACATTTACTCTATCACATATAACCAAAATAAATAGTGCACTAATGCTTTGGCATTACCTACATCTATTGATTCTGACATTGATGAGTGTATTTATTGGAAGATGTCATCATGACTTAATATAAATAATAAGTTAGATGGGATTTTATAATTCGAGGTGGCAAGACATATTAGCGTTTACAATTCATTTTAGAGTTCATATATATATATATATATATATATATATATATATAATTCTTTAGTAACATCAATTAATATATATATACACACACACACATGCACTTTTGCATGCCTACTTTATTCTTGAACATTTCAAAAGTAGAGTTGCGAAGAACCTTTAGCACAAATATAAACGGGTAATTTATCAAAAAAAATTATACTAGAATGTCATAAAGAATAAGGAGACAATATTTAGCCCAATATACACAAGTATATAAAATTTAGGCCAAATTATGTATAATATAAACTTTGAACCCATAAATATCCAGAATTGTACAAAGCTACATGCATCCCTTTTCAAGGCCCAAACAGATTGAAATATCTATATGAACACAGCGAGCTATTTATTCATGACATTAATTCCCACAGGCATAAATACAAACACATAAACTGCATGCTTATGAATTTCCATACAGACTGTTCAGATTTTAGATATGCAATAACAAACACTTTGTACTTCTGGTTTATTACTGTCATACATTACAATCAGAAATACAAAACATTCATATATACAAATTGTGTATAAGATTTATATACAGGTCAGTTTAAAATTGTCCAAACTTGCAATGGCAGACTTACTTAAAAAGGTTGCAAAACATTTTTGCTCCAAAATATCTACCTAAGTGCAAAGAATAGAATCAGTCACACTAACCCATCCCTTAATTCTTTAGAACCATTTCAGTATCTTTTATACTGAATTATCAAAAGGGAAAATGAAGACATTATCTAGAAGTCAAGTATATGCATCCAGTATGCATCATCTATGTCAGACATAAATATGCAATTACTAAATTGAGTATGCATGTATGATCCAGGCAATCTGTATATAAATCAACATTGATTAAAATAGTGCGATACCTAGATTCGAATATATAAGCAAATATTATCAACATACAACCTTATTTTAAAACCCTCTTACAGTAATGATCAACAACACATTATATGGCATGTTGCAGGAATGATATGCATATATAATTATATAAATATTTCAAATGAAACAACGATGTTTGTTTGAGTAGTTTATAGATTTAAACAAATCTAACACAATATACAGGCTTAAAAATAAGAATTTATACCATATACAAATGGTTATACATAGATAATAGTTCACTATACTTGCAGCAGGCATTGAGTGAAACAATGCATACACTCAACATGTGTGTGTTTGTAGTCCGCAGCATTAGCCCAGCGGATAAGCACTTGTGTCGAGGTAACAATGATGCGAGTTCGAAACCCGGAATGGCAAGCTAAAAGGGTTTACCATGTGCATACGCTATGATTAGCCACTTATGTAGTATCCACGGATCGGGCTAGGTGCACTAGGGGGTTACGGCTCCGGTCGGTTTCCCCTCTGAACAAGTTAAATATATATGTATGTATGTATGTATGTGTGACACTCCACGTCCGTTAATGTCACTCACAAAGGGAATTCATTAAGTTTCGTGAAGCGTTATAGTAAACAGAACGGAAATATTAAAAGACAGACATATATAATAACAGCGGAATAAAAACTTTATTTATCATAAGATACCGTGGTCCAAAAAAACATTACATGCCTGAAACATAAAAGCCCATTACAACATAAAAGCCATTATCTTGTTTTTAAAAAATATCAAAGTACATATAAGTAATAAAATTCCCTAAAAAAAGAATGTAGCCATAGCAACAAGGATAGGAGCTTGAGCCATACATATCAGCAGCTCTAGCAAAAGTAAGCAGAATCACGGTCAAGCCGGAGTGTTTCGTCCCTGAGAACCTGGGGGGGGGGAGGGGACGGAAGAAGGAGAAACATAAAGGGTCAGACATAAAGCATGGCGAGTTTAGTTACTTTTAGCAAGTAAATAAATAAAAGTAGCATGATAGGCATATAAAGTGGATATGAGAGATTACTACATAATAGACAGGTGTGACAAGGTAGACAGGATAAGTTGTATATGCTTCTAATGATTACTCTACACTATTGATAGTATATCCAGAAAGAGATGATCCCTTACACTATAAGGTGGTAGACTTAGGCATACATCCAAGTGTACGCTATCTATTACCCTAATCGATCGGCTCCCTAATCCGTGTAGATACTCTGTGCCGACCCCCTCGTAGGATGTATCACGTCCTAAAGTGGCAACCCCTCGTTGATATGCACAGCCCAATATCTACAGGTGTCACGGTCGTCTTATCCCCCTCTTCCCGGCTCATGCACACACATGACCCGGTCGGTTTGCGCCGCCCACACTGTCCCCTACGTTTGGATCTCTTACAATCAGTCCAGTAAGCGTGCCCCTTCTCCGACCTAGTACGGAGTATATGTTTGAACCTATTTCGGGTTACTGGATGAAATGGGTCCCATGTAATATGATACAAGCTCTCCCCTTTGTCTTGTATCCCCCACTAGGTTTTCATTGGCTATGTATACCACTAGGTGTCTTTAATTACATAACCCTATCATTTCCACTAGTTATGTTTACCCTAAAAGGTGTCTTTAATTACATAACTTTATTACTCCCACCGGTCATGTATACCACTAGGTGTCTTTAATTACATAACCTTATCGAGTTAAGTTTGTGGGTCTATATGTAAATATTAACCACCCCCTCCATATTTGCTTAACCCATCCACTGTCCAATCAATTCTACTTAATCCTAACTTTAGTTCATATTCATACAATCTCTATGGATTAGATTAGGTTAAGTAGTCCAATTTATTACCATGTCCATTTATGGTTTATAATGGGCTACACCTCTCACATCAGGCCTACAACTTGTGGATGCTGGATATACCGGTCGGGTCCGGGCTGTCTTATTCCACAGTTGGGCCTAACCTCGTGTCCTAGACCGATTCATATTTGCACACTTAGACTTCTCACATTAGGTTCAACATTAGTGGCTGCTGGATATGTCGGTCGGGTCCGGGCAGACTTCCACCATTAATGCAACCTAACCTTATGTCATAAGTGCAATTACAATTTCTAATTGTAATTATTAAACATTCCATTTTTATCCAATTCTTACCTATGTCTTTATAGGTGATTATGTCCCCACTTTCCCTTTTGAATTATACGTCCAATTCATATAAACATTATTTAAATTATGCCAATTCTAAAATTTCCCCCCGTTCCCAAACTAATGTATTCACATATATTTGGCGGCATCTATGCTAAAAAATAGCCTAGTCATGAACAAAAAAAGGGAAAGGTGATGGGAAAAATGACAATAGTGATCATTCTAAAAGTGACATAAGCATATATACTGGCATAGACAAGAAATAGGCATAATAAGGTGGACATAAAAACAGATCTAGTAAAAAGGGTAATGATAAAACTAGATCCAATATACTTAGGATGAACATATCCAAATAGATGAACATATCCAAATAAGAATTCATATGTCCTATAATAACAGATCTCAATTAATCACAATATGATGATCTAGATCTAAACAAAGGTTTAACTGTCCAGAAAATGATGATTCCAACTTAAAGAAAAGGTAAGATCTACATATGTGACATGATGAATTAACCACAAAAGGATTAGATCTAAAGAAAATAGATCTAACATAGTACAAGTTAAGATCCCAAATATGACATCACAATTGAATTGGATCTATAGAACTAGATCTAGCATAGTACAAGTTAATATCACAAATATGACATCACAACTGAATTAGATCTATTGAAGTAGATCTAGCATAGTACAAGTTAAGATCCCAAATATGATATCACAATTGAATTAGATCTATAGAAGTATAACTAGCATAGTATAAGTTAAGATCCAAGGATGTCACAGATTCAAAATTTACAATAGATCTAATATGATAAATATTGAGATCCAAGCCATAGAATATTTTAGATTCACAAAATATGATAAATCCAAGATGATTTAATCACAGGTGTATATCCAAATCATAGTCATAACATGTTTACTTTTAATCATTTAAACCTAAAAGTAACTATACTCACAAGGATCAGATCTATGAGAATAGAAGGAGAAAACTAAAATTTGAATCTCAGATCTATACTTGAGGCGCTTAATTTGTAGAAGAAGAAAGGGTTGGATTCAGTTCAAGCACTGATGACATCTGGCTTCCACTGTTTTTAGTATGAGAAAACAAGAGAATTGAGGTATATTTATAGCTGCCAGCATCCAGAATTCGAATGCCACCTCAGCCCTAGGCTGAATAAGGTCATGGGTCACCACCCACTTGAAAAAGGCCCGGATACCCAGAAACCACTATGAGTGCACTTGGCAGGTGCGCCAGTGTAAAATTGCCTTGGTGCACTTGTCCAGTGCGCTAGTTATCCCTGTTTTGATTATTAAACTTCTACCATCCATAATTTCTTCATACGTTATCCGTTTTATGCAAACCGGGTGTCTATCTTGACCAAAATTTCGAGGCGGACGCAATGACGTATCCCCTTTCCCTTAATTCTTAATATTAAATTAATTATTCTTTAATTTATCCACTTTAGTGTAGTTAAAAATACGGGGTGTTACATTCTCCCCTACTCAAAGTATTTCGTCCCCGAAATCTTTAAGTTAAGAAGAATGTATCCTACCATCCATCATCCATCTACTCATCCAACAATCATAGGCATCAATTATCCTTAAAATTTTCTAATGCTTATATGAGCATATGCAAAGGTGTGTGTATATGTCCCAATACGAATGCGAAAATCAAGTGGTCTACTGATTCAGTTGACCTCCTTAATGCAATGTATGTTAGTGCCATGTATCCAATATGTATGCAAATAATACTATTTTAACATGTAAGTTCTATATATTTGCACAATCATTCGTCCAAATGCAACATCCATATGCTAATACATCCATTTCCATCCATGAAAGAAAAGAAAATGCACAGACATCCATATGCAGTATGAGAGTGATTAAGCTGATCTAGTGCCTAACGTGTGTGTATAGCATCCACAGGCAACCACTAGCAAACACTTCCATCCAATTTCATCCATCAAACATAACATATCTCAAACACATGTTTACATCCATAGGATTCCTATCTAAAGGTCGAAAATACTATTGATAGGACATACTCAAATGATAGAAACAAACACAGATAAAACTCTGGAAAAAGGAGTTAAGAACATACCCTCGAAAAGAAAAAGGTATGAAGCACGAATCTTGTCTTCAGTCTCCCAAGTCGCATCCTCTGGGTTATCTACCCATTGAACCTTTATCAACTTGATCTCTTTATTGCGTAGTTTCTTAACTTCTGATCCAAGAATACGGGTAGGGGGCTGCCTGACAGTCGCCTCCCGTTCAACTTCTACCTCTTCCAATATATTCGTCTCAACAACTTCCGCGGTGTCTTGTAAACATTTACGTAGATGAGAAGCATGGAAAACATCACGAACACAGGATAGATTTTCAGGGAGCTTTACTCTATGGGCCATTTTTCCAATCCTCTCGGTTATGGGAAATGGTCCCACAAACCTAGGTGCCAACTTCCCCACCGATCCGAAGCGAACCAAATTCCTCAGAGGTGATACTTTGATAAAAACTAACTCTCCCACTTCAAATTCAATGTCAGTCCTTCTCTTGTCTGCATAGGATTTCTGCCTATCTTGAGCTGTCTTCATCCGCCGTCGAATAAGGTCAATCTTCTCGGACGTTTCCCTAACCATATCTAGTCCAAGTAATAATCTTTCTGTAGATTCCCACCAACAAGTTGGTGATCTACATGGTCATTCGTACAATGCTTCGAAGGGTGCCATACCGATGCTAGCTTGATAATTGTAGTTATAGGCAAACTCTACTATAGGAAGATGTTATTCCCAAGTCCCTCCGAAGTCTAGGATACATAGCCTTAAAAGATCTTCAAGACTTCTATTCACCCTCTCTATCTGTCCATCGGTCTAAGGATGATAAGCGATGCTCAAACACAACTTTGTACCTAATGCTTCTTGGAATCTCCTCCAAAATTCACTGGTGAAGATGAGGTCACAATCGCTCACGATGCAAGAAGGTACTCCATGAAGATGATCTATCTCTCGGACATAAATTGCTTCCAACCATGGTGTCGTCCTCTTACTCTTAACTGGAATAAAGTAAGTGCTCTTAGTGAGTCTATTTACCACAACCCAGATACTGGTGTTGCCTTTCTTCGATCTAGGCAAACCATCTATGAAATCCAAAGAGACGCTCTCCCATTTCCACGGTGGAAACTCCAAAGGATGAAGTAAACCACCGGGCTTCTTTTGCTCAGCTTTGACTTGCTGGCAAACTAAACATAGAGAAACAAATTCAACCACATCTTTCTTCATCCCAGCCCAACAGAAAGCACATTTCATGTCTCTATACATCTTATCACCGCCTGGATGAATAGTCATCTTAAAATGGTGGGCTTCTTCTAGGACTGCCTTTATCACGCTTCCGGTTTGAGGAACACAAAGCCTTCCATTTCGTCGCAACCACCCCTTTACATCTATGGTATATCGACTAAGGTGACTAGAAATATCCCCTTTTCGGAGCTTATCCATGATGTCTAAAATTTGTGGGTCGCCTTGTTGCGAAGCTCCTATCTGATCCATAAGAGTTAGTCGTATTTCTAATGATGCAAATAAGTTAAGCAAAATCTAGGTGGAGGGCTTAAAATCAAAAGTTGAGATGAACTCCAAGCTCTTCCTCTCCACAAATAGAGGACTTAAGGCCATCCTCTGCCTACTTAGTGCATCAACCACTATATTGCCCTTGCCAGGGGTATAAGCAATCTCAAAATCATAAGAAGCTAAGAACTCCATCCACCTTTGTTGCCTTAAATTAAGATCCTTCTGTGAGAACAGATACTTGAGAGATTTATGATCAGTGTATAACTCGAACTTATCTCCAAGTAAATAATGACGCCACGTCTTTAGCGTGAATACTATGGAAGCTAGCTCTAGATCATGGGTGGGGTAGTTCTTCTCATGAACTCTCAACTGTCTACCCCCATAACACACCACCTTTCTGTCTTGCATCAGAACCGCACCAAGCCCTATACCACATGCATCAGTGTAAACTGTAAACACTTTGTTCCCATCGGGCAAAGTCAAGACTGAGGCTGTTGTAAGAGCACTCTTCAAACATTGGAAAACAACATCACAATCTATATCCCATGAAAATGCCAAGTTCTTCTTCGTCAGCCTGGTGAGTGGGGCTGATATCTTTGCAAAGTCCTTAATGAACTTCCTATAATAACCTGCCAACCCAAGAAAGATTCTGACCTCTATTGCATTTTTTGGAATCTGCCAATCTTGCACTGCAACTACTTTTGTGGGATCCACAGCTATCCCTTCTTTGGAGACTACATACCCTAAGAATCTCACCTCCTTTCTTCAGAAATGGCATTTGGAGAACTTTGCCTTAAGCTGATGGTCACGGAGAGTTTTCAAAACTTCTCTCAAATTCTAGGCATGCTCTTCTTCGCTCTTGGAGAAGATCAAAATATCATCAACAAAGACTACAACAAATTTATTTAGGAACTCCCGAAACACCGTACTCATCAGATCGACAAAATAGGCGGGTGCATTCGTCAGCCCAAAAGGCATAACTAGCCATTCAAAGAAACCATCCGGAGTCCTAAAAGCAATCTTGTCTATACTGTCCTCAGCCACCCTAAACTAATGAAACCACATAGACAAGTCTAACTGAGAAAATACTGAGGGCCCGACAAGCTGGTCAAACAAGTCGTCTATTCTCGGAAGTGAGTGCCTATTCTTCTTTGTGAGTTTGTTCGATTCTCTATAGTCCACACACAAACGAAGCGAACCATCAGCCATAGTTGTGAATACAACTGGAGCACCCCATTCAGATATGCTTCGTTTGATAAATCCTTTCTCTAGTAGCTCCCCTACATGCTTACTCAGCTCCTTCCTTTCCCTTGGAGCCATATGGCACACTGGTAATGCAACTGGCTTTGCGTTGTCCACCATATATATATATATATATATATATATATGTGTGTGTGTGTGTGTGTGTGTGTGTGTGTGTGTGTGTGTTTGTGTGTGTGTGTATATGAAAGTCGATCTCGCACCTCGGAGGTAAGGCCCGAACCTCCTCAAAAACATCAGAATAATCTCGAACTACCGGAACAGATTGCAAATCATCTATAGATGCATCAAGAGACTCTAGGAAGCTAAGCATAATAGACCCTTGAGGGTCACAAGAAATCTCGAGGGTCCTCCCATGAAAGTCAAAAGCCTAATGACCCTCCTCTCTCAATCCAGAATGGCACCATACATGGTAAGCCAATCCATTCCTAGAATCAACCCATAGCCCATAAACCCGAGCACATATGCATCGCATTCAAACTCGACGCCTAACACAAATATTTTCAAACCCCGACAAATCGTAGATAAATGAGATGAACCACCAATGGGGTTTGAAACAACTATGGGATCCACTACCATACTAGTAATTAAGTGTAGAAAATCAACCACAGAACTATATATAAATGAATGTGAAGTGCCAGAATCAAAAAGTGTTCTAATAGGATGGTTTGAAAGAAAAATTAAACCTTCCACAGAAATTTTTCTACCTCTATCAGGAGCACTGATCGCGAGAGCATGCACTTACCCTCCAGAAGTTCCTGCTCTTTGACCTTGTCCCTGTAATCCCCGTTTCTTTGGGCACTCTCTAGCAAAGTGTCTGACTTCTTCACAATTAAAGCAAGTGTTCTTCCTTCTTTTATAGTCTTTGATCAAGTGACCCTCTTTCCCACAATTGTGACACTTCTTTTTCTCCTTACCCTTGTCATTCTTTCCTCCTTTCTTCTGTTGCTGTTGTTGTTGTTGTCCCTTCTTGGGCCATGTCTTCTTGTTTTGTGTTGTTTCCTTAGCTTTAACCTCCTTTTCCCCTTTCTCTTCCTCATACATCAAGGACATATCAACAAGTCTTTCAAAGGTGGCCCCCATTGGGATGTGGGACATGGCTAACCCATGAAGGGGTCCATTCATCCCTTTAGGAAACCGCAAAGCCTTCTTATGCGGCGTGTCTACCAGTTCCAGTCCAAATCTTGCCAATTGGTTAAACTTGTTCACATACTCTTTAACCTTCAAGTTCCCTTGTTTGAGTGTTAAGAACCTCTCCATATGCCTGCTCTTCTCAGCTTGGGAAAGGAATTTCATCTTAAACCTCTATCTAAAGTCATCCCAAGTTTACACCAGACAGCCTGCTTGGGTTACCTCCCACCAAAATGAAGCTTCGTCCTTCAATATCCAAGAAACTAACTGAATCTTTCTTCGATCCTCTACTTCAAAGATTACAAACAAGTCCTCGGTCTCCTTGAGCTAGTTCCTAGCTTCCACAAACGTCTCGGTTCCATGGAACGGCTTCCCTCCCATAGCACGGAAATCTTTGCAAATCTTTGAGATGTTGTCTGCATGCGTGGGAGGAGGAGGAACAACGTGTGCAGCTGGGGGAGGAACGTTTCCTTGGCCTTCGACAGGCGCTGTGGCCTCCAGATACCTATGGAACCATCCTGGTGTAACAACCCGCATATTTAACGATAATATATTTAAATATAACCTTATTAACCATTAGTTGAGTATAAGTCCAAAAAATTCACATTTTGCATATGGTTGAATCTGGACTCGAAGCCACTTCCATTGAGTCTGGATCATCGTTTATGACATTTTTGACTGTAAACATCGATACCTTCTTAGTTGGGTGATTTTGGTCTTTTTCATTTGCTATATGGCTAAAATATCAATTTTCACATACGAATGAATTTGGACTCAAAACCACTTCCATTGAGTTCAAAATATCGTTTACGTGCTCGAAAACTATAAGCTTCGATATGTTCCGAGTTTCAGAAATTTGGGACTTTGGGCTTGGTTTTGGGTTAGCCATCCTAGCCACTTTAAAACACTGCCAATAGCCCTCTCATCCCTCCTTCATTCATTTCCTCTTGCTCCAAAATTAGAAATGGAGAGTGGAAAGGGAAATTAAAATTCCTAAGGCTAGGGTTAGCTTCCAGAGATCCAAATCAAAGGGGAAACTGAAGAGATGACCTAGGTAAGCTTCTCCATCTTCCTCTCTATCTTCTCCAACTCCATTCCTCTTCAATTTCTTATGATTTACTAAACCTACCTTTTAGGAAATTGGTTTGTTTTGTGTATAGATTGAAGATTCATGAGTAATATTAGAGGAGAGGTTGATTTTTCTTAGCTTTGGAATGATTTCTTACTTCTAGCAAGCAAAGGTGAGATCTTCATGAACTCACATCTATGCCACAAGGCATTGGCATGTAAAAGTGTAATTTAGTGTTCATTTGAATTTAAATATGCTATTGAATTAGGTAGGTTAGTGTAACTTAGCCGATTGCATGTGTTTACGTTTTATTGAGTTGAAAATTATGATAAGGATTGTTCACATGATCTAATTCATATGTTATGAGTTGATTTGGTCATGTTGTAAAGTTCCACTATCCCCCAACAAAGTTCTAAATCTTCACAAGTCACTTGAATCGCTTTGGTATGCTTTGGTTTGGAAATTAGTTAATATTTGAATTTAGAAACTGAACCATTGCTAATATCTTGTATGAATGTTTGTGCATGTGTATTGGGTGTTATAGGTTGTTTCGGCAAGTCTTTGGAGCCTCATATACAAGCATATAACATCATAGGCCTTCGAGCATTCATCGATATCGTTTTGAACGTGTTTTCAAGGCTAATTGTGCTTTGGAACAGGATTCAGACGTCTGAATATTATAATTCAGACGTCCGACCTCCTTCAAATAATTATGGGAATAAGCAAAGCAGTTCAAAAGTCTGAATTTTATTTTCGGACGTCTGAATTGTAATTCAGACGTCTGACCCAAACATTTCAGATGTCTGAAAGGGGGCTAAAATGAACTAAAACCTTGTTGTTTTGCAAAATTGCGAATTCAGACAACTGAATCCTGTTTTTCTGCTGTTTGAGCTCATTCCCGGCCAAGTTTCGACCCATTTAGACCTCATTTGTGACTTTGCAGTTTCTCTGGTTCGTAGATTTCTGCATCTCGATTTCATGAACTTTCGGTTCATTCTTGGTGAACGAATTTTATAATCGATAGTCGTGGGGTTTCGTCTACATTATTAAAACGTGAATTCTTCTTTTGATCGTTAATTCGATCAATATCACATGTGATTTGCCACTTCAAAACTATATAAAAAGGGTTTTAAAATTATTAGTAGATGCCAATCTTTTGCTAAACGGTTTCAAATTCTACTTCATTATATGAGGTTATTTTCCAATTTTGTTTTACTATCTACTAGTATATGATTTCATAAACCTTTTTCTCATTCGTATGAGAAATTTAATTAAACGCCTTAGTAAAAACAAGGACTATGACTCCTTGTGTTTGCTTTGACGGATAATTCTTGCACTCGTTCGATTGAACACCGTGGCAATGATCATTTCGTATTTCTAGCGGAATATACAACTTGTTCGTAAATATTCGAGTAAAGCAAGTGGTTCTGAGACATGTAGCTTAACTCTTATATTTACTAGCTTGGCGTAGTTACACTATATTTTATCTTCGGATCAATCTGACCTTTGGTCACTTTGATGATCTTCTGATCATCCTGAGGAACTTTGGTTCATCTTGAGAGTCTTCGGACTAATTGAGGAACTTCGGTTCCATCTTATCGTAGGAACTTCGGTTCCGGTGGATCTTCGGATTATTCCGACCTTCGGATCATTCTGATGGTCTTCGGATCATCCTAAGGAACTTCGGTTCATTGGTTTTATCTATGATCTTGGGGTCGCGAACCGCGGTCTTCGGACCATCGTAGGAGGTTCGGCTCAACACTATGGCTTATTCCTTGAGATCGCGTCTCACCTTCGATATTGGGTAGGTTGAGTCTTCAGACTCCCATATTTACTTGATTGAGTCTTCGGACTCCCATATTGCTTTTGATGAGCCTTCGGGCTCCAGCCTTGACTTACGTCTTCCCCTTCTTTGGGATACTTGAGATTTCCAATTTATTGATTTCTTCGATGTTATTTTTATTGACATACGTGTTGTTAATCTCGTATTGATATTAATTTATCAATCTTAGTTTCTTTGTTATCGAGATATCCTTATATAGTGTCGAGATTTCTTTGGCATATTTTCTGGACATATCGAGTCTTCACATTTTACATGTGAACATTGTAGTTAATTTATATATGTCATTTTCTGTTCACATCTCTGATTCTATTTCAGTTTATTATGATAAGTACAACTAGATTGATTCGTTTATTGTTTATTCTTATAAATAATACTCGGGTCAGACCGAGTATTCAGGTGCTTATACAGGGCTTCCAGCAGGGACCACCTTTTGGATTTTTTCTATCTACATTCGTGTTGTAGTTATTGATTTTTATGTATATGAGACAGTGACATCTTTTATATCCATATTCTTTTGGCTAGAGCTTGCACCTATTCTTTTGTTGTTTAGTGGATCGACTATGACCACCAACATGTAGTTTTACTCGTGTGTTATATTCATATCTTTTTCCGCCTTTGTGATGCGAATATTTATGTCTGACTCTGATTTTATTGTTATGTATTTTATATTGCTTTCCGAATTATATATAGCCTCTGTGTAGTAGATTTGGACTTGATTTAGATGTGTCGGATTTCCTCATGAGATTTGAAAAGTTAGACCACATTATCCAACATATTTAACACTCATTCAAAGCTAATATAAATATGGTCGCTCCTCAACAACCTTATTCTTCAGGTTAGTTGACACCATTGCTTGCAATGTCCTTGGCTAACGCGAGTATAGAGGTGGGGCATCACAGTTGGTATCAGAGCTAAGTTCGGAACAATATAAGATATTATGGCGAGGATCACTGTCCTAGGTTCCTTAGGAAATCGTGTTAGGATTTTATTCGAGTCTTAGGACCCATTATATCCTATCTTATATCTTGATCCTTTGTTTGACCAATCGAGTTTGATTTGATTTCATCTTTGGGAAATCTTGACCTAGACAAGCCTAGAGTCCCCTCCCATTTCTTGAGTAGAAATTTAGAAATTGTTTTCAATTTTTGGTTGGAATAACTTTTGGGACTTAGTTTTGAAGATTTCTAAATTATTTTATAAAATGAACTAGTTTTGGCTAAGTAAAATACTAATCCGTTCGAGATTAGCTTTATGAGGTGAAAATGAGCAAATTATTTCCGCTAAGAACTATGAAATGTTTTCATTTATTAATTTATGATTAAAAATTTAGTTCATAAATAAATGGTTGCACCTCTGATTATTTATTTACAAATTTGTGCCCCTATTTGGACGTAATTTGTTTTATCATGTTGAGTTTTGCCCATGGAGTATGTTAGGAGTTCTAATTGAGAAGTGGGACGCCACGATATCGATAAAAGTTTCTGAACACTTTAATGAGATGATTCCGACACAACCCTTATATTAAATATTAATGATGTGCATTGCCATTGCACCATAGCATTAGCAACTTTAAATAAATAAATGGCGAGGCAAATCATTAGTATTGATTGTTAATTTGCAACCGTGGGGATTTTAAGAAGATAATGATTTGAGTATGGGATATATATGACCATCATATATATCCTTTACACCTTTCATAGTTTGAATTTTTAACTATGAATTTGAGATATCTTAATTTGCTAAGGAAAATAATGCTTATAAGGATACCATCCTCTTTATCATTTATGATGATGATTACCGTGATCATCACATTCGAGTTCTTTTGAATTGTGACCATTTACCTTCTTTGCGTCCAAGGAACTTGGGGATACCATGTCCTTAGGAATTCGAGGGCTCTTGTTTTATATCCAACTATATAGATTTTCCAAACCTATGTTTTGCAAAAATTCTTACATGCTACCTTGAGTTTTCATTACCCATTCATTTTGCTATTGAGAAGACTTTAGTTCTCTTTGGGTAATGATTAAGTATTATTCTATTTTACTTTTGAGTGTTATTTGTTTCAAACAAGTAATTTCGTCTTTTTGGTTGAGTAAGGAATTTAATTAAATGTCTTGGTAAAAACGAGTGGGTCGACACACTTGTGTTTACTTTGTCGGTTAATTTCTGGACTTAGTCAGTTGAAGATCGATTTGGTCATTGGACTGTATCTTGTTGATCTTCAGATCGTTTTGGTCATTGGACCGTATCTTGTTGATCTTTATATCGTTTTGGTCATTGGACCATATCTTGTTATTCTTCGGATCGCTTTGGTCATTGGACCGTATCGTTGTTGATCTTCAGATCGTTTTGGTCATTGGACCGTATTTTCGGATCATTTTGATCGTTGGACCGGGTCCCCAGATCGTTGTGGGTTAGCTACCTAGAGATATCTCGTGTGGTGTATATCTTTATGTACATCGGCGGGAACCTTATGTGTTGTATATCTTTATATACATCGGTAAGGAGAGGACCACATGCATTGTATATCTTTATATACATTGATGTTGATCATTTTATTTTGAGCTCGTGTGGTGTATATCTTTATGTACATCGACGGGAACCTTATGTGTTGTGTATCTTTATATACATCGGTAAGGAGAGGACCACATGTGCTGTATATCTTTACATACATCGATGATGATCATTTTCTTTGAGCTCGTGTGGTGTATATCTTTATGTACATCGGCGGGAACCTTATGTGTTTTGTATCTTTATATACATCGGTAAGGAGAGGACCACATGTGTTGTATATCTTTATATACATCGATGTTAATCATTTTCTTTTAAGCTTGTGTGGTATATATCTTTATGTACATCAGCCGGAACCTTTTGTGTTGTGTATCTTTATATACATCAGTAAGGAGAGGACCACATGTGTTGTATATCTTCATATACATCGGTGTCGATCATTTTTCTTTGAGAGATCACATGTGTTGAATATCTTTATATACATCGATATTGACCACTTTCTTTGCAACTTGTGTGTTGTACATCTTTATGTACATCAAAGAGAACCTTATGTATTCTATGATGGGAATATGGCTAGCAAAAATGCTTATAGGAGGTGTCAGCAACCTAACCATTATTGAAAGAAATGCTTTTGGGTGGTGCCAGCGATCTTGTCATTATGATCAAACTGCTTTTTGGGGGTATCAGCGACCTTGTCAATGCCGTGGGTGTTGGACCACCTTGTCGAATGACAAAAGGACTCCGTATTATGATTAATAGTGGATTTTTGCAATTTGTTCGTAAATTCTTGAGTTAAGCCAGTGGTTACAGGACATTTGGCTAAACTTGCCTATTTACTAACTTAATGTAAAAAAAAAAAACTTGTTGATCGTTTATGATCATTTGGCTATTTATGGAATTATACGCTCTCACTTATTGTTTTTCGAGCATCTTTCCATATTTAGATTTTTCTAGATCTCTTTGTGTGATTTCTAGAATTTGAGTGATTTGAGTTTTCATTTGAAAAATTATCTCGAATCCTATTTCGAAAAATTATAAACTATATTTTGCTTATCTATTGTAGTCTCTTGTTTCCGGATTTCGAATTTGTTATTTCAGGGATCTCGTGAATATGGGTTAATATTCCAGTTTGTTTTGTTAACCCCATTGAACCAAGTTTTTGAGATCATTACCCAACCGGTTTAGCCTCATTCTTCTTGGTAAGGTCCTTATGAATTTGAAAACCAAAAGTTTTCAAGTTTTATGAAATTCTTCCAACTTCTATTATTTATCCTGTTTACATGACTTAGAAGTTGTTTGGGAAATATTAGAGAACGTGCTAATATTTCCAATTTAGGGTGTATAACCCGTATTTTTATTTTTCATGATCTTTATTTCCCGACGGGATCACTTATCCTTGTGAATGGGACATATATGACTATCATATACATCCTGTTCAATGTGAAAAAATTTTGTAAGCCATAATACTTTTAGGAAATTTTATAATGGATAAATTTTTCTAGCTAAAACGTGATATGGAATGTTCAACGATTTTGGATAGTCGATATTTCCAACTTTCTAATTTGACTGAAATAAATTAAGTTCTCGTATATGTTCGTGACTTTTATTTGAACGTTATATGTGTATAAACTAAAGTTATATAGCGATTTATAACTCAAAGTTAAAATTTTATAAGGTTATTCATTAGTGAATTTCTTGGTTCACTATATTTTTGTATATCAATTCTTGGTTAATGCTTGGTTGTTACTAAATGGGTTTTTCCTTATGTAATTGCGAGGACGCAATTTCTTTGAGGGGGGAAGTCCGTAACAACCTGCATATTTAACGATAATATATTTAAATATATTATTTAAATAGAACGTTGTTAACCGTTAGTTGAGTATAAGTACAAAAAAGTCACATTTTGCATACAGTTGAATTTGGACTCGAGACCACTTCCATTGAGTCTGGATCATCATTTACGACCTTTTTGACTATTAACATCGATAGCTTCTAAGTTGGGTGATTTTGGTCTTTTTCATTTGCTATATGGCCAAAATAACACTTTTCACATACAATTGATTTTGGACTCGACACCACTTCCATTGAGTTCAAAATGTCATTTATGTGCTCGAAAACTATAAGCTTCGATATGTTCCGAGTTTCAGAAATTTGGGCTTGGTTTTGGGTTAGCCATCCTAGCCACTTTAAAACACCTCCAATTGCCCTCTCCATCTCATTCCTCCTTCATTCATTTCCTCTTGCGCTAAAATTAGAAATGGAGAGTGGAAAGGGAAATTAAAATTCCAAAGGCTATGGTTAGCTTCTAGAGATCCAAATCAATAAGGAAATTGAAGAGGTGACCTTGGTAAGCTTCTCCATCTTCCTCTCTATCTTCTCCAACTCCGTTCCTCTTCAATTTCTTATGATTTCCAAAACCTAACTTTTAGGAAATTGGTTTGTTTTGTGTATAGATTGAAGATTCGTGAGTAATATTGGAGGAGAGGTCGATTTTGCTCTGCTTTGGAATGATTTCTTGATTCTAGCAAGCAAAGGTGAGTTCTATATGAACTCACATCTATGTCACGAGCCATTGGCTTGTAAAAGTGTAATTTAGTGTTCATTTGAGTTTGCATATGATGTTGAATTGGGTATGTTAGTGTAACTTTGTCAATTGCATGTGTTTATGTTTCATTGAGTTGAAAATTATGATAAGGATTGTTCACACGATCTAATTCATATATTATGAGTTGATTTGGTGATGTTGTGAAGTTCTATTGTCCCCCGACAAAGTTTGAAATCTTCACAAGTCGCTTGAATCGCTTTGGTATGCTTTGGTTTGGAATTTAGTTAATATTTGAATTTAGAAACTGAACCATTGCTAATATCTTGTATGAATGTTTGTGCATGTGTATTGGGTGTTATAGATTGTTTCGGCAAGTCTTTGGAGCCTCATATACAAGCATATAACATCATAGGCCTTCGAGCATTCATCGATATCGTTTTGAACGTGTTTTCAAGGCAAATTGTGCTTTGGAATAGGATTTAGACGTCTGAATATTATAAGTCAGACGTCTGACCTGCTTCAAACAATTATGGGAACAAGCAGAGCAATTCAGAAGTCTGAATCTTATTTTCAGACGTCTGAATTGTAATTCAGACGTCTTACCCAAACATTTCAGACGTCTGAAAGGAGTCCAAAATGAACTAAAACCTTGCTGTTTTGCAAAGTTGCAAATTCAGACATCTGAATTTTTAATTTAGACATCCGAATCTTGTTTTTTCTGCTGTTGACCAGTAGAGACCATGGTCAACAATTTAGGGCCATTTGAGCTCATTCCCGGTCGAGTTTCGACCCATTTCGACTTCGTTTGTGACTTTGTAGTTTCTCTGGTTCGTAGATTTCTGCATCTCGATTTCATGAACTTTCGATTCATTCATGGTTAATGAATTTTATAATCTATAGTCGTGGGGTTTCATGTACGTTATCAAAATGTGAATTCTTTGTTTGATCGTTAATTCAATCAATATCACATGAGATTTGCCACTTCGAAACTATATAAAAAGGGGTTTTAAAATTATTAGTAGATACCAATCTTTTACTAAACGATTTCAAATTCTACTTCATTATATGAGGTAATTTTCCAATTTTGTTTTACTATCTACTAGTATATGATTTCATAAACCTTTTTCTCGTTCGTATGAGAAATCTAATTAAACGCCTTAGTAAAAACAAGGACTATGACCCCTTTTGTTTTCTTTGACGGTTAATTCTTGGACTCGTTCGATTAAACACAGTGGCAATGATCGTTTTGTATTTTTATTGGAATATACAACTTGTTCGTAAATATTCGAGTAGAGCAAGTGGTTATGGGACATGTAGCTTAACTTTATATTTACTAGCTTGGCGTAGTTACACTATATTTGATCTTCGGATCAATCCGACCTTCGGGCCACTTTGATGATCTTCTGATCATCCTGAGGAACTTCGGTTCATCTTGAGAGTCTTCGGACTAATTGAGGAACTTCAGTTCCATCTTATCGTAGGAACTTCTGTTCCGGTGGAACTTCGGATCATTCCGACCTTCAAGTCATTCTGATGGTCTTCGGATCATCCTAGGGAACTTGGTTCATTGGTTTTATCTATGAACTTCAGATCATCTTGCGGGGTCGCGACCCGCGGTCTTCGGACCATCGTAGGAGCTTCGGGTCAACACTATGGCTTATACCTTGAGATCGCGTCTCACCTAAAATATTGGGTTGGTTGAGTCTTCAGACTCCCATATTTACTTGGTTGAGTCTTCAGACTCACATATTGCTTTTGATGAGCCTTCGGGCTCCCGCCTTGACTTAGGTCTTCCCTTTCTTTGGGAACTTCGAGATTTCTAATTTATTGATTTCTTTGATCTTATTTTATTGACATATGTGTTGTCAATCTCGTATTGATATTAATTTATAAATCTTAGTTTCTTTGTTATTGAGATATCCTTATATAGTGTCAAGATTGCTTTGGCATATTTTCTGGACATATCAAGTCTTCACATTTTACATGTGAACATTGTAGTTATTTTATATATCTCATTTTCTGTTCATATCACTGATTCTATTTCAGGTTATTATGATGAGTACAACTAGACTGATCCATTTATTGTTTATTCTTATAAATAATAATCGAGTTAGACCGAGTATTCGGGTGCTTATACATGTCTTCTAGCAGGGACCACCTTTTGGATTTTTTTCTATCTACATTCGTGTTGTAGTTATTGATTTTTATGTATATGCGATAGTGACATCTTTGTATGCATATTCTTTTGGCTAGAGCTCGTACCTATTCTTTTGTAGTTTAGTGGATCGACTATGACCATCAACATGTATTTTTACTCGTGTGTTATATTCATATCTTTTTCCGCTTTTGTGATGTGAATATTTGCTTCTAACTCTGATTTTATTGTTATGTATTTTATATTGCTTTCTGAATTATCTGTGTAATAGATTTGGACTTGATTTAGATGTGTTGGATTTCCTCATGAGATTTAAAAAGTTAGACCACATTATCCGACATATTTAACACTCGTTCAAAGCTAATGTACAGATGGTTGCTCCTCAACAACCTTATTCTTCGGGTTACTTGACACCATTGCTTGCAATGGCCTTGGCTAATGCGAGTATAGAGGTGGGGCATCACACCTGGTATTGTAATGCCCTTTGAAATGTTGGGTTCCCCAGACATGCTGAAAAGAAAAGGGAAGAGATTCAGACAAGGGATCGAAAGATATTACTTATGGCTTTTTGGGGAATGTTTTTCAAAACAAACTTTTCTTTTTGGAAATGCTTTCTTTTAAAACTTTTTTTGAAAATAGCTTTCAAAAACTTTTATCTAGTCCAGTAACCTTCAGCTCTGATACCAAGTGTGACACCCCACGTCCGTTGATGTCACTCACAAAGGGAATGCATTAGGTTTCGTGAAGCGTTATACTAAAAAGAACGGAAATATTACAAGACAGACATATATAATAACAGCGGAATAAAAACTTTATTTATCATAAAATACCATGGTCTAAAAAAACATTACATGTCTGTAACATGAAAGCCCATTACAAGATAAAAGTCACTGTCTTGTTCTTCAAAAATATCGGAGTACATATAAGAAATAAAATTCCCCAAAAAAAGAATCTAGCCATAGCAATAAGGATAGGAGCTTGAGCCATACATATCAGCAGCTCTAGCAAAAGTAAGCAGAATCACGGTCAAGCATGAGTGTTTCCTCCCTGAGAACCTGGGGAGGGAGGGGGGAGGAACGGAAGAAAGAAGGAGAAACAAAAAGGGCCAGACATAAAGCCTGGCGAGTCTAGTTAATTTTAGCAAGTAAATAAATAAAAGTAGCATGACTAGCGTACAAAGTGGATAGGAGAGATTACTACATAATAGACAGGTGTGACAAGATAGACAGGATAAGGTGTATATGCTTCTAATGATTACTCTGCACTATTACTAGTATATCTAGAAAGAGATGATCCCGTCCACTATAAGGTGGTAGACTAAGGCATACGTCCAAGTGTACCCTATCTACAACCCTAATTGATCGGCTCCCTAATCCGTGTAGATACTCTGTGTCGGCCCAACCGCATGATGTGTCACGTCCTAAAGTGGAAACCCCTCGCTGATATGCATAGCCCCATATCTACAGGTGTCACGGTCGTCTTATCCCCCTCTGCCCGGTTCATGCACGCACATGGCCCGGTCGGTTTGCGCTGCCCACACCGTCCTCCACGTTTGGATCTCTTACAACCAGTCCAATAGGCGTTCCCCTTCTTCGACCTAGTATGGAGTACATGTTTGATATCTATTCCGGGTTACTGGATGAAATGGGTCCCACACAATATCATACAAGCTCTCCCCTTTGTCTTGTATCCCCCACTAGTTTTTCATTGGCTATGTATACCACTAGGTGTCTTTAATTACATAACCCTATCATTTCCACTGGTTATGTTTACCCTAAAAGTTGTCTTTAATTACATAACTTTATTACTCCCACTGGTTATGTATACCACTAGGTGTCTTTAATTACATAACCATATCGGGTTAAGTTCGTGGGCCTATATTTAAATATTACCCACCCCCTCCAGATTTGCTTAACCCTTCCACTGTCCAATCAATTTTACTTAACTCGAACTTTAGTTTATATTCATACAATCCCTATGGATTAGATTAGGTTAAGTAGTCCAATTTAAACCATGTCCATTATGGTTTATAATGGGATAGACCTCCCACATTAGGCCTACAACTTGTGGATATGCCGGTTGGTGAAACACCCCACCTCCGTTAAGGTCACTCACAGAGGGAATGCCTTAACTTCGGTGGAGAATTATAGGTAAAAGATGCAGATAAATTACAAGACAGACAAATAAAGCAGCGGAAAATAAAGTCATTTTATAAACAACTTAATTCAGTCAAGCTTTTACAACAATTTCCTCAATAATACTTAAATGTAATACATAGAACTTCTGCCTTGATTTAAAAACTTCCAAGAATAAAAGAAGCATAAAAACAATGATTTTCCCCGATAAAGCATGAACCAGCCATAGCAGCGGAAGAGAGAGAGTCCAAAGCGATACACCAACTAATCTTCAAGCTTGGAAAGAGAAGAGGTCCAAGTTAGGCTGGGCTATTCCCTCCCTGACTACCTGGGGGGAAACGGAAGAAAAGAGGCGAAAAACAAACTAGGTCAGACATAAGTCTGGTAAGTCCATTGATCTTTCAGCATGCAAACAAGATAAAGGATCATGACATGAATAAACCGAAAATAGGACAATACCATAAAAACAAGGTAACTAAAGACAAGATAAGTGCAAGGTGAATTGAATGCGCTTCTACTTTTTCTCTGCTTCTCTACTACTCTTATAATCTGATTTCTATATTTATCTCTGCACCACCTAACTAGTGTCCCAACTAGTAATCTATATAAAATGATAATCGTGATCCCAACCCCCATAATTGTGGTAGCCTTCATGTGTACATCTATCATGAGGATTCCACCTCAATCAGCCTAATTGTCAAGAACATGTAAGATGTATCCTTACTACCCTATCGATCATCTCCCTACTTGTATTCATGTTCCATGTGTCTATGTCAATCGGCCCTCTCTTGCGTGTAGATACCCTGTGCTGGTCCCACCATAAGGTGTATCAATCCTTATGATAGCGACCCGACACGATTCAAGATGCACAGTGTATAACTACTGGTACTCAGTGCCTGCTTTTTCCCACTCCGGAGTACGTGCACGCCCATAAACCGTCGGAACCTACACTGACGTATCCCCTGCCGCTACTTTGACCGCTTATAATCAGCCTAGTAATCGTGCCCTACCCTTCCTAGTTCAGGGTACCGTGATACATCCATGTGGGTTACTGCTGAAATGGGTCCCCGTTACTAGGGTTTCCTATTGGTTAAGTTTACGGGCCTATATTTACTAATATTGCCCACCAACCCGATATTTACTTAACCCTCCCATCGATTCAAGCATTTTTAATAAACGGTTAAGTTTTGTGGGCCTATATGTACAAATATTACCCACCTACACGAGATGTACTTAACCCTCCCATCGATTCAAGCATGTTTATTTAATAGTTAAGTTTTGTGGGCCTATATTTACTAATATTACCCACCAACCCGATATGTACTTAACCCTTCCACTGATTCAAGCATGTTTATTTAATGGTTAAGCTTTGTAGGCCTATATTTACCAATATTACCCACCATCCCGATATGTACTTAACCCTTCCACTGATTCAAGCATGTTTATTTAATGGTTAAGTTTTGTGGGCCTATATTTACTAATATTACCCACCAACCCGATATGTACTTAACCCTTCCACTGATTCAAGCATGTTTATTTAATGGTTAAGTTTTGTGAGCCTATATTTACTAATATTACCCACCAACCCGATATGTACATAACCCTCGCGCACATTACGCCATATTAGTTAAGTGTTGTCCGCTCATGTTAACTTAAACCACTCATTCATCATGTCATTGTGGTTAAGCATTTCTTATTAACTTGACCCTCCTTACTTATCATGTTGGATCGGTTAAGTGTATCCTATTAACTTAACCCCATTCGTTCATCAAGTTATATTGGTCAAGTGTTTCTTGTTAACTTAACACCACGTATTCATCTTGTTGTTTGGTTAAGTGTCATCAATTAATTCAAGTTAACTTAACCCACCTATGTGTCATATTACTTTGGTTAAGTGTTGCCTTCTTGTGTTAACTTAACCCTATTTCAAATCAAGTTATATTGTTTAAGTGTTGCCCTCTTATTTTAACTTAACCTTTCCATAAATCAAGTTATATTGGTTAAGTGTTTCTAAATTTACTTAACCTCACCCACTTGTCTAATTAACATGTTATAACGGTTAAGTGTTCTAAATATACTTAACCTCACCACTTGTCTAATTAACATTTTATAACGGTTAAGTGTTCTAAATTTACTTAATCTCACCCACTTGTCTAATTAACATGTTATAACGGTTAAGTGTTTTAAGTGTTCTAAATTTACTTAACCTCACTCACTTGTCTAATTAACATGTTATAACGGTTAAGTGTTCTAAATTTACTTAACCTCACCTACTTGTCTAATTAACATGTTATAACGGTTAAGTGTTCTAAATTTACTTAACCTCACCCATCAGTTTAGTTAGCATGTTGAATTGGTTAAGTGTTTCCTTAATTGACTTAACCCTACCAATCTCGACTTAGCTTTATTAAAGCACCAACCACTCACATTAAACAGGTATTGTTGTGGTCATTGGATGTGTTGGTCGGTTCCGGGCAGTTTTACACCACAACTCAGTCTAACCTCGGGTCCATTTTGGGCTCAATGCACTAACCACCCACATTAGACAGGTATTGTTGTGGTCACTGGATGTGCCAGTCGGTTCCGGGCAGTTTTACACCACAACTCAGTCTAACCTCGGGTTAGGCATATTCGTCTTTTCTGAATTTACATATTTCTTATTTATGACAAATTCCATATGTAAATTATTCCCAATTTAATTATGCCATACTTATCCTTTTAATTATGCTCACAATTAATGGTATACTAAATATACCATTTCATGAACCAATCTGTGCCATGTAATTTTTCATGTTTATCCTACATATTTATATGTAAATTATAAATCAATTATTGTCATGGCCCACTTTCCTTCTAAATCACGTTCAAAATTTTAGGTATATAGATTATACCATTTTCATGCCATGTATCATGCTTATGTATCAAACATGCCAATTACATGTAATTTCATGTTTTCTCTAACGTTTCCCCCGTTGTACGTTCGCAAAATTACATAGAATGTTAGGCTCGATATTTTAGCCTAACTACTAACACAAAAAAAGGTAAAAGAGGAACTTTGCAGCATTCCAACATCATACAAAAGTATGGATCTAACTACACATATGTCACATGGATTTGGCATAGAACAATATACTTTTAACTATGAACTTGCAAATTTGATCTATGCAACATGAACCACAAGCATATGAATTTACATAAAACTATACAAGTTAAACTTGGCATGTAGTGGTGAACTTGCAAATTAGATCTATCATAAAGGCATATGGATCTAACATATAAAGTTGTAGATCTAAACATATAAGGTCGTAGATCTAAACATGTATGCATAATGGCTCTAAACAATTAGGCATAAACAACATGACTGAGCTTAAAACTTGTATGTATCATAATATCACCAAACTTACATATGATAATTTCATTCCCAAATTCCTATACAACATCATAGGTTTACTCACCAATTTCCACCTAACATGATAGGTTCAATAGACCACAATAGTTCATAGGCATATATGATAGAATAGACATGAATAAACATGAATCAGTATCACATACAACTTGATACAATTCTATTTTACAATCCATTACAAATCATGTCTTTAATTTATTCACATATGAAAGATAACTGCACTTACAATAAAAAGGAAAAACTTGATTTCAGGGATCTGAATTGCTCGCCTTTGATGTAGATCATTGAATTCTCTTAGTTGAATTAGATTAGATTTAATTTGGCTTAGGTTTTAGTGGAGGCTAGGTTTAGATGAGAGTGAATAATAGAATTATGCTTTAGGTTTAGGGTCCTTTAACCCTGAACCATGAGAACCAATTAGATGCCACATCTGCCTTAGAGCGAATCGACCCATGGGTTGACAGCCAAACACCCTGAATCAACCCCTAGTCGACCCAGCAGAGCTCGGGTCGACCTCAAAAATGGGCCGGTTCGGTTATTCCCTGAAGCGGCCCGAACTTCCCCGGTCTCCGAAGAGAAGAGAAAGAACGAATTACTTTGAGGACAAGACGAATCAGAACGCAGATGGAAGAACATTTCATTGTATATTACAACAATTCCATCAGAATACAAGAATATACAGAGTATGAACAAATATTACACATTCGATAAATATCAGAGAATACAATAAATTACATAGCAGCGGAAAATAATACAAAACACAACTGAAGGAGATATACGGATACAAAGCTTTCCGGATATCGTTCCAGCTGTAAACCAGGATCCTGTGAATATAAATCTGCAAAACCAAAACTACTAGCTGCCCGTGTCGAAATAAGGGCACCCAGAGTTTAGGTTAAAACAATAAACTCCAGGTCAGTCATGTGACTGGTGTGAAAACTAAAACAGTTATTAATCTTTATTTTTAAAGTTAGGTAAATCAAGGGACCACGCCGTATAACACGGAACATGTTTCCTCCCAAGTATACCAGTGCATAAAACAACAGCGCAATGCTAAATAAAGAACAATGAAGCTATTATAAGACCCAGGTCCCATACACAATGCAACGCAAGCCGGAGGATAGGGTTTTTACCTTATAATAGCCAAGAATGCTTGATACGTTTAAAACAAATCATTTGATATTATTATAAGGGCATAGTGTATAAAACAACTTCAAATCATAAGTATCAATCATAGACGGCATAAGCGCCCCATCCCACTATGTCGCCATACTAGGCTCTACAAATAAAACCGCAAAGTCACGTATTGGAAGTTGGATTTCCATCTGTGAACCGAGGCAAAAGATAGTCCTCACCGATTCGAGACTGTCTAGCCCGAGTCTCAGGACCCAGACACAGGTGAGCCCTTGGATCGTCAGGGCCGGTCCACCGATGTGGATTAAAATGCCTGAACACTGTGTTTCCCCATCCTTTGGGGCGTAAATGAGTCCAATGACTCCATCGGTCCAGGATCGACCGATATATCCGAGGCGCCTCGCAACAGCAACAACCACATAAGTCAAACTCGTCAGGGCGTGTAAAACCACTGACGCCACTTCTAGCTAGAAGGAAAGGCATGCCCTCCCTGAGGTCCTCTCCCGTTTCTGGTTCACAACCAGGGTGTGAGGCTCGCGAATCAACATTACACAAAGCAATGCCTCACAAGCCGTGCTTTGATCATCAACCACAAGACTTTTCTTTTCAACAGAAGCCCTGATCAATTGCCACTTAGGCATGCCACACAGACAATTCACTCCATGCGTTTGATATCCATCAATATATAACCCGTGAGCTCGTACGTCTCAGAGAAGGGCGTTAAGCAAGAGAATAAATTCTCCGCCGCCAAACATATATATATTTAATAGAAATCAATCACACATAATAAATCCAATGTCAGACACACAGTCCATTTACAAGTTCGTTCTATGTCTTAACGAAACCGGAGGCACCTAGTACCCCGCATATCCATCGATCTCCAAGTACGTCTGGACGACCACTAACTGATTCCCTCCTCTTGGGTGTACGTCCCAATCAAGATCATCAGTAATCACCCAAACGACGTGAAGACCTCCGGTCTTCAACAACCGTCTTCATCTTCGACTCATCGTCGAATCAGTTATTCTGAATGGGAGAAACCTGGTCTTTCTGAATAAATCGCGTATATAATAAATAAGTGTTACACAAACACAACATACGCTTCATTCCAATTCAGAATATTCTTTTATTCAAATATTCTTACACTTTGGGAAATGTTCCCATTAATTTTATCAAAGATAAATTCTTTAAATTTATTCTTTAATCTTCTTTTGAATATCAATTCAAACTAGTCGGGATTAGCGAACCACACCGAAGTAATCGTTTATTTTATTTCCCAATCCCAACCTATTCATCCCATGAAGTAAAACTGGTAATACTTCATATCTAACACCACGGTGTGATCGGTAAATTCAATTACCATTTCACGTTCAAATCTAATTAAAGATTTAACTATCGCCTGGAGTAAAACTGGTGATACTCCATTCTCGATCTTTTCAATCTAATTAAAATTCATTAAAACTCCACTTAGTTTCAATCTTTAACTGGGTTAAAGAATCAGTGTCATTTAAAACACGGTTCACGATAAACCCAAAATCACATTCCATTAATTATCGGGTTAAAGAACAAGTGTTATTTAAAACACTGTTCACGATAAACCCAAAAATCAATACCAATTCAATTCCAATTAAATATTATTTAATTGGTACACTTCCTTAAATCTAAATAAAAAGATTTAATCTTTTTCTCAACTGGGTTTAAGAACAGTGTTAATGAAGACACCATTCACGACAAACCCAAATCACATTTGATATTAAATACAAGGCTCTGAATAGAAAATATATCGGCTTATATTCAATATCAAATTCTACGACCAACAAATATCGTATTGGAAATAACGATATATATATCTTTCAAATTTCCATAATAACATCTGTATAATCACGAAATCCAACATCGAACTATTCCGAAGATGATTTCGATTCAACCCTTCCAATTCAATCATTGGAAATCCCGGTTATTTTCAAAACCATTTCAAATCTAATTTATTTATTTTAAAAATAAACAAATTATTATTCTAGTTCAAAACTAGTTCATTTCGATAAAAATCTATTTTTATCCTTTCAAATATGGAGTTTTTCATCCCAATTCTTCACAAATCATTTCTTATGATTTTACACAAATTATTGAAATTTTTAATAATTTTACCAAGGCCCGTACAGTCGATTTCCATCAATGGCCATCGAACTACACTTACAGCGACCTTTTCCAAATTTGATTTGGACATAATTCCAAATCCAACCGTTAGATTTCTAATTTCTAATATTTATTAGAAAGCTCTTTTCGATACGAACCCAACGGTTTCGGTTTTAGGAGAATCCGACGGTCGGATCTCCCGCAATATCCATTCGAAGTCAATGGTCGAAATTCGCGAACTGCCGCGGTGCGGCGCGTTCTATTCAGGCCATTATATATATATATATATATATATATATATATATATATATATATATATATTATATCGTCGATTTCCTTTCAAAACGTATTTTAAAAACCGTTTTAAATTCGTTTTCGAAACTATTTCAACTTCATTTCAAATTCAAATCAAAACTGAATTTTTCAATATAATCTGTTTTAATTTCATTTCAAATCGATTTCAATTCAATTTCAATTTAATTCGAATTTCAATTTAATTCGAATTCAATCCTATTCAATTTCAATTCCAATTCGAATTCAATTTTATATATTCGATTTTGAAATCACTTTCAATATTCATTATAAAATCGACAAAATTCTCGTTCGTGTTAAAATGGCATGTAATTACTTAACACGGCTTCGCATTTCTATTTTCAAATATTCTATTTCAAATATTTCTTTTTCAAATATTTCTTTTCAAATATTTCTTTTTCAAAACTGGAATGAGGCCCAAACAATTACCATATAATGTTAATTATATGGATTTTCTACGACACATGTATAAAATAACAACGATAAATAATCAACCATCATCCAGAGTGCACCACACAACTGCATAAGCATTAAATGTAAATAATTAACGCTTACATAGTCTGTCGACCAATCGATCGACATACAGCTAAATAATTGGGATTAGTGTACGCCAAATATCATCCCAATACCCGTATGGGGTTTCAAACAATCAAACATAGATTTTATTTGTGCAGTTGGGCGATGTGTAAAATTTATCGTCCCAATCAATATCAATCAAATACGTGTATATAAACAAATCTCCGATTTGTTTATAAATATTTATTTTATATACACTTTAAAAATTCTATTTTCAACTATAAAATATTTTTAACTCACACAATCAACTACACATCAAAATCAAACAAACAAGCATACAAGCCGTCCATGGTCTGCGGACGACGGGTGTCGGGTGCTACTAAACACTGTCTGCATCCTAGTATATATTTTAACTAGAAAATTAAATTAAAAGTGAGAAGTTCTCACCTTGGGGATCCACTCCGCCAGTTCTCTATTTCTGAACGGTTTGGATTTTGATTTGATCCCAGTCAGTTTCATCTCCATCTGCTTTACGTGGTATATATATTAGAAATCACGATTTTTATAAAGCTACTATATATTAAAAAAATCATATTTTGCTTTCAAATCTCTATGCATAAAAATCGTATTTTTATTTTGCTACTTCATATATAAAAATTATATTTTTAAATCGCTATTCTGACAAAGATTGTATTTCTTTTCTGTTATATATATATATATATATATATATATATATATATATATATATAAATCAGACTTTCTAAACAATATAATTTATATAATTTCAGATTTTAAATTCTATTTTTATATTTATAAAACCATGGAATTTTCATTTTAAAACCATATGCTCTTTTATTTTATTTTGTTTTATTGAGAATCCCATTTTTAATGCAATGTAATCTATATAAAACTCACATTTTTATTAAAGTTATTTATATATTAATTCATATTTTATTATCAATGTTATATTTATAAATTTAAAATCAGTTTTATTTATATAATAAAAAGGGCAAAAAAACTCACTGCATCGCCTGATGAATGCTCGACGCCTAGGGCTCCACTTTCCCGCCGCCACCATCGCCGCTGACCAGATCCGAAGGCCTCACGAGCTTCGCCGTCGCCTGAACCCCCACCGCCCTTATCCTCCTCCAACTTGAAGTCCCCTAGCAGCCCAAACTTCGATGCGAGCGTCAGACGTTGGAGGCCCAATTTCTCTCACTTCGGCGCACCAGAATTGACCAGCCCCATATGAAAGTGAAGATCTCGAGGAGCGCTTGGATTTTGCTTTGGGAAGAGGATCCCATTCGTAGTTGATTGAATGATTTTACGCGATGAAATATGGAAGAGCTTGATCGTCGAATTCTCTTACTGGCGGCGCAGACGACATAATGAAGACTTCGGTTTTAATGAATTTCTATTGGCCAGCAACTATTATATAAAACTTTAAATTTCCAAAAATACCCATTCATTGATACGAACACCAAATCAGATCCAACGACTGTCGCCCCAAGCCAAATACCCCCATTCCGAACACAATGGGATATGTTTCGTAAGCCAATTTGGCTGTTTCGATTAGTTTTTGTCAAAATCAAAATATAACTCTATATATTGAATTTGAACGCGCATTTCAATTTACTGGGTCACATAATCACTCTAAAAATTCCCAAAAAATATTTTCTAGCTTCGTATTGGCGATACGGTCCTAACAAAACTAATTTTGTCGAATTCTGAGACCGTTTGAAAAATGGGCATTTTCTAGTCGATTAAAATCAACTGAAACTGGTCAAACGCGTTTTCCTTTGCCAGGCTCACATATTGATTCGAAAAATTACGAATTTTGAAACCTAGAAATAACTTGACATCACGGATCCAACAAAAGTGGTTTCGTCGAAAACCGAGGTAGTTTGCAAAATTTCCATTTTTAAGGGCTAGAATTCCATAGCGACTATTCTGAATTTTCAATTGGGCATATCTTTTGATTCCCGCTATGAAATTTTGATTTTTCGGATTCGTTGGAAAGATATTTCAAATAGATTCTATTATTTTTGGTTTCACTAAAATCCGGTTTATTTTGCACCCGGTACATTCATTTGAAATTTGAAATCGAATTATCGAACTACCGCGCCATTTTCAATTCCTTTTATATATATAAATAAATATTTATATTCTAATGATGATTCGAATAAATATATAAGTTCGAGTTCTATTCAAAATAAATTTCTCGTCGTTACTATTTAAAATAATTCATTTTAAATAATCAAAATTCACTAAAATTGCCAAAATAAAATTTTTAAATTGGCTTGGATTTCTGGGTCGTTACAGTCTCCCCCACTTAAAACTTTTTGTCCCCGAAAAGGAACAAAGCCGAAAGTTGTTTAACAAACCAACTCAACTTTCAATATTTTCATTACGGCTTAAGTTCTTCAACTTTTCAAATTTTTCAAAAATTTGGCTAACACCCTAAATTTTCGAAAAATTTCGCCATAACCTCCCCTGCACCGGGGACTTCGAGATATTTCATATAGCCTCCCATGGCCTTCTTCAATCCAAAAGAAAAGGAAAAAGCCAAGCGGCTAGCCAAACGGCTCACAAAATCATCATCACCCAAACAGAACAGTAAATTATGGTAAACATGTACCTATTTGTCGGGCAAACAATTTTATTCTGCTGCTCTAGCCTCTTTGCTATGACCTGTTCAATGTAAGTACATGTATATGCATGCAAATGCGACAAATTTTTCAATACAATTCACTATTTGATACAATTTGGCTAAAGGTTCAACATTTAATTAACCAACCAATAATCAAACAACACAACCATCAATCAATTAGTTGATTAGCTTTTCAAATTTATAACTTTGATATATAGTCAAAAATCACGTTTTGGTGCCAAATCACAACAATAGGCCCTATATAATTTTGGTTCTCATACCAATCAATTGGAAATATATAAAAAATCACACCTTCGAAACTCGAACACTAATTCTGATGATGTAGCTATTATCATCAGAATCATCTCCGAGCGACTAGAGTGTGACTTTATATCTATCCAGTATATTAAAACTTCGAATACACGTGGATCAGACATATATGCAAAATCTATATATATACTGGATTGTCCACATCAATATAAATAAATATTCAAATACGTATAAAAGGATTTAAATTTCAAAACAAAATTTGTTTTCATTTTCAAAAATATACTCTTCACACTCGTTCTAGGATACTACTGATCCCATCTCTAACGAGTTATTCCCATTGGATATTACTAATCCAATATCTGATGAATTCTTTCGTATGGTTCTAATGTGTCTTGTCCTCTGAGCTTTGTAAACCAAAGCTCTGATACCAATTGAAGCTGCCCGACGAAATCCGGTAGGCTTTGCAACCATCCCTTCATCCCCCAAAGCAGCAAGTAAAACCCACCGTGGCTTCCAAGTGGTCCCCCAGTACGCTTGTTTTACGGCGACCCTCTCGAGCCTCCCGGCCACTACCTAACCAACTCCCGCAAGGGACATATGGGGGTAAGAGTCTCCTGTTCGCCACCAAACCGCGAAGCGAGAACCCCCCATCATGACTGCAACAAGAACTGGTGATACTCCATTCTCGATCTTTTCAATCTAATTAAAAATTCTTTAAAACTCCACTTAGTTTCAATCTTTAACCGGGTTAAAGAATCAGTGTTATTTAAAACACGGTTCACGATAAATCCAAAATCACATTCCATTAATTATCGGGTTAAAGAACAAGTGTTATTTAAAACACTGTTCACGATAAACCCAAAAATCAATACCAATTCAATTCCAATTAAATATTATTTAATTGGTACACTTCATTAAATCTAAATAAAAAGATTTAATCTTTTTCTCAACTGGGTTTAAGAACAGTGTTAATGAAGACACCATTCACGACAAACCCAAATCACATTTGATATTAAATACAAGGCTCTGAATAGAAAATATATTGGCTTATATTCAATATCAAATTCTACGACCAACAAATATCGTATTGGAAATAGCGATATATATATATATATATATATATCTTTCAAATTTCCATAACAACATCTGTATAATCACGAAACCCAACATCGAACTATTCCAAAGATGATTTCGATTCAAATCCCTTCCAATTCAATCATTGGAAATTCTGGTTATTTTCAAAACCATTTCAAATCTAATTTATTTATTTTAAAAATAAACAAATTATTATTCTAGTTCAAAACTAGTTCATTTCGATAAAAATCTATTTTTATCCTTTCAAATATGGAGTTTTTCATCCCAATTCTTCACAAATCATTTCTTATGATTTTACACAAATTATTGAAATTTTTAATAATTTTACCAAGGCCCGTACAGTCGATTTCCATCAATGGCCATCGAACTACACTTACAACGACCTTTTCCAAATTTGATTTGGACATAATTCCAAATCCAACCGTTAGATTTCTAATTTCTAATATTTGTTAGAAAGCTCTTTTCGATACGAACCCAACGGTTCCGGTTTTAGGAGAATCCGACGGTCGGATCTCCCGCAATATCCATTCGAAGTCAATGGTCGAAATTCGCGAACTGCCGCGGTGCGGCGCGTTCTATTCAGGCCATTATATATATATATATATATATATACATATATATATATATATATATGTATACATATATATATATATATATGTATACATATATATATATATATATACATATATATATATCGTCGATTTCCTTTCAAAACGTATTTTAAAAACCGTTTTAAATTCGTTTTCGAAACGATTTCAACTTCATTTCAAATTCAAATCAAAATTGAATTTTTCAATATAATCTATTTTAATTTTATTTCAAATCGATTTCAATTCAATTTCAATTTAATTCGAATTTCAATTCATTTCAATTTAATTCGAATTCAATTCCAATTCGAATTCAATTCTATATATTTGATTTTGAAATCACTTTCAATATTCATTATAAAATCGACAAAATTCCCGTTCGTGTTAAAATGGCGTGTAATTACTTAACACGGCTTCGCATTTCTATTTTCAAATATTCTATTTCAAATATTTCCTTTTCAAATATTTCTTTTCAAATCTCCTATTTGTTTATAAATATTTATTTTATATACACGTTAAAAATTCTATTTTCAACTATAAAATATTTTTAACTATATAAATATTTTATTTCATTTCACATCACATCACACAATCAGCTACCCATCAAAATCAAACAAACAAGCATACAAGCCGTCCATGGTCTGTGGACGACGGGTGTCGGGTGATACTAAACACCGTCTGCATCCTAGTATATATTTTAACTAGAAAATTAAATTAAAAGTGAGAAGTTCTCACCTTGGGGATCCACTCCGCCAGTTCTCTATTTCTGAACGGTTTGGATTTTGATTTAATCCCAGTCAGTTTCATCTCCGTCTGCTTTACGTGGTATATATATTAGAAATCACGTTTTTTATAAAGTTACTATATATAAAAAAAATCATATTTTGCTTTCAAATCTCTATGCATAAAAATCGTATTTCTATTTTGCTACTTCATATATAAAAATTATATTTTTAAATCGTTATTCTGACAAAGATTGTATTTCTTTTCTGTTATATATATAATTAGACTTTCTAAACAATATAATTTATATAATTTCAGATTTTAAATTCTATTTTTATATTTATAAAACCATGGAATTTTCATTTTAAAACCATATGCTCTTTTATTTTATTTTGTTTTGTTTTATTGAGAATCCCATTTTTAATGCAATGTAATTTATATAAAACTCACATTTTTATTAAAGTTATTTAAATATAAATTCATATTTTATTATCAATGTTATATTTATAAATTTAAAATCAGTTTTATTTATAAATTTAAAATCAGTTTTATTTATATAATAAAAAGGGCAAAAAAACTCACTGCATCGCCTGATGAATGCTCGACGCCTAGGGCTCCACTTTCCCACCGCCACCATCGCCGTTGACCAGATCCGAAGGCCTCACGAGCTTCGCCGTCGCCTGAACCCCCACCGCCCTTATCCTCCTCCAACTCGAAGTCCCCTAGCAGCCCAAACTTCGATGCGAGCGTCAGCCGTTGGAGGCCCAATTTCTCTCACTTCGGCGCACCAGAATTGACCAGCCCCATATGAAAGTGAAGATCTCGAGGAGCGCTTGGATTTTGCTTTGGGAAGAGGATCGCATTCGGAGTTGATTGAATGATTTTACGTGATGAAATATGGAAGAGCTCGATCGTCGAATCCTCTTACTGGCGGCGCAGACAACATAATGAAGACAAGGGTTTTAATGAATTTCTATTGGCCAGAAACTATTATATAAAATTTTAAATTTCCAAAAATTCCCATTCATTGATACGAACACCAAATCAGATCCAACGACTGTCGCCCCTAGCCAAATACCCCCATTCCGAACACAATGGGATATGTTTCATAAGCCAATTTGGCCGTTTCGATTAGTTTCATCAAAATCAAAATATAACTCTATATATTGAATTTGAACGTGCATTTCTATTTACTGGGGTCACATAATCACTCTAAAAATTCCCAAAAAATTCTAGCTTCGTATTGGTGATACGGTCCTAACAAAACTAATTTCGTCGAATTCTGAGACCGTTTGAAAAATGGCCATTTTCCAATCGATTAAAATCAACTTAAACTGGTCAAACGCGTTTTCCTTTGCCACGCTCACATATTGATTCGAAAAATTATGAAATTTGAAACTTAGCAATAACTTGACATCACGGATCCAAAAAAAGTGGTTTCGTCGAAAACCGAGGTCGTTTGCAAAATTTCCATTTTTAAGGGCTAGAATTCCATAGCGACTATTCTGAATTTTCAACTGGGCATATCTTTTGATTCCCACTTGAAATTTTGATTTTTCAAATTCGTTGGAAAGATATTCTCAAATAGATACTATTATTTTTGGTTTCACTAAAATCCGGTTTAATTTGCACCCGGTACATTCATTTGAAATTTGAAATCGAATTATCGAACTACCGCGCCATTTTCAATTCCTTTTATATATATAAATAAATATTTATATTCTAACGATGATTCGAATAAATATATACATTCGAATTCTATTCAAAATAAATTTCTCGTCGTTACTATTTAAAATAATTCATTTTAAATAATCAAAATTCACTAAAATTTCCAAAATAAAATTTTTAAATTGGCTCGGATTTCCGGGTCGTTACATTCCCCCTCCCGATTCGCTGCTTTGAATTTTTTTGCATAATTATTTATTTAATTTTTATATATATCTATATATATATATTTTTCTCATTTGCATACAAACTTCAAGGCTTAATAACTTCTTCATAAGGTATCCGTTTTATGCAAACCAAATGTCTATCTTGACCAAAATTTTGAGACGAACGTAATAGCGCAACCCATTTCACTTAATTCTTCTTCTAAAAATTATTTTTTCTTGAATTTGTTAATTTTAATATTCTCAGAAAATTCGGGGTGTTACATTCTCCCCTCCTTAAAGGATTTCGTCCCTGAAATCTTCAAGTTAAGAAGAATGCATCCTAACATCCAATCATCCATCTACTCATCCATCATCCACAAGCATCCATTGTCCTTAAAAGACTTCTAATGCCATATGAACATATGCAGAGTGTGTGTATGTGTCTCTTATCTAGTGCAAAATCAGGCGGTCTACTGATCCAGTTGACCTCCTTAATGCGAATCATGAGAGTGTCATGCGTCCAATATGTATGCAAATATCCCTAATCATGTAAATACTATATGTGTGCATATTCACTCATCCATATGCAACATCCATATGATAACACATCAAGTTTCAATCCATATACAAATACAAATACATTCATATGCATATGCAATATGAAAGTGGCTGAGCCGATCTAGTGCCTAATGTGTGTATATGCATCCACGAGCAACCACTAGCAAACACTTGCAACCACTTGCAACCATCAATCATAACATGTCTCAAACACATGTTTTCATCCATTGGCTTCTACCTAAGGATCGAGGATAGGACTGAGAGGATATACTTAAAAGATAAAGACTAGCATGCGAATAAATATTACAGAAAAAGGAGGAATCAAGGATATACCCTCAAAAAGGGTATGATGCGCATATCTAGTCTTCTGTCTTCTAATTCGCATCTTCTTTGAGCTTCACTCCGTTGTACCTTAACTAATTTAACTTCGCGATTGTGAAGCTTCTTGACCTCCATTTCCAAAACCCACTAGTAAAGATAGGACCTCGATCATTTACTACGCTAGAGGGTATCCAATGTTGTCGAACTATCTTTCCAAGATAAACAGAAGTTAACCATGATACCAAGTGTATATACTAAGATGATTAGAGGTCTCTCCTCTACTTAGCTTATCCATCATGTCACAAATCTGAGGGTCTAAAGCTAAAGGTTGCTATGTACTTTTTACCTCTCTTATGGTTAGTTTTTTTTTCTACTTAAGGCGCCTGCCACAACTATTTATCTCTCACGCTAACTATCCTAGTCGAACTCGACATCCCTCAAGTACAAGCCCCAAAGGCCTAAACCAATATCAGACAAGCACCCAAGGAATACCTCCTCTGAATTTGGACGATCTATGTAAGGTGATACTAGCAAAACAACCAAACAACTGAGCACTTAACCGACTCTGGCTATCCTCACCAATCTTGCTCCAAAACTATTGTTGATCGCATTACTGGCTTTGTATTGTCAACTGGATATATGCGAAAGTCTATCTCGAGTTTTTAGGGGGAAAACTATTAACCTTAATCAAAAACATCTGCGTACTCATGGACTACTCTAGCGGATCAAAAATCGTCGATAAATACATAAAGTGATTCTAGGTAGCTAAGACAAACTGATCCCTTAGGATCGCACGAAATTTCAAGGGTATTCCCTGAGGCAAGTCGAAAGTATAACTACCCTCCTTTCACAATTACTAGCTAACTAATCCATGCCTAGAATCAACCCATAGCCCATGAAACCAAAAACATAAGTATCTCAAATCCTTACAAACCAAAGATAAATGAGCCAAACCACAAATTGGACTTGAGACAATAATGGGATCCTCTACTATACAAGCTCTAGGGTGCATAGACTCAACTACGGAAGCAGATATAAACGAATGCGAAGCGCAAAAATCAAAAAGAGTACTAGCAGGGTGATCAAGAAGAAAAACTAAACTTTTCAACAGAAACCTTACTACCTCTCTCTCAGGTATGCTGGTAGTGAGAGCATGCACTTGCCTTTCGGAAAATCCTGTCTTTTGTTCTTGCCCTTGCCCTTAATTATACGACCCGTTATACCAAAATAAAGATACTTCTTCTTCTTTTAGGTTTTACTATTATTTCCTCCCCTCCTTTGTGAACCAAGTCCATATCCATGAGTTCTTCATCCTTGTGTTGTGCTCCTTAGCCAAACTCCCTCATTCTCATCTTTTCCATCCTTGTGTAACTTGTTGACAGGTCTTTTGAAAGCTGCCTCCATCACACGGAAAATCCTACAAAGCTCGAAAGAAAAATTAGCCATAGGTGAAACTACTGCGGCTATAGATGGAAGTTGGGTGCTTATTTGCCTTTAACAAGTGTCATGGTCTCATCAAGCCTACAGAACCATGCCGCGATGATGTTACCTCCCAGAAAGCCAGGAGCCCCAGAGACTCAGGAAAGAAGGAAACAAGGATTCAAACAGAGCATCAAAAAGATAGAGCATATGGATTTGAGGAATGTGCCTTTAAAACAAAACTTTTCTTTTGAAAATGCTTCTTTTAAAATCGTTTCGAAAATAATTTTTCAAATCTTTTATTTGATCCGGTAACCTTCAGCTCTGATACCAAGTGAAACACCCCACCTCTGTTAAGGTCACTCACAGAGGGAATGCCTTAACTTCGGTGGAGCATTATAGGTAAAAGATGCTGAATATTACAAGACAGACAAATAAAGCAGCGGAAAATAAAGTCATTTTATAAACAACTTAATTCAGTCAAGCTTTTACAACAATTTCCTCAATCATACTTAAATGTAATACATAGAACTTCTGTCTTGATTTAAAAACTTCCAAGAATAAAAGAAGCATAAAAACAATGATATTCCCCGACAAAGCATGAACCAGCCATAGCAGTGGAAGAGTGAGAGTCCAAAGCGATACACCAACTAATCATCAAGCTTGGAAAGAGAAGAGGTCCAAGTTAGGATGAGCTATTCCGTCCCTGACTACTTTGGGGGGGACGGAAGAAAAGAGGCGAAAAACAAACTAGGTCAGACATAAGTCTGGTAAGTCCAGTGATCTTTCAGCATGCAAACAAGATAAAGGATCATGACATGAATAAACCGAAAATAGGACAATACCATAAAAACAAGGTAACTAAAGACAAGATAAGTGCAAGGTGAACTTAATGCGCTTATACCTTTTCTCTACTTCGCTACTACTCTGTTAATCTGATTTCTATATTTATCTCTGCACCACCTAACTAGTGTCCCAACTATAATCTGTATAAAATGATAATCGTGATCCCACCCCCCGTAATTGTGGTAGCCTTCAGGTGTACATCTATCGTGAGGATTCCACCTCACTAAGCCTAATTGCCATGAACATGTTAGATGTACCCTTACTACCCTATCGATCTGCTCCCTACTTGTATTCATGTTCCATGTGTCTGTGTCAATCGGCCCTCTCTTGCGTGTAGACACCCTGTGTTGGTCCCACCATAAGGTGTATCAATCCTTATGATAGTGACCCGACATGATTCAAGATGCACAGTGTATAACTACTGGTACCCAGTGCCTGCTTTTTACCACTACGGAGTACGTGCACGCCCGTAAACCGTCGGAACCTGCACTGACGTATCCCCTACCGCTGCTTTAACCACTTATAATCAGCCTAGTAATCGTGCCCCACCCAGCCTGGTTCAGGGTACCGTGATACATCCATGTGGGTTACTACTGAAATGGGTCCCCGTTACTAGGGTTTCTGTAACACCCCACGTCCGTTAGTGTCACTCATAAAGGGAATGCACTAAGTTCTGTGGAGCATTTTGGGTAAAAGATGCAGATAAATTACAAGACAGACAAATTATTAAACAGTGGAAAATAGAACTTTGCTTTATTGATAAAATAGTCTGTACAAGATTCTTTTACAATATCAGAGTATCATCTGTCTTTATAAAATAAAGAAGCATGAAAATACATTTATATATTCCCCAATGTAGCAAGAGCCAGCCATAGCATCTGGAAGAGAATCCAAAGACAACTTTGTCAAATCTTCAAGCTGGGAAAGAGCAACGGTCCAGTCTAATCCTGAGTTATACTATTCCCTCCTCAACTACCTGGGGGGGGGGGGGGAACGGAAGAAAAGAAGACGAAAGAAAAACAGAGTCAGACATAAAGCCTGAGTAAGTTCAGTAACTTCTAGCATGTGAACATGGAAAAACAAAACGACATGAATTAACTGAATACAAGATTACACCATGACGTTAAGGTCAACAAGATTAGACAAGGTAGTCAGAAGATATGCTAAGATGACTGGATACGCTCTAATACTTTCGAAGCTTCGTTATTTCCTTGTTATACTGGTTTCTATATCTCTGCACCACCTAACTAGTGTTCAACTAGTAACGATAACGTGATCCCAACCCCTGTAGTTTCCATTGCCTTCAGGCATACATTTATTATTTATTACCTAGATCTAGTCTAGGGTTTTCTATCAGGTGCTTTCTAGATTTAACTATAGTTTTACGCTATCTGCTGAACGCTTTTCGAGTTCAGGGTTTATGCCACCTAGTCCAAGTAGGGATTACACTACCTATCGAACAATGCCCCCAAGTCTAGGACACACTACCTAGAGTGGTATATGTTCCTAGGCTTCCCCACGCATGTATCGCGAATCGTTATCGCTTGTCTAGATGCACATGTCCTGTAATGTGCGATCTGAGTCCTGTGATAGGGCAAATCAAGGAATACAGAACTCGGTCGGGAGCATTCAGAAATCTGCCGATGCAGATGCTAAGGTCTGTTTTTATTCCAGTGGCTATGGTCCCACTTGACCCCTCCCTCAGCTAATGAAAGGCACACCTTGTAAAATGAGAACTATACGCCGGCCCCCGGTGCCCCACTATCCTATGGCCATCCGCAACCATAACTAGATAGCAAGTATATGGTCTTTTGGAGTTCTCCGCCTTTCCGCTTCACGTATCTCGATTGACTCAAGATGGATGGTAGACGACAAGTTGCTATCACAGGGCTACCGTCTTCTCGCCGAATCACGCTGGTCCATCCTAGTCTTTAGGTTGCCACATATATATTGCAACCAAGGCATACCCTCGGTTCTTCTAACGCAGACCTTAACCTCTGTGAGCCCAGGATGATCATCTGCAGCCTCATAGAGGGATACCAAGAGTACCCTCACGTCCCCTCGAAGCCTCGGGCTTCGTAACCCAATTCGTTGGAGCCTTCTTAAAACCAGATGGATGTCTGCTCCTTCGTGTTATACTAAGAATTACTACTTAGTTCTACTAACTAAGGTTTACCACTTAGTTTCCAAATTCCTTGTTTTCTTAACTAAGTTTTACTACTTAGTCCCTTTTTCTACTGAGGTCTACTACTTAGTTTTCTTTCTCGCCAGGTTGGGTTGGTTAAGTGTCTTTAGTCGATTCAAGCTATCTTAACCCTCTTCCTATTACACTGGTTAAGTGTTATCCCTTCATGCTTTTTACTTAACCCTATTCATTTATCATATTCTAATGGTTAAGCGTTCAAGTTTACTTAACCCTATGGTCTAGTCCAGTTAACATATTAATTTGGCTAAGTGTATTACTTAACCCCAACCTCTAGTCTAATTAACATGTTAAATTGGCTAAGTGTATTAATTTTACTTAACCCCACCTTCTAGTCTAGTCAACATGTTAATTTGGCTAAGTATTCCCATGGACTTAACCCTCCCATTCTAGCTTTAACTGTGCTAAGTTAGTTAAGTGTTCCTTAACCTTCCCATTCTAGCTTAACCGTGTTAGGTTGGTTAAGTGTTCCTATGGACTTAACTCTCCCATTCTTGTTCTAGCTTTAATTAATAAATTAAAGCCGCAACCTCTCACATTAGATAGATATTGCTGCGGTTACTGGATGTGCCGGTCGGTTCCGGGCAGGTTTACACCGCAACTCAGTCTAACCTCGGGTTAGGCATATTCATGTTTTCTAAGTTCAAAGGGTTTTTGATTAATTTCCAAATCTGGTTTTGAAAACAACCATCCCGTCCTTCGGATCAGTTAGGGATAGCCAGGGAGGGCAGGAAACTTGTATTTTCCAAACCCAAGCCTAGACACTATCCTCTCTGTCACCCTAGAACCTTCTGGTCTATGTGTTATAAAAAGGGATGTTATCAAAATACTTTTCTTTTGTTTATAAATTGTTAACAATTTATTTCAAAAGCCCATTTCCCCTTTTTAGACAAATTTGGCCCATATTTATTTGTCAAGCCTACTAGTATACTTATATTCTAGGCCCAAGTCCTAACCTAACATGCAGTTTAGGCCATTTCCTATTTCATTGCCGAAACTAGATTAAATATCCTAGTTTATAATTTATGGCCAAAACTTAACCAAGTTACATATTTTGTGGTAAATGAACAATTTAACATTTATGACGAATTCTATAAGTAAATTACTCCTAATTTACTTATTTCATTACTACTCTTTTAATGTACATTGTCACATTTATTATTATGGCCCATTCTCTCTTATTTATCATATTTATACTTTTTGGTATGTAAATTATACCAAATTTAGTGTCGCTAACCATAATTTATTCTAAACATGACAATTGCTCACAATTATGAATAAATTCAAAATTGTGCTAATATACTTATTCCAAATCAACCTTAATTAACCCAATCTTGGTTTAACATCCTAATTCACAATTTATGGCAAAACTAGAATTATTTTTCTAGTTTACATTTTATGCCTAAAATTTAGCTTACTTACTAATGCTAAATTTAATATGTCAAAATCACATATTCCCTAATCCATGTCAAATTTCCCCGTTTTCATTTTAATATGCATGTCATAATACATATTCCAAATTATGCCAATTTCCAAGTTTACAATTACGTTCATATTCATTTCCATGTTTTTCCCCAAATCGCATTCCCACCGTTCGAATAATCGTGATTCAACCTAGATTATAAATAAATCTAGATTCGTAGATAAAAAGGGAATGAATCAAAATGACAAGAAGGAATAATTGGCATAAAAAGGTTTGGATAACAATGTAGGTTCAAGAATATGGGTAGACCTAACTAAATAGGTAAATTCCCACTGTCTTAAAACCAAAGAATGGGCAAAATAGGTTCAAGAACGTGGGTAGACCTAACTTAATAGGTAAATTCCCACTGTCTTAAAACCAAAGAAAAACCAAGGAACAGGTAGAATAAATAATTGGGTTTAGACCCAACTTCTCAATCACAAAACTAAAGCAATATTTTCCTAATCATAAATCATGGGTGTCAAAATCACAGTTGTCCTCATTATGTCATAAGTAATAGTTTATGTCCAAATCAAAGGTATATGCCTAGTCAAGGAAATAATCCTTGTAGTCACAGTCACAGTCATAGGAAATGTCCATAGTCATATGCGATGTTCATAGTCCAAAAGGGAAAATAATTCCCATAGTCATAAGTCATTGTCATAGGCAATGTTTATATGTCCCAAAATCAAAGGCTTATGTCATAGTCCAAAGGCATATGCTTTCAAAGGCCACAGTTCTATAGTCATAGTCACGGTTACAGTCTTATTTGTCCTCGAATCATAACAGTTCTTAATTCAGTCCAAGAGTATAAACACAGATTCGAAGAGAGAGAGAGAGAGAAAGATTTGGCATATTCCTTTATTCCTTTAATTTCATGTCACAAATAAAACAAAATATTCAGATCTAGAAATAACCAACTTACAGAAAATAGATCTAGAAAAGAAGGAAAGCGTGGCTATGATTCGTGCGTCGTTGCTTGAAACTTGTTTGAGCTAGCCTTTGAATTCTTCACTTGAAACTTTGATTTGAATCCCTCCTTAAAAGTCTTTTAGCAGCATCTCCTCGTCTTGAATCATATTTTATTTTATTTATTTAAGAAAATTTAGAGGAGGGGAAGAAGCCATGAATCTTAGCAGCATAAGGATAGAAGAGAATTGGTGCAAAGAGAATGAAGACTAGGGCTGTTTATATAGCTGCTCAAGACCTTATCGTACACGCAGCGCTGAGTCAGCATTGAACCTAGTTAAGAAAATAGTCCAGGTTCGTAGATGAATCTAGCCAAACCTTATCATACACGCAGTGCTGAGTCAGCATTGGGTCCCACTATTTTGGCGTAGAAATTTGAAATTCGAATGAATTGTATTTGGCGTAGAAATTTGATTTTCGAACTTTTGAATTTCTGGAATTTATTTAACTGTTTTATTCACATGAAATATTCTTATATGTATACAATTCCTCTAACGACCATTTTACGCGTATATATACGCACAACTTTCATTTTATTTTCAAAATTCAAATGATGTTGCCATATTTCATTGACTGTAGCCTTATCTTGAATTTTATCTTTCGTATACATATATTTTTGCATATATATATATTTATATTCTCATATGTATATATATATATATATATTTTCTTTATTTCCTTATATGTACGTTCTTATCATTTCAAATTTTGAATTTGTATACGTACATATATTTGCATGTTCAGTTGGCCCTCTCTAAAACAAAGATAAAAAATTATGCCGCCGCCGGGGTTCGAACCCCCGACCTCTTTGCTACAAATCCAATGCCTTAACCAACTGAGCTATAGAGGCTTTTGTTAATAAGTCTTAGAACAATAATAAATATTGTTCTCTCCTTACTTCTCTTTTTCATGCTAGTTACGATACTTAAATTAAACAACTGCATGGATCTTTTTTTTTCTTTTAAAAATTAATTGTACTTTAATTTGTGAATCTTAATATCACAGAATTACGGGGTGTTACAGTTTCCTATTGGTTAAGTTTGTGTGCCTATATTTACTAATATTACCCACCAACCCAATATGTACTTAACTCTCCCATCGATTCAAGCATTTTTAATAAACAGTTAAGTTTTGTGGGCCTATATGTACTAATATTACCCACCTACATGAGATGTACTTAACCCTCCCATCGATTCAAGCATGTTTATTTAATAGTTAAGTTTTGTGGGCCTATATTTACTAATATTACCCGCCAACCCGATATGTACTTAACCCTTCCACTGATTCAAGTATGTTTATTTAATGGTTAAGTTTTGTGGGCCTATATTTACTAATATTACCCACCAACCTGATATGTACTTAACCCTTCCACTGATTCAAGCATGTTTTTTTAATGGCTAAGTTTTGTGGGCCTATATTTATTAATATTACCCACCAACCCGATATGTACTTAACCCTTCCACTGATTCAAGCATGTTTATTTAATGGTTAAGTTTTATGGGCCTATATTTACTAATATTACCCACTAACCCGATATGTACTTAACCCTCCCGCACATTATGCCATATTAGTTAAGTGTTTTCCGCTCATGTTAACTTAACCCACTCTTTCATCATGTCATGTTGGCTAAGCAGTTCTTATTAACTTGACCCTCCTTACTTGTCATGTTGGATCGGTTAAATGTTTCCTATTAACTTAACCCCGTACGTTCATCAAGTTTATTGGTCAAGTGTTTCTTGTTAACTTAACCCCACGTATTCATCTTGTTGTATTGGTTAAGTGTCATCAATCAGTTCAAGTTAACTTAACCCACCTACGTGTCATGTTACTTTGGTTAAGTGTTGCCTTCTTGTGTTAACCTAACCCTACTACAAATCAAGTTATATTGGTTAAGTGTTTCTAAATTTACTTAACCTCACCCACTTGTCTAATTAACATGTTATAACGATTAAGTGTTCTAAATTTACTTAACCTCACCCACTTGTCTAATTAACATGTTATAACGGTTAAGTGTTCTAAATTTATTTAACCTCACCCACTTGTCTAATTAACATGTTATAACGGCTAAGTGTTCTAAATTTATTTAACCTTAACCACTTGTCTAATTAACATGTTATAATGGTTAAGTGTTCTAAATTTACTTAACCTCACCCATCAGTTTAGTTAACATGTTGAATTGGTTAAGTGTTTCCTTAATTGACTTAACCCTACTAATCTTGACTTTGCTTTATTAAAGCACCAACCACTCACATTAGACAGGTATTGTTGTGGTCACTGGATGTGTCGGTCGGTTCCGGGCAGTTTTACACCACAACTCAGTCTAACCTCGGGTCCATTTTGGGCTCAATGCACTAACCACCCACATTAGACAGTTATTGTTGTGGTCATTGGATGTGCCAGTCGGTTCCGAGCAGTTTTACACCACAACTCAGTCTAACCTCGAGTTAGGCATATTCGTCTTTTCTAAATTTACATATTTCTTATTTATGACAATTTCCATATGTAAATTATTCCCAATTTAATTATGCCATAATTATCCTTTTAATTATGCTCACAATTAATGGTATACTAAATATACCATTTCATGAACCAATCTATGCCATGTAATTTTTCATGTTTATCCTACATATTTATATGTAAATTATAAATCAATTATTGTCATGGCCCACTTTCCTTCTAAATCACGTTCAAAATTTTAGGTATATAGATTATACCATTTTCATTCCACTTATCAGGCTTATGTGTCAAACATGCCAATTACATGTAATTTCAGGTTTTCCCGAATGTTACCCCCGTTGTACGTTCGCAAAATTACATAGAATGTTAGGCTCGATATTTTAGCCTAACTTATAAAACAAAAAAGGGAAAAGAGGAACTTTGCAACATTCCAACATTATACAAAAGTATGGATCTAACTACACATATGTCACATGGATTTGGCATAGAACAATATACTTTTAACTATGAACTTGCAAATTTGATCTATGCAACATGAACCACAAGCATATGAATTTACATAAAACTATACAAGATAAACTTGGCATGTAGTGGTGAACATGCAAATTAAATCTATCATAAAGGCATATGGATCTAACATATAAAGTTGTAGATCTAAACATATAAGGTCGTAGATCTAAACATGTATGCATAATGGATCTAAACAATTAGGCATAAACGACATGACTGAGCCTAAAACTTGTATGTATCATAATATCACCAAACTTACATATGATAATTTCATTCCCAAATTCTTATACAACATCATAGGTTTACTCACCAATTTCCACCTAACATGATAGGTTCGATAGACCACAATAGTTCATAGGCATATATGATAGAATAGACATGAATAAACATGAATCAGCATCACATACAACTTGATACAATTCTATTTTACAATTCATTACAAATCATGTCTTTAATTTATTCACATCTGAAAGATAACTACACTTACAATCAAAAGGAAAAACTGGATTTCAGAGATCTATATTCTGAAACTGAATTGCTTGCCTTTGATGTTGATCATTGAATTCTCTTAGTTGAATTAGATTAGATTTAATTTGACTTAGGTTTTAGTGGCGGCTAGGTTTAGATGAGAGTGAATAATAGAATTAGGTTTTAGGTTTAGGGTCCTTATATAGTTGTAGAGAGTGTTTTAGGACCATTAGATTAACCCTGAACCATGAGAACCAATCAGATGCCACATCTTCCTTAGAGCGAATCGACCTAGGGGTTGACAGCCAAACACCCTGAATCAACCCCTAGTCGACCCAGCGGAGCTCGGGTCGACCTCAAAAATGGGCCGGTTCGGTTATTCCCCCTCCCGATTCACTGCTTTGAACTTTTTTGCATATTTATTTATTTAATTTATATATATATCTATATATATATTTTTCTCATATGCATACAAACTTCAAGGCTTAATAACTTCTTCATAAGGTATCCGTTTTATGCAAACCAAATGTCTATCTTGACCAAAATTTTGAGACGAACGTAATAGCGTAACCCATTTCACTTAATTCTTCTTCTAAAAATTAAGTGTTCTTGAATTTGTTAATTTTAATATTCTCAGAAAATTCGGGGTGTTACAGTCGGGTCTTGGCAATCTTATTCCACAGTCGGGCCTAACCTCGTGTCTTAGTCTGATTCATATTTTCGCACTTAAACCTCTCACATTAGGTTCAACATTACTGGTTGCTGGATATGCCGGTCGGGTCCGGGCAGACTTCCACCACTAATGCAACCTAACCTCGTGTCATAAGTACAATTACAATTTCTAATTGTAATTATCAAACATTCCATTTTTATCCAATTCTTACCTATGTCTTTATAGGTGATTATGTCCCCACTTCCCCCTTTTGAATTATACGTCCAATTCATATAAACATTATTTAAATTGTGCCAATTCTAACATTTTTTCCCCCGTTCCCTAACTAACGTATTTGCATATATTTGGCGGCATCTAGGCTATACCTAGTCATGAATAATAAAAGGATAAGGTTATGGGAAAATGACAATAGTGATCATTCTAAAAGTGACATAAGCATATATACTGGCATAGACAAGTAATAGGAATAATAAGGTGGACATAAAAATAGATATAGTAAAAAGGGTAATGATAAAACTAGATCCAATTTACGTAGGGTGAACAGATCCAAATAAGAATTCATATGTCCCATAATAACATATCTCAATTAATCACAATACGATGATCTAGATCTAAACAAAGGTTTAACTGTCCAGAAAATGATAATCCCAAATTAACTACAAACTTAGAGAAAAGGTAAAATCCGCATATGTGACATGATGAATTAACCACAAAAGGATTAGATCTAACATAGTACAAGTTAAGATCCCAAATATGACGTCACAAGTGAATTAGATCTATAGAAGTAGATCTAGCATAGTACAAGTTAAGTTCCCAAATAAGACATCACAAGTGAATTAGCTCTATAGAAGTAGATCTACCATAGTACAAGTTAAGATCCCAAATATGACATCACAAGTGAATTGGATCTACAGAAGTAGATATAGCATAGTACAAGTTAAGATCCAAGGATGTCATAGATTCAAAATTTACAATAGATCTATTATGATAAATATTGAGATCCAAGCCATAGAATATTTTAGATTCACAAAATATGATAAATCCAAGATGATTTAATCACAAGTGTATATCCAAATCATAGTCATAGCTTGTTTACTTTTAATCATTTAAACCTAAAAGTAACTATACTCATTAGGATCAGATCTATGAGAATAGAAGGAGAAAACTGAAATTTGAATCTCAGATCTATACTTGAGGCGCTTGATTTATAGAAGAAGAAAGGGTTAGATTCAGTTCAAGCACTGATGGCATCTGGCCTCCATTGTTTTTAGTATGAGAAAACAAGAGAATTGAGGTATATTTATAGCTACCAGCCTCAAGAATTCGAATGCCACCTCGGCCCTAGGGTGAATCAGGTCATGGTTCGCCACCCACTTGAAAAAGGCCTAGATACCCAAAAACCACTATGGACGCACTTGGCAGTGCGCCAGTGTAAAATTGCCTTGGTGCACTTGTCAAGTGCGCCGGTTATCCCTGTTTTGATCGCCAAACTTCTACCGTTCATAACTTCTTCATACGTTATCCATTTTATGCAAACCAGGTGTCTTTCTTGACCAGAATTTCGAGATGGACGCAATAATGTAGTCCGTTTCCATTAATTCTTAATATTAAATTAATTATTCTTTAATTTATACTGTTTAGTGTAGTTAAAAATACGGGGTGTTATAGTATGTATGTATGTATGTATATACACATACACATACACAGTGAATCAAAGCTATTATTAAAAGTTAACTATTTCATGCATATACTATATAGGAAATAGACATATATATATGTATATAATAGGTTCTAAAGTTCATTTAACCTTTTATGTGTAAACATTATAAGAGAAAATGTTACACCATCAGATCATCGAACTAACTAGCAGACATAATAAGCTGATTCACTATTATGTGCAACTACACATATCAAATATATTGTATATTCATTTAAAGCCATGTATGAATCAATTTTCATAAGACTAATTTCTTTCTTGATTCTAAGTACATTTGTATACTTTAACAAACAAGTCATATTTGCTTAAAAATGTATACATATATTTATATGTAGCATGTACTTTTACAAGTAGCAAACCAAATTCAGTGTCGATCATGCAACAGTCCAAATTATATATATATATATATATATATATATATATATATATATATATATTGAAAATGATATATATATACACATATACATATTGAAAACTTTTCACATAGATACACGTACATGTTAATATGTATGCATATACAATCGTGTATCAATTATTAACCAAATATATGTTGCTTGTATGATAAGGGGATATAATTCCTAGTTAATATAATATCATAACATACATACATATGGAGGATTAAGCAGCCAACAGAATTTATACACACACACATACATACACACACACACACATATATATAAATATAATGTGTTGATTTGTACAATTAAAATGTTTAATACTCATTCCCATGTAAATTCAAACCCTATATTTGTATATGCATGGACATAAGTGCATGCCTAGGCAATCAAAAAGTCATAATTACTTGTATGTGCAACATGGGATTTGGATATGCAAATCATATTTGCAACATCCTTATTTGAATTCGTATAAGTAGTCTATTAATATAAGATGGATCTACTTAGCACCTATGGTACAAGGCAATGGACAAATAATCAGTGCTTGACATCACCAATTCATTACCCTTGTTGTAAGTGTATATGACAATGTGTGATATAAGAGCAGTTCATGTAATTTGTATATATAACCATTATAAAGCTTGTTTAAACAGAATAAACTATCATTATTTTATTACCGATTCAAAATCAACAAGAGGATATAAACGTGTGTATATATATATATATATCAAATATACATGTCTAGGCAAAGCATTATTGTAATAACCCGGAATTTCTGAACCAATTTAGAATTTTAATTTTAGTTATTTTGATGGGTTTTGAATATTTAAAATGATTTATTTTAGATAATAACGATTAAAAATTTGTTCAAATTAAAGTTAGAACATATAAATATAAAATTTAAACAAAACGAATTGGAAATGACGCGGTAGTTTGAAAATTAGATTTTAAATTTCAAATGAATGTACAAAATTCAATATAAATCGGATTTTAGTAAAACAAGAAACACTGGAATATTTTGAACTGCAATTTTCTAACGAATGAAAGAAATGTAGATTTCACTTTATGAATTGTAAGCTATGTCCAGTTTAAATTTAAAATAGTCACTATGTGATTTATATATATAGCCCTTAAAAATAGCCACTTTTTAAATGACCTCTGTTTTCGATGAAACCACTTTTGTTGGATTCAGAATGTCAAATTATAGTCAGGTTTAAAATTTCATAATTTTTGGAATTAATATGTGAGCGTGGTGAATTTAAATGTGTTGTGTAATTTCAGTTTGAATTTAATTGACTGAAAAAGGGTCATTTTTCAAATGGCCTCCAAACTTGACGAAATTAGTTTTGTTAAGACCGTATCATCAAAACATAGATAGATATAATTTTTCAGAAATTTCTGGAGTCAATATATGGCTCCGGTAAATTAAAATGTACATTCAAATTCAATATTGACCGTTATATTAATTTATATTTTAGTTTTGATAAACTGATCAAAACAGCCGAATTGGCTTACAAAACATATTCCATTGTGTCCGGAATATGGGTATTAAGCTAGGGGCGACAGTCGTTGGGTCTGATTTGGAGCTTGAATCGTTAAACTTCACATTTGGGTAATAAATGAACTAAAAATTATTATAATTTGTCTATATATACATCCCTTTTTAAAGAAGCCCCAAACCCTTATATTCCACTGTGATGTCAGTTGAAAATCAATGGACAAGAACTCGCGATTTTTTCCTAAAAATCTCCCAAACAACTCATCAATTCAACAAAACCCTAAATGGAATTTTGTTCTTCTTGAGGAACAAACAGAAACTCGCGATTTTGTTCCTAAAAATCTCCCAAACAACTCATCAATTCAACAAACCCCTAAATGGAATTTTGTTCTTCTTGAGGAGATCTTGATGTCCAACGGCGATGATGGTGTTTTATCACTTGAGGCGAACGAAATTGGACCTGGAAGGCATTGGAGTTGTGCTCGTTTTATAGGCCCAGGGTTAATTCGAGTTCGACATGGTTATACAGCTGGAGGGAGGCGATGGTGGAGGAATCACAATGGTGTATTCCGATTGGTCTCAGATGGGGCGACATGGCGTGCTGTGTGGAGTTTTTGAAGGCATGCGATGGGTTTACGGTTCTAGGAATTGGAACGATGGAGAAAGGGTTAAGCAGGAGATTAGTGACCTAATGATGTAATTAGTTATATTCAATTATAATTAGTTAATTGATTTATGTAATTAAATTTAAACTGCCATAACCTGGTCGTACAAAAACAGAATTCAGAAAATTCAGTTGCGTTGGAATCACAAAAATGAGAGCTTTGCAGTGGAACATACCAGAATAGAAACGAAGGTAGTTGGAATTTTTGACAAAATTAAACGGCTGTTTAATTTTGTTAAAACGATCCTCCATTAAAAAATGACGGAGTGGAACCCAATGTGAGAATTCTCTCACTAAAATATTTGTACAGCTATTTAATTTATTTTATAACTGTAAATATATAGAAATTGCCAATGTTGATTTTTATCTGTTGTATGTGACATTACTTATGTTCAACACATGAACTATTCACGGCTCATCTACACAAGAAGCGTTGTTTAAATATCTAACACTTGTATTTCAAACAATGTGGATACACTTTGTGGCTGTTGAAATGTGATATAAATATCCATTTATAATTTGAATAGTGAAAATTTGTTAAGTAGAAAAATAATTCAAACCAAATTAGAATTGGTTAAATTTATTAACCAATGATTTATTTAAATAGATAGTTGTTGTTTGAAAACTCCACAGGGTATTGGGATGATAATTGACATACACTAATCCCAATATTTAGTTGTATGTCAATCGATTGGTTGATAGACTGTTGTAAGCTTTATTTATTTATTTTAATGCTTACACAGTTGTCGAATGCACTTTGGATGATGATTGAATGCTTAATGATTATTCATCATTATTGTTGAATACATGCGATGTATGAAATCCATATAACTGAAATTATATGGTAAATGATTGAGTCGAATTTCAATTTAGAAATAACGAATATTTTAAATAACGAATATTTAAAAATAATATTCAATGAAAAATCAAATTTTGATGTTTGATTTTGGATGGATACGAAAATATTGAAATATATGAAGCCGAGTTAAGCAGAAATACACCATTTTTACTCAAACGAATTTTTCTAGCTATTTTATTCATTTATAATTAATAAAGAAAAGGAAATGGATTTCAAAACCATATATTTTGAAAATATTATCGTTTTAAAATTATAATGATACGGAATATTCAATTTTGATTTAAAAATTGAAATGAAAGTTGGAATTGTTTTTAAAACGAATTTATATAATATGTTTCAAATAGAAATCGACGATGTATATATAAGGTTCGAATAGATCCGACCGTCGGATTCTCATAAAACCGGAACTGTTGGGTTCCTATCGAAAAGATCTTTCCAATGAATATAAGAGATTTAAATTTGAACAGTTGGATTTCAAATTATGTTCAAATCAATTTCAGAAAAGGTCACTATGAACGCACTTTGATAGCCATTATTGGAAACCGACGGTAAGGGACTTAATAATATTATTAAAAATAATGGAAAATTATAACTAATGATTTGAAAAGATTTTGGATGAAAAATTCGGAGTTTGAAAGGATAAAAAGATATTTTTATCTAAATGAACTAGTTATTAACTAAAATAATAATCCAATGTTTTTAAATAAATAAATTGGGTTTGTAAATTATTTTTGAAATGACCAGAATTTTCCAGCAAATGAATTGGAATGGATTTGAATAGAAATAATCTTCGGAATATTTCGATATTGGATCTCGTGATTATACAGATATTGTTGAGGAATTTGGAAGATACAGATATTGTTGAGGAATTTGGAAGATACATATATTGTTATTCCCAATACAATATCTGTTGGTTTCAGAATTTGATATTGAATATAAGCCAATATTGATTTCTATTCAGAGCCTTATATTTAATATCCAATTTGGATTTTGGGGTTTGTCGTGAATGGTGTCTTTAATAACACTGTTCTTAAATCCCATGGAGAAAAGAATAGATCTTTTAATTAAGATAAAAGAAGTTTTCCAATTTTTAATTATAAATTGGAATTAAATGAAAGATGATTTTGGGTTCATTGTGAACGATGTTATAAATAACGTTTGTTCTTAAAATCCAATTAACAGTGAAGATATGATTTGGAATTTATAATTTTTTTATTTATATTTAAAGGTAACTCTCCAAAGTAAAGTTTTCCAATTTAATATATTAAATTAAAATTGAATGGAATTCGATTTGGTAGTAATAATCGAGATAAGCTTCTGTAAAGGAAGACCGTTACTATATATGGAATTTAAAAGGCTTTGTTGTAATTCCGTTTATATTGTTAGTCTGATACGGAAATTTATATCAATTACATACTGTTATGTTTTCCGTGGAGATTCCATAATTAATGGAAGATGATTTTAGGGTTTATCGTGAACGATGTTTTAAATGACATTCGTTCTTTAATCCAGTTAAAGACAAGATTTATTTCCTAAATTTGAATAATCATTAAATAATGATTTTTGGAGATTAAAACCAATTGGATTTTAAATAAATCTTTAATTGGAATGGAAAGTAAATGAGTTAATTAAATTTACCGAATTCATGAATTGATCGAGAATGGAGTACCACCAGTTTTACTCCAAGCGATAACCAAATCTTTAATTAGATTTGAACGTGAAATGGTAATTAAATTTACTGATAACACCGTGGGTGTTAGATATGGAGTACTACCAGTTTTGTTGCATAGGATAAATAGGTTGGGATTGGGATAATAAGATAATAAGTGATTACTTCGGTAAGGCTCGATAATCCCAACTAGTTTATAAACCTTAGTTTGATTTAAAATTGTTAAAAGATGAAATAAAATCTTTCGAAATTGATACCCAAAGGAAGATTAAAGAATAAGTTTAAAAGAATTTATCTTTGATAAAATTAATGGGAACCTTTCCTTAAAAATGTGAACATTTGAATAAAAGAATATTCTAAATTGGAATAAGGCATATGATGTGTTTTTATAGCACTTGATTATTGATTATAAAATACACGAGTTATTTGGAAAGACCGGGTTTATCCCATTTTGAATAACTGATACGACGACGACTAATAGTCGACGATGAAGATGGTGGTTGAAGACCGGAGATCTTCACATCGTTTTGATGATTACTTATGTCTTGATTGGGCTGTACACCCAAGTCAAAGTAATAAGTGGTGATCATCCACATGTACTTGGAGATCGAACGGATATGCGAGGACCTCTCTCCTGTATTGGGCATATATTACGAGGAATAAGTTGCTTCCAGTTTTGTTCAGACCCAGAACGGACTTGTAAATGGATGTGTGTTTGACATTGGATTTCTTTTTGTGTTGATTGAATTCTATTAAATATATATCTTTTTGGTGGTGGAGAATTTATTCTCTTGCTTAACACCCTTCTCTGAGACGTACGAGCTTAGAGGTTATATATTAATAGACATCAGTTGTATGGCGTGAATTGTCAATGTGGCATGCTGAGATGCAAATGATCAAGGCTTTTGTTGAAAAGCAGAGTCTTGTGGATGATGACCAAAGCACGGTTTTAAGTAGCATAGCTTTGTGTATAGTGTTAATTCGCGAGCCTCACACCTTGGTATGAGTCAAAAATGGGATCAGGGATGCAGGGAGTGCATGACTTTTCTTTCTAGCTAGAAGTGGTGTCATGGTATGGAGCCTATACATTTTTACTTATGTGGATGATGGAATGCGAGGCACCTCGGATATATTGGTCGCTACTGGCCAAGTGATAGGTCCTATAGGACCGAGAAACGTGTGTTAAGGAATAACTAATTCATTAAAGTAAGTGTGGACCGGCACTGCAGGAACCAAAGGCTCACCAATGTCCGAGCCCTGAGGCATTTGCTAGAGTGTCTAGAATTGGAGAGGACTCATCCTTTGTCTTGACTCATAGATGGAAATCAAATCACCAATACGCGACTTTTCGGTTTTAATTGTAAACCTATGTATAGAGGCATAATATATGGTACCTATGTCGTCTATGATTGATACATTTATATTTGAAGTTGATTTGACACTATGCACTTATATTAATACAAAAATGATTTGTTTTAAACATACCAAGCATGTTTGGCTATTATAAGGGAAAACTCTATCCTTCGGTTTGTGTTGCATTGTGTGATGGGAACTGAGTCTTATAATAGCTTCATTTTCCAAAAAGCATTGCGTTGTTTTATTTTAAACTGAGATTCATGTGGAGTAAACCCGTTTCGTGTTATACGGCGTAGTCCCATGATTTCCCAACTTTTAAAGTAAAGATTTAATTACTGTTTTAGTTCTCACACCAGTCGCATGACTGACTCGTAGTTTATTGTTTCCACCTAAACTCCGGATGCCCATATTTTCCACACGGGTAGCAGTAGTTTTGGTTTTTGCATATATTTCTTTTTCCAGGATCCTGGATTACAGCTGGAGCTATATTCGGAAAGCTTTATATCCATGTATCTCTTTTAGTTGTGGTTGTAGATGATTTCCGCTGTGCATTATACTCACATATTATTTTCCGTAGCTTTGTAAATTAGTTCTCTAATATTTTTCCGCTGTATATTATTTATTTGAACTCTGATATCTTGTACTCTGATGTAATTATTGTAATAGCAATGAAATATTCTATTGTTTGTGTTATGATGCTTCATGTTCTCAAAGCAATCCGGGATCCTCTGTCTCCTCGGAGACTGGGGGATTTCGGGTCGTTTCATTTTGGTATCAGAGCTTTGGTTTACAAAGCTCGAGAATAAGGCACATTATAATCGAACGATAGAATTCATCATAGATAGGATTAGTAACATCCTATAAGAATGACTCGTTAGAGATACATTCAGTAATACCCTAGAATGAGTTTGAAGAGTGCTATTTCTAAAAATGAATTTAATTTTGAAAATCATATGTTATTATACATATTTGAGTATTCTATTTTATATTGAATTTGGACTATCGAGTATAGGCAGATTTTGCATATATGCATCATGAACGAATATTCGAAGCCTCAAATATACAGGATAGATATAGAACCCCGCTCTAGTCGCCCGGAGATGATTCTAATAATGGGGCCCCATCATTAGTGTTTGTTTTCGAGTTTTAAAAGTAGGATATCTATATGATTCCAGTTGACTTGTGTGAGAACCAAAACTTAGTTAGAATTTATTGTTTGTGGTTTGACACTGAAAAAATGATTTTTGAGTATATAAAAAGTTATAAGATTGAAAAGCTAATCCACTAATTGATTGCTGGTTATGATGTGTGATTATTAGTTTGATTAATAAAAATATTGGAATGATAAAACCCATATGAGAATGAGTGATGAATAAAAGCAAAAAAAAAATTATAGAGCTAAATAGAAAATTTAGTTCGAATTGGATTTATATATTAGTTATATATGTACATATATATATACATGCTGAGCAAGTTATGGATTTACTGTTGAGTAGAGAAATATATTGCGTGCTCGACAAACAGGTGCACCTTAATGAGTTGGTTGCGAAATTTTATTTATTATATAAACTACTATGAGTGTTTTTGGATGCATTGTAATGGTTGTTCTGTGTGAGATTAAAAACATACGCCATAGGATAGTAACAAATAAATTATGAACTACATCGCATGGCATACTACATGAAGATAGCATATCATATCATATTCCATATAAGCATTTGGCGCTTATGTGACGAGGTTCGGATTTCCATACGGGCGAGATGCTTGTATGGCGATGACTGAATTACAGGTTGAACAGAAGACTGATTATAGACATAATTAAGTAATACATGTAACGGTGCTTGGGGCAGGATTTAATAGAAACCCTACACAGGTCTGAAGATGATTAAAAATTCACGTCTCTCTTGTTGTTAATTAAGGCACATGGATTATTTTATTTCCAACACTAGGGAAAGGTATGAGATTATGACATTTTACACGTCTCCCTTGGGTTAAGATAGGTCACAAAAAATTGTGTATGCTTTTATTTGATTTATTGGGTGCCAAATATGGCCCAATAAAATTTTCAAACTCTCCCCGTACAAAGGAGGTTATGGCGAAATTTTTCGAAAATTTAGAGTGTTAGCAAAATTTATGAGAAATTAGAAAGTTCTTAAAAACTGAAAAGTTGTAAAACTAAAGCCAAAATAAAAGTTGAGTTGGTTAGTTAAACAACTTTTAGCTCCGTTCCTTTTCGAGGACGAAAAGATTTTAAGTGGGGGAGATTGTAACAACCCAGAATTTCTAAACCAATTTAAAATTTTAATTTTAGCTATTTTGATGGGTTTTGAATATTTAAAATGATTTATTTTAAATAATAACGGCTAAAAATTGGTTCAAATTAAAGTTAGAATGTATAAATATAAAATTTAAATAAATGAATTGGAAATGGTGCAGTAGTTTGAAAATTCGATTTTTAATTTCAAATGAATGTACAAAATTCAATATAAATCAGATTTCAGTAAAACAAGAAACGTTGGTATATTTTGAATTGTAATCTTCTAACGAATGTAAGAAATTTAGATTTCACTTTATGAATTGTAAGTTATGTCCAGTTTATAATTTAAAATAGTCACTATGGAATTTATATATATTTTTAATAATATATAGGCTTTAAAAATAGCCATTTTTAAATGACCTTCGTTAGCTACGAAACAACTTTTGATGGATCCGGAATGTCAAAATTATAGTCAGGTTTAAAATTTCATAATTTTTGGAATTAATATGTGAGCGTGCTGAATTTAAATGTGTTGTGTAATTTCAGTTTGAATTTAATTAACTGAAAAAGGCCATTTTTCAAATGGCCTCCAAATTCGATGAAATTAGTTTTTTAGGACTGTATCGTCAAAACATAGCTAGATATATTTTTTTAGTAATTTTTGGAGTCAGTATGTGGCCCCGGTAAATTAAAATGTACGTTCAAATTCAATATTTACCGTTATATTAATTTATATTTTAATTTTGATAAAAGCTGATCAAAACAGCCGAATTGGCTTATGAAACATATCCCATTGTGTTTGGAATGAGGGTATTTAGCTAGGGGCGACAGTCGTCAGATCTGATCTAGAGTTCGAATCGTTAAACTTCTCATTTGGGTAATAAATGAATTAAAAAATATTACAATTTGTCTATATATACACCCTTTTTTAAAGAAGCCCCAAACCTAATATTTCACTGCGCCGTCAGCTGAAAATCAAAGGCCAGGAACTCACGATTTTGTTCCTCAAAAACCTCCTAAACCACTCATCAATTCAACAAACCCCTAAATGGAATTTTGTTCAACTCGAGGAGATCTTAGTGTCCAATGGTGATGATGGTGTTTTATCATTTAAGGCGAACGAAATTGGAGCTGGAAGGCATTGGGGTTGTGCTCGTTTTCTGGGCACAGTGTTGATTCGAGTTCGACATGGTTACGTGTAACCTCCCGCATTTTTATCGCTTTGTATTTGAATATTTAAATCAGTTTAAATATTGAATTCGTAATATAAGTGGATTTATATATTAATTAAATGAAGTTGAACATATAAAAATATATATTAAATATAATCGAGCCCGTAATATCGCGGTAGTTCGTAATTTAACGTTCTGAACTTCAACTGAGTGTACAGGACCCGTTATTAGTCAGATTTCTTCGAAACAAGAAGCGTTGGAATCTGTTGAACTGTATCTTTCTAACAGAAGTGAAAAATCAAGATTTCGCGTTATAAATTGTGAATTATGTCCAAATCAATTTTTCAAATAGTCGTTATAGAATCGTTCATCGACCGTAACGGTTTATTTAAAATAACTAGATATCGGATTCGAATCTGGACAAGGTTCTTTTGGGACATAGCGATAATTTAATTTTTAGAATTTTACTATAATTTTTAAATAATTAAATACGCAACTTTTTATTTGGAGTATTTGACACCCTTAACCAGCATTTCGGGGTTTCAAAATATGAGTCAACCTACCGATATTATTATATTTTTGGGATCGTGGCACCTCGCTCGACACGATCGTATTGTTACTTCTGTCCGTGGCAGTCCGTAAAATGAATGAAATTGGGTTATAAAGATCGAAAAACTTCACTTTAAAAATAATGGATATAAAACTCTTGTATCTAGTTCCTTTTGTTTAATATCACCTCCAATGTTTATTTAGAACTGACGTAACCAGTAAGCGTCAACATTCGTGAGTGAGGGACCAACGACTAACATTTGCATAACTGCAAGTCTTCAACATTAAGTTTTGAAATAAAGCTTCTATTCAAAGAAATATATATAGGGACCTACTTGTGTACAATACCCTATAACCTATATTTCTCCCATTACTTAGCAATGAAGCCTCGTACACCTTTCTTTTTCATTGCATAGTGAAATCAACTTGTCACCATAACCTAGTGCTTAAACTACCACCTAAGAACGTGCCTACCATTCCATGGATTCCTTAATCCTTAAGTTTTCTTTATCTATAAATTAAAGCCGCTGCCATTCGATCATTTATTTTTCCAAAGAAAACAATTTCAGATCTAAGAAAAATCTCATTGACTCAAATACACGCATATGGGAAGAATGGTGCGGAAATCTGAAAGGGAATAAGCAGTTAGTGTTGAGTTCGCTGTTGTCTCCGATCCACGAAGTGAAGCTTGAAAACAGCAAGCTTAGGGTTGATGGCAGATCCAGTGGTCTATAGAAGTGGCGGTGACGATGTCTTACGGAGGACGGTGGTTTGAAATTCCTGAAAGAGGGGGAGTTTTGGGTTCCAACTATTCATGTTGTAAAGTAGCAAGGAGAAGGAAGGAAGGGTGGTCTGTGGTGGGAGTAAGAAATGGCGCATAGGGCGGTGCTTGCGGGAAGGGGAGGATGGGAGGACTGGTCAGAGGCGTGGAAGAATGAATGAGTAGAAGCATCGAGGAGTTCGAGTGTTGTGAAGAGGGTGATCAGGAGCATTGTTGTTTGACGTGGGGATCGGAGCTATCATGAAGGCTTTGAGATGGGCAAGGTCACGCAAATGGCGGTTTTACTGTCGCATGAAATGAAGTACAGGCAGTATATTCTTATTTTGGGTGGCTTGGCTTGTGTGTATGGGGAAAGGTGGTGGTATGCACATGCTTGTGCACGGCAGGAAGGAGAATGGGAGTAAGATGCGGATGCAGTGAAGTAAAGAGCAGGATTGGAGAAAATAAATGGTGCTGCCTTACTTCGCTATAGCATGTGGAGGTGGACATCATAATGGTGAAGGAAGAGAGCGTTGTTTTGGGAGGAAGAGGGCATCAAAGTAACAGCAATGGTGAGGAAACCATAGGAGCTACAGTTTTGTATTTAGAAAGAGGAAACCCGGTTCAAAAATAAAAGAGAAACAAAAGAAAAAGAGAAAAGAAAAGAAGTGGTGAACTGTAGGGAAGTTGTCCATGGTATGGAAGGATGGAGCCGAGTATTCTAAATGGAAGGGAGGAGATGGTTGTACGGTTGTGTGTATGGAAGCTAGGGGTTGGGTTATATAGGGAAGTGCACGTGTATGTCAGGAAGGGAAGTGTGTTTCGGTGATGAAGAGAAAATACAGGAGCGGGTTTTCTTGATTGAAGAGGAAGATGCTGTGTACCACGTGAGTTGAAATAAGGTATTACTAAGGGAGATAACATGAATTAGAGAGTTCTTACTAGAATTTTGCGTTCTATAGGAGGTTAATGAAGCATGAAGACGGTGGAAGCACCGTCAACGGGACCACTACAGAGAAGCCGTGGATTTTAAAGTGGAGCTGGACCGGGCTTGAATGATGATGAGACCCGAAATTTAAAATGAAGTAAGTTAAATTTTGTTTTTGGAAGTGTGTAAATGAAGGATGGAGGATCCATGAAAACTCGACCATGGTGAGTTTGGGTTCGAACTCGTATATGCAGGAGAAGAGGAGTATTAGTCGCGTAATTTAAGCTTAACTAGTGGACGGGTTTGTTATAGTGGAGGAGCTGTGTTTTGGAAACTATGAAGGGATGAAGGCAACCAAGTGGATTGGAACTGGTTCGAAACCATTGGAAGCTCGTTGGAAATTATAACGTCTGATCCGGTGTACCAACGCAAATCGTTATTCAACGGTTAACGTGCGAAGGTGGGTAAATTCACTAACTCCGATCTGTTTTAAAATATTATAATTATATTTTAATGTTGGTTGAATGTTGCGTGATGGTTGATTAGGTAAATTACAATTTAATTGGTTGAATATCGTCGTATATACACACATCATTTGTTGGATACTGATCCCATCGATTATAAGATTCCATAGTATGAAATTAGTGTAAATTGTATGGACTAACATCTGTGGATGCAGGAAATCGGTTGGAGGAACCCAACCGGATTCCACGATATTTATCTGTACTGTTGGTTTTATATTATTTATATAAGCGTGACTGTTATGTCGAAATTAGTTATAAAGGTGAATATTACAGCATATGACAAGTCTTTAAACTATAACGATAAAATAACATGGTTGACTAGGCTTAAGCATGACTGTTATGTCAAGATTAGTTATAAAGGGGAATATTATAGCGCATGACAAGTTTTTGAACTATAGCGATAAATTAGCGTTGCTAACCAAGCTTAAGCGTGATTTTTATATATAGCACTACTCCCTAGGAAATGTATTAAAGTAATTTAATTTAGAAATTATAATCTGATAGGATAGTTAATATTTGGTTTTAAACCAATAAATTATAGTAGGGTATGAAATCGATATTTAGTTATAAACTTGATATTGATTTAATAAGAACCTGACTTAGAAATAGAGTTTATCAAATAGAATGGGAATATAAATTATAAAAGGAAGTCGGTAAATAGGATATGAATCTGTAAAGGGTATTTATTTCTAGAATGAAGAGTTAAGCAAATAATTTGCAGATTGAAATGATTAAATAAGAACTGGAAATGTTTTCCAAAGATTTATAAGGTATATTTTCTAAAATATAGAAAATAAAAAATGGGGAAAATAATAGGAATGTTTCCAAAGATTAATAATGTATATTTTCTGGGATATGAGAAGTTGGAAAATTAATATAAATAAAAAGGGGCCAGTGATTGTGTGATGATTCGTTGTACATTTGAATGCATGTTGTTTTTACTTCGATAGTTAAATAACCGACTATCGAAGTATTTTGACCATCGTTGTCAATACGGAGAGACCGGTTGGATATATTATCTGAAAACCACTCTGTATGGGCATAAGCCCTACGAATTAGATTATGTTGAAGACAATTGAAGACGGAGTGAAGTGAAAGGGTCGTCCTGTTCCAGAATGGTGCTTTCTGTTTGTCCATGTAACGACCCGTATTTCTGTCAGTCAAATATTTAATTAGACGGGATATTAATGGGATTTGATATTGAATTTTGTTAGTACGACTAAATCAAAATTAAGAATAATCGCTATTAGAATCATTTTAAATTTATCGAATTAGTTATGAATATTAGGCAATTTTATGTAAATGAAATATTATTTAAAACTAGGATTTTAATATCGAGTTGAATTATATACTATTTGGAATGTAAAAATGTTATATCTAGACCCCAGTTAAATGTTAGCCTAGCCTTATTTACAGTATCGAACAAGGGCATGAATTTAAGTGGAAGACATAAGCCAAGAATTCAATTAGCAAGAACAATATATAGCGGGTCAAATGTGTAATTGCTAGAAAAACTTTTTAGTGTAAATTGATGCTCATACAGGAGCTCCTCTCTTTTATAGATAATCTAAGGAGTAAGGGAATATGCGTATACATCAATCTTAATATGGCAATTCAAACAGTATTTACATATTTAAAGATGCTAATTGTACATATCATAACACAGCTAAATCCGTATACAAAATCATTAATATCATATATGTTAAATCCTTTTTGAATACATATCACAGTCCAAATCTTCTAATGGAATAAAGAATTAAATATACATATATAAGATTGGTTGTACAAGCACAACACAAAGAAAGAAAGAAAAAGAAAAAAATCAATCTTGGTAAATTCACTTTTGAAATGCCTCGGACTTTCCAGCACCGGTAAATCCATGTTTGATCAGTTTCGATCTGCGAGAAACAAAGGAGAGAACCCATTAAAAAAGGGGGAAAAATCATAGACAAGACAGCATATAAGAAAGCAGTAAAATCTATTAGTGTATCAGAAATACAAATGAACAACAAATGAAAATATGAGAAGAGATGTATAAAATTTGTACATTTATATTCATATAGTATACACAAATGAACAGCTATAGTGAGAGAGTCAAATATAGGTGTGCCTAAACAATACACAGAACAACATCTAAACATATAAATCTATATATATATATATATATATATATATATATATATATATATATATCTCAGATTATATGCATTGGAAATGAGCATCTAAGGGATAGATTAGGAGCGGCAAAGAAAAATGGGGTATGGGGATGAACAGCTAAATCAAAACAGATGTATAGTCATACATCAGTCCTATATGTCACTGGAAAATATATGGATACATTTATACTTGAAATCTAAGCAAGCACCATGAACTGCTAGGAAAAACAGATCTGAAAACAGATCTGAAATCTAAAATTTATAGTTGTATAGCTATAGTATGAACAACCATAAAACAAATCAATGAACAAAAGATATATATGTATATCTTCATCTACATACGGGCCGATTGAACAAGACAGTGGACAGTAGTAAAATGTACAAGGACAGCTCGAAAACAGACATGAACCTCTAAGGGAAAATGTATATTTTATACACCAGATCTTTACCAGACTCGAACATATAAATTTGTGCAGAAATTTCCATGTGCCATCACAGTTTCATATATTTTAAAATATAAAAGAAAGTCTGTACAAAATCTAAATACAAATCCGAATGTATGTAATCGAAGTAACAATTCATAGACGCAATCTATCCAAGTTCAATCAGAAGCCTAGACTAAAATCCGAACCTAAAATCTAAATTTCAGATTTGATTTTAATTGACATAACAATTCGCAACCCCTGAAAGATAGTGTTTTTGCCAACCCAAACTGCAACTATAAATACGATATCACAGTAGTGTTCATTACTCATCCGAACAACAGTCAACCAAAGAAGAAAACCATACTCAAAAACAAGAAAATCAAAAAAAAAATATTTCTGCAATTTAAAATCAAGTAAAAAGGAAATACTTAGCTTGCGGTTCTTGGATGGGTTTGCGGGCGAAGCCGTTGCTGAAGTCGCTGAGCGATCGAAGGTGGGGATCGAGGAGCGGTTGCGTAGGAGGGTAGCAGATCAATTGAAGGTGGTGGCGTTAGAAGAGGTGGGTGGTATAATGATGGAGGGGTCGGGATTAAGCTTCGATTTACTGAAAGGGGGATTAGGGTTTCGTTTTGAGAAAATTGGAGGCGGCTGCTAAATGATAAAGGAAATGATCGGATATGAGGGTTTTAAGTGGTAAACTAGGTCTGATCCTTTATGGGCCGATGATTTAAGGTAAGCCCAACTTTAAATTTAAAAAGGAAAATCCATGTTTTATTTAAATTTGTTATAAATTTCATGATTCGATTTCTCACGCATACAGTATCGGTTTTATGCGCGGTCAGATGCGTTGGGACCGTGGAGTCGAGAACATCGAGATGGAGCAGGCCCAGTCCGGATCTGAAGCGACTGGAAATTTTTATTCGATTTAAACATCAGTTTAATTTGATCAAACAGACTGTTCATCAACGGATTTAAATCCAGGTGAGTTAAACTCACTCAGCACTCCATTTATATTTTATATAAATTGGGTTTGTTCTATTTTTGTGCTTCGGTTGTTAATAGTTGACTGTTTGTTAGTTTATCTGCTTGTGTTGGTTGATTGGACCGATAAAATTAAATTGTCATCGAACTGCAGTGAAACACAAGATCGTTGTTAACGGTCTGACCTAGTGGAGGTAACTTACCTCACTGGTCTCGTTTATGAAATAAATGCATGACATCGTTTGAATTGTTTGAACTGATTGCTGTGTTGATTGGTTGATCAGTAGGTGTTATTTACAATTGACAGGTCATCAGTTAATGGAATTAAAGGGTTTAAACAAATAAAATTATATTAATTAATTATTATTTATTCAAGATGGATCGAACGAGATTATTTAAAATTAATTGAATTCGTAATGGAAAGCTGAATTGGAATTTGATTTACTTATGTTCAGAGTTGACTAGGTCAACTAGATTAACTGAAATGGATTTATTTAATTTATTTTAATTAATAGTTAAATGAATGTTGATTTGCATTTATCAAAAGAATTGGAATTATTTCCATTTATTTTATTATCAATGAAAGAGCTAATTGGAGTGAATGAAAAAAACAAATCAAGTATGAGTTGAACATGTCAACGATGTTAAGTTGACCTAATTATTTAATTGGTTTGTTAATTGGATTTAGATATTTTGGAATTTGATTATTAAGATTATAAACCAGAGTGTTAATATTGGATTTTAAAAGTGTATCTATGAAAAATTCAAAAGGGTGTTAAAACACCGTTATGGTAAAATGAATATTCGAGCAATCTAATGATAATATAAGTTTAGTCTAAAGTGAAGATAGAGGAAATTCACATTAGCATGGATTTAAGAAAATCCAAGAAATTTATGAAGGCGTAGAGTTCAGGAAAATCAAATATTATCCAAGTAAGTTATTTGGGAAAAGATTTAAAACGGAAATGGAAGACAAGATATAAAAGTAGGGAAATGGAATATCACTGGAGATCGGTTAAGTTAAATGATTTTCAGAATATTGAGTTGATGTTGGGTTTGACCTTCGGGTTGATATTTAGGAAATGTTTACTAAAGTATGATTAGGGACCAATGCAGTTTTTGAAATGAAATCAAAACCTGAAACATAAGTTGAACGAAATGGTTAGGTGAGTTGACGTGTAAGAGGCCATATGGATTCACAAGATTTAAGAGAAGATGTTATGTCAAAGATATAACTGAAAAGGAGATTTGTTTTGATATTGAAATGAATATCAAGTTTGGATTACACCTGATACCTATCTTCAGATAATGACGTTGTTGATCAAGGTCTGAGAGGTAATCTAATACCCTAACTTAAACAACTTCAGAATTATAAAAGGATGACATCAGTTGTAACCATAGGGATGTTCAAGATAATATATTCTATGAAATGATAATGTAATTTGAAGGAGTCGATAATACATGATGAAATTCCATATAAAGAGGAATTAAAAGGGGGCTTGAGACTATGAAGTGATATTCCCAGAATAAAGGAAATAAAAAGGGAATTTGCGGAAACATGACTATATTTTCAAAGTACTAAAATGGTATTTGAAAATGAGATATTTTTGAAATGGAAAGTGACATTTATGGTGATCTAACAAAGGAAACAGTGGGAGATTTTGAAATGACGATATGTGGAATAAAATTGCTCGATTACAGATAATAAGTGATGATTTTAACAAATATTTTTGAATGTAAGGTAATAGGAATTTGAATATAATTCAAGGTATTTTTCTATATATATAAAACGATGTGACGGCCCGCCCCGCACCAGCCTGCATTTCCTCCGAGAGTGCGCTGTACACATGCCCAGCTAGCACAGAACGGTCATCAGAAGAAAAGAAAGAAGGGAATGAACTAATCAAAGAACCTGTAGAATGTCTCACAGCGCATGGAATAAAATATAATAATAACATACTTGACATAAAACAGGCGAGACAGTACATAAGCTGATAACTAATAATCAATGTCAACATCAGAGCAGCGGAAATCCAAATACAGCTTATTACAACTTTTCAAATTTACTGTCTCTAAAAAAAGAAAACTAAAGTAGAAGATGCACCACCAATGCCCAAGCAGTGATCTTCAACAATACAGGGAGAATACTATATATATTACGTGGAAGCCTCCTGCTCGTCTCCGGATCATCTACCCGTGCATCACCAGCTAACCTGTCTCTAGTCTGCTCGTGTGAGCACCCAGAGTAATAAGAGGAGACATAAAACTCTGGGTCAGACATAAAGCCTGGTATGAGCGATAAGCATCTAAACAGAGTAATAACAGGTATACTAAACCATACCTGAACCTGGACCTGCAACCAAAGAGTTAGTACCACATACCGTACAAAACTCCAAGGTGCCATGATAAATAGTGTAGGAATACAGGGGTGGGGTATGTATGTCAAACAATCAAGCATAGCAACCATCCTCACGTCTCTCACTCAGTGCGTAAAGTATACGATATCTACCACTTTGGAACACTAGACAAACTGAGGTAACGACGAATCCCGACTTGTAGAAACCCTGCTGTGACCAAGCCAATCACTTGGAGTCATGACCAAACATTTCAATGACCCACTTCATTGGTCGTAGCCCTTGGTTCTACCGATGCCATAATGGCCCTGAATCCGCCTTCGTACCTCCTACCATAGTGGTCCAAAGCTATAGATGTCGCTAACTCCTTAGCACGCGTCCCGCAGCAAAGTCCAACCATGAAGCGAAATCGTTGATTCCCATCTGAGTCTTGAGCTCTAACTTCTCATTTGGACTTCCTTTGCATCTCGGGTTATGGATCATCACCAGATCGGTTCGGATCCCTTTCATCATCATTGGGATCGTGGTCTTCATCGTCTCGGTTCGTGACTGCTACTTCGGGTCGGATCGGAGTCCTTCATGGTACACTGGATCGGTTCGTGGCTTCCAGTCCCATCTGGATCGGATCGGGTTCTCCACCACGCCACGGCTCGGGTCACGCCTCCTGGTCATAACTCCAAGTCCTTCGCCCTCCTTCGAGTCTCTGGTTCGTTGTCCTCAAGGTGATCAGATCGGATCGTGTCGTTATCCCTCCAGGCGGGTCGGTTCGGATCATCATCTCTTCCACCAAATCGGGTCGGGTCGGGTCGTCTTGGGCTCACCATCTCGGAGCGGGTCGGATCCTTCAGCTCGTGGTGCAGCTTGCTTCGCTATAACGATCCGGTTCGGTTCGTGGTGAAGGGAAATTGGCGGTTCGGGTCGGGTAGGGGCGATCCGATCCGATTTCCTGCACTAATCCCTGCAACTTCCAGCAAGTGTCTATACGCCTCTCGACGGCGTTTTCGACTAATCTAACTATTGGAATCAATCACAAAGCATACCAAAGGGTCATAGCAACATGTAACAGCAACCACAAGCAACAAACAACAATTTAAATGAATCAAAATGGATCAAAAAGTGGCCAAAACCTCACATTTTCCTATAATCCCTCTTAATCATGTTTAAGCATACGATTAGCAAAACACATCGAAATTAACCCAAATTTCTAACAGAGCCTTAGAATATTATTTTAGAATTTTAAGAATTTTTCCAGAATTTATTTACGTATAAATTCGCTAATCTTCACTAATTACCCTTAATTAACTGTAATTAGTGTCAAAACGATGCTATCACTCACCTTTGCCACAACTAGAACCCCAAAACTGAAATATTCTCTGATTTGGCGCTGTTCTCAATCTTACACAGCAGCTCTACCTCGGTTCTTGTGCCAATCCTCCTTGATTTGATGCCTCTAAGCCTTAATCCTTGATTAGGGAGTGATTTTGGGTGTTTTTAGAGAGATTTAAAGAGTGGAGGCCATTACTAGGTCAAGAGAAATGAAAGTAGCGGCTGGAAAATGTCTAAAGAAATGTTTTCTAACCCTAATCAGCACCTATATACCCCTAAACCCGAAATCCCCCTTGGGCCTAGCTGCTAATCACCCGGTTAAGCCCAATTAAGCTGTTTCTCACCATCTGAAACTTGTTTCAGCCATATCTCCCAAACGGTGAGTCCGTTTGGCTAATGTGACCACTCTACGGAAAGAGAAACCATCATCCGGAGCCAATGGAAGTGGTTTCAGGTCAAAATTCCTTTCCAGTCAAAAGTTATGGCCAAAACAGTGATAACTAGGGGTAAAACGGTCATTTAAAAATCGGGAAAAATCATGAACATGGGAAATGACCCCAATAGTCGTCCTCCAAAGTTACATGACGATACGACTTCGTATGTAACAGAAATAAATATTCTACGATCCTATGATGCGTAGAATGCGGGTCGTTACACTCTCCCCCCCTTAAGAAATTTCGTCCCCGAAATTCCTTAACCCAAAACATACAAAGGATCCCGCATGCCTAACAGCCACGTACAACAATCAAACATGCAAAACAAGCAAACAAGCCTATCCTAGCATGCGGAAAACTAAATCGAAGTCAAAATCTTACCAAGCAAAGAGTTCTGGGTGTGACTTCCTAATGTCCTCCTCTGTCTCCCAAGTACAATCATTCTCGTCCTCGCCCCATTGAACCTTGACTAACTTCACCGCCTTCCTTCAAAGTTGCTTCATGTCGTGCTCGACAATACGGACCGGCTTGCGGTTCCCAACCGCCTCGGGTTCTACTTCGAAGTCCTCCAACTGATCAGGTGAAATAGTCATATCTGAGTCGTGAACGAACTTCCTTAGTTGGGAAACATGAAATACGTTGTGAACTCCCGCCATCTTCTCCGGTAAGTCAATTCTATATGCCAAATTCCCGACTAGTTCAAGAACAGGGAATGGGCCAACAAATCTTGGTGCCAACTTGCCTCTCCTGCCAAATCGTATTACGCTCTTCAACGGAGAAATCTTGATAAACACCAAGTCACCAACGGAGAATTTTAAGTCTCTTCTCCTTTTATCGGCATAACTCTTCTGCCTATCTTGGGCAGCCTTCATTCGTTGTTGAATGGTCTTGATCTTATCTGAAGTCTCCCTCACCACATCTGGTCCAAGCATAAACTTCTCGCCAGTCTCTATCCAACATGATGGTGAGTTGCATGGTCTTCCGTACAAGGCTTCAAACGGAGCCATACCGATACTGGATTGGTAGCTATTATTATATGCAAACTCTACTAGATGCAAATGGTCATCCCATGATCCACCAAAATCCAATATACATGCTCTCAAGAGGTCTTCCAAGATACGATTCACCCTCTCCGTCTGGTCGTCGGTCTGAGGATGATATGCGGTACTGAGATGTAACTCTGACCCTAGAGCCTCTTGTAAGCTCTTCCAAAACCCACTAGTGAACAACGGGTCTCGGTCGCTCACAATGCTTTTGGGTACTCCATGAAATCTCACTACCCACTTCACATACAATTCTGCTAACTTAGCTGCCGTTCTGGTCGATTTGACTGGTATAAACCTTGCACTTTTAGTCAGTCGATCTACAATTACCCAAATGCTATCATGTCCCGACCTAGTCCTTGGTAAACCGTCGATGAAATCCATCGAGACTTGCTCCCATTTCCATTCGGGAATTTCTAAGGGCTGTAACAACCCACTAGGCTTCTTTTGCTCGGCTTTAACTAGCTGGCAATTCATGCACTTGGATATAAACTTCCCAACGTCTCTTTTCATTCCTTCCCAGTAGTAAGTCCGTTTCATGTCTCTATACATCTTATTACCACCGGGGTGTATAGTCAGCTTTGAGTGATGACATTCTCTAAGCACTTCATCCCTCAATCCATTGACGTTGGGTACAACAAGCTTTCCATTCTTTCTAAGCCATCTATCTCGATCAAGCCCATACTTGTTCATCTCCTCATCGATACCCATCTCTAGCTTGGAGATGATTTCCAATAGGTTAGGATCGTCCCTCTGACTAGAGCCGATCCGCTCAATCAAAGTGGGTCTGATCGTCAAACTTGCTAACATTTCTGGATCCATTTCGCACTTTGGTCTGAAATCAAACCCCGCGATAAACTCCAGTTGCTTCCATTCAAGGAACATAGCCCCTAAGCTGGCATGTCTTCTACTCAATGCATCAGCCACCGCATTGCCCTTTCCTGGTGTGTATGCGATGTCAAAATCATAGGAAGCTAAGAACTCTAACCATCTCTGCTGACGGAGATTTAGATCTTTCTGAGAGAAGAGATACTTTAACGACTTATGATCTGTAAACAGCTCAAATCTTTCTCCCAAGAGATAGTGTCTCCACATCTTTAACGCGAACACGATCGCTGCCAATTCTAAATAATGGGTAGGGTATCTTCTCTCGTGCGGTTTCAATTGCCGGCTTGCGTAAGCTATAACCCTACCGCCTTGCATCAATACAACACCCAGTCCGGTACCACAGGCATCCGTGTATACCGTCATCTCTTCATCCCCCTTAGGAATGACTAACACTGGTGCGCTTGTCAACTTGTCTTTTAGACTTTTGAATGCATTTTCGCACTTTTCATCCCAGACAAAAGCTTGATTCTTCTTGGTCAACTGGGTCAATGGTGCTGCTATCTTGGAGAAACCTCGGATAAACTTACGATAATATCCCGCTAACCCCAAGAAACTTCTTACCTCTGTTGCATTCTTGGGCGTAGGCCAATCCTGTACCGTAGCCACCTTTGCCGGGTCTACGGCAATACCATTCTCTGATACAACATGGCCCAAGAACCTCACTTCCCTCTTCCAGAAGTGACACTTAGAAAACTTTGCTTTCAATTGGTGTTTTCTCAACACCTCCATCACTATTCTTAAATGTCCCTTGTGTTCTTCCTCTGTCCTTGAGTAGACCAAAATATCATCAACGAACACAAGGACAAACTTATTCAACTGATCTCTGAATACCCTATTCATAAGATCCACAAAATATGTTGGGGCATTGGTCAGCCCGAATGGCATGACCAACCACTCGTAAAACACAGACGGCGTCCGAAATGCCGTTTTAGCTATACTCTCAGCTTCCACTCTAAGCTGATGAAAACCTGTCGCGAGGTCCAACTGAGAAAATACTCTCGCGCCACTCAACTGATCAAACAAATCATCTATCCGCGGTAGAGGATACTTGTTCTTCCTCGTCACTTTATTCAACTCGCGGTAGTCTACACACAAACGAAGGGAACCATCCGCCTTGGTAGCGAACACAACTGGTGCTCCCCATTCAGAAGCACTCCTTCTGATAAATCCCTTCTTCAAAAGATCGCTGACTTGCACCTCGAGCTCTCGCTGCTCTCTTGGTGCCATACGACGAAGTGGCATCACTATAGGCCTGGCATCCTTTACCAAATCAATACGAAACTCAATCTCTCGGTGTGGTGGAAGTCCGGTCACTTCTTCGAAAACATCCGGATACTGGCCAACCACGGGCAAACCTGACAACTCACTATGCGGAATGTCGAGGGAGTTTAGAAAACTAGCCAATACCCCCTTACTGGGTAGACCACCAAACACTATCCTCCGCCCATCATCCGCTCTAGCTGTCACCAACAAGCCCTCACAGTCTACCACCACCCCGTATCTTTGGAGCCAATCTACTCCCAAAATAATGCCAAACCTAGTAAAGCCCAAAACAAAGCAATCACAAACAAACATGCATCCATGACTCGATAAGACCACATTACTACAAATCATGCTAAGGCTAGTCGAACCACCAACCGGGTTCGTCACTACTAAAGGTCTATCGACAATCTCGGGCTCCAATCCCAACCTATCTACCAGGTCACTAGATATGAAAGAACTGGAAGCTCCGGTATCAAACAAAACTCTAACAGGGACATCGTAAACAGAAAGCATACCTTGAATGACGACATTCTTTCCCTTCTCCGCCGCTGTTGGGGCATTCGACGAAGAAGGAATAGCATTAAGAGCGTAGGCTTTCACCATTTGCTTTTCCTTAGGGGGCTGTGGACACTTGTCCTTGTGATGTCCCATCTGGCCACAGTTGAAGCACTTCCTATCTGCTGGCTTGGCCCGACAATTACTAGCATAATGGCCCTTCTTACCACAGCTGAAGCACTCAACATCTTGCTTATTCTTTTTCTTCTGGCCATCCTTAGCTTGGTTCTGTTTTCTCTTATTCTGGGAACCACCCTTGCCTCCACTACTTGCTTGTGGTTTTGGCTCATCTGCGGATGCAACCTCAGTTTTCGGCTTAGGGTAGAGACTCTCTGATCTTAATGCTTTCCCTACAATCGACTCAAACGTCTCATCGATGTGGTTAATAAGCCTTTCCCCTAAGTACTGATCTAACCCAGTTATGAATTTCTCATTCTTCTTCTCGGCGGTATCAATAAGAGATAACCCATACTTTGACAAAGTGTCGAATTCAGCAATGTACTCCGAGACAGCTCTGCCATTCTGCTTGAGCTCCAAGAATTTCTTAAACAGCACTGACTTCTGAGCAGCTGGAATGAACTTCTCGCTAAAGCGAGCTTTAAACTGCTCCCAAGTAATCTGGTCTTCGGGAGTAGCTGCCTTTATAGCATTCCACCAATTCATTGCCCGCCCTTGCAGCTGACGGGACGCTAGCTTTCTCTTCATCGCATCCTCGATACCCAAATCCTCGAAGATACGTTCGCAACTATCCAACCAATCTTGAAAATCCGTAGCCGACTCCGTTCCGTGGAACGGCTTCCCACCAAGGCTAGTATAATCCTTATTCAGCTTGGCGAAGTCGACCCTTGGCGCCTGCACCATTAGACCACCACCATTTCCACCATTGGGAGCTGCCCTCTGTACATCTCTAAGCATCTCTCTCATGAGGTCAGTAAACATCGTCCTCATGTCAGCAGCATTCCCATTATTGGCTCCCCTACCGGTACCTCTAACATATCGGCTCATCGTCAATCTGAAAAAGGAAACGATTAACGACTCCATAGTGGTGCTAGTGCAGTACGACTTCATTCTTATCCTACTAATAGTATGTATATATATATAGCTTTTGAAAACCAAAGTAATCACAAATACGCTCTCTCGTATACGTATATTATCTCTCCCTGATAACTTCCCTAGGTTAACTACGCAACCTAGAGCTCTGATACCAAGTGTGACGGCCCGCCCCGCACCAGCCTGCATTTCCTCCGAGAGTGCGCTGTACACATGCCCAGCTAGCACAGAACGGTCGTCAGAAGAAAAGAAAGAAGGGAATGAACTAATCAAAGAACCTGTAGAATGTCTCACAGCGCATGGAATAAAATATAATAATAACATACTTGACATAAAACAGGCGAGACAGTACATAAGCTGATAACTAATAATCAATGTCAACATCAGAGCAGCGGAAATCCAAATGCAGCTTATTACAACTTTTCAAATTTACTGTCTCTAAAAAAAGAAAACTAAAGTAGAAGATGCACCACCAATGCCCAAGCAGTGATCTTCAACAATACAGGGAGAATACTATATATATTACGTGGAAGCCTCCTGCTCGTCTCCGGATCATCTACCCGTGCATCACCAGCTAACCTGTCTCTAGTCTGCTCGTGTGAGCACCCAGAGTAATAAGAGGAGACATAAAACTCTGGGTCAGACATAAAGCCTGGTATGAGCGATAAGCATCTAAACAGAGTAATAACAGGTATACTAAACCATACCTGAACCTGGACCTGCAACCAAAGAGTTAGTACCACATACCGTACAATACTCCAAGGTGCCATGATAAATAGTGTAGGAATACGGGGGTGGGGTATGTATGTCAAACAATCAAGCATAGCAACCATCCTCACGTCTCTCACTCAGTGCGTAAAGTATACGATATCTACCACTTTGGAACACTAGACAAACTGAGGTAACGACGAATCCCGACTTGTAGAAACCCTGCTGTGACCAAGCCAATCACTTGGAGTCATGACCAAACATTTCAATGACCCACTTCATTGGTCGTAGCCCTTGGTTCTACCGATGCCATAATGGCCCTGAATCCGCCTTCGTACCTCCTACCATAGTGGTCCAAAGCTATAGACGTCGCTAACTCCTTAGCACGCGTCCCGCAGCAAAGTCCAACCATGAAGCGAACTCGTTGATTCCCATCTGAGTCTTGAGCTCTAACTTCTCATTTGGACTTCCTTTGCATCTCGGGTTATGGATCATCACCAGATCAGTTAGGATCCCTTTCATCATCATTGGGATCGTGGTCTTCATCGTCTCGGTTCGTGACTGCTACTTCGGGTCGGATCGGAGTCCTTCATGGTACACTGGATCGGTTCGTGGCTTCCAGTCCCATCTGGATCGGATCGGGTTCTCCACCACGCCACGGCTCGGGTCACGCCTCCTGGTCATAACTCCAAGTCCTTCGCCCTCCTTCGAGTCTCTGGTTCGTTGTCCTCAAGGTGATCAGATCGGATCGTGTCGTTATCCCTCCAGGCGGGTCGGTTCGGATCATCATCTCTTCCACCAAATCGGGTCGGGTCGGGTCGTCTTGGGCTCACCATCTCGGAGCGGGTCGGATCCTTCAGCTCGTGGTGCAGCTTGCTTCGCTATAACGATCCGGTTCGGTTCGTGGTGAAGGGAAATGGGCGGTTCGGGTCGGGTAAGGGCGATCCGATCCGATTTCCTGCACTAATCCCTGCAACTTCCAGCAAGTGTCTATACGCCTCTCGACGGCGTTTTCGACTAATCTAACTATTGGAATCAATCACAAAGCATACCAAAGGGTCATAGCAACATGTAACAGCAACCACAAGCAACAAACAACAATTTAAATGAATCAAAATGGATCAAAAAGTGGCCAAAACCTCACATTTTCCTATAATCCCTCTTAATCATGTTTAAGCATACGATTAGCAAAACACATCGAAATTAACCCAAATTTCTAACAGAGCCTTAGAATATTATTTTAGAATTTTAAGAATTTTTCCAGAATTTATTTATGTATAAATTCGCTAATCTTCACTAATTACCCTTAATTAACTGTAATTAGTGTCAAAACGATGCTATCACACACCTTTGCCACAACTAGAACCCCAAAACTGAAATATTCTCTGATTTGATGCCTCTAAGCCTTAATCCTTGATTAGGGAGTGATTTTGGGTGTTTTTGGAGAGATTTAAAGAGTGGAGGCCATTACTAGGTCAAGAGAAATGAAAGTAGCGGCTGGAAAATGTCTAAAGAAATGTTTTCTAACCCTAATCAGCACCTATATACCCCTAAACCCGAAATCCCCCTTGGGCCTAGCTGCTAATCACCCGGTTAAGCCCAATTAAGCTGTTTCTCACCATCTGAAACTTGTTTCAGCCATATCTCCCAAACGGTGAGTCCGTTTGGCTAATGTGACCACTCTACGGAAAGAGAAACCATCATCCGAAGCCAATGGAAGTGGTTTCAGGCCAAAATTCCTTTCCAGTCAAAAGTTATGGCCAAAACAGTGATAACTAGGGGTAAAATGGTCATTTAAAAATCGGGAAAAATCAAGAACATGGGAAATGACCCCAATAGTCGTCCCCCAAAGTTACATGACCATACGACTTCGTATGTAACAGAAATAAATATTCTACGATCCTATAATGCGTAGAATGCGGGTCGTTACAAACGAATTGGGATTTCTAATATAGTAAAACTGATATATTATTTTGGTATTTCAAATTGATTTATATGAAGGCCAAGTGATGTTGTGTGTAGGGCCAATGGATTCATTTTATCTTTGTCTGTTATTTTGATAGTTAAATAACCGACTATCAAAATTTTGCCCAACGTTGTTGGTATGGAAAGACCGGGATCGAACGTATATTCGAAAACCATTCCGACCAACGAATACGAAAGTATAGAAGATATCAAGGGATGATCGAGATGGAGCATATGAAGACCATAGATCTTCATAAAGCGGAAGAACCACTTAAAATCTCTTATTCGACCCGGAGATATACTGGGATTCTGTCGTGGTTGGAACTGTGGATTGCAAGGACTGTCGCTACTGATCCATGGGGTGATTCCTATATTGGATGCAGTAGGAGAGTACCTTCGGTTCATCCTGTTCCTGGATGACGTGTATGGACGGATGTCTGACAGAGTATTTCCAAAGGAATTACCTGTGTTGATTTCTCCAAACGTATCCTAGTTAATGGCGGAGAAATGGTTATTCTCTAGCCAAATAAGCTAGAGTATTTTTGTGGACGTCAACCAGTGTGATCTGGCGGATCTGACGATGTGGCATTCAAAGTGTATGATGACCAGATATGTTCTGACCTCAAGCCTCATCAACCAGGAGATGACAAAAATCGAGCAGGCAGCATGGCTATGTGGGTCGCTCCCATTAGGGTGTATAATCACCTATCTAGAGAAATTCCTTTTGTTTCTTATTCTATCGATTCTGCCCATTCGGAAACAGTGGTTTGAGTCCAACCGTTGGTGATATACATTCGATACACTCAAGCGAAATGAGTGGTCAGTCTTGTGAGGGCTGGTTGCAAGGCGTTCTTGTTGAACCCCGTGTATTCGCCTTTAGAGATACACGTACGGAAGGTGGTCCCATACCTTGTCAAGTTGGAAATCCAATATCCAATAAGTGCCCGCGGTTTTCGATTGTATACTATATACGGGAAGTGTGAGATGCAAGCGTTCCTCTAGATTTGTTAATTATTTGTATCTAGACATTATCATAATACCAGATCAAGATATTGATTTCGAAAACTGGTTTGGATTATCGTAAGGTAAAAACCATCTGTGTTTATGTGTGGATCGGTCTTACGATTATCTTTTTATTTCAAAAGAATTTTTAACTTTAAAATCAAGTGGTGTGATACTCTAAATGTTGTGCGAGTTTTTCTCACTCTGGTCCACCAGACTGACCCGGTGTTTTGTAAATGCTCGGGTTAGACCGAGGTGTACAGGTTCAGTTATCAGGTACTGAGAAGTCCAGAGACGAGTTGAAAATGTTCAGATGAATGATACTCCGCTGTGTGATTATATATATGAGGACAGATTATCAAAACTGTCCAGATGTGTGTTGTACTCTGATATTGTAAGTCTTTTAAAGTTTTCAGTAAAGATTTATTTCTGTATTATATTCCACTACGATGTGAGACTCTGTGTTGGTTCTTCTTCTTCTATTCTAATATTTCTTTCTTTCTTATCCCACCCTCTAATTTCTTTCTAATGACTATCCAGTGTTTTCGGTGCTTGGAGGATCGGCGTGAGTACGGTAAAGGGTATTTATGTCGATTTTGGAGGTCGTAATCCGTTGGGTCGTTACAGTGGTATCAGAGCTATTGGTTGAGTAGTAACCTTGGCTCTGTGGCATAACTCGATAGAGATGGGGTTAGTAACACTCTAGATTGAGTTTGAGTGTATATATATGAGAGCGTATTTGTAAAATTTATTTACAAATGTTTGGTATCGTGTTTGTTGATCGGTTCGAGTGTTGAAAAGCATAGAACTAGCAATGGGTACAGTATTATTTTGAAAATAGGGTAAACGAAATAATTTTACCCGATGTATATTTTTATATAGAAAAAGGAATTTATTTTCTATATTATAGTGATGTGGGTTGTTTGGTTGTTTGTTCTGATTGATTTAATTTGAAATCAAATTTGAATTATGAAATAAAATTGAATTGATTAGAAAATCAATTCGTCGATTGAATAGGATATGGAAGTGAAACTGAACCTAGTTAAGAAAAACCAATTTAAGAATAAATTCAAAAAGAGTAAATTTGAATAAATTGGTATTTAAAAACGTAATGGATAAATAGATTGGGATTCAAATAAAGTGGATTTCCATTCGAATTTTGAATTTTCTTTTCGAAGGAGTTGAGGCGCAGAGTGGCAGTCATAATCGTCTCGATCAGGCAGAGGAAGTGTTGGCAGAATTTTAGAAAAATTTTAGAGTTCGAATTTATTTTAAATTTAATGCAAAGGTATTTTTTTTTAAAAAAGGTTTGGAATATTCTTCTTACTTTGCAATTTCGAGGACGAAATTATTTTAAGGGGGGAAGAATGTAACGACCCGTATTTCTATCAGTCAAATATTTAATTAGACGGGATATTAATGGGATTTGATATTGAATTTTGTTATTACGGCTAAATCAAAATTTAGAATAATCGCTATTAGAATCGTTTTAAATTTATCGAATTAGTTATGAATATTAGGCAATTTTATGTAAATGAAATATTATTTAAAATTAGGATTTTAATATCGAGTTGAATTATATACTATTTGGAATGTAAAAATGTTATATCTAGACCCCAGTTAAATGTTAGCCTAGCCTTATTTATAGTATCGAACAAGGGCATGAATTTAAGTGGAAGACATAAGCCAAGAATTCAATTAGCAAGAACAATATATAGCGGGTCAAATGTGTAATTGCTAGAAAAACTTTTTAGTGTGAATTGATGCTCATATAGGAGCTCATCTCTTTTATAGATAATCTAAGGAGTAAGGGAATATGCGTATACATCAATCTTAATATGGCAATTCAAACAGTATTTACATATTTAAAGATGCTAATTGTACATATCATAACACAGCGAAATCCGTATACAAAATCATTAATATCATATATGTTAAATCCTTTTTGAATACATATCACAGTCCAAATCTTCTAATGGAATAAAGAATTAAATATACATATATAAGATTGGTTGTACAAGCACAACACAAAGAAAGAAAGAAAGAAAAAGAAAAAAAAAATCAATCTTGGTAAATTCACTTTTGAAATGCCTCGGACTTTCCAGCACCGGTAAATCCATGTTTGATCAATTTCGATCTGCGAGAAACAAAGGAGAGAACCCATTAAAAAAGGGGAAAAAAATCATAGACAAGACAACATATAAGAAAGCAGTAAAAAATCTATTAGTGTATCAGAAATACAAATGAACAGCAAAGGAAAATAAGAGAAGAGATGTATAAAATTTGTACAGTTATATTCATATAGTATACACAAATGAACAGCTATAGTGAGAGAGTCAAATATAGGTGTACCTAAACAATACACAGAACAACATCTAAACATATAAATCTATATATATATATATATATATATATATATATATCTCAGATTATATGCATTGGAAATGAGCATCTAAGGGATAGATTAGGAGCGGCAAAGAAAAATGGGGTATGGGGATGAACAGCTAAATCAAAACAGATGTATAGTCATACATCAGTCCTATATGTCACTGGAAAATATATGGATACATTTATACTTGAAATCTAAGCAAGCACCATGAACTGCTAGGAAAAACAGATCTGAAAACAGATCTGAAATCTAAAATTTATAGTTGTATAGCTATAGTATGAACAACCATAAAACAAATCAATGAACAAAAGATATATATGTATATCTTCATCTACATACGGGCCGATTGAACAAGACAGTGGACAGTAGTAAAATGTACAAGGACAGCACGAAAACAGACATGAACCTCTAAGGGAAAATGTATATTTTATACACCAGATCTTTACCAGAATCGAACATATAAATTTGTGCAGAAATTTCCATGTGCCATCACTGTTTCATATATTTTAAAATATAAAAGAAAGTCTGTACAAAATCTAAATACAAATCCGAATGTATGTAATCGAAGTAACAATTCATAGCCGCAATCTATCCAAGTTCAATCAGAAGCCTAGACTAAAATCCGAACCTAAAATCTAAATTTCAGATTTGATTTTAATTGACATAACAATTCGCAACCCCTGAAAGACAGTGTTTTTGCCAACCCAAACCGCAACTATAAATACGATATCACAGTAGTATTCATTACTCATTCGAACAACAGTCAACCAAAGAAGAAAACCATACTCAAAAACCAGAAAATCAAAACAAATATTTCTGCAATTTCAAATCAAGTAAAAAGGAAATACTTAGCTTGCGGTTCTTGGATGGGTTTGCGGGCGAAGACGTTGTTGAAGTCGTTGAGCGATCGAAGGTGGGGATCGAGGAGCGGTTGCGTAGGAGGGTAGCAGATCAATCGAAGGTGGTGGCGTTAGAAGAGGTGGGTGGTATAGTGATGGAGGGGTCGGGATTAAGCTTCGATTTACTGAAATGGGGATTAGGGTTTTGTTTTGAGAAAATTGGAGGTGGCTGCTATATGATAAAGGAAATGATCGGATATGAGGGTTTTAAGTGGTAAACCAGGTCGGATCCTTTATGAGCCTATGATTTAAGGTAAGCCCAACTTTAAATTTTAAAAGGAAAATCAATGTTTTATTTAATTTTGTTATAAATTTCATGATTCGATTTCTCATGCATACAGTATCGGTTTTATGCGCGGTCAGATGCGTTGGGACCGTGGAGTCGAGAACATCGAGATGGAGCAGGCCCAGTCCGGATCTGAAGCGACTGGAAGTTTTTATTCGAATTAAACGTCAGTTTAATTTGATCAAACAGACTGTTCATCAATGGATTTAAATCCAAGTGAGTTAACCTCACTCAGTACTCCATTTATATTTTATATAAATTGGGTTTGTTCTATTTTGTGTGCTTTGGTTGTTAATAGTTGACTGTTTGTTAGTTTATCTGCTTGTGTTGGTTGATTGGACCGATAAAATTAAATCGTCATCGAACTGCAGTGAAACACAAGATCGTTGTTAACGGTCTGACCCAGTGGAGGTAACAACTTACCTCGCTGGTCTCGTTTATGAAATAAATGCATGACATCATTTGAATTGTTTGAACTAATTGCTGTGTTGATTGGTTGATCAGTAGGTGTTATTTACAAATGACAGGATCATCAGTTAATGGAATTAAAGGGTTTAAACAAATAAAATTTTATTAATTAATTATTATTTATTCAAGATGGATCGAACGAGATTATTCAAAATTAATTGAATTTGTAATGGAAAGCTGAATTGGAATTTGATTTACTCATGTTCAGAGTTGACTAGGTCAACTGTATTAACTGAAATGGATTTATTTAATTTATTTTAATTAATAGTTAAATGAATGTTGATTTGCATTTATCAAAAGAATTGGAATTATTTCCATTTATTTTGTTATCAATGAAAGAGCTAATTGGAGTGAATGAAAAAAACAAATCAAGTATGAGTTGAACAAGTCAACGATGTTAAGTAGACCTAATTATATAATTGGTTTGTTAATTGGATTTAGACATTTTGGAATTTGATTATTAAGATTATAAACCAAAGTGTTAATATCTGATTTTAAAAGTGTATCTATGAAAAATTCTAAAGGGTGTTAAAACACCGTTATGGTAAAATGAATATTCGAGCAATCTAATGATAATATAAGTTTAGTCTAAAGTGAAGATAGAGGAAATTCACATTAGCATGGATTTAAGAACATCCAACAAATTTATGAAGGCGTAGAGTTCAGGAAAATCAAATATTATCCAAGTAAGTTATTTGGGAAAAGATTTAAAACGGAAATGGAAGACAAGATATAAAAGTAGGGAAATGGAATATCACTGGAGATCGGTTAAGTTAAATGATTTTCAGAATATTGAGTTGATGTTGGTTTTGACCTTCGGGTTGATATTTAGGAAATGTTTACTAAAGTATGATTAGGGACCAATGTAGTTTTTGAAATGAAATCAAAAACTGAAACATAAGTTGAACGAAATGGTTAGGTGAGTTGACGTGTAAGAGGTCATATGGATTCACAAGATTTAAGAGAAGATGTTATATCAAAGATATAACTGAAAAGGAGATTTGTTTTGATATTGAAATGAATATCAAGTTTGGATTACACCTAATACCTATCTTCAGATAATGACGTTGTTGATCAAGGTCTGAGAGGTAATCTAATACCCCAACTTGAACAACTTCAGAATTATCAAAGGATGACATCAGTTGTAACCATAGGGATGTTCAAGATAATATATTCTATGAAATGATAATGTAATTTGAAGGAGTCGATAATACATGATGAAATTCCATATAAAGAGGAATTAAAAAGGGGCTTGAGTCTATGAAGTGATATTCCCAGAATAAAGGAAATAAAAAGGGAATTTGCGGAAACATGACTATATTTTCAAAGTAAGAAAATGGTATTTGAAAATGAGATATTTTTGAAATGGAAAGTGACATTTATGGTGATCTAACAAAGGAAACAGAGGGAAATTTTGAAATGATGATATGTGGAATAAAATTGCTCGATTACAGATAATAAGTGTTGATTTAAACAAATATTTTTGAATGGAAGGTAATAGGAATTTGAATATAATTCAAGGTATTTTTCTATATATATTAAATGAATTGGGATTTCTAATATAGTAAAACTGATATATTATTTTGGTATTTCAAATTGATTTATATGAAGGCCAAGTGATGCTGTGTGTAGGGCCAATGGATTCATTTTATCTTTGACTGTTATTTTGATAGTTAAATAACCGACTATCAAAAATTTTCCCAACGTTGTTGGTATGGAAAGACCGGGTTCGAACGTATATTCGAAAACCATTCCGACCAACGAATAGAAAGTATAGAAGATATCAAGGGATGATCGAGATGGATCATATGAAGACCATAGATCTTCATAAAGTGGAAGAACCACTTAAAATCTCTGATTCGACCCGGAGATATACTGGGATTCTGTCGTGGTTGGAACTGTGGATTGCAAGGACTGTCGCTACTGATCCATGGGGTGATTCCTATATTGGATGCAGTAGGAGAGTACCTTCGGTTCATCCTGTTCCTGGATGACTTGTATGGACGGATGTCTGACAGAGTATTTCTAAAGGAATTACCTGTGTTGATTTCTCCAAACGTATCCTAGTTGATGGCGGAGAAATGGTTATTCTCTAGCCAAATAAGCTAGAGTATTTTTGTGAACATCAACCAGTGTGATCTGGCGGATTTGACGATGTGGCATTCAAAGTGTATGATGATCAGATATTTTCTGACCTCAAGCCTCATCAACTAGGAGATGAAAAAAATCGGGCAGGCGGCATGGCTATGTGAGTCGCTCCCATTAGGGTGTATAATCACCTATCTAGAGAAATTCCTTTTGTTTCTTATTCTATCGATTCTGCCCATTCGGGAACGGTGGTTTGAGTCCAACCGTTGGTGATATACATTCGATACACTCAAGAGAAATGAGTGGTCGGTCATGTGAGGGCCGGGTTGCAAGACGTTCTTGTTTAACCCCGTGTATTCGCCTCTAGAGATACACATACGGAAGGTGGTCCCATACCTTGTCAAGTTGGAAATCCAATATCCAATAAGTGCCCGCGGTTTTCGATTGTATACTATATACAGGAAGCGTGAGATGCAAGCGTTCCTCTAGATTTGTTAATTATTTGTATCTAGACATTATCATAATATCAGATCAAGATATTGATTTCGAAAACTGGTTTGGATTATCGTAAGGTAAAAACCATCTGTGTTTATGTGTGGATCGGTCTTACGATTATCTTTTTATTTCGAAAGGATTTTTAACTTTAAAATCAAGTGGTGTGATACTCTAAATGCTGTGCGAGTTTTTCTCACTCTGGTCCACCAGACTGACCCGGTGTTTTGTAAATGCTCGGGTTAGACCGAGGTGTACAGGTTCAGGTTATCAGGTACTGAGAAGTCCAAAAACGAGTTGAAGATGTTCAGATGAATGATACTCCGCTGTGTGATTATATATATGAGGATAGATTATCAAAACTGTCCAGATGTGTGTTGTACTCTGATATTGTAAGTATTTTAAAGTTTTCAGTACAGATTTATTTCTATATTATATTCCACTGCGATGTGAGACTCTGTGTTGGTTCTTCTTCTTCTTCTATTCTAATATTTCTTTCTTTCTTATCCCACCCTCTAATTTCTTTCTAATGACTATCCAGTATTTTCGGTTCTTGGAGGATCGGCATGAGTACGGTAAAGGGTATTTATGTCTATTTTCGAGGCCGTAATCCGCTGGGTCGTTACAGTCCATTCCCAGGACTACTTGTATGGACGAGTGTCTGACAGAGTATACCTAACAATCACGTACGATTGATCTCTTCAAGGTATTACGTCTGGTGGTGGAGGAATTCGTTCCTCTTAGCTATTTATACCCGTGATATTTTTGGAAATCGATTAGTGAATTGACGGGTTTGACGATGTGGCATTCAAAGTGAATGGTGATCAGATGTTCTGAAGATAGACGTAGCCTCTAGTCTCATAGCCGAGAAATGACAGAAGTTGGGCTAGGCAGCATGGCTAGTTGGGTCATACACAAGCAGGGTGTATTATCACCGATCTAGAGAAAATTCATATTTGTTCTTCTTTTCGATTCTGTATCTTCGGATGACGGTTGGATGGCCAACAACCGTGGGTGGCAATATATTCAATACACTCAAGCAAAATGAGTGGTCGGTCAAGTGCGGCCGGGTTGCAAGACGTTCTTGTTGAACCCTGAGTGTATCCCCTCTAGAGTACACTGATCAGAAGGTGCTACCATACCTTGTCTATTGGAATCCGATCCCCAATAAGCGCCCTGCGGTTTATGATTTTTTACTATATATATATATATATATATATGTGGAGCGTGAGATGCAAGCGTTCTGATACTTGGATATTTATTTGTTTAGACATTATTATAATATCACTGGATTTTGATATCAAAGATATTTGGGTTATAGTAAGGTAAAAACCGTCCATGTTTATGTGTGGGCTGGTCTTACTATTATCCTTTTGTTTCAAAAGGATTTTCAAAGTTAAACGATATGGTTGGAATTTACTCACACCAGTCCCATGACTGACCCAGAGTTTATTTTGTTTGTGTTTTCCCTAAACTCTTGGGTGCCCAAATTTGTACGGGCAGTCAAATGTTTCAGGCGTTTACAGATACACTTGGAGGAGCTCAAAGCAGAAGGCTTCACCATTATTTATGTAGAAATTATTTCCGCTGTGATGTATGCGAGTTATACTCTGATATGATATGTAAGCACAAATTCAGATTTTGTATTTCAAAGTTATGTTATAATACAATTTATTCATTCCGCTGTGAGTTTCGTGTTTGCTCTGATTTAGTTCAGTTGTGATCTTCTTCTTCTTTTATTCTATTAGTTTTATCTTTTCTATCTCATCCTCTAATTTCTTTCTATTAATGATCTGAATTTTCGTGCACTTTGAGTTGAATGTGTAGGATATTAGTCAGCTCAAATTGGTATGGATTTTCGGGCCGTTACATTACGGCTGTAAGGAGGTGATGGTGGAGGCTTCATGGTGGTGTATTCTGATTGGTCTCAGATAGGGCGACATGGCATGCAGTGCGGAGATTTTGAAGGCGTGCAATGGGTTTATGGTTCTAGGAATTGGAACGTTGGAGAAAGGGTTTGTAACGTCCTGTATTTTTATCAATACAATAATTAATTTATTTAATTATTTAAATTGTGATTTAGAGATTGAAATGGCTGTTTAATTAAATAATATTGAATATTTAATTAATATAATTAATAGAATAATATATTAAATTCCGAAATAGTTGAAAATAGTATAATTCACAATATTGTGTAAATGGGATGATTTAACGGATTTAGTTCAGTTTAGAACTGAATTATAATAACGAATTTATTTTATATAAACAATTGTTGAACGTAGTAATTATAATATAATTATAATCGAGCTCGTAATGTCGCGGTAGTTCGTAATATTGGGTTTTGAACTTCAATTGAATATACAAAATTCGTTTTAAATCGGATTTCTATGAAACAAGAAATGTTGGAGTCTAATTAAATGTATTTTTCTAATGGAAGTGAAAAATGGAGATTTCATATTGTAGATTAAGAGTTATGTCCAAACCAAATTTCCGAATAGTCGCTATAAAATCCTTTATAAACCATAACGATAATTTATTTATTATAAATTATTTATTCTGAATTTAAACCGGATCTTTGAGGCGTAGGTATAATTTAATTTTTAGAATTTTACTATAATTTTTAATTTGGAAAATAAACAACTTTTTATTTGGAGTATTTTACACCATATATTAGCATTTCGGGATATCACAGAATAAGCTGACTTGTCCATATTATTATATTTTTAGGATCGTGGCACACGGTTCATCACGACATTATTTTTATTTTCGTCGATAGCAGTTCATAAACGTGTGAATATATATTCCCATGACGTGAAGCTACCCTTACATGTTACTTTCGCATTTTCCCTCAGACCTTTGAATGTACGTGAACCCAATTGTTTTTGTTGGCTGTGCTCATTCCTTAATAATGAAGTAACAAAAATTAATTTATATATATTCCTTTCCTTACCTATTAAGAAATCGTACAGGTATTTTTTTTCTCCTCCCCTAGAACTAGGACGCAAGCTACGAATGAGTTATTAAATCAAACTATTCGGCCTAGAACTAAGACTTAACAGTGAAGTTTCCACCCTTTATGAATATCTCACTGAATAGTGAATGCACATGTTCTTTCACCAACTCCGGGCTAAAACATTTTCATGGCTTCTTGAATTTTTATAAAAAATGAAATCAACGGTGCTCCTACAGTTTTCACGAAGCAGAAGCTTCGAACCACGGAAAATATATATGCCATAAATACATAAACAGGGAGCCCTGTCGTTGTCCTCACTGTGTGCCATCATATTCCTTGTCATCACTGTGTACACCGGTTTCATTTGAAACCGCTATAAGGAAAGCATGCAGCGAGTTGTGTGAAAGTTGTGTGGGAGCTGTAGGATCGAATGCTAGGAAGACAAGTCGAGGCCGGAGTCGCGGTGTAGATGGTGCAACTGAGTGGAGCGTTTTAGTGGCTGGAGTGTTATGAACAGGAGGACGAAATGTTTCCCAAATGGGGAAGAAGCATGCTGAACGACGTGAGCTGATTCATGCATGCGAATGAGAGGAAATATAAGGAGGCGCTGAGATTTGTCATGGAAGGAGAGATGCGGTGTTGCCATGATGGGGACAGTCATAGGAATAAAGCAGAAGTCGGAGCGGGATTTTCATGGAAGCTGGAGTTTTTCGAAATGGGAAGAGTAAGAAGGAGAATGGAATGATTAAATACATCGGAATAGCGTTGGAATTATCAGTATACTGGGAGGAGTGATCTGTATCTTTTAGTTAGGGAAGAAGTATCTCAAGCGGGTATGTTTTATGGAAGTGGCGGGCCGTGTTAAACTATGTTGAAGCCCAAGTAATAAGAATTAAAATAAAAGAAAGTAATCAGCGTTCGAATTAGCTAGTGCTGGAAGGGTAAAGGCATGAAGTAATACTGTCACGTAGGGGTTGGACCAGGGTTTTTAAATGCATGAGGCCCATTTATATTTACAAGTTTGAATCTCAATGTACTGAAGGATGGTAAAGCTAAAGTGTGAGGATCGGATTGGATCAGTTAATTGAAGACAAAGGATTTGTGCATGGATCTTTAATCGGGTGGGTCGGGTTTTAAAAAGAAAGGTAAAGGCCAAATTTAAAATAAATAAATTAATTAAGTTTAATTTAATTTAAAGTAGTATACGAACTTTTTAATGCAGTATTTTACCCGTATTTTTCAGAATCACAGACGGTTCGATCCGTTGGAATCGTAGGATTGCAGGCTACCCAGTGGAACCAATCTGGAGAGTTTTGGAGATCATTTGAATTTATGGCAGAATTAAACATCTGATTAGATCAACCGATGTTAATCGTTATTTAACGATTAACGAACAAGGTGAGTAATCTCACTTACTCTGTCCAGATTTATAATTTTATAAATGTTATTTAATATTGATAAAACTGATTGAATGTTGTGTGTGATGGTTGGTTAGATGAATTGGTTAAACTAACACGTATTGTTATTTATACAAGTCGCTAGTTAAATATGGATTCTATTTATTATTTATTTCATATTGATATGAAATAAATGTTGACTAACATCTGTGGATGCAGATAAACAGGTTGGAGGGATCCGACTAGATTCCTCAAGAATTATATTGCTATTTTTCATATATTGCATTATGTGATGTGACAAATAATATGTGGTTGATTATCTGTGTGGTTGGGATATTTGAACAACATTAATCTGAATTTATAGGTATTAAAATACCGTAAAATATATTCGAATATATTGGAAAAGAAATTGGGGTTTTAAAAAAAGGGAATTTCTATTTTTAAACAGAAATGGAGTTTTGATTAGTTAGAATATAATAACTTGTTTTGATTATTTAAAACAAGTAATTTGATTTATAAACAATATTTATAAATGAAGTGAAATTATTTTCATTAAACAAATTGGAAGTATAAATTTAAGAAATGAATTTATATATAAAGAAAAGGGGAAATCGGTTAGAAGGAAAAACGATGAACTTATTTCGATGTTCAAAATTTGAATAGAATTGAAATAAACCGATAAGGATTTATAATTATAATTCGATGATGTCGAATGTTATTAGAATAATTTATTTTATAAATATATAAAATGAAATTCAGTATTTTACGAGATAATTAATATTTGGATTTGTTAGCAAAAATGAAATCGAAATTTAAATTATAACTCAAAGTCGATAGCCACCACCAACCGCTGTGTGCGAAGCACGGGTCTATCCTAGATATAAATTATAAAATGAATTTATGGAATGAAATATGAATATAAATTTATAAAAGAACTAGATAAATGGAATTATAAAACTGTAATGGTATTTAATACTTAAATCAAGATTTGATTTAATAAAATGAGTCTAGATTTCTATAAAGAAATAATGTTCACATTTCAAAGTGAATAATGATTTAAAAGAAAACGGTTTGAAGATTTAGAATGGCTATAGAAGGAGATTGGTAAATGTTTTAAAGATGATAATTCAAAAATGAATTTAGGAATGGAGTTGACCTGAAATGGTAATTTATTCAGACGTTCTGAATGATAATTGAATAGGGATTATTCGTAAGTGAGTTATACGTTGGAATTCGATTCTATCGAATTCAGGAAAGTACCATTTACTTTCTGTTATAATCAAGATTTATTTATTTATCAAATAAATTAATCATTTTTTATTTACTTAAATAAAAGTTATATTTTAAAATTAAATATTTCAAAAGCAGAGATTATAACGTTATCGTTATAATCAAAGATTTCCGTAAAGAAGTGAATTCATAAACTGAATGAAGAGTTATGTAAACAGTTTTGAAAATAAGAAATATAGAAATGGGGTTAAGAACATTAGAAACTAATTGGAGATTTGTTATGTTGAATGGGTCTCTAAGTATCAATCTGATGTTGGTTTCAGCCTTCGAGGTTGATACTTGGGAAATTGTTCCCTTACTAAATTTATGGTTAGGGCCTGATGGACGTGGAAGGATAGTGATGCACGAATGAGATGGAAATGTTTTTCGATATCAATAAGAATTATTTTCTGAGATATAGAAATTAAATAGTTTAAAATAAATGGAAATGTTTTCCAAGGATCGGGAGAAGCCAAACGAATTAGAGAAATATTTGGGTAAAGATATTGAAGGGGAATTGGGAAATGAAATGATTATTTATAAATCTATTAAAAGGGGTCAGTGTTGATTGATAATTGATTGGTAAGATTTCCATTTGGAAATACGGCCATTGTTTGTACACATGTTTTTCTTTGATAGTTAAATCACTGAGTATCAAAGTTTTTAACCATTTCTGTTGTCAAAACGGAGAGACAGGGAGGGATTAGATTTATTATCTGAAAACCACTCCGTATAGGCATTATCATTTTGAATCAAATAGATCGAAGACGATTGAAGACGAAGTTTATACAAGTGTTATTCTGGCGATCCTAGGTAGAAATTTCCTAAGATGGATTTACAGAATAATTCCTTCGGGTTGTCCAGTCCCAGAACAATTTGAATGGATGAATGTCTGACAAAGTATATCTGGTAGATCGCGTAAGTTGATCATTTCAAACGTATTTGCGTTAGTGGCGGAGGAATTCATTTCTCTTAGCTGATACCTATGGTATTTTTAGGGAAATCAATTTGTGATTTGACGGGTATAGTGATGTGGCATTCAAAGTAAATAAATGAGTGATCTATTAAAAGATACGTTACGACCTCAAGCTTCATCAACTGGGAAATGGCAAAAATTGGGCAGGCAACATGGCTAAGTGGGTCACACCCAATTAGGGTATATTGTCACCATCTATAGAATATTCATATTTGTTACTTCTTTCATTTCTGTATCTCCCGGGAATGGTTATGTTGGTATACCAACCATAAGGTGACAATATATTCGGAACATTCAAGTGAAATGAATGGTCCGTCATGTATGGCCGAGTTACAAGATGTTCTTGTTGAACTCCAGTGTATCGCTTCTAGAGTACACTGGTCGGAAGGTGATTCCATACCTTGTCATAGTTGGAAATCCATTACCCAATAAGAGCCCACAGTTTTGATTGTATAATATATATTTAGAATGTGAGATGAAAACGTTCTACTAGATTTCTAAGTACCTGTATTAGACACTATTATAAAATCAGAATAATATTTTTTTAGAAAATGTTTTGGGTTATCGTAAGGTTAAAACCGTCCATGCTTACTCACACCAGTCACATGACTGGCCCAAAGTTTATTTTGTTTTGTTTCCCTAAACTCTTAGGTGCCCAAATTTGTACGAGTAGTCAAGTAGTCGGGATTTTTTCCAGATCTACTGGGAGGAGCTTGGAGCAGGCGGCCTCAACGCTAGATATATATAGAGTTTATTTCCATTGTGATATTTATATGATTTACTCTGATGATGATGAATATAAGTACAAATACAGTTTTATATTTCAAAGTATTATTATAATATATTTTATTCGTTCCGCTATGAGATTTGGGTTTCATCTATTGTGATCTTCTTCTTCTATTCTAACTTTATTTCTTTCTATTCCTGTAACGTCCCGCATTTTTACTGGTTTGTATTTGAACATTTAAATCAGATTAAATATTGAATTCGTAATATAAGTGGATTTATATATTAATTCAAAACTAAGTTGAACGTATGGAAATATATATTAAATATAATCGAGCTCGTAATATCGTGGTAGTTCGTAATTTAACGTTCTGAACTTCAACTGAGCGTACAGGATTCGTTATAAATCGAATTTATTCAAAACAAGAAACATTTGGATCAGTTGAATTATATTTCTCTAACGGAAGTGAAAAATAAAAATTTCGGATTATATATTGTAAGTTATATCCAAATTTAATATTTAGAAAAGCACCGGCATATTCGTTTATGGCCATAACGGTTATCTAAATATATTTAAATAACGGATTCGAATTTGGACAAGATTCTTTTGAGACGTAGAGATAACTTAATTTTTAGAATTTTACTGTAATTTTTAAATTAATTAAATACGCAACTTTTTATTTAAAGTATTTTGCACCCTATATCACCATTTTGGGATTTCACATAATAAGTTAACCTACCGATATTATTATATTTTTGGAATCGTGACTTCTTGCTGGACACAACAATATTTTTATTTTTATCAATGGCTGTCTGTAACAAACGGAATTTTATGCAAGGGGGTACCGCTAATAAATATATAAGTTTGTCTTAACAACGAAGAAACCACGCTCAGGCTAAAACGTGAAGGAGCAGATCTATTCCTATAGCTTCATGGTTAAGCATGGATTTTTGTTTTCTTTTTCTACCCTTGCTACTCTACACCATACTTTAGCTTAGCATACTCTACACCATACTGATTCTTTCTTTTCAAATATTCCACCATACCTTAAATAATGTAAACCAGAGACATGCTATTAGATATGGAATATATAATATATAATGTTTCTTCCATGTTAAGTAAGTACAGCCTATACCCAATCCTATCTTTTACACTTCGTTCCATTTGGGCAAAAATCTTAGGTACCCCACTGGAAAATCTAAACATAATCTTGGTCCATCTTTCGTATCATCACCACGTAAGCGTACATGCTATGTTAAATCATAGCCATAACTTACCTTGAAAAACCCAGATACTCTACAAATCTATGTGCGTGGCCACCAAGCCAATTTATATTATAAATACACGAGTCATGTAATACGACCACGCCATTCTCTATTTCACGAAATTAATAACTGCTGCTCCATTCCCTTCATTAACCTTTCAAAAAAATAACAAAACCAAGCCTGATTTATATATATAAATATATGAGATCAATACGGAAATAAGATCAGTTCAGCCTGATGTTGGTTTTTTTCTGGGTGTGGATTTGTTTAACGATGGAGGAAAAGCTTTGGACGAGGCACGGAGGTTCCTTATTCTTATAAGCTGGTCGGGTTGCTATGTGGTCTTGAAGGATGGAAAGGAACCTTGGGAGTGCGCCTGATATGAAAGAGAGAGGGATGAGTCTTTAAAGTGATGGGTGCGAGTTTGAAGAAGGCTGGGCGGGAGTTCTGGTGCACGTAGAGAAGGGCACTAGCATTGGATTGTTGAGTTTGGGAATAGGCCAACGTCAGTATGGTTTTAGGATGTGCGAAATGCATGAGGATAACGTAGGTACTGATGAAAAGGTGGAGCTTATGAGGAGTTAAAGGATATGTGAGGGGATGAAACACGAAAGTGGTATGGTTCTGTTTGTCTGGAGGGATCGAGTGCATGCGTGGGAGTGTTTATTTCGGAAATAGGACCATGGAGTTGGTATAAAAAGATACTGTTATTGAAGTACACGAGTTTAGTTGAAATGCAAAGAAGGTGCAACGTTAATGCATAAGCGTGGGCTTGATAATCGGGATGTTGCGTGTGAATAGCATAGAGCTTTAGCAGTGATTATGGGAACGCTGGGTACTTGCTTTTTGAAGAATATTGGAGTGAGAATGGATGTGTATTAGCCGAGAAATTGGTTGATACTATAAAGGCCAGCGGCCGAAACACGATAGAAGGAGTCAGCGAATTGGATCGAACATATCACGTTGTATCGTAGTGGTGAGAGCTACATTGTAGAAATGATTTTGCTGAGTACAAGAGCTATTGGAATTTCGTCAAACGCCTGGTATAATTGTAACGACCCGGATTTTGCCCGACCCCAATCGATCGCAAGATCGAGCAAGACCGTTCAAATTCCGCATACGTTAACTTTGGGCATACAACTGTGAAAACCCGTAACTTCCCCGTAAAGGAAAGCGTCGGATAGTTCGAGGACAAGCCACAACAGAACACATACAGAAGAACATTTCATTGTATATTACAACAATGCATCAGATTACAAGAATATACAGAGTATATATGAATAAATATTACACAGAAATATCAGAGATTTAAATTACATTTAAATACATAGCAACGGAAAATAATACAATACACAACTAGAAGAGATATACGGATACAAAGCTTTCCGGATATCGTTCCAGTTGTAATCCAGGATCCTGTGAATATAAATCTGCAAAACCAAAACTACTAGCTGCCCGTGTCAAAATAAGGGCACCCAGAGTTTAGGTTAAAACAATAAACTCCAGGTCAGTCATGGGACTGGTGTGAGAACTAAAACAGTTGTAAATCTTTATTTTAAAGATAGGTAAATCAAGAGACCACGCCGTATAACACGGAACGGGTTTCCTCCCAAGAATACCAGTGCATATAAGTAAACAACGCAATGCTTTTCTAAAAATGAAGCTATTATAAGACCCAGGTCCCATCACACAATGCAACGCAGCCGAGGATAGGGTTTTCCCTTATAATAGCCAAACATGCTTAGTATGTTTAAAACAAATCATTTAATACTACCATAAGCGTATAGTGTCAAAACAATTTCAATCATAAATATCAATCATAGACGGCATGGGTAGCATATATCATGTCGCCATACTAGTTCTACAATTAAAACCGCAAATTTCGTATTGGAAGTTGGGTTATCATTTATGGTATGAACCGAGGCTAGGGGCAAGATCCTCACCGATTCGAGACTGTCTAGTCCGAGCCTCAGGCAAGTACTCTGTCAAGCCTTTGGATCGTCAGGGCCGGTCCACCGATGTGGATTAAAATGCCTGAACACTGCGTTTCCCCGCCCTTTGGGGCGTAAGCCTGGCCCGTCAGCCGACCAGAAGCATCGGCCGAAACCGATATCACGAGGCGCCTCGCTTTTCAGCAAGTAATAATAAGCAACATCCACATGAGTCAAACTCGTCAGCCAGTTCAAGCACTGACACCACTCCTAACTAGAAAGAAACGCATGTCCTCCCTGATGTCCGTCTCCCGTTTTTGGTTCATACCGGGTGTGATACTCGCGAATCAACGTTACACAAAGCTACGCCACACAAGGCCGTGCTTTGATCCTCAACCACAAGACTTTGCTTTTCAACAAAAGCCTTGATCCATGCAACTCAGCATGCCACATTGTCAGTCCATACTGTACCACTGATTTCTGCCAATATATAACCTCTAGGCTCGTACGTCTCAGAGAAGGGTGTCTAGCAAGAGAATAAATTCTCTGCCACCAAACAGATATATATTTAGCAGAGATCACCAATACAGTATAAAGGAATACAACGTCAGACACACTATCCATTTACAAGTCCGTTCTGGGTCTGAACGAAACCGGAGGCACTTTCCTCGCATATCCATCCATCTCCAAGTACGTCTGGACGACCACCAACTATTTCCATCCTCTTGGGTGTACAGCCCAATCAGGATCGTCGGTAATTATCCAAACGATGTGAAGACTTCCGGTCTTCAATCACCGTCTTCATCTTCGACATATCGTTGTATCAGTTATTCAGAATGGGATAAACCCGGTCTTTCCGAATAACTCGCGTATATTTTGAATAAGTGTTACACAAACACAGCATACGCCTCATTCCAATTCATCAGTCACTAACTGTAAATTAATCAAGAGAATAATTCCCCAAATATTAACCCCGAAGGCCGAAACCAACATCAGGTCAATATCCAGAATACCATTCTGCTTAGCTAACCGACAGTTAGTTTCTAAATTTCACATTCATAGGGAAAGGTTCCCATTAATTTTATCCAAGATAAATTTCTTGAATTTATTCTTTAATCTATTTTGAATATCAATTCAAACTAGTCGGGATTAGCGAACCTTACCGAAGTAATCATTTGTTTTAATTTCCCAATCCCAACCTATTCATCCCATGAAGTAAAACGGGTCTTACTTCATATCTAACACCACGGTGTTATCGGTAAATTTAATTACCGTTTCACGTTTAAATCTAATTAAAGATTTAACTATCGCCTGGAGCAAAACTGGTGACACTCCATTCTCGATCATTCCAATCTAATTAAAGATTCATTAAAAATCTACTTAGTTTTAATCTTTGGCTGGGTTAAAGAATCAGTGTCATTTAAAAACACGGTTCACGGTAAACCCAAAATCACCTTCCATCAATTATCGGGTTAAAGAACGAGTGTTATTTAAAACACCGTCCACGATAAACCCAAAAATCAATATCGATCCAATTCCAATTAAATATTATTTAATTGGTACACTTCATTAAATCTAAATAAAAAGATTTAATCTTTTCTCAACTGGGTTCAAGAACAGTGTTAGTGAAGACACCATTCACGACAAACCCAAATCACATTTGATATTCAATACAAGGCTCTGAATAGAAAATATATCGGCATATATTCAATATCAAATTCTACGACTAACAAATGTCGTATTGGAAATAACGATATAAATATATATCTTTCAAATTTCCATAACAACATCTGTATAATCACGAATTCCAACATCGAAATATTCCGAAGACAATTTCGATTCAAATCCACTCCAATGCAATCATTGGAAATTCTGGTTATTTTTAAAACCCTTTCGAATTCAATTTATTTATTTAAAAATAAATAGAATTATAATTCTAGTTCAAAACTAGTTTACTTCGATAAAAATCTATTTTTATTTTTTTCAAATATGGAGTTTTTCACCCCAATTCTTTCTAAAATCATTTCTTGTGATTTTACATAAATTATTACTATTTTTAATAATTTTATCAAGGCCCGTACAGTCGATTTCCAACAACGGCCATCGAACTGCACTTACAGCGACCTTTTTCAAATTTGATTTGGACATAATTCCAAATCCAACCGTTAGATTTCAAATTTCTAATATTCGTTAGAAATCTCTTTTCGATACGAACCCAACGGTTCCGGTTTTAGGAGAATCCGACGGTCGGAACTCCCGTAATGTCCGTTTGAAATAAATGGTCGAAATTCACGAACTGCCGCGGCGCGGCGCGTTCTCTTCAGGCCATTATATTATATATATATATAATATATATAATATATATTTCGTCGATTTCTATTTAAAACGAATTTTATAAATCGTTTTAATTTCGTTTCAAAAGCAATTTCAACTTCCATTTCAATTCAAATCAAAATTGAATTCTTCTTTATAAATTCGTTTTAAAATTCATTTCTATTCAATTCAAATTTCAATTCAATTTGAATTCATTATATATTCAATTCATTTCAAATCGTTATATATTCAATTCATTTCGAAATCGTTTTCAATTCAATTCATTTCAAAATCGTTTTCAATTCAATTCATTTCCATTTTCTATTTGAATCAAATTCATTATATATTCAATGGAAATCAAATTCGTTTTATAATCAATTCGAATTCAATTCGTTATATATTCAATTCGAATTCGTTTTCTATTCAATTTGATTCAAATTTCATTTCAAAATATGCGTTTTCGAAATCACTTTTCAATATTCATTTTTAAATGAATAAAATCGATATAGATATCGTTCACGTCAAAATGGCGTCAATCTAAACAACACGGCTTTATATATTTCTATTTTCAAATATTCTATTCAACAAATGAATATTTATTTTTGTCAACACACGACTAATCTCAACGAATGAGTACTGTCCACGTGTGACTATTTTTGTTAAATTATTTCGTACAACACATGACTAATCTCAACGGATGAGTACAGTCAACACATGAACCTTTATTTTATATTGATAAAAATGTAAATTTTATTATTAAAATATTTCATTCAACACATGACTAATCTCAACGGATGAGTACAGTCAACACATGAACCTTTATTTTATAATATTCTTTATTTTTCAAATTGGAATGAGGCCCAATCAATTACCATATAAAGTTAATTATATGGATTTTCATACAACACATGTATAATAGCATTGAAAAATAATCAACCATCAACCAAAGTGCACTACATTGTATAAGCATCAAATATAGATATCTAACGCTTATAACAGCCTGTCAATCAATCGATTGACATATTTAATCAATCAGGATGAGTGAACTTCAAATTTCATCCCAACACCCGTGTGGGGTTTCAAATCAACAAACATTTATTTTTATTTGTGCAGTTGGGCGATGTGTAAAATTTATCGTCCCAATCAATGTCCTTCAAATAGGTGTACATAAACAAACCGTCTAGTTTGTAAATGAATATTTTATTTTATTCACTTCACGTTAAAAATTATATATTTTTAACGACAAAACATTTTATTTTAACTTATGAATGCTCTATTCAGTTCATTTATTCAATAAAATGATATTTTTATTTTTCTAACATATTTTAGAAAATTTCGGCGGCATAACGACACGATACTAGAAACGGGACGAGGCCTAGCCTTATCCCCGGTCTAGTGAAGGCCCACGCCATTCACAAATCAATCCAATCAATTTCATTTCACCGAACAATCAATTTCAATCAAATAATCTAACCAATTTTTGAAATCAAACAAACAAGTCCATGGTCTGTGGATGATTGTGTCGGGTGCTACTAAACACCGTCTACATCCTAGTATATATATATAACTAGAAAATGAAATTGAAAGGTGAGAAATTCTCACAGATAGCTGTGCCAACTTCACGACACTTCTAATGCAGGAAATCTTCACTGTTCTTGTCTCTTATCACTTTCTTCGCCCGTAGCCACTACATATATAAAAATCGAATTTTTACTTCGCTATTCAATATATAAAAAATCACATTTTTACTTCGATGTTCAATATATAAAAATCATATTTTTACTTCGATGTTCAATATATAAAAATCATATTTTTACTTCGATGTTCAACATATAAAAATCATATTTTTATATCGATGTTCAATATATAAAAATCTCGCCTTTTCTAATTTAAAAATCTCGCCTTTTCTAATTTAAAAATCTCGCCTTTTCTAATTTAAAAATCTCGCCTTTTCTAATTTAAAAATCTCGCCTTTTACAATTTAAAAATCTCACCTTTTACAATTTAAAAATCTCGCCTTTTACAATTTAAAAATCTCGCCTTTTACAATTTAAAAATCTCGCCTTTTCTAATTTAAAAATCTCGCCTTTTCTAATTTAAAAATCTCGCCTTTTACATACTCTTATAACAAAAAAACTGAAAATTAAATTCGGATTTAATAATAACCAAATGGAAATAATTTAAAACTCACATTCATTGAGGTGACTGGGTCTTGGCCGCTGGTGGGGGATGTAACGACCCAGCGGTTTTCGACTCCGAAAATCGACACAAAACCCAGCGTCGACTGTTCAGACATCGAAAACACCGGACCATTAATAGAAAGAAGTTAGAGGATGAGATAGAAAAGATAGAACTAATAGAATAGGAGAAGAAGAAGAACACAGTTGAACATAATCAGAGTAAACACGAATCTCATAGCGGAACGAATAAAATATATTATATAACATAACTTTAAAATACAAAACCGTATTGTATATACATACCATTATCAGAGTACAATACATCATACCACAGCGGAAATAGTCTCTAAATACTAACGGTGAAGCCTTCTGCTTTTAGCTCCTTCAAGCGTATCTGTAAAAGCCTGAAACACTTGACTGCCCGTACAAATTTGGGCACCCAAGAGTTTTAGGGAAAACAAACAAAATAAACTCTGGGTCAGTCATGGGACTGGTGTGAGTAAATTCCAACCATATGGCTTAACTTTGAAAATCCTTTTTGAAACAAAAAGGATAATAGTAAGACCAGCCCACACATAAACATGGACGGTTTTTACCTTACTATAACCCAAATCATCATTGATATCAAAATCCAGTGATATTATAATAATGTCTAATCAAATAAATAACCAAATAGTAGAACGCTTGCATCTCACGCTCTACATATATAGTATAAAATCAAAAACCGCAGGGCGCTTATTGGAGATTGGATTCCAACTATGACAAGGTATGGGACCACCTTCCGATAATGTATCTCTAGAGGCGAATACACCTGGGTTCAACAAGAACGTCTTGCAACCCGGCCCACACATGACCGACCACTCATTTCGCTTGAGTGTATCGAATGTATATCACCAACGGTTGGACTCAAACCACCGTTTCCCGAATGGGCAGAATCGATAGATTTAGAAACAAAAGGAATTTCTCTAGATAGGTGATTATACACCCAAATGGGAGCGACCCACATAGCCATGCTGCCTGCCCGATTTTTGTCATTTCCCGGTTGTGAAGCTTGAGGCTACGTTTACCTTTTAGGACCTCTGGCCACCATACACTTTGAATGCCACATCGTCAAACCCGTCCAATCACTAGTTGATCTTCCCAATATATTACGGGTATAAAAGCCAAGAGAAACGAATTTCTCCGCCACCAGACGTAATATCTTGAAAAGAACGTCTTAGGTGATCTTCTAAGAATACGCTGTCAGGCATTCATCCATACAAGTTGTCCTGGGTCTGGACAAACAGAAAACACCATTCTGAACAGGACGACCCTTGCATTTCACTCCGTCTTCAATTTTCTTCAGCATAATTTGCAGCGCTTATGCCTATACGGAGTGGTTCTCGGATATTAAATCCAACCGGTCTCTCCGTATTGACAACGATGGTCAAAACACTTCGATAGTTGGTTGTTTAACTATCGAAGGAAAAACAACATCCATTCAATGTACAACCAATATCACACAAATCACAGGCACTTTTTATTTAACATTCGTTCTTATATTTCTTTGGACAACCGTCATTACTTATTTCTTTTGAATAAGTGAATTTCAAAACAAGCTGTTTTCCTTCCCTAGGAAGTGCTACTGTATATCAACATCACGCTTAAGTTTGGTTAACAGCGGTACATTTATCGTTACAGTTCAAATTTGCCATACGCTGCTATATCCCTTTATAACTAATCTTGATATAACAGTCATGCTTAAGCCTAGTTAACAGCGTTACTTTACTGCTATAGTTCTGAGACTTGCAATATGCTACTATATCCCACTTTATAATTAATCGCAACACCTCTTTCCATTACAAATTCTTGACATCTCTTTCTGTTACAAACCAAATACCATCCCTCGATAATTGTGAAGCCGTTCAAGTTGGGGTATTTTAATTACCTCTCAGACCTTGATCGACGACGTTCTTACCTTAGAATAGATATAAGTTCGTAACTCTAATTCCTTATACTTTAAAATCAGTCAACCGTACTTCTTGTTATATTTTAAATATGGTTTTATGACGCCATATCCTTATTTTGAAAACTCGGTTATTTACATTAGCTTCAACTTCCTTGTTCAAAACCCATTTTAAACATTTTTCTCCGCTTCGTCTTTCTTAGACAAATCTCTTTTTAAACATTCCTCTTCGCTTTGTCTTCTTTAGACAAATCCCTTATTTAAACTAAACCAACTATTCGTTAATTTTATTACATTAGATAAATCAGCCCCATCTAACTTAATTAAATAACCAATTGTTGATCAAAACAGTTTGCTTGGTAAATATTTAGCCGCGATTAACCCACTAATCAATTCTAACTAATCTTTCTTAATATGAAATCAACCATAATCCATTTGTATATATCTCATTTACTTGTTCTTAAAACAATAAATACTTGTTATTAATCATCAAGTTCATCTCCGCCTACATACTTATTAATCTTATCAATATAAGAATCTACTTACCAAAGCATTTAGTAAGTATGGTGAAACACGTGCTTCGCACACGGTGGGATTTGGTAAAACAATAGCGGTTTAAAACAAATGATACATTTATGGTTGGTTGTTGCCACTTTCTTAATCGATCTCATCTATTGATTAAATCAAAATAACGTTCGAATTTCCATTCAACGCTAATATCAACACAAGGTTTCAAAAGTCATTTGGGTTCAAACAGTGCATCTATATAAAACAAACAGTACATATAAATACTGAGGAATCCGGTTGGATTCCACCAACCGGTTTCCTGCATCCACCGATGTTAGTCAACAATTAACACTGGTTCCATCCTAGGGAATATTAAAATTGATGAAATCAGTATCCAACCGGTGATGTGTACATATGCAACGATATGTAATATTTCAACCAATTTAACCATAATTTGCCTAAACAACCATCTCACAGCATTCAACCATTATTTAAAATATAAATAAAATATTTTAAATAAAAAGAGAGTTAGTGAATTTACTCACCTTGGCGCGTTAACCGTTACATAACGATTTGCGTTAACCGATTAAACCAAGCATTCAATTCTGTCAGACCAGCTTCATTGTGTACCTTCCGTTTACACGGACCCAATGTGACGGACGACTCTCAATTCCGAACATGCATGCTGCATGTGCCTCAGGCAAGCTCCACCTTGCTTCCAAGTTCCAACGTGTAGTGCACAAGCCCAATTTTTCTGTGCATTTACAGACCCGACCCTCTACGCTTCCATTCACAAACACCAAACTTGTCCAGCGTAGCAACTTCCATGATTCCCATAGCCGTGAAAACTATACCCTTCCACTAGTGCGCCACGCATTTACACACCGTACTCCCTCCATTCATCATGTCCTTCCCATATGTTACTTTACCCCTTTTGTTCACAGTAAGTAACGTTGTCCACCCCATTCTTACTCCCATGCACTCATACCATGCATTAATCCATCTCCTCAATCACGTTTTAAACTCTCCCCCTCCATCATTTAATACATGCGGCAAACCGCATGTCAGCTCCTAGATTCAAAACCCAAACCCACTACTACTTTAATTCGCACCACGTAGCCAATTTATGCATGCACAACCTTCCCTTTCAGTGTGCTATAGACCGGACTTTTGTTATGAAACTGCTAAAACCGAAGGACCCAAATCCAGCGTGCTCCTTATGAGGCTCGTCCATCTCATTTGATCAGTTTGTGCCTCGCTCCACGCTGTTTCCATTTAGCACCCTTTTATTCACCAAACTTCCTCCGTTCTGACCTCCAATAGAAACCGTAGCTTGCTTCAGACATTTCGAGTTGTTTACAACGGCATCGCTCCCCATAGAAACGGTAGGAGAATGAGAGGATCGCCACAAAGTGTCAAGGCAATATATTTCGAATTCTTAGAGGGGTATGAAAATTTGGTTTTGATTTTCTTAGAATCCATGAACAGCCTCGGCCGTGGATGTTCAACGAGCCACTGAAATGAAAAAATGAATTGTATTTAAAGGTGGACGATGCTTAAGGCTTAAGCAAGTAGCTGGAGTACGTAGGATAGCTAGCTTTGAGCTTTCACTTCTTTCATTTCAATTTGAATGCATGGTGATATAATAGGTAGGTCATGGTCTGTTTACTGCTATAAATTTTCTGCAATGCTCAAGTCATTCAAGAATTAATGGCCGATAGGGACGTCCTACTTTTGAACGTGAACATAAGCCTAGGAGTCCCAGTATTGGTAATGCATTTAAGTACTAACTGAGAACTTATACTACACAAATATAGCATCTCTAAAATGGGACGGGATGTGGTGTGAAAGAACTAGACTTGAAAACAGTCGTGATAGCTATTGAGGGTAGGCTTCAAGTGTGATAGGACTGCAGTTGTTTAAATACTTTGTCGGCAAGTTTTGATAGTAGGTCGGCAAAATATATAGGATAGCCATTTATATATCACGTTATGTCTTATATATGGTGAAGTCGGTGGCCTAAAGGTCTTCTTTTTGTATGTATACGTGTAGAAAGAAATGACAAAATAATTAAAGCGTGGGATGTACGGCTTCATTATCCTTTAGTGTTTATTTCCATCAAATTTACGTCCACATCATGTTTCCCTTGCATTTTCTTTTTCCTTGCCATTTCATACCCGTATTATGTAACTTAGTATAGTTCCCGCAAGTTATGGTTTCATATATGGTTTTAAATTAGTTGTTTTTGAATGTTAAGCACCCTGGTGTTTCCAATCCTGTTTACGTAAGAGCTGTTACGAACAGAAATAATAACACGATCGTGATGAGTGTGGTGCCACGATCCCAGATATATAATAATATCGGTAGGTTAACTCATATTGTGAAACCCCGAAATACTGATACAGGGTGCAAAATACTCCAAATAAAAAGTTGCGTATTTAATTAATTAAAAATTACAGTAAAATTCTAAAAAATAAATTATCGCTACGTCTCAAAAGAACCTTGTCTAAATTCGAAACCGATAAGAAGTTATTTCAAATAAACCGTTATGGTCGATATACGATTTCATAGCGACTTTCTGAATATTTGATTTTGACATATCTTGCAATCTATACGACGAAATCTCAATATTTCACTTCTGTTAGAAAGATACAGTTCAACAGATTCCAATATTTCCTGTTTCGTAGAAATCTGATTTAAAATGAGTCCTGTATACTCAGTTGAAGTTCAAAGTGCTAAATTACGAACTGCAGCGTCGTTATGAGCTCAATTATATTTAATATATATATTTATATGTTCAACTTTGTTTTAATTAATAAATAAATCCACTTATATTATTAATTCAATATTTAAACTGATTTAAATATTCAATTACGAACTGGTAAAAATGTGGGACATTACATTCCTTCCCCCTTAAAATAATTTCGTCCTCGAAATTGCTAAGGTAGGAAAAATGCTACAATCTCTGTTGTAAACAGGTTAAAACTTTCTGGTTTACTTCATAATTTCAGTTTCAACTGAACTGATCAAAATTTTAATTCCCTTCTTTTGTAACGAAAATTTTCAAAATTCGGAAAATTTTCTAACACTTTAATTTTCAGAGAATTTCATCAGCCTCTCTGTTGCACGGTTCATTTGGTACTACTACCACACGCCACTCTGGACCTTCTCCCTTCATTGGGCATCCAACTTTCTCGCTTCCATTTGCAATCCGTTCAGCATACCCAATTGCATCTCCAACTGATCTCCAGTCAGTTTATTCTCAATCAATAATCCCAACTCAAATTTCTTTTTCAAACCCCAGTTCAATACCAATTCCAAATAATCAAATTTCCCAACCAAGTTTGGTTCCATTCCAAATCTCAATTCACAATTTCAACCACTTGGTCAAGTCAAATCCTTATTCCAGTACGATTTCCACTTATTTGGCTTCGATTCAACTCAAATTTTATTTGACTTATTTAAATTCGCTGTTTATTTACTTCATAAGTAAATTTTAAATTTCAGAATTCAAATTCCTGGGGTTTTCATTTCAAATCAGTTTGAAATAATATATATTCATAACATAGCAATTCAAAACATTTGAATTTCTGAACAACTTATTCCAAAACAAAATCTTTGGTAGTAATTCGTCACTTAGAAACTCGAAAATGAACACCGATAATGCCGCGGTTCATCATCGGAATTTATTTCCCAACGATCAAAGTGAGTTCAATACTATACCACTTTCCAAAATTCATATTCAAATACTTTTATTTGAAATTTACTTCAAAAATATCTTTCCAACACTTAGAAAATTTCCCAGGATCTTAAAATTTCCTTATATAATTCAAAATTCAATTTCAAACACCAATTCCAGTTTCTGAGATTTTAACTCCAATTCTGGTTTACATTCAGATTCAATCCATCTGATTTCGCTTATACGAATTCTCATTGGTTATATACCATTTCACTTATAACCTTATTCGATTATAATTACAATTAACACACCCAATATATTATAACAATTCCAATATATATGCTTTCTTTATATCAAAATACATTTCGGGTAAGATTATTTCATTTACCCTCTTCTCCAAAACATACCGTGTCGAATTGCTCTATTCAAGAGTTTAGAAACACCTATCGATACAGTTTGCATTACTGTTTCGACCAGAATTCATAAACCTCTCGACTGACCAGTCAACACGATATAAAACAGTTTTTATATTAATTTACAAATACGCGCTCATATATATACACTCAAACTCAATCTAAGGTACTGCTAACCTTATCTCTATTGAGTCACGCCACAGAGCCAAGGTAATCACTTAAACCTTCAGCTCTGATACCACTGTAACGACCCAGCGGTTTTCGACTCCGAAAATCGACACAAAACCCAGCGTCGACTGTTCAGACATCGAAAACACCGGACCATTAATAGAAAGAAGTTAGAGGATGAGATAGAAAAGATAGAACTAATAGAATAGGAGAAGAAGAAGAACACAGTTGAACATAATCAGAGTAAACACGAATCTCATAGCGGAACGAATAAAATATATTATATAACATAACTTTGAAATACAAAACCGTATTGTATATACATACCATTATCAGAGTACAATACATCATACCACAGCGGAAATAGTCTCTAAATACTAACGGTGAAGCCTTCTGCTTTTAGCTCCTTCAAGCGTATCTGTAAAAGCCTGAAACACTTGACTGCCCGTACAAATTTGGGCACCCAAGAGTTTTAGGGAAAACAAACAAAATAAACTCTGGGTCAGTCATGGGACTGGTGTGAGTAAATTCCAACCATATGGCTTAACTTTGAAAATCCTTTTTGAAACAAAAAGGATAATAGTAAGACCAGCCCACACATAAACATGGACGGTTTTTACCTTACTATAACCCAAATCATCATTGATATCAAAATCCAGTGATATTATAATAATGTCTAATCAAATAAATAACCAAATAGTAGAACGCTTGCATCTCACGCTCTACATATATAGTATAAAATCAAAAACCGCAGGGCGCTTATTGGAGATTGGATTCCAACTATGACAAGGTATGGGACCACCTTCCGATAATGTATCTCTAGAGGCGAATACACCTGGGTTCAACAAGAACGTCTTGCAACCCGGCCCACACATGACCGACCACTCATTTCGCTTGAGTGTATCGAATGTATATCACCAACGGTTGGACTCAAACCACCGTTTCCCGAATGGGCAGAATCGATAGATTTAGAAACAAAAGGAATTTCTCTAGATAGGTGATTATACACCCAAATGGGAGCGACCCACATAGCCATGCTGCCTGCCCGATTTTTGTCATTTCCCGGTTGTGAAGCTTGAGGCTACGTTTACCTTTTAGGACCTCTGGCCACCATACACTTTGAATGCCACATCGTCAAACCCGTCCAATCACTAGTTGATCTTCCCAATATATTACGGGTATAAAAGCCAAGAGAAACGAATTTCTCCGCCACCAGACGTAATATCTTGAAAAGAACGTCTTAGGTGATCTTCTAAGAATACGCTGTCAGGCATTCATCCATACAAGTTGTCCTGGGTCTGGACAAACAGAAAACACCATTCTGAACAGGACGACCCTTGCATTTCACTCCGTCTTCAATTTTCTTCAGCATAATTTGCAGCGCTTATGCCTATACGGAGTGGTTCTCGGATATTAAATCCAACCGGTCTCTCCGTATTGACAACGATGGTCAAAACACTTCGATAGTTGGTTGTTTAACTATCGAAGGAAAAACAACATCCATTCAATGTACAACCAATATCACACAAATCACAGGCACTTTTTATTTAACATTCGTTCTTATATTTCTTTGGACAACCGTCATTACTTATTTCTTTTGAATAAGTGAATTTCAAAACAAGCTGTTTTCCTTCCCTAGGAAGTGCTACTGTATATCAACATCACGCTTAAGTTTGGTTAACAGCGGTTCATTTATCGTTACAGTTCAAATTTGCCATACGCTGCTATATCCCTTTATAACTAATCTTGATATAACAGTCATGCTTAAGCCTAGTTAACAGCGTTACTTTACTGCTATAGTTCTGAGACTTGCAATATGCTACTATATCCCACTTTATAATTAATCGCAACACCTCTTTCCATTACAAATTCTTGACATCTCTTTCTGTTACAAACCAAATACCATCCCTCGATAATTGTGAAGCCGTTCAAGTTGGGGTATTTTAATTACCTCTCAGACCTTGATCGACGACGTTCTTACCTTAGAATAGATATAAGTTCGTAACTCTAATTCCTTATACTTTAAAATCAGTCAACCGTACTTCTTGTTATATTTTAAATATGGTTTTATGACGCCATATCCTTATTTTGAAAACTCGGTTATTTACATTAGCTTCAACTTCCTTGTTCAAAACCCATTTTAAACATTTTTCTCCGCTTCGTCTTTCTTAGACAAATCTCTTTTTAAACATTCCTCTTCGCTTTGTCTTCTTTAGACAAATCCCTTATTTAAACTAAACCAACTATTCGTTAATTTTATTACATTAGATAAATCAGCCCCATCTAACTTAATTAAATAACCAATTGTTGATCAAAACAGTTTGCTTGGTAAATATTTAGCCGCGATTAACCCACTAATCAATTCTAACTAATCTTTCTTAATATGAAATCAACCATAATCCATTTGTATATATCTCATTTACTTGTTCTTAAAACAATAAATACTTGTTATTAATCATCAAGTTCATCTCCGCCTACATACTTATTAATCTTATCAATATAAGAATCTACTTACCAAAGCATTTAGTAAGTATGGTGAAACACGTGCTTCGCACACGGTGGGATTTGGTAAAACAATAGCGGTTTAAAACAAATGATACATTTATGGTTGGTTGTTGCCACTTTCTTAATCGATCTCATCTATTGATTAAATCAAAATAACGTTCGAATTTCCATTCAACGCTAATATCAACACAAGGTTTCAAAAGTCATTTGGGTTCAAACAGTGCATCTATATAAAACAAACAGTACATATAAATACTGAGGAATCCGGTTGGATTCCACCAACCGGTTTCCTGCATCCACCGATGTTAGTCAACAATTAACACTGGTTCCATCCTAGGGAATATTAAAATTGATGAAATCAGTATCCAACCGGTGATGTGTACATATGCAACGATATGTAATATTTCAACCAATTTAACCATAATTTGCCTAAACAACCATCTCACAGCATTCAACCATTATTTAAAATATAAATAAAATATTTTAAATAAAAAGAGAGTTAGTGAATTTACTCACCTTGGCGCGTTAACCGTTACATAACGATTTGCGTTAACCGATTAAACCAAGCATTCAGTTCTGTCAGACCAGCTTCATTGTGTACCTTCCGTTTACACGGACCCAATGTGACGGACGACTCTCAATTCCGAACATGCATGCTGCATGTGCCTCAGGCAAGCTCCACCTTGCTTCCAAGTTCCAACGTGTAGTGCACAAGCCCAATTTTTCTGTGCATTTACAGACCCGACCCTCTACGCTTCCATTCACAAACACCAAACTTGTCCAGCGTAGCAACTTCCATGATTCCCATAGCCGTGAAAACTATACCCTTCCACTAGTGCGCCACGCATTTACACACCGTACTCCCTCCATTCATCATGTCCTTCCCATATGTTACTTTACCCCTTTTGTTCACAGTAAGTAACGTTGTCCACCCCATTCTTACTCCCATGCACTCATACCATGCATTAATCCATCTCCTCAATCACGTTTTAAACTCTCCCCCTCCATCATTTAATACATGCGGCAAACCGCATGTCAGCTCCTAGATTCAAAACCCAAACCCACTACTACTTTAATTCGCACCACGTAGCCAATTTATGCATGCACAACCTTCCCTTTCAGTGTGCTACAGACCGGACTTTTGTTATGAAACTGCTAAAACCGAAGGACCCAAATCCAGCGTGCTCCTTATGAGGCTCGTCCATCTCATTTGATCAGTTTGTGCCTCGCTCCACGCTGTTTCCATTTAGCACCCTTTTATTCACCAAACTTCCTCCGTTCTGACCTCCAATAGAAACCGTAGCTTGCTTCAGACATTTCGAGTTGTTTACAACGGCATCGCTCCCCATAGAAACGGTAGGAGAATGAGAGGATCGCCACAAAGTGTCAAGGCAATATATTTCGAATTCTTAGAGGGGTATGAAAATTTGGTTTTGATTTTCTTAGAATCCATGAACAGCCTCGGCCGTGGATGTTCAACGAGCCACTGAAATGAAAAAATGAATTGTATTTAAAGGTGGACGATGCTTAAGGCTTAAGCAAGTAGCTGGAGTACGTAGGATAGCTAGCTTTGAGCTTTCACTTCTTTCATTTCAATTTGAATGCATGGTGATATAATAGGTAGGTCATGGTCTGTTTACTGCTATAAATTTTCTGCAATGCTCAAGTCATTCAAGAATTAATGGCCGATAGGGACGTCCTACTTTTGAACGTGAACATAAGCCTAGGAGTCCCAGTATTGGTAATGCATTTAAGTACTAACTGAGAACTTATACTACACAAATATAGCATCTCTAAAATGGGACGGGATGTGGTGTGAAAGAACTAGACTTGAAAACAGTCGTGATAGCTATTGAGGGTAGGCTTCAAGTGTGATAGGACTGCAGTTGTTTAAATACTTTGTCGGCAAGTTTTGATAGTAGGTCGGCAAAATATATAGGATAGCCATTTATATATCACGTCATGTCTTATATATGGTGAAGTCGGTGGCCTAAAGGTCTTCTTTTTGTATGTATACGTGTAGAAAGAAATGACAAAATAATTAAAGCGTGGGATGTACGGCTTCATTATCCTTTAGTGTTTATTTCCATCAAATTTACGTCCACATCATGTTTCCCTTGCATTTTCTTTTTCCTTGCCATTTCATACCCGTATTATGTAACTTAGTATAGTTCCCGCAAGTTATGGTTTCATATATGGTTTTAAATTAGTTGTTTTTGAATGTTAAGCACCCTGGTGTTTCCAATCCTGTTTACGTAAGAGCTGTTACGGACAGAAATAATAACACGATCGTGATGAGTGTGGTGCCACGATCCCAGAAATATAATAATATCGGTAGGTTAACTCATATTGTGAAACCCCGAAATACTGATACAGGGTGCAAAATACTCCAAATAAAAAGTTGCGTATTTAATTAATTAAAAATTACAGTAAAATTCTAAAAAATAAATTATCGCTACGTCTCAAAAGAACCTTGTCTAAATTCGAAACCGATAAGAAGTTATTTCAAATAAACCGTTATGGTCGATATACGATTTCATAGCGACTTTCTGAATATTTGATTTTGACATATCTTGCAATCTATACGACGAAATCTCAATATTTCACTTCTGTCAGAAAGATACAGTTCAACAGATTCCAATATTTCCTGTTTCGTAGAAATCTGATTTAAAATGAGTCCTGTATACTCAGTTGAAGTTCAAAGTGCTAAATTACGAACTGCAGCGTCGTTATGAGCTCAATTATATTTAATATATATATTTATATGTTCAACTTCGTTTTAATTAATAAATAAATCCACTTATATTATTAATTCAATATTTAAACTGATTTAAATATTCAATTACGAACTGGTAAAAATGTGGGACATTACAGGGGAGGACGGCGCTCGCGGGAGGTGGAGCAGGCGGCGCTGGTGGTGAGGGGAGGCTGCTGTGGTGTCGAGGTGGTGGTGCAGTCGCGAATCCAGGTGGAGGGGTCGCCTAAACGAGGTGGCTGCGACGAGGGGGGGCGCTAGGTTTTTCTCGACTGCGGGTGTTCGCGATGGGGACAAAGGTTGCTTCCTCGCGTCGGAAGATGGGTGCGAGCGCAACCTTCGATGGAGGGCGATGGGGCAGGCGGGGGTGGAGGCGCGATGACGATAGAGGAGGGTGGAGGCGCGATGGGTTCAGACGAGATTCGCTCCTCCCATTTTTTTATATTTTTTTTCTTCTCTTTTGAATCAATTTGGAAATAAAAAAGGGGGGGCCAGAACGAATAAAGGGGGAGAAGAGAGATAATTTAATTTTTTAATTTATTTATATTATTTTAATTGCAAAAAGTTGACTTTTACATACGACCTCGAAACGAGGCCCACCGCCTGTCGTCTATAGCGTTTTACCCCCATTCCGAACACAATGGGATATGTATCGCAAGCTGATTTGATCGTTACGATGAGTTTCCGTTGAATTTACATTTAAATCATTATATTGAATTTTAAACATACATTTCATTTTACAGGGGTCACATACTAACTCGAAAAATTCCCGAATAATATTTTCTAGCCTCGTATTGACGATACGGTCCTAACAAAACCAATTTCGTTAAATTCTGAGACCGTTTGAAAAATGGCCATTTTCCAGTCGATTAAAATCAACTGAAACTGGTCAAACGCGTTTTCCTTTTCCACGCTCACATATTGATTCGAAAAATTATGAAATTTGAAACCTAGCAATAATTTTACATCACGGACCCAACAAAACTGGTTTCGTCGAAATCCGAGGTCGTTTGCAAAATGTCCATTTTTAAGGGCCTGAATTCCATAGCGACTATTCAGAAATTTCAACTGGACATATCTTTTGATTCCCGCAATCAAATTTCGATTTTTCGAATTCGTTGGAAAGATATTCACAATTAGATCCTAATGTTTTTGGTTTCACTAAAATCCGGATTGTTTTGCACCCGGTACATTCAATTGAAGTTTGAAATCGAATTATCGAACTACCGCGCCATTTTCAATTCTATTTATAATTATATATAATTATTTATATTCTAACGACGACGTATATAATATATACGTTCTAATTCTATTCAAAATGAATTTCTCGTCGATATTATTTAAAATAATTCATTTTAAATAATCAAAATTCGCAAAAATTGCCAAAATAAAATTTTTAAACTGGCCCAGATTTTCGGGTTGTTACAACAACACATCAAGACAACAACACCGACTTTTATAACATCAATAATAAATGTTACATCAGAGTATAGAATATATCAGAGTACACTTTATAAAGTACAGCGGAAGATAAATTATAATAGATTAATACATTGCAGCGGAACTAATCTCAGCGGAAGGCCATCAATATTTTGGACCCAGCTTTAGGCTTCAATCCAGGATCCTGCTTAACTATATCTGCAAAAAGCTACTCGACTGCCCATGTGAAAAGTGGGCACCCGAGTTTGCAAAGTGAAACAAACTACAGGTCAGTCGTGGGACTGGTATGAGAAATCTTAACTTAACTTATCTAATAATAAGGCTAATCACAGGACCACGCCGCTAACGCGGAACGGGTTTACTCCATTGGATTGCCAGTGCATAAATAAAGTAAATCATCAAATAACGCAATGCTTTTTAGAAAAATGAAACCATTATAAGACCCAGGTCCCATCACACAATGCAACGCAAACCGGAGGATAGGGTTTTACCTTATAATGGTCAAAAGATGCTTGATACGTAAAAACGATATCATTAGTGTGTATATATATATTTAAAACATTTCAAATATAATATCAATCCTAGACGGCATAACTACCATCTACTATGTCGCCATACTAGTTATACAATCAAAACCGCAAGGGCATATTGGAAATTGGGTTTTCCATCAGGAGTCACGGCTAGGGAGGATCTCCTGACCGATTCGAGACACTCTAGCAATGTCTCAGGATTCGGACGCTAGCGAACCCTTGGATACAGCAGGGTCGGTCCACAAATACTTTAGTGGATTAGTTATGCCTGAACACACGCTCCCCGATCCTATTGGACCTACAAATCAGCCGAGGGCGATCGATAAGAATAAACCGAGGCCTCGCAAAATTCCAACAACCACATAAGCAAATGTCAGCCAGTTTAAGCACCGACACCACATCTAGCTAGAAAGAAACGTGTGCACTCCCTGCGTTCCCTTCTCCCGTTTTAGACTCAACCGGTGTGTGAGGCTCGCGAAGTCACGATATACACAAAGCTATGCCTAAATAGACTGTTCTTTGATCATCAACCACAAGGCCTGCTTTTCAATAAAGCCTTGATCATTTGCATCTAAGCATGTCACATTGTCAGTCCCTACCATATCATTGACCATCTACCAATATATATATCACCTCTAAGCTCATACGTCTTAGAGAAGGGTGATAAGTAAAGAATAAATTCTTCACCACCAAACAGAAATATATAATCAGTAGCGTTCAACAAATACAGTAGAAATGAATACAATGTCAGACACGTAATCCATTTACAAGTCCGCTCTGGGTCTGAGCGAAACAACGTGTCCGTCGATCTCCAAATGCGTTTGGACGATCATTACCAAATACCTTGCCTTGGAAGGCCAATCCCAATTCAAGATACCAGTCATCGTCTTCCCAACGATGTGGAAACCTTCGGCCTTCGACCACCGCCTTCATCTTCGACTCTTGATCGTCGTGATGATTATTCAGAATGGGTTAATCCCGGTCTTTCTGAATAACTCGCGTATATTGTGATTAAAAGCAAATATTGGAAGATCACACATTACGCCACATTCCAACTCCGGGTATTCTTTTAATAAGACATTCATATTAGATGATTCTCATTAATTTTATCAAAGATAAACTCTGAAAATAAAATCATAAATCTTCCTTAAAAGATTCATTAAAACTCCAGTTTTGATTTGATATCAAAAAATTATTATTACAAGATCATTTATTTTAAGGAATAAATCTTGTCTTAAACAGGTTAAAGAACTAGTGTCCTTTAAAACACAGTTCACGATAAACCCAGAAATCTATTTCCAAAATATGGAATTCCACAGAAATCAAATCAATACATAATCGATATAAATTTCTGTATTGGACTAATAATATAAATGGAATAACGGCAAAGCCTCTTAAATTCCATATATATATATATATATATATATATATATATATATATATATATATATATATATATATATATCGGTCTTCTTTTACAGAAGCTCATTTCGATTATTACCGATCGAATTTCCACTAAATTCCTATTTAATATATTAAATTGGAAAAACTTGATTTTTAGAAAATGCCCTTTTTAAATCTATAAAATAGATTTATAAATTCCAAATAATAATTTCAATGTAAATTGGATTAAAGGACAAATGTCGTTTAAAACACCGTCCACGATAAATCCACTTCACATCTCAATTTATTTCATAACACAAGATATAATTGCAAATCCTAATAATCTTTTAAAAAAAATATTTCAAAATAATCATTAAAAATATTCTTTATATAAAAGATTCTAAATGGGAGTATTCTTTATATTACAAATTTTTATCTTTTACAAATATTCTTTGTTCAACATATACTTGATTAAATTATATTTTTCTCTTATGAAAATATATACTTTATATGAAAAGGATTTCTAATGTAAAAATATTCTTATTTAAAAGAACACCAGAGTCGAAATGTGACTCAATCATTTACCATAAAATTTGGATTATATGGATTTCACACACATCATGTATATGATAAGAATAGTATAATCATCAAGTCATCCATTTACATCCAAAGTGTAATTTCCACTGTGTAAGCGTTAAAATGAAGCAATAACGCTCATCGCAGCCTGTCGATCTAACGATCAACATACAACTGAATATTGGGATTAGTGTATGTAAATTTTCATCCCAACACCCGTGTGGGGTTTCAACCAACAAACAAATAATAACCTAATTTGTGCACTTGGGCGATGTGTGAAAATTATCGTCCCAATCACATAAACAAGTCGGGTAACTTGCGAATGGAAGTGTAATGTACAATATATAATCATGACAAGAAAATGTCTTTTTTACATTATACAAAATTCTATTGCAATGAACGAATAAGAATAATAACTTCGTCTCTATTGACAATTTCCATTTCGCTAATTTAACCTCAAGCAAAAATGGTTATATTGTTTTGGCAATTCTATTAGGACAAAAATGATAATTTTGATTCGACAAAATAAATATTTTGATTTAACTAACCTATCTTGGCAAGTATATATCTTGCCAATCATAAGATATATATCTATATATAAATTGCTTTAACTAATTCATTTTGACAAAATGAATATTTCTGACTGTTGTAACGTCCCGCATTTTTGTCGGTTTGAATTCGAATATTTAAATCGGTTTAAATATTTAATTTGTAATATAAGTAGATTAAAACGAAGTTGAACGTATAAAAATATATATTAAATATAATCGAGCCCGTAATATCGCGGTAGTTCGTAATTTAATGTTCTGAACTTCAACTGAGTGTACCGGACTCGTTTTGACTCGGATTTCTTCGAGACGAGAAACATTGGAATCTGTTGAACTGTATCTTTTCAACAGAAGTGGAAAATGGAGATTTCATCGTACCGACTGCAAGATATGTCCAAATCAAATATTAAGAAAGTCGCTGTAGAAGCGTATATCGACCGTAACAGTTATTTGAATATAACTTGATATCGGGTGCAAATCGGGACAAGGTTCTTTTGAGGCGCAGCGATAATTTAATTTTTAGAATTTTACTATAATTTTTAATTAATTAAATAAGAAACTTTTTATTTGGAGAATTGTGCATCCTGTATCGGTATTTCGGGGTTTCACAGAATGAGTTCAACTACCGGTATTAATATATTTTTGGGATCGGGACACCTCGCTGGACACGACCATAATCTTACTTCTGTCCATAGCAGTCCGTAATAAACAAAATACGGTATGTCATTTATTGCGTATAAACTTCGGATTGGAAAAGGAAATATCAATTATATAGCCGAACGTTAAATTCTTTCCATTTGAATGAGCTAATGCCTTGTCTTTTCCAAGTCTTTATCTACAATTAATGAACTAGGGAAACATGCTAATCTATCCTACCTAAAATGTGGCTACAGGCATGCTATTTTACTTTGTTTTCAACAAAACCCATAACGCCTTACCTGTAAACCATACCCCTAGCCTACGAGAAGACTTCCTTTGAACTGTACAACCTAATGTATACCCTAAAGGCCTAAGCACATGCGAAGGTATGGAGCTTTCCTTAACAACTAAGGATCCTAATATTATAAATACACATGATCTCGCTCCTCTATCTTCAGAAACAAATACACAGCATCCTCCTACGCCTCGAACCCAGTTTCGTTTCACATCCAAATATACAGTTTTCCTTCTTTATTTCGAACCATACCAAAACTAAATCCATGAAAATGGAGGATGAAGCAAGAAGTTCGTGGAGGTATTAGTTCGATAACTGCGGTGTGCTGGACGCTAGGGTTGGAGCCGGAGTTGGCATCGCCGAACGTTGTAGTGTGGTCATCACCGGCGAGTGAAGGTGGAAGTGACTCCGGATGGAGAGAGAACGCATCAGCATGGGTACGGTGGAAGTTTAAATGTGTAGCAACTTGAAGTATGGGATCAAGTTGGCCTCGGTTCGTGCAAAATAGAGATGGAGCGAGAGGTTCAAAGGGGAAGTGGCGCATGATTCTCTAGGCATCTACATGGGGGGATCACGCAGCATTGCGTGTATTGATAGGGGGACGTGCAGACAAATAAAGGGAGTGAACAAATGTAGCGTGTACGGTAGCAATAGCGAGAGAACATTTTGAAGTGGATTTTGGTGGATACGCGGTTGGAAATTGAGTGAAGGAATGGTGAGAACGTGACTAAAAAAGCTTGAGAATGGCTTTCGTATTCCACTGGATGGGATATTTCATTTGAAAAAGAAGATATTTACTGTACAAGATTTTAGCGTGGTCATTTAAAGGTGAAGATGGGCCGTGTAAAGCGCAGAAAGAAAATATATGAAAGGGGCAAAAGGGATTGGCAAATTCACGGCTATGGGCATTATCAATATAAGGGGCACGTGAGTTTCTTTTCGGTCTAGGAATGAAGGGCGAACAAATGACGTACTGCATGGTGATAAGGGTAAGTAATGGTGTGGAGCTTGCACTTGAACATGGTGAAGGTGGTGATATATTGCGACTCGAAGCAAGGAGTTCATGGGTGAAAATGTTAAAGAATGATCCTGCGTTCCTGTATCATGGGATTGTTCAGACGACAACATTACCTTACAAGCTGTGCTCCAGAAAGATTGCAAGGCCACTGGAATTGAGGTGGGATTGGTTAAAGCAAATAATCCTACTTTCAAAGCTTTATCAATAGAGGAAAAGGATGATGACTTCACGGCAATAAGTGAAAAAGACTGGCATGAGGACCTCCCTACAACTAGCGAAAGGAACTGAGAACATGTTGAGACTACTCATGACAAGCATCGAAAACACTGTAACATGGAGGCAGATATTTGAGAAAAAGGTACAATGCGGATTTACATGTGTGGCCGGGCCGAGTTTATACGTAACTGTGAAATGAAGATGGTTACGCTATGAAGTTGGTTTGGAGAAATTTGAAGCACGTTGGATTATGGCAGAATTAAATGCCTGGTATAATCAACCGACGCAAATCGTTATTTAACAGTTAACGCGCGAAGGTGAGTAAAATCACTAACTCTGATCTATTTTAAAATATTTTATTTATATTTTAATGTTGTTTGAATGTTGTGTGATGGTCGATTAGGTAGATTTCAATTAACTTGGTTGAATATTATATATCGTTACGTATGTACACATCATCGATTGGACACTGATTCCACCGATTAGAATATCCCCTAGTATAGAGTTAGTGTAAATTGTGTTGACTGACATCTGTGGATGCGAAAACCGGTTGGAGGAATCCGACCGGGTTCCTTGATAATTATATGTACTGTTTGTTTTGTATGAACCCGGACTATATTTAAAACCCCATGTGAATATTGATGTTGGACGGAAATTCAACATCTGTTTCGATAAACCAATAAACGATATCAATTTAGAAAGTGATAACAGTCGACCGAAAAACAATCGTTTTGTTAAGGAGTTGATTGGCCGTCAGGCAAATCAACGAGGTTAATTATAAAAATTATATTTTTATAATTAAAAAGAAGATTTAAATTTATAATAGAAGGTCTATTATAAACCAGTATTTTAGAGTTCGTTTTTATAAAATAAATAAAAACGGTTGTTGATATTTAAATAAGTTTATAAAGCAGAAATTATCCGACGATTAAGTATTTGGATAATTATATTTAAGATAAACAATTTTAGAAATATTATTAGATTAATTATATTAATCTAATGAGAAGTAATTAAGATCAGTTAACGAATTTACTGATGAAATGAAGTTGATTTAATCAACTGTTATTTGGAAAAGGATGATTAGATTAATTGGCCTTTAATTAATCTAATGAAAACAGTTTAGAAATAAATGAGATTTAATTACCTTTTAATTTAAGAAGTTATCAATAGAATTATGGAATAGAGAAAGCGAAAAGTTAATGTGGAATATAAATAATCGTAAAACAACCGAGTTCAAAATAAAGATGTGGTATTATAAAACCATATCCCAAAATAAAACAAGGAAATACGATTTGATGTAGATTATAAGAAATAAGGAGTTTAGAGTTACGAACGTATGTCTGTTCTAAGATAAGAACGTTGTCGATCAAGGTCTGAGAGATAAATAGAATACCCCAACTTGAACGGCTTCACTATTATCGAGGAACGATACCAGTTTGTAACGGAAAGAGATGTCAAGATGTGTATTGCCAGTCTTAGAATTATAGCGATAAAATAACGTTGTTGATAAGATAAGCGTGACTGTTATGTCAAGATTAGTTATAACAAAGAATATTACAGCGTATGACAAGTTGAACTATAGCAATAAAATAACGCTGTTGATAAGGTAAGTGTGACTGTAATGTTGAGATTAGTTATAAGGAGAATATTACAACGTATGACAAGTTTAGAGCTATGGCGACAAATTAACTACTGTTGATTAGACTTAAGCGTGACTTTTATATATAGCAGCACTTCCTAGGAAATGTAACAGTTTGGTTTGAAATCCACTTATTCTAGAGAAATAAGCAACGACGTTTGTTCAAAGATATATAAGAAAGAGTTTTAGAAAAAGAATTGGGGAATCGTATTAGAAACCAATGACAACATTTCGATGTTCGAAATGTAATTAGTGTTAAACCATTAGGATTTGAACTATAATTCGACGAAGTCGAATGTATTAAAGTAAATTATTGTAGGAATTATAATCTGATAGGATCTTTAATACTTAGCTTAAACCAATAGGTTATAATAGGACATGTAATCAGTGTTTAGTATAAACTGGATAAGAAGTTGTCTTAGAGAACAGAGTTTATAAAGTGGATTGGGAATATAAATTATGTAAGAGATTTCGGTGAATGAGAAAATAAGAGTTTATAATAAGAAGTGTTTTCCAAGAAATGTAAAATGGGCTAAAGCAGGATTGGAGAAATATCTAGTAAGATATCGGAATGCGAATAATAAAAACGAGTGCTAAATAAAAGTGCCCATGGTTGTGTGTGTTTAGTTGATCATTTGAATGGATGTTGTTTTTACTTCGATAGTTAAATAACCGACTATCGAAGTGTTTTGACCATCGTTGTCAATACAGAGAGACCGGTTGGATACGTTATCTGAAAACCACTCTGTATAGGCTTAAACGCTGCGAATTAGATATGCTGAAGATAATTGAAGACGGAGTTAAATGCAAGGGTCATCCAGTTCTAGAATGATGATTTTTTTTGTCCAGTCCCAGGACAACTTGTATGGACGAGTGTCTGACAGAGTATTTCCAACGGTCACGCCGTTGATTTTACGAATATACCAAGTTGGTGGGGAGAATGTAATTTCTCTTTATTCTACACCCAGTGTGCATTTGTGTAATCAATGTGTTATTACGGATTTGACGATGAGACATTCAAAGTGAATGGTGATCAGATGTTCTGAAGATAGACGTAGCCTCTAGCCTCACAACCAAGAAGTGACAGAAGTTGGGCTAGGCAGCATGGCTAGTTGGGTCATCCCCAAGCAGGGTGTATTGTCCCCGATCTAGAGAAAATTCATATTTATACTTCTTTTCGATTCTGTATCTTCGGATGATGGTTGGATGGCCTACAACCGTGGTGGCAATATATTCGCGACACTCAAGCTAAATGAGTGAGCGGTCATGTGTGGCCGGGATGCAAGACGTTCTTGTTGAACCCTGAGTGTATCCCCTCTAGAGTACACTATTCAGAAGTTGCTCCCATACCTTGTTTGTTGAAATCCAATCTCCAATTAGTGCCCTGCGGTTTATGATTTTATCTATATATATGTGGAGCGTGAGATGCAAGCGTTCTGCTACTTGATTATTAAATTGAGTACACATTATTATAATATCACTGAAGTTTGATATCAAAGTATTTTGGGTTATAGTAAGGTAAAAATTATCCATGTTTATGTGTGGGCTGGTCTTACTATTATCCTTTTGTTCCAAAAGGAATTTCAAAGTTAAACGGTATGATTGGAATTTACTCACACCAGTCCCATGACTGACCCAGAGTTTATTTTGTTTGTGTTTTCCCTAAACTCTTGGGTGCCCAAATTTGTACGGGCAGTCAAGTGTTTCAGGTTTTGCAGATTCACTTGGAGGAGCTGGAAATAGAAGGCTTCACCAATAATTAGTTAGAGATTATTTCCGCTGTGATGTCTATGAGTTACACTCTGATATGGTATGTATATATACAAATTCAGATTTGTTTTTCAAAGTTATGTTGTAATAAAATTTATTCATTCCGCTGTGAGTTTCGTGATTACTCTGATTCTGATGTTCAGTGAGTTCTTCTTCTTCTTCTATTCTATTAGTTCTATCTTATCTTTCTCACCCTCTAAATTCTTCTACTAATGTCCCGGTATTTTCAATGCTTGAATAGTCAACAGTGTGTTTTTATGTTGATTTTCTGGGTCGAAAAATCCCAGACATTACAAATGTAACGACCCGGATTTCGAGCGACTTTGGTTATCGACATAAGCTCGATGTCGATAACCAAAACATCGAAAAATCCTGGTAATTAATGAAAGAAATTAGAGGGTGAGGATAGATAAGATAGAAACTTAGAATAGAAGAAGAAGAAGAACACAACATCAGAGTAACACGAACCTCACAACGGAACGAATAACATATAATATATAACATAACTTTGAAATATAACAGCTATGTATACAATAGCACTTATCAGAGTACAACACTTACAACACAGCGGAAATAAACAATAGCTATATGATCCAGAAGCCTCCTGCTCCAGCTCTTCAAGTATATTTGTAAATCCCGACTACTTGACTGCCCGTACAAATTTAGGCACCCAAGAGTTTAGGAAAAACAACAAAGTAAACTCAGGGTCAGTCATGGGACTGGTGTGAGTAAAACAGATTAAAACAGTTTGAACAAGTAAACGATATCTCATAAGACCACGCCTTATAACGGAACAGGTTTTTCCCTTATGAGAATCCAAAATATCTTTATATCAAAAACCTTTTGATATTATAATAATGTCTATCAACCACAATATAATAATCATCTAGCAGAAACGCTTTCATCTCACGTTCTACATATATGGTATACAATCAAAACAACAAGCACGTATTGGATAATGAATTTCCAACTATGATAAGGTATGGAACCACCTTCCGATCAGTGTACTCTAGGAACGATACACTGGAGTTCAACAAGAACATCTTGTAACTCAGCCACACATGACCGACCACTCATTTCGCTTGAGTGTATCGAATGTATATCACCAACGGTTGGGATCAGCAACCGTTTCCGTATATATATGGGACATCATTGATAGATTTAAGAAACAAATGAATATTCTCTAGATAGGTGATTATACACCCTACTTCGGTGCGACCAACTTAGCCATGCTGCCTGCCCGATTTCTGTCATTTACCGGTTGATGAGGCTAGAAGCTACGCTTAATCATTACATCAGATTCACTTTGAATGCCACATTGTCAGATCCATCGAAAATCACTAATTGGCGTCTACAACAGTACGTTACGTGTTAGCTAAAGAAGTTTCCTTCTCCGCTTCCACTCTTGGTATAGTTGAAGAAATCAATGTACGTGACCTTTCTGGAAATACTCTGTCAGACATTCATCAACACAAGTCATCCTCATTCACTTAGAATGTCACATCGTCATACCCGCCAAATCTCAAATTGATTTATCCAAAAGTAACACGGGTATACAGCGTAGAGAAACGAATTCCTCTGCCACCAAACGTGAATACGTTTGAACAGATCAACTTACGCGATCCATTGGATATACTCTGTCAAACCTTCGTCCATACAAGTTGTCCTGGGACTGGACAAACCAAAGGCACTATTCAGATATCCATCTTAGTCACTGTTATCTAAGACTTATACAATAGCCCTTGCAATTTTACTCCGTCTTCAATTATCTTTGGCATATATGATTCGCAACGCTTATGCCAATACAGAGTGGTTCTTTGGATAATAATCCAACCGGTCTCTCCATATTAACAACATTAAAATGGTAAAACTTTGATAGTCGGTGATTTAACTATCAAATGAAAACATGTCCGTGTACACACAACGATCTTATTTCCAAATGGAAATTTCGATCCAATCATCATCTATATATATATACATATATATATATATATTCATATTTCCTTATTTTCTATATTTAGAAAATGTGCGTTATTAACATTGGAAAACATTTCCAGCTTATTCATGCATCACTATCATTCCACAACTATTAGTCCCTAACTGTGAACTAGTAAGTGAACAATTCTCTAAGTATAAACCCCGAAGGCCGAAACCAGCATCAGATCGATACTCGGGAAACCATTCAACTTACTAATCTCTAGTCAGTTTCTAATTTTGTTTAACTCTATTTGATTAACTCTTCTTTGAATAACTTATATTCGACGAACTCTATTCGAATAACTACATTCGATTAACTCCTCTTCTCTATTCGAATAAACTATGTTCGATTAACTCCTTTTCTCTATTCGATTAACTCATTTGATTTAACTCTAATCGATTAACTCCATCGAATAAACTATATTTGATAACTCCTTCGATTTAACTAATATTCTATAACTCACTTCGATTAACTAATAATCGATAACTCCTTCGAATAAACTACATTCGATAATCTCCTCTCGAATAAACGATATTCGATAATCTTCCCTTTCGATTTAACAAATCGATAACTCCTTTTCGAATAACTAAATTCGATAACTCCTTTCGATTTAACTAATCGATAACTCCTTTGTGTTTAACTCTTTTCGAATAACTAATTCGAATCACTCTTATTTATTTAACTCTATTCGAATAACTAATTCGATTAACTCTATTTAACTCCGTTTAACTCTATTCGAATAACTAATATTCGATAACTCTATTTAACTCCGTTCGAATAACTAATATTCGATAACTCTATTTAACTCCATTCGCTTGACTCTAGATCGCAGCGATCACAATGGTTACGCCTGATTCCCTCAGGAAACATCCGACCGCCGTAGGCTATTTACAGCCCTGCGAATTACGCTAGCAGTCGTAGGAGATGGCAACTTACCCTAAATACTATGTTTGACTAACTCTATCTCAAATAACTATATTTGATTTACTCTAGTACATTTTAACTCTAATCGATTAACTCTAACTGATTAACTCTAACTGGTTAACCCTACCTGACTAATTCTACCTGATTAACTTTAACTGATTAACTCTAACTGGTTAACTCTAACTGGTTAACTCTAACTGATTAACTCTAACTGGTTAACTCTACCTACTTAACCCACTGGTTAACTCTACTTACTTAACCCACTGGTTAACTCTACTGAACTGGTTAACTCAATTGAACTAGTTAACTCTTATTCAACTGACTCGACTAACCCCTTCGAATAGCATATTCGTTTTACTAACTTTCGAATACCATATTCGATTTACTCACTTCGAATACCATATTCGATTTAACTCCTTTTGAATACCATATTCGATTTACTTTATTCACTTTATAAAGATTTCCTTTTTAACAACGTTTTATTCATTTGAAATGATTTACTTTTAAATAACGGTTCTACACTTTAAAAATGATTCCCTTTTAATAACGTTTTTCCTTTTTATAACGGTTTCTGCTTTATAACGTTTTCCCTTTTTATAACGTTTCCTTTTCAATTCTATTTGTAAATGGTTTACAAATATTTCCTTTTCAAATTTATTCTTGAAATATTCTAACTCCTTAAATTTCCTGAAAAATTCGCCATAACCTCCTTTGTAACGGGAGCATCGGGAAAATCCCCAAACCCGCCACACAGTCCTTTCCATTCAAAAAGAAAATGGTTTGAAATTATTTTCTTTTTCTAAATATCTCCTATTTATAAATATTCCAATTTATAAATATTTCTTATTTATAAATATTCCAGTTTATAAATATTCTGTTTTCAATATCACTTTGAAAATCTCCTTTTCCCATTCCGCTATTTTATGGTACTTAACACATCAAATCACGATGACCGATCTCATCCAAACACGTATAATCAACCACAGATTATAAACTACATCATATATCACAATATATGAAAAACAATAAAATAACTATTGAGGAATCCAGTCGGATTCCTCCAACCTGTTTTCCTGCATCCATAGATGTTACACAATATGATTATCATCACTTCCAGTTCAATATAAATTATTCTGATAGAAGAATCAATATATAAATATTTAACGGTTTATATATATATATATATATATATATATATATGATTTTCACTAACTGACTAGCAGTTCAATCAATCAACCAACACACAGAAATCAACAGATGATTAACAGTTCTAAAAATACGTTATAAAAATATAACTGTTCAGAGTTGGTGAGTTTTACTCACATTGACGCGTTAATCGTTAAATAACGGTTTGCGTTATTTGATTCAGTTGGACAATTTATTTCGCCATAAATTGTAACGAGCTCAGATTCACTCCCAGTCAGTCTCATTGTGTTGCTCCAGTCCATACGATCCCAACGCAACTTACGGTTTGTAAAACATTTTCCAATTGGCCCAAACCCAACTTGAGATACACAAACCCGCCTCCCTCCTAATTGCTTCTTCCCAGAAAAGCAAATCCTCCAGTTTTTCGTTTGGTTTACAATGGCCCTGACCCATTCAAAATCAAACTTCTTTTCCACTTCAGGCATTTTAAAAATCCAAATAAATCACTACTAACACTCACTTCTCCTCTAACATTTCAGACTTGATCAATGCCTTAACACAAATGGGAAGAAATCCCGTTTTTAGCTCCTGGAGATCACGGTTGTGACAATATGGACATTAATATTCAACCATACAAATCAACATTAACACAAACCATTGTTTCATATAAAATCACCTTATCCTTTCATATTCCGTTAATCCTCTTCTTCACCGAATTGAAAATCCCGTTCTCTAGTATCCCACTCTGCCATTACCGTAACCACTCACTCCAAAGCCTCCTCCAGTTTCACCCGAAAACCTGAACCAAAATCACCGACTTCATCTCCTTCACGAGAGCTCCGACCTCAACACCTCAGTAAGCAACTCGTCGGCTTCCTCTCAAATGCGATTATAGGAGCCCGCGACTCCCTGTAAATCGATCGAACAAAAAAGGCACCAGTTTTCTCCAAACCTCTACAACACGGTGCGGAATAACTTCCTGAACCCGAATATCACATTGAAAATTCGAATTGCTCCCTCAATCTCTCGCGGTTATGAACCCTAGTTCGCGCGTGTGTTTTGCAGTGGCCAGAAAATGTGTCGAGCTTTTCAAAACTCATACTATCTTGTAGAAGACATCACCAACAACTCAAATAACCAAGTCTTATATTTTATAGAATTTTATTTGATTTGTTTCTGAATTTCTTGAGGACTTTGTTTTGCTGTTGGAAGAAAGAACACAGCGGCGGTAATTTTTGCTGTGTTGACTTTGAGAGAATGAGGAATTAGGTCTTAAGGCTTGGTTAGGGGGTATTTATAAGCCACAAAAATATCTAGATATTTTTATATTAATATTTTTATATTTTTATTTAATCTTTTATATTTGTTTCTGACTTCTAAAAATCCGTGTGATCACACATGATACCTAAAAATCACGAAACTGGACATGCAGCTAGAGTTCGACATTATGGACCCAACGAAACTGGTTTCGTCGAATTCCGACTTCGTATGCTCACACAGCGTATTTTTAACCATCAAAATACTGACTGTTTTTCACTCTAAAAATCCGTATGGCCACATAGTGACTCTAAAAATCACGAAACTGGAAATCTAACAACTATTTGATATTGCGGATCCAACAAAACTGGTTTCGTCGAATTCCGACTTCGTTTACAAAACCGGCTATTTTTAAAGCTCTGGATGACCCTTTTAATTATATAAATATATTTAAATATAATTAAATTAAATATTAATAAATTAATATTATCGTATATGTATTCACAACAGAATATCATACAGCTCCAGTATATTTATTTACTCTCTATTCCGAGTCCAGATTGAATCGATATTCAATTTACATTGAAAAACCCTTTTTCTAACGTTTATAAAGCGTTACGAATTATAAAGGAATTTCACAACGACTTTCTCTGAAATTTGATTTGGACGTAAATCAAAATCTACACGACGAAATCCCAATTTTTCTCTTCCACTAGAAAGATATACTCCACCAGCTCCACGCTTTTCTTGTTTCACAGAAATCCGGCTTAAAATGAATCCTGTACATCCAATTGAAGTTCAAATCGCCAAATAGCGAACTACAGCGCCATTTCGAGCTCGATTATAATTATATTATAAATTATACGTTCAACTATCGTCGATTCAATATATTCGTTATTATAATTCAACCCCAGACTGAATTATAGCTTATATAAGGTGTGACACCCCACCTCCGCCAGTACCACTCTTGCAAGGACACTAGCTTTGGAGGGGCGTTAAACGAGGTAAACATGCATGCAGATATCACAAGACAGAACATATAAGTAAAAACAGAGTAAATAAAGCAGCGGATTAAACTAGCATTTCAAAACCATAGTCATATTACAACAAAGTACTTGAGCATTATTTTCCAACAAACAAAGTCTAGACAAAACATAAACTGAAAAACTGAAATACATAAAGTACTATCCCCAAAGTGAAGTGATAAACCATAGCTAGCTCAATGTCCAAAACCGTACATGAGCAAATCCAGAAAGCAAGCTAGAAAGATCCAAGCTAAGCTCCAATGTTCCCACCCTGAGGACCTGAGGGGGGGGAATGGAAGACAAGAGGCGAAAGAAAACAGGTCAGTCAAAAAGACTGCTAAGCCCTACTACTATCTGTCTATGAACTAGTAAAGTTAACTGGCATGAGAAGCTGAGATGAACATAAGGATAACAACATACTGGCATGATGATTAACTAACAAGATAGATAAAGGTGTCATCGCATAATCAAGGTTAAGTTTTGCACCACGGGTGTACTAGCATTCTAACATGTCAAGTAAAAACAAGAATTGATCCCTTGGCCCAAGCTTGGCCCGAGATGACCTAAATCAAGGTCCAACTACTCGGTCTAGTCGATCGGCTCCCTACAAGCCTAACTCGTCAAGTGTCGGTGTCATACGGCCTAATCATGTAATGTAGTTGACTGTGCAGGGTCCACCCTAGGGTGTATCAGGCCCTATGGTGTAACCCTCTGACACCATTACAGGATGCACAGTCCAAACCTACCGATGCCCGTGTTCAACTCCGGACTTGATGTGCACGACCATGGTCCGCCTGAACAACCGGGGCATCATTCAGTCGTCTCTTTTGGTCTCTTACAATCATCCCACTAATCGTGCCCCACCCTAGCCTAGTCCTAGGGTCTTGTGATATTACCTAGAAGGTTACTGCTGAAAAGGACCACGCAACTAGGGTTTCTTAACGGGTTAAATGTGGTTAACCCGATCCACACGTGGATTAAATTGGTTAAGAGTACCCAAGGCTCCTGACTTAACCTCGATTAATCCATCAAGCCCAAATTGGTTAAGTATTAAGTGGACCATGACTTAACCCTAATCAGGAGGCATTAGTTAACTTAATGCGCTTTAACCTCTCACATTAGACTTTGTTGTGGTTACTAGTTAAGCCGGGCGGGTCCGGGTAGCTTTACACCACAACTAGGTCTAACCTCGGGTTCGAGCACAACATGACCAACTTCTCACATTGGGTCCTATTGTTTGTAGCCACTAGTTAAGCCGGGCGGGTCCGGGTAGATTTATGCTACAAACTCAACCCAACCTCGAGTTGGCCACACTCATATTTTCTAAGTGTCATGTCCATTATGTTTCCAAAACATAATTACAAGTTAACATATCACGTCATGTTACAAAAATCATGTTCATGTCATTATGTTACCCAACCCCAACGTAATCCCATCGTTTACATAATCGCAACAACGCATAAAGGATAAAATAGGGAACTTGGCATAACCATGACATAAAGGTGTTGAAGCCACAAGTTTAACATGGTGGCATATGAAATGTACATATGTTCATATACCTGCATATTGCATTATTAGGCTTCAAAAGCATGCATAAAACCAAACTTAGCATATGAGTGATACATGGTGATAAATAACATGTAGAAGTTGCTAGAAGTTCGCATTTGGCCTCACATGCAAGTTATCATAAGGGATATGATAACTTTCATGTTGCCAAAATGTAACCTTTAACATAAAGCTTGAAGCTTTAAGGCCATAAACTCAAGTTTAACTTGCATAACATGATAACATGTGTATAATGATCAACCCAAACTTGCATAACATGATAACATGTGTCATACATAACTTGCATAATGATCAACTAAACTTGCATATAATGATCAACCAAACTTGCATATCATAATGATCATCCAAACTTGCATCATTCATTTAACTTTAGAGTTCAATAAAAAGAAAGTAGAAAAGGGCTTACAATGCTATGAAGACACAAATAAATATTTATTATAAAGATTGAGACGAAGCCCTTATGCAAGCACCAAAAACTCAAATATGCAATCTCCAAATGAAAACCCTTGAGGCAAATCAATAAAAACCCTTGCTTTGAAATAGAAATGTTGCAACTTGACTTGAATGCAAACTAAGAATACTCATACAAGCTTGAAAATACTTGTATGCACTCAAAATCTCTCATAGAAATAAACTTAGGAATTTTAGCATGAGAGTGGAGGCCATGAGAGGAACAAATTTGACATAGTTTAGTTGTAGGATTGAATAATGATGATTTAGGCTAGGTGTTAGGTCCTTTTTATAGAAGATTAGGGTAATATTAGCCATAGGATTAACCCTAGATTCAATCCAAGCCATCAAAGCATGTCTTGGGGAAGAAGTCAAGTGTAGGAACCATCTAGGGCCTTTAGATTAAAGCTGAACCATGAGAACCATTCAAATGAAAAATCTGCATTTGAGCAAATCGGCCCACGGATTGACAGCCAAACACCCTGGATTAACCCCTAGTCGACCCAGCAGGCTCGGGTCGACCTCAAAAATCGGCCGGTTCGGTCATTCCCCTCTCCCAATTCGCTGTTTTGAACATTTTTGCATATTTATTTAATTATTTATTTAATTTTCAATTATATATATATATATATCAATATATATATATATATATTTCTCTGCGCAACCCATTTCAGTTAATTAAGTATACTTTAATTTGTGAATTTTTATGTTCAAATTACGGGGTGTTACATTCTCCCCTCCTTAAAGGATTTCGTCCCCGAAATCTCCAAGTTAGGAAGAACGTATCAAACTATCCATCATCCATCTACTCAAAACATCATCCACGTGCAGTCATTGTCCTTAAAGGATTCTAAATGTTGTATGATCATATGCAAAGGTGTGTGCATATGTACTTATCTAATCCAAAAATCAGGCGGTTACTGATACAGTAAACCTCCTTAATGCAAAATATGTTAGTGAAATTAGTCCATATGTATGCAAATTCCCAACATAATTTATAATCTCTACATGAGTGCACATAATATTCATCCATATGCAACATCCATGTGATAGCTCAACAATTTTCATCCATGAATAAGTAAAAGCACTCATGCATATGCAACATGAAAGTGTGTGAGCCGATCTTAGTGCCTAATGTGTATCATGCATCCACGAGTATCCACGTGCAAACACTTGCAAACATCAAGCATAACATGTTTCAAATACATGTTTCAACCAAGGGTTTCTACCTAAGGTTCTCATGACAAGATCTACGAAACAAGATAAACTAGATAAACGCGGATAAAAAGAAAGATATGCTAATTAGGAAAACAGATCGAGAATGTACCCTCAAAAGGAAATGGATAAAGCCCACGCATCTTCTCCTCGGTTTCCCAAGTTGCATCTTCGTCGGCTTCACCCCACTGAACTTTCACCAACTTGACCTCTCGATTCCTTAGCTTCTTGATCTCTGTTCCCAAGATACGAATCGGAGCTCTTCTCAAGGTTGCTTCTTTCTCTACCTCAATGTCTTCAAGAATGCTTGGTTCAACCACCTCAGCGGACTCATGTAGGCACTTTCGAAGATGCGAGACATGAAAGACATTATGCACTCCGGCTAGCTTCTCGGGCAATCCCACCTTATAGGCCATCTTTCCAATTCTCTCTATGATAGGGAAGGGTCCTACGAACCTTGGTGCCAGCTTCCCCGCTGCTCCAAAACGTACCACATTTCGCAAAGGAGAAACCTTCACGAAAACCATGTCTCCCACTTCGAATTCCAAATCTGCCCTTCGCTTGTCAGCATAGGATTTCTGTCTATCTTGGGCCGCTTTCATCCTTCTTCTTACTAATTCAACTTTCTCGGATGTGTCTCGTATCATATCGGGCCCAAGTATAAGTCTATCTGTTGTCTCCCACCAACAAGATGGTGACCTACACGGCCTCCCATATAAAGCTTCAAATGGTGCCATCCCTATGCTGGCTTGATAGCTATTATTATAAGCAAATTCTACAAGAGGAAGGTGGTCTTCCCAAGTACCACCGAAGTCGAGAACACAAAGCCTCAAGAGATCTTCTAGCACTCTATTCACCCTTTCGGTTTGGCCATCCGTCTGGGGGTGATAGGCTGTACTCAAATTCAATCGCGTACCCATCGCTTCTTGCAAACTGTTCCAGAACTGGCTAGTGAAAATCGGGTCACGATCGCTAACTATGCTAGAAGGAACTCCATGCAACCGCACTATTTCTCGGAGATAAATAGACGCCAGCCCTGATGCGGTCCTCTTGCTCTTTACTGGGATGAAGTGAGCACTCTTCGTAAGTCTGTCAACTATGACCCATATGCTTGTGTTCCCTCTCCTTGACCTAGGCAATCCATCCACAAAATCCATAGAAATACTCTCCCACTTCCATTGTGGGACCTCCAATGGATGTAATAGCCCACCTGGTTTCTTTGACTCGGCTTTCACTTGTTGGCACACCATGCACTTTGAAACATACTCTGCCACATCCTTCTTCATTCCATCCCAAAAGAAAATGCGCTTCATATATTTATACATCTTATCTCCTCCCGGATGTATAGTCATCTTCGAGTGATGCGCTTCTTCAAGAACTCTATGGACTAAATCTCCCACTCGAGGAACGCATAATCTCCCATCACGCCTTAGCCATCCTTTATCATCAATAGTATATCTGGCAAGGTGACTAGACGTCTCACCCCGAATCAGCTTATCCATGACCTCGACTATTTGCGGATCTTCCTTCTGTGAAGCCCCAACTTGATCAAGAAGTGTGGGTCTAAGCTCAAGGGATGCTAAAGAACCCGTCATCGACTCAACAGCCGTCGTGAAATCAAAGGTTGCCAAGAATTCCAAGTTCTTCATCTCAATGAACAAGGGGTTTAAAGTCAATCTCCTTCTGCTTAGTGCATCCGCCACAACATTACCCTTGCCAGGGGTATAAGCTATCTCGAAGTCATAAGATGCCAAAAATTCCATCCACCTTTGCTGCCTTAGATTCAGATCTTTTTGCAAGAAGAGGTATTTGAGTGACTTGTGATCAGTATACAACTCAAACCTTTCGCCTAGAAGATAGTGGCACCAGGATTTGAGTGCAAAGACGATCGCCGCTAACTCCAAATCATGAGTGGGATAGTTCTTCTCATGAACTTTAAGTTGCCTACCCCCATAACATATCAATCTTCCCTCTTGCATCAGAACAGCTCCTAACCCCGTGCCACATGCATCTGTGTACACGGTAAACATCTTACCACTATCGGGTAATGCCAAAACTGGAGCTGAGGTAAGGGCTCTTTTGAGCTTTTGAAAAGCAAGCTCACACTCCAATTCCCATGCAAAGACTAAGTTCTTCTTCGTCAACTTAGTTAGAGGGGCCGAAATCTTAGCGAAGTCTCTGATGAACTTCCTATAGTAGCCCGCCAAACCGAGAAAGCTTCTTACTTCGGTAGCATTCCTAGGAGTCTTCCAATCTTAAACCACAACCACTTTCGCGGGATCCACCGCTATGCCTTGCTTAGAAACTATATGTCCAAGAAACCGAACTTCCCTTCTCCAGAAATGACATTTGGAGAACTTGGCTTTCAACTGATGCGCTCTAAGCGTATCCATCACTTCCTTGAGATGTCTGGCATGTTCTTCCTCGTCCTTTGAGAAGATCAGAATATCATCCACGAAGACAACAACAAACTTGTTGAGGAACTCCCTGAACACCCTACTCATCAAGTCTACGAAGTAGGCGGGCGCATTAGTCAAACCGAATGGCATGATAAGCCATTCAAAGAATCCATCCGGAGTCCTAAACGCAGTTTTATCAATGCTATCCTCAGCTACTCTAAGCTGATGGAATCCGGTGGCTAGATCGAGCTGAGAGAAAACAGAAGCACCTACAAGCTGGTCAAAGAGATCATCAATCATCGGTAACGGGTGCCTATTCTTCTTTGTCAGCTTGTTCAACTCTCGATAATCAACACATAGACGAAGCGAACCATCCGCCTTAGTAGCGAATACCACCGGAGCACCCCATTGAGAAATGCTTCGTCTAATAAAACCCTTCTCAAGCAGCTCCTTGATTTGCTTACTGAGCTCTCTTCCTTCTCGTGGGGCCATGTGCCTAACGGGCAATGATACTGGCTTGGCATTATCGACTAGATAAATGCGGAAATCTATCTCTCGTTTAGGGGGTAACCCCTTAACTTCTTCAAAGACACCAGGATAGTCTCGGACCACCCTTACAGATTGCAGATCATCGATGGACGAGTCGAGAGATTCAAGATAGCATAACATGACGGGACATCTAGGGTTACAAGAAATTTCTAGGGTATTACCGAGGCGGGTCATGAGCCTCACCACCCTATGTTCACAATCGAGAATGGCTCCATAACTGGACAACCAATCCATGCCCCAGATTAACCTATATCCCGTGAATCCGAGAACATAAGCATTACACGCGAATTCTACAGTCAAGATAGAAATCTTCAAATCCACACAAATCATAGATAGATGGGCGGAACCCCCAATTGGATTTGAAACACAAACGGGATCCTCAACTAAGCTAGTACTTAGGTGCAAACTTTCAACAATGTCAGAAGAAATAAAACTATGCGATGCGCCAGAATCAAATAAGGTGCGAACAGGATAATCAGAAATATAAACAAGACTTTCTACAGAAATGCTACCTCGATCCTGAACTGGAGCGGCGTTGAGAGCATGCACTTGCCCTCCAGAAGGTCCTGCACGCTGATTCTGCCCTTGCTTCTTGGGGCAATCCTTGCTAAAATGTCCGGTCTCTCCACAATGAAAGCATTCGCCCGACTTCCTCTTCCTTTTCTTACAGTCTTTAGCTATGTGCCCTACATTCCCACAGTAGTGCCATTTTCTTGGGTCCTTTGCCTTGGCCTTGTTGCCCTTGTTGTTCTTGTTGTTTTTGTTGTTCTGATTGCTCTGATTTCCTCCCCACTTGGAGTCTGTCTTCTTGGCTTGGGTCTCATTAGCCTTCACTTCCTTCTTGCCATTCTTATCTTCTCCTTGAAGCAATGCCATGTCTACTAGACCTTCGAAAGTGCACCCCATAGGTATATGAGATAGGGCTAAACCTTGTAGTGGCTCATTCAACCCTCGTGCAAAGCGCAAAGCCTTCTTCTGGGGAGTATTAATCATGTCCAAACCAAATCGGGCGAGCTTGTTAAACTCATTCACGTACTCCCTCACTGTCATGTCTCCTTGCTTCAAAGATATAAACTTCTCCAATTGCAAATTCGCCTCAGCTGATGATAGAAACTTAAGCCCAAATCTTGTCCTAAAGTCGGCCCAAGTCTCTATTGGTCTAGTAGTGGTGGTGACTACCCACCAATAAGAAGCTTCCCCTTTCAATAGCCATACCGCCAACAGAACTTTCTTACGATCTTCCACATCAAAGATAGAAAAGAGGTCTTCAGTTTCCTTTAACCAGTTTCTTGCCTCCACAGAAGTCTCCGTTCCGACAAAATTCTTGCAACCCATCGCCTTAAAGTCTTTGCAAAGCTCCACGAAATTCACTTGTGTATGCTGAGTGGGAGGAGGAACCTCAGCTACGGGAGGAGGAAAGATGTTAGCGACGGGGGAAGGAGGAGGAATGGTTGCGGGGCCGGCTTCATTCACCCTTGCCTCCATAAATCTCCGGAACCAGACGGGTACTTGAACGCCTTCCGGGATGTTAAAGCGATCGGCCATACTAAAACGAAGAAAAAGATAGATTCAGAACGAAGAAACGAAGGATAGTGCTATGGCTTTTGGGGAATAGCCTTTTAAAATAAACTAGACATTTCTTGGAAAATACTTAATTGGTTTTGAAAATAGTTCTTCAAAAGGTAAGTTTTAAAAAAAAACCTTTTGTCCAATCTCGTAAACCTGGCTCTGATACCAAATGTGACACCCCACCTCCGCCAGTACCACTCTTGCAAGGAAACTAGCTTTGGAGGGGCGTTAAACGAGGTAAACATGCATGCAGATATCACAAGACAGAACATATAAGTAAAAAACAGAGTAAATAAAGCAGCGGATTAAACTAGCATTTCAAAACCATAGTCATATTACAACAAAGTACTTGAGCATTATTTTCCAACAAACAAAGTCTAGACAAAAGCATAAACTGAAAAACTGAAATACATAAAGTACTATCCCCAAAGTGAAGTGATAAACCATAGCTAGCTCAATGTCCAAAACCGTACATGAGCAAATCCAGAAAGCAATCTAGAAAGATCCAAGCTAAGCTCCAATGTTCGCACCCTGAGGACCTGAGGGGGGGGGGGAACGGAAGACAAGAGGCGAAAGAAAACAGGTCAGTCAAAAAGACTGGTAAGCCCTACTACTATCTGTCTATGAACTAGTAAAGTTAACTGGCATGAGAAGCTGAGATGAACATAAGGATAACAACATACTGGCATGATGATTAACTAACAAGATAGATAAAGGTGTCATCGCATAATCATGGTTAAGTTTTGCACCACGGGTGTACTTGCATTCTAACATGTCAAGTAAAAACAAGAATTGATCCCTTGGCCCAAGCTTGGCCCGAGATGACCTAAATCAAGGTCCAACTACTCGGTCTAGTCGATCGGCTCCCTACAAGCCTAACTCGTCAAGTGTCGGTGTCATACGGCCTAATCATGTAATGTAGTTGACTGTGCAGGGTCCACCCTAGGGTGTATCAGGCCCTATGGTGTAACCCTCTGACACCATTACAGGATGCACAGTCCAAACCTACCGATGCCCGTGTTCAACTCCGGACTTGATGTGCACGACCATGGTCCGCCTGAACAACCGGGGCATCATTCAGCCATCTCTTTTGGTCTCTTACAATCAGCCCAGTAATCGTGCCCCACCCTAGCCTAGTCCTAGGGTCTTATGATATTACCTAGAAGGTTACTGCTGAAAAGGACCACGCAACTAGGGTTTCTTAACGGGTTAAATGTGGTTAACCCGATCCACACGTGGATTAAATTGGTTAAGAGTACCCAAGGCTCCTGACTTAACCTCGATTAATCCATCAAGCCCAAATTGGTTAAGTATTAAGTGGACCATGACTTAACCCTAATCAGGAGGCATTAGTTAACTTAATGCGCTTTAACCTCTCACATTAGACTTTGTTGTGGTTACTAGTTAAGCCGGGCGGGTCCGGGTAGCTTTACACCACAACTAGGTCTAACCTCGGGTTCGAGCACAACATGACCAACTTCTCACATTGGGTCCTATTGTTTGTAGCCACTAGTTAAGCCGGGCGGGTCCGGGTAGATTTATGCTACAAATTCAACCCAACCTCGAGTTGGCCACACTCATATTTTCTAAGTGTCATGTCCATTATGTTTCCAAAACATAATTACAAGTTAACATATCACGTCATGTTACAAAAATCATGTTCATGTCATTATGTTACCCAACCCCAATGTAATCCCATCGTTTACATAATCGCAACAACGCATAAAGGATAAAATAGGGAACTTGGCATAACCATGACATAAAGGTGTTGAAGCCACAAGTTTAACATGGTGGCATATGAAATGTACATATGTTCATTTACTTGCATATTGCATTATTAGGCTTCAAAAGCATGCATAAAACCAAACTTAGCATATGAGTGATACATGGTGATAAATAACATGTAGAAGTTGCTAGAAGTTCGCATTTGGCCTCACATGCAAGTTATCATAAGGGATATGATAACTTTCATGTTGCCAAAATGCAACCTTTAACATAAAGCTTGAAGCTTTAAGGCCATAAACTCAAGTTTAACTTGCATAACATGATAACATGTGTATAATGATCAACCCAAACTTGCATAACATGATAACATGTGTCATACATAACTTGCATAATGATAAACCAAACTTACATATAATGATCAACCAAACTTGCATATAATGATCAACCAAACTTGCATATAATGATCAACCAAACTTGCATATCATAATGATCATCCAAACTTGCATCATTCATTTAACTTTAGAGTTCAATAAAAAGAAAGTAGAAAAGGGCTTAAAATGCTATGAAGACACAAATAAATATTTATTATAAAGATTGAGACGAAGCCCTTATGCAAGCACCAAAAACCCAAATATGCAATCTCCAAATGAAAACCCTTGAGCCAAATCAATAAAAACCCTTGCTTTGAAATAGAAATGTTGCAACTTGACTTGAATGCAAACTAAGAATACTCATACAAGCTTGAAAATACTTGTATGCACTCAAAATCTCTCATAGAAATAAACTTAGGAATTTTAGCATGAGAGTGGAGGCCATGAGAGGAACAAATTTGACATAGTTTAGTTGTAGGATTGAATAATGATGATTTAGGCTAGGTGTTAGGTCCTTTTTATAGAAGATTAGGGTAATATTAGCCATAGGATTAACCCTAGATTCAATCCAAGCCATCAAAGCATGTCTTGGGGAAGAAGTCAAGTGTAGGAACCATCTAGGGCCTTTAGATTAAAGCTGAACCATGAGAACCATTCAAATGCAAAATCTGCATTTGAGCGAATCGACCCACGGGTTGACAGCCAAACACCCTGGATTAACCCCTAGTCGACCCAGCGAGCTTGGGTCGACCTCAAAAATCGGCCGGTTCGGTCATTCCCCTCTACCAATTCGCTGTTTTGAACATTTTTGCATATTTATTTATTTATTTTTCAATTATATATATATATATATCAATATATATATATTTCTCTGCGCAACCCATTTCACTTAATTAAGTATACTTTAATTTGTGAATTTTTATGTTCAAATTACGGGGTGTTACATAAGGTCCAGTTCACATCGTATTGTGAATTCTACTATTTCCGACTATTCTGGAAATATATTATCCTATTATTTATATTACTTAAATATAAATATTATTCAATTCCAGTTATTGATATCGTTAAATCGATATTTAATAATTAAATTAGTTAATTATTCTCCTACCAAATTACGGGTCATTACAATCTTTCCCCCTTAAAATAATTTCGTCCTCGAAATTGCTAAGGTAGGGGACGACCCTATCTACTGGGTAAAGTTTTATCTGTTTACCTCTTATCTCCGGAACCAATTAATATCAACTAAAATATTAATTTATTCCGACTAACTAAATTTTCAAAAATCATGAAAAAAAATTAACGCCTTAACTTTTCGAAAATTTTTGCTAGCGTCTCCTTTGTACCGGCATATACGTCAAACCACAACTCGCCTCTCTAGGCCTTCTCCAACCCAAAAGAAAATCAAAACGCCAAGCGGCTTGCCAATTCGACTCATAAATTCCAAACTCATATAGAATATAAACTTGTACTTTTTTGTCGAGCATATCAACTTTATCACTTCCATCTGCTGTTAATTCAGCATATACCAATGTTATCCTAACCAAATTCCAATCTGTTTTTACCCACAAATCCAACCATTCGCTTATAACTAGGTCGAATTCCATTTCAAATCGATGCCATTACAAATTTAAATTCTTTACTTACCAGCCCAATATAATCCCAGATTATCTCTAATCAAGTCTAATCCTACTTGACACCAATCTATTTCAATATGTTTTTTACTTAACTGACTTTTAATTCAATCCCAATTATATTGGATTTTACAAACTTTACTTTATTTTGTTTAAATTCAAACAACCTTTTCTTCCTGGAAGTTTTTAAACAGTTTACCTCTTTCAAAAATCAATTTTTTTCTTTTGAAATTCAACACAACTTGTTTTCCCAAAACAAATTCAAAACGAAATCCTTGGTAGTAATCCATCACTTACATACTCGAAAATGAACACCGATGATGTCATGATCAACATCGGAAACTATTTTCCAGCTACCAAAGTGAGTTCAATACTATAGCCTTTTCAAAACCCATTTTTACACATTTCCACCTTGAAATCAATTCCAGATATTCTTTTACACTGTTGTAAACAAATTTATAATCTCCCAGGATCTTAAAATTCACATATATTAAATCCAGATTCATGTACAAACACCTTTCCCATTTCTGGGATTTTAAATTCCACTTCTGATCTAAATTCTGATTTAATTCATTTCAATTTCATATGATTCACTTGTATAAGTTCTGATTTGTTATATATAACTATTTAACATTTTATAATCTTATCTGATTATAATTACTACCAACACATCCTATATATGATAATATATCACATATCCATACTGTGCTGGTCCATTGTATTCAAGTGTTTATTTACCCCTACCGATACAGTGGATCAAACTGATCGACCAGAACTCATAAACAACTTAACCAATGAATCTCCACAATATAAAACCATTTTTATATCAAATTACAAATACGCACTCGTATATATACACTCAAACTCAATCTAGGTATTACTAACCCTATCTCTACCGAGTCACGCCACAGAGCTAAGTAATTCTTAACATAAGCTCTAATACCAACTGTAACGACCCAGATTTCGAGCGACTTTGGTTATCGACATAAGCTCGATGTCGATAACCAAAACATCGAAAAATCCTGGTAATTAATGAAAGAAATTAGAGGGTGAGGATAGTTAAGATAAAAACTTAGAATAGAAGAAGAAGAAGAACACAACATCAGAGTAACACGAACCTCACAGCGGAACGAATAACATATAATATATAACATAACTTTGAAATATAACAGTTATGTATACAATAGCACTTATCAGAGTACATCACTTACAACACAGCGGAAATAAACTATAGCTATATGATCCAGAAGCCTCCTGCTCCAGCTCTTCAAGTATATCTGTAAATCCTGACTACTTGACTGCCCGTACAAATTTAGGCACCCAAGAGTTTAGGGAAAATAACAAAGTAAACTCCGGGTCAGTCATGGGACTGGTGTGAGTAAAACAGATTAAAACAGTTTGAACAAGTAAACGATATCTCATAAGACCACGCCGTATAACGGAACGGGTTTTTCCCTTATGAGAATCCCAAATATCTATATATCAAAAACCTTTTGATATTATAATAATGTCTATCAACCACAATATAATAATCATCTAGCAGAAACGCTTTCATCTCACGTTCTACATATATGGTATACAATCAAAACCGCAAGAACATATTGGATAATGGATTTCCAACTATGACAAGGTATTGAACCACCTTCCGATCAGTGTACTCTAGGAACGATACACTGGAGTTCAACAAGAACATCTTGTAACTCAGCCACACATGACCGACCACTCATTTCGCTTGAGTGTATCGAATGTATATCACCAACGGTTGGGATCAGCAACCGTTTCCGTATATATATGGGACATCATTGATAGATTTAAGAAACAAATGAATATTCTCTAGATAGGTGATTATACACCCTACTTCGGTGCGACCGACTTAGCCATGCTGCCTGTCCGATTTCTGTCATTTACCGGTTGATGAGGCTAGAAGCTACGCTTTATCATTACATCAGATTCACTTCGAATGCCACATTGTCAGATCCACCGAAAATCACTAATTGGCGTCTACAACAGTACGTTACGTGTTAGCTAAAGAAGTTTCCTTCTCTGCTTCCACTCTTGGTATAGTTGAAGAAATCAATGTACGTGACCTTTCTGGAAATACTCTGTCAGACATTCATCAACACAAGTCATCCTCATTCACTTAGAATGTCACATCGTCATACCCGCCACCAAACGTGAATACGTTTGAACAGATCAACTTACGCGATCCATTGGATATACTCTGTCAGACCTTCGTCCATACAAGTTGTCCTGGGACTGGACAAACCAAAGGCACTATTCAGTATATCCAACTTAGTCACTGTTATCTAAGACTTATACAATAGCCCTTGCAATTTTACTCCATCTTCCATTATCCTTGGCATATATGATTCGCAACGCTTATGCCAATACAGAGTGGTTCTTTGGATAATAATCCAACCGGTCTCTCCATGTTAACAACGTTAAAATGGTAAAACTTTGATAGTCGGTGATTTAACTATCAAATGAAAACATGTCCGTGTACACACAACGATCTTATTTCCAAATGGAAATTTCGATCCGATCATCAGCTATATATATACATATATATATATATATATATATTCATATTTCCTTATTTTCTATATTTAGAAAATGTGCGTTATTAACATTGGAAAACATTTCCAGCTTATTCACGCATCACTATCATTCCATAACTATTAGTCCCTAACTGTGAACTAGTAAGTGAACAATTCTCTAAGTATAAACCCCGAAGGCCGAAACCAACATCAGATCGATACTCGGGAAACCATTCAACTTACTAATCTCTAGTCAGTTTCTAATTTTGTTTAACTCTATTTGATTAACTCTTCTTTGAATAACTTATATTCGACGAACACTATTCGAATAACTACATTCGATTAACTCCTCTTCTCTATTCGAATAAACTATATTCAATTAACTCCTTTTCTCTATTCGAATAAACTATATTCGATTAACTCATTTGATTTAACTCTAATCGATTAACTCCATCGAATAAACTATATTCAATAACTCCTTCGATTTAACTAATATTCTATAACTCACTTCGATTAACTAATAATCGATAACTCCTTCGAATAAACTACATTCGATAATCTCCTCTCGAATAAATGATATTCGATAATCTTCCCTTTCGATTTAACAAATCGATAACTCCTTTTCGAATAACTAAATTCGATAACTCCTTTCGATTTAACTAATCGATAACTCCTTTGTGTTTAACTCTATTCGAATAACTAATTCGAATCACTCTTATTTATTTAACTCTATTCGAATAACTAATTCGATTAACTCTATTTAACTCCGTTTAACTCTATTCGAATAACTAATATTCGATAACTCTATTTAACTCCATTCGAATAACTAATATTCGATAACTCTATTTAACTCCATTCGAATAACTAATATTCGATAATTCTATTTAACTCCATTCGCTTGACTCTAGATCGCAGCGATCACAATGGTTACGCCTGGTTCCCTCAGGAAACATCCGACCGCCGTAGGCTATTTACAGCCCTGCGAATTACGCTAGCAGTCGTAGGAGATGGCAACTTACCCTGAATACTATGTTTGACTAACTCTGTCTCAAATAACTATATTTGATTTACTCTAGTTCGTTTTAAATCTAATCGATTAACTCTAACTGATTAACTCTAACTGGTTAACCCTACCTGACTAACTCTACCCGATTAACTCTAACTGATTAACTCTAACTGGTTAACTCTAACTGGTTAACTCTAACTGATTAACTCTAACTGGTTAACTCTACCTACTTAACCCACTGGTTAACTCTACTTACTTAACCCACTGGTTAACTCCACTGAACTGGTTAACTCTACTGAACTAGTTAACTCTTATTCAACTAACTCGACTCGACTAACCCCTTCGAATAGCATATTCGTTTTACTAACTTTCGAATACCATATTCGATTTACTCCCTTCGAATACCATATTCGATTTAACTCCTTTTGAATACCATATTCGATTTACTTTATTCACTTTATAAAGACTTCCTTTTTAACAACGTTTTATTCATTTGAAATGATTTACTTTTAAATAACGGTTCTACACTTTAAAAATGATTCCCTTTTAATAACGTTTTTCCTTTTTATAACGGTTTCTGCTTTATAACGTTTTCCCTTTTTATAACGTTTCCTTTTCAATTCTATTTGTAAATGGTTTACAAATATTTCCTTTTCAAATTTATTCTTGAAATATTCTAACTCCTTAAATTTCCTGAAAAATTCGCCATAACCTCCTTTGTAACGGGAGCATCGGGAAAATCCCCAAACCCACCACACAGGCCTTTCCATTCAAAAAAAATGGTTTGAAATTATTTTCTTTTTCTAAATATCTCCTATTTATAAATATTCCAATTTATAAATATTTCTTATTTATAAATATTCCAGTTTATAAATATTCTGTTTTCAATATCACTTTGAAAATCTCCTTTTCCCATTCCGCTATTTTATGGTACTTAACACATCAAATCACGATGACCGATCTCATCCAAACACGTATAATCAACCACAGATTATAAACTACATCATATATCACAATATATGAAAAACAATAAAATAACTGTTGAGGAATCCAGTCGGATTCCTCCAACCTGTTTTCCTGCATCCACAGATGTTACACAATATGATTATCATCACTTCCAGTTCAATATAAATTATTCTGATAGCAGAATCAATATATAAATATTTAAAGGTTTATATATATATATATATATATATATATATATGATTTTCACTAACTGACTAGTAGTTCAATCAATCAACCAACACACAGAAATCAACAGATGATTAACAGTTCTAAAAATACATTATAAAAATATAACTGTTCAGAGTTGGTGAGTTTTACTCACATTGACGCGTTAATCGTTAAATAACGGTTTGCGTTATTTGATTCAGTCGGACAATTTATTTCGCCATAAATTGTAACGAGCTCAGATTCACTCCCAGTTAGTCTCGTTGTGTTGCTCCCGTCCATACGATCCCAACGCAACTTACGGTTTGTAAAACATTTTCCAATTGGCCCAGACCCAACTTGAGATACACAGACCCGCCTACCTCCTAATTGCTTCTTCCCAGAAAAGCAAATCCTCCAGTTTTTCGTTTGGTTTACAATGGCTCTGACGCAGTCAAAATCAAACTTCTTTTCCACTTCAAGCATTTTAAAAATCCAAACAAATCACTACTAACACTCACTTCTCCTCTAACATTTCAGACTTGATCAATGCCTTAACACAAATGGGAAGAAATCCCGTTTTCAGCTCCTGGAGATCACGGTTGTGACAATATGGACATTAATATTCAACCATACAAATCAGCATTAACACAAACCATTGTTTCATATAAAATCACCTTATCCTTTCATATTCCGTTAATCCTCTTCTTCACCGAATTGAAAATCCCGTTCTCTAGTATCCCACTCTGCCATTACCGTAACCACTCACTCCAAAGCCTCCTCCAGTTTCACCTGAAATCCTGAACCAAAATCACCGACTTCATCTCCTTCACGAGAGCTCCGACCTCAACACCTCAGTAAGCAACTTGTCGGCTTCCTCTCAAATGCGACTACAGGAGCCCGCGACTCCCTGTAAATCGATCGAACAAAAATGGCACCAGTTTTCTCCAAACCTCTACAACATGGTGCGGAATAACTTCCTGAGCCCGAGTATCACATTGAAAATTCGAATTGCTCCCTCAATCTCTCGCGGTTATGAACCCTAGTTCGCGCGTGCGTTTTGCAGTGGCCAGAAAATGTGTCGAACTTTTCAAAACTCATACTATCTTGTAGAAGACATCACCAGCAACTCAAATAACCAAGTCTTATATTTTATAGAATTGTATTTGATTTGTTTGTGAATTTCTTGAGGACTTTGTTTTGCTATTGGAAGAAAGAACACAGCGGCGGTAATTTTTGCTGTGTTGACTTTGAGAGAATGAGGAATTAGGTCTTAAGGCTTGGTTAGGGGGGTATTTATAAGCCACAAAAATATCTAGATATTTTTATATTAATATTTTTATTTAATCCTTTATATTTGTTTCTAACTTCTAAAAATCCGTGTGATCACACATGATACCTAAAAATCCCGAAACTGGACATGCAGCTAGAGTTCGACATTACGGACCCAACGAAACTGGTTTCGTCAAATTCCGACTTCGTATGCTCACACAACGTAATTTTAACCGTCAAAATACTGACTATTTTTCACTCTAAAAATCCGTACGGCCACACAATGACTCTAAAAATCACGAAACTGGAAATCTAACAACTATTTGACATTGCGGATCCAACAAAACTGGTTTCGTCGAATTCCGACTTCGTTTGCAAAACCGGATATTTTTAAAGCTCTGGATGACCCTTTTAATTATATAAATATATTTAAATATAATTAAATTAAATATTAATAAATTAATATTATCGTATATATTCACAATAGAATATCATACAGCTCCAGTATATTTATTTACTCGCTATTCCGAGTCCAGACTGAATCGATATTCAATTTACATTGAAAAACCCTTTTTCTAACGTATATAAAGCGTTACGAATTATAAAGGAATTTCACAGCGACTTTTTCTAAAATTTGATTTGGACGTAAATCATAATCTACACGACGAAATCCCAATTTTTCTCTTTCACTAGAAAGATATACTCCACCAGCTCCACGCGTTTCTTGTTTCACAGAAATCCGGCTTAAAACGAATCATGTACATCCAATTGAAGTTCAAATCGCCAAATAGCGAACTGCAGCGCCATTTCGAGCTCGATTGTAATTATATTATAAATTATACGTTCAATTATCGTCGATTCAATATATTCTTTATTATAATTCAACCCCAGACCGAATTATAGCTTATATAAGGTCCAGTTCACATCGTATTGTGAATTCTACTATTTCTTGCTATTCTGGAAATATATTATCCTATTATTTATATTAATTAAATATAAATATTATTCAATTCCAGTTATTGATATCGTTAAATCGATATTTAATAATTAAATTAGTTAATTATTCTTCTGCCAAATTACGGGTCATTACACTGACAAAAGTCTATTTTGGTTTAACTAGTATAAATTGACTAAAATGAATAATTGTTTTTAACTAATGTAAATTAACAAAAATGAATAATTGGTTTCAACAAATGTAAATTGATAAAAGTGAATAGTTGGTTTTAGCTAATGTGAATTGACAAAAGTGTTTATTTCATTTTAACTAATCAATTTGACAAAATGACTCTTCTTATTTCAGATAAAATTACAATAAGAATGCAACTCTGAAATCTATTCTTTCTATTGTCCTCTAAATGACAATAAAAGGAAATATTCATTCTTACCATTTTTACTACACTAAAATGTAACTAAAATGTAGTTTTTAAATCCTATCCTTTATTTATCTCTGAAAATGTGAATAAAAGGGGTAACTCTTAATTTTGAAAGAAAAATGAAACTTTCAATTCATGTTTTGTTTGCATTAAAGAATGCAAACAAAAATACAACTTTGAAACGATGTTTTATTCATATCAAAAATGCAAATCCACAAATGCAACTTATATTTTGATGTTTGGTTTGTATGTAGGATTGCAAACAATAATGAAACTCTTATTTTAATGTTTTATTTGCAACAAGGAAGCAAATGCATAAATAGATAAATGTAACTCTGATTTCTAGTTTGTTTGAAACAAGGAATGCAAATAGAGTGCAAATTCTATTTTAATGTATATTTTCATTAGTGATTACAATAAAAGAACAACTTTGTTTCAATATATATATGTGCATTTGTGAATGCAAATAAAAGAACAATTTTAATTTCAATGGGTACTTGCTTTTGTGAAGGCAGAGTAAATACAACTTCCATTTGTAAAGTTTATTTGCAGTAATAAATGCAAATAAAAGAATAAATTTCATTTTTAAAGTTTATTTCACTTCAAAGCATATTATATTTCAAAATATATTTTATTTCAAAGTATATTCTATTTCAAAGTATATTTGCATTTGTGAATGCAAATAAAAGAAACAACATTTATTTCCAAGGTATATTTGCATTTGTGAATGCAAATAAAAGAATAGTTTTGATTTCAAAATTTATTTGCATTAGTGAATGTAAATAAAAGACCAACATTTATTTTAAATGAATATTTTAACAAATTCTATTCAATGTATAAAAATGTGCATATTTGTATTGGTGAATGGTGATAAAAAGATAGACTTTGGTTTCATTGAATATTTGCATTGATAAATGCAAATAAAAGAATAAACCTTAATTTCATTGCTTATTTGCATCGATAAATGCAGATAAAGGAATAAACTTTATTTCTAATATATGTATTTGCATTGATGAGTGCAATGAAGGAATAATTTGTTTCAATATATATATATTTGCATTGGTAAATGTAAATAAAGAACAATTTCTATTTACTATATATATTTGCATTGCTGAATGTAAATAAAAGAATAAATTTTGTTTTTAAAGTTCATTAGCATTAGTGAATTCAAATAAAAGAATGAATTATATATCTAAAATATTTTTGCAAACAAAAATGTAACTTCTGAAAATAATTTCTTATTCACATATAAAATGTAAACAAAATTGTGATTTCCAAAATATGAATATTTATTTACATAAAAATATAAACAAAAAGGTGGTTTCCAAATATAACCTTTAATTCACTCATGCCATGTAAATAAAGTTTTATTTTACTAATATGTTTTTAATATCAACAATAAAATTTAATATTTTATTGTTAATCCAATTCTAGAACATCTTACGTTAAATGTGACAGTAAAAAGAAGAATTTTTACTGTAATTCATAAATCATGTTCTAAATGTAAACAAATAAAAATAGGATTTTATTTGTTAGCCAAATTCTGTTGTAATGAAACAAATGAAAATATATTTTATCTTTTGTTCATATCCCATCGTGAGTAAACAAATAAAAATAATATTTTATTTGTCATTCAAATCCTGTTCTAAAATAGACAAATAAAAATAAGGTTTTATTTGTCGATCAGATTATACTGTTCATTTCAGAATAATAAAGATGATATTTTAATAATTTAAAATAAATGAGAGCAACTAGATCTGAAATAAAATATGATTTAAATCTAAATTTAGATTTAATGTTCTAACCACAAATAAATTCAACAGTATATTAAATTCAATGCGGATCTAGCATATCATGAACAACAAAACATACCGCCAACAACAATCAACAATTCATCAATCACAGAACATTTCAGATCTGAATTATCATCACAATACAATTATTTTAAAGCGAGAAAAATAATTTATAATTAATTAAATAATGAAAATTAGAATTCTCACATTGATTTTTGCTGATTTTTCAACTGTCTCTATTTCAGCTCTATTCTGCGCTATTGCGAATATCTCGGAAAGACGAATCCAACGCAAGTCGTTTCGTTGAATTCTGATATCGCAGTAAAAAGGTATTCAATTTTAAACATTTTCTTATTAAATAATTAATAAATTAAAATAATTATACTCTAATTACATTGTTAAGGCTAATCCTTTCTTCTTCTCTACTGGTAACAGCCGAAGCTTTTCATGTTCGGGTTCAAAAATTTCAAGTCCAAAAATCCGTCAATCGGAGCGATGGTTTTCAGATCGGACAAGGGGGAATCGACGACCTTGGAGTGGCGCACTAGCGCCAGGAAGGGGGGACCACTCGATCGGGTCTGGTGGCGGGGGTGGAGCTCGAAACGACGGGGCTTCCTGGTCCAAATTCGCGAAATCCAGATCCCAATAATACCCATCATCCCTATGGATGCAAAGCTCTCTGAATTCTCTTCGATTTGATATATAATTTGTTGATTTTCGTTGAACGGATTAAGAGAAATTAACGTTTGAAATTGGGAGCTTTCTGGCCATTGTTCTAAGGGTAGGCGGCGGCTATAAAAATTAGGGTTTAATTTTTATTTTTATTTTATTATTAATTCATTGAAAAACGTGTTATAAAGGTAAACATGCGGGCCTACTCCGAATTGGGCTTGCTTACTGTCGATCTTAACGTTTTGAGGCCTTCTGAATGCAATGGGACAGGTCTCGGGGTCCAATTCCAAAATCTGTAGAATATTTATTTATAATCCCATTAAAAATTAATTAAATAAATATTGGCCGTATATTTAAATATGTCGGGGCCACATATGACATCAGAAATTTCCAAAAAAATATTTTTAGCTTTCTTATGACGATACGGTTCTAACAAGACTAATTTCGTTGCATTCTGAGACTGTTTGAAAAATGGCTATTTTCAAGTGCTATATATTTAATATTAAAAATACATTTTTAAACAAATAAATTCCGAAACTCAAAATATATAAGTGTTTATACTTTTGGAATGCAGAAACATTATTCCGGACTCAATGGAAGTGGTTTCGAGTCCAATTTCCTCCATATGTAAAATGTAGCCCTTCGGGCCATATATATTATATATATATTCTACAACAACCTTTCTAAATTTTGAATTGGCCATAACTTTTGATTTTTAAAACGAAATTTCAATTTTTCAGATTCACTAGAAAGATATGGTTAAACAGATTTAAATATTTCTTGTTTCACTCAATTATGATTAATTTTGAATCATGTACATTCAGCTAAAGTTCAAAATTAAAATTTTAAAACTACCGCGCCATTTCTAACTCCATTTATAATTAAATTAAATTTATCCGTTTTAACTTCGATTAAAATAAATTCTAGCCATTATTATTTATATTATAACCTCAAAATTCATTAAAATTTTCTAAAATAAAAATTTTAAATTGGTTCAGAATTTGCGGGTTGTTACAATCCCCCCCCCCCCCCACTTAAAATCTTTTCGTCCTCGAAAAGGAAATGAAGCTAAAGTTGTTTATTTAACTAATTTAATTTTCATTCTTTAGTTGTTTAATAATTTTATTAGTTGAACTCATATTCACACAACACAATCATCAATCAATTAGTTGATTAAATTTTCAAAAATATATAACTTTTATATATTCAAAACCATATTTTCTAAAATCGAATTATATATTTTCCACTCTGACTCATTCTAGGGCATTGCTAACCCCATCTCTAATGAGTATTCTCATTTTAGGATATTGTTGATCCTATCTCTAATGAGTATTCTTATTGGATATTACTGATCCAACCTCTGATGAGTCTTTTGTTCAGTTCTAACGAGTTGTACCCCAAAGATTTGAGCTAACCAGAGCTCTGATACCAGCTGTAACGACCCGGATTTTGCCTAACCCGAATTGATCGCAAGATCGATCAAGACCGTTCAAATTCCGCATACGTTAACTTTGGGCATACAACACATCAGGACAACAACACAGACTTTTATAACATCAATAATAAATGTTACATCAGAGTACAGAATATATCAGAGTACACTTTATAAAGTACAGCGGAAGATAAATTACAATAGATTAATACATTGCAGCGAAACTAATCTCAGCGGAAGGCCATCAATATTCTGGACCCAGCTTCAGGCTTCAATTCAGGATCATGCTTAACTATATCTGCAAAAAGCTACTCGACTGCCCATGTGAAAAGAAGGCACCCGAGTTTGCAAAGTGAAACAAACTACAGGTCAGTCGTGGGACTGGTATGAGAAATCTTAACTTAAATTATCTAATAATAAGGCTAATCATAGGACCACGCCGCTAACGCGGAACGGGTTAACTCCATTGGATTGCCAGTGCATAAATAAAGTAAATCGTCAAATAACGCAATGCTTTTTAGAAAAATGAAACCATTATAAGACCCAGGTCCCATCACACAATGCAACGCAAACCGGAGGATAGGCTTTTACCTTATAATGGTCAAAAGATGCTTGATACGTAAAAACGATATCATTAGTGTGTATATGTAACAACCCGTATTTCGCCCGACCCCAATCGATCGCAAGATCGATCAAGACCGTTCAAAACCCACGTACGTTAACTTTGGGCATACAACACATCAGAACAACAACACAGACTTTTATAACATCAATAATAAATGTTACATCAGAGTACAGAATATATCAGAGTACATCGATAAATAATACAACGGAAGATAAATTACAGTGGAAGATAAATTACAATAAATTAATACATTGCAGTGGAACTAATCTCAGCGGAAGGCCATCAATATTCTGGACCCAGCTACAGGCTTCAATCCAGGATCCTGCTTAACTATATCTGTAAAAAGCTACTCGACCGCCCGTGTGGAAAGAGGGCACCCGAGTTTGCAAAGTGAAACAAACTACAGGTCAGTCGTGGGACTGGTGTGAGAATTTTATACTTAACTTATCTAATAAGTAGGCTAATCACAGGACCACGCCGCTAACACGGAACGGGTTTAATCCATTGGATTGCCAGTGCATAAAATAAAGTAAATCGTCAAATAACGCAATGCTTTTTAGAAAAATGAAACCATTATAAGACCCAGGTCCCATCACACAATGCAACGCACACCAGAGGATAGGGTTTTACCTTATAATGGTCAAAAGATGCTTGATACGTAAAAACGATATTATTATTAGTGTGTATATATATATTTAAAACATTTCAAATATAATATCAATCCTAGACGGCATAGATACCATCTACTATGTCGCTATACTAGTTACACAATCAAAACCGCAAGGGGCGTATTGGAAATTGGGTTTCCATCATGAGTCAAGGCTAGGGAGAAGCTCCTGACCGTTTCGAGACACTCTAGCAATGCCTCAGGATTCGGACGCTGGCGAACCCTTGGATACAACAGGGCCGGTCCACAAATACTTTAGTGGATTAGTTATGCCTGAACACACGCTCCCCGATCCTATCGGATCTACAAATCAGCCGAGGGCGATCGATAAGAATAAATCGAGGCCCCGCAAAAATTCCATCAACCACATAAGCAAATGTCGGGCCGTGTTAAAGCCCAACACCACTTCTAGCTAGAAAGAAACGTGTGCACTCCCTACGTTCCCTTCTCTCGTTTTAGACTCAACCGGTGTGTGAGGCTCGCGAAGTCACGATATACACAGAGCTATGCCTAAATAGACTGTGCTTTGATCATCAACCACAAGGCCTGCTTTTCAACAAAGCCTTGATCATTTGCATCTTAGCATGTCACATTGTCAGTCCTTACCATATCATTGCTCATCTACCAATATATATATCACCTCTAAGCTCATACGTCTTAGAGAAGGGTGATAAGTAAAGTATAAATTCTTCACCACCAAACAGAAATATATAATCAGTAGCGTTCAACAAATACAGTAGAAATGAATACAATGTCAGACACGCAATCCATTTACAAGTCCGCTCTGGGTCTGAGCGAAACAACGTGTCCGTCGATCTCCAAATGCGTTTGGATGATCATTACCAAATACCTTGCCTTGGAAGGCCAATCCCAATTCAAGATACCAGTCATCATCATCCCAACGATGTGGAAACCTTCGGTCTTCAATCACCGTCTTCATCTTCGACTCTTGATCGTCGTGATAATTATTCAGAATGGGTTAAACCCGGTCTTTCTGAATAACTCGCGTATTTAGGGATTAAAAAGCAAATTTTGGAAAATCACACATTACGCCACATTCCAACTCCGAGTATTCTTTTACTAAGATATTCATATTAGAAGATTCTCATTAATTTTATCAAAAATAAACTCTGAAAATAAAAAACTTAAATCTTCCTTAAAAGATTTATTAAAACTCCAGTTTTGATTCGATATCAAAAATCATTATTACAAGATCATTTATTTTAAGGAATAAATCTTGTCTTAAACAGGTTAAAGAACTAGTGTCCTTTAAAACACAGTTCACAATAAACCCATAAATCAATTTCCAAAATATGGAATTCCACAGAAATCAAATCAATAAATAATCGATATAAATTTCTGCATTGGACTAATAATATAAATGGAATAACGGCAAAGCCTCTTAAATTCCATTTATAATATCAGTCTTCTTTTACAGAAGCCCATTTCGATTATTACCAATCGAATTTCCACTTAATTCCAATTTAATATATTAAATTGGAAAACTTGATTTTTAGAAAATGCCCTTTTTAAATCTATAAAATAGATTTATGAATTCCAATTAATAATTTCAATGTAAATTGGATTAAAGGACAAATGTCATTTAAAACATCGTCCACGACAAATCCACTTCACATCTCCATTTATTTCATATCACAAAATATAATTGCAAATCCTAATAATCTTTAAAAATATATTTTAAAATAATCATTAAAAATATTCTTTATATAAAAGATTCTAAATGGGAAGTTTTCTTTATATTACAAATTCTTATCTTTTCCAAATATTCATTGTTTTAACATATACTTGATTAACAATATATTTTTCTATTTTATGAAAATATATACTTTGTATAAAAAGGATTTCTAATGTAAAAATATTCTCATTTAAAAGAACACCTGAATCGAAATGCGACTCAAACATTTACCATATAATTTGGATTATATGGATTTCACACACATCATATATATGATAATAACAGTATGATCATCAAATCATCCATCTACATCCAAAGTGTAATTTCCACTGTGTAAGCGTTAAAATTAAATAATAACGCTCATCGCAGCCTGTCGATCTAACGATCAACATACAACTGAATATTGGGATTAGTGTATGTAAACTTTCATCCCAACACCCGTGTGGGGTTTCAACCAACAAACATATAATAAACTAATTTGTGCACTTGGGCGATGTGTGAAAATAATCGTCCCAATCACATAAACAAGTCAGGTAACTTGTGAAAGGAAGTGTAATACACAATATATAACGATGACAAGAAAATATCTCTATTGCAATGAATGAATAAGCATAATAACTTCGTCTCTATTGACAATTTCTACTTTGCTAGTTTAAGCTCAAGCAAAAATGGTTATATTGTTCTGACAATTCTAATGCGACAAAAATGATAATTTTTGTTTTAACTAACCTATCTTGACAAGTATAGGCCTTGCCAAACATAACATATACATGCATATATATATATATGTATGTATATATATATATAACTTGCTTCAACTAATTCATATTGACAAAAATGAATATTTTTTACAAAATGTCTATTTGGTTTAACTAATATAAATTGACTAAAATGAATAATTGTTTTCAACAAATGTAAATTGATAAAAGTGAATATTTTGTTATTAACTAGTATAAGTTGACAAAAGTGTTTATTTCATTTTACCTAATCAATTTGAAAAAAGTGCATATTTTGTTTCCACTAGTATAAATTGATAAAAGTGATTATTTTATTTCAACTAGTATAAATTGACAAAAGTAATTATTTTGTTTTAACTAATCAAGTTTGATAAAAATGTTCATTTCATTTTAACTACATCAAGTTTGACAAAGATGTTTATTTCATTTTTATGTTTGCAAATAAAAATGTAACTTTTATTTTAGATGTTATATTGCATTGTGGAATGCAAATAAAAGATCAAACTTGATTTTCAAAGTATATTTACATTTATGATTCCAAACAAAAGAACAAATTTTCCTTTCGAAATATATTTGCCTTAATGAGTGCAAATAATAAAAAAAAAAACTTATTTCATCTTCAATGTATTTTTACATTTGTGAATGTAAATGAAAGAATAAATTTTTGGTTTTAACATATATTTGTATTGGTGAATGCGAATAAAAGGGTAAATTTTATTTTCAATGTATGTTTGCATTAGTGAATGCAAATAAAAGACTGAACTCAAAATTTCAATTCTAGAATAACATAAAAAGGGTATTTCATTGTTTTACACTTTTCTATGTGTTCTAATAACAAATAAAAGAATCCTTTTATTTGTTTATACTTTTCTATACATTCTAATAACATATAAAAGAATATTTTATATGTAAACATTTTTCTATGTATTCTAATGTCAAATAAAAGTGAATTTTATTTGTATAATAAAATTCTAATTTTTTAAATGACAAATTAAAAAGTGAATTTTATTTGTGAAACAAATTCTAGGTTCATATTTGTGTTGCAACATGTATATAAAAAGATGGACTTTATTTCTATGTCATATTTGTATGGAAAAATACAAATAAAAAGATGAACTTAATTCCTATGTTATATTTGTATTGACAAAATGCAAATAAAAAGATGAACTTTATTTCTATGTATATTTGTATTGAGAAAAAAACATATAAAAAGTTAATTCATTTTCTAAGTTATATTTGTGTTGAAAGACACAAATAAAAAGATACTTCATTTGCTAAGTTACACTTGTGTTGAAAAACATAAATAAAAAAGATACTTCATTTGCCAAGTGTATATTTGTGTTAAGAACACAAATAAAAAGAAACAATTCAATTTCAATGTTAATATTTGTGTTGAGTACACAAATAAAAGAAGCAATTCAATTTCAATGTTAATATTTGTGTTAAGGGACAAAAATTAAAAAGACATTCATTATTCTATGAGTATTTGTGTTAAGAACACAAATATAAAGACATTTATTTTTCTTATGTTTATGCTTGTGTTAAAAATACAAATGAAAAGATGATTCATGTTCTATGTTTATGTTAAGAACACAAATATAAAGATAATTCATTTGTGATCTTATTTTCTATGTAATATTTGCATTGTAAAATGCAAATAAATAGATAATTCATATTCTAAGTTTTGTTTATGTTGGTAAACACAAATAAAAAGATAATTCTTTTGCTGAGTTATATTTGTGTTGAAAAACACAAATAAAAATAATAATTCATTTCTATGTATATATTTATGTTGAAAAGCACAAATAAAAGAATGGTTCTTTTCCTATGTTATTATTTGTGACGAAAAACACAAATAAAAGAATGGCTTCTTTTTCTCAAATAAAATGTAAACACTTATGTGTTTTTCTCAAATATTACTTTTAATTTGCAAATACAATGTAAATAAAGTTTTGTTTAAAAATATGTTTTTAATATCAACAATAAAATTTAATATTTCATAATTATTCTAATACTATAATATCCTATGTTTAAGGTGATAGTAAAAAGAAAATTTTTACTGTAATTCACAAATCTGTTCTTAATGTAAACAAATAAAAGTAAGATTTTATTTGTTAACCAGTTTCTGCTGTTCAATTTCAGATAAAAAATAATATTTTGACAATATAAAATAAGTTAGAACAACTAGATCCAATCGCAAATAAAATTCAACAATATATGCAATTTTAATCATGGACAACAGAACAAACCATAAGCGACAATCAACAATTTATACAATACAGAACATTTCAGATCCGAACTAACATCACAATACAATCATTTTAAAGTGAGAAAACTAATTGATAATTAATTAAATAATAAAATTCAGAATTCTCACATTGATTTTTGCTGATTTTCCCACTATCTCTGTTTCAGCTCTGGTTGGCGCCATCGCGAAGATCTCGGAAAGACGATTCTAACGCCTCGAAAATCATCGAATTTCGTCACTGTTCGAAGAAGTTTTGGTATTTTAAAGATTTGATAATAATTAAATTAAATAATAAATTAAAAATCCTTAATTACATTAATTAGCCATGTAATCCTTTCTTCCTCCTTCTGTAAACAAGGCCGTGAGTTTTCCCTTTGCTTCTACTCTAGGTCAGGGATTTTCGCTCGACTGGAAGCGCTGCAGGACAATCGGAGGTCACTACGTCGTAGAGGGGGAGGTGGCGCGCCTGGGGGGTCCACGTCGTGGCGTGCGACGGAGGTAGGTGGGCTGGGTGGCGGTCCGTTCGACGGGTCTTCGGGTTCGCGGTTCTGACGATTCACAGCACCAGAGATGATCATCACCGTATGAGATTAAAGCTCTCGAAAATCTCTTCAAATTGATATATAGCTTGACAATTTTCGTTGAATGGATTAAGAGAAATTAGTGTTTGAAATTCGGATGATTCTGGCCTTCGAATAGACATGGCGGCGGCTGGCCATTTAAGGTTAGGGTTTCCGGAATATTATATTATTTTAATAATAAATCTCGTTTTTCGTGTTTTAAAGGTGGATTTCTGGACTGTCTCAGAATTGGGCTTGCTTACTCTCGTTCTTAAGGTTTTGACACCTTCTGAACGCAATGGGACAGGTCTCGGGGTCCAATTCCGAAATCTGTAGGATATTTATTTAAAATCCCATTAAAAATTAATTAATTAAATATTGACCGTACATTTAAATATGCCGGGGCCACATATGACCTCAGAAAATTCCGAAAAAAATATTTTTAGCTTTCTTATGACGATACGGTTCTAACAAGACTAATTTCATTGAATTCTGAGACTGTTTGAAAAATGGCTATTTTCAGGTCGTTTAAATTTAACTGAAATAGTCAAAACACATTTTCTTTTGCCACGCTCACATATTAATTCAAAAAATTCTAAAAATTGAAACCTAGCTATAATTTGACATTCCGGTTCCAACAAAAGTTGTTTTGTCGAAAATAGAGGTCGTTTGAAAAATGACTATTTTTAAGGCCAATATATTTAATATTAAAAATACATTTTTAAACAAATAAATTCCGAAACTCAAAATATATAAGTGTTTACTGTTTTTCAATGCAGAAACATCATTCCAGACTCAATGGAAGTGGTTTCGAGTCGAAATTCCTTCGTATGCAAAAAGTAGAAGTTTTGACCTTTATATACTATATATAAATTCTACAGCGACCTTTCTAAATTTTGAATTAGCCATAACTTTTGATTTATAAAACGAAATTTCAATTTTTCAGTTTCGTTAGAAAGATATGGTTAAACATATTCAAATATTTCTGGTTTCACTCAATCCTGATTTATATTGAATCCTGTAAATTCAGCTAAAGTTCAAAATCAAATTATAAAACTTCCACGCCATTTCTAACTCCATTTATATTTAAATTAAATTTATTCGTTTTAACTTCGATTAAAATAAATTCTAGCCATTATTATTAATATAAATGGTATTATAACCTCAAAATTCATTAAAATTTTCTAAAATAATTTTTTTAAATTGGTTCAGAATTTGCGGGTTGTTACAATCTCCCCCACTTAAAATCTTTTCGTCCTCGAAAAGGAAATGAAGCTAAAGTTGTTTATTTAACTAATTTAATTTTCATTCTTTAATTGTTTAATAATTTTATTAGTTGAATTCATATTCACACAATACAATCATCAATCAATTAGTTGATTAAATTTCCAAAAATATATAACTTTTATATATTCAAAATCATATTTTCTAAAATCGAATTATATATAATTACAAGTACGTTAATTATAAATTTTCTACTCTGACTCATTCTAGGGCATTGCTAATCCCCATCTCTAATGAGTATTCTCATTCTAGGATACTGCTGATCCTATCTCTAATGAGGATTCTTATTGGATATTACTAATCCAACCTCTGATGATTTTTTTGTTTAATTCTAATGAATTGTACCCCAAAGATTTGAGCTAACCTGGGCTCTGATACCAACTGTAATGACCCGGATTTCGCCCGACCCCAATCGATCGCAAGATCGATCAAGACCGTTCAAAACCCACGTACGTTAACTTTGGGCATACAACACATCAGAACAACAGCACATACTTTTATAACATCAATAATAAATGTTACATCAGAGTACAGAATATATCAGAGCACATCGATAAATAATACAGCGGAAGATAAATTACAATAAATTGATACATTGCAGCGGAACTAATCTCAGCGGAAGGCCATCAATATTATGGACCCAGCTACAGGCTTCAATCCAGGATCCTGCTTAACTATATCTGTAAAAAGCTACTCTAAAAACCCGGATTTTGCCCGACCCCAATCGATCGCAAGATCGATCAAGACCGTTCAAAACCCACGTACGTTAACTTTGGGCATACAACACATCAAAACAACAACACAGACTTTTATAACATCAATAATAAATGTTACATCAGAGTACAAAATATATCAGAGTACATCGATAAATAATACAGCGGAAGATAAATTACAATAAATTAATATATTGCAGCGGAACCAATCTCAGCGGAAGGCCATCAATATTTTGGACCCAGCTACAGGCTTCAATCCAGGATCCTGCTTAACTATATCTGTAAAAAGCTACTCGACTGCCCGTGCGGAAAGAGGGCACCCGAGTTTGCAAAGTGAAACAAATTACAGGTCAGTCGTGGGACTGGTGTGAGAATTCTATACTTAACTTATCTAATAAGTAGGCTAATCACAGGACCACGCCGCTAACGCGTAACGGGTTTACTCAATTGGATTGTCGGTGCATAAAATAAAGTAAATCGTCAAATAACGCAATGCTTTTTAGAAAAATGAAACCATAATAAGAATCAGGTCCCATCACAAATGCAACGCACACCAGAGGATAGGGTTTTACCTTATAATGGTCAAAAGATGCTTGATACGTAAAAACGATATTATTATTAGTGTGTATATATATATTTAAAACATTTCATATATAATATCAATCCTAGACGGCATAGATACCATCTACTATGTCGCTATACTAGTTATACAATCAAAACAGCAAGGGGCATATTGGAAATTGGGTTTCCATCATGAGTCAAGGCTAGGGAGGAGCTCTTGACCGATTCGAGACACTCTAGCAATGCCTCAGGATTTGGATGCTGGCGAACCCTTGGATACAGCAGGGCCGGTCCACAAATACTTTAGTGGATTAGTTATGCCTGAACACACGCTCCCCGATCCTATCGGATCTACAAATCAGCCGAGGGCGATTGATAAGAATAAACCGAGGCCTCGCAAAAATTCCATCCACCACATAAGCAAATGTCGGGCCGTGTTAAAGCCCAACACCACTTCTAGCTAGAAAGAAACATGTGCACTCCCTGCGTTCCCTTCTCCCGTTTTAGACTCAACCGGTGTGTGAGGCTCGCGAAGTCACGATATACACAAAGCTATGCCTAAATAGACTATGCTTTGATCATCAACCACAAGGCCTGCTTTTCAACAAAGCCTTGATCATTTGCATCTTAGCATGTCACATTGTCAGTCCTTACCATATCATTGCTCATCTACCAATATATATATCACCTTTAAGCTCATACGTCTTAGAGAAGGGTGATAAGTAAAGAATAAATTCTTTACCACCAAACAGAAATATATAATCAGTAGTGTTCAACAAATACAGTAGAAATGAATACAATGTCAGACACGCAATCCATTTACAAGTCCGCTCTGGGTCTGAGCGAAACAACGTGTCCGTCGATCTCCAAATGCGTTTGGACGATCATTACCAAATACCTTGCCTTGGAAGGCCAATCCCAATTCAAGATACCAGTCATCATCATCCCATCGATGTGGATACCTTCGGTCTTCAACCACCGCCTTCATCTTCGACTCTTGATCGTCGTGATGATTATTCAGAATGGGTTAAACCCGGTCTTTCTGAATAACTCGCGTATATTGTGATTAAAAGCAAATATTGGAAGATCACACATTACGCCACATTCCAACTCTGAGTATTCTTTTACTAAGATATTCATATTAGAAGATTCTCATTAATTTTATCAAAGATAAACTCTGAAAATAAAATCTTAAATCTTCCTTAAAAGATTCATTAAAACTCCAGTTTTGATTTGATATCAAAAAATCATTATTACAAGATCATTTATTTTAAGGAATAAATCTTGTCTTAAGCAGGTTAAAGAACTAGTGTCCTTTAAAACACAGTTCACGATAAACCCACAAATCTATTTCCAAAATATGGAATTCCACAGAAATCAAATCAATACAAAATCGATATAAATTTCTGTATCGGACTAATAATATAAATGGAATAACGGCAAAGCCTCTTAAATTCCATTTATAATATCGGTCTTCTTTTACAGAAGCCCATTTCGATAATTACCAATCGAATTTCCACATAATTCCAATTTAATATATTAAATTGGAAAACTTGATTTTTAGAAAATGCCCTTTTTAAATCTATAAAATAGATTTATGAATTCCAATTAATAATTTCAATGTAAATTGGATTAAAGGACAAATGTCATTTAAAACATCGTCCACGACAAATCCACTTCACATCTCCATTTATTTCATATCACAAAATATAATTGCAAATCCTAATAATATTTAAAAACATATTTTAAAATAATCATTAAAAATATTCTTTATATAAAAGATTCTAAATGGGAAGTTTTCTTTATATTACAAATTCTTATCTTTTCCAAATATTCTTTGTTTTAACATATACTTGATTAACAATATATTTTTCTATTTTATGAAAATATATACTTTATATAAAATGTATTTCTAATGTAAAAATATTCTCATTTAAAGGAACACCTGAATCGAAATGCGACTCAAACATTTACCATATAATTTGGATTATATGGATTTCACACACATCATATATATGATAATAACAGTATGATCATCAAATCATCCATCTACATCCAAAGTGTAATTTCCACTGTGTAAGCGTTAAAATTAAATAATAACGCTCATCGCAGCCTGTCGATCTAACGATCAACATACAACTGAATATTGGGATTAGTGTATGTAAATTTTCATCCCAACACCCGTGTGGGGTTTCAACCAACAAACATATAATAAACTAATTTGTGCACTTGGGCGATGTGTGAAAATAATCGTCCCAATCACATAAACAAGTCGGGTAACTTGTGAATGGAAGTGTAATACACAATATATAATGATGACAAGAAAATATCTCTATTGCAATGAATGAATAAGCATAATAACTTCGTCTCTATTGACAATTTCTACTTTGCTAGTTTAAGCTCAAGCAAAAATGGTTATATTGTTCTGACAATTCTAATGCGACAAAAATGATAATTTTTGTTTTAACTAACCTATCTTGACAAGTATAGGCCTTGCCAAACATAACATATATATATATATATTGCTTCAACTAATTCATTTTGACAAAAATGAATATTTTTGACAAAATGTCTATTTGGTTTAACTAATATAAATTGACTAAAATGTATAATTGTTTTCAACAAATGTAAATTGATAAAAGTGAATATTTTGTTATTAACTAGTATAAGTTGACAAAAGTGTTTATTTCATTTTTACCTAATCAATTTGACAAAATTGCATATTTTGTTTCCACTAGTATAAATTGATAAAAGTGATTATTTTATTTCAACTTGTATAAATTGACAAAAGTAATTATTTTATTTTAACTAATCAAGTTTGACAAAAATGTTCATTTCATTTTAACTAAATCAAGTTTGACAAAGATGTTTATTTCATTTTTATGTTTGCAAATAAAAATGTAACTTTTATTTTAGATGTTATATTGCATTGTGGAATGCAAATAAAAGAACAAACTTGATTTTCAAAGTATATTTACATTTGTGATTCCAAACAAAAGAACAATTTTTCCTTTCGAAATATATTTTCCTTAATGAGTGCAAATAAAAAAAACTAATTTCATCATCAATGTATTTTTACATTTGTGAATGTAAATAAAAGAATAAATTTTTGGTTTCAACATATATTTGTATTGGTGAATGCAAATAAAAGGGTAAATTTTATTTTCAATGTATGTTTGCATTAGTGAATGCAAATAAAAGACTGAACTCAAAATTTCAATTCTAGAATAACATAAAAAGGGTATTTCATTGTTTTACACTTTTCTATGTGTTCTAATAACAAATAAAAGAATCCTTTTATTTGTTTATACTTTTCTATACATTCTAATAACATATAAAAGAATATTTTATATGTAAACATTTTTCTATGTATTCTAATGTCAAATAAAAGTGAATTTTATTTGTATAATAAAATTCTAATTTTTAAATGACAAATAAAAAAGTGAATTTTATTTGTGCAACAAATTCTAGGTTCATATTTGTGTTGCAGCATGTATATAAAAAGATGGACTTTATTTCTATGTCATATTTGTATGGAAAAATACAAATAAAAAGATGAACTTAATTCCTATGTTATATTTGTATTGACAAAATACAAATAAAAAGATGAACTTTATTTCTATGTATATTTGTATTGAGAAAAAAACATATAAAATGGTAATTCATTTTCTAAATTATATTTGTGTTGAAAGACACAAATAAAAAGATACTTCATTTGCTAAGTTACACTTGTGTTGAAAAACAAAAATAAAAAAGATACTTCATTTGCTAAGTGTATATTTGTGTTAAGAACACAAATAAAAAGAAACAATTCAATTTCAATGTTAATATTTGTGTTGAGTACACAAATAAAAGAAGCAGTTCAATTTCAATGTTAATATTTGTGTTAAGGGACAAAAATTAAAAAGACATTCATTATTCTATGAGTATTTGTGTTAAGAACACAAATATAAAGACATTTATTTTTCTTATGTTTATGCTTGTGTTAAAAATACAAATGAAAAGATGATTCATGTTCTATGTTTATACTAAGAACACAAATATAAAGATAATTCATTTGTGATCTTATTTTCTATGTAATATTTGCATTGTAAAATGCAAATAAATAGATAATTCATATTCTAAGTTTTATTTGTGTTGGTAAACATAAATAAAAAGATAATTCTTTTGCTGAGTTATATTTGTGCTGAAAAACACAAATAAAAATAATAATTCATTTCTATGTATATATTTATGTTGAAAAACACAAATAAAAGAATGGTTCTTTTCCTATGTTATTATTTGTGACGAAAAACACAAATAAAAGAATGGCTTCTTTTTCTCAAATAAAATGTAAACACTTATGTGTTTTTCTCAAATATTACTTTTAATTTCCAAATACAATGTAAATAAAGTTTTGTTTAAAAATATGTTTTTAATATCAATGATAAAATTTAATATTTCATATTTATTCTAATACTATAATATGCTATGTTTAAGGTGACAGTAAAAAGAATTTTTTTACTGTAATTCACAAATCTGTTCTTAATGTAAACAAATAAAAGTAAGATTTTATTTGTTAACCAGTTTCTGCTATTCAATTTCAGATGAAAAATAATATTTTGACAATATAAAATAAGTTAGAACAACTAGATCCAATCGCAAATAAATTCAACAATATATGCAATTTCAATCATGGACAACAGAAAAAACCACAATCAACAATTTGTACAATACAGAACATTTCAGATCCGAACTAACATCACAATACAATCATTTTAAAGAGAGAAAATTAATTGATAATTAATTAAATAATAAAATTCAGAATTCTCACATTGATTTTTGCTGATTTTCCCACTATCTCTGTTTCAGCTCTGGTTGGCGCCATCGCGAAGATCTCGAAAAGACGATTCTAACGCCTCGAAAATCATCGAATTTCGTCACTGTTCGAAGAAGTTATGGTATTTTAAAGATTTGATAATAATTAAATTAAATAATAAATTAAAAATCCTTAATTACATTCATTAGCCGTATAATCCTTTCTTCCTTCTTTTGTAAACAAGGCCGTGAGTTTTCCCTTTGCTTCGATTCTAGGTCAGGGATTTTCGCTCGACTGGAAGCGCTGCAGGACAATCGGAGGTCACTACATCCTAGAGGGGGAGGTGGCGCGCTTGGGGGGTCCACGTCGTGGTGTGCGACGGAGGTAGGTGGGCTGGGAGGTGGTCCGTTCGACGGGTCTTCGGGGTCGCGGTTCTGGCGATTCACAGCTCCAGAGATGATCATCACCATATGAGATTAAAGCTCTCGAAAATCTCTTCGAATTGATATATAGTTTGCCAATTTTCGTTGAGCGGATTAAGAGAAATTAGTGTTTGAAATTCGGATGATTCTGGCCTTCGAATAGACATGGCGGCGGCTGGCCATTTAGGGTTAGGGTTTCCGGAATATTGTATTATTTTAATAATAAATCTTGTTTTTCGTGTTTTAAAGGTGGATTTCTGGACTATCTCAGAATTGGGCTTGCTTACTGTCGTTCTTAAGGTTTTGACACCTTTTGAACGCAATGGGACAGGTCTCGGGGTCCAATTCCAAAATCTGCAGGATATTTATTTAAAATCCCATTAAAAATTAATTAATTAAATATTTACCGTACATTTAAATATGCCGGGGCCACAAATGACCTTAGAAAATTCCAAAAAAAATATTTTTAGCTTTCTTATGATGATACGGTTCTAACAAAACTAATTTCATTGAATTCTGAGACTGTTTGAAAAATGGCTATTTTCAGGTCGTTTAAATTTAACTGAAATAGTCAAAACACATTTTCTTTTGCCACGCTCACATATTAATTCAAAAAATTCTGAAAACTGAAACCTAGCTATAATTTGACATTCCGGTTCCAACAAAGTGGTTTCGTCGAAAACGGAGGTCGTTTGAAAAATGACTATTTTTAAGGCCAATATATTTAATATTAAAAATACATTTTTAAACAAATAAATTACGAAACTCAAAATATATAAGTGTTTACTATTTTTAAATGCAGAAACATCATTCCAGACTCAATGGAAGTGGTTTCGAGTCGAAATTCCTTCGTATGCAAAAGGTAGCAGTTTTGACCTTTATATACTATATATAAATTCTACAGCGACCTTTCTAAATTTTGAATTAGCCATAACTTTTGATTTTTAAAACGAAATTTCAATTTTTCAGATTCGTTAGAAAGATATGGTTAAACAGATTTAAATATTTCTGGTTTCACTCAATTGTGATTTATTTTGAATCCTGTACATTCAGCTAAAGTTCAAAATCAAATTATAAAATTACCGCGCCATTTCTAACTCCATTTATATTTAAATTAAATTTATTCGTTTTAACTTCAATTAAAATAAATTCTAGCCATTATTATTAATATAAATGATTTTATAACCTCCAAATTCATTAAAATTTTCTAAAATAAATTTTTTAAATTGGTTCAGAATTTGCGGGTTGTTACAGTATATATATATTTAAAATTTTCAAATATAATATCAATCCTAGAAGGCATAGCTACCATTTACTATGTCGCCATACTAGTTATACAATCAAAACCGCAAGGGCGTATTGGAAATTGGGTTTTCCATCAGGAATCAATGCTAGGGAGGAGCTCCTGACCGATTCGAGACACTCTAGCAATGTCTCAGGATTCGGACGATGGCGAACCCTTGGATACAGTAGAGCCGGTCCAAAAATACTTTAGAGGATTAGTTATGCCTGAACACACAGCCGTGGGCGACCGATAAGAATAAACCGAGGCCTCGCAAAATTCTAACAACCACATAAGCAAATGTCAGCCAGTTTAAGCACCGACTCCACTTCTAGCTAGAAAGAAACGTGTGCACTCCCTGCGTTCCCTTCTCCCGTTTTAGACTCAACCGGTGTGTGAGGCTCGCGAAGTCACGATATACACAAAGCTATGCCTAAATAGACTGTGCTTTGATCATCAACCACAAGGCCTGCTTTTCAACAAAGCCTTGATCATTTGCATCTTAGCATGTCACATTGTCAGTCCCTACCATATCATTGATCATCTACCGATATATATATATATCACCTCTAAGCTCATACGTCTTAGAGAAGGGTGATAAGTGAAGAATATATTCTTTACCACCAAACAGAAATATATAATCAGTAGCGTTCAACAAATACAGTAGAAATGAATACAATGTCAGACACGCAATCCATTTACAAGTCCGCTCTGGGTCTGAGCGAAACAACGTGTCCGTCGATCTCCAAATGCGTTTGGACGATCATTACCAAATACCTTGCCTTGGAAGGCCAATCCCAATTCAAGATACCAGTCATCATCATCCCAACGATGTGGAAACCTTCAGTCTTAAACCACCGCCTTCATCTTTGACTCTTGATCGTCGTGATGATTATTCTGAATGGGTTAAACCCAGTCTTTCTGAATAACTCACGTATATTGTGATTAAAAGCAAATATTGGAAGATCACACATTACGCCACATTCCAATTTCGAGTATTCTTTTAATAAGATATTCATATTAGAAGATTCTCATTAGTTTTATCAAAGATAAACTCTGAAAATAAAATCTTAAATCTTCCTTAAAAGATTCATTAAAACTCCAGTTTTGATTTGATATCAAAAAATCATTATTACAAGATCATTTATTTTAAGGAATAAATCTTGTCTTAAGCAGGTTAAAGAACTAGTGTACTTTAAAACACAGTTCACGATAAACCCACAAATCTATTACCAAAATATGGAATTCCACAGAAATCAAATCAATACATAATCGATATAAATTTCTGTATTGAACTAATAATATAAATGGAATAACGGCAAAGCCTCTTAAATTCCATATATATATCGGTCTTCTTTTACAGAAGCCCATTTCGATTATTACCGATCGAATTTCCACTAAATTCCTATTTAATATATTAAATTGGAAAAACTTGATTTTTAGAAAATGCCCTTTTTAAATCTATAAAATAGATTTATAAATTCCAAATAATAATTTCAATGTAAATTGGATTAAAGGACAAATGTCGTTTAAAACACCGTCCACGATAAATCCACTTCACATCTCAATTTATTTCATAACACAAAATATAATTGCAAATCCTAATAATCTTTTAAAAAAACATATTTTAAAATAATCATTAAAAATATTCTTTATATAAAAGATTCTAAATGGGAGTATTCATTATATTACAAATTTTTATCTTTTACAAATATTCTTTGTTCAACATATACTTGATTAAATTATATTTTTCTCTTATGAAAATGTATACTTTATATAAAAAGGATTTCTAATGTAAAAATATTCTTATTTAAAAGAACACCTGAGTCGAAATGCGACTCAACCATTTACCATAAAATTTGGATTATATGGATTTCACACAAATCATATATATGATAATAATAGTATAATCATCAAGTCATCCATTTACATCCAAAGTGTAATTTCCACTGTGTAAGCGTTAAAATGAAGCAATAACGCTCATCGCAGCCTGTCGATCTAACGATCAACATACAACTGAATATTGGGATTAGTGTATGTAAATTTTCATCTGAACACCCGTGTGGGGTTTCAACCAACAAAAAAATAATAAACTAATTTGTGCACTTGGGCGATGTGTGAAAATTATCGTCCCAATCACATAAACAAGTTGGGTAACTTGCGAATGGAAGTGTAATACACAATATATAATCATTTTACATTATACAAAATTCTATTGCAATGAACGAATAAGAATAATAACTTCGTCTCTATTGACAATTTCCATTTCGCTAATTTAACCTCAAGCAAAAATGGTTATATTATTTTGGCAATTCTAATAGGACAAAAATGATAATTTTGATTCGACAAAATAAATATTTTGATTTAACTAACCTATCTTGGCAAGTATATATCTTGCCAATCATAAGATATATATATCTATATATAAATTGCTTTAACTAATTCATTTTGACAAAATGAATATTTCTGACAAAAGTCTATTTTGGTTTAACTAGTATAAGTTGACTAAAATGAATAATTGTTTTTAACTAATGTAAATTAACAAAAATGAATAATTGGTTTCAACAAATGTAAATTGATAAAAGTGAATAGTTGGTTTTAACTAATGTGAATTGACAAAAGTGTTTATTTCATTTTAACTAATCAATTTGACAAAATGACTCTTCTTATTTCAGATAAAATTACTGTGACGACCCAAACTTCCCAGTAAAGGAAAGGCTGGATTGCTTTGAGAACAACACGCATCAGAACACAAACTGAAGAACATTTTATTGCTGATTACAACAATTACATCAGAGTACAAGAATGTAGTAGAGTATGAATGCTTATTACACAATAGAAATACAATAATATCAGAGATTGAGATTACATTTAAATAGCAGCGGAAAAATATTACAAATATACAACTGAAAGGAATACACGGATACAGAGCTTTCCGAATACCGCTTCAGCTGCAAACCAGGATCCTGTAAATATATCTGCAAAAAGCTACTCGACTGCCCGTGTGGAAATTATGGGCACCAGAGTTTGCCAGTGAAACAAACTACAGGTCAGTCATGGGACTGGTCTGAAAAATCTTAACTAAACTAATCTAATAATAAGGTTAATCACAGGACCATGCCGCTAACGCGGAACGGGTTTACTCCATTGGATTACCAGTGCATAAAATAAAGTAAAACGTTAAACAACGCATTGCTTTTTAGAAAAATGAAACCAATTTCAATCATAATGTATTAATCATAGACGGCAGAGTACCCCATCCTACTATGTCGCCATACTAGTTCTACAATCAAAACCGCAAGGTCGTATTGGAAATTGGATTTTCGTCATGAGTCGAGGCTAGGGGCAAGCTCCTCTCTGATTCGAGACACTCTAGCAAATGCCTCAGGATCACACCTATGGGCAACCCTTGGAGCGGTAGGGCCGGTCCCTGCCAATCGGCAGTGGATTGGTTATGCCTGAACACACGTTTCCCGGTTCCTTTGAACCTATAGTATGACCACTAACGGCCTATAAAAATCTGGGGCGCCTCAAAATCCATCATCCACATAAGTAAAATGTCAGCCAGTTTAAGAACTGACACTACCAATAGCTAGAAAGAAACCTGTGCACTCCCTACGGTCCATATCCCATTTTTGACTCATACCGGGGTGTGAGGCTCGCGAAGTCACGATATACACAAAGCTATGCCGTAATAGGCTATGCTTTAATCATCCCACAAGGCCCTGCTTTTCAATAAAAGCCTTGATCAATTGCATCTTGGCGTGCCACATTGACAATTCACGCCATGCGATCAATCACTATTTGTAACGAACTGATAATTTGGACGTTTTTAAATTTGGAACTAATTAGATTTGGGTTAGAAATTTTAAAATATGTTGAAAGGTTTGAAGTTGACTTCTAAAAATGTAAATACTTAAATTGAATATCATTTAGATAACGAAAAACATCCTAGTTACCTGCTCTGTTCGAATCAATTTTACGGCCGATTTGCGGTAGCGCTAGCCGATATGTCACTAATAATATTAAAATTTAAAAAAATGTAAATTAAATCGTGAAATTTTATATTCGAGATGCGTCTAGTTGGATAAAGCGATAGAATTAATTTCATTGAAAATAAACATCTTTGTTCTGTGCGTGTTAAATTTAAACAGACATTTAATGAATAATTGAAATGAAATGTGGTTGGAATTCAGGCGAATCTCGCCTAAAAATATTAGATGTCATTCCAAATGGAATGTCACTCTTTGTTTCTGGAAATTCGATCATCCGTTGGCCCGTATCTTTAATTTCAAGCCAAAACGCGTAGAGTGGCGAACAATGATAGTTGGAAATATTGTTCATATCCTGTTTGTATTCTATAAATTGATGTATTCATACATATAGATTCTTTTATCATAAGAAAAAAAACTTTAATTTCAAATTGATTAAATTTTTATTACACTTGTTAATTTTCAAGGGCCTAAGGGACACTTGCATATTAGTTAGGCCTTAGAAGCAACAGATGTCGTTCCCTTCATGAATGTGATTACACATCACCCCTTTTCCCTGTAACCACTCCTTCTCACGGTGAAATAAAATTTTCCCGATCCTCACCGAAAAAAAAATCCCCAAAAATTTAAAATCAACGAAATTGGTCTCTCCTTCATTTTTACTTTCAATCGGATCTAAACCAAAGAAGAGAACGTCTTCATCCTCAATAGAACCAACGCAACCCCTTCCTCTGACCGTCGACCCCGTCCAGGCAACGCCTGCAGCGTCCACAGGTCTTCCACCTCCACCGTCCATTCCTATTCCTTCTTCACTCCACGCACTTCTTCCTCCTCACCACCGCAGCGCTAGCCTTAACTGTCTTGTGATCCTCTTCCTTCTCTCACTCGCAAGTTATATAAAAAAATGAAATGAAATGGAGGAGTAAAAGCACGGTAGACCCTTCCCCTTCCTATTTGATTCTTTATGTAAGCTTTTGTTCCCTTTTAAATTTTGCATGTGCTGTGTATTATTATACACAAGTTAATATATGTTAGATACATAAGAAAAATTCTTAAATTGAACCATTTAAGTAAGGTCAATGAAGTAATTTGCATGTCACAAATCTTTGCAACATGTAGGCATATTTTGGTTTTCGTGTTAGTGTAGATCTACATATGTATATATGGGTATTTCCATGTACCTATTATCAGGTTTGGATAAATGTTTGATGTATCAACATGTAAGGAAAGAAACAAAGGTAGCAAGATGGAGGGTAAGAGTTCATGCGCAGGCTGCATGTGAAGGAGAACAAACGTACATGCATGAATTGTTTAGTGAGATAGCATGCATGCATTGCTTAATGTCTTGGAAAAAAAATAGAAGAAGAATGCATGCGCAGACTGAATGTAGAAGGAGAACAAATGTGGTGTCAATTTTTAAGTACTATGCATTCATTGTTTATTGTCTAGTTGGCAAGAAAAAAAATTATAAGCATGAACAGTTCTATCCATTTAATTCACGTCTCAAACATTACCATAAAGTTGGAGTAGATGAGTGGTATGTCATAAGATTCAAAGTCAAGAGGTCATCAGTTCGAGTTTGGTTAAGGCTTGGTTTTTTAGTTTTGAAAAAAAAATTGCATTTTGGTTTTAGTATGGAAAAAAATCATTGTTATGTATTAAATCGCCCCATTTGAATTATTTAGGTAGTTGATCCCTTCTATCTATAGTGTTAGCGTCATCGCGCTCGTCATGATCGCATTAGCATCTTGTGTCCTCTCATTTTTCCGTGAAAGGTGGGTATCTACTCACTCACAGACTAATATTTTCATTAAGCCAATTAATGATTTGAAATGTTGAATGAAATGTTAGTTGCTCTAGAATTGTTTGCTTCGTGATTGTGCACGTGCGACACACACCGTTATTTCATATGACACAATATGGATGTATATTGATATGCTATGTTATTTTATCATCATGCAAGTCCCCCTTTAGATTAGAAAACATTACGGGTTGAAATGATACATACCCGAACCCTTGTGTATTCGAATCAATTTAGGATGCGGGTTGAAATGATACATACCCGGGATTCGAATATTTTAAAGAACGGATTGAAATGATAAATATCCGTATCACTTGACCATATGATAGAAATTTTATACGGACACCGTGGTCAATAAAATTATTTTAAATAATTTATCGACTTTGGCAAGTTGAAATCTTAAGGAAATTTTCTATATATCATAAAGAAAAGTTGAAAGAAATTTTGTGCAAAGTTTCCTTGAATTTTTATAAAGGGATCTAATTTGTATGGAAATAAGTTTTAAAGAGGGTTTCAAGTTAACACTTAAACTTTTATCTATCTAGCTGAATTTTTCATAACTTTATGTTTATGATATGATGAATTTTGAATTGAATAGTTTAATGTAAAGATTTGCAAAGACTTGAAATGTTTCAAAGCTTATTTTAATATAAGATTGTCAAATGAATTTTGTTACGTGAATGTAAGACGAATTTTGTTGGAATGAAAGTGTTTATGTTCAAGTATGAAGAATATGATTATCTAAATCATGGTGAATACGGGTTTAGTTAACAAGTTAGAATTTAATGGATCATATTTTGATTTACAACTTATGTTAAAGTTGTTTGGGGTTTATTATAAAAAAAATGGACATGTAAATCCAAGGCAAACAATGATTGGAAAATCGTTAATCGTGAAGCATTGAATTTGAACTAAACAAAAGGGAAGTTGATCTAAAGATGAAATTTTGATGAGAAAAGAAATCGTGAAACTTAGATTTAGGTTGGATTGGATTAATATTTTTAATAGTACTATAATTTTATAAAAGGAAAATTTTTCCGCATTACCTGATTTCTGTAAGTATTCTTTTATAAAATAAATTTGATTAATTTAACTATATACACTTTATAATAGTTTCTACTATATATACATATGCATATACATTATTCTCAAATTTAATACACCTATACTATTTTTCAAAACTTAAATTTTCAAAAATTATTTTATAATCCGAATAAAAGCTATGTCCAATCCAGTCTAGTAATCCAAAGTGTGAAATAAAGATATTCAAGCAATAGCGATATTTCGAGGAAGTTGAAACTTTGAAACCAATGGTTGACAAAGGAATTTTTAATAGTAGAATTTGCAACCTTAGTCGAACCAACTATTTGAGGAATTGATTTTGGGGCAATATTCGGAATAAATTGATTTGCAGTACTCGAAATATGATTTCAAAGCTAATGGCCACGGTGTGAAAAATGTAAACGTTTGGTTGTTAAAGAGACCGGAGTCGGCAAGTGGCATACTCTCTGTCAGTGCCGATACCACTTTAACAACTGTGTACATGATGACGTATCCAGAATGAAGCATGATGACTTGAAGAGGATTACTGGATTGAAGAAGGCGAACGATAACGAAATGGCCTTGACCTTCGGGTCATAATTGAAATGACTAAAACAGGAGCTATACCGTGACTAATTGAGGTAGCACCTTTGATCGGACGCACTTCCTCGATACCATTTCTATGACTATGTTGATGATTTGGTCGCCCTTTTTGATTTTGGGAGTGTGTTCCGAGGTGGGCGGTAGTGGCTGCTATGCGTTACCACCGGTCCGGGAGTGCAACTGGTAGAATCCTACCCTGGGTATTGCCTCGAGTGCCTTGTCATATTATCCTTAGCGAGCCCCCTACGATTTTGATTTGTATCGTACCTATGGAGTGCCCTCTGATGCCATCGTGTTACGGTGGGTTTACGGTACTGTATAGACTACGGTATTATAAACGGTGTAAGGGTAAAAATGTAATCCCGCTTACGCTATTTTCATTATGTTTACTTTACTGACTAGACATTACAATAATAGCGTATTATTATATAGATATTAGATGATGGAAATCCCAAACATCCTTAAAGTTATTGTACATTTCAGTGAACACTTCATTTGAGTTAATTCACTTATATGAGACTGTTAGTCCTGACTCGTGTATTTTGTTGTTTATTCCTTGCAAAATGCCCGAGTCAGATCGAGTATTTCAGCTTGGAAATATAATTGTTAGAGCTTGAGGTTCATTGGAGATCCAGCCATCTATCTGCCATGTCATATGCAGTTATGCCGGTCTCTATTCATTACCGAATATTAGTATGGTTCTATATTCAGTCTTCCGCTGTTTCTATATTTATCATGTACTCTGATATTATGTAAATTTAAAGGATTTTGTAACATTGTATAAATTTTCTTCCACTGTGAGATATTCTGTGTCTGTGATTCTGTGATGATTTGTATTTCAACTTCATAAGCGATAACAATCTATGCTTTTGAACGTTTTGAGTTGGTTTAATTACCAGCGAAAAACCGGTCAAACAGCTAGGTCGTTACACTATTAATATATACTTGGGTGTTAAGTAAAGAATAAATTCTCCACCACCAAACAGACATACATGAATAGAAATCGATTTAATTCACATGGAACGAAATCCAATGTCAGACACGCATCCATTTACTAGCTTATGCTCTGGGTCTGAGCGAAAACCAAATCTGTAACGTCCCGCCTTTTTGACCACTTCAAATTGGTGGTTAAACCAACTTAAAATGCTCAAAACGACGGAGCGTACTTAGCTTACCGAGTTTCAACACAGAATTTACACAGAATAAATATATAACACTGTATTAAACGGCAAAATAAACTTTTATTTATAAATCAGAGTTTTGAATACAATATTTTCTGTATGCAGCGGAATATTGAAAACATGCTTTGAATATAACAAAAATAATTTACTGTTTTGAAATCTTCAGAGTGCGCCTTCTTCTGAAATCCCCAGTCATTGCCAATCTTCGAATCCTAAGCTGTGATCTTTAAATAACTGTACTGCTCGGGTCTGACCCGAGCATTTCATGTAAAAACACAAGATACTCGAGTCAGGATTAATCATAGTTCAAGTAGAATAATTTCAATAGAAACTAAAATATAATAGCAAATCCTAACTTCAATTTCGTGTCATACGCAAGGATATAATGTATGTTCTATATTAGCGTTTAAACCAAGGAATCCCGGAAGCTTGCATATACACACGTGTACATGTACCCGTGTGTACTGCCCCAACATTCCAAAACAATACATGGCAATGGCGGTTTGAGTATGATCCGAACCACCAACTAATCAAGTGTTGTAACACATGGCATGATAATGAAGTACAAGTAATTCAACTGGCGTATGTCATGGCAATAGAAATATGATCCTATTAATAGAAAAATATGGGAAGATATTTAGCTTGAGTTCGGAAGTTAGAGTACAACACATTTCTACACGTGAATTTCTCTTTGGATATAACAAAATCTGCATTTTGATTTCTCAACAAAAGGTTATAACAAAATCATGGTATCACAGCATAAATCTATTATTCAAGTATACCAAAAAAAAACAAGTGGTGCGGTGTGCATTAAACAGGGTAACCAGCAAATTACAGGTAAGAGATATATATGTGTATATACAGCCAAATATGAAACTTCAGCCCTAAAAATGTGGGGACACATAACGGTTCCAGGTTTCCAGAATGTAATGACATATGTGTTGGACCAATTTTTCAGTGTATAGAATATACACTTACCCATAGAACCACATACACTCAACCATAACATGTTCCAGATCCGATATATATATATATATATATATATATATATATATATATATATTAATACTCATGAATGTTTAGCATATAAGCGGTATGTTACTACAATATGATTAGCTTATTCAAAACAGAATAAAACTTCCAGGCAACAGGGTGGAACATGATTAGCAAGCATATGAGAAGGTGACATAATGGTTCCAGCATCAAAAAGTTGAACCGCAATAAGCATATATATCAATATATGAACAGAATCTGTCGCAACAATCGGCGTAAGGCAATACCCTTACACCATCATATTAAAGAATAATATATAGCATCCACAGTTTTTAAATTTTATCCTTCCAATCAACCTGTTTCATCCGACGTTACCTATCATGGAACATACACAAATGGCAACTAAATTGCAACCGTCTATGGATCACATTTAAGGGTAACTTAGAATTGAATTCCTTTTTCTTCTTCTTTTGTTTTATTTTCACCATTGTTGATGTTTTATACGACCTCCTTAGTACAAGAAACAAAGAGTAAGTGGTATACTGTCATCACTATGGGTTACATAAAAAGGTCCTGGTCGGGTTTAGACAAGATATGAGCATGAGGGAACCTACTTGAGTAAAATCTTATGCCAGATAGTAATCAAAAGTGAATGGATACTTCCATTCATACATAAGTAATTTTAGCGTTCAACTAGGATAAGATGTTAAAATAATGAATCACACAAACGCATACTAACTTTTAATGCATAAACCAAGCACCGTAACTGTGACGGCCCGCCCCGCACCAGCCTGTATTTCCTCCGAAAGTGCGCTGTACACATGCCCGACTAGCACAGGACGGACGTCAAGAGAAAGGAAAGAAGAGAATGAACTAATCAAGAACCCTGCAGAATGTCTCACAGCGCATGGGATAAAATATAATAATAACATACTTGACACAAAACAGGCGAGACAGTGCATAAGCTGATAACTAAAATCAACATCAATCATCAAAGCAGCGGAAATCCAAATACAGCTTATTACAATTTTCCAAATTTACTGTCTCTAAACAAAAGAAAACTGAAGTAGAAGATACACCAACAATGCCCAAGCAGTGATCTTCAACAACACAGGGAGAATACTATATATATTACGTGGAAGCCTCCTGCTCGTCTCCGGATCATCTACCCGTGCATCACCAGCTAACCTGTCTCTAGTCTGCTCGTGTGAGCACCCAGAGTAATAAGAGGAGACATAAAACTCTGGGTCAGACATAAAGCCTGGTATGAGCGATAAGCATCTAAACAGAATAATAACAGGTATACTAAACCATACCTGAACCTGGACCTGCAACCAAAGAGTTAGTACCACATACCATACAATACTCCAAGGTGCCATAATAAATGGTGTAAGAATACGAGGGTGGGGTGTGCATGTCACAATGATAGCAAACAAATCATCCATAGCAACCATCCTCACATCTCTCTCTCAGTGCGTAAAGCGTACGACATCTACCACTTTGGGACACTAGACAAACTGAGGTAACGACGAATCCCAACTTGTAGAAACCCTGCTGTGACCAAGACAAACACTTGGAGTCATGACCAAACATTTCAATGACCCACTTCATTGGTCGTAGCCCTTGGTTCTACCGATGCCATAATGGCCCTGAATCCGCCTTTGCACCTCCTACCATAGTGGTCCAAAGCTACAGACATCGATAACTCCTTAACACGCGTCCCGCAGCAAAGCCCAACCATGAAGCGAACTCGTTGATTCCCATCTGAATCTTGAGCTCTAACTTCTCATTTGGACTTCCTTTGCATCTCGGGTTTGGTCGAATGGGAGTTGGTCTTCAGAAGAGTCATCACGAAGTAGTAAAAGTACACGTCTGGTTCCCCATGCTCGGTTCGGTTCGGATACGTTCCCTGGTTCGGTTCGGAGTGCCACCATTCTCTGGGTTCGGGTCCTTCTCCCTCATGCGGTTCGGTTCGGAGTTCTCCCTCATGCGGTTCGGTTCGGAGCTCTGAAGCGGTTCGGTTCGGAGCTCTGAAGCGGTTCGGTTCGGATACCCCATGGCTTGAGTGTCTCCGTCTCCGTCTCGTCAGTATCAGTTTGGTTCGTGTATTACTCTCGATTCGGTTCGGAATATGGTATCCATGCTCCTCTTTCTTCCACTTCAGTCCTCCTTGTTCCTTCCGATCCCACGCTACGCCCCTCCGATCCGACTAGGTTTCCTTGTTGCCTCTTCACGTCATGCTCCAGAAGGTACCACGCCCCGGTCCGGTTCGGATATGCCCGATCCGATCCCCTGCCCGATCCGATCCGGTTAGATACCCTGCAGCTTTCTGCAACTTTCCAGCAACTGTTTATACGCCTCTCGACGGCGTTTTCGACCAATCTAACTATTGGAATCAATCACAAAGCATACCAAAGAGTCATAGCAACATATAACAGCAACCACAAGCAACAAACAACAATTTAAATGAATCAAAATGAATCAAAAGTGGCCAAAACCTCACTTTTTCCTATAATCCCTCTTAATCATGTTTAAGCATACGATTAGCAAAACACACCGAAACTAACCCAAATTTCTAACAGAGCCTTAAAACATTATTTTAGAATTTTAAGAATTTTTCCAGAATTTATTTACGTATAAATTCGCTAATCTTCACTAATTACCCTTAATTAACTGTAATTAGTGTCAAAACGATGCAAATCACTCACCTTGGCCACAAACAAAATTCTCAGAACTGAAACACCTCTGATTTGGGCGAATACTGATGTCCAACAGCAGCTCTAACCTTGCTTTGGTGCTTTTTCTTCTTAATTTGATGCCTCTAAGCCTTAATCCTTGATTAGGAAGTGATTTTTGGGTGTTTTAGAGAGATTTAGAGAGTGGAGGCCATGGCTAGGTCAAGAGAAATGAAAGTGGCGGCTGGAAAATGTCTAAAGAAATGTTTTCTAACCCTAATCAGCCTCCATATACCCCTAAACCCGAAATTCCCCTTGGGCCTAGCTGCTAATTACCCGGTTAAGCCCAATTAAGATGTTTTTAACCATCTGAAACTTGTTTCAGCCATATCTCCCAAACGGTAAGTCCGTTTGGCTAATGTGACCACTCTACGGAAAGAGAAACCATCATCCGAAGCCAATGGAAGTGGTTTCAGGTCAAAATTCCTTTCCAGTCAAAAGTTATGGCCAAAACAGTGCCAACTAGGGGTAAAATGGTCATTTAAAAATCGGGAAAAATCACGAACATGGGAAATGACCCCAATAGTCGTCTCCCAAAGTTACATGACCATACGACTTCGTATGTGAAAGAAATAAATATCCTACGATCCTATGATGCGTAGAACGCGGGTCGTTACACTCTTCCCCCCTTAAGAAATTTCGCCCCCGAAATTCCTTAACCCAAAACATACAAAGGATCCCGCATGCCTAACAACCATATACAACAATCAAATATGCAAAACAAGAAAACAAGCCTATCCTAGCATGCGGAAAAACTAAATCGAAGTCAAAATCTTACCAGACAAAGAGTTCTGGATACTTCTTTCTTATATCCTCCTCTGTTTCCCAAGTACAATCACTCTCGTCCTCGCTCCACTGTACCTTGACTAGCTTCACCGCCTTCCTTCGAAGTTGCTTCATGTCGTACTCGACAATACGGGCCGGCTTGCGGTTCCCAACCGCCTCGGGTTCTACTTCGAAGTCCTCTAACTGATCAGGTGAAATAGTCATATCTGAGTCGTGAACGAACTTCCTTAGTTGGGAAACATGAAATGCGTTATGAACTCCCGCCATCTTCTCTGGTAAGTCAATCCTATATGCCAAATTCCCGACTAGTTCAAGAACAGGGAATGGGCCAACAAATCTTGGTGCCAACTTGCCCCTCCTGCCAAATCGTATTACGCTCTTCAACGGGGAAATCTTGACAAACACCAAGTCACCAACGGAGAATTTTAAGTCTCTTCGTCTCTTATCAGCATAACTCTTCTGCCTATCTTGGGCTGCCTTCATTCGTTGCTGAATGATCTTGATCTTATCTGAAGTTTCCCTCACCACATCTGGTCCAAGCATAAACTTCTCGCCAGTCTCTATCCAACATGATGGTGAGTTACACGGCCTTCCGTACAAAGCTTCAAACGGAGCCATACCGATACTGGATTGGTAGCTATTATTATATGCAAACTCTACTAGATGCAAATGGTCATCCCATGATCCTCCAAAATCCAATATACATGCTCTCAAGAGATCTTCCAAAATACGGTTCACCCTCTCCGTCTGACCGTCGGTCTGAGGATGATATGCGGTACTGAGATGTAACTCTGACCCTAGAGCCTCTTGTAAGCTCTTCCAAAACCCACTAGTAAACAACGGGTCTCGGTCGCTCACAATGCTTTTAGGTACTCCATGAAATCTCACTACCCACTTCATATACAACTCTGCTAACTTAGCTGCCATTCTGGTCGATTTGACTGGTATAAACCTTGCACTTTTAGTCAGTCGATCTACAATTACCCAAATGCTGTCATATCCCGATCTAGTCCTTGGTAAACCATCGATGAAATCCATCGAGACTTGCTCCCATTTCCATTCGGGAATTTCTCAGTGCTGTAACAAACCACTAGGCTTCTTTTGCTCGGCTTTAACTAGCTGGCAATTCATGCATTTGGATATAAACTTCCCAACGTCTCTTTTCATCCCTTCCCAGTAGTAGGTCTGCTTCATATCTCGATACATCTTATTACCACCGGGGTGTATAGTCAGCTTTGAGTGATGACATTCTCTAAGCACTTCATCTCTCAATCCATTGACATTGGATACAACAAGCTTTCCATTCTTTCTAAGCCATCTATCTTGATCAAGCCCATACTCGTTCATCTCCTCATCGATACCCATCTCTAACTTGGAGATGATTTCCAATAGGTTAGGATCGTCCCTCTGACTAGAGCCGATCCGCTCAATCAAAGTGGGTCTGATCGTCAAACTCGCTAACATTTCTGGATCCAATTCGCACTTTGGTCTGAAATCAAACCCCGCGATAAACTCCAGTTGCTTCCATTCAAGGAACATAGCCCCTAAGCTGGCATGTCTTCTACTTAATGCATCAGCCACCGCATTGCCCTTTCCTGGTGTGTATGCGATGTCAAAATCATAGGAAGCTAAGAACTCTAACCATCTCTGCTGACGGAGATTTAAATCCTTCTGGGAGAATAGATACTTTAACGACTTATGATCTGTAAATAGCTCAAATCTTTCTCCCAAGAGATAGTGTCTCCACATCTTTAACGCGAACACGATCGCTGCCAATTCTAAATCATGGGTAGGGTATCTTCTCTCGTGCAGTTTCAATTGCCGACTTGCATAAGCTACAACCCTACCGCCTTGCATCAATACGGCACCCAGTCCGGTACCACAGGCATCCGTGTATACCGTCATCTCTTCATCCCCCTTAGGAATGACTAACACTGGTGCGCTTGTCAACTTGTCCTTTAGACTTCTGAATGCATTCTCGCACCTTTCATCCCAGACAAAAGCTTGATTCTTCTTGGTCAACTGGGTCAACGGTGCTGCTATCTTGGAGAAACCTTGGATAAACTTACGATAATATCCCGCTAACCCCAAGAAACTTCTTACATCTGTTGTATTCTTGGGCGTAGGCCAATCTTGTACCGTAGCCACCTTTGCTGGGTCCACGGCAATACCACTCTCTGATATAACATGGCCCAAGAACCTCACTTCCCTCTTCCAGAAGTGACACTTAGAAAACTTTGCTTTTAATTGGTGTTTTCTTAACACCTCCATCGCTACTCTTAAATGTTCCTTGTGTTCTTCCTCTATCCTCGAATAGACCAAAATATCATCAACGAACACAAGGACAGACTTATTCAACTGATCTCTGAATACCCTATTCATAAGATCCACAAAATATGCTGGGGCATTGGTCAGCCCAAATGGCATAACCAACCATTCATAAAATCCAGACGGCGTTCGAAATGCCGTTTTAGCTATACTCTCAGCTCCCACTCTAAGCTGATGAAAACCCGTCGCGAGATCCAACTGAAAAAATATTCTCGCTCCACTCAACTGATCGAACAAATCATCTATCCGCGGTAGAGGATACGTATTCTTCCTCGTCACTTTATTCAACTCGCGGTAGTCCACACACAAACGAAGGGAACCATCCGCCTTGGTAGCAAACACAACTGGTGCTCCCCATTCAGAAACACTCCTTCTGATAAATCCCTTCTTCAAAAGATCGCTGACTTGCACCTCGAGCTCCCGCTGCTCTCTTGGTGCCATACGACGAAGTGGCATCACTATAGGTCTGGCATCTTTTACCAAATCAATACGAAACTCAATCTCTCGGTGTGGTGGAAGTCCGGTCACTTCTTCGAAAACATCCGGATACTGGCCAACCACGGGCAAACCTGACAACTCACTATGCGGAATGTCGAGGGAGTTTAGAAAACTAGCCAATACCCCCTTACTGGGTAGACCACCAAACACTATCCTCCGCCCATCATCCGCTCTAGCTGTCACCAACAAGCCCTCACAGTCTACCACCACCCCGTATCTTTGGAGCCAATCTACTCCCAAAATAATGCCAAACCCAGTAAAGCCCAAAACATAGCAATCACAAACAAACATGCATCCATGACTCGATAGAACCACATTACGACAAATCATGCTAAGACTAGTCGAACCACCAATCGGGTTCGTCACTACTAAAGGTCTATCGACAATCTCGGGCTCCAATCCCAACCTATCTACCAGGTCACTAGATATGAAAGAACTGGAAGCTCCGGTATCAAACAAAACTCTAACGGGAACATCATAAACAGAAAGCATACCTTGAATGACGACATTCTTTCCCTTCTCCGCCGCAGTTGGGGCATTCGACGAAGAAGGAATAGCATTAAGAGCATATGCTTTCACCATTTGCTTTTCCTTAGGGGGTTGCGGACACCTGTCCTTGTGATGTCCCAATTGGCCACAATTGAAGCACTTCCTATCCGCTGGCTTGGCCCGACAATTACTAGCATAATGGCCCTTCTTACCACAGCTGAAGCACTCCACATCTTGCTTATTCTTTTTCTTCTGGCCATCCTTAGCCTGATTCTGCTTTCTCTTATTCTGAGAACCACCTTTGCCTCCACCACTAGCTTGTGGCTTTGGCTCATCTACGGATGCAACTTCAGTTTTCGGCTTAGGGTAGAGACTTTCTGACCTTAACGTCTTCCCCACAATCGATTCAAACGTCTCATCGATGTGGTTAATAAGTTTTTCCCCCAAGTATTGATCCAAACCAGTTATGAATTTCTCATTCTTTTTCTCGGCAGTATCTATAAGAGATAACCCATATTTTGACAAAGTGTCAAATTCAGCAATATACTCCGAGACAGCCCTGCCATTCTGCTTGAGCTCCAAGAATTTCTTAAACAACATTGACTTCTGAGCAGCTGGAATGAACTTCTCACTAAAGCGAGCCTTAAACTGCTCCCAAGTAATCTGATCTTCGGGAGTAGCTGCCTTTATAGCATTCCACCAATTCATTGCCCGCCCTTGCAGCTGACGGGACGCTAGCTTTCTCTTCATCGCATCCTCGATACCCAAATCCTCGAAGATACGTTCGCAACTATCCAACCAATCTTGGACATCCGTAGCCGACTCCGTTCCGTGGAACGGCTTCCCACCAAGACTAGTATAATCCTTATTCAGCTTGGCGAAGTCGACTCTTGGCGCCTGCACTATTGGACCACCACCATTTCCACCATTGGGAGCTGCCCTCTGTACATCTCTAAGCATCTCTCTCATGAGGTCAGTAAACATCGTTCTCATGTCAGCAGCATTCCCATTATTGGCTCCCCTACCAGCACCTCTAGTATATCGGCTCATCGTCAATCTGAAAAAGGAAATGATTAACGACTCCATAGTGGTGCTAGTGCAGTACGACTTCATCCTTATACTACTAATAGTATATATATATATATAGCTTTTTAAAAACCAAAGTAATCACAAATACGCTCTCTCGTATACGTATAATATCTCTCCCTGATAACTTCCCTAGGTTAACTACGCAACCTAGAGCTCTGATACCAAGTGTGACGGCCCGCCCCGCACCAGCCTGTATTTCCTCCGAAAGTGCGCTGTACACATGCCCGACTAGCACAGGACGGACGTCAAGAGAAAGGAAGGAAGAGAATGAACTAATCAAGAACCCTGCAGAATGTCTCACAGCGCATGGGATAAAATATAATAATAACATACTTGACACAAAACAGGCGAGACAGTGCATAAGCTGATAACTAAAATCAACATCAATCATCAAAGCAGCGGAAATCCAAATACAGCTTATTACAATTTTCCAAATTTACTGTCTCTAAACAAAAGAAAACTGAAGTAGAAGATACACCAACAATGCCCAAGCAGTGATCTTCAACAACACAGGGAGAATACTATATATATTACGTGGAAGCCTCCTGCTCGTCTCCGGATCATCTACCCGTGCATCACCAGCTAACCTGTCTCTAGTCTGCTCGTGTGAGCACCCAGAGTAATAAGAGGAGACATAAAACTCTGGGTCAGACATAAAGCCTGGTATGAGCGATAAGCATCTAAACAGAATAATAACAGGTATACTAAACCATACCTGAACCTGGACCTGCAACCAAAGAGTTAGTACCACATACCGTACAATACTCCAAGGTGCCATAATAAATGGTGTAAGAATACGGGGGTGGGGTGTGCATGTCACAATGATAGCAAACAAATCATCCATAGCAACCATCCTCACATCTCTCTCTCAGTGCGTAAAGCGTACGACATCTACCACTTTTGTAATGACCCGCACTGGCAGGGGTATTATGATTAATTTATTTAATTGTATAAATGGTGGGTTAGTGAATTAATGGTCGTGGAATTTAATAATGATGGATATTTAATTAAATAATAAACTAAATAATATATTTAATTCTGAAATAATCAAAATTGGCTGAAATGACGATATGGTGTGAACCGGATCATCGGTGATATTTAATTCAGCTTGGAATTGAATTTGAATAACGAATATATTCAATCGTCGACAGTTGAACGTATAGTTTATAATATAATTATAAACGAGCTCGAAATAGCGCTGTAGTTCGTAAATTGACGATTCGAACTTCAACTGAATGTACAGGATTCGTTTTAAGCCGGATTTCTGTGAAACAAGAAACGTGTGGAGCTGATAGAGTATATCTTTCTAGTGGAAGAGAAAAATCGGGATTTCGTCGTGTAGATTTTGATTTATGTCCAAATCAAATTTCAGAAAAGTCGCTGTGGAATTCCTTTATAATTTGCGATGCTTTATTTACGTTATAAAAGAGTTTTCAATATATTTGAATATCGGGTTTGAATTTAGACAAGGTTCTTTTGAGAAGTAGTGATAATTTAATTTTTAGAATTTTACTGTAATTTTTAATTAATTAAATAAGCGACTTTTTATTTGAAGTATTTCGCACCCTGAAATCAACATTTGAAGTTTCAAAATAAGAGTTAATCTACCGATATTATTATATTTTTAGGATTGTAGCACGTTACTCATCTTAACGGTATTTTTATTTCTGTCTATGGTGGCTCGTAAAGTGACGAAATTGGGTAAATGGAGACCATAGAACTTCGATGGGGAAAACAAAAAGGAAATATAATTCTGGGATCAAGGATAAAGCCACGTTTCATTTTCTTTTATCCGCAAGTTCTAGTGGCCTCGAAACAAAACTCGTGTTCCTCTCGGAACCCCAAACTGCAAAACAAAAGGGAGCTAAAAACCAAATAAAGTCCCAGCACTTCGTACGTTTGCAGTAACACAAAAAAATCAAGCCACCAGATTTTCTTCCTCACATCAACATCGGCCACTTAAAAATCAATCTAAAATCGAACATCACGATTCAAAATCCCACTGAATCTCTTGACGTTGGAGACATGCTCACAGATCTGGATCTCGAAATAAGTATCGCGACTTCAGGAGGACATGTGAGGGGAAGATGGCCGACATCGTTCAGTGTTGAGAAGTGCGATATTGGGTGAAGGGGTTGCTGCGGATTTTGATGGAAACCACAGTAGATTATAATCAGTTTTGTTACTATTGAGGTGAGGATATTGTTTGATTGCTATGGCATGGTGATGGGCGTTCAACGCCACAGTAGGAGGTCTGCAATTTGAGTTGGGGATTCTGGAGTAATATGAACGTGACTAAAGTAGTGCGAGTGTTGTGGAGTTTGAAGCTATAAAATGGGTACTGTGATTTTTGGGAGGATAGGCGGTGGATGTCTGGTAGGGTATGGGACTGTTTTGTTGGCTGCGGTTTCAAAGGAGGGGTCTGGAGTGTTGAACTGAGGGGGGGCTCGAGCATATTGACGGTGAACATGAAATTTGGAAGTTGGGTTTGTTTGTTTTGGGTGATAATAAGATGCATGTGTGGTGACAGCAATGAGACTGTTGAGGGTAAGGTGATGTCCATTTGTGTGCAGTAGGGTGCCTTGGCAAGTGAGGGAGGGTGGAATTATGGCATTTAGGTGATGAAAAGGAAGAGTGTGACGACCACAAAGTATTTTGGTGATTTCGGTGTAAGGATGATGGAGCAAATTGGAGTTGAAGTTAGGGAATGGTGCAGTGAATGCTCTGTAGCCGACGGTCTTTGGAGGAGATGAAGGGAAGAGCGGTCTGGGCCTTTGTGTTGTTGATGGGCCGATGAGTTTATAGTGGTGAGAAGGCCCGGTTTTAATTGATTAACTTTAATTCAATTTAAAATAAAGTATTTTCTTGTAAAACCAATAACTATTTCGTACGTTGTCGGAATTCAGCGAAACAAGATCCGACAGGATCGAATGGACGGACACTACATGATGGAACTAACTGGAAGTCCATCGGAGCTCGTTACAATTTATGGCGAAATAAATTGTCCGTCTGAATCAAGAGATGGTTATCGTTATTAACGATGATCGTCCAATGTGAGTAAATCTCACTAACTCTGAACAGTTTATAATTTCATGTTATATTTTTCGAACTGTTAGATATTGGCTGTTTAACTGTATGTTGACTGTTTGATTGAACTGCTAGTCAGTTAGTTAAATTTCTATATTGATTCTGTTTAACAGAATGTATCATATAGAACTGAAAGTGATGTTATCTATATTGTTTAACATCTGTGGATGCAGGGAGACAGGTTGGAGGAATCCGACTGGGTTCCTCAACAATTATTTTACTGTTTTCATATGTTGTGATATATGTTGTGATTTATAATCTATTATTGATTATGGATGTTAGAACGATATTGATCATCGTTGTTTGATATTTTGAATATCATAAGAAACCCTGAGTTGTAAAAAGGAATATTTCAATATATATTGAAATAAAAGGGATTTTATAAAATCACAGGATTTTACAAAAAGGAAATTATTTATAAAACGAACACGGTTTCATAAAAGGAAGTATTTATAAAACAAATAAAGTTTTGTAAAAGGGGTATTTATTTAGAAAATAAATAGAATTGAAAAGGAGAATATTTATTTAGAAAATAAATAGGAATAAAGGAATATTTATTTAGAAGATAAATAAACAGTTTTAAATAGGAAATATTTGTAATGGTAAATTGAAGTTGTAAATAGGAAATATTTGTAATGGTAAATAGAAGTTGTAAGTAGGAAATATTTGTAACGGTAAATAGAAGTTGTAAATAGGAAATATTTGTAACGGTAAGTAAACGGTAAAAAAGGGAAATAGTTGTAACGGAAAACGTAGTTTATCAAAAGGAGTTGATCAAACGTAGTTTATCAAAAGGGGTTAATCGAATATAGAAATTAAGAAGTGAAGTTAAACAAAAATTAGAAACTGACTAGAGATTAGTAGGTTGAATAGTTTTCTGAGTATCGATCTGATGTTGGTTTCGGCCTTCGGGGTTTATACTTAGAGAATTGTTCTCTTACTAGTTTACAGTTAGGGACTAATAGTTGTGGAATGATAGTGATGCGTAAATGAGGATTGGAAATGTTTTCCAATGTTGAAAATGTATATTTTCTAGTTTTAGAAAATAAGGAAATATGAATATATATATATATATATATATGATTGATGATTGGATCGATAATTCCATTTGGAATTAAGATCGTTGTTTGTACACCGACATGTTTTCATTTGATAGTTAAATCACAGACTATCGAAGTTTTGGCCATTTTAACATTGTTAATATGGAGAGACCGGTTGGATTATTATCTAAAGAACCACTCCGTATTGACAGTAGCGTTGTGAATCATCACGTACTGAAGATAATTGAAGACGGAGTTTATACAAGGGCTATTGTATAAGTCTTAGATAACAGTGCCTAAGATGGATATACTGAATAGTACCTTCGGTTCATCCTGTTCCTGGGTGACTTGTATGGATGAATGCCTGACAGGGTATTTCCAGAAAGGTCATGTACATTGATTTCTTCAACCGTACCAAGAGTGAAAGCGGAGAACGGCACTTCTTTAGCTAACACGTAATGTACTGTTGTAGACGTCAATTAGTGATTTTCGATGGATCTGACAATGTGGCATTCGAAGTGAATCTGATGGGAAGATAAGCGTAGTTTCTAGCCTCATCATCCGGTAAATGACAAAAATCGGGCAGGCAGCATGGCTAAGTCGGTCGCTCCGAAGTAGGGTGTATAATCACCTATCTAGAGAATATTCATTTGCTTCTTTTAAATCTATCAATGCTGTCCCTTATATATACGGGAACGGTTGCTGATCCCAACCGTTGGTGATATACATTCGATACACTCAAGCGAAATGAGTGGTCGGTCATGTGTGGCTGAGTTGCAAGATGTTCTTGTTGAACTCCAGTGTATCGTTCCTAGAGTACACTGATCGGAAGGTGTTCCATACCTTGTCATAGTTGGAAACCCAATCATCCAATACGCACCTGCGATTTTGATTGTATACTATATATGTAGAACGTGAGATGCAAGCGTTTCTACTAGACTGATATATATTTGTACTTAGACATTATTATAATATCAGAATGATATTGCTTTGCAAAGATGTTTGGATTCTCATAAGGTAAAAACCCGTTCCGTATTCACGGCGTGGTCTTATGAGATATCATATACCTGTTTTAAATGATTTGAGTTTACTCACACCAGTCACATGACTGACCCGGAGTTTACTTTGTTGTTTTCCCTAAACTCTTGGGTGCCTTAATTTGTACGGGCAGTCAAGTAGTCAGGATTTACAGGTATACTTGAAGAGCTTGGAGCAGGAGGCTTCAGCAGTTGATAGCAATTATTTATTCCGCTGTGATGTTATTTGTTGTACTCTGAAAATGGTATGTATAAACAGTTATAACTTTGTATTTCAAAAGTTATGTTATTTATTATATGTTATTCGTTCCGCTGTGAGATTCGTGTTACTCTGATATTTTGTTCTTCTTCTTCTTCTATTCTAAGTTTCTATCTTATCTTTCCTCACCCTCTAATTTCTTTCACTAATTACCAGGATTTTTCGGTGTTTTGGTTATCGACATCGTGCTTATGTCGATAACCAAAGTCGTTTGAAATCCGGGTCGTTACAGTTGGTATCAGAGCTTAAGTTAAGAATTACCTTGGCTCTGTGGCGTGACTCGGTAGAGATAGGGTTAGTAATGCCCTAGATTGAGTTGAGTGTATATATACGAGTGAACGTATTTGTTATTGATATAAAAATTGTTTTATATTGTGGAGATTCATTGGTTGAGTTGTTTATGGGTTCTGGTTGATCAGTTTGATCCACTGTATCGGTAGGGATTTTGTAAACACTTGCATACGATGGACCATCATGGTATGTTTTGAAAAGAGGGCAAATAAAAATAATTTTACCCAAAGTATATTTGATACATATTGGATATATTGGTTGATATTGTAATCGAGTAAGATTATAAATTAAATGGTTATGTAAATAACCAATCAGAATTCATATAAGTGAAATACGTGAATCAGATGAGTTAAATCTGAAATTTAAACCAGAATTGAAGTTAAAACTCTGGAGAATTGGATAAGTGTTTGTAAATGGATTTGGATTGAAAGTAAGGAAAATTTAAGATCCTGGGAGATTTTAAATTGTTTTACAAGCAGTGTGAATTATATTTTGAAATGAATTTCAAAGTGGAAATGTTTAGAAATGGTTTTATAGTATTGAACTCACTTCGATCGCTGGAAAATAGATTCTGATGATGACAGCTGCATTATCAGTATTCATTTTCGAGTTGTAAGTGACGAATTACTACCAGAGATACTGTTTTGAATTTGTTTTGGGAAAGACAAGTTGGGTTGAATTTCAAAAAAATGGGATTTATAATATAAAATTTGAATAAGAGATTGAAATGAAAATTCAAGTATAGAATTTGAATTTGAATTGAAATGGAATTCAATTAGTTGATAAACAAGTTAAACTTATATTTGGACATGTATGTTCAAATATAAAAGTGAAATATACTAAAGAGTTAATTAATAAATTAATCAACGAATTGAGTTAAAACGATCGGGTATAGTTAAAATAGATTGGGCATGTATAACTATACATGAGATAGGCATGGATAAGGTATGAAGGTATATAAATAGAATGCTCGACGAAAAGGTATGTATTTAATTCATATATGAGATTTTATGCGCCGTATCGGCTAGCCGCTTGGCTTTTCTTTTTCTTTTTGATTGGAGATGGCCTGTGTGGCAGTTTGGGGATTTTCCCGATGCTCCCGGTACAAAGGAGGTTATGGCGAATTTTTCCGGGAATTTAAGGAGATAGAATATTTTTAAGATAATTTGATAGTTAGAAATCAACGTATCGATATATATAGAAGTCGATAAGGAAACGAACTTAGAAATAGAATAGTATAATCAAAAAGGAAGACTAGGAATAAAATCTCGAATGAATAGAAAGAGGAAGAGTATACGTGTTTAAAGGTGAATAAGTAGTTGTATGGTATTGATTATTCGAGTAAGTAGTCATATCTGTTTTGACGTTATAAATGTTGTTCAGTCAAGGTCTGAGAGGTAGTTATACCCCAACTTGATTGATTTCATTATTAACAAATAAATAGTAAGGTTTCAGGCTCGAAGATCGATATTGAATAAGAGTTAGTTGCATATAGTATTTGGGTGGTCGTAACGATGTTTTACACAACATCCGTTTTAACCCAAATAAGTGTAAGCTTGGAAATATAATAAAGAATATTTCCTAAGTATAGAAATAGAACGATATCAGGAAAAATTTATTCTTGAATAAAATTGGATTGAAGAGTTAAGGTGTTAGGAAATTTTCAGGATTTTTGAAAATTTTCGTTGATAAGAATTAATTAATAATTTAATCGAAATTAAATTGGTTCAGTTGAAACTGAAGTTAGGAAGTGAACAAATATGTTCTAACCAGTCGATAGGGTCGTTCCCTACCTTTTAGCAATTTCGAGGACGAAATTATTTTAAGTGGGGAAGATTGTAATGACCCGCACTGGCAGGGGTATTATGATTAATTTATTTAATTGTATAAATGGTGGGTTAGTGAATTAATGGTCGTGGAATTTAATAATGATGGATATTTAATTAAATAATAAACTAAATAATATATTTAATTCTGAAATAATCAAAATTGGCTGAAATGACGATATGGTGTGAACCGGATCATCGGTGATATTTAATTCAGCTTGGAATTGAATTTGAATAACGAATATATTCAATCGTCGACAGTTGAACGTATAGTTTATAATATAATTATAAACGAGCTCGAAATAGCGCTGTAGTTCGTAAATTGACGATTCGAACTTCAACTGAATGTACAGGATTCGTTTTAAGCCGGATTTCTGTGAAACAAGAAACGTGTGGAGCTGATAGAGTATATCTTTCTAGTGGAAGAGAAAAATCGGGATTTCGTCGTGTAGATTTTGATTTATGTCCAAATCAAATTTCAGAAAAGTCGCTGTGGAATTCCTTTATAATTTGCGATGCTTTATTTACGTTATAAAAGAGTTTTCAATATATTTGAATATCGGGTTTGAATTTAGACAAGGTTCTTTTGAGAAGTAGTGATAATTTAATTTTTAGAATTTTACTGTAATTTTTAATTAATTAAATAAGCGACTTTTTATTTGAAGTATTTCGCACCCTGAAATCAACATTTGAAGTTTCAAAATAAGAGTTAATCTACCGATATTATTATATTTTTAGGATTGTAGCACGTTACTCATCTTAACGGTATTTTTATTTCTGTCTATGGTGGCTCGTAAAGTGACGAAATTGGGTAAATGGAGACCATAGAACTTCGATGGGGAAAACAAAAAGGAAATATAATTCTGGAATCAAGGATAAAGCCACGTTTCATTTTCTTTTATCCGCAAGTTCTAGTGGCCTCGAAACAAAACTCGTGTTCCTCTCGGAACCCCAAACTGCAAAACAAAAGGGAGCTAAAAACCAAATAAAGTCCCAACACTTCGTTCGTTTGCAGTAACACAAAAAAATCAAGCCACCAGATTTTCTTCCTCACATCAACATCGGCCACTTAAAAATCAATCTAAAATCGAACATCACGATTCAAAATCCCACTGAATCTCTTGACGTTGGAGACATGCTCACAGATCTGGATCTCGAAATAAGTATCGCGACTTCAGGAGGACATGTGAGGGGAAGATGGCCGACATCGTTCAGTGTTGAGAAGTGCGATATTGGGTGAAGGGGTTGCTGCGGATTTTGATGGAAACCACAGTAGATTATAATCAGTTTTGTTACTATTGAGGTGAGGATATTGTTTGATTGCTATGGCATGGTGATGGGCGTTCAACGCCACAGTAGGAGGTCTGCAATTTGAGTTGGGGATTCTGGAGTAATATGAACGTGACTAAAGTAGTGCGAGTGTTGTGGAGTTTGAAGCTATAAAATGGGTACTGTGATTTTTGGGAGGATAGGCGGTGGATGTCTGGTAGGGTATGGGACTGTTTTGTTGGCTGCGGTTTCAAAGGAGGGGTCTGGAGTGTTGAACTGAGGGGGGGCTCGAGCATATTGACGGTGAACATGAAATTTGGAAGTTGGGTTTGTTTGTTTTGGGTGATAATAAGATGCATGTGTGGTGACAGCAATGAGACTGTTGAGGGTAAGGTGATGTCCATTTGTGTGCAGTAGGGTGCCTTGGCAAGTGAGGGAGGGTGGAATTATGGCATTTAGGTGATGAAAAGGAAGAGTGTGACGACCACAAAGTATTTTGGTGATTTCGGTGTAAGGATGATGGAGCAAATTGGAGTTGAAGTTAGGGAATGGTGCAGTGAATGCTCTGTAGCCGACGGTCTTTGGAGGAGATGAAGGGAAGAGCGGTCTGGGCCTTTGTGTTGTTGATGGGCCGATGAGTTTATAGTGGTGAGAAGGCCCGGTTTTAATTGATTAACTTTAATTCAATTTAAAATAAAGTATTTTCTTGTAAAACCAATAACTATTTCGTACGTTGTCGGAATTCAGCGAAACAAGATCCGACAGGATCGAATGGACGGACACTACATGATGGAACTAACTGGAAGTCCATCGGAGCTCGTTACAATTTATGGCGAAATAAATTGTCCGTCTGAATCAAGAGATGGTTATCGTTATTAACGATGATCGTCCAATGTGAGTAAATCTCACTAACTCTGAACAGTTTATAATTTCATGTTATATTTTTCGAACGGTTAGATATTGGCTGTTTGACTGTATGTTGACTGTTTGATTGAACTGCTAGTCAGTTAGTTAAATTTCTATATTGATTCTGTTTAACAGAATGTATCATATAGAACTGAAAGTGATGTTATCTATATTGTTTAACATCTGTGGATGCAGGGAGACAGGTTGGAGGAATCCGACTGGGTTCCTCAACAATTATTTTACTGTTTTCATATGTTGTGATATATGTTGTGATTTATAATCTGTTATTGATTATGGATGTTAGAACGATATTGATCATCGTTGTTTGATATTTTGAATATCATAAGAAACCCTGAGTTGTAAAAAGGAATATTTCAATATATATTGAAATAAAAGGGATTTTATAAAATCACAGGATTTTACAAAAAGGAAATTATTTATAAAACGAATACGGTTTCATAAAAGGAAGTATTTATAAAACAAATAAAGTTTTGTAAAAGGGGTATTTATTTAGAAAATAAATAGAATTGAAAAGGAGAATATTTATTTAGAAAATAAATAGGAATAAAGGAATATTTATTTAGAAGATAAATAAACAGTTTTAAATAGGAAATATTTGTAACGGTAAATTGAAGTTGTAAATAGGAAATATTTGTAATGGTAAATAGAAGTTGTAAGTAGGAAATATTTGTAACGGTAAATAGAAGTTGTAAATAGGAAATATTTGTAACGGTAAGTAAACGGTAAAAAAGGGAAATAGTTGTAACGGAAAACGTAGTTTATCAAAAGGAGTTGATCAAACGTAGTTTATCAAAAGGGGTTAATCGAATATAGAAATTAAGAAGTGAAGTTAAACAAAAATTAGAAACTGACTAGAGATTAGTAGGTTGAATAGTTTTCTGAGTATCGATCTGATGTTGGTTTCGGCCTTCGGGGTTTATACTTAGAGAATTGTTCTCTTACTAGTTTACAGTTAGGGACTAATAGTTGTGGAATGATAGTGATGCGTAAATGAGGATTGGAAATGTTTTCCAATGTTGAAAATGTATATTTTCTAGTTTTAGAAAATAAGGAAATATGAATATATATATATATATATATATATATATATATATATATGATTGATGATTGGATCGATAATTCCATTTGGAATTAAGATCGTTGTTTGTACACCGACATGTTTTCATTTGATAGTTAAATCACAGACTATCGAAGTTTTGGCCATTTTAACATTGTTAATATGGAGAGACCGGTTGGATTATTATCTAAAGAACCACTCCGTATTGACAGTAGCGTTGTGAATCATCACGTACTGAAGATAATTGAAGACGGAGTTTATACAAGGGCTATTGTATAAGTCTTAGATAACAGTGCCTAAGATGGATATACTGAATAGTACCTTCGGTTCATCCTGTTCCTGGGTGACTTGTATGGATGAATGCCTGACAGGGTATTTCCAGAAAGGTCATGTACATTGATTTCTTCAACCGTACCAAGAGTGAAAGCGGAGAACGGCACTTCTTTAGCTAACACGTAATGTACTGTTGTAGACGTCAATTAGTGATTTTCGATGGATCTGACAATGTGGCATTCGAAGTGAATCTGATGGGAAGATAAGCAAAGTTTCTAGCCTCATCATCCGGTAAATGACAAAAATCGGGCAGGCAGCATGGCTAAGTCGGTCGCTCCGAAGTAGGGTGTATAATCACCTATCTAGAGAATATTCATTTGCTTCTTTTAAATCTATCAATGCTGTCCCTTATATATACGGGAACGGTTGCTGATCCCAACCGTTGGTGATATACATTCGATACACTCAAGCGAAATGAGTGGTCGGTCATGTGTGGCTGAGTTGCAAGATGTTCTTGTTGAACTCCAGTGTATCGTTCCTAGAGTACACTGATCGGAAGGTATTCCATACCTTGTCATAGTTGGAAACCCAATCATCCAATACGCACCTGCGATTTTGATTGTATATTATATATGTAGAACGTGAGATGCAAGCGTTTCTACTAGACTGATATATATTTGTACTTAGACATTATTATAATATCAGAATGATATTGCTTTGCAAAGATGTTTGGATTCTCATAAGGTAAAAACCCGTTCCGTATTCACGGCGTGGTCTTATGAGATATCATATATCTGTTTTAAATGATTTGAGTTTACTCACACCAGTCACATGACTGACCCGGAGTTTACTTTGTTGTTTTCCCTAAACTCTTGGGTGCCTTAATTTGTACGGGCAGTCAAGTAGTCAGGATTTACAGGTATACTTGAAGAGCTTGGAGCAGGAGGCTTCAGCAGTTGATAGCTATTATTTATTCCGCTGTGATGTTATTTGTTGTACTCTGAAAATGGTATGTATAAACAGTTATAACTTTGTATTTCAAAAGTTATGTTATTTATTATATGTTATTCGTTCCGCTGTGAGATTCGTGTTACTCTGATATTTTGTTGTTCTTCTTCTTCTATTCTAAGTTTCTATCTTATCTTTCCTCACCCTCTAATTTCTTTCACTAATTACCAGGATTTTTCGGTGTTTTGGTTATCGACATCGTGCTTATGTCGATAACCAAAGTCGTTTGAAATCCGGGTCGTTACAACTTTGGGACACTAGACAAACTGAGGTAACGACGAATCCCGACTTGTAGAAACCCTGCTGTGACCAAGACAAACACTTGGAGTCATGACCAAACATTTCAATGACCCACTTCATTGGTCGTAGCCCTTGGTTCTACCGATGCCATAATGGCCCTGAATCCGCCTTTGCACCTCCTACCATAGTGGTCCAAAGCTACAGACGTCGATAACTCCTTAACACGCGTCCCGCAGCAAAGCCCAACCATGAAGCGAACTCGTTGATTCCCATCTGAATCTTGAGCTCTAACTTCTCATTTGGACTTCCTTTGCATCTCGGGTTTGGTCGAATGGGAGTTGGTCTTCAGAAGAGTCATCACGAAGTAGTAAAAGTACACGTCTGGTTCCCCATGCTCGGTTCTGTTCGGATACGTTCCCTGGTTCGGTTCGGAGTGCCACCATTCTCTGGGTTCGGGTCCTTCTCCCTCATGCGGTTCGGTTCGGAGTTCTCCCTCATGCGGTTCGGTTCGGAGCTCTGAAGCGGTTCGGTTCGGAGCTCTGAAGCGGTTCGGTTCGGATACCCCATGGCTTGAGTGTCTCCGTCTCCGTCTCGTCAGTATCAGTTTGGTTCGTGTATTACTCTCGATTCGGTTCGGAATATGGTATCCATGCTCCTCTTTCTTCCACTTCAGTCCTCCTTGTTCCTTCCGATCCCACGCTACGCCCCTCCGATCCGACTAGGTTTCCTTGTTGCCTCTTCACGTCATGCTCCAGAAGGTACCACGCCCCGGTCCGGTTCGGATATGCCCGATCCGATCCCCTGCCCGATCCGATCCGGTTAGATACCCTGCAGCTTTCTGCAACTTTCCAGCAACTGTTTATACGCCTCTCGACGGCGTTTTCGACCAATCTAACTATTGGAATCAATCACAAAGCATACCAAAGAGTCATAGCAACATATAACAGCAACCACAAGCAACAAACAACAATTTAAATGAATCAAAATGAATCAAAAGTGGCCAAAACCTCACTTTTTCCTATAATCCCTCTTAATCATGTTTAAGCATACGATTAGCAAAACACACCGAAACTAACCCAAATTTCTAACAGAGCCTTAAAACATTATTTTAGAATTTTAAGAATTTTTCCAGAATTTATTTACGTATAAATTCACTAATCTTCACTAATTACCCTTAATTAACTGTAATTAGTGTCAAAACGATGCAAATCACTCACCTTGGCCACAAACAAAATTCTCAGAACTGAAACTCCTCTGATTTGGGCGAATACTGATGTCCAACAGCAGCTCTAACCTTGCTTTGGTGCTTTTTCTTCTTAATTTGATGCCTCTAAGCCTTAATCCTTGATTAGGAAGTGATTTTTGGGTGTTTTAGAGAGATTTAGAGAGTGGAGGCCATGGCTAGGTCAAGAGAAATGAAAGTGGCGGCTGGAAAATGTCTAAAGAAATGTTTTCTAACCCTAATCAGCCTCCATATACCCCTAAACCCGAAATTCCCCCTGGGCCTAGCTGCTAATTACCCGGTTAAGCCCAATTAAGCTGTTTTTAACCATCTGAAACTTGTTTCAGCCATATCTCCCAAACGGTAAGTCCGTTTGGCTAATGTGACCACTCTACGGAAAGAGAAACCATCATCCGAAGCCAATGGAAGTGGTTTCAAGTCAAAATTCCTTTCCAGTCAAAAGTTATGGCCAAAACAGTGCCAACTAGGGGTAAAATGGTCATTTAAAAATCGGGAAAAATCACGAACATGGGAAATGACCCCAATAGTCGTCTCCCAAAGTTACATGACCATACGACTTCGTATGTGAAAGAAATAAATATCCTACGATCCTATAATGCGTAGAACGCGGGTCGTTACAGTAACAAGATACAAAACAATATGATTTCTACTATAATAAAGATCGATGCCAACTAGTTTTAAATGGTTCTTCCTTTGAAAAAGTTCACTTAATGCATCAGCCTAATGGAATAAATATTGATGTCAACTAGCCTTATCCTACAACTGCGAATATAAGAGACTGCTATCTCAATGTAAACACTTTCACCAAAGGATATACACAAATCAAATACTGGATAGCAACATAGCCTTCAAGGTTAAATAAAAAACTTATATAACATTGATTTACTTCACATTAATATAAGTATATGTTATCAGTGTCATGGCTGACAATTTCTTAAAATATATTACATTTGGTCTGTTAGCTGTAACTTAACATATTAAATAAAAATATACTAAAACTTTGTAAAATAACAACTGAATGCCAACAGGCACAAGGCAGCTAGGTCGGTGTTTTTGAATTCATCAAATACATGGAGCAACATTTCAATCAAACTACGGCAAATACTTAGGAACCACATACTAATGGTAACAAAGGTGTATATTGATGGCAAAAAAAGTATGTACTGATGGCAATACCGATGGCAATACTAAATGGTTTAAAGTGCCAAATAGTGCATACTGAATGGGTATATCTTAAATTTACTTTTGTAAATCTTTCATGCAAACAGTCAAAGAAAATTAGAATACCAACCCAATGCTACAAACAAACTCAAAATGGAAATATATATGTTAATGGGTGAAATTCAGATTTTAATAAGACAAAGTATTTCAACAAGACACAGGTGCACCGAACCTGTCTAAAGAATTTGGTAATATTGACACAAGTATACGTATGGAACTGTTAATGTAAGGTTCTTGTAGTTGAATTAGTTTAGTTACTTTATCCAGTCTGCATACAAACCATACTGCTAAAATTTTGGTTATATATGTAACACAGCCAGGCAAGTAAATGCTACAGATCATGATAACATAGCAAAACATGATTAAACAACATACACATCAATTTAGCAGTAATTATGGCCATTACATTCAGTAAAGAAATTTAATTTACTTGAACTAGGGTTAATCGTGAGTGAGATGCTCACCTTTAAACGACAACGTTGGCGACGGGTGTGGTTACTGATGAGGCGGACTTCGATTGACATGCGGTAACTTGACTGGCTTTGGGAAAAGAAAAGCAGCGGCATCCAAAATCAAGTCTTGGGCCAAACACGATGTGGTGTTGGAGAGTGGTGCTTGCGGTCTTCGTGGTGGAGCAATTCAGATTGAAGGAGCAGTGGCCATCGGTTTGAGTTGATTTAGGGAAAAGGTTTCGATTACTATGGCCATTAAAACTGAATTAGGAAAGCTCCGATTTTTATAGAAAGATTTGGGAAGAGAATCGATTTAGGGAGAAGACTTATTTGGGAACATCGACCATTAAAAATTTGGAAAAAAAGAAACGAGATTTGTTGAAGAAATTGGGAAAAAGGATTGATTTATAACAAAGGAACCGTGGGAAGCAAGGAAACGTTGGGATCACGGCATTAGATAGTGTGGTGGTCAAGGCATCGATGGTGTGCGAAGGAATTTACTGAGGTAGGTAATTTCCAGGGTAGGTGATAACATGGTTAAATTTTACCGCGAATAACCATGTTCCGCTCTGATTTCGAACCGCAAACACAGTCTCCAAACAAGACAAAAATTACACGTACCAGTTTGTTTCAACATTCTGAACACAATAAAACTGATCTTGTCGGATTCTGATTTTGTTCGCATGTGACGTAAATTTTATTTTTATATTAGTTTTCGACTCACCGATTTTATTCTGCTTGTTCACAAAACAATATCGTTAAATTCCCAATTTGAAATGTTAAATTAAAGTCCCTTTATCTACATAAATCCAAGCTTATTAACAAATAAAATCCTCCCATTTATTTAACGTTAATTAACATCTATTTTTAAATCCAATCGTTTATATACAATTTTCTCAGTCGGATCAATATCTAACCAAATTTCAATTTAAATATTCAACATTAATATTTGATTTCCAACCAACCATTCTGAATTAAATATTTCATTTAATTCATACACAAGACGAATATAATTAACCCAAATATCAACATAAATTGATCATTAATAGTAAAATCATATATTCCAATCGTCGAAATTTCTGGGTCGTTACATTCTTACCCCCTTTAAAACTTTTCGTCCTCGAAAAGGAAAATTCGTTAGAGTTATACTAATGTACACTTCAGATTTCCATATTTGTGTGAAATTATTCCCCCAACTAAATTTAAATACCGATATTTAAATCATCGATTTTCGTTATTTACCATCATATCCAATTAATTCGGGAAATCACATTTCCTTTCAAAATTAATCTCTTCTTAAATTTCAAATCCTGCAAATAATCCCAAATTTCCTTATAATCTCTTCAATCATTTCACAAGTTCAACTACATCACCATATATTCAACCCGTTTAATCTTCCCCAACACTCATTGAAGAGTGTAATCATCATTTTCCTTTAAGTTACAAATTGTTTACTTGAAAATTTTCCAAGGTCCAAAATCTTTTATAATACAAATTTCTTGTATAAAATATTTGTATATAATTGAAAATAGCTCGAAAACCTCTCTTCTTAATCTTATTTAAATTACTGTTTCGAAAATACTTGATAACTCGAAGTTTGACAAGTATATTATCGTTCTCACAGATGTTAGGCATACGCTGGCCAGACGCATGACCAAAATCTTCAAGTACTAAATATCCTTGCTTTAACTCCCAGTGAAATATTTCGAAAATTCTTCTTTTAAAAACAGATACGGAAAGTACCAATGTGATATGGATATGTTGATTGTTCATGAATCGCAGATACACAATGGTTTCGTCTGGATCTCCCAGAAAACATCCGTACCCGTAGGAAATCACTTCCCTGCGAATTTCGTCATGGACAGATCAACGGAAGATATTTACGAATCAACAGAGAAACTGAGGTCACTGAGCGTTAACTGCTCTATCTCAGAGTCACAACACAATCATGGAATTATGAAGATACTTCAAGTCACAAGGACAAATCAAGTCACACAGACACATTAGGTCACGGAGACCAATCAAGTCACGAAGACTAACTGCTGCATCAAACGGTGGCTCACTATCAATAAGATATCTCAAATACTGTGGACCGCAGGTACACAATGGTTACGCCTGGGTCCCCCAGGAAACATCCATACCCGTAAGCTTTCACAGCTCTGCGGATTACGCCCTTACAATTCGACTGTAGATCGCAGCAGTCACAATGGTTACGCTTGGTTCCCCCAAGAAGCATCCGTCCGCCGTAGGCTATCTGCAGCCCTGCGAATTTCGCTACACGATCGAATTCCCACGACTCTAGATCACAACGATCACAATGGTTACGCCTGATTCCCTCAAAAACATCCGACCGCCGTAGGCTATCTGCAGCCCTGCGAATTACGCTAGCAGTCGTGCTCAATGGCAACTCATGAGTTTTATGTCCGGACAACCTACTACCACCAGCAGCATATCTCAGCTAAGCTCGAATTTCATAGAGAAGGAAGGTACTTTCCTTATCTTTATTTTGAAAAACACACGATACTATACACATATAGTATTTTATTTCATACTTCTCATAAATCATACTTATGTGAACTTACATAAGATTTAATTTCCAAATCATATTTCAAACATCTCGTCTTATATAAATTCCGTTATATAAGATTTTATCTTAATCGATTACCTTTCAAATCAATAGTTCTCGACTTCGCTATATTTTTATGCATTTCTCATATAAGTTCTGAAAATTTCTACATCCACTATCTCACATCGAGCATCCTCAAATCTCCATTCAATTTCAGTTTTGATCTCTTATCCAATTCAGATATCTAATATTTCCTTTAACTCGAATTTATGAATCTATTGGTTATAACCAATTCTTCTTCCAAACCTCTAATTAAAAATTCATCACTTCAGTCACAACTTTATTCTCTCAAAATTCCATATATTTTTTCACAAATTTTTTCTTCATGCATTATCACTCCTTCACGTCCACACCTCGACCATCAATTAGCAAGCGAACAATTCCCTAAGTATCAACCCCGAAGGCCGAAACCAACATCAGATCAATACTCAGAAAACTATTCAACTTAACTAATCTTTAGTCAGTTTCTAAATTCCTTAACTCCACTTCTTAATTTCTTATCAATCATTGTTTACGAAATTCTCGGATTCAATTTACAATTCCACTTCTCTTTACGTTCTGCCCTCCTTCGTCTTCGACGTAGCTCTTTGTTCTTCAGTTCTTGTTATTCTGAATTATGTTAACCTCTCACTATCCTTTGAAAATATTTCCAATTGTTCTATTCATTTTCTCCATTCTTAAAAATCATTTATTGTCACCGGAAAATATTTCCATATATTCACAAAGCTTTATTTTCTATCGAGAATATACTTTATTCTTGCAACATCTCTAAATTTGTTAGTTTGATTTAAACAAATGTTAAATAAAACATCGTCATCTCTTCACTTAACCCTTTTTATTTGATTTTTCATCAACTTATATTCTTAACAAAATTCATCGTTTCTTCTTTGAAATGATTTCAAATTTCCTTTTTCTATTCAAATTGAATTCTCATTTACAATCAACTTCAGTCATCTTTGATTTCTAAAATTCACGCTTAACGAAATTAATTCGTTGATTCTCTCCTATCTATCCTAGATACCATCCGATGATGGATTCTAGATTCAAATCCTAGGGGAACTTATTGAAGAATAATTCTCGCAAACTTGGATTTGAAGACTTCTGAAGACTGGGGATTCCGAACAAAATTTTAAATCTCAAAATAAATTTTCATTTCCGCTGTATTAATTTCAAAACACTAGTTTCAAAATATTTGATATTTCAAAAATAATTATTTTTCAAAATCGCTTTATTTTCAAGATCTGTTTTTAAACTCAATAAGCTAAGCTTTGAATAAACCAAATCTCTGATACCACCTGTAACGTCCCGCCTTTTTGACCACTTCAAATTGGTGGTTAAACCAACTTAAAATGCTCAAAACGACGGAGCGTACTTAGCTTACCGAGTTTCAACACAGAATTTACACAGAAACACAGAATAAATATATAACACTGTATTAAACGGCAAAATAAACTTTTATTTATAAATCAGAGTTTTGAATACAATATTTTCTGTATGCAGCGGAATATTGAAAACATGCTTTGAATATAACAAAAATAATTTACTGTTTTGAAATCTTCAGAGTGCGCCTTCTTCTGAAATCCCCAGTCATTGCCAATCTTCGAATCCTAAGCTGTGATCTTTAAATAACTGTACTGCTCGGGTCTGACCCGAGCATTTCATGTAAAAACACAAGATACTCGAGTCAGGATTAATCATAGTTCAAGTAGAATAATTTCAATAGAAACTAAAATATAATAGCAAATCCTAACTTCAATTTCGTGTCATACGCAAGGATATAATGTATGTTCTATATTAGCGTTTAAACCAAGGAATCCCGGAAGCTTGCATATACACACGTGTACATGTACCCGTGTGTACTGCCCCAACATTCCAAAACAATACATGGCAATGGCGGTTTGAGTATGATCCGAACCACCAACTAATCAAGTGTTGTAACACATGGCATGATAATGAAGTACAAGTAATTCAACTGGCGTATGTCATGGCAATAGAAATATGATCCTATTAATAGAAAAATATGGGAAGATATTTAGCTTGAGTTCGGAAGTTAGAGTACAACACATTTCTACACGTGAATTTCTCTTTGGATATAACAAAATCTGCATTTTGATTTCTCAACAAAAGGTTATAACAAAATCATGGTATCACAGCATAAATCTATTATTCAAGTATACCAAAAAAAAAACAAGTGGTGCGGTGTGCATTAAACAGGGTAACCAGCTAATTACAGGTAAGATATATATATGTGTATATACAGCCAAATATGAAACTTCAGCCCTAAAAATGTGGGGACACATAACGGTTCCAGGTTTCCAGAATGTAATGACATATGTGTTGGACCAATTTTTCAGTGTATAGAATATACACTTACCCATAGAACCATATACACTCAACCATAACATGTTCCAGATCCGATATATATATATATTAATACTCATGAATGTTTAGCATATAAGCGGTATGTTACTACAATATGATTAGCTTATTCAAAACAGAATAAAACTTCCAGGCAACAGGGTGGAACATGATTAGCAAGCATATGAGAAGGTGACATAATGGTTCCAGCATCAAAAAGTTGAACCGCAATAAGCATATATATCAATATATATGAACAGAATCTGTCGCAACAATCGGCGTAAGGCAATACCCTTACACCATCATATTAAAGAATAATATATAGCATCCACAGTTTTTAAATTTTATCCTTCCAATCAACTTGTTTCATCCGACGTTACCTATCATGGAACATACACAAATGGCAACTAAATTGCAACCGTCTATGGATCACATTTAAGGGTAACTTAGAATTGAATTCCTTTTTCTTCTTCTTTTGTTTTATTTTCACCATTGTTGATGTTTTATACGACCTCCTTAGTACAAGAAACAAAGAGTAAGTGGTATACTGTCATCACTAGGGGTTACATAAAAAGGTCCTGGTCGGGTTTAGACAAGATATGAGCATGAGGGAACCTACTTGAGTAAAATCTTATGCCAGATAGTAATCAAAAGTGAATGGATACTTCCATTCATACATAAGTAATTTTAGCGTTCAACTAGGATAAGATGTTAAAATAATAAATCACACAAACGCATACTAACTTTTAATGCATAAACCAAGCACCGTAACAAGATACAAAACAATATGATTTCTACTATAATAAAGATCGATGCCAACTAGTTTTAAATGGTTCTTCCTTTGAAAAAGTTCGCTTAATGCATCAGCCTAATGGAATAAATATTGATGTCAACTAGCCTTATCCTACAACTGCGAATATAAGAGACTGCTATCTCAATGCAAACACTTTCACCAAAGGATATACACAAATCAAATACTGGATAGCAACATAGCCTTCAAGGTTAAATAAAAAAACTTATATAACATTGATTTACTTCACATTAATATAAGTATATGTTATCAGTGTCATGGCTGACAATTTCTTAAAATATATTACATTTGGTCTGTTAGCTGTAACTTAACATATTAAATAAAAATATACTAAAACTTTGTAAAATAACAACTGAATGCCAACAGGCACAAGGCAGCTAGGTCGGTGTTTTTGAATTCATCAAATACATGGAGCAACATTTCAATCAAACTACGGCAAATACTTAGGAACCACATACTAATGGTAACAAAGGTGTATATTGATGGCAAAAAAAGTATGTACTGATGGCAATACCGATGGCAATACTAAATGGTTTAAAGTGCCAAATAGTGCATACTGAATGGGTATATCTTAAATTTACTTTTGTAAATCTTTCATGCAAACAGTCAAAGAAAATCAGAATACCAACCCAATGCTACAAACAAACTCAAAATGGAAATATATATATGTTAATGGGTGAAATTCAGATTTTAATAAGACAAAGTATTTCAACAAGACACAGGTGCACCGAACCTGTCTAAAGAATTTGGTAATATTGACACAAGTATACGTATGGAACTGTTAATGTAAGGTTCTTGTAGTTGAATTAGTTTAGTTACTTTATCCAGTCTGCATACAAACCATACTGCTAAAATTTTGGTTATATATGTAACACAGCCAGGCAAGTAAATGCTACAGATCATGATAACACAGCAAAACATGATTAAACAACATACACATCAATTTAGCAGTAATTATGGCCATTACATTCAGTAAAGAAATTTAATTTACTTGAACTAGGGTTAATCGTGAGTGAGATGCTCACCTTTAAACGACAACGTTGGCGACGGGTGTGGTTACTGATGAGGCGGACTTCGATTGACATGCGGTAACTTGACTGGCTTTGGGAAAAGAAAAGCAGCGGCATCCAAAATCAAGTCTTGGGCCAAACACGATGTGGTGTTGGAGAGTGGTGCTTGCGGTCTTCGTGGTGGAGCAATTCAGATTGAAGGAGCAGTGGCCATCGGTTTGAGTTGATTTAGGGAAAAGTTTTCGATTACTATGGCCATTAAAACTGAATTAGGAAAGCTCCGATTTTTATAGAAAGATTTGGGAAGAGAATCGATTTAGGGAGAAGACTTATTTGGGAACATCGGCCATTAAAAATTTGGAAAAAAAGAAACGAGATTTGTTGAAGAAATTGGGAAAAAGGATTGATTTATAACAAAGGAACCGTGGGAAGCAAGGAAACGTTGGGATCACGGCATTAGATAGTGTGGTGGTCAAGGCATCGATGGTGTGCGAAGGAATTTACTGAGGTAGGTAATTTCCAGGGTAGGTGATAACATGGTTAAATTTTACCGCGAATAACCATGTTCCGCTCTGATTTCGAACCGCAAACACAGTCTCCAAACAAGACAAAAATTACACGTACCAGTTTGTTTCAACATTCCGAACACAATAAAACTGATCTTGTCGGATTCTGATTTTGTTCGCATGTGACGTAAATTTTATTTTTATATTAGTTTTCGACTCACCGATTTTATTCTGCTTGTTCACAAAACAATATCGTTAAATTCCCAATTTGAAATGTTAAATTAAAGTCCCTTTATCTACATAAATCCAAGCTTATTAACAAATAAAATCCTCCCATTTATTTAACGTTAATTACCATCTATTTTTAAATCCAATCGTTTATATACAATTTTCTCAGTCGGATCAATATCTAACCAAATTTCAATTTAAATATTCAACATTAATATTTGATTTCCAACCAACCATTCTGAATTAAATATTTCATTTAATTCATACACAAGACGAATATAATTAACCCAAATATCAACATAAATTGATCATTAATAGTAAAATCATATATTCCAATCGTCGAAATTTCTGGGTCGTTACAAAATCCGAACAATCAACAATAGTCCGGACGGCCACCACTGAAGCCCCTTCAAGGTAGCTACTCCCATCAAGGGTCTCTGTAGCAACACATCCATTCGATGTGAAGATCGTCGGTCTTCAAACACTGTCTTCATCTTCGACTCTTCATCGTCGTAGTAATTATTCGGAATGGGTTAAACCCGGTCCTTCCGAATAACTCGCGTATTTTATAATAAAAATCAAGTACTATAAAACACATCCAACGTCTCATTCCAATTCAGAATATTCTTTTAAATAAATTATTCAAATTATTCTATCAAAGATAAATTCTTTACATTTACTCTTAAATCTTTCTTTTAAAGATTTATTCAGAACACCATTTGGTTTTAAATATCAAAAATCATTATTAAATGATTCTTTAAATTTAAGAAATAAACCTTACTCTTAACTGGGTTAAAGAACTAATGTCCTTTAAAACATAGTTCACGGTAAACCCAAAATCATCTTCCATCAAAATATGGAATCTTCACAGGAATCAAATCAATATATAATCGTCATAAATTTCTGTATCCGACCAATAATATAAATGGAATAACGGCAAAGCCTCTTAAATTCCATATGTAGTATCGGTCTTCCTTTACAGAAGCTTATCTCGGTTACAATTAATTCGAATTCCATTCAACTCCAATTTAATATATTAAATTGGAAAACTTTACTTTTGTAAAATTCCCATTTAAATCTTAATAAAAGATTTATAAATTCTAAATCCTAATTTCACTGTCAGTTGGGTTAAAGAATAAATGTCGCTTAAAAACACAGTTCGCAATAAACCCAACTCACATTTCTTCTAATTATTAAATATAATTGAAAACCTCTTTCAATAATCTTAATTAAAAGATTTTTCTTTTCATACGGGGTTTAAGAACAGTGTTATTTAAGACACTATTCACGACAAACACTAATTCCATTTATTTAATTTAATTTCAATTAAATATTAACAAATTGGAAAACTTCATTAAATCTTAATTTAATGATTGATCCTAGTTAATAACTAGTTCATTTCGATAAAAATATATTTTTCCAAAATATATTATTTTCTAGAATATTCTTTATTGGAATGTGACTCAATCAACAACCATATACTGCATGTAATCAAAGATAAATATTTATCAGACATCCAAATACAACCAGAGTGGATTCTACACTAAACATTGGGACTAGTGTAGATTAAATAACATCCCAACACCCATGTGGGGTTTCATCCAATAATCAAATAATAAATTATTTGTGCACTTAGGCGATGTGTGAAAATTATCGACCCAATCACATAAACAAGTCGGATGACTTGTAAATGGAAGTGAATATTCAGTATAAATATATTAACATTATATTAACACATCAATCACTTCACATCATAGACATATATTTAAATTCTTTTTATTGTGAACAAATGACAATAAAAATCTAGTCTTTTTAATTCAATTCTTTTTACTGTTAACAAATGACAATAAAATCTTTAACTCTTATTTATTTACCAAAATGTATATTTTTGGTCTCATTCATTTTTAAATGACAAAATGAATATTTTACTTCATTCTTTTTTTTAATGACAAAGGTGTTCATTACTAATTCATTCTTTTTAACGTATAAAATATACATTTTTGACTCATTCTTCTTAATTTATAAAAATATACATTTTTAACTCATCCTCTTTAATGTAAGAAAATAATTATTTTGGTTAAACTCTTTTTAATGACCAAAAACATTCATTTTCATTTGATCCTTTTTAATATATAAAAATGTTATTCTTATTTCAGAAAAAAATCAAGTTTTGACGCAAAAGTGATATTACTCTCACTAACATGTTTTGACAAAATGTTATTCTTATATAATTCTTATTTAATGACAAAAATGTGATTTTTGTAAAATCCTCATTAAGTGACAAAAATGTATGTTTTTGTCAAACTCTTTTTAATACACTAAAATGTTCATTTTTGTCTAATCCCCTTTAAGGTACAAAAATGTTCATTTTTGGTCTAACTCTTTTCAATGTGTCAAAATGAATGGTTTTAATTCATTCTTTTTCAAAGTGACAAAAATGAAAATTTTGTCTAATTCTTTTAATGTAACTTTTCTAATAAAGATGACATTTTTTTCTAATTAACTTTTCTGACCAAAGTATTTTTACTTCATTCTTTTTAAATAATAAAAAAGAATGCTTTTATTTCATTCTTTTACATTTGACAAGAAATGAGCATTCCATATTCATTCTATTTTAACAAAAAGTATATTTTGAGTGTCATTCTTATTACAACAAAGATGACTATTTTGAAGTCATTTCAAATGTAAAAAAAATGTTAATTTTTGTCTAATCTTTTTAATTATAAACAAAAATGATTATTTTGTCAAATCTCTTCAATGTAACAAAATATGATAAATTTGTCAAATTCTTTTTAATGTACAAATTATGCACTTCTAGTTCATTCCTTTTTAATGTATAAAAATATACATTTCCATTTTATTTTATTTTATTTTATTTTATTTTTATTTTTATTTTTCTTTTATAAAAATATACATTTCGATTTTATTCTTTTTAATGTACAAAAATATACCTTTCCATTTTATTCTTTTATTGTATAAAAATATACCTTTTTATTGTAACCAAAAATGATGATTTTAATTCAACAAAAATGTGATATCTTGTTTGATCTATTTCAACTCAACAAAAAATGTATGAATTCTTTCCATAATCATGTTTTCACAAAAATGTGATTTTTATCTCTATAATCATTCTTTCACAAAAATGTAAATTTTGTTGAACATAATCTATTGACAAAAATGTAAATTATGTTCTTTTTATTTTCAACAAAAAGCAATGTTAATTTTGTCCTTTATAATCTAATTAACAAAAAAAAATGTTAATTTTGTTTCGACTAACATGTTTGACAAGGAATGTTATTTTAATTTCACTAATCATGCTTTGACCGAAAAATGTTCTTTTTAATCATATTAACATTTCTAAACAAAAATGTCCTTTTTAATCCTATTCACATTTTATAAACAAAATGTACTTTTTAATCATATTAACATTTTATAAACAAAATGTTGTTTTCCTTTACTTTAACATTTTATAATTAAAATGTTATTTTTATCTAATGCCACATTTTAAAATAGAAATGTCATTTCTATTGCTAATGTCACATTTTACAAATAAATGAAATTTCTTTTTCTAATGTCACATTTCATTCAACAAAGATTTGATACTCTTGTTACAACAATTATATTTAACAAAAATTGATATTTTTATTTCAAAATTATATTCAACAAAAACGATTCTTTGGTTTTGTTACAAATCTAGTTCAACAAAATGTTAGTTTTGTTTTGATGAAAATATAATTCAACAAAATTATAGTTTTGCTAAAACACAATATGATTCAACCAAAAGGAAATTTTGTGTTGACTCAAATATGATTCAACAAAAAAGATGATTCAACTAAAAGGATATTTTGTTTTTAACAAAATTCTATTTAACAAATGTGAAAAGTTTGTTTACACATGACATCTTCCTGTTTAACAACAATGAATACTTTTAGTCTAAGATAACATTGGCTAATAAAATGATATTCTCACTCTACATGAATATAATTCACCAAATCATCACAAACATAATACATCAGTTAATCTAGATTTTATACACAGCATATATGTTTTATATGACGTGTGTGTGTGTGTGTGTGTATATATATATATATATATATATTACATCACAAGCAAGATCTATTTTAAATAAATAAACAAATAATATATTTATTTTAAAATTTTAAAACTGAGAAATCTCACCAAACAATTTAGATCTGAAATTTCCAACGTTCTCTGTTTCAATCCCGGTCAGTTTCATCGCGTAGATCTTGCTTCCCCGATTCAAACGCTTCTGAAATTTCTGCATTTCGTTTCCATTTGCACGAGTTATAGAGATTTAAACTTTTGATTAACTAACGATTAATTAAAAATAATTAAACTATAATTAAGCCTTAACTTAATCCTCCTTCTTCCCGATTATTACTAGAACATCACGAAGCTGCTGAACCCATTCGTTCGTGCAAAAGCTCCACCACGCACCGGAATTTGCGCCACCATCCATCGATCCGACAACACCACGGCCACCGCCTTGCCGACGCCTCCCCACGCTCCAAGCACGGTGCAACTCACACCTCCCCAGGCCGAGGAATCCTGCTGCCAACCTCGCCACTTCCCATGTCGATTTTGGCCACCACGGTTCACGGTTTCCGATCATCTCCTTATGGAACGAACGCCCTTGAAAGTCTCCTCGATATTGGCTTTGGATCATACCTTAGTTTGGTTTAATTTAGGAGAGATTAGCGATTCTATTTCGGTGTTCGTAGGCCATTGAAACTGTTGAACGGCGGCTGTAATATGTGGTATTAGGGTTTCGTATTCTGGACCGTATTTATAAGCGTATTTTCCTATTTAATTTATTAAATTAATTCAAAAATTCATGTTCATCAATACGAACACCGAATCGAACCGCACGAGTGTCGCCCCTAGCTAATAACCCCCGTCCCGGACACAATGAAATATGTTTCGTAACCCAGTTCGGCTGTTACGATATGTTTTTCTTTTAAATTAAATTATAAATCATTTAATTATTAAATTCAAATGTACATTTTAAATTACCGGGGCCACATACTGACTCTAAAAATTACAGAAAAATTATATCTAGCTATGTTTTGACGATACGGTCCTAACAAAACTAATTTCGTCGAATTCTGAGACTGTTTGAAAAATGGCCATTTTCAAGTTGATTAAATATGACTGTAATTGAAAAAACACGTTTTCATTGCCACGCTCACATATTAATTCGAAAAATTATGAAAATTGAAACTTAGCAATAATTTGACATTCCGGTTCCAACAAAAGTGGTTTCGTCGAAAACAGAGGTCGTTTGCAAAATGGCTATTTTCAAGGCCAATATATTTAATTAAAATATATATATAAATTCTACAGTGACTTTTCTAACTTTTAAACTAGACATAACTTTCTATTTTTAAAATGAAATTTCAGTTTTTCAGATTCGTTAGAAAGATATGATTAAACAGATTCAAATATTTCTTGTTTCGTTCAATTCTGACTTAAAATGAATCTTGTACATTCGGTCAAAGTTCAAATTCAAATTTTCAAACTACAGCGCTGTTTTAAACTCCTTTTAGAATTAAATTAAATTCTTATATTTTAACTTCGAATAAAATAAATTTTTAGTCATTATTATTTAAAATAAATCATTTTAAATATATAAAATCCATTAAATTTTCTAAATTAAAAATTTTAAATTGGCCCCAAAATTCCGGGTCATTACAATCGCCCCCACTTAAAATCTTTTCGTCCTCGAAAAGGAACGAAGCTAAAAGTTGTTTAATTAACTAACTCAACTTTAATTTTATTTGTTTAATTAATTATCACTCTAATATTCTAATTAGTGAAACTAATTATCAGACATCACAACCAGCAATCAATTAGGTGATTAACTTTTCAAATATATTACTTTTATATATAGTCAAAAATCATATTTCTAGTGCAAATCACAGCAATGTGTCCTAACTAAGTTTTTCTTCTCATACCCGTCATTGGAAATATATAGAAATCCCACTTTCGAAACTCGATCATAAATTCTGATGATGGTGCACCGATCATCAGAATCATCTCCGGGCGACTATAGTGTGATTCTATATCTATCTAGTATATTAAAACTTCGAATATCCGTTAATTACTCGTATATTTGAAATCTTTATATACTCGATTGTCCACATTAAAATAATAATATACTCAAATACATATTTTTAGATAAAATTTTCAAAACTTAATTTGTTTTCATTTTTATTTTTAAGGAAAATAATACTCTTCACACTCGTTCTAGGATACTACTGATCCCATCTCTAACGAGTTATCCTCATTGGATATTACTAATCCAATCTCTGATGAATTCTTTCGTTTGGTTCTAATGTGCCTTGTTCTCGAGCTCTGTAAACCAAAGCTCTGATACCAAATGTGACGACCCAAACTTCCCAGTAAAGGAAAGGCTGGATTGCTTTGAGAACAACACGCATCAGAACACAAACTGAAGAACATTTTATTGCTGATTACAATAATTACATTAGAGTACAAGAATGTAATAGAGTATGAATGCTTATTACACAATAGAAATACAATAATATCAGAGATTGAGATTACATTTAAATAGCAGCGGAAAAATATTACAAATACACAACTGAAAGGAATACACGAATACAGTGCTTTCCGAATACCGCTTCAGCTGTAAACCAGGATCCTATAAATATATCTGCAAAAAGCTGTAACACCCCGTAATTTGAACATAAAAATTCACAAATTAAAGTATACTTAATTAAGTGAAATGGGTTGGCAGAGAAATATATATATTGATATATATATATATATATATAATTGAAAATTAAATAAATAAATATGCAAAAATGTTCAAAACAGCGAATTGGGAGAGGGGAATAACCGAACCGGCCGATTTTTGAGGTTGACCCAAGCCCGCTGGGTCGACTAGGGGTTAATCCAGGGTGTTTGGCTATCAACCCGTAGGCCGATTCGCTCAAATGCAGATTTTGCATTTGAATGGTTCTCATGGTTCAGTTTTAATCTAAAGGCCCTAGATGGTTCCTACACTTGACTTCTTCCCCAAGACATGCTTTGATGGCTTGGATTGAATCTAGGGTTAATCCTATGGCTAATACTATCCTAAAACTCGATAAAAAGACCCCTAAACCTATCCTAAATCACCATTATTCAATCCTACAACTAAACTATGCCAAATTTGTTCCTCTCATGGCCTCCACTCTCATGCTAAAATTTCTAAGTTAATTTCTATGAGAGATTTTGAGTTCATACAACTTGTATGAGTGTTCTTAGCTTGCATTCAAGTCAAGTTGCAACATTTCTATTTCAAAGCAAGGGTTTTTATTGAATTGGCTCAAGGGTTTTCATTTGGAGCTTGCATATTTGGGTTTTTGGTGCTTGCATAAGGGCTTCGTCTCAATCTTTATAATAAATATTTATTTGTGTCTTCATAGCATTGTAAGCCCTTTTCTACTTTCTTTCTTTGAACTCTAAAGTTAAATGAATGATGCAAGTTTGGTTGATCATTATATGCACGTTTGGTTGATCATTATGATATGCAAGTTTGGTTGATCATTATGATATGCAAGTTTGGTTGATCATTATGCAAGTTATGTATGACACATGTTGCCATGTTATGCAAGTTTGGGTTGATCATGTTATCATGTTATGCAAGTTTGGGTTGATCATGTTATCATGTTATGCAAGTTTGGGTTGATCATGTTATCATGCTATGCAAGTTAAACTTGAGTTTGTGGGCCTAAAGCTTCAAGCTTTATATGAAAGGTCGCATTTTGGCAACATGGAAGTTATCATACCCCTTATGATAACTTGCATGTGAGGCCAAAAGCGAACTTCTAGCAACTTCTACATGTTATTTATCACCATATATCACTCATATGCTAAGTTTGGTTTTATGCATGCTTTTGAAGCCTAATAATGCAATATGCAAGTATATGAACATATGTACATTTCATATGCCACCATGTTAAACTTGTGGCTTCAACACCTTTATGTCATGGTTATGCCAAGTTCCCTATTTTATCCTTTATGCGTTGTTGCGATTATGTAAACGATGGGATTACGTTGGGGTTGGGTAACATAATGACATGAACATGATTTTTTGTAACATGACGTGATATGTTAACTTGTAATTATGTTTTGGAAACATAATGGACATGACACTTAGAAAATATGAGTGTGGCCAACTCGAGGTTGGGTTGAGTTTGTAGCATAAATCTACCCGGACCCGCCCGGCTTAACTAGTGGCTACAAACAATAGGACCCAATGTGAGAAGTTGGTCATGTTGCGCTCGAACCCGAGGTTAGACCTAGTTGTGGTGTAAAGCTACCCGGACCCGCCCGGCTTAACTAGTAACCACAACAAAGTCTAATGTGAGAGGTTAAAGCGCATTAAGTTAATTAATGCCTCCTGATTAGGGTTAAGTCATGGTCCACTTAATACTTAACCAATTTGGGCTTGATGGATTAATCGAGGTTAAGTCAGGAGCCTTGGGTACTCTTAACCGATTTAATCCACGTTTGGATCGGGTTAACCACATTTAACCCGTTAAGAAACCTTAGTTGCGTGGTCCTTTTCACCAGTAACCTTCTAGGTAGTATCATAAGACCCTAGGACTAGGCTAGGGTGGGGCACGATTACTTGGCTGATTGTAAGAGACCAAAAGAGACGGCTGAATGATGCCCCGGTTGTTCAGGCGGACCATGGTCGTGCACATCAAGTCCGGAGTTGAACACGGGCAACGGTAGGTTTGGACTGTGCATCATGGTATGGTGTCAGAGGGTTACACCATAGGGCCTGATACACCGTAGGGTGGACCTTGCACAGTCAACTACATTACATGATTAAGCCGCATGACACCGACACTTGACGAGTTAGGCTTATAGGGAGCCGATCGACTAGACCGAGTAGTTGGACCTTGATTTAGGTCATCTCATGATGTTGGGCCAAGCTTTGGCCAAGGGATCAATTCTTGTTTTTACTTGACATGTTAGAATGCTAGTACACCCGTGGTGCAAAACTTAACCTTAATTATGCGATGACACCTTTATCTATCTTGTTAGTTAGTCATCATGCCAGTATGTTGTTATCCTTATGTTTATCTCAGCTTCTCTTGCCAGTTAACTTTACTAGTTCATAGACAGATAGTAGTAGGGCTTACCAGTCTTTTTGACTGACCTGTTTTCTTTCGCCTCTTGTCTTCCGTTTCCCCCCCTCAGGTCCTCAGGGTGGGAACATTGGAGCTTAGCTTGGATCTTTCTAGCTTGCTTACTGGATTTGCTCATGTACGGGTTTGGACATTGAGCTAGCTATGGTTTATCACTTCACTTTGGGGATAGTACTTTATGTATTTTAGTTTTTCAGTTTATGCTTTTATCTAGACTTTGTTTGTTGGAAAATAATGACTAAGTACTTTATTGTAACTTAACTGTGGTTTTGGAAATGCAAGTTTTATCCACTGCTTTACTACTCTGTTTTACTTATATGATCTGTCTTGTGATATCTGCATGCATGTTTACCTTGTTTAAACGCCCCTCCAAAGCTAGTGTCCTTGCAAGAGTGGCACTGGAGGAGGTGGGGTGTTACATTTAGTATCAGAGCATAAGGTTTACAAGATTTGAGCAAAAGTGTTTTTGAAACTTACCTTTTGAAAAACTATTTTCAAAACCAATTAAGTATTTTCCAAGAAAAGTCTAGTTTATTTTAAAAGGCTATTCCCCAAAAGCCATAGCACTATCCTTCGTTTCTTCATTTTGAATCTATCCTTTTCTTCGTTTTAGTATGGCCGATCGCTTTAACATCCCGGAAGGCGTACAAGTACCCGTCTGGTTCCGAAGATTTATGGAGGCAAGGGCGAATGAAGCCGGCCCCGCGAACATTCCTCCTCCTTTCCCTGTCATTAACATTTCTCCTCCTCCCGTAGTTGAGGTTCCTCCTCCCCCTCAGCATCCGCAAGCGGATTTCGCAAAAGTTTGCAAGGACTTTAAGGCAATGGGTGGTAAGAACTTTATCGGAACGGAGACTTCCGTGGAGGCAAGGAACTGGTTAAAGGAAACTGAGGACCTCTTTGCTATCTTTGATGTGGAAGATCGTAGGAAAGTTCTGTTGGCGGTATGGCTATTAAAAGGGGAAGCTGCTTATTGGTGGGTAGTCACCACCACTACTAGACCAATTGAGACTTGGGATGACTTTAGGAGAAGGTTTGGACGAAGGTTTTTATCATCAGCAGAAGAGAACCTTCAGCTAGAGAGGTTCCTATCACTAAAGTAAGGGGACATGACCGTTAGAGAATACGTGGATAAGTTTAATCAACTTGCTCAGTTCGGTCTAGAATGGGTTAACACCGCTCAGAAGAAGGCCCTACGCTTTGCTCTAGGATTGAATGAGCCATTGCGCGGTTTGGCCATATCTCATATACCCCTGAAGGCGACCTTCGAGGATTTGGTGAATATGGCCCTACTTCAAGAGGAAGATAAGAGTGGCAAGAAGGAGGTCAAGGCAAATGAGTCCCAAGGCAAGAAGGAAGATACCGAGAAATAAGATAAGAACAACAACAAGGCAAGAAAGACAAGAAAGTGCAACTTCTGTAGGATCGCTGGGCACATAGCCAAGGATTGCAGGAAGAAGAAGAGGAAGTTAGGCAAGTGTTTTCATTGCGGAGAATCCAGACATTTTAGCAAGGATTTTCCCAAGAAGCATGGACAAGGGCAAGGACAAACTCAGCAAGTAGGACCCTCTGGAGGGCAATTGCAGGCTCTCCTCGCTCTTCCAGCTTTTGATCGAGGTAGAGTTTTTATAGAAATTCATGTTTACATTTCTGATTTTCCTGTTCGCACCTTATTTGATTCTGGCGCATCGCATAGTTTTATCTCTTCTGATATTGTTGAGAGTTTGCACCTAAGTACTAGCTTAGTTGAGGATCCCGTTTGTGTTTCAAATCCAATTGGGGGTTCCGCCCATCTGTCTATGATTTGTGTGGATTTGAAAATTTCTATCTTGGCCGTAGAATTCACGTGTAGTGCTTATGTTCTCGGGGTCACGGGATATGGGTTGGTCTTGGGCATGGATTGGTTGTCCAGTTATGGAGCCATCCTCGATTGTGAGCATAGGGTGTAGAGGCTCATGACTCGCCTCGGTAACACCCTAGAAATTTCTTGTAACCCTAGAGGTCCCGTCATGTTATGTTATCTTGAATCTCTCGACTCGTCCATCGATGATCTGCAATCTGTAAGGGTGGTCCGAGACTATCCCAATGTCTTTGAAGAAGTTAAGGGGTTACCCCCCTAAACGAGAGATAGATTTCCGCATTTATCTAGTTGATAATGCCAAGCCAGTATCATTGCCCGTTAGGCACATGGCCCCTCGTGAAAGAAGGGAGCTCAGTAAGCAAATCAAGGAGTTGCTTGAGAAGAATTTTATTAGGCGAAGCATTTCTGAATGGGTTGCTCCGGTGGTATTCGCTACTAAGGCGGATGGTTCGCTTCATCTATGTGTTGATTATCGAGAGTGGAACAAGCTGATAAAGAAGAATAGGCACCCGTTACCAAGAATTGATGATCTCTTTGACCAGCTTGTAGGTGCTTCTGTTTTCTCTCAGCTCGATCTAGCCACCGGATTCTATCAGCTTAGAGTGGCTGAGGATAGCATTGATAAAACTGCGTTTAGGACTCCAGATGGATTCTTTGAATGGCTTGTCATGCCATTCAGTTTAACTAATGCACCCGCCTACTTCGTAGATTTGATGAGTAGGGTGTTCAGGGAGTTCCTTAACAAGGTTGTTGTTGTCTTCGTGGATGATATTCTGATCTTCTCAAAGGATGAGGAAGAGCATGCTAGGCATCTCAAGGAAGTGATGAATACGCTTAGAGCGCATCAGTTGAAAGCCAAGTTCTCCAAATGTCATTTCTGGAGAAGGGAAGTTCGGTTTCTTGGACATATAGTTTCTAAGCAAGGCATAGCGGTGGATCCCGCGAAAGTGGTTGTGGAAGACTCCTAGGAGTGCAACCGAAGTAAGAAGCTTTCTCGGTTTGGCGGGCTACTATAGGAAGTTCATCAGGGACTTCGCTAAGATTTCAGCCCCTCTTACTATGTTGACGAAGAAGAACTTAGTCTGTGCATGGGACTTGGAGTGTGAGCTTGCTTTTCAAAGGCTCAAGAGAGCCCTTACCTCAGCTCCAGTTTGGCAACGTGGATTGGCACTGTTTTCAAGAGATAGTTTTCTGCGTGGGATACCTTATAGTATATAAATGAGATCCAAGATTCACTAATGAATCTTGGAAAGCTTGCATGAACCATGAGCACGCAGTTATGTTTAAGCCAAGTATTTTAGGTAAAGAATAAGTGGAAGTGGAACGAGAAGCAACGGTGAAATGAGTTCTAACTCATATTTTGGGAACAAGAATTAAGAACTACGGAATTGCGAAGATAAAAGACGGTCAGGGCACGATGGGATTAAGCACAAGAAAATGCGGCTTAGAAGATTGAAGTCTAGATACGCGCATTTAATCTCTTTCTAAGAGTATATCCTTGATCCATATTGTTCCGTAGAGCTTACTCGCATGCTACCTTTTAAGTATATCCTCTCAGTCCTATCCTCAATCTTGGTTCTGTAACAAACCCCCTAAGGAGTATGACTCGCCTGTTTGTGAGATATAGTTGGGGTGAAGATGTTCGTCACCAAACTATTTGGGCTTTATGGGATATGGGTAATAATTGATAGACTTACAAAGAAAGCCCATTTTGTTCCGGTGAAAAGCAAGAGGACCGTATCATGGCTAGCATCTGTTTATCTTCAAAAGATAGTGCAGCTGCATGGAGTTCCTTCTAGCATAGTTAGCGATCGTGACCCAATTTTCACTAGCCAGTTCTGGAACAGTTTGCAAGAAGCAATGGGTACGCGATTGAATCTGAGTACAGCCTATCACCCCCATACGGATGGCCAAACCGAAAGGGTGAATAGAGTGCTAGAAGATCTTTTGAGGTTTTGTGTTCTCGATTTCGGTGGTACTTGGGAAGACCACCTTCCTCTTGTAGAGTTTGCTTATAATAATAGCTATCAAGCCAGCATAGGGATGGCACCATTTGAAGCTTCGTATGGGAGGCCGTGCAAGCCACCAACATGTTGGTGGGAAGACAACAGATAGACTTATACTTGGGCCCGATATGATACGGGACACATCCGAGAAAGTTGAATTGGTGAGAAGAAGGATGAAAGCAACCCAAGATAGACAGAAATCCTATGCTGACAAGCGAAGGGCAGATTTGGAATTCGAAGTGGGAGACATGATTTTCGTGAAGGTTTCTCCTTTGCGCAATGTGGTACGTTTTGGAGCAGTTGGGAAGTTGGCACCAAGGTTCGTAGGACCCTTCCCTATCGTAGAGAGAATTGGAAAGATGGCCTATAAGGTGGAATTGCCCGAAAAGCTAGCCGGAGTGCATAATGTCTTTCATGTCTCGCATCTCCGAAAGTGCCTGCATGAGTCCGCTGAGGTGGTTGAACCAAGCATTCTTGAAGACATTGAGGTAGAGAAAGAAGCAACCTTGAGAAAAGCTCCAATCCGTATCTTGGGAACAGAGATCAAGAAACTAAGGAATCGAGAAGTCAAATTGGTGAAAGTTCAGTGGGGTGAAGCCGACGAAGATGCAACTTGGGAAACCGAGGAGAAGATGCGTGGGCTTTATCCATTTCTTTTTTAGGGTACATTCTCGATCTCTTTTCCCAATTAGCATATCTTTCTTTTTATCCATGTTTATCTTGTTATCTCGTTAAACTTGTCATGAGGACCTTAGGTAGAAACCCTTTGGATGAAACATGTATTTGAAACATGTTATGCTTGATGGTTGCAAGTGGTTGCAAGTGTTTGCACGTGGATACTCGTGGATGCATGATACACATTAGGCACTAAGATCGGCTCACACACTTTCATACCGCATATGCATGAGTGTTTATGTTTATTCATGGATGAAAACTTGTACGCTATCACGTGGATGTTGCATATGGATGAATGTTATGTGCACTCATGTAGAGAGTATAAATTATGTTAGGAATTTGCATACATATGGACTCATATCACTAACATATTTTGCATTAAGGAGGTTTACTGTATCAGTAACCGCCTGATTTTTGCATTAGATAAGTACATATACACACACCTTTGCATATGATCATACAACATTTAGAATCCTTTAAGGACAATGACTGCACGTGGATGATGTTTTGAGTAGATGGATGATGGATGGTAGGATACGTTCTTCCTAACTTGGAGATTTCGGGGACGAAATCCTTTAAGGAGGGGAGAATGTAACACCCCGTAATTTGAACATAAAAATTCACAAATTAAAGTATACTTAATTAAGTGAAATGGGTTGCGTAGAGAAATATATATATATATATTGATATATACATATATATATAATTGAAAATTAAATAAATAAATATGCAAAAATGTTCAAAACAGCGAATTGGGAGAGGGGAATAACCGAACCGGCCGATTTTTGAGGTCGACCCGAGCTTGCTGGGTCGACTAGGGGTTAATCCAGGGTGTTTGGTTGTCAACCCGTGGGCCGATTCGCTCAAATGCAGATTTTGCATTTGAATGATTCTCATGGTTCAGCTTTAATCTAAAGACCCTAGATGGTTCCTACACTTGACTTCTTCCCCAAGACATGCTTTGATGGCTTGGATTGAATCTAGGGTTAATCCTATGGCTAATACTATCCTAAAACTCTATAAAAAGACCCCTAAACCTAGCCTAAATCACCATTATTCAATCCTACAACTAAACTATGCCAAATTTGTTCCTCTCATGGCCTCCACTCTCATGCTAAAATTTCTAAGTTAATTTCTATGAGAGATTTTGAGTTCATACAAGTGTTTTCAAACTTGTATGAGTGTTCTTAGCTTGCATTCAAGTCAAGTTGCAACATTTCTATTTCAAAGCAAGGGTTTTTATTGAATTGGCTCAAGGGTTTTCATTTGGAGCTTGCATATTTGGGTTTTTGGTGCTTGCATAAGGGCTTTGTCCCAATCCTTATAATAAATATTTATTTGTGTCTTCATAGCATTGTAAGCCCTTTTCTACTTTCTTACTTTGAACTCTAAAGTTAAATGAATGATGCAAGTTTGGTTGATCATTATATGCAAATTTGGTTGATCATTATGATATGCAAGTTTGGTTGATCATTATGATATGCAAGTTTGGTTGATCATTATGCAAGTTATGTATGACACATGTTGCCATGTTATGCAAGTTTGGGTTGATCATGTTATCATGTTATGCAAGTTTGGGTTGATCATGTTATCATGTTATGCAAGTTTGGGTTGATCATGTTATCATGTTATGCAAGTTTGGGTTGATCATGTTATCATGCTATGCAAGTTAAACTTGAGTTTGTGGGCCTAAAGCTTCAAGCTTTATATGAAAGGTCGCATTTTGGCAACATGGAAGTTATCATACCCCTTATGATAACTTGCATGTGAGGCCAAAAGCGAACTTCTAGCAACTTCTACATGTTATTTATCACCATATATCACTCATATGCTAAGTTTGGTTTTATGCATGCTTTTGAAGCCTAATAATGCAATATGCAAGTATATGAACATATGTACATTTCATATGCCACCATGTTAAACTTGTGGCTTCAACACCTTTATGTCATGGTTATGCCAAGTTCCCTATTTTATCCTTTATGCGTTGTTGCGATTATGTAAACGATGGGATTACGTTGGGGTTGGGTAACATAATGACATGAACATGATTTTTTGTAACATGACGTGATATGTTAACTTGTAATTATGTTTTGGAAACATAATGGACATGACACTTAGAAAATATGAGTGTGGCCAACTCGAGGTTGGGTTGAGTTTGTAGCATAAATCTACCCGGACCCGCCCAGCTTAACTAGTGGCTACAAACAATAGGACCCAATGTGAGAAGTTGGTCATGTTGTGCTCGAACCCGAGGTTAGACCTAGTTGTGGTGTAAAGCTACCCGGACCCACCCGGCTTAACTAGTAACCACAACAAAGTCTAATGTGAGAGGTTAAAGCGCATTAAGTTAATTAATGCCTCCTGATTAGGGTTAAGTCATGGTCCACTTAATACTTAACCAATTTGGGCTTGATGGATTAATCGAGGTTAAGTCAGGAGCCTTGGGTACTCTTAACCGATTTAATCCACGTTTGGATCGGGTTAACCACATTTAACCCGTTAAGAAACCTCAGTTGCGTGGTCCTTTTCAGCAGTAACCTTCTAGGTAGTATCATAAGACCCTAGGACTAGGCTAGGGTGGGGCACGATTACTTGGCTGATTGTAAGAGACCAAAAGAGACGACTGAATGATGCCCCGGTTGTTCAGGCGGACCATGGTCGTGCACATCAAGTCCGGAGTTGAACACGGGCAACGGTAGGTTTGGACTGTGCATCATGGTATGGTGTCAGAGGGTTACACCATAGGGCCTGATACACCCTAGGGTGAACCCTGCACAGTTAACTACATTACATGATTAAGTCGCATGACACCGACACTTGACGAGTTAAGCTTATAGGGAGCCGATCGACTAGACCGAGTAGTTGGACCTTGATTTAGGTCATCTCATGATGTTGGGCCAAGCTTGGGCCAAGGGATCAATTCTTTTTTTTACTTGACATGTTAGAATGCTAGTACACCCGTGGTGTAAAACTTAACCTTAATTATGCGATGACACCTTTATCTATCTTGTTAGTTAGTCATCATGCCAGTATGTTGTTATCCTTATGTTCATCTCAGCTTCTCATGCTAGTTAACTTTACTAGTTCATAGACAGATAGTAGTAGGGCTTACCAGTCTTTTTGACTGACCTGTTTTCTTTCGCCTCTTGTCTTCCGTTTCCCCCCCTCAGGTCCTCAGGGTGGGAACATTGGAGCTTAGCTTGGATCTTTATAGCTTGCTTACTGGATTTGCTCATGTACGGGTTTGGACATTGAGCTAGCTATGGTTTATCACTTCACTTTGGGGATAGTACTTTATGTATTTCGGTTTTTCAGTTTATGCTTTTATCTAGACTTTGTTTGTTGGAAAATAATGACTAAGTACTTTATTGTAACTTAACTGTGGTTTTGGAAATGCAAGTTTTGTCCGTTGCTTTACTACTCTGTTTTACTTATATGTTATGTCTTGTGATATCTGCATGCATGTTTACCTTGTTTAAACGCCCCTCCAAAGCTAGTGTCCTTGCAAGAGTGGCACTAGCGGAGGTGGGGTGTTACAAAAGCTACTCGACTGCCCGTGTGGAATTTATGGGCACCCGAGTTTGCCAGTGAAACAAACTACAGGTCAGTCATGGGACTGGTATGAGAAATCTTAACTAAACTAATATAATAATAAGGCTAATCACAGGACCACGCCGCTAAAGCGGAACGGGTTTACTCCATTGGATTACCAGTGCGTAAAATAAAGTAAAACGTTAAACAACGCAACGCTTTTTAGAAAAATGAAACCATTATAAGACCCTAGTCCCATCACACAATGCAACGCAAACCGGAGGATAGGGTTTTACCTTATAATGGTCAAAAGATGATTAATACGATAAAACGGATTTAATATTAGTGTGTGTATATATATGGGTATATATATAATTCAAAAAAAATTTCAATCATAATATATTAATCATAGACGGCATAGTACCCCATCCTACTATGTCGCCATATTAGTTCTATAATCAAAACCGCAAGGTCGTATTGGAAATTGGATTTCCATCATGAGTCGAGGCCAGGGGCAAGCTCCTCTCTGATTTGAGAGACTCTAGCAAATGCCTCAGGATCACACCTATGGGCAACCCTTAGAGCGGTAGGGTCGGTCCCTGCATATCGGCAGTGGATTGGTTATGCCTGAACACACGTTTCCCGGTTCCTTTGAACCTATAGTAGACCACTAACGGCCTATAAAAATCCGAGGCGCCTCAAAATCCATCATCCACATAAGTAAAATGCCAGCTAGTTTAAGCACTGACACTACCAATAGCTAGAAAGAAACGTGTGCACTCCCTATGGTCCATATCCCGTTTTTGACTCATACCGGGGTGTGAGGCTCGCGAAGTCATGATATACACAAAGCTATGTCGTAATTGGCTATGCTTTGATCATCCCACAAGGCCCTGCTTTTCAACAAAAGCCTTGATCAATTGCATCTTGGCGTGCCACATTGACAATTCATGCCATGCGATCAATCACTATTAATATATACCAGGGTGTTAAGTAGAGAATAAATTCTCCACCACCAAACAGACATACATTAATAGAAATCGATTTAATTCACATGGAACGAAATCCAATGTCAGACACGCATCCATTTACTAGCTTATGCTCTGGGTCTGAGCGAAAACCAAATCCGAACAATCAACAATAGTCCGGACGGCCACCACTGAAGCCCCTTCTAGGTAGCTACTCCCATCAAGGGTCTCTATTGCAACACATCCATTCGATGTGAAGATCGTCGGTCTTCAAACACCGTCTTCATCTTCGACTCTTCATCGTCGTAGTAATTATTCGGAATGGGTTAAACCCGACCTTTCCGAATAACTCGCGTATTTTATAATAAAAATCATGTACTATAAAACACATCCAACGTCTCATTCCAATTTAGAATATTCTTTTAAATAAAATATTCAAATTATTCTATCAAAGATAAATTCTTTACATTTACTCTTAAATCTTTCTTTTAAAGAATTATTCAGAACACCATTTGGTTTTAAATATCAAAAATCATTATTAAATGATTCTTTAAATTTAAGAAATAAACCTTACTCTTAACTGGGTTAAAGAACTAATGTCCTTTAAAACATAGTTCACGGTAAACCCAAAATCATCTTCCATCAAAATATGGAATCTTCACAGGAATCAAATCAATATATAATCGTCATAAATTTCTGTATCCGACCAATAATATAAATGGAATAACGGCAAAGCCTCTTAAATTCCATATGTAGTATCGGTCTTCCTTTACAGAAGCTTATCTCGGTTACAATTAATTCGAATTCCATTCAACTCCAATTTAATATATTAAATTGGAAAACTTTACTTTTGTAAAATTCCCATTTAAATCTTAATAAAAGATTTATAAATTCTAAATCCTAATTTCACTGTCAGTTGGGTTAAAGAATAAATGTCGCTTAAAAACACAGTTCGCAATAAACCCAACTCACATTTCTTCTAATTATTAAATATAATTGAAAACCTCTTTTAATAATCTTAATTAAAAGATTTTTCTTTTCATACGGGGTTTAAGAACAGTGTTATTTAAGACACTATTCACGACAAACCCAAATTCCATTTATTTAATTTAATTTCAATTAAATATTAACAAATTGGAAAACTTCATTAAATCTTAATTTAATGATTGATCCTAGTTAATAACTAGTTCATTTCGATAAAAATATATTTTTCCAAAATATATTCTTTTCTAGAATATTCTTTATTGGAATGTGACTCAATCAACAACCATATACTGCATGTAATCAAAGATAAATATTTATCAGACATCCAAATACAACCAGAGTGGATTCTACACTAAACATTGGTACTAGTGTAGATTAAATAACATCCCAACACCCGTGTGGGGTTTCATCCAATAATCAAATAATAAATTATTTGTGCACTTGGGCGATGTGTGAAAATTATCGACCCAATCACATAAACAAGTCGGATGACTTGTAAATGGAAGTGAATATTCAGTATGAATATATTAACATTATATTAACACATCAAGCATTTCACATCATAGACATATATTTAAATTCTTTTTACTGTGAACAAATGACAATAAAAATCTAGTCTTTTTAATTCAATTCTTTTTACTGTTAACAAATGACAATAAAATCTTTAACTCTTATTTATTTACCAAAATGTATATTTTTGGTCTCATTCATTTTTAAATGAAAAAATGAATATTTTACTTCATCCTTTTTCTTTTAATGACAAAGGTGTTCATTACTAATTCATTCTTTTTAATGTATAAAATATACATTTTTGACTCATTCTTCTTAATTTATAAAAATATACATTTTTAACTCATCCTCTTTAATGTAAGAAAATAATTATTTTGGTTAAACTCTTTTTAATGACCAAAAACATTCATTTTCATTTGATCCTTTTTAATATATAAAAATGTTATTCTTATTTCAGAAAAAAAATCATGTTTTGACACAAAAGTGATATTTATCTCACTAACATGTTTTGACAAAATGTTATTCTTATATAATTCTTATTTAATGACAAAAATGTGATTTTTGTAAAATCCTCATTAAGTGATAAAAATGTATGTTTTTGTCAAACTCCTTTTAATACACTAAAATGTTCATTTTTGTCTAATCCCCTTTAAGGTACAAAAATGTTCATTTTTGGTCTAACTCTTTTCAATGTGTCAAAATGAATGGTTTTAATTCATTCTTTTTCAAAGTGACAAAAATGAAAATTTTGTCTAATTCTTTTAATGTAACTTTTCTAATAAAGATGACATTTTTTTTCTAATTAACTTTTCTGACCAAAGTATTTTTAATTCATTCTTTTTAAATAATAAAAAAGAATGTTTTTATTTCATTCTTTTACATTTGACAAGAAATGAGCATTCTATATTCATTCTATTTTAACAAAAAGTATATTTTGAGTGTCATTCTTATTACAACAAAGATGACTATTTTGATGTCATTTCAAATGTAAACAAAATGTTAATTTTTGTCTAATCTTTTTAATTATAAAAAAAATGATTATTTTGTCAAATCTCTTCAATGTAACAAAATATGATAAATTTGTCAAATTCTTTTTAATGTACAAATTATGCACTTCTAGTTCATTCCTTTTTAATGTATAAAAATATACATTTCCATTTTATTTTATTTTATTTTTATTTTTATTTTTCTTTTATAAAAATATACATTTCCATTTTATTCTTTTTAATGTATAAAAATATACCTTTCCATTTTATTCTTTTTAATGTATAAAAATATACCTTTCCATTTTATTCTTTATATTGTAAAAAAATATACCTTTTTATTGTAACCAAAAATCATGATTTTAATTCAACAAAAATGTGATATCTTGTTTGATCTATTTCAACTCAACAAAAATGTATGAATTCTTTCCATAATCATGTTTTCACAAAAATGTGATTTTTATCTCTATAATCATTCTTTCACAAAAATGTAAATTTTGTTGAACATAATCTAATGACAAAAATGTAAATTATGTTCTTTTTATTTTCAACAAAAAGCAATGTTAATTTTGTCCTTTATAATCTAATTAAAAAAAAATGTTAACTTTGTTTCAACTAACATGTTTGACAAGGAATGGTATTTTAGTTTCACTAATCATGTTTTGACCGAAAAATGTTCTTTTTAATCATATTAACATTTCTAAACAAAAATGTCCTTTTTAATCCTATTCACATTTTATAAACAAAATGTACTTTTTAATCATATTAACATTTTATAAACAAAATGTTGTTTTCCTTTACTTTAACATTTTATAATTAAAATGTTATTTTTATCTAATGCCACATTTTAAAATAGAAATGTCATTTCCATTGCTATTGTCAAATTTTACAAATAAATGAAATTTCTTTTTCTAATGTCACATTTCATTCAACAAAGATTTGATACTCTTGTTACAACAATTATATTTAACAAAAAATGATATTTTTATTTCAAAATTATATTCAACAAAAATGATTCTTTGGTTTTGTTACAAATCTAGTTCAACAAAATGTTAGTTTTGTTTTGATGCAAATATAATTCAACAAAACGATAGTTTTGCTAAAACACAATATGATTCAACCAAAAGGACATTTTGTGTTGACTCAAATATGATTCAACAAAAAGGATGATTCAACTAAAAGGATATTTTGTTTTTAACAAAATTCTATTTAACAAATGTGAAAAGTTTGTTTACACATGACATCTTCCTGTTTAACAACAATGAATACTTTTAGTGTAACGACCCGGATTTTGAGCGACTTTGGTTATCGACATAAGCTCGATGTCGATAACCAAAACATCGAAAAATCCCGGTTGTTAATGAAAGAAATTAGAGGGTGAGGAAAGATAAGGTAGAACTTATAGAATAGAGGAAGGAGAAGAACATCATCATCAGAGTAAACACGAATCTCACAGCGGAACGAATAACATATAATAGATAACATAACTTTGAAATATAACAGTTATGTATACAATAGCACTTATCAGAGTACAACACTTACAACACAGCGGAAATAACTATAGCTATATGATCTTGAAGCCTCCTGCTCCACGCTCTTCCAGTATATCTGTAAAATCCTGACTACTTGACTGCCCGTACAAATTTAGGCACCCAAGAGTTTAGGTAAAACAAAACAAATAAACTCCGGGTCAGTCATGGGACTGGTATGAGTAAAACAATTTAAACAAGTATATAAACAAGTAAACGATATCTCATAAGACCACGCCGCAGAACGGAACGGGTTTTTCCCTTATGAGAATCCAAAATATTTTTGCAAAGCAATATCATTCTGATATTATAATAATGTCTAAGTACAAATAAATATCAGTCTAGTAGAAACGCTTGCATCTCACGTTCTACATATATAGTATACAATCAAAACCGCAAGCACGTATTGGGTAATGGATTTCCAACTATGACAAGGTATGGAATCACCTTCCGATCAGTGTACTCTAGGAACGATACACTGGAGTTCAACAAGAACATCTTGCAACTCAGCCACACATGGCCGACCACTCATTTCGCTTGAGTGTATCGAATGTACATCACCAACGGTTGGGATCAGCAACCGTTCCCGTATATATATGGGACAGCATTGATAGATTTAAGAAACAAATGAATATTCACTAGATAGGTGATTATACACCCTACTTCGGTGCGACCGACTTAGCCATGCTGCCTGCCCGATTTCTGTCATTTACCGGTTGATGAGGCTAGAAGCTACGCTTTATCATTACATCAGATTCACTTCGAATGCTACATTGTCAAATCCATAAGAATCACTAATTGACGTCTACAACCATACATTACGTGTCAGCTAAAAGAAGTTTCCTTCTCCGCTTCCACTCTTGGTACGGTTGAAGAAATCAATGTACGTGACCGTCTGGAAATACTATGTCACACATCCATCTTCATTCACTTAGAAATGTCACATCGTCATACCCGCCAAATCACAAATTGACTTATCCAAAAATAACACGGGTATACAGCTAAGAGAAACGAATTCCTCCGCCACCAAACGTGAATACGTTTGAACAGATCAACTTACGCGATCCATTGGATATACTCTGTCGGACCTTCGTCCATACAAGTTGTCCTGGGACAGGACAAACCGAAGGCACTATTCTGTAAACAGGATAGCCCTTGCATTTTACTCCGTCTTCAATTTTCTTTGGCATATATGGTTCGCGACGCTTATGCCAATACAGAGTGGTTCTATGGATAATAATCCAACCGGTCTCTCCATATTAACAACGTTAAAATGGTCAAAACTTCGATAGTCTGTGATTTAACTATCAAATGAAAACATGTCCGTGTACAAACAACGATCTAAATTCCAATGGAATGTCAATCGATCAATCATCATGTATATCTATACATATTTCCTTATTTTCTATATTTAGAAAATATTTGTTATCAACGTTGGAAAACATTTCCATTGTTTATTTACGTATCACTATCCTTCCACAACTATCAGACTCTAACTGTAAACTAACAAGAGAACAACTTCCTAAGTATAAACCCCGAAGGCCGAAACCAACATCAGATCGATACCCAGGAAATCATTCAACTTATTAATCTCTAGTCAGATTCTAATTATGCTTAACTTTATATTCTTTAACTCCATTCGCTCAACTCTAGATCGCAGCGATCACAATGGTTACGCCTGATTCCCTCAGGAAACATCCGACCGCCGTAGGCTATTTACAGCCCTGCGAATTACGCTAGCAGTCGTGCTAAATGGCAACTCATCCTGAATAACTATGTTTGTTTTAACTCTAACTGTTTAACTCTAACTGTTTAACTCGACCAATTCATTTCGAATAACTTAACCTGGTAACACACTTGGATTAACTTAACTCGACTTAGCTAATTTAACTTATTAACTTGACCAATTCATTTCGATTAACCTATCTTGATTTACTGAACTAATCACTTTGATTAACTCGACTAATTCACTTTGGTTAACTTAACCAATTCACCTAACTAATTCACTTAGTTTAGCTTAACTAATTTACTTAACTCCTGTCGAATAAACTATATACGATAACTCCTCTAACTCTATTCGAATAAACTATATTCGATTAACTCCTTTACTCTACTCGAATAAACTATATTCGTTTGACTAACTTCGAATACCATATTCGATTAACTTTACTTCGAATACCATATTCGATTAACTTTATTCACTTTATAAAGATTTCCTTTTTAACAACGTTTTATACATTTGAAAAGATTTACTTTTAAATAACGGTTCTACACTTTAAAAATGATTTCCCTTTTATAACGTTTCCTTTTCAATTCTATTTGTAAATGGTTTACAAATATCCTCTTTTCAAATTTATTCTTGAAATATTCTAACTCCTTAAATTCCCGGGAAAATTCGCCATAACCTCCTTTGTATCGGGAGTATCGGGAAAATCCCCAAACCCGCCACACAGGCCTTTCCATTCAAAAAGAAAATGGTTTGAAATTATTTCCTTTTTGAATATCTCCTATTTATAAATATCCCAATTTATAAGCATTTCTTATTTATAAATATTCCACTTTATAAATATTCTATTTTCAATATCACTTTGAAAAATCTCCTTTATCTACATTCCGGTATGTCATGGTATTAAATCATATCAAATCACGATGTTCAATATCGTCCATACACACACAATCAACAACAGGTTATAATTCACATCATATATCAAAATATATGAAAAACAATAAAATAACTGTTGAGGAATCCAGTCGGATTCCTCCAACCTGTTTCCCTGCATCACAGATGTTAGACCGTATAGATAACATCACTTTCAGTTCTATATGATATATTCTGTTAAACAGAATCAATATAGAAATTTAACTAACTGACTAGCAGTTCAATCAAACAGTCAACACACAATCAATCAGTCCATATTTAACAGTTCTAAAAATATAACATGAAAATATAAACTGTTCAGAGTTAGTGAGTTTTACTCACATTTGCGCGTTAACCGATAAATATCGGTTTGCGTTCATTGCTTTCGATGGACAATTTATTTCGCCATAAATTGTAACGAGCTCAGATGGACTTGCAGTCAGTCCCATTGTGTAGTGTCCGTCCATACGGTCCCAACGCAACTTACGGTTCTGAATTTCGTTCACGTATGAATTTGTTATGAATTTTACAAATCAATACACTTCAAATAAACAAACTTGAATTTAAATTAAAAACTTAACGGGCCTCACCCCTCCTTTGAACCGGCCCATTCCCTTTATACCCAAGCCCACCGTAAAAAGCTTTCTTCCCCCAAATTGAAATACCGAACTACTTCAACCCGTATACTCCTGCATCCAAAACATCCCCGTTGACCAGATTTTGACCGTTCATCGCTTCCACCCCGTCCATCAATTTCCGGCGCCGCCTCCACCAGAGGACTCAGTACCTCACTGCGCACCCACCAGACATCCTTGTACTCCATTCGAATCTCCCCCTTTGAAACCCGATTTCAGCCCTACCCACGACTACAGGGAGTCGCAATCCATCCCTCATGACCGAGCTCTACAAAACCTATGCTAACGAACTCGTCCTGCCTCCACGAACTCGGCTACGCCCTCGATTTCCTCCCCGGCTTCATCTTGCTTAGCCCTGCCCCAATCCTAGCACGCTGCGACAAAATGGAGCGACACCAGAATAGGTCCGAACCCAGAAAACTTCACATGAAAATGACGAGCAACTCAAGGAGATTGCTACTATATTTATGCGGAAATTTATAGACTTGGTTTTTATTTTCTTTTGATTTGTTTTGCTATTGTTTTGGTTGAGGATGGATAAAAAGAACGGCGGCTACTTTTCTTTGAGAAGAAGTGATTTCATTAGGTTTTAGAGAAGGGTAGGGGTACTTATAAGCAACTTAGATATTTTAGGATATTTTAGATATTTTATTTTCTTTAATTTATATATGTTTCTGTCTTCTAAAAATCCATACGATCCTGTACGATACCTAAAAATCACGAAAATTGATATGTAACTAGAGTTCAACATTACGGTCCCAACGAAACTGGTTTCGTCGAATTCCGACTTTGTATGCTCACACGGCGTATTTTAACCATCAGAATACTGACTGTATTTCACTCTAAAAATCCGTACGGCCACACAGTAACTCTAAAAATCACGAAACTGGAAATCTAACAACTATTTGACATTGCGGATCCAACAAAACTAGTTTCATCGAATTCCGGCTTCGTTTGCAAAAGTGGCTATTTTTAACGCTCTGAATGACCCATTTAAATATATAAATATATTTAAATATAATTAAATTAAATATTAATAAATTAATATTATCGTACATCTTCGCATATGATATCGTATAGCTCCAGAATATCATATCAGGATCTATGGCTTGATATTTCAGATTTTAGATTTATCAATATTCAGTTTATATCGGAAATCCTTTTATAACGCATATAAAGCGTCGCAAAATATAAAGGAAATCCATAGCGACTTTTCTAAAATTTGATTTGGACGTAAATCAAAATCTACACGACGAAATCCCGATTTTTCTCTTCCACTAGAAAGATATACTCCACCAGCTCCACACGTTTCTTGTTTCACAGAAATCCGGTTTAAAACGAATCCTGTATACTCAGTTGAAGTTCAAATCGCCAAATAGCGAATTGCAGCGCCATTTCGAGCTCGTTTATAAATATATTATAAACTATACGTTCAACTGTCGTCGATTCAATATAATCGTTATTATATTTCGAATCGAAACTCCACCAAATCTCGTATGCTATTCAATTCACACGATATTGTGAATTTCACTATTTCCGACTATTTCGACATTATAATATATTATTATATTATAATTATTTATTAAATATTCAATATTATTTAATTAACGTTCTCGATATCGATAAATCGATATTTAATAATTAAATTAATTAATTATTCCATCTCTAAAAATGCGGGTCATTACATTTAGTCTAAGATAACATTGGCTAATAAAATGATATTCTCACTCTACATGAATATAATTCACCAAATCATCACAAACATAATCCATCAGTTAATCTAGATTTTATACACAGCATATATGTTTCATATGACGTATATATATATATTTTACATCACAAGCAAGATCTATTTTAAATAAATAAACAAATAATATATTTATTTTAAAATTTTAAAACTGAGAAATCTCACCAAACAATTTAGATCTGAAATTTCCAACGTTCTCTGTTTCAATCCCAGTCAGTTTCATCGCGTAGATCTTGCTTCCCCGATTCAAACGCTTCTGAAATTTCTGCATTTCGTTTCCATTTGCACGAGTTATAGAGATTTAAACTTTTGATTAACTAACGATTAATTAAAAATAATTAAACTATAATTAAGCCTTAACTTAATCCTCCTTCTTCCCGATTATTACTGGAACATCACGAAGTTGCTGAACCCATTCGTTCGTGCAAAAGCTCCACCACGCACCGGAATTTGCGATACCATCCATCGATCCGACAACACCACGGCCACCGCCTTGCCGACGCCTCCCCACGCTCCAAGCACGGTGCAACTCGCACCTCCCCAGGCCGAGGAATCCCGCTGCCAACCTCGTCACTTCCCATGTCGATTTTGGCCACCACGGTTCACGGTTTCTGATCATCTCCTTATGGAACGAACGCCCTTGAAAGTCTCCTCGATATTGGCTTTGGATCATACCTTAGTTTGGTTTAATTTAGGAGAGATTAGCGATTCTGTTTCGGTGTTCGTAGGCCATTGAAACTGTTGAACGGCGGCTGTAATATGTGGTATTAGGGTTTCGTATTCTGGACCGTATTTATAAGCGTATTTTCCTATTTAATTTATTAAATTAATTCAAAAATTCATGTTCATCAATACGAACACCGAATCGAACCCCACGAGTGTCGCCCCTAGCTAATAACCCCCGTCCCGGACATAATGAAATATGTTTCGTAACCCAGTTCGGCTGTTACGATATGTTTTTCTTTTAAATTAAATTATAAATCATTTAATTATTAAATTCAAACGTACATTTTAAATTACCGGGGCCACATACTGACTCTAAAAATTACAGAAAAATAATATCTAGCTATGTTTTGACGATACGGTCCTAACAAAACTAATTTCATTGAATTCTGAGACTGTTTGAAAAATGGCCATTTTCAAGTCGATTAAATTTGACTGTAATTGACAAAACACGTTTTCCTTTGCCACGCTCACATATTAATTCGAAAAATTATGAAAATTGAAACTTAGCAATAATTTGACATTTCGGTTCCAACAAAAGTGGTTTCGTCGAAAACCGAGGTCGTTTGCAAAATAGTTATTTTCAAGGCCAATATATTTAATTAAAATATATATATAAATTCTATAGCGACTTTTCTACCTTTTAAACTGGACATAACTTTCTATTTTTAAAATGAAATTTCAGTTTTTCAGATTCGTTAGAAAGATATGATTAAACAGATTCAAATATTTCTTGTTTCATTCAATTCTGACTTAAAATGAATCCTGTACATTCAGTCAAAGTTCAAATTCAAATTTTCAAACTGCAGCGCTGTTTTAAACTCCTTTTAGAATTAAATTAAATTCTTATGTCTTAACTTTGATTAAAATAAATTTTTAGTTGTTATTATTTAAAATAAATCATTTTAAATATATAAAATCCATTAAAATTTCTAAATTAAAATTTTTAAATTGGCCCCAAAATTCCGAGTCGTTACAATTACAATAAGAATGCAACTCTGAAATCTATTCTTTCTATTGTCCTCTAAATGACAATAAAAGGAAATATTCATTCTTACCATTTTTACTACACTAAAATGTAACTAAAATGTAGTTTTTAAATCCTATCCTTTATTTATCTCTGAAAATGTGAATAAAAGGGGTAACTCTTAATTTTGAAAGAAAAATGAAACTTTCAATTCATGTTTTGTTTGCATTAAAGAATGCAAACAAAAATACAACTTTGAAACGATGTTTTATTCATATCAAAAATGCAAATCCACAAATGCAACTTATATTTTGATGTTTGGTTTGCATGTAGGATTGCAAACAAAAATGAAACTCTTATTTTAATGTTTTACTTGCAACAAGGAAGCAAATACATAAATAGATAAATGTAACTCTTATTTCTAGTTTGTTTGAAACAAGGAATGCAAATACAGAACAAATTCTATTTTTAATGTATATTTTCATTAGCGATTACAATAAAAGAACAACTTTGTTTCAATATATATATGTGCATTTGTGAATGCAAATAAAAGAACAATTTTAATTTCAATGGGTACTTTCTTTTGTGAAGGCAGAGTAGATACAACTTCCATTTGTAAAGTTTATTTGCAGTAATAAATGCAAATAAAAGAATAAATTTCATTTTTAAAGTTTATTTCACTTCAAAGCATATTATATTTCAAAATATATTTTATTTCAAAGTATATTCTATTTCAAAGTATATTTGCATTTGTGAATGCAAATAAAAGAAACAACATTTATTTCCAAGGTATATTTGCATTTGTGAATGCAAATAAAAGAATAGTTTTGATTTCAAAATTTATTTGCATTAGTGAATGTAAATAAAAGACCAACATTTATTTTAAATGAATATTTTAACAAATTCTATTCAATGCATAAAAATGTGTATATTTGTATTGGTGAATGGTGATAAAAAGATAGACTTTAGTTTCATTGAATATTTGCACTGAGAATTGCAAATAAAAGAATAAACCTTAATTTCAATGCTTATTTGCATCGATAAATGCAGATAAAGGAATAAACTTTATTTCTAATATATGTATTTGCATTGATGAGTGCAATGAAGGAATAATTTGTTTCAATATATATATATATATATATATTTGCATTGGTAAATGCAAATAAAGAACAATTTCTATTTACTATATATATTTGCATTGCTGAATGTAAATAAAAGAATAAATTTTGTTTTTAAAGTTCATTAGCATTAGCGAATTCAAATAAAAGAATGAATTATATATCTAAAATATTTTTGCAAACAAAAATGTAACTTCTGAAAATAATTTCTTATTTACATATAAAATGTAAACAAAATTGTGATTTCCAAAATATGTATTTTTATTTACATAAAAATATAAAAAAAGGTGGTTTCCAAATATATCCTTTAATTCACTCATGCCATACAAATAATGTTTTATTTTACTAATATGTTTTTAATATCAACAATAAAATTTAATATTTTATTGTTAATCCAATTCTAAATGTGACAGTAAAAAGAAGAATTTTTACTGTAATTCATAAATCGTGTTCTAAATGTAAACAAATAAAAATAGGATTTTATTTTTTAGCCAAATTCTGTTGTAATGAAACAAATGAAAATATATTTTATCTGTTGTTCATATCCCATCATGAGTAAACAAATAAAAATAATATTTTATTTGTCATTCAAATCCTGTTCTAAAATAGACAAATAAAAATAAGGTTTTATTTGTCGATCAGATTCTATTGTTCATTTTAGAATAATAAAGATGATATTTTAATAATTTAAAATAAATTAGAGCAACTAGATCTGAAATAAAATATGATTTAAATCTAAATTTAGATTTAATGTTCTAACCACAAATAAATTCAACAGTATATTAAATTCAATGCGGATCTAGCATATCATGAACAACAAAACATACCACCAACAACAATCAACAATTCATCAATCACAGAACATTTCAGATCTGAATTATCATCACAATACAATTATTTTAAAGCGAGAAAAATAATTTATAATTAATTAAATAATGAAAATTAGAATTCTCACATTGATTTTTGCTGATTTTTCAACTGTCTCTATTTCAGCTCTGGTCTGCGCCATTGTGAAGATCTCGGAAAGACGAGTCAACGCAAGTCGTTTCGTTGAATTCTGATATCGCAGTAAAAAGATATTCAATTTTGAACATTTGCTTATTAAATAATTAATAAATTAAAATAATTATACTCTAATTACATTGTTAAGGCTAATCCTTTCTTCTTCTCTACTGGTAACAGCCGAAGCTTTTCATGTTCGGGTTCAAAATTTCAAGTCCAAAAATCCGTCAATCGGAGCGATGGTTTTCAGATCGGACAAGGGGGAATCGACGACTTGGAGTGGCGCACCAGCGCCAGGAAGGGGGGCCCACTCGATCGGGTCTGGTGGTGGGGGTGGAGCTTGAAATGGCGTGGCTTCCTGGTCCAAATTCGCGAAATCCAGATCCCAATAATACCCATCATCCGTATAGATGGAAAGCTCTCTGAATTCTCTTCGATTTGATATATAATTTGTTGATTTTCGTTGAACGGATAAAGAGAAATTAACGTTTGAAATTGGGAGCTTTCTGGCCATTGTTCTAAGGGTAGGCGGCGGCTATGAAAATTAGGGTTTAATTTTTATTTATTTTTATTATTAATTCATTGAAAAACGTGTTATAAAGGTAAAAATGCGGGCTGAATCCGAATTGGGCTTGATTACTGTCGATCTTAACGTTTTGAGGCCTTCTGAACGCAATGGGATAGGTCTCGGGGTCCAATTCTGAAATCTGTAGAATATTTATTTAAAATCCCATTAAAAATTAATTAATTAAATATTGACCGTACATTTAAATATGCCGGGGCCACATATGACCTCAGAAAATTCCAAAAAAAAATATTTTTAGCTTTCTTATGACGATACGGTTCTAACAAGACTAATTTCGTTGCATTCTGAGACTGTTAGAAAAATGGCTATTTTAAAATGCTATATATTTAATATTAAAAATACATTTTTAAACAAATAAATTCCGAAACTCAAAATATATTATTGCTTATACTTTTTAAATGCAGAAACATTATTCCGGACTTAATGGAAGTGGTTTCGAGTCCAATTTCCTTCATATGTACAAAGTAGCCCTTCGGGCCATATATATTATATATATATTCTACAGCAACCTTTCTAAATTTTGAATTGGCCATAACTTTTGATTTTTAAAACGAAATTTCAATTTTTCAGATTCACTAGAAAGATATGGTTAAACAGATTTAAATATTTCTGGTTTCACTCAATTCTGATTAATTTTGAATCATGTACATTCAGCTAAAGTTCAAAATTAAAATTTCAAAACTACCGCGCCATTTCTAACTCCATTTATAATTAAATTAAATTTATCTGTTTTAACTTCGATTAAAATAAATTCTAGCCATTATTATTTAAATTATAACCTCAAAATTCATTAAAATTTTCTATAATAAATTTTTTAAATTGGTTCAGAATTTGCGGGTTTTTACAGTAATCGACTGACGCAAATCGTTATTTAACGGTTAACGCGCAAAGGTGAGTAAATTCACTAACTCTGATCTATTTTAAAATATTATAATTATATTTTATTGTTGTTTGAATGTTGTGTGATTGCCGTTTAGGTAGATTACAATTAAATTGGTTGAAATATATATATATCGTCGTATATATACCCATCATTGGTTGGATACTGATTCCATCGATTATAATATTCCATAATATGGAATTAGTGTTATCTGTGTTGGCTAACATATGTGAATGTAGGAACCGGTTGGAGGAACCCAACCAGATTCCTCAATATTTATATGTACTGCTTGTTTTATATATACACTGTTTGAACCATATTGAATGGAAATTCAACGTTATGTTGATTTAATAAATAAACGATAACGATAAAATAACATTGTTAACTAGGTTTAAACGTGACTGTTATGTCGAGATTTGTTATAAGGGGAATATTATAGCGCATTGCAAGTTTTTACTATAACGATAAATTAATGTTGTTAACCAAGCTTAAATGTGATTATTATATATAACACTATTCCGTAGAAAGGTTGGAAATTCACTAGTTTTTCCCCGAAGAAGTGTAAATGAATTATAATGAAATTTTAAATATTTTTCCAATGTAGATAGGGTATAATATCCAAGTGTAGAAAATAAAGAAGTGTGAAAAGGCTAATAACGGGTTTGAGAAATATCTGGTAAGATATAAAAACTTGAATAATAAGAATGAATGTTAAATAAAAAGGGCCGTGGTTGTGTGATGTTTAGTTGTACATTTAAATGAATGTTTGTTTTTACTTCGATAGTTAAATAACCGACTATCAAAGTATTTTGACCATCGTTGTCAATACGGAGAGACCGGTTGGATATATTATCTAAAAACGAATCTGTATAGGCATAAGCGCTGCGAATTATATTATGCTGGAGAAAATTGAAGACGGAGTGAAATGCAAGGGTTGTCTTGTTCCAGAATGGTGCTTTCTGTTTGTCCAGTCCCAGGACAACTTGTATGGACGAGTGTCTTACAGAGTATACCTAACAAATCACGTATAGTTGATCTCTTAAAGGTATTACATCTGGTGGCAGAGGAATTCGTTCCTCTTAGGTTTTTATACCCGTGATATGTTTGGTAATCGATTTGTGAATTGACGGGTTTGACGATGTGGCATTCAAAGTGAATGGTTATCAGATGTTCTGAAGATAGACGTAGCCTCTAGCCTCATAACCAAGAAGTAACAAAAGTTGGGCTAGGCAGCATAGCTAGTTGGGTCATACCCAAGCAGGCTGTATTGTCATCGATCTAGAGAAAATTCATATTTTCTCTTCTTTTTGACTCTATATCTTTGGATGACGGTTGGATGGCCAACAACTGTGGGTAATAGTATATTCGCTACACTCAAGTTAAATGAGTGGGCGGTTATGTGTGGCTGGGTTGCAGGATGTTCTTGTTGAACCCAGGTGTATACCCTCTAGAGTACACTGATCGGAAGGTGCTCCCATACCTTATATGTTGGAATCCAATCTCCAATAAGCGCTCTGCAGTTTTTGATTTTATACTATATATATATATATATGTGTGTGTGTGTGTGTGTGTGTGTGTGTGTGGAGCGTGAGATGCAAGCGTTCTGCTATTTGGTTGTTTACTTGATTAGACATTATTATAATATCACTAGATTTTGATATCAAAATATGTTAGGTTATAGTAAGGTAAAAACGATCTATGTTTATGTGTGGGCAAGTCTTACTATTATCCTTTTGTTTCAAAAGGATTTTCAAAGTAAAACAGTATGGTTGGAGTTTACTCACACCAGTCCCATGACTGACCCAGAGTTTATTTTGTTGTTTTCCCTAAATTCTTGGGTGCCCAATTTGTACGGGCAGTCAATTGTTTCAGGCTTTTACAGATACATTTGGAGGAGCTCGAAGCAGGAGACCTCACCATTAGTTATTTAGAGATTATTTCCAATGTGATGTATATGAGTTATACTCGGATATGATATGTAAGTACAAATTCGGATTTTGTATTTCAAAGTTATCTTATAATACAATTTATTCGTTCCGCTGTGAGATTCGTGTTTACTCTAATTATGTTTAGCTGTGTTCTTCTTCTTCTATTCTATTAGTTCTATCTTTTCTATCTCATCCTCTAATTTCTTTCTATTAATGATCTGAATTTTCGTGCACTTTGAGTTGAATGCGTAGGATATTAGTCAGCTCAAATTGGTATGGATTTTCGGACCATTACAATTCCTCACCCTCTAACTTCTTTATATTAATGGTCAGGTATTTCCGATACTTGAATGGTCAACATGGTGTGTTGTGTTGATTTTCGGGGTCGAAAATCCTTGGGTCGTTACAGGGTTAACGATGGGATTAGTGGCCTAATGATGTAATTAGTTTTATTCAATTATAATTAGTTAATTGATTCATGTAATTAAAATAAACTGTTATAACTTGGTCGTATGAAAACAGAATTCAGAAAATTCAGCTGCGTTGGAATCACAAAAATGAGAGCTTCGCATTGGAACAGTCCAGAACAAAAACAGAGGCTTTTGACAAAATTAAACGGTTGTTTAATTTTGTTAAAACGATCCTCCGTTAAAGAATGACGGAGTGGAACCCAATGTGAGAATTCTCTCACTAAAATATTTGTACAGTTATTTAATTTATTTATAAATGTAAATATATAGAAATTGCTAGTGTTGATTTTTATCTGTTGTATGTGACATTACTTGAGTTCAACACATGAACTATTCACGACTCATCCACACAAGAAGCATTGTTTGAATATCCGACACTCGTATTTTAAATAATATGGATACACTTTGTGGTTGTTTAAATGTGATATAAATATCCATTTTTAATTGGAATGGTGAAAATTTGTTAAGTAGAAAAATAATTCAAACTGAATTAGAATTGGTTAAATTTATTAACCAATGATTTATTCAAATAGAGAGTTGTTGTTTGAAAACCCCACATGGGTATTGGGATGATATTTGACATACACTAATCCCAATATTTAGTTGTATGTCAATCGATTGGTTGATAGACTATTGTAAGCGTTATTTATTTATTTTAATGCTTATACAGTTGGGGAATGCACTCTAGATGATATTTGAATGTTTAATGATTATTTATCATTATTGTTGAATACATGCGACGTATGAAATCCATATAACTGAAATTATAGGGTAACTGATTGAGTCGCATTTCGATTCAGAATTAACGAATATTTTAAAATAATATTCAATGAAATATCAAAATATGATTTTGATTTCCGATTTTGGATGGACACGAAAATATTGAAATATATGAAGCTGAGTTAAGTAGAAATACGCCATTTTTACTCGAACGGATTTTTCTGGCAATTTTATTCATTTTATAATGAATATGAAAAGGAAATGGATTTCAAAATCTGATATTTTGAAAATATTATCATTTTAAAATTATAATGATATGGAATATTCAGTTTTGATTTAAAAATTAAATTGGAAGTTGGAATCGTTTTTAAAATGAATTTATAAAATACGTTTTAAACAGAAATCGACAAAATATTATATATATATATATATATATATATATATGGTTCGAATAGAAAGCGCCGCGCAGCGACCATTCACAAATTTCAACCATTGACTTCAAATGGATTTAACGGGAGATCCGGCCATCAAATTCTCCTAAAACTGGAAACGTTGGGTTCGTATCGAAAAGATCTTTCCAATGAGTATAAGATATTTAAATTTGAACGGTTGGATTTCAAATTATGTCCAAATCAATTTCAGATAAGGTCGATATGGACGCAGTTCGGTGGCCGTTATTGGAAACCAACTGTAAGGGACTTAAAATTTTTATTAAAAATATGGAAAAATAATGGAAAATAATAAATAATGATTTAGAAAGATTATGGATGAAAAATTCCAAGTTTGAAAGGATAAAAAGATATTTTTATCTAAGTGAACTAGTTATTAAGTAGAATAATAATCCAATGTTTTTAAATACATAAATTGGATTTTAAAATGGTTTTTGAAATGACCAGAATTTTCCAGCAATTGAATTGGAATGGATTTGAATGGAAATAATCTTCGGAATATTTTGATATTGGATCTTGTGATTATATGGATATTGTTGAGAAATTTGGAAGATACAGATATCGTTATTCCCAATAAGATATCCGTTGGTTTCAGAATTTGATATTGAATATAAGCCGATATTAATTTCTATCCAGAGCCTTGTATTTAATATCCAATTTAGATTTTGGGGTTCGTCGTGAATGGTCTTTAATAACACTGTTCTTAAACCCCGTGGAGAAAAGAACAGATCTTTTAATTAAGATAAAAGAAGTTTTCCAATTTATTATTATAAATTGGAATTAAATGAAAGATGATTTTGGGTTCATTGTGAATGGTGTTATAAATAACAGTTGTTCTTAAAACCCAATTAACAGTGAAGATATGATTTGGAATTTATAAATCTTTTTATTTAGATTTAATGGAAACTTTCCAAAGTGAAGTTTTCCAATTTAATATATTAAATTGGAATTGAATGGAATTCGATTTGGTAATAATCGAGATGAGCTTCTGTAAAGGAAGACCATTACTGTATATGAAATTTAAAAGGCTTTGTCGTTATTCCATTTATATTACTAGTCTGATACAGAAATTCATATAAATTACATACTGTAATATTTTCCATGGAGATTCCATAATTAATGGAAGATGATTTTGGGGTTTATCGTGAACGATGTTTTAAATGGCATTCGTTCTTTAACCCAGTTAAAGTCTTGATTTATTTCCTAAATTTAAATAATCATTAAAAATGATTTTTGGAGATTAAAACCGATTGGAGTTTTAATAAATCTTTAATTAGAGTGGAAAGTGAATGAGTTAATTAAATTTACCGAATTCACGAATTGATCGAGAGTGGAGTACCACCAGTTTTACTCCAAGCTATAGTTAAATATTTAATTAGATATGAACGTGAAATGGTAATTAAATTTATCGATAACACCGTGGGTGTTAGATATGGAGTACTACCAGTTTTGCTCCATGGGATGAATAGGTTGAGATTGGGATAATAAGTGATTACTTCGGTAAGGCTCGATAATCCCAACTAGTTTTATAAACATTAATTTGATTTAAAATTGTTAAAAGATAAAATAAAATCTTTTGAAACTGATACCCAAAGGAAGATTAAAGAATAAATTTAAAAGAATTTATCTTTGATAAAATTAATGGGAACCTTTCCCTAAAAATGTGAACATTTGAATAAAAGAATATTCTAAATTGGAATGAGGCGTATGATGTGTTTTTATAGCAGTTGATTATTGATTATAAAATATGTGAGTTATTCAGAAAGACCAAGTTTATCCCATTTTGAATAACTGATACGACGACGAATAAAAATCGACGATGAAGACGGTGGTTGCAGACCGGAGATCTTCACATCGTTTGGATGATTACTGATGTCTTGATTGGGTTGTACACCTAAGACAAGGTAATAAGTGGTGATCGTCCATACGTACTTGGAGATCGACCGGATATGCGAGGACCTCTCCCCTGTATTGGACATATGGGACGCGGAATAAGGTGCCTCCGGTTTCGTTCAAACCCAAAACGGACTTGTAAATGGATGTGTGTTTGACATTGGATTTCATTATGTGTTGATTGATTTCTGTTAAATATATATATTTGTTTGGTGACGGAGAATTTATTCTCTTGCTTAACACCCTTCTCTGAGACGTACGAGCTTAGAGGTTATATATTGATGAACATCAGTTGTATGGCGTGAATTGTAAGACTGGCATGTTGAGATGCAAATGATCAAGGCTTTTGTTGAAAAGCAGGGTCTTGTGGATGATGATCAAAGCACATCTTTAAGTAGCATAGCTTTGTGTACAGTGTTAATTCGCGAGACTCACACCTCGGTATGAGTAAAAAAGGGGATCAGGGACGCAGGGAGAGCATGACGTTTCTTTCTAGCTAGAAGTGGTGTCATGGTATGGAGCCCAGACATTTTTACTTATGTGGATGATGGAATGCGAGGCGCCATGGATATATTGGTCACTACTGGCCAAGTGATAGGTCCTATAGGACCAGGAAATGTGTGTTCCGGAATAACTAATCCACTAATGTAAGTGTAGACCCGCCCTGCAGGAACCAAGGGCTCGCCAGCATCGAGCCCTGACGCATTTGCTAGAGTGTCTCGAATCAGAGAGAAGCCATCCCTTGCCTCGACTGATAGATGGAAATCCATTTTCTAACACGTGACTTTTCGGTTTTAGTTGTAAACATATGTATGGAGGCATAATATATGGTACTTATGTCGTCTATGATTGATACATCTATATTTGAAGTTGATTTTGACACTATGCACTTATAGTAATACAAAAATGATATGTTTTAAACGTACCAAGCATGTTTGGCTATTATAAGGGAAAACTCTATCCTCCGGCTTGCTTTGCATTATGTGATGGGACCTGAGTCTTATAATATCTTCATTTCCCAAAAAGCATTGTGTTGTTTTATTTTAAACTAAGATTCATGTGGAGTAAACATGTTCCGTGTTATACGGCGTGGTCCCATGATTTCCCAACTTTTAAAGTGAAGATTTAGTTACTGTTTTAGTTCTCACACCAGTCCCATGACTGACTCAGAGTTTATTATTTACACCTAAACTCTGGGTGCCCAAATTTTCCATACGGGCAGCTAATAGTTTTGGTTTTTGCAAATGTTTCTTTTCCCAGGATCCTGGATTTACAGTTAGAGCAATATTCGGAAAGCTTTGTATCCGTATATCTCTTTCAATTGTGGTTGTAGATGGTTTCAGTTGTGCATTATACTCGTGTATTTTTTTCCACTGCTTTGTAATTTAATTCTCTAATATTTTTCCGTTGTATATTATTTATTTGAACTCTGATATCTTTTACTCTGATGTAATTGTTGTAATAGCAATGAAATGTTCTATTCTTTGTGTTCTGATGCATCGTGTTCTCAAAGCAATCCACGCTCCTCCGTCTCCTCGGAGACCAGGGGATTTCAGGTCGTTTCAATTATCTCCCAGACTTATTTATATTCAACAGGATATATATATGTGTAACGACCCATATTTTTGACCGTTTAAAATCGACAATAAGCCACACATGTCGACCCAAACAAATCGCAAATGCAGGTAGTTATTGGGAAAAGAAGAAAAAGAAAGAAAGAAGAGAAAGACAATTAACATAATCTCACAGCGGAAGGACAGCATATAATAAACAAATAGCAGTTAAAAGCAGTTGAAATATATATACATTGACTATAACCTTCAATGATTATCAGAGTTACATATGCATACAGCGGTACATAATAAGCAGCGGAAAAATAATGCAGCGGATATACATATGTATAGATAATAGATATACCAAATCTTCGTCTTCGATCTCCAAAGCACAGTCATCTTCAGTAACTGCAACGTCTGCTGACCCGAGCGTATTGCATAAAAAGAAAACACAACAAACACTCGGATCAGCACTAAATCATCTCATATTAGTCAAATCAAAATACGAAATAACATCAATGTCATGGGTACAGTAACTCAAGAGATGTTACGGGATTTTTTCCATCTCTCAAGGTTCCGTTAAATTAATACATACATAATATAGTACGCTATTATGATAGTGTCTATCCAGTAAAGTATAAATACTGAAAATAGCGTAAGCGGGATTACCATATTACCCTTACGCCGTTTATAGGCACCAACAGTCTATACAGTACCGTAAATTCACCGTACTGGTGTTATCAGAAGGCACTCCATAGAAGGCAATGCTAAATCAAAATCGTATGGGGCTCGATATGGATATATATGACAAGGCACTCGAGGTAATGCCCAGGGTAGGATTCTACCAATTGCACTCCCGGACCGGTGGTAACGCATAGCAGCCACTACCGCCCACCTCGGATCACACTCCCAAAGTCATAAATGGGCCCAAATCATCATCATCGTCATAGTCATAGGAATATTATCGAAGAAGTGTGTCCGATCAAAGGTGCTACCTCAGTTAGTCACGGTATAGCTCCTGTTTTAGTCATTTCAATTCTGACCCGAAGGTCAGGGCTATTTCGTCATCGATCATCGTCTTCGATTCAATAATCGCCTCCAAGTCATCATACTCAATCTGGATACGCCATAACGTTCACAATTGTCAAAGTGGTATCGACACTGACAGAGAGTATGCCTTATGTCAACTCCGGTCTCTTTAACAACCAACGCTTATAACTTCCACATCGGTCGGTTCTTTTATTTTTGATAAAGGTTCGCTTTCATATCAAAATATCATCTTCTATTTCGAACCCAATTTATTCAACGAATAAAATTTTCATATCAACATATCATAATCATACCCGAGCCGATTATATTCTAAAACTAGAATATATTTCATATCATTATATTATAATCACATAATATTTCAAAAACGACTTATATTCAAATAGAATATGATTTATCTCAAAGACTTCAAATTATCACGGATTCTTATCTCAACTCCATTTGAACCGGCGGTTCAAACTCAAGCATTTCCATTCGGAAGGAATTTATAAATTTCAAAATACTTGTAAGTAAACGTATATATAAAATAATAATAACAATAATAATAAATGTTATATAAATAATATATATAGATATATATAGAATATAATAATTAAAAATAAATCAGTAATTTAAATATTATCTATATACTTAAAATAGGGTTACTAGGAAAAGTTTGAAAAATGAATTATAAGAAAAATTTATTTAAAATACAACAGTTATAAGTAAAGGTAAATAATAAATTTAAAGCAAGAATAATTATTTGGAATCAAATGCATAAATATTTTTTTAAAATAATTTTCTTTAATCAAAATCTTTCCTTCCTTCCAAATTTCTAATACTTGAATCTATCCTCCGATCTCAATGGGGTTCATTTAATTCCATATCTCATTTCAACCCCGTTCAAAACAACTATTGACTTCTAGAGTTCAAATATATTTTCAAACTGAGTTAAAACAACTAAGATACCCTCGATTTCCGAATTCCCAAAAACCAGATTACATAAGAATTTATTTCCTCCTAATCCAACTCATAAATCATATTCAAATCCCAATTTAAATATTTCCACTTTGTTTTGGAAAATTCCTTGAACCCTTTTTAATCAACTTCCCAGTTCAGAATCTTAAAAAAAATTGAATTATCGAGTATCGGTACATTCTTTTAAAGGGAAATTTCTATCAAATAAAATTTCAAATATTTAAAATCATTTAACCAATCGATGTCTGTATATAATTATCTACCCAATGGCCAAGTGATTTTAAATCTAATTTCTCGATGTTTCAGGGATGGATCTATCATTTCAATCCAAATCAGGGTCACAGAGATTTATCATTTCACTCCGTGTTCTTAATTTATTTCATCGATAAATTCCGAGTTCATTAGATGCCCGTAACATCAGGGTAAATGAAATTTATCGTCACAATCAACATGCATTACGATATACTGAAATAAGGAGCATTAAACATGTCACTATAAATTCAGTAATAATTTCAACCAACATCCATCACAACAATTTCATTCAACTGATTCAGCATTAAACTGTTTCAGGATTTAACCAGGGTTCGAATTCAACTAGAGATTTAAATTATATTAAATAACAAATCATTTACTTAGATTGCATGTTAACATACTTACATGTTAAATTTAAACCACGCATCAACAATCCAACACAACCATGCAGCCAAACTTACTTCATAATGTAATTCGATAAATATGGGAATAATTCAGTATTTCGTGAGCGAAGAATCACTCACCTTTGGGTCCTTAGTGGATCGGACGTCCAACCATAGCCCAAAATTTCACAGTCTCTAAACGCAGCCAGGTTAGTGCCAAAACGTCCGCAATTCCGCCACGATCCCAACGCAACAAACCGCGTCCAAATCCGAGTTCATATGAAGAAGTTATCAGTGTTTTACCACTTGAATTTAAAAATATATAAAATAATAATTAATTTCTCTCACCCATCAGAAACTGACACCTCAGCATCCCCTATTCTCGTTCCCGCTCATTTTCCTCCAGGCGTGAACAGTGCTTCGAACAGAACCCATTTGCTCCGAATTTTTGACCGAACTTTGCTCCTTTCTCCGACCATCGGAGGTCCTCCGACCACTCGCAAACGCTTCCCCCTTGACTCGCGCATCTCCTGACACCGGACCCGCCACCTCCGGTGGTCCCTAGGTCCGCCGCCGAGCCCACAAACGCACCGGGTTCGAAACCCTAATTCATGAAAATCCGACGATCCACACCACTATAAAACGCATGAACACCACCGCTGCATTCGTACACTCCTCCTCTTCAAAACCCATATCCCTGATTCCTCGATTAACTCCCTAATCAAAAACGCCCAAAATCGAACTTAGGGTTTCAAAAACAGAACTTTGACCGTCGATTTCAGGCAACTCCGGCCACTGCATGTTGAAATAAACTATACCAGAGGCTTCGTATTGTCGAGAGCTTCGTTTTGGTATATAATATGATAGGGTTTTGAGAGATTTTTATTTTGAAGTTGAAATTTTTATTTCTAGGGTTTTGAAAATATGTTTCAGCCATTAGAGAGAAATGAAGGAGGAGGTATACGTATAAATGAAGAATGGACTGTTTGAGTGTTAAGTGGGTTTTTATTTATATATATTTATAAGGCCCAAATATGAGAAATACCCAATTATTCATTTACAATGATCTCGTTCACATTTTCTCTCCTACGATCAAACGGTAAGTCCGATTATTCTAAAAATTGGAATCCTACAATAATTCGCCGTTCCGGATCCAATGACGCCAGTTTCGTCGAATTCCGAGACCGTCGCCAAAACGGTTAAATTTCACAGTTAAATAATTAATAAAATATTCAATATTCATGTAACTGTTTAATTAAATTTAAATATTCATTAAATTCAAATTTTAAACCAAATTACAATTTAAATAAATTCTATAAATTTATTTCACACCTTCCAGGTTCCCACATTTGATTATTTCTCAAATTTAAATTTGAACTGCAAATTTCAAATAAATGAGTTATTCGATATCAAATCCCAAATTGTAACTTGAATAAATTCTACAAATAAAGTTCACACATTTTTAAATCTTAATTTGATTATTTAAATCTTGGATTTGCATTTCAGTTATAATTCAGCGATTTAAAATTCCACCATTTCAAATTAAATTTGCACTTCCATTATAAATTAACAACTCAAATTTATTTAAATAAATAAAATATCAATTCTCAAATTTTCACAATCCTAAGTATAAACTAAATTAGAAATCTATTCATACTCCATTCAATTAATCATCACCCTTAAGATCAAATTTTTTTTTGATTTTCTCTAATATTATACCATTTTATTAATTAAAATTTAAATATTTATTATACAGAAAATATGGGATGTTACAATATGTTTATATATGTACATATATATATATATATATATATATATATATATATATATATATATATATGTTTAGGCAACCAGAAATAAAGTGGATGACAAATCATTGCAGTGTTTTAATTCTCCCATTTTTGTATAGATAACATGTAATAAATCAGTGATTCATATTTGTTGTGATTATCAAATCATATTTGTATTAAATATGTATCAGTGCATATTTATGTATATAAGCAATTCATTAAGATAGATACAAACCATTCATAGCAAAACAAATTCAACACACAACAATTATTTAGATCATTTATACAGTGGCGAACTCCATATTATATTATGCAGTTTATAACATACACTATACATATATAGTTTGTTATAAAGATCCAACCATCATCAGTTTTCGTAATACAAATTCATTTCAAACATTCTTAGACATATTAAATAAATCGTAGGCACTTTTTAAACTATTGTGGATATATATATATATATATGTGTGTGTGTGTGTGTGTGTTTTAGCCGACCTTTTGGTTCGGTTCCCAAAAGTACGCAAGACACGCTCGACTCAACATATCGCGTGATATTACAGCCCATAGGCATCGCCAATATCATCCGGGGTCCAGTGCCATAAGACTCGAGTCTGGCCACTGGCATAATGTCACATCCCTCGAACGTGGCCTCCATCAGTATCCGTCCGCAACTGAGCTAAAGACGAGTCGTACTCCAAGCCGAAGGCGAGCCGTCAAGCGGGTCCGGGCGCAGCGCCAGTGGGGGTCCGAGGCCCCACAGTCCCGGCGGCGATTGACTTAAGTGTGTTGCCTAGAATCAGCAGATCGACCCAAAGTCAAGATTCAGCTAGCAAATTCTGTGAGCTTTGCCGCCGCCCCAAACATTGTCAAACCAAGACCTCGAAGTACGAGTCGTGAACCTGAACCTCGGACTACCAAAACACCCACAAGGCTACCTTCGTACCCCTCGGGGTGCGAAATTCGCACCCCTAAGGGGTGCGGAATTCACACCCAGTAGGGTGCGAAATTCGCACCCAGCAGGGTCCGAAATTTGCACCCATCAGGGTGCAAAATTTGCACCCAGCAGGTGCAAAATTCGCACCCAGCAGGGTGCAAAATTCATACCCTAGGGTGTGAATTTCGTACCCCGGGAGGTACAAATTTCGCACCCCCATGGGGTACGAATTTTGCACCCCACGAGGTGCGAAATTCACACCCTTGGGCTGGGTGCGAAAATCTGGCATGTGCAGGTGCCAGGTGAAAATTTCTAGGTGTGGCCCCCTATTTTTACCTACTCCTACCTACTCCCACCTACTCCTACCTAGTCCCTTTCCTATAAATACCCCACAACATCATACTTCAAAAGGGTTGGAATTTGAGACCTTGAGACTTCATGAGAGCTCCATTAGTGGCATCTCCACTTTGAGGAAGAAGAAAGGCAAAAGTGTCTTTTTCCTATATCTTGCAATATATGTCAATTATGACCTCATATATGATAATGATGACATCATATAGCCTAGATGCTAATGTAATGAGATGTTATGAGATGGTCTCAACCTTGTAACCTTTTTTGTGCAATAATATCCCAACAACGCTTCAAAGTGGATGTAGGCCCCTCACGAGGTCGAACCACTATAAATCTCTCGTGTTATTTACTGCTTTTCGTTCTTGTCTACATGACCAAATTAATTATTCCAAGTAATTGGAATCTTTGGTGTTTATGACATTTTTTCCATCAACAATATATATATATATATATATATATATCAAATTGAACTTCAACATGGAAATTAAACATATATAATCAATATTTCAAAATTGATCAATTATGCTTCAAATGTTAAATTACATGCTATATTGCAGCCATTCAAAGGGTTTAGGCAAAGTTTAAAATTTAAAACAAGTCACACTTGTTCTAATTCAAATAATATTTGTAGCATTGATTCAATCACACATAGTTTTTTATTTCAGTATGTTCAATAAAAGCAGAACTAAAAGAGACTTTATAAAAAAAATCATTTTTGATCAATATCAAATATTACTTGGTATAACAAGTAAGAGATGGTAATTTAAATACACGTGACTGAATTAATATCAAATATTAACTCAAGATTCATTTTAGATATAAATATAAATAACAGTCCTGATTTATCACTTCAAAATCATATTCTCATGTATATATTTTTAGTACTTTCGGTTATCTAAGAAATCAAACACATATAAGCCAAAATCACAGTTCAAATACAATTTTCGCAAGTCATGCTATGATACCAATGTTAGGTTTTATGCGATCTAATCAAAACCACATTTTAATTCTATAACAATTATAAGATTAGGATCTATGCAAAAGAATAGTAAATCGAAGAATTCACACTAGTTAGGGTTTGCAAAATCAAAGGATACAAAATTTGTTCGAATCTGGAATGTCGCTGATGGTGATGCCTCTAGAGGAATCCACACGAACGCCCTTCAACATTGTCTTCACGAAGTCGAAGAAGAAAAGTGGAGGTACCAGCCTCGCTATCATTCATGTTCTTTGATCCCAATTTTATGTTTTTGTGTGCGTGTTTTAAAGGAGTGGTATACTTTTCTTTTAAAAACCAATGAGAGGAAAATCAGGTCAAAGAAAATTAATTGGTTATACCATTTCAAATTTATACAAAATATCAACGGTTTAATATTTATTCAAAGAATAGTTCTTCCCCTTTCAATGTTCTAATTGTGTGACCTTATAGGTTACTACAACGTTGGCAATAATTTTAAATCATGTTTAGATGTATAAACAGTGAGCAGCATCTAGTAATACATCATTGTTACCCAAGTTATAATAAAATCAATGATTCGATACAACCTTTTATGTGACCAGTGTTTCAATATAATTTAATCCTTTTAACCAATATATCCAAGATTAAATTCGAGGCATGGAACGTATCATCCTCTTTATAATTTAATCCTTTTATCTTAATCAATGAGTAGACTACATATAATAAATCAATATTTGAGCACAGTCATGCATTTCATAGTCTCACTCGATCGAAAGGCCCATGGATATCACTACTTATATTGTAGGGTTAAATTCCATCTAGATTATTCATAATTTTTAATCGATTTGAGATGTATCTGATAATCACCTTTATCATCTACTCGGTTAAAAGTAACTTTTGATGATATCAAAACACAAATATCCTCGAATATAATTATAATGATTTTAGGTCTGAGGACCATTATATCACTGTCGGTATGAGAATAAATTATGATACTATTAATTGTATTCCATGAAGTTTTCCCATGTTGGGTCAATCCAATACACTGTTCTTCAATACGTACTCATGTATTGACATTAATATCATATATTAATGATCAATGAAATATGATCACCAGTCAATCAACATACTAGTCTCAATGCTTTATTGTTGTCCTATATACAATAAAACTTGACTAAGGATATTTATGAATTAAAATACTTATTATTATAATATAATCTCATGTTCAAGTCACTTACTTGAAACTATATAAGTTTGTATTATTTTTCTAAGGACTTCTATTATGTTAATATTTATATTACATAGTAAATATAACATAATAGAATCTTTTATTTAAAATAAAATTATAACATCAACACTGTTATTAATCACATCAAATGGATTTCCTCTAGGGCATAAAATCTAACAGCATCGTCGAAAAAAGGTCGTTCGACACCCTCATTTTCGTGAGCATATCATCCTGTTGAACTCCATGGACCTCCAGATCTAGTCCTTGAAGTTGTAGTTGACCAGCCGTTGATAGGTGGCTCCAGCATTCTTGAGACCGAAAGGAATGACAACACAGCAATAAAGCCCAAGGTTTGTGATGAAGGAAGTGTTCCCCTGATCTGGAAAGTATATTTGGAGTTGATTGTAGCATGAGTATGCATACATGAAGGAGAGAAGTTGGAAGCCGGCAGTTGAATCAACTAGTTGGTCGATCTTTGGAAGTGGGAAGCTGTCCTTTGAGCAACCATTGTTCAAATCTGAGTAGCCGACACACGTTCGCCACTTCCCATTTGATTTCTTAACCAAGACTGGATTGGAGATCCATTCCGGGTAGAGGTCATCATGGATAAATTCATTGTCAAGCATCATATCCACCTCCTTTTTGAGCGCCACCGATCTTTCTGTTCCCACATCACTTTTGTTTGACCGGAAGATGCTTCGGGTTATTACTGAGCATGTGGCAGGCGATTCCTGGGTTGATGCCATACATATCTAAATGGGTCCAAGAAAATACATTGAGGTTGGCTCTTAAGAAGTTCATGAGCTCTTCCTTTATTGTTGGTTGGAGTTATGATCCAATCTTCAAGACCCTAGTAGGGTTGGCGGGATTGATTGGAATGTCGCCAGATGGTTCCATCGGGGTAGCCCTTTCAACATTAGGCTCTTTGTCTTCCCTTGATCAAGATCGTTGGAAAGACGATAGTGACGTCTGAGCTAGGAGCCAGACTCCAGTAGTTTCTTTTCACTATCGATTTTGGCATAGTGGATTAGTTATGTGATGTTGCCTTTCTCCTAGTTGATAGCGTCCTTCCAGTCGGCGAGATAGCAGACTCTCGCTGTGGCTTGGTTTCCCTTGACGGTTCTAATCCCGTTCTCAGTTGGAAACTTCATGTGAAGGGACCGTGGTGCAATGTAGAATTGGAATTCTACAAGGAAAGGATGTTCGAGAAAGTCATTGTAAGGAGAAATTATGTCAATGACTATGAAAGTGAGGATTCGAACTCTGATGCGATCCCCTTCCCCAAGCTCGGCCGAAAGGTCTACCATTCCTATGGGCCGCTTGTAGGATTCGTTGAAGCCATGGATTGTCGTGTGACAAGGCTTTAAGTCTTTGGCCTTTAGTCTCATTTGGTCGTACACCAACTTGAAGATGATGTTAATAGAGCTCCCTGAGTCGATGAGAAACCTTAGGAATAGGTAGGCCTATGGTAGTAGATATGACGACATGGTTTATTGTTAGGATCTCAGTTCCAGTAGACACTCTCTTATGAAAAACTTTGTCATCCCGCATAGCCTTCCAAAGTTTGGCCGGGACGGATTCGTCCAAGGCGGAGCATGCTTTTGAGTCAACATGTTAATAGAGTTGGCGTATTCCTACATACGCCGGAAGCTTTTATTTGTGGGGTGAGGTCCACCGCAAATGGTTTTAATCACGGTACCCCTGCGAGGAGGTGTCGGATTGGACGGCTCTGGGCTGCATTTGCCAAAGGAAATGTGGGCGTTGATGGGCCTGCAACTAATTCTTGGGGAGTAAGGTCTTGAACATACTGCTCTAAGCGTTTCTCTAAGATGAGCTTCTTGGTTGAATCCTTAAGGTGATGACAACCGTTCGTATTATGGTGGAACATGTCGAGGAATCTACAGTATTTGTTGGAGTTCTTCTCTTGATTGGTAGATTCCCTTGTATTCGGCATCTTATACTAGATGATATTACAGGTCTCGAGATAAATTGTCTCCAACTCGGGGTTGAGTAAATTGTAGACCTTATATGTTCGGTAGCGGTCGCTTTTCTTTTGACCTTCAGGTGACTTGTTGTTGTGGCCACTTTGCTTGTCATTGTTCGGCTTAGGCTTAAATGGGACCACCTCTTACCCTTGTGGGAAGATTCTCTAAGTTGTTTCCCTTTGATGTTGTCCATGACAATGCCTAAGCATGGGTTGTGAGGATGGCCTCTTTGACCTTCCCTGTTTCTTCGTGCTTCCTCTTGGCATAGAAATTGATTAGCCTTCTCGTAGAAAGCTTCCAAGGTCTCAGGATGCTTTTTGTCGATACACACTTCAAATTTGGAGTTGGGCATGATGTCCTTAGCAAGCTGGACCAGGACTGTGGGTAGCTTTGGATCGTCGACCTCTGCTAGGGTGTTGTTAAAGAGTCTGAAGCAACTCTCGAGAGTTTCCCCAGTTCCCTGTTAGAGGTTTGAAAGAGTTAGAATATCCTACGGCTTAGCAATGTGCATTTTGAATTGCTTCACTAGCTCGAAAGCGAGCTGGTTGAAGGTACAGATGCACCGTGCTGGAAGTCGAGAAAACCAAAGTAGAGAGACATCTTTTGAGAATACTAGAAAGTACTTGCATTTCACGGCGTCGGTAGCTCGACTTGAGTCCATATACCATTCATAATTGTTTTGGAAGTTGCAGGGATCAATCTTTCCTGCGTAAGCCGTTAGCTTGGGCATATTGAAGCGTCGAGACCATTCGGCATCGTGGGCAGCCCGAGTGAAGGGTTTACGCCTCATATTGGTTTTCCAAACGTCGGTGGCGCTCCCTCACGTTTCTCTCATGATCCTTCAGACCATGTCAGTGAGAATCGCAGGCTAAACCTCCACTGGATTCCAACGGTCCAGGTTCATCTCGGGAGTTCGGCACAATGGACACCTTCTTGGATGAATATCAACATTATCTTCTTCCATATCGCCAATCTCAGCTGCTTGGTTTTGGTGAGGTTGGTTAGGTTGAAATTGGACATGTTGGGCTATCGGACATGTAGGCGACAAATTGTGAATGATGACAGTTGGGTTCTATCACAGAAGGGGTTTGTTAGTAGGTCCTACTATATCGTTAAAAACCAATCGGGAATGGTCACGTTGACGCATTCCCTCATTGAAGGTCATGGTAGTTTCGTTAATGTTGCTGATGCCATTGATATTATCATTGGCATTAGTCCTCCTCCTTTGGCTTCGGTTCGCATAATGTGTATCGCAGAAGAGCTTTCTAAAACATTAGGTAAAGTATGAGTGTTCCAGTTGAGTTTAAGGTAAGCGACGTCGCGTTGACTTTCTTGAAGTCTCCGCACCGACTCGTTGTTTGTTCTTAACTGGTCGTTAATTTCTCGAGTCCTATCTTCTAATTGCTTGTTAAGCTTGAAGAGTTGGGCTTGGGTTGTTGGAGCTTCAGGATCATAAGAGGTAGAGATATTCATGTTGGTCGGAAGTCCGAAGGTTAGGGCCGAGGAGAAGTTTCCATGTTAGTCGCAGTTGAAGTTCCGACCATAAGGTTCTTTTCTTTCTTAGACATCATAAACAAACTCAAAAGGTAGGTCGAGAAAACCTAAGTAGTGCTTCCAAGTTGAAACGAAAGTCGGTTTAAAAGAAGTGAGTCTCAAGGCTTCGAGTAGTTCTCGGTGAAAGCACCAAAGTGTTGATGCAGAAAATTGGCATCACACCCAGCGATTCTCGATTATACAAGAATAAATTTTCACGTACGGAAAAATAAATGCAAAAAGCATAAGAATTTATAGTGGTTCAATTTGTGTTGAACCTATGCCCACTTCATAGCGTTTGTTGAGTTTATTCACAATTGAATGTTACAAGAATTGGACGTTATCATTACAACTATAGATAATAGTTGGTTAAGTATTCGGGAGTCATTATTTACATTTAGGAAGTCCTGGAAAAAAGTTAGTTCTTCTTCTTCCTCAAAGCTTAGGCTGCCATTAATGATATCCAAGGTCTTTCTAGAGGTGTCAAATCAAGCAAATGCCAATGGTTTTGAAGTACGAGGTGGGGGGTATTTATAGGTAGTGGATTAGGTGAGAGTAAGTGAGAATTATGGACTGCAGCAGGTATTTCGCATCTCGAGTTGCTATTCTTGAGATTTTCGGATCCCCTAATGAGATACTAAGAAGTAACGCATCCTATGGGAATACATTATTTTCCCGTAGGGATACGCAACATTGCATCCCATGAGGATATGCTACTTCGTATCCCGGAGGATGCAACGAAACGTATCCTGTAGGGATACGTAATAACGTATCCCATGGGGATGTGATATTCTGTATCCCTAGAGGATACGTAATCTAGCAGCCCTTGGGGATACGAAGGGAATGGGACACGGCTGGACGGGGGATGCGAAGTGCGCAAGGATGTGAAACGTAGAATACGATATATAGGGTACGAAATCCAGGGGATACAGTGTTTTTGAGGGGTTGTGAGGCCTGCGCTCGCTCTACTCCATCTAGGCCCAATTATTTAGTGTGTTGTTGACACTTCGACCTTTTATTCCACGCGATGGGACGAGTCGAGTGGGCCTGATATGCTTTTGGGAACCGGAAGAAATCTATTTTAAAAATATCCAAAATTATTATTTTTTCTTTGTAAATTTTATGAAAATCAAAATCCATCTTCTCAAGCAAAATCTCTCCTCTTTATAATTGTTTTGGGCGATGTTGGATATTTTGTATTTGGCATACCTACTTTTCTTTGCAAAGGTGAGCAACAACTCATGACTTACATTTTTGACACCATTTGAAATGTTAACACGATTATGATATGTAACACTTGTTATGCTATGTCATGTTTACATGGTATGTGAAACATGTTATGCCATGTTATTTTGATGTTAATGTGCGACACATGAATTGATATATTATGTTATGATATGATTCGCATTGCAAGTTTCCTATAGATAGGAAAAATTATTAGGGCTTGAAATGATACAAACACGAACCATTTTATTATTTCTGACACTGATTTAGGATATGAGTTGAAATGATATATACTAGAAAATTTAGAACACTATGAGTTAAAATGATACACATCCGATTCACTTTACCATAGGATAGAAAATTATATACCAATATTGTTGGTCAATAAAAACTATTTTTAAAATTTTATACGTATATATTATTTTGATATTTATTTCAAATATTTATGTTTAAATTGATTTTTGAAAAATTTTAACTTGAATTTAAGGTAAATTTTATTTAACGAAAAGAATTTAATATGATTTTGGATTGAAATCGTTGTTTAAAATAATTTATAAAACTTAATTAAGATTTAATTTAAACCAATTTAATATAATATAAACTAATTTAATAGTATAATATAATATAAATTAATAATTTATTTTAAAATGTTTTAAATTTAATATAAAGATTATTTTGGTGCTAAAAGATTTATTTTAAAATTTAATATAACATAAATATGTAATTTAATAACTTCAATAAATCATATTTAAAGAAAGAATTCAATTTAAGATTTGTTAAATGAAATGAATGGAAGAAGAATTCGTTTAAAGATTTAAATTGATAATTTGTTAATTTAATGAACCTTGAAGTTGAAAATTTTGATTTAAGAAATTAACTTGATAGTCAAAGTTTGAAAGTAGCTTTAAATAACATGATGAAACAAAATGAATTTAGAATTGTGATTTTAATTGCAAACCACTATATTTGAAACTTGGACCAGTTTAATTTAAGTTAATTTGAATGGAAATTTGAAGTCTGAATTTATGATAAGTCAAATTTTGAAATGTGGATATTTGGTATGGACTTGATTATTTTTATTAAACTATTTTATCTATTATAATTTTAATATTATTTTTAATAATATTATTTTATACATTTTAACTATTAAAATTTTATAACTATATTAATAATAAAATTATAAAATTATTTTTATATTAAATTTGATTATTTATCTCTATTATTTTAAAATTTAACATTTTAAATATATTTTACTATTTTAAACTAAAGTCTGTTTCCCAATCCGACTATTATATCCGAATTGATTTAAAATAAAGATTTTGATTTATGATGATATATGTGAAATAGAATATAAATCAGAATTTGAACTTGACAATGAATTGTTTGGCAATATGAAGTTTGAAATTTTAAACTGAATCCAATGAATAATGGTTTTGAATAAATGATTATAAAGAAATCAGTGCTTGAAGTTAGGTTGATTTATGACACCGAAGGATGATTTAAAATGTAAATGACTACCGTGTGAAAAATGTAGGTGTTTGGTTGTTAAAGGGACCGGGCCGGATATTGCCATACTCTCTACCAATATCGGGAGCCACCTTAATAACTATGTACATGGCGGATGAATCTAGAATGAAGAAAGATGGTTTGGCGTACGCTACTAGAATGAAGTAAGGGAATGATGATGGATATCCTTGACCTTCAGATCATAATTTAAATGACTGAAACAGGAACTATATCGTGACCAAGTGGGTTAGCGGCTCCTATCGACAACATTTCTTCCTTGATTATTTTAGTTCCTTGGTTTGATTTGACTTTATGCACATTTGTGATTTGGGAATGTTGTTCGAGGTAGGTGGAAGTTACGTCTATGCGTTACCACCAGTCTGGGCATGCTACAGGTAGATTCATACCTTGAGCATTGCCTCGTGTGCCTTATCGTATTATACTGAACAAGCCCCCTACGATTTTGGTTTATACCGTAACTATGGAGTGCCCTCTAACAACCACTAGTTTATGGTGGACTTTATGGTATCTATATAGACTACGGTTTTATAATGGTGTAAGGGTAATAATGGTAATCACGTTATGTTATTTTCAGTGGTATATCTACCGTAAACATTATTGTAATAGCATATTGTATTATATGTAAACAGTTTCACGGATCCTTAAGGGATGGTGGTCTAAACATCCTTAAAGTTGTTGATGCATTTTAATTGAATGTTTCACTTGAGTTGATTCACTTATATAAGAATGTTAGTTCTGACTCAAATGTTTTGTTTTACTTTATGCTCGAGCCAGACCGAGTATTAAAATATTGCAATTTCACCTCTCGAAGCTGAGACTTGCTGATGACCTTGTCTTTATCTACTTGTTTCAGTTATTTTCTTTCGTATTAAAAACTTGATATTTAAACTTTCACTGTATTTGCTTCTATAACTCTGATATTATGTATAAATTTTAAGATTTTGTGTTTAGTAGCTTCATGAACTACTGTTATATTAATTTATTTCGCTGCGAGATATTGTGATTTTTTGTACCCGTGATGTACCTATGTTTGTTTCTATGATGATTCTATATTTAATTCCATAACAATAACAATTTTCTATTTTGAACGATTTGGGTTGATTTTATTATTGACTTAAATGGTTCGAAAGAGAAGATAAGTATATCACATAAGTATTATCAACGCACCTCTTAATTGATTTTAGAAACATCAATGGAAGTGCTTAGATGTAGAGTGGAAGAATAAGAAATGTTAATTATGCAAGATAAAACTTAATTTACTAGCTTTCAAAATTATTTTATGGCAAGGAAATAGGAACTTAATGAATAATTGTGTGTAGAAATCAAAAAACATAATTAAATTCAAGTTCTAAAAGATTAAATCACGCTTTATCTATGTCGAAGAGCACCGATTCAGCTACGTTGATGAAGTAAAAGTTGAAGTCGAAGTTGTCGACGTTGACGAATCGATTTAGATGCATTGAAGAATCGATTCAAAAGTTGAAATCAATTCAGCAGTTGCGTTGACGAGTTGCAAATACTTGGTTGTGTCTAGCTTAAAGCTTGGTTGCGAAGCTTGGTCTTGGAGGATCAATCGAATATGCGAAGAAGGGTTTCAAAAATTTCAGATTATAGAGGGAGCTATTGTTGTTTTGTTGAAATGGCAGAAAAGGAGAATCATGCATGGAGAAGATTGTAACGGAAAAACAAATTTAGGTGGCCACAAAAATACGATGGAGGGAACAAAAATTGTAGGCCACCTTTTTATTTCATTATCATTAATAATTGCATCAAAACAAACTGTCTTTAACAAAAATAACCATATTGAATTCTTAACCATAGCAAGTCGAATTTTCATGCAATTTCCATTTGATATTATTATAATATTTTCTTATAGTGTGTAAGGTTGCTAAATTACCTCATCCTTCTAGCTAATTTTGTGCTTGGATGCACTCCTCTATACAAAGCCAACAAATGTTGTTGTTCTCTTACATTTTGAACTCCAATCGCTACGACATTAAATCAATTCAAGTACTAATGTAGTTGCTCATTCTCTCTCTGTTCCACATCGAATAATAAGTATATAATGACTTAGAAAATTAGTGATACACCCCACCTCCGTTAAGGTCACTCACAAAGGGAATGCCTTAACTTTGGTGGAGCATTATAGGTAAAAGACACAGATAATTTATAAGACAGACATATATAAGCACCGGAAAAACTAAATTTATTTCATACGTGGTTCATAACAAAAACATTACAGCAAATTGTCTCAAAACAACTTCCAAATCATTACATCAAAATCTCTGTCTTGATTATAACATAAAGAAGCATAAAACAGAAATAAAACTGCATAAATCCCCAAGTGGTAGTGTGTCCAAAGCCATAGATAAGAGGTTCCAAGCCATACATCACAGAGTCTTCAAGCTTGGAAAGATGAACGGTCCAATATAAGCTGAGGTATTCCCTCCCTGGCTACCTTGGGGGTGAACGGAAGAAAAGAGAGCGAAAGAAAAATGGGTCATACATAAGTCTGGTAAGTCCAGTGATTATTCAGCATGTAAACTGGTAAGAGAACCATGACATGAATCAACTGGACACAGGACAATAACAAAGAAATAAGGTAACATAGGATAAGGCAAGATAAACTAATCATACTATCGCACTCATATCCATATTCTCTGCACCTACTAGATATTTCAACCATCATCATGAGCTCAAACCCAGTGATCCCTTTTTATCGATCGACTCCTACTCACACGCATTTACTACTTGTGTCATACGGGCCCGCTCGATTGTAGATACCTGTATTGGTCCCACTATGGGGTGTATCAAATCCTATGGTGGGAACCTGACACGATTCAAGATGCACAGTGTATAACTACTGATGCCCAGTGCCTGCTTTTTCCACTCCGGAGTACGTGCATGCCCGTACTTCGTCGGAACCTACACTGATGCACCAACCGCCGTTGTTTTGACCGCTTATAATCAGCCTAGTAGCCGTGCCTCACCCTGCCTAGTTCAGGGTACCATGATACATCTAAGTGGGTTATTGCTGAAATGGGTCCCCATTACTAAGGTTTCCTAATCAACATGTTAAATTGGTTAAGTGTCCAAGCTAACCTAACCCCACCCATCAGTTTAGTTAACATGTTGTATTGGTTAAATGTTGCCTTAATTAACTTAACCCTACCACTCCTGACTTAGCTTTAATTCATTCATTAAAGCACCAACCACTCACATTAGACAAGTATTGTTGCGGTCATTGGATGTGTCGGTCGGGTCCGGGCAGTTTTACATTGTAACTCAGTCTAACCTCGGGTTCTTTTGGGCTCAATGCACTAACCTCTCACATTAGATATATATTGTTACGGTTGCTGGATGTGCCGGGCGGTTCCGGGCAGTCTTACACCGTAACTCAATCTAACCTCGGGTTAGGCATGTTCGTCTTTTCTAAATTTACATATTTACCTCTTTATGTTTATATGTAAATTATTGTCATTCAAGTCAAGCCCCACTTTCCCTTTAAATCAAGTTCATAATTTTAGGTATAAAAATTATACCACTTTATGCCATAAACCATTTACATGATTAAGAGTCAAATATGCCAATTACATGTAAATTCATGTTTTTCCATAACGTTACCCCCGTTAAACGTTCACATAAATCACAAAAAATGTTAGGCACTCTACATAGACTAACTCATGCACAAAAGGGAAAAAAGAGGAACATGTAATATTCCAACATTATAAAAATATGGATCTAACTACACATGTGCCATATGAATTCGGCATAGAACAATATACATTTAATTATGAACTTGCAAATTTAGATCTACTCAACATGAATCGTAAAATAGGGGTTTTACATAGAACTACATAAACTTAAATTAGGCATGTAGTTGTGAACTTGAAAATTGAGTTGGACCAAATTAACATAAACCTAAACATATTAGCATGTAGTTCTAGTCATATATGTGAACATGGTTGAACTTGCATAAACATAGCAAAATTCCCAAATTGACATACAACATATAGGCGTCATCACCAAATTATACAACATGATATGTCATCGCCAAATTATACAACATGATATGTCATCGCCAAATTATACAACATGATATGTCATCGCCAAATTATACAACATATAGGTTCATTGCCAAGCATTTAACATGGTAGTTTTATCATCAAATTACATACAACACGATACACAAACTTAACATGATAAGAGTCATAGTCTTAATCAATTTAGTTTTAACAAAAAGCATAGGCATAAATTTACATTAGGCGTTGTTCTACATCCAGTTATTTTAGTCACGATTCTAATATCATTTAGGTCTAAATGATAACTGGTCTTACAAAAAGGAGACTAGTCTTGTGTTCTGGGATCTGCATTCTGAAACTAATAGCTCTCCTTTGTTGTAGACGTTGAATTCTCTTGGTTGAATTAGATTTGATTCGTAGTTTCTAACTTGCTTTCTAGTTGAAGGAGAATGGCGGCTACTCTAGGTTGAGTATTGACAGCATGACGGCTCTAGGAATATTTTTGTGTGGCTTAGGGATTAGATTTAGGTTTCTTATATAAAATTTTGATTTAATAGGAGCCGTTAGATCAACCTAGGGTCAATCAAAGCCATTCTAACCTAAGAGAACCAAACAGAACTTGCCACACAAGCCCTAATGACTTAGAAAATCGTCACTCAAAGAAATACGTCATGTTTCAGATCTAGCCCGACCCCCAGATCGACCCCTAAGTCGACCCCCTGGTCGACCTATGTGACCCAGATTGACCCCTGGTCGACCTGATTTCTGGGCGGGAAATTTCCTGCCCAGCCTGCTTCGGGGTTTTTGAATTTCGAAACTTGAATTTGAATTTCGGGCTGATTTTATTATTTAAATTCTAGAATCTTCTGAAGGTCATAACTCCTTCATATGGAGTCTGATTTACGCAAACTCGGACTCTATCTCAAGCAAAATTCCGCGTAACCCATTTCCCTTAATTCTCACATTTGTAATTAATTATTCTTTAATGCGTTACTTTGATGTTTACAGAAAATACGGGGTGTTACATTCTCCCCTCCTTAAAGGATTTCGTCCCCGAAATCTTCGAGTCAAGAAGAACACATATCCTACCATCCAATCGTCCATCTACTCATCCATCAAACACATGTGTCCATTTTCCTTAAAAATACTTCTAATGCTTCATGATCATATGCATAGTGTGTGTACTTGTCCATATCTAATGTAAAATCAGGCGGTCTACTTATTCAGTTGACCTCCTTAATGCAAGTCATATCGGTGCCATGAGTCCATTATGTATGCAATCATCCCTAATCATACTTTCTACATGAGTGCACAATCATTCATTCAAATGCAATGTCCACATGATAACACATCAAGTTTCAATCATATACAAGTACATATATGCATATGCAATATGAAAGTGACTGAGCCGATCTAACACCTAACGTGTGTATATGCACCCACGAGCAATCACTTGCAACCATCAATCATAACATGTTTCAAATACATATTTACATCCATTGGTTTCTACCTAAGGATCAAGAATAGCACTGAGGAAATACTAAAAAAAAAAGAAGATAGATACGAGCATGAATAAACTTAAGGAAAAAGAGATCAAAGATGTACCCTCAGAAAGAAAAGGGTAGGCTGCATGTATCTTGGCCTCAGTCTCCTAAGTCGCGTCTTCCTCAGCGTCACTCCATTGAACTTTAACAAGTTTGACTTCACGGTTGCGAAGTTTTTTACTTCTGTACCCAAGATACGAGTTGGAACACTTCTCACAGTCGCCTCTCGTTCTACTTCTACTTCCTCTAATATGCTTAGTTCCACCACTTCAGCAGACTCATGTTAGCACTTTCGTAGGTGAGAAACATGAAAGATATTATGAACGCCAACCAATCTTTCGGGCAGCTCTACTCTGTAAGCCATCTTTCCAATCTTTTCAATGATAGGAAATGGACCAACAAATCTTGGTGCCAACTTTCCTGCGGATTCAAAGCGAACGACGTTCCTTAAAGGAGATACTTTAAGGAAAATGTAACACCCCACGTCCATTAATGTCACTCACAAAGGGAATGCATTAACTTCCATGGAGCATTTTAAGTGAATATAGAACAGAAAATCACAACAAGACAGATATAAAGCAGTACTTGAAAATTTAAAACTTCATTTATTGCAGCAGAAGGTAAATATGTTTGGTTACATCATCAAAACCATAAAGCAAAGTCAAGTACATCATATCCATCTTGATAAAACAAAGTACATAAACTGAAAGACATAATCCCCAACATCAAAATAGCCATAAATAAAGAGAAGCTGAACTTTACTTCAGCGATCCAAGCAATCTTCTAAAAGCAGTCCAAAACAAGCTCCACTGGTGTTGGTTCCTACCTGAGCACCTTGGGGGGGGGGAGGAAAGAGATGGAAAAGGGGGTTCAGACATAAAGTCTGGCGAGCGCGATAATTCTAACAATATAATTAACAAAGTAACTAGGCTAAGGCATAAGTTGGAAAATAAGGAAATGATCATGAACCATTGAGTATGATAGAGTAAACAAGGAAACAAGATGAACAACGATATCGTTAAAGCGCACTTAACCCACTAAGATAAATTTACTAAACTACACCAACACTGTAGGATAATTGCTATACTGCACCGCCACTAGTATACTACACCACCACTAGTCACCTTAAGGTTGATCCCGCCTACAGACTTAATAATGATATTGGTAGTTTCGTGCACCCCTAGCTACCTTCATAGGTGTCGTCTGCCCCTATCTCCACTAGGTGTACCCACTACCCCCAAACGATCGGCTCCCTAACTCGTAGATACCCGTGCTGGCCCCACAGTGGGGTGTATCACTCCCCAAAGTGGCAACCCGATAGCACTAAGAATGCACGACTTATACCTACACGATGCAATAACGTCTTACCTATCAGCCCGGGTCCACACACGCATATGAACCCGTTGGACTTGCATTGCCACCGCTAACCCGGTTTAGCCTCTTACAGTCAAGCCCAGTATGCGTGTCCCGTCCTCGACTTGGGTCGAGCCCACAAAGATACGTATGGGTTACTGGTTGAAACGGGCCCCCATTACTTTGACACAAGCTATCCACCTAAGCTTAGTCCCCTCTAGTACATCCCACTTAAACCACTTCTTATTCATGTTTCAATTACATGTTTCAATTTTTGGTTAAGTGTTTCTAATCGTATTTCCAAATGCCACCCAAGGCACCCAGTAGATTCCACATGCCACCCAAGGCACCCACTTAACCCCCTCATGTCCCACTACATGCTTATCTGGTTAAGTGTTTCTTAATTCATTAAGACCGTAACCTCATAAAGACCTCTCACATTAGGCTGACATTTGTGGCAGCTGGATTTGCCGGGCGGGTCCGGGCAGTCTTACACCACAAAAGAGCCTAACCTCATGTCTTTACAACCATTACGTATTTAGTTTGTGCCTAAGACCTCTCACATTAGACTGGCATTTGTGGCAGCTGGATTTGCCGGGCTGGTCTGGGCAGTCTTACACCACAAAAGAGCCTAACCTCGTGTCTTAGACGATTAATTACTCCTAATTAATCATTCCCCTAATTTGAATTACTTTCCATATTCAAATTATCAATCAATTAATGATGTCCATAATTGACTCAATTATGTCCATCCATTTATGGTATGTAAAATCATACCAATTTTCACCACAATTATATTTTATGCCTTTTAAGGCATTTATGCCAATTAAATATTTTTAATATCATCCCCTTTTTCCCCACGTAGTACGTTTGTTCGTTTAATGTAAAATATATGTTAGACTCGGGTAGTCTAATTCATAAAATGAAAGAAAACATCACAAATCTAACATAGGGGTGAACTTGCATATGTGAATGATGTTCTACATCCACTACCACAAAACAGGTCATTTGCGTCGGTCGTTTAACCCCTTTTGTGTCGGTTTTACAACCGACACAAATGACGACGACGCAAAAGACAATTTTCTATTGCGTCGGTTAACTGACCGACGTAATTAAATATCATTTGTGTCGGTTGCTAATAAACAATAGACGCAAGGTTGCTTGTATAGTGAATCAAATCGCGCTTTCTTGTGTCGACCTCCAAATAAGGACCAACACAAATGATATTAGTTTCGCGTCTGTTCTTTATTGGCGACCGACACTAATGATTTAAATTTGCGTCGGTCCTTGTTAGTTCGTCGATCGATACAATTGACAAATAGTTGTATCGGTTACCTTTGAAGTAACAACCGACACAAGTTATATTTGAAGTAAAAAAAATTACATTGTTACCATTTCAGATTATCTAAACCGTATGAAATTGAATTTAAAATTTTCATAAATGAATGTTACTATGAAACAGATCGAACAAAAATATGACTACATTAACCATCAACATAACTCATATTTACAAACAAAAAATGCACAAAATAGAATATAATCTGTCACAAACATAACGTACATAACAAAATACTGACGTGCATTACGAAAGATCAACGTACACAATATAAAACAACTACATCCAATTATACATGATATAACTAGTTAAATTATTCTGCACCTCATCTCTCTTGTTGGCTACAAGAACCGAATCGTACAAAGTCCTGCGATTAAAAGAATTATTATACAAGTGAGTATGATCATGCAAATACTAAAAGATATATGGTCATGCAAATAACAAAAGATAACAAATTATAGTGCATCACTTAGTCATGCAAATACTAATATGATCATATTGCATATTATAGTGCATCACTCAATCAAGCTATTTTTCTGCACTCGTCACGTCACTATAATATGATCATACAAATACTAATATGATCATACTACATCATCACTGTAATATGGACTCACTTCCCTAAATTAGACTCATGCTTTATAGGGTCGCCTGTTGCCTATTGTCAAATAAATCACTTTCTTGACCATTTGATATCATCTTCCATCGACCGACTATAGTACCAAGCAAAACTGCTGCTTCCTGTCATACCACACCAACAACAAACAACCAACCTCTCTGTGCATGCCATTTTAGCACTTCTAACAACTTATCCAAAATCACCTGTTCTAGCCATACACCCACTTTTCGCCTTCTGAAATCACCATACTTCTCTGATACCATCCTCTCTATTACAAAATATAACATAATCCACACAAAAAAAACTGCAAACTCCACAAACCAACACATACTCCACAACAAAACTGCATTTCATACTACTCTTGACATACACAACTCCTGTTCACTACATTTCTACGCAAACTACCACAACCCGCAATCTACACCAAATAGAGACAATAGAAAACTTTGTTGTTTGTTCTCAGTCATACAATACAGAACACTCCATCGGCCTCATACATGAAACTACTATTTAGAGCTCAACTTGTGTTCCCACCACATCGATAGAAAATGCAAATTGTAGTACTACTTTTTTAAAAAAAAAAATTGGTCCAAAGAGTGATGGTATATTGACTGAAAAAGGGAATATAGAAATATGAGAAAGGAAATCAAGGGGGCAATTTAGTTGATTGTTCAGACTAATCCCGCTCTGTCTCATGTATTATCTTGTTTCTGGTGAATCGGAATTGCGGTCAACGCATTAATGACGGCATCCGACTGACTAATTGAGAATGCGAGATCGGTAAATGCAGGATCAAGAGATCTGATGATGTATTTGTCGCTGAATTCTCAAAGTTCGAGCTTTCGGCAGCAGTGGCTATGTTAATTTATTTATAGTCTATTCAACTTTTTCACCACGGCAACTTAGGTCTTTGACCTCTTCCATTAATTTTCATTGTAGTCCTACTATTTGATATTATCCAATTTCAGATTTGGTTTGATAAAATATTCTTTGGTTTTGATCTAGCCTGGTTTGAACTAAGATCACATATGCAAACCATTTTTTTATAAATTTTAATTAGTTAACGAAATTTTATCTTCACTTTAGAAGTTTAGAAGTATGTAAAACCAAGTGTTCCTGAGTAAATATGGTTAATTATCCATATACACTGATCAGGTTATAAGATTTGAATGCACTGCATTAAACAATTGTGATTCTAGCAGTTGCACATCTGTAAAGCAATCCTAACTTAAATTCAAACTTATTTTCAAAATCAATAAATGGTTCGATCCCATTTAATATAATTAGTTCAAACATTCACTATTTTACTGCTAGCGTGAGTAAACTTATGTATTCGTATGGATAAATCTACTGCCTTTTGGGATTGCAGTCCAAATATGAAACGGTAAATTTTAATAGCCAAAAGCTACTGTCAACTGTTGACAGTCCAAATATGAAACAGTAAGGTTTAAACTATAAGATTAAATGCATTTGCAGTTCATGACAGTACCAACACAAAGTGTTTAAAGTTTCAAAATCAGCAAATAAAACAAAAAATGGAAAAATATGCTCAGTGCAAGGGGACATCCAACGAGAAACAACACACTTGTTTTAGTGTCTCAACAACACAAATCCATGGTAGATTTTATAATTTTATTACTACAAACTAGCGTATAAGTATTTGAACCTCGTGTTTGGATAATGAACCAAGATAAGTGCAATACACAACTACTATAAAATTTGATTTCTTCTAACTAGCATTGCAGCAATGATTTTATTGAAATATACCTATACTGTAGCTGATATATAATATAAAGAAAAAAAACTAAAGTAGTACCTTTTGTAAATCGATGCTTATGTCATGCATATACTTCATCACATAATATACACAGTTGGTTACTCCTGATTGTTGAGGACACTATAGAAATATTATAAGATAATTTAATAGTTAGTTGAAAATGAATTCATATACCAAACAATATAATGCATTTATTTTATTTTTTGTTAGAAAATCAAATCACCTTAACCTGCTTCCATTTCAAGGTACTTCCTCGAGACTTGCTGTAACGACCCAGAAAATCTGAACCAATTTAAAAAATTTAATTTGGCTAAAATAATGAATTTTAAATATTTAAAATAAATATTTTAAATAATAGAGATGAAAAGTGAGTTGAATTGACAATTGAAAACAAATATAATTAATTCTAATTATAAACAAGGCCTGAAATGGCGCTGTAGTTTCAAAAATTGAATTCAAACTTTGTCGGACTGTACCGGGTGCAAAACAAAACGGATTTTAGTGAAACCAAAAATATTTAAATCTTTTAGTGAATACCTTTCTAACGAATCTGAAAAATCAAATTTTCATAACGGAAAGCAAAAGTTATGGCCAAATGAATTTTCAGAAAGGTCGCTATGGAATTTATATAGCCCGTGAAAATGGCCATTTTGCATACGACCTCGAAATTCGACGAAACCACTTTTGTTGGATCCGGGATGTGAAGTTATTGCTAGGTTTCAAATTTCATAATTTTTGAAGCTAGTATGTGAGCGTGGCAAAGGAAAACGTGTTTTGGACAATTACAGTTAAATTGGATCGACCATAAATGGGGCTTTTTTCAAACGGTCTCAGAATTCGAAGAAACTAGTTTTGTTGGGACCGTATCGTCAAAACATAGCTAGATTTATTTTTCTAGAATTTTTCGAATCAGTTTGTGGCCCCGGCAAATTGAAATGTACGTTCAAATCGAATATTGAATGTTTTATATTTTAATTTAAAGGAAAACTGACTGAAACAGTCGAATGGGCCTACGAAACATATCCCATTGTGTTCGGAATGGGGGTAAAACACTAGGGACGATAGTCGTTGGGTTTGGATTGGGGTTCGTGGGCGAAAGGGGTATTTCGGAGATTTTAAAAATTATAAAATAAAATAAAAAAATATCATTAGTCAACCCTATTCTTTCTCTCTCCCCGTATAACAGCGAACGACGGCGGAAAAGCTTCAAAGCTTCTCTCTTCGATTACTCTTCCGTTTCTCCACGAAAACGAATGCCCCTTATCACATTTTGAAGCTGTCAACACGATCTTCGAATCCATACCGACCTCAGATTTTCTCGTGGGATATTGAGCTCGAATCGAGCCCAGGAAGATCCGAACTTCCCGCCGCCGATACCCCCTCCTCGCCTGATCGAGGTCGACGAAACCCCCGGCGCCGCGAAGCCCTTCCCACCCTCTTCGATGTCATACAACCTGATCGGGACGAAGTGCTACGGATTTCACGAATTTTCAAAACCTAGTTTTGAACAGAAATAGAAAGGTACGGGTTTTATTTTCTGAAATGATTTTAACACCTTTAAACCGTTGCAAACCTTGTAAAAATCATATCTTTTTTCGTTTCTTGACGAAATTCAGTGAAACAAGAGACAGTGGACTCGTGTGGACGTCTTCTACATTTTAGAAGGGACCGCATATTTTTCTGAGCCTTCTGCTATTTTTGGTGGAGTGGAACCCAATGTGAGATTTCTAATTTATAAACGATATGGAAAACGACGATGTATAAATTATATGATCGATGTATGAGTTATATAAGCGTTGTACACCTCATGTATAAGCGTTGTATAAGTTGTACGTTCGATGTATAAGTTATATATGCGTTGTAAAAATTATATATATGTTGAAATAGAAGTGAATTGCTATATATATATATATATATATATATATATATATATATGCCCCTCGTCCACAAACCATGGACGATATTTATTGGTTGTGATTGGTGTGAAAATTGATTGATAGCGAATGGTTGATTGGGATTGTTTGTGGTTGATATTGATTGATTGTGGTTGAAAAATACCCGTTTGTGGTTGAGAAATATTTGGTTGAAACCACATAGGATTAGTTGGTGGAAATGAAATAAATATATACATGCCGCCTGCGTGCGAACTAGATGCATGATCCCCATTGTCAAATACTGCGAGGTTTTAAGGTAGAGCGAGGAGCCGTACTAGGGACGGTCCCGGTTTTAACTACCCTGTCGTTATGCTGCCGAAATTTTGAATAATATTCATGTGTTTGAATTATTTTCATTTGTTGAAACTATATTTATTCGTTGAATAGAAACCCTTCATGTGTTGAGTCGATATTCATTCGTTGGATAGAAATTCATGTGTTGAATGGTGTTCGTGTTTTAAATATAAAAATCACATTTATATATATATAAACTATAGAAACCCTTCATGTGTTGAGTCAATATTCATTCGTTGGATAGAAATTCTTGTGTTTAATGGTATTCGTGTTTTAAATATAAAAATCACATTTTTATCTATATATCTAAACTATAGAAAACCTTCATGTGTTGAATCGATATTCATTCGTTGAATTGAAATTCATGTGTTGAATGGTATTCGTGTTTTAAAATATAAAAATCACCTTTTTATCTATTTATATAAACTATAGAAAACCTTCATGTGTTGAATCGATATTCATTCGTTGAATTGAAATTCATGTGTTGAATGGTATTCGTGTTTTAAAATATAAAAATCACCTTTTTATCTATTTATATAAACTATAGAAAACCTTCATGTGTTGAATCGATATTCATTCGTTGAATTGAAATTCATGTGCTGAATGGTATTCATATTTTGAAATAAATTGTTTTATAATAAAAAATCACATTTTTATCATCTATATAAATTGTATAAAATAATCCCGTTTTGAAAGAAATTGTTTTATAATAAAAATCCTATTTTTATTACCTATATGAACTATATAAAATAATAGAGTTTTGAAATGAATTATTTTACAATAAAAATCACATTTTTATTATATAAATGAATTGTTAAAAATAGTGAAGTGTTGAAATAGAAGACAGTTAGATAAAAAAAATATCATTTTTATCAAATGTATGAAAAGAATATAGCTTTGAAATCGAAGCATCGATATATATATAAATAGAATTAAAATATATTGAATAACGACGCTGCAGTTCGTATTTTGAAACCGTGATTTCAAACGATTAGTACGGGAGATCCGACCATCGAATTTTCCTGAAATCACAACCGTCGGGTTCGCTTTGGAAATATCTTTCCAACGGCACCAACTTTGTAAAAATCCAACGGTTGGATTGTCTGGAATGTTTAATTCAAATCTGAAGAAAAACAGCGCCAGAATCGATTATATTTTTATATATATAAATATATTATATTTAATCGAATAACGACGCTGCAGTTCGTATTTTGAAATCGAAACTTCAAACGATTATACCGGGAGATCCGACCGTCGGATTTTCCCGAAACTGGAACCGTTGGATTCGTTTTGAAAAGATCTTTCTAATGATGTAAATTTTGTGAAGATCCAACGGTTAGATTTTCGGATATGTGTAAATCAAATCTGAAGAAAAACAGCGCCACGGCCGCGTTATGGCTCGAAGCATCGTTTTAAATAAATTGACTATTTTAAAATAAATAAAAATAGTGATAAATCGTTATAAAATATTATAAACGATATGGATGTGAAATTTAGAAATTAACTGAAGGTTGGCTAAGTCGAATGGTTTCCTGGGTGTTGATCTGATGTTGGTTTCGGCCTTCGGGGTTAATATTTGGGAAATCGTTCTCTTACTGATTAACGGTTAGTGACTAATGAATTGAAATGATGCGTATGTATGTTAGTGTTGCACTTGTTTATTATATACGTGAGTTGCTCAGAACGAACGAGTTTATCCCATTCTGAATAACTGAATCGGCGATAAGAAGTCGAAGATAAAGACGAGAGTTGAAGATCGATCTTCACCTCGTTTGGATGGTCACTGAGGTCCTGATTGGGAGGCATCCCGAAATATGGATAATTAGTGGTGCTGTCCAGACGTACGTGGGAATCGATGAATATGCGAGGTATTTAGTGCCTCCGGATTCGTTCAGACCCAGAACGGACTTGCAAATGGACGGTGTGTCTGACATTGGATTTTATTCTATGTTGATTGATCTCTATTAAGTATACATCTGTTTGGCGGCGGAGAATTTATTCTTTTGCTTAACGCCCTTCTCTGAAACGCACAAGCTCAGAGGTTGTATATCGATGGACATCAGTCGCATGGCATGAATTGCTAGTGTGGCATCCCTAAGTGGCAAATGATCAAGGCTTCTGTTGAAAAGCAAAGTCTTGTGGTGATGATCAAAGCCCCGCCTGTGTGGCGTAGCTTTGTGTATAATGTGAATTCGCGAGCCTCACACTCCGGTATGAACCAGAAACGGGAGAAGGACCTCAGGGAGGGCATGCGTTTCTTTCTAGCTAGGGTGGTGTCAGTGACCTACCAGCCCTGACATTTATATACTTTTCACCTGTGTGGTTGTTGCTGTTGCGAGGCGCCTCGGTTTGATCGGACGATCCGGGTCCGATGGAGTCATTCGTTGGCTCGTTTATGCCCCAAAGGGCGGGGAAACGTATTGTTCAGGCATAATAATCCACATCGGTGGGCCGGCCCTATCGCTCCAAGGCTTGCCTGCACGCTTGCCTGTGGCTCGGGCTAGAGAGTCACGAATTCGGTATGGACTATCTTTTGCCTTGGTTCATGACAGAAATCCAATTTCCAAATACGTGACTGTGCGGTTTTGATTGTATATATATATGGCGACATGATATATGGTACCCATGCCGTCTATGATTGATAGTTATGATTGAAATTGTTTTTGAAACATATAAAATAATATCAAATGCTTTTGTTTTATTCGTATCAATCATATTTTGGCCATTATAAGGTAAAACTCTATCCTCCGGTTTGCGTTGCATTGTGTGATGGGAACTGAGTCTTATAATGGCTTCATTTTTATAAAAAGCATTGCGATGTTTAAAAGAAAGATTTGTTTTTAAAGCACTGGCAATCCGATGGAGTAAACCTGTTTCACGAAAGTGGCGTGGTCCTGTGATTAGCCATATTTTGAATGTGTTGAGTAGATTTCTCATACCAGTCCCATGACTGACTCGTAGTTTGTTTCACTTTCAAACTCGGGTGCCCCTTTTTCTACACGGGCAGCCTTGTATTCAGGTTTAGCTGGTTCTTTCTGGATAGCTGGAGCTGAAGATGGATTCTATTATTTATCTCTTTTTATGTTGTTCATCTCCTATTGTACATATTTTATTTATTTCCGTTGTAGACATTTATGTATAGCTGAACTGTATTTGTACTAAGTAAGATCTTGTATACTGTGTAACTCTGATGATTACGTTTATCCAGTATATTCTATTGTTCATTATCTGGTGTATTTAATTATTTTGTTCTGCTATTATCTGTTTATGTGTTATATTCCAAAGATTACCCTTGTCACCGTCTGTACGAGATTGGGGGTCGTCACACTTGCCATTATATCATGGAAATATCTGCACTCGCTCGTTAAACTTTTGAGTATTTCTTCATCCACGATTGATTTTCATTTTACATTCTCATTTGCCATTGTATTCACGACCTTTTCATTATTATTTTCAAATAAATCATTGTTTGGTTGAGATGTCGGCACCTAATTCAAAATTGTTAGTAGATGCCTAAAACGATGGTAAAAGAATAGACAAATGCTAAGAAAAATACAATCACTATGTGCTAGGAACAAAGAGTCTAATGAGGGGTTTTACCGTTCATAACTCAAGTTGGTGTTCATTCTATAAGATACAAGCAGCAAAAACACACTCACCTCGAAAATAAATAAGCAACTGAGCTTGAAAGCGCAAAATACAGGAAACATTAAGAGCATATTACGTTTTTGCTCCACCCTACCATTTTGTCGTGGAGTATCCACATAAGTTGTTAATGCAAAATATCAATTTGGGCAAAAAAAATCTTCTACACATAATTTTTTATGTCCATTCTCTATCCGCAACAACTGAATATGCGTATTAAATCGAGGTTTGACCAATACTGTGCAACTAGGGAATTGGTCTAAACTAGATTATGCATCATTCTCTTTATATAACCAAAGAATGGTAGCATAAAATAATAATTATATCAATGCTTGTGTGTGGTCTTCATGATGCAAGGAAACTCTGTCGTGTATGCAAGGATGCTCTGACATATTCTTTTGTACTTATATTACTTTTTTTTAAAACAACCAAATTATAGCATTGACGTTGCATAAATATATCATAGAATACCTTAAATTGAGCATACCGCATAAGTTTGGACCTCAGAATACATCACGAAATCAATTTTTTTGTTGTAAACCAAATATTTGGCTGCAGATCAAGCGTTCAGTCCTGCAATTTAAATTTCAACCCTTTATAAATGACCTAATGCTTCAATTGCTAAAAGCCAATAACCTGCATAATTATTCAAATTGATGATCACATAAATTAAGTTAATATTAATATTAGTATATTCCGGAAACAATGTTGAAACCTTTAGCTACAGTACTAACTTTGTGAAAATTTGAACATACAATCATTTTGTAATCAACCATAAAATAATAAACATATTGACGTGCAGATGGGACTGAAGCCAAGTTACATCCAAATCATGTCCTCATGAAAAGATCGACTATACAATTGTAGCAGAATTTTTTTACTTTATCAGTTCCTAAAAGAAGCAAATCGTTTCATGGACAATGATCGTTATGACTATAGTATATTCTCTATCAAAGAAGTCAGATGATATGTTTCAGATTTAATATTTGCTGCATATATTTGGAGACATTTCTAGTTCTTATTTATTGGTAGTAGTCATTTATCTTTGTATATAAAAATATAGGGTTATCATACTTCTGTGTGGATATGTTCCAGTTAGCATTTGTTTGACATATTATAAAATTCATCGTAATATTTTAGTTTAATTAACAGATTATATAACACAGTAAGCTTACTGATTACTTTATCAAAGATAATTGGAAAATGATATTAGCTAATATGGTAATTAAGAAAGAAAGTATTCTCGTTTCCATGGTTAAAACGTATAGAATTTTACAAGTTGGAAAATTTATTTCAACCCGACTACCGAGTCTCAAACATGAAACCAAAATCTACTTGAATCGAGACTAAAATTTAGAACTAAATTTTAGCTTTTCATGTTTGGCCTACCATTCGAATTGCATCAACTAGGAATAAATTTTAGTTCATAAACACACATATACAGGAGACTCTAACCATAAAAATAATTAGTGTTAGTGGTCAAGATAGTGTAACATTTAATCACAGATAGTGCTACTTAATTTACTTATAGATGGTTTTTTAGTAGGTTAACTTGCAAAAGATTTGATTCAATGATTCATCAATAGCAACTTTAGTATATTGTTCACGGTTAATGGTGTCTGTGCCTCATGCAAAACTAAATATCATTACTGTCACTCCCATTAGTACCTTTATAACTGCAACCATTACAAATTAATGAAGGCTTAATATCATTACTACTCTGTCATCGTTACACTGCCAAATATTAAATGTAGGTTCATTCACAGTGGCTAACGCCAAATAGCCAAATATATATAATTACAAAGAACTTCCAATCTTGACATGGTTACCATTAAATATATTAGGAAATTCAGATCATTGATGTAACATGGAGTGAGCACAGACCAGTTTGGAGTGGTTTCGGCTTCCACACTACATCAAATAGTTAATCAAAAATATAAAATTATGTTAGGATTGCCACGCATGTTGTTAAGGAGGAATTAAGGAGGAATGATGGGTTGGAATTAATAGGTCCTACATCATGGAATAAATTAAAGGAGTTGAGTACAAATATGAGCCAGTAGACACGTAACATCAGGGATTCCTTTTTTTATATGGGAGTTGTGTGCCAGCTCATATGCGTACAAGGAATAGGTGCTTTGTTCCGACCGTCATTACATAACAGTGGTGTCGGAGCCAAAGGTTCGTACTAGGCCATGCAGGCAAGGCAGTGCTCTCAAAAGATACTCGTAGGATGCGAGTCAAGTGGGAGACTGCTAGGATTGCCTCACATGTTCTTAAGGAGGAATGATGGTTTGGATACAATAGTCCCACATCACGGAATATATTGAAGGAATTGTGTATAAATATAAGATGGTATGCACGTAACATCAGGGATTCCTTTTGTTATATGGGAGTTGTGTGCCAGCTCATATGCGTGCAAGGAAGGGGGCTTTGTTCTGACCGTTACATAACAGTGGTATCAAAGCCGAAGGTTCAGACTGAGCCATGCAGGCAAGGCAGTGCTCTCAAAAGATACTCGTAGGATGCGAGTCAAGGGGGAGACTGATAGGATTGTCTCGCATGTTGTTAAGGAGGAATGACGGGTTGAAATTAATAATCCCACATCATGGAATAAATTGAAAGAGTTGAGTACAAATATGAGTTGGTAGACACGTAACATCAGGGATTCTTTTTGTTATATGGGAGTTGTGTGCCAGCACATATGCGTACAAGGAAAAGGGCTTTGTTCCGACCGTCGTTACATAACATATTATTATACTAATTTTTAAGTGGTTCGGCCTCGGTTCGGTTTAATGCAATGCAGTGTGGTTTGAACATATATCAAATATGAAATAAGAGATTTGCTTCTATCAACAATCAGTTTACAAATGCAACTGTGTGATCCATTTAAAAGATTAAAACACAAATGATAAACTAAAATGAAAATTTAGTATCATAGCAATATGAATATTTCTATTTGACATTAGCTATAAGTGAGATTTTTTTTCTTTTTAGTAGATTAAACAAACATCAATATTAATCAATATATAACTCTATTAATTAAAAAATAAATTAGAATAACATTATAAGTAGAATTTATCCAAAAAATGAGATGAAAACTATTATACTAAAACTATAACTTCTTTTATAACAATGATTATTATTAACATAACAAGATACACAGAAAATAGGATATACATTGCTAGAATTAAAAATGAGATGGTGGTTATATTTTTTTGCTGAAAGCAAATTGGTTATATTTTAATCATAAAACTACTAGTGTAAATATTTGGTTTGGTTTGGTTTATATGGTTGGTTCTGTTACTCAAATCGCAATTGGTTGTATCAAGGCGGGTCGGTTCGATTTGGGATTTGAGATGTTTGCGCTGTTTTTTGGCTCCGTACGTATTTTGTGCACTTTGATAGTTTGATTTCAGCTACACTTGCTTATAACTACTTTCTGCATGCTAACACTAACCATAGGATAATACTCAATTACTACGTTGCTTTATGGATCACATTTGTACAGTACGTCCCAAAACTGTGCGGTTATTTCATTACACTGTCAAATATAAAATGTAGGTTCATTCATTGTAGCTAACGCCAAATAGCTAAATATCCATAATCAGAAATAACTTCCATTCTTGACGTGGTTACCATTAAATTCAGTATGAACTGCTAATGAACTCCAACCACGTAAATAGTTTTACTTAAAAGCGAAATATTGCAAATTAGGAAGAAGATAACATCCCTATATCACTAAGACAAGACATATTTGGCATGTGATATGTATAGGATTACTTTACCTACAAATAGTATTAAGACTAAACATAATACTATCTACCAGTTGGTGCACACCTCTTTCATGTTCCATGGCAAGTGCTCTGTCATCGTTTTCGTTTCACACTCCATATAATATTCCATTTCATTTATTTATGTATCAACATCTCTTCTTCCTATTACTTGCTTGGTTGGTAATATCTAGTAATAGTGGAAATATAGGATGCAGGAACCACTACCAGTAATGATATTTAGTTTTGTAATTTGGCCAGTCTCTCCTGAACCCACACAATGTACATCGAAAGTAATAATAAATTATTAAGTTATAAGGTGGCGGGAATACTCCATTAACTATTGCATAATAGATATAAATTTGCGAATTAATGTGGAGATGTCGCACATTTCTATTTTATCCGGAGTACACTCTCAAATCACTATGATATTTCTCCCATCCATCATTAAACAAGACCGCGCTCATCATCATAATCAAACCAGATGCATAAGTGAAGATCGTAATCAACAATCTACAGAAGAATACAAAAAGCATAATCAACAATCTTGTAAATAATTACCTCCCCAATCCCAAACTAATCTTCGGTGTAGGGTTTCGGAGATATGCTGTAGAAGCTACATAAAGGAGAAACTGGAGCAAAGGTCGCGGATGGAACATACTGAAACAGGCGTGCGCGATTTTTTTTTCCTTTTTACTCTATTTGGTACCGAAGTCTTTTGATAGAGGAGAACGAAAAAGAAGGGTCAGGTTCCGCAGATTTTTTTTTTGTTTCCTACCCAAATTTCAGTTTCGTGGGAATAAAAATCAAAGGCGGCGTAGAATGGTAAAAGTAGTATCAGCCTCCCAGAGTTGATCGGTTCAAATATAATAGACGCAATTTTTTTTATTTGTGTCGACCCCAAATTAAACCGACACAAATAATGTATATTGCAGCTTGCTTCTATTCACTTGCGTCCACTTATAATAACAACCGACACAAATTTAATTTTTTTTAATTTTCTGCTATTCCCATTTCTTCTATTGTTAATAAGAAACCGACACAAATGACCATATTAGTATCGGTTTTGACTGCAACCGACACAAATGAGATGAAGCAACAGACCTGTTTTGTACTAGTGATCTAAAACTTGCATAGGCCAAAATTACTACTTGCATAAATAACATATGTCATGGATCCAAATCTAAAGGTGTGAACTTGATGAGATAATGGCCACAAACTTGCATAAACATCATATGTCATGGATCCAAATCTAAGGTGTGAACTTGATGAAATAATGGCCACAAACTTGCATAAACATCATATGTCATGGATCCAAATCTAAGGTGTGAACTTGATGAAATAATGGCCACAAACTTGCATAACATTATTCATATCCAACTCATAAACTCACATATGTGATTCATACATCGCAACAACGGTGTAGACATGTAAAGTATCATGTAGAATTTAGCATTTGTCATAGCCTAACTTTCAATTAAATTCTCACATAAACTAGGTGCCATAGCCATGTAAGGTCACATATAATTCTACCCAAACTTGTATATGGTTCATGTTTGAATCAACACCTAAACTTTCCTACATATGATTTATCATATGAATCAATATAACAAACTAGCATAAGAAACATGATGATTTAACTAGACATAAGCCAATCATAGGATTATAACATGGGTGATAGCATCATAACTTTGCATCATAGATGATAGCATCATAACATAATATCATAGAAATTACAAAATAATTCTATTACAACATGAAATCAACAATTCATATCACATCCAAATTATCCGCATTATAACTCAATCCAATTCATTTATTAATTATTTTGTTAAGACTATCGAACTCACAACTCAAAAGCAGTCTTGAGTTCTGAATTCAGATTTCTGGAGTTGAATTAGCGCTCCTTTGATGAAGATTCGTTGTTAGAGTTGAAAAGGATTGAATTTGATTTGCTTTCTCCCTCTCTAATTGGTGGCGGCTATGCTGAGTTGCTAGGTGATGGCATGGAGGCCATGAATCCAATTTTATTTTGATTTTAGGGTTTGGGTCTATAGGTGTTTTTATAGAGTTTAGGATTAGTTTAAGCCGTCCGATCAACCCAGAATTAATCCCAGCCAATCAGAGCATATCAGAAACCCTAATAAGTCAGCATCTAGTCACAAACAGGACATCATTCAAATCTGCCCCAGGGGGGGAGGGCAGGTCGACCCCCAGGTCGACACTATGGTCGACCTGGTCAGGGTAGGTCGACCCCCAGGTCGACCTGGCCCGGGCGGGAATTTTCCCGCCTAGCCTGTTTGACTCTGAATTTTTGAAATTTGAAATCTGTTTTGAATTTTCTGAAACTTCCGATCGCCATAACTTCTTCATACGAAGTCCAATTCACGCAAACTCGGACTCTATCTCAACCAGAATTCCGAGACGAACACAATGGCGCAACCCGCTTCCCTTAATTCTCACGTATGAGATTAATTATTCTTTAATTTAGTTAATTTGACTATTCAAAAATCCGGGGTGTTACATTCTCCCCTCCTTAAAGGATTTCACCCCCGAAATCTCTAAGTTAAGGAGAATGCATATCCTAACATCCAAACAACCATCTACTCAACCATCAAACACGGGCATCCATTATCCTTATAGATTCCTAATGTTGTATGAACATATGCAAGAAGTGTGTGTATATGTTCCTTATCTAATGCAAAATCAGGTGGTCTACTGATTCAGTTGACCTCCTTAATGCAAACCATGATAGTGCCATGCGTCCATTATGTATGCGAAAGAACCCTATCGATACATATCATTTCTACATGTGTGCACAACCATTCACCAAAATGCAACATCCATATGATGGTACAACCATTATACATCCATTTCTTAAATATGTACACACATTTATATGCAATATGCAGTATGAAGTGACTGAGCCGATCTAGTGCCTAAAGTGTGTGTATATGCATCCACGAGCAACCACTAGCAAACACTTGCATCCACTTGCATCCATCATACATAACATGTCTCAAACACATGTTTCAACCATAGGACTATCCTATCTAAAGGTCAAAGATACTAACGAGAGGACATACTAAAGATAAGATAAGTACAAGATAAGCGATAAAAGAGAAATTAAAAGACATACCCTCGAAAAGAAAAGGGTATAATGAACGCATCTTCGCTTCCGTCTCCCAAGTAGCGTTGCTCTCATCATCTCCCCATTGCACTTTAACTAGTTTGACCTCTCGATTCCTCAACTTCTTAATCTCCGACCCAAGAATGCGCGTAGGAGCTCGTCGAATCGTCACATCACGCTCGATCTCCACCTCTCTAAGCAAGCTCGGCTCTACCACTTCCGCGGTCTCGTGCAAGCACTTCCTCAAATGTGATACATGGAATATGTCGTGTACACCACTAAGTCTCTCGGGCAAATCCACTCTATACGCCATATGCCCAATCCTTTCTCTAATAGGAAACGGCCCTACGAATCTTGGTGCTAACTTCCCAACGGACCCAAAGCGAACGACGTTCCGTAATAGAGACACCTTGACAAAGACCATGTCCCCAACATCAAACTCAAGATCTGACCTCCTCTTATCCGCATAAGATTTCTATCTATCTTGCGTCGTCTTCATCCTCCTTCGAATCAAATCGATCTTCTCCGAAGTCTCTCTAATCATATCGGGTCCAAGCAAGATCTTATCCATAGATTCCCACCAACATGTAGGCGAACGACACGGCCGTCCATAAAGAGCTTCGAACGGTGCCATGCCAATGCTAGACTGAAAGCTATTATTATATGCGAACTCTACCAACGGAAGATGTTCCTCCCATGTACCTCCGAAATCTAAGACACATAATCTCAATAGGTCCTCTAGAATACGATTCACCCTCTCGGTCTGGTCGTCCGTCTGAGGATGATATGCGGTGCTCAAACATAACTGAGTCCCTACCGCCTCTTGCAAGCTCTTCCAAAACTCGCTAGTGAAGATGGGATCGTTGTCGCTCACTATGCTAGAAGGAACACCATGCAAACGAACTATTTCTCGAATGTATACGGAGGCTAACCATGGAGCAGTCCTCTTACTCTTCACGGGAATGAAATGGGCGCTCTTAGTAAGTCTGTCTACCACGACCCAAATCCCCGTATTACCCTTCCTCGATCTTGGTAATCCGTCAACAAAATCCATCGAGACGCTTTCCCACTTCCATTGTTGTAACACCCCACCTCCGCCAGTGCCACTCTTGCAAGGACACTAACTTTGGAGGGGTGTTTAAACAAGGTAAACATGCATGCAGATATCACAAGACAGAACATATAAGTAAAACAGAGTAGTAAGGCAGCGGATAAAACTTGCATTTCCAAAACCATAGTTAAGTTACAATAAAGTACTTAGTCATTATTTTCCAACAAACAAAGTCTAGATAAAAGCATAAACTGAAAATCTGAAATACATAAAGTACTATCCCCAAAGTGAAGTGGTAAACCATAGCTAGCTCAATGTCCAAAACCGTACATGAGCAAATCCAGTAAGCAAGCTGTAAAGATCCAAGCTAAGCTCCAATGTTCCCACCCTGAGAACCTGAGGGGGGGGGGGAAACGGAAGAAAAGAGGCGAAAGAAAACAGGTCAGTCAAAAAGACTGGTAAGCCCTACTACTAACAGTCTATGAACTAGTAAAGCTAACTGGCATGAGAAGCTTAGATGAACATAAGGATAACAACATACTGGCATGATGATTAACTAACATGATAGATAAAGGTGTCATCGCATAATTAAGGTTAAGTTTTGCACCATGGGTGTACTAGCATTCTAACATGTCAAGTAAAAACAAGAATTGATCCCTTGGCCCAAGCTTGGCCCAAGCTTGGCCCAACATCATGAGATGACCTAAATCAAGGTCCAACTACTCGGTCTAGTCGATCGGCTACCTATAAGCCTAACTCGTCAAGTGTCGGTGTCATGCGGCTTAATCATGTAATGTAGTTGACTGTGCAGGGTCCACCCTAGGGTGTATCAGGCCCTATGGTGTAACCCTCTGACACCATTACAGGATGCACAGTCCAAACCTACCGGTGCCCGTGTTCAACTCCGGACTTGATGTGCACGACCATGGTCCGCCTGAACAACCGGGGCATCATTCAGCCGTCTCTTTTGGTCTCTTACAATCAGACCAGTAATCGTGCCCCACCCTAGCCTAGTCCTAGGGTCTTATGATACTACCTAGAAGGTTACTGCTGAAAAGGACCACGCAACTAGGGTTTCTTAACGGGTTAAATGTGGTTAACCCGATCCACACGTGGATTAAATTGGTTAAGAGTACCCAAGGCTCCTGACTTAACCTCGATTAATCCATCAAGCCCAAATTGGTTAAGTATTAAGTGGACCATGACTTAACCCTAATCAGGAGGCATTAATTAACTTAATGCGCTTTAACCTCTCACATTAGACTTTGTTGTGGTTACTAGTTAAGCCGGGCGGGTCCGGGTAGCTTTACACCACAACTAGGTCTAACCTCGGGTTCGAGCACAACATGACCAACTTCTCACATTGGGTCCTATTGTTTGTTGCCACTAGTTAAGTCGGGCGGGTCCGGGTAGATTTATGCTACAAACTCAACCCAACCTCGAGTTGGCCACACTCATATTTTCTAAGTGTCATGTCCATTATGTTTCCAAAACATAATTACAAGTTAACATATCACGTCATGTTACAAAAACCATGTTTATGTCATAATGTTACCCAACCCCAACGTAATCCCATCGTTTACATAATCGCAACAACGCATAAAGGATAAAATGGGGAACTTAGCATAATCATGACATAAAGGTATTGAAGCCACAAGTTTATCATGGTGGCATATGAAATGTATATATGTTCATATACTTGCATATTGCATTATTAGGCTTCAAAAGCATGCATAAAACCAAACTTAGCATATGAGTGATACATGGTGATAAATTACATGTAGAAGTTGCTAGAAGTTCGCATTTAGCCTCACATGCAAGTTATCATAAGGGATATGATAACTTTCATGTTGCCAAAATGCAACCTTTAACATAAAGCTTGAAGCTTTATGTAACGACCCGGGATTTCGGCCTCGAAAATTGACATAAATACCTTTACTGTATCTCATGCCGACCTTTCAAACACCGAGAACACCGGATTGTTAATGAAAGAAATTAGAGGGTGAGATAAGAAAGAAGGAAATATAAGAATAGAAGAAGAAGAAGAAGAACACAACACAGAGTCTCACATCGCAGCGGAACAAAACATAATATAGAAATAAATCTTTATTGAGAGCTTTAAATAAACTTACAATCATCAGAGTATATCACACATCTGGACAGTTATAATAATCTGCCCTGATACAACACAGCGGGATAATAGCTATATAATATCATCCGTCTGGACTCTTCCAGCTTGCCTTTTCACAGCATTCGATGACCTGAACCTGTACACCCGGTCTAACCCGAGCATTTACAAAACACCGGGTCAGTCTGGTGAACCAGAGTGAGATAAACTCGCACAGTATTAAGGGTAAATCATCCAATCCAGATTTTAAAGTTCAAAATCCTTTCAAAAGAAAAGGATAATCGTAAGACCGAATCCACACATAAACACGGACGGCTTTTACCTTACGATAACCCAAAACAGTTTTGAAACCAATATCTTTCTGATATTATAATAATGTCTAAATACAAGTAAATAACAATCTAGTGGAACGCATGCATCTCACGCTCCACATATATAGTATACAATCAAAACCGCAGGCGCTCATTGGAGATTGGATTCCGACCTTGACAAGGTATGGGACCACCTTCCGATGATGTATCTCTAGAGGCGAATACACCTGGGTTCAACAAGAACATCTTGCAACCCGGCCCACACATGACCGACCACTCATTTCGCTTGAGTGTATCGAATGTATATCACCAACGGTTGGACTCAAACCACCGTTCCCGAATGGGCAGAATCGATAGAATAAGAAACAAAAGGAGTTTCTCTAGATAGGTGATTATACACCCTAATGGGAGCGACCCACATAGCCATGCTGCCTGCCCGATTTTTGTCATCACCCGATTGATGAGGCTTGAGGCTAGAATTCATCTCTTCGAACATCTGGCCATCATTTCACTTTGAATGCCACATCGTCAGATCCGTCAAATCACTAATTGACGTCCATAAAAATATTCTGCAGCTGACAGAAGTATGTTTGTAAAAATCAATGTACGTGATTCTTAGGAAATACTCTGTCAGACACTCGTCCATACAAGTCACCCAGGAACAGGATGAACCGAAGGCACCCTCCTACTGCATCCTAGGAATCACCCGACAGATCAGTAACGAGAAGTCCTTGCAATCCGTAGATTCCCATCACGACAGAATCACTGTTGAAATATCCCCGGCCGCTAAACCAGAGAAACTCAATCAGTGGTCCTTCCGCTCATGAAGATCAACGGTCTTCAATCTCTCCATCTTCACAAATCTTCTTTCACGTATTCGCTGGTCGGAATGGGTTTCGAATGTATATTCGATCCCGGTCTTCCCGTACCAACGATCGCATGGGTCATGTTTGATAGTCGGTGTTTTAACTATCAAATAAATAATTGTGTGAATGACATGAGTCTACCAGTTCAGTACTAACACCACATGGCCTCTTTAATTAAAACGATTTAACGATAGTTAATCTCTAACCCTTAACATTTCAAATATAACTTATTTGAGGTAAGGTTCTTCTCTTAAACATCTTATTTTCATGTTTATGAAAACATCCCATAATCATACTCAATCATTTCAAACCCCTATCCTTATTTTATTAACCATATTGGAACACGACTCAACTTATTTCAAGTTAAGCAACATTTGAAATCTCCTTTTATTTTATCACTTGAAAAATAACCAACGATTATTCATTTAGGATAAATTATCCTTAAAACTTTACTTTCCCAATTTCCTTTAATCTTCGGGAATACCATTTTAACTTCCCACTTTTTCTTTTCATTTATTTAACTTTTGACATTTATATATAAATAGATATCGAATTCTTTCACTTCTGTTACTTGGGAAAAGATTCATTTATATATTCTCAACCCTTTTACTTTCATCTCGTTATTCTTTTCCATATGAAAATAACTTAATCTTATCTTTCCACATTACCACTAAGATCATCCTTAGAAAATTCTGAGGTCGCTCAAGTTGGGGTATTTATTTACCTCTCAGACCTTGATCAACCACAGTCTTATCTTTAGATAGATATTAGTTGATTTCAAAGACCGAACTCATTCCTATATCAAATATACCATATTTTGCTATTTTGTATATTTAAAAAGAACTTCTTTCCTTTCGAATCTTCCATCTCAAATAAAATCACCATTTTTAATTCATCGATTAAAATATCACATTCTCATTTGCTTCTCTAAACGATGCCCCTTTTCTTCTTCTACTTGGATTTTTTTTTTTGTTAAAATGCCATTCACTCTTGAATCTTTCGCTGAAAATCTCTTTTACTTAATTTCCTTATTAAGTAACCCTCTATACCTTCTTTCTGTTTATAAACCAGAGTTCAATATAAACACTTGTATTGTTACTTTTCTTTTTACTTAATTTAACTTTCGCATTTTCTTCGAATTCCCTTTATTTATCTTTCCAAAAACGATTATTCAAATCTTAAATAAATTTCTACTCATACCTTTATAAATCTGATAAATATCAGAAATCTCTTTTATAAGATCATTTTAAAAACCAACTATAACTCAATTCATAAAAATCGATATTTATTTCCTTTTACAACTTTTATCCATACAGGTTTTAAATCTGTCCTCAGGTAAAAATATATTTTCAACTTAAATTTGTAAATTTACCTGATGGTATAACGATACTTAGAAAACAGTTAATCCATTGGCCATGTACTGCTAACCACTCAACCAATCATACCCACTGGTTAAAACCAACCAAATATTGAATTTCGGGTTGATATTCAATAACTGGACGACCCCTCAAATCAACCAATTCAACTTAACCAAATAATGGTTTTATAACGGTCAACACTAAATTTATTTCACACAATCATGACCATGCAAACAATCCATGAAATCACGTTTATTTTATAAACGTGGCCAGTAAGGTGAATTACCTTGACTGGGATCCGTCGTTAAAATAACGATATGGTTTTTACTGAAATTAAACGGCGTTTAATTTCATCAGTTCAACAATATATAAATATCTATCAGCAATCAGTCAATCACCAGCAACCATAGCGCACAAAAATAAAAACCCAACTTATAAAATATAAGCGGGAAATAACTGAGTGAGTTTAACTCACTTTTGTTTTTGATTCCGTCGTTAAATCTGCTTGTTTCAGTTGAATTAAATGATGTTTTCATTTATCTGAAAAAATCCATCTGCTGCCTGCCCTGCTCCGTCCTCACCTATCGTGTAGCATTCGTCATCACGGTCCCAACGGTTTTTGTTTCATCGAATTCTGACCACAAACGTACACGATATTAAGATTCTAAGTTATAAAAACAATTTAGATTAAATTAACTTTAGTTTAAATAATATTTGGACCTTACCTTCAGCCCAACCCGAAATGACCTAGGCCCGCTTCCCCTTTTCTCTTATACCCTAAAATGATCGGTCCTTCTCCATTTTCACATCGTCCGCCGCCACAAAAATGGAGGAAACCGGAAACCCTCCCATGCTGAAACCCCCTTACTTCCTTCCATCGCTTCCAGACCGCGACGCCGCTCCTACCACCTTGCCTCAGCCTCCCTTGCTCCGCCCTCCTTCCAGTCAACTCAGTCCAGATCGAAGCCCAAAAAGCTAAGTACTTTGACCCAATTTAATTTCTGTTTTTGATTTCTGTCGTTTCGAATTTGGTTTTCTTTTCTTCTTTGCTTTTGCTGAGTTGATTGGTTTGCGGTTTGAACAGACCGTGTATTTATAGTTGTGGATGGTCACTGTGATTTCCGAATTGTCATATCCTAGTATACTTAGTTGTGTCTATACCCTTAGGCGCCTCAGTTCTGCTATGATTTGTCTGATGGTTTGCGTGATGTCTACTCGTGAATACGTAGATTTTGCGGATGAATTTTGTGTACTTGTTTGGCTTAGATCCTAAGTGATTTCCCTATTCATTTCTGCTATAATTATTTGATCAAATTGCAGTACTGGTGATGGAGACTTTAATGGTTGCGATGCTTAGCAGTAAAGTGTGAGTGTCTTTGTTGGATTTCCATGTACTGTTTGAGCTCAATAAACGAGCTATCCCTATGTAGACTAGGCCTAACCTATGAATTGTTGGTTCACAATGTCTTTTTGAGTACAGCTATCAGTTTGGTTTAAATTTGATTTCAGATTTTTTAGATTTGAACTTGCCATGCCTGTATCCTTTATATGAGATTTCTGACCATAGATATGTCCTCTATTTTGACTGTATAAAGATCTGGTGGTACTCTTTTTCCTGTATCACATACCTTTTGCATTGACAATACACATGTATTTCTTACTTAGTTATTGGTGCTGTGGATTCGATGTAGCATATATTTCGAATTTTATTTTCTCTTGAGTGACCCTGTGTACTGTTCTGCCCATTTTACTGTTTATGTGAAGAAATCCTGTCCCGATTGTCTGAAACTTTATAGTCTAAATTCAAAGATCTTCTTGTTTTGAATTGTCCTGTAAGCTATTAATTTTTTTTTCCCTCTTCCTTTTCTTGATTGCAGACTCGAGTTGAAATGTCATAAGATTTTCAGACTATATACATATAAATGTATAGCTGTTCATTCTTTTATATTTTGAAATCTTCATACATATACCTATACATACTAGCTACTCATAGCTGTACATTTCTCTTCTTTTCAGGATTATCAGGTGGTGATCACGACTGATGCTGTGAGGAGATTTGTTGCAGATTTTTTCTCTTTTTTTTTCTTTCTTTCTTTTTTTCTTTTCTTTCTTTTCATTTCAGAGATTCGGAATAGTATATTGTAGATTGTGTTTATTTAAATATATGGCAATAGTCCATGTATGTACAGTGGCTATATAGGAATCATATTTTTTTTTCCAATTGTTTGCAATGAATTTCTTGGGTTTAGGTTACGCCCTGCATTTGATTATTATTTGCAATGATACTACATTGCTTACACATTCCGACCACAGAATGTCAAAGACGTACTTGGCGTTGTATCTTATCCGAGAGTATTTTTGTCACCAATGGAGATATAATGCTATGCCAATGTGCTTCATGAAATTATCAAAATCATCGGATGACCAGTGTTTCCTTTTTTTTTCAATTTGATATTTTTAATGTTTAAAAGTAACCATAAGTCTCTGTTAATTACTTGAGAAAAATGTGTGTCATGGTGAAAAGGGAATGTCAGCTACGTTTTATTAATTCATACGAATTTCCTATTGTCTGTGTTTTCGGCCTTATTTGTTTGATCTTTACTGGCCTTGTATGAATTAGACCGTGTATATAAATATTTAGCTCGTTCATTCTTTTAAATTTTCTATTTCAAGTATAAGCAGCAAATGTATCTAGTTACAATTTCCGTTTAGCTATAATGGATTCTCTCCAAGTTTTATCCGAAATAAAATAAATAATAACATATTACTTTAAATTCAACTAAATAGGAAATCATAATCCAACATTAATATTCCGAAAATAAATATTATTATATTATCAATATGATTTCAATATTTAAATTAAAATGGCCAGATCCCCTTATTTAAACCCAAATAAATATTTTAAATAAATGAAATATTTCAAATAAATGGCCAGGAAATACGGGACATTACACTTTAAGGTCATAAACTCAAGTTTAACTTGCATAACATGATAACATGTGTATAATGATCAACCCAAACTTGCATAACATGATAACATGTGTCATACATAACTTGCATAATGATCAACCAAACTTGCATATAATGATCAACCAAACTTGCATATAATGATCAACCAAACTTGCATATAATGATCAACCAAACTTGCATATAATGATCAAACAAACTTGCATATCATAATGATCAACCCCAAACTTGCATCATTCATTTAACTTTAGAGTTCAATAAAAAGAAAGTAGAAAAGGGCTTACAATGCTATGAAGACACAAATAAATAGTTATTAAAAGATTGAGATGAAGCCCTTATGCAATCACCAAAAAGACCCAAATATGCAAGCTCCAAATGAAAAACCCTTGAGCCAAATCAATAAAAAACCCTTGCTTTGAAATAGAAATATTGCAACTTGACTTGAATGCAAACTAAGAACATTCATACAAGCTTGAAAATACTTGTATGCATTCAAAATCTCTCATATAATTTAACTTAGAAATTTTAGCATGAGAGTGGAGGCCATGAGAGGAACAATTTTGGCATAGTTTAGTTGTAGGAATGAATAATGATGATTTAGGCTAGGTGTTAGGTCCTTTTTATATAAGATTAGGATAGTATTAGCCATAGGATTAACCCTAGATTCAATCCAAGCCATCAAAGCATGTCTTGGGGAAGAAGTCAAGTGTAGGAACCATCTAGGGCCTTTAGATTATAGCTGAACCATGAGAACCATTCAAATGCAAAATCTGCATTTGAGCGAATCGGCCCACGGGTTGACAGCCAAACACCCTGGATTAACCCCTAGTCGACCCAGCGAGCTCGGGTCGACCTCAAAAATCGGCCGGTTCGGTTATTCCCCTCTCCCAATTCGCTGTTTTGAACATTTTTTCATATTTATTTATTTAATTTTCAATTATATATATATATATATATCAATATATATATATATATTTCTCTGCGCAACCCATTTCACTTAATTAAGTATACTTTAATTTGTGAATTTTCCGTGAAACTTCGCGAGGCCATATCTTGGTCATACGGACTCCGATTTTCGAAAACTCGGACTCTATTTCGCGTATTTTTCTGAGACGAACGCAATGGCACAGCCCGTTTCCCTTGATTCAGATTTTACAGTTTAATTCTGCCTCCATTTATGTTATAACATGTTATTCAAAAATACGGGTTGTTACATTCTCCCGTCCTTAAAGGATTTCGTCCCCGAAATCTCCAAGGTAGGAAGAACGTATCCTACCATCCATCATCCATCTACTCGAAACATCATCCACGAGCAATCATTGTCCTTAATAGGTTCTAAATGCTGTATGATCATATGCAAAGGTGTGTGTATATGTACTTATCTAATGCGAAAATCAGGAGGTTACTGATTCAGTAAACCCCCTTAATGCAAAATATGTTAGTGAAATGAGTCCATATGTATGCAAATTCCTAACATAATTTATAATCTCTACATGAGTGCACATAACATTCATCCATATGCAACATCCACGTGATAGCATAACAAGTTTTCACCCATGAATAAGCATAAACACTCATGCATATGCGGTATGAAAGTGTGTGAGCTGATCTTAGTGCCTAACGTGTATTATGCATCCACGAGTATCCACTTGCAACCACTTGCAAACATCAAACATAACATGTTTCAAATACATGTTTCAACCAAGGGTTTCTACCGAAGGTTCTCATGACAAGATTTACGAAACAAGATAAAATAGATAAGCATGGATAGCAAAGGGAAGATATACCAATCTAGGAAAAGAGACTGAAAATGTATCCTCCAAGAGAAATGGATAAAGCACGCGCCTCTTCTCCTTGGTTTCCTAAGTTGTGTTTCCCTCTGTTTCACTCCATTGCACCTTAACAAGCTTAACTTCTTTGCTTCTTTGCTTCTTTGTCTTCATTTCCATGATACGAATCGGAGCTCGTCTCAGGGTTGCTTCATCCTCTACCTCCATATCTTCAAGAATACTTGGTTCAACCACTTTGGCGGGTCTGTGCAAACACTTCCGGAGATGCGAGACATGAAAGACATTATGCACTCCGGCCAGCTTCTCGGCAATTCCACCTTATAAGTCATCTTCCCGACTCTTTCTATAGTAGGGAAGGGTCCTACGATCCTTGGTGTCAGCGAACCATATTTCGCAAAGGAGAAATCTTCACAAAGACCATATCTCCAATTTTAAATTCCAAGTCTGTCCTTCACTTGTCTGCATAGGATTTCTGTCTGTCTTGGGTCGTTCTTATCCGTCTTTGAATCAATTCAACCCTCTCGGATGTGTCCCTTATCATGTCGGGCTCAATTATAAGCTTATCCGTCGTCTTCCCACCAACATGTTGGTGGCTTGCACGGCCTCCCATACGAAGCTTCAAATGGTGCCATCCCTATGCTGGCTTGATAGTTATTATTATAAGCGAACTCTACAAGAGGAAGGTGGTCTTCCCAAGTACCACCGAAGTCGAGAACACAAAATCTCAAAAGATATTCTAGTACTCTATTCACCCTTTCGGTTCGGCCATCCGTCTGGGGGTGATAGGCTGTACTCAGATTCAATCGCGTACCCATTGCCTCTTGCAAACTGTTCCAGAACTGGCTAGTGAAAATTGGGTCACGATCGCTAACTATGCTAGAAGGAACTCCATGCAACCGCACTATCTCTCGAAGATAAATAGATGCTAGCCCTGATACGGTCCTCTTGCTTTTCACCGGAATAGAATGGGCTTTCTTTGTAAGTCTATCAATTATTACCCATATCCCATAAAGCCCAAATAGTTTGGTGACGAACATCTTCACCCCAACTATATCTCACAAACAGGCGAGTCATACTCCTTATGGGGTTTGCAACAGAACTAAGATTGAGGATAGGACCGAGAGGATATATTCAAAAGATAGCATGCGAGTAAGCTCTACGGAACAATAGGGATCAAGGATATACTCTTAGAAAGAGATATAATGCGCGTATCTAGTCTTCAGTCTTCTAAGCCGCATTTTCTTGTGCTTAATCCCATCGTGCCTTGACCGTCTTTTAACTTCACAATTCCGTAGTTCTTAATCCTTATTTCCAAAATATGAGTTAGAACTCATTTCACCGTTGCCTCTCATTCCCCTTCCACTTATCCTTTGCCTAAAATACTTGGCTTAAACATAACTGCGTGCTCATGGTTTCGTGCAAGCTTTCCAAGATTCGTTAGTCAATCTTGGATCTTGTTTACATATTATACGGTATCCCACGCAGAAAACTATCTCTTGAAAACAAGTGCCAATCCATGTTGCCAAAACTGGAGCTGAGGTAAGGGCTCTCTTGAGCCTTTGAAAAGCAAGCTCACACTCCAAGTCCCATGCAAAGACTAAGTCCTTCTTTGTTAACTTAGTAAGAGGGGCCGAAATCTTAGTGAAGTCCCTGATGAACTTCCTATAGTAGCCCGCCAAACCGAGAAAACTTCTCACTTCGGTTGCATTCCTAGGAGTCTTCCAGTCTTGAACCACAACCATTTTCGTGGGATCCACCGCTATGCCTTCCTTAGAAACTATATGTCCAAGAAACCGAACTTCCCTTCTCCAAAAATGACATTTGGAGAACTTGGCCTTCAACTGATGCGCTCTAAGCGTATCCATCACTTCCTTGAGATGCTTAGCATGCTCTTCCTCATCCTTTGTGAAGATCAGAATATCATCCACGAAGACAACCACGAACTTGTTGAGGAACTCCCTGAACACCCTACTCATCACGTCTACGAAGTAGGCAGGTGCATTAGTCAAACCGAATGGCATGACAAGCCATTCAAAGAATCCATCTGGAGTCCTAAACGCAGTTTTATCGATACTATCCTCAGCCACTCTAAACTGATGGAATCCGGTGGCTAGATCGAGCTGAGAGAAAACAGAAGCACCTACAAGCTGGTCGAAGAGATCATCAATCCTTGGTAACGGGTGCCTATTCTTCTTTGTCAGCTTGTTTAACTCTCGATAATCAACACATAGACGAAGCGAACCATCCGCCTTAGTAGCGAATACCACCGGAGCACCCCATTCAGAAATGCTTCGCCTAATAAAATTCTTCTCAAGCAATTCCTTGATTTGCTTACTGAGATCCCTTCTCTCACGAGGGGCCATGTGCCTAACGGGCAATGATACTGGCTTGGCATTATCGACTAAATAAATGCAAAAATCTATCTCTCGTTTAGGAGGTAATCCCCTAACTTCTTCAAAGACATCAGGATAGTCTCGGACCACCCTTACAGATTGCAGATCATCGATGGACGAGTCGAGAGATTCAAGATAACATAACATGACGGGACCTCTAGGGTTACAAGAAATTTCTAGGGTATTACCGAGGCGAGTCATGAGCCTCACTACCCTATGCTCACAGTCAAGCATGGCTCCATAACTGGACAACCAATCCACCTCCAAAATCAACCCGTATCCCATAAACCCGAGAACCTAAACATTACACATGAATTCTATGCTCAAGATAGAGGTTTTCAAATCCACACAAATCACAGGTAGATGGGCAGAACCCCCAATTGGATTTGAAACACAAACGGGATCCTCAACTAAGCTAGTACTTAGGTGCAAACTTTCAACAATATCAGAAGAGATAAAACTATGCGATGCGCCAGAATCAAATAAGGTGTGAACAGGAAAATCAGAAATCTAAACATGAATTTCTATAAAAACTCTACCTCGATCAAAAGCTGGAAGAGCGAGGAGAGCCTGCAATTGCTCTCCAGAGGGTCTTACTTGCTGAGTTTGTCCTTGCCCTTGTCCTTGCTTCTTGGGGAAATCCTTGCTAAGATGTCCAGGCTCTCCACAGTGAAAGCATTCGCCCAACTTCCTCTTCTTCTTCCTACAGTCTTTGGCTATGTGCCCAGTAATCCCACAGAAGTTGCACTTCCTTCTTTCTCTTGACTTGTTGTCCTTGCTATTGTTGTTGTTCTTATCTCTTTTCTCGGTATCTTCCTTCTTGCCTTGGGACTCATTTACCTTGACCTCCTTCTTGACACCCTTATCTTCTTCTTGAAGTAGGGTCATATTCACCAAACTCTCGAAGGTCGCCCACCAGGGGTATATGAGATATGGCCAAACCGCGCAATGGCTCATTTAATCCTAGAGCAAAGCGTAGGGCCTTCTTCCGAGCGGTGTTAACCCATTCTAGACCGAACTGAGCAAGTTGATTAAACTTATCCACGTATTCTCTAACGGTCATGTCCCCTTGCTTTAGTGATAGGAACCTCTCTAGCTGAAGGTTCTCTTCTGTCGATGATAGAAACTTTAGTCCAAACCTTCTACTAAAGTCATCCCAAGTCTCGATGGGTCTAGTAGTGGTGGTGACTACCCACCAATAAGCAGCTTCCCCTTTCAATAGCCATACCGCCAATAGAACTTTCCTACGATCTTCCACATCAAAGATAGCAAAGAGGTCTTCAGTTTCTTTTAACCAGTTTCTTGCCTCCACAGAAGTCTCCGTTCCGACAAAATTCTTGCAACCCATCGCCTTAAAATCTTTGCAAAGCTTTGCGAAATCCTCTTGCGAATGCTGAGGGGGAGAAGGAACCTCAGCTACGGGAGGAGGAGAAATGTTAGCGACGGGGGAAGGAGGAGGAATGTTCACGGGGCCGGCTTTATTCGCCCTTGCCTCCATAAATCTCCGGAACCAGACGGGTACTTGTACGCCTTCCGGGATGTTAAAGCGATCGGCCATGCTAAAACGAAGAAAAAGATAGATTCAGAATGAAGAAACGAAGGATAGTGCTATGGATTTTGGGGAATAGCCTTATTTTTAAAATAACTAGACTTTTTCTTGGAAAATACTTAATTGGTTTTGAAAATAGTTTTTCAAAAGGTAAGTTTTAAAAACACTTTTGCTCAAATCTTGTAAACCTTATGCTCTGATACCAAATGTAACACCCCACCTCCGCCAGTGCCACTCTTGCAAGGACACTAACTTTGGAGGGGTGTTTAAACAAGGTAAACATGCATGCAGATATCACAAGATTGAACATATAAGTAAAACAGAGTAGTAAGGCAGCGGATAAAACTTGCATTTCCAAAACCATAGTTAAGTTACAATAAAGTACTTAGTCATTATTTTCCAACAAACAAAGTCTAGATAAAAGCATAAACTGAAAATCTGAAATACATAAAGTACTATCCCCAAAGTGAAGTGGTAAACCTTAGCTAGCTCAATGTCCAAAACTGTACATGAGCAAATCCAATAAGCAAGCTGTAAAGATCCAAGCTAAGCTCAAATGTTCCCACCCTGAGAACCTAAGGGGGGGGGGGGAAACGGAAGAAAAGAGGCGAAAGAAAACAGGTCAGTCAAAAAGACTGGTAAGCCCTACTACTAACTGTCTATGAACTAGTAAAGCTAACTGGCATGAGAAGCTGAGATGAACATAAGGATAACAACATACTGGCATGATGATTAACTAACAAGATAGATAAAGGTGTCATCACATAATTAAGGTTAAGTTTTGCACCACGGGTGTACTAGCATTCTAACATGTCAAGTAAAAACAAGAATTGATCCCTTGGCCCAACATCATGAGATGACCTAGTCCAACTACTCGATCTAGTCGATCGGCTCCCTATAAGCCTAACTCGTCAAGTGTCGGTGTCATGCGGCTTAATCATGTAATGTAGTTGACTGTGCAGGGTCCACCCTAGGGTGTATCAGGCCCTATGGTGTAACCCTCTGACACCATTACAGGATGCACAGTCCAAACCTACTGGTGCCCCTGTTCAACTCCGGACTTGATGTGCACGACCACGGTCCGCCTGAACAACCGGGGCATCATTCAGCCGTCTCTTTTGGTCTCTTACAATCAGCCCAGTAATCGTGCCCCACCCTAGCCTAGTCCTAGGGTCTTATGATACTACCTAGAAGGTTACTGCTGAAAAGGACCATGCAACTAGGGTTTCTTAACGGGTTAAATGTGGTTAACCCGATCCACACGTGGATTAAATTGGTTAAGAGTACCTAAGACTCCTGACTTAACCTCGATTAATCCATCAAGCCCAAATTGGTTAAGTATTAAGTGGACCATGACTTAACCCTAATCAGGAGGCATTAATTAACTTAATGCGCTTTAACCTCTCACATTAGACTTTGTTGTGGTTACTAGTTAAGCCAGGCGGGTCCGGGTAGCTTTACACCACAACTAGGTCTAACCTCGGGTTCGAGCACAACATGACCAACTTCTCACATTGGGTCCTATTGTTTGTAGCCACTAGTTAAGCCGGGCGGGTCCGGGTAGATTTATGCTACAAACTCAACCCAACCTCGAGTTGGCCACACTCATATTTTCTAAGTGTCATGTCCATTATGTTTCCAAAACATAATTACAAGTTAACATATCACGTCATGTTACAAAAACCATGTTTATGTCATAATGTTACCCAACCCCAACGTAATCCCATCGTTTACATAATCGCAACAACGAATAAAGGATAAAATGGGGAACTTAGCATAATCATGACATAAAGGTATTGAAGCCACAAGTTTATCATGGTGGCATATGAAATGTATATATGTTCATATACTTGCATATTGCATTATTAGGCTTCAAAAGCATGCATAAAACCAAACTTAGCATATGAGTGATACATGGTGATAAATAACATGTAGAAGTTGCTAGAAGTTCGCATTTAGCCTCACATGCAAGTTATCATAAGGGATATGATAACTTTCATGTTGCCAAAATGCAACCTTTAACATAAATCTTGAAGCTTTAAGGTCATAAACTCAAGTTTAACTTGCATAACATGATAACATGTGTATAATGATCAACCCAAACTTGCATAACATGATAACATGTGTCATACATAACTCATATAATGATCAACCAAACTTGCATATAATGATCAACCAAACTTGCATATAATGATCAACCAAACTTGCATATCATAATGATCAACCCCAAACTTGCATCATTCATTTAACTTTAGAGTTCAATAAAAAGAAAGTAGAAAAGGGCTTACAATGCTATGAAGACACAAATAAATAGTTATTAAAAGATTGAGACGAAGCCCTTATGCAATCACCAAAAAGACCCAAATATGCAAGCTCCAAATGAAAAACCCTTGAGCCAAATCAATAAAAACCCTTGCTTTGAAATAGAAATGTTGCAACTTGACTTGAATGCAAACTAAGAACATTCATACAAGCTTGAAAATACTTGTATGCATTCAAAATCTCTCATATAATTTAACTTAGAAATTTTAGCATGAGAGTGGAGGCCATGAGAGGAACAATTTTGGCATAGTTTAGTTGTAGGAATGAATAATGATGATTTAGGCTAGGTGTTAGGTCCTTTTTATAGAAGATTAGGATAGTATTAGCCATAGGATTAACCCTAGATTCAATCCAAGCCATCAAAGCATGTCCTGGGGAAGAAGTCAAGTGTAGGAACCATCTAGGGCCTTTAGATTAAAGCTGAACCATGAGAACCATTCAAATGCAAAATCTTCATTTGAGCGAATCGGCCTACGGGTTGACAGCCAAACACCCTGGATTAACCCCTAGTCGACCCAGCGAGCTCAGGTCGACCTCAAAAATCGGACGGTTCGGTTATTCCCCTCTCCCAATTCGCTGTTTTGAACATTTTTTCATATTTATTTATTTAATTTTCAATTATATATATATATATATATATATATATCAATATATATATATTTCTCTGCGCAACCCATTTCACTTAATTAAGTATACTTTAATTTGTGAATTTTCCGTGAAACTTCGCGAGGCCATATCTGGGTCATACGGACTCCGATTTTCGAAAACTCAGACTCTATTTCGCGTATTTTTCCGAGACGAACGCAATGGCACAGCCCGTTTCTCTTGATTCAGAATTTACAGTTTAATTCTGCCTCCATTTATGTTATAACATGTTATTCAAAAATACGGGTTGTTACAATTGTGGGACCTCCAATGGGTGTAGCAATCCACCGGGATTCTTTTGCTCTGCTTTTACTTGTTGGCACACCAAGCATCTAGCGACATACTCGGCCACATCCTTCTTCATGTCGGCCCAAAAGTAAACTCGTCTCATGTCCATGTACATCTTGTCCCCGCCGGGATGAATGGTCATCTTCGAACGATGGGCATCATCAAGAATGGCCTTCTTTAGATTCTCGTCCCATGGTACACAAAGTCTACCGTCCCTACGCAACCAACCCTTATCATCTAGGGTATACCTACGGAGATGGCTCGATGACTCCCCTCCTTTGAGCTTTCCTACTAACTCAACCAACTGTGGGTCGTCTCGCTGTGCCTCGCCAATCCGTCCCAAAAGCGTAGGTCTGACCTCTAAGGATGCTAGCAAACCAGGTACAAAGTCAATGGAAGGTTTAAAGTCAAACGTAGAGATTAACTCTAAACTTTGCCGCTCAACAAACAACGGACTCAAGGATAATCTTTTTCTACTTAAGGCATCTGCCACCACGTTACCCTTGCCAGGGGTATATGCTATCTCGAAGTCGTAGGATTCTAAGAACTCCATCCACCTTTGCTGCCTTAAGTTCAAGTCCTTCTGAGAGAATAAGTATTTTAGCGATTTGTGGTCAGTGAACAATTCGCATTTTTTGCCAAGAAGATAATGACGCCAAGACTTAAGCGCGAAAACAATAGCGGCCAACTCTAGGTCATGTGTAGGGTAATTTCTTTCATGCACTCTCAACTGACTTCCACCATAGGCTATTACCCTTCCCTCTTGCATTAAGATAGTGCCTAGTCCTGTCCCACAAGCGTCGGTATAAACGGTAAATAGCTTACTCCCATCTGGCAACACTAAGACTGGGGCTGTGGTCAAAGCTCTCTTTAAAAGTTGGAACGCATCATCACAATCAACGTCCCATGTGAAAACAAAATTCTTCTTCGTCAAGTGTGTTAATGAAGATGATATTTTTGCGAAGTCTTTGATGAACTTCCTATAGTAGCCAGCCAACCCTAAGAAACTCCTCACCTCGGTAGCATTTTTAGGAACCTTCCAATCTTGGATGGCCACTACCTTTGTGGGATCCATGACTATCCCTTCTTTGGAAACCACATGCCCTAAGAATCGCACTTCCTTTCTCCAAAAGTGACATTTAGAAAATTTAGCTTTAAGGCTATGCGCTCGAAGAGTCTCCAACACTTCCCTAAGATGTAGGGCATGCTCTTCTTCGCTTTTAGAAAAGATCAATATGTCATCTACAAAGACTACCACGAATTTATTAAGGTACTCCCTAAACACCTTACTCATCAAATCAACAATGTATGCGGGGGCGTTTGTCAAACCGAAGGGCATCACCAGCCACTCGAAGAAACCGTATGGAGTCCTAAAGGCAGTCTTGTCTATGCTATCCTCGGCCACTCTCAACTGATGGAAACCAGTGGCTAAGTCCAACTGCGAAAACACTAAGGCGCCAACTAACTGATCGAAGAGATCGTCAATCCTCGGCAGTGGGTGTCTATTCTTCTTAGTAAGCTTATCGAGTTCTCTATAGTCCACACAAAGTCTAAGGGATCCATCCGCCTTCGTGGAAAACACTACTGGAGCACCCCACTCCGATATACTACGTCTAATGAACCCCTTCTCAAGCAATTCTTTCACTTGCTTAATGAGTTCCCTTCTCTCTCTTGGAGCCATGTGGCGCACTGGCAATGCAACCGGCTTTGCATTATCTACTAGATATATTCGAAAGTCGATTTCAAGTTTTGGGGGTAAACCCCTCACCTCATCAAAGATATCAGCATATTCACGGACTATGGGAACAGAATGTAAATCATCATCGGATGCGTCAAGGGATTCTGGGTAACTAAGCATTAATGGACCTCTAGGGTCACAAGAAATATCAAGGGTCTTTCCAGAACGAGTCAACAATCTAACTACCCTTCTTTCACAATCTAGGATGGCCCCATATCTAGTTAGCCAATCCATACCTAGAATCAAGCCGTAGCCCATAAAGCCCAGAACAAAGGCGTTGCATTCAAACTCAACGCCCAAGATAAACACTCTCAAATCCCGACAGATCATAGAAAGATGAGCCGAACCACCAATAGGATTTGAGACTACTAAGGGATCAGTAACTAGACTAGTATCAAGGTGCAGTGTTTCAACTAATGATGTAGAAATAAACGAATGTGATGCGCCAGAATCGAATAAAGTACGGACAAGATGGTCAAACAGAAAAAACTAAACTTTCAACGGAAATTGCTCTACCTCATTCTTGTAGCGGTGGAACCACGAGAGCCTGAACTTGTACCCTTGCCTGCCCGGGTGCCATAAGAGCTTGCACCTATCCTCCCGAGGTAGACCCTTCCCTCTGCCCTTTCTTTGGGCAGTCCTTAATAAGATGTCCCGCTTCGCCACAGTGGAAACAACCAGTCTTCTTTTTCTTCCTACAATCTTTGCTTAGATGGTCGGGTGTCCCACAGTTAAAGCATTTCTTCTTCCCCTTAGCATTTTGCCTTTGCCACCTTTCTTGTTCTGTTGTTGTTGTTGCGGCTTCTTTTGATCCCCTTTCTTCTCGGGTGCCTTATTAGCACTGGCGCCCTTCTCTTCTTCATGCATGAGTGCCATGTCAACTAACCTCTCAAAGGTATCCCCCATGGGAATGTGGGTCATAGCTAACCCGTGAAGCGGCTCGTTTAAGCCCTTAACAAATCTTAGAGCCTTCTTTTTTGGAGTGTTCACCAAGTCTAAGCCAAACCTTGCCAATTGGTTGAATTTGTTAACGTACTCTTTGACTGATAGGTTCCCTTACTTTAGTGACAAAAATCTTTCCATGTATAGATTCTCTTCAACCCGTGAGAGAAACTTCGCCTCAAACCTTTGCCAAAAATCTGGCCACGTATCGACTGGACGTCCCCCATTAGTGACCTCCCACCAAAATGAGGCCTCGTCCTTCATTTGCCACGCAGCTAGCTGGACTTTCCTTCCATCATCCACTTCAAAGATTCTAAACAATTCTTCCACCTCCTTTAGCCAGTTACGAGCTTCAACAAATGTCTCCGTCCTGTGAAAATGTTTTCCACCCATTGCTCTAAAGTTCTTACATATCTTTGCGAAATTATCGACACGAGGAGGAGGAGGAGGAGGATTTGCTGGACCTGCGGCGGCGGCCCTAGCCTCAAGATATTGAAGAAACCAACCGGGCACATGAACGCCCTCTGGTATCTCAGATGCTTCAGACATGCTGAAACGAAAAAGGAAAGATTCAATACAAAAAGGACTGAAGGAAAGATATACGGCTCTAGGGGTTATGCTTTCTAAAATATACTTTTCTCTTGAAAATACTTTCCTTAAAACATACTTTTGAAAGTACTTCTTTATAAAAATTGCTTTGAAAAATAGTTTTCCAAAAATTCATATCTGCTCTGGTAACCTTCAGCTCTGATACCACGTGTAACACCCCACGTCCATTAATGTCACTCACAAAGGGAATGCATTAACTTCCATGGAGCATTTTAAGTGAATATAGAACAGAAAATCACAACAAGACAGATATAAAGCAGTACTTGAAAATTTAAAACTTCATTTATTGTAGCAGAAGGTAAATATGTTTGGTTACATCATCAAAACCATAAAGCAAAGTCAAGTACATCATATCCATCTTGATAAAACAAAGTACATAAACTGAAAGACATAATCCCCAACATCAAAATAACCATAAATAAAGAGAAGCTGAACTTTACTTCAGCGATCCAAGCAATCTTCTAAAAGCAGTCCAAAATCAAGCTCCACTGGTGCTAGTTCCTACCTGAGCACCTGGGGGGAAGGAAAGAGATGGAAAAAGGGGGGTCAGACATAAAGTCTGGCGAGTGCGATAATTCTAACAATATAATTAACAAAGTAACTAGGCTAAGGCATAAGTTGGAAAATAAGAAAATGATCATGAACCATTGAGTATGACAGAGTAAACAAGGAAACAAGATGAACAACGATATCATTAAAGCGCACTTAACCCACTAAGATAAATTTACTAAACTACACCAACACTATAGGATAATTGCTATACTGCACCGCCACTAGTATACTGCACCACCACTAGTCACCTTAAGGTAGATCCCGCCTACAGACTTAATAATGATATTGGTAGTTTCGTGCACCCCTAGCTACCTTCATAAGTGTCGTCTGCCCCTATCTCCACTAGGTGTACCCACTACCCCCAAACGATCGGCTCCCTAACTCGTAGATACCCGTGCTAGCCCCACAGTGGGGTGTATCACTCCCCAAAGTGGCAACCCGATACCATTAAGAATGCACGACTTATACCTACACGATGCAACAACGTCTTACCTACCAGCCCGGGTCCACACACGCATATGAACCCGTTGGACTTGCATTGCCACAGCTAACTCGGTTTGGCCTCTTACAGTCAAGCCCAGTATGCGTATCCCGTCCTCGACTTGGGTCGCGCCCACAAAGATACGTATGGGTTACTGGTTGAAACGGGCCCCCATTACTTTGACACAAGCTATCCACCTAAGCTTGGTCCCCTCTAGTACATCCCACTTAACTCACTTCTTATTCATGTTTCAATTACATGTTTCAATTTTTGGTTAAGTGTTTCTAATCGTATTTCCAAATGCCACCCAAGGCACCCACTAGATTCCACATGCCACCCAAGGAACCCAGTTAACCCCCTCATGTCCCACTACATGCTTATCTGGTTAAGTGTTTCTTAATTCATTAAGACCGTAACCTCATAAAGACCTCTCACATTAGGCTGACATTTGTAGCAGCTGGATTTGCCGGGCGGGTCCGGGCAGTCTTACACCACAAAAGAGCCTAACCTTGTGTCTTTACAACTGTTACGTATTTAGTTTGTGCCTAAGACCTCTCAGATTAGACTGGCATTTGTGGCAGTTGGATTTTCCAGGCGGGTCCGGGCAGTCTTACACCACAAAAGAGCCTAACCTCGTGTCTTAGACGATTAATTACTCCTAATTAATCATTCCCCGAATTTGAATTACTTTCCCTATTCAAATTATCAGTCAACTAATGATGTCCATAATTGACTCAATTATGTCCATCTATTTATGGTATGTAAAATCATACCGATTTTCACCACAATTAAATTTTATGCCTTTTAAGGCATTTATGCCAATTAAATATTTTTAATATCATCCCCTTTTTCCCCACGTAGTACGTTTGTTCGTTTAACGTAAAATATACGTTAGACTCGAGTAGTCTAACTCATAAAATGAAAGAAAACATCACAAATCTAACATAGGGGTGAACTTGCATATGTGAATGATGTTCTACATCTAAAACTTGCATAGGCCAAAATTACAACTTGCATAAATAACATATGTCATGGATCCAAATCTAAAGGTGTGAACTTGATGAGATAATGGCCACAAACTTGCATAAACATCATATGCCATGGATCTAAATCTAAGGTGTGAACTTGATGAAATAATGGCCACAAACTTGCATAAACATCATATGTCATGGATCCAAAACTAAGGTGTGAACTTGATGAAATAATGGCCACAAACTTGCATAACATGATTCATATCCAACTCATAAACTAACATATGTGATTCATACATCGCAACAATGGTGTAGACATGTAAAGTATCATGTAGAATTTAGCATATGTCATGGCCTAACTTTCAATTAAATTCTCACATAAACTAGGTGCCATAGCCATGTAAGGTCACATATAATTCTACCCAAACTTGTATATGGTTCATGTTTGAATCAACATCTAAACTTTCCTACATATGATTTATCATATGAATCAATATAACAAACTAGCATAAGAGACATGATGATTCAACTAGACATAAGCCAATCATAGGATTATAACATGGGTGATAGCATCATAACTTTGCATCATAAATGATAGCATCATAACATAATATCATAGAAATTACAACATAATTCTATACAACATGAAATCAACAATTCATATCACATCCAAATTATCCGCATTATAACTCAATCCAATTCATTTATTAATTATTTTGTTAAGACTATCGAACTCACAACTCAAAAGCAGTCTTGAGTTTTGAATTCTGATTTCTGGAGTTGAATTAGTGCTCCTTTGATGAAGATTCGTTGTTAGAGTTGAAAAGGATTGAATTTGATTTGCTTTCTCCCTCTCTAATTGGTGGCGGCTATGCTGAGTTGTTGGGTGACGGCATGGAGGCCATGAATCCAATTTTATTTTGATTTTAGGGTTTGGGTCAATAGGTGTTTTATAGAATTTAGGATTAGTTTAAGCCGTCCGATCAACCCAGAATTAATCCCAGCCAATCAGAGCATATCAGAAACCCTAATGAGTCAGCATCTAGTCACAAACAGGTCATCATTCAAATCTGCCCGGGGGGGGGGGGGGGCAGGTCGACCCCCAGGACGACACTATGGTCGACCTGGTCAGGGTAGGTCGACCTGGCCCTAGCGGGAATGTTCCCGCCTAGCCTGTTTGACTCTGAATTTTTGAAATTTGAAATCTGTTTTGAATTTTCTGAAACTTCCGATCGCCATAACTTCTTCATACGAAGTCCAATTCACGCAAACTCGGACTCTACCTCAACTAGAATTCCAAGACGAACACAATGGCGCAACCAGTTTCCCTTAATTCTCACGTCTAAGATTAATTATTCTTTAATTTAGTTAATTTGACTATTCAAAAATCCGGGGTGTTACAGAAAACCCAGTCTCCAACCTCAAACTCAAGGTCGGTCCTTCTTTTATCTGCGTTGGGCTTCTGTCTATCTTGGGCAGTCTTCATTCTTCTTTGTATCAATTCCACTTTCTCTAAAGTTTCTCTAATCATATCTGGTCCAAGTATGAGCTTGTCTGTAGACTCCCACCAACAAGTTGGTGATCGGCATGGTCTTCCATATAAAGCTTCGAAGGGTGCCATGCCTATGGTGGCCTGGTAACTATTGTTGTAGGCAAACTCCACCAAAGGAAGATGATCCTCCCATGTTCCTCCAAAGTCAAGAATGCATAATCTCAAGAGGCCCTCTAATACTCTATTCACCCTTTCCGTCTAACCATCGGTTTGGGGTGATAGGCTGTGCTTAAGCATAGCTGTGTGCCTACAGCCTCTTGCAAGCTCTTCCAAAACTTGCTCGTAAAGATAGGATCTCGGTCACTCACAATGCTGGAGGGTATCCCATGGAGTCGAACTATCTCTTTAAGATAAATGGATGCTAAAGATGAGGTAGTCCTTCTACTTTTAACGGGCATAAAGTGAGCGCTTTTTGTGAGCCTGTCCACTATTACCCAAATACTCGTATTGCCCCTTCTTGACCTAGGCAGCCCATCAATAAAGTCCATTGAAATGCTATCCCATTTCCACTGTGGAACCTCTAGAGGATGAAGCAAACCACTAGGTTTCTTTTGCTCCGCCTTGACTTGCTGGCATATTAAGCACTTAGAGACGAATTCAGCTACATCCCTTTTCATGCCATTCCAAAAGAAAACCCTTTTTACATCTTTATACATCTTATCTCCACCTGGGTGTATGGTCAACTTGGAATGGTGTGCCTCTTCGAGAACCTTCTTCACCAAATCCTTTGCTTATGGGACGCATAGACTTCCATCCCGCCTCAACCAACCCTTGTCATCGATGGAGTATCTATTGAGGTGACTAGAAGTTTCACCCCTAATTAGCTTATCTATCACATCAACTAGCTGAGGGTCTTCTCATTGCGCGGTTCCTAGTGAGTCCAAAAGAGTAGGCCACACCTCTAGCGATGCTAACAGACCAGGTACAATTTCAGAGGAGGGTCTAAAGTTAAAGTTGGTTATGTACTCCAAGCTCTGCCTTTCTACAAAGAGAGGGCTTAAGGTCAGCTTCTTTCTACTTAAGGCGTCTGCTACTACATTGCACTTGCCAGGGGTATAGGAAATCTCAAAATCATAGGATGCTAAGGACTCCATCCATCTTTGGTGCCTCAAGTTAAGATCTTTCTGCGAGAAAAGGTACTTCAACGATTTATGGTCAGTATACAATTCAAACTTCTCATCTAGGAGATAATGGCGCCAAGACTTAAGCGCAAAAACGATGGCAACCAACTCTAGATCGTGGGTTGGGTAGTTTTTCTCATGTACTTTCAACTATCTGCCTCCATAAGCTACTACCTTCCCTTCTTACATCAAGACAACACCTAGTCCCGTACCTCATGCATCTGTGTATACGGTAAACATCTTGCTCCCATCAGGCAATTTCAGAACTGGGGCTGTTGTTAGAGCCCTCTTCAAACGTTGGAAAGCAACATCGCAATCCAAATCCCAAGTGAAAGTTAGGTTCTTCTTCGTCAACCGTGTAAGTGGAGCTGAGATTGTCGCAAAGTCCTTGATGAACTTTCAGTAAAAGCCCGCTAGCCGAGAAAGCTTCGGACTTTGGTTACATCCCATGGAACCTTCCAATCTTGCACCGCAACTACTTTTGCGGGGTCCACAACTAACCCTTCCTTGGACACCACATGTCCCAGAAACCTTACTTCTTCTCTCCAGAAGTGGCATTTGGAGAATTTGGCTTTCAACTGATGTGCTCGAAGAGTATCCATGAATTCTTTTTTAAGCTGAGCATGCTCTTCCCCCCTCTTTGAGAAAATCAAAATGTCATCTACGAAGACCACCACAAACTTATTAAGGAACCCCCTAAACACCCTGCTCATTAAGTCAACGAAATTAGTGGGTGCGTTCGTCAAGCCGAAAGGCATGACAAGCCACTTGAAGAAACCATCTGGGGTTATGAATGTGGTTTTATCAATACTGACTTCAGCCACTCTTAGCTGATGAAACCCGATAGCTAGATCTAGTTGGGAGAAAACCGATGCACCTACAAGCTAATCGAACAAGTCACCTATTCTTGGAAGTGGGTGCCTATTCTTCTTGGTTAGCTTGTTTAGCTCCCTATAATCAACGCATAGGCGAAGCGAACGATCTGCTTCGGTTGCGAATACTACTGGAGCACCCCATTCAGAAATGCTCCGCCTTATAAACCCCTTCTCAAGCAACTCTTTAACTTGCTTGCTGAGTTCTTTCCTCTCCCTTGGAGTCATGTGTCTAACGGGTAAAGCAACGGGTTTTGCATTATCAACGAGGTATATGCGGAAGTCTATCTCCCGCTTCGGAGGTAACCCCTTCACCTCTTCAAAGACATCCGAGTATCCATGGACTACTCTAACAGACTGCAAATTCTCAACAGACGCATCAAGAGATTCTAGATAGCTAAGCATAACAGAGTTCATGGGATTACAAGAAATTTCGAGAGTGTTACCAAGCCAAGTCATGAGCCTAACCATTCTCTTTTCACAATTGAGGATGGCACCATTTCTGGATAGCCAATCCATGCCTAGAATCGACACATAGCCCGTGAAGCCCAAAACATAGGCATTACATCTAAACCCAACACTTAGTATAGAAATTTCCAAATCCAAACAAATCATTGACAAATAAGTTGAGCCCCCAATTGGATTTGAAACAACCAAGGGATCCTCTACTATACTGGTGTCTAGGTGAAGAGATTCAACTAAAGAAGTAGATATAAAAGAGTGTGATGTGCCAGAATTAAAGAGTGTACGAATAGGATGATCAAAAAGATAAACTAAACTCTCAACAGAAATATTTCTACCTCGTTCTTGCGGAGGTGCTATGAGAGCGTGAACCTGCCCTCCAGAAGTAGATCCAGCTCTCTGCCCTTGCCCTTGCTTTCTTGGGCAGTCCTTAGCCATGTGTCATGTCTCACCGCAATGGAAACAACCACCCATCTTCCTCTTCTTCTTTCTGCAGTCCTTAACCAGATGTCCAGGAATGCCACAAAAATTACACTTCCTCTTGTCACGGGGTTTGTTGTTCTTCCCGCCCTTCTTGGAATCTGTTTCTTGCTCTGTGATCCCTCCACTTTCTTATCTTGAGGTACTTCCACCTTTGTCTCTTTCTTGCCAACCTTATCTTCTTCTTGTAACAGTGCCATGTCAACCAGTCTCTCATAAGTCACACCCATTGGTATATGGGACATAGCTATGCTGTGCAGTGGCTCATTCAATCCTTTAACAAAACAGAGAGCCTTCTTATGTGGAGTGTTCACTAACTCCAATCTGAACCTAGCCAGCTGGTTGAATTGGTTAACGTATTCCTTGACTGACATACTTCCCTGTTTGAGAGCTAAGAACTTCTCCATCTGTAGGCTTCGTTCAGCTTGTGAGAGGAATTTCATTTCAAACCTCGTCTTTAAGAAACCATACGGCCAATGGTATCTTCCGCCTATCGTCCACTTCGAAGATAACAAAAAAATCCTCAGTTTATTTGAGCCAGTTTCTTGCTTCCACGAAGGATTCATTTCCATTGAAGTTCTTTCCACCCATGGCTTGAAAGTCCCTACATATTTTTGAGAAAGCATTTGCACGCGGAGGAGGAGGAACCACTGCAGCTGGGGGAGGAGGAACGTTTGTTGGGCCTGCATCATTAGCCCTAGCCTCTAGGTACCTTCTGAACCAGCCAGGTACCGGCACGCCCTCTGGAAGGTTAAGATCCCCAGACATGCTGAAACGAAAAAGGAAAGATTCAAAACAAAGGATAGAAAGATAGTGCATATGGCTTTGGGGGATTATGCCTTTTTAAAAGAAAACAACACTTTTTCTTGAAAATTGCTTCTTTAAACTTCTTTTTGAAAAATAGTTTTCAAATTTTTTATCAGATCTGGTAAACCTTTGCTCTGATACCAAGTGAAACACCCCACCTCCGTTAATGTCACTTACAAAGGGAATGCATTAACTTTGGTGAAGCAATATAGGTAAAAGACATAGATAATTTACAAGACAGACATATATAAGCAGCGGAAAAACTAAATTTATTTCATACGTGGTTCATAACAAAAAATTACAGCAAACTATCTCAAAACAACTTCCAAATCATTACATCAAAATCTCTGTCTTGATTATAACATAAAGAAGCATAAAACACAAATAAAACTGCATAAATCCCCAAGTGGTAGTGTGTCCAAAGCCATAGCCAAAGATAAAAGGTTCCAAGCCATACATCACAGAGTCTTCAAGCTTGGAAAGATGAACGGTCCAATTTAAGCTGAGGTATTCCCTCTCTGGCTACCTGAGGGGGGGAGGGGAAACGAAAAAAAAGAGAATGAAAGAAAAATGGGTCAGACATAAGTCTGGTAAGTCCAGTGATTATTCAGCATGTAAACTAGTAAGAGAACCATGACATGAATAAACTGGATGCAGGACAATAACAAAGAAATAAGGCAACATTGGATAAGGCAAGATAAACTAATCATACTATCGCACTCATATCCATATTCTCTGCATCTACAAGATATTTCAACCATCATCATGAGTTCAAACCCAGTGATCCCTTTTTATCGATCGGCTCCTACTCGCACACATTTACTACTTGTGTCATACGGCCCCGCTCGATTGTTAATACCTGTGCTAGTCCCACCATGTGGTGTATCAAATCCTATGGTGGCAACCCGACACGATTCAAGATGCACAGTGTATAACTACTGATGCCCAATGCCTGCTTTTTCCACTCCGGAGTATGTGCACGCCCGTACTCCATCGGAACCTACACTGACGCACCAACTGCCATTATTTTGACCGCTTATAATTAGCCCAGTAATTGTGCCCCACACTTCCTAGTTCAGGGTAACATGATACATCTATGTGGGTTACTGCTGAAATGGGTCCCCGTTACTAGGGTTTCCTAATCAACATGTTAAATTGGTTAGGTGTCCAAGCTAACCTAACCCCACCCATCAGTTTAGTTAACATGTTGTATTGGTTAAGTGTTGCCTTAATTAACTTAACCCTACCATTCTTGACTTAGCTTTAATTCATTCATTAAAACACCAACCATTCACATTGGACAGGTATTGTTGCGGTCACTGGATGTGCCGGTCGGGTCCGGGCCGTTTTACACAGCTACTCAGTCTAACCACGGGTTCTTTTGGGCTCAATGCACTAACCTCTCACATTAGATATATATTGTTACGGTTGCTGGATGTGTCGGGCGGTTCCGGACAGTCTTACACCGTAACTCAATCTAACCTCGGGTTAGGCATGTTCGTCTTTTCTAAATTTACATATTTACCTCTTTATGTTTATATGTAAATTATTGTCATTCAAGTCAAGCCCCACTTTCCCTTTAAATCAAGTTCATAATTTTAGGTATAAAAATTATATCACTTTATGCCATAAACCATTTACATGATTATGAGTCAAATATACCAATTACATGTAATTTCATGTTTTTCCCCAACGTTAACCCTGTTAAACCTTCGCACAAATCACATAAAATGTTAGGCTCGCTACATAGCCTAACTCATACACAAAAGGGGAAAAAGAGGAACATAAAATATTCCAACATCATAAAAATATGGATCTAACTACACATGTGTCATATGAATTCGGCATAGAACAATATACATTTAATTATGAACTTGCAAATTTAGATCTAGTCAACATGAATCGTAAAATAGGGGTTTTACATATAACTACATAAACTTAAATTAGGCATGTAGTTGTGAACTTGCAAATTGAGTTAGATCAAATTAACATAAACCTAAAAATATTAGCATGTAGTTCTGGTCATATATGTGAACATGGTTGAACTTGCATAAACATAGCAAAATTCCCATATTGACATACAACATATAGGCGTCATCACCAAATTATACAACACGATATGTCATCGCCAAATTATACAACACGATATGTCATCGCCAAATTATACAACATGATATGTCATCGCCAAATTATACAACATATAGGTTCATTGTCAAACATTTAACATGGTAGTTTTATCATCAAATTTCATACAACACGATCACATACTTAACATGATAAGAGTCATAGTCTTAATCAATTCAGTTTTAACAAAAAGGATAGGCATAAATTTACATTAGGCGTTGTTCTACATCTAGTTATTTTAGTCACGATTCTAATATCATTTAGGTCTAAATGATAACTGGACTTACAAAAAGGAGACTAGTCTTGTGCTTTGGGATCTGCATTCTGAAACTGAATAACTCTACTTTGTTGTAGACGTTGAATTCTCTTAGTTGAACTAGATTTGATTCGTAGTTTCTAACTTGCTTTCTAGTTGAAGGAGAATGGCGGCTACTCTAAGTTGAGTATTGACAGCATGATGGCTCTAGGATTATTTTTGTGTGGCTTAGGGTTTAGATTTAGGTTGCTTATATAGAAGTTTGATTTAATAGAACCCGTTAGATAAACCTAGGACCAATCAAAGCCATTCAAACCTAAGAGAACCAACCAGAACTTGCCATACAGGCCCTAATGACTTAGAAAATCGTCACTCAAAGAAATAAGTCATGTTTCAGATCTGGCCCGAGGGGGAGGTCGACCTCCAGGTCGACCCCTAGGTAGACCCCCTGGTCGACCTATGTGACCCAGGTCGACCCCTTGGTTGACCTGATTTCTGGGCAGGAAATTTTCCGCCCAGCCTGCTTCGGGGTTTTTGAATTTCGAAACTTGAATTTGAATTTCGGGCTGGTTTTATTATTTAAATTCTAGAATCTTCTGAAGGTCATAACTCTTCATATAGAGTCCAATTTACGCAAACTCGGACTCTATCTCAAGTAGAATTCCGAGACGAACGCAATAGCGTAACCCGTTTCCCTTAATTCTCACATTTGTAATTAATTATTCTTTAATTTGTTACTTTAATGTTTACAGAAAATACGGGGTGTTACAATTAAACTCTCAAATTTCGACACTAATACATTATTTGTATTCACTTGTTAAAACTCAAGTATCAAAAACCAAGATGGTTAAAAGAAAGAAGTTGGAGGGTGAGAAGAAGAAGTAAAGAAATGCTAGAATAGAAGAAAGAGAAGGACATCAAAAATACAGAATCAGAGTAAAATAAAATCTCACAGCAAAATGAATAAAACATAATATATCAATACTCTTTACACAAAGAGAAAACTGTACATATATGATTACATAATCATAGTATACAGCTAGATCGGCCTATACGATGCTGATAAATACAACACACACATCGAAATAAATAAATACCAGAAAAAATAGGAATACGTCTCGACTTATGCTCCACTCCTGAAGCTCCAAGCAAAACATAATGCAACCTGGAAAATATACTCGGTCTAACCGAGCCTATTTTGCAGAAAGCGAAATCGCACGAATTGTAAATTTGGGATACTTTCAGTGAGAAAACTCACATCACAAACAATTTGCTTAAATTTTTAGAATTATTTCAAAAAAGTTGAACTCTCGTAAGACACTACCATACATAAACATATTACATGTTTTCCCTTATGATAACCAAATCACTTTTATTATAAAATCCAACGATATTATAATAATGTATACCAGTCCACACATTAAATAGGAGTATAGCCAAAAAACCTACATCTCACATTTCGACATAGTTGGTTTAAAACTAAAACCATACAGCCCGTATTGGAGTTTGAATTTCCATACATGACTAGGTAAGGAACTACCTTTCGATTAGTGTTCTCTAGAGATAGAACACTGGGGGTTCAAAACGAACATCTTGCAACCCAACCACACAGAACTGGTCACTCATTCAACTTGGGTGTACTAAATATATCATCACCGCGGTTGTAGGCCATCCAACCATATTAATTCCGAAGCATACAAAAAGGAGAACTGATTCTCTAGATTTGATGATGATATACCCCAATGGGTATGACCCACATAGCTCTGTTTCCTACCCGATTTCATTCATTTCCCGGTTGATGAGGCTTGAGGCTACAATTACCTTTTTGGAATATCACATCCCACTTTGAATGCCATATTATCAGATTCGTCAATTACTAATTGAATTGCATAAATATAATATGGGTGTTAAGCTAAAAGAAGTTGCCTTCTCTACCATCATACTAAGTATATGTGTAAAAACCAACGTTCCTGATTTTAGGAAATACTCTGTTAGACATTCATCCATACAACTTGTCCAAGATCAGGACAAACCGAAGGCACTCTTTTACTACATCCTGTCGGGATAAACTCTAGGTTTAGTAACAAGAAGTTCTTGCATCACACAGAACCCAGAATGTAGGGAATACTGCTACAAGTATAATCCTGGTATTTAACCAGAGACATCAGCTGCATCCCTCTCGCTCCAAAGGTATACGCCTTCAAAACATCTTAACACGCATATGCATACCTGCAAATTCAGTTTCGAAGGAAAGTTGGTTCGAAGCGGTTTTGGGTACAGTTTGTATCCCGGTCTCCTCGAACTAACATGTCATAAGTTAAAAGGAATATTCATTGATGGTCAGATCTTTAACTATCAACTCAAACAGTATGGTTAAGTACATCAGCAGTTCAGGCCTTTTTAGTTAAAATCATTTCATCAATTCTTATAAATCGATTTCATATACTTATCTCCACTGAATAAGTATATCCAAAAATCTCTCATGTTTTCTACTTTGAAAACGATAACCATACGCTTACCTCTTTTATAATAAGCGTATTCACAAAACCCATATCCAAAAATCTCTCATGTTTTCTACTTTGAAAACGATAACCGTACGCTTACCTTTTTTATAATAAGCGTATTCACAAAACCCCTCCTCTTTATTTTCTTTACGTTGAAATCATTGTTATATATACTTACCAAAATTCTGTAAGTCTAATTACCAATCTTATATAGGTTTAACAATGTCATGTGCCACATTGTTTATTATATAAACCTCAAATGGTTTTTATTTAACTTCAGAACTTTATTAATTTAAAGTTTACAATAACTCTTATGGAAATAGTAATTAAATTTCCAATATTCACTCCCGTTTCAAACTAGTAAAACCTCTTATTTTCCATTTCTTCGAAAACCATAGCTATATACTTATTTCTTGGAATAAGTGTATTCAAAAAATCAGACTCTTTTCATTACTTAGAAAATAGTGCTATATACTTAACCAAATGGTATAAATATAATCACACTTCATAACTGGGCCAAACACTGTTGAGTTATACATTGTTTACTATAACCCAATCATTTTATTTAATTTCTCAACTTTGCAAATTAAAGTTACAACATTTCTTTACAGAAATAATTACTACTTCCAACATCTTTACCATTTCAAACTATTACTATCCCTTAGATAATAGTGAAGTCGTTCAAGTTGGGGTATTTTATTTACCCCTCAGACCTTCACTCGACAACGTTCTTATCTTAAGACAAATATAAGTTTATAACTCAAAAGATAATATTAACTATAATATCAAAAAAAAAATCATTTACTTTTCCATTTAAATATGGTTTCATGAACCATTACTTACATTTGAAAAATCTCCTTTCAATTACTATTACCTTTACTTAATTTGTTTATAAAGTAAACTCTTACTAAACATAAACCTTAAATTTAAACTTTTTTTTTACAATTCGTTTATAACTTGGATTTATTATAAAACCCTTTTACAAAAATTCAACTAAAATCTCATTATGAACTTGATTATTCCCTTTAATGAATTCTGTTTAAAAGGTAATCACTTTAGTTAATTAAAAATAATAGCTAACTTCATTATTAACCAAATAGAAGTAGGTAACTTATTTATTAACTAAGAACAAAATAGTTAATTTCTTATAAAAGTTATTAAAATAAGAATTAACTTTATTAGTAATAAAACAACTAGATAATTATCTTAAAATAATGTTAATTGGGTTCTGGTGATTGCTGCCTCTTTTGGTTCGACATTTGGTGTAGTCACTTACCTCTTTCTAAGCTTTACCCAAATCTTTTCTCTTCTATCTCTGGGCTTTTTCCCCTGTTTCGCCTGTTTTAGGCTCCAGCCCATCAAGCCTTTATCCTTTGGGCCTTTTCGATTTTAATACCCTATCTGACATCCATCAAATACTAAGTGTTGCGACCTCAATCAATCCCTCTTTTGGGCCTGATGAATAATTGTGGGCTTTAAACCAAAGCAAAGGTTTTTCGGTTTCTTCCTGCTACAGTTTTCTATCTCATCCAGGGAGTTGCTTCACCTTTCCTTGCCTATGGAAATGTCGGCTATCACCTCATATGATATTCCTGCAATGGTGCCTGGTTCACCATCGAATCAACACCAAGAGCAGACTTCACAAACTACATATCACTGACGATCCCAGATGTACATTCTGCAATGCAAACGAGGAAGCAATCGAACACTTTTTCTTCGACTGCGACTTCTCCTTCAAGATTTGGGGGTCATCCAGCGCCTTTCTTTTTGGCTACATACCCAACGTTACTTCTTTCTTGGAATATTGGCATCATAACCTACCAGATCACTTGATGGACTCCTTTGTGATGATTTTTTGTTAGGGTATCTGGATTGAGCGCAATGCACATATCTTTAATAAATGAAAGATGCAATACTTTGGTACCTGTAGCTTTATCGTTCACCAATTTGAAACATATACATGAATTTCTAGGCATGCTCGCTTCAAGCACATCCTCCAGGTGCCTCCTTATCCGGGTACCCAATGCAGTAGCTCAGCCAGCGTGGATGAGGGCTCGTGGTGCTTTACTATGCTCGCTGGACATGTCTTATATTGTATGCAGTATAATGTTTAGACTGTTTAATTATTACCTTATGTTACTAGTATTTTGGGATGCAACATATGTATGTAGTATGTATTATATCTATTTAGACTGCTTATGGGACGTCCCCCGTCCTGAACTCTATGCCACTGGTTGGGCTTGTCAACCAGATTATTATATCTATATATTATGCTAAGCGGTTGTGTAGCCCCATGCTGCACAACCATCTTCCTCAAAAAAAACTTCTACTTTATATAATTTATATAAAATATAATTTAAAACCTTACTTCAGTTATAAGAATAAATTTTATGACTTCAACTTAGTCGATTTGCCCGACGACGGATCAATGTCTTAAAAATATGGATTTTAGTCCATCTGCTGCCAATCACTTAATCAATGCTGATTATTGATTATTAACACATAAATGTTGAATTTTAATTCAACAACCAACATCCAATTCAAAAACCAATCTCCAAATAGAATTTAATGTTACTTGGGTTACACAGTTCATATATGTACAATATGAAAACAGGTAACACCCAAAATATTTGAGGAATCCTGTTGGATCCCTCAAACCTGTTTTCTCTGCATCACATCTTATAACATCATTTATATATGCACATGTAATAGAAATTCTAATCTAATTCATTCAAGATGATAAAAGTATAATTATCGACAATCGTCATCAAAGCAATAATCAACCAAAGCATCCAACCACACAATTTACACTAACAACCATGAATATTATTATACGAAATAATAATATTTTAGAAGTATTCCAGAAAGAGTGAGAATTAACTCACAATCAAATTTAGATAAATGATTTTAGGTCTATTTATATATTTCGAACAAGCATTTGAAATTATATAAAAATCCAGCTAGCTCCAGATCACTCCAATCCAATTTCTGTGCGTAGTATTCGTTAATGCAATTCCAACGCAATTGACAGTGTTCGATTCCGACCTAAAATGGATAATATACAAGTTTTAATTGAATTTAAATGTCATTAGCATTAGTTAATTATTATTTTGTAACGACCCGGGGAATTTGCGGTCCTGGATATTGACATATGGGACTATGTCGACTATACAAGCATCGGAAACACCAGATAGTCCATGAAAGAAATTAGAGGGTGAGAATAGATAAGATAGAAACTTAAAATAGAAGAAGAAGAAAAAGAACACACAACATTAGAGTAAACACGAATCTCATAGCGGAATAAACAATATATAATAGATACATATCATTGAAATAAAATCAGTATATGTATACAATAACATTATCAGAGTACAACACTTACATCACAGCGGAAATAAACAATAGCTATATAATCCTGAAGCCTCCTGCTCCAAGCTCTCCTAGTATATCTATAAAATCCTGACTACTTGACTGCCCGTACAAAGTTGGGCACCCAAGAGTTTAGGGAAAACAAAAAAAATAAACTCTGGGTCAGTCATGGGATTGGTGTGAGTAAAACAATTTAAAAACAGTTTGAGCAATAAAACGATATCTCATAAGACCACGCCGTATAACGGAACGGTTTTTTCCCTTATGAGAATCCAAATCAATTTGATTTAATTTTCAAAAATCCTTTTGAACAAAATGATAAACTTTATATCAAACTCTTTGATATTATAATAGTGTCTATCAATCACAACTAAATAATCAACTAGCAGAACGCTTTCATCTCACGTTCTACATATATAGTATACAATCAAAACCGCGAGCACTTGTTGGATAATGAATTACCAACTATGACAAGGTATGGAACCACCTTCCGATAGTGTACCTCTAGAGAGGAATACACTGGGTTCAACAAGAACATCTTGCAACCCGGCCACACATGACCGACCACTCATTTCGCTTGAGTGTATTGAATGTATATCACCAACGGTTGGGATCAGCAACCGTTTCCCGAATGGGACAACATCGAAAATAGATTAAAGAATGAAATGAATATCTCTAGATAGGTGATAATACACCCTACTTGGCAGCCAACCACTTAGCCATGCTGCCTACCCGATTTTTGTCATTTCCCGGTTGTGAGGCTAGAGGCCACGCTTATCTCTGACAGATCACATATTTATTCACTTTGAATGTCACATCGTCATACCCGCCAAATCACAAATTGATTTCCCCAAAAGTACAACGGGTATACAACTAAGAGAAATGAATTCCTTCACCACCAAACGGAAATACGTTTGAAGAGATCAACTTACGCGATCCATTAAATATACTCTGTCAGACATTCTTCCATACAGGTCGTCCTGGGACTGGACAAACCGTAGGCACTATTCTGTAAAAAGGACAGCCCTTGCATAACTCCGTCTTCAATTATCTTCATCATATTTGATCGCAACGCTAACGCCCATACAGAGTGGTTTTCAGATAATGAATCTGATCCCGGTCTCTCCGTATTGACGACGGAAAAATGGTCAAAAACTCCGATAGTCGGTGAGTTAACTATCAAAGAAAAACACGTGTGCAAACAACAGTCGTATTTCCAAATGGAAATCTTACCGATCAATCATCAATCAACTTTTTCTCTTTTTAAATTAATCTATCATTAATTTATTGAGTTACCCATTTCCATATCTCAATAAATTCTTATTTTCTAAATTTAGAAAATATACGTATTAACCATTGGAAAACATTTCCATTCCTTATTTCAGGTATCACTATCATTCCAGTATTCTTTATCATCCAACATTTCATTTTCTATGATTAGAAAATATCTATGATTATATTTGGAAAATGTTTCCAAAACTCATTCAATGGATTTAAACATATGTTTAAATAAAACATCATTATGCCAATTCAAACCATTACCTTCATTAACTATATTCACTTAACCAACCTTCACTATTGAACCTTAACCATTCCTTAGTTAAAAACGAAGCCAATCAAGTTGGGGTATAACTACCTCTCAGACCTTAATTGAACAACATTTCTAACCTCGAAATAGACAAAGTTCACTCTTTAAATCTTTAACAAACTTCCTTACGTAACTCTCGGATTATATTTACGAATCCACTTCTTTATTGAAAAACATTGATTATTACTATAGCGTTATAATCCCTACTTCTGAAATATCTAACTCCAAAATATAACTCGATTAACTCAAATCAATTAACCCTAACTCCATTAACTTTAACTCGATTAACTTTAATTCATTAACTCTTATCACTTAACTCCTTTCGAATAAACTATATTCAATTAACTCCTTTCGAATAAACTATATTTGGTAACTCCTTTAACTTTATTCGAATAAACTATATTCGATTAACTCCTTTAACTCTATTCGAATAAACTATATTCGATTAACTCCTTTAACTCTATTCGAATAAACTATATTCGATAACTCCTTTAACTCTATTCGAATAAATTATATTCAATTACTCTTTTAACTCTATTCGAATAAACTATATTCGATTAACTCTTTTTGAATAACCAATATTCGATAATCTCTCTTCGAATAACTAATATTCGATAACTCCTTTCGAATAACTGATATTCGATAACTCCTTTAGAATAACTAATATTCGATAACTCCTTTCAAATAACTAATATTCGATAACTCCTTTCGAATAAGTAATATTCGATAACTCCTTTCTAATAACTAATATTCGACTAACTCTAATTCAATTAACTTTATTCGAATAACTAATATTCGATAACCTCTTTTCGAATAAACTATATTCGATTAATTCTCTTCTTCGAATAACCTTATTCGATAACTCTTTCTTCGAATAAACTATATTCGAATAATTCTCTTCTTCAAATAACCTTATTCGATAACTCTTTTTTCAAATAAACTATATTCGAATAACTCTAATCCGACTAACTCTAATTCAATTAACTCTATTCGAATAACTAATATTCGAATAACTCTAATTCAATTAACTTTATTCGATTAACTCTAATCGATTTACTCTTATCAGTTAGCTCTATTTGATTAACTCTATTCTATTAACTCTATTTGATTAATTCTAATTCGATTAACTCTATTGGAATAACTCCACTCGATCAACTCCTTTCAATTAACTCCTATCAATTAACTCCTTTCGAATAGACTATATTCGATTAACTCCTTTCGAATAAACTATATTCGATTTACTCCTTTAACTCTATTTCGAATAAACTATATTCGATTAACTCCTTTAACTCTATTCGAATAAACTATATTCGATTAACTCCTTTAATTCTATTTGATTTAACTCTAATCGATTAACTCTAATACGATTAACTCTGATTCCTTTTATAATCCTACTTACTTTCCAAATATTTCCTTTTATGATATCTTATTTATTTTCTAAATAAATATTCCTTTTTTATCCTTCTATTTATTTTCCCAATATATATTCCTTTTGTTTTTCTATTTATTTAACAAATAAATATTCCTTTTCAATTCTATTTGTTCAACAATTATTTCCTTTGCAATTCTATTTGTAAATGTTTACAAATATATCCTTTTCAGTTCTATTTGTAAATGTTTTACAAATATATCCTTTTCTATTCTATTTGTAAATGTTTTACAAATATAACCTTTTCTATTTGTTTTACAAATATATCCCTTTTGTAACAACCCGTAAAATGCGAGCCAGTTTGAAATTTTTATTTTGGCAATTTTAACGAATTTTGAATATTTAAAATGAATTATTTTAAATAATATCGACGAAAATTTATTTTGAATATAATTCGAACGTATATATTATACGCGTCGTCGTTAGAATATAAATATTTATATATAATTATAAATAGAATTGAAAATGGCACGGTAGTTCGATAATTCGATTTCAAACTTCAATTGAATGTACCGGGTGCAAAACAATCCGGATTTTAATGAAACCAAAAACATTGGGATCTAATTGTGAATATCTTTCCAATGAATCCGAAAAATCAAGATTTCAAATTGGGAATCAAAAGATATGTCCAGTTGAAAATTCTGAATAGTCGCTATGGAATTCAGGCCCTTAAAAAAAAATGGACATTTTGCAAATGACCTCGGATTTCGACGAAACCAGTTTTGTTGGGTCCGTGATGTGAAGTTATTGCTAGATTCCAATTTTCATAATTTTCTGAATCAATATGTGAGCGTGGCAAAGGAAGATGTGTTTGACCAGTTGCAGTTGATTTTAATCGACTGGAAAATGGCCATTTTTCTAACGGTCTCAGAATTCGACGAAACTAGTTTTGTTAGGACCGTATCGTCAATACGAAGCTAGAAAATATTTTTCGAGAATTTTTAGAGTTAGCATGTGACCCCGGTAATTTGAAATGTACGTTTAAAATTCAATATAGTGATTTAAATGTAAATTTGACGAAAACTGATTGTAACAGCCGAATCAACTTATGATACATATCCCATTGTGTTCGGAATGAGGGTAAAACGCTATGGACGACAGGCGGTGGACCTCGTTTCGAGGTCGTATTTAAAAGTCAACCCTTTGGTAACAATTAAATAAAAAAAATATATATATTATTTTAATTTTCGTTTCCCCCTTTTTCTTCTTCGTTGCCCCCCCCCCCCCCCCCCCGTTTCATTATACAGAAACGAAAAAAAAATAAAGAAAACCTAAAACCTAATCGCGCCGCCCCCCTGACCTCGAACCGCCGACCATCGAATCGAAGAAGCCACCCACCACCCTCGCGACCTCCTCCTTCCAGCGAAGACGCCGCCGACCATCGAACCGAAGCTCCCAGGAACCCTGTCGCGACGCAATCGGAGCCTCCACCTCGAACACCTCACCGCGACACCACTGAGCCACCGCCGACGCTCCTTTCTCCCTCCTCCACTTCGAAATCTCGGTAAGCGTTTAAGTTATTTTATTTTTGCTTTTGTTTTTGTTTTACAGTAAATATATAAAACTGTTTTTTTAAAGGTTATAAAAACTGTTTTTTTTCTAAATATATAAACTGCATTTTTAAAGAATTAAAAACTGATTGTTTTAGGGTTTTAAAACAGTTTTTTTAAAGGTTTTAAAAACTGTTTTTTTTTAAATATATAAACTGTATTTTTAAAGAAAGAAAAACTGATTTTTCTAAAAGGCAAAAACTGTTTTGATGGAAACTAAAAACAGTTTTAAAAGAATTATAAAAGCAGTTTTAAAAGAATTATAAAAACTGTTTTAAAAGGAATTATAAAACTGATTTTATTTTGAACTTTAAAATAGGAAAAGGTTTTAACTTTAAAGGGAAAAAAAGATTTGATCTTTATTAGAAAAAAAAAAGGAAAACTTTTTATTAGAAAAGGCGAAAACATTTTATTAGAAAAGGCGAAGTCTATATTTTTGAAATGGAATTTTTATCTATATGGCATCGCAATAAAAATAGGATTTTTATATATTGAACTTTGAACTAAAAATTCGATTTTTATATATTGAACTTTGAACTAAAAATTCGATTTTTATATATTGAGAAGCAAAATAAAAATTCGATTTTTATATATCGAATAGTGAAATAAAAATATGATTTTTATATATTGAATAGTAGAGTAAAAATATGATTTTTATATATATAGAACATCGAAGTAAAAATATGATTTTTAAAATATAATCTTTATTTTTGAAAAGACGGAATTTATATTTTTAAAAAAATTCGATTTTTATATATTGAATAACATAGTAAAAATTCGATTTTTACATATGTAGAGAATACGGGCGAAAGCGACGAAAGGCGAGTTGGCGAAGATTTCCTGCATTAGAAGAGCCGTGGGGCTAGGATAGCTATATGTGAGAATTTCTCACCTTTCAATTTCTTTTCTAATTATATATATATACTAGGATGCAGACGGTGCTTAGTAGCACCCGACACAATCGTCCACAGACCATGGACTTGTTTGTTTGGTTGCATAGATTAGTTGAATTATTTGTTTGAATTGAATTGTATGGTGAGATGAAATTGATTTGATTGATGTGTGAATGGCGTGGGCCTTCACTAGACCGGGGATTAGGCTAGGCCTTGTCCCGTTTCTAGTATCGTGCCGTTATGCCGCCGAAATTTTCTAAAATATGTTAGAAAAATAAAAATGTCATTTATTGAATAGATGAACTGAAAAGAAAATTCATGTGTTGGAATAAATATTTTATCGTTAAAAATATAGTTTTTAACGTGAATGTGAATAAAATAAAATATTCATTTACAAACCAGACGGTTTGTTTATGTACACTGATTTAACTGATATTGATTGGGACGATAAATTTTACACATCGTCCAACAGCACAAATAAAATATGTGTTTGATTGTTTGAAACCCCACACGGGTGTTGGGATGAAATTTAAAGTTCACTCATCCTAATTGATTAAATATGTCGATCGATTGATTGACAGGCTGTTATAAGCGTTGGATATTTATATTTGATGCTTATACAGTGTAGTGCACTTTGGTTGATGGTTGATTATTTTTCAATGCTATTATATACATGTGTTGTATGAAAATCCATATAATTAATTTTATATGGTAATTGATTGGACCTCATTCCAGTTTAGAAATAGAAATATTTGAAATAGAAATATTTGAAATAGAATATTTGAAAATAGAAATTTATGAAGCCGTGTTGATTAGATTGACGCCATTTTGACGTGAACGATATTTATATCAATTTTAAGTGATTTCGAAATGAATTAAATTGAAAACGATTTCGAAATGAATTGAATTGAAAACGATTTCGAAATGAATTGAATTGAAAACGAATTCAAAGTAAATTGAAAACGATTTCGAAATGAATTGAATTGAAAACGATTTCGAAATGAATTGAATTGAAAACGATTTCGAAATGAATTGAATTGAAAACGAATTCAAAGTAAATTGAAAACGATTTCGAAATGAATTGAATTGAAAACGAATTCAAATTGAATTGAAAAAGAATTCAAATTGAATTGAAAGCGAATTGAAATGAATTCAAATTGAATTGAAATTTGAATTGAATTGAAATTTGAATTGAATAGAAATGAATTTTAAAACGAATTTGTAAAGAAGAATTCAATTTTGATTCGAATTGAAATGGAAGTTGAGATTGCTTTTGAAACGAATATTAAAACTATTTATATAATTCGTTTTAAATAGAAATCGACGAAATATATATTATATATATTATATATATAATATAATGGCCTGAATAGAACGCGCCGCGCCGCGGCAGTTCGTGAATTTCGACCATTCATTTCAAACGGACATTACGGGAGATTCGACCGTCGGATTCTCCTAAAACCGGAACCGTTGGGTTCGTATCGAAAAGAGCTTTCTAACGAATGTTAGAAATTTGAAATCTAACGGTTGGATTTGGAGATACGTCCAAATCAAATTCGAAAAAGGTCGCTGTAAGTGCAGTTCGATGGCCGTTGATGGAAATCGACTGTACGGGCCTTGATAAAATTATTAAAAATAGTAATAATTTGTGTAAAATCATAAGAAATGATTTGTGAAGATTTAGGATGAAAAACTTCATGTTTGAAAAGATAAAAATAGATTTTTATCGAAATGAACTGGTTTTGAACTATAATTATAATTCTATTTATTTTTAAATAAATAAATTGAATTTAAAAAGGGTTTTAAAAATAACCAGAATATCCAATGATTGCATTGGAGTGGATTTGAATCGAAATTGTCTTCGGAATATTTCGATGTTGGAATTCGTGATTATACAGATGTTGTTATGGTAATTTGAAAGATATATATTTATATCGTTATTTCCAATACGACATTTGTTAGTCGTAGAATTCGATATTGAATATAAGCCGATATATTTTCTATTCAGAGCCTTGTATTGAATATCGAATGTGATTTGGGTTTGTCGTGAGTGGTGTCTTCACTAACACTGTTCTTGAACCCAGTTGAGAAAAGATTAAATCTTTTTGTTTAGATTTAATGAAGTGTACCAATTAAATGATATTTAATTGGAATTGAATGGATATTGATTTTTGGGTTTATCGTGAACAGTGTTTTAAACAACACTCGTTCTTTAACCCAATAATTAATGAATGTGATTTTTTGGGTTTATCGTGAACAGTGTTTTAAACAACACTCGTTCTTTAACCCGATAATTAATGGAATGTGATTTGGGTTTATCGTGAACCGTGTTTTAAATGACACTGATTCTTTAACCCAGTCGAAGATTAAAACTAAGTGGAGTTTTAATGAATCTTTAATTAGATTGAAAGATCGAAAATGGAGTATCACCAGTTCTTGTTGCTGGCCCTGTGTGGGCTGGGTTCGCGTGATAGGGGGTTCTCGCTTCGCAGTTTGGTGGCGAACGGGAGACTCTTACCCCTACATGTCCCTTGTGGTGGGGGTTGGTTCGCCAGTGGGCGCGAGACTCGAGAGGGTTGCCATAAAACATGTAACTGGGGGACCATGTGAAAGCCACGGTGGGTTTTACCTGCTGCTTGGGGGATGAAGGGATGGTTGCAAAGCCTACCAGAGTTCGTCGGCTATTTCACAGTTGGTATCAGAGCTTTGGTTTACAAAGCTCAGAGAACAAGACACATTAGAACCCTACGAAAGAATTCATCAGATATTGGATTAGTAATATCCAATTAGAATGACTCGTTAGAGATGGGATCAGTAGTATCCTAGAACGAGTGTGAAGAGTATATTTTTGAAAATGAAAACAATTTTTGTTTTGAAAATTTAAATCGAGTATTCGTATTTGATTATCTATTTATATTGATGTGGACAATCCAGTATATATAGATTTTGCGTATACGTCTGATCCGCGTGTATTCGAAATTTTAATATACTGGATAGATATAGAATTACACTCTAATCGCCCGGAGATGATTTTGATGATGGAGCTCCATCATTAGAATTTATGTTCGAGTGACGAAAGTGGGCTTTCTATATATTTCCTATAGGCTGGTGTGAGAACCAAAATTAGATAGGGCCTATTGTTGGGATTTGGCATCAAAAATCTGATTTTTGTATATGTATCAAAATTATGAATTTGAAACTCTAATTCACTAATTGATTGATGTTTGTGTTGCTTGTTTAGTTGTTTGATAAATTTTGAGCCATTTAGCCTATTTGAAACAAATATTGAATTGTATTGAAATTTGGTCGCATTTGCTTGCATACATATATATCATTGAACAGGTCATAGCAAGGAGGCTAGAGCCGAAGAATAAAATTTGTTTGCCCGACAAATAGGTACATGTTTACTACAGAATTTACTGTTTTGTTTGGGTGATGATGATTTTATGAGCCTATTGGCTAGCCGCTTGGCTTTTTCTTTTTCTTTTTGAGATCTGAAGGACCGGGGAAGCTATTTGAAATTCCCCGATGCTCCCGGTGCAGGGGAGGTTATGGCGAAATTTTTCAAAAATTTAGGGTGTTAGCCAAATTTTTGAAATTTTGAAAATTCTCAGAAACTAAAGAGTTGGAGAATGGAAGTCAGATCGAGCGTAGAATTGATTAATCAAACCACTTTCGACTTTGTTCCTTTTCGGGGACGAAAAGTTTTAAGTGGGGGAGATTGTAACAACCCGTAAAATGCGAGCCAGTTTGAAATTTTTATTTTGGCAATTTTAACGAATTTTGAATATTTAAAATGAATTATTTTAAATAATATCGACGAAAATTTATTTTGAATATAATTCGAACGTATATATTATACGCGTCGTCGTTAGAATATATTATATATAATTATAAATAGAATTGAAAATGGCACGGTAGTTCGATAATTCGATTTCAAACTTCAATTGAATGTACCGGGTGCAAAACAATCCGGATTCTAATGAAACCAAAAACATTGGGATCTAATTGTGAATATCTTTCCAACGAATCCGAAAAATCAAGATTTCAAATTGGGAATCAAAAGATATGTCCAGTTGAAAATTCTGAATAGTCGCTATGGAATTCAGGCCCTTAAAAAAAAATGGACATTTTGCAAATGACCTCGGATTTCGACGAAACCAGTTTTGTTGGGTCCGTGATGTGAAGTTATAGCTAGATTCCAATTTTCATAATTTTCTGAATCAATATGTGAGCGTGGCAAAGGAAGATGTGTTTGACCAGTTGCAGTTGATTTTAATCGACTGGAAAATGGCCATTTTTCTAACGGTCTCAGAATTCGACGAAACTAGTTTTGTTAGGACCGTATCGTCAATACGAAGCTAGAAAATATTTTTCGAGAATTTTTAGAGTTAGCATGTGACCCCGGTAATTTGAAATGTACGTTTAAAATTCAATATAGTGATTTAAATGTAAATTTGACGAAAACTGATTGTAACAGCCGAATCAACTTATGATACATATCCCATTGTGTTCGGAATGAGGGTAAAACACTATGGACGACAGGCGGTGGACCTCGTTTCGATGTCGTATGTAAAAGTCAACCCTTTGGTAACAATTAAATAAAAAAAATATTATTTTAATTTTCGTTTCCCCCTTTTTCTTCTTCGTTCCCCCCCCCCCCCCCCCGTTTCATTATACAGAAACGAAAAAAAAAATAAAGAAAACCTAAAACCTAATCGCGCCGCCCCCCTGACCTCGAACCACCGACCATCGAATCGAAGAAGCCACCCACCACCCTCGCGACCTCCTCCTTCCAGCGAAGACGCCGCCGACCATCGAACCGAAGCTCCCAGGAACCCTGTCGCGACGCAATCGGAGCCTCCACCTCGAACACCTCACCGCGACACCACTGAGCCACCGCCGACGCTCCTTTCTCCCTCCACCACTTCGAAATCTCGGTAAGCGTTTAAGTTATTTTATTTTTGCTTTTGTTTTTGTTTTACAGTAAATATATAAAACTGTTTTTTTAAAGGTTATAAAAACTGTTTTTTTTCTAAATATATAAACTGCATTTTTAAAGAATTAAAAACTGATTGTTTTAGGGTTTTAAAATTGTTCTTTTTAAAGGTTTTAAAAACTGTTTTTTTTTTTAAATATATAAACTGTATTTTTAAAGAAAAAAAACTGATTTTTCTAAAAGGCAAAAACTGTTTTGATGGAAACTAAAAACAGTTTTAAAAGAATTATAAAAGCAGTTTTAAAAGAATTATAAAAACTGTTTTAAAAGGAATTATAAAACTGATTTTATTTTGAACTTTAAAATAGGAAAAGGTTTTAACTTTAAAGGGAAAAAAAGATTTGATCTTTATTAGAAAAAAAAAGGAAAACTTTTTATTAGAAAAGGCGAAAACTTTTTATTAGAAAAGGCGAAGTCTATATTTTTGAAATGGAATTTTTATCTATATGGCATCGCAATAAAAATAGGATTTTTATATATTGAACTTTGAACTAAAAATTCGATTTTTATATATTGAACTTTGAACTAAAAATTCGATTTTTATATATTGAGAAGCAAAATAAAAATTCGATTTTTATATATCGAATAGTGAAATAAAAATATGATTTTTATATATTGAATAGTAGAGTAAAAATATGATTTATATATATATAGAACATCGAAGTAAAAATATGATTTTTAAAATATAATCTTTATTTTTGAAAAGACGGAATTTATATTTTTAAAAAAAATCGATTTTTATATATTGAATAACATAGTAAAAATTCGATTTTTACATATGTAGAGAATACGGGCGAAAGCGACGAAAGGCGAGTTGGCGAAGATTTCCTGCATTAGAAGAGCCGTGGGGCTAGGATAGCTATATGTGAGAATTTCTCACCTTTCAATTTCTTTTCTAATTATATATATATACTAGGATGCAGACGGTGCTTAGTAGCACCCGACACAATCGTCCACAGACCATGGACTTGTTTGTTTGGTTGCATAGATTAGTTGAATTATTTGTTTGAATTGAATTGTATGGTGAGATGAAATTGATTTGATTGATGTGTGAATGGCGTGGGCCTTCACTAGACCGGGGATTAGGCTAGGCCTTGTCCCGTTTCTAGTATCGTGCCGTTATGCCGCCGAAATTTTCTAAAATATGTTAGAAAAATAAAAATGTCATTTATTGAATAGATGAACTGAAAAGAAAATTCATGTGTTGGAATAAATATTTTATCGTTAAAAATATAGTTTTTAACGTGAATGTGAATAAAATAAAATATTCATTTACAAACCAGACGGTTTGTTTATGTACACTGATTTGACTGATATTGATTGGGATGATAAATTTTACACATCGTCCAACAGCACAAATAAAATATGTGTTTGATTGTTTGAAACCCCACACGGGTGTTGGGATGAAATTTGAAGTTCACTCATCCTAATTGATTAAATATGTCGATCGATTGATTGACGGGCTGTTATAAGCGTTGGATATTTATATTTGATGCTTATACAGTGTAGTGCACTTTGGTTGATGGTTGATTATTTTTCAATGCTATTATATACATGTGTTGTATGAAAATCCATATAATTAATTTTATATGGTAATTGATTGGACCTCATTCCAGTTTAGAAATAGAAATATTTGAAATAGAAATATTTGAAATAGAATATTTGAAAATAGAAATTTATGAAGCCGTGTTGATTAGATTGACGCCATTTTGACGTGAACGATATTTATATCAATTTTAAGTGATTTCGAAATGAATTAAATTGAAAACGATTTCGAAATGAATTGAATTGAAAACGATTTCGAAATGAATTGAATTGAAAACGAATTCAAAGTAAATTGAAAACGATTTCGAAATGAATTGAATTGAAAACGATTTCGAAATGAATTGAATTGAAAACGATTTCGAAATGAATTGAATTGAAAACGAATTCAAAGTAAATTGAAAACGATTTCGAAATGAATTGAATTGAAAACGAATTCAAATTGAATTGAAAATGAATTGAAAAAGAATTCAAATTGAATTGAAAGCGAATTGAAATGAATTCAAATTGAATTGAAATTTGAATTGAATAGAAATGAATTTTAAAACGAATTTATAAAGAAGAATTCAATTTTGATTCGAATTGAAATGGAAGTTGAGATTGCTTTTGAAACGAATATTAAAACTATTTATATAATTCGTTTTAAATAGAAATCGACGAAATATATATTATATATATTATATATATTATATATATAATATAATGGCCTGAATAGAATGCGCCGCGCCGCGGCAGTTCGTGAATTTCGACCATTCATTTCAAACGGACATTACGGGAGATCCGACCGTCGGATTCTCCTAAAACCGGAACCGTTGGGTTCGTATCGAAAAGAGCTTTCTAACGAATGTTAGAAATTTGAAATCTAACGGTTGGATTTGGAGATACGTCCAAATCAAATTCGAAAAAGGTCGCTGTAAGTGCAGTTCGATGGCCGTTGATGGAAATCGACTGTACGGGCCTTGATAAAATTATTAAAAATAGTAATAATTTGTGTAAAATCATAAGAAATGATTTGTGAAGATTTGGGATGAAAAACTTCATGTTTGAAAAGATAAAAATAGATTTTTATCGAAATGAACTGGTTTTGAACTATAATTATAATTCTATTTATTTTTAAATAAATAAATTGAATTTAAAAAGGGTTTTAAAAATAACCAGAATATCCAATGATTGCATTGGAGTGGATTTGAATCGAAATTGTCTTCGGAATATTTCGATGTTGGAATTCGTGATTATACAGATGTTGTTATGGTAATTTGAAAGATATATATTTATATCGTTATTTCCAATACGACATTTGTTAGTCGTAGAATTCGATATTGAATATAAGCCGATATATTTTCTATTCAGAGCCTTGTATTGAATATCGAATGTGATTTGGGTTTGTCGTGAGTGGTGTCTTCACTAACACTGTTCTTGAACCCAGTTGAGAAAAGATTAAATCTTTTTGTTTAGATTTAATGAAGTGTACCAATTAAATGATATTTAATTGGAATTGAATGGATATTGATTTTTGGGTTTATCGTGAACAGTGTTTTAAACAACACTCGTTCTTTAACCCAATAATTAATGAATGTGATTTTTTGGGTTTATCGTGAACAGTGTTTTAAACAACACTCGTTCTTTAACCCGATAATTAATGGAATGTGATTTGGGTTTATCGTGAACCGTGTTTTAAATGACACTGATTCTTTAACTCAGTCGAAGATTAAAACTAAGTGGAGTTTTAATGAATCTTTAATTAGATTGAAAGATCGAAAATGGAGTATCACCAGTTTTGCTCCAGGCGATAGTTAAATCTTTAATTATATTTGAACGTGAAATGGTAATTGAATTTACCGATAACACTGTGGTGTTAGATATAAAGTATTACCAGTTTTACTTCATGGGATGAATAGGTTGGGATTGGGAAATTAAAACAAATGATTACTTCGGTAAGGTTCGCTAATCCCGACTAGTTTGAATTGATATTCAAAAATGGATTAAAGAATAAATTCAAGGAATTTATCTTTGATAAAATTTATGGGAATCTTTCCCTATGAATGTGAAATTTAGAAACTAACTGTCGGTTAGCCAAGCAGAATGGTTTTCTGGATATTGATCTGATGTTGGTTTCGGCCTTCGGGGTTAATATTTGGGAAATTATTCTCTTGATTAATTTACGGTTAGTGACTAATGAATTGGAATGAGGCGTATGTTGTGTTTGGGTAACACTTATTTAAAATATACGCGAGTTATTCGGAAAGACCGGGTTTATCCCATTCTGAATAACTGATACGACGATAAGTCGAAGATGAAGACGATGGTCGAAGACCGGAAGTCTTCACGTCGTTTGGGTGATAACTGATGATCTTGATTGGGCTGTACACCCAAGAAGATGGAAACAGTTGGTGATCGTCCAGACGTACTTGGAGATCGATGGATATGCGGGGTACTAGGTGCCTCCGGTTTCGTTCAGACCCAGAACGGACTTGTAAATGGACTGTGTGTCTGACATTGGATTTTAGTCCGTGTGATTGATCTCTATTAAATATATATCTGTTTGGCGGCGGAGAATTTATTCTCTTGCTTAACGCCCTTCTCTGAGACGTACGAGCTCAGGGGTTATATATTGATGGATATCAAACGCATGGAGTGAATTGCCTGTGTGGCATGCCTAAGTGGCAATTGATCGAGGCTTCTGTTGAAAAGCAAAGTCTTGTGGTGATGATCAAAGCACGGCCTTTGTGGCGTAGCTTTGTGTAACGTTTGCTTCGCGAGTTTCACACCCGGTATGAACCAAAAACGGGAGACGGACGTCAGGGAGGGCATGCGTTTCTTTCTAGCTAGAAGTGGCGTCAGTGGTTTTACACGCCCTGACGAGTTTGACTTATGTGGTTGTTGCTGTTGCGAGGCGCCTCGGTTATATCGGTTTCGGCCGATGCATTCTGGTCGGCTGACGGACCAGACTTACACCCCATAGGGTGGGGAAACGTAGTGTTCAGGCATAATAATCCACATCGGTGGACCGGCCCTGAGGATCCAAGGCTTGCCTGCGCGCTTGCCTGAGGGGCGGGCTAGAGCGTCTCGAATCGGTTGAGGACTATCTTTTGCCTCGGTTCATAGATGGAAATCCAATTTCCAAATACGTGACATTTGCGGTTTTAATTGTAGAACCTAGTATGGTGACATAGTGGGATGGGGGCATTCATGCCGCCTATGATTGATACTTATGATTTGAAGTTGTTTTATACACTATGCACTTATATAGTATCAAATGATTTGTTTTAAACGTATCAAGCATTCTTGGCTATTATAAGGTAAAAACCCTATCCTCCAGCTTGCGTTGCATTGTGTGATGGGACCTGGGTCTTATAATAGCTTCATTTTTCTTTATTTAGCATTGCGCTGTTTGTTTTATGCACTGGTATTCTTGGGAGGAAACCCGTTCTGTGTTATACGGCGTGGTCCCTTGATTTACCTGTCTTTAAAATAAAGATTAATAACTGTTTTAGTTCTCACACCAGTCACATGACTGACCTGGAGTTTATTGTTTTAACCTAAACTCTGGGTGCCCTTATTTTCGACACGGGCAGCTAGTAGTTTTGGTTTTGCAGATTTATATTCACAGGATCCTGGTTTACAGCTGGAACGATATCCGGAAAGCTTTGTATCCGTATATCTCCTTCTAGTTGTGTATTGTATTATTTTCCGCTGCTGTGTATTTAAATGTAATTTAAATCTCTGATATTTCTGTGTAATATTCATTTATACCCTGTATATTCTTGTATTCTGATGCATTGTTGTGATATACAGTGAAACATTCTTCTATATGCGTTCTGTTGTGGTTTGTTCTCGAACTATCCGACGCTTTCCTTTACGGGGAAGTTGCGGGTCTTCACAGTTTTTCAATTCTTCTTTGATTTTATAAATTTCTTTTATAAAATTCTTTTCCTTTTATGTATAAAATCCATTGATTTTATATAAATAATTCATTTTCAAAATACACTTTGAAAATCCCCTTTCCTACATCCCAGTATTTCTTATGGTATTTAAAATACCAATTCACAATGATCGATATCATTCAAACACACATAATCAACACAGATTATATATCACATCATTTATTACAATATATGGAAAACAGTAAAATAAATGTTGAGGAATCCAGTTGGATTCCTCCGACCTGTTTCCCTGCATCCACAGATGTTACCAATACAATTAACATCAATTTCATTTCACTATTAAATATTTTGCTAAATATAATCAATTTATATATATATATACATTTATTTATTTATATATATATAACCAGATCTATAATTTCAACCAATTACTTAGCAGTTCAACCAAACAGTCAATACACAGCAATCAATCATCATTTATCAGTTCTAAATATACGTTATAAAAATATGAACTGATAGAGTTGGTGAGTTTTACTCACATTGGACGGTCATCGTTAAATAACGAAAATTGTCAGTTGATTCAGATGGACAATTTATTTCGCTATAAATTTTAACGAGCTCCAATTCACTACCAGTTAGTTCCATTGTGTAGTCACCGTCCATACGATCCTAACGGATCTTGTTCCGCTGAATTCGGTTAACTTATGATGGAGTTGTGCATTTTACAATGTCATATACATTCAGATTAAAATAAAACTTTAAATTTACTCCTATTGGGCCCAACCCCTATTTTATTCCGGCCCACTTACCAAATTAAAGACCCGACCCGTGTGCTACAGTGACCCTCCTTCCCCAATTGGAAACCCGACTTTAGTATTTCCCTTTTCATCATAGCCGATCCTCCTTCAACCGCTCCTTCATCTCAAAACAAAACCCAACACTCTTATCACTATTGCAATCCTCTTTCGAATCTCCATTAACCCGTATGAATTTCATGAAACTCGGCATCATCCTATACATTGCGTCGAACTGGCCTACCTACAGACATTGACATTTTTATTTTTATAAAAATCCCAAAAAACATAACTGGAGCTATTCGATGTGTTGAATCCAAAATCAAACACCAATCAAAGATCGATGCCCTAAATCTCTATATAAATCGAACCCTAGTTCCACCGTCGACACTCTGCACCTCGAGACCGGCATCGCACTTCCCTAAATGGGTATGAAATCGAAGAGAATAACACAAGGATCTCATATAAACTTTCTTTATGATTTATGGAGTTTTAATGGATTTTATTTTGGATTTTGAAGTTGCGATTTTGATTTTCCTGAAGTGGAGGCGCATCGTTTGACTATGGGAGGATTGAATTAGGGTTAGAAAAAGGTAAGGGTATTTTATAGGATGTTTTGGCTTGTGTTAGAAGCCTCATTTCATTTTTATATTAATTTATATTTACACGATGTTCACATTTAAGTTCCAAAAATCCGTATGACCACATACGATACCTAAAAATCACGAAAATGGACATGCAGCTAGATTTGACATTATGGACCCAAAGAAACTGGTTTCGTCGAATTCCAACACCATTTGCTCACATAGCATATTTTTAAAGGTCAATTTATTGACTATTTTTCACATTAAAATCCCATACGGCCACACACTGGCTCCAAAAATCATGAAACTTGGAATCTAACAATATTTTAATATTACGGATCCAACAAAATTAGTTTCGTCGAAAACGGAGGTCGTTTGCAAAACTGACTATTTTTAAAGCTCTAAATAACCCATTTAAATATATAAATATATTTGAAAACAATTAAATTAAATATAAATAAATTTATATTATTGTATATATTCACAATAGAATATCATACAGCTCCAATTGGATTTATAACACGGTATTTCAAAATTCCCAATTATATCGATATTCGATTTATATTTAAAATCCTTTTATTATATAAATATATATTATAAATTTCAAAGGAATTCCATAGCGACTTTTCTAAAATTTGATTAGGGCATAAATCAAAATCTACACAATGAAATCCCGATTTTTCTCTTCCACTAGAAAAATATACTTCGCCAGCTTCGAACGTTTCTTGTTTCACAGAAATCTGATTTAAAACGGATTATGTATATTCAGTTGAAGTTCAAATCGCCAAATAGCGAACAGCCGCGCCATTTCGAGCATGATTATAATTATAATATAATTATACGTTCAAACTTCGTTTATATAATATATTCGTGAATATAATTCAACTCTAAACTGAATTGTATATTTTAAATAATCCAAATTACACAATATTGTGAATTCCACTATTTTTGATTATTTCTGAAATTAAATATATTATTCTATTATTTAATTTAATTTAATATTCACTATTATTTAATTCTACGACCCTTCAAATCTCTAAACCATATTTTAAATAATTAAATTAATTAATTATTATACCGTAAAAATACGGGATATTACATAATTAATTTACTAATCCACCTTAATCCTTCTCCCAACAATTCGAAATTTTCACTGCCACCTCCCAGCAACTACACCACCTATTATTGTGACTTCACTTCTCGCTAACCACTTCCTAAATGCACGAACTTCCAATCCGACACCTCTGACTAACTTCTTACCTTAATCCCCACCACCACGCTATCCCCTTATCCAGGTAGCATGCTCCAAATTAGTCATTGTTGACGCCAAAAAGTAGTTGTCAACGCTCGTGATTTCCAAGTGAGTGAAAATAAACGTCTAGTGGTGGAAAGTAAGTAAATAGTGCTGAATTGTACTATGGAAAAGCATAAGTAAACGATCACACAGAGTTTGTAGTGGTTCAGCTCATCGAAGCCTACGTTCACTTTGCATTGTTTTGCTCTTTATTATGCTCTTAGTACAAGTTACAACATTGGATCGGAACGTGTCCGAGTATACATGATATTTGATGACTTCTAGTACATAAATGCGTAATTTCCAAGTGATATGCTTGGTGGAAGAGGAAGATTCTTCTTCCTGATCTGAATGTTTGGAAGTGGAAGAAGGAAGCTTCGAGTGTCTGAGAATCCCAAGCTTAGTTGAATATGGATGACGTGGTCATGAAGCCTTCATGTTGCAAGCATGGCCATGGTGGCAATGAGGTCCAAAGATGGTTTCTTTATTTTGTTCCTGATTTCTAAAACAACCCAAAAATGGTTCAATGTCCAAAATTATAGTCAAATGTCCAAGAACATGTTCATGTGTCCAATAATATGCTTCTTCTTCTTCCTAGGATAATGGAAGATGATAAGGAGGCTTTAGGAAGGTTAACTTCTTCTTAGGCAGCCATTAGATCTTGGAGGTGAGCAAGAACCAACCTTTTTCACATTGGAAATGAGGGGGTATTTATAGGCGTGGGTTGGTAGTGGAGTAGGTGAAAACTAGGTAGCAGCAAGCAGTTTTCGTATCCCGCGTGCCAAGGGGATTTCACATCGCATAAAGGGCCGAATACAAATTTGTATCCCTTAGGTAGGGATAAGATTTCATATCATGCATGTGGGATACAAAGCTACCCTTGATCAAGTGGTTAGGATGCGAATCCCATGGGATGCAACTGGGATGCGAATTCACATCCCGTGAGGGATATGAATTCGTATCCCACGAGGGGTACAGATTCGTATCCCATAGCAGATGCGATATTCGCACTGTTATAGGCCTTTTGGGGCTGTGATATCATGTACGAGCTAACGATGAGGTCGGGGTCCGATCCTGGACTGTTGGTTCGTTATCGAGTGGTTTGGCCGAGCCAGACCAAATGTCTTTATTCCTAGCCGAACTTGGGATCTGGATGTCTCTGCTACGCTTTTGGTCTGTTGAGCCACGTGACGATGGGCCGAGTCAGCTGGTCTTTAACTATTCTTGAGGACCGGTCCAAAAAGCTGGTCAATAGTCATGCCCTAGGGGTTTCTCGTATGCTTCAGTATATCACGCACGGTTGGAAATGGAGTCGAACTCCATGAATTTTACGAATAAGGTGCTACTCAATGCCATGATCTCAAAACCAAGCTCAAAATCTCTACAAACAACACAAATCGGCCAAAAACCAAAACCCTAGTTTCAACTATGAGACATTCAAACTCCAAAACCTAGTACATGCTTCATACATAACAACAAATTAAGATCTATTCCAGCCAAAATCAAAGAAATCAGCTTTACATTTTATTGAATTTTAAAACTCACGTTTTCTAAAAATAAAGAAGAAGTGGCGGCTTCATTTCTGCTAAAAGAAAGGGAGATGGAGAGGATTAGGTTTAGGTTAGGATATTATATAGGTGAATTTTAATAATATTATATTGATACATATTTATCGATTTAGTGTTTTTAATTCGTACGATCTCATATATTAACCGATCATTATGAAATTTGATAATCGGCTATATTTAAATATTCAGGACTCGATGAAGCTGGTTTCGTCGAAATCCGAGACCGTTTGCAAAAATAACACTATTTTGATTTCAAAATCATAAATCGATACGCGTTTATATCGCGCACGATCACATAATAACTCCAATTAACTCGAAACTTGAAATTTACAATAATTAACCATTACGGATTTTATAAAATTGGTTTCATTGAAATCCGTGGTCATTTGAAAATTGGCTATTTTCACGTGTTAAATTAAATTGATAAAATATAAATTGATTTCAAAATAGTTAAATCTATTTATAATAAATTATCATTATCGTGCATGTTCAAAAAGAAATTTATATAGCTTCAAAATAAATTTTACTCAATTTTAAATTCGAGATTTTAAATTTCAAGTTAATTTAACATTCAATTTCCTTACTTAAATAAATTTCAACTTGTTAAATCTTTAAATAAACCATTTTTAAATATTTAAATTATTTAAATATTCCTTACTAAAAATATGGTTCGTTACAAGATCCTTATCCTACTTTACATGCACCTAAAATTGGCTGATTATATTTCCTTTAACAATACCTAAGAACGTATTGGGTCTGGTGGTATACACCATAACCACATTGTAGTGAGTGCACTATAGGATTGGCACTCTTTGTGAGGATCCACGATGGAAATTCAATAGTCTTCGGAATTTTAGGCAATTTCTATTTCCAAGGAGATAGGACTACCATTTCTAACTTCAATACCCTATTCCATTGTTCATACTAATCACATGCACTAATAGCTCACATTATTCCATCTCTTGGTCCAAGTGGTTGTTGATGCTAGACCGATCTCACCTTCAGGTGGATAACTCTCTATCACTTCCTCGCGATGATTTGACTTGCGAATGTGGTTTGATCTTGGCTCTTGGACCTTTCCCTAGAGCTGGCCCATCCATCAAATTATACTTCATCTATTGTACGAGAAAGTAGCCTAGAGCGAGTGAGATTAGCTACAGTTGACCTTGGTTTGGTTCCTCCCCTATTTTGTTTTCTAGTGAACCATTTCGAGGGTATAACTATAGGCTGAAATCTCCCCTTTTCAGCTATCCAAGATTTCCTCTTTGTGACGACCGGGAATTTGGCTCGATCCGAATCAGTCGCTAAACTGATCCAGACCGTTTGGAACGCCTGATTGTTTTGAGAACACGACAAAATAGAACACAGACAGAAGAACATTTCATTGTTAATTACAACAACTTCATCAGAATACAAGAATATACAGAGCATAAATGAATAAAATACATTCGATAAATATCATAGATTACAATACATTACGTAGCAGCGGAAAATAATACAATACACAACTAGAAGTAATACGCGGATACAAAGCTTTCCGAGTATCGTTCTAGCTGTAAATCAGGATCCTGTGAATATAAATCTACAAAACCAAAACTACTAGCTGCCCGTGTCAAAATAAGGGCACCCAGAGTTTAGGTTAAAACAATAAACTCTAGGTCAGTCATGGGACTGGTGTGAGAACTAAAACAGTTATTAATCTTTATTTTAAAGTTAGGTAAATCAAGGGACCACGCCGTATAACACGGAACGGGTTTCCTCCCAAGAATACCAGTGCATAAAACAAACAGCGCAATGCTAAATAAAGAAAAATGAAGCTATTATAAGACCCAGGTCCCATCACACAATGCAACACAAACCAGAGGATAGGGTTTTCCCTTATAATAGCCAAAGCATGCTTGATACGTTTAAAGCAAATCATTTGATACTATAATAGGTGTGTAGTGTCAAAACAACTTCAAATATAAATGTATCAATCCTAGACGGCAAGGGTACCATATATCATATCGCCATACTAGGCTCTACAATCAAAACCGCAAAGTCACGTATTTGAAAATTGGATTTCCATCTATGAACCGAGGCCAGGGATCGTCCTCTACCGATTCGAGACGCTCTAGTCCGCCCCTCAGGCAAGCGCGCAGGCAAGCCTTGGATCGTCAGGGCCGATCCACCGATGTGGATTAAAATGCCTGAACACTGCGTTTCCCCACCCTATGGGGTGTCAATGAGTCCAATGGCTCCATCGGTCCCGGATCGACCGATATATCTGAGGTGCATCGCAACAGCAACAACCACATAAGTCAAACTCGTCAGGGTGTGTAAAACCACTGACGCCACTTCTAACTAGAAGGAAACGCATGCCCTCCCTGATGTCCTCTCCCGTTTCTGGTTCACAACCGGGGTGTGAGGCTCGCGAATTCACGCTACACAAAGCTACGCCACAAAGGTCGTGCTTTGATCATCAACCACAAGACTTTTCTTTTCAACAAAAGCCTTGATCATTTGCATCTTAGCATGCCACACAGGCAAACCACTCCATGCAACCAATATCCATCAATCACACAGAATGATATCCAATGTCAGACACACAGTCCATTTACAAGTCCGTTTTGGGTTTAAACGAAACCGGAGGCACCTAGTACCCCGCATATCCATCGATCTCCAAGTACGTCTGGATGATCACTAACTGATTCCCTCCTCTTGGGTGTACGGCCCAATCAAGATCATCAGTAATCACCCAAACGACGTGATGACCTCCGGTCTTCGACCACCGTCTTCATCTTCGACACCACGTCGAATCAGTTATTCAGAATGGGATAAACCAAGTCTTTCTGAATACCTTGCGTATATATTATAAAAGTGTTACACAAACACAACATACGCCTCATTCCACTTCAGAATATTCGTTTTATTCAAATATTCTTATATTTTGGGAAAGGTTCCCATTAATTTTATCAAAGATAAATTCTTTAATCTTCCTTTGAATATCAATTCAAACTAGTCGGGATTAGCGAACCACACCGAAGTAATCATTTATTTTAATTTCCCAATCCCAACCTATTCATCCCATGAAGTAAAACTGGTAATACTTCATATCTAACACCACGGTGTTATCCGTAAATTCAATTACCATTTTACGTTAAAATCTAATTAAAGATTTAACTATCGCCTGGAGTAAAACTGGTGATACTCCATTCTCGATATTTTCAATCTAATTAAAGATTCATTAAAACTCCACTTAGTTTTAATCTTTAACTGGGTTAAAGAATCAGTGTCATTTAAAACACGGTTCACGATAAACCCAAAATCACATTCCATTAATTATCGGGTTAAAGAACAAGTGTTATTTAAAACACTGTTCACGATAAACCCAAAAATAAATACCAATTCAATTCCAATTAAATATTATTTAATTGGTACACTTCATTAAATCTAAATAAAAAGATTTAATCTTTTTCTCAACTGGGTTTAAGAACAGTGCTAATGAAGACACCATTCACGACAAACCCAAATCACATTTGATATAAAATACAAGGCTCTGAATAGAAAATATATCGGCTTATATTCAATATCAAATTCTACGACCAACAAATATCGTATTGGAAATAACGATATAAATATATCTTTCAAATTCCCATAACAATACCTGTATCATCACGAAATCCAACATCGAAATATTCCAAAGATGATTTCGATTCAAATCCATTCCAATTCAATTATTGGAAATTCTGGTTTCTTTTAAAACCATTTCAAATCAAATTTATTTATTTTAAAAATAAATAAATTATTATTCTAGTTCAAAACTAGTTCATTTCGATAAAAATCTATTTTTATCTTTTCAAATATGGGGTTTTTCATCCCAGTTCTTCCCAAATCACTTCTTATGATTTTACACAAAATATTACTATTTTTAATAATTTTATCAAGGCCCGTACAGTCGATTTCCATCAACGGCCATCGAACTGCACTTACAGCGGCCTTTTCCAAATTTGATTTGGAGATAATTCCAAATCCAACCGTTAGAATTCAAATCTCTAATATTCATTAGAAAGCCCTTTTTGATACAAACCCAACAGTTCCGGTTTTAGGAGAATCCGACGGTCGGATCTCCCGCAATGTCCATTCGAAGTCAATGGTCGAAATTCACGAACTGCCGCAGCGCAACGCGTTCTATTTAGGCCATTATATTATATATATATATAATATATAATTCATCGATTACCTTTTAAAACGTATTTTATAAATCGTTTTAAATTCGTTTTCGAAACGATTTCAACTTCCTTTTCAAATTCAAATCAAAATTAAAATTTTCCTTATAAATTCGTTTTAAATTCATTTCAAATTGATTTCAATTCAATTTCAATTCGAATTCATTTCTATCCAATTTCAATTCGAATTCAATTCTATTCAATTTCAATTCGAATTCATTTTAATTTGATTTCAATTCGAGTTCAATTCTATTCAATTTTAATTCGAATTCAATTCTACTCATTTTTAATTCGAATTCAATTCTATTCATTTTTAATTCGAATTCAATTCTACTCAATTTCAATTCGAATTCATTTTAATTTGATTTCAATTCGAATTCAATTCATTTCAAAATATCAGAATTTGAAATCACTTCATTATTTATATTCATTATAAAAATGAATAAAATTGATATAAATATCGTTCACGTCAAAATGGCGTCAATCTAATCAACACGGCTTCGTATATTTCTATTTTCAAATATTCTATTCAAATACTTCCTTTTTCGAAACTGGAATGAAGCCCAATCAATTACCATATAATGTTAATTATATGGATTTTCTACAACACATGTATAAAATAACAACGATAAATAATCAACCATCATCCAGAGTGCACCACACAACTGCATAAGCATTAAATATAAATAATTAACGCTTACACTGTCTGTCAATCCATCGATTGACATACAACTAAACAATCGGGATTAGTGTACGTCAAATCTCATCCCAATACCCGTGTGGGGTTTCAAACAATCAAACACAGATTTTATTTGTGCAGTTGGGCGATGTGTAAAATTTATCGTCCCAATCAATATCAATCAAATCAGTGTATAAAAACAAATCTCCGATTTGTTTATATTAATTTATTTCATTTCATGTACACGTTAAAAATTCTATTTTTAACTATATAATATTTTCCACTATAAAATATTTTATTTCGTTTCACATCACACAATCAACTACACATCAAAATCAAACAAACAAGCATACAAGTCGTCCATGGTCTGTGGACGACGGGTGTCGGGTGCTACTAAACACCGTCTGCATCCTAGTATATATTTCAAACTAGAAATAAATTATAATAAAGGTGAGGAGTTCTCACAGAGGGTTCCACTCCCTCGTGCTTTGCTGTTGAACTGCTGAACCGTCTGGATCGGTGAAATTCCAATTCAGTCCTTTTCATGTTGCTCATATAATAATAAAAATTATATTTCTATTGCTTCATTCTAATAAATAAAAACCCATATTTTTATTTCTACTTCATATATTTTTACAACGCTTATTTCAATATAAAAATTATATTTTTATATTTCTACTTCTTATATAAAGATTGAATTTTTATTTATATATCGTCGCTATAAAAATCACATTTTTATTTCAGCATACATATAATAAAGATCAGATTTTTATTTCGCTACATATATAAAGATTATATTTTTACTATCTATATAATATAAAAATCGTATTTTTATTCTTCACATCTAATAAAAATCATATTTCTATTATCTACATTATATAAAAATAATATTTTATATAATGAAAAATCATATCTTTTTAAAACTAAAAATCAAATCTTTTTAATTATAAAAATCTTGTCTTTCTATGATGAAAAATCTTGTCTTTCTATAATGAAAAATCCTGTCTTTATACTAATAAAAATCATAATTTTATTTTAATAAAATTCAGATTTTTATACCATTAAAATTCAGATTTTTATACCATTAAAATTCAGATTTTTATACCATTTAAAATCCTATCTTTATTAACCAATAAATCATATACATAAATAAAAGAAAAGCTATATATATATCAAAAGAACACTTACAGGTTAAGAGAAAGGGGGGGTTTCTGGTCGGAAGGGGCTTGGCGTCGGAATTCGATGCAGGGGAGGGGTGGCGCTCCATCTCGCGGTGGAAAGAGAAAGGGTCACGGCGTAGGGTGGCGTGGGGGCTCGAACGACGGGGTCGAAGTCTGGGGGGGTCTCGCGTTTGATCGGAAGAAGGAGGAGGCGAAGCAGAAGGGGGGTGACGGCGGAGGCGACTAGGGGGGTGCGGCGTCGCGATGTCTGGCGGCTAGGGCTCCGCCCTCCCCTTTTTCTTTTTTTCTTTTTTTGTTTGATCTGTTCGATCTAATACAGAAGAGAGAGGGGGTTTAGGAGAAAGAATTTTATAATTTTATTATTATTTAAATTTCTAAAAGCAACCTTTTTATTCAAACTCGAAATCGAACCCACTGACTGTCGTCCCTAGCGTAATACCCTCATTCCGAACACAATGGGATATGTATCGTAAGCTGATTCGATCATTTCGATCAGTTTTCGTCAAAATCAACATATAACTCTATATATTGAATTTTTACTGGGGTTACATACTAACTCGAAAAATTTCAGAAAAATATTTTCTGGCTTCGTATTGACGATACGGTCCTAACAAAACTAGTTTCATCGAATTCCAAGATCGTTTGAAAAATGGCCATTTTCCAGTCGATTAAAATCAACTAAAACTGGTCAAACACGTTTTCCTTTGCCACACTCACATATTGATTCGAAAAATTATGAAATTTGAAACCTAGCAATAATTTGACATCGCGGATCCAACAAAAGTGGTTTCATCGAAAACCGAGGTCGTTTGCAAAATGGCTATTTTCGAGGGCCGAAATTCCATAGCGACTATTCTGAAATTTCAACTGGGCATATCTTTTGATTCCCTTATGAAATTTTGATTTTTCGGATTCGTTGGAAAGATATTATCAATTAGATTCAAATGTTTTTGGTTTCACTAAAATCCGATTTATTTTGAATCCTGTACATTCATTTGAAGTTTGAAATCGAATTATCGAACTACCGCGCCATTTTCAATTCCTTGTATAATTATAAATAATTATTTATATTCTAACGACGATCTATATAAATATATTCGTTCGAATTCCATTCAAAATAAATTTCTCGTCGATATTATTTAAAATAATTCATTTTAAATAATCAACATTCATTAAAATTGCCAAATTAAAAATTTTAAATTGGCTCGGATTTCCGGGTTATTACAATCTCCCCCACTTAAAACTTTTCGTCCCCGAAAAGGAACGAAGCCGAAATTTGTTTAACTAATCAACTCAACTTCCATTAATTTCATTACGGCTTAAGTTCTTCAACTTTTCAGTTTCTAAGAACTTTTCAAATTTTTCAAAAATTTGGCTAACACCCTAAATTTTCAAAAAAAATTCGCCATAACCTCCCCTGCACCGGGGACTTCGGGATATTTCATATAGCCTCCCACGGCCTTCTTCAATCCAAAAGAAAAAGAAAAAGCCAATCGGCTCACAAAATCATCATCACCCAAACAAAACAGCAAATTATGGTAAACATGTACCTATTTGTCAGGCAAACAATTTCATTCCTCTTCTCTAGCTTCCTTGCTATGACTTGTTCAATGTAAGTACATGTATATGCATGCTAATGCGACCAATTTTCAATACAATTCACTATTTGGTTCAAATTGGCTAAATGGTTCAACATTTAATTAATCAAACAATAATCAAACAACTCAACCATCAATCAATTAGTGAATTATCATTTCAAATTCATAACTTTGATTTATAGTCAAAAATCACATTTTTGGTGCCAAATTAAAACAATAAACCCTATCTAATTTTGGTTCTCACACCAGTCAATAGGAAATATATAAATATCACACCTTCGAAACTCGAACACAAATACTGATGATGTCGCGACATCACCAGAATTATCCCCGAGCGACTACAGTGCGATTTTATATCTACCCACTATATTAAAACTTTGAATACCCGTGGATCAGACGTATATGCAAAATCTTTATATACTGGATTGTCCAAATCAATATAAATAAATAATCAAGTACGAATAATTGATTTAAATTTTCAAAACAAAAATTGTTTTCATTTTCAAAAATATACTCTTCACACTCGTTTTAGGATACTACTGATCCCATCTCTAACGAGTCATTCCCATTGGATATTACTAATCCAATATCTGATGAATTCTTTCATATGGTTCTAATGTATCTTGTTCTCTTAGCTTTGAAAACCAAAGCTCTGATACCAAATGTGACGACCGGGAATTTCGCTCGATCCGAATCAATCGCTAAACCAATCCAGACCATTCGGAACGCCTGATTGTTTTGAGAACACGACAAAATAGAACACAGACAGAAGAACATTTCATTGTTAATTACAACAACTTCATCAGAATACAAGAATATACAGAGCATAAATGAATAAAATACATTCGATAAATATCAGAGATTACAATACATTACATAGCAGCGGAAAATAATACAATACACAACTAGAAGTAATACGCGGATACAAAGCTTTCCGAGTATCGTTCCAGCTGTAAATCAGGATCCTGTGAATATAAATCTGCAAAACCAAAACTACTAGTTGCCCGTGTCAAAATAAGGGCATCCAGAGTTTAGGTTAAAACAATAAACTCCAGGTCAGTCATGGGACTGGTGTGAGAACTAAAACAGTTATTAATCTTTATTTTAAAGTTAGGTAAATCAAGGGACCACGCCGTATAACACGGAACGGGTTTCCTCCCAAGAATACCAGTGCATAAAACAAACAGCGCAATGCTAAATAAAGAAAAATGAAGCTATTATAAGACTCAGGTCCCATCACACAATGCAACACAAACCAGAGGATAGGGTTTTCCCTTATAATAGCCAAAGCATGCTTGATACGTTTAAAGCAAATCATTTGATACTATAATAGGTGTATAGTGTCAAAACAACTTCAAATATAAATGTATCAATCCTAGACGGCGTGGGTACCATATATCATGTCGCCTACTATGCTCTACAATCAAAACCGCGAAGTCACGTATTTGGAAATTGGATTTCCATCTATGAACCGAGGCTAGGGATCGTCCTCTACCGATTCGAGACGCTCTAGTCCGCCCCTCAGGCAAGTGCGCAGGCAAGCCTTGGATCGTCAGGGCCGGTCTACCGATGTGGATCAAAATGCTTGAACACTGCGTTTCCCCACCCTATGGGGTGTCAATGAGTCCAATGACTCCATCGGTTTCGGATCGACCGATATATCCGAGGCGCCTCGCAATAGCAACAACCACATAAGTCAAACTTGTCAGGGCATGTAAAACCACTAACGCCACTTCTAACTAGAAGGAAACGCATGCCCTCCCTGATGTCCTCTCCCGTTTCTGGTTCACAACCGGGGTGTGAGGCTCGCGAATTCACGCTACACAAAGCTATGCCACAAAGGTCGTGCTTTGATCATCAACCACAAGACTTTGCTTTTCAACAAAAGCCTTGATCATTTGTATCTTAGCATGCCACACAGGCAAACCACTCCATGCTACCGATATCCATCAATCGCACAGAATGATATCCAATGTCAGACACACAGTCCATTTACAAGTCCGTTCTGGGTCTGAACGAAACCGGAGGCACCTTGTACCCCGCATATCCATCGATCTCCAAGTACATCTGGACGATCACTAACTGATTCCCTCCTCTTGGGTGTACGGCCCAATCAAGATCATCAGTAATCACCCAAACGACGTGAAGACCTCCTGTCTTCGACCACCGTCTTCATCTTCGACACCACGTCGAATCAGTTATTTAGAATGGGATAAACCCGGTCTTTCTGAATACCTCGCATATATATTATAAAAGTGTTACACAAACACAACATACGCCTCATTCCACTTTAGAATATTCTTTTTATTCAAATATTCTTATATTTTGGGAAAGGTTCCCAATAATTTTATCAAAGATAAATTCTTTAATCTTCCTTTGAATATCAATTCAAACTAGTCGGGATTAGCGAACCACACCGAAGTAATCATTTATTTTAATTTCCCAATCCCAACCAATTCATCCCATGAAGTAAAACTGGTAATACTTCATATCTAACAGCACGGTGTTATCCGTAAATTCAATTACCATTTTACGTTCAAATCTAATTAAAGATTTAACTATCGCCTGGAGTAAAACTGGTGATACTCCATTCTCGATCTTTACAATCTAATTAAAGATTCATTAAAACTCCACTTAGTTTTAATCTTTAACTGGGTTAAAGAATCAGTGTCATTTAAAACACGGTTCACGATAAACCCAAAATCACATTCCATTAATTATCGGGTTAAAGAACAAGTGTTATTTAAAACACTATTCACGATAAACCCAAAAATCAATACCAATTCAATTCCAATTAAATATTATTTAATTGGTACACTTCATTAAATCTAAATAAAAAGATTTAATCTTTTTCTCAACTGGGTTTAAGAACAGTGTTAAAGAAGACACCATTCACGACAAACCCAAATCAAATTTGATATTAAATACAAGGCTCTGAATAGAAAATATATCGGCTTATATTCAATATCAAATTCTACGACCAACAAATATCGTATTGGAAATAACGATATAAATATATCTTTCAAATTCCCATAACAATACCTGTATCATCATGAAATCCAATATCGAAATATTCCAAAGATGATTTCGATTCAAATCCATTCTAATTCAATTATTGGAAATTTTGGTTTCTTTTAAAACCATTTCAAATCAAATTTATTTATTTTAAAAATAAATAAATTATTATTCTAGTTCAAAACTAGTTCATTTCAATAAAAATCTATTTTTATCTTTTCAAATATGCGGTTTTTCATCCCAACTCTTCCCAAATCACTTCTTATGATTTTACACAAATTATTACTATTTTTAATAATTTTATCAAGGCCCGTACAGTCGATTTCCATCAACGGCCATCGAACTGCACTTACAGCGACCTTTTCCAAATTTGATTTAGAGATAATTCCAAATCAAACTGTTAGATTTAAAATCTCTAATATTCATTAGAAATCTCTCTTCGATACGAACCCAACGGTTCCGGTTTTAGGAGAATCCAATGGTCGGATCTCCCGCAATGTCCATTCGAAGTCAATGGTCGAAATTCACGAACTGCCGCGGCGCGACGCGTTCTATTCAGGCCATTATATTATATATATAATATATATATACATATATATATATATAATATATACTTCATCAACTTCCTTTTAAAACGTATTTTATAAATTGTTTTAAATTCGTTTTCGAAACGATTTCAACTTCCTTTTCAAATCCAAATCAAAATTAAATTTTTTTCTTATAAATTCGTTTTAAACTCATTTCAAATTGATTTCAATTCAATTTCAATTCGAATTCATTTCTATCCAATTTCAATTCGAATTCAATTCTATTCAATTTCAATTCGAATTCATTTTAATTTGATTTCAATTCTATTCAACTTTAATTCGAATTCAATTCTATTCATTTTTAATTCGAATTCAATTCTATTCATTTTTAATTCGAATTCAATTCTACTCAATTTCAATTCGAATTCATTTAATTTGATTTCAATTCGAATTCAATTCTAGTCAATTTTAATTCGAATTCAATTCATTTCAAAATATCAGAATTTGAAATCACTTCATTTTCTATATTCATTATAAAAATGAATAAAATCGATATAAATATCGTTCACCTCAAAATGGCGTCAATCTAATCAACACGGCTTCATATATTTCTATTTTCAAATATTCTATTCAAATACTTCCTTTTTCGAAACTGGAATGAGGCCCAATCAATTACCATATAATGTTAATTATATGAATTTTCTACAACACATGTATAAAATAACAACGATAAATAATCAACCATCATCCAGAGTGCACCACACAACTGCATAAGCCTTGAATATAAATAATTAACGCTTACACAGTATGTCAATCCATCGATTGACATACAACTAAACAATCGGGATTAGTGTACGTCAAATCTCATCCCAATACCCGTGTGGGGTTTCAAACAATCAAACACAGATTTTATTTGAGCAGTTGGGTGATGTGTAAAATTTATCGTCCCAATCAATATCAATCAAATCAGTGCATATAAACAAATCTCCGATTTGTTTATATTAATTTATTTCATTTCATATACACGTTAAAAATTCTGTTTTTAACTATATAATATTTTCCACTATAAAATATTTTATTTCGTTTCACATCACATCACACAATCAACTACACATCAAAATCAAACAAACAAGCATACAAGTCGTCCATGGTCTATAGACGACGGGTGTCGGGTGCTACTAAACACCGTCTGCATCCTAGTATATATTTCAAACTAGAAATAAATTAAAATAAAGGTAAGGAGTTCTCACAGAGGGTTCCACTCCGCCGTGCTTTGCTGTTGAACTGCTGAACCATCTGGATCGGTTGAAATTCCAATTCAGTCCTTTTCATGCTGTTCATATAATAATAAAAATTATATTTCTATTGCTTCATTCTAATAAATAAAAACTCATATTTTTATTTCTACTTCATATATTTTTTTACAACGCTTATTTCAATATAAAAATTATATTTTTATATTTCTATTTCTTATATAAAGATTGGATTTTTATTTATATATCATCGCTATAAAAATCACATTTTTATTTTAGCATACATATAATAAAGATCAGATTTTTATTTCGCTACATATATAAAGATTATATTTTTACTATCTATATAATATAAAAATCGTATTTTTATTCTTCACATCTAATAAAAATCATATTTTTATTATCTACATTATATAAAAATAATATTTTTATATAATGAAAAATCATATCTTTTTAAAACTAAAAATCAAATCTTTTCAATTATAAAAATCTTATCTTTCTATGATGAAAAATCTTGTCTTTCTATAATGAAAATCCTGTCTTTATACTAATAAAAATCATAATTTTATTCTAATAAAATTCAGATTTTTATACCATTAAAATTCAGATTTTTATACCATTAAAATTCAGATTTTTATAGCATTAAAATTCAGATTTATATACCATTTAAAATCCTATCTTTATTAACTAATAAATCATATACATAAATAAAAAAAGCTATATATATATCAAAAGAACACTTACAGGTTAAGAGAAAGGGGGGGTTTCTGGTCGGAAGGGGCTTGGCGTCGGAATTCGATGCAGGGGAGGGGTGGCGCTCCATCTCGCGGTGGAAGGAGAAAGGGTCACGACGCAGGGTGGCGTGGGGGCTCGAACGACGGGGTTGAAGTCTGGGGGGGTCTCGCGTTTGATCGGAAGAAGGAGGAGGCGAAGCAGAAGGGGGGTGACGGCGGAGGCGACTGGGGGGGTGTGGCGTCGCGATGTCTGGCGGCTAGGGCTCCGCCCTCCCCTTTTTCTTTTTTTGTTTGATCTGTTCGATCTAATACAGAAGAGAGAGGGGTTTAGGAGAAAGAATTTTATTATTTTATTATTATTTAAATTTCTAAAAGCAACCTTTTTATTCGAACTCGAAATCGAACCCACCGACTGTCGTCCCTAATGTAATACCCCCATTCCGAACACAATGGGATATGTATCATAAACTGATTCGATTGTTTCGATCAGTTTTCGTCAAAATCAACATATAACTCTATATATTGAATTTGAACGCGCATTTCAATTTACTAGGGTTACATACTAACTCGAAAAATTCCAGAAAAATATTTTCTGGCTTCGTATTGACGATACGGTCCTAACAAAACTAGTTTCATTGAATTCCGAGATCGTTTGAAAAATGGCCATTTTCCAGTCGATTAAAATCAACTAAAACTGGTCAAACACGTTTTCCTTTGCCACGCTCACATATTGATTCGAAAAATTATGAAATTTGAAACCTAGCAATAATTTGACATCGCGGATCCAACAAAAGTGGTTTCGTCGAAAACCGAGGTCGTTTGCAAAATGGCTATTTTCGAGGGCCGAAATTCCATAGCGACTATTTTGAAATTTCAACTGGGCATATCTTTTGATTCCCGCTATGAAATTTTGATTTTTCGGATTCGTTGGAATGATATTATCAATTAGATTCAAATATTTTTGGTTTCACTGAAATACGGTTTATTTTGAATCCTGTACATTCATTTGAAGTTTGAAATCGAATTATCGAACTACCGCGCCCTTTTCAATTCCTTTTATAATTATAAATAATTATTTATATTCTAACGATGATCTATATAAATATATTCATTCGAATTCCATTCAAAATAAATTTCTCGTCGATATTATTTAAAATAATTCATTTTAAATAATCAAAATTCATTAAAATTGCCAAATTAAAAATTTTAAATTGGCTCGGATTTCCGGGTTGTTACACTCTTCCTTTCCCTTGATTCTCTAGATCAAACTCATTATCAGAAACATCGCCTTTTGGACCCCCATGATTTGCATCATCCTCGAGCTTCATTGTCGCAAGTGGAAGTTTGGGTCTACATAAAATATGCTAATATTTAGCCCATAATAGCTTGTTGATAGCCAACAAAATGGTTTTCAAGTTCTGTTAGAACTTCATCAAGGTTTCCTTTGGCAAGCACAATTGCTAAATTTGGAACATTAGATAAGTGATTGTCCAGCATAAGCATATTGTCACTCCTTACATTCTTGCTTGTATCACCAGTTCTGGTTTTTGATTTTGTCAGCATGTTGAGATTCAAGATCATTCTTGGCTAAAGAACTAAAAATGTTCACTTAAAAATTAGGTACCAAAGTAATGATACAAAATAATTGTAGTAAACTAAAGTATGCTAGAGTTTATAGTGGTTCAACTGGAACATGCCTACATCCACTATCAATTTTTATTATTCTACCTATAAATAAATTGTACCATGATTGGAATGTAAAATACAATGACTTAAAGGGTAATGTAGGTCCTAATAATAATGTAGCTCTAATAATCCCATCTAATAGATTGATTCAGATTTTAGGGCTGCCCAAAATTACCTCTCATCACTAGGCTTAGGTATTTAAAAAAGTCAAGATATAGGGTGGCTAAGTCGATGAAAAAGGAAACTTTTGTATTTTTCTTATTTAGTTCAAATTTTCCTATATAAAAGATATGGTTCATAAATTTTATGTATAAAAGATTGAATCTAGAGTTTCCTTACATAAATTATTTGGTTCGGTTCGATAAATTATGGCCAGCTCCATCTTGGTCAGTATGTGTAAGTGGTTAATACTTCATTGACCATCACGACTTTATGGCCTAAAATCCCATGATACGTTAGCTAATTTGTGAGAAAAGAATCATGTTTGGTGGTCTAGCTACCAAACATGGAATCTTGTAGTTTAGCTACTAGGCATGGATCTTCTCTTGTGGTATATCCACCGGAGATGAATTTTTATCCGGTAGTGAATCAAATGGATATAACTAGTTGTGTGGTTAAGAGTTGAATCAAGTATGCCATGTATAAATTTCATCATTTTTTTGATGTTCATTCTCAAGATGCCTTATTATTCTCTTGCTTACTTGCTTCAAGTCCTTTAGTAAGAAGTGTCACTTCTATTATCGATAATTTAGCTATTCAAGTTCCTTGCAGTAACTCTTTGCATTCATTGTTAGGGATTGCGGAAAAAATCATTAAGGCAAAACAAACACTAGAGGGGGTGAATAGTGTTTTTGAGAATTTAAGCAAAATCTAGACCTTATGTGATAAACTATATGAATCAAACACCATAGAAACAATCACAGAAACAGAATCAAACACAAATGCAAAGATAAACAGAAGTAAAGTGCAGAAAAGGAAAGAACATAATGGATTTAATACTGTTTTGAATTACTCCTATGACCAGTCCCACGCAACCCTAGATTGTGCAGAGTTTTATTAATATATCAATATCCAATTACAATCCTCCTTGATTTTACAGCTACAAGGGATACCACCGTTTCCACACACACTTGATCAAGTTTTGCCCGTCCTTAATTTTAAAGCAACAAGGGATACAACCGATTCTGTCCTTGATTTCACGGATACAACGGATACCATTAGTTCTTTGACTCAACCCCTATAACTCTTCAATAACACTTGATTCAGAGAGTAGAGAGTGTAGAGAGAAGAAGTTTGATCAAAACAGAATTGAATTCGGTAGAGTATAAGTGTAGAAATCATAAAAATGATTTAAAATAATGGTTTAGAGAAAGGGGATGAAGTTAGAGAAGAAGAGATGGTTAAATATTCGAATTCAAGCCCTTTTTATAGTGTGTGAAAGTTGCAACACTTCAGAACCGTCACAATTTGTGAAAAGACACTTCCTTTCAAAATCCAAAAAATGACAGTCATATGCCGACATAAAAATAACTTTATGTCGACGTACCTACCTTATCTTTTATTTTTAAATCGTTTTTTAAGTATTTAAATCAATATTTAAGTTCCGAAAATTCCTGAAACAAAACTAGTTACTAAAACATTATTTTTCTAGTATAAAAACATAAGAAAATATTATTTAAACATATGATTAAATACTTAATATAAATGTGACATGAAAACTATATAAAATATAATTATAAACATATAAACTATATTAAATACTTAATATATATGTGATATGATTAATATATATGTGGAACCAAATTGAAAATAGTTTTGAAATTAATTTTGAAAATAGATAATTTGAAAAACAGAGTTTGAACCTGGAGCTCTATTCAGAGTCTTACATATAAACTAGACTTTATTACTACATTTTTCTTGAACTCTTGAATTCTTGAAATCTTGATAGCTTGATAACTTATGAGTCTTGAATCTATCTTGAATTCTAAATCTCTTGAGACTCTAAAACCGTACATTCTTCAGTACTTAAGTCCTGTATACAAATCATGTATATATATATATATATGTCTATATATTCTAGATAGAGTTGTTAGTATATATTTTATAATCAATGATAATTGAAATAAGGTTGTTGTCATCAAAACTCCATTCTCCAACAATCTCCCTTTTTTTGATGATGACAACCTTAGTTTATAAAATATCATACCTGTTCATGATGATCCTTCTAATACTCCCCCTGACTATATGAATCCTATCAACTATGTCTGTATTTTATAATTTCTCCCCCTTTGGCATTATCAAAAAGAAATTCTCAAACTACTCCCTATAAATCCTATGACTATCTAAACAATTTCTATACTAAAGTAAAGTACTCCCCCCGAATCTGAAATCTATATATACCTTATAAAATACTCCCCCTAAATTTATGCCTATATAATATCCTAATTCTATATATAATTTCCCCTAAATCTATAACTCTTCCTTAATATATAATTCTCTATGAATTTCTATAACTCCCCCTAAATTTATGACTACACTAGTCTAATAGACTAAATAGAAGGATAATAAACTAAGCAAACCAATCAATTCAAACAAGCAAATTAATCCAAACAAGCAATTCAATCCAAACAAACAATTCAAACAAGCAATTCAAGCAAATAATTCAAGCAAAAAAGAAATTAAAACAAACAATTGAAGCAAACAAGCAATTCAAGCAAACAAGCAATTCAAAAAATCAATCTAAATAATTAAATCAACCAAAGTACTCTAGGACCTTCAACTAATCCTTAGAAACTCTAAAACTCCCCTTAATTTAATACAAGACTAAACCCATCCTAAACTCTAATTCCCTTAAAACTATAATAAGACTTTAATCTAGTCTTAGAAATAACTCTGATAAGATATCTTTAAAATTATGATATAAGTAAAGCAATTCAATCCAATCAATTTAAGTTTTGTTATCACAAAACATCAATTCAAACATGAAGCCAAACATTTCTTGTAACTTCTATTTATCCTAAAACCTATAAATCTTCTATCAACTACAAATGCATAAGTATATTTATAACAAACCTATCAACCACTAATGAAATTTAACCATGTTAAGTAAGTCAATCAAGTTATTTAAGTCAAACAAATCAAATAGACTAAATAAGTTAATGAATTCAATCAAGCTAATCAAATCAATCAAGTTAATCAAGACAACGTAAATGTGTTATGTATTTGATTAATAATCCTAAATTTCTAATTAGATAAAAAACTTCTCATAAAGTATGCTTCTTATGTGTGGAGTTAAAGTTAACATGTAATTCAGTGTGTTGGTTGTAGTGTAGTATGTCATATGCAAAGCTATATGAAGTGATATTTTGAATGAAATGTAACTTGTGACGTGAATGATTTTAATTTGAGATGCACTGTAATTTATAATGCTATATGATATGAAATAAGATGTGTAATGATAGTATGCAGAATGATTTGGTAATTATATCTATTTAGGTAATATATTCAAAGTATTATCTAACTATTATGCATATACATATATATTACAAATTATTTGAATTAAACAAGGATAATATATATTAATTTCTAGACTTAGGTTAATGATGCTTATAAAAGAGATTGAAAGGATAGTAAAAATAAAAGTTTTATGGTATTCATAATATAAAATATTTAAAATAATTCTATGAGAAATGTAGAGTTAAATAATCTTAGTAGGATACTTCTTTAATATAGTAAAAAATTGAAGATCCTTTTAAAGAGAATATAGAATTGTATCAGATAAAGTAAACATATAGTCATATATATAAATTATTTTTTATAAAGGGATTTAAAATTTAATTTATTATGAAATATAAATCAATCTTTTGATACAAATCAACTTTAAAGTTAAACTTTTAGAAATCAAAATATATTAATTCGTTAAGGAACCATTTATATGTTAAAACTTTAAAAAGAAATCTATAGTCATAACAAAATTATGAAACCTGTATATAAATTAAACTATAAAACTATAATTTCTTATAATTAATACATATATATATATATATATTATTTTTGTATCAAAGTATTAGGTTAAATATTTAAGCTTTTATACATCTTAATAAGAAATCAAACTAATTATTTAAGTTACAAATAATATTTGTGATAATGTAACCCAAATTGTTATGAAATCATGTTTATAATATATAAGTTAAACTATGCATGTTTAAACTATATAAAAAATAAATAAATTTATATATATTAACAATATATAAAAAATTAACCTTGTATATCATATCAACATATTCATATAATTTTATTAATTCATATACTTATAATATATATATATATTGAAACAAGATAAAAGAAAATAAGTATATAGATAAATTTAATAACTAGAATTTGAACTGGCATTTTCTAATTGAAAAGATAGAGGGAATTTTAAAAGTATAAACCTTTGAGATACAAATTTTGAATTTCATTCTTTAGGCTGATATGTCGACATATATGCATTATTTCAAAGGGAATATGATTTTGCAATTTTTGGTTTTAAGTTATCGATTTATATTTCAGGTTTAACTATCTCCTAAAATAATACTAATCCTAACAGACATTCAAAATTTATTAATATTATATTTATTATTTTATTGATACTTTGAATTTCGAATTTGAATTTTAAATTTCAAGTTTGAATTTTAAAGTTTTAAATTTCAAACTCAAAGCAAACAATTAAAGTAAACAAAACATCCATTCAACCAAAAAATTAAAATTTAATCAAGGCATACCCGGTTTTTAGATCCATTTCTTCGATATTTTCTGAATTTTGAATTGTTGTGAAACACATATTTGAATCTCCAGTTTCTGGCTCTCCATCACTTGATGACGAATCTGAATCATATTTACATCTTTTGAATTTGACGATGAGATCAATGATTTTGTATTTTAACCAACTTGGCTCAAAATTTTGAATTTTGAATGAACAGACACTTCAACTACTATAACCCTAAAAGTCATATCTCTTCATAAACTCTTCTTTTCTTGATTGATGAATAATCATCTTGGTGTCTTTCGACCAATAGTCATCAGACATAACTCGTTCACTAGAAAACAACGTACATTTTCAAAGAATCAAGTGACTTTTCAAAATAACAAATTGTAATTTGAAATAATAGCATCATGATGATTCTATGACATATCCATTTAAACATTTCAAGAAATCATATCAAGATAACTCGATGTTTCAATAAAATTGAATGAAGACTCATCTAATACTGATGCAAGACATTAATTTAAACTAGTGTTCAAATTTTGCCATTTAAAATTTTCAAAAATCAGATTATGAACTTTTTGAAAAACCTTGCTTTGATACCAATTGTTAGGGATTACGGAAAGGATCGTTAAGGATAAACAAACACTAAAGGGGGAATGAATAGTGTTTTTGAAAATTTAAACAAAATCTAGAACTTATGTGATAAACAATATGAATCAAATACCACATAAACAATCACAGACACAGAATCAAACACAAATGCAAAGATAAACAATGCAGAAAAGGAAAGAACACACTGGATTTTGTATTCGTTCGGATTACTCCTACGTCCAGTCCCACGCAATGTTGTATTGCGCAGAGTTTTATTACTATATCAATATCCAATTACAATCCTCCTTGATTTCACGGCAACAAGGGATACCACCGTTTCCATACACACTTGATCACGTTTTGCCCGTCCTTGATTTCACGGCTACAAAGGATACCCCCATTTCCATACACACTTGATCAAGTTTTGCTTGTCCTTGATTTCGTGGCTACAAGGGATACCACTGATTCCGTCCTTGATTTCACGGCTACAAGGGATACCACCAATTCTTTGACTCAACCAAAACAATTACAAACAACCCTGTAACTCTTCAATAACACTTGATTAAGAGAGTAGAGAGTGTAGAGAGAAGAAGTTTGATCAAAACTGAATTGAATTCGGTAGAGTATAAGTGTAGAAATCATAAAAATGATTAAGAATAATGGTGTAGAGAAAGGGGAAGGAGTTAGAGAAGAAGAGATGGTTGAAAATTCGAATTCAATCCCTTTTTATAGTGTGTGAAAGGTTGCAATGCTTCAGAACCATCACAATTAGTGAAAAGACACTTCCTTTCAAAATTCAAAAAATGACAGTCATATGTCGACATAAAAATAACTATATGTCGATATAGCTACCTTATTTTTGTTTTTTAAATCATTTTTAAGTATTTAAATCAATATTTAAATTCTAAAAATTCCCGAAACAAAACTAGTTACTAAAACATTATTTTCCTAGAACAAAACATAAGAAAATATTATTTAACCATATGATTAAATACTTAATATATATGTGATATGAAAACTATATAAAATATATAACATAATTATAATCATATATATAGGAATTCATAAAGAAATATTTATAAACTATATATATAAACAAAAGGTTATATGAAAACTTAGAGAATATTATAGTCAAATATAAACTAAGTAAAATATATTTCATAAAACTATAAAAATAAGAATACTTATAAATTAGGAAATATATTTGAAATCATAAGTTTGAAATTCTTGGAAGATTAGAAATTATTTTGAGAAAAGTTTGAAATCAAATTGAAAATAATTTTGAAAATAATTTTGAAATTAATTTTGAAAAGAGATAATATGAAAAACAGAGTTTGAACCTAGAGTGCTATTCGGAGTCGTACATTTAAACTAGACTCTATTACTATATTTTTCTTGAACTCTTAAAATCTTGATAGCTTGATAACTCATGAGTCGTGAATCTATCTTGAATTCTGAATCTCTTGAAACTCTAAAACTGTACAGTCTTTAGTACTTAAGTCTTGTATACAAATCCTGCATATATATGTCTATATATTCTAGATAGAGTTGTTAGTATATATTTTATAATCAATGATAATTGAAATAAAGTTGTTGTCATCAAAACTCCATTCTCCATCAATCTCCCCCTTTTTGATGATGACAACCTTAGTTTATAAAATAACATACCTGTTCATGATGATCCTCCTAATACTCCTCTGACTATATGATTCATATAAACTATGTCTATATTTTATAATTTCTCTCCCTTTTGCATTATCAAAAAGACATTCTAAAACTACTCCCCTCAAATCCTATAACTATCTAAACAATTCCTTTACTAAATTAAAGTACTCCCCCTGAATCTGAAATCTAGTTATACCTTATAAAATACTCCCCTTAAATTTATGCCTATATAATATCCTAATTCTATATATAACTTCCCCTAAATCCATAACTCTTCCTTAATATATATTTCTCTATAAATTTCTATATCTCCCCCTAAATTTATTGCTACACTAGTCTAATAGACTAAATAAAAGGATAATAAACTAGGCAAACCAATCAATTCAAAGAAGCAAATTAATCCAAATAAGCAATTCAATCCAAATAAGCAATTCAAACAAACAATTCAAGCAAACAAGAAATTCAAGCAAATAATTCAAGCAAAAAAGCAATTCAAGCAAACAAGCAATTCAAACAAACAAGCAATTCAAACAATCAATCTAAATAATTAAATCAACTAAAGTACTCTAGAATCTTCAACTAATCCTTAGAAACTCTAAAACTCCCCTTAATTTAATACAAGACTAAACCTATCATAAACTCTAATTCCCTTAAAAAATAAGACCTTAATCTTGTCTTAGAAATTACTCTGATAAAATATCCTTAAAATTATGATATAAGTAAAGTAATTCAATCCAATCAATTTAAGTATTGTTGCCGCAAGACATCAATTCAAACATGAAACCATACATTTCTTGTAACTTCTATTTATCCTAAAACCTCTAATCTCCTATCAACTAAAAATGCATAAGTATATTTCTAACAAACCTATCAACCACTATCGAAATTTAACCATGTTAAGTAAGTCAATCAGGTTATTTAAGTCAAACAAATCAAATAAAACAAATAAGTCAATCAATTCAATCAAGCCAATCAATTCAGTCAAGTTAATCAAGACAACGTAAATATGTTATGCATTTGATTAATAATCCTAAATTTATAATTAGATAAAAAACTTCTCATAAAGTATGCTTCTTATGTGTGGAGTTGTAACGACCCGGAAAATCTGAACCAATTTAAAATTTTTATTTTGGCTATTTTAACGAATTTTGAATATTTAAAATGAATTATTTTAAATAATAACGACGAGAAATTTATTTTGAAAAGAATTAGAACTATATATTCATATAGTTCGTCGTTAGAATATAAATATATATTTATATATATATAAGGAATTGAAAATGGCGCGGTAGTTCGATAATTCAATTTCAAACTGCAATTGAACGTACCGGGTGCAAAATCAACCAGATTTTAGTAAAACCAAAAATATTAGAATCTAATTGAGAATATCTTTCCAACGAATCTGAAAAATCAAAATTTCATAGCGGGAATCAAAAGATATGTCCAGTTGAAATTTCAGAATAGTCGCTATGGAATTCTGGCCCTTAAAAATGGAGATTTTGAAAACGACCTCGGTTTTCAACAAAACCACTTTTGTTGGATCCGGGATATAAAGTTATTGCAATGTTTCAAATTTCATAATTTTTCGAATCAATATGTGAGCGTGGCAAAGGAAAACGCGTTTGACCAGTTTAAGTTGATTTTAATCGACAGGAAAATGGTCATTTTTCAAACGGTCTCAGAATTCGATGAAATTAGTTTTGTTAGGACCGTATCGTCAATACGAAGCTAGAAAATATTTTTCTGGAATTTTTCTGGTTAGTATGTGGCCCTGGTAAATTGAAATGCGCGTTCAAATTCAATATATAGATTTATATGTTGATTTTGATGGAAACTGATCGAAACAGTCGAATCAGCTTGCGATAAATATCCCATTGTGTTCGGAATGGGGGTATTTGGCTGGGAGCGACAGTCGTTGGGTTCAGATTGGAGTTCGTATGAATTAGAGGGTATTTTTGGGAATTTAAATATATATATAATAAAAATCGACCAATAGGAAATCACTTTAAACCCTAGCCCAGAAATTTAAAGCCGTTGCCCTCTTCATTAAAACCGACGACGATAAAAGCTCCAAATTTCCAACCCAATTTTCTCGCAACCCAGTTCGAATTTGAAGAAGAAATCAAAACAAAATCAAAGAAGAAGGAGAGATCTACCCATCCATCTAAGTTTGATCCTCTCTAGTGCAGTGTACTGGAAGAATTCGACGCGGAAAGTCGCCACGTTGACCATTGATCTGCTGGCAAACGGCGACTGCGAGCTGGCCGAGATCATCGGCGACGGTAGAGTGGAGGTTGGGCTTTTGAATGGCGGGCGGCGATCAGGGTGCAGCTTCCTCAGGTGACGGCGGCGCTTTCTTCTTCCAACCGTGAAGGAGATCGACAGTTTTAACAAGGGAGGGTTCAAATCGATGGGTTGGGTCATCGTCCGTGAAGAAGGACAGTGAAACAAGGGTAATTAAAACCTTTTTTTATTTATTTAAATTAGCATGATTTCAAAATCTGAAATATATATGTTATGGTTTTGAAAATAAGAACGACATTGTTTTGAAAATAAATTTGCATTATTTTTAAATATAAAATAGCATTATTTTTAAATGGAAAATAACATTATTTTTGAAAATAGACAATACCCTTGTTTTGAAAAATAAAATCAGTTTGTTTTGAAAAATTAAATTAGTTTGTTTAGAAAATATAAAATGGCATTGTTTTTAACAGTATAAAAACGTGATTTGATTTATATAGAAGCAGAATAAAAATTCGATTTTTATTTATTTGTATCCGTATAGCGTTGAAATAGAGATGTGATTTTTAATATAAAAATCGTGTGAAACTGAGTGCGATGGAACCGAATGGAAGTGAACAGAATCCAAACCATCATCCGCTAAAGACTGACGGAGTGGATCCTAATGGTGAGAACTTCTCACCTTTAATTTAATTTTTCTAGTTATAAATATATACTAGGATGCAGACGGTGTTTAGTAGCACCCGACACCCGTTGTCCACAGACCATGGACGGCTTGTATGCTTGTTTGTTTGATTTTGATGTGTAATGTGATGTGAAATGAAATAAAATATTTATATAGTTAAAAATATTTTATAGTTAAAAATAGAATTTTTAACGTATATATGAAATGAAATAAATTAATATAAACAAATCGAACGATTTGTTTATATACACACATTTGACTGATATTGATTGGGACGATAAATTTTACACATCGCCCAACTGCACAAATAAAATCTGTATTTGATTGTTTGAAACCCCACACGGGTATTGGGATGATACATGACATACACTAATCCCAATAATTAGTTGTATGTCGATCGATTGATTGACAAACTGTTATAAGCGTTAAATATTTATATTTGATGCTTATACAGTGTAGAATGCACTTTGGATGATGGTTGATTATTTGTCATTGTTGATATATACATGTGTTGTAGAAAACCCATATAATCAACATTATATGGTAATTGATTGGGCCTCATTCCAGTTTTGAAATATAATATTTGAAGAGGACTATTTGAATAAAATAATTGAATAGGAATATTTGAAAAAGAAATATTTGAAATAGAATATTTGAAAATAGAAATATATGAAGTTGTGTTGATGAGATTGACGCCATTCTGACGTGAACGATATTTATATCGATTTTTGTTATCTGCTTAAATCGATCAATGGGTTATCAATAAGCTTGTACGGGTCGGTTTGGTGCGTTTGAAGAAAGGGTCGGTCCTGAAGTAATTACATGGGGTCGGTCATCGTCTGGTCGTTCCTTTCTTTAAACTCTACTGGTCATTCCCTTCCTTAAACACCTGGTCGCACTGTCTTTGGATAAAAGCTACAGGATCGGTTCTGCAATGCCACAGGACTGGTCGTTCCTTCTCAACTCATGGCTTAAGCCAAAAGGCTTGATAAATCGTCTGGTCGCTCCAAATACAGAAGATCTTTGGTCACTCCAGATGAAGAAGATCTCTGATCGCTCCAAATGCAAAGGGCAGCTAGTCGTCCTTCTCTGGAGATCGACCCTATGTTTGAGGGAACCAATTCCGATGTGTTCTCGATCATGGTCGCACATTTCTGGAAGGTAGCGCCATCTCTGGTCGGACCATTTTTTGGGTCGAGCTTTTGGTCATTCTTTGGTCGGTCCGCTCCGCATTCTAGCCTCCTGGTCGTCCTTTCTTCTGGCGGAAGCTCCTGGTCGGCCAAAGCGCTAGAAACGACCTGTGACGGCGTGACAGCTGGAAACAACTGGTGACAACTGGCAGTGGCATTTCCGTAGATACCGAAAATACCGACCAGACCCCTGAATACAAGATTTCAGCCATTTCTCCGCCTATAAATAGGACCCTACCTCCATCATTTTGAAGGGACTTTTCCGGAAACTACAAGGAGGTGCTGCCTATTTGCTTTCGGGATTTCTCCAAGCATTCCTACATCTCTTCTCTGTCATCAATCATAAGTCGATGAAACATTGGAGCATGTGGAGCATGGCTTTCATGGAGGAACAAGCATAAGCATTTCACGCACCTCTTCATTTCTTCTTGATCATTCACCCAAAGATCTAAGGAGATTTCATCCATGGCTTCTATGGAGGGATTGGCATAAAATACTTCGAGCTTTCATCCATTCTTTCAATCGGTTGTAAGGACAAATGCATGTCAAAGGAGCTTGTATGAATGTACAATGGAGCAAATGTTGTAATCTTTTGGTGATTAATAAAATCCAATCTTCAAAGTGGACGTAGACTTGATTAAGAGTCGAACCACTATAAAATTCTTGTCTTCTTTCCTTATTTTGGTATTTTGATGCTTTTGAATGTTAGGTATGGCCTCACATAACTCTAAAGGTTTTCTAACGCCCCGCCTCTGAAAAGGTGACGTGCTTTCTAAGCATCTCGCCTCTGATTAGGTAAAGTGTTTAGAAATACCATTTTGGTTGTTATACCAATTTTCGGTATCAACAATTAGGCGCCCACCGTGGGGCTCGATCTACTTTCTGGCATCAAATATACTACGAAGATCTTGAGATCTTGAAGCTAAGCCTTAAAATAGCTCGCTCCAGCTTGCGATTTGGACCTTCCGACGAACTCTCCTCAAAGTTCAAGTTGCTGTCTGAAATAATGCCGCCAAAAGTGAGCAAGGAAGCGAGAACTAGGACATCTAATGAAAGAAATCGGGAGGAAACCCCCATGATCAACCAATTTGAAGTAGGCGAAACATCAAATAGAGGCATGAATGTTACAAGGGGCGAGCTTGATCAAGCTGTCGCTGGATTGATACAACAGCTAGAGATAGCTAACAAAGCCATGTTGACAAAACTTGATTCGCTCTTTGCTCTTCAGGCCACTACGGCAAAGGTGGCCTCTAAGCCCATTCGTGCAGAGGATGCTGGTTCTTCTTCTTCTAGTCCAAATCAAGAAAAATCTTTTCAAGAAATCTCTAATCCTGGTAAAGGAAAGCCCGATAATTCAAAGCAAGCCGCTCAGAACCATAATAGAGAAGCTACTTCTTGTCGAGTTGTCGATGCTGCCAAAGGGGCACTTTCCAATCGAGAAAGGCCAGGGCCCCTAAGTCGCAACCGTGAAGGTTTGCAAAGGCAAGCCTCCGGCCAAGACATAGGCGTCCGCCCCGCAGAAAGCCTCGACGAGAAGGATCGCCTTCTGAAGATGGTCCGACAGATCATGAAGGAGGACAAGCACCGAAACGACAATGAAGCAGAATGGGAATTCGCACCATCTAAAACCCCCCTTACCGAAAGAATCAAGAAAACGACCTTCCCGCGAAAGTTCAAACCACCCACCATCCAAGCTTATAATGGGATAGGTGACCCTAATGTGTTCTTGTTCCGATACGATCAACACATGGATGGGGCACAAGCAACTGACAAGCTTAAGTGCTTGTACTTCCCAGTGTATTTGGAGGGGGTTGCGTCATTATGGTTCACAAAGTTGCCTCCCAGATCTATTGATAACTTTGCCACATTGGCAAGATGCTTCCGAGACCAGTTCCGCCTCCAAACAACAAAGGTCAGAGATATCATGTCCCTCAATAAACTAGAACAAGCTCCTGGTGAAACGATAAGGTCTTTCTTGAATCGTTTTAATGCTGCTGCTGCAGAAGTAGGGACCCACGAGCCAAGGCTAATTCTAATGGCCTTAAAGGGGGCATTGATAAGCTGTCTGAGTTCGGAAGGTGGCTAAAAAGAAAGAAACCTGAGACGCTAGAGAAATTTTATGACAAAGCCGAGGAATACATGTGTCTTGAAGATGATCCTATCTATTCCGTTGGCAATGTCAAAGCTAAGGTGGTCCCGGAAAGGAAGGACGCCCCCAAAAAGAATAGTCAAGAAAATTTTGGGGAAGGTCAAAAGAGAGGAAGCAGTAATGATGCTAGAAATGATAAGGATTCCAAGAAACGACGTTTCTTCAAGCCAACGGATTTTACTCCGTTGAATGATACAATCGAGCACATATATATGGCAACGAAGGATGCAGAGGGCTATCCGAGCCCAAAGCCAGTAAAGGTGTCCGAAGAAGCTGCGAACTCTGGAAGGTTTTGTCGATTCCATAATCGACCAGGCCATGACACGAATGAGTGTCGACACTTGAGGAATCTGGTTGAAGAATTAATAAGGAAGAATCGCCTCCAAGAGTACGTAAAGCGGTCAACAGATGCCGAGCCTACTCAGGGACAGCAAACTCGTCCGACTCAAGATGGAAGAACACCTGCAAGTGACTCCCGACCAATAATCAATACGATTAGTGGTGGTCCTCATCCTGCAGGGGATACTTGGGAGGATATGATCAGGTATACTAATGAACCAAGAAGCGTTCTAAAAGGAGACGGTTTTGAGGTTTGCAATAATTCTCTTCATCGAAAAATGCCTAAAACATCCTGCGAAGATGTTATCTTCCGGGATCGGGATTCCGACGGAATGTTGGTTCCAACTGTTGACCCAATGGTGATCACTATTGGCTTGGGTCCAGCAATAGTAAAGAAGGTGTTGATTGATAACGGAGCATCCGTGAACGTTCTGTTTTACAGTACTTTCTCTAAAATGGGTCTATCCATGGATAATGTGCGAGCTAGCAAAGACAAAATACACGGGTTCACTGGCGTACCAACTCAGCCAATAGGTGTGATTGATCTCCTTGTAGAGATAGGAGAGGGAGAGAGGCAAGTCTCCATGATACAATCTTTCGTTATAATTGACTCACCTTCAGGGTATAATGCATTCTTGGGAAGGCCAGCACTTGCCGACTTCAGGATAGCTCTTGCTCCTTGGTGTTTGATGATGAAGTTCCTGACCGCAAATGGGGTGGGAGTTATCAAAGGGGATCCTCAGGAATCGAGAGAATGCTATATGGCAGAACTGATTGAAGCTTGGAAATACGAAATTCAGAAGGATGCGGAGACTCCTCTCTGCATCCATGAAGCTCCTTTATAGCAATTAATGACCTCCCCCTGCGCTGAAGCATATAACGACATGCAGGAAGATATGGACCCACGAAAAATCAGTGCAGGGGATGAAAAGGTAGCACCAGCTGAAGCTACCATTTCCATAGAAATCCATGATAGTGATACAGATAAGGTAATAAAGATAGGCTCCCAATTGGACCCTATGCTGCAAAAGGAATTGATTAGTTTTTTGAAAGCAAATTTGGATGTCTTCGCTTGGAGTCACTCAGATATGTGCGGGATACCTCCAGACGTAATAGTGCATAAGCTGAATATTGACCCCCAACGTGCGCCCGGTGAAGAAGAAAAGACGGATGCAGGGCCCAGAAAGGTCTGAAGCTTTGAAAGATGAAGTGGATAGGCTATTGAAGAATAATTTCATTTGAGAATCCACCTATCCTAATTGGGTGTCCAATCCGGTCCTTGTGAAAAAATCAAACGGCAAATGGCGAGTGTGTGTTGATTATTCTGACTTGAATAAGGCTTGCCCAAAAGATAGTTTCCTCCTACCTCGAATTGATCAACTTGTTGATGCAACAGCGGGGCATGAACTATTGTCTTTCATGGATGCATATTCTGGATACAATCAGATTATGATGCACGAGCCAGACCAGGATAATACCAGTTTCATAACTGATCGTGGTTTATATTGTTATAAGGTAATGCCGTTTGGTTTGAAAAATGCAGGTGCCACCTACCAACGCTTGGTGAACGCGATGTTCAAAACTCAAATTGGAAAGACTATGGAGGTTTATGTTGACGACATGCTGGTAAAATCCAAAGAGGCAAAGAATCATATAGAGGATCTTGATGAAATGTTCCAAATCCTGAGGAGATACGGCATGAAGCTCAATCCACTTAAGTGCTCGTTCGGCGTAGCATCAGGAAAATTTCTTGGTTTCATGGTAAATGCTCGGGGCATTGAAGCAAACCCAGCACAAGTGATTGCTTTACGAGAAATGCAAGCTCCACGGACTAAGAAAGAACTCCAATGCTTAAATGGCAAGGTAGCAGCATTAAGCCGCTTCATCTCAAGGGCAACAAACAGGTGCATTCCCCTATTTGATGCATTAAAAAAGGAAAGGAAAAGCTTCCAGTGGACTCCCGAATGCCAGCAAGCATTTGAAGATCTCATCAAGCACATGGAATCCCCTCCGATGCTATCGAAGCCTAGGGATGGAGAAAGCTTGCTCTTATGCCTTGCAGTGTCATCCCATGCGTTGAGCGCAGCACTCGTTAGGGAGGAAGACAAAGTCCAGTGGCCAGTATACTACATTAGCAAAAGGTTTACCGGGGCAGAGATGAATTATCCAAGGATAGAAAAGCTTGCATATGCCTTGCTCATCGCATCACAAAAGCTCAGACCCTATTTCCAATCCCACTCTATTAAAGTCCTTACCGACCAACCCTTGAAACAGGTATTGTTCCGTCCAGAAATTTCGGGGAGACTCCTGAAATGGAATATTGAACTCAGCCAATATGATATCACTTACTACCCCAGAAAAGCAATAAATGGGCAAGCTATGGCCGACTTTATCGCTGAATTCACTAACAGGGGAGAGGAAATGGAGGTAACTAACGAATTGGCCGTTAGGTGGAAACTTTTTGTTGATGGCGCTAAGAATGAATATTGTGCTGGGGCAGGGATAGTATTCGAAACCCCAGAAGGACGACATGTATGCTGTGCTCTACGATTTGAATTCCCCATCACCAACAACGAGGCCGAATATGAAGCATTACTTGGAGGATTGCGGGTTGCAAAAGAATTAAGCTTGAAAAGTCTACTAATATTCAGCGATTCACAGCTAATGGTTTCTCAAATCAAAGGTGAATTCCAGACTAAGATGGGAAGGCTTCCGACATATCTGCTTAAAGCCAAAGAACTTCTCGACAACTTGGAACATTATTCTATCTCTCATATTCCCCACAGAGAAAATTGGAAGGCAGATTCCTTATCAAAGCTGGCTAGCACCGGAGATCCTCAAATCTTCGATCTAGTTCCTGTGGAAGTATTATCTAGTTCCAGCATTGAGGAATCCGATATAGACTGGGTTATGGAAGCAACCAACGAGCCCGACTCGTGGATGACCCCTATAAAAAACTATATACTTCACGGAACACTTCCTGAGAAACCAAAGGATCGCAGAAAACTGCTCCGAAAGTCTCGCCTATATCTCGCCCAAGATGGTCATTTATACAGTAGAGGATATTCAACGCCATTACTACGGTGTGTAACAAAGGAGGAATCTAAAGCGATTTTGGCGGAGCTACATGAAGGAGATTGTGGAAGGCATGTAGGCGGACAAACTCTAGCCAAAAAAGTCCTTCAATATAGCTACTTCTGGCCAGAAGTGAATTTCGACTCCATGATCTTCGCTAAAAAATGTGACCAATGCCAGAAATTTGCAAAGATTCCGAGAGCTCCGTCAACTGAGTTGACACAAATGTTGAGTCCTTGGCCATTCGCTGTCTGGGGCATAGACTTGATTGGAGTTTTGCCAACTGCAAAATCCAGCTTCAAGTATGCCATAGTTGTCGTGGACTATTTTACTAAATGGGCGGAAGCTGAGCCACTGGCAACCATCACATCAAGAAAAGTGATCAATTTTGTTTCAAAAAATATCATATGCAAATTTGGAATTCCGCAAAAGATCATAACTGACAATGGCACTCAATTTGAAAGTGACGAATTCAAGAGCTTTTGCGATAAATATCACATTCAGAAAAGTTTTGCAGCAGTTGCCCACCCGCAGGCCAACGGGCAAGTCGAAGCAGTTAACAAGATCCTGAAGTCCACCATTAAGAAGCGTCTCGAGAAGGCTAAGGGTAACTGGATTGAAGAGCTGCCACTTGCACTATGGGCTTATCGTACAACTCATAAAACTGCAACTGGGCATACTCCTTTCTCCTTGGCATATGGTTCGGAAGCGATGATACCTGTGGAGTTAGAGGTTCCAACTCATCGCAGAATTCATTTTAACCAGGAAGAGAACGAAAAGCTGCAACTTGAGGCTCTTGATTTACTCGAGGAGAAAAGGACTGAATCAGAACTTAGAATGGTTGCCCATCAGAGAAGAGTTGCTCAACACTTCAATCAAAAGGTTAGGCATAGAACATTCGAAGTGGGAGACTTGGTGTTAAAGAAAATCATGACCGCAACAGGAGTCTTTGGCCTCAATTGGGAAGGTCCATTTGTCATCGACCAAAAGCTCCTCGACGGTACCTTTAAGCTCAAAACTGTAGACGGAGTCGAAGTCCCAAGGGCCTGGAACAGTGATCACCTCCGGCGTTACTTCAAATGACTCTCTTAACTCATATTCCTATATGAATACAATATATAATTTGTATAAAATTTCATGAACATGAATAAATCAATTCTTTTGACACCTGTCTAAATCGTATATCGCATACCTTTGATTGTATTCAAAGATGCTCAGTTATGATTTCTGATTACAGGACACAGTTAAAAGAAGAAATTCGCTGGTTCGTTATCCAATGGAAGCCCTGTGTTGGTTCATTCCAAAAGCACAAATTTAGTGCATGGATTCATAAAGCACTCCCGTCAGAACACGCGAGTGAGAAACGTCTCCATAGGGTTAAAAGAAGAAACAAAACACCAAAGCCAATCAACGAGGGAACCAATGGAACGAATTCAAGAAAAGCTCGCCAAGCTCCACCAAAGGGGTATTATCCGAAAAGATCAGCCAAGAATTGAGGTTTTATTACCAAGGCATATAGATCAACTCAGATGTCCAATAAAATCCATACCTACTCTGTGGAGCCGGACAAACACCACTTAAACCCAAAACCTCTCCGGGGGTGCTCAGTCAATAACTCAAAGTCAGTTAAATCTGACCACGTTATTACCAAACTGAGTTCTTAAACCCAAAACCTCTCCGGGGGTGCTCAGTCAATAACTTAAAGTCAATTAAATCTGACCACGTTATTACCAAACTGAGTTTTAAACCCAAAACCTCTCCGGGGGTGCTCAGTCAATAACTTAAAGTCAGTTAAATCTGACCACGTTATTACCAAACTAAGTTTTTAAACCCAAAACCTCTCCGGGGGTGCTCAGTCAATAACTTAAAGTTAGTTAAATCTGGCCACGTTATTACCAAACTGAGTTTTAAACCCAAAACCTCTCCGGGGGTGCTCAGTCAATAACTTAAAGTCAGTTAAATCTGACCATGTTATTACCAAACTGAGTCTTTAACTTAAAACATCTTCATGAAGCACTTCCTCATCTCTCAGATATCTAATACATTCAGATACAAAGGATAAGAGATTATGGATAACACATGCGAAGGTTGTATGAAGAATGAAAAAGCTCCAAATGTCACAATGCAATGACAGACGCTTTCTAAATTCTGATCACAACTTAAAAACATCCAAATCTCAAATCTATTTTCAATGTATTAAAGTTGAAATATCCCATTGGTACAGGGGCATATAGCAAAAGTGACTACTTGATTCTTTACATGCCAAAGGATCACTGCAATTATACATAGTTGAAAAATCCATAAACAAGCCATGTGTGTAAAGTGAGATGTGCAAGTGTGGTATGCAAACCAGGACAAGCGGAAGAAAGTAACGACAAGATTACAAATGCTGAAACACAAAGCATCACCACGTCACATTCAAACACAGAAAGTCAACCTACATCACAGTCATAGAGATCATAGTGTACCAACACAAGATAAACATAGAAGTTAAATGCGAGGACCGGGACTCGCTTAATACAACCGGTCTAGACATAAAATCCACCAAGCCAAAAGTCATCAAGAGAGAACAAGCTATGCCTTTGGGTTCTTCCTGGGTCGTCCTACCTTCTGTTTCACCGGGGCAGACCCAGATGTGGAAGCTTCACCAACCGATCCCCTTTTGTAAGGTCCCACCAATTCAATGTCCCCCATTGGAAGGGCAACAACAAGAGCATCTCGGTTCCTCAAAGCACGGATCAGCTTGACCTTATCAGCCTCCAGAGCAACAATACGATCAAGACTCTCCCGGTGAAGTCTTTGAAGATCTTCAGCCAAACCATGCCAGCCATGAATTTTCCTCGCAGTATGGTCTCTGAGCAAATCCATTTGCTTCTCAAACTGGCACAAGGTGTCGTCCATGTGCTCCATCAGCCTGGTTTTTGCCACCATGATGTCATAGGATGTCATCTGCCAATCACTATGAGATATCTCATAGTCGGAAGAAACCCCATATAAATCCCAATCAGGTAGCCGTTTAGCCAGCTTGGAATTGCAAGCCCTCAGTGCATAAGGAGGCCTGTTTATAACTGATTGAATTTCTGAATAGGTGGGGCCAACGAGCACAGGAGAAGTCACTGAGGGCTGGCCAGTATTCTCTTCGTCCAGATCAAAGCGTCTTTTCATCCTGTCAGGTGTTAAATCCATCCTGTGTAAAATGAAAACGATGTTCGTATATTTAAGTTAATAAATGAACATCAAACAAGTACATTGGGGAAACAAAGTACAGGCAGGGTCGGTCATGGCAGGCTAGAGGTTGGTTGGTCCAAGACTAGTCAGGCCCTGGTCGCTTAAAACGGGTAAAGCATCCGGTCGCTCAAAGCTGGTCAGGTCCTGGTCGCTCAAAATTAGCGAAATTCTGATCATCCAAAGCTAACCCCAATCCTAGTCGGTCTAGTGACGATCAATTCCTGATCGACCAAAGAACCAATTCATCTCTGGATGATTCTAAGTCATTCAAGACTTGGTCGTTGTTAAATTGGTCATAACTTGGGTCGGTAATAAAGCTGATTGGTCCACACAAAATGGTTGGCTAAACCGGAAATTGACCAATAGGGCCATGAAAAATCACCCAAGATTGACATAGCACAAGATCAACCAAGTTGGTTATATCTTAGAAATTAGATATGATACAAAGGCATTATATCGCAAAATGATGGATTAAACAAGAAATCATGCATGCGCGAGCCATTCAAGCATTTACATTGTGATTATCATCGTAATAAGAAAGAACTGCAAAGGTTTTTTATTGCAAAAACATCATCCGCAAATTCAAATTGAACAGATTGGCTTCTATCTTACTGTTAAGCATTCCAATATGCAAAGAGTGTCGAATTCAAGGATTTTACAATCAAGTTGCAATCATACATCAAAACTAATCCAAATACGGTTTAACCCCGAAAAATCCAGCCAAATTCAAAGGACAGCGTCGATCATTCTCGAATTAACAAAGAGATAGAAAATGTGTACCTGCAATCAAACCAACTAGCTGAAAAAAGTTTGGATGGAATTTCTGGGCTTTGGCGAGGAACAGATTCGAGCACTTGGCAGAGAATCGGGGAGAGTGATTGTGGATGGATTGTTTCCCTGGATTGGATTGGAGAAGCAAGAAAAAGATTGGAGAATTTTCTTCAAAAAACCGTCGCCATTAAAGTAAGAAAGTTCTGGAGTTGGGAAAGTAAGGAACACCAAGGGTCAAAAAGAAGATATATAGCCAAGACGACCAGCCGCTTTGTCAAAACCGACCCCTACGTGCCATGTTCAAAACCGGCCCCTGGTCCAACCTGATCGACCCGCTAATACTTCGAAGTCCATAATTTTTCTTGAAAATTATGAAACTCCGAGGGGCAAAATGTTATCTGCTTAAATCGATCAATGGGTTATCAATAAGCTTGTACGGGTCGGTTTGGTGCGTTTGAAGAAAGGGTCGGTCCTGAAGTTATTACAAGGGGTCGGTCATCGTCTGGTCGTTCCTTTCTTTAAACTCTACTGGTCGTTCCCTTCCTTAAACACCTGGTCGCTCTGTCTTTGGATAAAAGCTACAGGGTCGGTTCTGCAATGCCACAGGACTGGTCGTTTCTTCTCAACTCATGGCTTGAGCCAAAAGGCTTGATAAATCGTCTGGTCGCTCCAAATACAGAAGAACTTTGGTCGCTCCAGATGAAGAAGATCTCTGATCGCTCCAAATAAAAAGGGAAGCTGGTCGTCCTTCTCTGGAGACCGACCCCATGTTTGAGGGAACCAATTCCGATGTGTTCTCGATCCTGGTCGCACATTTCTGGAAGGTAGCGCCGTCTCTGGTCAGACCGTTTTTTGGGTCGAGCTTCTTGGTCATTCTTTGGTCGGTCCGCTCCGCATTCTAGCCTCCTGGTCGTCCTTTCTTCTGGCGGAAGCTCCTGGTCGGCCAAAGCGCTAGAAACGACTTGTGATGGCGTGACAGCTGGAAACAACTGGCAGTGGCATTTCCGTAAATACCGAAAATACCGACCAGACCCCTGAATACAAGATTTCAGCCATTTCTCTGCCTATAAATAGGACCCTACCTCCATAATTTTGAAGGGACGGGGGGCCAGCTATAAGGAGGTGCTGCCAAATTGCTTTTTAGACTTCTCCAAGCATTTCAACATCTCTTCTCCATCATTTCATCAAGGATCTAAGGAGCTATAGGGAGCTTTTAAGGATCTTAGGAGCTTTTAAGGATCTTAGGAGCTTTTGAGGATCTAAGGAGCTTTTAAGGATAATTTCTGTGGGGGAAAAAGCATGAGGATTGCAAGCTCTAGCTCATGATTATGGCTTCCATGGAAGGATTGGATTAAACTCTTATAGCTTTCCACCACCCTCAAAGGAGCATAAGGATGAATGCATGCATGTCAAATATTCTTTTACAAATGTGCAATGGAGCAAATGTTGTAAATCATTGGGTGAATAATGGAATTATATCTTCAAAGTGGACGTAGACTCGATTAAGAGTCGAACCACTATAAACTCTTGTCTTATTTTCCTTCTTTTCTTAATTTTGGTATTTTGATGCTTTTGAATGTTAGATATGGCCTCACATAACTCTAAAGGTTTTCTAACACCCCGCCTCTGAAAAGGTGACGTGCTTTCTAAGCATCTCGCCTCTGATTAGGTAACGTGTTTAGAAATACCATTTTGGTTGTTATACCAATTTTCGGTATCAACAATTTTATTCATTTTATAATGAATATCGAAAGTGATTTCAAAATATGATATTTTGAAAAGAATTGAAATTCGAATTAAACTGAATAGAAATGAATTCGAATTGAAATTAAATAGAAATGAGTTCGAATTGAAATTGAATATAAATGAATGCGAATTGAAATTGAATTGAATTGAAAAGGAACTGAAATTGAATTAGAAATCAATTTGAAATGAATTTGAAAGGAATTTATAAGGAAAAATTCAATTTTGATTTAAAATTGAATATGAAGTTGAAACTATTTTGAAAATGAATTTATTTATAAAATACGTTTTGAAAGGAAATCGACGAAATATATATATTATATATATTATATATATAGAATAGCCTGAATAGAACGCGCCGCGCCATGGTAGTTCGTGAATTTTGACCATTGACTTCGAACGGATATTACGGGAGATCCGACCATCGGATTCTCCTAAAACCGGAACTATTGGGTTCGTATCGAAAAGAGCTTCCTAACGAATGTGAGAAATTAGAAATCTAACGGTTGGATTTGGAATTATGTCCAAATCAAATTTGGAAAAGGTCGCTGTAAGTGCAGTTCGATGGCCATTGATGGAAATCGACTGTACGGGCCTTGATAAAATTATTAAAAATAGTAATAATTTGTGTAAAATCATAAGAAATGATTTGTGAAGAATTGGGATGAAAAACTCCATATTTGAAAAGATAAAAATAGTTTTTTATCGAAATGAACTAGTTTTGAACTAGAATTATAATTCTATTTATTTTTAAATAAATAAATTGAATTTGAAAAGGGTTTTAAAAGTAACCAGAATTTCCAATAATTGAATTGGAATGGATTTGAATCGAAATTGTCTTCGGGATATTTCGGTGTTGGATTTCGTGATGATACAGATATTGTTATGGAAATTTGAAAGATATATTTATATCGTTATTTCCAATACGATATTTGTTGGTCGTAGAATTTGATATTGAATATAAGCCGATATATTTTCTATTCGGAGCCTTGTATTTAGTATCAAATGTGATTTGGGTTTGGCGTGAATGGTGTCTTCACTAACACTGTTCTTAAGCCCAGTTGAGAAAAAGATTAAATCTTTTTATTTAGATTTAATGAAGTGTACCAATTAAATAATATTTAATTGGAATAAAATTGGTATTGATTTTTGGGTTTATCGTGAACAGTGTTTTAAATGACACTTGTTTTTTAACCCGATAATTAATGGAATGTGATTTTGGGTTTATCGTGAACCGTGTTTTAAATGACACTGATTCTTTAACCCAGTTAAAGATTAAAACTAATTGGAGTTTTAATGAATCTTTAATTAGATTGAAAAGATCGAGAATGGAGTATCACCAGTTTTACTCCAGGAGATAGTTAAATCTTTAATTAGATTTGAACGTGAAATGGTAATTGAATTTACCGATAACACTGTGGGGTTAGAGATGAAGTATTACCAGTTTTACTTCATGGGATGAATAGGTTGGGATTGGGAAATAAATGATTACTTTGGTGTGGTTCGCTAATCCCGACTAGTTGGAATTGATATTCAAAAGAAGATTAAGGAATAAATTTAAAGAATTTATCTTTGATAAAATTAATGGGAACCTTTCCCAAAGTATAAGAATATTTGAATAAAAGAATATTCTGAATTGGAATGAGGCATATGTTGTGTTTGTGTAACACTTGTTTATTATATACGCGAGTTATTCAGAAAGACCGGGTTTATCCTATTCTGAGTAACTGATTCGATGTGGTGTCGAGGATGAAGACGGTGGTCGAAGACCAGAGATCTTCACGTCGTTTGGGTGATTACTGATGATCTTGATTGGGTCGTACACCCAAGAGGAGGGAATCAGTTAGTGATCGTCCAGACGTACTTGGAGATCGATGGATATGTGGGGTACTAGGTGCCTCCGGTTTCGTTCAGACCCAGAACGAACTTGTAAATGGACTGTGTGTCTGACATTGGATTTTATTCTGTGTGGTTGATTTCTATTAAATATATATATATCTGTTTGGCGGCGGAGAATTTATTCTCTTGCTTAACGCCCTTCTCTGAGACGTACGAGCTCAGAGGTTATATATTGATGGATATCAAACGCATAGAGTGAATTGCCTGTGTGGCATGCCTAAGTGGCAATATGATCAAGGCTTCTGTTGAAAAGCAAAGTCTTGTGGGTGTTGATCAAAGCACAGCCTGTGTGGCACAGCTTTGTGTAACGTGAATTCGCGAGCCTCACACCCCGGCTGTGAACCAGAAACGGGAGAGGACCTCAAGGAGGGCATGCATTTCCTTCTAGCTAGAAGTGGCGTCACTGGTTTTACACGCCCTGACGAGTTTGACTTATGTGGTTGTTGCTGTTGCGAGGCGCCTCGGTTAGATCAGACGATCTAGGTCCGATGGAGTTATTCGTTGGCTCATATACGCCCCATAGGGCGGGGAAACGTAGTGTTCAGGAATTTTAATCCACATCGGTGGACTGATCCTGACGATCCAAGGGACGATGCGTTCTGTTCCTGAGACACGGGCTAGAGCGTCTCGAATTCGGTAGAGGACTATCTTTTGCCTCGGTTCACAGATGGAAATCCAACTTCCAAATACGTGACATTTGCGGTTTTGATTGTAGAGCCTAGTATGGCGACATCATATATGGTACCCATGTCATCTATGATTGATATTTATGATTGAAATTGTTTTTAAACACTATACACTTATTATAGTATCAAATGACTTGTTTTAAAACGTATCAAGCATGCTTTGGCTATTATAAGGGAAAACCCTATCCTCCGGCTTGCGTTGCATTGTGTGATAGGACCTGGGTCTTATAATAGCTTCATTTTTCTTTATTTAGCAATGCGCTGTTGTTTTATGCACTGGTATTCTTGGGAGGAAACCCGTTCCGTGTTATACGGCGTGGTCCCTTGATTTACCGAACTTTAAAAATAAAGATTAATAACTATTTTTGTTCTCACACCAGTCCCATGACTGAACTGGAGTTTATAGTTTTAACCTAAACTCTGGGTACCCTTATTTTGACACGGGCAGCTAGTAGTTTTGGTTTTGCAGATTTATATCCACAGGAACCTGGTTTACAGCTGGAACGATATCCGAAAAGCTTTGTATCCGTGTATCTTCTTCAGTTGTATTTTGTATTATTTTCCACTGCTATGTAATATATTGTAATCTCTGATATTTATCAAATGTATTTTATTTGTTTATACTCTGTTTATTCTTGTATTCTGATGGAATTGTTGTAATAAACAATGAAATGTTCTTCTGTCTGCGTTCTAATTTGTCGTGTTCTCAAAACAATCTGGTGTTTCGAACGTTCTTGATCAGTTTAGCGACTGATTCAGATCGAGCGGAATTCCTTTTCGTTACAGTTGGTATCAGAGCTTTGGTTTACAAAGCTCAGAGAACAAGACACATTAGAACCATACGAAAGAATTCATCAGATATTGGATTAGTAATATCCAATGAGAATGAATCGTTAGAGATGGGGTCAGGAGTATCCTAGAACGAGTGTGAAGAGTATATTTTTGAAAATGAAAACAAGTTTTGATTTGAAAATTTAAATCAATTATTCGTATTTCAATATTTATTTATATTGATTTGGACTATCCAGTATATAAAGATTTTGCATATACGTCTGATCCGCGTGTTTTCGAAGTTTTAATATATTGGGTAGATATAGAATCACACTCTAGTCGCCCGGAGAAGATACTGATGATTGAGATCTCATCATCAGTGTTTCTGTACGAGTTTCAAAAGTGGGATTTCTAAATATTTCCATTAGACTGGTGTGAGAACCAAAATTAGATAGGGCTTATTGTTGTGATTTGACATCAAAAATCTGATTTTTGACTATATATCAAAGTTATGAATTTGAAATGATAATTAACTAATTGATTGATGATTATGTTGTTTGATTATTGGTTGATTAATTAAAATTTTAAACCATATAGCCAATTTGAACCTAAAAGTGAATTGTATTGAAAATTAGTCGCATTTGCTTGCTACATGTACTTACATTGAACAGGTCATAGTAAAGAGGCTAGAGCAGAAGAATAAAATGGTTTGCCCGACAAATAGGTACATGTTTATCATAATTTACTGTTTTGTTTGGGTGATGATGATTTTATGAGCCGCTTGGCTTTTTCTTTTTCTTTTGGATTGAAGAAGGCCATGGGAGGCTATATGAAATATCCCGAAGTCCCCGGTGCAGGGGATGTTATGGCGAAATTTTTCGAAAATTTAGGGTGTTAGCCAAATTTTTGAAAAATTTGAAAAGTTCTTAGAAACTGAAAAGTTGAAGAACTTAAGCCGTAAAGAAAATAATGGAAGTTGAGTTGGTTTGTTAAACAACTTTCGGCTTCATTCCTTTTCGGGGATGAAAAGTTTTAAGTGGGGGAGATTGTAACGACCCGGAAAATCTGAACCAATTTAAAATTTTTATTTTGGCTATTTTAACGAATTTTGAATATTTAAAATGAATTATTTTAAATAATAACGATGAGAAATTTATTTTGAAAAGTATTAAAACTATATATTCATATAGTTCGTCGTTAGAATATAAATATTTATTTATATACATATATAAGGAATTGAAAATGGCGCGGTAGTTCGATAATTCGATTTCAAACTTCAATTGAACGTACCGGGTGCAAAATAAACCGGATTTTAGTGAAACCAAAAATATTAGAATCTAATTGAGAATATCTTTCCAACGAATCTGAAAAATCGAAATTTCATAGCGGGAATCAAAAGATATGTCCAGTTGAAATTTCAGAATAGTCGCTATGGAATTTTGGCCCTTAAAAATGGAGATTTTGCAAACTACCTCGGTTTTTGACGAAACCACTTTTATTGGATCCGGGATGTAAAGTTAATGCTAGGTTTCAAATTTCATAATTTTTCGAATCAATATGTGAGCGTGGCAAAGGAAAACGCGTTTGACCAGTTTTAGTTGATTTTAATCGACTGGAAAATGGTCATTTTTCAAATGGTCTCAAAATTCAATGAAATTAGTTTTGTTAGGACCCTATCATCAATACGAAGCTAGAAAATATTTTTCTGAAATTTTTCTGGTTAGTATGTGGCCCCAGTAAATTGAAATGCGCGTTCAAATTCAATATATAGAGTTATATGTTGATTTTGACGGAAACTGATTGAAACAGTCGAATCAGCTTGCGATACATATCCCATTGTGTTCGGAATAGGAGTATTTGGCTAGGGGCGATAGTCGTTGGGTTCAGATTGGAGTTCGTATGAATAAGAGGGTATTTTTGGGAATTTAAATATATATATAATAAAAATCGGCCAATAGGAAATCACTTTAAACCCTAGGCTAGAAATTTAAAGCTGTCGCCCTCTTCATTAAAACCAACGACGATAAAAGCTCCAGATTTCCAACCCAATTTTCTCGCAACCCAGTTCGAATTTGAAGAAGAAATCAAAACAAAATCAAAGAAGAAGGAGAGATCTACCCATCCATCTAAGTTTGATCCTCTCTAGTGCAGTGTACTGGAAGAATTCGACGCGGAAAGTCGCCACGTTCACCGTCAATCTGCTGGCGAACGGCGACTGCGAGCTGGCCGAGATCATCGGCGACGGTAGAGTGGAGGTTGGGCTTTTGAATGGCGGGCGGCGATCAGGGTGCAGCTTCCTCAGGTGATGGCGGCGCTTGCTTCTTCCAACCGTGAAGGAGATCGACAGTTTTAACAAGGGAGGGTTCAAATCGATGGGTTGGGTCATCGTCCATGAAGAAGGACAGTGAAACAAGGGTAATTAAAACCTTTTATTTATTTATTTAAATTAGCATGATTTCAAAATCTGAAATATATATGTTATGGTTTTGAAAATAAGAACGACATTGTTTTGAAAATAAATTTGCATTATTTTTAAATATAAAATAGCATTATTTTTAAATAGAAAATAACATTATTTTTGAAAATAGACAATACCCATGTTTTGAAAAATAAAATCAGTTTGTTTTGAAAAATAAAATCAGTTTGTTTAGAAAATATAAAATGGCATTGTTTTTAACAGTATAAAAACATGATTTTATTTATATAGAAGCAGAATAAAAATTCGATTTTTATTTATAAAGAAGTAGATTAAAAATGTGATTTGTATCCGTATAGCGTTGAAATAGAGATGTGATTTTTAATATAAAAATCGTGTGAAACTCAGTGCGATGGAACCGAATGGAAGTGAACAGAATCCAAACCATCATCCGCTAAAGACTGACGGAGTGGATCCCAACAGTGAGGACTTCTCACCTTTAATTTAATTTTTCTAGTTATAAATATATACTAGGATGCAGACGGTGTTTAGTAGCACCCGACACCCGTCGTCCACAGACCATGGACGGCTTGTATGCTTGTTTGTTTGATTTTGATGTGTAGTTGTGTAATGTGATGTGAAATGGAATAAAATATTTATATAGTTAAAAATATTTTATAGTTAAAAATAGAAGTTTTAACGTATATATGAAATGAAATAAATTAATATAAACAAATTGAATGATTTGTTTATATACACACATTTGACTGATATTGGTTGGGATGATAAATTTTACACATCGCCCAACTGCACAAATAAAATCTGTGTTTGATTGTTTGAAACCCCACACGGGTATTGGGATGATACATGACATACACTAATCCCAATAATTAGTTGTATGTCGATCGATTGATTGACAAACTGTTATAAGCGTTAAATATTTATATTTGATGCTTATACAGTGTAGAATGCACTTTGGATGATGGTTGATTATTTTTCATTGTTGATATATACATGTGTTGTAGAAAACCCATATAATCAACATTATATGGTAATTGATTGGGCCTCATTCCAGTTTTGAAATGGAATATTTGAAGAGGACTATTTGAATAAAATAATCGAATAGGAATATTTGAAAAAGAAATATTTGAAATAGAATATTTGAAAATAGAAATATATGAAGCCGTGTTGATTAGATTGACGCCACTCTGACGTGAACGATATTTATATCAATTTTATTCATTTTATAATGAATATCGAAAGTGATTTCAAAATCTGATATTTTGAAAAGAATTAAAATTCGAATTAAACCGAATAGAAATGAATTCGAATTGAAATTAAATAGAAATGAATTCAAATTGAAATTGAATATAAATGAATTCGAATTGAAATTGAATTGAATTGAAAAGGAACTGAAATTGAATTAGAAATCAATTTGAAAGGAATTTATAAGGAAAAAATCAATTTTGATTTAAAATTGAATATGAAGTTGAAACTATTTTGAAAATGAATTTATTTATAAAATACGTTTTGAAAGGAAATCGACGAAATATATATAATATATATTATATATATATATAGAATGGCCTGAATAGAACGCGCTGCGCCGCGGCAGTTCGTGAATTTCGACCATTGACTTCGAACGGATATTACGGGAGATCCGACCATCGGATTCTCCTAAAAACGGAACCGTTGGGTTCGATCGAAAAGAGCTTTCTAACGAATGTGAGAAATTAGAAATCTAATGGTTGGATTTGGAATTATGTCCAAATCAAATTTGGAAAAGGTCGTTGTAAGTGCAGTTCGATGGCCATTGATGGAAATCGACTGTACGGGCCTTGATAAAATTATTTAAAATAGTAATAATTTGTGTAAAATCATAAGAAATGATTTGTGAAGAATTGGGATGAAAAACTCCATATTTGAAAAGATAAAAATAGATTTTTATCGAAATGAACTAGTTTTGAACGAGAATTATAATTCTATTTATTTTTATATAAATAAATTGAATTTGAAAAGGGTTTTAAAAGTAACCAGAATTTCCAGTAATTGAATTGGAATGGATTTGAATCGAAATTGTCTTCGGGATATTTCGGTGTTGGATTTCGTGATGATACAGATATTGTTATGGAAATTTGAAAGATATATTTATATCGTTAATTCCAATACGATATTTGTTGGTCGTAGAATTTGATATTGAATATAAGTCGACATATTTTCTATTCAGAGCCTTGTATTTAGTATCAAATGTGATTTGGGTTTGTCGTGAATGGTGTCTTCACTAACACTGTTCTTAAGCCCAGTTGAGAGAAAGATTAAATCTTTTTATTTAGATTTAATGAAGTGTACCAATTAAATAATATTTAATTGGAATTGAATTGGTATTGATTTTTGGGTTTATCGTGAACAGTGTTTTAAATAACACTTGTTCTTTAACCCGATAATTAATGGAATGTAATTTTGGGTTTATCGTGAACCGTGTTTTAAATGACACTGATTCTTTAACCCATTTAAAGATTAAAACTAAGTTGAGTTTTAATGAATCTTTAATTAGATTGAAAAGATCGAGAATGGAGTATCACCAGTTTTATTCCAGGCGATAGTTAAATCTTTAATTAGATTTGAATGTGAAATGGTAATTGAATTTACCGATAACACCGTGGGGTTAGAGATGAAGTATTACCAGTTTTACTTCATGGGATGAATAGGTTGGGATTGGGAAATAAATGATTACTTCGGTGTGGTTCGCTAATCCCGACTAGTTGGAATTGATATTCAAAAGAAGATTAAAGAATAAATTTAAAGAATTTATCTTTGATAAAATTAATGGGAACCTTTCCCAAAGTATAAGAATATTTGAATAAAAGAATATTCTTAATTGGAATGAGGCGTATGTTTTGTTTGTGTAACACTTGTTTATTATATACGTGAGTTATTCAGAAAGACCGGGTTTATCCCATTCTGAGTAACTGATTTGACGTGGTGTCAAGGATGAAGACGGTGGTCGAAGGTCGGAGGTCTTCACGTTCTTTGGGTGATTACTGATGATCTTGATTGGGCCGTACACCCTAAGAGGACGGAATCAGTTAGTGATCGTCCAGACGTACTTGGAGATCGGTGGATATGCGGGGTACTAGGTGCCTCCGGTTTCGTTCATACCCAGAACGAACTTGTAAATGGACTGTGTGTCTGACATTGGATTTTATTTTGTGTGGTTGATTTCTATTAAATACATATCTGTTTGGCGGCGAAGAATTTATTCTCTTGCTTAACGCCCTTCTCTGAGACGTACGAGCTCAGAGGTTATATATTGATGGATATCAAACGCATGGAGTGAATTGCCTGTGTGGCATGCCTAAGTGGCAATATGATCAAGGCTTCTGTTGAAAAGCAAAGTCTTGTGGGTGATGATCAACGCACAGCCTGTGTGGCATAGCTTTGTGTAACATGAATTCGCTAGCCTCACACCGCGGATGTGAACCAGAAACGGGAGAGGACTTCAGGGAGGGCATGCGTTTCCTTCTAGCTAGAAGTGGCGTCATTGGTTTTACACGCCCTGACGAGTTTGACTTATGTGGTTGTTGTTGTTGCGAGGCGCCTCGGTTAGATCGGACGATCCGGGTCCGATGGAGTCATTCATTGGCTCATTTACGCCCCATAGGGCGGGGAAACGTAGTGTTGAGGAATTTTAATCCACATCGGTGGACCGGCCCTGACGATCCAAGGGACGATGCGTTCTGTTCCTGAGACATGGGCTAGAGCGTCTCGAATTCGGTAGAGGACTATCTTTTGCCTCGGTTCACAGATGGAAATCCAACTTCCAAATACGTGACATTTGCGGTTTTGATTGTAGAGCCTAGTATGGCGACATGATATATGGTACACATGCTGTCTATGGTTGATATTTATGATTGAAATTGTTTTTAAACACTATACACTTATTATAGTATCAAATGATTTGTTTTAAAACGTATCAAGCATGCTTTGGCTATTATAAGGGAAAACCCTATCCTCCGGCTTGCGTTGTATTGTGTGATAGGACCTGGGTCTTATAATAGCTTCATTTTTCTTTATTTAGCATTGCGCTGTTGTTTTATGCACTGGTGTTCTTGGGAGGAAACCCATTCCGTGTTATACGGCGTGGTCCCTTGATTTACCGAACTTTAAAAATAAAGATTAATAACTGTTTTAGTTCTCACACCAGTCCCATGACTGACCTGGAGTTTATTGTTTTAACCTAAACTCTGGGTGCCCTTATTTTGACACGGGAAGCTAGTAGTTTTGGTTTTGCAGATTTATATCCACAGGAACCTGGTTTACAGCTGGAACGATATCCGGAAAGCTTTGTATCCATGTATCTTCTTCAGTTGTATTTTGTATTATTTTCCACTGCTATGTAATATATTGTAATCTTTGATATTTATCGAATGTATTTTATTTGTTTATACTCTGTTTATTCTTGTATTCTAATGGAATTGTTGTAATAAACAATGAAATGTTCTTCTGTCTGCGTTCTAATTTTTCGTGTTCTCAAAACAATCAGGCGTTTCGAACGTTCTTGATCGGTTTAGCGACTGATTCGGATCGAGAGAAATTCCTTTTCGTTACAGGAGTTAAAGTTAACATGTAATGCAATGTGTGCAGTGTGTTGGTTATAGTGTAGTATGTCATATGTAAAGCTATATGAAGTGATATATTGAATGAAATGTAACTTGTGATGTGAATGATTTTAATTTGAGATGCACTGTAATTTATAATGTTGTATGATACGAAATAAGAAGTGTAATGACAGTATGCAGAATGATTTGGTAATTATATCTATTTAGGTAATATAATCATAGTACTATCTAATTATTATGCATATAAATATATATTACAAATTATTTGAATTAAACAAGGATAATATATATCAATTTCTAGACTTAGGTTAATTATACTTATAAAATAGATTGAAAGGATAGTAAAAATAAAAGTTTTATGGTAGTCATAATATAAAACATTTAAAATAATTCTATGAGAAATGTGGAGTTAAATAATCTTAGTAGGATGCTTCTTTAATATAGTAAAAATTGAAGATCTTTTTAAAGATAATATAGAATTGTATCATATAAAGTAAACATATAGTCATATATATATAAATTGTTTTTTTTTTAGGATTTAAAATTTAATTTATTATGAAATATAAATCAATCTTTTGATACAAAATCAACTTTAAAGTTAAACTTTTAGAAATCAAAATATATTAATTTGTTAAGAAACCATTTGTATGTTAAAACTTTAAAAATAAATCTATAGTCATAAAAAAATTATGAAAACTGGATATAAATTAAACTATAAAACTATAATTTCTTATATTTAATACATATATATATATATTATTTTTATATCAAAGTATTAGGTTAAATAATTAAGCTTTTATAAATTTTAATAAGAAATCGAACTAAGTATTTAAGTTACAAATAATATTTGTGATAATGTAACCCAAAATTGTTATGAAATCGTATGAATAATATATAAATTAAACTATGTGTGTGTAAACTATATAAAAAATAAATTTATACATTTTAACATTATATAAAAAATTAACTTTGTATATCATATCAACATGTTCATATAATTTTATTAATTTATATACTTATATTATATATATATATATATATATATTTAAACAAGATTTAAAAAAATAAGTATATAGATAAATTTAATAACTAGAATTTGAACTGGCATTTTCTAATTGAAAAGATGGAGGGAAGTTGTAACAACCCGGAATTTCTAAACCAATTTAAAAATTAATTTAAACTATTTTAATGAATATGAAAATATAAATTGGTTATTTTTGCTAAATAAAATTTGAGATAATTTTAAAATTAGTTTTTATATTTTATTTGACATAAAATAAACCCAGTAAAATTATTAAATTGATTTATAAGCTTTGTTTTGAAAATTTTGATTTTTAATCGTCGCATAGCACTTAAAAAGTGAAATTTTGCTAGGAAGCTCAGAAATCGACGAAATAAATTTTTTTGGATTCCTAATGACAAATCATAGTTGAGTTCAAAATGTGAGTCGAACGGAGTCTGTATGCGGCCGTGCGAAGCAAAACCATTTGTTCAAAAACATATAGTCATTTTATAAAGGAACATTATTGATACGATCTCGGAATTCGATTTCACTTTTTTTCTAGTCTCGTATCATAAAATAATGGTTAAATCAAAAGGGCATAATTTTTGAAGTTAGCGTTTGGGCATACAAGAAGAAAATGTACGCTAAAATCACATTTTTGAAGCTAATTTGAGCAATTTTACAAAGGAACATTACTGAGACGACCTCAGAATTCGACGAAACTTTTTTTATTGGATCCGTAATGTCGAATAATGGTAAGATCCTAAATTTTGTGATTTTTAGAGTTAGTATATGGCCGGACGTGATTTTTAAAGTGAAAAACAGACAATATTTTGACTTTAAAAATTCGCTGTTTGTGCATACGGACTGAAAATTCGATGAAATCAATTTTGTTAGATCCGTAATATCAGAGAGTAGTTGTATGTCAATTTTTATTGAAAACGGGATCCGTAGGTGACCACACGGATTTTTAAACGATGGAAATAGGCGATATTTGAGTATAATAAAATATAAAATCATTAGAAAAATAATTAGGCTCCATTATAAATTGTCTCAACCTCCCTAAACCTCATTTCATTTATGAAAAACACGGCAGCCCCTTTTCCACTTCTCTAACCCTAATTGCAAGCTTCTAAAATCAAAAACAATTCATACAAAAATCCATAAATCACAATACAAGTATATTTGCGATGCTTGAGTGATTCTCTTCGCGTCTATATAAGTTTGGAGGATAGCGACACAAGTTTGGGATGCTGAAAATTTTCAACGTGAGGTTCAAATGGATTAGGATTCGAATTTGTGGAGAATCGAAGCAAAGGTATGTGTTTTGGTTGTTAGATTTGAGTTTAGAGCATCGAAAGAAGGTTATATGCAAAGTTTGAAGCGATTCGGAGCCGAAAAGTGTTGGGAGGAAGTAGGGCAGTGTGCGGTTTTGGATGGGCTGAAGCGTGTTGTGCTTTTGGAGAAGGAGGATCATGAGGAAGAGGATTAGAAGCATGTTGGGGTAATTAATTATTTTAAAACTTAAGGGTTAGTGATATATATATATATATATATATATATATATATATATGTATGTATGTATGTATGTATGTATGCAATCTTATAAAAAGCATAACTTTCTTATACGAACTCGGAATTCAGCGAAACAGGATCTGTTGGAACCATATCGACGAGAGCTTCGCAAAAAATATAATTTGGATTGATTTGGAGATCATCTCAATTTTTGGCGGAGTGGAAACCATCGGTGAGCAATCTAAATTCAAAATAAATGATGAAAAAATTCACTTTCTACTAAACCATGGATGATTGTGTGATGGTTGTATTGTGGAAATTGATTATGATTGTTTGTGGTAGATTCATGTTTGAAATTTGTTTTAACAATAAAAATTACATTTTTATTGTATGTAGTAATCATTAAAAAGATTCATGTTTAAAATAAAATGTTTTAACAATAAAAATCACATTTTCATTGTAGGTATGAATCATAAAAATATTCATGTTTGAAACAAAATGTTTTAACAATAAAAATTACATTTTTATTGTGTGTATGAATCACCAAAAATGTTCATGTTTAAAATAAAATGTTTTAACAATAAAAATCACATTTTTATTATAGGTATGAATCACAAAAATTTCATGTTTGAAATAAAATGTTTTAACAATAAAAATCACATTTTTATTGTATGTTTAAACCAATAAAATAATCATATGTTAAATTATGTTTTTGTTAGATAAAAATATCGTCTTTAACATGTTAGTGGAGTATTAAAAAGGATCATATGTTAAAATAGATTTTGTTCATTAAAAATATTGTCTTTAACATGTTAGTGGAGTATTAAAAAGAATCACATATTTTGTTCATTAAAAACATCGTCTTTAACATGTTAATGGAGTATTAAAAAGGATCATATGTTAAAATATATTTTGTTCATTAAAAATATTGTCTTTAACATGTTAGTGGAGTATTGAAAACAATCATATGTTAAAATATGATTTTGTTCATTAAAAATGTAATCTTTGACATGTTAGTGAAGTTATAAAATAGTCATATGTTAAAATATGATTTTGTTCGTTAAAAATGTAATCTTTGACATGTTAGTGAAGTTAAAAATAGTCACATGTTAAAATATGATTTTGTTAGATAAAAGCATTATTTTTGACATGTTAGTGAAGTTATAAAATAGTCATATGTTAAAATATGATTTTGTTCATTAAAAATGTAATCTTCGACATGTTAGTGAAATTAAAAATAGTCATAGGTTAAAATATATTTTTGTTAGATAAAAACATTATTTTTAACATGTTATTGAAGTTAAAAAGAATTATAGGTTTAAATATGATTTTGTTAGATAAAAACATTATTTTTAACATATTAGCGAAGTTAAAAAGAATCGTATGTCAAAATATGATTTTGCTAAATAAAAATGTAATCTTTGACATAGTGAAGTTAAAAATAGTCATAGGTTAAAATATGATTTTGTTAGATAAAAACATTATTTTTAACATGTTATTGAAGTAAAAAAAATCATAGGTTAAAATATGATTTTATTAGATAAAAGCATTATTTTTAACATGTTAGCGAAGTTAAAAGGAATCATATGTTAAAATATGATTTTGCTAAATAAAAATGTAGTCTTTGACATGTTATTGAAGTTAAAATGAATCATATGTTAAAATATGATTTTGTTAGATAAAAACATTATTTTTAACATGCTATTGAAGTTAAAAAGAATCATAGGTTAAAATATGATTTTGTTAGATAAAAGCATTTTTTAATATGTTAGCGAAGTTAAAAAGAATCATATGTTAAAATATGATTTTGCTAAATAAAAATGTAATCTTTGACATGTTATTGAAGTTAAAAAGAATCATATGTTAAAATATGATTTTGTTAGATAAAACATTATTTTTAACATGTTATTGAAGTTAAAAAGAATCATAGGTTAAAATATGATTTTGTTAGATAAAAACATTATTTTTAACATGTTAGCGAAGTTAAAAAGAATCATATGTTAAAATATGATTTTGCTAAACAAAAATGTAATCTTTGACATGTTATTGAAGTTAAAAAGAATCATAGGTTAAAATATGATTTTGTTAGATAAAAACATTATTTTTAACATTTTAGTGAAGTTAACAAGAATCATACGTTAAAATATTTTTGTTAGATAATAAAATTATTTTTAACATGCTAATGAAGTAATAAAATAAACATGTGTTGAAATATATTTTTGTTCATTAAAAATATCATTTTTAACATGTATAGGAAGTGGATAAAATTTACATGTCATGAAATATGTGTTTGTTCATTAAAAATAGTCTTTTGTAACATGAATATAAAGTGTACAAAATTTACATGTATTGAAATAAATGGTTTTGAAATCGTCGAGCGAATTATATATATATATATATATATATATTAAAATTAAACGAATCGCGCACGGTAGTTCGCGTTTTGGAATCGTAACTTTAAACGATTATACCGAGAGATCCGACCGTTGGATTTTCCCAAAACTGGAACCGTTGGGTTTGCTTTTGAAAGATCTTTCCAACGATATTAAAAATTTTAAAATCCAACTGTTAGATTTTGAGAAATGTGTAATTCAAATCTGAATAAAAACAGCGCCAGTGCTGCCTAATGACCTGAAACGTCGTTCGAATTAAATGGGTTATTTTTATATAAATAAAAATAGCGATAAATCATTATAAAATATTATAAGAGATATGCAATGAAAATAAACCAATTTCCCTTGGTTTATATAGTAATATGGATGGTTAGATTTATTTGACATTAATCTATGGAATTGAATTGAATTTAACCAAAGAAAGAAATGATTTGAATTATATATATTCGAGGATTATTTGAAAAGGCCGAGTTAAATCTCGTTTAAATAATTATACGACGATTAAAAGTTGAAGACATTGAAGACGGTGGTTGAAGACTGGCAATCTTCGCATCGAATGGATGACTACTAATGCCCTGGATTGGGTAGCTCCCAGGAAAGGGTTAAAGTGGTAGTTGTCCGGACATACTTGTTGATTGTCTGGATATGCGAGAACCTCTCTTCCATATTAGACATATGGAACGAGGAATAAGGTGTCTCTGGTTTCATTCAGACCCAGTACAGACTTGTAAATGGATGTGTATCTGACATTGGATTTCGTTCTATGTTAATTAATTTCTATTAAATATATATCTGTTTGGTGGTGGAGAATTTATTCTCTTGCTTAACACCCTTCTCTGAGACGTACGAGCTTAGAAGTTATATACTGATTGACATCAGTCGTATGGTGTGGATTGTCAATGTGGCATGCTAAGATGCAAATGATCAAGGCTTTTGTTGAAAAGCAGAACCTTGTGGTTGATGATCAAAGCACATCTTTAATTAGCATAGCTTTGTGCATAACGTTAATTCGTGAGCCTTACACCCTGGTATGAGTCAAAAACGGGATCAGGGACGTAGGGAGTGCATGACGTTTCTTTCTGGCTAGGAGTGGTGTCATAGTATGGAGCCCAGACATTTTTACTTATGTGGATGATGGATTGTGATGCCTCGGATATTGGTCCCTACTGGCCAATTATAGGTCCGATAGGACCGGGAAACGTGTGTTCAAGAATAATTAATCCACTAAAGTCTATGTGGACCGGCCCTGCAAGAACCAAGGGTTCGCCAGCGTACGAGCCCTGAGGCATTTGATGGAGTGTCTCGAATCGGAAGGAGCCATCCCTAGCCTCGACTCATGATGGAAACCCAATTTCCAATACGACATTATGGATTTGATTGTAAACCTATATATGGCGACATAGTATAATGTAATGACCCGCATTTTTTAGCTGGCGAATAATTAATTATTAAATATCGAGTGGCGATATCGATAACCAGAATTAAATAATATTTATATTTAATTAATATAAATAATAGAATAATTTATATTTCCGAAATAATCGGAAATAACAGAATTCATGATATGGTGTGAATTGGACAAGTTAAAATATATAATTCAGTTTATATTGAATTATATTGATGAATATATTTAAATAACGAAGCTGGAACGTATAATATATATTATAATTAAAATCGAGCTCGAAATGGCACGGTAGTTCGTGATTTGGCGATTCGAACTTCAACTGAATGTACAGGATTCATTTTAAGCCGGATTTCTGTGAAACAAGAAATGTTCGGAGCTGGTGAAGTATATCTTTCTGATGGAAGAGAAAAATCGGGATTTCGTCATGTAGATTTTGATTTATGTCCAAATCAAATTTTAGAAAAGTCGCTGTGGAATTTTCTTTATAATTTATAGCGATATATAAAAGGAATTTCATTATAAATCAAATATCGATTTAATTGGGATTTGAAATATCAAGCTAGAAATTCATATAGGAATATTCTAGAGCTGTATGATATTCTGTTGTGAATATATACGATAATATTTATTTATAAATATTAAATTTAATTGTTTTTAAATATATTTATATATTTAAAAGGGTTATTTAGAGCTTTAAAAATAGCCATTTTTGCAAACGACCTCAGAATTCAACGAAACTAATTTTGTTGGATCCGCAATGTTAAATTATTGTTAGATTTCAATTTCTGTGATTTTTGAAGTCAGTATGTGGCCATACCGATTTTTAAGGTGAAAAACAGTCGATATTTTGATGGTTAAAAATACGCTGTGTGAGCAAACGGAGTCGGAATTGGACGAAACCAGTTTTGTTGGGACCGTAATGTCGAACTCTAGCTGCATGTCAATTTTCATGATTTTTAGGTATCGTGTGTGTTCGTAGGGATTTTTAGAGGGATGAAATAAATAACGAATGAAAATAAAACCAAAATATCCTAAGCTAATTGTGAACTAAACAAGGCCACGTTTCTTTTATTCACAGCCACACCTCACCTGTTAAAACGCGAGAACACATCCCCTTCCTCAAACAAAAACACAGCAAAATAAATCAAAAGAAAAATCATAAGAAATCATGCAAACTTCCTAAAATTTGTAATACTTATATATTTGAGTTTCTTGGGAGTTTCTCTTCATTTTGGGATGACATTTGTGGAGTGCGATCGCTGTGGGGAGTTCATAAATTTTGGGTTTGATAGTTATGGTTTACAATTACTGGAGGTTTAGGGATCGATGGGTGAAATGGGTGTTGGATTTTACTTTGTGGGATGAAACCGCATGTGTACACAAAGCTTGTTGATTTTTGGTGATCATCAAGGTCGCTCGTGACACTGTAGTGCTCCAGTTAGGGTACAAGTCGCGATTGAGGAGAGCGTATCGAGTATCTCGAAAATAGCCTGCCATGATACGGTTTTAGACAAGGAGTACGATGCTATTTTTGTTTGATTTTTAAAGTGGAAGATGGTGGAGGCTAGGGCGTTGAAACGTATGAGAATGGCGGAGGAAGGGGTACTAGAGCTTGCGAATTTGAATTGGGGGAAGATGGAGTTGGAAAGGAGCAGGTCGGTGGGCGCTTTAAATTTAGGTGTATGGGCCTAAAAGGGGTGAGGCCCGTTATATAATAAATGTTTAAGTTTAGTTCAATTAAATATGTGTATAACTTGTTAATGCGATATCTATCTCATACGATATCAGAATTTCAAACGATTGGATCCGTTGGGATCGTGGGGACGGTGGCTACACCATGGAGCTGACTGGGAGTGAATCCGAGCTCGTTAAAATTTATGGCAAAATAAATTGTCCGTCTGAATCAATAGACGCAAATCGTTATTTAACGGTTAACGCGAAAAGCGAGTAAATCTCACTAACTCTGTTCAGTTTATATTTTTGTAAACTGTACTTTATTTTTGATAAATATTGATTGATTGTTGTGTATGGACTGTTTAGATGGGCTGTTAAATAATTGATTGAAAACACAGTTATGGTTATATATATACATACATATATCGTTATTAAATATTAATTCTATCGATCAGAATATTTCTTCTTGAAATGAAAGTGATGTTATCTATATTGTTTAACATCTGTGGATGCAGGGGAACAGGTTGGAGGAATCCAACTGGATTCCCCAACATTTATTTTACTGTTTTCATATATTGTAATATATGATGTGATATAAAATCTGTTGATGATGATGTGTGTTTAAATGATATCGATCATTGTGATTTGATATTTTAAATACCGTAAGAAATACTAGCATGTAGAAAGGGGATTTTCAAAGTATATTTTGAAAATAAATTAGTTATATAAAATCAATGGATTTTATATAGAAAAATAAAAAGGGAATTTATAATAGAAAACATTCAAAAAAAATCGAAAGGGTTTTGAAAAGGAAATATTCATTGATAATAAATATGATAAGGATAAAAGGAAATTTATTTATAAAATCAAAGGATTTTATAAAAAGGATATTTTCTTATAAAATGAATTAGAAAAGATAAAAAGGGAATTATTTATAAAATCAAAGGATTTTATAACAAGGAATATTTATTGGGATAATAAATAGAAGTATAAAGGGATTATTTATTTGGGAAATAAATAAGAGTTATAAAGGAAAATATTTGTGAAACAAATAGAAAGGAAAATATTTATTTGTTAAATAAATAGAAAGATGAAAAGGGAATATTTGTAAAACATTTACAAATAAAATAGAAAGAGAAATATTTGTAAAACATTTACAAATAAAATAGAAAGGGAAATATTTGTAAAAACATTTACAAATAGAATTGGAAAGGAATATTTATTTGGAAAATAAATAGGAAAGATAAAAGAAATATTTATTTGTTAAATAAATAGAATTGAAAAGGAATAATTATTTGTTAAGTAAACAAATAGAAAAGGAATAATTCAAAGGAGATAATCCAAAGGAATAATTCAAAGGAGTTAATTAAAAAGAGTAAATCGAAATGAGTTAATCGAATATTAGTTATTCGATTTGAGTTAATCGATTAGAGTTAGAGTTAATCAGTTAGAGTTAATTGATTAGAGTTAACGAGTTAGAGTTAATCAGTTAGAGTTAATCAGTTAGAGTTAATCAGTTAGAGTTGACCAGTTAGAGTTGACCAGTTAGAGTTATTCAAATGGAGTTAATCAAGTCGATTTAATTAAGATGAGTTAATCAAACCGAGTTAATCCAAATGAGTTAATCAAATATTAGTTATTCGATTTTAGTTAATCGATTAGAGTTAGAGTTAATCAATTAGAGTTAATCGATTAGAGTTAGAGTTAATCAGTTGGATTTAATCAGTTAGAGTTGACCAGTTAGAGTTAACCAGTTAGAATTATTCAAATGGAGTTAATCAAGTCGAGTTAATTAAGATGAGTTAATCAAACCGAGTTAATCCAAAGGAGTTAGTCGAATATTGGTTATTTGAATAGAGTTAAAGGAGTATCGAATATAGTTTATTCGAATAAAGTTTAAGGAAAGGAGTTATCGATTTTTGTTTAATCAAAAGGAGTTATCGATTAGTATAATCGAAAGGAATTATCGATTTTAGTTTAATCGAAAAGAGAAATAATCGAATATAGTTTATTCGAAAGAGAGATTTTCGAATATCGTTTATTCGAAAGAAAGGGTAATCGTATAGTTTATTCGAAAGAGAGATAACCAAATATAGTTTATTTGAAAGAGAGATTATCGAATATGGTATTCGAAAGTAATAAATTGAATATGGTATTCGAAAGAGAGTTAATCAAATATAGATATTCGAAGGAGAGTAAATCAAATAGAAATTACTCGAAAGAGAGTTAATCGTCGAATTCGATTATATCGAATTCGGGAAAATATTATTTACTTCTCCGTGTTTAAATCAAGATTTATTTATTTTTAAATTAGGTATTTATTTATTTATTCACATTAAAGAATAAAGGTTAAAATTAGAATTAGATATTTCAAAAGGAGGGATTATAACGCTATCGTTATAACCAATGTTTCTGTAAAAGAAGTGGATTCGTAAATAGAATCCGAGGGTTACGTAAGGAAGTTTGTTAAAGATTTAAAAGGTAAACTTTGGCTTTTTCGAAGTTAAAACGTTGTTCAGTTAAGGTCTGAGAGGTAATTATACCCCAACTTGATTGACTTCCTTCTTAACTAAGGAATGGTAAGGTTTGATCGTGAAGGGGTTTGGAAATGTTTTCCAAATAAGAATCAGAAATGTTTTCTGATAATAGAAGATAAGAATTTAGAATATATGGAAACAGGAAATGACAAATGAAATAAATTAATGATAAATTAATTTAAAGGATAAAAGTTGATTGGTGATTGATCGATGTAATTTCCATCTGGAAATAAGATCGTTGTTTGCACACGTGTTTTCCTTTGATAGTTAACTCACCGACTATCGAAGTTTTCGACCATTTTAACGTTGTTAATATGGAGAAACTGGTTGGATTATTATTTGAAGAACCACTCCATTTTGGCATAAGCGTTGCGAATCATATATGCCAAAGATAATTGAAGACGGAGTAAAGTACAAGGGCTGTTGTATAAATCTTAGGTAAAGATTGCCTAAGATGGATATACTGAGTAGTGCCTTCGGTTTGTCCAGTCCTAGGACGACCTGTATGGAAGAATGTCTGACAGAGTATATTTAATAGATCGCGTAGGTTGATCTCTTCAAACGTACGTACATTTGGTGGCGGAGGAATTCGTTTCTCTTAGCTGTATACCCGTTGGATTTTTAGGGAAATCAATTTGTGATTTGGCGGGTATGACGATGTGGCATTCAAAGTGAATAATCGTGTGGTCTGTCATAGATAAGCGTGGCCTCTAGCCTCACAATCGGGAAATGACAAAAATCGGGCAGGCAGCATGGCTATGTAGGTCGCACCTATTAGGGTGTATAATCACTTGATCTAGAGTTTCATTTACTTCTAAAAATCTATTGTCGATGCTGTCCCATTCGGGAAACGGTTGCTGATCCCAACCGTTGGTGATATACATTCGATACACTCAAGCGAAATGAGTGGTCGGTCATGTGTGGCCGGGTTGCAAGATGTTCTTATTGAACCCAGTGTATTCCTCTCGAGAGGTACACTAGCAGAAGGTGGTTCCATAACTTGTCATAGTTGGAAATCCATTACCCAATACGTGCTTGCGGTTTTGATTGTATACTATATATGTAGAACGTGAGATGAAAGCGTTTCTGCTAGATGATTATTATATTGTGGTTGATAGACATTATTATAATATCAAAAGGTTTTTGATATAAAGATGTTTTGGATTCTCATAAGGGAAAAACTCGTTCCGTTATACGGCGTGGCCTTATGAGATATCGTTTACTTGTTCAAACTGTTTTACTCATACCAGTCCCATGACTGACCCAGAGTTTATTTTGTTTTGTTTTCCCTAAACTCTTGGGTGCCCAATTTTGTATGGGCAGTCAAGTAGTCAGGATTTTACAGATATACTTGGAGAGCTTGGAGCAGGAGGCTTTAGGATTATATAGCTATAGTTATTTCCGCTGTCTTGTAAGTGTTGTACTCTGATAATGTTACTGTATACGTATACTGATTTTATTTCAAGGATATGTTATCTATTATATGTTGTTCGTTCCGCTGTGAGATTCGTGTTACTCTGATGTTGTATCTTCTTCTTCTTCTTCTATTCTAAGTTTCTATCTTATCTTTCCTCACCCTCTAATTTCTTTCATTAACTACCGGTATTTCGATCCTTGGATGTTCGATATGTGTTGTATATCAGATAACCAAGATCGCTTTTTTCCGGGTCGTTACATATATGGTAGCTATGTCGTTGAGGATTGATACATTTATATTGAAAGGTGTTTTAAACTGACTAGACACTAATAATAATATCAAATGATTTTTGTTTTATATGTATCAATCATATTTGACTGTTATAAGGTAAAACTCTATCCTCTGGCTTGCGTTGCATTGTGTGATGGAACCCGAGTCTTATAATGGTTTCATTTTTCTAAAAAGCATTGCGTTGTTTAAAAGATTTACTTTATTTATGCACTAGCAGACCAACGGAGTAAACATGTTCTGCGTTAGCAGCGTGGTCCTATGATTAGCCCTATTATTAAATAAGTTAAGTAAGATTTTTCATACCAGTCCCATGACAGACTCGTAGTTTGTTTCACTTGCAAACTCGGGTGCCCCTATTTCCACATGTGTAGTCAAGTGGTTTGTTTTGCAGATATTTATTTATTGAGCAGGATTGAAGCTTAAAGCTACGTCCAGAGCATTGATAGTCTTCCGCTGTGTTAGTTTATTGGTTTCGCTGTATTGTATTAAATTTATTGTACATTAATCTTTCGCTGTAGTATTATTTTTCGATGTACTCTGATATATTTTGTACTTTGATGTAACATTATTATGATGTTTATAAAAGTCTTCTGTTATTTGTTCTGATGTGTTGTACACCCAGAGCTAGCGTATCCGGGCTTTGAACGGTCTTGGTCGATTTAGCGATCGATTAGGTCTGAGAGAAATCCGTATCGTTACAGAAGCTTAAAAGTTTAAACCTTTGAGATACAAAATTTGAATTTCATTCTTTAGGCTGATATGTCGACATATATGCATTATTTCAAAGGGTATATGGTTTTGTGATTTTTGGTTTTAAGTTATCGATTTATATTTCAGGTTTAACTATCTTATGAAATAATATTAATCCTAACAAACATTCAAAATTTATTATTATATTATATTTATTATTTTATTGATACTTTGAATTTCAAATTTCAAATTTCAAATTTGAATTTTAAATTTCAAGTTTGAATTTTAAAGTTTTAAATTTCAAACTCAAAGCAAACAATCAAAGTAAACAAAACATCCATTCAACCAAAGAATTAAACTTTAATCAAGGCATACCCAGTTTTTAGATCCATTTCTTCGATATTCTCTAAATTCCGAATTGTTGTGAACCACATATTTGAATCTCCGGTTTTTGGCTCTCCATCGCTTGATCACGAATCAGAATCATATTCACATCTTCTAGAATTTGACGATGAGATCAATGATTTAGTATTTTAACCAACTTGGCTCCAAAATTTTGAATTTTGGAAGAACTGACACTTCAACTACTATAACCCCAAAAGTCATATCTCTTCATAAACTCTTCTTTTCTTGACTGGTGAATAATCATCTTGGTGTCTTTCAGCCAATAGTCATCAGATATAACTCTTTCCCTGCAAAACAACGTACATTTTCAAATAATCAAGTGACTTTTCAAAATAACAAATTGTAATTTGAAATAATAACATCATATGATTTTGTGACATATCCATTTAAACTTTTCAAGAAATCGTATCATGATAACTCGATATTTCAATAAAATTGAATGTAGACTCATTTAATACTGATGCAAGACATGAATTTAAAATAGTGTTCAAAATTTTCCATTTAAAATTGTCAAAAATCAGATTATGAACTTTTTGAAAAACCTTGCTCTAATACCAGTTGTTAGGGATTGCGGAAAGGATTGTTAAGGCAAAACTAATACTAGAGGGGGGTGAATAGTGTTTTTGAGAATTTAAACAAAATCTAGAACTTATGTGATAAACTATATGAATCAAACACAATAGAAATAATCACAGACACAGAATCAAACACAAATGCCAAGATAAACAAAAGTAAAGTGCAGAAAAGGACAGAACACACCGGATTTTATATTGGTACGGATTACTCTTACGTCTAGTCCTACGCAACGCTGGATTGCGCAGAGTTTTATTACTATATCAATATCCAATTACAATCCTCCTTTATTTCACGGCTACAAGGGATACCACTGAAACGACCCGAACCTCCCCGTGAAGGAAAGCACGGATTGAGTTGAGAACAAGACACATCGGAACATAGACATAAGAACATTACATTGCTTATTGCAACAATTCATCATAATACAGGAATATAACAGAGTATAAATAAATATTATACATTCAATAAATATCAGAGATTTAATTACATTACGTAGCAGCGGAAAATAATACAGAACACAACTGAAAAGAATATACGGATACAGAGCTTTCCGAATATCATTCCAGCTGTTAACCAGGATCCTGTGAATATAAATCTGCAAAACCAAAACTACTAGCTGCCCGTGTGGAAAATATGGGCACCCATAGTTTAGGTTAAAACAATAAACTCCAGGTCAGTCATGTGACTGGTGTGAGAACTAAAACAGTTATTTAAAACTTTACTTTAAATCAGATATATCAAGGGACCACGCCGTATAACACGGAACGGGTTTCCTCCCAAGAATACCAGTGCATATATCAAAACAGCGCAATGCTTTTTGGAAAAATGAAGCTATTATAAGACCCAGGTCCTATCACACAATGCAACGCAAGCCGGGGGATAGGATTTTCCCTTATAATAGCCAAACATGCTTGGTACGTTTAAAACAAATCATTTGATACTATTATAAGTGCATAGTGTATAAAACAACTTCAAATATAAATGTATCAATCCTAGATGGCATGGGTACCATATATCATGTCGCCAATACTAGGCTCTACAATCAAAACCGCAAAGTCACGTATTGGAAGTTGGATTTCCATCTGTGAACCAAGGCAAGGGATCGTCCTTACCGCTTCGAGACGCTCTAGCTCATGTCTTAGGACCCAGACTCAGGTGGGCCCTTGGATCGTCAGGGTCGGTTCACCGATGTGGATTAAAATGCCTGAACACTGCGTTTCCCCGCCCTTTGGGGCGTCAATGAGCCAAATGACTCCATCGGCTCCACATAGTCACCGATATATCTAATGTGCCTCGCAATCCAACAACCACACAGGTGAAAATAATATAAATGTCGGGGCTGGTAGGTCAGTGACACCACCCTAACTAGAAGGAAACGCATGTCCTCCCTGAGGTCCTCTCACGTTTCTGGTTTACACCGGGGTGTGCGGCTCGCGAATTAACGCTACACAAAGCTACGCCACAAAGGCCGTGCTTTGATCATCAACCACAAGACTCTGCTTTTCAACAGAAGTCTTGATCATTTGCATCTCAGCATGCCACATAGGCAATTCACGCTATGCAACCAATATCAATCACATAGAATGAAATCCGATGTTAGACACACATCAATTTACAAGTTCGTTCTAGGTCTGAACGTGTAACACCCCGAATTTTCAATTAACACTAAAGTTGCTAAAATAATAATAAGTGTGCAGAAGAGGGGATGTATCTAATATGAATATAAAAATATTAATAAGTATGTAAGAGAGGGGATGTATCTATTATGAATATAAAAATATTAATAAGTATGTAAGAGAGGGGATGTATTTAATATGAATATAAAAATATTAATAAGTGTGTAAGAGAGGGGATGTATCTAATATGAATATAAAAATATTAATAAGTGTGTAAGAGAGGGGATGTATCTAATATGAATATAAAAATATTAATAAGTGTGTGAGAGAGGGGATGTATCTAATATGTATATAAAAACAATAATAAGTAAAGGGGGATGTATCTAATATGTACATTGTAGAAAATATATATATATTTATGACATGAATAGAAGTTTATTAATATGTTGAGTGTTTGCTGAGTCACTTCTGACTCATTGCTGAGTCAACAAGATAAACCCCATTTTGTCTGAACGGCTGCGGTTATTTCTAGGTTAAATCTAATGGCCTAAATGAATTCTAAAATCTATAAATAAGTGGGTAGACCCTATACCTAAATCACTTGTAAAATTAGAGAAGCTACCGTCATGCTGCTGCCATGGAGTTCAGCATAGTCGTCACAAACTAAGAAGAGAAAGCCTAATCATCTACAACTAAATCTACACAAATCAAATCAAAAGATCTCTCTTTCTCTAATTCTTTTCTTTTGTTGGTGAGTATGATGATTCTCACAAGACTATTACAAACTAATTTGACTCAGTTATGAATGGATCACAAGAAAGTGACGTGATTTGTAATTGTAAATTCTATATATTGTGGATCTCTTATTATGTTATTATGTTGTCGTATGATGTAAATTATATATGCTATGTCATGCTATGTTGTAAATTCTCTTATGTTATGTCGTGCTATGTTGAGAATCATGTCAAGCTATGTTATACTATCATACTATGCCATGTTATAAATCATGCTATATTATGTTGTAAAATCATGATGTTGTTGGAACATGCTTAAAGTTATGTTTTTTTTAATTTAAATGGATCTTGTTTATGGGGATTTGCCTATTAGGTTAGGTGTACCCATAAACTTGAAACTATAATTAAATAAAACTTGAATATGGGAATTTGCCTATTGAGTTAGGTGTACCCATATAAAACCATGTTGTTAAAAAATTAGATGATGTTGATTCACACATGTTCATATGTAAGTTTATGAAAATTGATTGAGATTATATTAGGTGAATTTTGAACAAGTTGACACCTTTAGGTCCATGACATGTATAATCTATGCAAGTTGGACATATGCAAGTTTCACCCCTTATTATGATTCATTTGGTCACATATACATGTTGTTATTATGATAATCTCTTTTATGCTATGAGTTAGGCTATTCGAGTCTAACATATATTTTGCGAATAAACGTTCAAACGTGGGGTAGGGGTAATATTAGGAATTAATAAATTGGGTGCAATTTTGTAAGATTTTGCATACCATGAATGGATGTCCATAATTGAGTCAATTATGGACATTGTTAAAAATTGGAAGTAATTAATAATTCAAGTAGGAAATTATTAAAATTGGGGGAAAGTGGATTATTATTAATAATCAATGCTTAGGACACGAGGTTGGACCCGTTTGTGATGTAAACCTGCCCGGACCCGCCCGGCAAATCCAGTAGTCACAAATGTCGGCCCAATGTGAGAGGTCCTAGGCCCAAACTAAAGCATAACAGTTGTAAAGACACGAGGTTAGACTCTTTTATGGTGTAAGACTGCCCGGACCCGCCCGGCAAATCCAGCTGCCATAAATGCCAGTCTAATGTGAGAGGTCTTTATGAGGTTATGGCCTTAATGAACTAAGAAATACTTAACCAGATAATCATGTAAGGTGGGACATGGGGGTTAAGTAGGTGCCTTGGGTGGCATGAGGAATCTGGTGGTTGCCTTTAGAGGCATTTGAAATACGATTAGACTTAACCAAACACACATGTAAATGAACATGACTAAGTGGGTTAAGTGGGATGGACTAATGGGGACAAGCTTAGGTGGAATGCTTGTGGTAAATAGTGGGGGCCCATTTCAACCAGTATCCCAAAACGTATCTTTGTGGGCTCGACCCAAGTCGAGGACGGGACACGCATACTAGGTTTGACTATAAGAGGCCAAAACAGGGAGCGGTGGCAACGCAAGTCCAACGGGTTTCATATGCGTGTGTGGACCTGGGCTGGTAGGTAAGACGTTGTTGCATCGTGTAGGTATAAGTCGTGCATGTCCGTTGTATCAGGTTGCCACTTTAGGGGAGTGATACACCCCACTGTGGGGCCAGCACGGGTATCTACGAGTTAGGGAGCCGATCGAATAATGGGAAGTAGGGTACACCTAGTGGAGATAGGGGCAGGCGGCACCTATGTAGTCAGCTAGGGGTACGTAAAGCCATTGGGAAAGTTTCTAAGTGAAGCTAAGTGGGATGAATCTTTAGGGTGACTGGTGTGGTGCAGTATAGTGTTTATCCTTTAGTATTTAGGAGCGCCTATAACGTTGCCTTTAGCGATTGTCTATGTCCTTAATCTGCTCTTCATAGACATTTTCTTGTTTTCCAGCTTATGCCTTAGTCCAGTTATTTTGGTAATAGTATTGTAGAATTATCATATTCACCAGACTTTATGTCTGACCCCCTCTTTTCCATCCTTTTTCTCCCTTCAGGTCCGCAGGTTGGGCCAAGTTCTAGTGGAGTCTAGTTGGATCGCTTATCTACTGGAAAGCTTGGACTGCTGAAGTAAAGTCCAGCTTGTTATCTTTCTTTTTAATGGCTATTCATGTAATGGGATTATGTACTTGTTTTATCAAGATAGATATTGTACTTGACATTGAATATGGTGTTATGATGTAATCAAACATGTTTTGACTTCTGCTACAATGAAATAAAGTTTTTGAATTTCCAAGTACTATTTTATATCTGTCTTGTTGTAATTTTACTGTTCTATATTCACTTAAAACCTCCATGGAAGTTAATGCATTCCCTTTGTGAGTGACATTAATGGACGTGGGGTGTTACACGTGGTATCAGAGCATAAGGTTACCAGAACAGATAAAAAAAAATTTAGAATTTTTTTTTTCTAAAGTATTTTTGGAAGAAGTGCTTTCAAAAAAAAACATGTTATTTAAAGAGAGTTTTTATGAAAAACATAATCCCAAATAGCCACATCCTTATCTTTATCTTTCGAATTCTCCATTTTGAATCTTTCGTTTTTCGTTTCAGCATGGCTGAAGATCTTAATCTCCCAGAAGGTGTGACGATTCCAGGGTGGTTTAGGAGATACTTGGAGGCTAGGGCCACCACTGCAGGCCCAGCGGATACTCCTCCACCCCTAGTTGCACCCATTCCTCCTCCTCCTCCTCCTCCTCGTGTTGACACTTTTGCAAAGACGTGCAAGGAATTCAAGGCTATGGGAGGAAAAACTTTTCAAGGGACTGAGACGTTTGTGGAGGCCAGGGATTGGCTTAAGGAGACTGAGGAATTGTTGGATATCTTTGAAGTGGAAGATGGGAGGAAAGTCCGTTTAGCTGCTTGGTTAATGAAGGGAGAGGCCTCGTTTTGGTGGGAGGTCACTAACGGGGAACGTCCAGTTGATTCATGGGCGGATTTCAGACGAAGGTTTGAGGCAAAGTTTCTTTTAAGGGCAGAGGAGAACTTAAATATGGAAAAATTCCTGGCACTAAAGCAAGGGAGCTCATCAGTAAAGGAATATGTCAATAAATTTAATCAGTTAGCAAGGTTTGGCTTGGAGTTGGTGAACACGCCAGAGAAGAAAGCTTTGAGGTTCGTTAGAGGCTTGAATGAACCGTTGCAAGGGTTGGCTATGACCCACATCCCTATGGGAGCCACCTTTGAAAAGCTAGTAGAAATGGCACTTATTCATGAGGATAAGGCAGTTGAAAAGAAAGGGGATCAGAAGAAACCCCAACAGCAAAATAAGAAGGGTGGTAAAAACAATAGTGGCAAAGGGAAGAAGAAATGCTTCAATTGTGGGACGCCTGGCCATCTCAGCAAAGATTGTAGAAAGAAAAAGAAGACTGGTTGTTTTCATTGTGGAGATGCGGGACATTTAGTAAAGGACTGTCCAAAGAAGGGGCAGAGGGCAGGGTCTACCTCGGGAGGACAGGTGCAGGCTCTTATGGCACCAGGGCAGGCAAGGGGGCAAGTTCAGGCTATTGCGGCCCCACCGCTGCAAGAAAGAGGTAGAACAATTTCTGTTGAAAGCTTAGTTTTTCTGTTTGATCATCCTATCCGTACCTTATTCGATTCTGGCGCATCTCATTCGTTTATCTCTGCATCATTAGTTGAATCACTGCACTTGAACGCCAGTTTAGTAGAAGATCCCTTGGTCGTTTCAAATCCAATTGGGGGTTCGGCTCATTTGACCATGATATGTTTGGATTTGAAAATCTCTATACTTAGCGTTGAATTTAGATGTGATGCTTATGTATTGGGCTTCACGGGCTATGGGCTAATTTTAGGAATGGATTGGTTGTCTAGAAATAGGGCCATTCTTGATTGTGAAAGGAGAGTAGTTAGGCTTGTGAATCGCCTTGGTAATGCTCTCGACATCTTTTGTAATCCCATAAATTCCGTTATGCTAAGTTATCTTGAATCGCTTGACGCGTCTATAGAGAACCTGCGATCGGTAGAAGTGGTCCGGGAATATCCGGATGTGTTTGAGGAGGTGAAGGGCTTACCTCCAAAGCGGGAGATAGACTTTCGAATTTATCTTGTGGATAATGCTAAACCCGTATCTTTGCCAGTGCGCCACATGGCTCCTCGTGAAAGGAGGGAACTCAATAAGCAAGTAAAGGAGTTGCTTGAGAAGGGGTTCATAAGACGTAGTATATCGGAGTGGGGTGCTCCATTAGTTTTTGCCACAAAGGCGGATGGGTCTCTTAGACTTTGTATGGACTATAGAGAACTAAACAAGCTTACTAAAAAGAACCGACACCCACTGCCGAGGATTGACGATCTCTTTGATCAGTTAGTTGGCGCCTCAGTGTTTTCGCAGTTGGACTTAGCCACTGACTTTCATCAACTGAGAGTGGCTGAGGATAGTATAGATAAGACTGCTTTTAGGACTCCTGACGGATTCTATGAATGGCTAGTGATGCCCTTTAGTTTGACAAACGCCCCTGCATATTTTGTTGATTTGATGAGTAGGGTGTTTAGGGAATACCTTAACAAATTCGTGGTAGTCTTTGTGGATGACATCTTAGTCTTTTCTAAGAATAAAGAAGAGCACTCCCTACATCTTAGGGAAGTGTTGGAAACCCTTCGAGCGCATAACCTTAAGGCAAAATTTTCTAAGTGTCACTTCTGGAGGAAGGAAGTACGGTTCTTAGGGCACGTGGTTTCCAAAGAAGGGATAGCAGTGGATCCCGCAAAGGTGGTGGCCATCCAAGATTGGAAGGTCCCTAAAAATGCAACCGAAGTAAGAAGTTTCTTGGGGTTGGCTGGCTATTATAGGAAGTTTATCAAAGACTTCGCAAAAATATCAGCTCCATTAACACGGTTAACGAAGAAGAACCTGGTTTTTACGTGGGACAAAGATTGCGATGATGCGTTCCAACGTTTAAAGAGGGCCTTAACTTCAGCCCCAGTCTTAGTGCTGCCAGACGGGAATAAACCATTTACCATCTATACTGATGCTTGTGGGATGGGACTTGGCGCGGTCCTCATGCAAGAGGGAAGAGTAATAGCCTATGGTGGAAGGCAGTTGAGGGTTCATGAAAAGAATTACCCCACGCATGACTTAGAGCTAGCCGCAATTGTTTTCGCGCTTAAGTCTTGGCGTCACTATCTTCTTGGTGAGAAATTCGAACTGTTCACTGACCACAAATCATTAAAATACTTATTCTCTCAGAAGGATTTGAATTTAAGGCAGCAACGGTGGATGGAATTCTTAGCCTCCTACGATTTTGAAATAGCATATACCCCGGGCAAGGGTAACGTGGTGGCAGACGCCTTAAGTAGGAAAAGGTTGTCCTTGAGTCCGTTGTTTGTTGAACGACAAAGCTTAGAATTCATCTCTATGTTTGACTTTAGACCCTCCATTGACTTAGTACCCGGTCTGTTAGCATCCTTGGAGGTTAGACCTACACTTCTAGGACGGGTTGGTGAGGCACAGCGAGACGACCCACAGTTGGTTGAGATAGTAGAAAAGCTCAAAGGGGGGGAGTCATCAAGCCATCTTCGTAGGTATACCCTAGACGATAAGGGTTAGTTACGAAGGGATAATAGACTTTGTGTACCACAAGACGAAGACTTAAGGAAGGCCATTCTTGATGATGCTCATCGCTCAAAAATGACCATTCATCTCGGCGGGGATAAGATGTACAAAGATATGAAGCGGGTTTTCTTTTGGGCCGGTATGAAAAAGGATGTGGCCGAGTACGTCGCTAGATGCTTGGTGTGCCAACGAGTTAAAGCAGAACAAAAGAAACCCGGTGGGTTGCTTCACCCATTAGAAGTTCCACTATGGAAATGGGAAAGCATCTCAATGGATTTTGTGGATGGATTACCAAGATCAAGGAAGGGTAACACGGGGATTTGGGTTATAGTAGATAGACTTACTAAAAGCACCCATTTTATTCCCGTGAAAAGTAAGAGGACTGCTCCATGGTTGGCTTCTGTATACATTAAGGAGATAGTTCGTTTGCACGGTATTCCTTCTAGTATAGTAAGCGACCGTGACCCCATCTTTACTAGCGAATTTTGGAAGAGTTTACAAGAGGCGGTAGGGACTCAGCTATGTTTGAGCACCGCATATCATCCTCAGACAGACGGCCAGACCGAGAGGGTGAATCGCATTCTAGAGGATCTTTTAAGGCTTTGTATCCTAGACTTTGGGGGTACATGGGAAGAGCACCTTCCGTTAGTAGAATTCGCATATAATAATAGCTTTCAGTCTAGTATTGGCATGGCACCTTTCGAAGCTCTTTATGGAAGGCCTTGCCGTTCGCCTACATGTTGGTGGGAATCTACCGATAAAATCCTACTTGGGCCCGATATGGTTAGGGAAACCTCGGAGAAGATTGAGTTGATTCGAAGGAGGATAAAAGCAGCACAAGATAGGCAAAAATCGTATGCTGATAAGAGGAGGACAGATCTTGAGTTTGACATTGGGGACATGGTTTTTATCAAAGTATCTCCGTTACAGAATGTTGTTCGCTTTGGGTCCATGGGGAAATTAGCACCAAGGTTTGTAGGGCCGTTTCCTGTAAAAGACAGGATTGGGAAGATGGCATATAGGGTGGAGTTGCCTGAGAAACTTAGTGGAGTACACGACGTATTCCATGTATCACATTTGAGGAAGTGTTTGCACAAGACCGCGGAGGTGGTAGAGCCGAGCTTGCTTAAAGAGGTGGAAATAGAGCGTGATGCAACAATTAGACGAGCTCCTACATGCATTCATGGGTCGGAGATCAAAAAGTTGAGGAATCGAGAGGTCAGACTGGTTAAAGTGCAATGGGGAGATGATGAGAGCAATGCAACTTGGGAGACAGAAGAGAAGATGCGTTCGTTGTACCCTTTTCTTTTTGAGGGTATGTCTTTTAATTTCTCCTTTATCGCTTAGCTTATCTTATCTTATCTTTAGTATGTCCTCTCATTAGTATCTTTGACCTTTAGTTAGGATAATCCTATGGTTGAAACATGTGTTTGAGACATGTTATGTATGATGGATGCAAAATGGATGCAAGTGTTTGCTAGTGGTTGCTCGTGGATGCATATATACACACACTTTAGGCACTAGATCGGCTCAGTCACTACATATTGCATATTGCATATATATATGGATGTATTTAGTAAAATGGATGAACGATGGTTGTATTATCATGTGGATGCTGCATTCAGATGATGGTTGTGCACGCATATAGAAGTATTATGTAGCATTAAGAATCTTTTGCATACATAATGGATGCATGGCACGATCATAGTTGCATTAAGGAGGTCAACTGAATCAGTGGACCGCCTGATTTTGCATTAGATACGGACATATACACACACTGTGCATTTAAACATGAAAGCATTAGAAGTCTGTAAGGACAATGGATGCCTGTGTATGATGGATGAGTAGATGGACGTTTGGATGGTAGGATATACATTCTTCCAGACTTGAAGATTTCGGGGACGAAATCCTAAAAGGAGGGGAGAATGTAACACCCCGAATTTTCTATTAACACTAAAGTTGCTAAAATAATAATAAGTGTGTAGAAGAGGGGATGTATCTTATATGAATATAAAAATATTAATAAGTATGTAAGAGAGGGGATGTATATATTATGAATATAAAAATATTAATAAGTATGTAAGAGAGGGGATGTATTTAATATGAATATAAAAATATTAATAAGTGTGTAAGAGAGGGGATGTATCTAATATGAATATAAAAATATTAATAAGTGTGTAAGAGAGGGGATGTATCTAATATGAATATAAAAATATTAATAAGTGTGTGAGAGAGGGGATGTATCTAATATGTATATAAAAACAATAATAAGTAAAGGGGGATGTATCTAATATGTACATTGTAGAAAATATATATATATTTATGACATGAATAGAAGTTTATTAATATGCTGAGTGTTTGCTGAGTCACTTCTGACTCATTGCTGAGTCAACAAGATAAACCCCATCTTGTCTGAACGGCTGCGGTTATTTCTAGGTTAAATCTAATGGCCTAAATGAATTCTAAAATCTATAAATAAGTGGGTAGACCCTAGACCTAAATCACTTGTAAAATTAGAGAAGCTACCGTCATGCTGCTGCCATGGAGTTCAGCATAGCCGTCACAAACTAAGAAGAGGAAGCCTAATCATCTACAACTAAATCTACACAAATCAAATCAAAAGATCTCTCTTTCTCTAATTCTTTTCTTTTGTTGGTGAGTATGATGATTCTCACAAGACTATTACAAACTAATTTGACTCAGTTATGAATGGATCACAAGAAAGTGACGTGATTTGTAATTGTAAATTCTATATATTATGGATCTCTTATTATGTTATTATGTTGTCGTATGATGTAAATTATATATGCTATGTCATGCTATGTTGTAAATTCTCTTATGCTATGTCGTGCTATGTTGAGAATCATGTCAAGCTATGTTATACTATCATACTATGCCATGTTATAAATCATGCTATATTATGTTGTAAAATTATGATGTTGTTGGAACATGCTTAAAGTTATGTTTTTTTTAATTTAAATGGATCTTGTTTATGGGAATTTGCCTATTAGGTTAGGTGTGCCCATAAACTTGAAACTATAATTAAATAAAACTTGAATATGGGAATTTGCCTATTGAGTTAGGTGTACCCATATAAAACCATGTTGTTAAAAAATTAGATGATGTTGATTCACACATGTTCATATGTAAGTTTATGAAAATTGATTGAGATTATATTAGGTGAATTTTGAACAAGTTGACACCTTTAGGTCCATGACATGTATAATCTATGCAAGTTGGACATATGCAAGTTTCACCCCTTATTATGATTCATTTGGTCACATATACATGTTGTTATTATGATAATCTCTTTTATGCTATGAGTTAGGCTATTCGAGTCTAACATATATTTTGCGAATAAACGTTCAAACGTGGGGTAGGGGTAATATTAGGAATTAATAAATTGGGTGCAATTTTGTAAGATTTTGCATACCATGAATGGATGTCCATAATTGAGTCAATTATGGACATTGTTAAAAATTGGAAGTAATTAATAATTCAAGTAGGGAATTATTAAAATTGGGGGAAAGTGGATTATTATTAATAATCAATGCTTAGGACACGAGGTTGGACCCGTTTGTGATGTAAACCTGCCCGGACCCGCCCGGCAAATCCAGTAGTCACAAATGTCGGCCCAATGTGAGAGGTCCTAGGCCCAAACTAAAGCATAACAGTTGTAAAGACACGAGGTTAGACTCTTTTATGGTGTAAGACTGCCCGGACCCGCCCGGCAAATCCAGCTGCCATAAATGCCAGTCTAATGTGAGAGGTCTTTATGAGGTTATGGCCTTAATGAACTAAGAAATACTTAACCAGATAATCATGTAAGGTGGGACATGGGGGTTAAGTAGGTGCCTTGGGTGGCATGAGGAATCTGGTGGTTGCCTTTAGAGGCATTTGAAATACGATTAGACTTAACCAAACACACATGTAAATGAACATGACTAAGTGGGTTAAGTGGGATGGACTAATGGGGACAAGCTTAGGTGGAATGCTTGTGATAAATAGTGGGGGCCCATTTCAACCAGTATCCCAAAACGTATCTTTGTGGGCTCGACCCAAGTCGAGGACGGGACACGCATACTGGGTTTGACTATAAGAGGCCAAAACAGGGAGCGGTGGCAACGCAAGTCCAACGGGTTTCATATGCGTGTGTGGACCCGGGCTGGTAGGTAAGACGTTGTTGCATCGTGTAGGTATAAGCCGTGCATGTCCGTTGTATCAGGTTGCCACTTTAGGGGAGTGATACACCCCACTGTGGGGCCAGCACGGGTATCTACGATTTAGGGAGCCGATCGAATAATGGGAAGTAGGGTACACCTAGTGGAGATAGGGGCAGGCGGCACCTATGTAGTCAGCTAGGGGTACGTAAAGCCATTGGGAAAGTTTCTAAGTGAAGCTAAGTGGGATGAATCTTTAGGGTGACTGGTGTGGTACAGTATAGTGTTTATCCTTTAGTATTTAGGAGCGCCTATAACGTTGCCTTTAGCGATTGTCTATGTCCTTAATCTGCTCTTCATAGACATTTTCTTGTTTTCCAGCTTATGCCTTAGTCTAGTTATTTTGGTAATAGTATTGTAGAATTATCATATTCACCAGACTTTATGTCTGACCCCCTCTTTTCCATCCTTTTTCTCCCTTCAGGTCCGCAGGTTGGGCCAAGTTCTAGTGGAGTCTAGTTGGATCGCTTATCTACTGGAAAGCTTGGACTGTTGAAGTAAAGTCCAGCTTGTTATCTTTCTTTTTAATGGCTATTCATGTAATGGGATTATGTACTTGTTTTATCAAGATAGATATTGTACTTGACATTGAATATGGTGTTATGGTGTAATCAAACATGTTTTGACTTCTGCTACAATGAAATAAAGTTTTTGAATTTCCAAGTACTATTTTATATCTGTCTTGTTGTAATTTTACTGTTCTATATTCACTTAAAACCTCCATGGAAGTTAATTCATTCCCTTTGTGAGTGACATTAATGGACGTGGGGTGTTACAGAACGAAACCGGAGGAAACTTATTCCTCGCATATCCATCGATCTCCAAGTATGTCTGGACGATCACCAACTAATTCCCTCCTCTTGGGTGTACAGCCCAATCAAGATCATTAGTAATTATCCAAACGATCTGAAGATCTCCGGCCTTCGACCACCGTCTTCATCCTTGACACATCGTCGATTCAGTTATTCAAAATGGGATAAACCCGGCCTTTCCGAATAACTCGCGTATATAATAAACAAGTTTTACACAAACACAACATACGCCTCATTCCAATTCAGAATATTCTTTTATTCAAATATTCTTACACTTTGGGAAATGTTCCCATTAATTTTATTAAAGATAAATTCTTTAAATTTATTCTTTAATCTTCTTTTGAATATCAATTCAAACCAAATTATGGTTTATCCAAACTAGTCGGGATTAGCGAACCTTACCGATGTAATCACTTGTTAAATTTCCCAACCCCAACCTATTCATCCCATAAAGTAAAACTGGTCATACTTCATATCTAACACCACGGTGTTATCGGTAAATTCAATTACCATTTCACGTTCAAATCTAATTAAAGATTTAACTATCGCCTGGAGAAAAACTGGTGATACTCCTTTCTCGATCATTTTAATCTAATTAAAGATTCATTAAAAATCCACTTGGTTTTAATCTTCCCAAAAATCACTATTAATGATTATTTAACTTGGGAAATCATATCCTGTCTTTAACTGGGTTAAAGAACCGATGTCATTTAAAACACGGTTCACTATAAACCCAAAATCACATTCCATTCCATCAGCCTTTAACCGTAAATTAGCAAGTGAACAATTCCCTAAGTAATAACCCCGAAGGCCGAAACCAAAACCAGATCAATACCTAGGAAACCATTCAACTTAACTAATCTTCGGTTAGTTTCTGATTTTCTTAACTCCATTGGGTCTAAGAACAGTATTATTAAAGATACTGTTCACGACAACCCAAAATCACATTCCATTTACAATGGAATCTTCATGGAAAACAAATCGATATATATAATCGATATAAACTTCCATATCCAACTAATAATATAAATGGAATAACGGCAAAGCCTTTTAAATTCCAGATATATTAGTTGTCTTCCTCCACAGAAATTCACTTCGATTATTACCGAATCGAATTCCATTCCAATTTATTTTATTAAATTGGAAAACTTTACTTTGGAAAATCTCCTTTAAATCTTAACAAAAGATTTATAAATTCCAAATCACATTTCACTGTAAATCGGGTTAAAGAACGAATGTCGTTTAAACAAAGTTCACGATAAACTCAATTCACATTCCATTAATTATCGGGTTAAAGAACAAGTGTTATTTAAAACACCGTTCACAATAAACCAAAAAATCAATTCAAATTCAATTCCAATTAAATACCATTTAATTTGTATACTTCATTAAATCTAAATAAAAAGATTTAATCTTTTTCTCAACTGGGTTTAAGAATAGTGTTAATAAAGTCATCATTCACGACAAACCCAAATCCCATTTCATATTAAATACAAGGCTCTGAATAGAAAATATATCGGCTTATATTCAATATTGTAAAGACCCGTAACTTTCCCGGTAAGGAAAGCCCGGATACTTAGAGAACAACACACAAAAGAACGCAGACAGAAGAACATTTCATTGTATATTACAACAATTCCATCAGAATACAAGAATATACAGAGTATGAATAAATATTACACATTCGGTAAATATCAGAGATTTACAAATTACAATGCATCGGAAAAATAATACAAAACACAACTGAAGGAGATATACGGATACAGAGCTTTCCGGATATCATTCCTGTTGTAAACCAGGTTCCTGTGAATATAAATCTGCAAAACCAAAACTACTAGCTGCCCGTGTCAAAATAAGGGCACCCAGAGTTTAGGGTAAAATAATAAACTCCAGGTCAGTCATGGGACTGGTGTGAGAACTAAAACAGTTATTAATCTTTATTTTAAAGTTCGGTAAATCAAGGGACCACGCCGTATAACACGGAACGAGTTTCCTCCCTAGAATATCAGTGCATAAAACAACAACGCAATGCTAAATAAAGAACATTGAAGCTATTATAAGACCCAGGTCCCATCACACAATGCAACGCAAGCCGGAGGATAGAGTATTTACCTTATAATAGCCAAGAATGCTTGGTACGTGAAATTTCATGTTTTATTATTACTATAAGTGTATAGTGTCAAAACAATTTCAAATCATAAGTATCAATCATAGACGGCATAAGCGCCCCATCCTACTATGTCGCCATACTAGGCTCTACAAATAAAACCGCAAAGTCACGTATTGGAAGTTGGATTTCCATCTGTGAACCGAGGCAAAAGATAGTCCTCACCGATTCGAGACTATCTAGCCCGATTCTCAGGATCAGAGTTCGAGTGACCCTTGGATCGTCAGGGCCGGTCCACCGATGTGGATTAAAATTCCTGAACACTGTGTTTCCCCGCCCTTTGGGGCGTAAATGAGCCAACAAATGACTCCATCAGCTTCACATAGTCACCGATATATCCGAGGCGCCTCGCAACAACAACAACCACATAAGTCAAACTCGTCAGGGCATATAAAACCACTGACGCCACTTCTAGCTAGAAGGAAACGCATGCCCTCCCTGAGGTCCTCTCCCGTTTCTGGTTCACAACCGGGGTGTGAGGCTCGCGAATCAACCCTACACAAAGCTATGCCACACAGGCCGTGCTTTGATCATCAACCACAAGACTTTGCTTTTCAACAAAAGCCTTGATCATTTGCCACTTAGGCATGCCACACAGGCAATTCACTCCATGCGTTTGATATCCATCGATATATAACCTCTGAGCTCGTACGTCTCAGAGAAGGGCGTTAAGCAAGAGAATAAATTCTCCGCCGCCAAACAGATATATATTTAATAGAAATCAATCACATAGAATAAAATCCAGTGTCAGACACACAGTCCATTTACAAGTTCATTCTGGGTCTGAACGAAACCGGAGGCACCTAGTACCTCGCATATCCATCGATCTCCAAGTACGTCTGGACGACCACTAACTGATTCCCTCCTCTTGGGTGTACGGCCCAATCAAGATCATCAGTAACCACCCAAACGACGTGAAGACCTCTGGTCTTCAACCACTGTCTTCATCTTCGACACCACGTCGAATTAGTTATTCAGAATGGGATAAACCCGGTCTTTCCGAATAACTCGCGTATATAATAAACAAGTGTTACACAAACACAACATACACCTCATTCCAATTCATTAGTCACTGACTGTAAATTAGTAAGAGAACAGTTCCCTAAATATTAACCCCGAAGGCCGAAACCAACATCAGATCAATACCCAAGAAACCATTCAACTTAACTAATCTTCAATTAGTTTCTAAACTTCACATTCTTAGGGATAGGTTCCCATTAATTTTATCAAAGATAAATTCCTCGAATTTATTCTTTAATCTTCTTTTGAGTATCGATTTAACTAGTCGGGATTAATGAACCTTACCGAAGTAATCATTTGTTTTAATTTCCCAATCCCAACCTATTCATCCCATGAAGTAAATCTGGCCATACTTCATATCTAACACCACGGTGTTATCGGAAAATTCAATTACCATTTCATGTTTAAATCTAATTAAAGATTTAACTATCACCTGGAGCAAAACTGGTGATACTCCATTCTCGATCATTTCAATCTAATTAAATATTCATTAAAACTCCACTTAGTTTTAATCTTTAACTGGGTTAAAGAATCAATGTCATTTAAAACATGGTTTATGATAAACCCACATCACATTCCATTCTATTAGTCTCTAACCGTAAATTAGTAAGAGAACAGTTCCCTAAAAATATTAACCCCGAAGGCCGAAACCAACATCAGATCAATACCCAAGAAACCATTCAACTTAACTAACCTCCAGTTAGTTTCGAATTTTCTTAACTCAGTTGGGTCTAAGAACAATATTATTGAAGATACCGTTTACGACAACAAAAAATCACATTCCATTAATTATCGGGTTAAAGAACAAGTGTTATTTAAGACACCGTTCACGATAAACCCAAAAATCAATTCAAATTCAATTCCAATTAAATTCCATTTAATTGGTACACTTCATTAAATCTAAATAAAAAGATTTAATCTTTTTCTCAACAGGGTTCAAGAACAGTGTTAATGAAGACACCATTCACGACAAACCCAAATCACATTTGATATTAAATACAAGGCTCTGAATAGAAAATATATCGGCTTATATTCAATATCAACTTCTACGACCAACAAATATCGTATTGGAAATAACGATATAAATATATCTTTCAAATTTCCATAACAATATCTGTATAATCACGAAACCCAACATCGAAATATTCCAAAGATAATTTCGATTCCAATCCCTTCCAATTCAATTATTGGAAATTCTGTTTATTTTCAAAACCATTTCAAATCCACTTCATTTATTTTAAAAATAAATAGAATTATAATTCTAGTTCAAAACTAGTTCATTTCGATAAAAATCTATTTTTATCTTTTCAAATATGGAGTTTTTCATCCCAATTCTTCACAAATCATTTCTTATGATTTTACACTAATTATTGATATTTTTAATAATTTTATCAAGGCCCGTACAGTCGATTTCCATCAACGGACATCGAACTGCACTTACAGCGACCTTTTCCAAATTTGATTTGGACATAATTCCAAATCCAACCATTAGATTTCTAATTTCTAATATTCGTTAGAAAGCTCTTTTCGATACAAACCCAACGGTTCCGGTTTTAGGAGAATCCGACAGTCGGATCTCCCGCAATATCCATTCGAAGTCAATGGTCAAAATTCGCAAACTGTCGCGGCGCGGCGCATTCTATTCAGGCCATTATATATATATATATATATATATATATATATATATATATATATATATATATCGTCGATTTCCTTTCAAAACGTATTTTATAAATCGTTTGAATTCGTTTTCAAAATGATTTCAACTTCCTTTTCAAATTCAAATCAAAATCAAAATTTTCAATATAAATTCATTTTAATTTCATTTCAAATCGAATTCAATTCAATTTCTATTTAATTCGAATTTCAATTCATTTCAATTTAATCCGAAATTCAATTCATTTCAATTTAATTCGAATTTCAATTCATTTCAATTTAATTCGAATTTCAAATCTATTTAATTTAATTCGAATTTCAATTCATTTCAATTTAATTCGAATTTCAATTCATTTCAATTTAATTCGAATTTCAAATCATTTCAGTTTAATTCGAATTTCAAATCATTTCAATTTAATTCGAATTTCAATTCATTTTCAATATTCATTGAAAAATGAATAAAATCGATATAAATATCGTTCACGTCAAAATGGCGCAACTCTAATCATCACGGCTTCATATATTTCTATTTTCAAATATTCTATTTCAAATATTTCTTTTTCAAAATATTTCTATTCAAATATTCTATTTCAAATATTTCTATTCAAATATTCTATTTCAAAACAGGAATGAGGCCCAATCAATTACCATATAATGTTAATTATATGGATTTTTCTACAACACATGTATATAATAACAACGATAAATAATCAACCATCATCCAGAGTGCACCACACAACTGCATAAGCATTAAATATAAATAATTAACGCTTACACAGTCTGTCAATCCATCGATTGACATACAACTAAACAATCGGGATTAGTGTACGTCAAATCTCATCCCAATACCCATGTGGGGTTTCAAATCAACAAACACAGATTTTATTTGTGCAGTTGAGCGCTGTGTAAAATTTACCGTCCCAATCAATATAAGTCAAATCAGTATATATAAACAAATCGTCCGATTTGTTTATAAATATTTATTTACACGTTAAAAATCATATTTTTAACTATAAAATATTTTCCACTATAAAATATTTTATTTCATTCCACATCACACAATCAAATTTCACAATACAGTAATCAAACAAACAAGTCATCCATGGTTTGTGGACGACGGGTGTCGGGTGCTACTAAGCACCGTCTGCATCCTAGTATAAATTTTAACTAGAAATTAAAGTAAAAGTCAGGAGTTCTCACCGACTAGCTAAACCAAACGCCACGACTCTTCTTATGTAAAAATCTTCATCGTGCTCGCCTTTTGTCAATTTCATCGTCTGCAGCCACTACACATATAAAAATCACATTTTTATATTGTTGCTATGTATATAAAAATCACATTTCTATAACTATGCTACATGGATAAAAATCACATTTTTATACCGCTACTATATAGATAAAAATTCTATTTTTATAACAGTGTTCATATAATAAAGATTATATTTTTATCACACTATTCTCTATATAAAAATTATATTTTTATATATCTACTTCTAATATAAAGATCGAATTTTTATATCATCGCTATAAAAATCACATTTTTATTTCAACATATATATAATAAAAATCAGATTTTTATTTCGCTTCTCATATAAAGATTAAATTTTTACTATCTATATAACATAAAAATCGTATTTTTATACTATAAAAATCATATTTTTACTATCTACATTATATATATAAAGATCTAATCTTTTATTCATAACAAAAATCTAATCTTTATCTTAACAAAGATCATCATTTTCCCTAACGAAGAATCTAATCATTTCTATGTATATTTATAAATTAAAACTGAATTTAAACAAAGCATTTTATAATTTAAAACTGAATTAAAATAAACTAAAAAGGGAAAGCTTACTGTTTTCGGATGAGGAGGTGTTGTAGAGGTCGTCGAAGGGGAATATGGCAGCAGGAAGGCGGTCAGACGATGGTGGGGGTTCACTGGCAGCGGGAGCGTCCGGGAGGGGATGCGTGGTTCGCTCAGGCAAAGGTGGGGGGTTTCGAACGGGATTGGGGGGCTCGGCGGTCGAGCAAGAGGAGGGGGGAGTTCTGTCGGCCGTGTGCTCGAGGGGAGGGTTCTTCCGGCTGTTCGATCGAGGGGGGGTTTCTTCCGGCGGCTTCTTTTTTTTATTTCTTTTAATTTTCTGTTGAAAACGAGATGGAAGGGGGGCCTGAAGGGTAGAGGGTTGACTAATATATATTATTTAATTATTTAATTTCAAAAAGGTACTTTTTATTTTGATCTTGAAATCGAACCCACCGATTGTCGTCCATAGCTAATTACCCCCACTTCGAACACAATGGGATATGTATCGTAAGCTGATTCGATCATCTCAATCAGTTTCCGTCAAAATCAAAATATAACTCTATATATTGAATTTGAACACACTTTTTATTTTACCGGGTCACATACTAACTAGAAAAATTCCCGAAAAATATTTTCTAGCTTCGTATTTACAATACGGTCCTAACAAAACTAGTTTCGTCAAATTTTGAGACCGTTTGAAAAATGGCCATTTTCCAGTCGATTAAAATCAGCTGAACTGGTAAAATCGCGTTTTCCTTTTCCACGCTCACATATTGATTCAGAAAATTACGAATTTTGAAATCTAGTAATAATTTGACATCACAGATCCAACAAAAGTGGTTTCGTCGAAAACCGAGGTCGTTTGCAAAATTTCCATTTTTAAGGGCCTGAATTCCATAGCGATTATTCTGAAATTTCAACTGGGCATAACTTTTGATTCCCGCTATGAAATTTCAATTTTTTGGATTCATTGGAAAGATATTCACAAATAGATTCTAATATTTTTGGTTTCACTAAAATCCGATTTATTTTGAATCCTGTACATTCATTTGAACTTTGAAATCGAATTTTCAAACTACCGCGCCCTTTTCAATTCCTTTTATAATTATAAGTAAATATTTATATTCTAACGACGATGTATATAAATATATACGTTCTAATTCTATTCAAAATAAATTTCTCGTTGTTATTATTTAAAATAATTCATTTTAAATATTCAAAATTCATTAAAATTGCCAAAATAAAAATTTTAAATTGGCTTGAATTTCCGGGTTATTACAATCTCCCCCACTTAAAACTTTTCGTCCCCGAAAAGGAATGAAGCCAAAAGTTGTTTAACTAATCAACTCAACTTCCAGTATTTTCTTTACGGCTTAAGTTCTTCAACTTTTCAGTTTCTAAGAACTTTTCAAAATTTTCAAACATTTGGCTAACACCCTAAATTTTCGAAAAATTTCGCCATAACCTCCCATGCACCGGGCACTTCGGGATATTTCATATAGCCTCCCATTGCCTTCTTCAACCCAAAAGAAAAAGAAAAAGCCAATCGGCTCATAAAATCATCATCACCTAAACAAAACAGTAAATTATGGTAAACATGTACCTATTTGTCAAGCAAACAATTTTTTTCTTCTGCTCTAGCCTCCTTGCTATGACCTGTTCAATGTAAGTACATGTACATGCATGCAAATGCGATAAATTTTCAATACAATTCACTTTTTGGTACAATTTGGCTAAATGGTTCAAATTTTTAATTAATCAACCAATAATCAAACAACACAATCAACAATCAATTAGTTGATTATCTTTTCAAATTCATAACTTTGATATATAGTCAAAAAAAAATCAGTTTTTTGGTGCTAAATCACAACAATAGGCCCTATCTAGTTTCGGTTCTCACACCAGTCAATTGGAAATATATAGAAATCTCACTTTCGTCGCTTGAATATAAATACTGGCGATGGTGCTCCGTCACCAGAATTATCCCCAGGCAACTAGAGTGTGATTCCATAACTATCCAGTACATTAAAACTTCGAATACACGTTTGCAAGGCGTATATGCAAAATCTTTATATATTGGATTATCCAAATTAATTTAATATAAATATTCAAATATGTATACAACGATTTAAATTTCAAAACAAAATTTGTTTTCATTTTCAAAGATATACTCTTCACACTCGTTCTAGGATACTACTGATCCCATCTCTAACGAGTCATTCCCGTTGGATATTACTAATCCAGTTTTCTGGTGAATTCTTTCGTATGGTTCTAATGTGCCTTGTTCTCGAGCTTTGTAAACCAAAGCTCTTATACCAACTGTAAAATAGCCGACGAAATCCGGTAGGCTTTGCAACCATCCCTTCATCCCCCAAGCAGCAGGTAATACCCACCGTGGCTCCCACATGGTCCCCAGTACACTTGTTTTACGGCGACCCTCTCGAGCCTCCCGGCCACTGCCTAACCAACCCTCAACAGGGACATGTAGGGGTAAGAGTCTCCCGTTCGCCACCAAACCGTGAAGCAAGAACCCCCTATCATGCGTACCCAGCCTACACAGGACCGGCAAAAAGAACTGGTGATACTCCATTCACGATCATTTCATTCTAATTAAAGATACATTAAAACTCCACTTAGTTTTAATCTTTAACTGGGTTAAAGAATCAATGTCATTTAAAACACGGTTCACGATAAACCCACATCACATTCCATTCTATTAGTCTCTAACCGTAAATTAGTAAGAGAACAGTTCCCTAAGTATTAACCCCAAAGGCCGAAACCAACATCAGATCAATACCCAAGAAACCATTCAACTTAACTAACCTCCAGCTAGTTTCTAATTTTCTTAACTCGGTTGGGTCTAAGAACAGTATTATTGAAGATACCGTTTACAACAACCCAAAATCACATTCCATTAATTATCGGGTTAAAGAACAAGTGTTATTTAAGACACCGTTCACGATAAACCCAAAAATCAATTCAAATTCAATTCCAATTAAATTCCATTTAATTGGTACACTTCATTAAATCTAAATAAAAAGATTTAATCTTTTTCTCAACTGGGTTCAAGAACAGTGTTAATGAAGACACCATTCATGACAAACCCAAATCACATTTGATATTAAATACAAGGCTCTGAATAGAAAATATATCGGCTTATATTCAATATCAACTTCTACGACCAACAAATATCGTATTGGAAATAACGATATAAATATATCTTTCAAATTTCCATAACAATATCTGTATAATCACGAAACCCAACATCGAAATATTCCAAAGATAATTTCGATTCCAATCCCTTCCAATTCAGTTATTGGAAATTCTGTTTATTTTCAAAACCATTTCAAATCGACTTTATTTATTTTAAAAATAAATAGAATTATAATTCTAGTTCAAAACTAGTTCATTTCATTAAAAATCTATTTTTATCTTTTCAAATATGGAGTTTTTCATCCCAATTCTTCACAAATCATTTCTTATGATTTTACACTAATTATTGATATTTTTAATAATTTTATCAAGGCCCGTACAGTCGATTTCCATCAACGGCCATCGAACTGCACTTATAGCGACCTTTTCCAAATTTGATTTGGACATAATTCCAAATCCAACCGTTAGATTTCTAATTTCTAATATTCGTTAGAGAACTCTTTTCGATACGAACCCAACGGTTCCAGTTTTAGGAGAATCCGACGGTCTGATCTCCCGCAATATCCATTCAAAGTCAATGGTCGAAATTCGCGAACTACCGCGGCGCGGCGCATTCTATTCAGGCCATTATATGTATAATATATATATTATATATATTTCGTCGATTTCCTTTCAAAATGTATTTTATAAATCGTTTGAATTCGTTTTCAAAACGATTTCAACTTCCTTTTCAAATTCAAATCAAAATCGAATTTTTCAATATAAATTCATTTTAATTTCATTTCAAATCGAATTTAATTCAATTTCAATTTAATTCGAATTTCAATTCATTTCAATTTAATTCGAATTTCAATTCATTTCAATTTAATTCGAATTTCAATTCATTTCAATTTAATTCGAATTTCAAATATATTTAATTTAATTCGAATTTCAATTCATTTCAATTTAATTCGAATTTCAACTCATTTCAATTTAATTCGAATTTCAAATCATTTCAATTTAATTCGAATTTCAAATCATTTCAATTTAATTCGAATTTCAATTCATTTTCAATATTCATTGAAAAATGAATAAAATCAATATAAATATCGTTCACGTCAAAATGGCGCAAATCTAATCAACACGGTTTCATATATTTCTATTTTCAAATATTCTATTTCAAATATTTCTTTTTCAAATATTTCTATTCAAATATTTCTTTTTCAAATATTCTATTTCAAATATTCTATTTCAAAACTGGAATGAGGCCCAATCAATTACCATATAATGTTAATTATATGGATTTTTCTACAACACATGTATATAATAACAACGATAAATAATCAACCATCATCCAGAGTGCACCACAAAACTGCATAAGCATTAAATATAAATAATTAACGCTAACACAGTCTGTCATTCCATCGATTGACATACAACTAAACAATCGGGATTAGTGTACGTCAAATCTCATCCCAATACCCGTGTGGGGTTTCAAATCAACAAACACAGATTTTATTTGTGCAGTTGGGCGATGTGTAAAATTTACCGTCCCAATCAATATCAGTCAAATTAGTGTATATAAACAAATCATCCGATTTGTTTATAAATATTTATTTACACGTTAAAATTCATATTTTTAACTATAAAATATTTTCCACTATAAAATATTTTATTTCATTCCACATCACACAATTAAATTTCACAACACAGTAATCAAACAAACAAGTCATCCATGGTCTGTGGACGACGGGTGTCGGGTGCTACTAAGCACCGTCTGCATCCTAGTATATATTTTAACTAGAAATTAAAGTAGAAGTGAGGAGTTCTCACCGACTAGCTAAACCAAACGCCACGACTCTTCTTATGTAGAAATCTTCGTCGTGCTCGCCTTTTGTCAATTTCATCGTCCGCAGCCACTACACATATAAAAATCACATTTTTATATTGTTGCTATGTATATAAAAATCACATTTTTATAACTACGCTACATGGACAAAAATCACATTTCTATACCGCTACTATATAGATAAAAATTCTAATTTTACAACGGTGTTCATATAATAAAGATTATATTTTTATCACACTATTCTCTATATAAAAATTATATTTTTATATATCTACTTCTAATATAAAGATTGAATTTTTATATCATCACTACAAAAATCACATTTCTATTTCAACATATATATAATAAAAATCAGATTTTTATTTCGCTTCTCATATAAAGATTAAATTTTTACTATCTATATAATATAAAAATCGTATTTTTATACTATAAAAATCATATTTTTACTATCTACATTATATATATAAAGATCTAATCTTTTTGTAACAACCCGTATTTTCAATAACCTGTTATAACATAAATCGAGGCAGAATTAAATTCTAAAATCTGAATCAAGGGAAACGGGCTATGCCATTGCGTTCGTCTCGGAAAAATACGCGAAATAGAGTCCGAGTTTTCGAAAATCGGAGTCCGTATGACCCGATTAAGGCCCAACGAAGTTTTCAGAAAAATTCTAAGTAAAAACAGATTTCAAATTCAAGTTTGAAATTGAAAATTTGGGGCAATTGGGCCAGGCGGGAAAATTCCCGCCAGAACACCCAAGTCGACAGCCCTGTCGACTTGGGAGTCGACTTGGTTGGACCCAAGTCGACAGCACTGTCGACTTGGCTGTCGACTTGGTCCAGCCGGGCTGTTTAGCCTGGTGCACCATTTTGAGATTGGGTTGAGCTTGGGGGCCAGATTCGGTTTTAAGGGCTGAGATTGCAACTAGGGTTTAATCCTATGGCCTAAAACACTTGCCTAATCTATAAATAAGACCCTAACCTAGCCCTAAATCATCATTAATCTATCCTACAACTAAACTATGGCAAAATCAATCCTCTCATGGCCTCCACTCTCTTCATACAATTTCTAAATAAATTTCTAAGTGATTTTCCATGCATACAAGTGTTTTCAAACTTGTATGAGCATCATTAGCTTGCATTCAAGTCAAGTTTCTATATTTGCATCATATAGGAAGAGTTTTGATCATTTTGGCTCAAGGGTTTTGCTTGCATTTTGGGTTTAATTGATTTCATAAGGGCTTTGTCATATTTTTGTGACTTCTTAAGCATTGTAAGCCCTATTCTACTTTCATACTTAAACTCTAAAGTTAAATGTATGATATGCAAGTTTATCATGTTGTCATATGATATGCAAGTTATGTTATGCAAGTTTGATATGCAAGTTGCCATAATATGCAAGTTTACTATGATGTGTTATGCAAGTTCATCAAGTTATGTTATGCAAGTTTGATATGCAAGTTGTCATATGATATGCAAGTTATGTTATGCAAGTTTGATATGCAAGTTGTCATATGATATGCAAGTTATGTTATGCAAGTTTGATATGCAAGTTGTCATATGATATGCAAGTTATGCTATGCAAGTTTGGGTTGAACATTTTGTTCATGTTATCATGTTATGCAAGCTTATCTTGAGTATGTGAACATAAAGCTTCAAGCTTTATGCTAAAGGTTGCATTTTGGCAACATGTACGTTATCATATCCCTTATGATAACTTGCATGTGAGGCTAAATGCGAACTTATGGCCATTTCTACATGTCATTTAGCACCATGTATCACCAATATGCCAAGTTGGGTTTTATGCATGCTTTTGGGGCCTAAAAATGTAATATGCAAGTATATGAACATTATGTACATTTCATATGCCACCATGTTGAACTTGTGGCTTCAACACCTTTATGTCATGATTATGCCAAGTTCCCTCTTTCTATCCTTTATGCGCTATTGCGATATGTAAGCGATGGGATTGCGTTTGGGTTTGGGTAAACTTAAAAGACATAAAAACATAAGCTTGGGAATTTACCTATTAAGTTAGGTCTACCCATTGGGAATTTACCTATTAAGTTAGGTCTACCCAATTGCTTGAAAACTTGTAACATGTTTTGGAAACATGATGGACATGACACTTAGAAAAGATAAGTGTGGCAACCTCGAGGTTGGGTTGAGTTTGTAGCGTAAACCTACCCGGAACCGACCGACTTAACTAGTTGCTACAAACAATAGGACCCAATGTGAGAAGTTGGTCATGTTGTACCTTGAACCCGAGGTTAGACCAAGTTGTGGTGTAAAGCTACCCGGACCCACCCGGCTTAACTAGTAACCACAACAAGGTCTAATGTGAGAGGTTAAGGCGCATTAAATTAATTAATGCCTCGTGATTAGGGTTAAGTCATGGTCCACTTAATACTTAACCAACTTGGGCTTGGTAGATTAATCGGGGTTAAGTCGTGAACTTATCGTTATACTTAACCAAGTTAATCCATGATTAGCAAGAGGGTTAATCCGTACTTAACCCACTAGAAAATCCTAGCAATGGGGGGCCCACTCCGCAGTAAATCCCCAAAAATTGGTATCATTAAGGCCCTAGGGACTAGGCTAGGGAGGGGCACGATTACTGGGCTGGAGGTAAGCGACCCAATAAACGACGGCCGTGTGGTACGCCGATGTAGTTCCGGACGGACTATGGTCGTGCACGTAGTCCGTATTTGGAGAAGTCACCCATGGGTACCAGTAGATCGAGACTGTGCACTCATGTTTATGGTGTCCAGGGGTTGGCACCCTAGGGCTTGATACACCCGAAGGGTGGACCCAGCACAGTTCGACTACAATTATGTTTGGGCCGTATTGACACCAACACGTGACGAGTTAGGCTTAGGGAGCCGATCGACTAGACCGTTGGGTTGGACCTTGTGTTAGGGTCACTTCATGTTATTGGACCTTGTGTTAGGGTCACTTCATGTTATTGGACCTTGTGTTAGGGTCACTTCATGTTATTGGACCTTGTGTTAGGGTCACTTCATGTTATTGGGCCAAAGCTTGGGCCAAGGGATCAATACTTGTATATTCAAGTCATGTTAGCTTGCTAGTACACCTGTGGTGCAAAACCCTTAAACCTGATTATGCGATGACACCTTTATCTACCTTGTTAGTTCATCATCATGCTAGTATTGTTGTTATCCTTATGTTCATCCCTGCTGCTCATGCCAGTTAACTTTATCAGTTTACATTGATTGTAGTAGGGCTTACTCAGTCTTTTTGACTGACCTGTTTTCTTTCGCCTCTTTCCTTCCGTCCCCCCCCCCCCCCCAGGTTCTTAGGGAGGGAATATTGGAGCTTAGCTTGGATTTCTGACCGCTTGCTTGAGGGATTTAGCTCATGTACGGTTTGACATGAAGCTAGCTATGGCTATCACTTCTTTTGGGGATTAGTACTTATGTATTTCAGTTTTTTCAGTTGATGTTGTTTTTATCTAGACTTGTTTATTTGGAAAGTTATGTTGTACCAGACTTGTTTTGAAATGGTTTAAAATCTTCCGCTGTTTTATCTATGTTATTTACTCTGTTTACATACATACATATGTTCTTGTTCTGCCTTGATATATCATTATGCATGTTTACCTAATTCAAACGCCCCTCCAAAGTCAGAGTGCTTGCAAGAGCCACCCTGGCGGAGGCGGGGTGTTACATTTGGTATCAGAGCATATGGTTTACGAGAAGGAACAAAAAGGTTTTTGAAACTTTTGGAAAACTATTTTCAAAACCAAGTATAAAGTATTTTCCAAAGAAAAGTCTAGTTTATTTTAAAGGCTATTCCCCAAAAAGCCATTAGCAAAATTCCTTCGTTTTTTTTCGCCATTCTGAATCTATCTTTTTCTTCGTTTTCAGTATGGCCGATAACTTTGCCATTCCATAGGGAGTACACGTACCTATTTGGTATAGGAGACTTTTGGAGGCTAGGGCGACCGAAGCCGGCCCCGCAAATAATACTCCTCCTCCGGTAGTTGATGTTCCTCTTCCTCCTGTCGCTGAGGCTCCTCTTCCTCCTTCCCCTCAGCATCCTCAAACTGACTTCGCAGAGATTTGCCAAGATTCTAAGGCGATGGGTTGCAAGAATTTCTTTGGAACCGAGACTTATGTGGAGGCAAGGAATTGGTTGAAAGAAACCGAAGATCTTTTTGCGTTCTTTGATATAGATGACCGTAGGAAGGTTTTATTGGTGGTATGGTTGCTAAAGGAAGAAGCTGCACGTTGGTGGGTGGTCACCACCGTTACTAGGCCAATTGAGACTTGGGATGACTTTCGGGGAAAGTTTGGACTAAGGTTCCTATCACTGAAGCAAGGGGACATGACTATTAGGGAATACATAGATAAGTTTAATCAACTGGCTCGGGTTGGTTTAGACTTGGTCAACACAGCTCCGAAGAAGGCCCTATCCTTTGCTCTAGGATTAAACGAGCCATTACATGGTTTAGCCATGACTCATATACCTTTGGGGGCAACTTTCGAAAGTTTGGTGAATATGGCCCTACTCAATGAAGAGAATAGGAGTGACAAGAAAGAGATCAAGATGAATGATACTCAAGCCAAGAAGACTGATTCCCAGTGGAAAGGAAATCAGGGTAATCCAAGCGGTCAGAGCAGTCAAGGCAATAAGAACAAGAACAAGGCAAAGGAAACAAGAAAGTGCAACTTCTGTGGGATTGTTGGGCACATAGTCAAGGACTGTAGGAAGAAGAGAAGGAAATTTGGTGAATGCTTTTTCTACGGTGAGACTGGACATTTCAGTAAGGATTGCCCGAAGAAGCAAGGGCAAGGCCAGGGTCAGACTCAGCGTGCTGGACCTTCAGGAGGGCAAGTTCATGTTCTCAATGCCGCTCCAGTTCCCGATCGAGGTAGTATTTCTGTTGAAAGCCTTGTATATATTTCTGATTTTTCAGTTCGTACCTTATTTGATTCTGGTGCATCGCATAGCTTTATCTCATCTGATCTTGTTGAGAGTTTGCACCTAAGTACTAGTCTAGTTAATGATCCCGTGTGTGTTTCAAATCCAATTGGGGGTTCCGCCCATTTGTCTATTATCTAGGTGGATTTGAATTCTCGTGTGATGCTTATATTCTCGGTTTCATGGGGTATGGGTTGATTTTGGGCATGGATGGGTTGTCCAGTTTTGGAGCCATCCTTGATTTTTGAGCATAGGGTTGTGAGGCTCATGACTCGCCTCGGAAACACCCTAGAGATTTCTTGTGATCCGAGAGGTCCCGTCATGTTGTGCTATCTGGAATCACTCGACTCGTCAATGGAAACTCTTCAGTCTGTGAGAGTGGTTCGAGAGTATCCGGATGTTTTCGATGAAGTTAGGGGGTTGCCCCCTAAGCGAGAGATTGATTTCCGCATTTATCTGGTGGATAATGCAAAGCCTGATTCTTTGCCCGTACGGCACATGGCTCCGCGTGAAAGGCGGGAGCTAAGTAAGCAAGTGAAAGAGTTGCTTGAGAAGAACTTCATTAGACGAAGTATATCTGAATGGGGAGCGCCTATAGTATTTACTACCAAGGCAGATGGTTCTCTCCGATTTTGTGTTGACTATCGAGAGTTGAATTAGCTGACTAAGAAGAACAGACACCCGTTACCGAGGATTGATGATCTCTTTGACCAGCTTGTCGGTGCTTCTGTTTTCTCTCAGCTTGATCTTGCTACGGGATTCCATCAGCTCAGGGTAGCTGAAGATAGTATAGACAAGACTGCGTTCAGGACTCCAGATGGATTCTTCGAATGGCTTGTCATGCCGTTCGGCTTGACTAATGCACCCGCATATTTCATGGACTTGATGAGTAGGGTGTTCAGGGAGTTCTTGAACAAGTTTGTCGTGGTCTTCGTAGATGATATTCTGATCTTCTCTAAGGATGAGGAAGAGCACGCAAGGCATCTCATGGAGGTGATGAATACGCTTAGAGCGCATCAGTTGAAGGCCAAGTTCTCCAAGTGTCACTTTTGGAGAAGGGAAGTTAGATTCCTTGGGCACATAGTTTCTAAGCAAGGCTTAGCGGTGGATCCCGCTAAAGTAGTTGCAGTTCAGGATTGGAAGACTCCAAGGAATGCAATAGAAGTAAGAAGTTCTCTCAGTTTAGTTAGTTAGTAAGCGTCCCTTGAGTTTAGACCTACCCTTCTGGATCAAGTAGGGACTTTACAGAAAGAAGACCCGCAGTTAGTCGAGATCATGGACAAGTTGATTAGAGGCGAGATGATAAGTCACCTCGCTATAGATGAAAAGGGATGGCTAAGACGCGATGAGAGAAAGAAGGTTCTTGAAGATGCACATCACCTGAGGAGGTGGCCGAGTTTGTCTCAAGGTGCATGTTGTGCCAACAGGTTAAAGGCCGAGTCATAGAAGCCCGGTGGGCTGTTATATCCATTGGAGGTCCCCGCAATGGAAGGGGAAAAAACGTCACGAAGGATTTCGTGGAGGGGCTTCCTAGATCAAGGAAGGGAAGACGAGCATGTGGGTCATAGTGGGTAGACTCACGAAGAGTGCTCATTTCACTCCGGTAAAGAGCGAAAGGACTGCGTCATAGCTAGCGACAGTTTACTTTCAAGAAATAAAGCGGTTGCACGAGGTTCCCTAAAGTATAGTTAGTAACCATGACTCGGCCAGTCTTGGGATAGTCTACGGAAAGTCATGAGCAAGCAACTGAATCTAAGCACGGCCTATCATTCGCAGGCGGATGGTTCATTGGCAACGTGGATTGGTATTTTGAAGAAAAGTTCTGCTGCATGGAATACTTTATGGTAAGTAAACGAGATCCAGGATTCACTAGTGGATTTTGGAGAGCTTGCATGAAACCATGAGGTCATAGTTATGTTTAAGCCAAGAAGGTTAGAAGAGTAAGTGAACAAGGAAGACGAGAGGCGACAATGAAATGGGTTCCAACTCATAATTGGAAATAAGAGTTAGGAAGCTAAGGAATCATGAAGTAAAAGACGGTCAAAGCACAGTGGAGTTAAGCTCAAGGAAATGTGACTTAGAAGATTGAAGGCTAGATACGCGCATCATATCTCTTTCTAAGAATATATCCTTGATCCTTGTTTTCCTGCGGAACTTACTCGCATGTTATCTTTTTATGTATATCCTCTCGGTCCCATTTTCGGTCCCATTTCTGTCGGGAGGTATGACTTATTGGCTAGTAATACATGTCAAGGTTTGAAGGGGTCCGTTAGGTTGACTAAACCTTTTAGGCTTTTATAGAATATGGGTTGGGTTAGGAAGGGATTTCTTGTAATCCGAAAGAGGAGTATATCCTGCCTATCTTCCCGATCTCTTTGTAGCATATCTTTTGCTATCCATGTTTGTCTTGATTATCTAGTTTATCGTGTTAATCTTGTCATGAGAACCTTAGGTAGAAACCCTTTGGATGAAACATGTGGTTGAAACATGTTATGCTTGATGGTTGCAAGTGGTTGCAAGTGGTTGCAAGTGGTTACTCGTGGATGCATTATACACATTAGGCACTAGATCGGCTCACACACTCCTCATATTGCATATGCATGAGTGTTTATGCTTATTCATGGATGAAAATTTCTGTGCTATCACATGGATGTTGCATATGGATGTATGTGATGTGCACACATATAGATGTTATACATTATGTTAGGAATTGCATACATATGGATTCATTTCACTAACATAATTTGCATTGATGATATTTGCATTAGATAAGTACATATACACACACCTCTGCGTATGTTCATACAACATTTAGAATCTTGTAAGGACAATGATTGCTCGTGGATGATGTTTTGAGTAGATGGATGATTGGATGGTAGGATACGTTCTTCCCAACTTGAAGATTTCGGGGACCAAATCCTTTAAGGAGGGGAGAATGTAACAACCCGTATTTTCAATAACCTATTATAACATAAATCGAGGCAGAATTAAATTCTAAAATCTGAATCAAGGGAAACGGGCTATGCCATTGCGTTCGTCTCGGAAAAATACGCGAAATAGAGTCCGAGTTTTCGAAAATCGGAGTCCGTATGACCCGATTAAGGCCCAACGAAGTTTTCAGAAAATTTCTAAGTAAAAACAGATTTCAAATTCAAGTTTGAAATTGAAAATTTGGGGCAATTGGGCCAGGCGGGAAAATTCCCGCCAGAACACCCAAGTCGATAGCCCTGTCGACTTGGGACTCGACTTGGTTGTACCCAAGTTGACAGCCCTGTCGACTTGGCTGTCGACTTGGTCCAGTCGGGCTGTTTAGACTGGTGCACCATTTTGAGATTGGGTTGAGCTTGGGGGCCAGATTCGGTTTTAAGGGCTGAGATTGCAACTAGGGTTTAATCCTATGGCCTAAAACACTTGCCTAATCGATAAATAAGACCCTAACCTAGCCCTAAATCATCATTAATCTATCCTACAACTAAACTATGGCAAAATCAATCCTCTCATGGCCTCCACTCTCTTCATACAATTTCTAAATAAATTTCTAAGCGATTTTCCATGCATACAAGTGTTTTCAATCTTGTATGAGCATCATTAGCTTGCATTCAAGTCAAGTTTCTATATTTGCATCATAAAGGAAGAGTTTTGATCATTTTGGCTCAAGGGTTTTGCTTGCATTTTGGGTTTAATTGATTTCATAAGGGCTTTGTCATATTTTTGTGACTTCTTAAGCATTGTAAGCCCTATTCTACTTTCATACTTAAACTCTAAAGTTAAATGTATGATATGCAAGTTTATCATGTTGTCATATGATATGCAAGTTATGTTATGCAAGTTTGATATGCAAGTTGCCATAATATGCAAGTTTACTATGATGTGTTATGCAAGTTCATCAAGTTATGTTATGCAAGTTTGATATGCAAGTTGTCATATGATATGCAAGTTATGTTATGCAAGTTTGATATGCAAGTTGTCATATGATATGCAAGTTATGTTATGCAAGTTTGATATGCAAGTTGTCATATGATATGCAAGTTATGCTATGCAAGTTTGGGTTGAACATTTTGTTCATGTTATCATGTTATGCAAGCTTATCTTGAGTATGTGAACATAAAGCTTCAAGCTTTATGCTAAAGGTTGCATTTTGGCAACATCTAAGTTATCATATCCCTTATGATAACTTGCATGTGAGGCTAAATGCGAACTTATGGCCATTTCTACATGTCATTTAGCACTATGTATCACCAATATGCCAAGTTGGGTTTTATGCATGCTTTTGGGGCCTAAAAATGTAATATGCAAGTATATGAACATTATGTACATTTCATATGCCACCATGTTGAACTTGTGGCTTCAACACCTTTATGTCATGATTATGCCAAGTTCCCTCTTTCTATCCTTTATGCGCTATTGCGATATGTAAGCGATGGGATTGCGTTTGGGTTTGGGTAAACTTAAAAGACATAAAAACATAAGCTTGGGAATTTACCTATTAAGTTAGGTCTACCCAATTGCTTGAAAACTTGTAACATGTTTTGGAAACATGATGGACATGACACTTAGAAAAGATAAGTGTGGCCAACTCGAGGTTGGGTTGAGTTTGTAGCGTAAACCTACCCGGAATCGACCGGCTTAACTAGTTGCTACAAACAATAGGACCCAATGTGAGAAGTTGGTCATGTTGTACCTTGAACCCGAGGTTAGACCAAGTTGTGGTGTAAAGCTACCCGGACCCACCCGGCTTAACTAGTAACCACAACAAGGTCTAATGTGAGAGGTTAAGGCACATTAAATTAATTAATGCCTCGTGATTAGGGTTAAGTCATGGTCCACTTAATACTTAACCAACTTGGGCTTGGTAGATTAATCGGGGTTAAGTCGTGAACTTATCGTTACACTTAACCAAGTTAATCCATGATTAGCAAGAGGGTTAATCCGTACTTAACCCACTAGAAAATCCTAGCAATGGGGGGCCCACTCCGCAGTAAATCCCCAAAAATTGGTATCATTAAGGCCCTAGGGACTAGGCTAGGGAGGGGCACGATTACTGGGCTGGAGGTAAGCGACCCAATAAACGACGGCCGTGTGGTACGCCGATGTAGTTCCGGACGGACTATGGTCGTGCACGTAGTCCGTATTTGGAGAAGTCACCCATGGGTACCAGTAGATCGAGACTGTGCACTCATGTTTATGGTGTCCAGGGGTTGGCACCCTAGGGCTTGATACACCCGAAGGGTGGACCCGGCACAGTTCGACTACAATTATGTTTGGGCCGTATTGACACCAACACGTGACGAGTTAGGCTTAGGGAGCCGATCGACTAGACCGTTGGGTTGGACCTTGTGTTAGGGTCACTTCATGTTATTGGACCCTGTGTTAGGGTCACTTCATGTTATTGGACCTTGTGTTAGAGTCACTTCATGTTATTGGACCTTGTGTTAGGGTCACTTCATGTTATTGGGCCAAAGCTTGGGCCAAGGGATCAATACTTGTATATTCAAGTCAAGTTAGCTTGCTAGTACACCTGTGGTGCAAAACCCTTAAACCTGATTATGCGATGACACCTTTATCTACCTTGTTAGTTCATTATCATGCTAGTATTGTTGTTATCCTTATGTTCATCCATGCTGCTCATGCCAGTTAACTTTATCAGTTTACATTGATTGTATTAGGGCTTACTCAGTCTTTTTGACTGACCTGTTTTCTTTCGCCTCTTTCCTTCCGTTCCCCCCCCCCAGGTTCTCAGGGAGGGAATATTGGAGCTTAGCTTGGATTTCTGACCGCTTGCTTGAGGGATTTAGCTCATGTACGGTTTGACATGAAGCTAGCTATGGCTATCACTTCTTTTGGGGATTAGTACTTATGTATTTCAGTTTTTTCAGTTGATGTTGTTTTTATCTAGACTTGTTTATTTGGAAAGTTATGTTGTACCAGACTTGTTTTGAAATGGTTTAAAATCTTCCGCTGTTTTATCTATGTTATTTACTCTGTTTACATACATACATATGTTCTTGTTCTGCCTTGATATATCATTATGCATGTTTACCTGATTCAAACGCCCCTCCAAAGTCAGAGTGCTTGCAAGAGCCACCCTGGCGGAGGCGGGGTGTTACATTTGGTATCAGAGCATATGGTTTACGAGAAGGAACAAAAAGGTTTTTGAAACTTTTGGAAAACTATTTTCAAAACCAAGTATAAAGTATTTTCCAAAGAAAAGTCTAGTTTATTTTAAAGGCTATTCCCCAAAAAGCCATTAGCAAAATTCCTTCGTTTTTTTCGCCATTCTGAATCTATCTTTTTCTTCGTTTTCAGTATGGCCGATAACTTTGCCATTCCGGAGGGAGTACACGTACCTGTTTGGTATAGGAGACTTTTGGAGGCTAGGGCGACCGAATCCGGCCCCGCAAATAATACTCCTCCTCCGGTAGTTGATGTTCCTCTTCCTCCTGTCGCTGAGGCTCCTCTTCCTCCTTCCCCTCAGCATCCTCAAACTGACTTCGCAGAGATTTGCCAAGATTCTAAGGCGATGGGTTGCAAGAATTTCTTTGGAACCGAGACTTATGTGGAGGCAAGGAATTGGTTGAAAGAAACCGAAGATCATTTTGCCTTCTTTGATATAGATGACCGTAGGAAGGTTTTATTGGTGGTATGGTTGCTAAAGGAAGAAGCTGCACGTTGGTGGGTGGTCACCACCGTTACTAGGCCAATTGAGACTTGGGATGACTTTCGGGGAAAGTTTGGACTAAGGTTCCTATCACTGAAGCAAGGGGACATGACTATTAGGGAATACATAGATAAGTTTAATCAACTGGCTCGGGTTGGTTTAGACTTGGTCAACACAGCTCCGAATAAGGCCCTATCCTTTGCTCTAGGATTAAACGAGCCATTACTGGTTTAGCCATGACTCATATACCTTTGGGGGCAACTTTCGAAAGTTTGGTGAATATGGCCCTACTCAATGAAGAGAATAGGAGTGACAAGAAAGAGATCAAGATGAATGATACTCAAGCCAAGAAGACTGATTCCCAGTGGAAAGGAAATCAGGGTAATCCAAGCGGTCAGAGCAGTCAAGGCAATAAGAACAAGAACAAGGCAAAGGAAACAAGAAAGTGCAACTTCTGTGGGATTGTTGGGCACATAGTCAAGGACTGTAGGAAGAAGAGAAGGAAATTTGGTGAATGCTTTTTCTACGGTGAGACTGGACATTTCAGTAAGGATTGCCCGAAGAAGCAAGGGCAAGGCCAGGGTCAGACTCAGCGTGCTGGACCTTCAGGAGGGCAAGTTCATGTTCTCAATGCCGCTCCAGTTCCCGATCGAGGTAGTATTTCTGTTGAAAGCCTTGTATATATTTCTGATTTTTCAGTTCGTACCTTATTTGATTCTGGTGCATCGCATAGCTTTATCTCATCTGATCTTGTTGAGAGTTTGCACCTAAGTACTAGTCTAGTTAATGATCCCGTGTGTGTTTCAAATCCAATTGGGGGTTCCGCCCATTTGTCTATTATCTAGGTGGATTTGAATTCTCGTGTGATGCTTATATTCTCGGTTTCATGGGGTATGGGTTGATTTTGGGCATGGATGGGTTGTCCAGTTTTGGAGCCATCCTTGATTTTTGAGCATAGGGTTGTGAGGCTCATGACTCGCCTCGGAAACACCCTAGAGATTTCTTGTGATCCGAGAGGTCCCGTCATGTTGTGCTATCTGGAATCACTCGACTCGTCAATGGAAACTCTTCAGTCTGTGAGAGTGGTTCGAGAGTATCCGGATGTTTTCGATGAAGTTAGGGGGTTGCCCCCTAAGCGAGAGATTGATTTCCGCATTTATCTGGTGGATAATGCAAAGCCTGATTCTTTGCCCGTACGGCACATGGCTCCGCGTGAAAGGCGGGAGCTAAGTAAGCAAGTGAAAGAGTTGCTTGAGAAGAACTTCATTAGACGAAGTATATCTGAATGGGGAGCGCCTATAGTATTTACTACCAAGGCAGATGGTTCTCTCCGATTTTGTGTTGACTATCGAGAGTTGAATTAGCTGACTAAGAAGAACAGACACCCGTTACCGAGGATTGATGATCTCTTTGACCAGCTTGTCGGTGCTTCTGTTTTCTCTCAGCTTGATCTTGCTACGGGATTCAATCAGCTCAGGGTAGCTGAAGATAGTATAGACAAGACTGCGTTCAGGACTCCAGATGGATTCTTCGAATGGCTTGTCATGCCGTTCGGCTTGACTAATGCACCCGCATATTTCATGGACTTGATGAGTAGGGTGTTCAGGGAGTTCTTGAACAAGTTTGTCGTGGTCTTCGTAGATGATATTCTGATCTTCTCTAAGGATGAGGAAGAGCACGCAAGGCATCTCATGGAGGTGATGAATACGCTTAGAGCGCATCAGTTGAAGGCCAAGTTCTCCAAGTGTCACTTTTAGAGAAGGGAAGTTAGATTCCTTGGGCACATAGTTTCTAAGCAAGGCTTAGCGGTGGATCCCGCTAAAGTAGTTGCAGTTCAGGATTGGAAGACTCCAAGGAATGCAATCGAAGTAAGAAGTTCTCTCAGTTTAGTTAGTTAGTAAGCGTCCCTTGAGTTTAGACCTACCCTTCTGGATCAAGTAGGGACTTCACAGAAAGAAGACCCGCAGTTAGTCGAGATCATGGACAAGTTGATTAGAGGCGAGATGATAAGTCACCTCGCTATAGATGACAAGGGATGGCTAAGACGCGATGAGAGAAAGAAGGTTCTTGAAGATGCACATCACCTGAGGAGGTGGCCGAGTTTGTCTCAAGGTGCATGTTGTGCCAACAGGTTAAAGGCCGAGTCATAGAAGCCCGGTGGGCTGTTATATCCATTGGAGGTCCCCGCAATGGAAGGGGAAAAAAACGTCACGAAGGATTTCGTGGAGGGGCTGCCTAGATCAAGGAAGGGAAGACGAGCATGTGGGTCATAGTGGGTAGACTCACGAAGAGTGCTCATTTCACTCCGGTAAAGAGCAAAAGGACTGCGTCATAGCCAGCGACAGTTTACTTTCAAGAAATAAAGCGGTTGCACGAGGTTCCCTAAAGTATAGTTAGTAACCATGACTCAGCTAGTCTTGGGATAGTCTACGGAAAGTCATGAGCAAGCAACTGAATCTAAGCACGGCCTATCATTCGCAGGCGGATGGTTCATTGGCAACGTGGATTGGTATTTTCAAGAAAAGTTCTGCTGCATGGAATACTTTATGGTAAGTAAACGAGATCCAGGATTCACTAGTGGATTTTGGAGAGCTTGCATGAAACCATGAGGTCATAGTTATGTTTAAGCCAAGAAGGTTAGAAGAGTAAGTGAACAAGGAAGACGAGAGGCGACAATGAAATGGGTTCCAACTCATATTTGGAAATAAGAGTTAGGAAGCTAAGGAATCATGAAGTAAAAGACGGTCAAAGCACAGTGGAGTTAAGCTCAAGGAAACGTGACTTAGAAGATTGAAGGCTAGATACGCGCATCATATCTCTTTCTAAGAATATATCCTTGATCCTTGTTTTCCTGCGGAACTTACTCGCATGTTATCTTTTTATGTATATCCTCTCGGTCCCATTTTCGGTCCCATTTCTGTCGGGAGGTATGACTTATTGGCTAGTAATACATGTCAAGGTTTGAAGGGGTCCGTTAGGTTGACTAAACCTTTTAGGCTTTTATAGAATATGGGTTGGGTTAGGAAAGGATTTCTTGTAATCCGAAAGAGGAGTATATCCTGCCTATCTTCCCGATCTCTTTGTAGCATATCTTTTGCTATCCATGTTTGTCTTGATTATCTAGTTTATCGTGTTAATCTTGTCATGAGAACCTTAGGTAGAAACCCTTTGGATGAAACATGTGTTTGAAACATGTTATGCTTGATGGTTGCAAGTGGTTGCAAGTGGTTACTCGTGGATGCATTATACACATTAGGCACTAGATCGGCTCACACACTCCTCATATTGCATATGCATGAGTGTTTATGCTTATTCATGGATGAAAATTTCTGTGCTATCACATGGATGTTGCATATGGATGTATGTGATGTGCACACATATAGATGTTATACATTATGTTAGGAATTGCATACATATGGATTCATTTCACTAACATAATTTGCATTGATGATATTTGCATTAGATAAGTACATATACACACACCTCTGCATATGTTCATACAACATTTAGAATCTTGTAAGGACAATGATTGCTCGTGGATGATGTTTTGAGTAGATGGATGATTGGATGGTAGGATACGTTCTTCCCAACTTGAAGATTTCGGGGACGAAATCCTTTAAGGAGGGGAGAATGTAACAACCCGTATTTTCAATAACCTGTTATAACATAAATCGAGGCAGAATTAAATTCTAAAATCTGAATCAAGGGAAACGGACTATGCCATTGCGTTCGTCTCGGAAAAATACGCGAAATAGAGTCCGAGTTTTCGAAAATCGTAGTCCGTATGACGCGATTAAGGCCCAACGAAGTTTTCAGAAAATTTCTAAGTAAAAACAGATTTCAAATTCAAGTTTGAAATTGAAAATTTGGGGCAATTGGGCCAGGCGGGAAAATTCCCACCAGAACACCCAAGTCGACAGCCCTGTCGACTTGGGAGTCGACTTGGTTGGACCCAAGTCGACAGCCCTGTCGACTTGGCTGTCGACTTGGTCCAGCCGGGCTGTTTAGCCTGGTGCACCATTTTGAGATTGGGTTGAGCTTGGGGGCCAGATTCGGTTTTAAGGGCTGAGATTGCAACTAGGGTTTAATCCTATGGCCTAAAACACTTGCCTAATCTATAAATAAGACCCTAACCTAGCCCTAAATCATCATTAATCTATCCTACAACTAAACTATGGCAAAATCAATCCTCTCATGGCCTCCACTCTCTTCATACAATTTCTAAATAAATTTCTAAGTGATTTTCCATGCATACAAGTGTTTTCAAACTTGTATGAGCATCATTAGCTTGCATTCAAGTCAAGTTTCTATATTTGCATCATAAAGGAAGAGTTTTGATCATTTTGGCTCAAGGGTTTTGCTTGCATTTTGGGTTTAATTGATTTCATAAGGGCTTTGTCATATTTTTGTGACTTCTTAAGCATTGTAAGCCCTATTCTACTTTCATACTTAAACTCTAAAGTTAAATGTATGATATGCAAGTTTATCATGTTGTCATATGATATGCAAGTTATGTTATGCAAGTTTGATATGCAAGTTGCCATAATATGCAAGTTTACTATGATGTGTTATGCAAGTTCATCAAGTTATGTTATGCAAGTTTGATATGCAAGTTGTCATATGATATGCAAGTTATGTTATGCAAGTTTGATATGCAAGTTGTCATATGATATGCAAGTTATGTTATGCAAGTTTGATATGCAAGTTGTCATATGATATGCAAGTTATGTTATGCAAGTTTGATATGCAAGTTGTCATATGATATGCAAGTTATGGTATGCAAGTTTGATATGCAAGTTGTCATATGATATGCTAGTTATGCTATGCAAGTTTGGGTTGAACATTTTGTTCATGTTATCATGTTATGCAAGCTTATCTTGAGTATGTGAACATAAAGCTTCAAGCTTTATGCTAAAGGTTGCATTTTGGCAACATGTAAGTTATCATATCCCTTATGATAACTTGCATGTGAGGCTAAATGCGAACTTATGGCCATTTCTACATGTCATTTAGCACCATGTATCACCAATATGCCAAGTTTGGTTTTATGCATGCTTTTGGGGCCTAAAAATGTAATATGCAAGTATATGAACATTATGTACATTTCATATGCCACCATGTTGAACTTGTGGCTTCAACACCTTTATGTCATGATTATGCCAAGTTCCCTCTTTCTATCCTTTATGCGCTATTGCGATATGTAAGCGATGGGATTGCGTTTGGGTTTGGGTAAACTTAAAAGACATAAAAACATAAGCTTGGGAATTTACCTATTAAGTTAGGTCTACCCATTGGGAATTTACCTATTAAGTTAGGTCTACCCAATTGCTTGAAAACTTGTAACATGTTTTGGAAACATGATGGACATGACACTTAGAAAAGATAAGTGTGGCCAACTTGAGGTTGGGTTGAGTTTGTAGTGTAAACCTACCCGGAACCGACCGGCTTAACTAGTTGCTACAAACAATAGGACCCAATGTGAGAAGTTGGTCATGTTGTACCTTGAACCCGAGGTTAGACCAAGTTGTGGTGTAAAGCTACCCGGACCCGCCCGGCTCAACTAGTAACCACAACAAGGTCTAATGTGAGAGGTTAAGGCGCATTAAATTAATTAATGCCTCGTTATTAGGGTTAAGTCATGGTCCACTTAATACTTAACCAACTTGGGCTTGGTAGATTAATAGGGGTTAAGTCGTGAACTTATCGTTACACTTAACCAAGTTAATCCATGATTAGCAAGAGGGTTAATCCGTACTTAACCCACTAGAAAATCCTAGCAATGGGGGGCCCACTCCGCAGTAAATCCCCAAAAATTGGTATCATTAAGGCCTTAGGGACTAGGCTAGGGAGGGGGCACGATTACTGGGCTGGAGGTAAGCGACCCAATAAACGACGGCCGTGTGGTACGCCGATGTAGTTCCGGACGGACTATGGTCGTGCACGTAGTCCGTATTTGGAGAAGTCACCCATGGGTATCAGTAGATCGAGACTGTGCACTCATGTTTATGGTGTCCAGGGGTTGGTACCCTAGGGCTTGATACACCCGAAGGGTGGACCCGGCACAGTTCGACTACAATTATGTTTGGGCCGTATTGACACCAACACATGACGAGTTAGGCTTAGGGAGCCGATCGACTAGACCGTTGGGTTGGACCTTGTGTTAGGGTCACTTCATGTTATTGGACCTTGTGTTAGGGTCACTTCATGTTATTGGACCTTGTGTTAGGGTCACTTCATGTTATTGGGCCAAAGCTTGGGCCAAGGGATCAATACTTGTATATTCAAGTCATGTTAGCTTGCTAGTACACCTGTGGTGCAAAACCCTTAAACCTGATTATGCGATGACACCTTTATCTACCTTGTTTGTTCATCACCATGCTAGTATTGTTGTTATCCTTATGTTCATCCCTGCTGCTCATGCCAGTTAACTTTATCAGTTTACATTGATTGTAGTAGGGCTTACTCAGTCTTTTTGACTGACCTGTTTTCTTTCGCCTCTTTCCTTCCGTCCCCCCCCCCCCCCCCAGGTTCTCAGGGAGGGAATATTGGAGCTTAGCTTGGATTTCTGACCGCTTGCTTGAGGGATTTAGCTCATGTACGGTTTGACATGAAGCTAGCTATGGCTATCACTTCTTTTGGGGATTAGTACTTATGTATTTCAGTTTTTTCAGTTGATGTTGTTTTTATCTAGACTTGTTTATTTGGAAAGCTATGTTGTACCAGACTTGTTTTGAAATGGTTTAAAATCTTCCGCTGTTTTATCTATGTTATTTACTCTGTTTACATACATACATATGTTCTTGTTCTGCCTTGATACATCATTATGCATGTTTACCTGATTCAAACGCCCCTCCAAAGTCAGAGTGCTTGCAAGAGCCACCCTGGCGGAGGCGGGGTGTTACACTTTTATTCATAACAAAAATCTAATCTTTATCTTAACAAAGATCATTATTTTCCCTAACGAAGAATCTAATCATTTCTATGTATATCTATAAATTAAAATTGAATTTAAACAAAGCATTTTATAATTTAAAACTGAATTAAAATAATCTAAAAAGGGAAAGCTTACTGTTTTCGGAGGAGGAGGTGTTGTAGAGGTCGTCGAAGGGGAATATGGCAGTAGGAAGGCGGTCAGACGATGGTGGGGGTTCACTGGCGGCGGGAGCGTCGGGGAGGGGCTGCGTGGTGCGCTCAGGCAAGGGGGGTATCGAACAGGATTGGGGGGGCTCGGCTGTCGAGCAAGAGGGGGGGGGGGGGAGTTCTGTCGGCCGCGTGCTCGAGGGGGGTTCTTCAGGCAGTTCGATCGAGGGGGGTTTCTTCCGGCGGCTTCTTTTTTTTATTTCTTTTAATTTTATGTTGAAAACGAGATGGAAGGGGGGGCCTGAAGGGTTAAGTAGGGGTTGAGGGTTGACTATTATATATTATTTAATTTCAAAAAGGTATTTTTTTATTTCGACCTCGAAATTGAACCCACCGACTGTCATCCATAGCTAATTACCCCCACTCCGAACACAATGGGGTATGTATCGTAAGCTGATTCGATCGTCTCGATCAGTTTCCGTCAAAATCAAAATATAACTCTATATATTGAATTTGAACGCACATTTTATTTTACCGAGGCCACCTACTAACTAGAAAAATTCCCGAAAAATATTTGCTAGCTTCGTATTGACGATACGGTCCTAACAAAACTAGTTTCGTCAAATTCTGAGACCGTTTGAAAAATGGCCATTTTCTGATCAATTAAAATCAACTAAACTGGTAAAAACGCGTTTTCCTTTGCCACGCTCACATATTGATTCAGAAAATTATGAATTTTGAAACCTAGCAATAATTTGACATCACGGATCCAACAAAAGTGGTTTCGTCGAAAACCGAGGTCGTTTCCAATATTTCCATTTTTAAGGGCCTGAATTCCATAGCGACTATTATGAAATTTCAACTGGGCATAACTTTTGACTCCCGCTATGAAATTTCAATTTTTCGGATTCGTTGGAAAGATATTCACAAATAGATTCTAATATTTTTGGTTTCACTAAAATCCGGTTTATTTTGAATCCTGTACATTCATTTGAACTTTGAAATCGAATTTTCAAACTACCGCGCCCTTTTCGATTCCTTTTATAATTATAAATAAATATTTATATTCTAACGACGACGTATATAAATATATACGTTCTAATTCTATTCAAAATAAATTTCTCGTCGTTATTATTTAAAATAATTCATTTTAAATATTCAAACTTCATTAAAATTGCCAAAATAAAAAATTTAAATTGGCTCGGATTTCCGGGTTATTACAAATATCAAATTCTACGACCAACAAATATCGTATTGGAAATAACGATATAAATATATCTTTCAAATTTCCATAACAATATCTGTATAATCACGAAATCTAACATCGAAATATTCCAAAGACAATTTCTATTCAAATCCATTCCAATTCAATTATTGGAAGTTCTGGTTACTTTTAAAACCCTTCCAAATCCAATTTATTTATTTAAAAAATAAATGGATTATAATTCTAGTTCAAAACTAGTTCATTTCGATAAAAATCTATTTTTATCTTTTCAAATATGGAATTTTGATCCCAATTCTTTCCAAATCATTTCTTATGATTTTACACAAATTATTGCTATTTTTGATAATTTTATCAAGGCCCGTACAGTCGATCTCCATCAACGGCCATCGAACTGCACTTACAACGACCTTTTCCAAATTTGATTTGGACATAATTCCAAATCCAACCGTTAGATTTCAAATCTCTAATATTCGTTAGAAAGCACTTTTCGATACGAACCCAACGGTTCCAGTTTTAGGAGAATCCGACGGTCGAATCTCCCGTAATGTCCATTCGAAGTCAATGGTCGAAATTCGCGAACTACCGCAGCGCAGCACGTTCTATCCAGGCCATTATATATAATATATATATATATATATATATATATATTATATATTTCGTCGATTTCCTTTTAAAACGTATTTTATAAACCGTTTTAAATTCGTTTTCAAATCAAAATTGAATACTCCATATCATCGATATATAAATGATAATATTTTCAAAACATTATATTTTGAAATCAATTCCTTTTCGATATTCATTATAAAAATGAATAAAATCGATATAGATATCGTTCACGTCAAAATGGCATCAATCTAATCAACATGGCTTTATATATTTAAATATATTCGTGTCCATCCCGAATCGGACATCAAAACCCAATTTTCATTCTTTTCCGAATATTATTTGAAAAATAATCGTTATTTTAAAATATTCATTCCTTCTGAACTAGTACCAGACATAGTCAACTACCATACAATGTGATTTATATGTATTTCATACACACACGTACACTACAAAAATCAAACACAGTCAACCATCACCCAAAGTGCATTCTACACTGCATAAGCATCAAATATAAATATTTAACGCTTATAACAGCCTGTCAATCAATCGATCGACATACAGCTAATTATTGGGACTAGTGTATGACTAATTTCCATCCCAACACCCGTGTGGGGCTTTTAAACAATCAAACACAGGTTTTATTTGTGCAGTTGGGCGATGTGTAAAATTTATCGTCCCAATCCATATCAGTCAAATGTGTGTACATAAACAAATCGTCCGATTTGTTTATAAATATTTATTTTATATACACGTTAAAAATTATATTTTTAACTATAAAATATTTTCAACTATAAAATATTTTATTCCATTCCACTTCACACAATCAACTTTCACAACACATCAATTAAACAAACAAGTCATCCATGGTCTGTGGACAACGGGTGTCGGGTGCTGCTAAGCACCGTCTGCATCCTAGTATATATTTCAACTAGAAAACAAATTAAAAGTGAGAAGTTCTCACCGAGGGATCCACTCCATCATTCTCTATTTCTGAACTTCTGAACTTCTAAACCGTTTGGATTTGTTTGAAATTCCAATGCAGTCCTTACCACGCTGTTCATAATAAAAATTATATATTTATTGCTTCATTCCAATAAATAAAAATCACATTTTTATTTCTTCTTCATATTTTTTTACGATGCTTCTTTCTATATAAAAATTATATTTTTATATTTCTACTCCTTATATTAAGATCGAATTTTTATTTTGCTACCACATATATAAAAATCCCGCCTTTCTATATATAAAAATATAATTTTTCTATAGTTAAAAATATCGCCTTCTTATATATAAAAATATCGTCTTTACTACGATAAAAATATAATCTTTACTATGATAAAAATATAATCTTTGCTATGATAAAAATATATTCTTTACTATTAGCAAAAAAAATATCATATTTTTATTGTCTCTACAATATAAAAATCACATTTTTATCTCGTTGTTATGTATATAAAAATCTCTTCCTTCTATGATTAAAAATCGAATCTTTCTATTGTTGTTCACATTATAAAAACTGAAAATAAAATAAAATAAATGTAAATACCTAAGGAGACTCGCTGTTTTTTGGATATGGGGGTTGGAGGAGCTCACGTTGGACAGGAGGGAGGGGGGTTTTGCGCGTCGAGGCTGAGGCTTTGGCTAGGCGGTGGTAGGTGCGGGTTTTGTTTCGATTTGGGTCTAAATTGGAGGAGGGATCAAGGGGGGGTTGTACGTCGGAGGGCGTCGTCGAGGGTGGAGGCTGCGGTGGGGCCTGCGCTGCAGGTGGTGTAACAACCCGAATTTTTGCAACGTGTTAAGACAAGAATCAAGGCAGGATTAAATTATAAAATCTGAATCAGGAGAAACGGGCTGTGCCATTGCGTTCGTCTCGGAAAAATACGCGAAATAGAGTCCGAAATTTCGTAAATCGGAGTCCGTATGGCCGAGATATGGCCTTCGGAAGTTTCACGAAAAATCAGAATTCAAAATAGATTTCAAAAACACAGAAATCAGGCTAGGCGGGAAAAATACCGCCAGAACCAGGTCGACCTGGGGGTCGACCTGGTGGGGACCAGGTCGACTATAGAGTCGACCCAAGGGTCGACCTGGGGGTCGACCTGCCTGGTCGGACCCAGGCAGCCTGGTGCACCTGTTTTGCTGTTTGGCTCGGTTTTGGAGGCTTGTGACGATTTTTGAGGGCTTGGATCTATCCTAGGGTTAATCTAACGGCCTAAACTACTTCTAATCTCTATAAAAAGACCCCTAAGCCTACCCTAAACCCTCACAAATCACTCATGCCACGAAGTGCTGCCCAAATGCCAAGTGATCATGGCCTCCATCTCCAACTCCAAGAGACTATGCATGCAAATCGGATCTGAATCGAAAGGTGCAAGCTTGCTACACCAAATAGAGGCCAAATCAACGTTGCTATGCGAGTTTCATGACGGTTCTTCGACAAAGGAGCCACCTTTCTTCGTCAAGATGATGCATGATCCTTTTCCTAAGCCTCGCTATGTAAGTTCTAGCTACTTCTAGATCTAAACGGTAGTTTTAATGATGGCATGGAATAAAAGGAGATTAAACTAAGTATGCTAGCCTATATGAACCTTGTCATGCCTCTTTTGCTTGAACCTATGACTTTTGGCTATGCGTAGTCACTAAATCATGCTATTCATGTTATGCTTAACCTAGTATATCTTGCAAGTTTGAATCTTTATCTATGAAATGCTAGCATGAACCTTTGGGAACCATTTGACTTGTGAAACATTGGGGCTTATGCATGTAAATGAACCCAAACCCCTTATGTATCATGCATGTTTGTGGCCAAATTCCCTTATGATACTATGCATGCTTGCGGCCAAATTCCCTTATGATACTATGCATGTTTGTGGCCAAATTCACTTATGATACTATGCATGTTTGTGGCCAAATTCCCTTATGATACTATGCATGCTTGCGGCCAAATTCCCTTATGATACTATGCATGTTTGTGGCCAATATGTTGACATAATACCCTACTATGTGACTCGCTTCCACTTGGGTTGGAAATACGTTTGGGTAGTTTAAGAAAAACGTGGGTATGACATGGAAAACTTGACATGGGGTTTACATGAGAACATGACTTCATGATACATTTAAATATGGTCATGACACGAGGGAAAACATGGAACTTGAACTAGACATGGGTGGGTTGTAAGTGTAATATGACACTAGACCGAACATGAAAGTGGCCAACTCGAGGTTGGGTTGAGTTTGTAGCATAAATCTACCCGGACCCGCCCGGCTTAACTAGTGGCTACAAACAATAGGATCCAATGTGAAAAGTTGGTCATGTCGTGCTTAAGACCCGAGGTTAGACTAGGTTGTGGTGTAAAACTACCCGGACCCGCCCGGATTAACTAGTAACCACAACAAGGTCTAATGTGAGAGGTTGAGAGTGCATTAATTAAATTATTGCCACATGATAAGGTTAAGTAAATTTGACTAATGACACTTAACCGATATGACACGAATGGGTAGGTTAAGTGGGACCGGGCTTGATTTCTTAATGACACTTAACCATACAAGACAATTAGGGGATGGGGTTAAGTAATTTACGCTTAACTAATCCGACTTGGCAATTAGATGGGGTTAAGTAATCCACACTTAACTAATCTAAACACGGTAAATTCGATGAGGTTAAGTGATCCATACTTAACTAATCTAACACGGCAATTGGATGGGGTTAAGTAACTTAGACTTAACTAATCTAAACACAGTAATTAAATGAGGTTAGGTAACCTACACTTAACCAATCTAAACACGGTAATTCGATGGGGTTAAGTTAAACCCTTAACCAATCTAAACTTGGTAATTTAATGTGATTAAGTAACCAATACTTAACCAACTTAACAAGATAATTTAATGGGGTTAAGTAACTTATACATAACCAATTATATATGATGTTTTGATGAGGTTAAGTAACCTATACTTAACCAATCTAGTATGCGGACCTGATAGGGTTAAGTCATAAGACCTTTTAAATATACTTAACCATTATAATACAATTGGTGGATGGGGTTAAGTTAACCTATACTTAACCAATCCGACTCGATAATCCGATGAGGTTAAGATAATCTGTGCTTAACCAATCTAACACGATAACCTGATAGGGTTAAGATAAACAAATACTTAACCAAATTGACTTGATGATTGAATAGGGTTAAGTCATGAGCTTCTTGGTATACTTAACCAACTTGTAGGGCTAGGTCTTGGACTTGGATACTTAGCCAATCTTGACATGATTCATAGGCGGGCTAAGCCATGAACTTGAATAACAACACTTAACCCAATAGGCAAAACCCTAGTAGAAGAACTAGGTAGAAAATCGTAGTTAATCAAGGGTAACGGGGAAATGAAGCTAAGTGGTAAACCTTAGTTGAGTATAACTAAGTAATAATTCTTAGCCAAGAACATGGGACTAATTCACGAATAGATGAGTAACCCGGTACGGTAGGTCATCGCTTAAAACACGAGGAGGAGCAAATTATCTGACTTAGATAAAGGCTCCAACGAACTGGGTGACGAAGCGGTAGCTTCGGGGAACGTGAGGGTATTCTTGGTATCCCTCTGTGAGGTGGCAGATGGTCCATGAAACCCGGCCTCACAGGGGTTAAGGTCTGCGGTAGAAGAGCCAAGAGTATGCCTTGGTTGTTGTGCGAGCAACCTAAAGACTGGGGTGGATTAGCGTGGGGTCGGCGATATTTTCACGGTAGCCCTGGATAGCACATTCGTCGACCACCTACCATCTTTAGTCAATCGTGTACGTACGGAAAGGCAGAGAACACCTAACAAACCATACTGGCTATCTAGGCATGGGTGAGGTTAGCCGTCCGGAATGAGGGTAGCGATGGCTGTAGCGTAGTTCTCATACATGACTTTTCTTGTTTTGCCTTTCAGTAGTTGAGGGAGGGGTCACGTGGGACCATAGCCACGGATACAAAAACAGACCTTGATATCTGCACCGGCGGATGACTTAAAACTCCCGACCGAGTTCCGTATTGCTTGATTTGCCCTGGCACAGAACTCGGATGGCACGTTGAGGAACATGTGCGTTTAGACATGGAAAACGATTCACGATACATACGCGGGATAAAGGGCGCGGTTGACGGGTGGCATAATCCCTAGTGGTCCTAGGTGGCCTGAACCCAAACCGAGGCACGGAAACGTTCATTAGGTAGCATAATCCCTAGTGGTCCTAGGTGGCATAAATCCTAAGTGAACACGCGATAGTTCATGGTTAGAAAACATAACTAGATCAAGGGTAGCAGTCCAAAATAACCTCAAGGATAGAACGTTTACATGGGAAAGCCCGTATGGCCTACGGCAAAGGACTGAATTTATACATGGGAAGAAACATACGAGTTGAGAAACCTACATATGCTATATATTAGGTTGACATGGACCATTACACGACATTGGGCAAGGGACATTCATAGTTAACACATGATGCGGGTTGGGATACTAGTACGAGAGGTGCAGAGCGAATATACATGATAGATACTGTGGGATGTTATACATGATAGATACCTTGTGATAGTATACTTGATAGAAACCTGACGATGTGATACTTTGATTCTTGACGCCGTAGTTTATCATGATACCTTAGTTTACCTTGCTACAGTAGTTCATCCAGTTATCTTGGTGTAGCTTATCTATCTTATTGTCATCCTTATGTTTACTTTCAGTTTATGCATGTCATGTTACCTTTACCTGTTTTATGCTGGAAGTAGATAGGACTTACCAGTCTTTTTGACTGACCCCGTTTTCTTTTGCCTCTTTGTCTTCCGTTCCCCCCCCCCCCCCCAAGGTTTCAAGGAGGAAATGTTGTTGTTAGTTCGGACTTCCTTTGTTGAAGGTCATCACGCATGGCTTGGACTTTTCTTGGCTATGGCTACTTACTGTTTTACTTAGGGAATAATTTATGAAATGGTTTTATGCTTCTTTAATATTGCAAGACAGGTTTTGATGTATTCTGATGTAAAAGGCTTTAGACCTAATTTTATAAGGTAATGAAATTTGTTTTACTTCCGCTGTTTTATGTATATGTTCTGTCTTGTAATATTTCTGTGCATGTTTACCTCGATAATGCTTCACCAAACCTAGTGCATTCCCTTTGTGAGTGACCCTAGCGGAGGTGGGGTGTTACATTTGGTATCAGAGCAGAAGGTTACCAGACTGGGCAAAAGTTTTTAAAATCTTCTGAAAACTATTTGAGAAACCGTTTTACAAAGAAGCATTTTTCAAGAAAAGTTTGTTCTAAAAGGCTATTCCCCAAAGGCCACTAGCATTATCCTTTGATTCCTTGATTGAATCTCCTTTCCTTTCTTTCCTCCATCTGTGGTCACAGTAGTTCTAACTGTGACTAATCTTTGTCTAGTCACGTAGGCGTTTCCCGTATGATGGAGGTGGTTCTCGAGAGACCTGTTGTTGTGGTACAAGGAAGGATAATAAGAGTAAGGATAAAGGATGCGAGCTCAAGGATAAGCAACTTGTTGGTATGGCTTAGTCCACCAAGGAGGACAAGGACAAGATCATCGGAGAGGGCAATTGTACGCTCCCATTTCTAGGGTACCTAAAAGAGATGGTACCGTTTTTGGTAAAGGTTTAGTCATTCTTTTCTATCATCCCGTCCAGACTTTTTCTTGATCATCGTATCATTTAAGTCTGCTTGGATAGTTGAATATCTGCACCTTAGTACTAGCATGGTAGAGGATCCCAGTTTTTGTCCCAAAAATCTGGTTGGAGAGTTGGTCCATTTCTTCATGACTTGTTTGGATTTGAGAATGACATGTCTCGGCTACGGATGGATTCTAGGGATAAAGTAGTCACCCAATAAGGGGTACCATTCTCGGTTTTGGAAAGAGGGTAGTTAGACTCTCGACTCACCTTGGTGATACCCTCGAAGTCTCGTGTAACCTTTTGGGTTCTGTCATGGTTAGTTACCTAGAATCTCGGGATGCAGTTGTTGGTAATCCGTTCGAATAGGATTCGCCGCTAAGGCGGATGGTTCGTTTTGCTTATGCATGAGTTATGGGAATCACCCTAATAGGTACTCTTGGCAACATAGATTGGCATCGGCAAACGAGATCCAGAATTCCCTAGTGAATTTTGGAGAGCTGGCATGAGTAAGTGGATACATTTGAGCCAAGTATACTAGGAAAAGGATAAGTGAAAGTGGAATAAGAAGCGACAATGAAATGAGTTCTAACTCATATCTTGGAAATAGGAATCGAGGAGCTACGAGATCATGGAGTTAAAAAGATGGTCAAGGCACCGAGGAATTAAGCTCAAGGAAACGCGACTTAGAAGACGTAAGGCTAGATACGCGCATCAATATCTCTTTTTAAGAGTATATCCTGGATCCCTGGATTTTTCCTGTAGAGCTTGCTCGCATGTTATCTTTTGGTGAATATTCTCTCGGTCCTGTTTCTGTTGCAAACCCCGTAGGGAGTTTACCTTGTTTATCTCCTCGATCCTATCGTGAGAACCTTAGGTAGAAACCTATGGATGTAAACATGTGTTTGAAACATGTTATGATTGATATGGTTGCAAGTGATTGCTCGTGGATGCGCGAATGCACATTAGATACTAGATCGATGCACTCACATTTCATATTGCATAGGCACGAGTATTTATACTTGTTTATGGATGAAATCGAATGTATTGTCATATGGATGTTGCATGTGGATGAATGTTTGTGCACGCATATAGTATTTATGTATGACTAGGACTATTTGCATACATGTTGGACTCATGGCACTAAACATATTTTGCATTAGAAAGATCATTCAGGCCTGATCATTAGCATTAGCTAAGGAGCATATACACACGTTTTGCATATGTGCATATGGCATTAGAAATCATCTAAGGACCATGGTTGCCTGTGGATGATGTTTTGAGTAGATGGATGATGGATGGTAGGATACGTTCTTCCTAGCTTGGAGATTTCGGGGACGAAATCCTTTAAGTTGGGGAGGATGTAACAACTCGAATTTTTGCAACGTGTTAAGACAAGAATCAAGGCAGGATTAAATTATAAAATCTGAATCAGGAGAAACGGGCTATGCCATTGCGCTCGTCTCGGAAAAAAACGCGAAATAGAGTCCGAAATTTTGTAAATCGAAGTCCGTATGGCCGAGATATGGCCTTCGGAAGTTTCACGAAAAATCAGAATTCAAAATAGATTTCAAAAACACAGAAATCAGGCTAGGCGGGAAAAATCCTGCCAGAACCAGGTCGACCTGGGGGTCGACCTGGTGGGGACCAGGTCGACTATAGAGTCGACCCCAGGGTCGACCTGGGGGTCGACCTGCCTGGTCGGACCCAGGCAGCCTGGTGCACCTGTTTTGCTGTTTGGCTCGGTTTTGGAGGCTTGTGACGATTTTTGAGGGCTTGGATCTATCCTAGGGTTAATCTAACGGCCTAAACTACTCCTAATCTCTATAAAAAGACCCCTAAGCCTACCCTAAACCCTCACAAATCACTCATGCCACGAAGTGCTGCCCAAATGCCAAGTGATCATGACCTCCATCTCCAACTCCAAGAGACTATGCATGCAAATCGGATCCGAATCGAAAGGTGCAATCTTGCTACACCAAATAGAGGCCAAATCAACGTTGCTATGCGAGTTTCATGACGGTTCTTCGACAAAGGAGCCACCTTTCTTCGTCAAGATGATGCATGATCCTTTTCCTAAGCCTCGCTATATAAGTTCTAGCTACTTCTAGATCTAAACGGTAGTTTTAATGATGGCATGGAATAAAACGAGATTAAAATAAGTATGCTAGCCTATATGAACCTTGTCATGCCTCTTTTGCTTGAACCTATGACTTTTGGCTATGCGTAGTGACTAAATCATGCTATTCGTGTTATGCTTAACCTAGTGTATCTCGCAAGTTTGAATCTTTATCTATGAAATGCTAGCATGAACCTTTGGGAACCATTTGACTTGTGAAACATTGGGGCTTATGCATGTAAATGAACCCAAACCCCTTATGTATCATGCATGTTTGTGGCCAAATTCCCTTATGATACTATGCATGCTTGCGGCCAAATTCCCTTATGATACTATGCATGTTTGTGGCCAAATTCACTTTTGATACTATGCATGTTTGTGGCCAAATTCCCTTATGATACTATGCATGCTTGCGGCCAAATTCCCTTATGATACTATGCATGTTTGTGGCCAATATGTTGACATAATACCCTACTATGTGACTCGCTTCCACTTGGGTTGGAAATACGTTTGGGTAGTTTAGGAAAAACGTGGGTATGACATGGAAAACTTGACATGGGGTTTACATGAGAACATGACATTCATGATACATTTAAATATGGTCATGACACGAGGGAAAACATGGAACTTGAACTAGACATGGGTGAGTTGTAAGTGTAATATGACACTAGACCGAACATGAAAGTGGCCAACTCGAGGTTGGGTTGATTTTGTAGCATAAATCTACCCGGACCCGCCCGGCTTAACTAGTGGCTACAAACAATAGGATCCAATGTGAGAAGTTGGTCATGTCGGCTTAAGACCCGAGGTTAGACTAGGTTGTGGTGTAAAACTACCCGGACCCGCCCGGCTTAACTAGTAACCACAACAAGTCTAATGTGAGAGGTTGAGAGTGCATTAATTAAATTAATGCCACATGATAAGGTTAAGTAGATTTGACTAATGACACTTAACCGATATGACACGAATGGGTAGGTTAAGTGGGACCGGGCTTGATTTCTTAACGACACTTAACCATACAAGACAATTAGGGGATGGGGTTAAGTAATTTACGCTTAACTAATCCGAATTGGCAAATAGATGGGGTTAAGTAATCCACACTTAACTAATCTAAACACGGTAAATTCGATGAGGTTAAGTAATCCATACTTAACTAATCTAACACGGTAATTGGATGGGGTTAAGTAACTTAGACTTAACTAATCTAAACACGGTAATTAGATGAGGTTAGGTAACCTACACTTAACCAATCTAAACACGGTAATTCGATGGGGTTAAGTTAAACCCTTAACCAATCTAAACTTGGTAATTCAATGTGGTTAAGTAACCAATACTTAACAAGATAATTTAATGGGGTTAAGTAACTTATACTTAACCAATTATATATGATGTTTTGATGAGGTTAAGTAACCTATACTTAACCAATCTAGTATGCGGACCTGATAGGATTAAGTCATAAGACCTTTTAAATATACTTAACCATTATAATACAATTAGTGGATGGGGTTAAGTTAACCTATACTTAACCAATCCGACTCGATAATCCGATGAGGTTAAGATAATCTATGCTTAACCAATCTAACACGATAACCTGATAGGGTTAAGATAAACAAATACTTAACCAAATTAACTTGATGATTGAATAGGGTTAAGTCATGAGCTTCTTGGTATACTTAACCAACTTGTAGGGCTAGGTCTTGGACTTGGATACTTAGCCAATCTTGACATGATTCATAGGCGGGCTAAGCCATGAACTTGAATAACAACACTTAACCCAATAGGCAAAACCCTATTAGAAGAACTAGGTAGAAAATCGTAGTTAATCAAGGGTAACGGGGAAATGAAGCTAAGTGGTAAACCTTAGTTAAGTATAACTAAGTAATAATTCTTAGCCAAGAACATGGGACTAGTTCATGAATAGATGAGTAACCCGGTACGGTAGGTCATCGCTTAAAACACGAGGAGGAGCAAATTATCTGACTTAGATAAAGGCTCCAACGAACTGGGTGACGAAGCGGTAGCTTCGGGGAATGTGAGGGTATTCTTGGTATCCCTCTGTGAGGTGGCAGATGGTCCATGAAACCCGGCCTCACAGGGGTTAAGGTCTGCGGTAGAAGAGCCAAGAGTATGCCTTGGTTGTTGTGCGAGCAACCTAAAGACTGGGGTGGATTAGCGTGGGGTCGGCGATATTTTCACGGTAGCCCTTGATAGCACATTCGTCGGCCACCTACCATCTTTAGTCAATCGTGTACGTACGGAAAGGCAGAGAACACCCAACAAACCATACTGGCTATCTAGGTGTGGGTGAGGTTAGCCGTCCGGAATGAGGGTAGCGATGGCTGTAGCGTAGTTCTCATACATGATTTTTCTTGTTTTGCCTTTCAGTAGTTGAGGGAGGGGTCACGTGGGACCATAGCCACGGATACAAAAACAGACCTTGATATCTGCACCGGCGGATGACTTAAAACTCCCGACCGAGTTCCATATTGCTTGATTTGCCCTGGCACAGAACTCGGATGGCACATTGAGGAACATGTGCGTCTAGACATGGAAAACGATTCACGATACATACGCGGGATAAAGGGCGCGGTTGACGGGTGGCATAATCCCTAGTGGTCCTAGGTGGCTTGAACCCAAACCGAGACACGGAAACGTTCATTAGGTAGCATAATCCCTAGTGGTCCTAGGTGGCATAAATCCTAAGTGAACACGCAATAGTTCATGGTTAGAAAACATAACTAGATCAAGGGTAGCAGTCCAAAATAACCTCAAGGATAGAACGTTTACATGGGAAAGCCCGTATGGCCTACGGCAAAGGACTGAATTTATACATGGGAAGAAACATACGAGTTGAGAAACCTACATATGCTATATATTAGGTTGACATGGACCATTACACGACATTGGGCAAGGGACATTCATAGTTAACACATGATGCGGGTTGGGATACTAGTACGAGAGGTGCAGAGCGAATATACATGATAGATACCGTGGGATGTTATACATGATAGATACCTTGTGATAGTATACTTGATAGAAACCTGACGATGTGATACTTTGATTCTTGACACCGTAGTTTATCATGATACCTTAGTTTACCTTGCTACAGTAGTTCATCCAGTTATCTTGGTGTAGCTTATCTATCTTGTTGTCATCCTTATGTTTACTTTCAGTTTATGCATGTCATGTTACCTTTACTTGTTTTATGCTGGAAGTAGATAGGACTTACCAGTCTTTATGACTGACCCCGTTTTCTTTCGCCTCTTTGTCTTCCGTTTCCCCCCAGGTTTCAGGGAGGAAATGCTGTTGTTAGTTCGGACTTCCTTTGTTGAAGGTCATCACGCATGGCTTGGACTTTTCTTGGCTATGGCTACTTACTGTTTTACTTAGGGAATAATTTATGAAATGGTTTTATGCTTCTTTACTATTGCAAGACAGGTTTTGATGTATTCTGATGTAAAAGGCTTTAGACCTTATTTTATAAGGTAATGAAATTTGTTTTACTTCCGCTGTTTATGTATATGTTTTGTCTTGTAATATTTCTGTGCATGTTTACCTCGATAATGCTTCACCAAACCTAGTGCATTCCCTTTGTGAGTGACCCTAGCGGAGGTGGGGTGTTACAGGTGGCGGCGGGGTTCTCTGCTTCGATTTGGGGGAAAATGGGAGATAGCGCGCGCGAGAGGGAGGGAGTCGGAGGATGACCGCCAGCGCGAGGAGGAGGCGGACGCCTGGCACGGCGTTGGCGCGGTGGCGCCTGGAGCTGGGGACCGATCGTCGAGCGAGATTTATTTTTTTTCTTTTCTTTTGTTTTCTAAATCTGAATGAACGATAGTGAAGGAGGATGGAGGGTTGACTAGGTAATATAAATATATATATATATATATATTAAATTAAATTCCAAAAAGTAACTTTTTATTTTGAACTCCAAACGAGACCCACCTACTGTCGTCTATAACTGATTAACACAGAAATGTGTTTATTTTATGCTCTAACATTTTATCTTTTGTATATAAATAAATATTACTTGGGTATTGTTTTGTTACTTTTACAGATATTCCAACCCAACCCGCATGCAACCAGAAAAGTAGAGAAATGGAGATCAGATTTCTATATATTTACATTTTGAAGAATTGTAGATGAAGATCCCACATCTAGTTGCTGTTGGACAAGAAAATGATTGATACAAAGTCCATGCACATCTCAAATCAAGGGAGGCTTGTCAAAGAACCAAGAGGAAAAGAAGAAAGGCCAAAGATTTAATAGATTGAACTAAGGCCCATTTCAGATTCTCATTGTAAACTATTTTGGTGAATTCCCTAAGGCCCATCTATCATTTGTAATTAGGGTTAGGGTTTGGTTATCCCCTATATATACCCTTGTAGTATCATTGTAGCCACCATCATATCCATTATTCTATATTCTCTTCTCCATTAATAACAGTTCTTCTTCTTTTTATTATTTCTGCATTTTTCTTCTTTCTTAGCAATAGGTGTTGTCTTCACAATTAGTTTTGGAAGAGCACCAATTGTATTTTACATTTGTTTCATTAGTGTTTAGTCATTTGATTAGTTTCAACGACAATCCTAATTTTATTTTTGTTGTTCTTCTTATTCTGCACTTTTATTTTCTGCATTGTTGTTCTTGTTTTGCAATTTACTTTCTTTAGTGATTAATCGTTGATTAGATTCAACGATAATCCTAAGTTCGCAATTTCAGTTTGTTTTTATTTCAACAAAATCTCCAGGCTTCGTCTAACTCGCCCAAGAGATTAGATAAATAATTTGATTTTAATTTACCTCCCTGTGTTCGACCTGTATGCTACACACCTGTGTGCTTGCAGAATTTTATTACAAATATCGCGCTTTTCTAATTCATAGATTAGCGACGATCAAGTTTTTGGCGCCGTTGCTAGGGAGGTAACGTTTAAATTTTGTTATTTATTTAATTTCTGATTCGTGTTAGTTTTTATTTTATTTTGTTTCCTTTGTTTTCTTGTATATATAGAAAATAAAATCTCAATTAGTTGATTTGATATTAATCGTTGATATTATAATCATCTAAACAAGAGGAAAAAAAAATCTTTCCATCTTTCTTTTATTTCTTTCTTGTTTTCAACCTCGTTCTCCTTCCATTTATTTTCTTCCCCTCCTACAAATTCATTCCTTCTTTCAACAATTTCGAAAAAAAAGGAAGACTTGCCATTTTTTTATTCCTTTCCATTTTCAAATTTCTTCTAAAACTTCTTTCTATATTTGTGTCTACAAATTTCTTTCTCTTTAAAAAAAACAAAAATACAAATTTTCTTTTGCTATTTTTTTCTCTCCACCACTGATTGTCAACTGCAGCCATCATCACACAAAATCCCTCTCCGACCAACTTCTCTCACCTCCTACTGGTCAACACTGCAACATCCTCACTCACGCCATAACTCCAACTCGCAGCAAATACCTGCCGCAACTACCCTATTCACTGCCTTCCGTCCACACCAATACTACATCCCCCTTCAAACTGATACTAATTCAACCCTCATCCATCTCCCACCTTCGATCTTCAATCAAATACCACAATTCACAAATCTCGCACCTCCACAACCAAGAATCCTCAAAGTTCCCATTGTGCCAAGACCATACCCTCTCACCAACCACTCTCTTATAGCAAACCATCTCTCACCTTCCCCTTCTTTCAACAGCAAGTTCTTCATCAACCGTGCATCAATACAATTCACGTCCACAAAACTGCTGCAAAATTCCAATCTACCATCTACACAACACCTGACCATCTCCTTATCCACAAACAAAGTTCATCACTGTCTCAGGCCATACATCCCTACTACCCAAACACCCACTTCCAGACCCACCTTCACGCAACCACTACTTCATCAAAGTTCCGCCAACCCTTCACCAATCCAAACCCGAGTACTTCACCACACAGTCATCACAACCCCATCTGCCACACCAGACCTCCTTCACCCAGTCAAACAACAAACTCTGAATCACCAAAAATCTTCCTGCGCCTAACCAAAGTTCGACCACCATTCAACTTCAAAGCCCCTCCACAATCTCCTCTGTCTGAGAATTTCTGTCACCACTTTCCCTTCACGAACCACCGTCCAACAAATCTGAACTCTCTTCACAGTTCATAGTTCACAGTTAGGCAGTGCGCCGACTTTTCCTGAAACTGCGACTATCACCAACATCCTCAGTTTCAACACAATACCCATACCAACATCAGTCCACACTCACGCAACAAACTCTTCCCTCACAGACCAAACACCACGTGAACTTTCCAACGCTACAAACCCACTTCAAATCACCAGGTCACGATCCAACAACTCATCCAAAACGGAAAAACCACGGAACTCCTCTACCAACGTTTATTCCACCAATCCGAAGAACTGCTCAAACCAGAAAACTCGATTCAACTTCGGAATCCAATCCGACAGTCCGACAACCCAAATCAGAATCGACCATCAACAGTTCGAAATTCCCATAAGCATCCAATACCCGATTCGCACCTGCCTTCAACGTCCATATCCACGTCCATCCTTCTCAGACCTCCTGTCCTACCCAACACCTCATGTCCCTACCACTTCACCCGCCCTCACGTACAAATCAAAAAACCGATTTCAAGAACTCACCCAAACCCATTCGCATCGCAAAAGTCCAATTCTCAGAGCTGCATACCCTATTCGAAGACTCCTGAACCCAATTCGAATACTAAAAGTCCAAGATCCAAACACACTACATCTCCGGAATCAAGCCGATCTTCGAATTCATTCGATCAACTGTTCATTTTAAAACACGCTTTAGAACCCATTTCAGATCGACTGTTTATTTTAGGATTAGTTATCGAATTTAGATTCACACCGATTTTGAAAAAAAAAAGGGCATGAATTTTTTTTATTTTGCGAAATGTTCTGGGTTCTCGAGTAGCTTTTGGGGATTAATTAATTCGTGGAGGACGGGTTGTTTATAAAAGGAACATGAGTGATTTGACTTGCCACTTGTGTTAACTGGCCGGTGTTGATTTTTGTTGTTTTTGTTTTAGTGCGTCCCATTTATTTGTTTAGTTTAATTAGTGGTTCCTTCTTCTTCAATCTTTTCCGGTCTTAGCTTATTTTTCTTTTGTGTTATTTTTTTCCCTCTTGTCTTAGTCTTTTATTTTCTTTAGTTTTTTTTTAAGTTTCTACTCGGTTGCGTGGTTTGTTTGTTTTTTTTTTTTTTTGCAATTTCCTTTCTTTTTTTTCCTTTTTACTAAAAAAAATAAAAAAAAATCAAAGAGAAAAATCAAATCATTCAAAGGTCAAGCAATCAAACAGGGTACTCAGAGATCAAACAATTCGTAAATAATTGGATTCTAACCGCTGACACTACTCAATAGCTCGGGACGGACAGCCATACCCCACTGTAATATTTTCTGAACTCTACAGGTGCTCTGCTGCAAAGAAAAAAATATAGACATTGCTTGTAAAAATCTTCTGCAGGGGCAGCGGCTTGCTATGTACAATTTTTAATTTCTGCAATTATTCTGCCTGATTGTTGTGATTGAAATTTCCATAACTACTGTCATCATTCTCATCGTTTCTCAAAAATAAAATCTGATTAGATATTTCAAAATAATATTATTGAAAAGTGGTGCTTTGTGAAGTTGACTGTCTCGGATAATTGGATCGTGGATATATAGTAGTTCAATTTATTGAACTACTAGCAAAAGAGGTTGCATACTACCCGTAAAACATTGGTCGTATCCCTTAGTATTTATACTATACGTGAACGACCATAAGACCCTCTTCCCCCTTCCAATTGAGTCAGTTAATTAATAGAGCACAACTCATTCTTTTATATTGTTTTGAACTAAGAATAGTTTTTGTCTTCTGTTGATTTCATTCAAATGTCTGATTCAAAAAAATCCTTGAGAGAAATGTGGGATAATAATCGGAGTAGACGTCCTCTTGAAGAGTATGAGTATGAATTACAACTCATGAGGCAAAATTTTCCAAAATTTTGTGAGCCAAATGTCAACAATTTTCAAAATGACCAACATTTTCAAAGTTATGATCAAAATGATGACTTCAATTCAATTTCAATAATTTCGATTATGGACCGCATCCACATCAAAATGGTTTTGAATCGCAACATACCTTTGATCAACATCAATATAGGGTGGGAAACCAGTTTGAAAATAATTTTGAAAATGATTTTCAAATCGATCAAAATTTCCAAATTTACAACCCACATCCACATTTTGAATATGACCAAAATTGCAATTTTCCCTCGAATTTTCACAGTTTTGGTTACGAACATAATTTCTATGATCAAAATGATTTCCAATATCATTGTAATTTTTCTGAAAATTCAAACAACTACCACATTGGAAATAATATTGATTGTGAAATTGATGTGGACTATAATTTTGAGAATCAAGAAATCCAAAGCGAGAGCTCTCAAATCAACGACTCTAAAGAATGTAATTTTGATGAGAGGGCGGAAAGGCTAAATAAAAAGATGGATGAACTTCTTTGTTTAATGGCATCTTATAAAGAACAACAAGAGCAACAAAATCAAATTCAAACAAGCGATGAATCAGAAGATAATTCATTCTTTACTGACATTGAAAATTTTCAAATAACGACTTTTGAAATTGAGAATAATCATCTTGATGAAGTTTTTCAAAATTCAACCAATGATTTGGACTTCAACTCTTTTCAGAAAAAAGATTTAATCTTGGATTTTGATCTTCCTCTTTCAGACTGTGAGAAACTTGAAATTCTAGAAATTGAACAGGATAAAAATGTTGAAATTTTCAATTCAAAAATGGAAATGGATTTTGACAAACATGAATTCTTTGAATTTTACGAGGATGAGTTGCCAAATGAGGAAGAAATAGATTCCCATCACGATTTCGAAAAGTTTAACTTTGAGAAAATTTCAAATGAGCTTGAAATTGTGAGTGTCTTGAACAACTTTGAGAATTGTGATCACATACTCTTGAACAACACCTCGATTTCAAATTTCACTGAATTTATATACGATCACAAATTTTTGAACAGTTACACTGATAAATTTGTTGAACACATGAATTATTTTTGGAATGCTGGCTTGGTTGAAAAACTTCATGTTAGGACGACCCTGGATATTTATCTCCTGGACTATAAATCTAGGTTTAAAGATGAGATGGTTTTCAAAAACCTTTGCTTATTAGAAATCATGCCTAGACATAGTGGGAATGGGACTCATAGGGCTAGAACCAAGTGTGGGGGAAAAAGATGGTGGCATTCTTTGCATCGCGTGCACCGCAAACATATATATCATTGTATATATGATCCATTCCTACATATAGCTAAACTGCATTTCGCTTTACAAATCATTTTACATTTAATCCATCTTTGGGTTCTATCTTTCACATTTAGGAAACGTGTTTACAGTGTGGACGCTGTATAGTTCTAGTGGGGGGGGGGGGGGGAGTCCGCATTTCATTCATTTTTCATTTTTTTTCTTTCTTTTCATTTTCAGCCATTTACATAGGACCATCATACATTTTATATCGTAGTAATATACCAAATTTTTTTTTGGAAAATACGACTAATTTTAGATTGATACAACAAAATAAGTTTACAATTTTTAGTCAGTTGATAGTATTTTTTTTCTCTCAGCTAAGATCGAATATAAAATATAATGAAAAGTTTAATTTTGAGGGATAATAGTGTAACCGGTACATAGGGAGATTCTTAGGTGATGGCCATGATATCTATTCTATATTGTAGACTTTGTTTAAATAAGTGGAGGACTTAAAATACTTATATTGGCTTTTCGAATCTTTAAAACTAAGTTGTGTTAAGTTGAATTCGCATAACTCTCTTTTGTGCTTATAATTTCAATAATAATAATAGTAATCCAAGGGTATCCAACATTGCTTGTATATCTAGCGTTGGTGTGCAAACCCGCCAAGCTCTATCCGACATGTTGTTGACAAAGTCAGCGTTGGAATATCTTGGTCTCATTTTATGAGATTGGACACCTAAGGATTACCGACACGTTGTTGACAAAGTCAAAGTCGGCCTGCACAATCCGCCAAGCTCTTTACCCACTCTCCGTTAGTCCGCGAGGCAGTGCACGGGTGGTAAACCTTGGTCTTCTAAGTTAGGTGTATGTACTTAATCATAAATTTTAAAATTTTATAGAATAAAGAATAAGCGATGATGCCCAAACACTTCTTGACCTTATTGATTTGACTAGCCATACATGAGAAAATCAGAATACCACTTTGCAAACTGTGCCAAGCAAACTAAGAATTTATTTCATGGCTGCACTATGTTATCAACCGAACTAACTGGCCAAACTGGAATTTAACATTTGAAAACTTGATTTATATTGAAATTTTGTGACAAGTTGAGGTATCTAAAATAAAATCAACTGATTAGAAATTATTAACTTAATTTGTTGTACCACTTTCCTGAATTAAGTCATGTTTTCATTTTTCGTTTTTATTTGCATATGTCCATTACATTCATGTAGTTTCATTAGAATCATAGCATACTGCATTTGGATTTTGTGGGTAGTATCCGCTGAAAACCCTCACGAGACACCACTCGTCCTACTAGGGACACCTAGAGGTTTAACGGCTTGTTGCACACGCTCAATGCAATCGTGTTTCCTACGAAAGTGTGACCTATCTAATTTAGTCTTTCATTTCTTGTTTTACTAGAGGACGAGTAAAAGATAAGTGTGGGGGTATTTGATTAACACAGAAATGTGTTTATTTTATGCTCTAACATCTTATCTTTTGTATATAAATAAATATTACTTGGGTATTGTTTTGTTACTTTTACAGATATTCCAACCCAGCCCGCATGCAACCAGAAAAGTAGAGAAATGGAGATCAGATTTCTATATATTTACATTTTGAAGAATTGTAGATGAAGATCCCACATCTAGTTGCTGTTGGACAAGAAAATGATTGATACAAAGGCCATGCACATCTCAAATCAAGGGAGGCTTGTCAAAGAACCAAGAGGAAAAGAAGAAAGGCCAAAGATTTAATAGACTGAACTAAGGCCCATTTGAGATTCTCATTGTAAACTATTTTGGTGAATTCCCTAAGGCCCATCTATCATTTGTAATTAGGGTTAGGGTTTGGTTATCCCCTATATATACCCTTGTAGTATCATTGTAGCCACCATCATATCCATTATTCTATATTCTCTTCTCCATTAATAACAGTTCTTCTTCTTTTTATTATTTCTGCATTTTTCTTCTTTCTTAGCAATAGGTGTTGTCTTCACAATTAGTTTTGGAAGAGCACCAATTGTATTTTACATTTGTTTCATTAGTGATTAGTCGTTTGATTAGTTTCAACGACAATCCTAATTTTATTTTTGTTGTTCTTCTTATTCTGCACTTTTATTTTCTGCATTGTTGTTCTTGTTTTGCAATTTACTTTCTTTAGTGATTAATCGTTGATTAGATTCAACGATAATCCTAAGTTCGCAATTTTAGTTTGTTTTTATTTCAACAAAATCTCCAGGCTTCGTCTAACTCGCCCAAGAGATTAGATAAATAATTTGATTTTAATTTACCTCCCTGTGTTCGACCTGTATGCTACACACCTGTGCGCTTACAGAATTTTATTACAAATATCGCGCTTTTCTAATTCATAGATTAGCGATGATCAATAACTAATTACCCCCATTCCGAACAGAATGGGATATGCCTCTTTAGCCAATTCGACCGTTTCGATCAGTTTTCATCAAAATTAAAATATAAATCAATAGAACAGTCAATATTGATTTTAATGTACATTTTAATTTATCGGGGCCACATACTGAATCTAAATATTCTCAAAAAATATTTTCTAGCCTCGTATTGACGATACGGTTCTAACAAAACTAATTTCGTCAAATTCTGAGACCGTTTGAAAAATGGCCATTTTCTGGTCGATCGAAATTGACAGAAACTGTCAAAACACGTTTTCTTTCGCCGCGCTCACATATTGATTCAGAAAATTACGAATTTTGGAACCTAGCAATAACTTGACATCCCGGATCCAACAAATGTGGTTTCGTCGAAAACAGAGGTCGTTTGCAAAATTTCCATTTTTTAAGGGTTATATTTTCGATAGCGACTATTCCGAATTTTCAACTGGGCATAACTTTTTATTCCCGCTATGAAATTTTGATTTTTCGGATTCGTTGGAAAGATATTCTCAAATAGATTCAAATATTTTTGGTTTCGCTAAAATCCGGTTTATTTTGAATCCTGTACATTCATTTGAAATTTGAAATTTGAAATCGAATTTTTGAACTACCGCGCCATTTCAATTCCTTTTATAATTAAAAATAAATATTTATATTCTAACGTTGATTCAAATAAATATATACATTCTAATTCTATTCAAAATAAATTTCTCGTCATTATTATTTAAAATAATTCATTTTAAATACTCAAAATTCGCTAAAATTGCCAAAATAAAAATTTTAAATTGCCTTGGATTTCCGGGTTATTACAATCTCCCACACTTAAAACTTTTCGTCCCCGAAAAGGAACGAAGCTGAAAGTTTTTTAACTAATCAACTCAATTTTCATTATCTTCATTATGGCTTAAGTTCTTCAACTTTTCAGTTTCTAAGAACTTTTCAAATTCTTCAAAAATTTGGCTAACACCTTAAATTTTCGAAATTTTTTGCCTTAACCTCCCCTGCACGGGAGCACCGGGAAAATCCCGAAATTACCATACAGGCCTCTCCAATCCAAAAATAAAAAGAAACAGCCAATCGGCTCAGAAAATCATCAAAAACCCCAAGAAATACAATAAACATGTACCTATTTGTTGGGCATACAATTTTATTCCTCTTCTCTAGCCTCCTTGCTATGACCTGTTCACACATATATATATATGTAGATGCATGCATTGCTAAACAATTTTCAATACAGTTCAATATTTGGTTCAATTTGGCTACATTTACCATTCTTTCACATATGGGTTTAAATAAGTAATCACATAACACAACCAACAATCAGCAATCAATTAGTTGATTAGCTTTTCAAATTCATAACTTTGATATATAGTCAAAAAATCACATTTTTGGTGCCAAATCACAACAATAATCCCTATTTAGGTTCTCACACTAGTCTAATGGAAATATATAAACATCCCACTTTCGAAACTCGAATACAAATGCTGATGACACCGCGTCATCATCAGAATCATCTCTGGGAGACTAGAGTGTGATTCTATATCTATCTAGTATATTTGAGGCTTCAATACACGTGGATCAGACGTATATTTAAATCTCTATATACTGGATTGTCCAAATTCAATACAAATAAATATTCAAATACGTTGAATAAGGTTTAAATTTTCAAAACAAAATTAGTTTTCATTTTAAAAATATACTCTTCACACTCGTTCTAGGATACTACTGATCCCATCTCTAACGAGTCACTCTTATTGGATATTACTAATCCTATCTCTGATGAATTCTTTCGTGTGGTTCTTATGTGCCTTGTTCTCCGAGCTTTGTAAACCAAAGCTCTGATACCAAACTGAAACAACCCGAACCTCCCCATGAAGGAAAGCACGGATTGGGTTGAGAACAAGACACATCGAAACACAAACAGAAGAACATTACATTGCTTATTACAACAATTCATCAGAATACAGGAATATAACAGAGTATAAATAAATATTATACATTCGATAAATATCAGAGATTTAAATTACATTACATAGTAGCGGAAAATAATACAAAACACAACTGAAAAGAATATACGGATACAGAGCTTTCCGAATATCATTCCAGCTGTAAACCAGGATCCTGTGAATATAAATCTGCAAAACCAAAACTACTAGCTGCCCGTGTGGAAAATAGGGACATCCAGAGTTTAGGTTAAAACAATAAACTCCAGGTCAGTCATGTGACTGGTGTGAGAACTAAAACAATTATTTAAAACTTTACTTTAAATCAGATATATCAAGGGACCACGCCGTATGACACGGAACGGGTTTCCTCCCAAGATTACCAGTGCATATATCAAAACAGCGCAATGCTACTTGAAAAAATGAAGCTATTATAAGACCCAGGTGTTATCACACAATGCAACGCAAGCTGGGGGATAGGGTTTTCCCTTATAATAGCCAAACATGCTTGGTAGGTTTAAAACAAATCATTTGAGACTATTATAAGTGCATAGTGTATAAAACAACTTCAAATATAAATGTATCAAACCTAGACGGCGTGGGTACCATATATCATGTCGCCAATACTAGGCTCTACAATCAAAACCGCAAAGTCACGTATTGGAAGTTGGATTTCCATCTGTGAACCAAGGCAAGGGATCGTCCTTACCGCTTCGAGACGCTCTAGCCCGTATCTTAGGACCCAGACTCAGGTGGGCCTTGGATCGTCAGGGCCGGTCCACCGATGTGGATTAAAATGCCTGAACACTGCGTTTCCCCACCCTTTGGGGAGTCAATGAGCCAAATGACTCCTTCGGCTCCACATAGTCACCGATATATCCGAGGCGCCTCGCAATCCAATAACCACACAGGTGAAAATAATATAAATGTCAGGGCTGGTAGGTCAGTGACACCACCCTAGCTAGAAGGAAACGCATGTCCTCCCTGAGGTCCTCTCCCGTTTCTGGTTCACACCGGGGTGTGAGGATCGCGAATTAATGCTACACAAAGCTACGCCACAAAGGCCGTGCTTTGTTCATCAACCACAAGACTCTGCTTTTCAACAGAAGCCTTGATCATTTGCATCTCAGCATGCCACACAGGAAATTCAAGCTATGCAACCGATATCAATCACATAGAATGAAATCCGATGTCAGACACACATCCATTTACAAGTTCGTTCTGGGTCTGAACGAAACTGGAGGAACCTTATTCCTCGCATAACCATCGATCTCTAAGTACGTTTGGACGATCACCAACTAATTCCCTCCTCTTGGGTGTGTAGTCCAATCAAGATCATTAGTAATTATCCAAACGATGTGAAGACCTCCGGTCTTCGACCACCGTCTTCATCTTCGACACATCGTTGATTCAGTTATTCAAAATGGGATAAACCCGGCCTTTCCGAATAACTCGCGTATATAATAAACAAGTGTTACACAAACACAACATACGCCTCATTCCAATTCAGAATATTCTTTTATTCAAATATTCTTATACTTTGGGAAAGGTTCCCATTAATTTTATCAAAGATAAATTCTTTAAATTTATTCTTTAATCTTATTTTGAATATCAATTCAAACCAAATTATTGTTTATCCAAACTAGTCGGGATTAGCGAACCTTACCGAAGTAATCACTTGTTAAATTTCCCAACCCCAACCTATTCATCCCATGAAGTAAAACTGGTCATACTTCATATCTAACACCACGGTGTTATCGGTAAATTCAATTACCATTTCACGTTCAAATCTAATTAAAGATTTAACTATCGTCTGGAGCAAAACTGGTGATACTCCTTTCTCGATCATTTCAATCTAATTAAAGATTCATTAAAATTCCACTTGGTTTTAATCTTCCCAAAAATCACTATTAATGATTATTTAACTTGGGAAATCATATCCTGCCTTTAACTGGGTTAAAGAGCCAATGTCATTTAAAACACGATTCACTATAAACCCAAAATCACATTCCATTCCATCAGCCTTTAACCGTAAATTAGCAAGTGAACAATTCCCTAAGTAATAACCCCGAAGGTCGAAACCAACATCAGATCAATACCCAGGAAACCATTCAACTTAACTAATCTTCAGTTGGTTTTTGATTTTCTTAACTCCGTTGGGTCTAAGAACAGTATTATTAAAGATACCATTCACGACAACCCAAAATCACATTCCATTTACAATGGAATCTTCATGGAAAACAAATCGATATATATATATATAATCGATATAAACTTCCATATCCGACTAATAATATAAATGGAATAATGGAAAAGCCTTTTAAATTCCAGATATATTAGTTGTCTTCCTCCGCAGAAATTCACTTCGATTATTACCAAATCGAATTCCATTCCATTCTAATTTATTTTATTAAATTGGAAAACTTTACTATGGAAAATCTCCTTTAAATCTTAACAAAAGATTTATAAATTCCAAATCACATTTCACTATAAATCGGGTTAAAGAACTAATGTCGTTAAAACACAGTTCACGATAAACTCAATTCACATTCCATTAATTATTGGGTTAAAGAACAAGTGTTATTTAAAACACCATTCACGATAAACCCAATAATCAATTCAAATTCATTTCCAATTAAATACCATTTAATTGGTATACTTCATTAAATCTAAATAAAAAGATTTAATCTTTTTCTCAACTGGTTTTAAGAACAGTGTTAATGAAGACACCATTCACGACAAACCCAAATCCCATTTGATATTAAATACAAGGCTCTAAATAGAAAATATATCGACTTATATTCAATATCAAATTCTACGACCAACAAATATCGTATTGGAAATAACGATATAAATATATCTTTCAAATTTCCATAACAATATCTGTATAATCACGAAATCCAACATCGAAATATTCCAAAGACAATTTTGATTCAAATCCATTCCAATTCAATTATTGGAAATTCTGGTTACTTTTAAAACCCTTTCAAATCCAATTTATTTATTTCAAAAATAAATGGATTATAATTCTAGTTCAAAACTAGTTCATTTCGATAAAAATCTATTTTTATCTTTTCAAATATGGAATTTTCATCCTAATTCTTTCCAAATCATTTCTTATGATTTTACACAAATTATTGCTATTTTAAATAATTTTATCAAGGCCCGTACAGTCGATCCCCATCAACGGCCATCGAACTGCACTTACAGCGACCTTTTCCAAATTTGATTTGGACATAATTCCAAATCCAACCGTTAGATTTCAAATCTCTAATTTTCATTAGAAAGCTCTTTTCGATACGAACCCAACGGTTCCGATTTTAGGAGAATCCGACGGTCGGATCTCCCGTAATGTCCATTCGAAGTTAATGGTCGAAATTCGCGAACTGCCGCAGCGTGGCGCGTTCTATCCAAGCCATTATATGTACGTGTAATATATATATATATATATATATATATAATATTATATATTTCGTCGATTTCCTTTTAAAACGTATTTTATAAATCGTTTTAAATTCGTTTTCAAAACGAATTCAACTTCATATTCAATTTCAAATCAAAATTGAATACTCCATATCATCGATATATAAATGATAATATTTTCAAAACATTATATTTTGAAATCAATTCCTTTTCGATATTCATTATAAAAATGAATAAAATCGATATAGATATCGTTCACGTCAAAATGGCGTCAATCTAATCAACACGACTTTATATATTTAAATATATTCGTGTCCATCCCAAATCGGGCATCAAAACCCAATTTTGATTCTTTTCCGAATATTATTTGAAAAATATTCGTTATTTTAAAATAACCGTTATTTTAAAATATTCATTCTTTCTGAACTGGAATCAGACACAGTCAATTACCATACAATGTGATTTATATGGATTTCATACACACACGTACACTACAACAGTCAAACACAGTCAACCATCACCCAAAGTGCATTCTACACTGCATAAGCATCAAATATAAATATTTAACGCTTATAACAGTCTGTCAATCAATCAATCGACATACAACTAATTATTGGGACTAATGTATGACCAATTTCATCCCAACACCCGTGTGGGGCTTTCAAACAATCAAACACATGTTTTATTTGTGCAGTTGGTCGATGTGTAAAATTTATCGTCCCAATCCATATCAGTCAAATGTGTGTACATAAACAAATCGTCCGATTTGTTTATAAATATTTATTTTATATACACGCTAAAAATTATATTTTTAACTATAAAATATTTTCAACTATAAAATATTTTATTCCATTCCACTTCGCACAATCAACTTTCACAACAGACCAATTAAACAAACAAGTCATACATGGTCTGTGGACAACGGGTGTCGGGTGCTGCTAAGCACCGTCTACATCCTAGTACATATTTCAACTAGAAAACAAATAAAAAGTGAGAAGTTCTCACCGAGGGATCCACTCCATCATTCTTTATTTCTGAACCGTTTGGATTTGTTTGAAATTCCAATGCAGTCCTTACCACGTTGTTCATAATAAAACTTATATTTTTATTGCTTCATTCCAATAAATAAAAATCACATTTTTATTTCTTCTTCATATATTTTTACGGCGCTTCTTTCTGTATAAAAATTATATTTTTATATTTCTACTCCTTATATAAAGATCGAATTTTTATTTCGCTACCACATATATAAAAATCCTGCCTTTATATATATAAAAATATAATTTTTCTATAATTAAAAATATCGCCTTCTTATATATAAAAATATCGTCTTTACTACGATAAAAATATAACCTTTACTATGATAAAAATATAATCTTTACTGTTAGCTAAAAAAAATCATATTTTTTGTAACACCCCACCTCCGCCAGTGCCAGTCTTGCAAGGGCACTGACTTTGGAGGGGCGTTTGAATCAGGTAAACATGCAAAATGATATATCAAGGCAGAACAAGAACATATGTATATATGTAAACAGAGTAAATAATATAGATAAAACAGCGGAAGATTTAAACCATTTCAAAACAAGTCTGGTACAACATAATATCAATTTTCCCAATAAACAAGTCTAAATAAAACAACATCATCTGAAAACAGAAATACATAAGTGCTATCCCCAAAATACGTGAGAACCATAGCTAGCTTCATGTAGAAAGCGTACATGTACTGAAATCCCACAAGCAAGTAATCCAAAATCCAAGCTAGGCTCCTGTATTCCCTCCTTGAGAACCTAGGGGGGGGGGGAAACGGAAGAAAAGAGGCGGAAGAAAACAGGTCAGTCAAAAAGACTGAGTAAGCCCTACTACAATCAATGTAAACTGATAAAGTTAACTGGTATGGGCAGCAAGGGATGAACATAAGGATAACAACATACTAGCATGATGATTAACTATCAAGGTAGATAAAGGTGTCATCGCATAATCAGGATTAAGGTTTTGCACCACAGGTGTACTAGTAAACTAACATGACTTGAATAAACGAGTATTGATCTCTTGGCCCAAGCTTTGGCCCAATAACATGAAGTGACCCCAATACGAGGTCCAAAGTGTAAACAAGAAGTGATCCCCAGGCCCAAGTTTGGCCCAACATCAAGAATGACCCAAACCAAGGTCCAACTAGCACGGTCTAGTCGATCGGCTCCCTATAAGCCTATCTCGTCAAGTGTCTGTGTCATACGGCCCAACTACGAAGTGTAGCTAAACTGTGCTAGGTCCACCCTAGGGTGTATCAAGTCCTAGGGTGTCAACCACCGACACAAACCAAGCACACACAGTTTAAACCTACTGGTGCCCGTGCCTGCTTTTTCAACTCCGGACCATGTGCACGATCATGGCCCGCCTGAACCCACATCGGCGCACCTACTCAGCCGTCGTTTGGTCGCTTACATGGCATCCCAGTAATCGTGCCCCTCCCTAGCCTAGTCCCTAGGGTGTCATGATACAACTAAGAGGGTTACTGGTGCAAAGGACCACGCAACTAGGGTTTCCTTAATGGGTTAACGTGGTTAACCCAACTCATTCAAGTACCAAGTTGGTTAAGTGTACCCAAGGTTCATGACTTAACCCTACCAACCCATCGTGTTTTCATTGGTTAAGTATTCCAGCGGTCCATGACTTAACCCTAATCACAAGTCATTAATTAATTAATGCGCCTTAACCTCTCACATTAGACTTTGTTGTGGTTACTAGTTAAGCCGGCGGGTCCGGGTAGCTTTACACCACAACTTGGTCTAACCTCGGGTTTAAGGTACAACATGACCAACTTCTCACATTGGGTCTTATTGTTTGTAGCAACTAGTTAAGCCGGTCGGTTCCGGGTAGGTTTACGCTACAAACTCAACCCAACCTCGAGTTGGTCACACTTATCTTTTCTAAGTGTCATGTCCACCATGTTTCCAAAACACATTACAAGTTTTTCAAGCAATTGGGTAGACCTAACTTAATAGGTAAATTCCCAATGGGTAGACCTAACTTAATAGGTAAATTCCCAAGCTTATGTTTTTATGTCTTTTAAGTTTACCCAACCCCAAACGCAATCCCATCGCTTACATATCGCAATATCACATAAAGGATAGAAAGAGGGAACTTGGCATAATCATGACATAGAGGTGTTGGAGCCACAAGTTAAACATGGTGGCATATGGGACAAAGATGTGATCATAAACTTGCATATCTTGTTATCAACTTGCAAAATATTCATAAGCATGCATAACATCATTTTGACTTGTATAGTGTTCATATGCATACATAACATGGTTTCAACTTGCATAAAGTTCATATGCATGCATAACATCACTTTAATTTGCATAGTGTTCATATGCATGCATAACATGATAGCATGAACAAAATGTTCAACCCAAACTTGCATAACATACTTGCATACCATAACATGACATACTTGCCTATAAACTTGCATATTACAACATGATAAACTTGCATATCAACTTGCATATTACAACATGATAAACTTGCATATCAACTTACATAACATATGACAACTTGCATATCAAACTTGCATACAAAACTTGCATAGCATATGACAACTTGCATATCATACTTGCATAATAAAACTTGCATAGCATATGACAACTTGCATATCAAACTTGCATACAAAACTTGCATGACACATCATAGAAAACTTGCATATCATACATTTAACTTAAAAGTTCAAGTATGAAAGGAATAGGGCTTACAATGCTTATGTGGACTCAAATGAGTATAGCAAATGTAAGAAACCCCTTATGCAACAAATTAAAACCCCAAAACGCAAGCAAACTTGATCAAGACTCCTCCTTTATGATGCCAATAGAGAAACAAGACTTTAATGCAAGCTAAAGAGGATCATACAAGCCTAAATACACTTGTATGCATGGAAAATCACGTAGGAATTGATTTAGGAATTGTATGAAGAGAGTGGAGGCCATGAGAGGTTTGATTTTGACATAGTTTAGTTGCTAGAATGAATAATGAATGATTTAGGGTAGGTTAGGGTCTTATTTATAGATTAGTTGAGTGTTTTAGGCCCTTAGATTAACCCTAAATTAGATTAGGACCCTTAGATTTCGGAACCTTCCAGAAACCAGCCCTAAGACCAAGCCCAAACCCCAAACTGGTGCACCCAACCACAGAACTCTCTAGAAACTGTGCATGTTTCCTGGCTCGACACGGGCGCACTTCCCAAGTGCGCCAGTGTAAAAATGTGTTGGCGCACTTCACAAGTGCGCCAGTGCATTTTTTGTGTTGGCGCACTTCACAAGTGCGCCAGTGCATTCTGGCTAGTTTTCAGGTTTTTCTGCCTAACTTCGTTCGTCCATATCTTCTTCATACGGACTCCGATTTTCGAAAACTCGGACTCTATTTCGCGTATTTTTCCGAGACGAACGCAATGGCATAGCCCGTTTTCCTTGATTCAGATTTTAGAATTAAATTCTGCCTCAATTTATGTTATAACAGGTTATTGAAAATACGGGTTGTTACATTCTCCCCTCCTTAAGGGATTTCGTCCCCGAAATCTTCAAGTTAGGAAGAACGTATCCTACCATCCAACATCCATCTACTCAAAACATCATCCACGAGCAATCATTGTCCTTACAAGATTCTAAATGCTGGATGAACATATGCAAAGGTGTGTGTATATGTACTTATCTAATGCGAATATCATCAATGCAAATTGTGTTAGTGAAATGAATCCATATGTATGCAATTCCTAACATAATGTATATCATCTATATGTGTGCACATAACATACACCCATATGCAACATCCATGTGATAACACACAATTTTCATCCATGAATAAGCATAAACACTCATGCATATGCAATATGAGGAGTGTGTGAGCCGATCTAGTGCCTAATCGTGTATAATGCATCCACGAGTAACCACTTGCAAACACTTGCAACCACTTGCAACCATCAAGCATAACATGTTTCAAACACATGTTTCAACCAAAGGGTTTCTACCTAAGATTCTCATGACAAGATTAATACGATAAACTAGATAAACAAGACAAACATGGATAGCAAAAGATGTGCTAAAGAGATCGGGAGGATAAGCAAGATATACTCCTTTTGGATTACAAGAAATCCTTTCCTAACCCAACCCATATTCCATAAAAGCCCAAAAGGTTTAGTCAACCTAACGGACCCCTTCAAACCCTGACATGTATTACTAGCCAATAAGCCATACCTCCTGACAGAAGTAGGACCGAAAATGGGACCGATAGGATATACATAAAAAGATAATATGCGAGTAAGTTCCACAGGAAAACAAGGATCAAGGATATGCTCTTAAAAAGAGATATGATGCGCGTATCTAGCATTCAGTCTTCTAAGTCACATTTCCTTGAGCTTAACTCCACTGTGCTTTGACCGTTTTTTTTCCTTACTCTTCTATCATTCTTGGATTAAACATAACCATGACCTCATGGATTCGTGCAAGCTCTCCAAAATTCACTAGTGAATCCTGGATCTCGTCTACTTACTATAAAGTATTCTACGCAGCAGATTTTTTTTTGGAAATACCAATCCATGTTGCCAATTGCTCTTACCAACAGGATTTTCTATAACTCATGCTTGAACGAAATGGGTCATCCGCCTGCGAATGGTAGGCTGTACTTAGATTCAGTTGCTTGCCCATGACTTCCCGTAGACTATCTCAAAACTTGACTGGTGAAGATTGAGTCGTGGTTACCAACTATACTTTACGGAACCTCGTGCAACCGCTTTATTTCTTGAAAGTAAACTGTCGTTAGCTATGATGCAATCCTTTCGCTCTTTACCGGAGTGAAATGAGCACTCTTCGTGAGTCTACCTACTATGACCCACATGCTCGTATTCCCTTTTCCTTGATCTAGGCAGTCCATCCACGAAATCCTTCGTGACGCTTTACTACTTCCATTGCGGGGACCTCCAATGGATGTAATTGCCCACCGGTCTTTTTATGACTTGGCCTTTAACCTGTTGGCCCAACATGCACCTTGGGGCAAACTCGGCCACTTCCCTGTGTAATGTGCATCTTCAAGAGCCTTCTTTCTCTCATTGCGTCCTAGCTATCCCTTGTCATCTATAGCGAGGTGTCTTAACATCTCGCCTCGAATCAACTTGTTCATGATCTCGACTAACTGCGGGTCTTCTTTCTGTGAAGTCTCTACTTGATCCAGAAGGGTAGGTCTAAGCTCAAGGGACGCTAACTAACTAATTAAACTGAGAGAACTTCTTATTTCAGTTGTCCTCGTCGGAGCTTTCCGGTCTTGAACTGCGACCACTTTAGCAGGATCCACCACTAAGCCTTGCTTAGAAACTATATGCCCAAGAAATCTAACTCCTTTTTCTCCAAAATGTCATTTGGAGAACTTGGCCTTCAACTGATGCGCTCTAAGCGTATCCATCACCTCCACGAGATGCCTTGCGTGCTCTTCCTCATCCTTTGGGAAGATCAGAATATCATCTACGAAGACTACCACAAACTCGTTCAGGAACTCCCTAGACACCCTACTTACCAAGTCCACGAAGTATGCGGGTGCATTAGTCAAGCCGAACGGCATGACAAGCCATTCGAAGAATCCTATCTGGAGTTCTGAACGCAGTCTTGTCTATACTATCCTCAGCTACCCTGAGCTGATGGAATCCAGTAGCAAGATCAAGAGAGAACAGATGTTCCTACAAGCTGATCAAACAGATCATCGATCCTTGGCAATGGTTGTCTATTCTTCTTGTTCAACTCACGATAATCAACATACGGGCGAAGCGAACTGTCCACATTAGTAGCGAATACTACTAGAGCACCTTCCTCGGAAATGCTTCATCGAATGGAGTTCTTCTCAAGCAACTCCTTCACTTGCTTACTTAGCTCCTGTCTCACGGGACCATGTGCCTTACCGGCCACATAACTGGCTTGGCATTATCAACCAGATAAATGCGGAAATCTATCTCTCGTTTAGGGGTAACCCCCTTCACTTCACCCAAGATATCAGGATATTCTCGGACCACCCCCACCGATTGCAAACTATCGTTAGACGAGTCGAGGGATTTAAGATAACACAACATGACGAGACTCATAGGGTTACTAGAAATTCCTAGGGTATTACCGAGGCGAGTCATGAGCCTCACAACCCTATGCTCAAAAATCAAGAATGGCTCCAAAACTGGACAACCAATCCATGGTCAAAATCAACTCATACCCCATGAAACCGAGAATACAAGCATCACACGAGAACTCTACACTAGAGATAGAGTTTTTCAAATCCACGTAGATAATAGACAAGTGGGCGAAAACCCCAATTGGATTTGAACCACACACGGGATCATAAACTAGACTAGTACTCAGGTGCAAACTTTCAACTAGATCAGATGAAATAAGCTATGCGATGCACCAAAATCAAACAAGGTACGAACAGGAAAATCAGAAATGTATACAAGGCTTTCAACAGAAATACTACCTCGATCGGGAACTGGAGCAGCATTGAGAGCATGAACTTGCCCTCTCGAAGGTCCAGCACGCTGAGTCTGACCCTGGCCTTGCCCTTGCTTCTTCGGGCAATCCTTACTGAAATGTCCAGTCTCACCGCAGAAAAAGCATTCACCATTATTCCTTTTTCTCTTCCGACAATCCTTACTAAGATGCCCAACTGAACCGCAATAATGGCACTTCCTCTTGTTGTTCTTGCCCTTGTTCTTGTTCTTATTGCCTTGACTGCTCTGACCGCTTGGATTACCCTGATTTCCTTTCCACTGGGAATCAGTCTTCTTGGCTTGAGTATCATTCATCTTGATCTCCTCCTTGTCACCCCTACTCTCTTCATTAAGTAGGGCCATATTCACCAAACTCTCAAAAGTTGCCCCCAAGGGTATATGAGTCATGGCCAAACCATGTAATGGCTCGTTTAATCCTAGAGCAAAGTATAGGGCCTTCTTCTGAGCTGTGTTAACTAAGTCTAAACCGACCTGAGCCAGTTGATTAAACTGATCTATGTATTCCCTAATAGTCATGTCCCCTTGCCTCAGTGATAGGAACCTTAGTCCAAACTTTCCCCGAAAGTCTTCCCAAGTCTCAATTGGCCTAGTAACGGTGGTGACCACCCACCAACGTGCAGCTTCTTCCTTTAACAACCATACTGCTAATAAAACCTTCCTACGGTCATCTATATTAAAGAAGGTAAAAAGATCTTCGGTTTCTTTCAACCAATTCCTTGCCTCCACATAAGTCTCGGTTCCAAAGAAATTCTTGCAACCCATCGCCTTAAAATCTTGGCAAATCTCTGCGAAGTCAGTTTGAGGATGCTGAGGGGAAGGAGGAAGAGGAACCTCAGCGACAGGAGGAAGAGGAACATCAACTACCGGAGGAGGAGTAATATTTGCGGGGCCGGATTCGGTCGCCCTAGCCTCCAAAAGTCTCCTATACCAAAAAGGTACGTGTACTCCCTCCGGAATGGCAAAGTTATCGGCCATACTGAAAACGAAGAAAAAGATAGATTCAGAATGGAGAAAAACGAAGGAATTTTGCTAATGGCTTTTTGGGGAATAGCCTTTAAAATAAACTAGACTTTTCTTTGGAAAATACTTTATACTTGGTTTTGAAGATAGTTTTCCAAAAAGTTAAAAAAAAAAAAACCTTTTTGTTCTTTCTCGTAAACCATATGCTCTGATACCAAATGTAACACCCCACCTCCGCCAGTGCCACTCTTGCAAGGGCACTGACTTTGGAGGGGCGTTTGAATCAGGTAAACATGCAAAATGATATATCAAGGCAGAACAAGAACATATGTATATATGTAAACAGAGTAAATAATATAGATAAAACAGCGGAAGATTTAAACCATTTCAAAACAAGTCTGGTACAACATAATATCAATTTTCCCAATAAACAAGTCTAGATAAAACAACATCATCTGAAAACAGAAATACATAAGTGCTATCCCAAAATACGTGAGAACCATAGCTAGCTTCATGTAGAAAGCGTACATGTACTGAAATCCCACAAGCAAGTAATCCAAAATCCAAGCTAGGCTCCTGTATTCCCTCCTTGAGAACCTGGGGGGGGGGGGGGAAACGGAAGAAAAGAGGCGGAAGAAAACAGGTCAGTCAAAAAGACTGAGTAAGCCCTACTACAATCAATGTAAACTGATAAAGTTAACTGGTATGGGCAGCAAGGGATGAACATAAGGATAACAACATACTAGCATGATGATTAACTATCAAGGTAGATAAAGGTGTCATCGCATAATCAGGATTAAGGTTTTGCACCACAGGTGTACTAGTAAACTAACATGACTTGAATAAACGAGTATTGATCTCTTGGCCCAAGCTTTGGCCCAATAACATGAAGTGACCCCAATACGAGGTCCAAAGTGTAAACAAGAAGTGATCCCCAGGCCCAAGTTTGGCCCAACATCAAGAATGACCCAAACCAAGGTCCAACTAGCACGGTCTAGTCGATCGGCTCCCTATAAGCCTATCTCGTCAAGTGTCTGTGTCATACGGCCCAACTACGAAGTGTAGCTAAACTGTGCTAGGTCCACCCTAGGGTGTATCAAGTCCTAGGGTGTCAACCACCGACACAAACCAAGCATGCACAGTTTAAACCTACTGGTGCCCGTGCCTGCTTTTTCAACTCCGGACCATGTGCACGATCATGGCCCGCCTGAACCCACATCGGCGCACCTACTCAGCCGTCGTTTGGTCGCTTACATGGCATCCCAGTAATCGTGCCCCTCCCTAGCCTAGTCCCTAGGGTGTCATGATACAACTAAGAGGGTTACTGGTGCAAAGGACCACGCAACTAGGGTTTCCTTAATGGGTTAACGTGGTTAACCCAACTCATTCAAGTACCAAGTTGGTTAAGTGTACCCAAGGTTCATGACTTAACCCTACCAACCCATCGTGTTTTCATTGGTTAAGTATTCCAGTGGTCCATGACTTAACCCTAATCACAAGGCATTAATTAATTAATGCGCCTTAACCTCGCACATTAGACTTTGTTGTGGTTACTAGTTAAGCCGGCGGGTCCGGGTAGCTTTGCACCACAACTTGGTCTAACCTCGGGTTCAAGGTACAACATGACCAACTTCTCACATTGGGTCTTATTGTTTGTAGCAACTAGTTAAGCCGGTCGGTTCCGGGTAGGTTTACGCTACAAACTCAACCCAACCTCGAGTTGGTCACACTTATCTTTTCTAAGTGTCATGTCCACCATGTTTCCAAAACACATTACAAGTTTTTCAAGCAATTGGGTAGACCTAACTTAATAGGTAAATTCCCAATGGGTAGACCTAACTTAATAGGTAAATTCCCAAGCTTACGTTTTTATGTCTTTTAAGTTTACCCAACCCCAAACGCAATCCCATCGCTTACATATCGCAATATCGCATAAAGGATAGAAAGAGGGAACTTGGCATAATCATGACATAGAGGTGTTGGAGCCACAAGTTAAACATGGTGGCATATGGGACAAAGATGTGATCATAAACTTGCATATCTTGTTATCAACTTGCAAAATATTCATAAGCATGCATAACATCATTTTAACTTGCATAGTGTTCATATGCATACATAGCATGGTTTCAACTTGCATAAAGTTCATATGCATGCATAACATAATTTTAACTTGCATAGTGTTCATATGCATGCATAACATGATAGCATGAACAAAATGTTCAACCCAAACTTGCATAACATACTTGCATACCATAACATGACATACTTGCCTATAAACTTGCATATTACAACATGATAAACTTGCATATCAACTTGCATATTACAACATGATAAACTTGCATATCAACTTACATAACATATGACAACTTGCATACAAAACTTGCATAGCATATGACAACTTGCATATCATACTTGCATAATAAAACTTGCATAGCATATGACAACTTGCATATCAAACTTGCATACAAAACTTGCATGACACATCATAGAAAACTTGCATATCATACATTTAACTTAAAAGTTCAAGTATGAAAGGAATAGGGCTTACAATGCTTATGTGGACTCAAATGAGTATAGCAAATGTAAGAAACCCCTTATGCAACAAATTAAAACCCCAAAATGCAAGCAAACTTGATCAAGACTCCTCCTTTATGATGCCAATAGAGAAACAAGACTTTAATGCAAGCTAAAGAGGATCATACAAGCCTAAATACACTTGTATGCATGGAAAATCACTTAGGAATTGATTTAGGAATTGTATGAAGAGAGTGGAGGCCATGAGAGGTTTGATTTTGACATAGTTTAGTTGCTAGAATGAATAATGAATGATTTAGGGTAGGTTAGGGTCTTATTTATAGATTAGGTGAGTGTTTTAGGCCCTTAGATTAACCCTAAATTAGATTAGGACCCTTAGATTTTGGAACCTTCCAGAAACCAGCCCTAAGACCAAGCCCAAACCCCAAACTGGTGCACCCAACCACAGAACTCTCTAGAAACTGTGCAGGTTTCCTGGCTCGACACGGGTGCACTTCCCAAGTGCGCCAGTGTAAAAATGTGTTGGCGCACTTCACAAGTGCGCCAGTGCATTTTTTGTGTTGGCGCACTTCACAAGTGCGCCAGTGCATTCTGGCTAGTTTTCAGGTTTTTCTGCCTAACTTCGTTCGTCCATATCTTCTTCATACGGACTCCGATTTTCGAAAACTCGGACTCTATTTCGCGTATTTTTCCGAGACGAACGCAATGGCATAGCCCGTTTCCCTTGATTCAGATTTTAGAATTAAATTATGCCTCAATTTATGTTATAACAGGTTATTGAAAATACGGGTTGTTACATTTTTATTGTCTCTACAATATAAAAATCACATTTTTATCTCGTTGTTATGTATATAAAAATCTCTTCCTTCTATGATTAAAAATCGAATCTTTCTATTGTTGTTCACATTATAAAAACTGAAAATAAAATAAAATAAATGTAAATACATAAGGAGACTCACTGTTTTTCGGATATGGGGGTTAGAGGAGCTCACGTTGGATAGGAGAGAGAGGGGGGTTTTGCGCGTCGGGGCTGAGGCTTTGGCTAGGCGGTGGTAGGCGCGGGGTTTGCTTCGATTTGGGGCTAAATTGGAGGAGGAAGCAAGGGGGGCTGTACGTCGGAGGGCGTCGTCAAGGGTGGAGGCTGCGGTGGGGCCCGCGGTGCAGGTGGCGACGGGGTTCTCTGCTTCGATTTGAGGGAAAATGGGAGGTAGCGCGCGTGAGAGGGAGGGAGTCGGAGGTTGACAGCCAGCGCGAGGAGGAGGCGGACGCCTGGCACGGCGTTGGCGCGGTGGCGCCTGGAGCTGGGGATCGATCATCGAGCGGGAGTTGTTTTCTTTCTTTTCTTTTGTTTTCTAAATCTGAATGAACGATAGTGAAGGAGGATGGAGGGTTGACCAGGTAATATATATATATATATATATTAAATCAAATTAAACTCCAAAAAGTAACATTTTGCTTTGAACTCCAAACGAGACCCACCTACTGTCGTCTATAACTAATTATCCTCATTCCGAACACAATAGGATATGCCCCGTTATCCAATTCGACCGTTTCGATCGGTTTTCATCAAAATTAAAATATAAATCAATAGAACGGTCAATATTGATTTTAACGTACATTTTAATTTACCGGGGCCACATACTGACTCTAAAAATTCTCGAAAAATATTTTCTATCCTCGTATTGACGATACGGTTCTAACAAAACTAATTTCGTCAAATTATGAGACCATATGAAAAATAGTCATTTTCTGGTCGATCGAAATTGACAGAAACTGTCAAAACACGTTTTCTTTCGCCACGCTCACATATTGATTCAGAAAATTACGAATTTTGGAACCTAGCAATAACTTGGCATCCCGGATCCAGCAAAAGTGGTTCCGTCAAAAACAGAGGTTGTTTGCAAAATTTCCATTTTTTAAGGGCTATATTTTCCATAGCGACTATTCTGAATTTTCAACTGGGCATAACTTTTTATTCCCTCTATGAAATTTTGATTTTTCGGATTTTTTGGAAAGATATTATCAAATAGATTCAAATATTTTTGGTTTCGCTAAAATCTGGTTTATTTTGAATTCTGTACATTCATTTGAAATTTGAAATCAAAATGTCGAACTACCGCGCCATTTTGAATTCCTTTTATAATTAAAAATAAATATTTATATTCTAACGTCAATTCAAATAAATATATACGTTCTAATTCTATTCAAAATAAATTTCTCGTCGTTATTATTTAAAATAATTCATTTTAAATACTCAAAATTCGCTAAAATTGCCAAAAAAAAATTAAATTGGCTCGGATTTCCGGGTTATTACAACGACCGTTTTCATATACACTTGATCAAGTTTTGCCCATCCTTGATTTCACGGCTACAAGGGATACCACCATTTCCATACACACTTAATCAAATTTTACCTGTCCTTGATTTCACGGCTACAATGGATACCACCGATTCCGTCCTTGATTTCATGGCTATAAGAGATACCACCGATTCTTTGACTCAACACAAACAATTACAAATAGCCCTGTAACTCTTTAATAACACTTGATTCAGAGAGTAGAGAGTGTAGAGAGAAGAAGTTTAATCAAAATAGAATTGAATTCGGTAGAGTATAAGTGTAGAAATCATAAAAATGATTAAGAATAATGGTGTAGAGAAAGGGGATGAAGTTAGAGAAGAAGAGATGGTTAAAAATTCGAATTCAAGCCCTTTTTATAGTGTGTGGAAGGTTGCAACGCTTCAGAACCGTCACAATTAGTGAAAAGACACTTCCTTTCAAAATTCAAAAAATGACAGTCATATGTCGACATAAAAATAACTATATGTCGATATAGCTACCTTATTTTTATTTTCAAATCATTTTTTAAGTATTTAAATCAACATTTAAATTTTGAAAATTGCTGAAACAAAACTAGTTACTAAAACATTATTTTTCAAGTATAAAAACATAAGAAAATATTATTTAAACATATGAATAAATACTTAATATATATGTGATATGAAAACTATATAAAATATAATTATAAACATATATAATATAATTATAAACATATATATAGGAATTTATAAAGAAATATTTATAAACTATATATATAAACAAAAGGTTATATGAAAACTTAGAGAATATTATAGTCAAATATAAACTTAGTAAAATATATTTAATAAAACTATAAAAATAAGAATACTTATAAATTAGGAAATATATTTGAAATCATAAGTTTGAAACTCTTGGAAGATTAAAAATTATTTTGAGAAAAGTTTGAAATCAAATTGAAAATAGTTTTGAAATTAATTTTGAAAAGAAATAATTTGAAAAACAGAGTTTGAACCTGGAGTGCTATTTAGAGTCTTACATATAAACTAGACTCTATTACTATATTTTTCTTGAACTCTTGAATTCTTGAAATCTTGATAGCTTGATAACTTATGAATCTTGAATCTACCTTGAATTCTAAATCTCTTGAGACTCTAAAACCGTATAGTCTTCAGTGCTTAAGTCCTGTATACAAATCCTGCATATATATGTCTATATATTCTAGATAGAGTTGTTAGTATATATTTTATAATCAATGATAATTGGAATAAGGTTGTTGTCATCCAAAATCCATTCTCCAACATTCATTGTTTTATTGGTGGAAACATCGACAATGCTTGTCAAGTTCATATATATATGAGTGAATTAAATATAAGGTACAAGTTCTTTATTAACAATTTATGAGGGGTTTTATATATCCTTACTTGGCTATAAAAATCACAATTTTCAAATTCAATTATTTACACTTTTAGTAGTTAAATCTAAGTTACTTATGTTTTCGATAATATGCTATTAACATAACAAGCTCTCCATGCCAAACGTTCTAACTAAAACTTAAAATTTTATTCAATTCAACATTTAAACATACCATCTGTAGCATAAGCCCCTACAAATATACCACTATTATGAAGGTGTGCAAACCAGCTTTAATATTTTTGATTAAACCACATTACTAAGGAAATAAAATAAAACTGTTCTTTTCTTCTTCAGTGGATGCATAATCTTTCAAAGTTAATCTTTCTAAAGGTAAATTTTAGCTCCGTATCTCCAATACAATTAACAACAATAGTGGGAGAATTTTCTAACAACACTTTCTTATATCCTCGGTTGTATGTTTGGAACACAACACATAGCAAGAGGCCTAATATCCATCCATCGCCCTTCATACTTACCAATAAGGATGATCTTGTAAATCAAAACAATTTAAAGGCTTTTCATTCAGGTCATCTTGTGAAGCAGTGCATGCTTGTTTCGAGGCTTACGTGCCATGTGACCAGTTTGTTGTAGATATAAAAAATAAATTACATATAATTATTCTTTAAGCGTAGTTCCATTGTGGTTCCTTAGATGGTACCAATTCTGATATCATTGTGTTTTGAGTTCTGATGTGTTTTTGATTCTTAGAATTTGTTGGTTTTGATTTTTGAACTACAACATCTGAGTTTTTGGTATTGTTTTAGACAGCAAGCATTTTTTTAGTCTTGCTCTTGAGTTTCCTTCTCAATGTAGAAGTGGATGATCAAACTTTCTAAGGAAAATTCTTGATATGCTTGAGAACAACTGTAAAATATTTCCAACTAGAGAGTAATCTATCTACCAAAACAACAACTTGAAAATACCTATATTGTGTCACATCCATCTTTGAAACTACAATGCCACTTTAGATTCTAAATTTACAGTGGCTTATTTAAAATATATTGATTTTGAAAACAATTCGAGCCTTTCTTCGATAATTGAGAACATTGTTGATTATTTGTATATGTACAGTTAGCAAGATCATTTGTTTTAGTTGTATGTAAATTTGATTTTAAATCAAATTTTAGATATTTAAAGACAAACTTTAAAGTCGTTTTTGTCAAGTATTCGACCAAAAAAAAAAATTACAATTTGACATAATGTAATGATTATGTCTCTCGTATTGAACTTCTAACTTCCACTTTCAGTTTAATAAAGAAAGCTTAATGCCTTCAAGTTAAGAAGGACGTTTGCATTTCTTTGCACCTATTAATTTAGGATCGCTAAGCTTTTCTTCACTTTATAATCTTATATTTACCTCTTCACTGACATCCAAACAAAGCTCTTAATGTTTTACTAATAACGTTGGGCTTCAAGCTTACAAGAACAACAAAATTTTGTTCTTTGACCATCCTAAACGTATTCTATTGGTTTTTCACAACTGCTAAAGACCAACATTTTAAGAATCCTCTGTGAATATAATACATTCTACTTACATCTCTACTCAAAATACTAAAAATAAAAATAAATGAATACTTTCATCATAAGTTATAAATACTTTGGATTAATCAACTGCAATTTCTTCTTGCTCATTAGTTTATTTAGGTTCGAAGGAACAAGTTGTAATTTTTTCACATAAGAATTTAACGTTATCAAAATAAATGAAGTATAGACTCCATGTGGATTTAATCAATAATGGATTAACCTCTCTTAGTTATATAACTGGCCTAGGTCAAGCGTGACAATCAAGGTAGATAGCGTTTATGAACTTTTTGTCATTTATGGTTAGATTCAGCGGAGTTTCTTGTTATTCATTACAGACCCATATCTAGATGATGAATATATTATTTATTCTAATCAAATGAAGGAGAAAAGAGAAAGAAATGGGAAAATAGTACATCTCCGTTTGTTACTCCAACTTTTAGGTAGTATAAACTTTGCTACGTTTATCAGTATATTATCTTTAAATGCAAGATCATCTAATTGAATTTTGTTAAAGATTTTTTAAAGAATAGCGAGGATGTTTTTGTAGAATATAGAAGAACAAATATGGAAAAAATGACGAAATACTATTCGACGGATATTCGAATGCACGTCGTTCTATATTCAGATCCGTGTTTGAAACCTTTTTTGAATATTAGCTACTTGTATTCGTAGATATAAAAAGTTGTTAGATATTTATCGGCTTCACTCTTTTTTTTTTTTTTTCAAAAACAATAAATAAATAAATACCAAAAAGAAGAAAAAAGTCATTCTTCGATGGCTCGCAAAAACAGAACAAACAGTGTTATACAAGCAACGGAGTCTGATGCGAACACCAAAAACAACGCACACAAAATAGCCAACACGGCAATACAAAACAACCCACACACGCCGTCGTAAACGGCCAGAAACAACCATAGCAACAAACAAACGGAGACACCCTTCCTTGAGACGAGATGGCAACCAGTTCTAACAACGCACCAACCAGCGAACACATCTAAATGATGGAAGGAGAAGCCCCAATAACTAGATCCACAAAATCCTAAAGGCCAGCTCCCGCATCCCAAGCAAAGGAACCAGTTGAAAAAAACGAGGCTTGCCTCAGACCAGACCACAACACCAAAAAACAAAGCAAACCACTAGTGTCCAATCTCGAGAGCCAAGAAACTATGCTAACGATCGAACTCCTATTCGGAAGCCAAGCAAGAAAGAAAAAGCCAAGCTCCAATCTGAAAACCCGAAGAAGAAAAAAAATCACCTCAACCCCACCCTTGCTCTAGGAAGGGAACCCCTAGAAATAGAGAATGCAGAAGCTAACAAAAGTTAGGAAGAACCAAAGTTTCCCTGAAAGGCTATCACGAAAAGCGAAAAAGACATCATCCGACACCTTTTGAATGATGGAAGAAGAAAGCATAGGGATTTCGTCCGCTTCGCTCATAATTAGTAAATGGAAAACAAAAAAATAAATGATTTTTTAATCCAGCATGGATCATTTCAATTATAACGCTAACAATTTTTTTTTTTTTTAGTTTTTCATCATTGACTATTATAATGCTAACATAAATACAAGTAGTAACATGAAAGATAAATTCTATTTGAACATGGCAATTTGGAAGGTTACCCCACATTTTTTTTTGTAAAAAGAAAACTAATCATTTTGCTGAGTTACTTACTCTTTAAAAGATAAAAAAATGAAACTACATACTTGGTTTACGTAATGCCTTTAGGGCACCATGCGGTTGCTCTATAATTGTCATGCACTGTGTTTGAAGGCACCATGCGGTTGCTCTATAATTGTCATGTATTCTATCATGAAGGCACCACGCAATCGTTCTGTATGGTGGATAAAAAATATTTTTATCTTTCAATTTCTCGTAAGGTTTTTAAGATTTGAATAGCCATTGCCCCACATAAGCACAACCAGTATATAATACACAACTATAGTAAACAATTGTTATAACAAAATTTCATTTATACACAAGAAATGTGAGTTACTCCATGGTAAAACAGTGTATCCGTATTGGTTTTTTAGGGTTTCCTATTTTTCCATTCTTGAGATATGGTCGATGACTGGATTCCACATCAACAGCCTTTAAGAAAAATGTTTAGTTTAAGTTGTGAATGGACAGGGTAGGCGATTAAAACTAAAAATAATTGGACGCGTTTTAATATTGGAACCAAGAGTCTTTCGTCGTGTAATCCAATAGCATATGAACCCGGCCCAAACCATTTAATCTCTAGCTCGGGTAAATAATCTCAACGCCCCTACTTTCCCTTTCCTCTGATCGATAATTCAATCGGTCTCAACTCGTTCCTCGTCTGGAAATTACAATCCAGAACCCAAGTAATCACTCTTCCATTCTGAAAATTGTAAGGCTTGATTAATGAAATCAGCCTGCCTCTGATCTCAGTGTTGGCTAGAAGTAGAAAATAAAAATAAAAGAAGAATACAAAAAGGAAAAAAAAATGGTATTCTACTTCAAAGCCCGACCTGATGTTGGAGATTACACAATTTTTATGGGTTTGGATAAGCACGAGAACGAGGAGCTCATCAAATATGGATTTCAAGAAGATATTTGGTACTTTCTTTTTATTCCTTTATTCTACGATCTTATGTTTCATTGTAGATGCTGTATACTATGTATTTTTATATATTATTGGCGGCTGCAGTTTGTGGGATAAGTAGACTGTGTTTAATATAGGGATTTGAACATGTTGATTCTCCCAAATATGTAAATTTGCTAATATATACAGAACAGTCGACAATTTGTGTTTTTTGATAAGCATTACATACAATCAAGGAGACCGAACTGTTTAGTGAACTTGGGTTTGCTGATGTTGTAGAGTAATAACTTTTGTTGAGATTGTATTCAGCTGAATTCATCGTATCAGTGCACTGTTAATGTATTTTGATTCTTGTTTTGTTCAACATATCAGTATAGACATATCGTTACCTGACAACAAAATTTGAACATTGTTATCTGTTCATGCCCGTATGAGTTAACCTTGTTCATCGCGATTAAGAATCACGATGACGCAGTTGAGTTGCTTTGACATTGATTATACATTATTCATCCTTACTTCCTATGCACTCCAAGTTCTTTGAGACTTGAAACAGACACTGCTTCTGTACATGAGTCTGTAATTGAGTTTCATTATTTTGTATTTGAAGAACTGTAATGTGGTTATGTAAATTGATCTGTAATCTGCAGGTTTCATGTTGATAAAATGTCCTCTGCTCATGTCTACTTAAGAATGAATAAAGGTCAAACAATTGATGATATAAGTGAGAGTTTATTAGAAGATTGTGCTCAACTCGTCAAAGCTAATTCAATCCAAGGTAACCCCTTCCGTTTTACTTTATATCTATAAAAGTATGTGTACTTCGCTTGATTTTTGACCATGCAAAAAATATTTTTTGAATTAGATTATGTTGATCTGAGTTTATTATGTCTTATGTCTTGTTTACAATCTAGGCAACAAGGTGAACAATGTGGACGTTGTGTATACCCCATGGTATAACTTGAAGAAAACCCCTTCTATGGAAGTTGGGCAGGTTGGGTTTCACAACTCCAAAATGGTAAGTGAGGATTTATTAGAGTCTGTAATTGATACGGCGCTTCAATTTTATCATTTGTGTGAAAATATTGTTGCTCGCAAGTCACAAACACCAAGTTATTTGGCTTCATTAGACTATTTTTGTTTTGATATGTGCAAACGTTATATACTTACACCCAAAACAAATGTTTATTTTTTAAACCTTAGGCAAAACTTGTTTCCAAACTAGATCTTGAGCTAGAATCAGTTTTTTGGAAACCGGAAGAGGAAGCATTTATATGACACACATGTGCATGCACCTCATGTCATGTGTACTTTCATATAGGGCCATTCTAGTGAACCTTTCATTTTTCGTAATATGATTCTATGATGCACGTTTAACTTGGAAAATACAAACTGTTACTTAGGTCTAAAATGAAAGATGTATAATTGTTGAATAGAAAAAACATAAATGGTTGGGCGGTTTATCAGAAAATTTTGTGATCCTGCATTTGAGAGTGAACCTTGAGTGGTCGATTTTGATAGGATCACCAAAAGGGAAAGTAACCAGTGTTGCCGCCACTGGAGGAGTAGACACCTTTCTATTTTTGTTATATGTTTTGATTCTTCATGGTAAGTGTTAGCTATGTTGTCAAGTACAAGGTTTTAAATCTTGGATTTTGGTCACGTTTCATTTTAGATATTTTAGAGAAATGATCTCTTGCCGGGTGAGTTCTCAATGGAGATAAATGTATATCGGGTATTCATCTCGAACATTAATTATATATCGAAACGATCACAGACTACTTGATATTTTCAATATTGGTTTACATTCAAGTATGCAACTAAATTTATTAAAAAATAATTATAAAAACGATCTAACTTGTTTGATTTTAGATATCGGACTATTTAATATTTGTTAATATTGGTTTACATTCAAGTAAGCAAGCAAGTAAGCTCTTTTAAACAAAAATATGTAATATTAAAATGTTGAATACTCAATTTCTATTAATAAATAATGTCCGGGTTAGTAGACTATTTTAATCAGACGATCATCACTAGTGTTGTTATTGTAAACATGAATATACATTTAAGCAAATATACGATATATTGGCTAACAAATTATGTTGAACAAGAATGGAAATGACCTAACAACAAGACCTTTCAACGTCTCTTAAGAGGAATGATTTGAATTAGCAATGGGCATCAACATTTCAAGTTAATTTTGGAAAAAATAAATCAAATTCATGATAAGAACATGAAATTAGGTAGAACATATTAAGGCCTAATAGAAAAAAAATGAGTTACATACAAAATTTTGAATTTTACTACGAAATTGGAAGCTACCGATGGTTAAACAATTTCCAAAGATTCTATAACAAAACATAGGGTTAAAATTTCTAGAAACTTGAATGGAAGAGGAACTAGATAAGAGAATAGCACAAAGCAGTTAGGTTTAGAAAGTTTTTGTAAAAAGAAAAGAAGTTAACGTGAAAGCTTATTGGATTTGAAGATGAATGGCCATATTTTGGGAAGAAAATTGATGCTTTAAATGTGAAAGAAAAAACTTTTACATGCTTTTGAAACTCGTAGAAAAAAATGTGGATGGAAAGAATAAATTTTTGGCCTAGCCGACAAGACATATATTTTATGCCTTATCTATTAACGAACTAAAAAGAAACATCATTTCGGTCAAGATCTCGTATATCGATCTCTTTTGAAATATTGGTAGAGGTTTGAATATCTTGTTCGAGAGTAAGTTGTAGTGAGATGTATTTGATTTTTCATGTTTCGATTCACTTGACTTTGAAGGTCGGATTTTAGCTGGGATTGTCGAGATTCAAAACCTTGGTCAAGGACATTGCTGAGATGCCATTGAGTGCCGAATAGACATTATTTGGAAATTTTAGCTCTTTGTTTCTTTGATGACACTTTATTCTGCTCTTTTGTCCAAGGCGCCGTCTAAGCGTTTGTTTTTCTTAAGACGTTAAAAGAATAGGCATTTTTATTATAACTTTATTATCTTCAACTAAATTATTTCACCAAAAGACTCGAATGCTATTTTATATATTGATCTTCAAATATAATTTCAAAATTTATTACCCTTTACATATTTCATATTAAAATAAATAGAAAATCGTTAAATAAATATACATTTTGTAATTCAAAATAAACATGCAATTTTCGTGTTTCTCAGAGCTTAGTTGATCGGTTTTCTAGCTAAAAATGGTAAATACATAATGATAATTATTACTCATTAACTTTTTCACTTCTTCGAAATACGATTTTAATATTAAGAGGTTAAAAAAATAGGCATTTTTATGATAACTTTTTAATCTTCAACTAAATTATTTCACCAAAAGGCTCGAATTCTATTTTATATATTGATCTTCAAATATAATTTCAAAATTTATTTACCCTTTACATATTTCATATTAAAATAAATAGGAAATCGTTAAATAAATATACTATTTGTAATTCAAAATAAACATGCAATTTTCGTGTTTCTCGGAGCTTAGTTGATCGGTTTTCTAGCTAAAAATGATAAATACATAATAATAATTACTCATTAACTTTTTCACTTCTTCGAAATATGATTTTAATGGTTCTTCCTTTCATTTTCTTAATTGATATATGTTTAAATTCCATTTTAAATATTTTGGAATATATCCTGTTGTATTTTACCGCAATTTAAAAAAATCATGAGTATTGTGGTTTATTTATTTATTTATGAGGTTATGTTTATTAAACACATAAATATTTGGTTATAGTTATGACATAAATTTCATTGTGTATAAGAGTTATTATGTATAAATTTTATTACTATTGTAAACTATAATATGATTTTGTTTTTATTTTAAATTTGTTGGCGATATACTTTAATTATGTCGATATATCACCATGTTAATTGTTACCATAATAAATAATGATGATCTAATCATCACTATTTGAGTTTTTCATTATATATAGTTACTGTTTTTATTGCTACTCAATGAAAAATTAATTAGTATCAAATTATGTAGTGAGCACTTATTTTCGTGCAAACGCTGCCTAGACTCTAAAGGCATTCTTAGCGCCTAGTGCTCCGGTCTGCCTCAAACCAAGGTTCAAATTTTCGCTTTCCATTTCCGTTTCGGTCATTCGTAAAATTTGAAATTCTGCTATAGTTCCGGTTTGCTAATTCTGAGAATAATTTTATAATCAATGCTAACATAAATTTGTAGCCTACATTTGTGTAGGATTATAATATGCTACATTTTATTACTCTCTTTTGTACAGCCTACCTAACCATTTGTAGGACATGAGACTTGAGGTAAAAAAACATGAATATGAATTCTAGTTTCTGAAACTTCTCACCGTACTGTGCAACACAGAACACAAGAAATGTTAGAAAAGTGCACAGCTAGGTAGAAGAAGAAACTCTTCATTTCTGATATTGCGTGTGCATGATAAACTCTACTATATTGTAAAATAAAGTTATTTGACCTTTTTTTGGGCCCACAAACCTCTTGTTTACTGCGTAATTTCTTTGTCTTGTAGTCTAAAAAAATTCAGTTTTTCTTCATCCGTACAACTCCACCATCTTCCCCTTCCTGCTTGACGAGAAAACCTAGCTTGCTAACAAAACTTGAAGATGAATCGCTACTTCTATAATGAAATTGCCACGGTTTCAACTAAGTTCTTTTGCTTAAAACTCATCTTCTTCGCTTCATTGTTTCCCCTCTTCCAATTATACTGTTATGTCTTGCCTTCTTTCACCGGAACCGGATTTTAAAGGGATTCCAGCCCGATCATTGCCATACCCGGAACGAAACTGGCGGAATTCTGGCATGCCGGCTGGAACCTTGAACCTTGCCTCAAACAACATATTGTTAATAAGAAAATGTATTTATTGCTGAGCCTTTGTCTTCTTGTTTTCCTTTGCCAGGTTCGGACAGTAAGAGTGGAGAAGCGCATAAATGAGATTGTTAACAGGCTGAACAAGACAAAAGTGGAAAGGACACCAGACTTGAAAGGTAAAATGCTCAATAACTGTAAGTTACACATTCAGTTGTTAAACTCGGTATTAACTGGTTACTGGTTTGCTACGATAATATTTTGGATTGTCAGATTTAGTAAGTTTATATCATTGTTCTGAACTTTCAAGTTTCTTAAAGTTTCATGTCAGTTATTTGTTTTATACACTTATTCACCACCAGTAAGGTTTTTAAAGTTGTGGTTATAACATGATTACAGTTAACTTTACCTTCTAACTGGTTATTAATTTATAGGTTTCATCACTGTATTTAGGTGGCTAGAAAGCTGACATGTACAATTTGTTCATATGTACACCATCTACTGAATGTCATTCAAATTAAATTTGTCACGCACACACACACATATATACATATATATATACATATACACACACACACATATATATACATATATACATATATATACATATATATGGGAAATGTTTCGTTACACCTCTTAGGCTACACCTTTAACGCCCCCTGAATTCCAACTACTCATTCCGATTTTAATATTCATTCTTTCTCTCTTCAATTGAATTAAATAATATACTGTAGTTGATAGAGAAAGATTGAATATTAAAATCGGAATGAGTGGTTGGAATTCGGGGGGAGATAAAAGTGTAGCCTAAGAGGCATAGCGGAACATTTCCATATATATATAAGGAGCGTTCCGGGGCTTCCCTGTTTTGCAACACCCCTTTAGCATCACTACTCTACCTTGAGCCACACTAATCCAAATCCAACAAGATTTTGTGGATGTTCAATCCACTTATATATTATCATCAATCCAAAATTTGAGCTCGTTCCGATATTCATAATATTTTCAAAATCTTACCTCGATTATTCACTGTTCAGACGTTTATTCGAACTGTTAAATCTAAAACATCAAATATATTATTCTAATCTTAGCTCAATTATTCACCGTTTAGACATTTAATCGATCCGTTAAATTTAAATATAGCTCAATTATTTACCATTTAGACATTTATTCGAACTGTTAAATTTAAACATCAAATATATTATTCTACGAATGTTGGAACGAGCTCAAATTTTGAATAGATGATAATATATATGTGGATTGAACATCTACAAAATCTTGTTGGATTTGGATTAGTGTAGCTCACGGTAGAGTAGGGGGGTGCTACAAGACAGGATGCCTCGGAACGCTTCTCTCTCTGTGTATGTGCGTGTGTGTGTGTGTGTATAGAGAGAGAGGATCAAAAGCACCCCTATAACCCCGGATTTCCACCACATATTCCCATTTCTCTCTCCTTCCACTAACGCTCTTCCCCCACTAACTTATTTAGTTACGAATGTGTGGCTATGGTTCAAGTGCAAAAGAGGTGTCACGGAAGAGGGGTGTGATATAACCCTCCTAATATATATATATATATATATATATATATATATATATATAAGGAAGGTTCGGCTGCTCCTCTTATTTTGCATGTGAGATTCCCCCTGAATCACAGCCGCACATCCACCTTTTGTTTTATATTGTGTAGTGGAAAGAGAGAAAGAATAATATTGTGTAGTGGAAAGAGAGAAAGAAAGGTGGATGTGCATTTGTGATTCAGGGGGAATCTCACGTGTAAAATAAGAGGAGCCGAACCTTTATATATATATATATATATATATATATATATATATATATATATATATATATGACACCCACTAAGTGCGTACAAACATCAATATATATAATTTAAATTAATATTCAACTATTTTCTTTTGTTTCTCATTTAGTTTGTATTCAAAACTAGACTTTTAAAAAATGTAATCTGTTTATGACATCCACAAAGTGCATGCAAACCTCGATTTATATAATTCAAATTAATATCTGACTGTTTTCTTTTGTTTCCCATGTAGGTTTTATTCAAAACTACACATTTTTGAAAAATGTAATATGTTTAGTGAATAAAAAATGAGCATTTACCATGTGTACAATTTTCTATGAATAAAGGATAAATTATAATACAAATTATAAAATATCTAGTGAGGTGCAAATAATCCGTTGAAAATTTATAATTTTGGGTATGTGGTCTTTTTCCTTTCAAAAAGATACGATGGTGTCATATGAAATGAGATTCCATTATTAATGGAGCGATATGTTTTGTGTGGAGTGGATGAAACGTGGAACGTTATTTTTTGTATTAACGTTGTATAACGTCCAACAATTTTTACGAGAATGAATAATTTTGAATTGTGGCTTATTTTGTTGCATCTAGAATGATTTGATACTTTGCCTACTTAGGGGCTGTTCGCGAGCCTCCGCTCGCAAAGTATTCCCCTTTTCTGTTTATGGTGCATTGAACGCCACATGGATAAATGACGCCTTGAACGAACAAGCAACATTGTTGCGTTCAGGGCTAACAGCGACAGTTAATAATTTGTTATTATATTTTTATTTTTTTTTAAATATCTTAGATTTGTTAAGTTGCGCAAATGAAATCCGTTTGAGACAGTTTTTTTTGCGTTGCGATCATGTTAAAGCGCTTTACATTCTAGAGCTGGTTTGAACTGAATTCGAACAATATTTAATTTATTTATTTTTGCAAATTATTAACACATTATTTACTAAAAAAATAACAGCTAATTAATTAATTGTAAATCAATTTTATTTAAACTATAAATTTCAAATAGTCTGCTTAGATTCTCTGCGCAGCACACAAACACATTTCCCGCTCACTCAACTTTATCGCTCAAATGTCCTGCTTAAATGCCATACTCAGATTCCTTGTTACCGTTCTCGAGAACACAAGCTTAACATAGTATATTCATATAAACTTAGTAAGTGGATTGCTTAATAAAGAAATTGTGTATAGGCATGTAGAAAATTTCTTTCTTCAGGTAAATCAAGTCAGTAAAAGATGATATTATTATTTAATCGCTTGCTTTCTTTGCAGCGGAGAAGGAAGCTGTGTTTGCAGCAGAAAAAGCAGTAAGGAAGCAGCAGTTAAGAGAGAAAGTAAGTGTTCTGTCATCCTTATAATTTTTTGAAAGTAAGGAAGCAGCAGTATTGAATTCAATTTCATGATTGTTGTTATGAGCATGCAAGCTTGTGGTTTAGAGGATCACAGAAGCTTGACGTTGATCAACTACCAGCCATCGGTCTATAGTTCTTTTGTTTACAATAAATAGTTACAGTATTTTATCACTTCTACCGTGTGTTCCTTATTTTTGTCACCTCTATTTATGGTGTTTGTTGGTTTTATGTCTCTTGGCCTTTTCCCTTCTTCCGTTTTTTTTATATGTAAAAATGTGTGCTGAGGTGTTTCATACAATAAGATTGACAATGGGTGAATAGTCTGTTCATTTGTAGTCGTGAAAACTAGTTAAACCAATATTGACTACGATGGTAGGGCTCACCTTGAGAGTATTATCAGCTTCATTTATGAGAAGTTGGTAAGGTATGGTTTTGAGGGTTTTTTACAGTCAGTTTTATAATATAAAAACCATTTTTTGTGTGTTTTGAAAGTGGTTTTAGAATAGTAAAATTATATAAATATCCAATTAGAAGATATATTGGAAAAACTTCTTTTAGAATGATAACTTGAGATCATTTCTTATACTTGCAATGTTTAAAATAATTGCTGCAAGGAGGTTAGGGTTAGAAAGAAAATTGAAAACGATCAGAAACCCCACATATCTGGTAGGTATGAAGGAACGGTCAAAGTTACACTATAGTAATTTTGATCGGTTGTTAAAGGATGTGAACCAAGTTATTTATTATTATTATTATTACTACGAGCGTAACGGCACATGCGGAGCGCGTGATCGTGGCATGCGCTCCGCACGTGGATTGTTATTGACCCATTATTCAAGGGCAGATCACGCGCTCCGCACGTGATCGTGGCACGCGCTCCGCACGTGGATTGTTATTGACCCATTATTCAAGGGCCAACGCATACATAAATGAAGTTTTGAAATGAAAAAAAATCAACTGCACAGATTCTATTTATATGGGATAGTTTTTTAATTTAAATAAAGGGCAATTTCGGCATTTCATAGTCGACAAAAATATGTGTTTCCAATCCAATTATTAATAAAGATAATGGCATTTCACAGTCAGATCAAAAATATGTGTTTTCAACCCAATTATTAATAAAGATTTAGTTTGCATGAGTTGATTTTCGTAGCATCTCACAAACGGAGTTGTTCAAAGGCGATAAAATCAGTGTTAAATAGACTCCCAAGCTGAGTCGAAATATGCTGTGACTTTACATTCCATCCCTAGTGCAATATTGATTGATCAATATGAAACCTAGGGCATGCTTGGATTGTCATCCCTATGCTACTAATTCATAGTTAGTGAGTTGTTGAAACCTTCCATGGCATAAACTAGTTTTGGTCGTTTGAAGCTTTCAAATAACCAAGGCAGTATTTGGTTTGAAAATCGAGTTTTGTGTCTTCAATGTGATACATGGAAGAGCAGCAAATGGAAAACAGTCACCTTGGAAAATGATTTGAACATATCAAATTAAAAATGACTTTTTTTTGGGTGTGTTTTTCGCGTCCTGGAAAATATCAAAATCTCTTCTTTAATCTATTTTTTTCATTGTTCTATTAACTAGGATGTTTCGCTTCTCCACTTCCACACAAATATTGAAAGCACAAAACATGTTTCTGAACCAAACACTACCTAAAGTGGCTGTCAAGCACTTTTGATTTTCGTGTGGAACCTAAGACTTCACTCAAGACATTGCTTGTCGGTCTTAGTAAACCCCGCGGGTGGTATATACCCCGATTTTTCAACGTCTACGCACCACCAAGACAGTCACCCTAGAAGTTGGCAGAGGCGGCCCTCGAACCTGAGCCCTTCCATGTCTCATCCTAATTTTTCCGCCTCTAACCAACTGAGCTAGGAGCGTCAGGTCCCTCTCAAGCACTTTTGAAAATAATAATTTCTTAAAATGGATCTGGTTAATGCATAAAGCCTAAAAACACTTGTTTTGTTCGAAGGTCTTACTGAACATTTTTATTTTTTTTTGGAAATTTTGTACTTGTATACAATATGCAACACACTACCTATCAATATAAGTTTGAATCACGCTATGCAAGTTTTCAATCTGCGGCCTTTATGCGTTCAAGTCGAAGTGCTGTACTAGTGAGACAAGGGTGCAGGTCTAAAATGGAAAGTAATCTCAAACGTTTAAAACAGATAAAAATGATGAAAAATTGATTTAAAACTCTTAAAACTAAGAAAGCAAATGTAATTTTGAGTTTCTATTTCCAAGTCCAAAATTTCAGTATATTTTAAGTTTAATCAGTATTTTCTTTTGATTATTTTGGTAGCCACAAGGTAATGTAGATCATATGATACCATAGCAAGAGAATACTGATTGAACAACTCAATTGACTTGGTAACAGAAAAAACGGGAAGAGATGGACAGGATGGAAAAGGAGAAACAAGCGGAGATGAGGAGTTACAAAGGTCTTATGGTTTCGGAGAAGATGACATCCAACAAACAGATCGCATCTGCCAATAAATCGCTTCAAGAACTTGAAGAGGATTTCATGTGATGTGGTCGGTGCTTATCTGATTTTGCACGGCAAAATGAATTTGTTTTGCTGTAGCAATTGCCAACTTTAGATTATTATCTTTCCTTTTGGTATTGACAATAATTCAGAGCTTGAGTTGTTGAATCCTTACATCTCTCAACTTAAACTGTAATATTATCATGTGTTGATTGTTCCTGGCTTGTACCTTGTGATTTTTTGGTTTGATATTTCATTTATTAGGCATTATGGATGAATATGTTATGAACTTTTATTTTTTTTGGTTTTGCTTCCCGTATACGGTAACGTAGCAGAAGTCTGTAAATTTGTGTGTTTTGTTTATCTAGCTTTACATTTTGTTAAATTGCAAGTTGGTTGTTCACGTTCATACCGTGTTTGCACAGAATGCCAGTCCACAAAATGTCAGGTAAAGCTAGAAATCAAAGGAAACGTGTGGAACACTTACAAGGAAGCATTCATATGGATTTGAACTTCTATTTTCACCTGTTTCAGTTGTTTCTGAACGCTTGCAGGGTTTTTTAAAACATTGGTTTTGAGTGTTTTATAAATGGATTGAAACTGATATCGTATTATTTTGATTGCTTCATTCAACCCCCCAAATAAGTAGCTGTTGGTTGTTTCTTTATTTTCTTTAAAACTATTGTTTTACGAGATAAAATCAAGAGCATCCCAAATATTTATAGCATCTTTTTAGTCTTTTGATATCCATCATACAATCTTTTTTCTTTCTCCTTCTACTAACTCTTGCCTAGAGCTGGATTTAGTTCGGTATCGAAAATTAATATTCAAAAATCATTATCGTACTAAAATATATGGTAATAGAAAAATCGTAATATTTCCAACTAAAGTAATCAGTAAACCTATAATTCGATTTTTAGTTGGTAATGGTTGGTAGAAGTCGGTAATATTTTTTACTGTTTGCAAGTTTGATGTCTATTTATTTACAAGTTTCCATATTAAAAGAGTAAATACTAAGAGTTGTTATTTTCTATTGTATGATTATTTATCACTTTTATTTTATGTAGGCAAGAAGCTTAAATATTGTACAAAACCATATTCTTTGAAATATACACAATAAGAATTGCATTCAATTTGATAACATAAAAAGTATTTTGCTATATTTTCTGTTAATCATTGTACTTTAGATGCAGTATTACATAATGGAAATATTACATATATTCACACACACATATGTCTATACATGCATGCGTGCGAAGATACATTGTAAGTATGGTAATTATCATATTTAATAGTTAATTGTCATTATCATACCGTGTAATTTCATGCAGTTCGGCAAACCGTACCTAGCAAATGGATTATCAATTTTTTCGATACCATTTTAATTGGTAGCGGTTGGTGATGACGATAAGTGGTAGTATGATAAAAATGTATAACCTTACTCTCTCATTCACACATTATTTAAATATAAATGAGTGATTATAATTGAGAAGCAAAATGAGTGTTATATAACCCTCCTCTTGTTTTAAATACCACAAATATAATAATGTATTTTATATTTTTATTTCATATTTACAACTTGTTTTTTTTTCTTAAAAATAAAAATCCCCAAAAAAACTAAAAAGTAGATCATTCAACAATTTTAAAAATTACATCTTTTATAAATTATCGATTACTATAATTTATCTTCTAGTGAAAACTGACATTAGTTTGTTATTTTTCCTAAGGTGTAATTTATTATGGATTTATAATAAAAATTTAAATTTTGACTGCTAATTTTGAAAGCTTGCTTTCTGATAGTTACTTTTAGTGCAACATATTTTATTTTGATATATGCATCATTTCGTAATTTGAGAACAGTTTTCATAAGTCATGAAACTATCGCTTATACCTAACAAAACCGGTTGTGAAAAAGCACGGTCAAAACCTATGCATCTAAAACCCTAAACGAACATTTCATTAGAACTCCTAAGTGGAGCTAAGACATTTTTCCTACCATATTTTGCTTTAGTTTTCTAACAAGCCATTTTTCACTTAAGTTGTAACGAACTGGGATTTCCGACCCCGAAAAATCAACACCAAACACAATGTCGATTATTCGAGTATCAAAAATACCAGATCATTAATAGAAAGAAGTTAGAGGGTGAGAAATAGAAAGAAAGAAAATTATAATAGAAGAATAAGAAGATCACAACAGAACAGGATCAGAGTAAACACGAATCTCACAGTGGAACGAATAAAATATAATATATAAAATTTAAAAGGCAAACTATATTTTAACTTACATATATCATCAGAGTACATCATATGTATATCACAGTAGAAATAAACTCCATATGTAACTAGAGTTGAATCCTTCTCCTCCAAGCTCCTCCAAGTATCTATAAAATCTTAACTACTTGACTGCCGGCATAAATTTAGGCACCCAAGAGTTTAGGGAAAACAAAACAAAATAACTTTGGGTCAGTCACGGGGCTGGTGTGAAAAACTCCAACCATTCGGTTTTACTTTTCAAAATAAAAGAAAATCATAAGACCGATCCACACATAAACACGATCGGTTTTTACCTTACGATAACCCAAAACAATTTCAAAATCAATAATTTTTTGATATTATAATAGATAACGACCCAAACTTCCGCGGTCTCTGAAGAGAAGAGAAAGAACGGATTGTCTGAGAACACGACCAATCAGAACACAAACAGAAGAACATTTCATTGCTTATTACAACAATTTACATCAGAGTACAAGAATATACAGAGTATGAACAAATAACATGCATTTGATAAATATCAAAGATTTACAAAGTACAATGCAGCGGAAAATAATACATAACACAAATGAAAGGAATACACGGATACAGAGCTTTCCGAATATCATTCCAGCTGCAAACCAAGATCCTGTGAATATAAATCTGCAAAACCAAAACTACTAGCTGCCCGTGTGGAAAATAGGGGCACCCAGAGTTCGGGTTAAAACGATAAACTGCAGGTCAGTCATGTGACTGGTGTGAGAACTAAAACAGTTATTTAAAACTTTACTTTAAAAGAGAGTAAATCAAGGGACCACGCCGTATAACACGGAACAGATTTCCTCCCAAGAATACCAGTGCATAAAATAAACAACGCAATGCTTTTTGGAAAAATGAAGCTATTATAAGACTCCGGTTCCATCACACAATGCAACGCAAGCCGGAAGATAGAGTTTTACCTTATAATAGCCAAACATGCTTGGTACGTTTAAAACAAATCATTTTGATACTATTATAGTGTAAAGTGTATGAAAACAACTTCAAATATAAATGTATCAATCATAGACGGCATAGTATCCCATGCTACTATGTCGCCAATACTAGGCTCTACAATCAAAACCGAAATGTCACATATTAGAAATTGGATTTCCGTCATGAGTCTAGGCAAGGGATGTACTCCTTTCCGCTTCGAGACACTCTAGCAAATGCCTTAGAACTACACACTCTGGGCAACCCCTGGATCATGCAGTGTCTGTCCTCCCTTACATTTGAGGATTAATTATTCCTGAACACACGTTTCCCGGTCATATTGGACCTATCCATCGGCTCCGTAGTAACCGATATATCCGAGGCGCCTCGCTATCCATCATCCACATATGTAAAAAATATAAATGTCTGGGCTCCATACCATGACACCACCCATAGTAGAAAGAAACGTCATGTTCTCACTGCGTCCCTTATCCCGTTTTTGACTCATACCGAGGTGTGAGGCTCGCGAATTAACGCTATACACAAAGCTATGCCCTTTAAGGTCGTGCTTTGATCATCAACCACAAGACTCTACTTTTCAACAGAAGCCTTGATCATTTGCATCTCAACATGCCACACTGACAATTCACGCCATGCAACTGATGTTTATCGATATATAACATCTGAGCTCATACGTCTCAGTGAAGGGCGTTAAGCAAGAGAATAAATTCTCCGCCGTCAAACAGATATATATTAAATAGAGATCAATCAACACAAAATAAAATCCAATGTCAGACACACATCCATTTACTAGTTCGTTCTAGGTCTGAATGAAACCGGAGGCACCTTATTCCTCGTCCCATATGTCCAATACAGGAGAGAGGTCCTCGTATATCTGGTCGATCTCCAAGTACGCCTGGACGATCACCACTTATTACCTTGTCTTGGGTGTACAGCTCAATCAAGACATCAGTAATCATCCAAACTGTAACAACCCGTATTTTCAATAACCTGTTATAACGTAAATCGAGGCAGAATTTAATTTATAAATCTGAATCAAGGGAAACGGGCTATGCCATTGCGTTCGTCTCGGAAAAATACGTGAAATAGAGTCCGAGTTTTCGAAAATCGGAGGCCGTATGACCCGATTAAGGCCCAACGAAGTTTTCAGAAAAATTCAAAGTAAAAACAGATTTCAAATTCAAGTTTGAATTTGGAAATTTGGGGCAGTTGGGCGCAGGCGGGAAATTTCCCGCCAGACCACCCATGTCGACAGCCCTGTCGACTGGGCAGTCGACATGGTTAGGCCCAAGTCGACAGCCCTGTCGACTTGGGTGTCGACTTGGCTCAGCCGGGCAGTTTTGCCTGGTGCACCATTTTGGGAGTTGTGTTGAGTTTGGGGGCCAGATTCGGTTTTGAGGGCTGAGATTGGAACTAGGGTTTAATCCTAGGGTTAAAACTAATCCTAATCTCTATAAATAAGCCCCTAACCTAACCCTAAATCATCATTAATCAACCCTACAACTAAACTATGGCAAAATCACTCCTCTCATGGCCTCCACTCTCTTCATAAAATTCCTAAATAAATTTCTATGAGAGATTTTCCATGCATACAAGTGTTTTCAAGCTTGAATGAGCATCATTAGCTTGCATTCAAGTCAAGTTTCTATATTTGCATCATAAAGCAAGAGTTTTGATCATTTTGGCTCAAGAGTTTTTCTATTGGAGCTTGCATTTTGGGTTTATTTGATTGCATAAGGGCTTTGTCTCAATCTATATATATTTTTGTGTCTTCATAAGCATTGTAAGCCCTTTTCTACTTTCATATTTAAACTCTAAAGTTAAATGAATGATGCAAGTTTGGTTGATCATTATGATATGCAAGTTTGCCATGATATGCAAGTTTATTATGTCATGTTATGCAAGTTTGATATGTTATGATATGCAAGTTTATCATGTTATGTTATGCAAGTTTGCCATGTTATGATATGCAAGTTTATCAAGTTATGTTATGCAAGTTTGGGTTGATCATTTTGTTCATGTTATCATGTTATGCAAGCTTATCTTGGGTTTATGAGCTTAAAGCTTCAAGCTTTATGCTAAAGGTTGCATTTTGGCAACATGTAAGTTATCATATCTCTTATGATAACTTGCATGTGAGGCTAAATGCGAACTTATGGCCATTTCTACATGTCATTTATCACCATGTATCACCAATATGCTAAGTTTGGTTTTATGCATGCTTTTGAGGCCTAAAAATGTAATATGCAAGTATATGAACATATGTACATTTCATATGCCACCATGTTAAACTTGTGGCTTCAACACCTTTATGTCATGATTATGCCAAGTTCCCTCTTTCTATCCTTTATGCGCTATTGCGATATGTAAGCGATGGGATTGCGTTTGGGGTTGGGTAAACTTAAAAGACATAAAAACATAAGATTGGGAATTTACCTATTAAGTTAGGTCTACCCATTGGGAATTTACCTATTAAGTTAGGTCTACCCAAATTCTTGAAAACTTGTAATATGTTTTGGAAACATGATGGACATGACACTTAGAAAATATAAGTGTGACCAACTCGAGGTTGGGTTGAGTTTGTAGCGTAAAACTACCCGGAACCGACCGGCTTAACTAGTTGCTACAAACAATAGGACCCAATGTGAGAAGTTGGTCATGTTGTACCTTGAACCCGAGGTTAGACCAAGTTGTGGTGTAAAGCTACCCGGACCCGCCCGGCTTAACTAGTAACCACAACAAGGTCTAATGTGAGAGGTTAAGGCACATTAAATTAATTAATGCCTCATGATTAGGGTTAAGTCATGGTCCACTTAATACTTAACCAATTTGGGCTTGGTAGATTAATCAGGGTTAAGTCGTGAACTCATCGTTACACTTAACCAAGTTAATCCATGATTAGCAAGAGGGTTAAACCGTACTTAACCCACTAGAAAATCCTAGCAATGGGGGTCCACTCCAGCAGTAATCCCAAGTTTGTATCATTAAGACCCTAGGGACTAGGCTAGGGTGGGGGCACGATTACTGGACTTGAGGTAAGTGACCAAAAACGACGGCAGAGTGGTACGCCGATGTAGTTCCGGACGGACTATGGTCGTGCACGTAGTCCGTATTTGGAGAAGTCAAGCATGGGTACCAGTAGATCGAGACTGTGCACTTATGTTTATGGTGTCCAGGGGTTGACACCCTAGGGCTTGATACACTCGACGGGAGACCCGGCACAGTCTGACTACAATTATGTTTGGGCCGTATTGACACCAACACGTGACGAGTTAGGCTTATAGGGAGCCGATCGACTAGACCGTTTGGTTGGACCTAGTATTAGGGTCACTTCATGTTATTGGACCTCGTATTAGGGTTACTTCATGTTATTGGGCCAAAGCTTAGGCCAAGGGATCAATACGTGTTTATTCAAGTCATGTTAGTTTGCTAGTACACCTGTGGTGCAAAACCTTAAACCTGATTATGCGATGACACCTTTATCTATTATGCCAGTATGTAGTTATCCTTATGTTCATCCCTGCTTCTCATGCCAGTTAACTTTATCAGTTTACATTGATTGTAGTAGGGCTTACTCAGTCTTTTTGACTGACCTGTTTTTCTTTCGCCTCTTTTCTTCCGTTTCCCCTCAGGTTCTCAAGGTGGGAATATTGGAGCTTAGCTTGGATTTCTGATCGCTTGCTTGTAGGATTTTAGCTCATGTACGGTCTTGACATGAAGCTGGCTATGGTTATCACTTATTTTGGGGATAGTACTTATGTATTTCAGTTTTTCAGTGATGTTGTTTTTATCTAGACTTGTGTATTTGGAAAGTTGACATTATGTTGTACCAGACTTGTTTTGAAATAGTTTGAAATCTTCCGTTGTTTTACTTATCTTATTTACTCTGTTTACATATATACATATGTTCTTGTTCTGCCTTGATATATCATTATGCATGTTTACCTGATTCAAACGCCCCTCCAAGGTCAGAGTGCTTGCAAGAGCCACCCTGGCGGAGGTGGGGTGTTACATTTGGTATCAGAGCATATGGTTTACGAGAAGGAACAAAAAGGTTTTTAGAAAACTTTTGGAAAACTATTTTCAAAACCAAGTATAAAGTATTTTCCAAAGAAAAGTCTAGTTTATTTTAAAGGCTATTCCCCAAAAAGCCATTAGCAAAAATTCCTTCGTTTTTCTCCATTCTGAATCTATCTTTTTCTTCGGTTTCAGTATGGCCGATAACTTTGCCATTCCGGAGGGAGTACACGTACCTATTTGGTATAGGAGACTTTTGGAGGCTAGGGCGACCGAAGCCGGCCCCGCAGATGTTCCTCCTCCTCCTCCTCCTCCAGTAGTTAATGTTCCTCCTCCTCCTGTCGCTGAGGTTCCTCTTCCTCCTCCCCCTCAGCATCCTCAAGCTGACTTCGCAAAGACTTGCAAAGATTTCAAAGCAATGGGTGGCAAGAACTTTCAAGGCACTGTGACTTTTGTAGAGGCCAGAAATTGGTTGAAAGAGACCGAGGATTTATTTGCTATCTTTGGGTTAGACGATCGGAGGAAGATCTTGTTGGCGGTTTGGCTTATGAAGGATGAAGCCGCTTATTGGTGGGAAGTCACCAATGGTACTAGGCCTGTTGAGACTTGGGCCGATTTCAGGGCAAGGTTCGTGCTTAAGTTTCTATCTTCTGCTGAGGAGAATCTGCAAATGGAGAGGTTCATAACTTTGAAACAAGGAGATATGTCTGTCAAAGAATATGTGAACAAGTTCAATCAGTTAGCTCGTTTTGGCTTGGATATGGTGAATACTCCTCAGAAGAAGGCTCTTCGTTTTGCTAGAGGATTGAATGAGCCGTTGCAGGGATTGGCTATGTCACATATTCCCCATGGGGCTACGTTTGAGAGCTTGGTTAATATGGCGTTACTTCAGGGCGATGTCAAGAAAGAGATCAAGATAAATGATACTCAAGCCAAGAAGACTGATTCCCAGTGGAAAGGAAATCGGGGTAATCCAAGTGGTCAGAGCAGTCAAGGAAATCAGAACAAGAACAAGAACAAGAGTCAAGGCAACAAGGGGAACAACAACAAGGGCAATAACAAAAAGGGGAAGTGCCATTATTGCGGTTCAGTTGGGCATCTTATTAAGGATTGTAAGAAGAGGAAAAGGAAGAATGGTGAATGCTTTTTCTGCGGTGAGACTGGACATTTCAGTAAGGATTGCCCGAAGAAGCAAGGGCAAGGCCAGGGTCAGACTCAGCGTGCTGGACCTTCAGGAGGGCAAGTTCGTGCTCTCAATGTCGCTCCAGTTCCCGATTGAGGTAGTATTTCTGTTGAGAGCCTTGTATATATTTCTGATTTTCCAGTTCGTACCTTGTTTGATTCTGGTGCATCGCATAGCTTTATCTCATCTGATCTTGTTGATAGTTTGCACCTTAGTACTAGCTTGGTAGATGATCCCGTCTGTGTCTCAAATCCTATTGGGGGTTCCGCCCATCTGTCTATGATATGTGGGGATTTGAGGATCTCTATACTGAGTGTAGAGTTCTTGTGTAGTGCTTATGTTCTTGGTTTTAGGGGATACGGATTGATATTGGGCATGGATTGGTTGTCCAGATATGGAGCCATCCTTGATTGTGAGCATAGGGTTGTGAGGCTCGTGACTTGCCTCGGAAACACCCTAGAAATTTCTTGTAATCCGAGAGGTCCCGTCATGTTGTGCTATCTTGAATCACTCGACTCGTCAATGGAAACTCTTCAGTCTGTGAGAGTGGTTCGAGAGTATCCGGATGTTTTCGATGAAGTTAGAGGGTTGCCCCCTAAGCGAGAGATTGATTTCCGCATTTATCTGGTGGATAATGGAAAGCCGGTTTCTTTGCCCGTTCGGCACATGGCTCCGCGTGAAAGGCGGGAGCTAAGTAAGCAAGTGAAGGAGTTACTTGAGAAGAACTTCATTAGACGAAGTATATCTGAATGGGGAGCGCCTGTGGTATTTGCTACCAAGGTAGATGGTTCTCTCCGACTTTGTGTTGACTATCGAGAGTTGAATAAGCTGACTAAGAAGAACAGACACCCGTTACCGAGGATTGATGATCTCTTTGACCAGCTTATCGGTGCTTCTGTTTTCTCTCAGCTTGATCTTGCTACTGGATTCCATCAGCTCAGGGTAGCTGAAGATAGTATAGACAAGACTGCGTTCAGAACTCCGGATGGATTCTTCGAATGGCTTGTCATGCTGTTCGGCTTGACTAATGCACCCGCATATTTCGTGGACTTGATGAGTAGGGCGTTCAGGGAGTTCTTGAACAAGTTTGTCGTGGTCTTTGTAGATGATATTCTGATCTTCTCTAAGGATGAGGAAGAGCACGCAAGACATCTCGTGGAGGTGATGGATACGCTTAGAGCGCATCAGTTAAAGGCCAAGTTCTCCAAGTGTCACTTTTGGAGAAGGGAAGTTAGATTCCTTGGGCATATAGTATCTAAGCAAGGCTTAGCGGTGGATCCCGTTAAGGTAGTTGCAGTTCAGGATTGGAAGACTCCAAGGAATGCAACCGAAGTGAGAAGTTTTCTAGGTCTTGCAGGCTTTTACCGGAAGTTCATCAAGGACTTCGCGAAGATTTCCGCTCCTCTCACTAAATTGACGAAGAAGAATTTAGTTTTTGCTTGGAGCATAGAATGCGAGCTTGCTTTTCAGAAGCTCAAGAGAGCTCTCACATCAGCACCTGTTCTAGCTTTGCCCGATGGAGGGAAGTTATTTACAGTATACACCGATGCATGTGGCACGGGGTTAGGAGCTGTTATGATGCAAGAAGGAAGGGTGATATGCTTTGGCAGTAGACAACTCAAAGTGCATGAGAAGAATTATCCCACTCATGACTTAGAGTTGGCAGCAATAGTATATGCACTCAAGGCTTGGCGCCATTATCTTCTGGGAGAAAGATTTGAGCTTTATACCGATCACAAGTCATTGAAGTATCTCTTTTCTCAGAAGGATCTGAATCTGAGGCAACAAAGATGGATGGAATTCTTGGCGTCCTACGATTTTGAGATAGCTTATACCCCTGGCAAGGGGAATGTGGTAGCAGATGCATTGAGTAGAAAAAGGTTGACTCTGAGTCCTCTATTCGTTGAGATGAAGAATTTATAGTATGTGGCAACCTTTGATTTCTCTTTGGTGGTTGAGTCGATGACCGGTTCTTTAGCATCTCTGGAACTCAGACCTACCCTTCTTGATCAAGTTGGGGCTTCGCAGAGAGAAGACCCTCAGATAGTTGGGATTATGGATAAGTTGATTCGAGGAGAGGCGTCTAGTCATCTCGCTCGATATTCTATTGATGACAAGGGTTGGCTGAGGAGAGACGGAAGGTTATGTGTTCCAATGGTAGAAGATTTAGTAAGAAAAGTTCTTGAGGAAGCGCATCGCTCTAAGTTGACTATACATCCGGGCGGAGATAAGATGTATAAAGATATGAAGCGCATTTTCTTTTGGCCTGGGATGAAGAAGGATGTGGCAGAGTTTGTCTCTAGATGTATCATTTGCCAGCAAGTTAAGGCCGAGTCGAAGAAGGCCGGTGGGCTATTGCATCTTCTAGACGTTCCACTATGGAAGTGGGAGAGTATTTCCATGGATTTTATCGATGGGCTACCAAGGTCAAGGAAAGGGAATACGAGCATTTGGGTTATTGTGGATAGACTTACGAAGAGTGCTCATTTCATTCCGGTGAAGAGCAAGAGGACCGCATCTTGGCTAGCGTCTGTATATCTTCGTGAGATTGTGAGACTACATGGAGTCCCTTCTAGTATAGTCAGTGACCGTGACCCAATCTTTACAAGTCAATTCTGGAATAGCTTGCAAGAAGCTATGGACACGAGGTTGAATCTAAGTACGGCTTATCACCCACAGACGGACGGTCAAACCGAAAGGGTGAATAGGGTACTCGAGGATCTGTTGAGGCTTTGTATTCTGGATTTTGGTGGTACTTGGGAAGACCATCTTCCACTTGTTGAGTTTGCATATAATAACAGTTATCAGGCAAGCATAGGGATGGCACCATTTGAAGCTTTATATGGGAGGCCGTGCAAGTCGCCTACATGTTGGTGGGAGACTACAGATGAGCTTATACTTGGGCCTGATATGATCAGAGATACATCCGAGAAGGTCGAGTTGATTCGGAGACGGATGAAAGCGGCCCAAGACCGACAGAAATCCTATGCTGATAAGCGAAGAACTGATTTGGAGTTTGATGTTGGGGATATGGTTTTCGTGAAGGTTTCTCCTTTGCGGAATGTGGTCCGATTTGGAGCCGTTGGGAAGTTAGCACCGAGGTTTGTTGGACCATTCCCTATTATAGAGAGGATCGGGCAGATGGCTTATAGAGTGGAGTTGCCCGAGAAGCTTGCTGGAGTACACGATGTTTTTCATGTCTCGCATCTCTGGAAGTGTTTACATGAATCAGCAGAGGTTGTTGAGCCAAGTGTTCTGAAAGATGTGGAAGTGGAGAAAGAGGCTACCTTGAGGAGAGCTCCGATTCGTATCTTGGGGACGGAGACCAAGAAGCTAAGGAATTGAGAGGTCAAGTTGGTGAAGGTTCAATGGGGTGAAGCCGAAGAAGACGCAACTTGGGAAACCGAGGAGAAGATGCGTGGGCTTTATCCATTCCTTTTTGAGGGTACACTCTCAATCTCTTTTCTTTGTTAGCATATCTTTCTCTTTGCTATCCATGTTTATCTAGTTTATCGTGTTAATCTTGTCATGAGAACCTTAGGCAGAAACCCTTTGGATGAAACATGTGTTTGAAACATGTTATGCTTGATGGTTGCAAGTGGTTGCAAGTGTTTGCAAGTGGTTACTCGTGGATGCATTATACACGTTAGGCACTAGATCGGCTCACACACTCCTCATATTGCATATGCATGAGTGTTTATGCTTATTCATGGATGAAAATTTTTGTGTTATCACATGGATGTTGCATATGGATGTATGTTATGTGCACACATGTAGATGTTATACATTATGTTAGAAATTGCATACATATGGATTCATTTCACTAACATAATTTGCATTGATGATATTTGCATTAGATAAGTACATATACACACACCTTTGCATATGTTCATACAACATTTAGAATCTTGTAAGGACAATGATTGCTCGTGGATGATGTTTTGAGTAGATGGATGTTGGATGGTAGGATACGTTCTTCCTAACTTGAAGATTTCGGGGACGAAATCCTTTAAGGAGGGGAGAATGTAACAACCCGTATTTTCAATAACCTGTTATAACGTAAATCGAGGTAGAATTTAATTTATAAATCTGAATCAAGGGAAACGGGCTATGCCATTGCGTTCGTCTCGGAAAAATACGCGAAATAGAGTCCGAGTTTTCGAAAATCGGAGTCCGTATGACCCGATTAAGGCCCAACGAAGTTTTCAGAAAAATTCAAAGTAAAAACAGATTTCAAATTCAAGTTTGAATTTGGAAATTTGGGGCAGTTGGGCGCAGGCGGGAAATTTCCCGCCAGACCACCCATGTCGACAGCCCTGTCGACTGGGCAGTCGACATGGTTAGGCCCAAGTCGACAGCCCTGTCGACTTGGGTGTCGACTTGGCTCAGCCGGGCAGTTTTTCCTGGTGCACCATTTTGGGAGTTGTGTTGAGTTTGGGGGCCAGATTCGGTTTTGAGGGCTGAGATTGGAACTAGGGTTTAATCCTAGGGTTAAAACTAATCCTAATCTCTATAAATAATCCCCTAACCTAACCCTAAATCATCATTAATCAACCCTACAACTAAACTATGGCAAAATCACTCCTCTCATGGCCTCCACTCTCTTCATAAAATTCCTAAATAAATTTCTATGAGAGATTTTCCATGCATACAAGTGTTTTCAAGCTTGAATGAGCATCATTAGCTTGCATTCAAGTCAAGTTTCTATATTTGCATCACAAAGCAAGAGTTTTGATCATTTTGGCTCAAGAGTTTTTCTATTGGAGCTTGCATTTTGGGTTTATTTGATTGCATAAGGGCTTTGTCTCAATCTATATATATTTTTGTGTCTTCATAAGCATTGTAAGCCCTTTTCTACTTTCATATTTAAACTCTAAAGTTAAATGAATGATGCAAGTTTGGTTGATCATTATGATATGCAAGTTTGCCATGATATGCAAGTTTATTATGTCATGTTATGCAAGTTTGATATGTTATGATATGCAAGTTTATCATGTTATGTTATGCAAGTTTGCCATGTTATGATATGCAAGTTTATCAAGTTATGTTATGCAAGTTTGGGTTGATCATTTTGTTCATGTTATCATGTTATGCAAGCTTATCTTGGGTTTATGAGCTTAAAGCTTCAAGCTTTATGCTAAAGGTTGCATTTTGGCAACATGTAAGTTATCATATCTCTTATGATAACTTGCATGTGAGGCTAAATGCGAACTTATGGCCATTTCTACATGTCATTTATCACCATGTATCACCAATATGCTAAGTTTGGTTTTATGCATGCTTTTGAGGCCTAAAAATGTAATATGCAAGTATATGAACATATGTACATTTCATATGCCACCATGTTAAACTTGTGGCTTCAACACCTTTATGTCATGATTATGCCAAGTTCCCTCTTTCTATCCTTTATGCGCTATTGCGATATGTAAGCGATGGGATTGCGTTTGGGGTTGGGTAAACTTAAAAGACATAAAAACATAAGATTGGGAATTTACCTATTAAGTTAGGTCTACCCATTGGGAATTTACCTATTAAGTTAGGTCTACCCAAAGTCTTGAAAACTTGTAATATGTTTTGGAAACATGATGGACATGACACTTAGAAAATATAAGTGTGACCAACTCGAGGTTGGGTTGAGTTTGTAGCGTAAAACTACCCGGAACCGACCGGCTTAACTAGTTGCTACAAACAATAGGACCCAATGTGAGAAGTTGGTCATGTTGTACCTTGAACCCGAGGTTAGACCAAGTTGTGGTGTAAAGCTACCCGGACCCGCCCGGCTTAACTAGTAACCACAACAAGGTCTAATGTGAGAGGTTAAGGCACATTAAATTAATTAATTCCTCATGATTAGGGTTAAGTCATGGTCCACTTAATACTTAACCAATTTGGGCTTGGTAGATTAATCAGGGTTAAGTCGTGAACTCATCGTTACACTTAACCAAGTTAATTCATGATTAGCAAGAGGGTTAAACCGTACTTAACCCACTAGAAAATCCTAGCAATGGGGGTCCACTCCAGCAGTAATCCCAAGTTTGTATCATTAAGACCCTAGGGACTAGGCTAGGGTGGGGGCACGATTACTGGACTTGAGGCAAGTGACCAAAAATGACGGCAGGGTGGTACGCCGATGTAGTTCCGGACGGACTATGGTCGTGCACGTAGTCCGTATTTGGAGAAGTCAAGCATGGGTACCAGTAGATCGAGACTGTGCACTTATGTTTATGGTGTCCAGGGGTTGACACCCTAGGGCTTGATACACCCGACGGGAGACCCGTCACAGTCTGACTACAATTATGTTTGGGCCGTATTGACACCAACACGTGACGAGTTAGGCTTATAGGGAGCCGATCGACTAGACCGTTTGGTTGGACCTCGTATTAGGGTCACTTCATGTTATTGGACCTCGTATTAGGGTCACTTCATGTTATTGGACCTCGTATTAGGGTCACTTCATGTTATTGGGCCAAATCTTGGGCCAAGGGATCAATACGTGTTTATTCAAGTCATGTTAGTTTGCTAGTACACCTGTGGTGCAAAACCTTAAACCTGATTATGCGATGACACCTTTATCTATCATGCCAGTATGTAGTTACCCTTATGTTCATCCCTGCTTCTCATGCCAGTTAACTTTATCAGTTTACATTGATTGTAGTAGGGCTTACTCAGTCTTTTTGACTGACCTGTTTTTCTTTCGCCTCTTTTCTTCCGTTCCCCCCCCCCCCAGGTTCTCAGGGTGGGAATATTGGAGCTTAGCTTGGATTTCTGATCGCTTGCTTATGGGATTTTAGCTCATATACGGTCTTGACATGAAGCTAGCTATGGTTATCACTTATTTTGGGGATAGTACTTATGTATTTCAGTTTTTCAGTGATGTTGTTTTTATCTAGACTTGTGTATTTGAAAAGTTGACATTATGTTGTACCAGACTTGTTTTGAAATAGTTTGAAATCTTCGGCTGTTTTACTTATCTTATTTACTCTGTTTACATATATACATATGTTCTTGTTCTGCCTTGATATATCATTATGCATGTTTACCTGATTCAAACGCCCCTCCAAGGTCAGAGTGCTTGCAAGAGCCACCCTGGCGGAGGTGGGGTGTTACACAAACGATGCGAAGACCTCCGGTCTTCAACCACCATCTTCATCGTCGACTTATCGTCGAATCAATTATTCAGAATGGGTATAAACCCGACCTTTCCGAATAACTCGCGTATATAATAAACAAGTGCTATAAAAACACAACATACGTCTCATTCCAATCCAGAATATTCTTTTATTCCAATATTCTTATACTTTGGGAAGGTTCCCATTAATTTTATCAAAGATAAATTCTTTAAATTTATTCTTTAATCTTCCTTTGGATATCAATTCTAAACCAAATCAAGGTTTATCAACTAGTCGGGATTAGTGAACCTTACCGAAGTAATCATTTATTTTATTTTCCTGTCCCAACCTATTCATCCCATGGAGCAAAACTGGTACTACTCCATATCTAACACCACGGTGTTATCGGTAAAACTAATTACCATTTCACGTTCAAATTTAATTAAAGATTTAGCTATCTCCTGGAGTAAAACTAGTGCTACTCCATTCTCGACCATTTCCCCAAATTTGATAATTTAAATTATCCCATTCTCATTTCAATCTAATTAAAGATTCATTAAAACTCCACTTAGTTTTAATCTTCCCATAAATCAATATTAATAATTATTTAACTTTGGAAAATCAAACATGTCGCATCGACAATCTACACCGTACTATTGATTTTTGCCGATATATAACCTCTAAGCTCATACGTCTTAAAGAAGGGTGTTAAGCAAGAGAATAAATTCTCCACCACCAAACAGATATATATTTAGCAGAGATCAACCATACAGTTCGAAATACAATGTTAGACATGTAATCTTGTCTTTAACTGGGTTAAAGAACTAATGTCATTTAAAACACAATTCACAATAAACCCATATCATATTCCATTAATTATGGAATCTTCACGGAAAACAGATCAATATATATAATCGATATCAATTTCCGTATCTAACTAATAATATAAATGGAATAACGACAAAGCCATTTAAATTCCACATATATATTAACAGTCTTCCTCCACAGAAGCTCATTTCGATTATTATCAAATCGAATTCCATTCAATTCCAATTTAATATATTAAATTGGAAAATTTTACTTTGGAAATTTCCCGTTAAATCTTAATAAAAAGATTTATAAATTCCAAATCCCATTTCACTACAAATCGGGTTAAAGAACGAATGTCGTTTAAAACACAGTTCATAATAAACCATATTCGCATTCCATTTTATTCCAATTAAATGTTAATTAACTGGAAACACTAATAATCTTAATTAAAAGATTTATTCTTTTCATATGGGATTTAAGAACAGTATTATTTAAGACACCATTCACGACAAACCCAAAATCCAGTTCTTTTATTCAATTCCAATTAAATATTAATTGAATGGAAAACTTCACTAAATCTTAATTAGAATATTTATTCTTTTCTCAACTGGGCTTAAGAACAGTATTAATGAAGACACCATTCACGACAAATCCAATTCAATATTAAATACAAGGCTCTGAATAGAAATTATATCGGCTTATATTCAATATCAAATCCTAATATCAACAAATATCGTATTGGGAATAACGACATATATATCTTTCAAATTCCTCCACAATATCCGTATAATCATGGAATCCAATATCGAAATATTCCGAAGATAATTTTGATTAAAATCCATTCCAATTCATATATTGGAAATTCTGGTTATTTTTAAAACCATTTCAAATCCAATTTATTTATTTAAAAATATTGGATTATAATTCTAGTTCATAACTAGTTCATTTTGATAAAAATATATTTTTGTCTTTACAAACGTGGAACATCCAATTTCTTTCCAAATCATTTATTATGATTTTACACAAATTATTAATATTTTTAATAATTTTATCAAGGCCTATACAGTCGATTTCCATAAACGGTCATCGAACTGCACTTACAACGACCTTTTCCAAATTTGATTTGGAAATAATTCCAAATCCAACCGTTAGCTTTCAAATTTCTTGTATTTGTTGGAAAACTCTTTTCGATACGAACCCAACGGTTCTGGTTTTAGGAGAATCCGACGGTCAGATCTCCCGTAATGTCCATTCGAAAGTTAATGGTCGAAATTCGCGAACTGCCACGGCGCGACGCGTTCTATTCAGGCCAATAAATATATATAATATATATATATTATATATTTCGTCGATTTCCATTTAAAACATATTTTATAAATCATTTTAAATTCGTTTTCAAAACGATTTCAACTTCATATTCAATTTTAAATCAAAATTGAATATTCCATATCATTAATTTATAAATGAAAATATTTTCAAAACATTAGATTTTGAAATCACTTCCTTATTGATGTTCATTATAAAAATGAATAAAATCAATATAAATATCGTTCACGTCAAAATGACGTTAATTTAATCAACATGGCTTTATATATTTAAATATTTTCGTGTCTATCCCAAATCGGACATCAAAATCATATTTTGATCCATTACTGAATATCATTTTAAAATATTCATTACTCGTCATTTAAAATATTCTTTAATTTAAAATATTCGTTCCTTTCGAATTGGAATCAGACACAGCCAATTACCATATAATTTTATTTATATCGATTTCATACACACGTGTACACAACAATAATCAAACACAGTCAACCATCATCCAGAGTGCATTACACAACTGCATAAGCGCTAAATATAAATAATTAACGCTTACAACAGTCTGTCAACCCATCAATTAACATACAACTAAATATTGGGATTAGTGTATGTTCAGTATCATCTCAATACCCGTGTGGGGTTTTCAATCAATAAACACTGACTATTATTTGTGCAGTTGGGCGATGTGTAAAATATATCATCCCAATCCATATCAGTTAAATGTGTGTACATAAACAAATCGTCCGATTTGTAAATGAATATTTATTTTATTCATATACACATTAAAAATTATATTTTTAACTATAAAATATTTATTTCAACACATGTATATTTTATACAGTTCATTTATACAATAAAATGATATTTTTATTGTTCTAACATTTTTAGAAAATTTCGGTAGCATAACGGCGCGATACTAGAACCGGAATAAGATCTAGCCTTATCCTTCGCCTAATAATGGCTCGCGCCATGTACAAACCAAATTCTAATAAATTCATTTCTTTTCCCTAACCAAATTCAACCAAATAATCCAATCAACCAAACAACCAAACAAACATGGTTTCAAACAAAGGTGTCGGGTGCTACTAAGCACCGTTTGCATCCTAGTATATATATTTAACTGGAAAATTAATTAAAGTGAGAAGTTCTCACCTTTGGGATCCACTCCGCCAGTTTTATTTCTGAATTTCAGAACGATTTGGATTTGCCCGAAATTCCAACGCAACCTTTTTCACGTTATTCATAGTAAAAATCACATTTTTAATATGATGTTTACATATTTAATAATCGCTATTCATATGATAAACATCGAATTTTTATATCGCTATTCATATGATAAAAATCGAATTTTTATATTGCTATTCATATGATAAAAATCGAATTTTTATCTACTAAAAATCATATTTTTATTCCTCTAATATATATATATATAACCATATTTTTATTTTACTATATATATAAAAACCATATTTTTATTTCTTAATGTTTTCTATATCAAAAATCATATTTTTTTTCTATTTTAAAAATCTTATCTTTTTAAATATAAAAATCAAATCTTTACAAATTAAAAATCATATCTTTCTGTCGTTAAAAGCCCAACCTTTATACGATTAAAAATCTAATCTTTATACGATTACAAATCTCAGCTTTATGAACTAAAAATCGCATTTTTATCTTGCTTTCATATATATATAAATCGTCTTTTTATGTATATAAAAACCTCATCTTCATTTATATAAAAATCCAAATTTTATTGTGTTATTCATATCATAAAGATCCTATTTTTATAATTAAAAATCATAAAAACTCACTATATTTGGTCGGAGGAGTTCATGGTGCTCGTTGGTGGCGGTCAGAGGGGTGCCGGGGCTTGCTGGTGGTCGGGGTTGACGGTCAGAGGCGGCGACAGCTTACAGGGGTGGCGGCGCTCCGATTTCTTGGGGATTGGGGTTTTTAGGGTTCGGATTTGGGTGAAAGGGGGAGAAGAGTAGTGACGGAAGGGGGGACGGAGTCAGGAGGAGGCGCGGCGTCGCCTGGGGGTGTGGCGGAGGTGCTAGCGGCGGGTGGCGGTTGGGCGGAGGCGACAATGGGAGGGGTAGCGGCTTTGAAGAAAGGGCGACGGGGTTTTTATGATTTGGGGGGGGGGGATAGAAAATTGAATTAGGTTTTAATATATGTATATATAATAATAATAATAATAATAATAATAATAACAATAATATAATTTAATTAGTGAAAAGGTGAAATTTTCGTCCTATCCCCAAATCGGACCTAACGACTATCGCCCCTAGGTAATTACCCCCATTCCGGACACAATGGGATATGTCCGGTAAGCCAATTCGACTATTACGATTAGTTTCCATTAAAATTAAAATATAAATTAATTTAACGTTCAAAAGTGATTTTAACGTACATTTTAATTTACTGGGGCCACATACGAACTCCAAAAATTCCAAAAAATAAATCTAGCTGTGTTTTGATGATACTGTCCTAACAAAAGTAATTTCGTCGAATTTGGAGACCATTGGAAAAATGGTCATTTTCCAGTCGATTAAATTCAAACTGAATTGACCAAACACGTTTAAATTCACCACGCTCACATCTTAATTCCAAAATTTTGAAAATTGGAATCTTGCAATAAATTGACATTTCGGATCCAACAAAAGTGGTCTCGTCGAAAACGAAGGTCGTTTGCAAAATCGCTATTTTTAAGGGCTATATATTATATAAAATTCCATAGCGACTATTTTGAATTTTCAACTAGACATAACTTTTTATTTCCACTATGAAATCTGGATTTTTCACATTCGTTGGAAAGATATTTTCAAAAAGATTGAAATATTTCTTATTTCACTGAAGTCCGGTTTGTTTTGAATCTGTACATTTATTTGAAATTTGAAATCGAATTTTCAAACTACCGCACATTTTCAATTCCTTTTATAATTAAAATAAATATTTATATTCTAACTTCGATTTAAATAAAGTTATACGTTCTAATTCTATTCAAAATAAATTTCTAGTCGTTATTATTTAAAATAAATCATTTTAAATATTCAAAATTCATTAAAATTGGCAAAACAAAAATTTTAAATTGGTTCTGATTTTACAATAAAATCTTTTCGTCCTCGAAAAGGAACGGAGCTGAAAGTTGTTTAACTAATCAACTCAACTTTCATTTTGGCGTTCATTCTTCAACTTTTCAGTTTCTAAGAATTTTCAAATTCTTCAAAAATTTGGCTAACACCCTAAATTTTTGAAAAATTTCGTCATAACCTCCTTTGTACGGGGAGACATTTAAAACCGCAACTAGCCATGCAGGGCCCTCATCAATCCAAAAGAAAAAGAAAAAGCCAAGCGGCTAGCAAATCGGCTCATAAAATCATCCAAACCCAATAGATTATCCTTTCTAAAACCCCAATTTCTTTTCCCATATATTCGAATATATTTTACAGTATTTAAATACCATTTATTTCAGGTCAATGCTATTCAACATCTCAAACACACAACAACCAGCACCAGATTATTTATCACATCATATAATGTAATACATGAAAAACAACAATATAATTGTTGAGGAATCCAGTTGGACTCCTCCAACTTGTTTCCCTGCATTCACACATGTTAAGCAATATAAATGAAATATTAAAATGAATAGAATCGATATTTAAGCAACGTTATATATATACACACACACACACACACACACACACACATATATATATATATATATAACGGTATCTATACTTTCATCCAGTTAATTCGCAAGTCATCCAAATAATCATCACACACAGCATTCAGTCATTTTTATCAATATTAAATAATGTTTATAAAATTATAAAACTGGACAGAGTTAGTGAATTTACTCACCTTGGTCGTTTATCGTTAAATAACGATTAACGTCAGTTGATTAAATCGGACGTTTGATTCTGTCAAAATTTCTAACGAGCTCCAAATGGTTCCGGACTAGCTTCACAACGTAGTATGCCTTCGTACGGTTCCAACGGATCTAACTATTCGTAATTTTGGTATCATATGTTTCAGATAGGATAGTTTAAAGTTAATATATTATTTTATTTTAAATTTAAACTCAATTAAATTTAACTTCGGGCCTTACCATTTTAAATCTTTAGCCCGTATGCACCAATAACCGACCCAAAATAAAAGTATCGTCTCCTTTATATTTTTTCCAACGCGATCTCCTGAACAAACCAACCCCTCTTCAACTAGTGTGTCTCCAAAACTTAAAACTCCAGTCCTTGTTCTTGCTAATTCACGTCCAACAGTTTTTGGGCCTATTTCATTCATTCTGTTTTTTACGGCCCTTCCTTTCAATGCTCGGCCACCAAAATCATTTCCTATAGACCTAAGTTAAACAGTACTTCATCTTCATCAAAACGAATCCGCTTCAGTAAATATTTCCACCACCTCGTTCAAGCTATTTCCGCCCTTCTTGCTGCTCTCGTTCCCCCCTCGTCTCTTGACGAAAATCCAAATGAAAACCCCCCATCGACTTCTCTTCTCACTCTTTATAACCTCATGTTGGAAATGAAGAACTCGAACGCACTGACTGAAACACGTTCTCGAGTTGCTCATCTTCTTCAAAGGAAACACGTCCTGCTCCAGAAAAATGACCGTCCGACATATTGTAAATTCGCAAGCTATTTCCTCATCCATTTCTTAACCAAACTCCACCAATCAAAACATCATTAACTCCCTTGCTTACTCCTCTTTGCGTCCCACGACTCGCCATCTCCGCCACTTCTAGTCAGTCTCCATGTTGCTCATAAAGACAGCCCACGCTGTTCGTTTAGACAGCGAACCAACTTCCATCCATATTTGCATGCGTACGCCTTGCCACCACATGCGTTTCATTTTTTTTCTTTTTGATTGATTTTTTTATGTTATTGATGCCATTACAGTTCGTTTTTCCTGGAAACAAATGAAGGCTTTGCTGCTAGATATATACATACACATTGTAGTTCCTTCGATGCCAAGGAATAATAGAGTACACAGTAAATTAACATGTGAATTATAACCTGGCTTTGATTTGAAAATACATTAGAGTAGGTAGCTGATGGTCTAAATTTACATAATTGCGTGATCTGAATCAATTAGCATGTGGCTTGTATATTATAGGTTGGCTACTTAAGTAAGGCTCAGGCATGAAGCTACTAAGGTATGCGTGCTATGTGAGATATAGAGGCTGTGCTGGCTTTCATTTTCATCTCCTCAATACTCATACAGTTTAGACATGAAGGATCAAGCGGAAATAGGTCTACGTGAAATACTTAAAGTAGGTTGGCTTGTCTTTATTTCTTGTCTTTCTTATTTGTACGTTTCAAACCACTAGAGCGCTGTACAAAAACAAATCCATACATATGGTTTAGTTCTAGGATACGGTTTTGATATTTATCTTTTTAAAGTTTTCTTTCATTCCTACCAGGTTGCTTTTTAAATTTTATTGGGAGCTTAATAACTAGACTTTATAGTTCATAGCAGCTCAACTAAATTTACTACCCAGCAGTAGTGGCATTGCACATAAATATTCTAACCCAAGACATAGATATATCATTATTTATGCCAGCATCCTGACTATCATTTAATAGTATACTTGTGGGTTTAGCATAGAAAATTTTAGTTAAGGTGGCATAGTTTAATACAATTAAATGAAGATTGTGGTTGTATTGGTAGCCAGCAAATAGATGGTTACTCGCATGCAAATGCTAATGATTTCAATGTAACATACTCGATTATTTTGCTTTTGTTTTTCTAAACTTTGACTGAAATATGTTGATGCAAAATAGTGTAATAACCAATCCAATTTGTCCAAACTGCTGGAATACTCTTTCTGAGGTACAGACAACTTGATCATTTTTTTTTGTTTAATTTTATTACACGGGTTTTCATAAAAATTTCTTTTTTTTTTCGAAATTCTATACTTTATATATAGGTTTATGTTTTATATGACATGTTACATGGTTTGTGAGATTGATCCCATGAGACGAAAAATGAACCCTTATTTGCGCTATGTCCAAGTGTATTAAATAGTTTGCCGCTTTATTCTATGTATTATTGTCATTTATATTGAAAGGTGCAACAGTTTTATGTTTTAAAATTTTAGTGTATCGCGTTACATAAAACTCCATTTCTTTATGGACCTCTACCGACAAAAATAAAAATACCGTTGTGAAGAACAACGTGCCTCGATCCCTAAAATGCAATAAAATAGACAATAGGGCTGCACAAAGCATAGGTTCGGTCGGGTTGGACCAAATGCTACATCCGACCCGCATAGGTATGGATTTAAGGTAGTTCAACCCGTACCTGACCCTATATGAGGTTGGGTTAGGTTGAAGTATGGGTTGGGTCGAGTTTAGTAGGGTTGGGTTGGATTGCTTGAATGTAATAAAAAATGAGAATATGAGGGATTTTTTTAAAAAATAATATTAAAATATTCAACATAATATATCAGATTTTTGCTAGCATGATGCATTTAAAATAACTGATTCATTATAAGACATATTTTATTAAAATTTCATTGTAAAACACATCATATGAAATCAATTTACTACATAGCACATAGTAGAACAAGTGTTTCATTTTAAGATACATTAAAATGCTCTTTAAAATATATTTGCTAAGTTCTATCTAGTTTGGAATGACATGAAATATGCTTTTTGTATATTTACTATAGAATAGATAAACATTATTTTAGGATTATACTATTCTAATTTTAAGTGGACAGATATTAAATTAGTTTTTTAATATGGGGTTGGGTTGGGTTAAAATAAGGTTGGGTTGAAAAAAATATCAAACCCGACCCGTATATAGTATGGGTTATAAATTGTAACCCATATCTGACCCGAACTAGGATGGGTTGGGTTGGGTTTATGTGGGTTGGGTCGGGTTGGTGGGTTAGGTCGGATTGGATATGGGTTATGTGCAGCCCTAGTAGACAAGATAACTTATCTTGTGAAATTCTAAATATGCTGATATAGGGTGCAAAATACTTCGAATAAAAAGTTGCTTATTTTCCAAACTAAAATTTTCAGTTAAATTCTATAAATTAAATTAAGAATATTTCTTAAAACTTTTGTCCAAATATGAAACCAATATTTTATTATATTAAATAATCGTTATGCTTTATAGACGATTCCATAGTGACTATTTGAAAATTCGTTTTGGACATAACTTACAATCTATAAGCCGAAATGTCGATTTTTGACTTTTATATGAAAAATATAGTTTAGTAGATTCGAACATTTCTTGTTTTGAAGAAATCCGACTTATAACGAATTATGTATGCTCAGTTGAAGTTCAAAACTCAGTATTACGAAATACCGCGACATTACGGGCACGTTTATAATTATATTATAGTTAACACGTTCAGCTGTCGTTAAATAAATATATTTGTTATTCTAATTCAGTTCTAAACTGAATTAAATCTATTAAATTATCCAGTTCATACAATATTGCCAATTTATCTATTTCCGACCATTTCAGAAATTAAATATATTATCACATTATTCGTATTTAAATTAAATATTCAAAACATTTGAATTAAAACCATTTAACTTATCCAAACTATTTTAAAAATAATTAAATTAATTAATTATTAAATCGTTAAAATTCCGGGATGTTTCATTCCTTCCCCCTTAAAATAATTTCATCCCCGAAATTTCTAAGATAGGAAAAATTGTACGGATCGTATTAAACCCAGGTAAAAAAAATTGTTTCAACTGAACCAATTTAATTTCAAAAATATTAATTCATTTCTACTATCCAGAATTTTCAAAAATTCTAAAATTTTTCTAACACCTTAAATTTCTAAAAAAATTCGTTTATGCCTCCTTTGAATGACTCAATCGGTACAACTACAACTCGCCTCTCTAGGCCTTTTCCAATAAAAAAAAAATCAACAGCCAAGTGGCTTTCCAAACAGGCTCATAAATCTCATATCCAAATAAAATACAAACCCGTATCTTTTTGTCCGACATTCAACTTTCTTTTATTCACCCTCAAATCAGCATTTACCCAAGCATTCTCAATTGATCTCCAATCCATTTTTAATCGAACAAAACCGTTCACTTATAACCAAGCCAAATTCCATTCAAACTTCAATTCCAATCTCAATTGCAAACTCTTAACTTACCAATTCAATTCCATTCCAGATTATCTCCAATCCAATCAAATTTTAACTTAGTTTAAGCTAAATTCTAATTTATTTATTCACCTTTACCACTTTAATATATTTAACATCATAAGCTAAATTTAAATCTAAAAATTCAAATTCCTTGGTTTTATTTCGAATTAGTTTGAAATTACATACAATAGTAGCAATTCAAAACATTTGAATTTTTTTTGACCATTTGTTTTCTCAAAACAATTCAAAACAAAACTATTAGTAGTAATCTGTCACTTAGAAACTCGAAAATGATACTAATAATGCGGCCATCATCATCAAAATTATTTTCCAGCGATCAAAATGAGTTCAATACTATATCATTTTCAAAACATATTCTTTAATGCTTCCATTTTGAAATTAATTCAAAATACCTTTCAAAATATTTGAAGAAAAACATTTTCAAATTACCCCGGATCTTAAAATTTCATTATATAATTCAAATTCAATTACAAACTCCTTCCCAAACTCCCAAAGTTTTAATTCCAATTCTGGGTTACCTCCAGATTTACTTCACCTGATTTTATACATCATATTTATACGAATTCTGATTGGCATTCACAGCTATCTCAATTATAATTTGATTCGATTATAATAACCAACACATCCAATATATATTATAATAATTCCAACATATATACTTCTTTATATCAAAATATATTTTGGGTAAAATTATTTACCCTCTTTTAAAACAATACTATGTTGAATTGCTCTGTTCATGAGTTTAGAAAAACTTTTCGATATAGTGTCCACTACCATATCGACCAGGATTTTTAAACCACTCGACAAACCATTCAACACAATATAAAACAAATTTAAATCAATCTACAAATACGCTCTCTCGTATATATACAATCGAACTCAATCTAGGGTATTACTAACCCTATCTCTATTGAGTTACACCACAGAGCCAAGGTAAATCACTTAACCTTCAGCTTTGATACTCCTAGCTCCTCCAAGTACCTGTGAAATCCTAACTACTTGATTGCCTGTACAAATTTGGGCACCCAAGAGTTTAGGGAAAACAAGAAAAAATAACTCTAGGTCAGTCATGGGACTGGTGTGCGAAAACTCCAACCATTTGATTTAACTTTTCAAAATCCTTTTCAGAAGAAATGATTATCGTAAGACCGATCCACACATAAATACAGTCTGTTTTTACCTTACAATAACCCAAAACAATTTCAAAATCAATAATTTTCTAATATTATAATAGTGTATAATCACAAGTAAATAACAATCTAGCAGAATGCTTGCATCTCACACTCCACATATATAATATACAATCAAAACCGCGAGCTCTTATTGGAGATTGGATTTTGACTATGACAAGGTATGGAGCCACCTTCTGATTAGTGTACTCTAGAGGGGATACACTGGAGTTCAACAAGAACATCTTGCAACTCGGCCCACACATCACCGACCATTCATTTCACTTGAATGTTCCGAATACATTGTCACTTTACGCTTGGTATACCAACATAACCATTCCCAAGAGATACATAAGTGAAAAGAAGTAACAAATATGAATATTCTCTAGACGGTGACAATATACCCTAATTGGGTGCGACCCACTTAGCCATGCAGCCTGTCCGATTTTTTTCATTTCCCAGTTGTTGAGGCTTGAGGTCATAATGTATCTTTTGACAGTTCATACCTTCATTTACTTTGAATGCCACATCGTCATACCCGTCAAATCACAAATTGATTTCCCTAAATATACCACTGGTATAAAACTAAAAGAAACGAATTCCTTTGCCACCAAATGTGAATAAGTTTGAAGAGATCAACTCACGCGATCTATTGGATATAGCCTGTCGGACATTCATCCATTCAAGTTGTCCTGGGTCTGGACAAACCGAAGGCACTATTCTGTAAATCCATATTAGGCAATTTCTACCTAGGATCGCCAGAACAACCTTTGCATAAACTTCGTCTTCAATTGTCTTCATCATATTTGATTCGCAACGCTAATGCTCATACAGAGTGGTTTTCAGACAATAAATTTGATACCGGTCTCTCCGTATCGACAATGGAAAAATAATCAAAAACTTTGATAGCCGGTGGTTTAACTATCAAAGGAAAACATCCATACAATCAACGATCTTATTTCCAAATGGAAATTATATAAATCAACCATCACTCAACATTGAGTTCCTTAAATTAATTTATCAACAATTTATTCATTTCCCCGATTTCCTATTTCCCATATTTTCCAAAATATTTCTCAAACCTGTTTTGCCTCACACGATCCTTGAAGAACATTTTCATTTATTTTAAACTATTTATTTTTATATTTAGAAAATATCTCTTTTTAACATTTGGAATTAATTCCATATATTCACAACTCTTATTTTCTATATTTAGAAAATATACGTTATTAACATTGGGAAACATTTCCATTACTTATTCATGCATCACTATTATTTCACGTCCATCAGTCCCTAACTGTAAACTAGTAAAAGAACAATTTCCCAGGTATCAAACCCAAAGCCCGAAACCAACATCAGATTGACACTCAGAAAGCCGTTTAATTTAACTAGTCTCTAGTCAGTTTCTAATTTCCTTAATCCCATTTCTTGATTTCTTATCAAATTATTGATTACTCAAATTCTCGGATTCAGTCGACGAATTCACTTCTTTTACGGAAAATATATATTATAATGATAGCATTATAATCCCTGTTTCCAAATATTTAACTTTAAAATATAACTTTGATTCGTTATTTTGAATAAATAAATAATATTAAATTAATTACTTAAATAAATAAAATCTTCATTTAAAAACGGAAAGTGAATATCACTTTCCTGAATTCGATATAATCAAATTCCAACGTATAACACCCTTTCGAATAATACCTATTCGATAACTCTCTATAGCATAATTTATATTCGATTAATCTTCCGAATGTCAGAATTACTTCACCGTTACCGATCAACTCAGTTTCTAAAGAGCATCATGTTTATAAAAAATGAGAACATTTCAAAGTTTCCAATATGTTCAAAATGTAGAGTCAAATATCAACCGCTAAAGCATTTGCTTCAACCATTGATTTGAAACATGATTTTGAACACGTTATGATTAGTTAATTTACACAAAATTTTATGTATATGATCTTGACTTATATAAGAACATGTTTACAAATTTTTATTCGATTCCGAACCAATTAGGTCGAGAAACAAAAGAAATGCGTATGAGGTGTAGCGGAGGGAGGTATTGGAAAAAAATTCCTTTTAGAGAAAGATGTACACCATATAATATATTTTTTGTAACAACCCGTACATGTAATATAGTTAATCAACTGAAATCTGTTTCAGGCTACTTCAACATCTCTTCTAACGATTCTTTTAATGGCCTCCACTCTCTAATCTCTTGCGGCTTCTGCTTCTTTCTTCTAATTTCTCACTGCCTTGTCTTCAGCATGCTCTAATCAGCTCCCCTACTCGTCTCAACGTTTGCTTACATGACCTTTTGTTCGAGGGTTTTCTATTGAGAGATTAGGGTTCGCCGTGATGGCGCCTACTGCTAGCTTCGAGTTTGTTGGGTTCTTTATTGGTCCTCGACCCTCGATTGGGTCTGTCTTGGAGGTGCTCTCACTGCTCTACTCTGGTCCTATATCTTTGGTTGAGAACGGTGATTCATCTGTTGTGATTTCCTTGGAATCGCTTGAATCCTTCGTGGCCTTTAATCGTCACCGATTTGTGGTTGTTGATGAGTCCATTTTAGAGTTGGAATCATGCTATTATAGCAAAATTGCAACGCTAGAGCTGATTCCTCTCTTATTGGATTGCCATCCTTCTCCCTCTTCGAGTGGTGAGATTAGTGTTGTTTATGGGGTAAGTTCGGGTTGCGAGGATTTAACCACCCCGTTTGTGCATATACTGGTCTTCGTTGGTCGTGGTGGCCACACTGCAGTGGCTCCTATGATGGGGTTTCTTGTTGGTGCTATTTGTTGTGAAATTTCCATCTTAGATGACCTTGACGCTTCCTTCTTTGCTCTGAAGTGTGTGAGAGGGAAGTGATACCCCAAACAAATGTTCAACAAGGAGTCGGGTTTTTTCTTCAGAGGTTGAGTTGCAACACTACAGGAGAAAATAGGGTGCTCGGCCCTTGGGTCTCTTTCGGCTCCATCGTGATTCACGGCGGTCGAGGAACGTAACCATGGTTGTTGTTCACCCTCTTTCAGCTACCAGTGTTTTGCGGGTCTAAATCTCTGATTCGTTGGGTTTTTTTGGTGCTAAAGTTGAACCGGTTGTTCTAGGCAACTGCTTTGAGGTTCGCTCCGATATATTACCTTCCTTGCCAATGATGGTGCCTCCCCCTCCTCGATCGACGCAATCTATCCAGCACCATCGAATCCAACTTTGTGTTGGCTTCGTGGTGCTGAGTATAAGTCTGCGCGGTAAGCCATAGATGTGGTTTTGATTCCCGATGTTGCTTTACCACTTAGGCCTCATCTCCTTGTGCAGCCAAGGCTTGAAACTCTTGGCGAAGAAACGAAGATGGGTCTAGTATTAGTAGGCTTGTCGATTGGTTCTCTATTTTTTGGCAGCCTATCGTTTTGGAGGTAAAGGAGGCATCGACAATTGTGCCTGAAGTGGTTGCAGGTTGCTTGGTTTCAGTTATATGAAAGGCGAAATGGTTATGCTAACATGTTCAATTTTTCTCACTTGTCTCTTACTTTGTCCATGTTTCTTGGGACATACGCATGTCCTTTTGTTCCTTATATGGTGTTGTGTGTGTTGCGTTAAGCTAGGACACGCGCTCGCGTGTGCTCCCTGTCAATATGTTTCCATCCGATGGTAAACAGTTAATGGGTCATGTATGTGTTGCCGGAATTGGTTGTATGTGTTTTCTTTGCTTCGGTGGTGACTTAATTATTGGCTTTTGTGCTTTGCTTACACCGATTTACTCTTTTGGCCACTCTGTATTTGAGCTAGTTTTGGTTTCTTGTGATCATTTGGGTTCGGTTGTTCATCTCCGTATCGATTGGTTGCCTGATTCGACTTTGTGCTCGGGTTCTAATCACTTTGTGGCTTGGATTGTGGTTCGATGTGGCCATTCACTTTGTTGGATTATTGTCGCTTCCACCGGCTTTTGTTTTCCCTTCTGGAATGTGAATAGTTTGGCATTTGTTTCTTATTTTCATCGGTTTTGTCGACGGAGGTGTATTATGGATATCGGGATGGACGTTGAGTTGTGCCGCAGCAAGGCCTCTCTTTGTCGTTTGCGATATGTATTTTGTGATTTTCACTTTCTGGTTTTTGTTGGTTTTTTCGGTGACTATTCACGGTGTTGCCAGCTAAGGTTGGTGGGTCTCCTAGTTGTAGACGTATAGCGGTTCATACTCTTGATCACTATAGGGCATACCCTAGAGATTCACTCCACATGTTGGTATATCCATATGTCGTCTGTTGGTGTTTCGGTTTTTGGTCTTTGCCTATTATGCGGGATTGTCAATCCTATGACTACTTGATGTTGGTAAAGACCGCACAAGAATCGATGTTGCATCCATCTAGCGACACTACATTGTCCCTGTCCCTTAGCGCTACAGTTATCCTGGCTTGTCCATCTCCTCCCATTGTATCTCCCACGTCTTCTTCCTTTGTGTCTCTCCCCCTTCTCAGTAAGGATGAGATAGCAGTCATTAGGGATCGTCTATCTCGTCTTACTAAGAACTCCTATTCCTCGCGGTATGTTTTGTCTCCATCTTCGTCTGATCAGCTCTTCGGTGCTTCTTCAGACTTCTTTGAGATTGCAGAGTCGATAATTCGATCCTCTTCCACCCATCTCCGTTCTTTGTGTCGTAGACCGAGATCGTCCCCCCGCACCCCCTCCCGGCACCATTCACACACCCTCTATATCGGCGTCTGAGCAGATCGTTTGATCTACTAGACTTACTCTTTAACTTATTTGATTGGCTTTGTTGTACTTCCTACTACTTGGGGTTCCTTTTTCCGCTACGTGTTTTTCTCCTCTGTTTTCTCTTTTATGGAGAATTTCTTGTTCTGAAACATTCGTGATATAGGTAACGATGTGTTGATGGCTCGGCTCAAATGCATCATTAGGAAGCATTCAGTTTGTCTGGTTATGCTTCTGGAGCCATTTATGGGTCTGGAGGAGGTCACCAAGTCTATTCTCTCCCTTGGCTTCGGTGGTGCCTTAGCCAATGTCTCCGACAAGATTTAGATCCTATGGTCCAAAGACGTCGTGATCCATCCTGTTTTCGACTCCGTCCAGCTCCTATCTGTGGCTTGTTCTTCTTCTTCTTTCTCCTTGGACTTTCTCTTTTCTATGGTGTACATTAAGTGTGATCAGAATGAGAGCTTGGATCTTTGGTCTGACATTCTTTCTCTGTCCGATCTGGGTTTCAGAGCATTGGTGATTGGAGGCGACTTTAATGTTGTCTCCTGCCGGTCCGAGATGCGGGGTGGCTCCTCCGTTAATCGAGCGGCAGTTGCGGATTTCAATTCCTTCATCGCCAGCTCCGGTCTTTCGAAGATTTCATTTTTAAGCTTGGATTTTACATAGTGTGACAACCAGGAAGGGCCTACCCGAATTTTCTTCAGACTTGACAGGGTATTCAGATTGGAAGGTTGGTTCATCCTTCTGTTCTCTTTCTCTGTTTTCCATTTGCATCGTACTTTTTTGGATCATGCACCGATGATTCTACGTTGCTCCCCCTTCACCCTATCTGGTCCATCTTCTTTCAGATTCCAGAGTATGTGGAGATCTCACCACAAGTTTCATCAGGTTGTAGTAGATTCCTGGGACACTCCTGTCCTGGGAGATCCCTTTGTTGTGTTTTCTCATAAGCTGAAACGTCTCAAGACTTGCTTTCAGGCTTGGAAAGTGCAGGTTTTCAAGAATATTTTCGACCGCGTTAGGGTGACCGAAGAGATTCTTATCTTACAAGAAGCCTCTTTCGATGAGGATCACTCTTCTGCTAATAAGGAGGCATGGGCACTAGCCCAGTTAGCCTTCTCATCGGAGCTCCATATTGAGAACAACTTCCTATGCCAAAAGATTAGGATCAAGTGGGTCGTTGATGGCGATACAAACTCCAAATTCTTCCATTCTTCAATCCGTAAGAAGAATAACATCCTTTCAATCCATCAGATTCAACGCCCTAATCTCTCTTTGACTTCCTCTCCGTAGGTGGTCAAATAGAGGATTTTGTCTCACTTCCATTCTTTTCTGGGTGCTCCATCAGTGTCTGTATCTGACCCTTCCCTTTTATATTTTATCCCCAAGTTGGTTTTACTGTTTGATGATGTCGATTTTGTTGCTCCTCCATGCTCCGATGAAATCCGGGCTTGGGTCTTCGCTCAGCAAGGATAGTGTTTGTGGCCCAGATGGTTTCAATGGAGTGTTTAGCCGATCATTCAGTCGGAGTTTTGTCTTGACATCCAATTCTTGTTCTCTGGTGGAGCTCTACCTATGGGATGGACCTCTACCAATTCGGTCCTTATCCCCAAGAGTGTAAATCCTCGCACGTGTGCTTATTTTCGCCCGATCAGCTTATGTAACTTCTCTAACAAGGTTATCTCCAAGGTGCTAACCTCGCATCTAGCACCTTTTCTAGATTGTGTCATCTTGTCATCTCAGGCAGGGTTCGTTAAAGGATTTTGATCACTGACAATGTCCTTTTAGCCCAAGAGCTAGTTTCCCAGATTGAACGTACGGTCAAGGGTTCTAATATAGTTGTCAAGCTGGACATTTCTAAAACTTACGGCCGTACGTCTTGGTTCTTCATCATGAAGGTTCTAAGGGATTTTAGCTTCCCATAATGCCTTATCGATATTATTTGGAGGCTTATCCCCAACTGTTGATTCTCTATTCTTATCAACGGATCGACCAACGAGTTTTTCAAGTCTGGTAGAGGTCTTCGTCAGGGAGACCCCCTTTCGCTAACTCTTTTCGGCATAGTAGCCGAGGCTTTCACGCGAGGATTTCATTCTCTTACGATATCTAGCCAAATTCAGAGATTTGGCATTTCCAGCGGTTGTCGTCTAATCTCTTCCTTATCTTTTGTGGACGACATCATCATTTTCACTAATGATATTTCTGCCCATTGCCTTCTTAGTTACATTCACCGGTATGAGAGGTGCTCGGGCCAACTCATTAACTCTGCTAAAAGTTATTTTGTTCCTATGAAAGACTTGTCCCCGGTTATGTCTTCTTGGATTGAAAACCTAACCGGGTTCAAGGCGACCTCCCTCCCCTTGCCTAACTTCGGTATTGTCCTTTACCATGGACAGAAGAGCAACTCAATTTTCGATCCCCTGACTGAAAAAGCCAGGGGTAAGAATATTAAGTAGAACATGACTCTCCTTTCTCAGACATGAAGACTGGTTCTCATAAAGTCGGTTCTTGACTCTATAAGATCACATGTCTTTGCTGCTAAGACTCCTACTTCCTCCTTCTTTCGTTCTTATCGGTCTTTGGCATCATCCTTTTTCTAGGTTAAAAAGGACAACGTTAATCGCTATCACTAGATTCCTTGGGATGTCATTTTTCATCCCAAAGGGGAAGGAGACATTAGCCTTCAAAATCCTAAGGATATCTACACTGCCTATGCTTGCAAGTTGTTGGTATAGTTTGGAGTGAACAATTCTCTTTGGGAGAGTATTCTCCATGCAAAGTACCGCAAACTTCTGATCATGAATTTCAGTGGGATCCCATCCTACTCTAGTGACACGTGGAAATAGATGCAATTCGTGAAGTCCTTCTCTGACTCACATGGTGGTGGGTAAGGGTGGGATGGCAGTCCTTTCTCATTTAGGGCGACATGGAGTTCGGCAAGGACCCCTTCTCTAACTCTCCATCTTTTCTCTTTCATCTGGGATGTCAGACTCTCTCTGAAAGTTTCGGTGTTTATGTGTCGAACTCTTTATGAAGAATTACCTCTAGACGAGAAACTACAGATGATTGGCATCCCGCTCGTGTCCCGTTGAAGATGCCGTAGAGCTGGTGAATTGGAGTCCAGTATTCATTTGTTTTCATCGGCTCCTGTGTCAGATTTGTCTGGAATTACTTCGAGAATTTGGTTGGTCTCCGAGGTAATGCCACTTCCCTTGATGATTTACTAAGATACCGGTGGTTTGGTATCTCGAGCAAATTTGTTCGTTCTACTATTTTCCGTCTGATTTCTTGTATTATCTGCTGGCACCTTTGGTGCTTGCGGAATAAGGCCATTTTCGACAAGTCTCCTATGGACCCTTCCTTTATCATATGGAAGTCAAGGAAAGACGTGTTCCTTGCCTTCCATGATAGGCATGTCAAGAGAGATGTTGGCTCCCACTCTATTCGGTTGGCCCGTACTTTTGATATCACATCTAGTCCTTGGGCTTTGCGTACGAGGATTGGTTGATTCCATCTGTTGTTTGTTTCTCGTTTATTTCCACTTATTTCACCTACCCCACTTTTTATGTCTTATGTTGTTTTCTAGTCAGGACCTGGTTTTACTGGTGTCTCTTGGGATGGGTTGAGTAGACGAGGCTGGTGCTCTCGCTTAGAGTAGAAGGGCTTTGTCATTTCTTTAGGCAACATCTTAGACACGCTCGCTTGGGGATCCATTGGGATGACACATTTGTTGTATCCCATTGGTCCGATTTACATGTGTTCAGAGGCTTCTAGTTTTTGTAAGGCTTATGCTGGGCTTGTTCTTTCTGCCATCTTGCATCTGATTGAGGAGACTTTCGGCTAGCTGCTTTTGTTTCTCTTCCTATCTGTATTTACTCTTTTGTATTTTCCGCTTTTTATATTACAGATTATGTAGCCATTTATTAACTACGAAACTGTTTTTGTATGCCATTGGAGAAAGGCTTTTTTCTCCCCTTTTGGTATATAATATTTATTTTGTTAAAAAAAATCCGAACATGTAATACTATTAAAGAACAAATTTGAATACGATAAGCCCTTTTGAAAGCACAAAAGAAAGGTTAAGTTGTGAAGATGATGGAATTAGGGTCAAAGACTACTTGAGTTGTTTCAAATGTCATTTTTTGAGACATTTATTGTTAAGCCTCCATTCATTTGGATTTACAAATATTGGGTCAATAATTAGCACTGGTCCATAAATGATTGAAAATATAAATTTTGCACATGATGAAATTAGAGATTGAGAGCACCTCATTTGTTTTTCAAAATTCCATTTTCAAGATTTTCCAATGTAAACCTCTAGGTGTGTAGAGTTACCAATTTTGAGCTATGAACGGAATAAGCTTTGTGAAAAGAAGAAGAGTGGACTTCGACTTTTCAGAAGTTTTCCTATATTTATGAAGGGAGGGCTACACCCCCTTTCATCTCCTTGAAACTCATTTCATCACTTCTTTCATTTATTTACAAGTTTACTCAAATCCTCTCTTCTAAATAAATCATATCATATGTGATGAGTTCCAAATATAGTATATTTCATAACAAGAGGTGATTTAATTTAAATTCTTATGATGATTGGACAGATGTTATAATATCTTTGAATTGGTGCTTATTTCACGAACATCTTCTTTTCTTGTCATCCTTCTGTCATTCGTCATGGTTTTATTTAATGTGAAGAGTTTATTTTTTTATCATTAAAGAAAGTGCAGTTTCAAAATTTGTGATGGAAACGTGAATATATTATTTTACAGAATAATTGATAGTTGAAAATTTTCAAAAATCCTGATACGGTTGAACATATTTCATAATATGATTATTTAGAAATTTATTTCACAACCATCTCTATTCCTATCATATTTCTATCATTCATTTAGGTTTTATATAATGAAGAGATTTTTGTATAATAGGTGTCCCTCTAATCTCATTCAAAAAACTAGATATTGTCATGCATGGTTAGAAAACGCTTATATAATTTAAGTTACAACTGATCCCATTTAAAAGTTCTTATATGCTATGCGTGGTTAGTGTGCTCTTAAAATAAAAGGAAAATAAAAAAATAGAAAGAAAAGATAATAATAAATTTATGAATATATATGAAATCCTCCTTGTTATGTAAAAAACGACCTATCAATCCATTTTCTGAATTGTGAAATGTGTTACTGTTTTATGATATATTATGATTTTTTGATTGATTCTTTTGAGATTTGCAATATTTTGGTTTTTTCTCCTCTTGATTTGAATTTATAAGTATAGTCTAGATCCATCACTATTTTATGCTTAACTTTTTTATATTTTGAAAATAATTGGAATTCATATGGTTTATAACTCTCTCCATTTTATAAAATCCATCGTAAATCCATCATTCTAAAATGTGAAATTTGCTTCTAATGGGAGGAATATTATGATTTTTTTTGATTAATTGAGGTTTATGATATATATTCTCTTTCTTTCTTTTTCAACTTATATTTCTAGTCTATATTGATCATTATTTTGATTTTTATATCCTTTTGATGATAACAAAAAGGGGAGAATGGTTAAGATTTTGATTTTGATCGATGAACGAATATTTCATGAATACATTTTAGTATTGGAAATTCAATTCATTTCTCTATCACTCATATGCACATATATAGGGGGAGTTCAGTTGTAGGGAGAGCATACATACAGGGGGAGTACTACACTTTACTGTTAAACACATTTATCACTGAAATCTCATATGTATGTTTGTCATCATCAAAAGGCGAGATTGTTGAATATAACAATATGATTTTTGTTTTATGATAACAAACATATATATTATTCTATAAATATGTTTGTATTTAAATTATTCTATATTACGTCACATACAAATTGAAATAAATATTTAATTTGAATAAAATACTACTGCACAAGAATTTGATATTCAAACAGTGTTTTATTCAAGTTAATATTTTATTTCAACATTCGGAGTAGTACAAACTTCTAACTCGATTATTGTACATTTCTCTATAATATAATTCAGTCAATTTAAGTATACATTCAATTTCACTTGTACATTGATTCATCACTGCAACACTCTATTCACTCATTCACATGTACATTGACACACATACTAACACACACGCTTGTCTTCAGTCTGCTTCAGATTCAGTCCAGTCACCTGTATACCTATCACAGAAACACACGCTGAACTTGATAAAAATTAGATTCACATTCTAGCACATATGAATTTATTTTGATTTTTGTTTGCCTCGGAATTTTGATGTGTTTCTCATCATATTTCTTGACTTGGTCTGATATGTGCATACATTTATTCGAGTCTAGACTACTTGTGATATTCATAGAGATTCACTGTAAATACCACAAGGTAGACTATATATCTAGTACCCACAGATCAGCCTCAACACAACTATAGTGGTCTGCTAATCAAGACTAGCCTCAACTTACATTTGTGATATGCTGATCTTGACCAGCCACGACACATCGTATAGTGGTCCGCTGATGTATATAGAAAATATAAATTACACTTGCATAATACATGTATACACATACATGTGTATGTATATGCACATATATTGATAATGCGTAGGGGCAATATGGTCAAGCATCAGTGAATCAAGTGCAAGCACATAATTCAATTTCAGAATAAACAAGAAATCATATCTTCGTAGAAGAAGCATGCATGAATCAAAGTACACATGACAAGTGACAGTAATCAAGAATGAGCAAGTTGTCAAGAACTCATGCACATGGCAAGCAAGGACATGACATTCACACAGTAACATAAACACATATATATACACACATATCATTGTGTATATATGTACATGTATATGTATATGACCAGAGAACAAGTGTACAATAGCATGAAAAATGTCCAAGTGGTCAAAGAAATACAATGGTATATATACATGTTTATATATGGCGGTGTAGTGTAAATACATAGCAATGGAGCCAGATTTGTCAAGAACTAGTCAAGGAACATCAACATACCAAATAGATGCAGCAACCACAAAACATGGCTCAACAAACATGAAGAATAAGACAAGTGTTCACGAACATGTTGAATCAACATAGCACAGTTTGCACCAGGTCAAACCAAGGTCATGATACTTATGCTAACGAGTCAAGCAGGTCCAACCAATCAACATGCCACAAAGACATGGTCACAACAACTCAGGTCATTGAAAATGCCAACAAACTTTAGAAAGTATCAAAAACTGGGCTAACATGCAACTAAACAATGGTGATGTGGCATGGTTAGGTTCAAGTATACAACTGGTTCCAGTCAAGACAGAAAGCAGTCGGAACAGTCAGAATTAACAAGCATACATAGCTACTGACACAGCAAATCCCAGTGAAGTAAAATGGCAAGTAAATGTTCAAGTACACAAGCATATTTTGGAAGAACACCTTTGGGACAATCATGCACAAGGGCATGTTACAAATGACATTGAAAACAAGAATTTCAAACAAAGAAGCAGTGTAAAAGCTCAAGTACAAAAGGCGAAGACACAAGCCAAGATGTACATTGTACACAAGGCAGTGTACAAGTTAAACCAGGGAGACACACTCAAGTGCAGTGACACAAGAGTGAACAAAACAGACATAATTGTGATACAAGGTTGGGATGATCATACATGCACACAAATGGACACAAATGCAAGCAATGGAGATAGTATCAAGTTCATATGACATGTAGAAATGACATGCATAACATTTTTCCAGAGAAAGCATGGCAACTAATGGACACAGCAACAAGCACAACATTATGCAAATATATACAAGTGCATGGCACATGAGAAGCAAGAGAAGATGTGATCAAAACATGAACAAATGCACATTAAGGTGATAGACATCAAGTAAACAGGTGCACCATTCAAGAAAAGGCATAATTATGGCAAGAACATAAATAAGTAAGCCAAACACAGAAAGTCTCATAGTCACAAAATGGAGCAAAATTCACAAACATACCAAAATCAACATCAACCTCAATTATTCAAGCCAAAAAGAGATATATTTAACGGCTTCTATTTTTGACAAGAAATCATCCTGAACAATATAAGGAATGAAATCAGTCTGCATTGATAGCATTGGTAAATTTGGCAAATTAATATTGCAAATTATTTCTCCAAATAGACAATATGTAAAAACATGGAAAGATACGCCCAAGAAATTCACGCAAGATTGAGATGTGCATAGAGATATATTTGGCAGAATCGTTCAAATAGTTTCCAAAAATAAAACAAGGCATTCACGACAATTCATCAAGCACGAATCGTGCAATAACACAAGACCAAATCTACGCAAACGAGATTAAGGGTTTTAGAACCCTATTCAAACAACACATTCATCATCAGTAGAGTACCGAAATTCACAAGCAAAATCAATCAAGAAAAACAAGATTCAGAGTACTCACAAATCTTTCAGAGTTTCAATTCCAATCCCAAATCGTATGACGAGGAGCATCAGAGAATTATTTCCATTTTAGTTTGAGAAGTCGCTCGACCATCATTAAAGAGAAAGGGAGAATCCGATAATCTTTTAAAGTGACAAAGGGGCCGACCTATCTTATTATTGTTTAAAAGGGTTTTGTTGTTTTATTTAAGTGTTTTTATTTTTACAAACATTGTATAGATTTTCTAGTTTTCTCTAAACTAGGTTTTATGAGTTACGGGTTTGTAATTCGGGGAAATCGGATCTTGGGGATAAAGATCAGTGCAGGGTTTTGAGTGTAGGATTAAAACAGTTGGGAGCGGGTGTCGCGAGTTTACAAGGAACTGTAAGCGTAGAGATTGTTTTAATTCTATAGAAACCTTGGGGAGTGCAGCAGTAGGAAGGGGTTTGCCAATGCTAGGCAAAATCTATGTTATTTATTTTCTGCATTTGTTTATACTGTTGTGATCTGAGTTGCGATATTTTTTATGTTTCTCAAAACTGCAATAAACCCTATTCACACCCTCAAGGGTTAATCTAGATCCTACAATAAATATCTACGAATCCTCATAAAATCACCATAAATCCGACTAGAAGATCTAGAGAAAACCCTCTTCAGTCATTTGGAGAAGAAAGTGGTTACTAACGTTAGTAGAGGCCGAAAAAAGAGAATATAACTCTTAATTGTTCTTGAACTTGAACTAGGTGAGTGGCATGTTACTTGTAGTTACATGAAAATGTATATTTTGACACGAATGTTTTATTGTTGAGTTTTAATTGTAGTTGGGTTTGACTTGACATGATTTTGGTGATGTAAGTAAGAGGGGATGACTTTATGATGTATGCTGAGTCTTAATTGAAGTTGGGTTTGATTTTACTTGACTTCAGCTATACAAGTCAGAGCGAACAACTTCATACTATATTAAACAAAAATGTGGTATATGTAGAAGCTAGTAAACATTTAAGGGGTTATTAACTTAAAGGCCAAAGGAATGAGTAGAGTTATCATCAGTTAACATGTAGCTGAAGTTAAAATGAAGTAATGTTGATAAAAGTTTGTCATTTAAGTAAGGTAATGTACATTAAGACTATTATCAACTTGATATATGATTGTTAGTAGCTTGATACATTAATTATGGTCTACAAAACTATAATTAAGTGATATGAACCACTTAGTTAATTTAAAGACAAAATTGAGCTTATTGTGAAAGTTAGTAGATGAAGATGAAATTTTAAAATGTTGTAAAATTGATCGAATATTGATTTAACAACAAGATTTACTAAAGATATCATGCTAAGTAGTGGATCAAATAATGTAGCTGCTTTGAAACCTTATGAAAATCACCCCAAAAAACCAATGCTCTAATGAAGGGAGATGCGCAATTGCCTGGTGATGCATTAGAGAGGAAGGATGAACTAGTGCTCGCGCTTATATGTTTATTCAATAGTGCATAAGCACTACTATGTGAACAAACATGTGCACTACTGTATGTACCATAGTAATGCAGTTCACTGTTGCACTCACGGAGGTGCAAGTCGAACCATACTAGGGTGCAAGGTTCCTTGAATTTGGACCAAGGAAGGTAAAAACAGATGATGGTAGTCTTGGGGGATTATGAGGGATTCAATTGTATGCGAGGAAATTCAATAAAAATCGAATGATTCATTGGGAAACATTAATCCTTTGGGATCTTGTATACACATAGATGAATGCGTATGTGTTATTTGATTATTACGTACAGTTTTAATTTTTCTTGTTATAGGTTACCAGAGAGATACTACAATAATGAATGAAACCATTGTACCATGAGAGATAACAAATATGATCTCATCGCAGAGAAGGAGAGATTGGGATTCCATTCTAGAGTTGGTTATATACTATCCATATCATTAGATTTTACAATGAAAACTGCACGAGTCAATAACACTACAAGTTGAGCCAATGAGACATGTTGGCTCCAAGGTATGTCTTTTTGGGTAGCCAATGAAAATTCATTATATGGGAATCATCTCTAGATTCAAATAGTGTAGTCCAAGGCATTGCTTTTACATGACTTATATGGAGGTCGAGTAAGTAATGCTTTGGTATAGCATTATTGTATCATTGTACTTATTATATATCAAGGGTTTGAGCAAGACTAAGAGAAATATGACACCTTTTCCATGGAGTACAATGTGACCACTACACTTGTACATTCAAGTTTTTGATACTTTACATGCTTAAGACATATGTCATTTTAACTTAACCATATTTCTATACAATCACTTTTCTTGATTATTCCTATGATTAATCTGAGTGATATGTTTATTTTATAAACTGTTGGCCATAGAGCTAGAATTTTAGGATATATAAATGAATTGCTTATTTACTTTTATTTAGCACATGTATAACTATATTTACTAAATACGCTACTCATGTATAAGACTTTGTACTGATGTACCCATTCAGTATTCTGTATATTTGGAGTCTTTGTAAATTTATTTAAGTATTGTAAATTATTTAATTTCTTATGTGACTTCGTCAATTTGGGATATATATATATGCACACACACATACACGCATAACCCCTTATATTATACATATATGATATATTTCATAACACACTAGACTATCTTGTCTTCATGTATCGATCATGTCTTCTACATTAGCATGCTGAAAGTGATACGAATTAAGGATCTTAAGACTAGATTAACACTAAAAGGAAGTGGGATGAATAGTGTTTTCTTAAATTTGTGAATCTTTTAGAAATATTTTCAATTGTGATTATGAGTACATGTATAGAATGATCGCAAAATCAAATCGTTAAAAATGTAATAAAAGTAAAAAAGAAGCAAAGAAAGAATGCATTAAGTTCTTTTATACTGGTTCATAGTTACCATACATCCAGTTCCACACTGCGTACAGTCATTATTAGTATCAATAATTATAATCCTTGATGTCAAGGTCACATGGATGAACCCTTATGAACTCAGATCTTTGGGCAAACTAATTTGATTTGCGGGCCACATATTGTGATGCTATACCTTGAGACCTATATTAACAAAGTGCATTAACGAGTATTGTCGTCTGTTAATATGGATAGTAGAGTTGATTATGAGCGACCATCCGTAATTTTATACTAAAAAGTATCAAATATGTCGATATTTTATCTCTCAATAGATCGACATACTCAATTCTTATCTAATACAATACTACGATGGCTACAGGATCTATTCAGAATAAAACACGATATAAGTAATTAACACAGATCATAGAACAATAGACGCAAATATATATATATACACACACACAGACACACAAAGATACATCATGTACAATACAAAATGCTACACATATGTGGTTATATAAATCACTATGTATACATACACATTTACATACGCATCAAAATACCATGAGGGAATATGTACATAACTAAGTCACGATACAACTACAAGGTGAACAACCAAAAAACTATGCATATGTCCAAAAGAGTCGAAAGAGAAATCCATAAAAGAACAACTAATCAAGCCAAATGACCTAACCTGCAACTCGGTCTAGCCCGAGTATTAAATACATGGGCCAATCTACCTTAAACAAGATAATCAGTATATGATGAAGAAGTAATAATTTTTCAAACTACGAGTGCCTTGTATTTTGGCTTTACAGTGCAGCATGGAGTGCACTTTTGGCTTGTATGGCGAGGACTTGCTTTATCAGTATTTTGGCTATTTGACATTACCACCAGTAGTATCTTATGTATATGATTCCGCTTATCGCGATGTAGACTGATTTACTTCTATTATGTACTCTCTGATGTATATGTCCTAGTGATCTTAATGTAGACTGATCATTTCCTTTATGCACTAAGTTGTATCAAGCACTGTGCTACTCTGATGTTATTACATTTTATGATTCCGCTGTCATATTGATGTAAACTATTCTATTTCATGCTTATGCTATTATCTGTACTCTGCTAATGAGGATTAATGTGTTATATTCCAATGATTATCCTTAATTCTGTGACACGGGTTTTTGGGATCGTCACAAATAATTTTCACTTAAGGGGGACGTTCCTTTAAATCATAAAGGAATGATATAACATAGATTTCCTTAGATTACATATGATAACTGCATATAACCATGTAAAGGTTCAACTCATAAAAGGCACTACATCAACAAAGATGTTTCCTTCAGTAAATGTTATACGGAATAATAATCATATGAAACCCCATAAAGGAAACTATAAAAATTCTAGAAATCACAAAAACTTAAGACTCAAATTAGAATTCAAATTCTCATAAATGAAATCACTATATATATATATATATACATAATTCCTCAAATAGTTCTAAGCTATATATATATATATATATATATATATATATATATTTATAAAATCATCTCTATGAAAGGTGAAATCATAATAAAAACTCAAAATTCATAACATAACTCAAATTTGGATCCAAACCTCAAATTGGCAAGCTGAAACTATGCTGCACATGCAAACCTTAGATGTCCCAAAGCCATACCATGTTCTAATAGTATATATAATAGGTACCTTCCTCAAATGACCAGATGGTCATAAATGCCTCGGATGACCCGGAGATCATAATGTCACAAATTCCTTAGATAACCCGAAAGTCATAGTGCCTCAAATAGCTTGGAAGGTCTAGTACTAGAGAAAACTTCTGGGTTTATCATCAACTCTCAGACGGTAACTCAAATAATGGTAACTGTGCATTCCATAACCCACGTTCTCATTATTTTTACTCCACGTAAGTCAATTCCATATTAGAAAACATAGAAAAAAATAGCCTTGAACAGACTAGTTTAGAATTAACCATTATAATAAACTTGTGTGTCCCATATAGCATGGTTTACAAAACATTTAAATCATAACTTCATCTTATCAAAGTGTGCAAAGATGTGTGATTTATTATAAGAAAATATACTTTGGAAAAATTGCATTTATAAAACGATTCAGAAATCATTTTACTTGCTGCCATGAATATGTATGTGTGTGTGTGTGTGTGTGTATATATATATATATATATATATATATATATATATATATATCGGAAAGTGACATATATAGTATTGCCTTGAGCTGGTTTATTTATAAAGTAAAATAATGAAAATCCTTTGTCTCAAAGCAACTATATATAAATATATAAACTCTTTATTTAAAATCATTTTATAAAACATATATAGTGTGGAAAATCTCAAGAAATCACTCAATAAACAATACACGAGATTCACAAAAAAAACTACGAAATTAGGATACACACAAATGTTGGATTGTATATGATTACATCAAGCCAATAAGACTTCACATGAATTAGCACTTGAAAAATAAGCACAAGGAGAGTCACAATCACCTAAATCAAGCCCAGAAACCAAAAATACACAAAGCTGGGTCAACGCACATCAAAATATGACCTGTCCTAAATTAACAAGGGCTAGGTCAACCCTTTCTCTCCTTTAGGTCGAATTGGGGAATGCAGTTTTCCCCAGGTTGACATCTTGCTTTGATTGCTACTTTCAGTTGATTTTTGCAGACTTCCTGAACTCAGAATTTGCTAAAAATTGATATGTATACAGAGAAAAAACATGACTATCAACCAGGAGTGATTATGCCAAATTCTGGCATGAAATAAAAAGATATTTATTCTCAAACGTGGTCATGCCTTATTTGCAGCTCTTAGAAAATTCTCAGAAATCAGATATTATAAGCAACGTATTTCATAGAAACAATTTCAGAAATCAACTTAATGAACTTGAATCAAGTTAGAAAGTGTGAGAGAAATATCACCTTTAAGTAATAGCAAAAAATTCTTGATTTGCAGCAAGAATTCGATAAAAACTAAAGCATGATGACTCAATTGGATGTTTCAGCACCCGAAAATCAAGTTACAGAGACATGCAAAGTAACTATCAACATAAAGTAAAAACTTTCTCAAATTTGAGATGAATAAGAATAAATTTATAGTTTTTACGGATTACCACTTTTTATCACTTGACTTAGCTTTTTATTTCACTTGAGATTGAGAGTTTGGGTTTATGTTTTTAATGTTGGCAATTGGGTTTTCTTCATTATTAAGTTTTACTGTAAAACTTGGATGAAGAATAAAATGTTTGTAAGGGAGACAACGTACAATCCAGGGCATTCCCCTCCTAATCCAAGTGTTAATGGGCTTCATCAATTTTATTGAGGTGATTAGTGCTTGTAATAGGCTTATGTTAGCCTATTAATGGGCTTGTTAACGAGATTTTAGGCCATTTCTTCACTAATTTTAATGTTTATAACTTCCAACTTGTTATTTTACCACTTTACTATCTTAATAAAGTACAAGAAAATGTTTTAAAACATTTTTAACATCATTAAATATTACAATACGCTTGTTTATACTAAACTTACATGCTTTACATAAACACACCGTAACGTCCCATATTTTAGTGGTCAGATATTTAATATATTTTATTATATTAAATGTTGAATTGGAATTTTAAATGGATTTATAATATATAATTTGTTTATAAATGAAGTTTGAACGTATGATTTATATATAATTATAAAACGAACTCAAAACGTCGTGGTAGTTCATAAATTACGATTTGAATTTCAATTGAATATACATATTCCATTTTAAGTCGGAACTCTGTGAGGCGAGAAATGTTTAAATCGATTTGATTATAATTTTCGAATGAAAGAGAAAAATGGAGATTTCAGCTTATAAATTGTTAGTTATGTCTTATTTAAATTTTCGAATAGTCACTATGAAATCTTTAATAAACGATAACATTTATTAAATAGTATATAAATGGATTTTATATATAATTTGAGTATCGTTAAAACCCGAATTTTAAACGTTGAGTTGAAAATCTATATTGCTTTATTTTGAAAATGTATAATATTTCATTTGGGGATATATGATGATAATAATTCATTTTTTTTAAATTGAACTGTTTTGGATTTAATTATAATTTATCCTTATTATATAGGCCTTAAAAATAATCATTTTTCAAACAATCTTCATTTTCGACGAAACAAATTTTATTGGAATGTGTATAGTTAACTATTGTTAGATTTCCAGTTTGGAGTCAGTCAAAGTTGATTTATCTGTGTGTGCAACTTAAGGGTGAACCGATAAATTAAAACAACGTCGTTGTGCAAACAGAGTCGGTTTTCAACAAAATTAATTTCATTGGGACTGGATCATTGAGGCAAAGCAGTATGGCCATTTTTATTGTGATTAGAGTTTGCGTGTGGCGATATGAATTTTACAGTTACCGGTTATATGCGGTATAAATTAATACCCTGAAAAAATAAAATATATAGTACTAAACGTCTAAGCGAAACCCAACAATCTTACACATGAAATCCATGTTGCCGTCTATACTTAGATTTGTGGACCTATGATCATTCATGCAGAGGATACTGCCAGCCTTTTTCTTAGACGCAGACTGATACACATGCCTAAACACAGGCTTTCTTCTTCTCCTACGCACATGCTGGCTCTGAAAGATTTCACCCATCCTTACAAGCCTAAGCTAATATATTCACGCATGCCTAAACATAATAGTGAAGAATATGTAACAACCCTGATTTTTGGGGGCCAATTTAAAAATTTATTTTAAGTAATTTTAATGAGTTTTGATATTTAAAATAATCTATTTTAAATAATAATGATCACAAATTTGATTTAAATCGAAGTTAGAATGAATAATTTAATTTTAATTATAAAAAGAGTTAGAAATAGCGCGGTAGTTTGAAAAGTCAAACTTGAACTTTGATTGACCATACAGGATGCAAAATTTAACGGATTTTAGTGAAACCAAAAATATTAGAATCTATTTAAAAATATCTTTCCAACGAATCTGAAAATTTGAAATTTCATAGCGGAAATCAAAAGTTATGGCTAATTCAATTTTTAGAAAGGTCGTTGTAGAATTTATATATATATTATATATGGCCCGAAAGGCTACTTTTCACATATGTAGGAATTTCGACTCGAAACCACTTCCATTGAGTTCGGAATGACATTTCTGCATTGAAAAACAGTAAACACTTATATATTTTGAGTTTCGGAATTTATTTGTTTAAAAATGTATTTTTAATATTAAATATATTGGCCTTGAAAATAGTCATTTTTCAAACAACCTCCGTTTTCGACGAAACCACTTTTGTTGGAACCGGAATGTCAAATTATTGCTAGGTTTCAATTTTCAGAAATTTTCGAATTAATATGTGAGCGTGGCATAAGAAAATGTGTTTTGACTATTTCAGTTAAATTTAAACGCCTTAAAAATAGCCATTTTTCAAACAGTCTCAGAATTCGACGAAAATAATTTTGTTGGATTCGTATCGTCATAAGAAAGCTAAAAATGTTTTTTTAGAATTTTCTGAGGTCGTATGTGGCCTCGGCATATTTTAATGTACGGTCAATATTTAATTAATTAATTTTTAATGCAATTTTAAATAAAATATATACAAATTTCGGATTTGGGCCACGGGACCTATCCCATTGCGTTCAGAAGGTGCCAAAACCTTAAGAATGACAATAAGCAGGCCAAATTCGAGTTAGTGGCCAAACTGACCTTTATTGGGCTAATTAAATAATTAATTAATAAATTAAACCTAATATTATATTATATATATCCGTCCGCTACAGTAACCTTCTTCTTCCCGATGGATTCAGCCGCAATAAAACCCATAATGCTTCAAATCTATAAACTCTGATTTCTTCTTCGTTTCTCAACGAAATCCTTCGGCGTAAATCACGTTTCGAAGAGATTTTCGAGCTCTTCGAATACATACCGAACACAACCCGTCTCGTTGCCGGAAATCGCCGCACCCTCCACCCAAAGCCGCCGCCGTTCGGCCTCCCCCACCCCCTCCTCGGCGAACCGCACGTCCCCCCCTCTGGCCGAACATCCACCTCTCGTAGCTCTCCGATCTCCCGCAAACCGTTCGCAAAACCATCGACTACAGCTCCCGAAATCCGAAGTCAAAGTTTTGAACATTTCTGAAATTCAAGGTATGAATATTTCAGATTTTGCGACGCTTTTATGGTCGAATGAATAATTTATTTAAATAATAATTTTCATATTTTTTTTCATTTTTTCACAACTTTTGGAAAATAGGGACCTAATTTATAATAAGTTTATCACTGGATGTGAACCTAATTAAGTTTGCTTTTAGGGACCTGAGCCTTATTTTCACTGTTAAAAATTACATTTTTTTTTTGTAATTAACATATGAATTCCATCGTATGATAAAATTTACATTTTTATATGTAAATTATATGGGAATGTACACCGTATTGTAAAAATTACATTTTTCTTTGTAATTAACATGTAAATTCCACTATATGTTAAAATTTACATCTTTATATGTAAATGATAAAGTGAATTTATGTCGTATATTAAAAATTACATTTTTCTTCGTAATTAACATATGAGTTCCATCGTATGTAAAAATTTACTTTTTTATATGTAAATTATATAGGAAATTATACTGTAGATCAAAAATTACATTTTTCTTTTTAATTAACAAGTGAATTTCATCGTATGTCAAAATTTACATCTTTATATGTAAATTATAAAGTGAATTAATGTCATATGTTAATAATTACATTTTTCTTTGTAATTAACAAGTGAATTCCATCGTATGTCAAAATTTACATCTTTATATGTAAATTATAAAGTGAATTAATGTCGTATGTTAAAAATTACATTTTCCTTTAAAATTAACATGGAAATTTCATCGTATGTTAAAATCTACATTTTTATATGTACATTATATAGGGAATTACACCGTAGGATAAAATTTACATTTTTATATGTAATTAAAACATGAATTTACATTGTGTGTTGAATATTACATTTTTATATGTAATGTCTATAGGAAAGTATACGGTATGACAAAACTACATTTTTCTATGCAATTAAAGGATGCAATTTCATTGTATGATAGAAATTGCATTTTTCTTATGTATATATGTAACATAAAATGAGAATGAACATTAGAAATAAAATTTATTCATTTTATATTTAATTTAGATGTAGAACAGTGGCATTGTAATTAAAAATGATATTTTTACAATGTGAATTAGAAGTAGTGTTTGCAGTGTAATTAAAAATCATATTTTTATAATGTAAAATAGGAAGTAGTGTTTGCATTGTAATTAAAAATCATATTTTACAATGTGAATTAGAAGTAGTGTTTGCATTGTAATTAAAAATCATATTTTTACAATGTGAATTAGAAGTAGTGTTTGCATTATAATTAAAAATCATATTTTTATAATGTAAACTAGGAAGTAGTGTTTGCATTGTAATTAAAAATCATATTTTTATAATGTAAATTAGAAGTAGTGTTTACATTGTAAATAAAAATCATATTTTTATAATGTGAATTAGAAGTAGAGTTTGCATTGAAATTAAAAATCATATTTTTATAATGTAAAATAGGAAGTAGTGTTTGCATTGTAATTAAAAATCATATTTTTATAATGTAAATTAGAAGTAGTGTTTGCATTGTAATTAAAAATCATATTTTTATAATGTAAATTAGAAGTAGTGTTTGCATTCGGATTTGATTGTATTACTAGTATGGAGGCATAGTAGTATGGGATACTATTCTTCCTAGGATTTCTACATTTACTTTGAAATGTTTTGATATATACTAATAATAATATTAAACTCGTATTTGTCGTATTTAGCATGTTTAATCACTATAAGGTAAAACCCTATCCTCTGGTTTGTGTTGCATTGTGTGATGGGACCTGGGTCTTATGGTGATTCCATTTTTCTAAAAAGCATAACGTTGTTGTACGATTTACTTATTAGTTGTTTTTGGACACTTTTATGCACGGCAATCCATTAGAGCAAACCCGTTCCGCATTAGCGGCGTGGTCTTTGGATTTGCCCTATTAATAGTGATTTATTAGTTAAGAATTCTCACACCAGTCCCACGACTGACCCGTTGTTTGTTTCCACCTTTTTGCAAACTCGGGTGCCCTCTTTCCACACGGGCAGTCAAGCAGTTGTCTACAGGTTTATCTCTTTAGCAGGATCCTGGATTGAAGCTTAAAGTTGTGTCCAGAACATTGGAAGTCTTCCGCTGCCTTAGTTATTTTGTTTCCGCTGCAATGTATTAAAATCATGTAAAATTATCTTCCGTTGTAATTATTAGCCAATATACTCTGATATTCTGTACTTTGATGTAACATTTATTATTGATGTTATAAAAGTCTGCTATTGTTGTTCTGATGTGTTGTATTCCCAAAGTTAACGTAGGTGGGATTTGAACGGTTTTGGTCGATTTTGCGATCGACTAAGGCCGGGCAAAATCCGACTTGTTACGGTTGGTATCAGAGCTTTGGTTAGCTCAAATCTTTGGGGTACAACTCATTAGAACTGAACAAAAGACTCATCAGAGATTGGATTAGTAATATCCAATAAGAATACTCATTAGAGGTAGGATCAGCAGTATCCTAGAATGAGAAAACTCATTAGAGATAGGGTTAGTAATGCCCTAGAATGAGTTGAGAGTAGCAAGCCTATAATATACGTATTTGTGATTAATTATAATCTATTTTGAAAAATATGATTTTGAATATATAAAAAGTTATATATTTGAAAGTTAATCAACTAATAAAATTATTTAAACCAATGGAGAATATATATATATAAATTAGTTAGTTAATTGATCAACTTTTAGCTTCGTTCCTTTTCGAGGTCGAAAAGTTTTTAAGTGGGGGAGACTGTAACAACCCTGATTTTTTGGGGCCAATTTAAAATTTTATTTTAAGTAATTTTAATGAGTTTTGATATTTAAAATAATCTATTTTAAATAATAATGATCACAAATTTGATTTAAATCAAAGTTAGAATGAATAATTTAATGTTAATTATAAAAAGAGTTAGAAATAGCGCGGTAGTTTGAAAAGTCAATCTTGAACTTTGACTGACCATACAGGATGCAAAATTTAACGGATTTTAGTGAAACCAAAAATATTAGAATCTATTTAAAAATACCTTTCAAAACGAATCCGAAAATTTGAAATTTCATAGCGGCAATCAAAAGTTATGGCCAATTCAATTTTTAGAAAGGTCGCTGTAGAATTTATATATATTATATATGGCTCGAAAGGCAACTTTTCACATATGTAGGAATTTCGACTCGAAACTACTTCCATTGAGTTCGGAATGACATTTCTGCATTGAAAAACAGTAAACACTTATATATTTTGAGTTTCGGAATTTGTTTGTTTAAAAATGTATTTTTAATATTAAATATATTGGCCTTGAAAATAGTCTTTTTTCAAACAACCTCCGTTTTCGACGAAACCACTTTTGTTGGAACCGGAATGTCAAATTATTGCTAGGTTTCAATTTTCAGAATTTTTTGAATTAATATGTGAGCGTGGCATAAGAAAATGTGTTTTGACTATTTTAGTTAAATTTAAACGCCTTAAAAATAGCCATTTTTCAAATAGTCTCAAAATTCGATGAAAATAATTTTGTTGGATTCGTATCGTCATAAGAAAGCTAAAAATATTTTTTTTTTAGAATTTTCTGAGGTCGTATATGGCCCCGACATATTTTAATGTACGGTCAATATTTAATTAATTAATTTTTAATGCAATTTTAAATAAAATATATACAAATTTCGGAATTGGGCCACGGGACCTATCCCATTGCGTTCAGAAGGTGTCAAAACCTTAGGAACCCGCCTCCGCTAGGGTCACTCGCAAAGGAATGCACTAGCTTTAGAGGGGCATTATTGGTAAACATACACAGAAATATCACAAGACAGAACATATATAAATGGCGGAAGTAAAATCAAACTTTCATAACATGAATAAATAAGGTCTAAACCTTTTACATCAGAGTACATCAAAACCTGTCTTGCAATAGTAAAGAAGCATAAAGACTTTTTAACAAATTATTCCCCAAGTAAAACAGTAAAGTAGCCATAGCCAAGAGAAGTCCAAGCCATCCATGATGACCTTCAAGCAGAAGAAGTCCGAACTAAACAGCATTGTTTCCTCCCTGAAACCTGGGGGGGGGGGAACGGAAGAAAAGAGGCGAAACAAAACGGGTCAGTCAAAAAGACTGAGTAAGTCCTATCTACTTCCAGTATAAAAACAGGTAAAGGTAACATGACATGCATAAACTGAAAGTAAACATAAGGATAACTACAAGATAGATAAACCAGGGTAGCCGGTTGAACTACTGCAGCAAGGTAAACTAAGGTGTCATGATAAACTACGGTGTTATGATAAGTCAAGGTATCACATCGTCAGATTTCTATCGAGTACATTATCCCAAGGTATCTACCCCGTCTAACATCCCACGGTATCTATTATGTATATTCTTCCGTGTTCTAACATGTATATTTGCTCTGCACCTCTCGTACTAGTATCCCTACCCGCGTCATGTGTTAACCATGAATGTCCCTTACTCAAAGTCGTGTAATGGTCCATGTCAACCTAATATATCGCATATATAGGTTACTCAAATCATATGTTTTTTTCCATGTATATAAGTTCAGTCCTTTGCCGTACCTCGTACGGGCTTCCTCATGTCGTATTATCCTTGAAATCGTTTGGACTGTCACCCTTGTTCTAGCTAGGCTCTTCCATATGAATCGTCGTTTTGAACTACTAGGACTTACGCCACCTAGCACCACTAGGGATTACGCTTACCTATTGCACGCTTTCGTATTTCGGTTTGGGTTAAACCACCTAGGCCACTAGGGATTACACTAACCCTCAACCGCGCCCTTTTTCCCACGCATTCATCGTGAATCGTTTTTCTATAACTGTATGCACATGTATCACATCGTGCCATCCGAGTCCTGTCACCGACCAAAACAAGAAATACAGGACTCGGTCGGGAGCTTTAGATTTATCTGCCGATGCAGATGCTAAGGTCTGCTTTTCTACACGTGGCTATGGTCCCACGAGACCCCTCCCTCAACTAGTGAAAGGCAACACAAGAGAAAATCTTGCATGAGAACTACACTCCGGCCAGCCCACATCCTACGGCCTACCTCACCCATAATTAGATAGCAATTATGGTCTGTTGGGTGTTCCCTGCCTTTCCGTACGTACACGCTTGACTCAAGATGGTAGATGATCGACGAACTTGCTATCTCGGGCACCTTATGTATCCGCCGACTCACTGCTATCCACCCCAGTCTTTAGGTCGCTCGCATAGCAACCAAGGCATATTCTTGGTTCTTTTACCGCAGACCTCAACCTCTCGTGAGCCCAGGATTATCATCTGCGACATCACAGAGGGATACCAAGAATATCCTCACGTTCCTCGAAGCCGCTGCTTCGTTACCCAGTTCGCTGGAGCCTTTATCTAAATCAGATAGCCCGCTCCTACACGTATACTTTAACGATGACCTACCGTATCGGGTTACTCATCTATCTAAGAGGTGGTCCAAATTTCCTTGGCTAAGAATTATTACTTAGTTTCTTTTAACTAAGGTTTACCACTTAGCCTTATTTCCATTATCCTTGTTAACTATGGTTATTTACCTAATCCTCCGAATTAGGGTTTATCTAATGGGTTAGGTGTCACTTAAGTTCATAACTTAGCCCGTCTACAAACCATGTCAAAATTGGCTAAGTATCCAAGTCCAAGACTTAACCCTACAAACCATGTGTCCAGTTGGCTAAGTATATCAAGCAATCCATAACTTAACCTCGTCTAATTATCATTTTAGATTGGTTAATTATATAAATTAACTTGACCTTGTCAAATTACCGAGTCAAATCGGTCAAGCGTATTCAAGTGATTCGTGACTTAGCCTTATCATGTTTTCACGTTAGATTGGTTAAGTATAGATTAACTTAACCTCATCAAATTAACGAGTTAGATTGGTTAAGTATAGGTCACTTAACCTCATCAAATCATCGTGTTAAATTAGTTAAGTGTTTAACTTAACCCCATTAAATTACCAAGTGGGATTAATTAAGTCTGGGCTAACTTAACCCCATCCGATTACCATGTTTAGATTAGTTAAGCCTAATCTTAACCCCATCCATTAACTGTATTATACGGTTAAGTGTCATTAAGGAAATTTACTTAACCTTATCACGTTATCGTGTTGGATTGATTAAGTGTTGGTTAACTTAATCCCGTCCACTAGTCGTATAAAAATGGTCAAGTGTCATTAGGCAAACCAAGTTACTTAACCTACCCAAGTTTATCATGTTTTGTTAAGTATCATTAGCCTAATCAAATTACTTAACCCATTTGCCCATATCATATTTGGTTAAGCCTCATTAATCAAATTAACTTAACCCTATTATGTGGCATTAATTTAATTAATGCACCCACAACCTCTCACATTAGACCTTGTTGTGGTTACTAGTTAAGCCGGGCGGGTCCGGGTAGATTTACACCACAACCTAGTCTAACCTCGGGTCTTAAGCGCGACATGACCAACTTCTCACATTGGGTCCTATTGTTTGCAACTACTAGTTAGGCCGGTCGGTTCCGGGTAGTTTTACGTTGCAAACTCAACCCAACCTCGAGTTGGCCATACTCATATTATCTAAGTTCATCATGTTTCCAAAACATGTTACAAGTTTTTCAAGCATTTGGGTAGACCTAACTTAATAGGTAAATTCCCAAAGGGTAGACCTAACTTAATAGGTAAATTCCCAAGCTCATGTTTTTATGCATACTTACATGTCATCTTCCATGTTATCTTTCAAGTCATATTTTCAAGTATAAACACATGTCATATCCAAGTTAAGATTTTGCGACATGTTCATGTTTATCTAACTACCCAAAATCGTGTTTTCCCAACGCAAGCAAAGCGAGTCAACATAGTAAGGATACCATGTCACATATTGGTCTCAAAACATGCATGATGCCAAAAAGGGCTTGGCTTCCACATGCATAACATCATAAAGGGATTGGCCATAAACATGCATAGTGTCATAAGGTAATTTGGCCACAAACATGCATATTATCAAGAGGGATTTGGCCATAAACATGCACAACTTAAAAGAGGGGGTTGGCCACGAGCATGCATAATCTCATAAAAGATTTGGCCACAAACTTGCATGTTAGCATAAGGGGTTTGGGTTCATAAACATGCATAAGCCCCAAAATCTTGTCTTAGCCAATGTTTCACAAGTAAAGTGGTTCCTAAAGGTTCATGCTAGCATTTCATGCATAAAGATCCAAACTTGCAAGTTAAACCAGGTTATGCATAGCATGAGAGGCATGATCAAGTCACTCACATGGCCTAAGATCATAAATATGAACACAAGAGGCATGGTAAGGTTCATATAGATTCGCATAATCATGTTTAGCCTCATTTTATCCCATGTCAACATTAAAATACCGTTTTGATCCAAAAGTAGCTAGAACTTACCTAGCATGGCAAGAGGACTAGGAGCATGCATCGTTTTGGCGAAGAAAGGTGGCTCCTTTGATGAAGATCCGTCATGAAACTCGCATAACAAGGTTGATTTGGCCTCCATTTGGTGTAGCAAGCTTGCATATTTTGATTTGAACTTGATTTGAGTGCATAGGCTCTAGGGATTGGAGATGGAGGCCATGATCAAGATTGATTTTGGCAGCACTTAGTTGCTAGGTTTGATTTTTAGGGATTTAGGTTAGGTTTAGGGTCTTTTTATAGAGATTAGGATAGTTTTAGGCCCTTAGATTAACCCTAGGACAGATTTGGACCATCAGATCTCGGAAGCTTCCAGACCCAGCCCAAGAACAAGACCAGGTGAGACAAACAGGTGCGCCAGGCTATTTGCCCCGGCCACCCCCTGTCGACAGGCAAGTCGACAGGGCTGTCGACTTGGTCTGGGCCCAAGTCGATAGGCCTGTCGACAGCCCTGTCGACATGGCCTAGGCGGGGAAACTTCCCGCCTAGCCCCAGATCTGATTTCCAAAATTGTTTCCGAAATTCAAATTCCCAGAAATCTTCTTTGGGCCTTTAACGGGTCATACGGACTCCGATTCTCGAAAACTCGGACTCTATTTCGCGTATTTTTCCGAGACGAACGCAATGGCATAGCCCGTTTTATTTGATTCAGAATTTAAAATTAAATTCTGCCTTGATTCTCGTTTTAACATGTTATTGAAATTCGGGTTGTTACATTCTCCCCACCTTTTAGGATTTCGTCTCCGAAATCTCCAAGTTAGGAAGAACATATCCTACCATCCATCATCCATCTACTCAAAACATCATCCACAAGCAACCATTGTCCTTAGATGATTTCTAATGCTGTATGAATATATGCAAAACGTGTGTGTACATGTTCCTTAGCTAATGCTAATGATCAGGCCTGGATAATCTTTCTAATGCAAAATATGTATAGTGCCATGAATCCAGCATGTATGCAAATAGTCCTAGTCATATAGATACTATATGCGTGCACAAACATTCATTCATATGCAACATCTGCATGATAACACATTCAATTTCATCCATAAGCAAGTATAAATACTCGTGCATATGCAATATGAAATGTGATCGAGTCGAGCTAATATCTAATGTAAATTCGCGCATCCACGAGCAACCACTTGCAACCATTTGCAACCATACCAACCATAACATGTTTCAAATACATGTTTACATCCATAAGGTTCTACCTAAGATTCCCTGAAACAGGGTCGAGAAGATAACCAGAACAAACTCCGTACGGGGTTTGTAACAGAGACAGGACCGAGAGGATATCCATAAAAGATAGCCTACAAGCAAGCTCAACAGAAAAACAGGGATCGAGGGTATATTCCCAAAAGAGATACCATGCACGTATTTAGTCTTCAGTCTCCTGACTCGCATTACCTTGAGCTTAGTTCCATCGTGCCTTGACTGCCTTTGACTTCATGATTTCGTAGCTCCTCGATTCCTATTTCCAAGGTGCGAGTGAAACTCATTTCCCTGTCGCCTCTCGTTTTCACTTTCACTTATTCTTTCCCTAGTATACTTGGCTCAACCATATCTACGTACTCAAGCCAGCTCCCCAAAATTCACTAGTGAATTCTGGATCTCGTTTTCCGATGCCAATCCAAATTGCCAAGGGTCCCTACTAGGGTGATTCCCATAACTCATGCATAATCGAAACGAACCATCCGCCTTAACGGCGAATTCTATTCAACGGATTACCAACGACTGCATCCTGGGATTCTAGGTAACTAGCCATGACAGAACCCAAAAGGTTACACGAGATTTCGAGGGTATTACCAAGATGAGTCGAGAATCTAACTACCCTCTTTCCAAAACCGAGAATGGCACCCCTTGCTGGATAACCACTTCATCCCTAGAATCCATCCATAGCTTATAAACATAAGCATTATTTCCAAGCTCAACACTTGACATAGACATTCTCAAATCCAAACAAGCCATGTATAAATGGACCGATCTTCTAATAGGACTTGAGACAAAAACGGGATCCTCTATTACACTAGTACTAAGGTGCAGAGACTCAACTATCGAAGCGGACTTAAAAAGATGCGGTGATCCAAACAAAGTCCCGACGGGATGATAGAGAAGAAAAACTAAACCTTTAACAAGATCGTTACCCCCCTTCTGAGGTACCCTAGAAATGAGAGCATACTATTGCCCTCCGAATGATCTTGTCCCTGTTCCATGATACTTAATTATCCGTCCCGTTTCACCATGCCAAAAGTACTCTCTCGTCATGGGTTTCATTGTTCATCTTTCTTCCTCCTTTTAGGACTCGGCCATACCAACATGTTGCTTATCCCTGAGCTCGTATCCTTTATCCTTGTTCTTACTTATCCTTTCATAACTCTGCAACGGTCTCTCGAGAACCACCTCCATCGCATGGAAAGCACTTTCGTAGATAGAAAAGACTAGTCGCAGTTAAAACCACTGTGACTACAGATGGAGGAAAGAAAGGAAAAGAGATTCAATTAAGGAAACAAGGATAGTGCTAATGGCCTTTGGGGAGTAGCCTTTTTCTTTTAAAAGAAAATTTTCTTGAAAAATGCTTCTTTATAAACGATTTTCAAATAGTTTACAGAAGGTCTTTAAAAACTTTTGCCCAGTCTGGTAACCTTCTGCTCTGATACCAAATGTAACACCCCGCCTCCGCTAGGGTCACTCGCAAAGGAATGCACTAGCTTTAGAGGGGCATTATTGGTAAACATACACGGAAATATCACAAGACAGAACATATATAAATGGCGGAAGTAAAATCAAACTTTCATAACATGAATAAATAAGGTCTAAACCTTTTACATCAGAGTACATCAAAACCTGTCTTGCAATAGTAAAGAAGCATAAAGACTTTTTAACAAATTATTCCCCAAGTAAAACAGTAAAGTAGCCATAGCCAAGAGAAGTCCAAGCCATCCATGATGACCTTCAAGCAGAAGAAGTCCGAACTAAACAGCATTGTTTCCTCCCTGAAACCTGGGGGGGGGGGAACGGAAGAAAAGAGGCGAAACAAAACGGGTCAGTCAAAAAGACTGAGTAAGTCCTATCTACTTCCAGTATAAAAACAGGTAAAGGTAACATGACATGCATAAACTGAAAGTAAACATAAGGATAACTACAAGATAGATAAACCAGGGTAGCCGGTTGAACTACTGCGGCAAGGTAAACTAAGGTGTCATGATAAACTACGGTGTTATGATAAGTCAAGGTATCACATCGTCAGATTTCTATCGAGTACATTATCCCAAGGTATCTACCCCGTCTAACATCCCACGGTATCTATTATGTATATTCTAACATGTATATTTGCTCTGCACCTCTCGTACTAGTATCCCTACCCGCGTCATGTGTTAACCATGAATGTCCCTTACTCAAAGTCGTGTAATGGTCCATGTCAACCTAATATATCGCATATATAGGTTACTCAAATCATATGTTTTTTTCCATGTATATAAGTTCAGTCCTTTGCCGTACCTCGTACGGGCTTCCTCATGTCGTATTATCCTTGAAATCGTTTGGACTGTCACCCTTGTTCTAGCTAGGCTCTTCCATATGAATCGTCGTTTTGAACTACTAGGACTTACGCCACCTAGCACCACTAGGGATTACGCTTACCTATTGCACGCTTTCGTATTTTGGTTTGGGTTAAACCACCTAGGCCACTAGGGATTACGCTAACCCTCAACCGCGCCCTTTTTCCCACGCATTCATCGTGAATCGTTTTTCTATAACTGTATGCACATGTATCACATCGTGCCATCCGAGTCCTGTCACCGACCAAAACAAGAAATACAGGACTCGGTCGGGAGCTTTAGATTTATCTGCCGATGCAGATGCTAAGGTCTGCTTTTCTACACGTGGCTATGGTCCCACGAGACCCCTCCCTCAACTAGTGAAAGGCAACACAAGAGAAAATCTTGCATGAGAACTACACTCCGGCCAGCCCACATCCTACGGCCTACCTCACCCATAATTAGATAGCAATTATGGTCTGTTGGGTGTTCCCTGCCTTTCCGTACGTACACGCTTGACTCAAGATGGTAGATGATCGACGAACTTGCTATCTCGGGCACCTTATGTATCCGCCGACTCACTGCTATCCACCCCAGTCTTTAGGTCGCTCGCATAGCAACCAAGGCATATTCTTGGTTCTTCTACCGCAGACCTCAACCTCTCGTGAGCCCAGGATGATCATCTACGACATCACAGAGGGATACCAAGAATATCCTCACGTTCCTCGAAGCCGCTTCTTCGTTACCCAGTTCGCTGGAACCTTTATCTAAATCAGATAGCCCGCTCCTACACGTATACTTTAACGATGACCTACCGTATCGGGTTACTCATCTATCTAAGAGGTGGTCCAAATTTCCTTGGCTAAGAATTATTACTTAGTTTCTTTTAACTAAGGTTTACCACTTAGCCTTATTTCCATTATCCTTGTTAACTATGGTTATTTACCTAATCCTCCGAATTAGGGTTTATCTAATGGGTTAGGTGTCACTTAAGTTCATAACTTAGCCCGTCTACAAACCATGTCAAAATTGGCTAAGTATCCAAGTCCAAGACTTAACCCTACAAACCATGTGTCCAGTTGGCTAAGTATATCAAGCAATCCATAACTTAACCTCGTCTAATTATCATTTTAGATTGGTTAATTATATAAATTAACTTGACCTTGTCAAATTACCGAGTCAAATCGGTCAAGCGTATTCAAGTGATTCGTGACTTAGCCTTATCATGTTTTCACGTTAGATTGGTTAAGTATAGATTAACTTAACCTCATCAAATTAACGAGTTAGATTGGTTAAGTATAGGTCACTTAACCTCATCAAATCATCGTATTAAGTTAGTTAAGTGTTTAACTTAACCCCATTAAATTACCAAGTGGGATTAATTAAGTCTGGGCTAACTTAACCCCATCCGATTACCATGTTTAGATTAGTTAAGCCTAATCTTAACCCCATCCATTAACTGTATTATACGGTTAAGTGTCATTAAGGAAATTTACTTAACCTTATCACGTTATCGTGTTGGATTGATTAAGTGTTGGTTAACTTAATCCCGTCCACTAGTCGTATAAAAATGGTCAAGTGTCATTAGGCAAACCAAGTTACTTAACCTACCCAAGTTTATCATGTTTTGTTAAGTATCATTAGCCTAATCAAATTACTTAACCCATTTGCCCATATCATCTTTGGTTAAGCCTCATTAATCAAATTAACTTAACCCTATTATGTGGCATTAATTTAATTAATGCACCCTCAACCTCTCACATTAGACCTTGTTGTGGTTACTAGTTAAGCCGGGCGGGTCCGGGTAGATTTACACCACAACCTAGTCTAACCTCGGGTCTTAAGCGCGACATGACCAACTTCTCACATTGGGTCCTATTGTTTGCAACTACTAGTTAGGCCGGTCGGTTCCGGGTAGTTTTACGTTGCAAACTCAACCCAACCTCGAGTTGGCCATACTCATATTATCTAAGTTCATCATGTTTCCAAAACATGTTACAAGTTTTTCAAGCATTTGGGTAGACCTAACTTAATAGGTAAATTCCCAAAGGGTAGACCTAACTTAATAGGTAAATTCCCAAGCTCATGTTTTTATGCATACTTACATGTCATCTTCCATGTTATCTTTCAAGTCATATTTTCAAGTATAAACACATGTCATATCCAAGTTAAGATTTTGCGACATGTTCATGTTTATCTAACTACCCAAAATCGTGTTTTCCCAACGCAAGCAAAGCGAGTCAACATAGTAAGGATACCATGTCACATATTGGTCTCAAAACATGCATGATGCCAAAAAGGGCTTGGCTTCCACATGCATAACATCATAAAGGGATTGGCCATAAACATGCATAGTGTCATAAGGTAATTTGGCCACAAACATGCATATTATCAAGAGGGATTTGGCCATAAACATGCACAACTTAAAAGAGGGGGTTGGCCACGAGCATGCATAATCTCATAAAAGATTTGGCCACAAACTTGCATGTTAGCATAAGGGGTTTGGGTTCATAAACATGCATAAGCCCCAAAATCTTGTCTTAGCCAATGTTTCACAAGTAAAGTGGTTCCTAAAGGTTCATGCTAGCATTTCATGCATAAAGATCCAAACTTGCAAGTTAAACCAGGTTATGCATAGCATGAGAGGCATGATCAAGTCACTCACATGGCCTAAGATCATAAATATGAACACAAGAGGCATGGTAAGGTTCATATAGATTCGCATAATCATGTTTAGCCTCATTTTATCCCATGTCAACATTAAAATACCGTTTTGATCCAAAAGTAGCTAGAACTTACCTAGCATGGCAAGAGGACTAGGAGCATGCATCGTTTTGGCGAAGAAAGGTGGCTCCTTTGATGAAGATCCGTCATGAAACTCGCATAACAAGGTTGATTTGGCCTCCATTTGGTGTAGCAAGCTTGCATATTTTGATTTGAACTTGATTTGAGTGCATAGGCTCTAGGGATTGGAGATGGAGGCCATGATCAAGATTGATTTTGGCAGCACTTAGTTGCTAGGTTTGATTTTTAGGGATTTAGGTTAGGTTTAGGGTCTTTTTATAGAGATTAGGATAGTTTTAGGCCCTTAGATTAACCCTAGGACAGATTTGGACCATCAGATCTCGGAAGCTTCCAGACCCAGCCCAAGAACAAGACCAGGTGAGACAAACAGGTGCGCCAGGCTATTTGCCCCGGCCACCCCCTGTCGACAGGCAAGTCGACAGGGCTGTCGACTTGGTCTGGGCCCAAGTCGACAGGCCTGTCGACAGCCCTGTCGACATGGCCTAGGCGGGGAAACTTCCCGCCTAGCCCCAGATCTGATTTCCAAAATTGTTTCCGAAATTCAAATTCCCAGAAATCTTCTTTGGGCCTTTAACGGGTCATACGGACTCCGATTCTCGAAAACTCGGACTCTATTTCGCGTATTTTTCCGAGACGAACGCAATGGCATAGCCCGTTTTACTTGATTCAGAATTTAAAATTAAATTCTGCCTTGATTCTCGTTTTAACATGTTATTGAAATTCGGGTTGTTACATTCTCCCCACCTTTTAGGATTTCGTCCCCGAAATCTCCAAGTTAGGAAGAACATATCCTACCATCCATCATCCATCTACTCAAAACATCATCCACAAGCAACCATTGTCCTTAGATGATTTCTAATGCTGTATGAATATATGCAAAACGTGTGTGTACATGTTCCTTAGCTAATGCTAATGATCAGGCCTGGATAATCTTTCTAATGCAAAATATGTATAGTGCCATGAATCCAGCATGTATGCAAATAGTCCTAGTCATATAGATACTATATGCGTGCACAAACATTCATTCATATGCAACATCCGCATGATAACACATTCAATTTCATCCATAAGCAAGTATAAATACTCGTGCATATGCAATATGAAATGTGATCGAGTCGAGCTAATATCTAATGTAAATTCGCGCATCCACGAGCAACCACTTGCAACCATTTGCAACCATACCAACCATAACATGTTTCAAATACATGTTTACATCCATAAGGTTCTACCTAAGATTCCCTGAAACAGGGTCGAGAAGATAACCAGAACAAACTCCGTACGGGGTTTGTAACAGAGACAGGACCGAGAGGATATCCACAATGTGAATTAGAAGTAGTGTTTGCATTGTAATTAAAAATCATATTTTTACAATGTGAATTAGAAGTAGTGTTTGCATTGTAATTAAAAATCATATTTTTATAATGTAAACTAGGAAGTAGTGTTTGCATTGTAATTAAAAATCATATTTTTATAATGTAAATTAGAAGTAGTGTTTACATTGTAAATAAAAATCATATTTTTATAATGTGAATTAGAAGTAGAGTTTGCATTGAAATTAAAAATCATATTTTTATAATGTAAAATAGGAAGTAGTGTTTGCATTGTAATTAAAAATCATATTTTTATAATGTAAATTAGAAGTAGTGTTTGCATTGTAATTAAAAATCATATTTTTATAATGTAAATTAGAAGTAGTGTTTGCATTGTAATTAAAAATCATATTTTTATAATGTAAATTAGAAGTAGTGTTTGCATTGTAATTAAAAATCATATTTTTATAATGTAAATTAGAAGTAGAGTTTGCATTGTAATTAATATTCGTATTTTTATAATGTAAAATATGAAGTAGTGTTTGCATTGTAATTAAAAATCATATTTTTATAATGTAAATTAGAAGTAGTGTTTGCATTGTAATTAAAAATCATATTTTTATAATGTAAATTAGAAGTAGTGTTTGCATTGTAATTAAAAATCATATTTTTATAATGTGAATTAGATGTAATGTTTGCATTGTAATTAAAATGATATTTTTACAATGTGAATTAGATGTAGTGTTTGCATTGTAATTAAAAATGATATTTTTACAATGTGAATTAGATGTAGTGTTTGCATTGTAATTAAAAATTATATTTTTACAATGTAAATTAGATGTAGTGTTTGCATTGTAATTACAAATCATGTTTTTACAATGTGAATTAAGAGTCGAGTTTGCATTGTCATTAGAAATTATATTTTATATGTAATTTAAAGATTTTGAGTGCATCAAAATTTACATTTTCAATGTAAGAAAAATGAATTTAGGATGCGGTAATATTATCTTCATTTTCAAATGAATTAAAATTTAGTAAGTATCGATAGTGGTGTAGAGCGTTGTTTTAATCAAACGACGTTATTGCGATTCAATGATTATATATATGTAAATATAATTAAAATTAAACGAATAGGGCGTGGTAGTTCGCGTTTTGAAATCGTACTTTTAAAACGACTATACAAGAAGTTCCGACCGTCGGATTTTCTTGAAACCGAAACCGAAACCTGATAGGACCGTCTTGGAAAAATCTTTCCAACGATATATACTACGTTAAGATCCAACGGTTAGATTCTGAGAAATGTGAAAATCAAAATTGTTGGAATGCAGCGCCATAGTCGCTGATTGACATTGAAAAGTGTTTATTTTATTACTCTTATGCTTTATCTTTTGTAAATAAATAAATGATACTTTGGTTACTTTTATATGTTTTTACAGGATGTCAAGAATGCCTCCTTCAATTCAAATCAAAGGCCAACTACGAGAAAGAGCTACTTCCTCACATCAAATTCATTTCAATTGCAAAAGAAGTAGTAGCTCACTGGTAAAGGCATAGGAATTGGTGCTGAGAGACCTGAGTTCGAACCCCGTCAAGCTTACTTTTTGCCAAAGAAACGGAGCGCGTTCACACTGGCCCCTTTGCTTTGAGAAATATCTGGATTAGTGTTATGTTATATATACATACACATATTCATGTGTATGTATTTATGATGTGCACCAATTAACATCTCAGCAATAGCCATATTCTCATCATGGAAGTAAATTCAAATCATTCAATTTCAATTAGAAGAATTTCTGATTGAATTGTTGCCCAGAAGAAAAACCAATTTTGAAGATTTTATCTTATATTGCCTTTGGAGTCTGATAAGCGTCCTTGTTTGGAAGAATTAATTAGATGCAATCTTCTATCAATCAAGCCACATGGGAAAATTGAAAGATATGGAAAATATTTACCATGATATGCCCAGATTTTCTCCAATCAGGTAGTCAAGGAAGGCAAGAAATATTCATGAATGAGGAGGGCTATTTATTCATAGACCTAATTAGGGTTTTCCCATTCTCATCTATAAATATGTGATTGTAACCATTGTAAAAAGGCATTCATTCTTCTGTACTCTCTTTCAGTCGCAATAAAGCTTTCTTTTCTTTAGTTTCTGCATTTTATTTTCATGGCATATTGTGTTGTCTAGTCAATTAGATTTGCTAGAACACAATTTGCTATTGCTTCTATTTTTCTTACTAGTGCTTGACCGTCTGATTAGATTCAGCGGTAATCCTAGTTTTTATTTTCAGTTGTTGATTTCTTTTCTGCAATTTTATCCTCAGTGTTCTATTTTATTTTAATCATTGAATTTATTACAGATCCGATTAGATTCGAATCTGTAGTGAATTTAATTGCATCTTTTACTCGTAGTTTCAGTTTTTATTTTGCTTTGCGAAAAAAATCAACCTCCAGTTTCGTCTAACACGCCCAAGAAAAAAAATAAATAATAATTTTTAATTAAACCTCCCTGTGTTCGACCTGTATGCTACACGCCTGTATGCTTGCAGAATTTATTACAAATGTCGCGCTTTTCTAATTCATAGACTAGCGTCGATCAAGTTTTTGGCGCCGTTGCCGGGGAGGCAATAATTAAGTTTTGTTATTTATTTAGTTCTGATTCGTGTTAGTTTTTTTATTTGTTATCTTTTTCTTGTTTGTGTTTTCCTTTATTTATATAAAAAAAAATCCTTCTTAGTTTTTATTTTATTTCTTTCCATCTAACAACTTTTTCTTCCTTTCTTCTTCTTGCAAACTAAAAAAAAAAAAAAAAAATTCAAATTCTCTTCATTTATTTCCATTTTTCTTTTCTCTCTTCTCTTTTCAATTTCTTTTTCTTCTACAATTCTTCCTTTTTTTTTAACAATTCTTTAAAAAAAAAAAAAAACTTGCATTTTTCCCCGATCTCTTTCCTTTTACAAACGGCCTTCCTTATGTCTTACATCACTTCTTTTGCAAGTAAAAAAAAAATATAAAAAAATAAAATAAACATCAAAAAAAAATATATATATATATATATATATATACAAAATTCCTTCTTTCTCTGTCATCCCAGACCAACGTTTTACCCTCGCAAACACCCAAACTTCATCTTCTCCACGAACCACACCATCTCTCTTCACCATCAGTTCAACCTACATCATCACACAACTCCCCCTCTTGCCATTACATACCTCACGACAACCGTTCAGAACACCCACTTCGAACACCAGATCTCAACGCCCTCCCTACCCACAGTCCCCTTTGTTGGATATTTCTCCTGTCGTACTTCAACAAAACCCCATCTACTTGACAGACCACACACAACGTCCATACTCCCTCTCTTTATTCTCACGCAACTTTACAAACCCACGTTCGCTACTGAACAATCACCAATTCTGAAGTTAATCAGTCCATCCACTCATTCTTTCCTCAACTATACCGTAGCCATTCACCTAGCACAATTCTTCAAACCATCTTCATCATAACCGAACTCCCTATCCCAAAAAAAAAAAAAAAACAAACCGACCATCACAGTCCAAATCCCCGGATCCGAACACTCTGCTGTTAATCCGCAATAGTTTCATCCACGTCCGTCCCTCATCAGCCACCACGTCAACACCATATTACCCTCTCAAACCAACATCCGTACATCTCCAAACCCAAACAAATCCGCAACCACTTCTGCCTCACGCTCAAAAAATCAGTACCGTTCATCCAGTTCCGTCCATCCTCAACCAATTCCGCCTGCAACTTCATCCTTCCCCATACCAGAATACATCACCAGCTCACCACGCACGGTTTCAGAAACCCGGGACCATCGGAACCCTAGGATTTTGAACCAGAACCGAAATACGATTTAATTCCAAAACTCAATTCGAAAACGCCCGATTTGAATCTCGGAAAAAAAAAAAAGGTGGAAAGTGGTAAAAGTAGTTCTGAGTTTCGTGCTTTTTGAGTGTACTGGGTCACCATCCTTTTGTATTTGGAAGACTGTTTTGTTTCCAGAAAATATAAAGGAAAGGGGGGCGGCTTATTTCCAGTATTTCTGAGCATGACCTGTTTTGAAGAACATAAAGGGTCGAACTTTGTTTAGGGTGAATCTGGTTTTGGTGTCTGAGTGCGGCCCCTGGTCGTGTTCATTTAGTATTGAACTAGTTCCTTGTTTGGTTTTTCTTTTTCAAATTCCCAAAAAAAAAAAAAAAAAAAAAGACAATTGTTTAGTTGCGTGAGTGTTGTTTCCTTTGGAGGGATTATTTTCGTTGGTGCGTGAGTCTCAATCGTCGTTTTCTTTTAAGGGTTAGTTTTTATTTTGTTCTTTTAGTTTAGTTTGTGTTTTCCTAGTCAATTTGTGTTTTCCTATCGCTTGTTTTACTTGTCTTTCTTTGTAATCAAAAAAAAAAAAAAAAAAAAAAAAAAACGGAGAATTTTTCAAAGCAGGTACAGTGGTAGTTAGAAAAAGGTCCTAAAAAAAGGTCCCGAACCCGTGCCGCAGCGCAGTCAAGCAATTAATAGAAGGGGACAACAGTAGAAAGCAGCGGACAAGTCAAATGGGTTGGAGCGGTTGCACACCAAGTGGGGGGTGAACGCGCTAGCGCTTCCCAAATTCACTGGAGGACTGCCGATCAAGGTGAGAAATTTTTTAAACTCTACAGGTGCTCTGCTGCAAAAAGAAAAAAATGTATCGACAATTGTTGTAAAATTTTCTGCAGGGGCAGCGGCTTTGAATGTACAATTTTTAATTTCTGCAATTGATTTGTGTGATTGTTGTTATTTCTGCAATTTTTATTCATTCTGTTAAGGGCAATACCCCAATTCACATAAGGTGAGGGATTTCATCATCCTTTCCTTAGCCCACAAATTGCATTTCATCGTAGAATCTGACTAATAATAACGATTAGACGTTGGACTTAAGGGAGTCACGGGCTCATCTAGGGCTTAATTGTATTTTGACAGTTGATTCATTTGGAACGAATTATTTCTTGGTGTCTAGACTACGGCAGAGAAATAACCGTTTATAAATATTACGGTGATTCGTAAATATTATATCGGTTGTTACTCTGAAGGTACTTAAACCTTCGGCTGCATTGCTAGGGTGATTCCTGGTGCACCGATAACTCCTGTCCGTTAACTGGCTGAGAAATCTTTTGATCAAGTAATCAAACGTGTCACTTTATAATTTTGGGTTAGGAGCCAATAAGGACAGAAAACTTTATTGTAGCTAATTTCTGTGCTTGCATTTAACAACAATGAGTGAAAAAAGTGTTAGCCAACAAAATTCTCCTAGGGGTTCTCGAATCAACCAAAATTTTCCAACCGAATTGGATCAAAATCGAGTAAATCAAAATTTTCCAAACTTCGGGGATCAAAATCAAATAAATCAAAATTTTCAAAATCTCAATATCCAGGTGGATAGACCCTTGTCTCTTCGTGATCGATGTTATCCTACTAGGACCGTTCAACCATCTGTCATTGTGTTCCCACCAGCTGAAGGAAACAACTTTGAGCTAAAACATTCTTTTATCCAAGGGGTACCAAAATTTACTGGGTCTGAAAATGCTTATGAATTTCTCAGTGAATTTGAATTGTATGCGTCCACAACAAAAATGCAACAATTATCTAACGAATCGATCAAGCTAAGGCTAATTCCATTTGCACTACTTGAAAGCGCCAAAAGATGGCTAAATTCTCTTCCACGACATTCCATAAGAAGTTGGGATGAATTTGTCACTGCATTCTTGAAAAAGTTTTTCCCTTTCCATAAAACTCTCAAAATCCGAACTGAGATAAATCAATTTTGTCAAAATGAGGGGGAAACTTTTTCAAAATATTTTGAGAGATTCAACCAACTACTGTATAGTTGTCCTCATCATGGAATTCTAAAAGACAACTTGTGTCAAATTGTATATGAAGGGCTTAACTATCAATCTAAAACTCAACTAGAATCAATGTGTGGAGGAGATTTTATGTCTAAAACAGCCGATGAAGCTTGGCGGTTCTTAGAAGATTATTCTGAAAAGGACATGCAATGGGAATCAATTCGCGTTCCCAATCGTACTTCTACTAGAGGAGTGCATGTCATGGACCCAAATCAAATTCCCGTAGAAAATCAAACTCCTCAAGCCGGAGAAGGGTTACCCCACTACTACTCTCAGGACCAAGCCAATGCTATAGCTCAAAATAACCCTTACTCAGCCACGTACAATCCTGGTTGGAGGAACCACCCAAACTTTTCTTGGTCAAACCCCAATAATTCGGCAAACCCATCTCACATGCAACCCTTTATTCCCAATCCGAATTACCAAGCTCCACCCCCCAATTCTCAAACCTCTCAAGCTGCACCTCAATCCAAACAACCGTATAGGCACCCCAATTTTCAATCATCGAACCAATCCTCTCAATCTTCTCAACCATCACAAGATATTGTTCGATTAGAAAAACAAATAAATAATCAAGACGCTAAAATCGACCAAATGTTTAATATGATGAAGGAATTTATGAAAAGTAATGAGAAGGGAAAATTGCCTAGTCAACCTGAGGTGAATCCAAAGTATAACTCTCGTGCTGTAAATTCTTGTGAGGACGAAAACCATAATCCAGTAAATGCTGTCACAACCCTTCGATCTGGAAAGAGGATTGATAATAACGTGGGCAACCCTGGCGAACCTTCTAACTCGACCCCAATCCCTATTCTTGATGATCACCCATTGGCTTCGAATGCCAACTCTTCTGAACCTCAAGTTCCCTTAAATGTTGGCAATCCCAACAGTTCTTCTCCCAGTGTCGGCAAACCCGACCCACCTTCGAAAACTAATGTTGGCAATCCCAACATTTCATCTTCTACATCCCTACCACCTTCTATCTCCTTGGATAAACCTTCTTCCTCGAATGATGAAACTGATCGTAGAGTCGAAAAACCAGTTGCTCCTTTTCCCCATAGACTCAATAATAAGAAGAAAGCGGCAAATTTTGATAAAATTTTGGAGATTTTCAAACAAGTCCGTGTGAACAATCCTCTTTTAGACACCATTGAACAAATCCCTCAATATGCCAAATGTCTTAAGGAATTGTGCACACAAAAACGTGCGACCAATGTCCCAAAAACCGCCTTTCTAACTGTGAATACAAGCTCTGTTCTTTCGAATCTTGCCCCAGTCAAGTATAAAGACCCTGGCTGCCCTACGATTGATTGTAAAATAGGAAACACTCACATCTCTCGTGCCCTACTCGACCTTGGTGCCAGTGTCAACCTTCTTCCTTATACTGTTTATCGTCAACTTGGACTAGGGGAGATTAAACCAACAAACATCACTCTTCAGCTAGCCGATCGATCTGTCAAAAAGCCATTGGGAATTATCGAAGACGTCTTGATACAGATCGAACAGTTCTACTTCCCTGTCGATTTTATAGTTCTAGAAACAGAGCCTGTCTCAAATCCCAACGTTCAAATACCATTGATCTTAGGACGCCCCTTCTTAGCAACCTCTAATGCTGTCATTAATTGTAGGAATGGTCAACTTCGACTTTCCTTCGGGCACCTAACCATTGAGCTAAACATCTTTAATCTCAACAAACAACCTGGGGATTTTGAGATCGATGAAATTGACATGATTCAAACCACAGTTGATGAAACCTCTAGTGACACTTCTGAAGCCTTGAAAATGTGTCTTGACCATTTCGACTCCGATTTCGATGAACTCGAATACATTTCTGAACTAAACAAAATTCTTGACTCCGACACTTCGTCGCCTGAATCTAATCAAGGAATGTTGACCAAAGTTGATACACAAGAACTTCCTAAGTTAGACCTCAAACCCTTGCCACCAGACCTTAAGTATGCCTACCTAGATTCCTCAGAAACTTTCCCCGTAATCTTGGCCTCTGATCTTACCGAAGACCAAGAAGAAAAAGTTTTGGAAACTTTACGGGAAAATAAGGACGCCTTGGGGTGGGAAATTAGCGATATAAAAGGAATTAGCCCATCAATCGTGGAACATCGCATACACTTAGTTGATGAGGCTAAACCCACCCGTGAAGTTCAAAGGCGATTAAACCCAAACATGAGAGAAGTGGTCAAGGAGGAGATAATCAAATGTCTAGACAATAACATCATCTATCCCATCTCTGATAGTACTTGGGTAAGTCCGGTACAAGTTGTACCAAAGAAGTCGGGAGTCACAGTGATCAAAAACGACAGTAATGAACTCGTCCCAACAAAAATCAAAACCAAATGGCGTGTGTGCATCGACTATCGAAAGCTTAACTCAGCCACACGAAAAGACCATTTTCCCTTGCCTTTTATTGACCAAATGCTCGCACGCTTAGCGGGACATGAGTACTACTGTTTTCTCGATGGATACTCTGGCTATAACCAAATCCCTGTTGCTTTAGAGGATCAACATAAGACCACCTTTACTTGTCCCTTTGGAACCTTTGCTTATCGTCGCATGCCTTTTGGTCTTTGTAATGCCCCCGCGACTTTCCAAAGGTGTATGATGAGTATTTTCTCTGATATGGTGGAAGAATTCTTGGAAATATTCATGGACGATTTTTCAATATATGGATCATCCTTTTCCCAATGTCTCACTCATCTAGAACTCGTCCTTAAGCGTTGTAAGGAGAAATCACTCGTGCTTAATTGGGAGAAATGTCACTTTATGGTAAAAAGGGGGATAGTTCTAGGTCATGTCGTCTCCAAAGATGGCCTAGAAGTCGATAAATCCAAAATCGATTTGATTGCTAATTTACCTCCTCCTAAATCTGTCAAAGATGTTCGTTCATTTCTTGGCCATGCAGGATTCTATAGAAGATTCATTAAGGATTTCTCAAAAATTTCAAAACCTCTCTCGAATTTACTTGCCAAAGACGTAAAGTTTGAATTTTCCGATGATTGCAAAACATCTTTTGAAACTCTTAAATCACTCTTGACCACAACTCCCATCATTCAACCTCCTGATTGGACTCAACCCTTTGAACTTATGTGCGACGCTTCTGACTTTGCTATTGGAGCCATCTTGGGCCAGCGTATCGATAAACTCCCTCGAGTCGTTTATTACGCTAGCAAAACCTTGAATGAGGCCCAACTTAATTACTCAACTACTGAAAAGGAATTTTTGGCAGTTGTCTTCGCTCTTGAGAAATTCAGACCATATCTCATAGGATCCAAAGTCATAGTTTACACTGACCATGCTGCCTTACGATATTTGCTTTCTAAGAAGGATGCCAAGGCCCGCTTGATCCGTTGGATCCTTCTTCTTCAAGAATTCGATATAGAAATACGAGATAAAAAGGGTTCTGAAAATGTCGTAGCTGATCATCTCTCTCGAATTGTGCACGAAAATGATAACGACACCCAAATCGATGACTATTTTCCCGACGAACAACTCCTTTCGATCTCTAACACCCCTTGGTACGCTGACATTGTGAATTATCTTGTCACACAACAAATGCCCGCTGAATGGTCGAAACAAGATAAACAAAAATTTCTCTCCAAAGTTCGAAACTTCTATTGGGATGACCCATATCTTTTCAAATACTGTCCAGACCAAATCATTCGAAGGTGTGTGCCCGATCATGAACACCAAAGTATTCTCTCTTTCTCACATGACCATGCTTGTGGCGGTCATTTTGGAGCAAGAAAAACTGCTGCAAAAGTTTTGCAAAGCGGTTTTTATTGGCCCACACTCTTCCGTGACGCTTTCGAATTTTGCTCTAAATGTGAGCGATGTCAAAAAACGGGTCGAATCTCTAAGCGAAACATGATGCCTCTCAACCCCATTTTAGTGATTGAGTTATTCGATGTTTGGGGCATCGATTTCATGGGACCATTCCCTAATTCATTTGGGAATCTTTACATCTTACTTGCGGTAGATTATGTCTCAAAATGGGTTGAAGCCATTCCGACCAAAACCAACGACAACAAGGTTGTTGTCAAATTCCTCAAAGAAAACATCTTTTCACACTTTGGCACACCTCGAGCTATCATTAGCGATAATGGCACTCACTTCTGTAATCGTGCTTTTGAGTCCTTGCTCAGGAAATACTCAATCACACACAAGCTGTCAACACCTTACCATCCACAAACTAGTGGACAAGTAGAAGTTTCCAATAGACAAATCAAACAAATTCTTGAGAAAACCGTGAACTCCAATAGAAAAGATTGGTCTGTAAAACTGATTGATGCACTTTGGGCTTTTCGCACTGCTTATAAAACCAATCTAGGGATGTCACCATATCGATTAGTCTTTGGAAAAGCCTGCCACTTACCTCTTGAATTAGAGCATCGTGCTCTTTGGGCCATAAAATTTTTGAACTTTGACTTAGAAAAAGCCGGCTCACACAGGAAGTTACAAATTTCTGAATTAGAAGAATTAAGAAATGAGGCATATGAAAATGCGAAAATCTACAAAGAAAGAACCAAAGCCCAACACGACAAAAACATACTTCGTAAGGAATTCAACATAGGTCAAAAAGTTCTTTTATACGACTCTAGACTTCACTTGTTTCCAGGGAAACTCAGATCTCGATGGACTGGACCTTATGTCGTGAAAACAGTATACCCTCATGGAGCAGTTGAAATTGAAAATCCTAGGGATGGAAAAGTCTTCAAAGTAAACGGTCAACGACTGAAACCATTTTTGGAATTCGAGCAATATGACGAAGACGACTCCATCGATCTGCATGATCATCCACCATGAAATCAGGTGGTACACATTCTTCTTCTTTTATTTTTCTTTTTCATTTTTTTTAATTTTATTTTTGTTTTTTTTTCTGCTTTAGACAGTTGGGACACTGTCTCAATCAAGTGTGGGGGGGAGTCTGCATTTCATCCATTTTCATTTTTTCTTTGTTTTTATTCCTTTTTATTTTTTATTTTCAGCCATTTAAGTAGGACCATCATACATTTTAGATTGTAGTAACATACCATATTTTTTTTTTTTTGAAAATACGACTCATTTTCAATTGATACAACAAAATGAGGTTACAATTTGTAGCCAGTTGATAGTATTTTTCTCTCTCAACTTAGATTGAATAGGAAATATAATGAAAAGTTTAATTTTGAGGGATAATAGTGTAACCGGTACATAGGGAGATTCTTAGGTGATGGCCATGAAATCTTTTCTATATTGTAGACTTTGTTTAAATAAGTGGAGGACTTAAAATACTTATATTGGCTTTTCAAATCTTTAAAACTAAGTTGTGTTAAGTTGAATTCGCGTAACTCTCTTTTGTGCTTATATTTTCGATAATAATAATAATAGTATTCCAAGGGTATCCAACATTGCTTATATATCGAGCGTTGGTGTGCAAACCCGCCAAGCTCTATCCGACACGTTGTTGACAAAGTCAAAGTTGGAATATCTTGGTCTCATTCTATGAGATTGGACACCTAAGGATTACCGACACGTTGTTGACAAAGTCAAAGTCGGCATGCACAATCCGCCAAGCTCTTTGCCCACTCTCCATTAGTCCGCGAGGCAGTGCATGGGTGGTAAACCTTGGTCTTTTTAGGTGTATGTACTTAATCATAAAATCTTAAAATTTTATAGAATAAAGAATAAGCGATGATACCCAAACACTCCTTGACCTTATTGATTTGACTAGCCATACATGAGAAAATTAGAATACCACTTTGCAAACTGTGCCAAGCAAACTAAGAATTTATTTCATGGCTGCACTATGTTATCGACCGAACTAACTGGCCAAACTGGAATTTAACATTTGAAAACTTGATTTATATTGAAAATTTGTGACAAGTCGAGGTATCTAAAATAAAATCAACTGATTAGAAATTGTTAACTTAATTCGTTGTACCACTTTCCTGAAATAAGTCGTGTTGTCATTTTTCATTTTTATTTTTGCATATGTCCATTGCATTCATGTAGTTTCATTAGAATCATAGCATACTGCATTTGGATTTTGTGGGTAGTATCCGCTGAAAACCCTCACGAGACACCACTCGTCCTACTAGGGACACCTAGAGGTTTAACGGCTTGTTGCATACGCTCAATGCAATCGTGTTTCCTACGAAAGTGTGACCTATCTAGTTTAGTTTTTCATTTTTTGTTTTACTCGAGGATGAGTAAAAGATAAGTGTGGGGGTATTTGATTGACATTGAAAAGTGTTTATTTTATTACTCTTATGCTTTATCTTTTGTAAATAAATAAATGATACTTTGGTTACTTTTATATGTTTTTACAGGATGTCAAGAATGCCTCCTTCAATTCAAATCAAAGGCCAACTACGAGAAAGAGCTACTTCCTCACATCAAATTCATTTCAATTGCAAAAGAAGTAGTAGCTCACTGGTAAAGGCATAGGAATTGGTGCTGAGAGACCTGAGTTCGAACCCCGTCAAGCTCACTTTTTGCCAAAGAAACGGAGCGCGTTCACACTGGCCCCTTTGCTTTGAGAAATATCTGGATTAGTGTTATGTTATATATACATACACATATTCATGTGTATGTATTTATGATGTGCACCAATTAACATCTCAGCAATAGCCATATTCTCATCATGGAAGTAAATTCAAATCATTCAATTTCAATTAGAAGAATTTCTGATTGAATTGTTGCCCAGAAGAAAAACCAATTTTGAAGATTTTATCTTATATTGCCTTTGGAGTCTGATAAGCGTCCTTGTTTGGAAGAATTAATTAGATGCAATCTTCTATCAATCAAGCCACATGGGAAAATTGAAAGATATGGAAAATATTTACCATGATATGCCCAGATTTTCTCCAATCAGGTAGTCAAGGAAGGCAAGAAATATTCATGAATGAGGAGGGCTATTTATTCATAGACCTAATTAGGGTTTTCCCATTCTCATCTATAAATATGTGATTGTAACCATTGTAAAAAGGCATTCATTCTTCTGTACTCTCTTTCAGTCGCAATAAAGCTTTCTTTTCTTTAGTTTCTGCATTTTATTTTCATGGCATATTGTGTTGTCTAGTCAATTAGATTTGCTAGAACACAATTTATTATTGCTTCTATTTTTCTTACTAGTGCTTGACCGTCTGATTAGATTCAGCGGTAATCCTAGTTTTTATTTTCAGTTGTTGATTTCTTTTCTGCAATTTTATCCCCAGTGTTCTATTTTATTTTAATCATTGAATTTATTACAGATCCGATTAGATTCGAATCTGTAGTGAATTTAAATGCATCTTTTACTCGTAGTTTCAGTTTTTATTTTGCTTTGCGAAAAAAATCAACCTCCAGTTTCGTCTAACACGCCCAAGAAAATAAATAAATAATAATTTTTAATTAAACCTCCCTGTGTTCGACCTGTATGCTACACGCCTGTATGCTTGCAGAATTTATTACAAATGTCGCGCTTTTCTAATTCATAGACTAGCGTCGATCAGTCGCCTATGGACTTAAGGTGTCATTATATTAAAATTTAATCATTTTAAATAGTTAATATGGGAATGAATCGTTAAAAATAATTATTAATGTGTAAGAAGGATTTTAAATATATATATATATATATATATATATACGAGGATTATTTGGAAAGTCCGAGTTTATCTCATTCCAAATAATTAAACGACGTTTAAAAATCCAAGATTGGAAGACGGCGATTGAAGACCGTCAAATCTCCACATCGAATGGACGATGATGACTGTTGCCTTAGAATGGCTCGCTACCATGATAAGGTAATAGTAGGAGTTGCCCGGACGTAGTGTTGATTTGTACGGGTTTGGCTTTCGCTCAGACCCGGAGCATAAGCTTATAAATGGATTGTGTGTCTGACATCGTACTCTATTATATATCATGTTATTAATCTTCTGTCGAATGTATGGATGTTTGGTGGCGGAGAATTTATTCTCTTGCTTAACACCCGTTCATATATTTTGGCAAAGGATTGGTAGTGTGATATGGAGTGATGATGTGGCATGCTAAGATGCATATGATCAAGGCTTTGTTGAAAAGCAGGCCTTGTGGGATGATTAAAGCATAGCCTATTTAGGCATAGCTTTGTGTATAGCGTGACTTCGCGAGCCTCACACACCGACGGAGTCTAAAACGGGAGAAGGGAACGCAAGGAGAGGAGCACGTTTCTTTCTAGCTAGATGTGGTGTTTGGGTTTTAACATGGCCCAACATTTTACTTATGTGGATGATGGAATGAGGCGCCTCGGATGATAGGTCCTATAGGACTGGGAAACGTGTGTTCAGGAATAACAAATCCGCAACTCGTACGGCGGACCGGCCCTGCAGCTTTCCAAGGGTTCACTGCGGGGGATCCTGAGACATTAGCTAGAGTGTCTCGAATCGGTATGAGCTCCTCCCTGGACTTGACTCATGATGGAAACCCAATTTCCAATACGACTCCATTCGGATTTGATTGTATTAATAGTATGGAGGCATAGTAGTATGGGATACTATTCTTCCTAGGATTTGATTGCATTTACTTTGAAATGTTTTGATATATACTAATAATAATATTAAACTCGTATTGGCCGTATTTAGCATGTTTAATCACTATAAGGTAAAACCCTATCCTCTGGTTTGTGTTGCATTGTGTGATGGGACCTGGGTCTTATGGTGATTCCATTTTTCTAAAAAGCATAACGTTGTTGTACGATTTACTTATTAGTTGTTTTTGGACACTTTTATGCACGGCAATCCATTAGAGCAAACCCGTTCCGCATTAGCGGCGTTGTCTTTGGATTTGCCCTATTAATAGTGATTTATTAGTTAAGAATTCTCACACCAGTCCCACGACTGACCCGTTGTTTGTTTCCACCTTTTTGCAAACTCGGGTGCCCTCTTTCCACACGGGCAGTTGAGCAGTTGTCTACAGGTTTATCTCTTTAGCAGGATCCTGGATTGAAGCTTAAAGCTGTGTCCAGAACATTGGAAGTCTTCCGCTGCCTTAGTTATTTTTTTTCCGCTGCAATGTGTTAAAATCATGTAAAATTATCTTCCGCTGTAATTATTAGCCATTATACTCTTATATTCTGTACTCTGATGTAACATTTATTATTGATGTTATAAAAGTCTGTTGTTGTTGTTCTGATGTGTTGTATTCCCAAAGTTAACGTAGGCGGGATTTGAACGATTTTGGTCGATTTTGCGATCGACTAAGGCCGGGCAAAATCCGACTCGTTACAGAATACATGCATAGTCTATTCAATAAATCATAGCACACAACTACCCAACTATTCTAAGACTAAACTGCCACCCCAATATTTCTGCAAATCTGTACTTCTCGCCGGAAAATATGCGGCCTCCCCATGTGAAAACGCAGCTAGCCTAAAACATTCAGAGCTACGTCGTACTAATCGAAACAACATTGTTCCTATCCCAAAACTCTCGCCTATATATATACACCCCCGTTTGTGATCCTTTCTCTTCTTTCCAGTCAAGAAATGGAGAAACTGTGTACATTTTTTCCAATCATTTAATTCACGAAAATAAATTCGACTCCCTAGTTCATGTTAGCCGATGCAGTTTGTAATGAAGTGCGTGATGTTTTGGGAGGCGTGCTGTGGTTCCTAGTTGAGACATGGTGTTGGTTAGTTGTCGGAGCTCACAGGTGATGATTACGATGGAGAGAGGGTTGGTGATCGGAGCAGCAGTCTGTCCAGGGGGTGCGGTTTTTCTATGGAGCTGATTGAATAAAGGCATAGAAAGGAAATAACATGAGGGGATGGCCAAACTTGTTTGGACGTGAAGTCTTCATGGGGGAAGGATGTTTCAGAAGTTTATGGGTTTATAAGTGAAGCAGGTTTTCGAATATATATAAAAAAAAGGGAAAGAAACATGAAGTAGATAAAGGGAATGTAGCAGGAATTTGTCCGAGAAGCAGGCGTATGGGACGGGATAGGTTCGGTGATGTCAAAGGTGGAAGGAGGTCACGATGTGCTCTGGTCAAGGCGATAGGCGGCTTGGGGAGTATGAAAAGAGCTAGGGAGATAAACAGTAGGTAAGAAAAGAAGTTTAATTGTAACTAACTATAGTTTTAACATGTCCAATCACGTGGCCTGGTAATATACATTTGCCTAAGTATATTTATAATATGCCCGATCAAAGTTTAACTTATAATATAATTAAATCTCGTTGCCAATCATTTCCAGTATATACCAAGTTGAACCCCAGTGATTTCGGACACATAAAATATTTTTAAGAGATTTGAATCCAACCCATTTATATATGTTATGCCTAAACAAGTCTAGTATGTGGGCATATATATATATATATTATAACATAGCAACAATTTAAATATTATTTAACTTATTTATTTAATTAATTTAAACAAAGTCATACCTAATAATTGGTATAACGTGCCGTATGTCAAGAGATTTGGACAAAACGGTGGGCGATGGAATCGCCGTGACAAGTGTTTCATTCTGAGACCAATTTTGATGCATTTGGATACAACTGGTATTTTCAATTAAATTAAAGGCGTGTCTAATTTAGTTGAAAGAAGTGGTTATATCGGCAAACAGAAACCAAGGTAAGTTCAACTCACTCAGTTTTTATCCCATTTATATTTTATATAAGTCGGGTTTAATATTTTTGTGCTAGGGATGTTCATTATTGGATATTTACCATTTACATATGTTGACTGAACCGATTAAATTAAACGTTGTTTAATTAAATTAAAATCGATCATTATTTTTAATGATTATAACCAATGAAGGTAACTTACCTTGTTGGCCACGTTCATAATAATATAAATGTATAAAAATAATAATTGGATGCGTAAACTGCTGTTATTGTTTAATTGTTAAATATTATATTTGTTTATTGAAATAGAGGATTTATTTGAAGTAATGTATTTGAATGCAGGTAAAACAGGTTGGAGGGATCCAGCTGGATTCCTCAAATATATTAAATGTTATTTATTTTCATATTATTATTATATGAACTGTCCTGATTGGATGAATTATTTGGGTGTTGATAGTTGACTAAAATTCAACGTTTGTTTTGTTTTAACCAATGGGGAGTATTGGTTGAGTAATTGGCAGCATATGGCCTATAAATCAATCCTTTTATACACGTCGATTTACTGTCAGGTGAATTGATAGAAATGAAGTTATTAAATTTATTTTTATAACTGAAGATAGTTTTGAAATTTATGATTTTGAATAAAAGTTATTAAAAGAAAATAAATATTTATTATCTAAGTTTATATGTATTTTTAAAATGGTTTTACAACGCGAATTCTTATGTTAATAAAATTTTATAAGCAAATGAACAGAAATTAACCTAACGGTTAAGAATTGGTTTAATTGTTCTAAGAATCAATTAAATGGAATTCTTTAAATTTATTATAATATTAATTGATTTGAATGGAAATTTTATTGGAATTGGTTAAGGAAATAATCGTGTTTTGAATTGACTAAGTCAACCGTTTTGACTATGATTGATTACTAAATTAATTTTTTAATTAATTTAATGAAATTATTTTACGGATATTTGTCTAAATTCTAATAAGTAAAAAAAAAGAATTTACCATTCACTTTGGTAATAAGAATTTAACTACTTCTGCAGAAAATAATGAAGTAAATTATTATTATAAATAATTTAAGTGATTATTTTGTAATGAAATTCATCAAAGTAAAGAAGGCGAAGTTGAAATAAAATATAGTTGAATATTGTGGAAGGAGTTTATGAACATATATTATGGTGAAAACTGAGAGTTATAAACAAGGTTATAAAGGATATTTTAAGTGAATACAAGGGTTTGAATCAAATGTTTATTCAACATTTGGATTCGAGTTAAGAAGGGGTTTATAATAAACCTAGGATTATATATATACAGTTTATAAAGAGATGATGTGTTAAAACGTTGACTTTAAAATCAACGATACTTAATAATGATACTAAGTGAAACAATGAATTTGAAACGAGGTTTTCAAAGTGGAAATGGTTAACTGGATTAGAATTGGAATAATATGGGGTGATAAAGAGTTAATATGAGGAATTAAAGAATTGGAACCTAACTGGAGACTGGTTGAGTCGAGTGATTTTTCTGAGTTTTAATCTGACGTTGATTTAGGTCTTCGGGGTTGATACTTTAGGAGTTATTCGCTTACCAATTTACGGTCAGGGACCAATGAATGTTGAAATAACGGAAATAAAAGGAGATTTGTGAAAGTATAATGATATTTTCGAGATGTGAGAAATTAATGAGATGTGTTTGAATAAGTTTATTCAAAAGTGATAGTGTTAGTTATTGTTTTTGAGAAATGAAACAAAGGAGAAGTCATAACGATGTTTTACGTGTAATTTGATTGAACCCAAAGTGAGAATATAAATATGATTTAATTCTAAAGTATTTAAATGATTTTGATAAGAAATAAAAAGCTATATTTATGATATTAAAAGATATAAGAGTTTCAGATTAACCTTCAGTAATTATTTGAATTAAGAAGGCCAAGTGATGCTGAGTATGAATCAGGGAACTCATATTTATTTTCATGTTTTAAATGATTGTTTATTTGATAGTTAAATAACTGACAATCAAACCTGACCTATACGATTGTTGGTACGGAAAGACCGGTATCGAATTTATATTCGAAAACCATTCCATCTAGCAACTACATAAATGTTGAAGATATCAGATGCTGATCAAGATAGAGAAATTGAAGACCGTGGATCTTCATAAATGGTAGAATTACTTATAATCTTTAGTTAGCTCCCGGAGATAAACTGTGATCCTATCGTGGTTGAAATCTACGGATTGCAAGGACTACTCGCTACTAATCGAAAGGGTTATTCCTAGGATGTGATAGGAGGGTGCCTTCGATTCATCCTGTGCCTGGATGACTTAAATGGACAAATTTCTGATAGAGTATTTCGTAAGAGTCACGTACATTGATTTTTACAAACGTACTCCTGTTGGTGATAGCTAACACCTAGGTTATTTTTGTCGACGTCAATTAGTGATTTGGTGGATCTGACGATGTGGCATTCAATGTGAATGGTGGTGTGCCATCTAGAAATGGTAATTCAAACCTCAAGCCTCACAACTACGAAATGACAAAAATCGGGTAGGCAGCATGGCTAAGTGGGTCGCTCCCATTAGGGTGTATAATCACCTATCTAGAGAAAATTCATTTCCTTCTTTATTCTGTTCGATGCTGTCCCTTTTCGGGAAACGGTTGCTGATCCCAACCATTGGTGATATACATTCGATACACTTGAACAAAATGAGTGGTCGGTCATGTGTGGCCGGGTTGCAAGATGTTATTGTTGAACCCAGTGTATTCCCCTCTAGAGATACACTATCGACAGGTGGTTCCATACCTTGTCATAGTCGAAATCTAATCTCTAATAAGATCCCGTGTTTTGATTGTATACTATATACGTGGCGCGTGAGATGCAAGCGTTCTTCTAGATTGCTATTTTTTTATTTAGACACTACTATAATATCAAAAGATATATATACGATTTCCAAATTTTTTGGGTTATCGTAAGGTAAAAATCGTCCAAATTTATATGTGGATTTGGTCTTACGATTATCCTTTTCTTTCGAAAAGAAATGTTTTAAATTTAAAATCAAGTTGGATGATATTATAAACTTAGCGAGTTTTCTCACTCTTGTTCAGTAGACTGATCCGGCGTTTGAAATGCTCGGGTTAGACCAGGTTTTACCGGTTCAGGTTATTGGATACCACAAAGTTCAGCAGACGTGCTGGAAGAGTTCAAACATATAAGTATTTATTCCGCCGTGTGTTGTATATGGAGGGACAGATATTTATAGCTATCCAAATGTATTGATGTACTATGATGATTGTAAGTATTTATTTCAAGCTCTCAATAAAGATTTATTTCTATATTATATTCCGCTGCGATGTGAGACTCTGATTCTGTTGTGTTGAATATTTAAAATGATTTATTTTAAATAATAAGGACTAGAAATTTATTTTGAGTAGAATAAGAACGTATAAATTTATTTAAATCGAAGTTAGAATATAAATATTTATTTTAATTATAAAAGGAATAAAATGGCACGGTAGTTTGAAAATTCGATTTCAAATTTCAAATGAATGTCAGGATTCAAAATAAATCAGATTTCAGTAAAACAAGAAATATTTGAATCTGTTTGAATTTTTTTCTCCAACGAACGTGAAATTTCATATTTCATAGCGGGAATAAAAAGTTTTTTCCAGTTTAAAATTTAAAATAGTCGCTATGGAATTTAATTTAATATAATATATAGCCATTTTGCAAATGACCTCCGTTTTTGAAGAAACCACTTTTGTTGGATCTGGAATGTCAAATTATTGTTAGGTTTCAAATTTCATAATTCTCGGAATCAATATGTGAGCGCAGTAAATTTAAATGTGTTTGGTAATTTAAATTTGAATTGGATTGACCAGAAATTGATCATTTTTCAAACGGTCTCCAAATTCAACAAAATTAGTTTTGTTAGGACCATGTCGTCAAGACATAGACAGATTTATTTTTTGGGAATTTTTAGAGTCAGTATGTGGCCCCAGTAATTTAAAATGTATGTTTAAATCTAATATATATTGATTTATATTTTAATTTAAAGAAAAACTGATCAAAACATTAGAATTGGCTTATGAAACATATCCCATTATGTCCGGAATGGGGGTAATTAGCTAGGGGCGACGGTCGTTGGTTTTGATTTGGATACACAAGTAAATTTGAATTAAATAATAATTAAATTAAATTATATATATAAATTAAATGGTCAAAATCCTAGTTTTCTTATGCCGTGGTCAACCCTTCGATTACGGAGCCGACTCTTACGAATTGAACGGTGGAAAGGGTTCTATTTTAAAACCTCAAAAATCTTCCAATATGTTAAATGAATTGCTAAATGATTTTAAAGTGGAAATCATAATGCTAAGTGAGATCCACACACTGATGGAATTTGGGGATTTATATTTGAGCATTTCTCATGAAATCGGAGCGTAAAGACCCGCCATTCGATCTAGGTTTCCGCCGTCTGTAGAGCACCGAGCTGGGGCCTACGTTAGGCGATGGTGGCACGCTTCAAGGCGCTCCACATCGTCACCTCCGATCTGGCGCTAGACCCCTGTAGCGATCGCAAGTTGAAACCCTAGGTTTTGATCGAATAAGAAAACTGTCGGCTGTTGATTTAGAAGGAAGATGATGATATTAATTTAATTAATTATTTTATTAATTATTCTTTTAAATGTCATTAACCCTTATACGATCATATCTTTCTCATATGAACTCCAAATCGCGTGAAACATGATCCATTGCGATCGTAGGGACAAGAGCCTTACAACAAGACTGACCAGGTCAAATTTGGAGCAAATCAGAATTTACGGCAAATTAAAATCCGAACAATTAAGAAATTGAAACTGACGGAGTGGAAAATGAAAGTGATATCTCTCTCACACTCAAATTATTTTACAGTAAATATATACTAGGATGCAGACGGGGCTTAGAAGCCCCCGATACTATTTTTTTGTACAGACCAGTTGATTGTTTGTTTGGATTGTCTTGTATTGATATCGTTGTATATAAAAATTATTTATATAATATATATATATTATCGTGAAATAAAATAAATATTCATTTACAAACCGAACGGTTTGTTTATGTACACTTATTTATCTGATATTGATTGGACGATAAATTTTACACATCGCCTAACTACACAAATAATAAATAGTATTTGTTGTTTGAAAACCCCACACGGGTATTGGGATAATATTTGACATACACTGATCCCAATAATTAGTGGTATGTCAATCGATGGGTTGACAGACTGCATAAGTGTTATTTATTTATTTTTAATGGTTATACAGTTGTAGAATGCACACTGGATGTTGTTTGAATTTTTAATGATTGTTTATCATTATTGTTGTATACGCACGATGTATGAAATCCATATAACTGAAATTATATGGTAATTGATTGAGTCTGATTCCAGTTCAGAATTAACGAATATTTTAAAATAACATTCAGAAAATATTGAAATGTGAAGCCGTGTTAAGTAGTTAAACGCCATGTTAACACAAATAAGAATTTTGTCGATTTTATTCATTTTATTATGAATATCCAAAAGTGGTTTCAAAATATGATATTTTGAAAATATTATCATTTTAATATTATAATGATATGGAATATTCAAATTTGATTTAAATTTGAAAATGAAATTGAAATCGTTTTAAAATGAATTTAAAACGAATTTATAATGGAATATTCGATTCTGATTAGAAATTAAAATTGATTTGAAATGAGTTTATAAAAGAATTTATAAATGAAATATTCAATTTTGATTTAAAATTGAAATGGAATGGAAATCGATTTGAAATGAATTTATAAACGAATTTATAAATGAAATATTCAATTTTGATTTAAAATTGAAAAGGATTGGAAATCGATTTGAAATTAGTTTAAAGACGAATTTATAAATTAAATATTCAATTTTGATTTAAAATTGAAATGGAATGGAAATCGATTTGAAATGAATTTATAAACGAATTTATAAATGAAATATTCAATTTTGATTTAAATTTGAAAATCAAATTGAAATCATTTTAAAATGAATTTAAAACGAATTTATATAGAATACTCAATTTTGATTTGAATTTGAAAATCAAATTGAAATCGTTTTAAAATGAATTTAAAACGAATTTATAATGGAAAATTCAATTTTGATTTGAAATTGAAATGCAAGTGGAAATCGTTTTTAAAACGAATTTAAAACGATTTATAAAATTCGTTTTAAATGGAAATCAACGAAATATATATATATATAATATATATATTATAATGGCCTGAATAGAACACGCCGCACAGCGACTGTTCGCGAATTTCGACCATTAACTTCAAATTGGTGTTACGGGAGATCCGACCATCGGATTCACCAAAAACCAGAACCGTTGGGTTCGTATCGAAAAGAGCTTTCCAATGAATATAAGAGATTTGAAATCTAATGGTTAAATTTGGAAATAAGTCCAAATCAATTTCAGAAAAGGTCGCTATGGATGCAGTTCAGTGGCCGTTATTGGAAGCCGACTATACGGTCGATATTAAAATTATTAAAAATATGGAAAAATTATGTAAAATCATAACAAATGATTTGGAAAACTTTTGGATAAAAAATTCTAGTTTTGAAAAGATAAAAATATATTTTTATCGAAATGAACTAGTTATTAACTAGAATAATAATTTATTTGTTTTTAGAAATAAATAAATTGGATTTGAAAATGGTTTTAAAATAACCAGAATTTTCCAATGACTAAATTGGAATGGATCTGGAATGGAAATAATCTTCGGAATATTTCGATATTGGATTCCGTGGTTATACGGATATTGTTGAGGAATTTGGAAGATATATATATATATATATATATATATATATCGTTATTCGAATACGATATCCGTTGGTTTCATAATTTGATATTGAATATAAGCCGATATATTTTCTATTCAGAGCCTTGTATTTGATATCAAATTGGATTTTGGGTTTGTCGTGAACTGTAATGACCCGGATTCTTATGGGTTAATTTTGAATATTTAATATCTAATTTAAATATTTATTTGATAATATAAGTGAATTTTTATATTAAGTTATTAATTTAATAATCAATTTCGATTTAATATCGAATGTGTTAAATCATCGTAATGCGAAAATATAATTCAGTTCGAGATTTAAAACTGAATTAAATACAGTTCAGACTTCTGTTTGAATTCGAATAATAATATTAATTTATTTCGAAGAGTTTAAATTGTTTCGAAATTAATTTATATTGGTTTAAATTAATATCTCCTCCAGATGATAAAATTGGACTTCGTGACCTATCCTAGTATGTCCGGAATAGGGGTATTACCCTAGAATTGACAGTTGTTGGGTTCGGAAAGGAGTTCAAGATCAGGGGTATTTAAATAAAAGGATACAATAAAAACTAATTTAAAGTAAAATATAAATATCCTAGTTTGTGTGGACAAAATCAAAACAACCAGCTCCTTCCTCCTCCATAAATGAAAAACGTCGGTGGTTTCTTCATCTCCACAAGCCCAAAACCAAACCGCGTGGCCTCCTTTCTTCCACTCTTTTCCTTTATAAATCACGTACCCCCTCCATCTTCTTTTCTTCTGGAAACCAAAACCAAAATGGCCGAACCCCACACTTAAGCCGTCGCTCCTCATTAGTTCCAATCAAATCGTTTCCGCATCTGCTCAAAACTCAAGCAGGACGTCGAGAAGGAAATCGCGAGTGTCAGGATCCGAGAATGGAGTGAAGCGAAGGACCAGTAGGGGGGTCGACGTGTTCAGATGTTGCGATGCCAGGGCAGTCGAGTTCGACCTACACAGTGCCAGGTGTTACGAGTTGATTCTGGGGAGGATCTGTGGTGGTTTAAAATCAGCGAACTGATGGATTTCGATTGTGGGGTACTGAAGATGAACGGATTGAGTTCGGCAGTTATTCTGAAGCATGGGTCTGTGGTCTGAGTCCGGAGTATGGTGGAGGCGTGATTGGGAAATAAAGACCGTGAATGGGAAGCTTGTATAAACATGGAGGCCGATGGTAGGTGGTATTGCAATGGTCTGTGTGGATGTAGGAAATGGATTGTCAACGGTGGAGGCTTGTTTGGATAGCAAAGTAGATCGAAAATTGTGAATGTGCTTCATGGACTAATCGAACGATTTCCGGTAACTATAAGGTATATTTTTTTATTTTAAATCTATATGGAAAATGGTTTATATTAATTAGTAACTGATTGAGAAAATCGGTACCATCCTATATAGTTGGCTAGTACAAATTTTAGTTGTAAATATACCATTTGAGAATGAAATGAAATAAAGGTTAGATAATTTTTTAAAACAAAAATAAAATATATCGTTGATTTAAACTATGAGTATTTAATTTATTCAAGGTTCAGAAATCTTGTAAACAAGATGGGATGATCCATGGATACGAGTTATTCAATCAAGGAGTGATGCGGGATTTGTTGGAGTTAACGTCGTTCGATTTAACTTAAATATTGGGATGGATTGCAAATAAAAACTCTGGTGAGTAAAACTCACCTTTTATTTAGAATTATTTTTATATAGTTAAAAATAATTGTCTGTGCTTGTTTGAATGTTGTCTGATTGTTTTAAAATATATATTAGTTATTTAGGATATATTATATATATATTGGTTTGGTGGATTGGATTCCCGCAGTACCATTAGCGGATGCCCGCGGTTTCATTAGCGGATGATTACCCTATACTTCACGTGCTATGAATAGTGGATGTCCTTCTATACCGCGATATCCTGCCTCGAAGCAGGATGGGTATTATTATGTTGACTAACGTCTGTGGATGCAGGAAAAACAGGTTGGAGAGTTGGATTCCTCAAAAAAAAATTTATCTGTTCGTTTGTTTGTTTATTTGGTTTCATATGTATATTCATATATGATGTGTTAAATAAAATCAAACGATTGAAATTGGTTGATTTGATTATTTAAAATATCCCTGGGGCTTGAATATTGATTTATAAAAATATCGAAAAAGGTATTTGAGATTTAAAAAGGGAATTCTATTTTTATAAATAGAATTTGAATTTTTAATGAACTATAGAAAATATTAACTTGTTTTGAATATATATAAAACGGGTATTGAATTATATACTTTGTTTATAATTCAAAATATGGGATTTGAATTGATTTATAAACTTTGTTTATAATTCAAAATATGGGATTTGAATTGAATTTATAAACTTTGTTTATAAATCAAAATGTGGGATTTGAATTGAATTTATAAATTTTGTTTATAAATATATATACTGTGGGATTTTAAGTGAAGTTATAAACGTTGTTTATAAATAATGCATAGAATTGAATTTGAAATTTGAATATAGAAGATTCAAATAGAAGAAAATATAGAATTAGTATAAAGAGAATTCAAATATAATTTGATATATAGAATTCAAATAGATTGATATGGAATTTGAATAATAGAATTCAAATGGAGTTTAACCGTAGAATTTGAATATAGAAATTCAAATGGGATTTGAATAAAGGAAATTAAAACATAGAATTTAAATAAGAAAATTCAAAAGGGATTTGAATATAGAAATTCAAATGAGATTTGAATAAAGAAGATTTAAATAATGGAAAATTGAATATAGGATTCCAATAGAGTTGAATTGGAAATTTGAATATAGGATTCAAATAGAGTTGAAATGGAAATTGAATAAAGAGAAATCAAATAGAATTGAGTTGGAATTTGAATATAGAAGTCGATAAGGAAACGAGCTAAAAAATTAGAATTAGATTTGGTTCATGAGTAGTTAAAATATATTTGAGCGTGTTATGTTCAAATATAAAAGTGAAATAGACTAAAGAGTTAATTAACAAATTTAATTATACAAATTGAGTTAAAAACGATTGGTATAGTTAAAATAGATTGGGCATGTATAGATACAGGAGACAGGTTTGGAATAAAGTATAGAAGTGATATAAATAGAATGCCCGACAAAATGGTACACGTTTAATTTCCATATGAGATTTTATGCGCCGTATCGGCTAGCCGCTTGGCTTTTCTTTTTCTTTTTGGATTGGTGAGGGCCATGGGAGGCTATTTGAAATATCCCGATGCTCCCGGTACAAAGGAGGAAATGGAGAATTTTTCCGGGAATTTAAGGAGTTAGAATATTTTTAAGATAATTTGATAGTTAGAAATTAACGTATCGATATATATAGAAGTCGATAAGGAAATGAACTTAAAAATAGAATAGTAAAATCAAAAACGAAGACTAGGAATAAAATCTCGTAAAGAATAAAAAGAGAAGGCGTATATGTGTTTAAAAGTGAAGAATTAGTTGTATGGTATTGATTATTCGAGTATGTAGTCTTATCTATTTTGACGTTATAAATGTTATTCAGTCGAGGTCTGAGAGGTAGTTATACCCCAACTTGATTTATTTCATTATTAACAAATAAATAGTAAGATTTCAGGCTCGAAGATCAATGTTGAACAAGAGTTAGTTGAATACAGTATTTGGGTTGTCGTAACGATGTTTTACATAACATTCGTTTTAACCCAAATAAATGTAAGCTTGGAAATAGAATAATAGAATATTTCCTAAGTATAGAAATAAACGAGATCGGGAAAAGAGATAAGTAATTGGAATATTTTCCAATTATGAATAGCATATATTTTCTAAAGTTTAGAAAATAAAGGAAGGCGATATTCGGAAATGTTTTCCAATTAACGTAAAAGGCCAATATGGTTATTGAAAATATTTGGTTAACAAATATTGATAAAGAAATAGATAAGTGATTTAATTAATGGAATATTAATTAAGGGCTCAGTGATTGTTTGATAATTGGATGAACACTTGTTTTCTTCGATAGTTAAATCATCGACTATTAAAACACTTGTTTTTATTCGATAGTTAAATCATAGACTATCGAAGTTTTTGACCATCGTTGTCAATATGGAGAGACCGGTTGGATTATTATCCAAAGAACCACTCTGTATTGGCATAAGCGTTGCGAATCATATATGCTAAAGAAAATGGAAGACGGAGTAAAGCGCAAGGGCTATTGTATAAGTCTTAGATAACAGTGCCTAAGATGGATGTACTGAATAGTGCCTTCGGTTCATCCTGTTCCTGGGTGACTTGTATGGATGAATGTCTGACAAAGTATTTCCAGAATGGTCACGTACATTGATTTCTTCAACTGTACCAAGAGTGGAAGCGGAGAAGGAAACTTCTTTTAGCTGACACGTAATGTATGGTTGTAGACGTCAAATTAGTGATTTTTGATGGATATGACAATGTGGCATTCGAAGTGAATCTGATGCGATGAGAAATCGTAGCCTCTGGCCTCATCAACCGGTAAATGTCAGAAATCGGGCAGGCAGCCTGGCTATGTAGGTCGCACCTATTAGGTTGTATAATCACCTGATCTAGAGTTTCATTTACTTCTAAAAATCTATTGTCGATGTTGTCCCATTCGGGAAAACGGTTGCTGATCCCAATCGTTGGTGATATGCATTCGATACACTCAAGCCAAATGAGTGGTCGGTCATGTGTGGTTGAGTTGCAAGATGTTCTTTTGAACTCGGTGTATTCTCCTCTAGAGATACACCAGCGGAAGGTGGTTCCATACCTTGTCATAGTTGGAAATCTATTACCCAATATGTGCTTGCGGTTTATGATTGAAGATTATATATGTGGAACGTGAGATGCAAACGTTCCACTAGATTGTTATTTACTTGATTTAGACATTATTACAATATCAAAAGAGTTTTTGATATAAAGATTATCGTTCCTTTCAAAGGGATTTTGAAAGTTAAATCAAGTGTTTGGATTCTCATAAGGAAAAAACTCGTTCTGTGTTATATGGCGTGGTCTTATGAGATTTCATTTAGTTTTCTGAAACTATTTTAAACTGTTTACTCATACCAGTCCCATGACTGACCCGGACTTTATTTTGTTTTGTTCTATCTAAACTCTTGGGTGCCTAAATTTGTACGGGCAGTCAAGTAGTTCAGGATTTTACAGATCTATCTAAAGGAGCTTGGAGCAGGAGGCTTCAGCGTTATCTAGTTATAGTGTTGTTCCGTTGTGTTGTAAGTATTGTACTCTGATAAGTGTATGTTATACAGTTAAGATTTTGTATTTCAAAGAAATGATATATTATATTTTGTTCCGCTGCGATGTGAGATTCTGTGTTGTTATTTCTGTTCTTCTTCTACCCTTTTCTTCTAAAAAAAATGTTTTGTATTTTCGTGATATTTGGGTCGGACGTATGATGTATATAGTCAACTCTGATATTATGGATTTGCGGGTCATTACAGTTGGTATCATAGCTTAGGTTGAGCGAATACCTAGGCTTGTTGGAATGTGCTCATTAGAGATAGGGTCAGTAGTACCCTAGAATGAGTTGAGTGTGTGTATATATATATATATATATATATATATATGTATACGAGAGAGTGTATTTATTATTTGATATAAAAACTGTTTATTATTGTGTTGACTAGTCTGTTGAGTGAATTATGAATTTTGATCGAATCGTGGGACGCCACGACGTCGATAGGAGTTTATAAACACTTTAACAGAAGATTGGACACGATATTGTTTTTAAATGGTTGAGTTGATTGTTAGGATTATAATCAAATTAGATTATAAAAATTGAAATAGTTATATATATATAACCAATGGAATTTGTATATGAAATCAATTATACAAATGTGATAAATTGAAATTGAATTCCAACCAGAATTCAGAATTTAAAATCCTGGGAAGTTGGAAAATAGTTTCCGAATTTTATTAAAATATATAGCTTTATCTTGGAAGGATTTTTGAATAAAAATCATTTGAATGGATTTTGAATATGATAAAGCACTGAACTCACTTCAGTGGCTGGGAAATAATTCTGATGATGGTCGCAACATCATCAGTGTTCGTTTTCGAGTTTCTAAGTGATGAATTGCTGCCTTAGAAAAGTTTTTGATGGAAATTTGTTTGAAAAGAAAACAAATTGTTTGAAAATTCAAATGCTTTGAATTTGAGATAGAGATAAATATATGTATATATTTATATTACTTCAAAGGAATTTTGAAATGGGAATTGGAATATAGAATTCAAATAGAAGTGAAACGGAATTTGAATATGGGATTTCAAATAGAAGTGAAATAGATCGGAAATATTATGTTGAAATGGAAAAATGGATTTGATATATATTAAAAATATATCAGAATGGAGTTGAATTTATTATAAACAAAGTTAAAACGTTTATATTTATAAATATAATTAAAACGAGCTCGTCGTAGCGCGGCAGTTCGTAAATTGGCGATTCGAACTTCAATTTAGTATACAGAACTTAATTGAAGTCGGAATTCTTTAAAACAAGAATCGTCGGGACCGGTTAAATAATAGTTTTCTAATAAAAGAGAAAAAATTGGATTTCGTCGTATAGATTTTGAGTTATATCAAAATCAAATTTTTAGAAAAGCAGCGCCAAAACCATTATAAAACCATAACGGTTTAATTAAATAAATAAAAGGATTTTTAGGAAATAAAATCCGAATTGGCATTAGAAAAATCCAGACTGGAGATATAAAATAAATATGAACTCCAGTGAAGTAAGTGAATGATTTTTAAGACAAAAATCATATTTTAAATGGTTAAATAGAATTAACTAAATTGGAGAATAATTAGTTAAAGGAAATTTGAATCGAAATTGGGTTTTTGGATAAGTGAAAGAGATTGAGAATTTATATTCGAAATCGAATATATAACTCGAGTTGAAAATATAATTAAATTAGTTTATAATTAAGTTGACATATATTTGAACAAGTTATATTCAAATAAAAAGGGTGAAATAGGCAAAACGGTTAATTAGCAACTAGTTAATGGGAGTTTGAATGATTGAAATTAAATTTAACTTAAGTAAGTTAAATGGATTGAAATGAATAAATTAAGTAAAATCAATGTGAATGAAATATGAATTGGGTGTGGATAAAGGAAAAACCAAAAGAGTTAAAAAGAAAATATATTTGTAAAACAAATATAAAGGAAATATATTTGTAACACAAATACAAGGGAAGTTATGTGCAAACAAATAGAAGGAGAAATATTTGTAAAAACATTTACAAATAGAATTTAAAAGGAAATATTTGTAAAACATTTACAAATAGACTAAATGGAAATATTTATTTATAGAAAATAAATAGAATGTTATAAATGAGATATTTATCTGTTAAATAAATTGAATTTAATCAAAGGAATATTTAGAAGATGAATAGAAAATGGAAATCTGTTTTTATCAGATAAATAGAAAAGATTAATTTATAAATAACAGTTTATAAATTAAATTAAATATTTATCATTCGATAAATGGAATATATAAATCTGAACTTATATAGAGAAGAGATATTGGTTTTTAACTCCGATAGTTTAAAATAGAAGGGGTACACAACGCTTGTATAAGTGAAGTAACGTTATTAAAGAGAACATTTATAAAGTGAAGAACCGTTACTAAAAGTAAATCTTTATAAATGAATAAACGTTATCCGATAGGAGTTATTCGAATAAGAGAAGTCGATTAGAGTTAGAAATAATAATTAGAGTTAGAATAAATCGATTTGAGTAAGAATTAACCAGTTAGAGTTAATCAGTTAAGGGTTAATCCGTAGAGTGAACTGAATATTAGTTATTCAATTAGAATTTATCGAATATTTGTTATTCAAATTAAGAGTTAACCAGATAGAATTAATTGAACATAGTTAATCGAATTAGGATTTAATTGAATGTTAGTTATGCAATTAAAGTTGATCGAATATAGTTATTGAGATAGAGTTAGTCAAACATAGTTACTCAGGATAAGTTGCCATTTTTTACGACTGCTAGCGTAATTCGCAGGGCTGCAGATAGCCTAGGGCGGTCGTATGTTTCCTGAGGGAATCAGGCGTAACCATTGTGATCGCTGCGATCTAGAGTCAAACGAATGGAGTTAAATCAAATATTAGTTATTCGAATAGAGTTAAAAGGAGTTATCGAATATTAGTTATTCGAATAGAATAAAAGGAGTTATCGAATATAGCTTATTCGGAAGGAGTTAAGTGATAAGAGCTAAATCAAATAGGATTAATCGATAAGAGTTAAATCCAATAGAGTTAATTGAATAGAGTAAATTGAATATAGTTTATTCGAAGAAAGATTTTCGAATCTAGTTATTCGAAAGAGAGATTATCGAATATAGTTATTCGATGGGAGGAGTTAACAAATAGGGATTTATTCGAAAGAAAGTTACGTAAGGAAGTTTGAAATGTTGAGTATCAACATAAATAAGTTTTGAAAGGATAAATGGGTTTGTAGCACTTTTTCTACCTTAGCAATTTCGAGGACGAAATTATTTTAAGTAGGGAAGATTGTAATGACCCGGATTCTTATGGGTTAATTTTGAATATTTAATATTTAATTTAAATATTGATTTGATAATATAAGTGAATTTTTATATTAAGTTATTAATTTAATAATCAATTTCGATTTAATATCGAATGTATTAAATCATCATAATGCGAAAATATAATTCAGTTCGAGATTTAAAAATGAATTAAATACAGTTCAGACTTCTGTTTGAATTCGAATAATAATATTAATTTATTTCGAAGAGTTTAAATTGTTTCGAAATTAATTTATATTGGTTTAAATTAATATCTCCTCCATATGATAAAATTGGACTTCGTGACCTATCCCAGTATGTCCGGAATAGGGATATTACCCCAGAATTGACAGTTGTTGGGTTCGAAAAGGAGTTCAGGATCAGGGGTATTTAAATAAAAGGATACAATAAAAACTAATTTAAAGTAAAATATAAATATCCTAATTTGTGTGGACAAAATCAAAACAACCAACTCCTTCCTCCTCCACAAATGAAAAACGTCGGTGGTTTCTTCATCTCCACAAGCCCAAAACCAAACCGTGTGGCCTCCTTTCTTCCACTCTTTTCCTTTATAAATCGCGTACCCCCTCCGTCTTCTTTTCTTCTAGAAACCAAAACCAAAATGGCTGAACCCCACACTTAAGTCGTCGCTCCTCATTAGTTCCAATCAAATCGTTTCCGCATTTGCTCAAAACTCGAGCAGGACGTCGAGAAGGAAATCGCGAGTGTCAGGATCCGAGAATGGATTGAAGCGAAGGACCAGTAGGGTGTCGACGTGTTCAGATGTTGCGATGCCAGGGCAGTCGAGTTCGACCTGCACGGTGCCAGGTGTTGCGAGTTGATTCTGAGGAGGATCTTTGGTGGTTTAAAATCAGTGAACTGATGGAGTTCGATTGTGGGGTACTGAAGATGAACGGATTGAGTTCGGCAGTTATTTGGAAGCATGGGTCTGTGGTCTGAGCCTGGAGTATGGTGGAGGCGTGATTGGGAAATAAAGTCCGTGAATGGGAAGCTTGTATGAACATGGAGGCCGATGGTAGGTGGTATTGCAATGGTCTGTGTGGATGTAGGAAATGGATTGTCAACGGTGGAGGCTTGTTTGGATAGCAAAGTAGATCGAAAATTGTGAATGTGCTTCATGGACTAATCGAACGATTTCCGGTAACTATAAGGTATATTTTTTTATTTTAAATCTATATGGAAAATGGTTTATATTAATTAGTAACTGATTAAGAAAATCGGTACCATCCTATATAGTTGGCTAGTACAAATTTTAATTGTAAATATACCATTTGAGAATGAAATGAAATAAAGGTTAGATATTTTTTTTAAACAAAAATAAAATATATCGTTGATTTAAACTATGAGTATTTAATTTATTCAAGGTTCAGAAATCTTGTAAACAAGATGGGCTGATCCATGGATACGAGTTATTTAATCAAGGAGTGACGCAGGATTTGTTGGAGTTAACGTCGTTCGATTTAACTTAAATACTGAGATGGATTGCAAATAAAAACTCTGGTGAGTAAATCTCACCTTTTATTTAGAATTATTTTTATATAGTTAAAAATAATTGTCTGTGCTTGTTTGAATGTTGTCTGATTGTTTTAAAATATATATTAGTTATTTAGGATATTATATATATATATATATATATATATATATATATATTGGTTTCGTGGATTGGATTCCCGCAGTACCATTAGCGGATGCCCGCAGTTTCATTAGCGGATGATTACTCTATACGCACCCACGCTATGATTAGTGGATGTACTTCTATACCGCGATATCCTGCCTCGAAGCAGGATGGGTATTATTATGTTGACTAACGTCTGTGGATGCAAGAAAAACAGGTTGGAGGAATCCAACTGGATTCCTCAAAAAAAATATTATCTGTCTGTTTGTTTGTTTATTTGGTTTCATATGTATATTCATATATGATGTGTTAAATAAAATCAAACGATTGAAATTGGTTGATTTGATTGTTTAAATTATCCCTGGGGCTTGAATATTGGTTTATAAAAATATCGAAAAAGGTATTTGAGATTTAAAAATGGAATTCTATTTTTATAAATAGAATTTGAATTTTTAATGAACTATAGAAAATATTAACTTGTTTTGAATATATATAAAACGGGTATTGAATTATAAACTTTGTTTATAATTCAAAATATGGGATTTGAATTGATTTATAAACTTTGTTTATAATTCAAAATATGGGATTTGAATTGAATTTATAAACTTTGTTTATAAATCAAAATGTGGGATTTGAATTGAATTTATAAACTTTGTTTATAAATATATATATTGTGGGATTTTAAGTGAAGTTATAAACGTTGTTTATAAATAATGCATAGAATTGAATTTGAAATTTGAATATAGAAGATTCAAATAGAAGAAAATATAGAATTAGAATAAAGAGAATTCAAATAGAATTTGATATATAGAATTCAAATAGATTGATATGGAATTTTAATAATAGAATTCAAATGGAGTTTAACCATAAAATTTGAATATAGAAATTCAAATGGGATTTGAATAAAGGAAATTAAAACATAGAATTTAAATAAGAAAATTCAAAAGGGATTTGAATATAGAAATTCAAATGAGATTTGAATAAAGAAGATTTAAATAATGGAAAATTGAATATAGGATTCCAATAGAGTTGAATTGGAAATTTGAATATAGGATTCAAATAGAGTTGAAATGGAAATTGAATAAAGGGAAATCAAATAGAATTGAGTTGGAATTTGAATATAGAAGTCGATAAGGAAACGAGCTAAAAAATTAGAATTAGATTTGGTTCATGAGTAGTTAAAATATATTTGAGCGTGTTATGTTCAAATATAAAAGTGAAATAGACTAAAGAGTTAATTAACAAATTTAATTATACAAATTGAGTTAAAAACGATTGGTATAGTTAAAATAGATTGGGCAGGTATAGATACAGGAGACAGGTTTGGAATAAAGTATAGAAGTGATATAAATAGAATGCCTGACAAAAGGTACACGTTTAATTTCCATATGAGATTTTATGCGCCGTATCGGCTAGCCGCTTGCCTTTTCTTTTTCTTTTTGGATTGGTGAAGGCCATGGGAGGCTATATGAAATATCCCGATGCTCCCGGTACAAAGAAGGTTATGGCGAATTTTTCAGGGAATTTAAGGAGTTAGAATATTTTTAAGATAATTTGATAGTTAGAAATCAACGTATCGATATATATAGAAGTCGATAAGGAAACGAACTTAAAAATAGAATAGTAAAATCAAAAACGAAGACTAGGAATAAAATCTCGTAAAGAATAAAAGGAGAAGGCGTATATGTGTTTAAAAGTGAAGAATTAGTTGCATGGTATTGATTATTCGAGTAAGTAGTCTTATATGTTTTGACGTTATAAATGTTATTCAGTCAAGGTCTGAGAGGTAGTTATACCCTAACTTGATTGATTTCATTATTAACAAATAAATAGTAAGATTTCAGGCTCGAAGATCAATGTTGAATAAGATTTAGTTGAATGTAGTATTTGGGTTGTCGTAACGATGTTTTACATAACATCCGTTTTAACCCAAATAAATGTAAGCTTGGAAATAGAATAATAGAATATTTCCTAAGTATAGAAATAAACGAGATCGGGAAAAGAGATAAGTAATTGGAATATTTTCCAATTATGAATAGCATATATTTTCTAAAGTTTAGAAAATAAAGGAAGGCGATATTCAGAAATGTTTTCCAATTAACGTAAAAGGCCAATATGGTTATTGAAAATATTTGGTTAACAAATATTGATAAAGAAATAGATAAGTGATTTAATTAATGGAATATTAATTAAGGGCTCAATGATTGTTTGATAATTGGATGAACACTTGTTTTCTTCGATAGTTAAATCATCGACTATCGAAACACTTGTTTTTATTCGATAGTTAAATCACAGACTATCGAAGTTTTTGACCATCGTTGTCAATATGGAGAGACCGGTTGGATTATTATCCAAAGAACCACTCTGTATTGGCATAAGCGTTGCGAATCATATATGCCAAAGAAAATGGAAGACGGAGTAAAGTGCAAGGGCTATTGTACAAGTCTTAGATAACAGTGCCTAAGGTGGATGCACTAAATAGTGCCTTCGGTTCATCCTGTTCCTGGGTGACTTGTATGGATGAATGTCTGACAGAGTGTTTCCAGAATGGTCACGTACATTGATTTCTTCAACCGTGCCAAGAGTGGAAGCGGAGAAGGAAACTTCTTTTAGCTGACACGTAATGTATGGTTGTAGACGTCAAATTAGTGATTTTTGATGGATCTGACAATGTGGCATTCGAAGTGAATCTGATGTGATAAGAAATCGAAGCCTCTGGCCTCATCAACCGGTAAATGATCGAAATCGGGCAGGCAGCCTGGCTATTTAGGTCGCACCTATTAGGGTGTATAATCACCTGATTTAGAGTTTCATTTACTTCTAAAAATCTATTGTCGATGTTGTCCCATTCGAGAAAACGGTTGCTGATCCCAATCGTTGGTGATATACATTCGATACACTCAAGCCAAATGAGTGGTCGGTCATGTGTGCCTGAGTTGCAAGATGTTCTTTTGAACTCGGTGTATTCTCCTCTAGAGATATACCAACGAAAGGTGGTTCCATACCTTGTCATAGTTGGAAATCCATTACCCAATACGTGCTTGCGGTTTACGATTGTAGATTATATATGTGGAACGTGAGATGCAAACGTTCCACTAGATTGTTATTTACTTGATTTAGACATTATTATAATATCAAAAGAGTTTTTGATATAAAGATTAACGTTCCTTTCAAAGGGATTTTGAAAGTTAAATCAAGTGTTTGGATTCTCATAAGGAAAAAACCCCGTTCCGTGTTATACGGCGTGGTCTTATAAGATATCATTTAGTTTTCTGAAACTGTTTTAAACTGTTTACTCATACCAGTCCCATGACTGACCCGGAGTTTATTTTGTTTTGTTCTACCTAAACTCTTGGGTGCCTAAATTTGTACAGGCAGTCAAGTAGTTCAGGATTTTACAGATCTATCTAAAGGAGCTTGGAGCAGGAGGCTTCAGCGTTATCTAGTTATAGTGTTGTTCTGTTGTGTTGTAGGTATTGTACTCTGATAAGTGTATGTTATACAGTTAAGATTTTGTATTTCAAAGATATGATATATTATATTTTGTTTCGCTGCGATGTGAGATTCTGTGTTGTTATTTCTGTTCATCTTCTACCCTTTTCTTCTAAAAAAAAAATGTTTCGTATTTTCGTGATATTTGGGTTAGACGTATGATGTATATAGTCAACTCTGATATTATGGATTTGCGGGTCATTACATGAACGGTGTCTTCATTAACACTGTTCTTAAACCTGGTGGAGAAAAGAATAAATCTTTAAACTAAGATTTAGTGAAGTTTTCCAATTAATTCATATTTAATTGGAATTGAATAAAAGAATTGGATTTTTGTGTTTATCATGAACGGTGTTTTAAATAACACTTGTTCTTTAACCGAATTAAATTGAAGAATATGATTTGGAATTTACAATCTTTTAATTAAGATTTATGGAATTTTCCAAAGTAAAGATCTCCAATTTAATATATTAAATTGGAATTGAAGGGAATTCGATTTGGTGATAACCGAAGTGAGTTTCTGTGGAGGAAGACTATTAATACATATGGAATTTAAAAGGCTTTGTCGTTATTCCATTTATATTATTAGTCGGATATGGAAATTGATAACGATTATATATTAATCTGTTTACGTGAAGATTCCGTGGTTAATGGAATTTGATTTTGGGTTTATCGTGAACTTTGTTTTAAATGACATTGGTTCTTTAACCCAGTTAAAGACAGGATTTCATGTCTTACATTGTATTTTATACTATATTCGTTGATCTCTGCTAAATATGTATCTGTTTGGTGGCGGAGAACTTATTCTCTTGCTTAACACCCTTCTCTAAGACGTACGAGCTTAGAGGTTATATATCGGCAGAAATCAATGGTACGGTGTAGATTGTCGATGTGGCATGTTTGATTTCCCAAAGTTAAATAATCATTAATATTGATTTTTGGGAAGATTAAAACTAAGAGGAGTTTTAATGAATCTTTAATTAGATTAAAAAGTGAATGTGATAATTAAAATTATCAATTCAAGAAAATGATCGAGAATGGACTATCACCAGTTTTGCTCCAAACGATAGTTAAATCTTTAATTAGATTTGAACGTGAAATGGTATTTAATTTTTACCGATAACACCGTGGTGTTAGATATGGAGTATTACCAGTTTTGCTCCATGAGATGAATAGGTTGGGACTGGATAAATAAACAAATGATTACTTCGGTAAGGTTCGCTAATCCCGACTAGTTTGGAAAACCTTAATTTGGTTTAGAATTGAAAGATAATGAAATCTTTTGTAATGATATCCAAAGGAAGATTAAAGAATAAATTTAAAAGAATTTATCTTTGATAAAATTAATGGGAATCTTTCCCTAGAGATGAGAATATTTAAATAAAACTTTGTTCTAGATTGGAATGAGGCGTATGATGTGTTGTTATAGCACTTAATTATAAGATACACGAGTTATTCGAAAAGACCGGGTTAAACCCATTCTAAACAACTGATACGATGAAAAGTCGAAGAGATTGAAGACGGTGCAAGACCGACGATCTCCACATCAAATGGATGGGTTGCTACTGTTGCCCATGATTGGAGTAGCTACCTTGAAGGGGCTACAGTGGTGGCCGTTCAGACGTACTTGTTGATTGTACGGATATGTGAGGGCCTCTCTCCTATATTTGACATACGAGACAAGGAACATGGTGCCTCCGGTTTCGTTCAGACCTAGAACGGACTTGTAAATGGATGGTGTGTCTGACATTGTATTTCTTTATAATGTATTCATTGATCTTTGCTAAATATATATCTGTTTGGTGGCGGAGAATTTATTCTCTTGCTTAACACCCTTCTCTGAGACATACGAGCTCAGAGGTTATATATCGGCAGAAATCAGTGGTACAGCATGGATTGATAGTGTGGCATGCTGAGATACAGTGATCCAAACTTTTGTTGAAAAGAAAAGTTTGGTGGATAATGATCAAAGCACAACTTTGTGTAGCGTTAATTCACGGGTCTCACACAACGGTATGGTGGTAAACTAATGGTTAGATCAGTATACTTTAAAGATGATTATAGACATCCTGCGAGTTGTCATGGATTCGGTCGACCGATGTTACTGGGTGTGGTCGCTCCACACCAGTAGGGATATGGCACACCCCCCAATTCCCAGATGGATAGAGTTAGCGGTGTTTTCCAATGCTTGGACGTAAGCTGCGGTAACTTGTTTCCTGGATAGTGCGGATGTGCATTATGGCATTTTCGCATGCCTACGATTTAAGCCATTGGGAATTGTACTACGCGATAGATCTTTCGGATCAGGATCCACCATTATAGAAATCCAAACTTCCAATGCGACATTTTGCAATTTTCATTGTATACTATATATGGCGACATAGTGGGATCAGGCGCTCATGATGTCTATGATTCATGCATTTATATTTGAAGTTGATTTCTTCACTTATAGTAATAATAAAAGATTTGTTTTAAAACGTACCAAGCTTATTTGGCAATTATAAGGTAAAACTCTTTCCTCCGGCTTGCGTTGCATTGTGTGATGGGACCTAGGTCTTATAATAGCTTCATTTTTCTTTATTTAGCATTGTGCTGTTTGTTTTAGGCACTAGTATTCTTGAGGGTAAACCCGTTCCGTGTTATACGGCGTGGTCCCTTGATTTACCTTATTTTAATGTGAAGTTTTAAATAACTGTTTTAGTTCTCACATCAGTCCCATGACTAACTTGGAGTTTATTGTTTTAACCTAAACTCTGGGTGCCCCTATTTTCCACACAGGTAGCTAGTAGTTTTGGTTTTGCAGATTTATTTATATAGGATCCTGGATTTACAACTGGAGCTATATTCGGAACGCTCTGTATCTGTATATCTCTTTCATTTGTGCTAGTTCTTGTATTTTCCGCTACGCATTGTATTTATATATTTTATTTCCGCTGCTTTGCATATTAAATCTCTGATATTTTTCTATGTAATATTTATTCACACTTTGTATATTCTTGTACTCTGTTGTAAATTGTTGTCACAAGCAATGAAATGTTCTTCTGTTGCATTCTGATTTGTCGTGTTCTAAACTCAATCTGTTCTTTCTCTTATCTTCGAAAGACCGGGGAAGTTCGGGTCGTCTCAGTTGGTATCAGAGCTTTGGTTTACAGATCTCGAGAAAAAGACACATTGGAACCAAACGACAAAACTCATCAGAGATTGGATTAGTAATATCCAATGAGAATGACTCGTTAGAGATAGGATCAGTAGTATCCTGCAATGGGTCCGAAGAGTGTTGTTTTAAAATAAAAATGAAAACGCATTTTGTTTTGAAAATTTAAACCATATTCTACGTATTTGAATATTTATTTTATATTGAATTTTGACAATCAAATATATAGAGATTTTAATATACGTCTGTACCACGTGTATTTGAAGTCTCAAATATACTGGATGGATATAGAATCACTCTCTAGTTGCCCGAAGATGACTCTGATGATCGATATATCATCATCAGAATTTATGTTCGACTGACGAAAGTGGGATACCTATATGTTTCCAATTGACTGGTGTGAGAACCAAAACTTGATAGAATTTATTGTTTGTGATTTGGCATCAAAAATGTGATTTTTGACTATATACATTAAAAATATATGTTTGAAAAGCTAATTCACAGATTGATTGATGGTTGTGTTGTTTGATTATTTATTAAACCAACATGTGAATGAAAGGCAAATTTAGCCAAATTGAAAATTGATTGGAACTGCATACATCTATACATGTATATAATGAACAGGTCATAACAGGAAAACTAAGAAGAGGAATAAAATTGTATGCCTGACAAATAAGTACGTGTTTACTAGTTTTCTTTTTCTTTTAAAGATTTATGAGCCTAAGGCTGGCCGCTTGGCATTTTATTTTTCTTTTAAAGATTTAAGATCCTAAGCTTGGCCACTTGGCATTTTCTTTTTCTTTTAATGATTTTATTAGCCTAAGGTCGGCCGCTTCGCATTTTCTTTTCCTTTTAAAGATTCATGAGCCTAAAGCTGGCCGCTTGGCATTTTCTTTTTCTTTTGGATGGATGAGGGCCCTACGTGGCTAGTTGAGGTTTTAAATGTCTCCCCGTACAAAGGAGGTTATGGCGAAATTTTTCAAAAATTTAAGGTGTTAGCCAAATTTTTGAAGAATTTGAAAATTCTTAGAAACTGAAAAGCTGAAGAATAAAAGCTAGAATGAAGGTTGATTTGATTAGTAAAAAAAACTTTCAGCTCCATTCCTTTTCGAGGACAAAAAGATTTTAAGTGGGGGAGATTGTAACAACCCGGAAAATCAGAACCAATTTAAAAATTTTATTTTAGCAATTTAAATGGATTTTGAATATTTAAAATGATTTATTTTAAATAATAACGACTAGAAATTTATTTTGAATAGAATTAGAACGTATAAATTTATTTAAATCGAAGTTAGAATATAAATATTTATTTTAATTATAAAAGAAATAATGTGGTGCGGTAGTTTGAAAATTCGATTTCAAATTTCAAATTTCAAATGAATGTATAGGATTCAAAACAAATCGAATTTCAGTAAAACAAGAAATATTTGAATCTGTTTGAAAATATCTTTCCAATGAATGTGAAAAATCCAGATTTCATAGCGGGAATAAAAAGTTATGTCCAGTTTAAAATTTAAAGTAGTCGCTATGGAATTTAATTTACTATAATATATAGCCATTTTGCAAACGATCTTCGTTTTTGACGAAACTACTTTTGTTGGATCCGGAATGTCAAATTATTGCTAGGTTCCAAATTTCATAATTTTTGGAATCAATATGTGAGCGTAGTAAATTTAAATGTGCTTGGTAATTTAAATTTGAATTGGATCAACCAGAAATTGATCATTTTCCAAACGATCTCCAAATTCGATGAAATTAGTTTTGTTAGGACCATATCGTCAAGACATAGCCAGATTTATTTTTCGGAAATTTTTGGAGTCAGTATGTGGCCCCAGTAAATTAAAATGTATGTTTAAATCTAATATATACTGATTTATATTTTAATTTAAAGAAAAACCGATCAAAACATTAGAATTGGCTTACGAAACATATCCCATTGTGCCCGAAATGGGGGTAATTAGCTAGGGGCGACAGTCGTTGGGCTTGATTTGGAGTTCATGACGATACACAAGTAAATTTGAATTAAATAATAATTAAATTATATTATATATAAAAATTGAATGGTCAAAACCTTAGTTTTCTTATGCCGTGGTCAACCCTTCGATTACGGAGCCGACTCTTATGAATTGAATGGCGAAAAGGGTTCTATTTTAAAACTTCAAAAATCTTCCAATATACAATGAATTGCCGAATGATTATAAAGTGGAAATTGTAATGCTAAGTGAGATCTACACACTGATCAAATTTGGGGATTTATGGTTGGGCATTTCTCATGAAATCAGAGCGTGAAGACCCGTCGTTCGAGCTAGGTTTCCGCCGTCGTGGAGCACCAAGCTGGGGCCCACGCTAGGCGATGGTAGCGCGGTCCAAGGCGCTCCACGTCGTCACCTCCGATCTGGCGCTAGACCCCTGTAGCGATCGCAAGTTGAAACCCTAGGTTTTGATGGAATAAGAAAACTATCGGCTGTTGATTTAGAAGGAAGGTGATGATATTAATTTAATTAATTATTTTATTAATTATTCTTTTAAATGTCATTAACCTTTATACGATCATATCTTTTTCATACGAACTCCAAATCGCGTGAAACAGGATCCGTTGCGAACGTGGGTACGAGAGCTTCACAACAAGACTAACCGGGTAAAATTTGGAGCAAATCAGAATTTAAGGCAAACTAAAATCCGAACAATTCAGAAATTAAAACCGACGGAGTGGAAAGCGAAAGTGAGATCTCTCTCACACTCAAATTATTTTATAGTAAATATATATTATGATGCAGATGGGGCTTAGAAGCCCCCGACACCATTTTTTTGTACAGACTAGTTGATTGTTTGTTTGGATGGTGGTTGGATTATCATGTATTGTTATTGTTGCATATAAAAATTATTTATATAAAATAAATATAAATTATCGTGAAAATTCATTTACAAATCGGACGGTTTGTTTATGTACACTTATTTATCTGATATTGATTGGATGATAAATTTTACACATCGCCCAACAGCACAAATAGTAAACAGTATTTACTGTTTGAAAAACCCACACGGGTATTGGGACAGTATTTGACATACACTGATCCCAATAATTAGTGGTATGTCAAACGATGGGTTGACAGACTGTATAAGCGTTATTTATTTATTTATAACGCTTATACAGTTGTAGAATACACTCTAGATGTTTTTTGAATTTTTAATGATTGTTTATCATTATTGTTGCATACACACGATATATGAAATCCATATAACTGAAATTATATGGTAATTGATTGAGTCTGATTCCAATTTTGAATTAACGAATATTTTAAAATAACATTCAGAAAATATTGAAATGTGAAGCCGTGTTAAGTAGTTAAACGCCATTTTAACACGAATGGGAATTTTGTCGATTTTATTCATTTTATTATGAATATCGAAAAGTGATTTCAAAATCTGATATTTTGAAAATATTATCATTTTAATATTATAATGATATGGAATATTCAAATTTGATTTGAATTTGAAAAGGAAATTGAAATCGTTTTAAAAAGAATTTATAATGGAATATTCGATTTTGATTAGAAATTGAAATCGATCTGAAATGAATTTATAAACGAATTTATAAATGAAATATTCAATTTTGATTTAAAATTGAAATGGAATGGAAATCGATTTGAAATGAATTTATAAATGAAATATTTAATTTTGATTTAAAATTGAAATGGAATGGAAATCGATTTGAAATGAATTTATAAACGAATTTATAAATGAAATATTCAATTTTAATTTAAAATTGAAATGGAATGGAAATCGATTTGAAATGAATATATAAACGAATTTATAAATGAAATATTCAATTTTGATTTAAATTTGAAAATCAAATTGAAATCATTTTAAAATGAATTTAAAACCAATTTATATAGAATATTCAATTTTGATTTGAATTTGAAAATCAAATTGAAATCATTTTAAAATGAATTTAAAACGAATTTATAATGGAAAATTCAATTTTAATTTGAAATTGAAATGGAAGTGGAAATCGTTTTTAAAACGAATTTAAAACGATTTATAAAATTCGTTTTAAATAGAAATCGATGAAATATATATAATATAAAAGAAATCGATGAAATATATATAGTATATATATATTATATATTATAATGGCCTGAATAGAACGCGCCGCGCAACGACTTTTCGCGAATTTCGACCATTAACTTCAAATTGATGTTACGGGAGATCCGACCGTCAGATTCTCCTAAAACCGGAACCGTTGGGTTTTGTATCAAAAAGAGCTTTCCAAATAATATAAGAGATTTGAAATCTAACTGCTAGTTTTGGAAATATATCCAAATCAATTTCAGAAAAGGTCGCTATGGATGCAGTTCAGTGGCCGTTAGTGGAAACCGACTGTACGGGAGGTAGTAAAATTATTAAAAATATGGATAAATTATGTAAAATCATAATAAATGATTTGGAAAGCTTTTGGATGAAAATTCCAGTTTTGAAAAGATAAAAATATATTTTTATCGAAATGAACTAGTTATTAACTAGAATAATAATTTATTTATTTTTAGAAACAAATAAATTGGATTTGAAAATGGTTTTAAAATAACCAGAATTTTCCAATGACTAAATTGGAATGGATTTAGGATGGAAATAATCTTCAGAATGTTTCGATATTGGATTCCATGATTATACGGATATTGTTGAGGAAATTGGAAGATATATATATATATATATAGTTATTTCAATACGATATCCGTTGGTTTCAGAATTTGATATTGAATATAAGCCCATATATTTTCTATTCAGAGCCTTGTATTTGATATCAAATTGGATTTTGGGTTTGTCATGAATGGTGTCTTCATTAACACTGTTCTTAAACCCAGTGGAGAAAAGAATAAATCTTTGAACTAAGATTTAGTAAAGTTTTCCAATTAATTAATATTTAATTGGAATTGAATAAAAGAATTGGATTTTTAGGTTTATCGTGAATGGTGTTTTAATTAACACTTGTTCTTTAACCCAATTAACAGTGAAGAATATGATTTGGAATTTACAATCTTTTAAATTAAGATTTATGGAATTTTCCAAAGTAAAGATTTCCAATTTAATACATTAAATTGGAATTGAATGGAATTCTATTTGGTAATAATCGAAGTGAGTTTCTGTGGAGGAAGACTGTTAATACATATGTAATTTAAAAGGCTTTGTCGTTATTCCATTTATATTATTAGTCGGATATGGAAATTAATATCGGTTATATATTGATCTATTTCCGTGAAGATTCCGTGGTTAATGGAATTTGATTTTGGGTTTATCGTGAACCATATTTTAAATGACATTGGTTCTTTAACCCAGTTAAGGACAGGATTTCATGTCTAACATTGTATTTTATACTGTATTCGTTGATCTCTGCTAAATATGTATCTTTTTGGTAGCGGAGAATTTATTCTCTTGCTTAACACCTTTCTCTAAGACGTATGAGCTTAGAGGTTATATATCGGCAGAAATCAATGGTACGGTGTAGATTGTCGATGCGGCATATTTGATCTCCCAAAGTTAATCATTAATATTCATTTTTGGGAAGATTAAAACTAAGAGGAGTTTTAATGAATCTTTAATTAGATTGAAAAGTGAATGTGATAATTAAAATTATCAATTCAAGAAAATGATCGAGAATGGAGTATCACCAGTTTTGCTCCAAACGATAGTTAAATCTTTAATTAGATTTGAACGTGAAATGGTAATTAATTTTTACCGATAACACCATGGTGTTAGATATGGAGCATTACCAGTTTTGCTCCATGGGATGAATAGGCTGGGATTAGGAAAATAAACTAATGATTACTTCGGTAAGGTTCGCTAATCCCGACTAGTTTGGAAAACCTTAATTTGGTGTAGAATTAAAAGATAATGAAATCTTTTGTAATGATATCCAAAGGAAGATTAAAGAATAAATTTAAAAGAATTTATCTTTGATAAAATTAATGGGAATCTTTCCCAAGAGATGAGAATATTTAAATAAAATAATATTCTGGATTGGAATGAGGTGTATGATGTGTTGTTATAGCACTTGATTATAAGATACGCGAGTTATTCGAAAAGACCAGGTTAAACACATTCTGAATAACTGATACGATGAAAATTTGAAGAGATTGAAGATGGTGCAAGACTGACGATCTTCATATCGAATGGATGGGTTGCTATTGTTGCCCATGATTGGAGTAGCTACCTTGAAGGGGCTACAGTGGTGGCCGGCCGGACGTACTTGTTGATTGTACGGACATGCGAGGGCCTCTCTCCTGTATTGGACATACGGGACGAGGAATAAGGTGCCTCCGATTTTGTTCTGACCTAGAACAAACTTGTAAATGGATGGTGTGTCTGACATTGTATTCCGTTATACTGTATTCGTTGATCTCTGCTAAATATATATCTGTTTGGTGGCGGAGAATTTATTCTCTTGCATAACACCCTTCTCTGAGACATACGAGCTCAGAGGTTATATATTGGCAGCAACTAATGGTACAGTATGGATTGGTAATGTGTCATGTTGAGATGCAGTGATCCAAACTTTTGTTGAAAAGCAAAGTTTGGTGGATGATGATCAAAGCGCAGCTTTAATATAGCACAGCTTTGTGTAACGTTAATTCGCGAGCTTCACATATCAATATGGTGGTAAACTAATGGTTAGATCAGTATACTTTAGAGATGAGGATAAACATCCTACGAGTTGTCATGGATTCGGTCGACCGAGGTTACTGGGTGTTGTCGCTCCACACCAGTAGGGATAGGGCACACCCCCCGATTCCTAGATGGATAGAGTTAGCGGTGTTTTCCAATGCTTGGACGTAAGATGCAGTAACTTGTTTCCTAGATAGCGCAGATGTGCATTACGGCATTTTCGCATGCTTACGACGTAAGCCATTGGGAATTGTACTACGCGATAGAACTTTCGTATCAGGAGCCACCAGTTTGGAAATCCAAATTTCCAATGCGACATTTTGCGGTTTTCATTGTATACTATATATGGCGACATAGTGGGATCAGGCGCTCATATCGTCTATGATTGATACATTTATATTTTAAGCTGATTTCTTCACTTATAGTAATAATAAAAGATTTGGTTTAAAACATACCAAGCATATTTGGCTATTTTAGGTAAAACCCTATCCTTCGGCTTGCGTTGCATTGTGTGATGGGACCTGAGTCTTATAATAGCTTCATTTTTCTTTATTTCGCATTGCGTTGTTTGTTTTAGGCACTGTTATTCTTGGGGGTAAACCCGTTTCGTGCTATACGGCGTGGTCCCTTGATTTACCTTATTTTAAAGTGAAGTTTTAAATAAATGTTTTAGTCCCATGACTGACATGGAGTTTATTGTTTTAACCTAGACTCTGGGTGCCCTTATTTTCCACACGGGCAGCTAGTAGTTTTGGTTTTGTAGATTTATTTATACAGGATCCTGGATTTACAGCTGGAGCTATATTTGGAACGCTCTGTATCCGTATATCTCTTTCAGTTGTGCTAGTTGTTGTATTTTCCGCTACGCATTGTATTTATACATTTTATTTCTGCTGCTTTGTATATTAAATCTTTGATATTTTTCTATGTAATATTTATTCGCACTCTGTATATTCCTATACTTTGATGTAAATTGTTGTAATAAGCAATGAAATGTTCTTCTATTGCATTCTGATTTGTCGTTTTCTCAACTCAATCTGTTCTTTCTCTTCTCTTCGGAGATCGGTGAAGTTCGGGTCATTTCATTCCTCTTCTATTCTAATATTTCTTTCTTATCTTCTTCTCATCCTTTAAATTCTTCTATTGGCATCTGAGTTTCTAGTACAATTTTGGTTGGACAAGTGTTTTTTGGTCAGCTCAAAAGGTACCGAAAATTTGGGTCGCTACATTTGGTATCAGAGCCGTCGGTATAGTGATAACCTTGGCTCTGTAGTATAACTCGATAGAGATGGGGTTAGTTGTACCTATATTGAGTCTAAGTGTATATATGAGAGCGTTTTTGAAAATTTTATATAAAATGTTTTATATTGTGTTATTTGATTGGTTCAATTTTGAACTAGCAAATGACACGATATTGTTTTGTAAAGAGGGCAAATGAAATAATTTTGTCCAACTATATTTTTGTATAGAAAAGAAATATTTTTATCAAATTATTCATATATTGGTTGGTTTGATTGATATGAATTGGATTCAAATTGGATTTAAAATTTTGGAATGGTTTAATATTACCAAAGAAGGTTTCTCATATTAGTAAATGAGACAGAATGAATCAGAATTTAACTTGGAGATAAGTTTAAAAAAAATAGAATGGATTATGATGGATGGGTTTTGGAATTATAATCAGAATTTAAATTTGAAATGGAGGTGAATAAATTAGAAAATTAATTAGTTAATTGAATATGGATTTGAAACTTAATTTGGTCAAGTCAAGTTGATTTAAGAATGGATATTGGAGTTAAATGAAATCAGTTTGGAATTTGGAAACTGAGTAAAATATAAATTGATTGCTTTATGGTTGTGCAATGATTATGGTTGTGTATTGATTGTTAATCGTTTGTTAGGTGGATTGAATATAATTCACAAATGGTTTAATAACATAATCGAATTAATTGAAAACTAAAATTCTAGTATAATGAATTTGAATAAAAATTCGATTTAGAAATAAAACAGAATAACGTTGTACTATTACTTGCATTGTAAATGAGTTAAGCACTGGTTGGTTGAGAAAGGATGAGCTGTTAATTACTATTCTTTGGAATTAGAGTCTGGTTGCCCGACAAATAGGTAAACCTTAATTATATTGATTGGTAATTTATTTGATAACCCTGAGTTGAGTAGCTGTTTGGTTTGTTTTTCTTTTGATAGATATGAAGCCCAGAGTAGTGTTTGTAGTCAATCAAATCGAGCAGTGCAGAGAAGGTGCTGGCGAATTTTTCATAAATTTATAAAACATAGAAATTTTTAATATTAATTTTATAAGGATTAATTTGAAAATAATTGGGATTAAAACATTCTTCTTACTTGGGTAATTTCAGGGACGAAATTCTTTTGAGGGGAAAGGAATGTAACGTCCCATATTTTAGTGGTCAGATATTTAATATATTTTATTATATTAAATGTTGAATTGGAATTTTAAATGGATTTATAAAATATATTTCATTTATATAACGAAGTTTGAACGTATAATTTACATATAGTTATAAAGTGAACTCGTACATCGTAGTAGTTTGTAATTTACGATTTGAATTTCAATTGAATATATAGAATCCATTTTAAGTCAGAACTCTATGAAACGAGAAACATTTGAATCAATTGGATTATAATTTTCGAATGAAAGAGAAAAATGGAGATTTCAGCTTATAGATTGTTAGTTATGTCCAATTTATATTTTTGAATACTCGTTATGAAACCTTTAATAAACGATAACGTTTATTAAATAATATATTAATGGATTTTATATATAATTTGAGTATCGTTAAAACTCGAATTTTAAACGTTGAGTTTAAAATCTATATTGCTTTATTTTGAAGTTGTATAATATTACATTTGGAGATATACGATGATAATAATTCACTATTATTTTTAAGTTGAATTATTTTGGATTTAATTATAATTTATCCTTATTATATATGCTTTAAAAATAATCGTTTTTCAAACGATCTCTGTTTTCGACAAAACGAATTTTATTGGAATGTGTATAGTTAATTGTTGTTAGATTTCCAGTTTGGAGCCAATCAGAGTTGTTTTATCTCTGTGCGCAATTTAAGGGTGAAATGATAAATTAAAATTATAGTGTTGTGCAAATGGAGTCAGTTTTCAACTAAATTAATTTCATTGGGACAGGATCATTGAGACAAAGCAATATGGCCATTTTTATTGTGATTGGAGTTTGCATGTGGCGATATGAATTTTACAGTTAACGGTTATATGCGGTATAATTTAATACCCTAAAAATAGAATAAAATATATAGATCTTAACATTTAAGAAAAACTCAGCAATCCTACACATTAAATCCACGTCATCGCCTATACTTAGAGTTGTGGGCCTATGACAATTCATGCAGATGCTACTGCTAACCTTTTTCTTAGACGCAGACTGATACACATACCTAAACATAGGATTTCTTCTTCTCCTACGCACATGCTAGCACCGAAAGATTTCACCTATCCTTACAGGACTAAATTAATATATTCACGCATGCCTAAACTTAATAGTGAAGAATACATGCACAGTCTATTCAATAAATCATAGCACACAACTACCCGACTCTTCTAAGACAAAACTGCCACCCCAATATTTCTGCAAATCTATACATCTCGTCGAAAAATATGCGACTACCCCGTGTGAAAACACAGCTAGCCTAAAACATTCAGAGCTACGTCGTACTAATCGAAACCACATCGTTCCTATCCCAAAACTCTCGCCTATATATATACACCCCTGTTCGTGATCCTTTCTCTTCTTTCCAGTCAAGAAATGGAGAAACTGTGTACATTTTTTCTAATCATTTCATTCACGAAAATAAATTAAACTCCCCAATTCATATTTGCCGATGCAGTTTGTAATGAAGTGCATGATGTTTCGGGAGGCGTGCTATGGTGCCTGGTTGAGACATGGTGCTGGGTAGTTGTCGGAGGTCACATGTGATGATTACGTTGGAGAGAGGGTTGGTCGTCGGAGCAGCAGTCAGTCCAGGGTGGTGCGGTTTTTCTATGGAGCTGATCGAATAAAGGCATGGAAAGGAAATAACATGAGGGGATAACCAAACTTGTTTGGACGTGAAGTCTGCATAGGGGAAGGATGTTTTGGAAGTTGGGGGGTTTATAAGTGAAGCATGTTTTCGAATATATATAAAAAAAGGAAAGAAACACGAAGTAGAAAAAGAAAATGAAGCAGGAAGTTGCGCGAGATGTAGGACCGTGGGATGGGTTCGCTGGTGTCAAAGGTGGAAGGAGGTCACGGCGTGTTCTAGTCAAGGCGATAGGCGGATTGGGGAGTATGAAACGAGCTGGGGAGATAAATAGTAGGTAAGAAAAGAAGTTTAATTGAGACTAACTATAGTTTTAACATGTCCATCCACGTGGCCCAGTAATATACAAATGCCTAAGTACATTTATAATATGCCCCATCAAAGTTTAACTTATAATATAATTAAATCGCGTTGCCAACCGTTTCCAGTATATACCAGATTGGACCCCAGTGTTTTCGAACACATAAAATATTTTCAAGAGATTTGAATCCAACCCATTTATATATGTTGTGCCTGAACATGTCTAGTACGTGGGCGAACATTTATTATAACATAGCAACAATTTAAATATTATTTAACTTAGTTATTTAATTAATTTAAAGAAAGCCATACCTTTATAATTGGTATAACGTGCCATATGTCAACAGATTTGGACAAAACAGGGGGTGATGGAATCTTCGCGACAAGTGTTTCATTCTGAGACCAATTTTGACGCGTTTGGATGTAGTTGGTATTTTCAATTAAATTAACGGTGTGTCTAATTTAATTGAAAGCATTCGTTATCTCGGCAAACAGAAAATAAGGTGAGTTCAACTCACTAAGTTTTTATCCACTTATATTTTATATAAGTCGGGTTTAATATTTGTGTGTTATGGATGCTTATTATTGGATATTTACCATTTACATATGTTGACTGAACCGATTAAATTAAACGTTGTTTAATTTAATTGAAATCGATCGTTATTTTTAGCGATTGTAACCAATAGAGGTAACTTACATCGTTGGTCACGTTTATAATAATATAAACATATAAAACTAATAACTGGACACGTAAACTGCTGTTATTTTTTGATTTTTGAATATTATATCTGTTTATTGAAATAGAGGATTTATCTGATGTAATGTATTTGGACGTAAGGAAAACAGGTTGTAGGGATCCAACTGGATTCCTCAAATATGTTAAATGTTATTTATTTATTTCATATTATTACTATTACATGAACTGTCTCGATTGGATGATTGATTTGGGTGTTGATCGCTGACTGAAATTCAACGTTTTTTTGTTTTAACCATTGGGGAGTACTGGTTGAGTAATTGGCAGCGTATGGCCTATAAATCAATCATTTTATAGATGTCGATTTACTGTCAGGTGAATCGAAAGAAATGAAGTTATAAATTTTATTTTTATATTTGAAGATAGTTTTGAAATCTATGGTTTTGAATAAAAGTTATTAAAAGAAAATAAATATTTATTATTTATTATCTAAGTTTATAAGTACTTTTAAAATGGTTTTATAATGTGAATTCTTATGTTAATAAGATTTTATAAGCAAATGAGCAGAAATCAGCCTAACGGTTAAGAATTGGATTAATTGTTCTAAGAAACAATTAAATGGAATTCTTTAAATTTATTATTTTATTAATTAATTTAAATGAAAAATTAATTGGAATTCGTTAAGGAAATAGTCATATTTTGAGTTGACTAAGTCAATCGTTTTGACTATGATTGATTATTACATTAATTTGTTTAATTAGTCCAATGAAATTGTTTTACGAATATTTGTCTAAATTTTAATAAGTTTTTTTTAAAAAAAATTACCATTCATTTTGGTAATAAGAATTTAACTACATCTACAGAAATTAATGATGAAGTAAACTATTATTGTAAATAATTTAAATGATTACTTTGTAATGAAATTCATCTAGTAATGAAGGCGAAGTTGAAATAAAATCTAGTGGAATATTGTGGAAGGAGTTTATGAACGTATATTATCGTGAAAACCAAGAGTTATAAACAAGGTTATAAAGGACATTTTAAGTGAGTACGAGGGTTTGAATCAAATGTTTCTTCAACATTTGGATTAAGTAAAAAGAAGTCAAGTTAAGAAGGGGTTTATAATAAACCTAGGATTATAAATATGGTTTATACAGAGATGAGGTGTTAGAACGTTAATTTTAAAATAATTGATACTTAATAATTATATTAAGTGAAACAAATGAATTTGAAAAGAGGTTTTCAAAGTGGAAATGGTTAACTGGATTAGAAGTGGAATAATATGGGGCGATAAGGAGTTAATATGAGGAATTAAAGAATTGGAACCTAACTGGAGATTGGTTGAGTCGGTAGATTTTTTTGAGTATTAAGCTGATGTTGATTTGGGTCTTCGGGATTGATACTTAGGGAGTTATTCACTTACCAATTTACGGTCTAGGACTAATGAACGTTGAAGTAACGAAAATAAAAGGAGATTTTGTGAAAGTTTAACGATATTTTTGAGATGTGAGAAATTAACGAGATGTGTTTGAATAAGTTTATTCAAAAGGGAAAGTGTTAGTTATTGTTTTCGAAAAATGAAACAAAGGAGATTTCATAATGATGTTTTACTTGTAATTTGATTTAACCCGAAGTGAGAATATAAATATGATTTAATTCTAAATTATTTAAATGATATTGATAAGAAATAAAAAGCTATATTCGTGATATTAAAAGATATAAGAGTTTTAGATTAACCTGCGGTAATTATTTTGAATTAAAAAAGCCAAGTGATGCTGAGTACTGAATCTGGCAACTCATATTTATTTCCATGTTTTAAATGATTGTTTATTTGATAGATAAATAACCCACTATCAAACCTGACCTATACGATTGTTGGTATGGAAAGACGAGGATCGAATTTATATTCAAAAACCATTTCGTCTAGCAAATACGTAAATGTTGAAGATATCAGATGTTGATTAAGACGGAGAAATTGAAGACCGTGGACCTTCATAAATGGTAGAATTACTTATAATCTTTCGTTAGCTCCTGGAGATAAACTGTGATCCTATCGTGGTTGAAATCTATGGATTGCAAGGACTACTCGCTACCAATCCAAAGGGTGGTTCCTAGGATGTGATAGGAGGGTGCTTACGGTTCATCATGTGCCTAGATGACTTGAATGGACGAATGTTTGACAGGGTATTTATTAAGAGTCATGTACATTGATTTTTACAAACGTACTCCTGTTGGTGATAGTTAACACCCAGGGTATTTTTTCGGCGTCAATTAGTGATTTGGCGGATCTGACGATGTGGCGTTCAAAGTGAATGGTCGTGTATTATTTTGAAATGGTAATTCAAACCTCAAGCCTCAAAACTGGGAAATGACAAAAATCGGGCAGACAACATGGCTAAGTGGGTCGCTCCCATTAGGGTGTATAATCACCTATCTAAAGAAAATTCATTTCCTTCTTGATTCTGTTCGATGCTGTCCCTTTTCGGGAAATGGTTGTTGATCCCAAACGATGGTGATATACATTCGATACACTCAAGTCAAATGAGTGGTCGGTCATGTGTGGTCGGGTTGCAAGATGTTCTTGTTGAACCCAGTGTATTCCCCTCTAGATATACACTATAGGCAGGTGGTTTCTTACCTTGTCATAGTTGGAATCCAATCTCTAATAAGAGCCCTTGGTTTTGATTGTATACTATATGTGTGGAGCGTGAGATGCAAGCGTTCTGCTATATTGCTATGTATTTGTATTTAGACACTATTATAATATCAGAAGATATATATACGATTTCAAAATGTTTTGGGTTATCATAAGGTAAAAACCGTCCGTATTTATGTGTGGATTTGGTCTTACTCCTTTTCTTTCGAAAAGAAATGTTTTAAATTTAAAATAAAGTTGGATGATATTATAAATTTAGCGAGTTTTTCTCACTTTAGTTCACTAAACTGATCCGACATTTGAAATGCTCGGGTTAGACCGGGTTTTACAGGTTCAGGTTATTGGATACTACAAAGTTCAGAAGACGTGCTGGAAGAGTTCAGACATATTAGTATTTATTTCGCTGTGTCTTGTATATGGGGACAGATATTTATAATTGTTCAGATGAATTGATGTACTCTGATGATTGTAAGTATTTTTTTAAGCTCTTAATAAAGATTTATTTCTATATTATATTCCGCTGCGATGTGAGACTCTGATTTTGCTGTGTTGGTTCTTCTTCGTCTATTCTAATGTTTCTTCCTTATCTTTTTCTCGTACTATAAATTCTTCTATTGGTATCTGAGTTTCCAAGTGTTGTTTGGTCAGCTCAAAAGGTACCAGAAATTTGGGCCGCTGCACACACAATTTACACTTCTTTTGAAAAAAGTTTTCAATTCTCAAAGTTAAGATTATTCAAACCACACTATTTTGACACAAATAAATTTATAAACACAAAAAATTTATTTTAATAGACATAAAAATATTTTCATAGTAATATTTATATTTAACTTTATTATATGTAGAGAACACCATTTTACTCAAAATTCACTATTTTCACTCACCATAAGAATTTTACAAATTCTTATTCTATCACAATTCCGTATTATTTAGTTTTGCTAAAATTTTTTTATAATCATTTTCCCTTGTTGGCATTCAAATGTTGAGCTGAAATTCAATTCATCTCCAATATTTTTGTTTAACACAAACTATCTACAAAAATTCGTTTATTACTTTATTCTTCATTAAAATACATTATTTGAATTTATTTCCTCAAGCTTATTCTAAACGAAACATATTTCTCCACAAATTCCATATTTAATCATTTCGAATGATTAAATAACCAATTTCTTAAAAAAATATCTGTGTTAATTCGAAAAACCCAAATTCCAACTTAATGTAAGATAATTATTTAAATTGTCTACCCCAATTATTTTTATCTCTTGGTTAATGAACCAGGGTTGTTACAAACTTCCCTCCTTATAAAAATTGCATCATTGGAATTTCCTAAGTGAAGAGTTGTATTCAACTCAGTCAATCTCATTTACAACAAGAACAAATAAGGAAATAGATAGCTCGAGTGTAAAATTCTCACCCGCGACACTAGAAGATAGAAAATATGGATATGACCGCTCGATAAACTATTTGGCTTCCCAAGTGCAATTTGGAATTGGATCAATGAACTTTTACGAGTGGTACGTTCTTTTTTCTAAGGCATTTAACCTCCATAACAAGGATACATACAGGATGAGACACAATAGACATATCAGGTGAGACCTTAAGCTCCTTTAATGCACGAGTATCAACCATAGAATCATAATCGCACGAACACTTCCTTAACTGTGAGATGTGAAATAGGTCATGAACTGCAAAAGACCGATCATGAAGTGCTAAGCGATAGGCTACAGGACCGATATGTTCGGTGATAGGAAATGACCTCATGTATCGCGGTCCCAATTTCCCACTCTGACTAAAACATATCGCTCTTTCCTCAATTGTGAACTCCAAAAGGGTTTGCCCTAGCTTCAGCAAAGGTGGCACTTCTGGAAGAATTTGCCAAACTAAGGCTAGGTACTATGAGTGTGACTGAGTACACTCAAAAGTTTGAGAGCATCTAAGTATGGCAGTGTTCTCATAGCCAATGAAGTTGCTAAAAATTGGAGGTATATTCAAGGGCTTAACGCTAGTTTAAGTAAGGCAATGTTACCTTATATAGAAATGATTTTTGATCAAGTACTAGATTTGACTCTGAAGTTTGAACAACGTGATAATGCTAGGGAAAAAATCAAGAATTTCAAGAGCAATAAGAACGATAAAAAGGGGGAAACATAACTCATACATATGACAAAAAGCAAATTGATTCAAATGTTAAAAAGACAGAAGGAAAAATTGCTCCAAATGCTAGGAAGAAACCAGTGTGCTACGATTGTGAGAAGGAGGGGAATATAAAAGCCAAATGCAGGGCTGGAAAGATAACAACCTATTAGCGCTATAACTGTGGAAAATAAGGGCACATTAAGAATTATTTCCCTGAACCAGAAACGTAATCTAAGGTGGGAGCATTGGAAGGCCGAGGAAAGTCTAATTATGGGATTAATACAGGGAAGCCTGGACAAGCGAAAGATATACTTTTTTGTTAAAACTTTAATTATTGTTGTGGTGTATGATACAGATGCTACGCATTCATTAATATCCCATGACATTGTTCAAAAATTAGAAATCACTTATGTGTTAGTGGATAGGCCCTTATATGTAAAAATCACTATTGGAAGTTCATGTGTTTTAGGGATGAAAAGTTTGGGTGTAGAGCTAAACATATGAGGGCATATATTTTTATTAGATTTGCATGTGTTAAAATAACTTGGCATTGGAATAATACTGGGTGTGTATTGGTTGCAAAGGCATAAGCTATTATAAATTTAGAAAAGTTCACTATTTTTTTGAAGAATGTAGATAATAGAAAGGTGACAATATTGTGTGAAATGGCCAAAGCAACATACACTAGAAGTGTTTGGGAACTGAATGAAGAGGAAAGAACACCCAAATTAGAAAACATCCTCATTGTCAATCAATACCCAGACTTGTTTGAAGAAGTAAGTGGGATTCCTCAAGACAGAACAGTTGAGTTTCAAATCAGATTAATCTCAGGTGTTAGCTCAATTGTTAAGAAGCCAACCGGGATGGGGCCAAAAGAATTAGAGGAAACGGGGTTCATCAAGCCTAGTAGCTCATGTTGGGGTTCTCTCGTGTTTTTTGTTAAGAAGCAAGACAGATCCTTAAGAATTTGTGTAGATTATAGAGAGTTAAATAAGGTGACAATCAAAAACAAGTACGCATTGCCTAGAATAGATGATATTTTTAAACAATTGAATAGAGCAAGTGTCTTCTCAAGACTGAATTTAGACTCACGGTTTCACCAAATGAAGTTGAAAAGGAAAGTATAAAATACACAGCCTTTAACACAAGGTATGGGTTGAATATTTGGTGATGACTTTTGGGCTGACAAATGCCCCCTCATATTTTGTTGATTTGACGAATATGACCTTTAGGGATTATTTAGACAAGTTTGTTTTAGTGTTCATTGATGATATATTGATTTATTCAAAATCTGAGAAGGAGCATGAAGAAAATCTACATCTGGTCTTAACAAGGCTGAGGTAACACAATTTTAAAGCTAAGCTTTGCAAATGTACTTTCTGGCAACATGAAGTGAAGTTCTTAGGGAATATAATTTATGATAAAGGCATAGCAGTTGACCCTGATAAAGTAGTAGTTATACAAGTCTAATAAAGGCCTAAAACTATGACTAAGGTTAGATCCTTCTTGGGATTGCAGGTTATTATAGAAGATTTATCAAGGATTTTGCAAGAATAGCAATCCCATTGACTAATTTAACTAGGAAGGAACAACACAACAAATGGACAGAAAAATGTGAGCAAGCTTTTGAAAGATTGAAACATGCATTGCTTGAAGCACCAATATTGCAAGTGTCCTAGGGGAATGAAGGGATAATGTTATATACTGATGCTAGTGACTCATGTCTAGGAGCTGTGCTTATGCAACATGGACATGTGATAGCTTATGTACCAAGACAACTTAAGCCAAGTGAAACCAGGTATGCTACTTATAACCTGGAACTTGGTGCAGTGGTATATGCAATGAAACTGTGGAGACATTATCTACTTGGAGCTAAATTTGAATTATATACAGGTCACAAATCATTGAAATATTTGTTTTCCAAAAAATATTTGAATATGAGACATCATAGGTGGGTAGGATTCCTAGCTGCATATGAATTGGACATATTATATGCACCAGTAAAAGCCAACGAGTTGGCTAACGTATTGAGTAGGCATCATGTCAAATTAGCCAAGCTAATGATGGAGAATTTTAAGGATTTAACAATCCTTGGTGAGGTAGAATTAATAGCCAGTGAGGAAGGAGCAATGGAAAAATATAATGATATGCTTGAGTATGGAAAGCTATGCATGGTTTCTGTCAAATCAATGCTGGTAGATAAAATTAGACATTTGCAGGATCAAGATGATTTTTTAAAAGAAAAGAAAGATGTGTTATTGTATAGTGAAGGGGTAGAAAATTTTGAATTGGAAAAGGTTGTTTGAGGAATAAAGGAAGAATCTGCATACCAGACTTAATAGATTTGAGAGAAGAGGTGATGGATGAACATCATAAAATGAAGTATAATATGCATCCAGAAGATACAAAAATGTACCATGATTAAAAGAGGAATTACTGGTCAAAGGGAATGAAAGGGGATGTAGCCAGATTTATGGCTAAGTGGATGAGTGGGAATGAGAAAGTATTTCCATGGATGTCATAGAAGGATTGCCAAGAACTAAGAGGGAAATGATATCATGAGGGTAGTAGTTGATAGGTTAACCGAGACAGTACACTTTATCCCTGTCAGATTAGAATGAAATGCAAATAACCTAGCTCAGTTATTTATGAAAGAAGTTGTGAGATTACATGGAATACCCAAGACTATTATCAGTCATAGAGGCTATTTACATCAAGATTTTGGAGTAGATTTAAAGAAGAAATAGGGATAGAATTGTGCTTAAGTACGGCCTACCATCCCCAAATAGATGGCCAAACAGAGGTGGTTAACAGAATTTTGGAGGATTTACTCAGGGCTTGTGTGCTTGATTTTGGAGGGAGTTAGGAAGACCACTTGTATTTGGATAAAATTGCCTGTAACATTAGTCATCAATTAAGTATAGGGATGATTCCATATGAAGCCTTGTATTGAAGACCATGCTTATCTCCAATATGTTGGATGGATGCAGGTGAAATGGTGTTGTTAAGGCCTGAACAAGTCAAGTAAACTTTGGCATAATTGAATTGGTTAGGCACAGAACGAGGGTTGCACAAGAAAGGAAAAAGGCTTATGTAGATAAAGGTAGAAGTCCAGTGGAATTTAAAGTAGGAGACTCTGTATTTGTTAAAGTCTCTCCCATGAGAAAAGTGCTAAGGTTTGGAAAAGCTGGGATATTATCTCTAAGGTATGTAAGGCCATATGGGATCATTGAGAGAATAGGTGCATTAACCTATAAGTTGAAGTTCCCCGAGGAATTAAGTGGGATACATAATGTATTTCATGTGTCACAACTTAGAAGATGGAAGCATAATAAAGAAACAAATTTTCAATCTCTTACTCAAATGAAAACCAGATCTGATTTGGATTATTAAAAGGTACCAGTAGGAATAATTGCAAGAGATGAAAAGAAACCGAGGAATAAAAATATAAAACTGATAAAGGTGCAATAGATTTTGGATGCAAATGAATGCACATGGGAAGTGGAAGATAAAGTGAATGTAAAATATCCTAGTATAATTTCTACTGAAGCAAGAATATGAATTGATTCTTAGTAAGCATTTTAGCTTTAAAATACATTGTTACTTAGGATAAATTTGTTTGCTTTGAATCGATTTACTTGCAAACGTTGGGCAATGTGTTAAAAATATCATTGATACATGATGTTGGAGAATGGAGTTTTGATGACAACCTTATTTCAATATTAATTGATTATAAAATATATACTAACACTTTTATCTAGAATATATATATATATATATACATATGCAGGATTTGTATATAGGAATTAATACTGAAGGCTGTACAGTTTAAGAGTTCAAGAGATTCAAAATTCAGAGATGATTCAAGACTCATGAGTAATCAAGATATCAAGAATTCAAGAGTTCAAGATAAATATAGTAGTGGAGTCTAGTTTACGTAAGACTCTGAATAACACTCCAGGTTCAAATTTATATTCTATTTTTTCAAATTCTAATTTTCAAAATTTTAAATTCTATCTTTTTTCTCTATTCTTACTTTTTGTTTTTAAACTCAAGTTTTATGGTTTATAAGTTTTAAATATATATTTATAAACTTATATACTTTTATATACTTTATACTTGTATAGTTTTTAACTTTATAAATATGTTTATATATTTTATATTTATGTTTTCATATGATTTTCTACTTTATAATATTTATTTATAACACTATGTTTTAATTCAAGAATTTCTAGAATTATATATATATATATGTGTGTGTGTGTGTGTCATAACACTTGAAAATGCTCAAAATTCAATTTTGTACTATGATATGTCGACATACATAATTGGGCATGTCGACATACAACTATCATATTTTTTATTTTGAAAGGAAGTGTCTTTTCACTATTTGTTATGTTCCAGAAGCATCACTATTTGTTATGTTCCAGAAGCATTGCAACCTTACAAATTTTATAAATAGGGGTTGATTTCAAATTTTTTTCATTATACTTCTTCTCCGTCTTCATTGTAATGGCGCGTTTTGTAAGGTATAATAATTAAGTTATTTAATTATTTAAATAACGAATATATTAAATAAACGATAGTTGAACGTATAATTATAATTTTATTATAATTAAAATCGAGCTTGAAATGACGCTGCAGTTCGCGATTTGGCGATTTGAACTTCAACTGAATGTACAGGATTCGTTTTAAGCCGGATTTCTGTGAAACAAGAAACGTGTGGAGCTGGTGGAGTATATCTTTCTAGTGGAAGAGAAAAATCGGGATTTCGTCGGGTAAATTTTGAGTTATGTCAAAATCAAATTTCAGAAAAGTCGCTGTGGAATTCCTTTATAATTTGCGACGTTTTATATACGTTATAAATCGATTTTTCGATACGAACTGAATATCGGGATAATCTGGAGTCTGGAAATCAAGTCATAAAATCTGAGGTGATATTCTGGAGCCGGACGACATTGTATATGGATATATACGATAATATTAATTTATTTATATTTAAATTAATAATATTTAAATATATTTATATATTTAAATGGGTCATCCAGAGCTTTAAAAATACGCAGTTTGAGCAGACGAAGTCAGAATTCGACGAAACCAGTTTTGTTGGATCCGCAATATCAAATATTTGCTAGATGTTAAGTTTCGTGATTTTTAGAGTCACTGTGTGACCGTACGGATTTTTAGAGTGAGGAACAGACAGTATTTTGACAGTTAAAAATACACTGTGTGGGCATACGAAGTCGGAATTCGACGAAACCAGTTTCGTTGGGACCGTAATGTCAAATTCTATCAGCGTGTCAGTTTTCATGATTTTTAGGCGTCGTATGTGTTCGCAGTGATTTTTAGAAGACTAGAACGAATATAAAATTAATAAAAGAAAATATCTTAACTCATTTTGAGGTCAAACAAAAGCCACATCATCCTGTTAACAACCACACAACATACCCACCACCGTTATAAAACCATTCTTCTGGCCGTCCTCCTCTCTGTTTCCAAAAACGTGAAGAACACCACTTCAATAATCAATAGAAATTCATGCAAAATGAAATCAAACCATATAAATCCAAATATATATAAAATCGAGTTGCTAAGGAAGGGAGCTTCGATCTGGTGGTTGTTTGATTTCGTGCGATTCAGTTCTAGCGAGTTCGGGTTCGTATGGCGTCGCTTAGGGTTAGTAAATTCGAGATGATGGATCATCGTTGAGTGATTTCAAGTGTATATTTGAGTTGCTTGGAGTTTTTGGCATCTTGGATGGAACTAGTGGGATAATCGGTGAAGGTTGAGGTCGCGATACCTGCTGTGAGAACCTTCTGACGCAATGATGGATATGGGGCCGGAGTTGACGAGGTGGGGTTGGGTGCGTGCGGATTTTGATGGTGAATTGAGTGGTGGAGGCGGCGCCGGAATTAGGTGGTTGGAGGAGGAGGGGAGGATGGTCAAAGGTGGATTGACTGTGTTTGTTTGTGAGGATGGAATACTGGACGGGAGTTGAGCGATGTAAGGAAGAAAGGGGTAGCGGGTTGTGGGTCAAGAGAATAGTGGGCCAAGATGGTATACGGTAAAGGCCCATGGAATTTACTTTAAAACTTAAGTCTAATTTAAATTGTATATTGTTTGTTAACGCGATAACTTATTCATATGAGATCAGATTGACGAACCGTAAGTTGCATCGGGATCGTATGGACGAACACTCCACAATGGAACTGACCGCGAGTCAATTGGAGTCCGTCACAATTTATAGCAAAATAAATTGTCGGAATCAAGCGAGGGTTATCGTCATTGACGATGATCGTCCAATGTGAGTAAAACTCACTAACTCTGAACAGTTATATTTTTATATTGTATTCTTAGAACTGTTAATCATCTGTTGATTGCTGTGTGTTGGTTGATTGATTGAACTGCTAGTCAGTTAGTGGAAATTATATATATATATATATATATATATATATATAAACCGTTAAATATTTATATATCGATTCTGCTATCAGAATAATTTATATTGAACTGAAAGTGATGATAATCATATTGTGTAACATCTGTGGATGCAGGGAGACAGGTTGGAGGAATCCAACTGGATTCCTCAACAGTTATTTTTTACTGTGATTTATGTATTGTGATATATAAATGTGATATATATAATCTGTTGTGATTACATGTGATTGGATGATATTTATCGTTGTTAGATGATGTGTTAAAAACCATAAGTTAACCAAAGCGAGTTAGTCGAGTTAAACAAAAAAGTTGGTTAAGTTAACCAAAGAAAAGTTAGTCGAGGTAAACAAAGTAATTGGTTAAGTAAATCAAAGCAAGTTAGTTAAGTTAAACTAAGTGGTTAATCAAAGTAAAGTAGTTAAGTTAAAGTGATTAATCGATGTGAATTAGTTAAGTTAAACTAAAGGATTAATCGATGTGAATTAGTTAAGTTAAACTAAAGGATTAATCGATGTGAATTAGTTAAGTTAAACTAAGTGGTTAATCGAAGTGAATTAGTTAAGTTAACTAAGTGGTTAATCGAAGTAAATTAGTTGAGTTAAACTAAGTGAATCGGTTAGAGTTAATCAACGTGAATTAGCTAAGTTAAACTAAGTGGATTTGTTCAGTTAATCAAGATGAGTTAACTCAGTTAGGTTAAACCAGTAGAGTTAACTAGTTGAGTTAACCAGTTAGAGTTAATCAGTTAGGTTAAACCAGTTAGAGTTAACCAGTTAGGTTAAACCAGTTAGAGTTGACCAGTTAAAGTTGACCAGTTAGAGTTGACTAGTTAAAGTTGACCAGTTAGAGTTGACCAGTTAGAGTTGACCAGTTAGAGTTGACCAGTTAGAATTGACCAGTTAGAGTTGATCAGTTAGAGTTATCCGAAGTAGAATTATCGAGTATAGTGTATTCGAGAGAAGAGAAATCGAATATAGTTTATTCGAGTGGAGAAATCAAATGTTATTCATTTGAGAAGAGTTATCGAATATAGTTTATTCGAGTGGAGAAATCAAATGTTATTCATTTGAGAAGAGTAATCGAATATAGTTTATTCGAGTGGAGAAATCAAATGTTATTTATTTGAGAAGAGTTATCGAATATTATTTATTCGAAGAGTAGTTATCGAATATTGGTTATTCGAAGTTAGTTAATCCAAAGGAGTTATTCGAAGTTAATTAATCCAAAGGAGTTATTCGAAGTTAGTTAATCCAAAGGAGTTATTCGAAGTTAGTTAATCCAAAGGAGTTATTCGAAGTTAGTTAATCCAAAGGGGTTATTCGAAGTTAGTTAATCCCAAGGAGTTATTCGAAGTTAGCTAATCCAAAGGAGTTATTCGAAGTTAGTAAATCCAAAGGAGTTAGTCGAAGAGTTAATCGAATATAATTATTCGAAAGAAGATGTTAATCGAATATAGTTATTCGAGTAAAGTTAAAAGAGTTAATCAAATTTAGTTATTCGAAATGAGTTATTCGAATTTGATATTTGAATAGAGTTAAACACATTAGAGTGATTCGAATTACTTATTCGAATAGAGTTAACACGTAAAAGTTAATTGAATATTAGTTATTCAATTAGAGTTAAATCGAATTTAGTTATTCGAAAGGAGTTAATCAATTTGAGTTAAGTTAATCGATTTGAATTAAGTTGAATCGAAATGGAGTAAATCGATTAGAATTAAGTTAATCGAGTTAGAGTAAATCGAATATTAGTTATTCGAAGGTAAGTTATTCGAATTAGTTATTCGAAGGAGTTAATCAAATGAGTCGATCCAAAGGAGTTAGTCGAATATTAGTTATTCGAATAGAGTTAAAGGAGTTATCGATTTTAGTTTGATCGAAAGGAGTTATCGATTAGTAAATCGAAAGGAGATTTTCGAATATAGCATATTCGAAAGAAAGAGATCGAATATTGTTTATTCGAAAGAGAGAGATTTCGAATATGAGTTATTCGAAGAGAGATAATCGAATATAGGTTATTCGAAGAAGAGTAAATCAAATAGAGATTACTCGAAAGAGAGTTATACGTCGAATTCGATTATAGCGAATTCGGGAAAGTACTATTTACTTTCCAGGGTTTAAATCAAGATTTAGTTATTGATTTAGAAATTAGGTGTCTGTTAAATTATTCGAGTTAGGAGATAAAGTTATAATTTAGGTTAGATATTGCAGAAGTAGGAATTATAACGTATAGTTATAATCAAACGTTTTCATATAAGAAGTAGATTCGTAACCTGAATCCGAGAATTTGCGTAAACAGATGATTGGAAAAAGTGAGTGACGAACTTCATCTATTTCACAGTAAAGGACGTTGTTCAATTAAGGTCTGAGAGGTAACTATACCCCAACTTGATTGACTTCAGAATTGACAAAGGAATAGTGGTGGTTCGATCTAAAAGGTTGATTAGGAATAAAGTTAAGTAATAAGCGATTAATGGATTAAGCGTAACGATGTTTTATACAACGTTCATTGGAAATCCGTGAATGAGTTTTGGAAACGTTTTCCAAATATAGTCAGATATGTTTTCTAAACATAGAAAATGAAATGTTTTTATGATAAGAGTTTAAGAAATAGAGTTAAGCAAATTCAGAAAACTGACTGGAGAGGGTAAGTTGAACGGTTTTCTAAGTGACGATCTGATGTTGGTTTCGACCTTCCGGATTGATACTTAGAGAATTTTTCTCATACTAGTTACAGTTAGGGACTGATAGTTGCGAAATAATAGTGATGTGAAAATAAGCTATGGAAATGTTTTCCAATGATTAATAACATATATTTTCTAAATATATGAAATAAGGAAATATGAACATATGATGATTGATCGATCGAATTTCCATTTGGAAATAAGATCGTTGTTTGTACACCGACATGTTTTAATTTGATAGTTGAATCACAGACTATCAAAGTTTTTACCATTTTAACGTTGTTAATATGGAGAGACCGGTTGGATTATTATCCAAAGAACCACTCTGTATTGGCATAAGCGTTGCGAGCAATATCTGCCAAAGATAAATTGAAGACGGAGTAAAGTGCAAGGGCTGTTGTATAAGTCTTAGATAACAGTGACTAAGATGGATATACTGAATAGTGCCTTCGGTTTGTCCAGTCCCAGGACAACGTATATGGAAGAAGGTCTGACAGAGTATATCCAATGGATCGCGTAAGTTGATCTGTTCAAACGTATCCACGTTTGGTGGCGGAGGAATTCGTTTCTCTTAGCTGTATACCCGTGCTATTTTTGAATAAGTCAATTTGTGATTTGGCGGGTATGACGATGTGGCATTCAAAGTGAATGGTGATCAGATGTTCTGAAGATAAACGTAGCTTCTAGCCTCACACCAGGAAGTAACAAAAGTTGGGCTAGGCAGCATGGCTAGTTGGGTCATTCCCAAGCAGGGTGTATTGTCACCGATCTAGGGAATATCCATATTTATACTTCTTTTTTTATTCTGTATCTTCGGATGACGGTTTGATGGCCTATAACCGTGGTGGCAATATATTCGCGACACTCAAGCTAAATGAGTGAGCGGTCATGTGTGGCCGGGTTGCAAGACGTTCTTGTTGAACCCTGAGTGTATCACCTCTAGAGTACACTATTCAGAAGGTGCTCCCATACCTTGTCTGTTGGAATCCATTCTCCGATAAGCGCCCTGCGGTTTATGATTTTATACTATGCATGTAGAACGTGAGATGCAAGCGTTTCTACTAGATTGATACTTATTTGTACTTAGACATTATTATAATATCACAATGATATGCTTGTCAAAGTTGTTCAGATACTCATAAGGGAAAAACCCGTTCCGTATTTACGGCGTGGTCTTATGAGATATCCTATACCTGTTTTAAACTATTTTACTCATACCAGTCCCATGACTGACCCGGAGTTTACTTTGTTGTTTTCCCTAAACTCTTGGGTGCCTAAATTTGTACGGGCAGTCAAGTAGTCGGGATTTACAGATATACATGGAGAGCTTGGAGCAGGAGACTTCAAGATTCTATAGCTATAGTTATTTCCGCTGTGTTGTAAGTGTTGTACTCTGATAAGTGCTATTGTATATATATAACTGTTTACTTCAAAGTTATGTTATATATTATATGTTATTCGTTCCGCTGTGAGATTCGTGTTACTCTGATGATGTAAGTGCTTCTTTTCTTCTTCTATTCTAATTAGTTCTATCTTTTCTTCCTCACCTTCTAATTTCTTTCAATAACGTCTCGGAATTTCCGACTCTCGAGGAGTCGGAAATTTCCAGCCGTTACAGTTGGTATCAGAGCTTAAGTTTAAGTGATTACCTTGGCTCTGTGGCATAATTCAGTAGAGATAGGATTAGTAATATCCTAGACTGAATTTGAATGTATATATACGAGTGCGTATTTGTATTTAATATAAAAATGGTTTTATATTGTGGAGATTCATTGGCTGAGTTGTTTATGAGTTCTGGTCGATCAGTTTGATCCACTGTATCGGTAGGAATAAATAAACACTTGAATACGATGGGTTGTCACGATACGTTTTGAAAAAGGGTAAGTGAATTTAACTTTACCCAAAGTATATTTTGATATAGATATATATATATATATATATATATATCAAAATTTTAATATATTAGATATATTGGTTGTTATTATAATCAAGTAAGATTATAAATTAAATGGTTATATATATAACCAATAAGAATTCCTATAAGTAAAATACGTGGAATCAGTTGAATTAAAATCTGAAATTTAAATCAGAATTGGAATTAAAATAAGGAAATTTTAAGTTCCTGGGAGATTGTGAAAATGTTTTTCAATTTGAAATAAATATAGTTTCTGACTCACCTGGATGACTGGAAAATAATTCCGAGGATGGATCGATACATCATCGGTGTGATTTTTGAGTTTCTAAGTGGCAGATTACTACCAAGTGTTTCGTTTTCAAATGGTGTTGAGAAAACAAGTTGTTTAAAAATTCAAAGGTTTTGAATTGGTGTTAGGATTTGAAATTGATTTGAAATAAAACCCAGGAATTGAAATCTTGAAATTTAAAATTTAACTTGTTAAGTTAAATGCATCAAGATGGTAAAAACAAATAAGTAAATTAAAATTTAACTCGAACCAAGTTAAATAAATCGGGATTTGGTTAGAGAATAATCTGGATTGGAATTAAGTTGACAGGTTAAGAGTTTGAAATGTAACATTGGCATTTGAATAGAATTTGACTTGGATAGAACCAAGTGTTTGAGTTGAAGGTTGGATTTAGATGACATTGGTATATGTTGGGTTGATACAGGTGAAAGTGATTAAGTTGATATGCCCGACAAAAAGGTACAAGTTTATTTTTGATATAAGCATGAGATTTATGAGCCGATTTGGCAAGCCGCTTGGCGGTTTGATTTTCTTTTGGGTTGGAGAAGGCCTAAAGAGGCGAGTTGTGGTTTTACCAATAGGGCTGTACAAAGGAGGTTATGGCGAAATTTTCCGAAAATTTAAAGTGTTAGAAAATTTTCAGAATTTTTGAAAATTTTAGTTAGTCGGAAGAATAAATATTTTAGTCGATATTAATTGGTTCGGTTGAAGTCAGAAATAAGGGGTAAACCAATCTTAGGAGTTCCAATATATAGGGTCATCCTCTAACTTAGCAATTTCGAGGACGAAATTATTTTAAGGGGGGAAGTCTGTAATGGCGCGTTTTGTAAGGTATAATAATTAAGTTATTTAATTATTTAAATAACGAATATATTAAATAAACGATAGTTGAACGTATAATTATAATTTTATTATAATTAAAATCGAGCTTGAAATGACGCTGCAGTTCGCGATTTGGCGATTCGAACTTCAACTGAATGTACAGGATTCGTTTTAAGCCGGATTTCTGTGAAACAAGAAACGTGTGGAGCTGGTGGAGTATATCTTTCTAGTGGAAGAGAAAAATCGGGATTTCGTCGGGTAAATTTTGAGTTATGTCCAAATCAAATTTCAGAAATGTCGTTGTGGAATTCCTTTATAATTTGCGACGTTTTATATACGTTATAAATCGATTTTTCGATACGAACTGAATATCGGGATAATCTGGAGTCTGGAAATCAAGTCATAAAATCTGAGGTGATATTCTGGAGCCGGACGACATTGTATATGGATATATACGATAATATTAATTTATTTATATTTAAATTAATAATATTTAAATATATTTATATATTTAAATGGGTCATCCAGAGCTTTAAAAATACGCAGTTTGAGCAGACGAAGTCAGAATTCGACGAAACCAGTTTTGTTGGATCCGCAATATCAAATATTTGCTAGATGTTAAGTTTCGTGATTTTTAGAGTCACTGTGTGACCGTACGGATTTTTAGAGTGAGGAACAGACAGTATTTTGACAGTTAAAAATACACTGTGTGGGCATACGAAGTCGGAATTCGACGAAACCAGTTTCGTTGGGACCGTAATGTCAAATTCTATCAGCGTGTCAGTTTTCATGATTTTTAGGCGTCGTATGTGTTCGCAGTGATTTTTAGAAGACTAGAACGAATATAAAATTAATAAAAGAAAATATCTTAACTCATTTTAAGGTCAAACAAAAGCCACATCATCCTGTTAACAACCACACAACATACCCACCACCGTTATAAAACCATTCTTCTGGCCGTCCTCCTCTCTGTTTCCAAAAACGTGAAGAACACCACTTCAATAATCAATAGAAATTCATGCAAAATGAAATCAAACCATATAAATCCAAATATATATAAAATCGAGTTGCTAAGGAAGGGAGCTTCGATCTGGTGGTTGTTTGATTTCGTGCGATTCAGTTCTAGCGAGTTCGGGTTCGTATGGCGTCGCTTAGGGTTAGTAAATTCGAGATGATGGATCATCGTTGAGTGATTTCAAGTGTATATTTGAGTTGCTTGGAGTTTTTGGCATCTTGGATGGAACTAGTGGGATAATCGGTGAAGGTTGAGGTCGCGATACCTACTGTGAGAACCTTCCGACGCAATGATGGATATGGGGCCGGAGTTGACGAGGTGGGGTTGGGTGCGTGCGGATTTTGATGGTGAATTGAGTGGTGGAGGCGGCGCCGGAATTAGGTGGTTGGAGGAGGAGGGGAGGATGGTCAAAGGTGGATTGACTGTGTTTGTTTGTGAGGATGGAATACTGGACGGGAGTTGAGCGATGTAAGGAAGAAAGGGGTAGCGGGTTGTGGGTCAAGAGAATAGTGGGCCAAGATGGTATACGGTAAAGGCCCATGGAATTTACTTTAAAACTTAAGTCTAATTTAAATTGTATATTGTTTGTTAACGCGATAACTTATTCATATGAGATCAGATTGACGAACCGTAAGTTGCGTCGGGATCGTATGGACGAACACTCCACAATGGAACTGACCGCGAGTCAATTGGAGTCCGTCACAATTTATAGCAAAATAAATTGTCGGAATCAAGCGAGGGTTATCGTCATTGACGATGATCGTCCAATGTGAGTAAAACTCACTAACTCTGAACAGTTATATTTTTATATTGTATTCTTAGAACTGTTAATCATCTGTTGATTGCTGTGTGTTGGTTGATTGATTGAACTGCTAGTCAGTTAGTGGAAATTTTATATATATATATATATATATATATAAACCGTTAAATATTTATATATCGATTCTGCTATCAGAATAATTTATATTGAACTGAAAGTGATGATAATCATATTGTGTAACATCTGTGGATGCAGGGAGACAGGTTGGAGGAATCCAACTGGATTCCTCAACAGTTATTTTTTACTGTGATTTATGTATTGTGATATATAAATGTGATATATATAATCTGTTGTGATTACATGTGATTGGATGATATTTATCGTTGTTAGATGATGTGTTAAAAACCATAAGTTAACCAAAGCGAGTTAGTCGAGTTAAACAAAAAAGTTGGTTAAGTTAACCAAAGCAAAGTTAGTCGAGGTAAACAAAGTAATTGGTTAAGTAAATCAAAGCAAGTTAGTTAAGTTAAACTAAGTGGTTAATCAAAGTAAAGTAGTTAAGTTAAAGTGATTAATCGATGTGAATTAGTTAAGTTAAACTAAAGGATTAATCGATGTGAATTAGTTAAGTTAAACTAAAGGATTAATCGATGTGAATTAGTTAAGTTAAACTAAGTGGTTAATCGAAGTGAATTAGTTAAGTTAACTAAGTGGTTAATCGAAGTAAATTAGTTGAGTTAAACTAAGTGAATCGGTTAGAGTTAATCAACGTGAATTAGCTAAGTTAAACTAAGTGGATTTGTTCAGTTAATCAAGATGAGTTAACTCAGTTAGGTTAAACCAGTAGAGTTAACTAGTTGAGTTAACCAGTTAGAGTTAATCAGTTAGGTTAAACCAGTTAGAGTTAACCAGTTAGGTTAAACCAGTTAGAGTTGACCAGTTAAAGTTGACCAGTTAGAGTTGACTAGTTAAAGTTGACCAGTTAGAGTTGACCAGTTAGAGTTGACCAGTTAGAGTTGACCAGTTAGAGTTGACCAGTTAGAATTGACCAGTTAGAGTTGATCAGTTAGAGTTATCCGAAGTAGAATTATCGAGTATAGTGTATTCGAGAGAAGAGAAATCGAATATAGTTTATTCGAGTGGAGAAATCAAATGTTATTCATTTGAGAAGAGTTATCGAATATAGTTTATTCGAGTGGAGAAATCAAATGTTATTCATTTGAGAAGAGTAATCGAATATAGTTTATTCGAGTGGAGAAATCAAATGTTATTTATTTGAGAAGAGTTACCGAATATTATTTATTCGAAGAGTAGTTATCGAATATTGGTTATTCGAAGTTAGTTAATCCAAAGGAGTTATTCGAAGTTAGTTAATCCAAAGGAGTTATTCGAAGTTAGTTAATCCAAAGGAGTTATTCGAAGTTAGTTAATCCAAAGGAGTTATTCGAAGTTAGTTAATCCAAAGGGGTTATTCGAAGTTAGTTAATCCCAAGGAGTTATTCGAAGTTAGCTAATCCAAAGGAGTTATTCGAAGTTAGTAAATCCAAAGGAGTTAGTCGAAGAGTTAATCGAATATAATTATTCGAAAGAAGATGTTAATCGAATATAGTTATTCGAGTAAAGTTAAAAGAGTTAATCAAATTTAGTTATTCGAAATGAGTTATTCGAATTTGATATTTGAATAGAGTTAAACACATTAGAGTGATTCGAATTACTTATTCGAATAGAGTTAACACGTAAAAGTTAATTGAATATTAGTTATTCAATTAGAGTTAAATCGAATTTAGTTATTCGAAAGGAGTTAATCAATTTGAGTTAAGTTAATCGATTTGAATTAAGTTGAATCGAAATGGAGTAAATCGATTAGAATTAAGTTAATCGAGTTAGAGTAAATCGAATATTAGTTATTCGAAGGTAAGTTATTCGAATTAGTTATTCGAAGGAGTTAATCAAATGAGTCGATCCAAAGGAGTTAGTCGAATATTAGTTATTCGAATAGAGTTAAAGGAGTTATCGATTTTAGTTTGATCGAAAGGAGTTATCGATTAGTAAATCGAAAGGAGATTTTCGAATATAGCATATTCGAAAGAAAGAGATCGAATGTTGTTTATTCGAAAGAGAGAGATTTCGAATATGAGTTATTCGAAGAGAGATAATCGAATATAGGTTATTCGAAGAAGAGTAAATCAAATAGAGATTACTCGAAAGAGAGTTATACGTCGAATTCGATTATAGCGAATTCGGGAAAGTACTATTTACTTTCCAGGGTTTAAATCAAGATTTAGTTATTGATTTAGAAATTGGGTGTCTGTTAAATTATTCGAGTTAGGAGATAAAGTTATAATTTAGGTTAGATATTGCAGAAGTAGGAATTATAACGTATAGTTATAATCAAACGTTTTCATATAAGAAGTAGATTCGTAACCTGAATCCGAGAATTTGCGTAAACAGATGATTGGAAAAAGTGAGTGACGAACTTCATTTATTTCACAGTAAAGGACGTTGTTCAATTAAGGTCTGAGAGGTAACTATACCCCAACTTGATTGACTTCAGAATTGACAAAGGAATAGTGGTGGTTCGATCTAAAAGGTTGATTAGGAATAAAGTTAAGTAATAAGCGATTAATGGATTAAGCGTAACGATGTTTTATACAACGTTCATTGGAAATCCGTGAATGAGTTTTGGAAACGTTTTCCAAATATAGTCAGATATGTTTTCTAAACATAGAAAATGAAATGTTTTTATGATAAGAGTTTAAGAAATAGAGTTAAGCAAATTCAGAAAACTGACTGGAGAGGGTAAGTTGAACGGTTTTCTAAGTGACGATCTGATGTTGGTTTCGACCTTCCGGATTGATACTTAGAGAATTTTTCTCATACTAGTTACAGTTAGGGACTGATAGTTGCGAAATAATAGTGATGTGAAAATAAGCTATGGAAATGTTTTCCAATGATTAATAACATATATTTTCTAAATATATGAAATAAGGAAATATGAACATATGATGATTGATCGATCGAATTTCCATTTGGAAATAAGATCGTTGTTTGTACACCGACATGTTTTAATTTGATAGTTGAATCACAGACTATCAAAGTTTTTACCATTTTAACGTTGTTAATATGGAGAGACCGGTTGGATTATTATCCAAAGAACCACTCTGTATTGGCATAAGCGTTGCGAGCAATATCTGCCAAAGATAAATTGAAGACGGAGTAAAGTGCAAGGGCTGTTGTATAAGTCTTAGATAACAGTGACTAAGATGGATATACTGAATAGTGCCTTCGGTTTGTCCAGTCCCAGGACAACGTATATGGAAGAAGGTCTGACAGAGTATATCCAATGGATCGCGTAAGTTGATCTGTTCAAACGTATCCACGTTTGGTGGCGGAGGAATTCGTTTCTCTTAGCTGTATACCCGTGCTATTTTTGAATAAGTCAATTTGTGATTTGGCGGGTATGACGATGTGGCATTCAAAGTGAATGGTGATCAGATGTTCTGAAGATAAACGTAGCTTCTAGCCTCACACCAGGAAGTAACAAAAGTTGGGCTAGGCAGCATGGCTAGTTGGGTCATTCCCAAGCAGGGTGTATTGTCACCGATCTAGGGAATATCCATATTTATACTTCTTTTTTTATTCTGTATCTTCGGATGACGGTTTGATGGCCTATAACCGTGGTGGCAATATATTCGCGACACTCAAGCTAAATGAGTGAGCGGTCATGTGTGGCCGGGTTGCAAGACGTTCTTGTTGAACCCTGAGTGTATCACCTCTAGAGTACACTATTCAGAAGGTGCTCCCATACCTTGTCTGTTGGAATCCATTCTCCGATAAGCGCCCTGCGGTTTATGATTTTATACTATGCATGTAGAACGTGAGATGCAAGCGTTTCTACTAGATTGATACTTATTTGTACTTAGACATTATTATAATATCACAATGATATGCTTGTCAAAGTTGTTCAGATACTCATAAGGGAAAAACCCGTTCCGTATTTACGGCGTGGTCTTATGAGATATCCTATACCTGTTTTAAACTATTTTACTCATACCAGTCCCATGACTGACCCGGAGTTTACTTTGTTGTTTTCCCTAAACTCTTGGGTGCCTAAATTTGTACGGGCAGTCAAGTAGTCGGGATTTACAGATATACATGGAGAGCTTGGAGCAGGAGACTTCAAGATTCTATAGCTATAGTTATTTCCGCTGTGTTGTAAGTGTTGTACTCTGATAAGTGCTATTGTATATATATAACTGTTTACTTCAAAGTTATGTTATATATTATATGTTATTCGTTCCGCTGTGAGATTCGTGTTACTCTGATGATGTAAGTGCTTCTTTTCTTCTTCTATTCTAATTAGTTCTATCTTTTCTTCCTCACCTTCTAATTTCTTTCAATAACGTCTCAGAATTTCTGACTCTCGAGGAGTCGGAAATTTCCAGCCGTTACATTCATCCCCTTTCTTACACCATTATTATTTCTTATTTTAATGATTTCTACACTTATACTCTATCGAATTCAATTCTATTTACATAAAACTTCTTCTCTTCTCACCCTCTACTCATTACTCTCTGAATCAAAGTGCTATTAAAGAGTTATAGGGCTATTGTAATTGTTTGGAAAGTGTTTGGGAAAAGGTGTTTCCTTATAGCCTTAAAATCAAGAAAACAAAGCGGTGTTAACCTTGTAGCCGAGAAATCAAGGGTGTTTGGAATCGGTGTTAACCTTGTAGCCGTGAAACCAGGGGGTTGTACTTGAATATTGATACATTAATAAAACTCTGCGCAATCTAGCTTTGCGTAGGACTGGACGTAGGAGTAATCCTAACCAGTATAAAATCCGGTGTGTTCTTTCCTTTTCTGCATTTTATTTCTGTTTATTTTTGTGTTTGATTATGTGTCTATGATTATCTCTGTGGTGTGTGATTCATATTGTAAATCATATAAGTTTTGGATTTTGTTAAATTTCTCAAAAACACTATTCACCCCCCTCTAGTGTTAGTTTTTCCTGAACGATCCATTCTGCAATTCTTAACAATTGGTATCAGAGCATGGTCTTTAAAAAAGTTCATAATCTGATTTTTGAAAATAGTTATAATGACAACTAACACTGGTAATAATAATAGTTCATTTATAGAGGGTCAGTCCACTGTTAGACCACCACTGTTTAATGGTAGTAATTATTCATATTGGGCATGTAGAATGAAAATATATTTACAATCAGTAGGATTAGACACATGGAATAGTACACAGAATGAGTTAGTTGAATCCACAGCTGCTTTTGCACAATGGACAAATGAACAAAAGGCTGTTGCATAAAGTAATTCTAAAGCAATGAATATGTTGTTTTGTTCATTGGATAGGAATGAGTTTAATAGAGTGTCAGTATTAAAACTGCTTATGAAATTTGGAGAACTTTACAAGTTACTCATGAAGAAACTAGTAAAGTTAAACAAATAAAGATACCAATGTTAGTAATCGGTTTGAGTTATCCAAAATGAATGAGAATGAGTCTATCTACGATATGTATTAGAGATTTCAAGTGATAGTGCATTCATTAACAACATTTGGAAAAACTTATTCTGAAGAAGACTAAGTCAGAAAAATACCGAATTCATTGACTCTAAAATGGGATCAGAAAACATAAGCGATTGAAGAAGCCAATAATGTCAGTGAAATGAAGATTGAGGAGTTAATCGGAAATCTGATGTCTTTTGAAGTCCAGTTACAGAAAAGAAAGGAAAACAGGTCAACTGAGAAGAAATCCATCGCATTTAAAGCAAAAACAAATGATTCTGACTCAAGTAGTGAAGATGATGAAGAAACAGCCCTTATAACAAGACATTTTGGAAAATTTCTAAAATATATGTAACAACCCGGAATTTTGGGGCCAATTTAAAATTTTTATTTTAGAAATTTTAATGAGATTATATATTTAAAATAATTTATTTTAAATAATAACGACTAAAAATTTATTTTAAAACGAATAAATTTAATTTAATTATAAAAGGAGTTTGAAATGGCGCGGCAATTTGAAAATTTGATTTCAAACTTTAACTGAATATACAGGATTCAAAATAAATCAGAATTGAGCGAAACCAAACATATTTAAATCTGTTTAATCATACCATTCTAACGAATCTGAGAAACTGAAATTTTACTTTAAAAATAATAAGTTATGTCCAGTTTAAAATTCAGAAAAGTCGCTACAGAATTTATATATATTTTAATATAATATATTGACCCTAAAAATAGTCATTTTTCAAACGATCTCTGTTTTCAACGAAACCACTTTTGTTGGAACCGGAATGTTGAATTATTGCTAGGTTTCAATTTTTAGAATTTTTCGAATTAATATGTGAGCGTGGCGAAGGAAAATGTGTTTGGTCGATTACAGTCAAATTTAATCGATTGAAAAATAGGAATTTTTCAATCAGTGTCAGAATTCGATGAAATTAATTTTGTTAGGACCGTATCGTCATAACATAGACAAATATATTTTTTCCGGATTTTTCTGAGTCCGTTTGTGGCCTCGGTTAATTTATTTATGCAGACGAATTAAATTAATAAAGGAATTAAATATTAAATTAAATAATATAGGCCACAAACAGCCGTTTGGGCTGACGGGACCTGTCCCATTGGATCCGGAATATGGGCTATTGGCTAGGGTCACTTTCTGCTGGGCTAAAATTGAACCGGTTTGAAAGATATGGATTTATTTGTAAAAATACATTATAATATTATAAATAATAGGAGATTAAAACCCTAATCACTATTCACTATCATATTCTACCGCCGCCACCATGAATCCCATGGCCAAATTTGCTCCTTCTTTCTCCTCTTAATTTCCCTCAATCCTCACACCAAAACCTACTGCTCCTTTGGAGTTTATTGTAAAGGACCTTCTCCTCCACACATCCGTACGGTCATCATCCCTGTAGTTGCCTGTAGCGCTCGCCCCTGACCCCCAAAGTCCACCGTGTCGCGCCCCCCAGAGCTCGACCGAGCTCGGCCAAACCATCCCCCCCCCCACGTGCGCCGCCCTGAGCCGAACCACCCTGCACCCTCTGATCGTCCCGAAGCCCCACGGTTTGTTCGATAATTTCAGACCTAGGTTTGAAGAAAAGGGAGAAAGAACGGTCGATACTTCGTTTAGAAAGAAAGGGGTGTTTCCTTTATTAATTTATTAATTAATTTATTTAAATTGTTTTAAAACTTCAATTAATCATATCTAACTCGTTTCAATTCGAAATTCGATGATTTCAGCGGCGTTGTGATCGTGTGACTAAGGTCTACACGTCTAAACTGACTGGAGTTGATTCTGAACAGTTTGAATTTTGGCCAAAAAAATCTTCAACGACTGTGAGATTTCTGAATTTATTTATTTAATTAATTAATTTAATTATTTTTATTGCTGTTAAATAATTGCTTGTGTGTAATTAAATAATTATGTGATGTGATGTATGTGGAGTGATTTATCTGTTTTGTTTGGATTATATAAACGCCAATTTGGTTGTTGAAGTTTTAGGTCTGTATAAGTTGATATAGAAATGCCAAGTAATATTGAAATAGCATTTTGTTCGTTGTGTTGGAATATATTGTCAATTCGATATAAAAATACTATTTTGTGCACATATTTTTTTTTTAGAAATAAAAAGAAACAATTGTTTTCATCATTTCTTTTTATAAATAAAAAGAAGCATTTTTATGTCGCATTTCTTTTTATTACTAAAAAGAATATTTATGTTGCATTTCTTTTTAGAATTAAAAAGGAAACATTCTTGTTTACATTTCTTTTTAGGACAAGAAAAGAAATCATTTTGTTATCATTTCTTTTTATGAATAAAAAGAATCACTTGTTATTATATTTTTCTTTTCTAGATAAAGAACCATTTTGTCGCTATGTCTTTTAACATATAAAAAGAATCACTTGTTATCATATTTTTCATTTCTAGATAAAAAGAACCATTTTGTTATGAAAGGTTACATTAAAATAAAAGCATCATTTTGGTGTAAAAGGTAATATTAGATAAAAATATCTTTTTACATAAAAATATCTTTTTAACATAAAAATATTCATTTTTATATTGTGTTGAACTAGAAACGTCAACATAAAAATATTCGTTTTTATATTGTGTTGAACTAGAACCGTCAACATAAAAATATTCGTTTTTATATTGTGTTGAACTAGAACCGTCAACATAAAAATATTCGTTTTTATATTGTGTTGAACTAGAACCGTCAACATAAAAATATTCATTTTTATATTGTGTTGAACTAGAACCGTCAACATAAAAATATTCATTTTTATATTGTGTTGAACTAGAACCGTCAACTTAAAAATATTCATTTTTATATTGTGTTGAACTAGAACCGTCAACATAAAAATACTCATTTTTAAATTATGTTGAACTAGAATAAAAAGTACATTTTTAGTTGTCATATTAGAATAAAACACCATTTTGTTAGCAAATGTAAAATCAAAATAAAGACACCGTTTCACTAGAAATGTTATATTAGACTAATTTTGTCATTTGATTAAATTTAGTGCAAACATACAAATTTTGTCACTTTGGTTAAATTTAGAATTGACATGTAAATTTGTCGCTTTTGTCAAATTAAGAATAAACATATAAAATATCACTTTTGGTTAAATTAGAAACATTGAACTAGTTATGCAAACAAGATTTTTTTTTTTTTTGTCATTAGAAAGAAATAACATTTTTGTTATAAATATACATTTATGTTAGAAATATACGTTTATGTTAGGAATATACATTTATGTTAGAATTCAAGAATGTCATTTATGATTAGAACTCAAGAATGTCATTTATGTTAGAATTAAAAAGAACACTTATGAATAAACATTTATGTTGGAATTCAAAAATATGTTACATTGCCATTAACAAGTTTCCTGACTTGTTTATGTTGATTGGGACGATAATTTTTACACATCGCCCAAGTGCACAAATAATTTATTTAATTATTTGTTATATGTTATGTGTTGGTTGAAAACCCCACACGGGTCTTGGGATGATATTCACGCATCGCCCTTGTGATTAGTTTTAAGCGTTATTTATTTGACGCATATACAGTATTAATATTCACTTTGGATGTTTGGATGTTATTATTGATTTTTATCATTAGTATAGAATACATTGCGGTGTTTGAAATCCATATAATTAAATTATATGGTAATTGTTGGGTCCCATTCCAATTTTGAATTAAAAGAATATTTTAATACAATATTCAGTTAAAGGAAATCAAATAATGGTTTTGATCTTTTAAAGTTCAAAAGATTTCATTATATGGGTTAAAAAGTCACAATGAAAAGGGTTGAGTTAAAAATACGAAATGGGTCATGACACGAGGTTAAGCCCAACTTATGGGATAAGTCTGCCCGGAACCAACCGGCATATCCAGCATCCATAAGTCACAGGCTTAATGTGGGAGATCTGGCCCAGTATAAAATACAAATGAATAAGAAATTGAATTGGCCTATTTAATCTGTTTTAAATAGAAACGCCGTTTTAAACCAAACATGTTTAGCGATTTAATGTATTCATTTTAAAATGAATATTAAAAAGAAGTGATTTGTAAACTTAATAGTTTAGAAATATTGATATTTTTGATATGATAAGAAAATAAAACATTCAAATTAGACTTTAAATTGAAATAAAGTTAAAACTGTTTTAAGGCGAATTTATAAATATTTTATAAAGTACGTTTTAAATAGAAATCGACGATATAAAATATATTATATATATATATATATATATATATATATATATATTTAATGGCCTGAATAGAACGCGCCGCGCAGCGACCGTTCGTGAATTTCGACCATTAACTTTAAATGGACGTAACGGGAGATCCGACCGTCGGATTCTCCTAAAACCGGAACCGTTGGGTTCGTATCGAAAAGAGATTTTCAATGAATATAAGAGTTTTAAAATCTAACAGTTGGATTTGGAATTATGTCCAAATCAAATTTAGAAAAGGTCGCTATGGATGCCGTTCGGTGGCCGTTATTGGAAACCGACTGTACGAGCGAAAATAAAATTATTAAAAATATGGAAATATTATGTAAAATCATAATAAATGATTTAAAAGGAATTTAAATGAAAATTTCCAATAGTGAAGAGATAAAAATATATTTTATCGATATGAACTAATTATTAACTAGAACAAATCTTATAATTAAGATTTAATAAAGTTTTCCAATAAGTTAATATTTACTTGGAATTAAATAGAATAAATTGGATTTTTGGGTTGTCGTGAATGGTGTCTTAAATAAAATTGTTCTTAACCCCAGTTGAGAAAAGAATAAATCTTTTAATTAAGATTTTTAGAGTTTCAATCATATTTGATAATTGGAATAAAATGAAATGTAAATTGGATTTATCGTGAACAGTGTTTTAAATGACACTTGTTCTTTAACCCAGTTTGCAGTGAAATATAATTTGGGATTTATGAATCTTTTATTAAGATTTAAAATGGAATATTTTCCAAAAGTAAAGTTTTCCAATTTAATATATTAAATTGGGATTGAATGGAATTTGATTTAATAATATTCGAGATGAGCTTCTGTAAAAGAAGGCCGTTAATATATATGGAATTTAAAAGGCTTTGCCGTTATTCCATTTATATTAATAGCCCGATACAGAAATTCATATCGATTATACATTGGTCTGATTTCTATTAAAATCCCATATTTAATGGGAGATGAATTTGAGTTTATCGTGAACAATGTTTTAAATGACATTAGTTCTTTAACTCAAATAAGGATAAGATTAATTTCTTAAAATTAAATAATCATTTTGATATTTAAAACCAAATTTGAGTTTTAATAAATCTTTAAAGAAAGATTTAAGTATAAAGTTAAAGAATTTATCTTTGATAGAATAATTTGAATATTTTATTTAAAAGAATATTCTGAATTGGAATGAGGCGTTGGATGTGTTTTTATAGTACTTGATTATAAAAATACGCAAGTTATTCGGAAAGACCAGGTTTAACCCATTCCGGATAATCACTACGACGATGAAGAGTCGAAGATGAAGACGGTGTTTGAAGACCGACGATCTTCACATCGAATGGATGTGTTGCTACTGAGACCCATGATGGGAGTAGCTACCTTGAAGGGGCTTCAATGGTAGCCGTCCGGACTATTATTGATTGTTCGGATTTGGTTTTCGCTCAGACCCAAAGCATAAGCTTGTAAATGGACGCGTGTCTGACATTGGATTTCGTTCCATGTGAATTAAATCGATTTCTATTAATGTATGTCTGTTTGGTGGTGGGGAATTTGTTCTCTACTTAACACCCTGGTATATATTAATAGTGTTTGATCACATGGCGTGAATTGTCAATGTGGCACGCCAAGATGCAAATGATCAAGGCTTTTGTTGAAAAGCAGGGCCTCGTGGGATGATCAAAGCATAGCCTAATACGGCATAGCTTTGTGTATAGCGTGACTTCGCGAGTCTCACACCCCGGTATGAGTCAAAAACGGGATATGGACCGTAGGGAGTGCATACGTTTCTTTCTAGATAGAAGTGGTGTCAGTGCTTAAACTGGCTGGCATTTTACTTATGTGGATGATGGATTTTGAGGCGCCTCGGATTTTTATAGGTCGTTAGTGGTCATACAATAGGTCCAAAGGGACCGGGAAGCGTGTGTTCATGCATAATTAATCCATTGCCGATAGGCGGGGACTGGCCCTACCACATCCAAGGGTTCACTGCGGGGGATCCTGAGGCATTTGCTTGAGTGTCTCGAATCGGAGAGGAGCTTGCCCCTAGCCTCGACTCATGATGGAAATCCAACTTCCAATACGATCTTGCGGTTTTGATTGTAGAACTAGTATGGCGACATAGTAGGATGGGGTACTATGCCGTCTATGATTGATATTTATGATTGAATTTTTTTTTAAAATTATATACACACTAATATCAAATCCGTTTTATCGTATCAAGCATTTTTGACCATTATAAGGTAAAACCCTATCCTCCGGTTTGCGTTGCATTGTGTGATGGGACTTGGGTCTTATAATGGTTTCGTTTTTTCTAAAAAGCATAGCGTTATTTGAATGATTTACTTTACTTATGCACTGGCAAATCCAATGGAGTAAACCCGTTCCGCGTTAGCGGCGTGGTCCTGTGATTAGCCTTATCATTATATTAGTTTAGTTAAGATTTCTCATACCAGTCCCATGACTGACCTGTAGTTTGTTTCACTGGCAAACTCGGGTGCCCATATTTTTCCACACGGGCAGTCGAGTAGCTTGTTTTGCAGATATCTATTCTTTTAGCAGGATCCTGGATTGAAGCTTAAAGCTGTGCCCAGAGCATTTATAGTCTTCCGCTGTGTATTGTATTTATGTATTGTAATTTAACTTTCGCTGTATCATTCCTTTATTTGATGTACTCTGATGTAACATTATTGTAATGTCTATAAAAGTCTATTGTTATTTTGTTCTTATGAATTGTATTCCCAAAGTTAACGTATGCGAGTTTTGAACGGTCTTGGTCGATTTTGCGATCGATTAGGTCCGGGCAAAATCCGTGCCGTTACAATATAGAAGGAAAAATTATTTTCAAAATAAAAACCAAGGAAGTTCAAAAAGAAATGACGATCGATGTTATAACTGCAACAAACCAGGACATATAAGGAGAATGTGTCCATATCTAGATAAATCGACTCAACAAACAGACGACTACAATTCTTCAAAGAAAAGAAAGAAAGCATGCGCAGCAACGTTAGATGATTCAGATTCATCATCAAGTGATGAAGATCCAAAAACTGGAAATTCAAATATATGCTTGACTGCAATTCAGAATTATGAAAATTTTGAAGAAAAGGATCTAAAAACCCGGTACGTCTTAATTAATTTTTAAATTTCTCTTGGTTGAATGGATGCTTTGATTGCATGCTTTGTTTTGATTTTGAATTTTAAATTTAAAAATTCAAATCTTGAAATTTAAAATTCAAATTTGAAATTTGAAATAATAATAATAGAATAATAATTAATAAAATAGATTTTGGGTGTTTGCTAGGATTAGAATTATTTCAGGAAATCGTTAAACTTGAAATATGAATCGATAATTTAAACCAAAAATCACCAGAACCAAATGACCTTTGAAAATAAGCATATATATCAACATACATATGTCTATATGTCGACATATCAGCTAGTAATTTGAAATTCAAAATTTGAATTTCAAAGGTTTAAACTTTTAAACTTCCCTCCAAATTTCACCAACTCCCAAGGTCTGAAAATGTGTCATTGATTTCTGAAAAGTTGTGCCTATTCAATTCATATCCATTCAATTTTTATATATACATTTATTCTCTCTACCTTTCATTTACAATTCAAACTGTATTCTTCATATCTATTCTCTTCAAAACAATCAATTCAATAGCTTCCTCTAGTTTATCTTAGAAATTGAAGTTAACCAAAACCATCAAAGGTAATCTTCATGATGACAAAGAAGCTAGCAAAACCTATGTTAACTATTTAGCAAATGTTAAAGTTAATACGGGTGATTTCACTATCTTTGAAGACTTTCCTTCTTATGATCTTATCTCTCTCTTCAACCACCACGAAGTTTTGAGTCAAATAGACTCTCGGGATAACGACGAAGTGTGTTATCCTAAGCTTGTCAAGATGTTCTATTTGGATCTCAATCGTAGATTTTATGAAGGAAACAAAGACCAAATTTGGAGTAGCGTCAAAGGCACACAAATTGTTCTTGATGCCGAAATCTTGGGCACTATCTTAAACTGTAGAAGCACAGGCTCGGATTTTTTGGATTTCAAGAATGATGAAACTGATTTAGAGACTTATTATGACATATTTGAAAGTGATGCCCAAATGAATTTCAAAAATCGTTTTTTTCCATCCAAAAACAAGAATTGTCAACCTTCTCCTTCAACATACCATCACTCCCCTTTCTAGAAATTTTAACAACCCAACTCTCAAAGTCTAAAAGGCTCTCTTTGCTATTATTGGTGGCTATAACATCAATTTGGCCGATATGATCTTAGGAGAATTCAAGCCCGTAGAAATTTCATCAAGAGAGAACACTCTTTACTATAGAGTTTATCTAACCCGCATTTTCAAATACTTTGGAGTTGATCTTCACGGAGAAGAATTTGTGCCAAGAAAAGTGTTTGGCTCATCAAACATACATCTCATGCAAATTCCTCTCACTTTCCAACCATATGACACATTTGAAGCCAAAGAAGCTCAAATGCAACAAGAACAAGCACCTATGGAAGTCATCGAAGATGAAGAAACTTCTTTAGAAAATGTTGAGTGTCCAAGCAACACTAGAACCATTTCTAGAGAGTTGATTGTTCAAAACCAAGTGAAGATTGACAATAATCAAAAGAAACTCAAAAAGAGTTTTTCCAAAATGTCCAAGTTCATGAGCAAGATAGGAAGAAAGCTTGGAATCTCATCTTCCTCCTCGTCATCCGCTGAAAACTAGCCTATCTAGTTTTATTTATCTTTAATATTCGCATGTATTTTCTTTTGAATCTTGTATTTAGTGTGTCTTAATTAGTTGGATGTATTTGCTTTTTATGAAGTAATGAATAGAGTTATATTTATGTTAAAAATTTCTTTAAGTTACTGCAAAAACTTTAGAATTAAATATAAGTGGAAAATAGGGAGAAGGACAAACTTAACAAAAAATTTAGTGAAAAACATAGAAAGTTTAGAATTTAGTGAGAAGGCCAAATTTTAGTGTACATGACGAAAAGTTAGTGGCCCCCTTGAATTCCACCTTTAGTGTAAATGTGTCCTTCTCCCTAATTTTGAAACTTTCCATACTTTTCACCAAAGAATTTCCAAAGTTTGTCCTTTAAAAGAAAATCTTCTAAATATAATATAATAAAAGATCAAAAGATTCAAAATTTCAAAATTTTCAAAAAAAAATTAATAAGTATGTCGACATACATAATTGCATATGTCGACATATAACTACCAGATTTTCAAATCTTTTCAAAATTTGAAATTAAATAACTAACTCATGTCCATTCAAAATCCAACGAATTCCAGACCCTATTAAAGCTAATTTCTTCTAGAAAACTTCATTATATCATTTCTCCTTCTTCTCTATTCATTTCTTATCAAAACTATGGCAAATCCAATTCATATTCTAAGTGAAAATCTTGAAGAAACACCGAATTCCTTTAAGAACATCCTCTCTATAATACTACGAAACTAGCGCCATCTTGAATTAAGCCAAATAAAGATGTTTGAATAGCAAGAGAAGCATTTTAATGCAGTTCGGTGGCTAATCTCCTCTCTTTTCAAAGATGAAGATAACAATCTCACTAAGGCACCACCAACCAAAGAAGATGAAGATTGGGAGGTCATCAAGAAGGATCCCATCTTTGGAAAAGATGGTTAGGTAGAAGTCCCAAGAAACGTTTGATTGTTTGGTACGAATTGATTTGATTTGTTTGTTTGAATTTGTTTGATTTGGATTGATTGACTTAAAACTTGTATATATTAAATATATAGTGTGGTGTGCTTAGGTTGATTTGTATATAAACATATGTAATTATGATACTTGGATTGGTTTGTATACTTAGTATTCAATATTGTATAATCATAAATTTAGGGAGAGTATTTTATGACTGCAAGATATATACATATATATATATATATATATATATATATATATATATATATATATATATATATATATATATATAGAATTAGGACTAAGGGGGAGTACTTTACATTAGTATAGGAATAACTTAGATAGTTATAAGATTTAGGGGGAGTAGTTTTAGAATTTCTTTTTGATAATGCAAAAGGGGGAGAAATTATAAAATATAGACATAGTTTATAGGATTCATATAGATAGAGTATTAGAAGGATCATCATCAACAGGTATGAACAGATATGATATTTTATGAACTAAGGTCGTCAACATCAAAAAGGGGGAGATTGTTGGAGAATGGAGTTTTGATGACAACAACCTTATTTCTATATTAATCGGTTATAAAATATATACTAACACTTTTATCTAGAATATATATATATATACACACACACATATGCAGGATTTGTATACAGGAATTAATACTGAAGACTGTACAGTTTAAGAGTTCAAGAGATTCAAAATTGAGAGATGATTCAAGACTCATGAGTAATCAAGATTTCAAGAATTCAAGAGTTCAAGATAAATATAGTAATAGAATCTAGTTTATGTAAGACTCTGAATAGCACTCCAAGTTCAAATTCAAATTCTGTTTTTTTTTTTTTTTTTTAATTTTCAAATTCTATTTTCAAATTTTATCTTTATTCTCTATTCTTACTTTTTGTTTTTAAACTCAAGTTTTATGGTTTATAAGTTTTATATATATTTATTTATATAATTATATACTTTTATATACATTATACTTAAATATTTTTTAACTTTATAATTTTATAAAAATGTTTATATATTTTATATTTATGTTTTCATATGATTTTCTACTTTATAATATTTATTTATAACATTATGTTTTAATACAAGAATTTCCTGAATTATATATATCTCAAAACATTTGAAAAATGCTCAGAATTCAATTTTGTACTATGATATGTCGACATACATAATTGGGCATGTCGACATATAACTGTCATATTTTTTATTTTGAAAGGAAGTGTCTTTTCACTATTTGTAATGTTCTAGAAGCGTTGCAACCTTTCAAATCTTATAAATAGGGGTTGATTTCTAAAAAAATCATCATTCTTCTTCTCCATCTTCATCCCTTTTCTCTACAGCAATATTATTTCTTATTTTTATGATTTCTACACTTAAACTCTGCCGAATTCGATTCTATTTACATAAAAATTCTTCTCTTCTCACTTTCTACTCATTACTCTCTGAATCAAAGTGTTATTGAAGATTTATAGGGCTATTGTAATTGTTTGGGAAGTGTTTGGGAAAAGGTGTATCCTTGTAGCCTTGAAATCAAGGAAATGGAGCGGTGTTAACCTTGTAGCTAGGAAATCAAGGGTGTTTAGAATCGTTGTTAACCTTGTAGCCGTGAAATCACGGGGTTATACTTAAATATTAATACAGTAATAAAATTCTGCGCATTCCAGCATTGCGTGGGACTGGACGTAGGAGTAATTCGAACCAATATAAAATCCGGTGTGTTGTTTCCTTTTCTGCATTTTATTTCTGTATATTTTTGTGTTTATGTTTGATTCAGTGTCTTTGATTATCTTTGTGGTGTTGATTCATATAGTAGATCATATAAGTTTTAGATTTTGTTAAATTTCTCAAAAACACTATTCATCCCCCCTCTAGTGTTAGTTTTAACTTAACGGTCCATTCCGCAATCCCTAACACATGAGTCATTTGATTGACTGGGAAAGAGTATGAATCATTTTACACCAATTAGTTTTAAATTGTATACTTGGTGCAAGTATAGGGAGAAATTGTAGGATATAATTTCTAAAAGGAGGGGTGTATGTGATGACCCTAGATATGACACTATGTGAGTGTGTATATGATACATGGTGTACAAGTTAATTTGTAAATAAAAATGTTCATAAGTTTTGGTTGTAATTATAGATTGAACCATTATGCATTTGGCTAATGATTCCAATATGCTTTGGGTTAGAGAAAAATGTTCAGATAATTTAACATGTCTACACATGATCGAATTGCAACCAGGAATTAGTGGAAAATCTTCAAAATCTGGTTTTAATAGAATATTGGTTGTATATAAATACCTTCTCTCAAATGAAGAAAAGAGGGACCACTTGCAACCATATATTCACACAAATAATGTGATAGACTCATTTCCAAATTTGGTAAGTAACATGCTGGGTGAATTAAAGAGGGATATAGGGAATCAATTGTTAGTTAAGACAGTTGGAAATGCTGAGTAAAAATGATTGGAACATGGTTATAATAGGGATAGAATAAGTATTCTAAGGAGGAGCAAAAACCCCAGTATGCAAGTTTAAATATAGCCAGTATTATCTCGGAAAAAATTGTTATATCTATCTTTGGAGTATAAAATAATGGAGCTGTAGGAGTAAATCAAGAACAAACTGGAAAACCTAGGATTAACAGGAGAAAGAGTTTTAGTGAGTATATTTCATTAAAAAATAAGGCATTAAGACCTAATGAGACAGCCTATTTAACATTTGTATTATTGTTTTGAAACTGAGTAATATAAACATAAAAGGGGTAATCTGGTGGAAATATCTTCATGGTTGAAATGGATTTTGCCTTGCTGTTGTATATGTAAGAAAGTTGATACAGACCTGACTGAATATATTAAATGGTTTTAAGTATTATTGTTGCGTGATAGGGTTGAAGAAATAGAAAAGGTAGCTTGAACAAGTAGGTTTGAGCTTATGCTTGTTTCTATATGAATGAGATAAATGGAGCAATGGGATTCATTTGTTGATTCATTGATACTTATTTTTCTAAGATAGATTCTTCTATTTAAATACGGAATTTAGTGAAGAGAAATAAAGGGTTGGGAGGTATCCCCAACACCTTTACCATATGCACACAACAATATGTAAAATCTGTATAAATAATATTATACTTAGTATCAATTATTTGAATGAATAAGAAAAACCAATGGACAAGTAAATTAGAGGTTTGTAGTAATACTGAGATATTCCAGTTTTTAAGTATGGATGATTGTCTTTTATATAATTAATTGCATGAATATATTCCTGCGTTGAATAAGTAAATTTGGATGGATTGATGGATGGAAGTATCAGTTTATACACTGAGCATATTGCATAAAATGTATGACATTCATGATATAAAAATTTGAAAGCAGGTGACTGAGAAAAAGGGAAAGGTTCATGCATATAATTGGGTGCATGGGTAAAAAGGGTTAGGTTAGTGGCGTCTCAAACCTAATCTATAACTAAGTTAAGGGTCATGGGAGGTGCTAGTCACCAGGTTTACATTGATCTACTTGATATTAGGCAGGATATCAAGTATGCACTTGGCTTGTTTTAGCCCTATAGGCCTTCATGTGCTGGGAATAGATGGGGAAGTCTCAAGCAGTGTGCACCTATGTGTTCTCTTTACAGCATAATGAAATAGGTCCTAGATGATGTTATAAATAATACAAGTCATGAATACATCATTTAGGATGGACTAGGGATGCATATGAACATGAAATGCATGTGTTTGCTGAGATGCTTGGTTCTCAGGTTGGTATATATATTGTTGTTTATATTGGTTTAGCACTCTAAAATAAAAGATTTGGTATGTTGATGCTAGAAATGATATCAAAGGAAATCAATGATTAACTAATATGGCTAAATATATATTGTTGGCAAATAAGATTCCAGCCTTAAGTGCTTTATGTTTAATGGTTTATACTCATACCAGACTAGCCAGTCTAACCCTATTTGAATGTGTCTTCAATCCCTTGGGTATCTCACTAAAATGGGATAACTCAAGGATCGATTCCAAGAAAAGAAGCATGAAAGGAGCTGAGGTTATGTTGTTTTAAAATGTTAAAGTGCCTAGGAGTATTTGCTGTAGTAGGAAATAAATCTAAGTAATTTATGCCTTGATGTTATGTATGAAGTATGCTTTTGGTTATCTTTAAACAAATTGTATGACTGCTGGAAGTAATCTGGAACCAAGTATGAGTGAAACAACTAGTTGGCATTTTTTAATCTAGTTTGTGAGTTTATATATGTAAATCTGAATTGAAGGGAGCGACCATGTCATTTAGATAATAAACGAGAGTGGTTTCTTTCCAAGATAGTTTGTATATTAGAATCAATACATATGCATATATGAGCAAATACTCTAATATACGTTAAAGTACACATATATTTCTGGGTGCATCTAATGCCAGTTTGGTGAAAATGGTTACATGGCAATGAAATGGTTAAAGAGCAGGAAGTATAATTTGATATGTGCATTTGTTTTTTGGGATATTTAGAGCCCTATAATATACTGGCATAAGGTATATAGGTTATACACACACACACATGGGTAAATGTACATGCAAAGGCAAAACAGGACATGGATAATTATTGTAATATATAGGGTTTTGTGTAGTTTTTTTATAAATAAACAATACAATACAGGGAAATAGTTTAAAGGACAAAAACACAACAAAATTTGCCTAAAAGGACAAGACACAAAAAAATTGCTCAAAAGGACAATTTTTAGTGCAAAGTGTGAAAACATAGTGGCCCCCTGAATTCCACCATTTGCACTAAGAATTGTCCTTTTGGACAAGTTTTTTGTTAACCGTCCTTTTGGGCAAATTTTGTGTTAACTTTGTCCTTGTGGAAAAATATCCCAATACAATATCTATAAATTATGTTAAAATGCATGTGCACGTGCATACATTGTGTAATTATGCATGCTCATTTAACCACAACAAACAGCCTAGGGTCTACTCATTTTCTCAACATGGTTCTTTGATATTAACTCAAGAAAAGATTTGTTAAAAACTAATTGGAACACACATCTTTACACCTGAAAATCAAATCATAGTTTATAAAAATTAAATGGCCATGTTTTGGTACATGATATTATTATAAGCCAAATTATCTTGTAAACTATATTTTGCTAATAATTCCACAATAGCAAAATATGTCTATATATCATCATATATGTAGATATGAATTTCTAAGTATACTAATATTTTTATATTAGTAAAATAAAATAAGGGGTCTATTATAAAATAAATAATCTAGAATCCATTGAATAAGAGAAGGTAAAGAGACTTCTTATTCATTCAGAATATTCACACATTTCTATTCCATTAGCTCCTTTATATATATATATATATATATATATATATATATATATATATATATATATATATATATGCTTTGGAGATAGTGATTAAACATATCCCATGATGTAGGATTAAACAGAGAAAATACAAAAGCATATTCATTCTTATATATTGCAACACTCCCCCTTGAATATGCATCTTCAAAATTTTGAATGCTCTGCTAACTTGAAGTTGTCCCTAAAACATACATGATGATTGCCCCCCCCCCCCCCCCCATTATTATCTTGCTTGCATATATTCGTCTAGTCGATAGAACTATTGTCTGTTTCCTTAAAAACTCTATAAGAAAAACCCAATGGGAAAAACCTTAAACGAGAAAAAGAGTGCAACATGTGACATTATGGATATTTTATTAAAACAATATTCCTTCTAAGAGTTTGATGCTTCGGGATCAAAACAATGCCTCATTAAAACCTTACTAAGAAAACCTTGTGAGAAAAATCTAAGTGAAGGAAAAAGAGTATAATTACATATTTTAATATCTCATTTCATATATACTTCTGGATTCCTCGTTAAAAACCTTACTAAGAAAAACCCTGTGGGAAAAACCTTAGTGAAAAAGAATACAATATAGAATGTCATATTTCAATACTTTATTTTGTCAAATGTAGTTTAATACTTCTGAATCAATGTAATGCCTCATTAAAACCTTAATAAGAAAAAAAGAGTACATTATAACTTATTTTTTATGTTACTATTTAGGTTGATACTTCTGGATCATGACAATGCCCCACTAAAACCTTACTAAGAAAACCCAGTGGGGAAAAACTTAATTAAGAAAAAAGAGTGCATTATAATATGCTTGTGGATGCTCCCCCTGATTTAATAATTTCCTCTGAATTCGTATTCTTTTGTCAATAACTCAAATTACTTATAGATACTTATAGTGAAGTTTTCCTTTAAAAACATCATGTGCATTTTCATGCTTCAAGCATGTTTTCTTATTTAAAACGCCTTTTTTTTGTGTTTCAATCGGGTTTGCATTTTGCAATACACATTTGATGAATAAAACAACTTTCATTACAACAACACTAAGCAGGAAATAATCTACTCATCTTGAGGTATACTAAGATTTTCATTACAACAATAATTAAAAGAATGAAGTATATCAAGATTTTCATTACTACAACACATAGCAGGAAATAATCTACTCATCTTGAAGTATATCAAAATTTTCATTACAACAATACTTAGAAGAATGTCGTAATCTATCATTCACGTTCTTGGTATTTTTTATAACAACGAATGTTATTTATATTCTTCAGGAACTTATATGTTATAGTAAGTTTTGCATATCGCAACTACCACTTCAATGGATATTAAATAATAAACCTACTTTGGATTCTATATTTGATCCATTATCACATTATTGCTAGCAAATATGCTATATGCATTTCAATTATAGGAGGATAATGCTCTTATTAGTTGATAAGATGCAGTATTCATCTAAGATCGCTTATTCTCCTTCACTGATCTAGTAATTTTGGAGGAATTTTCTAATTATATATATCATTTGAATATGCACAGGTGTTATTGAGTTATCCGTACAAAATAATATTTAATGTTACTTGCAATATAATATCATAATGGCATGTTAACAAAACCAGAAACATGTAGAGCAAACAAATATGTAGATTTAATCTAAAACGAAATAGGAGATTCTCAACAATATTAAAGGAAGCATATCTGCCACAAACCTTGGATTTGACTTTTATATTAAAACATCGTACTGATAACATGTTATAAAATAAATAATCTAGAATCCATTGAATAGAAGAAGGGAAAGAGACTTTTTATTCATTCAGAATATTCACACCATTTCTACTATATTGGCTCCTTTATATATATATATATATATATATATATATATATATATACACACACACACACACACACACACACACACACACACACACACACACACACACACACACACTTTAGAGCTAGTGATTAAACATTTCCCATGATGTGGAGACTAAACAGAAAAATACAAAAGCATATTTACTCGTATATACTACTAATACTACAACAGGGTCTTGTGAGTTCAATAAGGTAATCCCCTACTAAGTAACTCCAGGAGCATTGTATTGAGATTAATACTTGTTTAATACATTTTTAGGTGGAAATTTTTGGCGGTCATTTCACGAAAATTCGTTTTTTGAAAGTGTATGATAAAACAATCAACTTCTGATAGATTTTGCATTAGTTGCCACAAAACATCAAACCATATTTCAGAAAGAAAAAAAAGTAGAAAGAGAAGAATGTTTAGTTACCATTTGAACAGAACTTGCTCTTTATTGTTCAGTTTCAAGTAAAAAGCCGTATACGGAGTATTAAGATCACCAAAATTGGTGGAAGCAACTTTTTACGCACCATACCAAGGATGAATTGTAAAGACTCTGCTTTTAGCACAACTTATATTAAACAATAACAATGAGAAAGGTAACGTCAAGGAAATGCTGTTAAAGAGGACGGGTACAGAAGTCAACCGCCAAATTTGATTTAAGATTCAAATAAGAACAAGTCCAAAATGGTTCGGCTTCATTAACATCTTTAGTCAGTACCTCTCAAGTCCAAAATTGTTCTATCCCACCATATTTTAAAACCTATGATTTGAATTAAACAACCGGTGTCAATAGTGGCTTTTTAAGAAAATGAGCTTCCAAATTGCCCAAAACAAGATCAGCCATCACTTTCCTCGTCTCCCACGTACCACTCGCAGCATGAGGCGACAAAACCACGTTATCAAGACCTAAAAGATCCTCAGGCACATGCGGTTCGTCTTCAAAAACATCCAACCCAGCCCCACCAAGCCGACCTTCAACAAGGGCTTTCACGAGCTCGGGTTCATCCACATGTAGGCCACGCCCTATGTTTACAAGTACGCCTTTCGGTCCAAGGGCATCGATCACTTCCTTGTTGATGATGTGGTGGGTTTCTGAGTTTAGCGCGCAGGCTACTATGAGTATATCCGAGTTGGAAGCTAGTTCTAAAACAGTAGGGTAGCATTTGTAAGGGCTTGGCTTTGGTGTTCTTGTGTAGTATCCTATTGGGCAGTCGAATGCTTCGGCTCTTGCCGCAATGGCTCTTCCGATTCGTCCAAGTCCTACAATGCCTACTCTTTTCCCACTAAACTGAAAAGAAAAGAAAAAAAAATGATGGTTATTGATTATACAGAGTACATGGTGTAATTATAGAATTAATCCAAAAATCATGTCACTTCCAAAATAACTGATCAACATGAAGTAATGAACTGGAGGATTTCAAATTCATCAATGTAAATGCAATAAATAAATTAAAATACACCGAAGCAACTTGAAATGCTACTGATGAATTTGTCCTGCTATTGGAAATTGTCAAGCTCTTGTATATAATTTTCGAACGGTTGTATTTTTGTTAGTTCAACAAAATGGTCCAAACTGATTTAAAACATAAAACTAAATCCTGCTTCTAATAAAGTAGAATACAAATACTGTATTAAACAATACCTATTTTCAGGAAGACATATATTAATAGAACTAAAAATAAGACACAGTGAACGTGATTTTTTATTCAAAATACTAAGGTTAACACGTGTAGAATTTTGAAACATCTAATATTAATTTGACAAAATTTACGATTTTAAACAAAACAAATGTACAAATGGTTATAGTGTGACAGTAAGATACTAAAAGTTTCCAGTGAGACTCGCCAGACATATAGTTAAGTATGATCGCACAACTTCCTGGATTTGTCTAGTGTCATATATGTGAAGATTGAACAAATGTAAAACATTGGGCTAATCATAAAACTACTTATAAATTCACAACAACAAAGTGCTTTAAACTATACAAGAATCAGACTTTAGCATTGTTAGTATATAATCTGGATACCACTGTGACTTTGATGATCTATTAGATGTTCTTTCAAAAAATAGTTCATCCCTTTTGAGTATGAAAAAACCATCGAACTATTCCTATCAGAATTCAACAGTCTTCTAGCGACGTTATTTGATTTAAAATTTGTACAACTTTGATCGAGTCAAGAATACAGCAGTGAAGGAGAACAAAATGATTGCCAAGAAAAAATTGTCAAAGTGAAGGAGAACAAGATGATTTCAATCACAAGTTGTATTTTAGATGCAAGGATTGATATTACTTATATGTATGATGTTTGGATGCGAAGAAGGGTTGATATTTTAATCACAGATTTTCAAAAGCCCGAAGCGCACTAAAACACTAAGGGGTCCAAAGCACGAAGCGCAGAGCAAAAGCGCGGGATTCATGAATGTGAAGGGCCGCATTAAAACTAATATGAAACATGATTAACATACATAAAAAAGGTCAAAATCCATTCACCAAATACGTGAAAATAGTTGTAAAATATAAAGAAAGATAATGTTTAGCATAGTCCAATCTTTGACCCTTTATTTTTAAATCTAATCAACCTCCTCCAAATTATTACACTCATCAAAGCAACCATCATAATTAGAATGTAGCCATCATCATCCTCTTAATTGTCTCAACCAGAAGAAGCAGGCAACAAGAGGAGGTCGCAGCAACCAGGAGACTTTCTTGCTTGCAAAGTTAAATACCTCGCTTAAGGTTGAGGGTCTCTTGGACTCCAAGGGTCATGTAATTTTTAAGTTTTATCTTTTAATTAAAGTTGTTAGATGAAATTAACTTAGTCTTCCTTTTTGTTCGGTAAACCCATCACAATTAATCGGTTCATTAAGTTAATACGTGACTAGGTTATTTTAAAAAAAAAAAAAAAAAAAAAAAAAAAAATAGCGGCTTAAGAAACTACAGAAATTGGGCCTTTACATACATGAAGCGCACACTTCACAGCTTCAGCAAAATGTTGGGCTTCGGCGCTTTACCTGCGCTTCTTGAAGGGGGATTCGCTCCAATGGCAAAAAGCCCCAAAGGGTTGGGGATCTGCGCTTTCCGCTCTAGGCACATCTAGAGCGCGTTTTTAACAACACTGGTTGACATCTATCTTTCTTTGAGCATTCTGTGCGATCTATAATTCCAATGCGTACAGGTACATTGTGAAGTCTCTGTTGGAGATGTCCAATCCATCTTGAGTGGTGTTGAACTAGCTTCTTTTCAATTGGTGCAACTTCAAGTTTTTCTTGAATATCATAATTTCTAATCGGTCTCGTCTGGTATGCCCACAGTTTCATCGCAGCATACACATCTCTGCTGCACTTATCTTCTGAATGTGCCGCCTTTTAATAAGCCAACATTCTGCACCATATAATATCATATGTCTTATTGTTGTTTTGTAGAACTTTCCTTTAAACTTCTATGGGATTTTCTTATCACAAAATACGTCAGAGCTAGTCATTATCATCTAAACCGCTCGAATTCTAAACTAACATCTTCATTAATTTCACCATCAACTTGCAACGTAGATTCTAAATATCGAAAGCATACATCAGACTCACAATAAAAGTTAAATATTCTAGCTCCGAAATAGTACATCCAATATTCTTCTCTAATTCAATACTTTAATTTAAAGGAGTCGAAGTTGGTTTGTTATTATAACGGTCGCCTTTATTGAGAAATTTCTCATTATAATGAGATTGTTTTAACACAACCACCCTTAGTTTTCTTAGAATCTTAATTCCTAAGATAACGTGAGCTTCACTTAAATCTCTCATATCAAATTTGACGAACAGAAATTTTTTTGTTTTCTTCGTACAAGACAGACCTTAAAATTAGCATATCATCAAGTTATAAACGTAGTACAACACAATTTTTTTATTTAATTTGGTATGTATACATTTACCTTCATCGTCGATTTTAAGTCCATATGACAATGCTACTTAATCAAACTTTTCAAGTCATTACATAAGAGCATGCTTCAGACCATAAAAAATATGACTAATTTGCTTTTCTTCTTGGGTTGGCAATATGAAATCTTCAGGTTGTTCCTTTTTTTGAATATACTCTAGTAGAACTCGACGGACCAACTCCTTAGACCAACTAAGTTGTGTATGTCCGCCTCAAATTAGTATAATCTCCGAGTACTATTTCTGCAAAAAGCGTGTGCAAGGCAAAACTCGAAAATTGAATCTGTTTCCATACTCATGCACCACTTTCCATTGCGCCACATCTGAAGACAGATTGTTCCATACATGTCTCCTCTTCAAAACACCATTTAGTAATGTTGTTTTTAAATCGATTTGATGTATCATTAGGTGCAGATGCTAGCGCTATCAAACGACGTATATAAGTAATGCAAGCAACAATAGCATATGTTAAAATAATCTACCCGTTGGCTTTGCTTATAACCTTTTGCAACTTACCAAGCTTTAAACTAGTTAATGGATCCATCTGCACTCAACTTTCTCTTGAATATCCAGTTACGTCCTACCAATTTAACACCAGGAGATAAGTTCGTCAAAACATGCGTTTGGTTTAACATAATTGAATTCATATCATCATTTATTGCCTCTTTCCAAAAAATTCAGATCTTTGGAACTCATATCATCAGAATAGTTTGTAGGACCATCATAGACGTTTGTTACATATTTAGTGATATTATGGATTTCATCCTCAGTGCCATCGATAAGATAGTAGCAAAGTCAAGACCAAAATTCTTTTCTAATCTTGCTTTTATCCTTCTTCCATATTCAATATCTATTTCAGTTACTGAGACTTCCATGTGATTCTGCTTAGAGATATACTCATCATTAATATCATTGTTAGTCTTCAACATGTTCGGACCTAGGAGATATTAATGGTTCATTCTTCATTGCCATTTTAGTTTTGTGTTGTATACTTTTCCTCAAAAAATTCAACGTCCACAAATTCTACAACTTCTAAAGTATCTAAAATCAAGAATATGTAAGTTTTAATATTTTGTAATAGCCTATAAATCACATTTATAAGCTATGTTTCCTAATTTGGGTCTAGATCAGACTTTCTGTCATAAGTTAAAACAACCCTAGAACTTAAGTTTTGATAAGTTTGATTTCCAACTAAACCATAATTCATAAGGCAAAATATCATTTTGTTTCAAATAAGCTCTATAAACCATAATTCATAAGGCGATGTATCATTTTGTTTTGAATGAACTCTATAAAAAAAGGTAATAAGCCGATCATCACCTCATAATAACTTTGGTAATTTGGAACTAATCAGCTTTGCACTGACTATTTCTACAAATTTTCTATTTTTATGCTTCACAACGCCATTCTGTTATGCAATATAAAGGGTCATACATTGGTGGATCAAACCTTGTTGCTTGCAAAATAAAGTGAATTCATTCGAGAAAAATCTGTCTTGGTTTGAATGCAATACTTTGATTTTAATTCAAAATTTGTTTCCAAGCTTGGACATGCATTGCAGACAAATGTAGACAGTGCATTTAATATATGTCTTCTGCACATGAAGTCATCCTCTTTTCAGTTATTCCGTTTAGTTTTTAATTAAACAATACCCATAGGAGTTTCAATCGATTAATCTTCCAAGTCTTCATCTTGGATGGTTGTTACGACAGTAAGTCGAGTCAATAGAGATCTAACTAGTCGTCTAGTCACAAACTAGTCAACAAATATATTGTTGTCACCAAAAAATTATCAATTCAAATATATTACCGCCAACAAATATATTGCTACTAAACAAAAAATTGTCAATTTAAATAACAGTCGATCGACTTTCGATGAAAGGCTGGATTCGAATTTTTTTTCTGTTTGATACATGGTATCGATCTTTTTCAATTCGACTTTCGATTGATTTGTTTTTTTTTTTTTTTTTCGATACTAGGTATCAATCTTTTTTTGTTCGTTTTTTCTGTTCGATACAGTAGTTTTCAATAACTGTAAGGTACGTTTTTTCTCTATTCGATACACTAGGTATCGATAACTGGACAGTTCGATTTTTTTCGTTTCTGAAATGGACCAATACCAAAGCAGTAGACATCCATAAAGACTTAGTCAAATCGATTAGTCGACAAATTTCAACCTAAGCATCCGAAATTCATATAAAAAACAAGTCGAGGTTTCAAGGCCCAATCACGACTAGTCAGTGTCATTTTGTATGTAGAAAAGCTTCGCGAAAGAATTTCACCATCTATTGCCAAGGAGTAAAATTTTCATCATCCAAACGTTCTGACCTGGGTAAATATTGATTCATGACTTGAAGTGTATTGTAGTTGTTTGAACCTATATGTTTTCTAAAAATTGATGGAATATAATGCGGATGCCGTTGTTGTACTTCTAAATTTGAGGATCCATTATAGTTGCTTTCAGAAAATAGTTCAGTCCTATCGAGTATAAAAAGTTTATCAAACCATTCAGGTCAGGGTTCAACAAAGCCTTCTAATGACGTTACTTGATTCGAAGTCTTATACCACTTTGATCAACCTGACAAGAACATAGTAGCAATGTTTTTGATAATTGCTAAGAAAGAGTTTTCGAAGTGGAGAAGAAGAATATAATTTCAATTACAAGTTGTATTTAGCTGTTCGCAACCGTCCTTTACTGTGCAGACGGCAATACCACCTATGCACAGTAAACAGTATTGTTTTGATATTTGAAGATACAGCCATTAGGAATACACGTTCATAAAAGTATCTATTTTGCAAGTGTTGTAAAAATAGAAAGCATAATCATCAGGGTAACACAACAATAAAAAAAAAACACTCAAATTTGTGCACTTGAATTTTGCATAATATTCTACATTTTGCGCAGGTGTTGCTTCCTACCTAAAAATTTAAAGACTATTGATAGGCTTGCCAAGATTAAACTTTTGTTTGAAAAAACTGTTTGCTACAGTTCTCTGTAATAGATGCGATGCTTCTTCTGACCTATTTCTGTCAAAAATTCGCATGCACTGGTTGATGATTCTTAGCATATGTACGTGGATACACTGTTTTTCTTACATTTCAAAACATAATTAAGTATAATGGTTATTTTTTTAATCGTCTTTAACTATTTTCCTTACATGCAAGTTCCTAATACATTTTCCACTTTTATGGAAGACAAAAATTGACTAATATTGCTACCAGTTTTGATTTATATGTTTCTTCCAATGTAGTCAATAGCGAATAGCGCAAGGCTTGCGCTATAGCGCGCGCTATTTGATCTTTTTTTTTTTTTTTTTTTTTTTTTGCATTTTTTAATAACTAATCAAGTATATTATATCTAATTGAAATTTAATTTTATGTTTTTGCATATATCGCGCCATATCCAAACCCTTCAATGCTCCAAGCACGAAAAGCATCATACTTTATGCATGTACTAAATATTTGTTGATGTAAAATGCTATTATATTAGAGAAGAAAAAAATTTATATTAAATATTAAAAATAATTGATGGCTCATAATATATTTGTCTTATCGAATTTAAAATCTAGTCTTATATGTGTGAATTATGATAAAATTTATTCTTGTTTTGTGAGTAACGGTGATAAAATTATACAAACAAAATGCATGTAAAATACAATTTTGCATAAACTATAAAATATTTTCTAATGACAAGAATTAAGTTAGAATATAAACAACAAAAACAGCGAAGTAAAAAAAACTATAATTATAAGCAAGTTATTTGGTGTTTAGAGATCTCACTTAGAAGAGAAGGAAATATTTTGATACTTTAAGGATAGCAAAAAAAATTGTTGTCCAGCATAATAGTCATATTGGAATTGCTTTTAGATATTGCATGCATCTTTTTTCTGATGATGCTCAAACAAACAAAAGCGTCTCTATTGTTTCTAGATATTGGATCTAATAGCCAAAACCAAAGAACATAGATACAGAATGGTGTATCTGGGGACAACGGTCCAACCAAGTCAAGTTCTCAATAAAAAGAAAAATTGTGAAATGCGTTGATAAAACTTGATGGAACACTAGCTAAAACAATATGCAAACCATAGAAGGAAAAAACATGCATGAAGAATCAGAAAACATTGTAGATATGGTTGCATCTCAATGGATCTGGGCTTTTATTACTATACAAAATTAAAAAATCAAATAGCGCGCTATTCTGTGCTATGCGCTATTTTGCGCTTCAATAAAATAGCGTGCTATTTATGGGCTATAGGGGAACCCCTGCGCTATTTTAGGTTCCATAGCGCAGAGCTTGCGCTATTTGGCGCAATAGCGCACGCTTTGATAACACAGGTTTCTTCTATAAAATTATACCCAATCAATTTCTTTAAAAAGAGCATTGTATTTCGGAACCATATAACGTGCCGATAGCACTCGCATTGAAACCGTGGTTAAAAAAAAAAATGATCCAAAGACTATGCATTTTGTTCATTCTTGTATAATTGTTTACAAATACCTCATATCCCACGTATTTGAAGATAACTCCTACAAATACTAAACTGAAATACTATCTTGTTAGTTGGGTTTTGGTTAAATGGTTATTTTTTAGAGGCATTATTAGGGATTTCAAATTTGAATAGGAGATGATCATTCTTTTTATTTTAAGAAAATTACTAAAAGATATATCAATTTTTTTTGCCTTTTCTTAACATAAACAAATAAATTGATTGTTGTTTATAATTCGATAATCCTCATTCGAATTTTGATTTATTTTCCAATCAAGTTAAGCCAAAAGTGATCTTCAGTGAATCATTGTACTTTTCTGCTTTATATTTTGATGGGTTATTGATGAAATTCGTTTTATTTTTCGATGAGGTCATACTGAATTTTATTTATGATGGATTTCCATTTAAATTTTATTTTTTGAATGCAATCCCTTTAAAATTTGTAGTCTTATTCAAAAATGGAGTCCCTTCACTAATTAATTTTTTGATGTCTGCATGGTTAACTAAATTATATAATATCGTGTTATACTAGTATAACCGCATAACGGTGGAAAAACCAACCGTTTGATTCTATAATGTAAAAGAAAAAAAAATTGCTGTATTTTTAAATTAATCGATAAAAACTTGATTGGTTTAAGAATTCGTTGCATTTTCTAAATAATCTATATAGATCTATCAAATAATTTTGGTTAAGTGACAGTAAGCAAACCTCCATAACGGTTGGTTTGATAATTGACTTGAATTGAAGGATTCTAGCACCATCATCTAATCAAGGCATAACATCATTAAAAAAAAAAAAAAAAAAAAAAAAAAAAAAAAAAAAATCGGCACCTTGGAAGTTAGTTGATAATCGCCTTTCGGTTTCCATGAACCACTCCTAACGTACTGATCCGCCCCACAGATCTTCCTCATAACCGAAATAGCTAACCCAATGGCCAGATCGGCAACGTCGTCAGTTAAAACATCGGGTGTGTTTGTTACCCTAATCCCTTTCTCCTTACACTTCTCCAGGTCAATCTTATCCACTCCCACACTATAAGAGGCTACGATCTCAAGTTTCGGCAACATTTCAATCATCTCAGCTTCAGCGCCGATGTTTCTATCGGCTACAATGGCTCGGACGGATTGGCTATGGATTTTGAGAAATTCCGATTGTTTCTGGGTTGGGATGTCGTATAACTTGATGAGGTTGCAGCGGTTCGAAAGCTGTTGCTCTAAATACGAATTCATCGGGAATGTGAAGATGATGCTTAGGGTTTTATCCATCTTTTAATTGAGTTTTGAAAAGGATCAATGAGAATGGTGAAGACAAAACTGCTTAACTATTATTTTCAAAAAGATGGATGTACAGTGAACTTGGAAGCATGTTTTCTGACAATCTACTGGATTTTGGGCCGTGCTACCGATGATGATGGTTTTTAACTCCACTGTGGTACGGTTTAGGCCGTACACAGGACGCCTTAATGTTGTGCAGGTTCTAGACCTTACTTCGGATACTCATTGAAAAGTTGTTTAAATCTTGCTAAATATTATCCGGGGTTGCAAAGGGGGTACAGGGGATGGGATGACAACCCTCTAGGTCGTAGTGTGGGGACAATGCCTCTAATAACAGCGTTCCGTCTGACCGGTTAGACCATCGAGATCCACGATCAACACATCGTCCGAAACGGTATACTTTATTGATGGTTGAATTTAAATTTAAATTTAAATTCAACTGGCAACAGTAGAATATCCTTTAGCAAACAGTTGTGGTCGTTCGAAATACTAAAATAAGCATCATCAGACAATGATTCTTGAAATATAACGATTCATTCGTGCCTTGTAACAGTTAATCATATATGGCTGAGAACATAATATGTGTGTAACAACCTGAAATTCTGACGGTTTAAATAACATACTTCATTGAAATTTTACTTAAGAAGTTAAAATTTTATTTATTGTGAATAATAAAAATATACTTGATTTTGAATATAAAATAAAATACACACATTTAACTTAAATAATAGAATTGGAACGATCGTTTAGTTTCAGAACGCATTTGCTTAAAACTAACGTAAAAACAATTATAAATTGAATGTTTTAATATTGAGTTGTAAAATGTAATATTTTTATATAAAATCGATCTTGAAAATTTTATAATGAAAACGTCAATTTTCGCTTGCTTCGTTTAAATCATTTTATGTGATCGATTTTTTTTAAGAAAAAATATATTTATAACAAAACGGAGAATCTAGTCATTCTCCAACGGCTCACAAAAACCGATCTGTAGAAATGACTACAGGATCTGTGCACACACAAAAGTAATAATAACAGCAAGACTAAGAGCAATCTAAACAATACGCCATAGATGGTCCATTGCAACGAAAATCCAAGGTGTTGCTAGCTACAATGTTACCATAGCTATGCTGATTTTTGTCTATTGCAACGCATGTTTAAATGTGTTAGCATAAATATGAGCTGATGTTGCAGTAGCTCTAGATATATTCTAATTAAAAAGAAAATTACACCTCAGCGATCCACACCATAACTTAAAACAAAATCTCAGTCGTCCATCCACATCATTAATCCACACCACCTGTATTTCTATTCCCGCTTTTATTTTCATTCATCCCATTTCCTTTTGTTTCTTTCTCACCCCCAAATTTTCAAAATTTCAGATCCGTAATTTTTCACTCATCCGCTGTTATCTCGCTGATTGATGCACGTAGTGATTGGTGATAGTTTAACCAGCGTTATTCAGGAGTCTAAATGGATAGATTTGACGACTACTCTATCTCCTCTCCCCATGGGGGGAGGAGACGGGCGATCCTCCTTAAAAGTACAGTTGTTCAAGCTTTCGATCTACAAATTATATAACACCAAATCGCATAGTATACAGATCTCATAACCCTTCGCTTCTTTTAGTTATCCACCCCAAAAAAATACCTGAACTACAGCGGTTTTGCCCAATCGGTACGACAACAGAATTGGGGTTAGCTCGAATTTAGAGGGTCAAGCCATCAAGGGTTCTTGGGTTTCGGCATGTTCCGACGCAAGAGCAGAAGCTTCCAAGTTCTCATTATCGACTCTTGGTCGTTTGAAATTGATCCTATTCTGTCTTGGGGCTGATGGTTAATTCTGCATCTAAAAAAGGTGATAACAAGATTTGGAAGTTTTTGTTTTTTGGACTAAACGAGGATTGGGATATTTGATCTATTGTCTGAAGATTAGATCTGGTTTAAGTTGGTTATTTGCTCTAACATAAATTCAAGTTCGTGCTTTTAAACAGTATTATTCAATTGGTACACGATATGTTTGTTCCAACTACAAATCATTTACTGCTTCTGGTTACTTTCATAGTTGGAAATGGGAGAAAATGTGGTAAGCATATTTGTTACTAGATTAGGTAATTGTACCTTTGAAAGTATCATGTCAACTTATTTAAGTGAACTGGTCATTTGTTGCTTCTTAATTTTCCATAACTGTATACTTTATTTTAGTGACTTCAAGTAAAATTTCTTTGTTTAGACAATTAGCTACTAAAAACTCTCACCTACCATACAAGGATTCCACATGTTTTTCTTTTAGTTTTTCTCTCCTTTGAGCTTTTGTGACAGGCATTTAGATTCTTTACATGATTCTTTTTATATCATTCTTATGTATTCAAATCTAACATGTATTTGACAACTCAATTTACAATGCTCATGGACTTCTTGTGAATATGTGTATTGTGTTATATAAAGAGTTGAATGTTCTTTATTGTCATTGATTAAGTTGAATTTGAAAATAAATGGTGCGTGCCATGTTTGGTGTATCATGTATGGCCCGTGGCTTCAATGTCAATGGATTTTCTATGTTGAAGTTTCTAATTAGTAACAAAGTAACATAAATGCTGCAGCACTCACCCTTTTATTAAAGAAATATTCTGTGTTGAGGTACAATTGCTGTCACTGTTGTGTTTTGTTAAAAAAACGATGATATTGAATATTTTGTTGATATTTGCATCAAACATCAATGTGATACCATTGATTTATACGAAAATATTGCCAACAACTTGAACCTATATTATTTATCGATATTTTAGAACTTATTGTTGACAACCAACTTAAGATATGTTAGCAATATATCACCAGTATCTTTCGGTATCAACACAAGAAATGAAATCTGTGAGTGTCCCCGGCTACAATAGTTCAGACTATAATGTTTCCTATAATTCCTTGAATATCAAAAAGTAGCTGCTGAACATGAAAAAAAACCACTATGAAGCTATGAGAGGATTTTTAACAAGATTAACTATAAAATTATCTTATTTTTGAACCAGTATTCATCTGGCTGCATTTAGTTGTATTGTTGAACAACCTTTCTGCTTATCATTCCACAATTTGTGCCGAGCCATGATGGAAACTTACTCAAATCTTATAATTGTGGCATGGTTTCATTTGTTGAGTTAAAATGTGCTCCTGCTTAACTCTTGTAACCGTGACATGGTTTTATATGCTAATAATTCAAGATTTTAACCTGCACTAACCTTGTAACCATGACATGGTTTTATTTCTTAACTTATGATTTTTATATTACCTTGCAATCATTATATACTTTCTGATGTCGGATGAAGTTTTCTGTAGATACAGCCAGCTTCACTATATCTTGGTTTTACTGCATCAATAATTTGGGTTAGCCAAGTAAGAAGATGTATAGCGTGTACATTGTACCATATGGTTATCTTTGTCAGCTACATACCTTAATAGGAGTAATATGTTCATAACTATCTTTGATTTTCAGGGAACGTATCTTGCTTCCGTTGCATGAAGTCATGCAAGAGATTATCACTTGCATTAGGGAACAAAAATGGGTGGCTTCAACGGTGAATTTTAGGGTGTCTAAATGTATGTATACGCTATTTCATTTTACAGCTATGCATCTATAGAAAATGATACTTGGGCACGGTCACTTGTGAAAGATTCAACGATTGAGTCTGGTTCTGGTCTTGTGATAATTGAATCTATGGATATTTCAGGAGGGTATACTTCTGCGAAAGACAAGACAAATATATTAGTGGTTTCTATTGTTATATGCATTCACCTTCCATTGGGCGTTTCTTCTTTAATACTTCAATTGCAAGAACAGGCTTCTACTGCACTACAGTTTGGTGATGCAAGTTCACTAGGTCCGTGCACCAGTTTCAAGAGAGTGTGGGTGTCTCCATAAGGTGATTCTTTGAACGTATCTTGCACTTTTACGGTTCAATCACCCAATTATACTACATGTGTATTAATATCGAGCAGCAACTCTTCCATTTTAGGAACCAAATCAGTTACAAATAAGATGGAGTATAAAATATGTAAAACATCTAAAATAAAGAACCGAAATTAGTGGATCATACATCAAGTAGTATAAAGAAAAGATTAATAACCTGAAATTTACAAGGTCATGTTTTTTTTTTTCCACAAAATCTCACCTCATCAAAATATAATCAGGAATCCTTTGTAGGAGAACCTGACATATGAAAATCAGAGATCTCCATGCTCGATTTTATCCTATTTTGTACAGGGCCAAGGATACAAAAATCAGAGATCTCCATGCTCGATTGACTGGCATCCCAAAATGGGAAGTTTGTAGCAGGTAACTAGTAACTTATAATCAGTAAAGTGATATTATGTTTATAAACTATAACTACCATATCAAAATATGCACTGTATTGTGTCCTAGAATACTTCATGGGCGGTTCTTTGGACCTGGACATGTATAGCAGAAGAAATGTTGATATAGTAGTATAAGATCATGTTTATTTATTAGAAATTTATTACGATTATTGAGTTGTGTTGTTGTGTAATAACTGAAAGTATAGTAGTCATGAGACCATGTTGAAAACTTCTCATTTGATAAGTGCATGTACTTTTATTGACATATGTAATGAATTCAGCTATTTTTGTAATGAAGTTACTAATTGATAAATGGTGTAAACTTGAATTGTTTTTCTCTTAATGTGAGTATTTATGTTTGTTGTTAGTGAAATAGCTGTTATAATTATAATATTATGAATTTTTTTATTAATAGCAGTTTAGATATAATTACTTTTAACAACTGCTAGAAACAGTTGTAAAAAAGGTTGATTTTATTACGATTGCAGATATAACTAGTGGCGCATGTCAGTTGTAATAGACATATTATATTTGTTTTTGGCAGTTGTGAAAGGATATTTTTTTGTTGTAGTGGTACCTATGGCGACAACTGTACCGATATTGCCATAGGGTCACAAATGTGTTTTCTTTGACTCTAAGGCAACGCGGCAAAACGCAACACTGAGAAAGTGTTGCCATAGATCATTTTTTGCCTACAACAACACTTTTTGGCACTTTCTGCATCACTTATCTATTGTTGCAGTATGCAATCTATGGCGTAGTGAAAACACAAAAACAAACGAAGATCAACAATGAAGAAGACGACCAACATAGCCCAAAAAAGAGGCCAGTCGATCCAGACGTAGCCAAGCCGATCGCCAGTCGCAAGAAAGCCGCCTAAGCAACTCAGCCCCTATAACAAGTCCGAGGTTCCAGTAAGAGGACGAGCCACTCCACATAATAAGCAGAAGAGAGCAACCTAAACCATCAGAAAGCTCCAGCCCTAAATATGCTCCACCAAGAAAAATGGACCCATAGACAGGCGATCCGATAAGAACCTGTAAATCCAGGACTTGCAGTACTAGCAAATAACATCAGATCTAAAAGGGGGGGATGGGTGAGAGGTGTAGTAAGTAGCACAGATCCCGCTAACTGAATAGTAGAAGTTCAACAAATCCCCAATCTGGGGTAGGTGGTACTAATGTAACACCAAAGTTACCAGCCAACCTCCATGAGTGGGAACCAATTGTACCTTTAAATAGGGGTGAGCGTTTGGTTGGTTCGGTTTATCCGATGATGGAAATTGGCAAATCAAACTAAAACCGATAAAAATGAAAACCAAACCAAACCAACCAAATTAAGTTTGGTTGGTTCGGTTGGTTATCCGATTTAACCGAACTAAAAATATTTTAGACCTTACGTTTGTAGTATTAACTATAGTTTGAAATATATCATAAATATATGATTAGAGTATTACTGTTTATGATTCTTATGCTTTTTAGAAATAATTTTGACACATATGTGATGATTAAAATTTACTTGGATAACTAATCTAACCTAAAATATTTATTAAAATATTGATAATTTTGAAAATATAATAAAAATTCGGTTAATTTGGTTAAACCGATAACCAAATTTAATAATTTTTCAAACCGATCTTGTTTCAAAACCAAACCAAACCAACCAAAATTAATTGGTTCGGTCGGTTTATTTGGTTTAACCAATTAATGCTCACCCCTACCTTTAAACGGTCTACCATGAAACGCAAGAAAAACATCATTCCTTACCCTTCGGATGATGGTAAGAGGGTCCATAAGGAACTCATCAAAAACTTCCTTATTCCATTAGCACCAGATGTGCCAGTAGATAAGACAATGAATCAAACGAAAAAGATTTGAGCGAATAGATTTACCTAAGATGTTGACCCACCAGTATCTCTGTAAATCAGCCAGAGACGATGCATTACCTTGGAGACCAATCAAGTTCTCGAAGTAATTCCAAACCACTTTGGCAGAAAACCCAAAGCAAAACAAGTAAGCTATGGACTCCAAGTCACCAGACCCACAACACTGCAACGGAACACAAGTTTGATGTCAATCCTCTGGAGGTTCTCGTCTAACGGTAGCCCATCATGTAGGGTCTGTCACATAAACAGAGAGAACTTTAAGGGAACTCAGACATCCCAAATGAAGGAAAAGAGATGGAGACGTAGAGATGGTGACCTCGCCGAACACCACGCTGCCTTAATCGAGAAAGGGCTGCCGTCCCATCCGGATCCACCACCATGTGAATCCGAAAAGGCCTTCACGGATTGCATCTATTTCAACGTCTCACTAGCATAGAACAGGATACCAGAGAAATTCGTGGCCTGAAGTCTGTGATACTTGGCGTGGAGGAACGTCTCCCATAAGGAATCGTTCGCGTCAAACCTAGCCTACAGCTTGCAAGCAAAGACAATACAGATATCCTTCAAAACTTAAAATTTAAAATAAAATTGCAACTACCGTTAAAAACTTAAAATTTGAAATATCGCAACTAACATTAAAAACATAAATTTTAAATAAAATCTAAAATTTAATATTTGAGATGTGCTTAACTAAAAATAGTGTGAAATAAATTTCTTTGAAAAATAAGTAAATTTGTTCTGATTGCATATTTAGTTAAATATAAATAAATCACTTTGAAAATAAATTATTGTCGAAACTCAGGCCTTTTCTACCTAAAAATACTAGACATTTTCTGAGCATGATGTTATTTTTCATTTTGTGAAATTCTAACGTTATTGCTCCACATCTTTAATTTCGTCATTAAAATGAGTAAAAGTTTGTCGATGCATGAAATTGTGTTTAATTTTAGCTGGTCTCTCTGATATCTGCTGTTTGTTCATCTACCGATTCCTTAAATTTTGCAATTTCAATTTTTATTCATTGAAATATGAAAACCTCTCGGTATTTGAATAGTTATCTTGCTCGTTCATTTTCCTAAAACATTAATTGCACATATATATCGCGTTCTCTCTTTATATTTCATTTCCAAGCAAATAGTCTTCTTTCCTTCAAAACTTATACAGCAAATTCAAAACCTCGTCCATCTTATTCACCATCCTTCCTCCCTACGCAGCCCGAACCGTGCGCCGCTCCTGGACAGCCTCCGTCCTGCTCCTCCTCTAGGTGCGCATACCTACTCCGACCTCTAATGTCCTTCCCCTTCCTGACACAAAAACTGTGGCCTTATACCTTCACCCCTTTCCTAGCCTACACCTCCACTGCCACCGCATGTCAGCGCCTAGACCTCCCCTTCGATATCCGACCAGCCCTTGCCTCATTTTATCCCAAAACCCACACCTGTATAAGAAAAGCTTTGAAAACCCTAAGGCTGACCCCAGCCTCCACCCTACTAGGCCAGTGACGGTGTTGAACCCCACCTGTTCCTCTTCCTCTTGCTGTTGTATCACGTATGGTGTTGTGGGTGAAGTGTTGTGTGAGTTTGTTTATATGTGACTGAGTGGTGATTGGAAATCAATGAATGGGTAGTGAAGTGGTAATGTGTGAAGATGCGAACCGTGAGGTCTTGAGCTTGATTCAAGCAATTGTCACTCGGAGATATTTTTTTGTTGTAGTGTTATATATATATAACCCAACGGATTTCTCTTCGCTTCCGTGGCGGAGAGAACATCCAATTTGTGCTTATTTTCTATGGGATTCGTTCCCTCTTGTGCCTGCAAACCATCTATTTTTCTTCATATTTCAATTTAGGTCCGTCTATTTCCACCCCACTAATTGCTCTTCACACCTCGGTAAAAATTTAAAAAATTCAATATCAATTATACCCTTCAATAATTTTTTAGATAGCATGTTTAATGTGTCCATTCATTTGTATTCCATCTCACATCTTTATTTGTTCAAATTGACTGTATTGCCTTCAGTGTCAATATTGACTTCAGCTATATTGTGGCAGTAAATTATATCATATTAGCAGAAATAAATAATCCAATGATTCCATTGAAATTTCAATAGTGTTACAATGAAAATTCCATTGAATTATAGCATAGTTAAAGTGAAGTTAACAGGTTTATAATGTCAATATTGGTGCTTGAAATGCCTATGTAAAAAGAAATCCATTTTCAAAATTTTACGCAAACTTAAATGAAAAAACAACAATTGGAATACTTGAAAGCCAGTAGCAACAGTCATGCGGCTTTTATAGATATCACCATAGAGGTTAATTTAAGTAGATCAGCAAAGGCATCCCCAAAACAAGGCTTGATAAGGAAATAGCACAAGTCAAATCACCAACAAGGCAACGTATTGGAAAAGAAAGGGGCAGTTTGGGTATAAACGTGGTGGGATGAGTAAAAAGTGGGGGGAGACTTATTTATCTAAATTACCGGGGTGGGAAGAGTAAATATCGGGAAGGGGGTGAATAGACGGACCCTTCAATTTATTCATACTTCCTACTTTACACTATAGTAGACCAAGGGAATCATAATAATGAAGAGTTAGACGAACCCCACCGACTTCTCTATTTCTTTAAATCAACACCTATGCAAATCCGATCTAGCAAATTCTTCGAATTTAAAGGATCAAAAACTAGAGAAAGGGTGTTTTCTGCGACAATTGCTCCTATATTGTACCATCATTGGTGGTAAACCGGTTTCTCCTAACCGCATCCTCGAATTGGATCAAAAATGATGTTGTTATCTTCGATTAACAAAGAGTATGAATTGAATCTCTCGTTTATTCGTAAACTAGGGGTGGTAATTAGACCCGACCCGTCGGGTCTTGGTTCTAGGCAGGTCGGGTTTTGTCGGGTCTAAATTATACATTTCAAAAATCCAGACCCGACCCTACCCAAGCTTCGGGTTGGGTCAAAGCTCGGGTCGGGTCGGGTTGGTTCGGGTCCGGTTGAATAATAACACTAAAAATACATATATTTCAATACCTTTTGGTTGAGTCTTTCGGTTCGGGCATATACGGGTCGGGTTTGATCGGGTCTTGATGGTATTTTTCATCACTTAGACCCGGCCCGAGACCCATTGGGTTGGGTTCGGGTCTTTTCGGGTCGGGTCGGTTCGGATTTTCAGTTCTTAGTTCTAATTGTCAGCCCTATCGTAAACCATTGGGGTGTTTATCTAGATTGTTTCCCCATTGAATTTCAATGTCTATTTGGGGCTTATTTGATTAACTTTCCATTTTGGTCTTCACTGTAAAATTATATCAAATTTCGATATAAGAAATTTAGTAAACTCTATTTACATTCAAAGCGTGTGCTGAACGTAAATGGAAGCAACATTTACTCAATGATTAAAGATCGGTTAACTAGCATAATGCTCCCTGGATTCACCGAAGATTTCTAGAAGCAATGTCGATGAATGTTGGGTTTTTAACATTCAGTTTGTACTATGACTGTGAGTTTGCGATTTGGTCAAGTTTTGAGATATGGTACCTTGGGATTGTTTTAACTTATTGGAGTCTCACTCTAACTGGGGTAAGAACTTTGGATCTACATATTTGATTTGGGTGTTATTTGTTAAAGGCTGTGTATTTCTAGCAAAAAAACTGTTCGTGATAATAGTAGTGAAGATGACAAGCAATTCAACTGAACTTTGGCTTGAACTTCACCAGCAAAACTGAATTTGCACTTTAGATGTATAACGAAACCATTTAAACTAGTGCAAATTAACTTCTATCCTATTGATCAAACTCGTGTACCCGTTTATGAGATTGTTAAATAGAATTTGAGACTTGGTTCGATTGGTTGATGGTGCTCGTCTAATGAGACATAGCAATGCCTATTTATCGGAAGACATTATTTCCTCTTCACTAAACAAAGCAGATGATAGTGATAACTGCAGTGACAGTGTAGTGGGTAAGTCGTTCAGATAGATTTCCTATGAATCATATGAGCTGAACCTACACCCAAAGGCCATCGTTGTGGCAATCATAATGCTATTTTAGGAGATCTAAGGGAAATATATTTCATAACAAGACAATAGAAGCATTGGAGCATGAACTTTTTGAAAGACGTTTGAGATTGTATAAATCAATAATAAGGTTACTATAAGCAACCTGTTATTGCATATCAACATAGTGTAAGTTAGCACTTAAAGACACCTCAGCAGCAGTAGAAATTTCTTCTTCTGAAAGCCATATTTTAACCATTTTACATCCTCTGATAGATGTAAACAAGCCAATTACTAATCACGCACGGAAGTGGTGCAAAAGTTCTGAAATAGAGAGCAGAGGGATGCGCTTATTAGACTCACCATGGGTCTAGCTTACTGCATTTTAGTATTTTATTGTATTTGTTCTTCGCATGTTTTTTTCTTTATCTATCCCAGTTAGCATGCTAACTGTATCTACGTACTGAATTTCATCAGTTAATAAATGTGTACCAATTTTCAAATATATATATATATATAGCTTCATGCGAATGTATACATATTTTATAAAATAGTAGACTATTGATTCAGAATTTGGGATTTGAGCTTGGGTTGATTCAAGTTAGTGGTTCAGTTTGTTGATTCATTCCTGTTGTGTTGGCTTTTGTGTCAGCTTCCATGTCCATTTCAGCTTTTATCGTCCAATTCTATTATGCCACACAAGGTGAGAATCCTCGCTGAGTAGCCATTTCAATTAGTAAATTGGTATAATTTGAAATGACATATGAAATTTTAGGATTGCTCTAGAAAATCTGATTATTTGTTTGCGCATACATGACACACACACACTTTTGACATATATGGCATGAATTTGATTGTTATGATATGTGTTGATTTATATGAGTTAATTGAAATGTTATATATTTATTTTGTTCTCATCCTGCAAGTTCCATATATATGTGTAAAACTATTGTGGTTTGAAATGATATATATTTGAATCATTGTATACGTTTAGAAATTCAATCTCAATTTATTGGGATGCACATAGAAATGATAAAAACCTGTAAATTGAATATTAAATGGATTGAAATGATATATACACATATCACTTGGCCTATGTAGAAAATTATATACGGGTGCCGTTGGTCTATTTTGAAAGTATTTTCTAAATTTATAAAATTTTCTAATTTGATAAAGTATTTTAGAAATTTAAATTAGAATTTTATTTAAACTAATATTTTGATCATTTAATAAAGCGTTAAATTTAAATTTGAAAATAAAATTATATGTTATAAACTTTAAATGTATAAGTCAATATGTGTTTTTATATAAATTCAAGGTTATAAATTATAATATTATTTAGTTTAAAATTTTAAATGATGTAAACTATTTTTATAACTAAACTAATGAATCTTTTATCATAGTATAAATATTATTTAAATTTCAAAACTATATATATATTATAAAATATGAGTATATAAAAAGGTTTAAGAGAAGTTAGAAACACAACGATAACTTAATTGGTCTAATAATAAATATTGAAAGGTAATTTACTATGTAACATAAATTGGCTTTGAGACGTGAATTTAATAGTTAAGGGGTTTGACGAATTTGTTACGATTACAAAGCTTAATAAATTAATTTGATAATAATTTATTAAGTAAGTGTTTTGAATCTAAATGCAATTAAAGTTAAAATTTTATAATCGATTAAACTGAAATTTAGATTTAATTGATATGAACTTTTAAAAAAGCGCGATTTGAACGTAATTTGAATTCTTAAGAATAAAATCGGACAACCCAACTTGAATACAATCGAACTTAAGAATTTATTGTTTAATGTTTAAAATTGATTTGAAGTAAATATGTTGAATCAGAAATATGGATGAGTGGTTTGGATTGGACCGTTTTAAATTATTTGAATGTGTATTATTTTATATTAAACTATTTTAAATTATATTATTTAAATTTAAAATTTTACTTTATGACTATTATATATATATATATATATATATTTAACTTAGTTACGATATTTCTTATAATTGTTTCAATTATATTATTTGCTTTTAAATTTAATTATAATTTATTTTATTATTATTTTAAATCAAATTATTTTATATAAATATAATTATTATTTTTAAATAAATCTATTTTATATTATATTAATTATTTTAAATAAAAAGGTTGATCAAACCTGGACTATTGAATCGAGAATGATAATAGAAAGATTTTCGAAAATGTGAAATTTGAGTTATAGATATGTAAAATCGAAATGTAATTTTGTTTATCCATTTTAAAACAATATGAAATATGAATTCTGAGTTGAATCCAATAATATGAATTTATTTATGATTTATGAATTTAATCGAATAATGAATTGGTTTGAAAGATGGTTTATGACGTGGAAATATTTGAAATCAATGATTTGAATATAAATTATTATTGTTATTATTTCATTTGTGATGTTTTAAAATATGATTTACGACCTTTAGCCATTTGAATATAATTATTTGAATATAAACCAAAATTACCATTATATTGATCTATGATATTTGAAATGATTTTAGATATAAATGACCACGGTGTGAAATAACCTTTTGGTTGTTAATGAGACCAGGGACATATATTGTCATACTCTATGCCAATACCGGGAATCACTTTAACAACTGTGCACGTGTGGAGAATCCAAAATGAAGTAGGGTGAATTTGGAGGCGATTACCTAATTTGAAGAAAGAGAACGATGATGAATAGCCTTGACCTTCGGGTCATAATTAAAATGGCTAAAACAGGTGTTATACCGTGATTTAGTAAGGTTGCACCTCTTATCGAATGCACTTGTTCGATACCGTCTCTATTGCTTTGTGATTGATTTGGGGCCCCTTTGATTATGGGAGTGTGTTTCAAGGTGGACGGTAGTTGCAGCTCTGTATTACCACCGGTCTGGGCGTGCTATTGGAAGAGTCCTACCCAGGGTATTTCCTCGTGTGCCTTATCATATTATCTTGATTGAGGCCCCTATGATTTTGATTTAACGTTTTGGTATAGCGGCGCATCCCTGTTTATCGATCGTTTAACAGTGTTTATATGCAATGTTTATGGCAATGCATAAACAACGTTAGGGTTAAAATGTAATCCCACTTACACTATTTTGAATATTATATTTAACGATAAACACTACAATAATAGCATCTTTTATAATAGCTAGTTTAACGGATCCTTAAAGAATGAAATCTCAAACATTCTATAAGTTACTAACGCATTTCATTTGAATATTTCACTTGAGTTGATTCACTGTTGACATTGCTACTCATAGTCTGAGTGTTATGTTTTGACTTTATGCTTGGTCAGACCGAGGAGTCCAGCTTTGACGATTCGTCCATTAAGAGATGGAGATCTATTAGAGATTTAGCTTATTAACTACTTGATATTGCTATCTTGGTGATTCACTTATTCTATTTCCATCATGTTTATATGCTAGACATTTATATATCTGAAAATTTCTAATGTATTTAATTTAGTGGAAATTCTCTACGCATCCTTCTTTCCTATTTTAATTCAACGCACATCCCATTTGAAGCTTGATTGTAAAGCAGGTCCCTATATCCTATAGCAACGCGTTTTTCTGTTTTTTTGCACTGCTGCATAAAATAATTCAAAAAATTGTAAATATTTATTAAAGAATTCAACATAAAAAAATTGCTGAAATATCAGCAATGTTGTGAATAATTGAAGACATTTATGCAATTATTCACATAGTACTTTGTTGAAAGGCAAATGAATAATTGCTGATATATAAGCAATTATTTATGTATAATTGCTGATATCAACAAAAAAAAAATTACAGTTGATGTAAGTAAATGAAAAAGTTGCTGATATATCAACAATTATTGCAAATAGTTGCTTTATTTGCAGCAATTTACTGGAGATGAAATATTTTTCATTTATATGCAATTTTTTAAAATTCTGCTGATTTTCTTGCTGTTAGACCAAAATTTGGCTCTAACACCCAAACTAGATATGAATTCAATGAAATAGAATCAAAAAGCAATAAAGAACACACAATTTATAGTGGTTCGGCGTTAACGAGCCTACGTCCACTTTGTTTTCTTTTAATTGATGATTTGAATACGAATACAGCAATGATTCTCACTCAACCTCACAATTACAATGCATAAACTCACTCAAATCTCTCAAAAATGGACTTTAAGAGATGATTTTGATCTGAATATGATTGTAGAATTTGACTACGGAGGAAGTATGGACTGAGAATTTGCCAAAAGATCCTTTCAAATGCCTCCATATGGTGTATTTATAGGTGAAAAATCTCTTCGAAGTATCTCCGGTTCGGAATTGTGTGGCACCCATCCCATGAGAGTCAGGTTCGGAGGCTCCCAGATGACGACAGCGCATTGGATTAATAGGAGATCGTAAGAGAAATGGTCAAGCCTAGTCCGAGTCTTTAGGATATATAAGCAACAATGGCTACAAATTCAAAGGGAAAAAGGGGTTCGGATCGGGGCCTCCGATCCGATCCGGTGAGACATCTTGCTATCCCTTGATGTTGCTTGCGTACTCCTCCGATCTGATCCGATGAGGCCAGTTGTTGTCTGATGTTGCTGACGTGCTCTTCCGTTCCGAACCAATAATGCCACTTGCTATCCTTTGATATTGCCGACGTATTACCGATCCGATCCGATGTGATGAGGCCACTGACGTATCTCTCCGATCCAATGTGGTCTCTGCGTTCTTGATCTTTACTCACCTCCTGCACTATCTTCCTCCGATCTGAACTGGTTGGTGTCTTTCTCACTATTTTCTCTTTGTGTAGCCTAGTTCACAAAGTAGGATAACATTTTGCCCCCTCGAAGTACACTCTTATTTAAGATAAAGTGTGCTTCAAAGTAATTTACAAGACTCCTTTGAACTAGAGTCATTGAATGATCGCCTTCGGTTCGGATCCCGATACGAACGGGTTTCCTTCAGTAGCACACTCGGATGGTCTTTTCAATACTGCTACACCATAGACTAACAGGCCAGAGTTCCTTTATGGGCTCGAATCTCGGTCCGAACGGAATGAAGTTGGCTAGGAATACGAGTGGTCACCCTAGTTTTTTTATATAAATCCGCCTCCTACTTTCTTCCTCTTCTCCTTTTTATTTATTCTCGTCCAAGCAACTTAGCATCAAAACCCCAAAGCTTCAAAAAGCTCCGAAATTATTTCGTTCTGCCTTAAATCAAACAAATTGGTAGGTTAAAAGCTTGAATTACTTTGCTATCATCGATTTCCGTTTAGATTTGCGGCAAAACTAGATGATCTGATCATGGCGTTTGCCTGATTTGAACGCCTTGGCCTCCTCTCTTCTCGCCGTCGTCGTTGGTGGCTCCGTCACCACTTCAAAGCGTGGAGAGAGAGAATTAGGATTCTATGGTATGCTTGAGCACATAAGTGTTTGGCTTCGTTTGGGTTTTGTGAAATTGAATCGGGTTCAGCGTTGGTTCAGCGAGATGGAGAATGAAGGAGAAGAGAGGAGCTGGGATCGGTTCGGATAAAGAAGTGTTGGAGTGAGGGAAAGGGAAAGGTGCATATAAGACCGGATTGGGTCGGAACAGAAAAAGGCAAAAGAAAGAAAACAAAACCCATCTGATCGGATCGGATGGTACTTACAAGGCCGGGTCGGGTCGGAGTAGAAAAAGGCAAAAATAAAGGGAAAACAAAACTCGCATGTTCGAATCGGATGGTAATAAGAGACAAAGAGAAGAAGGATTACTCAAGCTTATCCGATCCGCTCCGAAAGCCTACATCCGATCCGATCCGGCTTAACTCACTGGGTAGGACGTCCGCTTCCGATCGAAACTTGACTTTGCCCTGCCCCTCCCCCCCGATCCGATCCCAATACAGATATCCGAGCCGAACAGAAACACCCTAACTTAATGTGCAAGAATTTTTTCAACTATCTTAATAAATGCTTGACATAGCCTTCAACTTGATGAACAGTTAGGACAGCGCCTTTCGAACATGACAAATATCAAGAATTGTTCTAAACATTACTGCTTCCTTGGACCTTTACATTATGCTTTCATGTATTTGCTCTGCATTTTTGTTACACGTAGCACATACTTTAGTTCACATACACACACGGGGGACACGGGCAATTTTACTCTAATTCTTGCTATTGTTTCTTCAATAGTCTAGTGATCATGGTCGAAAGACGTTCGTCTAGATTGGCAAAGAAGATGGAAGTCGCGAAAACTTCTGAGAGAGTTACCATTGATGGTATATCTTCGTCTTCAGACCCTGAATGGGACGATGAGGGCCCAGATTATGAAATAGGAATGCATAACAACGAAACACCTTCGGACAACGAAGTTTCTCTGGGCTATGAGGAGGAAGGAGGGATTGGAGATTACCGAGCTCCTGACGAATTCAAGTCTGCCATTGTCTTGGAATCACCCACAGACTCTGTCGAATCAACGATCGACGATGATAGACTTGTCCGCATATGTCCAAAGCATGGGATACTAAAAAGGGTACCCTGGTGCCGTCGAAAACTGACCGTCCTCACAATCCCCCAGAAGGATTTATGGCAATTACGCGACTGATGTGCATAGTCGGGCTATTCCACCTTTTTCGCCTTTTGTTGTCGACTTTCTAAGACAGATGCAGATTGCCCCCATGCAGCTACATCCCAACTTCTATGCTTACCTATATACCTTATATGTAGCATACCACGAGATTTTAGGTACAGAGCTCACTTTCGATTACGTTCATTTCTTTTATAACTTCAAGCATCGGACTCGAGAAACTCCTTCTTTCTCTTACTTCGAATCAGTCCCAAAAAGGAAAATAATTTCAGCACCGTTCAGCAGCAAGGCCGGCGATTCAAAGCTGGAATGGTTTTATATAAGGCAACAGCCGGGATGTGCTAGGAGATGGACAAAATCAAGTAAAGCATTGGTTTTCTAAATCTCAACTCTGAATGTTCACGCCAACACATTAATCCGTTTTCTTTTTGTTTACAGTTGATAATCCAAAACAAGTATCGGGTCAAGTGTACTTTGATCGGATGCATCAGCTCCTTAATGGCGACCAAAGATTCCTAACCATCGATGAAGTCCTTAAGGATGAATACCTTCATCATCACAGGCTATTGTCCATTACCCGTAGCATAGATCACGGGTCGGGTCCATATGTATACATCCCCCCAGTGGATGTAATTCCTGGAACGGGCGAGAGCTCGAAAAGCCCCGCAATGCCACTTCGAATTTCACCTTCTCCATCTTCGACTCAAGACGATGAGCTGGCCAACATAGCCGAAAAACACCGAGAAGGGTACATCGTCCTTGGTGACGCTATTTCTCCTGAGAAATCTTTATCTCATAAAGAGCTGCCAACAGACGCTTCATAAGGAGATGCCCCTACTACCGATGATCCTACATTTCAGGGCTTAGGAGATCTCCCCCTACCTGAAACTATCTACACTTCCGAGGATTTTGGCACAAATCCTTTAGTTTTTACTTCTTCAGAGGAGACTACTCCTGTTAAGGCCAAAGAGCCCACTCACATTGGCTTGGCTTCGGACTCGGGTTTGTCGGGGGGCACGCCACTTAGGATGCACTTATCACAATAGCACCACACTTTACAGCACTTACTTCTCATGAGAATACTGATTCTGAATTCAACTTGCATTGTTGCGTAGGTACAATGTCTCGCCCTCATTATGACATCAGGAAAATTCGTCGCAGCATGACTAGGCCCCCTTTTGATGTTGAGTATGATCGCCGCGAAAGCCGGGGTAGAGAGGATAGAAGGCCTCATGACTCTTATCAGTCGCGGACCTTGCGCTCTCGCTCCCCCGTTCGGTCGGATCCAGAACGATACAAAAGATACCAAGGTCGTCGAGGAGAAGAGACATCGCAGTCAAAAGATCAAACCTCTCCTCAAGAAAAACGCAGTAGGGAAAGGAGCCCGCCGAAAGATACCGACTCACGAGGCAAGCATAAGGTTTCTGCTAAGCGGCCTAGGAAGGGTGAGGAAGCCATTGTGCTTGCTCATCATAAGGATACTGAGCTAACATATAGCGCACCTCCACCATTGGATGCTGAAGCTAAAGTTAAACAAGCATATCTGGAGAAATAATTCCTCGAACGCTATTTTGAAAACCTGACTTTCTTACCTTCCCTCGAGCCCATTTCCTCGACGTGGGCAGACGAGGCCAAAGCGAAAATTGACACAGTCGAAAGACAATATTCCGAGATGTTCAAGTATTCGTGTAACCTTTTTAGAATCATCCGAACTCTAATCACGGATACTGACTCGATGAAAAAGACTGCAGAAGCCGACGCAAAAGCCTTGAAAAATTTGGGGAAAGATTTTGAGGATACTCAGGCCCAACTTGTCATTGCTCAATGGGATGCTACCAACTTCAAGCAGCAACTTGAAGAGCTACAAAAACTTTATCATGACTTGATCTAGTCTCATAGTCAAGAGCGCTTGGAGCTGAAAAAGCAAGCAGAAGATGCTAAGTCGGATAACGCCAAAATGCAACTTGCTTACACTGCTCTTGAGCGAGAAAAGGCCGAGCGAGCGAGGAGGAACGCTGAATTGGAAAAGCGTAACGCTGACTTGGCTTCCAAGTTGATGGAGGCCGAGAATAGGGCTGCCCTAGTGGAGGGTAATGTTGAAAGTGTTATTAAGTCCGCCGAAGAGACCCGCAAGCAAATATCAGAGGCCCAGGAGGATGTGCATGGTTTCGGCGAATTAATGATCGAATTTTTTGCGCATATAATTCGTCGCCGAAACATCTCTTGGATTGAAGATTATCCAACTACCTAGGTTCACGTATGGAGCCAAATTATTGAATGGGAGAAAGAAGAACTCAAGGTAGATTCCATCGACGAAGACAAGCTCATGGAAAAATATCTAAGAGATGATGAGCCGGCACGTCTGGTTGAGGGGCGTCGTCTCATCGCTGCTGCTATGGAGGAGGAAAAGAGGATAGCCAAACAAAATTATACCTCCGAGGCTGGTTCTTCTTCTATTGCCGCTGAAACTTCTGAAGTTGAGGGGTACGACCCCGAAAACCCGGTGATTCCTCAGGCATCTCTTTTATCCCCCATTCCCGAGACGGCGTCAGAGACGGCAGTCACTCCGGCTGAGAAATCATCGGAAGTTATTTCTACCTTTTCACCCCAATTCATCAAGGCTGTCTCCACTTTTCATCACATAATCGGGCAATTAATGAAGGATCCTTTATTTTCTCCTGAGTTGATAACTGTTGCTTCTCATTCTGTAGGTCTTGAACCATCCGATAAGACAGACGTGCCTCAGGGAACTACCGCCGGAGCAAAGTCAGCGGAGAAGGCTGAAGGAGAAAAGGATAAGGCTGATGCTCCTCACGGTGACGAGATGATAGACGCATTGAAAGATGATGGTAGTAGCGAGGGGCATGAGGAAGACCCTGATGTGGCTATAGTCAGGGATCCAAAAAGCGTTGATGACATCACTTTGGCTGAAATGAAAGCCGAACAAGATAAACGTATGCAGCTAAAGGTTGAAGACCTGGACCCCGAAAGCCTTAAGCCTCTTACAGTAGTGGACCCTGGATCAAGGTTAACCGTTAAGCTTTCAACTAGATCTATTACAGAAGAGCTTGCTAAAAAGTCTTCTCTTGATTCCAGCGTTCCATCTCCTGGGAAAAAACCAACTGATTCTAGCGCTTCGGCTACAGGGAAGAAAAAGTTGAAACGCGTTATGATCGAAGCTGAAAAGGAAGGTAAGGCTGCTCAAAAAGCTGCCAAAACTCCAAGTCGGATCCGAGGCCCAAATGATGAAGTGCTTCATTTTATTTTGGCATTTAATTGGTTCGCAATTGTTGTAGCGAGTGCGGCCCTCGCATCTTCTTTTTTGCTTGTTTTCCTTGTACAAACTCACATGTTTGTAAATAAAAATAGTTTATTTCCTGCAATGCCTGATAGTCGTTAGTTCAACAGTTAAGTAAAAATACAAAAGTATGTCATACTAAAGTTATGTAATGTGGTCATGGTGGAGGGGAGTATGTGTGCACATGTATGCCCCCAGTCAATCTTAAATAACTGAGCAAGAACTATTCAAGATTAAATTAAATTAAAAAGTCCAAATGTCCCCGATTCTCTGACGGGGCCATATTCTTTTCGTCATTGATGCATGTTCTTTCGAGCATCTTTATACTCTCCTGTCTCATATCTAGGTTAGAGTTTTCGTTGAGGCGGTCTCTCATCTGGGTGCACCTTCACGCCTCAGAGGACGTCGTCTTCCCTTCCTTTATACTCTCTCTCGATTCTTGAGAGTTAGAGTTAAGAATGTCGTCTTCCCATTCTTCTATGTCTCATCATACAAACAGTAGTTTTGTTTGTTCCTGCATATAGGTCATCTCCAACTTTAATTTAACATTTCATGTTTCACAGTCATAATAGAATAATAGTTGAAGATATAAATAATGCAGGAAAGTAAATGGCACACGATATTTTTATAGTGGTTCGGCTAAGTCGTAGCCTACATCCACTTCATAATCTTTTGTTCACATAAACAGACTTTTTAAGGCATGTCGTGCCTTTTTACATAGCTTATGTAAACAAAAGAAATGACATTTCATATTTAGCTCATATATCTTCGTAGTTGCTGAGCGTTCCATGCTCTGGGAATCTCCTCACCGTCCACGGTCGTTACCTTGAATGCTCCTGTATCAAGCTTCCATTGGATGGTGTACAGTCCTTCCCATTTTGGACCCAATTGGGTTGAAGGCAGGAAGACTCGCTTCAGTACTAGGTCTCCTGGTTCAAAGGTTTTGAGGCGAACCTTTTGGTCATAATAACGTGCTACTTGATGTCGATGCCTTGAGGCACGCAAGTTGGCTTCATCTCTTTTTTCTTCAATCATATCAAGAGATTCTAGGAGGGGCGCTTTATTCGTCATCCGGTTATAGTACGCGACTCGATGAGAAAGGACTTCCAACTCTACCGGGATCACCGCTTCAGACCCAAAGGAAAGTGAATAGGAAGTATGGCCAGTAGCCGTCTTAAAGGTTGTCCTGTAGGCCCATAAAGCTAATGGCAACTCATCTACCCATTTGGCTTTGGCCTGTTTTAGCCGCTTCTTTAGAATTGATTTAATGACTTTATTTACGGCTTCGACCTGTCCATTTGACTGCGGATGAGCTACTGCAGTATATCATTTATCAATCTTATATTTCTGGCAGAAGTTTTTGAACTCAATGCTGTCAAATTGTGTCCCATTATCGGTTATGATGGTCTTTGGAATTCCAAATCGACAAATAATGTTTTTGACCACAAAACTGATCACCTTCCTTGTCGTGATGGTTGTTAGAGGTTCAGCTTCCACCCATTTTGTGAAGTAGTCCACGGCAACGATCACGTACTTAGCTCCTCCTCTGGCAATAGGTAGCACTCTAATAATGTCAATTCCCTACATGGAAAATGGCCACGGACTTACCATTGACTTGAGCTGAGTCGGAGGCACTCTGGGAACTTTGGCATATCTTTGACCTCTATCGCAGCGTCGTGAATAAGCGGCCGCGTCTTTATTCACGGTTGGCCAGAAATATCCGTACCGTAACACTTTCTTTGCTAGGGTTTGGCCCCCAGTGTGATCTCCGCACTCACCTTCATGCACCTCTTGCAGTACACGCTTGATGTCGTCTTGTGTGATACACCGTAGCAGGGGCATTGAAAACCCTTGACGATAAAGGACGTCGTTCTGTAAAACGTATCTTGTGGCCTTACGTCTTACAGCTCGTCTTTCGCTCTTTTTCAATGGGAGAGTTCCATTTTTGAGGAAGTTATTAATTGTTGTCATCCAGGATTCTCTTTCTGGTTCAACTTCTAAGGTTAGCTCTACTTCCATCAGGTCGAAACTTGGTGAATCCAACACCTCTATCGGAACCACTTCGGATTCTTTAAGACTATCTGAACTTGCTAGCTTCGCCAATCGATCTGCTTTCTGATTTTCCACTCTTGGAATGTGGGTTATGCTATAATGCTCCAAACCTTCCAACAACTCCTTTACTTTCTTGAGATAAGTGATGAGCCGAGGTCCCTTAGCAGCAAATTCTTCCCGAACTTGACATACAACTATTTTGGAATTGCAATGTATATCTAGTGTCTTCACTCCCAAATCTTTGGCTAGTTTCAGCCCGGCAATCAGGGCTTCATACTTGGAATCGTTGTTAGTAGCAGTAAATTCCAACCGTAATGCATAGTAGATAGATCGTCCTTCAGGAGTTATTAGAACAACTCTGGTGCCGGACTTTCTATCATTCTTGGCTCCGTCCGTATATAATTTCCACAGACTAAGCTCTAATTCTTGATCCAAAGCAACTACTTTGTCACCCACCGTTTCCTCTCAAGAATTGTAAATTCTACTATAAAGTCAGCCAAGGCCTGCCCTCTTATTGATCTTCGCGGCTGAAAGTTCAAATCAAACTGACTCAGCTCGATATTCCATTTAAGTAATTGCCCCGATGCTTCGGGTTTCTGTAACACTTATCTCAAAGGTTGGTCGGTATACACAACTATTGGGTGTGCCTGAAAATAATGGCGGAGTTTGCGGCAAGCAATCAGGAGGCTATAAGCAAGCTTCTCTAACTTTGGGTAGTTACGTTCTGCAGCAGCTAGTTTTTTGCTTACGTAATACACAGGTTTCTGGACTTTATCCTCTTCACGTACTAGTGCTGCACTGACGGCGTGAGATGATACCGCCAAGTAGATGAACAAATCCTCATGTTGCACAGGCTTTGATAATATTGGAGGCTTTTCCAAGAAGTCTAATAGATTCTGGAACGCCTTCACACAGTCGGGAGTCCATTCGAAATTTCGCTTTCCCCGTTTTATGAGATCGAAGAAAGGTACACACTTGTCTGTTGCTCTGGAGATGAACCTGCCCAGTGCTGCAACCTTTCCAGCTAAGCTTTGAACATCCCTAATCTTTCGTGGCTCCTCTATATTCCGGATTGCTACTATTTGGTCCGGATTGATTTCAATTCCTCTGGAACTCACGATAAAGCCAGGGAACTTGCCTGATGCCACACCAAAAGAACATTTCAAGGGGTTCAACTTCATACCATACCTTCGTAGTATGCCGAACATTCATGCTAAGTCTTTCGTATGATTGGGGGATTGCTTGGATTTCACTAGCATATCATCTACGTAAACTTCCATGGTCTTCCCGATTTGATTATAGAACATGCAGTTGACTAGGCACCGGTATGTGGCTCCCGTATTTTTTAACCCAAATGGCATTACCACGTAACAATACAATCCCAAGTCTGTTATAAAGCTTGTATGCTCTTGATCTGGTATGTGCATGGGAATTTGAGTGTACCCGGAATAAGCGTCCATAAAGGATAAAAGTTCATGCCCGGCAGTTGAATCTACTAGTTGATCAATTCTGGGGAGAGGAAAGATATCCTTCGGGCAAGCCTTGTTCAAATCAGAAAAGTCGATGCACGTTCTCCACTTCCCGTTTGACTTTTTGACCAGGACGGGATTTGATATCCAGTCGGGATAATTTGAATGCTTAATGAATCCGTTGCCTTTTAATTTCTCTACTTCTTCTTTCAGAGTTGCTGATCGCTCTGGGCCCAACATTCGTCTCTTCTGGTTGACTGGTGGGTGCTTTGCATTAATACACAAAGAGTGTCTCATAATGGTAGGCGAAATCCCGTACATGTCAGTGTGATTCCAGGCAAACACATCCAGATTTGCCTTTAAGAAATCGGCCAATTCCCTCGCTCTAACTGGATCCAGTTGCGAGCCGGTCTTCAGTACTTTTATTGGATCTGTTTCATCAATAGGTATATCAACTGTTATTTCGTTGGGAGTTGCCTTCATGTCCCCGGGTTCTTTATCCTCTCTGGGATCTATATCCTCAAGCACGTCTGAGGGTGACTCTCTTGGGGCAGGACCCCTTAGTTGCTATGCTGAAGCTTCCTTCGGAGAGGCGGAATCATCTTTAGCATCTATATTCAACCCTTTCATTAACATCTTTAACTCTGCCACGTAACAAGCTCATCCCGTAGCTTGGTCGTCCCTCATCGTCCCAACTCCTGAGTCAGTCAGGAATTTAAGCGGCAAGCACCAAGGCGCAATACATGCCCTAAATTCAGCAAGGGCCGGTCGGCCTAGGAAGGCATTGTAAGGTGATTCCAAATCCAACACTACAAACGGCAGGATCCTTACTCTCTGGTGATCTCCCTGCCCTAGAGTGACTGTTAATTCCACAAAACCCATCGGAGCTATAGATACTCCGTTAAAACCACATATCCATCCTTGACATGGCTTTAAGTCTTTTGCTTCGAGCCTTATTTGTTCGAAAGCTTTCTTGAAGAGGATATTAATCGAGCTTCTGTTGTCTACTAACACTTTATGGACTAAGACATGGCCAATTATCGTGGTTATCACTAATGGATCGTTGGTTGGAGATTGAACTCCAAACTCATCTCTATTGTGGAATACAACATCATCGGTCATTGTTTTTTGCTGTTTTATTGGAGTGACGTCTTCAAGGCTGCTACATTCTCCTATTTCAAAATGCTTGGCGGCGTTGATGTATTGGTCTGTTGCTTTAAAACTACGACCAACCAAGTGAGGTCCGCCTATAATGGAGTTAATGACGATCCTCTTACCTTTTTGCTGAGCTGTGGGTTTTGAAGTAGGCTGTTCTTGGTTCGGGGCTCGTCCTCCTTGCCCCCTGTCCCTTGGGGCGGCTTTGTACTCATCCAACTTCCCTGCTCGCAGCAATTTTTCAACGATATCCCTCAAATGATGACATTCATTGGTGGAATGACCGTGTGTACCATGAAACAAACAAAACTTTCCTGTCTCAATCTCCTTCTCAGTTGAATCTCTGGGTGGTGGTTTTTTGTACTGCAATATGTTGTATGTGTCTAAATAAATGTTCTCCAACGTGTCATTTAACAGCATATAATTTTCAAAAGTCTGGAATTTGGGCCTTTTATTAGAGCTATTCCCTCGGTTTCTGTTCCTTCTATTGGCGTTTCCATTCCTGTTGCTATTACCACCACTCTGGTTGCCAACATTTACCTATACCTTCCCTGAACTGTCACCAGATTGTTTCACAGCAATGTTACTCTGGACACCCTACTTCGAGGCCCCTTCGGACTTTCTCTTTCAATTTGCCTTAGCTTCTTTTCGCCTTAAACGGACATTAGCTTTTTCATAGAACAATTCTCTAGTAGGAGGTGGTTTTCCAGCTAAGTAATTCCCAAACTCTATGTCAGGATCTACCCCTTCTATTAAGGCCATTAGGATAGTGGGCTCATGGGGATCACTAACTTCGGTGACGGCCAGGTTGAAGCGATCCAAATATGACTTCAAAGATTCTCCTGGGCCCTGTTTAATCCGTGACAATTCTATGACAGTCTTGGACTTTTGGGCATGGAGTCGAAACTGATTCATGAAACGCTCACTCAATTCTGTGAAATTTGACACCGATCGAGGAGGAAGTCGAGTGAACCACATTAACGCTTCATCTTCAAGATAGATGGGAAAAGCTTTGCATTTTACGGCATCTAGAGCTGTTGTCGCATTCATGAACCATGCATATCTCATTAGGTGCTGCCATGGGTCTGTTCTTCCTGAATATCGATCCATTTGAGGCAAGTTGAATCGTCGGGGTACTGGAAATTCAGGATGTCGTCTGTGAAAGGGGTATGACTTCGCTCAATGCCCCAATCTTCATTGGTATATCACCGACTTTCAGACATAATCTGTCGCACCATTGCCCATACATTGGCGTTGGTTAATGTCTGTACAGGCTCTCTAGATTTGATGTTCGGATTACCCCTAGGTTCCTGATCAGGGGATAACCTTCTGTTTCTGGCGGCAGCTGCTCTACGTTGCTCTCTATGTTCCCGGTCAATCTCTGGAGGTAGAGGTTGGAGAAGTTGTTGCTGAGTTGGGTTAGTAATATTAGGATCCCTGGGTAAGACGTGGGATCCGCGTATGGGTAGCAACATAGGCTGTTGCAGACTCAGGTCATCAGGGCCCAATACACGAGCAGCATCTTCTCGGGATCCTAAAGATCCAAAAGTCAATTGATCAAGGTTCTGAGGTCATTCAAGCGTCCTTCTCTCGTGAGGACATTCCTCCTCCGAAGAAGACGAATCATCTGTAGCAATACGGCGTGGTGGGGAAGGAGTCCTCTGCCTCCGGAGCTCTTGTAGTTCTCTACCCATGGTGATCATGTTTTCCTACATGCGAAGGTTATCACACCTTTGGGCCTCCAATGCTTCTTTAGTGCTCTGAAGCATGTCAAGAAAACATGAAAAATCTCCCTGAGTAATGGGTGCAGAGGGGTCAGGCTGAACATTAGTCATCGTGGCTGGAATTGGAGCATTGAAGGGAGCTCGAGTAGAAGTTCCAGCTTCATTCTGATTCGGATCGGATCGGATTGGCTCACAGCAACACGTTCGGGACGGTTTGGATGGAGAGAGTGAGAGCCCCGGACACCATCAGTTCGGATCGGATCATCAGGTCGGATTGGTGTTAACACGATCTGGTTCGTTTCCTCTCGGTTCGGATCGGCCCCTCCGATCCGATCCGGATCCTTCTGGTTGGAGTGATCTGCTCCAGAGCTTTGAGCGCGTGACCTTGTTAACATGATAGCTTGCTGATTTTCTCTAGCATCATTTCCCCTAGCACCTTGAACTTCCTTTCCTTTGGTCTTAGCCATAATACTTGATTCTTCAACGGTTAGTCAACAAGTATTGAAAGATGTCAGAGAAAGGGGATTAACTTCATTAAACTTGAAGGTCCAAATAGTAGAATGATAATCCCAAAAAGGCTTAGAATTTGAAGGTTCTTAGTGAAAGCACCAAAATGTTAGACCAAAAATTAGCTCTAACACCAAATTAGATATGAATTCAATGAAATAGAATCAAAAAGCAATAAAGAACACGCAATTTATAGTGGTTCGGCGTTAATGAGCCTATGTCCACTTTGTTTTCTTTTAATTAATGATTTGAATACGAATACAGCAATGATTCTCACTCAACCTCACAATCACAATGCATAAACTCACTAAAATCTCTCAAAAATGGACTTTAAGAGATGATTTGATCTGAATATGATTGTAGAATTCGGCTATGGAGGAAGTATGGACTGAGAATTTGCCAAAAGATCCTTTCAAATGCCTCCATATGGTGTATTTATAGGTGAAAAATCTCTCCGAAGTGGATTCGGTTCGGAATTGCGTGGCACCCATCCCATGAGAGTCGGGTTCGGAGGCTCCCAGATGACGACAGTGCATTGGATTAGTAGGAGATCGTGAGAGAAATGGTCAGGCCTAGCCTGAGTCTTCAGGAGATATGCGCAGCAACGGCTACAAATTCAGAGGGAAAAAGGGGTTCGAATCGGGGCCTCCGATCCGATCCGGTGAGACAGCTTGCTATCCCTTGATGCTGCTTGCGTACTCTTCCGATCGGATCCGATGAGGCTAGTTGTTGTCTGATGTTGCTGACGTGCTCTTCCGTTCCGAACCGATAATGCCACTTGCTATCCTTTGATATTGCTGACGTATTACCGATCCGATCCGATGTGATGAGGCCACTGACGTATCTCTCTGATCCGATCTGATGTGGTCTCTGCGTTCTTGATCTTTACTCACCTCCTGCACTATCTTCCTCTGATCCGAACCGATTGGTGTCTTTCTCACCATTTTCTCTTTGTGTAGCCTAGTTCACAAAGTAGGCTAACACCTGCAAGACTTAAATGTCTTAATGAGTATAGGCTTTGAGTTTGAATTTTTCACACAAATTGCATAAAATTCTACAACTTTTTGATATAATTGCTACAGTGTCAGCAATTATACGGTAAATTGCAAATAAATTCTGCAAAGTGCATATTTTTTATTTATTTTTTGTTTTTGAATAATTTTTTGTAGTTTTAATGCATGAATACGATGATGATAACGTGCTGAATTAAATTTTGTAGTTATTGAATTCTATAGTTAAAACAATCGGCTGTTTCGAACAATTTGAGTTGATTTTATTACTGACTTAAATGATAAGCAAAAACCAGTCATTATAATGTGTTTACTTGGATAACGATGAGTATTTAGGAGATGAATTAAAAAAATAACGATTAACCACCAGATGCTTCCGATGCCACCAGCTCTTTTTTTGTCTATTCAAGAAACTGGACAAAATAGACAATTATCATAGACTCGTCAGATACATCCATTAAGGATATTGGCCATTTTGGCCTTTCGAACAGTACCTAATACTTCTTTATTTTCCTCCCTAAACAAGCGACATAGCACACTCTCGAATATAAAGGAAATGTCAAATAATCAAAGAGGGAAAATGGAAATGTCCTACCTAGTCCAAAAGCTCCTAGAAAATAATCAAAATTATGGTGGTTACAATAATTTGCCGCCAACTAGAAAAAGAAATCTGAACTGTCAATAAAACTCTCAATGTACATCGCAATATCTTTTGGAACTGCTGATACAGTACATGGTTCAAGGTTTCAATGATCGATATAGCGATCGATACTTGAATAATAGTGCATGACCACCAAAATTTAAAGGTGGAATTCGTGGTAATTTCACACAAACCATGCACTCTAGCATAAATTTCAATTTCAATTTTAATGTTGTTGACGTCCGTTCTGATTTAAATCAAAATGACCATGGATAATTCTTTGAAGATGAAATCTCATAGGATGCTTGTTAATGCAAAATTTAGACAACCCCAACACTCCGGGTCCTAGGAGTATAATTCCGGGAGAGAGAGGTTGTCTCTACGTAATGCAAAAGGTGGTCGAGATTGGGTAAGGTTCGAAATGTTGAGCGGAGAGACAACGTAAAGGAACAAATAGTATGTAAGAAACAAATGACATAAAGAGGTTATAGTGATTTAGGCCAAAAGTCCCTACATCCATTGTTTTACCTTTCTTTCGTTAACCTTATATAGTCAAGAGGTTTATTACATTTAGAGTATACAAAGTCACTAATGAGTTTGTTCAAATATAGGGAAGTATAGTATTACCTGTTGTGGTTCTGTTTTTGCTATCTTGGTTTATGCTCAATTCTCCACATGGGAACAAATTTTTTCTATTTATAGTTTTAAGGGGGGGTTCTCATCACTAGCGTAGGAGATTTTTACGAAATTGTAAAGTTTTACTTATGCAGCTCTGATTTATACACTTGTTTACGTGTGGTTGAAAGTGTCTTGACAGGGATTGCTGACATAGTGTTTCTTTGGTTTTCTTGATTCTTCTTGTTCGCCTTGATCATTGATCTCTTTTTGTGTAATCAAGACCATCAATTGTCGGCACTTGCTAGAGGGTTCTTGACTTTTGTAGTTGGTGTTGGAACCAAATTATGCTTGGAACTATTATACCATGTGGAGGTTCTCAACCTGAATAACAACACAAGTTCTTGATTGCATTTTTAATACGCTTTCAGACTTCAGAGCCTCGATCCTCACTTCAAATGCTTCTTTGTTCACATATTGAGTCTTGGAATAACATGTCAAAGTGCTTTCTTTTATGGTAAGGGCCTCTTAGTCTCATGAAATTTTGCCATTATGCGCTCCCCTTAAATGTCAATTTATATGTTGAATATAAGATGAACTTTAAAGAATATTAGGTTAGCTTTGTTTGGCACTTTTATTATTTGTTCCTTTTTCTCTATGAAGTCTTTCTTATCCTCTGCATTTGAAGGCGTTTCTTGAAGTTTGCTTTATTGAGATAATTTATGATAATCTGTCTTTATTATGATAATATTCAAAATTTTCAAAAAATGCTTTTATATTTATCCTCTGGTAGAGAGTTTTTGAAAGATTCTTTAAAATCTCATGCCTAATGACGAAAATATCTCAATATCATGCTTTAGCTTACTAAAGATGGCCTTTCATAAGTATAGGTTTTTGAAAATTATTACTAGTGAAATAAAGCTTATAATTTTAATTTACTACGTGGATCACTATACAACACTACATGGTACTTCTGATCATGATTCACGGATCACTATACAGCACTACATGGTACTTCTGGTCATGATTCACTCTTTCTATCACACCATTTGGTCATGGCTCACTCTCTACACAATGCTTTGTTGTGACTCACTTTGTGCGTTCTGCATAGTCGACTTTGTGTCATGTTCTACATGGTCGACTTTCAGTTACTCACTATATACATGCACTTTCATTGTGTATCACTATGCATAGTACTTATGACAATAACTCATTCTTTGCATGTAACTATTGGTTGTGACTTTACTGTCATTAGGGATCTACCCAACGTTTGATTTTGCATAACCTTGAATTTATTTTCTCTTTAGATATCGAGCGAAATACATAGGGAATCTACACATCCTCTTTAGGAATAATCTTATACATAGAGAAACTACCATCTCTTTATTTCACATAGGAAAAATAAAGTGTGGAATGTAGTAAATTACATAGAGATATATGGTGGTTCGGTCTGTAAGGGATCTACGTCCACTTTGAAGGAGTTCGCTGATCTTTTATTCGCAAAAATAGGTTACAAGCATTGAATGTCATCAAGGGATTCATTTACAAGTCCATTCATGCATTTTTGATTCATAGTTGTCATATGTTTGGTCTTGGAAAAATGTGATTTTTTTGCTTTTTCTTCCTCAAGAACTAGGCAACCATTAATGAGTTCTAGGATCTTGTAGAGATGTCAAATCAGCCAAAATCCAACTCTTCAAAGAATGAGCAAGGGGGTATTTATAGGTAGTGGGTTAGGTGGGAGAAGGTAAGATTTGGGGACCATATCGCATAATTTCGTATCCCTGGGAGGTCATATCCTGAATCTTGCATCCCTCCGGGGGATACGAATCTCGTATCCCAAGTGATATGGTGGCATTGTATCCCCAGAGGGATACGAGGTCGTAACCCAAGGGATATAATGAATTCGTGTCCCTTGAGGATACAAAAATTCCTATCCATAGGATATATTAGAGGAATTCTTCATGCAGAGGGGGGTCAGAGGGATTTGAAATCCCTATCATGAGTCAAGGGAGTCAAAATTCTAGGATGTGTGCTGAAGGGATTCAAAATCTGAGGGACTCGAACTCTTTTGGAAGTGAGGGAATCAAAGTCTTCTGAGGGATATGAAACTTTGGTAACATACTGTATTTTGAGGGGTTCAAAATACATGTTTTGGAGGGATTCGAAAACCCAAAAACAAGGGATTCGAAATATGCTAAGCGCACTTTTTGAGGAGTTGTAAGGCCTATACTCATACGACTTCTCTTAGGCTTGAATCCTTAGTGCTTTGACGACACTTTGGGCTTTGATGCCACATGATGTGTTGAGTCGAGCGGGCCTGATGCACTTTTGGGAACTGGACAAAAAAGCCGGTTAACACTTTTCCCCCAAAGTATGTCTTCTCAGCATGATATGCTTTGAGTTGAAATCATCGTTTCGGTTGAACGCGTAATTCCTGTTTACTCATGAATATAAACGTTAGTCCTCGACTCTCGTTTACGTTGTAATGTAAATGATCATTGTCGGCATATTGTCGCGTATACGCTCACATGTATTCACGTGGTTTTGCGCAATGCGATCGAAAATCAAAAATAACACATGAGTAGTTAATGTTCTTTTGGTTTAAGATTACACAAGTTGGATTTCGAGAAACGACGTCGGATCGTGAATTCGATTTCTTGTCGTACGTTCTCGAGTGATTTTTACTTGCGAGCGCACTATTAATAAGCGAATCGGATTGGTATTGACTGTCGTAACGTCAAAAAAAAAAAAGATAACGTGATCATAGTCGGAATCGTGAGTTGGAAATTTCTTGAAGCTTGGAAACTTCGTTCTCGTTTGTCCGATATTTTCATGAACATGTATATACACATATATGCAAATGTATATATAGTCATTCAAGACATGGGAATGCACGCGTGAAATGTACACACACACACACACACACACACACACATATATATATATATGTATGTGTATATGTATATAACATACACATACACATCTCTTTGTACATGTTTTTGTTTTTTTCCTTAAACTTTGTATTAAATAGGGACACGAAATTTCGTATCCCAGTAGGATACAAAATCTCGTATCCCTGATGGGAAGCGAAATTTCTCATCCCAGAAGGGATACAAACGACGCATGGGCTGAGCCCATTATACCACCCTCCGCTATAAATCCACCTCGAAAAATCCTTCTCCCTTTTTCTTAATTTTCCCGATAACATGTCTTAAGAAATTCGCGTTTTGGGTCTCGAAACCTTTGAATCTAAAAAAAAGGTGGGTTTGAACTCGAATTTCGACATTGGTGCTTTGCTAATTGAAACCATCCTCGATCGAAATGGATCTGAGATCAACCGCGAATCTAGTCTCCAAATCGGGTTGTGTTTCAAGCCCTGAATTGCGCCATGTCTTGAGCTCAAGGTTAGAGCTTGAGGTGGCTGGATTCGAGCTTCGAATCACACTCAGTGTTGGTACTCGAAGGGCTTGGCGCAGATTCATTTGTTTGGTCCTTGGTTTCGAGAAAGAGATCGGGTGAAGGAGGATATTGTGGGAGACAAGAAAGAGATCACATCGGAGGGATACAAAATTATGCATCCAAGTGATGCAAAGTTTCCATCGGCGAGGGATAAGAAAATTTGAACGAGGAAGGAGGGATTCGATTTTTTTTGGGAGAGTCATGGAATACGTGAAGTCCTGGAGAAGGATTCAAATTGTTTGTAGCCTGGGGATTCGAAATTCATATCCCTCAGGGGGATGCGAAATTTTGAGTCCTTATGACGTGAGTATTTCGAGTCCCTCCCTTGATGCATCTCAAGTTCCTAACTTAAAAACTCGAATTCTCGGAAACCTATTTCTGGATTTACGTCGTTTTCGTAGCGTTACACAATTGAACCGATCCCTATGTTGAACATAATTGAGTTGACAATTCGGCCTTGCACATAGGATTAGAGCATAAATTTGGACTGTTGACTGAACTATCGAACTTTTCGACATGTTTTCTCGATTCTGATCATGACGCAGTCGCGACTCAATATAAATCCGACGATATTGGTTTATGACGACGATGGTTACAGTCTTGAGGACTTGTGATCGTTTTTATGTTCCAAGTTATTATTTTATAACTGTGCTAGCACCACACAGCACTACACGTACATGTTAGTCTACACCAATACGAGGGGTACAGATTTATACAATGCGATGTCTAATGCGACTATATTGAAAGTATAGTTAGCAATGAAGACAAGATTTAAGAAACAACATACTTTGGAAGCTGAAGCTTCGTTGCACTCTCCGTCCCAGTCTAGTTCAACTAGCGGCACTAGTTCAGAAGACAACAAGATTGAGACCTCGGGAGAGTCCACTCCTTCCCAATTGATGGGTCTGCCGAAAGTTCCCGACCAGGGAGTGCAGCTGGAAGGAACGTAGTCGGCAGCCGAGCATTCAGTAGGATCAATGGCTCAAGGAAGGCTTGGAATAATAGGGACGGAACCAGAAGGAGAAGAGCACTTAGATATCACGAAGGGAAGTACTCTGGAGGTGCCAGATATGATGGCAGGAGAGGTTATAGATGAGAATCCATTGGATTCGATGCCCTCACATATGAATGAAATAACAGTGAGGTGCATGGCGACACGGTTTGGTATTCCCCAAGGATATGTTCACGTGCTTAAGAAGGCAATAGGGCTCACGCACCTCCCGAAGGGTTCACTGCCTAGAACAGGCATGCATGTACTTCTGGGTATATGCCCCGGCTAGCAACTTCATCCGAGATATACTACATCATTTTCGCTTAGCACCTACGTAGCTTCACTTAAATGTGCATTATGTCCTTTTGGGTACCCGCGTTATCTTCTGAAAGTACCTGCAGATAGAGCCCGCTGGAGAGGACATCCGATCTTTTTCAGTTGAAGAGGAGGGTCATCAGCGCGCCTTCCCAGTATTATCTAGAGGCATTGCCTAGTACTCGGTTCGTTAAGGGGAAATGGAGTAGGCTGAGTGTATTTAAGTTCGATTGGTTCCTTTTGCGTTGTCCTCCTGGGTTTGCACGACGATATATACAAAGAAGTAAGCATCTTTGCTCGCTTTGAGTTTAAAGCTCGTTGAGTTGTCGGTCTTTGAGTTAACTCTACTTTTGCTTACCAGGAAATCCTCCTATGCCCACAGTCACTACGTACCAGCAACGTGATGCAGCGCATCACGGAAAATGCTTGTATGCGAGCTATCGGTCGTTCAGTGATCTAAGGCAGTCGTTCGATGACCTAGAAAGAAAAGGAAGGAAGAACAGATCGTCCATGAAGCTAAAGCTTCAAGAAGTGGAGAACTGGTCATTCAACGACCTAACAGGATCGCTCGGCGAGGCGATGAATCATGGAGAGAAGCCCAATGATCCAACAAGGTCTTCTCCAGTTTGAAGAGAAAGGGCAAGTTTGAGGAAGCATTGTTGGACCATGCGAGGAATGGGTCATTCGCCTTTGAGTCACTCGCTCAGATTCGGTCAATCCTAGATCGTTCGCATTTAGGCCTTTCATTTTGGAATCATTTGCTATCGAGCCAATCACCCTTAGGCCGCTAATGGCTGAAAGCAATAAAAGCTGTTAAAAGATAAGATCATATGTGGGTTGCTCGTTCCATTGTTGTGTAGTGTCATAGTGAGTCGTTCACTCTATTGTTTGAACCATGTTAAAGGGTCATGTAACATAGTAGGTCGGCCGCTTATATGGGGTCGTTCTCTTGTACTCGAATCACCCGTTTGGACAAGGCATGTTGTAAACCTTATAAATAGGGGTATGGCGAGAGTTGTAAAGGTTGTTGGTTTTGATTAAAACTTGCATGTGAGCTTTGTGCCACCATTAAAATTGGAAGTTGATTTTGTCTCTTTCTCCATTTTTGGATATTCAAGTGTGCTTGAATCGACGAATTTGAAGCCGATTCACGGTATCGCTTGTGAGTGATTAACATTCAAAGAATCGTAGATCGACAACACAGTATCTTGTGAGATCAACGTGTTGAAGATAGCGAGATTCCGGCATCGAAAGATTAGCAGAATTGAGCATTTACCTTGTCCTTGATGTTATTTCCACGAATCTTCCATTCGTGTGGAGTTTAGATCCTGGAGCTACACTAGTTTGGTATCAGGGTGAGATTTCCATCTTTTGGCTGAATCGCCGGAGCCTTGATCGCCATTTTGGTTGGATCGCCGACGCTAGATCGCCATCTTTTGGTTGGGTCGTCGGAGCCTTGATCACCATCTTGGTTGAATTGCCAAAGCGAGATTTCCATCACTTGGTTGGATCACCAAAAACCATTTAGGTTTATCACCATCACCGCCGACATCGTCCATTCCATTTCTACTACCATTTTAAACAATCGTTATTCACCAGATCGCCATTTAGTCTTGGCTACCACTGATTTAGATCGCCGGAGCTGTTCAGATCATCAAATCTCATTCAGTTGCATCTATTAATCAGTCGCCATCACCTATCCACAATCGTCGGAACTAGTTAGATTTCCAAATCTAATTCAGTCGCGATCGCCACTCCGTAAACCACCACCCTCTTAAACCGCCATCGTCCAAGTTTGGATCGGTCGCACTGTTTGGAACGTTCCAGCAATTTGGACAGTACAAGTGTGCTGAAGTTTGGTTCTGATTTGAAGTTCATTTCACTTTGTTTGAGAATCGATTATGTTGCCAAGACGTGTTAGTCATCATCAAAATTTGGAAGAGATGCATCGGAGTGACGAAGCCAAACAAGTAGAGAAAAAAATCAATGATAAATTTGATGAAGGAATTGGAAGGCTAGAAAAGATCATGATAGACATGAATCAAACTAGAAGAAGAGTATCACCCGATTCGGATCATGGTGGACATCGAGTTTTGCCATTGAATTCGGAAAGACGTAGAAGAACACCACCATTAGATCGAGAGAGAAGGAATCACAATGATTATTCTCGTGAACTGTCCCATGGAGGTGAAAGACATGAAGACATTCATGATCGATGCCGTCATCATTCAGTTTGTGAAGATGAAAGTAGTGGTATTCATTATCATTCCCCAAGATGAGAGCGAGACCCTTTTCGTCAACCAGAAGGTAATTATAATTAGGAATCAGGGATGAAGATAGAAATTCCAGAATTCAAGGGAGGAATGTCTGCAGAAGAGTTCCTAGATTGGTTATCAAATGTAGAGGAAATTATGGAATTCAAGAACGTACCAAAGAATAGAAGAGTGAAATTAGTAGCTACTCGTTTGAGAGGAAGAGCTATTGCCTGGTGGCAACAAACTAAGCTAACTCATGAAAGAATGGGAAAGCAAAAGGTTGTCACATGGGAAAGTTGAAAAGAATGATGAGAACCACCTTCTTACCTCACAATTATCACAATCTCTTATGTATCAACGTTTGCAAAACTTGAGACAAGGGACGAAATATGTGAGTGATTATACTGATGAGTTTTATTAATTGATCGCTCATAACGACATCATGGAAATAGAGGAACAATTAATGGCTAGATATGTTGGGGGATCGAGAGAGCTGATTCAGGATATGGTGAATATGTTCTACCCAATGATTGTTGCGGAAGCTCATCAAAAAGCTCTAGCTTGGGAGAAGTAAGGGAGACGAGAAGGAGGAGTGTTCACAAATTCTAATAGTCAAAGCAAATGAATTAATAGCAATTCTAATGTTACTAAGCCAATTTCAAAGCCTGTTGTCAATGAAGCCACTAAGCCAAAGGTCACCTTGACTGTGAAGTGCTTTAGTTGCCAAGAAGTTGGACATAAAAGCAATGAATGTCCAAAACTAAAAAAGAGAACAATGATAGCTGAAGATGTAGAAGCTGATGTAGACTATTCTCTACCACCAAAATTTGATGATGATGTTGAAAGTGATGTAGATGAAGTAGAATCAGGAGACGAAGGGAATAGTTTAATGATAAGAAGATTGTGTATAACTCCAAAGCACGCAGATGATTCTAGTTGGTTATGAAGCAATATTTTCCAGTCTACTTGCACTATTCTGGGAAAGATTTGTCGATTTGTTATTGATACTGGGAGTTGTGACATCATGATTTCTGAAGAAGCCGTTAAGAATCTGGGGTTGAGGACTGAGAAACATCCTAGACCTTATAAGCTTGCTTGGTTAGTGAAAGGAAGAGAAATCACAGTTGGGAAAAGTGCATATGTGTCATTTTCCATTGGGTTGAAATACAAGGATCATATTTGGTGTGACATAGTTCGTATGGACATATGTCATTTGCTCTTGGGTAGACCATGGCATTATGATCGATCAGTTCAACATGATGGTCGAATCAACACCTATAGTTTCATGTTTGAAGGTACTAAAATCACTTTGGTTCCTAAGAAGCGCGAGCAAAGTGACATCCAAGCAAAGAAGAAGTTGAATTCGACTAGTCTTTTATCTTTGAAGGAATTTGTTGAAGAAGTAAAAGAGAGTCGTGAAATGTTCATGTTGATTGCGTTTGAATCACATGGAGAACATGAAATTCCTACTGAAGCTAAATCTGTTTTGAAAGAGTTTGAAGACGTATTTCCTGACGAATTGCCAAAGGAATTACCGCTGCTCAGGGACGTACAACATCAGACTGAATTGGTGCCAGGTGTAGTATTACCTCATAGGCCACATTATCGAATGAGTTCGAAAGAGCATGAAGAGAAAAAGAGACAGGTTGAAGAACTACTTAAACAAGGAAGAATACGAGAAAGTCTTAGTCCTTGTGTCATACCTGCTTTGTTAGTCCTAAAGAAAGATAGTTCATAGAGGATGTGTACGGATAGTAGAGCTCTCAACAAGATCACTGTCAGATACAGATTTCCTATGTCTAGACTGGATGATATATTATATCAAATTAGTGGATCAGTTATCTTTTCAAAGATTGATTTGAAAAGTGGTTATCATCAGATTCGAATTAGACCAAGAGATGAATGGAAGACCGCATTTAAGACTCGCGAAGGGTTGTACGAATGGTTGGTTATGCCATTTGGTCTATCGAATACACCAAGTACTTTCATGAGAGTGATGAATCAGGTTTTCAGGCCATACATTGGGAAGTTCATTGTGGCATATTTTGATGATATCCTGATTTATTTTTCTAGCATGGAAGAGCATATACGACACTTGAAAGCTATATTAATGATTCTTTGTGACAGCCCGCCCCGCACTAGCTAGCATTTCCTCCGAAAGTGCGTTGTACACATGCCCGACTAGCACGGAACGGTCGCCAAAGAAAGGAAAGAAGAGAATGAACTAATCGAAAACTTGTAGAATGTCTCACAACGCATGGGATAAAATATAATAACAACATACTTGATAAAAAAACAGGCGAGACAGTGCATATGCTGAAAACTAAACATTATAGTAGTGGAAAATCCAAATACAGCTTATGTTCCACATCATCATTATTACAATTTTAAAACTGTCTCTAAAGTAAAAGAAAGAAAGAAAGGGTACACTACTAATGCCCAAAGTAGTGACCAGCAGCGATACAAGGATAATATCTATATATCATATGTGAAAGCCTACTGCTCGTCTCCGGTACAGTTACTCGCGCATTACCCGCTAACATGTCTCTAATCTGCTCGTGAGAGCACCCAGAGTAATAAGAAGAGGCATAAAACTCTGGGTCAGACAAAAAGTCTGGTATGAGCGATAAGCAGCAAAACAGAACAATAACAGATACACTAAACCATACCTGAACCTGCAACCAAAGAGTTAGCACTACATACCGTACAATACTCTAAGGTGCCACTAAACAGATGGTGCAAAGATAACGGGGGATGGGGTGTGCATGTCGTAGTGATAGCAAACAAATCAAGCATGGAAACCATCCTCACGTCTATCACTCAGTGCATAAAGCATACGATATCCACCACTTTGATCACTAGACCCATCGAGGTAATGACGAAGTTCGACTTGTACAACTACTGCTACCACCAAGCTTATCCCATGGGATCATGAACAAACCTTTTCAAATGACCCCACTTCATTGGTCTATAGCCCACTAGTCGTACCTAGGACACTGTGGCCCTGAATCCGTTCACGTACCCCCTACATATAGTGATCTAAAGTTATAGACATCGACAACTCCTTAGCACACGTCCCGCAGCAAATCCGAATCATGAAGTTAACTTGTTGGTTCCCAACTGGATCCTGAGTACAAACTTCCTACTTGGACTACCTTTGCATCTCGGGTTTTGGTCTTCTCCTCCGGGTCAGTCTTCGTTTGGTTCGTAGCTAGTGTCTCGCGTCCAATCTCCTTGGTTCAGCTCGTAGTATCTCCTCTGGTTCGGATCGGGTTGTTGCATACGGATCGGGTCATACTTCGTCCATCGGATCGTGCATGGCAGCTCCTCCTCTAGCTCATGGTCCATCCAGATCGGGTCGGATCGTGCTCACCCATCGGACCGGGTCGGGTGCATCCTCCTAGGTCTTCAGGTCGTGGGCTTCTGAAGTGATTCGGGTCGGATCGGGTCGAGCTCCCTCCATCGGATCGGTCGTGGATGCATACTCGCGACGACTCGTGAAGATGGTGTCACGACCAGGTCGGGTTCGGAAAGGGCGATCTGATCCGGTTGCTGGCCAATTTCCTACAGTTCTTCCAGCGACTGTTCTACGCCATACGACGGCGTTTTCGACCATTCTAACTTTTCTAATCAATCACAAAGCATACCATATAGTCATAGCAACATATAAAACTCACCACAAACACCAAAACAACAATTTGATAGGTTAAAACGGATCAAACACCATATTTTCCCTTAAGCATGTTTAAGAAAATTTAATGATATGATTAGCAAAACTTAATCAAATTAACACAAACTTCTAACAGAGGTCTAAAACATCATTTCGAAATTTATAAATATTTTTCCAGAATTTATTAATGCATAAATTCACCAATTAACACTAATCACCCTAATTAACTGTAATTAGTGTCAAAACAATGCTAATCACTCACCTTTGCCACAAATAAAACTCAGATCTGAAATGAATCTCTATTTGGTACGAATACTGATGTCTAACAGCAGTCCAAATACTGATTTGGTGCTATATCTCGTTAATTTGATGTTGCTAAGCCTAATCTTCAATTAGAAAGTGGTTTGGGGATGTTTTTGATTTTGGAGGCCATTGTTAGGGTTGAACAAATGTCTATGTCTGCTGGAAAATGTCTAAAACTGAAATCCCTAACCTTAACAGCCCTTAAATACTCCAAATCCCGAAATCCCCCTTTGGGCCTAGCTATTAATCACCCGGTTAAGCCCAATTAAGCTGTTTTCCACCATCTGAAACTTGTTTCAGCCATATCTCCCAAACGGTGAATCCGTTTGGCTAATGTGACCAATCTACGGAATTGTAAACTATCATTCGGATCCAATGGAAGATGTTTTAGGTCAAAATTCCTTTTCAGTCAAAAGTTATGGTCAAAACAAGATCAGCAAGGGGCAAAACGGTCATTTAAAAATCGGGAAAAATTATGAACATGGGAAACGACCCCAATAGTCGTCTCCCAAAGTTACATGACCATATGAATCTCTATAACATTGAAATAAATATTCTACGATCCTATGATATGTAGAATGCGAGTCGTTACACTCTCCCCCCTTAAGAAATTTCGTCCCCGAAATTCCTTAACCCAAAACATACAAAGCATCCCGCATGCCTACCAGCCATATACAACAATCAATCATGCAAAACAAACAAAACAAACCTATCCTAGCATGCGGAAAGACTAAATTGATACTGTAATCTTACCAGTCGAAGAGTTCTGGATACGTCTTCCTAATGCTCTCCTCTGTCTCCCAAGTACGATCATTTTCATTCTCGCCCCACTTAACTTTGATAATTTCACCGCTTTCCTTTCAAGTTGCTTCGTATCATTCCCAACAATATGCATAGGCATGCGGTTCCCAACCACCTTGGGTTCAACCTCGATATCATCCAATTGATCAGGTGAAATAGTCACATCGGGGTCGTGCACGAATTTCCTTAACTGGGAAACATGAAATACGTTATGTACTCCTTCCATCTTCTCTGGTAATTCAACTTTATATGCCAATTTCCCAATTTTCTCTAGAACTGGGAATGGACCAAAAAATCTTGGTGCTAACTTGCCTCTCCTGCTAAATCGTATCACGCTCTTCAACGGAGAAATCTTGACAAACACCAAGTCGCCAATGGAGAACTTTAAATCTCTTCTCCTCTTATCATCATAACTCTTCTGCCTATCTTGGGCAGCCTTCCTTCGCTGTTGGATAACCTTAATCTTAGCTGAAGTTTCTCTTATCACATCTGTTCCAAGCAAACTTCTCACCGGTTTCTAACCAGCACGACGGTGAGTTGCACGGTCTTCCGTACAAAGCTTCAAATGGAGCCATACCGATACTGAATTGATAACTATTATTATATGCAAACTCTACTAGGTGTAGATGGTCATCCCATGACCCACCAAAGTCTAATATGCAAGCTCTCAAGAGATCCTCTAATACTCGATGCACCCTTTATGTATGTCCGTCGGTTTGAGGATGATATGAGGTACTGAGATGTAATTCTGATCCTAACGCCTCTTGTAAGCTTTTCCAAAATCCACTAGTGAACAACGGATCTCGGTCACTTACAATGCCTTTGGGTATTCCATGAAATCTCACTACCCACTTTACATATAATTTAGCTAACTTAGCTGCTGTCATGTTTTACTTGACAGGTATAAACCTTGCACTCTTAGTCAATCGGTCCACAATCACCCAAAGGCTATCATGGCCCAACCTAGTTCTTGGTAACCCATCAATAAAATCCATTGAGACTTGTTCCCATTTCGTTTCTGGAATCTCTAATGGTTGCAACAAACCACTAGGCTTCTTTTGCTCAGCTTTAACTAGCGGGCAATTCATGTATTTGGATATAAACTTCCCAACGTCTCTTTTCATCCCTTCCCAGTAGTAGGTCTGCTTCATGTCTCGGTACATCTTGTTACCACCGGGATGTATAGTCGGTTTTGAGTGATGACATTCTCTAAGCACTTCATCTCTCAATCCATTGACATTGGGTACAACTAGTCTTCCATTCTTTCTAAGCCATCCATCTCGATTAAGCCCATACTTGTCAATCTCTCCGTCGATTTCCATCTCTAACTTAGAGATGATTTCCAATAGGTTAGGATCGTCCCTCTGACTGGAAACAATCTGCTCAATCAAAGTGGGTCAAATTGTCAAACTTGCTAACATTTCTGGATCCAAATCGCACTTTGGTCTGAAATCATACCCAGCGATGTACTCCAATTCCTTCCATTCTAGAAACATAGCCCCTAAACTGGCATCTCTTCTACTCAATGCATCAGCCACCGCATTGCCCTTTCCCGGTGTATATGTGATGTCGAAATCATAGGAAGCTAAGAATTCTAACCATCTTTGTTGTCGGAGATTTAGATCCTTTCGAGAGAAAAGATACTTTAACCATTTATGATCGGTAAATAGCTCAAATCTTTCTCCCAAGAGATAATGTCTCCACATCTTCAACGCGAACACGATCGCTGCCAATTCCAAATCATGGGTAAGGTATCTTCTCTCATGCGGTTTCAATTGCCGACTTGCATAAGCTACAACCCTACCTCCATGCATCAATACAACACCTAGTCCAGTACCACATGCATCCGTATATACTGTCATCTCTTCATTCCCCTTAGGAATGACTAACACTGGTGCACATGTCAACTTTTCCTTTAGACTCTTGAATGCATTTTCACACTTTTCGTTCCGTACAAAAGCTTGATTCTTCTTAGTCAACTGAGTCAACGGTGCTGCTATCTTGGAAAAGTCTTGGATAAACTTACGATAATATCTAGCTAATCCCAAGAAACTTCTTATGTCCGTTGCATTCTTGGGCGTAGACCAATCTTGTACCGTAGCCACCTTCGCAGGTTCCATGGCAATACCATTCTCTAAAACAACATGGCCCAAGAATCTCACTTCCCTCCTCCAGAAGTGACACTTAGAAAACTTTGCTTTCAATTGGTGTTTTCTCAACACCTCCATCACTATCTTCAAATGTTCCTTGTGTTCTTCCTCTGTCTTTGAATAAACAAGTATATCGTCCACGAACACAAGAACAAACTTATTCAACTGATATTTGAATACCCTATTCATAAGATCCACAAAATATGTTGGTGCATTGGTCAGCCCGAATGGCATGACCAACCACTCATAAAATCCAGACAGTGTCCAAAATGCGGTTTTAGCTATACTCTCAGCTTCCACTCTAAGCTGATGAAAACCTGTCGCGAGATCCAACTGAAAGAATACTCTCGTGCCACTCAACTGATCAAACAAATCATCTATCCGCGGTAGAGAATACTTATTCTTCCTCGTCACTTTATTCAACTCACGGTAGTCTACACACAATCGAAGGGAACCATCGGCCTTGGTAGCAAACACAACTGGTGCTTCCCACTCAGAAACACTTATTTTGATAAATCCCTTCTTCAAAATATCGCTGACTTGCACCCCGAGCTCTCGCTGCTCCCTTGGTGCCATACGACGAAGTGGCATCACCATAGGTCTGGCATCTTTCACTAAATCGATATGGAACTGGATCTCTCGGTGTGGTGGAAGCCCGATCACTTTCTCGAAGACATCCGGATACTGGCCAACCACGGGCAAACCTTACAACTCATCATGCGGGATGTCGAGGGAATTTAGAAAACTAGCCATTACCCCATCACTAGGTAGACCGCCAAACACTAACCTCCGCCCATCATCCGCTCTAGCTGCCACCAAAAAGCCCTCACAGTCTACCACCACCCCGTATCTTTGGAGCCAATTAACTCCCAAAATAATGCCAAACCCCGTAAGCAATCACAAACAAATATGCATCCATGACTCGATAAGACCACATTACGACAAATCATGTTAAGGTTAGTCGAACCACCAATCGGGTTCGTCACTACTAAAGGTCTATCGACAATCTCGGGCTCCAATCCCAACCTATCTACCAGGTCACTAGATATGAAAGAACTGGAAGCTTCGGTATCAAACAAAACTCTAACAGGAACATCATAAACAGAAAGCATACCTTGAATAACGACATTCTTTCCCTTCTCCGCCATAGTTGGGGCATTCGACGAAGAAGGAATAGCATTAAGGGCATATGATTTCACTATCTGCTTTTCTTTAGGGGGTTGTGGGCACTTGTCCTTGTGATGCCCCACTTGGCCACAGTTGAAGCACTTCCTGTCTGCTGGCTTTGCTCGACAATTACTAGCAAAGTGGCCCTTCTTGCCACAGTTAAAGCACTCAACATCTTTCTTCTTCTTCTAGCCATCCTTATTCTGGTTCTGCTTCCTCTTATTCTGAGAACCACTCTTGCCTCCACCGCTTGCTTGCGGTTTTGGTTCCTCTGCAGATGCGACCTCAGTCTTCGACTTAGGGCAAAGACTTTCCGATCTTAAAGCTTTCCCCATAATCGATTCAAACGTCTCATCGATGTGGTTAATAAGCATTTCTCCCAAGTATCCATCCAAGCCAGTTATGAACTTCTTGTTCTTCTTCTCGGCAGTATCTATTAGGGATAACCCATATTTCGACAAAGCGTCGAATTCGGCAATATACTCCGAGATAGCTCTGCCATCTGCTTGAGTTCCAAGAATCTCTTAAACAACACTGACTTCTGAGCAACTAGAATGAATTTATCGCTAAAGCGAACCTAAAACTGATCCCAAGTAATCTGATCCTTGGGAGTAGCTGCCTTTATAGCATTCCACCAATTCACCGCCCGTCCTTGCAGCTGATCGGATGCTAGCCTTCTCTTCATTGCATCCTCGATACCCAAGTCTTCGAAGATACGCTCGCAGCTATCCAGTCAATCCTGAACATATGTAGCCGACTCCGTTCCGTGGAACGGCTTCCCACCAAGACTAGTATAATCCTTGTTCAGCTTAGCGAAATTGGCCCTAGGCGCCTGCACTATTAGACCACCTCCATTACCAGCATTGGGAGCTGCCCTCTGAACATCCCTAAGCATCTCCCTCATGAGATCAGTAAACATCGTCCTTATGTCAGCAACATTCCCATTATTGGCTCCTCTACCAGTACCCCTTGCGTATCGGCTCATCGTTTAATCTGCACAGAGAAAACGATTAACCATCTCCATAGTGGTGCCAGTGCAGTGCGACTATATCCTTAACTATACTAATTATATATAGAGAGAGAGCTTTTAAAAGCCAAAATAATCACAAATACGCTCCCTCATATATGTATTATCTCTCCCTGGTGTCTTTCCCTAGGTTAACTACGTAACCTAGAGCTCTGATACCAAGTGTGACGGCCCGCCCCGCACCAGCTGGCATTTCCTCTGAAAGTGCGCTGTACACATGCCCGACTAGCACGGAACGGTCGCCAAAGAAAGGAAAGAAGAGAATGAACTAATCGGAAACCTGTAGAATGTTTCATAGCGCATGGGATAAAATATAATAACAACATACTTAACATAAAACAGGCAAGACAATGCTTAAGTTGAAAACTAAACATTATAGCAGCGGAAAATCCAAATATAGCTTATGTTCCACATCATCATTATTACAATTTTAAAACTGTCTCTAAAGTAAAAGAAAGAAATGGTACACTACTAATGCCCAAAGTAGTGACCAGCAGCGACACAGGGAGAATATCTATATATCATACGTGGAAGCCTCATGCTCGTCTCCGGTACAGCTACTCGTGCATTACCAGCTAACCTGTCTCTAGTCTGCTCGCGAGAGCACCCATAGTAATAAGAAGAGACATAAAACTCTGGGTCAGACAAAAAGTTTGGTATGAGCGATAAGTAGCAAAACAGAACAATAACAGGTATACTAAACCATACCTGAACTTGGACCTGCAACCAAAGAGTTAGCACTATATACCGTACAATACTCTAAGGTGCCACTAAACATATGGTGCAAAGATAACGGGGGAGGGGGTGTGCATGTCGTAGTGATAGCAAACAAATCAAGTATGGCAACTATCCTCACGTCTCTCACTCGGTGCGTAAAGCATACGATATCCACCACTTTGATCACTAGACCCATCGAGGTAATGACGGAGTTCGACTCGTACAACTACTGCTACCACCAACCTTATCCCACGGGATCATGACCAAACCTTTTCAAATGACCCCACTTCATTGGTCTATAGCCCACTAGTCGTACCTAGGCCACTGTGGCCCTGAATCTGTTCACGTACCACCTACACATAGTGATTTGAAGTTATAGACATCGACAACTCCTTAGCACACGTCCCACAGCAAAGTCCAATCATGAAGTTAACTCGTTGGTTCCCAACTGGATCCTGAGTACAAACTTCCCACTTGGACTACCTTTGCATCTCGGGTTTTGGTCTTCTCCTCCGGATTAGTCTTCATTTGGTTCGTAGCCTGTGTCTCGCGTCCAATCTCCTTGGTTCAACTCGTAGTATCTCCTATGGTTCGGATCGGGTTGCTGCATACGGATCAGGTCATACTCCCTCCATCGGATCGTGCATGGCAGCTCCTCCTCTAGCTCGTCGTCCATCCAGATCGGGTCGGATCGTGCTCACCCATCGGATCAGGTCGGGTGCATCCTCCCAGGTCTTCAGATCGTGGGCTTCTGAAGCGATTCGGGTCGGGTCGTGTGTCCTTCCATCGGATAGGGTCGAGCTCCCTCCATTGGATTGGTCGTGGATGCGTACTCGCGGCGGCTCGTGAAGATGGTGTCACGACCAGGTCGGGTTCGGAAGGGGCGATCTGATCCGATTGCTGGCCAATTTCCTGCAGTTCTTCCAGCTACTGTTCTACGCCATACGACAGCGTTTTCGACCATTCTAACTTTTCTAATCAATCACAAAGCATACCATACAGTCATAGCAACATATAGAACTGACCACAAACACCAAAACAACAATTTGATAGGTTAAAACGGATCAAACACCATATTTTCCCTTAAGCATGTTTAAGCAAATCTAATGATATGATTAGCAAAACTTAAATAAATTAACCCGAACTTCTAACAGAGGTCTTAAACATCATTTCGAATTTTATAAATATTTTTCCAGAATTTATTAATGCATAAATTCACCAATTAACACTAATCACCCTAATTAACTGTAATTAGTGTCAAAACAATGCTAATCACACACCTTTGCCACAAATAAAACTCAGATCTGAAATGAATCTCTGTTTGGCACGAATACTGATGTCTAACAGCAGTCCTAATACTGATTTGGTGCTATCTCTCCTTAATTTGATGTTGCTAAGCCTAATCTTCAATTAGAAAGTGGTTTGGGGGATGTTTTAGATGTTGGAGGCCATTGTTAGGGTTGAACAAATGTCTATGGCGGCTGGAAAATGTCTAAAAACCGAAATCCCTAACCCTAACAGCCCTTAAATACTCTAAATCTCGAAATCCCCCTTTGGGCCTAGCTGTTAATCACCCGGTTAAGCCCAATTAAGCTGTTTTTCACTATCTGAAACTTGTTTCAACCATATCTCCCAAACGGTGAGTCTGTTTGGCTAATGTGACCACTCTACGAAATTGTAAACCATCAATCGGATCCAATAGAAGTGGTTTCAGGTCAAAATTCTTTTTCAGTCAAAAGTTATGGTCAAAACAAGATCAGCTAGGGGCAAAACGGTCATTTAAAAATTGAGAAAAATTATGAACATGGGAAATGGCCCCAATAGTCGTCTCCCAAAGTTACATGACCATATGACTCTCTATGACGATGAAATAGATATTCTACGATCCTATGATGCGTAGAATGCGGGTCGTTACTTTTTTCGTCAAGAACAATTCTATGTTGCAACAAAAAAGTGCACGTTCATGACACAATGAGTTTTATTCTTGGGATACAATGTTTCTGAGGAAGGAATACAGGTAGATCAGAATAAAGTTGCTGCAATCATAGATTGGCCACGACGAAAGACCGTAACCGAAGTCAAAAGCTTTCATGGTTTGGCATCATTCTATCGAAGGTTAATTCCATACTTCAGTAGTATAATGGCTCCTGTTACTAATTACATGAAAGGGAAACAGTTCATATGGATGAACGAAGCACAATTATCTTTTGAGAAGATCAAGGAACTTTTGACAACAACGCCAGTTCTCGTACTACCAGATTTTCAGTTGCTATTTGAGTTACATACAGATGCATCGAAGGTTGGAATAGGAGGAGTGTTGAGTTAGAAAGGTCGTCCTATTGCATATTTCAGTGAGAAATTATCTGAAGCAAAGATGAGATACAATACGTATGACGTAGAATTTTATGATGTTGTACAAGCTGTAAAGCATTGGAGACATTATTTATTTCACAAGGAATTTGTCCTATATACTGATTATGAATCATTGAAGCATTTGCAAGGTCAAGACAAAATTGTTGCATGACATACATCGTGGATTGCCTATCTGTAACAGTAAACATTTGTCATAAAGCACAAAGCAAGAGTAACTAATCGTGTAGCTGATGCTTTGAGTCGAAGGAATCATTTGTTAACGATTATGCGAGTCGAAGTAATTGGGTTTGACATACTTACGAAATTGCTAACGACAGATTCATATTTCTCGCAGGTCCAAGATCAAGTGAAGGAAGGGAGTATGAAAGAGTATGTGTTAATCAATGGTTTTCTGTTTAAAGGAAATCAATTATGTATTCCAGATTGCAGTTTAAGGATGAAAATTGTCAAAGAATTGCATGAGGAAGGACACGTGGGTCATGATCGTACTTTAAAATTGATTGCTGATTCTTATTTTTGGCTATCTATGAGGAAAGAGGTCGAGATGTTTGTGCAAAGATGCCACGTTTGCCAAGTATCTAAAGGAATTACCACTAACACTGGATTATGCATGCCGTTGCATGTACCTACTAAGCCATGGGTAGACATTAGTATGGATTTTGTCTTGGGATTGCCAATGACGCGATGAAGAAATGATTCTATCTATGCGGTAGTAGATCATTTTTCAAAAATGGTTCATTTTATTGCCTACAAAAAGACGACAGACGCTGTGAATGTTGCTCAGTTATTCTTCAGAGAGATCTATCGTCTTCATGGATTACCTGAATCCATTGCTTCAGACAGAGATACACATTTTCTATGTCATTTCTGGATCAGTTTGTGGAAAATAATTGAAATGAAGTTGAAGTTTAGCAGTGCGTATCATCCACAAACAGATGGACAAACAAAAGTAGTGAACAGATCTTTGGGAAATTTGTTGAGATGCCTTGTGAAAGATAATTTGAAGAGTTGGGATGCGAAGTTGTGTCAAGCTGAATTTGCACACAATCGTTCTATTAATCGAAGTACAGGGTTTAGTCCATTTCAAATTGTCTATTCAATTGTGCCTAAAGGACCGTTGGACTTGTCTATGGTTCCATCGCTGAAAGGGATTATTAAATGAGCCAGTGATTTGTTAATGAATTGCAGAAATGTCACAAAGATGTGCAGGAGAGATTGCTTAAGTCGAATATGAAATATAAGCAATTTGCAAATTCGACGCGACGAAGTGTTTATTTCGTAAAGGGATATTTTGTTTATACAATATTAACAAAAAATCGTTTTCCTGTTGGAACTTATAACAAATTGAAGGCTCGAAAGATAGGTCCCATTAAAATTGTGAAGAAAATCAATGATAATGCTTATCAGTTGAAGCAGCTGGAAGGTGTGCATACGCCAGGTGTGTTCAATGTCAAGCATCTAATTCCATACTATGAAGATGAGCTTATTAGCGAAAAAGAATAGGTGAATTCGAGGTTGAATTCTTGCCAACCAGGGGAGGATGATGCAGCTCATCATGAAAAATGCTTATATGTGAGCTATCGGTCGTTCAGCGATCTAAGGCAGTCGTTCGATGACCTAGAAAGAAAAGGAAGGAAGAACAGATCGTCCATGAAGCTAAAGCTTGAAGAAGTGGAGAACTGGTCGTTCAACGACCTAACAGGGTCGCTCGGCGAGGCGATGAATCATGGAGAGAAACCTAACGATCCAATAAGGTCGTTCTCCAGTTTGAAGAGAAAGGGCAAGTTTGAGGAAGCATTATTGGACCGTGCAAGGAATGGGTCATTCGCCTTTGAGTCACTCGCTCCAGATTCGGTTAATCCTAGATCGTTCGCACTAGGCCTTTCATTTTGGAAACATTTGCTATCGAGCCAATCACCCTTGGGCCCCTAATGGATGAAAGCAATAAAAGATGTCAAAATATAAGATCATAAGTGGGTTGCTCGTTCCATTGTGTGTAGTGTCATAGTGAGTCATTCGCTCTATTGTTTGAACCATGTTAAAGGGTCGCGTATCTAGTAGGTTGGCTGCTTATATGGGGTCGTTCTTTTGTACTCGAATCGTCCATTTGGACAAGGCGTGTTGTAAACCCTATAAATAGGGGTATGGCATGAGTTGTAAAGGTTGTTGATTTTGATTAAACTTGTATGTGAGCTTTGTGCCACCATTAAAATTGGAAGTTGAGTTTATCTCCTTTCTCCATTTTCGGATATTCAAGTGCACTTGAATCAACGAATTTAAAGTCGATTCACGATATCGCTTGTGAGTAATCAACGTTCAAAGAATCGTAAATCGACAACACAGTATCTTGCGAGATCAATGTGTTTAAGATAGCGAGATTCCGGCATTGAAAGATCAAAGGAATTGAGCATTTACCTCGTCATTGATCTTGTTTCCATGAATCTTCCATTCGTGTGGTGTTTAGATCCTAGAGCTGCACCACAACGCCTTGAGTCATTGTTGGCCATCCCGGCCAGTGCACGTTCTATTGCAAGTGTTTTGAATCAGGAGCGGCTTCATCGCGCAGGTTACTTCCCACTGATCGCAGGCTTATTTCTCACTGATCGCGCAATAATTAGGCCTGCCATTGCCGGAATTAAAGGGAAAGCAAAAACCGAGGGAGGCGAAAGCTCTACGGATCGTGAGAGGAAAGCGTCCTCTGTCTTTTCCAGATGACACAAGACTGCCAAGACTCAGGGGAGGCCATTGGGGATAGAAATGGTGATGAGGAGGTGGTTGCCAAAGAGAAGGGCCCAATAGCTACTCATTTCCTGCTTATGGTAGACGAGGCGAGGACAGAAGTGTTTCCCAGGCCGGAGTCTCCGATAACTACCTCGAAGACCGCCGTATCGTTAGAAAAGTAGGGTTGGTTTGACGAGCTAAATAAACTTCCACTTGTTACATCTCCTTGGCCTAACGACACAAGTATAGAGGGATTAACACATACCGTTGGGGAGATCACTCCTTCGACCGAACCGTTATCTTGTCTGTTGAGAGAACACATAGGACACACACTCATAAACTTTGCATAACACAGCATTTATTTTTGTGCGTAGAGTGTTCGAGTCTAATCTTGAATCTGTTCCTTTGCAAGCGAAATGGCTCGAGGAGGTAGAGGCCATGTCGGTCCGGGGGTCACCGGCCGTCGAGGGGTGGTTTCCTCAGAGATTTTAGAAGATATGCTAGTTTGTTTGATGAGCACCCACACCCTTCCGACCGTGGCAGCGAGTTTCGTCACAGAGAACGATCCCGATGTTCTGAATCCTCTCCTTTATTCACTCAGTCATCTGCGATAAATACAAGATATGTCCCTACAGGCACTGGGCAGCCCTTTTCAACGATCCCCCCTTACATTCCACCTTTAGCGCCCCCACCACTTTCAAAGGAAAAGAGTTGGCGCCTATCGATAAAAGAAAGAAAGTGACATCAAAGAAAAGGGGACAACCGCCATACGTGCCCAAATCTCCAGAGACTACCGTAGAACAGAGAGAGGCTCTCTAAGGGAGGAGTTTCCCAAGCATTACATTGAGAGATAAAATGGCTTCCGTACATCAATATGATTCCTCGAGAGGACATCGAGAGGATTTAGATGGTGCACGCCGCCTATTACCAGGTTGAGGAGTTTAAAAGGTATTCTAGTCATCTCTCGGAGCTGATTCAGAACAAGAACATGAAGATTACGAATCTGCAGCAGTCGGACAAGGATGACCAGCTTAGTGTTCGAAATCGGGACGGGAAATTGGGTAAGATAAACCTTTAAGTTGTGACTACTTCTCCGTACGCAGTAACGTATTTAAATGATAACTCTTTGTCATTGAAATGGCAGAGTTGTAGGGAAAGTACAAGAAGTTGGAGAAGAAGGTACATGGGGCGGAGGGCAAATTTCAGAAACACTGTAGCCTCAGTGACGACCGATAATGTGAATCTTAAAAAGGACAACTTAGAGTTGGTGGTGGAGAATACCTATATGTATAAAGAGAATGAAAGAGTGCAATAGGTCCAGACGGACAACGAGGCCTTAGTGAAAGAGAACCAAAGGCTGAAAGTTGGAAATGCCGAGACCCAGAAGCTTATGAATGAAAATGTGGAGCTAAAGAGACAGCTGGAGTAGGCCAAAAAGGATAAGGAGGCCACCGAGGATAGTAACAGGGATGTGACGAGCCCACTAGATGGGTTAAGGGCCGAGCATCAGAGAGAGGTAGAGAGGCTCAGGAATGAAATTGAGGATGTTGAGGCCAGGTTGGAAGTGTTTTTAGAGGAGCCCATCTGGGGTATGTACGTTAATGCACTGAGGTTCCATGGAATCTCACGGGTTAATGATTATCCTCGAGTGATGGCTCAAACATGGTAGAGGTTGCTATCGTATGAGGCATGAAGGATATAGGTGGAGGCCGTAGATGAATTCCTACTCATGGAAAATCACCTAACCGAGAATGAGCGCAAAGTGTTGGAGGAAGGGAGGAGGTTGTTGCATGAGGATGCTGAGAATGGACGGTTGGTGAAACTTGCTGCTGAGGAAGGGAAGTTTGTGCCTAGTGAGAGTGTTATTATTTCTCATGAGTTTGCGGAGGGGAGTTCTTACAAGCAACAAGTTACACCATCTGCAACCACCAGCGGTCCCACAGTCCCAACCTTTATTACAACCGAGTATCACCCCGACTATCTAGGGTTGGGATTAGAGGGCTCCTCTCTAACTACAACCACGAGCACTTCGCCTATTGCCCCCATGCCACATGTTTATGAAGGTAAAGTCTCATTATCATGAATGCCCGAAAAATACATAAGAAATAAGTTAAAAGAGACTAAGTAGCCTTCTTCCTTGTTGCGCTTGCATCTTTGGAGTAGAAATGACAATGGGAATTTTCCCGACACTTCTCCAATTACCTGAGACCGGACTGGGACTGCAAGGGATATTGTTCAGAGAGGGTGGTGGTCCAATGGACACTGTCTGAAACGTGGACTTAAATGCTAGTGTTTATAGGATCTCCTTTTCGAGGAAGGGGAAATAATTTACGGCCAAGGAATCCAAGTGTCGGGGCCGGTGGATGTGAGTGTGCAGATGATGTATGACTTCGTGCAATCGCCGAAAGCCAGATTAGTGGCAAAGTCAGAGAAGTAGGAAGAAAAGAGGAGGGATAATGAGGCTACCCTATAGGAAGCTCAAGAGAAGGCCATGCGGGATTCAGAGAGAAAAGTTGATGCCGAGATAGCTAGGAAAAAAGCTTCCGATGAGGTGGAGAAGAAGAGAGTCGATGATGAGGCCAAGAAGAAGCAGGCTGATGAAGATGCTATAAAAAGAGACGAGGAGGCATTCAAGAAGCTCCAAGCAGATGCAGCCAAAGAGCTTAAGGCTAGGAAGTTAGCTGAACAAAAGGCTGCACAGAATGTCAAGAAGAAGGCAGATCTTGAAGCTAAGAAGACAAAGGAGACTGGAGAGGAGGAAGGAACTGAGATCGTATAGCTCTTCCCATCGGTGTCGCTCCGAAATCACTGCAAGTTATTCCGCCTGGGGACATCATACAGATTTCAAGTGGTGAGGACGATGATGGGAAGCGCAAATCAGTATCCTTCAAGTCCATCTCCCTGACCAAGGGTAAAGGAGGAAGGGACGGAGGCAGCTCTGGGAGGAAGAGGACGAAGACCATTGATGACCTGCCCAGTGCTGAATCTATCAAGAAAAGGAAGAAGAAGAAGGATGAAACGTTCCAATGATTGTTATAGATATATTAGATATTTTTTCTATGTATGCCGATAGTATACGTGAGTACGACACTCGCTTTAGGAGGCATGATGTGGTTTTCATGTACACCATGTCGTTAGAAAGATAGATAGACTTATGTAGTTTGCTTTTGGTTGTGAACGAAAGTGTTAACTGACTTTTCTTATATCACAATTTGTGTTAAGTGTTCGAATGTTCGTCTATGCTTTCCATTTTTTGTGCTTGCACAAACATACTTCTCGTTAGACTTAAGGAAATATTGTCTATGGCTTCGCTCTTGGGATTCCAAGCCGTGTGGAGGTTGCAAGAGCATGCTTCGCTCTCGGGTCTTCCCTTGGGTGGGAGTTCCGAGTCATGCAAAGATTCTAGGCATGGGCTTTTCTCTCGGGACTTCCCTTGGTTGGGAGTTCTGAGTAGAGTGAAGATTGTAGGTGCGGGTTTCGCCTTCGAGCTTTTCCCTTGGTCGGGAATTTTGAGTCGTGCAAGGTTCAGCTTTAGTGCATTCTTTCTCGGAACCTCCCTGAGGTCGTTGAACTCGAGTCATAAGAAGGAATGGACATCGTTGATTCGTCCTTAAGACTCTCATGTCGTTTAGTTTTGGTTAGAGTTTGAGGGCGTCGTTAGTTCGCCAACTGTTGCCCAGATCCAGACCCGTTGAGTCGGATGGAGCCGAACGAGCGGTGGATGTCACACCTGTTCAGCTGATGGGTTGTCCCTAAGTCCGGAGACTTAGGAACGCGGTTGGAAACTTAAGTGAATGAGCATCCCAAGTTATTTATACTTGGCCTTATCATTGGTTCGAGACTCGAGTCGGAGTTATTTATACTCGGCTTTTTCGTTGGTTCGAGGCTCAAGTTAAAGGAGGATCAGTTCCATGCTTAAGGGTGTCAATCCAGTGTTGTGCACTCATGCATGCAAGATGGTTGTAATAGTTGCTCAAACATACTATGCGAGAAGTAAACACATCAAGAACATGGACATCTGGAGCTATCTTTATTGATAACTTTACTGATAACTTTGGCGCTAATGGCCTTTTACAATGCTTTGAATTTGAAGAAAACAAAACATCAATGGAAAGAAGTAAGTCTATACACTAAGATAGGTAAAGTAGTGGCGGAGATGTTCACTATTCCATACCCTTGGGAGTTTGGTGCCATCAACGGTCGTTAGCTTTAAGGTTCTGTCTCCAAGCCTCCATTGTATGATGTACAGACCTTCCCAACGAGGACTAAAACCAGTTGGTGTGGGAAAGATCCACTTCAGGATGAGGTCGCTAATGTCGAGGATCATTGGACGGACTCTGGAGATAAAGTATTGGGAGACTCATTGACGCTCAGTGGTAGCTCTGAGTTCAGCTTCATCTCTTTTCTCTTCGGGTAGGTCGAGTGACTCCAAGAGCAGATCTTGGTTGATCTTTGGATCAAAGTTAGTGACTCGATAAGATTGGTGTTTGAGCCCAATGGGAATGAAACAACACGGAATTTATGAACTAATTTAAAAAATTTATTTTAGCTATTTTATTTTATTTTGAATATTTAAAATGATTTATTTCAAATAATAATGATTTAAAATTTGTTTAAATAGAAATTAAAATGTATAAATTTATTTTAATTATAAAACGAGCCTGAAATGGCGCGATAGTTTGAAAATTTGATTTTAAATTTCAAATGAATTGTATAGGATTCAAAATAAATTGGACTTCAATAAAATAAAAAATGTTAGAATCCATTTAACTATATCTTTCTAACGAATGTAAGAAACCGATATTTCACTTTATAAATTGTAAGTTATACCCATTTTAAAATTCAAAATAGTCACTATGGAATTTACATATGTTTTAATATAATATATAGCCCTCAAAAATAGCCATTTTGCAAACGCCTCCATTTTGGACGAAACCACTTTTGTTGGATCCGGAATGTCAAATTATTGTTAGGTTTAAAATTTCATAAATTTTGGAATTAATATGTGATCTCAGTGAATTTAAATGTGTTTTGAAATTTCAGTTTGAATTTAATAAGCCAGTTAAAAGGCCATTTTTTAAACGGTCTCCAAATTCGACGAAATTAGTTTTGTTAGGACCGTATCGTCAAAACATAGCTACATTTATTTTTCTATAATTTTTGAAGTCAGTACGTTGCCCCGGTAAATTACAATGTACGTTGAATTCAATATTGACCGTTATATTGATTTATATTTTAATTTTAATAAAAACTATTCGAAACAGTCGTATTGGCTCACGAAACATATCCCATTGTGTCCATAATGGTGGTATTTAGCTAGGGACGATAATCGTTGGGTTTAATTTGGAGTTCGAATGAAAATTCCACTTTTTGGAATTTAAATAATATTAAAAATTTGGTATAAAAAGGATTTTTAAACCCTAAACCTAATCACTTATCCAGGTCGTCGTTCTATTTCGTGAAGGGCTGAAATCACTCCAAACTTCCTCTCAATTTTTGGCTAAATCCACTCAATGATTCCAATAACTTATTGAACGAAAATTGAAGACGCTTCCATGATCTTTAAATCCGTACCCCTATGATCAGTTTTCATACTAAGGATTGGAAGAAATCGTAGCCCAAACTCGAGCCGTTCGCACCGGATTCTGGAGGCGTAGGGGGGCGCGACTAACATCGTTCACGACGTTGATGGAGGGACCGTTGGGCTTCAATGGGGTGGTAGACGAGCGGCTCCTAGTGGCCTGAGGTGTGAACGGCGGTGGAAAGTTCAATTTGAGCGATTGTTTTTTTGGTGTTCCTGAAAGGGAACGAAGGGGAGAGAAGGGGTTAAGGCCTTAACCAATGTAATTAATGAATAATTAATTATTTAATTATTTCAATTTTTGTCATTAATGTATATAATGTTGTAATTCTTTCATACGAGATCGGGTTGAGTGATTTCAGTCGTGTTGGAATCATAGCGACGAACTCTTCAACATATAGCTGACTAGAACGGAAAAGGAGAAAATGGAAATTTTAGGCGAATTCAAATCCAAATGATATTAAATCGTCAATTAAAGACCGGCGGAGTGGAAATCAAAGTGAGAACTTCTAACTAAAATTTTTGTGTAGTTATTTATTTTATAACTTCATATATGAACTGCCAGTATTGATTTTTATTAGCTTTAATTATCACAAATGTTGTACGGTGCCTGTTAGCTCAGCTCCCTCGTCCACAGACCATGGACGATTTGACTGACTGTATTGAGTTTTGTTTGTGGTGTTGGAATGCTTAACATATTAAAATATAGTTAATATTATTATGGAAATTGAAATTAAAATTATAAATATCCATTTATAATTTATAATAGTAAAATTGGAATAAATATCCATTTATACGTCGGACAACTTGTTTATGTACATCTATTTGACTGATATTGATTGGCACGATAATTTTTACACATCGCCCAAATGCACAAATAATAATCAGTATTTGTTGTTTGAAAACCCTACACGGGTATTGGGATGATATTTGACATACACTAATCACAATATTTGGTTGTATGTCAATCGATGGGTTGACAGACTGTGATGAGCATTATTTATTTATTTTAATGCTTATACAGTTGTAAATTGCACTGTAGATGATGTTTGAATGGTTCATGATTATTTATCATTATTGTTGAATACATGCGATGTATGAAATCCATATAACTGAAATTATATGGTAATTGATTGAGTCGCATTCCTTCAGAAATAAAGAATATTTTATAATAACGAATATTTTAAAATAATAATCGGTGAAGAATAAAATGTGATTTTGATGTCCGATTTTGAAATGATACGAAAATATAAAAAAATATGAAGTCGGGTTATGTATACAAACGCCATTTTAACCTGACCGGGTTTATCGATCGATTTAATTCATCTAATGATGAATACGAAAAGGAAATGGATTTCAAAATCAGATATTTTGAAAATATTATCATTTTAATATTGTAATAGTATGGAATATTCAATTTTGATTTAAAATTGAAAATGAAGTTGAAATCATTTTTAAAACGAATTTAAATTGATTTATAAAATATGTTTTAAATAGAAATCAACGATATATATCATATATATTAAATGGCCTGAATAGAACGCGCCGCGCACGACCGTTCGTGAATTTCGACCATTAACTTCAAATAGATGTAACGGGAGATCCGAGCATCAGGTTCTCCTAAAACCAGAACCGTAGGGTTCATCTTGAAAAGAGCTTTCCAGTGAATATAAGAGAATTGAATTCTAACGGTTATATTTTGAGATATATCCAAATCAATTTCAGAAAAGGTCGCCATGGATGTAGTTCGGTGGACTTTATTGGAAACCGACTTTAAAGGCCTTGATAAAATTATTTGAAATATGAAAAAAATATGTAAAATCATAATAAATGATTTGGAAAGATTTTGGATGAAAAACTCCAAGTTTGGAAAGATAAAAACATATTTTTATCAAAATGAACTAGTTATTAACTAGTATAAAAATCCAATGTTTTTAAATAAATAAATCAGATCTGTAAATGGTTTTCATATAACCAAAAATTCCAACGTGTGAGTTAGAATGGATTTAAATGGAAATAATCTTCGTAATATTTCGATATTGGGTTCCATGATTATACAGATATTATGGTGGAAATTTGGAATATACAGATATCGTTATTCCCAATACGATATCCGTTAGTTTCAGAATTTGATATTGAATATAAGCCGATATAATTTCTATTTAGAGCCTTGTATTTAATATCAAATTGGATTTTGGGGTTTGTCATGAACGGTGTCTTTAATAACATTGTTCTTAAACCCTGATGAGAAAAGAATAAATCTTTTAATTACGATTTAGTGAAGTTTACCAATTAATTAATTTAATTGGAATTGAATTGGATTTTGGGTTCGTCGTGAATGGTGTCTTTATTAACACTGTTTTTAAAACCTGATGAGAAAAGAATAAATCTTTTAAATAAGATTTAGAGAAGTTTACCAATTAATCAGTATTTAATTGGAATTGAATTGAAATTGGATTTTTGGGTTTATCGTAAATAATGTTTTAAATAACATTTGTTCTTTAACCCAATTAACAGTGAAGATATGATTTGGAATATATAATCTTTTAAATAAGATTAATGGAATTTTCCATAGAAAAGTTTTTCAATTTAATATGTTAAATTGGAATTGAATTGAATTCGATTTGGTAATAATCGAGATAAGCTTCTGTAAAGGAAGACCGTTACTATATGTGGAATTTAAAAGGCTTTGTCATTATTCCATTTATAGTATTGATTTGATACAGAAATTTATATCGATTATATATTGATCAGTTTTCCGTGAAGATTCCATAGTTAATGGAAGCTGATTTGGGTTTATCGTGAACTGTATTTTAAATGACATTGGTTCTTTAACCCAGTTAAGGACGTGATCAAATTTCCTAAAGTTGAATAATCATAAAGCAATGATTTTGCTATTAAAACTAAGTTGGAGTTTTAATGAATCTTTAATTAGATTGGAATGAGAATGAGATAATTAAATCTATCAAATTCGTAACATGATCGAGAATGGAGTATCACCGATTTTGCTCCAGGCTGTAGTTAAATCTTTAATTAGATTTGAAATGAGAAATGGTAACTAATTTTACCAATAACACAGTGGGTGTTAGATATGGAGTACTACGGTTTTTCTCCATGGGATGAATAGGTTGGGATTGAAAAAAATAAAATAAATGATTACTTCGGTAAGGTTCGCTAATCCTGACTAGTTTGATAAACCTTAATTTGGCTTAAATTACGAAAAGAATATTTGAATAAAATAATATTCTGAATTGGAATGAGGGGTAGGATGTGTTTTTATAGCACTTGATTATAAGATACGCAAGTATTCCGAAAGATCGGGTTAACCCATTCTGAATAACTGATACGGCGACTAAGTATTGATGATATGAAGACGGTGGTTGAAGACCGGAGATCTTCACATCATTTGGATGATTACCGATGTCTTGATTGGGATGTACACCCAAGACAAGGTAATAAGTGGTGACCGTACAGACGTACTCGGAGATCGACCGGATATGTGAGGGCCTCTCTCCTGTATTGGACATATGGGACGAAGAATAAGGTGCCTCCAGTTTCGTTCAGACCTTGAACAAACTTGCAAATGGAAAGTGTGTCTGATATTGTATCATTTATACTGTATTAGTTGATCTCTGCAAAAATATAAACTTGTTTGGTGGCAAAGAATTTATTCTCTTGCTTAACACCCTTCTCTGAGACGTACGAGCTTATAGGTTATATATTAGTGGAAATCAATGGTACTGTATGGATTGACAGTGTGGCATGCTGAGTTGCATGGTTCAAATCTTTTGTTGAAGATCAAAGCACAACTTTAATTAGTATAACTTTGTGTAGCATTAATTCGTGAGCCTCACACCCCGGTTTGAACCTAAAACGGGATAGTGACTGCATGGAAATGGACATATGTTAGTTATAGCTACGAGTAACGTCATGGTATGGAGTCTAGACTGTTTACTTATGTGGATTTTGCATATTATTTGATGGAAAGCGAGGTACCTCGGAATTCGGGTCGATTGAAAGGCTCGGATATTATTTGAGTCCCTAGTAGCTCTAGAGTGGTCGACATTACTGACCCATTTTGAAGATTCGATAGAACCGACTAACGTATAGTTTATGGTATAACTAATCATCGTCGGATGACTGGCCATGAAGATCCAAGGGCTCACTAGCGTTCAAGCCCTGAGGCACTTTCTACTATGTCTCGAAATCGATGAGGATGATCCCTTACCTCGGCTCATAGATGGACACCCAATTTCTCATACGTGATTTTATGGTTTTAGTTGTAAATCTATATGGCGACGTAATATAATGGTACCTATGCCACCTACGATTGACACATTTATTTTTGGAGTTGATTTCTTCACTTATATTTAATGTAAAAGATGAAATTTTGCGTGTCAAGCATATTTGGCTATTATAAGGGAAAATTCTATCCTTGACCGCGTTCATTGTGTGATGGGACCTGAGCCTTATAATATCTTCATTTTTCTCTTTAGCATTGCGCTATTTATTTTTATGCACTGGAATTCAGGGGGGATAAACCCGTTCCGTGTTATATGGCGTGGTCCCGTGGTTTACCTAACTTTAAAATTAAAAATAATAATTATTTAGTTCTCGCACCAGTCCCATGACTGGCTCGGAGTTTATTGTTTTAACCTAAACTCTGTGTGCCCGTATTTTCCACACGGGTAGCTAACAGTTTTGGTTTTTGTAGATACTTCATTTCACAAGATCCTGGATTACAGCTGGAGCTATATTCGGAAAGCTTTGTATCCGTATATCTCTTTCAGTTGTGTCAGTTATTATTTACTGCTGTGTTTTATATTTATGTATATATTTTCTACTGTTTTGTAATGTAAATCTCTGATATTTTCATTGTGTATTTTATTTACACTCTGAAATATTCTTGTACTCTAATGTAATTGTTGTAATAGCAATGAGATATTCTATTGTTTATGTTCTGATGCGTCGTGTTCTCAAAGCAATCCGCCGTTTTCCATCTCTTCTGAGATCGCGGGATTTCGGTTCGTTTCATTGTGGTATCAGAGCTTTGGTTTACAGAGCTCGAGAACAAGGCACATTAGAGCCAAACGAAAGAATTCATCAGAGATAGGATTAGTAACATACTATAAAAATGACTCGTTAGAGATAAGATCAAAAGCATCCTAGAATGAGTTCGCAGAGTGCTGTTTATTAAAAAATAAATTTAGTTTTGAAAATTGTACCTTATTATACATATTTGAGTATGTTATTTTAAATTGATTTTGGACTATCGGGTATAAAGAAGATTTTTAATATACCTCTGATCCACGTGTATATGAAGTCTCAAGTATACTGGGTAGATATAGAATCACACTCTAGTCGGCCGGAGATGATACTGATGATGGGGCCCCATCATCAGTATTTATGTTCGAGTTTCGAAGGTTGGTATCTATATATTTCCAATTGACTGGTGTGAGAACCAAAACATAGTTAGAATTTATTGTTTGTGATTTAGCATTGAAATAGGATTTTTTTAGTATATCAAAATTATATGTTTGAAAATTTAATCAATTAATTGATTGCTGGTTGTTTTGTGTGATTATAAGTTTAACTAATAAAAAAAATATTGGAACGATAGTTAATTTAACCAATATGAGAATGAACGATAAGTAAAGCCAAATCGAATCAAATATGGAATTAAATTGGAAATTGTTTGGGATTGCATACATATACATATATATGTGTGAAAAGGTCATAGCATGGAAGCTAAGAAGAGGAATAAAATTGTATGTCAGACAAATAGGTACATATTTACTATATTTATTGGGGTTTGATGATTTTATGAGCCGATTGGCTAGGCGCTTGGCTTTTTCTTTTTCTTTTTGATTGAGGAGGACCCAGCGAGGCAAGTTGCGATTTTACCGATAGGGCTATACAAAAGAGATTATGGCAAAAAAATTCGAAAATTTAGGGTGTCAGCCAAATTTTTGAGAAATTTGAAAATTCTTAGAAACTGAAAGTTGAACAATGAATGCCAAAATGAAAGTTGAGTTGGTTAGTTAAACAACTTTCAGCTCCGTTCCTTTTCGATGACGAAAAGATTCTAAGTGGGGGAGATTGTAACAGTCCGAAATTTCTGAACCAATTTAAAATTTTTATTTTAGATATTTTAATGTATTTTGAATATTAAAAATGATTTATTTTAAATAATAATGATTTAAAATTTATTTAAATCGAAGTTAAAACATATAAATTTATTTTAATTATAAAATGAGCCTGAAATGGCGTGGTAGTTTGAAAATTCGATTTTAAATTTCAAATGAATGTATAGGATTCAAAATAAATCGAATTTCAGTAAAACAAGAAATGTTAGAACCCATTTAACTATATCTTTCTAACGATTGTAAGAAACCAATATTTCACTTTAAAATTGTAAGTTATGTCCATTTTAAAAGTCAAAATAGTCACTATGGAATTTATATATGTTTTAATATGATATATAGCCCTTAAAAATAGCCATTTGCAAACGCCTCTGTTCTGGACGAAACCACTTTTATTGGATCCGGAATGTCAAATTATTGTTAGGTTTAAAATTTCATAATTTTTGGAATTAATATATGAGCTCAGTGAATTTAAATGTGTTTTGAAATTTCAGTTTGAATTTAATAAGCCAGTTAAAATGCCATTTTTCAAAAGGTCTTCAAATTCGACGAAATTAGTTTTTTTTAGGACTGTATCGTCAAAACATAGCTTGATTTATTTTTCTGTAATTTTTGAAGTCAGTATATGGCTCTGGTAAATTAAAATGTACGTTGAGTTCAATATTGACCGTTATATTAATTTATATTTTAATTTTAATAAAAACTGATCGAAACAGTCGCATTGCCTTACGAAACATATCTCATTGTGTTCGAAATAAGGGTATTTAGCTAGGGATGACAACCGTTGGGTTTGATTTGGAGTTCGAATGAAAAAAAATCACTTTTTGGAAATTAAATAATATTAAAATATTAGTATAAAAAGGATTTTTAAACCGTAAACCTAATCACTTATCCAGGCCGTCGTTTTATTTCGTGAAGGGCTGAAATCGCTCCAAACTTCCTCTTAATTTTTGGCCAAATCCACTCAATGGTTTCAATAACTTATCGAACGAAAATTGAAGACGCTTCCATGATTTTTAAATCCGTACCCCTATGATCAGTTTTCATATTAAGGATTGGAAGAAATCGCAGCCCAAACTCGAGCCGTTCGCACCAGATTCTGAAGGTGTAAGGTGGAAGGGGCGACTGACGTCGTTCACGGCGTTGATGGAGGGACCGTTGGGCTTCGATAGGGGTGGTAGACGGTCGGCTCCTAGTGGCCTGAGGTGCGAACGGCAGTGGAAAGTTCAATTTGAGCGATGGTTTTTTGGAGTTCCTGAAAGGGAACGAAGGGGTTAAGGCCTTAACCAATGTAATTAATGAATAATTAATTATTTCAATTTTTGTAATTAATATGTATAATGTTGTAACTCTTTCATACGAGATCGGAATTGAGTGATTTCAGCAGCGTTGGAATCTTGGCGACGAACTCTTCAACATAGAACTGACTAAAACGTAAAAGGAGCAAATTGGAATTTAAAGTGAATTCAAATCCAAACAATATTAAATCGTCAATTAAAGACTGGCGAAGTGGAAATCAAAGTGAGAACTTCCCACTAACATTTTTGTATAGTTATTTATCTAATAATTGCATATATGAACTGCCAGTATTGATTTTCATTAGTTTTTAATTATCACAAATGTTGTACGGTGCCTGTTAGCTCACCTCCCTCATCCACAGACCATGAACGATTTGATTGACTGTATTGTGTTTTGTTTGTGATGTTGGAATGGTTAACTTATTAAAATACTATTAACATTATTGTGGAAATTGAAATTAAAGTTATAAATATCCATTTATAATTTAAAATAGTAAAATTGGAATAAATATCCATTTACAAGTTGGACGGCTTGTTTATGTACACCTATTTGACTGATATTGATTGGGGCGATAATTTTTACACATAACCCAAAAGCCCAAATAATAATCAGTATTTGTTGTTTGAAAACCCCATACGGGCATTGGGATAATATTTGACATACACTAATCCCAATATTTTTTTGTTTGTCAATCGATGGGTTAACATTTGGTGATGAGAGTTATTTATTAGTTTTAATGCTTATACAGTTGTAAATTGCACTCTAGATGATGTTTGAATGGTTAATTATTATTTATCATTACTATTGAATACATGTGATGTATGAAATCCATATAATTGAAAGTATATGGTAATTGATTGAGTCGCATTCCAATTCAGAAATAAAGAATATTTTAAATTAAATAATATTTTAAAATATTATTCAGTGAAGAATAAAATGTGATTTTGAATTCTGATTTTGGATGGACACGAAAATATAAAAACATATGAAGCTGGCTTAAGTATAAAAACGTCATTTTAACCCGAACGAGTTTATCGATCGATTTAGTTCATTTTATAATGAATACGAAAAGGAAATGGATTTCAAAATTAGATATTTTGAAAATATTATCATTTTAATATTATAATGGTATGGAATATTCAATTTTGATTTAAAATTGAAAATGAAGTTGAAATCGTTTTTAAAATGAATTTAAAACGATTTATAAAATACGTTTTAAACAGAAATTGACAATATATATATATATTATATATTAAATGGCCTGAATAGAACGCACCGCGCAGCGACCATTCGCGAATTTCGACAATTAACTTCAAATGGACGTAATGGGAGATCCGACCGTCGGATTCTCCTAAAACCAGAACCTTGGGTTTGTATCAAAAAGAGATTTCCAATGAGTATAAGAGATTTTAAATCTAACAGTTAGATTTTGAGATATGTCCAAATCAATTTCAGAAAAGGTCGCTATGGATGCAGTTCGGTGGCCGTTATTGGAAACCGATTGTAAGGGCCTTGATAAAATTATTAAAAATATGAAAAAATTATGTAAAATCATAATAAACGATTTGGAAAATTTTTGGATGAAAAACTCCAAGTTTGGAAAGATAAAAACATATTTTTATCAAAATGAACTAGTTGTTAACTAGTATAAAAATCCTATGTTTTTAAATAAATAAATTGGATATGTAAATGGTTTTGAAATAACCAGAAATTTATACGTATGAGTTGGAATGGATCTAAATGGAAATAATCTTCGGAATATTTCGATATTGGATTTCGTGATTATACGGATATTGCGGTGGGAATTTGGAAGATACTGATATCATTATTCCCAATATGATATCCGTTAGTTTCAGAATTTGATATTGAATATAAGTCGATATAATTGCAATTTTGGGGTTTGTATTGAACGGTGTCTTTAATAAAACTGTTCTTAGACCCTAATGAGAAAAGAATAAATATTTTAATTAAGATTTAGTGAAGTTTGCCAATTAATTAATTTAATTGGAATTGAATTGGATTTTGGGTTTGTCGTGAATGGTGTCTTTATTAACACTTTTCTTGAACCCCGATGAGAAAAGTATAAATCTTTTAAATAAGATTTAGAGAAGTTTACCAATTAATTGGAATTGAATTGAAATTGGATTTTTGGGTTTATCGTGAACAATGTTTTAAATAACATTTGTTCTTTAACCCAATTAACAGTGAAGGTATGATTTGGAATATATAATCTTTTAAATAAGATTAATGGAATTTTCCAGAGAAACGTTTTCCAATTTAATATATTAAATTGGAATTGAATGGAATTCAGTTTGGTAATAATCGAGATGAGCTTCTGTAAAGGAAGACATCTACTATATAGGGAATTTAAAAGGCTTTGTCGTTATTCCATTTATAGTATTGATTTGATACAGAAATTTATATCGTTTATATATTGATCAGTTTTCCGTGAAGATTCCATAGTTAATGGAAGCTGATTTGGATTTATCATGAACTGTGTTTTAAATGACATTGGTTCTTTAACCCAGTTATAGACGGGATTAATTTTCCTAAAGTTGAATAATCATAAAGTATTGATTTTGCTATTGGAGTTTTAATGAATCTTTAATTAGATTGGAATGAGAATGAGATAATTAAATTTATCAAATTCGTGAAATGATCGAGAATGGAGTACCACCAGTTTTGCTCCAGGCGATAGTTAAATCTTTAATTAGATTTGAGACGAGAAATGGTAATTAATTTTACCAATAACACAGTGGGTGTTAGATATGGAGTACTACCAGTTTTTCTCCATGGGATGAATAGGTTGAGATTGGAAAAATAAAATAAATGATTACTTCGGTAAGGTTCGCTAATGTTAACTAGTTCGATAAACCTTAATTTGTTTTAAGTTGTGAAAATAATACTTGAATAAAATAATATTCTGAATTGGAATGAGGCATGGGATGTGTTTTTACAGCACTTGATTACAAGATACGTGAGTTATTCAGAAAGATCAGGTTTAACCCATTCTGAATAATTGATACGGCGACTAAGTGTCGATGATATGAAGACGGTGGTTGAAGACTGGAGATCTTCACATCGTTTGGATGATTACTGATGTCTTGATTGGAGTGTACACCCAAGACAAAGTAATAAGTGATGATTGTCCAGACATACTTGGAGATCTACTGGAAATGCGAGGGCATCTCTCATGTATTGGACATATGGGACGAGGAATAAGGTGCCTTCGGTTTCGGTCAGACCCAGAACGGACTTGCAAATGGATAATGTGTCTGACATTGGATCCTTTATACTGTATTCGTTAATCACTGCTAAATAAAAACCTGTTTGGTGGCGGAGGATTTATTCTCTTGCTTAACACCCTTCTCTGAGACGTACAAACTTAGAGGTTATATATTGGTGGAAATCAGTGGTACTGTATGGATTGACTGTGTGGCATGCTGAGTTGCATGGATCAAAGCTTTTGTTGAAAAGCAAGGCTTTGTGGTTGACGATCAAAGCACAACTTTAATTAGCACAGCATTAACTTGCAAGCCTCACACCTCAGTATGAACCTAAAACGGGATAGTGACAGCATGGAAATGGACATATGTTAGTTCTAGCTACGAGTAACATCATGGTATGGAGCCCAGACTATTTACTTATGTGGATGTTGGATATTATTTAATGGAAAGCGAGGTATCTCGGAATTCAGGCCGATTGAAAGGCTCAGATATGATTTGAGTCCCTAGTGGCTCTAGAGTGGTCGACATTACTAACCCATTTTGGAGGTTCGATAGAAACTGCTAACATATAGTTTATGGTATAACTAATCATCGACGGATGACCGACCATGAAGATCCAAGGCGTCGCCAGCGTCTGATCCTTGCTAATGTGTCTCGAAATCGGTGAGGATGATCCCTTACCTCTGTTCATAGATGGTACCTACGCCGCCTATGATTGATACATTTATATTTGAAGTTGACTTCTTCACTTATAGTAATAATAAAAGATGAAATTTCTCATATCAAGCATATTTGGCTATTATAAGGGAAAGCTCTATCCTCGACTGCGTTCATTGTGTGATGGGACTTGAGTCTTATAATAGCTTCATTTTTCTCTTTAGCATTGCGCTATTTATTTTTATGCACTGGAATTCATGGGGGATAAACTCATTCAGTGTTATACGGCGCGGTCCCGTGATTTACCTAAAATTAAAATTAAAACTAATGACTATTTTGTTCTCACACCAGTCCCATGACTGACTCGGAGTTTATTGTTTTAACCTAAACTCTGGGTGCCCATATTTCCCACACGGACAACTAGTAGTTTTGGTTTTCGCAGATACTTCTTTTCACAGGATCCTGGTTTATAGCTGGAGCTATATTCGGAAAGCTTTGTATCCATATATCTCTTTCAGTTGTGTCAGTAATTATTTTCTGCTGTGTTTTATATTTATGTATATATTTTCCGCTGTTTTGTAATGTAAATCTCTAATATTTTCCGTTGTGTATATTATTTAAACTCTGACATATTCTTGTACTCTGATGTTATTGTAGTAATAGAAATAAGATGTTCTATTGTTTGTATTCTGATGCATCATGTTCTCAAAGCAATCTGCTGTTTTCCGTCTCTTTTGAGATCGGGGGATTTCGGGTCGTTTAAGGGAATGACGGCTTTGGATCCATAGGCGAGAGCGAATGAGTATGGCCAGTTGTAGACTTATGGGTTGTCTGGTAGGCCCATAGTTCCAGAGGGAGCTCATCTACCCAAAGGCCTCCGCTTTTTTCCAAATGCTTCTTGATGATGAATTTTTTCACTTTGTTGATAGCCTCGACCTTCCCATTGGCTTGAGTGTGAGCTACTGCCGAGAACTTCTTTTTGATATTGTGGCATTGGCAGAAGGTCTTAAACTCAGCACTCTCGAATTGGGTTCCATTATCAAAAATGATAGTTTGAGGGACTCCATATCGAGTGATGAAGTTACGGACCACGAAGTTGATCACTTTCTTGGTTGTGATTTAGTGAGGGCTTCGGCCCACTTGGTGAAGTAATCAACTTCAACGATAGCATAGCGAGCTCTGCCTCTGGTCATCGGAAGAGTTCTGATGATATCCCCATATGGAAAACAATCAAAGAATGACCATCTGTCTTAGTTCTACAGGCGGGGCTCTGGGAATCTTAGAAAACCTCTGGCATTTGTCGCATTTGCGGGAATAGTCCACGACATCTTGGTCGAGTGTGTGCCATAAGCAGCCATATCTGAGAATCTTCCTCGCCAGAGTTTGCCTCCCAACGTGGTCATCGCACTCACCTTCATGCACGTCTAGTAGCACACGATTGGTGTCATTGTGGGCTACACACCGGAGTAGTGGAATAGAGAACCCCCTTCGGTAGAGCACTCCATCTTGAATGATGTAGCGAGATGATTTGCAGGTGCTCATCTTTTTTTGTAGCGTTCAGGGAAGGTTCCTTGTTGCAAGTAGTTCTTTATCATGTCATCCAGGACTCAGGTTCGGGATCGATCTCCGTCGTTGGTACTGAATCAGTCTACATCTGATCGATGCTTAGAAAGTTGAGTACTTCGACAGGGCTTGTCAGCTTGGCTAAGTAATTAGCTTTCTCCTTTTGTTCTCGAGGAATGTGCGTGATGATGCAATGGTCGAAGTTGGTGAGAAGTTCATGGACCCGAGCAAGGTAGGGAACTAGCTATTCCCCTTGGCTTGATATTCGCCCTACACCTGACGTACGGTGAGCCATGAGTCGGAGTAGATCTGGAGGGCCTTGATGTTGAGTTAGATTGCAATTTTGAGTCTGACAATCAAGCCCTCATATTCCGCATCATTATTGATCGTAAGGAAGTTGAGCTTCAAAGCGTAATGAATCGAGCGTTCCTCAATAGTAACGAGTACGACTCAGGTGCCAGAACACTGACTGTTAGATGATCCATCCACAAATAATTTCCATTAAATGTTTAGGGTTTCAATGTCTTCCAAAGGAGGATCTTCTGGAATCGCGAACTCTGCTGTGAAATCTATGAGGGCTGGCCCGAGAATGGCTCGACGACGATTGAAAGTAGTCTCGAATTGGCTCAGTTCTATATTCCACTTCAAGAGTCGTTCAGATGCCTTAGGTCGTTGCAGACTTGTTGTATAGGGTGGTCAGTGTAGACCTTGATTGGTTGGGACTGAAAGTATGGTCGTAACTTCCGGAAAGAGATCAATATGCAGTAGGCTAGCTCCTCAAGCTTCAAATAATTCTTTTCTGCTCAGGTCAATCTCTTGCTGATGTAGTAAATGAGCAGTTGGACACGATCTTCGATGCACACAAGCGCCGAGCTAATTTCCTGAACTGAAACAACCAAGTAGAGATATAAGTCTTCGTGTTCCACGGATTTGGACATGATGGGTGGCGCTCTATGTTATTAAAGAGGTCCTGGAATGCGTCAATGCATTCTAGTGTCCATGTGAAGTTGCACTTCCTCTTTCTAAGCAAGTCAAAAAAGGGATTGCGTTTGTTAGTTGCTTTAGATATGAATCAACTTAGATGGCCACTTTCCCGTTTAAACTTTGAACATTTTTGATGCTTCGAGGAGCTTAGATGTCCCAAATAGCCTGGATTTTCTCTAGATTGGCTTCGATGCCTCGTGAATTGATAATGAAACCCAGGAATTTTCCCGATGCAATGCCAAAAAAGCATTTCAAGAGATTAGGTTTCATGACATAGCTACGGAGGAAATGAATATTTCGGTGAGGTCGTTGACGTGGTCATTCGATACCCTCGTTTTCACGAGCATATCGTCCACGTAAACCTCTATGAATCTCCCGATCTAGTCCTTGAACATGCGGTTGACCAGTCGCTGATCGGTGGCCCTACCATTCTTGAGACCAAAAGGCATGACGACATAGCAGTAGAGCCCAAGGTTAGTTATGAAAGAAGTATGGTCATGATATGGAGGGTACATTGGAATCTGATTGTAGCTTGAGTACGCATCCATGAAGGAGAGAAGCTAATAGCGGGCAGTCGAGTCCACAAGCTGGTCGATCTTTGGAAGTGGGAAGCTATCCTTTGGGCGGACTTTTTTCAAGTTTTAGTAGTCCACACACGTTCGCCACTTACCGTTTTCTTTCTTGACCAAGACTGGGTTGGAGACCCATTAGGGGTAGAGGGCGTCGCGGAAGAATCCATTGTCGAGTAGCCTATGCACTTCCTCTTTGAATGCAGTCGATCTTTTAGTTCCTAATATTCGACGTTTCTGCTTGATTGGAAGATGCTTTGGATCAACGTGGAGCATGTGACAAGCAATTTCTAGAATGTTGTCACACATGTCAGAGTATGTCCAAGTAAACACATCGAGGTTTGGTCCTTAGGAAATCCACTGGCTCCTCCTTTATTACAGGGTGGAGTTGCGATCCAACTTTCAAGACCTTTGTCGGGTCGTCGGGGCTAATTGGAACATCCAGTGTTGGTTCTACCGGGGTAGCCCTTTCGGATTTGGGCTCTTCGTCCTCCCTTGGATCGAGATTGTTGGAAAGACGGCACTGGCGCCTGAGCCAGGACTCAGACACCTTTGATTGATATGCAGAGATGGTCTTGGCGTAGGAAGGTGGAGGCACTATCTTGTCGTTCGCCTGGTTGCGGGCGTTTTTTCCACTCGGTAAGATAGCAGGCTCTCATCATTGCTTGGTCGCCTTTGATTATGTCAATGCCATTCCCCATCGAGTGCTTCATTAGAAGAGACCATGGTGACATGCATACTCGAAATTTTTCAAGAAAGGGACGTCCAATGACGACATTGTATGGAGAGACGACATCGATGACCACAAGGTGAGGATTCAGACCCAACTCTGATCCCCTACTCCAAGTTCTACCAGAAGGTCAACCTTGCCGACCGGCTGATTGGAAGAACCGTTGAAGCCGTGGATCGTGGCATGGTAGGGCTTCAAGTCTTTGGCCTTTAATTTTATTCGTCCGTAGATTGCCTTGAAGATGATGTTGACCGAGCTTCCGAAGTCGATGAGTATTCTCAATTCCAGTAGACTCTCTTTTGCGAAAGATGATATCATCCTGCGTCGTCTTCTAGAACTTGGCGGGGACAGATTTGTCCAGGCAAGAGCATGCTTTGTAGATGGTATGCTTGATGGAGTTGGCATACTCCTCCATCTTGCAAAAGCTATCATGAGAGAGGTAAGGTACACCTCAGATAGTGTTGATCATGATGTCATGTGGTCTTTAATTAGATGGCTCTAGGGCCGTATTGAGTGGTAGAAGAGCAGGCATTGATGGGCCCATGGCTGCTTCGGGAGGAGCAGGATTCTAAACGTACGATTCCAGATGTTTTTTACGGATGAGTTTTTCAATCTCATCCTTGAGGTGGCGACAGTCGTTAGTGTTGTGTCCAAACATGTCGTGGAATCTACAATACTTTCCAGAGTTTTTCTCGCAATTGGTAGATTCCCTAATGTTGGGCTTCTTGTACTGATGAGTGTTATAGGTCTCTAAGTAGATCGTCTCCATGTCTCAGCTGAGTGTAGTGTAGTTCCTGTATTTCTGAAAGCGGTCGTGCTTCTTGGGATCTACACGAGCTTAGTTGTTGTGACCGCCGGTTTTGTTGTTATTTTGCTTGGGCCTATAATGGGCCGCTCCTTATCCGTCGTTTACCCTTGTTGGAAGATTCTTGACTTGTTTTCCTTTGACACTATCTTTGGCGGTGCCATTGTGTGGGTTGGTGGGGTGGCAGCCTTGAGTATCCATGTTGCACTGAGCTTCTCTTGACATAGGAATTGTCTAGATTTTTCGCAGAAGGCTTCTAAAGTTTTTGGTTGCCTTCTGTCTATCCATGCTTCAAATTCGGAGCTAACGATGACACCTTTGGTGAGCTAGAGATGGATTGTGTGAGGTTCCGGATAATCAACCTCGGTGAGGGAAGTGTTGAAACACTCGAGGTAGCATTTGAGGGTTTCTATTGGGCCTAGTAGAGGTTGGAGAGAGTGAGAGTATTCTTCGGTGTAGAAACATGCATTCTGAACTGCTTCACCATCTCCGTAGCCAGTTGGTCAAAGGTGGAGATAAAATCAGTCGAGAGGCGGGGGAACCAAAGAAAAGCTATTCCCTTCAAGAAAACTTGGAAGAATTTACATTTAACGATGTCAGTGGCTCAGCTATAATCCATATACCACTCGTAGTGGTTCAGGAAAGCGTATGGGTCAGTCTTTCCCCTGTAAACTCTGAGTTGTGGCATGTTGAAGCATCGCAGCCACTCGGCTTCCTGCACGACCCGGGTGAAAGGGTTACACCTCATGTTGGTTTCCTACATGCCGTTGGCGTTCTCTCGCATATCTCTAATGACTCTTTGGACCATGTCAAGGAGGTATGCAGGTTGAACATTTTCTGGCAGGATCCAGCGGTTGAAGTTTACTTTTGGGGTCCTCGGATGTGGAGTCTTCTATGGTGGACATCGGGCTCGTCTTCATTCATGTTGTCAGCATTGTTTGCCTAATTCTGGTATGGTCAATGAGGTTGAGCGGGTTGATGCAAATTCTGATTGGGTGGAACTTAGGCCTATTGGTTTATTGGAAGCGTAGGCCCCAAGTTCAGAGCAGCGACAGTTGGGTTCTGTCGAGGAGGGGGTCGGTAGACCTAGTTCACCATTAATAACCAACCGGAAACAATCACGTTGACACGTTCTCTTGTTGAAAGTTACGGTAGTCCCATTACCATTTCCGTTACCATTGCCATTGTCATTGCTATTTAGATGGGAATTAGTGTTGGTGAGGGCACTGGTATTGAGAGTAAACCTCCTCCTTTGGCTCCGGGCCCGAGTTTCGGTGGAAGAACTTTCTTAGGCATTGTACCACGGTCGAGCATTGTTCTGGAAGCTGCAGTTGAGCGACGAGACGTTGACTTTCCTAGAGTTGACGCATAAGGTCGATGTTGGTTTTCAATACGTCGTTGAGCTCTAGAGATCTGTTTTCTAAATTCTTATTAAGCACGTAAACTTGAACTTGAGTTGTAGGAGCATCGGGGTCCATAGAAGAAGTGTTGTCCATCTCAGTAGAGTTTCCCGCCTATTGGAGTTATTGAGAAGTAGCAGTGTCGGCTGCCGTAGAGGTTCCAGCTAGTGGGTTCTTTGATTGCTTAACCATCTTAAGCGGTCGAGCGGTAGGTTAGGAAGAAACCTGAGTAGCGTGTCGAATTCGAGATGGAAGTGCGTGAAAAGAGATGAGTTTAAGTTCTCAGTGAAAGCACCAATGTGTTGATGACAAAAATGATCGTCACACCCAAAGATTCTTGATTACTCGAGAATATTGTTTCATATGGGAAAAATAAAAGTGCGGAATGTAGTAAATAACATAGAGATTTATAGTGCATCGGTCTGTGAGGGGCCTACGTCTATTGTGAAGGAGTTCGCTGATCTTTTATTCACAAAAATAGGTTATAAGAATTGAACGTCATCAAGTCCATTCATTTATTTTTGAGTCATAGGTGTCATATGCTAGGTCTTGGAAAAAGGTGATTTTGTGCTTCTTCTTCTTCCTCAAGAACTAGGCAGCCAGTAATGAGTTCTAGGTGCATGTAGAGATGTCAAATCAGCCAAAATCCAACCCTTGTGAAGAAAGAACAATAGGGTATTTATAGGTAGCGGGTTAGATGGGAGTAGGTGAGATTTGGGGACCACACAACAAAATTTCGTATCAATGGGCGGCCATATCCTGAATTTCGCATCCCTCTTCTTAGTTTATAGAAATCTTTGTATCCCTCTGACGGATACAAATTTCGTATCGTGGAAATTAGGTTAAAGGGCTTCTTTTTGTAGGATAATAAGTTTTAAGGACAACACTTCTTAATAATAAGTTTTAAGGATAATTTTGCACGAAAAAGATAAAAGCGGTCATCTTTTTAAGTTATACAAGAAAAAGATAAAAGAGGTTATCTTTGTGTCTCTATAACATAAAAAGATAATTGTGTTTATCTTTTTCATGCAGAATTGTCCTTAAAACTGATTTTTCAAAAGTGTTGTCCTTAAAACTTATTACACTAAATAAATAAGCCCTTTAAGTGAAAATCCCCATTTTGTATCCCTCTGGGGCATACGAATTTGGTATCCTAGGGATAAGAAATTCGTATCCCAAGGGATACAGTGGAATCGTATCCCCTAAGGGATACGATTTCTCATATCCCCGTAGGGATACGAGGTTGTATCCCAAGGGATACGAAAATTCGTATCCATGGGATACGTTGGAGGAATTCTTCGTGCGGAGGGGGGATGCGAAGTAAGGAGCGGTGTCGGAGGGATTCGAAATCCCTATTGTGAGCCGAGGGAGTCGAAATTCTATGGGGTGTGCTGGAGGAATTCGAAATCAGAAGGACTCGAACTCTTTTGGAAGTGAGAGAGTCAGAGTCTTCTGAGGGGTTCGAAACTTGGGTAACATATTGTATTTTGAGGGGTTCAAAATACTTGTTTTGGAGGGATTTAAAATCTCCAAAACAAGGGATTAGAAATATGCTAAGCGCACTGTTTTGAGGAGTTGCGAAGCCTATAGTCATACGACTTCTCTTGGGCTTGAATCCTTAGTGCTTTGGCGACATTTTGGCCTTTGATGCCACGCGATGTGTTGAGTCGAGCGGGCCTGGTGCACTTTTTGGAACTGGACAAAAAAGCCGGTTAACACTTTACGAATTTACCTAGTTTCATACATAGGGTGTCTATCCTTTCCCTTTCAAAATCATATGAAGTTGATTAATAAATGAAAGGATTTGAATGTCAAAGGGATAAATCTAATTTGATACCTTAAGGTTAGAACATTCAGAATTCAGTTGAAGCCTTCCAAACCAAGTAATAAACAAAATCATTTGAGCTTTGAAGGGTGAAATTTAATTTAATACAATGAGGTCAAAAAATTTAGGAGTTAAGTTGAAGCCTTCTACACTAAGTAATAAGTAAAATCATTTGAGTGCTAAAGGAAGAAATCTAATTTGAGATCATGTGATCAAAGCTTTTGGAATTCAGTTGAAGCCTTTTAGGTTAAATAATAAGTGAAATCATTTAAGCGTCAAAGAACAAAAATTAATTTGAGATTTTAAGGGTAAAACTGTTGAAAATGTGAAAGTACTTGAAGATGTTTAAGCACCAAAAGAAGAAATTTAATTTGTGGGTTGAAACTATTGAAAATTAAAAAAAATAGTCTTAATCATTTAAGCGTCAAGAGGAGAGATTTAATTCGTGAACTTGAGGTCGAAACAAATAAAAATAAGAAAACTATTGAAATCACTTAGGCGATGAACAACAAAATTTAATTTGTGACCTTGAGGTCAAAATTATAAAAATGAGAAAGTAATTGAAGTCTTTTAGATGCAGAGAGGCGAAATCTAATTTTTGATCAAGAGGTCAAAACCATTTGAAAATGAGATTTAGAGTAAAAAGAAAAAGCAAAATCATTTGAATATCGAGTGGCGAAATGAATGTATGATCTTTTAAACTTATGTGGTGTTTTGACCAAGGCAATATCATAGCTAAAACATTTTGATGCAACGTATTAAATTTGAGAGGTATTTCTTGGTCAAAGCAATAATGATAATTAGTACATTTTGATACAATGTCTGAAAGTTGCACGATTTTGCTTGATGATGATATTCACGACTAAAACTTTTTAAAGTTGTGTTTGAAAATTGCGTAATATTACATGATCAAGGCAATAATGATGATTAAAACATTTTTATGCAATGTTTGAGATGTCTAAAATTTAAGAAAGTCTAAGTCTTATGAGACATACTTGAGGCATGGTTGAGATTTTGCTATCATTCTAACCTCATTGGTAAAATTCTTAAAGGCTTCATATTATGGTAATATTCTAGAATTTTGAGCCTAAAGAATCGTTGCTTGATTCTTTAACCTATATGGTCTTTCACATTCGTATCACCTGGTAATGATATCAAGTCATGTTTTAGATGTATTTGGCTATCCCTAAATCCTAATATTTCTTCTCAAAGCTCGGTATTCAGTTGAGTCTTACATTGATGCCTTCGATAAGGAGAAACCTCTGACCTTTGCTTAATTTTCTTTATACTCATTCAGTTGTTGACTATTTCTTTTATTTATTTTCCCATGGATAGGTCATTGAAGAAATTTTTCTTTGAATGTCGTGATCTTGGTTGTAATGACCCGAACATCAACACTCGGAAATCAACACTAATACACCCACGGTATAACATGCAGTAAATTCAAGTGTCGGAGTGGCAGACTATTAGGGAAAAAGAAAGATAATAGAATCTCATCCAAAAGGAATAATATGTATATGTCAATAATCTTTGCAGTGGAAATTTAAAAGATACTTATTTGAATCTATCCTGGCTTAGCATGGAAAGTTATAACTAACTGTCTTCACGCATGTTTGAAAACAACGGACACATCAGAAAAGTAAACTATGCTCATATGATGATGATGATTTCCAGACCTTCTCTGAAAACTTTAAGAATCTTCAACATATCCTAAAAATACTCAGGTTTGACCCATACTAAAATAATAATTGGATCAGATTTGGAAAACCTACATGACAAACACGCACACACACACACACACACACACACACACACACACACACATATATATATATATATATATATATATATATATATATATATATATATATAGGTTATAGCTTGATTTTGGTGTCGAACAAAAACCTTTGAAAAGAAGAGTATCTCATAAGACCATGTTGCACATAACATGGATGGGAATTTAACTTGTGATGGCTAAAACATTTTTATTAAATCATTCGATATTGTTTTTAATGACATGTTTGAAAGTTTTGTCAAAATAATAAAATAAAATAGCCATAACCGTTACATTTATTAAATAAGACAACTATATAAGTATGCAATCAAGTCCGTAAAAAGCAAGTATTTAAGGTTGGATTTCAATAATGACAATGTAAGATACTACCTAGTAGAAGTACATCTAGATGAGTGTACCGAGCCATAGCCACGTTGTCCGCTACCAACATAGATTCGACCTATCTCTTCTTATTTTTTTAGATAAACCAATATCTCATCACTCTAGTCATTTCCAACCAATATGGGGTGTCCCAAAGCATACACGACATATCTGACATATATAAGATAATCTAATAAGGTGATGACCGTAGTCTAGCGGGTACGACCTTAATCATGCTGTTGCATATACTCTTTGTTCATTTCTAATAGGTGAGACCTAAGGTAATATATTACCTTTCTTAGGACATCAAAATCCACTTACAGTGCCTCGTCATCCCAGGGCATAAAGATTAGTTTCTGCAAAAGTACAACTCCTTATTTCATACACCTTGGGGAATAATGTTAAGTATAAAAAAGGGTTACCTCCTACACTACCATATAGATGTATTAAAATTCAATATACACGACCTTAAATATATCATGTCATACACTCGTTCATACATGTTGTCCAGGGACATAATAACTAAAGACACTCCTTCTACTGCATCATATAGGATTAGTAGTAAATAGTCCTTGAAATATGATCAAAACGAAGGGTCACTGCTACTTTTATCTATTTTGCGAGCAAATCAAGACTATCAACAAGGAGGCTTTCCATTATGAAGTTCTTCGTCTTTTATCATTTGTCTATATTTGCCTTCATGTCAGAACATGTATGTTTTGGTCCAAAGTGATTGAGATCCTCCAGATCTGATCCTTGTTTCCCAAAACCAATATTGATAAAAGATATACAAGTATATATGCAAGGCTATTTAAACCTCGTTTATTTAAATACATAAACATAATATGCAATGGAAAACATCAACTACCACAACTGAAAGAAATACACGGATACAAAGCTTTCCGAATATAGCTCTAGCTGCAATACAAGATCCTGTGAAAAGAAATATCTACAAACCAAAACTACTAACTACCCGTGTGGAAAATATGGGCAGCCAGAGTTTAGGTAGAAACAATAAAATCTAGGTCAGTATGGGACTGGTGTGAGAACTTAAAATAGTTATTAAGATTTTACTTTAAAATATGGTAAATCAGGGGACCACGCCGTATGTCACGGAACGGGTTCACTCCCATAAATACTCTAAAATAAAACAATTTGTAAACAACGCAATGCCTTTTGAAAAAATGAGGCTATTATAAGACTCAGGTCCCATCACACAATGCAACACAAACCAGAATATAGAGTTTTACCTTATAATAGCCAAACATGCTTGATACACTTTAAAAAAATCATTGATATTACTATAAGTGCATAGTGTATAAAACAACTTCGAATATAAATGTATCAATCATAGGCAGCACAATATACCATTCTACTATGTCGCCAAATAGATTTACAACTATGGCCAAAAAGTCGCGTATTTGAAATTGGATTCCAACTACGAGTTGAGGAAAGGGATGTCTCCTCACCGATTTGAGATACTCTAGCACATGTCTCAGGATCACACCTATGGGAAACACTTGGATCTTTAGGGTCGATCCAAACCTAATGTTTGTGGGTTAGTTATTCCTGAACAATACGTTTCCCGGTCCTGTCGGACCTCTCACTCGAGCCTTTTAGTCGGCTCTATATCCGAGGTGCCTCATAATCCGTCATCCCCACAAGTAAAAATGTTTAGGCTCCATACCAATACACCACTTCTAACTAGAAAGAAACGCATGCACTCCATATAGTCACTATCCCATTTTTGACTCATACCGGGGTGTGAGGCTCGCGAATTAGCTCTATACACAAAGCTATGCTAATTAAAGCCACGCCTTGATCATTATCCACAATGCCCTGCTTTTCAACAAAAGACTTAATCATTTGCATCTTAACATGCCACATTGTCAATCCATGCCATAAACTGATTTCTATCAATATTTAGCCTCTAAGCTCATACGTCTTAGAGAAGGGTGTTAAGCAAGACACTAAATTTTCCTCCACCATACAAATACATATGTAATAGAAATCAATCAATATAGAATGAAATACAATGTCATACATAATTCATTTACAAGTTTGTTTCGGGTCTGAATGAGCCCGGAGGCACCTTATTCCACGTCCTATACGTCCAATACAGGAGTGAGGTCCTCGCATATCCGATCGATCTCCAATTACGTCTGGACGATCACCACTTATTACCTCGTCTTCGGTGTACAGCCCAATCAAGACATCAGTAATCATCCATACGATGTGAAGATCTCTGGCCTTCTACTATCGTCTTCATATCTTCGACTTTTAATCGTCGTAACAGTTATTCAGAATGGGTTAAACCCGGTCTTTCCGAATAACTCATGTATCTTATAATCAATTGCTATAAAAACACATCATACGCCTCATTCCAATCCATAATATTCTTTTATTCAAATCTTCTTGGAAATCATTTCAATGGATTTTTAATTTGTTTTCTCAACTTAAACCAAATTAAGGTTTATCAACTAGTCGAGATTAACGAGCCTTACCAAAGTAATCATTTTTTTTATTATCCCAATCCGAACCTATTTATCCCACGGAGTAAAACTGGTGGTACTCCATATCTAACACCCACTGTGTTATCGGTAAAATTAATTACCATTTCACATTTTGAATCTAATAAAGATTTAACTACCGCATGGAGTAAAACTGGTGATACTCCATACTTCGATCGTTTCTTGAATTCTGTAAATTTAATTACTTCATTCACATTTCATTCTAATTAAAGATTCATTAAAACTCCACTTAGTTTTAATCTCAAAATCATTTCTCAATGATTACTCAAATTTAGGAGATAAGTCATGTCTTTAGTTGGGTTAAAGAACCAATGTTGCTTAAAAAATAATTCACGATAAACCCAAATCATCTTCCATCAAAATGGAATCTTCACGGAAATCATAACCGTATATAATTGATAAAAATTTCCGTATCGGACTAATACTATAAACAGAATAATGATAAAGCCTTTTAAAATTCCATAAATAGTAAGGGCCTTCCTTCACGGAAGCTCATCTCGATTATCACTAAATCGAATTCCATTCAATTCCAATTTCTTTTATTAAATTGGAAAACTTTACTTTGGAAAAATTCTCCATTAAATCTTAGTTAAAAGATTTATAAACTCCAAATAATATTTTCACGGTTAATTGGGCTTAAGAACTAGTGTCATTTAAAACAAGTTCACAAACCCAAAATCAACTACCATTTTATTCCAATTATATTTGTTAATTGGAAAACTTCATTAAATCTTAGTTAAAAGATTTATTCTTTTCTCAACTGGTTTTAAGAAGAGTGTTATTAAAGACAACATTCACGACAAAATCAAAATCCCATTTGATATTAAATACAAGGATTTGAATAAAAATCATGTCGACTTATATTCAATATCAAATTCTGAAGCCAACAGATATCGTATTGGGAATAACGATATCTTCCAAATTCCTCAACGATATCTGTATAATCACGGAATCCAATATCGAAATATTCCGGAGATTATTTCCATTCAAATCCTTTTCAATTCATATGATGGAAAAATTCTGGTTATATTAAAACCATATCAATTCTTTGTCCTAGTTGTTAATCATTTCGTTTAGATAAAAATATCTTTTATCTTTCCGGACTTGGAGTATTTCAATATTTTCGTGTCCATCCAAAATCAGACAAAAAAGTCATATTTTGATTCTTCACTGAATATTATTTTAAAATATTCGTTATTTCTGAACTGGAATCAGACTCAATGAATTGCCATATAATTTTATCCATATGGATTCCATACATCCCATGTATTCAAAAATAGTGATAAACAACTATTAAACATTCAATTCGCATCCAGAGTGCATCTACAGCAGTATAAGCATTAAATAATTAAATAACGCTTACTACGGTCTGTCAATCAATCGATTGACATACGACTAAACACAAGGGATGTGTGAAGTTATTATCATCCCTAGACCCGTGTGGGATTTTCAATCAACAAACAACATATCATTATTTGTATACTTGGGCGATGTGTAAAATTATCGTCCCAATACCCGTGTGGGGTTTACATTTCAATTCATGTGAACTTATCTAATATTCGGTATACTGGTGGGTAAATTATCATCCCTATCATTTATAATATAAACGTTTTATTTACAATAATCACAGTTTAATAATGATAACATTTTAACTGTAAACATCCATCAAACAACAAATAAATATTGTAATCACATGCAATCAATACATATTCAGTTATAAAAATAAATAACTGCATAAAAATACTTGAGTGAGAGAGTTCTCACCATTGGTTTCCACTCTTTCATTCTTTAATTGATGATTTTATAAAACGATTTCGTAAGAATCGAGCTACTGAAATATGTGAATCCAAGAAACTGACAAGTCATAAACGAAGTCGAAATGGGCCGAAACTCGGTCGGGAAAGAGCCAAGATGGACCTAAACTGTTGACTATGATCTCCACTGGTCAACAACAGAAAAACAGGATTCAGACGTCTGAATTGAAAATTCAGACGTCTGAATTTGCATTTTCCTGAAACAAGAAGGATTTAGTTCATTTTGGTGCAATTTCAGACGTCTGAATTTTTTTGACCAGACGTCTGAATTAAAATTCAGACATCTGGATTAAATTTTTCAGACTTTTAAAATCTGGTACTCATGTTTTTATAATTATTCGTAGCAGGTCAGACGTTTGACCCAAAATATTCAGACGTCTGAATCCTGAACTAGAGCACAGTTTGCCAAAAAAACATGTTCAAAATGATATCGGCAAATGCCCAAAGGCCAATGATGTTATATACATGCAAATGAGGCTTCTATAACTCACCGAAGCAACTCATAACACCAAACTCACATGCAAAAACATTCATGCAAGCCAAAACGGGCAAATTTTCTAACCAAAGCTATCAGATGCGATATAAGCGAATTGTGAAGTCTTAGAACTTGGCAGGTTGACAAAGGAGCTTCACAATATCGCCAAATCAACTCATAGCATATGCATTAGATTGTGTGGACAATTATAATCATAATTTCGATTCAATGAAATCAAAACTAATGAACCGGAAAATGTATACTTATCTTACCAATTCATATGCATATGTAAACCGAAACGAATACTAAATTACACTCTTATAAGATAAAGACTTATGGCATAGATGTGGGTTCATGTATATCTCATAAAGAACTCATCTTTTGTTTGTTAGAAGCAAGAAATCGATCTAATGACAAGCTAGAACAACCTCTCTTCGAGAAAAACACTAGAATTGACTACCTATGATCATATGAACACATTTCCTAAGAATTAGGTTTAGGAAATCATAAGAAATTGAAGAGGAATGGTGTTGGAGAAGATGGAAAAGCTTACCCAAGTTTATACACATGATTACCTCTTGATTTGAGTTTCTAATTGCAAAACCTAGCTTAGAAATTTCTATCTCCCATTCCCTTCCCCATTTCCATTTTCTTTTAAGTGTTTGGGATAAATGAGAGGAAGAGGGGCTGATTTGGGGGTTATATGGTGAGCTAGGTTAGCTAAACAAAGACCCTACCCAAGTTCCAATTTTCACGAACTCGAAATATATCGAAGTTTATAGTTTTTGAGCACGCAAGCATCATTTTGAACTCAATGGAAGTGGTATCAAGTCCCAATTCGTCCGTATGCAAAATGTGAGTTTTCTACGGGCTATATATACCTTTTTTTAAATATATTTAAATTCCATAACGACTATTCTAAGTTTTAATTTAGACATAACTTACAATTTATAAAGTGAATCTCAATTTCTTACAATCGTTAGATATTCAAAATATTCCAATGTTTCTTGTTTTATCAAATTCTGATTTATATTTAATTCTATACATTCATTCAAAGTTCAAAACCAATTTTTCGAACTACCGCGTCATTTCAAGCTCATTTTAACTAAATTTTAAATTTATACATTCTAACCTCGATTTAAATAAATTTTAAATCGTTTATGTTCAAAATAATTCATCTAAAATATTTAATTTAAATGAAAATCAATTGAAAATAAATTTTAAATTGGTTTCAAAAATACGGGTTATTACATTTACAATAACCAAGTAAAAACACAAACACGATTATTGTTATTATTCTAACCAAAACTGCACAAATCAGCACCCAAATCCTATGAATCTGGAATAATATATTACACTTCTAATCATAATTTTGGGACTGATTTCTAGATCCAATGTGTTTACACTATCCACAAACATTTTAATAATAGTTATAGGCAAGATGATGATATTAAATTAAAAGGCCTACAAATCCATACCTAATTAATACTCATAATATTTCAGATTTGAAAAAATATACAAATCTGATAACTTTTAGGCATATAATTCAGATTCAACACAGACCAATTGTATATATTATCATAAATAATGTATATATTTCCCACTCACCTAAAAGCTATCCAAATTTGAATCTAAATACAACTTTTTAGACTTGCTCTTCCCAAACCTTATAGATCTACAATTTATTTACAAAGGAGATTTACAGACTTAGATTTGTAGATCTAAAAGAAGAAAAGGAAAAGAAGAAGGAAATTTAATAATGTAGATTACCTATCATAGAACCAACTCTTTTGCGCAGATCTGAATTATGTATCTCTAATTCTTGTTTATTTGATTTGAATAGATTTATAATTTAGAATTTTAGAAGAGATTGGAGAACTGGAAATGGAAGAGCTTCATTGCTGCCTCCAGAAAATATGAGTAAAAGAGTGAGGTCTAGCCCTTTATTTATAGGCATCAAATGACCCGGAACTATTAGATTTAATTTTATAAAGATCTGTCGATTAATATAAAAGTTTTTAAACAAAAACCTAGCCGCTATTATTAGGATCATCTAAGGGTCAATCCAACAGTCGACCACCTGGGTCAACCTGGCAGTGGAGGCAAGGACAATATATTTATTAATATATATGTATATTCTGTTTTATTTATTTTTCGTCTGTTTTCGTATTTCGACCGTAAATTTTTCATACAGACTCCATTTGTGAATTTCAAACATGAAAGTTGACCAGAATTCCGTCATAAACTCAACAGTGCAAGTTCCGCAGTCAAATTCCATTATCTGCAAAAATTCCATTTTTGAAATCTAATTAAATAACTAAATTAATTATTGCCAAAATTCCGGGCTGTTACATTTCCCCTCCTTAAAAAGAATTTCATCTCGAAATTTTAACTAATGATTAAGTCATGGTGTTGGCGCCTAATTATCCTACTACACACAACCAATTAATGCATATACATTTTTTTCAACTGACGTGTGTGTGCATCGTGTACATAATGAATTACAATCACAAAATATGCATGTATGATGATTCTAAATCGATTCTCCTATATGTATGAATTTTATTTTGCAAACACTTTAGAAAATATGATAAAAACTTCCTAAAATATACAGGTAGTTCTACATAAATGCAAATTTTTGAAAATAATTTTCATCTACGTCCCTCACACGACTATGAATAAAATTGTGAAGCAAGCAATTTTGCATCCAGACCCTACCATCCAACACGTCAATGCATCTAAATAATTTCCTATTAATTTCTCCTAAGCAGGAAAAAGGAGATCAAAGTGAAGGAATTCAACGCTCTTTTCATTTGTAAATGTTCCAATTCCCATCCTACAACGGAACTTTGCCTCAACTATCCCCAAAATACTCCAAAAATTTACATCAGTAGTCTACAAAGGAGACTACAACAAGCTCTAAACGTAAAATGGGTTAATTAGCAACTCGCCGCATCGTCGATAAAGTATGAAAACAACGTTTCAATGGCTAATATAACATTTCTCTTGCTATCGTTAACATTTTTAATGCTTCATTGTCCCTAATGCACTGTTAAAACGCGTAAAAAAATCATTCAAAATCTTCTTTATGCTTTACATATGACTATAAAATCGATATTTTTCATAAAACAAATTTCCGCTTTAAAATTTTCTTATGTAAATTTTGAAATTCCTTTTCGGTACTAGTTTATTACCCATATTAGATTTTCACAAAAACAAAATTTTGATAACGTACGCTTTATTACATTTAAACCATCTTTTTTTATACAAAATAGATATTTAGACATACGTAAATTACCGTACCCAAATCCATATTTTTACATAAACCAGATTAAAAGAAAGTAAATCAGTCAAAATAAAAAAAATGAAAGGGGATTTTATTTCAGGCGAAATTTGCAAAAGACTTCAAAACATATTTTGTGGAAACTTACACGACTAAAGTCACATGTTGGTGTGGAAGAAAGTTGGCCACACAGAAAAATACGAAAACATAAACCATGCACAAAATAAAATAAATTTTAGCTCAAAAAGGACCAAGCGACTGTTGAGAAGAAAAATTAGCGTCACACCCAACGATTCTCGATTATACAAGAATAAAGTTTCGCGCACGGAAATGCAAATGCAGAAAGCAAGAATACAAGAATTTATAGTTGTTTGTTTCGTATTGAATCTACGTCCATTTTGAAGCATCTACAGATCTTATTCACAATTGAAGGTTACAAGTGTTGTACATCATCATTACAATTGTCTACAGCATTTGGTTAAGTATTCGGGAGTCATTATTTTGCATGTAGGAAGTCTTGGGAAAAATTAGTTTTTTTCTTCGTTAAGTCTTAGGCTTCCATTAATAATGTCCAAGGTCCTTCTTGAGCTTTCAAATCATGCAAATCCAACCCTTTTGAAGTATGAAGTAGGGGTATTTACAGATAGTGGATTAGGTGAGATTTGGGGACCACAACAGAAATTTCGCATCTCGGAGCACTGGCCCGAGAAAATTCGCATCCCCTCGTGGAATACGAATTTCTCATCCCATAGAAGGATAAAAAATTCGCATCCTTAGGTGGAATGTGAGGATACACATCCTAACGGATGTGAGACCACGCATCCCGGAGGGATGCGAAACCACACGTCCCGAAGGGTTGCAGATTTTTGCATCGTGAGGGATGCGAAATCGCATCTCGGTAGGATGCGAGATTATGCATCCTAGGGGATGCGAAATCGTGTCCCAAAGGGATGCGAGTTCTTGCATCCTAGGGGATGTGAAATCGCATCCCAGAAAGGTGCGAGTTATATTGAGCATGCGCGCATGAGGGGATGCGAAATGTCCGGTAAGTGGTTTTCCGAGGGACACGAAATCATGAGGGAGACAGTTATTGTGGGATGCGAAATTATGCTATTGATGGGTTGTGAGGCCTATGTTCGCACGAATCCTTCTGGGACTAGATTCTGAGTGATTTGGCTACACTTAGGGCTTTTGTGCCACACGATGGGCCAAGTCGAGTGGGCTTCGTATGCTTTTGGGAACCGACCCAAAAGGTCGGTTAACACTTTCCCCCCAAAGTATGCCTTGTCTTGACATGATTTCCTTTGAGTTGAAATGATTGTCTCTGGAAGTTAGAAAAACTCCAAGTTGTGTCGAGCGCTTGGTTAAGACTATTCTGCTAAACATGTTAAGAATTTTGTTTCCTTGGTAGCTTCAGTAAACGTCTAATTCCTGTCAACTCAAGAAATTAAACGTTAGTCGTCGACTCCCGCTTATGCCAAAACATAAATGAGTCATTATCGACTTAGTATCGCGTATTTGTTCATGCGTTTTCACGTGATTTTGTGCGATGCGATCAGAGCTTGAAATAGAACATAATAAGCAAATATGTCTTTGGCTTACGATTGTGTGAGTTGGTTTTCGAAAATGATGTCGAATCGTAAACTCGATCGCTTAGCATATGCTTTTTAGTTATTTAAACTTACGAGCATACTATTGATTAATGAATCGAATTGGTCTTGATTGTCGTAGTTTTGAAAGCACATATGTGTAGTTGTGGTAGGGGTGATGAGTCAGGAATTCATCGAAGATAGAAATTCATTTCTCACTTTTTTTTTTTTGAGACATGAAAAATTTCACATCTCGAGTGAATACAGGGTCTCGTATCTCGGTGGGATGTGAATTTTCATATCCCTGATAGGATGCGAATTTTCATATCCCTGATGGGATGTGAATTTTCATATCCGTGGTGGGATGCGAAATTTCTTATTCCTATGGGGTGAGAAATTTCGTATCTTTGATGGGATATGACCTTCGCAGCATACTGAGCCTCCCTCATATAAATATTGTGATACGATATTCCCCTTTTCATCTGATATATTTATGCATCCCGAGGATGAAACGACCCAAACTTCCCCTTTTGGGAAAGCCCGGATTGTGTTGAGAACACGACAAATCAGAACACAAATAGAAGAACATTTCATTGCTTATTACAACAATTTACATCATAGTACAAGAATATTCCAGAGCATGATTAATTATACAACAGAAAATAATATCAGAGATTTAAAAAGTACATAGCAACGGAAAATAAGACATAAGTATAATGCATAATGGAAAAGCTTTCTGAATATAGCTCCAGCTGTAATCCAGGGATCCTGTTAAATAGAAATATATAAAGCCAAATCTACTGACTGTTTGTGATTGGAGTAGCTACCTTGAACGGTCTTGGTCGATTTAGCGATCGATTAGGTCCGGGCGAAACCTTTATCGTTACAGAGGAGTTGAATTTTTTTTGGAAAACACATCACCTCCCATTGGACTTCGAATCTCTACACATAAACAGACAGGCTCGAATATATGCGATTTGATTTATATGTCTTGTTACCCGATTCGAGTCCAAATCTCTAGTACACGATTTTGACGTTTGAAACCAAGGTTAGAGGAGATGAGGTGCCTTTGTAGCAGATGGAGAAGAAGAAGAAGAAGAAGAGGGATTTGAATCTTCTAGGATGCGATTTCGTATCCTCGAGTGAATTCAGAGAAGAAGGAGAGGAGGCGAAGAGGAGAGGGAAGGACAGAAGGGTCTTCGAAAATGTGGCCTTGTATGCATTGCTTTGCATCCAGAGGATGCAAAATTCACATCCCGAGGGTTGTGAGATTCTGTATCCAGAGAATGCGAAAATCGCATCCTAGAGGGATACGAAATTACACCCTAAAGGGATGCGAGCTTTATGTTCCTTATGGGGATGCAAAGTTGACACGACATCGAGGTGTGAGTTTTCACAGGGTCAGAAGGATGCGAATTTCACACAACAGGGGGGATGCGAGATTCTTACATCAGGGGGATACGAAATTGCTAGGACTTGAGGATGCGAATTTCGCATGCTTGAGACTTAAGCGTATTCAAACCCCTGGCCAGGTCGAATCAAATTTTGCACTGGTATGGGGATACGAAATGACTAGGTCTCGAGGATGCAAAATTTCGCATCCTTGGGACTTAGAAAATTTTGAATCTTCCTATTGTTTGATTGGTCGTTACATCGTAGTGATCCCACCCTTCCTATTGTAAACTCGATTCTCGGGAATTTGCATCGTTTTTGCGATGTCCCGTTATTGGACCAGACTTAGGTTAGAATGTATTGACTGATAACACCTTTATGCTTCGATGATAATTCGGACTTGCACATAGGATTAGAGCATAAATGCTAACTATGGACATGTGATTGAACAGTCGATATCCAGATTTGACTCCCAATCATAATAATGACGTAATCGCGACTTCATGCGAATCCGACATTATCGATCAACGACGACGATGGTATTTGTCATAGAATTATTATAATTGTGTCGGCACCTCACAACACTGCACATTCCATGTTAGTTTACACCAACACGAGGGGTTCAGGTTTTTCAGTGGGGTTTCTAATGCAACTATATTGAAAGTATAGTTTACAATGGCCCTAAGGTCTTCTCGAATACTTCTGGATTTGGAAGCTGAATCTTCAGAATATTCACCCTCTTATTTGGGTCATCTAGTAATTCCAGTTTAGGGGCAGCGAACTTAAGACTTCAGAGGCCTCCACCTCCCCAACTTACAGGGTTGCCTAGTGCACCCGACTAGGGTATGTAGTCAGAAAAACTACAACAAATGACCATGCACATAGCTAGGCCAGTGATATCATAATGGTTTGTAGCCGTAAAAGGAAACCCCGAAGGAGAAGTGGATATAGATATCATGGAGGAAGACAGTTCCCGAGGTGCCGAAAACGATGATGGATGTCGCCATAGTTGATGATCTGTCAGATTCGGTGCCTTTACGGATGGATGAAGCCGCATTGAGGTGCGTGTGCAAGAAGTACATCATACCATGGAACGATGTTCGTGCCCTCGAAGAGGGGGAGAGGGCGCATGCACTTCCAAATGGGTACACTACTTGGAATAGTCATATGTGCATTTTTTGGTGTGCGCCCCCGTCCTGTAGGTTCGTTCGGGATATGTTGCGCTACTTCTGCTTAGCACCGACATAGCTCCATCTGAACATGTACGCCTTCCTTCTTGGTACTTGCATTCTATTTATGGAGTACCGGCATATAGTACCTATCGGAGAGGATATCCGGTTTTTGTTCTAGATGAAAAGGAGAACTCCTATTGCACCCTCTCTGGTCTGCTTGGAGGCACAAGCCAACACCTAGTTTATCCTAGGGTCGTGGAGCCAGCATAGTGTCTTTAAATATGATTGGTTCTATGTCCACTGCGCCTAGGATCCGTGAGGCGATGGCTGGCCAGAAGTAAGTGTCTTTCTTACCTCGGGGTCATAGTTAGTCGAGTCTCAAGATCGAGACTAACTTTATGTTTATGTAAAGCGCATTCCTCCTGTACCCAAAGGAAAACTGTAACATGAGCATCTTGAAGTGCTAAAGGCCATTCCTGTTGAGGCTCGCACTACGAAAATGTTCTGACTGAACAACTTCTTCGTCGAACAGGCTTATTTCCCGCAAATCACTCAATGAGTTACCCAGTTAGTACCGAAGAGGAAGAAAAGGCAGAAACTGAGGGAGGGAAAATGCCCATGAGGGAAGCTGCCCTCTATCACGTCCAAACGACACAAGGTCATAAAGACTTGGGAAGGACCTAGTGAACGCGGCGCAGGTGATGAGGAGATAGTTACCGGATAAGACGGTCTTTCAACCACCCCCATCCCGTATTTAACAGCTGTGGAGAGGTCAAGAGCATCGTCTAAGTCGGTTTCTCTGGTTACTACTTTTGGGACCACCACATTGCTAGAGATGAAGGGTCGGTTTAAAGACATGGTTGGTGTCCCACTTGATTTACATTGTCTTGGCCTAGTGGCGTAAGTATCGAAAGCCTAATGTTGAACGTTGGGGAGGTCACCCCTTCAAGTGGGGTTAAATCTGGTCCACGAAGAGAACACTTATGACACACACACTCATAAATATTGCATAACACAACATCTATTTGTGTGTGCAGAATGTTCGGCTCTAACTTTGAATCTATTATGCATAAGTGAAATGGCTCGAGATAATGACATATACCGAGGTCGAGGGTCAAGAGGTTAATGGCCTCAAAAGAGTGGGGTATTAAGTAGCTTTAGAAGAGGTACAAATTTGTGTATAAACCCCTATCGTTTCTTTGACTGTGGTAGTGAATGTTGCCATAGTGATCAACCTCGACATTCAGAATCTACGTCAGCTATCATTCAATCATTAGGAACAGATTCGAGGCTAGAAATAGCAAGCACAAGGCAGCAGTCGTCGACGCTTCCTTCTTATGTTCCACCCTTGGTGCCCATGACCACATCTGGAGGTAAGGAGATAGGCCCCAAGGATCGAAGACACAAGATGAAAGGAGCATCAAAGAAGGGCTCACAATTTCTTTATATGATAGGAATCACACAGTTCAGTCCTGAACAGAAGAAAGCGATGTTGAAGGAGTCATTCCCTGGCTTCTATTTTAACGAGCTTAAGTAGTTGCCGAACAATCACCAGATCCCTATGGAAGTGAGGGATCTCTCAGAGATAATCCTTAAGAAAGATGTTGAAATCCATACATCCGGAATTGGATGTTAAATCTGAAAGAGAAAGTCTCAAGATTAGGGAGAATGCAATGAGTAAGACAACTCTCCAATATTTCTTTGTATACAAGTTACACGTTTAAATGCTAACTCTCTGTTGTCGAAGCAGAACAACTGGAGTGGGAGCACAAGAAGGTCGAGGCTAACGAAAAGTAGGCTCGAGAGTCATACAAAGATACCATGGCCATGATCTTGTTCAAGAACACGACTCTCAATCTAGACAACAAATCCCCAATGGAGGAGAATGTCTGATTGGAGAATGAAAATAAAAAGGTGCACCAGGTCCGCAAAGACAATGAGACTCTGGTAAAGTAAAACAAGAGGCTGAAAGGAGAGAATGAGTAGGCGTGGAAACTCATTAACAAGAACAATGAGCTTAGATAGCTTCTGGACCTGAGAAATGTTGAGATCGCTCAAGCCAAGAAGGAAGTAGAGGACGCTGCGACCACGAACAAGGAGGTGTCGATCCCGTGGATGGCATAAAAGTCGAGCACAAGGCTGAGGTTGAAGACTCCGAGGCTAAAGTGGAGGAGTCTCTGGAGCCATACATCTGGGGAATGTACGTCAAAGCACTTCGATTTCGCTGAATCTTGTGGGTCATATATTATCCCCAGACTATGGCTCAAACTTGAGAAAGACGGGTGCAGTTTGAAGCTAGGTTGCGGCAGGTAGACTTAGTCAATGAGGTAAATTTAATGTTTGAACATTTGACTGAGAAGGAATGCACGGTGCTAACTGAAGGGAGAAATTTGCTAAGAGAGGATTTTGAGAAGGCGTGGATGGCGGAACTTACTGCTGCGAAGGGGAAGTTAGTGACTAGCGAGAGCATGATAGTTGCTCACGAGTTTGTAGGAGGTAGCTCTCCGCAACAACAAGTCGTGCCATACGCCTCTAAAAGTGGTTCATTGGTCCCAGCCCCATCACTACCAAGTATGATCCTAACTATTCAGGGTTGGGACATGGAAGCTCTCTTTTGCCAACAATCAGGGGAATTATGCATACCGAAACTACACCTCAAGTGTTGGAAGGTAAAGTCTCATTATCACGAGTGCTTAGAACGATTGTAACATGAAGTTGAAGTAGACTAATTCGTTTTCTTTTTCATCATGTAGGTTCCTTCATAGTAGAAGTAACAATGGGCATCAAACATTGCCCGAATTGTCGGGGTTTGATGCGGGGATGCAAGGAGAGCAGCTTGGAGAAGGAGGTAGTCACTTGGACACATTCTATGATTTGGATCTTGGAGATTTTAGAGACTTGCTATCGGAAGGGAAAGGGAAGGATGGACAGGAGGTACAAGTGACTGGGCCGAGGGAGGCACATGAGCAAACAATGCACAATCTTGTTGAAGCAAATAAAGCACAGCTGCTCACTAAGTCCGCGGAGCAGGAGGAGAAAATAAAGGCAAATGAAGCGGCTCTGCAAACAGCTTAGGTGGAGGCCAGGAAGAAAGCCGAGGATGAAGCCAAGGCTAAAATGTAGGAGGTGACAAAAAAGAAAGTTGATGATAAAGTCGCTAAGAAAATAGTTGATGATGAGGCCACTAAGAAGAAGGTTGACAATGAGGCCTCCAAGAAGAGAGCCGATGCTGAGTTCAAGAAGTTGTAGGAGGAAGAGGCCAATAAGCTCAAGGCTAGGCATGCGATCGTGCAGAAATCAACTAGGGAAGCTAAGAAAAAGGCCAACATAGAGGCAAAGAAGGCTAAGGAGGCCGGGAAGGATGAGGAAGGCATCAAGGCAATACTAGTAAGCACCAGCGATGCCACCCCTAAACCTTTGCAAGTGATCCCGCCCGTTGAGAAGCGGGTCACTTAGATCTCAAGTGGCGACGAGGACGAGGAAAAGTTCAAGGTGGTGCCCCATGGATCGACTTCTCCGACCAAGGGGGGATGGGAAGAGTAAGGAGCATCTCCCGAAAGAGGAAGAAGAAGGTTGGTGATGAGTCATCCAATGCTGAGTCCGAAAAGAAAAAGGAGACGATGGCTCTTCCAAATTAAAGTTATAGAAAGTTTTTGGTTATGTAGGCAGATAGGATAAATGAGTATGGCCCTCACTTTTGGAGGCGTGATGTGGTTTTCATGTGCATTACGTCGTTAGAAAGAAATAGACAGTTGTAATTTGCTTTTGTGAATGAAAGTTCTATAAGACTTTGTCTATATTACATGTCATATTAAGTGTTTGAACTTTCGTTTATGCTTTCCAATATTTGTAGTTGCGTAGATGTACTCATCATCACACTCAGGCAAACATTGTTTGTGGATTCTCTCTTGAGATTCTCAAGTCATACAAAGCTTGTATGTGTTGACTCCGCTCTCGGAACTTCCTTTCGGTTGGGAGTCTTGAGTCGTGTGGAGATAGAATTTGGTGACTCCCCTCTTGGGATCTCCTTACGGTCGTTGATTCCGAGTCGTAAGGAGGAACAATGGACGTCATTATTTCATCCTTTAGACTCTCCCATCATTTTGTTTGGGTTAGAGTTCAAGGGCATAGTTGGTTCACCAGTTTGGTACCGAGATATAGACTTTCGGGTCGAATGGAGCTGGGCAAATGGTCGATGTCACATTCACCTGGCTGGTGGGTTGCCCCAAGCCTAGAGGCATACGAACGGGGTTGGACACTCAAGTTAATCAGCGTCTCTAGTTACTTATACTCGGCCTCGTCATTGGTTTGAAACTTGAGTTAACTTGTGAAGGGCGGACTCAAGATAAATTGCCTCAAACTCGCGGTCTCTATAAGTTTGGTAGCAGTCGCGCTTATTCTGATCTCCAGTTGACTGGTTGTTGCAGCCGCTTTACTTGCCATTATTTGGCTTGGTCTTGAATGGGACCTCCCCTCTTACCCTTGTAGGAAGATTCTCTGACTTGTTTCCCCTTGATGCTATCTATGACAGTGCCCGAGTGTGGTCTGTGAGGATGGATGCTTTGAGCTGGCCTGTTTCTTCGTGCTTCCTCTTGGAATAGAAACTGATTGGCCTTCTCATAGAAAGATTCCAAGGTCTTGGGCTGCTTTCTATCGATCCATGCTCCAAATTCAGAGCTGGATAGGATTCCCTTAGCAAGTTGGTCTAGAACTGCGCGTAGCTCTGGATCATCAACCTCAACGAGGGCATTGATGAAGCGTTCGAGGTAACTCTTGAGAGTTTCCTGCATGTCCTTGTAGAGGTTTGAATGAGTAAGAGTGTCATTTGGCCTTGCAACATGCAATTGAATTTCTTTACTAGTTCGGAAGCTGGTTGTTTGAAGGTAAAGATGGATCGTGTTGAAGTCAAAAAAACCAAAGTAGAGTGACATCTTATAAGAACAATAGGAAGCACTTGCACTTTACGATGTCAGTGGCTTGAATTGAGTCCATACGCCATTCATAGCGGTTTGAGAAGTTGCATGGATCATTGTTTCCCGCGTAAGCCGTTAGCTAGGGCATATTGAAGCGTTGACGACTTCGTGGATGACCAAGTGAAGGGGTTACGCCTCATATTGGTTTCGCAAATGTCGCTGGTGTTTCACTGCATTTCTCTCATGATCCTTCGGATCATGTCGGTGAGAATCGTAGGCTGAACCTCTGCTGGATTCCAGCGGTCGTGGTTCATCTCGGGAGTTCGGGATCATGGACGTCTTCTTGGATGAATACCAGCAACATCTTCGTCCATGTCATCAACCTCAGCTGCTTGGTTCTAGTGAGGTTGATCAGGTGGAATTTGGGCTTGTATGGCTGCATGATGCATAGGCGCCAAGTTTTGAGTGGCAATAGGTAATGTTTGTTGTGGAAGGGGTTCGTTACTGGGTCCTGCTCCGTCTTTGATAACCAATCGAGAACGATCGCATTGACATGTTCCCTCAATGAAACTCATGGTAGTTCCATTATCATTACCGTTGACATTGGCATTGGTGTTAGAGTTAGCATTAGTCCTCCTACTTTGGCTTCGGTTCCCATGTTGGGTGAGAGCTTTCCGAGACGTTAGGTAAAGGACGAGTATTTCGGTTGAGTTTAATTAGGTGAGCAACGTTGCATTGACTTTCTTAAATTTGCTACATCAGCTCAATGTTGGTTCTCAACTGGTCGTTAAGTTCTTGAGTCCTAACTTCCAATTTCTTGTTGAGCTCAAACAGTTGGGCTTGTTTTGCCGGAGTGTCAGGATCGTAGTAGGTAGCAATGTTCATGTTGGTCAGATGTTCTGAAGGTTGTGCAGTGTCGACCGCTATGGAAGTTCCAATTATTTGGGTCTTTTCTTTCTTAGCCATCATAAACAAACTAAAAAGGTAGGTCGAGAAAACCTAAGTAGTGCTTACAAGTTCAGACGGAAGTCGGTCGAAAAGAATCGAGTCTCAAGGCTTCGTGTAATTTCTTAGTGAAAGCACCAAAGTGTTGACGCATAAAATTGACATCACACCCAACGATTCCCGATTATACGATAATAAGGTTTCCCGCATGGAAAAGTAAGTGTATAAAGCAAGAACATAAGAATTTATAGTGGTTCGTTCATATTGAACCTAGTCCACTTTGAAGCATCTACAGATTTTATTCACAATTGAAGATTACAAGTGTTGATATTATCATTACAATTGTCTATAATATTTGGTTAAGTATCCAGGAGTCATTATTTTGCATATAGGAAGTCTTTGGAAAAATAGTTCTTCTTCTTCCTCAAGGCTTAGGCAGCCATTAATGATGTCCACGGTCCTTATTGAACTGTCAAATCAAGCAAATGCCAACCCTTGTGAAGTATGAGGTAGGGGTATTTATAGGTAGTGGATTAGGTGGGAGTAGGTGAGATTTGGGGACCACATTAATAATTTCACATGCCGGAGCAGCAGTTGGAGAAAATTCACATCCCCTGAGGATACGAATTTCACACCTCGGAGAGGGATACGAAATTTGCATCCACGCGTGAAATGCAGGATACACATCCTAAAAGATGCAAGATCATGCATCCCACATGGATGCGAGTGTTCGCATCCCGGTAGGATGCGAGATTTCACATCTTGGGGGTGCAAAACCACATGTTTCAAAGGGAAACGGGTTTTCGCATCCTGGTACAATGCGATATTTTGCATCCTGGGGGATGCGAAATTTCATCCCAGAGGGACGCGAGTTCTTGCAACCTGAGGGATGTGAAATCGCATCCCAGAGGGGTGCAAGTTATATTAAGCATGTGCGTATGGGGGGATGCAAAATGTTGGGTGAGTGGGTTTTCTAAGGGATACAAAATTATGAGGGAGACAATTATTGTGGGATGCAAAATAGTGCTATTGAGGGGTTGTGAGGCCTACACTCACACAACTCCTTTTGGGCCTAGATCCCGAGTGTTTTGACTACACTTCTGGCTTTTGTGCCACGCGATGGGAAGAGTCGAGTGATCCTAGTATGCTTTTGGGAACCAGACGTTGTGACAAAACAATGCAAAAACTTATCCTTTGCTAAAGTTTATCTACCACAAGATTATATACTTTCTAACTCTAAAACATTAGAAAATGAGATTTCATTTCTAATTCAAATACAACGAGCGTGAAAGACAAACACAATAGAATTCTCATTACATCATCGTGCGATTTATAGGAACAACAATATTTACAACTATAGACACGACTACCACAAATAACAAAGATTATAATGCTAAAAAGCGAAAAGAATAAAGACAACAACATCGAAACTCCAAAACATGACCTATAACCAACGAGACATCTTGCTCTACAGCGGGAGCTGGAAACGTTTCCACGACCTTTGACTAGTCATATCATGGTAGCAAAATGCCCGATCTTTTGTTGCATACATTGTTGGTGATGATGGAGGTTTTCACATCATCATCTCTTCTAAGAGAGAGTTTGCGATGACCAAATAAAACCTACCACAAAACTGGCTTTCATGGAGATTCACCTAACATTGCCTAAAGATAAAAGTGGGTAGGTGAAATTACAGAATGTTACTCCACGAAATAGCACAAGAACAACAAGCTAAATCACATATTATGCATACTAAATGATGATTACGCCATTGATCAAAGAAAATATCGATTTCTGCATCATAATAAAAATCTAGTCTTAACTTCTCATTTTTGGAATAATGTGATAAACGAGTCACACATCTACATAGGTAGTTCGAACATAGATTCCCGAACTCAAAACCGACATCTAATAAACAGAGAGATCTACTACAAGATCTCTAAAGCCGGTCAACTAAAGACCATTCAAACCCATATACAGCATGGATGCCTCTAAAATCCCATCGAATTCCTCCTTAGAAAAACCTCCCAAAGATAGCTCAAACTTCACCTCCGAAACAAGGATTACCTTCATCAAAAATCTATTCCAACGAGATATGGTAAAGGTGAATGCAGCACAAACAAACGACCCTACTCTTGAAAGCTAAGGACTAGTGCAAGTCCAACTGCTATGACTAATTCTCTCAGCCCTAAAGCGATGAAAACTTATGCTCAATTTTATCCAACCAAATGGTTTCTCTCCCTAAGAATAAGACTTAAATGGCATGAGAAAGATCAGATAGTGAAAGTAGGTATTATGGGCTAAGAAATGATTAGAGAGAAGAAATTAGGGTTAGATCTTAGAGTCATAGTGGGGTGAGATCTAGCACAGAAAAAGGAGGAGACGAGGCATCGACAAAGAATGAGAAGAAGAATAAAAATTTGGTTCGTATAGATGAGGAAGGAACGACAAAAGAAGGAAGTTTATAGAGGGAGATTTGAATGCAACTTTTACGGTCGAGTCCTAGATTCAAGTTGTACCAAAACTCATCAACTAGTTGACCACTCTAGATATAACGCTAAACGGTCAACTGTTAAATGGGTATTGGACAAAGGTTGAAACTTGAACTTATTGGGGGCGGATTAAAATATTAACTGTCCCACGTCATCTCTTAAGATTTGATGCGATACGAAAAAATACCTATCCTCACAACGGCAGTATCATAGAACGTAGTCAAACTTCAAACTGTCTCCAAAAACTCAAAAAGGTCTTAATAAAAAGGAGGCGACTACACAACGAATGAACTCTCGGGTAAAAAATTTAGCTAGAGATCCTGAATAAAGTAAAACAGATTTTCCCCTTACCTAGATGACAAACGAATCGAACGATTTAGAAAATCAAATACCCCATGGTAAATAGAAATTTCCTTAGTCTTTTCCGAGAGAAAGTTTTGAAAACTTTTCGAAATCAAATATATTTATAAACTGAGGGTCCCATAATATAAATTTATATTTTTTATATTTTACTCCAGTATATGTTACTGACTGGAACAACCTTTTCATGTTCTGGCTTGTTAAGATTTTTAAATCTCGAAAAGATTAATTATGATTATTTCTATAAATCATCCAAAATATCAAAATGGAGGAATACTAAAAATTACAAGCATTGTGAAATAAAAATAAATAAATTCTGAGGCATACTCCTTCTCATTTCCAATTTCCTTCGTTTTACCAAAATGGATTATTTATTAAAATTTCACAAAACCCAACAATCCGAAACATGGTTAGATTCAATATTCTAAAATTTAATTTATTTTCAGAAATCTTTATTTATAAAATAATTTATCAATAACCATAGTTTAAACTTTCTGAAACCCTTTTTTAATTTCAAAAATAGTTTTAAAAAAACTGGAATCTCTCCGAATATAATACAAAGGATTCAAATGAATAATTATATCAAAATATTATCTGGATTTACACAATGGAATATCTATTTGATATACTTCATAATTATATTTTTGGACTATAACGACACATTAACGTGAACTCCCCTTTTCACAACCAAGGAAAGGTCATCGACTGGAACACCCAAACGAAACTAAAAACAAGAAATCGCGACTATCTCAGTTGTAGCTAGCTTTCCATCTAGTCACCAAGCTCAAACCGCGGGATTCACCATATATCGTTCTCATGCTCTTGAAAACAAATTGCCAAACGCACCGTAGGGTAGGTCGGGGTTGGTCGAATACTCGAACTCAAAATACTTCTAACTCGTAGTTGTTTCAAACCCATCTTGAATAAATAGGTTCAAAACTATCTCATCGTCAAAATAATTTAGAGTAAAGTAAAAATGACCAAAGAAAATAAAAAAGAAAATCGAATATGTTCTCTCACTAATCCTAATTTATTAGTTCTTCTGATCATCTAAATCTAAGCTCTGATACCAAATGTAACACCCCAATTTTCTAAGCTCGAATTTCGATAAAAATCGAAACTTAAACCCATACAAGAATGGAGAGTATAAATTTGGTACCAACAAATAATGAGTATGAGTATAATAAAAGTACAATAAAACTAACTCACAACAGGAACAAGATAAGATAACTAATACCGACTAAGGCAACCACCTTAGAGCTAATCGCCACATTGATATTGAGCGTGAGAGAACGAGAACCGAAAACGAAACCGAACATCTGCTATGACCTGTCTTCCTTGAGATAAACCCGAGAGTTGTTATGAGGAGGGGGATCAGAACAACAAGTCCTGATGAGTAGAAATGCATAATATTGTCTACAATACACATGTGTATTCTGTTTGGTCTCAACCAAAACATATGTCTAACAAGGCTAGTAATTCTAATATAACCTTGTAAATATTTACACACAACTACCAACCACCATACTCGAGATAGTATTTCCCAACAAAACGAAATCGTAATTTTGAGATTAGGATGCGGGATTCCACCAAGGGCCGAGTAAACCACCATTCAATCAACTATCGAAAACTAAGAGGTGGGCTTCCAACTACTAAATATGCCATAAGGAGGTAAATTATTTCTATATAGTCACTTAAGACCTCACTATCAATATAAGATAAGGGCGGATCCTTTCGATCATTTAAGACACAAGGCAGACCTGTTGATCATTTAATGCTTTACACAATGGTTTATCATAAATTAATATAAATTAGAGGACACTGGCTAAAAAATCCTATTAATTTAAGGCTTCCACCATTCATGCATATCCCCAGACCTCGCATAAGGAGAGAGATAGTAAGTAGTCACTTATGACTTATAGGATAGGTAGATGACTAACGTCATTTATGACCTTCCCCTGGTGGACCCCTGTGTTACTATCTAGCTGGCCTTATTGGATAATCCCCTAGCCACCTAATACTTCCCGCAGGATAGGAAGACCTACGGTTCCATAGCGGTCATTTAATACCTTATCCCAAGGCGGACTCCTTTCCCCGTCACTTACTACCTAAAGGAAGCGGACCATCGCGGAGATTACCGTTCTTGCACCAATTAGGCATTTAATAGTTATTATTTATGAAGAGGCGAGCTATCTGATCACTTGATACCTTTTTAGGGCGAACCCAATGATTTATCCTTATAAGGAAGGGTGAATCGAATCACTTAATACCTAATAGGCGGATCCCATTGCTTAATACCTCAATTCCAAAAGTAGGCTACTCTTATAAATTATTTCTTTTTTTAGGTTTCTTCTTTTAGGCGGGAGGCAGGCCTTACAACCACTTAATACCTCAATACTTGAAGTAACCTTATTTTAGGAAATAATCCTCACTACGCAATGAACTATCATCATTAGTTCCTATGGTTAATAATATATCACATCAGTTATGCATATATTCGACTACTGGAAAGTGTAGATTTCTATCGAATAAGGCAATTAACCTTGCATCATTCACATACTAAGTCCAATCCTTATTTCTAATTATATCAGTTCTAGATTGATTAGAATAAATAAGGAAATCCTATAACTTCCTATCCTAGAATGTTTAATTATTTATTTCCTTATTGGATTTAGCGTCTACTATGACAATCAATCCCAATAAACCCCTTTAATTCTATTTATTATTACTATTAAGATTTTCTGCCATTTACGACCCTAGCGGTCATATTTCCTAAGGCTTTAATTTACCTGTTAAATACTATATATATCAGTCACATTCCAATTTAGTTATTGTAATTCCCAAGTACTAATTTAATTCTATTTAGTTCTACTTGTGTGTGTATATATATAAATTTATTACTTGTTTATTTCCTTAATTAGGGTTACAATCCATATTCCCAATCTTAATTCAAATTGTAACCATTTAGGCGTTAATTTCCGTATTCAATAAATTTCCCCGAAACAAGCATGGTTACAATATTTTTTACTTTATTCATGACCTTTTTATTTGTAGCAAATCAATTCCACATTTATTGCTATAATGGTCATGATATTTATTTCCATTTAAGACAGGTTATATTTTCATATGTATTCCTATAAAACAGAAACTATTCTAGTTCAAACACATAACAACAAATATTTATTAATATAACACAATAGTGCTATTTACGTAGATTTGGATGGATAAAATTATAACATATATATTTATTGATATCTTGAGCGCAGAGTTAAAATAGTTACTAATTTTATTTTAATAATATTTATTATTTATATCTTGGACTTAACTAATGACCAAAACAACCATTTTAGTGTTTAGTCTTGTTTTAAGATTCAGAAATCTCATAAAAGGTTTAACAATTGTAGTTCTTGTAATTTTTACCAAAATATGTAAAAGAGGAATATAGGAAAATTTCAAACCATATGAAATAAGAAAAAAATATTATTAATATTTCTTGCTGATTTTAAATAACGCATTTTTATTTCAAAAGAACAAAAAGGGCATATTTACAATAACCAAGTAAAACCCAAAACAATATCAAATAGAAACAAGATTATTATTATTATTATTATTATTCTAACCAAAACTACACAAACCATAAATCAACACCTAAATCCTATAAATCTGGAACAAAATGCTATACTTCTAATCATAATTTTGAGACTGATTTCTAGATACAAGATGTTTACAATAACCACAAACAATCTAAGGATAGTTGTAGGCAAGATGACAATATTAAATTGAAAGGCCTACAAATCATACCTAATTTATTTTTATAATATTTCAGATTTGACAAAATAAACAAATCTGATAATTTTTAGGCATATAATTCAGATTCAATACAAATGAATTATATAAGTTATTACAACAATGTATATATTTCCCACTCACCTGAAAGCTACCTAAATCTGAATACATCTTTTTAGGCTTACAATTCTCAAACCTTATGGATATATAATTTATTTACAGTAGAGATTTACAAGCATAGATTTACATTTGTAGATCTTAAAGAAGAAGGAAATTTAATCATATAGATTACTTATTCGTTGAACCAACCCTTCTACGCATATCTGAATTCCTTATCTCCAATTCTTGTTTATTTTATTTGAATAGATTTAGATTTTACAATTTTAGAAGAGACTGGGGAATTGGGAATGGTAGAGCTTCGCTGCTGCCTCTAGAAAATGAGCAAAAGAGTGGAGGCTTATTCCATTATTTATATGCATAGAAATGATCTTGAACCATTTGATTTAATTTTATAAAGATCTATCAATATAATATTTCATAAAATAAAAACCCTAACTGCCACTGTCAGGATCGACCATGGGTCGATCCAGTTGTCGACTGCTTGGGTCGACCAAGTAGTAGAGGCGAGGATCGTATATTTATTACTATATATATATATATTCTATTTATTTGTTTTTTGACTGTTTTCATATTTCTTCCATATCTTTTTTACACAAACTCCATTCGCAAAGTTTCAAACATGAATGTTGACCAGAATTCCGTCACGAACGCAACGGTGCAAGTTTCGTGGTCAAATTCCATTATTTGCGAATATTCCATTTTTGGAAATCTAATTAAATAACTAAATTAATTATCATTAAAATTCTAGGTCGTTACAGACTTCATGGAGTCCTCTCCGCATTATTAGTGATAGTGATTTGACCTTCACTAGTGAATTTTGGAAAAGATCATGGGAGGAGTTGGGGACACAGTTGAGATTGAGTACAACCTATCAACCTCGAATAGGTGGCCAGATGGGATGGGTAAATAGAGTCTTAAATGATCTTTGAGGATGTGCATACTAGATTTTGGAGGGACTTCGGAGGAGCACCTACGTTTAGTGGAATTTGTATAATCATAGTTTCCAAGGTAGTATTGGAATCATTCCTTTCGAGCTCTCTATGGAAGACAATGTCAATCACCTTTTTGTTGGCGAGAGACCACAGATCGACTCCGACTTGGACCTGACATTATTAGAGAGACTAGAGAAGATCGACTAAATTAGGGAGAGAATGAAGGCGGTCCAAGGTAGGGAGAAGTCATATATGGACAAGAGAAGGACAGATATTGAATTTTGCGTTGGTGACTTTGTATTTATCAAGATGTCACCATTAAGAAATGTAATTAGATTTGGATCAGTTGGAAAGTTCGCTCGAGAATTCGTACGAACTATCCCCATAATTTGAAGAGTAGGTAAGATGGATTATAGGGTAAAGCTATCAAATAAACTTGCAAGGGTTCATTTCATATTTCTCACTTGAGCATGATTCAATAGAGGAATCAGAGCCTAGTTAACTTGAGGAGGTGGAGATCGAGAGAAAAGCTTCAATTCTTGTATACTAACTTGAATCATAGGGACCAATGTTAAGCAACTAAGGAATAAAAAGGTTCGACTAGTAAAGATGCACCAGGGAGACATCGTGGAAGAAGCGACTTGGGAGGCTAAGAGAAGATGCATACCTCTGATCTTTATCTTTTTTAAGGGTAAACCTTTGAAATTTTATATTTTTAACTTTTTCGTTGACTATTATTTTTTCTTAGTATCCATTGGGGATGGTAAACCCTAGGTTGAGCTTATGGATAATAAGATATGTTTTCCAAAATGTCATTAGAACGTGTTACATGTGATGGATACAGGTGGTGTGAGCATTTGCTTGGATGCAAACGAGCACCTATACACAAACTAGGCAATATATCTTTTTGAAATCGGCCAAAGTAGGTCACAAACATACGTGTAAGGATGTGTTGCATTTTTATTATTTATTTCATGATTTTCATAAATGGATGTTGCATATGGACGATGATTATAGCATGCATATAGAACTATCTTGTCATTATTAGGATTCTTGCATATATTTAGATGCATGACACTAGCATACTGCATAACTAGAAAGTCAACCAAATTGGTAGAATGCCTAGTCTTTTATATTAGTTGGGGATGTATAACCACACGACAATAAGATAAACTGCAGTAGAAACGTTGAGGACAATGGATGCTACAGATGATGGTTGAGTAGATGGATGTAGACTTCTCTTGTGGCTGTTTATTATATTTTTCTATTCATGGAGATTTCCGGGACGAAATCTTTTAGGGAGAGGAGAATGTGATACCCTAATATTTGAGTAACAAAGATAAATTAAATAATAAAAAATAAGCTAGTGAAATTTTCCGAATTTAACTATAAGGAAATCGCTATTAAGTCCGTGGCAATTTTCTGGACAATTTCCATATATAACTTGTTAAAAATTGAATTAAAACAAAAGAGATACAAGAGTATTAGTTAACCATAAATCAATTTCAAAACTCAAGCAAGAAAAGAAATAATAATAATATGTCCGGCTCGGCATGGGTTGATTGGGCAGTCTACTGCCCTAGGGCGGTGGACCAATCCCCTATGCGACCTAGACAGTAAAATGTTTTGATGCATGTCGAGCCTATTAGATTTGAAACATTAAAATTTGGATAACTAATTTTTGAATTCGAAGGTTAGATTTGAGCCAGTGACCTGTTCAGTCAGATCTAATCAAGCTAATCCTATGATCCGATATCCACTAACACACCTATAAATATAATACTAGTCTAACCATTTTGTTCGCTCGATTCTTCATTATTTGGGTTCTCTCTTAACTGAGGCAGGACATAAAAATTAAGGTGCATGGTGTTTGGTTTATCAGTTTTAGGTCTGAGTTTTCATCCATATAAAACTGCAAAAGATGCATGTATATCATGAAAAATAATCGTTTCAGAAAATAAAGTTAGCACACAATTTTTTATTTTTATTTTTTTTATTGTTTTGAGAACTAACGGAAGATAGTATCATTCATTCATCCCTATAATCCCTCCAGCTATCCCCTTTCTGTTCCTTTATCCTCTCCATTGTCCTTCAACTCTTCTTATATTTTTTTAATTAACATTGGGGACTAAAAATACAAAACAAAAAATTAACCAAACACAAAAATATAAATTAAAATTATTAGAAGGTCTAGGACACAAGGATCAGGGAAAACCGTGGGCTTCAACTTAGGACGATATGAGAGTGGTAGATATTGTTTCAGAATTTGAATAATTAAAATAATAGGGTTGTAAATAGTTATAGTTTACAATTTTCATTTTTCTAATTTATTTTCAACAAAAGTATGTTTTTCCCATTTCTTTACAGTTATTCATATTTTTACGGTCTATTTACAGTTATCAACATTTTTTTGTACATGTTAACGTAGTTATTAATTTTATAAATGTTATTTTTGAAAAGTAGATTTAATCCTTTAACTTATGTAAAAAATAATGAAAATAAAGTGGTTTCCACGAAATATGAATTAAATAGGAAAACACTAAATTTATCGAAAAACACTGTAAAGCATGTAGATTTTTAGTGAAAAGACAACGGATTGAATTTATAGAAAAAAACCTATAAAACACGTAGATCTGTAATAAAAAGAAAATAGACTGAAAAAGAGTAAGCCTTACAGACTTACAAGTAAATTATGACATGCATTATAACTAAAAAAAGAAAAAGGACGAGACCTATTTTGATAGGCAGATTCTATTTAGACATCCGAGATACACCAAAAATAATTAAAATGTTACGTACACCACTTTTTACTTAGTAAACACCATGCATTTTCCAAAACTGTCCACATTTAGGAAAAAATATGCATTTTTCTCCCTTATGTTTCAATCAAACAAAGGAGTCATACTTTCAAAATTCCAAAATTTACTTGTGCACGTTCAAAATTCATAAGCTTCAAACGAAAGTTAAAATATTTAGTTATCTTTGTATAGATTTTTTTTTTTGAGTATATTAAAAAAATGAACTACTTAAATTTTATTGTTAAATTAAAACATGATATGATTTAAACAAAGGATTGGAGAATTTAACTTTTAATAACATTAATTTTAGTGATTAATTTTACAAATCAATACTGCTTGTAACGACAAGAAAGTGTGGTACACGATTTTCATTCTTTAATTTTTATTCTTTTTTTAATAAGGACAATTTGGTCTTAAGTTCTTTTTAAAATATCATGGTGTGAGGAAAGAAATTTACCGTGTTTGAATATAATTTCCATTATGATATTAAAAAATGTCTTGGGAAGTTAGAACATCATAATAGAATGAGTAAGAAGAAAAAGAACAAAACTGTTATGATATTAGAAACTTGTCTTGGGGAAAATAGAATATTATAGGAAAGACTTGGGTTGTGGGAATGTGACACTAGCTTAGATTCAGGTCATAGGACCGAGTCAATAAATAAAAGGGACCGTTTAGCTAAGGTCCCTATTAAGTTTCAAAATACATAAAAAAAAAATCTCTACCATAAAATTTTGTAAATTAGGTGCTTGTTTTTTGAAAATCATAATAAAAAAAATAATCAAAAATCAACGTAAAAATTACCAAACTTCAAAACTTAATTCAATACATAATCATATTTATATTCTTGTAAGAAAAGTACTGAAAAATGCTTAAAAAAACAAGCTTCAGTGAAATCCTACAAATTTTCAAAAATTTGTAGGCATCCAGCAATTATAACAAAATGTTGCATACATTTATTTAATTTTTGTTGATTGATTCAAACTTTCAAGTTCAATGCCTAAACTTGTTCAAACATCTCATTATTGCAGAAAAATCATCAAAAAATGATGTACATTGCATAATGCATACAAATGAAACTTAGATCAGTTCCAGTAAAATTGCAGAAACAACCGCAACTATACAGGAAATTTGCAAACACGTCTGCAATACACTAAAGAATTGGTGAAGATATGTTTGCGCTTATTCATAATAAGTGCAGACATTTCTGCAAGTATTTATCATTTTTTTATTACCTATAATACACTATGCAAACAATTACAAATATATATGCACTTGTTTACAATAAGTGATGACGTTTCTACAACTTATTTTTACCATTAATGCTCCATTGATATTTACAGTTTCTTGATTTTTTTTTTTTTTCAAGTAGCAGCGTAAAAAGTCACAGAAATGTGTTGCTATAGTAAAATAGAGATCCGCTTTGAATTAGGTTTGATTTTAAGGATGCCTCTCAAATTTTCACTGAATAACACTTAGATCACGGGATTAAGTATGAGGCGCAATTAGATTTTATTTGTTAAGACCTCTACCTATATCATATTACTCAGGTCATGGACTGAGAACTCAAGTTCTTGGGATTGAGATTGGACGTGCAATGTTGAGTAGGCTACATAAGTGGTCAATTGTGAGAGAATAATGTGTGTGTACTAGTAATGACCGAGTGTGCGGTGCATCGATTAGTGTAAATAATTCGCTATTGCGTCCAACGATAGATAGATGTCCATCTGATGGGTCGACAAATGGTGATTCGTTTCATGTGGTTTCACGTCCGAGGAGGTTCTTAGTGAGCATATTACTATGCTAGTTTGATGGTAGATGAGAAATGCCAAATACTGGGGTAGAATTAGGGATTAATCCTAATAAAACTTCGAATGTAGCAACTAAATGTGTAAACAATCAACTTGAATAATCAAGCAATCTAAGAAATCACCTTGAGTTGTGACAAACACTTTACCCATGTAACATTAGAACTATTATAAAGTCTATTATCTCTTAGTTGTTCAAATTTCTAATAATCATTTTCATTCATTAGACTTTATGTCTGACCCATTCTCCATTTTTTCTTTTCTCCCTCGTTAGGCTCACAGGGCATAGAGTGATTCTGGCAACTTGGCCGGTTCATCTTTGAAGTTCTTATTTTCTTTTTGTTGATGTGCTTTCTTCTACTTTATGTCATTTCATTTGTTTTGGTTTGTGTTGGTACTTGACATGGGAATGTTTGTTTTGTACTTTGATTTGGCATTTGAGACTAAGGTTATTGACATATATGTTGTTATGAATAAAAACTGGATTTTGAAAAATAATTTATTTATTTCTGAAATGTTTCATTGTATTTATTTTCATATTTTATGGATCTTAGTCTTTGATAGTTTACTTATACCTGGACGCTCCACATTTCTTAACATGACTCGTTTTGGTGTGAACTAATAGGTGTGGGATATCACATCACTCTGGTCTTCGATCTATCACAAAATAGATGTTGGACAATGATGTGCAATATAATAGCATGAGCGCGTTGTGCAATATGCAATTGATATGCATTCCGTGAAATATCACCGACCAGCTGCGCACTATAATAGACGGTCACAACCATTTCATTCTCCAATCTTGCTTCGTTTGGAGCTGATAAACCAAGCAACCTCTCACATAAATTCGTATATTTGTGTGCCAACTTAAGTCAAATTATGAGATTAATGTTTATTGGCAAACCAAGCAACACAACCACATCCTTTAGCGTTATGGTCATCTCATTTGCTCTAAATGAAACGTAGATGTTTCCAGCATCTAACTATTGATTAAAGTTGTAATCAATTGCGATTTAGTTGTGTGTAACATAACTTATTTATCAAATCAGATCTCGCTCTGTCTAGAAGCTCCAAAACAGCGGGATGAGAGGAAGTGACTTGCTTAAGTGTTGAAGAATGGTCAATGGTCCCTTATGCATCAACGGACTATGCCTAAGTAAAATATTCTGGTATAAGTACTCAAATTTACTAAAGTAATATCGCATTGCTTTATAAAGAAAATAAATGTTAATTCTAGATAGTTAGTCCGATGTTGTTCTTGTAAGTAAAGAACGCTTGCATCAACCGGTCCAGATTCCATTTTTTTATATTCTACCAAAAGAAAAACCCGAATCAAACCCAAATTGCATGTACCATTTTTCAATTATAATCAAGCAAATATTAATCAAACAATGTAAACAAACGTCATAGGTAGTTTCATATACCACTTCACAAATATCTATCAAACAAACGGCAAAATTGCATATACTAGTCCATTAAACAATAGTAAAAAAAAGAATTTGAAGCTCTCTCGTTACTTCTAGGAGTATTCACTCTTCTTCTTGATTCTCTATAAATATTTTGTTTTCAAATTAGTTCATTATTTTAAACTTATTTACTAATTCTCTCCATCATATTACCTATTTCATCATTTTATATTTTAGCATGGACAATATAATGTTTATACAATTATTTACAAGTAATTCATCAGTTAGCCTCTTGTTTCTCCTCTCACCTATAGAGGCTAAGAGGATATCGACTTTATCAATCAATTGCCCAAAAAAAATTAAAAATAAAAATTAGAAAGCATTTTCAAGAATATATCAGTTAGCTCATAAAATTTTACATTTAAGTCCACAAATATTAATCAATTACATAACCCAAAATTTAAGTTGTTTAAATAAATTTAGTTAACTGATATTTCATATAAATATTAAAAAGTGACAAAATTATGTTTTTTCACTCGAAGTACCTACAATTTATATTTTAATAATTAGTTATAAAAAGCCTCTCAGTTATGTATTAATATTTTATATTTAAGAGGTTGTGTTATTATTAATTACGTCATATGAAAACTAATTAAATAATATTAGCACACTATTATCCATTGATTCATCTAATAAATCACATCAGTATTAACTATAATCATATTAACATAAATGAGAAAAAAAAATCATTTAAATATATGAATACGTCAATCACATAACATAAATTACTATACATGAAAAATAATCATAAGTTTGAAGTCTAATTCGTTCATATCAATATATTTACCCTATATTACATCAATACATAGAAATATCAATGTTAAGCATCTATATTTTAATTTTTACTTAGTTATTTACAAAATGCTCCGCAATATCAATTAACATTATATGCTTAAGTCAATACATTTAAATTAATTATGTGATCTTGGATTTATTAAATATATTCAATTAATAAATAGTTTTTAATTCATGTAATCAATGCTAAATACGATGTTCTAAAATTCATAACATGTTCATAGCAACAAATTTAATATAATTTTAAAAGTTGTTAATTCAATCAATAAAATTAGTTTTTCATTCAAATGTAAAGTTAAACAATTCACATAATATAAATAATATACGTAAATAATGATAACAAATCTAATACATTATTCATTTATCTCGATATAATTTACCATTCATTGAAGGGAAAAATAGTACAAATATCTATATTGTAACATTTATATAATTATTTACGAACTCCCTCAATTATTTTAGGATATTTTATATTTAAATCCATATGTTTGAACTACTGATGAAATCTTAAATTCAAATTACTTAAATAATCATAGTTAATATTAAGTCCATTTTTCTAACGAGTCTTAAGAATATACGTCAATTTGTGTATATACACAACACACACACACACACACATTCATACTAAGAAAAACAGTTTTCCATTCAATTATAAAGATTATAAATCATAAGACATAAATTATGTATATAAGCAGTAATAACAAAGATAATTTATAAATTCCATTAAACAATATTTGTTAATGCATCTAATAAATCACTAACATACGTCGGTTTCAGCATGCATAATATATTCATATTAGGAAAAATAATAAAATTATTTCGTTTCTCGAAAACACACAAACAAGAACAATAATTTTAATTTATAGTTTATATATTTCGCTAAAATTTACCATACATTGCATAACAAAATTCTCCTTTTTAATACTAAAATGATAAAAAATATTTTTAGTGATATTATCATGTGCAATGTATGTGCTACACACTAGTTTTAACAAAAAGTCATGTTTTTAACCTAAAAATCATACTAAATCATATTAACGCCCCTAAAAATCATGTTTTCAACATATTAAACACAAAGTACTTAATCATACTAACTGCACATAGAATGATTTCAACCTAAAAATAATATTAATGCCTTCTAAAATCATATTTTCAAACATATAAAACACCAAATATTTAATCGTACTAACTATACATAAATTATTTCAATCTAAAAATTATGTTTTCAACTTAAAAATCATACTAACTTCTTCCAAAATTAGGTGTTTAACATATTAAATCCAAAATACTAAAACATACTAATTATACATCAAATGATTTCAACTTAAAAAACATGTTTTCTCAAAACCATAAAATTCCAGAAAACCCTATTTTAACAAATGAATTGAAGAATATATACCTATAGAAGGAACTTAAGATGATGAGAAAGTCATTCTAGAAAAGTTTTACTATAAAAGTTTTTATTTTGAATAAATTTGAAATTTGGGGAATTTTTTTCGATTGGGATTAAAATGAGTTAAAAGCGAAATAAAAAGGAGAGAGAGAGAGAGGCTAGTTAAACAGTTTGAAAAGTTCCGGATGAAATTTAAAATGTAGCCACTAATGCCGTCAGATAAAAAAAAATTATATGGACGACATCTCGAACGTTGTCAACTAAGTTTCTTTTAATAAAAATAACAGATTTGTTTTTGTTATAAGTTTCCATTCAACCATAAAAAGTTCCTTAATAAATTGGCACAGAGACTTTTGAAATATGTTCCAACCATTCAAACATGAACACCTAAGGAATAAGTTAGTCGGAAAATGCAAAATGTTACGATGAACTTGGACCAAAATTAACTCCTTCGAAAAGAATCAATTTTCCAACATAAACTAGTGTATAATCCGTGCGTTACACATAAAAATATTATTAAAATAAAATCTATTATTTTAGTGTTAAAATAAGAATTTTGTTACACAATATATTATAAATTTTGATGGGAAATACGTAATCTATTGATTAAAATTTCTATTATTGTATGTATGTAATTTATGTTCTATAGCTTACACAAACAATATGTATGTATACATATTTGAGAATTTTTTAAATTATTTTTTTAATATAGATATACATGTTAAAATTAATGTATGTTAGTAATTTATTCGATGAATTAGCTTATACTATTTAATAGAATTTGTTTAAATAAGTTAAATGTAAAATTGTGAAATTAGTTTAACTGTATAGAACAACAAGAATAATTAAAAGAAATTTGCAAAAAATATATAATTTTGTTGTGTATTATTGATGTTCATAAAGAATTTTATGATATAATGTGTGGTAAATTATTGGTATAAATAAATCATAACTAATTTACACATTAACTTTGTCATTAATGTTGATATACATAGTTCATGTCATGTGATTTATACATCTTATTAGTTACATGGAAAACTAACTTTTTCTAATATGAATATATATAGAAAAATTGGTGTATATTTTTAAGAGTTAATAGAAAAATGGTTTAAATATTCTTTAAGATTATTTAAATAGTTAGAATTTAAGATTTCGTGAGTACTCTAAATATATGGATGTGAAATAATTGAGGAGGTTCAACAAATAATTGTAGAAATGTTAAAAAGTAGGTATTTAAAATGAAAATTTCTTTCTTCATTTTATGATAAATTTATTGAGATAATTGTATAGTATATTAAAAAGAATATTATTTTTTATGTATTATATTTAAACTATGTGATTTATTTAATTTCAAATTTGAAAGAAAAACCACTTTCTGCCATTTTTGTTGATATGAACATGCTGTACAATTTAAAACATCACACCAACGCTAATTAGATGAATTAACAACAATATACTGGTTAAATTCATTTGGTAAATTCAAAATCACATAACTAATTTAAACGCATTGACTTAAATTTACAATATTAAGTGATATTATGCTATGCTCTATAAATAAATAAATAAATTTTAAAATGCAGGTGTTTGACATTAATACTGCAGTGCAACACATGGTAAATATATTGATGTAAATTAGTTAACTTTAAACTTATGATAGTTATTTATGAGTAATAATTTATGTTATATGATTGACTTGCCTATATATTGGTTTTTTCTTTCATTTGTATTAAAATGAATACGATTGATCTTAAGATGATTTATTAGGCGAATCACTGAATAATAGTTGCAAAAGTTATTTAAATAGTTTTAATATTATATAATTAATTGTAAAATATTGTGTTAAACGTAAAATATTTCGAGAGACATTTATCTTATTATAGAAAATCATTAATGTGGGTATTTGGTGCAAAAAAAAAAAAAAACATAATTTTGTCATTTTTAGTATTTAAGAAAATATATTAGTTAATTAAATATTATTTAAATTACTTAAATTTTGGGTTTTGTAACTAATTTAAATATGTGGACTTAGATAAAAGAATGTTAGGAGCTAACTGTCAATAAATAATTGTATAAAATTTGAAACATTGTAAAAATGTAAAATTACAGAAAAAAGTAAAATAATGTAAGAGAAATAGTAAATAAGTGCAAAGTGATAAAATAATTTAAAAGCAAAATATCCGGAGAAGAAGAAAAAAGAAAATGGTTAGAATTAAAGATAGAGCATCAAAAGGTTCTCTTTACTATTATTTAAAATTGATTACCTAACATGGAGTTTGATAAGTATTAAAATTTGACATCTCCACCTTTCCCCATTTTCTTTGGTGTCTCCGCAGCAAAATAGCTTCCTCTCACATGACAAACACATCATACAGTATAACCCACTTTAAACAACCACAATACAGGTAATTTGCGGTTTACAGAACACAAAAGATCAAATCTATAAAATTGAACTCACTTGGAAAAAGCTTTTCTTGACAGCGTCAAAATACAAAGAGTTTTATAATGGGCGACGATAAGTCGTCGAGTTCTTCCATGACGAGTAGAGAGCGAGATCGTGAGCTTCTGATTCCTGTCTGTGACGCCATCACCGAAGATGACCGCGACTCCAATAAAGCCTCCGCCGCCGCCATCCAGCACCACTCAGGAAGAGAGGTCAGCACTGCCGTTTTATGTTTCTTTTTACCCATTTTAATTGGTGTTTTGTTGGGTTTGCACGATGAATTTGTGTTATTTAGGACATGGATATGAGCTTTTGTTGAATTTTGAAAGTTGGGATTAGTATTCTTTAATTATTTTATTTGGATTGTTTCGTTGAGTGATTAATGATCCATGCATGAGTAGTCTAATTGATGATTTGAATTGAGAAGCTTGTACTTTGTCTCGGAGAGCTGATGAATGAATCCCTGAATTTAAAGTCCATTTGCTACTGAAATGATGTCCAAGTGATATGGGATTGATTGTGTTTTCTTTCTATTGAATTTTATTTTCAGCACTAGCATTTGTTAGCTGGCTTCACATTTAAGCAAAGTATACTAAAAGTTAATTGTAATGATGGAATTTGTTTTAAGCCCTTGGTCGAAACTGTCTACCTACTTGATCTCCTTGTTTATGTGCTGAAATGTAGGTTTAATAAACGGGGATATACTTCAGCTACTTTACAAATATAACTCTTTTACGAATCCTGATTAAGCATCACCAAAATCAATGGTAGTACATGAATATATGGAAAATGTTTTTGATTCATACCTTTGTGCACTAATCTTACACTGTAGCTAGAGATTGGATGAGTTTTGGTGAACTGCGGTACACAAAGTGAAGCCTTTGGGTGTAAGGAAGTCATCGTTTGGATAGGTACAATGATATTTTCACTGGGCTGAATAGAACTTAAAGAAAAAGACGACTTAACTTGACTTTAAATCTTAGGAAGTCTAGCTGAAAATTAAGGACAGCTGTTTGGCCCGATTATGATTGATTAGGAGCAGCAAACTAGTTGACAAGTTTTTAGGAAGTGTCCATGGGTGAAATAATGTTGGAAAATGGTTGAATGAGCTGACCTATGGCTGTAATGAAGAAATTGAAACCAATTAACTTCTGTGATAAGTTTTTTTTAGAACATCAATGAATTACATGCAAGGTTTGAATTTCAGATTTCGGCTATTTCTCGTATTAAGGTTTTCACATGATGATATCTCGTATCAATTAAACGAAATTTTTAACAATACGAGTGTATCACGAGGGTAAATCTCGGGATGCTATCTTGGATTAAGGTACATCTCGAGGCTATTCTAAAGTAATTTTTGTCTAAATTTTACATTTCTTTGAAGTTTTTTTTTTATATATAATTATTGTCTTATAAAATTAAATAAAAACTGTGACATACTTTATCAACATAGAAAGAGAGCCTTTGCACTGGAAATGGAATATTAATTTCTCCTAGAACTGTCACTGATTATATTATTGATTTTAGTAGTGGTTGAATGATTTTAACTTTTTCTTCTTTATTTCAACATTGAAAAAGAACGTACAAAGCCTGTTGTTTCAAGTCAATTGTACCAAAGGGAAAAATGGTTGAATAGTTAGTATATAGTAGTTGGTAAGTCAACTCGTATTGGACTTATATAAAAGAAAAGAAAAGGTCATGTAAAGTTAAACATATAGTTTTGAATGGGATCTGGAGTTGAGATCGCTGTCCAATATTTGGTCAAATTTTAAGTATACTGGGTGAGATAAGCGTTAAAAGAAATACGATTGAGATTTGATGTTTGACTCGTCCAGAAGCGAAAACAAGATCTTGATCTAAGTTTTGGCTGAGTTGAATGAAAATTTGAACATTGAATGTGAAACTTATGCGCGTTCAAGATGTTACAAGAAAGTCATTTATAATTAAGAATAGCTTAAGCAAGATTTAAATTGTTTATGACTTGTGGCTAACATTCAGTTAGTAGTGTGAAATAATGGTAGGAAATACTTGAGAGTAGATTTGATACATGGAACAATAGTAGGGAAGATTGAAGAGCAAAGTGGCAGTTGCGGTTGAAGCATATAAATGATATCTGGAATAATGAGAAAAATGGTCGATGAGTAGAAATGATGTGTGGAATAATGGTTTAAAAAGTATGATGAACAGAGATGAACGTGATGATGGTAGGAACAATAGAAGAGCAAAATATGTAGATAAATGAAGTTGAGCATTGACTTTGATACCATGATTGATACTTGTTAGTTTCTTTGTTACTGTGAATCAGAAATTCGAAGGGATGCAAAGAAATGAAATCAACTAATTTCACTTCACTGTACTTAAAATAGAGACACGCTGATTTATTTATATCATGTTCTTGCAATTCTAATGACCCCATGTGTTGCTCAAGATTCTGCCCTTAAAGTTGATACAATTTTTTATACATCTTAATATTTATTTGTTTAGCCATGCACTAACATGTGTTTTTTTCTTCATATCATTATCGTTTGTCCCCATGGAATAATTCCTAGTTACTTTAAACTTGACGTACTGATTTAAAACACAGTTCCATTTAATTTTAGACCATAGTTGATTTCTTATTTGCTCTTTACCCAATCTCGTTCATTTCTTTTAGATGGTCAAAATTTTACTGAATTTTATTGTGAAATTTATAACTTATACTTTGGTTTGTCAGCAATTTGTATGGTCTACTAGACAACCAGCAAGTCTTCGATGTTGTTGGGAGCAAATCCTTTTAAGATATTAATTAATCCTTTTATGTTGGGATTGCTAAACCCGTAACACATTACAATGACAATATTTTCTTAGTTGTTTTAACTTGTTTCTAATCTTATTTGACAAACTTCTCGTTCAAGATATTAAGCACCCAAGCAAGATTTTAGAAAGGATGTCAATATAAGATCTCATACGAAGTTATGTTTTTTCATTTACATATTTAATTTTCTTCTTATGTAGATCCAAATATTATTGCAATCTAATATATTTTTATTAACCCTATATCTATTTTATGTTTCAAACAGTAAGCAAAAATAAAACATTGTTTTATATTTTCGATTTTTAATATTCAAATGAATGGAACTCATGCAGTAAATAAAAACAAATCAGTTACTCCTCTACTTTAAAAAGAGAACATAATATTATTGTCTTATATAAATTACTTATATGTTAAATAGTTTATATTTGGATAACAATTAATATAAAAATATTTAAAATGTCAATTTCAGATGTTAAGTTAGCCCCGAGATAGTCTTGAGAACGACTTTTAAAATCTGAAATGTCAATCTAAGATATATGCCCAAGATACACTTATTTCACCCAATATCTTATCCGATACGAGATATTGTGCATGAAATTCTCGAGACGAGATGCGACCGAAATCCGAGATGTAAAATCTTGTATTAAGCGCAAAATCCAATATATGTAAAACCTAATATATTTTTGTGTTTCCAAATGATTGCAAAGTTAAAAACAAAGACTACATATTTTTTTAGTATTCCTTGATTGTGGGCGATTTTTATGGATGATATTTCAATTTAATTGAATTTGCTAGGGATATTACATGTACCCATTTATAGTTGTATATTTTAGAAGTATCCACTTGGAAAAAAGGAAGAAAATTCAAATAAAAGGTGCAATTTTAAATTACGTGAAATGCAGTACAGTTGTATCACAGACTGTATGTTGGATAATCCATAAGATGATGGACACTGTAATTTAATAAAAGTCTATTATCAAAATCAAAATGATCCAAACAAGCTAGGATACCATTACTTGGAGTCTTGAAGCAATTATTTGTTCATTTGATTAGTTTGATTAATTAAGAATAAATATGATTCGAAGTTTTAATAAAAAATGTTTCATACAATTTTCTACCCTTTAGCATTTGCCTTATTAGTAGAGAGTCATAGCCTGATGCTCGGTTAACCTTTTTTGGACTTTTGTGAAAAAATAATTGTTTGTTTGAGCAAAAATAATTAATAACTAAAATCACTTCACAGCTTTTCTTCTTAGACTTCCACTTTTGAGAAAGTCCATTTTTACCAAAAAATCCTTTTTCTGTTTGTCACTTCGTTCCCCTCACCCTTCAGTTTTGTTTTTGTGGTCATTCTCATTGTTGGTGCTTGACAGTTTTGTTTTCTGTGATCGTGGCAGGGGTCTTAGATGCTAAGTCGATGTTGGTTCTTTCATATCCAACTTGTTTAGGTCTAGCAGAGTAATTCATTTACTTGTGTACGGTTTGAAGATCCCTCTGATAATGGTGTGATATCTTTTTTTTTTTTTTTTTTTTTTGACTACTTAATATGTTACTTCCTTCTCATAAATAATAATCGAGTCTGTAAGATTTGGTGTCATGCATATACGGACATGATTTTCATATTTAGTACCATAGTGTCGGTTCATAGATTTAAGCTGTAATTTAGAACTCTTCCACATTTTCTTTAATATGCTTCCATATCTTATTTCATTTGTTACGTTTCATCACTGTCAAACAATTAAAAAGGGCCACAGAAACTTTGCGAATACCAGATTCAAAAAGTTTTTTTTTTGGAGGGGGTGGGGGGGGGGGGGGGGGGGTTGGTCAGTAGTCTCATTGATAATGTTCTTATTTCAATCCACTATTAGTCTTTTTCCCGCTAACCTATGTTATATTAAGTGCTAGGCTATAAAAGCCTTGCTTGGCTTAACGGCACTTAAGCAGTGCTTAAAGTTTCCATCATTTACTATGTTGGTGGAATCCTCATCTATTTTTTATTATGATAATTTGTTGATAGAATAAAAGATTTTTGGTATGGTAATTTTTGTTGAGATAACACTTGCGATTGAGCAATGTCCTCTGAAGGAAGACAGTTTTGTCTAGCTATTTTGGTTTTCCGATAAATACTTTCATTTTATTTTTTACTTTTGAAAATACAAGGTAATATGATTACTTAATGTTGCTTAATCGAAATATTAAATTCAAGCAAAGTGCACTTAAATGCTAAAAATACACTTTAGCGCTTATGCTTAATTTCTTCGCTTTTCTCAAGAAAAAACACATTCTTGTCGATAGCACACAAGCATTGGTTAAACATTACATAAGTGTATTTTTTATAACATGGATTAAACCCAATTCAAAACTTGTTTTTGGTGTGTACCCTAGGACATCGCAGAAGGTTAGGACATGTGATGCTCACATGTAAGATTGTGGGTTTAATCCTCGTCAACTACATATCCCTTGATTATCCAAAATATGTGTAAGTGTTCAGTATTATGTCAACGGATACTCAAAAATTACAGCACTCAGAAAATAAAAGTATATCCCAAAAAAAAAAAAAAAAAAGGATACGTACATGATTATATGATAGTATCCACATCCGAAAATTATTCGTTCGCGTTTTACTATGATAACATCTAAGATTATGCATATTTCAATGAATAAAATGATTGATATTTATTGTTTTACCAAGGTAATAATCCATCAAGGTTTTAAATTTTGGATTTCGATCACGTTTTATTTTGGAGAGACGGTTTTGTACTAGGGGAGATCTAGGATAAGGTAAGTCTAACTTGGATGTTTATTTCAAAGTTCCATCTCGAGTCTTAAAACTCACATTGTAACCATCTCGATGTATACATATGATATATTAAAAATTAATATTCGTACACAATATTTTTTATGAGTGCTACCACAAAAATGATAAACTTATTTTGAAAAGCACTCTATTGTTATTCATCTATGAAAAAACATTCATATTCGTAAATCATAATTTGCTTAAATTGAAGAAAATAACACAATACAAATAGATTACATCTTACAACTTATAATCCATGAACTTTAATTATCGTTTGACATAGAACAATTAAAAATTCAAAACATTAAATAATTATGCATATGTCGAACATAATGTACATACTTTCATATAAGCAAAATGCATGAGAACATGAAAATCCTAAAGATTGTAGAACATATATGAACGTGCTATATGATCATATAACATGCAAAATATACAAACATGGTTTTTTCTTCTTCAAGTCTTCCATTTATATACAAGCAAAAAGAGTATTATGGTAAATCAAAATAAAATCATGCATTTATCATTACAAACTAACTAATAAAAAAAGTCATTAATATATCTTAAAAGATTATTCTTCAAGTGACTCAAAATGTGACTTAGTATCTCGCATAAGGTTGTTCGATTTAGAGAAACTTTTTAGATTAATTTTAACAATTAAAAGAGAGAGGCTAACTATTTAAATAGCAAGAGATTGTTGCAGCTGGATTTAAATCTCTTTTATGTTTCGGTTCGGACAAATGCTTAAATTTTGCCCTAAAATAACATAAATCACTATCGATATTTCAATATCTCATCAGATATATCGATTGATATTGCCATATAGCGGACGATATATTCAAAACGAGATTTACAGGGAGATTTGCTGTTTCGTTTCGAGGGAGATCAAAATGAGATCTCGGGCGATATTTTGAGATATGAAACAGTGTAATCCATATTATGCATATATACCGTTTAAAACCAATCTTTATCATCGCATCTTTGTATTGCTTTATTTATATTAGCATTATTACTAAAATGATTTAAGCTGGACCAAAATTTTCCCTTTTTTTAAGAACAGAAGGTTCTTGGTGCTTTGTTAAAAATGTAAACAAAACTATATGAACAAAATGTACAGACATTTCTAGCAACTTATGCTGCCAAAGCCTATACACACCTCACTAACACAACCAGCCCAGACATTACAGCCACAAATTATAAGACACCCACTACCCATCATATCTCATGCACCTCTCTTCATTAATCACATCTCGAAAATTTTGTACAAACTCAAAAATTCATTGATGCGGTCTCTACTTCAGATCTGGACCACTATTGTTTCTTCTTCTTTGCTGTTCAACGGACGAAATGACCACCGAATTAAAGATCAGTCCATGCTCTTTTACACACAGTCTGAATAACATTCATGAAGTTATGATATCTGTTGGTCCAGACAAACGCAGATCTTGCTCCAATTTGCAAAATAAATAAGTAAAAATAAATCCATCTATATTTTTGAGACTATTAACTATGAGTGGATAAGCACTTGATATATGGTTGTGCCAAGTGCCAACGCATACGAATATCTAATATCCGAAAATATTTTGGATATATAAGTAGATGTGACACTACCTGCTTCTAAAAGTATACATTGACCAACCTAGTTCAGTGCATACTTTCTTGAAGGTTACAAATGAAGCTTAGTTCTTTAGAGATATGTATATGCGCATGAATATATGTGCATGCATGTATGTGTGTGTGTGTGTGTGTGTGTGTGGTCTACCAATTTTCTATAAAAAAAATGTGTGTGTGTGCATGCGTGCGCGTGAATATACGTATGTGTATACACACACATAGATAGTTCCCTACAACTATAACACTCTTATCATATTTCAAGCTTCACTATCTTTTATGCTATAGAATTTTATGGTTACGTTCATATCATTTTTACAAAATTAAACTGTTATGTATACTTCTACCACGATGAAAATAATATTCTAATTCAACCTAGGAAATACATGTTTTAATGATCAATATTATCTTATATTTTGTGAAGGTTTAGCATTTAAGAGCGATCCTTTTTTTTTTTTTTTTGAGGTAACATACATGATTTAGACTAATTGCAGCTCAGAGTATAACAGTGACGGTAAAAGAGTGCTGCAAACTGTAATATTTGAAATGATCTCATTTTTTGAAGATGACATTCGTTGTGTAAATTGAACACTCTCAAATTTCATTGATTATGAATTGTGTAGCCCTATGACTTGTAGAGGTGGAAACTAGGTACAGCGGACAAAGGATGTAACATAATATTATCTTTGTGTATGATACACATGATGTGTGCATGCATGCGTGCGACATAGAGATGCAATATAATATGATGGTTGATATGTCCTACTTTGGAGACATGTCGGGATATTGATATCATCATAGTAGTCAAGGTCAAAAATGTGTGAACCTTACGCCTTTCCATGCCTTGGCTTTATGGGGTGCCCTAGGCATCTTTTATCAATTTTCTGCACTTTAATCTACAATTCAAAACTACAATTAAATTAAAATTATGTTTTAAGCTTTATAAAACTACATATGCATCCAATTTTAAGAATAGTCAGCACAAGACAGAATAAGAAACCTCAAAGATGTTCAAATTAATCCTAAAAAGAAGCCTTACAATTTTTTGCACAATTGATTGAGGTGCGATTTTTTGGGCTTTTCGCATAAACCTCGTTTTGCGCTTTATTTGCATCTTGTGCAACATATGTGCCTTGGACTGATGAAAAGCACAATTATTGCACTTAAGGCATTTCCGCACCCAGGCATGCCTAGGTGCACTGCTTGACAACTTCGAATATCATTTCATCGAACCACGGTTGACATTGCCTATTCTAGTTATCAATGCTAGTATGCTACACACACAAAGTGTGCTTGCATGTACGTGACATTGAGGTGTGCTAAATTACGAGGGTCGTAAATATTTTTGAAATATTGACAACGATTGCAACGATGAGACATTCGATGCCCGTCCATTACTGCGGTTACAAATATCCAATGTACGAAAATGATTTGGGATATGTATGGGAATATGTCACATCTCTGTCCGCTTTTAAAAGCATCCATTGACAAGCCTAATTCCTTAGCATACATATATATATATATATATATATATATACATATATGTGTGTGTGTCTATATATATATATATATATTAGTGTGTATACATATATGTATGTGTATTTGTGTGTATATTTTTTGTTTTTTCACAAAAGAATAAATATGCCTGCCCGCTAGGCTCTTAGTGTGCTTGCCTTGCCTTGTATGGCCTCAACATCACCTTCTCCACTTGATTATCCTTACAAATACCCGTGTAGTCCGTAAAAGACCAAGAGGCCCAGCGCCTAATAGCTTTGGATAGCAGCCTGGCCAGACATTGCTCATCATGAGTTGCTATAGTACCTAACCGACATAACGAAGGTCATTTTCCTGCCCTTCTTTTTGAGTCCCTAAATCCTCACCACTCCGCAACCTTTCCGAGGGCCTGTCCGTCCAGTATCCTTTGTTTTATCCTGACTCGGTAGGTCTCTGCCAAACACACATGAATGTCTCCGCAGAAAGAAGCAATGACTCTGCACTATTACACTGAAAAGATTACCATATAGCACTGCTCATTGACAAAAGTGGTGCCATGCAACAACCACTCAAAGTCCTCCAGTATTCACACAACAGCAGTATGCTTTGGTACGGTCAGTCAACTGGTCATCATATGAACCATTTATCCCAGCTGTTATCCTAGTTGGCTCGCATCTGAACCACCATCAACGGTCACAGGGGTTCCTTGGAGTTGGCATATTGATCCGAGTCATCCAAACCAAATTCCAGCTGCTATAAATACAACGTTTAATGTATTCGTATAAGTATCAAATTTTCATGTTGCTGCACTCACCGATATCTCTCGTAAATAAGCGATAGTAACAGAAACACTAAAACAATTGAAATTACTACCATAGTGGATGTAGTTTACTCTCGTTCGAAATACTAAATCTTGTTTATTTTTTACCTTGCTTATCTCATTCATGTTTCCCTCATTTTTCATTTTAAATATGGTATTGGTCGGCGACTGTTGCTAATATCAGTTTCTAAATTGCAATTCCGATGTCGGATTTTTTTTTTGAATAAGTGGTATTTGCAAGGATCGGAAGAACAAACAGATGCAATTGTTATCTGATTTTGCTAGCAATACCAAGCCAATCAAACTTTTGCAAGTTAATCAACGACATTTTTCCAAATGTATATGACATTATATTATATGTATGGAAATACAAATTTTTTTTTTGTTAATAATGCAAAATGCCTCTATTCCCCTTTGAGCTTTAATGATGTGGTCAGAAATGGACATCAGTTCATCAGGTTTGATATTGTGTTTGAATTATAATTTTATGTACAAAAAACTTTAGTGTATTTCTTTTATTTTTACTAGTAGTTTTTCTTCCTACAGCCATTTTACAGGTGGTTATGTTTCTGAAGAGCTATTATTTTCTTGATACAGGCATTTTCTAAAGTAGTGCGGAGTTGGGCATCCAAGAAGTTTATGACGGGATGGTAAGCTCTTACATAGACAGCTTCGGGCTGGTACAGTATATAAAATTCTTTCTAATATTGATTTGTATATTAGAGCTTGTTTGGCAACTACCTATTTTAAATCTGAATAAATTGAGTCTTGAATAGTAACAAGTAGCTTTGATTGACTAATAATAAGCAATAGCTTCTAAATGTAATTTGGTATTAAGTTGAAGTAAATTGATTTTTATGTTGTATTACTATGACTTATGATTAACCAATGTATAACAAATTACATAGTTGAACATATTCATGTTAAAGGATTGCAAATGTATACAACAGTGACATTTTACTTGTAAATAGTTTGAAACAACACCACCATTTGAGTTATTTATTTGGCCGAAATTACTTATGAAATTTATCGTAAGTTATGAGCAGCAAATGGTTTCTTCACATGCTTTGACTTCTAAGCTTCTTATGTTACCTTCTTCTAAGGAGTTTCCAAACACCCTACTCAAATAGGCTAATTTAAGTAGTTTAGATTAGTTATAATGAGTTGTCAAACCCGGTGTTAGGAACAGGTAACGCACACCCTCCCCCCCTCCTCCCCCCTCCTTTCCTCTTCCTTCTTCCCTCTCTGGTCTCTGTTCTTCTTCTATTTTATTTTGGTAGTATGACATAATCCTTATCTTTTGTATCCTTTTTGCAGTGTGATTTTGTTTCCCATTGCAATTACTTTCTATACTACATGGTGGTTCATTCATTTTGTAGATGGATTCTTTTCTCCAATATACGCTCAGCTTGGGATCAATATATTTGGTAAGGGGAAGTTTTCTTTTGATATTATCATGCCATTCTTTTCTCCAAAATATGCTCAACATGGCGGTTTACTTATTTTCCCTACTTTCCATACCGTTTTGTGTTGTGCTTCACAACAAGGTATTGCTGACCAATGCGATCCAATCGGTCGCGAGTTTGAGTTTGGCTTGGCATCTTGGGATATTTTATTACGGGTTTGTTACCAAAATGACTCTTCTCGAACACTTTAATTGGATGAATGGCTATTTAGACGTTCGCATGGATGCAGTTCAAGTTCAATATCGATTTATCCAATTCCGAAGTTCATCAAAATTCCTGTTCATAACTTGGTTTTCCTAGTCTCTAATTTAACTTTGAATGTAATTTTATTTTTTTAATTCAAAAAAAGAAAAAGAGTGATTTTTAATTTAAGCAGAGCACTCACTGAATGTAATGAAAATTTGTGGAAGCTATAGTAACCTTTATTGCTCCTCTTCTAGAGACTTAACTTGAGATTAAAATATGCTTTATGATCATTGCTACGGGCTTCAAAATTGTTGCCTGATTAAAATATATCAAATACAAATACTGCTTAGCCACTCACTTTGGACATTTATGTATGTATTTTGTAATCTATATGGTTTCTCAACTTATTTTTGTGAACTTTATTTGGTACTGTAATTTTGGGCCCACGATGTTCTTTTAAAGAAAACAACAAAGAATGTAGTTTATCAGACAAACTTCTTTAATATCATCGACAATTAGAGATATCACTTCGCTGTGTAAACTAAATTTAGAATTTTTGACTTTTAAGCTGATTGGAGCTTAATATCTTGCTTAGCAAGCAAAAATGTAAGCTCTGGCAAGCCCTTCACTTCAACATTTATTACTTATTTCTGGTTGCATGTTTAGCTAAACAATGTAATTTCTAGCAAGTTTTTCAGTTAAGTATTTCTTCCTCATTTCTAGATGCATGTTTAGTTGAATGTTCTGTCATTTGACTTGTCATTTTATAGGAGTGCAATGATATAGAGTATAACCTTAATATTGTTGGTTCAGTTGCCTGCTTAAGAGTTCAATTATCAACCACAAATCTCCCTCCCGCTGCCTGTATTACTTTCTATTTTATTTTGTTTGTCTTTTATTTTTCAAATTCATACCAAGACTGATAGGATGGCAACTAAGATAGCAAAAAAAGTCGGTTTCCAACTTAGTGCCCAAAAATTTGTATGCCCTGAAAAAAACATTTCCTTGACTTCTTACTGCTACATCTGTTTCATATTTTCTGATTTAACTATCCTTTCTGTTTTACTTTCATTCATTTTCCTGGTTGAGGTGAAATATGGGTTTTGCCACACATAAATATATGCCTTGATTTCTGTAGTATATAAGCTTTCATGTCACTTGTGCTCTGTTCTCTCGTATAAATCCTTTTTGCTAGGATGCTAAAATGTTTTTTTACATAATATGTATAGGACTTGGTTTCATAACTTCCATTTTGTTCATCTTCTTGGTTGGAGTATTTATGTCATCATGGCTAGGTGCGTCTGTTCTTAGTCTGGGAGAGTGGTTTATCAAAAGGATGCCATTTGTAAGGCACATTTACAACGCATCTAAACAGATTAGCTCTGCTATATCTCCTGGTAATTTTCCTTCAAAGGCAGTTTAACCTAACTGCGGTCAGTGTGTAGTTAACACTATTTAGTTGCAGATCAAAATACCCAAGCTTTTAAAGAAGTGGCTATTATAAGGCACCCAAGGATCGGTGAATATGCGTTTGGATTCATTACTTCCACGGTTGTTCTTCAGGTGTGTAGCTGATATAGCATTGTTTAGCTCATTTTTTATAGTAAGTGCTAACTTGATTTACTTGTAGTAATGTACAGGGTGTCCGCTTGTTACTGAATATTGATACAACCAAATCATTTTGAATATGAGAACAATCACTCATGAGCGCAACTAAGATTAATTTAGCAACTTTAACAAAAGTACCAAAATTTCAATAAACATTGGGACAAAAAAATCTAAAATTTTGGTTATACCTCCATTTTTTGGATATCCAAAGCGTTTGTGTTAGTACGTAGTCTCTTATACATGACGAGGTTTGCCTTGAAGTTATGTCGATCAGTGTTTGGTGCTATTATAATGCCTACGGTAGTGTACATGTTATGAAGCACAGTTCCCTGTCATAACCTGCTTCCATAACATACTGAATTCTTCTTGTTCCTTGTTAAAGCTTCCATCTGCATCACTGATTACCTAATATGAGTATCTGGAACTCTTGCCATCCTAATGGCCATTGGTATTATATGCTATAAGCAAATACTTACCTTTTTTCATGCGAAGAAAGCATTGAAATGTCATCTCATATATTAGTTACTTGGCATGATTTTTTTTTAACTTTTTTTTTAAATAAAAAAAAGATCATGTAATTCATTTGGTATGATGCCAAATTCTTGTCTGAATCCAGGTTATGCAACTGTATTTGCTGTTTTGAATCATCTAACACGAAAACGAGATCTTGGTTGAGATTACCGAAATTCAAAACCTAAATACATACATAAATATATATACACATACATAGACATAATGTGTGTACAGATAAAGATCCACCACACCCGTCTTTTGCCATACCCATTCTATATCCTATAGTCTATACTGCTACATAATCTGAAATTAAATGAAGTTTTGGGATGTTTAATTTTACACTACAAGTCTACAACATTATGTCATGCAAGTCCATTCAATGACACACCCCACCGACTGGGTAACCATGTGGAGTTGTTTTCTTTGTATGTGTGTGTGCCTGATCACTTTTATCCCCTTCGTGTATATCTAATCTAACAAGGAATCTATAGCTGCTTTATCAATTGATGGATTTAATGATGGTGTAAAATGAAAATGGAGAGTTTTTTTTTGGGGGGCGGGGGTGGGGGAATAAAGAATTTTAATACTAACATTTGATAATTGATCCATTCATCAGTTTATCATATCTAATACGAATGAGATATGAACTGGAAAAAATAGTAAGGCAATAAACATTTCCCTTCTTTGTTCAACCAGGTAGTGATTTTATATAACATATATATATATATATATATATATATATATATATATATATATATATATATATATATATAAGGAGCGTTCTGAGACACCCTTGTTTTGTAACACTCTTTTAGCATCTCTACCGGTTCATGAGCTATGGTCATTCAAATCCAACAAGATTTTGTAGATGTTCAATTCACATATATATTATTATCTATCCAAAATTTGAGCTCGTTTCGACATTCGTAGAATAATACATTTGATGTTTAAATTTAACGGTTCGAATAAATGTCTGAACGGCGAATAATTGAGCTATGATTTGAAAATGTTACAAGGATAAATTTTTGGTTTGAGCCTCTGAAAACAACTTATTGTTAAAACAGGCATCTTTCATAACTTATTATGAAAGTAGGCTTGTTTTTTATCTGGACACTTTGCCTTGCGCACCCCATCTTTGCGCAAGAACAATTTTGTTCTTGCGCAAAAATGGAGTGCACAGTTTTTTTTTCAATGTTTGAAGGAAAGCTTATGCAAGCTCACTGTTTTTTCCTCCCTAAAAAGACCTTGCGCACTCCATTTGTGCGCAAGAACAAATTTGTTCTTGCACACAAATGGAATGCTCAAGTATAAGATAAAAATAAAAACAAAAACCTGCGCACTCCATTTTTACGCAAGAACAAATTTGTTCTTGCGCACAAATGGAGTGTGCAAGGTCAGTTTCCTGATAGAAAACATGCCTACTTTCATAATAAGTTATGAAAGAGGTCTGTTTATAAAATAAGTTGTTTTCAGAGGCTCAAACCAAAAATTTGTTCATGTTACAAATGGGCTCAAAATTTGAATAGATGATGATACATATGTAGATTGAATATTTACAAATTCTTGTTGGATTTGGATGACCGTAGCTCACGAACCGGTTGGGGTGCTAAAGGGCTGCTGCAAAACAGGGGTGCCCGGAATGCTATATATATGATGTGCGTGTGTGTGCGTGTGTGTATATATATATATATATATATATATATATATATATATATATATGTGTGTGTGTGTGTGTGTGTGTGTGTGTGTGTGTGTGTGTGTGTGTGTCCATGCATGTGCGCGCGTGTGTGTTCTCACTGATTTAAGTATTTAGCTAACATGTTCCGGTTAAAGTGCGAATTTGTTGTTTCTATTAAAATTTGTAATTTTGTATTAATTTCAATTTAATTGCGGGCATGTGCATGAGGTTGGATCCGTTGGTCTTATCTTACAAATCTGCTTTGTAGTTCATCTTTTTGAGTCTTTTTACATCATATTTTGCCAAAACAAAATAGAACTGTATAGGTATACTACATTCACTATCATCTACAGAGAAATTTTAAATCATTTTGAAACTTCTAATTCAAAATTACATATTCAATTAGTGGTTTAAATACATGTATTTGATGACTAATACAAATTTACAATATTGAAGGAGTTTGAGGTTTCCAAATGACCTAACATTTTACGCAGATGATCTTGGTAGAAACTAGACTGTCTCCAAAATTCTATATTGAAATGTTTTACAAGTAAAAGAAGTAATGGGGGCAATAAAGGGGTTGTGAAAAGAGCGCGCACACACACGCGTGCACATACACAAAAGAAGCAATGTAGGCAACAAAAGGGTTGTGAAAAGGAAAGCACACACACATAAGAGGTAATGAGGCAACAAAGGGGTTGTGAAAAACGCACACATCCACGCACACACGCAGATCTGGGTCCCATTCCTTGTAAGTTCACCTTCAGTCCTTCACCATCTTTTTGTACAAAACAATTTGGATTAAACTGAATTTATATATGTATCCTGCATTCACTTGCAGGATCATCTATGTAAAATTTGAAATCATTTTGAAACTTCTGACACCTTCAAACAAATTTGCTATTAAATATGAATCATGGTACAATTTACTATTGCTAGGGTTGTATGGTGGATCAAATCCAACGGTTGTTTTTAAAAATTGATCGATCCAATTTGTAGTTTGATCGCAGATTTTCATTCCACATCTAGTGCGTCTAACCTTAAAATCATTCTGATCTGAAAATTATTGGATTGAGACGGATCGATATTGGTTATTAGTTATTAACAAAACTTCCAAACTTATATACTTATCATTTTATGGAAACCACTAATGAGATGTTTTCCAAGAAAAATTAGCGAGTAGACCACGAGAGTAGTTATTGAAAATCGCTAATTAGATGTTATATCTTATTATTAAAGCCGAAGTTAATATATGTTTTTATAGAAATATTTGTTTTTTCACTATATAGTCATCTAAAGTTCATCTTTCATCACCTAATTATTTTTTATTAGGATTCGTGTATCATTATTATAAGAAAATTATTTACCTCCTATTGACCTGCCTTTTTAAAAGTCCGTTACACAATTGACTCGGATACCTGGATTACACAACCATCGAAGCGGATTACCCGAAGAGATGGTCGGATTGCTCGAAAATCGAATATGGGCATATGCATAAAACTACAAGCAGCTGGATTCACTTGAATAATACTATGAGATTAGCTAAGTCTGGAAGAGACTTTGGAAAAGGCAAGATTGGTAGATATCCGGATCACATAACCAAGACCTCGAAAAATGATCTTCACTTCTCCATGTGGAAGTTTTGTCATTCCTTGGAAACTTTAACACCTTCGGCTTCTATTTTCTTCATTCATTCAATCAACTAACTGTACTTGTAATCAACAACATAAATAAAGATTACTACAAGGGGACGTAGGCCAGAGTTGCCGAACCGTTATAAAAATTGTGTCCTCTTTACTGCTTTTATCACTTTTTTTTCTATTCTGTGGTTGAATTGTTGATTGTGATCTGAAATTACTCTATCTGGGGTGTTAGGCATTTTTGACCAAAAACCAGTCTAACACCTCAAAATTTTGAGTTCCTTAACTAAACGTTATAAGTTGATTAAAGAGATAAATTCATCCTCTGGTCGCTTAGTAAATGAAGGGCGTGCAAGGGTTAAAAAAAATGCCATGTTATATTGGTATCACGTTTGACGCATTAAAGGTGGGACCAACCATTTTGGTCTACTGGATCGAACTGAACAATTTTATTTCGTCCTTTATCAAACACTTGCAAATACCTTAGCGCCTTTTCCAATACAAATAATTGGTACTTTTAAGCACAGTTTATAAGAACAAAATAATTAATTCCTCTTTCAAATACACGTTTCATTCATAATTATTAAACCCCTTGCGTAGGCGTGTCTAGGGCGTCAGTCTGGGCCTTTTTTGCCTTTCAAAGCGCCGATGATGTGCAAAGCACTAAAAAGCTCCAAAGGCGCCAAAGCACTTGGACTTTGAAGCTCTAAAAAAGCATGCCTTGTGCAACGTTATTGAAGAGAAAAAAGTTTCAGTATTTGGTCCAATATGATGTCCAATTACATTTTGAAATCCGACAAACAAAAGAAGTCTTTGTTCATCTCCACTTCGATATGGAAAAATAAAAATCATCATTCTTTTAATATTGAAAAATAACCTAGGCAATTTTTATATTTTCGGTATTTTGTTGTAGACTTGAATTGTGGCGCTTTGTGCCTTCTTAATTTGATTTGTGATGGTTGTATAATATTTTATTCTTTATATTGCATTTACATGCATTTTTTAAAGCCAAGATTTTGAGTTTCGATGCATTTTTAATTGCAATTTTAGTTTTGCTGTAAAACAGAATAAATGATGCTCAAAACGCAAAAAAAGCCCTAGGCGCAAAGAAGCCTTAGGCGAAGGCCTGGGGCTTTTTGGAGCTTTTTCACCTTTACAACTATGATTTCATTCCCCATTTCCTATACACAAGAATACATTCTTCTTTCCATAAACTTTCCCCTTGGTCTTTTTCATGCTGCACAAATATGCATCCTAATTTGAAATTAAAAATATATACGATTCTAGCTTGCAGTTATCTTTTTTTTGACTCGAACTGAAATACTGAATCAAATTAACTAGAAAAGGAACTCAAAATTTATTTTGTCGTAAAATAAGAGAATCAAATCAGAGGCAATGCATATTTAGACATGGAAACAAATAACCCATTGAAGTAAAGGCCGATTTTTTTTTTTTTTGAACTATTATACAATGATATTCTAAAATAAATGAAGTATATTATTTATATGTTTTTTATGCATGTTAGGTAGTTAATCACAAAATTATAAAGACATCAAACAGTACGTGGACTTCGAGTTCAATCTAACCTTTGGAAAAGTATAAATAAAAACTGAGTGAGGACTATATAATATTAACTGAATAAAGACGACATCAGTCAATCAAATTTGGTATTGGATATTTAGTTTTTTTTTAAACCTAAATTTAGATGGATAGGTTATCTGATTGGTTTGAGCCTCTACATTTTTGTCCTAGTGATGGATGGGGTTAAAAAGAGCGTACAAGATGAGATTCTTTGATGTATACTATTTAGTGATGATGTTGTGCTAATTGACGGAAGTAGGATAAAAATTGATAGACAATTGGAGTTGTGGATGCGGACTTTAGAATCAAAGAGTTGTAGGCTTAGTAGAACTAAAACATAGCGTATGAAATGATAGTTCAACATTATCAGGTCAGAGGATGAAGATGTCACTTTGATTGGACAAGTATTTGCCCAAGAATAGGACCAATGTTGCAGTATGATGGTGAGATTGATGAAGATGTCAGTTTTAGAATTTGAGCGGAATGAGTGAAATAACGACTAACATTTAGCATTCTCTATGAAAGGAAAGTCCACCAAAAACTTAAAAGAAAGTTGTACAGTATGACAATTAGGTATGTGATACTGTATGGTGCAAGAACGTAGGTCTACTAAAAGACAACACGTCTAGAGGGTAAGTGTAGTATGTTGTGATGAAGCTGTAGTCAAACAAGACGAGATTGGACTAGAAATGATGATATATGTGACGAACTTGAGCATAGTTGTGAAAGGCGCGCCTAGGCGCACGACGTGACGTTTGCGTTATTTTTGCTTACGGTGCGGCACATATGAAAATGAACACGACGCAAGATGATGCACCTTTTTTTATGGTTTTTTTTTTCATTTCAAATTGCTATAACTACTACTACAAATACTTACCATCACTACAACTACTACTATTATTATCATAATGACATGAAATGTGAATTACTTTGTTAATAAATTTTTTCCAATTATATGGAAACATAATTGCATCATTATTATTTTTTATTTGATTATCATCAACGAGTTAATAACCTTACAATTATGTAATTGGTTGACCTTAGCATTCGACATTTGTTTTATTATCCAACTTAGTTTAGATTTCTTTTAATATTGTCAGAAGTATATAATGTAATGTATAAAAGATCATAAAATATTGCCTAGCATAGATGCAAAAGCAAATGAGTGGGACTGAGAACCCGTGAACGATAAATCAAAAGAAGCAGCTTTGGAGGAAGAGAGAACATTCTCAGAAAACAACATTCAAGCAGTTCCAAAATATACCCTTGGACATTTTTTTTTGTATATATGTGAATGTCAACTATCTTTGTACGATTTGCCTGTAACATAAAAATATTTTATGATTTGGTATTTGTTAAATATAATCAAGCATTAAAAAGGTACAATATTCATGACACCATCGATCCAATATCTTTGAATGATATTGATGATTGTAATGAATGGTCAATTGAAAATATGGATGATGCATTCGATGCTGAAGATGAGCTTGTATTTGACGATGAGGATGACCCGACTTGAGGTGTTGCTACTAGAGCGGCAAGAGTGGAAAGATTCAGATTTCCAGTTTATCTTTATCATTAATGTGTATTATTACTTTTGATTTGAAAACTATTATGTTTGAAATTTTATGCTTCATTGTAAAATGCATAAAAATCTTTGTTGCATATGTGTTAGCAAAAAATATTGATTTTTTTTAGTTTTTTTGTTAAAATATTACATTTATTAAAAAAATAAAATAAAAATGCGCAATAAATTAAAAAGGTGTGCGCTAAAGCTTCAGAGAGGGTTTGCGCCTTTTTGTGCCGTACGCCATTAATAACACTGAACTTGAGTAGCATCAAATGAAGAGAAGTTTGTCAAACACCACTTACAATGGTTCAGCAATCTTCAACGGGGGCTTTTCGAGACACCTGTGCATGTTGGAATTATAGATTGCACCGAATGCTCAAAGAGATATTGATGTCGAACAACGGTATCATGAAAGGAAGTAGTAAAAAAGGATTTGAATGATTAAAATATATCCGAATAAGCTTGTGTCGAGCCTTATTTCTACTAGTACCATTTTTTTACCATTAGTATTACTACTACTATCATGGTTTTTATTAATCTAATTTTATTTTAGTTCTTTATATTATTATTTATTTATTTTATTTCATTTTTATTTTTGTTTCTTTTTTTTGCCTTTAAATCCATTATTGTTATTATTACTTTTAAATTGACTTTGTCGTTTGGTTCTGAGTTCTATATTTAGCCTACCGTAACTTGTTTAAGAATAATGGCTTAGTGATTGTTGTTGTCTTTGGTGGTGGTGGTGTCTAATTGAAAGATTCACAAACCAATCAATCATATTTAGATTTCTAAACTACATTAAATCCGATCAGTATTTTTCATTGGGCATTAATCAATCTATGTGCACATCTAATTTTAATTGCCGAATTGAAATGCAACTTTGAAGGGGATAAACGATTAGGAAATTTACATGGTTGATTTTGCTGACAAGCATAACATATCTACAAACTCGGCTTTGATCCGGCAATTCTTTGCATAAAAAGATGAAGGGAGAATTTTAAGGAATGTGTAAGGATAGAATCTGGATCCCTTCACACACACACACACACACACTTACACAAGGAAGGATTGGGTTGATTGCACCTTAATTCTCTTGTTAATTTCCTTGATCGCATATTGTGGTTTCCATTAATTTTTTATTGACATCGTGTTCTTATCATTTATATCGCCTTCGCGATTTTTAGATCATTTCAAAACTTACGTATCCCTCGAATCTTACGTCAATGTAAGTCATCAAAAAATATTAACTTTGATTGTTAAATTAAAATGTAGTTAAAGAGGATTAGAATGAATTAAATATCAGTGAAGTCCATCTACATGATAAAAACACATCTATAAAAATTAAGGTAGTGTTTGGTTTATTTTGTATTTTGAATTTTGAGTTTTCAATGTTAATTTTGAAAGATACAAAGATTTGAAGGGTAACGGACGTGACAGGGACTAAAGACGGAGGGGATGATGGAGGGCATGGGGGATGCTGGATGGATGAATTCGACGTCATTCTTCCGTTGTTTCTTAAAATACAGAAAATGATAGAAAGTTGTTTTTTGTTTTGTGTTAACTTCATTTTGTAAGGTAATCGTTTAACACAACTTGTATTTTTGTACGTACGAAAACTAAAAATAGAAAGAGAAAGCACCGTAATTTGTTCTCAAATACAAATATGTAGTTGAAGGTAATCTTACGGGATTAAGCGATGGGATATCTTGATTCTACCCTTCTCTCTCTACACACACACACACACACATTATATATATATATATATATATATATATATATATATATATATATATAATGTGTGTGTGTGTGCGCGCCCATGCATGTAGAATTGAGCAATATAATTTCTGTGCATGTGTGCTCATGGTAATAAATAATAGACTTCAACTGAATTTATTAGCTAATATCTGTGCATTCACAGACCTGTTATGTAACGGCGGTCTGACCAAACTTCCAATCTCCAGCCTATGGCATATGCATGTGTGTTGATATGTATTTTGTTGTAACAAAAGAAATCTCTAATCTTACATGCCTACCAACTCGAATATACATCACTTCTCTAAGTTATTTAGCGATGCGAGACTTATGTAAATCCAAATCGTCGTTCCTCCTTTGAAAAATGTCAGACAAACATATGGGCCATATTCTTTTTTCATGTTGGGAGCAGGACGAGGCTTGTATATAGTTGACGAAATAACAAGTCAAACAACTTTGAATTGGTAATGTAAGTAGCTTCATTTTCATATAGAACATTTGCCGGAAGGACTGGAAGATAATTATGATAGGACAAAGCTGCAAATTTAACCATCTGTGCTGTCTGTTGGGTTGTGGCATCATCTCAGAAATTGGGTGATAGGCTTGTCACAAGTACCTCAATTTTGAAAGTGCTCATCTATAATCCTAACAGGAAACTTGTTATTCTGTGGGTTCCTAATCAGGCTGTTAAAATGCAATTGATTACCACCTAATGGGTAGGCATAACGTTTGCAGCATGGTTCAATATTCCAGCCAGCATGCTGGATTCCTGGCCACTCCAGTCCGGTTCCGTTGATGACCGGTTGGAATTAACATAAAATTTGGTTCCATCAATACAACAGAAAAAGGAGAGGAGGAAGGCATATACATGAGTATGGAGGAAGCAAGCGAAAGAACGCGACATAGAAGGCAGCATCAAGAAGTGAGAAAGAGAGACACGGCAAGTAGCGGCAAATTTATTTAGAGTTCTTCTGTCTGATGAGAAAGCAACCAACGAGAACTGAATTTGGTATATTATTACTGGACTGGCCGGGTTGTTAAAAGTTTTCAGTAATTATAAAGTTGAAAAAAATCTTTGGGCTGAAATTGTATTTGTTATAACAAATAGGCTATGTTGATTCATTGCATAGCAGTGAATATTTCAGAAATTATCTTTATAAAATTTATGCCGAGTTTTTTTTTTTTTTTTTTTTTTAATATAAAGTTCGAACTTTATGAATACATTATATTAATTTACATATATAAATTTTTTTTATCAGAATTCCCATATTGGAACTAAAATGAAAATTTCGATTGGGAACCGAAAATTTAAAATTATCGATGTCCGGGACGAAAATGGAAGACGAATTTCAAATTTTGGTTTACACAGTTCGCTCAGTCTCAGTAGTCAGTATACATCAAGAGCTACCCTAACATGATTCCATTTTACATAATTTACATTTGAGCACTGAACGTAATGGCTCAAGTATTTTGTCCATACAGTGAAGATTTGGGTGGGACTTAAAGTCACATATATTTGTTAGTTTATACTACAGCTGCTTTATGTTTTGCAATATTTATATCCGAATGCTATGCATGCGACTCCACTTTCACAAACTTTTTCTAATTTTTCTGTGCATTTGTTGTATATTAATAGAGTTATTCTGGTGAAGAGGAGTTATTTTGCGTTTACGTTCCAACCAACCATCTCTACATTGGCGATGTTTTTCTCATCAACTCCAAAGACGTCATTAGACCAAACTTATCCGTTCGTGAAGGAATTGGTAAGAACTTGAAAGATCCACGCACACAGCAATTTTCACTAGAAAAAAAAAAAAAAAAAGCTGAACTTAATTGCTAAATGTATCTGTCTTGTTTCGCAGAGATTGTAGTCTCAGGAGGCATGTCGATGCCTCAGATTCTCTCAACCTTGGATACTCATACAATACAGGCAGATAGAACTCGATCAATCTGAAGCTAACTAAGCAAGATCCGCGATAGACGTTAAATGTATAAACCACCAAATGGAATGCTAAATGAGTTCTGTAATTTTTTGTGTGTGATGGTGATGCTATTAGGTTGTGTTAGGTTTGTAAAATGTAGATGAAGTCTGTTGCTACATATTTAGATCCTCCTGTAATTTTTTTATCCTATAATCATATTATATACTTTGTTATACCATCCTTTTTCAAAGGTTCGTCTTTTATTTTCCTGACGGGAATAAATTAAATATTTTGGTATAACCAGCTCAAGGGTGGGGCTACGTGCATACCTTCTATGATACATGTAAGTTTTAGTGCTCATGTTTGGTACATTAAATTGACAAGACACTAGTTGTGGTTGGGCAGTCATTTTCACGAACCATTTTGCTAGCATATAAATGGTTTTATCTGTGCATTTTTCTACCTAACGATTGCATATTCCTTACATCAAACAACTGTTTATAAGTTCGCTTATTTCTCCAAATATGATAAGTGGAGCCGCTGTTCTCCTTTAAAACAAATTAAAATAAGGATTTTTTTTCTTTCAATTTGGTCTTATATTTACATTTTATTATAGTTTTAGCTCTTTTTTTTTTTAAATTACATTTATAACTCATTTCTGATCAACTTAGTGCTGAGTTAACTAGAATGAACTAATGCAATCTCGGATTCCGCCGGTACACGTGTATACAGATAAAATTCGAGATTGTGCTAGTTCATTTTACAAAAAAAAGTGTAAAATTGGTGTGCAATCTGAGATTGCGTCGGTTGAGCGCAATCTGAGATTGCGTCGGTTGAGCGCAATCTGAGATTGTGTCCCGTAATTTTATACAGCAGCCTCTACCCCCTTTTCTTTCTCGTTCTTTCATCTCTCAAAATAAAAAACTCAAACCTAAAAATCCCAATTCGAGATTAAATCATCGTTTTTAACTTTCAATTAAAAAATGACAAGCTCTTCTACACATGAACCAGCTACAGGTATCAATTCCTAACACTATACCTAATTTGTTCAAAAATTAGTTTTTTTGTTAGTTTTTGAGGATTATGTAGATGGGTGTTTTATTGCTAGTTATAGTTAGTTTGTAGTTGTTTAATCTTTATAATAGGTGATTACTTGAGAGTTTTGTTGAGGCTGGAAACATTAGTTATTGGTGTTGGCTATTTTTTGTTGAGGTTGAAAACACAAGTTAACGGTATATATTGTGTAGCTCAGAAAATAGTGATTCAACAAATATGGCTATTTTTTGTTGAGGTTGAAGATGAGCATATAATTTTTGTTCGCTATTTTTAGGTTTAGAAACACCATTTCGGGTTTGAAATTATTTTTTGATGTTGAACATATAATCGGTTAATGCTGATTTATGTAGATTAACATATATGTTTCAAATTGAATTATAAAGTGAAATAATTCTTTGTGTAGAATTGATGATTACTAGTTGTGTAGTTGTTTTGAATATATATATACATATATATATATATATATATATATGTGTGTGTGTGTGTGTGTGTGTGTGTGTGTGTGTGTGTGTGTATGTATATAATGTTGAATTTGTTATCGCTGAATATTTGTAGAGTATGCGGAGATGTTACTCGGACCTATAGATGGGAGCATCTTATATATGCAGCCACATCATCGGTCGAGCAACGTGGATTCGATGGTGGCAATCAAATTTCTATTTTGAATACAAATAACAATCTATGTGTCGTAATTTAGAATTCTTTTTGTTTTTTGTGGCAGATCAAAACTCCTGTTACTACCATCAATCATTCATCTTCTTTAAAATTGGTCACTTTTACTCATGCAGACGTGCTAGCGCTATTAGATCGAGCTGGCTTACCATTAATACATCGGCTCGAGTACATACAACTAGATCGTCATCTTATTATTGCTTTGCTAGATTGATGGAGGCCAGGTACGTTATTTCATCTTAGATGCTGTGAAATGACCATTACATTGGCTGGTGTAGCAATATTGCTAGGCATATCCATTGATGGGCATCCATTAAGCAATCCTGCACCCGCTGGTTACGCGAAGATGTGCGAAAGACTATTAGGGTTATCTCCTCCCCGTGATCAGCGGTGGGGGGAACGAGATGATAAACACTAAGTGGTACGGGGCACAACTAGCAAGGGACATTCCTTTAGACGCTTCATAGATGCAGATAGAGCAGCGTGCCTGAGCTATTATATTGCATATTATCACGTCTTATTTGGTATGCGACCATTCAAAGTCACGTGTATGGCTGAGGTGGCTACATTATTTAGAGAACTTCGATGTATGCCGTCAGTACTCATGAGGCAGCACAGTGTTGGCATACACATATACGGAGCTGACGCGCGTGTCTTTACAGCAGGATGAGTCCATTGGAGGTTGTCTGACTTTGGTGCAGGTATTACAACTACAAGTTATTCATTTTCACAAATGTTATTTATCGTTGCATTTCCTGCTTTAATATATGTATATTTATATGCAGATATGGTCTTGGACATATCTCCCGGTTGGGAATATATTTATGAAGCGCTCGGATATTGATATATCTTTTCCTTTTGGTGGCGGGTACTTGTACAAGAATACTCAATTGCAAATATTTCTTTTGAATATGCAGTAATTAATCTAAAATGTTTGTAATAGGTGCGTTGAACCGAGGAGCACGACGATGACGCCTAGACACAGTGTTACGTTCTACCATAACGAGTTTGATATACTTGATTACGATGTTGTCTCATGGATCCCTTACACTAAAGCATTTCCACATCTACCTCACCTATGTGGCGCATCTCTCTAGTTATGGACAACACGTGTTCCTTTAATTTATTTTGGGGATGTAGCGTTTCATCTTCCGGATAGATTATGAGATAGTTTGGCTTGCTACAACATATTCCAGAGCAACTAGCGCACTACAAGATCGAGCCCACGGACGAAGGCACCTATCAAATGGCGATTGATACATAGAACCAACAGTATGGATATGTTCAACAACAAGAGATGTAACTGCAACGGATTTGGCGTACTACACATGTTACTAGAACATCACTCGTCGCTATATTCTCATTGTTATAGACCTGCCTTTAGATGATCCTCGGGGCATAAAACCAACAATCTCTAGAGCACCGCTTGAGAGGAATACGGTATGTAACTTTTTGAACAATAAACCGTATATAACATATATTCTCAAAATAAAAAATAAAAAAATGACAGTCCGATGGAATTTATCATGCGATTGATTTGGCTGATGAGCTGGCGGAGGAGGTGTCGGAGCCTTCAAAAGCTAAGTGCTTAAGTATTAAACGCATACTCCAGTCGATATTGGGAAGAATAAGCTTGCTAGACCGCCACCATCTCAACCACCTCCTGCTAGTCTTCAAGAAGTTGGACGTGGTCATAAATCTAGCCGTAAGGCTAAGAGAAAGGCTCAAGCATCATCTTCTCAGCCATCGCAAACAGAGTACGAACATGGTCCTTCCTAGCCAAGCGAATCGCAGGACCCGGAAGATCCAACTCCAGGGCCTAGCAAGAAAGCTCCTTGCAAAGCAACTCCTAGAGAGATTAAAAATCTTCGATAGGATTATTAGTGGTAAACAATATAAGTGTATGTTTTGTTTAACTTGGATTGTTCTAATTTGGTGTTTGTCTGATTGTTGAAACGTTGAATTGTTGAATGTAACAACCCGGAAATTCTGGGCCAGTTTAAAATTTTTATTTTGGCGAATTTAATGAATTTTGAATATTTAAAATGAATTATTTTAAATAATATCGAGGAGAAATTTATTTTGAATAGAATTTGAACGTATATATTATATCGATCGTCGTTAGAATATAAAAATTTATTTATAATTATAAAAGGAATTGAAAATGGCGTGGTAATTCGATAATTCGATTTCAAAGTTCAAATGAATGTACCGGGTGCAAAATAAACCGGATTTTTGTGAAACCAAAAATATTTGAATCTAAATGAGAATATCTTTCCAACGAATCAGAAAACTCGAAATTTCATGGCGGGGACAAAAAGTTATGTCCAGTTGAAATTTCAGAATAGTCGCTATGGAATTTCGGCCATTAAAAATATCCATTTTGCAAACGACCTCGGATTTCGACGAAACCACTTTTGTTGGATTCGCGATGTCAAATTATTGCTAGGTTTCAAGTTTCGTAATTTTTCGAATCAATATGTGAGCGTGGCAAAGGAAAACACGTTTGACCAGTTTCAGTTGATTTTAATCGACTGGAAAATGGCCATTTTTCAAACAGTCTCAGAATTTGACGAAACTAGTTTTGTTAGGACCGTATCGTCAATACGAAGCTAGAAAATATTTTTCTGGAATTTTTCTGGTTAGTATGTGGCCCCGGTAAATTGAAATGCGCGTTCAAAATTCAATATATAGAGTTATATATGGATTTTGATGGAAACTGATCGAAACGATTGAATCGGCCTACGATACATAGCCCATTGTGTTCAGAATGGGGGCAATACCCTAGGGACGACAGTCGATGGGTCTCGTTTGGGGTTCGTATTGAAAAGTTACTTTATGGTGGAAAAAATAAATATATATATATATAAATAAATATATATATATATTATAATAAGCCCTCCCCTTTTACTTTTGATCAGTTAACGCCCCCCCAATCGAGATAACCCGATTCACCTTTTTCCCCGTTGCCCTTCCCCTTCGCCGCGCCACCAGAAGCGAGCTCCCCCTCCGGCCGTCGAGCGCCACCCTGTCCCCTCCTCCTCGTCACCTTCTCTCCTTCCTCCTTGAAGCCGTGATTCCCAATTCCGAACCCCCCCCAGATGAAGCCACAACCACCACAGTTGGCCGCACCCCCCAGCGAGCCGCCACCCATCACCTGCACCACTTCCACGACCCTGCCGCCGCCCCACTGGCCAACCACGACCACCCTTCGACGGTGAGACCCCCTTTTGCCCCAAAAATTCAATTTTTATAAAAAAAATGAGAAAAGAGAAAAGCTTCCGCCTCCTCGATCCGCGCTGCAGCGAAACCCCCCATCTCTCTGGAAATTACAGTGAGTGTTCTAATTATATTATTTATTTTGTTTATTTTAGTTTAGTTAATTTAAATATAAAAACATTGGTTTAAAAATAGTTTTTATTTATTTATTTATATGATAACGATATAAAAATATATGATTTTGATTCACCTTGCTATGGTATAAAAATGTAATAAAAATTAGATTTTTATTGTAGAAAAGTTTGGATTTTTATATATGTAGCGATGAAAAGATTATATTTTTATTAGAACGAAGACTTGATTTTTATAGTTAGAAAGACAAGATTTTTAAATAAATAAAGTTTTGATTTTTTATAGCAATGATATAAAAATTCGATCTTTATATTAGAAGCAGAAATATAAAGATATAATTTTTATATAGAATGAAGCGTTAAAAATATATATGAAGAATAAATAAAAATATGATATTTATTTATTGAAATGAAGTAATAAAAATATAATTTTTATTATAAACAGTGTAAAAAGGACTGAATTGGAATTTCAAACAGATTCAGATGATTCAGCAGTTCAAACAGCAAAGCACGGCGGAGTGGAACCCTCTGTGAGAACTCCTCACCTTTAATTTAATTTTTCTAGTTGAAATATATACTAGGATGCAGACGGTGTTTAGTAGCACCCGACACCCGTCGTCCACAGACCATGGACGGCTTGTATGCTTGGTTTTTTTATTTTGATGTGTAGTTGATTGTGTGATGTGATGTGAAATGAAATACAATATTATATAGTTAGAAATATTTTATAGTTAAAAATAGAATTTTTAACGAGTATATAAAATAAATATTTATAAACAAATCGGAGATTTGTTTATATACACTAATTTGATTGATATTGATTGGGATGATAAATTTTACACATCGCCCAACTGCACAAATAAAATCTGTGTCTGATTGTTTGAAAACCCTACACGGGTATTGGGATGAGATATGACATACACTAGTCCCAATAATTAGCTGTGTGTTGATCGATTGATTGACAGACTGTTATAAGTGTTGCATATTTATATTTGATGATTATACAGTGTAGAATGCACTTTGGATGATGGTTGATTATTCATCGTTGTTATTGTATACATGTGTTGTAGAAAATCCATATAATTAACATTATATGGTAATTGATTGGGCCTCATTCCAGTTTTGAAAAAGAAATATTTGAAAAAGGAATATTTGAAATAGAATATTTGAAAATAGAAATATATGAAGCCGTGTTGATTAGATTGACACCATTTTGACGTGAACGATATTTATATCGATTTTATTCATTTTATAATGAATATCGAAAGTGATTTCAAAATCTGATATTTTGAAAAGAATTGAAATTCGAATTAAATTGAATAGAAATGAATTCGAATTAAATTGAATAGAATTGAATTCGAATTGAAATTGAATAGAAATGAATTTGAATTGAAATTGAATATAAATGAATTCGAATTGAAATTGAATTGAATTGAAAACGAACTGAAATTGAATTCAAAATCGATTTGAATTGAAATCAATTTGAAATGAATTTAAAACGAATTTATAAGAGAAAATTCAATTTTGATTAGAAATTGAATATGAAGTTGAAATCGTTTTGAAAACGAATTATAAAATACGTTTTAAAGGGAAATCGACGAAGTATATATTATATATATAATATAATGGCCTGAATAGAACGCGCCGCGCCGCGGCAGTTCGCGAATTTCGACCATTGACTTCGAAAGGATATTACGGGAGATCCGACCGTCGGATTCTTCTGAAACCGGAACCGTTGGGTTCGTATCGAAAAGAGCTTTCTAACGAATATTAGAAATTTGAAATCTAACGGTTGGATTTGGAATTATATCCAAATCAAATTTGGAAAAGGTCGATGTAAGTGCAGTTCGATGGCCGTTGATGGAAATCGACTGTGCTAGCCTTGATAAAATTATTAAAAATAGTAATAATTTGTGTAAAATCATAAGAAATGATTTGTGAAGATTTGGGATGAAAAACTCCATATTTGAAAAGATAAAAATAGATTTTTATCAAAATGAACTAGTTTTGAACTAGAATAATAATTCTATTTATTTTTAAATAAATAAATTGAATTTGAAAAAGGTTTTTAAAAGTAACCAGAATTTCCAATAATTGAATTGGAATGGATTTGAATCGAAACTGTCTTTGGATTATTTCGATGTTGGATTTCATGATTATACAGATATTGTTATGGAAATTTGAAAGATATATATATCGTTATTTCCAATACGATATTTGTTGGTCGTAGAATTTGATATGGAATATAAGTCGATATATTTTCTATTCAGAGCCTTGTATTTAATATCAAATGTGATTTGGGTTTGTCGTGAATGGTGTCTTCATTAACACTGTTCTTAAGCCCAATTGAGAAAAAGATTAAATCTTTTTATTTAGATTTAATGAAGTGTACCAATTAAATAATATTTAATTGGAATTGAATTCGAATTGATTCTTGGGTTTACCGTGAACGGTGTTTTAAATAACACTCGTTCTTTAACCCGATAATTAATAGAATGTGATTTTGGGTCGTCGTGAACGGTATCTTCAATAATACTGTTCTTAGACCCAACGAAGTTAAGAAAATCAGAAACTAACTGGAGATTAGTTAAGTTGAACGGTTTCTTGGGTATTGATCTGATGTTGGTTTCGACCTTCGGGGTTAATATTTAGGGAATTTCTCACTTGCTAATTTACGGTTAGGGACTGATTGAAATGTGATGTGATTTTGGGGTTTATCGTGAACCGTGTTTTAAATGACACTGATTCTTTAACCCTATTAAAGATTAAAACTAAGTGGAGTTTTAATGAATCTTTAATTAGATTGAAAAGATCGAGAATGGAGTATCACCAGTTTTACTCCAGGCGGTAGTTAAATCTTTAATTAGATTTGAACGTGAAATGGTAATTGAATTTACCGATAACACCGTGGTGTTAGATATGAAGTATTACCAGTATTACTTCATGGGATGAATAGGTTGGGATTGGGAAATTAAAACAAATAATTACTTCGGTAAGGTTCGTTAATCCCGACTAGTTTGAATTGATATTCAAAGGAAAATTAAAGAATAAATTTAAAGGAATTTATCTTTGATAAAATTAATGGGAACCTTTCCCTAAGAATGTGAAATTTAGAAAGTAACTGTAGGTTAGCTAAGCAGAACGGTTTCCTGGGTATTGATCTGATGTTGGTTTCGGCCTTCGGGGTTAATATTTGGGGAATTATTCTCTTGTTAATTTACGGTTAGTGACTGATGAATTGGAATGAGGCGTATGTTGTGTTTGTGTAACACTTGTTTATTATATACGCGAGTTGCTCAGAAAGACCGGGTCTATCCCATTCTGAATAATTGAATCGACGATAAGAAATCGAAGATGAAGACGGTGGTCGAAGACCGGAGATTTTCACCTCGTTTGGATGGTAACCGAGGTCCTGATTGGGAGGCATCCCGAAATATGGATAATGAGTGGTGATCGTCCAGACGTACGTGGTGATCGATGGGTTTGCGAGGTATATAGTGCCTCCGGTTTCGTTCAGATCCATACCGGACTTGCAAATGGACAGTGTGTCTGACATTGGAATTTATTCTGTGTGATTGATAGCCATCAGTTGCACGGTGTGAATTGCTGGTGTGGCATGCTAAGATGCAGTGATCAGGGCTTTTGTTGAAAAGCAAAGTCTTGTGGTGATGATAAAAGCACCGCCTGTGTGGCGTAGCTTTGTATATAACGTGAAATCGCGAGCCTCACACCCCGGTATGAACCAGAAACGGGAGAAGACATCAGGCGGGACGTGCGTTTTCTTTCTAGCTAGAAGTGGCGTCAGTGGTTTTACACGCCCTGACAAGTTTGACTTATGTGGTTGTTGCTGTTGCGAGGCGCCTCGGTTAGATCGGACAATCCGGGTCCGATGGAGTCATTCGTTGGCTCATTTACGCCCCAAAGGGCGGAGGGACGCATTGTTCAGGCATTATAATCCACTTCGTGTGGACCGGCCCTTACGATCCAAGGTACGGTTGCGGCTGTGCCTGAGACTCGGGCTAGACAGTCTCGAATTCGGTAAGGACTATCTTTTGCCTAGGTTCATGACAGAAATCCAATTTCCAAATACTTGACATTTGCGGTTTTAATTGTAGAACTAGTATGGCGACATGATATATGGTACCCATGCCGTCTATGATTGATACTTATGATTTGAAATTGTTTTGACACTATACACTTATAATAGTATCAAATGATTTGTTTTAAACGTACTAAGTATGTTTGGCTATTATAAGGGAAAACCCTATCCCCCGGCTTGCGTTGCATTGTGTGATAGGACCTGGGTCTTATAATAGCTTCATTTTTCCAAAAAGCATTGCATTGTTTTGTTATATGCACTGGTATTCTTGGGAGGAAACCCGTTCCGTGTTATACGGCATGGTCCCTTGATATATCTGATTTAAAGTAAAGTTTTAAATAACTGTTTTAGTTCTCACACCAGTCACATGACTGACCCGGAGTTTATTGTTTTAACCTAAACTCTGGGTGCCCTTATTTTTGACACGGGCAGCTAGTAGTTTTGGTTTTGCAGATTTATATTCACAGGATCCTGGTTTACAGCTGGAACGATATCCGGAAAGCTTTGTATCCGTATATCTCCTTCAGTTGTATTTTGTATTATTTTCCCCAGCTGTGTAATGTGTTGTAATCTCTGATATTTATCGAATGTATATTATTTGTTTATACTCTGTATATTCTTGTATTCTGATGAATTGTTGTAATATACAATGAAATGTTCTTCCGTCTGCGTCCTGATGTGGCTTGTCCTCGAATCAATCCGGGCTTTCCTCACCGGGGAAGTTCGGGTCGTTTCAGCGTGGTATCAGAGCTTTGGTTTACAAAGATCAGAGAACAAGACACGTTAGAACCAAACGAAAGAATTCATCGGAAATTGGATTAGTAATATCCAATTAGAATGACTCGTTAGAGATGGGATCAGTAGTATCCCAGAACGAGTGTGAAGAGTATATTTTTAAAATGAAAACAAGTTTTGTTTTGAAAATTTAAATCACTTATTCGTATTTGATTATTTATTATATATTGATTTGGACAATCCAATATATAAAGATTTTGCATATATGTCTTGCAAACGTGTATTCGATGTTTTAATGTATTGGATAGTTATAGAATCGCACTCTAGTGCCCGTGGATAATTCTGGTAACGGGGCACCATCGCCAGTATTTATTTTCGAGTTTCGAAAGTGAGATTTCTATATATTTCCAATTGACTGGTGTGAGAACCGAAACTAGATATGGCTTATTGTTATGATTTGGCATCAAAAATCTGATTTTTGACTATGTATCGAAGTTATGAATTTCAAAAGCTAACCAACTAATTGATCGATGGTTGTGTTGTTGATTATTGGTCGATTAATTAAAATTTATACCCTATAACCAAATTGAATCAAATAGTGAATTGTATTGAAATTGGTCGCATTTGCTTGCATACACATGTACTTACATTGAACAGGTCATAGCAAGGAGGCTAGAGTAGAAGAATAAAATTGTTTGCCCGACAAATAGGTACATGTTTATCATAATCTACTGTTTTGTTTGGGTGATGATGATTTATGAGCCGATTGGCAAGCCGCTTGGCTTTTTCTTTTTCTTTTTGAGATCAGAGGGCCTATATGGCAATTTCAGGATTTTCCCGGTGCTCCCGGTGTAGGGGAGGTTATGGCGAAATTTTTCGAAAATTTAGGGTGTTAGCCAAATTTTTGAAAAATTTGAAAAGTTCTTAGAAACTGAAAAGTTGAAGAACTTAAGCCGTAACGGAAAAACTGGAAGTTGAGTTGATTAGTTAAACAACTTTCGGGTTCGTTCCTTTTCGGGGACGAAAAGTTTTAAGTGGAGGAGATTGTAACAACCCGGAAATTCTGGGCCAGTTTAATTTTTTTATTTTAGTGAATTTAATGAATTTTGAATATTTAAAATGAATTATTTTAAATAATATCGACGAGAAATTTATTTTGAATAGAATTCGAACGTATATATTATATCGATCGTCGTTAGAATATAAAAATTTATTTATAATTATAAAAGGAATTGAAAATGGCGCGGTAGTTCGATAATTCGATTTCAAAGTTCAAATGAATGTACCGGGTGCAAAATAAATCGGATTTTAGTGAAACCAAAAATATTTGAATCTAAATGAGAATATCTTTCCAACGAATCAGAAAAATCGAAATTTCATAGCGGGGACAAAAAGTTATGTCCAGTTGAAATTTCAGAATAGTCGCTATGTAATTTCGGCCATTAAAAATAGCCATTTTGCAAACGACCTCGGATTTCAAAGAAACCACTTTTGTTGGATCCGCGATGTCAAATTATTTCTAGGTTTCAAGTTTCGTAATTTTTCGAATCAATATGTGAGCATGGCAAAGGAAAACACGTTTGACCAGTTTCAGTTGATTTTAATCGATTGGAAAATGACCATTTTTCAGTCGGTCTCAGAATTTGACGAAACTATTTTTGTTAGGACCGTATCATCAATACGAAGCTAGAAAATATTTTTCTGGAATTTTTCTGGTTAGTATGTGGCCCCGGTAAATTGAAATGCGCGTTCAAAATTCAATATATAGAGTTATATGTGGATTTTGACGGAAACTGATCAAAACGATTGAATCGGCCTACGATACATATCTCATTGTGTTCAGAATGAGGGTAATACCCTAGGGACGACAGTCGATGGGTCTCGTTTGGGGTTCGTATTGAAAAGTTACTTTATGGTGGAAAAAAATTTAAATATATATATATTATAATAAGCCCTCCCCTTTTACTTTTGATTAGTCAACGCCTCCCCCCCAATCGAGATAACCCGATTCGCCTTTTTCCCCGTTGCCCTTCGCCGCGCCACCAGAGGCGAGCTCCCCCTCCGGCCGTCGAGCGCCACCCCGTCCCCTCCTCCTCCTCGTCACCTTCTCTCCTTCCTCACTGAAGCCGTGATTCCCAATTCCGAACCCCCCCAGACGAAGCCACAGCCACCACAGTTGGCCGCACCCCCCAGCGAGCCGCCACCCATCACCTGCACCACTTCAACGACCCTGCCGCCGCCCCACTGGCCAACCACGACCACCCTTCGACGGTGAGACCCCCTTTTGCCCCAAAAATTCAATTTTTATAAAAAAAATGAGAAAAGAGAAAAGCTTCCGCCTCCTCGATCCGCGCTGCAGCGAAACCCCCCATCTCTCTGGAAATTACAGTGAGTGTTCTAATTATTTTATTTATTTTGTTTATTTTAGTTTAGTTAATTTAAATATAAAAACATTGGTTTAAAAATTGTTTTTATTTATTTATTTATTTATATGATAACGATATAAAAATATATGATTTTGATTCACCTTGCTATGGTATAAAAATGTAATAAAAATTAGATTTTTATTGTAGAAAAGTTTGGATTTTTATATATGTAGCGATGAAAAGATTATATTTTTATTAGAACGAAGACTTGATTTTTATAGTTAGAAAGACAAGATTTTTAAATAAATAAAGTTTTGATTTTTTATAGTGATGATATAAAAATTCGATCTTTATATTAGAAGCAGAAATATAAAGATATAATTTTTATATAGAATGAAGCGTTAAAAATATATATGAAGAATAAATAAAAATATGATTTTTATTTATTGAAATGAAGTAATAAAAATATATTTTTTATTATAAACAGTGTAAAAAGGACTGAATTGGAATTTCAAACAGATTCAGATGATTCAGCAGTTCAAACAGCAAAGCACGACGGAGTGGAACCCTCTGTGAGAACTCCTCACCTTTAGTTTAATTTTTCTAGTTGAAATATATACTAGGATGCAGACGGTGTTTAGTAGCACCCGACACCCGTCGTCCACAGACCATGGACGGCTTGTATGCTTGGTTGTTTGATTTTAATGTGTAGTTGATTGTGTGATGTGATGTGAAATGAAATAAAATATTATATAGTTAGAAATATTTTATAGTTAAAAATAGAATTTTTAATGTGTATATAAAATAAATATTTATAAACAAATCGGAGATTTGTTTATATACAATGATTTGATTGATATTGATTGGGACGATAAATTTTACACATCGCCCAACTGCACAAATAAAATATGTGTCTGATTGTTTGAAAACCCCACACGGGTATTGGGATGAGATATGACATACACTAGTCCCAATAATTAGCTGTGTGTCGATCGATTGATTGACAGACTGTTATAAGCGGTGAATATTTATATTTGATGCTTATACAGTGTAGAATGCACTTTGGATGATGGTTGATTATTCATCGTTGTTATTGTATACATGTGTTGTAGAAAATCCATATAATTAACATTATATGGTAATTGATTGGGCCTCATTCCAGTTTTGAAAAAGAAATATTTGAAAAAGGAATATTTGAAATAGAATATTTGAAAATAGAAATATATGAAGCCGTGTTGATTAGATTGACGCCATTTTGACGCGAACGATATTTATATCGATTTTATTCATTTTATAACGAATATCGAAAGTGATTTCAAAATCTGTTATTTTGAAAAGAATTGAAATTCGAATTAAATTGAATAGAAATGAATTCGAATTAAATTGAATAGAAATGAATTCGAATTGAAATTGAATAGAAATGAATTCGAATTGAAATTGAATATAAATGAATTCGAATTGAAATTGAATTGAAAACGAACTGAAATTGAATTCAAAATCGATTTGGATTGAAATCAATTTGAAATGAATTTAAAACGAATTTGTGAGGGAAAATTCAATTTTGATTAGAAATTGAATATGAAGTTGAAATCGTTTTGAAAACGAATTTAAAACGATTTATAAAATACGTTTTAAAGGGAAATCGACGAAGTATATATTATATATACAATATAATGGCCTGAATAGAACGCGCCGCGCCGTGGCAGTTCGCGAATTTCGACCATTGACTTCGAACGGATATTACGGGAGATCCGACCGTCGGATTCTCCTGAAACCGGAACCGTTGGGTTCGTATCAAAAAGAGCTTTCTAACGAATATTATAAATTTGAAATCTAACGGTTGGATTTGGAATTATGTCCAAATCAAATTTGGAAAAGGTCGTTGTAAGTGCAGTTCGATGGCCGTTGATGGAAATCGACTGTGCGGGCCTTGATAAAATTATTAAAAATAGTAATAATTTGTGTAAAATCATAAGAAATGATTTGTGAAGATTTGTGATGAAAAACTCCATGTTTGAAAAGATAAAAATAGTTTTTTATCGAAATGAACTAGTTTTGAAGTAGAATAATAATTCTATTTATTTTTAAATAAATAAATGAATTTGAAAAAGGGTTTTAAAAGTAACCAGAATTTCCAATAATTGAATTGGAATGGATTTGAATCGAAATTGTCTTTGGATTATTTTGATGTTGGATTTCGTGATTATACAAATATTGTTATGGAAATTTGAAAGATATATATATCGTTATTTCCAATATGATATTTGTTGGTCGTAGAATTTGATATGGAATATAAGCCGATATATTTTCTATTCAGAGCCTTGTATTTAATATCAAATGTGATTTGGGTTTGTCGTGAATGGTGTCTTCATTAACACTGTTCTTAAGCCTAGTTGAGAAAAAGATTAAATCTTTTTATTTAGATTTAATGAAGTGTACCAATTAAATAATATTTAATTGGAATTGAATTCGAATTGATTCTTGGGTTTATCGTGAACGGTGTTTTAAATAACACTCGTTCTTTAACCCGATAATTAATAGAATGTGATTTTGGGTCGTCGTGAACGGTATCTTCAATAATACTATTTTTAGACCCAACGAAGTTAAGAAAATCAGAAACTAACTGGAGATTAGTTAAGTTGAACGGTTTCTTGGGTATTGATCTGATGTTGGTTTCGGCCTTCGGGGTTAATATTTAGGGAATTGCTCACTTGCTAATTTACGGTTAGGGACTGATTGAAATGTGATGTGCTTTTGGGGTTTATCGTGAACTGTGTTTTAAATGACACTGATTCTTTAACCCTGTCAAACATTAAAACTAAGTAGAGTTTTAATGAATCTTTAATTAGATTGAAAAGATCGAGAATGGAGTATCACCAGTTTTACTCCAGGCGGTAGTTAAATCTTTAATTAGATTTGAACGTGAAATGGTAATTGAATTTACCGATAACATCGTGGTGTTAGATATGAAGTATTACCAGTATTACTTCATGGGATGAATAGGTTGGGATTGGGAAATTAAAACAAATAATTACTTCGGTAAGGTTCGTTAATCCCGACTAGTTTGAATTGATATTCAAAGGAAAATTAAAGAATAAATTTAAAGGAATTTATCTTTGATAAAATTAATGGGAACCTTTCCCTAAGAATGTGAAATTTAGAAACTAACTGTAGGTTAGCTAAGCAGAACGATTTCCTGGGTATTGATCTGATGTTGGTTTCGGCCTTCGGGGTTAATATTTGGGGAATTATTCTCTTGTTAATTTACGGTTAGTGACTGATGAATTGGAATGAGGCGTATGTTGTGTTTGTGTAACACTTGTTTATTATATACGCGAATCGACGATAAGAAATCGAAGATGAAGATGGTGGTCGAAGACCAGAGATCTTCACCTCGTTTGGATGGTAACCGAGGTCCTGATTGGGAGGCATCCCGAAATATGGATAATGAGTGGTGATCGTCCAGACGTACGTGGTGATCGATGGGTTTGCGAGGTATATAGTGCCTCCGGTTTCGTTCAGACCCAGAACGGACTTGCAAATGGACAGTGTGTCTGACATTGGAATTTATTCTGTGTGATTGATAGCCATCAGTTGCACGATGTGAATTGCCTGTGTGGCATGCTAAGATGCAGTGATCAGGGCTTTTGTTTAAAAGCAAAGTCTTGTGGTGATGATCAAAGCACCGCCTGTGTGGCGTAACTTTGTATATAACGTGAAATCGCGAGCCTCACTCCCCGGTATGAACCAGAAACGGCAGAGGACATCAGGGGGGACGTGCGTTTTCTTTCTAGCTAGAAGTGGCGTCAGTGGTTTTACACGCCCTGACGAGTTTGACTTATGTGGTTGTTGCTGTTGCGAGGCGCCTCGGTTAGAACGGACGATCTGGGTCCGATGGAGTCATTCGTTGGCTCATTTACGCCCCAAAGGGCGGAGGGACGCATTGTTCAGGCATTATAATCCACTTCGTGTGGACCGGCCCTGACGATCCAAGGTACGGTTGCGGCTGTGCCTGAGACTCGGGCTAGACAGTCTCGAATTCGGTAAGGACTATCTTTTGCCTTGGTTCATGACAGAAATCCAATTTCTAAATACGTGACATTTGCGGTTTTAATTGTAGAACTAGTATGGCGACATGATATATGGTACCCATGCCGTCTATGATTGATACTTATGATTTGAAATTGTTTTGACACTATACACTTATAATAGTATCAAATGATTTGTTTTAAACGTACTAAGCATGTTTGGCTATTATAAGGGAAAACCCTATCCCCCGGCTTGCGTTGCATTGTGTGATAGGACCTGGGTCTTATAATAGCTTCATTTTTCCAAAAAGCATTGCGCTGTTTTGTTATATGCACTGGTATTCTTGGGAGGAAACCCGTTCCGTGTTATACGGCGTGGTCCCTTGATATATCTGATTTAAAGTAAAGTTTTAAATAACTGTTTTAGTTCTCACACCAGTCACATGACTGACCTGGAGTTTATTGTTTTAACCTAAACTCTGGGTGCCCTTATTTTTGACACGGGCAGCTAGTAGTTTTGGTTTTGCAGATTTATATTCACAGGATCCTGGTTTATAACTGGAACGTTATCCGGAAAGCTTTGTATCCGTATATCTCCTTCAGTTGTATTTTGTATTATTTTCCGCTGCTGTGTAATGTGTTCTAATCTCTGATATTTATCGAATGTATATTATTTGTTTATACTCTGTATATTCTTGTATTCTGATGAATTGTTGTAATATACAATGAAATATTCTTCCGTCTGCGTCCTGATGTGGCTTGTCCTCGACTCAATCCGGGCTTTCCTCACCGGGGAAGTTCGGGTCGTTTCATTGAATCGTTATATTGTTGGTATGTTTCATGTTATGTTTACATGTTGGTATGTTGAATCGGTGGATTGTCCGATTGTAGAATCATTGGATTGTCCGATTTTTGAATCGTTGGATTGTTTAATTGTTTGAAGCAATGTAGTGTATGGTTATAGAGAGCATTATGCTCTCTAAAAACACACCTGGGGCTCAGTTCGAGATTTCGCCCCATGAGTTTACAGAGAGCATATTGCACTCTGTAAACATATAGAGAGCAAAATTGCTCTCTGTAAACTTTTGGGGCGCAATCCCAGATTGTGCCCCATTCGCGCAATCTCGGATTGCGCTTACTGGTGCAATCCGAGATTGCACCCCAAGAGTTTACAAAGAACATATTGCTCTCTGTACTTTTTACAAAGAGAAAAGTTGCTCTATGTTTACTTACAGGTGCAGTCTGAAATTGCGCCTGTAAGTAGCTAGGGTGCAATCCCAGATTGCGCCCCGTTTGTGTAATCTCGGATTGTGCTTACTGGTGCAATCCGAGATTGCACCCCCGGAGTTTATAGAGAGCATATTGCTCTCTGTAGTTTTTACAGTGATCAAATTAAGTTGATATATGTCTGCTTGCAGGTACAATCCGAAATTACGCGTGTAAGCAAACAGATCAATTTTGCTCTCTGTATGTTTACAGAGAGTAATATGCTCTCTATCTGCTTACAAGCGCAATCCGAAATTGCGCCTATAAGTAGACAAAGAGCAATTTTGCTATTTATATGTTTGCAGAGAGTAATATGCTGTCTTTAAATTCCTGGGGCACAATCTCAGATTGTGCCCCGTTTGCGCAATTTCGGATTGCGCCCACTGGCGCAATCCGAAATTTCACCCATTTCTCATTTGCTACAAAAGAAAGCCTCCTCCTCCTCCCTTTTCTCTCACTTACCTTTTCACCTTTGTACTTTACCAAATCTCCCCAAAACATAACCCACTACCCCATCTTCACTTGCACTCAAAAAATCTATAGCATACGTTCTTGTAATTGCGCTATTTATCTAGATTTACATCGAATTCAAAGGTAATTTATCTGTACCTAACATGTTTTTCCTTTTCTCATACATTGAATGTTTTACAATTTTATGCCACCCCCCTCCAAATTTTATTTCATCATTAGGTGGAATGGATCAATAAGAATTGACAATGAGACTTTAATAAAGTATTGGGATATTTTGGAGTCTGGATCGTATGAAAACATGATGGATGTTGATCCTGTACCATAAGCCCAAGTATCACCTAATCGTCATCGACCGGGTAAAGAAATTTGCACCAAAACAGAAATGTCTGAACTTTTCGAACAACCGGATCATCTTTTCGGTAGTAAGCAAAAGTATTTGGTTATAGTGGATGGTGGTAGATGAGTTAATCGTGGTCAAGCACCAGTTATAGGGGAGCCAGTACCAAAAAAGCTATGTTATTGTGGTAGAGTATGCAACGTGGTTATGGCTAAAAATAAAAGTGTTAGTACAGGTCGTAGGATCTACAAATGTACTAACTATAATATGAAGAAATCTTATCCTGATTCATTCCATGTTGTAAGTATAGCGAGTGGGTTGATTCTTCGATGTGTTGAAGAGGATAGGAGTATGACCGGAGATGTAGGATGAAAATGAACGATTAAAACAAGAGATGGAGGAAGAAAAAATACGTTTGGAAAAGGAAAATTTCCGTTTGAAACTACTCAATTCGGACTTAGAGTCGAAGCTCCAAAAATATCCCAATGAGTAGTTTGGAAATGTAGTTTGTAATAATTTAAAATGTATCAATCATTGTATTCGGTTTGAAAATGTAGTTTGTAACAATGTATCAATCATTGTATTAAGTGTATGAATGAAAGTGATTAATGTATGCTCATTGCAAATTGTCATCAAAGTACGATTGAAAGCTATTCTTTTATAAGCAATATTGATAATAATCTCAAACATGAACAACACTATTAAAATCTAATTTATTAAGTTACAACGACTCCTTTTGTGATCTATCACTCCACATTTTTTGCACTATTTGATTTTGGAGCATGCATTTCATCCATCATCCCTTTAATTCTTGTTGATCTAGGTCTCTCAGGTGCTCTATGCACTGTAGGCGGCAGAACAACTTGTCCCTTGAATGCACTCCAATAACGTTTCTCTAGAGCAGGATGAAACTTTGGTTTATAAGCCGCCAAGTGATTCTGGACCGAATACCACTCTGAAGCAAAGTCATGATGAAATCTGTTAGCACCATTAGCTACATTTGTATAAGCCGCCATTATATGTACCAGAACATATGTTTCCATCGATTTTTACGTTATACTCATTGCCAAAATAGTGAATCACTAGCCATTCGTTTCCACTAAATCAGACAATCTGGCAACATCTTGCTTCACTTGCTCTTTCAGCTATCTTTCCCTCCCATTCTGGGGTTAAGTGAGCCTCCGATGACATACCAAACTCTCATCGTTTACAAAAAAAAAAAATCTGACCGAAAGAACGTGCGAGCAACTAAAGCCCTAATGGACAAAGGTCTTGCAGCTTTAAGTACACCATTCAAACTTTCAAAAGCATTTGTCGTCCTGACACGAAGTCTTCCACCATCGTCCTTACACAAAGACCAACTCTCCTATTTTCCTAGCAAACTTTGCTAATCCAATTGCGAGTTCGAACATTGGTCGTTTTAATTTCCTTACGGATCTTTAGATATTCAACCTCCTCCGAAGCACATGCTGCTACATAAAATAAACCCGTCAACCTTTTATCTTTAAATCTAGCAGCTTTAAAATTGGCTTTTAAATGCCTTGCAAAAAATCTATGCTTGTAAGGAGATCTCTAATGAATCTCCAACTTTATCAGTATTCCTTTTATTCTATTTGAAATGAAAGTGATATGTCGATTGTTAACACTGTGAATGAATCTTCGAATACAAGCAAAAACCCAACCCCAACTATCGCATGATTCAGACTGAACAATCGCATAAGCTAAAGAGTATAGTTAATCATTTGCATCTACTGCAGTTGCAACTAGTAGATACCTTTGCATTTACCATATAAATGTGTATCGTCGATGCAAAGAAAAGGTCGACAATTTACAATTCCTTCGATGCAGGGTCCAAATGCCCAAAATGTTCTTTCGAATACACCACACTCATCAGTTTTTACATGCCCAACACTTCCAGATTATTTTTGGATATTTCATTAGAATACTATCGTAGGGTGGAGTACGACTCCCCCCAATAACCATATATACGTTCAATTGCTTTGCTTAACGCCCTCCAGGCTTTCATATAGCCAATTTTTATAAATAGTTGTTCCTCCATTAAGACATGTACTATCCCAGCAGTAATGCTCAAATCCGCTTTCACAAAAGGCATGATCTTCGGCACCAAAAACGTGGACGTTACTTTCTTGTGATTGGAGTTAACTGTTGGATTTACACAACTATGTTCAGCTGGATATTTTCTAATAACCTATCAATCTGTTTGCGATTTTTTGGAATCTATAGCATGTATTCTCCATGAGAAGTTTGGATCGATGTTTCAAATAGCAGTGTATTATTTTATTAGATCAAATTGCCTTAAACGAAACTATGACAACCCCAATTCCGACGAATCGAATTTTTTTCAAAATTCCAATCCATCGAAACTCGGATTGGTTTGCTCTGGTATCTTGCAGAAAACACAGAGACATAAAATGTGTCAGAGCTTAGAGAATATCTCACAGCGGAATGGATAAAATATAATATAATCAAAACATAGCATAACCGTATTATTAATACTGCCTAAACTGTATCCAAAGCTATCGTGTCTCTGCCACAAATCTAACCTGCGGGTATGTTATGAGGAGGGGGTGAAAACACAAGTTTTGGTGACTGGATTTAAACTATACACTTTGGATAATCCTACATATACCATTCAATATCTTATTTATTAGGTTATTTGGGTTATCAGCACTCAAGGCTTACACACACGTCGTACACAATTACTTCCGAGTGGATTAACCTAACATAATATATATGTAGCTACCCTCAATACCGAGGTACACCCCATGGTACCCCACTTGCACGGTCTCCACCGTATTGCTACCGAAATGCTCGCAGTTCCTTATCCTACGCTGGAATGACGTATGGATCTGTATATAACAATGTTACGATCAACATATATCTTCCATCACTGCGCTACGTAAGCGTACAGAGTGCCACCCTCGAACGAATCAGATCTCATATCGGAGTAATGCCCTCAAGTCTACGACACACCACCCAGAGCAGATATGCGTGTAGCTAGACTGTCCCTCGTACGAACTGTTAATTGTAGCTCGATGCCTCAATCGCACGTTGTAACACCCCGCGAATTCTATAACTGTGAAATTCACAAATTAAAGTATAATTAATTTCAAATCAAAGAACTAAGGGAAACGGGATACCCCATTGCGTTCGTCTCGGAAAAATACGCGAAATAGAGTACGAGTTTTCGAAAAACGGAGTCCGTATGAAGAAGATATGGCCTTCGGAAGTTTCTGAATTAAGTTTAAAATTCGAACAGAATAAAACAGCACAAAAAAAAAATTAATAATCGGGCCCATTTGGCCAGGGCGGGAAAACTCCCGCCTAATGCACCCAGGTCGACTGGGCTGTCGACCTGGTCTAGCCAGGTCGACAGGGCTGTCGACAGGGCTGTCGACCTGGTCCAGACCCAGGTCGAACCCAGTCCACCCTGGCTGGCCTAGTCTATGTTGGTCGATTTTCAGAAGCATGCTTTGTCATTAGGGCTAGGTGGCAGGCTCTAATTGGTCTCTCTTTCGAATGAATGGCTACGATCAATCCAAGCAACATCAATGGTCCTAATCAGTTCATAACCCCTATAAAAATGACCCTAGACTCAACCTAATCTATTCATTCAAAAATAAGAACAAGGCCATCATGTTGCTGAGGAACGACTAAGAGTAGCCACCAATTGGAGAGAGAATTAGGAGGCAAATTCTAAAGCATAAAGCAACTTAATCAAATCAAATCAACAAGGAATCGCATCTCCAAATCCCTAAATTGGAGAATTCGCCACACAATTGTAAGTAGAGTATTATTTTGGTATGAACAAATAATTGTGTTGGTTTGTATACTTGATTTGTGGCGATAAAGTAATTCATATTTGTGCGTTACTATGATTCTTATCGATTTGGGATATTGTATACGTTTGGATATTCTCGAATTATGTTATTCATTATTAAAAAACTACATGTTTGCGGTAGTTTTATGCAAGTATACGTTTGGAATATTCGCAAATTATGTAATCCATGTTGAAGCTACATGTATGTAGTTGATTAATTGAAATTCATGCAAGTTTGGGGTTTTGCTACTATGCCATCATAATGTATATTTTTGTACATAAATCATTTTGTACGTAATTGGAACAAATTTGGGTTATTATAGTTCATATGAAACTATGTTGAAATTTTGGCACCATGATCTATATATTAAGCCATGCTTTTGTACTAGAAAACCTATTTGCAAACTTATGAATATGACTAGGCTATGATTGATAATTTGCATAATTGAAATCCATGTTAGGTCTATATTGTTAACAAGAATTATGATGACATATGTGGTACATAGCTAGGTTAGATTCAAAATCCCTTTTGCAAGTTTGCATGACTAAAGTAAGAATCATGATTTCATGTTAGAAATATTTATGCCATGGTTATGTGAATAAATTTAAAATCATGATTAATTTGAACTATACTTTTGTGTTAGTAACAAAAGTAAGCACCTTTGTAAACATGTAGTAATCTTATGAACATGATTTGCTTATGTTTGACATTATGCCTGAATAAAAATATAGGTTTATGTTGTAGTTAAGCCTACGTGTCAATAGTGATATTCTTAACTTAACTACAAGTTTACATGGTTTGATTCATGTCACTTATGCTTTATGACCAAAGTATATGTTACCACTATGCAAGTACACCAGTTTCTATTTTGTAGTTCCAACGTCACGTTGCAAGTTCATGCGTTCACATTCCCCTTTTTGTGTATGTAATCACGCTTTAAGCCTCCCCTTTTTCTCATGGCTAAGTTGGGCTTAAAAGCCTAAGCCCAACATATATTATGATAAACGAATGTATTAAACGGAGGAAAATAGCGTTGGGCCAAATTAATTAATAAATGAAAATATAAAGTAGAAGGGCCCAAATTCAAGTATGGGTTGGGCCCATGATTGGTGTAACCTTTACACCATTAACTTAATAATGGGCCGCAAATATTTACATATAAGAAAATAAAGAAGAAAGACAAAATATGTAAATGTAGAACATACGATGTGTTTAACCCGAGGTTGGATTGAGTTGTGATGTAAACCTGCCCGGAACCGCCCGGCTGTCCAGTAGTCACAACAATACCTATCCAATGTGGGAGGTTAAACATGGAGCCCAATAAGGACCCGAGGATAGACTGAGTTGTGGCGTAAGACTGCCCGGAACCAACCGGCAACAGGCAGCCACAACAATACCTGTCTAATGTGAGAGGTCAAGGCTTTAATAAGACAATTAAGGCTGAGTCAGGATTGTTAGGATTAAGTGAACTAAAGACTTAATCAAAAAGGGAACATGCTAAACTAAACGGACTGGTGGGGGTTAGGTTAGAAAACACTTAACCAACTTAGCATGTTGGCTAGAGATAGAAAACCTAGTAACGGGGGACCCTTTTCAGCAGTAACCCTAGAAGGTGTATCAGGATACCCTGAAACTAGGCAGGGTGGGGCACGATTACTGGGCTGATTGTAAGAGGTCAAATCGACGGCGGTGGTGTAGCAGTGTAGGTTCTAACGGGGTGCGGGCGTGCACACACTCCGGCGCAGAAAAATAAAGCACTGGGCACCAGTAGCATACCTGTGCATTCTAAGGTTGTGTCGGGCCGCCACCATGGGACTTGATACACCCCATGGTGGGACCAGCATAGGTAACTACAACATCGGGGGCCGTAAGACACATGTAACTATGCGAGTAGGAGCCGATCATCATAGAATGGATCACATCACCCTGATTATGGGGTGCCAGTTGGAAACTAGTTTATATGGGTTCAGAGATTTACATGGGGTACGATAGTATATTCGACCCTAGACAGCTTAACCAAGTTTATAGTGCTTTTCCACTTCTTGTTTATACTTATCATACCCAGTTCTTTATTCATAGACAGAATAGTACTAGACTTACTCAGGCTTTATGTCTGACTCTACTTTTCTTTCGTCTTCTTTTCTTCCGTTCCCCCCCCCCAGGTCCACAGGGAGGGAACACTGCAGCTTGACCAGTCTTAACATCCAGCTTGAAGAGGAGAAATGTATTGCTTGGACCTTTTCGTTTTGAACTATGGCTTTGGACAACCACTATGGGGCTTTTGCAGTTTATCTATGTTTTCTTTATGCTTCTTTAAATAATGTAATCAAGACAGATTATGAAAGTGTTATGTTATGTTTTTTTGGAAAAGATGTAAGACAATTATGGTGATGTTGTTGTAGCACGTATTTGCTTTTATGAAATAAAAGTTGTTGATTTTCCGCTGTTTACAAATATGTGTTCTTATATCTGTCTTGTATATCTGTGACTTATACTTATAAACCTCCACCAAAATTAGGGCATTCCCTTTGAGAGTGACCCTAACGGAGGTGGGGTGTTTCACTTGGTATCAGAGCATAGGTTTACCAGATAAGATAAAAAGTTTTGAAAAATTATTTTCAAAAAGGAAATTTAAAGAAGCATTTTTTTTAAAAAAAAATAAGATATTATTTTAAAAAGGCAAAGTCCACTCCCCAAAGCCATAGGTACTATCTCTTATCCTTCGTTTTGAATCTATCCTTTTTGTTTCAGCATGTCCGAAGATCTTAACTTGCCAGAAGGGGTGCCAATACCTGCTTGGTTTAGACGGTTCTTAGAAGCAAGGGCCACTCAGTCAGGTCCTACCGTTCCTCCTCCCCCAGCTGCAGGAAATCATCCAGCTGCAGCGGCACCTTTTCCTCCACCTCCTCCACGGGGAAACACTTTTGCTAAGATATGTAAAGATTTTAAAGCTATGGGAGGAAAGGATTTCCATGGAACTGAGTCCTTCGTGGCAGCTAGAAATTGGCTGAAAGAAACGGAGGACCTATTCATCATCTTTGAGGTAGAAGATAGACAAAAAGTACAATTGGCATTGTGGCTATTGAAGGGCGAGGCTTCCTACTGGTGGGAAGTCACTAATGCTGAAAGACCAGTGGAGACATGGGAGGACTTTAGGGCAAGGTTTGAGACTAAATTTCTCTCAGATGCGGAAAGAAGTTTGCAGTTGGAAAAATTCTTATTTCTTAAGCAAGGGGACAAGACAGTCAGAGAGTATGTGAATCAGTTCGATGAGCTGGCTAGGTTTGGGCTTGACCTAGTCAATACCCCGCACAAGAAGGCTCTCTGTTTCGTCAAAGGGTTGAATGAGCCATTACACAGTTTGGCCATGACCCATATACCCATGGGAGCCACGTATGAAAGATTGGTACAAATGGCATTGCTGAATGAAGAGGATAAGGGCAAGAAGGAGACAAAGGCAGAAAGCTCTCAAGGGAAGAAAGAGGGTTTGCAGCCTAAGAAGACAGACTTTAAGAAGGGCGGGAAAGGCAACAAAGAGAAGAGGAAGTGCAATTTCTGTGGCAAAGTGGGGCACTTAGTTAAGGACTGCCGGAAAAAGAAGGCCAAGGAGAATGGTGGGTGCTTTTCTTGCGGTGAGACAGGCCACAGGGCTAAGGACTGCCCAAAGAAACGAGGACAGGGGCAGAGGGCTGGATCCACCCCAGGGGCACAGGTCCATGTGCTGGAAGCGCCACCTCTGCAACAGCGAGGTATAAATACTTCTGTAGAAAGTGTAGTTTATCTTTATGATCACCCCGTTCGCACTTTATTTGATTCTGGCGCATCACACTCCTTTATCTCGTCTGCTTTAGTAGAATCTCTGCACCTAAAAACTAGTATGGTAGAGGACCCCTTAATTGTTTCAAACCCAATTGGGGGCCCAGCTCATTTGTCTATGATCTGTTTGGGATTGAAAATTTCTATTCTAAGTGTAGAATTTCAATGTAGTGCCTTTGTTTTGGGCTTTTCGGGTTATGGTTTGATTTTGGGTATGGATTGGCTATCCAGTAATGGGGCCATCCTTGATTGTGAGAAAAGGGTTGTTAGGCTCCTAACCCAGCTCGGTAATACTTTGGAAATTTCTTGTAATCCCTCGTATGCGGTTATGCTTAGTTATCTTGAATCGCTAGATGCCTCTGTTGAAAATTTGCAATCAGTTAGAGTGGTCCGGGAATATCCGGATGTCTTCGAAGAGGTGAAGGGCTTGCCTCCGAAGCGGGAAATAGACTTCCGCATATATCTTGTAGATAATGCAAAGCCCGTTGCGTTGCCCGTTAGACACATGGCTCCACGAGAAAGGAAAGAGCTCAGTAAACAGATTAAAGAGCTTCTAGAAAAGGGGTTCATTAGGAGGAGCATTTCAGAATGGGGCGCTCCAGTGGTGTTCGCTACAAAGGCGGATGGTTCACTCCGTCTATGTGTTGACTATAGGGAGCTCAACAAGCTAACGAAAAAGAATAGGCACCCTCTCCCTAGAATTGACGATTTATTTGACCAGCTTGTAGGAGCGTCTGTTTTCTCCCAACTCGATTTAGCAACCGGTTTTCATCAGCTAAGGGTGGCTGAAGATAGCATCGATAAAACAGCGTTCAGAACCCCAGACGGTTTCTTTGAATGGCTTGTCATGCCTTTCGGCTTGACCAATGCACCTGCTTACTTCGTGGACCTGATGAGTAGGGTATTTAGAGATTTCCTCAACAAATTCGTAGTGGTCTTCGTAGATGATATCCTTATCTTCTCAAAGAGTGAAGAGGAACATGCTCAGCACTTAAGGGCAATCATGGAAACTTTGCGAGTCCATCAACTAAAAGCCAAATTCTCCAAATGCCACTTTTGGAGAGAAGAGGTGAGGTTCCTTGGGCATATAGTATCCAAACAAGGGTTAGCAGTGGACCCTGCTAAGGTAGTGGCGGTACAGGATTGGAAGACACCAAGGAATGCAACTGAGGTCCGAAGCTTTCTAGGACTAGCAGGTTTCTATCGAAAGTTTATAAGGGATTTTGCGAAAATCTCAGCTCCGCTCACGAAATTGACTAAGAAGAATCTAGTGTTCAATTGGGATTTGGATTGCGAGTTTGCTTTCCAACGACTGAAAAGGGCTCTTACAACAGCCCCAGTTTTGACGCTGCCAGATGGGAGCAAGATGTTCACTGTTTATACGGATGCATGTGGGACAGGGCTAGGCGCCGTCTTAATGCAAGAAGGAAGGGTAGTAGCTTATGGCGGGAGGCAGTTGAAAGTGCACGAAAAGAACTACCCAACCCACGATCTTGAGTTAGCCGCCATCGTCTTTGCACTCAAGTCTTGGCGACACTATCTCCTAGGTGAGAAGTTCGAACTTTACACTGACCATAAATCGTTGAAATATCTTTTCTCGCAGAAAGATCTTAACTTGAGGCAACAGAGGTGGATGGAGTTTCTTGCCTCGTACGATTTCGAAATCTCCTATACTCCGGGCAAAGGCAACGTAGTGGCAGACGCGTTGAGCCGAAAGAAATTGACCCTAAGCCCGTTTTTTGTTGAAAGACAAAGCCTAGAGTTTATAGCCAGCTTCGACTTTAGGCCCTCCTCCGATTTCGTACCAGGCTTACTAGCATCTCTCGAGGTACGGCCAACTTTAGTGGACTTAGTAGGGACAGCACAACGCGAAGACCCTCAGCTTATGGAAATGATTGATAGGCTAATTAGGGGTGAGACTTCAAGCCACCTCAACAGATACTCCATCGACGATAAGGGTTTGCTAAGGCGAGACGGAAGACTATGCGTCCCACAAACAAAAGATTTAGTAAATAAGGTTCTCGAGGAAGCACATCACTCCAAGATGACGATACACCCAGGCGGAGGTAAAATGTACAAAGATATAAAAAGGACTTTCTTCTGGAACGGCATGAAAAAGGACGTGGCAGAATTCGTTTCTAAGTGTATGGTGTGCCAACAGGTTAAGGCGGAACAGAAAAAGCCTAGCGGACTGCTACATCCTCTGGAGGTCCCGCAGTGGAAGTGGGATAGCATCTCAATGGACTTCATCGACGGGCTGCCTAGGTCTAGGAGAGGCAACACTAGCATTTGGGTAATAGTGGATAGGCTTACAAAAAGCGCCCACTTTTTACCTGTCAAAAGTAAAAGAACTGCCTCATCCCTAGCATCACTTTACCTCAAGGAAATCGTTCGACTCCATGGAATACCATCTAGCATTGTTAGTGACCGAGACCCCATCTTCACCAGTGAGTTTTGGCGGAGTCTGCAAGAAGCAGTAGGAACGCAGTTATGCTTAAGCACAGCCTATCATCCCCAAACCGACGGCCAAACAGAGAGAGTGAACAGAGTTTTGGAAGACCTTTTAAGGCTATGCGTCCTCGACTTCGGAGGGACATGGGAAGACCACCTTCCTTTGGTGGAGTTTGCCTACAACAACAGCTATCAAGCAACCATCGGAATGGCGCCCTTCGAAGCTTTATATGGAAGACCATGCCGATCGCCCACTTGTTGGTGGGAGTCTACTGATAAGCTCATACTTGGACCGGATATGATCCGAGAGACTTCAGAGAAAGTAGACTTAATACGAAGAAGGATGAAGACGACCCAAGACAGACAAAAGTCCTATGCCGACAAGAGAAGGACCGACCTTGAATTTGAGGTTGGAGACAGAGTTTTTCTCAAGGTATCACCACTAAGAAACGTTGTTCGTTTTGGAACCACAGGAAAACTGGCACCAAGGTTCGTAGGGCCATTCCCTATCATCGAGAAAATTGGGAAAATGGCCTATAGATTAGAGCTTCCCGAGAAGTTGGCTGGAGTCCACAACGTTTTTCACATTTCACATCTCCGAAAATGTCTACATGAGTCTGCTGAGGTGGTAGAGCCAAATATCCTCGAAGAGGCCGAAGTGGAACGCGAAGCAACCATAAGAAAAGTTCCAACCCGCATATTAGGAACGGAAGTGAAGAAGCTACGCAACCGCGAAGTCAAGCTCGTTAAAGTTCAGTGGAGCGACACCGAGGGAGACGCGACTTGGGAAACTGAAGCTAGAATACGCACTGCCTACCCTTTTCTGTTCGAGGGTACATCCTTGATCTTTCCTTTTCCTTAAGTTGCGCTTTTATCTATCTTATCTTTTAGGTAGAAACCCTTTAGATGGAAACATGTAATTGAAACATGTTATGGATGATGGTTGCAAGTGGTTGCAAGTGATTGCTAGTGGTTGCTCGTGGTTGCATATACACACACAATCTAGGTTTTAGATCGGCTCAGTCACTTCATATTGCATATGCATATATGTTTGCATTCGTATATGGTTGAACTTTAATGTGTTGTCATATGGATGTTGCATTTGTAATGAATGATTGTGCACTCATGTAGAATCATGAATAGGAAAATTTGCATACATAATGGATTCATGGCACTTACATAATTCGCATTAAGGAGGTCAACTGAATCAGTAGACCGCCTGATTTTGCATTAGATAAGTACATGTACACACACACACTTCGCATATGATCATGAAGCATTAGAAGTCTTTTAAGGACAATGGATGCTCGTGTTTGATGGATGAGTAGATGGATGATTGGATGTTAGGATATACATTCCTCCTAACTTGAAGATTTCGGGGACGAAATCCTTTTAAGTGGGGGAGAATGTAACACCCCGCGAATTCTATAACTGTGAAATTCACAAATTAAAGTATAATTAATTTCAAATCAAAGAACTAAGGGAAACGGGATACCCCATTGCGTTCGTCTCGGAAAAATACGCGAAATAGAGTCCGAGTTTTCGAAAAACGGAGTCCGTATGAAGAAGATATGGCCTTCGGAAGTTTCTGAATTAAGTTTAAAATTCGAACAGAATAAAACAGCACAGAAAAAAATTAATAATCGGGCCCATTTGGCCAGGGCGGGAAAACTCCCGCCTAATGCACCCAGGTCGACTGGGCTGTCGACCTGGTCTAACCAGGTCGACAGGGCTGTCGACCTGGTCCAGACCCAGGTCGAACCCAGTCCACCCTGGCTGGCCTAGTCTATGTTGGTCGATTTTCAGAAGCATGCTTTGTCATTAGGGCTAGGTGGCAGGCTCTAATTGGTCTCTCTTTCGAATGAATGGCTACGATCAATCCAAGCAACATCAATGGTCCTAATCAGTTCATAACCCCTATAAAAATGACCCTAGACTCAACCTAATCTATTCATTCAAAAATAAGAACAAGGCCATCATGTTGCTGAGGAACGACTAAGAGTAGCCACCAATTGGAGAGAGAATTAGGAGGCAAATTCTAAAGCATAAAGCAACTTAATCAAATCAAATCAACAAGGAATCGCATCTCCAAATCCCTAAATTGGAGAATTCGCCACACAATTGTAAGTAGAGTATTATTTTGGTATGAACAAATAATTGTGTTGGTTTGTATACTTGATTTGTGGCGATAAAGTAATTCATATTTGTGCGTTACTATGATTCTTATCGATTTGGGATATTGTATACGTTTGGATATTCTCGAATTATGTTATTCATTATTAAAAAACTACATGTTTGCGGTAGTTTTATGCAAGTATACGTTTGGAATATTCGCAAATTATGTAATCCATGTTGAAGCTACATGTATGTAGTTGATTAATTGAAATTCATGCAAGTTTGGGGTTTTGCTACTATGCCATCATAATGTATATTTTTGTACATAAATCATTTTGTACGTAATTGGAACAAATTTGGGTTATTATAGTTCATATGAAACTATGTTGAAATTTTGGCACCATGATCTATATATTAAGCCATGCTTTTGTACTAGAAAACCTATTTGCAAACTTATGAATATGACTAGGCTATGATTGATAATTTGCATAATTGAAATCCATGTTAGGTCTATATTGTTAACAAGAATTATGATGACATATGTGGTACATAGCTAGGTTAGATTCAAAATCCCTTTTGCAAGTTTGCATGACTAAAGTAAGAATCATGATTTCATGTTAGAAATATTTATGCCATGGTTATGTGAATAAATTTAAAATCATGATTAAGTTGAACTATACTTTTGTGTTAGTAACAAAAGTAAGCACCTTTGTAAACATGTAGTAATCTTATGAACATGATTTGCTTATGTTTGACATTATGCCTGAATAAAAATATAGGTTTATGTTGTAGTTAAGCCTACGTGTCAATAGTGATATTCTTAACTTAACTACAAGTTTACATGGTTTGATTCATGTCACTTATGCTTTATGACCAAAGTATATGTTACCACTATGCAAGTACACCAGTTTCTATTTTGTAGTTCCAACGTCACGTTGCAAGTTCATGCGTTCACATTCCCCTTTTTGTGTATGTAATCACGCTTTAAGCCTCCCCTTTTTCTCATGGCTAAGTTGGGCTTAAAAGCCTAAGCCCAACATATATTATGATAAACGAACGTATTAAACGGGGGAAAATAGCGTTGGCCCAAATTAATTAATAAATGAAAATATAAAGTAGAAGGGCCCAAATTCAAGTATGGGTTGGGCCCATGATTGGTGTAACCTTTAAACCATTAACTTAATAATGGGCCGCAAATATTTACATATAAGAAAATAAAGAAGAAAGACAAAATATGTAAATGTAGAACATACGATGTGTTTAACCCGAGGTTGGATTGAGTTGTGATGTAAACCTGCCCGGAACCGCCCGGCTGTCCAGTAGTCACAACAATACCTATCCAATGTGGGAGGTTAAACATGGAGCCCAATAAGGACCCGAGGTTAGACTGAGTTGTGGCGTAAGACTGCCCGGAACCAACCGGCAACAGGCAGCCACAACAATACCTGTCTAATGTGAGAGGTCAAGGCTTTAATAAGACAATTAAGGCTGAGTCAGGATTGTTAGGATTAAGTGAACTAAAGACTTAATCAAAAAGGGAACATGCTAAACTAAACGGACTGGTGGGGGTTAGGTTAGAAAACACTTAACCAACTTAGCATGTTGGCTAGAGATAGAAAACCTAGTAACGGGGGACCCTTTTCAGCAGTAACCCTAGAAGGTGTATCAGGATACCCTGAAACTAGGCAGGGTGGGGCACGATTACTGGGCTGATTGTAAGAGGTCAAATCGACGGCGGTGGTGTAGCAGTGTAGGTTCTAACGGGGTGCGCGCGTGCACACACTCCGGCGCAGAAAAATAAAGCACTGGGCACCAGTAGCATACCTGTGCATTCTAAGGTTGTGTCGGGCCGCCACCATGGGACTTGATACACCCCATGGTGGGACCAGCATAGGTAACTACAACATCGGGGGCCGTAAGACACATGTAACTATGCGAGTAGGAGCCGATCATCATAGAATGGATCACATCACCCTGATTATGGGGGTGTCAGTTGGAAACTAGTTTATATGGGTTCAGAGATTTACATGGGGTACGATAGTATATTCGACCCTAGACAACTTAACCAAGTTTATAGTGCTTTTCCACTTCTTGTTTATACTTATCATACCCAGTTCTTTATTCATAGACAGAATAGTACTAGACTTACTCAGGCTTTATGTCTGACTCTACTTTTCTTTCGTCTTCTTTTCTTCCGTTCCCCCCCCCCAGGTCCACAGGGAGGGAACACTGCAGCTTGACCAGTCTTAACATCCAGCTTGAAGAGGAGAAATGTATTGCTTGGACCTTTTCGTTTTGAACTATGGCTTTGGACAACCACTATGGGGCTTTTGCAGTTTATCTATGTTTTCTTTATGCTTCTTTAAATAATGTAATCAAGACAGATTATGAAAGTGTTATGTTATGTTTTTGGAAAAGATGTAAGACAATTATAGTGATGTTGTTGTAGCACGTATTTGCTTTTATGAAATAAAAGTTGTTGATTTTCCGCTGTTTACAAATATGTGTTCTTATATCTGTCTTGTATATCTGTGACTTATACTTATAAACCTCCACCAAAATTAGGGCATTCCCTTTGAGAGTGACCCTAACGGAGGTGGGGTGTTTCACACGTCCTCTAATGTGCACCGAGTTCCATAGCAGGGCGATACAGGAAACACGGGACTCCGTCGGGAGCTTTTCCATATCTGTACAGGCCTGTCTTTAAAGAGCCTCTATATACAGGTACACCTAGAGTCTGTTTTCGCGGTGGCTATGGCCCCACCTCGGCCCCTCCCTCAACTAGTAAAGGCTACAAGAGCTAAGCGACTGCCCCTATAACAAACAATCTAAACATCCATTTGGCGTCTCCCCTCAACCCCTTACCCCGATAGTGAAGGGTGAATGGTATCTTGGGTTTAGTTCTAGTCTTTTCGCATCCCACTGGCTGTCGATGACGAGTATCCTACGATCTACTATCCTTGTTGGTCGTGACCCTCCGCCTCTCCGTTGAGGCAACCGCCGAATCATCCTGGTGCGTCATAACATTTTGACTGCATAGCTACTTCTGCAGTTAAGGCCCACCCACCTAGTAGTTACGCGCAGACCCAACATCTACGAGCACAGCCTAAGACATCTGTCACCGAACAGAGGACTACTAGGAGCACCTTACGTACCTCAGGAAGTCACGTGCTTCCCCTTCTAGTCCTTTGGAGCTGTCAGAACAATATGATGAATGTGCGCTCCCCTCGTGCTTTATAACACCTCGATGATCTACCCCGTTGGGTTATTCACCCTCAAACGTACAGACTGTTCCAAGCGCCTCAATTTAATATGTTGTTAGACCCTATGTCTAAACATTCTTTTACGCACTTGCCTTACCTCATCAGGTTTCCATTTAACTTGGTTATTCCCATTCATATTGAATTCTTATTCAAATTACCAAGTTTCTCTTGCTTATTAATTTAAATTATATAACATAACCCGTTTAAGTTTACTAATAAGCCCATAATATGTTATTCTCTAGATTGTGGCCCAAGGTCTATAATCCACAATCTTTTTTTTATATTCTTGTTTGTTTTCACAAAAACATGTTCTTCTTAATATGTTATTAAGTATCTCTTAGTTCACATGTTTTCCAATCAACATGTCACTTACCACTTATGATTAAATATAACTTATTTCATTTCATAAGGTTTCCTCCTTCTTATTTAATCATAATTCCATTCCACCGTCTTTACAACTTATCGTTGTTTACTTATTAACTTAGTTATATTAACTAAGGCCCATTAATAAGTTTCTCTACCCATTTATTATAACCTATGTTATAATTTCCTCTTGTCCCTAGGACAAGCCTAACCATTCTTATCAACGGGCTTCAAACTTCCAAGCTTACAGGTTACTTAATTTATAATTAAGTACAACTTCTTATATTTCATATATTTCCCCCCTTTTCTCAACTAGTTTCCGGCTTTCCCTATTTACTGATTACTTAATTTACAATTAAGTGTCCCTTATCTCATTTCACCGGTTATCCCATTTCCTTATTAGTTTATTTTAGCCTAAGTTACAATCTTCACTTGTCCCTAGAACAATTCTACCAATTACACAACATTTTCATTATTGTTGTTTATTTACAATAGGTAATTATCATTCCCCTTTTAAAACATTTTCTTTCACTGTTGTATTCCAGTATTCTTCATTAACTGCAATATATGTTCCTTGTTTTAATTAAGGAAAACACTTCATGCACCTTATCAGTTTGATAGAAGGAATCGGTGGTTTATTTTCATAACGTATTTCCATCTAAATTCATGGCAGCAAGTAATTTCTTTACTTTTCTTACTTTATTTACCTTGGCTTACTTGCAACCACGTTCTCAGAAATAGGTCATTTAGGGAAATACATCACTTTTCCTTCATATCACACTAACTCAGTTCATTACATCCCTTCCTTTCTTATTTTCTTAGTTAGACATTTAATTACCATCATTGCCATTTATTCATATCTTGTTATATGTATATATTTATATATATGTACATACATATGCCTAGACCTCTCACATTAGGCCTACACTTGTGGATGCTGGATTTGTCGGGCGGGTCCGGGCAGACTTCTACCACAAGTCGACTTAACCTCGTGCCTTAGCACCATTTCTAGTTATGCACTTAGATCTCTCACAGTAGATTTACCACTTGTGAATGCTGGATGTGACGGGCGGGTCCGGGCAGATTTATATCACAAGTGCAATCTAACCTCGTGTCTAAGGCGTTACAGTTTCAAACTAATGTGTATTTAGGCATGCTCATATTTTAATAGTTATCCTTTTCTTTCCATGTAAATTTTTGGCATATTATCCTCTTCATATGTTTACTGTATTCCAATTTACATGTCATCAAGTTATGCCTATATTTTGGCGCATGTCCCTTTTAACATGTATTTAATTCTATTTTTTGACATATAAGCATTTAATCGGGTAATTATTCAAATCTAGCAAGTTACATGTCAATTACTCAATAAAATGTCACAAGTAAATCATGTAGCTACAATCATTGAATTGGCTATTCATATCCTAACAAGTTTATTTTCTCCAACATGTAAACATTCAATATTTTAGCCAATTCAACATAGGAATTTCCTGACATATACATAGTAACATTTCAACTAGTTACAACAACAATTTATAATTATTCTGGCGATTTCACAATTAATAAAAAGTGGAATGCTAAACGATTATGCACCATTATCTAAAATAATATGGCTTAAATCCACTCACCTCGTAAGCTTCCCAAATCCTAGCTCTGGCCCAGATCTAATCTTCCATGATTTTCTCCTAGTTGAATTTAGAACCTAATAATCATGGATTTACTTTTTTTACTAAAAGAGAAAGAGAAGGGAAGATTGAATAGATTGGATCTGGAATGTTACCTTGCTTTTCTCGTAATTTTGAACACCTTAAAAAAATATCAATCTCTTCTCTCCAGATCTTAATTTAAGATTTTCTAATTTATAAATCTAAATTTCTGAATATATTCGAGGAGAGAGAAAGAGAGTAACGACAGAGCTCCAGCGCAGCTGCCAAATTATGAGGTTTAGGGTTAGGTCTAAGGTCTTATTTATAGGTGTAGCGGAGGAACCAGGACCCTCAGATTTAATTTAAAAACATAAGAATCGTCCACGTCAGAAAAGAACTTTACAGATCCGCGGGTGGGTCGACTCCCTATTGGTGGGTCATCCCCAAGGTCGCCCCCCTTGTAGGTGGGTCGACCCCCCCAAACGGCAGTCTAACTTCCCGCTAGATTTTCCCGCTCGTGAATTTTGATTTTTGAACCGATTTTTGAATTTTCTGGATATATTTATTCAATATATATACACATATAGGCTCCCTATATGTATTCAAACTTCTAATGCTCATAACTTCTTCATAGGGTGTCCATTTTACGCAAACCAAGTGTCTACCTTGGCTAAAATTTTGAGATGGACGCAATGGAATAGTCCGTTTTACTTAAATCTGAATATTTAATTAAGTTATTCTTATTTTATTATCTTAAGTTAAAAATGTAGGGTGTTACAAAAACTGCATGTAAAATTGACCATTCACTTAGTTGTTGAACGAATTAACTTTTGCTCTCGAACATCATACTGACTTTGAAACCATTTTAATTATAGGGCGATGAGAAAATTTCAATATTGAATTGCAAATTAGAAACAACGGATCTAGCCAACATTTGTGCAGTACACAAATCATCATCTAACGTTATCTCCATGTCTGGATTCGGATCATCACTGTCTGCGGGAGCATTGTCTTCGCGTTGTTTAGTTGCATTACATCAATCCACATCGTATCATTCTCGAGGATATTAACAACGGTCATGCTATCAAGTGAAGGAGCGTGATTTGACTCACCAATATCAGGTTCTTTTATATCCATATTGACATTGGATTAATTTGGTTCCATGTTCGATTCTGTTTCGGTAACATGTGTCAGATAACTGCAGTAAGAAAGTGGAAAATCTTGAGTATATATGCAACATAGTTCAATATTAGTAACAGATGTATCTTACTGTTGGCTCATGTGATACAGTTCAGAGGGTGTTGGCTGAATGAGACTAGACCGATAGCTTATTGACGGTCCAATGGTATTTTGTGTTGGATAGTAATGTGGAACACAACTAAAAAATACAAATTTTTTTACTATCCAACATAAAACAATGGTAATATTGTTTAATAGGAGAAGTTTGAAGTTTGAGTTACCCTTGACTAATATTTGCAATGGTATCATGGGTCGGATATGGATAGACGGGTTGTGATGCTTGTTGAAAGTTCATAAACGGATTATACCCAAAAAAACATTTGTTGTTGCCCATAATTTGGTATGTTCATATGAGGATATGGATGATGGCTACAGGGTTCCTATCTGCTAAGAAAGAAGTTACATATTGTTCTGGTAACAACCTTCTTTTTTTAGAGCAAATAATTCTATAGAGTTTGACACGGTAGAAAACATTAGTTCAACGTCGTCGTCATCTACAATTTTTATTGCCTTAGAACCGGAATCGGTTAGCCAATTGCAAACCAATTCAATGCCAAATTTTCCGGTACTATCCTAGAAGCTTTGTAAACAGGCTCTTTTACTTGTACGAAGTTTGAACATTTTAGAATTTTTGCCGGTTTGTTAGATCCACCATTATATGTTTCACATTTATGTTCATCAATAACCAAATATTCATCATAATAACATGTAGTAACAATATAATTAGGAGTCATTCTATGTTGATCACAAAATAAAAACTACTTAGACTACTAAATGAAAAAAAACATACCTTTGACAACCTAACCCAACCTGAATCCGTTAGTCTACAAGTATATCTATAGAAAAATGATCCTTTCTTAATAAATAACAATGCTGGACGTGAAAATATTTTATTTTAGGTTTGGGCTTTGTTTGAAGAAGAGAGGTTGGAATGAGAAAGAAAAGGGGATGGAGGCTGCTGTATAAAGTTATGGGGCACAATCTGGGATTACGCCTAACTGGCGCAATCGGGATTCCTCCCCATAACTTTACACTTTTTTTTGTAAATGAACTGGCGCAATCTTGGATTGCGCCAGTGTACACGTGTACTGGCGCAATCTCGTATTGCGTTAGTGTACACGTGTCCCGGCGCAACCAAGGTTGCGACAGTTCATTCTTGCCGATTCAACGCTGAGTTGGCCACAAGCGGGCTATAAATGTAATTTTTTGAAAAAGAAGGCTAAAATTGTAATAAAATGTAAAAACTATGCCAAATTGAAAAAAAAAATCCTTAAAATAAAAGTAGAATGAAAATGATAATGCAAACTGAAACTTGAGTGTGTGAAAATCAATGTATTTCTTGATTGAAGCTTTACATGTGTTTCCTTGCACTCTTTCTAGGAGTGCGAACAAAAAATTGCAGATGATATACCTTTTAAATATAATTTAAATTATTGGGCATATTATCTTTTATTTATTATTGACTTTTTAGCGTTATCTGCTTAGGTAAGAAACGACCTAACCAACAATATTATATGTTTTGTTGGTTCTTACTTGTTGATTACTTATTACTTTTATTTTCCCTTGCCGAGGATTAGTTAATAAAATTTTAGGTTAGTTGGCTTAGGTCTATTGTAAGTTTCAAAATACAAAAAACTCCATGCCCTAAAACTTTAAAAATTAGCTCCTTATTTTTAAAAAATCATCAAAAAACAACGTAAAATTTTACGAAACTTCAAAATTTAATTAAATACAAAATCATCTTCATATTCATGCAAGAAAACTACAAAAAAATGATTTTAAAAAAAAATCAAAAATATGCATGTACTAGTGAACTCTTCCAATTTTCCGAAAAATTTCAGACATCGCAACAATTATATAAAAAAAAATTGTAGATGTTTAGGCAATTTTTGCTAATTTGCGTGAAAAATTCAAATTCGAAGCCTATACTTATTCAAACATTCAAGTGTTACAGTAAAATCATCAGAAAAATGACAAAAATTGCGTACAAATGAATTCATCCCCAGTAAATTGCTGCAAAAGATGCAACTATACGCTAAATTTACAGACATCTGCAATTTTTCCGTGTAGTAACATAATTTTACACTGTACTGTAAAATAGTTGCATATATGTATACAATTATTTATAATAATTGCAGGCACTGTTGCAACTATTCTTCCCTCTTTCAACATATGCAGTGCACTATGTGAATAAATGCAGAAATGTCTACACTTATTCACCAAAAGTGATGATATTTTTCAGTATTTTTTTGTAGAATCCTTCCATGAATATTTACAATTTTTTGATTTTTTTATACAGCAACACAAAAGAACACGAAAGTATGTTGCTATAGTAAAACAAGGACCCGAATTAAATATAAACTTGCACGGGCGGTCGCATTGCATTCACTTTGAAAATAGGGAAGCTCCTAATTTCCACTAAAATTTATCACTAATTCTGGTTGTAGCACCAAGCGGCAAGCACAAATACATAATTACATACAACATAGATAAAAAACGCGAAGAATCAGAAGCGAGAAATGAGGAAAATAATCAAACCGACGGTTAAAGAAGTTTTCCTACTATAAGGGACCCAAAATCAAATTGTCTAAAGCTAAATTTTTTTGCCGATAATATTTCTGGCCGAAACATCATTCCATATAATTTCAAGTTCTTCCCAACTTTCTGTGATCTCCTCCTCATTTTATGTAATGGCCCGAATTTCCGTACCCTTTGAGTCGACTAATTACACCACACGTCCAACCCAAATTGCACAGAAATACGAATCATTAACATCAAGAAGTTAGAGGATGAGAAATAGAAAGAAAGAAAAGATAGAGTAGAAGAAAACGATGGACACAAATATCATAGCGGAACGAATAAAATATATTAAATAACATGTCTTTCGAAATACAAATCAGTAACTGTATATGCATATCATCATCAGAGCACGATATCTATTTTTGGAACAGTTATAAACACCTGTTTCCAGATACAAACATAGTACACAACGGAAAATATGATAGTCTATAGCTAACTAGTGAAGCCTCCTACTTCAACTCTTCCAAGTGAATTTGTAAAATCCCGACTATTTGACTGCCCGTACAAATTTGGACACCCAAGAGTTTAGGGTAAAACAAAATAAAGTTTGGGTCAGTCATGGGACCGATGTGAGTAAACTCCAACCATTGGTTTAACTTTTAAAAATCCTTTCGAAAGAAAAGATAATCGTAAGACCGACCCATAAATAAACACGGACGACTTTTACCTTACGATAACCAAAACATTATTGATATCAAAATCCAGTGATATTATAATAGTGTCTAAATCAAATAAATAGCAATCTAGCGGAACGCTTGCATATCACACTCCATACATAATATAAAATCAAAAACCACAGAGCGTTTATTGGAGAATGGATTTCCAACTATGACAAGGTATAGGACAACCTTTCGATTAGTGCACTCTAGAGGGGATACACTGGGGTTCAACAAGAACATCTTGCAACTCGAGCACACATGACTGGTCACTCATTTAATTTGAGTGTGCCGAGCATATTATTACCAACGGTTGTGATCAGCAACCGTTACCGAAAGCATTTAGCAGCGAAAATAATAAGAAGCAAATGGAATATCTCTGGATCCAGTGATAATACCTTTAATGGGAATGACCCACTTAGCCATGTTGCCTGCCCGATTTCTATCATTTCGCGGTTTATGAGGCTTGAGGTCACGATTATTTTTTTAGAACATCTTCTCATCATTCACTTTGAATGTCACATCGTCAAATCTGTCAAATTACTAATTGACATCCACAAATGCACTTTGGGTGTTAAGCTAAAAGAAGTTTCCTTCTTTGCCACCAAACTTGGTATATTTGAAGAAATCATTGTACGTGATCATCTAGAAATAATCTTCCAAACATTCATCCATACAAGTTATCCTGGGACTGGACAAACCGAAGGCACCATCCTAATAATCCATCTTGGGCAATTTCTACCTAGGATTAACAGAACAGCCCTTGCTCTTTACTCCGCTTTCGATCATCTTCAACATAAGTGATTCGTAACGCTTATGCCCATACGGAGTGATTTTTAGATAATAAATTGAATCTGGTCTCTCCGTGTTGACAACGGAGGTATAAAATAAACCAAAACTTTGATAGTCGGTTATTTAACTATCAGAGGAAACATCCATATAATCAATAGTCCTATTTCTAAATGGAAATCCTACCGGTCAACCATCAAGCAACAATGGGCCATGTTAAAATTAATTCTTATTAATTTTTCATTTACCAATTTCCAAATATCTTTCCAGATTCTCAAAACTCGTTTTCCTTTCACAACTCTTGAAAAAAAACATTTCCATTTATCATAAGCTCTATTATTTTTTACATATTCGAGAAACATAAAATTAACATCGGAAAAATTTTCCATCTTTTCAAATTCCTTAGAAAATATATGTTATTAGCATTGGAAAACATTTCCAATTTTCCTTACTTAACTTCCCATTTATCAATTCACTTCCTTTTCTATGCTTAGAAAACATCTCAAATTTTCTTTGGAAAATATTCGATATTCTTTTTATTTGATTAAACCGATGTTATATAAAACATCGTAATTATCACTCAATTCATTATTTACTCATTAACTAATCGTATCTCTAACTGATCTTCACCACCAAACTTTAACCGTTCTTTAGTCAATCATGAAGCCAATCAAATTGGGGTATTATTACCTCTCAGACCTTAATTGAACATCATTCTCAACTTCGAAATAGACAAGGCTCATAACTTCAAATTTAAACAAACTTTGCTTATGCAGCTCTCAGATTCAATTTAAGAATCCACTTCTTTTCCGAAAAACATGATTATAACAATGTAATAACCCGGAAATCCGAGCCAGTTTAAATTTTTTATTTTGGCGAATTTAATGAATTTTGAATATTTAAAATGAATTATTTTAAATAATAATGACGAAAATTAATTTTGAATAGAATTCGAACGTATATATTTATATTCGTCGTCGTTTGAATATATATAATTATTTATAATTATAAAAGGAATCGAAAATGGCGCGGTAGTTCGATAATTCGATTTCAAACTTCAATTGAATGTACCGGGTGCAAAATAAACCGGATTTTAGTGAAAACAAAAATAAAAGGATCTATTTGAGAATATCTTTCCAATGAATCCGAAAAATTGAAATTTCATAGCGGGAATCAAAAGATATGTCCAGTTGAAAATTCTGAATAGTCGCTATGGAATTCAGGCCCTTAAAAATGGGGATTTTGCAAACGACCTCGGATTTCGACGAAACCACTTTTGTTGGGTCCGTGATGTCAAATTATTGCTAGGTTTCAAATTTCATAATTTTTCGATTCAATATGTGAGCGTGGCAAAGGAAAACGCGTTTGACCAGTTTTAGTTGATTTTTATCGACTGGAAAATGGCCATTTTTCCAACGGTCTCAGAATTTGACGAAACTAGTTTTGTTAGGACCGTATCATCAATACGAAGCTAGAAAATATTTTTCTGGGATTTATAGTGTTAGTATGTGACCCCAGTAAATTGAAATGCTCGTTCAAATTCAATATATAGAGTTGTATGTTGATTTTGACGAAAACTGGTCGAAGCGATCGAATCAGCTTACGATACATATCCCATTGTGTTCGGAATAGGGGTAATTAGCTATGGACGACAAGCGGTGGGCCTCGTTTGGAGGTCGTATGAAAAAGTCAACTTTTTATAAATTAAATAATCAAAAAATAAAATCCCCTTTCCCTCTCCTAACTCCTCTGCCCCCCCCCCCGTTCTTCATTCGATCCAGAAAAAAAAAGAGAAGGAAGGGGGAGGAGCCGCCGCTCCTCCCACCGTCGCGCACCGCGCCTCCCCTGGTGGGGCGCCACCATCGCTACAGCCCCCGCTTCTGCTCCGCCCCCCTTCTTCCAGCTCCTCCAATCGAACGCGAGATCCCCCACCCAAAACGCCCCACCGCGACACCGGAATCCGCCACGCCAGGCCCCACTCCGACCACCGTGACCCCCCCTCGGCCTCCCCTACCACTTGCGCACGCATACCCCCCCTTCGTCGATTGTCAGGCCGCCAATCCCTCCCCAATCGAACGCAACCAGCCCCGAACCCCACCCTGAAGCCGCCGGTCAGAGCTCCACCCCCCTCTCTCCAATACACGGAGACAGTAAGTTTTTATTTTGATTTAAATGTATTTATTTTTTTAGTTTTAAAAAGAAGAGCATAATAAAATTCTGATCTTTACATACAAAGCGTTAGAATAAGAATATGATCCTTATCTATATAGTTTGAAAATAAAAATATGATTTTTATCATATGTGAAATATAAAAATATAATTTTTATAAAGTAGAAGTATTAAAAATATGATTTTTATATAATAGAGAATATAAAAATATTATCTTTATATATGTAGCGAAATAAAAATCTGATTTTTATTATATATATGGTGAAATTAAAATGTGATTTTTATAGCGATGAAATAAAAATTCGATCTTTATATAAGAAGTAGAAATATAAAAATATAATTTTTATATAGAAATAAGCGTTTTAAATATTTTTTTTCATTTTTTTCTGTGAATTGTTAATGAACTGCTTCATTTGTCCAAGATGCTAAACAACAAAGTTTTATTTTGGAGATCTGCCATTTCTTGAAATCTCTCTTCTGAAAGTAGAAATAAAGATAGAATTTTTATTTATTGAAATGAAGTAATAAAAATATAATTTTTATTATGAACAGCGGGAAAAGGACTGTATTGGGATTTCGAACAGATCCAGACGGTTTAGCAGTTCAACAGCAAAGCACGGCGGAGTGGAAACCTCTGTGAGAACTTCTCACTTTTAAATTTATTTCGAGTTAAAATATATACTAGGATGCAGACGGTGTTTAGTAGCACCCGACACCCGTCGTCCACTTTTAAATTTATTTTGATGTGTAGTTGATTGTGTGATGTGATGTGAAATAAAATAAAATATTTATATAGTTAAAAATATTTTGTAGTTAAAAATAAAAATTTTAACGTGTATATGAAAGGAAATAAAAATAAACAAATCGGACGATTTGTTTATATACACACATTTGACTGACATTGATTGGGACAATAAATTTTACACATCGCCCAACTGCACAAATAAAATTTGTGTTTGATTGTTTGAAACCCCACACGGGTATTGGTATGATATTTGACGTACACTAATCCCGATTGTTTAGTTGTATGTCGATCGATTGATTGACAGACTGTTATAAGCGTTGAATATTTATATTTGATGCTTATACAGTGTAGAATGCACTTTGGATGATGGTTGATTATTTGTCATTGTTGATATATACATGCGTTGTATGGAAATCCATAGAAATAAAATCTAGGGTAATTGATTGGGCCTCATTCCAGTTTCGAATAGAAATATTTGAATAGAAATATTTAAAAGAAATATTTGAATAGAAATATTTGAACAGAAATATTTGAAATAGAATATTTGAATGTAGAAATATATGAAGCCGTATTGATTAGATTGACGCCATTTTGACGTAAACGATATTTATATCGATTTTATTCATTTTATAATGAATATCGAAAGTGATTTCAAAATCTGATATTTTGAGATGAAATGAATTCGAATTGAAATTGAATAGAAATGAATTCGAATTGAAATTAAATAGAAATAAATTCGAATTGAAATTGAATAGAATTGAATTCGAATTGGAATTGAATAGAAATGAATTCGAATTGAAATTGAATAGAATTGAATTCGAATAGAAATGGAATAGAAATGAATTCGAATTGAAATTGAATATGAATGAATTCGAATTGAAATTGAATTAATTTGAAATTCAAATTGAATTGAAAATGAACTGAAATTGGATTAAAAATCGATTTGAATTGAAATCAATTTGAAATGAATTTAAAATGAATTTGTAAGGAAAAATTCAATTTTGATTTGAATTTGAAAAAGAAGTTGAAAGCGTTTTGAAAACGAATTTAAAACGATTGATAAAATATGTTTTAAAAGGAAATCGACGAAGTATATATTTTATATATAATATAATGGCCTGAATAGAACGCGCCGCGCCGCGGCAGTTCGTGAATTTCGACCATTGACTTCGAATTGACGTTGCGGGAGTTCCGACCGTCGGATTCTCCTAAAACCGGAACCGTTGGGTTCGTATCGAAAAGAGCTTTTCAATGAATATTAGAAATTTGAAATCTAACGGTTGGATTTGGAATTATGTCCAAATCAAATTTGGAAAAGGTCGCTGTAAGTGCAGTTCGATGACCGTTGTTGGAAATCGACTGTACGGGCCTTGATAAAATTATTAAAAATAGTAATAATTTGTGTAAAATCATAAGAAATGATTTGTGAAGAATTGGGATGAAAAACTCCATATTTGAAAAGATAAAAATAGATTTTTATTGAAATGAACTAGTTTTGAACTAGAATTATAATTCTATTTATTTCTAAAATAAATAAAGTGGATTTGAAATGGTTTTGAAAATAACCAGAATTTCCAATATATAAAGTGGGAATGGATTTGAATCGAAATTGTCTTTGGAATATTTCGATGTTGGATTTCGTGAATATACAGATATTGTTTGGGAAATTTGAAAGATATATTAATATCGTTATTTCCAATACGATATTTGTTGGTCGTAGAATTTGATATTGAATATAAGCCGATATATTTTCTATTTAGAGCCTTGTATTTAATATCAAATGGGATTTGGGTTTGTCGTGAATGGTGTCTTCATTAACACTGTTCTTAAGCCCAATTGAGAAAAAAAGATTAAATCTTTTTGTTTAGATTTAATGAAGTGTACCAAATAAATTATATTTAATTGGAATTGAACTGGTATTGATTTTTGGGTTTATCGTGAACAGTGTTTTAAATAACACTTGTTCTTTAACCTGATAATTAATGGAATGTGATTTTGGGTTTATCGTGAACCGTGTTTTAAATGACACTGATTCTTTAACCCAATTAAAGAATAAAACTAAGTGGAGTTTTAATGAATCTTTAATCAGATTGAAAAGATCGAGAATGGAATATCACCAGTTTTGCTCCAGGCGATAGTTAAATCTTTAATTAGATTTGAACATAAAATGGTAATTGAATTTACCGATAACACCGTGGTGTTAGATATGAAGTATTACCAGTTTTACTTCATGGGATAAATAGGTTGGGATTGGGAAATGAAAAAAATAATTACTTCGGTGTGGTTCGCTAATCACAACTAGTTTGAATTGATATTCAAAGAAGATTAAAGAATAAATTTAAAGAATTTATCTTTGATAAAATTAATGGGAACCTTTCCCAAAGTATAAGAATATTTGAACAAAAGAATATTCTGAATTGGAATGAGGCGTATGTTGTGTTTGTGTAACACTTGTTTATTATATACGCGAGTTATTCAGAAAGACCGGGTTTATCCCATTCTGAATAACTGATTCGACGTGGTGTCGAATATGAAGACGGTGGTCGAAGACCGGAAATCTTCACATCGTTTGGGTGATTGCTGATGATGTCGATTGGGCTGTACACCCAAGAGGATAGAAACAGTTGGTGATCGTCCAGACGTACTTGGAGATCGATGGATATGCGAGGAAAGTGCCTCCGGTTTCGTTCAGACCCAGAACGAACTTGTAAATGGACTGTGTGTCTGACATAGGATTTTATTATGTGTGATTGATTTCTATTAAATATATATCTGTTTGGCGGCGGAGAATTTATTATCTTGCTTAACGCCCTTCTCTGAGACGTACGAGCTCAAGGGTTATATATTGATGGATATCAAATGCATGGAGTGAATTGCCTGTATGGCATGCCTAAGTGGCAATAGATCGAGGCTTCTATTGAAAAGCAAAGTTTTGTGGTTGATGATCAAAGCAACGCCTGTGTGGAATAGCTTTGTGTAACATGAATTCACGAGCTTCACACCCGGCATGAACTAAAAACGGGAGAGGACCTCAGGGAGGGCACGTGTTTCCTTCTAGCTAAAAAGTGGCGTCAGTGGTTTTACACGTCCTGACGAGTTTGACTTATGTGGTTGTTGCTGTTGCGAGGCGCCTCGGATATATCGGTCGTTCTCGAACCGATGGAGTCATTTGTTGGCTCATTGACACCCCAAAGGGTGGGGAAACGCAGTGTTCAGGCATTTTAATCCACATCGGTTGACCGGCCCTGTCGCTCCAAGGGCCCACCTGAGTCTGGGTCCTGAGACACGGGCTAGAGCATCTCGAATCGGTAGAGGACGATCCCTGGCCTCGGTTCATAGACGGAAATCCAATTTCCAAATACGTGACATTTGCGGTTTTAATTGTAGAACTAGTATGGCGACATGATATATGGTACCCATGCCGTCTATAATTGATACTTATGATTTGAAGTTGTTTTATACACTTATAATAGTACCAAATGATTTGTTTTAAACGTACTAAGCATGTTTGGCTATTATAAGGGAAAACCCTATCCCCCGGCTTGCGTTGCATTGTGTGATAGGACCTGGTTCTTATAATTGCTTCACTTTTCTTTATTTAGCATTGCGCTGTTTGTTTTATGCACTGGTATTCTTGGGAGGAAACTCGTTCCGTGTTATACGGCGTGGTCCCTTGATTTACCTAACTTTAAAAATAAAGATTAATAACTGTTTTAGTTCTCACACCAGTCACATGACTGACCTGGAGTTTATTGTTTTAACCTAAACTCTAGGTGCCCTTATTTTGACCCGGGCAGCTAGTAGTTTTGGTTTTGCAGATTTATATTTGCAGGATCCTGATTTACAACTGGAACGATATCCGGAAAGCTTTGTATCCGTATATCTCTTCTAGTTGTGTATTGTATTATTTTCCGCAACTGTGTAATGTATTGTAATCTTTGATATTTTATGAACTGTAATATTCATTTATACTCTGTATATTCTTGTAATCTGATGCATTGTTGTAATATACAATGAAATGTTATTCCGTCTGCGTTCTGTTGTGGCTTGTTCACGAACCATCCGCGCTTTCCTCACCGGGGAAGTTACGGGTTTTTACAGCTGGTATCAGAGCTTTGGTTTACAAAGCTCAGAGAATAAGACACATTAGAACCATGCGAAAGAATTAATCAGATATTGGATTAGTAATATCCAATGGGAATGACTCGTTAGAGATGGGATCAATAGTATCCTAGAACGAGTGTGAAGAGTGGTGTTTTTGATAAATAAAAGTGAAAACAATTTTTGTTCTGAAAATTTAAATCAATTATACGTATTTGAATATTTATTTGTATTGATTTGGACAGTCCAGTATATATAGACTTTGCGTATATGTCTGATCCGCGTGTATTTGAAGTTTTAATATACTGGATAGATATAGAATTGCACTGTAGTCGTTCGGGGATAATTCTGATGATAGCGATCGCATCATCATATTTATGTTCGAGTGATGAAGGTGGGACGTCTATATATTTCCTATTGACTGGTGTGAGAACCAAAATTAGATAAGGCTTATTGTTGTGATTTGGCATCAAAAATGTGATTTTTTGACTATATATCAAAGTTATGAATTTGAAATGATAATCAACTAATTGATTGATGGTTGTGTTGCTTGATTATTGTTGGATTGATTAAATTTGAACCATATAGCCAAACTGAAACAAATATTGAACTGGATTGAAAATTTATCGCATTTGCTTGCATATACATGTACTTACATTGAACATGTCATAGCAAAGAGGCTAGAACAGAAGAATAAAATTGTTTGCCCGACAAATAGGTACATGTTTACCATAATTTACTGTTTCGTTTGGGTGATGATGATTTTATGAGCCGATTGGCTACCCGCTTGGCTTTTTCTTTTTCTTTTTGAGATCAGAAGGCCTGTATGGAAATTTCGGGATTTTCCCGGTGCTCCCGGTGCAGGGGAGGTTATGGCGAAATTTTTCGAAAATTTAGGGTGTTAGCCAAATTTTTGAAAAATTTGAAAAGTTCTTAGAAACTGAAAAGTTAAAGAACTTAAGCCGTAAAGAAAACAGTGAAAGTTGAGTTGATTAATGAAACAAATTTCGGCTTCGTTCCTTTTCGGAGACGAAAAGTTTTAAGTGGGGGAGATTGTAATAACCCGGAAATCCGAGCCAGTTTAAAATTTGTATTTTGGCGAATTTAATGAATTTTGAATATTTAAAATCATTTATTTTAAATAATAACGATGAAAATTAATTTTGAATAGAATTCGAATGTATATATTTATATTCGTCGTCGTTAGAATATATATAATAATTTATAATTATAAAAGGAATCGAAAATGGCGCGGTAGTTCGATAATTCGATTTCAAACTTCAAATGAATGTACCGGGTGCAAAATAAACCGGATTTTAGTGAAACAAAAAACAATAGGATCTATTTGAGAATATCTTTCCAATGAATCCGAAAAATTGAAATTTCATTGCGGGAATCAAAAGATATGTCCAGTTGAAAATTCTGAATAGTCGCTATGGAATTCAGGCCCTTAAAAATGGGAATTTTGCAAACGACCTCGGATTTCGACGAAACCACTTTTGTTGGGTCCGTGATGTCAAATTATTGCTAGGTTTCAAATTTCATAATTTTTTGATTCAATATGTGAGCGTGACAAAGGAAAACGCGTTTGACCAGTTTCATTTGATTTTAATCGACTGGAAAATGGCCATTTTTTCAACGGTCTCAGAATTCGACGAAACTAGTTTTGTTAGGACCGTATCATCAATACGAAGCTAGAAAATATTTTTCTGGGATTTATAGAGTTAGTATGTGACCCCAGTAAATTGAAATGCTCGTTCAAATTCAATATATAGAGTTATATGTTGATTTTGACGAAAACTGGTCGAAGCGATCGAATCAGCTTACAATACATATCCCATTGTGTTCGGAATGGGGGTAGTTAGCTATGGACGACAGGCGGTGGGCCTCGTTTGGAGGTCATATGAAAAAGTCAACTTTTTGTAAATTAAATAATTAAAAAATAAAATCCCCTTTCCCTCTCCTAACTCCTCTGCCCCCCCCCCCCCGTTCTTCATTCGATCCAGAAAAAAAAAGAGAAGGAAGGGGGAGGAGCCGCCGCTCCTCCCACCGTCGCGCACCGCGCCTCCCCAGGTGGGGCGCACCACCGCTACAGCCCCCCCTTCTGCTCCGCCCCCCTTCTTCCAGCTCCTCCAATCGAACGCGAGATCCCCCACCCAAAACGCCCCACCGCGACACCGGAATCCGCCACGCCAGGCCCCACTCCGACCACCGTGACCCCCCCTCGGCCTCCCCTACCACTTGCGCACGCATACCCCCCTTCGTCGATTGTCAGGCCGCCAATCCCTCCCCAATCGAACGCAACCAGCCCCGAACCCCACCCTGAAGCCGCCAGTCAGAGCTCCACCCCCCTCTCTCCAATACACGAAGACAGTAAGTTTTTATTTTTCTTTATTTTGATTTAAATGTATTTATTTTTTCAGTTTTAAAAAGAAGAGCATAATAAAATTCTGATCTTTACATACAAAGCGTTAGAATAAGAATATGATCCTTATCTATATAGTTTGAAAATAAATATATGATTTTTATCATATTTGAAATATAAAAATATAATTTTTATAAAGTAGAAGTATTAAAAATATGATTTTTATATAATAGAGAATATAAAAATATTATCTTTATATATGTAGCGAAATAAAAATCTGATTTTTATTATATATATGGTGAAATTAAAATGTGATTTTTATAGCGATGAAATAAAAATTCGATCTTTATATAAGAAGTAGAAATATAAAAATATAATTTTTATATAGAAATAAGCGTTGTAAATATATATGAAGTAGAAATAAAGATAGAATTTTTATTTATTGAAATGAAGTAATAAAAATATATTTTTTATTATGAACAGCGGGAAAAGGACTGTATTGGGATTTCGAACAGATCCAGATGGTTCGGCAGTTCAACAGCAAAGCACGGCGGAGTGGAAACCTCTGTGAGAACTTCTCACTTTTAAATTTATTTCTAGTTAAAATATATACAAGGATGCAGACGGTGTTTAGTAGCACCCGACACCCGTCGTCCACAGACCATGGACGGCTTTTATGCTTGTTTGTTTGATTTTGATGTGTAGTTGATTGTGTGATGTGATGTGAAATGAAATAAAATATTTATATAGTTAAAAATATTTTATAGTTAAAAATAGAATTTTTAACGTGTATATGAAAGGAAATAAAAATAAACAAATCGGACGATTTGTTTATATACACACATTTGACTGACATTGATTGGGACGATAAATTTTACACATCGCCCAACTGCACAAATAAAATCTGTGTTTGATTGTTTGAAACCCCACACGGGTATTGGGATGATATTTGACGTACACTAATCCCGATTGTTTAGTTGTATGTCGATCGATTGATTGACAGACTGTTATAAGCGTTGAATATTTATATTTGATGCTTATACAGTGTAGAATGCACTTTGGATGATGGTTGATTATTTGTCATTGTTGATATATACATGCGTTGTATGGAAATCCATAGAAATAAAATCTAGGGTAATTGATTGGGCCTCATTCCAGTTTCGAATAGAAATATTTGAATAGAAATATTTAAAAGAAATATTTGAATAGAAATATTTGAACAGAAATATTTGAAATAGAATATTTGAATGTAGAAATATATGAAGCCGTATTGATTAGATTGACGCCATTTTGACGTAAACGATATTTATATCGATTTTATTCATTTTATAATGAATATCGAAAGTGATTTCAAAATCTGATATTTTGAAATGAAATGAATTCGAATTGAAATTGAATAGAAATGAATTCGAATTGAAATTAAATAGAAATAAATTCGAATTGAAATTGAATAGAATTGAATTCGAATTGGAATTGAATAGAAATGAATTCGAATTGAAATTGAATAGAATTGAATTCGAATAGAAATGGAATAGAAATGAATTCGAATTGAAATTGAATAGGAATGAATTCGAATTGAATTAACTTGAAACTCAAATTGAATTGAAAATGAACTAAAATTGGATTAAAAATCGATTTGAATTGAAATCAATTTGAAATGAATTTAAAACGAATTTGTAAGGAAAAATTCAATTTTGATTTGAATTTGAAATAGAAGTTGAAATCGTTTTGAAAACGAATTTAAAACGATTGATAAAATACGTTCTAAAAGGAAATCGACGAAGTATATATTATATATATAATATAATGGCCTGAATAGAACGCGCCGCGCCGCGGCAGTTCGTGAATTTCGACCATTGACTTCGAATTGACGTTGCGGGAGATCCGACTGTCGGATTCTCCTAACACTGGAACCGTTGGGTTCGTATCGAAAAGAGCTTTCCAATGAATATTAGAAATTTGAAATCTAACGGTTGGATTTGGAATTATGTCCAAATCAAATTTGGAAAAGGTCGTTGTAAGTGCAGTTCGATGACCGTTGCTGGAAATCGACTGTACGGGCCTTGATAAAATTATTAAAAATAATAATAATTTGTGTAAAATCATAAGAAATGATTTGTGAAGAATTGGGATGAAAAACTCCATATTTGAAAAGATAAAAATAGATTTTTATTGAAATGAACTAGTTTTGAACTAGAATTATAATTCTATTTATTTCTAAAATAAATAAAGTGGATTTGAAATGGTTTTTAAAATAACCAGAATTTCCAATATATAAAGTGGGAATGGATTTGAATCGAAATTGTCTTTGGAATATTTCGATGTTGGATTTCGTGATTATACAGATATTGTTTGGGAAATTTGAAAGATATATTAATATCGTTATTTCCAATACGATATTTGTTGGTCGTAGAATTTGATATTGAATATAAGCTGATATATTTTCTATTCAGAGCCATGTATATAATATCAAATGGGATTTGGGTTTGTCGTGAATGGTGTCTTCATTAACACTGTTCTTAAGCCCAGTTGAGAAAAAAAGATTAAATCTTTTTATTTAGATTTAATGAAGTGTACCAATTAAATGATATTTAGTTGGAATTGAACTGGTATTGATTTTTGGGTTTATCATGAATAGTGTTTTAAATAACACTTGTTCTTTAACCTGATAATTAATGGAATGTGATTTTGGGTTTATCGTGAACCGTGTTTTAAATGACACTGATTCTTTAACCCAGTTAAAGATTAAAACTAAGTGTAGTTTTAATGAATCTTTAATTAGATTGAAAAGATCGAGAATGGAATATCACCAATTTGCTCCAAGCGATAGTTTAATCTTTAATTAGATTTGAACGTGAAATGGTAATTGAATTTACCGATAACACCGTGGTGTTAGATATGAAGTATTACCAGTTTTACTTCATGGGATAAATAGGTTGGGATTGGGAAATGAAATAAATAATTACTTCGGTGTGGTTCGCTAATCACGACTAGTTTGAATTGATATTCAAAGAAGATTAAAGAATAAATTTAAAGAATTTATCTTTGATAAAATTAATGAGAACCTTTCCCAAAGTATAAGAATATTTGAACAAAAGAATATTCTGAATTGGAATGAGGCGTATGTTGTGTTTGTGTAACACTTGTTTATTATATACGCGAGTTATTCAGAAAGACCGGGTTTATCCCATTCTGAATAACTGATTCGACGTGGTGTCGAATATGAAGACGGTGGTCGAAGACCGGAAATCTTCATATCGTTTGGGTGATTGCTGATGATCTCGATTGGGCTGTACACCCAAGAGGAGAGAAACAGTTGGTGATCGTCCAGACGTACTTGGAGATCGATGGATATGCGAGGAAAGTGCCTCCGGTTTCGTTCAGACCAAGAATGAACTTGTAAATGGACTGTGTGTCTGACATAGGATTTTATTCTGTGTGATTGATTTCTATTAAATATATATCTGTTTGGCGGCGGAGAATTTATTCTCTTGCTTAACGCCCTTCTCTGAGACGTACGAGCTCGGGGTTATATATTGATGGATATCAAACGCATGGAGTGAATTGCCTGTGTGGCATGCCTAAGTGGCAATAGATCGAGGCTTCTGTTGAAAAGCAAAGTTTTGTGGTTGATGATCAAAGCACCGCCTGTGTGGCATAGCTTTGTGTAACGTGAATTCGCGAGCTTCACACCCGGTATGAACCAAAAACGGGAGAGGACCTCAGGGAGGGCATGCGTTTCCTTCTAGCTAAAAAGTGGCGTCAGTGGTTTTACACGCCCTGACGAGTTTGACTTATGTGGTTGTTGTTGTTGCGAGGCGCCTCAGATATATCGTTCATTCTCGAACCGATGGAGTCATTTGTTGGCTCATTGACACCCCCAAAGGGTTGGGAAACGCAGTGTTCAGGCATTTTAATCCACATCGGTGAACCGGCCCTGTAACGACCCGCATTCTACGCATCATAGGATCGTGGAATATTTATTTCTTTCACATACGAAGTCGTATGGTCATGTAACTTTGGGAGACGATTATTGGGGTCATTTCCCATGTTCATGATTTTTGTCGATTTTTAAATGACCGTTTTGCCCCTAGTTGCTACAGTTTTGGCAATAACTTTTGACTGGAAAGGAATTTTGACCTGAAACCACTTCCATTGGCTTCGAATGATGGTTTCTCTTTCCGTAGAGTGGTTACATTAGCCAAACAAACTTACCGTTTGGGAGATTTGGCTGAAACAAGGTTTAGAAGGTGAAAAACAGCGTAATTGGGCTAAACCGGGTAGTTAACAGCTAGGCCCATAATCCATTTCGGGATTAGGGTTATGGGGAGGCTGATAAGGTTTGGGAAATCATTTTCATTTCAGTTTTGAGCCGCCACTTTCCTCCTTGAAACCCTAGTAATAGTCCTCTACCTTCTAATTTCATCCCAAATCGTCTCTAATCACTTTCTAATCGAAGATTAAGCAAAACTACATCAAATCAAGGGAGGGTAGCACCAAATCAGAGAGAGAGCTGCTGGAACACATAGGGATTGGATCCAAATCAGAGATTATTTCAGATCTAAAGTTTTTTGTGTGGCTAAGGTGAGTGATTTGCATTGTTTTCACTAATTGCGGCTAATTATGGTAATTAGCGAAGATTAGCGAAATTATGGCTCAGAAAAATCTAGAAAAATTCCTAAAATTCTAAAACATCATTTTATGCCTCTGATATGAATTTGGGTTAATTTCGACCAATTTTGCAAATCCCGGAATTTGGGGGATTAAGGGGTGATTAGTGATAATTAGCGAATTTATGCATGTTAAAAATTGGGAAAAATATTCAGAAATTCTGAAATATTGTTTTAGACCTCTGTTAGAAAATTTGGGTAATTTGGTTAAGTTTTGCTAATCATACTGTTAGTTGTTCTTAAACATGATTAAGGGGGAAATATGAGTTTTTGTGTATGTTTGATCCGTTTTGACCTACCATATTGATGTTTTCCTGTTTGTGAATGTTTATACATGTTGCTATGACTGTATGGTATGCTTTGTGATTGTTTAGAACAATTAGAATGGTCGAAAACACCGTCGAATGGCGTAAACAACTCGCTGGACAAAGTGCAGGAACTGCAGACAAGGACCGGATCGGATCCCCTTTATCCGAATCGAACCACTCTCCACGATCCGACCCGATCCGCTTGTGGTGATGGAGACCGACCCGATCCGCCTGGATGCTCGTGAGCAGGTGGCCAAGGAGGTGCAACTCGCGAACCGAACCGTCCGTGGAGTATTCTTCTCCGACCCGAACCCGATGGCATCCTCCGATCCGACCCGAAGGAACTTGTCACGAACCGAGATGTTAAGTACGACCTGGGTTGTATCCGAACCGATCCGGAGCTTGGCTACGATCCGAACCACCACGAGTTGGAGCATGGAGCACGACCCGACCCGATCCGGTGCATCATGGAGGGACTTGAGGAACTCGATCCGATCCGAGGTGATGAAGCAATCCGAACCGAGCCAAGGAAGAAGGAGAAGACCGATCCGGTGAAGACTAAAAACCCGAGATGCAAAGGTAGTCCAATTGGAAGTTAGAGCTCAGGATCCAGATGGGAACTAATGAGTTCACTTCGTGATTGGGCTTTGCTGCGGGACGTGTGCAAAGGGGTTGTCGGTATTCATAACTTTGGTTCACCACTGAGAGATGGGTGGTGGGCTTGTAGTGATAGTTACACGGGATTGGATTCCGTCATGGCCCAAAGTATTAGGTGACCAAAGTAGTGGATATCGTATGCTTTACGTACTGAGTGAGGGATGTGAGGATGATTGCTATGCTTGATTGTTTGACACTACTATGACATGCACACCCCCACCCCCGTACTTCTTACACCATATGTTAGTGGCACCTTAGAGTATTGTACAGTATGTAGTGCTAACTCTTTGGTTGCAGGTCCAGGTTCAGGTATGATTGGATTATACCTGTTATTGTTCTGTTTTGTTGCTTATCGCTCATACCAGACTTTTTGTCTGACCCAGAGTTTTATGTCTCCTCTTATTACTCTGGGTGCTCACACGAGCAGACTAGAGACAGGTTAGCTGGTGGTGCGCGAGTAGCTGATTTGGAGACGAGCAGGAGGCTTCCACGTATGATATATAGATATTCTCCCTGTGTCGCTGGTGGTCGTTACTTGGGCATTAGTAGTGTACCTCCTTTATCTTACTTTTTCTTTGAGACAGTTTGAAAAGTTGTAATAAGATGTATTTTGGATTTCCGCTGCTATGATGCTTAGTTTTGGTTTTCAACTTATGCACTGTCTCTCCTGTTTTATGTCAAGTATGTTATTATTATATTTTGTTCTATGCGCTGTGAGACATTCTACAGGTTCCTTGTTAGTTCATTTCCTTCTTCCCTTTTTCCTTCTGACGACTCGTTCCGTGCTAACTGGACATGTGTACAGCGCACCTCTGGAGAAAATGTCGGTTGGTGCGGGGCGGGCTGTCACACTTGGTATCAGAGCTCTAGGTTGCGTAGTTAACCTAGGGAAAGATACTAGGGAGTGATAGTACGTATATGAGAGCGCGTATTTGTGATTACTTTGGTTTTCAAAAGCTATATATATACTATTGGTAGTATAAGAATGAAGTCGTACTGCACTAGCACCACTATGGGGTCGTTAATCGTTTCCCTTTTACAGATTGACGATGAGCCGATATGCTAGAGGTGCTGGTAGAGGAGCCAATAATGGGAATGCCGCTGACATGAGGGCGATGTTTACTGACCTCACGAGAGACATGCTTAGAGATGTGCAAGGAGCAGTTCCCAATCCCAGAGTTGGTGTTGGCCCAGTAGTGCAGGCGCCTAGGGTCGATTTCGCCAAGTTGTGCAAGGATTACACTAACCTTGGTGGGAAGCCGTTCCACGGGACGGAGTCGGCCACAGATGTTCAAGATTGGATGGATAGCTGTGATCGTATCTTCGATGACTTGGGTCTTGAGGATGCGATGAAGAGAAGGCTAGCGTCTCGTCAACTGCAAGGGCGAGCGGTGAATTGGTGGAATGCCATTAGAACAGCTACTCCAGAGGATCAGGTTACTTGGGTTCAGTTCAAGGCTCGCTTTAGCGAGAAGTTTATTCCAGCTGCCCAAAAGTCAGTGTTGTTTAAGAGATTCTTGGAACTCAAGCAGAGTGGTAGGGCAGTTTCTGACTATATTGCTGAGTTCGACACTTTGTCAAAGTATGGACTGTCTCTTATCGATACTCCTGAGAAGAAGAACGAGAAGTTCATAACTGGCTTGGATGGGTACTTGGGGGAAATACTTATAAACCATATCGATGAGACGTTCGAGTCTATTGTAGGAAAGGCATTAAGGTCAGAGAGCCTTTTCCCTAAGTCGAAGACTGAAGTTACTACGGCATCTGTAGAGAAGCCAAAGCCGCAAGCAGGCGGTGAAGGCAAGAAGAATTCTCAGAACAAGAGGAAGCAGAACCCGACCAAGAATGGTCAGAGTAAGAAAAATAAGAAAGATGGCGAATGCTTTAGTTGTGGCAAGAAGGGCCATTACGCCAGAGATTGTCGAGAAAAGCCTGGGGAAAGGAAGTGCTTTAACTGCGGCCAGGCGGGACATCACAAGGATGATTGCCCACAACCTCCTAGGGAGAAGCAGATTGTGAAAGCGTATGCTATCAACGCTGTTCCTTCTTCGTCAAATGCTCCAAGTGCGGCGCAGAAGGAAAAAGGTGTCGTTATTTGAGGTATGTTTTCTATTTAAGATGTTTTGATCGGGTTTTGTTTGACAAACCTGAGTTAGTCGATAGACCTTTAGTAGTGACGAACCCGATTTGGTGGTTCGACTAGTTTTGGCATGATTTGTTAATGTGGTGTTATCGAGTCATGGATGTATGTTTCCTTGTGATTGCTTTGTTTTGGGATTTACTAGGTTTAGCATTATTTTGGGGAGTCGATTTACTCTAAAAGAATAGGGTGGTATTAGGTACCTGCCTAGTGATGGCGATAGTAACTGGAGTTAAGGAAGCTGAAAGGTTATCGTTGTAATAAGTTCTAGTTGTCTCTGGGAGGCAAATGAGTACTCCAGTGCTAGATTGTTTTGCTAGTATCACCTCATGTGGATTGTCGGAACTCGGAGGAGATGTTCCTTGGGTGCTTGTCTGATATTGGTTTAGGCCTTTGGGGCTTGTGCTTGGGGAATATCGATTTCGACTAGGATGGGTTGCGTGAGGGGTAAATAGTTGTTGTGATTTTTCATTGGATGATATCTTGGTTTACTCGAGGAGTGATGGGCAGACGGAACATGATGAGACTGTTCAATGGTATAGTCTGCCCAGAGTTAGACTCAATAGGGTTATGAGATTGCTCGAGTGGGACTCGGGAAAGATGCAAAGTAATGGATTGTTTAGGACCCTATGTTGATGTTCTCTATTGGATAGTAGAACTTTGAAGGAATAGGATGTGTTCGTTGATCACGGAAGATACAACAAAGATTAGGGCGATTCAAGTTGGACTTGAACTCGTAAAAGAAAATAGATGTTCGTTGATCTTGGAGATGCAACGAATAGGGAGACGACTCACGTTGGACTAGAGTTTGTCGGCACTCAAGACTGGGTCTGAGTTATAGAGTGACTCGAGTTGGACTCGAGAAGGCTGCAAGGAATTGGATTCAGCTCGAGTTGGACTCGAGAGGGCAGCAAGATAACGGATAGACTTGGGTTGGACTCAAGTATTTTAGGAGGACTAAAAGCAGGGGTATCTGGGGACGCCCGTTACCTTGGATCCGTTGGACGTGATCTAGTTATCCTTGGAGGATAAACGTACGTTGGATGTACGGTAGTCTGATTGGAGGCTGGGCTTCCTTTAGTTTAATTATCCTTGGAGGATAAACGTACGTTGGACATACGGTAGTCCGTAGGGAGGCGGGGCTTCCATTGGCCTGGGATTGGTTGGACCAGTCAAGTAGGCATCGGTGTATGTATGGAGGCTGGGCTTCCATTAGTTATTGATGTTGGTTAGACCAGACATACTAGAATCGACATATTGGGGTTGGTTAGACCAATCATGTAGGTGTCGATGTGTTTATGAATTTAGCAGGTGATAGGTAGGACTTATTTGATGGATGTTATGGTTGCTATGTTGTTCCTATTTTTCTTCCCTTGAGTAGACTATCACCTGTAGGGTTCCAGCGATGGGGAACAAAGTGATTGTAGTAGGACTATGAGCCAGTGCAGTAGAGTCGTCATGACTCGAGGGGCAAAGTGGACATAGTAAAGGATTAGTAAGGCTATGAGCCAGTGCAGTTGTTATGACTTCATGGGGAAGAGTGGACATAGCAAAGGACTAGTGACTATGGATCAGTGCAGTGGAGTCGCCATGACTCCATGGGGGCAGAGTGATCATAGTAAAGGATTTGGGTGCGGTAATGGTTGCATTGAGTAGGAAACATGCCAGTTTAGGGGTTTTGTTTCTAGGATGGAAGCAACTAAAGTATATCACAGGATATGATTTCGGGCCCAAGAGCGAATTGGATTCAGAAACACTAGTAAGCTTGACGATTAGATCGATTTTGATTGAGTGGATTGGTTCCAGTTAGAAAGACGATCCTAATCTATTGGAAACTATCTCTAGGGTAGAGATGGGTATCGATGGAAAGAGAATGATCAGGTAAGGATTTGATCGAGAAGGGTGGCTTCGAAAGAATAAGGGACTAGTTGTACCCAACGTAGATGGACTGAGAGGTGAAGTGCTTAGAGCATATCATCACTCGAAATTGACTATACATCCTAGTGGTAACAAGATGTATTGAGACATAGAGAAGATCTACTACTGGGAAGGGATAAAGAAAGGCAGAAGGCTTATCTCGATAAGAAACGAAGAGATTTGGAATTCTTCGTTAACGACTTGGTGTTCGTCAAGATCTCTCCATAGAGAATGTGATTCGATTTGGCAGGAGAGGCAAGTTAGCACCAAGATTTGTTGGCCCATTCCCTGTTCTTGAATTAGTCGGGAATCTGGCATATAGAGTTGGCTTACCAGAGAAGATGGCGGGAGTTCACAATGTATTTCATGTTTCCCAACTAAGGAAGTTTGTTCACGACTCAGATGTGACTATTTCACCTGATCAGTTAGAGGACTTCGAAGTAGAACCTGAGGCGGTTGGGAACCGCAAGCCGATTCGTATTGTGGGGCACGATACGAAGCAACTTCGAAGGAAGGCGGTGAAACTAGTCAAAGTCCAGTGGGGTGAGAATGAAAAACACCGTACTTGGGAAACAGAGGAGGATATAAGGAAGAAGTATCCAGAACTCTTTGCCTGGTAAGGTTTTGGTAGTGATAGTTTCTTCCCTTGTAAGTAAACCGCATGCTAGGATAGACTTGTTTTGCATGTTGATTGTTGTTTATGGTTGATAGGCATGCGGAACCCTTTTTGTGTTTTGGTTAGGGAATTTCGGGGGCGAAATTTCTTAAGGGGGGAAGAGTGTAACGACCCGCATTCTACGCATCATAGGATCGTGGAATATTTATTTCTTTCACATACGAAGTCGTATGGTCATGTAACTTTGGGAGACGTTTATTGGGGTCATTTCCCATGTTCATGATTTTTGTCGATTTTTAAATGACCGTTTTGCCCCTAGTTGGTACTGTTTTGGCCATAACTTTTGACTGTAAAGGAATTTTGACCTGAAACCACTTCCATTGGCATCGAATGATGGTTTCTCTTTCCGTAAAGTGGTTACATTAGCCAAATAAACTCACTGTTTGGGAGATTTGGCTGAAACAAGGTTTAGAAGGTGAAAAACAGCTTAATTGGGCTAAACCGGGTAGTTAACAACTAGGCCCATAATCCATTTCGGGATTAGGGTTATGGGGAGGCTGATAGGGTTTGGGAAATCATTTTCATTTCAGTTTTGAGCCGCCACTTTCCTCCTTGAAACCCTAGTAATGGCCTCCACCTTCTAATTTCATCCCAAATCGTCTCTAATCACTTTCTAATCGAAGATTAAGCAAAACTACATCAAATCAAGGGAGGGTAGCACCAAATCAGAGAGAGAGAGCTGCTGGAACACATAGGGATTGGATCCAAATCAGAGATTATTTCAGATCTAAAGTTTTTTTTGTGGCTAAGGTGAGTGATTTGCATTGTTTTCACTAATTGCGGCTAATTATGGTAATTAGCGAAGATTAGCGAAATTATGGCTCAGAAAAATCTAGAAAAATTCCTAAAATTCTAAAACATCATTTTATGCCTCTGATATGAATTTGGGTTAGTTTCGACTAATTTTGCAAATCCCGGAATTTGGGGGATTAAGGGGTGATTAGTGATAATTAGCGAATTTATGCATGTTAAAAATTGGGAAAAATATTCAGAAATTCTGAAATATTGTTTTAGACCTCTGTTAGAAAATTTGGGTAATTTGGTTAAGTTTTGCTAATCATACTGTTAGTTGTTCTTAAACATGATTAAGGGGAAAATATGGGTTTTTGTGTATGTTTGATCCGTTTTGACCTACCATATTGATGTTTTGCTGTTTGTGAATGTTTATACATGTTGCTATGACTGTATGGTATGCTTTGTGATTGTTTAGAACAATTAGAATGGTCGAAAACGCCGTCGAATGGCGTAAACAACTCGCTGGACAAAGTGCAGGAACTGCAGACAGGGACCGGATCAGATCCACTTTATCCAAATCGAACCACTCTCCACGATCCGACCCGATCCGCTTGTGGTGATGGAGACCGACCCGATCCGCCTGGATGCTCGTGAACAGGTGGCCAAGGAGGTGCAACTCGCGAACTGAACCACCCGTGGAGTATTCTTCTCCGACCCGAACCCGATGGCATCCTCCGATCCGACCCGAAGGAACTTGTCACGAACCGAGATGTTAAGTACGACCTGGGTTGTATCCGAACCGATCCGGAGCTTGGCTACGATCCGAACCACCACGAGTTGGATCATGGAGCACGACCCGACCCGATCCGGTGCATCATGGAGGGACTTGAGGAACTCGATCCGATCCGAGGTGATGAAGCAATCCGAACCGAACCAAGGAAGAAGGAGAAGACCGATCCGGTGAAGACTAAAAACCCGAGATGCGAAGGTAGTCCAAATGGAAGTTAGAGATCAGGATCCAGATGGGAACTAATGAGTTCACTTCGTGATTGGGTTTTGCTGCGGAACGTGTGCAAAGGGGTTGTCGGTATTCATAACTTTGGTTCACCACTGAGAGATGGGTGGTGGGCTTGTAGTGATAGTTACACGGGATTGGATTCCGTCATGGCCCAAAGTATTAGGTGACCAAAGTAGTGGATATCGTATGTTTTACGCACTGAGTGAGGGATGTGAGGATGATTGCTATGCTTGATTGTTTGACACTACTATGACATGCACACCCCCACCCCCGTATTTCTTACACCATATGTTAGTGGCACCTTAGAGTATTGTACAGTATGTAGTGCTAACTCTTTGGTTGCAGGTCCAGGTTCAGGTATGATTGGATTATACCTGTTATTGTTCTGTTTTGTTGCTTATTGCTCATACCAGACTTTTTGTCTGACCCAGAGTTTTATGTCTCCTCTTATTACTCTGGGTGCTCACACGAGCAGACTAGAGACAGGTTAGCTGGTGGTGCGCGAGTAGCTGATTTGGAGACGAGCAGGAGGCTTCCACGTATGATATATAGATATTCTCCCTGTGTCGCTGGTGGTCGCTACTTGGGCATTAGTAGTGTACCTCCTTTATCTTACTTTTGCTTTGAGACAGTTTGAAAAGTTGTAATAAGCTGTATTTTGGATTTCCGCTGCTATGATGCTTAGTTTTGGTTTTCAGCTTATGCACTGTCTCTCCTGTTTTATGTCAAGTCTGTTATTATTATATTTTGTTCTATGCGCTGTGAGACATTCTACAGGTTCCTTGTTAGTTCATTTCCTTCTTCCCTTTTTCCTTCTGACGACCCGTTCCGTGCTAACTGGACATGTGTACAGCGCACCTCAGGAGAAAATGTCGGTTGGTGCGGGGCGGGCCGTCACAGGCCCTGTCGCTCCAAGGGCCCACCTGAGTCTGGGTCCTGAGACACGGGCTGGGGCGTCTCGAATCAGTAGAGGACGATCCCTGGACTCGGTTCATAGACGGAAATCCAATTTCCAAATACGTGACATTTGCGGTTTTAATTGTAGAACTAGTACGGAGACATGATATATGGTACCCATGCCGTCTATAATTGATACTTATGATTTGAAGTTGTTTTATACACTACACACTTATAATAGTATCAAATGATTTGTTTTAAACGTACTAAGCATGTTTGACTATTATAAGGGAAAACCATATCCCCCGGCTTGCGTTGCATTGTGTGATAGGACCTGGGTCTTATAATAGCTTCATTTTTCTTTATTTAGCATTGCGCTGTTTGTTTTATGCACTAGTATTCTTGGGAGGAAACCCGTTCCGTGTTATATGGCGTGGTCCCTTGATTTACCTAACTTTAAAAATAAAGATTAATAACTGTTTTAGTTCTCACACCAGTCACATGACTGACCTGGAGTTTATTGTTTTAACCTAAACTCTGGGTTCCCTTATTTTGACACGGGCAGCTAGTAGTTTTGGTTTTGCAGATTTATATTCGCAAGATCCTAATTTACAGCTGGAACGATATCCGGAAAGCTTTGTATCCGTATATCTCTTCTAGTTGTGTATTGTATTATTTTCCGCTGCTATGTAATGTATTGTAATCTCTGATATTTTATGAACTGTAATATTCATTTATACTCTGTATATTCTTGTAATCTGATGCATTGTTGTAATATACAATGAAATGTTCTTCCGTCTGCGTTCTGTTGTGGCTTGTTCTCGAACTATCCGCGCTTTCCTCACCGGGGAAGTTACGGGTTTTTACAAACAATAGCGTTATAATCCCTACTTCTGAAATATTTAGTTTTAAAATATAACTCTGATTCTTTAATTTGGATTAATCAATTAATTAGTAAGTAAATAAATTTATAATTTAAATATTTAAACCTTGAATTTAATGGAAAGTAAATAGTACTTTCCTAAATTTGATATAATCGAATTCAATAAATAACTCCTTCTCGAATGATCTATATTCGATTAATATTCCGAACTTCGAAATAAATCTATCTTTTCAGGTTGACTCAAATTTCCTTATAATTATTTCCATTCGCAAAACATTTTCTTTCAATCGTTATTAACTTTCAAATATGAATATCATTCCTTAATTAGGAATCTGGATTCGTTTTATTAAACTAACTTGGTTTTATTTGCAAATATCATTACAGATTCAAATCCCAATTATTGAGTCACTTCATAAACCAACATCATATTCTTATTCATTTATAAATTCTATTTATAAAACTGCTTCTGACACCTTTTTGTTTATATGAAACAATTCAATTTCTTTTTTAAATGTATTTACAAGCTATACATTCCTACTTCTGAAATCAACTTTATTTGATTCCTAAATTTCCCTTCCTGTTTAATAATTCTAATTTAAAATAATATTAAATTATCGCAAAGCATATATTTTTGTTTTCAAATTTATAACTATTGAAATATTAGCTTCCTAACATATTTTATTTAAATTGTATATTCACACTAAATCGAATTTAAATATCCTTCGTGAACTAAATCATTTTAATAAGATTCGACATAGTCGAATTCTAAATATAAAACCTTGGATTTATCTCAATTTATATTCCAAACTTTGGAATAAAGTCCATTATTCTCTTTCAAAAACGATTTTCTTGTTCAAATTTCCATTTGAATTCATATTTCCTTTATAATCGTTAATTCCCAAACCCAATTATAAAGTTTGGTTTCAAAACCCACTTCTAGTTTTCTATATAATTTCAACCTTGAATTCATATTTCAATTTATCCAATAGTAAATATTTTACTAAATTTATAAACGTCGTTTATAGTTAACTTCTTGTTTTATTTATTTAAACAAGTTCCTATTTTCAAGTCCATTCGAAATTAATATCTATTTTTTGAAATAAATTCCGTTTTTAAATCTCAAATTTCTTTTCCGTATTCGAAAATATTTTACGGTATTTAAATACCAAAATTTTAGGGCCCGGGAAATTCAAATACAACATTATCAATCACAATATATATATATATATGTGTGTGTGTGTGTGTGTGTGAGTGTGTGTGTGCATGCGTGTGTGTATGTCTCTCTCTCCCTCTCTCTCTCTCTCTCTATATATATATATATATATATATATATATATATATATATATACATATATGGGAGCAGCTATTGGGACACAAAATTATACACACAAATGGAGATACAAAATTTGCACCATTGGATTTGTTTATCTTTACGTGTGAGGTGTAATTCAGGGGGAAATCTAATGGTTGAGATTGTTTGTGTTTATATTTGTGTCACCATTTTGTGTCTAAATAGAATTTCCCATATATATATACACACACACACCCCACAACATATATCACAATAAATGACAAATGGTGACATAAATGTTGAGGAATCTAGTTAGATCCCTCCAACCTTTATCCCTGCATCCACAGATGTTAATCAACATAAATAACATCAATTTCACTTCAATATAAGATATTATGGTAAACAAAATCATTATTCAACCAATGATTGAATATATATAATTATTCAATCCTACAACCAATTTATCAACCATTTATCCAAACAATTATCACAGTAAAATTACTATATATAAATTTAAAACTTGTTTATATAAAAATCTAAATGATTCAGAGTTAGTGAGTTTACTCACATTGTTTTGCAGTTGACGATTCTGCTTTTATTTCATTTTATAATAAAAAAACGTTTGGTTTTATCACGAAATTTCGATAGCTCTGTTCTCAGCGAAATCAGTTCCATAATGTTGCTTCCGTCGCTACGATTCCAACGTCATTGGTTCCATGTGATTCTGTTCACGTATGAAATAAATATATAAGGATTATAACTTTAATTTGAATTTTAAATAAATAGACTGGAGTTAATTTCCTGCATTCAGCCTAATTACCCTATTAAATTTTGTTAACTACGATTAGCCTTTCAAATCTTCATCCTTTATTATTTCTTCCTGACTACTACAACAACTCCACGCTGACATCCCCTTTGTAAAAAGCTAGACTTATGGTCTTCATTAAAACTGTGTTGATCGGGTTCAAAGTGACCAAATTCTTAGCGGCGACCAAAACAACCTCTCCTTGTCCGTAAACGCCACCTAAGACAGAGTCATCCTGGTCTCCTTATAAGTCACAATGCTCTCAACTTGAACATGCTATCAACGCCAATTCAACAATATGCAATGCCTGGAATGATTCTAGTAGCCGACCCATACATTTTGCTACCGATTTCAACCCAAAAAGAATTTAAGAATTTATAAAAATGATAATTGAATAACTGGATACTGATCGCTCTTACTACCAACTTTTCTTTCAAGCGAATTCAAGACAGACCATTATTTTGATTTGGTTTTTTCTTCTTCTCGTGAAAACGAATTTGTTTGAATGGTAGACACGTTTGCGTGTTCCATAGTAGTCCCTACGGTTTCAAATGGAACTCTCGATCAACACACCTATTCACCACCGACTCAACAATCAACTCCACTTATCTTCTTCTTATCCAAAACTACCCCTACCCATATCCAAACCAACGGCTCGAGCTCCCTCTTTAAGCCGAGGTATCCAGAAAAACCATCACACATTTCAGAAAAAACATTGACACTTTCATACCTCGAATCCTTCACAAATTTGCACTTAAACCCCGACTTTCGTCCTCTTCCAAACTCAGCACAACTATCATCAACTTGCCAGGCTCAAACTCCTCCATGCGATCACGATTTCCAGCGCTTACGCCATCAACAGTGGAAGTGTGAATTTCTTTCTTCAACACTCTGCTGAACTTAAACCAAATACCACCGATGACATCTCCTTCACACTCTCTTCTACTGCATCACCCTTTACCAGACTTGAGCTCCCCCTTCTGAAACGCGTCGTCAACACCACTCTCAAAATGTGCGTCGCCTTCTTGTGCTCCGATCCCCTTCAATCACCATAGCCTGACACCCCTATATCGACGCTAATGATGAACCATAGGAAGTGCTTCCACGAAACCGAGTTTTCGATAAATCGATCGCACCTTGTCAAAATACATGAAGTTGACTCTTACCGTTTCAGTGATTTAACGAATCAATTATCAGATTTTTTTATATTAAGTGATCGATTTATAATCGATTTTTAAAGTGGTCGATTTTTTTTGTTTTTACTGAAGAAAGCTCTCAGCTTGAAGTAAGAATGGGAAGAGAGAGTTGAGGCTTTATAATGAACGAAGAAATTGGGTTCTAATGTGAGCAGAGGCTCGAAGAGTGTTAACCCTCTTTTGGCAAGAGTCTCAACGAGCCAGACCAAAGCCCAAACGCGCAAATGGATTTAAGTCGCGCTTCAGGAACCCAGCAGACACACGATCCGAAGCAGTTGCATATCGGTCCAAGTCCAGCCTAGTCAATTGACAGCTCACTCCGCAAAAATCGCTCTCCCAGTCAACCGAGTATCTCGCTTCCGCGAGAGGCGCATCGACCGATTATCTCAGGCCAGCATGGAAATCTTCTACAGAGAAATTCCAACGAATATCCCAACTTTCAAGGCAATAAAGGTGGTCAAACCATATCCGGACAAAGCTCTACTTTTGATATACCTCTCCGTAGATGCCACATCAGCCGCAACTTCCGAGGATACTATTTATGAACAATGGAATCAGTCTCCCGCTGCTATTCAAACCAACTAATGGGTTCCAAGTGTCCAGGCTTTCCCGGAATGGCCGGACCATATTGCAACAGCCCAAGCTGTATTTTACACCCATAAATACCTCTCAGCTTAAAGAGGAAAGGGACGGAAAATAAAAGAGGACTTCTTCTACTCTTTTACACTTCATTTCTGGAGTTCATTTTCTCTCAATCTCTCCCAAAGAGGAAGAGGAGTTAGCTATCTTTTCCTCTTCTTCAAACAGAAAAAGCATTGTACTTGTAATAAAAAAAGAAATAATATATAAAGTGGACGTAGGCACCGTCTTTGCCGAACCACTATAAAAATTCTGTTTGTGCTCCTCGTTCTTTTACTTTACTTTTGCATTTTATAATCTTTATTCGTGTGTTCACCGTACGATTGGGGGTTGACTATCACTGGTGACCAACTTTTGACGTCAACACTTTGGCGCGCCAGGTAGGGGGAGATACCGATATTCTGTTGGAGCCTCTGCTCACTTCTGCTTATGGTGAACAAGCGAATGAAAGACGCGACATCTTCTCACCCTAGGACTACTGATGGTGGCGATAACAATGCCACAGAAGCAAGTCTCGAAGCTTCCTCTCACGAAGATGTATCTTGACACGTTACTGAGGATGACATGGATAAGATAATGGTCGAATTTAGAGAACAAATGGCATCTCAGGGCAAACTCCTCGAACGACAGCAGCAGTTGATCGATCACCTTCTTGGTCGACTGGAGACAGGATTTAACGCTTCAACATCAATTCCTCCACCGACTGAGACTGGGGAAACAACTGATCTTCGTTTGCACAGAATCAGGCCAATGATCAGGCTACACCTTTATTTCATCCTGGTTTGGTCCCACCAACCAATCCTTCACAACCAGGAGTATCACTTCCAACGACCAGCGCAGCTGCAGCAGCAGAACCTCAGGAGGAAGGCCATTGAGATATAGGTCATCTAGAAGATTTTACCTCTATTCTTGGGAACAACTCGACCTATCGAACCATTCGAGCAACCTCCGGGCCCATCAGAATCAATGCCATTCCCATTATAACCCGGAATCTTACCACATACCAGTCTAACCACTCTTTACCTTCAACGAAGAGCTAGTGCAACCTTCCCTTCGAATGCGGGAGGCCACCCTGTTGTACCGGTCCCCACTATGGCGGAAGAAAATGCTACCGTAGATCCTCCTAACCTCGTTCCAAACGGGGGCAACCCCAAACTCTAAACATCACATGCTATGCTGGATCAGCCTAGACCCTTTGTTACTGGCATGGCTCGACCCACAACTCATCAGGTTCCAGAGGGGTCATTCTGCCCAAAACCACCTACTGTGGCTCACCTTCCCTCACACCTTCACTCAAAATTTAGAGGCCGAGCCCAACCAACGGCCGCCATTTCGAGAATGCTTTTGCCAGATCCCAGCACAGAAGCTCTTCCGAGTGCAGAGTTGAATTCATGGCAACAACTCCTTGGAGATGGGAGTCAGCTCGCAAGCATCATCCGACGTTTCACTCAGGGAAACACTTCGCAACAAGACATAGATAATGTCAATCGCAGTCCCTTCACCAGGGAAATCAATTATTCTCGAAACCCCCCGGACTTCAAGTTCCTAGCTATCGAGCCATACAATGGTCGCACTGACTCGAACATCCACCTCATGCGATACATGCAACATATGGAGGTAGTTGGCGCATCGACCAACATCATGGCCAAGTGCTTTCCACTCTTTCTCACAGGCATAGCCAGCATGTGGTTTCGATAGTTGACAACAAAGTCAATCGGTAGTTGGAACACTCTGTTCACCCGCTTCATCGAACAGTTCTGAGTGCATATCTCTTGACCGAAAAGTGTCATATTCTTATCTACCATCAAGCTGCGATCTGGAGAGACGCTCAGGTCCTTCCTTGAAGGATTTAACGCGGCCGTAGCATCTGTCAATCGGCCCGAGCCATCGACGGTGCTCATGGCCGCCATCGTAGGAGTTTAGAATCGATCAGAATTCTCAATCTCTTTAACCAGAGATCCTCCTAAAGATATAGATGACTTTTACTCCGAGGCCGAGCAATTCCTCCAACAAGAGGATGCTAGCCTTGAAATGGAGAGCCTCGAAGTTCTATAGCCAAACAACAAGGCCCATTCAATGGTAATGGCTAGAATAAAGGAAGAGGAAAGGCCCCGGAGAAGAGCGAGCACAATGTGCGATCCCAAAATGAAAATAAGTACTACCAGTACATTAAGCTCAATTCTTCTTTTCTCCATATCTATCTCGACATACGCGAGTCCTTACCAACTCCAAGACTATCTCGATGAGAGCCGACCCAGATGGAACTCGATTTTGGCAAGCATTGTATATTCCGCAACGTAGCTGGACATAATACAAATGAATGCCAACATCTGCGCGATCTCATCTAAGGACGAGTCAGAAAAGGAGAGCTCCCCAAATATGTCAAAAATCGCGCCCCGGCCATGCCGCCGTGACCTTCTGCCCAAGCTCCTAAGGTTGGTCCTTGAGCTCCTAGAAACGGAAAGGACCCTGAGACTAGCACGTGCGGCATTATCATTAATTAGATTTTTTTATCTTTTATTTTGATGTATTCCTTTCAATAATAAGGACACCTTGATGTACACATGTATGGGGTTAGGATTTAGCTCCTAGGCATGAATCAACCGCTGTCCTCTTAGAGTTTCTTTTCTTTGTAATAATTATTTAGTAGTTATGAATTTTCTTTTGCAAACATTGATCATATTTGAACACCTCTAAGCCGAGCATGAATAAATGCTCGCCCCTTGTTTTATGTGGTCAGCGCGAAAGCCCACCACCTTTTTTCTAAACGCCTACTCCTTTAATCGAGTGAGGTCATGTTTTCTAAATACGAAATATTGATTATACTCCTTCTTTTCCCTTTACACCACGAGTGTTCATAGCTCGTTGGACAAACTAACTTAACATGAGTCAAGCATAAAAAACACTTTCCCTAAGCCGAGTACGATTAATACTCGCCTCCTCTCTAAGCCGAGCATGGTTAATGCCCGCCACATCTCTAAGCCGAACCTGGTTAGCGTTCGCCTTTAAGCCGAACCTGGTTAGCGTTCGCCACTAAGCCGAACCTGGTTAGCGTTCGCCACTAAGCCGAACCTGGTTAGCGTTCGGCACTAAGCCGAGCATGGTTAATGCTCGCCACCCTTCAAAGCCAAGTGAAATAAAATGCTCGACCCATTAGCCTTCTCCAAAATGAGAAAGGTTTATTTTGTATTTGCAGGAACCAACTCTCATACAAATAGCGATCACCATCTCGGCCTTAATACGGTTCCCGATCGTTGTTGGTTTTCCGGCCTTAATACGACCTGGTATGTTCATCGGTTTTCTGGCCTTAATACAACATCGGAACCATCTGTTTTTTGGCCTTAATATGGTCCAGCGTGACCATAGCTGTTTGATCGTTTGTGCTTCGGTTCAAATTTCAGAACACACCTCCCTCTACCGATGAAGATGCATTCTGAGGGGCAAAGTGTTAACCCTCTTTTTGGCAAGAGTCTCAACGAGCTAGACCTAAGGCCAAACGCGCAAATGGATATAAGCCACGCTTTAGGAAGCCCAGCAGACACACGATCTGAAGTAGTCGCATATCGGCCCAAGTCCAGCCTAGTCAATTGACAGCTCACTGATCGACGCTAATCTATGAATTAGAAAAGCGCGACATTTGTAATAAATTCTGCAAGCATACAGGTGTGTAGCATACAGGTCGAACACAGGGAGGTGAATTAAATCAAATTATTTATCTAATCTCTTGGGCGAGTTAGACGAAGCTGGAGGTTGATTTTGCAAAACAAAACAAAATTAAAACTGTAATTTGATTCAGAACAAATCTAACTGAACCGACGATCAAATCACAATTTCAATGGAAAAGCAATGAAACTATAAATCAGATTCAAATCTAATCAAATCCAATTTAACCTATGAACGCGATTAAAATACAGAAAATAAAAGTGCAGAATATAAATAACAACAGGAAATAAAATTAGGATTACCGCTGAATCTAATCAGACGGTCAATCACTAATGAAAAGAAATGCAAAACACAAATAGTGTTCTACCGAATCTAATCGTGTAGACACACTAATTGCTAAGAAATAGAAAAAAATGCAGAAAATAAAAAGAAGAAGAACTAGAAACTTTATTAGAAATAGAAAATGGGATATATGATAGGATGGTGGCTACAAGGGTATTTATAGGGTAGGTAGCCAAACCCTAACCCTAACCCTAATGATAATTGGGCCTGTCATTACATCACTGATTAGTTTACAATGAGAAACATAAATGGGCCTTAGATAAATAAAGCAAATTTGGACCTTTTCTCTTTTCCTCTTGCTTCCTTGACACTTCTTCATTGATTTGTGATGTGCAAAGCCTTGTTATCACTCCTTTTCTTGTCCAACAGCAACTAGATGTGATATCTTCATCTAGAATTCTTCAAAATGAAAATACACAGCAAATTGAATTCTATTTCTCTACATTTCTGGTTGCATGCGGGCTGGGTTGGAATATCTGTAAAAGTAACAAAACAATACCCAAGTAATACTTATTTATATACAGAAGATAAGATATAAGAGCATAAAATAAACATATTTCTATGTCAATCAAATACCCCCACACTTATCTTTTACTCGTCCTCGAGTAAAACAAAAAGAAAATGGAAAACTAACTAGATAGGTCACACTTTCGTAGGAAACACGTTTGCATTGAGCGCATGCAACAAGCCGTTAAACCTCTAGGTGTCCCTAGTAGGACGAGTGGTGTCTCGTGAGGGTTTTCAGCGGATACTACCCACAAAATCCAAATGCAGTATGCTATGATTCTAATGAAACTACATGAATGCAATGGACATATGCAAATAAAAACGGAAAAAAATGAAAACACGACTTGTTTCAGGAAAGTGGTACAACAAATTAAGTTAACAATTTCTAGTCAGTTGATTTTATTTTAGATACCTCGACTTGTCACAAATTTTCAATATAAATCAAGTTTTCAAATGTTAAATTCCAGTTTGGCCAGTTAGTTCGGTCGATAACATAGTGCAGCCATGAAATAAATTCTTAGTTTGCTTGGCACAGTTTGCAAAGAGGTATTCTAATTTTCTCATGTATGGCTAGTCAAATCAATAAGGTAAAGAAGTGTTTGGGTATCATCGCTTATTCTTTAATTCTATAAAATTTTAAGATTTATGATTAAGTACATACACCTAACTAAAAAGACCAAGGTTTACCACCCATGCACTGCCTCGCGGACTAACGGAGAGTAGGTAAAGAGCTTGGCGGATTGTGCAGGCCAACTTTGACTTTGTCAACAACGTGTCGGTAATCCTTAGGTGTCCAATCTCATAGAATGAGACCAAGATATTCCAATGCTGACTTTGTCAACAATGTGTCGGATAGAGCTTGGCGGGTTTGCACACCAACGCTCGATATACAAGCAATGTTGAATACCCTTGGAATACTATTATTATTATTATCGAAAATATAAGCACAAAAGAGAGTTACGCGAATTCAACTTAACACAACTTAGTTTTAAAGATTTGACTAGCCATTATAAGTACTTTAAGTCCTCCACTTGTTTAAACAAAGTCTACAATATAGAATAGATTTCATGGCTATCACCTCAGAATCTCCCTATGTACCGGTTACACTATTATCCCTCAAAATTAAACTTTTCATTATATTTCTTATTCGATCTAAGTTGAGAGGAAAAAAAATACTATCAACTGGCTAAAAATTGTAAACTTATTTTGTTGTATCCATTGAAAATGAGTCGTATTTAAAAAAAAAATGGCATGTTACTACAGTCTAAAATGCATGATGGTCCTATTTAAATGGATGAAATTGAAAAAGAAAGAAAAATAAAGAAAAAACGAAAATGAGTGAAATGCAGACTCCCCCCCACACTAGAACTAAACAGTGTCCACACTGTAAACGTTTCCTAAATTTGAAAGATCGTACCCAAAGGTGAATGAGATGCAAAATTATTTGTAGAATTAAATGCAGTCTTACTATATGTAGAAATGGATCGTATGTACAATGATAAATGTGTTTGCGATGCATGTGACGCAAGGATTGCCACCAACGTTTTCCCCCGCACTTGGTTCTTGCCCTATGAGTCCCATTCCCACTATGTCTAGGTATATTTTCTAACAAGCAAGAGTTTTTGAAAACCATATCATCTTTAAACCTAGATTTATAGTCCAGGAGATAAATATCCAGGGTCGTCCTAACATGAAGTTTTTCAACCAAGCCAGCATTCCAAAGATAATTCATGTGTTCAACAAATTTATCAGTGTAATTGTTCAAAAATTTGTGATCGTATATAAATTCAGTGAAATTTGAAATCCGAGTGTTGTTCAAGACTATGTGATCACATTTCTCAATTTCGTTAATTGACAACGTACTTTTGACACCGACAAATTCTAGTTCGTTTGAAACCTCAAAATCGAATTTTTCGAACTCGTGATGTGAATCTACTTCTTCTTCATTTGGCAACTCTTCCTCATACAATCCAAAGAATTCATGTTCGTTAAAATCCTTTTCCACATTTGAATTGAAAAATTCAACATTTTTATTCTGTTCAATTTCAAAGATTTCAAGTTTCTCACAGCCCAAAAGAGGAAGATCAAAATCCAAGCTTAAATCTTTTTTCTGAAAAGAGTTGAAGTCTAAATCATTTGTTGAATTTTGAAAAACTTCATCAAGCTGATTATTCTCAATTTCCAGAGTCGTTATTTGAAAATTTTCAATGTCAGTAAGAGTTGACTTATTTTCTGATTCATCGCTTATTTGAATTTGATTTTGTTGTTCTTGTTGCTCTTTCAAAGATGTCAATAATTTTGATTATGGGCCACATCCACATCAAAATAGCTTGATCGACATCAAAAATCACTCACTTTTGTTGTTCTTGTCGCGCTTTTCTATGTCAATCACTCACTCCGCAAAAATTGCTCCCCCAGTCGACCGAGTACCTCGCTTCCACGAGAGGCGCGTCGACCGATTATCTCGGGCCAGTGTGGAAATATTCTACAGAGCAATTCCAATGTATATCCTGACTTTCAAGGCAATAAAAGTGGTCAAACCATATCCGGACAAAGCTCTACTTTTGATATACCTCTTTGTGGATGCCACATCAGCCGCAACTTCCGAGGATACTAGTTATGAACAATGGAATCAGTCTCCAACCGCTATTCAAACCAACTGATGGGATCCACGTGTCCAGGCTTTCCCGGAATGGCCGGACCATATTGCAACAGCCCAAGCTGCATTTTACACATATAAATACCTCCCAGGTTAAAGAGGAAAGGTACAAAAAAGAAAAGAGGACTTCTTCTACTCTTTTACACTTCATTTCTGGAGTTCATTTTCTCTCAATCTCTCCCCAAGAGGAAGAGGATTTAGCTATCTTTTCCTCTTCTTCAAAAAGAAAAAGCATTGTACTTGTAATAAAAAAAGAGAAATAATATATAAAGTGGACGTAGGCACCGTCTTTGCCGAACCACTATAAAAAATTCTATGTGTGCTCCTCGTTCTTTTACTTTACTTTTGCATTTTATAATCTTTATTCGTGTGTTCACCGTACGATTGGGGGTTGACTGTCACTGGTGACCAACTTTTGACGTCAACAAAGAGTCAAGACGCAATGTTTGAAGAAAATAACGTGTCCTACAGAGCATGTGCAGGATTTTAAAGTAAAAGCAGGTCGATATTTATTTTGTTAGTAAAGGGCACAACATGTATTTTGTTTGGATAGGAAAAAGATATGTACAAATATGGTTTATTATACACATATTTTTCTTTTTTATATATGTGTCCAGGCTGAATTTTTTGACTTAAACGAAGCAGTGTATCCTGGATAAGGATTTGACACATTTATTTCTTCCTGACCAAGATTTTGTTTTGGGATATAATATGGACTTAGTACTAACTTTAGCCTGGATACCGTGACATTCAGGAAGCAACGATCATTTTATAAAATATCCTACAGTTTCTGACTTCAATAAAAACACCAATGACTGTCGCTTCTTGCTTTGATCGTTATTTTAAACATGCTGGAACATGTTTCAAGATTTAATTCGAAAATATTTAAAATATATAAATTTATAGTCAACAATTTAAATTTATTGAAATTAATTTAGTTCAAGCGTTTTTAACTCATGTGTCCAAACGTTACGAAACTTGAAATCCAACAATAGTACATTATTACGGACCCAATGGAACCGATTTGATTGAAAATGGAGGTTGTTTGCAAAAAGACTATTTTTACAGCTTAAATAAATCAATAGAAATATAAATAAATATAATAAGACTTAAATTTAATAATAATAAATTATTATCGTATATATCTGAATAGACCATCATATAGCTCCAAAAGAAACATATTTGGTTTTTAAACTCGATATTCCAAATTAAACCGACGTTCGAAATATTCAAAAATTATTAATTTATGTAATATAAATTGTTATAATTTATAAACGATTCCATAGCGACTATTTAAAATTTTGATTTAGACATAACTAATAATCTGTAAGACTAAATCTCGATTTTTCATTCCATCAAATAAATGTAGTTAAATAGAATCGAATGTTTCTCGTTTCAAAGAAATCCGACTTATATTGGAACATGTATGTTCAATTGAAGTTCAAAACATAATATAACGAACTACCGCGAAGTTATGTGCTCGTTTTAAATTTAATTATAAATTATGAGTTCAAACTTTTTTAATAAATTACTTATAAAAATCCTTTTATATTACCAATACAACATTTAAAATCAATTTAAATGCTCAAAATTAAATGGTTAAAAATTTGGGTCGTTACATTCTCCCCCCTTAAAAGAATTTTGTCCCTGACTATTTTTACAGCTTAAATGAGTCAATAAAAATATAAATAAATAAAATAAGAATTAAATTTAATAATAATAATAAATTATTATCGTATATATCCGAATAGACCATCATATAGCTCCAAAAGAAACATATTTGGTTTTTAAACTCGATATTCCAAATTAAACCGACGTTCGAATTATTCAAAATTTATTTATTTATGTAATATAAATCATTATAATTTATAAACGATTCCATAACGACTATTTAAAATTTTGATTTAGACATAACTCACAATCTATAAGACGAAATCTCGATTTTTCATTCCATCAAAAAAATGTAGTTAAACAGATTTGAACGTTTCTTATTTCAAAGAAATCCGACTTATATTGGAACATGTATATTCAATTGAAGTTCAAAACGTAATATAACGAACTACCGCGATGTTACGAGCTCGTTTTAAATTTAATTATAAATTATGCATTCAAACTTTTTTTTTAATAAATTACTTATACAAATCCTTTTATATTACCAATACAACATTTAAAATCAGTTTAAATGTTCAAAATTAAATGGTTAAAAATCCGCTCGTTACATTCTCCCCCCCTAAAAGAATTTTGTCCCCGAAATTACTAAGGTTGGAAAAGATGCTACAAAACCTATTAACTAAATTAAAAATCCTTTTGGTTTACTTCTTAACCTTTGTTTCAACTGAATCAATTAATTTCAATTAAAGTATTTATTTATTTCTACTAACATTTTTTTTTTAAATTCTGAAAATTTTCTAACTCCTTAAATTTTTGAATTTTTTCGGCAGAATCTCCCCTGTACGGAGGGACTTCTGTGATATCGCAAGAACAACAAATATATATTCATCGACCCACATGGTCGGAAAATGAAATTCAAAACCCAATTTTGTATTTTTTCATAGGCGTACCTTATGTGTGCATTATGAAACAAACTCGCCACATATTTACGCAACTTATGCAAGCAAACCGAGCCACACATCTCCATGTAACTGTACTTACTCAATTAAAACAAGTAACTTTGATTAAATGTTGTTTTAACAATCATTCATTTCTTTAATTCACACCATTCCACTTGGTTTCCAATGATTTTCAATCCATATTTTCATATCCAATCCCTGATCCACATACAAACATTCACATTCATCCAAATTGGTTTTAAATCAATTTATTCACTTTGAATTTATAAGCTACTCAATTTAATTTTCCAATCCAATATAATTCTATTTAACTTGACTTAAGTTAAATTTCTTATCTATTCAATTTACTTATATCAATCCAATTCATTTAACTTACACAAGTTAAACAAATATTCAGAATTCAATTTCCGGCTCTTGTTTCCAAATCAATTTGAAGTCATATAATAATACACAAATATTTACAATCATCCACAAATTCAAAAAATTTGATTTTTTTTAAATAACTTGCTCTTTTCAAACAAATTTTCTATTAATGATTATTATGGTAGCAATCCATCACTCATAAACTTGAAAAAGAATACTGATAATGTCACGACCCATTATCAGAATTATTTTCTTGGTACTAAAATGATTTCAGTGCTTAGTCACCTTTAAAATCCATTTAAAAAAATTTATTCAAAAATTCTTCAAAGTCGTGTTTTGTTACTTTTAAAATACTTCAGAAAATATTTCCGAACATCGGGGATTTAAATTCTCAAATTCTGGTTTGAACTTAATCTTGGCTGATCTTATATGTATATATTATCCATATACGGTCATATTTGGTTATACAAAACCAAAACAAATCAAATTCATTTGATTGTAATAAAAATCAACACATCCATATACTATAGTAATTTCGGAAGATTATTCCTTTTTATATTAAAATATAATTTTGGGTAAAATTACTTCATTTACCCATTTCAAAACAATACTGTGTCGAATTGCTTTGTTCGAGAGTTTATAAACTCCTATCGATACAGTTGTACACCCCTTGTCAACCAGAATTCATAAACCACTCAACAAACCAGTCAATACAATATAAAATAAATTTATATCAAATCTACAGATACACGCTCATATATATACACTCAAACTCAATATATGCTATTACTAACCCATCTCTATTGAGTTACACCACAAAGCCAAGGTTATTACTTAACCTCCAGCTCTAATACCAAATGTAATGGCCTGAATTTCCGTACCCTTTGAATCGACTAATTACAACACACGTCCAACCCAGGTTGCACTGAAATACGAATCATTAACAAAAAGAAGTTAAAGGATGAAAAGTAGAAAGAAAGAAAATTTAAAATATAAGAAACTGAAGAACACAAATCTCGCAGAGGGACGAATAAAATATATTAAATAACATAATTTTTGAAACATAAATCAGTAACTGTAACATCAGTAGAGCACAACAGCTATTTCTGGAACACTTATAAACACTTGTTCCAAGATACAAACATAATACACAACTGAAAATATGATAGTCTATAGCTAACTGGTGAAGCCTCCTGCTTCAACTCCTCCAAATGAATCTGTAAAATCCCGACTACTTGACTGTCCGTAAAAATTTGGGCACCCAGGAGTTTAAGGTAAAACAAAATAAATTCTGGGCCAGTCATGGGGCTGGTGTGAGTAATATTCAGTTTACTTATACCATTTCAATTCATTTAACTTACACAAGTTAAACAAATATTTAGAATTCAATTTTCCGGCTCTTATTTCCAAATCGATTTGAAATCATACAATTGTACATATATTTATAATCATCTGCAAAATTCAAAATTTTTGAATTTTTTTTAAAACAACTTGCTCTTTCCAAACAAATTTTCCAATAACGATTATTATGGCAGCAATCTGTCACTCATAAACTTGAAAATAAATGCCGATAATGTTGCGACCCATTATCAGAATTATTTTCTCTCCCTTGAAGTGATTTTTGTGCTTAATCACCTTTGAAATCTATTTAAAACCATTTTTATTCAAAAATTCTTCAAAGTGATGTTATGTTACTTTTAAATTACTTCAAAAAATATTTTCGAACATCCGGGATTTTAATTCTCAAGTTCTGGTTTGAACTTAATCTTAGCTGAACTTATCTATATATATTATCCATACAAAACTAAATCAAATTCATTTGATTGTAATAATAATCAACACATCCATATACTATAGTAATTTCAGAAAATTATTCCTTTTTATATTAAAACATAAATTTGGGTAAAGTTATTTCATTTACCCACTTCAAAACAATACTGTGTCGAATTGCTTTGTTCGGGTGTTTAGAAACTCTTATCGATACAGTTGTACACCCCATGTTGACCAGAATTCATAAACCACTCTATAAACCATTCAATACAATATAAAACAATTTAATATCAAATCTACAAATACGCGCTCATATATATGCACTCAAAATCAATCTAGGGTATTACTAACCCCATCTCTATTGAGTTACGCCACAGAGCCAAGTTTATTACTCAACCTCCAGCTCTGATACCAAATGTAATGGCCTGAATTTTCATACCCTTTGAGTCGACTAATTACACCACACGTCCATCCAAAATTGCACAGAAACACGAATCATTAATAGAAAGAAGTTAGAGGATGAGAAATAGAAAGAAAGAAAAGTTAGAATAGAAGAAAACGAAGAACAAAATCTCACAGAGGAACAAATAAATACATTAAATAACATAACTTTTGAAATACAAATCAGTAACTGTACATGCATACCATCATCAGAGCACAACAACTATTTCTGGAACAATAATAAGCACATGTTTCCTGATACAAACATAGTACACAACGTAAAATATAATAGTCTATAGCTAACTGGTGAAGCCTCCTACTTCAACTTCTCCAAGTGAATCTGTAAAATCTTGACTACTTGAGTGTCCGTACAAATTTGGGCACCACTGACACGACCCAAACTTCCTCGTAAAGGAAAGCTTGGATTGTAATGAGAACATGACAAATCAGAATACAAACAGAAGAACATTTCATTGCTTATTACAACAATTTACATCATAGTACAAGAATATACAGAGTATGAAAAATTAATATACATTTGATAAATATCAGAGATTTACAAATTACAATGCAGCGGAAAATAATACAAAAACACAATTGAAAAGAATATACAGATACAGAGCTTTCCAAATATCATTCCAGATGTAAACCAGGATCCTTTGAATATAAATCTGCAAAACCAAAACTACTAGCTGTCCTGTAATGACCCGCATTGGCAGGGGTATTATAATTAATTTATTTAATTATATAAATGGTGGTTTAGTGAATAAAATGGTGGTTTAATTAAATAATGATGAATATTTAATTAAAATAATAAATTAAATAATATATATAATTCTGAAATAATCAAAAATTGGCTGAAATGGCGATATGGTGTGAACTGGATCATCTGTTATATCTAATTCAGCTTGGAATTGAATTTGAATAACGAATATATTTAAATAACGGCAGTTTGAACGTATAATTATATTATAATTAAAAACGAGCTTGAAATGGCGCTGCAATTCGTTATTTGGCGATTTGAACTTCAACGGAATTTACAGGATTCGTTTTAAGCCGGATTTCTGTGAAACAAGAAACGTGTGGAGCTGGTGGAGTATATCTTTCTAGTGGAAGAGAAAAATCTGGATTTCTTCCGGTGGATTTTGATTTACGTCCAAATCAAATTTTAAAATAGTCGCTATAGAATCGTTTATCGACCGTAACAGTTTATTCGATATAACTAGATACCAGTTTCGAATTTAGACAAGGTTCTTTTGGGACATAGTGATAATTTAATTTTAAAATTTTACTATATTTTTAAATTAATTTAATAAGCGACTTTTTATTTGAAGTATTTCGCACCCTATAATCAACATTTTGAAGTTTCAAAATATAAGACCACCTATCGATATTATTATATTTTTTGGATCGTGAGACGGTGTTGATCACAACGGTATGTTTATTTCTGTCTCTAGCAGTTCGTAAACAAACGAAATTTCATAAAATGAAGTACCCTTAATAAGAATGAAGGCCTATCCCACCTAAGACTAAGAACGTGCGGACATGAATGATACACGCCACCAAGCTACGTACACTACCTTCTCAATACAGAATGCATGGTCACCATCCCTTCTAAAAATGTGCGGACAAGAATTTGGCATACCTACCCTATATCGTGGATTCCTAAACGCCTAATCCTCTTTATATTATATAAACTCATGAGTTGCTTCTCTTATTTCTTCTTTGGCCGCCAGTATCAAAACAAAACGCAAGCAGCAAATCCTCAAGTTTTAAAATCAAATGAAAATCAAATTAAATCCCATGAATCACGATATAGCAATATTTGGAATGGCCGAGTGTTTGTCTTCAGCTTTATGGGGTTCTCGTCGAACTCGATAGGTGTTTTCCGCACTGTGGTTTTTACAGCGAGAGTAAAGGTTCGAAAATCCTGAGGTTGAAGCCTCGATAGGTGACTTCGAGTATCATTTTGAGTTCTGGAGATCGAATTGAGTGTATTGGCAAAATGTTGTGGGATTCAGTCACCAAAAGTGACGCGACGTCACTGTTTCGGAGGCGTACAGGCTGAACGACGGAATCACAAGCCAACACCGGTTGTTGAGTTAAGGGTATGAAGATGACGAGGAGGTGATGAGGTGAATTTAGGTGATTTTAGTTTGAATTTAAGTGGAAAGGAAAAGGAGGATGGATGGAGTTTTGGGTGTGCGGTTTTGGCCATTGAAGAGCTGATGCGTAGTTCGTGATTTGGGAAGAAGGGTGATGGAGCGGGCTGGTTGTTAGATTTGGTAAGTGGGCTGAGAATGGTGGTTAAGGCCCATGGGTATTATTAGTTAAGTTTAATTTTAATTTAAATTCATACGAACTTCGTAATAGCATAACTCCGTCATACTTTATCAGATTGCCGAACCGGATCGTATGGACGGTGGCTACACCATGGAACTGACTAGAAGTCCATTGGAGCTCGTTTGAATTTATGACGAAATAAATTGTTTGATTCAAATCAAATAATAGTTCATCATTCTTTAACGATGAACTGCAAATGTGAGTAAATCTCACTAACTCTGAACAGTTTATAATTTCATGTTGTATTTTTAGAACTGTTAGAAATTGTCTGATTGACTGTGTGTTGACTGATTGATTGAACTGCTAGTCAGTTAGTGGAAATTGTTTATATATATATATATAAACTGTTAAATATTTAGATATTGATTCTGCTATCAGAATATTTCATACCAACTAAAAGTGATGTCGATTTTATTGTGTAACATCTGTGGATGCAGGGAAACAGGTTGGAGGGACCCAACTGGGTTCCTCAATATTTAATTTACTGTTGTTTCATATATCGAAATATATGATGTGATTTATAATCTGTTGTCGACTATGTGTGTTTAGACGATATTGGCTATCGTGATTTGATATGATTAAATACCAAAACATACCAGAATGTTGATAAGGGAATTTTCAAAGTGATACTTGAAAATAAATTATTTATAAAATCAGAGGATCTTATAAATGAAAATGTATTTATAAAATCATAGAAGATTTTATAAACGGGAATATTTATTAATAGGAAATATTTATAAAAAGGATATTTATAAATGGAATATTTATAAAGCGAATTATTTATTAAGATGAATAAGTAAGACATTTTAAATGGATTATTTATTTGGTAAATAAATAAGTTATAAAGGATATTTGTTAGAAAATAAATAGAGTTATAAAAGGGAATTTTAAAATAAGACATAAGTGTTAGAAACGTAATGGATTATATAAAGGAATTAATCGAGTTAGAATTAGTCGATTAGAGTTAATTGAATATAAAGTTATCCGAAATAGAGTTTATCGAATATTAGTTATTCGAAATAGAGTAAATCAAATAAAGTTAAGCAAAATTAGAAACTGGCTAGAGATTAGTAAATTGAATGGTTTTCTAAGTGTCTATCTGATGTTGGTTTCGGCCTTCGGGATTTATACTTAGGGAATTGTTCTTATACTAGTTTACAATCAGGGACTGATAGTTGTGGAAGAATATGATACGTAATCAAGCCATGGAAATGTTTTCCAGTGTTAATAACATATATTTTCTAAACATAGAAAATGAGAATATATATATATAAGAATATATATATATATATGTATGAATGATGATTGATTGATATAATTTCCATCTGGAAATAATATCGTTGTTTGTACACGTGTTTTTCTTTGATAGTTAAATCACAGACTATCGAAGTTTTGACCATTTTAACGTTGTTAATATAGAGAGTCCGGTTGGATTATTATCCAAAGAACCACTCTGTATTGGCATAAGCGTTGCGAATCATATATGCCAAAGATAATTGAAGACAGAGTAAAGTGCAAGGGCTGTTGTATAAGTCTTAGATAACTGTGCCTAAGATGGGTATACTGAATAGTGCCTTCAGTTCATCCTATTCCTGGGTGACTTGTATGGATGAATGTCTGACAGAGTATTTCCAGACGATCACGTATATTGATTTCTCCAACCGTACCAAGAGTGGAAGCGGAGAAGGAAACTTCTTTTAGCTGACACATAATGTATGGTTGAGGACGTCAATCGGTGATTTGATGGATTTGACGATGTGACATTCAAAGTGAATCTGGTGTGATGATAAAGCGTAGCTTCTAGCCTCACATCCGGTAAATGACATAAATCGGGCAGGCAACATGGCTAAGTCGGTCGCACCGAAGTAGGGTGTATAATCACCTGATCTAGAGTTTCATTTATTTCTAAAAATCTATTGTTGATGCTGTCCCATTCGGGAAACGGTTGTTGATCCCAACTGTTGGTGATATACATTCGATACACTCAAGCGAAATGAGTGGTCGGTCATGTGTGGTCGGGTTGCAAGATGTTCTTGTTGAACCCAGTGTATTCCTTTCTAGAGGTACACTAGCGAAAGGTGGTTCCATACCTTGTCATAGTTGGAAATCCATTACCCAATACGTGCTTGCGGTTTTGATTGTATACTGTATATGTAGAACGTGAGATGAAAGCGTTTCTGATAGATGATTATTATAGTTGTGGTTGATAGACATTATTATAATATCAAAAGGTTTTTGATATAAAGATATTTTTGATTCTCATAAGGGAAAAAATCCGTTCCGTTATACGACGTGGTCTTATGAGATATCGTTTAATGGCTTAAACTGTTTAAACTGTTTTACTCATACCAGTCCCATGACTGACCCGGAGTTTATTAGTTTGTTTCCCTAAACTCTTGGGTGCCTAAATTTGTACGGGAAGTCAAGTAGTTGGGATTTACAGATATACTGGAAGAGCTTGGAGCAGGAGGCTTCAGGATTATATAGCTATAGTTATTTCTGCTGTGTTGTACTTTGATAATGATGTATATTCAAGTACAGATGTATATTTCAAGTTATGTTATATATATTATATGTTATTCGTTCCGCTGTGAGGTTCGTGTTACTCTGATGTTGTGTTCTTCTTCTTCTTCTATTCTAAGTTTCTATCTTATCTTTCCTCACCCTCTAATTTCTTACATTAATGACCGGTATTTTTCGTTGTTTGGTTAGTCATCATTGAGTTTATGGCGATAACCAAAGTCGAAAAAATCCCGGGTCATTACATGTCCGTATGGAAAATAGGGGCATCCAAAGTTTAGGTTAAAACAATAAACTCTAGGTCAGTCATATGACTGGTGTGAGAACTAAAACAATTATTTTAAACTTTACTTTTTAAATAAGGTAAATCAAGGGACCACGCCGTATAACACGGAACAGATTTCCTCCCAAGAATACTAGTGCATAAACGGTTATGAACAGCGCAATGCTTTTTGAAAAAATGAAACTATTATAAGACTCAGGTCCCATCACACAATGCAACACAAGCCAGAGGATAGCGTTTTCCCTTATAATAGCCAAACATGCTTGGTACGTTTAAAACAAATCATTTTGATACTATTATAGAGTAATGTGCATGAAAACAACTTCAAATATAAATGTATCAATCATAGACAACATAGTGCCCCATCCCACTATGTCGCCATACTAGGCTCTACAATCAAAACCAAAATGTCACATATTGGAAATTGGATTCCGTCATGAGTCGAGGCCAGGGATGGCTCCTCACCGCTTCGAGACATTCTAGCCAATGTCTCAGAACTCCCCGCAGAGAACCCTTGGATCGGTTGGGCTGGTCCTCCCTTACGTTTGACGATTAGTTACTCCTGAACACATGTTTCCCGGTCCTGTCGGACCTATATCCATCGGCTCCATAGACAACGATATATCCGAGGCGCCTCGCAATCCAACAACAACATAGGTAAAAATATAAAAATGTTAGGGCTTGCAAAACCCTGACACCACCCACAGCTAGAAAGAAACGTCATGGTATCCTAACGGTCCAATCCCATTTTGACTCATATCGAGGTGAGAGGCTCGCAAATTAAGGCTATACAAAAAGCTATGCTATATTAAAGCTGTGCTTTGATCATCAACCACAAGACTCTGCTTTTCAACAGAAGCCTTGATCATTTGCATCTCAGCATGCCACACAGGCAATTCGTGCCATGCGACTGATATCTATCGATATATAACCTCTGAGTTCGTAGGTCTCAGAGAAGGGCGTTGAGCAAGAGAATAAATTCTCCGCCACCAAACAAATATGCATTTAATAAAGATCAATCAACACAGAATAAAATCCAATGTCAGGCACACATTCATTTACAAGTTCGTTCTGGGTCTGAACGAAGCCGCATGCACCTTATTCCTCGTCTCGTATGTCCGATACAGGAGAAAGGTCCTCGCATATCCGGCCGATCTCCAAATACGTCTGGACGATAACCACTTATTACCTTGTCTTGGGTGTACACCCCAATCAAGACATCAGTAATCATCCAAGCAATGTGAAGACCTCCGGTCTTCAACCACCGTCTTCATCGTTGACATATCGTCGAATCAATTACTCAGAATGGGTATAAATCCGGCCTTTCCGAACAACCCGCGTATATAATAAACAAGTGTTATAAAAACACAACATACGCCTCATTCCAATCCAAAATATTCTTTTATTTAAATATTCACATCATTAGGGAATCGGTTCCCATTAATTATATCAAAGATAAATTCTTTTAAATTTATTCTTTAAGCTTCCTTTGGATATCAAACCATATTAAGGTTTTCCAAAATAGTCGGGGTTAGCGAACTACACTGAAGTAATTATTTTTTTCCCCCATTCCAACCTATTCATCCCATGGAGAAAAACAGGTAATACTCCATATCTAACACCATTGTGTTATCAGTAAATATTAATTACTAGTTCACGTTCAAATCTATGTAAAGATTTAACTATCGCTTGGAGAAAAACTGGTGATACTCCGTTTTCAATCATTTTCTTGAATTGATAATTTTAATTATCACATTCACTTTTCAATCTAATCAAAGATTCATTAAAACTCCATTTAGTTTTAATCTTCCCAAAAATCAATATTAATGATTATTCAAAGCTAAGAAATTAATCTTATCTTTAACTAGGTTAAAGAACCAATATCATTTAAAACGCGGTTCACGATAAACCCAAAATCACATTCCATTTTATTTCAATTACTAAATATAACTAGAAATTCTAATAATCTTAATTAAAAGATTTATTCTTTTCACATGGGGTTTAAGAATAGTGTTACTGAAGACACCATTCTATCAGTCTCTAACCGTATAATAGTAAGGGAACAATTCCCTAAGTATTAATCCCGAAGGCCGAAACCAACATCAGATCAATACCCAGGAAACCATTCAACTTAGCTAATCTCCAGTTAGTTTCTAATTTTCTTAACTCTATTGAGTTTAAGAACAACATTTTTGAAGATACCATTCACAACAAACCCAAAATACGATTCAATTCCAATTAAATATTAATTAATTGGTAAACTTCATTAAATCTTAATAAAAAGATTTAATCTTTTCTCAACTGGGTTTAAGAATAGTGTTAGTGAAGACACCGTTCCATCAGTCTCTAACCGTAAATTAGTCAGAGAACAATTCCTTATGTATTAATCCTAAAGGCCGAAACCAACATCAGATCAATACCTAGGAAACCATTCAACTTAGCTAATCTCCAGTTAGTTTCTAATTTTCTTAACTCCACTGGATTTAAGAACAGCATTTCTAAAGATACCATTCACGACAAACCCAAAATCCAATTCAATTCCAATTAAATATTAATTAATTGGTAGACTTCATTAAATCTTAATAAAAAGATTTAATCTTTTCTCAACTGGGTTTATGAACAGTGTTAGTGAAGACACCATTCACAACCAACCCAAATACCAATTTGATATTAAATACAAGGCTCTGAATAGAAAATATATCGGCTTATATCCAATATCAAATTCTGAAACCAACAAATATCGTATTGGAATAACGATATATATATATATATCTTCAAAATTCCTCCACAATATTAGTATAATCACGGAATCCAATATCGATATATTTCGAAGATACTTTCAATTCAGATCCATTCCAATTCTTATATTGGAAATTTCTGGTTATATTAAAACCATTCACAAATCAAATTTATTTATTTTAAAAATTATTGGATTTCAATTCTTGTTCATAACTAGTTCATTTCGATAAAAATATATTTTTATCTTTTCAAATATGGAATTTTCCATCCCAATTCTTTCCAAACCATTTATTATGATTTTACACAAATTATCGATATTTTTAATAATTTTATTAAGGCCTATACAGTCGATTTCCATAAACGGTCATCGAACTGCACTTGCAGCGGCCTTTTCTAAATTTGATTTGGATATAATTCCAAATCCAACCGTTAGATTTCATATTTCTTATATTCTTTGGAAAGCTCTTTTCGATACGAACCCAACGGTTCTAGTTTTAGGAGAATCCGAGGGTCGGATCTCCCATAACATCAATTCGAAGTCAATGGTCAAAATTCGCGAACAGTTGCAGCGCTGCGCGTTCTATTCAGGCCATTTAATATATATAATATATATATTATATATATATATATATTTCATTGATTTCCATTTTAAAACGTATTTTATAAATCGTTTTAAATTCGTTTTCAAAACGATTTCAACTTCATATTCAATTTTAAATCAAAATTGAATATTCCATATCGTTGATATATAAATGATAATATTTTCAAAACATTAAATTTTGAAATCACTTCCTTTTCGATATTCATTATAAAAAAATAAAATCGATATAAATATCGTTTACGTCAAAATGGCGTTAATCTAATCAACACGGCTTTAAATATTTAAATATTTTCGTGTCCATCCCAAATCGGACATTAAAATCAAATTTTGATCTTTTACTGAATATTATTTTAAAATATTCATTATTTTAGAATATTCGTTATTTTAAAATATTCATTCTCTCTGAACTGGAATAAGACACTGTCAATTGCCATATACTGTTATTTATATGGATTTCATACAACACATGTATAGAACAACAATGATAAACAATCAACCATCATCCAGAGTGCATTATACGCTGTATAAGTATTAAATATAAATATTTAACGCTTACAACAGTCTGTCAACCAATCGATTAACCTACAACTAAGCAATTGGGATTAGCGTACGTCAAATATCATCCCAATACCACTGTGGGTTCTCAAACAACAAGCACTGATTATTATATTTGCAGTTGGGCGATGTGTAAAATATATCGTCCCAATTAATATCAGTCAAATGTGTGTACATAAACAAATCGTCCGATTTGTTTATGAATATTTATTTTATTCACATACAGTTAAAAATTATATTTTTAACTATAAAATATTTTATTTAACATATGAATATTTTATTCTTCATTCCACATCACAATCACAATCAATATCACAACACAATACAATCAAACAAGTCGTCCATGGTCTGTGGACGACGGGAGTCGGGTGCTGCTAAGCACCGTCTGCATCCTAGTATATATTTTAACTAGAAAATAAAATTAAAGTGAGAAGTTTTCACCTTTGGGATCCAATCCTCCAGTTTTATTTCTGAATCGTTTGGATTTGCCCGAAATTCTAACGCAATCCTTTCCATGCTGTTCATAGTAAAAATCACATTTTCACATCGCTATTATATAAATAAAAATCATATTTTTATTTCTACTTCATATATATAAAAATCGAATTTTTATTGCTACTTCATATATATATAAATCGTATTTTTATTGCTACTTCATATATATAAAAATCGTATTTTTATCGCTACTTCATATATATAAAAATCGAATTTTTATCGCTACTTCATATATATAAAAATCAAATTTTTATCACTACTTCATATATATATAAATCAAATCTAAATTAAAAATCAAATCTTAGTTAAAAATCAAATCATTTTTTTCCTTACACAAAAATCCCATGTCATTATTAGCAGATATATCCAATTTTTTATTAGCGTGAAAATGTATCTTTTATTAGCATAAAAATGTAATTTTTATTAGCATAAAAATGTAATTTTTATTAGCATAGAGATGTAGTTTTTATTCACATAAAAATGTAAATTTTAATAGCATAAAAATGTAAATTTTAATAGCATAGAATTGTAATTTATTGTTAAATAAAAACTCACATTGATAAGTGGAGGAGGAGGAGCGGCAGGGTTCGCTGATGGTCGGGAGAGGGGGGGTTCGCCTGAGGCGGCGTTGGGCTGTGGTGGCGAAGGAGGTGGTTGTGGCGCGGTTTTGCGGTGCCTCTCGTCGATTTGGGGAGGGGAGATGGAAAAGGGGCCGAAGGAGGAGAGGGGGGTCATGGCGGCGCAGTGAGGAGGGGGAGGGCCTCCAGTGGTGGCACACCACCTGGAGCGGCGGCGGTGGACTGAGAAATGGGTGATGTGACTTTGAATATGAGGGAGGCGGGTTCCAGTTGACCGTGGAAATGAAATTAGGGGTTTGACCCCTGTAACCCCTTTATATATATATATTCGTTTTAAAAGTGAATTTTCCTTTGAGTTCCAAATCGAACCCACCGACTGTCGCCCCTAGCTAATTACCCTCATTCCTGTCACAATGAGATATGTTTCGTAAGACAATTCCATCGTTCCAGTCAGTTTTCGCTAAATTTAGAATATAAATCATTATATTTTAAATTCAAACGCATATTTTAATTTACCGGGGCCACATACAGACTCCAAAAATTCCAGAAAAATAAATCTGGTCATGTTTTGATGATACGGTCCGAACAAAACTAATTTCGTCGAATTTGGAGATTGTTTGAAAAACGGTCATTTTTCAGTCGATTAAATTCAAATTGAAATGACCAAACACGTTTAAATCCACCACACTTACATATTGATTCCAAAAATAATGAAAATTGGAATCTAACATTCTGGATCCAACAAAAGTGGTCTCATCGAAAACGGAGGTCGTTTGCAAAATCTCCACTTTTAAGGGCTATATTTCCATAGCGACTATTCTGAATTTTCAACTGGACATTACTTTTTATTCCCGCTATGAAATCTAGATTTTTCAGAATTGTTGGAAAGATATTTTCAAACAGATTCAAATATTTTTGGTTTCACTAAAATCCGGTTTATTTTGAATCTTGTACATTCATTTGAAATTTGAAATCGAATTTTCAAACTACCCGCCATTTCCAATTCCTTTTGTAATTAAAATAAATATTTATATTTTAATTTCTATTTAAATAAATTTGTACATTCTAATTCTACTCAAAATAAATTTCTAGTCGTTATTATTTAAAATAAATCATTTTAAGTATTCAAAATTCATTAAAATTGCCAAAATAAAAAATTTAAATTGGTTCTAATTTTCCCGGTTGTTACACAAGAGTTTTGGGTAAAACAAAATAAACTCTAGGTCGGTCATGGAACATGCGAAAACTCCAACCATTGGTTTAACTTTTAAAAATACTTTCGAAAGAAAAGATAATCGTAAGACTGATCCACACATAAACATTAATGGTTTTTACGTCACGATAACCAAAACATTTTTGATATCAAAATCTGGTAATACTATAATAGTGTCTAAATCAAATAAACAGCAATCTTGCGGAACACTTGCATCACATGCTCCATATATAATATAACATCAAAAAACACAGGGTGCTTATTGGAGAATGGATTTCCAACTATGACAAGATATTGGACAACCTTCCGATCAGTGTACTCTAGAGGGGATACACAGTGGTTCAATAAGAAGATTTTGCAATCCGGCTACACATGACTGGTCATTCATTTTACTTGAGTGTACCGAGCATATTATTACCAATGGTTGTGATCAGTAACCATTACCGAAAGCATACATCAGCGAAAAGACTATAAAGCAAATGGAATTTCTCTAAATCAGGTGAGAATACCCTTAATGGGAATGACCCACTTGGCCAAGCTACCTGCCCGATTTCTGCCATTTCCCGATTAATGAGGCTTGAGGTCACGATTAACTTTTTAGAACATCTTTCCATCATTTACTTTGAACGTCGCATCGTCAAATCCGTCAAATCACTAATTGAGGTCCACAAATACACTCTGGGTGTTAAGCTAAAAGAAGTTTCCTTCTCTGCCACCAAACTTGGTATATTTGAAGAAATCAATGTACGTAATCATTTAGAAATATTCTGTCAGATATTCGTCCATACAAGTTTCCCGAGGACTAGACAACCCAAAAGCACCATCCCAATAATCCATCTTGGGAAATTTCTACCTCGGATTAACAGAACATCCCTTGCACTTTATTCCGTTTCAATCATCTTCAACATAAGTTGATTCGTAACGCTTATGCGCATATGGAGTGGTTTTAAGATAATAACCTAATCTCGGTCTCTCCATATTGACATCGGGGGTATTAAATAAACCAAAACTTTGGTAGTCGGTTATTTAACTATCAAAGAAAACATCCACATAATCAATGATCCTATTTCTAAATGGGAATCCTACGGATCAAGCATCACACAATACTGGGCCCTTTTAAAATAATTCTTATTAATCTATCATTTACCAATTTCCAAATATCTTTCCAGATATTTCTCAAAACTCGTTTTCCTTTCACGACACTTGAAAAAAATCATTTCCATTTATTATAAACTTTACTTTTTTCATATTCCAGAAATATACGATTAACATTGGAAAACATTTCTGTCTTTTCATGTTCCTTAGAAAATATACGTTATTAGCATTGCTAAACATTTCCAATTTTCCTTTCTTAACTTCCCATTTTCCAATTCACTTCCTTTTCTATGCTTAGAAAACATCTCCGATTTTCTTTGGAAAACGTTCCATATTCTTTTTATTTGATTAAACCATTATTATATAAAATATCGTTATTATCACTCAATTCATTAATTATTCATTAACTAATCGTACCTCTAACCGATCTTCACCACCAAACCTTAACCATTCCTTAGTCAATCATGAAGTCAACCAAGTTGGGGTATTATTACCTCTTAGACCTTAACTAAACATCATTCTCAACTTCGAAATAGACAAGGCTCATAACTTCAAATTCCAACAAAACTTTGCTTATGCAATTCTCTGATTGAACTTAAGAATCCGCTTCTTTTCTGGAAAACATTGATTATAACAATAGTGTTATAATCCCTGCTTCCGAAATATTTAGTTTTAAAGTATAACTCTGATTCTTTAATTTGGATTAATTAATTAATCAATTAATAATTTAAGTATTTAAACCATGATTTTAAATGGAAAGTAAATAGTACTTTCCTGAAATCGACATAATCGAATTCAATAAATAACTCTTTCTCGAATAATCTATATCCGGTTAATATTACGAACTTTGAAATAAATCTATCTATTCAAGTTGAATCAAATTTTCTTATAATTATTACTATTCACAAAACATTTGCTTTCAATCGTTATTGACTTTCAAATATGAATATCATTCCTTAATTAGGAATCTAGATTCATTTTGTTAAATCAACTTGATTTTATTTGCAAATATCATTACAAATTCAAATCTCAGTTACTGAGTCACTTAATAAGCCAACATCATATTCTTATTCATTTAAAAATTCTATTTATAAAACTGCTACTGATACCTTTTTGTTGATATGAAGCAATTCAATTATCTTTTTGAACGTATTTACAAGCTATACATTCCTACTTCTGAAATCAAATTTATATGGTTCCTAAACATTCGTACTTCTGAAATCAAATTTATATGGTTCCTAAACATTCCTACTTCTGAAATCAAATTTATATGGTTCCTAAAATTCCCTTCCCATTTAATAATTCTAATTTAAAATAATATTAAATTATCGCAAAGCATATAATTTTGTTTTCATATTTATAACTATTGAAATATTAGCTTCCTAACTTATTTTATTTAAATTATAGATTCACACTAAAGTAAAATTTAAATATCCTTCCTGAGATAAACCATTTTAATAAAATTTGACATAGTCGAATTCTAAATATAAAACCTTGGATTTATCTCAATTTATATTCCAAACTTTGGAATAAAATCCATCGTTCTCTTTCAAAAATGATTTTCTTGTTCAAATTTCCATTTGAATTCAAATTTCCTTTATAATCGTTAAGTCCCAAACCCAATTATAATTTTTGATTTCAAAACCCACTTCCTCTTTTCTAAATAAATTCAAACTTGAATTCATATTTCAATTCATCCAATAGTAAATAGTTTATTAAATTTATAAACGTCTTTTATAATTAACTTATTGTTTTATTTATTAAAAACAGTTCCTATTTTCAAGTCATTCGAAATTAATTTCTTTTTTTTTTTGAAATAAATTCCCTTTTTAAATCTCAAATATCTTTTCCATGTTTGAAAATATTATACAGTATTTAAATACCAAAATTCTAGGGCCAGGGAAATTCAAACACAACATAATTAATCAAATATATATATATATATATATATGTATATATATATATATATATTTATGCCTTTGGACAACAATGTTTAATGCAAGCTATTACTATTGATGAAGTCAAAAAAGCTGTATTCTCTGTTCATTCTGATTCAAGTCCTGGCCCCGACGGATTCAATTCAAAAAAAATTATGTTGCATTGGGAATCTTTGAAGTATGATCTTTTGGCAGCCATGCAGGATATATTTGAGTCTGGTAAACTTCTAAAAGGTATTAATCACACGTTTGTTACCTTAATTCCTAAAGTTGAAAGGCCTACTCACGTTTCTCAATATCGTCCGATTTCTTGTTGTAACATGTTTTACAAAAAATTTAGTAAAATATTGTGCAACATAATTAAATGGTATACGCCTCATCTAATTTCTTCAAGTCAATGTGCTTACATTCCGAATAGACATATTGGTGAGAATATAATGTTAGCACATGAATTGCTTAGGGATTTTAAGAAAAGAGGAGTAAATAAATTTTGTGTAAAGGTTGATCTTCACAAAGCTTATCATATGATTAATAGAAGAATAATTTGTCACATAATGCTCAAAATGGGATTTCCTGTTCATTTAATCAACATCATACATGAATGTATATCCTCGCCTACCTTTTCTATATTAACTCAAGGAAGACCACATGGTTTTATTTCATCTAATCGTGGGCTGAGACAGGGATATCCCCTCTCTCCTTATCTATTCTCGTTGGCAATGGAATTTTTCCCCTTTTGTATGAATGAAGTTGTTACAATGAAGAAGTGCTTACCTGTACACTGCTTTGAGCCAATTATTTCTCACCTCATGTATGCAGATGACCTTATGATCTTTGGTAAATGCCTACCAAAGTGTGCTTTAGCTTTGAATGACTGTTTTGATAAATTGGAAAAAATTTGTGGACTTTCTGTTAGTGTACTTAAGTCCAAGATTTATTTTAGTCTGAATGCTAAACATACTCATGAAGTTGCTAATGCTTTGGGTTTTCAAGTTGATTACTTGCCAATCAGATATTTGGGTGTTCCTATCTCGTCAAATTATATACATTACAGAGAATGTCAAGCCTTGCTTCAGAAGATTCATAATAAAATACAGCCTTAGGACACTATGCATCTCAGTTATGCTAGAGTTCAATCAGTCATCAATCCAACAATATTATATTGGCTTTCAGTTTACCAACTGCCAGAACATGTTATATCTAAACTACATTCAATGTGCTCTGATTTCTTTTGGGGGTGGTTCCTCGCATAAGGTCAGTTGGAGTACTCTTTGTTTACATAAATCTGAAGGCGGGATAGGGATGAAATCATTGACTGATTTGAAGAAAGCTTCAATTATTAAATTAATGTGGAAATTTCTGGATGGATCATCTCTTTGGAGTCAATGGATGAAAAGTAAATACTGTGCTGGCAAATTTTTCTGGAGTATGAGTATAGAAAACAACTCTTATTGAACATGGAAGTCAATCTTAAGGCTGCGTACCCATGGTGAGTAACTCTTCCGTAAAATCATTGTTAATGGTAATAATACTCTTGTTTAGTTTGAGCCGTGGATCAATTCTAAGTGTTTAGTTGATATTCTCGGCTTTACAAGATTAAGTAATATTGGTGGTAATAATGAAATGGTATCTTATATAATAGTTGATGGTAGAATTGATTTTAATCTTCATTCAGCTTTGAGAGAAATTCATAATGAAGTGGAATCAATTACGCTTAGTACTGAAACAAACCATGATTTTTATGAATGGAAGGAGGCTCTTTTTCTTTTCATAAGGCTTGGAATTATGTTAGAAATAGTCAAGTAGGCAAGCCTTGTTTCAAACTGATTTGGCACTCAAAGAATACTAAGAAAATGGCCTTAATATCGTTTTTGGCAGCAATAGATAGACTCGCTACAAAAGTCAGGCTCCAAAGTTTTGGGATTAGTGATGAAACAGCTTGTGTTTTATGTCATGTACAGGATGAAACAGTTGGTCATCTATTTTTTGAATGTGAGTATGCTAAATTTATCTGGACTGCTTTATCATCAAAGCTGGGTATTGATTTCAATGTTGTTGGATAACTAGATTATGAAGCTGAAAAGATTTTGAATGCTTTCAAAGATAAAGATCAAACCTTGGATCTTGCTTGTGCAGTTTATACGTGTGCTATATATCACGTTTGGTTAGAAAGAAATGGACGGATTTTCAATAGTAGGAATATTTCTAAGGAAATTCGGCTGAATCTAATTGAGAAAGATGTTCTCTGGATAGTAAAGAACAATGGAAGCTCTTGTACTTTTTTTCGAGCGAAAGCTAATCTTTTGAGGCAGTGGGGAATCATCCTTTTTGATAATGGTTAATTAGTGTGAGTTGTTATGTTTGTTGTTGGGGTTGAATGATGTACGTTGGATGGTTGTTATAGCTTTGTAATGTATTTGGTATATAAATAAAGGTTACCAATTTTCACATATATATATATATATATATCACAATAAATGAGAAACAGTGATAAAAATGTTGAGGAATCCAGTTGGATCCTTTCAACCTGTATCCCTGCATCCACAGATGTTAATCAACATAAATACCATCAATTTCACCTCAATATAAGATATTATGGTAAACAAAATCATTATTCATCCAACGATTGAATGAATATATATATATATATATATATATATATATATATATATATAAAATCCTTCAACCATTCATCAAAACAACCATCACACAATGTAAAATTAATCTATATAAATTTAAAAATCATTTATATAAAAATATAAATGAGTCAGAGTTAGTGAGTTTACTCACATTGTTTTGTAGTTGACAGTTCTAGTTTTGTATCATTTTAAAATCAACAGATGTTCAGTTTTATCACGAAATTCTGGTAGTTCTGTTCTTAGCGAAATTAGTTCCATAATGTAGCTTCCGTCGCTACGATTCCAACGCATTTGGTTTCATGTGATTCTATTCACGTATGAAACAAATATACACGGATTATAACTTTAATTTGAATAATAGATTGGAGTTAATTTCCTACATTAAGCCTAATTACTGTATTGAATCTATTAACGACGATTAGCCTTTCAAATATTCCTTCTTGTATTATTTCTTCCCAACTGCTACAGCAACTCTACGCTGACCTCCCCTTTGTACAAAGCTAGACTTGTGGTCTGCATCAAAATTGTGTTGATCGGGTTCAAAGTGACCAAATTCTTAGCGACGACCCAAAACAGCCTCTCCTTGTCCGTAAACGCCACCTAAGATAGAGTCATCCTGGTCTCCTGATAAATCAAAATGATCTCAACTTGATCATGCTATCAACACTACTGCAACGGTATGCAATACCTGGAACGATTCTAAAAGAGTTTAAGACTTTATAAAAGAGATAATTGAATAACTGAATACATATCACTCTCGTTATTCACTTTTCTTCCAAGCAAATTCAAAACATGCCATTGTTCTGATTTGGTTATTTTCTTCTTCTCATGAAAACGAATTTGTTTGAATGGCAGAAATGTTTGCTTGTTCCATAGCAGTCCCTACAGTTTCAAATGAAACTCTCGATCAACATGCCCATTCACCACCGATTCAGCAATCAACTCCACCTATCTTCTTCCCGTCCAAAACTACCACTACCCATATCCAAACCAACGGCTCAAGCTCCCTCGTTAAGCCGCGGTTTTCAGAACAGTCGTCGCGCATTTCAGAAAAACATCGACACTTGCATACCCTGAATCCTTCACAAATTTGTACTTAACCATCAACTTTCATCCTCTTCCAAACTCAACACAACTATCATCAACTTTCCAAGCTCAAACTCCTCCCTGCGATCACGAATTCCAACGCCTACGTCATCAACAGTGGAAGTGCGAATTTCTTCCTCCAACACCCCGCTGAACATAAAACAAATACCGCCGATGACATCTCCTTCACACTCTCTTCAACTGCATCACCTGTTACAAGACTTGATCTCCTCCTAATGAAACGCGTTGCTAGGTCAGCACCACTCCCAAAATACATGTCGCCTCCTTGCGCTCCGATCCCCTTCAATCACCATAGCATGACACCCATATATCGACGTCAATGATCAACCATAACAAGCGCTGCCACAAAACCGAGTTTCTGATAAATCGACCGCACCTTGTAAAAATACCTGAAGTTAAAGCTTGCCATTCTAGTGATTTAACGAATTGATTATCAGTTTTTTTTTATTAATTAATCGATTTTTAAAGTGGCTGATTTTTTTCGTTTTTACTGAAGAAAGCTCTCGGCTTGAAATAAGAATGGGAAAAGAGAATTGGGACTTTATAATGAACAAAGAAATGGGGTTCCATTGTGAACAGAGGCTTGAAGAATCAAGCCTCAATGTTTGAAGAAAATAACATGTCCTAAAGAGCATGTGCAGTATTTTAAAGAAAAATCAGGTCGATATTTATTTTGACAGTATAGGGTACGACATGTATTTTGCTTGGATGGGAAAAAGATATTTACAGATATGGTTTATTATATACATATTTTTCTTTTTTATATACGTGTCCATTAGCTGATTTTTTTGACTTAAACGAAGCAGTGTATCCTGGATAAGGACTCAATGCATTTATTTCTTCCTAACCAAAATTTTATTTTGAGATATGATAAGGACTTGGTACTGGCTTTAGCCTGTATACCGTGACATTCAGGAAGCAACAATCATTTTATAAAATATCCTACAGTTTCGGACTTAATAAAAATTCTACGATTGTCGATTCTAGCTTCAATCCTTATTTTAAACATGGTGAAATAGGTTTCAAGATTTAATTCGATGTATGGAAAATATATAAATTTGTAGTCAAAAAATTAAATTAATTAAAATTAATTTAGTTCTAAGCGTTTTTAACTTGTGTGCCCAAACGTTACAAATTTTGAAATCCAAAAATCAATGGAACTAATTTGGTTGAAAATGGAGGTTGTTTGCAAAAAGTCTATTTTTAAGGATTTAATAAATCAATAAAAATATAAATAAATTCAATAACAATTAAATTTAATAATAAAAAATTATTATCGTGTGTATCCGAATAGAACTTCATGTAACTCCAAAAGAAACATATTTGGATTTTAAACTCGATATTCCAAATTAAACCGACGTTTGGATTATTCAAAATTGATTTATTTATGTAATATAAATCATTATAATTTATAAATGATTCCATAGCGACTATTTAAAATTTTGATTCGGACATGACTCACAATCTATAAGACGAATTCTCGATTTTTCACTTTCATCTGAAAAATGTAGTTAAAAAAATTCGAATATTGCTTATTTCAAAGAAATCCGATTTATATTGGATCCTGTATATTCAGTTGAAGTTCAAAACGTAATATAACGAACTACCATGACGTTACGAGCTCATTTTAAATTTAGTTATAAATTATGCATTCAAACTTCGTTTTTAACAAATAAATTCCTTATAAAAATCGTTTATATTACTAATACAACATTTAAAATCAATTTAAATGTTCAAAATTAAATGGCTAAAAATCTGGGTCGTTACATTTTATATGGAAATTCCAAACATATCGTTCTTTACTTCACCCATCGAAATCCTTTACTTCTTTTTTAGGAAAAATTGCACATTTATACCATTTTTGTAAGCTTATTACAAAGTTAGGCCATTTTCGAAAATATCTATAAAAATACACTACTTTTGATCAAGTGTGTATTTCGTCGGCAATTTTTAGTTGGTGATTTTTAAAAAATCGCCAACACAAAAAAATAGAATTAATTGGCGATTTTTCAAAAATGGCCAACTAGTTTTCATTTTTTCCTGTGTTGGCGATTTTGAAAAATCGTCAGTTGGCGACTTTTGAAAATTCCCTAATTAAAAATCTCATTCTGCATACATAGCCAAAATTGGCCTATATCCGTAATTACTTTCAAAACAAACCTAAATTTATAATAAGTTTACAAAAATGTCTTAAATTTGCAAATTTTTCTTTTTTTCATCCTCCATGCTTTCAAATCAGATTTGAGCAAGTATTTCCAGTTTTCATCTTTTTTACATTTCCTTTCCTAGGTTCATCCTCCACGGCCCTCAAACCCAATCTAGGTTTCAAATTTGAACACCAATCTGAATGTAAGATTCGAACCCACTATGAGTTTTGAAGCCATTTCAGATCTCACCCAAACCAAAGATCTAAATGATTTCGATTGAAAAATCTATTTAATGTCGAGTTTTAAAGGATGGCGAATTTGTGGGAATTCATTACTTATTGGGCAATTGAGGATCAACTGCTAGGGTGTCTATGCGTGGTTGAGATTATGTGCAAAGTGGGGATGGCGACATATGTTGTTGCTTGATTTTGGTATTCCCATGTTTATTTTTATAGCAAACTGTGAAAATAGAGTTTTGAGTCAATACTTATGTTCCTTAGACTTGGTAATTACCGATGGTTTTATCTGCAAATGGGATTGGCTAAAAAACGAGTTTGAAGGTAAAACTATTTGTATGACTTAACGCAGAATATCACCATTGCATATCTTCACCAGTAAGTCACTCTATATTTTATTTATTTTATTTCGATTTTATTAGAGGAAAACGTACAAGACAAACTGTTGATGGGTTAAATGTTCAAAAATCCAGTAATTTTGATAGTGATGGTAATTCATCAACGATATCTTCTGAAAGTGGATAGGTATTCTTCTATTAAACTAATTTTGTGGCTTTTGTTTTATATCTTGCCTACATACTTTTTTGTTTTGTAACAACATCTTTGTAATACATACTATTTTGTTTCTTAGTTCATTCATACCGTTGGTAACTGTGGGAGACTGAAGGTTGTGCATCTATACATTAAAAAATTACTTGTACCTATGTGGGTACAAATGAATTTCTTAATATAAGATGTTATTAGTATATTATACGTGCTTCATCTAAGGGCAGTAGAATTTTGACAGTTGATATGGTTTAGAAGATTGAGAAAATAATTGCTATATGAGGAATAAAATAGGAAGAAAATGAGAAATGATAATTTACAAATAGAAATTAATGATTTTACAATATAAGTGAGATAAATAAATATATCTTCTCTCTATATCAAACTTGGCACTAGAGATTTTCTCAATAAAATTTATGAGATGTGATGTGAACATGAAATGTGAACATTAAATCTTACAAACTTTGGTCGAGTTTGAACAATTTTTCATGTGTATTGGTTATGAGATGTGAACTTGAAATCTTCTTTACTAGTAGAGTGAAATGAAAATGGTTAGAGCCACGTTTTAGTGACTTATTCTAGTAAATGTCTTAATGCAATAAGACACAAATGGAATAGGCTATTCGATGCAACATTTAGTGGCAGTGACGTAAATACTCCAGTTATTTGCTGAACTGAAACACAAAGAGTAAGGCTTTTTACAACCAAGATGTGCATGCATCATATATTCTTAAAACATAATGTAAAATGAGTTGGTATGAATTATTAACTTGCATTTAAGAAGCTAGGAATTGGCAGCTGAAAATTCTTTCTTATCAAACCTACCAGCCATAGATATCCAACAGTCTATTTTATTTCTATTTTATTTGACATTAATATGCAGTTGAACATAATTTTGTAATTACTATATGAAAATTGGCCAGTGCCTTTATGTAAAAGGCTCTTATTTTGCAACAAAATACCAATTGATATTAGCTTTTCATAATTGTTGCATTGCTTCTGTTGTTGACTGATGATTTTCTACTATTTGACGATGCCTTCTTTTCGCTATTTAATATTTTGTGCTCTTTGGAAGAATAACATATTAATATATTTTTTAATAAAAAAATTCTCTCCTACTCTATCACGTTGTCATTTTCGTGTTCATCTGTTTTGCAATCTGAAACTGCCATTATAAATATTTTAAACCTATGGTATTTCCTAGACGGCCGGGATAAATGAACACAAGTCTTTATAATTATACCGTCGCATTTGATCTTAACTGACGTTTGTGATATAAAATTATGTACTATAATTGTTATCTTTACCATCCGTTAGAGTATTACTGTTAATTTACTATGTTTGTTTCTTACGCATTCCAGTTTGTCAATTTGGCCAGTATCACTGTCCACCTATATTCATGAAGAAAATTTGGTTATGTATTAGGTGCTATATTTGTGAAGAAAATTTCTAGTTATAAAGTATCCACCTACATTCTTAATATAAGCATTACAGATACCCGTTTCTTAGCATCGTGAAAGAAAATTTTAAAAAGAAAACTATGCCCTACTCAATCCAGAAATTTTGTTATACACTAGGTCATATATTTCCTTTTGATTTATGCATAAAGGAAAACTTCAGATGAAAAAAATTGGTATGGACATGCTACATACCTTTGCAATTTTTTGTGTGCTCTACCCATGCATTTGATTGTTTACTCTTAAAATGAGTAGAACATAATTATTTGTCTTAATAAAAAACATTGGTTTTAATGACAAAGAACTACGAAACGTAGATAAAGAAGGGATGACAATAAAAAATAATGTGTATGTGTGTGTGTGTGTGTATATATATCATATTGCTCTTTTTAGTACATGTATTCCTCCAAATTAGAATCAAACATTCATACCTTGCAAGTGTTTGAACATCATACGATCTAACAATATATATAGGCTTAAACCACCACCGGCTCAAAATGTAAAATCTGTAGCTATTTCAAAAATAGCAACTTTACGACATATCAAAATAGCAAGTAGTACCTTTAGTTTGAGAATATGTTCGAGTATCAATTTATTCACATTCTTTGTGGATTTGTATAGTGATTTGTAAAGTTTGTAAATTGATTGGAGAAGGATTAATGGATTAAAAGAGCATTGAGTTTGAGAAACATCGACTAACATATGAAATATAAGCTTCCAGCTAAAATTCAATGAAAACCATATATTGTATTCTGAGAGAAATCTCGGGCAATATAAACATATATGTACATATATCTAGAACCCGAACGAATGACAATGTTATAGGATCAAAAATATTGTGTGCCTAACCGAAAGATTAATGGCCAGTAAGAATGAATTTAAATCCAATTCAAATAGACTACTAATTTTTCATTCCAATAATTTGTATATTTTAAGACTTTATTAACAAAACAAGTAAAAAAAAGAGAAGAAAAACCCTTTGGGAACCAAATGCCCATGCCAACCTACATGATATTAACACAGTACTATGCACATGCTTATTCTATGGAAAATAACAATGACTTATAGCTAAAAGCATAGTTGATAAATTTTCAACAGACCTACATTAGTGGCATTCAAGCCCTCAGTCCACTTAGTCATATCTCAATGCTGTAAGGCCCATAACATATTCCCTATGAAAATATGACAACCCATGTCCCTTAATGTCACCCATATGAGGATGCATTAAGTTTTGTGAAGCGCAATAATAATACAAAGGCTAATTTTAACAAGACAGAATATAAATATGCAGCAGAAGATTTCAATTTTTTATTTCAAATCAAATATGACATTATATTTTCCAAATAAACAATCAATGTCAAAACCAAAAACATCTGTCTTATAAATCATCAGAGTACAAAAACTACAAATAATATCCCTCATATGTTAACACAATAAACATAGATAAATAAACTGAAGAAATACATGGAAAGGAAAGCAATCCAACTCCAAGAAGAATATAATCACGATCACGGCTACTGTCCATCGCCACTTTGAGAACCTGAAGGGGGGAAGGAAGAGGGAGATGGAAAACAAAACAGGTCAGACATAAAGTCTAGCGAGTTCCAGTAATTTTCAGCAATAGGATAAGGTAGAAAGTATTAAGATAGATAAGTAATGCTGAATATGAAATTATAGTAAAATATGCGAGTACAAGGTAAACGAGATAACAAGACAGGGCAAAGATCATATACGCTTCTCATTCATATCGCTAGAACAAGTTTCTCTGCACCAATTACTAGATTATCAAGATTAGGTATTATCCTAATTACTACCCACGCGATCGGCTCCCTACTACGCAAATATCATGTACCCACTACGATAGTAGAGGGTATCACTTCCTAACCCGTCAACTATAAGACACATGCCTATTTGCTGGTGTTACAGCGTCATCGGGCCCTTGCATGCTCATGACTCCGCCGAAACACACCCATACACACCTTCGACCTTTGAACCTCTTACAATCCAGATCAGTAAAGCATGCCCTGGCACCTACCTAGTGCGTGGCCCCTCCTATAATAACAACAGGGATACTGACTGATGCGGGTTTCACACAACAAGATTGATACAAGCCACCCTTAGGCTTGTGCCCCTAAACTAGTGCTTTAAGAGTCCCAAAACTGGATGAAAACAATAAGATGTGAGACCTCTTAGCTTATTAATTAACAAGTAATAACTTAGCAGGTTTAAGTTCATTAATAAGCATGACTGTAAATAACATTTCCTATAAATGTTATTCTATGTACAACCTCTTCTCCAAACAGACAAGAACCTGTTCAGATGTATATACAAATTAAGTTACCTATTTACTTAGTGACATCTAATACTCCCAATATATTCTACTTAATTATTATATTAAGTTTAACCTATTCAGATTAACATGTTTTGCATATTATCCCAATTATACAGTCATTGGATTTCATGTTTCAATATGCCTAATTCTCCTTTTTACTGCCATTTCAAGTTATTCCAATTTTACTCAATTCTAACGCGAATAGCCTAGGCACTCGATCGCCTAGGTATAGCGCAAAAATAGAAAGGATGAGGAGAAAATATAGATCCAGTTCAAAAATACATAAACTGAGTAAATATGCATAAGACTAACTAAGACAGAAAAGAGATAATAGGGATATACATGTAATACTAAAATAATTGAAAACTAAATGGATAACTGATAGTAAAACTATAACATATAAATTGTATAATTTCAGATTCCAAATATTTTCTATTAGTATACTTTTAATTATCAAATCTGGAAATAACTAGAACTCACAATGGTTTGAATTTTAAATCTATAAAGATCTCTTTTATATTATTGTTGTTGAAAAACTAGAATTATACTCTTTAATGTTTATTTTGGCAGCACCTCAGCGTCTTCTTATTTTTATTCAGAAGTAGCTTGGAGGAACAAGAATGTTTGTGTGTTGGAAAACAATGAGACTGCTTGCCTATTTATATATTAGCTAGGATAATTCTAAACTATTAGATTTTAGGTTTATAAATATGACCATACACCTCAAGCTGAGTCATCTTATGAACATAGTGAAGAAAACAGTCCAGATATAGAAGTATGAACCTTCTCTACATGTAGGTAGGTCGATCCACCTACCCACAGTGCCGACCCTAGGGTCGACCTGACTTAGACATAGGTCGACCCGGTTTGGTTGGGTTGCTCTGTGACCGTTGCTTTCTAAGTTGTTTATTTTTATTATATATATTATATATATTCTTGTTCAATCTTCTTAAGCCCATAACTTCTGCATATTTAATCTGATTTACGAAAACTAAGAGTTTTTCTGAACCAAAATTTCGTAACGGTCGCAATGGTAGAGTCTGTTTTACCTACTTTTGAAGATTTAATTAATTAATCTATATTTTATTATCATCTTAATGTAATTACTGTATATTAAGATATGGGTGTTATATTCTCCCATCCTTAAAGGATTTCATCCCCAAAATCTTTAAGTTAAGAAGAATGTTATTAACTAAGATCTACACCCATCTACTCATCCATCAACTATAGGCATCCATTGTCCTTAAAATTTCTAATGCTTTATATGGAAATATGCAAAAGTGTCGTGTGTATATGCCCCTACACTAATGCGAAAATCAGGCTGTCGACTTATTCAGTTGACCTCGTTAATGCAATATATGCCTGTTCCATGTATCTAATATGTATGCAAAAGAAACCTAATACATATAAGTTCTATATATGTGCACAAGCATTCACCAAAATGCAACTTTCGTGTGATTATTTAATGATTTTCACCCATTGAAAATTTAAAAAAGCACACATCCATATGCAATATGTAAGTGCTTAAGCCAATCCAGTGTTGAATGTGTGTATATGTGTAATGACCCGAAAATCCGGTCCAATTTGAGCTGACTAAATAACACAAGTCCAACCCCAAATTGCACTGAAAATTCAAGAAATTAATAGAAAGAAGATAGAGGGTGAGGACAGATAAGATAGAAACTTATAGAATAGAAGAAGAAGAACATCATCATCAGAGTAACACGAATCTCACAGCGGAACGAATAAAATATAACATAATTTTTGAAATACAAACAGTATATGTATACAATAACATTTCAGAGTACAACACTTACAACACAGCGGAAATAATAATAGCTATAGAATCTTGAAGCCTCCTGCTCCAAGCCCTCCAAGTGTATCTGTAAAAACCTGAACTACTTAACTGCCCATACAAATTTAGGCACCCAAGAGTTTAGGTAGAACAAAACAAAGTAAACTCCGGGTCAGTCATGGGACTGGTATGAGTAAAACAGTTTAAAACAGTTTGAACAAGTAAACGATATCTCATAAGACCACGCCGTATAACGGAACGGGTTTTTCCCTTATGAGAATCCAAAATATCTTTATATCAAAAACCTTTTGATATTATAATAATGTCTATCAACCACAATATAATGACCATCTAGCAGAACGCTTTCATCTCACGTTCTACATATATAGTATACAATCAAAACCGCAAGCACGTATTGGGTAATGGATTTCCAACTATGACAAGGTATGGAACCACCTTCCGATCAGTGTACTCTAGGAACGATACACTGGAGTTCAACAAGAACATCTTGCAACTCAGCCACACATGACCGACCACTCATTTCGCTTGAGTGTATCGAATGTACATCACCAACGGTTGGGATCAGCAACCGTTTCCCGTATATATATGGGACATCATTGATAGATTAAAGAAGCAAATGAATATTCTCTAGATAGGTGATTATACACCCTACTTCGGTGCGACCGACTTAGCCATGCTGCCTGCCCGATTTTTGTCATTTACCGGATGTTGAGGCCAGAGGCTACGACTACTTTCCATTCATTGATAACACGATCACTTTGAATGCCACATTGTCAGATCCGTTAATCACTAATTGATCTGCACAAATATTCTGGATGTTATGCTAAGGGAATAAATCCGTTGCCACCATATATATATTTGTACAGTCCAATCATATTCGATCATTGGAAGTACTCTGTCAGACACTCGTTCATTTACGTTCGTTCTGGGACTGAACGAAACCGAAGGCACTATTCAGTACATCCATCTTAGTCACTGTTATCTAAGACTTATACAACAGCCCTTGCACTTTACTCCGTCTTCAATTTTCGTTGGCATATTCGCAACGCTTATGCCAATACAGAGTGGTTCTTTGGATAAGAATCCAACCGGTCTCTCCATATTAACAACGTTAAAATGGTAAAAAACTTAGATAGTCGGTCAGTTAACTATCAAAGAAAAACATGTCGGTGTTCTCACAACGATCTTAATTCGAAATGGAATTATCGATCAAATCATCCAACATATATATATATATTCATATTCATATTTCCTTATTTCCTATGATTAGAAAATATACGTTATTAACGCTGGAAAACATTTCCATAGCTTATTCACGTATCACTATCCTTTCACAACCATCAGTCCCTAACTATAAACTAATAAGAGAACAATTCTCTAAGTATAAACCCCGAAGGCCGAAACCAACATCAGATCCACACTCAGAAAACGATTCAACTTACTAATCTCTAGTCAGTTTCTAATCTTGCTTAACTCTATTTCTTTAACTCTAACTGATTAACTCTAACTGATTAACTCAAATTCGAATAACCTATATTCGATTTACTCCTTTAAATAACGTTTATCCATTTATAAAGATTTACTTTTAGTAACGGTTCTTCACTTTAAAAATGTCCTTTTTATAACGTTTCTCCACTTATACAGATTTCCTTATAACAACGTTAAATCACTTATAATGGTTTCCTATAACAGCGTTTAATCACTTATAATGATTTCCTATAATAGCGTTTAATCACTTATAATGGTTTCCTATAACAACGTTTAATCACTTATAATGATTTCCTATAACAGCGTTTAATCACTTATAATGGTTTCCTATAACAGCGTTTAATCACTTATAATGGTTTCCTATAACAACGTTTAATCACTTATAATGATTTCCTATAACAACGTTTAATCACTTATAATGATTTCCTAATAAATATCCCTTATATTCTTTCTATTATATTATCCCAATAAATATCCCTCTTTATAAAATCCTTTGATTTTATAAATAAATTCTCCTTTATAAAATCCCTTGATTTTATAAACAAATTCTCTTTAACAAGTTTAAAATTCATTTTTTATAACAAATATCCCTTTTATAAAACCTCTTTGATTTCCTAAATAAATTTCCTTTTATAATATCATATTTATTTCCTAAATATTTCCCCTTTTTCATTTATTCTATTTTCTGAATAAATATTCCTTTATAAATTCTATTCACTTCCTAAGTGAACATCTTTCTTTGTACTTCTATTTACTTGCTAAGTAAAAAATCGTTTGACACTTCTATTTCAATACACAGTTTGAAAATTTCCCTTTTTATTTTCCAGTATTCATTTTGGTATTTAAAATACCGTATTACCATGATTAAAATCATCCACACATATAAAATCAATAACTGATTTTATATCACAGCATATATCACAATATATGATAAACAGTAAAATAAATGTTGACGAATCCAGTTGGATCCCTCCAACCTGTATCCCTGCATCAAAAGATGTTATACAATATAAACAACATCAATTTCAGTTCAGTACGAATTATTCTGATAAACAGAATCAAAATATATATATATTTATATATATATATATATGAAATTTCAACTAACTGACTAGCAGTTCAATCAACCAATCTACACACAACAGTCAATCAATATCTAACAGTTCTAAAAGTACGTTATAAAAATATAACTATTCAGAGTTGGCGAGTTTTACTCACATTGGACGATCATTATTAATAACGATAACCGTCGCTTGATTCTGAACGGACAATTTATTTTGCTATAAATTGTAATGAGCTCCATTCCACTCCCTATCAGTTCTAGTGCGTAGTGTCCGTCCATACGGTCCCAACGCAACTTACGGGTCGTCAATCTTTCTTATCCGGTCCATTACCATCAGCCCGCCTGCCTACAGTGACCTTCTTCTAAACAAAAACATCCCGATACAAATATTCTCCAATGGCCGATGACCGCAAGTTTCTCCCCTTTCTTTCTTTCTTCTTTTACTTCTATATTTTATTATTTCTTTTCCTTTTATTTGTATTGGGCTTCACCATTCAGGAGTCGGCCCATTTCCCTCACACAAAAGCCCACCCTTGTGAAACTCTTCTTCCCCAATTAGATTTGAACTCCAGGAAATTACATCAGCCTTTTCACTTGCGTTCTACTCACAATTTCCATACGTTCCTTCACTAATCACGTTTTCTATTTCTTAAGTTGGGCCTCATCCTTTGTCGGCCCACACCCACTAGAACCCACGTTCGTACCCTACAGTATTCTTCCTCCACAATCAAAATACCGTGCTCCAGATTTCAGCACTCTCGCTTCCGGTTAAAACATCCACCATTTCTGATCTTCAGCACCACCTCAAGCCTTACATGTCCTCACGCTCACCTCACTCCTATAGGCGTAATCACGTTCAACTTCAAATCCTTACCTTTCACCCTACAACAACATCGAATACCACTCCAAAAACCAAACTCCGAACTTCCCAGTTCCTCATATCTGACGTTTTCACCAAGCACGGGTCTGTATCCTCCCAAATACTACTTCCAAATCCCCTTAATCAAGACTTCTTCATCTCCAGATAACATACGTACTCCCCCAACTTAACTACAGTACACTCATCGACAAATACTTGTGTCGATCCCACCCAGAAACTCCATGCAAGTTTTCACCATTGTCGAATAGTAAAGTTCCTCCCCTCGCCGCTTAGAAGCTTCAGCAAAAACCCATTTTCAACTTCTTTACAGTATCCACACTTCAACTTCTTTCCATGCTTTACACACCTCAAACTCCTTCCCCAAATTTCCAATGACCTGCGCTGCTTGCCAGATGCGCCGGTCCCTCCAGTAAACAACATGAAAACAAAATGGCCATCTCCGATTTATTTATTCCTTCACAACTTCTCATCATCGTTTGCCAACCTTCTCATCGAATCCGTGCACTAGGCACGCTGGGAATTTCCCAAAAACTCAGGTCCTGATCGCACCTTGAAACTGAGTATATGGGGTGGAAGCTCTTGAACATACGAGTTGAATGGATCTTAAATTGATTGATTTCATTTAGTAAACTGTTGATTTTAATTGGATGAAATCTTGAGGGATGGCGGCCTCTTTTCATTGACTGTCAAATGAAGGAAATTAGTTAGGTTTTAAGAAGAGGTACTTAAGTCTTATTTATAGGGTAGAGGAGTTTAGATATTTTATTGATTTTATTTTCTTGGTTGCGAAGTATTAGCGCATGTTGGTTACTTACACATTAAGGCTTTCGTTCTTTGCTATAACTTAACATCAACTAGCTTACTAGGAACGTGCACCCTTGAAGAAAACATATTTATACATCATTCAAGTGTCCTGGCCGAAGACGTCCTGTTTCCAATTTGAAAAAGAATCAGTGACCACAATGCGAGAATTGGAAAAAATATATTTATTACAACAAAGAAAATGTTCAAGAAGCTGACAGACACGAAGATGGTTTTTATTCGATCCGGTGTCACTGTAGTCCCAACAGGCTCTACAAAATAATGGATGAAGTGGCAAGTACTAATATTATCCTATGTTTGTGATTTTTCTTGACAATTAGTCGTTTTGGTATCTAGGTTCAAGAAAGAAAGTTAGGGTAGTTTATGTATTTCCACTTGTAGTACATGACTCGCATTATAACTAGCAGTTGGCTCCCTCTTTGTATATATAAAGTTTTAGCGTACCCCGTAACCTTTAAAACTATTCACTTACGGACTGGTATTGACAGATGTAAAAATACTGTTGAGATGAGCTCGGTGCCACGATCCCAAAAATATAATAATATCGGTAGGTTGATTCATATTGTGAAACCCTAAAAATGTTTTATTTCAGGGTGCAAAATACTTCCAATAAAAAGTTGCTTATTTAATTAATTAAAAATTACAGTAAAATTCTAAAAATTAAATTATCGCTATGTCTCAAAAGAACCCTGTCTAAATTCAAACCCGATATTCAAATATTTTTAAATAACTGTTATGGCCACGAACGAATATACCGCTGTTTTTCTGAATATTTAACTTGGACATAAATCAAAATCTACACGACGAAATCCCGAATTTTCTCTTCCACTAGAAAGATATACTCCACCAGCTCCTAACGTTTCTTGTTTTACAGAAATCTGATGTAAAACGGCTTCTGTATATTCAGTTGAAGTTCGAATCGCCAAATAGCGAACTGCAGCGCCATCTCGAGCTCGGTTTTAATTATAATATAATTATACGTTCTAACGTCGTCGATTAAATAATATATTCATTATTTAAATAATTAAATAAGTTAATTATTTCACCGTCAAATATCCGGGTCATTACATTCTTCCCCCACTTAAAATAATTTCGTCCTCGAAATTGCTAAGGTAGTGGTCGACCCGATCTATTAGGTAAAAATTTATCTGTTTGTCTCTTAACTCCGGTTCCACTGAACCACTTAAATTCCGAATAAAATATTAATTCATTCCAACTTACTAAATTTTCAAAAATTTTGAAAATTTTCTAACATCTGGAATTTCTGGAAAATTTTGCCATAACCTCCTTTGTACAACCCTATCTGTAAAACCATAACTCGCCTCTCTAGGCTATCTCCAACCCAAAAGAAAATCAAACAGCCAAGCGGCTTGCCAATTCGGCTCATAAATCACCAAACTCATATGAAATATAAACTTGTACCTTTTTGCCAGGTATATCATTATATCACTTTGCACCTGTTACCAATATATGCATATACCAATGTTATACCAATCAAACTCCAATCATTCCCTTATACATAAGTCGAATTCAATTCGAACTTTAATCTCAATATCCAAACTCTCAATCTTATCAAATTAATTTCATTCAGAATTATTCTCTAACCACATTTAGTTCTATTTAACTCAGTTCAAGTTAAATTTTTAATTCACTTTTACCATTTTCTTCTATTTGACTTCGTAAGTTAAATTTAAATTCCAGAATTTAAATTCCTGGGCTCATTTCAAATCAATTTGAAATCCTAATACCAATTCAAAACCTTTGAATTTCGAAATAACTTGTTTTCGCAAAACAATTCAAAAACAAAACCCTTGGTAGTAATCTGTCACTTAGCAACTCGAAAATGAACACTGATGATGTGGCCACACTCATCAGGGTTATTTCCCAGTTTATCAAAGTGAGTTCAATACTATATCATTTTCAAAACCATTCTTAAACATTTCCCATTTTGAAACTATTTCAAAATATCCTTCCAATGTTTGTAAACACATTTAAAATCTCCCAGGATTTTGAAATTCTCATATATTATACTTATATGCATTCTACTTGGTCATTTATATAACCATTTCAATTATAATCTCATTCGATTAAATAACAATCAACACAACCAATTATACTATGTTAATTTCAAAACAGATCATGTTGGTTCATCGTATTCGAGTGTTTAGAAACCCCTATCGATATTGTGGTGCCCCACTATCGACCAGAATTCATAAGCCACACAACCAATAAAACTCCACAATATAAAACAATTTTTTATATCAAATAACAAATACGTTCACTCGTATATATACACTCAATCTCAGTCTAGGGTATTACTAACCTCATCTCTACTGAGTCACGCCACAGAGCCAAGGTAATTCACTTAACCTAGCTCTGATACCAACTGTAATGACTCGAAAATCCGGTCCAATTTGAGCTGACTAAATAACACAAGTCCAACCCCAAATTGCACTGAAAGTTCAAGAAATTAATAGAAAGAAGATAGAGGGTGAGGATAGATAAGATAGAAACTTATAGAATAGAAGAAGAAGAACATCATCATCAGAGTAACACGAATCTCACAGCGGAACGAATAAAATATAACATAACTTTTGAAATACAAACAGTATATGTATACAATAACATTTCAGAGTACAACACTTACAACACAGCGGAAATAATAATAGCTATAGAATCTTGAAGCCTCCTGCTCCAAGCTCTCCAAGTGTATATGCAAAATCCTGAACTACTTGACTGCCCATACAAATTTAGGCACCCAAGAGTTTAGGTAGAACAAAACAAAGTAAACTCCGGGTCAGTCATGGGAATGGTATGAGTAAAACAGTTTGAACAAGTAAACGATATCTCATAAGACCACGCCGTATAATGGAACGGGTTTTTCCCTTATGAGAATCCAAAATATCTTTATATCAAAAACCTTTTGATATTATAATAATGTCTATCAACCACAATATAATAATCATCTAGCAGAATGCTTTCATCTCACGTTCTACATATATAGTATACAATCAAAACCGCAAGCACGTATTGGGTAATGGATTTCCAACTATGACAAGGTATGGAACCACCTTCCGATCAGTGTACTCTAGGAACGATACACTGGAGTTCAACAAGAACATCTTGCAACTCAGCCACACATGACCGACCACTCATTTCGCTTGAGTGTATCGAATGTACATCACCAACGGTTGGGATCAGCAACCGTTTCCCGTATATATATGGGACAACATTGATAGATTAAAGAAGCAAATGAATATTCTCTAGATAAGTGATTATACACCCTACTTCGGTGCGACCGACTTAGCCATGCTGTCTGCCCGATTTTTGTCATTTACCGGATGTTGAGGCCAGAGGCTACGACTACTTTCCATTCATTGATAACACGATCACTTTGAATGCCACATTGTCAGATCCGTTAATCACTAATTGATCAACACAAATATTCTGGATGTTATGCTAAGGGAATAAATACGTTGCCACCATATATATTTGTATAGTCCAATCATATTTGATCATTGGAAGTACTCTGTCAGACACTCGTCCATATACGTTCGTTCTGGGACTGAATGAAACCGAAGGCACTATTCAGTACATCCATCTTAGTCACTGTTATCTAAGACTTATACAACAGCCCTTGCACTTTACTCCGTCTTCAATTTTCTTTGGCATATTCGCAACGCTTATGCCAATACAGAGTGGTTCTTTGGATAAGAATCCAACCGGTCTCTCCATATTAACAACGTTAAAATGGTAAAAAACTTCGATAGTCGGTGAGTTAACTATCAAAGAAAAACATGTCGGTGTTCACACAACGATCTTAATTCCAAATGGAATTATCGATCAAATCATCCAACATATATATATATATTCATATTCATATTTCCTTATTTCCTATGATTAGAAAATATACGTTATTAACGCTGGAAAACATTTCCATAGCTTATTCACGTATCACTATTCTTTCACAACCATCAGTCCCTAACTGTAAACTAATAAGAGAACAATTCTCTAAGTATAAACCCCGAAGGCCGAAACCAACATCAGATCCACACTCAGAAAACGATTCAACTTACTAATCTCTAGTCAGTTTCTAATCTTGCTTAACTCTATTTATTTAACTCTATTCGATTAACTCTACCTGATTAACTCTATCTGATTAACTCAAATTCGAATAACCTATATTCGATTTACTCCTTTAAATGACGTTTATCCATTTTTAAAGATTTACTTTTAGTAACGGTTCTTCACTTTAAAAATGTCCTTTTTATAACGTTTCTCCACTTATACAGATTTCCTTATAACAGCGTTAAATCACTTATAATGGTTTCCTATAACAACGTTTAATCACTTATAATGATTTCCTTTAATAGCGTTTAATCACTTATAATGGTTTCCTATAACAGCGTTTAATCACTTATAATGATTTCCTATAACAGCGTTTAATCACTTATAATGGTTTCCTATAACAACGTTTAATCACTTATAATGGTTTCCTATAACAGCGTTTAATCACTTATAATGATTTCCTATAACAGCGTTTAATCACTTATAATGATTTCCTAATAAATATCCCTTATATTCTTTCTATTATATTATCCCAATAAATATCCCTCTTTATAAAATCCTTTGATTTTATAAATAAATTCTCCTTTATAAAATCCCTTGATTTTATAAACAAAATCTCTTTAACAAGTTTAAAATTCATTTTTATAACAAATATCCCTTTTATAAAACCTCTTTGATTTCCTAAATAAATTTCCTTTTATAATATCATATTTATTTCCTAAATATTTCCCCTTTTTCATTTATTCTATTTTCTGAATAAATATTCCTTTATAAATTCTATTCACTTCCTAAGTAAACATCTTTCTTTATACTTCTATTTACTTGCTAAGTAAATAATCGTTTGACACTTCTATTTCAATACACAGTTTGAAAATTTCCCTTTTTATTTTCCAGTATTCATTTTGGTATTTAAAATACCGTATAACCATGATTAAAATCATCCACACATATAAAATCAATAACTGATTTTATATCACAGCATATATCACAATATATGATAAACAGTAAAATAAATGTTGAGGAATCCAGTCTGAACCCTCCAACCTGTATCCCTGCATCCAAAGATGTTATACAATATAAACAACATCAATTTCATTTCAGTACGAATTATTCTGATAAACATAATCAATATATATATAACAAGGTTTATATATATATATATAAAATTTCAACTAACTGACTAGCAGTTCAATCAACCAATCTACACACAACAGTCAATCAATATCTAATAGTTCTAAAAGTACGTTATAAAAATATAACTGTTCGTGAGTTTTACTCACATTGGACGATCATTGTTAATAACGATAACCGTCGCTTGATTCTGAACGGACAATTTATTTTGCTATAAATTGTAATGCGCTCCATTCCACTCCCTGTCAGTTCCAGTGCGTAGTGTCCGTCCATACGGTCCCAACGCAACTTACGGTTTGTCAATCTTTCTTATCCGGTCCATTACCATCAGCCCGCCTGCATACAGTGACCTTCTTCTAAACAAAAACATCCCGATACAGATATTCTCCAATGGCCGATGACCGCAAGTTTCTCCCCTTTCTTTCTTTCTTCTTTTACTTCTTTATTTTATTATTTCTTTTCCTTTTATTTGTATTGGGCTTCACCATTTAGGAGTCGGCCCATTTCCCTCACACAAAAGCCCACCCTTGTGAAACTCTTCTTCCCCAATTAGATTTGAACTCCAGGAAATTACATCAGCCTTTTCACTTGCGTTCTACTCACAATTTCCATACGTTCCTTCACTAATCACGTTTTCTCTTTCTTAAGTTGGGCCTCATCCTATGTCGGCCCACACCCACTAGAACCCACGTCCGTACCCTACAGTATTCTTCCTCCACAATCAAAATACCGTGCTCCAGATTTCAGCACTCTCGCTTCCGGTTAAAACATCCACCATTTACGATCTTCAGCACCACCTCAAGCCTAACATGTCCTCACGCTCACCTCACTCCTACAGGCGTAATCACGTTCAACTTCAAATCCTTACCTTTCACCCTACAGCAACATCGAATAACACTCCAAAAACCAAACTCCGAACTTCCCAATTCCTCATATCTGACGTTTTCACCAAGCACGGATCTGTATCCTCCCAAATACTATTGCCAAATCCCCTTAATCAAGACTTCTTCATCTCCAGATTACATACGTACTCCCCCAACTTAACTACAATACACTCATCGACAAATACTTGTGTCGATCCCACCCAGAAACTCCATGCAAGTTTTCACCATTTTCGAACAGTAAAGTTCCTCCCCTCGCCGCTTAGAAGCTTCAGCAAAAACCCATTTTCAACTTCTTTACAGTATCCACACTTCAACTTCTTTCCATGCTTTACACACCTCAAACTCCTTCCCCAAATTTCCAATGACCTGCGCTGCTTGCCAGATCCGCCGGTCCCTCCAGTAAACAACATGAAAACAAAATGGCCATCTCCGATTTATTTATTCCTTCACAACTTCTCATCATCGTTTGCCAACCTGCTCATCGAATCCGTGCACTAGGCACGCTGGGAATTTCCCAAAAACTCAGGTCCTGATCGCACCTTGAAACTGAGTATATGGGGTGGAAGCTCTTGAACATACGAGTTGAATGGATCTTAAATTGATTGATTTCGTTTAGTAAACTTTTGATTTTAATTGGGTGAAATCTTGAGGGGTGGGGGCCTCTTTTCATTGACTGTCAAATGAAGGAAATTAGTTAGGTTTTAAGAAGAGGTACCTAAGTCTTATTTATAGGGTAGAGGAGTTTAGATATTTTATTATTTTATTGATTTTATTTTCTTGGTTGCGAAGCATTAGCGCCTGTTGGTTACTTACACATTAAGGCTTTCGTTCTTTGCTATAACTTAACATCAACTAGCTTACTAGGAACGTGCACCCTTGAAGAAAACATATTTATACATCATTCAAGTGTCCTGGCCGAAGACGTCCTGTTTCCAATTTGAAAAAGAATCAGTGACCACAATGCGAGAATTGGAAAAGATATATTTATTACAACAAAGAAAATGTTCAAGAAGCTGACAGACACGAAGATGGTTTTTATTCGATCCGGTGTCATTGTAGTCCAACAGGCTCTACAAAATAATGGATGAAGTGGCAAGTACTAATATTATCCTATGTTTGTGTTTTTTCTTGACAGTTAGGTGTTTTGGTATCTAGGTTCAAGAAAGCAAGTTAGGGTAGTTTATGTATTTCCACTTGTAGTACATGACTCGCATCATAACTAGCAGTTGGCTCCCTCTATGTATATATAAAGTTTTAGCGTACCCCGTAACCTTTAATTCTATCCACTTACGGACTGGTATTGACAGATGTAAAAATACTGTTGAGATGAGCTCGGTGCCACGATCCCAAAAATATAATAATATCGGTAGGTTGATTCATATTGTGAAACCCCAAAAATGTTTTATTTCAGGGTGCAAAATACTTCCAATAAAAAGTTGCTTATTTAATTAATTAAAAATTACAGTAAAATTCTAAAAATTAAATTATCGCTATGTCTCAAAAGAACCCTGTCTAAATTCAAACCCGATATTCAAATATTTTTAAATAACCGTTATGGCCACGAACGAATATACCGCTGTTTTTCTGAATATTTAACTTGGACATAAATCAAAATCTACACGACGAAATCCCGATTTTTCTCTTCCACTAGAAAGATATACTCCACCAGCTCCTAACATTTTTTGTTTCACAGAAATCCGACTTAAAACGGTTTCTGTATATTCAGTTGAAGTTCGAATCGCCAAATAACGAACTGCAGCGCCATCTCGAGCTCGATTTTAATTATAATATAATTATACGTTCTAACATCGTCGATTAAATAATATATTCATTATTTAAATAATTAAATAAGTTAATTATTTCATCGTCAAATATCCGGGTCATTACATTCTTCCCCACTTAAAATAATTTCGTCTTCGAAATTGCTAAGGTAGTGGTCGACCCTATCTATTGGGTAAAAATTTAACTGTTTACCTCTTAACTCCAGTTCCACTGAACCACTTAAATTCCGATTAAAATATTAATTCATTCCAACTTACTAAATTTTCAAAAATTTTGAAAATTTTCTAACACCTGGAATTTCTGGAAAATTTTGTCATAACCTCCTTTGTACAGCCTTATCTGTAAAACCACAACTCGCCTCTCTAGGCTATCTCCAACCCAAAAGAAAATCAAACAGCCAAGCGGCTTGCCAATTCGGCTCATAAATCACCAAACTCATATGAAATATAAACTTGTACCTTTTTGCCGGGTATATCATTATATCACTTTGCACCTGTTACCAATATATGCATATACCAATGTTATACCAATCAAACTCCAATCATTCGCTTATACATAAGTCGAATTCAATTCGAACTTTAATCTCAATATCCAAACTCTCAATCTTATCAAATTAATTTCATTCAGGATTATTCTCTAACCACATTTAGTTCTATTTTACTTAGTTCAAGTTAAATTTTTAATTCACTTTTACCATTTTCTTCTATTTAACTTCGTAAGTTAAATTTAAATTCCAGAATTTAAATTCCTGGGCTCATTTCAAATCAATTTGAAATCCTAATACCAATTCAAAACCTTTGAATTTCGAAATAACTTGTTTTCGCAAAACAATTCAAAAACAAAACCCTTGGTAGTAATCTGTCACTTAGCAACTCGAAAATGAACACTGATGATGTGGCCACACTCATCAGGGTTATTTCCCAGTTTATCGAAGTGAGTTCAATACTATATCATTTTCAAAACCATTCTTAAACATTTCCCATTTTGAAACTATTTCAAAATATCCTTCCAATGTTTGTAAACACATTTAAAATCTCTCAGGATTTTAAAATTCTCATATATTATACTTATATGCATTCTACTTGGTCATTTATATAACCATTTCAATTATAATCTCATTCGATTAAATAACAATCAACACAACCAATTATACTATGTTAATTTCCAAACATATCATGTTGGTTCATCGTATTCGAGTGTTTAGAAACCCCTATCGATATTGTGGTGCCCCACTATCGACCAGAATTCATAAGCCACACAACCAATTAAACTCCACAATATAAATCAATTTTTTATATCAAATAACAAATACGTTCACTCGTATATATACACTCAATCTCAGTCTAGGGTATTACTAACCCCATCTCTACTGAGTCACGCCATAGAGCCAAGGTAATTCACTTAACCTGGCTCTGATACCAAATGTAATGACCCGAAAATCCGGTCCAATTTGAGCTGACTAAATAACACAAGTCCAACCCCAAATTGCACTGAAAATTTAAGAAATTAATAGAAAGAAGATAGAGGGTGATGATAGATAAGATAGAAACTTGTAGAATAGAAGAAGAAGAACATCATCATCAGAGTAACACGAATCTCACAGCGGAACGAATAAAATATAACATAACTTTTGAAATACAAACAGTATATGTATACAATAACATTTCAGAGTACAACATTTACAACACAGCGGAAATAATAATAGCTATAGAATCTTGAAGCCTCCTGCTCCAAGCTCTCCAAGTGTATCTGCAAAATCCTGAACTACTTGACTGCCCATACAAATTTAGGCACCCAAGAGTTTAGGTAGAACAAAACAAAGTAAACTCCGGGTCAGTCATGGGACTGGTATGAGTAAAACAGTTTAAAACAGTTTGAACAAGTAAACGATATCTTATAAGACCACGCCGTATAACGGAACGGGCTTTTCCCTTATGAGAATCCAAAATATCTTTATATCAAAAACCTTTTGATATTATAATAATGTCTATCAACCACAATATAATAATCATCTAGCAGAACGCTTTCATCTCACATTCTACATATATAGTATACAATCAAAACCGCAAGCACGTATTGGGTAATGGATTTCCAACTATGACAAGGTATGGAACCACCTTCCGATCAGTGTACTCTAGGAACGATACACTGGAGTTCAACAAGAACATCTTGCAACTCAGCCACACATGACCGATCACTCATTTCGCTTGAGTGTATCGAATGTACATCACCAACGGTTGGGATCAGCAACCGTTTCCCGTATATATATGGGACAACATTGATAGATTAAAGAAGCAAATGAATATTCTCTAGATAGGTGATTATACACCCTACTTCGGTGCGACCGACTTAGCCATGCTGCCTGCCCGATTTTTGTCATTTACCGGATGTTGAGGCCAGAGGCTACGACTACTTTCCATTCATTGATAACACGATCACTTTGAATGCCACATTGTCAGATCCGTTAATCACTAATTGATCCGCACAAATATTCTGGATGTTATGCTAAGGGAATAAATCCGTTGCCACCATATATAGCTGTACAGTCCAATCATATTCGATCATTGGAAGTACTCTGTCAGACACTCGTCCATATACGTTCGTTCTGGGACTGAACGAAACCGAAGGCACTATTCAGTACATCCATCTTAGTCACTGTTATCTAAGACTTATACAACAGCCCTTGCACTTTACTCCGTCTTCAATTTTCTTTGGCATATTCGCAACGCTTATGCCAATACAGAGTGGTTCTTTGGATAAGAATCCAACCGGTCTCTCCATATTAACAACGTTAAAAAGGTAAAAAAACTTCGATAGTCGGTGAGTTAACTATCAAAGAAAAACATGTCGGTGTTCACACAACGATCTTAATTCCAAATGGAATTATCGATCAAATCATCCAACATATATATATATATATATATTCATATTCATATTTCCTTATTTCCTATGATTAGAAAATATACGTTATTAACGCTGGAAAACATTTCCATAGCTTATTCACGTATCACTATTCTTTCACAACCATCAGTCCCTAATTGTAAACTAATAAGAGAACAATTCTCTAAGTATAAACCCCGAAGGCCGAAACCAACATCAGATCCACACTCAGAAAACGATTCAACTTACTAATCTCTAGTCAGTTTCTAATCTTGCTTAACTCTATTTCTTTAACTCTATTCGATTAACTCTAACTGATTAACTCTAACTGATTAACTCAAATTCGAATAACCTATATTCGATTTACTCCTTTAAATAACGTTTATCGATTTATAAAGATTTACTTTTAGTAACGGTTCTACACTTTAAAAATGTCCTTTTTATAACGTTTCTCCACTTATACAGATTTCCTTATAACAGCGTTAAATCACTTATAATGATTTCCTATAACAGCGTTTAATCACTTATAATGATTTCCTATAATAGCGTTTAATCACCTATAATGGTTTCCTATAACAGCGTTTAATCACTTATAATGATTTCCTATAACAGCGTTTAATCACTTATAATGGTTTCCTATAACAGCGTTTAATCACTTATAATGGTTTCCTATAACAACGTTTAATCACTTATAATGATTTCCTATAACAGCGTTTAATCACTTATAATGATTTCCTAATAAATATCCCTTATATTCTTTCTATTATATTATCCCAATAAATATCCCTCTTTATAAAAGCCTTTGATTTTATAAATAAATTCTCCTTTATAAAATCCCTTGATTTTATAAACAAATTCTCTTTAACAAGTTTAAAATTCATTTTTTATAACAAATATCCCTTTTATAAAACCTCTTTGATTTCCTAAATAAATTTCCATTTATAATATCATATTTATTTCCTAAATATTTCCCCTTTTTCATTTATTCTATTTTCTGAATAAATATTCCTTTATAAATTCTATTCACTTTGTAAGTAAACATCTTTCTTTATACTTCTATTTACTTGCTAAGTAAATAATCGTTTGACACTTCTATTTCAATACACAGTTTGAAAATTTCCCTTTTTATTTTCTAGTATTCATTTTGGTATTTAAAATACCGTATAACCATGATTAAAATCATCCACACATATAAAATCAATAACTGGTTTTATATCACAGCATATATCACAATATATGATAAACAGTAAAATAAATGTTGAGGAATCCAGTCGGAACCCTCCAACCTGTATCCCTGCATCCAAAGATGTTATACAATATAAACAACATCAATTTCAGTTCAGTACGAATTATTCTGATAAACAGAATCAATATATATATATATATATATATATATATATAACACGGTTTATATATATATATATGAAATTTTAACTAACTGACTAGCAGTTCAATCAACCAATCTACACACAACAGTCAATCAATATCTAACAGTTCTAAAAGTACGTTATAAAAATATAACTGTTCAGAGTTGGTGAGTTTTACTCACATTGGACGATCATTGTTAATAATGATAACCGTCGCTTGATTCTGAACGGACAATTTATTTTGCTATAAATTGTAATGAGCTCCATTCCACTCCCTGTCAGTTCCAGTGCGTAGTGTCCGTCCATACGGTCCCAATGCAACTTACGGTTCGTTAATCTTTCTTATCTGGTCCATTACCATCAGCCCGCCTGCCTACAGTGACCTTCTTCTAAACAAAAACATCCCGATACATATATTCTCCAATGGCCGATGACCGCAAGTTTCTCCCCTTTCTTTCTTTCTTCTTTTACTTCTTTATTTTATTATTTCTTTTCCTTTTATTTGTACTGGGCTTCACCATTTAGGAGTCGACCCATTTCCCTCACACAAAAGCCCACCCTTGTGAAACTCTTCTTCCCCAATTAGATTTGAACTCCAGGAAATTACATCAGCCTTTTCACTTGCATTCTACTCACAATTTCCATCCGTTCCTTCACTAATCACGTTATCTTTTTCTTAAGTTGGGCCTCATCCTATGTCGGCCCACACCCACTAGAACCCACGTCCGTACCCTACAGTATTCTTCCTCCACATTCAAAATACCGTGCTCCAGATTTCAGCACTCTCGCTTCCGGTTAAAACATCCACCATTTCCGATCTTCAGCACCACCTCAAGCCTAACATGTCCTCACGCTCACCTCACTCCTACAAGCGTAATCATGTTCAACTTCAAATCCTTACCTTTCACCCTACAGCAACATCAAATACCACTCCAAAAACAAACTCCGAACTTCCCAGTTCCTCATATCTGACGTTTTCACCAAGCACGGATCTGTATCCTCCCAAATACTACTGCCAAATCCCCTTAATCAAGACTTCTTCATCTCCAGATTACATACGTACTCCCCCAACTTAACTACAGTACACTCATCGACAAATACTTGTGTCGATCCTACCCAGAAACTCCATGCAAGTTTTCACCATTTTCGAACAGTAAAGTTCCTTCCCTCGCCGCTTAGAAGCTTCAGCAAAAACCCATTTTCCACTTCTTTACAGTATCCACACTTCAACTTCTTTCCATGCTTTACACACCTCAAACTCCTTCCCCAAATTTCCAATGACCTGCGCTGCTTTCCAGATCCGCCGGTCCCTCCAGTAAACAACATGAAAACAAAATGGCTATCTCCGATTTATTTATTCCTTCACAACTTCTCATCATCGTTTGCCAACTTGCACATCGAATCCGTGCACTAGGCACGCTGGGAATTTCCCAAAAACTCAGGTCCTGATCGCACCTTGAAACTGAGTATATGGGGTGGAAGCTCTTGAACATACGAGTTGAATGGATCTTAAATTGATTGATTTCATTTAGTAAACTGTTGATTTTAATTGGGTGAAATCTTGAGGGGTGGCGGCCTCTTTTCATTGACTGTCAAATGAAGGAAATTAGTTAGGTTTTAAGAAGAGGTACTTAAGTCTTATTTATAGGGTAGAGGACTTTAGATATTTTATTATTTTATTGATTTTATTTTCTTGGTTGCGAAGTATTAGCGCCTGTTGGTTACTTACACATTAAGGCTTTCGTTCTTTGCTATAACTTAACATCAACTAGCTTACTAGGAACGTGCACCCTTGAAGAAAACATATTTATACATCATTCAAGTGTCCTAGCCGAAGACGTCCTGTTTCCAATTTGAAAAAGAATCAGTGACCACAATGCGAGAATTGGAAAAGATATATTTATTACAACAAAGAAAATGTTCAAGAAGCTGACAGACACGAAGATGGTTTTTATTCGATCCGGTGTCACTGTAGTCCCAACAGGCTCTACAAAATAATGGATGAAGTGGCAAGTACTAATATTATCCTATGTTTGTGATTTTTCTTGACAGTTAGTCGTTTTGGTATCTAGGTTCAAGAAAGCAAGTTAGGGTAGTTTATGTATTTCCACTTGTAGTACATGACTCGCATCATAACTAGCAGTTGGCTCCCTCTATGTCTATATAAAGTTTTAGCGTACCCCGTAACCTTTAATTCTATCCACTTACGGACTGGTATTGACAGATGTAAAAATACTGTTGAGATGAGCTCGGTGCCACGATCCCAAAAATATAATAATATCGGTAGGTTGATTCATATTGTGAAACCCCAAAAATGTTTTATTTCAGGGTGCAAAATACTTCCAATAAAAAGTTGCTTATTTAATTAATTAAAAATTACAGTAAAATTCTAAAAATTAAATTATCGCTATGTCTCAAAAGAACGCTGTCTAAATTCAAATCCGATATTCAAATATTTTTAAATAACCGTTATGGCCACGAACGAATATACCACTGTTTTTCTAAATATTTAACTTGGACATAAATCAAAATCTACACGACGAAATCCGACTTAAAACGGCTTCTGTATATTCAGTTGAAGTTCGAATCGCCAAATAGCGAACTGCAGCGCCATCTCGAGCTCGGTTTTAATTATAATATAATTATACGTTCTAACGTCGTCGATTAAATAATATATTCATTATTTAAATAATTCAATAAGTTAATTATTTCACCGTCAAATATTCGGGTCATTACAATATGCATCTACTGACATCCACTAGCAAATACTTGCATCCACTTGCCATCATCAAACATAACAATTCTCAAACACATATTTCAAACATAAGTTTCTAACCTATGGATCGATGATTCAAATGATAGGGATAAACAAATTCAAATTCAAAAGCTTAGAAAGAAAATTAAGAACGTACTCTCAAAGAGAAAAGGGTAAGAAGCACGAACCTTGTCTTTGGGTTCCCATGTCGCGTCATCTCGACCTTCTCCCTATTGCACCTTCACTAATTTGATCTCCTTGTTCATAGCTTCTTAACTTCTTATTCAAGAACACGGGTAGGAACTTTCAAAATCGATGCCTCCTTTTCGACTTCAACATCCTCAAGCGTGCTTGGCTCTACTACCTTTGCTGAATCATGTATGCATTTCCTCAAATGGAAAACATGGAAAACGTCATGAACTCCTGCTAGCCTCTCCTGTAGTCTAACTCTGTATGCCATTTGGCCTATCCTCTCAACTTAGGAAATTGACCTATGAACCTTGATGCCAATTTCCCTACTAAGCCAAATCGAACTACATTCCTCAAAGATGACACTTTGATGAAGACCATATCTTCTACCTCTAATTCCAAGTCAGTCCTTCTCTTATTGACATATGAATTCTGTCTATCTTGAGCTGCTTTCATCCTTCTTCGAATAATATCTATATTATCAGAAGTCTTTCTAACCATCTCTAGCCCGAGTAAAAGTCTGTCCGTAGACTCCCACAAACATGTCGGCGATCAACAAGGTCGTTCATAAAGTGCTTTGAAAGGTGCCATACCAATGCTCAGTTAATACTATTGTTTTAGGCGAACTTAACCAATGGGGGATTCTCCTCCCAAGTCCCTCCGAAGTATAGGATACACAGCCTCAGTAATCTTCGATGACCCTATTAACTCTCTCAGTCTGTCCATCAATCTAAGGTGGTAAGCTGTGCAAAGTCTAAATTGTGTACCTAGTGCCTCCTGCAAGATTCTCCAAAACTCACTCGTAAATATGGGGTCATGATCACTTACTATACTAGAAGGTACCCCATGAAGTCGGACGATCTCTCTAAGATATACTGATGCTAGCCAAGTCGACGACCTCTTGCACTTGACTGGAATAAAGTGAGCACTCTTAGTAAGCCTTTCTACTATCACCCATATACTCATGTTGCCTTTCCTTAATTGGGGTAGTCCACCAATAAAGTCCATAGATATTCTCTCCTATTTCCATTGTGGTATATCCAAGGGCTGAAGCAATCTGCCAGGTTTCCTTTGTTCAGCCTTAACTTGTTGATAAGTCAAATATCGGGCCTTGAACTCTGCCATGCACTTCTTCATGCCAATTCAATGAAAAATCCGCTTCGTGTCTCAGTACATCTTGTCACCACTCGGTTGGTAGTCATCCGAGAGTGATGAGCCTCCTCAAGGACCTATTTCAGCAAACCTCCAACTCTGGGAATACAGAATCTCCTATCTCGTCTTAGCCACCCTTTTTCATCCACATAATATATAGCTAGGTGACTAGAGGCTTCTACCCTTCCGAGTCTATCCAATATGTTCACTAAATGCTTATCCTCTCGCTGCATAGATCCAACATGCTACATAATTGTAGGTCGCACCCCCAATTATGCCAACAATCCAAGCGTAAAATCCGTAGATGGCCTATAATCAAAGGTCGAGATAAACTCCAAGTTCCGCCTCTCTACGAATAGTGGGCTCAAGGTCATCCTCTACCTAGTCAATGCGTCCACAACTACATTACCATTATCTAGGGTATAAACTATCTCAAAATCGTAGGACGTAAGGAACTTCATCTATCATTGCTGCCTTAAATTGAGATCCTTCCGCGAGAACAAATATTTGAGCGACAAGTGATCCGTGTAGAGCTTAAATCTCTCTCCAAATAGATAGTGTCGCCAGGACTTAAAAGTGTACACTATTGCAGCCAACTCCAAGTTGTGGGTGGGGTAGTTTCTCTTGTGAACTCTCAAGTACCTACTTCCATAGCAAACCACCCTAACCTCTTGCATCAACACAACACCAAATCTCCCATGCCATAAGAATCCGCGTAGACCGTAAACACGTTGCTATCACCGGGAAGAGTCTGAACATGAGCAGATGTTAGAGCCCTCTTTAACCTTTGGAATGCATCCTTGCAATAAATGCTTCAAGAAAAAGCCAAGTTCTTCTTCGTCAAATGGTGAGCGGAGATGATATCTGTGCAAAGTCCTTAACGAATTTTTGTAATAACCCGCCAATCCAAGGAAACTCCTAACCTTTATCGCATTCTTAGTGGCTTTCCAATCTTGAACTATGACAACTTTAGTGGGGTCCACCACTATTCCATCCTCGAAGAACACATGCCCTAGGAATCTTATTCCTTTCTACAGAAATGAAACTTAGAAAATAGCCTTGAGCTGATGCGATCTGAGTGTGCTGAGAACCTCCTCTAAGTGTCTGGCATGCTCTACCTCGCTTCTCGAGAAAACCAGACTGCCATCCACGAAAACAACAATGAATTTGTTTAGATACTCCATAAACACCCGACTCATTAAGTCCAGTAAGTATACGGATGCATTTGTCAACCCAAAAGGCATGACCAACCACTTGAAGAAACCGTCCGGAGTTCTAAAAGCTGTCTTATCAACCCTATCATTTGATATCCTAAGCTGATGAAATCCCGTAGTTAGATCAAACTATGAGAAAACCGAAGCGCCTACTAGCTGGTCAAATAGGTCTTCAATCCTTGGAATTGGGTGCCTATTCTTCTTGGTGAGCTTATTCAACTCTATATAGTCCATGCAAAGATGGAGAGAGTCATCTGCCTTGGTTGCAAAGATGACTAGAGCTCCCCGCTCAGAAATGCTCCATCTAATGAATCCCTTCTATAATAACTTACCTACTTGTTTGCTGAGCTCCCTTCTCTCCCTAGAAGCCATATGGCGCACTGGTTAAGCGACTGGTTTCACATTCTTCACCAAGTAAATCCGAAAATCTATCTTTTGTCTCGGAGGTAATTCTCTAACCTCATCGAACACGTCCGAAAAATTATTAACTATGGGTACTGATCGAAGATCATTAACAGAAGTATCAAGAGAATCTTGGAAACTGAGCATAATTGACCCTCGTGGGTCATAAGAAATTTTGAGAGTTATACCTTGGCACTTTATAAGTCTAATAACTCTCCTCTCACTATCAAGGATGGCACCATACATGGCTATCCAATCCATTCTTAGAATTAATCCGTTACCCATAAAGCCAAGAACTTATGCGTCACATTCAAATTCGACGTCCATATTTGAAATTCTCAAACCCCTACATATCATAGATAAATGAGTCATACCTCCTATGGGGTTTGAGACTACAACAGGATCAGAAACAATACTAGTGTTTAGGTGCATATTATCTACCACAGAGTTGGATATGAATGAATGAGAAGCACCAGAATCAAAGAGAGTTCTAATAGGATAGTCAAAAACAGAAATCAAACCTTCAACAGTGACTTTCCTACCACGATCAGATCCACCAACCTCTAGAGCATGAACTTTTCCTCCAGACGATCCAGCATTCTATCCTTGCTTGTTAGGGCATTATCTTGTAAAATGTCTAACTTGACCCCAAGTGAAACAAGCATTCTTCGTCTTCTTACAATCTCCCACAAGGCGCCCTAAATTTTCACAGCCATGGCATTTACCCTTTAACTTGGTTTGCGCCTTGTTAGGTTTTCCTCCCTTCATAGTTATGCCCCTCTTGGACCACCATTTCTCTTTCTCAGCCTCGGGTTTTTCCACCTCTGTCTTAACCTCTTTCTTCTACTCTTTACCATCTTCGTGAGTTAAGCCATATCTACAAGTCAATCGAAAGTTGCTCCCGTCGGTACATGTGTCAATGCTATACCTGGAGCGGTTGGTTCATCCCTTTCGCGAACCTCAAAGCCATTTTATGAGGAGTGCTTACCAAATCCAACTCATATCTTGCTAGTTGATTAAAGCTGTTAACATATTCCTTCATTGTCATGCTTCCTTGCTTTAACTTCAAAAATCTCTCCATTTTCATTCCTTCCTTCGCGTACGATAAGAATCTCATCTCGAATCTAGTCTTAAATTCATTCCAAGTAGCCACCATTTATGTAACAACCCGAAATTTCAGAACCAATTTAAAAATTTTATTTTAGCTATTTTAATCGATTTTGAGGATTTAAAATGATTTATTTTAAATAAAAATGACTAAAATTTTATTTAAATCGAAGTTAGAATGTATAAATTTATTTTAATTATAAAACGAGCTTGAAATGGTATGGTAGTTTGAAAATTCGATTTCAAATTTCAGTGGAATGTACATAATTCAAAATAAATCGGATTTCAGTAAAACCAAAAACATTTGAATCTGTTTAATTATATCTTTCTAACGAATGTGAAAAATCCATATTTCATAACACAAATTGAAATTTATGCCCAGTTTAAAATTTAAAATAGTCGCTATGGAATATATATATATATATATATATATATATATTAAATAATACATAGCCCTTAAAAATAGCCATTTTGCAAATGACATCCGTTTTCGATGAAATCAGTTTTGTTGGATCCGGAATGTCAAAATATTATTAGGTTTCAAATTTCATAATTTTTGGAATTAATATGCGAGCTTGGTAAATTTAAATGTGTTTTGACAGTTTTATTTTGAATTGGATCGACCAGAAAATGGCAATTTTTCAAATGGTCCCCAAATTCGACGAAATTAGTTTTGTTTGAACTGTATCGTCAAAACATAGCTAGATTTATTTGTCTTCAATTTTTGGAGTTAGTATGTGGCCGTGGTAAATTAAAATGTACATATAAATTCAATGTATTGATTTATATTTTAATTTTGATAAAAACTGATCGAACAGTCGAATTGGCTTACGAAACATATCCCATTATGTCCGTAATGAGGGTACTTAGCTGGAGGCGACAGTCGTTTGGTTGGATTTGGAGTTAGAATAAATAAATTAATTTCAATTATAAAACGAGCTTGAAATGGCGTGGTAGTTTGAAAATTCGATTTCAAATTTCAATTGAATGTACAGAATTCAAAATAAATCAGATTTCAGTAAAACCAGAAACATTTGAATCTATTTAATTATATCTTTCTAATGAATGTGAAGAATCCAGATTTCATAATATAAATTGAAAGTTATGTCCAATTTAAAATTTAAAATAGTCGCTATGGAATATATATATATATATATATATGTATATATATATTAAATAATATATAGCCCTTAAAAATAGTTATTTTGCAAACGACCTCCATTTTCGATGAAACCACTTTTATTGGATCTGGAATGTCAAATTATTATTAGATTTGAATTTTCATAATTTTTTGAATTAATATGTGAGCGTGGTAAATTTAAATGTGTTTTGACAGTTTTATTTTTAATTGGATCGACCAGAAAATAGCCATTTTTCAAACGGTCTCAAAATTTGACAAAATTAATTTCTTTAGGACCATTTTGTCAAAACATAGCTAGATTTGTTTTTCTAGAATTTTTGGTGTTAGTATGTAGCCCGTTAAATTAAAATGTACATATAAATTCAATATATTGATTTATATTTTAATTTTGATAAACATTGATCGAAACAGTCGAATTGGCTTACGAAACATATCCCATTGTGTCCGGAATAGGGGTATTTAGCTAGGGATGACAGTTGTTGGGTTTGATTTGGAGTTCGGATGGGAAAACTGACATTTTTGGAATTAAAAGAATTAAAAAATTTAAATATAAATATTCCCATTCAAAAATCGTAAAACCCTAATTTCATTTATCAGAAAACCGTGACGCCCTCTCTCGTTTAAAGACGATAAACATCCAAAATAAAACCCCAGCTGATCTTCAAATCTACACAATGAATTGCCAAAATTCCTGAACGAATATTGTAGAGCACTCTGTGTTCTACAATTCCAACGGTGGAAATTGTTCAGAGTTGAGTGAATTCTTCGATTCGTGCCTCTAAACAGTCATCGTTCATTGGCGAATTGCAGCCACAGTTCGCTGTCGAGTTTGATAAAAGGGGTAGCTGCAGGCGCGGCTCACATCGGAGGAGCGAGAGGTGGAGTCTGATCGTCGTCAAAGTTGTTGTGGTGAGTGCAAGATCCAACCCTAGTTTAGAACAGTGGAAATCGACGTGCGGTAGTAGTTAATTTAGGAAGAGAGGTATAAATTTATTAATTAATTGAGGAAGAGAGGTATAAATTTAATTAATTTTTTTATTAATTAATTTTAAAAATGTTATTAATGAATAAAAGCTAATATCTTTCACATACGGTGTCGGAATCCAGTGAAACAGGATCTGTTGCGATCGTGGGGATGAGAGCTTCACAACTAGACTAACTGGGTCCAATTTGGAGCTTATTAGAATTTAGGGCAGATTTAAATCAAAACCGTCCAATAAAGAACGCTGGACTGGAAACCGATTGTGAGAACTCTCTCCCATTCAAATTATTTTACAAGTATTATAATAGGTTGTAGATGGGGCTTTGTAGCTCTTAAAACTATTTTTTTGAGCAAACCATGGATGATTTGTGCGATTTGATTGTATTGTGGGAAAAATTGATTGTATTGCAGTATTATTGGATTGATTTATTGTTGTGTATGGCGCGAGCCAGTATCAGGAGGGGGATAATGCTAGACATTATTCCGGTTATAATATCGCGCCGTTATAATACCGAATTTTTTTTGTAAACAACGTGTATAAATTATTTATATATGCAATATATAAGTTATTTATATACGCTGTACAAAATTCTCCTGAAATAAATATTCATTTACAAATCGGATGGTTTGTTTATGCACACCCGTTTAATTGACATTGATTGGGAAGATAAATATTACACATCGCCCAACTGCACAAATAATAAACAGTATTTGTTGGTTGACACCCCACACGGGTATTGGGTTGATATTTTGTAACAACCCGTATTTTGATAACGTGTTATAACCATAAATCTAGGCATAATATAATTTTAAAATAAGAAACAAGGGAAATGAGTTGCGCCATTGCGTTCATCTCGAAATTCTGCATGAAATATAGTCCGAGTTTTCGAAAATCGGAGTCCGTATGACCAAGTTATGGCTCCCCAAAGTTTCAGAAATTTTCAGAGTTCAAAACAGTTCGAATTCGAGTTCAAATTCGAATTTCAAAACCCAGACAGACTGGGCGGGAAATTTCCCGCCCAGCACCCCAGGTCGACTGGGGAGTCGACTGGGCAGTCGACACCCCCAGGACCAGGTCGACTGCGCAGTCGACTTGGGTGTCGACCTGGTCCCCGAACCTGGTTTGGGCCTGGTTGCTCCTACTTGACCCTGTTGGCTTGTTTGAGGGCCTGTGACGATTTTTGGCGGTTCAGATCGATTCTATGGTTTATCCTATGGCCTAAACTAGTTGTTGCAACTATAAAAACACCCTAAGACCTAGGATTATCAACAACAAATCTTTCTAACACCATTATGCTGCTAAGTCTCCTCTTGAACCATGGCCGCCGCCTCCTTCTTGAAGCTTAAACATTCAAACTAGATCAAAATCGAAGGCCAACGTTTCTACAACAATTCAAGGGAATAGATCAACATCTCAACAACGATCCTACGACAATTTCTGTTTTTTGTTCTCAAAAACCACGATCTGTAAGCCCCAGTTACTCTTAGATCTGAACTCTAAACTTAATATGGACATGTGTAAATTGAAGTTGAACATAAACATGATAACTACTTGAGACCTACTCTTGTATATTTTTGACCTATGACTATTCCTTTTTGATCTATTATTTTAGATCTACTCTTGTTCACCCTAGATCTATTCACCTTGAACCTAGTACCGTTCATATTGAACCTTGATTTGTGGAATACTGATAAGAACTTGATTTATGGTCATGTTCATGTCATAACCTAAACCCTATCATTATTTTAACATGCCTGTGATGTTGTGATGTTGAAACTATTGCTAGTCACAAGTTTAGGATTATCATCTTATGTCATTTATTGCTATGTTTATCACCCTATTTCATATGCCAGTGATGTTATGATCATATCTCAAGTTACACCATGCTTGCCTTGAAATCACCTTTGCCACTTTATACCCATCCTTGTTATGTTATTCCTTAGTTACATCTATTTCCTTGATTCGAATTCACGAGCGTTGGGGATGTGATTTGGGTAGTTTAGGAAAACCTGAATTTAGTATGAACTTGAAAACATGAATATTGTTATAACTTGAGCTTGGATAGGAACATGAACTTGACATGAAATTATACTTGAAAATATGAATTTGGGACATGACACTTAGATAACTTGAACGTGGCCAACTCGAGGTTGGGTTGAGTTTGCAGTATAAATCTGCCCGGAACCGCCCGGCGAATCCAGTAACTGCAAACAATAGGACCCAATGTGAGTAGTTGGTCATATCGCACTCGAAACCCGAGGTTAGACTAGGTTATGGTGTAAAACTTCCCGGACCCGCCCGACACATCCAGTAACCATAACCAAGTCTAATGTGAGAGGTTAGGGGTGCATTAAGTAAATTAATGCCAATGGATAGGGTTAAGTCACGGACCACTTGAATATACTTAACCAATTTGACACGTTGATTTGATAGGGTTAAGTCATGAACCGCTTGAACACACTTAACCAACCTGACACATGATTCGTAGGACTAAGTCTTGAACTAGAATGACACACTTAGTCAATTTGACATGACACGTAGATGAGGTTAAGTCTCGATTTTAAATGACAACTTAACCTGCTGAACAAAACCCTAGTTACGCGGTCCTTTTCAGTAGTAACCCACTAGATGTATCACGGTACCCTGGGACTAGGCAGGGTGGAGCACGATTGCTGGGCTGATTGTAAGCGACCAGAACGACGGCTGAGTTGGTGCGCCATTGTAGGTTCAGGCGGACTAGGGTCGTGCACTTAGTCCGGAGTTGAAAAAGCATGCATTGGGCATCAGTAGGATTATCTGTGCATTCTTGATTCGTGTCGGTGGTTGGCACCCTAGGGCTTGATACACCCTATGGTGGACCTAACATAGGTGACTACATTCGTGATAGGGCCGTATGACACAGACACACGACGAGCTAGACTTGTAGGGAACCGATCGATTAGATCATACCGTTGGACCCCGAATTGGGTCACTTCACGATATTGGGCCAAGGGATTATTTCTTGATTTATAGTTGACACGGGATTAGTATACCAGTAAAGTTGGTATGGCGAACCTTGAATACGCAATGTTAGACTTGAGTTATCTTGTTAGCTTAGTTATCATGTCAGACTTATCATCATTCCTATGTTTAATTCCAGTTTATTCATGTCTTGTTAACTTTACTAGTTTCTATGCTGATAGTCACTAGGGCTTACCAGTCTTTTTGACTGACCCGTTTTCTTTCGCCTCTTTGTCTTTCGTTTCCCCCCAGGTTCTCAGGGAGGAAACTCTAGCTCTTAGCTTGGACTTTGCTTGCTTTCTGATAGCTCATGTACAATTTGGTCTTGAGCTATGCTATGGCTACACTCATGCACTTTTTGGGGAATAATATTTTACTTATGTTGTTTTAAGTACTTTGCTTCTTTAGAACTTGATGTAATGAAATAATGACTTGGCATTTTGATGTAAGAGGTTTTGACTCTATTTTTCAGTAATGAGATTTGGTTTTAAAGTTTATATCTGCTGCTTTATATACTCTATATTATCTATGTTCTGTCTTGTGTTATCTCTGTGCCTGTTTACTAGATAATACCCCTCCAAAACTAGGGCATTCCCTTTGTGAGTGAGCCTAGCGGAGGTGGAGTGTTACATTTGGTATCAGAGCAGAAGGTTGCCAGAATGGGCAAAAGTTTTAAAAACCTTCTGAAACTATTTTCAAAACTGTTTATAAAGAAGCGTTTTTCAAGAAAAGTTTTATTTTTAAGAAAAGGCTATTCCCCAAAAGCCATTAGCACTTTCCTTTGTTTCCTCGTTTGAATCTTTTTCCTTTTCGCTTTTCAGCATGTCTGATCTTAACCTTCCCGAGGGAGTACACATACCTGGCTGGTTCCGAAGATACTTCGAAGCTAGGGCCAACGACGCGGGCCCGACAGATATCCCTCCTCCTCCTCCCCCGGTGGCCACGGTTCCTCCTCCTCCTCCTCCGGGTACCGCCTTCGCCAAAATATGCAAGGACTTTATAGGAATGGGCGGCAAGAACTTCGTTGGAACTGAAACCTTCGTTGAGGCGCGAAACTGGCTAAAAGAGACTGAAGACTTGTTTTTAGTATTTTCGATATGGAGGATCATAGGAAAGTTCAGTTGGCAGCATGGTTGTTGAAAGAGGAAGCTGCATTTTGGTGGGAAGTCACCAACGCTACCAGGCCAATTGAGACTTGGGCAGACTTTAGAGAGAGGTTTGGGCTTAAGTTTTTATCATCCGCAGAAGCGAGCCTTCAGATGGAGAGGTTCCTGGAACTCAAGCAAGGGGACATGTCAGTTAGGGAATACGTGAATAAGTTTAATCAGCTTGCTCGGTTTGGTTTGGACTTAGTCAACACGGCTGAGAAGAAGGCTCTACGCTTTGCTCGAGGATCGAGCGAGCCACTCCACACTATGGCCATGACTCATGTACCCATGGGGGTGACCTTTGAAAGCTTGGTGAATATGGCCCTACTTCATGAAGAAGACGAGAATTGCAAGAAGAAGGTCAAGGCGAATGAGTCTCAAGACAAGAAGGTAAACTCCGAGAAAGGAGGAAAGAACAGCAACAACAAGAATGACAAGTCACGTGAGAAAAGAAAATGCAACTTCTGTGGTATTGACGGGCATATAGTCCAGGACTGTAGGAAGAAGAAGATGAAGATAGGAGCATGTTTTCAATGCGGTGAAACTGGACACATCAGCAAGAACTGCCCTAAGAAGCAAGGGCAAGCCCCGCAAGAAGGACCTTCTAGGGGTACATCTTTAACTTCTTTTCCCTAGATACTCTGTTTTATCTTGTATATCCTTTCGATCCTGTCTTGAGAACCTTAGGTAGAATCCTATGAATGTAAACATGTATTTGAAACATGTTATGCTTGATGTTTGCGAATGGTTGCAAGTGGTTGCAAGTGATTGCTCGTGGTTGCATAACACACATTAGGCACTAGATCGGCTCAGACACATTTTCATATTGCATATACATGAGTGTTTATACTTATTTATGGATGAAATTGAATGTGTTATCATATGAATGTTGCATGTGGCTGAATGTTTGTGCACACATATAGTGCTTACGTGACTAGGAGTATTTGCATACATGATGGATTCATGACACTAAACATATTTTGCATTAGAAAGATCAATCAGGCCTTATCATTTGCATTAGATAAGGAACATATACACACACTTTCTGCATAGGTTCATACAGCATTAGAAATCTCTTAAGGACAATGTTTGCTTGTGGATGATGTTTTGAGTAGATGGATGATGGATGGTAGGATACGTTCTTCCTAACTTAGAGATTTCAGGGACGAAATCCTTTAAGGAGTGGAGAATGTAACAACCCGTATTTTGATAACGTGTTATAACCATAAATCTAGGCAGAATTAAATTTTAAAATAATAACCAAGGGAAACGGATTGCACCATTGCGTTCGTCTCGGAATTCTGCATGAAATCGAGTCCGAGTTTTCGAAAATCGGAGTCCGTATGACCAAGTTATGGCTCCCCAAAGTTTCAGAAATTTTCAGAGTTCAAAACAGTTCGAATTCGAGTTCAAATTCGAATTTCAAAACCCAGACAGACTGGGCGGGAAATTTCCCGCCCAGCACCCCAGGTCGATTGGGGAGTCGACTGGGCAGTCGACACCCCCAGGACCAGGTCGACTGCGCAGTCGACTTGGGTGTCGACCTGGTCCCCGAACCTGGTTTGGGCCTGGTTGCTCCTGCTTGACCCTGTTGGCTTGTTTGAGGGCCTGTGACGATTTTTGGCGGTTCAGATCGATTCTAGGGTTTATCTTATGGCCTAAACTAGTTGTTGCAACTATAAAAACACCCTAAGACCTAGGCTAATCCACAACAAATCTTTCTAACACCATTATGCTGCTAAGTCTCCTCTTGAACCATGGCCGCCACCTCCAACTTGAAGCTTAAACATTCAAACTAGATCAAAATCGAAGGCCAACGTTTCTACAACAATTCAAGGGAATAGATCAACATCTCAACAACGATCCTACGACAATTTCTGTTCTTAGTTCTCAAAAACCACGATCTGTAAGCCCCAGTTACTCTTAGATCTAAACTCTAAACTTAATATGGACATGTGTAAATTGAAGTTGAACATAAACATGATAACTACTTGATACCTACTCTTGTATATCTTTGATCTATGACTATTCCTTTTTGATCTAATATTTTAGATCTACTCTTGTTCACCCTAGATCTATTCACCTTGAACCTAGTACCGTTCATATTGAACCTTGATTTGTGGAATACTGATAAGAACTTGATTTAGGGACCTGTTCATGTCATAACCTAAACCCTATCATTATTTTAATATGCCTGTGATGTTGAAACTATTGCTAGTCACAAGTTTAGGATTATCATCTTATGTCATTTATTGCTATGTTTATCACCCTATTTCATATGCCAGTGATGTTATGATCATATCTCAAGTTACACCATGCTTGCCTTGAAATCACCTTTGCCACTTTATACCCATCCTTGTTATGTTATTCCCTAGTTACATCTATTGCCTTGATTCGAATTCACGAGCGTTGGGGATGCAATTTAGGTAGTTTTGGAAAACCTAAATTTAGTATGAACTTGAAAACATGAATATCGGTATAACTTGAGCTTGGATAGGAACATGAACTTGACATGAAATTATACTTGAAAATATGAATTTGGGACATGACACTTAGATAACTTGAACGTGGCCAACTCGAGGTTGGGTTGAGTTTGCAGTATAAATCTGCACGGAACCGCCCGGCGAATCCAGTAACTGCAAACAGTAGGACCCAATGTGAGTAGTTGGTCATATCGCACTCGAAACCCGAGGTTAGACTAGGTTATGGTGTAAAACTGCCCGGACCCGCCCGGCACATCCAGTAACCATAACCAAGTCTAATGTGAGAGGTTAAGGGTGCATTAAGTAAATTAATGCCACTGGATAGGGTTAAGTCATGGACCACTTGAATATACCTAACCAATTTGACACGTTGATTTGATAGGGTTAAGTCATGAACCGCTTGAACACACTTAACCAACCTGACACATGATTCGTAGGACTAAGTCTTGAACTAGAACGACACACTTAGTCAATTTGACATGACACGTAGATGGGGTTAAGTCTCGATTTTAAATGACAACTTAACCTCCTGAACGAAACCCTAGTTACACGGTCCTTTTCAGTAGTAACCCACTAGATGTATCACGGTACCCTGGGACTAGGCAGGGTGGGGCACGATTGCTGGGCTGATTGTAAGCGACCAGAACGACGGCTGAGTTGGTGCGCCATTGTAGGTTCAGGCGGACTAGGGTCGTGCACTTAGTCCGGAGTTGAAAAAGCAGGCATTGGGCATCAGTAGGATTATCTATGCATTCTTGATTCGTGTCGGTGGTTGGCACCCTAGGGCTTGATACACCCTATGGTGGACCTAGCACAGGTGACTACATTCGTGATAGAGCCATATGACACAGACACACGACGAGCTAGACTTGTAGGGAGCCGATCGATTAGATCATACCGTTGGACCCCGAATTGGGTCACTTCACGATATTGGGCCAAGGGATTATTTCTTGATTTATAGTTGACACGGGATTAGTATACCAGTATAGTTGGTATGGCGAACCTTGAATACGCAATGTTAGACTTGAGTTATCTTGTTAGCTTAGTTATCATGTCAGACTTATCATCATTCCTATGTTTAATTCCAGTTTATTCATGTCTTGTTAACTTTACTAGTTTCTATGCTGATAGTCACTAGGGCTTACCAGTCTTTTTGACTGACCCGTTTTCTTTCGCCTCTTTGTCTTTCGTTTCCCCCCCAGGTTCTCAGGGAGGAAACTCTAGCTCTTAGCTTGGAATTTGCTTGCTTTCTGACAGCTCATGTACGGTTTGGTCTTGAGCTATGCTATGGCTGCACTCATGAACTTTTTGGGGAATAATATTTTACTTATGTTGTTTTAAGTACTTTGCTTCTTTAGAACTTGATGTAATGAAATAATGACTTGGCATTCTAATGTAAGAGGTTTTGACTCTATTTTTCAGTAATGAGATTTGGTTTTAAAGTTTATATCCGCTGCTTTATATACTCTGTTTTATCTATGTTCTATCTTGTGTTATCTCTGTGCCTGTTTACTAGATAATACCCCTCCAAAACTAGGGCATCCCCTTTGTGAGTGACCCTAGCGGAGGTGGGGTGTTACATATTTGACATACACTAATCCCAATTGTTTAGATGTATGTCAATCGATGGGTTGATAGACTATATAAGCATTATTTATTTATTTTGATGCTTATACAGTTGTAAAATGCACTCTGGATGTTGTATGAATTTTTAATGATTGTTTATCATTATTGTTGTATACGTGTGATGTGTGAAATCCATATAACTGAAATTATATGGTAAATGATCGAGTCTGATTCCAGTTTAGAATTAACGAATATTTTAAAATAATATTTAGTGAATAATCAAAATGTAATTTTGATGTCCGATTTTTAATGGACACGAAAATATTGAAATGTGATGATGTGTTAAGTAGTTAAACGCCATTTTAACACGAACAGGATTTTCCGTCGATTTTAATCATTTTATAATGAATATCAGAAAGTGATTTCAAAACCTGATATTTTGAAAATATTATCATTTTATTATTATAATGATATAGAATATTCAATTTTGATTTAAATTTGAAATAAAAGTGGGAATCGCTTTAAAATGAATTTATAAATATTTTATAAATACGTTTTGAATAGAAATCGATGAAATATATATTATATATATGGTTTAAATAGAAAGCGCCGCACAACGACCGTTTGCGAATTTCGATCATTAACTTCAAATGGACGTAACGGGAGATTCGACCGTCGAATTCTCTTAAAACTAGAACCATTGTGTTCGTATCGAAAAGAGCTTTACAATGAATGTAAGAGATTTAAATTTGAAAGGTTAGATTTGGAATGAATTCCAAATCAATTTCAGAAAAGGTCGCCATGGATTCAGTTCATTGGCCGATATTGGAAACCGACTGTATGGGCCTTAATAAAATTATAAAAATTATGGAAAAATTGTGTAAAATCATAATAAATGATTTGGGAAGATTTTGAATGAAAAATTCCAGTTTTGAAAAGATAAAAATATATTTTTATCTAATTGAACTAGTTATTAACTAGAAGAATAATCCAGAGGATTTTGAGACATAATAAATTGGATTTGAAAATGGTTTTAAAATAACTAGAATTTTCCCACGAATAAACTGGGATGGATTTGGAATGGAAATAATCTTTGGAATATTTTGATATTGGATTCCGTGATTATACAGATGTTATTGAGGAATTTGGAAGATACAGATATCGTTATTCCCAATACGATATCCGTTGGTTTCAAAATTTGATATTGATTATAAGACGATATAATTTCTATTCAGAGCCTTGTGTTTAATATCAAATTGGATTTTGGTTTGTCGTGAATGGTGTCTTCAATAACACTGTTCTTAAACCCAATTGAGAAAAGAATAAATGTTTTAATTAAGATTTAGAGAAGTTACCAATTAATTAATATTTAATTGGAATTGAATTTAGAATTGGATTTTTGAGTTTATCGTGAATGGGGTTTTAAATGACATTTGTTCTTTAACCCAATTAACAGTGAATAATATGATTTGGAATTTTTAATCTTCAAATTAAGACTAATGGAATTTTCCAAATAACGATTTCCAATTTAATATATTAAATTGGAATTGATCGGAATTCGATTTGGTAATAATCGAGATGAGCATCTGTAAAGGAAGTCCGTTACTATATATGGAATTTACAAGGTTTTCCCGTTATTCCATCTATAGTATTGATTTGATACGGAAATTTATATCGACTCTATACTGTTATGATTTCCGTGAAGATTCCATTTTGATGGAAGATAATTTTGGGTTTGTCGTGAACGATTTTTTAAATGACATTGGTTCTTTAACCCAGCAAAGACAAGATTTATTTCCTAAATTTGAATAATCATTAAATAATAGTTTTTGGAGATCAAAACTAAGTGGAATTTTAATGAATCTTTAATTAGATTGAAACGTTAATGTGGTAATTAAATTTGCCAAATTTGAGAAGTGTTCGAGAATGGAGTATCACCAGTTTTACTTCATGCGATAGTTAAATCTTTAATTAGATTTGAACATGAAATAGTAATTGAATCTACTGATAACACAATGGTGTAAAATATGGAGTGCTACCAGTTTTTCTCTATGGGATGAGTAGGTTGGGATGGGATAATAAAATGAATGATTACTTCGGTAAGGCGTTAATCTCGACTCATTTGATAAACCTTAATTTGGTTTAAACTGTGAAAAGATAATAAAAGAATATTCTAGATTAGATAAGGCATATGATCTATTGTAGCACTTGATTATAATATACACGAGTTATTCGGAAAGACCGGGTTTAACCCATTCTGAATAATTGATATGACGACTAACAGTCGAAGAGATTGAAGATGGTGCAAGACCGACGATCTTCACATCGGATGGATGGGTTGCTACTGATGCCCATGATTGGAGTAGCTACCTTGAAGGGGCTACAGTGGTAGCCGTCCGGACGTATTTGTTGATTGTTCGGATATGCGAGGGCCTCTCTCCTGTATTGGACATACGGGACGAGGAATAAGGTGCCTCCGGTTTCGTTCAGACCCAGAACGGACTTGCAAATGGATGGTATGTCTGACGTTATATTCCATTATGTTGTATTCATTGATATCTGCTAAATATATATCTGTTTGGTGGCAGAGAATTTATTCTCTTGCTTAACACCCTTCTTTGAGACGTATGAGCTTAGAGGTTATATATTGGTAGAAATCAATGGTATGGCATGGATTGATAATTTGGCATGCTGAGTTGCAGCGATCCAAGCTGTTGTTGAAAAACAGAGCTTGGTGGATGATGATCAATGCACAGCTTTAAGTAGAACAACTTTGCGTAGTGTTAATTGGAGAGCCTCACACATCGGTATGATAGTGAACTGATGGTCAGATCAGTATACTTTTGAGAGAGGATGGATTCGATCGACAGATACAGGCTAGGTGTGGTCATTACACACCTAGTAGGGATAGGGCACTCCCCCCGATTCCCTGAAGGGTAGAGTATACAGCGTTTTCTCATGCACGGGACGTAAGCCGTTGAGATACTTGATATCCTGGATATAGTGCGGATGTGTATTACGGCGTTTTCCCAAGCACGGGACGTAAGCCGTTGAGTATTACACTACGTGATCGATCTTTCGGATCAGTACCCATCATAATGGAAATCCAAACTTCCAATACAACATTTTTCGGTTTTAGTTGTAAATATATATATGGCAACACAGTGGGATGGGGCGCTCATGTCGTCTATGATTAGTACATTTATATTTGAAGTTGATTTCTTCACTTATAGTTATAATAAAAGATAAATTTCGCGTATCAAGTTTATTTGGCTATTACAAGGTAAAACTTTATCCTCTGGCTTGCGTTGCATTATGTGATAGGACCTGGGTCTTATAATAGCTTCATTGTTCTTTATTTATAATTGTGCTGTTTGTTTTAAGCACTGGTATTATTGGGGGTAAACCCGTTCTGTGTTATATGGCGTGGTCCCCTGAATTACCTAACTTCAAAAATAAAGATTTAATAACTATTTTAGTTCTCACACCAATCTCATGACTGATTCGGAGTTTATTGTTTTAACCTAAACTCTAGGCGCCCATATTTTCCACACGGGTAGCTAGTAGTTCTGGTTTTCGCAGATATTTCTTCTCCTAGGATCCTGGATTACAGCTGGAGCTATATTCAAAAAGCTTTGTATCCGTGTATTTCATTTAGTTGTGATAATCTTTGTATTTGTACATTTTAATTCCGCTGCTATGTAATTTAAACTCTGATATTTTCCAATGTATATTGTTTATTTATACTCTGATATCTTGTACTCTGATGTAATTGTTGTAATAGCAATGAAACGTTCTATTGTATATGTCTGATGCGTCGTGTTCTCAATTCAATCCGGGCTTTCCCATAAGGGAAAGTTTGGGTCGTCTCAGGTGGTATCAGAGCTTTGGTTTACAAAGCTAGAGAACAAGACACATTAGAACCGAACGAAAGAATTCATTGGAGATAGGATTGGTAATATCCTACGAGAATAACTCATTAGAGATAGGATTTGTAGTAGCCTAGAATGAGTTTGAAGAGTGTTATTTTTAAAAATCAAATTAGATTTTGAAAATTTTATATCTTATTATTCGTATTTGAATATTTATTTTGTATTGACTTTGGACTATCGAGTATATGAAGATTTTGAATAATGTGTATTCGAAGTCTCAAATATACTGGATAGATATAGAATCACACTCTCGTCGCCCGAAGATGATTCTGATGATGTGGCCACATCATCAATACATGTGTTCGAGTTTCGAAAATGAATATCCATATAATTTCTGATTGACTGGTGTGAGAACCAAAACATAGTTAGAATCTATTGTTTGTGATTCGGCATTGAATATGATTTTGAATGTATATAAAAGTTATACATTTGAAAATTTTACCAACAAATTGATTGTTGGCTGTGATGTTTGATTATTGATTTAACTAATAAAAATACTGGAATGATAAATGGAGCACAAATCAAGATATTTGTTAAGTGAAATATAATATTATTCCTCTTGATGAAATCATAAAATATTATGTAGGATATGGACGACTATGGCTTATCTCGTACTAAATTCCGGATGACTCCGAAACAAGCAAGAAGAGCTCAACAGCAAGCAGAAAAAGAAAGAGAGTTAAACTTCGGATCACACATGGTTGTTTATTGTCGTAACTGCAGAAAAGAAGGGCTGTAACACCCCACATCCGTTAAGGTCACTCACAAAGGGAATGCCTTAACTTCAACGGAGCATTATGGGTACTGGAACAGAAATATTACAAGATAGACATATATAAAACAGCGGAAAGTAAAGTAGAAGTACTTCAAATCAATTATTAAATATAATTGTTTACAATAAAATCCCATCCACTTCCAATACCCAATTACATAGTCAAAATATCTGTCTTTCTCAAAAACAAAGAAGCATAAAAATAAATTGTAGTATTCCCCAATAAAGCAAAGCAAGCCATAGCCAAGAGAAAACCAAGCCGTACATGAAAGAACCTTGGAGCTTGGTAAGATCCGAACTAAGCTGTATTCCCACCCTGCGAACCTGGGGGGGGGGGGGGGGACGGAAGAAAAGGAGGCAAAACAAAATGGGTCAGTCATAAAGACTGAGTAAGTCCTAGTGACTTTCAGCATAAAAACAGGTAAAGATAACATGGCACGAATAAACTGAAAGTAAACATAAGCATGATGACAAGATAAGCAACAGGCAAGATAACTAAGAATAACATCATATGATTTTTGTCAAGTATAACATCGCAAGGTTCCCATTCAAGATAAACTAAGTATAATTTCGCAAGATTTCTATCAAGCATCGCAAGATTTCTCTGCTTCACCATTAAAATATTTCTATGATATCTATTTGCTCTGCACCATCTAACTAGCATCCTCACAAGTGTTTTGCATGAAATGATCTGTATTCCTACTAGTGTTCCAACTAGTGTCCTGTGTAACAAGGATCCTTCCCCCTACCAGTGTCCCAACTAGTAGCTCGTGTTATATAATAAGGTGATCCCAACCTCGTAGTTATGGTAGCCTTCAGGACTACATCTAGTATGAGGCTCTTACCTCAACTAGCCCAATTGCCATGAATGTGTTAGATGTATCCTTACTACCTTAATCGATCGGCTCCTACTCGACCTAGTTCTCGTTTGTGTCACGCGGCCCCTTACGTGTAGATAACTGTGCTGGTCCCACCCTAAGGTGTATCAATCCCTAAGATGGCAACCCCGACACAATTCTTGATGCACAGATTTATATCTACTGATGCCCAGTGGCTAAATTTTCCACTCCGGAATACGTGCATGCCCGTAATCCGTCGGAACCTGCACTACTGCATCACCTGCCGCCATTTTGACCGCTTATAATCAGCCCAGTAATCGTGCCCCACCCTGCCTAGCTCAGGGTACCATTGATACCTAATGTGGGTTACTGCTGAAACGGGTCCCGCTACAAGGGTTTTCCTAGGGTCTATTCGTATACCCTACAGGTTGGTTAAGTGTTATCCATTCAAGTTAACTCAACCCCACCACCCATCATGTTACCTTGGTTAAGTGTTCTCTCTTGTGTTACTTAACCCTACTGCATGTCTTGTTATATCGGTTAAGTGTTGCCTTCACGTGTTTACTTAACCCTACCACATACCATGTCATATTGGTTAAGCATCGCCAACCCATTTAACTTAACCCTCCCTTTCGTCAGATTGCATTGGTTAAGTGTTTTCAAGTAATTCATGGCTTAACATGCCCACGTATCATGTCAAGTTGGTTAGGTGTTGTCTAGTGATTCATAACTTAACCCCGCTATCTTAGCATATCAAATTGGTTAAGTGTTTTCAAGCAGTTCATTACTTAACCCGCCCACATATCATGCTAAGTTGGTTAAGTATTATCTATATGTTCAAGTTGACTTAACCCTGCCATGCTTCATGTTATATTGGTTAAGTGTCATTAGTCTAGTCATATTACTTAACCCACCCATTCATGTCATATCGGTTAAGTGTCATTAGCCTAGTCATATTACTTAACCCACCCATTGGTCTGATTAACAGTTATGTTGGTTAAACGTTCTTTGTTTACTTAACCCTACCCACTGGTCTAATTAACATGTTATGTTGGTTAAGCGTTCTTAATTTACTTAACCCTACTCACTGGTCTAATTAACATGTTATGTTGGTTAAGCGTTCTTAATTTACTTAACCCTACCCACTGGTCTAATTAACATGTTATGTTGGTTAAGCATTCTTAATTTACTTAACCCCACCCACTTGTCTAATTAACATGTTATATTGGTTCAGTGTCGACTATTCATATGTTACTTAACCTTCCCATTCTTAGCATGTCTGTTTATTGGCATTAATTAATTATTAATGCATCAACCACTAACATTAGACCTGTTGTTGCGGTCACTGGATATGTCGGGCGGTTCCGGGCAGAATTACACCACAACTCAGTCTAACCTTGGGTTTAAGCATGATATGACTAACTTCTCACATTGGATCTTATTATTTGCAGTCACTAGATATGCCGGGCGGTTCCGGGAAGAATTACACTACAAACTCAACCCAACCTCGAGTTAGCCATGTTCACGTTCTTGTTCATATTTACGTTCATGTTCATGTTTCAACCATGTTCATATTTCCAGTTATATGCCAACTATCAAGTTCATAATTCACATTTTTTTCCCTAAAATGTATTCCCAAATTATTATCATAATTCACTATAAGGTTATGCCAAGTTATAGCCTTTTATTTACAATACATGCCAACTACCCAAAACCCAACTTAGGTGCGTTCATATTAAACCTCTACCAAGTCATAAATTATCATATATGTTTCAACTCCAAATTTTACATAATTAACATATACCCAAGTTCTAGATTACATGTCAGTTTTACATATGCCCAATTCATACCAAATTTACATATGTTCAATTCATGCCGTTTTACATGTATGCCAATTTTATGCCAATTTACACGTATACCAAGTTTCATGTCGTTTTACATATGTCAAGATTCATGATTTACATGTTTACAAAGCTATGCTCAATTTACATAGATCAAGTTTTATACCCAAAATTACATGTATACCACGTTTACACCAATTTACCCATAACAAGTTCTAGCCAAATTACATATATCAAGTTCCATGTCAAATTACATATATTAATCCCAATCGCGCAATAACCATTATAATGACAATACCGAAAATTACCCTGTTTCATGTTAATGGTAAATTATCCCCAAACATCCAATTTTCATATTATGCCTTCGATTACACCAGACACATATATTCCACTAGGCAACATTCCAATATTTCCCCCGTATACCATCGCACGTATATCGTAGTTTAGGCCTAGGTCCGAAATTGACCTAGGTTCATCAAAAGAAAATAAATAGGGGGAGGTAGAAGTTGCAATATGAATAAGATCAGACAGAAAACAACATAAATCATCATGATAGGCATAAAGATTACAACTTGATGATAACATCATTACGAATCAAGAAAACTGCTGAATATATCATAAACTTGGCATGAGAATGAAGATAGAAAAGCCCAAAAATCAAGATTCAAGAAGAAACCGAAATAGACTTGAGTCAAAAGTCCAATTCACTTCATCACATGCCCATATTAAATTTAAATATTTAGATCTGAAAGTAGCTAGAACTTACAGAGAACGACTAATGAATTAAGAACTGAAATTGTCGTAGAAATGTTGCAGCGTTGCTGATTTATTGTTTGCACCATTGTTGAAGCTTTGTTCTTTAATTTAGATTGTGCATGAAGGCTTAGGAAAAAGATTAGAGGCGGCATCCATGATCAAGAGGGATTTCAGCAGCATAATGGCGTCTTAGAGAATGTTTAGTGAATTAGGGTTAGGGTAGTTACATATTTATAAGTGTAGTGAATAGTTTAGGGCGTTTAGATCATCATAGAACTCATCCGAACCATCAAAATTCGTCACAGGCCCAAAAAACGCACCCACGAACCAACACAGCTGAGCTGGGCTCGAGCCAGCACCAGGGATGTCGACTGGGTAGTCGACCCCCTTTGGGCCAGGTCGACTACATGGTCGACCATGTAGTCGACCTACCCCTACCCAAGTCGACTACCTAGTCGACCTGGGTCCTGGGCGGGAAATTTCCCGCCCAGCCCAGGTACTCGTTTTTGAAACTCGAAATTTGAATTCGGACTGGTTATTATTATTTAATTTTGAAAATTTGGAAAACTTCTAAGTGCCATAACTTCTTCATACGAACTCCGATTTTTGAAAACTCGGAATCTATCTCATGCAGAATTCTGAGACGAACGCAATGACGCAACTCGTTTCCCTTGATTCTTATTTCAAAAATTAATTATACCTTGATTTCTTGTTTCAACATGTTATTAAAATTCGGGTTGTTACATTCTCCCCTCCTTAAAGGATCTCATCCCCGAAATCTTCAAGTTAAGAAGAATGTGTCCTACCATCCAATCATCAATCACAGGCATCCATTGTCCTTAAGAGCTTGCTAATGCTATATGAACATATGCAGAAAGTGTGTGTATATGTTCCTTATCTAATGCAAATGATCAGGCCTGATTGATCTTCTTAATGCAAAATATGTTTAGTGCCATGAGTCCAACATGTATGCAAATAGTCCTAGTCACATAAACACTATATGTGTGCACAAGCATCCATCCATATGCAACATCCACATGATAACACATTCAATTTCATCCATAAACAAGTATAAACACTCATGCATATGCAGTATGAAAGGTGAATGAGCCGATCTACTGCCTAATGTGCGTGTGTATGCATTCACGAGCAACCACTAGCAACCACTTGCAACCATCAATCATAACATGTCTCAAACACATGTTTACACCCAATTGTTCCTACCTAAAGGTATAGTCGAATGATAGAAGCAAGTAAAATCTTTGTGCCCATTAGGCAATGTCAAAACTGGAAATCTACGTCACATATATACTGATTAGGAGAAGAACTCCCTAAGCATCAGCCCTGAAGACCAAAATCAACATCAGACTGACACCCAAAGAATTACCCAACCAATATATATGTTTCTTGGAAACTAAGCATGATGGACTCCTTTTTGTTCACAAGAAATCCCTTCCTAAAACCAACCCATATCCTATAAAACCCAAAAAGTTTAGTCAACCCAACGGACATCCTCTAGCCCCAACATATATTACTAACAGATGAGTCATACTCCTTATAGGGTTTGCAATAGAAATTGGATTGAGAATAGGACCGAGAGGATATACTTAAAAGATAGCATGCAAGTAAGCTCTACAGGAAAAGAGGGATCAAGGATATACTCTTAAAAAGAGATATGATGTGCGTATCTAGTCTTCCATCTTCTAAGTCGCATTTCCTTTAGCTCAACTCCATTGTGCTTTGACCATCTTTAACTTCACAATTTCGTAGCTTCTTAATTCTCGTTTCCAAAATATGAGTTGGAACTCATTTCACTGTTGCCTCTCATTTCACTTTCACTTATTCTCCTTCTAGTATACTCGACCCAAACATAACTGCGTACTCATGGTTTCATGCAAGCTTTCCAAAATTCACTAGTGAATCCTGGATCTCGTTTACTCACTATAAGGTATTCCATGCAGAAGAACTATCTCTTGAAAACAAACACATGTCAACCATGTTGCCAAATGTAGTACTTACTAAGGTGATTTTCTATAACTCATGCATAAGCGAAATGAACCATCCGCCTTAGTGGCGAACAATACTCGAGCGGATCAATAAATGTATCAAGAGATTCTAGGTAACTAAGCACGGTAGAACCCTAAGGGTTACACTAGACTTCGAGGGCATTACGGAGGCAAGTCAAGAGCCTAACTACCCTCTTTTCATACTCGAGCATGGTACCATTTCTGGATAACCACTCCATCCCTAGAATCAACCCATAGCCCAAAAACATAAGCATTACTTCTAAACTCAACACTTAGCATAGACATTCTCAAATCCAAACAAGTCATGAAATAATGAGTCGATTCCCCAACAGGATTTGAGACAAAAATGGGATCCTCTATCACGCTAGTACTAAGGTGCAGAGACTCAACTATCAAAGTCGAATTAAAAGGATGCAATGTACAAAAACAAAGTTCCCACGGTATGATAGAAAAGAAAAGTTAAACTTTTAACAGAAACGTTACCACCCCTCTTAGGTACGCTAGTAGTGAGTGCATACAATTGCCCTCTCGACGATCTTGTCCTTTGCCCTTGTCCTTTGCCCTTGTCCTTGTCTTATAATACTTAACTACATGTCCCTTTTTACCATACCAACGATGCTCTTTCTTGTCATGGGTTTTATTATTCTTTCACTTTGGCCTCTTTCCTTTCACCTTTTTCCTCCTTCGTGGATTAAGCCATATCAACAAGTTTTTCATCCTTAGGCTTATGTTCTTTATCCCTGTTCTTACTATACTTGTATAGTTTGTTGACAAGTTTCTAGAAAGCTACCTCCATCGCACGGTAACCCTACAAAGCTTGAAATAAGATTAGTTGCAGATGGAACTACTGCGGCTACAGATGGAAGTTGGGCACTTCTTTGCCCTCCTACATGTGTCGTACACCTACAAAACTATAGTGAAAACGAAAGAGAGAAGAGACTCAAGGAGGGAATCAAAAGATACTGCATATGGCTTTGGGGAATATGCGTTTCGTAAAACAAAACTTTTCTTAGAAAAATGCTTCTTTGTAAACATTTTGAAAACAATTTCAGAAGGTTTTTAAAAGCTTTTGCCCAGTCTGGTAACCTTCTGCTCTGATACCAAATGTAACACCCCACATTCGTTAAAGTCACTCACAAAGGGAATGCCTTAACTTCAATGGAGCATTATGGGTACTGGAACAGAAATATTACAAGACAGACATATATAAAATAGCGGAATGTAAAGTAGAAGTACTTCAAATCATTTATTAAATATAATTGTTTACAATAAAAGCCCATCAACTTCCAATACCCAATTGCATAGTCAAAATGTCTGTCTTGCTCAAAAACAAAGAAGCATCAAAATAAATTGTAGTATTCCCCAATAAAGCAAAGCAAGCCATAGCCAAGAGAAAACCAAGCCGTACATGAAAGAGCCTTGGACCTTGGTAAGATCCGAACTAAGCTGTATTCCCACCCTACGAACCTGGGAGGGGGGAACGGAAGAAACAGAGGCGAAACAAAATGGGTCAGTCATAAAGACTGAGTAAGTCCTAGTGACTTTCAGCATAAAAACAGGTAAAGATAACATGGCATGAATAAACTGAAAGTAAACATAAGCATGATCACAAGATAAGCAACAGGCAATATAACTAAGAATAACATCATATGATTTTTGTCAAGTATAACATCGCAAGGTTCCCATTCAAGATAAACTAATTATAATTTCGCAAGATTTCTATCAAGCATCGCAAGATTTCTCTGCTTCACCATTAAAATATTTCTATGATATCTATTTGCTCTGCACCATCTAACTAGCATCCTCACAAGTGTTTTGCATGAAATGATCTGTATTCCTACTAGTGTTCCAACTAGTGTCCTGTGTAACAAGGATCCTTCCCCCTACCAGTGTCCCAACTAGTAGCTCGTGTTATATAATAAGGTGATCCCAACCCCGTAGTTATGGTAGCCTTCAGGACTACATCTAGTATGAGGCTCTTACCTCAACTAGCCCAATTGCCATGAAAGTGTTAGATGTATCCTTACTACCTTAATCGATCGGCTCCTACTCGACCTAGTTCTCGTTTGTGTCACGCGGCCCCTTACGTGTAGATACCTGTGCTGGTCCCACCCTAAGGTGTATCAATCCCTAGGATGGCAACCCCGACACAATTCTTGATGCACAGATTTATATCTACTGATGACCAGTGGCTAAATTTTCCACTCCGAAATACGTGCACGCCCGTAATCCGTCGGAACCTGCACTACTGCATCATCTGCCGCCATTTTGACCGCTTATAATCAGCCCAGTAATCGTGCCCCACCCTGCCTATCTTAGGGTACCGTTGATACCTAATGTGGGTTACTGCTGAAACGGGTCCCGCTACTAGGGTTTTCCTAGGGTCTATTCGTATACTCCACAGGTTGGTTAAGTGTTATCCATTCAAGTTAACTTAACCCCACCACCCATCATGTTACCTTGGTTAAGTGTTCTCTCTTGTGTTACTTAACCCTAACGCATGTCTTGTTATATCGGTTAAGTGTTGCCTTCGCGTGTTTACTTAACACTACCACACACCATGTCATATTGGTTAAGCATCGCCAACCCATTTAAATTAACCCTCCCATTCGTCAAATTGCATTGGTTAAGCGTTTTCAAGTAATTCATGGTTTAACATGCCCACGTATCATGTCAAGTTGGTTAAGTGTTGTCTAGTGATTCATAACTTAACCCCTCTATCTTAGCATATCAAATTGGTTAAGTGTTTTCAAGCAGTTCATGACTTAACCCACCCACGTATCATGCTAAGTTGGTTAAGTATTATCTATATGTTCAAGTTAACTTAACCCTGCCACGCGTCATGTTATATTGGTTAAGTGTCATTAGTCTAGTCATATTACTTAACCCACCCATTCATGTCATATCGGTTAAGTGTCATTAGCCTAGTCATATTACTTAACCCACCCATTGGTCTTATTAACAGTTACGTTGGTTAAGCATTCTTAGTTTACTTAACCCTACCCACTGGTCTAATTAACATGTTATGTTGGTTAAGCGTTCTTAATTTACTTAACTCTACCAACTGGTCTAATTAGCATGTTATGTTGGTTAAGCGTTCTTAATTTACTTAACCCTACCCACTGGTCTAATTTACATGTTATGTTGGTTAAGCGTTCTTAATTTACTTAACCCCACCCACTTGTCTAATTAACATGTTATATTGGTTCAGTGTCGACTATTCATATGTTACTTAACCTTTCCATTCTTAGCATGTCTGTTTATTGGCATTAATTAATTATTAATGCATCAACCACTCACATTAGACCTGTTGTTGCGGTCACTGGATATGCCGGGTGGTTCCGGGCAGAATTACACCACAACTCAGTCTAACCTCGGGTTTAAGCACGATATGACTAACCTCTCACATTGGATCTTATTATTTGCAGTCACTGGAAATTTCGGGTGGTTCCGGGCAGAATTACACTGCAAACTCAACCCAACCTTGAGTTAGCCATGTTCACGTTCGTGTTCATATTTACATTCATGTTTCAACCACGTTCATATTTCCAGTTATATGCCAATTATCAAGTTCATAATTCATGTTTTTTCCCCAAAATGTATTCCCAAATTATTATCATAATTCACTATAAGGTTATGCCAAGTTATAGCCTTTTATTTACAATACATGCCAACTACCCAAAACCCAACTTAGGCGCGTTCATATTAAACCTCTACCAAGTCATAAATTATCATATATGTTTCAACTCCAAATTTTACATAATTAACATATACCCAAGTTCTAGATTACATGTCAGTTTTACATATGCCCAATTCATACCAAATTTACATATGTTCAATTCATACCGTTTTACATGTATGCCAATTTTATGCCAATTTACACATATACCAAGTTTCATGCCGTTTTACATATGTCAAGATTCATGATTTACATGTTTACAAAGCTATGCTCAATTTACATAGATCAAGTTTTATACCCAAAATTACATGTATAACACGTTTACACCAATTTACCCATAACAAGTTCTAGCCAAATTACATATATCAAGATCCATGTCAAATTACATATATCAGTCCCAATCGCGCAATAACCATTATAATGAGAATACCCAAAATTACCCCATTTCATGTTAATGGTAAATTATCCCCAAACATCCAATTTTCATATTATGCCTTCGATTCCACCAGACACATATATTCCACTAGGCAATATTCCAATATTTCCCCCATACACCATCGCACGTATATCGTAGTTTAGGCCTAGGTCCGAAATTGACCTAGGTTCATCAAAAGAAAATAAATAGGGGGAGGTAGAAGTTGCAATAAGAACAAGATCAGAGAGAAAACAACATAAATCATCATGATAGGCATAAAGATTACAACTTGATGATAACATCATTACGAATCAAGAAAACTGCTGAATAGATCATAAACTTGGCATGAGAATGAAGATAGAAAAGCCCAAAAATAAAGATTCAAGAAGAAACAGAAATAGACTTGAGTCAAAAGTCCAATTTCACTTCATCACATGCCCATATTAAATTTAAATATTTAGATCTGAAAATAACCAGAACTTACAGAGCACGACTAATGAATTGAGAACTGAAATTGTCGTAGAAACGTTGCGGCGTTGCTGATTTATTGTTTGCACCATTGTTGAAGCTTTGTTCTTTAATTTAGATTGTGCATGAAGGCTTAGGAAAAAGATTAGGGGTGGCGGCCATGATCAAGAGGGATTTCAGCAGCATAATGGCGTCTTAGAGAATGTTTAGTGAATTAGGGTTAGGGTAGTTACATATTTATAAGTGTAGTGAATAGTTTAGGGCCTTTAGATCATCACAAAACTCATCCGAACTATCAAAATTCGTCATAGGCCCGAAAAACGCACCCACGAACCAACACGGCCTAGCTGGGCTCGACCTAGTACCAGGAGGTCGACTGGGTGGTTGACCCCCTTTGGGCAAGGTCGACCATGTAGTCGACCTGCCCCTGCCCAGGTCGACTACCCAGTCGACCTGGGTCCTGGGCGGGAAATTTCCCGCCCAGCCTGGGTACTCGTTTTTGAAACTCGAAATTTGAATTTTGAATTCGGACTGGTTATTATTATTTAATTCTAAAAATTTGGAAAACTTCTAAGTGCCATAACTTCTTCATACGAACTTCGATTTTCGAAAACTCGGACTCTATCTCATGCAGAATTCCGAGACAAATGCAATGGTGCAACTCGTTTCCCTTGATTCTTATTTCAAAAATTAATTATACCTTGATTTCTTGTTTCAACATGTTATTAAATTCGGGTTGTTATAAGAGCATTATGCAATTCTGTGTCCTAAGAAAAGAATAAGAAAGAGAAACAGATAAGAGCGGACAAAGTTTGTTTTAAGTGCAAAGAGACAGGACATTTTATACATAAGTGTCCCAAAGTAAAGAAAAAATCCAGAAAACTAGGAAAAGAAAAGAAGTTCTTCTGATGCAAATAAGTGGGGCATCTAGCCCGAGATTGCCCACTGAAGAAGAGTGATAAGAAATCCAAAGGAAAGGAGCTATCTACTTTGGAAATTATGCAAGGAGGCACGACTTAATAGAAAGTTGGTTTTATTGTAATGAACTTGGATTTTGGATATATTTATGTATATGTACGATGCTTGTATGAATGTATGGATGCTTTTTGTTTTAAAAATGTATCGGTATTGCATAATTTAACTAACGTAAGGAAAATATTGAACTAAGTCGAATTTAACATCACTATTGAATCGATTTGAAATTAATTAAAATAGAATTGCATATATATACACATATATATATTGAACAGGTCATAGCATGGACGCTAAGAAGAGGAATAAAATTGTATGCCCGACAAATAGGTACATGTTTACTATATTCATTGGGTTTGATGATTTTATGAGTCGATTGGCAAGCTGCTTGACTTTTTCTTTTTCTTTTTGGATGATGAGGGCCCTATGAGGAAAGTTATGGTTTTATCGATCAACCCGTACAAAGGAGGTTATAGCGAAATTTTTCGAAAATTTAGGGTGTTAGCCAAATTTTTTAGAAATTAGAAAATTCTTAAAAACTAAAAAGTTGAAGAATGAAAGTTGAGTTGGTTAGTTAAACAACTTTCAGCTCTGTTTCTTTTCGAGGATGAAAATATTTTCAGTGGGGGAGATTGTAACAACCTGGAATTTCAGAACCAATTTAAATTTTTTATTTTAGCTATTTTATTGGATTTGGAAGATTTAAAATGATTTATTTAAATAAAAACGACTAAAATTATATTTAAATCATATTTAGAACGTATAAATTTGTTTTAATTATAAAACGAGCTTGACATGGCGTGGTATTTTGAAAATTCGATTTTAAGTTTCAACTGAATGTACAGAATTCAAAATAAATCGGATTTCAGTAAAACCAGAAACATTTGAATCCGTTTAATTATATCTTTCTGACTAATGTGAAAAATCTATATTTCATAATATAAATTGAAAGTTATGCCCGGTTTAAAATATAAAATAGTCGTTATGGAATTTATATGTATATATATATTAAATAATATATAACCCTTAAAAATAGCCATTTTGCAAACAACCTCCGTTTTCGATGAAATTAGTTTTGCTGGATCTAGAATGTCAAATTAATGTTAGGTTTCAAATTTCATAATTTTTGGAATTAATATGCGAGCGTGGTAAATTTAAATGTGTTTTGACAGTTTTAGTTTGAATTGGATCGACTAGAAAATGGCCATTTTTCAAACGGTCTCCAAATTCAACGAAATTAGTTTTCTTAGGACCGTATCATCAAAACATAGCTAGATTTATTTTTCTGCAATTTTTGGAGTGAGTATGTGGCCATGGTAAATTAAAATGTACATTTAAATTCAATATATTGATTTATATTTTAATTTTGTTAAAAGCTGATCGAACAGTCGAATTGACTTACGAAACATATCCCATTGTGTTCAGAATGGGGTATTTAGCTGGGGGGCGACAGTCGTTGGGTTTGTTTTGGAGTTCGGATGGGAAAACTAACTTTTTTGGAATTAAAAGAATTAAATAATTTAAATATAAATATTCTGGCCAATCAAAAATCGTAAAACCCTAATTTCATTTATCAGAAAACCACGCCGCCCTCTCCCGATCAAAGAAAATAAACATTCAAAACAAAACCCCATCCGATCTTCAAATCTACACAATGAATTGCCAAAATTCCTAAATGAATATTATAGAGCTCTTTGTGTTCTACAAATCCAACGGTGGAAATTGTTCAAAGTTCAGTGAATTCTTCGATTCGCGCCTCCAAATAGGCACCATACACTGGCGAATTGCAGCCACGGTTCACCGTCGAGTTTGACAAGAGGGGTGGTGGCAGGCGCGGTTCACGGCGGCGGAGCGAGAGGAGCATTCTGATCGTCGTCAAAGTGGTTGTGGCGAGCGCAAGATCCAACCCTAATTTGGAAGAGTGGAAATCGACGTGCGGCAGTAGTTAATTGAGGAAGAGAGGTATAATTTAATTAATTATTTTATTAATTAATTTTAAAAATGTAGTTAACGAGTAAAAGCTAATATCTTTCACATACGGTGTCAGAATCCAGTGAAACAAAATCCGTTGCGATCGTGGGGACGAGAGCTTCACAACAAGACTAACTGGGTCCAATTTGGAGCTTGTTAGAATTTAGGGCAGATTTAAATCCAAACCATCTAACAAAGAATGACGGACTGGAAACCGATTGTGAGAACTCTCTCTCTCACTCAAATTTTTTTTACAGTTATTATATAATAGGTTGTAGATGGGGCTTAGTAGCTCCTGACACTATTTTTTTGCACAAACCATGGATGATTTGTGTGTTGATTGTATTGTGGGAAAAATTGATTGTATTGTGGTATTATTGGATTGATTTATTATTGTGTATGGCGCGAGCCAATATCAAGAGAGGGATAATGCTAGACAATAATCCGGTTCTAATATCGCGCCGTTATAATGCCGATTTTTTTTGTAAACAACGTGTATAAATTATTTATATATGCTATATACAAATTATTTATATACACTATATAAAATTCTCCTGAAATAAATATTCATTTACAAATCAGACGGTTTGTTTATGTACACCCATTTAACTGACATTGATTGGGAAGATAAATTTTACACATCGCCCAACCGTACAAATAATAAACAATATTTGTTGGTTGAAACCCCACATGGGTATTGGGATGATATTTGACATACACTAATCCCAACTGTTTAGATGTATGTCAATCGATGGGTTGACAGACTATATAATCATTATTTATGTATTTTAATGCTTATACAGCTGTAAAATGCACTCTGGATGTCGTATGAATTTTTAATGATTGTTTATCATTATTGTTGTATACGTTTGATGTATGAAATCCATATAACTGAAATTATATGGTAATTTATTGAGTTTTATTCCAGTTCAGAATTAATGAATATTTTAAAATAATATTTAGTGAATAATCAAAATGTGATTTTGATGTCCGATTTTGGATGGACTTGAAAATATTGAAATGTGAAGCCGTGTTAAGTAGTCAAATGCCATTTTAACACGAACGAGATTTTCTGTCAGTTTTATTCATTTTATAATGAATATCAAAAAGTGATTTAAAATCCTGATATTTTGAAAATACTATCATTTTAATATTATAATGTTTGGAATATACAATTTTGATTTAAATTTGAAATAGAAGTAGGAATCATTTTAAAATGAATTTATAAATATTTTATAAATATGTTTTGAATGGAAATCGACGAAATATATTATATATATGGTTTGAATAGAAAGCACCGCACAGCGACCATTCGCGAATTTCGACCATTAACTTCAAATAGACGTAACGGGAGATTCGACCATCGGATTCTCCTAGAACCGAAACGGTTGGGTTCGTATCGAAAAGAGATTTCCAATAAATATAAGAGATTTAAATTTGAATGGTTAGATTTGGAATTATGTCCAAATCAATTTCAAAAAAGGTCGCTATGGATGCAGTTCGGTGGCCGATATTGGAAATTGACAGAAAGGGCCATAATAAAATTATTAAAAATGTGGAAACATTGTGTAAAGTCATAATAAATGATTTGGAAATAATTTGGATGATTTTAGAAATAATAAATTGGATTCGAAAATGGTTTTAAAATAACCAGAATTTTTCCATGAATAAATTGAAATGTATTTGGAATGGAAATAATCTTTGGAATATTTCGATATTGGATTCGGTGATTATACGGATATTGTTGAGGATTTGGAAGATACAGATATCATTATTCCCAATACGATATCCGTTGGTTTCAAAATTTAATATTGAATATAAGCCTATATAATTTCTATTCAAAGCCTTGTATTTAATATCAAATTGGATTTTGGGTTTTTCGTGAATGGTGTCTTCAGTAACACTGTTCTTAAACCCAATTGAGAAAAGAATAAATCTTTTAATTAAGATTTAGAGAAGTTTACCAATTAATTAATATTTAATTGGAACTAAATTAAGAATCGAATTTTTGGGTTTATCGTGAACGGCGTTTTAAATAACATTTGTTCTATAACCCAATTAACAGTGAAGAATATGATTTGGAATTTTTAATCTTCAAATTAAGATTAATGGAATTTTCCAAAATTAAGATTTCTAATTCAAATATTAAATTGGAATTGAATGGAATTCGATTTGGTAATAATTGAGATGAGCTTCTGTAAAGGATGACCATTTCTATATATGGAATTTAAAAGGCTTTGCCATTATTCCATTTATAGTATTAATTTGATATGGAAATTTATATCGATTATATACTGTTATGATTTCTGTGAAGATTCCATTTTGATGGAAGATGATTTTGGGTTTAACGTGAACGATGTTTTAAATGACATTGGTTCTTTAACCCAGTAAAGACAAGATTTATTTCCTAAATTTGAATAATCATTAAATAATGATATTTGGAGATTAAAACTAAGTGGAGTTTTAACGAATCTTTAATTAGATTGAAATGTTAATGTGGTAATTAAATTTGCCAAATTTGAGAAGTGTTCGAGAATGGAGTATCACCAGCTTTACTTCATGCGATATTTAAATCTTTAATTAGATTTGAATGTGAAATGGTAATTGAATTTACAGATAACACAGTGGTGTTAGACATGGAGTACTACCAGTTTTTCTCTATGGGATGAATAGGTTGGGATAATAAAATGAATGATTACTTCGGTAAGGCGTTAATCACGACTAGTTTGATAAATCTTAATTTGGTTTAAACTGTGAAAAGTTACTATAAATTTTTTTGAAATGATTTGCAAAGAAATAGATTAAATAATGTATTTAAAAGTGATAATCTTTGATAAGATTAATGAGAACCTTTCCAGAATAAAGAAATACAAATAAAAGAATATTTTGGATTGGAATGAGGCGTATGATTGTTGTTATAACATTTGATTATAAGATACACGAGTTATTCGGAAAGACCGGGTCTAACCCATTCTGAATAATTGATACAACGACTAACAGTCAAAGAGATTGAAGACAGTGCAAGATCAACGATCTTCACATCAAATGGATGGGTTGCTACTGATGCCCATTGTTGGAGAAGCTACCTTGAAGGGGCTACAGTGGTAGCTGTCTGGACGTATTTGTTGATTGTTCGAATATGCGAGGGCCTCTCTCCTGTATTTTACATATGAGACAAGGAATAAGGTGCCTCCGGTTTCGTTCAGACCCAGAACGGACTTGCAAATGGATGGTATGTCTGACATTCTATTCCTTTATACTATATTCGTTGATCTCTGCTAAATATATATCTGTTTGGTGGCGAAGAATTTATTCTCTTTCTTAACACCCTTCTTTGATTCGTATGAGCTTAGAGGATATATATTGGTTAAAATCAATCGTATGGCATGGATTGATAATGTGGCATGCTGAGTTGCAGTGATCCAAGCTTGTGTTGAAAAGCAGAGCTTGGTGGATGATGATTAATGCACAACTTTAAGTAGAACAGATTTGTGTAGCGTTAATTCGCGAGCCTCACACATCGGTATGATGGTGAACTGATGGTAAGATCAATATACTGGGTGTGGTCGCTACACACCTGGTAGGGATAGAGCACACCCCCCGATTCCCTGAAAGATTGAGTATACGGCGTTTTCTCATGCACGGGACGTAAGCCGTTGAGATATTTGATATCCTATGTATAGTGCGGATGTGTATTACGGTGTTTTCCTATGCATGGGACATAAGCCGTTGAGTATTACACTATGTGATCGATCTTTCGGATCAGCAGCCATCATGATGGAAATCCAAACCACCAATATGACATTTTTCGGTTTTAGATGTAAACCTACATATGGCGACATAGTGGGATGGGGCGCTCACGCCGTTTATGATTGGTACATTTATATTTGAAGTTGATTTCTTCACTTATAATAATAATAAAAGATAAATTTCGCGTACCAAGCACCTTGGCTATTATAAGGTAAAACTCTATGCTCCGGCTTGCGTTGCATTGTGTGATGGGACCCGAGTCTTATAATAGCTTCATTATTCTTTAATTAGCATTGCGTTGTTTGCTTTATGCACTGGTATTCTTGGGGTTAAACCCGTTCCTTGTTATACGACGTGGTCCCATGAATTACCTAACTTTAAAAATAAAGATTTAATAACTGTTTTAGTTCTCGCACCAGTCCCATGACTGACTCAGAGTTTATCGTTTTAACCTAAATTCTAGGTGCCCACATTTTCCACATGGGTAGCTAGTAGTTTTGGTTTTGCAGATATTTCTTCTCTCAGGATCTCGGATTACAGCCGGAGCTATATTTGGAAAGCTTTGTATCCGTGTATTTCATTCAGTTGTGCTAATCATTGCATTTATACATTTTAATTCCGCTGCTATGTAATTTGAACTCTGATATTTTCCAATGTATATTATTTATTTATAATATGATATATTGTACTATGATGTAATTGCTGTAATAGCAATGAAATGTTCTATTGTTTGTGTATGATACGTCTTACTCTCAATTCAATCCGGGCATTCCCATAAGGTGAAGTTTGGGTCATCTCAGGTGGTGTCAGAGCTTTGGTTTACAAAGCTAGAGAACAAGACACATTAGAAGCAAACGAAAGAATTCTTTGGAGATAGGATTAGTAATATCCTATGAGAATAACTCGTTAGAGAAAGGATCAGTAGTATCCTAGAATGAGTTTGAAGAGTGTTATTTTTAAATATAAAATTAGATTTTGAAAATTTTATATCTTATTATTCGTATTTGAATATTTCTTTTGTATTGAATTTGGACTATCGAGTATATGTAGACTTTGAATATACGTGTATTCGAAGTCTCAAATATACTGGATAGATATAGAATCACACTCTCGTCACCCGGAGATGATTCTGATGATGTGGCCACTTCATCAATATATGTGTTCGAGTTTTGAAAGTGAATATTTATATGATTTCCAATTGATTGGTGTGAGAACCAAAACATAGTTAGAATCAATTGTTTGGGATTTGGCATTGAAAATATGATTTTGATTATATATAAAAGTTAAACATTTGAAAAATTAACCAACAAATTGATTGCTGGCTGTGATGTTTGATTATTGATTCAACTAATAAAAATACTAGAATGATAAATAAAGCACAAATAAAGATATTTGTTAAGTGGAAAATAATATTATCCCTCTTGATGAAATCATAAAATATTATGTAGGATACGGACGACTATGGCTTATCTCGTACTGAATTCTGGATGACTCTGGAACAAGCAAGAAGAGCTCACCAGCAAGCAGAAAAAGAAGGAGAGTTGAACTTCGGATCGCACATGGTTGTTTATTGTCGTAAATGCAGAAAAGAAAGGCATTATGCAATTCTGTGTTATGAAAAAAAGAAGAAGAAAGAGAAATAGATAAGAGTGGACATAGTTTATTTCAAGTGCAAAGAGATGGGACATTTTATACATAAGTGTCCAAAAGTAAAGAAAAAATCCAGAAAACTAGGAAAAGAAAAGAAGTGCTTCCGATGCAAAGAAGTAGGGCATCTAGCCCGAGATTGCCCACTAAAGAAGGGTGATAAGAAATCCAAAGGAAAGGAGCTATCTACTTTGGAAATTATGCGAGAAGGAGGCACAACTTAACATAAAGTTGGGTTTTAATGTAATGAACTAGGATTTTAGATATATGTATATGTATGATGCTTGTATGAATGTATGGATTCGTTTTGTTTTAAAAATGTATCGGTATTGTATAATATAACTAAAGTACAGAAAATATTGAATTAAGTCGAATTTAACATCATTATTGAATCGATTTGAAATTAATTAAAATAGAATTGCATATATGTACATGTATATATATTGAACAGGTCATTGCATGGTAGCTAAGAAGAGGAATAAAATTGTATGCCCGACAAATAGGTACATGTTTAGTACGTTCATTGGGCTTGATGATTTTATGAGTCGATTGGCAAGCCGCTTGGCCTTTTCATTTTCTTTTTGGATGATGAGAGCCCTGTGAGGCAAGTTGTGGTTTTATAGATCAACTCGTACAAAAGAGGTTATGGCGAAATTTTTCGAAAATTTAGGGTGCTAGCCAAATTTTTGAGAAATTAGAAAATTCTTAGAAACTGAAAAGTTGAAGAATGAAAGCCAGAATGAAAGTTGAGTTGGTTTGTTAAAAAACTTTCAGCTCCGTTCCTTTTTGAGGATGAAAAGATTTTAAGTGGGGGAGATTGTAACAACCCGGAGTTTCTAACCCAATTTAAAATTTTTATTTTAGCTATTTTAATGGATTTTGAAGATTTAAAACAATTTATTTTAAATGACTAAAAATTTATTTAAATTGAAGTTATAACATATAAATTTATTTTAATTATAAAACGAGCTTGAAATGGCGCGGTAGTTTGAAAATTCGATTTTAAATTTCAATTGAATGTACAGAATTCAAAATGAATTGGATTTCAGTAAAACCAGAAACATTTGAATTTGTTTAATTAGATCTTGCTAACGAATGTGAAAAATCCAGATTTCATAATATAAATTGAAAGTTATGTCTAGTTTAAAATTTAAAATAGTCGCTATGGAATATTTTTTTTTTAAATAATACATAGCCCTTAAAAATAGCCATTTTGCAAACGACCTCCGTTTTTGGTGAAACCACTTTTGTTGGATCCGGAATGTCAAATTATTGTTAGCTTTCAAATTTCATAATTTTTGGAATTAATATGTGAGCGCGGTAAATTTAAATGTGTTTTGACAGTTTCAGTTTGAATTGGATTGGCCAGAAAATGGCCATTTTTCAAAGTCTCCAAATTCGATGAAATTAGTTTTGTTAGGATCGTATCGTCAAAACATAGCTAAATTTATTTTTCTGGAATTTTTGGAGTCAGTATGTGGCCCCGGTAAATTAAAATGTACATTTAAATTCAATATATTTATTTATATTTTAATTTGATAAAAACTAATCGAAACAGTCGAATTGGCTTACGAAACATATCCCATTGTGTCCGGAATGGGGGTATTTGGCTAGGGGAGACAGTTGTTGGGTTTGATTCGGAGTTCGAATGGGAAAACTGACATTTTTGGAATTAAAAGAATTAAATAATTTAAATATAAATATTCTGGCCAATCAAAAATCGCAAAACCCTAATTTCGTTTTTTAGAAAACCGCGCCACCCTCTGTTGATCAAAGGCGATGACCATTCAAAACAAAACCCCATCCGATCTTCAAATCTACAAAATGAATTGCCAAAATTCCTGAACGAATATTGTAGAGCTTTCTGTGTTCTACTAATCCAACGGTGGAAATTGTTCAGAGTTGAGTGAATTCTTCAATTCGTGCCTCCAAACAGCTGCCGTTCATTGGCGAATTGCAGCCACAGTTCACCGTCGAGTTTGACAACAGGGGTGGCGGCAGGCGCAGCTCACGGCGACGGAGCGAGAGGAGCAGTCTGATTGTCATCAAAGCGGTTGTGGTGAGTGCAAGATCTAACCCTAGTTTAGAAAAGTGGAAATCGACGTTTGGTAGTAGTTAATTGAGGAAGAGAGGTATAAATTTAATTAATTATTTTATTAATTAATTTTAAAAATGCCATAAACGAACAAAAGCTAATATCTTTCACATATGGTGTCTGAATCCAGTGAAACAGGATGCGTTGCGATCGTGTGGACGAGAGCTTCATAACAAGACTAACTGGGTCCAATTTGGAGCTTATTAGAATTTAGGGCAGATTTAAAACCAAACCGTCCAATAAAGAATGACGGAGTGGAAACCAATTGTGAGAACTCTCTCTCACTCAAATTATTTTACCGTTATTATATAATAGGTTGTAGATGGGGTTTAGTAGCTCCTAACACTATTTTTTTGTACGAACCATGGATGATTTGTGTGAATTGATTGTATTGTGGGAAAAATTGATTGTACTGTGGTATTATTGGATTGATTAATTGTTGTGTATGGCTCGAGCCAGTATCAGGAGAGGGATAATGCTAGACATTATTCCGCTTCTAATATCGCGCCGTTATAATACCGATTTTTTTTGTAAACAACACGTATAAATTATTTATATATGCGATATATAAATTATTTATTTACGCTGGATAAAATTCTCCTGAAATAAATATTCATTTACAAATCGGACGGTTTGTTTATGTACATCCATTTAACTGACACTGATTGGGAAGATAAATTTTACACATCGCCCAACTGCACACATAATAAACAACATTTTTTGGTTGAAACCCCACACAGGTAATTGGGATGATATTTGACATACACTAATCCCAATTGTTTAGCTGTATGTCAATCGATTGGTTAACAGACTGTATAAGTGTTATTTATTTATTTTAATGCTTATACAGTTGTAAAATGCACTCTGGATGTTGTTTGAATTTTTAATGATTGTTTATCATTATTGTTGCATACAAGCTATGTATGAAATGCATATAACTGATATTATATTGTAATTTATTGGGTCTGATTCCAGTTCAAAAATAACGAATATTTTAAAATAATATTCAGTGAATAATCAAAATGTGATTTTGTTTTCCGATTTTGGATGGACATGAAAATATTGAAATGTGAAGCCGTGTTAAGTAGTTAAACGCCATTTTAACACGAACGGGATTTTCTGTCGATTTTGTTCATTATAAAATGAATATCAAAAAGTGATTTCAAAACCTGATATTTTGAAAATACTATCATTTTAATATTATAATGATATAGAATATTCAATTTTGATTTAAAATTGAAATAGAAATGGGAATCATTTTAAAATGAATTTATAAATATTTTATAAATACGCTTTGAACAGAAATCGACGAATTATATATTATATATATGGTTTGAATAGAACGCGCCGCACATCGACCGTTCACTAATTTCGACCATTAACTTCAAATGGACGTAACGGGAGATCCGATCGTCGGATTCTCCTAAAAACGGAACTGTTGGGTTCGTATCGAAAAGTGCTTTCCAATGAATATAATATATTTAAATTTGAATGTTTAAATTTGGAATTATGTCCAAATCAATTTCAGAAAAGGTCGCTATAGATACAATTCAGTGGCAGATATTGGAAACCGGTTGTAAGGGCCTTAATAAAATTATTAAAAATATAGAAAAATTGTGTAAAATCATAATAAATGATTTGGGAAGATTTTTGATGAAAAATTCCAGTTTTGAAAAGATAAAAATATATTTTTATCTAATTGAACTAGTTATTAACTAGAAGAATAATCCAAAGGATTTTTAGAAATAATAAATTGGATTTGAAAATGATTTTAAAATAACCAGAATTTTCCCACAAATAAATTGGAATGGAAATAATTTTTAGAATATTTCGTTATTGGATTCCGTGATTATACGAATATTGTTAAGGAAGTTGGAAGATACAGATATCGTTATTCCCAATACGATATCTGTTGGTTTCAGAATTTGATATTGAATATAAGCCGGTATAATTTCTATTTAGAGCCTTGTATTTAATATCAAACTGGATTTTGGGTTTGTCGTGAATGGTGTCTTCAATAACACTGTTCTTAAACCCAGTTGAGAAAAGAATAAATCTTTTAATTAATATTTAGAGAAGTTTACCAATTAATTAATATTTAATTGGAATTGAATTAAGAATTGGATTTTTGGGTTTATCGTAAACGGTGTTTTATATAACATTTGTTCTTTAACCCAATTAACAATGAAGAATATGATTTAGAGTTTTTAATCTTCAAATTAAGATTAATGGAATTTTCCAAAGTAAAGATTTCCAATTTAATATATTAAATTGGAATTAAATGGAATTCGATTTGGTAATAATCGAGATGAGCTTGTGTAAAGGAAGACTGTTACTATATATGGAATTTAAAAGGTTTTGCCATTATTCCATTTATAGTATTGATTTGATACAGAAATTTATATCGACTATATACTGTTATGATTTCTGTGAAGATTTCATTTTGATGGAAGATGATTTTGGGTTTATCGTGAACGATGTTTTAAATGACATTGGCTCTTTAACCCAGTAAAGACAAGATTTATTTCCTAAATTTGAATAATCATTACATAATGATATTTGGGGATTAAAACTAAGTGGAGTTTTAATGAATCTTTAATTAGATTGAAATGTTAATGTGGTAATTAAATTTGCCAAATTTGAGAAGTGTTCGAAAATGGAGTATCACTAGTTTTACTTCATGCGATAGTTAAATCTTTAATTAGATTTGAACGAGAAATGATAATTGAATTTACCGATAACACAATGGTGTTAGATATGGAGTACTACCAGTTTTGCTCCATGGGATGAATAACATAGGATGAGATAATAAAATGAATGATTACTTCGGTAAGGCATTAATCCGGACTAGTTTGTTAAACCTTAGTTTGGTTTAAACTGTGAAAAGATAATTAAAGAATATTCTGGATTGGAAGAAGGCGTATGATCTGTTGTTATTGCACTTGATTATAAGATACGCGAGTTATTCGGAAAGACCTGGTTTAACCCATTATGAATAATTGATACGATGACTAACTGTCAAAGAGATTGAAGACGGTGCAAGACCGACAATCTTCACATCGAATGGATGGGTTGCCACTGATGCCCATGATGGGTGTAGCTACCTTGAAGGGGCTACAATGGTAGCCGTCTGGATGTATTTGTTGATTGTTCGGATATGCGAGTGCCTCTCTTCTGTATTTGACATACGAGACAAGGAATAAGGTGCCTTCGGTTTCGTTCAGACCTAGAACGGATTTGCAAATGGATGGTATATCTGACATTGTATTCCTTTATGCTATATTCGTTGATCTCTGCTAAATATATATATATTTGTTTGGTGGTGGAGAACTTATTCTCTTGCTTAACACCCTTCTTTGAGATGTATGAGCTTAGAGGATATATACTGGTTGAAATCAATGGTATTGCTTGGATTGATAATGTGGCATGCTGAGTTGCAGTGATCCAAGCATTTGTTGAAAAGCAGAGTTTGGTGGATGATGATTAATGCACAACTTTAAGTAGAACAACTTTGTGTATAGTTAATTCGCGAGCCTCACACATCGATATGATGGTGAACTGATGGTTAGATCAGTATACTTTCAAGAGGAGGATGGATTCGGTCGACCGAGATAGGCTGGGTGTGGTCACTACACACCTGGTAGGGTTAAGGCACACCCTCCGATTCCCTAAAGGATAAAGTATACGGCGTTTTCTCATGCACGGGACGTAAGCCTTTGAGATATTTGATATCTTGGATTAGTGCGGATGTGTATTACCGCGTTTTCCCATTCACGGGATGTAAGCCGCTGAGTATTATACTACGTGATCAATCTTTTGGATCAGTAGACATCATGATGGAAATCCAAACTTCCAATACGACATTTTTCGGTTTTAGTTGTAAACCTATATATGGCGACATAGTGGGATGGGGCTCTTATGCCATCTATGTTTGATACATTTATATTTGAAGTTGGTTTCTTCAGTTATAGTAATAATAAAAGAAAATTTTTGCGTACCAAGCATATTTTGGCTATTATAAGGTAAAACTCTATCCTCCAGCTTGCGTTGCATTGTGTGATGGGACCTGAGTCTTATAATAGCTTCATTGTTCTTTATTTAGCATTGCCCTGTTTGTTTTATGCACTGGTATTCTTGGGGGTAAACCCGTTCCGTGTTATACGGTGTGGTCCCGTGAATTACCTAACTTTAAAAATAAAGATTTAATAACTGTTTTAGTTCTCACACTAGTTCCATGACTAACTCGAAGTTTATTGTTTTAACCTAAACTCTGGGTGCCCATATTTTCCACACTGGCAGCAAGTAGTTTAGGTTTTTGCAAATATTTCGTCTCCCAGGATCCTGGATTATAGTTGGAGCTATATTCGGAAAGCTTTGTATCCGTGTATTTCATTCAGTTGTGTTAGTCATTGTATTAATACATTTTAATTCTGATGCTATGTAATTTAAACTCTGAAATTTTCCAATGTATATTATTTATTTATACTCTGATATTTTGTACTCTGATGTAATTGCTGTAATAGCAATCAAATGTTTTATTATTTATGTCTGATGCGTCGTGTTCTCAATTCAATCCGGGCTTTCCTATAAGGGGAAGTTTGGGTCATCTCAATTTGTCCGGCTTGAATCACCTCCCACCAATACGATGCTTCGTCCTTTAGTTGCCAAGCGGCCAACTAAATTTTCCTCCTATCATCGAGCTCCAATAAATTAAACACATTCCCTATTTCCCTAAACCAATTGTGCGCCTCCACAAAATTTTCATTACCACGAAACGACTTGCCTCTCATCGCGCAGAAGTCCTTACAAAGCTTAGAAAAGTTGATTACATGATTGGGTGGAGCTACTGCGGCTACACTGGGGGAGAGACATTTTCTTGCACTTCCACAGGTGTCATAGCTTCTACGTATCTACGGAACCATGTTGGAATGGGAATGCCCTCGGTAAAATTAGGAGCCATAAACATGTTGAAAGAGTACCAAACAAGAATTTAGAAAGAGATCGAATGAATATTGTAAATGACTTGAAGGGATATATTTTTCAAAAATTGGTTTTATTTGAAAATACTTTTCAAAAACTTTTTGTCTGATTTTGTAACTTTGCGATCTTATACTAAATGTGACACCCCACATCCCTTAATGTCACCTACATGAGGATGCATTAAGTTCTGTGAAGCGCAATAATAATACGTGGACCAATTTTAATAAGAAAAAAATATAAATATGCAACAGAAATTTTCAACTTTTTATTTCAAATCAAATATGACGTTACACTTTCCAAATAAACCACTAATGCCAAAGCCATAAATATCTGTCTCATAAATTATCAGAGTACAAAAACCATTAATAATATCCCTCATACGTCAACACAATAAACATAGATAAATAAACTGAAGAAATACATGGAAAGGAAAGCATTCCAAGTCTAAGCAGCATAGAATCACGATCATGGCCATTGTCCACCACCACTCTGAGAACCTGAGGAGGGAAAGGAAGAGAGAGAAGGAAAAAAAATAGGTCAGACATAAAGTCTGGCGAGTTCCAGTGATTTTCAGTAATAGTATAAGATAGAAAGTATCAAAACAGATAAGTAATCCTGAACATGAAACTATAGTAAAATACGCAAGTACAAGGTAAACGAGATAACAAGATAAGGTAAAGATCATATACTCTTCTCATTTATATCCCTAGAACAGGTTTCTCTACACCAATTACTAGATTATAAAGATTAGGTATTATCCTAAATACAACCCATGCGATCGACACCCTACTATGCAAATATCCTATGCCAACTACGACAGTAGGGGGTATCACTTCCTAACCTGTCAACAATAAGACACATGCCTATTCGCTAGTGTTACAGTGTCTTAGTTTCCACCATCAGACCCATGCATGCTCATAACTCCGTCGGAATGCGCCTGTACCCACCTTACACCTTTGAACCTCTTACAAAGCAAATCAATAAAGCGTGCTTTGTCTCTTACCTAGTGTGATTTCCCTCTCTGTAATACCAATAGGGATATTGACTGGTACAGTTTCTACACATCAAGATTGACAGAAGCCACCCCCTGGCTTGTTCCTCGAAACTAGGATTTTAAGGGTCCCAAAACTAGATACAAACAACAAGATGTAAGACCTCTTAGCTTATTAATTAACAAGTAATAACTTAACAAGTTTAAGTTCATTAATAAGCATGGTTGTAAATGATATTTCCTATAGATGTTATTCTATGTACTACACCATCCCCAAAACAGACAAGCAACTGTTTATATATATATATATATATATATATATATATATATATATATATTAAGTTACCTATTTACTTAATGACATCTGATACTTCCAACATGTTCTACTTAATTATTAAATTAACTTTAACCTATTCAGATTAACATTTTTTTTTTTTGCATATTATCCAATTGTATAGTCATTGGATTTCATGTTTGGATATGCCTAATTCTCCTTTTTACTGTCATTTCAAGTTATTCAAATTTAACCCAATTTTACGCAATTCTAACATGAATAGCCTAGGCACTCGATGACCTTGGTATAGTGCAAAATAAAAAGGAATAGGAGAAAATATAGATCCAACTCAGAAAAACATAAACTGAATAAATAGGCATAAGATTGTAAATAAAACTACGATAGAAAAGGGATAATATGGATATACATGTAATAATAAAATAAATTAAAACTAAATAGATAAACTGACAATAAAAAAATAGCATATAAACTGTATAATTTCAAATTCAGAATATTTACTGTTAGAATACTTTTAATTATCAAATCTGAAAATAACTATTACACACAGTGACTTTATTTTTAAATTCAGAAAGATCTCTTATATATTGGTGCTATTGATAAACTAGAATTATTCCCTTTAATCTTTGTTTTGGCAGCGCCTTAACATGTTTTTATTTTTATTCAGAAATAGCTTGGAGGAAGAAGAATGAAGAATTTTTATGTGTTGGAAAACAATGAGACTGCTAGCCTATTTATAGATTCGTTAGGATAAATCTAAACAATTAGATTTTTGGTTTATAAATCAGATCGTACACCTCAAGTTGTGTCATCGTATGAACATAGTGAAGAAAACAGTCTAGATACAGAAGTATGAACCTCTCTACATGTAGGTGGGTCGACCCACCTACCCACTATGTCGACCATAGGGTCGACCTGCCTTAAACATGGGTCAACCCCTGGGTTGCCCTATGACCGTTGCTTTCTGCGTTGTTTGTTTTTATTTTATATTATATATAAATATTCTTGTTCAATCTTCTTAAGCCCATAATTTCTTCATATTTAATTTGATTTACGAAAACAAAGAGTCTATCTGAACCAAAATTTCGTAACGGTCGCAATGGTAAAGTCCATTTTACCAAGATTTGAATAATTAATTAATTTTTATTTTATTATCCTCTTAATATAATTACTGTATATTAAAATACATGATGTTATACAAAACGAACTCTTTAAAACAGATAATTTATGATCGTTGTTTGGATAAACAGATAAACCTTTGTTAAGTTATAAAATGAACAATGTCATATTTGAAACATAAAAATGATACATTCCAGTTAAAATATCATAATAGATAACTAAACATTAAGTTATTCTATGCTTGTTTCTAATTTTCTTAAATTGGCCATAAGAAGGAGCATTTATACCTTCTGTTCACAATATATGAACAAACTCACATTTTTGAGATAAATAACCATTATGGTAATGGTACGAAACCAAATAAAGTATGATTTCATAGTAAAAATTATGCATTGTAAGACTACAAAATGGAAAACCAAACATATGTAAAACATATTTTAGTTAAAAAATAGAATGAAACATCTAGTTTGTGGTTTTAATGCAGTTTGGTTTCTACTGTATAAATTAAGCTACATTTATATACAAATAACAGCCAATATCTGAGCCACCTCAACCCAAAAAAGAAATTAAGATTTAAATGTCATGTAGATCGAACATAGGTTGACAATTTGTGATCCAACGATGAATTATATCAGATTGGTTTTTTTCCTAAATTCATTAAATTCGATATAACATCCCTAATTGTTAACATCGCCAAAGCAATATAGTTACAAGGAGTTAATTCTAAATATTAATATTTTGTAGTACTTGCACTCCTATATATTTTTTGATAAACAAATTGCTTATATTCCAAAAAGAAATATTCTCCTTATTTTATGTATATATTAGTAAGGAGATAAGACTAGATATATGCAATGTGTTCCCTTATGAATTGAAATATAAAAATGCTTTATGCATCATATATAGGATTAGTCGCATTAGAGGATGAAAGAATGCTATGCATTTTTTGGTTGATAAGGCCATTGGAAGTGCATCAGCCTTTCATAAAAGAAATATATAAAATTTAAATATAATTACCATTTCTGAAACAATTTGCGTCCTAATAGGTCTAAATTTCGCAGAAAGCAAAAACCAACTCCATTGGAGCATGAATTGTTTGTTTAATGTCATACAAATAAACAAAGATATTTATCTAAGTTCAAGTAAATAATTCATAGTTGAATAATTTAAAATATAATGACAAATAGGTACTTACCAAAATACTGACACTATCAAGGTAAGCATATATAATTATTCTCACACCAGTATTTTATTTAACCTGTGAATTGTTTGAGGAAGGAGTCAAAAAATAGTCATATATTTTCATAAATAGCATTAAACATATTGTTTGTTTACAGTTTTGTTATATTAGGTTTATTAACGTTGTTTTGACCTCATCACTATGCATATATCACACTCATCCACTCCCCTATAGATCTAATCTAGTATATAATATGTAAGTGTATCCCCTTGGACCATCTCAGTCATGGATACAACCCATGGTATCTTTCATAATCATCTCATTTGTATCCTACCATCTCGCCATGTCAAGAAATGATCGCCGCATGGTATGAAATCGAATAAGCTACATCCATAATGGATTGTCTACGCTACATATGTGCACATAATCATCCTATTATAAGGCATTTTGGATTCCACCAACAGAGCACCCTATTTCCCATGTTACATAGGACTCAATTAGGGATTTAATTCTACCGTCTACCTCTGTTCCTATCGTAGACCCGCTCCATACAACAACCCCTTTCTAGCTTGGAAGGTATCTCTTGATACTGTTTAATTGCCTTGCCCCTATGAAAACAACCTAAATTAACTATCCATCGTTCCATGGCCCCTCCCAGGCATCCCGATAGTGAAAGAACACCTGAACCAAGAGGCATAATCCATGTCATTCCCCATTCTTACTATGTGATTGATGATTTGACCAGTAATCTTGCGACTCCTATCCTTTCTGGTTTCCGTTAACTTTTCCCAACCTATTTGTTGTAGGATTACCTAGTTATCCATCGACCTTTTAGACTGTTATAACTCCCCCACCCAGAGACTCACTCTAATAAAGAGCATGACTGGGTAATACTATCTGTTAGGGTGGAAAACAGGGCTGGTTAGGAGCGACCATTCGTAATCTTGTATTAAGCAAGTCATATGTACATCGACTTAAAATAATCTTATAAGTATCGATATACTTTAATACTTATGTAATACAATACTATGATGGCTACAATGCCAATTAAAACCAATAAAGTAGGATATCCAAGAATAATTCTAAATATCTACGAGTCATTTCAAGCATACCTTTAAAATCTCAGTCTGACCCGAGCATTAACACACACAAGTTAGTCTAGTTGGAATATCATATCATGGTATAATAAAGCAATACGATAAATAGCTTTAGGAGGTGATATTCTCTTAAAAGATTCTACGATGTGAAATACTCCATGTTGTGAAGTTACCAGACAACATAGGGCGTGCATCATACACCAAAGTTTAAGCACAATGGAATTTGCCTAACTTTAAAGATAAACATAACGGTAACTTACCATGTCACACCACACAAGGAACACCATTATTAATGCCATTAAGACAAATTGAACCCGATAAAGGTTCTATAAGCAATTAATGAAATCACCTAATAGCTCATCATAGTTCGCCTGCTAGCGAGATCTATAAATTTAAATAGTACGAATTAGTTGAAAATATTCAAATCAACAAATACGCCAAAACATCACGAAAACATCATAAAGACGTCATATTATAACATTTGCACCCACCAATCTGAATCGCCCAACAGCGATAAAATTAGGGCGTCCAATTCGCCTACTGGCGATTAATTTAGGACACACCAGTCCTATATATAGTCTACCAGTTCCGGCCTGCATAGTACTTATAACACTCCGCATTTTTAACTTTAGATAATAAAATAAGAATAACTTAATTAAATATTCAAAATTAAGTAAAACGGACTACGCCGTTGCGTCCGTCTCAAAATTTTGGCTAAGGTAGACACTCAGTTTGCATAAAACGGGCACTGTATGAAGAAGTTATGAGCATTGGAAGTTTGTATACATATAAAGAACTTATATGTATATATACATATATTAAATAAATATATTCAGAAAATTCGAAAGTCCGTTCAAAAATCAAAATTCACGAGCGGGAAAATCTGGAGGGAAATTAGACCGTTAGGGGTCGACCCACCTACAGGGGGTCGACCTAGGGGTCGACCCACCCACGGATCTGGATAGTTCTTTTCTAACGTGGAGGATTCTGATGTTTTTAAATTAAATCTGATGGTCCTGGTTCCTTCGCTACACCTATAAATAAGACCTTAGACCTAACCCTAAACCTCATAATTTGGCGGCTACGCTAGAGCTCTGTCATTACTCTCTCTATCTCTCCTCGAATATATTCAGAAATTTAGATTTATAAAGTAGAAAATCTTAAATTAAGATCTGGAGAGAAGAGATTGATGTTTTTTTAAAGGCGTTCAGAATTACGAGAAAAGCAAGGTAATGTTCCAGATCCAATCTATTCAATCTTCCCTTCTCTTTTAGTAAAAATAGTAAATCCATGATTATTAGGTTTTGAATTCAATTAAGAGAAAATTATGGAAGATTAGATCTGGGCCAGATCCAGGATTTGGGAAGCTTACAAGGTGAGCGGATTCAAGCCATATTATTTTAGATAATGGTTCATAATCGTTTAGCATTCCCCTTTTATTAATTGTGAAATTGCCAGGTTAATTATAAATTGTTGTTGTAACGAGTTGAAATGTTAAAATGAATATGTCATGAAATTCATATGTTGAATTGGCTAAAATATTGAATGTTTACATATTGGAGAAAATAAACTTGTTAGGATATGAATAGCCAATTCAATGATTGTAACTACATGATTTACTTGTGACATATTATTGAGTAATTGACATGTAACTTGTAGATTTGAATAATTACCCGATTAAATGCTTACATGTCAAAAATTAGAATTAAATACATATTAAAAGGGACATGCACCAAAATATAGGCATAACTTGATGACATGTAAATTGGATTACAATAAGCATATGAAGGGGATAATATGCCAAAAAATTTCATGAAAAAAGGAGATAACTATTAAAATATTAACATGCCTAAATACACAATAATTTGAAACTATAACGCTTTAGACATGAGGTTAGATTGCACCTGTGATAGAAGTATGTCGGGACCCGCCCGAATATCCAGCATTCACAAGTGGTAAATCTAATGTGAGAGGTCTAAGTGCATAACTAGAAATGGTGCTAAGGCACGAGGTTAAGTCGACTTGTGGTAGAAGTCTGCCCGGACCCGCCCGGCAAATCCAACGTCCACAAATGTAGGCTTAATGTGAGAGGTCTAGGCATATGTGTGTATATATATAAATATATGTATATAACAAGATGTAAATAAATGGCAATGATGATAATCAATTGTCTCAAAAAATAAGAAAGGAAGGGATGTAATGAACTGAGTTAATGTGATACGAAGAAAAAGTGATGTATTTCCCTAAATGACCTACTTCCGAGAACGTGGTTGCAAGTAAGCCGCAGTAAATTAAGTAAGAAAAGTAAAGAAATTAATTGCTACCACAAATTTAGATGGGAATACGTTATGAAAATAAATCACTGATTCCTTTTATCAAACCGATAAGTTGCATGAAGTGCTTTCCTTAATTAAAATAAGGAACATATATTATAGTGAATGAAGAATACTGGAATACAACAATAAATAAAATGGTTTAAAAGGGGAATAATAATAACCTATTATAAATAAATAACATTAATGAAACTGTTGTGTAATAGGTAGACTTATCCTAGGGACAAGTGAAGATTATAACTTAGGTAAAAATAAACTAATAAGGAAATGGGATAACTAGTGAAATGAGACAAGGGACACTTAATTGTAAATTAAGTAATCAGTAAATGGGGAAAGCCGGAAACCAGTTGAGAAAAGGGGGAAAATATATGAAATATAAGAAGTTGTACTTAATTAGAAATTAAGTAACCTGTAAGCTTGGAAGTCTGAAATCCGTTGATAAGAATGGTTAGGCTTGTCCTAGGGACAAAAGGAAACTATAACATAGGTGATAATAAATGGGTAGAGAAACTTATTAATGGGCCTTAGTTAATAGAACTAGGTTAATAAGTAAACAACGATAAGTTGTAAAGGCGGTGGAAATGGAATTATGATTAAATAAGAAGGAGGAAAACTTATGAAATGAAATAAGTTATGTTTAATCATAAGTGTTAAGTGACATGTTGATTGGAAAACATGTAAGCTGAGAGATACTTAATAACATATTAAGTAGAACATGTTATTGTGAAATCAAACAAGAATATAAAAGAGACTGTGAATTACAGAATTTGGGCCACAATCTAGAGAATAACATGTTATGGGCTTATTAATAAACTTAAACCGGTTAAGTTATATTACTGAAATTAGTAAGCAAGAGAAACTTGGTAATTTGAATAAGAATTCAATATGAATGCGAATAACCAAGTTAAATGGAAAACTGGTGAGGTAAGGCAAGCGCGTAAAAGAATGCTTAGACGTAGGGTCTAACAACATATTAAATTGAGGCGCTTGGACAAATCCGTACGTTTGAGGGTGAATAACCCAACGGGGTAGATCATCGAGGTGTTATAAGGCACGAGGGGAGCGCACATCCATATGATTGTTCTGACAACTCCAAAGGACTAGAAGGGGAAGCACGAGGTTTCCTGAGGTACGTAAGGTGCTCCTGGTAGTCCTTTGTGTGGTGACAAATGTCTTAGGCTGTGCTCGTAAAGGTTGGGTCTGCGCGTAACTACTAGGTGGGTGGGCCTTGACTGCAAAAGTAGCTATGCAGTTAGAATGCTATGACATGGTGACACCAGGGTGATTCGGTGGTTGCCTCAATGAGGAGGCGGAGGGTCATGACCAACAAGGATAGTAGATTGTCGGATACCCGTCATCAACAGCCAGTGGGATGCGAAAAGACTAGAGCTAAACCCAAGATACAATTCACCCTTCACTATCGGGGTAAGGGGTTGAGGGGAGACGCCAAATGGATGTTTAGATTGTTTGTTATTAGGGGCAATCGCTTCGCTCTTGTATTCTTTACTAGTTGAGGGAGGGGCCGAGGTGCGGCCATAGCCACCGTGAAAACAGACCCTAGGTATATCTGTATATAGAGGCTCTTTAAAGACATGCCTGTACAAATATGGAAAAGCTCCCGACCGAGTCCCGTGTTTCTTGTATCGCCCTGCCACGAAACTCGGTGCACATTAGAGGACGTGTGATTGAGGCATTGACAGTATGTATGAGGGACAGTCTATATACATGCATATCTGCTCTGGGTGGTGTATCGTAGACTTGAGGGCATTACTCCGGTATTAGATCTGATTTGATCGAGGGTGGCAGTCCGTACGCTTACGTAGCGTAGTGATGGCAGATATATGATGATCGTAACATTGTTATATAGAGATCTGTACATCACTCCGGCATAGGATGAGGGACTGCGAGTATTTCGTTGGCATTACAGTGGAGACCGTGCGAGTGGGGTACCATGGAGTGTACCTTGATATTGGGGGAAGCTACATATATACTATATTAGGTTAATCCACTGGGAAGTAAATGGGTACGACGTGTGTGTAAGCCTTGAGTGCTGATAACCCAAGTAACCTAATAAATAAGATAATATGATTGAACAGTATATAGGATTATCCAAAGTGTATAATTTAAATACAGTCACCAGAACTTGTGTTCAGACCCCCTCCTCATAACATACTCGCAGGTTAGATTTGGGGCAGAGACATGATAGCTTTGGATACTGGTTAGGCAGTATTAATAAAACTGTAAGGCTATATTTTGATTATACTATTTTATCCATTCCGCTGTGAGATATTCTCTGAGCTCTGAAATATTTTATGTCTCTGTCTTTTCTGTAGGATACCATAGCAAACCAATACGAGTTTTGATGGATTGGAATTTTAAAAAAAAAATTGGTCCGTCAGAATTGGGGTTTTCACAATATTATGAACTAGTGACCCACCAGTCTCATTTACCCACCAAATATAAATTATGACCCACCAGTCTAAGTACCGGCAACAACATCACCAATAGAATGTGCCATGGACTTCCAAATAGTAACCCGAGAAGTGAAAACGGTACGTACCATACTGTACATTTTCTCTAGTCGTTTCACTATGAGATGGCCCACTTTACACTTAGAAATCAACACATTAATTCGATCGACAAGTGTGGAATTAACCAACCTAATTAATCTACACGTCCCATACCACATGATCTCCCATACCACATGATCTATAATATCGTTTAAATCGAGTTCTCATTTTCTCGAAGGTGAAAAAAGAGTGTCCTTTATATATATTTAAAATACTTGATTTTTAGGAAAATGAGTAGATAATATGGTCTCCAAATTATTTGGTTTATTTCTTATATATATATTATATTGGAAAATACGGTTTATACTATTTCTTTAAGACAATATAGTTTAAAAAATAAATCCTTGAAAACATTGTCTCAAAGCTATATAAATTTAATAGAAAATACATAATAAAATCATAATGTTAAAATGTGCATGGTGTGTAAATTCATTATACAACGATCAACAAGTAAACACCAAATAAGTATGAAAATTGATACGTAACAACATGCGAATACGACAAACTTTTTTCCATCGGAATGGCTTTGAATTATCATCAATATAAGTTGGCAAACACATCCTAAAACATGAGCTACATCTGGGATTCTCAAGGCACCAAAACTCAACATAAGGGTTTAGTGCTCTCTTAGAAATAACGTACAGGTGGGTCGACCCATGCTTATCTATGGTTGACCCAAGGGGAGGGTGGGTTGACCCACCTTGATGCGATTTCCAGGTGGAAGTCGCCCCTTCCGATAGAATTTTTTAACCAAAGACTTGTTGATCATCCAACATTTTAAGATAACGAAAATTTGCAGAAATAAAGCTTAATTCTCAGGCTACCCAAAAAAAAACAGGAAATGATACTCTGAATCATATAACTATAATGAAATATACGATCAACCAACGTTTATTGAATTTGAAAGAGACTCAGAAGAAATGGTTTGATCCTCTTATTTCTCGAACCGAGAGATCCATGAATCGGGATCCTGATGCATATAGATACAAATGGTCCAATGGGAGAAAGAATTTACAGGAACATTTGGAACATTTTGTTTAACAAAAAAACATCACCCCAAATAGACGTAGATTGAGAATGATATTCTTTCTCAAATAAGAACAACAAACATCATAATTGAGAATTTTAGTAAGAAAACTTAGTTCTAATAGTAATATGTCAACACAGACAACATATTTTAATTAGAAAATTGTGAGTTACACTCACCTGAATTCGAAATAAGAATTTACAGTAGGATTTTGGAGTAAATCGAGTACTTGGACTTTTCTAAAGCCTTCTCAAAGCCGGTGAAGAAGATTACTGTATCATACAAAACTCAATCATTAGCTTATAGAAAAATGAATTCACTACAGAGATTATTTGTAGAAATAAAATTGATCTTTATAGTGATTGCTTATTTGAGACATACCTTGCAACTTGTTTTCACTAATTTAGATTGTTAGGGGATTAAGATTTTGGCCAGGATTATGATTTTCTTTTTTTAGTTCTCAGGCAAAGAAATATAGAAGAAGGCCAAGAAAGAAAGATGAGCGTACTGGAGAAAATTCTCCAGACCCTTCTTTCTCTTTAATTAGCAATTAAGGCCCGCTAAGCCTAAATAAGGCCAATAATGGATGTTCAAGCCTTAAATAATCAATTTTTGCACTAATTATCCTTGTTAAACTATGTTTACACCATCATTACACCCAAATTTCAATTACTTGTTGTGCATTTCACCATTAACAAACAATAAAGGCACTAATACTAGTTTAGTCACTCTTTTAAAATCTATTTTTAAAGATTTACTATTAAAGTCTACAAATATTAACATTCACACAGCAATTTCATTTCTTTTGAAAACACTTGCAATTTAGATGTTTTAATGATTCGATCAACTTAATTTTTCTACAAGAAAATTTCACCACTTATATAATTTGTTTTTAACACATATTTATATTCGTGCAGCAAAGTTACATTTTTTTACTTACAATTTAGAAAACACGGTTGATATAAAAATTTATTATTTGCTTATAATTTACAATTCAATCAAGGTAATTAATCCAAAAGTCACAAAACACTTGTTTGTACCTTAAATGTCATTTATAAACTTTTTTCCAACCTTTGTTCTTTATTTCAACTTTTATTACATGAGAATTTACAATTTATTTTAAAGACCCAATGTATACTTATATTTTATTAAACTTCCTTAGATTCTCATAAACCATTATTAAATTTATTTATTCCAATTTCACCTTAATTTCATATATACATATTCCAAACATGATATGTATGTATGTATATATATATATATATATATATATATATATATAAAGTCAACAATTTATATTTATATAGATTTTTACCAAGATCCCAAAACTTAATCAAATGTTCTTTTCTCAAAATTTCTCCAATAATTTCCTCTTATAATTAAATTAATTCCCCAATTTAACCAACCCAACTCAAATCATTTTATAACGATACCTATTTCATGATTAACAAATTATAATTCACATTATAATTCATTAATCACCATAGCAGGTAATCGTCTAAAACTAAGTTGTTATAGACTCCCACTTACAAAAATTGCGTCCTCGCTATTTCCATAGGGGTAAGTTGTACACAACCTAATTTATGCCATCAATACATGGAGTAAACATCGAACGGGATAAAGTGTACATAATTTCTCCTTCCCAAGCTTGAAAAATAGAAATTTAGGATACACCCATGGTTGATAAACCCTTGAATTTTCTAAGAACAAACCTTTCCCAAAAGGTACTTAGCTATTAAAGAAAGAACACGTATTGCACAAAAGGTATAACATGAAAGCTCTCTATTACACAACCAACAAATACAACACAGAACCAACACAAGGAGAACACTTCCTCAATTTAGGAGTCAAAAAGTACATCGTAGACTCCTAGTGATCAACAAGATGGTTGCTAGCACAGACTTCCATAAGGATTTGGAAGGAGCCATGCCAACATAAGGATAGTAATTAAGGAAATGGGAGGATTAAGCAATAAGGAATAGTACTTGTCCTAAAAAACATTGATCAAGTTCACAGGCAAAATGTATCCTTCCACAAAATGATTCATATACTTAAACTGATCACCAGACAAGGAAGGAAAACAACAAGAAATTAAACTTTATTCCAAGTCCTACTAGGGATACTATCAACCTACACGGGTAGAAAATGGATCAGGATCATAAGCGACATAAGAGCAAGTACACAGAAAACTCACGACTTCAACAATAAAGAAATAACAAGAGGATATGTAATTTGATTGGATCTAATAGGAAAGGATGATCTATTTCACATGATAACCAATCGATCCCTTATGCAAAGTCATTAAAAACACTAAAGCCGAAATCATTTGATAGTATAACTAAGGATTCTAGCATACGCAGTTGGATTTCACTTCGAATCCTCAAATTACTATAGGTATCAATACCATTATAAACACCAAATAACCATTTACTTTATATTTATGAAAAGTGACAAAGTTATACAAATTTTGGTTATACTCATAACTCCATTTACCTCTATTGTTGGGTTTTAAATCTTACTTGGGCTCTTAGAAGAACAAAATTTTCACAATATTTACTTATGAGAGATTAATTGCGAAATCGCTACATTTTCCCAAAATAAAACTTTCTACTCAATCTTAATAACAAAACACATATCATACAATTTTTTTTTGCAAAAGTATATTATTTACTTCTTTAGATGTAAAAACCCATAATTAGAATTAAAACAAAAGATTTAAAATTGGTATTAAATCCAATTCTACTATTATTATTTATAAAGTCTTAAATTCTAGTAAAATATAAGTTATAAATCAAATCACTTAATAATTTCAAAATTCACCTCTTAACATTTAATAAAGCTCAAACTCCACTAAAAACTTTATTAACTTAGATTTATATATCAATCAATTAGAATAATTATAAAAGCGATTCTTTATTATAAAATTACATTTTGATTATCTTTCATGTCAATAATGCCTCATACGTTGTTTTGGAATCTCTATCGACCCAAGACGTCCCTTGTATTGACCAAAATTCTTAAACTTGTCTGGGCATGTCAACACAATTAATAACCACACTTTCATTTTATTAAGGACACTTTTATTAACAAATAACTTAAAAGATTTTAGCTCCAAATGATCACACATAATACCTCTCTCTTGTCATCTTTCCAATTTTAGAAAAATATTTTTAAATAATCCTCATAGCACATCTGCTAATCTTCGTGCCCAACCGAAACCACCAATTAGTTTCCACTGTGCACTCTAATTAGTTCAGGCATTCACCCATATCCTTGACAACAATTTCAACTTACCCTCTTGGTTATTGTTTTAACAATGCTTGACTTACATAACCAACAAACCGAATCATATTTTGATAAAAGTTCAAAATACCGACAAGGCGAATTTTACGCCTAGAACAAGTTACTATGCCAACAGGTCAACAAAAAAACTGGCATGAGAATATACTATCACTATCTCAAGGGTTACTCGAAGTCTTAGAAAAACTCGATACAACACATATAAAACACTTGAAAATTCACCACTTACGTATAATTATAGATAGGACTCGAAATACATAAAGAAGTTATTATACAAGATGCATCCCAAGAAAGGAAGAACATCAACGAATTCTTTCGCTACGGGTGAGTGCAACACACATGTGTCTAACTAAACTCTGATGGAATGATCTTGGAGTATAAAAGAACTTTCTCAAAGATAAAAGGTGTACCTTGCTATTGAGTAGAACCACCTGAACCCTCTACAATATTAAGTTTTCTAGGATGCGGATATTTAGAAGCTTTAGGACACCTTAAAGAAAAATGACCCTTTTGATTACATATTTGGCACTTAAATGGATTAGGACATTCTCTAAAAAGATGATCTCGTGCACCACAATTATAACAAGATTTACGTGTAGGAGTAATAACACTCGAAGGAGAATCATAGGAAAAAGCTTCTTCTTTTTCTTTGAAAAAAAAAGAATTGGATTGCTTAAATGGAAGTTCATTTTTGTGGGGATCTTTACGAGGCTCAGTTTCATCACTACTTTCCCTCTCCTTCTCAACCACTTCAAGATGAAGCGCGACATTTACTAGCTCTTTGAAGGAGAGCTTCGATTGCAAAAAAGGGATTTCTTCCAGTATTTCTTGAGGCCGGAAACGAATTTGAGTTTTTTTCTTGTAAGGGGTACTAACATGCTTAAGGACATATTTGGATAAGGTCTCAAATGTTGAAACATACTAAAAGGCTGACATCTTCATCTGCTTAAGCTAGAGAAAATGTTGAGCCAAGATTGCTTTCTCGGATCCCAAAATGAATTAGAGCTCAAAATGTTCCTTAAATTGCTTCCATTCAAGAGTAGACTCATCAAGCTCTGTAATAAGTAGCTCATACCAATCTAACGCACGATCTTGTAGCATGCTCAATGATACAAGAATACAATGATGAGTAGAGATCTCCAAGCAAGTAAATATACGCTCGCAAGTACGTATCCAAGCTTGGACTTCCAAAACTAGCTTGGTGCCTCTAAAAGGTTTTTACGGAGATAGGAGAAGTCACTCACATGCATGCAAACATCGACTTGCACAGAGGAGAGGAATGAGGTGGATCAGGAGGTTGAGTGCTCTTAATAAGCTCTAAGATCTGGTTAATTGACATATATACCCCTTCAATGTGGGAACCTCTAGTCGGCTCAACCTTGTCCTCGGGGTGTGAGCCACTGGACGACCCAACACCCAAAGTGCGACCTTGACATAAGCTGAAAGATAGGATAAGATAGGATTATACACAAGATATGATATCGTCGATCAAAGGAAATAAAAGAGGAATACTGCGGAAGTTAAACATCACTCCTAGACGTATTCCCCGAAGATACAAGAAAGGTTAGGAAAAAGAATATAGAAAACTTGAGATGGAGTGATACTCTATTTGTATTGTACCACGATGTAATGTATGGTGAATATTGTTCTGTGTTTCTTCATATTTGTTACAAAATCAGCTCTGATACCAAACTGTAACACCCTACCCGAGACCCACTCCAATAAAGAGTACTATTAGGTAATACTGTTTGTTAGGGCAGAGAATAGGACTAGTTAGGAGCGACCATTTGTAATTTTATATTAAATAAGTCATAAGTACATCGATATAACATTCGACATACTAAATACTTATGTAATACAATACTAAAATGGCTACATGACTAATACAGAACAAGACATATATTACAAAATAATTCACAGTTTGCAGAACCGTATCACAGCCACAGATACACACGCATACATACATACATACATACATACATATACATATATATATACTTACATTTGGTACACTACAATATATCATACACAGTTACATCCCTATGAAAGAATATGTACAACAAAAGGTGTCTTGAATGAATATATGAAATAGTTATAACTAGCTTAAGTGAACACAACAAAGTAGGATGTTAAGAATAATGCTAAACGGCTAGGAGTCGCTTCAGGCCTTACCTGCAAAATCTCGGTCTGACCCGAGCATTAATACACACGGTTCAGTCTAGCTGAAATATCAGATCATCGGATAATAAAGCCATATGATAAATAGCTTTAGGGGTGATATTCTCTTAAAAAGGATCTACAACGCGAAATACCCCATGTCGTGAAGTTACCAGTTAACATAGGCATGCATCATACACCAAAATTTAGGCACAATGGAATTTTCCTAACATTAAAGATAAACATAATGGTATAACTTACCGTGTCACACCACACAACAAATCCCATTATTAACACCACTAAGACAAATTAAACTCGGTAAGGGTTCTATAATCAATGGATGAAATCACCTAATAGCTCTCCACTATTCACCCACTAGCGAGAAGTATAAATTTGAATCATACTAACTAGGTGAAAACATCCAAATCAACAAATATGCCAAATCATCATAAAAACATCATAAAGCAATCATCTTACAACACTGGACCCACTAGTCTGAATCGCCCATCAACGATAAAATTAGGACGTCCGATTCACCCACCATTGATTAATTTAGGACCCACCAATCCTATATAACCTATCAGTTACAATATGCCTGGCATTATACACTAGAGACCCACTAGTCTCATATACTCGCTAAATATAAATTAGGACCCACCAGTCCATCATATGACCTACGAGCCTTATGTTAGCATATTTAAGACCAACCGGTCCAAGTACCGACAACAACATTACCCACATAATGTGCCGCAGACTTCCAAATAGTAACCTGAGGAGTGAAAATGGTACATCCCATACTGTATGTTTTCTTAAGTCATTTCACTATGAGATAGCTCACTTGACACTACGAAATTAGTAAATTACTTCGACCGACGAGTCTGGAATTTACCGATATAATTAATATACATGTCCTATACCACATGATGTATTATATTGTTTAAATCACATTTTCGTTTTCTCGAAGGTGCAAAAAGAGTGTCCTTCATATGTATTGAAAATACTTAATTTCTGGAAAAATAAGTATATAAAACGATTTCCAGATTATTTGGTTTATTTCTTTTAAATATATATCTTATATTGGAAAATAAAGTTTATACTATCGCTTTGAGGCAGTTTAATTTAAAAAGTAAATCGTTGAAAACGTTGTCTCAAAGCTATATAAATTTAATAGAAAACACATAATAAAATCATAATGTTAAAACCTGCACAACGAATAAATTCATCATACAACGATCAACAAATAAACACCAAATATGTATGAAAATTCATATAACAACATATGAATACGACAAACATTTAGCCATCAGAATGGTTTTGAATTATCATCAATATAAGTTGGCAAACACAGCCTAAAACATGAGTTATGTAATGAAGTAAGCTGGCCTTCTTAAGGAACCAAAATGCAATATAAGAGTTAGGACCACCTGTAATGATCCAAAGCTTTCAGTAAAAATTATTTTAACATGGTTTAAAATGTTTACTGAATTTTAACATGGAATTAGTGGTGTTTTGAATCTATGTGCATGTATGTGTGTGTACACATATGTACAACAGGGACATGTACAAGGCAAAACCATAATTCCAGGGTAAATAATGTGATTTATGTAAATATGTTTACATGTATTACAGTGGCAATTAAATCAAATCGTATGGCCTGATTTAATGTACAACATGAAGTAGGTTTGAGATAATACATATACATTTATATGGTAAAGACAAGTTGCACCAAGATTAAATAGTGCATAGCCAGATTTGGAAAAAGGGGGATTATTATGTCCATTTGCTATTTTGTCATGACATGTATGGAGGGAAAACGGTTTGAAAACATTTTTTATCATGCAGATTTTACACCTAAGCACTACAAAGAAAATATTGTGAATGACACTCACACAAATAGCATGATCTGATAAGGGGTAAAACTGACTTTGTATAACCTAGAAAACCCTAGGAGTTTAATGATATAAATAAGGGTGGATGGGCAAAATTAAACTGCCTAGTGAAAACAAGTAAGAATACATAAAATTTATTTAGAAAGGAAAAAGAGAAGCTTGGGGGTAAAGCAAGATTTCTCTGATTTTTCTTTAGCTTAGAAGAAGAAGTTCGGTGAGTATTCACACTTAAAAACAATTGGCATTTGGTCCTGAGATTAGCGAGGCAACCAATATTTTATATGTTCACTTTATTTTGAATTTGATCTTCTGATTAATTTACCTGTCTATATGTGATTGTGAATATATTAATGATTCTATTTAGAAATTATTGAGTTTAACAATATGAGTTAAGAAATATTTGAATGTTTAGTTTTATGATACCCTGAAAACCCTTTTTATGGTGCTTTGGAAAACCCCATAAATCTGGATATATAAAAATTATAATGATCTATGGCAATCTCTCATGAAAATGTATATGGGATGCAATATACTTGTATATAGGTGCTGAGGCTCTATAAAATGGTTGATTTTGAGAGCAATAGGTTTTCTATGTGCTGATCTCTAATCAAGAATGAAAACATTATGTCTCAGCTAGGTTTTGAAATCCATTTGAAACCAGTTTAGGGATAGTGGCCAAAATCTCTTAAAAATATTCATAAAAGCCATAGATTAATATCAGATCTATAACCAGACAAGTATTTACATATGTATAAGTGGTTATATTTAGACAAGGATTTTACCTTATTCAAACCCTAAGATAAATGATTTCCTATAATATATATATATATATATATGTGTGTGTGTGTGTGTGTGTGTGTATGTGTGTACTAGACGACTTATATTCTTGTTTGAATGGTCGTTTTGATTGTTTGGGTGGTTTCTATGAAATCCATGGCATTATGAAGTGAATCTAACTGTTTAGTTTACCATATTCAGTTACATAGTCACTGCAAAATATAGGAAAAACACTTAGTAATTTAACCAAGGTATTTTTGGTCAAGATGTTGTTGAATGCCTTGCACTTGAGTTGTAAGTCTGATACATGGCCTAATTTTGGTCCTAAGATCTTTGTGTAGTAATTTTAGTTAGATTACTACAATGTGTCCCAGTGATTCACTTATACAGATGAGACCACGGTATTTAAACCAATTATGCTAGGAAATAAATACAAGGAACTTGAGTTTTCTTGGAAAACTTATTAGGGCAATTGTGAATGCATAATGGCTACATATCATGATGTAATCAGGATGGATTTACTCTGTTATGTTTATGTGCATGATTGATTTGTATGTATTAGCTTGTACACTAATGGTAAATATTGTATAAATAAGTGAAAGTGCAATAGCACAAGATTATTAATTAATTTTACAAAGAGTATGTCTTTTAGAATATGATTCCTTTATAGATTTTATCTTAATTTTTATTATTTATTTTTGACTGAGATGCTCATACCAAACACATTAGTATGACCTTGTTTGCTCATGGCAAATGTGGTGTCTCCTTATATGATGAGGCAACCTCTAATTCTTTTTCAGGTAATGATGGAGCTAAGTAGAATCTAGGTTAGGAGTCTGGCTTGTTTTCATGGATGTTAGCATGCTTAAGTTAGAAAATAAAAGCTTCTGAATTATTATATCTGCATGAGTCCTTGAGAATTACTTTATGAATCAATTTTGTAAATATTAAGCTGAGTCATGGGAAAATTACATTTAGAGGATAGGAGAGATTAAGTGCAATGTGCAAATTTAAACGACTGAGCTAAAGTAGTATGTTTTGTGATACTTTTTGCAAACTGTAATTGGGAAAATATATGTTTGAATTATGGAAATTTACTAATATTATTTGTATTAGTCAATCTGCAGTCATTTTAGAAAAGAGAAGTGTACATGTACAAGTTTATAAACTGCGTTATTGGTGTATTCTCTTAGTAAACTCAAATACATAAGTGCTACACATGGGCTCACTTGGTTCAGCTCATATCAGTGGAGGTTTAGCCAAGGGTGCAATGTAGACCTATGCACCAAAGACCAGGATAGTAAATATGCTCATATCACACACACATTGTCATAAAAGTATAATTTCTAGATGCATAAAAGTATCATTTCTTTAAGCATAAAAGTATCATTTCTGTATGCACAAGAGTATCATGTTCGGATCTGTATTCAACATTGATCTATAATGAGGTCAATGGATCTCTTACTTTCTTTTTACTATGATTAAAAGCAAGAGGGATGTATATATATATATATATTCATATATATATATATATATATATATATATATATATATATTAAAACATTTTCTATATGAACTGATATTTTTATATTGGTAAAAATTTAGGGTCCTAGATTTTTGATTAGGATAGAATGGCTCTGGCTTATTACTTTGAAATTAGAGAACCATTTGTACACTATTATTAAAAAACGTACCAAAATTCTAGTTAAAAGCAAGGTCATTCCATTTTGGTATCATAGCTGTGTTGATTTAGAAACACAAATAATACCTTATTATTAGGTGATAGAATAATTTACTTCAATTTGTATGATTTGTTGCATGTGTGTGCTTGGTTGCTATATACATATGTGAGGGAATAATCTCATGTATGAGTAGGAAACTTAGCTAACCCAAAAATCTCTTTTACTTAAGAAACATGGCAGGAAGACCAAGAGCACCACTTATGATGAATATGCAAGAATTAGTGAATGTCCAGAGGGAAGGAAAAGGGCATAGACCTGAGTATCCACATGAAGAGCTCTCTAAACTACTAAAGACCTATACTCATTTGGGAGGCAAAAGCTTTGAACGGACTGAAAGTGTAATGGAAATTTAGGTTTGGCTTAGAACCTTGGAGAGGATTTTTGGAGATATGCAATTAGATGATCAAAGGAAGAGGAAAATAGCTTCTAGACAGTTGAAGGGAGCAACTTTGAGTTGGTGGGAGGTAGTCATAGCTGGAAAAGTTGAAAATGACATTACCTAGAATCAATTTAAGGAATTGATTGAAGCCAGATTTGTGCCTGCATCTGCTAAGGCGGCTTTGCTTGAAGAATTTATAAGGCTTAGACAAGGGAATTTAATTGTCATTGAGTACACCCAAAAATTTGAAGGATTATCAAAATATGGGACTATGCTAGTTGTTGACGAAACCTCTAAAACAGTAGGTACATCAAAGGACTGGACCCAGGGTTGAGTAGAGCAATGTTACCCTATGTTGATCAAACTTTTGATCAAGTCATAGATTTGGCTTTGAACTTTGTGCAGCATGATAAAGAAAGGAAAAAATACAGGAATTTTAAGAACAACAATAATAAAAAGGGTAAGGGAAAGTGTCATCTATATAATAAGAAATAGGAAGATGCTGGAAGCAAGAAAACCAGTGATGCCAAAACATGTGAAAACAAGAAGAAATTAGTGTGTCATCATTGTGGCAAAGAGGAACATATTAAACCAAAGCGTCCAGAGTTGAAGGGTGGTGTAACACCCCACCTCCGTTAAGGTCACTCGCAAAGGGAATGCCTTAACTTGGGTGGAGCGTTTTTAGTAGACAGAACAGAAATTTACAAGACAGATAAAATAGTACTTGAAAATTTTATAACTTTATTACAACAGAAACATAAATGAGTTTAGTTACATCTTTCAAAATCACAATATAGGAATTCAAGTACATAAATATCGGTCTTGTACAAAAGCCTTCAGAATGCATATTTTTTAACACCATAATCCCCAGTATAAACTGCCATGGAAAGATAGAGCCAAAGCCAAGCAATACTTCAAACACTTCCAGCAGAGAGAATCTGAATCAAGCTCCTATGTTTCCACCCTGAAAACCTGGGGGGCGGAGGGGAAACGGAAAGAAAAGAGGCGAAACAAGCTAGGTCAGACATAAGTCTGGTGAGTCCAGTGACTTTCAACATATAAATAGATAATAGTATCATGATATGTAAATAAAACTGGATGAGAGATAACCGTAACAGGAATAGCAGGTTAACAGAAGAAACAGAATGATATAGGCTAAGCTAAGCTTTTCACTTCTCTGCACTAATACTAGTATAACCGGATTAGGTGTTACCCTAATGTCTAAACTGAAACGGAAACAGAATAATCTCTACAGGAATAGAATGCTAGTAATGGGCCTTTACAATCCGAACAGACAGAAGGTACAGAAGCAGAATACTAATAATGGGCCTTTGCCACCCAACTAATGGGCCTTTACCACCCCAACAGACAGGAGATACAGAAACATAACCGGAAACGGAATCAGAGACGGAAACAGAATAATCCTTATGGAAACAGAATGTTAGAATTAGGTGTACACTAGTAATGGGCCTTTACCACCCGAACAGACGATACCATGCAGAAACAGACAGGTATCACCACCCAAAAGAAACAGATGGTACCCACATAACAGACAGAACTAGGTGTACCCTAATGTCTAAACTGAAACAGAAACGGAAACAAAATAATCTCTACAGAAACTGAATGCTAAAATTAGGTGTACACTAGTAATGGGTCTTTACCACCCGAACAGACGGTTCCACGCAGAAACAGACAGGTGTTACCACCCAACAGAAACAGACGGTACCCACAAGAACAGACAGAACTAAGTGTACCCTAAGTCCTACCCCCAAGCGATCGGCTCCCTAATACATAAATACCCTGTATCGGCCCCATAGTAGGGTGTATCACTCCCTAAAGTGGCAACCTATTGGCAAAGATCTATTTACAGATATCACGGTGTCTTACATCCTCAGAGCAGACCGGATCCATGCACGCACATGACCCGGTTGGAACGCACCATCAACACCCCTTGCCATTATCAGAATGAACCGCTTATAATTAGTTCAGTAAGCGTTCCCGGACCCCTACATAGCGTGGGGTCACAGTTTTGATACCAGAAAGGGTTACTGATTCATATGTGTTCCACACAACAGATGACACAAGTAATTCCCCTCCCAACCTTGTGTCCCCAGACTAACAGATTTCAGATTAACTTGTTTATAGATTTCAGACAGAGTTTAGATTACTAGTTCACAGATTAGACAATCAAGTTAACAGGTTTTCAGATTAACAGATCACATGTACGGATTTAACAGACTTACAGATTGTCTAACTTTGTATTGGGCCTACAGATTCATGAAACAGGCTTATTAGATTCATCAGTCCAGTTGGTTTAACCCAATCCACCCAACACGTTTTTAGACACCACATTTCTCTTAAATTTGCATTAATTAAATATTAATGCATAGACCTCTCACATTAAGTCAGTAGCTTGTGGCTGCTGGATGTGCCGGGCGGTTCCGGGCAGACTTCTGCCACAAGCCAGACCTAACCTCGTGTCTAAGCATATTCTAATTATGCCTACATCCTCTCACATTAGACTGACGGTTTGTGGTTGATGGTTAAGCCGGTTGGTTCCGGGCAGGCTTCTACCACGAACAGAGTCTAACCTCGTGTCATAGCCAATTTATTCCAATACATATTATACAGATATCAGACTAATTATGTCCATTTAACATATTAAACTTTTTACATGTTACAGCAAACTAATCAAATTTCCATGTTTTACTCAATCTTAGATTGAGCCTATGGATTTTCATACCCAAATTACAATTATTTAGCTTTCAACAGATTAGGCAATTCAACAGATAACAGATCTAGCAGTTTAGGTGATTCAACAGATTAGGCAATTCAACAGATAACAGTTTTAGCAGAATAGGCAATTCAACAGATTATTTATTTCTAAAACTCTATTTGCATATCTTGCCTAGTCATAAATTTAGCCTAAATTTACATGCCTAAATCATGGTCATAATTCATAATAGAACATATGCCCAAATCTTTAGTTAAACTTTGCACAGTACAGAATATTCTCTAAAAGCCCAAATCATGATATACCATATAAATTATGCCAAATTATTGCCTTTAGTGCCAAATATCCACTTTTAGGTGTATTCACATTGATAGTTATCCTATTATAATATAGGTCTCTATGCCTAAGTCACATATTCCTTTTTCAAGTCATGAATCGTTACATAAAATTTACCCCAAAAGTCTAGATCTTTAAATTATAACATCTCAAAATCAGGTCTTAATTTTTATATGAATTATGTCCCCAAGTTTTAAGTCACGTGTTATCATACAATGATTCCTCTTCTTCCAAATTACAGAGTATACACAGATCTAGATCTAATTTACAACATATGTCCATTTCTCAAATCAGTCAAAGATCAGTCATGTCCAATTATGCATTATCCATTATTTGTCCCAAAATTTAGCGTTCGTGCGTTAATCTCTTATGAGATTTGGCGCAGGCTCGTGGTAGCCTGGCTATAAACAAAAAGGAAGAAAAGAGGGAATAGATACAGAACAGTCACAATAATATTAACAAGATAGATCCATAGAAAAGTATGCATAACCTCAGATCCAGATTCACAAAAATGTCAAGATAATTATTATATTTCGTATCTAAAAATAACTGCACTCACGATTGAAAAGGTAAATCTTGATTTCTGGGATCTGTATTCTGACACTAAATAGCGCTCCTTGGCATAGACTATCAATTAGATTAGAAAATAGTTGTTCTCTCTATTCAGATTGGAAGAAGATGCACTAGTTCTAGTTTTGATTCTAGCAGAATAGAGACACCATTTTTATTTTTAATTAGAATAGAGGCAGAGTATGGGTAGAATGAAATTGTGTGGAGAGAAAGCTTGGTTTGGGTGTGTTTAAATAGCATATGGGTCACGAATCTGGTCAGAACGGTCGTCTAAATACAGAAAAATGCATCTGTCCACGGATCTGGAAATAGGGGGGAGGTCGACTCTAAGATCGACCCTAGTGTCGACCTATTTACCCAGGTTGACCCCTAGGTCAACCCTAGTGTCGACCTGGGTACTGGGCGGGAATTTTCCCACCCAGCCCGGATGTCTGTTTTGAATTTCGAAATCTGAAATTTGAATTTCGGGCTGGTTTTTATTGAAACTTCTGAAGGCCATATCTTCTTCATATGGAGTCCGATTTACGCAAACTTGGACTCTATTCCAAGCAGAATTTCAAGCGCAATGGCGTAACCCATTTCCCTTAATTATTTTGTTACAATTTAATTATTCTCTGGTTTGTCATTCTTATGTTCACAGAAAATACGGGGTGTTACATTCTCCCCTCCTTAAAGGATCTCGTCCCCGAAATCTTCAAGTTAAGAAGAATGTGTCCTACCATCCAATCACCCATCTACTCAACCATCATCCACAAGCATCCATTGTCCTTAGAAACATATAATGTTGTATGATATATGCAAAAGTGTGTGTATATGTTCCTTATCTAATGCAAAGATCAGGTGGTCCTCTGATTCAGTTGACTTCCTTAATGCGAATTATGTCGGTGCCATGAGTCCAACATGTATCAATTTTCCTATTTGATACATATCATTTCTATATGAGTGCACAACCATTCATTCATATGCATCATCCATGTGCTGAGTCAACCATTTTGCATCCATAAAAATTTAAAAAAATGCACATACATCCATATGCAGTATGAGAGTGTTTTTGAGCCGATCTAGTGCCTAGTGTGTATATATGCATCCACGAGCAACCACTAGCAACCACTTGCAACCATCAAACATAACATGTCTCAAACACATGTTTACACCCATTAGTTTCTACCTAAAGGTCGAAGATTTGGTCGATAGGATAAAGTCGAGTGATAGAAGCAAGTACAATTAAAACAAAAGCTTGGTTCCCATTAGACATCGGTTTAAGAGAATAACCCCCTAAGTATCAACCTTGAAGACCGAAATCAACATCAGATTGACACTCAGAGAACTATTCCCATTAAACAAATGTCCAACTGGAAATCTACTTCATGCTTCGAGTAAAAACCCTTAACCTCATCAGAAATATTCAGATACTTACAGACTACTGGTACAGATTAGATTATCAAATGATTCTTAGGAAACTAAGCATGATAAAAACCCAAAATGTATGCGTCACAGTCAACTTAACGCCCAACACAGATACCCTCAAACCCCAACATATCACAAACAGATGGGTCGTAACCCTCATGGGGCTTGAGACTATTGCGGGATCAGAAACAAGACTAGTAGAGACTCAACTACAGAATCAAAATGCCGGAATGATTAGATAAGGAAATTAAACTTTCTAAGGAAATTTTTTTCCACCTCTATCCTGTTTGCCAACTACGAGAGTATCTACCCTCTAGAAGATTCTACCCTTTGCCCTTGCCTTCTGGAGCAATCCTAGATCAGATGTCCTATCTCACCACACTGAAAACAACCGGTCTTCTTACATGTTAACAAGGATTAAACAGGAAATCAAAAGATAGATATATGGCTCTTGGGGATTATGTTTTTCAGAATAAACTCTACTTTTGAAAATACTTCCTTGTTAAAACCTTTTTGAAAATAGTTTTCAAAAACTTTTTATCGAATCTGGTAACCTTCAGCTCTGATACCAAGTGTAACACCCCACCTCCGTTAAAGTCACTCGCAAAGGGAATGCCTTAACTTTGGTGGAGCGTTTTTAGTAGACAGAACAGAAATTTACAAGACATATAAAGTAGTACTTGAAAAATTTATAACTTTATTACAACAGAAACAGAAATGATTTTAGTTACATCTTTAAAAATCACAATATAGGAATTCAAGTACATAAATATTGGTCTTGTACAAAAGCCTTCAGAATGCATAGTTTTTAAAGCCATAATCCCCAATATAAACTGCCATGGAAAGATAGATCCAAAGCCAAGCAATACTTCAAACACTTCAAGCAGAGAGAATCTGAATCAAGCTCCTATGTTTCCACCCTGAAAACCTGGGGGGGAGGGGGGCAGAAAGAAAAAAGGTGAAACAAACTAGGTCAGACATAAGTCTGGTGAGTCCAGTGACTTTCAGCATATAAATAGATAGTAGTATCATGACATGTAAATAAAACTGGATGAGAGATAACCGTAACTGGAATAGCAGGTTAACAGAAGAAACGGAATGATATAGGCTAAGCTAAGCTTTTCACTTCTCTGCACTAATACTAGTATAACCGAAGTAGGTGTTACCCTAATGTCTAAACTGAAACAGAAACGGAAATAGAATAACCTCTACAGAAACAGAATACTAGTAATGGTCCTTTACCACCCGAACAGACAGAAGGTACAGAAGCAGAATACTAATAATGGGCCTTTGCCACCCAACTAATAGGCCTTTACCACCCCAACAAACAGAAGGTACAGAAATAGAATCGAAAACGGAATCAGAGATGGAAATTGAATAATCCTTATGGAAACAGAATGTTAGAATTAGGTGTACAGTAGTAATGGGTCTTTACCACCCGAATAGACGGTACCACGCAGAAACAGATAGGTGTTACCTCCCAACAGAAACAGACGGTACCCACATAACAGACAGAACTAGGTGTACCCTAATGTCTAAACTGAAACAGAAATGGAAACAGAATAATCTCTATAGAAACAGAATGCTAGAATTAGGTCTACACTAGTAATGGGCCTTTACCACCCGAACAGACGGTACCACGCAGAAACAGACAAGTGTTATCACCCAACAGAAACAGACGGTACCCACAAAAATAAACAGAAATAAGTGTACCCTAAGTCCTACCCCCAAGCGATCAACTCCATAAATCATAAATACCCTGTGTCGGCCCCACAGTAGGGTGTATCGCTCCCTAAAGTGGCAACCTATTGCACATATCTATTTACAGATGTCACGGTGTCTTACATGCTCAGAGCAGACCGGATCCATGCACGCACATGACCCGGTTGGAATGCACCATCAACACCCCTCGCCATTAATAGAATGAACCCTTATAATTAGTTCAGTAAGCGTGTCCAGACCCCTACATAGCGTGGGTCAAAGTTTTGATACCAGAAAGGGTTACTGACTAATATGGGTTCCACACAATAGACGACACAAGTAATTCCCCTCCTAACCTTGTGTCCCCAGACTAACAGATTTCAGATTAACTTGTTTACAGATTTCAAATAGAGTTAAGATTACTAGTTCACAGATCAGACAATCAAGTTAACAAGTTTTCAGATTAACAGATCACATGTACGGATTTAACAGACTTACAGATTGTCTAACTTTGTATTGGGCCTACAGATTCACGAAATGAGTTAATTAGATTCATCAGTTCAGTTGGTTTAACCCTATCCACCCAACACGTTTTTAGACACCACATTTCTCTTAAATTTGCATTAATTAAATATTAATGCATAGACCTCTCACATTAAGTCGGTAGCTTGTGGCCGCTGGATGTGCCGGGCGGTTCCGGGAAGACTTCTGCCACAAGCCAGACCTAACCTCGTGTCTAAGCATATTCTAATTATGCCTACGTCCTCTCACATTAGACTGACGGTTTGTGGTTGCTAGTTAAGCCGGTTGGTTCCGGGCAGGCTTCTACCGCAAACAGAGTCTAACCTCGTGTCATAGCCAATTTATTCCAATACAGATTATACAGATATCAGACTAATTATGTCCATTTAACAGATTAAACTTTTTTACAGGTTATAGCAGACTAATCAAATTTCCATGTTTAACTCAATCATTAATCAAGCCTACGGATTTTCATACCTAAATTAGAATTATTTAGCTTTCAATAGATTAGGCAGTTCAACAGATAACAGATCTAGCAGTTTAGGTAATTCAATAGATTTAGCAGATGACAGATTTAGCAGATTAGACAATTCAACAGATTTAGCAGATAACAGTTTTAGCAGATTAGGCAATTCAACAGATTATATATTTCTAAAACTCTAAATTTAGCCTAAACTTACATGCCTAAATCATGGTCATAATTCATAATACAACATATGCCCAAATCTTTTGTTAAACTTTACACAATACAGAACATTCTCTAAATGCCCAAATCATGATATACCATATGAATTATGCCAAATTATAGCCTTTAATGCCAAATATCCACTTTTAGGTGTATTCACATTGATAGCTATCCTATTATAATATAAGTCTCTACGCCTAAGTCACATATTCCTTTTTCAAGTCATGAATCGTTACATAAAATTTACCCCAAAAGTCTAGATCTTTAAATTATAACATCTCAAAATCAGATCTTAATTTTTATATGCATTATGTCCCCAAGTTTCAAGTCACATATTATCATACAATGATCACTCTTCTTCCAAATTACAGAGTATACACAGATCTAGATCTAATTTACAACATATGTCCATTTCTCAAATCAGTCAAAGATCAGTCATGTCCAATTATGCATTATCCATTATTTGTCCCAAAATTTAGCGTTCGTGCGTTAATCTCTTATGAGATTTGGCACAGGCTCGTGGTAGTCTGGCTATAAACAAAAAGGAAGAAAAGAGGGAATAGATACAGAACAGTCACAATAATATCAACAAGATAGATCCACCGAAAAGTATGCATAACCTCTGATCCAGATTCACAAAAATGTCAAGATAATTATTAAATTTCATATCTGAAAACAACTGTACTCACGATTGAAAAGGTAAATCATGACTTCTGGGATCTGTATTCTGACACTGAATAGCGCTCCTTTTGGCGTAGACTATCGATTAGATTAGAAAATAGTTGTTCTCTCTATTCAGATTGGAAGAAGATGCACTAGTTCTAGTTTTGATTCTAGCAGAGTAGCGACGCCATTTTTATTTTTAATTAGAATGGAGGCAGAGTATAGGCAGAATGAAATTGTGTGGAGAGAAAGCTGGGTTTGTGGGTGTTTAAATAGCATAGGGGTCACGAATCTGGTCAGAATGGTCGTCTAAATACATAAAAATGCATCTGTCCACGGATCTTGAAATAAGGGGAGGTCGACCCTAAGGTCAACCCTAGTGTCGACCTATTTACCCAGGTCGACCCCTAGGTCGAGCGTAGTGTCGACCTGGGTTTTGGGCGGGAATTTTCCCGCCCAGCCCGGGTGTCTATTTTGAATTTCGAAATCTGAAATTTGAATTTCGGGCTGGTTTTTATTGAAACTTCTGAAGGCCATATCTTCTTCATACAGAGTCCGATCTATGCAAACTTGGACTCTATTCCAAGCAGAATTTCAAGACAAACGCAATGGGGTAGCCCATTTCCCTTGATTATTTTGTTACAATTTAATTATTCTCTCTGGTTTGTCATTCTTATGTTCACAGATAATACAGGGTGTTACAGGTGGAGCATTCAAGTGTTATACTTGTGGGAAGGAAGGCCATATGCCACATTGTCAATTTGCAACATGTCATTGATTTCCATCAATACATAACCTCTAAGCATGTAAAACTTAGAGACGGGAATAATTTTATTTGCCACAATCTGATATATATTAACAGAAATCAGTGCTATGCAGTTGATTACAATGTCAGACACAAAATCCATACAAGTCCATCCTGGGTCTGAACAGAATAAAATCCGAAAATCCTCAAATATATTCAGACCTTATGCCACTTGTAACCTCGTATTGAGTGATCAGCCCAATCGAGACATCAGCAGTCAATCCAAATAAATCCAAAGATTCCCGGTCTTCATTCGTCATTTCAACGTTTCCAATTTTCTTTATAATATCGTATTATTACTTGGAATGGTCTTCAAACATATATTCGATCCCGGTCTTTCCAAATAATAAGCGCATTTTTAAAACAATAGTCATGGCTCCAAATTTTCATAACAATATCAAGATTATTTAAACATTGATTTTTTTTATTCAAAGGGGAATATATTTCATTTCAAATTTGAACTAGAATCAATGGTTTAAATCGAGGACAATTTCCAATTTGGGAAGAATTTACAAATATTTGAATAACTTGAAAAATAGATAATTATGAATAAAACCTTTTACGAAAATATATATTAAAATAATTAGAATATGATAAAACAATTTAAATTACAATATATACATATATTTAAATGTTTTACCAAAAAAAATTCTTTTTAATAATAAATAATATAACATAATTTATTTTAGAAACTATAGGTATACAGATAATTAACTAATTCTAAAACATAATTGTTTCTCTGTCCCATATCCAAATTCACAACATATTTTGGAATAATTGTTTTAACAAATTCAATGAACATTTCAGTGTCGATATCAATGCAGTAACCAATTTCAATTCAAACGTCCATCACAACCATTTCATCTAAACAACCAATATTATATCGTTTCACTAGTTAACAAATGTCGGTGTTTCAGACTAGCAATTAAATTTCGAAAAAATAATTAAATGTCAATTTTAAATTAACACTGTAATTAACTTGTATGTCAAATTTAAGCAAACATCAAAAATCAATCACAACCAGACAATCAAATTCATTTCGTAATTTTAATTTAATAAATATGGGAACAACTCAGTTAATTGTGAGTGAGAAATTCACTCACTTTGATTTCAAATGAGATTAGAATCCAAAATTAGCTCAAAAATCTATAGTTCAGAATCAGTTGGTGACAACTCCATATTGTCCGGAATTTCGATATGATCCCAAAGAATCCAACCGTGTGTCAAACTGAGTTCGCATGCAAAAGTTATTGACATTTTAAGATTTGAAATTCAAATATATACAAAATAAAGATAAAACCTCACTTACTAACAACTATGTCACGTCATCACCTTCTTCCTCCTTCACCCATCTACTCCTATACAATACACTTATAGGAAAAATGAAACTCACCAATGTACATAACTTCTCTCCTCAATCTCTTCCTTGTTTCTCAAAGAAAACTCGAATGGATGGATCCAACGAATTTCTCTTCGCGCACACTTCCTCTCCATCACAATAACTTCAAGCTCGCTCCACCCATTAAATTGCATCCACCAGCTCCCTCACGCACGCACCATACAGGTTGCGACAATTTTTGTCATGAAATCCACCCAAATTCGCAAACAAGATGCTATTCCATGTCAAAAACTTGAATACGATGTTCAATTCGTATATCGATCCCTATATAAATCAAGAATCTCAACCCAAGCTTCTTATCCTTCACTTTAACAATTTTCGACACCACTCAAATTCCATCGCACCTCTAAATTTAGGTATGATATCGAAGAAAATTAAGATACGAGTACCCTGGAATTAAAACAAGAATTTTTGTGTGTGCATATTTTAGGTGATCTAATGTTTTTATCATAGGATATATAAGAGGAGCGACCATTGACATTTTCTGAAAGAAATACAGGGTGCAGCTATTTGTCATATGAGAAAATAACGAAATATAAGAAATTAGTAAACATAAGATGATTAGTTTCTAAATTTAATTTTTTCTATATTTTAGATTTGCAATATTTTCTTTGTCCATCATTAATTATAAGTTACCTAAAATATGCCATTTCATTAGCACCGAAACCCATTGGATATAATTAAATTTCTAATGAATGCTTATACTATGATTCGATAAAACAATAAAATATCATATGGACATAATTAGCATTTTTTTACACATGCATATACTATTTATTTTAATTTCTATATATTCATTTTTTTTGAATTTAAAAGTTCATTAATTTCGTTTATATCCAAATAGAACCTTAAATACTTTATATTAAGCTTCAAAATTCTATTGTTTAGTAACCGTTATTTTGAAAATTAGACTTTTAACCAATCAGTTTGACACATATGATTTCCATCCCTGATTAATGGAATTCAAGTTACGTTGATAGTGATTATTATATCTACATCAAATAGTGAGAGTAATTTTGATCAACAAATTCTTCATTGCTATCATTGTAATTGAATCCAAATTAAACGTTCATTCCATTTATAATCATCATTTAATTCCATTAATTTGATTATTTAAGTGGTTACCTAAACGTTTACTAAAATTTTAAAACAAATTTACATATCAAATTTTAGGTTAGTTATTACATAGATTTGCAGTGTTTAGTTTCAACTGTAATTAAATCTAAGTGTGTGTGTGCGTGTGTATATATATATATATATATATATATATATATATATATATATATATATATATATATATCTTTAATTCCACTAAATGAGTTTGATTTAATTCAATTCTTTTTTTTCATCCAATCTTGAATTTATAGATATAATTGTCACCTTTCTGTTTATATTATATTACGTTAGTAACTTCCATTTATCGCTTAATGGATGGTAACAAAATACTTAATTATAGTTAATTGCAATCTATTTATTTGTTGTAACTTAAATTACATATATTATGGATCTCAAATTCCACTTTCCAACAATTAAAATTGAGCAATTAATTTTTTTTATATGCATAATCAATTCATTTTAAATATTAATAATTCATTATAAATTGCCAATTTCAAATAATTATCTTTAACTAATTTTCAAACTTATCAACTTTATTTAAATCAAAATAAAATTCAATTTACTTAGTAAATCAAGTTTTACTCATATTAAATTCCAATTTCGATTATTTAACAAATATTCAATTTGAATTCCAATTATAAATTAATTAAATCAAATTTTTTAGATATTTAATATTATGTTTTCATCTTTCCATACTTATCAATATAAACAAATTCACAAATTTGATTGAAATCAATACAAATAACAATGTCACAATAAATTGAATTTCAATACTTAACCATTTAATTGAGCTTACATCATAAATCTTTACAATTAAATCATTAAATTTTTTATTTATAGCCATAGAATATTCAAAAATCATATTAAATTTAATAATATAAATTATTGCAAAATCTCAGGTTGTTACAGAAAATCAAAATCTGATCGTTCTAGGAGAGCTTAAGACATAGTTTAAAACCTTGTGATAGTGCCTTACAGGTGGTCGACCATCTATTTATTTTACACTTGTATTTGACTTATTAAACTGAAAGATTTATCTATTAATGTAAACATTACATATTCCAGCTTTTTAATTATATATATATAGTTTCATTCACATCAATTCCTTTCTAGTTTGAATTAATTTCAAATTCCAAGCGTACACCAAATTTAGAATTCTCATAAACGCCTACACATATGCATATACGCACATGCATTTACGCATATAATTATTCCTCGATATTAAACTTAAAACGATAATATTTTTCTCCATTCGACTTTTGTTCATAAAACATTATATATGCAAATTGATCAGAAAATCGTTATGAACACAATGGTATAAGTTTCGTAGCAAAATTCCAAATTTTCTTTATTTCTTAATTTTCCATTTAAATTTTTATCGTTAATTTATTCGAAAAATGTGGAGTGTTGCATTCTTCCACATTTTAGGAATTTTGTCCCTGAAATTCAATAAGGATAAGATCCGGTAAATATTCGCACATCCATCTTAAATTAACATCCATTTTGTGTACATTCAATTTGCAACCATTCGCGCTATATTGCATAGTGCATCATATTACATATAATATGCATGAACATAATTTTTTACAGGTACCTCGTATATGTATAATTCTTTTAAAAATAAGTTTTCACATATATGATGCAAACATCCTAAATATACTAACAGTTATATATGAATACGATTTTTGTAACCAAAAATAGTTTTTCATTTAATTTTTTCCACACTTCTACTAAATAGAAGCATAGTTCAATCAATTTTTGCATCCAAATTAATCATCTAAAGCCTTGAGAGACCATTTCTAATATTCGATTTTAGAGAAATTAAATTTTCTAAACCCGATTTCTTATGTTGGTAAAAGGAATATTTTTGCATAAGGAATATTTTTGTTTTTGAGATTTATAAATTTGTAAAGGTAAAAAATTTATTCTTTTAAGTTTATTTTATTCATTATCATAACAATCTTTACCATTCTCATTTTATTTTTTTTGTTTGCCTCCAAATTCTTAAAATTTTCATTTTTTCTTTGTACTGGTTAAGTTATCCCCTTTTTCATAGAATTTCCTAATTTTATTGTTTTATTGAAATATATACGTAAGAAGGGAAATTTCGCTAATGTTCATGGATTTCATAATAACCACTACCTATTGCTTATGTACGTAAGAATGTACTACTAGAAAGAAAAATAAGAATTCTAATGCATAGTCCTAACCATAACTGCCACTAATCCCTCGAACAAGGATGCCTAGAGTTGAATCCTCCTCTATAGAGTAATGACCTAAGTATAAAGTAAATGTACCCTAACTGTTGTCCCTGCCTCCTCTGCACCTTAATGATATCCTCTAAGATCATTCCCAATACTGGGATGGGTCGGGTGTCCCATCCGGGTGGATTGACACCCAACCCAGCCCAATGAGGGGAACACATTAACCCCAACAGGGGTTGCTGTTTCGTCCTTAGCCAGCTTTGTAAAAGCCGGCTAAAGATGTTATGCGAATTACAATCCTTCAGCCGTAGGATTGTAATATGCGTGACGGTCTAGAATTAAATCCAGACCATCCACTTAGCCGGCTTTTTGAAAGCCAGCTAAGTCAACATAGCTGACTATAAATAAGTCGGCTATGATTTATTATTTCTAAAAAGTCCTCCTTTCCCCATCCCCTTCATCCTCCATGACCACCGTTAAATGGTCTTCGTATGAGTTACTTTGTTGGTGGAATCGTATATCGACTTCTACGAAAGACATGACAAAATGCTGCAAGGAGGCGGAGGAGTAACCCATGAAATGTATTGGCAGTTGATTCAAAAACTTATAACGACATCCCCAATTGCCCCTCATGGAGGTCTACAGACGAAATTCATAAAAAAAAACATATTAGTTTTCAGGAAGGTTGTGCCCGATACCGTGAGATTATCGAGGAGGTAGAAGATGAAGATGTATTCAAAGCTACTCGTTCCACTTTTGATTCGCGTTACCTATACGAACACAGATCGGAATTAATCGACCTTGAAGCTTACGAACTTCATTATAGTTGGCTTACGCGCTACGGTTCTGACTAGTTGATGTTTATGCATGCCTCTTTGTGTTGGTTTTCTTTCAATGGGGTCAAGTCTTGTGTTTTTATATGTGGTGTTTCGTACTTCCTTTCAACAGTGTTTATGTACTTCCTCGTAGTGTCAAGTCATGTCAATAACTGTACTAGCCTTTGTAATGCATATTGTGATTTGTAATGTTTGTTTGTTTACTCTGTTGTGATTACGTTTTCACTTATCTCATTTTACTCCCTAACAAAATAATAGTAGATTTATACCATAGGAAATAGGAAATACATAAGATATATGGACTATAACTTAGGATACAGTGGATATAGATACAAATGATCAAATGATCATATATTACTTAAACAACATAAATAAGACCCAACATAACAACAACCCAACAATACAACATAACTAAGACCCAACAATACAACATAACCACGACCCACGACAACATAACTACGACCCTTAGTTTCGGAATGAACCATAGCACCCATGAAGCATTTCATTCTTAATTGCCACATTCATTCTTTCCAAGCGATTAACCTCATCTTGCGTCTTAAGTGCATAATGGACACCCCTCTCCATTAACGGTGGATTGATCCACAAAAAAAATACAACTTTGCAATCCTTGGCGATTATGTGTATCAATGTACGCTTTGCAACCATAAAAGCGACGACCTGCATTCGTTTGACTTTTAGAAACAAGCACATTACATTCGACTCCGTAATAGCAATTGACTGAATGACCCGTCATGCTAGAGGTTGACCTATCGGGATTCTATTGAGTAAGAACTTCTCTCAACCGAGCATTTATGGATTTTTGAACTAGCCCAATGCGTTGGACTGCAATGTTTGGTTGCGAAGCATGAAAGAGTTCATACTCGATTTGTGCAGCATCTACTTAGACTCCTATTTGCGTCTCGGGTGCAAATTTGACATCTTCGACGGGCTGTTTACCACATTCGTACTCATCGTACATTTGAACCATGGTATCGTTGTCTAATTCCTAGTTAGCCATTTTGAAGGTGGACTACATTTTCAAAGTGTGTTTGATGCCAAAAGAATTGAAGAGAGAAAGAGAGGCTGGTTGGTATTTAATAAGGGAGAGAGGAAGAGAGGCTGGTTGGCAGCATTGATCATTTCATACTCATGCAGCTTTAATCATTAAGCCTTGTCAACTCATATTTATTCATTTCATTTGGGCAAGCTCTGTCACATTGTACCAATTTTGCAGAGCAGAGTGTAGTTACATCACGAGTGCTCTGCTTTATTGGTATGTGTACTTGGCATGTTTATCATTACCCATTAGGCTATAATATCCAATGTGACTGCTCAACACGATATCCAAATCTAAACAGTGACTAATCACATAATGGCAGGACGTAAAGCAAATTCCCTACAGTATTACGTCAGTCGTAACAGTGACCGGTCGAATCATTACTTATTTTATTCATTTGTACACTGTGCTGCTATATATCCCTGTCAAATTACTCACAACTTACCTCACCCAAACAACTTTTTTTCCAACTACTCTTTGTATTCCCACAATTATGCATTCTTGGTCATCAGTTACATACTCCAATAAACAGGCATATAAACAGATGAGACTTCAGGAGCTTGAGGACGAATTCTAGTTTCTAAACCAAGTGAGACCTCAAAATGATTCAAGATATGAACGGCAGAACGTAAAATTTCCACAAGAAGCTCAAGTACCACATGTTCAAATAGTCGGTCGCTCAACCACGACAAGAAGTAGAGGTATATCGAGTACCACCATATGAACAGGAAGTTGATTCATATCCAGTTTGTTGCTACTGCGGTTTTGCGGTTGAAGTTGTGGTTCGAGCAGAGGGCAACAATGTAGGTCGGCGCATTCAACAATGTCCACCCTATCCTAATGGATGTAATTACACGGAATGGATAGACGAACCTTTGTGCTCAAGGGGAATAGCATATGCAAACGAACTCGAATGAGAGATTAAACATCTCTAAAATTATCTTGAACAATCGTGATTGAATGTAAGGAGACTCCCTTGAGATTGAACGTTAAATGTAACTGGCTTAAGTAACTATTTCCTACGTCTTCTTTGATGTTTTAGTTGGCATCTTATATCACTAGTTTTTGTATCTTCATGACCTGTTGTAGCTTTATGCTTATTATTAATTGTATCGTTATGGATAATATTACTTGTATCCTTTATGTTTTCAAATGTTTAACTTACACCGGGTTGACTGTTAGTGGGTAACTCATTTGCATTCCAAGAAGCATAGTCTAGTGGCCATCAAAACTATGTACAATAAAAAGGATTCTTTACTAAGGGCCACTTTAATTGAAGTACGAGCAAGCATCAAAGATCTAGTCTTGCAATAAAGCAAGAGCCTGCAACAAAGGCGGGTCAGCCAAAAAGCAGGAGCCTGCAATAAAGAATGCGCTTTCCTAATTAAAGAACGAGCTTCCAATAAAGCACACGTCATCTGCATAAAGAAAGAGTCATCCGCAAATCAGGAGCCACGACCAAAATATACAACATCAGTGCTACAGGCCAAAATGCATAGTCGAGTCGACATCAACACTAGAAACCAGACAGAGAACCAATGCTACAGTTGTATTTATTGTCATTTACTGAGCTCCCATTTACTACAAATATTGTTCAAGGGATGTTTATTCTTCATCTTCATTTCAAAAACCAATTCTGAGATGAATAAACTTAAAATGTTATGGTGTGGATCTTCATCTTCTTCTTCCTTTTCTAATGATTTCATTTAAACTCGAATTGAACAACATAATGTTATTTCTATGCAAATGCTCGAGTTAATGAATATCGAAAATGAAGAAAGCAATCGTTCGACCCAAGGAGGTAGTGTTTTCGGAAGGCGAGATATTAGATATGGAAGAGATTACGCTGCTGCTCACAACCAACTGATTCAAAACTATTTTGTAGAAAATTCAGTCTATTGGCCTTCCATGTTCAGATGGAGGTTTCGCATGTCCAAGAACGTCTTTAATAGAGTTCTTGACAAATTAACGGAAACAAATGTCTTTTTTACTCACAGATTAAATGCGATCAACCAATTTGGACTTTCTCCATTACAAAAGCTACGACAGCGCTACAGATGCTATCTTACATTGTATCGGGAGATTCAGTAGATGAAAAAATAAGGATGGGGGATTCAACTGCTGTCTTAAGAATGAATGAATTTTGCAAGACCGTTGTTATGCAGTTTGTGAGGAATATCTTAGGACCCCAACCTCCTGTGATATTCAATGATTATTGGCAGTAGGAGAACAACGTGGATTTCTAGGTAAGTTAGGTAGTTTATACTGTATGGATTGGAGGTGGAAAAATTGTTCTACTGCATTATAGGGCCAATACCCGGGACACTTAAAAAAGCCAACTATGGTATTGGAAGTTGTTGCATCTTTCGACTTGTACAGTTGGCATGCTTTCTTTGGGGCACCCGGTTCCATAAACGACATAGACGTGCTGCGCCACTCTTATTTATTCAACGACTTATACAACGATATAGCACCTCCATGCAACTTCAAATTAGAGGTGTAGATTATAATACCGGTTACTACTTGGTGGATAGCATTTATCCAAATTGGAAAAACACTCGTGCAAGCTTATAAAAAGCCTAATAATGCTAAACAAGCTCTATTCACAAAACAACAAGAAAGTTTGAGAAAAGATGTTGAATGAGCTTTTGAAGTGCTTCAAGGCAGATTTCATATATTAAGAACGGAATCGCACTACCACGACCCTGCAGTGTTAGCTGACATCATGTGTTGTTGTATAATTTTACACAATATGATTGTCGAAGAAGAACGTGGTGGATATGAGCTTCAACTTCGAAACTATCCCGATATTGCTGTTGTATTTCAGAAAAAACCGTACAAAGACATAATACATTTGTTAAGTACATGAAACGAACTGAAGATGTAAGGGATCCGCATGCTCATCTTGAACTTAGAGAAAATTTAGTGGAGCATTACTGGAATTATGTTGGAAGCCAATCGTAAACTTGAAGAGAAATTATGCATTTTTATTTTTTGTCGTTAGATTTGTATGTTCTCGAATCATGTTGGAAGTCAATGAAAATTGAATTTAAAAAGTTGAGCTTACTTATGCTAGAATAATTTCAACACCAATTAATAACTTGATGATACAAGCTTTTATAACTCAAAATTGTAATCAGAATATAGTGCAACGGAATTACAAACACGAATATACTATAATGGAATTATAAACACGAAGATAGATCAATGAGTTCTGAAATTTCAAGGATATTTTGGTTAGGACGAAGTCACCCTTAACCTGCTTTATAAAGTCGGCTAACTACATGGCTTTATAAAAACCGGCTAGGGGCAATAGTCAAAATTTGACCGTGGCCCCTACCTTAGTAGGCTTTGTGAAAGCCGACTAAGGTCAAGATTGCCAGACAACCGTATTGTTGCTCTGGAAACCTTAGGGGTTACCAAAGATACCCCTTGGGCTCCAACTGACCCCTTATTGGGGGTTAGTTGGCTCCCAACCGCACCCAAGGTTAGGAATGCCCTTACCTGTGGCCTAGATCCCTAACCTCCTTTAAAATATCCTCGGGCCTCACAAGCTGCGAAGGTTCCGCAATATGAGGATGGTATTAACATGGGGCCCACGACTTTGACTCCATCTCCTCATCATACAGAGTCGACGAAAAGGCATGTTGTGGCTCATAGTACTACGTGTATACCCTAGCTACTCAAACTATTATGAGGGCTCTGCTGTTGGTGCTACTGTGGAGGCTTCTCCTCTTCTAAATCTATACCCATCCTCTTTAAAGAGGAGGGATCTAAAATGGAGCGCCTGCTCGAGACATGTTCCTCTCCATAAAGTTATCCCCCGCCTGCCTAAAATCTATGGTTCAAAGGTAACGTTAGGGTAAAGGAGTCCTTTGAACGTCAGTCACACCATAGTGGGCCATAATCACATGGACCCAATTCACCTGAGTTCCTCCAAGAATGATATAGTTGGATTTACGAACTGAGGGATAAATTTGTCATAACTTCTCGCCTTGGGTATAAGGTTGTACAACGCAATGCCTATAACCAACATAGCCCTAGGATGTTACTGCTGCATGGGCCATATCTGTTTCTCAATGTCAATAAAATTTACCGTAAGATGATAGGATTTGTCATCTAAATCCTTTCCATGCCCATGGATTTTTAGCATACCTCCTATTTGGGCATTTGGAAATATTATCTGCACTCCTTTAACATCTGGTGTAAACGTCACCTCGATGGGTCCAAACTCTGTCTGTAATTTGGCATCAAAATCATGGAAAGATAATCCTCTTAAAAGCATTGTGCTTGAATGTATGAGTTAGTCCTGCATTTGATAAATAACTTCTCTAACTGCACCATGGCAAAAGCTCCAAATTTGACTGCTTTTCCCTGAAGGATACCATGTTTAAAGGTCATATGACTTAATGATGCTCCTCCTTCCCTGGAACCATGCTATCACATGGTTGACAATTAGGAAAAGAGGGTAAACTAAAGGTTTCCTCAGTGGCATGGTGAAAAATTAACCAATTTTGAAATATTAAGGTTGGAAGCTAGAAGTCTAGAGGTGCTCTTATTACTGGTGTAATTTTTATGGCGAATTGGTGGAGATTTAGGCCGATTTAGAACTAGGGACATGGGTTTGAGGATTTGACATTTGAGTTCGGATTTTTAGAGCTAGGAAAGGAAGAGAATGAATTAATAATCATTCGTTCTTATAAAAAAATGGTTTTAGGGCACGTAGGTCGAAGGCTTATGTGGAGCGGTCGAACGACCCGTATTCAAGTTGACCACGACTCTAAATTTCTTTTCATCTTTCCTATACGTCTCCTCTTAAGTCTAAGCTATTCTGGATAGTCTTAAATAGCCCAGATGTTGTTATGGCTCGGCTTAAAGCTCTAGGCTCTACTTTACCCTCCAAGTAGAGTCTTCATGTTTCCAATACTTTTATTGTATCCTTATTCAAATCGACGACCTTGATCTTTTATTTAATATCCTTTTATGCGTCCCACTTATATTGTCCAACCCTATATGAGTACTCGTTAAACCTCTTTTCATATCTCATTTGAAATCTCTCCAAAAAAATTCAATATTTATATAGGGTTTCAAAGTTATGAATTTCATTTTGAATTATGTTATTTAAAAAAAAAAATCTGAAACAATATATGGGTTAGACTCAAAGTGGGTTTGCAACCTTATTTTCCTTCAAAATTGATTACTTCTCATATCTTACTAATTTTAAAACAATTTCTTTTCCTATTACTATCAACTTCCTTTCTCACTAAAATTCATTTTCTTTTGCTAAATTCCATTCCTCTTTCCGATTCATAAACATTTTTCTTATTATTATGCAGTTTCTATATCCTTGCTCTCTATTACATATGGATATTCAGTCATTTTTTCAAAAACTAAACTTGTTGTACATATTAAATTTGGCAGTCACACAGGGATTGAGCACCCTTGGGTTCTCTTAACTTAATCTAACAATTCTGCACAAATTCAACTTTAAAGGCCCGCCATATGTTATCACTCTATAATTGGGATGTCTTAGATCTTAGTATGTGTGTGTATATATATACATAATATTTATAATTTAAAAATAAAAACTTTACTCCTTATATTTATAGGATCTACCAACCTAAGCTTTAATACCAAACGTAACAACTCGCATGTCAGTAGGCTTGAATTTCGCAAAAAGCGAAAGCCTGAGTCCACTGAACCATAAATCATTTGTTTGGCATCCTGTAAATAGACAAAGATATTTATCATAACTCAAGTAAATAAGTTAATATGGAACAACTTAAAAATTAATATCAAGTAAGTACTTACCAAAGTATTCACACTTTCAAGGAAAGCATCTCTAAACAATCTCACTCTTGCCTTCTAATTAACCAGTGGGTTGTTTTACGAAAGGTCTAGTACATTATATTTTTTCATACATAGCACTGCATATATTATTTGTTTACCATTTTTGTTATGTTAGGATTGTTAAAGTCGTTCAGACCTCATTACTGCATATATGTCGCATCCATCTACTCCCCAGTAGATCTAACCTAATATATAATAATCATATATGAATGTAATTGTATCTCCTTGGACCAACTTGGTCCTGGATACCACCTATGTTATATTTCATAATCCTCCCATTGGGATCCCAGCATCTCACTACATCAATGCATAAGCTACATCTGTGATGTACTGCCCTTTGCCAACACTACAGATGTGTACGTCATCGTCCTTTTATATCCCCATATGGATTCTGTTAATTGGGGACCTTATTGCCAACGCTACACCGAACTGAGTTTAGAATTTAATTCTATGGTCTGTCTCTTTACCTATCGTGAATCGACTCCTTACAGCCACCTCTTTCTAGTTTGGAAAGATCTCTTAATACAAGTTGATAGCCTTACCCCTAGCAAACAATATAAATAAACCAATAGCATTGCGTATCCCTTTCCATGCGTCTCAATAGTTAAAGTTCACCTAGACCAAGAAGCTAAACTCGTGTATTTCCCGATTCTAGCAATCTGATCGATAATGACCAGTAATCCTACGGCTGCTATCCTTTCGATTTTCCCCTAACAGGCGCCGACCAATTTTTCACATGATTGCCCAGCTATCCACCGACCTTTTAGACTGCAAAATACAATCAAGGCAATACCTTCTTGATACACCCTTATCGATCTATCCTTAGATGGACTACTTGTATGACTACATCTAAGAAACATCCTGAAATATTTCTGTCTTCATATCATATGATATTTATAACACATCCTCTTTGGCACACTTATCCAGAAGCGATGATGTTACATAAAAGCCATGATGCTAATAGAACATGTATCGCAAATTAACAAAAGTATATTAGAATATAAAATCATTTAAAGCACATGATTTTAAACGGAAGAGTTATTATACAATCATCTCATCATATAACATGGTTTCTAAAGTCCGAGGGTTTAATTATCAAATAATCATACATAAGAATACATAAAGAGATAACATTCATAATAAAAGTCTTCACTTCAAAGCAGCCAACTAACCATCCAAACCTGAAATGTTTAAGTATAGCATCACGAGCAACACAGACCCAGTGAGATAGCTATTTAAGCTATAGTTTTCAACTCATATCTTAATGTGTTGTATTATAGTTTCATTATAAATCTCTTCTTCAGAGGTTTCATCAATCCAAAGTTTAAAACAATCAGCTAGGAAGATTTCGAGATATTAAACCAAGCAAGTTTATAATAAACTTCATTCCACTAAAACCCATGATTTATCAAAATACACATTTATGAATCTAAACCACACCCTCGATTTAGTTTAGATTCTAGTATATGTTATCCTATTACAGTCAGCATCCCGTTACTAAATAGGGACATACTCTACTCGGCTCAGTACCAACATAAAGTAATAATAAACCACCCAAGATCTATTGTCATATACCGCACCCCCGAAGAAATACAATTAAATAATGTTTCCCAAAAGTCTTCTTAAATTACTTTTTCAAATTCATATTTTTAAGGGTTTAGGAAAAAGCCAAAACCCCTTCAGAAATATTCCAATATACGTCAAAAAAGACTTTGAAACTATGGTTGCATTTATAATTACTTTATAATGATTTTAAAGTCCAAAAAAAAGAAAGAGTTTATGAGATTCTATGGAAAGTTAAGGTCATGTCAAAAAAACTAAAACACTTCACTTTATGTTACGGTTCATAATAGTTAAAAAGCATTGCCAATTTCAGAAGTGTTACTAATCTCAAAAATTCGGTTTTTGGCTAGTTTTTGGGCAAAATGTTTGATTATATTTCTCTATGATAAAAATAGTTTTTGACTCCAAATTTTTTACAGTAAGTAGAATATTAGTCTACTTAATTACCATGAAAAGAAACCCTTAAAATAGTTTATCAATTATATATATATGTATATAATTCAACAATACGAGGTATTTTCAACATTTCCATTGTGGGTAGTTTTTTACCCGACTTTGCATCCAGATTTTAGGTACCCAAATCATCGAATTAGAAAATGTTCCAACATGAAAGTCGTAGGTCTTTGAGTTAGATTTCTATAAAATAAAAGAAATCAAAATTTCATTTAGAAATGAAGAAGTTATGGTCGAATTACCGAGCACCATTTTGGTAGGTCCGACCCCTATCATTTATTCTTAATATTCACATCTTTTCTTCATAGTATGAGATGAATGCACATACTCAAATAATTTTTCTCACCTTAGAATTATATCTTTGACTTGTATTTTATTCCCTTGGCCTCTTCTAAGCTTCTCTTCTTTATCTTACTTTTTTTTGTTTTGCGAATGTATGGAAAACTAATGAAGATTTTCACTCTATTTAGAACACACCTTAAGGCTAGTTTAGGAATTTTGCTTTGGACTTGTCCATCTTATCTTTATGCAAGCCATAGGATGTAGACACATGCCTCCTTAGGTGTCTTAGGATGTTTCTACACATGGACACCTACTAGGGTTATGTGTCATTCCTTCCTTTAATTTAAGGAGATGAGTATGGTTCATTTGATGCCACTTGTCTTCACCATTTAAAGCCACCTAACTTAAATATAAATGTGTGTGTGTTAGTTATAAGGTATGTGTTATATATATACATTATACAAGTATACTTGAATGTTTGAATCTATTGAACTAGTATATTCAAAAAATTTACAAACTTTCTCATACTCGATCTTTGAGTCAGGCTGTTACACTTCACCACCCTTAGAAAATGATTTCTCCTCAAATCTAAGTTCCAAACAATTATGTATAATATTTTTGGATTTCTAACTCAACCTACCATGATGCTTAGTCTTCAATGTGATTGTTCCATTGAACTTTCACTAAGGGATTTTCTTTCGTTCTTAGTTTCTTAACTTTTATGTCAAGAATTCAAATAGGTCTTTCAGTTTACTTGGTCCCCTTTTAAACTTTAATGCTTCTTAAATCAATCACATGAGATTGGTCAGAAATACACATTTGTAGCACTGACATGTGAAATACATTATGAATATTTGATAATTTCTTAGGTAAATTGAGTTGGTATGAACCTTTTCCAATTTTCATGGTAATAAGAAATGGTCCGATAAATTTCGGTGATAGTTTTTCCATCTTCTTTCCAAATCACATTACTCCTCATACCAGGGAAACCTTAAGAAGGACTTGATCTCCTACTTTGAATTGCAAATCCTTTTTTCTATGATCTGCATAACTCTTTTTCCTACATTGTACTGCTTGCAATCTTTTGCTTATGATAGAAATCTTCAATGTTGTTTCCTTTACTAGGTCTGGACCGAGAAGCTCACGATCTCCAACTTCTGTCCAACATACTGGCAAACGACAATGCCTTCCATACAAAGCTTCATATAGGGTCATACCGATACTTGCATGAAAACTATTGTTGTGTGCAAATTCAATTAATGGTATATGAGTTTCCTGTGTGATTTCAAATTCCATTATATAAGACCTTAACATATCTTCTAAGATTTGGTTCACTCTTTCAGTTTGTCCATCTGTTTTAGGTTGAAAGGTTGTACTCATGTTTAGGGGTGTACCTAATGCTTTTTGGAGACTTCTCCAAAATCTTGAATTGAATCTTGAGTCCTTATCTGAAACAATGCTAACTGGTATACCATGCAGTCGAACAATTTCTTTCAAATAGAGTTTACTCAATTTCTCCATTGAGTAGGTCTTATTGTAAGGTATGAAATGTGCAGACTTTTCAAGCGATCTTCTACTACCTATATTGCTTCATGTCCTAGTTTTTTCATTGGTAATCTGTTGATAAAAATCCATTGTTATATGCTCCTATTTCGATTTAGCAATAGGAAGGGTTGTAGAAGTCATGTTGATCCTTTCTGCTCAGCTTTAATTTGTTAGCACGTAAAATATTTTTCCACAAATTCAATGACATCCTTGTTCATTCCATTCTAGAAAAACTGACACTTAAGATCCTTAAACATTTTTATGCTTCCTGGATGCACCATAAGCCTTGAGCGATGTGCTTTACTAATAATTTCATTTTCCAATTCAGTTTGATTTGGGATTCAAAGTCGAATTTTGAATCTATAACCTCCATCTTTACCAATGTTCCAGTCTATAGATTCTTTGCCCTTCTTCTTTGTAAATAACTCCTTTAGTTCCTTATCTTATTCTTGAGCTTTCAATATTCTACTTAATAGAGTTGGCTGAATAAAATTACATAAAAGTGCTACTTTGTTAACATGGCTTCATTAATTATCTTTATCTAATTCATATTAACAAGAGTCTCTAGAGCTCTCCATTTCCTTATTATTAAATTGGCTATTATGCCATAGATTTTTCTACATAATGCATCTGCAACTATATTTGCCTTTCCTGAATGATAATACAATGTAAATTCATAATCTTTTAAAAATTCCATCCTTCTTCATTGTCTCATATTCAATTCTTTTTTAGAGAACAAATATTTCAAACTCTTATGGTCCCAGCAAACTTGGTTTCCTTATGAGTTAACTTTGTTAATGGCAATATTATCTTTGAGAAATCTTGAATAAATCTTCGGTGGTAACCGACTAATCCTAGAAAACTTCAAACATTTGTTAATGTTGTCGAAGGGTTACATTTGAATAGCACCTAAACTTTTGATGGGTCTACTCCAATTCCATTATTTGAGAAAACATGTCTAAGAAATTTCACTTCCTCCAACCAGAATTCGCATTTACTTAAATTTGCATATAGTTAATGTTATTTTAAAGTTTGGAGACATAAACGTAAACGACATTCATGTTCCTCCTTTGTCTTAGAGTAGATTAGGATATTATAAATAAACAAAATGACAAAATGATCAAGATATGGACGAATCATATGATTTATTAAATTCATGAATACTACTGGGGGTTGGTAAGGCCGAAAGGCATCACCTAGAATTCATAGTGTCGATACCGTGTTTGTGAAGTTTCCTTTAGAATGTCTTGGTAATTTATTCTTAATTGACGATACCCAGATATTAAGTCAATTTGTGAAAATACTACAGCTCCTTGGAGTTGATCAAATAGGTCATCGATCCGTGGTAATGGTATTTGTTCTTGATTGTTACCTTATTAAGCTCTGGTAATCTACGCACATTCCATCATGTTTCTTTACAAACAACACTGGTGCTCCCCAAGGAGATTTACTAGGTCTAATAGAATTTTTGATCCTCCATCATCTTAATATGTTTTTTTATTCTTGACTTCCCATAGGAGACAAATGATAAGTTTATTTCACAATAGGAGTGATACCAGGCATTAAGTCCATACTAAAATCAGTTTCCTTTTTTAGTTATGGTCCTGGTACTTTATGAAAAACTTCTTTAAATTACTTTACTATTTGGATTTGGTCCACCATTGGACCCTTATCCTCAATATTGATGTGAGTGACATATCCATATATAAAATCATCTTCATCTTCACCACATGAGTAAACAAATGTTTCGTGTTCTTGAACTGCCAAACTTGTGGTCTAGTTAAGGCAATTCAAGATGGCTTGATATTTTGAAAGCCAATCCATGCCAATGATGTCATCAAACTTTCCATTGGGAAGACAACTAAATTAGCCACTATATCCAAACCTTCAAAGTTAAGGATACAGTTTCTACACATATCCTTAAGTTTAGTCTTTCCTCCTACTAAATTTTCTATTACCAAAGGGTTTGATAGTTTCTCAATAAGTACCTATCTTCAGACCAAATATTTCAGATATAAAAGAATGTATGGCACCAGTATCGAATAAAATTCTACCTTAAAAGTCAAAAAGAAACGTGGTACCTTCTACTTGAGCTTGTTCAGAAACAACTGCATATACTTATCCTTGTTGCACTCTATTGTCCTTCCTTGGCTTTTTGTGATTCCGACTAATGTGCCTAGATTCATTACAATTGTAACACATGATTGCTTTTGTATAGTTTGGAGCAACGTGTCCTAATTCATTGCACTGGTGACATCTCATTACTTTGTCATGCTCCTTTTCTTGTCCGTCAGTCCTTTACTTTCTCCATTTTACTTCTTCCTTCTTTCATATGGTTTCTTTTGATTGCCAGAAAATTTGTTTGGTTTCCTTTTATTTGAAGCCTTCCTTTCTTGCTGGAACATAAGATAATCTTCTTCCAGATTTAAATCTTTATCATCTCATAAGTTTTACGTCGATCTCCAATAACATGTCTTCTTATGAGACAGATTAATCCCCTCGCAAATCATCTAGCACACTTTTTAGGTGTATAAATTAGATGATTTCCTAATTGGGATAATGCTTCGAACTTATTTTGATATTGAGCTACTGACATACCTTCTTGGATAATATTTAGTAATTTTATTTCCATCTTTTCTCTCTCATTCTCTAAGAAATGCTTATCCTAGAACTTTTCCTTAAAATCATTCCATGTCATATGTTATATCTCTTTTGGACTTACTGATGTTCAAACCAGTTCCCACCAATTTCGAGCTTCCTTTGATAATTGGAAGACCGCCAAGTTCCTTTTGTCGACTTCACTACATTCTGAAACTTCAAATATATCCTCCAAACGTTGAATCCATTATTCTATCTTAACTAGATCAGCATCTCCAACAAATTTCTCCGGTTTCAAACTTTTAAAACGACTTAAAAGGCTGTTTGTTGAAGATGTTGAACATGCTCCATCTTCTTGATAAAAGATGCGAACAATTCCATAGTATTTGTATGTGTGGAGGACTGATCCTCTTGACTTTGAGTTACCGAGTTATTTTGATTTGCCATGACCTTAAAAAAGAAACTAGTTATGGTAACGGATGAAAATTAGATACATCTTCAATTATAAAGAATATCTAATGACATACTCAAGTCAAAAACACACAGGCATGTTATTTTACTTATAACTGTTATTTACAAGAAGAATTTGGGTGTTCATTCACAACCTCCCCAAAATATAGATAGTCACGTATAATACTTGGCATGTTAACTAATGTTTAATTTTCTATTTCATTTTCTTTTAATGTATCACTATCAATACATTTGATGGAGAAGGACCCTTTTTATCATTCACTGCTCGAGGAGGTTTAGTAACTTCTTGAGGTTAGTCATTTGAGCCAACTAACTCAGAATCCTCTTCATCGTACTATTCAACTATCTTATTCGGAAATCCTTTATATTTTATATTACTTGCTTGATGTGGTAGTGCTCCTTTTTGCCTTTAAAATACTAAAGCTTCTCCATAGTTAGTCCTTTCCGCCATTTTTATTGCCATCTCAAATGGTTTCATTTTTTGACATATACGGTAGAGAATAAGGTCCCCCTTTCAACCTTCTTCATAGTCGTTAGCTCTATTGTAAACTTCACATATCTCATCAAGGAGAATCTTCTTTGCTCTCTTATTAAGTGCATGTTTTTCTGTTGTGCGGCTAGCATCAATTAATCGTTTGTTTGGTATTGTGGTTCACTTTACACCGCTCCATGATTCCCTTGTACGCCGAGTTTGGTTATTTGCCATAACTTATAACTGCAAATATTCATAAATATGTCAAAGAATTGTATAAACTTCCTATTCCGACAAATTAAATTATGATACTATATATTTTTCCAAAATTACCCCTTAAACCTAGGCTCTGATTAGACTTACTGTAACACCCTTACTCTGGCACACTTATCCAGAAACGATGATGTTACATAAAAGCCATGGTGCAAATCGAACAGTATCACAAATTAATAAAAGTATATCGGAATATAAAATCATTCAAAGCACATTATTTTAAAGCAAAGAGTTATTATATAATCATCTCATCATATAACATGGTTACAAGGGTCATAGAGTTTAACTATCAAATGATTATACATAAGTGTACATAAAGAGATAATATTTATAATAAAAGTCTTCACTTCAAAGCAACCAACTAACCGTCTACACCTGAAATATTTATGTGTGGCATTTTGAGCAACACAGACCCAGTCAGATAGCTATTTAAGTTGTAGTTTTCAAGTCATATCTTAATGGGTTGTTTTATAGTTTCATTATAAATCTCTTCTTCAGAGGTTTCATCAATCCAAAGTTTAAAGTAATCAGCAAGGAAGACTTCGAGATATTAGATCAAGAAAGTTTATAATAAACTTGATTCCACCAAACCCCACGATTTATCAGAATACACGCTTATGAATTTGTAACGACCCGACGGATTTTGCGACCTCGGTAATCGACATAAACTTAATGTCGATTATTCAAGCATCGGAAATATCAGATAGTTAATGAAAGAAAATAGAGGGTGAGAATAGATTAGATAGAAAGTTAGAATAGAAGAAGAAGAATAACATACAACATCAGAGTAAACACGAATCTCATAGCGGAACGAACAATATATAATAGATACATAACTTTAAAATAAAATCAGTATATGTATACAGTAACATTATCAGAGTATAACACTTACAACACAGCGGAAATAAACAATTGCTATAAAAAGCTGCTGAAGCCTCCTGCTCCAAGCTCCATCTAGTGTATTTGTAAATCCTGAATACTTGACTGTCCATACAAAATTGGGCACCAAAGAGTTTAGGGAAAACAAAACAAAATAACTCTGGGTCAGTCATGGGACTGGTTTGAGTAAACAATTTAAAACAGTTTGAGAAAATAAACAATATCTCATAAGACCACGCCGTATGACACGAAACGGGTTTTTCCCTTATGAGCATCCAAAACACTTGATTCTACATTTCAAAATCTTTTTGAATGAAATGATAAACTTTATATCAAACTCATTTGATATTATAATAGTGTCTATCAATCACAACTAAATAACCAACTAGTAGAACGCTTTCATCTCACGTTCTACATACATAATATATAATCAAAAACCGTGGGCGCTTATTGGGTAATGAATTCCAACTGGCAAGGTATGGGACCACCTTCCGACAATGTATCTCTAGAGGGGAATACACCAGATTCAACAAGAACATCTTGCAACCCAGGCTAAACATGATTGGTCACTCATTTCGCTTGAGTGTACCGAATGTATTATCACCAACGGTTGGGATCAGCAACTGTTTCTCGAAAGGGACAGCAACGAAATAGATTATAGAAGTAAATGGAATGTCTCTCAATCAGGTGAAAATACACCCTAATTGGCAGCTAACCACTTAGCCATGCGACCTACCCGATTTTTGTAACGACCCGGGGATTTTGTCGACCTTGGTTACCGACATAAACTCAATGTCGACACTCCAAACATCGGAAAATACCAGATAGTCCATGAAAGAAGTTAGAGGGTGAGAACAGATAAGGTAGAAAATTAGACTAGAAGAAGAAGAAGAACATACAACATCAGAGTAACACAAATCTCACAGCGGAACGAATAAATATATTTCATTACATAACTTTGAAATAAAATAGTATCTGTATACAATACCATTATTAAAGTATAACATTTACAACACAGCGGAAATAACAATAGCTATATAACTCTGAAGCCTCCTGCTCCAGCTCTTCAAGTATCTGTAAATCCTGACTACTTGACTGCCCGTACAAAATTGGGCACCCAAGAGTTTAGGGAAAAAAAAACTCCAGGTCAGTCATATGACTGGTGTGAGTAAACTCAAATTATTTGATTTAACTTTCAAAATCCTTTTGAAACAAAGGATAATCATAAGACTGATCCACACATAAACACGGATGGTTTTTACCTTAAGATAACCCAAATCATTTGTAAAACAATATTATTCTGATATTATAACAATGTCCAACACAAGTAGTATCAATCTAGTAGAAACGCTTGCATCTAACGTTCTACATATATAATATACAATCAAAACCGCGGGCTCTTATTTGGGGAATGGATTCCAACTATAACAAGGTATGGATCCACATTCCGATCAGTGTACTCTAGAACCGATACACTGGAGTTCAACAAGAACATATTGCAACTTAGCCACACATGACCAACCACTCATTTCGCTTGAGTGTATCGAATATATTGCCACCCCTCAGTTAGTATTCCAACATAACCGTTCCCGGGAGATACAGAATTGAAAGAAGTAACAAATATGAATATTTTCTAGATGGTGACAATATATCCTAATTGGTTGCGAACCACTTGGCCATGTTGCCTGCCTGATTTCTGTCATTTCCCTGTTGATGAGGCTGGAGGTCATAATGTATCTTTCAATAGATTACTCATTCATTCACTTTGAATGCCACATCGTCATAACCATCAAATCACAAACTGATTTCCCCAAAAATACACGTGTATAAGCTAAGAGAAACGAATTCCTCCGCCACCAACGTAAATACGTTTGAAACGATCTACTTACGCGATCTACCAGATATACTCTGTCAGACATTCGTCCATTCAAGTTGTCCTGGGACTGGACAAACCGAAGGCACTATTTCGTACATCCATCCTAGGCAATCTCTACCTAGGACTTATATAACATCCCTTGCACTTTACTCCGTCTTCAATTTTTCTTCGATCTATTTGATTCGAAACGCTAACGCCCATACGGAGTGGTTCTCGTATAGTAACCCAATCGGTCTCTCCGTATTGACGACGGAAAAATGGTCAAAATTTTGATAGTCTGTGATTTAACTATCAAACAAAACTCGTGTGCAAACAACGATATTATTTCCAAATGGAAATTTTATCGATCAATCAACATTCAACATTTATCCCTTTAAATTAACTTATCATTTATTTATTCATTTCCTTATTTCCCCTTTTCATATATTCGTAAATCCTTATTTCCTAAACTTAGAAAATATACGTTATTAATCACTGGAAAATGTTTCCATATTTATTCCCATTTCTTATTTTCTATTATCAGAAAACATTTCTGATTCTTATTTGGAAAACATTTCCAAAACTCCTTCATTTGATTTAAACTGACGTTTAAATAAACACCGCTATGCCAACACAAACCATTACGCTCATTAACTAAATTCACTTAACCTACCTTTACTATCAAACTTTAGCCACTCCTTAGTTAAGAAGGAAGTCAATCAAGTTGGGGTATAACTACCTCTCAGACCTTAACTGAACAACGTTTTAACTTCGGAATAGGCAAAGCTTATCTTTTAAATCTTTACCAAACTTCCTTACGTAACCCTCGGATTCTATTTACGAATCCTCTTCTTTTACAGAATTCATTTGATTATAACCGTGGTGTTATTATTCCCTTACTTTCGAAATATAATAACTTTAAGTATAACTTTTCTTCCTTAATTTAAATGAATAAATAAATGATTTATTAAATAAATAGATCTTGATTTAAAAATCAGAAAGTAAATATTACTTTCCAACATTCAATATAATCGAATTTCAACGTATAACTCTCTCTCGAATAAACTCTATTCGATAACTACTTTCTTCGAATAAACTATATTCGATAATCTCTTTTCGAATAAACGATATTCGATTATCTCCTTCTTTTTGAATAAACTCTATTCGATAACTCCTTTCTTCGAATAAACTATATTCGATAATCTCTTTTCGAATAAACGATATTCGATTTAACTCCTTTCTTTTAACTCTATTCGAATAACTAATATTCGATAACTCCTTTTAACTCTATTCGGATAACTAACATTCGATAACTCCTTTTAACTCTATTCGAATCACTAATATTAAATAACTCCTTTTAATTACCTCATCTTGACTAACTCAACTCAATTAACTCAACTTGACTAACTTAACTTAATTAGCTCAACTTATTTAACTAAACTTGATTAAATCCTATCGATTAACTAATATTCAATTGACTTATATTCGAATAACTATGTCTGTTTTAACTTTATTTCGAATAGCTAATATTCGATTTAACTCCATTCACTTGACTCTAGATCGCAGTGATCAGAATGGTTACGCCTGATTCCCTCAGGAAACATCCGACCGCCGTAGGCTATCTGCAGCCCTGCGAATTACGCTAGCAGTCGTACGAAATGGCAACTCATCCTGAATAACTATGTTTGACTAACTCTATCTCAAATAACTATATTCGATCAACTCTAATTGAATAACTAATATTCAATTAAATCCTAATTCGATTAACTATGTTCAATTAACTCTATCTGGTTAACTCTTTATTCGAATAACTAATATTCGATTAATTCTAACTGAATAACTAATATTCAATTAACTCTACTGAATAACTCTAACTGATTAACTCTAATTGGTTAATTCTAACTCTAATCGATTAACTCTAATTGGTTAACTCTAACTGGTTAACTCTTCGTCCATATTCAGTTTCAAATATCGATGTTGAAATCGATTCTTACTTCTCTGTACAAGTCATGACTTATATTTTCTATTTATCCAATGATAAATATTTTACTTAATTTATAAAATATTATTTATAAATTAATCTACTCTATTTATTTGTTAAAACATATTTCTATTTAGTTCCACTTTATATAAATCTTTTCCATTTATCTGGTAAAAACATATTTCCATATTCTATTCATTTTCCAAATATTTTCTTTTATAATCCTATTTATTTTCCAAGTAAATATGCCTTTACATAATTTTATTTATTTTCCAAATAAATATTCCTTTTCAATTATATTTGTAAATGTTTTACAAATATTTCCCTTTTCTATTTTATTTGTAATTGTTTTACAAATATTCCTCTTTTATTTGTTTTACAAATATTTTCCTTTTATATTTGTTTTACAAATATTTTCCTTTTAAAAAATCCTTTGATTTTATAAATAATTCCTTTGATAACTTTCTTTGATTTTATAATCATTTCTTTGATAAAATCCTTTTTCCTTTTATATATAAAATCCATCGGTTTTATATAACTAATTTATTTTCAAAATACACTTTGAAAAATCCCTTTTTTTAAATCCCAGTATTTCTTACGGTATTTAAAATACTACATAACAATGATCGATATCATTCAAACACACATAATCAACAACAGATTATATATCACATCATATATTACAATATATGAAAAACAGTAAAATAAAGGTCGAGGAATCCAGTCGGATCCCTCCAACCTGTTTCCCTACATCCACAGATGTTAAACAATATAATAACATTTATTTCATTTCAACATGAAATATTCTGATCAACAGAATCGATATTTGATTAACGATATATATATATATCACTAGATCTATAATTTCAACCAATTACTTAGCAGTTCAACCAAACAGTCAATAAACAACAATCAATCAACATTTATCAGTTCTAGAGTTACATTATAAAAATATAACTGTTCAGAGTTAGTGAGTTTTACTCATATTGGACGATCATCATTAATAATAATAACCATCGCTTGATCCAGACAGACAATTTATTTTGCTATAAATTGTAACGAGCTTCAATTCACATCCAGTCAGTTCCATTGGGTAGTGTCCGTCCATATGATCGTAACGGACCCTGTTTTTCTGAAAACCGATATCGTATGATCTAGTTATAGCATTTACCAGTTTTGTGTATAAATTATTTAATTTAAAATAATCTAATATATTTTATTGGGCTTAACCTTTTTCCCCGGCTCAACAACTCTCCTTAAAGCCTAACACTGCACCCCTTCAAAGCCCAACACCACACCTTTTACCTTTCTTCCTCGTATCCAAACCGATACAGGCGATTTCTTTTAGCCATTAACGCAACATCATCTTCACCGAACTCCCTCTCCTCTTACCCATTTCCGAAACCAAGATTACCAGCATCCTCTCCATCGAAATCTCCACCTACCCATCTCCTTAAAATCAAACTCGAACCCCGTAGCAAAACGCGTTAGCAGCCTTCCTCCATCGGCTACAGGAAACCACCAAAATATAATTTCACCGATCCTCCTCACACATGCACACAAGGTGAGGTTTTCATCGATGAATCCAAAATTAACAACAAAAACTCCAACAGATGCTGGTATGTGATTCGATCATTAACCCTAGCTTAAATGCTAGCTTTCGCGAGTTCAAGGATCTACATCGCACGACTCAAATATGGTACCAAATCAAAGAGAAACCCTTTCGGATTCCCAATACATCTCTATTTTGAATTGTAGAATTTTTCTGGAATTGTTTTGATTTGTTGAGGACTTTCGATTCAGGATATTTGAAGAAACTGGCGGCTCAGCGTTTTCCGTAGAAATGGAATTTAGGTTTAGGTAAAAAGGGTGAAGTTATTATATAGGATTAGGTTAAATATTTTTTTGTTTTATGCGGCTGCAAGAGAAGGAACATGGACTCCCCTTTGATCAGAGAAAGGCAAAAGTGAAGAATTAGGTTAGGGAGAATTAAAGGCATTTTATTTGATTTTTAGGTTACAATTCTTCGTATTCGTCTTTTAAAATTTCCTATGGTCACACACGATACCCAAAAATCACGAAAATGGATATACACCTTCAGTTCGACATTACAGACCCAACAAAACTGGTTACGTCAAATTCCGACTCCATTTGCTCACACAGCGTATTTTTAAAGTTCAATTTTGTAACATCCCATAATTTTAACTAAGTTTGATTTGAATTTTTATTTAATAATTTGGATTTTCTGAATATGAATTGATTTTTTTATAAGGTTTGAATATAAATTTTACTTTGAATAAGTAATTTGTTATATTAAATATGATTTTTGTATAAGAAAACTTATTAAAAAAATAAAAAAAAGAAGAAGTAATATTTAATTTATAAGATTTTATGTTAAGTAATGATAATTTCTGATTTTGGTAATATTGATTTATAAAAATATGAATTTGGTAAAGGATAATTTATTTTATGATGTCACAAGAATGATTATTATTATTTAATTTGTTTTGATAAATTTTAATGGTATTTATAAATTGTATAAAGATTGTTGTGTATTTATTTAAGACCATATTTAAGATTTTAAGGATTTCCATATATGATAAGTATTTTAAGCATTTATTTTTAAACTATTCATTAGTAAATTTTGATAAATTATATGTGCATATATATATATATATATTTGATAAGTATTTTGAAATATTAATAAGTGAAAAATATTTTTGATAACCTTAAGTAATATGGTGATTACACATATAAGTGTTGAAATTTTGGCTACATTAACAAGTGTTGCAAATATGTTACTAAATAAAATAAATTTAAATAAAATTTTAAGATGAGTATAAGAATGATGTGTCCTTTAGTTGTCATCATGCCTACAAGGGACTTCATGAAGTAGCCAAGTACCCTTATAGTTGTTAATATGCATGGAGATGAACTCATGTTGAATGCCATGTGTCCATGGTCTAAAATGACTAGAATACCCTTTGTGAGCCTATATAAACACCTAGTCATCTTTTAGAAAACCATACCCTGGTCTGTATCTCACCTCTCACGTTCTTCTTCTCGTTTTCACATTCCTGTAAATGAAAATCTACATTTTTCTTCAATCAAAAATCCACACCACTCAATCAATTCACTTTTAGCCAAAATGATCAACATGAATGTGTTCGTACCATCATCTCTGAGTTTTAAAAATTGTTGGATCCGAATTCCGTTAACAAATGAAAGAGGAATTTCAGTTTTACTGGAAAATCAAAAATTGCAAAGGAAACTTTGAAAAATAAAATCTCCCAATCTGTATTGATCGATGGCGTCAGCACCATTGCGATCAGCGAGGAACCTAGTATTTTTGGTGCAAGTTTCGAGCAATTCCGTGATGATGTTTCAAAAAGCTGAAAATTAGGTTTAAAGATTAATGGAGTATCAGGCGATGATAGATGAAATAGAGCTTGGATTTGTGATGAGGGAATTGAGGGCTTCGATGTGGTATTTTCTGGTGGAGTTCGGGGATAAAAAGTGTCGATACTTTTATGGGTGCCGTGCATTTTTTTCCTGTTTCCGTTCTCGGGTTGTAGTGCGGATTTGATGGTGGAACCCGAAGGCATGGCGAAGGGGTGCAAAAGGTAGAGGGGATGATGAGAGGTTCGCGGGTGGTCTCGGATCAAAGGATGGTGGAGTTTGGGGTTGTGCACCATGCACAACCGTGTTCATGAATTGGGTTCGGCGTATGCAACATAGGAGTGAGGGAGAAGAAGAAGAAGAAGAGAGGAGCAGGTGGGCCGGGTCCTTGAACGTGAATGTGGGCTTTGGGCCGAGACTTGGTATGGATTATTCCTTTTATCTAAGTTTAAATTGTTTATACTTTAAAAAGCTAATATCTCGTTCAATTTAAATCCGATTAAAACAAAGTTAGGTCCGTTAGAACCGTATCAGAAAATAAAACGCAATGTTATATAGTTTTGATAACTTTAGTTAAGTAAAAATTTATATAAAAAATAAAATAAAATAAAAGGTCCTTATATATGAACATATATATATATGTAACATGTATCGTTATTAATTAAATTCCAGTATATATATTAGCAGAAAAAAATCTCCAACTACTAATGGAAGTGAACTAAAAACAGTACAAGCAGCGGTGGCGGTGTTCATTGGTCTGTTCATCTGGGTAATGAAGATGTTGGAGCTAGTATGGTGAGAACTTCTAATTTAAATTATTTATTTAAATTAGTTAATTATAATTAGCTGAGATTAATTATAATTTGTTGATGATGATTGTGTAATGGATGTTGATGTTTGAATGTTTGTTCATGTAATTAGATAATACACTGAACACGAGTAAGCGTTATTAACTGTAACGCTTGTGCACAGTTAAAATGTTTGTTGTGATAATGAATTCGTATCCATCTGATCGTATGGTTCATTTGGATAGATATGATTGCATTGTATGATATCACACACACACACACACAAACACACCGTGGTTGTGGAAATAGTTGGGTGATCGATTTAGAATCTCCTTCCTATATACGATTTTATTTAATTATTAAATAATATTTATAATTTTTGGTTTTGAATAAAATATCAACTTTTAAATATTAAATCAGGATTGGGAAAATAACTTGAACTATGTATTGATTTTGTATAACGAGTTATATCTATTTGAATCTGGTTTTGGTTAAAAAATATTTTCAATTTAAATTCGAAATGAGATTCTTGAAATTTGATTATGGTTATATATATATATATATATATATATATATATTAACGATGTCTTTTTTATAATAATGATATAATATGCATCAGAACATTCTAGGATGACAGAAAAGATGGTGTCTAGGCTTGGGTTTGGAAATTCAGTTTCCTGCTCTCCCTAGCTATCCCTAACTGGTCCGACAATGGGATGGTAAATTCGAAATCTAATTTGAAATATAATTTGAAACTGTAATTTCCCGAATTTTTCTGGCCATTTATTTGAAATATTTTATTTATTTAAAATATTGATTTGAATTTTTATAAAGGGATTTGACCATTTTAATTTGAATATTTAAATTATATTAATAATATAATAATATTTTATTTTTAGGATATTTGGAAAATGATGGATTTGCATATAATGTGAACAAGCAATGTAAAGTGATTTAAATATTGTTTATATTGAATTATATAAATATATTCGTTATTAAAACGACGTCAGAACGTTTAATTTATAATTATATTATAAACGAATTAGAAATGGCGTGGTAGTTCGTAAATTTCGTTTTGAACTTCAACTGAATATACAGAATTCGTTTTAAGTCGAAATTCTGTGAAACCAGAAACGTCGAAATCAATTTGATTATATTTTTCATATGAAAAAGAAAAATCGAGATTTCGTGTTATAATTTGTTAGTTATGTCCAGTTGAAATTTTAAAATAGTCGCTATAGAAATCGTTATAAACGATAACGTTATTTAATAAATTAAATAAGAAATTATATATATATATAATATCGTTTAACCAAATTTGAGAGTATTGAGCTTGAAAATTTATCTTAGTCTTATTTGAAATTATACGTTATTTCATTCTAAATATATTCGATAATATTGGTTTATTTCAACTATTTTAAAATTTAATTTAAATTGTATCGATATCCTTTGTGATCTAAAAATGAACCAATCTAAAACTTGTATACACACGTACACCGCTAAGGAAAGATTGATGCTTTGCGACTATATGGTACACAACATAATTTCCATCAAATGCAAATTAAAATTACTCGAGAAGAACAGTTCATTGGCATGTAGTTTTGAAATCCACCATAAAGTGTTGTTTGTTTCACACGGTTTTCATTAGGCATGCTTTTGCTAAATAAAATGCAAAACCAAATGAGAATATAAAAAAATACCATGTCCTTTCCTATAAGAAACAGTGAAGGAAAAAAATCCATAACAGTAAACAAGTACATTCGATTCACCAAGTCCTTATGACCACTCATGTCATAAGACTCATACCAAAACAAACATAAAACAGTTCCAACATCAGAAGCAAACCGTACAGATGATAAAAACATCAACAAAAAGAAAAGAAAAAAAATGAATCAATAGAAAAATGAAAGGAAATCCTACAATCAACTACACTACTCTTTTGCTCCTATCTTCTCCCATCAATAAGCAAGACGTCACCAAGTGGGAAAGCATGCACATGTGCCCTGAACCCGCTGCCAATGTACCTATCGATGAAACAACGCTGGCATAAAAATCCATCCTGTAAAGAAAGAAAAGAGACAGCTATTAATAGCTAGTATATATAGATATGTAAAATAAAAGATTTGAATAAGGGAAATAACACATTAAAAACTCAGATTATGTCATACAGCAATCAGAAAACAGCTAAGAAAATAGTGATTTAACACAATTTTATTTCCTTTAACAACAGTAAACAATCCACAGTTTGAATTCAAGCAAACAAGTCATTGTTCACATCAGCAAAAAGAAAATGAAACCATACAATAGCTTCGGCATAAAGTTTGATCAATGGTCTCTTCAATAGAGTGAACAAGTTGATAGCACATGGAAAAGCTGAAAACAAAATCCAATCAAATCTACCTATATATTCATATATATTCAGAAAATCACATAGAATAACTGTTTTGCTATTCCAATACAGATCTGGAATTGAATTAAAATAATGTAGTGGCAGACAATACCATGTGAAATATCTATAGATGTATAGCCTTAACCATAGGGACAGTTGAGAAGGAGTGCACATGGAGGAAATATTCTAACAGGAAAGTACCAACCAAATAAATACAGTAAAAATCTATGTACAAATCTACATAAGGACGGTTTGATTTGCACAGGGAAAATCCAATACAAATCTTTACATCACCCTATCAAGCATCATTTCTATCACAACAGTTCGAACATGGCACAGCTGGAAATGAAGAGCAAACTCCTACGAAATCTAGTAACAGCTAAGTCTAAACCTGGGATGTAACAATTCGAGATGAACAGTGATCCGTTACAACTATAAATACACGGTGTGTTCAACCACAAACCAAATCAATTCAGTTCGAAATAAACCGAATTCAAACCCACCAAGAAGAAAACAAAACAGAAATTAAATCAAAAATAGTTTTATCAAAACACTTAGCTTTTTGGGTGGGAGCCTCGGTCTAGTTTTCACGAGCGACGGAAGCACGGAGCATGGGGAGGTGCGTCTGATTTGCGCTGAAGGATGAAGGCGATGGAAGCGGAAGCAGATGAGTTCGGTGGAGGGTTTTTCTTTTTCGCTGGAAGTTTCTTGTGTGGCAACTACGTTATGAAGAAAAGGAGGGTTTCGATGTTGTTTTAGGGTGGAAAAGGTGGGCGGGTCCAATTGGGGTTGGGCTGAGAGAAAATTAAGTAAGGCCCATTATTGTTTTACTTAGTTTTAAATGTTTATTAAAACTTAGATTTTAAATTCCGAATGCATACGTGATCAGATCGATGAACCGTCAGAAGCGTTGGATTCACCTTGTCGAGTACTACAATATGGGAATGGTTCGGACAGGCTTGGAGGCTGTTGGAAATTTCTAGTTAATTTAAACGTCTGTTTAAATTGACTAAATCAAACCAGTTATCGACGAATCAAATTTAAGGTGAGTTAAACTCACTCAGTTACTCTTGCTTATATGTTATAAGTTGGGTTTTTTTTTTTGTGTTATGGTTACTAGTGTTTGACTGGTTGTTGATATATATTCATATATTGTTGAATTGATGAAATTAAATGTCGTTTAATTTCAGTGAAACCCAAATCGTTATTTTGACGATTGGTTCCAATTAAGGTAAGTTACCTTATTGGTCACGTTTATAGAATAAACGTGTTTTAATAAATGAATTGCTTGATTGGTTGTTGTGGTTGATATTGAATTTGTCGTTATAAACTGTTATGAGACCATTATTAAATTGTTTTGATTGATGGTTGAACATTGACCTGAAATTTACCATTTGTTTGGAAACCAATGGGTACTATCGGTTGAGTAGTTGACAGTACATGGCCTATGAATTCACCATTTTATAAATATCGATCTACCATCGGGTAAATCGACGAGTTAAAGTTATAAAATTTATTTTATAACTGAAAATAGATTTTTAAACTATTATTTGAATTAAAGTTTGTAAAAAGGAAATAAATAAATATTTATTATTTATGAATTGAGTTATACTTGGTTTTTAATTGATTGTATAAAGGAGCTTTCTGACATTTATCAGATTTATAAGTATATAAGCAGAAATTTATTTGAATGACCGTTTGTGATAAATAAATAAATAAAAGACATTCTAAGAGTTTAAATTAAATAAAAATGAAAGTGATGGTAATAGGGTTTATGTTGAATCATGATTTATACACGAAGTCTACGAAAAAGAAATGAGGTATAAATAAGTATTACTTAATAAGGGAATTAAGTAAAATTTATGAAATAAGATTTTAAGCGAAAGGCTAAAAGGCGAATGAGGTGAAAGGAGTGCGTAATAGGATTTTAACAAAAATCCAAGTAGAAAAGTTATCGTTTAGAGAAGTAAAAGAAAATGTGATATTTTAGAAATGATTTTCTTAATCAATGAATTAAGAATGGTGGTTATACTTGAGAGGGAAGATTCAAAAGATAAGGAGTTTTTATAAATATATGAGGTGTAATTGATATCAAAATAAGTTCGGGATTTGAATTACCACTAACGTCTATCTAAAGGTAAGACTGTTGTTAATCAAGGTCTGAGAGGTAAATAAATACCCCAACTTGAACGACCTCGGGATTATCTGAGGATGATATTAGTGTGTAATGGGAAAGTTAAATTGGTATTTCCAATGTTAAAGGAAATTGGAAAAAAAAGTAAAATCTTGAGAACAATTTATACTAAGAGAATAATAGCTGGTTATTTTCAATTGATGAAATAAAGGAGATGTTATAACATCGTTTTAACTTGGAGTAAGGTAAGTCGTTTTCCCAGTATGGTTAATAAAATAGTGAATGAGTTTGAAACGATGTTAGAATAAAGATATGAATATGATTTAAGAATATTTTCTTAAATATGAGAGTAAAATAGTGTGGAATAAGATCCTTATGTCAAATAAGTTATATTTGAAAGGTTTAAGGGATTGAGATTAACTATCGTGAACCGTTTTATTTAAAAGGCCATGTAGTGTTGGTACTGAACTGATGTCATTCGCACAATTATTTATTTGATAGTTAAAACACTGACTATCAAAGTTGACCCATACGATCGTTGGTACGGAAAGACCGGGACCGAATATATATTCGAAAGCCATTCCGACCAGCGTATACGTGAAAGAAGACTATTGAAGATGGAGAAATAAAAGACCGTTGATCTTCATGAGCGGAAGAACTACTGATTGGATTTCTCCGGTTTAGCGGCCGGAGATATTTCAACAGTGATTCTGTCGTGATTTGGAATCTACGGATTGCAAGGACTTCTCGCTACTGATCTGTAGGGTGATTCCTAGGATGCAGTAGGAGGGTACATTCGGTTCGTCCTGTTCCTGGATGACTTGTATGGACGAGTGTCTGACAGAGTATTTCCAAAGGGGATTACGTACGTTGATTTCTTCAAACGTATCATAGTTGGGTCGCTCCCGACTAGGGTATTTTTGTGGACGTTAATTAGTGATATCTGATGGATCTGACGGTGTGGTATTCAAAGTGAATGATGACCAAAGGTTCAAAGTAAATTATGGCCTTAAGCCTCATCAATCGGGAGATGACAAAAATCGGGCAGGCAGCATGGCTATGTGGGTCGCTCCTATTAGGGTGTATGTTCACCTATCTAGAGGAATTCCATTTGTTTCTTTAATCTATATTCGATGCTGTCCCTTTTCGGGAGGCGGTTGCTGATCCCAACCGTCGGTGATATACATTCGATACACTCAAGCGAAATGAGTGGTCGGTCATGTATGGGCCGGGTTGCAAGACGTTCTTGTTGAACCCAGTGTATTCGTCTCTAGAGATACACGATCGGCAGGTGGTCCCATACCTGGTCAGAGTTGGAATCCAATATCCAATAAGCGCCTGCGGTTTTGGTTTGTATACTATATATGGGGAGCGTGAGATGCAAGCGTTCCTCTAGTTTGTTATTTATCTGTATTTAGACATTATGATAATATCAGAACAAGTTATGATTTCAAAACCGTTTTGGGTTATCGTAAGGTAAAAGCCGTCCGTGTTTATGTGTGGATTCGGTCTTACGATTATCCTTTTTTTTTGAAAGATTTCAACTTTAAAATCATGATTGGATGATTCATCCTTAATGCTGTGCGAGTTTATCTCACTCTGGTCCACCATGCTGACCCGGTATTTTGTAAATGCTCGGGTTAGCCCGGGTTTGCAGGTTCAGGTTATTGAACACGACGAAAGGTGTGCTGGAGAAGCCCAAACATATTTAGTGTTATTCCGCTGTGTTGTATATAAGGGCAGATTATTATAACTGTCCAGATGTGTTCATGAACTCTGATGATTGTAAGTATTATTTAAAAGCTCTCAATAAAGATTTATTTATATATTATATTTTGTTCCGCTGTAATGTGAGACTCTGTGTTGTGTTCTTATTCTTCTTCTATTCTTATAATTCTTTCTTTCTTATCTCACCCTCTAATTTCTTTCATTAACAATCCGGAGTTCTCAGTATTTGAAAGGTCGGCATGAGATACAGTAAAGGTATTTATGTCGATTTTCGGGGCCGAAAACCCTGGGTCGTTACAGAAACTGTTTTCAAATGATTTGGAAATATAATTAAAATTGAAAAGGACGTGAAAATTTATATTCATTATATGGTTTGAATAGAACGCACTATGATGAGACAATTTGTAAATATCGATTTCAAACTTTAATGGCTATGACTTTATTATTTTAAATTGACTTGACTCGAAATAAGGCGCGTTGGATTTCAAATAATAATAATATTTGAATAGAAAGAACAATTTCGATTATCAACATATGATTTTCGAGTTATATTCAAAACAAAATTGAAATACGTGTAGTTGCCGATCATAACGGAAATCGAATAAAACAAGTTGGAGAAATTTATGATAATTCCTAAAAAGGTGATTTGAATTGGAATACTTGCATTTCGAGTAATTTTAAATCTGTTTGATTTAAAGGGCTATTTTAATAGCGATACTTTGGTAACATTTCCAAATGTTATTATTGGTTTGAAATTTAAAGCAGGAATTATTATTTGACTATAAGAATGATTTATAAAATAATTCGAAGATTATTAAAGTATCGGGAATACTCATATGGGATTGAAATGGGTTTTAAAATTTTAAAATTTGGATATGGTTGGAGAAAATCTTCGGATATTTGATATTAACTCGGTGGATAAAAACTCTTATTTTCTAAGGAATTTAAAAGGTAATTCACCGTTATGATATGAGTGGATATGGAGTTTAATATTGAAGATAAGTTGATAGGATTTCTATCCAGATCAAATATCAAAGAGTTGAATAAATCTTTTAATTAAGGTATGGGTTTCACCACCTGATTGAAATAAGTTAGATAGAAATAATCTTCGATATTTGGTATAAAATTTCATGGTGTAAATGAATACTATCTAGGGAATTTGGAAGATATTATTATATCGTTATTCCACTTATAGTATTCGTTGATTATGAGAATTTATATCGAATATGGGTGGATAAAAATTTCTGTGTAATTTATGAATCAATATCGATTGATTGGGTTTTGTCGTAAATCATATCTTTAATAATATCATTCTTGAAACCCGATGAGATTGAATGGTGGAAAATTCATATCGTAATTGGGGATTCAATTAAATCTTTTATTTGAGGGAATTAAAAATAAGAAATTAAAGCAAAGGTATAACCTTTGATTTCAAAGAAGAGATAAGATGATAACGAGGTGTATGAAATTTATAGTAATTCAAATCTTAAGCCGTAAATGAATTGATAACTATTTGGAAGGAGATTTGAATTGAAAAGCCTGTGTAAACCGTAGCCACTGTTTTAAGTGCGCTTGTTACTTGGAAAGACCGGGATCGAATATATGTTCGAAAACCACTCCAAGTAATAATACGACGTTATGAAGCAATTCAAGACTCGGTAAACGACGAATGAAGACTGGGAATATTTGAATTTGTTTAGATTGATGTCTCGGTTAGGTAGGCCACCGATATGAGGTATCAGTTACATGAGACCTGAACATATTTAAGTACTTTTGGATTGTTGTTCCATTCAGATCCAGAATGGGTTGTATGGATGGTGTGTCTGACATTGAAATTGACCACATAGCACTAATTTCCATTAATGTATATCGGATTTGTGGCAATATATTATCCCCATCTCTAAGTCATATGAACTTAGAGGGTATGCATTGGTTGAAATCAGTGATATGCCGTGAATTATCAATGTGGCATACCCGAGTTATGCAACGAGCTAGTAATGATCAAAGAATGGCTTATCGAAGCATCGCTTTGTGTATGACGTGGCATCGGAAAACCCCACACCCCGGATTAATGAGAAACTGGCGGTTAGGTTTTATACTTATATATGAATTGATGATGGAGCTATGCAGCAGTGGGAAACCACTTATGAACCTGGGGAAGTTGGGTATGTTCGGGGGGTCGTGTCTGATCGAAAACCGTTGATCTGCCCTGACGATGTGTAGTTGGCGTCCGCATGATGGATGAAAAAGCCGTGAGGCACTTCGTTTTGTATCCCTAATTAATCTTTCGTGCCAGGAAAGTTGGAAATCCCATCTCCAATACGAGCTATACAGTTTTGGTTTGTATATATATATATGGCGACATAATATTAATGGTATTATGCCGTCTAAGATTAATAAATTTATTTGCGAAATTGTTTTCCACACTATATGGTAGTATTAAAAGAGAATTTTCACGTATGAAAGCATGTTCGGTTATCATAAGATAAAACTCGCCCATCTGGTGTGCGCTTGCATTGTGTGATGTGGGACGAGCTTATGATAGCTTCATTTTCAAAAGTCATAGCGAATTTCTATGCACGGGAATTCATACAGAGTTAACCCGTTCTGTGTTAGCGGCGTGGTCCGTTGAATTACCCAACTTTAAAAATGAATCCTAAAAAAAATACTGTTTTGAGTTCTCACACCAGTCCCACGACTGACCTGGAGTTTATTGTTCCTTTCTAAACTCTGGGTGCCCATTAATTTTCGCACGGGCAGCCAGTAGCTTAGCTTTGCAGTTTAGTTCGTTGGAGCAAGGTTCGTAGCGCATTATGAGTTGGAGTCGACAATAGAGTTGAAGCTTCCGCTGTATTTTGTTCTTCCGCTGAGAGTATATTTCTTTTCTTCCGCTGTATGTGTTGTAACTCTGATATTCTATGTGACTCTGATGTAACATTGTATTTCGCAATAAAAAGTTCTGTTATTCTGTTCAATATATGTATGTACCCATAACAATTCGTCTTTGTGAACAGTTTATGTTGGTTTAATTACTGGCGAAAATAGGGCAGAAAGGTGGGTCGTTATAGTTGGTACCAGAGCTTTGGTTATACAAAGCTATGGGGTACGTACATATTTTGTGACGGCCCGCCCCGCACCAACCGACATTTACTCCAAAAGTGCGTTGTACACATGTCCAGTTAGCACGGAATGGTCGCCAAAGAAGGGAAGAAGGGAATGAACTAATCAAGGAACCTGTAGAATGTCTCACAGCGCATGGAATAAATATAATAATAACATACTTGACATAAAATAGGTGAGACAGTGCATAAGCTGATAACTAAAATCAACATCAACATCAGAGCAGCGGAAATCCAAATACAGCTTATTACAACTTTTCAAATTTACTGTCTCTAACAAAAGAAAGCTAAAGTAGAAGATGCACCACCAATGCCCAAGCAGTGATCTTTAACAACACATTGAGAATACTATATATATATATTACGTGGAAGCCTCCTGCTCGTCTCCGGATCATCTACCCGTGCATCACCAGCTAACCTGTCTCTAGTCTGCTCGTGTGAGCACCCAGAGTAATAAGAGGAGACATAAAACTCTGGGTCAGACATAAAGCCTGGTATGAGCGTTAAGCATCTAAACAAAATAATAACAGGTATACTAAACCATACCTGAACCTGAACCTGCAACCAAAGAGTTAGTACTACATACCGTACAGTACTCTAAGGTGCCATAATAAAGAGTGTAAGAATAAGGGGGTGGGGTGTGCATGTCATAATGATAGCAAACAAATCAACCATAGCAATCATCCTCACATTTCTCACTCAGTGCGTAAAGCATACGATATCCACCACTTTGGAACACTAGACAAATTAAGGTAACGACGAATTCCGACTTGTAGAAACCCTGCTATGACCAAGCTAAACACATGGAGTCATGACCAAACATTTCAATGACCCACCACATTGGTCGTAGCCCTTGGTCCTACCAATGCCATAATGGCCCTGAATCCGCCTTCGTCCCTCCTACCATAGTGGTCCAAACCTATAGACATCGATAACCCCTTAACACGCGTCCCGCAGCAAAGCCCAATCATGAAGCGAACTCGTTGATTCCCATCTGGATCTTGAGCTCTAGCTTCTCATTTGGACTTCCTTTGCATCTCGGGTTTGGTCGAATTGGAGTGGGTCTTCAGAAGAGTTGTCGTGCAGTAGCAGCCCTAGAATTCGGTTCGGTTCGGTAGTCGTTACCCTCGTCGGTTCGGTTCGGTCCTCCTTCCTTGTCATCTTTCCATTCGGTTCGGGTCGGGTCAGTGTCCTCCTCCGGGTCGGGTCGGGTTGCTGTCTTCCTTCTAGTTCATGCTCCTTCTCCGATCAGCTCCCTCGTTTTCCATCTACTCCGATCCGTTCCGATCCCTTCGCCTTACTCCAGTCGTAGCCTTCTATTCTTAAGTCGATCCGATCTGGCCTCCATTATTCTTCCGATCCGATCCGCTCTCTCCTACTCCGATCCGATCCTGCTCCATAGTTCCGATCCGATCCGCTCTCTCCTACTCCGATTTTAAGCAGTGGCCTTCCTTCTTGCCAAATTTCTTTTGTGCCAGGTTCCAGTTCGGGTCGGGTTCCTTGCCCAGGTCTCCTATCCGATCCGAGCCCATATCCGATCCGATCTGAAACCCTGCACAACTTTCTGCAACTTTTCCAGCAACTTGTTTACGCCATTCGACGACGTTTTCGACAAATCTAACTATTCTAATCAATCACAAATCATGTCAAATAGTCATAACAACATAGCAAACTAACCACAAACACCAAAACAATGAATTTACATGTCAAAATGGATCAAATGTGCCCAAAACTCCTTATTTTCCCTTAAGCATGTTTAAGTAAATCTAATCATAGGGTTAACAAAACTAAATCAAATTAAACCAAATTTCTACCAAAGGCATAAAATATTATTTAAGAATTTCTAAACATTTTTCCAGAATTTATTAGTGCATAAATCCGCTAATCTTCACTAATTACCCTTAATTACCGTAATTAGTGCAAAACTATGCCAAATCACTCACCTTGGCCACAAATGAAACACCAAATCTGAAATACTCTCTGTTTGGGTCGAATTCCTATGTATAGCAGCAGCTCCAACCTTGCTCTGTTGCTATTTGGCCTTGTTTTGATGTAGTTTAGGCTTAATCTTCACTAAAAATGTGTTTTGGAGTGGTTTTAGAGGATGGAAGTCATTACTAAGGTCTCAAGAAGGTTTGTGGCGGCTCAAAACTGAAATGAAAGTGATTTCCTAACCCTAATCAGTCCTCCTATACCTCTAAACACGAAATTCCCCTTTGGGCCTAGCTGCTAATCACCCGGTTAAGCCCAATTAAGCTGTTTTTCACCATCTGAAACTTGTTTCAGCCATATCTCCCAAACGGTGAGTCCGTTTCGCTAATGTGACCACTCTACGGAAAGAGAAACCATCATCCGAAACCAATGGAAGTGGTTTCAGGTCAAAATTCCTTTCCAGTCAAAAGTTATGGCCAAAACAGTGCCAACTAGGGGTAAAATGGCCATTTAAAAATCGGGAAAAATCATGAACATGGGAAATGACCCCAATAGTCGTCTCCCAAAGTTACATGACCATACGACTTCGTATGTGAAAGAAATAAATATCCTACGATCCTATGATGCGTAGAATACGGGTCGTTACATTCTCCCCCCTTAAGAAATTTCGTCCCCGAAATTCCTTAACCCAAAACATACAAAGGATCCCGCATGCCTAACAACCACATACATCAATCAAACATGCAAAACAAGCAAAACAAACCTATCCTAGCATGCAGAAAACTAAATCGATGTCAAAATCTTACCAGGCAAAGAGTTCTGGGTGTGTCTTCCTAATGTTCTCCTCTGTCTCCCAAGTACAATCATTCTCGTCCTCGCCCCACTGAACCTTGACTAGCTTCACCGCCTTTCTTCGAAGTTGCTTCATGTCGTGCTCGACAATACGGGCCGGCTTGCGGTTCCCAACCGCCTCGGGTTCTACTTCGAAGTCCTCTAACTGATCAGGTGAAATAGTCATATCTGAGTCGTGAACGAACTTCCTTAGTTGGGAAACATGAAATACGTCGTGAACTCCCGCCATCTTCTCGGTAAGTCAATTCTGTATGCTAAATTCCCGACTAGTTCAAGAACAGGGAATGGGCCAACAAATCTTGGTGCCAACTTGCCTCTCCTGCCAAATCGTATTACGCTCTTCAACGGAGAAATCTTGACAAACACCAAGTCACCAACGGAGAATTTTAGGTCTCTTCTCCTCTTATCAGCATAACTCTTCTGCCTATCTTGGGCAGCCTTCATTCGTTGTTGAATGATCTTGATCTTATCTGAAGTTTCCCTCACCACATCTGGTCCAAGCATAAACTTCTCGCCAGTCTCTATCCAACATGATGGTGAGTTGCACGGTCTTCCGTACAAAGCTTCAAACGGAGCCATACCGATACTGGATTGGTAGCTATTGTTATATGCAAACTCTACTAGATGCAAATGGTCATCCCATGATCCACCAAAATCCAATATACACGCTCTCAAGAGATCTTCCAAAATACGATTCACCCTCTCCGTCTGACCGTCGGTCTGAGGATGATATGCGGTACTGAGATGTAACTCTGACCCTAGAGCCTCTTGTAAGTTCTTCCAAAACCCACTAGTGAACAACGGGTCTCGGTCACTCACAATGCTTTTGGGTACTCCATGAAATCTCACTACCCACTTCATATACAATTCTGCCAACTTGGTTGCCGTTCTGGTCGATTTGACTCGTATAAATCTTGCGCTCTTAGTCAATCGATCCACAATTACCCAAATGCTATCATATCCCGATCTAGTCCTTGGTAAACCATCAATGAAATCCATCGAGACTTGCTCCCATTTCCATTCGGGAATTTCTAAGGGCTGTAACAACCCACTAGGCTTCTTTTGCTCGGCTTTAACTAGCTGGCAATTCATGCACTTGGATATAAACTTCGCAACGTCTCTTTTCATCCCTTCCCAGTAGTAGGTATGCTTCATATCTCGATACATCTTATTACCACCGGGGTGTATAGTCAGTTTTGAGTGATGACACTCTCTAAGCACTTCATCTCTCAATCCATTGACATTGGGTACAACAAGCTTTCCATTCTTTCCAAGCCATCCATCTCGATCAAGCCCATACTTGTTCATCTCCTCATCGATATCCATCTTTAACTTGGAGATGATTTCCAATAGGTTAGGATCGTCCCTCTGACTAGAGCCGATCCGCTCAATTAAAGTGGGTCTGATCGTCAAACTTGCTAACATTTCTGGATCCAATTCGCACTTTGGTCTGAAATCAAATCCCGTGATATACTCCAGTTGCTTCCATTCAAGGAACATAGCCCCTAAGCTGGCATGTCTTCTACTCAATGCATCAGCCACCGCATTGCCCTTTCCCGGTGTATATGCGATGTCGAAATCATAGGAAGCCAAGAATTCTAACCACCTTTGTTGCCGGAGATTTAGATCCTTTTGGGAGAAGAGATACTTCAACGACTTATGATCTGTAAACAGCTCAAATCTTTCTCCCAAGAGATAGTGTCTCCACATCTTCAACGCGAACACGATCGCTGCCAATTCCAAGTCATGGGTAGGGTATCTTTTCTCGTGCGGTTTCAATTGCCGACTTGCATAAGCTACAACCCTACCGCCTTGCATCAATACAGCGCCCAGTCCGGTACCACAGGCATCCGTGTATACCGTCATCTCTTCATTCCCCTTAGGAATGACTAACACTACACCAGAAATGCCAATTTGGCAGTGCTCATGGCCGTATCAAAATCGATTTGGCAGTGCCCTGGACTGTATCAAAAAATGGCGTCTCTGTTGCTTTGATACGGTTTAAAACCGTATCAAATTAAAAATTTGATACGGCTTAAAACCGTATCAAATTTCTAAATAGATACGGTTTTTAGTCATATTAGAAATTTGATACGCCTTAAAACCGTATCAAATTAGCATGTAGGCACTGTCCAACTTCCAATTTGATACGGTTTTAAGCCATGTCAAATTTCTAAATTGATACGGCTTAAAACCGTATCAAATTGGTATGCTGGCAATGTCAACTTCATAGATTGATACAGTTTTAAGCCGTATCAATTGACAAATTTGATACGGCTTAAAACCGTATTAAGCTGGTATACTGATACGGCTTAAAACCGTGTTTAATCTCTCATTCCTACAATGTTAACAATGAATTAGATACGGCTTTTAACCGTATCAAAATCGGTATATCATATATGCAATGTACAAAATCACTTCACCCATTGATATATATATATATATATATATATATATATATATATATATATATATATATGCACAGTAAAGAAGATACGCTACACCCATATAACAGTATATAAAGAAGATATGCTAAGCATAATTCAATTAATACATAAACCATAACTTCAGTTAATACAACCCACATAACACAATATATACAAAGCATAATGTTCATAGTTCGACCTCTAAAAAAAAAGACAACAAAACTGCAGTTGTCGAGCCCATACAACTCATGCTTGTTCCAAAACCTAAAAAGAAATTAAAATAACAAATATCAGTTTAGTTTCGCCTCTACAACAACAAGTCCTGATTTCACAACAAACACTAAATATGCAAAGCAAAATATAATATCATTGCACCTAAGCCTTCCACAACAACAAGTCCTGATTTCACCTGAGCCTTACGACTCAGTTTCGCTGCTGAGCCTTACACTCAGTTTCAACTAAGCCGTAAAGCTCAGTTTTATCTGAGCCTTACGGCTCAGTTTCGCTGAGCCTTTTCGCATTTGAGATTCTATTTGTGAGGTTAAAATCTTTTTTTCTCGCCAATCAAGCACTGTCTGTCGGAAAATAGTTGACTGCCCAATTGTTGATTGTTACATTTTCTTATGTATCATTTAGTGATTGTCTTAAATAAAAATAATTCCATAACCAAATTTTGTTTATTAACTTTAATAACATATTTATAATTGTGTGTTTCTTGACTTTATTGGGATACAATGTTGAATTTCTACTATTAGATACTTCCTTAAAATGCATATATTGTCATTTAACCAAAAAAATGCAGATCTCTGTTATGAAAATAAAAATGTCCTCTGTGTGAATCAATTATTCACATTCCATTTCTTACTTATATAACCAAAATCTAGTTTTTACATTAGTAAAGTTAAAACAACTGTATCAAAAATATCAAAAACTTCTTTCTATAATTGAGTCAAATGTTTCAAAGAATTTCCAACGATTATTTGTACGTGAAAGTTTCATTTTCATATATTTATACCAAATATTTACTGAAGCATTAAACTGTCCTAAGGGAATGTTTTTTTATAGTGGCTTTTTTACATTGCATGGTGGATAAAAAGTAATTTATACAGATCTACGGCTAGGAACGTGAGAAGCAAATAGTCCAATGATAATGTTGTAATGCTCTATGATATTTTTGTTTCTAACCAAAATTACACATTTTTTTTAAATAGAGAGAGCATACATGTGACACACACCACAAAATAAGAAAATAGAAATACTTTAAATTTGTTTGCTTCTTTATGAATCACAGCATGCTTACTGTAATTTATGCAAATATTGTAATGTTTCTTTTAGAGCGTTAATTAGATTCTAAGATCAGGAAAAAACCAAAACTGAGTGTAAGGCTCAGTGAAATTGAGCCGTAATGTGGTATATCATTTTTTTGCAGTTACACTAAAAAATATAAGAAGGAAAAAAAAAACATGCCTTCGATTCTACTTGTCATGATCCTACTTCCGTAAAATTTTGAATCAATCAGATCTTCAATGTAATATCCATATCATTATTCCGTTTGCCGCAAACCTTATACGACGCAGCTTGAAAATTGAAGCAAATTCTCAAAAGCTCAACAGTGATATGTGCATTGTGAACATCAGGAAGAAAAATTCACTGAGGTCCATGTAAACAATAATTTTTATTGTACATAGCATACAGACTTATCACTTAACTTATACAGGCAATTGCTGAAAACATCATAAATGTATGGTGTATTATTCTGTAAATAACAATAGTCATACACAATTTACGGCTATAGCAGCTACTTGACAATTTTATTTATGCACTCAAATTGATCAGTAAATTGTCTTTACATGAAAGGGGGAAATCAACGAAAATCTAATGGTTTTTGAAGGAATCAGAAATCTAATGGTTGTAATTACTTGTGACCAATTTTGCGTCACTAGTGTGTTTCCCAAATAAAATTTCCCACAAAAAAATTAGTTCAATCTAGATTTTAAATTTGAAAAGATGCATGGGGGAATAATGGAAAATCAAGATATGATGTATAATGTCAACAAAGGGTAATAAGCATACGGTGTACATGCACGCCAATATAGTGAATAGTTGTCGTCAGGTAACTCCAGATTTGTCATCCAAAGATCATCACCAAACATGTCTCGGAACAGCACACATGAATACATGATCTGAAGCGGTTCACAAGCAATTCATGAACGGATATATTATGGCCTTGAAGATCTATGATATTTCTCCTTGGATTCTCTTTTGTGCTCTGGATCAAGGCTGCATATGTCAATGAATATTAGTTAGTTGATGCTTAGACAATCCAGATTTAACTCATTATTCAATGTCTCTGTAAATGTTAAATACCAGTATCATGCTTATAGGTGAAATTCACTCAAATAAATTTACATAGACAATTGTCCATCCACAATCTACCTACAGACAGTTACCTATTAATAATACAGATTACCAATAAATAAGAGCATTGTTAAAGGGATTTCAATTCAGTTTTCGTAAGATAACCACGGTGTATTTGACTCTATCTATCACATCCTTCCATAACAATTTTTCATTTCACTGTGGGGTACACTTAAAGCTGGCGCTCTCTTATTCAAAAATCGAGTTCATTAAAAATGCAGGTAAATAGATTTGTATATTAAATTGGTGAAGGACAGTTTAGTTTAATATCAAAAACATAAAGTCTAATAAACATGCTGGACAAGCTGAAGTAGAAGCATAAAATAAAATTTACCAAACATATATACACCTACAATTTTACCACAAGACTTGCATAAACCTCAAATATCAAAGTACAACAGACAAACAATTTCACTAGGGGAACGACATAAAACAGTAATTTAAACCTACATACACACACACACATATACAGGGTGATCTTTCCCATACATGTGTGTGTAAGGAAGGTTTTTCCAAGCTACTCAATTTGAAATCAAATGAAAATTTGTTTAGGACACATCTGAGCTTCCAGTTTTCCTAATTGTTATGAGTTCAAGTGATTTTTTTAACTTGCAATATATGAAGAGAAAAATCAGTAGATGATACATCCGGTATAAGGTTACTCTGTATACATGGTAATATGGTATAGCTTCATAAAAATCTACTGGCACATGATTTATGTTCTGTATATATGTTGTGAAATGAAATCACAGACTAAATAATAATAATACTTCAGTTCTTAGTAACAAGTGCATGTGGAATTTACCAATATAAATTTTACTAAGTGGAGATAACCGGTGATACCACCATTTGTTTAGGAATATCCGTTCAACACATCAAGATATGTCTGCACTTTGCACAAACACACACCTAAATCTCATAGCAAGAGGGCATGTTCTACTAAGTTAGCATTTTAGGCTGTGTATTTGTTGTGAGCTTATTAAAAAAATGCACCTGATGAATCCCCTATTGAGCATGTTCAGGTTGATTAAATCTTGCTGTAGTCTTCGCTCTAGTCCTATCATACATAGGTTCAGAAGATGGAACACTCGTGAGGACATATTGTGTTTTCCAAAGTGTCTCATGAGCACCAGCTGCCAAATGAACCCCAAGACCAACAGCTTCAAGCGAGATACTCCTCAAAAAAGCTATGGCTCCTGTAAGCTATTAAAAAATGTTTAATTAGTTTCCTTTCATCTCTATGATATTTGTTTCCTTTCATCTCTATGATTTTTTTTATTTCATGGTGTTTATGAAAATTACACATCATCCCTTTTATTGTTAAAGCTATTGACGGGATTATTATTTTCCTGCTGCATATACGGATGACTGATGTATTATTGCTCAGTAGGACCGTGAAAATATTTAAATATACATACATACATACATACATACATACATACATATATATATATATATATATATATATATATATATATATATATATATATATATATATATATATGAATGTTTTTTCTATAACGGTTATTTCAAGTTTAAAATATTGAGGATCCATTTTCATATAACGCTTATTTCAAGTATTATTCAAACGGTTAGTTGTGCACCTTTTGGTTTTTGAAAAATGAACAGAGATTAGTTGGATTTGTTCCTCAAGCTGACAACTTGACTAATAATCATATTATTGGGAAATATTTCACGTCTTCCAGTAAGGAAGCTGCCCTATTTCACAATCATAGTATATTGTTATATGGGTATTTATAAGAATTTATTACCAATTTAAGTTATAATTGTATTCTTTCAATATACAATTTAAACTAGAGATTTTAATATCGTGTTATTGTAGGCAAGCATGTAGAAACTGGAGTTACAAAGCGACAAAGTATCTTCTGCATGGAAACATGAAATAGGATGCAAACAACTGGAAGTATGCTGGGAAACAGAGGGGGCATGGAAGTGTTGTGAGTATAGTCTTAGTCATGCATCAAAACGAGCAGTCATTTAGTAAGCTTTTTTTTTGCCAATAATTGAGGCACGGGGAGCATGTAAAATGTGAAGCTTACCTCAGTGCATGAAAATGAGAATGTACTAATGATAAAATATGGGAAAAAAAGCAGTGGGGGCAAGGACTGAATTCGCATTGTGTGATGCAGGCATGGCATATGTATATTAAGTAAACTGCACATAAGAATGAACATGATAGTTGAAGCACTTTACTCATGTGAGCTAGCAGGAGCAATTGTCTATATCGTGCAAAATAAAGTTGATATAATTTTGGGAGGATGCTTTTGGAAAATAACCCACCTGCAAACTTGGCTGCTAAAATTTAAAAGATTTTGGATGCCTGCAGTGGTAAGCATGATACGGTGCAGTTAAACTATGATTAAACCCGTTTGTTGTTTGCGGATCTACTTTTGTTCCTATTTACCATGTCCAGAGAGATGTTTCATGTCCTTACTGTACGACCCAATATAGACAATTGCACAGACTGATATCACCTTGAGAAAAAAATTATTGTACGAGGTCGGTAACAGTAAACTATCTGAGTAAAAAAAAAGGTCTGTCATGCCTGTATTTTGATTTTCTAATTATTTGATTAATAGCTAAATGTTAGAAACATATGAACTACACTGATCACCCTTATATTAATGTGACATTAATATACATAAACATGCTACCATCTACAATTGATTGCCAATTCTATCCAGTGGAATAGGAAAAGTCTGTATATGATTTGTTATACACCAAAACAAAAATTCATTTCATTTCATGATTTGTGTAATGGGTTACTCACATGTAAGGCTAAGAGTTCAATTCTTGCTAATAGCATATCATGTAGGAATTGAACCAAGTTACTGACAATAAACAAACAAACAAATATAAATACACAACTGCTATGCACATACAAATATGTTGATGTGCATGTGTATTTACATACAAATATGTATGTGCATGTGTATTTACAAATATGTTGATCACTCCCTTACCAAATTGCACCTAATGGTATTATTAACCAACTGAAAAAAACTAAACATTAACTAATCGTGCACGTGCAATATCGAGGTACAATAGTCCACGCGCGAAAGCGCGTGCCGTTACGCTCGTACAAATACATTATATCAGCACGAGACAGACATTGTAATCAGCACAATGAATAGATGGGAAACCTGATTTTGAGATATATCTTCCAACCACTGTCCACCTATTGTTTCACACACACTGGCCAGACCATAAACATCAACAGCAGAAGCTTCCTTCAGTTTTAATTCAATTCCATGTGCAAACCAATGATGAATAATCAACACATAGTAAATGAAATACTTTCATTAGTCTAATGTAATTAGTAGGTTACCTTCCATGGAACCAAGTTGAGAAGTTTAGCATAGTTTCCCTTCCTAATGCTTTTAGGTCAAAATGCCGAGGAATATAATCAACACATATAACAAAAGGCTTCACAACACATATCTGAATCAAACAAAAGCAGCATAAGAATCTTTTAAACGCAGATTTTCAATAGACGGCCAAAAACAAAAACAAAATGATGGTCCAACTATGGTACATTAACAATAGGTAAACCATGATTTGGATGAAAAGAAACCACGCTTTCCGACAATTAGTCAAACAGAAACCTGAACAAGTTGCAAACATAATTCTTGACAGTTATAGAAATGAACATAAAAAATATCTTCTAATCATGAGTAGGTCGGTTTGATGTTACAAATAAGGCAACTAATGTATTTCCACAGGATGCAAATTCGTACCCTAAGCACATCCTTTTGAACTTTTCTTATAAAAGACTAATTTCCAATGGCAACCCACAGTGTATGAACAACTTGAAAGTGTAAGCACAAAAGGAATGACAAAACTTACCTGATTTCTTTCATATATCATGTGATTTTTTGTGAAGCATTTGTATGTATCATGTCCCTTTGCAAGCATGACTTGGTCAATGGGACCAATGAACCCTATCCTATAATTTGTGCTAGAAGAGTAGTAGAGGAATCATTCTGGAACAAAACCTACATAGATGTAATCATTAAATAAAAGATTTCATAAATGATAGGTTATAGTACCTTATGGCTCATCGGATTGTTCATTTGCATGAGAATTAAAAGGTTGATAATATTTTAAAGCTACCTATGGATCATTGGGTTATACCAACATATTGAGCATTAAGAGGCCTTGATGTTTATTTTGGGATGTTTTTTCACACACCCTTTTAAAAAAATAGGTTTTACGAAAACTCATGCCAAATGTTTTAGCGAAAACCGAAAAAAATAGAATTTAAACTACATGCATTTGCAGTTAGAACTAAACAAGTTTGCATTCTTATTTGGATTTAATTGCACTTTTTTAAATGAAATCTTGCAGTCTACACCGTAAAAATGCGCATTACACACTTTAAACAATTGCAGTCCACACTGCAAGTATTTATTTACAAATATGTGCATTTTAAACTGCGCATCTATGCACTTTAAACGACAAACATCTGTTGTTCTAACAAATATATGCAGTTTAATAGGGTAGAAAATCTATTGGTTGAGATTACTGTATCACTAACTTGTACCCCGTTTGAAATACAAGTCAACAATAAAGTAGTTTTACTAGGAAAATCATATGCTTTTACTCAAGCAAGTAAAAGAAAACATCATAGAACTGAAATTACAACATGTGGTACAATAGCACAAGGATTATGAAAACAGCAATCGCTGTGTTCTATAGATGAGCGGATAATATTATTATCATTCTTGAATAATCTAGGGGAAACTGTTACCAGCTTTCTTGATTTTTGTCCTTAGCTTCCTTCTCATATTTCTGAATGGTTCTATCATCGACCTGACCACTAAGGAGAATGCGATTCACATAATATCAAGCAAGAAGCGGAGGTACCGCTTATGTCGAAGGCAGAGAAAATAGGGGAAAACCAGTAGGGTTTGCAGGAGCTCGAAACCTAACAGCGAAGGTGAAAAGGGGAAAAACAATTGGGAAATTTCCTAGGAGATGAAGACGGAGCGTGTAACTGAAAAGAGGAAAAAAATTAGTAAATTTGCCGAGAGAGAGAAACCGGATTTAGGGATTGAATGATACGGGGACTGTTGAGAAATGAAAAACAGCGGCCAAATTGGAGACAGCAAAAATACGAGGATTTGATACGGACCAAAGTTGCATCAAATGAAGTGATCCGAGGCATTGAAGATGTGCGGTTAGATTTCAGATTTTGGGGTGACGCGGATCGCAAAAAAAAGTTTGATACGGGTATAAGCCCTACTAAATTTGATACGGCTTAAAGCCGTATCAAATCTCTACATCCTAGTGTGCCAAATTTGTTGTTTTGGTGTAGTGTAACACTGGTGCGCTTGTCAACTTGTCTTTTAGACTCTTGAGTGCATTCTCGCACCTTTCATCCCAGACAAAAGCTTGATTCTTCTTAGTCAACTGGGTCAATGGTGCTGCAATCTTGGAGAAACCCTGGATAAACTTACGATAATATCCAGCTAATCCCAAGAAACTTCTTACATATGTTGCATTCTTGGGCGTAGGCCAATCCTGTACCGTAGCCACCTTCGCCGGGTCCACGGCAATACCATTCTCTGATACAACATGGCCCAAGAACCTCACTTCCCTCTTCCAGAAGTGACACTTAGAAAACTTTGCTTTCAGTTGGTGTTTTCTCAACACATCCATCACTATTCTTAAATGTTCCTTGTGTTCTTCCTCTATCCTCGAGTAGACCAAAATATCATCAACGAACACAAGGACAAACTTATTCAACTGATCTCTGAATACTCTATTCATAAGATCCACGAAATATGCTGGGGCATTGGCCAGGCCGAATGGCATGACCAACCACTCATAAAACCCAGACGGCGTCCGAAATGCCGTTTTAGCTATACTCTCAGCTTCCACTCTAAGCTGATGAAAACCTATCGCGAGATCCAACTGAGAAAATACTCTCGCGCCACTCAACTGATCGAACAAATCATCTATCCGCGGTAGAGGATACTTGTTCTTCCTCGTCACTTTATTCAACTCACGGTAGTCTACACACAAACGAAGGGAACCATCCGCCTTGGTAGCAAACACAACTGGTGCTCCCCATTCAGAAACACTCCTTCTGATAAATCCCTTCTTCAAAAGATCGCTGACTTGTACCTCGAGCTCTCGCTGCTCTCTTGGTGCCATACGACGAAGTGACATCACTATAGGTCTGGCATCTTTTACCAAATCAATACGGAACTCAATCTCTCGGTGTGGTGGAAGCCCGGTCACTTCTTCGAAAACATCCGGATACTGGCCAACCACGGGCAAACCTGACAACTCACTATGCGGAATGTCAAGAGAGTTTAGAAAACTAGCCAATACCCCCTTACTGGGTAGACCACCAAACACTATCCTCCGTCCATCATCCGCTCTATCTGTCACCAAAAAGCCCTCACAGTCTACCACCACCCCGTATCTTTGGAGCCAATCTACTCCCAAAATAATGCCAAACCCAGTAAAGCCCAAAACAAAGCAATCACAAACAAACATGCATCAATGACTCGATAGGACCACATTACGACAAATTATGCTAAGGCTAGTCGAACCACCAATCGGGTTCGTCACTACTAAAGGTCTATCGACAATCTCGGGCTCCAATCCCAACCTATCTACCAGGTCACTAGATATGAAAGAACTGGAAGCTCCGGTATCAAATAAAACTCTAATAGGAACATCATAAACAGAAAGCATACCTTGAATGACGACATTCTTTCCCTTCTCCGCCGCAGTTGGGGCATTCGACGAAGAAGGAATAGCATTGAGAGCATATGCTTTCACCATTTGCTTTTCTTTAGGGGGCTGTGGACACTTGTCCTTGTGATGTCCCATTTGGCCACAGTTGAAGCACTTCCTGTCCGCTGGCTTGGCCCGACAATTACTAGCATAATGGCCCTTCTTACCACAGCTGAAGCACTCCACATCTTGCTTATTCTTTTTCTTCTGGCCATCCTTAGTCTGACTCTGCTTTCTCTTATTCTGGGAACCACCCTTGCCTCCACCACTTGCTTGTGGCTTTGGCTCATCTGCAAATGCAACCTCAGTCTTCGGCTTAGGGTAGAGACTTTCTGATCTTAATGCTTTCCCCACAATCGATTCAAACATCTCATCGATGTGGTTAATAAGTCTTTCCCCCAAGTACTGATCCAAACCAGTTATGAATTTCTCATTCTTTTTCTCGGCAGTATCAATAAGAGATAACCCATATTTTGACAAAGTGTCAAATTCAGCAATGTACTCCGAGACAGCTCTGCCATTCTGCTTGAGCTCCAAGAATTTCTTAAACATCACTGACTTCTGAGTAGCTGGAATGAACTTCTCGCTAAAGCGAGCCTTAAACTGCTCCCAAGTAATATGATCTTCGGGAGTAGCTGCCTTTATAGCATTCCACCAATTCATTGCCCGCCCTTGTAGCTGACGGGACGCTAGCTTTCTCTTCATCGCATCCTCGATACCCAAATCCTCGAAGATATGTTCGCAACTATCCAACCAGTCCTGAACATCTGTGGCCGACTCCGTTCCGTGGAACGACTTCCCACCAAGACTAGTATAATCCTTATTCAGCTTGGAGAAGTCGACTCTTGGCGCCTGCACTATTGGACCACCACCATTTCCACCATTGGGAGCTGCCCTATGTACATCTCTAAGCATCTCTCTCATGAGGTCAGTAAACATCGTCCTCATGTCAGCAACATTCCCATTATTGGCTCCCCTACCAGCACATCTAGTATATCGGCTCATCGTCAATCTGAAAAAGGAAACGATTAACGACTCCATAGTGGTGCTAGTGCAGTACGACTTCATCCTTATAATACTAATAGTATATATATATATATATATATAGCTTTTAAAAACCAAAGTAATCACAAATACGCTATCTCGTATACGTATATTATCTCTCCCTGATAACTTCCCTAGGTTAACTACGCAACCTAGAGCTCTGATACCAAGTGTGACGGCCCGCCCCGCACCAACCGACATTTACTCCAAAAGTGCGATGTACACATGTCCAGTTAGCACGGAACGGTCTCCAAAGAAGGGAAGAAGGGAATGAACTAATCAAGGAACCTGTAGAATGTCTCGCAGCGCATGGAATAAATATAATAATAACATACTTGACATAAAACAGGTGAGACAGTGCATAAGCTGATAACTAAAATCAACATCAACATCAGAGCAGCGGAAATCCAAATATAGCTTATTACAACTTTTCAAATTTACCGTCTCTAACAAAAGAAAGCTAAAGTAGAAGATGCACCACCAATGCCCAAGCAGTGATCTTCAACAACACAGGGAGAATACTATATATATATATATATATATATATATATATATTACGTGGAAGCCTCCTGCTCATCTCCGGATCATCTACCCGTGCATCACCAGCTAACCTGTCTCTAGTATGCTCGTGTGAGCACCCAGAGTAATAAGAGGAGACATAAAACTCTGGGTCAGACATAAAGCCTGGTATGAGCGATAAGCATCTAAACAGAATAATAACAGGTATACTAAACCATACCTGAACCTGGACCTGCAACCAAAGAGTTAGTACTACATACCGTACAGTACTCTAAGGTGCTATAATAAAGAGTGTAAGAATACGGGGGTGGGGTGTGCATGTCATAATGATAGCAAACAAATCAACCATAGCAATCATCCTCACATTTCTCACTCAGTGCGTAAAGCATACGATATCCACCACTTTGGAACACTAGACAAATTGAGGTAACGACGAATTCCGACTTGTAGAAACCCTGCTATGACCAAGCTAAACACATGGAGTCATGACCTAACATTTCAATGACCCACCACATTGGTCGTAGCCCTTGGTCCTACCAATGCCATAATGGCCCTGAATCCGCCTTCGTCCCTCCTACCATAGTGGTCCAAAGCTATAGACATCGATAACCCCTTAACATGCGTCCCGCAGCAAAGCCCAATCATGAAGCGAACTCGTTGATTCCCATCTGGATCTTGAGCTCTAGCTTCTCATTTGGGCTTCCTTTGCATCTCGGGTTTGGTCGAATTGGAGTGGGTCTTCAGAAGAGTTGTCGTGCAGTAGCAGCCCTAGAATTCGGTTCGGTTCGGTAGTCGTTACCCTCGTCGGTTCGGTTCGGTCCTCCTTCCTTGTCATCTTTCCATTCAGTTCGGGTCGGGTACTTCACTTCGGGTCGGGTCGGTGTCCTCCTCCGGGTCGGGTCGGGTTGCTGTCTTCCTTCCAGTTCATGCTCCTTCTCCGACCAGCTCCCTCGTTTTCCATCTACTCCGATCCGATCCGATCCCTTCGCCTTACTCCAGTCGTAGCCTTCTATTCTTAAGTCGATCCGATCTGGCCTCCATTATTCTTCCGATCCGATCCGCTCTCTCCTACTCCGATCCGATCCTGCTCCATACTTCCGATCCGATCCGCTCTCTCCTACTCTGATTTTAAGCAGTGGTCTTCCTTCTTGCCAAATTTCTTTTGTGCCAGGTTCCAGTTCGGGTCGGGTTCCTTGCCCAGGTCTCCTATCCGATCCGAGCCCATATCCGATCCGATCCGAAACCCTGCACAACTTTCTGCAACTTTTCCAGCAACTTGTTTACGCCATTCGACAACGTTTTCGACAAATCTAACTATTCTAATCAATCACAAATCATGTCAAATAGTCATAACAACATAGCAAACTAACCACAAACACCAAAACAATGAATTTACATGTCAAAATAGATCAAATGTGCCCAAAACCCCTTATTTTCCCTTAAGCATGTTTAAGTAAATCTAATCATAGGGTTAACAAAACTAAATCAAATTAAACCAAATTTCTACCAGAGGCATAAAATATTATTTAAGGATTTCTAAACATTTTTCCAGAATTTATTAGTGCAAAAATCCGCTAATCTTCACTAATTACCCTTAATTACCGTAATTAGTGCAAAAACTATGCCAAATCACTCACCTTGGCCACAAATGAAACACCAAATCTGAAATACTCTCTGTTTGGGTCGAATTCCTATGTATAGCAGCAGCTCCAACCTTGCTCTGTTGCTATTTGGCCTTGTTTTGATGTAGTTTAGGCTTAATCTTCACTAAAAATGTGTTTTGGAGTGGTTTTAGAGGATGGAAGCCATTACTAAGGTCTCAAGAAGGTTTGTGGCGGCTCAAAACTGAAATGAAAGTGATTTCCTAACCCTAATCAGTCCTCCTATACCTCTAAACCCGAAATTCCCCTTTGGACCTAGCTGCTAATCACCCGGTTAAGCCCAATTAAGCTGTTTTTCACCATCTGAAACTTGTTTCAGCCATATCTCCCAAACGGTGAGTCCTTTTGGCTAATGTGACCACTCTACGGAAAGAGAAACCATCATCCGGAGCCAATGGAAGTGGTTTCAGGTCAAAATTCCTTTCCAGTCAAAAGTTATGGCCAAAACAGTGCCAACTAGGGGTAAAATGGTCATTTAAAAATCGGAAAAAATCATGAACATGGGAAATGACCCCAATAGTCGTCTCCCAAAGTTACATGACCATACGACTTCGTATGTGAAAGAAATAAATATCCTACGATCCTATGATGCGTAGAATACGGGTCGTTACATATTTGGACAAAAGAATAGGACTCCTCAGAGTTATATTATCTCGTTAGAGATAGGGTTAGAAATACTGTAATGACCCAAAAATCCGGTCCAATTTGAGCTGACCAAGAACACAAGTCCAACCCCAAATTGCTCTGGAAATTCAAGAAATTAATAGAACGAAGATAGAGGGTGAGGATAGATAAGATAGAACTAATAGAAAAGAAGAAGAAGAAGAACATCATCATCAGAGTAACACGAATCTCACAGCGGAACGAAACAACATATCATTGAAATCAAATCAGTATATGTTTACAATAACATTATCAGAGTACACACTTACAACACATCGGAAATAACTATAGCTATATAATCCTGAAGCCTCCTGCTCCAAGCTCTTCCAGCATATCTGTAAATCCTGACTACTTAACTTCCCGTACAAATTTAGGCACCCAAGAGTTTAGGGAAACAAACAAATAAACTCCGGGTCAGTCATGGGACTGGTATGAGTAAAACAATTTAAAATGGTCTGAACCAGTAAACGATATCTCATAAGACCACGCCGTATAACGGAACGGGTTTTTCCCTTATGAGAATCCAAAATATCTTTATATCAAAAACCTTTTGATATTATAATAATGTCTATGTACAAATAGATATCAATCTAGCAGAAACGCTTTCATCTCACGTTCTACATATAGTATACAATCGAAACCGCAAGCACGTATTGGGTAATGGATTTCCCACTATGACAAGATATGGAACCACCTTCCGATTAGTGTACTCTAGGAACGATACACTGGAGTTCAACAAGAACATCTTGCAGCTCAGCCACACATGACTGACCACTCATTTCGCTTGAGTGTATCGAATGTATATCACCAACGGTTGGGATCAGCAACCGTTTCCCGTATATATATATATGGGACAGCATTGATAGATTAAAGAAGCAAATGAATATTCTCTAGATAAGTGATTATACACCCTACTTCGGTGTGACCGACTTAGCCATGCTGCCTGCCCGATTTCTGTCATTACCGGATGTGAGGCTAGAAGCTACGCTTATCTTTTTCATATCAAATCTTCATTCAGTTTGAATGTCACATCGTCATACCCGCCAAATCACAAATTGATTTCACCAAAAATACCACGGGTATACAGCTAAGAGAAACGAATTCCTCCGCCACCAAACGTGAATACGTTTGAAGAGATCAACTTACGCGATCTATTAGATATACCTCGTCAGACATTCTTCCATACAGGTCGTCCTGGGACTTGACAAACCGAAGGCACTATTCTGTAAATAGGATAGCCCTTGCATAACTCCGTCTTCAATTATCTTTGGCATATATGATTCGCAATGCTTATGCCAATACAGAGTGGTTCTTCGGATAATAATCCAACCGGTCTCTCCATATTAACAATGTTAAAATGGCGAAAACTTCGATAGTCGATGAGTAACTATAAAAGAAAAACACGTGTGCAAACAACGATATTATTTCCTAGTGGAAATTATATCGATCAATCATCAACCATATATATATATATATATATATATATATATATATATCTCCTCATTTCTATATTTTGAAAATATACGTTATTAACCCTGGAAAACATTTCCATTGTTTATTTACACATCACTACCATTCCACAACTATTAGTCCCTAACCGTAAACTAGTAGGAGAACAATTCCCTAAGTATAAACCCCGAAGGCCGAAACCAACATCAGATCGATACTCAGAAAACTATTCAACTTAACTAATCTCTAGTCAGTTTCTAATCTTGTTTAACTCTATTTCGATTAACTCTAATTGAATAACTCTATTTGTTTAACTCCTATTCGAATAACTAATATTGAATTTAACTCCATTCACTTGACTCTAGATCGCAGCGATCACAATGGTTACGCCTGATTCCCTCAGGAAAACAACCGACCGCCGTAGGCTATCTGCATCCCTGCGAATTACGCTAGCAGTCGTGCTAAATGGTAACTTATCCTGAATAACTACGTATGTTTTACTCTAATCAATTTACTCTATTTGATTTACTCTAATCGATTAACTCTATTCATGTCCTAAATATATATTACTTTATCCTATTTATTTTCTAAATAAATATTCTCCTTTATAATCTCCTATTTATTTTCCAAATAAATAATTTCAAATTTATTTCCTTTTATAAAATCGGTTGATTTTATAAAATTCCTTTATTTCAATATACGTTGAAATATTCCTTTTTACATCCCAGGGTTTCTTATGATATTTAAAATATCGAATCACAATGATCAACATCATTCTAACACACATAATCAAACAGATTATATATCACATCAAATATTACAATACATGAACATAATAGTATTATAAATATTGAGGAATCCAGTCGGATTCCTCCAACCTGTTTCCCTGCATCCACAGATGTTAAACAATATAGATAACATCACTTCCAATTCCATATGATATATTCTGTTAAACAGAATCAATATAGAAATTCAACTAACTGACTAGCAGTTCAATCAAACATTCAGCACACAGTAAATCAGCCAATATTTAACAATTCTAAAATTACAACATGAAATTATAAACTGTTCAGAGTTGGTGAGATTTACTCACATTGGACTATTATCATTAAAACGATTAATTGTCTTTGATTCAGACGGGCAATTTATTTTGCAAAAATTGTAACGAGCTTCGATTCACTCCCCGTTAGTTCCATGTTGTAGTCGTCGTCCATACAATCCCAACGTGACTGACGGTTCGTGATTCTGATTTCATATGATCAAGTTATTGGATTAACAAGTCGATACACTAATTTAAATTAAACAAAACTTTAAATCTATTTAAAGTATTGGGCCTCACATACCATCTTCAGCCCATTCCTTCACAAATACCCAAACCCGCCTCGTTGACTACTTCTTCCCAAACGTGGCCGCTCCCTCTCTAGTAAGAAAAATGGCCATTCACAACCCTTTTGCTCCTCTTGTTCTCCTTCTTCCTTACACCGAAACCCACACAGAAACCACCAACCTCAATCTCTCCCACTCCTCTACCTTTCCATCACCATACGATGCAACTCGTCCTCACCAACCCAGCTCGCACGTCCGTGAATCCCATAACGACATCGACCCTTTTCAGCGCCGAATCCCTCCACACTTCACCAATACATGCGGAATTACACCACAACCATCATTATCAACCTAGATTACATCAACAAGGCCTCAAATCCCCCAAATTCGTAACCCAAGCCTCCACTGTATTTTCCGCATACCCCAAATTCAGCGTCGAATGCTACAAAAAGGGTACGAGCCTGAAGAGAATCGATTTGTGAATTCAAATATATGGGTTTGAGGATTTATAACATTTTCTTTTGATTTCTATGAATTTATGAAGGCTCACGATTTTTGTTTGAGGAGATAACACTGGAGGCTTGTTTCTTTGACCGTGAGAAAGTGAAATTAGGTTAGGAGAAAGTTTAGGGGTATTTATAGGATTTTCTTAGATAGATATTTGTTGAGATATTTTGATTTTTATATTCCTTTTTCCTTCTAAAAATACCAGTGATTACATACGATACCTAAAAATCACCAAACTGGACATGTAGCTAGAGTTCGACATTACGGTCCTAACGAAACTGGTTTCGTCGAATTCCGACTCCGTTTGCTCACACAACGTATTTTTAACTGTTAAAATATCGACTGTATTTCACTCTAAAAATCCATACGGTCACACAGTGACTCTAAAAATCACCAAACTAGGAATCTAACAACTATTTGACATTTCAGATCCAACAAAATTAGTTTCGTCGAATTCCGACTTCATTTGCAAAAGTGGCTATTTTTAAAGCTCTAAATAGCCTATTTAAATATATAAATATATTTAAATATAATTAAATTTAATATTTAAAAATAAATATTATCGTCTATATTCACAGTGGCATACCATACAGCTCCAGAATATTCCTGTATGAATTTACAACTCGATATTACATCGTCAGAGTTATATCGATGTTCGATTTCTATTTAAACCCTTATATAAAATATAATTAAATCGTTATGGTCAGGGCGCTGCATTTCTAAGAATTTGATTTGGACGTAACTCAAAATCTACGTGACGAAATCCCAATTTTTCTCTTCCACTATAAAGATATACTTCACCAACTCCACACGTTTCTTGTTTCACAAAAATCTGATTTAAAACGAACCCTGTATGTCCAATTGAAGTTCAAATCGCCAAATAGCGAACTGCCGCGTCATTTCGAGCTCTATTTTAATTATATTATAATTCTACGTTCAAATTGACGTTATTTAAATATATTCGCTAATATATTTCAACTCTAAGCTGAACTAAATCCTAGGGACGACCCAGTTCACAGAATATTGTGATTTCCAATATTTTTGATTATTTCTGAATTAATTATATTACTCTATTATTTAATTTAATTAAATAACCACTAAAATTAATCAAACCACTATTTAAATCTCTAAATACTTATTTACATAATTAAATTAATTAATTATTCCACGGCTAACAATGCGGGTCATTACAAATACCCTATAATGAGATTTTGGAATATTATGACGAGAGAGCGTATTTTTGAAACCTATATAAGGTATTATTGAACAATTAAATCATTTGAAAATGTGATTATTTGATATATATTTTGAAATATACTTGGAAATAAGGATTTCGAGTGTCTTATTCAATGCCACGATTGGACTATCAAGTATGTAAGAGTTTTAAATATACGTCTAATCAACGTATATGCGAAGCCAATATATGCTAGATAGATATAGAGTCACACTCTAGTCGCCCGGGGATGATCTGATGATGATTGCAACATCATTAGTACTCATTTTCGAGTTTCGAAAGTGGGATGACTATATGACTCCAGTTAAGACGTCGAGGAATACTTGAACCATTTCGATATGTTAGAATTATTAAGAGGGAATATAATGTAGGCACAATATGTTATAGATGCAAAATCAACTATTTTGATAATAACAAAAAGGAGTGTTGTAGAAGTAAATTACACTTAAGAATTAGGAAGAACACGTAAGTGTGAAAATTCATTAAGAGATTATATAAATACCACCCCTTAAAGAATCCGAAGATGATCTAGACTTAAGTTAAGAATTGGTTTAAAGAAATGATTCCGACTTACATTAGGAATGAGTTAAAAAAAGGGGTTAATTTAAATCGTAAGAAACATCGAAGTAGGAAAATTTGGATCTTTGAAATTTGAAGAAGTGAGTTCTGAAAATGTTAAGATTAATATTTGAAACAAACCTAGCTTGAACATGTATACGCATAATCAGAGTGCGCACAGGAAGCGTGATGGTATTTTAAATAGGACTGTTTAAGAGATTTTCCGGTTAGTCGAGTAAGAATTTTTTTCTAAACAAGACTTGAATTTAAACAAGAATGAAAAGAGTTATATATATTTTGAATTTAAAGTGAATTTTTGAGAAAGTGTTATTTGATTAGGTAAATATGACAACTAAAACATGAATATTAGATGAGTATAAATTTAACTTATAAATGAGTTAATATGAGAAGGGAAACGATTGGAATAAAATTTGAAATAGAACGAGTGTTTCGGAAATACAATTCTATCCCTTCCCTTGTCATTGGGTTTTACTCAACCCATTGTCAACTTTTGAATATCACCTTGAATTGTCATGCTTGAATATCCAACTTTGTTTCTAAATTCCTCCTTTTGCCCTGCTCTGATAAAGCCTTAGGCAAGTAAATCAATTTGGATTTGAAACCAGTAGTTCGAATTATCTCTTAAGTTGAAATTGAATATGTATTAAGAGCAATAGAATTTCTAATACTGAATTTAGCCAAGATGGTATTTTGCAGGATAATTGAATGATTAGAGAAAGGATTATTTGAGAATTTAGATTTAAATTTCTAATTTAAACACTTGGTCTTATAATTAATGAGGAAACCATAGGTTCCATAAGAGTAAGTTAGAATGATAATTTCCAAACTTTAAGATTTTCTTAGTGTCATAGACCTCTAAGTACTAGACCGTATCTTTCCAAGTTTCTCCTTAGTGGTAGGATAGCAGCTCTGAGTCTAACTCAGAGAATTCGATTTAAAACAAGACCGGTGACGACCCTATTAATCACGAGATCATAGAAGTATCCTTAGACTCTACCTTTAGTGAGAATCAGACAGAGTACCCTGAGAATGATATGAGTTGTGGTTCTGACCATTACATTTCTGATATGTTGAGAGAGAGATTGGAATTTAAAATTTGTGAAGGAGTTTAAATTTACTCGACTTCATTTTCAAGGACGAAAAGTTTCTAAGGAGGCATGAATGTAACATCCCATAATTTTAACTAAGTTTGATTTGAATTTTTATTTAATAATTTGGATTTTTTGAATATGAATTGATTTTTTTTATAAGGTTTGAATATAAATTTTACTTTGAATAAGTATTTGTTATATTAAATATGATTTTTGTATAAAAAACTTATAAAAAAATAAAAAAAATAAAGAAGAATTTTTATTTAATTTATAAGATTTTATGTTAAGTAATGATAATTTCTGATTTTGGTAATATTGATTTATAAAAATATGAATTTGGTAAAGGATAATTTATTTTATGATGTCACAAGAATGATTATTATTATTTAATTTGTTTTGATAAATTTTAATGGTATTTATAAATTGTATAAAGATTGTTGTGTATTTATTTAAGACCATATTTAAGATTTTAAGGATTTCCATATATGATAAGTATTTTAAGCATTTATTTTTAAACCATTCGTTAGTAAATTTTGATAAATTATATGTGTATATATATATATTATATAAGTATTTTGAAATATTAATAAGTTATAAATATTTTTGATAACCTTAAGTAATATGGTGATTACACATGTAAGTGTTGAAATTTTGGCTACATTAACAAGTGTTGCAAATATGTTACTAAATAAAATAAATTTAAATAAAATTTTAAGATGAGCATAAGAATGATGTGTCCTTTAGTTGTCATCATGCATGCAAGGGACTTCATGAAGTAGCCAAGTACCCTTATAGGTGTTAATATGCATGGAGATGAACTCATGTTGAATGCCATTTGTCCATGGTCTAAAATTACTAGAATACCCTTTGTGAAGCATATATAAACAATTAGTCATCTCTTAGAAAACCATACCCTGATCTGTATCTCACCTCTCACGTTCTTCTTTTCGTTTTCACATTCCTGTAAATGAAAATCTACATTTTTCTTCAATCAAAAATCCACACCACTCAATCAATTCACTTTTATCCAAAATGATCAACATGAATGTGTTCGTACCATCATCTCTGATTTTTAAAAATTGTTGGATCCGAATTCCGTTAACAAACGAAAGAGGAATTTCAGTTTTACTGGAAAATCAAAAACTGCAAAGGAAACTTTGAAAAATAAAATCTCCCAATCAGTAAAGAATTGATCGATGGCGTCAGCACCATTGCAATCAGCGAGGAACCTAGTATTTTTGGTGCAAGTTTCGAGCAATTCCGTGATGATGTTTCGAAAAGCTGAAAATTTGGTTTAAAGATTAATGGAGTATCAGGCAATGATAGATGAAATAGAGCTTGGATTTGTGGTGAGGGAAGTGAGGGCTTCGATGTGGTATTTTCTGGTGGAGTTCGGGGATAAAAAGTGTCGATACTTTATGAGTGTCGTGCGTTTTTTTCCTGTTTCCGTTCTCGGGTTGTAGTGCGGATTTGATGGTGGAACCCGAAGTAATGGCGAAGGGGTGCAGAAGGTAGAGGGGATGATGAGAGGTCCGCGGGTGGTCTCGGATCAAAGGACGGTGGAGTTTAGGGTTGTGCACTGTGCATCACCGTGTTCATGAATTGGGTTCGGCGTATGCAACAGAGGAGTGAGGGAGATGAAGAAGAGAGGAGCAGGTGGGCCGGGTCCTTGAACGTGATTGTGGGCTTTGGGCCGAGACTTGGTATGGATTATTCCTTTTATTTAAGTTTAAATCGTTTATACTTTAAAAAGCTAATATCTCGTTCAATTTTAATCCGATTAAAACAAAGTTAGGTTCGTTAGAACCGTATCAGAAAATAGAACGCAATGTTATATAGTTTTGATAACTTTAATTAAGTAAAACTTTATATATAAAATAAAATAAAATAAAAGGTCCTTATATATGAAAATATATATATGTAACGTATATCGTTATTAATTAAATTCCAATATATATATTAGTTGAAAAAAATCTCCAACTGTTAATGGAAGTGAACTAAAAACATTACAAGCAGCGGTGGCAATGTTCGTTGGTCTGTTCGTCTGGGTAATGAAGATGTTGGAGCTAGTATGGTGAGAACTTCTAATTTAAATTATTTATTTAAATTAGTTAATTATAATTAGCTGAGATTAATTATAATTTGTTGATGATGATTGTGTAATGGATGTTGACGTTTGAATGTTTGTTCATGTAATTAGATAATACACTGAACACGAGTAAGCGTTATTGACTGTAACGCTTGTGCACAGTTAAAATGTTTGTTGTGATAATGAATTCGTATCCATCTGATCATATGGTTCATTTGGATAGATATGATTGCATTGTATGATATCACACACACACACAAACACACCGTGGTTGTGGAAATATTTGGGTGATCGATTTAGAATCTCCTTCCTATATATGATTTTATTTAATTATTAAATAATATTTAAAAAATTTGGTTTTGAATAAAATATCAACTTTTAAATATTAAATCAGGATTGGGAAAATAATTTGAACTATGTATTGATTTTGTATAACGAGTCACATCTATTTGAAACTGGTTTTGGTTAAAAAAATATTTTCAATTTAAATTCGAAATGAGATTCTTGAAATTTGAATATGGTTTTATATATATTAACGATGTCTTTTTATAATAATGATGTAATATACATCAGAACGTTCTAGGATGACAGAAAGGATGGTGTCTAGGCTTGGGTTTGGAAATTCAGTTTCCTGCTCTCCCTGGCTATCCCTAACTGGTCCGACAACGGGATGGTAAATTCGAAATCTAATTTGAAATATAGTTTGAAACTGTTTTCAAATGATTTGGAAATATAATTAAAATTGAAAAGGACGTGAAAATTTATATTCATTATATGGTTTGAATAGAACGCACTATGATGAGACAATTCGTAAATATCGATTTCAAACTTTAATGGCTATGACTTGATTATTTTAAATTGACTTGACTCGAAATAAGGCACGTTAGATTTCAAATAATAATAGTATTTGAATAGAAAGAACAATTTCGATTTTCAACATATGATTTTCGAGTTATATTCGAAACAAAATTGAAATACGTGTAGTTGACGACTGTAATAACCCAGAAATCTGAGCCAATTTAAAAATTTTATTTTGGCAATTTTTACTAATTTTGAATATTTAAAATGAATATTTTAAATAAAAACGATGAGAAATTTATTTTGAATAGAATTCGAACGTATATATTTATATAGATCATCGTTAGAATATAAATATTTTATTTTTAATTATAAAAGGAATTGAAAATGGTGCGGTAGTTCGAAAATTCGATTTCAAATGAATGTACAGGATTCAAAATAAACCGGATTTTAGTGAAACTAAAAATATTTGAATCTAATTGAGAATATCTTTCCAACGAATCCGAAGAATCGAAACTTCAAAGCGAGAATCAAAAGATATGTCCAGCGGAAAATTCTGAATAGTCGCTCTGGAATTCTGGCCCTTAAAATTGAAAATTTTGCAAACGACCTCGGTTTTCGACGAGACCACTTTTGTTGGATCCGTGATGTCAAGTTATTGCTAGGTTTCAAAATTCATAATTTTTCGAATCAATATGTGAGCGTGGCAAAGGAAAACGTGTTTGACCAGTTCTAGTTGATTTTAATCGACTGGAAAATGGCCATTTTTCGAACGGTCTTCAAATTTGACGAAATTAGTTTCCTTAAGACCGTATCGTCAATACGAAGCTAGAAAATATTTTTTGGGAATTTTTCTAGTTAGTATGTGGCCCCAGTAAATTGAAATGTGCGTTCAAATTCAATATATAGAGTTATATTTTGATTTTCACGAAAACTGAACGAAACAGCCGAACTGGCTTGCGATACATATCCCATTGTGTTCGGACTAGGGGTAATTAGCTATGAACGACAGGCGGTGGGTCTCGTTTCAAGATCGAAATAAAAAGTTGCTTTTTGAAATAATTAAATAATTAAATAATATATATATATTTATATACTCCTCTCTCTCTCTCTCTCTTGGTTCACTCACTCAAAACGAAATAAAAAAAACAACAACAAAATCGATCGCGGTCTCTCCCTGGCGATCGCCTCCCCCGTCGCGCCCCCCTCCATCGCGCCAGGCGCCGCCATGGATGCCCCCCTCCTTCCGTCTTCCCCCTCCTCCGTACAAACGACGAAACCCCCCCCCCTCAAAATACAGACCGCCAAACCCCAATCACCCCCAATCCCGCAGTTTCAGGGCCGCCACCGCCGGGAGGGACTGCCGACCACCTCCGACCCTAGAGCCTCCCTCCCCGACCGCCATCTCCGCTGTGTGTTTTGTCCCCTTTTGGATTTTGATTTTTAGCTCGTAAAATCATACGATGTTTATCGTTTAAAAGGTTTATATTTTTATTGTTTAAAGTTTAGATTTTTATCGTTCAAAGATTGGATTTTTAAAAGGAAAAGGATTTTTAAAATATAGAAATACGATTTTTAAGTATATAAAAATATGATTTTTATATTATAGAGATAATAAAAGTATGATTTTTATATTATAGAGATAACAAAAATATGATTTTTATATTACAGAAAGAATAAAAATATGATTTTTATATTATAGAAAGAATAAAAATATGATTTTCATATAGGTAGTGAAAGAAAAATATAATTTTTATATAGTGAGCAGAATAAAAATAGAATTTTTATCTATACAGTAGCGGTATAAAAATGTGATTTTTATCCATGTAAAGTGATTATAAAAATGCGATTTTTATATACATAGCAACATTATAAAAATGTGATTTTTATATATGTAGTGGTTACGGGCAATGTAAGTGACAAAAGGCGAGAACGGCGAAGGCTCCTACATATGAAGAGTCGTGGTGTATTGGTTTAGCTTGGGTGAGAACACCTCACTTTTATTTCTATTTCTAGTTTGAAGTATATACTAGGATGCATACGGTGTTTAGTAGCACCCGACACCCGTCGTCCACAGACCATGGATGACTTGTTTGTTTGATTGCTATGTTGTGAAATTTGATTGTGTGATGTGAAATGAAATAGAATATTTTATAGTGCAAAATATTTTATAGTTAAAAATATAATTTTTAACGTGGATATAAAATAAATATTTATAAACCAATCGGACGATTTGTTTATACACACTGATTTGACTGATATTGATTGGGACGGTAAATTTTACACATCGCCCAACTTGACAAATAAAATCTGTGTGTGTTGATTTGAAACCCCACACGGGTATTGGGATGAGATTTGACGTACACTAATCCCGATTGTTTAGTTATATGTCAATCGATGGATTGACAGACTGTGTAAGCATTAATTATTTATATTTAATGCTTATGAAGTTGTGTGGTGCACTCTGGATGATGGTTGATTATTTATCGTTGTTATTATATACATGTGTTGTAGAAAATTCATATAATTAACATTATATGGTAATTGATTGGGTCTCCTTCCAGTTTTGAAATAAAATATTTGAATAGAAATATTGGAAATAGAATATTTGATATAAAATATTTGAATAGAAATATTTGAAATAGAATACTTGAAATAAAATATTTGAATAGAAATATTTGAAATAGAATATTTGAATAGAAATATTTGAAATAGAATATTTGAATAGAAATATTTGAATAGAAATGTTTGAAATAGAATATTTGAATAGAAATATTTGAAATAGAATATTTGAAAATAGAAATATATGAAGCCGTGTTGATTAGATTTGCGTCATTTTGACGCAAGCGATATTTATATCGATTGTATTCGTTTTTACAACGAATATCGAAAAGGAAGTGATTTCAAAATATAACGTTTTGAAAATATTATCATTTATAGATTAATGATGTGGAATATTCAATTTTGATTTGAAATTGAATATGAAGTTGAAACCGTTTTGAAAATGAATTTAAAACGATTTATAAAATACATTTTGAAAGGAATTCCATGAAATATATATATATATATATATATATATATATATATATATAATGGCCTGAATAGAACGCATCGCGACGCGGTAGTTCGCAAATTTCGACCATTGACTTCGAGTGGATATCACGGGAGATCCGACCGTCGGATTCTCCTAAAACCGGAACTATTGGGTTCGTATCTAAAAGAGCTTTCTAACGGGTATTAGAGATTTGAAATCTAACGGTTGGATTTTGAGTTATGTCCAAATCAAATTTGGAAAAGGTCGCTGTAAGTGAAGTTCGATGGCCGTTGATGGAAATCGACTGTACGGGCCTTGATAAAATTATTAAAAATAGTAATAATTTGTGTAGAACCATAAGAATTGATTTGTGAAGAATTGGGATGAAAAACTCCATATATGAAAAGATAAAAATAGACTTTTATCGAAATGAACTGGATTTGAACTAGTATAATAATTTAATTATTTTTTAAAAAAATAAATTGGATTTGAAATGGTTTTGAAAATAACCAAAATTTCCAATAATTGAATTGGAATGGATTTGAATCGAAATTGTCTTTGGAATATTTCGATGTTGGATTACGTGATTGTACAGATATTGTTCTGGAAATTTGAAAGATATATTAATATCGTTATTTTCAATATGATATTTGTTGGTCGTAGAATTTGATATTGAATATAAGTCGATATATTTTCTATTCAGAGCCTTGTATTTAATATCTAATGTGATTTGGGTTTGTCGTGGATGGTGTCTTCATTAACACTATCCTTAAACCCAGTTGAGAAAAAGATTAAATCTTTTTATTTGGATTTAAGGAAGTATACCAATTAAATAATATTTAATTGGAATTGAATTGAAATTGATTTTTGGGTTTATCGTGAATGGTGTTTTAAATAACATTTGTTCTTTAAACCGATAACTAATGGAATGTGATTTGGGTTGTCGTGAATGGTATCTTTAATAATACTGTTCTTAGGCCCAACGGAGTTAAGAAAATCAGAAAATAACTGGAGATTAGTTAAGTTGAATGGTTTCTTGGGTATTGATCTGATGTTGGTTTCGGCCTTCGGGGTTAATACTTAGGGAATTGCTCACTTGCTATTTTACGGTTAGGGACTGACTGAAATGTGATGTGATTTTGGGTTTATCGCGATCCATGTTTTAAATAACATTGATTCTTTAACCCAGTTAAAGACAGGAAGATTAAAACCAAGTGGTGTTTTAATGAATCATTAATTAGATTGGAAAGATCGAGAATGGAGTATCACCAGTTTTGCTCCAGGCGATAGTTAAATCTTTAATTAGATTTGAACGTGAAATGGTAATTGAATTTACCGATAACACCGTGGTGTTAGATATGAAGTATGACCAGTTTTACTTCATGGGATGAATAGGTTGGGATTGGGAAATAGAATAAATGATTACTTCGGTGTGGTTCGCTAATCCCGACTAGTTTGAATTGATATTCAAAAGAAGATTAAAGAATAAATTTAGAAGAATTTATCTTTGATAGAATTAATGGGAACCTTTCCATAAGAATGTGAAATTTAGAAACTAACTGGAGATTAGTTAAGTTGAATGGTTTCCTGGGTATTGATCTGATGTTGGTTTCGGCCTTCGGGGTTAATATTTGGGGAATTGTTCTCTTGCTAATTTACGGTTAGTGACTGATGAATTGGAATGAGGCGTATGTTGTGTAACACTTGTTTATTATATACGCGAGTTATTCGGAAAGACCGGGTTTATCCCATTCTGAATAACTGATTCGACGATCAGTCGAAGATGAAGACGGTGGTTGAAGACCGGAGATCTTCACGTCGTTTAGGTGATTACTGATGATCTTGATTGGGCCGTACACCCAAGAGGAGGGAATCAGTTAGTGGTCGTCCAGACGTACTTGGAGATCGATGGATATGCGAGGTACAAGGTGCCTCCGGTTTCGTTCAAACCCAGAACGGACTTGTAGATGGACTGTGTGTCTGACATTGGATATCATTCTGTGTGATTAATGGATATCGGTTGCATGGAGTGGTCTGCCTATGTGGCATGCTATGATGCAAATGATCAAGGCTTTTGTTGAAAAGCAGAGCCTTATGGTTGATGATCAAAGCACCGCCTGTGTGGCATAGCTTTGTGTAATGTGATTCGCGAGCCTCACATCCCGGTTGTGAACCAGAAACAGGAGAGGACCTCAGGGAGGAAATGCGTTTCCTTCTAGTTAGAAGTGGCATCAGTGGTTTTACACGCCCTGAAGAGTTTGACTTATGTGGTTGTTGCTGCTGCGAGGTGCCTCAGATATATCAGTGACTATGTGAAGCCGATGGAGTCATTCGTTGGCTCATTTACGCCCCAAAGCGCGGGGAAACGCAGTGTTCAGGCATTTTAATCCACATCGCTGGACCGGCCCTAACGATCCAAGGGCTCACCTGTGTCTGGGTCCTGAGACATGGGCTAGATTGTCTCGAATCGGTGAGGACTATCTTTTGCCTCGGTTCACAGATGGAAATCCAACTTCCAGTACATGACTTTGCGGGTTCGATTGTAGAAACTATATATGGCGGCATAGTGGGATGGGGCACTTATGTCGCCTATGATTGATATTTATGATTGTATATAAAATCAGAAACTAACTTGAAACGAGCTAAGATGGGTGGTTTCCTAGGTATTAGTCTGATGTTGGTTTCGGCCTTCGGGGTTAATACTTAGGGAATCGTTCTCTTACTAATTTGCGGTTGGAGTCTGATTAAGAATTAAAACATGAAATTTAGCGTATCAAGCATTCTTTGGCTATTATAAGGTAAAAACCCTATCCTCCGGCTTGCGTTGCATTGTGTGATGGGACCTGGGTCTTATAATCGCTTCATTGTTCTTTATTTAGCATTGCGCTGTTTGTTTTATGCACTGGTGTTCTTGGGAGGAAACCCGTTCCATGTTATACGGCGTGGTCCCTTGATTTACCTAACTTTAAAATAAAGATTAATAACTGTTTTAGTTCTCACACCAGTCGCATGACTGACCTGGAGTTTATTGTTTTAACCTAAACTCTGGGTGCCCCTATTTTGGAACGGGCAGCTAGTAGTTTTGGTTTTGCATATTTATATTCACAGGAACCTGGTTTACAGCTGGAATGATATCCGGAAAGCTCTGTATTCGTATATCTCTTTCAGTTGTGTTTTGTATTATTTTTCCGCTGCGATGTATTTAAATGTAATTTAAATCTCTGATATTTTCTGTGTAATATTTATTCATACTATGTATATTCTTGTATTCTGATGTAATTGTTGTAATAAACAGTGAAATGTTCTTCTGTCTGCGTTCTTTTGTGTGTTGTCCTCGAAGTATCCGCTCTTTCCCTACCTGGGAAGTTACGGGTTCTTACATTTTGGTATCAGAGCTTTGGTTTACAAATCTCAAGATCAAGATACATTAGAACCATACGAAAGAATTCATCAGAGACTGAATTAGTAATATCCAATGAGAATGACTCGTTAGAGATGAGATCAATAGTATCCAAGAACGAGTGTGAAGAGAGTATATTTTTAAAATGAAAACGAATTTTGTTTTAAAAATTTAAAATCAATTATTCGTGTTTGATTATTTATTTTATATTGATTTGGACAATCAAGTATATGTAGATTTTGCATATACGTCTGATCCGCGTATACTGGATAGATATAGAGTCACACTCTAGTCGCCCGGAGATGATTCTGATGATTGTAGCTACATCTTCAGAATTAGTGTTCGAGTTTCGAAGGTGGGATTTCTATATATTTCCAATTGACTGGTGTGAGAACCAAAATTAGATAGGGCTTATTGTTGTGATTTGGCATCAAAAATCTGATTTTTGGACTATATATCAAAGATATGAATTTGAAAAGATAATCAACTAATTGATTGTTGATTGTGTTGTTTGATTATTGTTTGATTAATTGAATGTTGAACCTTTAGCCAAATTGAATCAAATTGTGAGTTGTATTGGAAATTTGTCGCATTTGCATGCATATACATGTACTTACATTGATCAGGTCATAACAAGGAGGCTAGAGCATAGGAATAAAATTGTTTGCCCGATAAATAGGTACACATTTACTGTATTTCTTTGGGTTTGGATGATTTTATGAGCCGATTGGCTAGCCGCTTGGCTTTTTCCTTTTCTTTTGGATTGAAGAAGGCCATGGGAGGCTATATGAAATATCCCGAAGTCCCCGGTGCAGGGGAGGTTATGGCGAAATTTTAGGGTGTTAGCCAAATTTTTGAAAAATTTGAAAAGTTCTTAGAAACTGAAAAGTTGAAGAACTTAAGCCATAGTGAAAATAGTGAAAGTTGAGTTGATTAGTTACACAACTTTCAGCTTCGTTCCTTTTCGAGGACGAAAAGTTTAAAGTGGGGGAGATTGTAATAACCCGGAAATCTGAGCCAATTAAAAAATTTTATTTTGGCAATTTTGACGAATTTTGAATATTTAAAATGAATATTTTAAATAAAAACGACGAGAAATTTATTTTGAATAGAATTCAAACATATATATTTATATAGATCGTCGTTAGAATATAAATATTTTATTTTTAATTATAAAAGGAATTGAAAATGGTTCGGTAGTTCGATAATTCGATTTCAAATTTCAAATGAATGTACATGATTCAAAATAAACCGGATTTTAGTGAAACCAAAAATATTTGAATCTAATTGAGAATATCTTTCCAACGAATCCGAAGAATCGAAATTTCATAGCGAGAATTAAAAGATATGTCCAGTTGAAAATTCTGAATAGTTGTTATGGAATTCTGACCCTTAAAAATGGAAATTTCGCAAACGACCTCGGATTTCAACGAAACCACTTTTGTTGGATCCGTGACGTCAAGTTATTGCTAGGTTTCAAAATTCGTAATTTTTCGAATCAATATGTGAGCGTGGCAAAGGAAAACGTGTTTGACCAGTTCTAGTTGATTTTAATCGACTGGAAAATGGCCATTTTTCAAACGGTCTTCAAATTTGACGAAATTAGTTTTGTTAACACCGTATCGTCAATACGAAGATAGAAAATATTTTTCGGGAATTTTTCTAGTTAGTATGTGGCCCCGGTAAATTGAAATGTGCGTTCAAATTCAATATATAGAGTTATATTTTGATTTTGACGAAAACTGAACGAAACAGCTGAACTGGCTTGCGATACATATCCCATTGTGTTCGGAATGGGGGTAATTAGCTATGAACGACAGGCGGTGGGTCTCGTTTCGAGATCGAAATAAAAAGTTGCTTTTTGAAATAATTAAAAAATTAAATAATATATATATTTATATACTCTCCTCTCTCTCTCTCTCTCTCTTGGTTCACTCAGTCAAAACGAAAAAAACAACAACAAAATCGATCGTGGCCTCTCCTTGGCGATCGCCTCCCACGTCGCGCCCCCTCCCTCTTGCCAAGCGCCGCCATGGATGCCCCCTTCTCTCCGTCTTCCCCCTCCTCCGTACAAACGACGAATCCCCCCTCAAAATACAAACCGCCGAACCCTAATCACCCCCAAACCCACAGTTTCAGGGCCGCCGCCACCAGGAGGGACTACCGACCACCTCCGACCCTAGAGCCTCCCTCCCCAATCGCCATCCCGTTGTGAGTTTTGTCCCTTTTTGGATTTTGATTTTTAGCTCGTAAAATCATATGATGTTTATCGTTTAAAAGGTTTAGATTTTTATTGTTTAAAGTTTAGATTTTTATCATTCAAAGATTGGATTTTTAAAAGGAAAAAGATTTTTAAAATATAGAAATACGATTTTTAAGTATATAAAAATATGATTTTTATATTATAGAGATAATAAAAATATGATTTTTATATTATAGAGATAATAAAAATATGATTTTTATATTATAGAGATAATAAAACTATGATTTTTATATTATAGAAAGGATAAAAATATGATTTTTATATTATAGAAAGAATAAAAATATGATTTTCATATAGGTAGTGAACCAAAAATATAATTTTTATATAGTGAGCAGAATAAAAATAGAATTTTTATCTATAAAGTAGCGGTATAAAAATGTGATTTTTATCCATGTAAAGTGATTATAAAAATGCGATTTTTATATACATTGCAACATTATAAAAATGTGATTTTTATAGATGTAGTGGTTACGGGCAATGTAAGTGACAAAAGGCGAGAACGGCGAAGGCTCCTACATATGAAGAGTCGTGGTGTATTGGTTTAGCTTGGGTGAGAACTCCTCACTTTTATTTCTATTTCTAGTTTTAAGTATATACTAGGATGCATACGGTGTTTAGTAGCACCCGACACCCGTCGTCCACAGACCATGGATGACTTGTTTGTTTGATTGCTATGTTGTGAAATTTGATTGTGTGATGTGAAATGAAATAGAATATTTTATAGTGGAAAATATTTTATAGTTAAAATATAATTTTTAACGTGGATATAAAATAAATATTTATAAACCAATCGGACGATTTGTTTATACACACTGATTTGACTGATATTGATTGGGACGGTAAATTTTACACATCGCCCAACTGGACAAATAAAATCTGTGTGTGTTGATTTGAAACCCCACACGGGTATTGGGATGAGATTTGACGTACACTAATCCCGATTGTTTAGTTATATGTCAATCGATGGATTGACAGACTGTGTAAGCGTTAATTATTTATATTTAATGCTTATGCAGTTGTGTGGTGCACTTTGGATGTTGGTTGATTATTTATCGTTGTTATTATATACATGTGTTGTAGAAAATCCATATAATTAACATTATATGGTAATTGATTGGGCCTCCTTCCAGTTTTGAAATAAAATATTTGAATAGAAATATTTGAATAGAAATATTTGAAATAGAATATTTGAAATAAAATATTTGAATAGAAATATTTGAAATAGAATACTTGAAATAAAATATTTGAATAGAAATATTTGAAATAGAATATTTGAATAGAAATATTTGAAATAGAATATTTGAATAGAAATATTTGAATAGAAATGTTTGAAATAGAATATTTGAATAGAAATATTTGAAATAGAATATTTGAAAATAGAAATATATGAAGCCGTGTTGATTAAATTTGCGCCATTTTAACGCAAGCGATATTTATATCGATTTTATTCGTTTTTACAACGAATATCGAAAAGGAAGTGATTTCAAAATATAACGTTTTGAAAATATTATCATTTATAGATTAATGATGTGGAATATTCAATTTTGATTTGAAATTGAATATGAAGTTGAAACCGTTTTGAAAACGAATTTAAAACGACTTATAAAATACGTTTTGAAAGGAATTCTATGAAGTATATATATAATATATATATATATATATTATATACATAATGGCCTGAATAGAACGCGTTGCGCCGCGGTAGTTCGCGAATTTCGACCAGTGACTTCGAGTGGATATCACGGGAGATCCGACCATTGGATTCTCCTAAAACCGGAACCGTTGGGTTCGTATCTAAAAGAGATTTTTAACGAGTATTAGTGATTTGAAATCTAACGGTTGGATTTTGAGTTATGTCCAAATCAAATTTGGAAAAGGTCGCTGTAAGTGCAGTTCGTTGGCCGTTGATGGAAATCGACTGTACCGGCCTTGATAAAATTATTAAAAATAGTAATAATTTGTGTAAAATCATAAGAAATGATTTGTGAAGAATTGGGATGAAAAACTCCATATATGAAAAGGTAAAAATAGACTTTTATCGAAATGAACTGGATTTGAACTAGAATAATAATTTATTTATTTTTAAAATAAATAAATTGGATTTGAAATGGTTTTGAAAATAACCAAAATTTCCAATAATTGAATTGGAATGGATTTGAATCGAAATTGTCTTTGGAATATTTCGATGTTGGATTTCGTGACTGTACAGATATTGTTCTGGGAATTTGAAAGATATATTAATATCGTTATTTCCAATACGATATTTGTTGGTCGTAGAATTTGATATTGAATATAAGCCGATATATTTTCTATTCAGAGCCTTGTATTTAATATCAAATGTGATTTGGGTTTGTCGTGGATGGTGTCTTCATTAACATTGTCCTTAAACCCAGTTGAGAAAAAGATTAAATCTTTTTATTTGGATTTAAGGAAGTATACCAATTAAATAATATTTAATTGGAATTGAATTGAAATTGGATTTTGGGTTTATCATGAACGGTGTTTTAAATAACATTTGTTCTTTAACCCGATAATTAATGGAATGTGATTTGGGTTGTCGTGAATGGTATCTTTAATAATACTGTTCTTAGGCCCAACGGAGTTATGAAAATCAGAAACTAATTGGAGATTAGTTAAGTTGAATGGTTTCTTGGGTATTGATCTGATGTTGGTTTCGGCCTTCGGGGTTAATACTTAGGGAATTGCTCACTTGCTATTTTACGGTTAGGGACTGATTGAAATGTGATATGATTTTGGGTTTATCGCGAACCATGTTTTAAATAACATTGATTCTTTAACCCAGTTAAAGACAGGAAGATTAAAACCAAGTGGTGTTTTAATGAATCTTTAATTAGATTGGAAAGATCAAGAATGGAGTATCACCAGTTTTGCTCTAGGAGATTGTTAAATCTTTAATTAGATTTGAACGTGAAATGGTAATTGAATTTACCGATAACACCGTGGTGTTAGATATGAAGTATGACCAGTTTTACTTCATGGGATGAATAGGTTGGGATTGGGAAATAGAATAAATGATTACTTCGGTGTGGTTCGCTAATCCCGACTAGTTTGAATTGATATTCAAAAGAAGATTAAAGAATAAATTTAAAAGAATTTATCTTTGATAAAATTGATGGGAACCTTTCCCTAAGAATGTGAAATTTAGAAACTAACTGGAGATTAGTTAAGTTGAATGGTTTCCTGGGTATTGATCTGATGTTCGTTTCGGCCTTCGGGTTTAATATTTGGGGAATTGTTCTCTTGCTAATTTATGGTTAGTGACTGATGAATTGGAATGAGGCGTATGTTGTGTAACACTTGTTTATTATATACGCGAGTTATTCGGAAAGACCGGGTTTATCCCATTCTGAATAACTGATTCGACGATGAGTCGAAGATGAAGACGGTGGTTGAAGATCGGAGATCTTCACGTCGTTTGGGTGATTACTGATGATCTTGATTGGGCCGTACACCCAAGAGGTGGGAATCAGTTAGTGGTCATCCAGACGTACTTGGAGATCGATGGATATGCGAGGTACTAGGTGCCTCCGGTTTCGTTCAGACCCAGAACGGACTTGTAGATGGACTGTGTGACTGACATTGGATATCATTCTGTGTGATTGATGGATATAGGTTGCATGGAGTGGTCTGCCTGTGTGGCATGCTAAGATGCAAATGATCAAGGCTTCAGTTGAAAAGCAGAGTCTTGTGGTTGATGTTCAAAGCACCGCCTGTGTGGCATAGCTTTGTGTAACGTGATTCGCGAGCCTGACACCCCGGTTGTGAACCAGAAACAGGAGAGGACCTCAGGGAGGACATGCGTTTCCTTTTAGTTAGAAGTGGCGTCAGTAGTTTTACACGCCCTGACGAGTTTGACTTATGTGGTTGTTGCTGTTGCGAGGCGCCTCAGATATATCGGTGACTATATGAAGCCGATGGAGTCATTCGTTGGCTCATTTACGCCCAAAGGGCGGGAAACGCAGTGTTCAGGCATTTTAATCCACATCGGTGAACCGACCCTGACGATCCAAGGGCTCACCTGTGTCTGGGTCCTGAGACATGGGCTAGATTGTCTCGAATCGGTGAGCACTATCTTTTGCCTCGGTTCACAGACGAAAATCCAACTTCCAATACGTGACTTTGCGGTTTCGAATGTAGAACCTATATATGGCGATATTGTGGGATGGGGCACTTATGCTGCCTATGATTGATATTTATGATTGTATATAAAATCAGAAACTAATTGGAAATGAGCTAAGATGGGTGGTTTCCTGGGTATTAATCTGATGTTGGTTTCGGCCTTCGGGGTTAATACTTAGGGAATCGTTCTGTTACTAATTTATGGTTGGAGTCCGATTAAGAATTAAAACATGAAATTTAGCGTATCAAACATTCTTTGGCTATTATAAGGTAAAAACCCTATCCTCCGGCTTGCGTTGCATTGTGTGATGGGACCTGGGTCTTATAATAGCTTCATTGTTCTTTATTTAGCATTGCACTGTTTGTTTTATGCACTGGTGTTCTTGGGAGGAAACCCATTCCGTGTTATACGACGTGGTCCCTTGATTTACCTAACTTTAAAATAAAGATTAATAACTGTTTTAGTTCTCACACCAGTCACATGAATGACCTGGAGTTTATTGTTTTAACCTAAACTCTGAGTGCCCCTATTTTGGCACGGGCAGCTAGTAGTTTTGGTTTTGCAAATTTATATTCACAGGAACCTGGTTTACAGCTGGAATGATATCCGGAAAGCTATGTATCCGTATATCTATTTCAGTTGTGTTTTGTATTATTTTTCCGCTACGATGTATTTAAATGTAATTTAAATCTCTGATATTTTCTGTGTAATATTTATTCATACTCTGTATATTCTTGTATTCTGATGTAATTGTTGTAATAAACAATGAAATGTTCTTCTGTCTGCGTTCTTTTGTGTGTTGTCCTCGAAGTATCCGCTCTTTCCCTACCGGGGAAGTTATGGGTTCTTACACCGATCATAACGGAAATCGAATAAAACAAGTTTACTAAGTAGGAGTAATTTATGATAATTCCTAAAAAGGTGATTTGAATTGGAATACTTGCATTTTGAGTAATTTTAAATCTATTTGATTTAAAGGGCTATTTTAATAGCGATACTTTGGCAACATTTCCAAATGTTATTATTGGTTTGAAATTTAAAGCAGGAATTGTTATTTGACTATAGGAATGATTTATAAAATAATTCGAAAATTATTAAAGTATCGGGAATACTCTTATGGGATTGAAATGGGTTTTCAAATTTTAAAATTTGGATACGGTTGGAGAAAATCTTCGGATGTTTGATATTAACTCGGTGGATAAAAACTCTTATTTTCTGAGGAATTTAAATGGTAATTCACCGTTATGATATGAGTTGCATATGGAGTTTAATATTGAAGATAAGTTGATAGGATTTCTATCCAGATCAAATATCAAAGAGTTGAATAAATCTTTTAATTAAGATATGGGTTTCTCCACCTGATTGAAATAAGTTAGATAGAAATAATCTTCAATATTTGGTATAAAATTTCATGGTGTAAATGAATACTATCTGGGGAATTTGGAAGATATTATTATATCGTTATTCCACTTATAGTATTCATTGATTATGAGAATTTATATCGAATATGAGTGGATAAAAATTTCTGTGTAATTTATGAATCAATATCGATTGATTGGGTTTTGTCATAAATCATATCTCTAATAATATCATTCTTGAAACCCGATGAGATTGAATGGTGGAAAATTCATATCGTAATTGGGGATTCAATTAAATCTTTGATTTGAGGGAATTAAAGATAAGAAATTAAAGCAAAGGTACAACCTTTGATTTCAAAGAAGAGATAAGATGATAACGAGATGTATGAAATTTATAGTAATTCAAATCTTGAGCCGTAAATGAATTGATAACTATTTGGAAGGAGATTTGAATTGAAAAGCCTGTGTAAACCGTAGCCACTGTTTTAAGCGCGCTTGTTACTTGGAAAGGCCAGGATCGAGTATATGTTCGAAAACCATTCCAAGTAATAATACGACGTTATGAAGCAACTCAAGACTCGGTAAACGACGAATGAAGACCGGGAATATTTGAAATTATTCAGATTGATTGTTGACTGATGTCTCAGTTAGGTAGGCCACCGATACGAGGTATGAGTTACATGAGACTTGAACATATTTATGTATTTTAGGGTTGTTGTTCCATTCAGACCCAGAATGGATTATGTAACAAACTGGGATTTTCGACCCAGAAAATCAACATAAAACCCATGTTAATTATTCAGGCATCGAACATTCCAGATTATTAATAGAAAGAAATTAGAGGGTGAGAATAGATAAGTTAGAAAATTAGAATAGAAGAAGAAGAAGAACACAATCAGAGTAAACACGAATCTCACACCGGAACAAATAAAATATATTATAACATAACTTTGAAATAAAACAGTATAATAACATTATCAGAGTACAACACTTACACACAGCGGAAATAACAATAGCTATATAGTCCTAAAGCCTCCTGCTTCAAGCTCCTCCAAGTATATCTGTAAAGACCTGAACTACTTGACTGCCCGTACAAATTTGGGCACCCAAGAGTTTAGGAAAAAACAAAACAAAATAAACTCTGGGTCAGTCATGGGACTGGTGTCAGTAAACTCAAATCATCAGTTTAACTTTCCAAAATCCTTTTCAAAAGAAAAGATAATCGTAAGACCAATTCACACATAAACACGAATGGTTTTTACCTTACGATAACCCAAAACAGTTTCGAAATCAATACTTCTCTGATATTATAATAATTTCTAATTACGAGTAATTGGAATCTAGTAGAACGCTTGCATCTCACGTTCCACATATATAGTATACAAACAAAACCGCGGGCGCTTATTGGAGATTGGATTCCAACTATGACAAGGTATGGGACCACCTGCCGATGGTGTATCTCTAGAGACGAATACACTGGGTTCAACAAGAACGTCTTGTAACCCGGCCCACACATGACCGACCACTCATTTTGCTTGAGTGTATCGAATGTATATCACCAACGGTTGTGAGCTACCCACCGTTTCCCGAAAAGGGACAGCATCGATAACAGATAAAAGAATGAAATGGACTTTCTCTAGATAGGTGATATGCACCCTAATGGGAGCGACCCCACTTAGCCATGCTTCCTGCCCGATTTCTATCATTTCCCGGTTGATGAGGCTTGAGGTCATTACGTATCTTCTAAAACACTTGACCACCATTCACTTTGAATGCCACATAGTCATACCCGTCAAATCACAAAATTAATTTCCTTAAAAATACCACGTGTATAAAGCTAAGAGAAACGAATTCCTCCGCCACCAAACGTAAGTACGTTTGAAGAGATCAACTTACGCGATCCTTTAGATATACTCTGTCAGACATTCGTCCATTCACGTTTGTCCTGGGACTGGACAAAACAAAGGCACTATTCTGTAAACAGGATATTCCTTGCATAACCCCGTCTTCAATATTTCATATTTGATCGCAATGCTAACGTCCATACAGAGTGGTTTTCAGATAATATATATGATCCCGGTCTCTCTATATTGACGATGGAAAAATGGTCAAAAACTTCGATAGTCGGTGATTTAACTATCAAAGAAAAACATGTGTGCAAACAACTATATTATTTCTAGATGGAAATTCTATCGATCAATCATCATTCAAAGATTTATTTCTTTTAAATTAAATTATCATTAATTTTCCCATTTCTATATATTTGTAAATTCTTATTTTCTAAATTTAGAAAATATACATCATCTATCATTGGAAAACATTTCCATCTCTGTTTCATGTATTACTGACATTCCAGTATTCTTTCTCATCAACATTTCATTTTCTATGACTAGAAAATATCTCTGGCTATATTTGGAAGATGTTTCCAAAATTTATTCATTTGATTTAAACAGATGTTTAAATAAAACATCACTAAGCCAATCTAAACCATCACGGTCATTAACTCAACTTCTTAACTAACTTTCACTATCGAACCTTAACCACTTCTTAATTAAAACTGAAGTCAATCAAGTTGGGGTATAATTACCTCTCAGACCTTAACTGAACGACATTTCTAACCTCGAAATAGACAAAGTTCAAACTTTAAATCTTTAAGAAACTCCCTTGCGAAACTCTCGGATTCTATTTACGAATTCACTTCCTTTACAAATCATTTGATTATAACTAAAATGTTATAATTCCATGCTTTCAAAATATATTAACTTATATATACCTTTTATATCTTGATTCGGATAAATAAATCACTAATTTATTAACAAATAGGTAAAACTTAGTAAACATTTCTTTCCTTAATTCGATATAATCGAATTCCAATGTATAATTCCCTCTCGAATAACCACTATCCGATAACTCTCTTTCGAATAAACTATATTCGATTCCTCTGTTTAAATAACTAATATTCGATAATCCTTTTCTTCGAATAATATATTCGATAATCCCTTTTCGAATAAACCATATTCGATAATTCTCTCCTTCGAATAACTATATTCGATAACTCACTCCAAATGAACTATATTCGATTACTCTTCTTGAGTAAACTATATTCGATAACTCTACTTCGAATATGTGATATTCGATAAATTTCTTTTGACGAACTCTATTTAATCTACTAATACTCGACTAACTTGAAGTTGATTAACTCCATTTGAATAACCCTAATTCGATTTACCATAACTAGTTAACTCTAATTGATTAATTCTAACTGGTTAACTCTAACTGATTAACTCGACTTAATTACTTCTAGCGATTAACTAATGTTTGATTTGACTCCATTCGCTTGACTCTAGATCGCAGCGATCACAATGGTTACGCCTGATTCCCTCAGGAAACATCCGACCGTCATAGGATATCTGCACCCCTGGGAATTACACTAGCAGTCGTACGAAATGGCAACACATCCTAACTAACTATGTTTGACTAACTCTATCTCAAATAACTACATTCGATCAACTCTAATTGAAAAACTAATATTCAATTAATTCTAATTCGATTAGCTCTATCTAATTAACTCTACTTTTATTCAGTTTCAAATATCGATGTTGAAATCGATTCTTACTTCTCTATATAAGTCCTGACCTATATATTCTATTTATCCAGTGATAAACATTTCATTTGATTTGAAAAATATTATTCATAAATTTATCTTCTCAATTTGTTAGTCAGAATAGATTCTATTTAAAACCTTTGCTTTAAATCCATAACAGGTTATACCCATGTGCAAAGCACGGGTTTAAATCTTTCAAATGTAAAATTCTCCTTTTCTACAATACTAGTCACTTTTCCAATATTCCTTATGGTATTTAACATACCATATAACAATGATCATTATCATTCAATCATACAAAATCCACAACAGATTTCATATCACATCATATAACACAATATATGAAAATAGTAAAATAATTGTTGAGGAACCCAGTTGGGTCCCTCCGACCTGTTTCTCTGCATCCACAGATGTTAAACAATAAAATTGACATCAATTTCATTTTACTATGAAATATTCTGCTAAACAGAATCAATATTTGATTAACGATTTCGTTACCTATATTTCAATCAAATGACAAACAGTTCAACCAAACAGCCAACACACAGCAAACAACCATCATTTATAGATTCTAAAAATACATTATAAAAATATAAGTTGAACAGAGTTAGTGAGATTTACTCACATTGGACGGTTATCGTTAAATAATGGTAATTGGTCATTGATTTGATTCAGGCGTTTAATTCCACCATAAATCCAAATGAGCTTCAATTAACTCCTGGTCAGTTCCATGTTGTATTGCCCGTCCATACGATCCCAACGCAACTTACGGTTCGTCAATCTGATATCGTATGTAGAAGATACGTATTTTACAAGCTTTGTAAATAAATTATTTAATTCAAATAAGCTAAAACACTTTATTGGGCTTAACCTTTCTTCCCGGCCTAACAGCTCCCCTTCAAAGCTCAACACTGCTCCACTTATCTTCTTCCCCGATGACTAATACCGCTCCTCACACAGCCATTTCGATTCCCTTCTCCACCCTTTTCTCCTTCCTTTCATCACCGTTTAACAAACAAATCACACCACACTTCATCTCCTTTCAATCTCTTCCTCCCTATGTACGTTTTATCAAACTCGACATCCCCCTTTGACTGCGACTTCGAGTCGGCTACAGGAAGAACCCCGATGCCACTCGCAACCGAACACCCCCAATCTTGCACTCTAGGTGCGGATTTCCTCCCTGAACCCAAAACAATGACCCAAAACTCGAATCGATTCCTCAAACCCACAAAAACCCGAACCCTAGCATGTGTTGCCAAAACCCGCACCCAAAAAACCAACGTCGAATTCAAAACTTTGTATACAGAAATGAAGAGAAAGCCACAAGGGATGCAACGATGTCAGTATTGGGATTTATAGCATTTTCTTTGAATTTATTTTGATTTTTGAAGAGGGTTTTTCACTCTATGAATTGGTTTCAATGGTGGTGGCGCATTTTCTCAAAAGAATGGAAAATGTTTAGGGTTAAGGAGGGTAGAGGATATTATATAGGATAGGTTTCATGTTTTTTTATTCGATTATTTTATTTATTTTTAAGCCAACGCTATTTTTATTCATCCTCTAAAATTTTTGTGATCACGTACAATTCCCAAAAATCACGAAACTGGACGTGCAGCTAGAGTTTGACATTACGGCCCCAACGAAACTGGTTTCGTCGAATTCCGACTCCGTTTGCTCACACAGTGTATTTTTAACCGTTAGAATACTGACTGTTTTCACTTTAAAATCCCGTACAGCTGTACACTGACTCTAAAAATCACGGAAATTGAAATCTAGCAATAATTTAATATTGCAGATCCAACAAAATTAGTTTCGTCGAATTCTGAGGTCGTTTGAAAAAGTGGCTATTTTTAAAGCTCTAAATAACCCCTTTAAATAAATAAATATATTTAAAACATTTAAATTTAATATAAAAAAATAAATATTATCATATATATTCACAACAGAATATTATACAGCTCCACTGGGCTTTATAACTCGATATTTCAAATCCAGTGTTAGATCGATATTCGATTTATATTTAAAAATCTATTTTAAAATATTAATAAATCGATATAAATTATAAAGGAATTCCATGACGACTTTTCTAAAATTTGATTTCGGCATAACTAAAAATCTACACGACGAAATCTCGATTTTTCTCTTCCATCAGAAAAATATACTTCACCAGCTCCTAGGTTTTTTGTTTCATAGAAATTCGATTTAAAATGGACCCTGTACATTCAGTTGAAGTTCAAATCGCCAAACAGCGAATTGCCGCGCCATTTCGAGCTCGATTATAATTATATTATAATTTATATGTTCAAACCGCCATTCAAATAATATATTCGTTATTCTAATTAAATTCTAAACTGAATCAAATACCACAGTTGAGCCAATTCACACCATTTTGTGAATTCCACTATTTCTGACTATTTCAGAAATTAAATATATTATTATATTATTTATTTTAATTAAATATTCAATATTATTCAATTCTGGTCATTTTAAACAACCAAACCGTTATTTAAATAATTAAATAAATTATTTATAACGCTGAAAAATGCGGGTTGTTGCATTCTTCCCCCCTTAAAATAATTTCGTCCTCGAAATTGCTAAGGTAGAAGACAGGCCCTATTAACTAGTTTAAAAATTATTCGTTCATTTTTAACTTCAATTTTAACTAAACCAATTAATTTCAATTTAAAATATTAATTTATTCTTACTAACAAAAATTTTCAAAAATCCTGAAAATTTTCTAACACCCGAAAATTTCGAAAAATTTCGCCAGCACCTCTTTTGTACCGGTCAATAGTTCAAACCCCAACTCGCCTCTCTAGACCCTTTCCAATCCAAAAGAAAATCAAACAGCCAAGCGGCATGCCAAATTGGCCCATAAATCACCAAATCCATAAAAATAAACATGTACCTTTTTGTCGGCCATATCATTAAATCCTTGAACTTGCTTCTACTCAATACCTGCTGATCATATATCCATCTATACTAACACTACACCATAATGGCCATTTGGTAACTTTTTTTTTTCACAATTGCCAACACTTACTTGTGTTGTAGGGTAGTAACAATAATATGCGTTGCTATATTTAAAAAGAGTTGCCAAAAATACATAATTATAATTTCTTTATTAGCAACGCTTATTTGTGTTGTTAAGGCTACTTTATGAGGGTAAAAAGGTAAACTCACGTCCATAACCCTGTTTCGTTTTCTCGTTTGTTTTGCCCAATGCTTTCTCATAGATCGGCCGCTAAATCATAAAATCCAAATCCAACGATTCCCAAAAAAAAAAAAGGATCCCAGAATTTGTTCGAAATGTTCAGATCCGTTCTGACGTCAAATAATCAGATTTTGGGGGAGAATTGATTTGGCTTCAGGGCACATCGTATGAATTTCGATTTCAGGTACCTAATTTCATCGATTTCAGGTTAGAATAACATCGTTCTAATCTGATTTCATCGTTTTTGGACATTGTTTGAAACCTTATTCCCCTAACAACTTCGGTTCATTTCGATTTCAGGTATTTGATTTCATCGTTTGAAACCCTATTCCCCTAACAGCTTCGATTCACTTTACTTGCCGTTGTCATTTGAATGGTTTCAGCTTTTTAAGGTACGTCGTTTTTTTTCTTTTCGCTTTACATTAACCCTTTTTTGATAATGAGTAACATAGAATAGCAAAAACTTAGCGTTCGTTAACATGTGGAATGGTTCATGCAGATTGACAAATTAGAATTTACACAGTTAGCAATGTTGTTATTAGATTAGTACTACTTAGTTGGTGGGTCAATACTTTTCTCTATTGTAACTACAACGTATTTCATCACATTCTAATTGTTTTTTAGCTTTCCGGCTGCTAATACTTTGAGATTTACAGCAATTTTTGAGAGATTTCTAGGGTATAATTTTTAATTGATGACAAGAGTTTAATTTAGAATGCATGTAGGGGTGGTCGCTAGTGTCAATAGTAGATTACTGCTATTGGGTTCATGTATGTTTTTTTTCCTTTTTGTTTGTGCTGTATTTTTAAAAATAGTTGTTATTAGTTTTTTAGTGGTGAACTTTATGTGGAGAAATAAACTAGTTTGTGTGTCGAGTTTGTTGTTTTTTCTTTTCTTTTTAATATTGTTTTTGTCCAGTCAAATGATATTTTCTTACACGTTTCTTATTCAATTTAGATATATCCAAATTCTGAATGGCATAATTATAGCTAAACATAAAATATTTTCAGTTTTTGAATTATATGCGGGGTTGAGTGCTATGACAAAATTGCATGCTCTTTGTTTTTAAATATGTTTTATGTCCACAGTGCTATGACAAGTTACAAAAATACATTGCATATTGTGCTCTTTAGTTTAATTTTACAAAAATACATTGCATTACTGTTAGATCAAAATTTGGACCTAACACCCAAATTGTTCTGATTCTTATAGAGTTTTAACTGGAGAATGAGGAAAAAGCAGAAAACACACAGAATTTATAGTGGTTTGGCGTTAATAAGCCTTCGTCCACTTTATATGTTATCGATTATACTTTAAATGTCAATACAATCAATGATTTCTCTCTCGCTCACTTTTACAATTGTGATTTCTCTCAGTAATCTAGTAATAAAACTGATAAGAAATGGTAGTATGACAATAATGGCGGAATCAGTACTCAATATTGCCAAAAAGCTCCTCAAAATGCCAAACTCTGGGCTATTTATAGCTGATTTTGTCAGGCGGATCGCGGTCACACGTGGAACGAATCCCGAGAATATCGGATCGTATCGCAGCCGATGAAGAATTAGTCAAATTAGCCGTTGTGGACAGGTGTCGCGATCCCCTTGAATATCGGATCGAGCAAAGGGGGAGAATCAGTCAAAATGACAGTTGGGGACACGTATCGCTGGATCCATGCATCTCGGATCGCCGAAGACTAGCTCGTGCTTGAACGGGTCAGAGGCTTCGTCGTTCATCAGGGGATCGGATCGGCCTGTACTGGGCAGTAGTGTATGTACGGATCGAGTCGCATAGAAGTGGTCGTATCGCTGATGCAGTGGGGGCGATCCGATGAGGTGCGATCCGATGAGGGGCGATCCGATAAGGGGCGATCCTCTGGTGCGATCCGTTCCTTCATGTACTTAGGGAACGTAGTTTCATACTTTCTACTTGTGAATGAACCTGGGAGGCTTGGTCAAAAAGCTAGCCAACATTTTGCCCCCTCGAAGTATGTTTTATCGACGATGGAACATGCTTCGAAACTATAAAAACGTCTTTTCATAAAGAGATGCAAATCAGTAGACAATTCTTTTTCTGGGATCTTTCACAATTTTCATCATCGAATCTGTCAGGTGCATCTTTGAATTTTCATTTCTGTCGGTTATTCATCGATTCGGATCGCATGCGCGAGTCGTGGTCCGTTAGCGAGTCATTCGCCTCGTCCTTTAGTGAGCACTTGGGCATCTTCACGGAACGGAACGAGGTGGTCTCCTCTTCGAGACGTGGTGGGCTTTTGGTTCGCGGCCCGTCTATTTTCGCGGATCGAATAAGACAAAAAGGGGAGACTAACGGTCGCCCTTTTGCCTATATAAACCGACCTTCACCTTCATTCTCCTCTTCTTCTTTCTTTGTTCACAGCCGCCGCCAATTTTTCTGAGAGAAAACCCTAACTTTGATTTTCGAATTCCCAACCAATCTCAAACTTTAAAAAGGTAATTAAACGGCTTTTCTTTAGTTTCTAGCTCGTTCGCAATGATTCAAAGAGGGGAGATAGCGGAAATTCGTAGGATTCGACGATAGCGAATCGCGAGAGTGCCTGGTGCGAGGAGGAGAGTTGAGGAAGAAGAAGGAAGGGATGACCAGGATGGTTCGTGGGCGAGGTCTGAGTTCGAAGCGGTGGCGAGACGAGGGGAGAGAGTACGGAACTGGAAAGTTGATTTGGGTAGCGGATCGGATCGCGGAAATGACAAGGCTACGATTCGTGTGAGTGTCGGATCGCGGAGATACCAGAGCTTCGGATCGTGGAGGATGGGGGCGATGCGGATCGCCAAGAAATCATCGCGATCCGTTCCGGATGAATTGGTGCACCTCACGATTCGAAGCCTTCCCCTGATCTAATACCCTTCCGCGTACCGAGTCCTTTACCACGATCCGTCCACACTTCGCGATCCGAATCTGTCTTGCGATCCGACCGACGACGATCTGATGCGCATGCCGACTAAATAATATGATGCAACTCTAACACATTGATGAACAGTTAGTTTAGAGCCCTTGAGATGAACACTCCAGATTGAACAAATGCATAATCTATCAACCGAACAATGACCAATGTCTGGATGATTTTATTGACTCTTGTACTTTTCTTTAATGTATGCACATGCACACACACCGGCACTTGCACACACGGGGGACGGGTAGTTTTAATCTCATTTCTCATGTTTTCTCGCCTAACAGTAATGTCGGATAATCAATCCTCTTCAAGATCCGTTACAGAAACGGAGTCCGAGGTTCCTGAGCAATACAACCCCGAGGCCCCTCCAAATAACCCAGGGGGTGAAGATTCTGGATCTGAATATGAGGCAACGGAATCAGATCCGTTTGAAAGTACTTCATCTAGTGAAGAGTCTGAAACAGACAGGCGAGCTCCCGATGAGATTCCTGGCGCGCTCGGGATAGAGAAATTTTCTGACTCTTTAGCATCTAAACTTGATGACATAAAGCTTAAAAGAATCTGCCTGAGACATGGGATCCCTTGGGATGATGTGAGGACACCCGTTAGCGAAGATAGACCCCACTTAGCTCCGGAAGGGTATATGGCAGTCAGCCGAACCATGTGCTTGGTAGGAGCTATTCCTCCGTTTCCTCCAATCGCCATCGAGACCTTAAAACGACTGGGTATCACTCCGATGCAGCTTCATCCTAACGCCTACGCGTCTCTATATACCCTATATATTGCATACGCGGAGATCCTGCATACCGGACTCACATTTAGAGATTTAACATTCTTTTATCTTTTCAAGCATCGCTCCTCGGCAACCCCAAATTTCTCTTTCTTTGAATCGGTGGCGAATAGGAAGATTCTGTATGACGGATACAGCAATACAGGGGATCCCAAGTCTGATTGGTTCTATATAAAGAAACAGGCCGGGTGCTCAAGAAGATGGCTTAAATCAAGTAAACTTTAATCTTTTGACTGAATATCTTGCTCAAGAAGCCGAAGCATTAACATCCTCCCCCCTTTTTCTTTGTTTTAAACAGATCACGTCTTCCCGAAGACGGAAGGCCCGTTATACAATAATCGATTGTCTATTCTTCTACAAAGCAGATCCGACTTTCTAAGGATCAAGAAGTGAATCACTGACGAGAATCTTCATAAGCATCGCCTTCTGGATATAAGATTTGGACTTGGCACTGGCGGCAAACCCTACAAATACGTGCCCCCAACGGAGGGAGAGGGAACATCGCAGGCAGCAGAAACAACTAAATTCCGTAAGAGTCCTTCTCCGATAATCATCCAGGATGACGAGGACCTGAACATATATAGAGGAGATGAGGCTCGTGGTGACAAGCCTAAGGAAATCCCAGTCTCTCCGCGGGGTTTCCCCTCCAGGGCTTCCCTTCCGATCGAACCTGCTGCTCCCGATGATTTGACAGATGAACAGCTATTTAAAGAGCTGAGCAAAATTCCTCTGCCCGATGATGTATACACAGAGGGGGACTTTGAAGGGGAGCCACTCTTCCCTGCTTCTGAGGAGACCACCGTTCCAATTAGAGAACAACAAACTACTCAGATGAGCCTGACTTCAGGCCCGGGTCCGTTAGGGGGAATTATATGGGATGCACAAATCACACACACTGCCTGACCCTGCACTTTTATATCAACAGTATTCAAGGTTTTAATATGCTTTTTTCTCCTTTGCAGGAAAGATGTCTCGTAGGCGGTCTTATTCTTATCGTTCTCTTCGTGAGGGCACACCCAGTCTCCATCCAAGTACCGAGTGCTCTCGCGGCCCTTCTCACAAGCCGACTTCTTCGCAACCCCGGTCTCCATCGAAATCGACTTCTGGCAAGCTTCCCAATTATCCGGTAGCTCCTGCAGGGGGAAAACAACTTCCTAAAGAGTTAACTCCTCCGAAGAGTGCACCCTCTCACAGCAGGTCGTCAAAAAGACATTACGAGCCTAAAGATAAAAGAAAGGATCCAATCAAAGATTCTGAAAAGGAGAGGAGTGACATTGTCCCTTCCAGCCAGCCAGAGTTGGCTTCCCCCGGGTCACGGGATTACATCCATGGTCCCGAGACTCAAGGTAGGCTGGAAAAGTTGCGGGAACAATTCCCCAACATCTTCTTCGATAGGATGGCGTTTGTTCCAGCCTTGGAGCCAGTCCCTAGGAACTGGGATAATGAAGTTGTCGGGCACATTCACCATGTAGCCAGGCAGTATGAGATGATGAAGAAACATGCAGTTAATCTTTCAGAAGTCATTCGAACGCTTGAAATAGAAGCACATAGATCTAAGGTGAAAATTGATAACAATGAAAGGGCCAGGACAAAGATGGAGAAGGACCTGGAAGATGCTCAATCTCAACTTGCCTTAGCGCGGAGAGATGCTGAAAATTACAAGACCGAATTGGAGAATGCTAAGAAACGCTTTCATTCAGAACTTGACCCAAATAGTCAAGAGAAAATGGCCTTAAAGAAGGAGGTAGAAGATCTCAAAATGGCCAACATTGAGTTGAAGACAACACAAGGCCATTTTGAAGCTGAGAGAGCTGCTTGGGAGGCAGAAAAAGCAAGTTTGAAAGAAAGTTTAGCTTTGGCTGAAGCGGAAAAGGTGATTTTGAATGATCAAGTCGTGGATGCGAAGAGACGGGCGGCTCTCGCCGAAAAGAATGTTGAAAGTGCCATTGAAATGGCTACTGCTTCTAACAACAAGCTCTTCGAGAGAGAAAAGGATGTCGAGGGGTTTGAAGAGATGATCTTTGACTTCCTGGGCCAAGTCCTCAAAACCCGTAACATCTCATGGATCCCGGATTACCACGTTACTTTAGCCAATTTATGGGACGCCATCGTTGAGGGTGAGAAGCAGAAATTTGGAGTCGAAGAAATTGATGAAGATGAGCTGATGAAGACCATCCTTAAGGATAATGAGCCTGAGGATCTGGCAGAGGGTCGTCGTCTAATTCAAGCGGAAATGGAAAAGGAGAGGGTCCTGGCTAAGGGCAAAAGCAAGGCTGACGAAGGTTCGAGCTCAGCTGTGGAGCCCAAGACCTCCGGAGTTGAGGAATACCATCCTGATGATCCATTAATCCCTTTGGGCCTAACTCCTGTGGTTGTTGGAGCTCCTGCGGCTAGCCTAGATGGAGGATCTGCGGAAGGTATCTCCCTTTTTTCCCCACAATTTGTTAAAGCAATTGTGAATTGTCGTCGTTTGGTAGAGCAACCAACTGAATTAGTAACATGTGTTCCTCATAATACAGGTGGCGAGCCCGTCGACAAGGGTGTTGAAAAAGGGAAAGAGGCAGAAAAGGTTATCGTCTTGCTAGGTGCCGGTGTTGATATACCGAAGCAAACTGAGGGTACAACAGCAGAGAAAGGCATCCTGGCACCCAGTGTTGATGTTCCCAAGGATGATGAAACCATCGAGGCCTTGAAAGATATGGATGGGCGCCATGTAGAGGATGAGGAGGATATCATTGGCGCCAAAGAAACCGAAGACGATGACGACGAAACTTTGGCCAACAGAAAAGCTAGGCAGGAAAAGGAGATGGCTTTAAAGAAGGTGGGACAAGAGCCTTTGAACATAGTCCCCATCGCGGAATTTGATCCCAAAACTGGGATGGTTTTGAAACTCCAGCCCAAATCCATCAGCAGACAACTTCATTTTGCAAATCCTGATGATTTCCCAGCTTCCCTTACTGATAAAAGGAAGAGAAAGGAGGCGGAAGAGGAATCTTCTGAAGAGTCGGACGTTCCTCTCATAGACAATAGGAAGAGAAAGAAAGGCGATCAATCCGACGCTGATAAGGCGAAGCTGGAGAAACAGAAGCAGGAGAAGAGGCCAAAGCGTAAATAGGATATTGTCGCTTGTTTATATTTTGTCTTTAGGTTTCCCACTGGCCAGGAAATGTAATTATGAGACTGGCCCTCACTTTTGTTTTCTAGGTTGTTTTTCACTTTGTAGGCTTGCAGTATATAAATGAAAGTTTATCTCTTTTTGCATCATTGTGTACCTGCATTCAATAAACTTTTCATGCTTAGTCATAGATCATCCAATTATAACTACAAATCAGTTGAACAGCAGAAAAAAAACTTAAAAAAATTTGTGCTGCATTGCTGCATTAAAGTTCATGTGTATATGCATATGGCCCCCAATCAATCGTTAATGTAGCGCTTAACTAGGGCTTATTAAAGATTGATTAGCATTATTCGCATGTTTCCCCCTATTTCTGAATATGGGGGACTTAGAGAATTTCATAAGATAATTGTCCTTATGGTGCTGAGTTTCTGGCACCTTTCTCAGTGCTTAACCATAGACTCCTTTATACTCTCTCGGCTGCCGCCGAGGTTAGAGTTTGAAGTCAGTAGTTCAGTCGGCCCCCGTTCCTTTAGCGGGGAAAGAGTTCTTTCTCTGCGCTCAATCTGAGACGCTTTTATACTCTCTCTCTCCCTCTGGAGAGTTAGAGTTCGAGCTCAGCCATTCAATCGCTCACCAATCCTTCAGCGGGGAAGGAGCTCTTTCTCAGCGCTCAATCGGAGATGCTTTTATACTCTCTCTCTCTCTCTCTGGAGAGTTAGAGTTCGAGCTCAGCAGTTCAATCGATCCCCGATCCTTCAGCGGGGAAGGAGCTCTTTCTCAGCGCTCAATCGGAGACGCTTTTATACTCTCCTGGCGGTCGCCGAGGTTAGAGTTCTGTCACGGCGGTTCCGATCATGGTACATCGCCATGGCCTACGGACATCGCCTTCATGTCCGTTGCCCTCAGAATTTTGACTGGTGATTACATTCCATTCTGATGGAAGGCATCTATAATTATATGCTTCTGGGACCGTTGCATTATTCACAGCAATTTCCATAAAAATAAAAAGGCAGATAAATAATGGTGCAATAAAGGTAAATGACACACAATATTTTTATAGTGGTTCGGTCGAATCATGACCTACGTCCACTTTATAATTTTTTGCTTTAAGGAATCAGACTATTCTAGGCAAGTCGTGCCTTGTACATGGTTCTCAACAAAGCAAAAGAACAGGTTTGAAATTTTTATGTTAAGTATGGCCGTAAATGTTGGGCATTCCACACTCTGGGGATTTCCTTTCCATCTACGGTTGCCAGCTTGAAGGTTCCATTATCAAGCTTGCCCAGAATGGAGTACGGTCCTTCCCACTTCGCACCCATATGAGTTGGGGGTGGAAAGACACGCTTCAGAACCAAGTCTCTGGTTTCATGGTTCGGGATCGAACCTTTTTGTTGTAATATCGAGCGACCTGTTGTTTGCATCTCAAGGTACGCAGATCTGCTTCATCCCTCTTTTCTTTGATCATATCCAGGGATTCAAGGAGCAATTCGTTGTTACTCATCGGATCGTAATAAGTCACTCGGTGAGAAGGTACTTTTATCTCAACCGGGATGACTGCTTCTGCTCCAAAAGCAAGGGAGAAGGGGGTATGCCCTATTGCCGATTTATACGTTGTCCTGTAGGCCCATAGTGCCAAGGGTAATTCATCGGCCCACATGGCTCTGGCCCGCTTCAGTCTTCTTTTCAGAATGGACTTAATCACTTTATTCGCCGCTTCGACTTGTCCGTTCGATTGCGGGTGCGCCACAGAGGTGTATCATTTCTCAATGTGGTATTTCTGGCAGAAGTTTCTGAATTTAGTGCAATCGAACTGAGTTCCATTATCAGTTATAACAATCTTTGGAATTCCAAATCGGCAGATGATGTTTCTAACAACAAAATTGATCACTCGTTTGGTTGTGATTGTAGTCAGTGGTTCGGCCTCGACCCACTTGGTGAAATAATCCACGGCTACAATAGCGAACTTCGCTCCGCCCCTAGCTATGGGGAGACTTCCGATAATATCAATTCCCCACATAGCGAAAGGCCATGGACTCGTCATTGTTTTTAACTGATTAGGAGGTGCTCTAGGTTTCTTTGAAAATTTTTGGCACGCATCACACCGTCGTGCGTATTTCGCCACATCCTTGTTTATGGTAGGCCAGAAATAACCATGCCGCAACACCTTTTTCGCCAATGTTTGCCCTCCAGTGTGATCGCCGCATTCACCTTCGTGTACCTCCTGCAGCACACGCTTGATGTCGTCATGAGCTATACACCGAAGAAGGGGCATCAAAAATCCTTGTCTGTAAAGAACTCCGCCTTGTAGAACATATCGGGCAGCTTTACGAATTACTTTACGCCTCTCGCTTTTCTTGGTCGGAAGTGCTCCATTTATCAAGTAATTCTTTAGAGGGGTCATCCATGATTCCCTTTCTGGTTCCGTCTCTAGTATTGGATCGATTTCCATTTGATCTATACTAGGGGACCGGAGTACTTCAACGGGGGCTAGCCCGGTCTCTTCAGGACCGTCGGAACTAGCCATCTTTGCCAACTTATCTGCCTGCTGATTCTCTGACCGCGGAATGTGAGATATGTTGTAGTGATCAAAGTCGTTCAGCAACTCCTTCACTTTCTTCAAGTATAAAATCAATCTTGCACTTTTGGCTTGGAATTTTCCAGCAACCTGGTTCACAACTAACTTGGAGTCGCAAAAGATGTCCAGCTTTGTGACTTCTAACTCCTTTGAGATCCTTAGTCCGGCTATCAGGGCTTCATATTCGGAGTCGTTGTTAGTGGCGTGAAACTCCATCCGAATAGCATAGGATATCAATCGTTTCTCGGGGGTTTCAAGCACTATTCCAGCGCCGGATCTCTTGTCATTCCTAGCGCCATCAGTATACAACCTCCAGGCACTGGGATCGAGAAGTAATTTTGAGGGGTCAACTTCTTCGTTTGCTATATCCTCCTCCGGGACGGTAAACTCTGCTATGAAGTCGGCTATCACTTGCCCCCGAATTGACCGTCGGGGCTGAAAGTTCAGATCAAATTGACTTAACTCAATGTTCCATTTGAGTAATCTTCCAGACGCCTCTGGTCTCTGTAGAACTTGCTTGAGTGGATGATCAGTGTATACGGTAATGGGATGCGCTTGAAAATAATGTCGAAGCTTTCTAGAGGCGATCAACAAACCATACGCCAACTTTTCTATCCTTGGATAGTTACGCTCTGCTGCCGTCAATTTTTTGCTCACGTAATACGCAGGTCTTTGGACCTTATCTTCTTCTCTTACCAACGCTGAGCTGATCGCGTGGGACGACACTGCCAAGTACACGAATAAGTCCTCGTGATCCATTGGCTTAGATAATATCGGAGGTTTCTCCAGGTGTCTCAGCAAGTTCTGAAACGCTTCTACGCAGTCGGGCGTCCATTTGAAGTGGCGTTTTCCTCTCTTTATCAATTCAAAAAATGGGATGCATTTGTCCGTAGCCCTGGAGATAAATCTGCTTAGTGCGGCTACTTTCCCTGTAAGGCTTTGCACATCCTAAATTTGCCTAGGTTCCTGAATGTCTCTGATTGCCGCGATCTGGTCTGGATTAATCTCAATCCCACGAGAACTGACGATGAACCCCAAGAATTTTCCGGAGGCGACACCGAATGAACATTTGGTTGGGTTGAGTTTCATCCCGTACTTTCGAAGAATGCCAAACATTTCTGCCAAGTCCGTGGTGTGATTGGAGGATTGTTTGGACTTAACCAACATGTCGTCAACGTATACCTCCATTGTTTTCCCAATTTGGTTATAGAACATTCTGTTCACTAACCGTTGATATGTAGCGCCTGCGTTCTTCAAGCCAAAGGGCATTACTACATAGCAATATAATCCCAGATCCGTAATAAAACTAGTGTGTTCTTGATCTGGAACGTGCATTGGAATCTGGTTATATCCTGAATAAGCATCCATAAAGGATAGAAGTTCATGACCCGCCGTTGAGTCCACCAACTGATCGATCCTGGGTAACGGAAAGCTGTCTTTCGGGCAGGCTTTATTCAAATCCGAGAAATCGATACACGTTCGCCACTTCCCGTTGGCCTTCTTTACCAGGACTGGATTTGAAATCCAGTCTGGGTAGATTGAGTCCCTGATAAATCCATTACTTTTTAGCTTTCCAACTTCTTCTTTCAACGCAGCGGACCTCTCTGGGCACAGTATTCGCCTTTTTTGTTTTACCGGAGGATGTTTAGGGTTAATGCTTAATGAATGGCTCATGATTGATGGAGATATCCCGCACATGTCTGCGTGGGTCCAAGCAAATACATCCAAGTTATTTTTTAAGAAATTCGTCAGTTCTTTAGCGAGATTCGGATTTAACTGGGATCCGATCTTAAGGACCTTCTCTGGATCACTATCATCAATCGGTACATCCACAGTCGTCTCGTTGGGAGTCGCCATTCTGCCCCCAGGTTCTTGGTCCTCTCTGGGATCTATATCCTCGGGCAACTCTCTGGGCGACTCTCCTACGGTTATCCTCTTTAGTTGCTATAAGGTCTCCGCCCTTGTAGGGGGAGAAGCGCCTTTGGTTTCTATGCCCCCTCCATTGCGGAGTAGCTTTAGCTCTGCAACATAAAATGCTCGTGTGGCAACCTGATCTCCTCTGACAATACCAACACCAGCTTCCGTAGGAAATTTCAATAATAAGCACCAGGGGGCTATAAAGGCTCTAAACTTTGCGAGAGCCGGTCGGCCCAGGAAGGCATTGTAGGGTGATTCAACATCCAGAACCACGAAGGGAAGGATTCTCACTCTCTGGCGTTCTCCTTCCCCAAGCATAACTGGTAACTCTACATAACCCATTGGAGCGGTGGATGCTCCGTTAAATCCACGGATCCATCCCTGACAGGGCTTCAAGTCTTTTATCTCGTGGTTTATCTGATCGAATGTCCTTTTGAAAAGAATATTGACAGAACTCCCGTTATCCACCAAAACTTTATGAACAGTGGCCGGGCCAATATGTACTGTGATTACAAATGGATCTTCAGTTGGAGCATGGACTCCAATGCTTTCTCGTTCGCGGAAAACGACATCGTCGGACATCATCTTTTGTTACTTTATCGGGACGTTGTCCTCGGGGTTGCTACACTCCCCTACCTCGAGGTGTTGCTTAGCTACATTGACATACTGATCCAATGCCTTGGAACTGTGTCCGGCGAGATAAAGCCCTCCGATCACGGTATTAATAACAATGTCTTTCCCCTTTTGCTGGGCAGTTGGCCTGACAGCGAGTTGATTCTGGTTCTGATTTGGGGCCTGTACGGCTTGCCCCCTATCTCTGGGCGTTACTCTGTATTCATCTAATTTTCCTTCTCGAAGAAGCCTCTCGACTACATCTCTTAGGTGACGGCATTCATTTGTCGAATGGCCATGAATTTGATGAAAGAGACAAAACTTCCCTGTTTCGCGTTCTTTCTCCGTCGACTCACTGGGAGGTGGCCTCTTATTCTGGAGGACGTTGTACGAATCCATGAAGATATTTTCCAAAGTATCATTTATTGGCGTATAACTCTCAAAAGCCCTGGGACGAGTCCTTCTCTGGGAGTCGTTCCCTCGATTCCTCTTCCGGTTGTTGCCATTACTGTTATTATCATTGTTCCCTGACTGACGACCACCCTGATTCCGATTTCCGACATTAACTTCGACCTTCCTCGAGTTGTCTCCTGTCTGCTTGATGGCAACATTGCTCTGGATTTCCTCCTTATCGGCCGTTTTTGCCTTTCGGTTAGCATATACTTCTTCCCGGCGTAAATGTACGTTAGCTTTTTCGTAGAATAACTCTCTAGTATGGGGTGGCTTGCTGGCCAGGTATCTCCCAAATTCAGTGTCTTTATCTACTCCGTCAATCAGAGCTGCGACAACGGTTGGCTCATGAGGATCTTTAACTTCAGTAGCGGCCAGGTTGAAACGGTCTAGGTACACCCTCAAACTCTCGCCTGATCGTTGCTTGACAAGGAACAAGTCAATCACACTCTTTGTCTTTTGTGCATAGATGCGGAACTGTTCCACGAACCTTTCACTCAACTCCCTGAAGCCGGAAATTGATCTTGCTGGTAAGCGAGTAAACCATAACAATGCTACATCCTCCAAGAATATGGGAAATGCTTTGCACTTGACAGGTCAGAAGCTGCGGCAGCGGTCATTGACCAAGAATATCTCATCAGATGCTGGACGGGATCAGATCTACCCGCGTAACGATTCATCTGTGGCATGTTGAAACGCCTCGAGAAAGTCGCATCTAAAATATCATCAGTGAAAGGGGTATGACTGCGGTCAATTCCCCAATCCTCATTCCGTTGTCCACGGCTATCTGCCAGAATTTGATGGATCATAGCTGCAACATTTGCACTGGTCAGCGGAGGTTCGGGGTCAGTGCTTCTTGCTCGGTGGGGTTCTCTAATCTCTCGTCTGGGAGCAGTCACAAAATCCGGGGCTCAGATTGGGCTTCGTTGCCCCCTGTTACCATGAGCATTTGCACGGCGACGGGGCTGAGGCAGTCTGTTCTGTACAGGGCTGTCCACACCTCGAGCTCTGGGAGTTGCGGCGTGATCGTTCACATTACGGTCTAAGGGCCCTGCACCCAGTGCCTCTTCTTCCCGTGACGGCAGGGTTCCAAATCGAAGCTGCTCTATGTTTTCGGGTCTCTCATATGGTCGCCGCGGAGGTCTCGGCGATTCCTCTGACGAAGAAGAGTATCCTGGGGTGAGCGGACGAACTGGTGGCATCCTTTGCCTTGCGAGATCATTAAGCCTTCTATCCATAGCGGTCAAATTTTGTCGCAGAACGGAGCATTCCTGCCTTTGAGCAGCCAATTCATCAAACAGCCTTTCCCACATTTCAGAAAAGCGAGAGAGGTCCCCCTCAGTAACGGGAGCAGAAGGGTCGTACTGATCATCATCACTTTCTCTTATGCGCAAAGAGCTTGAGCCAGGTCGAGCGGAGGGGCCAGGACGATTGGAGCGAGCCATAGGCTCCTTTCCAGGTCTAGTTGTAGTCTGATCATCAATTCGGATCGTGTGGATCGAGGATGCTGGCTCGCAGCGCACCGTTGGGATCGGTTTGTGATCACGGTTCGCGGAGGATTCGAGGCGTTATCACGGGATCGAGTAACAACCCCTTCAGCAGTTCGGATCGTCTCGTCTTCATCGACTCGGAGCATGGCACCTTCATCGGATCGGTTCGCCCCCGGCGCTCCGCGATCCAAATTTCCCTCATTGCCTAGCTCGTGAACACTTTCTTCAACTGCTTCGTTCGCGATTTCATTTGTTCGTGAAGCTCGTACTTCCTTAGATCTCTTTCCAGCCATGATATCAGATGTCGCTGGAATCTTCAAAGAACTGAATAGTGAAGTTTTGAGACTGTTTTCTCAGTGAAAGCACCAAAATGTTAGATCAAAATTTGGACCTAACACCCAAATTGTTCTGATTCTTATAGAGTTTTAACTGGAGAATGAGGAAAAAGCAGAAAACACACAGAATTTATAGTGGTTCGGCGTTAATAAGCCTACGTCCACTTTATATGTTATCGATTATACTTTGAATGTCAATACAATCAATGATTTCTCTCTCGCTCACTTTTACAATTGTGATTTCTCTCAGTAATCTAGTAATAAAACTGATAAGAAATGGTAGTATGACAATAATGGCGGAATCAGTACTCAATATTGCCGAAAAGCTCCTCAAAAATGCCAAACTCTGGGCTATTTATAGCTGATTTTGTCAGGCGGACCGCGGTCACACGTGGCACGAATCCCGTGAATATCGGATCGTATCGCAGCCGATGAAGAATTAGTCAAATTAGCCGTTGTGGACAGGTGTCGCGATCCCCTTGAATATCGGATCGAGAAAAGGGGGAGAATCAGTCAAAATGACAGTTGGGGACACGTGTCGCTGGATCCATGCATCTCGGATTGCCGAAGACTAGCTCGTGCTTGAACGGGTCAGAGGCTTCGTCGTTCATCAGGGGATCGGATCGGCCTGTACTGGGCAGTAGTGTATGTACGGATCGAGTCGCATAGAAGTGGTCGTATCGCTGATGCAGTGGGGGCGATCCGATGAGGTGCGATCCGATGAGGGGCGATCCGGTAAGGGGCGATCCTCTGGTGTGATCCGTTCCTTCATGTACTTAGGGAACGTAGTTTCATACTTTCTTCTTGTGAATGAAACTGGGTGGCTTGGTCAAAAACTAGCCAACAATTACATATTGTGTTCATTTATCCCTCAATCGCATTGTTGTGTTCATTTTGTCCTCGTTTTCATTGTGTTTACTGTTGCTCATTATTGAGTGTGCATTTCTCATTTTTCATGTTGTTTAAATTTAATCAAAAAATATTTTGTGTTTCAACTTTACATTTCTATAGACCAAACAGTTATACTTTTCTTCTTCATTCGTATTTCGATTTCATTTGTTTTGTTTCGGTGTTTTTTTTTATTTATGTCGTTTTGTTATTTTACATCCTGTGTTTCATCAAACTATTGCACTAGTTTCACTTTTGTTCTTTGTTTACTACCTAACTTCATTCTAAACACTGGATAATCCCTTATAACCTACTCCTTCATCCCACATCTACATCTTCCTATATAATTTTTGCTAGAACTAGGTTGGATCTCCTCTATACCTTGCTTCTCTAGATTGTTCTGCCAACATGTTAACATGACCAACTTCCAAATTATGAGCAGACTTACCTATTGTAATAACCCGGAAAATACGAGCCAATTTAAAATTTTCAAATTGGTGATTTCACAGGAATTTGAACAATTGAAATAGAATATTTCAATAAAATATGGAATTAGAAATAGTGAGTCAGTGTGAAAATTTGAATTCAAACTTTGACTGACTGTGCAGGGTGGAAAATATAACGGATTTTAGCGAAACCACTTTTGTTGGGTCCAGGATGTCAAACTATTTTTAGGTTTCAAATTTCATAATTTTTGAAGCTAGTATGTGAGCGTGGCAAAAGAAAATGTGTTTGGTCAATTTCTGTTAAATTGGATCGACCAGAAAATGGCCATTTTTCAAACGATCTCAGAATTCGACGAAACTAGTTTTGTTGGGACCGTAGCATCAAAACATAGCTAGATTTATTTTTCTGGAATTTTTCGAATCAGTTTGTGGCCCTGGCAAATTGAAATGTACGTTCAGAGTTAAAAATTAAATGTTTTATACTTTAATTTGAAAAATAACTGACTGTAACAGTCGAATTGGTCAACGAAACATATCCCATTGTGTCCGGAATGGGGGTAATTAGCTAGGGGCGACAGTCGTTGGGTTTAATAAGGAGTTCGTTTGAGAAAACACTATTTAAAAAGTTAATAAAGTCCTCGGCCAATCAGAATTCTCCATTCATAATTTAAAAAAAAACCTCGAACGAACGGCGACCCGAGCTCGAAACTACCCCGACCGATCGTCGCCGCTACCGCCACCTACAGCCACCGCCACCCCTCGACGCGCCTCCGTCCCCTCTTCAAATCCGACCAACTTCCTCCAACCCCTCCTCCGCCTGAATCGAGCATCGAAAGCCTCGACCTTCCCACCGCCGCCGCCGCCGATCCTGACCACCGAACGCCACCAAACCACCACCGCCAGATAGCCCTCTCCTCCCTCTTCCACGTCCAACTCGCCGATCATCCCCTCGTGCCCCGATTCTCGCGAAAACCGTAAAACTAGCTTTGAACCTTCGTGAAAGGTGAGTTTTTTTTAATCTTTACACTTTGAAAAATCGTATCTTTTTGGTGTGTTGACGAAATTCGATGAAACAGGAAACTTCGGGACCGCAAGGAAGCTCTCTACCCAATAGAAGAAGCCGCGGATTTTTCTGACATCGTATCGATTTTTAGCACTCCGAAAACCAAAGTGAGAAATCTAAATTAACGTGAATTTGAATGGAAAATGTCGTGTATAATTTATATTAGCGAAATATAAATTACATACGTGTCGTATACCTCATGTACATGCGTAGTGTAAGCTATATAAGCGAAGTATGAATTTTACATGCATAGAATAATTGATATATGTGTTGAAATGCAAGTGAAATATAGCAAATATATATATATATATATGTACTCCCCTTTTCCACAAACCATGGACGATATTTATGGTTGTGAATTGGTGTGAAATATTGGATGAAAAATACGAATGGTTGAATAATTATTTGTGGTTGATATTGTTTGGTTGTGGTTGAAAAATACCCATTGGTGATTGAAATAAATTGGAAATATTTGTGTAAATAAAAATAAACATGCCGCCTGCGTGCGAATTAGATGCATGAATCCCCATTGTCAAAAACCGCGAGGTTTTAAGGTAGAGCGAGGAGCCGTACTAGGGACGGTGCCGGTTTTAACTACCCTGCCGTTATGCTGCCGAAATTTTGAATAATCTTTGTGTGTTAGAATTATTTTCATATGTTGAAATTATCTTCATGCGTTGAAATTAAAGCCATATGTTGAAACTATATCCATGTGTGGAAATGTTTGTGTGTTGAAAAGTGATGTGTGAAAGTTAAATTCATTTGTGAATGAATGAAGTGTCTAAACAATAAAAATCACATTTTTATATATATATGAAGTTTGAAAAATATTCGCCTTATATATAAATAGTTTCAACAATAAAAATTCTATCTTTCTTATATGAACAACATAAATAAAATACCCATGTGTGGAAACGCTCACGTGTTGAGAAGTGTGTATAGTGGAAAAGTTCATGTGTTGAATAAAAAGATCGAACAATAAAAATTACATTTTTATTGAGACTATGAAGTGTTGAAAACATCCATTTGTCGAATAAATATTTTGAACGATAAAAATATCATTTTTATCATATTTGTGATATGCTAAAGATATGCGGACGTTGAAATAAATATTTGTGAAAGAAATATTATTTTTAACATGCATAGGAACTAAATAAAATAGTCATGTGTTGAAATCTATTTTAGTTCGCCAAAATTATCATCTTTGAAATGTGAAGTGTTAAAAATAGCCACTTGTTCAAATAAATGTGCATGAGTTGAAATATACATTAATTAGCTAATGATATGATTTTAGCCTATGCATGCAACATTAGAGTGAATGGTGTTTTTAAACCAAAGTAAAACAAATATGAAATTGAATGGAAAATGATAAGTGATAGAAATTGTATATATGTACATGCATATCTATTGAACAGGTTATAGCAAAGGGGCTAGAGAAGAGGAATAAAATTTAGCGCCCAACAAATAGGTACACATTTACTGCTTTGTTTGGGTGATGATTTTATGAGCCTGTTGGCTAGCCGCTTGGCTTTTCTTTTTCTTTTTGACATGAGACGCCCGTGTGGCTATTTGGGAATTTTCCCAGACCCTCCCGTACAAAGGAGGTTATGGCGAAATTTTCCGAAATTTAAAGGCGTTAGTGAAATAATTGAAGTGAAAACGATATAGGAACTTTTGAATGAACTATATTTATATAAATATATAAATATAAATAGAATTAAAACGAAACGTGGCCGTGCAGTTCATGTGTTGAAACCGTGATTTCAAACGACTATTGCGGGAAATCTGACCATTGGATTTTCCCGAAACCGCAACCGTTGGGTTCGCCTTGGAAATATCTTTCCAACGGCACCAACTTTGTGAAGATCCGACGGTTAGATTTTCAGATATGTGTAAAACAAAATTAGTGAAAAGCAGCGCCAGTGCATCGACACGACCTGAAACGTCGTTTAATTAAATATGGTCGTTTTAAATTAAATAAAAATGGTGATATATCGTTATAAAATACTATAGACGATATAGAGTGGAAATAAACCAATTTTGTTGTGTTTGCTTGAAATGTGATGGTTGAATGTATTTGACATGAAAATTATAACTAAATAACTGAAATGTGAATGTTGGATAGTCCAACCATGTGAATAATTGATTTGAAAATCTAAATATACGTGGGTTATTTGAAAAGGCCGAGTTTATCTCATTTCAAATAATCGATCGACGTTGAGAAGTCGAAGAGTCGAAGACGGCTGAAGACCGACGATCTCCACATTGGATGGATGGGCGCTACTGATGGTCGTGATTGGAGTAGCTACCATGAAGGAACTGAAGTAGTAGCCGTCCAAACATATCGTTGATCGTACGGATATGCGAGGAATTGGTGCCTCCGGTTTCGTTCAGACCCAGAACGGACTTGTAAATGGACTGTGTGTCTGACATTGGATTTTGTTCTGTGTTGATTGATCTCTGTTAAATATATATCTGTTTGGCGGCGGAGAATTTATTCTCTTGCTTAACGCCCTTCTCTGAGACGTACGAGCTCAGAGGTTATATATTGATAGAAATCAGTCGCATGGAGTGGATTGCATGTGTGGCACGCCTAAGTGGCATATGATCAAGGCTTCTGTTGCAAAGCAAAGTCTTGTGGTTGATGATCAAAGCATGGTCTGTGTGACGTAGCTTTGTGTATAACGTGAATTCGCGAGCCTTACACCCCGGTATGAGTCAAAAACGGGAGAAGGACCCAAGGAGTGCACGACGTTTCTTTCTAGCTATGGTGGTGTCAGTGACCTCCCAGCCCTGACATTTATATCTACTTTTCACCTGTGTGGTTGTTGGAATGCGAGGCGCCTCGATTATAGGTCTGTAAGGACCGGGAAACGTGTGTTCAGGAATAATTAATCCTCAAAAGTAAGAGAGGACCGGCCTTGGAGGATCCAGGGGATTGCTGTGTGCGGTCCCGAGGCATTTGCTAGAGTGTCTCGAATCGGAGAGGAGCTTGCCCCTTACCTCGACTCATGAAGGAATCCAATTTCCAATACGAAATATGCGGACGTGATTGTATTACTAGTATGGCGACATAGTAGATGGTAGCTATGCCGCCTAGGATTGATATTTATGATTGAATTTTCTTTTGAAACATATATACACTAGTAATAATATCAAGCACTTTTGTTTTATACATATGAAGAATTTTTGGCCATTATAAGGTAAAACTCTATCCTCCGGCTTGCGTTGCATTGTGTGATGGGACCTGAGTCTTATAATGGCTTCATTTTATAAAAAGCATTGCGATGATTTAATCATTTACTTTATTTCATGCACTAGCACTCATTGGAGTAAACCCGTTCCGCGAAAGTGGCGTGGTCCTTTGATTTGCCTTATTAATGTTGTTAATAAGTTGAGTAGATTTCTCATACCAGTCCCATGACTGACTCGTAGTTTGTTTCACCTTGCAAACTCGGGTGCCCTCATTTTCACACGGGCAGCCTAGTTACAGGTTTCAGACGCACTTTTGGCTCATGGCGAGGCTTGACTACACTGTGCTGACTTGGATTTTCTCCGCCATTATTGTATCTATATTATGATTCCGCCATTGGCGATGTAGACTGATCTTTATTTTGAGTACCCTTTATGTATGATTCCGCCTCAGGCGATGGTGACTGACTATGTATCATTATGCACTAAGTTGTATCATGTACAGTGCTTCTCTGATGTGATGATATCTATACGATTCCGCTGTCATATGTGTGTAAATTATTCCATTTTCTGTTTATGCTATTATCTGTGATCTGCTAATGATGATTAATGTGTTATATTCCAATGATTATCCTTAACACCGTGTCACGGGGTTTTGGGATCGTCACAACTATTCTCCTTAGAACCATTATTTGTTCGACCACTGATTTCTAACACATCCACGTTGTGACTTGCCATCAAATTAACATGAACACCCTCTAAAATTTAAGCAGACTTCACATTGTTTTGTGAAGCATTCATGGTTGTCTCAATGTATTTTCTAAAGAATTTTTTGCAAGTTACCAAAGCAAGTCATATTTTGCTTAAATGATTATAGTTAATTTACAAATTAACTTTGTTGTTACTGTTTATATATATAAATTTACATATAAGACCTATATAGTTAAACATAAATTTTCGTTGTGATTTTTATTAGTATGTATGTGTATACATATACGACTAATATATAGATTGGCATTTTACTATGCATTACAATTGGATTTTATAGAGATGTTTGTTGCAAGACTTACAATTTCAAACACTACTGTAATTACATTTCAATTTCAGCCATAATGAGGGTGAAATCTGATCTGCATTTTTATTTTGATTCGAATTCGAAATTTAGTATTTCAAACGCTGGAAAATATTGGAAAAATAGCACAAACTATTGGATAACTATTGGTGTTATAAAGAAACAATCATATGTTATATTTAGCGTGTATCTTTAATATGCTATAAAAATACATTTTTAAACCAATTGAGAAGTAATTATTATAATACTGAAATGACAGCATATGTCTGTGCAATGTTATATAAGCAATGGTTTTGTACATTTTATTACAGCATCTCTCCCATGTGTTTTCCATATTTGAAATCGTTTATAACTGCAATTTATAGTAGTTTTTTTTTTGGGTCTGGTTCCTTTAGATTCCCCTTAATAATTATAGTACACACAAAATTTAGTTAAAGTTGACTTTAAATGAATAGTTACTCTTTGTTCTATTAACCTTTACCATTATTTCTTCTTCTTTTTCCTCAAATTAATACTCTTTCCTTAAAGTTAAGATATATTTATCTGTTTTTCGTGTACATGAGGTTTCATTATTTTTGACTTATTTACTGCACGTATAATGTGTTGACGGTACATTGGAGCCTCTTATGAGCTTGACTTTGTTTACTTTGAGCAACATACAAGGACATTTTTTTTCATGGTACACTGTTTTTTGAATACAAGGCAAATCAAGATAAAAAGTACATGAATTTCCAGTACGCATGCAACCTTACAAAAATTACCAGTACTCGTGGAATTATCTGAAGAAATTTTCACCATTTCTTATTCAATTGAAACTTATTAGTAGAATAATGGAAATATTTATATATTCTAAATATGACTTGGATTTTAATTGCCGTTCGCCATGGCTATGCTCAACCATGATGCCATTAATTATTAGTTTGAAGACCACTTCGGTGGAGTATATCGTTTAGAAATGTTGTGCAATGAGATATGAATGATGCCTGTGGTAAATTTTCATTCTGATATTGTATTGTAATTTCAAAGAAGAGATTATAAAGCCTAAAATCATCTATGTTATACAATTTTTATTCTAACATTGTATTTTTAATTTGATTTAGTTTTCATTGAAAAAACATCCGTGTTATGTAATTTTTTTAACATTTTGTATCTGTTCACCTGTTACACTTGCGTTTTTTTATTATTGAAAAAAAAGGGTACAAAAAACTAAAACAAATTATTTCATATAGCGCTCAGTTTTGCTGAGCCATCAGGCTCAGCAGAACTGAGCCATACGGCTCGGTTAACTTGAGCCGTAAGGCTCTGTTTTGCTGAGCCTTACGGCTCCGAAAAACCGAGTCTATGGCTCAGATTTTCGAGCCGTAAAGGATCAGAAAAACTGAGCCATAGGCTCAGTTTTTCTGAGCCGATAAGCTCGGAAAAACCGAGCCATAGGCTCAGTTTTTCCAAGCCGTAAAGGCTCAGAAAAACTGAGCCATAGGCTCAGTTTTGCTGAGCCTTACGGCTCGGAAAAACTGAGTCTATGGCTCAGTTTTTCGAGCCGTAAAGGATCAGAAAAACTGAGCCATAGGCTTAGTTCTGCTGAGCCGATAAGCTCGGAAAAACCGAGCCATAGGCTCAGTTTTTCCAAGCCGTAAAGGCTTAGAAAAATTGAGCCATAGGCTCAGTTTTGCTGAGCCATAAGGCTCAGCAGAACTGAGCCTTACGGGTCAGTTAACCTGAGCCGTAAGGCTCAGTTTTGCTGAGCCTTACGGCTCGGAAAAACTGAGTCTATGGCTCAGTTTTTCGAGCCGTAAAGGATCAGAAAAACTGAGCCATAGGCTCAGTTTTTCCGAGCCTTAAAGGCTCAGAAAAACTGAACCTATAGCGCTCAGTTTTTCTGAGCTTATCGGCTCAGAAAAACTGAGCCTATTGCGCTCAGTTTTTCCGAGCCATAAGCTCAGAAAAACTGAGCCTATAGCGCTCAGTTTTTCCGAGCTTATCGGCTCAGAAAAACTGAGCCTATAGCGCTCAGTTTTTCCGAGCTGCATGGATTAGAGTTCAAGCCTTCGGTTGCTATATGTATGTGCAGAAATCAGCGTGTATATGATGTTATTTTGTTGGGCTGGAAATTGCAGTAACTGGGCTTTATGTTATATTTTGGGTTTGTTGAAGGAGTTGAATGGCTGTGTCACTTTGTGTATAAATATAGCCTATGGGAGGCGTTGTAAGTGTGTGTGATCAAATAATCTGAAACCAGTCTTCCTGTTGTTATTTAACAAATGCAGTTTTTTTTTTATAAATATGTGCAGTTTTTTTTTTAAACAAGTGCATTGCAGTTTTTCTAAAAACAGCAGTGCAGTTTTTTGTAGAAAAAACAGTGCAGTTTTTGTAGAAAAAAACAGTGCAGTTTTTTATGCATTTATGTATATCTCAAATTAAAGTATTTATTCTATATTTTTCTTTGATAGGTCCAAAAGGTAAAATCTGAAATTTATGTCTAACTCAAGTTCAAGAGAGTGGATTAAAAGTCCATATAGAAATACCGAAGAATACAAGAAAGGCGTTCGAGACTTCATTAGTTTTGTGAAGAATCACTCATCCCGCGATGTTGAAATTTGCACCTGCCCTTGTATTAAGTGCAAGAACTCTAAAAAGCTCTCACTGGAAAACGTTGAGAAACACTTAATCATTCATGGTATGATTAAAACATAAAATAGGTGGTTTTTCCATGGAGAGATGAGCAACAATAACTCGGGGATGAATCATACAAAAAATATTATTTCAAATCCTCATATCCAAGATCAAATTCAAACCGACCAATTTGTAGAGGGGGGTCTTAGAAATCTCATAGACGATGCTTTTGGAGTGCATAATATGCCATAAGCTAGCGGTGAAGAGGAAGTTCAACAGACAAATACAGACGATTATCATATTTACTTTGAAGAGAAGCACAAAAAATACACAGGCAAAGCAAATGAAAAACTTTGTTCTTCTTGCGTAGAGGGGATTACAACGTTAAGTGTAATTGTTGAGCTTCAGAACCTTAAAAAAGAATTTAACTGGTCGGGAAATAGTGTGACTGAGTTGTTGAAGTGATTAGAACGTTGGCTTCCAAAAGAAAATAATTTACCTGACAAGTATCCCACGATGAAGAAAATAATAAAGGATATTGGAATGGAGGTGAAGCATATACATGCTTGTGTCAATGATTGTATATTATTTTGGAAAGAAAATGTTGATGCGAAAGAATGTCTTGTGTGCCATAAAACAAGGTACAAAAACAAAAAAAAAACAGTGTTAGGGGAGGTCAAATTGACGAAAGAACCAAGAAAAGTTTTAAGATACTTTCCTATAAGTCTAAGATTAAGTAGATTGTACACTATACCATGGATAGCTCGTAAAATGCAATGGCACAAGAAAGCTACACCATCTTGGAATTCCATGCAACATCCTATAGATTCAGCTGAATGGAGATCAGTCAAAAGTCGGTGGCCAGAATTTGCTATTGAAGGACGCAATGTTTTGGCTTGGTATTTCTATGGATGGGTTTAATCCAAATGGCGTTCTCTCCAGTAGTTATAGTTGTTGGCCTGCTTATATGATACCTTATAACCTACCCCCTTCGTTGTGTATGAAATCACAATTTCAAATGTTGAGTATTTTAATTCCTGGACCAAAAGCACCAAGTCAGGACATTGATGTATACTTGGAACCTCTTGTCGATGAATTAAAACATCTTTGGGAGAAGGAGCATCCGTTTTTGACACAGACAAGCAAGAATTTTTCAATATGAAAGCAATATTACTATGGGGAATTCATGATTTACCAGCTTTTGGTAACTTATCTGGCTGTGTGACTCATGGTTATAAAGCGTGTCCTGTTTGTGCTACTGAGACAGAATCAGAGTACATCGGCAACAAGATCATCTATTCAAAATATAGAAGGTTTTTGAAGAACGATCATCCATATAGAGCATTAAAACACGGATGGTATAGGGATGTTGAATATAAAGAGCCTCCAACTCGGCTAAGAGGCTCGCCTCTTTTAGAAAAGCTTGAGCGTATCAAATATATTCGTCGCAAAATACCACCAAGCAAAAAGAGATTGATTTCTGAAGCTTATGATAATGTAGATTGTCTTGTCGATGAGGAAGGAAGGCCGACATGGTATAAGAAGTCAATTTTGTTTGACTTGGATTATTGGAGCAATCATTAAGTTCGTCATACTATTGATGTGATGCATACTGAAAAAAATGTTGTTGAACATCTCATCAATTTTATGTTTAACAAAGGAAAGCAATCTTCTAAACTTGCATTTGATAAGGATCACAAGTTGCAATGTTGTCAAGTTCTTAAAGATGCAAAACTTCCATCATGTCTTGCAACTAAGTTAAACGGTCTTATATGTCTTCAACCACCCGGTTTGCAAATTAGAAAGACATATGATTATCATATTCTCATCCAATACTTGCTTCCTATCATGGTTCAACATGCATATCCAAAGTGTCGTGAGTTAAGACGAGCGCTTTTACAAGTAAGCTTGTACTTCAACATAATATGTTCAAAAGTTCTTGTTCGAGAACATGTGCAAGCGGCTAAAGATATGATTGCTGAAGCATTATGTGTATTGGCACACTATGTTTCAACGGATTTTTTTTGATATAAGCATCCATTTGATGGTACATTTAGCATATCAAGCTCTGCTTTGTGGACCATCGAATTATATATGGATGTATCCATTTGAAAGGTAAATATTGTTTTTGCATTCAAATTATTTTACCTAAGGGTTATGAAGTAACTAACTGTAAGTATGCATATTAATTTTTGTGTGCTAGGGCTATGAAAGATTGCAAAAACATACCTAGTAACAAAAGGTATATAGAAGGATCAATTTCTGAAGCATACCTTGTTTTAGAATCAGTTCGATACGCAATGGAATATATGCCAAATCCACGTGATGGAAATCATAGCTCTAAACATGCGTCCTTTTTAGATGAGAATAGTGATGATATATATGAGCGTTCCATCGTTGAAGGTAAACGGTTAAAATTATCTAGAGTGCAACGATCACAGATTTGACGATGGTTACTATTTAGAATTGATATACTGAAAAGAGATGAATACTACAGGTCATACATTTTCACCTTTTTCAATACGTATATCACATTTAGTCAAGAATATATATATATATATATATATATATTTATCACAATATTGAATTTGTAGTGCATACCGCTTATCTTTAGAAGACGGTCTTCGTGGTAAAAGGAAAACTATCACAAAAGCAGAAGTAGTAGTCCAATCTGAATTTGTTGATTGGCTATACAATAAGGTGTGCTAAATTTACTTGAGAGCAATGTATTTCTTTTTAACTAATGATATTCTATTAATTTTGTTAATTCTTAACAGTTAGTGGATGAAAAATGCATGAACCCAATGTTATGGTTGTATGTCAATGGTCCAAAGTGGGAAGTCAGAACTTTTCTTAAGTATAGAGTGAACAGCTATACATTCTCTCCTCCACATTATGACGATAGCATTTCAACGCAAGATAGTGGTGTCTGTATGGATGCGATCACTACATTTGTTGCAAGTTCAAAAGATTTAAATCCTACGGATGATGATACTACTTGGTATGGTGTTATTAGAGAGATCATGAAAGTTGATTACTATGATTTTCAACATGTGGTATTCTATTGTGATTGGGTGAATGTTGCAGATAAGACAAATGGTTGTAAAGTTTGCCCGGATACAAATTTGTTAATGGTAAACTTAAAGAAGCTCAAGAATACCGATGGAGAATATGATGAGCCTACTATTCTTGCGTCCGAAGCAAGTCAAGTATTTTACATCATAAATACACATATCAATTCCGATTGGTCAATTGTTCGACGCTCTCCTAAACGCATAATGGATAACATAAATGATTATGAAGTACCAACAACATATCAATCTATTTTGAAAGAACAACCAAATTTAGAACCATTATTGAAATGTATTCAATCGAAATCAACATGTTGATTGAAAATATTTTGCATGTATTTTGCTTGTTTTGATCATGCATTAACCTTTATTGATGTATTTTACAATTGTGTTGTGTTTTGAAATGCATGATTTTCTTTTATTGATGTCTTTTGAAACTATTGCTAGTTTGTTATGTTAATTCATGTCTTGTAAGTATCTTTCACGTGTTATGTTAACTTTACATTTTGTTTGTTTTTTAATGTAGATTTTTCATTAAAATGACAAACAATAGTGCAAATGCAAATTTAAGTACAACAGAGACTATTGAACCTCAACCACCCAAAGGTAAAAAGTTCTTTATAACGGTTGGTGTTGAGGGTGCAGTAGGGGAAGATTCAGCTAAATGGAGTTCACGTAGTGGTGAGTTAATTCATTGTCATATACCCGTTGGCTACAAAGAATGGAGGGTCGTAGATAGCTTCTACAAGGATAAACTATGGGAAGGGCTTTTGGTATTTTCACTCATATCAATTTCATCATCAAGTTTAAATTATGATATATTTGATTGTTTCATGATTTCTTTTATTTTGTTTCTTTTCTCGTGATAGGAAGAATTTGACATGGATGTAGAACCTACCATAGCTCGACCGTTATTAGAGAAACATTTCCCACCGTACTATAGATCAATGAAGTCAACATTAAGAAAAAGTTTTCTTAAAGCTGATGACACTATGATTCCTAAACGTGTTGCCATTGACAGATGTCCAGATGATATAGATAGAGTGTGGTGGGAAAAGTTCCTTGATATTGAGTATACGAATGAAAAGATGGAGCAATGTAAAAAAAAATGCAAAAAACAAAGTGAAAAACCAAATTACTTATACTCTAGGAAGGAAACCTTACCATAGAGCGCACCATGAAATGGTAATAAAATTATCTTTTGTAAATGGTTGTTTGTAGAATGTTATATTAATTATGAGTTGTCAACTTTGATATTTCTTGTAGGTCTTATCCAATCTAGAAGCAAATATTTCACGAACGATGATTTGGAAGGTTGGACATAAAAGAAATTCGGGAGAAGTACTACCATGTGCCGCAGAAACATATGTAGGTTTGCATATATGTTGTTAAGCTCAGTAAATTATTTTAACTGATCATTATTTGACTGAACTCATGATGTTTTGCTTGAAAAATGTTGAGTACATAAAGTTGGGTTTCTACAAATACCGAAAACATATACAGCTCTGCTGAGCCTTACCGCTCAGCATTTGCTGAGTTTTGGCTCAGCAAATGCTGAGCCTTACCGCTCAGCTAGCTGAGCCTTGTCGCTCAGAAGTTGCTGAGCTTTGGCTCAGCAAATGCTGAGCCTGAGGCTCAACATTTGCTGAGTTTTGGCTCAGCAAATGCCAAGCCTTACCGCTCAGCTTTGCTGAGCTACAGGCTCAGCTAGCCGAGCCTTGCCGCTCAGCAAAGCTGAGCCGTAAGGCTCAGCATTTGCTGAGTTTTGGCTCAGCAAATGCTGAGCCCACGGCTCAGCTTTGTTGAGCCTGAGGCTCAGCATTGGCTGAGTTTTGGTTCAGCAAATGCTGGGCCTCACGGCTAAGCTTTGCTGAGCCACAGGCTCAGCAAATGCTGCTCAGCTGTGGCTCAGCAAAGCTGAGCCGTAAGGCTCAGCATTTGCTGAGTTTTGGCTCAGCATTTGCTGAGCCTGAGGCTTAGCATTTGCTGAGATTTGGCTCAGCAAATGCTGGGCCTCACGGCTCAGCTTTGCTGAGCCACAGGCTCAGCAAATGCTGCTTAGCTGTGGCTCAGCAAAGCTGAGCCATAAGGCTCAGCATTTGCTGAGTTTTGGCTCAGCAAATGCTGAGCCCACAGCTCAGCAAATGTTGAGCCCACGACTCAGCATTTGCTGAGTTTTGGCTCAGCAAATGCTGAGCCACAAGCTCAGCTAGCTGAGCCTTGCCGCTCAGCAAAGCTGAGCCGTAAGGCTCAGCATTTGCTGAGTTTTGGCTCAGCAAATGCTGAGCCCACGGCTCAGCTTTGCTGAGCCTGAGGCTCAGCAAATGCTGGGCCTCACGGCTCAGCTTTGCTGAGCCACAGGCTCAGCAAATGCTGCTCAGCTGTGGCTCAGCAAAGCTGAGCCGTAAGGCTCAACATTTGCTGAGTTTTGGCTCAGCAACTGCTGAGCCGAGACTTACCTAATGCTGAGCCGAGCCTTACCTAATGCTGAGCCGAGCCGTAAGGCTCAGCATTTGCTGAGTTTTGACTTTTGTGAATTCGGTATTTTGTGCGAGATGTTTTTCTGTTTTTAACAAGAAACTGAAATTTTCAATTTAATGTGATATTCAATGAATGCAGGCACTTCTAGAGGCAGCGGAAGAAAAGAGAAAATTGGATGGTAGTTCTAGTGGCGCAGTAGATGATCTTGATAATGATCCAATTACAAAAGTTTTTGGTTCCGACATGAAGAAAAATTATTGTCGAGCAATTAGTTCTACTTCTTCTATAAAACAAGTAAAGGTGGCTCAAGCTGTAAAAGCTGTAGCTGATAAAAAACAAGCCGTGGATTTGTCTGTTTGGAAATTGGAGATAGAAAGGCAAGTAGCTACTTAAGTTAATAACGCCATCAATTCAATTACTTCAACTTTTATGAAATTTATACCTAATTTGCAAGAAAAACTTGTTGCAAGTCCTTCCACTCCTCGTACAGAAGGTGCTTCTAATTTAAGGGATTCTCCTATAAGTAATAATGTAACTGTTACTCCAAATGTGTCACTTAATGATCTTCATTCATCAACAATAGAAAAGAAATACGTAATTCTATTGTCAAATGATCTAGAGAAGGAGGTAGCAAAAGGTTATCTTGGAACACAAACAATTTGTCATTTTAGGAAAGTGGTACCGAATATAGAGAAAGTAATTTGGGTTGTTAAAGTTCTTGAACCGGATGCACCAATTTATGATGGTCCTCAAAATGGAATGTACAAGTTATGTGAATTTTCAGATGGAGGCTTCGTTATATGGCCAGAGTTTCGTATTCGGTATTTGTAGAATCTTATTTATGTATTGAATTTAGCAAACTAATTATGTATTGAATTTGACATCTTAATTATGTATTGTGCTTGTTTATTGTTAACTGATATTCTATGTCGTTATGTGATTATGAATGTTATCTATTAGTATGCATTGAGTTTAATATTAGTTTTTGATTCATATTAAATATCGTCTATATTATTATCATGTTGGTTATTAATTGACTATTAATATTAGAATATGCGAGTTGCTAGTACATATTTCTGTTATTATTAAAATTTATATTTGTTGTGAATTAAAATTTTGTAACATGTATAGGCGTTGCAAACAAGTGTATTGCAACATGTATAAGCGTTGCAAACAAAAATCTTACAACGCTTATAAGCGTTGGTAAAGAAAATCTACCAACGCTTATAAGCGTTGCTAAAGAAAATCTACCACCGCTTATAAGCGTTGCGACTGAAAATATACCAACGCTTATAAGCGTTGGGAAAGAAAATCTACCAACGCTTATAAGCGTTGGTACTAATTTGCCACCCCTCCATAGCAACACTATTAAGCGTTGCTGAAATTGTTTGTGACGGTTATACTCGTTGGGAATCACCTTCCAAACCTTCAAATTCCATTTCCAATTCCAACTCTTACTTACCAGCCTAATATACTTAACTAAATTCATAACTCACAATCCAGTTTTATTCGATATTGTTCTATTTCAATTCAATTTCCATTTAATTGGTTTCAATTCAATTCATATTTGCTTTCACAAATTCCTTTAAATTTGTCTTTGATTCAATAATCCTTCCTGGGAATTTTAAACAGTTTAGTTTTTCTAAAATAAATTATTCCCTTTTGGGATTGAAAACAACTTCCTTTTCCCAAAATAATTCGAAAACAAGATCTTTGGTAGTAATCCATCACTTACAACTCGAAAATGAACACTAATGATGTGGCCAGCATCATCAGATTTATTTCCCAGTGGTCAAAGTGAGTTCTATACTATATCACTTATCAAAACCATATTTAAACATTTTCATTTTGAAATCTTTTTCAAAATCTCATTCATGATGCTTGTAAACAATTTAAAATCTCCTAGGATCTTAAAATTTCTTATACTTAACTCAAATCCACTTACAAACACTTTTTCCCTAGTTTCAGAATTTTAGTTCCAATCCTGATTTAATTCAGATTTAATTAATCTGCCTTTATATTATACGAACTCCAATTGGTTATTTACATAACTATTTCAATAGCAATCAACCAACACATAACATATACTATAATACTTTAAATATAAGCATTTTCTTTTATATCCAAATATAATTTGGGTAAGATTATTTCATTTACCCTCTTTCAAAACATATTGTGTCGATTTATCGTATTCAAGTGTTTAGAAACTCCTATCGATACAGTTGATCAAACCGATCAACTAGAATTCACAAACTACTCAACCAATAAATCTCCACAATATAAAATCGTTTTTATAAAATCTACAAATACGTTCACTCGTGTATATATATACACTCAACTCAATCTAGGGTATTACTAACCCCATCTCTACTGAGTCACGCCACAGAGCCAAGGTAATCACTTAACCTGGCTCTGATACCACTGTAACGAACTGGGATTTTAGACCCAGAAAATTAACATAAAACCCATGTTAATTATTCAGGCATCGAACATTCCAGATCATTAATAGAAAGAAATTAGAAGGTGAGAATAGATAAGATAGAAAATTAGAATAGAAGAAGAAGAAGAACACAATCAGAGTAAACACGAATCTCATAGTGAAACGAATAAAATATATTATAACATAACTTTGAAATAAAACAGTATAATAACATTATCAGAGTACAACACTTACACACAGCGGAAATAACAATAGCTATATAGTCTTGAAGCCTCCTGCTTCAAGCTCCTCCAAGCATATCTGTAAAGACCTGAACTACTTGACTGCCCGTACAAATTTGGGCACCCAAGAGTTTAGGGAAAAACAAAACAAAATAAACTCTGGGTTAATCATGGGACTGGTGTGAGTAAACTCAAATCATCGGTTTAACTTTCCAAAATCCTTTTCAAAAGAAAAGATAATCGTAAGACCAATCCACACATAAACCCGGATGGTTTTTACCTTACGATAACCCAAAACAGTCTCGAAATCAATACTTCTCTGATATTATAATAATGTATAATTACAAGTAATTGGAATCTAACAGAACGCTTGCATCTCACGTTCCACATATGTAGTATACAAACAAAACCGCGGGTGCTTATTGGAGATTATATTCCAACTATGACAAGGTATGGGACCACCTGCCGATAGTGTATCTCTAGAGACGAATACACTGGGTTCAACAAGAACATCTTGTAACCGGGCCCACACATGACCGGCCACTCATTTCGCTTGAGTGTATCGAATGTATATCACCAACGGTTGGGAGCTACCCACCGTTTCCCGAAAAGGGACAGCATCGATAACAGATAAAAGAATGAAATGGACATTCTCTAGATAGGTGATATGCACCCTAATGGGAGCGACCCACTTAGCCATGCTGCCTGCCCAATTTCTATCATTTTTCGGTTGATGAGGCTTGAGGTCATTACGTATCTTTTGAAACACTTGACCACCATTCACTTCGAATGCCACATAGTCATACCCGTCAAATCACAAAATTAATTTCCTTAAAAATACCACGGGTATAAAGCTAAGAGAAACGAATTCCTCCGCCACCAAACGTAAGTACGTTTGAAGAGATCAACTTACGCGGTCCTTTAGATATACTCTGTCAGACATTCGTCCATTCACGTTTGTCCTGGGACTGGACAAAACGAAAGCACTATTTTGTAATTAGGATATTCCTTGCATAAACCCGTCTTCAATATTTCATATTTGATCGCAACGCTAACGTCCATACAGAGTGGTTTTCCGAAAATATATCTAATCCCGGTCCCTCTATATTAACGATGGAAAAATGGTCAAAAACTTCGATAGTCGGTGATTTAACGATCAAAGAAAAACAAGTGTGCAAACAACGATATTATTTCCAGATGGAAATTTTATCGATGAATCATCATTAAAATATTTTTTCTTTTAAATTAAATTATCATTAATTTATCCATTTTCCCATTTCTATATATTTGTAAATTCTTATTTTCTAAATTTAGAAAATATACATCATCAATCATTGGAAAACATTTCCATCTCTATTTCATGTATTACCGACATTCCAGTATTCTTTCTCATCAACATTTCATTTTCTATGATTAGAAAATATCTCTGGCTATATTTGGAAGATGTTTCAAAAAATTATTCATTTGATTTAAACAAATGTTTAAATAAAACATCGCTAAGCCAATCTAAACCATCACGGTCATTAACTCAACTTCTTAACTAACTTTCGCTATCGAACCTTAACCACTTCTTAATTAAATCTGAAGTCAATCAAGTTGGGATATAATTACCTCTCGTACCTTAACTGAATGACATTTCTAACCTCGAAATAGACAAAGTTCAAACTTTAAATCTTTATGAAACTCCCTTGCGAAACTCTCGGATTCTATTTACGAATTCACTTCATTTACAAATCATTTGATTATAACTAAAATGTTATAATTCCATGCTTTCAAAATATATTAACTTAAACATACCTTTTATATCTTGATTTGGATAAATAAACAAACCACTAATTTATTAACAAATAGGTAAAACTTGATTTGAAACAGAAAGTAAACATTTCTTTCCTTAATTCGATATAATCGAATTCCAATGTATAATTCCCTCTTGAATAACCACTATCCGATAACTCTCTTTCGAATAAACTATATTCGATTCCTCTGTTCGAATAACTAATATTCAATAATCCTTTTCTTCGAACAATATATTCGATAATCCCTTTTCGAATAAACCATATTCGATATTTCTCTCCTTCGAATAACTATATTCGATTTAACTCACTCCAAATGAACTATATTCGATTACTCTTCTTGAGTAAACTATATTCGATAACTCTACTTCGAATAAGTGATATTCGATAAATTTCTTTTGACGAACTCTATTTAATCTACTAATACTCGACTAACTTGAAGTTTATTAATTCCATTTGAATAACCCTAATTCGATTTACCATAACTGGTTAACTCTAACTGGTTAACTCTAACTGATTAACTCGACTTAAGTACTTCTAGCGATTAACTAATGTTTGATTTGACTCCATTCGCTTGACTCTAGATCGCAGCGATCACAATGGTTACGCCTGATTCCTTCAGGAAACATCCGACCGCCATAGGCTATCTGCACCCCTGCGAATTACGCTAGCAGTCGTACTAAATGGCAACACATCCTAACTAACTATGTTTGACTAACTCTATCTCAAATAACTACATCTAATCAACTCTAATTGAAAAACTAGTGTTCAATTAATTCTAATTCGATTAACTCTATCTAATTAACTCTACTTTTATTCAGTTTCAAATATCAATGTTGAAATCGATTCTTACTTCTCTATATAAATCCTGACCTATATATTCTATTTATCCAGTGACAAACATTTCATTTGATTTGATAAATATTATTCATAAATTTATCTTATCAATCTATTAGTCAGAATAGATTCTATTTAAAACCTTTGCTTTAAACCCATAACAGGTTATACCCATGTGCGAAGCACGGGTTTAAATCTTTCAAATGTAAAATTCTCCTTTTCTACAATACTAGTCACTTTTCCAGTATTCCTTATGATATTTAACAAACCATATAACAATGATCAGTATCATTCAATCATACAAAATCAACAACAGATTTCATATCACATCACATAACACAATATATGAAAACAATAAAATAATTGTTGAGGAACCCATTTGGGTCCCTTCGACCAGTTTCCCTGGATCCACAGATGTTAAACAATAAAATTAACATCAATTTCATTTTACTATGAAATATTCTGCTAAATAGAATCAATATTTGATTAACGATTTATATCTATATCGTTATCTATATTTCAATCAACTGACTAGAAGTTCAACCAAATAGCCAACACACAGCAAACAACCATCATTTATAGATTCTAAAAATACGTTATAAAAATATAAGTTGAACAGAGTTAGTGAGATTTACTCACATTGGACGGTTATCGTTAAATAACGATAATTGATCATTGATTTGATCCAGGCGTTTAATTCCACCATAAATCCAAATGAGCTTCAATTCACTCCTGGTGAGTTCCATGTTGTTGTGCCCGTCCATACGTTCCCAACGCAACTCACGGTTCATCAATCTGATATCGTATGTAGAAGATACGTATTTTACAAGCTTTGTATATAAATTATTTAATTTAAATAAGCTAAAACACTTTATTGAGCTTAACCTTTCTTCCCGGCCCAACAGCTCCCCTTCAAAGCCCAACACTGCTCCACTTATCTTCTTCCCCGATGACTAATACCGCTCCTCACACAGCCATTTCGATTCCCTTCTCCACCCTTTTCTCCTTCCTTTCATCACCGTTTCACAAACAAATCACACCACACTTCATCTCCTTTCAATCTCTTCCTCCCTATGTACGTTTTATCAAACTCGACATCCCCCTTTGACTGCGACTTCGAGTCGGCTACAGGAAGAACCCCGATGACACTCGCAACCGAATACCCCAATCTTGCACTCTAGGTGCGGATTTCCTCCTTGAACCCAAAACAATGACCCGAAATTCGAATCGATTCCTCAAACCCACGAAAACCCGAACACTAGCATGCGTTGCCAAAACCCGCACCCAAAAAACCAACGTCGAATTCAAAACTGTGTATACAGAAATGAAGAGAAAGCCGCAAGGGATGCAACGATGTCCGTATTGGGATTTATAGCATTTTCTTTGAATTTATTTTGATTTTTGAAGAGGGTTTTTCACTGTATGAATTGGTTTCGATGGCGGCGGCGCATTTTCTCAGAAGAATGGAAAATTTTTAGGGTTAAGGAGGGTAGAGGATATTATATAGGATAGGTTTTATATATTTTTATTCGATTATTTTATTTATTTTTTAGCCAACGCTATTTTTATTCGTCCTCTAAAATTCCTGTGATCACGTACAATTTCCAAAAATCACGAAACTAGACGTGCAGCTAGAGTTTGACATTACGGTCCCAACGAAACTGGTTTCGTCGAATTCCGACTCCGTTTGCTCACACAGCGTATCTTTAACCGTCAGAATACTGACTTTTTTCACTTTAAAATCCCGTACGGCCACACACTGACTCTAAAAATCACGGAAATTGAAATCTAGCAATAATTTAATATTGTGGATCCAACAAAATTAGTTTCGTCGAATTCTGAGGTCATTTGAAAAACTGGCTATTTTTAAAGCACTAAATAACCCCTTTAAATAAATAAATATATTTAAAACATTTAAATTTAATATAAAAAAATTAATATTATCATATATATTCACAACAGAATATTATACAGCTCCAATGGGCTCTATTACTCGATATTTCAAATCCAGTGTTACATCGTATTCGATTTATATTTAAAAATCTATTTTAAAATATAAATAAATCGATATAAATTATAAAGGAATTCCATGGCGACTTTTCTAAAATTTGATTTCAACATAACTAAAAATCTACACGACGAAATCTCGATTTTTCTCTTCCATCAGAAAAATATACTTCACCAGCTCCTAGCGTTTCTTGTTTCACAGAAATCCGATTTAAAATGGACCCTGTACATTCAGTTGAAGTTCAAATCGCCAAATAGCAAACTGCCGAGCCATTTCGAGCTCGATTATAATTATATTATAATTTATACGTTCAAACTGACATTCAAATAATATATTCGTTATTCTAATTAAATTCTAAACTGAATCAAATATCACAGATGGGCCAATTCACACCATTTTGTGAATTCCACTATTTCTGACTATTTCAGAAATTAATTATATTATTATATTATTTATTTTAATTAAATATTCAATATTATTCAATTCTAGTCATTTTAAATAACCAAACCATTATTTAAATAATTAAATAAATTATTTATAATGCTGAAAAATGTGGGTCGTTATAGATTATATGGATGGTGTGTCTGACGTTGAAATTGACCACATAGCATTGATTTCCATTAATGTATATTGGATTTGTGGCAATATATTATCCCCATCTCTAAGTCATATGAACTTAGAGGGTATGCATTAGTAGAAATCAGTGATGTGTCGTGAATTGTCAATGTGGCATACCCGGGTTATGAAACGAGCTAGTGATGATCAAAGAATGGTTTACCGAAGCATCGCTTTGTGTATGACGTGACATCGACAAACCTAACACCTCGGATTGATGAGAAACTGGCGGTTAGGTTTTATACTTATATATGAATTGATGATGGAGCTGTGCAGCAGTGGGAAACCACTTATGAACCTGGGGAAGTTGGGTATGTTCGGGGGGTCATGTCTGATCGAAAACCGTTGATCCGCCCTGATGATGTGTAGTTGGTGTCCGCATGATGGAAGAAAAAGCCGTGAAGCACTTCGTTTTGTATCCCTGATTGATCTTTCGCGCAAGGAATCATCAAGTTGGAAATCCCATCTCCAATACGAGCCATACGGTTTTGGTTTGTATATATACATGGCGACATAACATTAATGGTATTATGCCGTCTAGGATTAATACATTTATTTGCGAAATATTTTTCCACACTATATGATAGTATTAAAAGAGAATTTTCATGTATGAAAGCATGTTCGGTTATCATAAGATAAAACTCGCCCATCTGGTGTGCGCTTGCATTGTGTGATGTGGGACGAGCTTATGATAACTTCAATTTCAAAAGTCATAGCGAATTTCTATGCACGGGAATTCATAGAGTTAACCCATTCTACGTTAGAGGCGTGGTCTGTTGAATTACCCAACTTTAAAAATGAATCCTATGGAAAAAATACTGTTTTAAGTTCTCACACCAGTCCCACGACTGACCTGGAGTTTATTGTTCCTTTCTAAACTCTGGGTGCCTATTAATTTTCACATGGGCAGCCAGTAGTTTAGCTTTGCAGTTTAGTTCGTTGGAACAAGGTTCGGAGCGCATTCTGAGTTGGAGTCCACAATAGAGTTGAAGCTTCCGCTGTGTTTTGTTCTTCCGCTGAGAGTATATTTCTTTTCTTTTGCTGTATGTGTTGTAACTCTGATATTCTATGTGACTCTGATGTAACACTGTATTTTGCAATAAAAAGTTCTATTATTCTGTTCAATATATGTATGTACCCATTACAATTCGTCTTTGAAAACGGTTTATGTCGGTTTAATTACCGGCGAAAATCGGGCAGAAAGGCGGGTTGTTATAAATTTATCGATTGTTTTTCAGATAAAAATCCCGTATGACCACATACTGACTTCAAAAATCACGAAACTTGACATCTAACAATAATTTAACATTGCGGATCCAACAAAATTAGTTTCGTCGAATTCTGAGGTCGTTTGCAAAATTGACTATTTTTAAAGCTTTAAATAACCATTTTAAATATATAAATATATTTAAAAATAATTAAATAAAATATTAATAAATTAATATTATTGTATATATATTCACATACGATATCATACAGCTCTAAAATATTCCTGATTTATAGCTCAATATTTCAAAGTTCCCAGTTATATCGATATTCGATTTACATTAAATTCCTTTTATAATATAAATAAATCGATTAAATTATAAAGGAATTCCACAGCGACTTTTCTAAAATTTGATTTGGACATAACTCAAAATCTACACGACGAAATTCCGATTTTTCTCTTCCATTAGAAAAATATACTTCACCAGCTCCGAATGTTTCTTGTTTCACAGAAATCTGATTTAAAATGGCTTCTGTATATTCGTTTAAAGTTCGAATTGCCAAATTACGAACTGCAGCACCATTTCGAGCTCGATTATAATTATAATATAATTATACGTTCAACTGTCGTTTATATGATATATTCGTTATTTGAATTCAATTCTAAACTGAATTATATATTTTGAATTTCCCAATTCACACCATATTGCTATTTCAGCTAATTCTAATTATTTCAGAATTAAATATATTATTAAATTATTATTTTAATTAAATATTCAAAGTTATTTAATTAAACCGCCACTAAATCCTCTAAATCACTATATAAATAATTAAATAGATTAATTATTATACCGTAAAAATTACGGGACATTACATTCTCCCCCCCCCCCTTAAAATAATTTCGTCCTCGAAATTGCTAAGGTAGAAAACAAACCCTATTAACTGAATTAAAAATTATTCGTTTACTTTTAATTTCAGTTTCAAGTGAACCAATTAATTTCAATTAAAATATTAATTAATTCTTATCTACGAAAATTTTCAAACATCTTGAAAATTTTCTAACACCCGAAATTTTCGTTTCGCCAGCACCTCCTTTGTACTGGTCAATCGATACAACTACAACTCGCCTCTCTGGGCCATCTCCAACCCAAACAAAATCAAACAGCCAAGCGGCTTGCCAATTTGGCTCATCCAAATCTCAAACCCATATATAATATAAACTGGTACCTTTTTGTCGGGCATATCATTATATCCTTTACATCTGCTGCTAATTCAGCATATACCAAGGTCATCCCAATCAAACTCCAATCACTTTTATCTCCAACACAACCATTCGCTTATCCATGCCGAATTCAATTTCAAATTCAAGTTTAATTCTTGATTCCAAACTCATAATTCACCAATCTAACACCATTTCAGATTTCTATATCACAAATCCAATTTTTCTCGATATCATTCTAATCCAATTAAATTTCCACTTAATCTTTAATTCGATTTCAATTTGCTTTCTCAAATTCTAATTTAACTTTTTTTAAATTCAAACAATCTTTCCCAGGGAATTTCAAATAGTTTAGCTTTTCTAAAACTAGATATCCCCTTTCAGGATTCAAAACAACTTGCTTTTGACAAAACAATTCAAAAACAAAATCTTCAGTAGTAATCCATCACTTAGCAGCTCGAAAATGAACACTAATGATGTCGCGATTCATCATCAGGGTTATTTCCCAACTATCGAAGTGAGTTCAATACTATAACACTTTTCAAAACTCATTCTTTAATCACTTTCATTTGAAATATATTTCAAAATATCCTTCTCAATGTTTGTAAACAATTTAAAATCTCCCAGGATTTTAAAATTCTCTTATACTTAATCCAAGTCCATTACAAACACTTATTCAAAATTTAATTCCAGTTCTGAATTTAATTTCAGATTCAATTCATTTCGTAACACTTATACGAATTTTATTTGGTTATATATATAACCATTTAATTTATAATCTTACTCGATTATATTAACAACCAATATATTCATTATATTATAATAATTTCAATATAAATCCTTTATATCAAAATATAATTTGGGTAAAATTATTTCATTTACCCTCTTTTCAAAACATACAGTGTCTGTTCATCATACTTGAGTGTTTAGAACCTCCTACCGATACAGTGGATCAAACTGATCGACCAGAACCCATAAACAACTCAACCAATAAATCACCACAATATAAAACAATTTTTATATCAATAACAAATACGCGCTCATATATATACAGTCAACTCAATCTAGGGTATTACTAACCCCATCTCTACTAAGTCACGCCACAGAGCCAAGGTAATAACTTAACCTTAAGCTCTGATACCACTGTAACGACCCGGGGATTTTGTCGACCTTGGTTATCGACATAAACTCAATGTCCACACTCCAAACATCGGAAAATACCGGATAGTCCATGAAAGAAGTTAGAGGGTGAGAATAGATAAGGTAGAAAACTAGAATAGAAGAAGAAGAACATACAACATCATAGTAACACGAATCTCACAGCGGAACGAATAAATATATTTCATAACATAACTTTGAAATAAAACAGTATCTGTATACAATACCATTATTAAAGTATAACACTTATAACACAGCGGAAATAACAATAGATATATAACTCTGAAGCCTCCTGCTCCAGCTCTTCAAGTATCTATAAATCCCGACTATTTGACCGCTCATACAAAATTGGGCACCCAAGAGTTTAAGGAAAACAAAACAAAATAAACTCCAGGTTAGTCATGTGACTAGTGTGAGTAAACTCAAATTATTTGATTTAAGTTTCAAAATCCTTTTGAAACAAAGGATAATCATAAGACCGATCCACACATAAACTCGGATGGTTTTTACCTTATGATAACCCAAATCATTTGTAAAACAATATTATTCTGATAATATAATAATGTCTAACACAAGTAATATCAATCTAGTAGAAACGGTTGCATCTAACGTTCTACACATATAATATACAATCAAAACCGCGGGCTCTTATTTGGGGAATGGATTCCAACTATGACAAGGTATGGATCCACCTTCTGATCAGTGTACTCTAGAGGCGGTACACTATGAATAACATACTAAAACCTTTAAATTCCCATCCATTTGTCAAACGCTGTAGTATCTTTTACCTGATCCATAAAAAACGACCCGACTTTCGGATGACCCATCTTCTGGACGACCCAACTTCTGGACGACCTAACTTTAAGACGACCCAACTTCAAAATGACCCAACTTCAGGGTGACCCAACTTCTGGATGTTGTAGTATCTTTTACTTGATCCATTAAAAACGACCCGATTTTCGGACGACCCATCTTCTGGACGACCCAACTTCTGGACGACCTAACTTCAAGATGACCCAACTTCAGAACGACCCAACTTCAAGACGACCCAACTTCTGGATGACCCAACCTCTGAATGACCGAACCTCTGGACGACCCAACCTTTAAACGACCCAACTTTAGGACAACCCATCTTCTAAATGACCTAACTTTAGGGCAACCCAACTTCTGTACAACCTAACCTATGGACGACCCAACTTCTAGACAACCCAACTTCAGGATGACCCAACTTCAGGACGACCCATCTTCTGGATGACCCAACTTCTGGACAACCCATCATTTCTTGGAGCACAAGCTATGCGACCCAAGCTTTATGACATGTCATCAACGACCAATGCAAAACGACCTGACTTCAATTCATCAATGAGAAACAATTTCAATGCACGCAACTCATCAAAAATCAACAAATCCAATCATCAATGCTTCATGCAATCATCAAACAACACTTGCACGGCAATTTTCCATCATATAATGATATGAAACTCACCAAATCATGTTAAAATGAAGAATAAACAAAATAATGGATCTAAACTTGCATATACATATGAATTAACATAAGAATTACTGTTTTAAGTTGCTAAATTAGATCTTATGGTGATTCGAATGAAAATATACTTACCATGATGTAGATTTAGGTGAAACAACTTGTAAATGATGAAAATAAGATCAAACAACCCATATACTTTATTGAATCCGTGCAAGAGATGCTTATCACTCACCAGTTCTTCAAACAAGCATGAAATCATCAAATTCCCAATCAGACAGCGAAAAACACTCTTTAAACCTTTCAATTTGATGAGATCTTCCTTCACTTGATGTAGATATAGATTCCCTTAATGTAGATCTTCAATCTTCTAGTGTAGATCTAGAATTTTAATGGAGGAAAGATGTATTTGATTGAGCAAGTAGGATCACGAGCTCAACCAAATTTGAGAATGAAGAAAGCAAACCACTCTCCCTACCTCTAACCCCCTATTTATAGCTTGTAACCATTCTACTAATGGGCTACACAAATTCAGCCCATTAACGACTTCTTAACCTAAACAGAAATTATATAGCACTAAAACAATGATTTCTCTCAAAGCAGTGAAACAAATCTTTAATGTGAGCATTCTACGAAATTGGAAACATCATTTCCTTTCCAATGAAACCCATCTCAACCCTAATTCGTTCCCAGTAAAAAGTATGCCCTGTACACAACTGAAGCGTCACAAATAAAATTGGTAAAAATTAATGACATGTGTCACATCCCCATAACCGACATATCAAAATATGAGAATGATCCAACCCTCAAGGAATTAAATAAAAATACTTTACGATCCTTCTATACGTAAGATGTGAGTCATTACATTCTCCCCCCTTAGGAGTTTCTTCCCCGAAATTCCAAGAAAGCACAAGCAACCAAAAAAATTCTGCAGTGCCTATCATCCATGAGCAGCCAATCGTTCATCAGACTAGCATCCATCAAGCCATGCATCCATATCCTTATCCTAGCATGTAGAATTCTAACAACAATAGTACAAGTTACAATGGTGTAAGATGACATGATATTAATGGGTCATGCCGACGAAGAGTTCTAGATGGATTGTATTCATTCTCTCTTTCATCTCCCATGTACAATCATCATCATCCTCACTTCATTGTACCTTGACTAGCTTAACCATCTTCCTCCTAAGATCTTTCGTGTCATTCCCCACAACGCGAAGCGGCTTACGAGGATTTGTAGCCACAATCTCAATTTCTAGGTCTTCGTACTGTTCCGGAGATACCACCACATTCGAATCATGCACACACTTCCGTAGAAATGACACATGGAAAACACTGTGCACACTCAACATCTGCTCAGACAAATCCAATCTATACGCGATCTTTCCAATGTGTCGACTATCGGAAATGGTCCAACAAACCTAGGAGCTAACTTTCCTTTACTTCTGAATCGAGCAACATGCTTTAACAGCAAAATCTTCACGAAAACCACGTCACCCACATCGAAATCCAAATCTTTTCGACATTTATAGGCACATTTCTTCTAACGATCCTAGGCTGCCTTCATTCATTGTCGAACGATCTCGATACAATTTGAGGTCTCTCTTATCATTTCTGGCCCAAGTATCAACTTATCTCAAGTTGCTAACTAACATGCCGAATAATTACACGGTCTACCATACAACGCCTCGTTTGGTGCCATCCTAATACTCGACTATTAGCTGTTATTATTTGCAAACTCAATTAAATGTTGATGGTCTTCCCATGATCCCCCAAAATTCAATACAAAAGCTCTTAGGAGATCTTCCAAAACTTGGTTAATCCTTTCGGTTTGACCATCAATTTGGGGATGATAAGTTGTACTAAAACACAACTCGGTTTCTAAAGATTCTTGCAAACTCTGCCAATATCCACTCATGAATAATGGGACTCACTCACTATGCTCTTCACAATACCATGGAATCAAACTATCCATTTATATAAAGCTCTACTAACTTTGATGTTGTCCTTGTCGATTTGACAGGAATAAATCTGGCACTTTTGGTCAGGTGATCCACTATAACCCGAATTCCTTCGTTTCCTGCCCTGGTTCTAGGTAGACCATCAATAAAATCCATCGATATATGTTCCCATATCCATGTAGGAACTTCTAATGGTTGAAGAAACCACTCGGCTTCTTCTATTCAGCTTTCACCAATTGATAGTTCATAAACTTGGAAACGAACTTTCAAACATCCCTTTTCATCCCTTCCTAGTAGTAGGCTCGTTTCATATCCTGATACATCCTTTTACCACTGGAATGAATCGTCAACTTTGAGTGATGACATTCCCTCAGAACCTCATCTCCCAATCCTTCAATATCAGGAACAACTAGTCATCCTTTCTTTCGAAGCCAACCCTCTCGATCGACCTCGAATTCATTATCTTCTAGTTCTAACTTTTGGATAGTCTTGACAAGCATTGTGTAACGATATTTTTTTCGTCAACACCGGAGATAAGCCTACAGAAGTGGACATAAGGGGAAATTAAGTATATTTAGCTTTCACGAGTTTGAGTTAGTTCACCGTTTCCTAAATATCAAGGTTTTGAGCCCGAAAGATTAGTTACTCTTCCCTCAATGGGGTGAGCATCATGCTTCAGCGACTCAAGAACCAACAGTTATATTGGAATAAGGGTTTCCTAAGCACAACCTTCGGTAAGGGCTAAATGGCTTGTATGAAGGGGTTCCGCACTGATTTTGCGGAAAGGTTCAGGTTTGGGCAAGAACTTATAAACATGTAGAAAGCATACAATATACATCATCGAAAATAACTAACAAATTACATGAGAAACTCATAAGAAAATGTTCTAAGTATTAATCCACTCTTTATTCATCTTAATATACAAGTGATTACAATCAAAATCCCCAATTTGGTTTAGGAATTATGGTTTACTCCAGAGAAAAGAGTATAAAAATGAGAATGAGAATAACCTTCTCTAAAATTAGACCCTTGGGGTCTTATTTATAGACAAATCAGGGACCCTTTTGCCATTGGGCACCCAGTACCCCTATCGGCCGCTTTTACTCGTGGTTCCAATAATATTGGCTCTCGGTCGTTTTCTCTTTAGGTTTTGAAGGCTCTATTTGCGGCTTTTTGTGGTGCCAGTTCATGCTCTTGGAAGGAAGCTTTCGGTTTATGGAACTCCTTTTTGATTGCTTGTCTGCACATTTTGTGTTTGTCTTGAGCTTGTTGGTGTGAATGGCTTTCGAAAGGTTTCTGCTTTCGGATGTAGGCTTCTGGTCATGGTTTCTCGGTCTTGTCGTTAACACTTTTATGGAGATTGACATTGTGATTCAAGTGAAAGGTTATCGGGTCCGCTACCCCTGTCGGTATTGATAATAAGCAGATTAGTGTAGATAGCTTGTTTCTTTTCGGGGTTCTGGTTAGCCTTTCGATGGACTTCTAAAGAATATCCTTACCTTTCTGGGATGTTGCTTCTGGTGTTTTGCTAGTTGTTTATTAGGGCAGCTTCTCGAAAAGCCGCTAATGGAGGTCCCAATAATTGGCTCCCGGACAACTTCCCTGTGTTTTATCCATTTTTACTTCAATGCCTCCGTCTCCTTATGTATTGGTATTAAGCAAATTAATACCGATAGCCCTTTCAATCTTCTTGGTTCTGGTTGATGGGATCACTGGTTTTTCTCTTCATTGGCTTCCAGCCTTGGATGACCTTCCGCCGTTTTCCACCATGTCGATTCCAGCCTCTCGGTATCCCTTCTTTGTATAGACTTTAAGCTTTATAGATGGTGTCGGTTGTGTAGCTCCCGGATTACCCCCTTGTGCTGGCGGCTTCTTCTTGTGTTGAGCCTTGCTGACAGAAGATTCGTTTATGTTTCTATCGGACTTCTACCCCTTCACTACCGGCCTGTTCCAAAGGTAATTTTGGTGGTAACATTTGCCCCACTTGTGAAGGGATATTTTTGACTTTTCAAGTCAAACTTTTTTAAATGGACCGATGACTTTCTCCTTCTCATATATATATATATATATATATATATATATACACACACCCTCCTTGCCTCGCGTTATTTGCTCTGCTTCCTCTTCATAATTTCCTAAAAATTTTACCTTGGGAAAGCATCAGCGATCTTAAAATATGTCTCTTGGTAAGTCATTCATATTTTGTTTCAAAATCATAAAATGTGATTAGTTGATTTCGAGCTGTGGTGAGTATCGGCTTCACTTGTTGCGAACTGATCTTAATCTCCTAACCATCAGTTCTCGGCAACTGCCTCCAGACTTATTTGACAGCTCTTAACTAACATTTTTGCTTTGACTTCATTCTAGTGATAGCGTCAGAGGTATAGCCTCCTACCATCATTGAGGTCCTTTTAGAATAATAAGGTTTCTATTCTTTGGGCACTGTTCATACCTTGTTGCATAAAATTAAGCAAACTATACCTGGCATTATGGGAAATAAGCATATTGCCTTTAAACCTGATAAGAACTTTCCTTTGCCGAATGACCCTTCTGCTTCTATGAAGGTTGGTGATGTCGAGAAGCATTCCTTGATTTCGTCTCAGGAACAAGCCAATGCTATTCTTTAGGATTTTGGGATTTCAGGTGTCGAAGCTGTAACACCCCGAATTTTTGAATGATCAAATTAACTAAATTTAAGAATACTTAATTTCAAATGAAGGAAATAAGAGAAACAGGTTGCGCCATTGCGTTCATCTCGGAATTCTGCTTGAGATAGAGTCAGAGTTTGCGTAAAACGGACACCATATGAAGGAGATATGGACGAACGAAGTTAGGCAGAAAATCCAAAAGAAGAAAAAAATATAAATGCACTGGCGCACTTGGGAATTGCGCCAGTACAAAAATACACTGGCGCACTTCCCAAGTGCGCCCAGGCCGAGCAGAAAGCCTGCACAGCTTTCTGGTGTGATCTGATCCACACTGTAACTCATTGCTGAGTCCTTTCTGACTCCTTGCTAAGTCATTAGGGCTGAGGTGTCACCCTATCCTGACTGAATGGTTTTGATTAACCCTAAGAGCATCCGACGGCTCAAATTAAATTGAAATTCTATATAAACACATGTAGACTCAAACCCTAAAACCAAATAAAAATTAGATCAATGGCCGTCACACTGTCTCTCCAAAACCTAGAGTAGCCGCCACCGACTAGAAGCAAAGTAAAGCAACTCAATTCTATTCAAATCAAAATCTAATCTCAATAACAAAATTGTCTACATCAAGGGAACGCTAATCAATTACAGAATTCAGATCCCAGAACTCAAGACCCTCTTTTTCAGTGAGTTCTAGTCACTTTTAGGTTTAAATAGATAAAAGTGAATTGTGGCAAACTATGATTTGGGTATATGTTGTTTGTAGTTATGCAAGTTTATTATTGTTGTGGATCATGAAATTATACCAGTTCATTGTTGTTGTGGATCATGAAATTATACAAGTTTATTGTTGTTGTGGATCATGAAATTATACAGGTTTATTGTTGTGGTGAATCATGAAATTATGCAAGTGAAATTCATAAACCTATGCAAGTTACCTATGCAAGTTGTTATGTTGCGAATTCATGAATCTATGCAAGTTGTTATCATGAACCTATGCAAGTTGTTATGAGATCATGCAAGTTACCTATGCAATTTATTGTCTGACCTAGTTTGTTTTGCCTCTTTTCTTCCGTTTCCCCCCAGGTTCTCAGGGAGTAAACACCTAGGTTTATTCAGAATTTGGATATCATCTTCTGGGAGCTACTTCTGAAGAATGGCTCGAGTCTCTGTCTCTTATATGGCTTGCTCTTTAATCTGGGGAATGATGTTTTTCTTTTAAATACCTATGTACTCTGATAATGTAAGACAGAAGTGTTTTATGACTTATGGTATCATGTAACAAAGTATTTTGGTGATTTAATAAAGTTGTTTATTTCCGCTGCAAAATTTTTATATCTGTCTTGTGATATTCTGTGTATGTTTACCTAAAACGCTCCACTGAAGTTAAGGCATTCCCTTTGTGAATGACCTTAATGGAGGTGGGGTGTTACACTTGGTATTAGAGCTGATGGTTACCAGATTAGATAAAAGTTTTGAAAACTATTTTCAAAAAGGATTTAAAAGGAAAGTTATTTTTAAAAACATAGTCCCCAAAGCCATATGTCTATCTTCTGATTTTATGTTTAATCCTTGTTTTCCTTCTTTTCTGAGTCTCTGGGGCTCCTGGCTTTTTGGGAGGTAACCTCATCACGACATGGTTCCGTAGGCATGATGAGACTATGGCGTCTGTCGAAGGGCAAAGAAGTGCCTAACTTCCATCTGTAGCCGTAGTTATTCCATCTACGGCTAATCCTCTTTCGGGCTTCGTAGGGTTTTCCGCGCGATGGGGGCAACTTTAGAGAAAGACTTGTTAACATGTAAGAACGTTGGTTGTTTTCGGTTCCATGAGACATGACATCTGATCTAGGATTTCCCAAGAAGGTAAGGGCAAAGGGTAGAATCTTCTAGAGGGTAGGAGGATGCTCTCGTGGCAGATGGATAGAGATAGGAAAATTTTATGTAAAAGGTTTAATTTCTTTATCTGATTATGAAGTTAAGACTCTTTTGGATTCTGGCATTGAGACTCTGCACTTTAATACTATTCTTGTTTATGATCCCATAGTTTTTTCAAACCCCTTTGGTGGTTCGGCTCATTTATTAGTGATTTGTAAGGGGTTGAATTATCTGTGTTAGGCGTCAAAAATTTGAATGTGACATTTGTGTGCTCAAGTTTATGGGCTATGGGTTGGTTCTAAATGGACCAGCTTTCTATGTAGAGGGTCGTTCTAGATTTTGAGAGGAGGGTTGTTAAGTTTCTAACTTGTCATAGGAAGACCCCCAAAGTTTCTTGTAACCTGCAAGGATCTGTTATGCTTAGCTTTTTGAGAATCATTCTGTAATCTGATTTGTACCAATAGTATGTAAGTATCTGAATATTTATGAAGGATAGGGGTTTCTACTCGAAGCATGAAGTAAATTTCCAGTTTTGACATTGTTTAATGAGGGTAATTCTCTGATTGTCAGTCTGATATTGATTTCGGTCTTCGGGGCTGAAACTTAGGGAATTATTCTCTTAATCGACGTCAAATGGGAACAGAGCTTTTGTTTTAGTTATATCATTTGTTTATATCCCATCGACCGAATCTTCGACCTTTAGATAGGAAATCCATGGATGTAAACATGTGTTGAGACATGTTATGTTTGATGGTTGCAAGTGGGTGCAAGTGTTTGCTAGTGGTTGCTCGTGGATGCATTTACACACACATTAGGCACTAGATCGGCTCAAATCACTTTCATATTGCATATAAAAATGTGTGCGTATTTAGGGTAATGGATGTATAATGGTTGTGTTATCATATGGATGCTGCATTTTGATGAATGGTTGTGCACACATGAAGAGATAATATGTATCAAATAGGAAAATTGCATACATGTTGGACTCATGGCACTGACATAATTCGCATTAAGGAGGTCAACTGAATCAGTGGACCGCCTAATCTTTGCATTAGATAAGGAACATATACACACACTTTTGCATATGTTCATACAACATTAGAAGTTTTCTAAGGACAATGGATGCTTGTGGATGATGGTTGAGTAGATGGGTGATTGGATGGTAGGACACATTCTTCTTAACTTGAAGATTTCGGGGACGAAATCCTTTAAGTAGGGGAGAATGTAACACCCCGAATTTTTGAATGATCAAATTAACTAAATTTAAGAATGCTTAATTTCAAATGTGGGAATTAAGGGAAATGGGTTGCGCCATTGCGTTCGTATCGGAATTCTGCTTGAGATAGAGTTCGAGTTTGCGTAAAACGGACAACATATGAAGGAGATATGGACGAACGAAGTTAGGCGGAAAAACCAGAAAAAAGTATAAATGCACTAGGGCACATGGGAAGTGCGCCAGTACAAAAATACACTGTCGCACTTCCCAAGTGCGCCCAGGCCGAGCAGAAAGCTTGCACAACTTTCTGGTGTGATCTGATCCACACTGTGACTCATTGCTAAGTCCTTTCTGACTCCTTGCCGAGTCATTAAGGCTGAGGTGTCACCCTATCCTGACTGAATGGTTTTGATTAACCCTAAGAGCATCTGACGGCTCAAATTAAATTGAAATTCTATATAAACACATGTAGACTCAAACCCTAAAACCAAATAAAATTAGATCAATGGCCATCACACTGTCTCTCCAAAACCTAGAGTAGCCACCACCGAGTAGAAGCAAAGTAAAGCAACTCAATTCTATTCAAATCAAAGTCTAATCTCAATAACGAAATTTTCGACATTAAGGGAACGCTAATCAATTACAGAATTCAGATCCCAGAACTCAAGACCCTCTTTTTCAGTGAGTTCTAGTTACTTTTAGGTTAAAATAGATAAAAGTGATTTGTGGTAGACTATGATTTGGGTATGTGTTGTTTGTAGTTATGCAAGTTTATTGTTGTTGTGGATCATGAAATTATACCAGTTCATTGTTGTTGTGGATCATGAAATTATACAAGTTTATTGTTCTTGTAGATCATGAAATTATACAAGTTTATTGTTGGGGTGAATCATGAAATTATGCAAGTGAAATTCATAAACCTATGCAAGTTACCTATGCAAGTTGTTATGTTGCGAATTCATGAATCTATGCAAGTTGTTATCATGAACCTATGCAAGTTGTTATGAGATCATGCAAGTTACCTATGCAATTTATTGTGTGATGAATTCATGAACCTATGCAAGTTGTTATGTTTTGAATCATGAACCTATGCAAGTCACCTATGCAAGTTGTTATGTTATGAATCATGAACCTATGCAAGTCACCTATGCAAGTTGTTATGTTGTGAATCATGAACCTATGCAAGTTGTTATGTTGTGAATCATGAACCTATGCAAGTTGTTATGTTGTGAATCATGAACCTATGTGAGTTGTTAATTATGTTGTTAATTCATGAATCTATGCAAGTTGTTATGTTGAAAATCATGAACCTATGCAAGTTGTTATGTTGCAAAATCATGAATCTATGCAAGTTGTTAATTATGTGGTGAATCATAATTATATGCGAAGTTATCATGTCATTTTCCCTAGTTGTCATGCTTATGCCAAAAATTGTACTGAAAACGATCACCTTGTCATTCCCTTTATTTTATTGTTATTGTGAGGCTACCCTGTAGCCTCGATGACGCCAAAAACGCAAGCGGTTACGCTAGTTAAGAAATGGGGAAAAGGGGAATTTGTAATAGTATAATTTACATAGTGTTTATGTAAATTGGTCACATGATTCTAGTAGGGAAACATATAAAAAAATTACCTATTATGGCATAGGTAAAGTTGAGTAAAAATGGTATAATTTGAATATGACCATTTATGGATAGGAAAATCAAATTGTTAATAAAATAGGTATTGACACCTATAAAAAGGAAAGGATTAATTAATTAACTTAATCAATCAAAAGAGGAATGTTTAAGCAATTAAAGTCTGAAAATTTAATTAACACTTATGACACGAGGTTAGGTTACATTAGTGGCGGAAGTCTGCCCGGACCGGACCTGCAAATCCAGCAGCCACTAATGTTGAACCTAATGTGAGAGGTCTAAGTGTGTGAATACGACTCGGGCTAAGACACGAGGTTAGACCCAACTATGGAATAAGACTGCCCTGACCCGACTGGTATATCCAGAATCCACATGTTGTAGGCCTAATGTGGGAGGTCTAGCCCAATATAACCATAATTGGACATGGTAATAAGAAAAGACTACTTAACCTAACTTAATACATGTGGATTGTATGATGATAGTCATAAGTTAGGGTTAAGTACAATGAGTTGGATTGTGGGTGGGTTAAGTACAACTGAATGGTAGGTGGGTTATATTAATATATATAGGCCCACAAACTTAACCATTAAATAAATATGATTAAATCAGTGGGAGGGTTAAGTACAACTGAAGGGTAGGTGGGTAATATTAATATATATAGGCCCACAAACTTAATCGGATAAGAAGGGTTATGTAATTAAAGACACGATATACATAACCGGAGCAAAATATCAAAGTTATGTATTAAAGACACCCTTAGGGGTACGCATAACTAATGGGAATAGATAGAGTTATGTATTAAAGACACCTACAGGTAAGCATAACCGATAGGTAGATTAAGTGTTATGTATTAAAGACAACTATAGGTACGCATAATTGATTGAGGGCTATGTAATTAAAGACACCTTAGGGTATACATTATCAGTAGAAAACCTAGTGGGGATACAAGACATAGGGGAGAGCTTGTATCATGTTGTGTGGGACCCATTTCAGTCAGTAACCCGGAGGGGTATCAAAGAAAAGAACTCCGTACTAGGCGGGGAAGGGGCATGCTTACTGACTGATTGTAAGAGATCCAAAACGAGACAGATGGTGTGGGCGGAGCAAACCGACCGGGGACATGTGCGTGCATGGGCCGGGCAGAGGGGGATAAGGCGACCGTGACACCAGTAGGTACAACTGTGCACACCTCGGGTTGCCACTTTAGGGAAGTGATACCCCCTAGTTATAGGACCAACAAAGGGTATCTACAGAGTAGGGAGCCGATGGATTAGGGTAGTGGTTAGGGTATACCCGGACGTATGCCCTAAGTCAACCAATTTATAGTAGGAGGGTAGTGGGTACGACTAGTTGAGATAAGAGCAGGCGGCACCTATGACAGCAGCTAGGAATACACGAAACTACCAACATCGTTATCATTATTATGGTTAGCGGAAGGGATCATCCCATCTTGATTTTACTAGTAATAGTGCAGAGTAGTTTGTAGTGAAGCATGCATACATCTTATCTTATTTGTCCTGTCATCTGTACCGTGAATCCTCTTATCCACTTTGTATGCCTGTCATGTTTACCTTTATTTATTTACTGGCTAAAAGTTACTGGACTCACCAGACGTATGTCTAACCTAGTTTCTTTCGCCTCTTTTCTCCCCCCCCCCCCCCCCCAGGTTCTCAGGGAGGAAATACCCAGGTTTAGTCAGAATTTGGATATCATCTTCTAGGAGCTACTTCTGAAAAATGGCTCGAGTCTCTGTCTCTTATATGGCTTGCTCTTTAATCTGGGGAATGATGTTTTTCTTTTAAATACCTATGTACTCTGATAATGTAAGACAAAAGTGTTTTATGACTCATGGTATTATGTAACAAAGTATTTTGGTGATTTAATAAAGCAGTTTATTTCCGCTGCAAAAATTTTATATCTATCTTGTGATATTCTGTGTCTGTTTACCTAAAACGCTCCACTGAAGTTAAGGCAATCCCTTTGTGACCTTAATGTAGGTGGGGTGTTACAGAAGCCATTCCTCCTCATGGAACAAATATCATCTCGTCTCCTCCGGAGGGCTATTTTGCTTATTATGCAATCCATATTTGGCATGGGGGTTTCATTCCCTTTCCCAGCTTCCTCCATCAGTATCTGCAATATTTTGGAATTACTCCCATCCAACTTTCTCCTAATACTTTTACCTACTTACTAGGCCTAGAATTGTTGTCCTTGGAATCGGGTAATGGTTCTTTAATCCCTACTATGCTTGATTACTTGGTTCGTCCTTCCAAGCTTAGTGATATGAACCCTCATATCTTTCGTGCAAACCCCACAAAGAAATTGTTATGGGAGGGAACAACGAGATTTAAAGACTGGGTAGCCCAATTTTTCTTTTTTCGCCACCCTTCCGGCATTTCTGGCAGCTTTAATATCCCGAGTATGTCCGAAAGCACTTTTCCTCTCTTTTTCTCGATTTTTTTCCTTGTATGTGCTTTCATAGATTCTGCGCCCAAACTACTGAGTTTTGCGGATAAGGAGGTTATTGATCTCCTTAGCTTTGCTTCTGGGCAACATGATAATAGGTCCTCACTAGGGATGGCAATGGGGCGGGGCGGGCGCGGGTAGTACTCCCAATCACCCGCCCCGTTGAGTGATTTTTTGCTCCATGCCCACCCCATACCCGCACGGATACACACTAAACGGGTTTTAAATAGGCTATGGGTATTGACGGGTATTTTTGGGTATCCATTATATTTATTTGATTTGTTTTTTAGCCGTTTATTGAAATTATTTAAAAAATTATTTGGTTTAGCAACGTAAATGTACAAATCAGTGAGAACAAATGAAGTAGAGGTTGGTTTGGGGAAATATAGGATAAAAAAGATGCGTTAGTTTATGGGTATATTGGATTTGCTGAAAAGAATTTGCTGAAGAGAAAATGGGTTTGGGGAGATATAGCTTTATGTTTCATGCGTTGGTTTAGTGCTAGGAAGGTTTTGATAAAAATGATGCGTTGGTTTATGTTGCAATCACACAAATACCAGCAGCCAGTACTTATAAATTGTTGAGTAAAAAAATGCACACAAATACTGAACAGCCAACAGAAATAAACCACATTCAATACGGGTACGGGTACCCATGGACACGGATATCCTACTATCCGTACCCGCCCCATTTATTAACGGATATTAAAAAAACCCGTTTATTTTACCCACGGATACCCATTTAACTATCCGTTTCATATCCATGACGGATTTTACCCACGGATAACCGCGGGTACAGATTTTTTTGCCATTTCTAGTCCTCACTTCTTACTTCTTTTACCTTCGGAGGCACTCCCTATTGTTGGCCGGTCAATCTCTTATTGGGCAACCACCCTTGGTCTTATTTAGTAAATGGACTTTTTCATTATCATTGGGAAGAAATGCTTATTTTTCTCCCAATGCTCCTTTATTTCTTGATGCTCCCAGTATGCCCTTCATGCGGTATTTTTAACATAGAGTCTTAATTGAGATTTCACTTAGTTTTTTTTCATTGCATGTTAGGATTCATACGTACCGAGTCCAGTAAGACGGGCCCCGTTTCCTTGGTTCCAAAGGCTGGAGTTCATTCTCTTGAGGAAGCATTATTAAGGTCTAGGGAGAATGTAAAAAGGAAGCTTATGGTAAAGAGTCCAGAAGATCCTGCACCAATAAAGTCAAATAATTCGGCAGGTCCGTCCCTTTGCTACGACATGGTTTCTGATGCCCCATAGGTTACTTCTCCGAAGAAGGTCCTTCATTTGAACACTCATCTTGTCGGGTCTTCCGAGGTTTCACAATGGGATTTTCTTCTTCTTCTGAGGACATTGCCCCTTCTACTTCTATCAATCCTCCTGCTGGTGATAAATTTAATGAACTGATCGGGTAAATTATTTCCTCTTCTACCTTTTCTAATGTTGATCTTCCACCTGATTTCCCCTGTGTTGGTCAAGCTCTGGTCGAACAGCTTCTGTTGGTATGAATCTTTACCTATCATGTTCACCTGCCTTTCTTTTGACTGTCTCATGTATGCCAATTGTGCTCTTGATAGGTCATTAAACAGTGGTTTTTGACACAAGATAACTCTTTTGAGTCTTCTTTAGAGTTGTGGCAGTTTAAAGAAGAAAACATGTTTTTAAGAAGGAAAAAAGATGCTCTTATTCTTGCCAAAAAAAATTTGGTTGCGGAGCATAGTAAATTGGAATCGATTTTAGCGAAAGCTAAGAACTCAAATATGGTGGAGAAGGAATCCCACTCAACAATGGCTGAGGAAGTTAGGGCTTTGAAGGAAGCTTTGGAAAAGACCAAAGAAAAAGTTTCATCGCTTGACTCTCGTTGTTCTTCTTTACAAAGGCAACATTATTTTTTAGAAAAAGAGAATTACCCTCTCAAGGCTAAGCTTGGCAGAAAGGATACCTTATTGGCCAACTATGCCAGAGTGGTGAACAATACTAAACAGAGGATTTCCTATTTTCTCCAAACCACCTTGGACAAGATTATGGTTAAATCTTTTGAAGATGCATTCCTTCTTCTTTATGCATACAATATGGATAGATGTTCTAAATTAAACTTTTCTTTTCTCGATTCGTATTTAGTAGAAAGATTTATGTCCAAGATATCCGATGTAAGGAGAAAAGAAGAAGTCTTCGCGAGAGAAGAGACTAACGTAGCCGAACTTTTGTTTATTGAAGATATTTTCTTTTGAGGAACCGTATGCTGATAATGGGAGAGCTCTTATTGAGGTACCAAATATTTTTGATGCTAGAGTTGATAATACCCCACTTGTTGATTCTGTTGAGGACGGAAGAGAGTATAGCGGTGGTCTAGCTGGCGCTAGTTGTTTCTTCTCGACCCCTGACGGTCGAGATAAGGCATGTGGAGAGGACGTTGAAATTGCCGAAGGTTCCTATTTCGGTCGAATTCCCATTCCTTATAGAGCGCAGAAGGTGGGGAAAGATTCAGAATTCGAGGGCATTTCTTTGATTGGCACCTCTCGAGGTCGATCTTCTGCTCCTGCCTCCAAGGTACGATAGTTTCTATGATGCATTTTTCTTTTACTTTTCCTCAATAGTTGGTCTCTTCCCTTTTGTCGCTTAGGTGAAGAGGAGGAAATTATGTTCTAGGAATTCCGCCCTGAAAAAGGCCCAGTCAAAAATGATTTTTCCTACCAAGGAGCTGAACAAACAAATAAATAACATCTTTTCCAACAAATATCATCTCCTTGATAGGGGTGCTGCCAAACTACTTCTTTTGAAGAAAAGGAAGCTGCCTCTAGGTTAAGAACCGCTCGATTACAATGCGAGAGGCTTCTAAAAGAAAATCCCGAGCTTATGACTTTGTTCTGGATTCTAATCGAAGACAAGGACATATTAATAGATATTTTGTATCAAATTTATAGTAGATATGAAATAGTGGATTTTTCCTTTTTAGGTGATCATAGAGGGGGCTTGCTTAGACATCTGAACAGTGTGGTGTAGACCTTCACCCAGGTGAATGCTAGAACCTTCCCCGAGTTACCTCTATCCCTAGAGAATTACCTTTGGATAAACTTAAGTTTAATAAGTATTGATTTGTATCTGAGACTTTTCAAAGATCTATCTTGTATGAGCAAGAGGGTTATCTGTAATTAATACACTTTTTTAGCTAATGATGCAACGAATTGTTCTTTCTTCTAATTTCTGTGATATTTCCTTCAGAGTTTGTCTTCTACTTCAAGTTCGCTTTCTCGGGATTTCTTAAGGGACTACGTTAAGTTAAAGAGAGAATACCAGGGGAAGTCTCTTCTTATTAAGTCTTTTTCATTGGCGTGGTATTGCTTATTGAGGGACCTTGAGAAGGTTTGTACTCAATACCCTCGAATCCGCCTTGACTTTCTAGGTGGTGAAAAGGATCAGCTTTTAAGAAAAACTCGCATATACCAACTGAAGTTGACTCGAGGTTACAACAATCCTCCTCCTGGAGATTGGGATTATCGCGAGTGTCCTCCAGTTATACACTTGATGGATTTGGGAGTTCATTTGAGTCTTCACTTGACCTCCCAGCCGACACCTTGAATAAAGTGAGGGAGGCCATCTTTCATTTCGAAATCCCCACTAAGTACATGTAATAGTGTTTTTGAGAACTAAATCATGCTTACATAAGTTTCAATATCAAAATAAGTATGTATTTCTTCCTGGAGATGCATTTATTTTAAAATCCTTTTATAAACAATTATGCAGAATGTAGGGTACTTGGTGTATTGTATTTCATATGTAATAGTCTATGGTGATAGTGCTTATGAACGGAGTTATGACTTATACATGTGTTACTTAGCACATGACCTTAGCCTATGATGGTAACGTTCTCTTCTCATTACTTCATAGCCTATGATGGTAACGTTCTCTTCTCATTACTTCATCAAAATGTTATGCATGTGCTTTATTAAATATTGACTTGAAAAGATGTTCATGGAGTATTACTTGCTCTTATTAAAATTTATGGCATTATGGTACTAATGAAATAATCAATGAGTTTATGTATACTCCGTGCGCTAGTCGAAGTTTTTTTTTTCTAACGTGATAAATGTTTCCAGGGGATCCCCTTCTCCAGTAAAAGGAAAATCCTATCCTAGGGTTTTATTGAAGAGAATTTAGGACACATGCTTGAGCTTCCACCCAAATACGTATTCTAGTATTGTGTGAAGATATGCATTATTGGTATAGGGAATAATGAATTTGTCAAATGTATTGGTTAAGGAATCTTCCCTGAGTGATGTAGAAGGCTCATGCCCTTTCTTGGAGGTCTTTTGGGTAATCGGGCTTTAGCCGCTAGGTCGATCGTTTATCTCCTTCCCAAGGATTAGAGGTTCACGACCCATATTAGGGTATTAAGAAGGGGTTTCTAGAAATAACCCCTGATTGTGATAGGATTTTGATTCATTTCATGTTTTGAGATGCAAGATTAGAAATAAGCTTCTGGTAGTAAAAGGAGTATGGTTTCCAACCAGATTTAGATTGTTAAGAAGATCAGATTTCTCTTTTTGATCATAGTTAAGCTTCCAAACCAACTCAAAATTGGTCATTTTAAGCCAGGGCCAGAAATCTCGTTCCAGTGTTGATTGGGACGTGAATCAACCCAGATTCGGGTATTTAGGATAGAGTCTAAAACCTTATTTTGGCAACGATATAGATTTGAATCATCCCATACTTATGTACTAGAGAAATCCCGAACTAACCCAAATTCGGGTGTTTAATAAAACGAAGACCAGAATTCCACTTCTTGTATTTATAGAAGCCCCAAACCAACCCCTATTTGGGCATTTAAAAATCGAAGACCAGAATTCCACTTCTGGTACGAATAGAAGCTCCAAACCAACCCTTATTCAGGTATTAAAGATTGAAGACCAGAATTCCATTTCTGGTATTAATGTTTTATTACCTCCTTTTGGTTTTGATTTGTGAAGCAGAGGTTGTACATACTTCTTGAGCCACTCTCTGGGATTTTGGTTATCAAAGCAGAGGATGTACGTGTAACACCCACCTCCGCTAGAGTCACTCACAAAGGGAATGCACTAGCTTTGGTGGAGCATTATCTAGGTAAACATACATAGAAATATTACAAGACAGAACATATAAAACAACGGAAGAAGAACCAAATTTTATTGCTTTAAAAATCTAGAAAGGTCTAAAGCCTTTTTACATCAAAATGCCATTAAATCCATTACATCGAAATCTGTCTTGCAATAGTAAAGAAGCATAAAACCATGGTCATAAATCATTCCCTAAGTAAAACAGTAAAGCAGCCATAGCCAAGAAAGGTCCAAGCCATATATGATGATCTTGAAGCAGAAAGAAGTCCAAACTAAATCGTAGTGTTTCCTCCCTAAGAACCTGGGGGGGGGGGGGAAACGGAAGAAAAAGAGGCGAAACAAAACGAGTCAGTCATACAGACTGGTAAGTCCTAGTGACTTTCAGCATAGAAACAAGTAAAGGTAAAGGTAAGTCCTAGTCATACAGACATGTATAAACTGAAAGTAAACGTAAGGATGATGACAAGATAGGCAAGTTAAACTAAGATAACAAGATAAACTATGGTAACAAGATAAACTACGTTAACTAGATAAACTATGCAAACCAGATAAACTACGTATAGCATCGCATGTTTAACATTCTCTGTACCAACTGTACTAGTACCCCAACCCGTATCATCCTTTCCATGTATATGTACAGTCCCTTGCCATATATCGTACGGGTTTCATCACGTATTTCTATACTACTTCAACGTAGTGCCACCATTCTTGAAATCGTTTGAACTGCCACCCTTGTTCGGGGTAGGTTTCCCTAACATTGATCTATCGCGTGTTCAACTAGGATTTATGCCACCTAGGACCACTAGGGATTATGCTACCTATTGAATGTTTTCTAGATTCGATTAGGGTTTATGCCACCTAGGACCACTAGGGATTATGCTACCTAACGAACAACACACTTTTTCCGCGTAACGACCTATTAATCGATCGGCTCCCTATAAGTCCTAGCTCATTCAGGTGTCTGTGTCATACGGCCCAATCATGAAATGTAGTTACTTGTGCTAGGTCCACCATAGGGTGTATCAATCCCTAGGGTGCCAACCACCGACACGAATCAAGCACGCACAGTGTAAACCTACCGGTGCCCAATGCCTGCTTTTTCAACTCCGGACTACGTGCACGACCATAGTCCGCCTGAACCTACAATGGCGCACCAACTCAGCCATCGTTCTGGTCGCTTACAATCAGCCCAGTAATCGTGCCCCACCCTGCCTGGTTTCAGGGTACCGTGATACATCTAGTGGGTTACTGCTGAAAAGGACCGCGTAACTAGGATTTCCGTCCAGTAGGTTAAGTGTTGTCATTTAAATTCGAGACTTAACCCCATCAGTCTAGCATGTCAAGTTGGTTAAGTGTTGTCATTCAAGTTCGTGACTTAACCTGCCTACATGTCATGTCAAATTGGCTAAGTGTTGTCGTTCAAGTTCATGACTTAGCCCTACGAATCATGTGTCAAATTGGTTAAGTATATTCAAGCGGTTCATGACTTAACCCTATCAAATCATCGTGTCAAATTGGTTAAGTATATTCAAGAGGGTTAAGTATATTCAAGCGGTTCATGACTTAACCCTATCAAATCATCGTGTCAAATTGGTTAAGTATATTCAAGCGGTTCATGACTTAACCCTATCATGTGGCATTAATTCATTAATGCACCCAACCTCTTACATCAGACCTGTTGTTGTGGTCACTGGATATGCCGGGCGGTTCCGGGCAGAATTACACCACAACTCAGTCTGACCTCGGGTTTTCAAGTGCGATATGACCAACTACCCACATTGGATCCTATTGTTTGCAGTAACTGGATTTGTCGGGCGGTTCCGAGCAGAATTACACTGCAAACTCAACCCAACCTCGAGTTGGCCATTTTCAAGTTCATTCTAAGTGTCATGTCCATGTTAAATTTTCATGTCAAGTTCGTGTCAAGTTCCTAAGCGGGTTTCATGTCAAGTTCTCATATCAAGTTTTCGGGTTTCCACTTATGCCTATTATCAAGTTCATGATTCATATTCATTACCAATTCATGTTTGCCTAACCTACCCAATTCGTATCCCCATCGCATGTAAACGTATGTCGATCTAAATTACAAGTAGATCCAGGTCCAAAATAAAAGGGAATAACATCCCAACTATGATAGGCAAAAGAACGAGCACAAGGTGATAAATCTGGCATGATATAGCTTGGGATAATTGGTTACAACATCACTGACATATAGATAATAACAGGCTTTCAAATCTGGCATAATAAGGTGATAGTCATGATAAAAATTGACATAAAAGAATAGGCATGCAAAAGCAAGCTAAATTTAAGGATAATGGATCAATGGTCTTGGTGTACAACATGGTTTTCAACTTTAGTGTTATGAACAATCAACTGTAATAGTCAATTGGCCACAATAGTCATAGTCGTAGTGAATCATAAGCGATTAATCACAATAGTCACGAATTATCCAAAATAGTTCTAGACAACTACCCTAAATAGTCATAGGCAATTAACTATAATAGTTTCAAGGTCATGGTCATAGACAATAGTCTTCTGTTCATAATCATAGGCAATAATTCATAGTCATGAGTCATAGGTGATTAGCCACAATTGTCCTTGTCATAGTCATAGGCAATAGTCTTATGTTCTCAGTTATAGGCATAGGCATAGTCTTTGGCCATTAACAATAGTTTCAATGCCATAGGCGTGATAATATTTGATTTACAACATGAATAGGCCCAAGTTAATTTTCATAGCAGTATTCCAAAAGTCAAGGTCCAAGAATAGGTATAAATCAATTATCGTACATGGGTCCAACTCCAATTGATAACATGAATAAGTCCAAACTGATTTCATAGCAATATTCCCAAATTCAAGATTCAAGAGAGGATAGGGTGAAAACTGAATTAACAAGTCTTATCATCAAGTCAAGATCCAAGAATTCATTTTACAATCTAGCGTTTGAATAATAAACTAGGTCCAACATCATGAATGGGCATGATTCCATCGATAAGAAATAACCCAAAATCATAGATTCCAGAAGAGACAAGAACAGATCCAAATAGATAATCAGGCTTAGGTCCAATTTCATTTTATTCCATGTCCATGTTAAATTTAACAAGTTTCAATCTCAAAGTTACTAGAACTTACAGAGCGTGGATTGAGAATTAGAGTGCAGAGATTTGATTCTGGAAACGGTTATTGCAGTTGTTGAATCTCTATTTGTTTAGTCTTGTTCTAGTTGAAAACCCCCAATTTGCAATTCCTAGATGTTGTCTTGACGAAGAAGAAGTAGTCTCTTTTAATTTAAATATTATCATTTTGATTTTTACAGAGGTAGCATAAGGACAGAATGAAATGGTGTAGAGAGAATGAGGCTAGGGGCAGTTTATATAGGTTTAGATTCACGAATTTGGTCCAGAAATCGGTCTAGATACGCAGAAATGAACTCAGCCTTGGATCTGGAAATTCGGGGCAGGTTGACCCCCAGGTCGACTACCCAGTCGACCTGGCCAGGGGGAGGTCGACTACCCAGTCGACCACCCAGTCGACGTGGTCAGGGAGAGGTCGACTACCCAGTCGACCTGGGTCCTGGGCGGGAAATTTCCCGCCCAGCCCGCTTCTGGGTTTGAATTCGAATTTCGAGCTGTTTTGGTTTCTGAAAATTCCTGAAACTTTGGAGGGTCATATCTCCCTCATACGAAATCCCTTTTTCGAAAACTCGGACTCATTTCCATGCAGAATTTCGAGACGAACACAATGGCACAACCCGTTTCCCTTGATTCTTATTTTTAAATTTAATTATACCCAGATTTCTAGTTTCAACATGTTATTAAAATTCGGGTTGTTACATTCTCCCCTCCTTAAAGGATTTCGTCCCCGAAATCTTCAAGTTAAGAAGAATGTGTCCTACCATCCAATCATCCATCTGCTCAATCATCAATCATAGGCATCCATTGTCCTTAAGAGAATTCTAATGTTGTATGATCATATGCAGAAAGTGTGTGCATATGTTCCTTATCTAATGCAAATGATCAGGCCTGATTCATCTTCCTAATGCAAAATATGTTTATTTTCATGAATCCAACATGTATGCAAATAATCCTAGTCACATAAACACTATATGTGTGCACAAACATCCATCCATATGCAACATCCACATGATAACATATTCAATTTCATCCATGTAAAAGTATAAACATCCATGCATATGCAATATGATGTGACTGAGCCGATCTAGTGCCTAATGTGTGTTCATGCATCCACGAGCAACAACTAGCAACCACTTGCAACCATCAACCATAACATGTCTCAAACACATGTTTACATCCATTAGTTCCTACCTAAAGGTATAGCCGAATGATAGAAGAAAGTAAAGAAAAACTTTGTACCCATTAGGCAATGTCTAAACTGGAAATCTTCCTCACATATATGCTGGAAAAAAAACTCCCCTAAACACCAGCCCAAAACCAATATATATGATTCTAGGAAACCCAACGGACACCCTCAAACCCCAACATATATCACAACCAGATGAGTCATACTCCTTATGGGGTTTGCAACGGAAATAAGATTGAGAATAGGACCAAGAGGATATACATAAAAGATAGCATGCAAGTAAGCTCTACAGGAAAAGAGGGATCAAGGATATACTCTTAAAAAGAGACATGATGCAAGTATCTAGTCTTCAATCTTCTAAGTCGCATTTCCTTGATCTTAACTCCATTGTGCTTTGTCCGCCTTTAACTTCATAATTTCGTAGCTTCTTAATTCTTGTTTCCAAAATATGAGTTGGAACTCATTTCACTGTTTTCTCTCGTCCCACTTTCCCTTATCCTCCTTCTAGTATACTCGGCTCAAACATAACTGCATACTCATGGTTTCATGCAAGCTCTCCAAAATTCACTAGTGAATCCTGGATCTCGTTTACTCACTATAGGGTATTCCACGCAGAAGAATTATCTCTTGCAAATAAACAGATGTCAGCCATGTTGCCAAATGTACTTACTAAGGTGATTTCCTATAACTCATGACTAAGCGAAATGAACCATCCACCTTAGTGGCGAACACTACTCGAGACCAACAAATGTATCAAGAGATTCTAGGCAACTAAGCATGGCAGAATCCTCAGGGTTACACTAGACTTCGAGGGTATTACCATGGCAAGTCAAGAGTCTAACTATCCTCTTTTCATACTCAAGAATGGCACCAGTACTGGATAACCATTCCATCCCTAGAATCGACCCATAGCCCAAAAACATAAGCATTGCTTAGCATAGACATTCTGAAATCCAAACAAGTCATGAATAAATGAGCTGATTCCCCAACAGGATTTGAGAGAAAAAAAGGGGATCCTCTACTACGCTAGTACTAAGGTGCAGAGACTCAACTATCGAAGCAGAAATAAAAAGGATGCGATGTACCATAATCACAAAGGGTATGGACAGGATAGAAAGATAAACTAGGCTTTCCTACAGAAACATTTCTACCTTCTTGTTCTGAGACTCATTCGCCTTAACCACCCTTATCCCCTCTTATTTAACGTGTTAATAGGTCTCTCAAGAATTACCTCCATCGCACAGCAACCCTTCAAAGCTTGAAATAAGGTTAGTCACAGATGGAACTAATGTGACTACAGATGGAGGAAAGAAAGGAAAAGGGATTCAAACAAGGAAACAAAGGATAATGCTAATGGCCTTTGGGGAATAGCCTTTAAAAATAAAACTTTTCTTGAAAAAATGCATCTTTGTAAATGGTTCTGAAAATAATTTCAAAAGGTTTTAAAAACTTTTGCCCAGTCTGGTAACCTTCTGTTCTGATACCAAATGTAATACCCACCTCCGCTAGGGTCACTCACAAAGGGAATGCACTAGCTTTGGTGGAGCATTATCTAGGTAAACATACACAGAAACATTACATGACAGAACATATAAAACAGCGGAAGATGAACCAAATTTTATTGCTTTAAAAATCTAGAAAGGTCTAAAGCCTTTTTACATAAAAATGCCATTAAATCCATTACATCGAAATCTGTCTTGCAATTGTAAAGAAGCATAAAACCATGGTCATAAATCATTCCCCAAGTAAAACAATAAAGCAGCCATAGCCAAGAAAGGTCTAAGCCATATATGATGATCTTGAAGCAGAAAGAAGTCCAAACTAAATCGTAGTGTTTCCTCCCTGAGAACCTGGGGGGGAAACGGAAGAAAAAGAGGCAAAACAAAACGGGTCAGTCATACAGACTGGTAAGTCCTAGTGAATTTCAGCATAGAAACAAGTAAAGGTAACATGACATGTATAAACTGAAAGTAAACATAAGGATGATGAAAAGATAGGCAAGTTAAACTAAGATAACAAGATAAACTATGGTAACAAGATAAACTACGGTAGCAAGATAAACTATGCAAACCAGATAAACTACATATAGCATCCCATGTTTAACATTCTCTGTACCAACTGTACTAGTACCCCAACCTGTATCATCCTTTCCATGTATATGTACAGTCCCTTGCCGTATATCGTACGGGTTTCATCACGTATTTCTATACTACTTCAAAGTAGTGCCACCATTATAGAAATCGTTTGGACTGCCACCCTTGTTCTGGCTAGGTTTCCCTAACATTGATCTATCGCGTGTTCAACTAGGATTTATGCCACCTAGGACCACTAGGGATCATGCTACCCATTGAATGTTTTCTAGATTCGATTAGGGTTTATGCCACCTAGGACCACTAGGGATTATGCTACCTAATGAACAACACCCTTTTTCCGCGTAACGACCTATTAATCGATCGGCTCCCTACAAGTCCTAGCTCATTCATGTGTCTGTGTCATACGGCCCAATCATGAAATGTAGTTACCTAAGCTAGGTCCACCATAGGGTGTATCAAGCCCTAGGGTGCCAACCACCGACACGAATCAAGCACGCACAGTGTAAACCTACCGGTGCCCAATGCCTACTTTTTCAACTCCGGACTACGTGCACGACCATAGTCCGCCTGAACCTACAATGGCGCACCAACTCAGCCGTCATTCAGGTTGCTTACAATCAGCCCAGTAATCGTGCCCCACCCTGCCTAGTTCCAGGGTACTGTGATACGTCTAGTAGGTTACCGCTGAAAAGGACCGCGTAACTAGGGTTTCCGTCCAGTAGGTTAAGTGTTGTCATTTAAATTCGAGACTTAACCCCATCAGTCTAGCATGTCAAGTTGGTTAAGTGTTGTCATTCAAGTTCGTGACTTAACCCGCCTATGTGTCATGTTAAATTGGCTAAGTGTTGTCGTTCAAGTTCATGACTTAGCCCTACGAATCATGTGTCAAATTGGTTAAGTATATTCAAGTGGTTCATGACTTAACCCTATCAAATCATCGTGTCAAATTGGTTAAGTATATTCAAGCGGTTCATGACTTAACCCTATCAAATCATCGTGTCAAATTGGTTAAGTATATTCAAGCGGTTCATGACTTAACCCTATCAAATCATCATGTCAAATTGGTTAAGTATATTCAAGCGGTTCATGACTTAACCCTATCAAATCATCGTGTCAAATTGGTTAAGTATATTCATGCGGTTCATCACTTAACCCTATCATGTGGCATTATTTCATTAATGCACCCAACCTCTCACATCATACCTGTTGTTTTGGTCACTGGATATGCCGAGCTGTTCCGGGCAGAATTACACCACAACTCAGTCTGACCTCGGGTTTTCAAGTGTGATATGACCAACTACCCACATTGGATCCTATTGTTTGTAGTAACTAGATTTGCCTGGCGGTTCCGGGCAGAATTACACTGCAAACTTAACCCAACCTCGAGTTGGCCATTTTCAAGTTCATTCTAAGTGTCATGTCCATGTTAAATTTTCATGTCAAGTTCGTGTCAAGTTCCTAAGTGAGTTTCATGTCAAGTTCTCATATCAAGTTTTCGGGTTTCCACTTATGCCTATTATCAAGTTCATGATTCATATTCATAACCAATTCATGTTTGCCTAACCTACCCAATTCGTATCCCCATCGCATGTAAACGTAAATCGATCTAAATTACAAGTAGATCCAGGTCCAAAATAAAAGGGAATAACATCCCAACTATGATAGGCAAAAGAACGAGCACAAGGTGATAAATCTGGCATGATATAGCTTGGGATAATTGGTTACAACATCACTGACATATAGATAATAGCAGGCTTTCAAATCTGGCATAATAAGGTGATAGTCATGATAAAAATTGACATAAAAGAATAGGCATGCAAAAGCAAGCCAAATACAAGGATAATGGATCAATGGTCTTGGTGTACAACATGGTTTTCAACTATAGTGTTATGAACAATCAACTGTAATAGTCAATTGGCCACAATAGTCATAGTCATAGTGAATCATAAGCGATTAATCACAATAGTCACGAATTATCCAAAATAGTTCTACACAACTACCCTAAATAGTCATAGCCAATTAACTATAATAGTTTCAAGGTCATGGTCATAGACAATAGTTTTCTGTTCATAATCATAGGCAATAATTCATAGTCACGAGTCATAGGTGATTAGCCACAATTGTCCTTATCATAGTCATAGGCAATAGTCTTATGTTCTCAGTTATAGGCATAGGCATAGTCTTTGGCCATTAATAATAGTTTCAATGCCATAGGCGTGATAATATTTGATTTACAACATGAATAGGCCCTAGTAAATTTTCATAGCAGTATTCCAAAAGTCAAGGTCCAAGAATAGGTATAAATCAATTATCATACATGGGTCCAACTCCAATTGATAACATGAATAAGTCCAAACTGATTTCATAGCAATATTCCTAAATTCAAGATTCAAGAGAGGATAGGGTGAAAACTGAATTAACAAGTCTTATCATCAAGTCAAGATCCAAGAATTCATTTTACAATCTAGCATTTGAATAATAAACTAGGTCCAACATCATGAATGGGCATGATTCCATCGATAAGAAATAACCCAAAATCATAGATTCCAGAAGAGACAAGAACAGATCAAAATAGATAATCAGGCTTAGGTCCAATTTCATTGTATTCCATGTCCATGTTAAATTTAACAAGTTTCAATCTCAAAGTAACTAGAACTTACAGAGCGTGGATCGAGAATTAGAGTGCAGAGATTTGATTCTAGAAACGGTTATTGCAGTTGTTGAATCTCTATTTGTTTAGTCTTGTTCTAGTTGAAAACCCCCAATTTGCAATTCCTAGATGTTGTCTTGACGAAGAAGAAGTAGTCTCTTTTAATTTAAATATTATCATTTTGATTTTTACAGAGGTAGCATAAGGACAGAATGAAATGGTGTAGAGAGAATGAGGCTAGGGGTTGTTTATATAGGTTTAGAGTCACGAATTTGGTCCAGAAATCGGTCTAGATACGCAGAAATGAACTCAGCCTTGGATCTGGAAATTCGGGGCAGGTCGACCCCCAGGTTGACTACCTTGTCGACCTGGTCAGGGGGAGGTCGACTACCCAGTCGACCACCCAGTCGACCAGGTCAGGGGGAGGTCGACCACCAAGTCGACCTGCGTCCTGGGCGGGAAATTTCCCGCCCAGCCCGCTTCTGGGTTTGAATTCGAATTTCGAGCTATTTTGGTTTCTGAAAATTCTTGAAACTTTGGAGGGTCATATCTCCCTCATACGAAATCCCTTTTTCGAAAACTCGGACTCGTTTCCATGCAGAATTTCGAGACGAACGCAATGAAACAACCCGTTTCCCTTGATTCTTAATTTTAAATTTAATTATACCATGATTTCTAGTTTCAACATGTTATTAAAATTCGGGTTGTTACAGTACGTGCTTTGTTGGCCACTCTCTGGGCCTGTGTGTCCGGTGCGCTTGGCTAGCTTATCCACAAGCAGGGCCCAAGGACTTACCTGACCTCCCTCTAGGAGGCGCCTTATACTAGCCATTGTAGGCTATGATAAGGTCTTAGATGCTTAAATCAGGCCATTGTAGACACGAAATTAAGGCTTACTCTTTCGATGCTCTACCCTGGCCATCGTTGGTGGTGATAGAGGCTTACACTCCGCCCCCTCCAAGGAGTTGCCTATCCTGACCATTATAGGCAATGATAGGGTTTTACGCTCTGTTCTGCGGGTAATGCAGAAAATAAGCAAAGGTAGGACAAGCTATTGTGCGAGCAGAGGTAGGACGTGCTGAGTTCATAGCAGAGGCAGTGCGTATTCTTCTACGAGCAGAGGTAGGGCATGCTAATTAGATGCTCCGACACGACCGTTTCCGGTGTAGGTCGGAGGCTTAGGCTTTTGATGCTCTAACCTAGCCCTTTCTGATTTGGGTGCGGAGAAAGGCTTACACATCACCCCCCTCCGGGGAGTGCCTTGCCCTGGCCAACTCGGCGGTGATAAGGTTTTTATCCCTTTGTGGTTAACCCATCTTTGGTTAACTAGATTCTTGAGAGGGTTTATATACCCTGAGTCATGTAGGCAATCCTTTTCCTATGGATCTTTACTAGTCTTAGTTTGATCCTTTTACGAATTTCCGTAGTTGGTCCCGATTGAAGAATTTAACCCTTAGAGAATTCTGCAGCAGTTAGTCTCATGTCCATTCATCATGTGATAATGACAATAAGGCCCTCCAAATTTCCTTTTGTAATTAGGCTTCTTTATTGTTGATGGCCAATAATTGAGCTCGTGTCTGATTAGGAAATAGATGTTTTCCATTGAAGTGGTAAGGTGGTATCTGAAACACCCCACCTCCGTTAGGGTCACTCTCAAAGGGAATGCCCTAATTTTGGTGGAGGTTTATAAGTATAAGTCACGGATATACAAGACAGATATAAGAACACATATTTTTGAACAGCGGAAAACAACAACTTTTATTTCAATAAAATATATGTTACACCAACCATACCATAATTGTCTTACAATACTTCAAAAAAAACATAACATCTTCATAACTGTCTTGATTACATTATTTAAAGAAGCACAAAGAAAACATAAATAAACTGCAAAAGTCCCATAATTGTTGTCCAAAGCCATAGTCCAAAACGAAAAGATCCAAGCAATACATTCTTTCTCTTCAAGCTGGATATGAAGGCTGGTCAAGCTGCGGTATTCCCTCCCTGTGGACCTGGGGGGAGGAAACGGAAGAAAAGAAGACGAAAGAAAAGTAGAGTCAGACATAAAGCCTGAGTAAGTCTAGGACTATTCAGTCTATGAATAAAGAACTGGGTATGATAAGTATAAACAAGAAATGGGAAAGCACCATAAACTTAGTTAAGTTGTCTAGGGTCGAATATACTATCGTACCCCATATTAATCTCTGTACCCATATAAACTAGTTCCCAAAGGGCACCCCATAATCAGGGTAAAGTGATCCATTTTATGATGATCGGCTCCTACTCGCATAGTTACATGTGTCTTACGGCCCCCGATGTTGTAGTTACCTATGCTGGTCCCACCATGGGGTGTATCAAGTCCCATGGTGGCGGCCCGACACAATCCTAGAATGCACAGGTATGCTACTGGTGCCCAGTGCCTTATTTTCTGCGTCGGAGTGTGTGCACGCCCGCACCCCGTTAGAACCTACACTGCTGCACCACCACCGGGCAGTCTTACGCCACAACTCAGTCTAACCTCGGGTCCTTATTGGGCTCCATGTTTAACCACCCACATTGGATAGGTATTGTTGTGAGTACTGGACAGCCGGGCGGTTCCGGGCAGGTTTACATCACAACTCAATCCAACCTTGGGTTAAACACATCGTATTTTTCTACATTTACATATTTTGTCTCTTTTCTTTTTATATGTAAATATTTGCGGCCCATTATTCAAATTCATCTTTATTGGTTAAATTTCATTTATGCCACTTAATTGTTCTTTCAAGGTTGTTGGCATGCGTTAAACATGCCAACACATATGTTCTATATTTTAGCCCAAACGTCATTACCCCCGTATTATACGTTCGCTCCAACGTAAGGTGTGTTGGGTTTAATACTTAAACCCAATTTAGCCAAGTGAAAAGGGGAGGCTTATAACATGATGTTTATAAGATAACATGAAAAAGGGGAGTGTGAACGCATGAACTTGCAACGAACGATTCAATTAACATAAAATAGGCACATGTGAACTTGCAATTTTAACATCATATAATCATGGCATAACATGAATCATTTTATCCATATAATCATAGCATAAACAATACTTAAACATAAATCATTCTATTCATATGGTTAATGCATAGACAATACTTAATCACGAATTATTTTACTCATATGATTATGGCATAAGCAGTACTTAAACATGGATTATTCTAGTCATATGATAATGGCATAAACTTAAACATGAATCATAGGTTCAACTAACCATGTAAACTTGAAATTAAGAATCTAACTAAATTAGATATCATTATTATTGGCACGGGGTCTTGACTAGAAATATAAGTCTATATTTTTATTTAGGCATAATATAAACTAATCATGTTCATAAAATCACTATATGTTAACAAAAGGTACTTACTTTTGTAACTAATACAAAAGTATGGTTCAACTAGAATTATCCCAACCTAATTCTTATATGAATCATGGTTTTTAATCCATTTATAAAATTATAGCGTAAACATATCTAAACTTACATCATGGTTTTCATTTTTATCTATGCAAACTTGCAAGAGGAATGTAATTCTAATGTAACTTATGATAACAACATGAGCCTAAAAACATGTTTTTCAATTGGGCATAATAACGAACATAGTTTAGTCATGTTCATAAAGGTGCTTACTTTTGTTTCTAACACAAAAGTATGATTTGCCAATTTTCAACATAGATTCATATAAATCATAGTACTTAGTCGGTTCAATTACACACTAAAAGTGGTCATAAAAGTATGTACATCATATTAGCATAATAACGAATCATATACGTGCATGAATTCCAATTAAAATATCATAACATATAGTTGTTAACATGAATCATATACTTGCATGAATCTTAAATAAACTATTACAACATATAGTTGTTACTTTCAACATGAATCGTATACTTGCAATGATCAAATGGGTGTTGTAAATAACTACCACCAACATGTAGTTTTCAATATGAATCATATGCTTGCATGAATCCCAATTAAAATTCCACAACATGTGGTTGTCAACATAAATCATATACTTGTATGAATCCAATCGTACACCATAGTATTGCCAAATCGTTTAGAATCAAAATAACATACAAATATAAGTCATTATCGCCACAATTCCATTTCGTTTCCAACGCAAATTGCGTACTTGCAAATATCCAATCGTATACCATAATATTCCCAAATCGTTTTGCATCAAAGCAACATACAAATATAGATTATTATCGCCACAATTCCATTTCTTACATTACACAAATCAACACAATTATTTAATTCTTATCGGAATAGCACTATACTTACAGCGTATGACGAATCTTCAATTCAGAAATCTGAATTCTGAATTTGGAGATGCTATCCTTTGTTGTAGGCGTTGCTTTGATTTGATTAACGTTGCTTTAAGCTTTGAATTATCGCCTAGTTGCCTCTCAATTTCTGATGGCTATACTTAGTCTCTCCTCAGCAACATGACGGTCTCATCTCCATTTTAGTTTATGTGAATTAGGGTTAGCCTTAGGTCCTTTTTATAGAGTGTGTGAGTTGATTTAGACCGTCGATGAATCTTGGTTTAATAATAGCCGTTCGTTCAAAGGAGGGACCAACCAGGAGCTAACACCTAGCCCTAGTGACAAGGCAAGGCTCAGAAAATCGACCAAACACAGACTAGGCCAGCCAGGGTGGGCTGGGTTCGACCTGGCTCAGGGGCCAGGTCGACACCCCAGTCGACACCGTGTCGACTTGGCAGTCGACACGGGTTACCCAGGTCGACTGCCCAGTCGACCTGGCTAGCCCCAGGTCGACTGCCAAGTCGACCTGGGTGCTTTGGGCGGGAATTTTCCCGCCTTGGCCAATTGGGCCCGATTTTGAATTTTGAATTAGTTTTTCTGAGCTGTTTTCATCTGTTCGAATTTTAAACCTAATTCTGAAACTTCCGGAGGCCATATCTTGGTCATACGGACTCCGATTTTCGAAAACTTGGACTCTATTTCACGTATTTTTCCGATACGAACGCAATGGCGTATCCCGTTTCCCTTAATTCTTTGATTTGAAATTAATTATACTTTAATTTATGAAATTCACGGTTATAGAATACACGGGGTGTTACATTCTCCCCCACTTAAAAGGATTTCGTCCCCGAAATCTTCAAGTTAGGAAGAATGTATATCCTAACATCCAAACATCCATCTGCTCATCCATCAAACACGAGCATTCATTGTCATTAAAAGACTTCTAATGCTTCATGATCATATGCGAAGTGTGTGTGTACATGTACTTATCTAATGCAAAATCAGGTGGTCTACTGATTCAGTTGACCTCCTTAATGCGAATTTATGTAAGTGTTATGAATCCATTATGTATGCAAATCCTCCTATTCATGATTCTACATGAGTGCACAATCATTCATATAAATGCAACATCCATATGACAACACATTAAAGTTCAACCATATACGAATGCAAACATATATGCATATGCAATATGAAGTGACTGAGCCGATCTAAAACCTAGATTGTGTGTGTATATGCAACCACGAGCAACCACTAGCAATCACTTGCAACCACTTGCATCCATCATCCATAACATGTTTCAACTACATGTTTTCATCCAAAGAGTTTCTACCTAAAAGATAGGGTCGAGGAGATATACCTAAAAAAAAAAAAGATAGATAAAAGCGCAACTTAAGGAAAAGGAAGGATCAAAGATGTACCCTCGAAAAGAAAAGGGTAGGCAGCGCGTATTCTAGCTTCAGTTTCCCAAGTTGCATCTCCTTCGGCGTCGCTCCACTGAACTTTGACGAGCTTGACTTCGCGGTTGCGTAGCTTCTTCACTTCCGTTCCTAATATGCGGGTTGGAACTTTCCTCACGGTTGCTTTGCGTTCCACTTCAGCTTCTTCTAGGATATTTGGCTCTACCACTTCAGCAGACTCATGTAGACATTTTCGGAGATGTGAAACGTGAAAGACGTTGTGAACTCCGGCCAATCTTTCGGGTAGCTCTAATCTATAGGCCATTTTCCCAATTGTTCCTATCTAAAGGTATAGTCGAATGATAGAAGCAAGTAAAAACTTTGTGCCCATTAGGCAATGTCAAAACTGGAAATCTATGCCACATATATATTGATTAGGAGAAGAACTCTCTAAGCATCAGCCCCGAAGACCGAAATCAACATCAGACTGACACCCAAAGAATTACTCAACCCAACCACTATATATGATTCTAGGAAACTAAGCATGATGGACTCCTTTTAGGTCACAAGGGAGTCCCTCCCTAAGACCAACCCGTATCCTATAAAACCCAAAAAGTTTAGTCAAACCAACGAACACCCTCCAGCCCCAACATGTGTTACTAACAGATGAGTCATACTCCCTATGGGGTTTGCAACAGAAAGTGGATTGAGAAGGGGACCGAGAGGATATACACAAAAGATAGCACGCAAGTAAGCTCTACAGGAAGAGAGGGATCAAAGATATACTCTTAAGAAGAGATATGATGCACGAATCTAGTCTTCAATCTTCTAAGTCGCATTTCCTTGAGCTTAACTCCATTATGCTTTGTCCGTCTTTAACTTCACAATTTCGTAGCTTCTTAATTCTTGTTTCCAAAATATGAGTTGGAACCTAATTCACTGTTGCCTCTCGTTCCACTTTCACTTATTCTCCTTCTAGTATACTTGGCTCAAGCATAACTGCGTACTCATGGTTCCATGCAAGCTTTCCAAAATTCACTAGTGAATCTTGGATCTTGTTCACTAACTAGAAGGTATTCCACATAGATGAATTATCTCTTGAAAATAAACAAATGTCAACTATGTTGCCAAATGTACTTACTAAGGTGATTCTTTACGACTTATGCATAAGCGAAATGAACCTTCTGCCTTAGTGGCGAACACTACTGGAGCGCCCCATTCTGAAATGCTCCTTCTAATGAACCCCTTCTCTAGAAGCTCTTTAATCTGTTTACTGAGCTCTTTCCTTTCCCGTGGAGCCATGTGTCTAACGGGCAACGCAATGGGCTTTGCATTATCTACAAGATATATACGGAAGTCTATCTCCCGCTTCGAAGGCAAGCCCTTCACCTCTTCGAAGACATCCGGATATTCCCGGACCACTCTAATCGATTGCAAATTTTCAACGGAGGCATCTAGCGATTCAAGATAACTAAGCATAACCGCATACGAGGGATTACAAGAAATTTCCAATGTATTACCGAGCTGGGTTAGGAGCCTAACAACCCTTTTCTCACAATCAAGGATGGCCCCATTACTGGATAGCCAATCTATGCCCAAAATCAAACCATATCCCGAAAAGCCCAAAACAAAGGCACTACATTTAAATTCTACGCTTAGAATAGAAATTTTCAATCCCAAACAGATCATAGACAAATGAGCTGGGCCCCCAATTGGGTTTGAAACAATTAAGGGGTCCTCTACCATACTAGTTTTTAGGTGCAGAGATTCTACTAAAGCAGACGAGATAAAGGAGTGTGATGCGCCAGAATCAAATAAAGTGCGAACGGGGTGATCATAAAGATAAACTACACTTTCTACAGAAGTATTTATACCTCGCTGTTGCAGAGGTGGCGCTTCTAGCACATGAACTTGTGCCCCTGAGGTGGATCCAGCCCTCTGCCCCTGTCCTCGTTTCTTTGGGCAGTCCTTAGCCATGTGGCCTGTCTCACCGCAAGAAAAGCACCCATCATTCATCTTGGCCTTCTTTTTCCGGCAATCTTTCACTAAGTGCCCCACTTTGCCACAGAATTTACACTCCCTCTTCCCTCGGGACTTGTTGTCTTTCCCGCCCTTCTCAAAGTCTGTCTTCTCAGGGCAGTCTTTGCTGATGTGTCCAGTCTCCCCACAATGAAAACATTCTCCTTGCTTTCTTTTCCTTTTTCTACAATCCTTGGCTATGTGCCCTTCCGTACCACAAAAATTGCATTTCCTTTCTTCTCGTTTCTTATTATTACTGTTACGATCCTTTCTTGTTTGACTATTATTCGTCTTCCTACTCTGAGACTCTTCCGCTTGCTGGTTCACATGAAGGAGGAGGACTGAAAGCGTCAGCAGCTGGGGAGTAAGGTCTCCAGACATGCTGAAACAGAAAGGGTAGATTCAAAACGAAGGATAAGAGATAGCACCTATGGCTTTGGGGGGACTTTGCCTTTTAAAATAATATTTTATCTTTTAAAAATGTTTCTTTAAATTTCCTTTTTGAAAATAAATTTTCAAAACTTTTTATCTTATCTGGTAAACCTATGCTCTGATACCAAGTGAAACACCCCACCTCCGTTAGGGTCACTCTCAAAGGGAATGCCCTAATTTTGGTGGAGGTTTATAAGTATAAGTCACGGATATACAAGACAGATATAAGAACACATATTTTTGAATAGCGGAAAACAACAACTTTTATTTCAATAAAATACGTGTTACACCAACCATACCATAATTGTCTTACAATACTTCAAAAAAAACATAACATCTTCATAACTGTCTTGATTACATTATTTAAAGAAGCATAAAGAAAACATAAATAAACTGCAAAAGTCCCATAATTGTTGTCCAAAGCCATAGTCCAAAACGAAAAGATCCAAGCAATACATTCTTTCTCTTCAAGCTGGATATGAAGGCTGGTCAAGCTGCGGTATTCCCTCCCTGTGGACCTGGGGGAGGAAACGGAAGAAAAGAAGACGAAAGAAAAGTAGAGTTAGACATAAAGCCTGAGTAAGTCTAGGACTATTCAGTCTATGAATAAAGAACTGGGTATGATAAGTATAAACTAGAAATGGGAAAGCACCATAAACTTAGTTAAGTTGTCTAGGGTCGAATATACTATCGTACCCCATATTAATCTCTGTACCCATATAAACTAGTTCCCAACGGGCACCCCATAATCAGGGTAAAGTGATCCATTTTATGATGATCGGCTCCTACTCACATAGTTACATGTGTCTTACGGCCCCCGATGTTGCAGTTACCTATGCTGGTCCCACCATGGGGTGTATCAAGTCCCATGGTGGCGGCCGGACACAATCCTAGAATGCACAGGTATGCTACTGGTGCCCAGTGCCTTATTTTTCTGCGCCGGAGTGTGTGCACGCCCGCACCCCGTTAGAACCTACACTGCTGCACCACCGCCGTCGATTTGACCTCTTACAATCAGCCCAGTAATCGTGCCCCACCCTGCCTAGTTTCAAGGTATCATGATACCTTGTCGGGTTACTGCGAAAAGGGTCCCCCGCTACTAGGTTTTCTATTTCTAGCCAACATGCTAAGTTGGTTAAGTGTTTTATAAACCTAACCCACAATCAGTCTGTTTAGTTTAGCATGTTCCATTTTGATTAAGAATTAATATAATTTACTTAATCCTATCAATCCTGACTCAGCCTTAATTGTCTTATTAAAGCCTTGACCTCTCACATTAGACAGGTATTGTTGTGGCTGCCTGTTGCCGGTTGGGTCCGGGCAGTCTTACGCCACAACTCAGTCTAACCTCGGGTCCTTATTGGGCTCCATGTTTAACCACCCACATTGGATAGGTATTGTTGTGACTATTGGACAGCCGGGCGGTTCCGGGCAGGTTTACATCACAACTCAATCCAACCTCGAGTTAAACACATCGTATTTTTCTACATTTACATATTTTGTCTCTTTTCTTTTTATATGTAAATATTTGCGGCCCATTATTAAAATTCATCTTTATTGGTTAAATTTCATTTTTGCCACTTAATTGTTCTTTCAAGGTTGTTGGCATGCGTTAAACATGCCAACACATATGTTCTATATTTTAGCCCAAACGTCATTACCCCCGTATTATACGTTCGCTCCAACGTAAGGTGTGTTGGGTTTAATACTTAAACCCAATTTAGCTAAGTGAAAAGGGGAGGCTTGTAACATGATGTTTATAAGATAACATGAAAAAGGGGAGTGTGAACGCATGAACTTGCAACGAACGATTCAATTAACATAAAATAGGCACATGTGAACTTGCAATTTTAACATCATATAATCATGGCATAACATGAATCATTTTATCCATATAATCATAGCATAAACAATACGTAAACATAAATCACTCTATTCATATGGTTAATGCATAGACAATACTTAATCATGAATAATTTTACTCATATGATTATGGCACAAGCAGTACTTAAACATGGATTATTCTAGTCATATGATAATGGCATAAACTTAAACATGAATCATAGGTTCAACTAACCATGTAAACTTGAAATTAAGAATCTAACTAAATTAGATATCATTATTATTGGCACGGGGTCTTGACTAGAAATATATGTCTATATTTTTATTTAGGCATAATATAAACTAATCATGTTCATAAAATCACTATATGTTAACAAAAGGTACTTACTTTTGTAACTAATACAAAAGTATGGTTCAACTAGAATTATCCCAACCTAATTCTTATATGAATCATGGGTTTTAATCCATTTATAAAATTATAGCGTAAACATATCTAAACTTACATCATGGTTTTCATTTTTATCTATGCAAACTTGCAAGAGGAATGTAATTCTAATGTAACTTATGATAACAACATGAGCCTAAAAACATGTTTTTCAATTGGGCATAATAACGAACATAGTTTAGTCATGTTCATAAAGGTGCTTACTTTTGTTTCTAACACAAAAGTATGATTTGCCAATTTTCAACATAGATTCATATAAATCATAGTACTTAGTCGGTTCAATTACACACTAAAAGTGGTCATAAAAGTATGTACATCATATTAGCATAATAACGAATCATATACTTGCATGAATTCCAATTAAAATATCATAACATATAGTTGTTAACATGAATCATATACTTGCATGAATCTTAAATAAACTATTACAACATATAGTTGTTACTTTCAACATGAATTGTATACTTGCAATGATCAAATGGGTGTTGTAAATAACTACCACCAACATGTAGTTTTCAATATGAATCATATGCTTGCATGAATCCCAATTAAAATTCCACAACATGTGGTTGTCAACATAAATCATATACTTGTATGAATCCAATCGTACACCATAGTATTGCCAAATCGTTTAGAATCAAAATAACATACAAATATAAGTCATTATCGCCACAATTCCATTTCGTTTCCAACGCAAATTGCGTACTTGCAAATATCCAATCGTATACCATAATATTCCCAAATCGTTTTGCATCAAAGCAACATACAAATATAGATTATTATCGCCACAATTCCATTTCTTACATTACACAAATCAACACAATTATTTAATTCATATCGGAATAGCACTCTACTTACAGCGTATGACGAATCTTCAATTCAGAAATCTGAATTTGGAGATGCTATCCTTTGTTGTAGGCGTTGCTTTGATTTGATTAACGTTGCTTTAAGCTTTGAATTATCTCCTAGTTGCCTCTCAATTTCTGACGGCTATACTTAGTCTCTCCTCAGTAACATGACGGTCTCATCTCCATTTTAGTTTATGTGAATTAGGGTTAGCCTTAGGTCCTTTTTATAGAGTTTGTGAGTTAATTTAGACCGTCGAAGAAGCTTGGTTTAATAATAGCCGTTCGTTCAAAGGAGGGACCAACCAGGAGCTGACACCTAGCCCTAGTGACAAGGCAAGGCTCAGAAAATCGACCAAACACAGACTAGGCCAGCCAGGGTGGGCTGGGTTCGACCTGGCTCAGGGGCTAGGTCGACACCCCAGTCGACACGAGTTACCCAGGTCGACTGCCCTGTCGACCTGGCTAGCCCCAGGTCGACTGCCAAGTCGACCTGGGTGCTTTGGGCGGGAATTTTCCCGCCTTGGCCAATTGGGCCCGATTTTGAATTTTGAATTAGTTTTTCTGAGCTGTTTTCGTCTGTTCGAATTTTAAACCTAATTCTGAAACTTCCGGAGGCCATATCTTGGTCATACGGACTCCGATTTTCGAAAACTCGGACTCTATTTCGCGTATTTTTCCGAGACGAACGCAATGGCGTATCCCATTTCCCTTAATTCTTTGATTCGAAATTAATTATACTTTAATTTATGAATTTCACGGTTATAGAATACACGGGGTGTTACATTCTCCCCCACTTAAAAGGATTTCGTCCCCGAAATCTTCAAGTTAGGAAGAATGTATATCCTAACATCCAAACATCCATCTACTCATCCATCAAACACGAGCATCCATTGTCCTTAAAAGACTTCTAATGCTTCATGATCATATGCGAAGTGTGTGTGTACATGTACTTATCTAATGCAAAATCAGGCGGTCTACTGATTCAGTTGACCTCCTTAATGCGAATTTATGTAAGTGCTATGAATCCATTATGTATGCAAATCCTCCTATTCATGATTCTACATGAGTGCACAATCATTCATATAAATGCAACATCCATATGACAACACATTAAAGTTCAACCATATACGAATGCAAACATATATGCATATGCAATATGAAGTGACTGAGCCGATCTAAAACCTAGATTGTGTGTGTATATGCAACCACGAGCAACCACTAGCAATCACTTGCAACCACTTGCAACCATCATCCATAACATGTTTCAACTACATGTTTTCATTCAAAGAGTTTCTACCTAAAAGATAGGGTCGAGGAGATATACCTAAAAAAAGATAGATAAAAGCGCAACTTAAGGAAAAGGAAGGATCAAAGATGTACCCTCGAAAAGAAAAGGGTAGGCAGCGCGTATTCTAGCTTCAGTTTCCCAAGTTGCATCTCCTTCGGCGTCGCTCCACTGAACTTTGACGAGCTTGACTTCGCGGTTGCGTAGCTTCTTCACTTCCATTCCTAATATGCAGGTTGGAACTTTCCTCACGGTTGCTTTGCGTTCCACTTCAGCTTCTTCTAGGATATTTGGCTCTACCACTTCAGCAGACTCATGTAGACATTTTCGGAGATGTGAAACGTGAAAGACGTTGTGAACTCCGGCCAATCTTTCGGGTAGCTCTAATCTATAGGCCATTTTCCCAATTGTTCCTATCTAAAGGTATAGTCGAATGATAGAAGCAAGTAACAACTTTGTGCCCATTAGGCAATGTCAAAACTGGAAATCTATGCCACATATATATTGATTAGGAGAAGAACTCTCTAAGTATCAGCCCCGAAGACCGAAATCAACATCAGACTGACACCCAAAGAATTACTCAACCCAACCACTATATATGATTCTAGGAAACTAAGCATGATGGACTCCTTTTAGGTCACAAGGGAGTCCCTCCCTAAGACCAACCCGTATCCTATAAAACCCAAAAAGTTTAGTCAAACCAACGAACACCCTCCAGCCCCAACATGTGTTACTAATAGATGAGTCATACTCCCTATGGGGTTTGCAACAGAAAGTGGATTGAGAAGGGGACCGAGAGGATATACACAAAAGATAGCACGCAAGTAAGCTCTACAAGAAGAGAGGGATCAAAGATATACTCTTAAGAAGAGATATGATGCACGAATCTAGTCTTCAATCTTCTAAGTCGCATTTCCTTGAGCTTAACTCCATTATGCTTTGTCTGTCTTTAACTTCACAATTTCGTAGCTTCTTAATTCTTGTTTCCAAAATATGAGTTGGAACCTATTTCACTGTTGCCTCTCGTTCCACTTTCACTTATTCTCCTTCTAGTATACTTGGCTCAAGCTTTCCAAAATTCACTAGTGAATCTTGGATCTTGTTCACTTACTAGAAGGTATTCCACATAGATGAATTATCTCTTGAAAATAAACAAATGTCAACTATGTTGCCAAATGTACTTACTAAGGTGATTCTTTACGACTTAAGCATAAGCGAAATGAACCTTCTGCCTTAGTGGCGAACACTACTGGAGCGCCCCATTCTGAAATGCTCCTTCTAATGAACCCCTTCTCTAGAAGCTCTTTAATCTGTTTACTGAGCTCTTTCCTTTCCCGTGGAGCCATGTGTCTAACGGGCAACGCAACGGGCTTTGCATTATCTACAAGACATATACGGAAGTCTATCTCCCGCTTCGGAGGCAAGCCCTTCACCTCTTCGAAGACATCCGGATATTCCCGGACCACTCTAATCGATTGCAAATTTTCAACGGAGGCATCTAGCGATTCAAGATAACTAAGCATAACCGCATACGAGGGATTACAAGAAATTTCCAATGTATTTCCGAGCTGGGTTAGGAGCCTAACAACCCTTTTCTCACAATCAAGGATGGCCCCATTACTGGATAGCCAATCTATGCCCAAAATCAAACCATATCCCGAAAAGCCCAAAACAAAGGCACTACATTTAAATTCTACGCTTAGAATAGAAATTTTCAATCCCAAACAGATCATAGACAAATGAGCTGGGCCCCCAATTGGGTTTGAAACAATTAAGGGGTCCTCTACCATACTAGTTTTTAGGTGCAGAGATTCTACTAAAGCAGACGAGATAAAGGAGTGTGATGCGCCAGAATCAAATAAAGTGCGAACGGGGTGATCATAAAGATAAACTACACTTTCTATAGAAGTATTTATACCTCGCTGTTGCAGAGGTGGCGCTTCTAGCACATGAACTTGTGCCCCTGAGGTGGATCCAGCTCTCTACCTCTGTCCTCGTTTCTTTGGGCAGTCCTTAGCCATGTGGCCTGTCTCACCGCAAGAAAAGCACCCACCATTCATCTTGGCCTTCTTTTTCCGGCAATCTTTCACTAAGTGCCCCACTTTGCCACAGAATTTACACTCCCTCTTCCCTCGGGACTTGTTGTCTTTCCCGCCCTTATCAAAGTCTGTCTTCTCAGGGCAGTCTTTGCTGATGTGTCCAGTCTCCCCACAATGAAAACATTCTCCTTGCTTTCTTTTCCTTTTTCTACAATCCTTGGCTATGTGCCCTTCCGTACCACAAAAATTGCATTTCCTTTCTTCTCGTTTCTTATTATTACTGTTACGATCCTTTCTTGTTTGACTATTATTCGTCTTCCTACTCTGAGACTCTTCCGCTTACTGGTTCACGTGAAGGAGGAGGAGTGAAAGCGTCAGCAGCTGGGGAGTAAGGTCTCCAGACATGCTGAAACAGAAAGGGTAGATTCAAAACGAAGGATAAGAGATAGTACCTATGGCTTTGGGGGGACTTTGCCTTTTAAAATAATATTTTATCTTTTAAAAATGCTTCTTTAAATTTCCTTTTTGAAAATAAATTTTCAAAACTTTTTATCTAATCTGGTAAACCTATGCTCTGATACCAAGTGAAACACCCCACCTCCGTTAGGGTCACTCTCAAAGGGAATGCCCTAATTTTGGTGGAGGTTTATAAGTATAAGTCACGGATATACAAGACAGATATAAGAACACATATTTTTGAACAGCGGAAAACAACAACTTTTATTTCAATAAAATACGTGTTACACCAACCATACCATAATTGTCTTACAATACTTCAAAAAAAACATAACATCTTCATAACTGTCTTGATTACATTATTTAAAGAAGCATAAAGAAAACATAAATAAACTGCAAAAGTCCCATAATTGACGTCCAAAGCCATAGTCCAAAATGAAAAGATCCAAGCAATACAATCTTTCTCTTCAAGCTGGATATGAAGGCTGGTCAAGCTGCGGTATTCCCTCCCTGTGGACCTGGGGGGAGGAAACGGAAGAAAAGAAGACGAAAGAAAAGTAGAGTCAGACATAAAGCCTGAGTAAGTCTAGGACTATTCAGTCAATGAATAAAGAACTGGGTATGATAAGTATAAACTAGAAATGGGAAAGCACCATAAACTTAGTTAAGTTGTCTAGGGTCGAATATACTATCGTACCCCATATTAATCTCTGTACCCATATAAACTAGTTCCCAACGGGCACCCCATAATCAGGGTAAAGTGATCCATTTTATGATGATCGGCTCCTACTCGCATAGTTACATGTGTCTTACGGCCCTCGATGTTGTAGTTACCTATGCTGGTCCCACCATGGGGTGTATCAAGTCCCATGGTGGCGGTCCGACACAATCCTAGAATGCACAGGTATGCTACTGGTGCCCAGTGCCTTATTTTTATGCGCCGGAGTGTGTGCACGCCCGCACCCCGTTAGAACCTACACTGCTGCAACACCGCCGTCGATTTGACCTCTTACAATCAGCCCAGTAATCGTGCCCCACCCTGCCTAGTTTCAGGGTATCATGATACCTTGTAGGGTTACTGCGAAAAGGGTCCCCCGCTACTAGGTTTTCTATTTCTAGCCAACATGCTAAGTTGGTTAAGTGTTTTATAAACCTAACCCCCAATCAGTCTGTTTAGTTTAGCATGTTCCATTTTGATTAAGTATTAATATAATTTACTTAATCCTATCAATCCTGACTCAGCCTTAATTGTCTTATTAAAGCCTTGACCTCTCACATTAGACAGGTATTGTTGTGGCTGCCTGTTGCCGGTTGGGTCCGGGCAGTCTTACGCCACATCTCAGTCTAACCTCGGGTCCTTATTGGGCTCCATGTTTAACCACCCACATTGGATAGGTATTGTTGTGACTACTGGACAGCCGGGCGGTTCCGGGCAGGTTTACATCACAACTCAATCCAACCTCGGGTTAAACACATCGTATTTTTCTACATTTACATATTTTGTCTCTTTTCTTTTTATATGTAAATATTTGCGGCCCATTATTCAAATTCATCTTTATTGGTTAAATTTCATTTATGCCACTTAATTGTTCTTTCAAGGTTGTTGGCATGCGTTAAACATGCCAACACATATGTTCTATATTTTAGCCCAAACGTCATTACCCCCGTATTATACGTCTGCTCCAACGTAAGGTGTGTTGGGTTTAATACTTAAACCCAATTTAGCCAAGTGAAAAGGGGAGGCTTATAACATGATATTTATAAGATAATAAGAAAAAGGGGAGTGTGAACGCATGAACTTGCAACGAACAATTCAATTAACATAAAATAGGCACATGTGAACTTGCAATTTTAACATCATATAATCATGGCATAACATGAATCATTTTATCCATATAATCATAGCATAAACAATACTTAAACATAAATCATTCTATTCATATGGTTAATGCATAGACAATACTTAATCATGAATTATTTTACTCATATGATTATGGCATAAGCAGTACTTAAACATGGATTATTCTAGTCATATGATAATGGCATAAACTTAAACATGAATCATAGGTTCAACTAACCATGTAAACTTGAAATTAAGAATCTAACTAAATTAGATATCATTATTATTGGCACGGGGTCTTGACTAGAAATATATGTCTATATTTTTATTTAGGCATAATATAAACTAATCATGTTCATAAAATCACTATATGTTAACAAAAGGTACTTACTTTTGTAACTAATACAAAAGTATGGTTCAACTAGAATTATCCCAACCTAATTCTTATATGAATCATGGTTTTTAATCCATTTATAAAATTATAGCATAAACATATCTAAACTTACGTCATGGTTTTCATTTTTATCTATGCAAACTTGCAAGAGGAATGTAATTCTAATGTAACTTATGATAACAACATGAGCCTAAAAACATGTTTTTCAATTGGGCATAATAACGAACATAGTTTAGTCATGTTCATAAAGGTGCTTACTTTTGTTTCTAACACAAAAGTATGATTTGCCAATTTTCAACATAGATTCATATAAATCATAGTACTTAGTCGGTTCAATTACACACTAAAAGTGGTCATAAAAGTATGTACATCATATTAGCATAATAACGAATCATATACTTGCATGAATTCCAATTAAAATATCATAACATATAGTTGTTAACATGAATCATATACTTGCATGAATCTTAAATAAACTATTACAACATATAGTTGTTACTTTCAACATGAATCGTATACTTGCAATGATCAAATGGGTGTTGTAAATAACTACCACCAACATGTAGTTTTCAATATGAATCATATGCTTGCATGAATCCCAATTAAAATTCCACAACATGTGGTTGTCAACATAAATCATATACTTGTATGAATCCAATCGTACACCATAGTATTGCCAAATCGTTTAGAATCAAAATAACATACAAATATAAGTCATTATCGCCACAATTCCATTTCATTTCCAACGCAAATTGCGTACTTGCAAATATCCAATCGTATACCATAATATTCCCAAATCGTTTTGCATCAAAGCAACATACAAATATAGATTATTATCGCCACAATTCCATTTCTTACATTACACAAATCAACACAATTATTTAATTCTTATCGGAATAGCACTCTACTTACAGCGTATGACGAATCTTCAATTCAGAAATCTGAATTCTGAATTTGGAGATGCTATCCTTTGTTGTAGGCGTTGCTTTGATTTGATTAACGTTGCTTTAAGCTTTGAATTATCTCCTAGTTGCCTCTCAATTTCTGACGGCTATACTTAGTCTCTCCTCAGCAACATGACGGTCTCATCTCCATTTTAGTTTATGTGAATTAGGGTTAGCCTTAGGTCCTTTTTATAGAGTTTGTGAGTTGATTTAGACCGTCGATGAAGCTTGGTTTAATAATAGTCGTTCGTTCAAAGGAGGGACCAACCAGGAGCTGACACCTAGCCCTAGTGACAAGGCAAGGCTCAGAAAATCGACCAAACACAGACTAGGCCAGCCAGGGTGGGCTGGGTTCGACCTGGCTCAGGGGCCAGGTCGACACCCCAGTCGACACCGTGTCGACTTGGCAGTCGACACGGGTTACCCAGGTCGACTGCCCAGTCGACCTGTCTAGCCCCAGGTCGACTGCCAAGTCGACCTGGGTGCTTTGGGCGGGAATTTTCCCGCCTTGGCCAATTGGGCCCGATTTTGAATTTTGAATTAGTTTTTCTGAGCTGTTTTCGTCTGTTCGAATTTTAAACCTAATTATGAAACTTCTGGAGGCCATATCTTGGTCATACGGACTCCGATTTTCGAAAACTCGGACTCTATTTCGCGTATTTTTCCGAGACGAACGCAATGGCGTATCCCGTTTCCCTTAATTCTTTGATTTGAAATTAATTATACTTTAATTTATGAATTTCACGGTTATAGAATACACGGGGTGTTACAGTATCCTTTAGGTAGCCTTGGTGTAAACTTCCTTTCCTGTCATAGAGATTTAGCTCTTTTGTTACCAAGCCTTATTGCTCCATTCATACTATTGGTTTCTCTTTCCAAGATAGGCTAGGAATGGAGATCTACCCTTTTAGACCATTTGGGAGCGAAGTGGTTAAAATCGTCCGTTATTTCTTCCTCGAATGTCATTCCTTTGATTTGTTTGTGGAGAGCCTTCCTTATAGGAGAGAGATATTATAATCCTTTGATGTAGAGTCATTTAGAGGAAAGGTTAGAGTTTGTTTAAGGTAGGAAGGGCTATTGCTCCAGTAACTAGAATCATATTGCTCTACTTCCTTTTTCCGCTTAATTATTCGCAGAGTTTCCATTCATAACTTTTGTACTTCCATCACTCTTGGGTCAGTAGTGCCTGACATATCCATTTGAGATCCAGAAGACTCTCATTGGGACCTCTTGCCCACGGTCTTACTTCTTCAAATCCTAGTCCAATCTCGGACGGAATAGCTCAGTTAGACATGAGGGAAGGTTAATCAACATGATTGAAGGTTCAATCCCTCCTTTAAGCTCCAAAATGTTAATGATATTTTTTGTCAACACCGGATATAGGTCTACGGAAGTGGACCTAAGGGAAAATAAGTTTATTTAGCTTTCATGAGTTTGAGTTAGTTCACTGTTTCCTAGATATCAAGGTTTTGTGCCCGAAAGATTAGTTACTCTTCCCTCAATGGGGTGAGCATCACGCTTTAGCGACTCAAGAACCAACAGTTATATTGGGATAAGGGATTCCTAAGCATAACCTTCAGTAAGGGCTAAATGGCTTGTAGGAAGAGGTTTCGCATTGATTTTGTGGAAGGGTTCAGGTTTGGGCTAGAACTTGTAAGCATGTAAAAAGCATACAATATACAACACCGGTAATAACTAACAAATTAGATGAGAGACTCATAAGAAAATGTTCTAAGTATTGATCTTTAACTTAGAATGTACAAGTGATTACGATCAAAATTTTCTATTTGATTTAGGAATTAGGGTTTAATCTAGAGAAAAGAGTACAAGAATGAGAATGAGAATAATCCTATCCAAAATTAGACTCTTGGGGTATTATTTATAGGCAAATCAGGGCCCCTTTCGCCATTGGGCTAACAGTACCCCTTTCGACCGCTTTTCCTCGTGGTTCCAGAAATATTGGCTCTCGGCCGTTTTCTCTTTAGGTTCTGAAGGCTTTATTTCCAGCTTTTTGTGGTGCCGGTTCATGCTTCCGGGAGGAAGGTTCCGTTTTATGGAACTCCTTTTTGATTGCTTGTCTTCCCATTTTGTGTTAGTCTCGAGTTTGACGGTGTGAATTGCTTTCGGAAGGTTTCTGCTTCTGATATAGGCTTCTGGTCATGGATTCTCGGTCTTGTCGTTGACACTTTATGGAGATTAGTGTGGATAGCTTGTTTCTTTTCGAGGTTGTGATTAGCCTTTCGATAGACTTCTGAAGCATATCCTCGCCTTACCGGGATGTTGCTTCTGGTGTTTTGCTAATTGTTTATTAAGGCAATTTCTCGGAAACCCGCTAATGGAGCTCCCAGTGATTGGCTCCCAGACAACTTCCCTGTGTTTTATCCTTTGTTAGTTCAATGCCTATGTCTCCTTATGTATCGGTATAAAGCAAATTAATACTTATAGCCCTTTCGATCTTCTTGGTTTCGGTTGATGGGATCACTGATTTTTCTCTTAATTAGCTTTCAGCCTTGGGTGACCTTCCGCCGCTTTTCCACCGTGTAGGATCCAGCTTGCCGGTACCCTTATTTGTACCAAATTGAGCTCTATAGATGGTATCGATTGTGCAGGTGCCGGATTTCCCCTTGTGATGTCTGCTTCTTCTTGTGTTGAGCCTTTGCTGACAGAAGATTCTTTTATGTTTTTGTCGGACTTCTACCCCTTCACTGCCGGCCTATTCCGAATGTAATTTTGGTGGTAACACTTTGCATCACGCTTTTGACTCTTTCCAATTCTTTCGATGAGAGTAGGTCTTATCGATAAGCTTGCCAACATTTCAGGTTCCAACTGACATCGTAGTCTGAAATCAAATCCTACCAAATACTCAAGGTGTTTCCATTCCGAAAACATTGCTCCCAAACTTGCATTTCTTCGACTTAACTCATCCGCCACTGTGTTACCTTTACCAGGAGTATAGGGTATGCCAAAATAATACGATGCCAGAAACTTTAACCACCATTGCTGCCAAAGATTCAAATTCTTTTACGAAAAAAGATACTTTAACGACTTATGATTTGTAAACAACTCGAATCGAACTACCAACATGTAATGTCTCCACATCTTCAGAGCAAACACGATCGCTGCCAACTCCAAATCATGAGTCGGATAATTCCTTTCATGCAGCTTCAGCTGTCAACTAAGGTATGCCACAACCCTATCCTTCTGCATCAGTACTGCTCCAAGTCCAGTACCACATGCATCGGTGTATACCACCATCTCTTCTTTCCCACTTGGAATCATCAAAACAGGGGCACTTGTCAGTCACTCTTTCAAGATTCCAAAAGCTTTCTCACACTTCGCATCTCATGTGAAAACTTGGTTCTTCTTCGTCAATCCAGTTAATGGTACAACTATCTTGGAGAAATCCTTGATAAACTAACGATGATATTCGGCCAACCCAAGGAAACTCCGAACATCCGTCGCATTCTTAGGTCTATCCTAGTCCTAGATTACCGCCATCTTAGTGAGCTCAACCGCTATTCCATTTTCAGAAACAACATGGCCTAAGAACCTCACTTCTTTTTTCTAGAAGTGACACTTCGAAAACTTAGCTCCTAGTTGATGCTTTCGTAAGATTCCCAAAAAAACTCTCAAGTGTGTCTTATGTTCTTCCTCATTCCAAGAATAAATCATAATATCGTCCACGAACACAAGCATGAACTTGTTCAACTGAACTCTGATAACCAAATTAATAAGATCCACAAAATACGCTGGTGTGTTAGTCAACCCGAATGGCATCATCAACCATTCGAAAAACTGGATGGTGTCCTAAAAGCAGTCTTTGGCACGCTATCCCTTGCCACCCTCAACTGGTGGAGTCCCATTTCCAAATCCATCTGAGAAAACACTTTGGCCTTGTGAAGCTAATCGAACAAGTCGTCTACCCTTAGCTACAGATACTTGTTCTTCTTAGTCACCTTATTCAGCTCACGATAATCCACACACAATCTCAAAGATCCATCAGGCTTTGTTGCAAACACAATTGGTGCATCCCATCCGGACACACTTCTCTGAATGAATCCTTCTCCCAAAAGGTCATGAACTTGCACCTCTAACTCTCGCTGTTTCTTAGGCACCATTCGCCAAAGAGGACTGACGATAGGTCTAGCACCTTCGACCAAATTGATTCTGAACTCAATCTCATGATGCGGCGGCAACCCTTTGACCTCGTCAAAGACATCATCAAACTCACTAGCGATCGGCACCGATGAAAATTCTTCCCGTGGAATCACAAGCGAATATAAATAGCTCTCGAAGACACCATATTTGGGCTTACATCGAATCACAACCATTCACCTTACCATATTCCCGACCGTCACCTCTAGCTTCTCGCAATCCACTTTTTTCGCATACCTCTTGAGCCAATCCATACCCAGAATCATCCTGAACCCAGTGAAGTTCAACACAAAGCAATCACATACAAAGGAGAAACCACGACCAATCATACACAAACTGGACGAACCCCCAACTGGATTAGTCACAACAAAAGGTCTATCAAAAATCTCGGGTTCCAAACCCAATCGACACACAAGCTCATTGCAAATGAAAGAATGTGATACTCCGATATCAAACAACACACGAACTGAAACATATCTATCGGAAAGAATACCTTAAACGACTACATTCTTCCCATTTCTCCTCTGCCATAGGAGCCCTCGAAGAAGATGGCACAACTTCCAAAGCATACGCTTTCACAATTTGCTTTCCCTTAGCTGGTACTGGACAATCGTTCTTATTGTGCCCAGGTTTGCCACATTTGTAACACTTCCTCTCAGCCTTTGGATTCTTGCAATCCTTGGAATAATGGCCCTTTTGCTGGCAGTTAAACAAAGTCACCTCGCCTTTCGGATTCTTCTGTCCATCTTTTCCTTTTTGTCGTTGCTGCTTCTTCCTTTTATTATTACCACCCTGCTGTGGTTTCGGTTCTCCCTTAGCTGCAACAACAGTCGCTTCCTTGGGAAACAAACACTCATGCCTCAGATCTTTTTCTATGATCTTCTCATAAGTATCATCCAAGTGATCAACCAGCTGATTCCTAAGATATTGTCTAAGCCCATGACAAAATTCTCATTCTTCTGATAAGGAGTCTTGACATATGAACGAGCATACTTTAACAAAGCTTCGAAGTCAGAAAGATGTTCCAAGTCATCCATTCTACTTAAGCTCGACAAACCTCTTAAACAGAATATACTTCTGAACGATAGAAATAAACTTCATCTCAAACTTAACCTGGAATTTCTCCCATGGAATATCATCTTATGGTGTTCCTAGAGTGACAGAGTTCTACCAATCCATAGCTCTGCCCTGCAGCTGTCTTGATGCAAGCTTCCTCCTCGTTGCATCATCAATTCCCAAGTCACCAAAGATCTGAATGCAAGTATCAAGCCACCCTTGAATCTCTGCAATCGGTTTTGTCCCCTTAAACTGCTTCCCTCCTAGTGTAGTGAAATCTTTGCATAGCTTTGCGAAGTCCATGGCACTAGGAACTTGCACCCGAACTCCTACATCTACCGCGGTTGTCTCCTAAGCGGGTAACCTCCTCATGATCACTTCCACCATGGCCTCAAACACAGCTGGGTAGTCTAGTATACCTCCATTATCGCCTACAAGAACAGCCTCCTCCCTAACAATGTGTCTCGATGTTTGACGATTCACTTTTAATTTGAAAAATAGAATGATTAGTCTACACATGAGAGAAAACAGCAAATGGAGTTCAAATTCTTCTATACTATACACTAATATATAGTATACATCTGTCAGAAATCTACAAATACATCTCTCACACATTATTACATCTTCGAACTTTGGCTAAAATCGATAACCAGTGCTCTGATACCAAATGAGACGTTCGCCCATAACCTCAACACTTAACAAGGGAAATAATGCGCTGAAAGACAAGAGGAACCTATCGTATAACTCACAGCGCAAGGATAAAATACAATATAATAAATACAATAGGTAGTAATAGTGAAGCAAAATTGAGCAGAATCTTACTTTTCATATCATCATGAAATATCCATAAAATTTTGGATTACACTATAAGAGTCTGTACAAGATGCCTCATTACAGTCACTCAGAAAATTCATTAAATAACGGAAACCAACAAAATAGTAGATAATAGAAAACTAATACGAAAGCCTCCTGCTCATCGTCACTCAGCAGCATCGTCCTCATTAAGGTATCACCTATCACCTGCTACTCAGTCTGCCTGTCCTAAAACCAGATGAACAACCCAAGGAAATAAGAGGAAGCATAAAATTTAAGTCATACAACAATCTTAATGAGCAATAAATCAGCTATCTAACATAACTAATAAAGTATATGAGAAATAGGTAGATCAATCAACTACTCTACCAACATCAACAGAGAAGATACCCAACCCATCTCCTTTACGTCCGACAGTGATAGCCTTTACAAACAACTAGATATAAGCAACAAACATAGTAACTAGTTATCCAGCGTAGACCATTCTAATTGATCTCAACATCTCCAAAGCATAAGCCCAAAAGGCCTAAACCAACATCAGACAAGCGACTAAGAGATGTCACCTTCGACGTCAAACGATCTACGCAAGATGATACAAGCAAACCAATCAACATCAATGACTCTTTCTTTCACCGTCAATCCTACTTTGAAACCATCGTTAATCGTATGACCGGATCAACATCATGTCGTCCGTCAAGGGATAATGGTAAACCCCAGTTCTAGCAAAAACTCCATACGCCTTCCAGCGTTACGTATCTAGACATTTCAGTGATACCCAGGGTACTCGACTAATCATCTAGTCTTTTAGATGCCCCAATTATACCCTTGCTTTGAGCCCGCTAGATACTACAACAAAGATAATTTCTCGGCCTTCAATATCTCTAGTCGTCATCATCGGTGACCATTCATAAGCTCAAATCATCTTGAGTTGCAATTGTCCACGAGCTCAAATCATCTTGAGTCGTCTCCATATTCATTGCATTTTATCAATCAACAAACACCTAAAAACACTTTGAACATTCCTCCTTGAATTCACTTTGAAGCAATAACCACGGTTAAGCCGAAAATATACATCATTTGGTCAATATTCAAGTCATAGAGTTTCATCCTTTCCGCTACTAAAACATACTACCGCATTTAAAATCCCATCCACAGCATTTGTTAAACCTGTAGTGTCTTTTGCCCAATCCATCAAAAACGACTCGACTTTCGGACGATCCAAGTTCTGGATGACCGAACTTCAGGACGATCCAACTTTAGGACGACCCAACTTTTGGACGACTTAACCTTGGATGACCTAAATTTAGGACAAACCAACTTCAAGATGATCCATCTTTTGGACGACCCAACTTCAAGATAACCCAACTTCTGGATGACCTAACCTCTAGATGACCTAATCTCAGGACAATCCAACGTCTGGATGACCCAACGTCAAGACAACCCATCTTCAGGAAGACCCATCATTTCTTCGAGCATAAGCCATGTGACCCAAGCTTTATGCCACGTCATCAACGACCCACGCAAAACGACCAGACATCAATTCATCAACAAATGACAATTTCAATGCATGCAACTCTTCCAAATCAACCAATGCAATCATCAGTGCTTCATGCAATCATCAAACAACATTTGCACGACAATTTTCCATCATATAATCATTTGAAACTCACCAAATCATGGTAAAAAGAAGAATAAACTAAATAATGGATCTAAACTTGCATATACATATGAATTAACATAAGAATTACCGTTTTACATTGCTAAATTAGATCCTATGGTGATTCGTATGAAAATATACTTACCATGGTGTAGATCTAGGTGAAACAACTTGTAAATGATGAAAATAAGATCAAACAACCCATATACTTGATTGAATCCGTGCGAGAGATGCTTATCACTCACCAATTCTTCAAACAAGCTTGAAATCGCTAAATTCCCAATTCAGACAGCAAATAACACTCTTCAAACCTCTCAATTTGATGAGATCATCCTTCACTTGATGTAAATCTAGCTTCCCTTGATGCAGATCTTCAATCTTCTAGCGTATATCTAAAATTTTAATGGAGAAAAGTGTGTTTGATTAAGCAAGGAGGATCATGAGCTCAATAAAACGAGAGAATGAAGAAAGTAAATCACTCTCCATGCCTTTAACCCCCTATTTATAGCTTCTAACCATCCCACTAATGGACCACACCAAATCAGCTCATTAATAAATTGTTAAACCTGAACGGAAATTATGTAGCACTAAATCAGCGATTTCTCCCAAATCGCTGAACCAAATCTTTAATGTGACCACTCTACAGAATCTAAAACATCTTTTCCTTTCCAATGAAACCGATCTCCGCACTTGATTTGATCCCATTCAAAAATTATTCCCTATACAAAACTAACAGGGGCAAAATAGTCATAAATAAATTGGTAAAAATTATGGACATGTCTCACATCCCCATAACCAGCATATCAAAATATGAGATCGATCCAACCCTCAGGGAATTAAATAAAAATATTTTACGATTCTCCAATACGTAAAATGCGGGTCATTACAAAAAAACTTCCTTTATATTTCACGACTTAAATCAATACGCGTTTATAGCACACACGATCATCAAAATAACTCCAATTGACTTGAAATTGGAAATCTTACAATAACTATCCATTACGAATTTTGTAAAATCGGTTTCGTTGAAATCCGACATTGTTTAAAATTGACTATCCCTAAGCTCCATACTAAATCGAAAAAATATAATCAGTTCCAAAATAAACAAATCTATTGATAATAAATTATTATTATCATATATTTTCAAATAGAATTTTATGCAATTTCGAAATAATCTAACATGGATTTTAAACTCGATATTTTCCAATTTAATGTTAAGTCGATATTCAATTTATTTAAAGGGTCTGTTTGGCACAGGTCCCTATTAAGTTTTAACATTAGGCTTAGGTCCGATCCAAAACTTATTATAAATTTAGTCCCTATTTTTCGAAAATTCAATAAAAAATAAAAAATTAAAAAAATTACGTAAATTAATAATTAAATAAAATAATTAATTGGAAAAAAATCAAGGGAAAAGACAATTAAAAAACACGTCAAGTAAAAAACACACAAAGACAGCGAAAATGCAGTAAAATGCATCGAAAGATGCATATATTTCAAAATATTTGCATATGTATAAGCATCTATTTCAATTCTACGTCAAACAGCAGCATACATGCATACATGTATGCAGATTTCATGAGATACAAGCATGTTTTTATGAAACAACTCAATTTCTTCATGGAAAACAAGCACCAGTGTATATCTACATAAAAATATGCATTTGTACATAAAAACAGCATATAAATATGGAAATGTTTCCATGCCTCAATTCTGGATGATATTCTTGCAAATAAATATGCCGTTACGTCTCAATAATTTCATACTTCTATGCAATTATTCAATAGCCGTGGACATTTTACTCCATGTGTATTCATATAGTTGCATACATGTATGCAACTATTGGCAAAAGTTGCACACATATATGCAATTTTTTTTAATTCTGTGGACTTCCTAGAACATTTCCAGATTTCAAGTTTTTTTAAACTTGGGAGCGCCTTTTCCTTTTGAAGAAAACACGTAGAAGCGGAAGTATTGAAAATATGGGCAGAAGTTTTCAAAAATAAGGTGCGGGTTTGAATGGGGAACATGACAGGGATGTGAGCCTAATTAAGTTTGAAAATAGGGAAATGTCCCTGATATTCACTTATTTAAAACTCTTTTTATTTTATTAAATAAATCGTTATGGTTTATAAACGATTCCATAGCGACTTTCAGGAAATTTGATTTGGATATAACTAAAAATTTACAATATGAAATCTCCAATTTTCTCTTCCATTAGAAAATTATAGTTCAATAGATTCGAACATTTTTTGTTTCAAAGAAATCTGACTTATATTAGACCTATAAATTCAAATTGAAGTTCAAAACTTAATATTTTGAACTACCACGACATTATGAGCTCATTTTAAATTAAATTATACATTATACGTTGAAACTTCATTTACAAAAAAATTCGTTATTATAACTCGAATCTAAGCTCAATTAAATCTATTAAATTATCCAATTCATACAATATTGCAAAATTAACTTATTTTCGATTATTTCAGAATTTAATATATTACTCCGTTATTATATTAATTAAATATTCAAAATTATTGAATATAAGTCCTTTAAATCTCCAAATTGATCATTTAAATAAATAAATAAATTATTCAGTCACTAAAAGTCTGAGTCAATACATATATATAACTACATGGAAATGATATCAGTAATAATTTATAAGACATTGAACATGAATTTGTACAGGTGTTCATTTAAATCAAATAAGAAATCAGTCAATAATTAATATAAAAGATTTATAAAAAATACTTCTACAAATCCGAGGACAAAATTTGTTTTTATATTTTATTTAATAAATAATTATAAATGTAAAAAAAAACACATGCATAGAAACACATACATATATACATGTATATTATAAAATTGATGTTAGTAGATTTCGAGTTTAGGGCATAAAAAGTAAACTATTTTGGATATAAAAAATAAATGAAAAACCAATCAAAATTATTGAAAATAATTTTTCAAAATTTATATAATGTTACTAAATTTAAACTTATAATTGATTTCAAATTATACTTATAATATATATATATATGTGCAATCAATTTCTAGTTAAATAAATAGTTATATTATATATATATATATCTATATATGTACTAAAATAAATTTTCAGAATTATTTTTATGCAAAACATAATTTTAGACATTTATAATTATTATTCTAGGATATGGGTATAAAGTTAATTCCAGTATAGTTTAAAAAGCCTAATAGTAGGGAAAGACTTAATCGTGTTGATCATGTCTCAAGCTCAATCATCTAAAGAAAGAGAAAATAATGATGTAATTATTCAAGAAAGGCCCCTCATTCTGAAACAAATAATTGCTATGAAAGCAACTGGATGACACCCATTGTAAAGTATCTTACTGATGGAGTGCTACTCATCAATAAAAAACGAAGTAAGAAGATTAAAATAGCATGCTCTTTTGGCATGATGTGCAGAATACTTTACAAAACAGGGTATTCTCTCCCTTACTTAAGATGTGTAAACCCCAAAGCCAGGTTAATATTATTAAATGTAGCCCCATCAAATATTTTGTGGATACCATTCCAATGGAGTAAAATTAGCTAAGAAGGTTATGCGGCAAGTTTCTACTAGCTTCAGATGACCACACATTTAATCGATAATATCAACAGGTGGGAGAAAAGTGTCAGAAAAGTTCCAAATTTTATCGTTTCCCCTAAACGAGTTAACTTTAGTTTCAAGCCCATGGCCCTTCGATATATGGGGAGTTGATTTAATAGAAATGCTACCTATTTCAAATGAAGGCGCTAAGTGCGAACTAGTGGTCATTGGTTATATCACTAAATGGGTGGAAACAAAGCCCCTACCGAATATCACATGTTGAAAAGAAAACAAATTCATGATTAAAAACATTGTCATTGAATATCACATCCTAGCATGAGAAAGTATTTGGCTTATCAAAAGCATAAGTATCCAGCTCTTCTACGGTAACTCGTAAAGAGTGGAATTCGTCACATCAAAGGCAAAAGCGTTTAGTTTCATGTTCATGCCTTAATAAAACACCTCCTAGAAAGGGAAGTAATTCACACGTCCAAGGTAAAAGCCTTTAACATTGTCGTATACATTTTGCTGAAGCAACTCCTAGAGGGAGAAAGTCCTTGGTACACCCAAGGCATAACCCATTAGTATCGCTACTCATGCCTCACTAAGGTACCTCATAGAGGGAGGGAGCCTTTAGCTCGTTCAAAAATACTAAGCCTTTAGTGCCGCTTTACATGCCAAACTACAACACGCCTTGAAGGAGGCAAGATAAGTCTTTAATCCAACTTGGGATAACTAGCCAAACACGTCGAATGATAAGTATAAATTACTATTAAACATGGTGATCAATTAATCATAGTCAAACAAATTTTTCCTAAGAAGGATGTGTTAAAATAATCCTCTGGAGAAAGAACAACTGAACATGTTTCTTCCAAAAGACAAAGCATCCCCATAGGATAAACTGTTTCTTACTCAATTGTTAGTACTAGATATGAACCTATGACCAAATTTAATTCTTTGGTCTTTTTTTGGGCAAGGCCGACGGGGTTAAGTGAACCCCTACCACTTTATTAATGTACCGGAGAAGTAAAAAAATGTTACAACACGGACAAGAAGACATAGAAACATGGTACCCCAATCACAAGGAAAACAAGACAAAACTAACACTTATGTACATATACAAAATAGAAGATATCATAGATGCAAATGCATACTTCCAGGATCAAATGTGAAATTCAGATGCTTCAGCCCATTTCTTATTTCCATCTTAACTCCCCTTCTAAGCTGATCACTATTCTTGGATTTAGTAGGATTGAATATCTGCATGTTTCCCTCCCTCCACATAGTAGATAAATATTTCTTGAGTACATAACATAAATGTCACCCCTTAACTCTCTTCCTACCAGTTTGATTCACAAGTTTTCTTCACTCTTCGTCATTGACTTGACTTCCCTTCTCCCAATTATGTTCATCATTTCATACCATATAGGGAAGATAGAGGTGCACTCAAAGAATATATGGTCAATTGATTCATTTTGAATTCCACAAATAATACATGTAAGGTCAGACTGCATTCCTCTATCACTTAGCTTGTCTTTGGTTAAAATTGCCTTATTAATCACCTTCCAAAGCAACAAGTTTTCTTTGGCATAGTTTTCAACCAAATTTTCCTGCACCGTTTGTTTCTTCCCATTTAATCATAACCTGTTAAACAGTTGAACATATATTTAATTTGAAAAGGTTTGTTATCTTTACCCCATAAAGTGATATCACTAGTATTGCTGCCTATTTTTAGTTGTCTAGCATGTCTCCATAATTAATTAATTATTAAAACAGAAGTTTTAGGTAGACAAATTACATTGTTTTGGACATGATCACACACTCTGGAATTTCTGCACATACCAAACACTTTAATTTCAAGGTGAGTATGCCCTCTGCTAAGAATCAATCCATTGTCAAACCAAGGATCATTCCACAACCTAACCTTAGAAATGGAGTTCACTTTGTACCTGAAATAGGGAAGAATAAGTAGTCTTAGTTTGAATATGCATCTCCAAGTCCAGCTGATTTATTGAGGCTGCTGCATTATATAGAAATCTTTATGCTTGATAACATGATTATTGGACCATTTGACCCATACTCTATCTCTAGGCAATTATCAACATATTTAGTAACTGCAACTTTATTGGAAATCATCATGTTAACAATTCCAAGACCTCCTTTACCAACAGGTTTCTCAACTTTTTTGAATGCAATGGGAGCTAAATATCTCCCATCATTTCTACCTTTCTAGAGAAATCTCATAAAGGAATTCCTAATCATGCTTATCAATTTAGTTGGGAGAATGAAAGTTCTATCCCAATACACTTAATAAAAACACCATAGATTTAATTAAAGTCAATTTATCGGCTTAAGTCAATAACTACTAGTCAAGTAGTTCATTCTAGCTGTAATTTTACTGAATAATGGCATGCATTAACATATAGAGATCTTAGCAATGGTGAGGGGTAATCCTAGATAAGATATTATATCATTATTGTTTTTCAATCCAGATTTCTCATGTAATTCAAGTACATAACTATCAGACATGCCTACAGTTTTCATATCAGATTTGTCTTGATTAATCTTCAACCCGGACATTTCATAAAAGCATTTCAGTGTTTTACATATGGCGTCAATAGTACTAGTATTATTGGTCCAGAAAATAACAAGATCATCTGCAAACATTAAGGAGGAAATTCTGGGTTCATTACACATTGGATGTAGCTGGAACTGGCCACTATCAATTTTGTTGTTAAGCATTTGTGTCAGCATCTCCAAGATGATGAAGAAAATATATGCTGAGATTGGGTCACCCTGTCTAATCCCTTATTTGCTCCCAAAGTAACCAACTGCAGAACCATTCAAGACTATAGAAAATTTCGCAGAAGAGACACTAGAGTAGATCCAAGAAATGAAATAGGAAGGGAAGTTCATATACCTTATAACTCTAACTATTGAATCCCATTGAAGCGTATTAAAAGCCTTTATAATATCCCATTTAGAATCTCACGGAATAAGAGTACATTGTTAGCAACTTGATTGGGAGATGTAATGGAAGGGAGCACATTTTTAAGCCTTGTAGCAATGATTTTCGAGATACATTTATATATGGTGTTACAACAGCTAGCAGATAGGTCCAAAGTTAGAGACCTTTGTAGAATTCTTCATTTTAGGAATCAGTGCTATATTCGTATTATTAAATGAGAGGTTTATTCTTGCTCTTTTGAAGAAATGCCTAATAACATTACACACTTATGTATGGATAATAGACCAGCAGGAAAAAAACAAGCATTAAACCCATCAGGACCACTAGATGAATTTCTATTCAGGTAGAAAATAGGTTGTTAACTTCATTAATTGATACTTCAAAACAGAGAGATAGAAAATCAGGGCTATAAAGTTTAGGTAATATGTAAGGGTTAATCATGTCAATATCAGGTTTGAAGTTGTTTTTATTACTAAAGAGATCAGAAAAGCGAGTTAAAAAAGTATTTTCTACCTCAAGTCGGGTTTTTGGAGCATTACCATTCATATCAACAATAACCACGGAATTATCTCTGCATTACTTGTCTTTGAGAGACACATGAAAGAATGCACTATTATTATCTCCTTCCACTTTCCACCTTATTCTAACTTTTTGTTTAGCCGTGGTATCTTTAGATTTTAAAGCATCTTGGTACTGTTTAGATATGCAACTCTTCATATTTGAATGAATTGAATTAGTGGGGTACTGCATCATGATTGTTTATTTCCACTTCCAAATTTCTCTTTAGCCCACTCTCTCAATGTCACTTTAGTGTCCTTAATCTTTTTCTGCAATATAAACATTGGATTGCTAAAAGTTGATCTCTCCTAAACTTCTTTGATAATATTTAAGAAGTCAGGTTCAGTGACCGGTTTATTAAAAAAATTAAAACTTGAGTTACCTTTCATGTCAAGCCCACTGAGTTGGAGGATGATAGGGGAGTGGTCTGAGAGGAGTGAGGGTGGTTAGTTGCATGATAGGGCATGCTAGATAGTAAAGGAGAGGGGATTATAAAAGGCATGGTCTATCAGAGACTAGATCAGGGTCAGATCTCTTATTATTATTCCAAGAGAATGGAATCCTAGTGCATTTAATGTTGATAAGGTCTGCATCATCAGTTGCTTTCTTAAGTCCAAGTATTTCAGTTAGTGACAATGGATTTCCTCCCACTCCTTGGGAGACATCAAAGCAGCAGTTGAAGTCACCCATTACAAACTAAGGATGAGATGATTGATTCGAAGAAGGAATAGTATTAAGCAAAGTTTGTCTATGTAACACCCCAAAATTTATCGTTGCATTCATTATGAAAATTCTGAGTCAAATGGACTTTTGGTTTGCTTAAATTGAACTAACTATGAGCAAGTTTATGATTAAAAGAAGTTTAAATTAAATAATTTAATTAATTAATTCTGAAATAATGAAACGGTAATAGGGCAAACTAGACCTTACATGGGTCGACCCTTGTGTCGACCGACGTATAAGGTGGGTCAACCCACCCGAGGCCAGGCATCGTGCCTGCACCTGGTCGGGTTTGTGTCTAAGGTTCTTTTGATGACTCAACATGATATGTTTTCCATGGTATGGATTGAAACCCTAAAATCCTATGGTCCAAGTTATCCTAGCATAACTATATATATATATATAAAGAATAGCAGCTCTCGCCATTTTCCTACACCAAACATTTCTTTATCTTCTTCCTCCACTAAGTTATGTTCTGAAATAAAATTGGGAAAAGGATTAGGGTGCTGTTAAAATATAGATTGAAAGGATAATTCTTCTTCTACTTCAATTTCAAAGGCCTTTTATAGATCTATTACACATCACTGTGAGTTCCACATTATTTTTAGATCTGCAATTTAAAAAGGATTTTGGCAGTAAATATATTGATCTGAAAGTATCGGTGTTTATAAGTTTATTCTTATGTGTTATTGTTCTTTTAATTACTATCATTCCTTTTTCAGTTGTTACTTGTTTATATGTACATTATTCTTCCTTATCCCCTTTCTATCATTGTTTTGTTTACAATCTTATTATGCCTATTTATTCAGTTTTTTCATTTCTGAGTTTGGATCTCTTTTTCCTTTTTGTTTTGCACTGATCCTAGGCCAATGAGAGCTTATGCCTTTTCTATTTGAATTACGTAGAATCGAAATAAATTAGAATAATCTGTAATAACAATAAAAAGGAGATTTGGGGATATTGGAATTTGGGAAACATTGATTGTAAAAATGGGATAATTATAAAGGAAGAATATGCAAATAGGTAAATCGGAATAGGTTGGACTTAATTTTAAGTTGAGTAAACATGTCATGTGAAAATATGTGAATCATATGTATATTAAAACATGTTACTGTAATCTTTAAACATTTGATCAGGTGCCTGTCTGATCTGGAGAAAGGTTGCGTAAAGAATTACATTCAATAAGAAATGTCATTTACAACCTTGGAATATAACATAAGGTTATATTAAGCTTATTAATGAACTTAAACCTACTAAGTTAAACATGTTTGATTAATAAGCTAAGATGTCCATTCTGCTATTAAAATATTTCGAGGGACTCTTAAAATGATAGTTAACTTGGGGGCCAAGCCTAAGGGTGGAGTGTGTCAATCTACTGTTCGTTTTTTGTCTGGAACCCATATCAATCAGTACCCTCATGTTATCAAACGAGTCTCACACTAGGTAGAGACTAGGTTATGCTTTACCGATGGATGATTGTAAGAGGTTCAAATTTAGGAGGTGGGTACGGGCGCGTTCCAGTGGAGTCATGAATATGCATGGATCTAATTGGGGAAGACAAGACGCTGTAACACTAACAGATAGGGCCTTGTCTTTTTAGTTGATGGGTTCAGCGCTGATATTGTCAAACACCATAGCTAGCATAGGTTATTCATGTCTGTTTAGGGAATCAATCACTGAGTAGTAGTTAGGTAAAACATAATCCCTATATTCTGATAGTTAGTGTAGAAATTATATTCTGGGATATGAATAAGAAGTTTATCTGATCTTACCTTACCCCATTTATGCCTTACTTTACAGTTAATTGTATTTCCATATCCCGTGCTATTGATTTATCGTGATACTTCTTTATCTTATGCATATGCTAAAAATCACTAGAACTCGCCAGACTTTATGTCTGACCTATTTTGTTTTTCTTCTCTCTTCCTTTCCTCTCAAAGCGGTGGATTTCAGCAGTGACCGTGACTCCTTGATTCAGCTTGGACTTGGACTATTTCTTACTCCATGTACTGTTTCGATTTTTGTTATATGACTATTGTTATGACTCATGATGGATATGATTTTTATGGTTTTATATTTGTACTCTGATGACTTACTTTCCACGAGACATATGTTTTATGATTATGACTCTATGGTATTTCAAACTGTAATGTTGCGATGTTGGTTTAATAAAAATAAATGTTTTGAAAGTTTTCCGTTGCATTATATATTTTGTCCTATGAGTTTTAGCCTCTATATTATTACTTTATACCTATTGCGGTTAACAAAACTTAATGCATCCTCATATGGGTGACATTAAGGGATGTGGGGTATCAGATTTGGTATCAGAGCCTAAGATTACAAGATCATAGGTTTTCTTTTTGAAAAAGTGTTCTTAATGCAAAGAATTCTCAGATAAAACCAATTTTTGAAAATAATATTATATCCCTCAAGTCTATTACAATATTCCTTCAATCTCTTTCCGAATCCTTGTCCCTTCTCTTTTCATCATGTCTGGGTCTCCTAATTTCCATGAGGGCATTCTCATTCCAACATGGTTTCGTAGATCGTAGAGGCTACGACACCTTCCGAAGTGCAAGGAAATGTCCAACCCCCAGCTGCAGCCATAGTAGTTCCACCCAATCCTGTAGTTAACTTCTCTAACCTCTGTAACGAATTCTGTGCGATGGCAGCAAGCCATTTCGAGGAACGAAGTGTTACGTGGAGGCTCACAATTAGCTTAGGGAGACTGAGAATGTGTTTGGATTGTTAGAGCTAGACAATAGGAGGAAGATTTGGTTGGCTGCTTGGCAGCTGAAAGAAGAAGCATCATATTGGTGGGAGATGACTCGGGAAGTGCAGGTGGTGGACACATGGTGTGAGTTTAAGAATATATCTGAAATGAAGTTTTTATCACAAGCCGAGGAAAGAATGCGAAAGAGGGCAAGTTGTGAGTTTAAGAATATACTTGAGAGGCTAGCGGATATGACTTAGATGCATAAGGATGCGAAAGAGGGAAAGCAAGAAGTTAAGACTGAAGAGGCTAAACCCAAGATTGAAATGAAAAGTTGGTGGCCTAAAAAGGGTACAGCAAAGAAGGGAGGAAAACCAGATAATGTACAAATCAAGACATAGGTTAAGTGTCATAGCTGTGGAGGCATGGGGCACTTTGTCAGAGATTGTATGAAGACTAAAAATGCTTGTTTCAATATCGAACAAGTTGTACATTACACCAAGCAGTGCCCTAAGCAAGGTCAGAAGGAAGGATCATCTGGAGCTCAAGTTCACGCACTCTAGGCTGGTAGTCAGGATCGAGGCAGGAAAGTCAACGTAGAAGGTTTGATTTCTCTTTTTGACTCTCCTATTAGGACTTTGTTCGATTCTGGTGCTTCTCATTCATTTATATCCAATTATGTTGTTGATAGTCTGCGATACTTGTATAGTTTTTGATCATGTAGTGGTCTCAAACTCTATAGGAGGTACGACTCATCTGTCTATGATATATAGGAGTTTGAGAATTTCTTTTATAGGTGTCAAGTTTGAGTGCGACACATATGTTTTGGGCTTTATGGGTTATGGGCTAATTCTAGGAATGGATTGGCTAGCCATGTATGGGGCCATCCTTGATTGTGAGAGAAGAGTTGTTGGGTTTACAACGTGCCACGGTAGAACTCTCGAGATTTCTTGTGACCCACAGGAGTCAGTTATGCTCAGTTTCCTAGACTCCCTTGATGCTTCTGTTGACGATCTTAGTTCAGTACCCATAGTCTGGGACTTTCCGGATGTGTTCGATGAGGTGAGAGGATTACCTCCCAAATGAGAGATTTATTTCCAGATACAGCTAGTGGAGAATGCAAAGCCTTTTGCTTTACCAGTGCACTACATAGCTCCAAGAGAGAGAGGAGGGAGCTCAATAAGAAAGTGGGTGAGTTATTCAAGAAGGGATTCATTAGGTAGAGTGTTTCTTAGTGGGGGCACGGTCGTCTTTGTGACCAAGGCAGATGAATCTCTCCGTCTAAGTGTGGACTATAGAGAGTTGAATAAGCACACCAAGAAGAATAGACACCCACCAACATATAGATAACTTGTTTGACCAGTTAGTGGGCGCATTGGTTTTCTCACAGTTGGATCTAGCCATTGGTTTTCATCAGCTTAGGGTAGTAGATGAAAGCATAGACAAGAATGCTTTCAGGACTCTCGACGGATTCTTTAAGTGGATGGTCATGCCTTTTGGGTTAACCAATGCACCATCGTACTTTGTGGATTTGGTGAGTCAGGTATTTAGAGAGTACCTGAATAAGTTTGTAGTGGTTTTTGTGGATGATATTCTGGTTTTCTCGAGGAGCGAGGAAGAGCACGTCGTGCACTTAGGAGAAGATCTCTGCACTCCCAAATTGCATCAGCTAAAGGCTAAGTTTTCCAAGTGTCATTATGGCGGAAGGAAGTAAGGTTCCTATGGCATGCGGTCTCCAATGATGGAATAGCGGTGGACCCCGCTAAAGTTGTCGTAGTTCAAGATTAGAGAGCCCCTAAGAAAGCGCATAGGTTAGGAGGTTCTTGGGATTGGCGAGTTACTCAGGAAGTTCATAAGGACTTTGCACGGACCTCATCTCCAATTACCTGACCGATGAATAAGAATCTGGTTTTTACTTAGGATGTATTTTGCGACGATGCATTCCTGAGATTAAAGAAAGCTCTTACATCAGCTTCATTTATGAGTCTTCCTTATGGTACCAGGATGTTTACCCTTTACACATATGTTTGTGGCATGGGTTTAGATGTTGTGTTGATGTAGGAAGGTAGGGTGGTCCACTGCGGGAGTAGGCAGTTGAGGGTTCATGAGAAGAACTACCCTACCCACGATTTGGAGTTGGAAGCAAAGGTGTTTGCACTTAAGTCTTGGAGGCATACTTACTCGGCGAGAGGTTCGACTTTACCCAGATCACAAGTCGCTTAAGTATTTTTTCTCGCAGAAAGATCTCAATTTACCATAGTAGCATTGGATGGAATTCCTTGTGTCCTATGGTTCCGAGACAGAGCTTAACCTGAGTCTCGGTTAAGAATGGCAATGATCTACGTTTCACACGATGTACGATTCCATGGATAGTTTCATTCGACATTGTGATGGAGGACACAACTTATGATCATTGTCTTTAATCATGCCACTAGGCATTTGATTAGGACATTACACAATGATTCAAGCACCTTGTTGCATCTCTTCGATACGAATACAGTAACGTTCATAGTGATCTCGTATGATTTTGAAAGAGCATATACCCTAGGGAAGGGGAATGCGGTTGCAGATGCATTGAGCAGGCAAAGGACGACCTTGAGTCTTTTATTCGTAGAGTGGCAGAGCTTGGAGTTTATCTCTTCATTTGACTTTAGACTATGTACGAATTTTACACCCGGTTTGTTAGCATCGTTGGAGGTGCGACATCCTCTTTTGGAGCGCAATGGATCCATACAACGCAAGGATCAGCAGTTAGTTGGCATCTTGGATCAACTCAGTAGAGGAGAGACATCTAGCCACCTTGCTAGATATTTTGTGGGTGAGAAAGGGTGGCTACGTTGAGATAAAAGACTGTGTGTTCCCAAAGTTAATGATTTGTTGAGATCGGTTCTAGAGGAGGCTCATCACTCTTGGATGACTATCCATCCGGGCAGTGAGAAGATGTATAGAGAAAGGAAGAGAGTTTTTCATTGGACTGGTATGAAGAAGGATGTGGCAGAGTATGTGGCTCGATGTTTGACTTTCCAGCAAGTCAGGGATGAACAAAAGAAACCTGGTGGATTGCTTTAGCCTTTAGACATACCACAGTGGAAGTCGGAGAGCGTCTCTATTGAGTTTGTTGATGGTTTTCCCAGATCGAGGAAGGGCAACACCAGTATTTGGGTTATAGTTGACGGATTTACTAAGTGAGCTTACTTTATCCTAGTCGAGAGTAAGATGACGGCAGCTTGGTTAGCATCAGTATATCTTAAAGAGATCATCTGACTTTATGGGGTACGCTTTAGTATTGTTAGAGACTGTGACTCTATCTTTATGAGTGAGTTTTAGAGGAGTTTGCAGGAAGCACTAAGGACACAGTTGCAAGTACACACTTCCTATCACCCTCAGACCAACGGACAGACTGAGAGGGTCAATAGGATTCTCAAGGCTAAGACTGTGTATTCTAGACTTAGGAGGGACTTGGAAGGAGAATCTCCCATTGGTAGAGTTTGCCTACGATAATAGTTATTAGACGAGTATTGGTATGGCTCCCTTCAAGGAACTTTATGGGTGACCCTGCAGATCACCTACATGTTGGCAAGAGTCTACGGATAGGCTTCTGCTTGGGCCTCAGATGGTCAGAGAAACTTTAGAGAAGATAGACCTGATTCACAGATGGATGAAAGCAGCTCAAGACATGCATAAGTCATATGCCGATCATAGGAGGACTGAATTAGAGTTTGAGGTAAGAGATATGGTCTTTATCAAGGTGTCTCCTTTGAGAAACATTGTTTGCTTTGGATCGGTAGGGAAGTTGGCGCCAAGGTTTGTATGGCCATTGCCCATAGTTGAGATGATATGTGAGATGGCCTATAGACCTAGACAACCAGAGAGACTAGCGGGAGTTCACGATGTGTTCCATGTTTCCCAATTGAGGAAGTGTCTACATGATTCTGCGGAAGTAGTAGAGCCAAATAACCTTGAGGATGTAGAGATAGAGAAGGAGGAATCAGTTAGAAAAGTCCCTACCTGTATACCTGGATAGAAAGTTAAAAATCTATGAAATAAGGAGATCTAGTTAGTGAAGGTTCACGGGGAGAAGGCCGCGATGATGAAACATGGGAACCTGAAGACTAGATTCACACTACTTACACTTCTCTTTGAGAGTATGTTCTAAATTCCTTTCTAAGCTTTTAATTCGAATTTGTTTTTCCTGTCGTTTGAATCTCGATTCTTAGGTAGAAGCCCATGGATGATAATAATGGTTAAAAACATGTTTTTGAGACATGTTATGTTTGATGTTTGCAAGTGGATGTAACTGTTGCTAGTGGATGCAATGGATGCATATACACACTAGGCACTAGATTAAGGATCGGCTTAATAAGTGCGCTTACATATTGCATATGGATGTGTGTGCATTTTAATATTTTATAGATGGAAATGGTTGAATCATCACTTGGATGTTGCATTTTGGTGAATGATTGTTGCACACATACAGAATTCATATGTACTATTAGGACTCTTTTGCATACATATTGGATACATGGAACAAACATAAATTGCATTAAGGAGGTCAAATGAATTAGTGGACCATCTAATTTTCACATTAGTTTAGGGACATATACATACCACCTTTACATATGTTCATATAAAGCATCAGAAATTTTAAGGACAATGGATGCCAGTGGTTGATGGATAAGTATATGGGTGTAGGTAATAGTTGATAACATTAATAACATTCTTCTTAACTTGGAGATTTCAGGGACGAAATCCTTTAAGGAGGCGAGAATGTAACACCCCAAATTTTAATAAACAATAATTATACAAAGAAGATTAACTAATTGAATAATAATCAATAAAATATTCAAAATAGGATAAAATTGACTTATCGTTGCTCGTAACGAATTTATAAGTAAGATAAACTTTTGGTTTGCTTAAATTGGGCTTAACATGAGCAAGTTATGATTAAAAGAAGTTTAAATTAAATTAAGAAATTTAATTAATTAATTCTGAAATAGTTCAATGGTAATAGGGAGACCTAGACCCAACATGGGTCGACCCCTGTGTCGACCCATGTAGAAGGTGGGTCGACCCCACCCGAGGCCAGGCATCGTGCTTGCACCTGGTCGGGTTTGTGTGTAAGGTTCTTTTGATGACTCAACATGATATGTTTTTGATGGTATGGATTAAAACCCTAAAATCCTGTGGTCCAAATTATCCTAGCACACCTATATATAGACTAGTAGCCCTCACTATTTTCCTACACCAAACATTTCTTCATCTTCTTCCTCCATTAAGTTATGTTCTGAAATAAAATTAGGAAAAGGGTCGGGGTGTTATCAAAATATAAATTGAAAGGATAATTCTTCTTTTACTTCAATTTTAAAGCCTTTTCTGGATCTATTACACATCACTATAAGTTCTACTTTATTTTTAGATCTGCAATTTAAAAAGGATTTTGATAGTGAATATATTGGGTCTGTAAGTATCAGTGTTTATAAGTTTATTCTTATAAGTTATTGTTCTTTTAATTACTGTCAATTACCTATTCCCTTTTCAGTTATTACTTGTTTAAATGTACATTCTTCTTTCTTATCCCCTTTCTTTCATTGTTTTATTTACAGTCTTATTATGGCTATTTATTCAGTTTATTCATTTCTGAGTTTGGATATTTTTCTCCTTTCTCCTCTTTGTTTTGCGCTGAGCCTAGGCCAAGAAAGTCTAGGCCTTTTCCCTTTGAATTGTGTAAAATTGGAATGATCTGTAATAATAATAAAAAGGAAATTTTGGCATATTGGAATTTGGGAACCGTTGATTGTAAAAATGTGATAATTATAAAGGAAGAATATGCAAACATGTAAATCTAAATAGGTTGGACTTAATTTATATTAAGTAAACATGTCATGGGAAATATGTGAATCAAGTGTATATTAAAACATGTTACTGTAATCTGTAAACATCTAAGTAGATGCCTGTCTGATTTGGGGAAGGGTTGTATAAAAAATTTACTTTTAATAAGAAATATCATTTACGACCTTGGAATATAACATAGGGTTATATTAAGCTTATTAATGAACTTAAACCTGCTAATTAAACATGTCTGATCAATAAGCTGAGATGTTTATTCTGCTGTTTTTTAAGGGAAATAAAAATAATATAACAAAAGGAGAATCTGGCCATTCTCCAATGGCTCACAAAAATAGTATCTGTAGAAATGGCTATAGACTGTGATCACACACAAACAAACAAATGAGACAACTCTAAGAACAACATTAAAATAGGATACAACACAAACGAAAAATAAAGACACAAGCCAGTAAGACAGGTCCTCAGCCGGAAGTCCCAAAGAAATTACGACGCCTAGAACTCCTCAGTACTACCGATGATCCTGGAAAAGATCAAAGGAACCAAAGTCTAGTAAGAAAAAGATACCAATGGAATGCCCCTAATGTTCCATCTCAACATTCTCCACCAGTCCAGCTGGAAAAGCATAAACTGCATCACCTAACCCAGAAGAGATGAAATCCAAACCTAATAAGTAGGCCCTGCAAAACTAGACACTACATAAGATCCAAAGGGGGGTCGTGTGTAAAAATGAAGAAAATAGAGTTGAAGAAGGAATCAACAATTCCGGCCCTGGGAGGAGTCGGTACCTTGATAACACCAAAGGTACTTAGTAACCGCCCAAAGCGGGAGATTATGGATTCTTTGAAGGTCTACCTCGAAACGCAAGGAATACATCATTCCTTACCTTTAGGATAATGGTAGGAGGGCCCATCGGCACTTCGTCGAATATTGCCTTATTCCGGTAGCACCAGATATGACAGCATATAACACAATGTATTAGACGATAGAGGATCGACGAAGTGACTTGCCTGAGATGCCGGTCCACCAGAATCTCAATAATCAATAAGAGAGGTAGCATTTCCTCGGTAACCCATCAGATTCCTAAAGTAATTCCAAATAGCTCTACACAAGTCCCAGAGAAAAACACATGTACAATGGATTCCGAACAGCCATTGCTATAACATCTGCACTGGGAAATAAATGGGATGCCAATCTTCTATAGGTTCTCGTCTATTAGTAACCCGTTATGCAGGGTTTTCCACATAAATAAAGAAACCTTTGGGGGAAGTCGTACATCCCAGATGAAATTGTAGAGAAGGTGATGTGGGGATGGTGTCCTAACCGAATTCCATGCCTCCTTGATTAAGAAGGAACTGTCATCCTAATCGGTTCCACCACCATGTGAATCCGATAATGCCTTCATATATTGCATTTGTTTCCATGTCTCATTAGCGTAGGATGGGACACCAGTGTAATTTGTGCTTGGAAGTCTGTGATAATTAGCATGGAGGAACATCGCCCAAAGGGAGTCATTCGCTTCAAACCTCGGCCACAACTTGCAAGAAAAGTCAGCATAAATTTCCTTAGGGTTACGGAGGCCTAGGCCTCCCTTACTCTTAGGACGACAAAGGATGTTCCACGAGATCCAACGATGACTGGAATTGTTGTCCATGGTGCCCTAAAAAAGAAAAAAGCCAAGGAATGGTAAGAATGAAAGTAGGAAGAAGTAGAGGTCATAGCAGCAAACACATGAGAACCTATCGAATCAAGAAAAAACTTAATGAGAACAAATATGCCTACCTGAGAAAGAAGAGTTGCATTCCAACGAATGATCTTACCCCTGGCTTTATCAGTCAAGGGATTGAAAATGGCGTTGAGCTTCCTGCCTTGGTATAAAACAATACCCGGATATGGAAGATGGAGCGAGATAGCCTTGAAAACCGTAAAGGTCTCGATCCAGGAAGATCTAACAGAAGTCATATCTTTCGGGGCACGAAGCAGCTTTTATCAGAGTTTACGAGCTTCCCTGAGCATCTCTCATACTGCCAAACCAGATAAAGAAGCCGACGGATGGATTGACAATCACCATTTGTGAAATTTATGATGTCTTAGCAAAAGACGAGGAAGATATAAAAGAGAAGCCCAACGGGATGCCAAACCTATGAATTAGACATGCATCATTAAAGAGTGCTGACCACGAACAAAGACCTTAGCAGCTATGACGAAAAAAGAGGAGGAGAGGGAGTATCCCTGACGAAGTCCCCTTCTCGCCCTGAAAAAACCGTTGGTCGATCTATTGATGAGAACAGAGAACCAATAGTTAGAGATAATCCTCCAAACGATATCAATGAGGGTTTCCGAAAAGTCGAAAGCCCTCATGACCTTGATGATTGAAAACCAAGACATGTAATCATAAGCCTTTACCATATCCAACTTGATAATCACATAAGACCCTCAAACCTTCCTATCGATCTGAGAGACCAGCGCCTGAGCTAAAAGGACGTTATATGTAATCAAATGTTCTTTTACAAACCCTGCTTGAGAAGAAGAAATAATACGCTCAAGAAACAGTGCTAGCATAGAGTCTAGTACCTTGGAAATGAAATTGTTAGAGAAATTGCACAAGTTGATCAGGTGAAATCCACGCAAGAGCGCGATTGTTCGCACTTTGGAATGAGAACTAAGTTGGTGGAGGTACAACTCATAGGAAGTTATCCACCAGAGAAAAAAAAAGGAATAGCAAGACAAAAGTCTGTCTGAATAATTATCCATACACTCCGGTAAAAGACCGCGTTGAAACCATCAGGTCCACTTGCACTGTCCTTACTCAGAGCAAATACAAAAGCGCGTATTTCCTCCATGGAAGAAGGTGCAGCAAGATCAGAACTTTGAAAGGAAGTACAAATCTTGGAATGGAAGCAAGGAGGTTCGGGTCGGGGACTGACACAGAGGGAAGACCTAAGAAAGTTTGGAAGTGGGACAAAACATCATTTTTGACTTCACACCGAGTGAAAGCCAAAGAGATATCAGGTCATTGAATCTGATGAATCGTAAGAAGCTTGTTCTTCTTGTTGATAGAAGCATGAAAAAACTAGGAGTTCGTATCGCCTTCAACAACCTACTTGATCCTCGCCTTCTGACGAAGATGGTCATGTTCAATACAAAGCTCCAATGAGAAGGCTAATTGGGTTAGCGCCCAAGCTTCCTTGTTAGCAGCAGAAGGATCCTCATCAAAGGACAATACTGCTAAAACAAGAGATTCTTCGGTAGCTCGAACACGATCGAAGATGTTCTTGAAAATAAGAACATTCCACTCCTTAAGGCAAGCCTTTAGACGCTTCAGTTTACAAGCGACCACAACACAGAGAACCTAGAACAAGTGAGTTCCATGAGTTCTCCACAACATCATAGAAGGTGTGATGTGTTCTCCACATACTTTAGAAACGAAAAAAGGAAGGGCCAGAAAGCAAAAGGGGGAATAAAAGAGTATCATGGGAGCATGATCCAAAGAAGTACGGTGCGGATGGGAGACAGAGAAATTGAAAGGAAGGTTGAGCCATCCTTCCAATGCAAAAAATCTATCAAGCCTAGACAGAATTTGATTTGGTCCGTCTTGGTTTTTACACCAAGTAAAGGCTGAACCGACGAAAGGACTTCCGAGAGCCCCGAGTTGATGATGAAGGCATTGAAATCTGTTATTTCTAAACGGCTAACGACATTGCCTCCATGTTTATTAGCTTGGTAGGAGACTACATTAAAATTGCCTCCCAAAATCGCAACGGAAAACCCTATATCAGAGAGTGAGAGGATGTCGGACCAAAGGGCAACCCCCCAATCCTATCGCACTTGGTGCAGACCGCCTAGAACAAAAAGGAAGATGATAAAGAGTGAAACAAACAAACTACTAAAAGAAGCTAGTCCGAATTGAAAACAGGGTGGGCGACAAAGCCTTTGGACCAAAGGATCCAAATCTTGTCGGATACATTAACTACCACACAACTGTATTCTAGAGATAAAACCAACTTGGCGATTGCCTCAGGCTTCACTAGTGGTTCCAGAAGTGCCATCAAACAGCTCAAGTGCTTCTTAATAATGCGCTTGAGTCTAGCCACAGACGCATCGTTACCTATACCATGAAAGTTCCAATAAAGGAATGTCACCATGTAAGGGAAAAAGGAACCACAAACAAATAGACAGGAAAAAGTCATCGCCCCGCTCGGACCAAATAAAGCATATGTCGCGTGGATCTAATAATCTGATCGGATGCTGCTATAGAGCATATGCGAATGGTGCGAGGGTGCGAGGAGTCGCTCGCTTTCTACGATGCGCGAAGCTAACGGTCGAGCCCACTAGTACCTCACAAGGCCCAGAAAAAGCCAAAGAGACCCCACGACCCTGCTCTGGATAATAAGACGACACTCCAGATTGATACGCACTAGAGTTCTTGGTAAGTCGAGCTAGGCGAACATTAATGATCGCTAGCTCACCTTACTAAGAAGGGGAACAAACCCAGAAGCAAAAGAAACATAACGACAAGATGAAACATCGGGATAACAAAGACAGAAAAACAAGACGAGAATGTGGAGTTGCCCAAAGAAGGCAACCTCCCTTGTTGTTTTAACTTTACCGATATCGGACTGTCATTAGATTGACAATCCCGCAAAACAGGTAAAGTTATCAAGCCAACACACTAAAAGACTGAATAAGGTAAAGTCAAAACAGTGAGGCCATCTCTCCGGTAGCCCGTATAGTAGATCAAAACTGAATCCACTATTCTTCTACAATAGGAAGACCTCCTTAACCCATCTAGACAATACCTAAAACTATCGCCAGCAAAGCCCATAGAACCCGGTGAACCAAGAACAAAACAAATGAGTCATATACGACACAAGTAAGGCCTGTTATGACTTACTGAGACATGGACACCAAAACCATCTCAGAATTTGCTGCAAAATTGGCCGAGCCAAAAGAGAAATCCATAAGAACAACAGAGACACACACCCAACAAAATGGTCCAGTCATCGCCCAAAAACTGGTTGAATGAACTGTGCCACTAACAAGGCTTGGTAAGACACCGTCAAACCAATAGATACAAAATGATTATCCATCCAAGGATCGAAGAGTTTGAAACCAAAATATAAAGGCGGAGAGGCAAACCACTCACAACAACTACAAGTGGACGAGCCAAAACCAAAATCCTGACCATCCACACAAGAAGCTAAGCTAAAGCAAACACCCCAGAACACTTCACAAACATTAACACAAAGCACTACACACGCATGACCCATCGTGATTTCATCAATAGATGAGATATCAATGAGGGGGAGCACACATAAACATGTGTCAAGGCTCATAACAACAAACTAAACACCAAACAACAGCCAATAGCTCATAATGCCACACCAAGAAAAAGAAACAAACAAGAAAATAAAGTAAGAGGTTGAACCTGACATCAAGGCCATAGTGCCAAGAATGAAACTGAAGGTAAGACCAGTGAAACCTGACCAGGCTCAGATACAGTCTCCACTAGAAGGTTAACCTGCAACTTAGTACTGGCTACAACCTTGCCATAAGAAATCTGCGCAACCATACCCACAAAACCATCTCCTCCCAAAAAGAAACAAGAGGAATGTAACCTATATGAAGGTAAAATATTGTCCACACTCTCATCCAGTAACACATCACCTCCTAAAGCTTCAAAGGAGTTCTAAAGACAAAGAGCAGGAGGAGCCTCCTTTGCACCAAAAGACATACCAACATGTGAAGCTGCCAACAAAGAGGAGATAGGGCGAGCATGAGTTGCGGCATACAACATGAATTTCGATGAACGACGAGGGCTACTGCGTCGATGATGAGACCCAGACTGCATACCACAAGCCTCAAAACTCTCAACCTCTCGCTTCTCAACAAGAGTAACGGGTTAAGGTAGGGTAGTCAATTCCCCGTCCACACCATCTCCAGCAGAGATAACTGTACCAAATCCAGGGCCGAACACTACTCCAGAAACAAGCAAGAAAACCAGGAAACCATGGCCACTATTGGAGACTCATTTGAGCAACAAAACTTCAACCTTGGCTCAAAACGGGTGATGAAATCCTGTTTTGAAAGGTTAAGCTCGGTACTGCTAGACTCACCCATGAAAACCTTCTTCGAAGAACTACCCAAACTTCCACATGGAGAAAGTATGGACACCAACCCATTCGAGTAAAGAGGAGCAATTTCCAAGAAGCAACCATTTACATCCAAAAACTTGAAGCGAGAAAGTTACACGAAGAAGCTAAGGGTGTAAGCCCTTCCTACCTTAGACGAACCAACACAAACCACAGATATTGTGCCATCAACAACAGCCAATATCAAGGTCGTAATCGCCTCAAAAAATGGACTTGGCTTCAGAAACGATCCACGAGCCACAAATGCAGGTGGATGAGAACCCAAATTCGCAGCCATGATATAGGGCAAAAAAAACCAGATGAGATAACAAGTTGCCGCAAAAGTAGCGAGAGAACTATAACAACTCGGAAGAAGGAAAGAAGTATAAAGACAACAGTTGCCAACTAGAGACAAGAAGGTTAGAGAAAAAAGATAATCGTAGTTCAATAGACGGAGGTCACGTATAGGACCGTTGAGTGAAAAAAGTATTATGATGTCCATTCTGCTGTTAAAATATTTGGCGTGGCTCTTAAAATCCTAATTAACTTAGAGGCCAAGCCTAGGGGTAGCTTGTGTCAATCTGCTATTTGTTTTTCTGTCTGGAACCCATGTATGCTAGCACCCTCATTTTATCAAACGAGTCACGCACTAGGTAGAGACTAGGGCACATTTTACTGATGGATGACTGTAAGAGGTTCAAATTATGGAGGTGGGTACAGGCGCGTTCTAGCGGAGCCATGAGCGTGCATGGATCCGATTTGATAGATAAGACGCTGTAACACCAATGGAAAGGGAAGTGTCTTTTTAGTTGATGGGTTCAGGAGTAGTATCCCCGAATACCACAGCTGGCACAGGTTATTTGTGTCAGTTTAGGGAGCCGATCACTAGGTAGTAATTAGGTAAAACCTAATCATGATATTCGGATGGTTGGTGTAGAAATTCTTTTTTGGGATATTAATAAGATGCTTATCTCATCCTACCTTACCTCATTTATTCCGTACTTTAATACTTTACTGTATTTCCATATCTAGTACTATTAAGCTGTTTTGATACTTCTTTATCTTATGATTATGCTAAAAATCACTGGAGCTTGCAAGACTTTATAGTGGTTCGGATTACTCCTACGTCCAGTCCCACGCAATGCTGGATTGCACAGAGTTTTATTATTATCCATATCCAAGTACAACTCCTTGATTTCACGACTACAAGGTTACCACTGCTCCAAACACCCTTGATTTCACGGCTACAAGGTTAACACCACTCCCTTCCCTTGATTTCATGGCTACAAGGAACACATCCTTTCCCAAACACTTCCTAAATGATTACAACAGTTCTATAACTCTTCTATAATACTTCAATTTAGAATGTAGATAGAGATTGAGAAAAGATGAAATTTTATGTAATTTGAGAAGAAATCGGCAAAGTATAAGTATAGGAATCAAGAAGATATGAAATATTAATGGTGGTATAAAGAGGGGTGAAGATAGAGACGAAGAACTATATTTTTTTTTCAAAATCAACCCCTATTTATAGTGTGTGAAAGGTTGCAACATCTCAGAACCATTACAAATGGTGAAAAGACACCTCCTTTGAAAATTGGAAAAATGACATTTGTACGTCGATATAGGTAATAATGTATGTCGACATATGTGTAGTATTTTATTTTTAAACCTTGTTTTTTAAGTATTTAAACATATATATTATTCTGGAAATTCTTGAATTAAAACTTAATAATGTAAATGAATATTCTAATGTGTAAAATCATATGAAACCATAATAATATATTATATTAACATATTTATAAAGTTATAAGGTTTAAAACTATGTAACTATATAACTACATATATAAACATATATATTAAAATTTATATGTTTGAAATCATATGTAAGATGAAATAATTTGAAATCAGAATTTGAAATTTGAAAAACAAAATAAATAAAAAACAGAATTTAAACCTGGAGTGCTATACAGAGTCTTACATATAAAATAGACTTTATTACTATAATTTTCTTGAACTCTTGATATCTTGATAACTTGATAACTCATGAGCCTTGAATCTTTCTTGAATTAATAATCTCTTGAAACTCTAAAACTATACAGTCTTTAGTATTTAAGTCATATATACAAGTCCTACATATATCTGTATATATATTCTAGATAAGTGTTTGTATATATTTTATAATAAAGATAATTAAAATAAGGTTATTGTCGTCAAAACTCCATTCTCCAACAACGTCCCTCTTTTTTATGATGATAACCTTGATTCATAAAATATTCATACCTGTTGATACTTTTTGATTTGGTCCCTCGATTACTCCCCCTATCATTGTGAATCCTACATACTCCCGGTTAAATTAAGTTGAACTAATCCTTATTTTATAATTTCTCCCCCTTTGTCATCAAAAGAAAGAAATTATAAATATACTCTCCCCCTAAATTTATACTTTAAATATCTATAACCTATATCTATCTATATATTCTAAGATTATGATACCTAATTGTATACTAAAGTACTTATATATATGACTCCCCCTAAATTCACATCTGTATTATTCTACAAGTATAAACAAATCAATCAATCCAAGTATTATAATTAATATTTACAAATGTTTCAATCCATATATACAAGTTTCAAATCCAAGCAATATTTACACACTAGTTTAAACAAATTCAAATCAAACTAATCAAACAAATCATACCAAGCAGTTCAAATCAAACGTCTCTTGGAACTTCCACCCATTCGTCTCCTCCAAAGATTGGATCCTTCTTGATGACCTCCTAATCCTCATCTTCTTTTGTGGGTGGTGCTTTAGCAAGATTGTTGTCTTCGACTCTGAAAAGAGAAGATATTAACCAACGGATGACATCAAAGTGCTTCTCTTGTTGTTCTACCTCTTTATTTGACTCAATTCGAGATGACGCTGATTACGTAGTATTATGGATAGGATATTCTTGAATGAATTCAAAGTTACTTCAAGATTCCCACCCAAATTATGAATGGGATTCACCATAATTTAATATTATAGAAAAAAATTGATTAGAGAAAAAGGAGAAATAATAGGATAAATTTTCTAGAAGAAATAGGTATATATATGGTCTGGAATTTGTTGGAATTAAATAGACATGAGTTAGTTATTAAAATTTTAAATTTTGAACAAAATTAAAAACCTGGCAGTTATATGTCGACATAGTGAAAAAGTATGTCGGCATACATTAGTATTTTTTGGAAATTTTAAATTTTTAGATAATTCTTATTATATTATCTTAATTTTTTAATTCTAATATGTTTTTACAGTAAATTAAAGATTTTTTTTACAAAAATAAACACTATACATCACTTACTTGAAAGAAAATACATCCAACTAATATAACGTACTAAATACGAGATTTGAAAGCAAATACGAAAGATAACATAAGCTAGATAAGCTTAGTTTTCAGCGGATGATGAGGAGGAAGATGATATTCCAAGTTTTCTTCCTATTTTTCCAATAAACTTAGACATATGAGCAAGAGTCTTTTTGATCTTCTTTTGGTTCTTGGCTAACTTTGCTTGATTCTGGATAAGCATTTCTTTGAAAATGGTTCTAGTATTGGATGGATAATCTATACTTTCCAAAGAAGTACCTTCTTCTTCGATATCCATAGGATCTTGTTGTTGTTGCATACGAGCTAGTTTATCTTCAAAAGTTTCATAAGGATTAAAGGTGAGTGGAATTTGCATAAGGAGTATATTTAATAAGCCAAACACCTTTCTTGACACCAATTCTACTCCCTTGAGATCCACTCCAAAGTATTAAAAAATTCGAGTATGGTAAACTCCATAATAAAGAGTGTTTTCTCGTATGGACATTTCTTTGGGTTTAAATTCTTTTAAAATCATATCGACCCAATTGATGTCATAGGCACCAATAATAACAATGAGAGCTTTTTGGACTTTGAGGGTAGGGTTGTTGAAATTTCCGAAACGAGAAGTGATGGTATGTTGAAGGAGGAGGTTGAAGATTCTTGCTTTTGGGCAGAAAAAATGATTTTTGATTCCAAATGAGAATCAGTTTTAAATATGTGATGAAAGGTTTCCAAATCCGTTTCATTAATTTCTAATTCCAAAAAATATGAGCCCGTACTCTTACAATTAAAGATATTACCCAAAATTTCACAATTTAAAACGATTCAAGTGCCTTTTATGCTACTACATACTTGATTTTCATCTCCTTCGTAAAAGCCACGATTTAGATTTGAATAGCACATTTTGACTAAATTAGGATAACATGTTTCATTGTTATCGTGTGAATATATTAGACTCAAAACTCCATTTTGGTCGAAAAGAGAACGGAGATTGTAAGATGGAAAATCTTCAAAGATGGCGAAGGCTCCTGTATTGACTTTTCCATTTGCTAGATAGTCAACATAGGCATTTTTTTGCTTCTTTATCAATGTAGATATCCTTTGATTGTTTTGGATAATCTCATTGTTTGGGGTGCGCTTGAGGAAGTCATTAAAGAGTTGATTTTGGAGAGTATAATATGAAGAAAGTTGTATGAAATTTAAATGAGAGGTAGAGAGAATAGGATTGAAAAGATAAATAAATAGAGATTAAATGGGCACAACTTTTCTGAAATAAATATACCTTTTCAGACCTTGGGAGTTGGTGAAAAGTTGGAGGGAAGTTTGAAAGTTTAAACTTTTGGAATTCAATTTTTGAATTGTTAACTACTGCGGAATGGATCGTTAAGGAAAAGCAAACACTAAAGGGGGGTGAATAGCGTTTGTAAGAATTTAAACAAAACTTAAAACTAAAGAGAATTATGGAATGAATCAAACAGCACAAACACAATCATAGACACAGATTCAAACACAAATGTTAAATAAACAGAAATAAAAATGCAGAAAAGGAAAGAACACACCAGATTTTATACTGGTTCGGATTACTCCTACATCCAGTCCTACACAACGCTGGATTGTGCAGAGTTTTATTACTCTTTCAATAGTCAATTATGGCCTCCCTGATTTCACGGCTCTTAAGGAGACACCGATTCCTACTTTCTTGATTTCATGGCTCAAAAGAACACACCGACTCCTATTTCCTTGATTTCATGGCTCACAAGAACACATCGACTCCTATTTCCTTGATTTCACGACCCATAAGGGTACACTGGCTCCTATTTCCTTGATTTCACGGCCCACAAGGACACACTAACTCCTCTTTGACTCACAACAAGGTTTATTCAACCCAACCAATTACAAAACTGCCCTATAACTCTTCAATAGCACTTGATTCAGAGAGTGTAGAGAGAAGAAGTTTTATCAAAACTAAATTGAATTCGGCAGAGTATAAGTGTAAAAACCATAAAAATGATTAAGAATAATGATGGAAATAAAGAGGATGAAATTAGAGAAGAAGATATGTTAAAAAATTTGGTTTAACCCTTATTTATAGAGTATGAAGGGTTGCAACGGTTCTGAAGCATTCTAAATAGTGAAAAGACACTTCCCTTCAAAATTAGAAAAAATAGCAGTTATACGACATACACTTTTTTCTATGTCGACATATTTATGTGTATTTTTGATTTTCAAAGCATTTTCCAAGTATTTTGATATAAACCTAATTCTGGAAATTCTTGGGTAAAATTCTAGTGTTGTAAATTAATATTATATGATAGAAAATCATATGAAAATATACTTTTAAACTATATAAATATATTTATAAATTATAAGGTTTTAAACTATAAAAAATATAAATATAAAGTATATAAAAAAAATTAGGTTTTGAAAACAAAGAAGAATAAAATAGAAAAACAAAATAGAGAGGATTGAGAATAAAATAGAAAAATAAAATAGAGGGGATTGAGGATAGAACTGAAAGTCAAAATTTGAAAATTAGAATTAGAATTTGAACCTGTAGTGCTATTTAGAGTCTTAAAAAAATTAGACTCTATAACTATATTGATCTTGAACTCTTGAACCCTTGAAATCTTGATTACTCATGAGTCTTGAAATTTCTCTGATCATTGAATCTCCATCATCTTTATAACTGTATGGTCTTCAGTAATATTTCCTGTATATAATTCCTGCACACACACGCACATATATATTCTATACAAAAAGTGTTAGCATATATTTTATAATCAATGATAATTGAAATAAGGTTGTTGTCATCAAAACTCCACTCTCCAAATCTCCACTTTTTTTATGATAACAACCTTAGTTTATAAAATATCATACCTGTATATACAAGTTTGATGATGTTCCTTCTATACTCCCCCTGCCTGTAAGAATCCTAAAAACTATGCCTATATTTTATAATTTCTCCCCATTTGGCATTATCAAAAAGAAATTTTTAGGATACTCCCCCTAAATTATACAACTCTAGAACCAAAGTAATATTCTTAAAAATTCTCCCTCTAAATTGTATAATTCTATGAATAGAACATAAGTAACTATCCCTAAAAAATACTCCCCCTTAATTTATTAACTATTTCTAAGTAGAATACTCTCTTAATCTATTTAAACTTACAATAATATTTATGTTTTTAGAAGTTTATAACTATATAAACCATAAATGACAATTTTATTAAACAATCACGTGTACATATCCATGACTTTATACATATACAACTTATCGTAGGAATGTAATAAAACAAAATCAAGAAAAGTCGTAAAACACTTAATTATTTGACAATGGGAGATTTTTGAATTAACAATTTGGATAATGGAGAAAAAATTCTCCATTCTTTTCAATCACATTCTCATTTTCGTCAAATAGAACCTCTCCTATGCACTCAACATTATCATCCTCATCCGTAACTGTTGGTTGAGTCTCTTGTTGCTCTTCCTCTTCCATCATTTCTTCTTCCTCTTCTGGTTCTTCTTCTGATTCTTCTTCTTCTTATTCTATGGGTTGATTATCATCATTAATGATAATCGGATTAGTCTCATTATCTATTATAAACTTTAAGAGACTTCTCATTACTTTTCCTTGTTTGTTTTGCTCTTGACTTATTCGAATTTGGAGTACTTGCAACTCAGCCACCATTTGCAATAGATACTCCATTTTTTCTTCGATTTTGATCACTTTAGAGAGCGTAGATCATTGAAATGGACCCTCGGATGGTCCAGCGTATGAATCGGAGTTGTTTTGAGTATTTGGATTAATGGAAGCCATTGAAATTTTTTACTTTAGAGTTTTAACAGAGAAGAAGAATTAATATGAAGAAGAAAAGTCGAATTAATAGATTTCTATAGTTGAAATAACTAACTTTTGGTGGGAATTAATTTAAAAAAATTCAATTATATGTCGACATAGTATTGTTTTATGTTTTATTATTTTAATTCCTTATTTTATTTTATATTTATATTACTTAATTATTCTAATTCACTTAATGAACATGTACCTAATTCTCTCCAAAATTTAGTGAACGTTGATTCATTTAATGGTTTGGTTAATATATCAGCTATTTGTTTATCTGTTTCTATAAATTCAAGTGAATTCTTTTCTTTACTTACATTACTCTTAGAAAATGATGTCGCACATCAATATGTCTAGTTCTCGAATGATGAGTAGGATATTTAGAAATATTTATAGCACTTGTATTATCGAAGTATATAGGTGATTTACTTATACTTAAACCAAAACCATTTAAAGTTTGTTGCATATAAATTACTTGTGAACACGCCAAAGCAGCATATATATATCCTGCTTCAGTTGTTGATAAAGATACTATATTTTTTTTTTACTAAACCATGATACAAGTGAATGTCCTAGAAAATGACATGTTCCACTAGTACTTTTCTGGTCCGATTTACATCCAGCGTAGTCAGCGTCACAGTACGAAATTAATTCGAATGAATCATTTTTAGGATAAAATAATCCAAAGTCTGATGTATGCTTTACATATCTCATAATACGTTTTATGGCTGTTAAATGAGTTTCCTTAGGTTGTGATTGATATCTTGCACATAGACATACACTATGCATTATATTAGGTCTATTAGCGGTTATATATAACAATGATCCTATCATTCCTCTGCATAGTTTTTGATCGACAACTTTTGATGTATCATCTTTACTTAAAACAATATTAGTTGCCATAGGTGTTGGTCTATCATTTGTTGTTGTTAGATTTTATTTATTAATTAAATCTCTCACATATTTTTCTTGATTAAAAAATATTTCATTCTTTAGTTGTCGAATTTGTAAACCTAAAGGGAATGATAATTCTCCCATATGGCTCATTTCAAATTCCTTGGTCATAATATCCGAAAATTCTTTGTTTATTTTTTCATTTATTGACCCAAAGATTATATCATCCACATATATTTGTACTAGTTGTATATTTTTATTATTTTTCTTGATAAATAGCATATTATCTAATTTTCCTATTTCAAAGTTTAATTGTAATAAATAATTTCGTAATCTATCATAACAAGCCCTAAGAGCCTGTTTTAATTCATATAATGCTATCTTCAGTTTATATACGTGATCTGGTAATTTTTCATCTTCAAATAGGGGTGGTTGCTCTACATATACGTCTTCTTTGACAAATCCATTTAGAAACGCACTTTTAACTTCCATTTGAAATAATTATAGTTTGCAAAAGCTAGTAAGATTCTAATAGCCTCTAGTCTTGCTACGGGGGCAAAAGTTTCATCATAATCTATTCCTTCTTCTTGAGTATATCCTTGTGCTACTAGTCGTGCCTTATTTCTTACTACCTCACCGAGTTCATTTATTTTATTTTAATAGACCCATTTGGTTCCTATAATTGTTTTATCTCTGTTCTAGGAACAAGTACCCATATTTCATTTCTAGTAAATTAATTCAATTCTTCTGGCATAGCAAGTATCCATGAACCATCGGAAGAAGCTTCCTTTGGATTTTAGGTTCTATATTTAGTATAAATGCAGTATTACTCATTTATTTAATTGATTACGAGTTCTAACAACAGATTCAATATCCCCTAAGATATTTTCTATAGGATGGTCTCTAAGTAATCTAATTCTTTTATTTGGTTGGTTATCTTCATTATTTATTTCATTAATTTCATCCTCACAATCGTCTTTATCGTTTTGAGTTATAATTTTATAGTTTTCATCAAATGATACATTTAATGTTTCTTCTATAGTGTTGGTTAGAGTATTAAAAACTCTATAAGCCTTGCTTCTTTCTGAATATCCAATAAAAGTTCCTTTATCTGATTTTGAATCAAATTTGTCCAAATTATCTTTTGTATTAAGTACAAAACACTTACTTCCAAATATTTTAAAATATGATACTTTTGATTTCTTGTTATATAAAAGTTCATAAGGAGTTTTATGAGTCAAAGGTCTAATTGAAATTCTATTAATAATATAACAAGCCGTTGCTACTGCCTCAGCCCAAAAATTCCTTGGTAAATTACTATCGAATACATAGTTCTTGTACATTTTTGTATCATTCTGTTTTTACGTTCAACTACTCCATTTTGTTGAGGAGTTCTTGGAATTGAAAAATTGTGGGTTATTCCCTTTTTATTACATTATTTTTCAAAATTCTCATTTTCGAATTCTCCACCATGATCACTACGTATTATTTTAATTTTAGTGATAATAAATTTTGAATCCTTTTAGAAAAAGTTTTAAATTGGTCGAAAGCATCACTTTTATTTTTAAGAAACAAAGTCCAAGTGAATCTAGAAAAATCGTCAACTATTACATACACATATCTGTTATGATTTATTGATTGAATTTGAGATGGACCAAATAAATCCATGTGCACTAACTCTAATGGTTTTGAAGTAGTAATTTTTTCTTTTGATTTAAACGAAATCTTCTTTAATTTTCCGAATTGACAAGCATCACATAAGTTATTAACTTTGAATTTCATTTTGGGTAATCCTCTAATTGAATCTAATTTAGGAACTCTAGAAATATGTTTGAAATTTATATGACCGAATATCTTATGCCAAATCCAGGGATCACTTGTATTGGCCATAAGACATAAATTATCGTTGGAAATTTTCATACTTAATACATAAATATTTTTCTTTCTATCTCCTTCGAATATAACTTTTGAATTCCTATCTTCTATGAAACATTTATTCTTTTCAAATTTTATTTTATATTGCTAAGTTAACTTATACTTAGTAAATTGTGTTTTAAATTCCTAACTAATAAAACATCAGAAATAGTAGGAGTTTCAGAATTACTGACATCGCCGATCCCAATGATGTATCCTATAGAATTATCTCCGAAGTTTACCAATCCACCGTCTTCATATTTCATATTATTGAGTAGTTCTGGATTTCCAGTCATAGGTCTCGAACAACCATTACCCACTATTCATTTGTCCTTTTTCATTTCCACCAATTGCTTTCCAGAATTTGAATTTTCAATAGCCATGTAACACACCAGTTCATGATTTGAATTTCCTATAGCCACCTTTTCAGAATTTGAATTACCAATAGCCAGTTTACCCATCTTTTCAACTTTTGATTTTTCAAAAGTCATAGAACTCATCCTTTTATGTATTGAACAATATTCCAGTAGATCATACGCATTTTCAGTATTAATATATGCAGACTCTTATAACATTGATGCAATGCATGAATTGACACAAATAATATCAGAGATTCCAAAATTTTCCATTTTACCAAAATTTCAAAAATCAGATTATGATCTTTTTGAAAGACCTTGCTCTGATACCAATTGTTAGGTACTATGGAATGGAACGTTAAGGCAAAGCAAACACTAGAGGGGGTAAATAGTGTTTGTAAGAATTTAAACAAAACTTAAAACTAAAGAGAATTATGGAATGAATCAAACAACAAAAACACAATCATAGACACAGATTCAAACACAAATGTAAAATAAACAGAAAAGGAAAGAACACACTGGATTTTATACTGGTTCGGATTACTCCTACATCTAGTCCCACACAACGCTAGATTGTGCAGAGTTTTATTACTTTTTCTATAGTCGATTATACCCCCCTGATTTCATGGCTCATAAGGAGACACGATTCCTACTTTCTTGATTTCACGGCACACAAGAACACATCGACTCCTATTTCCTTGATTTCACGGCTCACAAGGACACGTCGACTCCTATTTCCTTGATTTCACGGCCCACAAGGACACACCGACTCCTACTTCCTTGATTTCACGGCCCACAAGGACACATCGACTCATCTTTGACTCAAAACAAGGTTTATTCAACCCAAACAATTACAAAACGACCCTATAACTCTTTAATTGCACTTGATTCAGAGAGTAGAGAGTGTAGAGAGAAAAGTTTTATAAAAACAGAATTGAATTCGGCAGAGTATAAGTGTAAAACCCATGAAAATGATTAAGAATAATGATGGAAAGAAAGAGGATGAAATTAGAGAAGAAAATATGTTAAAAAATTCGGTATTAACCCTTATTTATAGAGTATGAAGGGTTGCAATGGTTCTAAAGCATTTCAAATAGCGAAAAGACACTTCCCTTCAAAATTAGAAAAAATAGCAGTTATATGACATACACTTTTTGCTATGTCGATATATTTATGTGTATTTTTTATTTTCAAAGCATTTTCCAAGTGTTCTGATATAAACCCAGTTATGGAAATTCTTGAGTAAAATTCAAGTGTTGTAAATTAATATTATATGATAGAAAATCATATGAAAATATACTTTTAAACTGTATAAATATATTTATAAAATTATAAGATTTTAAACTGTATAAAATACAAATATAAAGTATGTAAAAAAATTAGGTTTTGAAAATAAAGAAGAATAAAAATAGAAAAACAAAATAGAGAGGATTGAGAATAAAATAGAAAAATAAAATAGAGAGGATTGAGGATAGAATTGAAAGTCAGAATTTGAAAATTAGAGTTTGAATTTGAATTTGAACCTGGAGTGCTATTTAGAGTCTTACAAAATTTTGACTCTATAATTATATTGATCTTGAACTCTTGAAATCTTGATTACTCATGAGTCTTGAAATTTCTCTGATCTTTGAATCTCTATCATCTTTATAACTATACAGTCTTCAGTAATATTTCCTGTATATAATTCCTGCACATATATATATATATATATTATACAAAAAGTGTTATTTTATAATCAATGATAATTGAAATAAGGTTGTTGTCATCAAAACTCCGTTCTCCAACATGAATTTCATTTACAGGCCTATATGTCGACATGCCTATTTATGTATGTCGACATACATGTTGAATTTCAAAGGACATTTTGTTTTTTAACTTTTGGTTTTAATGTTTTAATATTTCAGATTTATTATTCCTTGAATTAATATTAATCCGAACAAACAACTAAAATTTATTTTATTATTATATCTATTACTTTATTATTAGTATTTTGAATTTCAAAATCCAAATTTCAAATTTGAATTTTAAAGTTCAAGTCTGAATTTTAAATTTAAATTTCAAATTCAAACAAGGCAAACAAACAAAACAACCATTCAACCAAAAAAATTTAAAATTAATTAAGGTTTGCCTGGTTTTTAGATCCATTTCTTCGATATTTTTTAAATTTTGAATCACTGTGAAACACATATTTGAATTTCCAGTTTCTGGTTCTTCATCACTTGATGATGAATCTAAATCATCTAAAGTTGCTACATATGTCCTCTTTCTTTTCTTTGACGAATTACTATTATCTGTTTGTAGCTTTGATTTATCTAGATATGGACACATTCTTTTTATATGGCTTGGTTTTTTGCAGTTACAACATCGATCATCATTTCTTCCCGAACTCCCTTGATTATTTCTCCGAAAATTATTTCTCCTTTTATATCTCAGAAATTTGCTGAAATTTCTTGTCATTAAACAATTTCCTCATCATCTTCACTACTTGAATCAGAAATTATTTCTCCTTTTCTATGGGCTTATTTTCCCTTCTTTTCTGTAATTGGACTTCAAACGACGTCAAATTCCCAATTAAATCCTCAATCTTCATTTCACTAACATTATTGGCTTCTTCAATTTCCAGTGTATTCTGATCCCATCCCGGAGTCAATTAACTATGTATTTTTCTGACTTGATCTTCTTCTGAATAATTTTTCCCGAATGCTATTAATGAGTGTACGATCTCCTGGAATCTGCAATACATATCGGAGATAGATTCATTTTCGTTCATTTTAAATAATTTAAACTGATTAATTAGCATTGATATCTTTGTCTATTTAACTTTATTGGTTCCTTCATGAGTAACTTTTAATATTCTCCATATTTCATCAGCAGATTTACAAATTGACACTCTATTAATTTCATTTCTATCTAATGAATATAACAACATATTCATGGCTTTAGAATTGCTTTGTGCAGTAGCCTTTTGTTCATTAGTCCATTATGCAAAATTAGCTGTGGGTTCAACGTATTCGGTCTGTATACTATTCCATGCGTCTACTCCTACTGATTGTGAATATATTTTCATTATACATGCCCAGTATGAATAATTACTTCCCTTAAATAGTGGTGATCTAACAATGGATTAACCCTCTACAAAAGAACTATTATTACCAGTGTTGGTTGCCATTTAATATTTTCAAAAATCAGATTATGAACTTCTTGAAAACGTATGCTCTAATACCAATTGTTAGGGAATGCAGAATGCGGATCTTAAGACAAAACAAACATTAAAAGGTGCGAATAGTGATTACGAGGAATTTATGAAAATCTTAAACTTAAACGATCTATTATTTGAATCAAACACACTAGAGATGATCACAGACACAGAATCAAACATAAACACGGAAACGAATAAACACAAAATGCAAAAAAGGGAAAAACACACCGAATTTTATATTGGTTCAGAATACTCCTATGTCTAGTCCCACACAACGCTGGATTGCGCAGAGTTTTATTATTATCAATATCGAAGTAAAACCCCTTGATTTCACGGCTACAATGTTAACACTGCTGCAAACACCCTTGATTTCACGGCTACAAGGTTAACACCGCTCACATTCCTTGATTTCAGGGCTATAAGGAACACATCATTTCCAAACAGTTCCCAAACGATTACAACAGTCCTATAACTCTTTAATAGTACTTCAATTCCGAGAGTAGTAGATAGAGATTGAGAAAAGATGAAGTTTTATGTAATTTGAGAAGAAATCGGCAAAGTATAAGTATAAGAATCAAGAAAATATGAAATATTAATGGTGGTATGAAGAGGGGTGAAGATGGAGAAGAAAAACTACAAAAAATTTCGAAATCAGCCCTTATTTATAGTGTGTGAAAGGTTGCAACGTCTCAGAAACGTTACAAATAGTGAAAAGACATTTCCTTTGAAAATTGAAAAAGTGACAGTTGTATGTCGACATAGGCAATAATGTATGTCAACATATGTGTTGTATTTTATGTTTGAATCAAAGTTTAATAATATAAATGGATATTCTAAAGTGTAAAATCATATGAAATCATAATAATATATTATATAAACATATTTATAAAGTTATAAGGTTTAAAAACTATAAACACATATAACTATATATATAAACTTATATATTAAAATTTTAAACTTATATGTTTGAAATCATATGTAAGATAAAATAATTTGAATTCAGAATTTGAAATTTGAAAATCAGAATTTGAAAGCAGAACTTGAACCTGGAGTGTTATTCAGAGTCTTACATATAAACTAGACTCTATTACTATAATTTTCTTGAACTCTTGATATCTTGATAACTTATGAGTCTTGAATCTTTTTTGAATTCAGAATCTCTTGAAACTCAAAAACTATTCAGTCTTTAGTATTTGAGTCATGTATACAAATCTTACATATATATGTATATAAATTCTAGATAGAAGTGTCAGTATATATTTTATAATAACGATAATTGAAATAAGGTTGTTGTCATCAAAACTCCATTCTCCAACAACCTTGACTCTTTGATTCAACTTGGATTTGGACTATTTCTTACTCTATGTATTATTTCGATTTCTGTTCGATGACTATTGTTACGACTCATGAGGGATATGAATATTATAGTTTTGTACTTTTACTCTTGTGACTTACTTTCCATGAGACATATGTTTTATGATTATGACTTTATGGTATTTCAAGTTGTAATGATGTGATGTTGTTTTAATAAAAATAAATGTTTTGGAAGTTTTCCGCTATATTTTACATTATGTCTTATGAATTTTAGTCTTTTTATTATTACTTTATACCTATTGCGCTTCACAAAACTTAATGCATCCTCATATGGGTGACATTAAGGGATGTGGGGTGTCACCCTCAAACACTAGCTGAGTTGGCTTCTTAAACAAAGGTTAGATAGAAAAAGGTACGATCAAATAAATTTAAGGCATGTTAGTGAATCATTTAAGATTTGGAGTGAAGATGGCTCAGAGGGATGGAAGAGGGGTTGAAAAGTAACAAAATTTTACCATAAGGCGCTTCATTTAGGTTGTGAATGAGTTTCCAGGAGGGGTTAATGTATCTTCCATCTCGCAATGTTAACTCAAGATCGAGTTTAGTTTCAAGTAAGGCAAGAACACTGAGTTTATTTTCCTCTATAAGGACTTTACATTGGTTGAGTTTGGTATCATTGTGAAAACCTCTAATGTTCCACAATCCTATTGTTTTTATCATCAATTAAACAATTGGAGGAATGGGAACATCATCTTCCATACTCCTAAGCTTGTTGTGAGGTACAGAAGTAGGAATGTATAACTTTTTACCACTGAAAGGCCTAGTTGGAATAGGGGAAAAGGAATCAAATGGAGGTGGTTTGCAAGCTGAGGGGGGTTGTAGGTGTGAGTAGGGGTTTAAATTTGGTAATAGCATGTTGTCAAATTGTGGAGAAATTGGTTGTACATGTATATTAGGGTCCAAAAGGGTTGATGTGGACGTTTGGATTTTGCATGAGAAGGAAGTTCTGAGTTTCATTGTTGTGCAATCTGTTTGCATGTCTATTGCATTCAATAAGTGAAGAATCAATTATTGCATTCTTACTTCAACTAATAGTTGTATTTACTTTGTCACCTTTTCCCACTTTATTACTTCCCAACAACTCATACTTATTACTTGTATCTACTCCTTGATCATTACTTCTTTCACCCCTCTTCCCTTGCATGACTGTCTCTCTTATCATCTCATATAACTTCACACCCTCATTTATTTCATCAAACATTTTTATCTTATCTACTTTTGCATTACCTTCCACAAAAGGAACATTAACATTCACATTCTTCCTTTGTTTGAGTAGTTGCTCTAGAGTAGGCATTACATAGTCATTAATTCCTTCCAATTCCATGTCATTAATTACTTTTATTATATTACCTTCATCAGATCTTTTATTTGTATCTTGCACAATCTCACCTTCTTCCAAAGCATTAAATCTATTTCCTTTTTCTATTTCTTGCATAGATCTCTTCTCATTATTTCTCCATATACCATTGCTTTTATTCACTGCACCATTGTTATTTGTGTTCACTAAATTTATATTCTCCTTATTTGTAACCACTTGCCACCTTTGATTATTCCTTTTAACTTCTACTTGTGTTTTACTTATCACCTATTCTCTCATCTAAACAAATTTATTAACTGATTATTTACCTCTGCTATCTTTCCCTTCAAATGCTTTCACTTTAGTTATCACAACTATCACTTATATGCCCAAATGAATTGCACTTGACACAAATGTATGGTTTCCATAAGTACTCTACATAAATTCTTTGAATACCTCCTTCAACTGCTTTAAATAGAAAATCATTCACAATTTCTTTGTCTGGTTTAACTTCAAATAAACACTTAACATATTGGATTTTTTTTCCTACTCTCTATCATCTCGTCCATACACAATAGTTTACCCAGCATACTACTTATCTAGTTTATCCCAAAGTTAGACCACGCAAAGATAGGGATGTTGTACACCCAAACTGGAACATAGCGTACATTACCACATACATTACTGATTGAGGCGTCATATGGCTTGATAATAAATAGCTTGTTATTCATTATTATTGGATCTTCCTAGATAATTTTATTCTTATCTTCCAAACATGAGAATACAAAAAGAAATAAAACTCCATTAGATTTCACCTTAACGGATCCTTTGAGCTTCCATATCGCATCCAATTTTGCTACCACAACTGTATACGACAGGGGTTTATCTAAGAAAAATGCAACAAGATAATCGTTCCATACTTCCATTCCTACTTCAGGGACACCAACTAGTAGCTCAAGAGCATCGTCTATAATAACAGGGGTAAGGTCAACAAGTATGTACTTTCCAGCGTTGAGTGGTTTATGCTTAAACATTAAAGTCCATGGCTGTTGACAACCAGGATTGCTTGTTAGGTTTTCAGAAGAAGAAATGGGTTGGGAAATGGAAGGGGACATTGATTGGGTCTGAAGAGGGTCAGGAGGCAAAGGTGGAAGATTTAAGGGAGGAGGTACAGTTAGAGGTAGGCTCGATGGGTGAGAGGATAGGTTGAAAGCGGTGATGGGATTGGGAGGGATTGGGAAGTCAGCGGGAGTAGACATGAAAAGTTTTTGAGTATCAAAACAATATCTTTTCTTTTAGAAATTTTGGACTATTATTCTTATGGCCAAATATAGATTTCCCGTCTTCTACTCTTATAGGTAAATATAGATTTACAACCTTTTATTCTCATTTCTAGATAAGGATTTCTGGTCTTATATCCTTATTTCCACGTATAAATTTCTAGTCTTTTATTCTTATTTTCAAATACAAATTCTTGGCCATCTATTCTTATAACCAAATACGAATTTTTGGTCTTTTATTCTTATAGATAAATATAAATTTCTAGTCTCCTATTCCTATTGCCAAATATAGATTTTTGGTTTTTTATTATTATGAAAAGAATTGTTGGGCTCCTAGTATTGGCAAATGGTTATCTGATCTTCTTCTTATTACTACTAAATGGACTTCTTAGTCTTCTTTTGTTATTTCTAAATGAATTTTTATGATAAGTGAGTTATTAGCCATTCAAACCATTCTATTAAGTCATTTTCCGATTGATTTATGCAACATGATCAAGCTTGGAGTAAATTAAACAAAAACATGAAATTAAAGTATAGCAAAGTTAGCAAAGCAATGGATCTCATGGTTTTATCATAAAAGAGGAAAAACCGTCTTCCATACAAGGAAGGGACAAATGCTATCCACATAATTTGCAAGTCAAGGAGCATATATAATTAATGATGAAGCTATATGGCCTGTGTCGGTAGCAAATAACAAGAACAATGCGTACCAAGTTTATAGGCACACATTGAGAATAAAAGGTTTTGACTTTTCATCAAGTACCAAGCTTTCATCATATTTCCATTTATCAATCAGAAAAACTGTGTCACCTTCATCAATAAAAGAGACCACATGCTTTCCTTAAATGCCACTCATCTATGTAGATTTACATTAATACTGCTTCTATTCGAACAAATAAAGGTGTCGAGCGTGGTAAACATCATAAGCCATCAGTAGTGGATTCCACTGCACCACCCATATATATCACCTCCCAAAACAAAGGCAGTGTTGCCAACCATCAGTGAGGCAGAAGGTTTCGAGCATCGACATTAAACTAGGCATCGACTCCCATCTAGATTACCGCCTCCTTTCAGTAATGAAGGCTTAGGTTTTCTCAATTAATGCCTCTTCTCAACTATATAATCCTTTGTTCTTGCATCATATAAATGATTCTATTGAATTATATCGCATATAGATTGCACTTCCATGTTCTTATGAAAATAGAGTGTGTTTCCCATAAACGTTTACTCTCGTGATATTGTCGCCTTTGATATGTTGACCCTCCAAATGATGAAATACAAGCTTACTGGAATCACACTTAATTAATATCACCTCTCATTGATTACCCACGATGGTGTTGCTTCTCATCAGAAATATGTTGTTTCTTAGTATAAGCTCGAGATGAATTTGTACAATGTTCCATTATTGTCGCCACTTGTCACAAGCCACAGTGGAGGTTGAAAGACAAAGTCAAGGTGGATGGAGGTAGATACAAACCTCTGTTCGAAGTTGCATTGCATCTATAAATATAAGCTGAAGGGTCATGAGGAGGGGTGATTATTTGTTTCTCTCGTTTCTTACTTTTTTCACTTCTTGAAACTCTAAATCGAATTCGGACAAATTTGACTTGATTGTAATTTACCTTGTCAATACGAATAAAAAAATTGAGCTTGGATAATGAACATGGCTATGACTTTGATTGTGCGTTTTTGAAAATATTTGACATGGACATGCATACAGCCTATCTATTTGGACTTTCAACTTGACACAGTTCTATTTATTTAGAACTCCGTGAATTATGGACCAAACTAACTCGCATATCCATATCCTTTATTTCTTCCTATTACCTATGAACGGAAGACTATGGGTTTTGAGATAATCTATTAGTATGCTTAATTGATTATTACACATCTTTTTTGTCATTGACCTTCTTGCTCTTTTCTATAGTCATATGATATTCGCATTCAGTTTGAGGGTACCTTGCATACTCCTACATGCACCCTCGTGATATCCTTTTATACCAATCTTGAGAACAACATGTGTACACTAATAACTCATAGGTATTATGGATCCATCTTAAAATAACATCATTTTGCACTCAACAAAAAATGGTAGGTTCGACCTTAATACACCAACATTATTGGGATAATGTTGACTGGATAAATTCAGTTAGCTATCATATATACTCGAATAAAATATTCTCCCATCATATTTGGCATCAAAGGTGTTATGCCAATTTAGGTTTAACTGTACTAATGATATATTGATCCATCGATCAAAGTACATTAAGAAATCCTTGAAATGTTTTCAATTGGATAAAGCATATCCACTTTGTGTGCATGTGGCTTTTAGATTTTCGTATATTAAAAAGAACCATTGCTGCCCAAAAGAAGATGATAAAAGCATGCTTTTCCAAAAATTACCATATTCCTTTGTTATTAGTGCATCATTATGTTTAGCCCAATGCATAAGATCGGATATTGCATTCTCAGTAAAATTTCTATCAAGATATAATACAAATCCAAAGGAAAGACACTAGAAAGACAAAAAAAATATTATGTGTTCATGGAACAACAAATTTAACCTTATTTTATATTGGTATAGGTAACAATCTAAATCTAGTTAGTTATATTGATGTTGGTTGTCTTTCTGACATGCATAAAGTTGGATCAAAACCCAGATAAGTATTTAGTAACAATACTGTAGCTATTTCATGGTGATGTACGAAACAAAACGTTGGTAGTAAAATAATCCAATCATTTTGAAATACTAGCTCTACATCAAGCAAGAAAAGAATATATTTTGTTGAGATCGTTAATTGAGCATATTCTAAAGACTTGTCAACTCTCCTCAGCTACAAATCAAATATTATTTATGAGGACAATGCAACTTGAGTAGCTTAGATCCATACAGGTTACATCAAGAGTGATAAGAGGAAACACATTTCTCCTATATTTTTCTTTACATGTGAATCACAAAAGGAAAATAAAATAGAGGTGAAATAAGTCCAAGTTCAAGAAAATTCAACTGATCACAAAGTCACTCCGAAGATCAATATTTCAAAAGACGATGTATAAAATTGGTATGCATCCGCTGCATCAACGGACTAATACAATAATATGTTACAAGTCAAGAGGTGCATCCAGAAGCAAGCTATATTATACTCTTTTTCCTTCACTAGTATTTTACACATTGGGTTTTGATTGTTTTTTTTTTACCAAAAAGGAGATAATAACCAATCTCCTATAGCTAATAAAAACAGTCTAGCGAACAGCTAAAGCCAACAAAAAATACATACACTTGGAATAGGAACAATAAAAAAAATAAGAAATCCCCACTCGCAAACAAAAAAGAATTAGAGAAATGCCTTCGGCACCCAGCTGCGCAAGCACTACGCCTGAGATAGAGTCTAGAGCAAGTGGATTCCTCTTAACCAAATATAGACGGAAATCTGCAGCCACAACAACACTCCCTGTAACGACTCGTGCAACAAGGAGAGAGAACCTGATCCATAAAAATTCCAAGCTCCTACATCCTCCTTGCAAGCTCCATCTCCTCCTTTCTTGCTAAGAGGTTCACAAGGTCTATAGAAATCCGAAAGGCTTCCACAACATGAAATCCTGACCTACGCCTGCATACTAAACAAAATAATCAAATGGTATGGGGAAAGGAAACAAACACATCGACCACAAAAAAGACATAAACAACCAAATTAGGGACAAACTAGCACAACAATCACCCAACAACAGAACGAGGAAAAGGGCCCATAAAAACATCAAAAATGCGAGCCAGTCCCTGCGATCGTAAACCAACACGACCCGAGAAAGGTCTCCCATTAAAGGCAAGGAAAACATCATCATTGACCCGTCTAACGACAGAAGACGAACTCATCGGAACCTCATCGAAAATCACCTTGTTCTGAGCACATCAAAGATGCCAACAGATAAGCAAGGAACCAAACGAAAAAGGATAGAGTGAAGAGACTTACATGTTGGATCATCCCACCAGAGACAAAGCAACTCGCTAAAGGATAGAGCATTACCCTGGAGTCTTACAAGATTCTCGAAGTAATACCAGACCAAAGATGCACAAACACCCTCGAAGAAAAGATGATCAAAAGATTCCACTTCTCCTGGATTGCAACATCGACAATGGGATACAATCGGGATTTCAATCCTCCTCAGGTTCGCATCTATCGGTAAACCATTGTGAATGGTTTTCCACATAAGAATTGAAACCTGAGGAAGGGGGAGGGAGTCTTAAATGAAATCGAAAGCAGGGTGCCTCGGGTTAGGGGAACTGGCGGAATTCCAAGCAACCCTGAGAGAGAAAGGTGCACCGTCTCTTCCGGTACCCCATCTATGAGAGCCAGAAAGGAACTTCACAGACTACGTCCGTTTCCACGTCTCACTAGCATAAGATGGTGTTCTAGAGAAATCTGAAGACTAGAGACGTCAGTACCTGGCATGCAGAAACGAAGCCCAAAGGGAGTAGTTAGATCAGAACCTGACTCGGAGCTTGCAAGCGTAAGCAATGCAAATATCTCTAGGGTTACGCAGCCTAAGCCCACCCTCACACTTGGGCCTGCAAATGACGTTCCAAGAAACCCAATGGTGACGATTAACATTGTCCTTACTTACCCAGAAAAAGGACGAGGCTAACGACTGGTAATAATAAAAGAAAGAAGAGGTTGGAGTCATGGCAGCGTGGACATGAGAACCCATAGAGTAAAGCACTGACTTAATAAGCACAAGTCGACTTGCTTGGGAAATGAGAGTAGTGTCCCAACGGATAATCTTACCTCATATTTTGTCCTTTAACGGATCGAAGATCGCATTAAGCTTATGACCTTGGTATAGAACAATACCTAGATAAGGAAGGGGAAGAGAAACGACCATAAAGCGGGAGAAGGTTCAGATCCAAGCAACCCTCTCCCGATTCGTGGTCTTAGAAGGGACGAAACAACTCTTAAAAGAGTTAACGAGTTGGCCAGAGCACCTCTCGTACTGATGAATAAGACCAAGAAACCAAAGAATGGATCGTCGGTTCGTGTTAGTGAAGATAATGATGTCATCTGCAAAAGACAAGGAGGAGATCATGGGGCAATCATGAGAGATATTGCCAAAACAATGAATCTATCCCGTAATCATAAGTGAATGAATTCTGCACATGAGAGCCTCTGCAGCGATAACAAAAAGAGTCAGTGAAAGGGGATCTCTTTGTCGAAGTTCCCTCCCAAATCTGAAAAAATTGGTGGCAGATCCGTTAACAAGCACCGAAAACCAGCGGTTGAAAATGAGCCTCTAGACCAAGTCAATTAAAGGCTCTAGGAAACCGAAGGATCGAAGAACCTTAATAATGAAAAAATACGATAAGCGATCGTAAGCCTTAGCCATGTCGAGTTTAATCACCACATTAAATCCCTAAACCTTGCAGTCAATATGGGAGATGAGCTTCTGCGCCAGCAGGACATTATCCGTAATAAGCCTCCCACTGACAAAGCCTGCCTGAGAGGACGAAATAACATGATCGAGATAAGGTGATAGCCTAGAAGTTAGCACCTTAGAGATGACCATGTTAGAAAAGTTACATAGGCTAATCTGAACAAGAACTCAGATTATCAGATTTAGGAATGAGCACCAAGTTGGTGGAAGACCACCCTCAGGGAGATCTCCACCAAAAAAAGTATTAGATATCTAGGCAAAAATCAGCTTGAATAATAGGCCATACACTATGGTAAGAAAAACCGTTGAATCCGTTTGGACCAATCACACTGTATTTTCTTTGCAAGAACATGCAAGAGCGAGCTTCCTCACAAGATAGAGGGCTGACAAACCCTTGGCTTTCGCTGGGAAGAACAAGTCTGAGCATAAAGGACAACAAAGACGAGGCAACGCAATTCACCGGGGGAGCACCCAGAAAGGATCAGAAATAGGATAGGATTGTCTCTCTGACTTCCACCGGAGTAGAAGCTAAGGATTGATCCGGGCGAGTAATCTGAAGAATTGAGAAGGGCTTATTCTTCTTTCTAATAGAACAATAGAAAAACTTGGAGTTCTAGTGGCCATCAACAAGCCACTTGATCCTTGCTTTCCGGCGAAGGAAGTCAAACTCGATATGAAATTCAGATGAAAAGGCGAGTTGGGCAAGGGCCTAGTCCTCCTTATTAGTGGTGAAGGGATTCTCATCAAACGATGATTTCGGTAAGATAAGAAACTTTCCACCACCATGACATGATCGAAAATGTTATTGAAAACTTTCACATTACAAACCTTGAGACAAGCCTTGAGACATTTAAGTTTACATGAGAACACTAAACAAGGGGACTCTGCCACTGCAGAAGCCCAAGAGTTCTCCACGACAAGTTGAAAAGAATGATGGGATCGCCACATGGTCTGGAATCGGAAGGACGAAGGACCCGATGCAGTGAGGGGCGAACACCTCAGTACCATTAGAGAATGGTCCTTGGTGGTACGACGTAGATGGGAAACATAAAAGGAAAAAGGGAGAGGAACTACCCCTCCGTACCAAAAACGCAGTCAAGATGAGAGAGTATTCGACTGTGAACTTCTTGGTTGTTACACAAGGTAAACGTTGGTCCAACAAAAGAGATCTCAGTCAAACCTGACTCTATAATGAACGCATTGAAATCTCCAAACGCAGTACGGTTAATGGAGAAACCCCCAGGTTTCTCAGCTTGTCAGGAAACCACATTAAATTTACCACCAATGACCGAGCCTGCAAAGCCTAGATCTGTGAGAGAAATAAAATCGGACCAAAGTACTTGCATGTTAATCCAATCGCATTTTGCGTGCACAGCCAAAAAAAGGAAAGGCTCAGAGAAAGAGGAGGTCGAGTGGACAACAGAGAAAAGTTGGGCTGAATCGAAGATAGGGATGATGGAGACGTCTTTAGCCCACAATATCCAAATCTTGTTGGAAACATTAGCTATTCCACCCCCTAATCCAAAAGAGAGGGCATAGTTGGTGATCACCTCAGAACCTACGAAAGGCTCTAGTAGTGCCACCAATCAAAAATAATGCTTCTTGATGATACGTTTCAGCCTTGCCCGGGAAGCATCGTTATCGATACCTCGGACATTCCATTACAAAATGTTCACCATTGGACCTCGAATACCGGAAAATGAAAAGACCAAAACTGAACACCAAAGACCCGAACAAGAGGACCAACCTCAGACTAGATAGAGTGAGTGTCGAGTAGATCGTACGATCTTCTCGGCCGCCGCTATAGAGCAAGTAAGAATGGTGCATGGGGGTACAGGCCCCAGAACGCAATCTCCCATGTGAAGATCTAGAAGAGCTCACCTGAGAAACGATGTCCAAAGTCAGTCTAGAGTTCTTTGTAAGGTGAGATAAACGATCATTAATTATATATATCTCCTCCTTACTAAGAAGAGGAATATAATGCAAAAAACAAGAAGAAACGGGCCTTAAAACCAAAAATGTAGAAACATAAAAAAAAACTTGCGTTTCACGATGCTATAGGGATCCTCTCAATATCTAGTTATCATCAAAATGATAACTTGACGTAGAAGAGAGCATGATTAACCGGCGAGCAAACAAATAACGACTCAAAGCTGGAAGATGACCAATCACCCTGAAGGTAATGAAAGGCCTACAATGATGATTTCTCGCAATCCCTGTATAGTCATTAGTAAACGTGATGGCTATACGACAACGATAGAGAAGGACCCAAACCCAAACCCACGAACAAACAAAGTAGTCAAACAAGGAAACCCAGCGCCTCCAACCAACAAAAGGCAAAAACCATCCATCAATTGAATTGCTGTGACCAAACCACACCCGAAACAAACCGAAGCCACTGACCGAAATGGACCACCAGGACAGTCCAGACAGAACACATGAACCAAGGACCGAATCCAAAGCAATGATCACCAACAACCACAAAAGCTCGGAAATGTTAATAATCATACAAACCCAAACCCCAACACCAAGAAACGATACCCAGAAAATTAAGCATTGGCAGTCAACCCCGTAAGAAATAGGGAACAACAAAACCCGCTAAGCATAACATTAGGGGGAAAGGATACAACCAAGAAGGCCAGGTGACAAAGGGGACAACTCACCAACAAAAAATAAAAACGATAACCCACTTGAAACTGTGCACTGGTCCTCGTTAAGGAAGATCCCTCCTTCCAAAATCAACGAAGGGGGATAGATGTCCTGATTCAAAGTTCTATGCACATCCCAACACAAGCCATCAACCACAAACGAGCGCAAACCGCAACAAGAGCTAAGCATAACAAATGAAGAAAAAGGAGAAGGAATTACCTACGCAAAAAAAACGACCAACCTGAGCTAAGCCTTGTTGACCAGTAGCCAAATTACTAAAACCCAAAGATGACGGAGCCATTTCTGCCACACCATTTCCCTTGCGGAAAGGCTACAAATATTGAGTACCCAAATCCCACCTGTAAGGGAGACGAGCAAAGCGAGCAGCAAGCTGATGCCACACACTCCCATGTGACCGCCCATTCGAAGGCAAAGATGGGATATCAGTGACAACAACGCTGACCTCCCCATCATTAACCAAACCATCAAAGGAACATAAGACTTTAAATCAGTTCACAACACATAGTGGAAGAGAAGCCTGCGCACTAGCTCGCACACAACCGACACCACTACCAACCTCAGCAAAACGATCAAAATCCACCAACAAGCAGGTGGTCTGCCCAACCTTCCTTGAGCATCTCGAGTGACGACGAAGAGGCTTAGGCTTGGTAAAAAAGACACCATACCCTGCTGCCTCACCTTCAGAGGAAGAGATAGTGAAGGCAATCACTTAACAAGGAAGCGGATAGGGAGATCAAATCCCTTACCCCTTCACTTCAAGTCGACTCCCCAGCAAACCTTCTAAATGAAGGGCGATTAGCACAGAAAACCAAACCAGCAGTAAACCCAACTTCCGACATTGCTGGACCCAACATAAAGGGAAAGAAAGCCAATCACCTAGAAAAAGTTTTCGGCGAGGACTGGTTTGGGGAGATGAACTCCCCTCTTCTAGATTCCATAACAAGCGAACTAACAAAGTTGGACACACACACTCTGCCTCAGGCTAATACCGCCTCAATCGAATAATCAGCGAAGGGGTAATAAAAGAATGATGAAAATGTAATCAACTCCATAAAACAACCATCAACTAACATAAAACGATGCCTTAAAGTTTTCGCAAACGAGGCAAGAGAGCCAAGATGAACCAACACCGAATGCAAGGCAACGACGATAACAGATGCAGGTCCCAAGGACACGGCCGATACAACCGCCACAACCAACCCCACATCCGAACATGGGCCAGCGAAAGTACCCAACAAAAAGAAGCCTCCGACACCGAGACCGAAAGCCATGAAACCTTAATAGAATTAAGGAAAATCACCAAGCAACGATTATATAGAGGAGAAGAGCCACAGAGGAGTAGAAGGGGTCTGAAAAATATCAGATCTAGAGAAGAGGGAAGCAGAAAGAAAAAACACGATGGAAGAAATCACAGATAAAGTTTGAGAACAGATGCCATTGATAGCGGTTGAGTTTTATTACTTATGTTTCTTGAACTATGTGGAAGTTCCCACTGAGATTTGTTAGTAAGATTTTGATGAAGCATTATCTTAATCTAGAAGTACTAACCCTCATAATAATACTATATTTCTAAAGATGAAATAATATTGCACTCTTTTTCTTATTTATGATTTTTTCCACCAAGTTTTACATAATATATGTTTAATAAAGTCATTATTCTTACTCTTTACTACGCATAACTAAATGCAAATATGTAATATATACGAGTAATAAGGGTGAATATGCTAGATGTTAAAAGATATTATTGTAATATTCATTTTGTAAAAAGTCTATAAGTAGTGCTCATTTGTATTATATTGGTGATCTGGATAAACAAAAATATCTTCTCTTTGACGGCTTCTATTCCTTTTTATTTTATAATATATACAATTTTTTATTAATAATTAGAATATGCTGACAGTTTTTTGATACAACAACAAATTATTCAAAATACCCTTATGTGGACATATGATGTCAAAAGTACTAATGTTGTTGTGACGAAAATTGATCTTTATTTGGAAATTTTGGAATAATACTAAGGTCATAGATTTTCATCACAACAATGAATTTTTTAACTATTTCTCTTTTCTTTTTAAATGTTCTTATATTCTAAGTATAAATTAATTATAATCATTCCTCGCTTATTTCGTTTTTACGGTGAATAAAACTTTCATTTTGATTTTTCTATTTTAGCCTTATAAAAATAAAATACTTTCAATTTATCTGAAAATAAAAAAATGCTTTTTGTCTAATCATGAATAAATTAAATTAGCTTTTTAAATAATACTCTATTGACAATCAGTTTTTTCTTTAAGCTCAAAATGACTATTTTATAAAGGAAAAAGATAGCATGATTGAAAAATAAAATTACATTTGCTTTTAGTTCAATAGTTTAATGTTCTGAAATTAATTCAAACTTATATTTTACACGAAATGTTTAGTACTACATGCAAAAGATGGATCGTTTTAGTTAAATATGTATTGGGTTAAAAAGTTTTTTTCCTTTTGTATTAATTCACATTGTAGGTGTCAAATAACTTGCAACTTAAAAAAATAAAAACACGTCTACCGGTTTCATTCAAAAATGATTTTTAGTTAAATTAGTTTATGTTTTAACAGTGAATAAACGATGAAACTAAGTCTAACCAATAAATATTAATAGTTAATTTTAATACTTTGATTAGTATTATGGAAATTTTATTCTTGTCCACCATACTATTAGTTAATTCACCCTAATTTTTAGGATTACTACCTAATTTTATGGTGTCTATAATTATTTAAAATTGATTAGTTCATCTAGTTTACAGGTTTTTTCCTTCTTTTTGAGTAAATATTCGAGAAGGATATGTTGTCTTTACCATGCTAAAAGTTGATTTGTTGGGATTACAACCACAATGTTCCACAACATCATTGTTGTGTGTGTTTTCTGCTATTGTTGCATTTAGCCACTCCCCATCAGTCTCGTTACTTATAATTTTTGAATACTCTAACCACTGTTCACTTTCGTTTGTACTAACAATGTTGATGCTCTCATTTGTACTGAAAGGACTATTTTTCAGATATATTCCTGTTGAACCAAGATCAAAAGACATAATTTTTTCTAAAAAAATTTATGATTAAATTTTCATTAGCAAACACTGTAATTTCATTCATTTGTTTCACGTTGGTTTCATTTTTCAATAAATCAATAATTGACTTTGCAAGATGATATCATTTTGAAAAACAACTAAATTTATAATCAGAACTCTATTGTATATCAAATTATTTTCAAAAAAATAAAAAAAATCCTTTTGAAATTAAGGTAATGTACATCACTGTCTACTTTACTACTTCAAATCTGGATTTACTCTTCTTCACAGAGAATTATAATATGAAGAAAAGGAGAATGTTTATGACCCTTTTATTTATTTTTAATTATATGTATTTGATATTTGATTATAAGAAGAATGAAGAAGGAGAAGGAGGGGAAGAGAAACACACGAACAAATAGAAAGAGGAATGTGAAAACAAATAGAAAGTTGTGTGGATAAACTAAACAATTTTTAAAATTCAAATAACTCATAAAATTAGGTAGTAATCCTAAAATTTAGGGTGAATTAACTAATAGATACGGTGGATAAAAAATCAGCATTATGAGTCACCTCTAAATGTTCACATTTACAATTTTGCCATATGTAATTCTTGTGCTATTGACCCTTAGTCTGGATAAATAACTGAACTCAATTATGTAATAGTATGAAACATATTGAATCACCATGTACACTTACATAAAGTTCCATGTACATTTTACATAAATTGAACTTAAATATTATGTCAACGGTTCACATTTAGGTAGCGTTAGATTTCTAGAAGGGGCAGGATACGTTGGCATCGGCGTCGGACGCGTCCGACTCTTGCGACGCGTTTAACGTGGGACCCACCACTTTACCCAGTTGAGCTTAATGGTTGGAATGATAGCTTTTGCGTCTGACACGTCGGATGCAACGTTTGAACCAACTGAAACATTTCTAACGGCTGTTTTTTTTTCATCTTATAAAATCAACCCCATTTCACCCCCATTTCCTTCAACATTCCACACCTCAAACACCACAATTTTTTATCAACAATGGCTGAAGTAACTCGTCAAAAAGCAACATTTCGCCGACCTCCGAAAGTGTGGTCTCCGTTTGCAACTTTAGAGTTTCTCTGTATCGCTGTTGATGCTTACAAGCAGATGGAAAGAACAAAAAAGGGATTCACAAGAGGATTGCAACTGCTCTGAACGAGGCTTTAGCTACATCACCGACTGAGATACCAGTCTCTGTTGAACATGTGACGGCTAAATATGATGATTATAAGAAGAAATGTATTGTATGGCCCAATTTGAATAAGACAACATGCATCGAATGGGATCATAAATATGGAACAGTCAGTGGAAGCAAAGGTTGGTGGGTTGATCGAGTGGCGGTAAAACATTTTAACTCCAGTTAGTAATGTATTTCGCCTACAAGTTTACAGTTTAAACGTTCAGTAATTAACATAAACGTCTATTTAGGAGTATGACCATATGGTGTTAAAGTACAATACACGCCCAATTGAAAATTTGACCGAACCGGAGCAAATTTTCGACAATAGTGTTGCAACAGGTTCTAGCGCTTACACTCCTGGCTCTACAAATCAGAGCATGCAACAAGAGCCATGTTCTCCTCGACCCAAATTTGTACAACCTACGTTCTTCGATGAATCTCAAGTGGCACTAGAAGATATCTAGACTCAACAATCGTTTCATGAGCCTACTGACCAACCACGGGGGTGCAGGTTCTTCAACTAGACCTCATTCTGGCAGAAGAGGAAGAACTGAAACTTCTTCAAAGGTGGAAGAAATTGTTGATATGATACACTCCGGGCAACTAAGCAAGAAAGCTCGTTCTGAATCCGATAGTCCGAATTCAAATCCATCAACGAATGCTAGTAATTCCCCCTTGCCTAACGCAAGCCCACAACCTACTGAAATTCTGATTGCGAAGCATGCAATAGACTGTGCAAGAACATTTGATGGTATTAACATAACCCACACAATATCAATTCTCAAAAGTAAAGAAAATAAAGATACATTCATGGTTCTTCCTGATGACGATGCAGAAAACTGGTTGCGTTATGAAATCGAGGTTCGCAAGAAAGCAATCTGATACACGCAGTTTAAGATGAATCCCCCTCAGTATCCACCTCAGTATGCACCCTAGTATCCACCACAGTATCCACCTCGGTATCCAGCACAGTAGCCTGTTTTCTATATTTTATATCTATGTAATTTGTATTTTCTGTTTGTATTCCATAATTTGAGTTTTGCAATTTGTATTATGCAATTTGTATCCTGCATTTTTGTAGCAACCCGAAAATCGCCGCCCTTTGAATCAACCATAAACCACACAGGTCTGATCCAAAAGTTGGAAATCCTTGGATTGTTATGGGAATACAACACATCAGAACGGTGTTAGGGAATGCAGAAAGGATCGTTCAGGCAAAACAAACACTAGAGGGGGTGAATAGTGTTTTTGAGAATTTAAAACAAAATCTAAAACTTGTGTGAATCACCAAATTAATCAAACACCAAAAACACAATCACAGATACAAATGCAAAAATAAATAGAAATAAAAATGCAGAAAGGGAAAGAATACACCAGATTTTATACTGGTTCAGATTACTCCTACGTCCAGTCCCACGCAACGCTGGATTGCGCAGAGTTTTATTACTTTATCAAAATCCAATTACAATCCTCCTTGATTTCACGGCTACAAGGAATACCACTGATTCCGTCCTTGATTTCACGGCTATAAGGGATAAAACCATTTAACCCCAAATACCCCCAAGCAATTATAAACAGCCCTATAACTCTTTTATGGCACTTGATTCAGATAATAGAGAGTGTAAAAAGAAGAAGTTTGATCAAAACAGAATTGAATTCGGCAGAGTATAAGTGTAGAAATCATAAAAATGATTTAGAATAATGGTATAAAGAAAGAGGATGAAGTTATAGAAGAAGAATTGATAAAAAATTCGAATTCAAGCCCTTTTAATAGTAAATGAAAGGATGCCACGCTTTAGAACTGTCACAAATAGTGAAAAGACACTTCCTTTCAAAATTGAAAAAATGATAGTTATATGTCGACATAGTGTTTTATGCATGTCGACATACTCTTAGTTCAAAATTCATTTTTGAGCATTTTTCTAGTGTTTTGATATAAATATAATTCTGTAAATTCTTGAATTAAAATATAGTGTTATAAATTAATATTATAAAGTAAAAAATCGTATGAAAACATATATTTAAACTATATAAACATATTTATAAATTTTTAAAATTTTAAACTATATATATAAATATAAAAGTATAAGAATATAAATATATAAAACCTGAGTTTTGAAAAACAAAAGTAAAATAAGAAAAGAAAATGAAAAGATAGAAAATGAAATAAAGAGAAAATAAAATAGAGAGGATATAAGATAGAATTTGAAAGCAGAATTTGAATTTGAACCTGGAGTGTTATTTAGAGTCTTACATAATCTAGACTCTATAACTATATTAGTCTTGAACTCTTTAACTCTTGAAATCTTGAATACTCACGAGTCTTGAAATTTCTCTGAATTTTGAATCTCTGATATCTTTAAACTATACAGTCTTCAGTAATATTTCCTGTACATAAATCCTGCATATGTGTGTGTATTTACATATTCTATACGAAAGTGTTAGTATATATTTTATAACCAATTAATATTGAAATAATGTTGTTGTCATCAAAATTCCATTCTCCAACAATCTCCCCCTTTTTGATGATGACAACCTTAGTTTAAAAAATATGATACATGTATATACTTGTTAATGATGATCCTTCAAATACTCCCCCTGTCCATACGAATCCTATAAACTATGTCTATATTTTATAATTTCTCCCCCTTTTGCATTATCAAAAAGAAATTCTAAAACTACTTCCCCTAAATCCTATAACTACCTAAATAATAAAGTACTCCCCCTGAATCCTAAATCCTATATCTACATATCCTAATTCTATACATAACTCCCCCTAAATCTATAGCTCGCCCTTAATCTATAATTCTCTTTTTATCTACAAATTTCTATAACTCCCCCGAAATTATGATTATACTAGTCTAAATAGAAGGATAATAAACTAAGCAATCCAATCAATATTTATAATCAATCAATCAATCAAAACAAGCAATTCAGGCAATCAATTCAAGCAATCCACTAAATCAACCAAATTAAGTAACATATGTTAATAAACACTTCTTGAAACTTCAACTAATCCCAGAAACTATAAAACTCCCCTTTAATCTAATACAAGACTAAACCTAGCCTATACTGTAATTCCTTAAAACTGTAATAAGATTTTAATCTAGACCAAGAATGGATAAGTATTTTTTAACAAATCTACCAACCATTAATTAATTTTAACCATGTCAAGTAAGTCAATAATGTCAAACAAGTAAAACAAGTCATTCAAGCATATTAAATCAATCAAGCAATTTAATCAAGTCAAAGTAAATATGTTATGTATTTGATTAATAATCCTATATATTTCTAAGATAGTAATTCCTTATATAGTATACTTGTTATGAGGAGTTAAAAGTCAATATGTAATGCAGTGTGCGATGTATGTTGTAGTATGAAATGTATGTCATTTGCAAAACAATATGAAACAAAATGCAACTTGTGATGTGAATGATCTTGATTTGAAATGCAATTGTAATTTATAATGATGAATGATATGAAATAAGATATATAATGATAGTATGCAGAATGATTTGGTGATAATATCTATTATATTCAAAATACTATCTAACTATTATAAATTTTTTGAATCAAACAAAGATAATGTTAATTTCTAGACTTAGGTTAACTATATTAATAAAAGTGATTAAAAGAATGTTTTCACCAAAAATGGCTCAAACACCAATGGTACGAAGATCATACTTCACCAATGTGGTTAGTAGTAAATGGAGCCGCACTCAATAAAAGATAAAAAGCAAAAAATGTGAGGAATGAAAAATGGAGACAAGGTTTTAGAGTGGTTTAGCCCTTAAGTTAGGCCTACGTCCAATATGAAGGTAGTTTGGCATTTTCATGATAGTGACTACAAGACATAAACTCTCTCTTTACATATACATCCACTCTTTTTCACAACACATTCTCTTTCTCCTATACAAATCTTGCTCAAATTCCCGGAATTCAATGGAGGAATGGTGAAATCCGCAGAGGAGAGGAGAAGGATGGATGAACGATGTAGAAGGAGGATGTCTTTGATCTTTTTTCCCAATTATAAGATTTTAATTGATGCCATGGCCAAATGGATGAATAACCTTTAAGCGAAGATGATGATGATGGTTGAAATGCTTAAGGAATGGTGGAAGAAAGAGTTTAGCAGCACTTCATGGTCGCCATCAGTCCCCCCTTTTAATGGTAGAAGCCATGGCCTATTTATTGGTGAGCTCCCCTGAAGGAATGAGCTGGAATTCATATATGCAGGCTACGGGTCATTTGTTTCCTTAATTACGAGAATTCCATCGCCCAGCTGTAGCCAACTGTCGATTGTTGTATTCAGCTGTCCTGTATAAGCGACTTTATGGGAGCGTGCGGTTGCATAGGAGCAAGCACACTGAATGGGCGGACAGGTGTTGGGTGTACAGGCGGCTTGTCAAACCTCCTTGGTTAGTATAAGAATGACCGACTTGATCATCATGTTAAGCCTTTTATAATTGACCGGTGAATAGTATCTAGTTGGAGCATCCGTATTTGATTGTAGATGGGCAATCGGCCAAAGCCCGCAGAGCAGACATACGCGCGATCACTCTGGAGTTGACATCTATCGAAATGGTAGGTAGCATATGATTGTAGCATTAGTGGATGATTGAGGAGTGAGCGGCTGGGGTTGCAATCTATAAGCGGACATGGGATGCATGTGTGACCTCCGGCACCTTTGTGTTTCTTGTTCATAAGACACATATGACCAACCAGGGTATTATGAACGACCGCGGAGTGGAATGAGCAACTGGAACCAATTGTTCTCCTTGCCCTGTTCGACCGATCTTTTCTATATAAGAATTGAGCGACTTCCTTAATATGGGCGACCTGTACGAGCCTAACTGTTCTTGCACCGTGCCATCCTTGAGCTAGCTTCGTATGCGCGACATCTCTGTATGGTCGTACTATGTTGTATAACCGATCCTGATTATGTTGAGCGGACGACCCAACTTGTTCTGATGTTCAAGCAACTTTGTTTGACACAAATGACTAGTACTTGTTCCCATGCTCGAGCCATGGCTTATGTTTGACTTTGTTGTGCACAAACGACCTTGGTTGGAGCATGAGTGCACGAACCTCGTGAGTGCTTGTCTTACGGATTTAACAAAGACTTAATCCTTCAATGCACGTATGATTCTTAAGGGATAAACATTTGCCCCTTAAAGTTTGTAATTTTTAATTTGTGTAGATTAAATGCTTCGAAATAATGAAATGCGACACCATTTGATGGATTAAGTCTAGTTTCCTATAAGACGAGCATACTTGCTAATGGTTCATGCTTATACAAAATTGAATGTCCTCATGGTCGCTCGTGCACAGACATGGTTGTTTGTAGACTGGATCTGATTGATTGGGCCAACATATTTATGTATTCATGCGAACTACTTGTGCTCGAGCGGGCAGGCTGGATCTGATGAACTGTCTTTTTGGTACAATTAAGCAGGTTATTCATACCTGATCGAGCTGTCGTGTCACATTAATCTGAAAGGGCCTTTCAGTCCTCTTTAAATACCGTCTCTTCATTTTCCCGCTCTTTATGTATTTCGACTTTCTGAAAATTCCGTTTTAATGGCGGTTCTGCTTTAGGAGATTTCCTACTGCTTTTGATTCCTCCTAGACTTCAACTGCATTTCCTTCCTCAATTTGTCAGTGCGCCTGATCTTTCTAGCTGAGTTTCTCCAATTTCGAAATCAGCTAGAGCATTTATTCTTTAAAATCGAAACCGCCTGCTCGTTCGTAACTGAATTTTCTTCTTTAAATTTTGCTTTTAGGTTAATCCAATTAGCTTCATAAAAGTACCAGGTTGGTAAGAACTGAATTATTTGGGCATGTATTGAAGTTTTTGGTAGTTTGTTCCGATTGTGATGACTAGAAAATTTTGATTTGACTCAGTATGCTCTAAGGTTGTGTGTGTAATCATTTGATAGATTTGATTCGCACAAAAGCCCTTCGATTTTCTGACTTCAATAATATGTCTGCAAGTTGTATGTTGAAATGTCTTGCCAAAAACATTTTGATTCGCCATACTTCTGTTGTAACACCCCACCTCCGCCAGGGTCACTCACAAGAGAATGCACTAGCTTTGGAGGGGCGTTATCTAGGTAAACATGCACAGAAATATTACAAGACATAAGCATATAAAACAGCGGAAGAAAAACCAAATTTCATTACCTCATAAAATTATAAGGTCTAAAGCCTTTTACATCAAAATGCCTTTAAAAGCCATTACATTGAAAACCTGTTTTGCAATAGTTAAAGAAGCATAAAACAACAGTCATAAAATATTCCCCAAGTAAAACGATAAAGTAGACATAGCCATGTAAAATCCAAGCCATACATGATGATCTTGAAGCAGAAGAAGTCCGAGCTAAATAACAGTATTTCCTCCCTGAAAACCTGGGGGGGGGGGGGGAACGGAAGACAAAGAGGCGAAAGAAAACGGGGTCAATCATAAAGACTGGTAAGTCCTATCGACTTCCAACATAAAAACAGGTAAAGGTAACATGACATGCATAAACTGAAAGTAAACATAAGGATGATGACAAGATAGACAAGCTAAACCAAGGTAACAGGATGAACTACTGTATCAAGATAAACTACGGTCACTATGAATCAAGTATATCATCCCAAGGTTCTATCGAGTATAACATCCCAAGGTTCTATCGAGTATAACACCCCAAGGTTCTATCAAGTATACTTGCTCTGCACCTTACGTACTAGTATCCCAACCCGTGTCATGTGTTAGCTACAAAATGTCCCTTGCCCAGTGTCATGAAATGGTCCATGTCAACCTAATGTAGGTTTTCCCAACTCGCATGTTTCTTTCCATGTATATGTTTAGTCCTTTGCCGTAAATCCTACGGGCTTCCTCACGTAGTTCTATACTACTTCAACGTAGTTCCATTATCCTTGAAATCGTTGGACTGTCACCCTTGATCTAGCTGTATTTTTCTTACCATGAATTTTCGAATGTTCGGCTAGGATTTATGCCACCTAGGACCACTAGGGATTACGCACCTACTAAACGTTTTCGTAACTTGGTTTGGGTTTAAGCCACCTAGGACCGCTAGGGATTACGCTACCCGTCAACCACGCCCTTTTTCCCACGTACGTGAATCGTTTTTCCATGTCTAGATGCACATGTATCTCAATGTGCCATCCGAGTCCCGTGACAGGGCTAATCAAGAAATACAGGACTCGGTCGGGAGCTTTAGGTTATCTGGCGATGCAGATATCAAGGTCTGTTTTTCTACCGGTGGTTATGGTCCCACGTGACCCCTCCCTCAACTAATGAAAGGCAATCCAAGAAAATCATGCACGAGAACAATACTCCGGCCATCCATGCCCCACTTTCCTATTTGGCCAACCTCACCCATAACTAGATAGCAAGTATATGGTCTGTTGGGAGTTCTCTGCCTTTCTGCATACGTACACGATTGACTAAAGATGGTAGGTAGTCGACAATGTGCTATCACAGGGCTAAACTAAGTATCGCCGACTCCACGCTAATCCACCCCAGTCTTTAGGTTGGTCGCATAGCAACCAAGGCATACCCTTGGTTCTTCTACCGCGGACCTTAACCTCTGTGAGCCCAGGCGGATCATCTGCAACCTCACAGAGGGATACCAAGAGTACCCTCACGTCTCCCGAAGCTACCGCTTCGTCACCCAGTTCGCTGGAGCCTTTATCTAAGTCAGATAAACATTCGCTCCTCCTCGTGTGTTTGTTTAAACGACGACCTACCGTATCAGGTTACTCATCTATTTGTGAACTGGTCCAATTCTCTTGACTAAGAATTATTACTTAGTTATCATTAACTAAGGTTTATCACTTAGTTTCCCTTCCTGTTATCCTTATTAACTACGATTTCCCACTTAGTCCCCTGAACTAGGGTTTTGTCTAATGGGTTAAGTGTTGTCATTCGAGTTCATGACTTAACCCACCTACGAATCATGTCAAAATTGGCTAAGTATTCAAGTTCAAGACTTAGCCCTACAAACCATGTATCAAGTTGGTTAAGTATATCAAGAAGTTCTAACTTAACCCTAGATTATCGTGTCAGATTGGTTAAGTATAGGTTGTCTTAATCTCATCAAATCATCGAGTAAAATTGGTTAAGTGCAGGTTAACTTAACCCCATTAAATTATCGAGTCGGATTGGTTAAGTATAGGTTAACTTAACCCCATTAAATTATCGAGTCGGATATAGGTTAACTTCACCCCATTAAATTATCGAGTCGGATTGGTTAAGTATAGGTTAACTTAACCCCATTAAATTATCGAGTCGGATTGGTTAAGCATATTTAAGAGGTTCGTGACTTAACCCTATCAAATCATCAAGTCAGATTGGTTAAGTGTAAGTTAACTTAACCCCATCAAATTACCGAGTCGGATTGGTTAAGTGTAGGTTAACTTAACCCCATCCACTAGTCGTATTTATAATGGTTAAGTATCATTCTTGTGGGTTTACTTAACCCTACCACGCATCGCGTTATCCCAGTCGGGTGTTATCAACCCATTTAGGTTAAACTAACCCATCCGCTAATCGTGTTATATGGTTAAGTGTCTTTAAGTAATCAAGTCCGATCTTACTTAACCTACCCATTCATGTCCAATCGGTTAAGTACCATTAGTCAAACTAACTCAACCTTATCATGTGGCATTAAGTAAATTAATGCACCCCAACCTCTCACATTAGACTTTGTTGTGGTTATTGGTTATGCCGGGCGGGTCCGGGCAGCTTTACACCACAACCTAGTCTAACCTCAGGTTTTAAGCGCGATATGACCAACTACTCACATTGGGTCTTATTGTCTGTAGCTACTGGATTTGCCGGGCGGTTCCGGGCAGATTTATGCTACAAACTCAACCCAACCTCGAGTTGGCCACTTTCATGTTTTCCTACTTGTCATGTTCATGTCAAATTTAGGCCACGACAAAATCCACGTTTTCCACTTATGCCCATTGTCCCATTACTTAATTCATGTTAAGTTTCATAGCCCATCTCAAGTTTGCCTAAACTACCCAAGGCGTATTCCCAACACAAGTGCAAGCGAGTCAACATAGTAGGAATAATATGACAACATATTGGCCTCAAACATGTATGCTAGCATAAAGGGATTGGCCTCAAACATGTATGATAGCATAAAGGGATTGGCCTCAAACATGTATGATAGCATAACCCTAGGTTCATCATCATAGGCATGTAAATGGTCATGAGGGGTTTAGGTTCTTTTACATGCATAAGCCCCAAGTCAAGTTCATATGAATGTTCCACAAGTCAAATTGTTCTAAGGGTTCATGCCAACATTCCACAAGTCAAGATTCAATCTTACATGATAAACTAGGTCAAACACAACATGAGTGGCATGATTTAATCACTAAGAAATAGCCCACAAGTCATAGGTTCAAGAGAGGGGCAAGACTAGATTCACATAGACTAACATACTTAGGTTTCATCTCATTTTATTCCATGTCGACATTAGAACTACCGTTTAGATCTAAAAGTAGCTAGAACTTACAAAGCATGGCTAGAGATTTATGAGCAAGCATTTGTCGTAGAACGGTGTTGAGATGATGCTTTACTTCCTTGATTTGATGTAGAAAGCTTGCTCCTTTGACTTGAATCTAGTTTGCATGCTTAGGCCTTTGAAGTTGAAGATGGAGGCCATGATCAAGAGACATTTGGGCAGCACTTTGTTGTTAAGATGGTTTGTAGTGAATTAGGCTAGGTCTTAGGGTGTTTTTATAGAAGTTAGGACTAGTTTAGGCCCTTAGATTAACCCTAGTTTAGATCTGAACCATCCAATCTCGTCACAGGCCAACAGAACAGACCCAAAGGAGCAAGCATGTGCACCGGGCCAACCTGGCCCGACCAAGGAGGTCGACCCCTAGGTCGACACCCAGGTCGACTCCCCAGTCGACCTGGTCCCTGGGGGTCGACTCCCCAGTCGACCTGGGGCTGGACGGGAAATTTCCCCGCCCAGTCTGTTTGGGGCTAAATTCGAAATTTGAAAATCTGTTTTCGTTTTCTGATTTTTCGTGAAACTTCTAGAGGCCATATCTCGGTCATACGGACTCCGATTTACGAACCAACCAGAATTCCGAGACGAACGCAACGGCGCAACCCGTTTCTCTTGATTCTTATTTTAAAATTTAATTCGGCCTTGATTCTTGTATTAACATGTTATAAAAATTCGGGTTGTTACATCTGTCATTATACACATAATCATATGTGAGTAACTAGAATGGGCCTCTTTTGCACTTGGCTGAGCACAAATTTTGCCGTACACATGATGTTCGATGAAATGCCAGTACCATAAAACTATAATGTTGTTACTATTGTTTCATGCTCTGTTTGATGTTGGTAGCCTCCGTTTATTTATTCCGTTCTACAATCCCCTGATATCCTTACCCGTGTACCCTGGTCGCTCATGTTCGCTTTGACAACGGTCGTTTTTGCCTAACTTTGTAGGGTTAGTTATGAATGAGTCTGACCCGATTGCTTATGAGCGGCCTTCTTTGAGTTAGATGTACATGATCATACATTCATAATCAAGATTCACGCAACCATTCGAGCGAAATTTGTATGACCCATTCAAATTTATCATGTGCGACCAGGAGTTATTTATAACCGACCGAGCCAGAACCTTTATATATACAAAGGTCACGTGCGATCGGTCAAGACTTGTTCTCATTGTTGGCTAGGTATAATAGATAGCTTTTAGCTTGAATGGGGCATTTACTCATAGTTGCTTTCCTTTAATTACTAGCCACCTAGCTGTAATTCGTTTTTCAATCATACCCATCTATGTAGAAATGCAAACTAGGAGCCAATTCAGTCAAGATCCCAAGTAGGGCACCATGTCTGGAGAGCCCAAAGGTTCTGGTCAGGTGACTGAGGCTGCCCCAGTTCTTGGTTCTGGAGTGAATATTGGTCAAATTTATCCTCATCCTCGAATCCTTGAGAGAGAGCCTTCTGACAGCTGTAAATCAACGCTCCCATTTGGCTTATACTAGCAAATGTGTGCTCGTTTTGGATTTTCAGAAGATGAAACTAAATTTCCAAGGAGAGATTATTTGGCCGACCATCCAACCCTTGGATATGTAACAGTCAATCGCCATATGTTATCTAGTGGAGCAGTTCCTCCTTTTAATTATTATTTAGAGTCCATTTTGTGGTGTTTGGCCATTGCCCCATACCAGTTGCATCCCAATGGATATCATATTTTATTGGAGCTATACATACTTTTCATTAGAGTCAAGCAATGAGCACCTACATTTATGGATATCTGTTCCTTATATGCTTTCAAAAGAAAGAAGGCGGATGGTCCCTCATATATTTTTATGGAAGGAAGATATTGTAGAATTATCACTGGCTTAATAGACGGTGTCAAGGGGTTTCCAGATCAATATTTTTATGTTCGATGTCCTGGTAACTTCTATGGGCGGTGGATGGAAGGAGGTAACTGCCCTTACTTTGGAATTTTCCACTTCTTTCTCCTTTTTATTGGTTCTCTTTTCCATTTTGTAGTAATTCCTTCTAATGAAGGCCTTGTCCTTGACCAAGCTATTTTTGATTCTTTGGTTGCTATTAACAAGACTGAGAGAAGTAGGCAGGTGTTGCTTTCAGAAGGAAACCTTCATCAATATCAGCTACTCCATCCTTCACGATCCATTAAGAGAACTTTGGCTTATACTCATAGTACCATTGGCAAATCCTTTACCAAAAAGAAATGCTTAGTCCTTGGTGATAGTAGCCAAACTTCACTGGGATCTTCCTTGCCTTTGGTTACTGAAGGGAATGCCTTTCATTGTGAGGATAAAGGAGTAGATGAAAGCATAGATTGTACAAGAGATAAAATAATTTCTGAAAAGATTATTAAGAATCCCACTACCCCTATTATTCAGGAAGAGAGTTCCACAGGAACTTTCAGAGGCTTGGGAGACTTAGACACCGTCAATTATCTCAGTCAGGGTGATATCGTGACTTCTAATCCTGTAACGTCTAATATGGAGAGAACTCAAGAATCCGCCCAACGGCCTGGGAAAGCATTTGATTTAGGAATTCCCTTCGAAATTGGTTTGTTATTGGATATGCACTAAAATATAATTATTATAAGTCCTTTATGCTTTCTCGCAAATATTATAATTTCTTTGCATGCTTGCTAAAAAATTTCTTTGTTCCCTTTTTCCAGGTATAAGAATAAAACACTCATTATCAGATAGTTTCTCCCGATAAGCTGGTTCTACTGACCCACAAAGTGTTTTACAGTCTCGCCTTTCTCGTCACTTGAAGCGCTCCCAGCCGTCCTTGAGTTCTCAACCTCAACACGTCCTCGAACTTCCACTAACTTATTTTATAAGGAGGGAAGAATCTAATAGTGCAGAGGTATTGGATAAGGGCGATAAAGGTGAGCACCACATAGAAGAAGAAATAAAGAAACGGAGCAGGAACGATCGGGAAAAGAGTGAGATTCAGAAACGTTCCATACCAACTGATTTCCTAGACCGCGATGTTCTCATTTTCCCTGAACGATCCATTGTCCTAACCTCTTCTCAAATTCAAATGATTCTCGACCGACCCCCTTATAAGGTTCCACCTGGAAACTTGATTCTTAGGGATTGTTTTGGAGGTTGGGATTTAAGGGGATTTTTTTTTGATTTAGATCTTCATCCAAATAATAGGCGAGATGTTGTTGAGGGGCTGAGTACTATAAAGAGTTGTATGATTACTTAGTTTAACACTGCTATGAGTCAACTCGAAACACGCTTGAACCTGGCCATGAGCAATGTTGATAAGAAACTAGAACATTGGGCCAAATTAAATTTGGTTACGAATTTCAAAGGTTAAATGCTCGGCATCTTGATCATATTAACATCTTGGAGAATGATAAAGCTGCGTTGGTTCACTTGATCAGGTTTCAAGAATTTGAAATCGCCTCTTTAAAGAGTGGGAATATTAGAGTGAACAAATTGGAGGCTCAAAATGAGGAACTCAAAAGAGAACTTGAGGCTGTAAGAGAACAATTTCGAGAAGCTCAATCTGCCCAAGATCTTGCTAAATGTCAATTGGCTTTAGAGAGACGAGCTTCAAATTCTTATCAACAAGAAAAGGCAGTTCTCGATGACAAGATTAACTTCCAGAACAAGACTCTAGAGATTCTGAAAGAAGACAAAATCAAGCTACGCAAAGCTCTCGATAAGGCCAAAGTCAAGACTGACAATACTCTGTTTCAATTTTATGTTTACAGTTTTATGAGTCGTGGAAGCTTAAACTATCTGAACAAAGACATTCCATGAACTCTGGCTCTTGTTTGGGAACAAGTGCTTTTATACTCTGGTGGTGCTGATGATAAATATCTCTAGGAGAACCTCCTAGAAGAAGAAGACCGTAAGGCTTTGGCGGAAGGTAGGAAAATATTAGTGGACGAGCGAGCTCAATCTTCCAAGGGAAAAAACCTTAGATGTTACTACTATTCGTGGCCCATCCAGTCTTATTGACATTGAAGCTTCAAGCCCTCAAACTTTCCCTGCGGATCATCCTGTCAAGGATGCTACTGGAGTTCAACCCATTAAAGGATACACAATTCAGGGGAATGTTCTCAAATAATGCGCAGTCATGAGAATGACGACACCTCTTTAAATGTGAATGATTACGAGATTGACCTTATATACCCAGTAACCCTAAGTAAAATTGATGTCTATCAGTCCGCACCAGATTTGGATTTTCTTAATTCTTCACTTGGGTTTGCTGAATTTAGTGATTACTATTCATTTGTACCAGGTCCGCCTTCGCCACCTCTTTTGTCTACTGGTGCTACTGCTGTTCAAGCTGCTACTATTGACTCCATTTTAGTATCAACCAGTATTAGCCCGTGCACCACACCTTTACCGGGCGATCCAACATTACTTAACATGTCTTATGTGGAAGACAAGGACGAGATTTGGAATACTAAGGCTGTGTCCACTCTGATACTTAGAAAGAGGCCCATTGTAAATAGCCCGGGAATCATTAACCTGTCCTCTTCAAAGAGTGCTTGCGTAAGCAAAGAAACAAAGGGTGGAAGTCAAGCAGTTGGTTCACCTCCTCCTTTCTCTATTAAGAAGTAGCACTTGTGACCCTCATGCTTTGATTTCAGTCTATTTTCTTATTTTTTTCACGCACTTAGATTGGCTGTTTATGCGAGTGCTAGTCCTCGCCTAATACTTTTATGCTTATATATTCTTGTTGTACCGTCTCATATTATAATGATTTCGCCGTTCGTTTTTATGAATGATAGTATTTCACAGGGATTCAATCTTGCTAGTCGAACGATCTCATCAGACGCTTAGCCTTTGTTGTGAAGTTGTGATGAACTTGTGGTATGTTTAAGTGAACATTATTGATTTTTACGCAATGGTGATGCTCCCATACCAAAGTTCTTTACAACTCTATTGGGTAGAAACGATCGATTTTCCCTAAATTCTCTTAATTATAGCTACAATTTTATTTGAATCGATCAGTTCATGTCCTATGGATAGGTATTCAACCGTATTTCCCGCTAACCTGGCAGTCCAAGCTATTCGGGAATTATGTTTAAATATATCAGCCTTTTTTTTAAAATGCATTAGACAATTTTCTCACTAGCTTAGTGGCCCAAGCCCTTCGGAGATTGGTGTTTGAATGCACGAGGTTATTATATTTTTTTAATGTATTCAACCCCCATTTCTTGTTGACCTGGTGGCCCAAGCCCTTCATAGATTGGGGTTTGAATGCGTGCCCTTAGGGGAGGTCTTTGGTTTCAAGTTTCGATCCAACTTTGGTCTTGTTATTTCTGGTTACTCTAGAGCCAAAAAGACCTTATTGGACACCCTTTTTGGGCTAGGATTTCTATTACCCCCTTTCGGCTAGGATTTCTGTTACCCCCTTTTAGCTAGGATTTCCGTTTATGCTGATCCTTCAAGCATGTTTGTCGGTCCTTCCGGCACTAGAACTGGTGCTTCCAGCCTAGGTTTTGTTAGTCCTTCCAACTTCATGCATCATCCCGGGTGGTGGACACTAGTTCCTCTTATCGAGCTATATTTCGATTTAAAGAATTTGTGTCCTGCACCTAACAAGGTGCCTCTTTTGGGATTGGCAATCTCTTAATTGTGGGGCATATCGGTCCTTCCAACTTGATGCTTCATTCTGAGAGGTGGACACTAGTTCTTCTTATCGAGTTTTATTTCGATTCAAAAGAATTCGTGTCCTGCACCTAACAAGGTGCCTCTTTTGGGATTTACAATCTTTTAATTATGGGACATATTTGATACTACCTTTGTGATTTTCTCGAAGTTTGATGCCAATCCCTTCAATGGATGCTTGCCAAGAGCTTGGCCTTTTTTTGCAGTGAAAAGTGCAGCTTTATGACTTGACGTTTGTTTACTATGCTTTTCACTATTTGCCCTAAATAACTTATTCTTTTTGAAGCGATGTGCTTATTCGTTCTTGCTTAATTCACGTGATGTTTTTGGCCCTCGAGTTGCTTCACCTGAAATATGCTTGGGAAGTTTTCTATTATGGTTGGGTTGTAACCGAGCGATCGCTTCTACTATGCCTACATTTAAGAAATTGAGTTTTAGTATGAGCTTACAGGTAAGCACATAAGTTTTGATTTATAAGGCCTTTGTTTTATTCAACTAAGTGAATCATCACCAATTGTTTACAAGAATATAACAAGTAATAAAGAAAAATAAAGTGACTACTGCTTCTTAAGTAATAAAGCAAAGCACAGTAAAGTGATGGAGGTTGCTTATTTAGAGCCACTATAACCAGAACACTGACTGCTGATCCTTAAGTAAGTGCTGGCCTTGGATTAGTTTGAGCGATCTACCCATTACTTGTTGCCCCTTGCTCGTAGATAGTTGGAGCAGTGTTCATGGACTTGTACATATTTTTGCAAATGATTCTTCCTGATCAGTTCCTCAATTAGTGATTTTAGATGCCTACAATCGTTAGTATCGTGCTCTAGTTGGTTATGAAATTGACAAAACCTTCCTGATCTTATAGCGACATCTTTGACCTGCAATCGTTTTGGGATCAGATATTTCTCAGTATCCTTAGTTGCCATAAAGATATTACCTATGGTATCATTAAGGGGAGTGAGTGCAGAATTCTTAAAAAAGTGGAGCTTCTTCTTATCCTAGTTATCCTTTCCTTCGTTGCTCCTCTTTTGACTATCAACGCTACTTTGCGCACTACCTTTCCTTTTTAGTTGTTCATTGCTTTCCAAAACACACATCGAATTCTCTTCAACACTCATATATTTTTCAGCTTTATTGAATAGTTGTTCGAGGGTACTTGGTTTCTTCTTCTTATTCCACCGTCTTAACTTGGTCTTTTTACATATGGCCCCTTTCAAAGCCATCAGAACCAGACGGGGCTCATAATTTTCAACTTCGGCCACTGCCATATTAAAGCGGGTGAGAAAAGCATTGATGGACTCTCCTTGTCTTTGTTGTAGTTCACCTACCTCCATAACATCCCGAACCTTAGTTGCTTGGAACCTGAACTGCTTACGGAATAGTCTAGCCAAGGTAGTGAAGTCGTCCACAGACTTTGGCGGTAGCTTTGTGAACTAGAGATAGGCCACCCCTTCTAGATAAGTCGGGAAATAAAGGCATTTGATCTCGTCGGTGGCTCGCGCCCCATTCATATGCTAATCATATTTGCACAGGAACACATTGGGATTGCTTGTCCCATTATAGGATTGCACCACTGAAGGTTTAAATTTTTGTGGATATATAGCCATTTTAATTCTTTCGGTGCGTGGGGTCTTAGTAGGATAAAATTCCCACTCTTTTCAATTTTCTTCCTTCTTCAAGGTCTCCTCCACAATTCCACGTGCCATTCCTAAAATATATTCCTGCTCTTTGCATCGATCCATGGAACGAGTGCCTTCTTCCTCGCCAGACTCTCGTCAAGGAGGGTAATCATGATTTGGAGACAGGGGATCTAGGCTTCCTTTCGAGAGAAATTCCCCTTTGATGGAACCAATTACCCTTTGAGAAGTTGTGTCATCAGAATAGTTGCGCATAGGTGCTTTAGCTTTTTTACGATCAAGATTAGCATGATATGCAACTTCCTGAATAGAATTTCCCTGTTTCGCACTTGAAGAAGAGGATCCTGTATCGTATTCGTGACTCATTCGAGCGGGTGGAAAACAGGTGACACTTAGTGTGGCCTTTGTAGTAGCGGCTTGAATAGCGAACATTGACTCAAGCTTCTTCATCATTACATTGTTTGCAATAGTTATTTGACTTGTTAGGCCCACCATCGTTTCTTCCAACTCTCTCTTTGTTATAGCTACCTTAATTTCGGACGATTCTCCTGCCTTGAAATGGGTGGTGGGCGATGTGACAATATTAATATTGTCGGTGAGGTCGTCGATTTCACAAGTAACTTCCTTCGGCCCATCCACGATTTCAAGCAAGGTTTTTTTATAAGATCTCATTGGACTTCAATAAGAGAAGATGAAAATGCGTGCCACTCGGTGAGCACCAAAATTTTTCACCAAAAAATGGCTCAAATACCTATGGTACGAAGATCGTACTTCACCAATGTGGTTAGTAGTAAATGCAGTCGCACTCAATAAAAGATAAAAAGCAAAAAATGCGAGGAAAGAAAATGGAGACAAGGTTTTAGAGTGTTTCGGCACTTAAGTTAGGCCTACGTCCACTATGAAGGTAGTTTGGCATTATCATGATAGTGACTACAAGACATAAACTCTCTCTTTACATATACATCCACTCTTTTTCACAACACATTCTCTTTCTCCCATACAAATCTTTCTCAAATTCCCAAAATTCAATGGAGGAATGGTGAAATCCACGGAGAAGAGGAGAAGGATGGATGAATGATGTAAAGGGCGATGTCTTTGATCTTTTTTCTCAATTATAAGATTCTAATGGATTCCATGGCCATATGGATGAATAACCTCCAAGCAGAGATGATGATGATGGTTGAAATGCTTAAGGAATGGTGGAGGAAAGAGTTTAGCAGCACTTCGTAGTCGCCAGCTGTCCCCCTTTTACGGTAGTAGCCATAGCTTGTTTATAGTTAAGCTCCCCTGAAGGAATGAGCTGGAATTCGTATATGCAGGCTACGGGTCATTTGTTTCCTTAATTATGAGAATGACATAGCCCAGCTGTAGCCAACTTTCGATAGTTATATTCATCTGCCCTGTATGAGCGACTTCATGGGAGCGTGCGATTGCATAGGAGCGAGCACATTGAATAGGCGAACAAGCGTTGGGTGTACAGGCGGCTTGTCAAAGCTCCTTGGTTAGTATAAGAACAGCCGATCGTATCATCATGTTAATCCTTTTATAATTGATCTACGAATAGTATCTGGTTGGAGCATCTGTATTTCATTGACTGATCAATGCCCGTAGAGCAGACATACGAGCGATCACTTTGGAGTTGACATCTGTCGGACCGGTAGGTAGCATATGATTGTAGCATTAGTGGTTGATTGAGAAGTGAGCGACTTGGTTTGCAATCTATAAGCGGACATGAGATGTATGTGCGACCTCCAGCACTTTTGTGTTTCTTGTTCATAAGACACATATGACCGGCCAGGGTATTATGAATGGCCGCAGAGTGGAATGGGCAATCGGAACCAATTCTTCTCCTTGCCTTGTTCCACCGATCTTTTCGATATAAGAATTGAGCAACTTCCTTAATATGAGTGAACTTTACAAGCCTTACTGTTTTTGCGCCGTGCCATCCTTGAGCTAGCTTCGTGTGCACGACATCTCTGTATGGTTGTATTATGTTGTATGACCGATCCTGATTATATTGAACGGACGACCCAACTTGTTGTGATGTTCAAGCGACTTTGTTTAACACAAATGACTGATCCTTATTCCCATGTTCGAGCCATGGCTTATGTTTGATCTTGTTGTGCACGAACGATCTTGGTTGGAGCAAGAGTACACGAACCTCGTGATGTCTTATGGTTTTAACACAGACTTAATCCTTCAATGCACGTATGATTCTTAAGGGATAAACAAAGAATAATAAGATAGAAGTTTAATTAAAAAATATTTATGATAAGTATTAAAATATTCAGAAAAAATATGGAGTTAAATAATATTAGTAGGGTAAATATAGAAAAAATTGAATATCTTTTTAAAGAGAATATAAAATTTGTATCATACAAAATAAGCTGTATAAACATATATTCATAAGTATATATAAATACTAATTTAAAAAGAACATAAAATTTAATTTAATTTGAGATATACATCAATATTTTGATACAAATCAATTTTAAATTTAAAGTTTAGAAATCCAAACATATTTATTTGCTAGAGAACAATTTATATGTTAAAATTTAAAAGAAATCTATAGTTATAACAAAATTATTTTAATGAAAACTAATAAAATGAAGTAATCTATAATTTTTTATATTTAAACTATATTTTTAAGACATAAAAATTATACATATATATATATATATAATTTTTATACCAAAATATTAGGTTAAATACTCAAGCTTTTATAAATCTTAATAAGAAGCCAAAATAAGTATTAAGTTCCAAATAGTATTTGTGAAATCATGTGAAAAATATATATGTTTAAACTATATATGAAAGATAAGTAAAATTATATTTTATAATAATAAAAAATTATTTTAACTTTAATATCATATTAACATGTCTATATGATTTTATTAATTTATATACTTATAATATATATATATTTTTTGAAATAAGATATAAGAAAATAAGTAGAAAGATAAAGTTAATAACTAGAATTTGAACTAGCATTTTCTAATTGAAAAGATGGAGAGAAGTTTGAAAGTTTAAACTAGGGCCATCAATTTCTAACACGACATGAAACACGACTCGTAACCCACATGAAAAAATCCAACCCGACCCATTTATAAACGGGTCAATTTCGGGTCATCCCTCTCTGACCCATTTAATAAACGGGTTGACCCGACCCGGCCCGTGAACCCATTTCTAACCCGTCATGAACCATTTAATATAAAACATATTTTTATTACTCTATAATCTAAAAAATATAGGCCTAGCCCAATCCACTACCCATTTGCTGCTTTATCCTAATTTTCCAATTACCAAGCCGCCACTCATTTGGTCATTCTAATTTATGTGGTTCTACCTCTTCACTGATTCACTCCTTCACGTTTTCATATTTGTTCCCACATTAAAAACTTTTTACATTTTTAATCTCATCTTAGCTTGCAACAAGTGAATGACGGCAACACCTTTCTTTCATGTTTTCATCTTTTTATACAAATATTTTTCTTAATGGGTTACACGAATCAAACCCAAAACTCGCATGATTATAAATGGGTCAACCCGAAACTGACCCGTTTAATAAACGGGTTGAGCTGACACGACCCGAACTCAACCCGTACACGACTTGACCCGGCCCGAACCCAACCCGACCCACTGACAGTCCTAGTTTAAACTCTAGAAATTCAAATTTTAAATTTCATTATGTCAACATGACCATTTTTGTATGTCGACATACATGTAGAAAATCAAAGATATATTGTTTTTACTTCTTGGTTTTATATTATCGATTTATATTTAAGGTTTAACTATTTCCTAAAATAATACTAATCCTAAAAAACATCCAAAATTTATTTTATTAATATTTTGAATTTCAAATTTGAGTTTTAAAGTTTTAAATTTCAAATTCAAAGCAAAGCAAACAAGCAAGACAATCAAAGCATTCATTCAATCAAAAAAATTTAAAAATCAATTAAAGCGTACCTATTTTTGCAATCCTTCTTTTTGTTATTCTTCCATTGTCATGAATCACACATTCACATCTTCTAGAATTTGATGATGAAATCTGCTCTATTACGATGGGCTCGTTTTTCTGGTTAAGATAGTATATTCATTTGTTGAATTTGAACACCGTATGAGAAAGATATCGAAGATTTAGTAGTTCAATCGCCTTGGCGCCAAAATTTGAATTTGAGTTATGAATTTTGAATGAATGGACATTTCAACTATTAAATAAAGGCCCAAAAGTCATGTCTCTTCATAACCACTTCTCTTCTTCTCGTTTTCATTTTCAATCAAATTTTCAGGAGGCATAACTTCTTCGTTTCTTGACAGAATTGTACGAAATCAGCAGCAAATCGAAAAGAAATCCAAGGACAACGCACCCCATAATTTTGTAAAAGAGGATAAATTAAATAATAATTAATTTAATATTTAGAATTAAGGAAAATGGGTTACGCCATTACATCCATCTCGAAATTCTGGTCAAGATAGACATTTGGTTTGCGTAGAACGGACACCGTATGAAGAAGTTATGAAGGTTTGAACTTTGTATATGCGCAAGACAAATATATATATATATATATATATGTATGTATGTATGTATATATATATATGTATATATGTATATATATAAGGTCCAGAAATACAAAATCTCAATTCAACAATTTAAATCACGAAAACTTGGTGAGCGGGAAAATTCACGCCCAGGAGAGTCGACCCCTTAAGGGGGTGTCGACCCTTGGGTCGACCCCTATAGGGCTGGCATGGCTAGGTCGGTTCTGGAGCCTGGCAGCTATATATACGACCACGTTTTTATAGTTTTCTCACACTGAAATCAGTGGAGGCCGAAATGTTGTCGGTGCCTGGATCAAATCAAATGCTTTTCTTCTTCTGCAATCAAAGTTTAGAGATTCATGTGTAGATCTGTTATTCAAACTCCGTTTTTCCTCCTTCTATTCTTCTAGATCCGAACACTGTGAATTTAAGTTACCTTTAGATTTAAATAACTAAAAGTAAAACATGATATGACTGTAATTTGGATCTATCACTGTGACCGAATCATACCAGATCTATTGTAATTAGTGAATCTATGACATTCTAAATTAACTATGACTTGGATCCTAACCTTTATCATGAATGATCTACTTTTGATTATAGATCTAATTCGATATTTAGATCATCTTTTACCTACCATGTTGTGGTTAATTTGGATCTGTCATTAGTTGGACATCTTAATCCTTGTTTAGATCTGATCATGCCTATTATGACATCCCTACTATGTTAGAACTAGTTTTATTATCACAAGTTCACCAGATCTGTTCTTATATGTCCATCTTAACATTATGCCATTAAATGTTTATGTCAATTTTGCTAGAATAATCAACTATGTCATCTTCCCTTCACCCTTTCCTTTTATTTTATATAGCCGGGCTACTTTCGAGCCTAGGCATGCCGCTAAATTATGCGAATGCGTTAGTTTGGGAACGAAACATTTAAATTGGGTATAACTTGTAAGAGGGAAAATTGGAATAATTTGAATAATGTTTATGAATATGAATTTAGGGCACATAATTCATTATGAACATATTTGGGGTAAAGGGGCATGAAACCAATAATGACATAGGTAAAAATTGGCTAATAATGGAATGCCTAGGATTACAATAATTAGAAATTGTAATTGCGCCTAGACACGAGGTTAGATTGCACTTGTGGTGGAAGTATGCCCCGAACCGCCTGGCATATCCAGCGACCATAAGTGATGAATCTAATGTCAGGGGTCTAGGTGCACAAATATGAGACGTGCTGAGACACGAGGTTAGGGCTGACTTGTGTAAGAAGTCTACCCAGAACCGACCGGCATATCCAGCATCCATAAGTGGTAGGCTTAATGTGAGGGGTCCAATACATTATAACCATAAATGGACATGGTAATTAATTGGAATACTTAACCTATTTGAATCCATAGGGACTGTATGAACATGAACTTGAGTAGAGGTTAAGTAAATTTGGTTGAACAATGGGTGAGTTAAGTAAGTCTAAGGGGGTGGGTAATATTTATATAGGCCCACAAACTTAACCTAAGGAGGTTATGTAATTAAAGACACCTATAGGTATACATAATCAGTGGAAATCCTAGTGGGGATACAAGACAGGGGGAAAGCTTGTGTCATCTTGTGTAGGACCTGTTCCAGTCAGTAACCCATATAACGGTATCGAACGAGTACTCCACCCTAGGTTGGAGTTGGGGAACGCTTACTGGGCTGATTGTAAGTGATCCAAACATATAGGACGTTGTGGGAGGCGCAAACCGACCAGGGACATGTGCGTGCATGGGCCGGGCATAGGGGGATAAGACGGCTGTGACACCAGTAAATATGGTTGTGCACATCACAAAGGGTTGCCACTTTAGGAAAGTGATACCTCATATTGTAGGGCTGGCACAGGGTATCTATGGAGTAGGGAGCCGATCGATTAGGGTAGTAGTTAGGGTATTCTAGACTCTAGTAAAAAGTTTAGGAGCCTGTTAGGTTGGGTTGCCTGTGGATTGTATGGGGTTAACACCTCTCACCAGAGTACGCCTAAGTCTGTCATCTTGAAGTTGTTGGGATCATCTTATTGTGGTTATACTAGTATTGGTGCAGAGAATCAGAGCAATCATTAAGGAAGCATGTACACTCTTTCATGTTTACCTTGTCATACTTACCTTTTATGATGTTATCCTTCTTATCCACTTTATATGCATGTCATGATACTTTTACTTATTTACCTGCTAAAAGTAACCAGACTCTCTAGACTTTATGTCTGACCCTTTTTGTTTCCACTTCTCTCTTCCGTTTCCTCCCCAGGTTCACAGGGAGGGAATACTCAGGCTTAATCAGGACTCGGTTATCATCTTTCTAGGAGCTGCTTTTGAAGTATTGCTGAAGTTCTTATCTTTACTACTATGGCTTTGTCTCTTTTGGGGAATTATGCTATTCTTTTATGTATTTCTGTACTCTGATGGTACAAGATAGAAGCTTTGTATTATTGTAATAGTTTTTATGTAGTTCTAGACTTGTGATATTTTGGACCATGATGTTATGAATTATGTTTTAAATAAAATTTTGAATTCCGCTGGTATCTTTTATATCTGTATTGTAATGTTCTGTGTTTTTTTACCTATAACGCTTCACGAAACTTAATGCATTCTCTTAATAAGTGACATTACGTGGGATGTCACACTTGGTATCAAAATCGAAGGTTACCGGATTAGATAAAAGTTTTTGAAAATTATTTTCAAAAAGGTTTTAAAAGAAAGCATTTTTCAAAAAGAAAAGGTTGTTTTGAAAAACATATTCCCCAAAGCCATATGTAATATCCTTCGATCCATTGCCTAAATTTCTTTCTTTTCGTTTTAGCATGTCTGGGGAACCTAATATCCCTAAGGGTATTACGGTACCAGGCTGGTTCCGTAGGTATCTAGAGGTCAAGCTAACATTCCTCCCCTAGTTGCACCCGTCGTTCCTCCTACTCCTCCTCCAAGAGTAGCTAATTTCGCTAAGATCTACAAAGATTTTTGTGCCATGGGAGGGAAGCCATTCCGTGGAACCGAAACATTCGTAGAGGCAAGGAATTGGCTCAAGGAGACCGAGGACTTGTTTGTAATCTTTGAAGCGGAAGATCGAAGGAAGATTCAGTTAACTTCCTGGCTACTGAAAGATGAAGCTTCGTTCTGGTGGGAAGTTACCCAAGCTGGACGTTCGGTGGAGACATGGGATGATTTTAGACAGAGGTTTGAAATGAAGTTTCTTTCACAAGCTGAGAAAAGCATGCAAATGGAGAGGCTCTTGGCGCTCAAACAAGGGAACATGACTGTTAAAGAATAAGTGAACAAATTCAACTAGCTAGCAAGGTTTGGATTGGAACTGGTGGATATTCCACACAAGAAAGCTTTGCGGTTTGCTAAAGGGATGAATGAATGTAACGACCCGGATTTCGCCCGACCCCAATCGATCGCAAGATCGATCAAAACCGTTCAAAACCCGCGTAGTTAACTTTAGGCATACAACACATCAGAACAACAACACAGACTTTTATAACATCAATAATAAATGTTACATCAGAGTACAGAATATATCAGAGTACATTGATAAATAATACAGCGGAAGATACATTTACGATAAATTAAATACATTGCAGCGGAACTAATCTCAGCGGAAGGCCATCAATATTCTGGACCCAGCTTCAGACTTCAATCCAGGATCCTGCTTAACTATATCTGCAAAAAGCTACTCGACTGCCCGTGCGGAAAGAGGGTACCCGAGTTTGCAAAGTGAAACAAACTACAGGTCAGTCGTGGGATTGGTGTGAGAATTCTATACTTAACTCACCTAATAAGTAGGCTGATCACAGGACCACGCCACTAATGCGGAACAGGTTTACTCCATTGGATTGCCAGTGCATAAGTAAAGTAAATTGTCAAATACCGCAATGCTTTTTAGAAAAATGAAACCATTATAAGACCCAGGTCCCATCACACAATGCAACGCACACCAGAGGATAGGGTTTTACCTTATAATGGTCAAAAGATGCTTGATACGTAAAAACGATATTATTATTAGTGTGTATATATATATATTTAAAACATTTCAATATAAATGTATTAACCTTAGGAGGCATAGTACCCCATCCTACTATGTCGCCATATATAAGTTTACAATCAAGACCGCGATGTGGTATTGGAAATTGGTTTTCTGTCATGAAATCGAGGCTAGGGATCGTCCTCTTCCGATTCGAGACACTCTAGCAAATGCCTCAGGATCACACCTATGGGCAACCCTTGGAACGGTAGGGCCGGTCCCCACCTAACGGTAGTGGATTGGCAATTCCTGAACATACGTTTCCCGGTCCTTTTGGACCTATAATATGACCACTTTCGGCCTATAAAAACCCGAGGTACCTCAATCCAAAATCCAGATAGTAAAATGTCGGGCCGTGTTAAAGCCCAAACACCACTTCTAGCTAGAAAGAAACGTATGCACTCCCTACGGTCCATATCCCGTTTTTGACTCATACCGGGGTGTGAGGCTCGCGAAGTCACGATATACACAAAGCTATGCCTAAGGAGACTGTGCTTTGATCATCAACCACAAGGCCTGCTTTTCAACAAAGCCTTGATCATTTGCACCTTAGCATGTCACATTGCCAGACCCTACCATATTATTGACCATCTACCAATATATATATAACCTCTAAGCTCATACGTCTTAGAGAAGGATGATAAGTAAAGAATAAATTCTTCACCACCAAACAGAAATACATAATCAGTAGCGTTCAACAAATACAGTAGAAAGGAATACAATGTCAGACACACAATCCATTTACAAGTCCGCTCTAGGTCTGAGCGAAACAACGTGTCCGTCGATCTCCAAATACGTTTGGACGATCTTTACCAAATACCATGCCTTGGGATGTACAGTCCCAATTCAAGATACCAGTCATCACCATCCCAACGATGTGAAAACCTTTGGTCTTCAACCACCGTCATCATCTTCGACTCTTGATCGTCGTGAGGATTATTCAGAATGGGTTAAACCCGGTCTTTCTGAATAACTCGCGTATTTTGTGATTAAAAATCAAATATTGGAAAATCACACATTACGCCACATTTCAACTCCGAATATTCTTTTAATAAGAATATTCATATTAAAGGATTCTCATTAATTTTATCAAAGATAATCTTTGAAAATAAAATCTTAAATCTTCCTAAAAAGATTTATTAAAACTCTAATTTTGATTCAATATCAAAAATCATTATTACAAGATCATTTATTTTATGGAATAAATCTTGTCTTAAAACGGGTTAAAGAACTAGTGTTCTTTAAAACATAGTTCACGATAAACCCACAAATCGATTTCTAAAATAAGGAATTTCACAGAAATCAAATCAATACATAATCGATATGAATTTCTGTATCGGACTAACAATATACATGGAATAACGGCAAAGCCTCTTAAATTCCATATATAATATCGGTCTTCTATTACAGAAGCCCATCTCGATTTTTACCAATCGAATTTCTACTTAATTCCAATTTTAATATATTAAATTGGAAAACTTGATTTTTAGAAAATGCCTTTTTAAATCTATAAATTAGATTTATAAATTCCAAATAATAATTTCAATGTAAATTGGATTAAAGGACAAATGTCGTTTAAAAAACACCGTCCACGATAAATCCACTTCACATCTCAATTTACTTCATATCATAAAGTATGATGGCAAATTCTAATAATCTTAATTAAAGGATTTCACTTTAAATATTATTTATTATAATGAAAACATTATTTTAAAATAATCATTAAAAATATTCTTTATATAAAAGATCTTTAAATGGGAAGTATTATTTATATTACAGATCTTTATCTTTTACAAATATTCTTTATCTTAACATATACTTAAATAAAAAATATTTTTATATAAAAAAGAATTTCTAAGGTAAAAAAATTCTTATTTAAGAGAACACCTGAATTGAAATGCGACCCAATCATTTACCATATAGTTTGGATTATATGGATTTCACACATATCATGTATATAACAATAACAGTATAATCATCAAGTCATCCATTTACATCCAGAGTGTAAATTCCACTGTGTAAGCGTTAAAAATTAATAATAACGCTCATCGCAGCCTGTCGATCTAACGATCAACATACAACTAAATATTGGGATTAGTGTATATAAATTTTCATCCCAACACCCGTGTGGGGTTTCATCCAACAAACAAATAACAAATTTATTTGTGTACTTGGGCGATGTGTAAAATTTATCGACCCAATCACATAAACAAGTCGGGTAACTTGTCTATGGCAGTGTAATACACAATATATCACACGACGATAAAAATGCCTCTTTTAATTCTATTCTTTTTATCGCATGTAAAATGTCAATAAAAATGTAATCTTTATCTTTATTCTTTTATCGCATCTAAAATGGCAATAAAAATATAATCTTTATTTCAATTCCTTACATCGTAAATAAGTGGGAAGAAGAATATAATCTTTAATTCCATTTGTAATAGGGAATACAAATAATAACAAAAATATAACTTTTCATTTCATTCTTTATTTGTAATAAAGAATGCAAATAAAGATTCAACTTTTTAATTTGATGTTTATTTACATAGAGGAATGTAAATAAAAATTATAACTTTTCATTTCATAATTTATTTGCATTAAGGATTGCAAATGAAATTGTATCTTTTATTCTCCTGTTTATTTGCGTTGAGTAATGCAAATAAAAATGCAATATTTAATTTCTAGTTTTATTTACATCAAGAAATGTAAATAAAAGAACAACTCCTTATTTTATGTTTACTTACATCAAGTGAAGTAAATAAATAAATAAATATGTAACCTTTATTTTAATGTTTTGTTCGCATTTAAAACCTGCAACAAAAATGTAACCTTTGTCTTTAAATAAATTTGTTTGCATCTAAATTTGCAAACCAAAAATGTAATTCTCATTTTCTTGTTTGTTTGCAACTAAAGTTGCAAAAAAAAAAAAAGTAATTTTTTTTTCTTCTTGTTTTATTTGCATGATAGAATGCAAATAAAAATGTATTTCTATTTTCTACGTTTCGTTTGCATTGTAGCATGCAGACAAATTTTTTTTTTTCATGTATTGTTTGCATTGTGGAATGTAAACAAAATGTGAACTTTTGTTTTCATGTTATATTTGCATTGAAAAATGCAAATAAAAATGCGCCACTTAAAAATCATATTATATTTGCGTTGGGGAACACAAATAAAAATGTACTTTTATTTTTTTATGTTTTATTTGTGTTTAAGAACACAAATAAAAGACCGTTTTATTATAAACAATGTTACAATAAAATGTAATCCTACTCAATGCCCAAAAATGTATATTTTGATGTAACTCCTTTTAATGATCAAAAATGTTTATTTTGTTTAACTCTTTTGAATAACCAAAAATGTATGTTTTTGGTTTAATCGTTTTTAATTAACAAAAATGTATATTTTTAATTTACCATGTAAATTCATATTTTATTTACATAGACAAATGTAAATTCTATCATACGATGTAAATTCACCTCTAAATTACATATAAAAATGTAATTTTTATCATACAGTGTAAATTCACATTTTAATTACATCAAAAATGTAATTTTTATTCTAATATCTAAATTACATGTAAAAAAAAATGTAATTTTATCCTACAATGCACATTCATGCTTTAATTTCATATAAAAATGTCATTTCTATTATACGATGTAAATTCCTATATAAATTACATAGAAAAATGTAATTTCTATTATGCGATGTAAATCCATGTCTTAATTACAAAGAAAAATGCAATTTCAATCATACGGTACAAATTCCCGTTTTAATTACATAGAAAAATGTAATTTTGATCATACGGTACAAATTCACATTTTTATCACATAGAAAAATGTAATTTTAATCATACAGTAACAACTCACCCTTTCATTACATAGAAAAATGTAATTTTAATTATGAAACAATTTCTTATAAAAATATATGCTTTTTAATCCACTCTTTTTAATGTAAACAGTGCACGTTAAAAATATAATCTTCTTAATCCATTCTTTTATATTTAAACAAATAAAAATATATTTTATTCGTTGTTCAAATTTTATTGTAAATAGACAAATAAAAATAATATTTTATTTGTCGTCCAAATTATGTTGAAAGGTAAACAAATAAAAATAAGATTTTATTTGTTAACCCATTTCTGTTGTAATATAAACAAATAAAAATAATGTTTTATTTGTCGTTCAGTTTCTATTGCAAAGCAAATAAATAAAAATAAAGTTTTATTCGTTGTTTACATTCTAATGTAAAGTAAACAAAATAAAAATATATGTTTTATTCGTTGACCAAATTCTGTTGTTATGTAAACAAATAAAATTAAGATTTTATTTGTTTAACAATCTATGTTGTAATATAAACAAATAAAAAAAATGAGATTTTATTCGTCGTCCAATTTGCATTGTAATGTCAACAAATAAAAAAGGATTTTTATTTGTCGTTTAATTTTTATTGTAAAATCAACAAATAAAAATAAGTATTTATTTGTTGTTCAAATCTTATAGTAATATTAACAAATAAAAATGAGTTTTTATTTGTCGATCAAATTCTATTGTAATATCAACAAATAAAATAAGCTTTTATTCGTCGTTTAAATTCTTATGGTAATATCAACAAATAAAAATGAGTTTTTATTTGCCGTTTCAATTCTATTGTTCATTTCAGAAAAACAGAAATTATGTTTTAATAACATAAAATAAATTTTTACAACTGGATCTGAAATAAATATGATTTAAAACTGAATTTAGATTAAATCTTCTAAATGCAAATAAAATTCAATAAAACATGAAATTTAATGCGAATCTAGTACAACATGAACAACAAACATATTACAAGCCACAATCAACGATTCATACAATACATAACAATCTAGATCTGAATTAACATCATCACACAATTATTTTAAAGCAAGAAAATAAATTAATAATTAATTAAATAATAAAAATTTGAATTCTCACTTTGAATTTTGGCTGAAAATTCGACTGTCTCGGAATCAGCTCTGGTCTGCGCCATCGCGAAGCTCTCGGAAAGACGAGTCCAACGCAACTTACGGTTAGTCAATCGGACCTCGTATGAAAGAGATATTGAATTTTAAAGATTGCATAAATTAAATAAAATAATAATATAAAAAAAATACTTTTCTTCCTCACGCTACTCAGGAACACGCATCGCCGAACCCATCTCACGCCGTTCACCCCTTCTGCGAGCGCCACCCTATGGCCAACCGACCGTCGATCAGAGACCACCAATACGACGCCCCGCTCGCGAGCCACCACTGCCCAGAAGGCCCCCCAACTCGACCTCCTCCTTGCCTCGCAAATCGAACCTGAACCCGCCACGTTTCAGCCTAGAATTCGTGAAATCCGTGCACCAAAACCCGATCTTAACCGTACAGATTCGAAGCTCTCTGAATTCCCTTCGATTTGGTATATTATTTGTAGATTTTCACTGAACGGATTGAGAGAAATTGATGTTTGAAGTTAGGAGATTTCTTGCCATCGAAACAGCCATAGGCGGCGGCTGAAATTTGGGTTAGGGTTTTTATTTTCATATTATTTTATTATTAAAAATGTGTTATAAAGGTGAAAATGCGGGCTGTCTCCGAATTGGGCTTGCTTACTGTCGATCTTAACGTTTTGAGGCTTCTGAACGCAATGGGACAGGTCTCGGGGTCCAATTCCGAAATCTGTAGAAAGTTTATTTAAAATTGCATTAAAAATTAATTAATTAAATATAGACCGTACATTAAAATATGCCGGGGCCACATGCGACCTCAGAAAATTCTAAAAAAAAATATTTTTAGCTTTCTTATGACAATACGAATCCAACAAGATTATTTTCGTCGAATTCTGAGACTGTTTGAAAAATGGCTATTTTTAAGGCGTTTAAATTTAACTGAAATTGTCAAAACACATTTTCTCTCGCCACGCTCACATATTAATTCGAAAAATTCTGAAAATTGAAAGCTAGCAATAGTTTGACATCCCGGTTCCAACAAAAGTGGTTTCGTCGAAAACGGAGGTCGTTTGGAAAATGACTATTTTTAAGGCCAATATATTTAATATTAAAAATACATTTTTAAACAAATAATTTCCGAAACTCAAAATATATAAGTGTTTACTGTTTTTCAATGTAGAAACGTCATTCCGAACTCAATGGAAGTGGTTTCGAGTCGAAATTCCTTCATATGTGAAAAGTAGCCTTTCGGGCCATATATATTATATATATAAATTCTACACCGACCATTCTAAAAATTGAATTGGCCATAACTTTTGATTTCCGCTATGAAATTTCAATTTTTCATATTCGTTAGAAAGATATGGTTAAACAGATTTAAATATTTCTGGTTTCACTCAATTCTGATTTATTTTGAGTCCTGTACATTCAGTTAAAGTTCAAAAATCAAATTTTCAAACTACTGCGCCATTTCTAACTCCATTTATATATAAATTAAATTTATTCGTTCTAACTTCAACAAAAATAAATTCTAGCTATTATTATTATTAATAAATTATATTATAACCTCAAAATTCATTAAAATTTTCTAAAATAAAAAGTTTAAATTAGTTCAGAATTTGCGGGTTATTACAATCTCCCCCACTTAAAATCTTTTCGTCCTCGAAAAGGAAATGAAGCTAAAGTGGTTTATTTAACTAATTTAATTTTCATTCTTTAATTGTTTAATCATTTTATTAGTTGAATTCATATTCACACAATATAATCATCAATCAATTAGTTGATTAAATTTTCAAAAATATATAACTTTTATATATTCAAAAATCATATTTTCTAAAATTGAACTATATATAATAACAAGTACGTTAATTATGAATTTTTCTTCACTCTGACTCATTCTAGGGCATTGCTAACCCCATCTCTAATGAGTATTCTCATTCTAGGATACTGCTGATCCTATCTCTAATGAGTATTCTTATTGGATATTATTAATCCAACCTCTGATGAGTCTTCTGTTTAGTTATAACGAGTTGTACCGCAAAGATTTGAGCTAAACCAAGCTCTGATACCAGCTGTAACGACCCGGATTTCGCCCGACCCCAATCGATCGCAAGATCGATCAAAACCGTTCAAAACCCGCATAGTTAACTTTGGGCATACAACACATCAGAACAACAACACAGACTTTTATAACATCAATAATAAATGTTACATCAGAGTACAGAATATATCAGAGTACATTGATAAATAATACAGCGGAAGATACATTTACGATAAATTAAATACATTGCAGCGGAACTAATCTCAGCGGAAGGCCATCAATATTCTGGACCCAGCTTCAGACTTCAATCCAGGATCCTGCTTAACTATATCTGCAAAAAGCTACTCGACTTCCCATGCGGAAAGAGGGCACCCGAGTTTACAAAGTGAAACAAACTACAGGTCAGTCGTGGGACTGGTGTGAGAATTCTATACTTAACTCACCTAATAAGTAGACTGATCACAGGACCACGCCGCTAACGCGGAACGGGTTTACTCCATTGGATTGCCAGTGCATAAGTAAAGTAAATCGTCAAATACCGCAATGCTTTTTAGAAAAATGAAACCATTATAAGACCCAGGTCCCATCACACAATGCAACGCACACCATAGGATAGGGTTTTACCTTATAATGGTCAAAAGATGCTTGATACGTAAAAACGATATTATTATTAGTACATATATATATATATATATATATTTAAAACATTTCAATATAAATGTATTAACCTTAGACGGCATAGTACCACATCCTACTATGTCGCCATATATAAGTTTACAATCAAGACCGCGATGTGGTATTGGAAATTGGTTTTATGTCATGAAATCGAGGCTAGGGATCGTCCTCTTCCGATTCGAGACACTCTAGCAAATGCCTCAGGATCACACCTATAGGCAACCCTTGGAACGGTAGGGCCGGTCCCCACCTAACGGTAGTGGATTGGCAATTCCTGAACATACGTTTCCCGGTCCTTTTGGACCTATAATATGACCACTTTCGGCCTATAAAAACCCGAGGTACCTCAATCCAAAATCCACATAGTAAAATGTCGGGCCGTGTTAAAGCCCAAACACCACTTCTAGCTATAAAGAAACATATGCACTCCCTACGGTCCATATCCCGTTTTTGACTCATACCGGGGTGTGAGGCTCGCGAAGTCACGATATACACAAAGCTATGCCTAAGGAGACTGTGCTTTGATCATCAACCACAAGGCCTGCTTTTCAACAAAGCCTTGATCATTTGCACCTTGGCATGTCACATTGTCAGACCCTACCATATTATTGACCATCTACCAATATATATATATAACCTCTAAGCTCATACGTCTTAAAGAAGGATGATAAGTAAAGAATAAATTCTTCACCACCAAACAGAAATATATAATCAGTAGCGTTCAACAAATACAGTAGAAAGGAATAAAATGTAAGACACACAATCCATTTACAAGTTCGCTCTGGGTCTGAGCGAAACAACGTGTCCGTCGATCTCCAAATACGTTTGGACGATCATTACCAAATACCTTGCCTTGGGATGTACAGTCCCAATTCAAGATACCAGTCATCACCATCCCAACAATGTGAAAACCTTTGGTCTTCAACCACCGTATTCATCTTCGACTCTTGATCGTCGTGAGGATTATTCAGAATGGGTTAAACCCGGTCTTTCTGAATAACTCGCGTATTTTGTGATTAAAATCAAATATTGGAAAATCACACATTACGCCACAATTTAACTCCGAATATTCTTTTAACAAGAATATTCATATTAAAGGATTCTCATTAATTTTATCAAAGATATTCTTTGAAAATAAAATCTTAAATCTTCCTTAAAAGATTTATTAAAACTCTAATTTTGATTTAATATCAAAAATCATTATTACAAGATCATTTATTTTATGGAATAAATCTTGTCTTAAAACGGGTTAAAGAACTAGTGTTCTTTAAAACACAGTTCACGATAAACCCACAAATCGATTTCTAAAATAAGGAATTTCACAGAAATCAAATCAATACATAATCGATATGAATTTCTGTATCGGACTAACAATATACATGGAATAACGGCAAAGCCTCTTAAATTCCATATATAATATCGGTCTTCTATTACAGAAGCCCATCTCGATTTTTACCAATCGAATTTCTACTTAATTCCAATTTTAATATATTAAATTGGAAAACTTGATTTTTAGAAAATGCCTTTTTAAATCTATAAATTAGATTTATAAATTCCAAATAATAATTTCAATGTAAATTGGATTAAAGGACAAATGTCGTTTAAAAAACACCGTCCACGATAAATCCACTTCACATCTCAATTTACTTCATATCATAAAGTATAATGGCAAATTCTAATAATCTTAATTAAAGGATTTCTCTTTAAATATTAATTATTATAAAGAAAACATTATTTGAAAATAATCATTAAAAATATTCTTTATATAAAAGATATTTAAATGGGAAGTATTCTTTATATTACAGATCTTTATCTTTTACAAATATTCTTTATCTTAACATATACTTAATTAAAAAATATTTTTATATAAAAAAAGAATTTCTAAGGTAAAAATATTCTTATTTAAGAGAACACCTGAATCGAAATGCGACCCAATCATTTACCATATATTTTGGATAATATGGATTTCACACATATCATGTATATAACAATAACAGTATAATCATCAAGTCATCCATTTACATCCAGAGTGTAAATTCCACTGTGTAAGCGTTAAAATTTAATAATAACGCTCATCGCAGCCTGTCGATCTAACGATCAACATACAACTAAATATTGGGATTAGTGTATATAAATTTTCATCCCAACACCCGTGTGGGGTTTCATCCAACAAACAAATAACAAATTTATTTGTGTACTTGGGCGATGTGTAAAAATTATCGACCCAATCACATAAACAAGTCGGGTAACTTGTCTTTGGCAGTGTAATACACAATATATCACACGACGATAAAAATTCCTCTTTTATTTCTATTCTTTTTATCACATGTTAAATGTCAATAAAAATGTAATCTTTATCTCTATTCTTTTATCGCATCTAAAATGGCGATAAAAATATAATCTTTATTTCAATTCCTTTCATCGTAAATAAGTGGGAAGAAGAATATAATCTTTAATTCCATTTGTAATAGGGAATACAAATAATAACAAAAATATAACTTTTCATTTCATTCTTTATTTGCAATAAAGAATGCAAATAAGGATTCAACTTATTAATTTGATGTTTATTTACATAGAGGAATGGAAATAAAAATTATAACTTTTCATTTCATAATTTATTTGCATTAAGGATTGCAAATGAAACTGTATCTTTTATTCTCCTGTTTATTTGCGTTGAGTAATGCAATATTTAATTTCTAGTTTTATTTACATCAAGAAATGTAAATAAAAGAACAACTCCTTATTTTATGTTTACTTACATCAAGTGAAGTAAATAAATAAATAAAAATGTAACCTTTATTTTAATGTTTTGTTCGCATTTAAAACCTACACCAAAAATGTAACCTTTGTCTTTAAATAAATTTGTTTGCATCTAAATTTGCAAACCAAAAATGTAATTCTCATTTTCCTGTTTGTTTGCAACTAAAGTTGCAAACAAAAAAAAAAGATTTTTTTTTCTTCTTGTTTTATTTGCATGATAGAATGCAAATAAAAATGTATTTCTATTTTCTACGTTTCGTTTGCATTGTAGCATGCAGACAAAAATATTTTTTTTTTCATGTATTGTTTGCATTGTGGAATGTAAACAAAATGTGAACTTTTGTTTTCATGTTATATTTGCATTGAAAAATGCAAATAAAAATGCGCCACTTAAAAATCATATTATATTTGCGTTGGGGAACACAAATAAAAATGTACTTTTATTTTTTTATGTTTTATTTGTGTTTAAGAACACAAATAAAAGACCATTTTATTATAAACAATGTTACAATAAAATGTAATCCTACTCAATGCCCAAAAATGTATATTTTGATGTAACTCCTTTTAATGACCAAAAATGTTTATTTTGTTTAACTCTTTTGAATAACCAAAAATGTATGTTTTTGGTTTAATCGTTTTTAATTAACAAAAATGTATATTTTTAATTTACAATGTAAATTCATATTTTATTTACATAGACAAATGTAAATTCTATCATACGATGTAAATTCACCTCTAAATTACATATAAAAATGTAATTTTTATCATACAATGTAAATTCACATTTTAATTACATTAAAAATGTAATTTTTATTCTAATATCTAAATTACATGTAAAAAAAATGTAATTTTATCCTACAATGCATATTCATGCTTTAATTTCATATAAAAATGTCATTTCTATTATGCGATGTAAATTCCTATATAAATTACATAGAAAAATGTAATTTCTATTATGCGATGTAAATCCATGTCTTAATTACAAAGAAAAATGCAATTTTAATCATACGGTACAAATTCCCGTTTTAATTACATAGAAAAATGTAATTTTGATCATACGGTACAAATTCACATTTTTATCACATAGAAAAATGTAATTTTAATCATACAGTAACAATTCACCCTTTCATTACATAGAAAAATGTAATTTTAATTATGAAACAATTTCTTATTAAAATATATGCTTTTTAATCCACTCTTTTTAATGTATACAGTGCCCGTTAAAAATATAATCTTCTTAATCCATTCTTTTATATGTAAACAAATAAAAATATATTTTATTCGTTGTTCAAATTCTATTGTAAACAGACAAATAAAAATAATATTTTATTTTTCGTCCAAATTCTGTTGAAAGGTAAACAAATAAAAATAAGATTTTATTTGTTAACCCATTTCTGTTGTAATATAAACAAATAAAAATAATGTTTTATTTGTCGTTCAATTTCTATTGCAAAGCAAATAAATAAAAATAAAGTTTTATTCGTTGTTTACATTCTAATGTAAAGTAAACAAAATAAAAAAATATGTTTTATTCGTTGACCAAATTCTGTTGTTATGTAAACAAATAAAATTAAGATTTTATTTGTTTAATAATCTATGTTGTAATATAAACAAATAAAAAAAATGAGATTTTATTCGTCGTCTAATTTGCATTGTAATGTCAACAAATAAAAAAGGAGTTTTTATTTTTTGTTTAATTTTTATTGTAAAATCAACAAATAAAAATAACTATTTATTTGTTGTTCAAATCTTATAGTAATATTAACAAATAAAAATGAGTTTTTATTTGTCGATCAAATTCTATTGTAATATCAACAAATAAAATAAGCTTTTATTCGTCGTTCAAATTCTTATGGTAATATCAACAAATAAAAATGAGTTTTTATTTGTCGTTTCAATTCTATTGTTCATTTCAGAAAAACAGAAATTATGTTTTAATAAAAATAAATTTTTACAACTGGATCTGAAATAAATATGATTTAAAACTGAATTTAGATTAAATCTTCTAAATGCAAATAAAATTCAATAAAATATGAAATTTTAATGCGAATCTAGTACAACATGAACAACAAACATATTACAAGCCACAATCAACGATTCATACAATACATAACAATCTAGATCTGAACTAACATCATCACACAATTATTTTAAAGCAAGAAAATAAATTAATAATTAATTAAATAATATAAATTTGAATTCTCACTTTGAATTTTGGCTGAAAGTTCGACTGACTCAGAATCTGCTCTGGTCTACGCCATCGCGAAGCTCTCGGAAAGACGAGTCCAACGCAACTTACGGTTCGTCAATCGGACCTCGTATGAAAGAGATATTGATTTTTAAAGATTGCATAAATTAAATAAATTAAATAATATAAAAAAATACTTTTCTTCCTCACGCTACTCAGGAACACACATCGCCGAACCCATCTCACGCCGTCCACCCCTTCTGCGCGCGCCACCCTATGGCCAACCGACCGTCGATCAGAGACCACCAATCCGACGCCCCGCTCGCGAGCCACCACCACCTAGAAGGCCACCCAACTCGACCTCCTCCTTGCCTCGCAAATCGAACCCGAACCCGCCACGTTTCAGCCCAGAATTCGTGAAATCCGTGCCCCAAAACCCGATCTTAACCTTATAGATTCGAAGCTATCTGAATTCCCTTCGATTTGGTATATTATCTGTAGATTTTCACTGAATGGATTGAGAGAAATTGATGTTTGAAGTTAGGAGATTTCTGGCCATCGAAACAGCCATAGGCGGCGGCTGAAATTAGGGTTAGGGTTTTAATTTTTGGATTATTTTATTATTTTATTATTAAAAATGTGTTGTAAAGGTGAAAATGCGGGCTGTCTCCGAATTGGGCTTGCTTACTGTCGATCTTAATGTTTTGAGGCCTTCTGAACGCAATGGGACAGGTCTCGTGGTCCAATTCTGAAATCTGTAGAAAGTTTATTTAAAATTGCATTAAAAATTAATTAATTAAATATTGACCGTACATTAAAATATGCCGGGGCCACATACGACCTCAGAAAATTCTAAAAAAAATATTTTTATTCTTATGACGATACGAATCCAACAAAATTATTTTCGTCGAATTCTGAGACTGTTTGAAAAATGGCTATGTTTAAGGCGTTTAGATTTAACTAAAATAGTCAAAACACATTTTCTCTCGCCACGCTCACATATTAATTCGAAAAATTCTGAAAATTGAAACCTAACAATAATTTGTCATTCCGGTTCCAACAAAAGTGGTTTCGTCGAAAACGGAGGTCGTCTGAAAAATGACTATTTTTAAGGCCAATATATTTAATATTAAAAATACATTTTTAAACAAATAATTTCCGAAACTCAAAATATATAAGTGTTTACTGTTTTTCAATGTAGAAACGTCATTCTGAACTCAATGGAAGTGGTTTCGAGTCGAAATTCCTTCATATGTGAAAAGTAGCCTTTCGGGCCATATATATTATATATATAAATTCTACAGCGACCTTTCTAAAAATTGAATTGGCCATAACTTTTGATTTCCGCTATGAAATTTCAATTTTTCAGATTCGTTAGAAAGATATGGTTAAACAGATTTAAATATTTCTGGTTTCACTCAATTCTGATTTATTTTGAGTCCTGTACATTCAGTTAAAGTTCAAAAATCAAATTTTCAAACTACCACGCCATTTCTAACTCCATTTATATATAAATTAAATTTATTCGTTCTAACTTCGACAAAAATAAATTCTAGCTGTTATTATTAATAATAAATTATATTATAACCTCAAAATTCATTAAAATTTTCTAAAATAAAAATTTAAATTGGTTCAGAATTTGCGGGTTGTTATAATGAACCCCTTCATGGGTTAGCTATGTCCCATATTCCAATGGGAATTACTTTTGAAAGGCTTGTTGATATGGACTTGATGCATGAGGAAGACAAGGGAGAAAAGAAGGAAGTTAAGGTTGAGGAAACAACGCGAAACAAGAAGGTATGGCCAAAGAAAGAACTACAACGACAATAGAAGAAAGGTGGAAAGAATGACAAGGCTAAGGATAAGAGGAAATGTCACAGTTGTGGATGAGAGGGTCACTTGGTCAAGGACTACAAGAGAAGGAAGAATACTTGCTTCAACTGTGGAGAGGTCGGACACTTTGCTAGGGAATGCCCGAAGAAACAGGGACCACAGGGACAAGGTCAAAGGGCAGGATCTTCTGGAGGGCAGGTGCATGCTCTCGCGAACATTGCTCTAGACAGAGGTAGGAAAATTTCCGTGGAAGGTTTGGTTTCTCTTCCCAGACATTTTTTTAGAATTCTTTTTGATTCTGGCACTTCACATTCATTTATATCTAGTTCTATGGTTCAATCTCTGCACTTAAATACTAGTATGGCAGTGGATCCCATTGTTATCTCAAACTCCATTGGTGGTTCGGCTCATTTGTCTATGATTTGTCGAGGTTTGAGAATATCAATCTTAGGCATCGAGTTTGAGTGTGACGCGTATATGCTCAGTTTTATGGGCTACGGTTTAATTCTAGGGATGGATTGGCTAACCATATATGGTGCCATTCTGGATTGTGAGAGAAGGGTCGTTAGGCTTATGACCTGTCATGGGAGGACCCTCGAGATTTCTTGTGACCCGCAAGGTTCTGTAATGCTTAGTTTCCTAGAGTCACTCGATGCATCTATCAATGATATACAATCTGTTCCAGTAGTCCGAGATTATTCTGATGTTTTTGATGTGGTACAAGGCATGAGATCGACTTCCGCATATATTTGCTGGACAATGCAAAGCCAGTTGCATTACCAGTGCGCCATATGGCTCCAAGGGAAAGGAGGGAGCTTAGCAAGAAAGTAGGGGAGCTACTTGAAAAGTGTTTATTAGGTGAAGCATATCTGAATGGGGTGCTCTAGTAGTATTCGCGACTAAGGTGAATGGTTCGCTTCATTTGTGTGTGGACTATAGAGAGTTGAAAAAACTCACAAAGAAGAACAGACACCCGCTTCCGAGGATAGATGACTTGTTTGACCAACTAGTTGGTGCCTCGGTATTTTCTCAGTTACACTTGGCCATGTGGTTTCATCAGTTGAGGGTGGATGAGGATAGTATAGATAAGACTACTTTTAGGACTCCAGATGGTTTCTTTGAATTGCTGGTTATTCCTTTTGGTTTGACGAATGCACCCGCCTATTCGGTCGATCTGATGAGTAGAGTGTTCCGGGAGTTTCTAAATAAATTCATTGTGGTCTTTGTTGATGATATCTTGATCTTCTCAAAAAGAGAAGAAGAGCATGCCCAGCATTTGAGAGAAGTTTTGAAAACTCTCTGTGTGCATCACCTCAAGGCAAAGTTCTCCAAACGCCATTTTTGGATAAAAGAGTTGAGATTTCTAGGGCACGTGGTTTCCAAAGATGGGATAGCAATAGATCCCGCAAAGGTGGTTGTAGTTCAAGATTGGCAAGTTCCGAAAAATGCAACAGAGGTGAGAAGCTTTCTTGGATTGGCAGGCTATTATAGGAAGTTCAATAAGGGCTTCGCGAGGATATCAGCCCCACTCACCAGACCGACGAAGAAGAATTTGGCGTTTTCATGGGATATAAATTATGATGTTACTTTCCAACGACTGAAGAGGGCTTTAACCACAGCCCCAGTCTTGACCTTGCCTGATGGGAATAAAGTGTTTACAATTTATACTGATGCATGTGGTACAGGGCTTGGTGCAGTTCTGATGAAAGAAGGAAAAGGTTGTATGTTATGGGGGTAGACATCTAAGAGTCCATGAGAAGAACTACCCTACCCATGATTTAGAGCAATTTGCCATAGTGTAACACCCCACGTCCATTAATGTCACTCTCAAAGGGAATGCATTAATTTTCATGGAGTATTATTAGTGAATAGAACAGAATATAACAAGACAAATACATATATTGGTACTTGAAAATTTGCAAAACAACTTTTATTACAGTGGAGAAATAGTTTGATTATAACAACATCATAAAGCAACAGAAAAACCAAGTACACTTAGTAACCATCTTGACAAATTGTTTTCTGAGTACATAAAGTAAAAAGCATAACCCCAACATAAGTAGCCATAAAAGAGATGAGCTGAACTTTACTTTCAGCAATCCAAGCACTTCAAAAAGAGAGAGAAAGATCCAGATCAACCTCTACTAGTACTAGTCCTACCCTGAGAATCTGGGTTGGGGGGAAAGGAAGAAAAGAGGTGAAAACAAAGGGGGTCTGACATAAAGTCTGGCGAGTACTATAACTTTAACAATATAATTATTAAAGTAATTAGGATAAGGATAAACCGGTAAAAGAAGGAATGACTGTGAAACAAGTGGGCAAGACAAAACAAATAAGAGGAATATTCTGGCGTTAATCTCGCTCTTAATCACTATAGGATAATTACTATACTGCACCACTACTAGTCACCCTAAAAGTTGATCCCGCCTACTGAACATAATAATCATAATGGTAGTTTCGTGTACCCCTAGTTGTCTCCATAGGTGCCGCCTGCCCCTATCTCCACTAGTTGTACCCACTACCTCCATGCGATCGGCTCCCTAACTCGTAGATACCTGTGCTGGTCCCACAGTGGGGTGTATCACTCCCCAAAATGGCAACCCGATACCACTAAAGATGCACGACTTATATCTACATGATGCAACAACGTCTTACCTACCAGCCTGGGCTCACCCACACACATGACCCCGTTGGACTTGCGTTACCACCGTTAACCCGTTTTGACCTCTTACAATCGAACCCAATAAGCATGTCCCGTCCTCGATATAGCTCGAGCTCACAAAGATACTTAATGGGTTACTGGTTTGAAATGGGTCCCCCATGCTTGACACAAGCTTTCCACCTATGCTTAGTCCCCACTAGAATTTTCCACTTAACCCCTTCTTATTTTTGTCTTCTTAGATGTTTCAATTTGGTTAAGTGTTTCTAATCGTATTTCACAAGCCACCCATGTCACCCACTTAACCCCCATGTCCCACCACATGTTTATCTTGGTTAAGTGTTACTTAATTCATTATAACCGTAACCTTGTAAGACCTCCCACATTAGACTCCCGTTTGCGGTTGCTGGATTTTTCGGGTGGGTTCGGGCAATCTTATACCGCAAACGTGTCTAACCTTGTGTTTTTACATATGTTATGCATTTAATTTATGTCTTCAACCTCTCACATTAGACTACCGTTTGTGGTTGCTGGATTTGTCGGGCGGGTCCGGGCAGTCTTACACCACAAACGAGTCTAACCTCGTGTCTTAGGCGTTTATTATTACAAATTATTTCACCCCAATATGAATTAATTATCCCTATTCAAATTGTCAATAATTCCCAAATTAATTATGTCCATAATTGTCACCTAAATTATGTCCATACTTTTTAAGTATAAAAATTATACCAATCAATATCTCAAATTAATTATATGCTTTTAAAGCCATTTTATGCCAGTTCACAATTTACATAATTAATATTTTCCCATTGTCCGCACGCTATTCGTACGTTCAAATATGAAATATGTTAGACTCGCAAATAGTCTAACTTATAAAAAAAGAAACATCACAACTTGCATAACACATAAAAATAGATCTAACTTACAAATAGGAATTTTGACATAAATTTGCATAGCCAATAATTTACATAGACAATGGTCATTCATATATTTGCATAAACTACCATGGATCTAAATATAGATCTAAATACGAAACTGTGAACTTGCATATATGGATTATGGGTTTCACCTAAACTTGCATATGCGAATATAATTTTCACCTAAAAATATGAATATTGTTTTTCACCTAAACTTGCATATGGATTCCTACAACTTGCATATGAATTTATCACATGTTTTTGCATATAAACTAGCATATGTATATACTTTATTCATATATAAACTTGTGTACAATTCACATATAGACTTGCATAAGATTCATATTCAAACTAACATGCAATTTAACATCCCAAACTTGCATAAAATTCACAAACGAATTAGCATATGATTTAACATCCCAAACTTGCATAAGATTCACATATGAATTAACATACGTAAAAACGGACTTGCATAAGATTCACATACAAACTAGCATACAATTTAACATCCCAAACTTGCATAGAATTCACATACGAATTAGCATATGATTTAACATCCCAAACTTGCATAAAATGAATCAAGTTAAACACGTATAATTGGACATCTGAATTAGATCTACCAACATAAGATAACAAAGTTAAACAACATCATGTGATTCAACAGACATGTTCTCATAATCCAATTATAACACATCATAATTAATTTATTAATTATATTGTGAAAGAAATAGTACTTACAAAGATAGGTTAGAGAAGAGAATGATTTGTTCGTCTTTTGAATTAGAATTCTGACTTGCTAATCCCTAAGCTTTAGGAAGGAGAACTATCCTAGTAGCAGCATGGTGGCCAAGAGATAAAAAATTTTAGGTTTAGGGTTTGAGTCTAGGCACTCTTTTATAGAAGTTTAAATCAACCTAAGCCGTTAGATTATCATAGGAGAAAATCCAACCATCCATACTAGATAGAGTTATCTAGAATAGCCACATCAGCCCTAATGACTCAGCAGAGAGTCAGAAATCGTCACATGTCAGATCTGCCAGAGGGGGCTAGGTCGACCCCCTGGTCGACCTATATAGGGTAGGTCGACCCCATGGTCGACCTGGCCCTTGGGCGGGATAATTCCCACCCAGCCTCTTCCCTGTTTGAATTTGAATTTCGAATTTATTATTCTGAACTGTTTTAATTTATATAAAATTACTGAAACTTCCGAGGGCCATAACTTCCTCATACGAAGTCCGATTTACGAAAACTTGGACTCTATTACAAGCAGAATTCGAGACGAACGCAACGGCATAACCCGTTTCCCTTAATAATCACTTTAATAATTAAGTATTCTTAAGATTGTTAATTTTAATATTCATAGAAAATTCAGGGTGTTACATTCTCCCCTCCTTAAAGGATTTCGCCCCTGAAATCTACAAGTTAAGGAGAATGTATATCCTAACATCTATCATCCATCTACTCAACCATCAAACACAGGCGTCCATTGTCCTTACAAGATTTCTAATGTCGTATGAACATATGCAAAAAGAGTGTGTATATGTTCCTTATCTAATGCAAAATCAGGCGGTCCACTGATTCAGTTGACCTCCTTAATGCAAATCATGATAGTAACATGCATCCATTATGCATGCAAAAGAATTCTAACGATACATATTACGTCTACATGCGTGCACAACCATTCATCAAAACGCAGCATCCATATGATAACACAACCATTATACATCCATTAATTTAAATATGCACAAACATTTATATGTAATATGGAAGTGATAGTGCCTAATGTGTGTGTTCATGCATCCACGAGCAACCACTAGCAACCACTTTTAACCACTCGCAACCATCAATCATAACATGTTTCAAATACATGTTTACATCCATTGGGTTCTACCTAAGGATAAAGAGTAGGACTGGGGAGATATACTTAAAAGATAGATATACAGCATGGATAAACTTATGGAAAAAGAGATCAAGGAGGTACCCTCAAAGAGAAAAGGGTAACCTGCACGTATTTTCTTCTCAATTTCCCAATTCGCGTATTCCTTAGCGTCACTCCATTGAACTTTAACAAGCTTGACATCACGGTTGCGTAGATTTTTGACTTCCATACCCAAGATACGAGTTGGAACCCTTATCACAGCCGCTTCTCATTCCACTTCTATTTCCTCAAGTATACTTGGCTCCACCACTTCCGCAGATTCATGTAAGCATTTTCGTAGTTGAGAAACATAAAAACATTATGAACTCTAGCCAGTCTCTCGGGTAGCTCTACTCTATAAGCCATCGTCCCAATCCTTTCAATGATAGGAAATGGTCCTACTAATCTTGGTGCTAGCTTTCCTACGGTCCCAAAGCGAATGACATTCCTCAATGGGGATACTTTAAGGAACACCCTGTCTCCAACCTCAAACTCAAGGTCGGTCCTTATTTTGTCTGCGTAGGACTTCTTGTCTATCTTGTGCAATCTTCATCCGTCTTCTTATCAAGTCCACCTTTTCTGAGGTCTCTCTAATCATGTCTGATCCAAGTACGAGCTTGTCTGTAGACTCCCACCAACAAGTTGGTGATCGGCATGGTCTTCCATATAAAGCTTCGAAGGGCGCCATGCCTATGGTGGCATGGTAGCCATTGTTGTAGGCGAATTCCACCAGAGGAGGATGATCCTCCCATGTCCCTCCAAAGTCAAGAATGCACAATCTCAAGAGGTCCTCCAATACTCTGTTCACCCTTTCCGTCTGACCATCGGTTTGGGGGTGTTAGGCCATGCTTAAGCATAATTGTGTGCCTACCGCCTCTTGCAAACTCTTCCAAAACTCTCTCGTAAAGATAGGATCTCGATCACTCACTATGCTGGAGGGTATCCCATGGAGTCGAACTATTTCTTTAAGATAAATGGATGCTAGGGATGAGGCAGTCCTCCTACTTTTAACAGGTATAAAGTGAGTGCTTCTAGTGAGCTTGTCCACTATTACCCAAATACTGGCATTGCCCCTTCTTTACCTAGGCAACCCATCAACAAAGTCCATCGAAATGCTATCCCACTTCCACTGTGGGACCTCTAGGGGATGAAGCAGACCACCAGGCTTCTTCTGCTTCGCTTTGACTTGCTGGCATATCAAACACTTAGCGACCAACTCAGCTACATCACTCTTCATGCCATTCCAAAAGAAAACCCTTTTATATCCTTATACATCTTGTCTCCGCTTGGGTGTATGGTCAGCTTAGAATGGTGTGCTTCTTCGAGAACCGTCTTCACTAAATCCCTTACTTGTGGGACGCATAGCCTTACATCCCGTCTCAACCAACTCTTATCATTGATGGAGTATCTATTGAGGTGATTAGAAGTCTCACCCCTAACTAGTTTATCCATCACATCAACTAGCAGAGGGTCTTCTCATTGCGCAATTCCTATTGAATCCAAAAGAGTAGGCCGCACCTCTAGCGATGCTAACAGACCAGGCACAATTTCAGAGGAGGGTCTAAAGTTAAAGTTTGCTATATACTCCAAGCTTTGCCTTTCTACAAAGAGTGGACTCAAGGTCAGGTTCTTCCTACTTAAGGCGTCAGCTACCACATTACCCTTGCCAGGGGTATAGGAAATCTCGAAATCGTAGGATGCCAAGAACTCCATCCACCTTTGTTGCCTCAAGTTAAGATCTTTCTACGATAAAAGGTACTTCAACGATTTATGGTCAGTACACAATTCAAACTTCTCACCTTGGAGATAACGGCGCCAAGACTTAAGCGCAAAGACGATGGCAGCCAACTCTAGATCGTGGGTTGGGTAGTTTTTCTCATGTATTTTCAACTGTCTGCCTCCATAAGATATTACCTTCCCTTCTTGCATCAAGACAACACCTAGTCCCATACCACATGCATCCGTGTATACGGTAAACATCTTGCTCCCAACCGGCAATGTCAGAACTGGGGCTGTTGTTAGAGCCCTTTTCAAACGTTGGAAAGCAATATTGCAATCCAAATCCCAAGTGTAAGTTAGGTTCTTCTTTGTTAATCTTGTGAGTGGGGCTGAGATTTTTGCAAAGTCTTTAATGAATTTTCGGTAAAAGCCCGTTAGCCCGAGGAAGCTTCGGACTTCGGTTGCATTCCGTGGAACCTTCCAATCTTGCAACGCAACTACTTTTGTGGGATTCACAGCTAACCCTTCTTTGGACACCACATGTCCAAGAAACCTCACTTCTTCTCTCCAGAAATGGCATTTAGAGAATTTGGCTTTCAGTTGATGTGCACGAAGAGTATCCATGACTTCCCTTAAATGCAAAGCATGCTCTTCTTCATTCTTCGAGAAAATCAAAACGTCGTCTAAGAAGACCACCACACAAACTTATTAAGGAATTCTCTAAACACCCTGCTCATCAATTCAACGAAGTAAGCGGGTGCATTTGTCAAGCCGAAAGGCATGACAAGCCATTCGAAGAAAACATTCGGGGTTCTGAACGCGGTATTATCAATGCTTTCTTCAGCCACTCTTAGCTGATGGAACCCAGTAGCCAAATCTAGTTGGGAGAAAACCGACACACCTACAAGCTGATCAGACAAGTCGTCTATTCTTGGAAGTGGGTGCCTATTTTTCTTGGTCAGCTTGTTTAGCTCCCTATAATCAACGCATAGGCGAAGTGAACCATCCGCTTTGGTTGCGAATACTACTAGAGCACCCCATTCAGAAATACTCCGCCTTATAAACACCTTTTCAGTAGCTCTTTGACTTGCTTACTGAGCTCTTTTCTCTCCCTTGGAGCATGTGTCTAACGGGTAGAGCTATGGGTTTTCCATTATCAACTAGGTATATGCGGAAGTCTATCTCTCGCTTCAGAGGTAAGCCCTTTACCTCTTCAAATACATCTGAGTATTCACGGACTACCCTAACCGACTGCAAGTTTTCAACAGACACATCAAGAGATTCTAGGTAGCTAAGCATAACAGAATGTATAGGATTACACGAGATTTCGAGAGTGTTGCCAAGGCGAGTCATAAGTCTAACCACTCTCTTTTCATAATCGAGGATGGCACCATTACTGGATAACCAATCCATGCCTAGAATCAATCCATAGCCCGTGAAGCCAATAACAAAGAAATTGCATTCAAACTCAATGCTCAAGATAGACACTCTCAAATCCCGACAAATCATTGAAAGATGAGCCGAACCACCAATAGGATTTGAGACTACTATGGGATCCGTGACTAGACTAGTATTTAGGTGCAGTGTTTCAACTAACGAAGCAGATACAAACAAGTGTGAAGCACTAGAATCAAACAAAGTACGAATAGGATAATCAAACAGAAAAACCAAACTTTCAACAGAAATGTTTCTACCTCTCCTGTCCTGGTGCCATGAGAGCGTTAACCTGCCATCTTGCCTGCCCTGGTGCCATGAGAGCCTGAACCTTCCCTCCAGAAGTAGACCCTGCCCTCTGCCCTTGCCCTTGTCTTCTCGGGCAGTGTTTGATCAGATGTCCTGCCTCACCACAGTTGAAGCAGCCAGTCGTCTTCTTCCTACAGTCCTTGCTCATATGGCCTAGTGTTCCACAATTAAAGAATCTTTTCTTTCCTTTGCTATTGTTGTCCTTACCACCTTTTTTTAGGTTGCTGCTATGACTTCTTTTGATCCCCTTTCTTTTCTAGTGCCTTATTAGCATTAGCGCCTTTCTCCTCTTCATGCATAAGCGCCATGTCAACCAATTTCTCAAAGGTAGCCCCCATAGGAATGTGGGTCATAGCTAACCCATGTAGCGGCTCATTCAAACCTTTAACGAATCTCAGGACCTTCTTTCCAGGTGTGTTCACGAACTCTAAACCAAACCTCACCAATTGATTGAACTTGTTGACGTACTCCTTTACTGATAAATTCCCCTACTTCAATGCCAAGAACCTTTCCATGTATAAATTTTCTTCTGCTCGTGAGAGAAATTTCATCTCGAACCTATGTCTGAAATCCATCCATGTCTCCACTGGACGCTCTCCATTCGTAACCTCCCACCAAAACGAGTATTCGTCCTTCATTAACCAAACAACCAATTGGACCTTCCTGCCATCTTCTATCTCGAAGATACCAAACAAATCTTCCACTTCCTTAATCCAATTTCGAGCTTCAAAAAACGTCTCTGATCCATGAAAAGGTTTTCCGCCCATTGCTCGAAAGTCTTTGCATATCATTGGAAAAATATCAACAAGGGGAGGAGGAGGAGCGGCTGCAGCTGAGGGAGGAGGGATGTATGCTGGGCCTGTGGCGGTGGCCCTAGCCTCCAGATACCTTTTGAACCAGGTTGGTATCGGTATTCCCTCGGGTATCTCGGGTAACCCAGACATGCTAAAAAGAGAATAAAGAGATTCAAAACGGAGAATTCGAAAAAAGATATATGGCTCTTGGGGGTTATGTTTTTAAAACAAACTTTCTTCTTGAAGATACTCTCCTTAAAACATACTTTTGAAAGTATTTTTTATAAAACGTTTTTGAAAAATAGTTTTTCAAAATCTTTTATCTGTTCTTGTAACCTTCATCTCTGATACCACATGTAACACCCCACGTCCATTAATGTCACTCTCAAAGGGAATGCATTAATTTTCATGGAGTATTATTGGTGAATCGAACAGAATATAACAAGACAGATACATATATTGGTATTTGAAAAGTTTCAAAACAACTTTTATTGCAGCGGAGAAATAGTTTGATTACAACAACATCATGAACCAACAAAAAAAACAAGTACACTTAGTAACCATCTTGACAAATTGTTTTCTGAGTACATAAAGTAAAAAGCATAACCCCAACATAATTAGCCATAAAAGAGATGAGCTGAACTTTACTTTCAACAATCCAAGCACTTCAAAAAGAGAGAGAAAGATCCAGATCAAGCTCCACTAGTACTAGTCCCACCCTGAGAACCTTGGGGGGAGGAAGAAAAGAGGTGAAAACAAAGGGGGTCAGAATAAAGTCTGGCGAGTACCATAACTTTAACAATATAATTATTAAAGTAATTAGGATAAGGCATAAACTGGTAAAACAAGGAATGACTGTGAAACAAGTGGGCAAGACAAAACAAACAAGAGGAATATTCTGGCGTTAATCTCGCTCCTAATCACTATAGGATAATTACTATACTGCACCACTACTAGTCACCCTAAAAGTTGACCCCGCCTACTGAACATAATAATCATAATGGTAGTTTTGTGTACCCCTACCTATCTCCATAGGCGCCGCCTGCCCCTATGTCCACTAGTTGTACCCACTACCCTCATGCAATCGGCTCCCTAACTCGTAGATACCCGTGTTGGTCTCACAGTGGGGCGTATCACTCCCCAAAGTGGCAACCCGATACCACTAAAGATGCACAGCTTATATCTACACGATGACCCCGTTGGACTTCCGTTGCAACCGTTAACCCGTTTTGACCTCTTACAATCAAACCCAGAAGCGTGTCCCTTCCTCGATATAGCTCGAGCTCACAAAGATACTTAATGGGTTACTGGTTTGAAATGGGTCCCCCATGCTTGACACAAGCTTTCCACCTATGCTTGGTCCCCACTAGAATTTTCCACTTAACCCCTTCCTATTCATGTCTTCTTACATGTTTCAATTGGGTTATGCGTTTCTAATCGTACTTCACAAGCCACCCATGTCACCCACTTAACCCCCATGTCCTACCACATGTTTATCTTGGTTAAGTGTTACTTAATTCATTATAACCGTAACCTTGTAAGACCTCACACATTAGACTCCCGTTTGCGATTGCTGAATTTGTCGGGCGGGTCCGGGCAGTCTTATACCGCAAACGTGTCTAACCTCGTGTCTTTACAATTGTTACGCATTTAATTTATGCCTTCGACCTCTCACATTAGACTATTGTTTGTGGTTGCTGGATTTGCCAGGCGGGTCCAGACAGTCTTACACCACAAACGGGTCTAACCTCGTGTCTTAGGCGTTTATTATTACAAATTATTTCACCCCAATATGAATTAAGTATCCCTATTCAAATTGTCAATAATTCCTAAATTAATTATGTTCATAATTGTCACCTAAATTATGTCCATACTTTTTAAGTATAAAAATTATACCAATCAATGTCTCAATTTAATTATATGCTTTTAAAGCCATTTTATGCCAATTCACAATTTACATAATTAATATTTTCCCATTGTCCCCACGCTATTCGTACGTTCAAATATGAAATATGTTAGACTCGCAAATAGTCTAACTTATAAAAAAAGAAACATCACAACTTGCATAATACATAAAAATAGATCTAACTTGCAAATAGGAATTATGACATAAATTTTCATAGCCAATAATTTACATAGACAATGGTTATATAGAATCATATATTTGCGTAAACTACCATGGATCTAAACATTGATCTAAATATGAAATTGTAAACTTGCATATATGAATTATGGGTCTCACCTAAACTTGCATATGTGAATATAATTTTCACCTAAAAATGTGAATATAGTTTTTCAGCTAAAAATGTGAATATAGTTTTTCACCTAAACTTGCATATGGATTCCTTCAACTTGCATATGAATTTATCACATGTTTTTGCATATAAACTAGCATATGTATATACTTGATTCACATATAAACTTGGGTACAATTCACATATAGACTTGCGTAAGATTCATATTCAAACTAACATGCAATTTAAGTTCCCAAACTTGCACAAAATTCACATATGAATTAGCATATGAATTAGCATATGATTTAACATCTCAAACTTGCATAAGATTCACATACGAATTAACATATGTAAAAACGGACTTGCATAAGATTCACATACAAACTAGCATACAATTTAACATCCCAAACTTGCATAGAATTCACATACGAATTAGCATATGATTTAACATCCCAAACTTGCATAAAATGAATCAAGTTAAACACGTATAATTGGACATCTGAATTAGATCTACCAACATAAGATAACAAAGTTAAACAACATCATGTGATTCAACAGACATGTTCTCATAATCCAATTATAACACATCATAATTAATTTATTAATTATATTGTGAAAGAAATAGTACTTACAAAGATAGGTTAGAGAAGAGAATGATTTGTTCTTCTTTTGAATTAGAATTCTGACTTGCTAATCCCTAAGCTTTAGGAAGGAGAACTATCCTAGTAGCAGCATGGTGGCCAAGAGACAAATTTTGTTTAGGTTTAGGGTTTGAGTCTAGGCACTCTTTTATAGAAGTTTAAATCAACCTAAGTCGTTAGATTATCATAGGAGCAAATCCAACCATCCAGACTAGATAGAGTTATCTAGAACAGCTACATCAGCCCTAATGACTCAGAAGAGAGTCAGAAATCGTCACATTTCAGATCTGCCCGAGGGGGGTAGATCGACCCTCAGGTCGACCTGGCCCTTGGGCGGGATAATTCCCGCCTAGCCTCTTCCCTGCTTGAATTTGAATTTCGAATTTATTATTCTGAATTGTTTTAATTTATATAAAATTACTGAAACTTCCAAGGGCCATAACTTCCTCATACGAAGTCCAATTTACGAAAACTTAGACTCCATTCCAAGCAGAATTTCGAGACGAACGCATGGGCGTAACCCATTCCCCTTAATTCTCACTTTAATAGTTAAGTATTCTTAGGATAGTTAATTTTAATATTCATAGAAAATTCAGGGTGTTACACATAGTGTTCGCGCTTAAGATGTGGCGTCAATATTTGCTTGGAGAGAGGTTCGAGTTGTACACCAATCATAAACCTCTCAAGTACTTGTTCTCGCAGAAGGATATTAATTTAAGGCAACAAAGGTGGATGGAGTTCCTAGCTTCTTATGATTTTGAGATTGCTTATACCGTTGGCAAGGGTAATGTGGTGGCAGATGCACTGAGTAGGCAGAGGATGGCCTTAAGTCCTCTATTTGTTTGTGGAAAGGAAAAGCTTGGAGTTCATATCGACTTTTGATTTTAGACCCTCCACCAAGTTATTGCCTAGTTTGCTTGGATCACTAGAGATACGACCAACCCCTATGGATCAGATAGGAGCTTCACCGCGAGATGTTCCACAGATTTCAGACATCTTGGATAGGCTCAATAAAGGGGAGACTTCTAGTCACCTCAATAGATATTCCATTGATGATAAAGGGTGGATGCGACGAGATAGAAGGTTTTGTGTTCCTCAAACTGGAAATTTGTTAAAGGCAGTCTTAGAAAAAGCCCATCATTCTAAGATGACTATTCATCCAAACGGTGATAAAATGTATAAGAACATGAAAAGGGTTTTCTTTTGGGCAGGGATGAAGAAAGATGTGGCAGAGTTTGTTTCTCAATGTTTAGTTTGTCAGTAAGTCAAAACTGAGCAAAAGAAGCCCGGTGGTTTACTTCATCCTTTGGAGGTTCCACAGTGGAAGTGGGAGAGCATCTCTATGGACTTCATAGATGGTTTGCCTAGATCAAAGAAAGGCAACACCAGTATTTGGGTGGTAGTATATAGACTTACTAAGAGCGCTCATTTTATTCCAGTTAAAAGTAAGAGGACGACAGCTTGTTGATATCAATTTATGTTTGTGAGATAGTCTGTCTTCATGGAGTACCTTACAGCATCGTAAGCGATTATGACCCCATCTTCACTCGTGAATTTTAGAGGAGTTTGCAATAAGCATTAGGAATACAGTTATGTTTGAGCACCGCTTATCATCTTTAGATCGATGGACAAGGTGAACAGAATCCTTGAGGATCTTTTGAGGCTGTGTATCCTAAACTTCGGAGGGACTTGGGAAGAGCATCTTCCTTTAGTAGAGTTTGCCTACAACAACAGTTATCAAGCTAGCATTGGCATGGCACCCTTCGAAGCATTGTACAGATGACCCTGTAGATCACCAACTTGGTAGTGGGAATCAACAGAAAAGCTATTACTTGGACCATATATAGTTAGAGAAACGTCCGAGAAGATTGAACTTATTAGACAACGAATGAAGACCGCTCAAGATAGATAGAAGACAAGAGAAGGACTGACATTGAATTTGAAGTAGGAGACATGATTTCATTAAAGTGTCACCTTTGAGGAATGTGGTTCGCTTCAGATCTGTAGGGAAGTTGGTACCAAGATTCATAGGGCCATTTCCCATAACAAAAAGGATTGGCCAAATGGCCTGTAGAGTAAAGCTGCCAGAAAGATTATCCGGCGTCCATGATGTTTTCCACGTTTCTCATTTGCAGAAGTGCTTGCATGATACAGCATAAGTAGTTGATCCGAGTGTATTGGAAGAAGTAGAGGGGGAAAGGAAGGCGACAGTCAGACTAGTTCCTTCCTGTATTCTTGGATCATAAGTTAAGAAGCTACGCAATAGAGAAGTCAAGTTGGTGAAAGTTCAGTGGGGAGATAACCCAGAGGATGCAACTTGTATGACCGAAGACAAGATTCGTGCTTCGTACCCTTTTCTTCTTAAGTGTATGTTCTTAGCTTCTTTTTCCAAAAAATTTATTTATGCTTGTTTCTTTCATTTAAGTATATCCTATCGATCAAATCTTCGACCTTTAGGTAGGAATCCCATGGATGTAAACATGTGTTTGAGACATGTTATGTTTGATGGATGCAAGTGTTTGCTAGTGGTTGCTCGTGGATGCCTACATACACACACACATTAGGCACTAGATCGGCTCAATCACTCTCATACTGCGTATGGATGTGTGTGCATTTTTCTTCTTTTTATGGATGAAATTGAATGTATCATCATATGGATGTTGCATTTGGACAGATGATTGTGCACCCAAATAGAACTTACATGTTATAATAGGGTCGTTGCATACATGTTGGATCCATGGCACTAACATACATTGCATTAAGGAGGTCTAATGAATCAGTAGACTGCCTAATCTTTGCATTAGTCTTGGGACATACAAACGCACCTTTGCATATGTTCGTATAAGCACTAGAAGTCTTTAAGGACAATGGATGCCTGTGATTGTTGGATGAATAGATGGGTGATGGATGATAGGATATACATTCTTCTTAACTTGGAGATTTCGGGGAAGAAATCCTTTGAGTATGGGAGAATGTAACACCCTATAATTTTAATAATATAAAAATAGGATAAACTAAATAATAATTAATTCAACATAAAGAATTAAGGGAAATGGATTGCACCATTGCGTCCGTCTCGAAATTCTGGTTAAGATAGACATTTGGTTTGCGTAAGGACACCGTATGAAGAAGTTATGAAGGTTTGAAGTTTGTATACGTGCAAGATATATATATATATATATATATATATATATATATATATATATATATATATATATATAAGGTCCAGAAGTTCAAAATATCAGTTCAAAAATCAAAATCACAAAAATCTAGGTGAGCGGGAAAATTCCCGCCCAGGGAAGTCGACCCGTTAAGGGGTGTCGACCCCAAGGTCGACCCCTTAAGGGGGGTGTCGACCCCTCTAGGGCTGACGTGGCTAGGTCAGTTCTGGAGGCTGGCAGCTATATATACGACCTCATTTTTCCAGTTTTCTCACACTGAAATCAATGGAGGTCTAAATGTCGTCGGTGCCTGGACTGAATCAAATCCTTTTCTTCTTCTGCAATCAAAGTTTAGAGATTCAAGTGTAGATCTGTGATTCAATCTCCGTTTTTCCTCCTTCTATTCTTCTAGATCCCAACACCGTGAGTTTAAGTAACCTTTAGATTTAAATAACTAAAAGTAAAACATTATATGACTGTAATTTGGATCTATCCCTATGACTGAATCATACCAGATCTATTGTAATTAGTGAATCTATGACATTCTGAATTAACTATAACTTGGATCTTAACCTTTATCATGACAGATCTGCTTTTGATTTTAGATCTAATTCGATATTTAGATCATCTTGTACCTATCATGTTGTGGTTAATTTGGATCTGTCATTAGTTGGACATCTTAATCCTTGTTTAGATCTAATCATGCCTATTATGACATCCCTACTATGTTAGAACTAGTTTTATTATCACAAGTTCACCAGATCTGTTCTAATATGTCCATCTTAACATTATGCCATTAAATGTTTATGTCAATTTTGTTAGAATAATCATCTCTATCATCTTCCCTTCACCCTTTTCCTTTTATTTTATATAGCCAGACTACTTTCAAGCCTAGGCATGCCTCTAAATTATGCGAATGCGTTAATTTGGGAACGAGGGGAAAACATTGAAATTGGGCATAAGTTGTAAAAAGGGAAAATTGGCATAACTTGAATAATGTTTATGAATACGAATTTAGGGCATATAATTCATTATGAACATATTTGGGGTAAAGGGGCATGAAACCTATTACGACATAGGTAAAAATTGGCTAATAATGGAATGCCTAGGATTACAGTAATTAGAAACTGTAACTGCGCTTAGATACGATGTTAGATTACACTTACGGTGGAAGTCTAACTGGAACCGCCCGACATATCCAGCGACCACAAGTGATGAATCTAATGTGAGGGGTCTAGGTGCACAAATACAAGACGTGTTGAGACATGAGTTTAAGCTCGACTTATGGAAGAAGTCTGCCCGAAACCGACCAGCATATCTAGCATCCATAAGTGGTAGGCTTAATGTGAGGGGTCCAATACATTATAACCATAAATGGGCATGGTAATGAATTGTAATACTTAACCTAATTGAATCCATAGGGATTGTATGAACATGAACTTGAATAGACGTTAAGTAAATCTGGTTGAACAGTAGGTAGGTTAAGTAAATCTGAGGGGGTGGTAATATTTAAATAGGCCCACAAACTTAACCTAAGGGGGTTATGTAATTTAAAAAAAACTATAGGTATACATAATCGGTGGAAATCGTAGTGGGGATACAAGACAAGGGGAGAGCTTGTGTCATCTTGTGTGGGGACCCGTTTCAGTCAGTAACTCATATAACGGTATCAAACAAGTACTCTACACTAGTTTGGAGTTGGGGCACGCTTACGGGGCTGATTGTAAGAGATCCAAACATGGAGGATGGTGTGGGTGGCGCAAACCGATCGGTAACATGTGTGAGCATGGGCCGAGCAAAGGGGGATAAGACGACCGTGACACCAGTAGATATGGTTGTGCACATCACAAATGGTTGCCATTTTAGGAAAGTGATACCTCCTTCTGTGGAGACGGCACATGGTATCTACTGAGTAGGGAGCCGATCGATTAAGGGAGTAGTTGGGGTATGTCTAGACACTGGTAAAAAGTTTAGAAGCCTGTTAGGTTGGTCTGTCAGTGGATTGTATGCGGTTAACACCTCTCACCAGAAGTACGCCCAAGTCTACCATCTTGAAGTTGTTGGGATCATCTTATTATGGTTATACTAGTATTGGTGCAGAGAATCAGAGTAATCAATAAGGAAGTGTGCACACTCTTTCATGTTTACCTTGTCATACTTACCTTTTATGATGTTATCCTTCTTATCCACTTTATATGCCTATCATGATACTTTTACTTATTTACTTGCTAAAAGTAAGTAGACTCGCCAGACTTTATGTCTGACCCTTTTTGTTTCCTATTCTCTCGTCCGCCCTCCCCCCTCGGTTCGTAGAGAGGGAATACTCAGGCTTAATCAGGACTTGGTTATCATCTTGCTAGGAGATGCTTTTGAAGTATTGCTCATGTTCTTGTCTTTACTGCTATGGTTTTGTCTCTTTCGGGGAATTATGTTTTTCTTTTATGTATTTTTGTACTCTGATGGTACAAGACAGAAGCTTTATATTATTGTAATGGTTTTTATGTAGTTCCAGACTTATGATATTTTGGACCACGATGTTATGACTTATGTTTTAAGTAATATTTTAAATTCCACTGCTATCTTTTATATCTGTCTTGTAATGTTCTGTGTCTGTTTACCTATAATGCTTCATGAAACTTAATGCATTCTCTTAATGAGTGACATTAACGGACGTGGGGTGTCACAATCTAATAACAGTTTGGGGATGAATTTGGATGGTATTGGGGTGCAACAAGTCGAAACAGTAAGAGGAAAACAGAAAATCCCGTAATAGTTTTTCTGTTTTTGATAGTCAACTTCGAATCGCCATATCTCACTCAATTTTTATCGGAATTTGATGATTTACCCATCAAAACGACCGAAAGAACGAGATCTACAATCTGGAAAAGGATTTGGCACAAAATAATCTAACCTTTGGATGCAATTTGTAGATTATTGTCGGTAGTTTTGGTTTCCTTCTTTTATTCACCAAAACTTCATTTGATCATTACTTGATCAATTCTAGATGGATTCACATGAAACCAATGGCATAAAGAAGAAAATGACGAGAAGTACAGTATGAAGAAAAGTTGTAGATGAAAATACAAAGCTGTAAATTGATCTGGTACCCATTTCCTTACTGATTTATATTATATATATATATATCCATTTCTTCTTGATGTCTCTTCACCAACCGTCGTTACTCTTCTCCTCTTTTTTATTTCTTTTCAGAATTTGAATTTTCAATAGCCACTATTTCAGAGTTTGAATTACCAATAGCTACGTCACCCATCTTTTCAGAATTTGAATTTCCAATAGCCATATAACACATCTTTTCTTATAAAACAACACAACTTTTCAAAGAATCAAGTAACTTTTCAAATAATTCAAATGACTTTTCAAATAATCAAATGAAAATTCAAATGACTTTTCGAAATAGCTAACTACAATAATGTCATGATGGTTTTGTAATATATCTATATATCAAAATTTTCAAAATTTTAAATTTCAGAAATCAAATCATAGTAACTTGATTTTTCAATAAAATTGAATGCAGACTCATCTAATACTGATGCAACACATAACTTTAAACTAGTGTTCAAATTTTTCCATTTAACATTTTCAAAAATCAGATTATGAACTTTTTGAAAGACCTTGCTCTGATACTAATTATTAGGAAATGAGGAAAGGATCATTCAGGCAAAACAAACACTATAAGGGGTGAATAGTATTTTTGACAATTTAAAACAAAATCTAAAACTTGTGTGAATTACAAAATTAATCAAGCACCACAAACACAATCACAGTCACATATTCAAACACAAATGCAAAAATAAACAAAAATAAAAATGCAGAACGGGAAAGAACACACCAGATTTTATACTGGTTCGGATTACTCTTACGTCCAGTCCCACGCAACACAGGATTGCACAGAGTTTTATTACTTTATCAAAATCCAATTACAATCCTCCTTGATTTCACGGCTACAAGGGATACCACCGATTCCGTCCTTGATTTAACCATCTACAAGCGATACCACCGATTCCGTCCTTGATTTCACGGCTACAAGGTATACCATCGATTCCGCCCTTGATTTCACGCCTATAAGGGATAAAACCGTTTAACCCCAAATGCCACCCAACCAAATACAAACAGCCCTATAACTCTTCAATAGCACTTTATTCAGAAAGTATAGGGTGTAAAAAGAAGAAGTTTAATTAAAACAGAATTGAATTCGACAAAGTATAAGTGTAGAAATCATAAAAATGATTTATAATAATGGTATAAAGAAAGAGGAAGAAGTTAGAGAAGAAGAGTTGATAAAAAATTCGAATTCAAGCGCTTTTTATAGTAAATGAAAGGATGCCACGCTTCAAAAAGGGTTAAAAAAGTGAAAAGACACTTCCTTTTAAAATTGAAAAAATGACAGTTATATGTCGACATAGTGTTTTATGTATGTCGACATACTCTTAGTTCAAAATTCATTTATGAGCATTTTTCAAGTGTTTTGATATAAATATAATTCTGGAAATTCTTGAATTAAAATAAAGTGTTGTAAATTAATATTATAAAGTAAAAAATCAAATGAAAAAATATATTTAAACTATATAAACATATTTACAAATTTATAAAGTTTTAAATTATATATATAAATAAAAAAGTATAAGAATATAAATGTATAAAACTTAAGTTTTGAAAAACAAAAGTAAAGTAAGAAAAGAAAACAAAACGATAGAAAATGAAATAGAGAGAAAATAAAATAAAGAGGATAGAAGATAGAATTTGAAAACAGAATTTGAACCTGGAGTGCTATTTAGAGTCTTACATAATCTAGACTCTATAATTATATTAGTCTTGGACTCTTGAATACTCATGAGTCTTGAAATTTCTCTGAAATCTGAATCTCTAATATCTTTTACCTGTACAGTCTTCAGTAATATTTCTTGTATATAAATCCTGCATGTGTGTTGTGTATTCCATACAAAAGCGTTAGTATATATTTTATAATCAATTAATATTGAAATAAGGTTTTTGTCATCAAAACTCCATTCTCCGACAAACAGAATACAAAAGAATATTTCATTGCTATTACAACGATTTACATCAGAGTACAAGATCTCAAAGTACAAAAAATAATTACACAGCAAAAAAATAAATACGTTAGTATAATCAGCGGAAGACTACAAAATAATCCAGAGCATAGCTCCAACCATAATCCAGGATCTTGTATAAGTAGAACGTATGCAAAACCAAAACTACTAGCTGCTGTATGGAAAAATATGAGCACCCAGAGTTTATGTCAAAACAATAAACTCCGAGTCAGTCGTGGGACTGGCATGAGAACTAAAAATAGTTATTAACTTTATTTTTAAGTTAGGTAAATCGTAGGACCACGTCTTATGACACGGAATGGGTTTCCTCCCATGAATACCATAAAACAAAACTCGCAATGCTAAATAAACGAACAATGAATCAATTATAAGACTCAGGTCCCATCACACAATGCAACGCAAGTCAGAGGATAGAGTTTTACCTTATAATAGCCAAATATGCTTGATACGCGAAATTTATCTTTTATTACTATAAATGCATAGTGTAGAAATCAATTTCGAAAGTAAATGTATCAATCCTAGACGGCAAAATACCCTATCCTATTATGTCGCCATATAGGTATACACAAAAAACCCGTAAAGCTCGCATTGGAAAGTTGGATTTCCATCATGATGGCTACTATCCGAAAAATCGATCACGTAGTGTAATACTCCATGGCTTACGTCCAGAGCTTTTGGAAAACACCGTAATACGCGACCGCACTATATCTAGGAAACAAGTATCATTACGGATTATGTCCAAGGCTTTGGAAAACACCGCTTACTCTCTCCTTCTGGGAATCAGGTATAAGCCCCATCCCTACTAGGTGTGGAGCGACCATACCCAGCATATCTCGATCGACCGAATCCATGACAACCCTAAAAGTTGTCGTCTTCAACCCGTAGGTTGCTCATCCTCATCTCGAAAGTATACTGATCTAACCATTAGTTCACCATCATACCAGTGTTTGAGGCTCGCGAATTAACGCTACATAAAGCTGCACTACTTAAAGTTGTGCTTTGGTCATCAACCACAAGGCTATATTTTTCAACAAAAGCCTTGATCCATGCATCTCTTAACCTGGAGGAATATGTCACAATACACCCGAGCACCAACAAGAATGTTCCGCCTGAGCACCCACACAGGACTTCACACTTTACAAAGGTTTTTGACTCTTGAATGTGTTCTCTGATCAACGCGGAATAGTCACGATGAAGTACACCCTTCCTATAATCTTATCCTCAAGTATTTAAGTGAATGCAAAGATTTGAAGGAAGTTTGTTGCTTTTTGAATTAAAAGATGTTAAATGATATCATAGATTCAATAAGTAACTTGAATTTGAGAGAGCTTTATATTGCAAAGAATATAGAATTGTAATTTCAGAAAATAGAGATAATAGAATAATAGTTTGTAAAATCAGTGATTTGGAAAGCACGTTTGAAGTGTTTATATAATAGTAGAGTAGTAATATTCCTTCATGAAGAGTTTCAGTAAAAAAGTTACGTCCATTTCCATTGATAATTGAAGGGGAATCTCTTCATAAAAGAAGGTGACTCTTCATAAAAAAGGTTCCTATTTCGAATCAGTTGACTTGTTAGAAAAAACCATCAGTCGACTGGGTAAATCATACTTTAAAACATTTAGATTAAAACCTTTTTTAAAACTAGTCGTTATGAACAAAAACTTCCTGACCAGTCGACTGGTCATTTTTCTACCAGTCAACTAGTAGAGCTGAGTTTGTACAGTTAGGCTTTTTAAAGCCTTATAAGCATATATATATACACACACACACACTCTCTTTGTTTTATATATTTGTGTTATACTTGAGGATAAACTTTAACATCATTCTAACACGAATCAAGACACACACATATATATAACCTTATGACATGATTTCCATTCTCTTCCTTTGTTGACATTAATCAAAATCCTTGTTTTCAACATTCTCCCCCTTTGTGATTGATGACATATCTGATTTTCTCCCTCTGAGTATTTGCTCCCCCTGAATTTCTGCAACATTTTTTAGTTTAAAAAAATATTATAGACTTACCGTTTTGGTTCCTACAACAAAACGTTAGCTCATATATTCCTAATAAATAAATTCATTATTAAGAGCATAGAAATATATATCATAGATTCATCATAGGAGAAATATTTCTCCTCCATTGTCATCCATTAAAAAGTAATTAAACATAATAAGCACAAATTATTCGAATAATATTTTAGAGATCTTTAAAAGACACAATTCCTAGTTCTCGTCGAAGTTATATAAAAGAATTCTCTAAAAGGGGTTTAGTAAAGATGTCAGGAATTTGATTTTCTGAGTTTACAAACTCTAAATTAATTGTTTGTTTTTCAATATTATCTCCCAAAAAATGATGTCTGATATTAATGTGTTTATTCTGGAATGGTTTACCGGATTCTTAGATAAATTTATTGCGCTTATATTATCACAATAGATTATGGAATTAGACAGTTTACGTTAAAATCTTTTATTGTTTGCTGCATATATAATACTTGAGCACAAGCTAGTGCAACAGATATATATTCGGCCTCATATGTTGACAGTGAAACACAATTCTGTTTCTTACTAAACGAAGGTATAAGTGATTTACTGATAAAGTGACATGTACCACTTGTACTTTTACGATCCGTCCTTGATCCTCCAAAATCAGCATCACTATATGAGACTAATTCGAAGGAACAGTCTTTCGAATAGAAAAATACAAATCTTTGGTACTGCTAAGATAACGTAATATATGTTTTACTGCCCTTAAATGTGATTCTTTTGGATTAGTTTGAAAACAAGCGCATAAGCAAACAATCATCATAATATCCGGTCTACTAGAAGTTAAATACAGAAGTGAACCTATCATACTTCGATATAACTTTTGATCGATACTTTTACCATTTTCATCTTTATCTAAGTGTGTCGTCGTGCTCATTGGTGTAGGTTTAGTTGAAGTGTTTTCCACTCCAAACTCATTTTCAAATTCTCCTCCATGATCACTTCGAATGTTCTTTATTTTTAATTCAGTTAAATTTTGAATTTGTTTGACAAAATTCTTAAAGATATCAAAAGTATCGCTTTTATTCTTTAAAAACATAGTCCAAGTGTATCTAGAAAAGTCATCAACAATTACAAACACATATATACTATTATTTATGGACTGAACTTTAGTTGGTCCGAATAAATCCATGTGTAGTAATTCAAGCGGTTGTAATGCAGATATAACCTTTCTAGATTTGAAAGAGGATTTGGTTAATTTTCCAAAATGACAAGCAGCGCACAAATTTTCAGTTTTGAATTTTATTTTAGGTATCCCTCTTACTATATCATTTTTAGAAATTTTATTTATTGTTTATAAATTGATATGACAAAATCGTTTATGCCATAGCCAAGGATCATTGTATTTAGTTAATAAGCACATACTTGGATTATTATTAACTGCCATATTCAAAATATAAATATTCTTATCACGATTTCCTTCAAAAATAAGATTTTGACTTGAATCAAATATACTACATTTATTTTCAGAAAAAGATATTTTAAAACCTTTATCACATAATTGGCTAATACATAATAAATTATGTTTTAAATTCTTAAATAATAAAACATCATAAATAAGAGGTGAATTAGATATACCGTAATTGCTCACATCGCCTTTGCCGATGATATATCCTTTATAATTATCTCAAAACGTGACAGTTCCTCCTTTTGAATAAATAATATTTGTTAGCATCTCTTTATCTCCTGTCATGTGTGTTGAGCAACCATTGTCGAGTATCCATTTTCCCCTGTTTCTATTTAGTCGGACCTGCAAAAAATAATTTAAATTTTTATTGGTACCCACTTCCTCCGTTAGGGTCCTAAGAGTTAAATCTTAGGAAGCCAAACCCAAGAGGGTTTAGGATCCTTTTTGAAAAAATTATTATTATTATTATGAGCAGAATCTAAAAAATTCTTAGTAAATTTATTTCTAAAAAGAACATTATTTGTTTTTCGGAACCCATATACTAATATTTCCTGTGTACTTTTTCTTAGTAGAAATATTTAATTTACTACTAGAAATTTCCAGTTTAATATTAGACTTTTTGAATGGATTTCCTTTTTTATTATATCCGAGTCCATTTTTACAAAAAACCGGTTGAGAATTTTCTAATATTTTAGATAAATTCTCTCTACCTTTGTTAATTTAGAAATGCTTTCTAATTTAACTTATAAACTAGAGTTTTCTAATTCTATAATTTTAACTTTACTATTTAAATCATGATTTTCAGAAGCTAATAAATCATTTTTATTCTTTTGAGTCTCGATTTCTTGACTCAACATAGAAATTTGAGAATTTGCGACTAAAAGAGATTTTTGTAATTTTCTAATTTCGTGTTCTAAAATCTCTTTTTCATCTTTTAAAAGATCTGTTTCAAATTATGCTTTCTTTTTATCTTCGTTAGCTTGTTTAAATTTTCGCTTAAACATTTTTCTAGATTCTAAAATTTCAGTATTAATTTCTACTAATTCATCAAAAGTAAATTCACTTACATCATTATCCTTAGCCATGAAGCACACATTTGCTTGCTCACTGTCACTGTCACTTTCAGAAGATGAATTCGAGTTATCCCAAGTGGCTGAAAAGTTCGTCTCTTTGATTTTTCCTTTTTGTGATTTTTCTTCAATTCTGGACAATTCTTTTAATAATTTTTGGTTTTGTGACAATTAAAGCATTCTGTCAGTGCAGGTTCAGGCTCTTTTGATGAATTCCTTTTTACATTCTTGCTTTGACTTTTTCTATACTTCAGAAACTTTACAAAATTCTTAGCTACAAAAACAATATATTCTTCGTCTGAATCTGATTCTTCTTTTTCAGCATGGAAAGACGAATTTTTCTTATCTTGTACATAAGCTTTCTTTGCCTACAAATTTACTTCATAGGACATGAGATTACCGATTAACTCTTCTGGTTTTATGGTAGAAAGATCATTAGCTTCTTCGATAGCTAATACTTTTCTTTCCCATTCATCCGTCAAAGTGTTTAAATTTTTTGAAACTATATCAAAATCAGAATATTTTTCTTCTAATCCTAATAAAGAATGATAAATGTTTTGAAAACGTGAATACATGTCATTTATTGACTCATTCTCGTTCATTCTAAAATTTTGAAACTGTTTTTAAGTATATATATCTTGCTTTATTTGACCTTACTAGTTCCTTCATGAGTTACTTCGAGTGTTCTCCAGATTTCATATGCTATGTTGCACATACAAACCCGATTAAACTCATTTCTGTCTAAAGCACAATGTAACATATTCATGGCTTTCGCATTGGCGGTAGCCTCTGCTTTTTCATTTATGGACCATTCAGTGTATAGAGTAGTAGGTTATGTATATTCTTTTTGTGTAATATTTCATGCATCAAAACTATTTGCTTGCATATATATCCTCATTCATGTCGCCCAATAGCTATAGTTTATGCCATTAAAAAAGGGTAGTCTTGCAGTGGATTGGCCTTCAGTATATCCATTATTGCTAGCACTAGTGTTATTATCCATATTGACTAAATATCAGATAATGGTTTTATGGTTAAATGATGGCCTTGCTCTGATACCAAATGAAAAGAGTCGGTGTATGCGACTTGAGCAGGATATTAATATGGATAAAGCGAAAATAAGAAACTAACTAGAAAGATAAATATATCACAAATAAGAAGTAAATGTGGTAGATTTTATACTGGTTCGGACATCCCGCCCTACGTCCAGTCTCGAAGCTCCTCTTCGGAATTTACTATCACGCCCTCTCTTAACCCGAAGGAATAGGTCACAATACACCCGAGCACCAACAAGGATGTTCCCGCCTGAGCACCCACAAAGGACTTCACACTTTACAAAGGTTTTTGAAGCGACCCGAAATCCCCCTTACGGGAAATCCCGGATTGAATTGAGAACACGACAAAATAGAACGCAAATGGAAGAACATTTCATTGTTAATTACAACAATTCATCAGAATACAAGAATATACAGAGTATAAACAAATAATATACATTTACCAAATATCAGAGATTACAATAAATTACATAGCAGCGGAAAATAATACAATACACAACTGAAGGAGATATACGGATACAAAGGTTTCCGGATATCATTCCAGCTGTAAACAAGGATTCTGTGAATATAAATCTGCAGAACCAAAACTACTAGCTGCCCATGTCAAAATAAGGGCACCCGGAGTTTAGGTTAAAACAATAAACTATAGGTCAGTCATGTGACTGGTGTGAGAACTAAAACAGTTATTAATCTTTATTTTAAAGTTCGGTAAATCAAGGGACCACACCGTATAACACGGAACGGGTTTCCTCCCAAGAATACCAGTGCATAAAACAACAGCGCAATGCTAAATAAAGAACAATGAAGCTATTATAAGACCCAGGTCCCATCACACAATGCAACGCAAGCCGAAGGATAGGGGTTTTACCTTATAATAGCCAAGAATTCTTGATACGTTTAAAACAAATCATTTGATACTATTATAAGTGCATAGTGTATAAAACAACTTCAAATCATAAGTATCAATCATAGACGGCATAAGTGCCCCATCCCACTATGTCGCCATACTAGGCTCTACAAATAAAACCGCAAAGACACGTATTGGAAGTTGGATTTCCATATGTGAACCGAGGCAAAAGATAGTCCTCAACCGATTCGAGACTGTCTAGCCCGAGTCTCAGTAACAGCCGCAACTGCCCCTCGGATCGTCAGGGTCGGCCCACCGATGTGGATTATTATGCCTGAACACTATGTTTCCCCGCCCTTGGGGGCCTAAATGAGCCAACAAATGACTCCATCGGCTTCACATAGTCACCGATATATCCGAGGCGCCTCGCAATAGCAACAACCACATAAGTCAAACTCGTTAGGGCGTGTAAAACCGCTGACGCCACTTCTAACTAGAAGGAAACACATGCCCTCCCTGATGTCCTCTCCCGTTTCTGGTTCACAACCGGGGTGTGAGGCTCGCGAATCAATGTTACACAAAGCTATGCCACACAGGCCGTGCTTTGATCATCAACCACAATACTTTGCTTTTCAACAGAAGCCTTGATCAATTGCCACTTAGGCATGCCACACACGCAATTCACTCCATGCGATGGATATCCATCAATATATAACCCCTGAGCTCGTACGTCTCAGAGAAGGGCGTTAAGCAAGAGAATAAATTCTCTGCCGCCAAACAGATATATATTTAATAGAAATCAATCACACAGACTGAAATCCAATGTCAGACACACAGTCCATTTACAAGTTCGTTCTGGGTCTGAACGAAACCGGAGGCACCTAGTACCCCGCATATCCATCGATCTCCAAGTACGTCTGGACGATCACCAACTGATTCCCTCCTCTTGGATGTACGGACCAATCAAGATCATCAGTAATTATCCAAACGACGTGAAGACCTCCGGTCTCCAACCACCGTCTTCATCTTCGACACCACGTCGAATCAGTTATTCAGAATGGGATAAACCCGGTCTTTCTGAATGACTCGCGTATATAATAAACATGTGTTACACAAACACAACATACGCCTCATTCCAATTCAGAATATTCTTTTATTCAAATATCCTTATGCTTTGGGAAAGGTTCACATTAATTTTATCAAAGATAAATTCTTTAAATTTATTCTTTAATCTTCTTTGAATATCAATTCAAACTAGTCGGGATTAGCGAACCACACCGAAGTAATCATTTATTTTATTTCCCAATCCCAACCTATTCATCCCATGAAGTAAAACTGGTCATACTTCATATCTAACACCACGGTGTTATCGGTAAATTCAATTACCATTTCACGTTCAAGTCTAATTAAAGATTTAACTATCGCCTGGAGCAAAACTGGTGATACTCCATTCTCGACCATCCAATCTAATTAAAGATTCATTAAAACTCCACTTGGTTTTAATCTTCCCAAAAAAAATTATCAATATCAATGATTATTTAACTTGGGAAATCACATCCTGTCTTAAACTGGGTTAAAGAACCAATGTCATTTAAAACACGGTTCATTATAAACCCAAAATCACATTCCATTCATTATCGGGTTAAAGAACAAGTGTTATTTAAAACACCGTTCACGATAAACCCAAAAATCAATTCAAATTCAATTCCAATTAAATACCATTTAATTGGTACACTTCATTAAATCCAAATAAAAAGATTTAATCTTTTTCTCAACTGGGTTTAAGAACAGTGTTAATGAAGACACCATTCACGACAAACCCAAATCACATTTGATATTAAATACAAGGCTCTGAATAGAAAATATATCGGCTTATATTCAATATCAAATTCTACGACCAACAAATATCGTATTGGAAATAACGATATAAATATATCTTTCAAATTTCCATAACAATATCTGTATAATCACGAAATCCAACATCGAAATATTCCAAAGACAATTTCGATTCAAATCCATTCCGATTCAATTATTGGAAATTCTGGTTATATTTTAAAACCATTTCAAATTCACTTTATTTATTTCAAAAATAAATGAATTATAATTCCAGTTCAAAACTAGTTCATTTCGATAAAAATCTATTTTTATCTTTTCAAATATGGAGTTTTTCATCCCGATTCTTCACAAATCATTTCTTATGATTTTACGAAAATTATTACTATTTTTAATAATTTTATCAAGGCCCGTACAGTCGATTTCCATCGACGGCCATCGAGCTGCACTTACAGCGACCTTTTCTAAATTTGATTTGGACATAATTCCAAATCCAACCGTTAGATTTCTAATTTCTAATATTCTTTAGAAAGGTCTTTTCGATACGAACCCAGCGGTTCCGATTTTAGGAGAATCCGACGGTCGGATCTCCCGTAATGTCCGTTCGAAGTCAATGGTCGAAATTCACGAACTACCGTGGCGCGACGCGTTCTATTCAGGCCATTATATAAATCGTTTTAAATTCGTTTTCAAAATGATTTCAACTTCTTTTCAAATTCAAATCAAAATTGAATTTTTCCAATATGAATTCGTTTTAAATTCATTTCAACTCGATTTCAATTCAAATCCATTTCAATTCAAATTGGTTTCAATTCAAATCAATTTCAGTTCAATTTCAATACATTTTAAATTCCATTCAAAACGATTTCAATTCTATTTCAATCTAATTCGAATTTCAATTCTTTTCAATTTAATTCGAATTTCAATTCATTTCAAATTAATTCCAATTTCAATTCTTTTCAATTTAATTCGAATTTCAATTCATTTCAAAATATCAGATTTTGAAATCACTTTCGATATTCATTATAAAATGAATAAAATCGATATAAATATCGTTCACGTCGAAATGGCGTCAATCTAATCAATACGGCTTTTATTCAACACATGAAAATATTTTCTTATTTTCCAAATTGAAATGAGGCCCAATCAATTACCATATAGTGTTAATTATATGGATTTTTCTACAACACATGTATATCTCAACAATGACAAATAATCAACCATCATCCAAAGTGCATTCTACACTGTATAAGCATCAAATATAAATATTCAACGCTTATAACAGTCTATCAATCAATCGATCGACATACAACTAATTATTGGGATTAGTGTATGTCATATATCATCCCAATACCCGTGTGGAGTTTCAAACAATCAAACACAGATTTTATTTGTGTAGTTGGGCGATGTGTAAAATTTATCGTCCCAATAAATATCAGTCAAATGTGTGTATATAAACAAATCGTCCGATTTGTTTATAAATATTTATTTCATATACACGTTAAAAATTATATTTTTAACTATAAAATATTTTCCCCTATAAAATATTTTATTTCATTTCACATCACATCACACAATCAACTACACATCAAAATCAAACAAACAAGCCGTCCATGGTCTGTGGACGACGGGTGTCGGGTGCTACTAAACACTGTCTGCATCCTAGTATATATTTCAACTAGAAAAATAAATAAAAGGTAAGGAGTTCTCACCGAGGGTTCCACTCCGCCGTGCTTTACTTTTGAACTGCTGAACCGTCTGGATCTGTTTGAAATTATACTGCAGTCCTTGCCCCGCTGTTCATAATAAAAATTATATTTTTATTGCTTCATTTCAATAAATAAAAATCTTATTTTTTTTAATTAAAAATCCCTTCTTTATATTATAAACATCGCTATAAAAATCATATTTTTATTTCAACATATATATTATAAAAAAATCAGATTTTTATTTCGCTACATAGATAAAGATCAAATTTTTACGAGTTATACGATATAAAAATCGTATTTTTAATATCTACATTATATAAAAATCATATTTTTATTGTCTCTACTATATAAAAATTATATTTTTACTTTGCTACTTCATACAATTAAAAATCCCACCTTTCTACGATTAAAAATCGAATCTTTTTAATGATAAAAATCTAATCTTTCCTATGTTAAAAATCATAGCTTTCATCAATAAAAATCCCATCTTTTCTACAATAAAAATCTAACCTTTTAATTTCCAAAAATCGAATCTTTATATTTTATACTTCATAATAAAAATTGAAACTTTTTGTTTATAAAAATCAACCCTTTTTCCTATATATATATATATATATATATAATTGATCTTTACATTGCCATTTATATTATAGACTGTAAATAAAAACAATGTAAATAATTAAAACAATAGAAAAACTCACAGTTTTTCAGCGAAGACAAGGAAAGGGGGGCTGTTCAATCGGTGGAAAGGGCCGTGGTGGGGCCAGCGTGGCCGGAGGAGGTCTAGGGGGTGTCAGGCTCGATCGGCGGCCTTGGGTGCTCAGGTGGTCGGAGTTTTGGTCAGGGGTGGCTGCGGTTTCAATTGGGGGGCTAGGGCTACTTGCGGTGGCTGGGGTTCGGTTTAGGCGAGGGGAGAGAGAAGAGGAGGGAGTGGCGGAGGACGGTGGGCGGGCGGTTGATGGGGCGGTGGAGGCAGGGGCGTTGGCGGCGCCTCCGTCGATCGCGAGATGGAGGATTTTTTTTCTTTACCTGTACTAATTCGATTTAAACCGGGGGGGGGGGGGCTGAGAGGATATAAGGAGAGATTTTTATTTTATTTATTTAATTAATTGATTTCAAAAAGCAACCTTTATTTTCGAACTCGAAATCCAACCCACCGACTGCCGTCCACAGCTAATTACCCCCATTCCGAACACAATGGGATATGTATCGTAGGCTGATTCGATCATTTCGATCAGTTGTCGTCAAAATCAAAATATAACTCTATATATTGAATTTGAACGCACATTTCAATTTACCGGGGCCACCTACGGATTCTAAAAATTCTCGAAAAAGATTTTATAGCTTTGTATTGACGATACGGTCCTAACAAAACTAATTTCGTCAAATTCTGAGACCGTTTGAAAAATGGCCATTTTCCAGTCGATTAAATTTAACTGAAACTGGTCAAACGCGTTTTTCTTTGCCACGCTCACATATTGATTCGAAAAATTATGAAATTTGAAACCTAGCAATAACTTGACATCATGGATCCAACAAAAGTGGTTTCTTCGAAAATCGAGGTCGTTTGCAAAATGGCCATTTTTAAGGGCCGAAATTCCATAGCGACTATTCTGAATTTTCAACTGGACATATCTTTTGATTCCCGCTATGAAATTTTTATTTTTTAGATTCGTTGGAAAGATATTCTCAATTAGATTCAAATATTTTTGGTTTCACTGAAATCCGGTTTATTTTGAATCCTTTACATCCATTTGAAATTTGAAATCGAATTATCGAACTACTGCGCCATTTTAAATTCCTTTTATACATATAAATAAATATTTATATTCTAACGACAATCTATATAATATATACGTTCGAATTCTATTCAAAATAAATTTCTCGTCGATATTATTTAAAAAATTCATTTTAAATAATCAAAATTCACTAAAATTGCCAAAATAAAAATTTTAAATTGGCTCGGATTTCCGGGTTATTACAATCTCCCCCACTTAAAACTTTTCGTCCCCAAAAAGGAACGAAGCCGAAAGTTGTTTCACAAATCAACTCAACTTTCAGTATTTTCTTTACGGCTTAAGTTCTTTAACTTTTCAGTTTCTAAGAACTTTTCAAATTTTTCAAAAATTTGGCTAACACCCTAAATTTTCGAAAAATTTCGCCATAACTTCCCCTGCACCGGGGACTTCGGGATATTTCATATAGCCTCCCATGGCCTTCTTCAATCCAAAAGAAAAAGCCAATCGGCTCACAAAATCATCATCACCCAAACAAAACAGTAAATTATGGTAAACATGTACCTATTTGTCAGGCAAACAATTTTATTCTCTGCTTTAGCCTCCTTGCAATGACCTGTTCAATGTAAGTACATGTATACGCAAGCAAATGCGACAAATTTTCAATACAATTCACTTTTTGGTACAATTTGACTAAATGGTTCAAATTTTAATTAATCAAACAACACAACCATCAATCAATTAGTTGATTAGCATTTCGGACACACAATTTTGTTATATAGTCAAAAATCACATTTTTGATGCAAAATCACAACAATAGGCCCTATCTAATTTTGGTTCTCACACCAGTCAATAGGAAATATATAAATATCACACCTTCGACACTCGAACACTAATTCTGATGATGAAGCTTCAATCATCAGATCCATCTCCGGGCGACTAGAGCGTGATTCTACATCTATCCGGTATATTAAAATCTCGAATACCCGTGGATCAGACATGTATGCAAATTCTTTATATACTGGATTATCCAAATCAATATAAATAAATAATCAAATACGAATAATTGATTTAAATTTTCAAAACAAAATTTGTTTTCACTTTAAAAATATACTCTTCACACTTGTTCTAGGATGCTATTGATCCCATCTCTAACGAGTCATTCCCATTGGATATTACTAATCTAATCTCTGATGAATTCCTTCGTATGGTTCTAATGTGTCTTGTTCTCTGCTTTGTAAACCAAAGCTCTGATACCAGCTGAAGCGACCCGAAATCCCCCTTACGGGAAATCCCACATTGAATTGAGAACACGACAAAATAGAACGCAGACGGAAGAAAATTTCATTGTTAATTACAACAATTCATCAGAATACAAGAATATATAGAGTATAAACAAATAATATACATTTACCAAATATCAGAGATTACAATAAATTACATAGCAGCGGAAAATAATACAATACACAACTGAAGGAGATATACGGATACAAAGCTTTCCGGATATCATTCCAGCTGTAAATCAGGATCCTGTGAATATAAATCTGCAAAACGAAAACTACTAGCTGCCCGTGTCAAAATAAGGGCACCCAAAGTTTAGGTTAAAACAATAAACTCCAGGTCAGTCATGTGACTGGTGTGAGAACTAAAACAGTTATTAATCTTTATTTTAAAGTTCGGTAAATCAAGGGACCACGCCGTATAACACGGAACGGGTTTCCTCCCAAGAATACCAGTGCATAAACAGCAGCGCAATGCTAAATAAAGAACAATGAAGCTATTATAAGACCCAGGTCCCATCACACAATGCAACACAAGCCGGAGGATATGGTTTTTACCTTATAATAGCCAAGAATGCTTGATACGTTTAAAACAAATCATTTGATACTATTATAAGTGCATAGTGTATAAAACAACTTCAAATCATAAGTATCAATCATAGACGGCATAAGCGCCCCATCCCACTATGTCGCCATACTAGGCTCTACAAATAAAACCGCAAAGACACGTATTGGAAGTTGGATTTCCATCTGTGAACCGAGGCAAAAGATAGTCCTCAACCGATTCGAGACTGTCTAGCTCGAGTCTCAGGAACAGCCGCAAGTGCCCCTTGGATCGTCAGAGCCGGTCCACCGATGTGGATTATTATGCCTGAACACTACGTTTCCCCGCCCTTTGGGGCGTAAATGAGCCAACAAATGACTCCATCGGCTTCACATAGTCACCGATATATCTGAGGCGCCTCGCAACAGCAACAACCACATAAGTCAAACTCGTCAGGGCGTGTAAAACCACTGACGCCACTTCTAAGTAGAAGGAAACGCATGCCCTCCCTGATGTCCTCTCCCATTTCTGGTTCACAACCGGGGTGTGAGGCTCGCGAATCAACGTTACACAAAGCTATGCCACACAGGCCGTGCTTTGATCATCAACCACAAGACTTTGCTTTTCAACAGAAGCCTTGATCAATTGCCACTTAGGCATGCCACACAGGCAATTCACTCCATGCGATGGATATCCATCAATATATAACCCCTGAGCTCGTACGTCTCAGAGAAGGGCGTTAAGCAAGAGAATAAATTCTCCACTGCCAAACAGATATATATTTAATAGAAATCAATCACACAGACTGAAATCCAATGTCAGACGCACAGTCCATTTACAAGTTCGTTCTGGGTCTGAACGAAACCGGAGGCACCTAGTACCCCGCATATCCATCGATCTCCAAGTACGTCTGGACGATCACCAACTGATTCCCTCCTTTTGGGTGTACGGCCTAATCAAGATCATCAGTAATTATCCAAACGACGTGAAGACCTCCGATCTTCAACCACCGTCTTCATCTTCGACACTACGTCGAATCAGTTATTCAGAATGGGATAAACTCGGTCTTTCTGAATAACTCGCGTATATAATAAACATGTGTTACACAAACAGAACATACGCCTCATTCCAATTCAGAATATTCTTTTATTCAAATATCCTTATGCTTTGGGAAAGGTTCCCATTAATTTTATCAAAGATAAATTCTTTAAATTTATTCTTTAATCTTCTTTGAATATCAATTCAAACTACTCGGATTAGCGAACCACACCGAAGTAATTATTTATTTTATTTCCCAATCCCAACCTATTCATCCCATGAAGTAAAACTGGTCATACTTCATATCTAACACCACGGTGTTATCGGTAAATTCAATTACCATTTCACGTTCAAGTCTAATTAAAGATTTAACTATCGCCTGGAGCAAAACTGGTGATACTTGTAACAACCCGTATTTTCAATAACCTGTAATAACATAAATCGAGGCAGAATTTAATTCTAAAATGGGAATCAAGGGAAACGGGCTATGCCATTGTGTTCGTCTCGGAAAAATACGCGAAATAGAGTCCGAGTTTTCGAAAATCGGAGTCCGTATGACCAAGATATGGCCTCGCGAAGTTTCACGAAAATTCCCAAATTAAAGTATACTTAATTAAGTGAAATGGGTTGTGTAGATATATATATATATATATATTGATATATATATATATATATATATATAATTGAAAATTTAATAAATAAATATGCAAAAATGCTCAAAACAGCGAATTGGGAGAGGGGAATAACCGAACCGGCCGATTTTTGAAGTCGACCCGAGCCCGCTGGGTCGACTAGGGGTTAATCCAGGGTGTTTGGCTGTCAACCCGTGGGCCGATTCGCTCAAGTGCAGATTTTGCATTTGAATGGTTCTCATGGTCCATCTTTAATCTAAAGGCCCTAGATGGTTCCTACACTTGACTTCTTCCCCAAGACATGCTTTGATGGCTTGGATTGAATCTAGGGTTAATCCTATGGCCTAAAACACTTGCCTAATCTATAAATAAGACCCTAACCTACCCTAATTCATTCATAATTAAACCTAGTGACTAAACTATGGCAAAATGCTAGCTCTCATGGCCTCCACTAATTTTATGAAGAGGGTTGCATACTAATCACTCTCTAATCAACTTCTAATCCCTTCTTAGCATCTTAATCTTCTTCATTTGGTGTTCAAAGTTGCTAGTTGTGAGTTTCTATCACTTTGATGATCTTTTGGTAAACTAATTAGATGAGATGTGATGAGATTTATGGTTTTGTATGTGGGTTAATGAGCTTTGAATCATATGATATGATGTTAGCATTAATCTTATGTTTATGCATGTTGAGTATGTAAGCTTATGCAAGTTTAATATGATGTATGTTATGTTTGCATGATGCTAAATATGCAAGTTGTGGGCTATGTAATCATATGCATGTTATGCAAGTTCATGGTAATATGCTATGCAAGTTACATGTTTGTTAATATGCAAGTTACATGTTTGTTAATATGCAAGTTACATGTATGTAAATATGCAAGTTACATGTTTGTTAATATGCAAGTTACATGTTTGTTAATATGCAAGTTACATGTATGTAAATATGCAAGTTACATGTTTCTTTATATGCAAGTTACATGTTTGTTAATATGCGAGTTACATGTATGTAAATATGCAAGTTACATGTTTATTAATATGCAAGTTCATGATGACACATTATGCAAGTCTATAAGCTAATATGCAAGTTTGTTATGCAAAATGAATATGTAAGTTATGTGACATATTATATGCAAGTTATGTGACATGTTATGCAAGTTCATATGCAAGTTATGTGTTTGTTAATATGCAAGATGGCACCTTTGAAACATGTTCATTCATATGCAAGTTGATACCTTTTATATGTGTTATATCATGAACGAAATTACGTGGGAACGATGGGGTAATTAAATGCATAAGTTAATAAGATTGTGTGAAATTAATATAATTATGCATAACACAAAATAAATAAACATAGTATGGGAATTTGCCTATTTGGTTAGGTGTACCCATACTATGTGTTGGGAATTTACCTATTGAGTTAGGTCTACCCCATGGGAATTTACCTATTAAGTTAGGTCTACCCATGTTAAGAAAACTTGATTAATTAGGGATAATTAATATAAAATTATGAGGGTGATTAATTAGGTGTAATTAATTGACTAAGACACGAGGTTGGACTCAGTTGTAGCGTAAAACTGCCCGGACCCAACCGGCTTAACCAGTTGCTACAAATGTTAGCCCAATGTGAGAGGTCTTAGGCACAAACTAAATACGTAATTAATGTAAAGACACGAGGTTAGACTCTGTTATGACATAAGGCTGCCCGGACCCAACCGGCTTAACCAGCGGTCATAAAAGACAGTCTAATGTGAGAGGTCTTTACAAAGGTTACGTTCTTAATTAATTAATTAAGAAACACTTAACCACATTAGCATGTAGAGGGACATGAGGTGTTAAGTGGGTGCCTCGGGTGGCATGAGAAAATCTAGTGGTTGCCTTGGGTGGCAATAGAAAATACGATTAGAATACTTAACCAAAATAGAACATGTAATTAAAACATGATTAAAGGGTTAAGTGGGATATACTAGAAAAAGGGACAAGCTTAGGTGGGTAGCTTGTGGAGGCCCATTTCAACCAGTAACCCATACGTATCTTTGTGGGCTCGACCCATGTCGAGGACGGGACACGCATACTGGGCTTGACTGTAAGAGGCAAACGGGTTAGCGGTGGCAACGCAAGTCCAACGGGCTTCATATGCGTGAGTGGGCCCGGGCTGGTAGGTAAGCCGTTGTTGCATCGAGTAGATATAAGCCGTGCACCTTTAGTTTCATCAGGTTGCCACATTGGGGAATGATACATCCCACGGTGGGGCCAGCACGGGTATCTACGTTAGGGAGCCGATCGAATGGGAAGTAGTGTGTACACCTAGTGGATTGTAGGGCCCCGTGGCGCCTACTTGGTCACCTAGGGGTACGCAGGTACTAATTAGTAAATTTTATAAGTCCTTGGGTGGGATCAACCTTTAAGTTAGGAACGACTGGTGTGGTGCAGTTTAGTAATTTACCTTAGGGAGGGTAGATGCGTCTTTATCCTTTATCTTCGTTTAGTTGACTGCTTAGGGTAGCCATTCATCCCTATATGTTACCGTATATCAGTTTATGTCTTCTCTGGTTACTTTAACGATTGTATTGTTAAAGTTATAGGACTCGCTCAGACTTATGTCTGACCCTGTTGTTTTTATCTTTTTCCCAACCCTCAGGTCCTACGGTGGATCCTAGCAGTAGTGGAGCTTGATCGGATTGCTGTTCCAGTCTTTAGGAGCTTGGATAGATGTAAAGCTCCAGTTATCCAGTTATCTTTTCTTTTGTTTGGCTATTGTATGAGAGTGGGATTATGTACTTCTTTATTTTGATGGATATTGTACTTGACCTTTATTGTGGTTTTATGATGTAACCAGACATGTTTTACTTCCGCTGTTATGAGATGATGTTTTAAAATTTCAAGTACTATTTATATCTGTCTTGTTGTAATTTTTCTGTTCTATATTCACTAAAATACTCCACCGATGCTATGGCATTCCCTTAGTGAGTGATCATAGCGGGAGTGGGGTGTTACACGTGGTATCAGAGCGAGGTTACCAGAACAGATAAAATTTTTGAGAAAAACTACTTTCTAAGAGTATTTTCGAAGAAAGTATTTTTAAAAGCATGTCTTCTAAGAGAAAAAGTTTTTGAAAAAGAAAAGCATAATCCCCAATAGCCATATCTTTATCTTTCGGAATCTCCTTTTTGAATCTTTCCTCTTTCGTTTCAGCATGGCTGAAGATCTTAACATCCCGGAGGGTTTAGTTATACCACTATGGTATAGGAGGTTGCAAGAGGCTAGGGCCGCGGCTGCGGGTCCGGCCAATGCTACTACACCAGAGACAACCGCTCCTCCTCCTCAGCCTAGAGTGGATAATTTTGCTAAGGTTTGCAAGGAGTTCAAGGCTATAGGAGGAAAACCTTTTCTTGGTTCAGAGACTTTCGTAGAGGCTAGAGATTGGCTTAAGGAAGTGGAAGAGTTGCTAGATATCTTTGAAGTGGAAGAGGGAAAGAAAGTCAAGTTGGCGGCTTGGTTAATGAAGGGAGAGGCCTCATTCTGGTGGGAGGTCACTAATGGAGAACGCCCTGTTGACTCTTGGGCAGATTTTAAGCAAAGGTTTGGGGCTAAGTTTCTCTCAAGGGCGGAAGAGAATCTGTTTATGGAGAAGTTCTTGAATTTGAAGCAAGGGAATCTCACGGTGAAAGAATATGTCAACAAATTCAATCAATTAGCAAGGTTTGGCATAGAGTTGGTGAATACACCGGAGAAGAAGGCTTTGAGGTTCGTTAGAGGCTTGAACGAACCATTGCAAGGAATAGCTATGACTCACATTCCTATGGGGGCCACTTTTGAGAAGCTTGTCTACATGGCACTTATGCATGAGGATGATAAGAATTCTAAGGCACCAGAGAAAAAGGGGGATCAGAAGAAACCGCAACAGCAACAACAAGGCAAGGGCGGAAAAGGCAATGGTGACAAAAAGAAGACGAAGAAGAAGTGCTTCAATTGTGGAACACCAGGACACCTCAGTAAGGATTGTCGCAAAAAGAAGAAGACCGGTTGCTTTCATTGTGGTGAAGCAGGGCATCTTGTGAAAAACTGCCCAAAGAAGGGGCAGAAGACGGGGTCTACCTCAGGAGGCCAGGTGCAAGCTCTTATAGCACCACCTCAGTCAGGGGGGCAAGTTCAGGTTCTCTCAGTTCCACCGATTCAGCAGAGAGGTAGAACTATTTCCGTTGAAAGTCTGGTTTTTCTGTTTGATCATCCAGTTCGTACTTTGTTTGACTCTGGCGCATCGCATTCTTTTATCTCATCATCGTTAGTTGAGTCACTGCACTTAGACACCAGTCTAGTTGATGATCCCTTGGTTGTCTCAAACCCAATTGGGGGCTCCATATATCTGTCTATGATATGTTTGGGTTTGAAGATTTCTATACTTAGCGTTGAGTTTAGATGTGATGCTTTTGTATTGGGCTTCACGGGCTATGGGTTGATCTTGGGCATGGACTGGTTATCCAGTAATGGTGCCGTTCTTGATTGCGAAAGGAGAGTTGTCAGGCTCATGACCCGCTTGGGTAACACTCTCGAGATCTCTTGCAATCCCATGGAATCCGTTTTGCTAAGTTATCTTGAATCGCTCGATGCTTCGGTCGAAAGTTTGTGTTCTGTCAGAGTAGTCCGGGAATATCCGGATGTGTTTGAAGAAGTAAAGGGTTTGCCTCCGAAGCGGGAGATAGATTTCCGAATTTATTTGGTGGATAATGCCAAACCAGTGTCTTTGCCAGTACGCCACATGGCTCCTCGTGAGAGAAGAGAACTTCATAAGCAAGTAGGGGAGTTGCTTGAGAAGGGGTTCATAAGGCGAAGTATATCGGAGTGGGGAGCTCCAGTAGTGTTTGCCACGAAGGCGGATGGGTCCCTCAGACTTTGTGTGGATTATAGGGAACTTAATAAGCTCACGAAGAAGAATAGACACCCATTACCGAGGATAGATGATCTCTTTGATCAGTTGGTTGGCGCGTCAGTATTTTCGCAGATGGACTTAGCTACAGGGTTTCATCAGTTAAGAGTGGCGGAGGACAGTATAGAGAAGACTGCTTTCCGGACTCCGGATGGTTTTTATGAGTGGCTAGTGATGCCATTTGGGTTGACAAACGCCCCCGCATACTTTGTTGATCTCATGAGTAGAGTGTTCAGAGAGTATCTGAATAAGTTTGTAGTAGTTTTTGTGGATGACATCTTGGTCTTTTCCAAGAATGAAGAAGAGCATGCCTTAAATCTCAAGGAAGTGTTGGAGACTCTTCGAGCGCATAGTCTTAAAGCTAAATTCTCTAAATGCCATTTTTGGAGAAGAGAAGTGCGATTCTTAGGGCATGTGGTCTCTAAGGAAGGGATAGCTGTGGATCCCGCAAAGATAGTATCTATCCAGGATTGGAAAGTTCCTAGAAATGCTACCGAGGTAAGAAGTTTCTTGGGGTTGGCAGGATATTATAGGAAGTTCATCAAAGACTTCGCGAAGATATCAGCCCCATTAACCCGCTTGACGAAGAAGAATCTGGTTTTCTCATGGGATGTAGATTGTGATGATGCTTTCCGACGGTTAAAGAGAGCTTTGACCACCGCTCCAGTTTTAGTGCTTCCAGATGGGAGTAAGCCGTTTGTTGTTTATACCGATGCTTGTGGAACAGGATTAGGCGCAGTCTTGATGCAGGAGGGAAGGGTAATAGCCTATGGAGGGAGACAATTGAGAGTGCATGAGAAGAATTACCCTACCCATGATCTAGAGTTGGCCGCGATTGTTTTCGCACTTAAGTCTTGGCGCCATTATCTTCTTGGTGAGAGATTCGAGTTGTTCACCGACCATAAATCATTGAAGTACTTATTCTCTCAGAAGGATTTAAACTTAAGACAGCAAAGGTGGATGGAGTTCTTAGCATCCTATGATTTCGAGATAGCGTATACCCCTGGTAAGGGTAACGTGGTGGCAGACGCCTTAAGTAGAAAAAGGCTATCTTTGAGTCCATTGTTCGTGGAACGACGAAGCTTGGAGTTTCTTTCTTTGTTTGACTTCAGACCTTCTGTTGATTTTGTACCTGGTTTGTTGGCATCCTTGGAGGTTAGACCTACTCTTTTGAGACGGATTGGCGAGGCTCAGCGAGACGACCCACAGTTGGTTGTGTTGGTAGAGAAGCTTATAAGAGGGGAGTCGTCCAGCCATTTGGGTAGATACACCATAGATGATAAGGGATGGTTGCATAGAGACGGTAGACTTTGTGTACCGCAAGATGAGGGTTTGAAGAAGGCTATTTTGGATGATGCACATCGTTCAAGAATGACTATTCATCCCGGTGGAGACAAAATGTACCAAGACATGAAGAGAGTTTTCTTCTGGGCCGGTATGAAGAAAGATGTGGCCGAGTATGTGGCTAGATGCTTAGTGTGCCAACAAGTTAAAGTGGAGCAAAGGAAACCCGGTGGGTTGCTACACCCATTGGAAGTTCCACAGTGGAAGTGGGATAGTGTCTCGATGGATTTCATCGACGGGTTACCGAGATCGAGGAAGGGCAATACGGGAATTTGGGTTGTGGTAGACAGACTTACCAAGAGTGCCCATTTTATACCCGTAAAGAGTAAGAGGACCGCTCCATGGCTTGCTTCAGTCTATGTTAGAGAGATTGTTAGATTGCATGGCGTACCATCCAGCATTGTGAGTGATCGAGATCCTATTTTCACTAGTGAGTTTTGGAGAAGTTTGCAAGAGGCGGTAGGGACTCAGTTGTGTTTGAGCACCGCATATCATCCTCAGACGGACGGTCAGACCGAGAGGGTGAACCGTATCTTAGAAGATCTTTTGAGGCTTTGTATCTTGGATTTTGGAGGTACATGGGAAGAACATCTTCCTTTGGTGGAGTTCGCATATAATAACAGCTTTCAGTCCAGTATTGGTATGGCTCCTTTCGAAGCTCTTTATGGAAGGCCTTGTCGATCTCCTACATGTTGGTGGGAATCTACGGATAAGATCTTGCTTGGGCCGGATATGGTTAGAGAGACTTCAGAGAAGATTGATTTAATTCGAAAAAGGATGAAAGCAGCGCAAGATAGACAGAAATCTTATGCGGATCGGAGAAGGACGGATCTTGAGTTTGAGGTTGGGGACATGGTTTTTGTCAAAGTATCTCCATTGAGAAATGTTGTTCGCTTTGGGTCCGTAGGGAAGTTAGCACCGAGATTTGTTGGGCCGTTTCCTATTAAGGAAAGGATTGGACGGATGGCATATAGGGTGGAGTTGCCCGACAGACTTAGTGGTGTTCATGATGTATTCCATGTATCACATTTGAGGAAGTGCTTACATGAGACCGCGGAGGTGGTAGAGCCGAGCTTGCTTAGAGATGTAGAGGTAGAGCGTGATGCGACGATTCGACGAGCTCCTACTCGCATCCTTGGGTCAGAAACTAGGAAGTTGAGGAACAGAGAAGTTCAGCTAGTTAAAGTGCAATGGGGAGATGACGAAAGCAATGCTACTTGGGAGACGGAAGCAAAGATGCGTTCTTTGTATCCATTTCTTTTTGAGAGTATGTCTTTTAACTTCTCCTTTATTGCTTGTCTAGTACTTATCTTATCTTTAGTATATCCTCTCGCTAATACCTATGACCTTTAGATAGGGTAAAACCTATGGTTGAAACATGTGTTTGAAACATGTTATGGTTGATGGATGCATATGGATGCAATTGCTTGCTAGTGGTTGCTCGTGGATGCATATACACACACATTAGGCACTAGATCGGCTCAGTCACTTCATGTTGCATATTGCATAAATGGATGTGGTAGTTAGATTGATGGATGTATCATGGCTGTGTTATCATATGGATGATGCATTTTTGTGTATGGTTGTGCACGCAAGTAGAAATTTGTATGTGTCAATAGGGTTTCGCATACATATTGGATGCATGGCACTATCATGGTTTGCATTAAGGAGGTTTACTGTATCAGTAACCGCCTGATTTTCGCATTAGGTAAGTACATATACACACACTTTTGCATATATCCATCCAGCATTTAGAATCTTGTAAGGACAATGATTGCTCGTGGATGATGCTTTGAGTAGATGGATGATTGGATGGTAGGATACGTTCTTCCTAACTTGAAGATTTCGGGGACGAAATCCTTTAAGGAGGGGAGAATGTAACAACCCGTATTTTCAATAACCTGTAATAACATAAATCGAGGCAGAATTTAATTCTAAAATGGGAATCAAGGGAAACGGGCTATGCCATTGTGTTCGTCTCGGAAAAATACGCGAAATAGAGTCCGAGTTTTCGAAAATCGGAGTCCGTATGACCAAGATATGGCCTCGCGAAGTTTCACGAAAATTCCCAAATTAAAGTATACTTAATTAAGTGAAATGGGTTGTGTAGATATATATATATATATATTGATATATATATATATATATAATTGAAAATTTAATAAATAAATATGCAAAAATGCTCAAAACAGCGAATTGGGAGAGGGGAATAACCGAACCGGCCGATTTTTGAAGTCGACCCGAGCCCGCTGGGTCGACTAGGGGTTAATCCAGGGTGTTTGGCTGTCAACCCGTGGGCCGATTCGCTCAAGTGCAGATTTTGCATTTGAATGGTTCTCATGGTCCATCTTTAATCTAAAGGCCCTAGATGGTTCCTACACTTGACTTCTTCCCCAAGACATGCTTTGATGGCTTGGATTGAATCTAGGGTTAATCCTATGGCCTAAAACACTTGCCTAATCTATAAATAAGACCCTAACCTACCCTAATTCATTCATAATTAAACCTAGTGACTAAACTATGGCAAAATGCTAGCTCTCATGGCCTCCACTAATTTTATGAAGAGGGTTGCATACTAATCACTCTCTAATCAACTTCTAATCCCTTCTTAGCATCTTAATCTTCTTCATTTGGTGTTCAAAGTTGCTAGTTGTGAGTTTCTATCACTTTGATGATCTTTTGGTAAACTAATTAGATGAGATGTGATGAGATTTATGGTTTTGTATGTGGGTTAATGAGCTTTGAATCATATGATATGATGTTAGCATTAATCTTATGTTTATGCATGTTGAGTATGTAAGCTTATGCAAGTTTAATATGATGTATGTTATGTTTGCATGATGCTAAATATGCAAGTTGTGGGCTATGTAATCATATGCATGTTATGCAAGTTCATGGTAATATGCTATGCAAGTTACATGTTTGTTAATATGCAAGTTACATGTTTGTTAATATGCAAGTTACATGTATGTAAATATGCAAGTTACATGTTTGTTAATATGCAAGTTACATGTTTGTTAATATGCAAGTTACATGTATGTAAATATGCAAGTTACATGTTTCTTTATATGCAAGTTACATGTTTGTTAATATGCGAGTTACATGTATGTAAATATGCAAGTTACATGTTTATTAATATGCAAGTTCATGATGACACATTATGCAAGTCTATAAGCTAATATGCAAGTTTGTTATGCAAAATGAATATGTAAGTTATGTGACATATTATATGCAAGTTATGTGACATGTTATGCAAGTTCATATGCAAGTTATGTGTTTGTTAATATGCAAGATGGCACCTTTGAAACATGTTCATTCATATGCAAGTTGATACCTTTTATATGTGTTATATCATGAACGAAATTACGTGGGAACGATGGGGTAATTAAATGCATAAGTTAATAAGATTGTGTGAAATTAATATAATTATGCATAACACAAAATAAATAAACATAGTATGGGAATTTGCCTATTTGGTTAGGTGTACCCATACTATGTGTTGGGAATTTACCTATTGAGTTAGGTCTACCCCATGGGAATTTACCTATTAAGTTAGGTCTACCCATGTTAAGAAAACTTGATTAATTAGGGATAATTAATATAAAATTATGAGGGTGATTAATTAGGTGTAATTAATTGACTAAGACACGAGGTTGGACTCAGTTGTAGCGTAAAACTGCCCGGACCCAACCGGCTTAACCAGTTGCTACAAATGCTAGCCCAATGTGAGAGGTCTTAGGCACAAACTAAATACGTAATTAATGTAAAGACACGAGGTTAGACTCTGTTATGACATAAGGCTGCCCGGACCCAACCGGCTTAACCAGCGGTCATAAAAGACAGTCTAATGTGAGAGGTCTTTACAAAGGTTACGTTCTTAATTAATTAATTAAGAAACACTTAACCACATTAGCATGTAGAGGGACATGAGGGGTTAAGTGGGTGCCTCGGGTGGCATGAGAAAATCTAGTGGTTGCCTTGGGTGGCAATAGAAAATACGATTAGAATACTTAACCAAAATAGAACATGTAATTAAAACATGATTAAAGGGTTAAGTGGGATATACTAGAAAAAGGGACAAGCTTAGGTGGGTAGCTTGTGGAGGCCCATTTCAACCAGTAACCCATACGTATCTTTGTGGGCTCGACCCATGTCGAGGACGGGACACGCATACTGGGCTTGACTGTAAGAGGCAAACGGGTTAGCGGTGGCAACGCAAGTCCAACGGGCTTCATATGCGTGAGTGGGCCCGGGCTGGTAGGTAAGCCGTTGTTGCATCGAGTAGATATAAGCCGTGCACCTTTAGTTTCATCAGGTTGCCACATTGGGGAATGATACATCCCACGGTGGGGCCAGCACGGGTATCTACGTTAGGGAGCCGATCGAATGGGAAGTAGTGTGTACACCTAGTGGATTGTAGGGCCCCGTGGCGCCTACTTGGTCACCTAGGGGTACGCAGGTACTAATTAGTAAATTTTATAAGTCCTTGGGTGGGATCAACCTTTAAGTTAGGAACGACTGGTGTGGTGCAGTTTAGTAATTTACCTTAGGGAGGGTAGATGCGTCTTTATCCTTTATCTTCGTTTAGTTGACTGCTTAGGGTAGCCATTCATCCCTATATGTTACCGTATATCAGTTTATGTCTTCTCTGGTTACTTTAACGATTGTATTGTTAAAGTTATAGGACTCGCTCAGACTTATGTCTGACCCTGTTGTTTTTATCTTTTTCCCAACCCTCAGGTCCTACGGTGGATCCTAGCAGTAGTGGAGCTTGATCGGATTGCTGTTCCAGTCTTTAGGAGCTTGGATAGATGTAAAGCTCCAGTTATCCAGTTATCTTTTCTTTTGTTTGGCTATTGTATGAGAGTGGGATTATGTACTTCTTTATTTTGATGGATATTGTACTTGACCTTTATTGTGGTTTTATGATGTAACCAGACATGTTTTACTTCCGCTGTTATGAGATGATGTTTTAAAATTTCAAGTACTATTTATATCTGTCTTGTTGTAATTTTTCTGTTCTATATTCACTAAAATACTCCACCGATGCTATGGCATTCCCTTAGTGAGTGATCATAGCGGGAGTGGGGTGTTACAATACTCCATTCTCGACCATTCCAATCTAATTAAAGATTCATTAAAACTCCACTTGGTTTTAATCTTCCCAAAAAAAAATCAATATCAATGATTATTTAACTTGGGAAATCACATCATGTAACGACCCGTATTCTACGCATCATAGGATCGTAGAATATTTATTCCTTTCACATACGAAGTCGTATGGTCATGTAACTTTGGGAGACGACTATTGTGGTCATTTCCCATGTTCATGATTTTTCTCGATTTTTAAATGACCATTTTACCCCTACTTAGCACTGTTTTGGCCATAACTTTTGACTGGAAAGGAATTTTGACCTGAAACCACTTCCACTGGCTCCGGATGATGGTTTACAATTCCGTAGAGTGGTCACATTAGCCAAACGGACTCACCGTCTGAAACAAGTTTCAGATGGTGAAAAACAGCTTAATTGGGCTTAATTGGGTGATTAGCAGCTAGGCCCAGAGGGGAATTTCGGGTTTAGAGGTATAGAAGGACTGATTAGGGTTAGGAAATCACTTTCATTTCAGTTTTGAGCCGCCACAAACCTTCTTGAGACCTTAGTAATGGCTTCCATCCTCTAAAACCACTCCAAAACACATTTCTAGTGAAGATTAAGCCTAAACTACATCAAAACAAGGCCAAATAGCAACAGAGCAAGGTTGGAGCTGCTGCTATACATAGGAATTCGACCCAAGCAGAGGGTATTTCAGATTCGGTGTTTTATTTTGTGGCAAAGGTGAGTAATAGCATCGTTTTGACACTAATTACAGTTAATTAAGGGTAATTAGTGGAGATTAGCGAATTGATACACTAGTAAATTCTGGAAAAATGTTTAGAAATTCTTAAATAATATTTTATGCCTCTGTTAGAAATTTGGTTCGATTTGGTTAAGTTTTATTAATTCTATGATTAGTTTTATTTAATCATGCTTAAGGGAAAATAAAGGGATTTTGGGCATCTTTGATCCATTTTGACATGTAAATTCATTGTTTTGGTGTTTGTGGTTAGTTTGCTATGTTGCTATGACTGTTGACATGATTTGTGATTGATTAGCATAGTTAGATTTGTCGAAAACGTCGTTGAATGGCGTAAACAAGTTGCTGGAAAAAGTTGCAGAAAGTTGTGCAGGGTTTCGGATCGGATCGGATATGGGCTCGGATCGGATAGGAGACCTGGGCAAGGAACCCGACCCGAACTAGAAATCTGGCACATAAGAAGCTTGGCAAAAAGGAAGGCCACGCTGGTTACGCTGGGGATCAGACTAACTTAAAGACGAAGGGCTCGAATCGGACCGACGTAAGGATGAAAGGCTAGGACTGAAGTAAGGCGGAGGGATCGGATCGGCTAAAGGGAGGAGGATCGGATCGGAGTAAATGGAGGACGAGGGAGCTGATCGGAGAAGGAGCACGAACTAGAGGGAATATGGCAACCCGACCCGACCCAAAGTGGAATACCCGATCCGAACCGATGCGACGCTGTGGGCCCGAACCGAACCGCTACAGGAGAAGACTACGAACTGACCTGAAGTAGAGGACCCGACCCGAACCGATGGCTAGAAGGAGAACCCGACCCGACCCAGTATTGACCAATAACCCGAGATGCAAAGGTAGTCCAATATGGGAAGTTGGAGCTCAGGATCCAGTTGGGAACCGATGAGTTCACTTTATGATTGGGATTGGCTGCGGGAAGTGTGCCAAGGGGCAGTCGATGTTTATGACTTTGGATCACTATGTATGGGGAGTATGTGAACGGATTCAGGGCTGAAATGGCCTAGGTACGACTAAAGGGCTATAATCCAATGAAGTGGGGTCATTTATAAAGATTTGGTCATGACTCCATGTGGTAAGCTTGGTAGTAGCAGTAGTTGTACAAGTCGAACTCCGTCACTACTTCAATGGGTCTAGTGATTGACAGTGGTGGACATCGTATGCTTTACGCACTGAGTGAGAGATGTGAGGACGGTTGCTATGGTTGATTTGTTTGCTATCATCTGACATGCACACCCCTTCTCCGTATTCTTTACACTACTTATTATGGCACCCTGGAGTATTGTACGGTATGTGGTACTAACTCTTTGGTTGCAGGTCCAGGTTCAGGTATGGTTTAGTATACCTGTTATTGCTTTGTTTAGATGCTTATCGCTCATACCAGGCTTTATGTCTGACCCAGAGTTTTATGTCTTCTCTTATTACTCTGGGTGCTCGCACGAGCAGACAAGAGACAGGTTAGCTGGTGGTGCGCGAGTAGCTGATTCGGAGGCAGGCAGGAGGCTTCCACGTATGATATATATATATATATATATATATACACACACATTCTCCCTGTGTCGTTGGTGGTTGCTACTTGGGCATTAGTAGTGTACCTCCTTTATCTTGCTTTTGCTTTGAGACAGTTTGAAAGTTGTAATAAGCTGTATTTTGAATTTCCGCTGCCATGATGTTTAGTTTTGGTTTTCAGCTTATGCACTGTCTCTCCTGTTTTATGTCAAGTATGTTATTATTATATTTTATTCGATGCGCTGTGAGACATTCTACAGGTTCTCGTATGTTCATTTCATTCTTCCCTTTTCCTTCTGACGACCCGTTCCGTGCTAACTGGACATGTGTACAGCGCACTTTTGGAGTAAATGTCGATTGGTGCGGGGCAGGCCGTCACATTTGGTATCAGAGCTCTAGGTTGCATAGTTAACCTAGGGAAAGACACTAGGGAGAGTTAGTATGTATATGAGAGTGCGTATTTGTGATTATTTTGGTTTTCAAAAGCTATATATATATATATACTATTAGTAGTATAAGAATGAAGTCGCACCGCACTAGCACCACTATGGGGTCGTTAATCGTTTCCTTTTTCAGATTGACGATGAGCCGATATGTTAGAGGTACCGGTAGAGGGGCCAATAATGGGAATGCTGCTGACATGAGGGCGATGTTTACTGACCTCATGAGAGAGATGCTTAGAGATGTACAGAGGGCAGCTCCCAATGGTGGAAATGGTGGTGGTCCAATAGTGCAGGCGCCGAGGGTCGACTTCGCCAAGCTGAATAAGGATTATACTAGCCTTGGTGGGAACCCGTTCCACGGAACGGAGTCGGCCACGGATGTTCAAGATTGGTTGGATAGTTGCGAACGTATCTTCGAGGATTTGGGTATCGAGGATGCGATGAAGAGAAAGCTAGCGTCCCGTCAGCTGCAAGGGCGGGAAATGAATTGGTGGAATGCTATAAAGGCAGCTACTCCCGAAGATCAGATTACTTGGGAGCAGTTCAAGGCTCGCTTTGGCGAGAAGTTCATTCCAGTTGCTCGGAAGTCAGTGCTGTTTAAGAAATTCTTGGAGCTCAAGCAGAATGGCAGAGCTGTCTCAGAGTATATTGTTGAATTCGACACTTTGTCGAAGTATGGGTTATCTCTCATTGATACTGCCGAGAAGAAGAATGAGAAATTCATAACTGGTTTGGATCAGTACTTGGGGGAAAGGCTTATTAACCACATCGATGAGACGTTTGAATCGATTGTGGGGAAAGCATTAAGATCAGAAAGTCTCTACCCTAAGCCGAAGACTGAGGTTGCATCCGCAGATGAGCCAAAGCCACAAGCAAGTGGTGGAGGCAAGGGTGGTTCCCAGAATAAGAGAAAGCAGAATCAGACTAAGGATGGCCAGAAGAAAAAGAATAAGCAAGAAGTTGAGTGATTCAGCTGTGGTAAGAAGGGCCATTATGCTAGTAATTGTCGGGCCAAGCCAGCGGATAGGAAGTGCTTCAACTGTGGCCAAATGGGACATCACAAGGACAAGTGTCCACAACCCCCTAAAGAAAAGCAAATGGTGAAAGCCTACGCCCTTAATGTTATTCCTTCTTCTTCGAATGCCCCAACAGCGGCGGAGAAGGGAAAGAATGTCGTCATTCAAGGTATGCTTTCTGTTTATGATGTTCCTGTTAGAGTTTTGTTTGATACCGGAGCTTCCAGTTCTTTCATATCTAGTGACCTGGTAGATAGGTTGGGATTGGAGCCCGAGATTGTCGATAGACCTTTAGTAGTGACGAACCCGATTGGTGGTTCGACTAGCCTTAGCATGATTTGTCGTAATGTGGTCCTATCGAGTCATGGATGCATGTTTGTGATTGCTTTGTTTTGGGCTTTACTGGGTTTGGCATTATTTTGGGAGTAGATTGGCTCCAAAGATACGGGGTGGTGGTAGACTATGAGGGCTTGTTGGTGACAGCTAGAGCGGATGATGGACGGAGGATAGTGTTTGGTGGTCTACCCAGTAAGGGGGTATTGGCTAGTTTTCTAAACTCCCTCGACATTCCGCATAGTGAGTTGTCAGGTTCGCCCGTGGCTGACCAGTATCCGGATGTTTTCGAAGAAGTAATCGGACTTCCACCACACCGAGAGATTGAGTTCCGTATTGATTTGGTGAAGGATGCCAGACCTATAGTGATGCCACTTCGTCGTATGGCACCAAGAGAGCAGCGAGAGCTCGAGGTGCAAGTCAGCGATCTTTTGAAGAAGGGATTTATCAGAAGGAGTATTTCTGAATGGGGAGCACCAGTTGTGTTTGCTACCAAGGCGGATGGTTCCCTTCGTTTGTGTGTAGACTACCGTGAGTTGAATAAAGTGACGAGGAAGAACAAGTATCCTCTACCGCGGATAGATGATTTGTTCGATCAGTTGAGTGGCGCGAGAGTATTTTCTCAGTTGGATCTCGCGACAGGTTTTCATCAGCTTAGAGTGGAAGCTGAGAGTATAGCTAAAACGACATTTCGAACGCCGTCTGGATTTTATGAGTGGTTGGTCATGCCATTCGGGCTGACCAATGCCCCAGCATATTTTGTTGATCTTATGAATAGGGTATTCAGAGATCAGTTGAATAAGTTTGTCCTTGTGTTCGTTGATGATATTTTGGTCTATTCAAGGACAGAAGAAGAACACAAGGAACATTTAAAAATAGTGATGGAGGTGTTGAGAAAACACCAATTGAAAGCAAAGTTTTCTAAGTGTCACTTCTGGAAGAGGGAAGTGAGGTTCTTAGGCCATGTTGTATCAGAGAATGGTATTGCCGTGGACCCGGCGAGGGTGGCTACGGTACAGGATTGGCCTACGCCCAAGAATGCAACAGATGTAAGAAGTTTCTTGGGATTAGCTGGATATTATCGTAAGTTTATCCAAGGTTTCTCCAAGATAGCGGCACCATTGACCCAGTTGACCAAGAAGAATCAAGCTTTTGTCTAGGATGAAAGGTGCGAGAATGCATTCAAGAGTCTAAAGGACAAGTTGACAAGTGCACCAGTGTTAGTCATTCCTAAGGGGGATGAAGAGATGACGGCATACACGGATGCCTGTGGTACCGGACTGGGTGCTGTATTGATGCAGGGCGGTAGGGTTGTAGCTTATGCAAGTCGGCAATTGAAACCGCACGAGAGAAGATACCCTACCCATGATTTGGAATTGGCAGCGATCATGTTCGCGTTGAAGATGTGGAGACACTATCTCTTGGGAGAAATATTTGAGTTGTTCATAGATCATAAGTCATTGAAGTATCTCTTCTCTCAGAAGGATCTAAATCTCCGGCAACAAAGGTGGTTAGAATTATTGGCTTCCTATGATTTCAACATCGCATATACACCGGGAAAGGGCAATGCGGTGGCTGATGCATTAAGTAGAAGACATGCCAGCTTAGGGGCTATGTTCCTTGAATGGAAGCAACTAGAGTATATCGCGGGATTTGATTTCAGACCAAAGTGCGAATTGGATCCATAAATGTTAGTAAGTTTGACGATCAGACCCACTTTAATTGAGCGGATCGGCTCTAGTCAGAGGGACGATCCTAACCTATTGGAAATCATCTCCAAGTTAAAGATGGATATCGATGAGGAGATGAACAAGTATGGGCTTGATCGAGATGGATGGCTTAGAAAGAATGGAAAGCTTGTTGTACCCAATGTCAATGGATTGAGAGATGAAGTGCTTAGAGAGTGTCATCACTCAAAACTGACTATACACCCCGGTGGTAATAAGATGTATCGAGATATGAAGCAGACCTACTACTGGGAAGGGATGAAAAGAGACATTGGGAGGTTTATATCCAAATGCATGAATTGCCAGCTAGTTAAAGCCGAGCAAAAGAAGCCTAGTGGGTTGTTACAACCCTTAGAAATTCCCAAATGGAAATGGGAGCAAGTCTCGATGGATTTCATCGATGGTTTACCAAAGACTAGATCGGGATATGATAGCATTTGGGTAATCGTGGATCGATTGACTAAGAGTGCAAGATTCATACCAGTCAAATCGACCAGAACGACAGCTAAGTTAGCAGAATTGTATATGAAGTGGGTAGTGAGATTTCATGGAGTACCTAAAAGCATTGTGAGTGACCGAGACCCGTTGTTCACTAGTGGGTTTTGGAAGAGCTTACAAGAGGCTCTAGGGTCAGAGTTACATCTCAGTACCGCATATCATCCTCAGACCGACGGTCAGACGGAGAGGGTGAATCGTATTTTGGAAGATCTCTTGAGAGCGTGTATATTGGATTTTGGTGGATCATGGGATGACCATTTGCATCTTGTAGAGTTTGCATATAATAATAGCTACCAATCCAGTATTGGTATGGCTCCGTTTGAAGCTTTGTACGGAAGACCGTGCAACTCACCATCATGTTGGATAGAGACTGGCGAGAAGTTTATGCTTGGACCAGATGTGGTGAGGGAAACTTCAGATAAGATCAAGATCATTCAACAACGAATGAAGGTTGCCCAAGATAGGCAGAAGAGTTATACTGATAAGAGGAGAAGAGACTTAAAATTCTCCGTTGGTGACTTGGTGTTTGTCAAGATTTCTCTGTTGAAGAGCGTAATACGATTTGGCAGGAGAGGCAAGTTGGCACCAAGATTTGTTGGCCCATTCCCTGTTCTTGAACTAGTCGGGAATTTGGCATACAGAATTGACTTACCGGAGAAGATGGCGGGAGTTCACGACGTATTTCATGTTTCCCAACTAAGGAAGTTCGTTCACGACTCAGATATGACTATTTCACCTGATCAGTTGGAGGACTTCGAAGTAGAACCCGAGGCGGTTGGGAACCGCAAGCCGGCCCGTATTGTCGAGCACGACATGAAGCAACTTCGAAGGAAGGCGGTGAAGCTAGTCAAGGTTCAGTGGGGCGAGGACGAGAATGATTGTACTTGGGAGACAGAGGAGAACATTAGGAAGACACACCCAGAACTCTTTGCCTGGTAAGATTTTGACTTCGATTTAGTTTTCCGCATGCTAGGATATGCTTGTTTGCTTGTTTGCTTGTTTTGCATGTTTGATTGTTGTATGTGGTTGTTAGGCATGCGGGATCCTTTGTATGTTTTGGGTTAAGGAATTTCGGGGACGAAATTTCTTAGGGGGGGGGGGGGGGAAGAGTGTAACGACCCGTATTCTACGCATCATAGGATCATAGAATATTTATTCCTTTCACATACGAAGTCGTATGGTCATGTAACTTTGGGAGACGACTAATGTGGTCATTTCCCATGTTCATGATTTTTCCTGATTTTTAAATGACCATTTTACCCCTAGTTGGCACTGTTTTGGCCATAACTTTTGACTGGAAAGGAATTTTGACCTGAAACCACTTCCACTGGCTTCGGATGATGGTTTACAATTCCGTAGAGTGGTCACATTAGCCAAACGGACTCACCGTTTGGGAGATATGGCTGAAACAAGTTTCAGATGGTGAAAAACAGCTTAATAGGGCTTAACTGGGTGATTAGCAGCTAGGCCCAGAGGGGAATTTCGGGTTTAGAGGTATAGAAGGACTGATTAGGGTTAGGAAATCACTTTCATTTCAGTTTTGAGCCGCCACAAACCTTCTTGAGACCTTAGTAATGGCTTCTATCCTCTAAAACCACTCCAAAACACATTTCTAGTGAAGATTAAGCCTAAACTACATCAAAACAAGGCCAAATAGCAACAGAGCAAGGTTGGAGCTGCTGCTATACATAGGAATTCGACCCAAGCAGAGGGTATTTCAGATTCGGTGTTTTATTTTGTGGCAAAGGTGAGTGATAGCATCGTTTTGACACTAATTACAGTTAATTAAGGGTGATTAGTGGAGATTAGCGAATTGATACACTAATAAATTCTGGAAAAATGTTTAGAAATTCTTAAATAATATTTTATGCCTCTGTTAGAAATTTGGTTCGATTTGGTTAAGTTTTATTAATTCTATGATTAGTTTTATTTAATCATGCTTAAGGGAAAATAAGGGGATTTTGGGCATCTTTGATCCATTTTGACATGTAAATTCATTGTTTTGGTGTTTGTGGTTAGTTTGCTATGTTGCTATGACTGCTGACATGATTTGTGATTGATTAGCATAGTTAGATTTGTCGAAAACGTCGTCGAATGGCGTAAACAAGTTGCTGGAAAAAGTTGCAGAAAGTTGTGCAGGGTTTCGGATCGGATCAGATATGGGCTCGGATCGGATAGGAGACCTGGGCAAGGAACCCGACCCGAACCAGAAATCTGGCACATAAGAAGCTTGGCAAAAAGGAAGGCCACGCTGGTTAAGCTGGGGATCAGACTAACTTAAAGACGAAGGGCTCGGATCGGACCGACGTAAGGATGAAAGGCTAGGACTGAAGTAAGGCGGAAGGATCGGATCGGCTAAAGGGAGGAGGATCAGATCGGAGTAAATGGAGGACGAGGGAGCTGATCGGAGAAGGAGCACGAACTGGAGGGAAGATAGCAACCCGACCCGACCCAAAGTGGAATACCCGACCTGAACCGATGTGACGCTGTGGGCCCGAACCGAACCGCTACAGGAGAAGACTACGAACTGACCTGAAGTAGAGGACCCGACCCGATCCGATGGCTAGAAGGAGAACCCGACCCGACCCAGTATTGACCAATAACCCGAGATGCAAAGGTAGTCCAATATGGGAAGTTGGAGCTCAGGATCCAGTTGGGAACCGATGAGTTCACTTATGATTGGGCTTGGCTGCGGGACGTGTGCCAAGAGGCAATCGATGTTTATGACTTTGGATCACTATGTATGGGGAGTATGTGAACGGATTCAGGGCTGAAATGGCCTAGGTACGACTAAAGGGCTATAATCCAATGAAGTGGGGTCATTTGTAAAGATTTGGTCATGACTCCATGTGGTAAGCTTGGTAGTAGCAGTAGTTGTACAAGTCGAACTCCGTCACTACTTCAATGGGTCTAGTGATTGACAGTGGTGGACATCGTATGCTTTACGCACTGAGTGAGAGATGTGAGGACGGTTGCTATGGTTGATTTGTTTGCTATCATCTGACATGCACACCCCTTCTCCGTATTCTTTACACTACTTATTATGGCACCCTGGAGTATTGTACGGTATGTGGTACTAACTCTTTGGTTGCAGGTCCAGGTTCAGGTATGGTTTAGTATACCTGTTATTGCTTTATTTAGATGCTTATCGCTCATACCAGGCTTTATGTCTGACCCAGAGTTTTATGTCTCCTCTTATTACTCTGGGTGCTCACACGAGCAGACTAGAGACAGGTTAGCTGGTGGTGCGCGAGTAGCTGATTCGGAGGCGGGCAGGAGGCTTCCACGTATGATATATATATATATACACATTCTCCCTGTGTCGTTGGTGGTCGCTACTTGGGCATTAGTAGTGTACCTCCTTTATCTTGCTTTTGCTTTGAGACAGTTTGAAAGTTGTAATAAGCTGTATTTTGAATTTCCGCTGCCATGATGTTTAGTTTTGATTTTCAGCTTATGCATTGTCTCTCCTGTTTTATGTCAAGTATGTTATTATTATATTTTATTCGATGCGCTGTGAGACATTCTACAGGTTCTCGTATGTTCATTCCATTCTTCCCTTTTCCTTCTGACGACCCGTTCCGTGCTAACTGGACATGTGTACAGCGCACTTTTGGAGTAAATGTCGGTTGGTGCGGGGCGGGCCGTCACACATCATGTCTTTAACTGGGTTAAAGAACCAATGTCATTTAAAACACGGTTCACTATAAACCCAAAATCACATTCCATTTATTATCGGGTTAAAGAACAAGTGTTATTTAAAACACCGTTCACGATAAACCCAAAAATCAATTCAAATTCAATTCCAATTAAATACCATTTAATTGGTACACTTCATTAAATCCAAATAAAAAGATTTAGTCTTTTTCTCAACTGGGTTTAAGAACAGTGTTAATGAAGACACCATTCATGACAAACCCAAATCACATTTGATATTAAATACAAGGCTCTGAATAGAAAATATATCGGCTTATATTCAATATCAAATTCTACGACCAACAAATATCGTATTGGAAATAACGATATAAATATATCTTTCAAATTTCCATAACAATATCTGTATAATCACGAAATCCAACATCGAAATATTCCAAAGACAATTTCGATTCAAATCCATTCCAATTCAATTATTGGAAATTCTGGTTATATTTTAAAACCATTTCAAATTCACTTTATTTATTTCAAAAATAAATGAATTATAATTCTAGTTCAAAACTAGTTCATTTCGATAAAAATCTATTTTTATCTTTTCAAATATGGAGTTTTTCATCCCGATTCTTCACAAATCATTTCTTATGATTTTACAAAAATTATTACTATTTTTAATAATTTTATCAAGGCCCGTACAGTCGATTTCCATTGACGGCCATCGAACTGCAATTATAGCGACCTTTTCTAAATTTGATTTGGACATAATTCCAAATCCAGCCGTTAGATTTCTAATTTCTAATATTCTTTAGAAAGCTCTTTTAGATACGAACCCAATGGTTCCGGTTTTAGGAGAATCCGACGGTCGGATCTCGCGTAATGTCCGTTCGAAGTCAATGGTCGAAATTTACGAACTACCGCGGCGCGGCGCGTTCTATTCAGGCCATTATATATATATATGTATGTATATATATATATATGTATGTATATATATATCATCGAATTCCTTTAAAAACGTGTTATATAAATCGTTTTAAATTCGTTTTCAAAACGATTTCAACTTCTTTTCAAATTCAAATCAAAATTGAATTTTTCCAATATGAATTCGTTTTAAATTCATTTCAACTTGATTTCAATTCAAATCCATTTCAATTCAAATTGGTTTCAATTCAAATCAATTTCAGTTCAATTTCAATACGTTTTAATTTCCATTCAAAACGATTTCAATTCTATTTCAATCTAATTCGAATTTCAATTCTTTTCAATTTAATTCGAATTTCAATTCATTTCAATTTAATTCGAATTTCAATTCTTTTCAATTTATTTTGAATTTCAATTCATTTCAAAATATCAGATTTTGAAATCACTTTCGATATTCATTATAAAATGAATAAAATCGATATAAATATCGTTCACGCCGAAATGGCGTCAATCTAATCAACACGGCTTTTATTCAACACATGAAATTATTTTCTTATTTTCCAAATTGAAATGAGGCCCAATCAATTACCATATAGTGTTAATTATATGGATTTTTCTATAACACATGTATATCTCAACAATGACAAATAATCAACCATCATCCAAAGTGCATTTTACACTGTATAAGCATCAAATATAAATATTCAACGCTTATAACAGTCTGTCAATCAATCGATCGACATACAACTAATTATTGAGATTAGTGTATGTCATATATCATCCCAATACCCGTGTGGGGTTTCAAACAATCAAACACATATTTTATTTGTGCAGTTGGACGATGTGTAAAATTTATCGTCCCAATCAATATCAGTCAAATGTGTGTATATGAACAAATCGTCCGATTTGTTTATAAATATTTATTTCATATACACGTTAAAAATTATATTTTTAACTATAAAATATTTTCCCCTATAAAATATTTTATTTCATTTCACATCACATCACACAATCAACTACACATCAAAATCAAACAAACAAACAAACAAGCCGTCCATGGTCTGTGGACGACGGATGTCGGGTGCTACTAAACACCGTCTGCATCCTAGTATATATTTCAACTAGAAAAATAAATAAAAGGTTAGGAGTTCTCACCGAGGGTTCCACTCCGCCGTGCTTTACTTTTGAACTGCTGAACCGTCTGGATCTGTTTGAAATTCTAATGCAGTCCTTGCCCCACTGTTCATAATAAAAATTATATTTTTATTGCTTCATTTCAATAAATAAAAATCATATTTTTATTTAACTAAAAATCCCTTCTTTATATTATAAACATCGCTATAAAAATCATATTTTTATTTCAACATATATATAATAAAAAAAATCAGATTTTTATTTCGCTACATAGATAAAGATCAAATTTTTACTAGTTATACGATATAAAAATCTTATTTTTAATATCTACATTATATAAAAATCATATTTTTATTGTCTCTACTATATAAAAATTTTATTTTTACTTTGTTACTTCATACGGTTAAAAATCCCACCTTTACACGATTAAAAATCGAATCTTTTTAATGATAAAAATCTAATCTTTCCTATGTTAAAAATCATAGCTTTCATCAATAAAAATCCCATATTTTCTACAATAAAAATCTAACCTTTTTATTTCAAAAAATCGAATCTTTATATTTTATACATCATAATAAAAATTGAAACTTGTTGTTTATAAAAATCAACCCTTTTTCCTATATATATATATATATATAAATTGATCTTTACATTGCCATTTATATTATAAACTGTAAATATAAACAATGTAAATAATTAAAACAATGGAAAAACTCACAATTTTTCAGCGAAGACAAGGAAAGGGGGGCTGTTCAATCGGTGGAAAGGGCCGTGGAGGGGCCAGCGTGGCCGGAGGAGGTCTAGGGGGTGTCAGGCTCGGTCGGCGGCCTTGGGTGCTCAGGTGGTCGGAGTTTTGGTCGGAGGTGGCTGCGGTTTCAATTGGGGGCTAGGGCTTCTTGCGGTGGCTGGGGTTCGGTTTAGGCGAGGGGAGAGAGAAGAGGAGGGGGTGGCGGAGGACGGTGGGCGGGCAGCTGACGGGGCGGTGGAGGAAGGGGCGTTGGCGGCGCCTCCGTCGATCGCAAGATGGAGGTTTTTTTTTCTTTACCTGTTCTAATTCGATTTAAACCCGGGGGGGGGGGGGGGCTGAGAGGATATAAGGAGAGATTTTTATTTTATTTAATTAATTAATTTCAAAAAGCAACCTTTATTTTCGAACTCGAAATCCAACCCACCGACTGCCGTCCATAGTAATTACCCCTATTCTGAACGCAATGAGATATGTATCGTAGGCTGATTCGATAATTTCGATCAGTTTTCGTCAAAATCAAAATATAACTCTATATATTGAATTTGAACGTACATTTCAATTTACCGGGGCCACATACGGATTCTAAAAATTCCCGAAAAATATTTTCTAGCTTTGTATTGACGATACGATCCTAACAAAACTAATTTTGTCAAATTCTAAGACCGTTTGAAAAATGGCCATTTTCCTGTCGATTAAATTTAACTAAAACTGGTCAAACGCATTTTCCTTTGCCACGCTCACATATTGATTCGAAAAATTATGAAATTTGAAACCTAGCAATAACTTGACATCACGGATCCAACAAAAGTGGTTTCGTCGAAAACAGAGGTCGTTTGCAAAATAGCCATTTTTAAGGGCCGAAATTCCATAGCAACTATTCTGAATTTTCAACTGGACATATCTTTTGATTCCTGCTATGAAATTTTGATTTTTCGGATTCGTTGGAAAGATATTCTCAATTAGATTCAAATATTTTTGGTTTCACTAAAATCCGGTTTATTTTGAATCCTGTACATCCATTTGAAATTTGAAATCGAATTATCGAACTACCGCTCCATTTTCAATTCCTTTTATATATATAAATAAATATTTATATTCTAACGACGATCTATATAAAATATATGTTCGAATTCTATTCAAAATAAATTTCTCGTCGATATTATTTAAAATAATTCATTTTAAATAATGAAAATTCACTAAAATTACCAAAATAAAATTTTTAAATTGGCTCGGATTTTCGGGTTATTACAGTTTTTGACTCTTGAATGTGTTCTCTGATCAATACAGAATAGTCACGATGAAGTACACCCTTCCTATAATCTTATCCTCAAGTATTTGAAGTGAATGCGAAGGTTTGAAGGAAGTTTGTTGCTTGTTGAATTAAAAGATGTGAAATGATATCAGAGATTCAACAAGTAACTTGAATTTGAGAGAGATTTATATTGCAAAGAATATAGAAGTGTAATTTCAGAAAACAGAGAGAATAGAATAATAATTTGTAAAATCGGTGATTTGGAAAGCACGTTTGAAGTGTTTATATAATAGTAGAATAGTAGCATTCCTTCATGAAGATTTTCAGTAAAAAATTACGTCCATTTCCATTGATAATTGAAGAGGAATCTCTTCATGAAAGAAGGCGACTCTTCATAAAAAGGGTTTCTATTTTGAATTAGTTGACTGGTTAAAAAAACCATCAGTCGATTGGTTTAATCATACTATAAAACGTTTAGATTAAAACCTTTTTTAAAACTAGCCATTATGAACGAAAACTCCTTGACTAGTCGACTGGTCATTTTTCTACTAGTCGACTGGTAGAGCTGAGTTTGTATAGTTAGGCTTTTTAAAGCGTTACAAGTATATATATATACTTTGTTTTGTATGTTTGTGTTATACTTGAGGATAGACTTTAACATCATTCTAACACGACTCAAGACACACATATATAACCTTATGACATGATTTTCATTCTCTTCCTTTGTTGACATTAATCAAAATCCTTGTTTTCAACAGCTATTACAACAATTTACATCAGAGTACAAGATCTCAAAGTACAAATAATAGGTACATAGCAGAAAAATAAATACGTTAATATAATCAGCGGAAGACTGCAAAATAATCCAGAGCATAGCCTCAGCCATAATCCAGGATCCTGTATAAGTAGAACATCTGCAAAACCAAAACTACTAGCTGTCCGTGTGGAAAAATATGTGCATCCAGAGTTTAAGTCAAAACAATAAACTCTGAGTCAGTCATGGGACTAGTGTGAGAACTAAAAACAGTTATTAACATTATTTTTAAGTTAGGTAAATCGCGGGATCATGCCGTATGACACGGAACGGGATTCCTCCCATAAATACCATAAAACAAAACTCGCAATGCTAAATAAAAGAACAATAAAGCTATTATAAGACTCACGTCTCATTACACAATGCAACGCAAGCCGGAGGATAGAGTTTTACCTTAGAATAGCCAAATATGCTTGATACGCGAAATTTATCTTTTATCACTATAAGTGCATAGTGTAGAAATCAATTTCAAAAGTAAATGTATCAATCCTAGACGGCATAATACCCTATCCTATTATGTCTCCATATAGGTATACAACAAAAACCGTAAAACTCGTATTGGAAAGTTGGGATTTCCATCATGATGGCTACTGATTCGAAAGATCGATCACGTAGTGTAATACTCCACGGCTTACGTCCAGGGCTTTTGGAAAACACCGTAATACACGTCTGCACTATATCCAGTAAACAAGTATCACTGCGGCTTACGTCCAAGGCTTTGGAAAACACCGCTTACTCTATCCTTCTGGGAATCAAGTATAAGCCCTATCCCTACTAGGTGTGGAGCGACCACACCCAGCATATCTCGGTCGACCGAATCCATGACAATCCTAAAAGTTGTCGTCTTCAACCTGTAAGTTGCTCATCTTTATCTCAAAAATATACTGATCTAACCATCAGTTCACCATCATACCGGTGTGTCAGGCTCGCGAATTAACGCTACACAAAGCTGCTCTATTTAAAGCTGTGCTTTGATCATCAACCACAAGGCTCTGCTTTTCAACAAAAGCCTTGATCCATGCATCTCTGCATGTCACATTGTCAGTCCATACCATACTATTGATTTCTGCCAATATATAACTTTTAAGCTCGTACGTCTCGGAGAAGGGTATTAAGCAAGGGAATAAATTCTCCACCACCAAACAGATATATATTTAGCAGAGATCGATGAATACAGCAAAAAAAATACAACGTCAGACATACCATCCATTTGCAAGTCCATTCTGGGTCTGAACAAAAATGGAGGCACCTTATTCCTCGTCCCATATGTCCAATACAGGAGAGAGGCCCTCGCATATCCAAACAATCAACAAGTACGTCCGCACAACTACCACTATAACCCCTTCATGGGAGCTACCCAAATCCAGGGCATCAGTAGTAATCCATTCAATGTGAAGATCGTCCTTCTTCAACCACTGCCTTCAATATCTTCGACTTTTAATCGTCGTAACAATTATTCAGAATGGGTTGAACCCGACCTTCCTGAATAAGTTGCGCATCTTATAATCAAGTGATAAATACACAAAGATAGCACACGTCTCATTCCAATCTAGAATATTCTTTTATTCAAATATTCACATCTATAGGGAAAGGATCCTATTAATTTTATCAAAGATAAGTTTTTTAAAACTTATTCTTTATTCTTCCATTGGATATCATTCTCAAAAGATATTATTTTATCTTTCCACAACTTAAACCAATTTAAGGTTTAAGAACTAGTCGGGATTATTGAGCCTTACCAAAGTAACCATTTATTTCATTAATCCCAATCCCAACCTATTCATCCCATGGAGCAAAACTGGTAGTACTCCATATCTAACACACACTGTGTTATCGGTAAATTTAATTACCATTTCACGTTCAAATCTTATTAAAGATTTAACTACCATACGGAGTAAAACTGGTGATACTCCATCTCGAATACTTTTTTTCATTTAAGAAAATCACATTTCATAAATCATTCATTAAATTTGAAATGAAACAAACAACATCGCTAAACACCTCATAGTCAAATCGTGAAGTGTTTCACAAGGTGTTAGCATACAAATATTTCTACCCAACCCAATTCTAAATGTAAAAGCATATTTGCTCATAAAACTGGTCGAGCACAATCCAAACAATCAATCAAGCACAATCAATATCAACAACCAAGTATATTTGGTTTATATCACTTCTCGTGTTTCGGTAAATTTAATTACCTTCTATTCATTCCGAATCTAATTAAAGATTTATTAAAACTCTACTTTAACTTTCATCTCTAAAATTCATTACTTAGTGATTATTCAACTTTGTGGAAATTAATCCTGCCTTTACTAGGGTAAAAGAATGTATGTTATTTAAAACACCATTCACAATAAACCCAAATTTATCTTTAATTAAAATGGAACCTTCGTGGAAATCAGATCAATCGTAATCGATATAAATTTCCATATCAAACTAATACTATAAGTGGAATAACGACAAGGCCTTTTTAAATTCCATAAATAGTAAACGCCTTCCTTCACAGAAGCTCATCTCGATTATCGCTTACTAAAATCTGTGAATTAGAGAAACTGAAAAGTCACAAAAAAGACCAAACGGTCCGCGCTCCGGCCAGGAAAGAGCATGGATCAACCTGTACAGTCGACTGTGGTATCCACCGGTTGACTGCAAAAAAACAGCAGGACCAGTCGGTTGGTGGTTTTTGGACCAGTCGACTAGTCAACTTTCCAGCGAACAAATTATTATTTTCCCGGGTAGCAGTTACCAGTCGACTGATCTGATTTCACCAGTCGACTGGTGGCTGTCAAATGGTGCTATTTGATTATTATTTTATCCAAACCATATATGAATCGTTTATGGTGAACTACGGAGACTATGCACTTGATCAAAATGATCATAATGCCTCGTAAGCTCGTCGAAACAACTCAAGAACACATACAAACATGCATAAACTTATATACATGAGATTGCAATGATTTTGATTATAAGTTTAAAAGTGAATTAAATTCCAAACCAAAGCATGCAAAAGCGATTCTAGCGACTTGTGAAGAATTAGGACTTTGCCGTGGAGACAACGGAGCTTCACAAGATCACCAACTCAACTCATAGCATATGAATTAGTTTGTGTGGACAATTCTAATCATAATTTTCAATTCAATGGAACATGAATACGTGAAATCGACTAAGCTACACTAGCCTATCCAATTCACTAGCATATTATCAACTAATAATCATCTCATAACTCAAATAATTAACTAGCAAAAAGTTAATTTCAATCTAGCCCTTTTTAGTGAGTAGTTTCTCATCTTAGCTTGTTTAGAAACAAGAAATCGATCCAATGACAAGCAAGAATGATCTCTCTTCTAATATAGCTTGCTAATTTTCAATCTAAACACATATAAATAGATTTCTTAAGAGTTAGGTCATAGTAAATTTCAGAAATTGCAGAGAGAATAGGTTGGAGAAGATGGAGAAGCTTACCAAGGTTTTCTCTTCGATTTCCCCATTGATTTGAGCCACTAATTGAAATCCCTAGCTTAGGAATTTTAATTTCCCTTTCTCTTCCCCATTTTTTTATTTTTCTAAGTGTTGGAATGAAGTGAGGAGGAGGGGGGCTGATTAGGGGTTATATGGTGGGCTACGTTAACTAAACCAAAATCCAACCAAGGTGCTAAAACTCCGAAGCTCGGAATATATCGAAGTTTATACTTTTTGAACACGTAAACGACATTTTGAACTTAATTGAAGTGGTTTCGAGTCCAAAATCGTCCATATGCAAAAAGTAATATTTTGGTCATACATCCAATGAAAGAGACCAAATTTCTCCAACTCCAAAGGTATCGAAGTTCATAGTTTTCGAACACGCAAACGGCTTTTTGAACTCAATGGAAATAGTTTTGAGGTCAAATTCATCCGTATGCAAAATGCGGCTTTTTGGACTAACAAACGATCAATGATCTAACGACGTTTTATACAAATTTCATAGCGACTATTCTAAATTTTAATTTAGAAATAACTTACAATTTATGAAGTGAAATCTCAATTTCTCACATTAGTTAGAAAATTACAATTCAAAATATTCCAACGTTTCTTGTTTTATCAAATTCTGATTTATATTGAATTCTATACATTCATTCAAAGTTTACAATCAAAATTTCAAACTACCGTGCCATTTCGAGTTCGTTTTAATTAAATCTCAAATTTATACGTCCTAACTTCGTTTAAAATAAACTTCCAATCGTTTATTCGCAGAATAAATCATTTTAAATACTTAAACTCCATTAAAATCTATTAAAAATAAAATTTAAATTTGTTAAATATGGGTTGTTACAGCTTTATTGTTCTGTTCGACAATAAACACACACAAACACAAACAATAAAAATAATAAATAGAAAAATAATAAAATAATAACTCTGCTCCTACAGTTTGCACCTTTCGAAAAAAAAACACATTCTCCTTTAGCAACAATTCCCCTTCAAATACCCCTTTTAAATAATTCTTCCAAATATCATTTCCGTTCAAAATCAAACGCACTCTTAGCTATTATGCATCTTTTATTTAGGTTGTGTTTGTATCATTGGATCTCTTTAAGAAATAATAAGAACACTGCAGTGAAATTGAAAAACCTAATAAAAAATAAAATGTATGGTCATATCTCGCACTCAATCATCATTTCATAATACCAATTTTCATAACCATACCATACAATAATACCCCAATGAAAGCAAAATAAAACAAGTTCGGTAGGTAAAGAAAAATAACAAGCAAGAAAACGACAACTGTGGTGCCGACACCGAACCAAGCTGCTTCGGCTGGTCGAGCCCACCATTTAGACCAAGCCTTACCATTTTAAAAAACCGAGCCACTGAAGACGAACCTCCCTCTGCCACGTCACTCGCGCCATCTCAGTTATAGTAAGCTCTCCTCTCTCTCTCCTATGATTTACTTCCGTTTCTTTAGTGATGGCGAAGACACAGTAAAAAAGCTGTTTTCTTCTCGGTGAATTTCGTTTGTAACGAATACGAAGTTACGTAATTTGAGGAGAAGAATACTAATCGCTGCTGGTATTGATTTCTTTTTCTTTCTTCAGTTCAGTTGTTTTAAGTGATATGTTTATGTTACAATTTTTATACTCTTGATGTACAATTTATTGAATTATGGAAACTTTTGAATTTATTTTTGACGGCATGAAGAAACCTATTTAAATTGGATGGATATTTTATTGTTGGAAAATAATTTCAGTCCATGATTAAATTGTATGATTCACCATGTTCGTTAATCTTCAATCAATCCATTAAGCTTTACCAATATCTTGTCTAGAGTTAGAACAATTTGGTCCTTCACCCAATAGAAATTTCTGCATATTTTGAAAGATATCAGTACATTTTGAGAGTTACAGAGTAATTAATCATCCATTTCTGTTGTTTATTGGTACGTCATTAACAATCTTTACGAACTCATGTAGTTTTTGGTATATCAGAAAATTCATGGAATTATCAAGAAATTCCTAATGATTTTGATGGTATGATAAATTCTACTTAAATTTGCTGGATACTCGATATGTTAAAGGTTAATAGTAAAAAAAAAAATCAGTTGGTAAGTTCAGCTTCATTGTTATCATGTCATAGTTCAAAATTGTAAAATTCAGTTCTTCCTTCAGATAACATGATAGAGTGCAGTAAATTTTCTGTGTTATTCTGATTCACTTCTGTTTTGTTAACTATTTCTCATGCAGAATAACCAGACATAAAGGAAGAAGAAAGAGGAAAGGAAAGATGATACACACAAAGTCGGAATCCGATGTAACAAGCCTGGCCCCATCATCACCATCCAGATCACCAAAACGGGCCCTATACTTTGTGCAAAGCCCATCAAGGGACTCCCATGATGGGGACAAGTCATCGTCGATGCAGGCCACGCCGGTGTTGAACAGCCCAATGGAGTCTCCTTCGCATCCTTCTTCCTTTGGCCGCCACTCCAGGGACTCCTCTGCCAGTCGCTTTTCAGGCACTTTCGGCCGTAAGGGAAGCAGGAAGAGACTCAATGACAAAGGCTGGCCTGAGTGCGATGTCATTATGGAAGAAGGCGGCTATGATGACATTGACGATGATGGCATTTCCAGAAAGTGTCAGGCTACCATTGCCATTTTGGTTTTCTTTCTCCTCTTTACCGCCTTTTGTCTTGTTATTTGGGGGGCCAGTAAGCCCTATAAGCCCCAGGTTGTCGTCAAGGTATCTTTCACTTAAAACAAGAGGCTTAATTGGTTAAGGCTCAGTAGTATATGTGTGTGTATATGTATACAACACAAGCATACACACGTAATTCAAACTTCGCGCCTTTCAATTTTCAGCTTGTAGCATCATCCAAGGATATCAATATTTTGCATATTTTCAGCTTGGTGTTTGAATGTCTAATATGGAAACTAAATCATCTGGTTCAGTTCAAAACCAGAGTAAAAAAACTTTATTTTTAATCTAATAACTTTACCAAAAATATGGTGCATTTTTGTAGGTTTATCAGTTTATGTATACTAATATGGATCAGGTTTCCCTGTTTTGATATCATGCTGCATGTGAAAGATCAAAACCGAAAAACCTTTGAATAAAACAGACCATACTATTTGTATTTAGTTTAAACCAAACCAAAACAAAATAATCTGGCTTCAGATAATAGTTCATTCCAAAACACTGATGCATCTACTGCATGATTCTACTCCCAACAATTACAGTAAACTGCCGGTTGTTCTGAATTGACCCATCAATAGGTGGTGTTTTTGTTCACTATTTTACTCCAGTTTTCATGTTTATAATTCTGAAATTCTAATATGTAAGTGACTATTTATACAGAGTTTAACAATGGATGATTTCTATGCCGGGGAGGGAACAGATGCCACATTAGTACCCACAAAGATGGTGACAGTAAATTGTTCTGTGAAGATAGAGGTTTACAACTCTGCTTCCATGTTTGGTATCCATGTCACTTCCAGTTTCATCAATCTTAAGTATTCAGAAATTACCATTGCTACTGGCCAGGTATGTTTTATAACCGACTCTTTGCCCGTCTACTTTTAATAACAATAATTAGCAAAAAATGTGTTATGGATCAGTGATTCATAATAATATTATCCACATACAAATACTATGTAATGTTTATTATTGCGTATGCCCAGTGATATTTTCTATAACCAACATCACAACAACAATGTATTGATTATAAACCTCAACAAGAATTCAACAAAGGCCCCCACGTCACATTGATTATTTCATATGTTATAATTGTGTTTGTTATAGTGTATATCCATAATTTTTCTTGAAAGTACATAAAATTAACTTATGCAACAGTTGATGAAATATTACCAACCTAGAAAGAGCCACAGGACAGTATCAGTTATTCTACAAGGAAACAAAGTTCCTTTATATGGGGCAGGAGCAGGATTAGCTCTTACTGGCACTGGTGGTTCAGTGCCCTTAACCTTGGACTTTGAAATATATTCTCGAGGATATGTCGTTGGGAAACTTGTGAGAGTCACACATCGCAAACATGTGTCATGTGCTCTTGTAGTCGACTCGAGCAAAAACAAGCCTGTTCGGTTTAAAGACCAAGCATGTACTTATGAATGAAATTCTTGTGTCATTAATTAAGACTATTGCAAATAATATTTGATTGTGTGGAAAAATGTACCAATGTGTCATAAAATGCTAGTTCATGTACAAGTGATATTCTTCAATTCATAACCTTATAATGCTTGATTACTAATACATGGTCTTTAGTTAAACAGCAGAATTTTGTTTAATGTTTCATGTAGACTTTATGGAGTTGAGAAAAGATCATGATAAAATGCCAAAGAAATTAGTGATGGAATATTGTGTTCATGGATTTAAACAACTTACAAAATAGTGTGATTCATGAATTTTAAGTTGTTCAACAATACTGTTCACATGACACGTATTTGAATTCCTGCCATGTTCTATTTATACAATACTGTTATTTTGGTTTCCAATAAAGAAATAGTATGTGAGTTTTTACAGACTGATGGGGAAATAAAATAATCTATTAATTTTTTTTTATCATTTTCCAAAATAATTGAAAAAGTATATGAATCAGTGCAGTTAAAAATTTGGAGGAAACTAAATATTCTAATAATTTTATCAATTACTTTTTAGTAGTTTACAATTCCATATGTAACTAAAACTATGTTAAAACTTGTTTATTAATAAATATTCAATTTTGGTTGCGTTTGAAACCCACGAACGAAAATTTGAATTTATGGAGAAGGGATTGTGACATCGTCCCGTTCCTTTCTCTCCTGCTTGGATAGATGAGATATGAAAATGGAAAATCCACGCATCCGATCGATCGACTAGGGATCAAACTGGTAATGATTTTCAATTTTGGATTTTGACGATAAGCTAAATATTTCAACTTCTCCAACTTATCCTTTCGCGATATCGTATCGGTTGAAAAAGCATGCGGAACAATTCAACTTTGAAAAACGAAATTAACATGAAAAATAGAAAATATAGTTTATTGTATTTTTCATGTTTTGATAGATAACAAAGAAATATAGAACAATTCAAATTGTTGTAATTGGTAACAATTGTAAATCATATTTTTTTTATATATGCATGCTCCCCAAATATTAAAATTTTGAAATTCAACATGTGTGCTGACTGAAATTAATAAAAAAGAAAAGCTATTAAGAACTTAAAATTTCACCAAGCAAATTAAGTAAAGTCCATTAAGGTTGTTAAATGGTTAGTTAAAACCTAATGTTAGATGTGCGAGAATTCATTTGTAAAATATAATTACTCATATATACTGAAAAAGATTAGTTTTATGATAAAAAAACAATTATTTATAAAATGTATTTGTTATATATAGGGCTGTTACTGTAATGGTAAATTTACCATTACCAGCAGTAATAATTTTTGACTGAAACACTACAAACAATGCAACAATTTGCGACAGCGGCAATTGCTAGCCGTCGCAAAGAGCCATTGCTATTTAAGTCGCCGCCCATAGGAAAAGCTATGAGAAAAGCGACGGTTCCGTCGCTTGTTTAGCAACGACAAGTTGTCAACGTGGCATCGACCGTGGCAGGTAGTTTGTTTTTCAAGAAGTCGTTGCAAATCTGAAACAACAAGCCATTGCAAGCCTTTGCAAATCTAGGCCTGTAGGCCGTCGCAAATCTGGGTAGTTTTTGCTGCACTATACAACGATCCCTTTCACTCAAACCACAATCAATTCACAATACCAAATCTCATCACTATTATTCCATCATAACATAAATCAAACCTAATATAACGCTACCAAGTCATAATATAAACCAAATCCATAACATTCCATCATAACACCACCAAATCCATAATGTTCCATCATAATATATACAAAACGACTACTAACCCGTTCAAGTGCAACAAAATCCAAAAAACTACCAGAACCAACAACCAAACAATAGCTACCATCATTGTGCATCAAGCATATACATTACGTTACTAGTAAAAATATGTACATACCCATAAGAACAATCAAATTATGCCTCCTCCTCCTCGTCTTCTTCTTCAACAGCAGCATCTCCCTCCCTAGGCATCGACCCATGCTCCTGATAGTAAGCTGCAATGCGCTCATCTATTTGCTGGGCTGGGTGGCTTCTTCGCCAATCATTCAGCTCATCCAATTGCTGCTGCATCCGAGCTATATTCTCTTCCTCCATGGACCTTCTATAAGCTTGTTGAAAAGTAACAGCCTACGAAATAATTCAAATTAACATTAAAGTTAATAATTCAAGTAATATTCATGATGTTATCATAAAAGTCTATAAAAGGTTTACCTCTTGATTGTCGAAGGCATATCACCTATTTCGAGCAGGCGGATCAATAATAGAATCCCATATACCATTGGACTCTGCAACCGTAAGTTCCTCTCGTCCACTAGCCTGTGTCACTCTAGCCGGCTCTGCGCCATATGTCTCCTACAATACCAATATAATTTTGACACAATTGCTATATAATTTACTTATATTTTGTGATATAAACAGATATGAAATATTTTAATTACGGATAAACATATTTATCATTACATCTGCAGCCTTTTGGTCCGCCCAATCGTATGATGTTGTATATAACAGAGTTGTATACACAATTATATGATTTTTGTTTGATGATAACAACCAAATAAATTTTATTATTGAATGTGTTTGTAAATGTACTGATACACAACACAACAAACAGAAATATAGTATTTCTATTTAAATAAAATATAACTGTATAGAAATTTAAAACAATCACACAGTATTTTATTTAAATAAAAATATTTTATTTCAATTTCAAAAAGTACATCTCTTATAACTCCACTATTTGACATACTACGTTTCATTCATTACAACTTGTCACTCACTCTATACAACTACATTTACATTCACATATATAGACACTCTCTACATTGACACTGTTATTCTTTCACTATCTTCTGTCTTCACAACCTTCAATCCAGTCCACTCACATCCTTCATACCTGTTACAAGAAACACACACAATACATTGCAATAAAAATAAAACTGAGCACATGCAAATAAAAATTAATTTTTTAAATTTTATTTGCCTCAGAATTTTGGTGTGTTTCTCATCATTTTCTAGATCTAATACGAATCCTCTAATACAGACTACTTGTGATATTCACAGTGATACACTGTAATACCACAAGACAGACTGATTTCTAGAGCCCATATATCAGCCTCGCACAACCACACTGGTTTGCTGATCTGAACCAGCATTAGCTGATTCTGAACAGCCTCAACACAGCGTATTAGGACTACTGATTACAAAAATATACGTCTGTCATCCGAGTATCCCACAAATATAAAATTGTACATTCAAAACACATGTATACACAAACAATTGTTTGCATATACACATGAGAATATGCAGGTAAAAGCCCAAATCAGAAATGGTCAATCTCAATCCAACACAGCCAAGTCAAAAATGGTGAACAAACATTTCAGCCAAATCAGCATGTACATGGTATGTGCACAAGACTCTGGAAAATATCAAATGTACACAACAAATTCCAAAGGTGCAACAGGGTAGTTTAAGAACAATAGCAAGCAACAATGTCACACAGCAAAGATTGGTGCATAGGCTAGCATGGTGACAAAGCTAAAGTCAAGCCAGTTGAAAAGTGGACAAACAAAAGTTGTCGACATAAATCAAAATGGACCAGCACATACAAGGTGCAGCCGATCAGCATTAGCACAAGTACAAGCATGATCGAACCAAAGTGCAAATAAGAAATGACAATCGTGTTACACAAAGTGCAGCAACATGGTAAACAAGGATAAACACCATATCAGTATGTGTATAAACAACATAGTATATGACATGCCAACAATGAAATTCACAAGAGTAAACTACAAGACTGCTCAAGCAAGGTCGCAAACAAATCAAGTGCAAGTAGATGGTGAGCTCAAGTACAAACTCAGTTTGCCTTACGGACAATTAAAACAGTAATGGACACAACAATATTTTCAATTTGATCAATTATCATGACCCATTATGCTCAGAAATTCAAGCAAGATCATCATGCAGTAAAGGCATGAACATATGGGTGTACATGTATATGGTAGTACGACAAAGAATGTAAGTAAACAAGTATCAGTGCAGTGCACAAACCAATCAAGTAAAGCATCAGTTCTTAACAGTTCAAAAATGATGTGAATCAAGGTAGCATCGATTTCTATCTAAGTGGAGTGTAAAGTCAAAACAAGGAAAGTCAGTTCTTATCAGTTCAAGTATCAAGCATTATATATGTTCTTATCAGTTCTGCTTTTCCTGATCAAAATAGACAAATGGAAATGCAATCCAAAGTTCCAGTAAACCATTCAAGCTTGTATTTACAAAAAAAATACGTACGACATTTATTTTAAGTCAATGAAGAAAAATTCAAAGTCCAGAATGATCAAAAAGCAATTAAAGTATCTAAAGATATTTTTTCCAGAACAATAGATGAACGAGATTCTATATGACTCGATCAAAGTTCAAGAAGCTACTAAGATTTTTCACAGCATACGGGGCCAAGTTAAAAATTCCAGAACAGGTTGAAGATTTCAAACTCCAAAATTCAAAACTGTAACCAAGAAAAAATCCACAAAATTCCAACAAAAATCACAAGAGATATTCAAGTAAATCGAAGTGTCTAGAATCAGAATTTTTAGGTATCAAAATCACTATAAATACACATATCTTCATCATTGGCAAAAATATAGAAATACATAGCAAAAAAATTGAACATATTAGAAGAGGAACAAGGGCGAAAATCACATACAATTTTCAGAGCTCTCAAAATTGAATCGGAATCCACTGGAGCATCAATTCAATTGCATAAATTGTTGGAGGGAAGATCGTTTTCCAGAGAAACCCTAGAAGAACCGCCGCCATTATTATAACAAAAGAAAAAGCATTGGGACTAAGTAAAAAGGATGGCCGGCCAAGTTCAAAAGGGGCTAAGTCTTTTAATCTTATTCCTAGGGTTTCATTTAGTTTGTTTTAAAAGTTTGTTGTTTTAAGATTGCTTTAAGTTTTAAAAAGGAGTCAATAACTACTAGTGTTTGTAGTTAGAAAAATCACAGCTTAGGAGAACAAGTTGTGTCAAGGTCTTGAGCGTAGGGTTTAAACAGTCGGGAGCAAGAGTTGCGAGTTTACAAGGGTATGTAAGCGTAGAGATTGTTTATAACTCCTAATAGAAACCTTGAATGCAGCAGTAGGCAGGGTTTTGCCGAAGCTGGGTATCTTCTGTGTGTGTTTTTCTTTCTGCAAGTTATTTTTATTATTCTGTTTTAATTTTAATTAGTTTTAAATTTATTTAAATTGCGTTAAACCCTATTCACCTCCACCTCTAGGATTAATTTTGATCCTACAAGTGGTATCAGAGCGGGTATTTTTAACTCTAGAGTCATGAATCGGTCTAACAACGCTTTTTCTGAGGGTCAGTCCATAGCTAGGCCACCAATGTTTAATGGAACCGATTATGCCTATTGGAAAGCTAGGATGAAAATTTACTTTAAGTTCAGTCGATTATGATGTATGGGATATTGTTGAAACAGGCTACAAACCTCCGGTTACGATTATTAATGATATTGAAATTCCTAAGCCAAAAGATAAGTGGGATGCTAATGATAAAAAATTATTCTCAACTGATGCCAAAACAATGAACGCTTTAATTTGTGCTCTTGATAAAACTGAGTTTAACCGTATATCTCACTGTTCAACTGCGCAGGAAATTTGGCATACTTTGGAAGTTACACATGAAGGAACATCTCAAGTCAAGGAATCCAGTCTCGCACTACTCTGCAACGAATATGAAAATTTCATGATGCGTAAAGACGAAGATATAAAAGAGATGTATGGTCGATTCTCAACACTGATTTATAATGCAAGGGCTCTTGGTAAAGTCTACATTGAAGTGGAATTAATACGCAAAATACTAAGAGTACTACCAATGAACTTTGAAGCCAAAGTAACGGCCATTCAAGAATCAAAAGATTTAAGTAAGTAGGGAATAGAAGAGTTGATTGGAAACTTGATTGCTTATGAAATGGAGTTAAAAGCCAAAGAAGGACGCGATGATTCAGAATCGAAGAAAAAGATAATTGCTCTAAACAGCACTGCTGAAAGTGATGATGAAGCCGAGAATCCCATTGAAGAATCGGCTATGGTTCTTAAAAAGTTGTCTAACAAGAAATTCAAGTCAAGAAAGAAGAATTCAAAATCCAAGAATTTAGACAACTCAGACGATGAAGTCATATGTTGCAACTGTAATAAACCTGGCCATATCAAACTAAATTGTCCACTACTTCAGAAAGACAGAAAGAAGAAGAAGAAAAAGAAAGCTTTTGCAGCTACATGGGACGATGAAGAAGGAGAGGAAGAAGACTCTGACAGTGATAAAGAGGAAGCCAATTTATGTCTTATGGCACAGTCAGACTCGGAAAGTAGCGAAGAAGATTCCACTGAAATACCAAACTACTCTTACAAAGATTTAATTTTAATGTGTCATGATCTTACCAAAACCGTTGATTCTCTTGGACTAAAAGTCAAGAAATTAAAATCCGATAGGTTAAAATTGGTTCACGAAAATAATAGGTTAGAAACTGAGCTTGAAAAAGTGACAAATCTTGATTGTGAAAACTGTAAGTTTTTAAAACAAGAGAAAATAGAATTTAAAGCAAATTTTGAAAAACTGAAACAAGAACACTTGGCTTTAAAAGAAAGTGATGACACAAAAAGAAAGAATTTCATCAACAGATGCACCTCTCTTGTAAATGAAAATGCAACACTTAAAACCAAAGTAAAAAAATCTTGAAATAACATTAGCGAGTTTTCAAAAGGAGAAAAGTCATTTAGAATGCTGCTTGGAAATGAATTATATGCTTACAATAGAAAATGATTAGGATTCGGGGAAACACACATTAATATGAATGATAATTCGAAGCGTGGAAGTGTTTTCCCTAAATGTATAAAATGTAGAAAAATTGGACATAGCTATGAAAAATGTGAAAGTAAGAACAATAATAAAAAATTCATACAAATTTGGGTTCCAAAAGGGTCGACAAGCAATTGTTATAGATTTGGACTTGGTAAGAATAAACAAATTTGGATTCCAAAAGGATCTGTTGTTCAAAATCAAAATTTTCCAGTTACTAATTTTGTTAGACCTATGAGTTTCTCTTGATCATTCTATTCTTCTCGTGTGTAGGTATGTTGGAGGGCTAAGGAGCAACAAGAATGGAACTTGAATTCAGGATATTCCAAACATATGACAGGAGATAAATTAAAGTTCCTTAGCCTTGAAAAACATAAAGGTGGAAGTGTGATAATGGGCGATAACAGAAAATGTAAAATTATCGGTAAAGGTAAAGTATGTAATAGTTCTTTCTCTTTAACTGATGTTTTATATGTTGAAAACTTGCATCACAATCTCATTTCCATAAGACAACTATGTGACAAAGGAATGAGTGTGATTTTTGATAGTGAATCTTGCAGAATTATTGAAAAATCCACTAACAATATTGTGTTCATGGGAAAAAGAAAAGGAAATGTTTATATGCTTTCATTTGATGATTTGACTCTCTCACGATGTTTAGTAGCTATGGATGAAGAAGTTTTCTTATGGCATAGAGATTGGGTCACACTAGTATGAGTCTCTTAGAAAAACTTGAATCAAAAGAATTGGTAAGGGGGTTACCGCATCAGAAATATAAAAGTAACAAAGTGTGCAAATCTTGTACTATGGGAAAATTCAGTCGATCATCATTTCATCCCAAAAATGTTGTTAGTACTAATAGGGTACTTGAATTGATTCACATGTATTTATTTGGACCAAATGAAAATTCTAGCTTGAATGGAAAATGTTATTGTTATGTGTTGGTTGATGATTATTCTAGATTTACATGGGTTTATTTTCTAGCCAAAAAATCCGAAATGTTTGATTACTTTTCAAAGTTTGCAAAACTCGTTCAAAATGAAAAAGGTGTTTCAATAAAAACTTTAAGAAGTGATCACGGTGGTGAATTTGAAAATTTGGATTTTGAAAATTTTTGTGAAGAAAATGGTTTTAAACACGAATTTTCTGCTCCTCGAACACCCCAACAAAATGGGGTAGTCGAAAATAAAAATCGTACATTATAGGAACTGGCTAGATCTATGTTAAGTGAATATAAATTTCCTTTGACTTTTTGGGCAGAGGCAGTTAATACGTCCTGCCATGTAATGAACAGAGTAATGATTAGACCAATACTTAACAAAACTTCCTATGAATTGTGGTTTGACAGAAAACCTAACATTTCATATTTTAGAGTTTTTGGATGTCCTTGTTATCTTCTAAATACAGGTAATCATCTTGGTAAGTTTGAATCAAAGGCCGATGAGGGAATTTTCATGGGTTATTCTTCAAGAAACAAGGCTTATCGAATCTTCAACAAATGATCAAAAACTATTGTTGAAACCATAAATGTGAAATTTGATGAATCTGATCCGGATATAGTGGACAAAGAGAAAAACGATGAGGGAGTTACATATGACGGTGAAAAAGAAAGTAGCAAAGAGAAGACTGGCAGTGATAATCCAGCAAAACAAACTTTTAAAGTCGAGAAGTAGAAATTCAAAGCCAACCATCCTCCAGAATTGGTAATAGGAAATCCAACGGTAGGTATACGAAATCGTTCATCATTTAATAAAGATATCTGTGCCTTTTGTATTCACAGCTGTTTTATCTCTGAAACTGAACCTAAAAATGTTCACTTAGTGATGAAAGTTGGATTTTAGCAATGCAAGAAGAACTTAATCAATTTGAACGGAATAAAGTTTGGAAATTAGTTCCTAGACCAAATGACTGTCCAGTAGTAGGAACTAAATGGGTGTTCAAAAAAAACTTGATGAATCCGGAAATGTAATTAGAAATAAAGCTAGGTTAGTTGCAAAAGGATATAATCAAATTGAAGGTATTGATTTTGATGAGACATTCACACCAGTAGCTAGGTTAGAAGCCATTAGAATTTTGCTCAGTTTTGCATATTATAAAGGTTTCAAACTTAAACAAATGGACATAAAAAGTGCATTTTTAAACAAAGAATTAAAAGAAGAAGTTTTTGTAGAACAACCCCCTAGTTTTGAAAATCATGAATTTCCAAATCATGTATTTAAACTTGAAAAAGCATTATATGGTCTTAAACATGCTCCCAGAGCATGGTATGATTGTTTAAGTGCATATCTTTTGGAAAATGGTTTTAAAAAGGGTAGTGATGAGACGACATTGTTTCTATTACAAGGAGGTGAAGATTTTTTAATAGTTCAAGTTTATGTTGATGATATTATATATGGTGCTACTAATGATCGTCTGTGTGAGAAATTTGAAAAAGTCATGTAGGATAAATTTGAAATGAGCTTAGTAGGGGAATTGAAATACTTCCTTGGATTTCAAATCAAACAAAGCACCAAGGGCATTTTCATATCACAAACAAAATACATCGCTGAATTGCTGTAAAGATTTGGACTAGAAAATGCAAAACCACTCAGAACACCGATGAGTCCTTCAACCAATCTTGACAAAGACGAGAAAGGAGTTGCAGTTGATCAGAAAAAATATCGTGGAATAATTGGTTCACTTCTTTATCTCATCGCATCTAGGCCTGATATTATGTTTGTTGTTTGTTTATGTGCACGCTTTCAGTCTAATCCAAAAGAATCTCACTTAAAAGCCACAAAAAGAATATTGATATATCTTTTGCATACACACATAAATTTGGTTTATGGTACCTCGCATGCAATAATTTTGAATTAATTGGATATTCTGATGTCGATTATGCTGGATCCCTTGTGGATAGAAGAAGCACTAGTGGAACTTGTTTTATGCTAGGACATTCATTAGTTTCATGGTCAAGCCGAAAACAAAATTGTGTTGCTTTATCCACAACTAGGCTCAATACATTGCTTTAGGAAGTTGTTGTGCACAAATATTATGGATGATGCAAACTCCTTCAGATTTTGGTCTAATTTATAAAAAAGTACCACTAAAATGTGACATTAATAGTGCTATAGACTTGTCTAATAATCATGTTCATCATTCACACACTAAACACATAGATATAAGACACCATTTTATTAGAGATCACATTTCACGAGAAGATATTTGTTTTGAGTTCATTTCAACTGATTGTCAATTTGTTGATATTTTACAAAACCTCTTCCCGAAGATAGATTTTCACGATTACGCTTAGATTTGGGAATCATAGAAATTGATTGATCATTATCCATTTTTTAAAATATTCTTAAATGGTTATTCAAAAGTTAAATAATTGACCATTTAAACTATTTTGGAATTCGTTGAAATTATGTCAGATCATGAGGATGTGATGAGTATTGACTATAATATTTTTTCATATCATAAGGAAATATTATTAAATTCTCATGACAGCTGAACAAATATTATAATATCTTTAAATTAGTGCATTTTTCATGATCATCTTCTACTACTTTCATCCTTATGACATTCATTATGATTTTATATAATGTGGAGAGTTTAATTTTTAAGAGTAAAGGAAATCCTGATATATATATATATATATAATAATAATAAATAATAAAAATTTATCCTTGGTATTCACTCCCATTTAAAAGTCCTCGCAGTTATGCGTGGGTGAATTAACTTAATCTCTATGTGCTTCTATTCTCGCTTAAAAGACCTTTGGGCTATGCATGGATAGAACTCATTGAGAAGATAAAGTTAAGTCGCTACTAACCCCATTTAAAAGACCTTTGGGCTATGCGTGGTGCTTAACACTTTTCTCTTTGAACTTATTTAAAATCTTATGAAATTACTATTCAGTCTTTTTTGAACTCTCCTCATTTTTATAAAGTCAATCGTAAATCCATCATTCTAAAAAGTGAATTTTGCTTTTAATTTGAAGAATATTATGATTTTTGTTTGATTAAATGAGATTTACGATATATTTTCCCCTTGATTTGAATTTATCTTTCTCTAGTTTATATTCATCATTGTTTTAATTTCTGATATTCTTATGATGATAACAAAAGGGGGAGAATGGTCAAGATTTTGATTGATGAAGTAAACATTTATTGAATATTTTGAAATTTGGTGTTTTGATTAATTTATTTCAAAATTTTCAAATCTATGCATCAATAAGGGAAGCTTAGTTGTAGGGGGAGCATACAAATATGGGGAGTAATATACTTCACGCTATAAACACATTCAAAATCTTTTGTTTGTTTGTCATCATCAAAAGAGGGAGATTGTTGTATATAACAGAGTTGTATACACAATTATATGATTTTTGTTTGATGATAACAACCAAATAAATTTTATTATTGAATGTGTTTGTAAATGTACCGATACACTACACAACAAACAGAAATAGAGTATTTCTATTTAAATAAAATATAACTATACAGAAATTTAAAACAATCACACAGTTTTTTATTTAAATAAAAATATTTTATTTCAATTTCAAAAAGTACATCTCTTATAACTCCACTTATTTGACATACTACATTTCATTCATTACAACTTGTCACTCACTCTATACAACTACATTTTCATTCACATATACAGACACTCTCATACATTCACACTGTTATTCTTTCACTGTCTTCTGTCTTCACAGCCTTTAATCCAGTCCAGTCATCCTTCATACCTGTCACAAGAAACACACACACACACAGTACACTGCAATAAAAATAAAACTGAGCACATGCAAATAAAAATGTATTTTAAATTTTATTTGCCTCAGAATTTTGGTGTGTTTCTCATCATTTTCTAGATCTAGTATGAATCCTCTAATACAGACTGCTTGTGATATTCACAGTGATACACTATAAATACCACAAGACAGACTGATTTCTAGAGTCCACATATCAGCCTTGCACAACCACACTGGTTTGCTGATCAGAACCAGCATTAGCTGATTCTGAATAGCCTCAACACAATGTAGTTGGAATGCTGATTACAAAAATATACGTCTGTCATCCGAGTATCCCACAAATATAAAGTTGCACATTCAAAACACATGTATACACAAACAATTGTTTGCATATACACATGAGAATATGCAGGCAAAAGCCCAAATCAGAAATGGTCAATCTCAATCCAACACAGCCAAGTCAAAAATGGTGAACAAACATTTCAGCCAAATCAGCATGTACATGGTATGTGCACAAGACTCTGGAAAATATCAAATGTACACAACAAATTCCAAAGGTGCAACAGGGTAGTTTAAGAACAATAGCAAGCAACAATGTCACACAACAAAGAATGGTGCATAGGCTAGCATGGTGACAAAGCTAAAGTCAAGCCAGTTGAAAAGTGGACAAACAAAAGTTGTCGACATAAATCAAAATGGACCAGCACATACAAGGTGCAGCCGATCAACATTAGCACAAGTACAGGCATGGTCGAACCAAAGTGCAAATAAGAAATGACACATGTGTTACAGCAAGTGCAGCAGCATGGTAAACAAGGATAAACACCATATCAGTATGTGTATAAACAACATAGTATATGTCATGCCAACAATGAAATTCACAAGAGTAAACTACAAGACTGCTCAAGCAAGGTCACAAACAAATCAAGTGCAAGTAGATGGTGAGCTTAAGTACGAACTCAATTTGCCTTACGGACAATTAAAGCAGTAATGGACACAACAACATTTTCAACTCGATCAACTATCATGACCCAGTATGCTTAGAAATTCAAGCAAGATCATCATACAGTAAAGGCGTGAACATATGGGTGTACATGTATATGGTAGTACCACAAAGAATGTAAGTGAACAAGTATCAGTGCAATGCACAAACCAATCAAGTAAAGCATCAGTTCTTAACAGTTTAAAAATGATGTAAATCAAGGTAGCATCGATTACTATCCAAGTGGAGTGTAAAGTCAAAACAAGGAAAATCAGTTCTTATTAGTTCAAATATCAAGCATTATTTCTGTTCTTATCAATTCTACTTATCCTGATCAAAATAGTCAAAGGGAAATGCAATCCAAGTTCTAGTAAAACCGTTCAAGCTTGTATTTACGGAAAAAAAACGTACAGCATTTATTTAGTTTAAGTCAATGAAGACAAATTCAAAGTCCAGAGTGATCAACAAAGCAATTAAAGTATCTAAAGAAATTTTTTTCTAGAATAATAGATGAACAAGATTCTATATGACTCGATCAAAGTTCAAGAAGCTACCAAGATTTTTCACAACATACGGGGCCAAGTTAAAAATTCCAGAACAGGTTGAAGATTACAAACTCCAAAATTCAAAACCATAACCAAGAAAAAATCCGCAATATTCCAACAAAAATCACAACAGATATTCAAGTAAATCAAAGTGTCTAGAATCAGAGTTCTTGGGGATCAAAATCCCTATAAATACACATATCTTCATCATTGGAAAAAATATAGAAATACAGAGCAAAAAAACTGAACATATTAGAAGAGGAACAAGGGAGAAAATCACATACAATTTTCAGAGCTGTAAACATTAAATCGGAATCCACTGGAGCATCAATTCAATTGCATAAATTGTTGGAGGAAGATCGTTTTCCAGAGAAACCCTAGAAGAACCGCCGCCATTATTATAACAAAAGAAAAAGCATCGGGACTAAGTAAAAAGGATGGCTGGCCAAGTTCAAAAGGGGCTAAGTCTTTTAATCTTATTCCTAGGGTTTCATTTAATTTGTTTTTAAAGTTTGTTGTTTTAAGATTGCTTTAAGTTTTAAAAAGGAGTCAATAACTACTAGTGTTTGTAGTTAAAAAAAATCACAGCTTAGGAAGTTGTGTCAAGGTCTTGAGCGTAGGATTTAAACAGTCGGGAGCAAGAGTTGCGAGTTTACAAGGGTCTGTAAGCGTAGAGATTGTTTATAACTCCTGGTAGAAACCTTGAATGCAGCAGTAGGCAGGGTTTTGCCGAAGCTGGGTATCTTCTGTGTGTGTTTTTCTTTTTGCAAGTTATTTTTATTATTCTATTTTAATTTTATTTAGTTTTAAATTTATTTAAATTGCGTTAAATCCTATTCACCCCCTCTAGGGTTAATTTAGATCCTACATATGAAACATCTCCTTCTTCATCAGTGTGCTCCACCGCATATGTATGTCTAAAAACCTCTGCCATCAAAGGCTCCCTTCCATACTTTGCGAATTGAGTGTATATAGTAATAAAATTATTGAGATTAATACATAAGGATATATGTGAACATATGCTAAAAATGTTGAAATTTTATACCAAATCTCTCCTATGTTGTTGGAAAGATTTTCAGCCACCGCAGTGTAAAGCTGGATTCTTATTTCTATTTGCCGTATTTTTTCCTGCTACTTCCTATTAAATTTGATACATGATTAATTAAAATAATGCAATCAACATATATGTGAATATTTTCATTATAGCTTACTTTAGCTACTTGGGTATCCCAGTATCTTAGAAATCCAGCTCAAACATCGTCACTCATCCAACTTGGCTTTTTACGAGAGTTCTTTGCCCTTGAAATTGCCTCCCTATAATTTTTCCTCATTTTCATGTTCCAGTTAGACATAAAAACCTCCATATCCTGCGGCTCCACACGTACAACAGCCTGCATATTTAATTTATTTTGAACTATGTACAGTATATTAATTTTCAATAGTAATATAAAAATATACTTACCATCCAATCATCGAAAAAAAAGTTCTTGATATGAGGTGGGATACTATCCCAATACGGCCAACAACCAAACATCCAACTCCTATATGACTCCCTCGAGACTTCTAGAATAAACAATGTCGGCTTGACCTCGAAAACCCTGTTTACATGTTGACATAGATATTTCATAAATTTTAAAAACTCTAAAGTTAAATAAATTTGATATTTACCCGATGCTCTTGGGAACAATCTCTGCAACCCAGCGTAGATCTGGCTCCGAGCTTCTAGGACCTGCTCCAACTGTAGGAGATGATGAAGGAGACGGCTGAGACGTACTCCTGGATCGTCTTCTATCAGACATATATGTCACACTCATATAATGCGTACAAAATAATAATGAGCACATAAGCATCACATAATCATACGTACCCTGACATAATCAACACATAATAGTACATAAAAAAACAATGCATAACTCTTAATAATGCATAACGTATATAGTCATCATTATTATTACATAAATCAAAATAGTAAAGAACATAAGTAAATTCATAACTAAGAACAGTCATTGTTATTATTACACAGCTCAGAATAGTAGATAACATAAGTAAATTCATAAGTAGTTATCATTTATGATCAATCTTCATCATCTTCTGATCCAGATTCAGTCTCATACTGTACATCGTTTTCTTCGAACTTACAAATGCATTCATTAATACATTCGCTTCATCATTCAACGACCCTACATCAGTGTCATCGGCTATTATTATTTTAGTATTTAGCTCAAGATCCTCTTGATACGCTGATTCATTAGAAATATTACTTCCATCAAATGTAAATCTTGCATTTGTTTTAAAAACAGCCTACCAATATGTTATATCTTTTTTGAAGGACGGATATAGAGCAAAATAGACTTGTAATGCCTGCTTAGCTAATACGAAGGAATCACACTTATAGTAATCGGCATATGCCTTATTTCAATTAGCTTATAATCTTTGTGCACGCTAATTCTAGAACCAGGAATATTGCTAAACCAGATGCATTTGAATAGAAAAACTTTCTCTGCAGGCTGTATATAATATGTCAACTCTAAAACTTACGTTAAGACACGATAAAAATCTTTTATATGCTCCCCTGGATCATCACCACCCTTACAAATACATCGCTCTTTATATGTTAATTTTTCAGCTTTGTAATCTTTGGTGTTGAATTTAAATCCATTGACGAAGAATATTGGATAAGTTTTGACATTTATTTTTGGTTTGATGGCAAGATGTCGTAATCCTTTGGTAACAACACAGTTTATGGGATCATGCACATAGTTTGAAAACCATCCAGCAAATTCTTTACTGAGATCATCTGATGGATGTTGTGATTCGTATATGCTGCAAATATATGTTATGTTGCTTTTTATTAATAGTGGTTTTTAGGCACACGGACAAATTTAAAGAAAAATTTAGACATTAGGACAAGAGGCTAAAAATTTAACCATAAGGACACTTTTTAGTGTAAATCAAGGAATTCAGGAGCCCACTATCATTTTCTATTATACACCAAAAAGTGTCCTTATGGCTAATCTTTTGGCCTCTTGTCCTTCACAAAAAGTGTCCTTATAGCTAAATTTTTCACTAATTCTGTCCTTCACACTTTTTTCCTGTTATGTTATATATATATATATATATATATATATGTATGTATATATATATATATGTATATATATATATGTATATATATATACTAACAAAGCAAATACTAGGGATGTGGTGAAGCTTTTTTGAATTACCAAAATATCCCTCCTCTCTTGACCGTTGTTTTCACTTCGTTACAGATTGCATGGTGGTGTATTTGCCCTTTCACGATCGTCAATCGGTTCGCTATCACGCTTCACACCGAACCCATTTTCGCTTCTAACCACACTACTCATTTATTCGCTTTAGTTTAAACACTCCCGTTTTAATGCCTTAATACTTTTGCATTCTTCCCCAATATTAGTACACGTTCTTCCCCAAAAAGTATGTAATTTAACTGTATTCGATGTCTGCACCAAAACTAAAAAAATGGCTGGAGAAATTACTAAAATCAAATAGAGAAAAGGTGAAGAATAAAAGTGACTGGAAAAATGGATTTTAAGATCCCAAAACAGAAAAGGTGAAACATTCTTTTTCCTTCCCTCAGTTGTTCTTTTACTTTCTTTCAGAGTTGGAATTTAGTTTTTTTTTAAATATTTTGGTATAGATCTGATGATATAGGCCAGATGAATTACGAGCAATTTTTCTTTCTATACTGCAAACATGGCGCATTGGATCTGTTTCCAGTCATAGTACATCACCCAATTTTTAAATATGACGTAAGTATGAGACCGAAGAATAAAAGAAACAAACTACAGTGCTTATTTGATTTGTGTGGTTTTGGCAATTTCGCTAAGGATCGATTTTAATTTTTCAGTTTCATATCTGGAGAACCATGTCTAAATTTGAGTCAGTTTCGTTTAGATCTTGATTCCAAATAGAGCAATGGAAGGGTCACCCGGCTTTCGTTGCTGGAATTTTCTCTCTCTTTTCCTCTGGTAGTTTTTGAATGAAATTACAAATATATCTGTAATATTAGTCTGATTTTATGCATAATATATATTCCTTTATCAAATCACTCCTGTTATATGCGTATATTCTTTCTCCTTAGATTTCTCTTTAGTGTACAGTTTTTTTTTTGTAATTTGTATTTAATTCTAGCATTGATGTATACATCTTTAAGAATTGCATTCATTTGAATGATTTTATGAGCATTCAAAGGAGCTTCCTTTCGTTTCTAAATAGATGCTCTTTTGCTATCTTTCCTATGTGCATTTTCTGGAATTAACAGACCTTACTGTAATTCCATATGTGCACTAATTCTTTTAAAAATTTGATTTCTGCTATCTCTCTAAATTCTTTTATCACATACATTAATGTTTTTGAGTACCGTCAAAACTATTGCTTTATGTTCTAATTATTGTTTTTCGATTAGTTTTTTGCTTTTACCGTTCTCTGTTTAAAATTTCCTCACCGACCTATACATCTATGCATCTTCCATATGTTATTACTATATTACATGTATTATGTTACATTTTCTGCAATATGCACTAAGATGAATGGGGAATTCAAGGATATGATTGGTAGACGTTTAAGTTGCAGAAAATACATACACGTATGGCTGTTACCGTACAATCTATCAATTTGGTGTATTCGATATATGCAATTACAATATATCCATGCAAACTGTAAAGCCATATAGCAATCAAAAAATGTAATGTGTGGACCATATATACAAGTAAAGTCATATAATAGAAATGGACCAAATAGGCCATATAGACCAGCAAAGTCATGTATCAGAAAATGTGATTTCATATATCAATAGACCAAATAGACGATATAGACCATAAAGTCATATAGCAGAAGATGCATATGACTATTACTATAATTCCAACAAAGTCGCATAGACCGTAAGGCCTACCTTATAAAATGGTAGAAAATGCATATGGAATTATATATGATTGATAGACCTTATCATAATTCTATCTTACCAAATAGACCTTACATTCTCTATAATATGCTATCTTTCCCTTATGCATTTTCTGCAATTGATATATGTTTCTACATGAACAGTTTTTTTTAAATCTACCTTCTTCGTCTTTTACTGTAATTATTATCATTTTCCTCAAATGATAGACCTTACTTTAATTCCATATAATTTGTCTTTCCCAATAGCATATTCCTCTACTATCTAATTCAACATTCTCAGTCGTACAAAATAGAGTGGCTCACCGTGGGCTATGCACACGTCCAAATGGATGTGACAGGATTGAATTCATCACTGACAAGTATTTTGATGATCAGCGACCATCATGGTGATAAGACGAACGGTCTTTTTGGTGTTAGTTTGTTTAGTTATTTTTGCTTCTAGATTTTTCTCTTCTTCCCATTAGGTGCGTAAGAGCTTTTTTTACCCTTCCATTTCTTTGCTTCAAAAATTTATATAATCTTAATAGTTGTATCCGAATTGGTATGTAGTTAAGGCTATTCCGGTCTTCTGTATATTATCTGCCAAAGCAACTATAGTGGCCAGGCCTTTTCTGCTAGAAGTAGATTGTAAGTCGAGTTATTCAGGCCTTTTAAAAAATATTTAGGCTTGGAGTTTGATCATTCATGCTGAACATATTCAGGTTGTTTTTTCATGAAAACCTTTGTCCTTTTATTACTGTTTTTTTGTTATTAAAATCTCTATGGATGAAGTTAGACATTGCTATGATGAGCTGTTATAGAATATGAAAATGAAGTTTGAGAACCATTTTCCATTGTTGTCTCTGTTATCTTCACATGCTTTGTCACTGGCTTTTATGAATCTGGATTGATCCAATCAAAATCTTGGCTTTTATGAAGGAGTCTAAAGGAATGGTTTCCATTTGCATAGAGTTGAGAAAGCTAAGGGTAACAATGGTAGAGGAGTCTGATTACTACATGATAACTGCACTAGAAAAAAAATGCAACATAAATAGATATGTAACAACCCGGAAAATCGGAACCAATTTAAAAAATTTATTTTAGCTATTTTAATGAATTTTGAATATTTAAAATGATTTATTTTAAATAATAATGACTAAAAATTTATTTTAATCGAAGTTAGAACGAATAAATTCATTTTAATTATAAAACGAGCCTGAAATGGCGCGGCTGTTCAAAAATTCGATTTCGAATTTCAATTGAATGTACAAGATTTAAAATAAATCGGATTTCAGTAAAATAAGAAAAATTGGAATCTGGCAATAATTTGACATTCCTGATCCAACCAAAGTGGTTTCATCAAAAACGGAGGTCGTTTGCAAAATGGCTATTTTTAAGGGCTATATATTATATAAAATTCCATAGCGAATATTCTGAATTCTCAACTAAACATAACTTTTTATTCCCGTTATGAAAGCTGGATTTTTCACATTCGTTAGAAAAATATTGTTAACCAGATTCAAATATTTCTTGTTTTACTAAAATCCGTTTTATTTTGATGGAATTTTATATAATATATAGCCCTTAAAAATAGCCATTTTGCAAACGACCTCCGTTTTCGACGAAACCACTTTGGTTAGATCCGGAATGTCAAATTATTGCCAGATTCCAATTTTCATAATTTTTGGAATCAATATGTGAGTGTGGCGGATTTAAACGTGTTTGGTAATTTCAGTTTGAATTGGATCGACCAGAAAATGGCCATTTTTTAAACGGTCTCCAAATTTGACGAAATTAGTTTTGTTAGGACCATATCGTCAAAACATAGTTAGATTTATTTTTTGGGAATTTTTGGAGTTAATATGTGGCCCCAGTAAATTAAAATGTACGTTAAAATCAATTTTGAAAGTTATAATAATTTATATTGTAATTTTAATGAAAAATGATCGAAACAGTCGAATTGGCTAAAGAAACATATCTCATTGTGTCTGAAATGGGGATATTTGGTTAGGGGTGACAGTCGTTGTCCCGATTTGGAGTTTGAATTAAAAAGTAACCTTTTTGGAAAATAAAATAATATTAATATATATATATATTATATAATACCCCTACCCCCTTTTTCCCTCTTCTCTCTCACCGACTTTCAGATTTAGAAAAAAAAGCGAACCCGATGACCGAAGCCATCGAGCCCTAGCCGCCGCCGACGTCCATCCCGCCGCCTCGCCTCCCTAGACACCGTCGCCCCCTTTCTCGCCCTCCCCGTCGCCCTCTTCTCTCTCCCCTCCTTCTTCACATCTAAACTCAAACCCAAACCCCAAAAAACTGCACCCACGGTCGCCGCCTTCACCTGCGCAGCCTCCCCCATGCTCCATCGTCGCTTGAACCTCTAGAAGCCGCCACACCCAAGAAGAAGACCACCACCACCGGCGCGCAGCAGCCCGCGCGAGCTTCGATCCTCCGTCTCCGGCGATGAAACCCTAGAAGAAAAATGTCGTAAGTTTTCTGATTTTTAATCAATGAAAGCTATAATTTTTAACCCATGAAAGCTATGATTTTTAATCAATGAAACTATGATTTTTAATCAATGAAAGCTATTATTTTTAATCAATGAAAGCTACGATTTTTAACCCATGAAAGCTATGATTTTTAGAAGTATAGAAAATATTATTTTAGATTGATATAAAAATTTAATTTTTATATATATAGCGAAGTGATAAAAATTTGATTTTTATATATAGAGAGAGCATGATAAAAATTTGATTTTTATTATTTGAATAGTGATACATAAATTTGATTTTTATTTATATGAATAGCAAATAAAAATGTGATTTTTATTTATATGAATAGCACATAAAAATATGATTTTTAATATAAATTTCGTGAAACAGATAGCGTTGGAATCGGACCAACGAATCTGAGCGACAATAAAGCACGGCGGAGTGGAAACCAAAGGTGAGAACTTCTCACTCTAATTATTTTCCAGTAAAATATATACTAGGATGCAGACGGTGCTTAGTAGCACCCGACATCTTTGCTTGAAACCATGGATGCTTGGTTGTTTGTTTTGATGGATTTATTTGTTTGGATTTGGTTTGGGATGTGAATAGAATTGATTGAATTTGGTTCGTGTATGGCGCGAGCCATTATTAGACGAGGGATAAGGCTAGACCTTATTCCGATTCTAGTATCACGCAGTTATGCTGCCAAAATTTTCTAAAAATATTAGAATAATAAAAATATCATTTTTAATGTATAAGTAAACTGTATAAAATATTCATGTGTTGAAATAAATATTTTATCATTAAAAATATTTTTTTTAATGAGTATATGAATGAAAATAAATATTCATTTACAAATTGAACGATTTGTTTATGTACACTCATTTGACTGATATTGAATGGGACGATATATTTTACACATCGCCCAATTGCACAAATAAAATCGATGTGTGTTGATTGAAACCCTACACGGGTATTGGGATGATATTTCACATACACTAATCCCAAATTGTTTAGTTGTATGTCAATCGATTGGTTGATAGGCTGTTGTAAGCGTTAATTATTTATATTTAATGCTTACGCAGTTGTGTAATGCTCTCTGGATGATGGTTGACTGTGTTTGATTATTGTTGTGTACATGTGTGTATGAAATCCATATAAATAAAATTATATGGCAATTGACTGTGTCTGATTCCAATTTAGAAAGAACGAATATTTTAAAATGACAAATAACGAATATTTTAAAATAACTAATATTTCAAAATAATATTCAGTAATGGATCAAAATATGATTTTGATTTCCGAGTTGGGATGGATACGAAAGTATTAAAATATATGAAGTTGTGTTGATTAGATATGCGCCATTTTGATGCGAACGGTATTTATATCGATTTTATACATTTTTATAGCGAATATCGAAAAGGAAAATATTTCAAAATCTGATATTTTGAAAATATTAGCATTTAAATAATATAATGATAAGGAGTATTCAATTTTGGTTTAAAGTTGAAAATGAAGTCGGAATCATTTTAAAACAAATTTATAAATGATTTATAAAATACGTTTTAAATGGAAATCGATGAAATATATATAATACATATATTATATATATTTAATGGCCTGAATAGAACGCACCGTGCCGCGAACGTTCGTGAATTTCGATTATTGACTTCGAGTTGACATTACGGGAGATCCGATCGTCGGATTCTCCTAAAACCAGAACCGTTGGGTTCGTATCGAAAAGAGATTTCTAACGAATATAAGAGATTTGAAATCTAATAGTCGAATTTAGAATTATGTCCAAATCAAATTTGGAAAAGGTCGATGTAAGTGCAGTTTAATGACCGTTTATGGAAATCGACTGAAAGGGCCCTAATAAAATTACTAAAAATATTAATAATTTTTGTAAAATCATAATAAATGATTTGGAAAGAATTAGGATGAAAAATTCCATGTTTATAAAGATAAAAATATATTTTTATCAAAATGAACTAGTTATTAACTAGATTTGAAAATCCAATAATTTTTAAATAAAATAAATTGGGTTTGTGAATGGTTTTAATATAATTAGAAATTTCCAACGAACAAATTGGAATGGAAATAATCTTCAAAATATTTTGATATTGGATTCCGAGATTACACGGATATTATTATGGAAATTTGAAAGATATATATATATATATATATCGTTATTTCCAATACGGTATTTGTTGGTTCCAGAATTTAATATTGAATATAAGCCGATATAATTTCTATTCAGAGCCCTGTATTTAATATCAAATTGGATTTTGGGTTTGTCATGAATAGTGTCTTCATTAACAATGTTCTTAGGCCCAGTTGAGAAAAGAATAAATCGTTTAATTAAGATTTAGAGAAGTTTACCAATTAATTAATATTTAATTGGAATTGAATTAAAGAATTGGATTTTGGGTTTGTCGTGAATAGTGCTTTCAGTAATATCTTTCTTGAATCCTGTATAAGAAGAATAAATCTTTTAATAAAGATTATTAGAGTTTCCAATTATATTTAATAATTGGAATAAAATGGAATGCGAATTGGGTTTCTTGTTAACTGTGTTTTTTAACAAAATTCATTTTTTAACCCGGTTTACAATGAAATGTGATTTGGAATTTATAAATCTTTTATTTCCAAAGTAAAGTTTTCCAATTTAATACAACAAATTGGAATGGAATGGAATTCTATTTGATAATAATCGAAGTGAACTTCTATGGAGGAAGACTGATAATATATATGGAATTTAATAGGCTTGGTCATTATTCCATTTATATTATTAGTCAGATACGGAAATTTATATCGATTATATATATATCTCGATCTGTTTTCCATGAAGATTCCGTAATTAATGGAATGTGATTTTGGTTTTATCGTGAACTATGTTTTAAATGACATTAGCTCTTTAACAAAGTTAAAGACATGATTACATGTCTAACATTGTATTTCGAACTGTATGGTTGATCTCTGCTAAATATATATCTGTTTGGTGGTGGAGAATTTATTCTCTTGCTTAACACCCTTCTCTGAGACATACGAGCTTAGTGGTTATATATCGGCAAAAATCAATAGTACGGTGTAGATTGTCGATGCGGCATGTTTGTGTTTCCAAAGTTAAATAATCATTCATATTGATTTTTGGGAAGATTAAAACTAAGTGGAGTTTTAATGAATCTTTAATTAGATTAAAAAGAGAATGTGATAATTTAAATTATCAAATTCGGGAAATGATCGAGAATGGAGTAGCACCAGTTTTACTCCAAGTGATAGTTAAATCTTTAATTAGATTTGAACGTGAAATGGTAATTAAATTTACCAATAACACCGTGGTGTTAGACATGGAGTATTACCAGTTTTTCTCCATGGGATGAATAGGTTGGGATTGGGAAATTAAACAAATGATTACTTCGGTACGGTGCGTTAATCCCGACTAGTTTGTAAAACCTCAATATGGTTTGAATTGATATCCAAAGGAAGATTAAAGAATAAATTTAATGAATTTATCTTAGATAAAATTAATGGGAACCTTTACCTAAAAATGTGAATATTTGAATAAAAGAATATTCTGTATTGGAATGAGGCATATGTTGTGTTTGTGTAGCACTTATTTATTATATACGCGAGTTATTCAGAAAGCCGGGTTTATACCCATTTTGAATAACTGATTCGACTATAAGTCGACGATAAAGACTGTGGTTGAAGACCGGAGGTCTTCACATCGTTTGGATGATTACTGATGTCTTGATTAGGCTGTACACCCAAGACAAGGTAATAAGTGGTGATCGTATAGACGTACTTGGAGATCGACCAGATATGCAAGGACCTCTCTCCTGTATTGGACACGGGACGAGGAATAAGGTTCCTCCGGTTTCGTCCAGACCCAGAACGAACTATTAAATGGATGTGTTTCTAACATTGGATTTTATTCTGTGTTGATTGATCTCTATTAAATATATATCTGTTTGGTGGCGGAGAATTTATTCTCTTGCTTAACACCCTTCTCTGAGACGTACGAGCTCAGAGGTTATATATCGATAGCCATCAGTTGCATGGAGTGAATTGTTAGTGTGGCATGCTGTGATGCAAATGATCAAGGCTTCCGTTGAAAAGCAGGGTTTTGTGGTTAATGATTAAAGCACGGCCTTAAAGCGCATAGCTTTGTGTATAGCGTTAATTTGCGAGCCTCGCACCTCGATATGAGTCAAAAACGGGATAAGGGACACAAAGAGGACATGATGTTTCTTTCTAGCTATGAGTGGTGTTATGGTATGGAGCCCAAACGTTTATTATATTTTTACCTATGTGGATGATTGATTGTGAGGCGCCTCAGATATATTTGTTACTACGGAGCCGATGGATACAGGTCCTATAGGACCGGGAAACGTGTGTTTAGGAATTGCCAATCCTCAAACTTAATGGAGGACTGGCCTTGGAGGATCCAAGGGTCTAATGCGGAAGATCCTGAGGCATTTGCTAGAGTGTCTCGAAGTCGGCGAGGAGTACATCCCTTGCCTCGACTCATGACGGAAACCCAATTTCCAATACGTGACATTTCGGTTTTGATTGTAGAGCCTAGTATGGTGATATGATAGATGGTACCCATGCCGCCTATGATTGATACATTTATATTTGAAGTTGATTTCTTCACTTATAGTAATAATAAAAGGTAAAATTTTATGTACCCAGCTTTATTTGGCTATTATAAGGTAAAAATCTATCCTCGGCTTGCATTGCATAGTATGATGGGACTTGAGTCTTATAATAGCTTCATTTTCTTTAATTAGCATTGCGCTGTTTGTTTTATGCACTGGTATTCCTAGGAGTAAACCCATTCCATGTTATACGGCGTGGTCCCTTAATATACCTAATTTTAAAATCAAATTAATAACTGTTTTAGTTCTCACACCAGTCACGTGACCGACTTGGAGTTTATTGTTTTAACCTAAACACTGGGTGTCCCTATTTTCCACACGGGCAGCTAGTAGTTTTGATTTTGCGGATATTATATTCACAGGATCCTGGATTTATAACTGGAACTATATTCGGAAAGCTCTGTATCCGTGTGTTCTTTTCAGTTGTATTATGTATTATTTTCCACTGCTATGTATTTAAATGTATTTTAAATCTCTGATATTTGTCAAAAGTATATTATTTATTCATACTCTGTTATATTCTTGTACTCTGATGTAATTGTTGTAATAAGCAATGAAATGTTCTTCTGTTTGTGTTCTGATTTGTCGTGTCAGCTTGGTATCGGAGCTTTGGTTTAAAGAGCTCGAGAACAAGACGCACTAGAACCAAACGAAAGAATTCATCGGAGATTGGATTAGTAATATTCAATGGGAATGACTCGTTAGAGATATGATCAGTAGTATCCTAGAACAAGTGTGAAGAGTAGTGTTTTTAAAATAAAAATGAAAAACGAATTTGGTTTTGAAAATTTAAATCTTATTATTCGTATTTGAATATTTATTTTAAATTGAATTTGGACAATCAAGTATGTAAAGATTTTGCATACATGCCTTGCAAACGTGTACACAAAGCCTTAAATATACTAGATAGATATAGAATCACACTCTAGTCGCCCAGAGACGATCCTGATGATTACTATAATAACATCAGTATTTGTGTTCGAGTTTCGGAAGTGGGATTTCTATATATTTCCAATTTATTGGTGTGAGAACCAAAACATAGTTAGAATTTATTGTTGTGATTTGGCACTAAAAATATGATTTTTGACTATGTAGTAAAGTTATGTGTTTGAAACGATAACCAACTAATTAATTGCAGATTGTATTGTTTGATTATTGGTTTGATTAATTAAATTTTGAACCATTAGGCCAAATAAAAATTTAATGATTAAATTAAATTGAAAATTGTTTGAAATTGCATGCATATACATGTATATACATTGAACAGGTCATAGCAAGGAGGCTAGAGAAGAGGAATAAAATTGTATGCCCGACAAATAAGTACATGTTTATTGTATTTCTTAGGTTTGGATGATTTTATGAGCCGCTTGGATTTTTCTTTTCTTTTGGATCGATGATGGCCCTGTGTGGCTAGTTGCAGTTTTAAAGGTCTCCCCGTACAAATGAGGTTATGAATTTTTTTTTTCAAAAATTTAGGGTGTTAACTAAATTTTTGAAAAATTAGAAAATTCTTAGAAATTGAAAAGTTGAAGAATGAAAGGTAGAATGAAAGTTGAGTTGGTTAGTTAAACAACTTTCATCTCCGTTCCTTTTCGAGGACGAAAAGATTTTAAGTGGGGGAGATTGTAACAACCCGGAAAATCGGAACCAATTTAAATTTTTTATTTTAGCTATTTTAATGGATTTTGAATACTTAAAATGATTTATTTTAAATCATAACGGCTAAAAAATTATTTTAATCGAAGTTAGAACGAATAAATTCATTTTAATTATAAAACGAGCCTGTAATGGCGCGGTAGTTTGAAAATTCGATTTCGAATTTCAATTGAATGTACAAGATTCAAAATAAATCGGATTTCAGTAAAACAAGAAATTTTTGAATCTAATTAACAATATCTTCCCAAAGAATGTGAAAAATCAAGATTTCATAACGGGAATAAAAAGTTATGTCCAGTTGAGAATTCAGAATAGTCGCTATGGAATTTTATATAATATATAGCCCTTAAAAATACCCATTTTGCAAACGACCTCCATTTTCGACGAAACCACTTTGGTTGGATCCGGAATGTCAAATTATTGTTAGATTACAATTTTCATAATTTTTGGAATCAACATGTGAGCGTGGCGGAATTAAACGTGTTTGTAATTTCAATTTGAATTGGATCGACCAGAATATGGCCATTTTTCAAACGGTCTCCAAATTCGATGAAATTAGTTTTATTTAGGACCGTATCGTCAAAATACAGTTAGATTTATTTTTCGGGAATTTTGGAGTTAGTATGTGGCCCCAGTAAATTAAAATGTACGTTAAAATCAATTTTGAATGTTATAATAATTTATATTGTAATTCTAATGAAAACCGATCGAAACAGTCGAATTGGCTAACAAAACATATCTCATGTGTCCGGAATGAGGGTATTTGGTTAGGGGTGACAATCGTTGGGCTCGATTAGGAGTTCGAATTAAAATGTAACCTTTTTGGAAAATAAAATAATACTATATATACATTATATAATACCCCCTCCCCCCTTTTCCTACTTCTCTCTCCCTGGCTTTCAGACTTAGAAAAAAAAAAAAAAAGCAAACCTGATGACCGAAACCATCGTGCCCTAGCCGCCGCCGACGTCCATCCCGCCGCCTCGCCTCCCTAGATACTGCCGCACCCTTTCCCACCCTCCCCGTCGCCCTCTTCTCTCTCCCCTCCTTCTTCACATCTAAACCCGAACCCAAACCCCAAAAAACTGCACCCACGGCCGCCGCCTTTACCTGCACAGCCTCTCCCATGCTCCATCGTCGCCTGAACCTCTAGAGCTACCGCACCCTAGAAGAAGACCGCCACCACCAACGTGCAGCAGCCCGCGCGAGCTCTGATCCTTCGTATCCGATGATGAAACCCTAGAAGAAAAATTCCGTAAGTTTTCTGATTTTTAATCAATGAAAGCTACGATTTTTAATCAATGAAAGCTATGATTTTTAATCAATAAAAGATATGATTTTTAATCAATGAATGCTATGATTTTTAACCCATGAAAGCTATGATTTTTAGAAGTATAGAAAATATGATTTTAAATCGATATAAAATTTTGATTTTTATATATACAGCGATGTGATAAAAATTTGATTTTTATATATATAGTGAAGTGAAAAAAATTTGATTTATATATATATATATATATATATATATATATATATATATATATAGAGAGCATGATAAAATTTTGATTTTTATTATTTGAATAGCGATACAAAAATGTGATTTTTATTTATATGAATAGCAAATAAAAATGTGATTTTTATATATATGTAAAGCATATAAAAATATGATATTTAATATAAATTTCGTGAAACAGATTGCGTTGGAATCGGACCAACAAATCTGAGCGAGAATAAAGCACGTCGGAGTGGAAACCAAAGATGAGAGCTTCTCACTCTAATTATTTTCCAGTAAAATAAATACTAGGATGCAGACGGTGCTTAGTAGCACCCGACACCTTTGATTGAAAACATGGATGTTTGGTTGTTTGTTTTGATGGATTTATTTTTTTGGATTTGGTTTGGGATGTGAATATAATTGATTGAATTTGGTTTGTGTATGGCACGAGCCATTATTAGACGAGTGATAAGGCTAGACCTTATTCCGGTTCTAGTATCACGCCGTTATGCTGCCGAAATTTTCTAAAAATGTTAGAACAAAAAAATATCATTTTTATTGTATAAATGAACTGTGTAAAATATTCATGTGTTGAAATAAATATTTTATCATTAAAAATATAATTTTTAACGAGTATATGAATGAAAATAAATATTAATTTACAAATCAGATGATTTGTTTATGTACACACATTTGACTGATATTGATTGGGATAATATATTTTACACATCGCCCAACTGCACAAATAAAATCGGTGTGTGTTGATTGAAACCCCACACGAGTATTGGGATGATATTTGACATACACTAATCCCAAATTGTTTAGTTTTATGTCAATCGATTTGTTGACAGGATGTTGTAAGCATTAAATATTTATATTTAGTGCTTACGCAGTTGTGCAATGTACTCTAGATGATGGTTGACTGTGTTTGATTATTGTTTTGTACATGTGTGTATGAAATCCATATAAATAAAATTATATGGTAATTGACTGTGTCTGATTCCAATTCGGAAAGAATGAATATTTTAAATTAACGAGCATTTAAAAATGACGAATAATGAATATTTTAAAATAACCAATATTTTAAAATAATATTCAGTAGTGGACCAAAATATGATTTTGATGTCCAAGTTGGGATGGACACGAAAATATTGAAATATATGAAGCCGTGTTGATTAGATGTGCGCCATTTTGACGCGAACGGTATTTATATCGATTTTATTCATTTTTATAGTGAATATCGAAAAGGAAAATATTTCAAAATCTGATATTTTGAAAATATTATCATTTAAATAATATAATTGTAAGGAGTATTAAATTTTGATTTAAAATTGAAAATTAAGTCGGAATAATTTTATAACGAATTTATAAATGATTTATAAATTACGTTTCAAATGGAAATCGACGATATATATATATATATATATATTTAATGGCCTGAATAGAACGCGCTGTGCCGCGACCGTTCGTGAATTTCGACCATTGACTTCGAGTTGACATTACGGAAGATCCGACCATCGGATTCTCCTAAAACCGGAACCGTTGGTTTCTTATCGAAAAGAGCTTTCCAACGAATATAGGGGATTTAAAATCTAATGGTTGGTTTTGGAATTATGTCTAAATCAAATTTGAAAAAGGTCGTTCTAAGGGCAGTTCGATGACCGTTTATGGAAACTGATTGAAAGGGCCTTAATAAAATTATTAAAAATATTAATAATTTGTGTAAAATCATAATAAATGATTTAGAAAGAATTGGGATGAAAAATTCCACGTTTGTAAAGATAAAAGTATATTTTTATCAAATTGAACCAGTTATTAATTAGATCTGAAATCCAATAATTTTTAAATAAAAGAAATTGGATTTGTGAATGGTTTTAATATAACAAAAAAATTTCAACGAACAAATTGGAATGGATTTGGAATGGAAATAATCTTTGGAATATTTTGATATTGGATTCCGTGATTACACGGATATTGTTATGGAAATTTGGATGATATATATATCATTATTTCCAATACGATATTCATTGGTTCCAGAATTTGATATTGAATATGAGCCGATATAATTTCTATTTAGAGCCTTGTATTTAATATCAAATTGGATTTTAGGTTTGTCGTGAATAGTGTCTTCATTAACACTATTCTTAGGCCTAGTTGAGCAAAGATTAAATCTTTTAATTAAGATTTAGAAAAGTTTACCAATTAATTAATATTTAATTGGAATTGAATAAAAGAATTGGATTTTGGGTTTGTCGTGAATGGTGTTTTCAGTAATACTGTTCTTGACCCCCGTGTGAAAAGCATAAATATTATAATTAAGATTATTAGAGTTTCTAATTATATTTGATAATTGGAATAAAATGGATGGGTTTATTGTGAACTGTGTTTTTTAACGACATTCGTTCTTTATCCTGATTTACAATGAAATGTGATTTGGAATTTATAAATCTTTTATTTAGATTTAAAGGAAAATTTCCAAAGTAAAGTTTTCCAATTTAATACAAAAATTGGAATGGAATGGAATTCGATTTGATAATAATCAAAGTGAACTTCTGTGGAGGAAGACCGGTAATATATATGGAATTTAAAAGGCTTGGTCGTTATTCCATTTATATTATTAGTCAAATACGGAAATTGATATCGATTATATATATCGATCTATTTTCCGTGAAGATTCCATAATTATTGGAATGTGATTTTGGGTTTATCGTGAACTGTGTTTTAAATGACATTAGTTCTTTAACCCAGTTAAGGATAGGATTACATGTCTAACATTGTATTTCGAACTGTGTGGTTGATCTCTGCTAAATATATATCTATTTGGTGGCGGAGAATTTATTCTCTTGCTTAACAGCCTTCTCTTAGATGTACGAGTTTATAGGTTATATATCAGCAGAAATCAATAGTACGGTGTAGATTGTCGATGTGGCATGTTTGTGTTTCCAAAGTTAAATAATCATTAATATTGATTTTTAGGAAGATTAAAACTAAGTGGAGTTTTAATGAATCTTTAATTAGATTGAAAAGAGAATGTTATAATTTAAATTATTAAATTCGGGAAATGAACGAGAATGGAGTAGCACCAGTTTTACTCCAAGCGATAGTTAAAATCATTAATTATATTTGAACGTGAAATGGTAATTAAATTTACCGATAGCACCATGGTGTTAGATGTGGAGTATTACCAGTTTTGCTCCATGGGATGAATAGGTTGGGATTGGGAAATTAAACAAATGATTACTTCGATAAGGTGCGTTAATCCCGACTAGTTTGTAAAACCTTAATATGGTTTGAATTGATATCCAAAGAAAGATTAAAGAATAAATTTAAATAATTTATCTTTGATAAAATTATGGGGACCTTTCCCGAAAAATGTGAATATCTGAATAAAAGAATATTCTGAATTGGAATGAGGCATATGTTGTGTTTGTGTAGCACTTATTTATTATATACGCGAGTTATTCAGAAAGGCCAGGTTTATACCCATTTCGAATAACTGATTCGACAATAAATCGACGATGAAGATAGTGGTTGAAGACCGTAGATCTTCACATCGTTTGGATGATTACTGGTGTCTTGATTGGGCTGTACACCCAAGACAAGGTAATAAGTGGTGATCGTCCAGACGTACTTGGAGATCGACCGGATATGCGAGGACTTCTCTCCTGTATTGGACACGGGACAAGGAATAAGGTGCCTCCGGTTTCGTTCAGACCCAGAACGAACTATTAAATGGATGTGTGTCTGACATTAGATTTTATTCTGTGTCGATTGATCTCTATTGAATATATATCTTTTTAGTGGCGGATAATTTATTCTCTTGCTTAACACCCTTCTCTGAGACGTACGAGCTCAGAGGTTATATATTGATAAACATCAGTTGCATGGCGTGAATTGTCAGTGTGGCATGCTGAGATGCAAATGATCAATGCTTCTGCTGAAAAGCAGGGTCTTGTGGTTGATGATCAAAGCACGACCTTAAAGGGCATAGCTTTGTGTATAACATTAATTTGCGGGCCTCGGTATGAGTCAAAAATGGAATAAGGGACCCAAGGAGGACATGGCGTTTCTTTCTAGCTACGGGTGCTGTCATGGTATGGAGGCCAGACATTTATTATATTTTTACCTATATGGATGATTGATTGCAAGGCGCCTCGGATATATCGGTTACTATGGAGTCGATGGATATAGGTCTTATAGGACCGGAAAACGTGTGTTCAGGAATTGCCAATCCTCAAACGTAATTGAGGATCGACCTTGGAGGATACAAGGGTCTACTACGAGAGATCTTGAGGCACTTGCTAGAATATCTCGAAGCCGGTGAGGAGTACACCCGTTGCTTCGACTCGTGACAGAAACCCAATTTCAAATATGTGACATTTCGGTTTTGATTGTAGAGCCAAGTATGTCGACATGATAGATGGTACCCATGCCGCCTATGATTGATACATTTATATTTTAAGTTGATTTCTTCACTTATAATAAAAATAAAACATAAAGTTTCACATACCAAGCATTATTTGGCTATTATTAGGTAAAAATCTATCCTCCGGCTTGCGTTGCATTGTGTTATGGGACCTGAGTCTTATAATAGCTTTATTTTCTTTAATTAGCATTGCCCTGTTTGTTTTATGCACTAGTATTCTTAGGGGTAAACCCGTTCCGTGTTATACGACGTGGTCTCTTGATATACCTAACTTTAAAATCAAATTAATAATTGTTTTAGTTCTCACACCAGTCACATGACTGATCTGGAGTTTATTATTTTAACCTAAACTCTGGGTGTCCCTATTTTCCACGTGGGCAGCTAGTAGTTTTGGTTTTGCAGATATTATATTCATAGGATCCTGGATTTACAACTGGAACTATATTCGGAAAGTTGTGTATCCGTATGTTCTTTTCAGTTGTGTTACATATTATTTTCCGCTGCTATGCATTTAAATGTAATTTAAATCTCTGATATTTGTCAAATGTATATTATTTATTCATACTCTGTTATATTCTAGTACTCTGATGTAATTGTTGTAATAAACAATGAAATGTTCTTCTGTTTGTGTTCTGATTTGTCATATCAAGATACTTACGAAGACCAAGCGATCGCATTCTCTCTTGCAGCATGTTCAGATTTACCCATCATAATTAGAGAACTGGGAGCACAGCTTGAATGCCATAATTTGCATTTTGCTTCTATTTAGGAAGGTATTGCACATTGCATTAGTTCATTTCATTATTTTTGTTTGACTAATGTTTGAGTAGAAATAGGTCCCACGTCTGATCTTGCTAATGATTAGTCATATAAAAAAAATTATATTAACATATGCTACCAGATGACAGGTTGTTCAGCTCACGTTCTTACATTTTTAAGATACACTATAGTTAGTATGCTTACTTATTTCCATATGTTTCCAGTTCCATGAATGGTTTATTTGGATTTTAACATTCAAACTTATTGCTACCATTAATTTATTTTTTGATTGGAATTTGTTTTCTGACCATATGTAATATCTCTAAGCAAAGCAAAGATGGATTCACTTGATTCATATGAATGTGTTCCATGAAATTGAATTAAAGTTTTTGTTAATTATAAAGTGAAATCCTATTTTAAATTGCATATGCATATATATGTTTTCAAACATAGTGAACTCCTGAAACTGTAAAATTCAAAATGCGTACTTGCTATATGGATTTCAGAAATATTAATTTCAAACGTAATAACTTAAAAATACCTTTTTCTACATATATATGAGCTCTCATTCTATGAGTTTCAGTTTTAAATGCATATGTCAAATTTGGAGTGATTTTGGTATGCATTTTGTCCCAAAATATATTGACAAGCGTTGAATGTATATAAACTTAAAATATAGTGTGAGTTTAAAAAGCATTCAAGTTATGAATGCATATAACTCTCAATATGTACATCACTTTGCATTTATGTATGATTTTTTTCTATGTTCCTATTAATAATTTTTAATAATTGAGCATAAACTTGGCTTTTTATCCCATAAACAGAAGTATTTATTTTTATACGTTCAGTAAGTCTTAATTGAAATACTCTAAACGAACTGCCCTATGTTGGTGACTACAGGATACATCAATGAGCATATTTTCAATGGTGTTAACTTTATGTTACTCTCTCTCTCTCTCTCTCTATATATATATATATATATATATATATATATATAGTTTGATTGAATTGCATGGGCTTCAAGCTCTTAGGAATCCAAGAGAAAATGTGGCAGCTACAGAAATAATTATGTAAAGCATTGATTGCAGTGAAATGTATAACGTTTTACCATGAACGTAAACATAGATGATTTTTAGTTTGTTTTCCATTTCTTTTAGCACATGACAGAGTTGATTTACAATTCTTTTACACTAGAAAGATACAAAAATGGCTATGAATTTTTTATTGCTCTTATACTCATCATATTTATATTGTATAAACTGCTGTTGTAACCATCTTTTTTTCCACAGATTGAAGAATGTAATAAAGTTGCTGCTAAGCTTCTTGCTAGACTTTCACGTTAGTACTCATGCTGCTTGGCCTTTCTACAGTCACTTCGCTTTTTTCTCCTATTTGTTCAATGAATTTTGCATTCAAAATAAAAAAATAACAATTACTATGCATATATGTATTTGAAATAAACGTAGTTTGCAATGTTTTTTATGTGCACGCAATATTTTAAGTAATCCTTAGAAATTTCAGAACAAACATGTATAGAAATTGCGTAGTCATATTGTATACAACTTCTCATTTTTTTTTTATAATTTCATCTACTTGCTACATGAATCTGCACATTTGATTTTGTTGGAACTAAACATGCAACTGTTCTGTTTACAAAATAACTTGGTTGCATCTGTACTTACTTTTCCACTTGCTTCTCCACAAAACCAAGCTTTTATTTTTCACCTACTGCTGCAGAAATCCATGCTTTACTTTGGTTGTCTATGCACACGTCCAACGGACGTGCCTTAGTACTGGTATATACAATTGAATTGTACATGAGTTTGGTATTACCTGACAAATGGTGTAATTTCCACACAATTTAAAAGAACATATATGTGCGCCACATGGTAGTCTCTATCGCTTAAGCATATTTCCACACATTTTCCAGCAGGTCTTCCGTGTTGTCTAAAAATAGATAACATTGTTTGAGAAGACTCATGTTCAATAGCTTCTTCATTACGAGGAACATTTAAAGTGATTGGGGGGGAATGAAGCTTCCTCTTCAAGGTAAGATTTGCAAATCGAACCTTCTACTCGTGCTTTTTATCTAAATGTTTTGTTCAAATGATTCAAGTACCTATAATAAGATTAATTGGATATATATATATATATATATATATATATATATATATATATATATATATGTTGGTTCATAAATCTAAATTGTAATCTATCAAGAATATTGAGGATATACAAAATTACCTCTCAAATGGATACATCCATCCATATTGCACGGGACCTCGAAGGAGTGCTTCGGATGAAAGATGAATAGGTACATGCTCCATTACATTAAAAAGAACCAATGATAATATTTTCTTGAGTTTACGGAGCAGTACATGGATTTCTACTTCAAGCTTACATAGGAGATTTACCTTTAACACCGTTGAACAAAGTTGTTTATAAAACACACTTAATTCTATTATAACACTTCATATTTTTTGGGGCAATAGTCTTTGAAAATCACAGGTAAAAAATATTCCATCATGATATGGAAATCGTGATTATTCAACCCACTCAATTTATTGTTTTTAAAGTCCACAGATCTACGGAGTTTAGAAGACATCACATCAGGGCATTTTAATCCTTCAATTCACTTTAGCACGAGCTTTACTTGCCTGTTGTCTAGCTCGTAACATGCTTTGGGTTTTTTATTATCGTCGTACAAGTGAAGTTCCAGCCATTTACAGAAGCGTAAGATATCACGTCTCGAATTCGCATCATCCTTCGTTTTTTCATTTACATTCAAAATAGTATTAAAAATGTTATCGAAAACGTTTTTTTTTCATTATGATGACGTCAATATTATGTCGAAGTATGAGATTTTTCCAGTAAGGTAACTCCCGAAATATACTTTGCTTGCACCAATTATGAATGTCCGATTTACCTGGAATTTCAACCTATTTCCTAGTTTCGTGTATCTTTGGATGGTCTTTTACGATTTCATACATCTCGTCACTTGTTCAAACTTTAAGCGGTAACATACTCTTTACTCTATTAGCTTTAAAGTTATTTTTATACATTTTAAGTTTATGATTAATATATAGAAAGCACTATGACAATCAAACCAAGAAATTTTTTCATACTTGAATGAAAATGCACTTGTCTCATCCATACAATGAGGATAAGCTAGACTTCCAGATGTACTCCAACCTGAAAGCATGACATACGCGAGGAAATCATTAATAGTCCATAATAAAGAAGTAAACGTACGAAAATTCCTTTTTATCTAAATGTCGTATTTTTCAACTCCTTCATGCCGCAGTGTTTTCAAATCTTCAATCAGTGGTTGTAGATAAACATTAATTTCTTGTGTCGGTCATCGGGACCGGGGACGACAATCGTTAGAAACATATATGGAATTTTCATACACATTCATAGAGGTAAGTTATAAGGCATAACGATGATAGGCCATGATGAATATTTACTACCAAACTGAGAAAATAGAGAAAATCCATCTGTACATAGACCGAGCCTAACATCACGACTCTCTGCAGCAAATTTAAGAGAACTCCTATCAAAGTGTTTCCATGCTTCACCATCATACGGATGTATCAAAGTTCCTTCTTCGGGTGTTCTCACATTGTGCCATCGCATATGACATGCTATAGAAGATGCATATAGTCGTTGAAGTTTGGCAGTTACAGGTAGATAATGCATTCTCTTATATAGAACTTTCTTTTCTTTACTTTTTTCTTGGTTTATATCTATCTTCATTGCAAAATTTACATTTTCTAAGGTGAGCGTCTTCTTTCCAATACAACATGCAACATTTTACGCATGTACCTATCTTCCGATACGGTAGTCCAAAAGCAGACATAAGTTTTTTTACTTTATAATGACTATCGCACATCAAATTATTGGGCTTGTGTCATTTTGCAATTTGTACAACTGCTCTAAATGCAGATTCTGTAGGATTGAATTTTGATTTCATAGTGATGTATTCGGCGGTTACGATAATTTGGTCCTGCATGTACACCCACCCCATGACGGCTCTTAATAGAATCCAATAAATCACAAAAAAATTAGCTTCCGACGTTGGTTCTTCAACATTTTCGTTCTCATCGTCTCCTTGATCTACGGTAGGAAACATTGATCGTGCTGTATCTTGCACCATATTTTCTATCGGATTCGTCATTGTATTATCGTTCATCATTGTGTTATCGTCCTCTACCACTACAGGATTAAACGTAGGTTGAATAACTTCTCCATGACAATCCCATAAGTAATAATTTGGCACAAAACCAAATTTATACAGATGTACTTCTACTACATCTAGCTTCCAATGTTTCAGATGTTTGCACTTACTGCACGGACAATGAATATCTACGTTACTTTGATTATCAGATTTAGAAGATTTAATAAATTCTTGGAAGTTGTTACAAAAATGTTCCTTTATTGACCATTTCATACTAGTTCGGAGTTCATACATCCAACTGCGATCAAGAAATATGTTAGAAAATTCCATCAAACACTTTATATTAATTAATATCTTGTAAAATTTCATTTATAACTGCTTCATGTTTTACAGTTCATTAGTTTATTTCTTTTTACTTTGACGGTCGGTCAACCTACTTCCCATTACAAATATAATAACCTAAGCATATTTTATATATCATTTCAGGTTAAACGGTTCAACAAAATTTCGGCAGCACTTCCCTTTGGTCCCTGTATCGTACACAAATGCTTGTACACATGGAACAAAAAGGAATTGCCATAGAAATATTGTTAACCATTTAAACTGAAATAATTTATAAAATATGCTTGTGTTATTTGTAACACCCTGAATTTTCTGTGACTATCAAAAAGAACGAATTAAAGAATACTTAATTGTTAAAGCGAGACTTAAGGGAAATGGGTTACGTCATTGCGTTCGTCTCGAAATTCTGCTTGGCATATAGTCCAAGTTTTCGTAAATCGGACATCGTATGAGGAAGTTATAGCCCTCAGAAGTTTCAGAAATTTAAGTAAATTAAAAATAGTTCAAAATGAAATTCAAAATTCAAATTCAAACAAGAAAGCGGGCTGGGCGGGATTTTTCCCGCCCTAGGCCAGGTCGACCTCCCCTATACAGGTCGACCAAGGGGTCGACCTACCCCCTTGGGTAGATCTGAACTGTGACGATTCTGACTTGTTGCTGAGTCTTTTCTGACCTGTTGCTGAGTCACTAGGGCATATATGGCAGTTCTGGATAACTCTATCTAGTCTGAATGGTTCTAATTTGCTCCTATGATAATCTAACGGCTTATATTGATTTAAACTTCTATAAAAGCACGCATAGACTCAAGCTCTAAACCTAAACTAAATTAATCTCTTAGCCTCCATGTTGCTGCTAGAATAGTTCTTCTTCTTAAAGCTTAGGAATTGCAAGTCAAGATTCTAATACAAACGACGAAAGAATTATTCTCTTCTCTAATCCGTCTTTGTGAGTACAATTTCTTTCACAATATAATTAATAAACTAATTATGATGAGTTATAATTGGGACTATGAGAACATGTCTGTTGAATCATTTGATGTTACTTAACTTTGTTATCGTCTGTTGGTGAACATATGACAGTTTTGTTAACTTATGTTAGTAGATCTATTTCATATGTCCAATCACATATGTTTAACTTGATTCATTTTATGACATCAGTTTATATGCAAGTTTGGGATGTAAATCATATGCTAGTTTGTATGTGAATCTTATGCAAGTCTATTTTTATATATGCTAGTTTGTATGTGAATCTTATGCAAGTCTGTATGCGAATTATACACAAGTTTATATGTGAATCAAGTATATACATATGCTAGTTTGTATGTAAAACATGTGATATTAGTTTACATGTTTAAATTCATATGCAAGTTTGTAGGAATCCATATGCAAGTTTACGTGAAACTATATTCACAAATGCAAGTTTAGGTGAAAACTATATTCACATATGCAAGTTTAGGTGAAAACCATATTCATATATGCAAGTTCACAATTTCATGTATAGATCTATATTTAGATCCATCGTAGTACATAGTTTATGCAAATTTATGATCTATATGTTCATTTCCTATGCAAGTTATTGGCTATTCAAATTTATGTTATAATTCTTATTTGCATGTTAGATCTATTTTATGTGTTATGCAAATTGTGATGTTTCTTTTCTTATGAGTTAGACTATTTGCGAGTCTAACATACTTCATATTAAACGTACGAACGACGTGGGGACAATGGGAAAATATTACACATACATATTGTGAATTGGCATAAAATGGCTTTAAAGACATATAATTAATTTGAGACACTAATTGGTATAATTTATATGCCTGAAAAATATGGACATAATTTAGCTGACAATTATGGACATAGATTAATTTGGAAATTATTGACAATTTGAATAGCGATAATTAATTCATATTGGGGTGAAATAATTATATGTAATAATAAATGCCTAAGACACGAGGTTAGACTCGTTTGTGGTATAAGACTGCCCGGACATGCCCAACAAATCCAGCAACCACAAACAGTAGTCTAATGTGAGAGGTCGAAGGCATAAATTAAATGTGTAACAATTGTAAAGACACGAGGTTAGGCTCGTTTGCGGTATAAGACCGCCCGGACCCGCCCGGCAAACCCAGCAACTACAAACGATAGTCTAATGTGGGAGGTCTTACAAGGTTACGGTTATAATGAATTAAGTAACACTTAACCAAGATAAACATGTGGTGGGACATGGGGGTTAAGTGGGTGATATGGGTGACATGTGAAATACGATTGGAAACACTTAACCAAATTGAAACATGTAAGAAGACAAGAATAAGAGGGGGTTAAGCGGGAAATCCTAAGTGGGGACCAAGCATAGGTGGAAAGCTAGTGTCAAGCATGGGGGACCCTTTTCAAACCAGTAACCCATAATTATCTTTGTGAGCTCGAGTTAGATCGAGGACGGGACACGCTTATTGAGTCTGATTGTAAGAGGTCAAAACGGGTTAGCGGTGGCAACGCAAGTCCAACGGGGTCATGTGCGTGCGTGGGCCCCAGGCTAGTAGATAAGACGTTGTTGCATCGTGTAGATATAAGTTGTGCATCTTCTTGTGGCATCGGGTTGCCACTTTGGGGAGTGATACACCCCACTGTGGGACCAGCACGGGTATCTTCGAGTTAGGGAGCCGATCACATGGGGGTAGTGGTTACAACTAGTAGAGATAGGGGCAGGCGGCACCTGTGAAGACAGCTAGGGGTACACGAAACTACCATTATGACTATTATGTTCAGTAGGAGGGACCAACCTTTAGGGTGACTAGTAGTGGTGCAGTACAGTAATTATCCTATAGTGATTAGGAGCACAATTAACACCAGCATATTCCTCTTGTTTGCTTTGTCTTGCCCATTTGCTTCACAGTCATTCCTTGTTTTACCAGTTTATGCCTTATCCTAATTACTTTAAAAATTATATTGTTAAAGTTATTGGACTCGCCAGACTTTATGTCTGACCCCTTTTTTTCGCATCTTTTCTTCCTCCCCCCCCGCCCCCAAGGTTCTCAGGGAGGGACTAGTGCTAGTGAAGCTTGATTTGGATCTCTTTCTCTCTCCTTTGGAAGTGCTTGGATTGCTGAAAGTAAAGTTCAGCTTATCTCTTTTATGGCTACTTATGTTGGGGTTATGCTTTTTTACTTTAAGTACTCAGAAAACAATTTGTCAAGATGGATATTAAGTGTACTTGGTTTTATTGTTGGTTTATGATGTTGTTGTAATCCAACTATTTCTCCGCTGCAACAAAAGTTGTTTTAAAATTTTCATGTACCAATATATGTATCTGTCTTGTTATATTCTGTTCTATACACCAATAATACTCCATGAAAGTTAATGCATTCCCTTGGGAGTGACATTATTGGACGTGGGGTGTTACACATGGTATTAGAGCTGAAGGTTACCAAGAACAGATAAGAGATTTTGAAGAACTGTTTTTCAAAAGCATTTTATAAAGAAATACTTTCAAAAATATGTTTTAAGGAGAGTATTTTTCAAGAGAAAAGTTTGTTTTAAAAACATAACCCCCAAGAGTCATATATCTTTCCTTCGATTCTCCGTTTTGAATCTCTTCCTTTTTCTTTTCAGAATGTCTGGGATACCCGAGGGCATACTGATACCAACCTGGTTCAGAAGATATCTGGAGGCTAGGGCCACCGCCGCAGGCCCAGCAGACGTTCCTCCTCCGCCAGCTGCAGCCACTCCTCCTCCACCCCCTCCCCACGTTGATACTTTTTCGAAGATATGCAAAGACTATCGAGCAATGGGAGAAAAACCTTTTCATGGGTTAGAGACGTTTGTTGAAGCTCGAAATTGGCCTAAGGAGGTGGAAGATTTGTTTGGTATCTTCAAGATAGAAGATGGAAGGAAGGTCCAATTAGCTGCTTGGTTAATGAAGGATGAAGCCTCGTTTTGGTGGGAGGTCACGAATGGAGAGCGTCCAGTGGAGACATAGATGGATTTCAGGCATAGGTTCGAGATGAAATTTCTCTCTCGAGCAAAAGAGAATTTATACATGGAGAGGTTCTTGGCATTGAAGCAGGGGAATTTATCAGTAAAGGAGTTTGTCAACAAGTTCAATCAGTTGGCGAGATTTGGCTTGGACTTGGTGAACACACCTGGAAAGAAGGCCCTGAGATTTATTAAAGGTTTGAATGAGCCGCTACATGGGTTGGCTATGACCCACATTCCTATGGGGTTACCTTTGAGAAACTGGTTGACATGGCGCTTATGCATGAAAAGGAGAAGGGCGCTAATGCTAATAAGGCACCGGAAAAGAAAGGGGATCAAAAGAAGTCACAACAGCAACCTAAGAAAGGTGGTAAGGATAACAATAGCAAAGGAAAGAAAAGGTGCTTTAATTGTGGAACACCTGGCCATCTAAGCAACGACTGTAGGAAGAAGAAGAAGACTGGCTGTTTCAATTGTGGTGAGGTAGGACATCTGATTAAAGACTGCCCGAGAAGATAAGGGCAGAGGACATGGTCTACTTCTGGAGGGCAAGCTCAGGATCTCATGGCACCAGGGCAAGCAAGAGGGCAGGTTCATGCTCTCATGGCACCATGACAGGAGAGAAGTAGAAACATTTCTGTTGAAAGTTTGATTTTTCTGTTTGATCATCCTATTCATACTTTGTTTGATTCTAGCGCTTCACACTCGTTTGTGTCTACTTCGTTAGTTGAAACACTGCACCTAAATACTAGTCTAGTTACGGATCCCATAGTAATCTCAAATCCTATTGGTGGTTCAGCTCATCTTTCAATGATTTGTCGGGATTTGAGAGTGTCTATCTTGAGCGTTGAGTTTGAATGCAATGCCTTCGTTCTTGGCTTCACGGGCTATGGGTTGATTCTAGGTATGGATTGGTTATCCAGTAATGGTGCCATCCACGATTGTGAAAAGAGAGTGGTTAGACTTATGACTCGCCTCGGTAACACTCTCGAAATCTCTTGTAATCCCATACATTCTATTATTCTTAGCTACCTAGAATCTCTTGATGCATCCGTTGAAAACTTGCAGTCTGTTAGAGTAGTCCGTGAATACTCAGATGTATTTGAAGAGGTGAAGGGCTTACCTCCGAAGCGGAAGATAGACTTCCGCATATACCTTATTGATAATGCAAAACCCATAGCTCTACCCATTAGACACATGGCTCCAAGGGAGAGAAAAGAGCTCAGCAAGCAAGTCAAAGAGTTGCTCGAAAAAGGGTTTATAAGGTGGAGTATTTCTGAATGGGGTGCTCTAGCAGTATTCGCAACCAAAGCAGATGGTTTACTTCGCCTATGCGTTGATTATAGGGAGCTAAACAAGCTGACCAAGAAAAATAGGCACCCACTTCCAAGAATAGATGAGTTGTTTGATCAGCTTGTAGGTGCATCGGTTTTCTCCCAACTAGATCTGGCTACCGGGTTCCATCAACTAAGAGTGGATGAAGACAGCATTGATAAGACTGCGTTCAGAACCTCGGATAGTTTCTTCGAATGGCTTGTCATGCCTTTCGGCTTGACAAACGCACCCGCTTACTTCGTTGACTTGATGAGCAGGGTGTTCAGGGAGTTTCTTAATAAGTTTGTGGTGTCTTCGTAGACGACATTTTGATTTTCTCGAAGAATGAAGAAGAGCATGCTTTGCATTTAAGTGAAGTCATAGATACACTTTGTGCACATCAGCTGAAAGCCAAATTCCCCAAATGCCATTTCTGGAGAGAAGTGAGGTTTCTTGGACATGTGGTGTCCAAAGAGGGGATAGTTGTGGACCCCGCAAAAGTAGTTGCGGTGCAAGATTGGAAGGTTCCACGGAATGCAACCGAAGTCTGAAGCTTTCTCGGGGTAGCGGGCTTTTACCGAAAGTTCATTAAAGACTTTGCAAAAATCTCAGCCCCACTCACAAGATTGACAAAGAAGAACCTAACTTTTGCTTGAGATTTGGATTGCGAGTGTAACACCCCACCTCCATTAAGGTCACTCACAAAGGGAATGCCTTAACTTCAGTGGAGCGTTTTTGGTAAACAGATACAGAATATCACAACACAGATATAAAAATTTTGCAGCGGAAAATAGACAACTTTATTAAATCATCAAAATACTTTGTTACATAATACCATGAGTCATAAAACCATTAAAACACTTTTGTCTTACATCATCAGAGTACATAGGTATTTAAAATAAAAACTTCATTCCCCGTATTAAAGAGCAAGCCATATAAGAGACATAGACTCGAGCCATATTTCAGAAGTAGCTCCTAGAAGATGATATCCAAATCCTGACTAAGTCTGGGTGTTTCCTCCCTGAGAACCTTGGGGGGAGGGACAGAAGAAAAGAGGCAAAACAAACTAGGTCAGACATACGTCTGGTGAGTCCAGTAACTTTTAGCCAGTAAATAAATAAAGGTAAAAATAATAGGCATACAAAGTGGATAAGAGGATTCACGGTACAGATGATAGGTGTGACAGGACAAATAAGGTAAGGTGTATGCATGCTTCACTACTAACTATTCTGCACTATTACTAGTCAAATCAAGATGGGATGATCCCTTTCGCTAATGATAACGATGGTGGTAGTTTCGTGTATTCCTAGCTGCTTTCATAGGTGTTGCCTACTCCTATCTCAACTAGTCGTACCCACTACCCTCCTACTATAAATTGGTAGACTTAGGGCATACGTCCGGGTATACCCTAACCATACCCCATAATCGATTGGCTCCCTACTCCGTAGATACCCTGTGCTGGTCCCACAACTAGGGGGTATCACTTTCCGAAAGTGGCAACCTAAGGTGTGCACAGTTATACCTACTGGTGTCATGGTCGTCTTGTCCCCCTCTGCCCGGCCCATGCACACACATTTCCCCGGTCGGTTTGCGCTGCTCACACCATCCGTCTCGTTTTGGATCTCTTACAATAAATCTGTAAGCGTGCCCCTTCCCCGCCTAGTACGGAGTTCTTTACTTTGATACCCCTCCGGGTTACTGACTGAAATGAGTCCCACACAACATGATACAAGTTCTCCCCTATGTCTTGTATCCCCACTAGGTTTTCTACTGACTATGTATACCCTAAGGTGTCTTTAATTACATAGCCCTCAATCAGTTATGCGTACCTATAGGTGTCTTTAATACATAACCCCTATTCTACCTATCGGTTATGCGTACCTATACGTGTCTTTAATACATAACTCTATCTATTCCCATTAGTTATGCGTACCCTTAAGGGTGTCTTTAATACATAACTTTACTATTTTGCCCCGGTTATGTATACCATTAGGTGTCTTTAATTACATAACCCTTTTTATCCGGTTAAGTTTGTGGGCCTATATGTATTAATATTACCCACCTACCCTTCAGTTGTACTTAACCCTCCCACTGATTTAATCCTATTTATTTAATGGTTAAATTTGTGTGCCTATATATATTAATATTACCCACCTACCCATCAGTTGTACTTAACCCACCCACAATCCAATTCGTTTTACTTAACCCTAACTTATGTTTATCATCATACAGTCCATATGTATTAAGTTAGGTTAAGTAGTCTTTAATTAGCATTAATTAATTATTGAGACACCTAATCATATTTCACATGCCACCCAAGGCACCCAATTAACCCCTCATGTCCCATTACATGTTTATCTGGTCAAGTGTTTCTTAAATCATTAGGACCGTAACCTTATAAAGACCTCCCACAATGGACTGGCATTTGTGGCAGCTGGATTTGTCGGGCGGGTCCGGGAAGTCTTACACCACAAAAGAGCCTGACCTCGTGTCTTTACTACGGTCACGCATTTAATTTATGCCTAAGACCTCCCACATTAGACTGGCATTTGTGGCAACTGGATTTGCCGGGCGGGTCCGGGCAGTCTTACACCACAAAAGAGCCTAACCTCGTGTCTTAGACTGTTAATTACACAAGATTAATTATTCCCCAATTTGAATTAATCTCCCTATTCAAATTATCAATCAATTCCAAATTTAACTATGGCCATAATTGACTCAATTATGTCCATCTATTTATCATATGTAAAATCATACCAATTTCATCACAAATTTATTTTATGCCATTTAAGGCATTTATGCCAATTCTCAATATTAAATCTTCAGACTACAATTGCTTAAACATTCCTCTTTTGATTAATTAAGTTAATTAATTAATCCTTCCTTTTTATAGGTGTCAATACCTATCTTATCATAAATGGTCATATTCAAATTATACCATTTTTACCCAATTTTACCCATGTCATAATAGGTAATTATTTATATGTTTCCCTAATAGAATCATGTGTCCAACTTCATAATCACTATGCCTATTACAAATTCCCTTTTTTCCCCGTTTCTTAACTAGCGTAACCGTTTGTGTTTTTGGCGTCATCGAGGCTACAAGGTAGCCTCACAATAACAATAAAATAAAGGGAATGACAAGGTGATTGTTTCAGTACAATTTTGGCATAAGCATGACAACTAGGGAAAATGACATGATAACTTCGCATATAATTATCATTCACCACATAATTAACAACTTGCATAGATTCATGATTTTGCAACATAACAACTTGCATAGGTTCATGAATTAACAACATAAGTAACACTAACATAGTTTCATGATTCACAATATAACAACTTGCATAGGTTCATGAATTAACAACATAATTAACAACTCACATATATTCATGTTTTACAACATGTTTAACAATTTTCATAACATAACAACTTGCATAGTTTCATGAATAATAACTTGCATAGGTTCATGAATAATAACTTGTATAGGTGACTTGCATGATCTCATAACAATTTGCATAGGTTCATGATAACAACTTGCATAGATTCATAATAACGACTTGCATAGATTCATGAATTCATCACACAATAACTTACATAATTTCATGATCAACAATAACAATAAACTTGCACAATTTCATGATCCACAACAACAATAAACTTGCATAACTACAAACAACGTATGCCCAAATCATAGTCTACCACGATTCACTTTTATTTATTTAAACCTAAAAGTGACTAGAACTCACCGAAAAAGGGGTCTTGAGTTCTGGGATCTGAATTCTGTAATTGATTAGCGTTCCCTTGTTGTAGACAATTTCGTTGTTGTAGTTTTAGGCTTGATTTGAATTGAATTGTTGTCTTTAATTTGCTTCTAGTTGGTGGCGGCTACTCTAGGGTTTGGAGTGACAACATGACGACCATTGATCTAATTTTAGGGTTTGAGTCTACATATCTTTTTATAAAGTTTAGGATTAGTTTAGGCCGTCCGATCAACCCAGAATTAATCCTAGCCAATCAGAGCAGATCAGAAACCCTAATGAGTCAGCATACAGTCATAAACAGGGCATCACTCAAATCTGCCCGGGGGGGTGGGGGGACAGGTCAACCCCCAGGTCGACCCTATGGTTGACCTGGTTAGGGTAAGTCGACCCTATGGTCGACCTGGCCCTGGCGGGAATTTTCCCGCCTAGCCCATCTGACTCTGAATTTTGAATTTTCAAAATTTGTTTTGAATTTTTTGAAACTTCCGATGGCCATAACTTCTTCATACGAAGTCCAATTCACGCAAACTCGGACTCTATCTCAACCAGAATTCCGAGACGAACACAATGGCGCAACCCGTTTCCCTTAATTCTCACGTCTAAGATTAGTTATTCTTTAATTTGTGAACATTAACATTGAAATTTACGGGGTGTTACATTCTCCCCTCCTTAAAGAATTTCGCCCCCGAAATCTCCAAGTTAAGGAGAATGCATATCCTAACATCTAAACAACCATCTACTCAACCATCAAACACAGGCATCCATTGTCCTTATAAAATTCCTAATGTTGTATGAACATATGCAAGAAGTGTGTGTATATGTTCTCTATCTAATGCAAAATCAGGCGGTCTACTGATTCAGTTGACCTCCTTAATGCAAATCATGATAGTGTCATGCAGCCATTATGTATGCGAAGGAATCCTAACGTTACATGTTATTTCTACATGTGTGCACAACCATTCATCAAAATGCAGCATCCATATGATAACACAACCATTGTTCATCCATTAACCTAAATATGCACACACATTTTTAAGCAATATGAAAGTGATTTGAGCCGATCTTGTGCCTAATGTGTGTGTAAATGCATCCACGAGCAACCACTAGCAAACACTTGCATCCACTTGCAACCATCAAACATAACATGTCCCAAGCACATGTTGACATCCATGGATTTCCTATCTAAAAGTCGAAGATCCGGTCGATGGGATATAAACAAATGATATAACTAAAACAAAAGCTCTGTTCCCATTTGACATTGGTTAAGAGAATAATTCCCTAAGTCTCAGCCCCGAAGACCGAAATCAACATCAGACTGACACCCAAAGAATTACCCCCATTAAACAATGTCAAAACTGGAGATCTACTTCATGCTTCGAGTAGAAACCCCTATCCCTCAGAAATATCCAGATACTTACAGACTACTGGTACAGATCAGATTACAGAATGATTCTCAGAAAGCTAAGCATAACAGATCCTTGCGGGTCACAATAAATTTTGGGGATCTTCGCATGACAAGTTAGAAACTTAACGACCGTCCTCTCAAAATCTTGAATGACCCTCTACTTAAAAAGCTGGTCCATTTAGAACAAACCCATAGCCCATAAACTTGAGCACACTAATATCACATTTAAATTTTTGACACCTAACACAGATAATTTCAACCCCTTACAAATCATCAATAAATGAGCCGAACCACAAAAGGGGTTTGAAATAACTACGGGATCAGAAACAAGACTAGTATTAAAGCGCAGAGTCTTAATGCCAGAATCCAAAAGAGTCTTAACTTCATAATCAGATAAGGAAATTAAACCTTTTACATAAAAAAATTCCTATCTCTATCTTATCCATCTGCCACAAGAGCATCCGCCTATCCTATCAAAGGAAGAGATTTTAGACGAAGGACCGAAGGATACTACATATGGCTTTTTGGGGAATGTTTTTCAAAACAGGCTTTCCTTTTTTGAAAATATTTTCTTTTAAAACCTTTTTGAAAAATATTTTCAAAACTTTTATCTAATCTGGTAACTTTCAGCTCTGATACCAAGTGTAACACCCCACCTCCATTAAGGTCACTCATAAAGGGAGTGCTTTAACTTCAGTGGAGCGTTTTTGGTAAACAGATACAGAATATCACAAGACAAATATAAAAATTTTGCAGCGGAAAATAAACAACTTTATTAAATCACCAAAATACTTTGTTACATAATACCATGAGTCATAAAACCATTAAAACACTTCTATCTTACATCATCAGAGTACATAGGTATTTAAAAGAAAAACATCATTCCCCATATTAAAGAGCAAGCCATATAAGAGACAGAGACTCGAGCCATACTTCAGAAGTAGCTTCTAGAAGATGATATCCAAATCCTGACTAAACCTGGGTGTTTCCTCCCTGAGAACCTGGGGGAAACGGAAGAAAAGAGGCGAAACAAACTAGGTCAGACATACGTCTGGTGAGTCCAGTAACTTTTAGCCAGTAAATAAATAAAGGTAAACATGACAGGCATACAAAGTGGATAAGAGGATTCACGGTACAGATGATAGGTATGATAGGACAAATAAGGTAAGGTGTATGCATGCTTCACTACTAACTATTCTGCACTATTACTAGTCAAATCAAGATGGGATGATCCCTTCCGCTAATGATAACGATGGTGGTAGTTTCGTGTATTCCTAGCTGTTGTCATAGGTGCCGCCTGCTCCTATCTCAACTAGTCGTACCCACTACCCTCCTACTATAAATTGGTAGACTTAGGGCATACGTCCGGGTATACTCTAACCACTACCCTAATCGATCGGCTCCCTACTCTGTAGATACCCTGTGCTGGTCCCACAACTAGGGGGTATCACTTCCCTAAAGTGGCAACCTACGGTGTGCACAGTTATACCTACTGGTGTCACGGTCGTCTTGTCCCCCTCTACCAGGCCCATGCACGCACATGACCCTGGTCGGTTTGCGTCGCCCACACCATCCGTCACGTTTTGGATCTCTTACAATCAATCAGTAAGCGTGCCCCTTCCCCGCCGAGTACGGAGTTCTTTACTTTGATACCCCTCCGGGTTACTGACTGAAATGGGTCCCACACAATATGATACAAGTTCTCCCCTATGTCTTGTATCCCCACTAGGTTTTCTACTGACTATGTATACCCTAAGGTGTCTTTAATTACATAGCCCTCAATCAGTTATGCGTATCTATAGGTGTCTTTAATACATAACCCCTATTCTACCTATCGGTTATGCATACCTATAGGTGTCTTTAATACATAACTCTATCTATTCCCATTAGTTATGCATACCCCTAAGGGTGTCTTTAATACGCAAATTTACTATTTTGCCCCAGTTATGTATACCATTAGGTGTCTATAATTACATAAAACTTTTTATCCGGTTAAGTTTGTGGGCCTATATGTATTAATATTACCCACCTACCCTTCAGTTGTACTTAACCCTCCCGCTGATTTAATCCTATTTATTTAATGGTTAAGTTTGTGGGCCTATATATATTAATATTACCCACCTACCCATCAGTTGTACTTAACCCACCCACAATCCAATTCGTTTTACTTAACTATAACTTATGTCTATCATCATACAGTCCATATGTATTAAATTAGGTTAAGTAGTCTTTAATCAGCATTAATTAATTATTGAGACACCTAATTGTATTTCACATGCCACCCAAGGCACCCACTTAACCCCTTATGTCCCACTACATGTTTATCTGGTTAAGTGTTTCTTAATTCATTAGGACCATAACCTTATAAAGACCTCCCACATTAGACTGGCATTTGTGGCAGCTGGATTTGTCGGGCGGGTCCGGGCAGTCTTACGCCACAAAAGAGCCTAACCTCGTGACTTTACAACTGTCACACATTTAATTTATGCCTAAGACCTCCCACATTAGACTGGCATTTGTGGCAGCTGGATTTGTCGGGCGGGTCCGGGCAGTCTTACACCACAAAAGAGCCTAACCTCGTGTCTTAGACGATTAATTACACAAGATTAATTATTCCCCAATTTGAATTAATCTCCCTATTCAAATTATCAATCAATTCCAAATTTGACTATGGCCATAACTGACTCAATTATGTCCATCTATTTATGGTATGTAAAATCATACTAATTTCATCACAAATTTATTTTATGCCATTTAAGGCATTTATGCCAATTCTCAATATTAAATCTTCAGACTTCAATTGCTTAAACATTCCTCTTTTGATTAATTAAGTTAATTAATTAGTCCTTTCCTTTTTATAGGTGTCAATACCATCTTATCATAAATGGTCATATTCAAATTATACCATTTTTACCCAATTTTACCCATGTCATAATAGGTAATTATTTATATGTTTCCCTACTAGAATCATGTGTCCAACTTACATAATCACTATGCCTATTACAAATTCCCCTTTTTCCTCGTTTCTTAACTAGCATAATCGTTTGCGTTTTTGGCGTCATCGAGGGTACATGGTAGCCTCGCCATAACAATAAAATAATGGGAATAACAAGGTGATCGTTTCAATACAATTTTGGCATAAGCATGACAACTAGAGAAAATGACATGATAACTTTGCATATAATTATGATTCACCACATAATTAACAACTTGCATAGATTCATGATTTTGCAACATAACAACTTGCATAGGTTCATGAATTAACAACATAAGTAACACTAACATAGGTTCATGATTCACAACATAACAACTAACATAGGTGACTTGCATAGGTTCATGAATTAACAACATAATTAACAACTCACATAGATTCATGTTTTACAACATGTTTAACAACTTGCATAGTTTCATGAATAATAACTTGCATAGGTTCATGAATAATAACTTGTATAGGTGACTTGCATGATCTCATAACAATTTTCATATGTTCATGATAACAACTTGCATAGATTCATAATAACGACTTGCATAGATTCATGAATTCATCACACAATAACTTACATAATTTCATGATCAACAATAACAATAAACTTGCATAGTTTAATGATCCTAAACAACAATAAACTTGCATAACTACAAACAACATATGCCCAAATCATAGTCTACCACGATTCACTTTTATTTATTTAAACCTAAAAGTGACTAGAACTCACCGAAAAAGGGGTCTTGAGTTCTGGGATCTGAATTCTGTAATTGATTTGCATTCCCTTGTTGTAGACAATTTCGTTGTTGTAGTTTTAGGCTTGATTTGAACTGAATTGTTGTCTTTAATTTGCTTCTAGTTGGTGGCGGCTACTCTAGGGTTTGGAGTGACAACATAACGACCATTGATCTAATTTTGATTTGATTTTAGGGTTTGAGTCTACATGTCTTTTTATAAAGTTTAGGATTCGTTTAGGTCGTCCGATCAACCCAGAATTAATCCCAGCCAATCAGAGCAGATCAGAAACCCTAATGAGTCAGCATATAGTCATAAACAGGTCACCACTCAAATCTCCCCGGGGGAGGGGGGCAGGTCGACCTGGTTAGGGTAGGTCGACCCCCAGGTCGACCTGGCCCTGGCTGGAATTTTCCCGCCTAGCCCATCTGACTCTGAATTTTGAATTTTCAAAATTTGTTTTGAATTTTCTGAAACTTCCGATGGCCATAACTTCTTCATACGAAGTCCAATTCATGCAAACTCGGACTCTATCTCAACCAGAATTCCGTGACGAACACAATGGTGCAACCCGTTTCCCTTAATTCTCACGTCTGAGATTAGTTATTCTTTAATTTGTGAACATTAACATTAAAATTTACGGGGTGTTACAGCGATATTGCTTTCCAACGTTTGAAAAGGGCTCTAACAACAACACCAATTCTGACATTGCCTGATGGGAGAAAAATGTTTACCGTATACACAGATGCATGCGGTACAGGGTTGGGCGCTGTCTTGATGCAAGAAGGCAAGGTAGTTTGTTATGGGGGAAGGCAATTGAAGGTACATGAGAAGAACTACCAGCTCATGATTTGGAGCTAGCTGCTATTGTTTTTGCTCTAAAATCATGGCATCATTACCTACTAGGAGAAAGGTTTGAATTGTTTACTGACCATAAATCATTAAAATACATTTTCTCACAGAAAGATCTTAACTTAAGACAACAGAGGTGGATGGAATTTCTGGCCTCGTATGATTTTGAGATTTCCTATGCCCCTGGCAAGGGTAATGTGGTAGCAGACGCCTTGAGTAGAAAGAAGCTGACCTTGAGTCCTCTCTTTGTAGAAAGGCAAAGCTTGGAGTACATAGCAAACTTTAACTTTAGACCCTCCTCTAAAATTGTACCTGGTCTGTTAGCATCGCTAGAGGTGCGGCCTACTCTTTTGGACTCAATAGGAACCGCACAATGCGAAGACCCTCAGCTAGTTAATATGATGGATAAGCTAGTTAGGGGTGAGACTTCTAGTCACCTCAATAAATACTCCATCGATGATAAGGGTTGGTTGAGACGGGATGGAAGGCCATGCGTCCCACAAGTAAGGGATTTAGTGAAGACGGTTCTCGAAGAAGCACACCATTCTAAGCTGACCATACACCCAAGAGGAGACAAGATGTATAAAGATATAAAAAGGGTTTTCTTAGGAATGGCATGAAAAGGATGTAGCTGAGTTGATCGCTAAGTGCTTGATATGGAAGCAAGTCAAAGTAGAGCAGAAGAAGCCTGGTGGTCTGCTTCATTCTCTAGAGGTCCTACAGTGGAAGTGGGATAGCATTTCGATGGCCTTTGTTGATGGGTTGCCTAGGTCAAGAAGGGGCAATACCAGTATTTGGGTAATAGTGGACAAGCTCACTAAAAGCACTCACTTTATACCTGTTTAGAGTAGAAGGAATGCCTCGTCCCTAGCATCCATTTATCTTAAAGAGATAGCTCGACTCCATGGGATACCCTCCAGCATAGTGAGTAATCGAGATCCTATCTTTAAGAGCGAGTTTTGGAAGAGTTTGCAAGAGGCTGTAGGCACACAATTATGCTTAAGCACGGCCTATCACCCCCAAACCGATGGTCAGACGGAAAGGGTGAACAGATTATTGGAAGACCTCTCGAGATTGTGCATTCTTGGCTTTGGAGGGACATGGGAGGATCATCTTCCTTTGGTGGAATTCGCTTACAACAATAGCTACCAAGCCACCATAGGCAAGGCGCCCTTCGAAGCTTTATATGGAAGACCATGCCGATCACCAACTTGTTGGTGGGAGTCTACAGACAAGCTCGTACTTGGGCTAGACATGATTAGAGAAACCTCAAAAAAGGTGGACTTGATAAGAAGACGGACAAAGGTTGCACAAGATAGACAGAAGTCCTACGCAGACAAAAGAAGGACCGGCCTTGAGTTTGAGGTTGGAGATAGGGTGTTCCTTAAAGTATCTCCTTTGAGGAATGTCATTCGCTTTGGGTCCGTAGGAAAGCTAGCACCAAGATTTGTAGGACCATTTCCTATCACTGAAAGGATTGGGACGATGGCTTACAGAGTAGAGCTACCCAAAAGACTAGCTAAAGTTCATAATGTTTTTCTTGTTTCTCAACTATGAAAGTGCTTACATGAGTCTGCCGAAGTTGTGGAGCCAAGTATACTAGAGGAAGTAGAAGTGGAACGAGAAGTGACTGTGAGAAGAATTCCAACTCGTATCTTGGGTACGGAAGTCAAAAAGCTACGCAACCGTGAAGTCAAACTTGTTAAAGTTCAATGGAGTGGCTCTGAGGAAGATGCGACTTGGGAAGCTGAGAGAAAAATACGTGCAGCCTACCCTTTTCTTTTTTAGGGTACCTCCTTGATCTCTTTTTCCATAAGTTTATTTGTGCTTATATCTATCTTTTAAGTATATCTCATCGGTCCTATTCTTTATCCTTAGGTAGAAACCAATGGATGTAAACATGTATTTGAAACATGTTATGATTGATGGTTGCGAGTGGTTGCAAGTGGTTGCTCATGGATGCATGTACACACACATTAGGCACTAGATCGGCTCAGTCACTTTCATATTGCATATAAATGTGTGTGCATATTTAATGGATGTATAGTGCTTTTGTTATCATATGGATGTTGCATTTTGATGAATGGTTGTGCACACATGTAGAAATAATATGTATCGTTAGGATTCTTTCGCATACATAATGGACGCGTGGTGCTATCTTGATTTGCATTAAGGAGGTCAAATGAATCAGTAGACCGCCTGATTTTGCATTGGATAAGAAACATATACACACACTTTTTGCATATGTTCATACAACATTAGAAATCTTGTAAGGACAATGGATGCCTATATTTGATGGTTGAGTAGATGGATGTTTGGATGGTAGGATACACATTCTTCTTGACTTGAAGATTTCGGAGACGAAATCCTTTAAGGAGGGGAGAATGTAACACCCTGAATTTTCTATGACTATTACAAAGAACGAATTAAAGAATACTTAATTGTTAAAGTGATAATTAAGGGAAAAAGGTTACGCCATTGCGTTTTTCTCGAAATTCTACTTGGAATAGAGTCCAAGTTTTCGTAAATCGGACTTCGTATGAGGAAGTTATGGCCCTTAGAAGTTTCAGAAATTTAAATAAATTAAAAATAGTTCAGAATGAAATTCAAAATTCAAAATTCAAGTTCAAACAAGGAAGCGGGCTGAGTGGGATTTTTCTCGCCCCAGGCCAGGTCGACCAGGGGGCCGACCTACCCCTCGGGTAGATCTGAACTGTGATGATTCTGACTTGTTGCTGAGTCTTTTCTGACCTGTTGCCGAGTCACTAGGACATAGATGGCAGTTTTGGATAACACTATCTAGTCTGAATGGTTCTGATTTTCTCCTATGATAATCTAACGGCTTATACTGATTTAAACTTCTATAAAAGCACGCATAGACTCAAGCTCTAAACCTAAACTAAATTAATCTCTTGGCCTCCATGTTGCTGCTAGAATAGTTCTTTTTCTTAAAGCTTAGGAATTGCAAGTCAAGATTCTAATACAAACGACGAACGAATTATTCTCTTCTCTAATCCGTCTTTGTGAGTACAATTTCTTTCACAAAATAATTAATAAATTAATTATGATGAGTTATAATTGGAATTTTGAGAACATATCTGTTGAACCATGTGATGTTACTTAACTTTGTTATCGTCTGTTGGTGAACATATGACAGTTTTGTTAACTTATGTTAGTAGATCTATTTCATATGTCCAATCACATATGTTTAACTTGATTCATTTTATGACATCAGTTTATATGCAAGTTTGGGATGTAAATCATATGCTAGTTTGTATGTGAATCTTATGCAAGTCTGTTTTTACATATGCTAGTTTGTATGTGAATCTTATGCAAGTCTGTATGCGAATTATACACAAGTTTATATGTGAATCAAGTATATACCTATGTTAGTTTGTATGTAAAACATGTGATATTAGTTTACATGTCTAAATTCATATGCAAGTTTGTAGGAATCCATATGCAAGTTTAGGTAAAAATTATATTCACATATGCAAGTTTAGGTGAAAACTATATTCACATATGCAAGTTTAGGTGAAAACCATATTCATATATGCAAGTTCACAATTTCATGTATAGATCTATATTTAGATCCATGGAAGTACATAGTTTATGCAAATTTATGATTTATATGTTCATTTCCTATGCAAGTTATTGGCTATGCAAATTTATGGTATAATTCTTATTTGCAAGTTAGATCTATTTTATGTATTATGCAAGTTGTGATGTTTCTTTTCTTATGAGTTAGACTATTTGCGAGTCTAACATACTTCATATTAAATGTACGAATGACGTGGGGACAATGGGAAAATATTAAATATACATATTGTGAATTGGCATAAAATGGCTTTAAAGGCATATAATTAATTTGAGACACTAATTGGTATAATTTATATACCTGAAAAGTATGGACATAATTTAGGTGACAATTAGGGACATAGATTAATTTGGAAATTATTGATAATTTGAATAGGGATAATTAATTCATATTAGGGTGAAATAATTATATGTAATAATAAATGCCTAAGACACGAGGTTAGACTCGTTTGTGGTATAAGACTTCTCGGACCCGCCCGACAAATCCAGCAACCACAAACGGTAGTCTAATGTGAGAGGTCGAAGGAATAAATTAAATGCGTAATAATTGTAAAGACACGAGGTTAGGCTCGTCTGCGGTATAAGACTGCCCAGACACGCCCGGCAAATCCAGCAACAACAAACGGTAGTCTAATGTGGGAGGTCTTACAAGGTTACGGTTATAATGAATTAAGTAACACTTAACCAAGATAAACATGTTGTGGAACATGGGGGTTAAGTGGATGACATGGGTGACATGTGAAATACGATTAGAAACACTTAACCAAATTGAAACATGTAAGAAGACATGAATAAGAGGGTGTTAAGTGGGAAATCCTAAGTGGGGACCAAGCATAGGTGGAAAGCTTGTGTCAAGCATGGGGGACCCTTTTCAAACCAGTAACCCATTAAGTATCTTTGTGAGCTCGAGTTAGATCGAGGACGGGACACGCTTACTGGGTTTGATTGTAAGAGGTCAAAACGGATTAGCAGTGATAAGACAAGTCCAACGGGGTCATATGCGTGTGTGGGCCCCGGGCTGGTAGATAAGATGTTGTTGCATCGTGTAGATATAAGCCGTGCATCTTTAGTGGTGTCAGGTTGCCACTTTGGGGAGTGATACACCCCATTGTGGGACCAGAACGGGTATCTACGAGTTAGGAAGCCGATTGCATGGGGGTAATGGGTACAACTAGTGGAGATAGGGGCAGGCGGCACCTATGAAGACAGCTAGGGGTACACAAAACTACCATTATGATTATTATGTTCAGTTGGCTGGACCAACCTTTAGGGTGACTAGTAGTGGTGCAGTATAGTAATTATCCTATAGTGATTAGGAGCGCGATTAACGCAAGCATATTCCTCTTGTTTGCCTTGCCCATTTGCTTCACAGTCATTCCTTGTTTTACCAGTTTATGCCTTACCCTAATTACTTTAATAATTATATTGTTAAAGTTATTGGACTCGCCAGACTTTATGTCTGACCCGCTTTGTTTTCGCCTCTTTTCTTCCTCCACCCCCCCCCCCCAGGTTCTTAGGGAGGGACTAGTGCTAGTGGAACTTTTCTCTCTCTTTTGGAAGTGCTTGGATTGCTGAAAGTAAAGTTCATCTTATCTCTTTTATGGCTACTTATGTTGGGGTTATGCTTTTTTACTTTATGTACTCAGAAAACAATTTGTCAAGATGGATATTAAGTGTACTTGGTTTTATTGTTGGTTTATGATGTTGTTGTAATCCAACTATTTCTCCGCTGCATTAAAAGTTGTTTTAAAATTTTCAAGTACCAATATTGTATTTGTCTTGTTATATTCTGTTCTATACACCAATAATACTCCATGAAAGTTAATGCATTCCCTTGGGAGTGACATTAATGGACGTGGGGTGTTACATTATTATATTTGTAATTTGTCCAATATTCGGACAAATCCAATGAATATTATATCCGATGAATATAGATTTCTGTTCTGCGTAATAACGAATATCCATATAACGATCATATACAGCACTTGTCAAACGGGGCCAAAAATCTCTAAAGGGTTCGCATAAATAAAAGACATTATATAATTTGTATTTTAACGTCTACATAATGTTTTTTAATATGTTGAATAAATATTTGTTAACTAAAATTTCAATTTTAAAATGTACTGTAACTCCCATTCAAAAGCTTTAAATTTGAAGTATTAACACATAAGTAAAAATTTAGCCAACTATTTCAAATTTTCAATTACGGTTTTTTATTAAAAAAATCAAAAGCTAGCACTTTTAATAAATTAAATTCTAATTATTTTAACTTATGTTAATACATACTTCTAACAGACGCTAGGTGGCGAATTTAATATAGTACACATATTTTTGCCTAAACGACAACAAACATTGTTAACAAATATTCGCATGAACTTGTCAATAAACAGCACACACTGATTTTCAAATCACCCAACCAATCAACAATTCTACATCAACTAACACAATAATCATGTCAATAAAAATATGATAATCATCGTTTTCAACCTCCTAATCAATTACATTTACTCCCAAATCAACCTATAACACAATCATCATCATAGACATCCCACATGACAACCAATTTCATACCCATAAACAATCAATTTTCAAACCTATATAAACATGCAACTAAACCCTAATTAAACATAAAATAGGGTTAAAAGACATACCGACACGAAATTAGAAGCTTGGAGGCGAGTTTGAAGGGTTGGATTCGCTGCAGCAGAGGGGCGATGGAGAGAAGGGTTCTGAAAATAATTTAGGGGAGAAAATAATGAGGGAGATGAAGTAATGGCTGCTATTTTTATCAGCAGACCATGCAATGGCTGGTTTTTTAGCCATTGCAAGTCATTGCTCTGTGTCATCGCATTTTCGATTGCATTTTATACTGAAATCGGTATACGAGTTAAAATGATATGGTAACGGTAAATTTACTATTTTTAACAGTAAATTATCGGTAACATTTCTTCAATACCGGTGATAATGGTGATTTTACTAGTTAATTCAAAACATAAGTATAATCACCTGATATGATTTACTACATGCATTTAGAACCAAATAAATGATTATATTTAGTTTAATAAGCAGGTGAAATAATTCCAAGTACACTTATTTTCTTTCTCATTTATGTTTTTTTTATAAACTAACACTACGTATAGTATAATAAAGGTGTGCTGTGTATGAAAAATATAATAAGATACAAACTTTGATGAACAAATGGTAATTTACCATTACCAGTGTAACAGTTACTAGATTATCGGTATACCAGTCGATCGGTAACGGTAAGCAATTCTGGCTTACCAAGAAAAAAGGAATGGTAATGGTATTTGCCAAACGGTAATGGTAACCATTACTATAACAGCATTGGTTATAACTATGTATTGAAAATATTTGGGAAACTGTAAAGTATTTCATGATGGAATTTGGGATTACTCGATAGATCGATTAACAGAAGTTTTACTAAGTGAAAATTGAAAAAAATGATTTTTTTTAACTCTAAATAAAATTTATTTATGCAAATTGTACTTTTGTAAATTAAGAAAGAGATTTCGAGGAAAAGGGAATAAATCCCAAAGTATAATGGAGAAAGGGGACATAAGTTTAAACATGAAAATTTCCATCTAAACCATTTTCCCAAGCATAAGAAAATATGTTTGTAACGAAAAGACGAGTAGGATTGAGTAATATAGAAATACGTGTAACAAACTAAGTGCAGAAGCTATAGTAAGTAATATATAACTAGCAAATGAAAATAAATGACACTAGAAATTTTTATACTATTTTGGAGCACCGTCCTACGTCAAGTCCCAGACTTCTCTTGGAAGTTCAACTAAACAATAACCCTCACTTAACCCAGAGGAACAGGTAATACAACACTTGAGCAGCAAAACATGACCTGAGCAGTAGATTAAGATTTTGCCTCGACAGCCGAAGAAGACTTTGATGTGCCTGAGCAGTGGAACATGACTTTTACTAATACAAAAGTTCAATTGACTATTTATGTTCTTAATGATACGGATAAGTCACTTTACAATACACCCATCCTATAATCTTCTCCTTTTAGTATATGTATAGTAATTAGTATATAAAGATTTAAGAAGAAAAGTGATTATTTATAATCACGTAAATATTGAAAATGAGAGCTAAAGAGAATATTTTATAAATGCTTTTAGAATCAGAGAATATTAGAATAAAAAAAGTTCAGTGATTTTAAACAATTGATTCTGTAGTTTATTTATAGTAAATAAAAGGTTGCAATCATTTGTAAATAGGTTTTTTCAAAAGACGTGGACATAACTCTTTAATTAAAGAGCGGTGTCTCCGTAAAAAGTCGCAACCCTTCGGTTTAGCCAGCTGAAAATAGATTTCATTTGGCTAAAAAGGGTTAGTATTTAAAAATGTTGTGCATGTGCACAAAAACACAATGTTCAATCGACTAAATGTTCATATATTTTTTAACATTCGACAATCAGTCGGCTGAATTCATGATTCAGCTAGCTGTTTGCACATGTTTTATGTATATGTGCACAACCTTATTATATATATATTAGGAGAGATTTTAACAGTAATTCTAACTATATTACTAACTCAAATACAACATATAATATATCAATTAATCTTGTCTTTGAATCTTCTTGTATTTGAACTATATTCTTTAATATTTCTTCTGAATAATGATAAGTGTATGATACTATTGGTTGTCATAGTCAAAATACACCGAAAATAGAGGTTTTAACAATCTCCTCTTTTTTTATGATGAAAACTATATACGATCAGCATATATATAAATTAAAATAATAAATTATATATCTTTACTCTACCTGTGCTCCCCTTGTCTATATGTTATACTCTATTTTTTCTCCCCCTTTGTCATCGATAGAAAGGAGTTATAGGTAATAAGTATGACTGTATGAGCATATGAAGTTATATATTTACAATGCGGTACATGAACTATAGTGCATGAATTATATGTAATACTTGATTGTGCTCCCTCTACACATATGTAGTACTTAACCAATCTATATTAATTCATGAACATGATGTTTAAAAATCAACATGATTTTTATCAAATTATATATATATATGTAACAACCCGAATTCCGACAGACCGATTTTTTTTTTAATTCCAATCTATCGAAACTCGTGTTGGTTTGCTCTGGTATCCAGCAGAAAAGACAGAGACATAAAATATGTCAGAGCACAGAAAATATCTCACAGTGGAATGGTTAAAATATAATGTAATCAAAATATAGCCTTACCATATTAATAATACTGGCTAACTAGCATCCAAATCTATCATGTCTCTGCCACAAATATAACCTGCGAGTATGTTATAAGGAGGGGGTCAGAACACAAGTTCTGGTGACTGGATTTAAACTATACACTTTGTATAATCCTACATATATCGTTCAATCACATTTTCTTATTTATTAGGTTACTTGGGTTAATAGCACTCAAGACTTACACACACATCGTACCCATTCACCTCCTAGTGGATTAACCTAATACAGTATATATGTAGCTACTCTCAATATCAAGGTACACCCCTTGGTACCCCACTCGCACGGTCTCCACCGTAATACCACCGAAATATACGCAGTTCCTCATCCTTCGCCAGAGTGATGCACGGATCTGTATATAACAATGTTACGTTCCACATATATCTATCAACTTTATGCTACGTAAGCGTACGGACTGCCACCTTCGATCGAATCAGATTCCATACCAGAGTAATGCCCTCAAGTCTACGATACACTACCCAGAGCCGACATGCATGTATCTAGACTGTCCCACATACATATCATCAATCGTATTAGATGCCTTAACCACACATAATGTGCACCGAATTTCGTAGCAGGGCTATACAAGAAACACAGAACTCGGTCGGGAGCTTTTCTATACCTGTACATGCCCATCTTTAAGAGCCTCAAAATACAGATATTCCTAGGGTCTATTTTCATGGTAGCTATGGCCTCACCTCGGCCCCTCCCTCAACTAGTAAAGACTATGAGAACTAAATGACTAACCCCTAACAAACAGTATAAACATCCAGTTGGCGTCTTCCCTCAACCACCGTACCTCGTTAGTGAAAGGTGAATGGTCTATTAGTTTGAGCTTTAGTCTTTTTGCATCCTACTGGCTGTCGATGATGGACATCCAACGATCTACTATCCTTGTTGGTCGTGATCCTCTGCCTCCCCATTGAGGAGACCGCCGAATCACCCTAGTGTCACCTCGTCACAACATTATTGCAAAGCTACTTTTGCAATCAAGGCCCATCCACCTGGTAGTTACACGTAGATCCAACCTCTGAGAGCACAACCTAAATATCTTCCACCACACAGAGGACTACTAGGAGCACCTTATGTACCTCAAGAAGCCGAGTGCTTCCCCTTCCAGTCCTTTGGAGCTGACATAATAATCAGACGAACATGCGCTCCCTTCGTGCCTTATGACACCATGATGATTTATCCCGTTGGGTTATTCACCCTCAGACGTACGGACTGGTCCAAGCGCCTCATTTTAATATATCATTATACCCTATGTCTAAACATTTATTTATGCACTTGCTTTACCTCACCAGGTTTCCATTTAACTTGGTTATCCTCTTTCACATTGACTTATTATTCATGTTACCAAGTTTCTCTTGCTTATTAGTTTCAGCTATGTAACTTAACCCTTTTAAGTTTATTAATAAGCCCACAACATGTTATTCTCTAGATTTTGATCCAAGGTCTGTACTCCACAATCCCTTTATATTCTTTTTTGATTTCATCGTTACAATAACATGTTCTACTTAATATGTAATTAAGTATATCACAATTCACATGTTTTCTTTTTAACATATCAGTCATTATTTATGATTAGATATAACTTATTCCATTTCATAAGTTTTCCTCATTCTTTCTCATTTAATCATAATTCCATTTTACTCCGTCACTACAACTTGTCATTGTTTACTTATTAACTTGGTTCTCTTAAGTAAGGTCCACTAATAAGTTTCTCTTCCCATAAATATAACTTATGTATTCCTCATCCATAGGTTTCAGCTTATTGTTCTTGTAAATAACTTAATTTACAATTAAATACAACTTATCCCCTTACATAAGTTATTATATTCCCATTTTATTTATTATAACTGAAGTTATAACCTTCACTTGCCCCTAGGACAAGTCCACTCATTATACAACATTCTCATTCATGTAATTTATTTATAATAGGTTATTATTATTCCCCGTGTATTCCAATCCTTATACTGTTGTATCTTTCCTACAACTCCATTTGTTTTCATTAATTATAATTAATGCTATTTATCAGTCCTGTTATTTACATATATATATTTATTTATTTATTTACTAGACCTCTCACATTAAGCCTACACTTGTGGATGCTGGATTTGTCGGGAGGTTCCAGGAAGACTTCTTCCATAAGTTGACTTAGCCTCGTGTCTTATCATCATTACATGTTTTATTTATGCACTTAGACCCCTCACATTAGATTTACCACTTGTGGATGCTGGATATGCCGGGAAGTTCCGGGCAGACTTCTATCACAAGTGTAATCTAACCTCGTGTCTAAGCGCATTACAGTTTCTTATATACTGTAAATTTAGGCATACTATCCTTTTCAAGTCTTTTTTGTAACCTACTTCACATGTCATCATATTAAGCCCATTTTATGTTGCATGTTCTATTTAACATACAATAATTCTATCTTGACATGTAATCGTTTAATCGGGTAATTGTTCAAATCCAACAAGTTAACATGTCATTTTCTCAATTTTTTCATCTAATAATTCAAATACAAAGTATGCCACAAGTGAATCATGTAATCATAATAGCAGTAGTCACTACCCATATTCTAACAAGTTTTTTCATCATGTAAACATTTCAGCACTTTAATTGTTTCAACATATGAGTTTTCCAAAACATTCATATTAATATCTCAACTTGTTATAACAATAATTCTCAATAATTCTGGCAAATTTACATATAATAACATGGAGTGTTAAACGATAATATATCATTATATAAAATGATGTAACTTAAATCCACTCACCTCGTATGCTTTCCAAATCTTGGATCTGGTCCAGATCTAGCATTCCATGGTTTTCCCTAATTTGATTCAGAACCTAACAACCATGGATCCATAATTTTTACTAAAAGAAAGAAAAAGAAGAAAGAGAATGGAAAATAGACCAGATCTAGGAATAACCTTACTTCGATAAGAGATCTAAACACCCATTTACAAGCAAATGTTCCTTTCCTCCAGAGCTGGATTCGGAATTTTTCCTAAACTAATAATCTTAAATTTCTGAATAGATTCAGGGAGGAAGAGGAATGGCAGAGCTTCTGCGTAGTCCAGAAATATGAGATTTAGGGTTGGCTCTACAGACTTATTTATAGGTGTATCAGAGAAACCAGGTCCTTTAGATTTGATTTGCAAGTCATCAGAACCGACCACGTTAAAAAAAAAGGCTTTCAGATCTATAGCGGGGTCGACCCCCCTTTGGGTGGATTGACCCATGGGTCGACCCCCTGTTGGTGGGTCGACCCCAGGGTCGACCCCCAACGGGAAAACTTCCCTCTTAATTCTCCCGTTGCGTACATTTGATTTTTTGGGATAGTTTATTCATTTATATATACATATAAATTCCTTATATGTATATAAACTTCTAATGCTCATAACTTCTTCATGCGTTATCCGTTTTATGCAAACCAGGTGTTTATCTTGACTATAATTCCGAGACAGACGCAATGGCTTAGTCCATTTTACTTAATTCTGAATATTTAATTAAGTTATTTTTATTTTATTACCATGAGCTAAAAATGCGGGGTCTTACAATGAACATGTTAACTTACAAATAACATGGTATTAAAAGTAATTTTAATATATAGAAACAGAATGTTATAAGGATAATCATGATATGCCACATAAATGAATCAACACTAAACTTAACAAAAGGAAGTATAACCTGTGCAGTTAAAGTCTAGCTAAAGCCCCACAAAATCCCCGTTATAGCCCCTAGTTCCCTTCAACCTCTATGCTATTTCTGTTTAGCTCTGATGAATAGTAGATACGCTTTAAGCCCCGCTGCACCCGCTAAAACAACACTCTGTGGCATCCACTTTAGTAATATTAATATATGAAGCTTGATTTGACTAGTTCTCTCTTAAAACAAATCAATAAAGTTAGTGTAAAAATATAATTTTAACACATTAATGTCAAATATACGATAGAAATCTATTATAATCATCAATTCTAATGTGTGTAATCATGATATTCTTTGATTTTATTATATAAAATTAATATATATATATATATATCTGTTTTTTCTACATAAATGATGTGAGAATGGTAACTATTTAATTTTAAAATACTTATTTTTACATTTAATATACCTTTTTGCACCCCCTCTATTTCCCTGCTGCGCCTTTTTGCATATCCACCGTTGTAGAATTGCTAAGCTGACAGGAACCAAACCCCCACTCCATGGTGGCAAGGTCGGTCTTTGGAAAATAACACATTAATTACATTAGCTTATTATAGAATATATCATAATACATAAAATTAGAGAATAATTTACATCATACCATAACATCGGAATCATAATCATCATCAGAGTTACATAAAGACAGGATCCTACTTAGTACATAACAAGATTTATCAAATATATGAGAAGTCTATAGCGGAATCAAATATAAACATGCATAAGATAGTGCTAAAGAGTCCAAAAAAAGTGCTAAAAAGATAGGTCTTCATCTTCATCCAATAAAGCAACTAATGCTACGACGCATATCCAAAAGAAAACCTATCACATGTTCACTTAGCTGCCCATGTAAAAATAAGGGCACCCCAGTTTACAAGGGAAAAATAAACTACGAGTCAGTCATGGAACTGGTATGAAAAGTCCTACTATTACTTGACTTATTTAAAATAAGGCAAATCACAGGACCACGTCGTATGTCACAGAACGATTTTACTCCATTGGATTACCGGTGCATAAAATAAAGTAAATTAAATAAACAACGCAATGCTTTTTAGAAAAATGAAACCGTTATAAGACTCAGGTCCCATCACATAATGCAAACACAAACTAGAGGATAGAGTTTTATCTTATAATCGCCAAATATGCTTGATACACATAAAACAAAAATCATTTGATACCATTATTAGTGTCTATATATTTATAAACAAATTCAAAATAAATGTATCAATCCTAGACGGCATAGTACCCCATCCTACTATGTCGCCAATAGTATACAACTAAAACCGTAAGATGTCGTATTGGGAATTGGATTCCCTCCATGATTCAAGGCGAGGGATGTCTCCTTACCGGTTTCGGGCCATCTCTAGCGGGATGCCCAGGATCAACACACGTGACCCTTGGATCTTCAGGGTTGGTCCTCTCATACTTTGAGGATTAGTTATTCCTAAACAATACGTTTTCCGGTCCTATCGAACCTCTAAAATGGCCATTATCGATTAATATATCTGAGGCGCCTTGCAATCCATCATCCGCATAAGTAAAAATGTGGCTCCATACCATGACACCACTTCTAGCTAGAAAGAAACGCATGCACTCCCTGCAGTCACTATCCCATTTTAGACTGATAACGGGTGTGAGGCTTGCGAATTAACGCTATACACAAAGCTATGATACTTAAAGTTGTGCTTTGGTCATCAATCACCAGAATTTTCTTTTCAACAAAAGCCTTGATCCTTGCATCTTAGCATGCCACACTGACAATTCATGCCATACAACTGATGTCTATCATTATATAATCTCTAAGATCGTATGTCTCAGAGAAGGGTGTTAAGCAAGTGAATAAATTCTCCACCACCAAACAAATATATATTTAGTAGAAATCAATCAACATAGAATGAAATCTAATGTCAGACATACAATCCATTTACAAGTCCATTCTGGGTCTGAACGAAACCGAAGGCACCTTATTCTTCATCCAGTATGTCCAATACAGAAGAGAGGTCCTCACATATTCGGATAATCAACAAATACGTCCGAACAACTACCACTATAGCCCTTTCAAGGGAGCTACATATATCCAAGGCATCAGTAGTAATTCATTCGATGTGAAGATGGTCGGTCTTGCACCATCTTCATTATCTTTGACTTTTAGTCGTCGTTTAATTATTTGAAATGAGATTTAACTTGATCTTTTCAAATAATTCTCGCATAAAATTTCATATCAAATTCTTTCGCTTAGTTAAATCATTGGCCTTCACCATTCATTACCTTATGTAAAAAGGTTTAATCGAGAATTTAATTCGGTCTTCGAATTAAATACTCAAGCCATAACATATCCATACAACTTAACCATTTTTATTTTACAAACCAAGTAAAAATTTATTTGCACACATTTTAAATCGCTTAAACAATTTGAAATGATTTATAAAACCATTACGTAAAAAATCGAACTGTGGAAACCTGCGAACTTGTGAAATTGACAAGTCACAAACGAAGGCGAAATGGCCCAAAATTCGGCCGGAAAAGAGCCTGGATGGGCCTTAAATGTTGACCGTGCTCTCCACTGGTCAGCAATAGTTTTTAGCCAATAGTCATATGGCACCCCCTGGAAAGACATCTGTTGTCAGGAAAAAGTTTACCGAGAGTTTGGATAAACGTCTGACCATTTTTGGTCAGACGTCTGAGGTGAAGCATTTATTTTTTTTTCTAAAACTTGGATAAACGTCTGTCCCCCTCCCGGATAGACGTCTGAGTTGAAGCATGGGCAAATGTTTGCCTAGGAAATGATGTGCAAACGGTTCTCGGACAAGCTCAGATCAACGGTGATGGCTTATTAGGTTTTCTAAATGAAAATGAAGCCTCAATAACTCACCGAAACCACTCATGCACACATACACACATGCACAAACAAACATACATGATCTTTCTATGATTTCGATTATGTATTCTAAAATAAACCAATTCTTTAACCACTAGCTATCAAATGTGATTCAAGCTAGAACAAGGTGGTTTGGCAATGCTAAAGGGAAGCTACAAGAGCATGGGTTCACATAATAACTTCACCTATAGCATATACAACCCAAATATATATATTATACCAAGATTTCCAATATTATAAATTAAGGAAATTGTCAGCCTAAGCAAATAACCCAATGCATACACAATGTATACCCAATTCAAACGTACCATAGGCACACTATACAAGCATAACACTTGAGGAATTATTGCGAGTTCTTAAATAACTCACCTATAGCGGAAAAGTCATATTTTTATTGCACTACTTAGTGTTTAACATCATGTTAAAATTATATGATCAATCAATAAACATTTCATCAACCCAAACTTAATCAACTACTACTTAGTTAATTATCACAAGCCGTTTTGGTATCGATTTCTCACATGGACAATTATGATCGAAATTCTCACCTTTGCTTGTTTACAAACGAGAAATAGACCTAATAGCAAGAAAAATCAACCTCTCTTCATATATTGCGTGCAAATTCCAATCTAAGCACATATAAATAGATTTCCATAGCGACTATTCTAGATATAACTTATAATTCATAAAGTGAAATATCAATTTCTTACATTCGTTAGAAAATAAAATTTTAATTTCTTACATTCGTAGGAGATGCTGCCAAGTTGCATGCTCTTATTGCACGAGAAGCAAGCATGGAGACAGAGGTTTGAGTATGCAGTAGAAAATATGATCATCTGTAGTTGCAAGGAATTAAGGTGCAAAAGAGGCAGGGAAGACATGTATTCATTATGGAGTAAAAATATAATTAGGAGAACAAAGGAAATGTTTAGTTGATAAGAAGGATGACTACTGGTGTATCTTCGTACAAAAGTGGAGAGCATAAATAAAACATTGGTTGAGAGTGGATTGGAGCTGCTGCATAGTGCAGTACTCATAAAGGTATAGTCTTGTTATCGATACAAGTTATATGCAAGGTGTTGAGTTGTGTCATGAGGCACAGTGCTATTTCTGATTACGTTGTGCTACTAACGCACTAATTAGAAATACTGTGGAGTAGCGCAAACAAGATGCCATTGTTTGTGCCACAAGGGGTTGAGGCCAATTGGTTCTGTTAGCTGAATCAACCAAGTGCCTTCAGGGTGCTTCATATTATTTGGATTATCTATCAAAAAAAATGAGGATTATTTTATACTCATATATGTATTTCCTTTTCATTTATGTTTCCCGGATTTATCATAGGGCAAGTTGGAGGGGAGAACAAGGAAGGAAATGGTGGATGTGAGGGAGAACAAATGAGGACAGGTACCGTAGTGGGAGTGAATGTGATGAATATGTTATTGGCCAGTACTCGGAGTGAAGGTTGACAAAGTGTTAAGCATATGTGCTTTCCTGTGCTGTGTAAGAGATGCCATTGACCATCAAGGAACCCAAGCCAATTCTGTACCATATACAGAGTTCGGGTAAAACAATTTATTTCCTTTTTCAACAAAACCAATAATATTTTCAAGACAGTATTCCCATCTTTTAAGCAACAACTAATATAAATATTTTCGACTGCTCGCATTCACTTAAGATTTTAAAGAGGCTAAAAGATTTAAATGAAACAAAACGTCACTAATGTAGTGTACATCACAAGAAGATGGTATTTATACAAAAACTGGTTAATATGTACTCATTCAGTTATGAAAACTGAATAGGGGATAACATAAGGTTTATGTGATGGGAACATGGACAATGTGGAGTCATATTGAAAATACATTATGCATTTGGTATGCTCCCTTGGAGCTTACAAGCACATGCGCTATCTTAGCAGTGTTTCTAATTACCTAATGAACCCGAAGATGTGGTGAGTGTTTCCTCTTTCCTTTAACTGTAGATAATATTAATGCATTTTTTCCCTTTTTTCCAAAGATCCCTTTCTTTTGCATTTAATTTTCCTGTAGCATGAATGGAATGATGTACTTTGTTTTCATAGCAGAAAGCTATTAAGCGCAAAAAGATACATTGCTCCTAAGAAATCATCAAAAGATTTCTATTTTAGCAGCGGCGACAGCTTTTTATGATGGCTAAGTTTACCTAAGTTTGTCCGGTTAAATTTGGTGCACTAGGACAATAAGAGTACTTAAGTATATCACTGTCAGTTTATGTCAATTTGGAACTTAAGTCTCATTGTTGATTATTATTGTTTACAAGTGGATCAAAGTTTCTGAAGAAATCAGCAACACTAGTTTATGGTATTTGTTATGTAGTTTAATTGTTTATTGTGCTTTCTTATTTCAGCTGTTTATGGTACTTTAGCTGTAGTACTATTATGGCATTTGTTAGGGCCACAGGACACTTATGTATGAAGTGGATGTTTGAATGTGTATGTATATTGTGGATCTTTGAACGCATATGTATTTTGTGGTTGTTTAATATGTTATGTTCAAAAGTGTATGTGTTTGTGTATTATATTATTATATAATTGGAGACCAATAGACTATTAACAAGAAATAATTACATGAATAAATACAGCAAATTAATCAATAGTTTTTAGTACCGTTTTAAAAATGCTACAAAAATACATGTAGTGGCGTTGAATAAATGCAACCGTAAATCAGGGGTAAATTGGAATTTTTATTAGTAGCATCAAAAAGCTTTTTATGGCGTTTTTAAAGCGCTATAGAAATATTTACGATGGCATTTGAAAAACATTACAATAAAAGTATTTACGGTGGCGTTTGGAAAAGGTGCAACTAAGACTCAACGATTTTTAGTGGCATGTTTTCTCGTAAAGATTATCGAAACGCCACCAAAAATGATTGGTAGCATTTTTTGAGCGCTACAAAAAATCATTTTTTTTTTGTAGTGCTTGTTTTATCAAATTCTGGTTTATATTGAATTCTATACATTCTTTCAAAGTTTAAAATCGAATTTTCAAACTACCACACTATTTCAAGTTCGCTTTAATTAAATTTAAATTTATACATTCTAACTTTGATTGAAACAAATTTTAAGTCGTTTATTCTCAAAATAATTCATCCAACATATTTAATTTCTATGAAAATCAATTAAAAATCAATTTTAAATTGGTTTCAAAAATACGGGTTGTTACAATCTCCCCCACTCAAAAGTTTTTTGTCCCCAAAAAAAAAATTGACCGCATAGCAGGAACTAAATAGCAACGTAACATAACATAAATATACCTCTTGATAGAGCTAATCAGAGATATCCACCCTGCACCTGGGATAAGCCAGTTTAATGCTATCTTCTGCTTCCCATGTACAGTCTCTATGATCACCTCTCCATTGCGCTTTGACTAAATGCACCTTCTTGTTCCTTAGAACTCTGGTTTCTCTGACAATAATCTTCATTGGCTCTCTTTCCATAACTAAACTCGGATTCATATCTAAGTTTTGTTGTGATGCTTCCTCCACAATCAAGTCTGGATCATGTACATGCTTACGAAGCTTAAAAATGTAAAACACATCATGAGCACCAAATAACCAATCTGGAAACTAAACCATGTAAGCAATAGTTCCAATCCTCTCGAGTATAGGAAACGGGCCAATATATCTAGGTGCCAACTTTCCCTTCTCAAATCGAATTACTCCCCACATCGGAGAAACTCTCAAATATATGTGTTCACCAAAAGAAAATGCCAAATCTCTTCTTCTAGAATCAGCATAACTCTTATGTCGGCTCTGTGCTGCTAGTAGTCGCTTCTTAATGAAATCCATTTTATCTGAAGCTTCTTGGAACATATCTGGGCCCAACACCAATTGATTACCAGGTTCTATCCAACATGCAGGAGATCTACATGGTCTACCATACAATGCTTCAAATGGAGATAATTTCAAGCTCGCATGATAACTATTATTATATGAGAACTCAACTGAATGTATGTGATCTTCCCATGATCCTCCAAAATCAAGAATACAAGATAGCAATAAATCTTCTAATATAAGATTGACCCTCTCAGTTTGGCCATCTGTCTGAGGATGATATGCAGTGCTAATATTAATCTTCGTTCCTAGTTCAGATTGGAATGCTTCCCAAAACTTACTTGCAAAGATCGGATCACGATCACTAATAATGCTACTGGTAATCCATGCAGTCTAACAATCTCTCTGAAATATATGTAGACAAACTCTGAGCTGTTCTATTTGATTTCACTGAAATAAAATGGGCGCACTTCGTGAAACGATCAGTTATAACCCAAGTGTTGTCATTACCTTTCTTGGTTCTAGGCAATCCATTAATGAAGTCCATGGCTATCTGGTCCCACTTCCATTCTGGAATCTCTAAAAGTTGCAGCAAACCAACGACCTTCTGTTGATCACTCTTGACTTGTTAGCAAGCAGAACAACTGCTAATATATATAGAGATGTCTCTCCTCATCGACTTGCACAAGAATGTGCGCTTAAGATCATAATACATCTTACTCACCCCTGGATGAATACTAAGCTTGGATTTGTGACATTCATCCATTACCTCTCTTTTGAGCTCGGGAATAACCGGAACACAAAATCGTCCTTGCAATCTAAGGTTCCCTTACTATCAATCTGAAAGCTTGAAACTTCTCCTTCTCAAATTCGTTTGCTAATCATCTGAATAAACTCATCCTCCTTCTGTAAAACAGAAATATTTTCTATCAACGAAGGCGTAATAATCAGACTAGCGACGATTGCATTCTTTCTACTAAGTGCATTCGCTACAACATTGACTTTCCCTGGAGTATACAAAATATTAAGATCATATGCTGCAAGAAAATTCTAACCAACGCTGATGTCTAAAATTCAAGTCTTTCTGGGAGAACAGATATTTTAATGATGTATGATCTATATATAATTCGAACTTCTCACCCAAAAGATGGTGCCTCCATATCTTCAAAGCGAATTCCATTGCTAACAACTCTAAGTCATAAGTAACATACCTCTTCTCATGCGGCTTTAATTGGCGGCTATCATAAGAAACAACTTGGCCTCTTTGCATTAATACAGCACCAACTCCTTCATCAGAAGCATCTGTATAGACAGTCAAATCCATCTATAATTGTCAATACTGGAGCAGTAGTCAACCTTACTTTCAGCTCTTGGAAAGTTGCCTCACATTCTGTCGTCCAATTAAACCTTGCATGCTTCTTTGTAAGCTTCGTCAATGGACTAGGTAGCTTGGAATAATCCTTAAAGAATTTCTGATAATAGCCTGCCAATCCCATAAAACTTCTAACTTCTGTGGGAGTGCTAGGTTGCTTCCAATCTCTAATGGCTGTAATCTTGCTTGGATCCACAGAAATTCCATACTTCGAGACTACATGACCGAGGAACTTCAGTTCTTCTTGCCAGAATATGTATTTAGAATATTGGCTTTCAATACATTCTTTCTCAAAATTTCCAAAACCTGTTCCAAATGCTTCGCAGGCTCGCTAGCTGACTTAGAGAAGATCAGAATATCATCAATGAAAACTAGCACAAATTTATTCAAAACTCCGCGAAATACTCGATTCATCATATCAACAAAATAAGCAGGAGCGTTACATAAGCCGAATCACATTACTAACCACTCATAAAATTAGTCTAGACCTCTGGAAGCTATCAAAGGAACACATTCTTCGGCAATCCGTAGTTGATGGAAACTTGTAGCTAGGTCCATCTTTGAAAACACTCTCGCTCCATTCAAACGATCCAATAAATCATCAATGCACGACAATGGATATTTATTCTTCAATGTTTGCTTATTTAAGTCTCGGTAATCTATGCATAATCTGAGAGTACCATCTGACTTAGGAACAAATACCATGGCTTCTTCCTAAATCGAGAAACTAGGCCTGATTAGACCTTTCCATAATAATTGTCGAGTTTGATCAACCAACTCTTCCTTCTCCTTCAATTTCATTCTTCGAATTTCATGCACAACTGACCTTGCATTCAGAACTAAATCAATTTTGAAATCAATTTCTCAATTTTAAATTTAACTTCTTAAACGTATTGCTTGAAATAAAACTTCGTGATGCTCCCGTATCAAATAATACTTTAATAGGAATATTTTTAATTGTATGTGTACCTTCCAACACATCTGGTCTTCCTTCACCAGTAGAAGAAGCTAGTGCATTCACCCCATCATATACATGAGCCACTGTGGACTTTTTCAGCAATGGACAGTACTTGATAACATGCCCTATCTTATGACAATTGTAACATTCTATAGTATCTCGAGGTTTCTGACTAGGGCCGGATTCATTTCGTTTTGGCCTTTTATGAGCATTGCACTGATTAGCCCAATGTTCATACTGATCACAATTGAAGCATTTATTCTTTGCTCACTTATCCTCCTGAGGCTTAGTTGTTTCAGCGTTGCTTTCTTCAAGCTTCTTGTCGGGAAGCTTTCTCTTATTGCTAGCTTGACTTCTTTCCCGGTTCGCTTGAGAATTCTTCTTATCGATGTTCTCATATCTGCAAGCCATCTGCACAACCTTAGCAAATGGAAGCTTTATGTGGATTGTCACTCGGTTGTGGTACCTTCTCTGAAGACCCTCAATGAACCTATTGTTCTTTCTGACCGGTTCCTGTATTAATTATGGTCCATAGCGAGAGAGTTCATTAAACTTGCTAACATACTCATGAATTGTTCTATCACCTAGTTGGAGATTAGCAAATTCATCATGCAAGCACTCGACTTCCTGTCATGGGACAAACCTTTCCTCAAAGACTTCTTTAAACCTGGCCCAAGTCATATAAACTTCTAGATCACCTATAGTCACTAATTCCCACCTGATTAGGGCCTCATCTTTAAGTAACCAGGATACCAAGAATCTTTTCCTGTTATCTGCTAATTCTAGGCCCACGAAGATCCGTTCGCAAGACCTCAACCAAGCTTGAGCTTCCATTACAGTTCTGATGCCGGTGAATGTCACCCCGCTTAAGTTCTTATATTTCTTGGCAACTGCATTAAGATCAATCGGTTATTGTGGCTATTGTTGCAATACGGGCGCATTATTAGCCGCTGATCCACCCTTATCGAGGTCAGGCTGATTATTAATAGCGGGGATATCACCCCTTCCTCAGCCTCTGCTTCTTCTGCCTCTGCGACGTCCACTCATTTGCTTTCAATTCCGTGGATAGCAAGAAAAGAGTCAAGCCAAGAGAAAAGACAGCTTAAATAATGATAGAATCATATAGGCATATGCATAAGTAATGATGTAATGATCAAGTTATATGCTATTCTGATGTACTCATTCTAGGATTTATTAATCCTATCTCTAAAGAGTTACTCATCCTAGAATACTACTAGTTCTATCTCTGGCGAGTTGTTTAATATGTTATCTTCCAGAGCTAAGGTTAACCAAAGCTCTGATACCGCGCCTGAAACGAACCAAACCCCGGCTCCAGGTGGCAAGGCCGGTCATTGGAAAATAAAACATTAATCACATCAGCTTATTATAGAATATAACATAATACATAAAATTAGGGAATAATTTACATCATAACATAACATCAGAATCATAATCATCATCAGAGTTACACAGAAAAAGGATCCTACTTAGTACATAATAAGTTTCATCAAATATATGAGAAGTCTACAGCAGAATCAAATATAAACATGCATAAAATAGTGCTTAAGAGTCCAAAAGAAGTGCTGAATCATCTTCATCCAAAAGAGCACCCAATGCTACAGTGCATATCCAAACGAAAGCCTATCACCTATTCATTTGGCTGCCCGTGTAAAAATAAGTGCACCCGAGTTTGCAAGGGAAAAACAAACTATGAGTCATTCATGGGATTGGTATGAGAAATCCTACAGTTACATGACTTATTTAAAAATAAGGTAAATCATAGGACCACACCGTATGTCACAGAACGGGTTTACTCCATTAGATTACCGATGCATAAAATAAAGTAAATTAAATAAACAACACAATGATTTTTAGAAAAATGAAGTCGTTATAAGACTCAGATCCCATCACACAATGCAAACACAAACCAAAGGATAGAGTTTTACCTTATAAGGGCCAAATATGCTTGATACGCATAAAAAAATCATTGATATCATTATTAGTGTCTAGATATTTTATAAACAAATTTAAAATAAATGTATCAATTCTAAACAGCATAGTACCCCATCCTACTATGTCGCCAATAGTATACAACTAAAACCGTACGATGTTGTATTGGGAATTGGATTTCCTCCATGAGTCAAGGTGAGGGATGTCTCCTTACCGGTTTCAGGCTATCTCTAGCGGGTTGCCCAAGATCAAAACACGTGACCCTTGGATCTTCAGGGCAGGTCCTCTCTTACTTTTGAGGATTAGTTATTCCTGAACAACGTTTCCTTGTCCTATCGAACCTCCAAAATGGCTATTGTCGATCAATATATCCGAGGCGCCTCGCAATCATCATCCACATAAGTAAAAATGCTTGGGATCCATACCATTACATCACTTCTAGCTAGAAAGAAACGCATGCACTCCCTGCAGTCACTATCCCATTTAGACTCATACCAGGGTGTGAGGCTCGCGAATTAACGCTATACACAAAGCTATGCTACTTAATGTTGTGCTCTGATCATCAACCATAAGACTTTGTTTTTCAACAAAAGCCTTGATCCTTGCATCTCAGCATGCCACACCGACAGTTCATGCCATACAACTGGTGATCAATAACCTCTAAGCTCATACGTCTTAGAGAAGGGTGTTAATCAAGAGAATAAATTCTGCGCCATCAAAAAGAAATGTATTTAATAGAAATCAATCAACATATAATGAAATCCAATGTCAGACATACAATCCATTTACAAGTCCATTTTGGGTCTGAACGAAACCGGAGGCACCTTATTCCTCATCCTATATGTCCAATACAGAAGAAAGGTCCTCACATATCCGGATAATCAAAAAATACGTCCGGACAAATACCACTATAACCCCTTCAAGGGACTACCCATATCTAAAGCATCAGTAGTAATCCATTCGATGTGAAGATTGTCGGTCTTCCACCGCCTTCATTATCTTCGACTTTTAGTCGTCGTTTAATTGTTTGAAATGAGATTTAACTTGGTTTTTTCAAATAATTCTCGCATAAAATTTCAAATCAAATTCTTTCGCTTGGTAAAATCATTGGCCTTTACCATTCATTACCATATGTAAAAAGGTTTAATCGAGAATTTAATTCGGCCTTCGAATTAAATACTCAAGTCATAACATATCCATACAACTTAACCATTTTTATTTTACAAACCAAGCAAAAATTTATTTGCATACATTTTAAATTGCTTAAACAATTTGAAACGATTTATAAAATGATTACATAAAAATCAAGCCGTGGAAACCTGTGAATTAGTGAAATGACAAGTCACAAACGAAGGCAAAATGGCCCGAAACTCGGTCAGGAAAGAGCCTGGATGTGCTTAAACTGTTGACCGTGGTCGCCACTGGTCAACAGCATTTTTTAGCCAACAGACGTCTAGCACCACCTGGACAGACGTCTGTTGTTAGGAAAAAAATTCCCGAGAGTTTGGACAGACGTCTGACCATTTTTGGTTAGACTTCTGAGCTAAAGCAATTAATTTTTTTTCTAAAACTTGGACAGACATATGTTCCCCTCCCGGATAGATGTCTGAGCTGAAGCATGGCAAATGTTTGCCTAGGAAATGATGTGCAAACGGTTCTCGAATGGCTCGAATCAATGGTGATGGCTTATAATGTTTTCCAAATGAAAATGAAGCCTCATTAACTCACTGAAACCACTCATGCACACACACACATGCATAAACACACATACATGATCTTGCTATAATTTCAGTTATATATTCTAAAATGAACCGATTCTCTAACCACTAGCTATCAAATGCGATTCAAGCTAGAACGAGATGGTTTGGCAATGCTAAAGGAAAGCTACAAGAGCATGGGTACACACAATAACTTCACCTATAGCATATACAACCCAAATATAGATTATACCAAGATTTCTAATATTAGAAAAACAAGGAAATCGTCAACCCAAGCAAATAACCCAATGCATACACAATCTGTACTCAATTCAAACGTACCATAGGCATACTATATAAGCATAACTCTTGTTGAACTATTGTAGGTTCTTAAATAACTCACCTATAGTGGAAAAGTCATATTTTTTATTACACTACTTAGCATTTAACATCATATTAAAAATTATATGATCAATCAATAAACATTTCATCAACCCAAACTTAATTAACTACTACTTAGTTAATTACCACAAGCCGTTTTGGTATCGATTTCTCACATTAAACAATTATGATCGAAATTCTCAACTTTGCTTGTTTACAAACAAGAAATAGACCCAATAGCAAGCAAAATCAACCTCTCTTCCAATATTGCATGCAAATCTCCAATCTAAGCACATATAAATAGATTTCCTAAGAGTTAAGTCATACAAATCATCATAAATCAAAGAGGAGATAAGCTAGAGAAGATGGAGAAGAGCTTACTTAAGCTTCTACACTTGATTTCAACAAGAATTGCGCTTGGAATCAGGAACCCTGGCTTAGGAATTTTAATTTCCCATTCCTTTCCCCATTTTCTAATTTGGTTAAGTGTTGAAGTGGAATGAAGGAGAAAGGGGCTGATTTGGGGCACTTAAGTGAAGTGGCTAAGTTGGCTAACCAAGCCCTAAACAAAGTCCCAATTTTCATAAACTCCAAACATATCGATCCTTATAGTTTTCGACCACCTAAACGACATTTTGAGCTCAGTGGAAGGGGTTTCGAGTCCAAATTCATCCGTATACAAAATGTGACTTTTAGGACTATATATAATATTCCATAACAACTATTCTAAATTTTAATTGTTAGAAAATCACAATTTAAAATATCCTAACGTTTCTTGTTTTATCAAATTTTGATTTATATTGAATTTTATACATTCATTCAAAGTTTAAAATTGAATTTTTCAGACTACTGTGCTATTTCAAGTTTGTTTTAATTAAATTTAAATTTATACATTCTAACTTTGATTAAAACAAATTTCAAGTCGTTTATTCTCAAAATAATTCATCCAAAATATTTAATTTATATGAAAATCAATTAAAAATAAATTTTAAATTGGTTCCAAAAATACGGGTTGTTACATAAGCGTTTTAACTGCACGAAGTAATATATATATATATATATATATATATATATATATATATATATATATAGACATAGTCACACACATGTACAACTAAAAAATTGAAAACATGACATGCACAACTTAACAAATGAAAACATGATATACGTACAACTTAACAAATGAAACATGACACAAACTTATTACGTACACACTAATTAGCACATAAAGAAGACAATACATTTTTTAAATCAAAGGACACATGAAATGTTGTCATGACTTAAACACAAAGGCTAGTTTTCACAAAATGACAAAATGACATGAAATTTAAAGAAACCATGATGATAGATTATTATACAAACTGGATTAAATTTTTTTTTATAAACCATGATCATTGTGACGAACTACTTTCTCCTTCTTCATCGTCATTTTCTGCATCATCCTCTTCTTCTTCCTCGCCAGCAGAAGATCATTCAAATAAGACCGGATGGTGGTCTTCAGTACAAGAAGAGTTAGTGCAAGAAATTTTGTCATTAATTTTAGTTAAGAAACTTTTTATTGAGTTGAAATGTCTTTCGGCTTTGGTTTCTAAATATTTGATTAGGGAATGGAGTTTGAGTTGATTTTTTGAGAGAGTAATAAATGGTTGTTTTGGGGTTTCTTCCGGACTAACTAATTGAATCGAATCATCACCTACTAGATTCTGGAATGAGGAAATTTTTTGATGACCTTGGGTTCAGATGGTTGAGAAATTTTTCCCACATTGTTACTTTGTCATTGGGAGAATGAGGTGATATTGAGAGTTGTAGGTCTAGCTAGTACGTTCATTAACGATAAGATTTTTGCACCTACTTCATCAATTGAGGAAACTGTAGACTTGGTAAGCTTAACTCTAGAATCAAAGTGTATCCTCAAAATATAAGACCCATAGTGTATTTTCTTGTATTTCCTCTTGTAAGTGATATCAAGGAATTCATTCATTATTATTTTTCCCTAATTTACTAGTATATGATTGTAAATAGTGTAAAGAACTTGGAAATTTCTTTTATAAACTTTTTCATAACTTCTCGTTCGAGCTTGTTAGGAGCGAATAAAAGTGTGGTAGATTATACGTGCTTGGGCACGTAAGGTGTTGGAATTCGAATCATTCATATTAACTAAGGTATCAGAAAGAAACGATGAGAGACTTCATTTATAATGGTGATATCTACTTCAATATCGTCTAAATCTGATCCAAGATGAGGATAGTTAGAATTTGACTTAACCTGGCTAGTGTTAAGAATATTCGAACGTCACAAACCATTGGCCAGACAACATTATTTCTATCTTCAGGATTTTTAAAATCGAGATTTAAGTTGGCTAAGAACGACTTCATCAATAAATGGTATATTAAACATTATTGGTAGTGTAATTATGAGTGAATCAAAGTGATTAGACCTAACAACCCGCTCTATTTGATAACCAGTAAATTCTAAGAATTTAATGAACGAACCGGTAAAGATCTTTGAATTTTTCATACCTTCAAACCTTTAAACAATAGCTTCATTGTATAACCATTGACGAATTTGTTGTTTGGAAGGTTCAAACACCAACTTCATTTGATTCTTGGTCCTAGTAGGCATTTTATAATGATTTTAATTCGAGGTTTGATTGGAGATTTGAGAGGAACTGATAATGGTGGCTTTATTGAACTGCAAATATGGTAAAATGAAGAAGGGAATGAAGGAATTGTTATATATGATGGAGTATTTGAATTGGGTTAATGGATTTGAAACCCTAAAAAGATCAGCCTGACACGATTAAGCTGGAGAAATACCTAATTCAGACGTCTGTTTATGCCAGGGTTTTTAACTTGAGAGTTGCTATGTTTTCTGTCGGTTGTTTAGGGGATTCAATTGGCAGTTTTTTGAGTTAATCTTTTATTTGTTATGAAAATTCAGCCATCTGAATATGTACTTCTTTGATATTTCTATGTTCTGTATCTTGAAACTATTTTGTATATGAATCTTGCAATGAGGTTATTGTTTATTGTTGTATATTATTATATTTTGTAAATATGTGAGATATTCAAACACATATACATATACATATACATATATATATATAATGAATTGTCAGCTTGAGTTTTTGTATGCACCGACTATGTAACATGGTCTTGGACCATTGTTTTCATTTGGGCCAGTGATAATAGTAAACCCATTTTCAAATATATATATATATAATGAATAATATATGTGATGTTTTTATATATATAAGTGTTTATATAATTTTTATACACTATATAAGTGTATATTAGATTTATATTCGAGTTTTCATTATATATATATATATATGTGTGTGTGTGTGTGTGTGTGTGTTTTATACTATATGAAGCTACTTATTTCTATTTATCTTCTTTTAAATTGAAATATTTAAGCGTATATTTGTTGTATGTGCTATAAATCACTTGAGATTATTAAAGAAATTATATATGTTGTATCTAAAACATTTTTGATATTCATTATATCAAAAATAAACATATGTAACTAAAAAGTATTCATGGTTCAAGTATAAGCTATAATTTATATAAAATAAGTTGGATACTTATCTTGAAAAATTATATATTAAAAACTAGTGATTAAATAATATTATAAACAAATGTAAATAAGTTGTGTATCATCAAAGCAAATTTTATTAAAAGCTTAATAAAAGAAAATACACATTCATGACATTTTTTAAATAAAAAAATATGAACTCAACAAATAGTAATAATCGTTGTACTTAGTATGTCTTGGAGTTTTATTCAGAAGTTGATCAAGAGGACTTTCTTGAAGATATTCTCTTCTCCTTGTCCACTTACTCATTAACATCGTCGTTCTTATCCCAAGAACTTGGTTAGTATGGAGGACATTGCCAACTTGAATTTCAAGGATTATAGGGCGATGATGAACTATACAATGATGTTGGAGGCGGAAATGGTTCGTAAACATCATTTTTAGTCGATTCACAAAATTTTAAAGCTATTTGTTCAAGAAAACTTAAACGACTTGCAGTTACTTTTTGCTCGAAATAGAATTCACGTTGTAGTTACAATTGTTGTCTTTAGTAGTGATGAATGTAACAACCCGAATTCTGACAGACTAATTTTATTCAAAATTCTAATCTATCAAAACCCATGTTGGTTTGTCTGGTATCCTGTAGCAAAGACAGAGATAATAAACATATCAGAGCTCAGAAAACATCTCACTGCGGAATAGAATAAAATATAATATAATCAAAATATAGCCTTACCCAAATAATAATACTTCCTAACCAGTATCCAAAACTATCATACGTCTGCCACAATTCTAACCTGCGAGTATGTTATGAGGAGGGGATCAGAACACAAGTTCTGGTGATTGGATTTAAACTACACATTTTGTATTACCCTATATATACCATTCAGTTACATATTTATTTATATATTAGGTTACTTGGGTTAACAGCACTCAAGGCTTACACACACGTTGTACCCATCTACTCCCAGTAGATTACCCGATGGTACTCACTTGCACAGTCTCCGCCGTAATGCCACAAAAATATGCGCAGTCCCTCATCATAGCTACGCTTCGCATAGAACCGCCATCGCCATGCTACGTAAGCGTACGGACTGCCACCTTCGAATCATTCGATCGAATTAGATTTCATCACAAATTAATGCCATAGAGTCTACGATACACCACCCGGAGCAGACATGCATGTATCTAGAATTTTCATGTATGTATTGTTAATCATATTTGATTCCTCGACCTTTTGATACACCATCCGGAAACGGTATGCATGTATATGCACGTATCATCTACTGTGCACCGAGTTCCGTAATAGGCGTATATCAGATACACGGAACTCGGTCGGGAGCCTTTCAGATATTTGTATACACATATGCTATGGTTTGCATTTTCAGTGGCTATGGTCCTACCCGACCCCTCCCTCTACTAGTGAAAGACAAACACAGTCGAGAGCTAGTGACGTAGCCCAGAAAAGAAAATAACAACATCCTAATTGGTCTGTCTCGCAACCAAAGCCTTGATAGCAAAAGGTCGATGGTCTGTAGGTTTAGCTCCCCATCTTTCCGCATCTCGTATCACGCTGACTGTCGGTGGTTGGTACCCGACGACTGCTATCAAACAGATGGTTAGACCTGCCAGTGGCAAACTGATAAAATAGTCATAACCCGTCTAGTCAAGGTATATTCACTGGGTAGTAACTCATAAACCTAACCTTTGCGAGCATAGCCTAAACATTGTCACCGCACAGAGGACTACCAGGAGTACCCTCCACATCCAAGAAGCCACGTGCTTCCCCTTCCAGTCCTTTGGAGCTAGCGAAATATTATCAGAATAATCAGATGGACGTGCGCTCCCCTCGTGTCTTATGACACCACGATGATCTATCCCATTGGGTTATTCACCTTCAAACGTACGGATTGGTCCAAGTGCCTCGGGTTAATGTGTTATTAGACCCTATGTCTAATCATTTAATTACGTGCTTGCTCTAACTTTTCAGATTTCCATTTAACTTGGTTATTTCAAGTCATATTTACTTCTTATTCAAGTTACCAAGTTCCTCTTGCATATTAATTTCAGTTATATAACTTAACCCATTTAAGCTCATTAATAAGCCTTTAACATGTTATTTTTATTAGCAGATTTCAAATTCTCAAGTTTACAGATAACATGTTCTACCTACCAGCAGGATTCAGATTCTCAACTTTACAGTTTACTTAATGTATAATAAAGTACAACTTATTGCATTTCATAAGTTCCCCTCTTTCTCTACTTGTTAAAAACAATAGGTTTTAGGTTTCTAGATTTACAAATTACTTAATTTATAATTAAGTACAACTCGTCTTATTACATAAGTTATCACATTCCCTCTATAGTTTGTTATAAACTAAATTATAATTTCCACTTGTCCCTAGGACAAGCCTACCTATTATCTTTCCTTTTCCCATTTTGGTTTATTCATAATAGGTCATTATCATTCCCCGTTCATTCCAATTCCTTTACTGTTGTAATTTTCATTCATTTGCTTTAATTACAATTAATGTCATTTATTTCTATCATGTTATATGCACATATTCTTATGCACCAGACCTCCACATTAAGCCGACCACTTATGGATGCTGGATTTGTCAGGAGGTTCCGGGCAGACTTCTACCACAAGTTGGACTTAACCTTATGTCTTAGCACTGTTATATGTGCATTCATGCACTAGACCTCTCACATTAAATTAACCACTTGTGGATGCTGAATTTGTCAGGCGGTTACGGGTAGACTTCTACCACAAGTTGAATTTAACCTCGTGTCTAGGTGTGGTTACAATTTTCTATTTACTGTAAATTTTGACACATTCGTTCTTCAAAATTTCACTGTAATTCTTATTTACAACTTTTTGCCATAATAATATTTCTAACAAGTATTCATGTTCATTGTAAATTCCATAATTATAACGTTTACAATAAATTCCAACTCAAACATATGATTAATGGAAAACAAGTCTTATACAACAATACAATTATTCCCAATTTCGTTGTAACTTAACTTACAGTATCCAATTAACTAGTTTTTATAACATGTATATATACAACAGTAATTCTTTCCACATATTTTAACAGGTTTGTACATATCAGCAGATTTACATTTCAGCAGATTAATCATTTCAGCAAATTTACTATACATATTAACAGGGAATGCCAAACGATAAATATACCATTATAAAAAAGTCATAACTTAAATCTACTCACCTAATAGATTTACAATTCATGAATCTGGACCAGACCTAGCATTCCATGGCTCTCCCTAACTGAATTTAGAAACTAAATAACCATGGATCCACAATTCTCAACTAAAAGAAAAAGGGCAGAAAGAGGAGAAATTTAAATTAATCAGATCCAAGAATTTAACTTACTTTGAACAGAATTCTGAACACCCATTTGCAGATATACATTTTTTCCCTCTAGATCTTGAATCGGAAATACCTTATACTAATTATTCTATTTTATGAAGAGATTTGAGGAGGAAGAAGAATGACAGAGTCTAGACATCCTCTCTGAAAATATGAGATTTAGGCTAGGCTCTACTAGCCGATTTATAGGTATTCAAGATCTTATCGTACACGCAACGTGGAATCGGCAACGAACGTGGTTAGAAAATCAGTCCAGATTCATCAAATGAATCTACCCGGATCACGAGTGGGTCGACCCACATAGCCCCCTCACCCTAAGGTCGATCAGCCCCACTTGGGTCGATCCTTGGGTCGATCCAGGCAGATATGGGTCGACCCGTTTGGATCCCACGAGGTAGTTTAGGCGCAGATGTTTATTTGTTAACGTTTGTTTTAAACATTTTAATTTCTAGAATTATTTAATCATTATACTTACATATAAACTCCTTATATGTGTACAAAACTTCTAATGCCCATTTTATATGTATATATATGCACAACTTTTATTTCAATTTCAAAACTCAAAAGGTGTTATGCTGTTATTTAATTATTACTAGATTTCTTTGATTGCAACCTTATTTTGAACTTTTCTCTTGTGTGTGTGTGTGTGTATTTGCACATATATTTGCATATTCTCATATATCCATGTAAAATACATGTTTGTTCTTCCTTATATGTATAATTTTCCTTATATGTGCATATAAACGTATTTTCTTCTTAGAACATGTATTATTTTAGTCGTTCCCCTAAAAAAAATGTGGCGCCGACGGGAATCAAACTCGCACCACTCTCTTTAAAGTTGCATTCTCTTACCAATTGGACTACATAGGCTTTTGTTAACAGGACCAAAAACAATGGTGGTCATTGTTCCTTTTCTTTTTTCTTCTTTTCATGTTTTTACAATATTTCATTTAAAGGTATCTCTTTCATCTTAAATATGTTTTCTGCAATCCATAGGTCTAAGTTGACCAGAAAATCGCCACGGACGCAATGACGCTAATCCCATGACCAAATTCTGGAAGCTCTTCAAATTTTATTTTATAAAAAAATGCAAGGTATTACAATGAATATCATCAATCTTGTCTTTAATGGATGGCAAAACAATCATTGATTGTTTCAATTTATTAATCTCTGGTGTATAACCGGTATGGTAAGATGACCATTTATATACGGGTTCGTGTTTCAGAGTGGGGATTGGAAATGGAGATGAAGATGGTGACGATTTGGATGAGTTTGAACCATTTGAAGCCATAGTGAAGTTGATAATAGATTGTTATAAAACTTTGTTTAAGAAAGAATTAATAATTTGCTGTATTATAATGTCGTATAAATAGTGATTGATTGCTGAAAGAGAGGAAGTAAAATTTTGGTTTAGAATTGTTTTTAATTCTGAACCCGTCCTTAGTTTTGTAAACAGATGAATATTGATGGATAGAATTTAATTTCGAAAATAGTTTAAAAGAAATACAATGTGTTTCACTGTTCAACAAGAAATATTAGATGGCTAGACGGAATGTACACAAGCCTTACATTCTAGCAACCAGGGGTTGAGTGTTAGTGAACATAATTCTTTTATTGATAAAAATATTTTTGAAACTTATAAATCTTTAAGAGACACAATTCCAGGTTCACGTCTTAATTTTATAAAAACATTTTCGATAGTAGTTTTGTAAAAATATCTGCTAGTTGATTTTCGAACGGAACGAAATCTTAATTTTTAATTTCTTTTTCAATAATAAATTCAAATAAAATGATTACAAATGTCTATATGTTTAGTTTGTGAGTGATTAACCATATTTTTAGATAAGTTAACCGCACTAGTAATATCGTAATAAATAATGGATTTTGATAAGTTTATTCCAAAATATTTTAGTATTTGTTGCATGTATATGACTTGAGCACAAGCCAAAGCTGCAAATGTATGTATGTATGTATGTATTCAGCTTCACATACCGATAGTGAAACACTATTTTCTTTCTTACTAAACCAAGAGACTAACGATCTGCCAATAAATTGACATGTACCACTCATACTTTTTCGATCCATGCAAGATCCCTCGAAATCAACGTCATTAAAGGATACTATCTTGAAAGAGCAATCTTTTGAATAGAAAAGTTTGAAGTCTTTGGTATTGCTTAGATAATGAAATATATGCTTTACTATTAATAAATGTGGTTCTTTTGATTTGGCTTGAAATTGTGCACATAAAGAAACACTCATCATTATATCTGGTCGACTTGCGGTTAAATATTGTAATGATCCTATCATACTACGATATAGTTTCTTGTCATCACTATTGCCATTTTCATCTCTATTGAGATGTGTTGTTGTACTCATGGGAGTTGGTTTAGTAAAAGTGTTTTCCATTCTGAACCGTTTGATTAAATATTATGGTATTTTTTATAAAAATTTCGTTTGATAATTGTTTAATTTGTAGACCAAGAAAATAAGATAATTCACCTATGTGGAACATTTCAAATTCCTTAGTCATTATTTTTAACAATTGCTGACAAAGTTTTTCATTTGTGGAACCAAAAATAATATTGCTTATGTGTATTTGTATTATTAAAATATCATTTTTAGAACGTTTTATGAATATAATTTGATCAACCTTCCTGATTTGAAAACCAGAATTAACAAGATAATTCTTAAGTCGTTCATACCAAGCACATGGTTCTTGTTTTAAACCATATAAAGCTTTCTTTAATTTATAAAGATGATTAGGAAAATTTTAATGTGTGAATAAGGGAGGTTGTTCAACTTAAACATTTTCTTTTATATATCCATTTAAAAATGCATTGTTTACATCCATTTGATAGTATCTGAAATTATGAAAATAGGTATAGGCTAGTAAGATATGTATTGCTTCTATTCTGGCGACTGGACCAAAAGTTTCTTCGTAGTCAATTACTTCTTCTTAATTATATCTGTGTGCTACTAGTTCAGCTTTATTTCTAGTCATATTACCTAATTCATCTGCTTTGTTTTTATAAACCCAATTGTACCAGTGATGTCTTGATCACTCAGTTTAGGAACTAGTTATCATACTTCATTGCGTTCAAATTGGTTTAGCTTTTCTTGCATGGCTATAATTCAGTTGTCATCAATAGAGGCTTCTTTTGTATTTTTAGGTTCTATATTAGAAAGAAAAGCCACATGACCCATTAGATTTATTTTATTTTTAGTTTGTACATTTGAATTAATTCTCTAATAATATTCTAGATTGGATAATCCCATAATATTTTTGGTGGAGTTCTTAACTCGTTATTATTATGAATAATTTTGTCATCCTCTCTATTATTATGAATAATGTTCTCATCTTCTCTAATATTATGAGTAATGTTTTCATCTTCTCTAGTATTATTCATGAAATCTTCATTATTTTTATTATATGATTGTTGGTTATATTTTTTATTAAAAGTTACGTAAAAAAAACCAACAAGCTTTGCTTCGGTATGAATATCCTAGGAAGCTACCTTCATTAGATTTCACATCGAATTTACTAAGCTGATCTCTTGTGTTTAAAACAAACATTTTGAACCAAAAATTTTAAAATGTGAATATTTGGTTTTCTACCATTAAAAGCTCGTAAGGTGTATTTTTTGTCAAAATTTGAATAGAAACATGATTTAATACATAATCGGTCGTTGTAACAGCTTGTGCCTATAAATGCTTTGGTAACGTGCTTCCGTTTAATAAAGTTCCAGCACATTCTTATATGGTTTTGTTTTTCCTTTCTACAACTCCATTTTGTTGTGGAGTTTTAGAAAACAAAAAATTATGAAAATTGCTTTCTTTTTACAGTATTGTTTGAATGCTTCGTTTTCAAATTCTCCTCCATGATTGCTTCTTATATTCTTTATATTAAATCCTTTTAGACTTTGAATACTTTTAACGAAAAATTTAAAATGATCAAAAATATCACTTTTATTTTTCATAAAATTTGTCTAAGTGTATCTAGAAAAATCATCAACAATTACAAACATATATCTATTATGATTTATGGATTGAACTTGGGTTGGCCCGAATAAACCCGTATGAAGTAATTTTAATGGTTGTAATGTTGAAATGACTTTCTTAGATTTGAAAGATGATTTTGTTAATTTTCCTAATTGACATGCATCACAAGTATTATTAACTTTTAAACTAATTTTTGGTAATCTTAGTACTAATTCAGTTTTAGAAATTTTATTATAGTTTTAAAATTTATGTGACATAATTTTTTGTGCTATAACCAAGGATCATTTTCTTTGGCTACTGAACACATATCTGAGTTATGATTTAGTTTCATATTTAAAATGTATATATTTCTATCTTTATTTCCTTCAAAAATAAGATTTTGATTTTGATAAAAAATACTACATTTATTTTCTAAAAATGAGATTTTAAATCCTTTATCACCTAACTGACTAATACTTAATTAATTATGTTTTAAATTCTTGGCTAACAAAACATTAGAAATAAGAGGTAAATTAGATGTACCATAATTGCTCACATCGCCTTTGCCGATGACATATCCCTTGGAATTATCTCCAAAAGTGACAAAACCTCCATCCAAGTAAATACCATTTGTTAGCATATCTTTGTCTCCTGTCATATGTTTTGAGCAACTACTGTCGAATATCCATTTTCCTCTATTCTTAAGTGGGACATTCAAAAAAATAAGAAATAACATCGGTGCCCACTTTTCTAATAAGGTACTAAGAGTTAGGTCTTAGGAAAATAAACCCAAGAGGGTTTAGTGTCCCTATTATATGTACAAATTTTATTTATGAACAGTTACTAAAAATGATTTTATATAGTTATTTCTAATTAAATTGTTATCTATTTTAGGAGCCTATATGCTAATAATTTTAGAAACTGTTTCTATTTTTGAAAAATTAATTTGATGAAATATTAGATTTAACATTTTTTTTTCTACTCGAATTATTTTTAGTTGGAACTTCAGAATTCTTTTTATATCCTAGTCCTTTCTTGTTAAAGGCAGATTGATAATTTTCTATAATTCTAGACATGTTTTCTCTTCCTTTATTGAAATTTGAGACATTTTTTGTAATGTCTTCTAATTTAGTTTTGAGACTAGAATTATCTAGTTCCGTTTTTTTATCTTAGTTTTCAATTCTTGATTGTCAATAGCAAGAGCATTATTCTTTTCTTTTTAAGTTTCAATTTCTTGACTCAATAAGGTAAGTTGAGATTTAACATTAGAAAATGATTTTTGAATTTTTCTAAGTTCTTTTTCTCATATTTCTTTCTCATCTTTAAGCATATCCCTATTTTCACAAGCATCTTTACATTTTCTTTTGTAACTACTCTTATAATCTAGAAGTTTTGAAATTATTTGTAACACCCCAAAATTTAATACATTATAACCATGCTTAAAGATAATAAATTGGGAATAAATTAATTAATATTCACAATTAAGTGAAAACGGCATTACCGTTGCGTTCGTCTCGAAATTCTAGTTCAGATGGACCCCAAATTTGCATAAAACGGATAATGTATGAAGAAGTTATTGTTATTAGAAGTTTCTATACATATAACAAGCTTATGTATAAATATGAATTAAAAATAATTCTAGGAATTTCGAATGAGCAAGGTGGGAAAAGACGTGGGAACCAGACCCGTTGTGTGACGACCCACACGCGGCTAGGGTCGACCCCGAGGGTAGGTGGGTCGACGCACCCCGATCTGGGCGAATTCTAAGTGGCATACCTAGACTGCTTTGTGACCAGATTCATTTCTGACTCAGCACTATGTGTACGGTTAAGATTAAAACCCTAAGATATAAAGGCTGAGGTTGACTCTTGAATCTATAAATAGGAGACTTCTCTATGACACCCCACGTCTGTTAATGTCACTCACTAAGGGAATACATTAAGTTTCGTGAAGCGTTATAGGTAAACAGACACAGAATAATTACAAGATAGATATAAATAAGATAGCAGCGGAAATTTAATGTTTTATTTCAACATAAATCATAATACCGTGATCCACAATACCATAAGTCGCAAAAACTATTACAATAAAATAACTTCTGTCTTGCATCATCAGAGTACGTAACAATATAAAAACATAATTCCCCAATTGAAAAAAAAAAAGTTAAGCCATAGTAGAGACAAGAACTTGAGCCATACTTCAGAAGTAGCTCCTAGCAAGATGATATCTGAGTCCTGACTAAGCCTGAATGTTTCCTTCCTGAGAACCTGGGGGAGAAACGGAAGAAAGAAGGAGAAACAAAAGGGTCAGACATAAAGTCTGGAGAGTCTTGTTACTTTTAGCCAGTAAATAAATAAAAGTAACGTGATAGGCATATAAAGTGGATAAGAGAGATCACTACATAAATGGCAGGTGTGGCAAGGTAGACAGGATAAGGTGTTTATGCTTCTAATGATTACTCTGCACTGTTACTAGTATATCCAGAAAGAGGTGGTCCCTTCAACTATAAGGTGGTAGACTTAGATATACGTCCAAATGTATCCTAACTACTACCCTGATCGATACGCTCCTTAACCCTCGTAGATACCTTGTGTTGGCCCCACAGTAGGAGGTATCACTTCCTAAAGTGGCAACCCCTCGTCATAATAATGTGCACAACCATATCTACAGGTGTCACGGTCGTCTTTTCCCCCTCTGCCCGACTCATGCACGCACATGTCCCGGTCGGTTTGCGCCGCCCACACCATCCTCCACGTTTGGATCACTTACAATCAGTCAGTAAGCGTGCCCCTTCTCCGCCTAGTACGGAGTACCTTGCTTGATACCTACTCCGGGTTACTGACTGAAATGGGTCCCACATAATATTATACAAGCTCTTCCCTTTGTCTTGTATCCCCCACTAGGTTTTCACTGACTATGTATACCACTAGGTGTCTTTAATTACATAGCCTTATTTATTTCTACCAGTTATGCTCACCCTAAAGGGTGTCTTTAATTACATAACTTTATTATTTCCTCCGGTTATGTATACCACTAGGTGTCTTTAATTACATAACCTTATTTATTTCTACCAATTATGCTTACCCTAAAGGGTGTCTTTAATTACATAACTTTATTATTTCCTTCGGTTATGTATACCACTAGGTGTCCTTAATTACATAACCTTATTCATTTCTACCAGTTATGCTTACCCTAAAGGGTGTCTTTAATTACATAACTTTATTATTTCCTCCGGTTATGTATACTACTAGGTGTCTTTAATTACATAAAATTAACGGGTTAAGTTTGTGGGCCTATATGTGAATATTACCCACCCCCCTCAGATTTACTTAACCCACCCCTTTTGTTCAACCAAGTTTACTTAACCCCCAACTTAAATTTAAGTTCGTACAATCCCTATGGATTAACTTAGGTTAAGTAGTTCAATTTATTACCATGTCCATTTTTGGTTTATAATGGGCTAGACCTCCCATATTAGGCCTACAACATGTGGATGGTGGATATGCCGGTCGGGTCCACGCAGACTTATTCCACAGTTGGGCCTAACCTTGTGTCATATCCCGATTCATATTTACGTACTTATACCTCCCACATTAGGTTCAACATTAGTGGCTGTTGGATAAGCCGTCGGGTCCGGGCAGACTTCCACCACTAATGTAACCTAACCTTGTATCATAAATACAATTACAATTCCTAATTGTAATTACTAAACATTCCATTTTTAATTATTTAATCAATTAATTAAACCTTTCCTTTTATAGGTGTTAATACCCGTTTTATCAATAATTTGAATTATATGTCCAAAAATGTTCATATTCAAATTATGCCAATATTAACCCTTTTTTCCCCATTCCTTAACTAGCGCACTCATAAATTTGGCAGCATGCCTAGGCTAGACAATAGCCTAGTCATAAACGATAATGGGGAAAATAATGGGAATATAACCGAAGTGATCATCTTGGCATAAACATAATCTAGCATGGTAATAAGGTGAACATACATACTGGCATGGACATGCAATTGTCATCATAACAAGGTGGACATAAAACTGATGAACAGTTGGCGGTCAATTGATTCTAACATAACTATGATGTCACAATAAGCACAGTAAAAACTAAATTAGCAATTTAGATGTCCAATCTGTTCAGGTCTAACATGATAACACAACGTGATAAATTAGATCACATAATTCAGATCTAGATGTTAAAATAGATCTAACATGATAACACAAGATGATAAATTAGATCACATGATTCAGATCTAGATGTTAAATAGATCTAACAGTTGAAATGTCCACATAAATTAGATCTGCTAATTTAGAAATAGATTTGCACAAATCCACATCATAGAAAGTCATAGAAGTTACCATTAAGATAAATATTTAGATCCAATCCTAGTTAATTCAAGGTGACATATGTTCATGATTTACATAAATGATTAGATCTATCCAATGATATAACTGTCCAAATTAATAGATTTATATTAACCACAATATAGTTACAAACCAAGATCCACAATAATAACATAGTAGAATAAAATTATTGAAATGGGATCTAGAGAAATAGATCTATCATGACATAGCATAAGATATGATAATAGCATAGATTCATGATTTACACATATCTAAATCACAGTCTTTCATAATTTACTTTTATTTATCTAAACCTAAAAGCAACTAGAACTCACAGCGTTAGGTTTAGAGAATAAAGAGAATGGATCTTGAATTTCTGGATTTGATTTGCAAAACTGAAATATTGTACGTTGTTGAAGAAAACGAATCCATCTTAGTTCACACTCCGGCAGAGTTTAGCCATCATTGTTTCTTTGTGAAGTAAACAAAGGAATTGAGGTATATTTATAGCTGCTAGGTTATAGAATTCAGATGCCACGTCAGCCCTAGAGTGAATCGGGCGACGGGCCGACACCCAATTAGGTCCGGATGCCCAAAAACATACATAGGCGCATTTTACAGGTGCGCCAGTGTAAAAATACATAGGTGCACTTGTCAAGTGCGCCGGGAATTTTTGTTTTTTCTACCAAACTTCTATCGTCCATAACTTTTTCATATGTTATCCGTTTTACGCAAACCAGGTGTCTATCTTGACCAGAATTTCGAGACTGACGCAATGGCGCAGTCTGTTTCCCTTAATTCTAAATATTAAATTAATTATTCTTTAATTTATTCTCTTTAATGTCGTTAAAAATTCGGAGTGTTACATTCTCCCATTCCAATTTACACTATTTCTTCATACCTTCTCCCTTTGTAAATCTATTCTAAAAATATAAACATATAATAGGTAAATGCTGCTGAGGACTGGATCAAACGGAGATAAAATCAGGACTTGCGTACATACAACTTGAATTGGACTTTTTCTACTTTACAGTGTTATATATGTAATAAATTTATTCTTTTCTTCACCAAGACCCACTGTAAGTTCCTGTCATTTACAGATCTGATTTCTTAGACTTTAAACATGATAGTTAAATAAAATTGGATTAGGATCTATAATGTTAGTAAGATAAAAGTTTTACATGTTTTCACTGTAATCACCTATGCCGTTATGATCAATAAAACATATGCCTATGATGTTGGATAACAAGTTATATGTATCTATCTTCCTTTTCCTATTTTCTATGTTTTATGTTTATTCCCATTATTGCCTATATGACCATGTGATTTGATTCTATTCTCCTTCCTCTGTTTTCCCTTTTTATTTTACGCCAAGCCCAGACCTTTTGGAAGCCTAGGCTATACCCGGTTAGAGTGTTTGTGTAATTAGGGCAATAATTAATAACATAAAAAGAGTAATTTAGGCATGCTATTAAATTGGGATTGTTTAGTCATAATTTAGGAAAAAGGGATAATATACACATGTTTAGGCTTGCTATAAACTGATAAAAAGGGATAATGTGTATATACTTGGTGTAAATGGAAAATATACAAAAACTTGTATATGTTGTAAATTGGGAACATAGTTGATGAATAAAATGCATATGAATTGGACATGTTAAATTTGACTTAAAACAGACATTAAGTAAATGACAAGTTAAGAATAGGGTAAGTACCAGATGTAGGTTAATAAACAGAATGTTGTAGAAATTGTACATCTAAGCAGGTGTTTTGGGGAAGAGTTGTACACACATGACATGTAATAATTACAACCACGCTTATTAGTAAACCTAAACCTGCTAGGTTAAACATGAGTATTAATAAGCTAAGAGGTCCCTCGTTCTGCTGTTGTATCAGATTTTGGGGACCCTTAAATCCTAGTTTTAGGGGCACAAGATTATGGGGGTTGGCTTGTGTCAATTTGCTGTTTGGAACCCATATTAGTCAGTATCCCTGTTGGTAATTTATTAGAGGGGGGCCTTGCACTAGGTAGAGTCCAGGCACGCTTTACTAAATTGGATAGTAAGATGTTTACATGGGGGTGGGTACGGGCTTGCATGTGCGTGCATAGGTCCGACTAAGGAAGATAAGATGTTGTAACACTAGTAAATAGGTCTGTGTTATATAGTTGTTGGGTTTAGGGTGTGATACACACTACGGTCGGGGTTGACACAGGGTATTTACGTAGTAGGGAGCTGATCGCTTGGGTAATAATTAAGGTACACCTAATCCTACTATTGTGTAATTAGGTTAACATCTAATATGGTTTTGTGATTAGGGTACGCCTAATTCTGCTCTTTAATCATGTTTTTTATTTCTGCTGTTAATCTTGCCGATATGTAATCATGTTGAACTTTTTATACTAGTATTGGTGCAGACATTACCTGTTTTAGGATATAAATGTGAAGCATTACTCGATCATAGTATATTCATGTTAATCTTGTCCATCATGTTATTCTATTTAGTTTATCTATTACATTTCATGACACTGTACCTTTCTCATCCAGTCTTATTTACCTGTCTTAGCATTTATATTTTATGCACATTTGTTAATCACTGGAACTCGCCAAACTTTATGTATGACTTTCTTTTTTCGCTTTTTTCTTTCCAGGTCCTCAGAGTGGAAGCACTCAATAGTGACTAGGATTTCTCTTACAGCTTGGACTTCGATTTCGTGGGATGTACCATTTCGATTTGCTCTCTACTTTAGTATGGCTTATGGCGAGGGATATGATTTTATATACTCTGATGTTTTATTTCATGAGATGTTTTGTGAGACAAATTTGATGTAACTGGTTTTATTGTAACTTGTTGAAACTATGCTTTATTTTAATAATGAAGTTAAGATTTTTCTACTGCTTATTTTATAAGTGTTGTGAATTTCTGTAATGTTTACCTATTGCGCTTCACGAAATTAATGCATTCTCTTAGGAGTGACATTAACGGACGTGGGGTGTCACATTATTTCTATCATATCATCAAAAGTTAAATCGTTAACCTCGTTATCTTTAGCCATGAAGCACGTGTTATCTTGCTCATTATCACTACCACTAACACAGGAAGTGGTATTTGAGTTATCCCATGTTACTGCAAATGTTTTTTTTGTCTGTCCTTCTTATTTTTATTGTGATATTCTTTCTTCTGATCTGGACAGTCCTTTTGTATGTTCCCTTTCTTGTGAGTATTATAACATTCTAAAATTGATGATGTTGGCTTGCCGGAATTGTTGTTACTGAGCTTTTCTTGCCATGATTTTTATTTGCTTTCCTATATTTTAAAAACTTTTTGAAATTTTTGGCAATAAGCGCTATGTCATCATCATTTGAATTTGAGTCTTCTTTTTCAACATGAAATGTGAGATTCATTTTGTTCTGAACCTATACTCTTTTTGCTTGTAAATTAACTTCATACGATGTTTCCTATTAACTCTTTTGGTTTCATGGTAGAGAGATCATTTACATCTTCAATAGCTAAGACCTTCCTTTCCTAGTCTTCCGTTAAAGAGCTTAGGATTTTTGATACAACATCAAAATCAGAATTTTTTTCTCTTAGTCCTAATAATGAATGATAAATATCTTGAAATATGGAATACATGTCATGTATGGACTCGTCTTTTTCATTCTAAAATTTTGAAATCGACTTTTGAGCATGGATATCTAGCGTTTCTTCACCTTGTTAGTTCCTTCATGAGCAACTTTAAGTGTTTTTCATATATCATATGCAGTGTTACACATGCTAGTATGGTTGAATTCATTTCTATCTAAGGCGCAACGCAACATGTTCATGGCTTTAGCATTTGCAGTGACATCTAATTTTTGTGAACTTGGTCATTTAGAATAGTTAGTGTAGGAATGTTATATTCAATTTGTGTAATATTCCATGAATCAAAACCATTAGCTTGCATATATATTCTCATACGTATAGCTCAATAGTTGTAATTCACGCCATTGAATAGTGGTGGTCATGCAATAGATTGACTCTCCATAAACTAGTGTTAGTATAGCGGTGTTCGTGTTATTGTCCATATTATTAGAATATTAAAATGTCCCTGTTACGGTTATATGATGGCCTGCTCTGGTACCAAATGAAAAGGTAATCAAGTACGATCGAGTAATATGAAAATACGTGCAATAAACTAAGTGCAGTAGATATAGTAAATAATATATAAGCAGTGAATGAAAATATATTACACTATAGATTTTTATACTTGTTCGGAGCACCGTCCTACGTCCAGCCCAGATTTCTTTTGGAATTTCGACCAAACAACAACCCTCACTTAACCCGGAGGAATAGGTATTGCAACACCTAAACACTAGAACATGATTTCGCCTCAACAGCCAAAAAGAACTTTTATGTGCCTGAGCAGTGGAAAAAGACTTTTACTAATACAAATGTTTAATTAACTATTTTGGTTCTTAATTAATAACACGGATAAGTCACTTTACACTACAATCATTCTATAGTCTTCTCCAATGAATATATATATAGCAATTAGTATATGAAGAATTAAGAAGGAAAGTGATTATTCATGATCACTAAAATATTGAAAATAAGAGCACAGGAGAATATATTATAAATGCTTTTAGAATTAGAGAATATTAGAATCAAGAAAGTCCGATGATTTTAAACAATTGAATCTGGAGTTTATTTATAGTAATAAAAGGTTGTAATCATTTATAAATAGGTTTAATCAAAAGATATGGACATAACTCTTTGATTAAAGAGTTGTGTCTCTTTAAAAAGTCACAACCCTTCAGTTTAGCTGTCTGAAAATAGATTTTGGCTGGCTAAAAAGGGGTAGTATTTAAAAATATTGTACACGTGCACAAAAACACAATATTTAACAGGCTAAATCATGAAATCAACCTACTGAATGTTCATATTTTTTTATTAACATTCAACAATCAGCCGACCAAATCCATAACTCAACCGACTGTTTGCACATGTTTTGTGTATATGTGCACAACCTTATTATGTATATACATATACATATACATATACATATACATATACATATACATATACATATACATATACACACACACACACACACACACACACACACATATATATATATATATATATATTAGGAAAGATTTTAACAATAATTCCAATATAGTACTAACTTAAATACAACATATAATATACTAATTAATCTTGTCTTCGAATCTTCTTGTATTTGGGTTATATTCTTCAATATTTCTCATACAAAAATTGTGAATGTATGGTATTGTTGATATTTTGTTGTCGTAGTCAAAATAGACCGAAAATAAAGGTTCTAACATAGAAAACTTATGGATCGCTTGTTTTTTTTTTTTTGATTTTTCAACATTAATTACGAAACATGAGACGAGTTGAGTGATGACGGAAGAGAGAGAACAATGTTAGAGAATACTATGAAGGGGATGAAAGAATGGTGAATAGATCAATCGACCATTGTTCTTTTGTTATGTCTTAAAATATAGAAAATAATAAAAACTTGTTTTCTATTTTATGTGTTAATTTGGTTTTTTTAAATGGACGTTTATTATGATATGCATGCGTCATTCGCACTTTTTTCCAAAAACCAAAGATTAAATAGGACAAATCAAATGCACCCTTAATTTTTTTTAAATTTGGATGTCAGCAATTCTAAAAATCGTCATTGGTGGTTTAAATTGTTTATTATGCTTCTAAGACATAATGAAAGAGAACCTGAATCCATGGGTTCTTTTTCATCTGCTTATACTTGAATGTTTCATTGCAAAATAATCTTCAATTGTTGATTAAATGATATAATTCGCCATGTTTGTTAATCTTCAATTAGTCCAGTAAGATTTACCAATATCCTGTCTAGAGTTAGAATAATTGGTCCTTCACCTAATAGCATTTTGTGCATATTTTGAAAGATATTAGTACATTTTAAGAGTTACAAAGCAGTCATTCATTTCTTTTGTTTATTGGTACGTCATTAACAATCTTCACCGACTCATATAGTTTTTGGTATATCAAAAAAATTCATGGAATTATCAGGAACTTCCTATTAATTTTGATAGTATAATGAATTCTTCTTAAATTTTATGGATACCAGTTATGACAAAGTTTTATAGTAAAACAATAATCAGTTGATAAGTTTAGGTTCATTATTATCCTATCATAGTTCAAAAGTGTAAAATTAGGCTCTTCCTTCAAAAAACATAATAGTGTGTTGTTAATTTTCCATGTTATTCACTTATGTTTTGTGAACAATTCTGTAACGAACCACAAAGGAAGAAGAAAGAGGAAAGGAAAGATGATAAACACAAAGTCGGAATCGGACGTAACAAGCCTGGTCCCATCATCACCATCCAAATCACCAAATGGGAACTATACTTCATGCAAAGCCCATCAATGAAGTCCGATGATGGGGATAAGTCATCGTCTATGCAGACCATACCGGTGTTGAACAACCCAATGGAGTCTCCTTTGCACCCTTTGTCCTTTGGCCGCCACTCCGGACTCCTCTACCAGCAACTCTTTAGGCACTTTGGACCAACGTCATTAAGGAAAAAGAGATCGTTAAGTGAAGTAAACTAATATTGAGAGAATAATCCCTTTTCATAGGAAAATGAATCTCATACTCACGTATAACTCAAAAACATAGAAAAGATGATTCTTTCATATTAGAAGGGATATAATAACTCGGAACAACATATTTTTGCCAAAGATAAATTCATGATTTAACACTCAGATTACTCGTGAATGACTAGCACATAAACTCAGATGTTTACCTGTATTCTATATCGTTAGGATACAATATGATAAGTAATATCCCATAATTATCTCAAAAAAGAAATCACGACACGAATATATTGTGCCATAGATAAAGACGAACCACAGTATGATATCATAACACAGGGCAAAGGATTTTGATTCAGCATGATTTGTTAAGCCTACAAGCTAAGCAAGAAAAGTATAATTACTCATGTCATGCCACACTAAAGAAATCACATTCTCGACACCAAATAGAACTAATTCAAGAGTTCAAAATCAAATGAATGAAATCATCCAAACAGTTATCAGCGATAGCCCATCAGCTATATAAAATTTAATCATCAACAACAAGGTAAAAACATTCAAAATCACTTAAATTATAGATATTAATCACAAGGAGATCCATAAACAATAATTTAAAATCTTGGAGCCACCAGTCCAAGTCGCCCATTGATTATACATTAGGACCCAGCGGTCCAATATTTGACTCATCAGCCTGTTAGATACTATACATAAGAGACTCACTAGTCTCATACAGGGTCCAACAGTCCAGATTTTCCCACTAGATTTAAAATGTATATAAGACCCACTAGTCTAAGTACTGACAATAATAACACCAAAAGGAATGTGTCACAGACTTCCAAACAGTAGTTCAAAAATGCAAACAATACGTCTCATACCGTATGCTTTCACTAATCAATTTACTGTAAACTAGCTTATTTCATACTAGAAAACAACAATTGAATTCAATTAACGAGTCATGAATTAATCGATATAATTACTCTACTTACCTCATACCACGTGATTAATTACATCGTTTAAATCACGTCCTCGCCTCCTCAAAGTGTACAAAAATGTGTAAATTTATATATGGAAAATATTTAGTTTTGAGAAAACGAATTTATAAAACGGTTTAGAAAATTATTTCCTTGAAAATATTTATATTTTAATAAAAACTATTTATACTATTGACTTAAAGCGATTTTATTTTAAAAAAAAACAAAACATAGAAAAATATTTGTCTCAAAGCTAATAATATTTATAGAAAATCTCTTTAAAACTAGTTAACAAAACACGTGTATGTGTTCATGAAATTAGTAGCAGAGATCATATAGAACTGCACCAATTTGATGTATGAATTATTGATGATATTGGCTTATTTAACTAAATGGTTAAGCTTTAAAACCTCACGAAATTTACTCAATGAATTTCATAAAAAGCCTAGAAGACATAGCAATATTGATGAGAAAGAGCTCAGAAAGCAATTCACAGTCATACTCTAAAAAGAGTACATCTGCGTCGACACACTCCATATGTGTGTTGACACAACTATGGAGTGTATCGACACAGGTCAAACAAAACTCAGGCACAAAAGCAAATTCCCGTGTTCAATTTCCAGCAACAATTTCTTAAGCCAATAGTGCTCTATTACAACAAGAATTCGACTTGTACAAAGGGGGATTTCCATATTGCAGATCAAAGCAAAAATTATGGAAAACCAACAAAGGATAAGCTGGGAGAAACAAAGCCTCAAAGATCAACTCAAGCCATTATTTCACTGATGCACTAATTTATCCAAAAAAAAATACTATAATGAAAATTATGGACATGGAAACACAAATTTGATTCTATTAACAAAATTAAACTAGATTGTGTGAGACAACTCACGTTGATTGGTTTTTGGGAAATGTGACTGAAATTGTTGCAAAAAGGAGGCTCATGATGAAGATCCAATCCTCCATCACATGTAGGATGTTAGGCAAATACATGCAACTACCGTAGACAGTGGATACCTCTCTTCCAATTCTGAATTAACAAAGAAGATGGTTTGCATGGGTTTGTTTGATTGTGGTTTAGCTCCTTTCCACTTTAGTATTCTCTAATTTATAGAGAGGATTTGGATGTTTAAATTCTAGGGAAGAAGGAGCCAAGCTTTCACTATTAATGTTTTTTCCTAGAGGAATAGAAAAGGATCGTACTTCTCCATTTTTCCCATCTAGAAATCTCTTTGGGCTTGGATTTTAGAACTCATTAACCTATACTAGCAAGTGTTACAAATTTGTGTGATTAAACCAAGTGTTGCAATTTTTCTTCTAGCACTAACATAAGATAACACTGGTTTTTCACCACTTTAACATCACAATACATAGTATGGGATTACCAAAATTTTATATAACATATTCAAACATTATTAAATCTTCATTTAAAGACAAATTTAAAGCAATTAACACAAGATTTGTATGTTTACCAATAAATTGTACAATTTACAATTTTATGTACAAAAATTTACATTTTAAATTTATATTTACACAAACACAAAATCTTATGTCAACATATTAAAATTTATTTCCATGTATAAATATTGATTACCATTAATATTTATATTTTCCCCAATTTATTTACAGCTTAATGGTATTTACAAAACACAATTTTATACCAAATCCCATTATGTACACATATATGTGTATATTGCAATACAACAAATAAAAACTCATTTAAAAATTATTTCATTGCATAAACTTTATTTTGTTAATCAACAAAACCGTTATGCGCTTGTGGTCTATATTAAATAACCCAAAACATATTAAAAATATGCTTATGTTTAAATATTGATTTTCAAATCAATATCACATATTTTTAATACCTATTTTAATAGCCAAAAGGTTGTTAAGTAATAGTTTCCCAACTATAAATTTGATAAATTGGGCCCTTTAAACATACTTTATACATTTTTCTTGGATAGATTTATTTTCCAAACACAAATTGGAATAAATATCTTTATTTAATATTTTATATATTTCAACATAACATTCCATATAAACCTCAAATTCCTTATTTTTCTCGGTTTAAATAATTGCACAAGTTAATCCCTTGGGCTTGTATCATAATTTCTTATGGTTTACAAAGTCTGTTACGATTAGTCTGTTTTCAAGTATCCAAAAACTCGGATTGTTGCAACTAAAATCATGAATAAATAAAAGTCTCTGCACTTAATTTCTTTAGTTTATAACAAAACCCTTTTTTATAGAAAAACTAAGGCAATTTTAACAACACTTTAAAAACTTTAGCAAGCCCAGACTCAAACCTGTCTCACGCTAATTACACCAAGCACGCAAATCACATAGAAACCGAAATCAAAATTCAAGGCCAGTAAAAATTTAAATGATCAAAATCCATTCCACGGTTCAAAGAGGTGTTTGGTTTTGTTGTTGTTGTCAGTTCTGGTCGCGGTAATTTGTTCGATTGGGATTTCGGAGTTTGCATAATGGAGGAAGTTTGCGTGGTTGCAATATGGGTGAAGGTTACCGGTGGGTTACAGATAGTTGAGTGATGAAGGTCGACAGTGAAGATGACAACAATTTAGGATGGGATTCCAACAGTGGCTACAGATAGTTAGGAGGTTGGTATTGACAGGTCGTGGTCATGTATTTGGTTGAGGATGATTTCAGGTGCTGCTGATTTAAGTTTGGAGGTGAGAATAGGCTGTTGCCGGCTATGTGAAGTGAAGCAAAGGTTGTTGTTGAATGATGGTTGTGTGTGTGTACTAAGAGGATGATGTTGATGTATTGTATTAGACGAGGAGTTCCATGGTTGGTGTGGCGGTTTGCAGGGGAATTTGAGTTGAAGGCGAGATAATGTGAGAGATGGTGATGAACTTGCGGTGGGCTGTTAAGTGCAGCGATGATGCATTTGATTTCGTAGACTGCTGTATGAGAACGGGATTGAGGTGTAGCGAGGAGGAGATATATGGCGTGCATATCCAATGTAGCCTTTTTTTGGCAATGCCTCTGGTATAGCAGTTTTGGTTAGAGGGTGGGATATTTGGTGGAATTGGTTGTGACAATTTGGAATGGACTTAGTTGTGACAGTGGTCAAACTACAGGTTTTTGTTTTGAGATGAAGAGAAATATATGGTAGAGGAAGGTGTTTGGGTGGATGGTGAAGCTGGATGTGATCAGAAGTTGGTGTGATTGTTTATACATGTGTAGTTATTGTGGCAGTTCTCGGTACGTTTCAGCGATTTTTTTTTGTGTATGGGGGTGGGGGGGGTGCAGTTTTGAAAGGGTGGAGTAGGTTGTTGCCATGGTGTGTTGTTGTAAGAAGTGTGGAAATGCTGTGGGTGGAAGGTGAAGTCTTGAAGAAGATGTTAACAGGAGTTTTGATGTTTGTAAGTTGACGATGTTTGTTGACAGGAGATGGTGGGTTGTAGAACTGTTGGGCATGAAGGTAGGTTAAGCACAGCAGTAGTGGTCAGAAATGAAGGTTGTTCTTTGGTGTATTGGAAATGATGGCTTGGTCAGGTGCTAATGCACAGAGTAGTTTTGAGTAGGGCTGTTAGTTTGGCGGTTGAACCGTTCAACCGCCAAACTGTACTAACCATCTACACGGTTACCATCAACTACGATAACGGTAACAGTTGTAGATTTTGATAACCGTGGTAAAACATACCAACCACACATGGTTTTTTCGTAGTATTTCATAAAAAATATATATGTTTTTAATAACTTAAGGTAGAGAAATAACATATGCATAAATTATTTGTGTTTTCTATTTATAGAAAACATGCACATAGATGGTTTTTTCATAGATAAACAAACTAATTCTTAAGAAAAAAATTAGAATTTGAATTATTTTTGGATAACAATGTAAATTTATGGTAATGGTTAGACGGTTACGGTAACTGTTATAAAAATTGCTAACCGTAAATAATGGTTATGGTTACGGTTAATGGTAAAATTGACGGTTGCCGTAACACCCCTAGTTTTGAGGAAGTGAGATGCAAATGTATGGAAGAAAAGTAACAGAAATGAGAGAGAAAAATGGAATGTAATTCAATGTTTGTAATGCAATGAAATGTAATTTTTTTATAATGAAACAAAAACTAATGATGTAAGAAATAAAAATAGACAAAAATGAAACTAAATTCATAAAACAAGAAAAAAAAAATAAAAGTGATGCACAAATGGGAAAATGAAGATGGAGAACAATGAACACAGAATTGAAATGCACAATACGATATTATTATTATTATTATTTTGATGGGGGGTTCCTAAAGAGAGGAACACACAAGTGAAATGCAAACTGTAATTTCTTTTTAAGAAATCACAAATAAAACGAAATACAATTACTTCTTTTTTTAAATAACACTAAGAACAAAAACAAAGGATACAAAAATAAATACAAACAACAAAGCACAAAATATAACAACAAAGCACAACAAAAAATTTCTTTTTTGAAACTGAAAAGTAAAACAAATTTAAATAAAATAAATTGAAGAGTAAGATGTTTTCCCCAATAACGACATAAAAACTTACTGTAAATGAATTCGAACGTGTATTTTCTACTAGTTAGAAAACCGATGAATTTTCTACAAAATTAAAATACTACAAATGCATGACATATAATTGTAATATGTATGTGAGTATGACTTGATCCAATGGAAAAAAAAAAATATCACTAAACCAAATTGAACCAAAGAATTTGAATTCATTGTTACCCAAAAAAAAGTGAAATTAGAAAATATTTTTGTAGTAAACTATGAGATTATAAGGCGATTTAAAGACAAATTCCCTCTTAAGACTATGCAAGTCAAAATAAAATGAAGTAACGATATCTTTTTTAATCATGTGTGGAATTAGCTAACGTATTTATTATAAGTATGGCCTAATCATGTTATTAACTAACATAACTGATGCGTTTAAAAAATAATACAGTTTGTAAACCTGTAACAACCGGTTTTTCTTATCGTTGATAATAAAACCAACTCAAATCATTCATAAAAGCAGATTTTTTAAATTATAGGGTTTAATAAAATCAAGTCACAGAACACAGACACATCACAGATACAAAATAACAGAATAATTCGTAGTGGAATAAATAACTTAGTAGTTATGAGGCTGCTAATCATAAATCTTAAAAATCAAAATACATATTATCAGATTCATTAATCAATACATTAAAAAAATCTAAGATACATAAATGTCTAGTATATAAACGAATGATAAAAAATGGAATAACTAAATCACCAATATAGAAATAGAAGATAGAAAATAAGCTAAATCTCTAACAGATTTCCAGCTCTCAAATGACGAATCGTCAAAGCTGGATCCTTGGTCTGATCGAGCATAAAGTCAAAACAAAACATTCCGATTACGAGTCACAATCTCAACAGTGAATCAATTCAAGTAAAATGTTCAAATGAAATGCATCAGTAACTTAAAAAATATTTGGGTTTCAATTCTTTAAGGGTACGTTAAACTAAATATTATGTAATACAATACGCTATTATAATAGTGTCTAAAGTAAAATATAATAATTAAAATAGCGTAAATGGGATTACATTTTTACCCTTACGTCGTTTATACATTGTAGTAAACATTGCATATAAAGCACCTGTTAAATGGTTGGTGGATAGGGATGCACCGCTATATGATAACGTTAAATCAAAATCATATGGGTTCGATCAGGATAATATGACAAGGTGCACGGGGGATACTCAATGTAGGATTCTACCACTTGCACACCCGAACCGATGGTAATACATAGCCGCCACTATCGCCCACCTAGAGACACACTCCTTTAATCGAAGGGGCCTCAAATCAATCACAAAACAATAGAGATGATATCGAAAAAGTGCGGTCGATAGGAGGTGTGACCTCACTTAATCACGATATAACACATGTTTTGGTCATTTTAATTATAACCTGAAGGTCAAGGCTGCCCACTGTCGTTCTCATACTATATTCCAGTAGCATTCGCCAAACCAACCTACTTCACTATTGATTCTCCACTGCGCGCACAATTGTTAAAGTGATTCCCGGTATTGGTAGAGAGTAAGACAATATCCGACCTCGGTCTCTATAACAACCAAACATTTATTTCATGCTATGGTCATTTATATTTTAAATCATTTCAAATATCATAAATCAATATAATAATAACACTGATTTATGTTCAAATAATTACGTTTAAATAGTTAAAAAACATAAATCATATTTTAAAACATCACAAATCTAATAATAATGATATTGGCATATATTAAAATCATTGATTTCAAATATTTCAACGCCATAAATCATATTACAAACTAATTCATTATTCGATTAAGTCATAAATCATAATTCAAATTAATTCATTATTGGATTAAGTTCAATATTCCAATTTCATATTTACAAAACAATTTATAAACAAAATTACATTTCGATTTAACATTTCTATATCTCAAATTTCACATTTTCAAAATTTTCATTTTTATTGACATTTCAGATTCAATGGCTCGGATTGGAACAATTTCTTATTTGAAATAATTAATATTATATAAATAGTTTTACTTAAAAATAGTAATTACATTTATATAAAAGAATTTGATTTAAATAATTATAAAATAAATAATAGTTGGATTAAAATAAAACAATATAATTGAAATAGTTATTGAAAGTATAGTAACTAGGTTAAATATATATAAAATAGTAATAAAGTAATAATTAAATTTAAATAATATACTTTAAATTAGTTTAATATATTATAATGCAAATTTCAAATAATTTAAAATAGTCTAATCCAAATCACTTATTCATATCTCCAAAGTTCAGTTTCATTAATTCAGATTCACAATTTACTTTAAATTAATTGGTTCTTTAAGCAACACATTCTTAAGCTCAATTCATTTCAAAATAGCATTCAAGTTAGGCTATTCAATTTTTATTCTTAATAATTCACATTACATTCAAATCACTATTTTTATCAAGTTCATATTAAATAAATATAAAATTCAGTTTAATCCATTATAAAATTTTAACTATGATTATATTCAGCTTCAAAGCATTTACATAATAAATTATTATCAAATTAATTTATTAAGTTTTGTAATCATAACCAATTCATATAACTTATTTTATTAATTAAGTTCACATCCTAAAATCAATCTATCTTGCTGGATAAATTATATTTCACTTATTGTTATATAATAAATCAAGTTATCATTAATTTCTAACCTCTTTTTAAAATTGACATACTTATAGTTTATGGAAAAAAACAATGTATGTTTTTAAATTTATTTAAAAATTTAAATTTAAAGCTTTATTTAGTTATATGAAAATATGGGTTTGAGCCTATTTTCTTTAAGCATTTTTGGGCTTTAGTTGAACATGATATTATTGATATGTGCTTGGAATTTCAGCATGATCCTTCATCCATTGCTAAAATTAATTATGCCAATATCATTGTCTTACCCAAATCTCCAGGAGCTAATTCTCTCCCATCTTTTCTTCCCATCAGTCTCCTCAATACCGCTTTTAAAATTATCAATAAAATCCTTGCTAATACTCTCTAAAATGTCATTGCTCAATTGGTTGGACCTAAACAATCTGCTTTTATTCCAGGTCGTAACATATTAGATTGCATTGCGGCTGCCCAAGAGGTGATCTCTTATTGCCACTTTACCTCGCTGCCAGGTTTCCTTCTCAAACTTGATTTTTCCAAAGCATTTGATTTTGTTAGTTGTCCATTCATTCTTGATCTTATGAAACATCGGGGTTTCTTAGATAAATGGTGCAGTTGGATTGAAAATATACTTTCGTCCAGCTTTTCATCTGTATTTATTAATGGTAAGTCAGGAAGGCTCTTCAAATCAAAACGTGGTTTAAGATAAGGCGATCACTTATCTCCACTTATTTTTGTTCTCATTGCTGATGTGTTTAATCAAATGATCAATAGAGTAATTGCTCATGAATTATTAGCTGGCATTAGCCTTCCTGATTCGAATTTAGCTGTATCTAACTTGCAATTCGCTGATGACACCATTATCTTCTCATCTCCTAACCGAAAGCACGTTCATTGTCTCAAAGTTCTCATGTGTTCTTTTGAATTACTTTCTGGTATCTCAATAAATTTCAGTAAAAGTTCTATTATCATGCTCGGTAATTCATCTCATCTTGGTCCTTTCATTTCCCTTATTCTCAATTGCTCGGTGGTTGGTTTTCCTATTAAATATCCTGGTATCCCTCTCAGGCCAACAAAACTTATTAAGGTAGATTGGTTTCCACTTATTAGCAAGATTGAAAACAGATTTGCAACCTGGAAAGCTAACTCTCTTTCATCAGTGGGTCGGTTGATTCTTGTTAAATCTGTTCTTTCTGCTATTCCTACTTATTGGATGTCATTTCATAAACTTCCTTGTTGGGTCATTAACAAAATTGATTCAATAAGAAGTTCCTTTCTTTGGAATGGAGGCAAGTTGAAGAGATTGATAAATTGGAATATAGTTTGCTTGCAATACAATCAGGGTGGGCTGGTAGTCACTAATCTTACCCATTTTAATGCAGCTCTACTTTCAAAATGGGTATGGCATCTTGTTACTCATGGAATGTTTATTTGGAAAGATTAGATTTTATCTTGTTACTTTTCTTTCAATCCTCATTTTGTTCTTCATTTTCCTCCCTCTGCTTATGCTTCTCCTTTTCTCTTTGGCATCCTCTCCATCATTCCTCGTATGCATAATCGTTTCCATGTTTCTTTGGGTGATGGTGCCTAATGCTTATTTTGGTTTGGTATTTGGCACAAGCAATTTCCTTTATCTCGTTTATTTCCTGATATGTCTTCTCTTGTTCCTCAGATGGCCTTATCTGTTGCTTTGGCCCTAAACCAAGGCCCATTGGGCTTTATTCCTGATTCTCTTTTTGGCCTTTCTACCTTCGCTGAGCTCATTGCTATCTCTAACCTTCTTTTTCACACTCATATTTCTTCTGTTCCTAATTGTTACCTTTGGGCATTATCTTCCTCAAAAGGCTTTTCTGTTGCTTCTTGTTACAGGTATTTGAATCATTCATGTCGTGATTTCTCATTTGCCAGGCTATGGAAATGTTGCATATCTCCTAGAATTCTTTTCTTTCAGTGGTGCCTTATTCATGAGAAGATTAACACGCGCAGGAGATTGTTTCATCGTAATTTGGTTGCGAATCCTATGTGTATGCTTTGCAATATGCAGGAAGAGACCATTCACCGTGTTTTCTTTGCCTGTGACTTTACTTATCCTATTTAGGTTGCATCGAGTGTTCAGTTGTTGGGTTTCATTCCAGATATGTCATCCATTTTTGAGTATTGGCAATACAACACATTTAATCATAATCTGGATGCTTTCATTGCAATATACTACTGGTGTGTTTGGAAGGAAAGAAATGCGAGGACTTTTAATAGGAAATCATGTAATATTATGGGAGTTTGTAGGCGTATTAAATTCATCTTCCATTCATGGTCAGGTACAAGTGCTGCTCCATTTAGATTTGCTCTGCCTGAAGCTCCTGAAGAATCGGTGGGTAGCAATAGCTCCAGTCGAGAACTTGTTTGAAGGGCTGTAGTAGTTGGATTATGTATTTTGGTATTTCTATTATCTTTCATTTACTTTGTTGTTTCTATTATCTACCTAAGCCAAGTAATATAGATATATATCATTTCAATCCATGATTTAAAATTCACGGGTATTTATCATTTCAATCCACATCGCAATAAATTCAGTTTAAATTCCTAAATCTATGCAGTGATTCGGGTATGTATCATTTCAACTCATAATGATTTTGCAAAGGTATAGGGGATTTCTAGTGTGAGAACAAAATAAATATAACATTTCAAATAACACTTATAAATCCACACACATCATAACAAACAAATTTGTGTCATATATGTCAAAAGTGTGTGTCACAAGTGCATAAACAAATAATCCGGTTTTCTAAAACAACATAAAATTTCATATGTCATTTCAAATGACATAAAATTACTTTGAAATTGTTACTCGGTGAGGATTCTCACTTTGCATGGCAAAACAGAAATAGATGACATAGGCTAAAACAAAAACGAAAGCTGATAAGGAAACTGACACAACACGTTTGAATCAATGAACTGAACCACCAACTTGAATGAACCCAATCTCATATCATAAGTTCCAACCAACACTCTTTTATTATTTTATAATATATATTCACACGAAGCAATATATATATATATATATATATGTATAAAATATTTCAAACCAGAATATATCTACAGTTTGACTACACTCAAGATTGAATAGCCAACCTCGTGTTTGTCATCTTTATGCACTACCACTCCACTACACGTTTCTTTTGGTTTCAAACTCAACACACACACACATACGTTCAAACTCTTATAACAACTTCACCCACAACCACACATAATAGTATGGTAGCGGGGTTTGACTAAGGAAGGTGGATTTAGATTTTTACCATTTTTTATAAAAAATGAATAAAACTATAGTCATTTTGGAATGTATTTTTGGACCATTTAACTTCAGAATTTGAAAAAGTCATAAACTGAAAACTTATTGCGAATTCTTTTCTCTTCAATTTAAAAATAAAATAAAAACTGATTTTCGATAAAATTTAAAGAAGATATGATCAAAAGAGCGATAGACAAAATATTTGGATTAGAAATTTGGCTCCAAAAATATGTCTAAAAATTGGCAATTTCGACATGAAATAATCTAAAAACTAAAAAACCGCCCAACACCAAAATTATAGCTATTTCAATTTGATCTAATCCGTAAAAAAGAATAACTGATTTTCAATAAATTTCGAGGGAGGTACAACTGAAACAATTACCTTCATTTTTCTGGTTAGAAATCCGAGTCCAAAAATATATTCTAAAGATTCGTGATTTCAACATAGAATATTTCGAAATCTAAAAAGTCTTTAACATAAAAATTATAGCTATTTTAATTTTACACAATTTGAAAAAAAAATGGATTTTCTAACAGCAAGTACGACTTCTACAATACAGGTTAAAACTTAACAAAATATATAGAGGAAAAGGGGATTAAGGTTATGATATATGGTTTGTTCGGATTCGGGTTTTCATGAGGAGAAAGAATGGGTTTTCTCTTGTAAGGTAAACACCAATACGCGTTGCAAACAAAAGATGGACATTTTGCTTGTTTTTTAGTTGAAAATAATATTTCAAAGAGATAAACTTCTGAATCTTGCGAAATGGAAAACTCCGCCTTGCTAAGAAAATGATTTAGTATTATTAACCCCGTTAGTAAAATGCAGTTCCAGGGTCGATCACCATGAGTCTGACGGATCGTGCATCACCGGTCGAGCACCGTGGGTCGAACACCGCGGCTCGAGCACCGTGGGCCGAACACCATGGCTCAAGCACTGTGGGTCGAACACCATGGCTCTAGCACCATGAGTCGAACACCACGGCTCGAGCACCATGGGACGAACACCAAGGCTCGAGCACAACTGGTCGAGCACCTCTTTGAAGCTACCGGGTCGGGCACCGCAGGTCGACATCATTAATTCAATATGTATGTCATGTATAACCATAGAAAAGCAGTAACATGCAACTGTGAATCAACATGTATAAAAGAGGATGTACGGTTATATGTGAGGTCCATGCTCACTGAAACTAATATTACTTGAGATTGGACACACATGGAAAGGCTTGATTCATTTATGCTCCACGTGACACATGCTTAGATAGCATACATTAGAAATGGATCAATAGTTGGCATGAATAGTGAAGGGTCTGTTCCATTCAAAAGATGTGGCATTATACTAATGTGAACACCAACAAAGTGATAAAATAAGTAACCAGTAAGTACAAAGCATGCACACAAATCCCAAATGTTGAAAGCTTAACATAGAGAGATCGTTACACAACATGGGTCATGCAGTAAGTGGTATGCCACATTATCCCAATAGGCTTGAACAGTATGTGAGCTCTGGGTCGAGCACTATTCATTTGGAGAAAGGGTCGAGCAGGCCATTCAGTGAGTCGAGCAGTCCAAGTTGATGAGGGGTCGAACAGTCTCGTTAAAAGTTGGTTCGAGCACGTAAGATATAAACACACGTAGCTTCACAAAGCGTTCACATTTAAGAATACGTGGACACGTTGCCAATTTAACGCATGAATAACGTCCAATATATGTCCGTGATATATAATATGTGTAACACCCCGTATTTTCTGTGAACATTAAAGTAACAAATTAAGGTATACTTAATTTTTAAGAGAATAATTAAGGAAAACGGGTTATGCCATTGTGTTCGTCTTGGAATTCTACATGAGATAGAGTCTGAGTTTGCGTAAATCGGACTCCGTATGAAGAAGTTATGACACTTAGAAGTTTCAGGATTTAAATAAATTAAAACAGCTCAAGTTCAGAAATTCAAATTCGAAATTCAAATCACACACCCGGGATGGGCGGAAATTTCCCGCCCAGGACCCAGGTCGACCAGGGGGTCGACCTACGTAGAACAGGTCGACCATGGGGTCGACCTCCCCCCCTCCCCCCTTTTCCAGATCCGTGAATAGGTTTGTTTTTCTGCATTTAGACGCCCGTTCTGACCAGATTCGTTGCTCCTAAGCTATTTAAACACCCTCAAACCTCACTTTCTTTCTACAGAACTTCATTTTTCCTATACTCTACCCTAATTCATATCAAAATAAATCTAAGATGGGGTTATGCTGTTCAAGTCCTTTGTAGAAATCAAGTTTAGAATTCTAGTAGAGATTCAAAGGCTAATTCAACGACTTCAACAACTATTTCTAAGAATCAAATCAAATCTAAATTAGAAGAACAAATAGTCTACTTCAAGGGAGAGCTACTCAGTTTCAGAATACAGATCCCAGAATTCAAGACCCTTCTGTAATTTGTAAGTTCACGTTACATTCAGAAATAAAAGTTAATTGTGATTCTGACATTGTAATAAATTTGGATATGAGATTACGCCTGTCTTTCTATATCCTTTGGATCTATCTCATTGATAATATTATGTCCATTCTTTTTCTCTTCTTTCCTTATTCCCTTTTTGTTTTATAGCCAGGCTACTGCGAGCCTGAGCCAGATCTCATAAGAGATGAACGTACATTGGAAATAAAATTGGGCATAATTGAGTTGTAACTGATTTGAGGGCATAACACATGTTGTATTCAAAACATAAAGTGTATCAAACAGATGACTTGGGATTTGAGGCATAAAGTATTGGACATATGACTTGAGATTTGAGGCATAAAGTATTGGACATATGACTTGGGATTGGGGGCGTAAATTGAACTGTAAATATAAGGCACAGTACATGTTGTGGTCTAAGATCTAAAATTGGGACATATATATATATATATATATATATATATATATATGATAGTTTATGATTTGGAAGAAGAAGATTAGGGTGTATAGTGATGTATGGCTTAGGCATGAAAACAAAATTTTCCTTAGTTTTGTAAGTCAGTTACTTTTTAGATTTAAACACCTAAATCTAATTGTGGCATGAAATAAAATGGATATGAGAATATGCCTGATGTAAGCTATCCTTTCATTGAAATATGTGCTTGAGTATATATATTTATGGGAATCATTTTTGACTATGAAACTGGTCCAATCATATCTATCCTTGTTGTATATCGGAATTGTAATCCCTTTTTATGTTCATGATATAATTCTTATCATGTCTATGTGCCTGCGATGTATTCCCTGCAAAACTTGTCTTTTTAGTACATCAAGTTTATTGGATCAATAGTTCTTATCATCATATGACTATGCCTATTATTACGATGTTCCATCTTGCTTCTCCCCTTATATTATGAATCTTGAGTTGAATCTCGAAATACGTACGTTATGAATGCGGGGGAAATTGGGTATAACATGAAATTGACATTATTTGGCATAATTTGGAACATGTAACATGGCATAACTGTTAAGATGCAATTGACATGAATTCTGGAATATGTAATTTGACATATTGAACCTAGAATTGTCATGAACGACAAAGTAGGAAGTTGGCATATAAATCAAGTTTTGGGCAAAATTGTTATTTTGGGGTAACTTGAGCATTAAATCTAGACTGGATGTAAAATGTAACATGACTAGTTTTGGTGAATTTGGTAATTAGCATGTAAAATCTAGATTTGGGTATATAGGGTAAATGTGTAGATTAGAGATGAACATGCCTAAACCGAGTTTAGTTTAAGTTGTGGTGTAAAACTGTCCGGAACCGCCCGGCACATCCAGTAACCACAACAATACCTATCTAATGTGAGAGGTTAGTGCATCATGCCCAAGAAAAACCCGAGGTTAGATTGAGTTGTGGTGTAAAACTGCCTGGAACCGCCCGGGACATCCAGTAACCTCAACAACACATATCTAATTTGAGAGGTTGGTGCATTAATAAATCAATTAATGCTATTGAACAAGATGAATGACTAGGGTTAAGTTAATGAGAAACACTTAACCAATATAACAAGATGAATGACTAGGGTTAAGTTAAAGAGAAACACTTAACCAATATAACAAGATGGATGACTAGGGTTAGGTTAATAGGAAACACTTAACCGGTATAGCATGATAAATGGAAAGGGTTAAGTTAACACTTAACCAATATAACTTGTTTTGTGGTAGGGTTAAGTTAACACAAGAAGGCGACACTTAACCAAAGTAACATGACATGATGAGTAGGTGGGTTAAGTTAACTTGAATTGACTGATGACACCTAACCAATACAACAAGACGAACACGTGGGGTTAAGTAACAAGAAACACTTGACCAATATAACTTGATGAACGAACGGGGTTAAGTTAATAGGAAACACTTAACCAATCTAACATGATAAGTGAGAAGGGTTAAGTTAATAAGAAACACTTAACCAACATGACACGATGAATGGGTGGGTTAAGTTAACATGAATGGACAACACTTAACCAATATGACATAATGTGCGGAAGGGTTAAGTACATATCGGGTAGGTGGGTAATATGAGTACATATAGGCCCAAAAAACTTAACCGTTAAATAAATATGCTTGAATCGATGGGAGGGTTAAGTACATCACGTGTAGGTGGGTAATATTAGTACATATAGTCCCACATAACTTAACCGTTAAATAAACATGCTAGAATTGGTGCGAAGGTTAAGTACATCTCGTGTAAGTGGGTAATATTTGTATATATTGGCCCACAAACTTAACCAGCAGGAAACCCTAGTAACGGGGACCCATTTCAGCAGTAACCCACATAGATGTATCATGGTACCCTGAAACTAGGCAGGGTGGGGCACGATTACTGAGCTGATTATAAGCGGCCAAAACAGCGGCAAGGGGTACGTCAGTGTAGGTTCCGACGGTTTATGGACGTGCACGTACTCCGAAGTGGGAAAAAGCAGGCACTGAGTACCAGTAGTTATACACTGTGCATCTTGAATCGTGTCGGGTCGCTATCATAAGGATTGATACACCTTATGGTGGGACCAGCACAGTGTATCTACATGCAAGAGAGGGTCGATTGACATAGACACATGGAACATGAATACAAGTAAGGAAGCCGATCAATAGGGTAGTAAGGGTACATCTAACATGTTCATGGTAATTAGGCTGATTGAGGTGAAATCCTCAGGATAGATGTACACCTAAAGGCTACCACAATTACGGGGATTGGGATCACGTTATCATTTTATATAGATTACTAGTTGGGACACTAGTTAGGTGGTGCAGAGATAGATATAAAAATCAGAATAATAAAGTAGTAGCGAAGCAAAGAAAGAGTAGAAGCGCGTTCAGTTTATCTTGCCTTATCATAGCTTATGCATATCCTATGTTATCATTTTATCCTTATTCTCACGGTATTGTCTTATATTCAGTTTATTCATGTCATGATACTTTTGCCTGTTTATTTGTTGAAAGTCACGGGACTTACCAGACTTATGTCTGACCTAGTTTTGTTTCGCCTCTTTTCTTCCATCCCCTCCCCCCCCCCCCCCACAGGTTCACAGGAAGGAAATGTTTCCACTTAGCTCATTTTTCTTTCCAAGCTCGAAGATAGTCGACGTATTGCTCTCTCTTCCACTGTTATGGCTGGTTCATGCTTTATTGGAGAATATCATTGTCATTTTTATGCTTCTTTTATAGCTGGAAGTTTTTGAATCAAGACAGAATTTCTATGTATTACTTTTAAGTATGATTGAGACAATTGTTGTAAAAGCTTGACTGAATTAAGTTGTTTATAAAATGACTTTATTTTCCGCTACTTTATTTGTCTGTCTTGTAATTTATCTGCATCTTTTACCTATAATGCTCCACCGAAGTTAAGGCATTCCGGTTGAGAGTGACCTTAACGGAGGTGGAGTGTTTCAATATGAGTGCATGGCAAAGCCATAATTTCAAAACCCATGTTTGCAGAATATAAAAACAGCGGAATTCTCTGTAATTGGTGTTCCCATTTTCTGAACATGGCACAGTATAAAGCTATGTAAACAAATAATGAAATGAGAGCATACGTGGCTTCTTCACGTACAAAGTCCAACTGACAGTGGTTCCTAGATAGGGGTTGGTCACATGTTCGTTGGAGGGTCGTCCATACATGCAAGGGTCGAGCAGTGGAATGTTTTTGTAGCAGTAGGAGTTGTGCATTTGAAAAAGGAAACCGTGGCAATGGTGCAGTTAAAAGGTCATGCAAACATGTGTATACAGGGTCAGTCACAAAGTAAAATATTTGGGTCGGTTCTGTAATAAGCAATTTGAGTCGTGCAAGGGTTGATTTTGGGTCGGTCACCTAGTCCAAACCCCTCCTATATATACCCCATTTCACCACACTTTAGGGGACCGATTCCTCTACCCCGAAGGGCTGCCCAAATCACTTCTCCCCCATTCTAAAGCTCCTTAAAGCTCCATTAATGACCGCCAAATCTCTCTCCTTCTTCCTCCAACAACATGAAGATCAAATCACATCCATTATCCATCAAAAATGGCTTTAACTCAATTCTAGTGCTCTCCAACTACCATTAATCTTCTCTAAAAGCCCGGATCTAATGCAAACTTTATCACTGAATCAAGAAAAAGAATCTGCGCGCCAAAGTGATTGAAGATCTACAAGATAATTTTCACAATCCGCGGGATCTTATCCATTCCTCTACGAATTCAAGTGAGATCTAAAGATAAAAGAGAGCGGAAATGGATAATCATTGTGAATAGATTGAGCAAATGGTATAAATGAGATGTATGAGATGATGTTATATGTAATTTTCTCCATGATAGTGAAGGACACTTCAAAGTGGATGTAGATCTTTCCTAAGATCGAACCACTATAAAACTCCTTGTCTTTTATTTACTTTTTCCTGCTTTTTACTTGCATTTGCATTTGTGGCCCCATTTTCATTCTACATACCATTTAGAGAAGTATGATTTCACACCTTTGGTGTTTGAACCATTTTTGATTCAAACATTTGGAGCCCATCGTGGGGCCGCATTCTCATTACCCTCTCTCACACTCTCTCACAAGGTTGAAGGCCTTGCATTAAGGTTCTAAGCCTACTTCTACCATAAATCCTACAAGATTACATTCTAAGTCAATTAACCAATTTCCTTTCAAAATCAATTCCTTTTCCAAAATCAAAGCTACGAGCAAAACCATTGGAGAAAAGGATAATATTGCTAATGAAGAAACACCGCTTACCAACCTCTTTGAAGTTGGTGAAAACTCGGAAAGTGGAGCCGGTGTGACTAAAAATGAGTTGAACGCCGCTATTGCCAACGTGAACCAAAGAGTAGATGCTTCTACTAAAGCTATGATGGAGAAACTTGATGCCATCCTTAATGCTCAATCAAATCTAGCCCCTCCGAAAGTCCATGTTGATCTCGAAGCAAATGACAATTCGTCCGCTTCTGATCATAACCGCAACGACGACATGGAAGATGATAATGATTGGCTGAGCGACAAGGATGAAGCTAACATCGAAGACTCAAAACCAAAACTAAAAATCATTCCGAGATGAAAGCTCGAAGGGCTACCAATCCTGCCATGGGAGCACCTCCTTGTCGAGAAGGTAAAGTACCTAAGCTCTCTAATTAAGACCACTTGCCTAAACGAAGTTTGGTAAGGAACTCAGCTTCGCAGAGAGACATAACAAAGAAGAATACATCTCGGACATGATAGAACAAGTCATGAAAAAGAATCAAGCTAGCAATGGTGATGAAAGAAGATGGGACTTCTCTCCCGACAGGACACCATTCACCGAAAGAATCCTTGAAGCATAGTGTCCGAAGAAGTTCAATCCTCCAACCTTGCCTCCGTACAATGACCTTGTTGATCCTAATTACTTTCTATTCAAATACGAGTGGCATATGAGTGCGGCTAAGGTGACCGATGAGATGAGATGCACATATTTTCCTCTCTACTTAGAAGGTGCTGCATCATTATCGTTTACGAAGCTGACACCCAAATCCATCGACCGGTTCTCTGACCTAACCAAAAAGTTCAAGGAGCAGTTCCGCTTGTATGCTACCGAGGCCAAGGATGCTATAATGCTCTCGGCAATGAAACGGAACCCAGTGGAAACTGTTAAAGCATTTCCTAGTCGCTTCAATGTTGCTTTGTCTGAAGTGAGGAATCCAGAGCCACGTATAATTCTCGTGGCCTTACTTGACGCTATAGACAAAGCAAGCGAATTAGGGAAATGGATAAAGATGAAGGAACCGAATACGTTTGACAAGTTCTATAAGAAAGTAGAGGAGTACATGAGAATGGACGATAATCCTGTGCCTCTTCAGATCATTGGTTGTAACCAACTCCTTGAAGCTCCTAAAAGTGTTATTATTCAATACAATCAAAAGAACACTCAGGGGAAGAAGCTCACAAATGACAGGAACGACAACAAGTCTAATAAGAAGTTCTGTCTTCTTGATTCATCAGAGCTAACTCCTTTGAATGACACTCCTGAGAACATCTACCTTGCCACAAAGGACGAAGAAGATTTCCCGGAGCCTCGGCCAATAAAAATGAATGACCATATGACCAAATCTGGAAAGTTCTGCAGGTCCATAATCAGCTAGGCCACAATACCAATGAATGTAGGTATCTGAAATCATTGATTGAAGAGCTAATTAGGAAAAATCATCTGCAACAATATGTGAGGAATTCCCAAGATATAAATCCTTCTGCAACTCCCCAGGGGCAAGGGGTATCAAATGACCAATCTGGTCCAAGCAACGTAGCTTCGGCTCAAACTAATCCAAGGCTGATAATCAACTAATGACCGTTGATGATGATCTAATATCCGCGGCTCAGAATAAGCGATCACTATCGCCTTTACTTTACTTCTTGCATTACTTTTCTCTTTGCTTTGTTCTACTTTCTTGTAAAAAGCCTATAATGATTTACATGCATTAAACCGAACAATGGCTTTATGAACGAAATCTTATCCAACCTGTATAAATCTATAACTCGCAACATATACATGAAAATTTGCTAAAGACGATTTTCTTATTGCAGGTTGTTCCATAGGCATTCGTTCCCTCAGGTTACGACCAAATGAGACAGTCCTAGTAACACCAAATCAAGAGTCAAAGTTCCATAAGCTTCGATACGCATAACAAAAGGATGAAAAGCACCATTTTGAAGGGTGCACTACAAGAAATATGATTTTTTGTAGAGCCCAAAAGCCGCCACTAAGTATTTTGGTGGCATTTCGATAATCGTTACGAGAAAACATGCCACTAATTTTTTTTTTGTTGCACTTAATTTAAACGCCACGAGTAAAATCTTTTTCACAGCGCTTTTTTAACGTTAGCATTTTTTTGTGGCGTTAATTAAATGCCACCGAAAGGGTTTTTGCATTACGCCTGTTTTTTTGTTGCGTTCTTTTAGCTTTTTGTAGCGTTTAAAACGCGACAACATAACTATTTTTGTGTTCTATGATAATACGTTTGTAGCGGTTTTTAAACGCTACGAATGAATTTTCGAAGTATGAACGGGATAGGAATTGAAAATAGGTGGTCACATTTTTTTTCTACCACGCGGACTTATTTTTATTAGGCGGGGAGGTGAAATTTTGTTTGCCGCGTTAATAATAGGAGTGAAAACACTATTTCTTGCATTTACAAATAAACGCCACTGATTTTTGCAATAAAAAATCATTTTTCTTGTAGTGGTGAATAAGGAAAGTCCCAATGAGTCAAACGGCGGAGAGTGAAATGAAGCATGGGAGTTCGTGGCGCGAAGCGATGCAACCCACCAAAGGTTCGCTGGAATTCGTTGCGCAAAACGAAGCGCTAGAGTTCACTATAAGTGAAACGAAGTGTGGGAGTTCGCGGCGCGAAGCGATTCAACCCACCAAAGGTTCGCTGGAATTCGTTGCGTGGAACAAAGAGCTAGAGTTCACTATAAGTGAAACGAAGCGTAGGAGTTTGTGGCGGGAAGCGATGCAACCCACCAAAGGTTCGCTGGAATTCGTTACGCGGAGCGAAGCGCTGGAGTTCATTATAAGTGAAACGAAGCGTGGGAGTTTGTGGCACGAAGCGATGCAATCCACCAAATGTTCGTTGGAATTTGTTGCGTGGAATGAAGCGCTAGAGTTCACTACAAGTGAAACGAAGCGTGGGAGTTTGTGGCGCGAAGCGATGCAACCCACCAAAGGTTCGCTGGAATTCGTTGCGCGGAACGAAGCGCTGGAGTTCACTATAAGTGAAACAAAGCATGGGAGTTTGTGGCGCGAAGCGATGCAACCCACCAAAGGTTCGCTGGAATTCGTTGCGCAGAATGAAGCGTTGGAGTTCATTATAAGTGAAACGAAGTGTGGGAGTTCGTGGTGCGAAGCGATGCAACCCACCAAAGGTTCGCTAGAATTTGTTGCACAAAACCAAACGCTGGAGTTCACTATAAGTGAAACGAAGCATGGGAGTTCGTGGTGCGAAGCGATGCAACCCACCAAAGGTTCGCTGGAATTTGTTGCGCAGAACGAAGCGCTGGAGTTCACTATAAGTGAAACGAAGCATGGGAGTTCGTGGCGCGAAGCGATGCAACCCACCAAAGGTTCACCGGAATTCGTTACGCGAAATGAAGAGCTGAAGTTCACTATAAGTGAAACAAAGCACGGGAGTTCATGGCGTAAAGCGATGCAACCCTCCAAAGGTTCGCGGGAATTCGTTGCACGAAATGAAGCGCTGGAGTTCACTATAAGTGAGATGAAGCGTGGGAGTTCGTGACGCGAAGCGATGCAACCCTCAAAAGGTTCGCGGGAATTCGTTGCGCGAAACGAAGCGCTGGAGTTCACTATAAGTGAAACGAAGCGTTGGAGTTTGTGGCGCGAAGCGATGCAACTCTCCAAAGGTTCGCTGGAATTCGTTGTGCAAAACGAAGGGTTGGATTTCAGTGTAAGTGAAACGAAGCATGGGAGTACGTAGCGCAAAGCGATGCAACCCTCAAACATCGCTCGATTTCACACTGCGAAACGATGCGACAACCAAAAATCTTTTCCATAGAGAAAGCAACTCCTCCATAGGAGGAATCAACAACACTTGACGAACTCTATCATGTTGACTCAGTCGACAGGAGAAGACGAATGTTGGATTATACTAGCCTCTCCAAAGCATGGGGCACCAAATCGAGTCTTTGACATCAAAACTGATCGACAAAGTGAACAAGCATTGAGCTGTCAAAATTCTTCCCATAATGAAGAAATAATGACGATCTTTTAGGTGGGGGCATAGATATCAAAGCTTCTCAAAGAGAAAGCAGAGAGTAATCATAAATACGTATTTCTCGAATGTGAAATATCGAATACCATCATATATAAGTCATTAAAACGATAACGTTTGAAATCCACAGTTGGCTTTAGTCATTTAGTTGATTTTAGGCGTTAACGTGAATTCGAATACCGTATTTGTGAAGATACTATTCAATGAGTTTTAGACGTCGAGTAAAATAGTCCTGTGCAAACACTTTATTCAATTCAAAATAAAATACGCTATAGTTCATTTTTAAACTAATCCACTATCGATATGGACAATCGATGGTGAGTATAAGTCCAAAATCGTGCAAGTGCTTGTTTTAATTACAGAATAGGTGACACAAAGCATATGAATTCAACGTGTGATCTGCCATAGCAAACAAAAAGCTATAATTGGATCTCAATGCAAAATATATCAACAGCAAAGTTCATTTCGAAGCTCGCATTTCTCGCAAGCAAAAAATACAAGCTTCAAGGGGAAAATGTTAACCCCGTTAGTAAAATGCAGCTCCAGGGTCGATCACCGTGAGTTTGACGGATTGTGCATCACCGGTCGAACACCGTGGGTCGAACACCGCGGCTCGAGCACCGTGGGTCAAACACCACGGCTCGAGCACCGTGGGTCGAACACCGAGGCTCGAGCACAACTGGTCGAGCACCTCTTTGAAGCTACCGAGCTCGAGCAAACTGGCTGAGCACCTCTTTGAAGCTACCGGGTCGGGCACCGTGGGTCGACACCATTAATTCAATATGTATGCCATGTATAAGCATAGAAAAGAAGTAACATGCAAGTGTGAATCAACATGTATAAAAGGGAATGTGCGGTTATATGTGAGGGCCATGCTCACTGAAACTAATATTACGTGAGACTGTACACGCATGGAAAGGCTTGGCCCATTTATGCTCCACGTGACACATGCATGGATAGCATATATTAGAAATGGATCAATATTTGGCATGAATAGTGAAGGGTCTGTTCCATTCAAAAGATGTGGCATGTATACTACTATGAACACCAACAAAGTGATAAAATAAGTAACCAGTAAGTACAAAGCATGCACATAAATCCCAAATGTTGACATCTTAACATAGACGAGATCGTTACACAACATGGGTCATGCAGTAATTGGTATGCCACATCATCACAACAGGCTCGAACAGTACGTGAGCTCTGGCTCGAGCACTATTCATTTGGAGAAAGGGTCGAGCATGCCATTCAGTGAGTCGAGCAGTCCAAGTTAATGAGGGGTCGAACAGTCTCGTTCAATGTTGATTCGAGCACGTGAGATATAAACACGCAGCTTCACAAAGTGTTCACATTTAAGCATACGTGGACACATTGCCAGTTTACGCATGAATAGCGTCTAATATACGTTCATGATATATAATATGAGTGCATGACAAAGCCGTAATTTCAGAACCCATTTTTGTAGAATATAAAAACAGTGGCATTGTCTGTTATTGGTGTTCCCATTTCTGAACTTAGCACAGTATAAAGCTATGTAAACAAATAATGAAATGAGTGCATACGTGGCTTCTTCACGTAAAAGTCCAACTGACAGCGGTCCTAGATAAGGGTCGGTCACATGTTCGTTGGAGGGTCATTCATACATGCAAGGGTCGAGTGGTGGAATGTTTTTGTAGCAGCAGGGGTCGTGCATTTGAAAAAGGAAATAGTGGCAATGGTGCAGTTAAAAGGTCGTGCAAACATGTGTATACAAAGTCAGTCACGAAGTAAAACATTTGGGTCGGTCCTGTAATGAGCAATTTGAGTCGCATAAGGGTTGATTTTGGGTCGGTTGCTTAGCTATCTACAGCTGGAGCGACGACATTACTGTAAATATTTGTGTGACTGACCCAAACCATGTACGCCATATTTACAACTTTGCCACCTGGTCCAAACTCCTCCTAGAAATACCCCATTTCACCACACTTCAGGGGACCGATTCCTCTACCCCGAAGGGCTGCCCAAATCACTTCTCCACCGTTCTAAAGCTCCATTAATGGCCGCCATAGCTCTCTCCTTCTTCCTCCAACAACATGGAGATCAAATCACATTCATTATCCATCAAAAATGGCTTTAACTCAATTCTAGTGCTCTCCAACTGCCATTAATCTTCTCTAAAAGCCCGAATCTAATGCAAACTTCATCACAGAATCAAGGAAAAGCATCTACGCGCCAAAGTGATTGAAGATCTACAAGATAATTTTCATAATCCGCGAGATCTTATCCATTCCTCTACGAATTCAAGTGAGATCTAAATCTAAAAGAGAGCAGAAATGGAGAATCATTGTGAATAGAATGAGCAAATGATATAAATGAGATGTATGAGATGATGCTATATGTAATTTTCTCCATGATAATGAAGAACACTTCGAAGTGGATGTAGATCTTCCCAAAGATCGAACCACTATAAAACTCCTTGTCTTTTATTTACATTTTCCCGCTTTTTACTTGCATTTGCATTTATGGCCCCATTTTCATTCTACATATCGTTTGGTGAAGTGTGATTTCACTTCTTCGGCGTTTGAACCATTTTCGATTCAAACAAGTATTTTAAAGTAGAAAATGCCTAATTTTCGACAAACTTCTATTTTCATAATGATGTATTCAAATTCAACTAAATAACACAAACAGAACAAATTTACGTATTTTTATACGAAATTTATTTATTTTCTATGTTTGGTTAAACGTATCTCAAGTATAAAATTTAGGATCCAATTTCAAAATTTGAGTTTTTAACGTTAATTGTGTTATATCAGTTGTCGCTACCGTAAATTGATCCCATAAATCAGTTTAAATGGAGCGAGTGGATGTTGACATTTTTATTATAAAATTTAGAGGATCGGTTTTATATAAAATATTACATTTTATAAATCAATACTACAACGTTTAATTTATAATTGATTCATGCTAGTTTTAAGCAATTTCCTTATGAAATAAATGATCATTTCGATTTTATTATTCAAGTTAAACGTACTGTGACGACCGCCCACAGCCCCCGCACTAACAAGAGGAATAATGCGCTGATAAGTGTGCCAGGCAGCTATGGACGATCATCAAAGTAGGTAAACACAAGCAGAACCTGTCGTAAAACTCACAGCGCAAGGATAAAATATAATAGAACATATACAATAGGTAATAGTAGTGAAGCATCATGTAGCAAACTTTTCAAACTTTCACAACATCCTGATAGATTATCCCAACCTCATAGGAAATATCAAGTATGTACATAAGACCTCACTACAACACTCATAGAGCAACTCAAACAGCAGTAACAGAAATATTATATAGTAGTAAATGCAATACGCCAACCTCCTACTCGCCTTCGCACAGCAGCATCGTCCTCACTAATTACCTATCACCTGCTACTTAGTCTGTCCATCCACAACCGGGTGAACAACCCAAGGTAATAAAAGGAAACATAAAACCTTGAGTCAGACAACAGTCTTAGTGAGCGATAAAACAACTAACAAACTTCAACAATAAAGTATATGAGCATGGATAGATAAACATACTAATCTACCCACAATGCCAGAGAAGAACTCAACCTTATCTTCCCTGCATCAGACAGTAATAGCCTTTAAAATAAACAAGTCAACTATTCATCCATGGAAACCAGAACACCCATTCAATCATTGTAAGCACCCATAACATCCAGATTATATATATATATATATATATATATATATATATATATATATATATATATCATGTAAACCATCCTAATCAGATTCAACATCCCTCAAGAACAATCCCCAAAGGCCTAAACCAATATCAGACAAGCACTCAAGGAACATCTCCTTCAACGTTGGATGACCTACATGAGATGGTACAAACAGAACAACCAATCATCCATGACTGACTCTGGCTACCACCGCCAATCCTGCTTTGAAACCATCGTTAATCGTATGACGGCCAACCTTGCCATACGTCAAGGGCTAATGGTAACCTCAGTTCTAGCATAAACTCCATACACCTTTCAATGATATGTATGTATGTCCAACCTTGACAACTAGGCCTTTCAACGATACCAGGATACTCGACTTACAACCGGTATTTTAGGTGCCCCTATCGTACCCCTGCTTTGAGCCTGCTAGAGCTTACGACAACGATAATCACTCGGCCTTCTCATCTCTTAGTCATCCAACTCGACGACTTTTCATAGCCCAAGCAACCTTCTCGAGCAACCATTATCCACCAACTCACGACTTTTGAGTTGTCACCTCATTCGCTGTTCTACACCGATCAACGAACACCTTTCAATACTTCAAACCATCCTACTTGAATTTACTTCGAAGTCACACCATCACCGAGCCAATTACATCACTATGCTGCGGCTAGGGTTCGGGGGGTTGCCCCTGAATTTTTTTTCCAGGCCCTTTGGCTCAAATCAGGATCGTACCCAAAAAATAATTTTTTTTAGAAATGACCCTGTTATGCACGACCGACCCGCCTGATGTGACCGACCCAAGCCTTGCACAACCAAGCCATGACCGACCACACTTCATGTTCGACCCGCACCGCTCGACCGACCTTGTGTTACTACTCCGACCGACCGCTACTCGACCGAACCTACCGCTCGATCGACCCACTGCTCGAACGACCACTACTAGACCGAACCCACTTTTCCATGCACGTCCGGCCAGGCTCGCTCGACCCCAAGCTATGCTCGAGCCGGAACATGACCGACCCTGTTTCAGATGCTCAACCCAGGTCTGCTCAACCCAGCCCCAAACATGCACGATCGACCACCTTTTTCTTACCAACCAGGACACTTGCTCGACCGACCCTTCTCGTCTGTTTCCCAAGGAAACCATATTTGGAGCGACCGACCCCATACGTGCGACCCAAAACCTTCACCACTCCAATGCAACTCCAATTTTGACCAAAACTTCGCCAATCGATACAATCGACGAAACCAACTCAACCAATTCACCAAATACCACCATAAACACGTCATAAGATTGCTAACAACATGAATATGACGATTATCACTAAAATGATGTAAATTTCACCATAACCATTAAAATGATGTAAATTTCACCACAACCATTAAAATGAACATACGATCAAAATGATGGATCTAATAGACATAAGCATATGAAATGTCATGTAAATAACGGGTTAAACTTGCTAAATAGGATCATAAGGTGATTCATATTAAAATGAACTTATAATGGTATAGATCTATGGTTAAACACTTGGATATGATGAAAAACATGATCAAACATTCATATACTTCATTGAATCCATGTGAGAGATGTAAATCACTCATGGATTCTCCCAAACAAGCAAAAATCAATGCAATAAGATTGCGGACAGCAAGCAATTGAATCCGAACTCCTTGATTTGATGAATTCGCCATTTAATTGATGTAGATCTAGCCTCCAATGGGTAGGTCTTCAATTTTCCTCCTTTAAAGGTCGATTTTAACGGTGAAAGGTGTCAGAGGAAGGAGGAACATAAGCCACCTAATGAGAGAATAGAGAAACTAAACCATTTCTCATACCTCTCACCCCCTATTTATACCCTTCCACTAGCCCTCTAATGGGCCTTCCCAAATCAACCCATTGGGGCTCTCCAAACCTGAACAACCAACTGAAAAACCTTAAAACATCGATTTCTCCCAAACTACTGAGCCAAATCTTTAATGTAACCACTCTACGGAAAGACAATCATCATTTTCTTTCCAATGGCACAGGTCTCACCACCTGATTCGACCTGAGACAAAAGTTATACCCTGTACAAGACTGACAGGAGCAAAATGATCACAAACAAAATCAGTAAAAAAAATTGGACATGTCTCACATCTTCATAAGCAACATATCAAAACATGAGAATGATCCAACCTTCAGGGAATAAAATAAAAATATTTTACAATCTTCTGATACGTAAAATGCGGGTTGTTACATGTACGCATTTTAATTTATATCCAGAAATCAAATACTTACATTTTTATTATTCAAAATAAATGAAATTTTAAGTTCTTAAGTAAAATTTCAGTTAAATACGCTATTTAAACCGTCAAATATCAAGCTATTACACTTGCTAATATTGAAAAAGGAAAATAAATTGTTGAAATGTCTGCACTTATTATGAATAAATGCAGACGTGTCAGCAATTATTCATAATGCATTGCACAAAAGAAATTAAGTTGTTGAGATATATGTACTTATTATGAATAAGTGCAGGCACATTTGCAAAAATCCATCAATAAATTACAGACATTTCTCAGTGTATCAAAAAATTGTATATATGTCTACAAATTTTCTGTATAATTGCTGTTATTTCTGCAATTTTACTGTAAGTGATATATTTCTCATTTATATGCAATATTCATCATTTTTTGATGATTTTTTTGCAATAATATGATGTCAGAATAAGTGTAGACTCTGAATTCGAAATTTTAAAGCAATCAGCAAAAACTACATAAAAGCATGCAATATTTTGATATAATTGTTGTGATATTTGCAGTTTTTCAAAAAATTGCGGGTTTTCGGGCGTTTTCGCTGAAACATGAATTTTATTGTATTTTTCTTATATGAATATGAAAATGATTATATACTAAATTAATATTTTGAAGTTTGATAGCTTTTTACGTTGATTTTTTATGTTTTTTTTATGATCTTCGAAATACATTGATACCCACTTAAGTAAACCCCACGCCGTGTATCTATCCCGCTTTGTTTAGTCGTCGAACACGGATACTTAACGTTCAGCTTCCAAAGTGGTTTGCAGCGGGATTCGAAACTGCCCGCGCACAGTGCTTTGATTCTCATCTCCCACTAGTCACCCTAGCTACGAATGGCGGGTGTATATTTTAAAACTTAACAGGAACCTTAGTCAAATTGTCTCTAAAAGTTACTTACAAGCGTATCGATATACGATATCGATAAACTGTTTAAACTAATTAATTGCTAAAAATTTAAGGAACTTTTGAGGGTCATGTGGCATCATTCGTTGTCGTCCATACTTGGTAGAATAGGGAGATGATTTTTATTTCGATTTAATAAAGAATTAAAGAGTGAATTTTTGGAATTCAACAGGTTTTCATCATTCTCTCTAAAACAAATATCCTCTCCTTTGGTTCTTCGTGATAAATTTGTTTTCCTCTCGTTCTCTTCTTCTCTCCTTTAATGGCTGAAATCCTCATGGCTTCCATGATGAAATTTCCCCAAATCAAATCAAAGGGAAAACAAGTATTAAGTGGTGCCTTTGACAGTTGCAATTTCATGTGTTAATTCAGTTAAACCTATGGGCTTTCTTCAATCAAAATGCAACTTTTAACCACTTCTTAGGCTATTTTCGAAAAAAGTTATATGTTAATCATGTTAATTAAATCTAGATTCCCACTATGCTACTCCTCAATTGGTTATATATTAATTATGTTGATATATTTAAGATACATCTCATTTGATTATCTGTTCATATATTTTGTACAGTCTGGTCTGACTTTTTTACAATGAATTCACATGAGACTAAGTTATCGATCCATTTTGTTCTTGTTTGATGGTAACAAAAAATATTTGATTGAAAAATATTTTTTTAATTAAGTATATATGTAATACATGGTTATTTAAATAATTTCAATTAAATTTTTTTATTTTTATCATTTAAACTAGCCTTGAAAATTGAATACATTGTTTCATGTTTTTGTTGTTAATATAATTTGTTTGGATGTTGTTTACCTAGTGTTTCTCTCAAATTAGATTAAGCTAGCCATCGTTACACACACACAAGAGTACATTTGATATTCTTTGTATTAAATAAACCTCGTATAAATAATTGAAGCTTCTCTTAAACAAATTCTGAACATTTTATTTAAAATAAGTATTAGATTGAATCTAATAAACTTTTAGATTTACATGAACCTTACAGATAAAAAAGAAGAAATTTTCAATTCTACCCATTTCACCTGCTTTCGATTAGCTCGGTGTATTCATGTCTAATGACCTATACAAGTATGTTTGTATTCGAAAGTCATAAAAGCAAGGGGAAGAGATCAAAGTCTGCAACTGCCGCAACATATATCCAAAAGAAAGCACTATGGATTGGTTGGAAAAGAAAATAGGTTTTCTATCATGTACAACACAAATAGCCCAGCTATCCTCAAACTATGACCCAAGGTGTGTTGTCGAACCAATTTCTTAATGGCCCCCTAATGAAACTAACTCTAATTTGAGGACCCTTGATAGGCCAATGAGGGTATATAAATACTAGTTAAAATGCAGAGCAAATTATGATGTAAAAAATGCAGAGCAAATTATGATGTATCAAAATTTAAGATCAGCTGCATTGATAGTAAATTTGCAGAGTAAAACAAAATATACTGTGATTTTACATTTAATAATTAGTAAATGGGTAATGTACCAAAAATAATGCCCAAAAAGTCCTACACACAAAACTCTGGTAATGCATTGATCAATATGAACTCGTATGATCTTTCCAAGCAGACGAAATACAAGTGCAAGAGGGGCCATGAGTTTACCCTTCCTTTGCCTGTTTAGAAGATTATTTTGGATTTTAATTTCATGAATTTAATGACAAGTTGAATGAAGAAAGAAAACCTGGGTAAGGAAGGAGGCTGGATATGTATAACACTTTATTCTAATAATGTTGAATAAACACAGGGATTTAGCATCCACAAAAGTATCACTGGTTTGCACTGTGAGTCGATCAATCAAAATGGCTGAACCGGCACAACTGCCGTATTGTTTGGGAATGCTCCAAGAGGCAGGCAGCACACATTTCTTTTCTTTCATTTCAGTAGAAACTTCCTTGCTGTATTTGGTTGATTTATAAACCAAGCTTCGAACAAATTCATTATGGATACAGGAATACAAAAGGAGTCCACGTTCTCTCCATTGACAACAATAAATCAACAAACCCAATCCACAAATCTTCTTCAGTTAGATTTTCGTCATGATCAAATCTATTGCACCATTCAGTCCCTGACAAAGAATTTCACCCAAAAGACGATCTACTTCTCGAACTCTACCTTCTCTCAGAAAACCGTCAGCTGTGAAATTGCATGATTTGGTCTTTTTTACCTTAAAATGCATCCATAAATCTCAATTTTACCTTAAAATATCCAAGGGTTGTCACTTAACAGCTCTCTAACATCTTCTTCTCAATTTGTGTCTCATCATCCACTTTTCCAGCAAGATATAATCCAGCATGGACATTCTTATATATACCAGTTGTTTGTTTCAGACCTTTTTTCGACATTTCCTCTAACAATCTAAGAGCAATTTCAATCTTCCCGGCTTTAACATGGCATTTCACAAGTGTCGAATAAGTATATTCATCAGGTATGTGATCACTTGCAGCAATTAAATTAAAGATCTTCACTCCCTCTCGGGTTTTGCCCAAAAGAAAGTATCCATCCATAATAGTGTTATATGCAACTAAATCAGGCTTTAAACCCTTTCGAAACATTTCATCCAGTATCGAATGGGCTTCTGTAATCATCCCCTTTTTACAAAGAGCGTCAATAGTTAAACTGTATATAGTGATATTGTGATGCAATCCTTTATCACACATTTCAGTAAGAAATCTCAATGATTCGTTCCATTTTCCAAATTTACAAAACCCATTAACTAAGCAGGTTATAGTAACTATATCCGGCTTAATCCCTTGATCAACCATTTCATTAAAAAGAATCTCTACATCTTCCATCATATTGGCTTTACAGAGTCCATCTAATAACGCAGTGTATATGATAACATCAGGTTGTATTCCTGCTTCTCTCACCTTTCTGAAAATCTCTATGGCATCGCCTATCTTGTTGTCCTTACAATATAAATCAACCATTATGGTGTACGTAACTAAGTTAAGCTTCATTCCCACTCTAAGCATATAATTAACCAAATGTATTGCCTCATCAAAGAGACCTTCCTGATTATATCCATCTAACAGCGTATTATACATATACAAATCAGCCCTTACATCTCTTTCTTCCATCACATTAAGCAATTGATGCGCTTCTCTAATTTTTCCATGTCTGCAAAGAGAATTCATTAATGTCCCAAAAGTGATAATAGATGGAGTGATACCTTTATCTACCATCACCTCCAAAACTACCATAGCTTCTTCCCAATTTCCTTGCACTGTGTGCCCATGTAAAATGCAATTATACGTTTCTTCACTTGGATCAATTCCAGAAGCAACCATATGATCAAGCATATTGGATGCCTTTTGCATATCTCCATTTCTGCAATATGCATCAATGAAAGTGTTATATGTGATTACATCTGGACAAATCTTTGAAGCAACCATATGTTCAAACCATTCCATGGCCTTAGTTATGTCTTTACGTTTGTTGTACGCATCAATAAACATGCTATATGTTACAATTGTTGGAGAAATACCAGCAGCAGTCATTTCTTCAAATATGTCAGAAGCAGCAACCATGTCACCATTTTTGCAAAGTGCATTGATGATTGTGCTATAAGTAACCACATCAGGCTTGCATGTAACACTCTCTGTTGACATCTGTTGAAGTAACTGAACGGCAGAGTTTGTGTTTCCAGTGTTACAGAATCCTTTTATTAATGTAGTATAAGAGATAACATCGGGTTTAACTCCTGACTGAGGCATTACGGTCAGCAGCTGTGTCGCTTCATCTAACTTGTTTTTCTTACAAAGACCATTTATAAGTGAATTGAAAATTTTGATGTTGCCACTCCACCCTTGTTTTAACATAGAACCAAATAAAGAAAAACCAAGATTTACCTTGTTCATGCGAGTGCAGTAATCAATTAAAATTGCATATGTAACAGTGTCAGGTGAAACAACTTTGACCAGGTTCAACTTGTTGTATAGAGAGATGACAATACCATTGTGAAGTGAAAACTTCATTCGAGCCATTGAAGTAAATAGTACATTAATGGAAAAGATTGTTGGTTTGGGCATTACATCAAGCAACTGGTGGAAGAGCTCTAAAGCCTCTTTCTGATTAAAGGCCTTTGACTGGCATCTCTGCTTAACAAACTCTTCTAATCTTTGTGAACTGCATATACCTTTGATTGCTCCGTGATCCATCATTCTGGTGCGCGTCGCAAAAGTATGCAAACCCATTGCTTAAGAAATAGTTAAAAAAATTAGATCATTCGTAATGGTACATACAAACAACTTCCGCTTCTGTGAATTTTAATGAACCGTTTTCCAGCTATCTTATTCGTCGTTCTCTTTAGAAAGGAAAAGGAATCATTGGTAATTTTCCAGGGTTTCTTGGGAACCGGAGAAAAGACAGACGTAAGCTTTGTTCAATAACTTTACAATAACGTTGACAAAAAAAGGTTGGGAGAGGGATCAGGGCATTAAGTCGGTGACGACAAATTCATTAGCTTCTTCTCTCGTTTTAGTATGGCCAAGGTTTTAAATTTACAAGAAGGAATGGGGATGCTCCTTGAAGGGAAATAGACTGGGCTTTAACAACCGTGTTTACAACTTCAACGGGCTAAATAAAGTAGGCCCTAGCAAGGGATTAATCATCATGATAATTTTTCTGAATTTTACCATTTCAAATCCACACCCTACCTGAAAATTTTAACCCGATAGGTTTCCCTAGATGGATCGGATTACATTTTAAAATATAGATCTGACCCACTGATCTGGACCCGACCATGGATCTCGATTCTTGGTAGGTTGGTTTTTATTAAGTCCAAACTATACTTGAAACTTGAACCAAAACTATTCTGAGGTTCGAATCGAGCTATATATGGTTGGTAATAGACTAAATAAAAAAATATAAAAAAATCATATATTCATTGTTTTTTGTTCGGACTTTCATATGTCTTTATGATATTTTTTATCATCTGGACTCGATCTAAGATCCATCAAGTTCGATTCGTATTTGGCTTGGTCCAGGCATGTAGTTCTGGGTTCTAATTGTTAGTCCTAATGCTACTTAAATTGTTCGAGTTAAGCAGTTTCATACGAAGGGGAAAGAGGATACGCAAGCTTTTCCCATGATTCCCAGTTTCTTCCTTGTCACATGTAATAGCATAAATCATTTCGACATTTGCAACAACCTACCACTAAGGACATCCCGACTCACATCTAGATTAATACTAACATCGCAGGCCTCACAAAAAACTGATTTCTTTAAATAAATTTTATAAAACAGATCACAGAAATATCTACAATATATTACAATATTTGAAATTTACAAAGGAAGGAACAATATGTAATGGTAATCAATAACATAATTCCAAGCAATAATATACTATCACATAAAGCTACAACTACATCATCTCTTTACTAATAACAAATGTTGCAATGCCCAAGAGTAACGCGGAAAAAACAGTAGCTGACTATAGGTATTCATCTACATTGCATTATTACGCCTCCAAATAATCATCAATGCTCTTTATCGACTTATCATAGTATAACTAAAAGAAGGAGATTAGACATACGTTTACTGAGTGAAATGCATTAAAGTGCATAATACTAACAATCTAGTAAAACCACACTTTAGATCGAAAGCCATACCTGAAGATGTGTCACTGCACTTAATAAGTTAGCTAAACACAATACTTACATCATGTTCCAAGGTCTCGGTAATATAACCAATAACTAATCATATGAACACGATTGATCCTAAGTCCCTAACTTGCATATTGAAACAATATGCAACTCATTATTGATGAACTACATATCTCAATTCGCCAGCATTGCACATCGTTAGTCACACTGAAGAACTTATTTTTCCTTGAAAAGTGTATCATAACGCCTATACTATCGAAATCATCATCATTAAAGATCAAGGGTCACGCCAAAGAATTATTTCTTTTGAGAAATGTGTGTCATACATGTTAACCGGTCTTTTGTGCTCGGCCATGTCAGATCATCCAAGCAAGTACTATTGGAACTAAGCTAATCCACAACGGAAGTTACACATGAATTTCAAAAAGAATTATATATTGGATCATTGTTGGGCCTACAAAGTCTGATTTCTTTTGAACATTTATATATTTGTTCGATTAAATAATATCATGTGTTTTATTTAATTCAGATATTTTGTAATATGAATCTGATATGAATAGATTTAGTTTATATACGTGTATCATACCGATGTATATGTGTATGCGCACACACACACAATATAACCCTTGAAGTACACGCATATAGATGTCGGGATTTGCATTGCAATGGATACATTATCTAACTTTTTATATACTATATGTTGTCCAAATATATGTGTATATTTATATTATAAATTTTAGTATATATATATATATATATATATATATATTGTTGACATGATTTTTGGCAAAGTAGTCACACTCAAGTTCATGGTTTGCGACGCACTCGAGGTTCAAGAATGTTCGTCGGAAAACACCAAGCGATTTAGTCGAAGTCGCGAAGTACTCAGAAATGGTCGGAAATATCGTCGACTCTCAGATCGGCATAATTAGATAGGAAAAAATATGTGTAACACCGCAACTCCGTTAAGGTCACTCTCAAAGGAAATGCTTTAACTTCGGTGGAGCGTTTTAAGGTACAAGATACTAATAAATTACAAGACAGAAAATTTATGCAGCGGTAAAAGATCAATATTATTTCATAAATACTTGTTCAACACGACAATTCAACAACTGTTTCAACCTTCCAAATTATTACAACTTTTCATCTATCTTGAAAACATAAAGAAGCAATACTGAAAATAAAATGACATAAATCCCCAATAAGTGCTTGACCATAGCCATAGCTCAAAAAGGAAAGTCCACGCCTTACATCTACGATCTTCAAACTTTGGCTAACTTGGACTAAGCAGAAGTGTTTCCTCCCTGCGGACCTGGAGGGGGGTCAACGGAAGAAAAGAAGCGAAAGGAAAATGGGTCAGACATAAGTCTGGTAAGCCCAGTTATTTAATAGCATGTAAACAAGTAAAAGACTATGACATGAATAAACTGAACTTAGAATGATACCACAAGGATAGGGTAGTCCTAAAACGAGGTAAAGTAAGATTTAACTAGATCTGGCTATCGCACCTACTTTTACTTCTCTGCACCCACTAAGAGCTGTTTAACTAGCAATGTATGTTCATGATAAAGTGATCTCATTCATGTATTGATCGGTTCCTACTCGCATTCGTGTATTCCCGGTGTCATGCGGCCCCACGTGACTTTTAAGTACTTGTGCTGGTTCCAGTATGGAGTGTATCAAGTCCTATAATAACAACCCTAACACGATTCAAAGATGCACAAGTGTACGCCTGGTGCCCAGTGCCTGCTTTTTCCACTCCGGAGCCCGTGCACGCCCGTACTCCGTCGGAACCTACACTGACGCACCTAAACCGTCGCCCTTTTGACCACTTATATTCAACCCAGTAATTGTGCCCCACCCTGCCTAGTTCAAGGTACCTTGGTACATACATGTGGGTTACTGCTGAAACGGGTCCCCGTTACTAGGGTTTTTCTAGTCAACATGCTAAATTGGTTAAGTGTCCTTAGTTTGACTTAACCCCTATCAATCTTGTCTAGTTAACATGTTAAGTTGGTTAAGTTTTTCCTCAATCACTTAACCCCACCAATCTTGTCTTGTTAACATGTTAAGTTGGTTAAGTGTTCCCTTAATTACTTAACCTCACCATTTCTAGCTTGATTGTTCATGAGCTTTAATTAATTAATTAATTAATTAATTAAAGCACCAACCACTCACATTAGACAGGTATTGTTGTGGTTACTGAATGTGTCGGCCGGTTCCGGGCAGTTTTACATTACAACTCAATCTAACCTCGGGTCTTTCTGGGCTTGATGCACTAACCTCTCACATTAGACAGGTATTGTTGTGGTTATTGGATGTGCCGGTCAGTTCCGGGCAGGTTTACACCATAACTCAGTCTAACCTCGGGTTAGGCATATTTATCTTTTACATTTTATATATGTGAATTTTCTACAAGTGTTTATTATCACATATTTTAGTTATGTTCAAGACTAATGGTATAAATTTTACCATTCATGGCCTTAACCATTTACTGATTTTGGGCCAACCTACATTATTAACATGTTTTGATTTAATAATTATCCCAATGTTACCCCCGTTTGTTCGTTCGTATTAATCACATAAAGTCACTGGGCCAACATATTAGCCCAATTTATAAACAAGAGGTAAAGAAGGGAACATGCATAACATAGATTCAACCAAACATGTAAATTTTGCATAAAGTTTTATTCATATAATTTGACATGTCACATGAACTTGCATATAATTTAGACTTAGATAATCATAAGCCTAAAACATGTTAATATGTAGATCTAGGCATGTGTGAACATAACTTCAATTATAAACTAGCATATGACATAATCATGACATGTCCAATCCCGAGGCATGTATAATTTTAACGTTAACATATAGGTGTGAACTAGATCTAACAAGGTGAACTTGCATAAATCCACTTTACAAACAAGCATATAAATATAGATCTAGTTTTGGATCTAACATGTAACTTGCATATGAACATATGTATAATTAGATCGTGACTTGGATCTATCATAAAACATATAACTTGCATTAATCATATGAACCTAGATAGATCTTGACATTGATCCAACATAAAACTTGTAAATTGCATATGAACATATATATAGGCATATGGATCTAACATAAAGCATATGAATATATATATATATATATATATATAGATCTTGACTTGGATCTAACATAATACATACAACTTGCATTAATCATATAAACATATATATATATATATATATATATATATATATATATATATATAGAGAGAGAGAGAGAGAGAGAGAGAGATCTTAACATGAAACATATAACTTTCATATGATATTGATAGTTTCATTCTCAATCTTTAATAGATCCAACACCAAGTCCAATAAGCCACAAACATTCCAAGTCAGTTCATGATAAAATCATCACAAGAAACAAACATGAATTAGCATCGTCAATATTATACAACATGGTATAATTCTATTTTTCACTTTATATCAAATCACGTCTTAAATTTATTTACATTTAAAAGATAACTACACTTACAAAAGACAATCTTGATTTCTAGAATCTGTATTCTGAAGTTGAAATGCTCGCCTTTGATGTAGACAATCGTTGTTTTAGTTTAATTTTGATTTGATTTGGTTTGTCTCTTTTAATTTGGTTCAAGTTGAACGGAGGCTACTTGAGGTTGTCTAACGGCAGCATGACGGCTCTTGGTTTGATTTTTAATATGATTTAGGGTTGAGGTATTAGGTTGCTTATATAGAAGTTTGATTTAATAGGAACCGTCAGATTAACCTAGAGCAAATCAAAGCCATTCAGACAAGATAGAATAGCCACATCAGCCCCAATGACTCAGCAAGGAGTCCATCAGAACCAATCAGATGCCACATCTGCCTTAGAGCGAATCGGCCCACGGGTTGACAGCCAAACACACCCAATCAACCCCTAGCCGACCCAGCGGAGCTCAGGTCGACCTCAAAAATGGGCCGGTTCGGTTATTCCCCCTCTCGATTCGTTGTTTTGAACTTTTTTGCATATTTATTTAATTTTTATATATCTATATATATATATATATATATATTTCTCATATGCATATAAACTTCAAGGCTTAATAACTTCTTCATAAAGTATCCGTTTTATGCAAACCAAATGTCTATCTTGACCAAAATTTTGAAACGAAAGTAATAGCGCAACCCATTCCACTTAATTCTTCTTCTAAAAATTAAGTGTTATTGAATTTGTTAATTTTAATATTCTCAGAAAATTCGGGGTGTTACATTCTCCCCTCTTTAAAGAATTTCGTCCCTGAAATCTTCAAGTTAAGAAGAATGCATCTTAACATCCAATCATCCATCTACTCATCCATCATCCACAAGCATCCATTGTCCTTAAAAGACTTCTAATGCCATATGAACATATGCAGAGTGTGTGTATATGTCTCTTATCTAGTGCAAAATCAGGCGGTCTACTGATTCAGTTGACCTCCTTAATGCGAATCATGAGTGTGCCATGAGTCCATTATGTATGCACAATTTTTCCTATTCATAATTCTACATTAGTGCACAATCATTCATATAAATGCAACGTCCTTATGATAACACATCAAGTTTCAATCCACATACAATTTCATGCATTCATATGCAAATGCAATATGAAAGTGATTGAGCCGATCTAGAACCTAATGTGTATGTGCATATGCATCCACGAACAATCACTAGCAACCACTTGCAACCACTTTGCAACCATCAACCATAACATGTTTCAAATACATGTTTACATCCATTGATTTCTACTAAGGATCAAGAAATAGGACCGAGAACATAACTAAGCATGAATAAACTTATGATAAAGGAGAGATCAAAGATGTACCCTCAAAAAGATATGGGTAGGCTACGCGTATCTTTCTTTCGGTCTCCCAAGTCGCGTCTTCTTCATTGTCACTCCATTGTACTTTAACAAGCTTGACTTCACGGTTGCGTAGCTTTTTGACTTCCGTTCCCAAGATACGAGTTGGGATTCTTCTCACTGTTGCTTCTCGTTCCACTTCTACCTCTTTTAGTATCTTTGGTTCCACCACTTCCGCAGACTCATGTAAGCACTTCCGTTGGTGAGAAATATGAAAGACATTGTGCACTCCAGCCAACTTTTCAGGTAGCTCTAATCTGTAGGCCATCGTCCCAATTCTTTCAATGATAGGAAATGGTCCTATGAATCTAGGTGCCAATTTCCCTTTGGATCCAAAGCAAACAACATTCCTCAAAGGAGATACTTTAAGGAACACTCTGTCTCTAACCTCAAACTCAAGGTCGGTCCTTCTTTTATCTGCATGGGACTTCCGTCTATCTTGAGCAGTCTTCATTCGTCTTCTTATTAGGTCCACCTTTTATGAGGTGTCCCTAATCATGTCTGGCCCAAGTATAAGCTTATCTGTGGATTCCTACCAATAGGTTGGTGATCGACACGGTCTCCCGTATAAGGCTTCGAAGGGTGTCATGCCTATTATAGCTTGGTAGCTATTGTTGTAGGCGAACTCCACCAGAGGAAGATGATCTTCCCATGTCCCTCCAAAGTCAAGAACACACAATCTCAAGAGGTCTTCTAAGACTCTATTCACCCTTTCCGTCTGTCCATCAGTTTGGGGGTGGTAGGTCGTGCTTAAACATAGTTGTGTGTCTACAACCTCTTGCAAACTCTTCCAGAACTCGCTTATAAAGATAGGGTCTCGATCGCTTACTATGCTGGAAGGTATCCCATGCAGTCGAACTATCTCTTTAAGATATAGAGATGCTAGAGATGAGGCAGTCCTTCTACTTTTGACAGGTACAAAGTGAGCGCTTTTTGTGAGCCGGTCCACTATTACCCAAATACAGGTATTTCCCCTTCTTGGCCTAGGCAAACCATCAATAAAGTCCATCGAACTGCTATCCCATTTCCACTATGGGACCTCTAGAGGATTAAACAAACCACCAGGCTTCTTCTGCTCCGCCTTGACCTGCTGGCATATCATGCACTTAGAAACGAATTCAGCTACGTCCCTCTTCATGCCATTCCACAAGAAAACTCTTTTGATGTCTTTATACATTTTGTTTCCACCTGGGTGTATGGTCAGCTTTGAATGGTGTGCTTCTTCTAGAACCGTTTTCACTAAATCTCTTACTTGTGGGACGCATAGCCTTCCATCCCGTTTCAACCATCCATTATCATCGATGGAGTATCTATTGAGGTGACTCGAAGTCTCACCCTTAATCAGCTTATCTATCACATCTACTTGCTGAGGGTCTTCACGTTGTGCGGTTCCTATTAAGTCAAAAAGTGTAGGCCGCACTTCCAGTGTTGCTAACAAGCCAGGTACAAATTCAGAGGAGGGTCTAAATTCAAAGTTGGCTATGTACTCCAAGCTTTGCCTTTCTACAAAGAGAGGGCTTAAGGTCAGCTTCTTTCTACTCAGAGCGTCTACTACCACATTGCCCTTGCCAGGAGTATAGGAAATCTCAAAATCATATGAGGCAAGAAACTCCATCCATATTTGCTGCCTCAAGTTGAGATCTTTCTACGAGAAAAGTTACTTCAATGATTAATGGTCAGTAAACAATTCGAACTTCTCACCTAGGAGATAATGGCGCCAAGACTTAAGAGCGAAAACGATGGTCGCCAATTCTAGGTCGTGGGTTGGGTAGTTTTTCTCATGTACTATCAACTACCTTCCACCATAAGCTATTGCCTTCCCTTCTTGCATCAAGACAACGCCTAATCCTGTACCGCATGCATCTGTGTATACGGTAAACATCTTGCTCCCATCAGGCAATGTCAGAATTGGGGCTATTGTTAGAGCCCTTTTCAAGCGTTGGAAAGCAATATCACAATCCAAATCCCAAGCGAAAACTAGGTTCTTCTTCGTCAACCTTGTAAGTGGAGCTGAGATTTTCGCAAAGTCTTTGATGAACTTCCGGTAAAAGCCTGCTAGCCCGAGAAAGCTTCGGACTTCAGTTGTGTTTCGTGGAATCTTCCAATCTTGCACAGCAACCACTTTTGCGGGGTCCACGGCTAACCCCTCTTTGGACACCACATGTCCAAGGAATCTAACTTCTTCTCTCCGGAAATGGCATTTGGAGAATTTGGCTTTCAACTGATGTGCACAGAGAGTATCCATGACTTCTCTTAAGCACTGAGCATGCTCTTCCTCACTCTTCGAGAAGATCAAAATATCGTCCACGAAGACCACCACAAACTTATTGAGGAATTCCCGGAACACCCTGCTCATCAAGTCCACGAAATAGGCAGGTGTGTTTGTCAAGCCGAAAGGCATGACTAGCCACTCGAAGAAACCATCTGGGGTCCTAAATGCAGTCTTGTCAATGTTATCCTCAGCCACTCTTAGCTGATGAAACCCAGTAGCCAAATCTAGTTGGGAGAAAACGGATGCACCTACGAGCTGACCAAACAGATCGTCAATTCTTGGGAGTGGGTGTCTATTCTTCTTGGTCAGCTTGTTCAGCTCCCTATAATCCACGCATAGGCGGAGTGAACCATCGGCTTTGGTCGTGAACACTACTGGAGCACCCCATTCAGAAATACTCCGTCTTATGAACCTCTTTTCAAGCAGCTCTTTAACTTGCTTGCTGAGTTCTTTTCTCTCCCTTGGAGCCATGTGTCTAACGGGTAAAGCAACGGGTTTTGCATTGTCAATGAGGCATATGCGGAAGTCTATCTCCCGCTTCGGAGGTAAGCCCTTTACCTCTTCAAACACATCAAGTATTCACGGACCACTCTAACAGACTGCAAATTCTCAACAGACGCACCAAGAGATTCTAGATAACTTAGCATAACAAAATTCATGGGATTACAAGAGATTTTGAGAGTGTTACCGAGGCGAGTCATGAGTCTAATCACTCTCTTTACACAATCGAGGACGACACCATTAATGGATAGCCAGTCCATGCCTAGAATCAGCCCATAGCCCGTGAAGCCCAAAACATAAGCATTACATTTAAACCCAACGCTTAAAATAGATATTTCCAAATCCAAGCAAATCATTGACAAATAAACTGAGCCCCCAATTGGATTTGAAACAACCAAGGGATCCTCTACTATATGGGTGTCTAGGTGCAGAGATTCAACTAAAGAAGTAGATATAAAAGAGTGCGATGCGCCAGAATCAAAGAGAGTACGAACATGATTATCAAACATATAAACTAAACTCTCAACAGAAATATGTCTACCTCGTTCCTGCAGAGGTTCAACAAGGGCATGAACCTGCCCTCTAGAAGATGATCCAGTCCTCTGTCCCTACCCTTGCCTTTTTGGGCAGTCCTTAGACAAGTGTCCAGTATCCCCGCACTAGAAACAAACGCCCAATTTCCTCTTTTTCTTTCTACAGTCCCTAGTCAAGTGTCCAAGTATCCCACAGAAATTACACTTCATCTTCTTACGGGATTTATTATCCTTCCCGCCTTTGTTGGGGTCTGTCTTCTTGTTCTGAGATTCATCTCCTTTCTTGTTTTGAGGCTCTTCCTTCTTCACCTCCTTCTTGCCATCTTTGTTCTCCTCTTGCAACAGAGCCATGTCCACCAGTCTCTCATAAGTCGCTCCCATAGGTATATGGGACATTGCCAAACCTTGCAGTGGCTCATTCAGTCCTTTGGAAAAGTGGAGAGCTTTCTTGTGTAGAGTGTTTACTAACTCCGTCCAAATCGAGCAAGCTGGTTGAATTTATTGACATATTATTTGACCGACAAGCTGCCATGTTTAAGTGATAGGAACTTCTCCATTTGCAGACTCTGCTCAGCTTGTGAGAGGAACTTCATTTCAAATCTCGCCCTAAAGTCCTTCCAAGTCTCTATCGGTCTTTCAGCATTAGTGACTTCCCACCAGAAGGAGGCCTCGTCTTTGAGCAACCACACCACCAACTGTAGTTTCTGCCTCTCATATACTTCAAAGATAACGAATAAGTCCTCAGTCTCCTTGAGCCAGTTTCTGGCTTCCACAAATGATTCGCTCCCCTTAAAGTCTTTTCCACCCATGGATCTAAAGTCTCTACAGATCTTTGAGAAAGCATTTCCTCTCAGAGGAAGAGGAGGAGCAGCAGCTGGGGGAGGAGGAATGTCTACTGGACCCTCGTCATTGACCCTGGCTTCTAGGTATCTCATGAACCAGCCAGGTATCGGTACACCTTCTGGAAGGTTAAGATCCACAAACATGCTGAAACAAAAAGGAAAGATTCAAAATGAAGGATAGAAAGATAGTGCATATGGCTTTGGGGATTATGCCTTTTTAAATTAACACTTTTTATTGAAAATGCTTCTTTATGACTTCTTTTTGAAAAAGAGTTTCAAAAACTTTATCCGATCTGGTAACCTTTAGCTCTGATACCAAGTGTAACACCCCACCTCCGTTAAGATCACTCTCAAAGGGAATGCCTTAACTTCGGTAGAGCGTTTTAAGGTACAAGATACTAATAAATTACAAGACAGAAAATTTATGCAGCGGAAAAAGATCAATATTATTTCATAAATACTTGTTCAACACAACAATTCAACAAATGTTTCAACCTTCCAAATTATTACAACTTTTCATCTGTCTTGAAAACATAAAGAAGCAATACTGAAAATAAAATGAAATAAATCCCCAATAAATGCTTGACCATAGCCATAGCTCAAAAAGGAAATTCCAAGCCTTACACCTACGGTCTTCAAGCTTTGGCTAACCTGGACTAAGCAGAAGTGTTTCCTCCCTGTGGACCTGGGGGGAGGGGACAGAAGAAAAGAAGCGAAAGGAAAATGGGTCAGACATAAGTCTGGTAAGCCCAGTTATTTAATAGCATGTGAATAAGTAAAAGACTATGACATGAATAAACTGAACTTAGAATGATACCACAAGGATAGGGTAGTCCTAAAACGAGGTAAAGTAAGATTTAACTAGATTTGGCTATCGCACCCACTTCTCTGCACCCACTAAGAGTTGTTTAACTAGCAATGTATGTTCATGATAAACTGATCCCATTCATGTATTGATCGGCTCCCACTCGCATTCATGTATTCCCGGTGTCATGCGGCCCCACGTGATTTTTAAGTACTTGTGTTGGTTCCAGTATAGGGTGTATCAGGTCCTATAATGGCAACCCTGACACGATTCAAAGATGCACAAGTGTACGCCTGGTGCCTAGTGCCTGCTTTTTCCACTTCGGAGCCCGTGCACGCCCGTACTCCGTCGGAACCTACACTGACGCACCTAATCGCCGCCCTTTTGACCGCTTATATTCAGCCCAGTAATCGTGCCCCACCATACTGTAATGGCCCGCAAATCTGTACTATTTGAGTTGACTAATAACACCACACGTCCAATCCAAATTTGCACTGAAATACGAATCATTATTAGAAAGAAGTTAGAGGATGAGAAATAGAAAGAAAGAAATATTAGAATAGAAGAAAATGAAGATCACAAACTCACAGCGGAACGAATAAAATATATTAAATAACATAACTTTTTGAAATACAAATCAATAACTTTATATACATACCATCATCAGAGCACAACAGTTATTCCTGAAATAGTTATAAACACCTGTTTCCAGATACAAACATGGTCATAGCGGAATATATGATAATCTATAGCTAACTGGTGAAGCCTCCTGCTTCCAGATCCTCTAAATGAATCTGTAAAATCCCGACTACTTGACTTCCTGTACAAATTTGGGCACCCAAGAGTTTAGGGAAAACAAAACAAAATAAACTATGGGTCAGTCATGGGACTGGTGTGAGTAAACTCCAACCATTTGTTTAACTTTAAAATCCTTCCGAAAGAAATGATAATCGTAAGACCGATCCACACAAAACACGGATGGTTTTTATCTTACGATAACCCACAACTTTTCTTGAAATCATACTTTCTCTGATATTATCATAATGTCCAATTACAAATAAATAACAATCTAGAGGAACGCTTGCATCTCACGCTCCCCATATATAGTATACAAATCAAAACCGCGGGCGCTTATTGGATATTGGATTCTAACCTTGACAAGGTATGGGACCACCTGCCGTTAGTGTATATTTAGAGGCAAATACACTGGGTTCAACAAGAACATCTTGCAACCCAGCCCATACATGACCGACCACTCATTTCGCTTGAGTGTATCGAATGTATATCACCAACGTTTGGGATCAGCAACCGTTTCCCGAATGGGAGAGCATCGAATAGAATAATAAATTAAATGAATCTCTAGATAGGTGATTATACATCCTAATGGGAGCGACCCACATAGCCATGCTGCCTGCCTGATTTTTGTCATTTCCCGGTTGTTGAGGCCTGAGGCTACGATTACTTTCTATTCATTGACAGCACAATCACTTTGAATGCCACATTGTCAGATCCGTTAATCACTAGTTGATTTGCACAAATATTCTGGATATTATGCTAAGGGAATAAATCCGTTGCAACCATATATATTTATACAGATCAACATATTCGATCATTGGAAATACTTTGTCAGACATTCGTCCATATACGTTCGTTCTGGGATTGAACGAAACCAAAGGCACAATTTTTATTAATAGAAAAATCCCTTGCACTTCACTCTGTCTTCGATTATCTTCATATAATCTGATTCGCAACGATATTGCCAATACAGAGTGGTTCACGGATAATAATCCAACCGGTCTCTCCATATTGACAAAGATATTGGCAAACACTTCGATAGTCGGTTATTTAACTATCGAAGAAAAGCAAACAAACATTCATCCATAACATCCATCAATCACTGGGCCTAATAGTTAACATTTTATTAATTAATTCACTTCTTTATTTCCCTATCAATATTCGTTAACCAAATATTTTCAATAATCATCTTGGCCTCTTACACCCTTTGGAAAACGTTTCCAAATATCAACTTCTTTTATTTTCTATATTAAGAAAATATCTCTATTTGCAATTGAAAACAATTTCAATCACTGATCTCTTTCCCGACTACTTTAATTATACTCATTAAATATTTACTTTTATATTTCCAAAATTCCATCACTTGGGTTAAAACAACTGTTGTATAAAACATCGTTATAACAACCCAAAATATTTTATTCAACTAACTATTATTCAAACCCTTCTCTTCGAGACTGGATCAGGCTATTTATCAATTAAAAATAAAATCAATCAAGTTGGGGTAAAATTACCTCTCAGACCTTGACTGAAAACATCATTAACTTCAAAACAGACAAAACCACTTACCTTGAATAATCAACATTATAAAAACAATTATTCATTTTTAACGCATGTATATGGTTCGCTTTCTATTTCTAATTTATAGATTTCCCTTTTTGTTTACAATATTCTATTTTAAATTCGTTTTCTTATCGAATTTAATATATATTGATATATTGATTTCTAACTATCAAAATTTCTTAAAAATATTCTAACTCCTTAAATTTCCGGAAAATTTCGCCATAACCTCCCTTGTACCGGGAGCATCGGGATATTTTAAATAGCCTCCCATGGACCTTTCCAATCCAAAAGAAAAAGGAAAAGCCAAGCGGCTTGCCGATACGGCACATAAAACCTCATATATGAATTTAAACATGTACCTTTTTGTCGGGAACATAAATTAAAATCTTCATATACTCCATCTCATGCCTGTCTAACACATGCTCACCTGTTTCCAATTCAATTCAACTCAATCCAATCGTTTGAATTCAGTTTCTCTCATTTATTCTTTAATTAGCTATTTTTCCTATTTCACTTCTTTGTTTGAACATAACATGTTCAAATAAAATATTTAACTTGCTCATAACCAAATTGAAATTTCAACTTCAATTCTAGTTTCCTTTTTGATTTCGAATATAAATTTTCAAATCGAATTTACTTACTCAAAGCCCAATATCAATTCAAAATCCCATTAACTAATTACTATTCAAATTAGTTAGTTCTATTCAATAATCAAAAATCTGATTTCTGTTTCAAAAACTATTTCACTTCATTTGAGTTCACATATAATTTATAACTCAAATCTGAAATTTTCTAGATAGAAATTCAGATTTTATTTGCTTAAAAATCCTTTTATAAAATTAAATAAACCGTTATGGTTTTTAAATGGTTATGGCGTTGTTTTTCTGAAAATTTGATTTTGACATAACTCAAAATTTATTCGACGAAATCCAGATTTTTCTCCTCCATAAGAAAACTATTATCAAATCGGTCCTGACATTTCTTGTTTCAAATAATTCCGATTTCAATTGAGTTCTGTATACTCAATTGAAGTTCGAATCGCCAATTTACGAACTGCAGCGCTGCGGCGAATTCGTTTTAATTATATATATAAATATAAACGTTTTAACTTCGTTTATAATAAATTCAACTCCATTCTGATATATTTTTATTATATATCAAATCCATTTCAACATAACATTTCTGATCTATTTCACTTCCATTTTAAATTCTATATTCGAATTCCATTTCACTTCTATTTGAATTTTATATTCAAATTTTCATTTCACTTCTGTTTGAATTCTATATTCAAATTCCTTTTCAATCTCCATTTGAATTTCTATTCAAATCTATTTTCCAACTTCATTTAAATTTCTATATTCAAATCTATTTTCAAACTTCAATTGAATTTCTATATTCAAATCTATTTCAATTCTATTTGAATTTTATATTCAAATTCCCATTCCAACTCTATTTGAGTTCTATATTCGATGTCTATTTCAAATTCTATTTTGAAATTCTATTTCGAGTTCTATTTTGAAATTTTAATTCCATTTTGAAATTCTATTTCAATTTCTATTTCCAATTCTATTTGAAATTTCTATATTCAAATTCCCTATATTCAAATTCTATTCAATTCTATATTTGAATTTCCTTTATTCAATTTCTATATTTGAATTCCATTTGAATTTTATATTCAAATTCCATAGTTTAAATTCTATTTGAATTCTCTATTCAAATTCCATATTTATTCTATTTGAATTTCAAATATTCAAACTCCAATTTTATTCTATTTGAAATTTCAAATATTCAAACTCCAATTTAATTCTATTTCAATATTCAATTTCTATTTGAATTTTCTTTATTCATTCTTTACACAAGTCTCGATTTCAATTTCTTTTGAAATCGATATTTCTACTTTTCAAAAACAGATTTCCCTTTTTAATTTCACACTTGTATTTTTATTTCTGAATTTATCCAATGATAATTCTTTTTACTTCATTTATAAACTTCATTTATAAAAGAACTATTTATAAACTTCGTTTATAAAGGAACTACTTGTTTTGTTTCTTTTAAAACAAGTTAATATTTCAAATTCTATTTTTCTAAAATAGAATTTCCCTTTTAAATCTCAAATACCCCTATCAGGGTATTTTTATAAATTAACACTTAGGCCCAGTGATATTTAAACACCAAACAACCAATTATTTATTTCAGGTTTTCTAACACATCATATATGACAGTATATGTGCAAACAAATAAACAAACAGATAATATTTTTTTGAGGAATCCAGTTGGATTCCTCCAACCTGTTTTTCCTGCATCCATAGACGTTAGTCAACAGAAATAATACCCATCCTGCTTCGAGGCAGGATATCGAAGTATAAAAGGGAATCCACTTATATACGTGGGCGTAGGGTCATCCGCTAATGATACTGCAGGAATCCAACCACCAATATATATATAATAGCCACAAACACCAATCCTAAATAACTATATATATCTAAATAATAGCCACAAAAATTCATTCAAGCATCCAAGCAACCAATAGTTTTTTTTAACGATAAAAATAATTTAAATAAAATACTTAAGTGAGAATTCCTCACCTTATTTTTTCGTCGAATACCCAGTTAACTTCTCGGTTACGAATCGTCTTGATTCAAATCTATACCTACAGTTATTTATTTAACGATTAAACGATTTTTACTTTAGACTAACTTATCAAATAAATAAATGAATGAATGAATTTCTTAATTATACCTTTAATTAATCTTGCCTAATCCATCTTCCGCATCGCTGTTCGAAATGAAAAATGCAACTTCGCACGCCATCATTCCTTCATAGCTATCATTGTTTAACTGGCTTTATTAGATAAACCTTGTATATATTTTGGTATGACATTCATTATTTATTGGACAACTTAAATGGAAATAAAGGTTTTTAAATAACTAAGTTTAAATAGTTACCTTAGTACAATGTTAACCCCTCTTCTCGGTTCACTCTCAATTCACGTCTACTGCACAAAACCGAACTTCATTCCTTACTTCCCTCCTCATCATCTTAAAAAGGAACCTGCTACAACTCACCTACCCGGCCTTAACCTGATAACTTTCAGCTTCCTCCCTTAGACTACGCACACTCCGTCTTCCCCAAATCACCCTCATCGATCACTGTCCTCGTCCACTCGTACCAGTGGTGATTCTAGGCCTCAAACCTACCACTGAAAACGCGGCAACTTCCAGTTCAACTCTCCAACAACCACCTCCCCTTTGCTTTTGCCAGAGACCCCTCCAGGACCGCAGAAGCTTGTTTCCTTCACGTCGAACTATCCCCAGTTTGCGATCTCAACCACGCCCTCAATTCCTCTTTGCCTTCAACCCTAATTACTCAGTCCCCAAATCGAACAACTTGAGACGAGGACGGGCATCAGAGGATGGAGCGATTTCCATCGCACCTCCTTCTTGAATTCGAGTGCCTCAGATAGTCGCGACCCCCACCAGAACTCGAATTTCGTGTGGCAAATCTCAAACATGGTTACGAACTCCTCAGTCATGAAATCGATTTTCATGAATTGGTTATTGCTTCGATTTGCAAAGGAAAATAAAAGAACGACTTTCTATTTGATTTCAATAATTTAGGATGGAGGTCCTTCCTTCCTGAAGCCCCTTTTTGTTTTCAAACGATTTTGATTTCTTCAATTGTTCTAAGGAGTGCAAAGATTTAGAAAGGAAATGGGAAGGGAGTATGTCGCACGTATAAATAGAAGAAGTGGGGAACCAACCGTACATTTTAATTAAAAGTTTGTCTAACAGAGTACATACACTATTTAAATCGATTTGATTTCGTATTTAATGCGACTATATTTAAAGAGATATCGATTTGATTTTGATTCTATCCACTGATCAAATGAATCAGGGTTCAAAACTAAAAATCGTGAACCGCTATTTCAACGTAACCACTGTGCTTTCAATAGTGTAACACTATTCTGAACTAACCGAATATATTTTATATTTAATTTAAACGTGTATATATATATAATAACCAAAATAATTTAAAATAAATTCTTTGATAATAAATTATTATCATCGATTCCTTTTAAATCGAATTTCTACAAATTATCTAAATTATTTTCAATTTAGTTTAAAATCTCCAATTGAATTATTTTTCATATTATGATAATTTAATATATTCGATATTAATTTGATAACTCAATATAAAAATTGATTTAAAATATTAACTCAATATTTAAAACTATATTAAATATTTCAATTAAATAAATCACAAATCTGGGTCGTTACACCTGCCTAGTTCAGGTTACCTTGATACATCCATGTGGGTTACTGCTGAAAAGGGTCCCCGTTACTAGGGTTTTTCTAGTCAACATGCTAAATTGGTTAATTGTCCTTGGTTTGACTTAACCCCTATTAATCTTGTCTATTTAACATGTTAAACATATATATGTAGATCTTAACATGAAACATACAGCTTTCATTAATCATATAAATATATATATATATATATGTATATCTTAACATGAAACATATAACTTGCATATGATATTGATAGTTTCATTCTCAATCTTTAATAGATCCAACACCAAGTCCAATAAGCCACAAACATTCCAAGACAATTCATGATAAAATCATCACAAGAAACAAACATGAATTAGCATCGTCAATATTATACAACATGGTATAATTCTATTATTCACTTTATATCAAATCACGTCTTAAATTTATTTACATCTAAAAGATAACTACACTTGCAAAAGACAATCTTGATTTCTAGAATCTGCATTCTGAAGTTGAAATGCTCGCCTTTGATGTAGACAATCATTGTTTTAGTTTAATTTTGATTTGATTTGGTTTGTCTCTTTTAATTTGCTTCAAGTTGAACGGCGGCTACTCGAGGTTGTCCAACGGCAGCATGACGGCTCTTGGTTTGATTTTTAATATGATTTACGGTTGAGGTAATAGGTTGCTTATATAGAAGTTTGATTTAATAGGAACCGTCAAATTAACCTAGAGCTAATCAAAGCCATTCAGACAAGATAGACTAGCCACATCAGCCCTAATGACTCGGCAAGGAGTCCATCAGAACCAATCAGATGCCACATCTGCCTTAGAGCGAATCGGCCCACGGGTTGACAGCCAAACACCTTGAATCAACCCCTAGTCGACCCCGCGGTGCTCGGGTCAACCTCAAAAATGGGCCGGTTCGATTATTCCCCCTCCCGATTCGCTGTTTTGAACTTTTTTGCATATTTATTTATTAATTTTTATATATATCTATATATATATTTTTCTCATATGCATACAAACTTCAAGGCTTAATAACTTCTTCATAAGGTATCCGTTTTATGCAAACCAAATGTCTATCTTGACCAAAATTTTGAGACGAACGTAATACCGCAACCCATTTCACTTAATTCTTCTTCTAAAAATTAAGTGTTCTTGAATTTGTTAATTTTAATATTCTCAGAAAATTCGGGGTGTTACTGATCGACTCGGCCGGATCACATCAAAATCCTTGAGCACCTCGCTCCATTCACGTGACAAAACTCGAATCGAGCAAATATATTAGTTTTGGCAAATTCAGGAGTCGAACACTCAAACAAGGTTGCACACCATGGTGTGATCAAGAAAAATCAACTGTGCAAACTAAGAAAGCTTGGATCAACCACTTTAACAAAGCCATGGTTTGGCACTTTAGAAAACCATGATCAACCTGGTGTGATCACGCAAAAACAAGGGCTCTCATCGGCCTGGGTAACACTCATAGCTTAGCAGGTCAACAGGGATTTTTGTATCCCCTAAGGATACAAAAATAAGGATTTTGTATCCCTTTTGGCATACAAAATATCTTATTTCTTATCCCGCTAGGGTATGAAATCGTATCCCCCCTTGGGATATGAAATCTTATCCCTCTAAGGGATATGAAAGGCAGGTATTGACAAGCTCGAAAATCACATGTGCACTCCGGTGTGATCTGCTATTTCATTTGGTTCAACACATGGTTTCAAATTTTGGCATTTGGCATTGATTTGGGATTCGAAATTCCTAATCGGATTTGACACACGAAAATACCCTGAGCTAGCCGTGATTCATTTTTAGCACGCTGGTTGGGGATTCGAAATGGCCAGGCAACTTGGCCATTTCACCTGGTACATGCTGATCACTGCTTTTTGGGTGATCTGCGTAGTGATTTGCACATGTCGATCACTGCTTTTTGGAAGATGGCTTAGGATTCGAGTTTTTATTATGAAACTTAACTTTTTTTGGCTAAGTCCCGAGGATACGAATTTTGTATCCCCTTAGGATATGATATTTTGGCTGATGCATGAAATTCTTCATCTATAAATACCCCTTCTTTTGGCATTCAAAGAGGTTGGTTTGGCTTGGTACTTTCACACTTTAGTTATCATTTGGCATGCGGGATAGCTCTTTTTGGAGCTCATTAATGGATTCCTTAGTGATTCCTATGGCTTTGGACTACTTCTTGGAGTTATAAATTTCATTTAAAAGTTTGCCAACAACATTTTGGCGTTCACTCAGACTTTTGACTTGCTTTGCACAACTCCAAGTGTTGGAACTTGAGCTTTGGAACATTTTTCGGCATACTTGGACATTGAAGCTTTTCGTTAGACATTGGAGCTCTTCCTACACACTTTGGCCAAAGGAAGAAGAAGAAGACTTTTGGAAAAAGTTGGGAATTAACAAGGACTTTGTTATTCTTCATTGTAACTTTGTAAATTCAAAGTGTTCAATCTCGAACAATCATTGTAATTATGAAAAGGATGATGAACGACTATCTATGCAGTTAAAACCCTGCTAAAGCCCCGTAAAATCTACGCCATAACCTGTAGCACACTTCGGTCACTACACTATTTCAATTTAGCGCTAATGAACACTAATTCAGCGTTAAGCCCCACTATTTTACACTGCACACGTTAAATCAATGCTATTTAGTACCTGCTTTAGCGATATTAATATACAGAGGATGATTTGACCATTTCTCTTTTAAAATAAATCAAAAAAATTAGTGTAAAGAGTTAATTTTAAGGTGTAAGCACATTATATAAGATATAAATCTATAATAATCATAGAATCTAGCATGCATAACTATGATATTCTTTGATTTCGTTAAATAATATTAATTAGTGTACTGTTTTCTATACAAATGGTGCAACAATGACAATTAGTTAATTTTAATTATATAGTTTTACATCTAGTTAACATTTTTTCACCTCCTCTATATCCCCATTATTTCTCCGCTTAACTCCTGCTACATCTTTTTGCACCTCCACCGCTATAAAACAGCTAAGCGCTTTAGCTGCACAGTGATTACTATAAACTGGACGCATACGTTGGTGCCGAACCACTATAAAAAGTTGTATATCCCTCTACATTTCACTACATTTGGTTATTTTGGCTGCTCTCAACCCACTCATGGGAGTTGGCGTGTGTGATTAACCAACTCCCCCATCAGCACTTTTGCGCGCCATATAAGGGACGCGGCGACTTTGACTTTGTCTTTGCTTCTTGGATTTGGTCTTTGGATTCGGATTTGGTTAAGGAAACAGATCTCCCTCGTCTTCACCATAGTAAAACAGAAAAAGCTCGACGTTATCGCCGAGGCTCATGGTACTAGAGGTGAAGGAAGTCAAAAACTTTCTTCAACTCAAAATCCCTCAAACTTCGTTACTCGAGACGATGTCGATGGAATGATTAAGGATTTGACTTTGGATTTGAACGCCTGCTTGGAGCGATAAGAAGAAGCAACGAATACTTTTCTCGCTCGGATTGAGGCTAGGATTGAAAGTGCTGGAAGGCCGTCAAGCCAGACAGAAATCATCGGGACAAGTACTAGTGTTCCGCAGGTTGTGACTTGAGACTTAGGGGCAACCCCTGAAACTCATCAGAAGGACCATGCCGATCCTCGGACCAGTACCATTCCCGCTACATTTGGGGGCAATACCCCTAATCCTGATGTCGCTCGAACTCGTGACGCTTTGGTTGGTCAAGTCGCGGGTTCTGGCATTGGTAATGTTGCTCAAGCGCCTTTGCGCAAAGGTTTGGATGGTAGTGTTCCCCTGTGCAATTAAAGCACTCAGCAGATCCAATATAGCGGAGATCCGAAAAGTTATACGGGGATAAAGCAGGGAAATAGCAGGATATAGCGAATGAGTTGAAATAATATATATATATATAAAACCCGTATTTAATGCCTTTATACATATAAAAATGATAAATAAGTATAAAATTAACACTCAATTTAATTATAATTAGTACATTCTTAATTTTAAATAAAAGCATGTCCGAATATATGTAAATAAATGTAAATTTTTTTTAGTTTGATTTAATTTAATATAATATTATAGTATTTTCTATTATGAAAAATATATGTCAAAAAAATCTATTAAAATACTATTGTTATAAATTTTATAATATTAAAATATTCGTTTCCAATTAATTTCTTTTATAGAAGTTATAGCGGAATATAGCCGAAATATGGGTTATATCGGGAATATCGGAGGGATTAAAGCGGAAAGGCTATTTCGAAGGCTATTTGGAAATACGTAGCGGTAGAAATCCGCTACACGATATAGCGGGGATATGGCGGGGTAATAGCAGAGCATAAACTGCACAGGTGCTCCCATGGTTCTAGGAGTAAGGATTGCGCCCGTTGCAGCTCCTCAAGTTGAGATTCAACATGAAGTTCTTATTGTAAATTAACCGGTTGCTAACGTAGAATTAATCATTCGGCACCAGTGTCATCTTGAATAATTTGAATCATTTGCTTGCTGTTGGCAATGGATCTCAAATCGCATATGTTATTAGTCGATTTACTCAGGGTGGTGCCTCTTCTTCGGATTTGGATTGTGTTACTCGCAGTCTGTTCTCTTTGGATATATAGAATTCTCCAAATCCACCAGACTTCAAATTGCCAGTGTTGGAATCTTATGATGGTCAAAAGGATCCGTCTGCTCACTTGATGCGCTATGTGCGCCATATGGAAGTTCTCTTTGCTTTGGATAATGTTATGGAAAAGTGTTTTTCACTTTACTTGACTGTCATGTGGTTTCGTCAATTGGAAACGGGTTCGGCTTACTCTTGTAGTTCTTTGATGGGTAATTCCGTCAAGTAGTTTAGAGTTTACATTGCTCGTTCAAAAAGCATTATGACTCTAGCGGCGATCAAGCAGAAGTCCAATGAGATTTTGCACAAATTCTTGAAAAGTTTTAACGTGGTGGCAACGTCGGTCGACATACCTAATCTGTCTACGGTTTTGATAGCTGCAGTCTCAAGTGTTTTAGATAAGACCAATAGGACCCGCCGAGGGAACTCGGTGAGTTCTACTTTGAAGCAAAAAGGTTTCTTCGTGAAGAGGATGCTAGGATTGATTAAAAAAAATTCTCGAATCTAATTTGGTTTAAGGGAGGAGCACCGCCTGGCTCTTGTAAAGGTAAGGATTCTTGCAAGGGTAAACCTTCTTCGAGGATTTATTGAAACATGTCTTAGAGGGAACCTAAGTTCCCATCATTCTTGAAACTTACTCATACCCTAGAAGAGATTTACTTGGAAGTTCATCCTGCAGCACCTTTCAGGAAGACTCTCGCAAGGGGGTCAACTTAAAGAGAAAAGGATTATGGTCGGCATGGCTTGTTTCGTGATCTTGACGATCATAATACAAAGGATTTTCGACATCTCCGAGATATGGTTAAAGAGTGTGTTAGATGCGCTAAGCTAGCACGGTTTGTTCGGACTCGGGATGTAATGCCAGGATAGGACCAACCCCCCAATGCTACTCAGGATAGGCCCAGGCTCAATGCTCGTCCCCTTGCAATTAGTTGACCTTGGATTTCTTCTGCTCTAGTATCTCGGATTCTAGCCTTTTGGACATCAGTATATTGTGGCTTGGGTTTCTGGTCTTCTGGATATTTTGGTTCTTTGGTTGCTCGGCTTTTGGTTCTTGTAGGCTTGTTGATTGCTTGGCTTTTGGTTTTGTTTGGTTCTTTGTATCATAGTCTTGGCTCATCGATTTCCTGGTTTTAGTTTTCTTCGACTCTTTGGATTTGATATTTTGGCTTTTGGAGTTTGGCTTTTCGATTCTTGGTTCTCTAGCTTTGGGTCTTCTTGGGTTCTCCGACTTTTGGTTTTCTCAGTCTCTCTGGCTTATGGTTTGGCTCTGGCCTCTTCTGGACTTGGTTATTTGAGCTTTGGTCCATGATTAAGTTTTTCTGGGTCCCGGTCCGTGGTTTTGTCTTTGTAGGCTTCATCCCTCTAGATGTATTCTTTTGGCTTTCTGTTTTTAGGGGGTTGAGTCGACCTACCCATGTACATGAGCTGTTATAATCGCTAGGCATGCTCTTTGCTTGGTAATGCACCATCACCTCTTTTGGTTATTAATAAAGTTGAACTTTTCTGCCTTTTCTTTGTTGTCTTGCTCCAACAAGGCCGGTTTAAACGTTTTCTGGCTTTTCTTGGGTGTCTTGCTCCGATAAGGTCAACTTGAACATTTTCTAGCTTTAGAATTTGAATGGCTAAGTTTGTTTACCTATGTAACAGGAAACAAAGAGATCCTAGGCATGCTTTTCGTGAAAGATAAATCGTTCGATCTCCTTCATGAATAAATTTAAAATCGTATACGGCTAAGTCCGCATACCCATGTATGGGAACAGGCAAGTCCCTAGGCATGCTCTTTACGGATGACAAGTTGTTTAGTTTTATTTTTGTTTTTTCTAGAATCCCTCAGCCTTTATAACTTCAGTAAAATTACTTCGCTCTTTGCGGAGTATGAAACCTAGAATTGGATTGCGAACTCTACGGACTCTAGTCCATGACTTTTAGACTTGGTTCGCCAAGTTCGCACCCTGGCTATTCTTAGTCATCTTGCCTTGGCAATGCTGCTTTGAATTCATCTAGCTTTCGTGGTTGCCTTCTTAGCTACTGACAAGGTTGCCTTGATTTGGGGCGGGTAAGGTCTTTACTTGTCTGGATTTGGGTTGTTCTATCAGTTTATGGTAGAGAACTCATCTGGTTAAAAATCGAGTGGTCGTTGACCCAGCAAGATCGCTCACTCTTCGTTTTGGATCATTTTACTACTTATGGCATGACGATCCACTTGGTTACTTAGTTATTTGGCTATCAACTTTGGTTCTACAGATTCGGGTTTCTCTTATTTCCCGGCTATGGCTATTCTAGTTATTCTGGTTCTCGTACCCTTGCAGACCCTCGGTTATTGGATACTTTGGTCATTCTGGCTTTCATACCTCCTTAGTCCACTATTTGTTAGTTATTCTAGTATTTAGGTCCTTGGACCATTGTGATCCTTTGGCTGTTCTGGCTATCTCGATAATTTTGGTTACTTTGGTTATCTTAGTTATCTCTCAAGAAACGATCTGTAGCGACTGTCAACTGTTATTAGATTTCGAGCTTTGGTTTTATGACTAATACGATTCGGCACGATCATGGATTTCTGGTTGGTACGATCCGGCGAGATCGCAGCTTTTAGGTTCTTTGGCTTCCTAGTTTTGTAGTTAATACGATCCGGTGCGATCATGGCTCTTGAGCATCCTAGTTGTTGGAGTTCCCTCCGGACTTCTCTTGGCTTTGGCTTACGGATTCTTGGATTTTTGGATTACACGCAAAACACATCTTCCTTCCATCAAGAAAGATATGTTTTGGGGGGCAAAGTGCTGACGCGCTTTTTGGAGAAGCAGTCATACGTCAAATTTATGGTTAGTGATGCGCTCGGAGTTCGAGAACGTTTGATGGAAACTCAAAGTAATTTGGTCGAAGTCGGTAAATGTTCAGAAAAAGTTGGAAATATCGTCGATTCTCGGATCAACATTAACATATTGGCAAAATTATGTGATCCACTTGGCCGGATCAGCTCAAAATCCTTGAGCACCTCCCTCAGATCGCATGGCAAAACTCGAATCGAGCAAATATATTGGTTTTGGCGAATTCAGGAGTCGATTACTCAAAAAATGTTGTGCACCATGGTGCGATCAAGCAAAATCAGTTGCACAAACTCGGAAAGCTTGGATCAGCCACTTCATCAAAGCCATGGCTTGGCACTTCAAAACCCTGATCAACATGGTGTGATCAGTCAAAACAAGGGTGCACACCGACCTTGGCAACACTCAGGATTTAACATGTCAATAGGGATTTTCGTATCCCCTACGAATACAAAATACCGTATTTCATATTCCCACAGGGATATAAAATCATATCGCTCCTAAGGATACAAAATTGTATCCCTCTAGTGGATATGATACGCAGGTACTTGCAAGCTCGAAAATCACCTAAGCACTCCAATCGGATCAACTATTTCCTTTAGTTTAACATATGGCTTTAAATTTTTGGCATTGATCTGGGATTCGAAATTCCCGGATCAGATTTGGCACACGAAAATACCTTGAGAACAGCATGCAGATCAATGATTTTGGCTTGAGCGCATTGGTATTTCGTGATTTGGATTTGGCATGCTGGTTGGGGAATTGAAATAGCCAGGCAACTTAGCCATTTCACCTAGTATGTGCAGATCACTGCTTTTTGGGTGATCCGCACATGCCGATCAGTATTTTTTTGGAAGATGGCTCAGGATTTGATTTTTATAATGAAACTCAACTTTGTTGGCTAAGTCATGGGGATACGAATTTTGTATCCCTCAGGATACAAATTCCGTATCCCTCAAGATAGAAAATTTTGGCTGATGCATGAAATCTTCACCTATAAATACCCCTATCTTAGCATTTAAGGGTTGTCTTAGATTCGTACTTTCACACTTTGACTATTATTTGACATACAAGATAGCTCTCTTTGGAGCTCATTAATGGCTTCCATAGTGATTACTGTAGTTTTGGACTACTTCTTGGCCTTGTAAACTTCATTTCGAAGTTTGCCTATAATAGTTTGGCATTCACTTGGACTTTTGGCTTGCTTTCCACGACTCTGAGTGTTGGAATTTGGGATTTTTAGCATTTTTTGACATACTTGGACAATGAGCTTTTCATTAGACATTGGAGCTCTGACTACACACGTAAGACTAAGGATGAAGAAGAAGGGCAATTTGAGAAAAGTTGGGAATTAACAAGGACTTTGTTATTCTCCATTATAATTTTGTAAATTCAAAGTGTTCAATCTCAGAAAATCATTGTAATTGTGAAAATGATGGTGAATGATTACAATAAAGTGGACATAGGCGTTAGTGCCGAACCACTGTAAAAAGTTGTTTGTCCCTTTACATTTCACTTCATTTGGTTATATGGCTTGCTCTCAACCCACTCTTGGGCGTTGGCGTGTGTGAGTGACCAACTCCCTATGCCAATATATATATATATATGTTTGAAATTGGGTAATTTTTTATTAAAGCCCAAAAGGTCAGCTCGGCTCACAGTTACAACCCGTTTATAACGTACGGGGTTAACAACATAATACAACCAACATTCCACTTTTCGTATTCCTTTCTTATTCTTTGAAAAAGAAAACCCAAAAAGTAAATTGGGGCACAATAACTTTTTATGGCAGGTGTTGATTCTCTTGTTGCTTTCCTCCGATCTCTTCCTTCCAGTTCCACTTCCCCAATAGCAATCATTCTCGTTTCATTGCACTGGTAATCAGCTTCTGGTTGATTCTTCCAATTATGACTGCAATTTCTCTATTAATTATGGCAGAGTTAACTAATATGTCTCTCGTCTTCTTCTTGAAAGTACGGGCGTTTCTTCTTGAAAGTACGGGCAGAGTTAACTAATATGCCTCCTGCTCCAAGCTTCTTCCAGAATCTGTAAAATCCTGAACTACTTGACTGCCTGTACAAATTTGGGCACCCAAGAGTTTAGGGAAAACATACAAAAATAAACTCTGGATCAGTCATGGGACTGGTGTGAGCAAAACGATTTAAAACGAGTTAAGGAAATAAAAATATCTCATAAGACCACACCGTAAATACGGAACAGGTTTTTACCTTATGAGAACTAAACTTTTTTGTATATTTAAATCAGATAATATGATAATGTCTGGGGTTTTCCACAAATAATTAGAATCTAGAAGAATGCTTGCATCTCACATTCAACTATATAGTATACAAAAAAAACGCTTGGCGCTTATGGATAACAGATTTCCAACTATGCCAAGGTATGAAACCACCTTATGATACTATATCTCTAGAGAGGAATACACTGGGTTCAACAAGAACATCTTGCAACCCGGCTACACATGACCGACCACTCATTTTGCTTGAGTGTATCGAACATATATCACCAACGGTTGGGATCAGCAACTGTTTTCCCGAAAAGGGATGGCATCAAAATAAAATAAAGAAGGAAACAAAATTTCTCTAGATAGGTGATAATACATCCTAATGGGAGCGACCAACGTAGCCATGTTGCCTGCCCGATTTCTGTCAATTCCCAGTTGATGAGGCATGAGGTTTAAATTACCTTTTAGAGCATCTGGCTACCATTCACTTTGAATGTCACATCATCAGATCCGCCAAATCACTGATTGATGTCCCCAAAAATATTTTGGGAATTACGCTAGAGGAGAGTCTTCTCTGCTACCGGACAGAAGTAAGTTTGTGAAAATCAATGTACGCGACTCTTAAGAAATACTATGTCAGACATTCGGCCATACAAGTTATCCTGGGACTGGACAAACCGAAGGCACTATTCTGTAAATCCATCTTAGGCAATTTCTACCTAGGATTTACAGAACAGCCCTTGCATGACTTCATCTTTAACTATCTTCAATAATCTTTGACTCATATAAATCGAATCGAATTGGAATATAGTTTCCGGACTCTTCGAAATAATAACGCTAATATCTTTTAGGGTCAAGTGATACGTAACAGCAATCAATCAACATATTTTATTTGGTTTCTATACCCTAATTTATTATCAGGGCTTATAAAAATTATTTCACATATAAAATTCAATTCACTATTTAAATAGTGATCTAATATAGGATGGGTTAACATCAAATGTTTACTTTACTATTCAAGTTCGAATAATCACATTATAACACACATTAATCAATCGACAATCAACTTCCACAACATATCTAACTTCTCTAATTTGGCAATTCAAATTCAATAAATCATCATATATATATTGTCTAATCTTGGATAAGGATTATTTCCGTATTATATTCATCCATAATTCCCTTTCTTTAAATAAGTAAATAATTAATTTATTTCAACTTTATTTAAAATAGAAAGTAAATGATACTTTCCTAAATTCGATATAATCGATTACCAATTCAACTTCTCTTCCAATTAATCTTCATGCTATTTATTTTCCGAATTTCGAAATAATCTTATCATTCCAGGGTTTACCTAATTCTGTTTCCCCAATTCCTCTTACAACGATCGCCATCTGCAACATTTGTTTTAAATGTTATCCTCTTAGAACTATGCTTTATCGACTTGTTTGATTTAATTATCTTGATTTCATTTGGAACATTATTATGAGTTATTCATCAAGTTATTTAATCGTTGTAATTATTCTTTTCTTACTTATCACCTAATTCTAAAATGATTAAGTCAAATAAAATTTAAGTACATAAAACGTTGAACTTATTAGCGATATTCAACCCTCTTCCTGGAATCATGACATATTCTCAATTATATTTTTACACATCGAGTCTTAACCAATTATTCTGTCTCAAGAATAATTGAATAATTTTCATTCCTTATTATTTAAATTAAAATAATAATTTAAATTCTATAAAAATGACTTTGATAAATAAATATAGAATTATTTATGAAAGTTTAATTTCAATTAATGTCGACGGTTTCTGTTTATAATTTATTTAATTAATACGTTAAATTCTATTATATAACACTTCAAGATAAGATCAAAACTCTTTGATTCATCTTGACAAATCGACACTTCTTCTTCCTCTTTTTCTTACTTTCCCTTCTCTTATATTTAATTTCATGAGCCTATCACTCTCGGCCCACTTCCCTTTCTATATTTCTTTTTCCTTGTTTATTACTGTTGCCTTTCCCTTTCTTGCCGCTTCCACTTCTTCTTTCTTTCCTGATAAATCCAACTGCACCCCTAGTCTCTACGCAAATTACTTTCCCTCATGCAAAAATACATCATGGTCCATATTAATGCATTAAGATATAACGCATTCCCTCTTCCTTTTATAATATTTTTATTATATCGTATTTAAGTCCCTTATTTTGTTTGTTTGTAGATAACCATGTGTATATGCCTTACTATTTGCAAATTATGAAATAAAATAAAACAGTTTCCATTGGTCTACCAGCTAGTTCAAATTCTCCCATTATTTTCTATTTCATTTAACGTTCAGTGAAGCCTATTAAGGCTAAAAATCTTCGCCATTCTCTCTTCTATAATGTTGTTTGTTTACTCCACTACGCTTCGTCATGCACACAAGTACACTGGTGCATGTGTACACATCATCGGACAACCGATCATCCACCACAGTTATCCCACATACGCGCCTCCACCACCGGAAATCACAACCATACCCAAAAATCCGATCAGCAATGCCGACCAAAAATCCCCTCATCAACTGAAATTTCAACAGTGTCCTGCCTCATCAACTTTTGTTGAGTCAAGTCCCTACCCAAAATACTGATCAGCATGTAGTCAATATAAGTGGGTTCCTAATATTCGCGCGCACTACAAGGTTTTTGGCCAACTTTCTCTAATTGCACTATCAAACCCAATAAACTAGTTGCCCTAGACTGTGAAAACAGAATGGAAAGAACAATGCAAACGGGGTAGTTTTTCTACTGAATAGGTCAAATATGTTTAGGGAAACAAAAAAGAAATCTAATGTCAACTACCAGAAAATTATTCTCCCATCATTATATCATCTGAACTAACTTTATTAGCCACAATTTCTCCTCTTTTACTTGAACTTACATGTAACATTTGTGTCAATCTACTTCACAAAAAAAACATGTTGTACCCAAACTACCTGCAATCCATCTCTAAGGTGAACGTACCAACCACCCAATGTTCATGCATCAATACATGTGTATCCCCTCTAATTCCTTTTACAGTTTCATCCTAGAATCTTCCCCATGTCATCATCATAGACCGCTGGTCTCCCTCCAACTTCGTTGGCACCAACCTTTCACCGGTCTTGACTTTCTCTCTGAACCCCATGACATTTCATGGCTTTAGCACGGATCAGTTCCGATGCGAAGTTACCCCTCTTTAAATAGTCTTACTGTGTATGCTTCTATGCTACACAGTTTACTATTAGGATAAAGCCTATTTTTAACATTTATTTTAGCTGAACCACAGGTCTGCTTTGCACATTCTTTTGTTCAAGCTTCATCATTTTGTAAGGTAGTATGAAGCTGTAAGTTAACGTTGAATAAAAGAAGAAGAAAAGTTGAAGCTGTCATATTTATTTTTCAGTGCTCGTACCCTTAACATAACTGGGTTCAATTGCACCGTACACTAACATGATTGCACCATTGATGAACAAACAAAGAAGCGCATATACTAGTCCAGTGGTGATTCAAATTAAAAGCATGAAAATGAAATTTTATGAATAGTTCTAATCTCTGTTTTCAGTTTTCACGATTTGCACTACTGCAGCTTGACTATTGTACACTGGTTTATGTTTTAATTCACATGTTTATTTCCAGATTTACACTAAGATGTAACTATTCCATTTAATGCATTCAAACATATACCCTTATATATATACCTATATAATACAAAACAAAGTAGTTAAAATGAGGGAAAGGCGTTCTACTTACTATATTTGCTCACTTATTTATTTCCAGGTTTTCACTAAGTTCTTTCCATTATTTAGTGATATTTTCAGTTCATGAAACACATTGTATAGACACATGTGTATGTCTATATCTAGTACAATCAAATCACTGTTTAAATCGAGAACTCAAATGAAGTTCCTTTCATATATTACTGTGTTCTGTCTTGTACTTCGGCATAACATTACTCAAATAACAACAAGTATTTAACCATTTGAATTCAGCAAACATCCATACTTTTGTTAACATAGTTTTATATGTATATATGACATATGTTGTCTAGGATTAACACATATAAGTTTCATGAAAACAGAGGAAAAAGGGTGTTTTACTCACCTAGAGCTCACTGGTTCCAGTTTACTGCTATTGTTCTTAGTTAATCCATGCTTTTGATCATCCATTTGTTATCATTCCTTCCTATTTTGTTTTAGATTTTTGGTTTGCAGTAGCGTGTGTGTGTAGTAGTTTATTTATAGATGGAGCAATACTTGCATATGAAGTAAAAGAGTGGAGGTAGAGGTTGACATTAGGGGTATAACTGCTGGCTACATGATTGAAAAGAGAGACTAAAAATCTTTATGATGATTTACTTGATGTTGCGCACAGCTACGTCATAGCAGTACATTCATTACTTAGCACATATGTAATATATTTGATTTTGACAATTTGGTTTCCTTACACCCAAAGCAAGCATATCAGACAATACTAAAGATGTATACACTTTTGTACAAAAACACATGGACTTAAGTTTTTAAAAGAATTGCAAATCTTAACTCTTAAGTTATAGTTGTAGCATAACTTGACTGATAGAAATGCTTGTTAAGACTACTCATATTGATTTGAAAAGAGGTGTATAAGCATAGAGAATGTGCCTGGACCCTATGTGTACATAGAAGGTTTACAAAAGATACGCTGAGTTGCCAGGAAGAATATAGATCTCAATATATTAATTCAATGTACAACAAATTTCTTACTCATATACTTCATTAGATTTAAGTCCAATTATATTGATTAGATGATATGATCCCTTTTCATATGCTTATATAAGAAGAAATAACATATAAGTATAAAAAGTTACTATCTTGATCTACATTTTATTCACGCACACATATATACCTATTATACAAGTACATATACTTAAGATATTATAAAAGATTGATTTAAATTCTTTCAAATGTTTAAATCTAATTTAGCTTACGTAACTCCATTTTTATTAAAACCAATTTTAAATGCAAATAACAATATAAATGTCAAAACAACATTTACCTATATGTATACACAAGTCAAAAATATGCACATAGGATTTTAAACAATGATTATTCAAAATTTCTATAACATTCAAATTAAATATTATAAGCTAGTCATAAGCACTACTTCTTCTTCCCATTCTTGGAGTCACAAGACCTTAGAGATAGCTTGGTAGAAGATGGAGGAGGAGTGATGGTCGGCTGGTTCCCACCTTTGATCATCAGGACATTGGGACTTTCTTGCCAGATATAATCTAAATTTATAGATTATAAAATTGGTCGAAAAACCGGGACGTTACATTCCTTCTCCCTTAAAAGAATTTCGTCCTCAAAATTAAAATTTAATGAGAAAATTCCAGTTATACTTAAAATCGTTTACTTATATCAAAACCACACATGGGTCATCCCCTAGAAATCATAACAAATAAGACATTTTAAGTACACAGTTTATCTACCAGAATATTTCACTGTTAACATACCAGTGATTGGTTGTCAATCATGGTCATTTTCGTAGCTAGAAGTATCTGTTATTATAGTTTGGAAAACATTTCCATTTCCCATTCATGTATTCAACTCTTCAATATTCATCAATCCCTAAATGTAAATTGGTAAGAAAATAATCCTCTTAGTATCAACCCCGAAGGCCGAAATCAACATCAGATTAACACTCAGAAAATCATTTAACTCAACCAGCTTCTTGTTGGTAACTGATTTTTTAACTCCATAGCTGAATTTCTTATCAACCTATATTATCTCATCTTAAATTCAAAACTTTTGAATTTTCAAACTTCTTGTTTAACTTAAACAAATTTCCAACTTTCCAAAATTTCAAATTAAATTTCCGGTTTGTCTTATTTGTATATCCATTTTATACAAATTCTAATTTGGTTACAAATAACCATCTCAATGTCATAATCTGATTATTAGATTATAATAGTAATCAACTTAGCCAATTAAAATGATTTCAGAAAAATTATTTTCATATCAAAATATAATTTTGGGTAAAATTATACCATTTACCCGACTTTTTAAAACAATATTATGTCGAATTACTCTGTTCAAGAGTTTAGAAAAACTTTTTGATCCAGTGTTCAACGACTATATCAACCAGAAATTTTAAACCATTCGACAAACCAATCATCATAGTATAAAACAGTTTTTATACAATCTACAAATACACGCTCATAAATATACACTCAAACTCAGTTTAGGTTGTTAAAAACCCCGTCTCTATTGAGTTACGCTACAGAGACAAGGTTATTACTCAACCTTATGCTCTGATGCCACTGTAACGAACCGCTAAATTCCTGATCCTGGTTATCGATATAAGTACCATATCGATTAGCCAAGCACCAGAAATTTACCGGTTCATTAAAAGAAAGAAGTTAGAGGGTGAGAGCGAAAAAGATAGAAAATTAGAATAAAAGAAAAAGAAAAGAATCAGAGTAACACGAATCTCACATCGGAATGGACAAGATATAATATATATAATATCATTTGAAATACAAAATGGTATTTACACTTACATACATCATCAGAGTACATCATATATACAATACAACGGAACAAAACTCTGTCTAATATAGAAGCCTTCTGCTCCAAGCTCCTTCCAGAATATGTAAAATCCTGAACTACTTGACTGCCCGTACAAATTTGGACACCCAAGAGTTTAGGGAAAACATACAAAAATAAACTCTGGGTCAGTCATGAGACTGGTGTGAGCAAAACGATTTAAAATGAGTTAAGGAAATAAAAATATCTCATAAGACCATGACGTAAATACGGAACAGGTTTTTACCTTATGAGAACAAAACATTTTTGTAGATTTAAATCAGATATTACGATAATGTCTAGGGTTTTCCATAATTAATTAGAATTTAGAAGAATGCTTGCATCTCACATTCAAATATATAGTATACCAAAAAAACTGCTTGGTGCTTATGGATAACAGATTTCCAACTATGACAAGGTGTGGAACCACCTTCCAATAGTGTATCTCTAGATAGGAATACATTGGGTTCAACAAGAACATCTTGCAACCCGACCACACATGACTGACCACTCATTTCGCTTGAGTGTATCGAATGTATATCACCAACGGTTGGGATCTGCAACCGTTTTCCCGAAAAGGGACAGCATCGAAATAGAATAAAGAAGGAAATGTAATTTCTCTAGATAGGTGATAATACACCCTAATGGGAGCGACCAACATTGCCTTGCAGCCTGCCCGATTTCTGTCATTTCCCGGTTGATGAGGCTTGAGGTTTAAATTACCTTTTAGAGCATCTAGCCACTGTTCACTTTGAATGTCACATCATCAGATCCGCCAAATCACTAATTGATGTCCCCAAAAATACTTTGGGATTTATGCTAGAGGAGATTCTTCTCGGCCACCGAACAGAAGTACGTTTGTGAAAATTAATGTACATGACTCTTAAGAAATACTATGTCATACATTCATCCACACAAGTTGTCCTGGGACTAGACAAACCGAAGGCACTATTATGTAAATCATCTTAGGCAATTCCTACCTAGGATTTACGGAACAACCCTTGCATAACTTCGTCTTTAACTGTCTTCAATAATCTCTGACGCATATAAATCGAATCGAAGTGGAATATAGCTTCCGGACTCTTCGAAACAATAACGTTAATATCTTTTAGGGTCGAGTGACACTTAACAGCAATCAATCAACGTATTTATTTTGATTTCTATACCCTAATTTATTATCGGGGCTTATAAAAATTATTTCACATATAAAATTCAACTCAAGATTTAAATAGCGATCTAATATAGGATGGGTTAACATCAAATGTTTACTTTACTATTCAAGTTAGAATAATCACATTATAACACAAATTAATCAATTGACAATCAACTTCCACAACATATCTAACATCTCTAATTTGGAAATTCAAATTCAATAAATCATCATATATATTGGCTAATCTTGGATAAGGATTATTTCCATATTATATTCGTCCATAATTCCCTTTCTTTAAATAAGTAAATAATTAGTTTTTTCAACTTTATTTAAAATAGAAAGTAAATGATACTTTCCTAAATTCGATATAATCGATTACCAATTCAACTTCTCTTCCAATTCATCTTCATGCTATTTATTTTCCGAATTTCGAAATAATCTTATCATTCCGGGGTTTACCTGATTCCCTTTCCCCAATTCCTCTTACAACGATCGCCATCTGCAACATTTGTTTTAAATGTTATCCTCTTAGAACTGTGCCTTATCGACTTGTTTAATTTAATCATCTTGATTTCATTTGGAACATTATTATGAGGTATTCATCAAGTTATTTAATCGTTGTAATTATTCTTTTCTTACTTATCACCTAATTCTAAAATGATTAAGTCAAATAAAATTTAAGTACACAAAATGTTGAACTTATTAGCGATATTCGACCCTCTTCCCAGAATCATGACATATTCTCAATTATATTTTAACACATCGGATCTTAACCAATTATTCTGTCTCAAGAATAATTGAATAATTTTCATTCCTTATTATTTAAATTAAAAGAATAATTTAAATTCTATAAAAATGACTTTGGTAAATAAATATAGAATTATTTATGAAAGTTTAATTTCAATTAATGTCGACGGTTACTATTTACAATTTTCCATTTAATCAATACGTTCAATTCCGTTATATAACTCGTCAAGATATACATTTGGAGATCAAAACCATTTGATTCATCTTGACAAATCGACACTTCTTCTTTCTCTTTTTATTACTTTCCCTTTTCTCGTATTTAATTTCATGAGCCTATCACTCTCGGCCCACTTCCCTTTCTATATTTCTTTTTCCTTGTTTATTACTGTTGCCTTTCCCTTTCTTGCTACTTCCACTTCTTCTTTCTTTCCTGATAAATCCAACTGCATCCCTAGTCTTCACGCAAACTACTTTCCCTCATGCGAAAATACATCATGGTCCATATTAATGCATTAAGATATAACGCATTCCCTCTTCCTTTTATAATATTTTTATTATATCTTATTTAAGTCCCTTATTTTGTTTGCTTGTAGAATACCATGTGTATACACCTTACTTTTTATGAACTATGAAGTAAAATAAAACAGTATCCGTTGGTTTACTATCTAGTTCAAATTCTCCCATTATTTCCTATTTCATTTAACATTCGGTGAAGCCTATCATGGCCAAAAATCTTGTCCATTCTCTCTTCTATATTGTTGTTTGTTTACTCCACTACTCTTCGTCATGCACACTAGTACACTGGTGCGCATGTACACATCATCGGACCACCGATCATCCATCACAGTCGTTCCCACATATGCGCCTCCACCATCGGAAATCACAACCATACCCAAAAATCCGATCAGCAATGCCGATCAAGAATCCCCCCATCAACTGGAATTTCAACAGTGTTCTGCATCATCAACTTTTTTGAGTCAAATCCCTACCCAAAATACCGATTAGCATGTAATTAGTATAAGTGGGTTCCTGATATCCGCGCGCACTGCAAGGTGTTTGGTCAACTTTCTCTAATTGCACTATCAAACTCAATAAACTAGTTGCTCTAGACTGTGAAAACATAATCGAAAGAACGATGCAAACGGGGTAGTTTTTCTACTGAATAAGGAAACAAAAAAGAAATCTAATGTTGACTACCAGATAACTATTCTCCCATCATTATATCATCTCAACGAACTTTGTTAGCCACTCTTTCTCCTCTTTTACTTTAACTTCCAGGTAACATTTGTGTCAGTCTACTTTACAAAAAAAATACGTTGTACCCAAACTACCTGCAATCCATCTCTAAGGTGAACGTGCCAACCTCCCAATGTTCATGCATCAATACATGTGTATCCCCTCTAATTCCCTTTACAGTTTCCTCCAAGAATCTTCCACACGTCATCATCATAGACCGCCGGTCCCCTCCAACTCTGTCGCCACCAAGCTTTCACCGGTCTCGACTTACTCCCTGAATCCCATGACATTTCATGGCTTTGGCACGTATCAGTTCCGATGAGAAGTTACCCATCTTTAAATCGTCTTATTGTTTCTATGCTACACAGTTTACTATTAGGATAAAGCCTATTTTCAACATTTATTTTAGTTGAACCACGGGTCTGCTTTGCATATTCTTTTGTTCAAGCTTCATTGTTTTGTAAGGTAGTATGAAGTTGTAAGTTAATGTTGAATAAAAGAAGAAGAAAAAAAGTTGAAGCTGTCATATTTATTTTTCGGTGCTCATACCCTTAACATAACTGGGTTCAATTGCACCGTACGCTATCATGATTGCACCACTGATAAACAAACAAAGAAGCGCATATACTAGTCCAGTGGTGATTCAAATTAAAAGCATAAAAATGAAATTTTACGAATAGTTCTAATCTATGTTTTTAGTTTTCACGATTTGCACTACTGCAGCTTGACTGTTGTACATTGGCTTATGTTTTAGTTCACATGTTTATTTCCAGATTTACACTAAGATGTAACCACTCCATTTAATACATTCAAACATATACCCTTATATATATACCTATATAATACAAAACATAGCAGTTAAAATGAGGGAAAGGCGTTCTACTTACTATATTTGCTCACTTATTTATTTCTAGGTTTTTACTAAGTTCTTTCCATTATTTAGTGATATTTTCAGTTCATAAAACACATCATATAGACACGTGTGTATGTCTATATCTAGTACAATCAAATCACTATTTAAATCGAGAATTCAAATGAAGTTGCTCCAATATATTACTATGTTCTGTCTTGTACTTCGGAATAACATACGTAAAATATTTAGTTTGACAATTTGGTTATATCTATATCTAGTACATTCATTACTTAGCACATATGTAAAATATTTGACTTTGACAATTTGGTTTCCTTACACCCAAAGCAAGCATATCAGACAATACTAAAGATGTATACACTTTTGTACGAAAACACATGGACTTAAGTTTTAAAAAGAATTGTAAATCTTAACTCTTAAGTTATAGTTGTAGCATAACTTGACTGATAGAAATGGTTGTTAAGACTACTCGATTTGAAAAGAGGTGTATATGCATAGAGAATGTGCCTAGACCCTATGTGTAAATAGAAGGTTTACAAAAGATACGTTGAGTTGCCAAGAAGAATATAGATCTCAATATATTAATTCAATGTGTAACAAATTTCTTACTCATATACTTCATTAGATTTAAGTCTAATTATATTGATTAGATGATATGACCCCTTTTCATATGCTTATATAAGAAGAAATAACATATAAGTATAAAAAGTTACTATCTTGATCTCCATTTTATTCACGCACATATATATACCTATTATACTAGTACATATACTTAAGATATTATAAAAGATTGATTTAAATTCTTTCAAACATTTAAATCTAATTTAGCTTAAGTAATTCTATTTTTATTAAAACCAATTTTAAATGCAAATAACAATATAAATGTCAAAACAACATTTACTTGTACGTATGCACAAGTCAAAAATATACACATAGTATTTTAAACAATGATTATTCAAAATTTCTGTAACATTAATTAAATATTATTCAACTAAATTTTAATTGCCAGATATAATCTAAATTTATAGATAATAAAATTGGTCGAAAAACCGGAACGTTACATCTACCATCAATTAAGACACGTGTCCTCCATCGTTCCGGTAGTTGATTTCTTCCTCCAAGCTTCCAATTCGCTTAGTATTGAAACATTTGAGTTTCTGAATTTCCCATAATCGGTTACTGAAATTACATTCAAAGAATAAGTGATTATGGGTTTCAGGGGTGTTATTACACAAGACACATCTATCTTCATCTAAAATTCTCCAGCTAAATAAGCATTCTTTAGTGGGTAGTCTTCCTAAAACAGCCTTGTATAAGGTCTAAGCCATTTTAGGAGGGCTAGAATGAGTCCAAGGAACTTTACTTCATGAGACATTAGGGTGAATCTGTCTAATGCTCTCCCATACATCACTAAGCTTAAAATTTCCATTATCCCACCTCCATGAGTCTTCACTTCTGTCTGGGTAAATAGGCTTAGTATTAATTTCTTTAGTTAAACTTCATGTCACTAAGTTGTTGCTGCAAGCCCACCCTTGATTTGAAATGATTGTGTCTACTGAAATGTTGGGTGCACCATGTAACACCCCGTGTTTTTGGAAAATACGTTAAGTAACGATTAGAGAATAATTAATTATAGATCTAAGAATCAAGGGAAACGGGTTATGCCATTGCATTTATCTCGGAATTTCGCTTGAGATAGAGTCCGAGTTTGCGAGAATCGGACGCCGTATGAAGTAGTTATGGCCTTCGGAAGAACAAAGAATTAGAATGGTTCAAATCAAAATTCAAAATTCAAATCCAGAAGGAGAAATGGCCTGGGCGGGAAATTTCCTGCCCATGGATCAGGTCGACCAGGGGGTCGACCTTAGTGTCGACCTCCTCTATACAGTTCGACCTTAGGTCGACCTGGGGGTCGACCTACCCCCCCTCGGGCAGATCTGAAAACCGACGATTTGTGACTCCCTGCTGAGTTGTTAGGGCTGAGTTGGCTGTTCTGGATAACTCTATCTTGTCTTAATGGTCTTGATTGATTCTGAGATGATCTGACGGCTCCTATCCAATCACATCTCTATAAAAGCAACCTAATACCTCAACCCTAAATCATATTAAAAATCAAACTAAGAGCCATCATGTTGCCATTAGACAACCTAGAGTAGCCGCCACTTGAAGCTAACAAAGAGACGAACCAAGATAAATCAAAACTAAATTAAAAGAACGATTAATCTACATCAAAGGAAAATTATTCAGCTTCATAAAACAAATTTCAGAAAAACAAGACTTGCCTATATTTTGTAAGTATAGTTATATTTCCGATTTAAACATATGGAAGTCATGCATTGTAAGAAACTGATATTAGAACGGTGCCTATTAGTTTATTTATGTGGATTCATGTTTATTCATGTGATTTCCCTATGTCATATTCTTGTGATGAAACTAATTGGGATTGATGTTCTCATGTAGTATGTTTGTGGTTTTTATATCTTCACATGAAGCCATCGTGTTTGTTGATTTTCCTAAGTTATGCCATATGCAAGTTCATGAGGCTAAGCTATGTTCACAAAATCCCATCGGTCTAAATTCATATGACTTTATGATTAGATCCATATATGTTAATTTAAACATGTTTATAGGTTAGATCCAAGTTAGATCTATATATGTTAATTTAATGTAAGTTACATATTTTTATGTTAGATCCAATTTAGATCTACATATGTTCATGGGTATGCAATCTAGATCTGTATATGTTCATGGGCATGTAATTTGGATCTATGCTATTTCTCACAATGGTGATTAGTAGATCTAATTTATTCACACTTACATGCCACGTCAAGTTCATAAATATATTTATTTGTCAAGATTAGGTTTATATTGTATGCAAGTTGTATGACAAGATTTCACAAAATTTATAAGAACCTATCTTGTTGTGAATTAATCTACCATAGTTAGAAACTAGGTGATTCCCTTATGCTATGTTGCACACAAGTAGTTAGGCTAAATAATGTTCGTACAACCTTATATGTTTAGATCTATAACCTTACATGTTTAGATCTATGTTAAATAGATCCAGTCCTATGCAAGTTCAAGCTTATATGCCCTAGTCTAGTTTGTGTAGATCTATGTAAAGTTCACATGCTTATGATTCATGCAAGTTTATTATCATATGCCAAATTTATATGTCGCATTTTTTATGTTATTGGAATATTACATGCTCTATGCTTTTCCCATTTTATGAGTTAGGCTAAATATCGAGCCTAACACTATACGCAATTTTGCGAACGTACAACGGGGGTAACGTTGGGGAAAACATGAAATTAAATGTAATTGACATGTTGTCACATAAGCATGTAAATGAATGGTGTCATGAAAATGGTATAATTTATATACCAAAAATTATGTATATGATTTAGAAGGGAAGTGGGCCATAATTTACATATAAACATGAAAGGCAAATATGTAAATTTAGTAAAAGATGAATTTGCCTAACCCAAGGTTAGACTGAGTTGTGGTGTAAACCTGCCCGGAACCGACCGGCACATCCAGCAACCACAACAATACCTGTCTAATGTGAGAGATTAGTGCATCAAGCCCAGAAAGACCCGAGGTTAGACTGAGTTGTGGTGTAAAACTGCCCGGAACCGACCGGCACATCCAGTAACCCCAACAATACCTGTCTAATGTGAGTGGTTGGTGCTTTAATTAATTAATTAAAGCTCATGAACAATCAAGCTAGAAATGGTGAGGTTAAATAATTAAGGAAACACTTAACCAACTTAACATGTTAACAACACAAGATTTGTGGGGGTTAAGTAACTAAGGAAACACTTGACCTTCATACCATGTTAACTAGACAAGTGGGTAAGGTTAAGTAAATGCTTAACCATTATAACATGTTAACCAAACCAGAAGATGGGGTTAAGTACACTTAGAACACTTAACCGTTGTAGCATAAACAGTGTTAAATTAATGAGAGACACTTAACCAATATAACCTGATAAACGAGTAAGGTTAAGGAACACTTAACCAATTTAACATGATATAGGGGTGGGTTAAGTCAACATGAACCGTTAGATAACACTTAACCAATTTGACATGATATATGGGTGGGTTAAGTCAACATAAACTATTGGATAACCCTTAACCAATTCAATATGACAAGTGAATGGATTTAGTTAACTTGAATTAACTGATGACACTTAACCAATCCAACATGACGAGGAAGAGAACTAAGTAGTAAACCTTAGTTAAGAGGACTAAGTTGTAAACCTTAGTTAAGAAAACGAATGATTCAGGAAACTACATAGTAAACCTTAGTTAAGAGAACTAAGTAGTAAACCTTAGTCAAGAAAGCCACGTAGAACACGAGAAGGAGCGAACGTCCGTCTAATCAGGAAGAAGGCTTCAACGGACTGGGTTACGAAGCACGCGGTTTCACGGGGATGTAAGGGTACTCTTGGTATCCCTCTGTGAGGTTGCAGACAATCCTCCTAGGCTCACAGAGGTTAAGGTCTTCGTTAGAAGAACCAGGAGTATGCCTTGGTTGCAATAATAAGGCAACCTAGGATGGACCAGCGTGATTCGGCAGGATCAGTTTTTGCCCTGTGATGGCAACTCGTCGTCTACCTACCATCTTGAGTCAATCGAGTACATAAAGCGGAAAGGCGGAGAAATCCAACAGACCATATACTTGCTATCTAGTTATGGGTAAGGTTTGGCTAATAGGTTTGTGGGGCATAGAGGGCCTGCGTATAGTTCTCATTCTTGTTTTTCTTGGGTGCCTTTCATTTGTTAGTTGAGAGATGGGTCTAGTTAGCCACTGTAAAAGCAGACCTTAGCATCTGCAATCGGCAGATATCTGAAAGCTCCCGACCGAGTTTCGTTTTTCTTGATTAGCCCTGCCACGGGACTCGGATCGCACATATAGAGGACATGTGCACCTAGACATCGATAACGATTCACGACACATACGTGGGGAAAGTCTAGGAACATATACCGCTCTGGGTAGTGTGTCCTAGACTAAGGGGCATCGTTCGATAGGTAGCATAATCCCTAGTTGGACCTAAGTCGCGTAAATCCTGAATCCGAGAAGCGTTCAATAGGTAGCATAAACCCCAGTCGCCCTGGGTAGCGTAAACCCTGGTTGAATCTAGGAAGCGTTCGATAAGTAAACCCTAGTTGGATCTAGGTAACACTCGATGGATAAGGGACTACATACACAATAAAAAAAAGGGGATCATTTTATCATGAACACACGATGCTAGTTGAAACAGTCCTTAGTGGGTGTAGAGAAATAGAAGTGGGTGTGATAGCCAATTCCGTTAATCTTACCTTGTCTTGTTTTAGGATTATCCTATCACTATGGTATGGTTCTAAGTTCAGTTTGCTCATGTCATAGTCCTTTTCTTGTTTACATGCTGAAGTATAACTGGACTTACCAGACTTTTGTCTGACCTAGTTTGTTTTCGCTTCTTTTCTTCCGTTCCCTCCCACTGCACCCCCCCTAGGTAGCCAGGGAGGGAATAGCTCAGCTTATTTTGGACCGTTACTCTTTCCGAGCTTGAAGATTCTTTAACGCATTGCTTTGAACTCCATTTTCTACTGCTATGGTTGGCTCATGCTTTATTGGGGAATATCATTGTCAGTTTATGCTTCTTTATTTTAAAAAAGACAGATTCTTTATTGTAATAAGTATTGGTGTTGTAAGACAATCTTTGTGTAAGCTATTTTAAATCAATAAAGGTTATTTATTTTCCGCAGCTTTATTTGTCTGTCTTGTAATTTTTATGCATCTTATACCAAAATTGCTCCACTAAAGTTAAAGCATTCCCTTTGCGAGTGACCTTAACAGAGGTGGGGTGTTACACTTGGTATCAGAGCTGAAGGTTACCGGATCAGATAAAAGATTTGAAAAATTATTTTCAAAACGGTTTTAAAAGAAGCATTTTCAAAAGAAAAGTTTTTGTTTTAAAGGAATATTCCCCAAAGCCATATGCACTATCTTTTGACCGTCTGCTTGAATCCTTGTTTCCTTCTTTCTTGAGTCTCTGGGGCTCCTGGCTTTCTGGGAGGTAACCTCATCTCGACATGGTTCTGTAGGCTTGATGAGACTACGACACTTGTCAAAGGGTAAATAAGCGCCTAACTTCCATCTGTAGCCGTAATTTTCTTTCTAGCTTAGTAGAATTCTCCGTGCGATGGAGGCAGCTTTTAAGAGTCATGTCAACAAGTTACACAAGGATGGAAAAGTTGAGAATTGGGGAGTTTGGCTAAGGAGCACAACACATGGATAAAGAACCCATGGATATGGACTTGGTTCACAAAGGAGGGGAGGAAAGGATAGTAAAACCTAAAACAAGAGGAAGTATCTATATTTTGGTATAACGGGTCGTATAATTAAGGGCAAGGGCAAGAACAAAGGACATGATTTTCCGGAAGGCAAATGCATGCTCTCACCGCCAGCATACCTACGAGAGAGGCAGTAAGATTTTTGTTGATTTAGTTTTTCCTTTTGATCATCCTGTTAGTACTCCTTCTGATTTTAGCACTTCACCTTCGTATATATATTTGCTTCCATAGGTTCTCTACACCTTAATACTTGTATAATGGAGGATCCCATTATTGTCTTAAATCCAATTTGTGGTTCGGCTCATTTATCTTTGGTTTGTAAGGATTTGAGATGCTTATGTTTCTGGGTTTCATGGGCTATGGGTTGATTCTAGGCATGGATTGGTTAGCTAGTAATTGTGAAAGGATGGTAGTTAGACTTTCGACTTGCCTCGGAAATACCCTCGAGATTTCGTGCGATCCTAAGGGATCAGTTTGTCTTAGCTACCTAGAATCACTTTATGTATTTATCGACAATTTTTGATCCGTTGGAGTAGCCCATTAGTACGCAAGATGTTTTTGATTAGGGTAGGGGTTTTCCCTTAAAACTCGAGACAGACTTCTGCATATATCTAGTTGACAATGCGAAGCCAGTTATGCGATCAACGATAGTTTTGGAGCAAGATTGGCGAGGATAGCCAGAGTCGGTTAAGTGCTCAATTGTTTGGTTATTTTGCTAGTATCATCTCACATAAATCGTCCAAATTCAGAGGAGGTATTCCTTGGGTGCTTGTCTGATATTGGTTTAGGCCTTTGGGGCTTGTACTTGAGGGATGTTGAGTTCAACTAGGATGGTTTGCATGAGAAATAAATGGTTGTGGCGGGCGTCCTAAGTAAGACTGACCTTAAGAGTACATAGCAACCTTTAGCTTTAGACCCTCAGATTTGTAACATGATGGATAAGCTAAGTAGAGGAGAGACCTCTAATCATCTTAGGATATACACTTGGTATCATGGTTAACACCTGTTTATCTTGGAAGGGTAGTTCGACTACATTGGATACCCTCTAGCACAGTAAGTGACCAAGGTCCTACTAGTGAGTTGTGGAAATGGAGGTCAAGAAGCTTCACAACCGTGAAGTTAAGGTACAGTGGAGAGAAGATCACGAAGATGCAACTTAAAAGACTGAAGACTAGATACGCGCATCATACCCTTTTTGAGGGTATATCCATGATCTCTCTTTTTCTGTAGAGTTTATTTGCATGACTAGTCTCTATCTTTTAAGTATATCCTCTCGGTTCTATCCTCAACTCTTAAGTAGAAGCCAATGGATGTAAACATGTGTTTGAAACATGTTATGTTTGATGGTTGCAAGTAGTTACTAGTGGTTGCTCGTGAGTGCATATACACACACATTAGGCACTAGATTGGCTCAGTCACTTTCTTATTACATATACATATATGTATTTGTGAAACTTGATGTGTCATCATATGGATGATGCATTTGTATGAATGATTGGGCACTCATGTAGAAGTTATAAAATATGATTAGGAGTAGTTGCATACATGATGAATTCATGGCACTGACATGATTTGAATTAAGGAGGTCAACTGAATCAGTAGACCGCCTGATTTTGCATTAGATAAGGACATATAAACACACTATCCATATGATCATGAAAAGCATTAGAAACCTTCTAAGGACAATGGATGCCTGCGATTGGATGGTTGAGTAGATAGATGTCGGATGGTAGGATAAACATTCTTCCTAACTTAGAAATTACGGGGATAAAATCCTATAAAGGAGGGGAGAATGTAACACCGCGTATTTTCGAAAAATACGTTAAGTAACGAATTAGAGATAATTAATTATAGATCTAAGAATCAAGGGAAACGGGTTATGCCATTACGTTCGTCTTGGAATTCTTTTTGAGATAGAGTCCGAGTTTGCAAGAATCAGACTCCGAATGAAGGAGTTATGGCCTTCTGAAGAATCAAGAATTAGAACAGTACAAATCAAAATTCAAAATTCAAATCCAGAAGGAGAAATGGCCTGGGCGGGAAATTTCCCGCCCAGGGATCAGGTCGACCATGGGGTCGACCCTAGTGTCGACCTCCCCTATACAGGTCGACCTTAGGGTCGACCTGGGTATCGACCTACCCCCCCCTCGGGCTGATCTGAAAACCAACGATTTGTGATTCCCTGCTGAGTCATTAGGGCTGAGTTGGATGTTCTGGATAACTCTATCTTGTCTTAATGGTCTTGGTTGATTCTGAGATGATCTAACGGCTCCTATCCAATCAAATCTCTATAAAAGCAACCTAATACCTCAACCCTAAATCATATTAAAAATCAAACTAAGAGCCATCATGCTGCCATTAGACAACCTAGAGTAGCCGCCACTTGAAGCTAACAAAGAGACGAACCAAGCTAAATCAAAACTAAATTAAAGGAAAGCTATTCTGCTTTAGAAAACAGATTTCAAAAAAACAAGACTTGCCTATATTTTGTAAGTACAGTTATATTTCTGATTTAAACATTAATTGGAAGTCATGCGTTGTAAGAAACTGATATTAGAACGGTGCCAATTAGTTTATCTATATGGATTCATGTTTATTCATGTGATTTCCCTATGTCATATTCTTGTGATGAAACTAATAGGGATTGATGTTCTCATGTAGTATGTTTGTGGTATTTATATATTCACATGAAGCAATCATGTTTGTTGATTTTTTTAAGTTATGCCATATGCAAGTTCATGAGGCTAAGCTATGTTCACAAAATCCTATAGGTCTAAATTCATATGACTTTATGATTAGATCTATATATGTTAATTTAAACATGTTTATAGGTTAGATCCAAGTTTATATATGTTAATTTAATGTAAGTTACATATTTTTATGTTAGATCCAATTTAGATCTACATATGTTCATGGGTATGTAATCTAGATCTGTATATGTTCATGGGTATGTAATTTGGATCTATGCTAGTTCTCGCAATGGTGATTATTAGATCTAATTTATTCACACTTAAATGCCACGTCAAGTTCATACATATATTATATGTCAAGATTATGTTTATATTGTACGCAAATTGTATGACAGGATTCCACAAAATTTATAAGAACCTATTATGTTGTGAATTAATCTATCATGGTTAGAAACTGGGTGATTCCCTTATGCTATGTTGCACACAAGTTGTTAGGCTAAATAATGTCTGTACAACCTTATATGTTTAGATCTATAACCTTACATGTTTAGATCTATGTTTAGTGGATCCAATCCGATGCAAGTTCACCCCTACATGCCCAAATCTAGTTTGTGTAGAACTATGTAAAGTTCACATGCTTATGATTCATGCAAGTTTATTATCATATGCCAAATTTATATGTCACATTTTTTATGCTGTTGAAATATTACATGCTCTATGCTTTTCCCATTTTATGAGTTAGGCTAAATATCGAGCCTAACACTATATGCAATTTTGCGAACGTTCAACGGGGGTAACGTTGGGGAAAACATGAAATTAAATGTAATTGTCATGTTGTCACATAAGCATGTAAATGAATGGTGGCATGAAAATGGTATAATTTATATACCAAAAATTATGTATATGACTTAGAAGGGAAGTGGGCCATAATTAACATATAAACATGAAAGGCAAATATGTAAATTTAGTAAAAGATGAATATGCCTAACCCGAGGTTAGACTGAGTTGTGGTGTAAACCTGTCCGGAACCAACCGGCACATCCAGTAACCACAACAATACATGTCTAATGTGAGAGGTTAGTGCATCAAGCCCAGAAAGACCCGAGGTTAGACTGAGTTGTGGTGTAAAACCGCCCGGAACCGACCAACACATCCAGTAACCACAACATTACATGTCTAATGTGAGTGGTTGGTGCTTTAATTAATTAAAGCTCATGAACAATCAAGTTAGAAATGGTGAGGTTAAGTAATTAAGGAAACACTTAACCAACTTATCATGTTAACAAGACAAGATTTGTGGGGGTTAAGTAACTAAGGAAACACTTGACCATCATAACATGTTAACTAGACATGTGGGTAAGGTTAAGTAAATGTTTAACCATTATAACATGTTAACCAAACCAGAAGATGGGGTTAAGTACACATAGAACACTTAACCATTGTAGCATAAACAGGGTTAAGTTAATGAGAGACACTTAACTAGTATAACCTGATAAATGAGTAAGGTTATGGAACACTTAACCCATTTGACATGATATGGGGGTGGGTTAAGTCAACATGAACCGCTAGATAACACTTAACCAATTTGACATGATATATGGGTGGGTTAAGTCAATGTAAACTGCTGGATAGCACTTAACCAATTCAACACGACAAGTGAATGGATTTAGTTAACTTGAATTAACTGATGACACTTAACCAATCCAACATAACGAGGAAGAGAACTAAGTAGTAAATCTTAGTTAAGAGGACCAAGTTGTAAACCTTAGTTAAGAAAACGAACGATTCAGGAAACTAAGCAGTAAACCTTAGTTAAGAGAACTAAGTAGTAAACCTTAGTCGAGAAAGCCACGTAGAACACGAGAAGGAGCGAACGTCCGTCTGATCAGGAAGAAGGCTCCAACAGACTGGGTTACGAAGCACTCGGCTTCGAATGGACGTAAGGGTACTCTTGGTATCCCTCTGTGAGGTTGCAGATGATCCTCCTGGGCTCACAGAGATTAAGGTATGCGTTAGAATAACCAAGAGTATGCCTTGGTTGCAATAATAAGGCAACTTAAAAACTAGGATGGATCAGCATGATTCGGCGGGACCAGTTTTTGCCCTATGATAGCAACTCGTCGTCTACCTACCATCTTGAGTCAATCGAGTATGTAAAGCGGAAAGGCGGAGAACTCCAACAGACCATATACTTGCTATCTAGTTATGGGTGAGGTTTGGCCAATAGGTTTGCGGGCATAGAGGGCCTGCGTATAGTTCTAATTCTTGTTTTTCTTGGGTGCCTTTCATTTGTTAGTTGAGGGAGGAGTCTAGTGGGAACATAGCCACTGTAAAAGTCTACCTTAGCATCTGCAATCGGCAGATATCTGAAAGCTCCCGACCAAGTTTCGTGTTTCTTGATTAGCCCTGCCACGGGACTCGGATCGCACATATAGAGGACATGTGCACCTACACATCGATAACGATTCACGACACATATGTGGGGAAAGTCTAGGAACATATACCGCTTTGGGTAGTGTGTCCTAGACTAAGGGGCATCGTTCGATAGGTAGCATAATCCCTAGTTGGACCTAGGTTGCGTAAACCCTGAATCCGAGAAGCGTTCAATAGGTAGCATAAACCCCAGTGGCCCTGGGTAGCGTAAACCCTGGTTGAATCTAGGAAGCGTTCGATAAGTAAACCCTAGTTGGATCTAGGTAACACTCGATGGATAAGGGACTACATACACAATAAAAAAAAGGGGATCATTTTATCATGAACACACGATGCTAGTTGAAACAGTCCTTAGTGGGTGTAGAGAAATAGAAGTGAGTGCGATAGCCAATTCCGTTAATCTTACCTTGTCTTGTTTTAGAATTATCCTGTCACTATGGTATGGTTCTAAGTTCAGTTTGTTCATGTCATAGTCCTTTTCTTGTTTACATGCTGAAGTATAACTGGACTTACCAGACTTATGTCTGACCTAGTTTGTTTTCGCTTCTTTTTTTCCATTCCCTCCCCCCGGGTAGCCAGGGAGGGAATAGCTCAACTAATTTTGGACCGTTACTCTTTCCGAGCTTGAAGATTCTTTAACGCATTGCTTTGAAGTCCATTTTCTACTGCTATGGCTGGCTCATGCTTTATTGGGGAATATCATTGTCAGTTTATGCTTCTTTATTTTAAACAAGACAGATGCTTTGTTGTAATAAGTACTGGTGTTGTAAAACAATCTTTGTACAAGCTGTTTTAAATCAATAAAGGTTATTTATTTTCCGCAGCTTTATTTGTCTTTCTTGTAATTTTTCTGCATCTTGTACCAAAAATGCTCCACTAAAGTTAAGGCATTCCCTTTGTGAGTGACCTTAACGGAGGTAGGGTGTTACACACCATATGCCGAGTAGCTATCCCACCCATGTCTATCAATTAAGTTCTGCTCGTTTATCCATGGGTCTCCACATAAGTCAGTTGAGTTGCCATTAGCAATTTCATACTGAATTCTTGACTTGAGTTCATTTCTCATCTTCAAACAATTTTTCCATACCACTGAAGATTTATTATCAATGCTAGCTTTCTAAAAGTTTGTTTTCATAAAACAGGCCCTCATCCATACAGCCACAAATTCTCTGAAGAGATTAGTTTCTAGGCCAGTTTGAGCCCATAGGCCTTTTTTAGCTCAAATATTTTTTTTAGTCCAACTCCACCTTCTTTTTTGGGCCTGCAAAGCATATTGTAACTGATTTTGTGTAGCCTACCTTTCCACAAGAAATTAGCACACACTGTGTTAATTTTTGCTAATGAGCAATCAGGAATTTGAATGGTCTGCAACTAGAACCTGACTTTTGGTGTAATCACCGAATGCAGTAATTCGACTCTGCCCACAAATGACAACAATTTAGATCTCCAACCTTGTAGTTTGTCTCTAATTCAATCCACGGGTTTTCCACACTTTGCATCTGTGATAGTGTTGTTAGAGAGAGGCACCCCTAAGTACTTGACTGGGAGAGAGCCCTCTTAAAACCCCATAGCATCTAGATACTCTTGCTTCTAAGTGCAAAACTTGTTGCAATAACACTTTGTTTTGAGTTCATTCACTTTAAGCCCAACCCATTTCTCCAAATTGTGAAATATAAGTTTCAGTTGATCAATTACATTAATTGAAGCTTTAAACACCACTAAAAAGATCATTAGCATAGAATAGATTGGTGACTTTAGGCAGATGGTTATATACCAGCATAATTAACTTGTTTTCAATAGCAAGTTCCATCTGCAGAGTGTACCATTCCATTGCAACCGCAAATAAATAAGGGGAAAGTGGGTCCACCTGCATGATCCCCCTTGTGCTGGCAATGTAACCCTTTGGGACCTCATTGATCAAGATAGATTAAGTAGGAGAATTCAAGCAGAATTCAATTAGGTTAATATGGTTGTTTGGAAACCCCATTGAACGAAGCATACATGAAATGAAATTTCTATTTACTCTATCGTATGCCTTGTGCAAGTTAATCTTCAGGCATAGCTTGTTAACCCCCTTCTTGTTGAATTCTCTAACTAATTCATGAGCCATGAAGGAATTTTATGAAATGAATCTACCTTTAATAAATGCACTTTGGCATTAAGAAATCAAAGCAGGTAGCATGCAATTCCATATATTGCATATGATCTTACTTAAAATTTTGTACAATACATTACAATAGGCAATTGGCATGTGGTCTTCAATTCTGGTAGAATTTTGAACTTTAGGAATAAGTGAAATGAAGATTATTCTCTCTTATGAATTCACCTGTGTTTAATGCTTCTTGAAATGCCTCTAACAAGAAAACTTTCTGGTATTCCCAGTGCAATTTGAAGAAGGATGCCTCCGTGCCGTAAGGCCCGGGGCTGGAGTTATTATGGATGGACAAAACAACAGTCTTCAATTTCCTCATGCTAATCTTTCCTCCTAGCATCAACCTGCCTTCAACAGTGACCTGCCTTTGACTCTCAATACTGGGTAATTCTTCATCATGCTTTCCATTGAAAAGATCAGTGCAATAGGAGATAGCTGTATCTTCTAAATGCTTAATTTGCTGAATCGAGTCACCCTGTTCATTTAGACAATTTAGAAGATTGTTAAAATGTTTTCTTTGTGACATTTTAGTATAGAAAAATTTAACGCATTCATCTCCCTGCATCAGCCATGTTTCTTTGGCTTTTTGTTTAATTTCCAAAGATTTAACTTCCAATGCCGCCTTGAGTTGTCTTTGCAATTCATAATAGTCACAGTTGAGACCTTCATTCATTGGTTTGCATCAAGTAATTCCTGTGTTTGTTCTAGTTGAGCTTGGAGTATTGAATGAAGTCTCCCTCTTTAGGCCGAGTTTTGTTCCATCTTTTCAAGTTGAGTTTGTATTTCTTAAGTAACATGACCATTTTGAACATATTGTTACCTTCTGGAATGGGGATGTTTATGAGATTAACAGCATCCTCGTAAGCCTGAATCAAATGCCAGTGGTCTGCATATCGAAATGGCTTACCTTTACAATTATTGTTGGCATCATTGAAACGAATTAGTAAAGGGGATTGGTAACTGGTAGAAGTGGCTAAGACAGTAGTATTGAGACTGCTTATCTGGTTTAACAAATGTGAATTTGCAAGAGCTCAATCAAGTCTTGATGTGATTTTATTGACCTCACCACTTCTCCATGTGTACCGCAGACCTGAATGGGTAGCTCAGAATAATCCACTCGCTAGCACACAATTGTTGAAATCTGAAACTTGGGAAAGATTGAGCGTAAGTCCTCCTTTCTTTTCACTTGTACATAATACATCATTAAAATCTCCCCACATAAGCCATGGGGATTGAAAGCATTTAGCATTATCACCTAAAGTGGACCACATCCTTGTTCTTTCTGGAGCAAGGTTGCTAGCATAAATGAATGTTATATATTACTCCAACCACCCAATATTATTGGCACGAATTGTAACTTGTTGTTCATCACTCTTCATAGTTACACATTTCCAGCACAACACTTCCCAAAATATGACAATACAACCTTTTTGAGAATAGTTTAAGTTATCACTTAAGTCCTAAGTGTCTCCCATTCTAACTTTAAAATATTCTAAGTTTTCTTAAGTAAATTTGTTTTCCAAAATCGCAATAATAGTGGGTTTATACATATCCCTGAAGTTATAGAGGTCTAACTGGCGAGTGTCATTATTAAGACCCCTTACATTCCAACATATTATCGACATTTATGTTTAGTTGCTTTTCTCCTAATAAGTGGAGCAGCACCAACTAAAGCACTTGTGGGGGTTGCCTTCTTACCATTATGTTTGAATTGAGCATTATATTTTTCATTTACCTCGGTAAAGTTGTTAACATTTGTTTCTTCATTGCTTTCCTCTTCAAACTCATTAATTTGGATTTCCGTACCCTGAATATCATCCAGCGAGTCTGGTTCCTTATCCTCCACCTCCACTACAATGGGCCCCTCATGATGATCAGTTGGACATGTGTCTCCCTCCGTTTCCAGAGCATGTGTTTTACTTTGATCTAGACTTCTATGGGATGCTTCACATGATACAGAGCCCTCCACATTAGGTGGGGGAGGGACTTGAATAGGGCTATCTGTAGTACCATCTTTAGCATGTACATAACATTTTGGCAAGGCTGGATTTGTCGATGTGCTTGCTTCTGTAAATTTACTTTTTCTAAACCATATCTCCTCTGGTTGTTTAGTTGTACAGTATGTATGTAAATGCCCGAAACGCTTGCAATTATTGCACTTTGGTGGGACAAACTCGTACTCTACTGCTTTGTCATATGTATTGCCATTTTTGTCGTAAGAATTACCGTTTTGGTCATATATATATACAGTGTGTATTTAAGTATGTTCCATTACTAAAATACCAGTAAATATATTTATATATAGATACATATTGTTTATGTTAGAAGTTGACACGAACACTCAAGAGTTCTTGTAGAGAACTAAAATGAAGAATTTAAATGAAAAATAAGGAAATAAACAGAGCAAAGCAATAAAAATAAGATGATAGCAATTTATAGTGGTTCGACGTTAAATGACCTGCATATAGTTAGGAGTTTCAATCACACTATTTCTGAGATGATATGTTTGCAAGATTTGGATCAGTAGGGACCCAAAGAATACATAATACTTAAAAAATAATGAGCCAAAAGATTTGTTTCACCCCCAAGGCATCTGGTATATGTAGACGTAGGCTAGATCAAATCGTCTTGAAATTTCCACATTGCAGACCATGGGCGGTGTCACCGTAGAAGCCCAAGCCCATAATGGTGTCAAGTCGTAGATTGGTACAGATCCATAGGGATGGATCTGTGTCAGACCCTCAAATTGTTGAATCATAGAGAGTGTTTCCATCTGGAGCTTCTCCTGGTTGCTTGCTTCATAATTCTAAAGGTTTTTTTGGTAGTTGCCTTGCTGTTTGAAAGATGTAGAGTGATGTTGAATGAATTTCAGTTCAAAGATGGTACACCATGTTGTTTTACCAATTAGGGGTAGGGATGAGTGTCGATCCCTCACTAATGAGTTATTGAATATTGTTCTGCTGAGATCGCACGACCGTTGTCTAGTGATGTTATGTGCACTTGATGTATGGACTTTTGGATCATCACTCAAGGCCATTCTTTTAGATAATCGTCAAGTCGCATTTGTTTGGATATCCAGAATTATGAGAGCACAGAGACTGCTAATACACACATATGTGTATATAATATATAACTTAAAACAATATATATGTGGAACATATATAAATAAGAATATATATATAACTATAACAAAATAAGAGTATAAACTAACTGTTCTATGATATATATATATATAGATATAGATATACATGTATATATATTCATACAATAATGAACATATGCAATTAAAGTTAAATAACTGCTTTATTTAAAATGAATTGTATATATTCATACAAAATAAATCAGACACACACTCCGTATATTAAAGAAGAGTACCATAGAAACAGAACCTGGAGCATGCGGAAGGCAAGACGTGGGTCAGTGGCAGCCATCGGCTCAGCGTTGAGAAACAAGCACGAGCTTTTTCTCTTACCAGCCGCCATGAAGCAGAAATAGAAAAGGGTTTCGTAGTTGAAGAATAGGAACTGATGCTTTTCGATTATTCTCATCTTTTCTTTTTTAAAAGTAAAGTATTTTCGGCTTGTGACAATGTTTGAACTGACTATGTAATGTGGTCTTGGACCATTGTTTTCGGTTGGGCTGCATTTAAGCCCAGTAATAAAAGTAAACTCATTTTCAAAAAAAAAATTAATGCCTTTACAGTTTGAAACTGACTTATATTTGCACCTAATGTTACTTATTATTTTATTCTAAATTATCAACTATTTGCTTAACAATATAGTTAATAAATAATTAATAAAAATTGTATGACAAAAATTTCCACTTTTATTTTTTTTAAAGGTTTAGGATTACAAAAGAAAGCTTGCAAAGATTTTTGAGAATTTTGAATTTAACTATTATTTTTAATAAAATAAATACTCTTTCAGTCGAAAATTACATAGATCGGTAAAAATATAAAAATTTATCGATTTTTTCAATTACTTTAGCTATTATCTAATAATTTTAAAACTTATGTTACCAAATTTTAGAAATAAATAATATTTTATATGAAATAAACAATTCAAAAACCAATAAATGTTGAATTAAACGTATACAAATATATAGTAAAATTGACATTCAAAATTTACAATTCATACTATATATAAATAAGTGTAAGAAAAAATTAAAACCACATATGTACTATTGACGTCAAAAATGGTTCGCTTGATGATCTACCCATAAAGTACACAATCCATACACAAATCATAGATAATTCAATCGTAGAATAACAGATAGCAATAAAAACAGGGGAATACACATCATTTTTTATAGTAGTTCGGCAATTCGGACCTATGTCCATTTTATAATCTATTGTTTATACTGTCAAATTACATGATACAGTACATTTGTATGTAAGAATTGAAGAGAAAGAAGTTGTATGTTCAATACAATGTCCTTGCATTGATTACAGAGTTCGACCTTTTTTAGTGCAATGTCCTTGCGTGTAATAAGTTGGAGAAAAAAGACAATCTCTGTGCATGCTCCAAGTCCATGTATTTATAGGCAGTGACCACTCTAGGTCGGTATGCCGTGTTACGACCATCCCGGCTCGGCTATTCGACGTATCATAAGATCTGAGGCAGTAGAAGGGGAGAGTTGACCATGCTTCTAACGTTGAATGAATATTAACCTCATAAGAAATATCCTCTCCCGTTCGTTACTGGTTACATGGCCACCGATCCAAGTTTGTAGGAGTTGGTGGACCATGCTTTTAGCCAAAAGAGTAGGTCAAACGGTAGCTCCAGGGTCCGGGTCCCGACTCGGTATATTGAAGCGAGTTGATCGACCTGAAGATATGAATCCATAGTGGTGGTTATGAAGCTCCACCGAGCCGAGGTGCACCGAACTGGGAAGCACTGTGTCGGACCTTGAAATGATGGATGGAGTAAAGGAGAAAGCGTCCGTGCCGAGCCGACGAAGTGATGAGTTAGAGTGGGTCGAACCGAGCCCACCGATGCAAAAACCAAGCTTGTGAAACCAACATCTTGGAGTTGCTTTGCTACCTCGATCCGATAAATCCAAGCTTGCCTATTCCTATACTCGAGTCTTGAGTATTCGAATATACAGAAAACCATATTGAGGCTGCTTTGCTAATAGGTGGGTTAACACTTTGCCACTTAAAACATATCTTTCGGCGAAAGATGTATTTTGAATCATCCACAAGCAATATAAATCCAATATCTGAAATCTAGAAGTCCACGGTCGCACCAGATCATAATAATACAAAACCAGAAAACCACATTCGCTCGGATCGTATTAATAGAAAACCAGAAATCCATTATCGCATCAGACTATATTATAAGAAAACCAAAAAACCAGAATAGCAAAATACCAAGAAATCCAACGATCACTCCGGATCGTAATATAAGAGAAATCCCAAATCCAAGAAATCCAGGCCTTGCCAGGCCTATCCATTGCGAGTATAATCTTTACATTAAATAAACCATGTTAATAGTTTTTCAATACCATGACAATACTATTTAGTTTTTCCAAACATAAACCAGGCTTGGGAATTTATAGTGAGTATAATCCATACTCGATCTGTGATTGAATCAACTTGCGAAGACCAAACAAGATACTCAACCCTTCGGGAATAATCCATACCTAGAAATCCAAATTGAGCATAAGTCATACTCTAGTTGTGATTGAGTTTCTTCGCCAAGTCCTGACAAGTTAACCTGACCTCATAGTTGTAATCCATACCTGGTTGCCTAAACCGAGTATAAACCATACTCTAATCCCGATTAAGTACTCATGTCACGTCCTGACAAGATGATTAATTCCTTCACGCATAATCCATGCTTGGAAATCCATCTTATTAAATTCAAGTTTATTACATAACCAAAACAAGGCTTGATTGCTTTATCATTAGATGCAGAGCATGCCTAGGGATTAAATCCTAATATCGTATGCGAGTGCATCAACTTAGCCATTTATTATCAGATGGTTTTGTTGTCGAGCACAGAACATGCCTAAGGATTAAATCCAAATCCGTGCATGAGCGAGTCAACGCAACCATCTAGGAAACTAAAACAAACAGAAATGTAAACACTTGTCCTAAGAAATACAGAAATCCACTATGACCCCATCCAAATCAACTTATGAACATCCCGGTGTGCTTCGCCCTGGATCATTCCCTCTCCAGGGAGCAATAGATGGTAGTGCATGTGCTGACATGGGTGGTTGATTAATGTACTCGATCATCTCTCCATGCCTGACCTATTCCTCAATCAAGTCCCACAAATGCCTGCACTCATTGGTTGTGTGACCAACCATCTCCTAGAAGAGGCAAAGCTTTGCATATTCCCGCTCATGCTGCATTGGCTATCTCCTAAGAGGCATTGGGAATGAAATACAATCCTTCATGTCCAAGTAGATATCCTATAGCGAAGAATTAAGCGCAGCAAGCATACTTGTCGAACTTGGGCACTCTCCGGACTCGAAAATTTTCATATTCTTTGTTGGGGCTTTTCTTTTTCCCTTATCCTTATTCTTTCCAGAATGGGATGGTCCTCCATCCTTAGCCAAATTAACTTCGAGTACATCCTTCTCAAGATTAGCGTCTTCCTCACGCAGAAATCTGTCTGTTTCGAAGTAGAATTCGCTGAGGTCCCTTGATGGATCCCATGGCAAAAAAACTTAAAGCCTGTTATACCTGAATGTCGGACACAACTTCCATTTATACCATGGACGGTTCTAGTCGATCCACCAATGTGCCGCCACATTAGATCTTTCCAGAAATGAGTGCAAAGTTTCTCTAGACCTCTGCTTGATAGAAGTAAGAGACATGACGTTTTGGGTCAAGTGATATGGACCTTAAACTACTAGATAAACCTTATGACCAATACATTCCAGCTATTGATCAGTTCCTTTTCCAAGTGCCAATACCACATAACAACGATATCAGTCGAGTAAAGTGGGAAACATTTCGCCATGACATTATCTGATTCTAATAGAACTTCCATATGACACATGTAGCGCATTAGGTGCACGGTAGGATCCTATCTATTATCATAAGCCTCTAGAGTTGGTAATTTGAAGTCGGGTGGGTTACGGGAGTTTCGAATTTTTCGTGTGAATGGGCTTCTGTTGACGTTATCCATGTCATCCTGAGTTGTTTCTTCGGGAAACCACTGAATTATGCCAGCAATTTGGTTTCCATCTCTGAGAAGTTATTAACAATTAGCTAAACCTATGTTTGTGCCCCCAGTATGGAAATCTATAGTTGTGTGATGCCTGTTCACAGCTTCCAGGTTCGGCTCGGTTATGCCCTGACATCGGTTCAGAATTTTCAAATTGGGTCAGTTCGGTATTACTGTTCTGGGTTCTTGCAACTTCTACGCAACTCCTACCCAGAGTAGCATCAGTTTGAGCTTGGTCGGTCTTGCCTATGTTCGTATCCATATTTTCATGAGTTGAAGTGTCGTGATGTTGCTCATCGTGTGTTGGGAAGTTGTTCCCTATCGATACAAATTCTTGGCTGATCCAAGGCTTCTGCCAACCCGAGCTGGGGTAAACCTGCTGGGCGATCTGTTTCCTTGCTAAGCCAATTTGTTGCATATTCCCACGGGGATTGATGTCATGCTCAATTTGATATGTATTCCTGGACGAACTGAGGTCGATGCCAATCTGAGCTGCAATGGAAGATTTCCCGAGTGCATGGGGGCTGCAGTGTTGGTTCTTGCCTCGATGCTTAAGCCTCGACCTTCTAGTCATCCATATCCTTCAAATCTCATGAATAAAGAATTCATTATCTCTTCCTATTTGTGGAGGAGCTCATCCTTTCACTCTATCATTCACCTTATTCAGCAAAAATGTCATCCATTTCTTCTTATATCAAATAAATGGAAGGATCACCATGGGAGGAAGCCTCCTGACTTCCCGCATTCCTAGCGCTTGCATTGCTAGTTGTTTCGGTACGGGAGAATGTTCCATCCGCCTTCCGCTTCACCATTTCCAAATCCTAGGCAATCCAGTTTCGACGTGTAATCCAAAGGCTACTGCGTGTGTGCCCCTTCCTAGAGCGCTAAAGTGTTGACATCATCGCTTGACGATCAACCCTAAAGTGCACAATCCGTACACAAGTCATAGTTAATTCAATTACAGAATAACTGAAAGCAATAAAAGCAGGGGAACACACAACAATTTTTATAGTGGTTCGGCAATCCGTGCCTACGTCCACTTTATAATATATTGTTTATACTGCCTGATTACATGATACAGTACATTTATATGTAAGAATCAAAAAGGAAGAAGTGGTATGTTCAACACAATGTCCTTGCGTTGATTATAGAGTTCGCCCTTTTACAGTGCAATGTCCTTGCCTGTAATAAGTTGGAGAAAAAAGATAACCCCTGTTCTTGCCCCCAAGTCTCTGTATTTATAGGTAGTGACCTCTCTGGGTTGGTATGCCACGTAGAGGCCATCCTGGCTCGGCCAGTCCATGTGTCAAAAGATCTGAGGTAGTAGAAGGGGTGAGCTGACCAAGAGTATTAACCTCCTAGGAGATATCCCCTCCCAATCGTTACTAGTTATGTGGCCACTGATCTGAGTTTGTAGGTAATGGTGGACCGTGGTTTGAGCCAAAAGAATAGGTCAAGTTGTAGCTCTAGGGTCCAAGTCGACATACTCCGGCTTGGTATACTGAACCGATTTGATCGACTTGTGGATATGAATCCAGTATGGTGGTTACGACGCTCCATCGAGATGAGGTGCACCGAACAAGGAAGCACCTTGTTAGACCTTGAAATGTTGGATGGAGTAAAGGAGCAAGCGTCCATGCCAAGCCGAAGAAGTGATAAGTTAGAGTGGGATGAACCAAGCCCATCGATTCAAAAACCAAGCTTGTAAAACCAACATATTGGAGTTTCTTTGCTAACTCCATCCAATAAATTCAAGCTTGCCTAAGCTTATACTCAGAACCCGAGTACTCGAATATCCATAAACTATATTGCAACTGCTTTGCCAAAATGCGGGTCAAACATATACATTATATAAGCATGTGTGCAATTGTTGAGATAAATATACACTAATATATACATGAATTAATATATAAAATAATTATTTATGACAAAATTTGATTTTTTTTTTGCAATAAAATATGTTTGACTATGTACTTCTTCAAGTTCTTTAGAGGGGATGCACATCTTTATGTCCAGAGTTTGGATCCGATAATTATTTCAGGCAAGCAATTCATTATTATGATATGGAATCAGTCAGTTGATCGAGCTAGAGATCAGCTTTTATAGATTTCGATATAGACCTATTTCTATCACATCCTTTCTGTGTTGCAATCCTTAGTTTGTTTGAATTGGTTAGCAAATAACATTGGAAAATTGAAATGTTTTGATTTGGTTAATTCCGAACATCGTTCGAAATTAAATCAATTTAGAATGCGAAGCGAAAACTAGAGCAAAGGTGAGTAAAACTTACCTTTCTGATTTACTACAAATTTATATTAGATAAAATTTTAAGTTATACTTAATTGTTGAAATGGTTGGTTGACTGATTTGGATAGATTATTATATTGTTGACCATCTGATTTAATTGATAAATTGATCGATTATTTGAAATTGATATAGGATTGTGAGATAGTGCCTTGAAATGTTATTAGTTTGGATGAACCTGATTTAGGATAATGATGAAACATCCCGAATTGCTATTAGATATTTTTGAGTTTATTTTTATTCAAGTCTTGAATAATTGCTTGTGAAAATTAATGGATGATATTGAATAATTACGTTGTTTAGTCATAACGTAATAAAATTTAGTATATGCTTGGTGTTATCTACTTGGCTAAATAAACACCATTTAGAAATTGATTAAACTTGTTTTTATTGACATTTATTAGTATAATAAACCACCATTCTGCTATTTTATTAATTTTGATATTTTGTTTGTGCTAGTTATTTATACTGAATGAGTGTTGCATTAGCTTTTAACTGCTAATTATTGTTTACTTACATACGCATGTGTACGTAAATACTATGTTTGTCTGGAAAGATAAATTGAATATATGGTAGCTAATTTAAGTACCATTGTGAATATTAAGCCTTATGTAATAAATGCTTTAATTATATGACTTTTGGACTAGAGTTTCTTATGGTTTCCCTGAGATGGAGACGTAACCATCCCATAACTGTAGTCACTAAGTTCATTTAAAGCAAATGTTTTATAAATCATTATTTATGTATATCACATAATATTTCTAGAAGAAGAATCACTATGTTAATAAGGTTTTAAAATAAAGTTTATTTATTCACAAATCATGCTTTCAATTTAATATTTATTTATTTAAAAATGTTTTAAATTATTTATAATAAGATTTGAAGTTAATTAACTTTTAATTAGTGAAGATTTAACAGTTAGTGATTATTACTTAAAAGTTAAATTATTTCTTTTTTAATAAGATTTAAAGTTAAATAGTTATTTTAGTATTAGTGTTTTAAGTACAATATTCTTTTATCAATAATGATTATAATTAGTAATTTACGTTGTTAAAAAATAAATCAGTTACTATGTACTTGATAAGAATTTAAAGAATTAATATAATTATCTATAATAATGACTGTTATTTATTTGGTTTAAATTTAATAATCATTTATTCATAATGGTTAAAAGATTTATTAATTATCCATTAAACAGAATAATCCTTCTTATTTATTTTAGTTTTAAAATAAGAAACCATTCATTTGTAAGGTTTTAAAAGTGTTTGTATTTCCAATAGTAATAGATTACTCTTTACCCATTGTAAAAGGGGCGTTGTAATGGGATATTTTTGTTATAGAAAGTAAAGTATTTTAAATATAATTTGTCTTTAAAAAAGAATTTATTTAAAAAGAGCTCTGCAAATATGAATATCTTTTAATAAGATATTTTGTAAAATGATTTATTACAAAGAATTAGATTTTATTTTCTCAGATTTGATCTTCTTAAAAATAGTGGTATAGACATTTATTCTACGCTTAATACCAGAGGAGTCATATTTGGGATTATTCTTATATTCGTTTCTTCTTTAAATCAGTTTTTTACTCTTTAAATAGGATTTGGAAAATATGAATACTTTTAGAGTATACTTATTGATAATATAAGTTAAGAATATATTTTCTAAATATTGAAAATATAATGTATTGCAAATATACTTAGGTTAGGAGATAAGTATATGAATGTTTCAAATAAATATTTTGAAATGAGGTTTTATAAATGGAAGATTTATTTTAAAGAGGCAAGGTGATTGTTATGGGATATTAAATCTGTAGATAATTGTTGTTTGTACATTGATAGTTAAATAATCGACTACCAATTAGAGTGAAAAGTACGATTGTCATATCAAAGTGATCGAGATCAGATTTGGTTGTCTAAAACCACTTCGATGCGGTTAAAACATTTCGAACTAGAAATATTATGAAGATTATTGAAGATTGAGTTACTTAGTTTCGTTCAAAACCAAAACGAACTTGCATGAATGAATGTTAGCATTAAATATCTCTTTGAAAGGCAATGTTAGCATTCCATGATATTCTACTATTTATAAGGTAAATGTGATTTTTAGCCTCACCACCCGACAAATGACTAAAGCAGGGACATGATGCAGGGCTATGTAGGTCGCTCCCATTAGGATATGATCATTCCATATCTTAAGTCGATTTATTTGTATGCTTTGGGGACCATTATGGTTGTTTATTAACCAAAGTGATCATATTCGGTGCTGCCCATTTTAAGGGTGGGGTCGGTTATGGGTATCTGAGGTGCAAATTAACGCAGCCGCTCGTATATTTTATATAAAAACATACAAATTCGATGGGTGAACCCTTACCCTTTCATAGTTGGAATCCATTCTCTAATATGAACCTTCAGACTTGAGTGTATACCTATTATGTTGAAATGCGAGATGCAAGAATTCAGGATATTTTAATATGTTATTTGTGGATTTTAGACATTATTATAATATCATCGAATGTTTGTTATAAAAGTGTTTTTGTTATCGTAAAGTAAAAACTTGTTTGTGTTTATGTACGACATAGTCTAACGAAACATCTTTGATTTCAAATGTTTATAAGCTAAAGAAATAAACCACCTATGATCTGATTATACTCACGCTAGTTTTCTAGCCTGAGATGTACGTTATTTTACGATAATGCTCGGGTCCGGCAGAGCATTTTTGTCAAGTTAACTTCACTTTGTTGAAGCTTCAGGAGAGGTGTTGAAGGGCCAAAATGTATTCTCATATATTTCTTTATTTTTTCATTGTATCTATTATTGTACTCTTCATTATTGTAAGGACAAGTTGTTATAACTACCAAACCAATTGATAGATTAATTCTCTGATGTATGTATTAAATTTACAGTCTTTGTTTGTGTAAAGATTTTTTTTATATTATAAATTTTCATTCCGCTATGAGATTCTTAACCCTTTTTTTTTCTTTTACCCCAAATGATCTGTCTTTCGAACGACTAAATGACCGACGCAAGAATACCGAGGATGTATTATGAGTTGTCTTTAGTAGTAAGAAAGACACGGTTATTACAACGCTATTTGTTATGCTTGTACTTTTGAAATTCGATATTTTTGTAAAGTGAAAGGAGGTAAAAAAAGCGGTTTATACTTCATAGATTTTGGAAATTCTTTTCAAAAGTGTTTAGAAAAGTTGTATAAATATTTAAAAAGGATGTTTGAGATTTAAGTATACTTTATCAATTTATTGGAATATTTAAACAAATGATTTGTTTTAATTTAAAATCGAAGACTTCTTAAATGTGATGGTTTTAAGATTTAATTTGAAATAAACCTTATTTGAAAGTATATAAAAGAAGGTTAGAATTTATATAATTTTAAAGTATTATTTGACATAACAAAGCAAGTGGCATTCTATATAGGATAGACCTTATCTTTTCAAATTAAACTTTGCTAAGCAATGATATTTAAATAGTGTTTGTATGAGAAATTTCAGACTATGGTTTAAAGGGATCTCAAAAAATATTTTCAAAGACGAACGAATCGTGGATTATAACATTATTATTGTAATAAATGTTTTTGTGAAAAAAAAATATTATGGACTATAATATTTATTTTTATAGGAAGTAATTCCAGAAAGAATGTTCGTTTTATAATACTTTGTTATTATAAATAGTGTATTTAGTTTATAAAGTTTTACACTTGATAATAAGTTTCAAGGTTGGTAAACTTCTACCTATCCTAAAAGATAAGAATACCATCGGTTTGTGATGTAAAAATATTTTAACTTGAACCGCTTTATTCTTAACCGAAAGATAATTCAAGTTTACAACTAAAGATTGATGGATAATAAACAAAGTATTATATTAAAGTATGAATTCAATTACTTATGGAAATTAAGTAGCCATACACTTGGTACTAAAAGCCGATGAGTACTTTGATCCTCTGTTTGTATGATCTAGAATTGAAATGATTGAACTAAGGTAAGGTCAGGGGAAGCCAGTGTTCTGGCTTACCATGCTTTATTTTTGAGTGAGAGATATAGTAAGTCGAAATATAGTAAACGTGACAAACGTTAGAGATTCGATTTTTATAAATGATCATTTTAACTTATGTTGGCATGAACAATTTTCTTTTCATACTAAACGTCAAATTCCAAGGTCTGGAAACCCGTCTGTAACGACCTGGAAAATCTGAACCAATTTAAAATTTTTTAATTGGCTAAACTAGTGGATTTTAAATATTTAAAATAAATATTTTAAATAATAGCAATGAAAAGTGAGTTTGAATCGATGTTTGAAACGAATATAATTAATTCTAATTATAAACAAGGCCTGAAATGGCGCGGTAGTTTCAAAATTTGAATTCAAACTTCGGCTGACTGTACCGGATGCAAAACAAAACGGATTTGAGTGAAACCAAAAATATTTAAATCTGTTAGTGAATTCCTTTCTAACGAATCTGAAAAATCGAAGTTTCATAGCGGGATGCAAAAGTTATGGCCAAATGAATTTTCTGAAAGGTCGCTATGGAAATTATATAGCCCGTGAAATTGGCCATTTTGCAAACGACCTCGGAATTCGACGAAACCACTTTTGTTGGATCCGGGATGTGAAGTTATTGCTAGGTTTCAAATTTCATAATTTTTGAAGCTAGTATGTGAGCGTGGCAAATGAAAACGTGTTTTGGTCAATTATAGTTAAATTGGATCGACCAGAAATGGGCATTTTTGCAAACGGTCTCAAAATTCGATGAAACTAGTTTTGTTGGGACCGTATCGTCAAAACATAGCCATATTTATTTTTCTGGAATTTTTTGAATCAGTTTGTGGCCCCGACAAATTGAAATGTACGTTCAAATCGAATATTGAATGTTTTATATTTTAATTTGAAGGAAAACTGACTGAAACAGTCGAATGGGCCTACGAAACATATCCCATTGTGTTCGTAATGGGGGTAAAACGCTAGGGACGACAGTCGTTAAGTTTGGATTGGTGTTCGTGAGTGAAAGAGGGTATTTTTGGAAAAAAAATATAAATTAAAGAAAAATCCTCATTGGTCAGAAAATTAGTTTTCTCTCTCCCTGACGTCGACTGAAGGTGGAAACCCTTTCAAACCTTCCCATCCACTTTCCGGTCAATCCACGCAAAGTTAGCCCCTCCTCCAGTTGAAGATTTTGTAGAGCTCCTCGAGATCTTCAAATCCATATATAGTTTGGAATTTTTCATTGTGTATTTTGGGAGAACAGACGCCGGGAAGTTCTCGACTTCCAGCCGCCGCCGACCGCGATTCCGTCCACCAAAGGCCACCGCACCACCCTGCACGGAGGCGCCCCTCGTCCCTCTTCGACGTGGCGTTGGCCGATCCTCCCATAACGCAGCGGATCGGAAGTTAAATCCAAACCTAGTTTTGAAGAATTCAGAGAGGTATTGGCTATATTTATTTTCAACAGTTTTAACACCTTTAAACCGTTGCAAACTTTGAAAAATCGTATCTTTTTCGTGTATTGACGAAATTCGATGAAACAGGAAACATCGTGACCGTGTGGACGTCTTCTACATTCTAGGAGAGACCGCATATTTTTCTGAGCCTTCTGCTATTTTTGGTGGAGTGGAAACCAATGTGAGATTTCTAATTTATAAACGATATGGAAAACGACGATGTATAAATTATATAGTCGATGTATGGGTTATATAAGCGTTTTACACCTCTTGTATAAGCGTTGTATAAGTTGTACGTTCGATATATGAGTTATATATGTGTTGTAAAAATTATATATGTGTTGAAATAGAAGTGAAATGATATATATATATATATACGCCCCTCGTCCACAAACCATGGACGATATTTATTGGTTGTGATTGGTGTGAAAATTGATTGATAGCGAATGATTGATTGGAATTGTTTGTGGTTGAAATTGATTGATTGTGGTTGAAAAATACCCGTTTGTGGTTGAGAAATATTTGGTTGAAACCATATAGGATTAGTTTGTGGAAATGAAAAAAATATACATGCCGCCTGCGTGCGAACTAGATGCATGAATCCCCATTGTCAAAAACCGCGAGGTTTTAAGGTAGAGCGAGGAGCCGTACTAGGGACGGTCCCGGTTTTAACTACCCTGCCGTTATGCTGCCGAAATTTTGAATAATATTCATGTGTTAGAATTATTTTCATTTGTTGAAACTATATTTATTCGTTGAATAGAAAACCTTCATGTGTTGAATTGTAATTCATTCGTTGAATAGAAATTCATGTGTTGAATGGTATTCGTGTTTTAAATATAAAAAGCACCTTTTTATCTATATATATAAACTATAGAAAACCTTCATGTGTTGAATTTTAATTCATTCGTTGAATAGAAATTCATGTGTTGAATGGTATTCGTGTTTTAAATATAAAAATCACATTTTTATCTATATATATAAACTATAGAAAACCTTCATGTGTTAAATCAATATTCATTCGTTGAATTGAAATTCATGTGTTGAATGGTATACGTGTTTTAAACATAAAAATCACATTTTTATCTATATATACAAACTATAGAAAACCTTCATGTGTTGAATCGATATTCATTCGTTGAATTGAAATTCATGTGTTGAATGGTATACGTGTTTTAAATATAAAAATCACATTTTTTATCTATATATACAAACTATAGAAAACCTTCATGTGTTGAATCGATATTCATTCGTTGAATTGAAATTTATGTGTTGAATGGTATTCGTGTTTTAAATATAAAAATCACATTTTTATCTATATATACAAACTATAGAAAACCTTCATGTGTTGAATCGATATTCATTCGTTGAATTGAAATTCATGTGTTGAATGGTATTCGTGTTTCAAATATAAAAATCACCTTTTTATCTATATATATAAACTATAGGAAACCTTCATGTGTTGAATCAAAATTCATTCGTTGAATTGAAATTCATGGGTTGAATGGTATTCATATTTTGAAAGAAATTGTTTTAAAATAAAAATCCAAATTTTATCATCGATATGAACTATATAAAATAATATTGTTTTGAAATAAATTGTTTTATAATAAAAATCCTATTTTTATCACCTATATTAGCTATATAAAATAGTCGAGTTTTGAAATAAATTGTTTTACATTAAAAATCACATTTTTAGTATATACATGAATTGTTAAAAATAGTGAAGTGTTGAAATAGAAGACAGTTAGATAAAAATATCATTTTTATCAAATGTATGAAATTCATATAGTTTTGAAATCGAAGAATCGATATATATAAATAGAATTGAAATATATCGAAAAACAAAGCTGCAATTCGTATTTTGAAACCGTGATTTCAAACAATTATTGCGGGAGATCCGACCATCGGATTTCCCCGAAACTGCAACCGTTGGGTTCGCTTTGGAAATATCTTTCCAACGACACCAACTTTGTAAAAATCCAACGGTTGGATTGTCTGGAATGTTTAATTCAAATTTGAAGAAAAACGGTGCCAGAATCGATTATATATATATATATATAATTATATTTAATCGAATAACGACGCTGTAGTTCATATTTTGAAATCGAAATTTCAAACGATTATACCGGGAGATCCGACCGTCGGATTTTCCCGAAACTGGAACTGTTGGATTCGTTTTGAAAATATCTTTCTAATGATGTAAATTTTATGAAGATCCAACAGTTAGATTTTCAGATATGAATCAAATCTGAAGAAAAACAGTGCCACGGCCGCGTTATGGCCCGAAGCGTCGTTTGAATAAATTGGCTATTTTAAAATAAATAAAAATGGCGATAAATCGATATAAAATATTATAAACGATATGGATGTGAAATTTAGAAATTAACTGAAGGTTAGCTAAGTCGATTGGTTTCCTGGATTTTGATCTGATGTTGGTTTCGGCCTTCGGGGTTAATATTTGGGAAATCGTTCTCTTACTGATTGACGGTTAGTGACTAATGAATTGAAATGATGCGTAGTAGTGTTTATGTAGCACTTGTTTATTATATACGCGAGTTGCTCAGAAAGATCGGGTTTATCCCATTCTGAATAACTGAATCAACGATAAGAAATCGAAGATGAAGATGGTGGTCGAAGACCGGAGATCTTCACCTCGTTTGGATGGTAACCGAGGTCCTGATTGGGAGGCATCCTGAAATACGGATAATGAGTGGTGATCGTCAAGATGTACGTGGTGATCGATGGGTTTGCGAGGTATATAGTGCCTTCGGTTTCGTTCAGACCCAGAACGGACTTGCAAATGGACAGTGTGTCTGACATTGGAATTTATTCTGTGTGATTGATAGACATCAGTTGCACGGTGTGAATTGCCTGTGTGGCATGCTAAGATGCAGTGATCAAGGCTTCTGTTGAAAAGCAAAGTCTTATGGTGATGATCAAAGCACTGCCTGTGTGGCGTAGCTTTGTGTATAACGTGAAATCGCGAGCCTCACACCCCGGGATGAACCAGAAATGGGAGAGGACATCTGGGAGGGCCTACGTTTCTTTCTAGCTAGGAGTTGCGTCGGTGTTTTTACATGGCCTGACATTTAACTTATGTGGTTGTTGCTGTTGCGAGGCGCCTCGGATATACCGGTGACTATGTGAAGCCGAAGGAGCCATTCGTTGGCTCATTTACGCCCCATAGGGCGGGGAAACGCAGTGTTCAGGCATAATAATCCACATCGGTGGACCGGCCCTGACGATCCAAGGAGCAGTTGCGGCTGTTCCTGAGGGGCGGGCTAGAGCGTCTCGAAGTCGGTAAGGACTGTCTTTTGCCTTGGTTCATGACGGAAATCCAATTTCCAAATATGTGACTGTGCGGTTTTGATTGTATGTGTGTATATATATATATATATATATATATATATATATATATAGCGACATGATGTATGGTACTCATGCCATCTATGATTGATAATTATGATTTGAAATTGTTTTTGAAACATATAAACACTAGTAGTAATATCAAATGCTTTTGTTTTATTCGTATCAAGCATATTTTGGCCATTATAAGGTAAAACTCTATCCTCCGGTTTGCGTTGCATTGTGTGATGGGAACTGAGTCTTATAATGGCTTCATTTTTATAAAAAGCATTGCGATGTTTAAAAGAAAGATTTGTTTTTAAAGCACTGGCAATCCAACGGAGTAAACCCGTTCCACGAAAGTGGCATGGTCCTGTGATTAGCCATATTATTAATGTGTTGAGTAGATTTCCCATACCAGTCCCATGACTGACTCGTAGTTTGTTTCATTTTCAAACTCGGGTGCCCCTTTTTCTACACGGGCAGCCTTGTATTCAGGTTTAGCTGGCTCTTTCTTGATAGCTGGAACTGAAGATGGATTCTATTATTTATCTCTTTTTATGTTGTTCAGCTCCTATTGTACATTATGTTTGTTTTCCGCTGTAGACAGATATGTATAGCTGAACTGTATTTGTACTAAGTATGATCATGTATACTGTGTAACTCTGATGATTACGTTTATCCAGTGTAATCTATTGTTCATTATCTGGTGTATTTATTTATTTCTGTTCTGCTATTATCTGTTTATGTGTTATATTCCAAAGATTACCCTTGTCACCGTCAGTACGGGATTTGGGGTCGTCACAACGTCTCTGTTTGTGAGAATTAAGAACATATGCCAAGATAATAATAGTTTTCTAATTTGTCTGACTTCATTGTTAATCAAAGAATAATACAAATTTGAAATCGAAAAGTGATAGTAAGTATATTTGGTGTAAATTTCATACAGCTCATTCACTTACACAAACAAGAAAGTAGTTCTAATCAATGAAAAAGTCAATTAAGAAGCTTAGTGGTTGGTTATATGCTTAATCAAATTGGATTTCCAAATGAGATTAAATATTTGATTTGGTTGTTTACTTATTTAATGTTATGCAAACATGATTGATGTATGTTTTTGAGTTGTTATTTGATGATGTCTTCAATCAAATCTATTGACAATTCATAATTGATGAACAATTCTTTAACATTATGTAACATCCATACTGAAGTTTCACTCTTTTGCAGGTTCACTTTGAATTACAAGGCACCAGAGCTAGTATCCAATCTAATGCAAGCTATTCTACTGATATTGATATGTGGTCAGTCCGCTGCATATTTAGCTCACGAGCTATGTATACAATTGGAAGGGATTTGTTTAAAGTATATGGTATTTTAATGGTATACGCGAGTTTGCAGTCTACTTTTAACCTACAAATCCTTTCGTTTTTTTGTTTAATTTTTTATTTCTGTTTTAAGTTTTTATTTCTGAAATCATGTTCTTTTATACCATGCTTGAAAATGGTAGTTTATCTTTAAGAATAATGGATCTGAATATTGATGGAGATAGGTTTTGGCCCGGGCCTTTTTTGGATATTTTGAGGCATTACCAAAAATTATGTAATGTTTGTCTTATTAGGTGACATTCTGTGTATATAACAATAATAGTGGACAAACATCATTATCTTTAAAAGAAATTCATAATCTTCATTGATAGAATCGAATAGAATGAATAACATACTCTACAATGTACAGTTGTAATGTATTTATATATAGAAAAACAGAAAAAGATCGTTATATTTAATGGTGGTCCAGTACTTATTAATAGAAAAACAAAAAATTATAGTTATAATGAACAGTGGTCCAGTACACTATATGAGCTGTGTTTTGGCTTAAGGCCCAATAACTTGAGATTGCTTGTTTGCTTAAATGACTGTTACCGAACATATCTTATTTCTTATTACTCCCCTTGATTATATCTAGGGTTTCTTCTCTTGAGACCCCATTTCTAGGCCGCCAACTTCGGCTTTCAATTCTCCTCTAAATCTAATGGAATTTCTAGATGAAAGGGGTTTCGTGAGTATGCATTTTGGAACAATGATGGCACATGATTAACTTCCAGTTTACCCTTGGCAATTTTCTCATGTATGAAGTAAAAGTCAATTTCTATGTGCTTCTAACGTGAATGTTGGATTGGGTTTGCTGAGAGAGAAATATACTTAAATTGTCACACCAGATCATTAGCTTTCTAAAGCTTTCGATTTAAAGTTCATATGATTGATCCATATGAGTTCGCCAATGGTACTGGTCATAGATCTGTACTCTGCTTCTGTACTGGAACGGGAAACCGTGGGTTATTTTCTTGGCCACCAGAAAATTGGATTCGGACCCATGAAGACACAATAACTTGATGTGGATCTTCAGTCATCATGTTAGGAGGCCCAGTCAGCGTCGCTGAAAGCTTGTATAGTGAGATTTTTGCTGGCACATAATTTTACTCTATAATCTTGTGTCCCTCATAAGTATCTTAAAATTCATTTAATAGCCTTTCAATTATCACTTAAAGGGTTTTGCATGAACTAGAACACTTTATTGACATTGTAACACAGTTCCATCCCAGTAATAGCGACATACTATAATGCACCAAGTTTGCTCCTGTATTGTTTCGTATTTTCGATGGTTTCTCCTTTGATTTTGGATAGATGTAGAGTACTAGTCATGGGTATGGGTTGTGGTTTAGCTTTGTTCATATCTGCGTTGTATAGGGTTTTAGTGATGTAATTCTTTTGTGATAATATGATCTTTGAGTTCGATTTGTATTGCACCGCAATCCCTAGAAAGTAATTTACTTCACCCATGTCATTTACAGAGAATGCTTCATTAAAAAACTTGACAATACTGTTGATTTCAGAGTCATTGTTGCCAGTCATCAATATATCGTCTACATACACTAGCACATATATGATTGAGTTTTCTTTGAACCTTGTATATAAAGTGCAATCTAACATGCTAACTGTAAAACCAAGCTTTATGGAAAGTCTCTTATACTTTGTTATACACACACGTGAGGCTTGCTTTAATCCACATATGGCTTTAAGAAGTTTGCACAGAAGTCTTTTATCATCACCTTTATGGTACCCTTCTGGATGCGTCATATATACTTCCTCTTGTAGTTCACCATTTAGAAAAACATTATATACATCAAGCTGCTTTATCTTCCATTGTTTACTTAGTGCAATTATAATGATGATTCTGATTTTAGTGGGTTTCACCACTGGGGAAAATGTCTCATTAAAATTGAACCTTTATTGTTGAGAATACCCTTTGGCTACCAACCTTTCTTTATACTTGTGTATGCTGCCATCTGGGTTCCTTTTCAATTTGAATGTCCATTTACACATAATAGTATTCTTGTGCTTAGGTGGTTGAACCAAACTCCATGTATTCTTCATTCATGGCTTGCTACCACTTTTCACTCCTTTTAACCTCTGGATGGCTTGTAGGCTCTTTATTATTTAGCAACACATTTAAGATTCCAGGCTTAAAAATCCTACTTTGGGCCCTAGTCACCATATGATGCCCATTCATATTCCCTGCTTGTGTGATATTATCGTTATTATTTTTTGATGACAAGTTGCTACTAGAGTGTTGATTGCTGCTTTCTTTTGTGCTTTTACTCTTGTATTACTCATTATCTCTTTGATCATCCATGGTTTCTTTAGTATTAGCATGGTGTTGATCATTGTCTTGTATGTTTGTTTTTGATTTGTCTAAGCTATATCCAGTTTGGTGCTTACTATAATGTCTGCATCATTACCCCTCACCTGGTTGCTCTTATCATGCATGCTTTTGTTCCAGTCAGCGAATGCAATTGGTGGATGCATGTTGTTACTGCTACTGTACACTTTGTTAGTACTCTTTATGCCTTTCCTACAAAAGGAAATACAGTTTCATTAAATACTACATGTTTGGAAATGTAGACTGTGCCACACCCATCTAGGCATCTGTACACCTTTTGGTTGTTTGGGTATCTCAAAAAGGTACATGGTGCAGATCCTAAGCTCATTTTATGTTTGTTGTATGGTCTAAGGCAAGGGAAAGATATTATCATAGTTGGGCTTAAACCCAAACAACATCATACGAGGGCTTTTATTTTTTAGAACCTTGGTTGGTAATTTGTTTATCAGGATCACTAATGTTGCAATTGCCTTTGGCCATAATTTAAGGGGCAGAGGTGCTTATCACATCAGTGTCAATCCTATTTCAACTATGTGTTTATGCTTCCTTTTTACCAGACCATTCTGCTCTGATGTGTGTGGGCAAGATATTGTATGTTTACAAATTTTTCTCATTGAAGAACTTATTAAGTGGCTTATATTCACCACCTTCGTCAATCTGCATGGCCTTAACACTACGGTTTGTTTGCTTTTCTATTAAAGTAACAAACTATTTTGTTATATGGCTAGCATCTGATTTTAGTTTGAGAAAAAAATATCCAGGTGTACCTAGTGCATGCATCAACAAATCAAAAGATAATACCCGTGTCCCTGATTAGTTTTGAGTGGAGATGGTCCCCACGAGTCTGCTGCAACTAACTCAAGAGGAGCATGACGTGACGACTACCCACAACTCCTGCACTTAAAAAGGGAAAATAATGTATTGAAAGACGTGCCAGGAAACTATGGACGATCATCAGGGTAGGATAACATAAGCGAGACCGGTCGTATAACTCGCAGCGCAAGGATAAAATATAATAGAACATATACAACAGGCAATAATAGTGAAGCAGAATTGAGCAGAATCTTAAACTTTTCATATCACCATGAAATATCCATACAACCTTGGATTACACTACAAGAGTCTGTACAATAAGCCTCACCACAAGTCAATCAGAGAAAACATCAAACAGCAGAAAACATCAAACAGCAGAAAACAACAAATACTAGGTAGTAGAAAATAATACGCCAGCCTCCTGCTCGTCATCGCTCAGCAACATCATCATCATCAAAATTTATCACCTGCCACCTGCTACTTAGTCTGTCCATCCACAATCGGATGAGCAGCCTAAGGTAATAAGAGGGAGACATAAAACCTTGAGTCAGACAACAGTCTTAATAAGTGATAAAATGGCTATCTAACATCATCAATAAAGTATATGAGAAAAGGAAGATTAATCAACCAATCTACTAACGTCAACAGAGAAGAACCCAAACATGTCTTCCCCATATCCGATAGTGATAGCCTTTACAACAACCAAGAAAAAAATAGTACATTCATGGCAATCAGTTATCAAGCATATACCATCCTCTTCGATATCGACATCTCCCAAACACATGTCCCGAAGGCTTAAACCAACATTAGACAAGCACTCGAGAGATATCTCCTTCTACATTGAATGAATTACACAAGACGATATTAGCAAAACAATCATCATCCTTGACTCTGGCTATCACCGCCAATCCTGCTTTGAAACCATCATTAATCATATGACCGACTCAACTCCTTATCGTTCGTCAAGGGCTAATGGTAGACCCTAGTTCTAGCAAAACACCATATGCCATCGTGCTCATATTTAGTCCCATCGTGCTGCCTAGGTAATTGGCCATCCACTTCTTGTCTTTCGGAGGTCCTCAATATACCCCTGCTTTGAGTCTGTTAGAACCTACGACAAAGATAATTCCTCGGCCTTCGATATCCTTAGCCATCCAATTTGATGACTATTCATGAGCTCAAGCGATTTCTCGAGCAACCATTACCCACGAACTCACAACCTTGAGTCGTTTTCACTTTTGTTGCATTTCGATGATCAATGAACACATCACAACACTTCAACATCCCTGCTTAAATATAACTAGAACCACATCCATTCAAACCAAAATAACATCAATATTTGGTCGACATAATTGGATCATTTTCTTCCTAATTGTCAGGTCGTCTAACGACCTAACTTCGGTCATAACCAACGACCTAACTCACCAGGTCATTCAACAACCCAATGACCCGAACCACATTGCCTTCGGATGACCCAACTCCAACCGAGCTGAAACCAACGACCTGACTGCTTCAAATCTCATACGACTTGACACATTGAAGCTCCAGCGACCTAACGTTGTATTGTGCTTCCTACGATCCAAGTAAGCTCCAATGACCCAAGTTTTATGTAACACCCCACGTCCGTTAATGTCACTCACAAAGGGAATGCATTAAGTTTCGTGGAGCATTATAAGTAAACAGAACGGAATATTACAAGACGGACAAAGTAGTACTTGAAAAATTTATGAATTTATTGCAGCGGAAACAGAAATAGGTTCGGTTACACTTTCAAAACAACAAAACCAAATACATAATATCAGTCTTATATAAAAGCCTTCAGAGTACAAAATTTTAAAGCCATAATCCCCAACAGAAAATGCCATAAGCAGAATCAAAACCAAGCAATTCATCTTTCAACTTCAAGTTGAAAGAAAGAGACATTTGAAGTAAGCTTGAGTATTTCCTCCCTGAGAACCTGGGGGGAACGGAAGAAAAGAGGCGAAACAAACTAGGTCAGACATTAGTCTGGTGAGTCCAGTAACTTTAACAATATAATCATTAAAGTAACAGGATAAGAACATAAACTGGAAAGTAAGAAATGACTGTACATAAGCATGCATGACAAGGTAGGCAAGATGAATAAGATAAACGTTGATTGCGCTTCTAATCACCATAGGGTAATTACTACACTGCACCAATGCTAAATATATCGCACCGCTACTAGTTTCATACTGAAAGTTGGTCCCCACATTATAATTGGTAGTCCTCAGGCGTAACATCTTGTAACAACCCGGAAAATCTGAGCCAGTTTAATTTTTTTAATTTGGCTATTTTAGTGGATTTTAAATATTTTAAATAATTTATTTTACATAATAACGACGAAAAGCATGTTTGAATCGATGTTTGAAACTAAATATAATTATTTTTAAATTATAAACAAGGCCTAAAATGGCGTGGAAGTTTCAAATTTTGAATTCGAACTTTGACTGACTATACTGGTTGCAAATTAAAACAGATTTTAGTGAAACTAAAAATATCTAAATCTGTTTATGAATATCTTTCTAACGAATCTGAAAAATCGAAGTTTCGTAGCGGGAATCAAAAGTTATGGCCAAATGAATTTTCAGAAAGGTCGCTATAGAATTTATATAGCCCGTGAAAATAGCCATTTTGCAAACGACCTCAGAATTCGACGAAACCACTTTTGTTGGATCCGGGATGTCAAATTTTTGCTAGGTTTCAAATTCCAGAATTTTTGAAGTTAATATGTGAGCATGGCGAATGAAAATGTGTTTGGTTGATTTCAGATAAATTGGATCGACCAGAAAATGGCCATTTTTCAAACGGTCTCAGAATTCGGCGAAACTAGTTTTATTGGGACCGTATCGTCAAAACATAGCTAGATTTATTTTTCTGGAATTTTTGGGATCAGTTTTTGGCCTCGGCAAATTGAAATGTACGTTCAAATCAAATATTGAATGTTTTATATTTTAATTTGAGGAGAAACTGACCGAAACAGTCGAATGGGCTTACGAAACATATCCCATTGTGTTCGGAATGGGGGTATTTAGCTAGGGGCGACAGTCGTTGGGTTCGAATTGGAGTTTGTATGGAGCGAAGGGTATTTTCGGATTTAAATAAATTAAAAATTAAAATAAAAACAACCGGCCAATGTGATAACCCGTTCATTCTTTCTCTCTCCCCGATAAAGCTCCAGCCGACGATGAAACAGCCTCCACACCTTTTCTCTTCGATTTCTCCTCATCCACTAAATGAAATCACGAAATTCTTGAATCATTTTGAAGATCTGAATCTCCTCTTTAAATCCATCTAAGCTTCATCGGTTATCATCAAGTGTAGAGCGAGATTCGAGTCCCCAAAGTCAAGGAATTTCGAGCGCCGCCGAGGATGCCTGGGACCGTCGATCTAGGCGCAACCACCAGCGTCGGGAATCCCTTCCGTAGCTCTTCGATGAGGTATAACCTGATTGGCTTCAAGATCAACGGATTGAATGCAAATTGTAAACTTAGAATTGAACTCCACTTGAAGGTAACGGCAGTGAAGATATTTAAAAGGATTATAATGCTTTCAAGCATTGCAAACTATGATTTTAGTTTAAAAATTGTATCTTTTTCATACTTTAACAAAATTCGATGAAACAGGAGACATCAGACTCATAGCGACGTCCTCTACATTCTAGAAGAGACCAGATATTTTTCTGAGCCTTCTACAATTTTTGGAGGAGTGGAACCCAATGTGAGATTTCTGAATTATAAACGATATGGAAACAATGATGTATAAATTATATAGTCGATGTATGAGTTATATAAGCGTTGTACACCTCATGTATAAGCGTTGTATAAGTTGTATGCTCGATGTATAAGTTATATATGCATTGTAAAAATGATATATAAGTTGAAATGATATTGAAATGAAATCGAAATATAGTTATATACGTATATATATGTACTCCCCTCGTCCACAGACCATGGACAATATATATTGGTTGTGATACTATTTGGATTATTGATTGATGTGAAATTTGGTGAATATCATGAATGGTTGAATGGAAATGATTGATTGTGGTTGAAATCCCAATAGGATTAGTATATGGGAAAATTCGTCTGCGTACGAACTAGATATTGAAATCCCCATTGTCAAAAGCTGCGAGGCTCTAAGGTAGAGCGAGGAGCCGTACTAGGGACGGTGCCGGTTTTAACTACCTTGCCGTTATGCTGCCGAAATTTTCAATAATATTCATGTGTTAGAATTATTTTCATGTGTTGAAACCATATTCATGTGTTGAAACTATATTCGTGTGTTGAATAGAAATTCATGTGTTGAATAGAAATTCATGTGTTGAATAAATTCTTTGAAAGATAAAATTAACATTTTATCACATATATAGACTATATAAATTGTTCGTGTTTTTAAAATAAATTGTTTTAACAATAAAAATCAAATTTTTATTATATATATAAACTATAGAAAACATTCATGTGTTGAAACCAAATTCATGTGTTGAATAGAAATTCATGTGTTGAATAGAAATTCATGTGTTGAATAGAAATTCATGTGTTGAATAAATTCTTTGAAAAAGAAAAATAACATTTTTACCTTATGTATGAACTATATAAAAAATCGTGTTTTGAAATAAATTGTTTTACAATAAAAATCACATTTTTATTAGATATATGAATTGTTAAAAATAGTGATGTGTTGAAATAAATATCTGCTAGATAAAAATATCATTTTTATCAAGTATATGAAGTGAATATGGCTTTGAAATCGAAGAATGAATTATATATATAATTAAATTAAATCGAATAACGAAGTTGTAGTTCGTATTTTGTAACCGTGATTTCAAACGATTAGTGCGGGAGATCCGACCATCGGATTTCCCCGAAATCGAAACCGTTGGGTTCGCTTTGGAAATATCTTTCCAACGACACCAACTTTGAAAAGATCCAACGGTTGGATTGTCTGGATTTAATTCAAATCTGAAGAAAAACAGCGCCAGAATCGATTATATTTATATATATATAAATATAATTAAATTAAATCGAATAACAACGCTGCAGTTCGTATTTTGAAATCGTAACTTCAAACGATTGTACTGGGAGATCTGAATGTCGGATTTTCCCAAAACTGAAACCGTTGGATTCGTTTTGAAAATCTTTCTAATGATATAAAATTTGTGAAGATCCAACATTTAAATTTTCAGATGTGTGTAAACCAAATCTGACGAAAAACAGCGCCATGGCCGCGTTATGGCCTGAAGCGTTGTTTGAATGAATTGGCGATTTTTAAATGAATAAAAATAGAGATAAATCGTTATAAAATATTATAAACGATATGGAATGGAAATAAACCGAATTTACCCGGTTTATTGGATATTTGATGGTTGAATGTGTTTGGCGTGAAAATTACATTTAAGAACAGAATTATTGATATCAAATAATTTAACCATTGAAATGAATTGATTTAAATTCTAAATATACGTGAATTATTTGAAAAGGCCGAGTTAAATCTCATTTCAAATAATTGATCGGCGATAAGAAGTCGATGATGAAGGCGGTGGTTGAAGACTGGAGATCTTCACATCGGTTGGATGATTACTGATGTCTTGATTGGGAGGCATCCCAAAATATAGATAATAAGTGGTGATCATCCAGACGTACTTGGAGATCGATGGATATGCGAGGTATAAGGTGCCTTCGGTTTCGTTCAGACCCAGAACGAACTTGTAAATGGACTGTGTGTCTGACATTGGATTTTTTTCTGTGCTGATTGATCTCTATTAAATATATATATCTGTTTGGCGGCGGAGAATTTATTCTCTTGCTTAACGCCCTTCTCTGAGACGTACGAGCTCAGAAGTTATATATCGATAGAAATTAGTCGCATGGAGTGAACTGCCTGTGTGGCATGCCTAAGTGGCAAATGATCAAGGCTTTTGTTGAAAAGCAAAGTCTTGTGGTTGATAATCAAAGCACCGCCTGTGTGGCATAGCTTTGTGTAAAACGTTGATTCGCGAGCCTCACACCCCGGTATGAGCCAGAACCGGGAGAGGACATCAGGGAGAACATGCGTTTCCTTCTAGCTAGGGTGGTGCCAGTGACCTAGCAGCCCTGACATTTATATTATTTTCACCTGTGTGGTTGTTGGATTGCGAGGCGCCTCGGATATATCGGTAACTATGTGGAGCCAATGGAGTCATAGGACTCATTTACGCCCCAAAGGGCGGAGAAACGCAGTGTTCAGGCATTTTAATCCACATCGATGGACCTGCCCTAACGATCCAAAGGCTTGACTGAGTACTTGCATGAGACATGGGCTAGATTGTCTCGAATTCGGTAAGGACTATCTTTTGCCTTGGTTCATGACGGAAATCCAATTTCCAAATACGACATCGTGCAGTTTTGATTGTATACCTATATATGGCGACATGATATATGGTACCCATGCCATCTATGATTGATATTTATGATTGAAATTGTTTTTGAAACATATAAACACTAGTAACAATATCAAATGCTTTTGTTTTATTCGTATCAAACATATTTTGGCCGTTATAAGGTAAAACTTTATCCTCCGGTTTGCGTTGCATTGTGTGATGGGAACTGAGTCTTATAATGGTTTCATTTTTGTAAAAGCATTGCGATGTTTAAAAGGTTTACTTGTTTTAAAGCACTGGCAATCCAATGGAGTAAACCTGTTCTGCGAAAGTGGCGTGGTCCTGTGATTGGCCATATTATAAAACATGTTAAGTAGATTTCTCATACCAGTCCCATGACTGACTCGTAGTTTGTTTCACTTGCAAACTCGGGTGCCCTTATTTCTACATGGGCAGCCTTGTATTCAGGTTTTAGCAGGCTCTTTCTGGATAGCTAGAGCTGAAGATGGATTCTATCATTTATCTCTTTTTATGTTGTTCAGCTCATGTTGTACATATTATGTTTTAATTCCGTTGTAGACATATATGTATAGCTGAATTGTATTTTGTACCAAGTATGATCCTGTATATTGCGCAAATCTGATGATTATGTTTATACAGTATATTATTTGTACATTATCTGGTATATTTAATTATTTCTGTTCTGCTGTTATATGTTTATGTGTTATATTCCAAAGATTACCCTTGCCACCGTCGAACGGGAGTTTGGGGTCGTCAAACATCTAGTAAGAGGTATCCACCCTATACAATCGTTACTTGCCCATACTAAATACTAGATGTCCCCACACTACCCCCTTATCGCTTAATCGATCGGCTCCTTAACTCGTATGTATTCATTACTTGTGTCATTTGGCCCCGCTTGTTTGTAGATACCTGTGTTGGTCCCACCACGGAGTGTATCAATCCCTATGATGGCAACCCGACACAATTCAAGATGCATAGTGTATGACTACTGATGCCCAGTGCCTGCTTTTTCCACTCCGGAGTACGCACGCCCGTACTTCATTGGAACCTACACTGACGCACCACCTGCCGCTATTTTGACCGCTTATAATCAGCCCAGTAATCGTGCCCCACCCTGCCTAGTTTAGGGTACCGTGATACATCTATGTGGGTTACTACTGAAATGGGTCCCCGTTACTAGGGTTTCCTAACCAACATGTTATAACGATTAAGTGTTCTCAATATAACCTAACCCCGTCCATCTGTTTTAATTAACATGTTGTATTGGTTAAGTTTCTCCTATTCATATGTTACTTAACCTTTCCATTGATTCACGCATGTTTATTTAACGGTTAAGTTTGTGGGCCTATATATATTAATATTACCCACTTACCCAAGATTTACTTAACCCTTCCACTTATCAAGTCTACATGTATTATTGGTTAAGCTTGCCTTAAACCTATCCACTTTGTTCATGTAATATTGATTAAGTTGTCTTCTTACCTATATTAACTTAACTCCACCCACCTAACTCGTTTAGGTATCATATTCAGCATTAATTAGTTATTAATGCATAGACCTCTCACATTAAGTTGATCACTTATGGCTGCTGGATATGCCAGGAAGTTCCACCACAAGCCAGACTTAATCTCGTGTCTAAGCATCTAATTTATGCCTTTGACCTCTCACACTAGACTGTCGTTTGCGGTTGCTGGATATGTCGGGTGGTTCCGGCCAGTCTTATACCGCAAACCAAGTCTAACCTCGTGTCTTAGGCGTTCATCTTTTAGCTAATTTACATATTTATAGTCCAAGTCTAGATTTATATGTAAATTATCCATAAGTGTGGTCAATTCAAGCTATGCCACATTTACTTGTTATGCCCAAAATTACTTAATTAAGTTATACCCAATTCCTCGCGTTTCAATCGCGCGTACAACAAGGTCCAAAAATAAAACGGAGAGGGATAGAGGAGCAACACAAGAATTGACATAAGGAACAAAATAGGCATGCAAAGTTGTACCCAACTCAAGAATCATGTTTCCAATAGACAGTTGTACATTAACAATAAGTATGGCTAAACCGAGCAAGTTACATCATAGGCATAAAGATTCGATAGAATTGAACATAAAAGAATCACCAATTTGGTGTACAACATGATAGGTTCCATCACAACAGTCTCATAGGCATAGGTAATTCAGTTTCGAAAAAAGGGTAAGTATGAATCAGAATTGATTATCTTAAAATTTGGCATAGTTCTAGATTCGATTCATTACAAGTCATGATTCCTATTACATGTTCCAAATCTGAGAAATAACTGAACTTACCAAATTATCACAAGTTTACACCCAAACCCATTTACGTCAAGTCTCATGTTTGCTTATTATATACAATTTTTTTCCAAACCATAGCCATCATCAATTTGTGCCTTTTTTTACAAATCACATGTTATTCAACATTTCCCAAATGTTTTCCCTATCATTCAAGCGTTATACGTGCGCGAATTTCGCATAATATGTTAGGCTCGAAGTTAGCCTAACTCATAAAAAGCAAAAGGAAAAAGGAAGAGGGAAGAGAATCAAGGTATCAAAATAGGCATAAATATATGAGCACGAACAGGCATGAACTGATAGAATTGATCAGAAAAGCATAGGCTATGAATCAAAAAAGATGACAACTTGCAAATTTGATAAGATCCATTATAGGCACAATCATATGATCACAATTTACAACTTATCATAATTACTTTAGTTTAATTATCTTGTGAAAGCTACATGAACTCACAGAGATTAAGAAAGAAGAGAAGATCTAGAATCTGATTTCTGGAGTGGATAAGCTAATCTGTTGATGTAGGCTTTGATCTTTCTCTTTAACCTTGAATTCGATTTCTAGTTTGGAGAAGATGGAGGCTAGGCTAGCTTAGAGATGGACAACATGACGGCTTCATAGAATAAGGTTATGAGGTTTAGGGTTAAGGTTTGATGTGATTATATAGAAGTATAGAATTAATATGAGCCTTTAGATCAACCTAGGATCCATCCAAACCATCCAGTCCAAGAAAATGCGTCATCAGGCCAATCAGAAGTCGCCACGTAGCCCTACGACTCAGAAAATCGTCACTGTCCAGAACAGTCAGCAGGGGTCGACCCCTATAGGGGGAGTCGACACTTATGTCGACACCCCTATAGGGGGGTCGACTCCCATGTAGACACCCCTGAGCGGGAGATTTCCTGCTCAGCTACTTTCCTGAATTTTGATTTTCAAATCTGTTTTGATTATTTAATTATTATTTTAATTTAATTTCTGATATAAACTTGAAATTTTCTAACCTCCATAACTTCTTCATACATAATCCGATTCACACAAACTCGAAATCTATCTCAAGCAGAATTCTGAGACGAACACAATGGCGTAACCCATTTCACCTAATTCTTCTTCTAAAAATTAAGTGTTCTTAAATATGTTAATTTTAATGTTTTAAAATTATGAGGTGTTACATTCTCCCCTGCTTAAAGGATTTCGTCCTCGAAATCTCCAAGTCAAGAAGAATGTATATCCTACCATCAATATCCATCTACTCAACCATTCAATCACAGGAATCCATTGTCCTAAAAAAAGGTTTCTAATGCTTTTCATGAACATATGCATAGTGTGTGTGTATATGTCCTTACCCAAATGCAAAATTAGGCGATCTACTGATTTAGTTGACCTCCTTAATGCAAATCATGATAGTGCCAAGCGTCCATTATGTATGCAAAAGAATCCAAATTATACATATTATTTCTGCATGAGTGCACAACTATTCATCCAAATGCAACATCCATATGATAACACATTCAATGTACATCCATTTAGTTAAATATACACATATATTCATATGCAATATGAAAGTGATTGAGCCGATCTAGTGCCTAATGAGTGTGCAAATGCATCCACGAGAAACCACTAGCAAACACTTACATCCACTTGCATCCATCAAACATAACATGTCTCAAACACATGTTTGCAACCATAGGATTTTCCTATCTAAAGATCGAGGATGTAAACGAGAGGACATACTAAACGATAGAACAAGTATAAACAAATAGTAGAAAAGGGAGAAGTTAAGAATATATCCTCACAAAAGGAAAGGGTACGAAGCATGTATCATGTCTTCCGTCTCCCAAGTCGCGTCTCCTTGATTATCTCCCCATTAGATTTTAACCGACTTGACCTCTCAGTTGTGTAACTTCTTGATCTCCGATCCAAAGATGCATGTAGGAGCTCATCTAATCGTGGCATCTCGCTCCACTTCCACTTCTCTAAGCATGCTCGGCTCCACTACTTCCGCGGTATCATGTAAACACTTCCGCAAATACGACATGTGAAACACGTCATGAACACTACTAAGCTTCTCCGACAACTTCACTCTGTACGCCATTTGTCCAATCCTCTCTGATCAGCTCGGGTCCAAGCAAAATCTTATCCGTAGACTCCCACCAACAGGTTGGTGATTGACACGGTCGTCTATAAAAACCCTAATATAGCTTAATAACTATTGTTGTAAGAGAACTCCACAAATGGAAGGTGCTCTTCTCATGTCCCTCCAAAATCTAGGATACATAACCTCAAAAGATCTTCAAGGATTCTATTCACCCTTTCTGTCTGTCCATCTGTCTGTGGACGATACGCGATGCTCAAACATAACTGCGTACCTTCGACCTTTTGCATATCACCTTTTCCTCTTGCATCGAAAATTGCTCTAAGCCCTATCCCGCAAGCACCGGTATATACTGTGAACGGTTTGCTCTCATCTAGCAAAGTCAAAATTGGGGCTGATATCTTCGTAAAGTCCTTAACGAGCTTCCTATAGTATCCCGCCAACCCTAGAAAACTTCTTACTTTCGTTGCTTTTCTAGGAACCTTCCAATCTTGGATTGCCGCCACCTTCGCAGGGTCCACTGCTATCCCTTCCTTAGAGACCACATGTCCTAAGAACCTCACTTCTTTCCTCCAAAAATGAAATTTGGAGAACTTAGCTTTGAGTTGATGCGCACGAAGGGTCTCTAAGACTTCCTTAGATGTAGGGCATGCTCTTCCTTGCTTCTAGAGAAAATCAAAATACCATCTACAAAGACTACCCCAAACTTGTTTAGAAACTCCCTAAACACCCTACTCATCAAGTCTACGAAATATGCGGGTGCATTTGTTAAACAAAAAAGGCATGACAAGCCACTCGAAGAAACTATCGGGAGTCCTAAATGCAGTCTTATTTGTGCTATCCTCAGCGACCCTTAGCTGATGAAATCCTGTAGCTAAATCCAACTGCGAGAAAACCAAAGTGCCAACCAACTGATCGAACAAGTCATCTATCCTCGGCAATGGGTGTCTGTTCTTCTTTGTGAGCTTGTTCAGCTCCCTATAGTCCATGCACAATTTAAGCGAACCATCAACCTTCGTAGCAAAAACAACTGGAGCACTCCATTCTGAAATACTTCTTCTTATGAACCCTTCCTCGGGTAGCTCCCCTACCTGCTTACTGACTTCCCTCCTCTCTGTCGGAGCAATGTGGTGCACTGGTAATGCAACTGGCTTTGCATTATCTACTAAGTATATCCAGAGGTCTATCTCGCACCTTCGGGTTAAACCCCGAACCACATCAAAGACGTCACCATACTCTCGGACTACACGAACAAATTCCAAATCATCGATGGATGCGTCAAGAGATTCTAGGTAGTTAAGCATCACCGGACCTTTAGGGTCACAAGAAATATCAAGGGTCTTTCCACAACCAGTTAACAGTCTAACTACCTTTTTTCACAGTCTAGGATGGCACCATGCCTGGCTAGCCAATCCATCCCTAGAATCAAGCTATAGCCCATGAAACCAAGAACGAAGACGTTGCATTCAAAACCAAAGCCCAAGATAGACATTCTCAAATCCCGACAAACCATAGATAAATGAGCCGAACCACCAATAGGATTTGAGACTACAATGAGATCCACAACTAGACTTGTATTTAGGTGCAGTGTTTCAACTAACAAAGCAGATATGAACGAATGCGAAGTGTCAGAATCAAACAAAGTTCAAACAGGATGATCAAAAAGGAAAAATCAAACTTTCAATAAAAACATTTCTATCCCTCTCCTGTCCTGGTGCCATGAGAGCATGAACCTGTCCTCCGGAAGAGGTACTGTCCTCTACCCTTGCCCTTGTCCTTGTCCTTGCCTCCACGGGCAGTCTTTAATCAGATGTCCTTCCTCATCGCAATGAAAACAACCAGGCTTCTTCTCCTTCCTATAGTCCTTAATTACATGGCCCATTATACCACAATAAAGACGCCTTCTTTTGTCATGGGTTAATTATTCTTTCCACTCTCTCCTTTACCTTCTTCGTGGATTAAAGCCATACCAACAAATTCCTCGTCCTTGGGTTGTGCTCCTTAGCCTAAACTCCCTCATCGACCAAGCAGCTAGCTGATCCTTCCATCATTTATCTCAAAGATACCAAACGAGTCCTTCACTTCCTTGAGCCAATTCTAGCTTCGACAAACGCCTTAGTCCTACGAAACGGTTTTCCTCCCATCGCACGGAAGTCCTTACATATCTTAGAAAAAGCATTTACACGCAGGAAAAGAGACTCAAGAAGGAAAAAGGAAGAGATTCGAAACAAAGAATCGAAAGAAAGATATATGGCTTTTTGGCGATTATGTTTTTCATAATAAACCTTTCTCTTGAAAACTCCTTCTTTAAAACATGTCTTTTTTGAAAATACTTCTTTATAAAAATGCTTTTGAAAACGGTTTTCAAAATCTTTTATCTGTTCTGGTAACCTTCGGCTCTGATACCAGGTGTAACACCCCACGTCCGTTAATGTCACTCACAAAGGGAATGCATTAAATTTTGTGGAGCGTTATAAGTAAACAGAATGGAATATTACAAGACGAATAAAGTAGTACTTGAAAATTTTAAGACTTTATTGCAGCGGAAACATAAATAGGTTTGGTTACACCTTCAAAACAACAAAACCAAGTACATAATATCAGTCTTGTACAAAAGCCTTCAGCATACAAAAATTTAAAGCCATAATCCCCAACAGAAAATGCCATAAGCAGAATCAAAGCCAAACAATTCATCTTTCAACTTCAAGCTGGAAGAAAGATACATCTGAACTAAGCGAGTATTTCCTCCCTGAGAACCTGGGGGGAACGGAAAAAAAGAGGTGAAACAAACTAGGTCAGACATTAGTTTGGTGAGTCCAGTAACTTTAACAATATAATCATTAAAGTAACAGGATAAGAACATAAACTGGAAAGTAAGAAATGACTGTACATAAGCATGCATGACAAGGTATGCAAGATGAATAAGATAAACGCTAATTGTGCTTCTAATCACTATAGGGTAATTACTACACTGCACCAATGCTAAATATATCGCACCGCTACTAGTTTCATACTAAAAGTTGAACCCCATCTTGTAATTGGTAGTCCTCAGGCGTAACATCTAGTAAGAAGTATCCACCCCATACAATCGTTACTTGCCCATACTAAATACTAGATGTCCGCACACTACCCCCTTATCGCTTAATCGATCGGCTCCTTAACCCGTATATATTCATTACTTGTGTCATTCGGCCCCGCTTGTTTGTAGATACATGTGCTGGTCCCACCACGGAGTGTATCAATCCCTATGATGGCAACCCGACACAATTCAAGATGCACAGTGTATGACTACTGATGCCCAATGCCTTCTTTTTCCACTTCGGAGTACGTGCATGCCTGTACTTCGTCGGAACCTACACTGACGCACCACCCGCCGCTATTTTGACCGCTTATAATCAGCCCAGTAATTGTGTCCCACCCTGCCTAGTTCAGGGTACCGTGATACATCTATGTGGGTTACTGCTGAAATGGGTCCCCGTTACTAGGGTTTTCTAACCAACATGTTATAATGGTTAAGTGTTCTCAATATAACCTAACCCCATCCATCTGTTTTAATTAACATGTTGTATTGGTTAAGTGTCACCTATTCATATGTTACTTAACCTTTCCATTGATTCACGCATGTTTATTTAACTGTTAAGTTTATGGGCCTATATATACTAATATTACACATCTACCCCAGATTTACTTAACCCTTCCACTTATCAAGTCTATATGTATTATTGGTAAAGCTTGCCTTAACCCTATCCACTTTGTTCATGTAATATTGGTTAAGTTGTCTTCTTACCCATGTTAACTTAATCCCACCCACCTAACTCGTTTAGGTATCATATTCAGCATTAATTAGTTATTAATGCACAGACCTCTCACATTAAGTCGATCACTTGTGGCCGTTGGATATGCCGGGCGGTTCCGGGCAGACTTCGACCACAAGCCAGCCAGACTTAACCTCGTGTCTAAGCATCTAATTTATGCCTTAGACCTCTCACATTAGATTGTCGTTTGCGGTTGCTGGATATGCCGGGTGGTTCCGGGCAGTCTTATACCGCAAACCAAGTCTAACCTCGTGCCTTAGGCGTTCATCTTTTAGCCAATTTACATATTTACAGTCCAAGTCTAGATTTATATGTAAATTATCCATAAGTATGGTCAATTCAAGCTATGCCACATTTATTTGTTATGCCCAAAATTACTTAATTAAGTTATACCCAATTCCCCGCGTTTCAATCGCACGTACAACAAGGTCCAAAAATAAAACGGAGAGGGATAGAGGAGCAACACAAGAATTGAAATAAGGAACAAAATAGACATGCAAAGGTGTACCCAACTCAAGAATCATGTTTCTAATAGACATGTTGTACATTAACAATAAGTATGGCTAAACTGAGCAAGTTACATCATAGGCATAAAGATTCAATAGAACTGAACATAAAAGAATCACCAATTTGGTGTACAACATGATAGGTTCCATCACAACAGTCTTATAGACATAGGTAATTCAGTTTTGACAAAAAGGATAAGTATGAATCAAAATTGATTATCTTACAATTAGGCATAGTTCTAGATTCGATTCATTACATGTCATGATTCCTATTACATGTTCCAAATCTGAGAAATAACTGAACTTACCAAATTATCACAAGTTTACACCCAAACCCGTTTACGTCAAGTCTCATGTTTGCTTATTATATACAATTTTTTTCCAAACCATAGCCATCATCAATTTATGCCTTTTTTACAAATCACATGTTATTCAACATTTCCTAAACATTTTCCCTATCATTCAAGCGTTATACGTGCGCAAATTTCGCATAATATATTAGGCTCGAAGTTAGCCTAACTCATAAAAAGAAAAAGGAAAAAGGAAGAGGGAAGGGAATCATGGTATCAAAATAGGCATAAATATACGAGCAGAACAGGCATGAACTAATAGAATTGATCAGAAAAGCATAGGCTATGAATCAAAAAAATGACAACTTGCAAATTTGATAAGATCCATTATAGGCATAATCATATGATCATAATTTACAACTTATCATAATTACTTTAGTTTAATTATCTTGTGAAAGGTACATGAACGCACAGAGATTAAGAAAGAAGAGAAGATCTGGAATCTGATTTCTGGAGTTGATAAGCTAATCCGTTGATGTAGGATTTGATCTTTCTCTTTAACCTTGAATTTGATTTCTAGTTTGGAGAAGATGGAGGCTAGGCTAGCTTAGAGATGGACAGCATGACGGCTTCATAGAATAGGGTTATGAGGTTTAGATTTAAGGTTTGATACAATTATATAGAAGTATAGAATTAATATGAGCCTTTAGATCAACCTAGGATTCATCCAAACCATCTAGTCCAAGAAAATGCATCATCAGGCCAATCAGAAGTCGCCACGTAGCCCTACGACTTAGAAAATCGTCACTGTCTAGAACAATTAGTTGGGGTCAACCCCTACAGGTTGGGGTTGACACCTATGTCGATACCCCTATAGGGGGGTCAACTCCCATGTCGACACCCCCTGAGGGGGTTGACACCCCTGAGCAGGAGATTTCCTGCTCAACTGCTTTCCTGAATTTTGAATTTCGAATCTGTTTTGATTATTTAATTATTATTTTAATTTAATTTCTGATATAAACTTGAAATCTTCTAACCTCCATAACTTCTTCATATGGAATCCGATTCACGCAAACTCGGACTCTATCTCAAGCAGAATTCTGAAACGAACGCAATGGCATAACCCGTTTCACCTAATTATTCTTCTAAAAATTAAGTGTTCTTAAATATGTTAATTTTAATGTTTTAAAATTATGGGGTGTTACAACTCACGTCCCAACTTTGCCATCAATTTGTTTGACTTCAGCAGACCAACCAGACACCAGTGACGTGATACCTCGCGACCTGAAGCCAATGATAATGACCCGACCCAAGCACCAACAACCCGAAAGTGCACCGATCCATCTTTATTTCTTGCTCTTCAAGCCAAACGGCATGAGCCTGCCACATCATAAACAACCCATACAAAACGACCCGACTCCAGATTTGACCAATCTACCTCCAATCTCAACCAATCCATGATCAAACGACAATATCGATGTACACAACTCATCAAAATCATCCAATTCAACCATCAACAACACTTAAAAGACAATTATTCACCATACAACCATATGAAACTCACCAAATCATGATAAATCAATGAATAAACAAAATAGTGGATCTAATCTTGCTTAAACATATGATTTGACATAAGAATTACCGACTTAAGTTGTTAGATTAGATCCTATGGTGATTCGAAGGAAAATATACTTACCATAATGTAGATCTAGGCGAAAACAACTTAAAATCATGAAAATAAGATCAAATAACCCATATACTTGATTGAATCCGTGTGAGAGATGCTTATCACTCAAAATTCTTCAAAATAACTTGAAATCATTAAATTCCCAATCCGAACAGTGAAGAATGATCTTCAAACCTCTCAATTCGATGCAATCTCCCTTCACTTGATGTGAATCTAGCTTTACTTGATGTAGATCTTCAATCTTCTTGCATAGATCTAGAATTTTAATGGAGCAAAGATGTATTTGATTGAGCAAGGAGGATCAGGAGCTCAACAAAATGAGAGAATAAGAAAAGTAACCCTCTTTCCATGCCTCTAGTCCCTTATTTATAGCCTCCAACCAGCCCACTAATGGGCCACACCAAATCAGTCCATTAATGACCAGACCTAAACAGAAATTGTGTAGCACTAAAACATTGATTCCTCCCAAACCGCTGAACCAAATCTTTAATGTGCCCCTTCTACGGAATTGACAACACCATTTCCTTTCCAACAAAATCGATCTCAGCACCGAAGTCAATCCTAGTCAAAAGTTATCCCCTGTACAAAAGCGATAGGGGAATAATGGTCACAAATAAAACTGGTAAAAATTACGGACATGCCTCACATCCCCATAACCAACATATCAAAATATAATAATGATCCAACCCTCAGGGAATTAAATAAAAAATATTTTACGATCCTCCGATACGTAAAATGAGGGTTGTTACATTCTCACCCCCCTTAGGAATTCCGCTTTCGAAACTCCAAGCAACCACTAGCAAACAAAAACAATTCTGCATGCCTACCATCCAGTAGCAGCCAATTTATCGTCCAAGCTAGCATCCATTAAGTCATACATTCATAGCTTTATCCTAGCATGTGGAATTCTAATGAAATAATACAAGCAACAATAATGTATGGTGACATGACATTAATGGGTCATACCGACGAAGAGTTCTAGATGGGTGGTCTTCATACTTTCTTTTGTCTCCCACGTAAAATCATCATCATCCTCACTCCACTGCATCTTGACTAGCTTAACCATCTTCCTCCTAAGTTGTTTCGTGGCATTCTCCACATTGAAAAGCGGCTTAGGAGATTTCGTAACTATCGTCTCGACTTCTAGGTCTACGTACTATTCTGAAGATACTACCACATTCAAATCATGCACACACTTTCGTAGAAATGACACACGGAAAACATTATGCACACCCAACATCTTCTCGGGTAAATCCAATCTATACGCGAGCTTTCCAATCCGCTCGACTATCGGAAACAATCCAACGAATCTTGGAGCTAACTTTCCTTTGCTTTCGAACAGAACAACATTATTCAACGGTGAAATCTTTGCGAAAACCATATCGTCAACATTAAATTCTAAATCATTTTGATGCTTATCATCGTAACTCTTCTGACGGTTGGGCTGCTTTCATTCGTTGCCGAATGATCTCAATACAATCCGAGGTCTCTCTAATCATCTCTAGCCCAAACATCAACTTATCTCCAGTTTCTAACCAACATGCCGGAGAATTACACGGCCTGCCATCCAGCGCTTCATATGGTGCCATCCCAATGCTCGATTGGTAGTTGTTGTTATACGCAAACTCAACTAAATGTAGATGGTCTTCCCATGATCCTCCGAAGTCCAATACACAAGCCCTCAGGAGGTCATCCAAAACTCGGTTAACCTTCTCAGTCTGACCATCGGTTGGGGAATGATAAGCCGTACTCAAACACAACTCGGTTCCCGAAGTCTCTTTGAAACTTTTCCAAAATCCACTCATGAACAATGGATCTCGATCACTTACTATGCTCTTTGGGATACCATGGAATCAAACTATCCATTTTATATATAGATCAACCAACTTCAATACTATCCTAGTCGATCTGACAAAAATAAACCTTGCGCTTTTGGTCAAACGATCCACAATGACCCAAATCACTTTGTTTCCTGCCCTCTAGGCAATCCATCAATAAAATCCATCGATATCTGCTCCCACTTCCACGTGGTAACTTCTAATGGCCTAAGCAATCCACTCAGTTTCTTCTGTTCAGCTTTCACCAAATGACAGTTCATGCACTCAGAGATGAATTTTCCAATATCCCTCTTCATACCTTCCCAGTAGTAAGATCGCTTCATGTCCTGAACCATCTTATTACCACCAGGATGAATCGTCAACTTTGAGTGATGATATTCTCTGAGAACCTCATCCCTCAATCTGTTGATATCAGAAACAACCAACCGTCCTTTCCTTCGAAGCCAACCCTCTCGATCGACCTCGAATTCCTTATTCTCTGGTTCCAATTTCTAGATAATCTCGACAAGCTTTGCATCACATTTTTGGCTCTCGCCAATCCTTTCGATGAGAGTAGGTCTTATCGATAAGCTTGCCAACATTTCAAGTTCCAACTCACACTATGGTCTGAAATCAAATCCTACCAAGTACTCGAGGTGTTTCCACTCCATAAACATCGCTCCCAAACTTGCATGTCTTCGACTTAAGGCATCCGCCACAGCGTTACCTTTACCGGGAGTATAAGCTATACCAAAATCATAGATGCCAGAGACACTAACCACTGTTGCTACCGAAGATTAAAGTACCTTTGGGGGAAAAGATACTTCAATGACTTGTGATCCGTAAAAAAACTTGAATCGAACTCCCAACAGGTAATGTCTCCACATCTTCAGAGCAAACACGATTGCTGCCAACTCTAAATCATGAGTTGAATAATTCCTTTCGTGTGGCTTAGCTATCGACTCACGTAGGTTATAACTCTATCCTTTTGTATAGTACCGCTCCAAGTCTAATACCACTTGCATCGGTGTATACCACCATCTCTTCATTCCCAATCGAAATGGCCAAAACAGAAGCACTCATCAGTCTCTCTTTCATGATTCCAAATGCTTGCTCACATTTTACATCCCATGTGAACACTTGATTTTTTTTCATCAATCCTGTTAATGGTGCAACTATCTTGGAGAAAACCTTTATAAAACGGCGACAATATCCTTCCAACCCAAGGAAACTCTGAACATCCGTCACATTCTTAGGTCTATCCCAGTCCTGGATTGCTGTCACCTTAGTGCGGTCATCCCCTATTCCATTCCCAAAAACAATATGGCCTAAGAACTTCACTTCGCTCTTCCAGAAGTGATTCTTCAAAAACTTAGCTCTCAGTTGATGCTTTCACAAGATTTCCAAAACAACTCGCAAGTGCATTTTATGCTCTTCCTCATTCCAGGAGCAAACCAGAATATCATCTATGAACACAAGCACGAACTTGTTCAACTGATCCCTGAATACCTTATTCATAAGATCCATGAAATACGTTGGCACGTTAGTCACCCCAAATGGCGTCACCAGCCATTCGAAGAAACCGGATGGTTTAACGCCCCACCCCGAGACCCACCCTAATAAAGAGCATTAACAAGTAATGTCGTCTATTAGAGCGGAGAATAGGGCTTGATAGGAGCGACCATTCGTAGATTTACATTAACAAGTCTTAAGTGCGTCGATGATGTACTCTCTGTTTTTTTTTCATTCTATGTGGCTCGACATACTTAATACTTGTGTAATACAACTCTACGACGGCTATGGATCAGCTCAGAACATCTTACATTTACATACACAATTACAGCTCACAGAACAATTTACATATTATTACAACAATAGAATACAACAAATACATGTGCTACAAACAAATGGTTATACATAAACCATCACTTATATAATAAGATACACATTAAAGAATACACTCAAAACTCGGATACATAACAAGGAATAGCAACAAGAGAGATACTCCAGCAGCGACACAACTAAACCCAAGCACAACACTAAACCTGCAATATCTCGGTCTGACCCGAGGAATACACACACGGGTCAGTCTAACTTGTAATGGTTAATCAGTAAAAGCACGATAAGTAAATGATCAGCTAAAAGGAGTATTCCTTTATAACATAAAGGAATAAGATAGACATAAGTAATAAGGGAGTGAATTCCTATAAACTGTTTAGGAAACAATAGGTGTTCATTAAATAAAATAACATACAAAACCTTAAAATCACAATTCATTACAACATTGAATCACAAATCCACAAAACCACTGAACTCTAATAAGAGTTAAGTCCATAAAAGAAATCATTGGAATTCGAAACACAAAAACAATTACGGATCCGTCACCAAGTGTGGCGAGTCAAAGCTACGCCTGCACGCGCTATCACACAGGATGGCATAAAGCCTTAGCCAGTACTATATCACACAGATGGGGTACTCGAATGACCCGAAAGTCCACAAAGCCACACAAGATTGACCCGAAGGTCCACACATAATTCACACAGGATTGACCCAAAGGTCTTGTACTGGCGGTCACACAGGAATGTGTCACAGACCCTCAGATAGTAACCCGAAAAGTGAGAATAGTGCGTCTCATACCGCATATTCTCACTTAACAGTTCACAAACTGTAAGTCAGCTTCACATTTGAAAACACAAAAAGTCACAAGAAATCACTGAAATCGCAGAAACATTGAGAAAGCACTAAGATTTGAAAACACAAAAATCCACAAGAAATCACTGAAATCACATAAACACTGAGAAGCACTAAGATACATTACTTCAAACAGACGAATCTGGGATGAATATATATTGTATACCATCACGTCCCATACTGTATGGTTTACAATATCATTCATTCACCATCACATCTTCTCGAAGGTGACCAGTATGTGAGGTTCTTATATTAAAACATACTTAAGATAGTTGTTTGAGAAAAATAAAGTTTCATAGAAATATCTTAAAACCCGTAAAGTTTGAGAATACTTGTTAAAATAAGATTTCTAATGTATTTATAAAACTTTATCAAGGCAATATTTTATTTTAAAACAATAATTTCGTACTTGAAATATTTCGAAAATGATTTATAAAAAAATGGTGCATGCGTCACGGAGTCACAAAAGATGGCTGTCGATTTTCTCCCGGGACAGCAGCACAAAAACACAATTTTAACAATGTTAATCACAAAATATTGTAAACTGAACAACTAAAACTTGTAGCTAACAATCTGAGCATTCCAGAAACATATAATAATAAAGATTCCGATCAATAACGAGAGAGTTATGATCGAAACGGTTTCAGCTTAAAAAAAAAACATGGCTATCGATTTTTATCTCGAGAAAGCAGTACAAAACCACGATTTTAACAATGTTAATCACAAAATATTGTAAATTGAACAAGTGAAACTTATAGATAACAATCTGAGCATTCCAAAAACATATAATAATAAGGATTCCGATCAATAACGAGAGAGTTATGATCGAAACAGTTTCAGCTTAACAAAAAAAACATGGCTGTCGATTTTTATCTCGAGATAGCATTACAAAACCCCGATTTTAACAATGTTAATCACAAAATATTGCAAACTGAATAATTGAAAGTTATAGATAACAATCTGAGCATTCCAAAAATATATAATAGTAAGGATTCCGATCAATAACGAGAGAGTTATGATTGAATGGTTTCAGCTTAACAAAAAAAACGTGGCTGTCGATTTTTATCTCGAAACAGCAGTACAAAACCCCGATTTTAACAATGTTAATCACAAAATATTGCAAACTGAACAACTGAAACTTATAGCTAACAATCTGGGCATTCCAACAACATATAATAATAAGAATTCCGATCAATAACGAGAGAGTTATGATCGAAATAGTTTTCAGCCAAACATAAACAGCAAAACACATAGGACAAATTCAATGAAACTTAAGATTTCATAGCAAATCGCAATAATAAACAACTGAAACAAGTTAGAATTTGTGTGAGGGAACCCTCACCTTTGATTTGCTATAAGATGGAGGATGGATTGAAGCTTTTAGAGGCTCAATTGCTATGAGAAGCTTTTTTTCCTCTCTTTTCAACTATAAAAGAACATGCAAAGCTTTTACAATAAATTCCCAATCAACGTTAGAAAATGATAATTAGATCTGAGCCAAGTGATGATTACCTGCTGTGGATTTGCATTATCCACTAAAATTAGCGTTTAGGAGAGGATTCGAGGCTATTTTAATTTACAGTAAAGTTTCTACAAAATTTCCATGGGGTTTCTTTTGTTTTTGAGCTAACATCGAACGAGGAAGAAGAAACATAGGTGAAAGTAACGTACAACAATAGGGTTTCTGGAGATTTCTTTTGCTAATAAGCCCTTAATGGCCAAATCAATTTAATTAAGTATAATATTTAAGCAATTAGACCCTTAAACTCATATTTAGGCAATTATACACATACATAGGCTACTAAATACAAAATTTGGCTAATCTTAGTCTATGAACCCTTGTTTCTTCACAAAACACCATGTTTTTATCTCAAACGACAACGTTATAATTTTTCACAATACCTATAAAATATTTTAACGCTTTCTTATAAAAATTCACTTTAGAACAAGTTTTTACATTTTTTTACACAAAATATAACAATTTTGACATGATTTGTGTAAATTTTCGTACAACTATAAAATTAACATTTCAATAACTTTACGATAACACACTAATCCCCGAATCGACACAAAAATTATATTTTCTACATTTTAATAATATTTTGCAACTAATTTTTACATATATGTATTTTATCCTTATATAAATTCTCAAAATTTCATTAAACACACAAATTTGTCATTAGTTTACAAAAGTATATTTGCTTTAATTGCAAATTTCCAAATATATATATATATTTTCATATTTTTCCAGTATTATTATTTAATTCTTATTTTATACTTTGAAATGTTAAATTATTTATTAAACCAACTTGTAGGATCATGATTTATTCCTAATACCTCGTATTAGAAACAAATCTTGAATTCTACTATTGTTTTCTTTATAAGCCAGCCAACCCTCAAATTTTCGTCAATGTTCACCCATTAGCATCAAAATTCAACAAAACCACATTTTTACAATTTAGTAGCCTCCAAGCCTCCAATTAATCAATCATAAAAAATGATTAATTATTATTTTACTACAATAGACCCCAAGACAACCTTTTTTTTTTTTAAACACCAACTTAATGACTAGGGTAAATTTTCTAATTAAATTGATAAATTCAACTTAATCACCACCTTAGTATTAATTTATAATCATAGCAGGTAATCACCAAAACTCGGGTTGTTACAGACTCTCCTCCTTACAAAAATTGCGTCCTCGCAATTTCCTTGAGGAGAAGTCTTGTACAACCTAACCACCATAAAATAGTACACAAAACTGACAATGAACGAGAGGAGCTTGAATTTGAAACTCCTCGTCTTTTAGCTCAAAAAAGCGGAAAACTAGGATTCAACTTGTTCAATGGACGAGTGAGTAACGTTAAGGACTAACAGCGATAAGGCAAGAGCTACCAAAGCTTTATACCAAGGCATTTATCCTTTGGAGAAAAACACTAAAGGATATACCAAGGTCTGCTATGCAAAACAACTCATAAGTATATAAAAAAATTAACACAAGCACCGAACGAAAATATTACAAACACTTCCTTATATAGGATGGGGTACACATTGTACACTTCCAAGATCAATAAGGAAGGGTTAAATAGAAACTCCAAGGTGGATAAGCTAAGAGATAGGAAGTGGCTTTCTAAGGTGGCGCCAAATTCCTATTCCTTGAACAAAATAATGCTTCACGAAGGAAATATTGCATGGAGATAGAACATCCTCAATTATTAAGACACCTCCTAAGGGGTTGGCGTAGAGTTTAAGGCAACTTGATTTCTTTTTCCCTATGCAATCAAAAGATATATAATCTCAAGAGCTTCACCAAAAGATTAGGGATTTAATGCACCAACTAGACTAAACTCAACGAATATAGTTCGAATACGGAATTCCCATATGAAGTTTCGGCATGAGCTATGCCAATACAATATATATATATATATATATATATATAAACAAAGATGCGGTTGATCTTAGTACGAAGAAGATGGTTTTCACAAGAACATAGCCTTAACAACAATGCAACCACTAGGTACTACACAAAATGCTAAATCGTAGAAGAAGGACAAATGAATTTTTAAACTTCCGCACTCAAGGCTCTTGGAGATAACGATACCATTCGTGAATGACTAGCGTATCTCTAACACAAGATTGAACATTTGAAAATCTTATGATTTCTCAATCCTGATGGTATAAGAAATGAAGTCTAGTTGGATATGATATAAAAGGATAACAAAATCCAAAGGTAGCCACTCAATCCTTTCTCGAAGGCAACAAGAATCACCAATTCTGAAATTCCGTAACTTAATGTTACAGCTCCAAATTACCCGATTGGATAAGAATACATGATCAGGGCATAGTCTCAAAGTATCAACATTACAGGAAACAAGAGAACACAGGAGGCTCTCAAATACTGTTATCATTAATTCACTCTTATTATCAACCGTCCCTGATTAAATTTCACAATTGTCTTTAGTTGACACTTCAAAATTTTGTACTAAAAATACACATTTTGGTTTAAATTATCAGCAATTCACTGATCTACATTTATAAGAGATGACAAAACCATTATTCTTATCAAAAGAAAACTCAAGCATTCTAAAAATTCACCATCTATAGGCTAACTTTTTAAAAAAATGGAGATTTTATTTAATTAAGGTCTTTTACTAACTTAATACATATAGAAGAGAATCAAGATAAAGAATGTTTGTTTTTTCAAAGTTACATCTTCTCCCTTCTAAATCATAAATTTATAGTTATATATATATATATAACTCAAAAATTCACGATTCAAATTACTTTGTAATTCAAGTTTCGCCAATTTCACCTTAAAAAAAAAATTTAAACTACTTAATATTACTAGAAATCCTCAAAATCTTACTCAACATCAAATGCTACATAACCCTTTACAATCCAAATGTCACTTAGTTGGAAAAATTATAAAAGCTACTAGTATAATTTTTTAAATTTACATTGATTATTTTTCATGTCAGCAATGTCTTATACGTTGTTCTAAAACCCCTATCGACCCAAGGCGTCCCTTGTCTCGACCAGAATTCTTAAACAACGTCTAGACACATCGACAAAATCAACAATCACCATAAAATACTTAATACCATTTAATTTCAAATCAATCCAATTTATTATCTTGCCTTTAATATCTTAGTTATAAAAGAAAGTATTTCACAATAATTCACAAGGTGTAATGATTACTTTGCTCAGTCGCAACAATCAACTTGTTTCCGCGGCGCATTCTGATTAATTAAGATTATTTATTTATTGGTATTCAACTAAATTTAAATAGTATATTAGTTCTACAAGAAAGAATGCAAGAGATACCGAGTCGATAACATAGAAAGAATGCCTGGATTCACGACACGAGCTGATACAAATAGGAAGAAATCACAAATATTCCAAAGAATTAAGATTAAGGATTTTACCACGGCTCACGAAATTCAACGAGAATGTAAGGGTGGTTTAAACCCTTATTCAAAGTCTTGAATTATAAAATACTTCAATTAATCCGAATAAGATATCCCATAGAATCTCCAAATTCGACAACATACCACATGAAATAAGAATCAATTTATGGAAAGACAAGCAGTCCGTTAGATAGGAAATCAGCACGGGAAAGTCTTACACTTACCCATGGCATACACACACCACGTCATCTATAATGGTTGTATAGTCACCTAACAATCCCCCTTTTCCAATATCACAGATAACAAGGACAACAACAAGGACTTTTTTTTAGCACAGCCGAAATGCCTCGCTCGCTTCCGCTGCGCAATTCCCATTTTACTTTATTTTCCAATTCTGATTTAATTTATCTCAACTTTAACATTTTCGTTTTGAGTGAAAACCTCTTTTAAAAATTCAAGTCTCAATTATCTTCAAATCCCCTTACTAAACCGAACAATCAAATCAAACATCAAAGATATGGTGGGAAGATTTCCTAAAGCATCACCCAAAAGGTTCGAACTTTGAAAGATTAAGAGGATCGAATGATTCTTTTATCAAATCTCACTACAAAAGGTGATATGAAGAATGGAATACTACGGAATAAACCTCTTATTCCTAGATGCGTTCCTCAACCATAAGCTTCCTCCCGACTTGCAGATAAGATTCTCAAGATTAGGATAACAATGGAAATGAAAATGTAGGCACAATTGTTAACCTTCTACATTGTAACACATGTACTATTCTGGTTTTGTTTTGTGTCTAACGTACTTTATTATGAACCTCTGCTCTGATACCAACTGTAACGCCCCACCCTGAGACCCACCCTAATAAAGAGCACTAACAAGTAATGCCGTCTATTAGAGCGGAGAATAGGGCTTGATAGGAGCGACCATTCGTAGATTTACATTAACAAGTCTTAAGTACGTCGATGATGCACTCTCTGTTTTTTTTTCATTCTATGTGGCTCGACATACTTAATACTTGTGTAATACAACTCTACGACGGCTATGGATCAGCTCAGAACATCGTACATTTACATACACAATTACAGCTCACAGAACAGTTTACATATTATTACAACAATAGAATACAACAAATACATGTGCTACAAACAAATGGTTATACATAAACCACCACTTATATAATAAGATACACATTAAAGAATACACTCAAAACTCGGATACATAACAAGGAATAGCAACAAGAGAGATACTCCAGCAGTGACACAACTAAACCCAAGCACAACACTAAACCTGCAACATCTCGGTCTGACCCGAGGAATACACACACGGGTCGGTCTAACTTGTAATGGTTAATCAGTAAAAGCACGATAATTAAATGATCAGCTAAAAGGAGTATTCCTTTATAACATAAAGGAATAAGATAGACATAAGTAATAGGGGAGTGAATTCCTATAAACTGTTTAGGAAACAATAGATGTTCATTAAATAAAATAACACACAAAACCTTAAAATCACAATTCATTACAACATTGAATCACGAATCCACAAAACCACTGAACTCTAATAAGAGTTAAGTCCATAAAAGAAATCATTGGAATTCGAAACACAAAAACACAAATTACGGATCCGTCACCAAGTGTGGCGAGTCAAAGCTACGCATGCACGCGCTATCACACAGGATGGCATAAAGCCTTAGCCAGTACTATATCACACAGATGGGGTACCCGAATGACCCGAAAGTCCACAAAGCCACACAAGATTGACCCGAAGGTCCACACATAATTCACACAGGATTGACCCAAAGGTTTAGTACTGGCGGTCACACAGGAATGTGTCACAGAACCTCAGATAGTAACCCGAAAAGTGAGAATAGTGTGTCCCATACCGCATATTCTCACTTAACGGTTCACAAACTGTAAATCAGCTTCACATTTGAAAACACAAAAAGTCACAATAAATCACTGAAATCGCAGAAACATTGAGAAAGCACTAAGATTTGAAAACACAAAAAGCCACAAGAAATCACTAAAATCACATAAACACTGAGAAGCACTAAGATACATTACTTCAAACGGACGAATCTAGGATGAATATATATCGTATACCATCACGTCCCATACCGTATGGTTTACAATATCATTCATTCACTATCACGTCTTCTCGAAGGTGACCAGTATGTGAGGTTCTTATATTAAAACATACTTAAGATAGTTGTTTGAGAAAAATAAAGTTTCATAGAAATATCTTAAAACCCGTAAAGTTTGAGAATACTTGTTAAAATAAGATTTCTAATGTATTTATAAAACTTTATCAAGGCAATATTTTATTTTAAAACAATAATTTCGTACTTGAAATATTTCGAAAATGATTTATAAAAAAATGGTGCATGCGTCACGGAGTCACAAAAGATGGCTGTCGATTTTCTCCCGGGACAGCAGCACAAAAACACAATTTTAACAATGTTAATCACAAAATATTGTAAACTGAACAACTAAAACTTGTAGCTAACAATCTGAGCATTCCAGAAACATATAATAATAAAGATTCCGATCAATAACGAGAGAGTTATGATCGAAACGGTTTCAGCTTAAAAAAAAAACATGGCTATCGATTTTTATCTCGAGAAAGCAGTACAAAACCACGATTTTAACAATGTTAATCACAAAATATTGTAAATTGAACATGTGAAACTTATAGATAACAATCTGAGCATTCCAAAAACATATAATAATAAGGATTCCGATCAATAACGAGAGAGTGATGATCGAAACAGTTTCAGCTTAACAAAAAAAACGTGGCTGTCGATTTTTATCTCGAGACAGCAGTACAAAACCCCGATTTTAACAATGTTAATCACAAAATATTGCAAACTGAATAATTGAAAGTTATAGATCACAATCTGAGCATTCCAAAAAAATATAATAGTAAGAATTCCGATCAATAACGAGAGAGTTATGATCGAAATGGTTTCAACTTAACAAAAAAAACGTGGCTGTCGATTTTTATCTCGAAACAGTGGTACAAAACCTCGATTTTAACAATGTTAATCACAAAATATTGCAAACTGAACAACTAAAACTTATAGCTAACAATCTGGGCATTCCAAAAACATATAATAATAAGAATTCCGATCAATAACGAGAGAGTTATGATCGAAATAGTTTTCAGCCAAACATAAACAGCAAAACACATAGGACAAATTCAATGAAACTTAAGATTTCATAGCAAATCGCAATAATAAACAACTGAAACAAGTTAGAATTTGTGTGAGGGAACCCCCACCTTTGATTTGCTATAAGATGGAGGATGGATTGAAGCTTTTAGAGGCTCAATTGCTATGAAGAAGCTTTTCTTCCTCTCTTTTCAACTACAAAAGAACATGCAAAGCTTTTACAATAAATTCCCAATCAACGTTAGAAAATGATAGATTAGATCTGAGCCAAGTGATGATTACGTGCTGTGGATTTGCATTATCCACTAAAATTAGCGTTTTGGAGGCTATTTTTTAATTTACAGTAAAGTTTCTACAAAATTTCCATGGGGTTTCTTTTGTTTTTGAGCTAACATCGAACGAGGAAGAAGAAACATAGGTGAAAGTAACGTACAGCAATAGAGTTTCTGGAGATTTCTTTTGCTAATAAGCCCTTAATGGCCAAATTAATTTAATCAAGTATAATATTTAAGCAATTAGGCCCCTAAACTCTTATTTAGGCAATTATACACATACATAGGCTACTAAATACAAAATTTGGCTAATCTTAGTCTATGAATCCTTGTTTCTTCACAAAACACCATGTTTTTATCTCAAACGACAACGTTATAATTTTTCACAATACTTATAAAATATTTTAACGCTTTCTTATAAAAATTCACTTTACAACAAGTTTTTACATTTTTTTACACAAACTATAACAATTTTGACATGTTTTGTGTAAATTTTCGTACAACTATAAAATTAACATTTCAATAACTTTACGATAACACACTAATCCCCGAATCGACACAAAAATTATGTTTTCTATATTTTAATAATATTTTGCAACTAATTTTTACATATATGTATTTTATCCTTATATAAATTCTCAAAATTTCATTAAACAAACAAATTTGTCATTAGTTTACAAAAGTATATTTGCTTTAATTGCAAATTTCCAAATATATATATTTTCATTTTTTTTTCCAACATTATTATTTAATTCTTATTTTATACTTTGAAATGTTAAATTATTTATTAAACCAACTTGTAGGATCATGATTTATTCCTAATACCTCGTATTAGAAACAAATCTTGAATTCTACTATTGTTTTCTTTGTAAGCCAGCCAACCCTCAAATTTTCGTCAATGTTCACCCATTAGCATCAAAATTCAATAAAACCACATTTTACAATTTAGTAGCCTCCAAGCCTCAAATTAATCAATCATAAAAAATGATTAATTATTATTTTACTACAATAGACCCTAAGACAGCCTCTATTTTTTTTTTTTAACACCAACTTAATGACTAGGGTAAATTTTCTAATTAAATTGATAAATTCAACTTAATCACCACCTTAGTATTAATTTATAATCATAGCAGGTAATCACCAAAACTCGGGTTGTTACAGATGGTGTCATAAAAAAGCAGTCTTCGATGCACTATTCTTTGCCACCCTCAACTGGTGGAATCCCGTTGCCAAATCCAACTGAGAAAACATCTGGGCCTCATAAAGCTGATCGAACAAGTCATCGATCCTCGGCAATGGATACTTGTTCTTCTTGGACACCTTGTTTAGATCACGATAGTCCACACACGGTCTCAAAGATCTATCATCCTTAGTTGCAAACACAACTGGTGCCATCCATTCGGATATACTTCTATGAGTGAATCATTTTCCCAAACAGTCGTGTGCTTGCACCTCTAACTCTCAGTGTTCCTTAAGCGCCATCCGCCTAAGAGGCATGACGATAGGTTTAACACCCTCGACCAAATCGATTCTGAAATCAATCTCGCAATGCGGCGGAAACCCTTTGACCTCGTCAAAGGCATCATCGAACTCACCAGCGATCGACACCGATGACAAATCTTCCCGTGGAATCACAAGCGAATATAAATAACTCACGAAGATGCCATCTGGCATCTTCGGTCTTACATCGAATCACAACCATTCGCCCTTGCACATTCCTGACTGTCACCTCGATCTTCTTGCAATCCACCTTTGCTACATACCCTCTTGAGTCGGTCCATACCCAAGATAACCTCAAACCCAGCGAAGTTCAAAACAAAGCAATCACACACAAAGGAGAAACCATGAATCCACAACACTAGACCATGACAAATCGTACACAAACTGTATGAACCCCCAATTGGATTAGTCACAACAAAAGGTCTATCACAAATCTCGGGTTCCAAACCCATGCGGCACACAAGCTCATTGCAAATGAAAGAATGTGATGCTCCAGTATCAAACAACACATGAATGGAAACATATCTAACTAAAATAATACCTTGAACGAAGACACTATTCCCTTTCTCCTCTATCGTAGGATCCCTCGAAGGTGATGGCACAGCTTCCAAAGCATACGCCTTCACAACCTGCTTACTCTTGGCTATTCCTGGACAATCCTTCTTGTCATGTCGAGGCTCTCTACACTTAAAGCACTTCCATCAGCTTTTGGATTCTTACAATCCTTGGAATAATGGCCCTTCTACCAGCAGTTGTAGCAAGTCGCTTCGCCCTTCTGCTTTTTCTGACCATCTTTCCCTTTCTGTTAATGTGCTTCCCCCTTTTTGTTATTACCACCCTGTTGTGGTTTCGGTTCTTCCTTAGCTGCAACAACAGTCTCTTCCTTGGGAAATAAACTTTCATGCCTTAGAGCTTTTTCGACGATCTTCTTATAAGTACCATCCAGATGATCCACCAGCTGATTCCCAAGGTATTTGTTCAAGCCCATGACAAACTTCTCGTTCTTCTGATAAGGTGTCTCGACATATGAACGAGCATACTTCAACAAAGCTTCGAAGTTAGAAACATACTCCAGCACTGGTCGACCATTCTGCTTAAGCTCGACAAACCTCTTAAAAAAATAGTCTTCTGAATGATAGAAATAAACTTCGTCTCAAATTTGACTTGGAATTGCTCCCATGAAATCTCATCTTCTGGAGCCTCTAGAGTGACAAAGTTCCCCCAGTCCATAGCTCTGCCCTGTAGTTGTCTCGACGCAAGCTTCCTCTTGGTAGCATCATCAATTTCCAAGTCTCCAAAAATCCGAATGCAAGTATCAATCCACCCTTGAATCCCTATAATCGGCTCCATCCACTTAAAGTCTTTCCTCCTAGAGTGGTGAAGTCTTTTCATAGCTTTGCGAAGTCCACAGCCCTAGGACTTGCACTTGAACTTCTACATTTACCGCGGCTGTCTCCCGAGCGGGTACCCTCCTCATGATCACTACCATCATGGCCTCGAACATAGCTGAGTAGTCTGGTATACCGCCATTACCCCCTACGGGAACAGTCTCCTCCCTAGCAACATGTCTCGATGATCGACGACTCGTTCTAAATCTGTAATATAGAATGATTATTCCATATGCGAGAAAAATTACAATGGATTTCAAACGTTATTACACTATACACTAATGTATAGTATACATCCGTAGGAAATCTACAAATACGCCTCTCATATGTAATTACGTCTTCGAACTTTGGCTAAAATTGATAACCAGAGCTTTGATACCAAATGTGATGACTGCCCACAACTCCTGCACTTAACATGGGAAAATAATGCGCTGAACGACTTACCAAATTGCTATGGACGATCATCAGGGTAGGATAACACAAGCGGTACATGTCATATAACTCACGGCACAAGGACAAAATATAGTAGAACGTATACAACAGATAATAACAGTGAAGCATAATTGAGCAGAATCATAAACTTTTTCATATCACCATGAAATATCCATACAACCTTGGATTACACTATAAGAGTCTGTACAATGAGCCTCACTACAAGTCAATCAGAGAAAACATCAAACAGCAGAAAACAACAAATACTAGATAGTTGAAAATAATACGCCAGCCTCCTGCTCGTCATCGCTCAGCAACATCATCGTCATCAAGATCTATCACCTGCCACCTGCTACTTAGTCTGCCCATCCACAACCGGATGAACAGCCCAAGGTAATAAGAAGGAGACATAAAATCTTGAGTCAGACACGAGTTTTAATGTAAAACAAATATCTAACATCATCAATAAAGTATATGAGAATAGATAGATTAATCAACCAATCCATCAACATCAACAGAGAAGAACCCAAACCTGCCTTCCCCATATCCAATAGTGATAGCCTTTACAACAACCAAGAAAAAAACAGTACATTCATGGCAATCAGTTATCAAGCGTAGACCATCCTCTTCGATACCGACATCTCCCAAACACAAGTCCTGAAGGCTTAAACCAACATCAGACAAGCACTCAAGAGATACCTCCTTCGACGTCGAATGATCTACACAAGACGATACAAGCAAAACAATCATTATCCATGACTCTAGCTATCACCGCCAATCTTGCTTTAAGGCCATCGTTAATCGTATGGCCGGCTCAACACACTGTCGTCCGTCAAGGACATATGGTAAACCCCGTTTCTAGTAAAACTCCATACGACATCGTGCACGTATCTAGGCCCATCATGCTGCCTCGGATACTCGACCAGCCACTTCTAGTCTTTTATGCGTCCCCATTATACCCCTGCTTCGAGTTCGCTAGAACCTACGATAATGATAATTCTTTGGCCTTCGATATCTCTAGCCATCCAACCTGATGACGGTTCATGAGCTCAAGCTACTTCTCGAGCAACCATTATCCATGAACTCACAACCTTGAGTCGTCTTCACATTCGTTGCATTTCGATGATCAACGAACATATCACAATACTTAGACATTGTTGCTTGAATATAACTCGAAGCCACATCCATTCCTGAACCAAAATAACATTAATATTTGGTCGACATAATTGGATCGTTTTCTGTCCAATTGTCAAGTCGTCGAACGACCTAACTTCGGTCATAACCAACGACCTAACCCACCAGGTTGTTCCATAACCTAACTACCCAAACCACATTGCCTTTAGAAGACCCAACTCCAACTGACCTGAAGCCAATAACCTGACCAATTAAATTGTGCTTTCTACGATCCAAGAAAGCTCCAACGACCCAAGTCTCGGTTCCCAACTTTGCCATCAACTTGTTTGACTTCAGCAGACCAACCAGACTCCAACGACGTGATGCCGCGCGACCTAAAGCCAATGATAACGACCCGACTCAACTTCGGACAACCCATGCACCAACGACCCGAAAGTGCACCGAACCATCTCCATTTCTTGCTCTTTGAGCCAAACGGCCTAAGCCTGCCACGTCATCAACAACCCATACAAAAACGATCCGACTCCAAATTTGACCAATATACCTCCAGTCTCAACCAATCCATCACCAAACGACAATATCGATGTATGCAACTCATCCAAATCATCCAACTCAACCATCAACAACACTTAAATGAAAATTATTCATCATACAACCATATGAAACTCACTAAATCATGATAAATCGATGAATAAACAAAATAGTGGATCTAAACTTGCTTAAACATATAAATTAACATAAGAATTACAGATTTAAGTTGCTAGATTAGATCTTATGGTGATTCAAAGGAAAATATACTTACCATGATGTAGATCTAAGTGAAAACAACTTAGAATGATGAAAATAAGATCAAACATCCCATATACTTGATTGAATACGTGTGAGAGATGCTTATCACTCACCATTTCTTCAAAATAACCTGAAATCACTAAATTCCTAATCCGAACAGCGAAGAATGATCTTCAAGCCTCTCAATTTGATGCAATCTCCCTTCACTTCATGTAGATCAATCTTTGCTTGATGTAGATCTTCAATCTTCTTGCGCAGATCTAGAATTTTAATAGAGGAAAGATGTATTTGATTGAGTAAGGAGGATCATGAGCTCAACTGAATGAAAGAATGAAGAAAAATAACCCACTCTCCATGCCTCTAACCCCCTATTTATAGCCTCCAACCAGCCCACTAATGTGCCACACCAAATCAACCCATTAATGACTAGCCAAACCTGAACATAAATTGTGTAGCGCTGAAACAACGATTCCTCCCAAACCGCTAAATCAAATCTTTAATTTGACCATTCTATGGAATTGGCAACACCATTTCCTTTCCAATGAAATCGATCTCAGCACCGGATTCGATCCCAGTCAAAATTTATGCCTTGTATAAAACTCACAGGCGAAAATGTTCACAAATAAAATTGGTAAAATTTTGGACATGCCTCACATCCCTATAACCAACATATCAAAATATGAGAATGATTCAACCCTTAGGAAATTAAATAAAAAATATTTTACGATCCTCCGATACGTAAAATGCAGGTTGTCACATATGATATGCAGTTTCTGTATCAAAAATGGTAACTTATGGCTTTTTCCTAATTACCAGTATGTGCACACATAACAGTCAGATATGTCATCAAAACAGATTTCATTATCACTTAGTACTTGCTTTACAATTTTGTTACTAGTGTGTTCTAGTTTCTTGTGCCAAGTATCAAGTACATTTTTCTTATTAGCAGTGCTAAGTTCAATATTGTAGCAGCTATTTCCACTGTTGTTCCCACTTCTTGTCTTGACGGTGTCTAATCTGTACATGCCATTATCCATTTTACCCTGTAACAGTGCATTTTTGTTAAGCATATCCTTAACTACACAAAAGTTTGGGTGAAACTCAAATATACATTGTTATCATTGGCAAACTGTAAGACACTCAATTAATTTTTCTTTATATTAGAAACCCTAAGGAGAATATTTAAATAAAGTCATCTCTTAGCACTAATATAGCCATTACCAATGTGTGATATGTTTATAGTTTCACCATTACCCATATTTATAGCTTGCGTACCTAAGTAGTTTTTTGTTGTCACGATTTAGATTCTGCAAAAATTTTGTTACATGATTGGTGGCCCCTGAGTTAGGGTACCAGTCATCAATGCTTATGTCTTCTATCTTGTTTGAGTCATCACCACTGTATACTTGAGATTTGGTGTTGTCTGAGCAAATTCTTTGCTGTTTCAATTATGCCATATTGATATTGGGTCCCCTTTTATTGTTTTTCCTTGTTGATTGACATTGTAGTCTGTATTGAACCTAATATAGCATCGACTTGCCACATGTCCAGGTATCATGCATGTTTAACATTTTACTTTGTTATTATTCCACCCGTTTCCTCTGTCGCTACCTTTCGAGGCTTGATTTCCTCTCTGATATGTGTTTTCTAGTTTGGTTTGATTGGGACTGTTCCTCTGTTGATTCTTTCCTCTAGTAGTGGTAGTGTAATTTACTGAATATTATGGTTGTGTCGATTTCCTTTGTTCAACTCTTCCCTCGTGAGCAAGAAGTGTTGAATGAACGTATTGTAGGTATGGTATGGATCTTTAAGAGGCGAGACAACTGACTCACATTCATCGTCTAGTCCATTGGTTATATATAACACATGTTCATTTTCAAACACCTTGTAGTGGTGCCCAGCCTATCACATAATGTTTTAACCTTTGTGAGGTATTCACTCATTGACATTCATTCCTTCTTAATGTTCTGAAGCTGGTTGCGATAGTGCATGATTCTTGATGCACACTGTTAGTTGAAAATTTGCTCAATTGCAATCCAAATCTCGTAAGATGTGTTGTTTCCAATAATTTGTGACAATAAACTTGCACTTATTGATGATATCATCCAAGAAGCAAGAAGGTTATCTTGCTTTTGGTACGTCATGTAGTCTTCATTGCTAATTATGTTGCCATCTTTATCGATTGCCATGACAGGTGGGACGTTGATTGTGACATTAACGAATTCTTGAAGGTCGTAACCCTTCAAGCCAGTTTCGACTTGATATTTCCAAAGCATGTAGTTATTTTCATCAAGAGGAATGATAATTACATGGTTTTTGGGTTTGACAGGAGGTTTTGTTGGCGTCGACTCCTGATGTTGCAGAACTAACAGTTTCATTGTTGCCAGCCATGGTGGATCAAAAAAGGTTTACACGAGATAAAGAAAGAAAGAACTTGCTAGGATGGCAGGATTTTCAAACTGCAACCAACCAAATCGTGATCAAATGATGGTGACCAGCCTGATGATCAGAAAAATGGACGGATCGACAGTCAAGAAGGTTGATAAAGATGCTGAATTCCGAGATCTTCTTGGCGAGGCAGACTTAAACAACAGAATGACCGAATGAATCAATGCAGCACAAAGATGGGAAGGTAAAATAAAAACTCCTCTGTGATGATACAAATTCTAGGATGGCAAAAGCAAGGCTTTTGCAATCAGATGATTCTGAGAGGTAGTTCTCTTTACTAATTCTCTCTGTTGTGTTGATCGAAAGAATAGAAATGATATAGATTGTAATGTCGTTAGGCAATAGGGATCCGATACTAATTTGTAATCTTTATTGATAGAATCGAATAGAATGAATAACATTCTTTACAATGTACAGTTGCAATGTATTTATATACAGAAAAACAGAAATGGTCGTCATAATGAACGGTGGTCCAGTATACTATATGAGTCGTGTTTGGGCTTGTGGCCCAATAACTTGAGATGGCTTGTTTGCTTAAATGACTACTACCGGACATATCTTATTTCTTATTAGTCTTAGTTGGTTGGAGTGTAAGAGTAGGATGCAAGAGATCATGAATTCGATTTTTTGACCCTTTTACCTATCCAAATTTTGTATATAAGTACTCAACTTAAAAAACAAAACTATAAAAGTGTACATTTTTCTCAAAATGTTCAAAATAAAATATGTAAATATAGAGTTTCGTATTACTAAAATACACGCTTTTTACTGAATCTAGGAAGAAAATATGTAAAAGTAGAGTTTACTTATTTGTTGTTATTACCCTACATTTTAAATTAGGTAAAAAGTTGTAATTTTTTGTTGTTGTTGTTGTTATTATTAGAAATTAAGAACAGTCTCATTGACAACTAAAAATAACATTAAATCACTTAGACCTAAGAGAGATACATTAAAATACTATATTTTATAAAACTTAATGTTCATACATGATTATTATAGATTCGAGACTCTAGAACGATTTTAGATCATATGTCGTTGCTTACTTTGTCTAATAGTTGGTAGTGTCAAGTGGGGCTACCAATGAATACCGGGAAAATTAGAAATGCGTCCGCATCTGCATCCGGAAAATGAATGTGGATGCATATATATATGCCTTTTTTCATGATTATATTTTAATTTATGTGCATTTTAGCATAATAACATATGTGTATTTACGATTTTATTAAGTTAAAAGTCTATTTAATATATATTAAACACAAGTTAATTGCTTAAAATTATTTATTATCATCATATTTGTTTACTTTTAGCAAATTGAATTGGAAAAAACTTCATGTTAAACTAAAATTTCCGTTTATATGTCATTATTTATCGATCGTTGGCGCCGTCCATATTTACCGATATGGATATCCGATATTCGAAAATGATTTCGGATGCGGATATGAATACGGATAGCGTCGTCCGTATTCGAAAGGATAAGTTGACAGGCCAGTGTCAAGCATCTTTTATCTAGTATGCTAATGCTATATAGTTCACATATCCGATAACCAAACTAAAGCAACTGAAGTACTGAACACAAGAAAATCAGTTAGCGTCAAAAGTTGAGATAAGGTGTAATTTGTAAAGTTATGATAAAGCAGCACACAGATAGCTAGATAAGCCACCTTTCTTCTATATATTTTACCAATAACATTTTTTTTCATAAAAATACATATCAACACAGCAAATTACAAATATACATACTTACCAAAAATCTTTACAAGAGCATTCACCGTGTTTAAAATGATGAAACCGAAACCGGTCTCTTACCACAATCTCCCTCCCATACACCTTTGCAATCATCTTTGTTGCTTCATGGCAATCACTGCATACCCTAAGATTCTTCATAACTCTAATTGGAGTTCCAGGTCTCGTACTAACCAGCCCAAATGCAATAGCCAACTTTTCACTATGTCGACACAAAGCATCGTTCTTCAACTCTTCATCGATGTTAATAAGCACTTCAGATTTGTTGGGAACATACCCCTCGTCTCTTATTCTGCACATCATCTCCTCAACCATAGCATCTATATGGACCGACACTGATCGAGATCCCATCACAAACTCATGTACTTCCCCTCCGATTTCTATCATGCTGCATCCTGGTGGTTTTCTTATATTTTTCTCTGCCATTACTTTTCTTAATTTACTGCTCTCATCCCAGTTTCTCGTAGATGCATATAAGTTCGACAGCAGTACATATGTTCCTCCATTTTTAGGATCAAGCTCTAATATTTTTCTTGCTGTTTTCTCAGCTACCTTGATGTTTTTATGTACCCTACAAGCACTTAGCAGACTACCCAAAACGAAGTAATCTGGATTCATCGGCATATTGCTAATCAATTCTCCTGCTTCATCTATCCGACCTGCGCGAGCCAGTAAATCCACCATGCATCCATAGTGCTCCACAGTAGGGGTGATATTGTACACATTTGACATGACCTTGAAGTAAAATTTGCCTTTATCGATCAGCCCTGCATGGCTACAAGCAGCTAAAACACCAATAAACGTGATTGCATCTGGTTTAATTCCAATGTTTTGCATCTCTTCAAATACTTTCAATGCCACTTCCCCATTCCCAGAGGTTGCTAACCCTACAATAAGGGCTGTCCAAGTCATTAAATCTTTGGTGCTCATTTCTTCAAACATTGCAAAAGCAGAACCTATACATCCGCATTTGGCGTACATGTCTAATAAGGAAGTCCCAAGAACAATGTCGACCTCAATGTTCTTTCTTTTTATGTACAAATGTAACCATCTGCCAAGCTCAAGTGCACCCAAATGTGCACAAGCTAGAACCAAAGCCACAATAGTAATCTTATCACCATCAATACCTTGGAGCTGCATTTCACGAAACAGATGCAATGCTTCTTCATAATCACCATCCTCAACATGTCCTTTGATCATTATATTCCAACAAAACAAATTTTTCGTAGGCATTTCATCAAACAACTTTCTAGCGAGTGGCACCCGGTCACACTTACAATAAGCATCCAAAAGCGATGCCCACAATACCATACTACATTTGGTGTTTTCATTCTTAATATAACTGTTCACTTTTAAGACCATTTCCAAATCTCTGGCTCTAGCACATGCAGTTAATGTATTAACCAAAACAATCTCATTTGGCTTAACTCCTCTACCCGTAACCATTTCACGGTAAACCTTTAACGAACTAGAGGGGTCATTCCATTTTGTATAGGCTGCAATGATAGTAGCCCACGAAACCACACTTTTTTCAGGCATACTATCAAATACCTTACGTGCGCATTCCAAGCTACCACAGTCCGCATACATATTCATCAAGGTGTTATTGACATAAACATCATCGACAAACCCTAGTTTCACAGCATGGCAATGTAACTCCTTTCCGTGTCTCAAAATACTACAACACTTGAATAGAGAAGGAAACGTGTAGTTGTCTGGGACATGACCGTTTTGGATAAGTTGTATGTAGAACAGCAGAGCATTGTCGTGTAAGTTTCTTTTGGTGTAAGCGCGGATGATGGAATTGAATGTGAATGTGGTGGGATTAGGAATCTGGAAAAAGATTAGCTTTGCATGGTTTAAAGAGAAAAGCTCTTGGGATGTGCAATAGGAGACTAGATGACTTGCGGTCAATGGGGAGAAGGCGGTGCCGGAACGGATCATTTGGGCATGGATTTGCTTGAAATGGGTTACGCTTGTGCATGCTGAGAGCAGTTGGTGTGCGCTGGTAAGGTTTGAAGATGAAGTTTTCAAGGTTGATGGACGCTTGTTCGGGGAAGGAGCTGTGAGGGAAATTGGGGATGCCATTCTATATCAAGGCATAGCGCGAAAAACTATCCCCATATCCATATGCGTGTACCATTCAGGCATAGCGCCAAAAAAGAAAACTATCCCAATGTATATGGCTGGTTCTATTCACACCCTTTCTTTTACCTTTCACGCCTCCATCAAATTTTTAAAAATACCTGCACTCCGCTTTTTCTTTTTCACCCTCCATTATTTCCGAAAGTACCCTAATTTATTCTAAATCAAGTTCAACTGTGACGTTGATTTTTCACGAATCACGTTTGGAACAAATTAGGTTATCATGCAAACCTAGCTTTATATGAACTAGGTTGTTGTATGAACCTCGATCAGCTTGAACTAGGTTATTACATGGACCTCGCTTAGAGCGAGCGAGATTCTTATAGGAACATCGCTTCATTAGTGCTAAATACGTGATTGTTCTTTTTAATCATAATCTGTTGTGTTAAAAGATAAGGATAATTTTGGAAAGTAAAAAAACTGATAAAATAGTGGGGTGTGAAAGAAGTAAAACGGGGTGGAAATAGAATTAGCCTATATGTATATGTATATATATATATATACGTATATATATATATATATATATATACGTATACGTATATATATATATATATATATACGTATGTATGTATGACAAAGTCTAAATGGACACAAAATCTGAATTATTAGATCTTACGTTGAATTCCACCTCACATATAAAGACAAACAAATATTGTGTACACATTTTTGTGTTCATATAACCGCTTTCTCTCTCCATATATATATATATATATATATATATATATATATATACACACACACACACACACACACACACACACACACACACACACACACATGGAAACTCTATTTAGACACAAATTGATGACATAAAATTACACACAACAAATCTTAACCACTAGATCCTCCAATGAGTTCCACTTTCCACATAAAGACAAACAAATCCAGCGGTTCACATTTTGTGTGTCTTATTTTGTTTGCAATTTTGTGTTCCAATAGCCGCTTATATATATATATATATATATATATATATATATATATAGTGAGCACTCAATCACACCTGAAACAGTGCAAATGCCCTCGATTTCCACCACATATCATGTTTCTCTCTCCCTCCACTCATTCTCTGTAATGACCCGAACTTCCCCGGTCTCCGAAGAGAAGAGAAAGAACGAATTGTTTTAGAACACGACAAATCAGAACACAAACAGAAGAACATTTCATTGTTTATTACAATAATTTACGTCAGAGTACAAAAATATACAAAGTATGAATAAATATTATACATCAGAAAAATATCAGAGATTTAAAAGAAGAGAAAGAACGAATTGTTTTAGAACACGACAAATCAGAACACAAACAGAAGAACATTTCATTGTTTATTACAACAATTTACGTCAGAGTACAAAAATATACAGAGTATGAATTAATATTATACATCAGAAAAATATCAGAGATTTAAAATACATTACATAGCAGCGAAAAAATAATACATAACACAGCTTAAAGAAATACACGGATACAAAGCGTTGCGAATATAGCTCCAGCTGTAAACCAGGATCCTGTGAATATAATATCTGCAAAACCAAAACTACTAGCTGTCCGTGTGGAAAATAGGGGCATCCAGAGTTTAGGTTAAAACAATAAACTCCAGGTCAGTCATGTGATTGGTGTAAGAAACTCTACAGTTAAAATTAACTTATTTAAATGATAAGGCAAATCACATGACCACGCCGCATAACACAGAACGGGTTTACCTCCATGAACCCAGTGTATAAACAACAATTAGTAATATAGTTATGGATCTACTATGCATCAATCAACATGCAATATCCCAATCTACCCAATTAGATTAATCGCCACTCTTAGATTTTCCAAATCCAATTCAATTTACAGAAATTATTCCGTTGGACTTTATTTCCCGATTTCTATTTCAAGTCATTTGAAATACATATCTAACTTTTATATTAAAGTAAATTTCACTTCGGGATCTCAAACCAAATCGTTTGGAAATATGAACTCCAAAACATAATAATGCATACAAACAAGTATGCAACCAAATATCAGGAATCTTTCCTCAGACAAGGCAGTAAGCGCCCCTCCAACTCGATATATATATATATGTGTGTGTGTGTGTGTGTGTGCACCTCCCACGCATGGAGCAGGCTACACTGCTGACCACTTACCCTAAGGCACTAGATCCAGCCCATACTTTTAGTCGCTCTCGGGTCACCCGAATCTTTAGCCACACACTAAACCATTTTATATTCCGAAGTAGGGAAAATCATTTCACAACACAATAATCACAAGTACTTTTAAATTATAGTACTTCACATCAGCAATTCACACATATGATCAGTCACTATTAATCACATAACCTTTGAGCTCGTACGTCTCAAAGAATGGTGTTAAGCAAGAGAATAAATTCTCCGCCACCAAACAGATACATCATTAATAGCAACTAATCGAATATGTGATGAACTACAATGTAAAACCATTATACATTTCCAAATCATTTCATAATCATCGGGTTTTATCCCTTGAAATCCTTTCTATTTTATAAAACATTCCCTGTCCAAAATCGGAAAAATATTTCTTTTCATTTAAGAAAAATATCATTTTATTCTCTCACCTCCCACTAACTTAAACTAATATAATGGTTTCTGTAGGGGGCTTTTGCGGTGCTCACTATTTGGGGTGTCATTGAACGCTCCCCCTACTCTCTCTCTCTTTATATCTTATATATAAAGCAAATACCTCCCTCTTTGAAGCCTTTTTCGGATTGCCCAAGTTAACCTTTCCTGATTTGCAAACAATACCTATCCCCGACGGCCTGTCTCGTACATTTCAGTGGGGATTGCTGGACTTATCCCCAACCGTTGGGATTGCTCGAATGATAAATATAAGGGTGGATTTGTCTCATACATTTTTACCGCATCTTCCTCCCAGTGCCTGCTTTTTCCACACCGGAGTACTGATGCCCAGTGCTCGAATGTAAGGGTGGAGTATTATAAGGGTGGATTTATTTCATTTATACAGTGTATGACTACTGATGCCCAGTGCCTGCTTTTTCCACACCGGAGTACGTGCACGCCCGTACTCCGTCGGAACCTACACTGACGCACCACCCGCCGATATTTTGACCGCTTACAATTCAACCCAGTAATCGTGCCCCACCCTGCCTAGTTCAGGGTCCCATGATACATCTATGTGGGTTACTGCTGAAATGGGTCCCCGTTACTAGGGTTTTCCAACCAATATATTAAATTGGTTAAGTGTCTTAATTCCACCCATCAGTTTAGTTAATATGTTGAATTGGTTAAGTGTTTCCTTAATTGACTCAACCCTACCAATCTTGACTTAGCTTTATTAAACACCAACCACTCACATTAGTCAGGTATTGTTGTGGTCACTGGATGTGTCCGTCGGTTCCGGGAAGTTTTACACCACAACTCAGTCTAACCTCGGGTCCTTTTTGGGCTCAATGCACTAAGCACCCACATTAGACAGGTATTGTTGTGGTCACTGGAAGTGTCGGTCGGTTCCGGGTAGTTTTACACCACAACTCAGTCTAACCTCGGGTTAGGCATATTCGTCTTTTTTAAATTTACATATTTATCCCTTTTATGCTTATATGTAAATTTGTCAACAATTTATTGTCATGGCCCACTTTTCTTCTAAATCAAATTCATAATTTTTGGTATGTAGATTATACCTTTTCAATGCCATACCATTTACATGGTTATGAGCCAAATATGTTAATTACGTATAGTTTCATGTTTTCCCCAACGTAACCCCCGTTGTACGTTCGCAAAATTACATAGGATGTTAGGTTCGACACTTTAGCCTAACTAATAAACTAAAAAGGGGAAAAAGAGGAACTTGCAACATTCCAACATCATACAAAAATATAGTGGTGAACTTGCATAGGGGTTGAATCATGCTAATATGGATCTAACATAGAGGCATATGTATCCAACATATAAAGTTGTAGATCTAAACATATAGGTTTACGTAATCATGTTTTTAAACTATAAACTTGCATGTATTCATAACATGATAGCATCACTTAATTTGCATAAACATGGCATAATTTCTGAATTGACATACAACATATAGATGTCATCACCCAATTATACAAGGTTGTAGATCTAAACATGTATGCATAATGGATCTAAACAATTAGGCACAAACAACATGATTTAGCCTAAAACTTGTATAATATCACCAAACTTACATATGATAATTTCATTCCCAAATTCTCATACGACATCATAGGTTTATTCACCAATTTCCACATAACATGATAGGTTCGATAGACCACAATAGTTCATAGGCATATATGATAGAATAGACATGAATAAACATAAATCGGCATCACATACAACTTGATACAATTGTGTTTTACAATTTCATTACAAACCATGTCTTTAATTTATTCACATCTGAAAGATAACTACACTTACAACCAAAAAGGAATTCTTGAGTTATGGGATCTGTATTCTGAAACTGAATTGCTCGTCTTTGATGTAGATCGTTGAATTCTCTTAGTTGAATTAGATTAGATTTAATTTGATTTTTGATGTAGCTTTTATCTTGCCTTTGAGTTGAAAGAGATGACGGCTATTCTAGGTTCACCATTGACGGCATGGCGGCTCTTGGTATAAATATTTGTGATTTAGGGTTGAGAGTTAGGTTGCTTTTATAGAGGTTTAATTAATTTAGAGCCGTCAGATTAACCCTAGAAGAAATCAAGACCATCCAGTCAAGATATGATAACACCTCAGCCCTAATGACTCAGCAGGGGGTCGGAATTCGTCATCTTTTCAGATCTGCCCGGGGGGGGGGGGGGGGGTAGGTCGACCCCCAGGTCGACCTGTAGGGTAGGTCGACACTAGGTCGACCCCTTGGTCGACCTGGCCTGGGGCGGTAATTTTCCTGCCCTGCCTTCTTCTGTGTTTAAATTTGAATTTTTGAAACTTCCAAAGGCCATAACTTCTTCATACGAAGTCCAATTCATGCAAACTTGGACTCTATCTCAACCAAAATTCCGAGATGAACGCAATGGCGTAATACGTTTCCCTTATTTCTCACATTTAAAATTAATTATTCTTTAATTCGTTACTTTAAGGTTTATAGAAAATACGGGGTGTTACATTCTCTCCTCCTTAAAGGATTTCGTCCTCGAAATCTTCAAGTCAAGAAGAACGTATATCCTACCATCCAATCGTCCATCTACTCAACCATCAAACACAGGCGTCTATTGTCCTTAAAAGACTTCTAATGCTTCATGATTATATGCATAGTGTGTGTACGTGTCCTTATCTAGTGCAAAATCAGGCGGTCTACTAATTCAGTGGACCTCCTTAATGCAATTCATGTCGGTGTCATGCGTCCATAATGTATGCAGTCCTCCCTAATCATAATTCTACATGAGTGCACAATCATTCATACAAATGCAACATCCACATGATAACACATCAAGCTTCAACCATATTCAAGTACATATATGAATATGCAATATGAAAGTGACTGAGCCGATCTAATACCTAAATTGTGTATATATATGCATCCACGAGCAACCACTAGCAACCACTTGCAACCATTAATCATAACATGTTTCAAATACATGTTTACATCCATTGGTTTCTACCTAAGGATCGAGAACAGTACCGAGGAAAATACTAAAAAGATAGACACGAGCATGAACAAACTTAAGGAAAAAGAGATCAAAGATGTACCCTCAAAAAGAAAAGGGTAGGTTGCGCGTATGTTGGCCTTAGTCTCCCAAGTCGCGTCTTCCTCAGCGTCACTCCATTGAACTTTTACAAGTTTGACTTCGCGGTTGTGTAGCTTTTTGACTTCTATACTCAAGATACGAGTTGGAACTCTTCTCATAGTCGCCTCTCGTTATACTTCTACGTCCTCTAATATGCTTGGTTCGACCAATTTCGTAGACTCATGTAGGCACTTTCGTAAGTGAGAAACATGAAAGACATTATGAACTCCAGCCAATCTTTCGGGCATCTCTACTTTGTAATCCATCTTCCCAATCCTTTCAATGATAAGAAACGACCCTACGAATCTTGGTGCCAACTTTCCTGCGGATCCAAAGCGAACGACGTTCCTCAAAGGAGATACTTTAAGGAAAACCCTATCCCCAACCTCAAACTCAAGGTTGGTCCTTCTCTTATCTACGTAGGACTTTTGTCTATCTTGGGCAGTCTTCATTCTTTTTCGTATCAAGTCCATTTTCTATGAAGTTTCTCTATTCATATCTGGTCTAAGTATGAGTTTATCTGTAGACTCCCACCAACAAGTTGGTGATCGGCACGGTCTTCCATATAAAGCTTCGAAGGGTGTTATACCTATGGTGGCCTGGTAGCTATTGTTGTAGGCAAACTAAACCAAAGGAAGATGATCCTCCCATATTCCTCCGAAGTCAAGAATGCATAATCTCAAGAGGTCTTCTAACACTCTGTTCACTCTTACCGTCCGACCATCGGTTTGGGATGATAGGCCGTGCTTAAACATAGCAGTGTGCCTACAGCCTCTTGCAAGCTCTTCCAAAACTCGCTCGTAAAGATAGGATCTTGGTCGCTAACAATGCTGGAGGGTATCCCATGGAGTCAAACTATCTCTTTAAGGTAAATGGATGCTAAAGATGAGGCAGTCCTTCTATTCTTAACGGGTATGAAGTGAGTGCTTTTTGTGTGCATGTCCACTATTACCCAAATACTGGTATTGCCTCTTCTTGACCTAGGCAGCCCATCAATAAAGTCCATCGAGATGCTATCCCATTTCCACTGCGGGACTTCTAGAGGATGGAGCAAACCACCAGGCTTTTGCTCTGCTTTGACTTGCTGGCATACTAAGCACTTCGAGATGAATTCAGCGACATCTCTCTTCATGTCGTCCCAAAAGAAAACCCTTTTTATGTCTTTATACATCTTGTCTCCACCAGGGTATATGGTCCACTTGGAATGGTGTGCTTCCTCAAGAACTTTCTTCACCAAATCCCTTGCTTGTGGGACGTATAGTCTACCATCCTGCCTCAACCAACCCTTATCATCGATGGAGTATCTATTGAGGTGACTAGAAGTCTCACCCCTACTAAACTTATCTATCACATCAACTAGCTGAGGGTCCTCATGTTGTGCGGTCCCTATTGAGTCCAAAAGAGTAGGCCGCACCTCTAGCGATGCTAACAAACCAGTCACATGATCGATAGAGGATCTAAAATCAAAGTTGGCTATGAACTCCAAGCTTTGCCTTTCAATAAAGAGAGGGCTTAAGGTTAGCTTTTTCTACTCAAGGCGTCCACTACTACATTTCCATTGCCAGGGGTATAGGAAATCTCGAAATCGTAGGATGCCAAGAATTCCTTCCACCTTTGTTGCCTCAAGTTAAGATCTTTATGCGAGAAAAGGTACTTCAATGATTTATGGTCAGTATACAATTCAAATTTCTCACCTAGGAGATAATGGTGCCAAGACTTAAGCATAAAGATGATGGCAGCCAACTCTAGATTGTGGGTTGGGTAGTTTTTCTCATGTATTTTCAACTGTCGGCCTCCATAAGCTACTACCTTCCCTTCTTGCATTAAGACATCACCTAGTCCCGTACCACATGCATCCGTGTATACGGTAAACATCTTGCTCCCATCCGGCAATGTCAGAACTAGGGCTGTTGTTAGAGCTCTTTTTAAGCGGTTGAAAGCAATATCGCAATCCAAATCCCAAGTGAAAGTTAAATTCTTGTTTGTCAACTTTGTAAGTGGAGCTGAGATTTTCGCAAAATCTTTGATGAACTTCCAGTAAAAGACCGCTAGACCGAGGAAGCTTCGGACTTTGGTTGCATTCCGTGGGACCTTCCAATCTTGCACCGCAACTACTTTTGCAGGTTCCACGGATAACCCTTCCTTGGATACCACATGTCCAAGAAATCTTACTTCCTCTCTCCAGAAGTGGCATTTGGAGAATTTGGCTTTCAATTGATGTGCTCGAAGAGTATCCATGACTTCCATTAGATGTTGAGCATGCTCTTCGTCACTCTTTGAGAAAATCAAAATGTCGTCCACGAAGACCACTACAAACTTATTGAGGAACTCCCTAAACACCCTGCTCATCAAATCGACGAAATAAGCGGGTGCGTTTGTCAAGCCGAAAGGCATGACAAGGCACTCGAAGAAACCATCTGGAGTTCTGAACGCGGTCTAGTTAATGCTGTCTTCAGCCGCTCTTAGCTGATGAAACCCGGTAGCTAAATCTAGTTGGGAGAAAACCGATGCACCTACAAGCTGATCGAACAAGTCGTCTATTCTTGGAAGTGGGTGCCTATTCTTCTTGGTCAGCTTGTTTAGCTCCCTATAATCAACGCATAGGCGAAGCGAACCGTCTGCTTTAGTTGCGAACAATACTGGAGCACCCCATTCAGAAATACTCCGCCTTATAAACCCCTTCTCAAGCAACTCTTTAACTTGCTTGCTGAGTTCTTTCCTCTCCCTTGGATCCATCTGTCTAACGGGTAGAGCAACGGGTTTTGCATTACCAACGAGGTATATGCGGAAGTCTATCTCCTGCTTGGGAGGTAACCCTTTAACCTCCTCAAAGACATCCGAGTATTCACGGACTACTCTAACAGACTGCAAATTCTCAATAGACGCATCAAGAGATTCTAGATAGCTAAGCATAACAGAGTTCATAGGATTACAAGAAATTTCGAGAGTGTTACCGAGGCGAGTTATGAGTCTAACCACTCTCCTTTCACAATCGAGGATGGCACCATTACTGGATAGCTAATCCATGCCTAGAATCAACCCATAGCCCGTGAAGCCCAAAACATAGGCATTACATCTAAACCCCACACTTAATATAGAAATTTCCAAATCCAAATAAATCATTAACAAATAAGTTGAGCCCCCAATTGGATTTGAAACAACCAAGGGATCCCCTACTAAACTGGTGTCTAGGTGCAGAGATTCAACTAAAGCAGTAGATATAAAAGAGTGCGATGTGCTAGAATCATAGAGTGTACGAACATGATGATCAAAAAGATAAACTAAACTCTCAATAGAAACATTTCTACCTTGTTCTTGTGGAGGTGCCATGAGAGCGTGAACTTCCCTCCAGAAGTAGATTCAACTCTCTGCCCTCGCCCTTGCTTTCTTGGGCAGTCCCTAGCCATGTGTCCTGCCTCACCGCAATGGAAACAACCACCCATCTTCCTTTTCTTCTTCCTGTAGTCCTTAACCAGATGTCCAGGAATGCCACAAAAATTACACTTCCTCTTGTCATGGGTTTTGTTGTTCTTCCTTCCTTTCTTGGAGTCTGTCTTCTTGCTCTGTGATCCTTCCCCTTTCTTATCCTGAGATGCTTCCACCTTTGTCTCCTTCTTGCCAACCTTATCTTCTTCTTGTAACAGTGCCATGTCCACCATCTCTCATAAGTCGCACCCATAGGTATATGGGACATAGCTACGTTGTGTAGTGGCTCATTCAATCCTTTAACAAAGCGGAGGACCTTATTATGTAGAGTGTTGACTAACTCCAATCCGAACCTAGCCAGCTGATTGAATAGGTTAATGTATTCCTTGACCGACATACTTTCCTGTTTGAGAGCTAAGAACTTCTCCATTTGTAGGCTTCGTTCATCTTGTGAGAGGAATTTCATTTCAAACCTCATCATAAAATCCATCCAAGTTTCAATTAGTATTTCAGCGTTAGTGACTTCCCACCAATAGGAAGCTTCATCTTTGAGCAACCATACCGCCAATCCACTTCGAAGATATCGAACAAATCCTTAGTTTCTTTGACCAGTTTCTTGCTTCCACGAAGGATTCATTTCCATTGAAGTTCTTTCCACCCATGGCTCGAAAGTCCCTACATATTTTTTAGAAAGCATTTGCACGAGGAGGAGGCGGAGGAACTGCTGCATCTGGGGGAGGAGGAATGTCTTTTGGGCCTGCGTCGTTGGCCCTAGCCTCTAGGTACCTCCTGAACCAGCCAGGTATCGGTACACCCTCAGGAAGGTTAAGATCCCCAGACATGCTGAAATGAAAAAGGAAAGATTCAAAACAAAGGATATAAAGATAGTGCATATGGCTACTGGGGGATTATGCCTTTTTAAAACTAAATGCTTTTTCCTTGAAAATTACTTCTTTAAACTTCTTGTTGAAAACCAGTTTTCAATTTTTTTATCAGATATGGTAAACCTTTACTCTGATACCAAGTGAAACACCCCACCTCCGTTAAGGTCATTCACTAAGGGAATGCCTTAACTTTGGTGGAGTATTATAGGTAAAAGACACATATAATTTACAAGACATATATATATATATATATATATATAAGAAGTGGAAAATAAAACTAACTTTATTCAAACATGGTTCATAACAAAACATTACAGCAAACTGTTTCAAAACCAACTTCCAAATCATTACATCATAATTTCTGTCTTGATTATTATATAAAGAAGCATAAATCATAAATAAAACTGCATAAATCCCCAAGTCTAGTGTGTCCAAAGACATAGCCAAAGATAATAGGTTCCAAGCCGTACATCACAGAGTCTCCAAGCTTGGAAAGATGAACAATCCAAATTAAGCTGAGCTATTCCCTCCCTGGCTACCTGAGAGGTGGGGGAAACAGAAGAAAAGAAGAGAAAGAAAATGGGTCAGACATAAGTCTGAGTAAGTCCATTGACTTTTCAGTGTGTGAATATGGAAAAGGTAATGATAGGAATAAACTGAAAATAGGACAGTACCAGAACAACAAACTAACATAAAACTATATAAGGCAGGATAAACTGAATATACATCGCACCCATGTTTAATTCTCTACACCTACTTATACTTATCCAACTAGCACCATGTGTTCATGGTGAAATGATCCCCTTATATCGATCGGCTCCTACTCGCATGCATTTATCACGTGTGTCATTCGGCCCTCGCTTGACTGTAGATACATGTGCTGGTCCCACCACGGGGTGTATCAAATCCTATGGTGGCAACCCGACATGATTCAAGATGCACAGTATATGACTACTGATGCCCAGTGCCTGCTTTTTCCACACCGGAGTACGTGCACGCCCGTACTCCGTCGGAACCTACACTGACGCACCACCCGCCGATATTTTGACCGCTTACAATTCAACCCAGTAATCGTGCCCCACCCTGCCTAGTTCAGGGTCCCATGATACATCTATGTGGGTTACTGCTGAAATGGGTCCCCGTTACTAGGGTTTTCCAGCCAACATATTAAATTGGTTAAGTGTCTTAACCCCACCCATCAGTTTAGTTAACATGTTGAATTGGTTAAGTGTTTCCTTAATTGACTTAACCCTACCTATCTTGACTTAGCTTTATTAAAGCACCAACCACTCACATTAGACAGGTATTGTTGTGGTTATTGGATGTGTCGGTCGGTTCCGGGCAGTTTTACACCACAAATCAGTCTAACCTCGGGTTCTTTTTAGGCTCAATGCACTAACCACCCACATTAGACATGTATTGTTGTGGTCACTGGATGTGTCGGTCGGTTCTGGGTAGTTTTACACCACAACTAAGTCTAACCTCGGGTTAGGCATATGCGTCTTTTCTAAATTTACATATTTATCCCTTTTATTCTTATATGTAAAAAAATTTCAATAATTTATTATCATGGCTTACTTTTCTTCTAAATCAAATTCATAATTTTTGGTATGTAGATTATACCGTTTCAATGCCATACCATTTACATGGTTATGAGCCAAATATGTTAATTACGTATAGTTTCATGTTTTCCCCAACGTTACCCCCGTTGTACGTTTGTGAAATTACATAGGATTTAGGCTCGACATTTTAGCCTCACTAATAAACTAAAAAGGGGAAAAAGAAGAACTTGCAACATTCCAATATCATACAAAAATTTGGATCTCACTACAGATGTGTCACATGAACTTGGCATAATATACTTTTAATTATGAACTTGCAAACTAGATCTATGCAACATGAGTCATAAAATAATAGTTTTACATAGAACTACCAAAAACTTAATTAGACATGTAGTGGTGAACTAGCATAGGGGTTGAATCATGCTAATATGGATCTAACATAGAGGCATATGTATCCAACATATAAAGTTGTAGATCTAAACATATAGGTTTACGTAATCATGTTTTTAAACTATAAACTTGCATGTATTCATAACATGATAGCATCACTTAATTTGCATAAACATGGCATAATTTCTGAATTGACATACAACATATAGATGTCATCACCCAATTATACAAGGTTGTAGATCTAAACATGTATGCATAATGGATCTAAACAATTAGGCACAAACAACATGATTTAGCCTAAAACTTGTATAATATCACCAAACTTACATATGATAATTTCATTCCCAAATTCCCATACGACATCATAGGTTTATTCACCAATTTCCACATAACATGATAGGTTCGATAGACCACAATAGTTCATAGGCATATATGATAGAATAGACATGAATAAACATAAATCGGCATCACATACAACTTGATACAATTGTGGTTTACGATTTCATTACAAACCATGTTTTTAATTTATTCACATCTGAAAGATAACTACATTTACAACCGAAAAGGAATTCTTGAGTTCTGGGATCTGTATTCTGAAACTGAATTGCTCGTCTTTGATGTAGATCATTGAATTCTCTTAGTTGAATTAGATTAGATTTAATTTGATTTTTGATGTAGCTTTTATCTTGCCTTTGAGTTGAAAGAGATGACGGCTATTCTAGGTTTACCATTGACGGCATGGCGACTCTTGGTATGAATATTTGTGATTTAGGGCTGAGAGTTAGGTTGCTTTTATAGAGGTTTAATTAATTTAGAGCCGTCAGATTAACCGTAGAAGAAATCAAGACCATCCAGTCAAGATAGGATAACACCTCAGCCTTAATGACTCAGCAGGGAGTCAGAATTCGTCATCTTTTCAGATCTGCCCAGAGGGGTAGGTCGACCTGTAGGGTAGGTTGACACTAGGGTCGACCCCCTGGTCGACCTGGCCTGGGGCAGGAATTTTTTTGCCCTGCACTCTTCTATGTTTAAATTTGAATTTTGAATTTTTGAAACTTCCGAAGGACATAACTTCTTCATACGAAGTCCAATTCACGCAAACTCGGACTCTATCTCAACCAGAATTCCGAGACGAATGCAATGGCGTAACCCATTTCTCTTAATTCTCACAATTAAAATTAATTATTCTTTAATTCTTTACTTTAAGGTTTACGGAAAATACGGTGTGTTACACATTGCATGATACATGTTTGGCGAAATGTGTCTAATAGCTGAAAAAAATCTGCTTTAAGTTTGATTAATTTTTAACACGATGAAATTAAATTTCCTGCTATTATGATGTTTGATTGTAAGATCTGTGAGATCATCCAAGAGTAATTATTCAAGTGTTGGTGAGTTAAACTATGTTGTTATGATGTTTGATATATTAAACTAAGGTATAATGTAACTGGATTAATTTTAAGAATTAATTAATTGGACGACCATATTTTATTTTACTTATGTTGCATTTGAGTATTTACAATTATAACATCAAGCTAATCAAGATAGAAAGTTGGACTATGGCACAATTACTCGATTTTATTCACTAACTGAAGTTTGAAATTTATTGACTGCATATAATTTTTATCTCCTGCACTTACTGGGTGCACATGCTTCAATTTGCACACCAACTTCATTATGCTGCATTTGTTGATTCTGAGCTTTTATAGTTTTTAATGATGGTGCATGAATTTTAAACTAAGCTAGCAACGTTATTCGTACGATTCTACTCTCCTTCCATCTCCGATTCGGTAATGATACAAATGTAGGTTCTGCTTTCCTTCCCCCTCTAATTCAGTAATGGTATAAACATCTTCTTTGTTTACACTTCGTTAGGTGTATGCTTCACCGTATTTTGGGTAATTTATGCTTATTTCAAGTTAATCTCAGACCTAAAATTTAATGCGTTGATTTGATCACTAACCAATTCATAATGTTTTCTTTCAATTTCAACAGACAAGGAGCTGTGTGCTTTTACTTATGCAAGTCAAATGTATACTGGGTCAAGTACGAGGAAAAAAAAAGTTTTTTTGGTGATTTTACTGGCACGGTTTAGCTTTCAATTAAGATCAGTAAATGTGCATTATTCCCAACTTTGACTTCTCCTGATTTTTACTTCATAACTACTTGTCCATATAGACTTTGGTGCTAGCATCATTAATAGGATGTTCTAGGTGATTACTGCCTGATCTTACTTGATTTTGTTCTGCTAAATGTCCAATTAGATGTAAACAAAAAATGGTATGTAAAACTCATGTTCTGCTAATCAAGCATTATGTAGTAAAGAGCACTAATAGTTTGGGCTTACTAAATTTCAGAAATTGAAGCGACTGGGATGGTAATCTATGGAATCTGAGAAAGGTTGCACTGACTGTTCAATTTAACTTATGATAGCTAAGTTCGTCGTTCGGTTCTACTTTCCTTCCTTCTCCGATTCATTAATGATTGAAATATATTCTTTTTTTACAATTCTCCAGGTTTACGCTTCACTGTATTTTCGGTAATTAATGCTTCAGTTCTTTTTTTTCAAGGACACTGTCGATACATGTTGCTGAGAGGCGAACGCTGCAGTACGACCATCCAGTTAACTTCTCGCGTCATACACGACCGCTTACGTCCGTCCTTTCACCTCATTTGTGCATCTCCATTCTCGCATTTTTGCATTACTCAAAGACTGACATGTGAAATGGTCATTTTTTGTTGTCGTTTCCCGAATCCATTAAACCTGCATTATTTGCTTACTACTTACATTCTTATAGTTTCATTTTGTTGATGCTTCCTGTATCTAACATTGACATTCCATTTAGGTTCTGTAATTCCATTTAGGTTCATTTTGTTGATGCTTCATGTATCTTACATTGACATTCCGTCACAGCTATTACTTCTGTAATTCCAGTTAGGTTTCGGATTTGGTATCACTGATATACTCACTATCACCATGGTTTACAAATTCAATCAAAAGTTTTATGTATGCCTATTTGGAAATTGTTATTATGTGACCATGGTTTACAAATCACCATGGTGTAACCAAAGTTTATTTTATGAACTGTATAATAATTATATAATTCTATGATATTTAGGGACAATGTTCGTCGTCATCTCTTTCAACTACAGAATCTAACATCATTAATTGTATGAATAACAACATCAAACATTCTGACCTTCACACTATCAACATCATCCATATGACAATAAATATTATTGCCTTACAAGTAGATTTGGGGTTTGTGGCGATTTCATGGGTGTTTGATGCAAGTGGATGCAGGAGGCAAGCTATGAAGACATAGGTGAAAGAAAACATTTTTTGCTACACTGTCAAACTTTCATTCATTTAGAAAATATTTTTTTTGGATCTGCCATGTCTTTTGTTTTCTTCCTTATACAAATTCAAAATTAATTAATTGTTATATTTACCTTTTATACACAAGACACATACCAAAACTAGCATAAATGTTTAGGAGATCTGGACCAATTCTGTGTATATCTTTTTGTTATCTACATACTATTCCACATGTTATAAATCTCTTATTCTGTTTTTCTACTACAATGGAGTTGATTACTGTTTACTATCACTTAGTGGGCTTCTCCTTTCTACTTCATTGGATTCTAACTGAGCTTTTCAAGGTAATGTCTCCGGTCCTGAACACACACACACACACACTCAAATGTGTTTTTTTATGGTGATGATTTACGAATATATTTTTATTTCGCAACAAAGAATTGATTTCCATGCGTAGGTAGAAGCCAGACAATAAAAACAATACATGTTCCATAATTATTTCAAGCACAAGTGCAAAAATTTCTACTGCAATTTACATCGCATGCCTCGACTGCACATCAAGAAAACCTTTGCCGGCCAGTCTATCTTCGGTTGGTGGCTCTTTACGTTTGGATCTAATATTGTTTCTCTTTTTAGTATTCTATCATCTTATTTATTTGGTTCTTTTTCTTCTTCTTTTATTACAGATTTGAAGTTGAAAAGGTGAAGCCTTTTTAGTAGAAGACATGAAAAAAATGGTAGCCAGTTCATTTATTCCGGTAATATCTATAAATGAAAATATTGTATTCATTTGGATATAAGTTCTTCTTACCATTACAGTCAAATTTTTTATAATTTGATCATTTTGACATAAAAGAAAAGACCATGTTTTGGCTAATTATATTTGCAGGTAGTTTAATAATTATTATTTTTAAAACATTACAGTCTATATACAGTGTTTAACTCATATATCTTAGTTTTTCTTTTGTATGCATTAGTCTAATCCTAAGTTTGCCATTGACGTTGTTATGTTGATTGAAAGGTTTCAAGATGTGTTATGTATTTTCCAATTTCCAGAAAGCATACAACAAAAGGTTATGACTTGATGTATTGGTTTACCAATATTAAATTGTATGCATGCAAAAAGGTGGTTATGGTGACATTTTCCTTTATGCTTATAACTGCATTTACATATTATATAGGCTGCAATCCATACTCTTCAACTTTGTGCACTCCTAACTCTCAGTTTTCTTTTCCAGATTTGAAATACAATTGTAGACTAAAGTTTTATGGTTGCTTAATTGTAGTATAGTAAAAAAAAGGCATTGTTATTGACACTCCAAATATTGTTAAGGGGAGGTCAATATTTTTTTGTTTCAAAAATTGTTAAGGGGAGTACCAATGAGGAAAGTAGCTCCTTAACAAATAAAGGTAATTTTAGCTTATTACCCATTTAGCCCCTTAACAAATAAAGTAATTTTACCTTAATAAATATTGCAAGGAATATAGTAATTTTTTTGTTTTGATTCGCGTATATCGATTTTTTTAAACCCCAAAGGATAAGCGTTTTCAAAGGAATAGGATCGAACTTGTAACGACCCAGATTATTGGTCAGTTAATTTAAAATATTTAATATAGTTTTAATTACTGAGTTGATAAAATAAATCGAATTTCATAATGAGTATCAATTTAATAATCGAAATATGATTTATTTCGAATATATATATATATATATATAATATGCAACTATCGTAATATGATATATAATTAATCTCAAAGTTAAAACTGAATCAAAATAATTCAGATGGTCAATATAAAATTTTAATTGAATATAGACGATAATAATAATTAATCGTTTTGAATTGTATTTATTGATTTAAATTAATATATTTTCCAGACGATCTCGGAATTTGACGAAACCAGATCCATTGTGTTCAGAATATTAATTTTTTGTAGAACGTCAAATTTTATCGCAAACAGAGCTCGTATATGGTAATTTTTGAGTGTTACTTCGTATGAAAGTTTCACTTATATTAAATAATAATAAAAGTATTCTAATCTTCCCTTGGAAGCCTATTTCCAGTCGTCCGTAGCAAGCCACCCTTCTATTTAAGTCATAGGAAGGCCGACCCTTTTTCCTTTATTTTGCAGTGAACAAATGAAATCGAAACTCTTTTTTTTCATATTCAAATTCTTCAATAATTCTAGTAATTTGAATTCCTCGTGAAATTAATAAACGCATACCCCCTTCTATATTCCCTTGCTTCCATTCATTTCGTTCAGAATCGAAACCCCGTTTCCCAAAATAATCAACTGAACGATTTAATAATCCACTCCTTCAATTCTAGAATTTCGAAATCAAATTAACTTGATTCATTAGCTCGTATGGCATCGAGACTTCAAATCGATGCTTACGTTGTTTAACGCGATGGAGGGACCGGGCGTAGTAGTATGTCGCGAGTGTTGTGAGGTTATCGATGCACTGATAAGCGATTTAGGGTGAACTGATGAGTTCGATTTTGGCAAAATCAATGGGATAAGGGTTGCGATATGCTCTTGGGGTTCAGTGCATGGGTACGATTTTGGGAGACATCGAGTTCATTTTGATAGGGATGGAATGGTGGAGAATGTGGTGAGGAGCGCATTGGTAATCTCAGTTTGGTGAACGAATTATGATGGTAGAAAGGGAGCTCAACTTGGCATTTGGTTGTTACTGGAGTTACTCAAAATTGATAACTGGGGGAGAAGATCATTAGGTAGCCAAACTGGTGATGGTGTGTAGCATGTTGCAATTAGATTAGAGGAATGAAGAAGCAACACTGGTTAATGAGGTAATCAGATTATTTTAAGGATAGTAAGTTAAAGTTGAATTTGAATGTTAATTTTATTTAGTAAGTTATTTTATAAATTCAGAAATTTATTAGCTAATGATGCCATTAGGGATTTTAAGTTATATTAGTACAGAAAACCATTTATATCCTTACACGATATATTAGAACCTTTAAATACAATGGATTATGTTAGGTTATGTAACATATATGCTTTAGATAATAACACTGAATTGGTCAGTAAGTTTAAAAGGGTAACTTTATAAAAGGAATTAAGGAGCTAATTAGACTATTTAAATTTAATTAATGGAGTTGTTAACTAAATCATTTGTTTAAAATAAATAAATATAAGCATAAACTTGTAACAATTATGTGTTGTTCATATGCGATCAGGATTACATAAAAACGAAGTTCGTTGGGTTCTTATGGACGTAGGCCTTACATTGGAATGATTTGGAACTAATGGGGATTTTTGTCTAATTTTAAACAATTGTTTAAAATTAGATGAAAACGACGAAATCATCGAACTGAAAATCAGGTGAGTAAATCTCACTCTGGTCTTATTTAAAATTATTTTTATTTGTTAAAAATAATTGTATGTTGGTTATTGGTTGCATTTAAATATTTTTGTGCCTATTTAAAATATATTATTTATATAGGATTGGTGATTGTGGTTATTATATATATTGGTGATTGGATTCCCACAGTACCATTAGCGGATGCCCATAGTATCATTAGCGGATGACCCTATACGTCCCACGCTATGATAGTGGATGACCTTCTATACCGCGATATCTGCCTCGAAGCAGGATGGGTATTATTTATGTTGGCTAACGTCTGTGTATGCAGGGAAAACAGGTTGGAGGGATCCAACTGGATTCCTCAAAATTTATCATTTGTTTGTTCTCATTTATATATTATCACATATGACGTGTTGATTGAATTGGTTGGTATGATTGTTTAAATATCACTGAGGGCCAAAATGTTGATTTATAAAAATATCGTGAAAATGATATTTGAGTTTTAAAAAGGAAAAATATATTTTCTAAAATAGAATTTTAATTTAAAATGGGCTAAAGATATTTACTTGTTTTGAAATAAATAAAACAAGTATTGAATTTATAAACAATGTTTATAAATTAAATAATACAAGAAATTGAAGTGAATTTATAAACGGTGTTTATAAATGAAATAGAATGATTTTCATTGGATAATCTGGGAATTGAAGTGAATTTATAAACGGTGTTTATAAATGAAATGGAAAAAAATTCATTTGGATAATTTAATATTTAAATTCAAATATGAATTTAAAAGGGAGGATTGAGAATCGTGTTAGGAAAACAACGAAGTTTATTCTGATATTCAGAATGTAAAGTGAACTTAAAATAAATCCGTATGAATTTTAATCTGAACTCAATTTGATCGAATGTATTTAAATAAATATTTTTAGAAAAATATACTAGGATTATATTAAATTAAAATATGAAAACAGATTCTATATTTATATAGATAAGTTAAAATAAAGAAAATATTCTAAAATGAGATTTTAGTTTTAAATAGATTTCGAATTGGAACTTGATTAAATATATAAAATAAAAAAATTTATAAACGGTATTTACAAATATGATGAGTTAATTCTCAAGAGATAAATTTGAAACATTAAATTCAAGTATGAATTTAAAAGTATAATTTGAAATCATTTCGAAAAAGGGAATGATAGTTTTATTCCGGAATTCAGAATATAAAAGGAATTGGGGTTCAAATAGATATTTGAAGGAAAGCTTGTTTTTATTTTTAAAACAAGAAAAATTAATTTATAAACATTGTTTAAAAAAAATAGGGAAGTAAATTATCGTCGGATTATTTAGAAGTTTATATTTCAAGTATGAATTGAAAAGTGAAACGGAAAATGGTTTGAAATAGAATGATAAATTTTATTCCGGAATTCGGAATATAAATTGAAGTGAGAAAATCCAAAAGATTTATAACCAAAATTCGATTATATAGAATTTTATAAATAATTTATTTATAAAAGGAATGGAATTAAATATAAAATATGGAAGTATAAATAAATTTATTACTGAATAAGGAAAAATCGACAATTTTAGATAATTGGAAATAGTATGTTGAATTGGGAAAATTTGATTTGATACGTATTAAAAATATATTAGAATGGAGTTGAATTTATTGTAAACGAAGTTTAAATGTTCATATATATTAATATAATTAAAACGAACTCGCCGTAGCGTGGCAGTTCGTAAATTGGCGATTCGAACTTCAATTGAGTATATAGAACCCAAATTAAGTCGGAATTTTTTGAAACAAGAACCATCAGGACCAATTAGATAATAGTTTTCTAATGGAAGAGAAAATTCTGAATTTGGTCGTATATATTTTGAGTTATGTCAAAATCAAATTTTCATAAAAACAGCACCATAACCATTTAAAAACCATAACGGTTAATTTAATTTTATAAAAGGATTTTAAGCAAATAAAATTCGAATTTCTATTTAGAAAATTTCAGATTTGAGTTGTAAAATATATGTGAACTCAAGTGGAGTAATGGATTGATTTTTGAAATAGAAATCAGATTTTTAATTGTTGAATAGAATTAACTAATTTGAATAGTAATTAGTTAATGAGATTTTGAATTGATATTGGGCTTTGAATAAGTGAATTTGATTTGGAAATTTATATTCGAAATCGAAAAGGAAACTTGAATTGAAATTGGAATTCAATTTGGATATAAGCAAGTTATATATTTTACTTGAACATGTTATGTTCAAACAAAGAAGTGAAATATGCAAAATAGTTAATTAGAAAATAAATGGATTGAGTTGAAACCAAATAGAAATATTTGGATACGTGTTAAGCAGGTTTGGAATGAAGTACATGAAGAGATATAAATTGAAATGCCCCAACCAAAAGGTACATGTTTAAATTCCATATGAGATTTTATGCACCGAATCGACAAGCCACTTGGCTTTTTGATTTTCTTTTTGAATGGAAAGGGCCTAGAGAGGCGAGTTGACATTTGAACAATCGACCGGTACAAAGGAGGTTATGGCGAAATTTTCTGGAAATTTAAGGAGTTAGAATATTTTTAAGATAATATGATAATTATAAATATATATAGAATCTGGTAAGGAAACGAACTTAAAAATAGAATATTATAAACAAAAGGGAAATAAAAAAATCTGGTAATAGAAAGAGAAATATATATATATACGTTTAAAAAAAATGAATAAGTGGTTTTTATGGTGTTGATGATTTGAGGTAGTGGTCTTGTTTGTTTTGAAGTTAAAGATGTTATTTAGTCAAGGTCTAAGAGGTAATTATACCCTAACTTGATCGATTTCATTATTAACTGATAAACAACAAGATTCAGTTCCAAAGAGAGTTGTTTAAAGAGTTTAGTTGAATGCAGTGTTTTGGGTTGTTGTAACGATGTTTTACACATCATTCGTTTTAACCCAAGTAAGTGGAAATTTGGAAATATAATAATAAATATTTTCTGGGTATAGAGATAAATGAATGGTCGTGGAAGAGATAAGTAATTGGAATGTTCTCCAATTATAAATAGAAAAATATTTTCTAAGTATAGAAAATAAAAGAAGGCGATATATGGAAATGTTTTCCAAATAATGTAAGAGGCCAAGATGATTATCAAAAATATCGTGTTAACGAATGAGGATAAGGAAATGGAGAAGAGTTTTAATTAATGAATTATCAATTATATGGCCCAGTGATTTGTTTGATGCTTTGAATGAATGTTTGTTTTCTTCGATAGTTAAATAACCAACTATCGAAGTGTTTGCCAATATCGTTATCAATATGGAGAGACCGGTTGGATTATTATCCGAGAACCACTCCGTACTGGCAGTAGCGTTGCGAATCAGTTTTTTTGAAGATAATCAAAGACAGAGTAAAGTGCAAGGACTTTTTTCTATTAATAGAAATTGCGCCTTCGGTTTCGCTCAATCCCAAAATGAACATATATGGGCGATTGTTTGAGAAAGTATTTCCAATGATCGAATATGTTCGTCTGTATAAATATATATGGTGGCGGAGGATTTATTCTCTTAGCATAATATCCAGAATATATTTGTGGAAACCAATTAGTGATTAACGGATCTGATAATGTGGCATTCAAAATGATTGTGCTATCAATGAATGATAAGAAATTGTAGCCTCGGGCCTCAACAACCGGGAAATGACAAAAATCGGGCAGGCAGCATGGCTATGTGGGTCGCTCCCATTAGGTTGTATAATCATCTATCTGGAGAAATTCCATTTGCTTCTTTAATCTATTGATGCTGTCCCTTTTCGAGGAGCGGTTGCTGATCCCAACTGTTGGTGATATACATTCGATACACTTAAATAAAATGAGTGGTTGGTCATGTGTGGGCTGGGTTGCAAGATGTTCTTGTTGAACCCCAGTGTATCTGTAACACCCCACATCCGTTAGTGTCACTCACAAAGGGAATGCACTAAGTCTGTGGAGCATTTAGGGTAAAAGATGCAGATAAATTACAAGACAGACATAAATTAAACAGCGGAAAATAAAACTTTACTTTATTGATAAGATAGTTTGTACAACAATTGTTTTCCAATATCAGAGTATCATCTGTCTTACAAAATAAAGAAGCATAAAAATACATTTATATTCCCCAATGTAGCATAAGCCAACCATAGCAGCGAAAAGGAGAGTCCAAAGCACTTTGTCCAAGAGTCTTCAAGCTTGGGAAGAGCAGCAGTCCAATCTAACCTCAGCTGAACTATTCCCTCCTCAACTACCTTGGGGGGGGGGGGGGGAACGGAAGAAAAGAAGATGAAAGAAAATTAGAGTCAGACATAAAGCCCGAGTAAGTCTAGTGACTATTCAGTCTATGGATAAGAAAAAGAGCATGATAAGTATATGCTGGAAATGGGAAAGCACCCTAAACTAAGTTAAGTTATCTCGAACCGAATATACTATCGTACCCCATACTAATCTCTGCACCACCTAACTAGTGTCCCAACTAGTAATGATAACGTGATCCCAATCCCTGTAATTTTTGTTGCCTTCAGGCGTACATTTATTGTTTCTGACCTAGATCTAATCTAGGATTTACGCTATCTTCCGAACGATGCCCTCTAGTATAGGACACACTACCTAGAGTGGTATATGTTCCTAGACTTTTTCCACGTATGTGTCGCGAATCGTTATCGCTTGTCTAGATGCACACGTCCTGTAATGTGCGGCCCGAGTTCCGTATCAGGGCTACTCTAGAAATACGGAACTCGGTCGGGAGCTTTCAGATATCCGCCGATGCAGATGCTAAGGTTTTTTTTTCTAGTGGCTATGGTCCCACTCGACCCCTCCCTCAACTAATGAAAGGCCATCCTTGAAAAATGAGAACTATGCGTAGGCCCCCCTATTCTCCACTGTCCTATGGCCATCCGCAACCATAACTAGATAGCAAGTATATGGTCTTTTGGAGTTCTCCGCCTTTCCTCTTCACGTATCTCGATTGACTCAAGATGGTAGGTATACGACGAGTTGTTATCACAGGGCTACCGTCTTCTCGCCGAATCACGCTGGTCCATCCTAGTCTTTAGGTTGCCATATTTTGCAACCAAGGCATAACCTTGGTTCTTCTAACGCAGACCTTAACCTCCGTGAGCCCAGGAGGATCATCTGCAGCCTCACAGAGGGATACCAAGAGTACCCTCACGTCCCCTCGAAGCCTCGGGCATCGTAGCCCAATTCGTTGGAGCCTTCTAGAATCAGACGGACGTACGCTCCTTCTCGTGTTCTACTAAGATTTACTACTTAGTATCTTTCCTTCATCAAGTTGGTTAAGTGTCATTAGTCAATTCAAGTTAACTTAACCCATCCCTTTTGTTATATTATACTGGTTAAGTGTTGCCTCCTTGTGTTAACTTAACCTCACCATCTGTTTAACTAACCTGTTACAATGGTTAAGTGTCTCCTTGTATAACTTAACCCTACTACTTGTTTAATTAACAGGTTATAATGGTTAAGTGTTGTCCCTTCATGTTTAACTTTACTACAAGTCAAATTACACTGGTTAAGTGTTCTTGTTACTTAACTCTAATCATTCATGTTATATTGGTTAAGTATTTCTAACTTACTTAATCCTAACCCACTTGTCAAATCAACTTGTTATCATGGTTAAGAGTTCTAATTTTACTTAACCTCAATCACTTGTCTCACTAACATGTTTCTATGGTTAAGTATTCTAATTAACTTAACCCCAATCACTTATCTCACTAACATGTTTCTATGGTTAAGTGTTCTAATTAACTTAACCTCAATCACTTGTCTCACTAACATGTTTCTATGGTTAAGTGTTCTAATTAACTTAACCTCAATCACTTATCTCACTAACATGTTTCTATGGTTAAGTGTTCTAATTAACTTAACCTCAATCACTTGTCTCACTAACATGTTTCTATGGTTAAGTGTTCTAATTAACTTAACCTCAATCACTTGTCACACTAACATGTTTCTATGATTAAGTGTTCTAATTAACTTAACCTCACTCTCTAGTCCAGTTTAATCATGTTAGAATGGTTAAACATTTGCTTAACCTTACCGACTTCCCTTGTCAACATATTATATTGGTTAAGTGTCTAGATTAACCTAACCCTACCCACCAATTTAGTTAACATGTTGAATTTGGTTAAGTATTATTTCAATTGACTTAACCCTATCAATCCCGACTCAGCCTTAATTTATTAATTAAAGCACCAACCACTCACATTAGACATATATTGTTGTGGTAACTGGACAGCCGGTCGGTTCTGCGCAGGTTTTCACCACAACTCATGTCTAACCTCGGGTCTTTATTGGGCTCTATGCTTAACCACCCACATTGGATAGGTACTGTTGTGATTACTGGACAGCCGGTCGGTTCCGGGCAGGTTTACATCACAACTCAATCCAACCTCGGGTTAAACATATCGCATTTTCTAAGTTTACATATTTGTCTCTTTTCAATTTTATATGTAAATGTTTTGTGGCCCATTATCCAAATTCGTTATTATTGGGTATAATAATTTATACCACTTAAATTTCACAAGTCGTTGGCATGTACCAAACATGCCAACGCATATATTTTAATTAAACTCTGCGTTATTTTCCCCGTTTGTATGTTCGCAATATTATAACATATGTTGGGCTTCAACATTTCAGCCCAACTTAGAAACATAAAAAAGAGAGGCTTAGAACATGATATATTCTAAGTAACATAAAAGGGGTGTGTGAACGCATGAACTTGCAACATAGCGATTTAACTAACATAAATAATGTGGTGCATGAACTTGCAATATAGCGATTTAATTAACATAAATTAGTGGTGCATGAACTTGGAATATAGCGATTTAATTAACATAAATTAGTGGTGCATGAACTTGCAATATAGCGATTTAATTAACATAAACTATGTGGTGCATGAACTTGCAATATAGTGATTTAATTAACATAAGTTAGTGGTGCATGAACTTGCAATATAGCGATTTAATTAACATAAATTAGTGGTGCATGAACTTGCAATATGGCGATTTAACTAACATAAATTAGGGGCTTGTGTACTTGCATTGTAATAGCATATAATTTTGACATAAATCATAAACCTAAACATGAGTCATGGGTATTCAATCTATTCATGTAAACTTGCATTTAAAATATGAACCTAACTAAATTAGGTGTCACTTGTATTAGCATATGATTTTTATAACAACATAAGCCTAAAACATATTTTTATTTAGGCATAACACTAAACATAAACTAGTCATTTCCATAAAGTCACTATATGTTCACAAAGATGCTTACTTTTGTCACTAATACAAAAGTATAGTTTAACTTGAATTATGAGGCCTATTCCAACATAAACTTATATGAATCATGTTACCCAAATGGATCCAACTACACTTGAAATGATCATAGGCATATATATACAAAGATCTAAATCATGTAGGCATAACAGTGAATTATGTTTACATAAGTCTCAACTTGGTTGTAACAAAATATATACAACTTCTTATTAACCACAACATATAAATGTCAATTTCCAACATGAATCGTATACTTGCAAGGGGTGTTACTTTTCATTGCAAATGTACAATTAAACCAATATCATGTTAATTATACTACAACATCCCAAATCCATTTATAATAAAATCAGAACAACATACAATTATGAACTAGCATCGTTACAATTAAATACGATTCCATTTTCATTCTACACAAATCAAGTCTCAATTTTTATTCATATCGGAATAGTACTCTACTTACAACGTATGACGAATCTTATATTCATGATGCTAAATTCTGAATTTGGTGATGCTATCCTTTGAGGTTAACGTTGTTTTGATTTATTTGTTGTAGTTTTAAGCTTTGAATCAACTCTTAATCGTCTCTTAATTTGATGGCTACTCCTAGTCTCACTACTACAAAACAGGTCTGTTGCTTCGCCTCATTTGCTTCGGTTACTCTTATAACAGAAGCAAATAGTATCATTTGCTTCTATTCTGTTAACAACAGAAGCAAATGCAGCGAAGCAAATGGTATTAATTGCTTCGGTTATGCTAATAACAGGAGCAAATAGTATAATTTGCTTCTGTTGTACGCAAAACTGAAGCAAATGCACCGAAGCAATTTGTGTTATTTGCATCGGTTGCTTAGAAACTGAAGCCAATGCACCGAAGCAAATAATGTATTTGCATCAGTTCCATAAGAACAAAAGCAACTGCAACGAAGCAAATAATGTATTTGCATCAGTTCCATAAGAATAGAAGCAACTGCACCAAAGCAACAACAAATTATTTTACCAAAGCAAATGCAAATATAAATAATCATAGACACCTTGCATATGTCATTATTTATAATTTATTATTATGAATGATTGTTAATAAATAATTTATAGTTACAAATTATTATAAATAATCAATAATTATATTTTATATTTAATAATTTATTGTAGTTAATTACTAATATTTAGTAGATTGTGGTTAACATTTATTAATTTCATTTAATAAATAAATGAATTAATAATTATTACTAAATAATTAACAAATAATATTTAATATTGAATGTTTAACGTTTATCATTAAATTAATTAGTATTATTTAATAATTAATTAAGAAGTAATATCTAATAATTAATTTTCGATAATTATTATTTAATAAATACTATTAAATAAATAATTATTAATAATTAAATACAATTAAGACTAATTAATATTTAGCAATCAATGTTATAGTTTAATACTTATGAAATGATATTTAGTATTTAATAGTTAATTTTATATAATCATTTGTTAGTAACGAAATGTCAATAATCATAAACAACTTTAAACAATTATTAACTAATAATGACATATTTAGTATTTAATAGTTAATTACGGATAATGAGTAAGTAATAGTTAATATTTGTTAATTAGGTCAGTGACGAATTAATACAATTAATAATAAATAATTAATGTTTACTAATTGCATTCAATAACAATTAATATATAATATTTAATATATAATGTTTGTTGATTAAAAATTTAGTAATTAACAATGCGTATTTTTTAATCAATAACTATAATCAAATATTTAGTATTTATTGCTTGTTAACTACTACTTAGTAACTGGTAATATTATTAATAATTAAAAAATAACAATTAATATTATTTTTTACATAAATTTACCTTTGCTTTATACATTGTAATAATCAATATAATTAATAGTATACAACTAATTGTAAATAATTAATATTTAGCTAATAATTTGTACATGATAATTTTTAATTAAATAATTAATATTTAGCTAATAATTTTTAATTAATAATACACAACAAATTTAGCTAATAATTTGCAAATAATTAATATTTAGCCAATAATTTGTACATGATAATATTTAGCTAATCATCATCGATATTAAATTATTAATGCTTAATATTTTCAACGTAAAAAACCAGAATGGTTTGATTTTATGTAAACTTTTTGCAAATAAATGGTAAGCTTATATATTCTTCCATTCAGTGCAATTATTTCAGTAAAATGAAATTTTAACGTATTTATTGCTTGCCCGATTTAATTCCTAATTTTAACGTATTTATTGCTTGCCCTTAGCTGATTCAGTGCTGTGCTATAGGAACTTATGATTAACAAATTTTGTATATATGCAGCGTCATATTATATATTACTAATTTTGTAAATAATCTGCAGATTCTATAGATGTATAACCACATATATGCAGAATTAACTACCCATTTACCTCAAAATGTTACACATATGCAACCTCATATTATATACTTATATATTGCTAATTCTTTTATCTTGTAACATTACAAAGTCGGTTTTCCCACCGTTAAGCGGTTATACTAGTTCCTGATAATCACTAACATACACATAACAATTTGTTTTTAGTAATTAATATTGGAATACAATAGAGATATAATAAGCAATAACTAATAATTCATAATTCGTAAAAGTAAAGTTTAATAATTATTCTTTAATAATTAATAATTATAAACCACTTTTAATAATTAAAACTTAATCATTAAGACTATTATTTAATAATTAGGAAATAATATTCATTACTTATTACTTATTAATAAATAATAGTTATATCTAGTTATTTAAAAAAATTGAGTATATTTAAGAATGTTTGATAATTAATACGGATGTGGACAATTCATATATGCAAAAATATCGGTCATCTATGTAACAAAGTGTTCAATTTTTATTTCCAGGTTATCCTTAAATCTTACGTTTATAAACAAAATTAAGTAATCATAAAATCATGTATATTTTTAACCATTAGATGTATGGTACCAACAAGCATCCTACCGTTCTTCTTTCTACTTAACCCTAAATATAATCACCCTTACCTGCACCATCCAACAGCCGCCACATTTTTTCATTCCTCAATTCAATTTCTCCCCCAAATCCATTTTATCCCAATCCCAAACTGTTAATTCCCAAATCCGAAATCATGGCCGCTCCTCTTGTCTCCATCGCAACCATGTCTGTTCCACCTGCCTCGTTCTATGCGCACCACCAGAGTCGCTGTTTTGATAACCATCCAACAGACCTCTCGCATGAACCGGTCCGCCACTGTCCTTCCCTTCTCCGTAGTCGAGAAACGCACCAGTCAGCACCGCCGCTGTTCTCTCCTTTATTCAGTTCTTGAACCTTGTAGCCATCTCGGAAGTCGCAGCGCCTCCGCATGCTGCCACTGACCGATGACGTGTTCTACCACAATCAAAGCCTATCGAAAGCAACCTGCTGAAACCGCCGCGTCGCCAACTTAAGGTAAGTTTACGATTGGGCTTATTTCTAGTGTGTTCATTTCAGGTTCACCTAAGTATAGGTAGTTACGTCCTATTGGTTGTACTTTCGATTGGGATGTTTCCATGTTTACAAACCAGCTTAGGTGATTTCCAGTGTTGTTTGCCCTCACATGATACCCAGGATTTACATGTTTTCATCATGCTTGAGTACCCTACCACTGTAACCATTTCGACTTGTTACTAATATTTTTCCTTTGCCTGTTCCTTTGTTGAGAACCCTTGTAGTATGGTATTTGTTACTCAGACACAAATCTTATGATAGCCTGTATTGCATTTGTCCTGTTTCTAAGGATTTATTGGAAACACAAGCTTTTACTTTGATTTCACGAAATATAATTGTTTGTGGCCATTGTAGTAGTCTCGCTGTTTCACTAGTGGTTGGGTGGTATACACTGTTTTCACAGTATTCATCGTCTTGCACTAGACAGGGACCTTTTCAATAACCAATATTGCATATGACTTTTCATTGACATAATCATATTTTCTGTCCTTTTTTCCCCTGTAAGAGCCTTACACATATTTACAATAACAAATAACACTAATGTTCGATATCCCTAAATAAAATTATTTCTATATTACAATCGCTAATCAGCAAACATGTTGTAATCAATGTTTATTTCAGATTTATCATTAAAGTAACACATACATGCTTTGTAATACATATATACTGTATAAACAGCGTAGACATGCTACAGTGTAACTAAAATTTGGTATTAAAATTGAAGACTGGTACAAATACAAATGCATATATAGCTATGAAAGCATTCAAGTAATGAATCAATTTTTTTGCAATACTTTCAAATCTAACCATCTAAAAATATGAATACCGGATATATACATGTATATATTTTAGTCTGTGAATTCAGCAGGTAACTAAGAGAATTTATTTCACCAACGACTAATTATAAATCTGTCTTTCTCAATGGAATTGTGAGCAAATCATTATTGTATACCCACATTTTACTATGTTCCCTTCACCTTTAGATTGTACTCAAATAGCAAAATGCAAATAATATTAATGTACACGAGCTGATGTATAACTCTGCTAAGTATTACGATAGCTTAGGTTGCTAAACAACTTTGAAGTGCTTGAATCGAACATAAACCCCGAGTGAAGTAGAACCAAGAGACCACGTAGACTACACCAAACCTTCAAACAACTATAAATTAGTAACAAATTAAAGAAAATGAAAGATAAAGACATACCAAATTGGAAACTGTGTTTCTTCAATTTCAGATCTCTCGAGTTCTCGGCTTTACAAATCCATGATTTTGTATTGTTTTCCCTTTTTTGCATTAGCACAGGTCTCAATGCTAAAGAAAATTCTATAAAGTTCCTTTTGCGCTCTAACTTGGCAAATAATATTTTTTCCCTACGTTTAAACCAAACTCAATACAAACATGATGGGTGATGGTGCAAAAATTTAATTCTTTTTCAGCGATGTTGTGTTTCAAATTTTGTAATCCCCATTGTATGTTTTAACAAAGTTTAATCTTAAGCTTGACTTATTAAAATCTTTCGTATTAGGGATTGTTGAGCATACACTTTTGCTTTGCTCTTTTTAACCTTATTTCCAAAAGTACGTAGCAGAGACAAAATTTATGCCATTCTTGGACTTTTGATTACGCCTGCAACATTTAATATAACAACCCAACAATTCTCATATTTTTAACATAATTTGTTAGGACTATTATATTTTATTCCATAAATTTAATTTTAACCCATTTTGTGGTTTCCAATTAAGGTTGTAGCCGATCATAGTTTTTTCCTCTCTCTTATAGTTCTGTTTGGCTATGATTAACTGTGTATGCATTTTACAATAATGTTTTCTACCCTAAAATCGTTATCCTTTGATTTATTAATCATGTTTGTTTGATGTGTATTTTGTATTAACTGAAAACAAAGCATGATATATGCGGTTTATTGAAGAAACGGAATTGTATTTGAACATATGTTTTGGGAACCTAGAACTAAACTTAGGTCCTATCATTTTTAGTGCAGGTCTACTTTGTACATGGTTCAACCATGTCATAAAAAGCTCCAATTAGCATTGCTCTAGCACATCTACAAGTTAATCCATGATTTATACCAAACCATTCTCTTAACTCCCGTTGTCATCGAATGCGGATAATCTAAGCAACTCATTCCACTGACCTTCCCACTTTAGGACTATAAAATTATGTTGTTGCCCATCCCATTGAATGAATGTGCTTAAAATACTTCTAATGCTACAGTCGGCGTCGCCTTTACTCTATTCGTACCTATTGCAAAAGATCAAATAGTGATTATGACAAAATGTAGACGATGCTTCCACCTTAGAATAAGTTTTGTGCTATTGTTTCTTGTCTTGAGTTCTTCGGCTTTTGGGTGTGTCCGTCAGCAACTAATAAAACTGCTATTTGTAGATGTTTCTAGCTACTTTGTAATATGTTTTAGATGTTTAATTTGTAACTGTTACCTTATACTATGATATATTAGTTTGTGTATCAACTATGACACTGTTGAATCATGTTTAGAAATTAATTAATTTATATTGAACTAGATATATTATACGTGGAAAACTTATTAAACCGAAACAGTTTCATTTATGTTTCACTCTTTTTGTTCACAAGGAAATATTTGGTTGCAGTCTTATTTAGCAGAACTAAAAATACATATATTAATGCAGTAAAAAACAACATTTTAATTCACGCTAAAGCTGTAATAAGAATAATAACCTAACCATCAAATCTGTGCGCGTGATGATACAGTGCAGTATGATTGAAGTCACCATTTTCGCTATTTGTCATTTTTGTTAGGACTGGCAAGCTCGCAAAATTCATATTTGTATAATATTAAGCAAACCAAACTACAGTGAAAAAACAGAATTTGCAGTTATGCACCACATATTTTTTTCAGAGTCAATAATCTATTTCGGAATATAAATGTGCATTTGTTTGACATAATGAAACACTGGTTAATATAAGAGATCCAAGCAATAGCTGGAGGTAATTTATAGACAATTCATGCAATGATTATTGTTCAGGGCAAATAGAGGATGATAGCCTTTTATATTTTATTTCTAGTCGTAAAAACTTTTTTAGAATATTGTAACTGACAAAATATATTGTGCTGTACACTTATACATTTGTACTGTGTTTTTTTAATCCATTTTGAATAGTGTTATGTAATTACACTCATTGCCAAATCTGTGAAATCCCTACTGAGCTAGAGTATCGATCATGCATAAATCATTGGGTGACATACAGCTTTACAACTATTTATTATAAGTAATATACGAACCAAATGATTAGAGATTTATTTGTTATGCACATATAGTTTCATGGCTATCTATGAAAAGTGGTGTTTTACTGAAATTCAAATATTTTGGGTACATGTTTCTTTCTTACAATTTGGAACATGGATGGTGTATTTGTTAGCTCCATTATGCAGGTATGCTTTCGTATTCTACTACTAATACATCCACAAATGTAACCATACTACAACTATAATGTACATAGAAATAAAATCAGATTTAGTAGATATGGTTCTCCTTATCAATTGGGCTAGACCAATAAGTTTATTTACTTTAGTGATTGGCATCATTCTAAGTATACATCTTACTGTGTTGAAATGTTTAATTTTGGTGCACTTGTTTGTTTTATTATTGTGTTGAAATGTGAAATTTGTGCATATATAATATATTTGCTTCTTCTTACCCACTGATACTTTCATTTGTCAGGATATGGTTAGAAGGTTAAGGTTCCCTGTTACTCCAACTGGAAAATGTGGATAATGCAAATTTGATCTTTAAATGAGTACCAAACATATGCTTCAACTTGAAAAGGTGGACAGTGCAGATTTGATCTTTAATTGAAGTACAAACGTCTACTTATGTATTCAATGTATGAATATATTGTTTGATATTTAATTATGAGACACATATTATTGTAATTTGGTATTTTGAAGTATATATTACTGTAAACATTTAGTGTGCTAATAATACATGTTTTTGTGGTCATTGCTATCTGTCATTGTGCTTTGATATCATTTCAGGATGTGAATCCTGAAATGGTGCCATTTTTTTTATTTACTTTGGTTAGCATTTGCTTCAGTTGTTTACACCATGTTGCTTCGGTTTAACAACGGAAGCAAAAACACTCTGTTGCTCCGTTTCAACAACAGAAGCAATAAGCATTGGTCTGTTGCATCGTCTTCAATTGCTTCGGTTATAGAACCGAAGCAACAGGGGGTTAAGAAACCGAAGCAAAATGTGTTTTTTGCTTCGGTTTTCTAGCCGAAACAACACATTTTGGCTTATTGCGTCGTCTGCAGTTGCTTCGGTTGTAGAACCGAAGCAACAGGGGGTAAACAACAGAAGCAACAGAACAGTTTTGTAGTACTGTCTCTCTTCAGCAGCGCGACGGCTCCTTCTTTTTTTTTCTCTTTTTTTTGTGTGAATTAGGTTGTGAGAGCTATGTTGTTTATATAGAGTTGCAAGTTAATTTGAGCCGTCGATGAAGCCAAGGTTAATACAAGCCGTCCGTTCTAAAGAGAAGCCAATAATGTTCACAATTTAAGGGCTGTAAATTACTCCTATTTCAAATTATGTCATAATTACTTTCTTAATGTACATTATCAACATTTATTATTAAATTTGTATGCACATTTAGATACATCCCCCCTTTACACATTTATTATTAAATTTGTATGCACATTAGATACATCCCCCTTTTACACATTTATTATTGAATTTGTATGCACATTAGATACATCTCCCCTTTACACATTTATTATTATTTTTGAATTAGCAACTTTAGTGTTAACAGAAATACGGGGTGTCACATTCTCCCCTCCTTATATGATTTCGTCCCCGAAATCTTCAAGTCTAGGAGAATGCATATCCTACCATCCAATCGTCCATCTACTCAGCCATCAAGCACAGGCATCCATTGTCCTTAAAGGCTTCTAATGCTTTTATGTTCATATGCATAGTGTGTGTATATGTCCTTATCTAATGCAAAATCAGGCGATCTACTAATTCAGTTGACCTCCTTAATGCAAATCATGTCAGTGCCATGCGTCCAATATGTATGCAAATCCTAATGATATATATTATTTCTATATGAGTGCACAACCATTCACTCAAATGCAACATCCATATGATAGCACATTAAGTTCAATTCATAAACATATACATATATGTAAATGAAATATGAAGGCGTCTGAGCTGATCTAGTGCCTAATACGTGTGTATATGCATTCACGAGCAACCACTAGCAACCATTCGCAACCATCAACCATAACATGTTTCAAATACATGTTTACATCCAAAAGGGCTTCTATCTAAGGATCGATGATACGTCCTAGAGGATATATGTAACGACCCGGGGAAAAGAACGACAATCGGGTTCCCGACAACAATACATAAACCCGTATCACTTGCCAAAAACCCAAGTATCGAACCCCCAGATTGTCATGAGAAAGAATTTAGAGGGTGAGAATAGAGAGAAAGAAATATTAGAATAGAAGAAAGAAGAAGAACACATCAGAATCTCACAGCGGAACGAATAAAATATAATATCAAATACCTTTATACAAAAGAATTGTATATATACATACCAATTTATTAGAGCATAACATGAAACTGCACAGCGGAAATAATTCTATATAACTAGCGGTGAAGCCACCTGCTTCTAGCTCCTGAAACTCCAAGCGAATCCTAACCTGGAACATACTCGGTCTGACCCGAGCACATTTGATTTAAAACAAAATACACCGGGTCAGTCTAGAATACTATCAGTGATAAATTCACAGGATAAACAAACAACCGGTTTAACTTTGGAAAATCCTTTCTGAAATCAAATGATAATAGTAAGACCAGCCCACACATAAACACGGACGGTTTTTACCTTACTATAACCCAAAACGTTTATGAAATCATAACTTGTTCTGATATTATCATAATGTCTAAATACAAGTAAATATCAATCTAGAGGAACGCTTGCATCTCACGCTCCCCATATATAGTATACAAACCAAAAACCGCGGGCGCTTAGTGGAGATTGGATTTCCAACATGACAAGGTATGGGACCACCTTCCGCACGTGTATCTCTAGAGGCGAATACACTGGGTTCAACAAGAACGTCTTGCAACCCGGCCCTCACATGACCGACCACTCATTTCGCTTGAGTGTATCGAATGTATATCACCGACGGTTGGGATCAGCAACCGCCACCCGAGTAGGGTCAGCATCGAATAGATAAGAATGAAATGAAATCTCTAGATAGGTGATCATACATCCTAATGGGAGCGATCCACATAGCCATGCTGCCTGCCCGATTTTTGTCATTTCCCGGTTGATGAGGCTTGAGGCTAGAACTTTACCTTTTAATCATCTGGTCATCATACACTTTGGATGTCACATCATCAGATCCGCCAGATCACACTTGATTGACGTCCACAAACATACTCTAGCTATCAGGCTAGAGAATAACCATTTCTCCGCCATTAACTATGGTACGTTTGGAGAAATCAACGCATGTAAATCCTTTTGGAAATACTCTGTCAGACATCCGTCCATACAGGTCATCCAGGATTAGGATGAACCGAAGGCACTCTCCTACTGCATCACATATAGGAATCACCCCATGGATCAGTAGCAAGTAGTCCTTGCAACCCGTAGATTCCAACCACGACTGAATCACGTCAGAACAACTCTGGTTGCAACACAGAGAATATTCGTCAAGCAATCCCTCCGGTTAGGAAGATCCACGGTCTTCAATTGCTCCATCTTCAATTATCATCTTCACGTATTGTTGGTTGGAATGGTATTCGAATATAATTCGATCCCGGACTTTCCGAACCAACAAGCGTATTGTTCAACTTCGATAGTCGGTGATTTAACTATCGAAATAAGCAGTGTTTCAAACATAACAACAAATGAGTACACTGGTTCATTATTCAGTATCACTCGGCCTTTAACACTAATTTACTTTTGTTAAATTAAACTCCAACTCTTTAAGATCCAAAAATATGATATTTGAATAGCTCTTATTCGATTTAACTCTAATTGACCAACTCTAACTTGACTAATTTGGCTTATTTAACTTAACTGAAACAACTTTATTTGATTACTCTTATCGATTAATTTATACTTGACTTAACTCCATTCGCTCGACTCTAGATCGCAGCGATCACAATGGTTACGCCTGATTCCCTCAGGAAACATCCGACCGCCGTAGGCTATCTACAGCCCTGCGAATTACACTAGCAGTCGTACGCAATGGAACTTTTCCTGGCTAACTAAGTTTGACTAACTCTGACTATATTCGATCAATTCTAATTGAACAACAATATATTTAATATGATTTGAAATCCAAATTCTTATTTCTTTTGAACTGCTATCGTACAATTATTAAATTCCCAAACCCTTGCATCAAAGTTTGATATTCTCGTATAGGATAAGACCAATCTCAACTCTTCACTCGTTCCCAACTAATACTATCTCTTGATAATAGGGAAGCCAACCAAGTTGGGGTATTTTAATTACCTCTCAGACCTTAGTCGATAACCTTCTCACCTCAGAATAATATTAGTTCGACACTTTACGACTAATATCCAAATCTCGTTTAAAATCTTGATCTCAAGTCTGGGTTTACACAACAGTTTCTTATATTTGAAATACTCGCTTAAAGTCTTTTACTTAATTTCTCTATCCAAACAAATATCCATTTAAAACATCACTTTTAACTTCAATATTCTTTCACTTAAAACCCTTTTTATTTATAATATAAATCCCTCACCAAATCATTTGATTCCATTTATTGGGATGTTTATAATAAACCCCTATCGCCTTTTTGGCTGAACCTCGTCGTCATTTGATCACTTGTTAAATGAATTCCATTTATCAAACCTTGCTGAACTTGAATTCTACAAATCACTTTAATAAATCCTTACTTGGCATTAAATTGAATTCACCACTTTAAATCATTTGAAATTTAAAGAATAACTTGCTTTAACATCTACTATATCAAAATATAGTTAACTTTAACCTTAACCCAAAATAGCATTATTACCATGTTTACACGCTTACTCGATAGTTATCAAGGTTATTAACAATAACCAATTTAATTATCCCTTTAGATTATAGTTAATCGAAGATTAACTAATATCCAACTCTACTCGTCACACATTAACGGATATTTAAATCAATATATATCCCGTTGTCTATTTTACTCAAATACGGTGGATTAACCAACCGTACACATCAGTTAACTAATAACTGAATTCAAATTGTCATTTCCCCTTTCTTAAATAAATCAAATAACTTAAAAAAAATCAACCTTTTATTGTTTAAAAACAAATTGTCTAATTTAACCAACCCGTAGGTAAAACCTTAGGTTTTCCTCTACTTTCAACACTGGTATAATCCATTTCAATAACCCTTTAAACTCTAATTAAAATGGATATTTATATTTTCCATTTAAATCCCTTATATAATTTAATTTAAAACTTAATTCCAGTTATAAAATAATTATAACTCTAACACTGTGTCAATTCACCCAACAGTCAACTGATGTCAGAAAACAACACAATCTAGACCGTTCACTGCCAATTACCAAATCAACATTATCGGTTGATTTTAAAAACAACACAGGTGCATATCTATCCAACCATCAACATACAGACAGGTTTTGGTGCCAGTCAAGGTGAACAGTTCATATAAATGCATAACAAATAAAAATACAGTTAATTTGAGGAATCCAGCCGGATCCCTCCAACCTGTCCTTCTCTGCATCACAGATGTCAGTTGATAAAATAGACGAATAAATAAATGACTAGATTCGAACAACTGCAATCAACTCAAACAGTCAACAAATAATTTGCATCCATCGCATCCAATCAACCAATTTAAACTGTTAACTATAAAATATATTTTACTGTGAATGTACCACATCACAGTGTTCCAGAAGGTGTGAGAATTAACTCACCAGATTTTATTCTGGTCAACGGTTGATGCGTTTGTCGCTTTTAATTTGAACCATTCGTCCAAAAATAGCTGAATTTTCAACTGCGTCGGATTGACTTCTACTTAGTGCCATCGGGTAGGTCTCGTCCCTGCGATCCCAATGCATCTTATTTCGTTAAATTTCATTAAGGTATGCAAAAGTTATCGCAGTTTGAAGTTTGGAGAATAATACGAATTTTAATTAATTAAAAATTAAACTAATTACCTATTAATCACCTCGCCACGTCAGCATACCCTCATGTTTCCACTCCTCCGCATCACGCGTCTTCACCCTCTTCTTAGAAAAATCCCGTCCTCCTTCCTATCTTAAAAACAACGAACTGCTCCTCACCAAATCCTTCACCGCGCCACCTCGTCAGACCACCGGAGCCTCGCTCGACCACACCACCGTCACCGCCGTACTCCGACGCCCCCACGCCTGAAGCCACCAGTCGCCAAACCTCCTCCATCGCCTGAAAAACGTCCTTACCCAATTCCCGTTCTCGAGCCTCTCGCCGCCGCCACAAGCGATCAGAACCCACCGGACCACCAGCAATCGACGCCGCTGACCACCCAGCTCCAGTCCCCCGCCAGCCTCGACACCAACGATCACCAACGACGCCGGAAAACCCATAATCTCCGACCGAACTTCGAAAACAAACCCAAAAATCAATCCCCACGTTCATCACCGTCCTCCGACCACCACAGACCACTAGACCACCTAAGACCACCACCAAAACCTCCGCCTGACTCTCCTCTACAAAACCCCTAAGGTCCCATCGCCTCAAATCAGCCCATCCCCTCGAATTTCACCCAAAAACGAAACTAGGTTTTCACAGTTTTAGGCTGATTCCGGCGACCTCCGACCACCATAGGTCCCCGATTTTTCTGAGCAAGTAGATACGGCCCCGATCTACAAGTTTACTTCAGAATACCCCTACCGATTCTCACCAGAAACGAAGATATAATTGATTTTGTATTCGAGGGCTTTATTGCAAAATTACGCGATGAATATTGGAATGGGCTGGCCATTTGTGAAATTTTGGGGTTTATATAATGTAGAGAAATTATATTTTATGTTGATTTGATGTCTGATGATGACTAGCGATATTTATTCGTGTCTATCGCTATTTTAAACGTTGTTATTTCGCTGCTGCGCTCACATACGAACCCCGTTCGAGACGCGACTGGACGACATAGTATCTTTTGACGATACGGTCCTAACGAAACTTGTTTCGTCGAATTCCGTGTCCGTTTGCTCAAATAGCGTTTGTACACGTCCAAATAGATCGATTTATTTTACATTTTATTTTGCCACGCTCACAGAATAACCCCGATTGACGCGCCGTCTGAAAATCTGGCAATAATTCACTATTACGGTCCCAACAAAATTTATTTCATCGAAAACTGAGGTCATTTGAAAAATGTCCCTTTTGAACTGGCCAATTTGAATTAAAATAACCCAATTTTAAAGTACTTCAATATAATATTATTAAAATATTGAAATTGGCCATACCCGACCAGAATTTGATGTATTACCAAGGAAAAATAACCCGGGTTGAATTCCAAGTCGAATCGATATATAAAATATTTAAAAACCGTTATTTTATATATGCAGCGCTATATATATAAAGGAATTCCTGGCGCTGTTTTTCTGAGAATTTGATTTGGCCATAAAACAAAATCTACACGACGGAAACTGGATTTTCCTCTGCCATTGGGAAGATATCGTCAAACTGGTCCCGACGTTTCTTGTTTTGAGGAAATCCGACTTATTTTGAACCCGGTACGACCAATTGAAGTTCAAAATGCCAAAACACGAACTGCCGCGCCGCTGCAGCTCGTTATTTAATTGAATTATAACTATATATATATATATATATATTTTTAATCGTCGTTTCGAATTGAAATCGTACATATATTTTCAATATACACCATATTTGATCACTTTAAAACTGCCCGGTCACAATATATATCAAATTCTATATTTCCCAACATTTGGAATTAAATATTATTTCTATTATTTATTTAAATAATATAATCCCAATTAAACCGTTAAATTTGATTATTCAAATTCAAATCCATATTTTAAATAATTAAAATATATAAAATAATTCGAATAAATTGGCAGAAAATACGGGTCGTTACATTCCTTCCCCCTTAAAATAATTTCGTCCTCGAAATTGCTAAGGTAGAAGAAATGTCGTGAACTATAATTTTTGCAAAAGGAATTAATTTTTAAAACTCGAATTTATTTTCAAACTGACCCAATTGGTTTTAAAACCAATTTATTTCAAAGGAAAGAATTTCCCAAAAATTTCAAAAAAATTTCTAACTCCTTAAATTTTGAAAAAATTTCGGCAGAGTCTCCCCTGTACGGAGGACCATCTACGATACCGCAGGTTCAAGAAATATGTATACATCGACTCTCATGGTCGGAAAAACTCAAAATCAAACTCAAAACCCCAAAGGAAACCAAAAATTCATATTTGCGTAAGGGTACCTTTTTGCGAGCGCTTTTATGCGTTAAGCTATGTATTTATTCGAGCCTGCTAAATTGCTTTGCAGCTCTGAATCTGATTAACTCCAACATTTTCCTTTGGGTGGAATTTAAACGGAATTGGCACTTCTGCACCTGTTCTTACTCAAACAAATTCATCAGCTATTACACAAGGTCAGTTATGTTTAAAACATCTATATAATTTCCTATCAACTCATTTTACACATAGTTCAATCCACACGGGTTAAACTTCTTATAATCACTTCGTTTATTTCTATAATTATCCATTTGGATTTATCTATCTGGATTGGTTTATTCAAATTATCAATCTCATCTTGGTTTCCAACCAATTCGATTCATGTTCAGGTTATATCTAAGCAATCACGCCACAAATCCAAACATATCATTCAACTTTAACTTTAACTGTTGGTGAATTTTTTTTTTTATACTATCCATCCAACACATCAACAACCAAGGTATAACATCTCAACCAAAACATTTTGACTTAACATAAACATTCCTTATTTGTTTTCATTTTGGTTTCACATAGCCCAAATGAATTCACACCAATTTTGATTACTTATTCCATTATTTGGTTTGATTACCAAATTCCAAAGTATTTTGTTTTGGTTCCAACACCATATCCAAGTTCTGATTTAACTCGGCTTGACCAAGTCAAGTCATATTCCATACTTGGTTTTAATACCATCCAAATAAATCCAACAAGCAGATATTTCAAAAATTCGACAAAATAATTTTCTTTTCTATACAAAAATATGGTTTGGGCAAAATTATTTTATTTACCCACTTTTCAAAACAATATTATGTCAATTCTTCTGTTCAAGTGTTTAGAAACCCCTATCGACGTCGTGGCGTCCCACGATTCGACCAGAATTTATAAACTACTCAACAGACAAGCCAACACAATATAAAACAACTTTTATGTCAATTTACAAATACGCTCTCTCATATACATACACTCAACTCAATCTAGGGTACTGCTGACCCCATCTCTATTGAGTCACACCACAGAGCCAAGGTTATCTATAAACCAATAGCTCTGATACCACTGTAACGACCCGGGGAAAAGAACGACAATCGGGTTCCCGACAACAATACATAAACCCGTATCACTTGCCAAAAACCCAAGTATCGAACCCCCAGATTGTCATGAGAAAGAATTTAGAGGGTGAGAATAGAGAGAAAGAAATATTAGAATAGAAGAAAGAAGAAGAACACATCAGAATCTCACAGCGGAACGAATAAAATATAATATCAAATACCTTTATACAAAAGAATTGTATATATACATACCAATTTATTAGAGCATAACATGAAACTGCACAGCGGAAATAATTCTATATAACTAGCGGTGAAGCCACCTGCTTCTAGCTCCTGAAACTCCAAGCGAATCCTAACCTGGAACATACTCGGTCTGACCCGAGCACATTTGATTTAAAACAAAATACACCGGGTCAGTCTGGAATACTATCAGTGATAAATTCACAGGATAAACAAACAACCGGTTTAACTTTGGAAAATCCTTTCTGAAATCAAATGATAATAGTAAGACCAGCCCACACATAAACACGGACGTTTTTTTACCTTACTATAACCCAAAACGTTTATGAAATCATAACTTGTTCTGATATTATCATAATGTCTAAATACAAGTAAATATCAATCTAGAGGAACGCTTGCATCTCACGCTCCCCATATATAGTATACAAATCAAAAACCGCGGGCGCTTAGTGGAGATTGGATTTCCAACATGACAAGGTATGGGACCACCTTCCGCACGTGTATCTCTAGAGGCGAATACACTGGGTTCAACAAGAACGTCTTGCAACCCGGCCCTCACATGACCGACCACTCATTTCGCTTGAGTGTATCGAATGTATATCACCGACGGTTGGGATCAGCAACCGCCACCCGAGTAGGGTCAGCATCGAATAGATAAGAATGAAATGAAATCTCTAGATAGGTGATCATACATCCTAATGGGAGCGACCCACATAGCCATGCTGCCTGCCCGATTTTTGTCATTTCCCGGTTGATGAGGCTTGAGGCTAGAACTTTACCTTTTAATCATCTGGTCATCATACACTTTGGATGTCACATCATCAGATCCGCCAGATCACACTTGATTGACGTCCACAAACATACTCTAGCTATCAGGCTAGAGAATAACCATTTCTCCGCCATTAACTATGGTACGTTTGGAGAAATCAACGCATGTAAATCCTTTTGGAAATACTCTGTCAGACATCCGTCCATACAGGTCATCCAGGATTAGGATGAACCGAAGGCACTCTCCTACTGCATCACATATAGGAATCACCCCATGGATCAGTAGCGAGTAGTCCTTGCAACCCGTAGATTCCAACCACGACTGAATCACGTCAGAACAACTCTGGTTGCAACACAGAGAATATTCGTCAAGCAATCCCTCCGCTTAGGAAGATCCACGGTCTTCAATTGCTCCATCTTCAATTATCATCTTCACGTATTGTTGGTTGGAATGGTATTCGAATATAATTCGATCCCGGACTTTCCGAACCAACAAGCGTATTGTTCAACTTCGATAGTCGGTGATTTAACTATCGAAATAAGCAGTGTTTCAAACATAACAACAAATGAGTACACTGGTTCAGTATTCAGTATCACTCGGCCTTTAACACTAATTTACTTTTGTTAAATTAAACTCTAACTCTTTAAGATCCAAAAATATGATATTTGAATAGCTCTTATTCGATTTAACTCTAATTGACCAACTCTAACTTGACTAATTTGGCTTATTTAACTTAACTGAAACAACTTGATTTGATTACTCTTATCGATTAATTTATATTTGACTTAACTCCATTCGCTCGACTCCAGATCGCAGCGATCACAATGGTTACGCCTGATTCCCTCAGGAAACATCTGACCGCCGTAGGCTATCTACAGCCCTGCGAATTACGCTAGTAGTCGTACGCAATGGAACTTTTCCTGGCTAACTAAGTTTGACTAACTCTGACTATATTCGATCAATTCTGATTGAACAACAATATATTTAATATGATTTGAAATCCAAATTCTTATTTCTTTTGAACTGCTATCGTACAATTATTAAATTCCCAAACCCTTGCATCAAAGTTTGATATTCTCGTATAGGATAAGACCAATCTCAACTCTTCACTCGTTCCCAACTAATACTATCTCTTGATAATAGGGAAGCCAACCAAGTTGGGGTATTTTAGTTACCTCTCAGACCTTAGTCGACAACCTTCTCACTTCAGAATAATATTAGTTCGACACTTTACCACTAATATCCAAATCTCGTTTAAAATCTTGATCTCAAGTCTGGGTTTACACAACGTTTCTTATATTTGAAATACTCGCTTAAAGTCTTTTACTTAATTTCTCTATCCAAAGAAATATCCATTTAAAACATCACTTTTAACTTCAATATTCTTTCACTTAAAACCCTTTTTATTTATAATATAAATCCCTCACCAAATAGATTGATTCCATTTATTGGGATGTTTATAATAAACCCCTATCGCCTTTTTGGCTGAAACTCATCGTCATTTGATCACTTGTTAAATGAATTCCATTTATCAAACCTTGCTGAACTTGAATTCTACAAATCCCTTTAATAAATCCTTACTTGGCATTAAATTGAATTCACCACTTTAAATCATTTGAAATTTAAAGAATAACTTGCTTTAACATCTACTATATCAAAATATAGTTAACTTTAACCTTAACCCAAAATAGCATTATTACCATGTTTACACGCTTACTCGATAGTAATCAAGGTTATTAACAATAACCAATTTAATTATCCCTTTAGATTATAGTTAATCGAAGATTAACTAATATCCAACTCTACTCGTCACACATTAACGGATATTTAAATCAATATATCCCTTTGTCTATTTTACTCAAATAAGGTGGATTAACCAACCGTACACATCAGTTAACTAATAACTGAATTCAAATTGTCATTTCCCCTTTCTTAAATAAATCAAATAACTTAAAAAAAATCAACCTTTTATTGTTTAAAAACAAATTGTCTAATTTAACCAACCCGTAGGTAAAACATTAGGTTTTCCTCTACTTTCAACACTGGTATATTCCATTTCAATAACCCTTTAAACTCTAATTAAAATGGATATTTATATTTTCCATTTAAATCCCTTATATAATTTAATTTAAAACTTAATTCCAGTTATAAAATAATTATAACTCTAACACTGTGTCAATTCACCCAACAGTCAACTGATGTCAGAAAACAACACAATCTAGACCGTTCACTGCCAATTACCAAATCAACATTATCGGTTGATTTTAAAAACAACACAGGTGCATATCTATCCAACCATCAACATACAGACAGGTTTTGGTGCCAGTCAAGGTGAACAGTTCATATAAATGCATAACAAATAAAAATACAGTTAATTTGAGGAATCCGGCCGGATCCCTCCAACCTGTCCTTCTCTGCATCACAGATGTCAGTTGATAAAATAGACGAATAAATAAATGACTTGATTCGAACAACTGCAATCAACTCAAACAGTCAACAAATAATTTGCATCCATCGCATCCAATCAACCAATTTAAACTGTTAACTATAAAATATATTTTACTGTGAATGTACCACATCACAGTATTCCAGAAGGTGTGAGAATTAACTCACCAGAGTTTATTCTGGTCAACGGTTGATGCGTTTGTCGCTTTTAATTTGAACCATTCGTCCAAAAATAGCTGAATTTTCAACTACGTCGGATTGACTTCTACTTAGTGCCATCGGGTAGGTCTCGTCCCTGCGATCCCAACGCATCTTATTTCGTTAAATTTCATTAAGGTATGCAAAAGTTATCACAGTTTGAAGTTTGGAGAATAATACGAATTTTAATTAATTAATTAATTAAAAATTAAACTAATTACCTACTAATCACCCCGCCACGTCAGCATACCCTCACGTTTCCACTCCTCCACATCACGCGTCTTCACCCTCTTCTTAGAAAAATCCCGTCCTCCTTCCTATCTTAAAAACAACGAACTGCTCCTCACCAAATCCTTCACCGCGCCACCTCGTCAGACCACCGGAGCCTCGCTCGACCACACCACCGTCACCGCCGTACTCCGACGCCCCCACGCCTGAAGCCACCGGTCGCCAAACCTCCTCCATCGCCTGAAAAACGTCCTTACCCAATTCCCGTTCTCGAGCCTCTTGCCGCCGCCACAGGCGATCAGAACCCACCGGACCACCAGCAATCAACGCCGCTGACCACCGAGCTCCAGTCCCCCGCCAGCCTCGACACCAACGATCACCAACGACGCCGGAAAACCCATAATCTCCGACCGAACTTCGAAAACAAACCCAAAAATCAATCCCCACGTTCATTACCGTCCTCCGACCACCACAGACCACTAGACCACCTAAGACCACCACCAAAACCTCCGCCTGACTCTCCTCTACAAAACCCCTAAGGTCCCATCGCCTCAAATCAGCCCATCCCCTCGAATTTCACCCAAAAACGAAACTAGGTTTTCACGGTTTTAGGCTGATTCCGGCGACCTCCGACCACCATAGGTCCCCGATTTTTCTGAGCAAGTAGATACGGCCCCGATCTACAAGTTTACTTCAGAATACCTCTACCGATTCTCACCAGAAACGAAGATATAATTGATTTTGTATTCGAGGGCTTTATTGCAAAATTACGCGATGAATATTGGAATGGGCTGGCCATTTGTGAAATTTTGGGGTTTATATAATGTAGAGAAATTATATTTTATGTTGATTTGATGTCTGATGATGACTTGCGATATTTATTCATGTCTATCGCTATTTTAAACGTTGTTATTTCGCTGCTGCGCTCACATACGAACCCCATTCGAGACGCGACTGAACGACATAGTATCTTTTGACGATACGGTCCTAACGAAACTTGTTTCGTCGAATTCCTTGTCCGTTTGCTCAAATAGTGTTTGTACACGTCCAAATAGATCGATTTATTTTACATTTTATTTTGCCACGCTCACAGAATAACCCCGATTGACGCATCGTCTGAAAATCTGGCAATAATTCACTGTTACGGTCCCAACAAAATTTATTTCGTCGAAAACTGAGGTCATTTGAAAAATGTCCCTTTTGAACTGGCCAATTTGAATTAAAATAACCCAATTTTAAAGTACTTCAATATAATATTATTAAAATATTGAAATTGGCCATACCCGACCAGAATTTGATGTATTACCAAGGAAAAATAACCCGGGTTGAATTCCAAGTCGAATCGATATATAAAATATTTAAAAACTGTTATTTTATATATATGCAGCGCTATATATATAAAGGAATTCCTGGCGCTGTTTTTCTGAGAATTTGATTTGGCCATAAAATAAAATCTACACGACGGAAACTGGATTTTCCTCCGTCATTGGAAAGATATCGTCAAACCGGTCCCGACGTTTCTTGTTTTGAGGAAATCCGACTTATTTTGAACCCGGTACGACCAATTGAAGTTCAAAACGCCAAAACGCGAACTGCCGCGCCGCTGCAGCTCGTTATTTAATTAAATTATAACTATATATATTTTTAATCGTCGTTTCGAATTTAAATCGTCGATATATTTTCAATATACACCATATTTGATCACTTTAAACTGTCCGGTCACAATATATATCAAATTCTATATTTCCCAACATTTGGAATTAAATATTATTTCTATTATTTATTTAAATAATATATTCCCAATTAAACCGTTAAATTTTATTATTCAAATTCAAATCCATATTTTAAATAATTAAAATATTTAAAATAATTCGAATAAATTGGCAGAAAATACGGGTCGTTACAATATACCCTAAAAGCTAGAAATTAGTATGCATAGAATTCCTAAAAAAAAGGAATCAAGGATGTACCCTTAAGAAAAAGGGTATGAGGCGCGTATGCCTTATCTTCAATCTCCCGTATCACGTCTTCTTGAGCTTTACTCAACTGTACCTTAATAGATTCAACTTCACGACTGCGAAGTTTCTTGACCTCCATTTCCAAAATAAACAAATGTCAACCATGATACTGAGTTTATATATTAGGATAATCAGAGGTCTCTCCTCTTAGCTTATCCATCATGCCATAACTATGAGGGTCAAAAGGTCACTACGTACTTTTTACCTCTCTTAAGGTTAGTCCTTCTCTATATAGAGCGCCTGCCACAACTATTCATCTCTCAAGCAAACCATCCTAGTCGAACTCGACATCCCTCAAGTACAAGCCCCAAAGGCCTAAATCAATATCAGACAAGCACCCGAGGAATGTCTCCTCCGAATTTGGACGATCTATGTGAGATGATCTAATCAAAAACAACCAAACACTTGAGCACTAGTTAGGATCTTTTACTATACAAGTACTAAGGTGCAGAGACTCAACTATGGAAGCAAATATGAACAAATGCGAAGTGCTAAAACCAAAAGAAAGAGTACAAACAGAAACGCTAGACTCTTCCAACAGAACTTTACTACCTTTCTCCTAGGTACGCTTAGTGGTGAAAGCATGTACTTGCCCTTCTGAAAATCTTGTCCTTTGTTCTTAATTATATGCCCTATTCTGCCATAGTAAAGATACTTCGTTTTGTCTTAGGTTTTATAATCCCTTCCTCCTTCGTGAGCCAAGTCTACATCCATGAATTCCTCATCCTTTGGTTGTGCTCCTTAGCCAAACTCCTCATCCTCTTTCGTGTGTAATCATGTTGACAATTCTCTCGAAAGCTGCCTCCATCGTACAGAAAACCCTACTAAGCTTGAAAGAAAAGTAGCCGCAGGTGAAACTACTACGGTTATAGATGGAAGTCGGGCACTACTTCGCCCTTCGATGAGGTTACCTCCCAGAAAGCCAGGAGCCCCAGAGACTCAAGAAAGAAGGGGACAAGAATTCAAACAGAGAATCAGAAGATAGTGCGTATGGCATTTGGGGAATATGCCTTTAAAACAAAACTTTTCTTTTGAAAATGCTTCTTTTAAAACTGTTTGAAAATAATAATTTTTTTCAAATCTTTTATCTGATCCGGTAACCTTCAGCTCTGATACCACGTGTAACACCCCACATCCGTTAGTGTCACTCACAAAGGGAATGCACTAAGTTCTGTGGAGCATTTAGGGTAAAAGATGCAGATAAATTACAAGACAGACATAAATTAAACAACGGAAAATAAAACTTTACTTTATTGATAAGATAGTTTGTACAACAATTGTTTTCCAATATCAGAGTATCATCTGTCTTACAAAATAAAGAAGCATAGAAATACATTTATATTCCCCAATGTAGCATAACCCAGCCATAGCAGCGAAAAGGAGAGTCCAAAGCACTTTGTCCAAGAGTCTTCAAGCTTGGGAAGAGCAACGGTCCAATCTAACCTCAGCTGAACTATTCCCTCCTCAACTACCTTGGGGGGGGGGGGGGACGGAAGAAAAGAAGATGAAAGAAAATTAGAGTCAGACATAAAGCCTGAGTAAGTCTAGTGACTATTCAGTCTATGGATAAGAAAAAGAGCGTGATAAGTATATGCTGGAAATGGGAAAGCACCCTAAACTAAGTTAAGTTATCTCGAACTGAATATACTATCGTACCCCATACTAATCTCTGCCCACCTAACTAGTGTCCCAACTAGTACTGATAACGTAATCCCAATCCCTGTAATTTTTGTTGCCTTCAAGCGTACATTTATTGTTTCTGACCTAGATCTAATCTAGGATTTACGCTATCTTCCGAACGATGCCCTCTAGTCTAGGACACACTACCTAGAGTGGTATATGTTCCTAGACTTTTTCCACGTATGTGTCGCGAATCGTTATCGCTTGTCTAGATGCACATGTCCTGTAATGTGCGGCCCGAGTTCCGTGTCAGGGCTACTCTTGAAATACGGAACTCGGTCGGGAGCTTTCAGATATCCGCCAATGCAGATGCTAAGGTCTGTTTTTTTCTAGTGGCTATGGTCCCACTCGACCCCTCCCTCAACTAATGAAAGGCCATCCTTGAAAAATGAGAATTATGCGCAGGCCCCCCTATGCCCCACTGTCCTATGGCCATCCGCAACCATAACTAGATAGCAAGTATATGGTCTTTTGGAGTTCTCCGCCTTTCCGCTTCACGTATCTCGATTGACTCAATATGGTAGGTAGACGATGTGTTTCTATCACAGGGCTACCGTCTTCTCGCCGAATCACGCTGGTCCATCCTAGTCTTTAGGTTGCCATATTTTGCAACCAAGGCATACCCTTGGTTCTTCTAACGCATACCTTAACCTCTGTGAGCCCAGGAGGATCATCTATAGCCTCACAGAGGGATACCAAGAGTACCCTCACGTCCCCTCGAAGCCTCGGGCTTCGTAACCCAATTCGTTGGAGCCTTCTAGAATCAGACGGACGTACGCTCCTTCTCGTGTTCTACTAAGATTTACTACTTAGTTTCTTTCCTTCATCAAGTTGGTTAAGTGTCATTAGTCAATTTAAGTTAACTTAACCCATCCCTTTTGTCATATTATACTGGTTAAGTGTTGCCTCCTTGTGTTAACTTAACCACACCATCTGTTTAACTAACCTGTTACAACGGTTAAGTGTCTCCTTATATAACTTAACCCTACTACTTGTTTAATTAACAGGTTATAATGGTTAAGTGTTGCCCATTCATGTTTAACTTTACTACAAGTCAAATTACACTGGTTAAGTGTTCTTGTTACTTAACTCTAATCATTCATGTTATATTGGTTAAGTATTTCTAACTTATTATTTCCTAACCCACTTGTCAAATCAACTTGTTATCATGGTTAAGAGTTCTAATTTTACTTAACCTCAATCACTTGTCTCACTAACATATTTCTATGGTTAAGTGTTCTAATTAACTTAACCCCAATCACTTATCTCACTAACATGTTTCTATGGTTAAGTGTTCTAATTAACTTAACCTCAATCACTTGTCTCACTAACATGTTTCTATGGTTAAGTGTTCTAATTAACTTAACCTCAATCACTTATCTCGCTAACATGTTTCTATGGTTAAGTGTTCTAATTAACTTAACCTCAATCACTTGTCTCACTAACATGTTTCTATGGTTAAGTGTTCTAATTAACTTAACCTCAATCACTTGTCACACTAACATATTTCTATGATTAAGTGTTCTAATTAACTTAACCTCACTCTCTAGTCCAGTTTAATCATGTTAGAATGGTTAAACATTTGCTTAACCTTACCCACTTCCCTAGTCAACATATTAAATTGGTTAAGTGTCCAGATTAACCTAACCCTACCCACCAATTTAGTTAACATGTTGAATTTGGTTAATTATTAATTCAATTGACTTAACCCTATCAATCCTAACTCAGCCTTAATTTATTAATTAAAGCACCAACCACTCACATTAGACAAATATTGTTGTGGTAACTGGACAGTCGGTCGATTCCGGGCAGATTTACACCACAACTCATGTCTAACCTCGGGTCTTTATTGAGCTCAATGCTTAACCACCCACATTGGATAGGTATTGTTGTGATTACTGGACAGCCGGTCGGTTCCGGGCAGGTTTATATCACAACTCAATCCAACCTCAGGTTAAGCATATCGTATTTTCTAAGTTTACATATTTGTCTCTTTTCAATTTTATATGTAAATGTTTTGTGGCCCATTATCCAAATTCGTTATTCTTGGGTATAATAATTTATACCACTTAAATTTCACAAGTCGATGGCATGTGCCAAACATGCCAACACATATATTTTATTTAAACCCAGCGTTATTTTCCCCGTTTGTACGTTCGCAATATTATAACATATGTTGAGCTTCAACATTTCAGCCCAACTTAGAAACATAAAAAAGAGAGGCTTAGAACATGATATATTCTAAGTAACATAAAAAAGGTGTGTGAACGCATGAACTTACAACATAGCGATTTAACTAACATAAATTATGTGGTGCATGAACTTGCAATATAGCAATTTAATTAACATAAATTAGTGGTGCATGAACTTGGAATATAGCGATTTAATTAACATAAATTAGTGGTGCATGAACTTGCAATATGGCGATTTAACTAACATAAATTAGGGGCTTGTGTACTTGCATTGTAATAGCATATAATTTTGACATAAATCATAAACCTAAACATGAGTCATGGGTTTTCAATCTATTCATGTAAACTTGCATTTAAAAAACCTAACTAAATTAGGTGTCACTTGTATTAGCATATGATTTTTATAACAACATAAGCCTAAAACATATTTTTATTTAGGCATAACACTAAACATAAACTAGTCATTTCCATAAAGTCACTGTATGTTCAAAAGATGCTTTCTTTTGTCACTAATACAAAAGTATAGTTTAACTTGAATTATGAGGCATATTCCAACATAAACTTTTATGAATCATGTTACCCAAATGGATCCAACTACACTTGAAATGATCATAGGCATATATATACAAAGATCTAAATCATGTAAGAATAACAGTGAATTATGTTTACATAAGTCTCAACTTGTTTGTAACAAAATATATACAACTTCTTATTAACCACAACATATAAATGTCAATTTCCAACATGAATCGTATACTTGCAAGGGGTGTTACTTTTCATTGCAAATGTACAATTAATCCAATATCATGTTAATTATACTACAACATCCCAAATCCATTTATAATAAAATCAAAACAACATACAATTATGAACTAGCATTGTTACAATTAAAGTACGATTCCATTTTCATTCTACACAAATCAAGTCTCAATTTTTATTCATATCGGAATAGTACTCTACTAACAATGTATGACGAATCTTGTATTCAGTATTCTGAATTCTGAATTTGCTGATGCTATCCTTTGAGGTTGACGTTGTTTTGATTTATTTGTTGTAGTTTTAAGCTTTGAATCAACTCTTAATCGTCTCTTAATTTGACGGCTACTCCTAGTCTCTCTTCAGCAGCATGACGGCTCCTTCTTTGTTTTCTCTTTTTTTGTGTGAATTAGGTTGTGAGAGCTATGTTGTTTATATAGAGTTGCAAGTTAATTTGAGCCGTCGATGAAGCCAAGGTTAATACAAGCCGTCCGTTCTAAAGAGAAGCCAATTATGTTCACAATTTAAGGGCTGTAAATTACTCCTATTTCAAATTATGTCATAATTACTTTCTTAATGTGCATTATCAACATTTATTATTAAATTTGTATGCACATTTAGATACATCCCCCTTTACACATTTATTATTAAATTTGTATGCACATTAGATACATCCCCCATTTACACATTTATTATTAAATTTGTATGCACATTAGATACGTCTCCCCTTTACACATTTATTATTATTTTTGAATTAGCAACTTTAGTGTTAACAAAAATATGGGGTGTTACAGTATCCCCTCGAGAGTACGCTGATTGGAAAGTGGTTCCATACCTTGTCATGTTGGAAATCCAATCTCCAATAAGCGCCATGCAGTTTTTGATTTTATATTATATATGGAGCGTGAGATGCAAGCATTCCGCTAGATTCTATTTATTTTATGTAGACATTATTATAATATCACTGGATTTGATATCAAAAATATTTTGGGTTATCGTAAGGTAAAAACCATCCGTGTTTATGTGTGGATCGGTCTTACGATTATCATTTCTTTTGAAGGGATTTTTAAAGTTAAACAAATGATTGGAGTTTACTCACACCAGTCCCATGACTGACGCAGAGTTTATTTTGTTTTTGTTTTCCCTAAACTCTTGGGTGCCCAAATTTGTACGGGCAGTCAAATAGTCGGGATTTTTCAGATTCACTTGGAAGAGCTGAAAGCAGGAGGCTTCACCAGTTAGCTATAGACTATCATATTTCCGTTGTGTACTATGTTGTATCTGGAAACAGGTGTTTATAACTATTCCAGGAATAACTGTTGTGCTCTGATAATGGAATGTATATGCAGTTATTGATTTGTATTTCAAAAGTTATGTTATTTAATATATTTTATTCGTTCCGCTGTGAGATTTGTGTTCTTCGTTTTTCTTCTATTCTGAATTTTCTTTCTATTCCTCATCCTCTAACTTCTTTCTACTAATGATTCGTATTTCTTTGTCATTTGGGTTGGACATGTGGTGATATTAGTCAACTCAAAGGGTACAAAAATTTGGGCCATTACAGTTGGTATCAGAGCTTAGGTTGAGAGAATACCTAGGCTTTGGTGGGATTGTGCTCATTGAGCGTATATATATGAGAGCGCGTATTTGTTAATTGATATAAAAGCTATTTTCTATTGTGTTGGCTAGTCTGTTGGGTGGTTTATGAATTCTGGTCGAATCATGGGACGCCACGACGTCGATAAGAGTTTGTAAATACTTGAATAGAAGAATGAACACGATATTGTTTTTAAGTGGGTGAATGAAACAATTTTACCCAAAATTCTACTTTGATAGAAAAGGAATAATTTTCTTAAATTATTATAATATATTGATGAGTTGATTGATATTATTATAATCAAATAAGATTATAAAATTTGATTGGTTATCTATAACCAAATAAAATTTGTATGTAAATGAAATATAAAAATGAGATGAACTGGAATTGGATTTAAAACAGAATTTGGAATTTAAATCCTAGGTATTTGAGAAAATATAATTTCTGAAGTATATTAGTAATATAGTTTAGTTTTTGAGGGTTTTTGAATAAAAACCATTTTAGATAGATTTTTAAAGTGATAAAGCACTGAACTCACTTCAGTTGCTGGGAAATGATCCTGATGATGATTGCAACACTATCAGTATTCATTTTCGAGTTTCTAAGTGATGGATTGCTACCTTCGAAAAATTTTGGATGAAAATTTGTTTGAAAGAAAACAAGTTGGTTTGAAAATTCAAATGTTTTGAATTTGAAATGGAAATAAATATATGTCTATATTTATATGATTTCTAAAGAATTTGAAATCAAAACCCGGGATTTTAAATTTAACTCAAGCAAGTTAAATGGATTGAAATGGATAAATTGATTAAAATCAATTTGGATGAATCTGGAATGAATATGAATACATATGAATAGAATATGAATTGAATGTGAATACATTGATTGTAAATCATTCAGATTAAATGAATGTGAACATATATGAAATGTGATGTAAATGAAAAACCAAATGTTTTGGTGGATAAAATTTATAGAGTATGATGTTTTGAGTTTCAACATAAATAAGTTTTTAAAAGTTAATGGATTTATAGCATTTTTCTTACCTTAGTAATTTTGGGGACGAAATTCTTTTAAGGGGGGAAGAATGTAACGACCCGGATTTTTGGTCAATTAATTTAAAATATTTAATATAGTTTTAATTATTGAGTTGATAATATAAATCGAATTTCATAATGAGTATCAATTTAATAATCGAAATACGGTTTATTTTGAATATATATATATATATATGCAATTATCGTAATATGATATATAATTAATCTCAAATTTAAAACTGAATCAAAATAATTCAGATGGTCAATATAAAATTTTAATCGAATATAGACGATAATTATAATTGATCATTTGAATTGTATTTATTGATTTAAATTAATATATTTTCCTGATGGTCTCGGAATTTGACGAAACCAGTTCCATTATGTTCAGAATATTAATTTTTTGTAAAACGTCAAATTTTATCGCAAACACAGCTCGTATATGGTAATTTTTGAGTGTTACTTCATGTGTAAGTTTCAAGTATATTAAATAATAATAAAAGTATTCTAATCTTCCCTTGGAAGCCTATTTCCAGTCGTCCGTAGGAAGCCACCCTTCTATTTAAGTCATAGGTAGGCCGACCCTTTTTCCTTTATTTTGCAGTGAACAAATGAAATCGAAACTCTTTTTTGTCATATTCAAATTCTTCAATAATTCTAGTAATTTCAATTCCTCGTGAAATTAATAAACACATACCCCCTTCTATATTCCCTTGCTTCCATTCATTTCGTTCAGAATCGAAACCCTCTTTCCCAAAACAATCAACTGAACGATTTAATAATCCACTCCTTCAATTCCAGAATTTCAAAATAAATTTAACTTGATTCGTTTGCTCGTATGGCATCGAGACTTCAAATCGACACTTACATTGTTCAACGCGATGGAGGGACGAGGCGTAGTGGTATGTCGCGAGTGTTGTGGGGTTATCGATGCACTGATAAGCGATTTAGGGTGAACTGATGAGTTCGATTTTGGCAAAATCAATGGGATAAGGGTTGCGATCTACTCTTGGGGTTCGGTGCATGGGTACGATTTTGGGAGACATCGAGTTCATTTTGATAGGGACGGAATGGTGGAGAATGTGGTGAGGAGCGCATTGGTAATCTCAGTTTGGTGAACGAGTTATGATCGTAGAAAGGGAGCTCAACTTGGCATTTGGTTGTTACTAGAGTTACTCGAAATTGATAACTGGGGGAGAAGATCATTAGGCAGCCAAACCGGTGATGGTGTGTTGGATGTTGCAATTAGATTAGAGGAATGAAGAAGCAGAATTGGTTAATTAGGTAATCAGATTATTTTAAGGATAGTAAGTTAAAGTTGAATTTGAATGTTAATTTTATTTAGTAAGTTATTTAATAAATTCATAAATTTTTTAGCGAATGATGCCATTAGAGTTTTTAAGTTATATTAGTATAGAAAACCATTTATATCCTTACACTATATATTAGAACCTTTAAATACAAAGGATTATGTTAGGTTATGTAACATATATGCTTTAGATAATAACACTGAATTGGTCAGTAAGTTTAAAAGGGTAACTTTAGAAAAGGAATTAAGGAGCTAATTAGACAATTTAAATTTAATTAATGGAGTTGTTAACTAAATCATTTGTTTAAAATAAATAAATACAAGCATAAACTTGTAACAATTATGTGTTGTTCATATGCGATCAGGATTACACAAAAACGAAGTTCATTGGGTTCTTATGGACGTAGACCTTACATAGGAATGATTTGGAACTAATGGGGATTTTTGTTTAAATTTAAATAACTGTTTAAAATTAGATGAAAACAACGAAATCATCGAACTGAAAATCAGGTGAGTAAATCTCACTCTGTTCTTATTTAGAATTATTTTTATTTGTTAAAAATAATTGTTTGTTGGTTGTTGGTTGCATTTAAATATTTTTGTGCCTATTTAAGATATATTAGTTATATAGGATTGGTGATTGTGGTTATTATATATATATATTGGTGATTGGATTCCCGCAGTACCATTAGCGGATGCCCGCAGTATCATTAGCGGATGACCCTATACGCCCCATGCTATGATAGTGGATGACTTTCTATACCGCGATATCCTGCCTCGAAGCAGGATGGGTATTATTTATGTTGCCTAACGTCTGTGGATGTAGGGAAAATAGGTTGGAGAGATCCAACTGGATTCCTCAAAATTTATCATTTGATTGTTCTCATATATATATATATATATATATATTATCACATATGACGTGTTGATTGAATTGGTTGGTTTGATTATTTAAATATCACCGAGGACCAAAATGTTGATTTATAAAAATATCATGAAAATGATATTTAAGTTTAAAAAAAAATCTATTTTCTAAAATAGAATTTGAATTTAAAATGGGCTAAAGATATTTACTTGTTTTGAAATAAATAAAACAAGTATTGAATTTATAAACGATGTTTATACATTAAATAGTACAAGAAATTGAATTGAAATTATAGACGGTGTTTATAAATGAAATAGAATGATTTTCATTGGATAATCAAGGAGTTGAAGTGAATTTATAAATGGTGTTTGTAAATGAAATGGAAAAATTTTCATTTGGATAATTTAATATGTAAATTCAAATATGAACTTAAAAGGGAGGATTGAGAATCGTGTTAGGAAAACGACGAAGTCTATTCTGATATTCAGAATGTAAAGTGAACTTAAAATAAATCCGTATGGATTTATGATTTGAATTCGATTAGATCGAATGTATTTAAATAAATATTTTCAGAAAAATATATTAGGATTATATTAAATAAAAATATGAAAATAGATTCTATATTTATATAGATAAGTTAAAATAAAGAAAATATTCCAAAATGAGATTTTGTTTTTTAATAGATTTCGAATTGGAACGTGTTTAAATATATAAAACAAGAAAATTTATAAATGGTATTTATAAATATGATGAATTAATTATCAAGAGATAAATTTGAAACATTAAATTCAAGTACTAATTTAAAAGTATAATTTGAAATCATTTTGAAAAAGGGAATGATAGTTTTATTCTAGAATTCAGAATATAAAAGGAACTGGGGTTCAAATAGATATTTGAAGGAAAGCTTGTTTTAATTTTTAAAACAAGAAAAATTAATTTATAAATAATGATTAAAAAAATAGGGAAATAAATTATCGTCGGATAATTTAGAAGTTTATATTTCAAGTATGAATTGAAAAGTGAATTGGAAAACGGTTTGAAATAGAACGATGAAATTTATTCCGGAATTCGGAATATAAATTGAAGTGAGAAAAATCCAACAGATTTATAATTGGAATTCGATTATATGGAATTTTATAAATAATTTATTTATAAAAGGAATGGAATTAAATATAAAAGATGGAAGTATAAATAAACTTATTACTGAATAAGTAAAAATCGACAATTTTAGATAATTGGAAATAGTATGTTGCATTGGGAAAAATTGATTTGATATATATTAAAAATATATTAGAATGGAGTTGAATTTATTATAAACGAAGTTTAAACGTTTATATATATTAATATAATTAAAACGAACTCGCCGCAGCGCGGTTATTCGTAAATTGGCAATTCGAACTTCAATTGAGTATATAGAACCCAAATTAAGTCGGAATTCTTTGAAACAAGAACCGTCAGGACCAATTAGATAATAGTTCTCTAATGGAAGAGAAAATTCTGAATTTCGTCGTATATATTTTGAGTTATGTCAAAATCAAATTTTGAGAAAAACAGCGCCATACCATTTAAAAACCATAACGGTTAATTTAATTTTATAAAATGATTTTAAGCGAATAAAATCCGAATTTCTATTTAGAAAATTTCAGATTTGAGTTGTAAAATATATTCGAACTCAAGTAGAGTAATGGATTGATTTTTGAAACAGAAATCAGATTTTTAATTATTGAATAGAATTAACTAATTTGAATAGTAATTAGTTAATGAGATTTTGAATAGATATTGGGCTTTGAATAAGTGAATTCGATTTGGAAATTTATATTCGAAATCGAAAAGGAAACTCGAATTGAAATTGGAATTCAATTTGGTTATAAGCAAGTTAAATATTTTATTTGAACATGTTATGTTCAAACAAAGAAGTGAAATAGGCAAAATAGTTAATTAGAAAATAAATGGATTGAGTTGAAACCAAATAGAAATATTTGGATACGTATCAAGCAGGTTTGGAATGAAGTACATGAAGAGATATAAATTGAAATGCCCGACCAAAAGGTACATGTTTAAATTCCATATGAGATTTTATGCGCCGATTCGGCAAGCACTTGGCTTTTTGATTTTCTTTTTGAATGGAAAGGGCCTAGAGAGGCGAGTTGAGGTTTGAACTATCGACCGGTACAAAGGAGGTTATGGCGAAATTTTCTGAAAATTTAAGGAGTTAGAATATTTTTAAGATAATTTGATAATTAGAAATCTATATATCAATATATATAGAATCCAGTAAGGAAACGAACATAAAAATAGAATATTATAAACAAAAGGGAAATCAAAACAATTTGGTAATAGAAGAAGAAATATATATATATATATATATATACGTTTAAAAAAAATGAATAAGTGGTTTTTATGGTGTTGACGATTTGAGATAGTGGTCTTGTTTGTTTTGAAGTTAAAGATGTTATTCAGTCAAGGTCTGAGAGGTAATTTTACCCCAACTTGATTGATTTCATTATTAACTGATAAACAGCAAGATTCAGTCCCAAAGAGAGATGTTTAAAGAGTTTAGTTGAATGCAGTGTTTTGGGTTGTTGTAACGATGTTTTACACAACATTCGTTGTAACCCAAGTAAGTGAAAATTTGGAAATATAATAATAAATATTTCCTGGGTATAGAAATAAATGAATGGTCGTGGAAGAGATAAGTAATTGGAATGTTCTCCAATTATAAATAGAAAAATATTTTCTAAGTATAGAAAATAAAAGAAGGCGATATATGGAAATGTTTTCCAAATAACGTAAGAGGCCAAGATGATTATCAAAGATATCGTGTTAATGAATGAGGATAAGGAAATGGAGAAGAGTTTCAATTAATGAAATATCAATTAAATGGCCCAGTGATTTGTTTGATGCTTTGAATGAATGTTTGTTTTATTCGATAGTTAAATAACCGACTATTGAAGTGTTTGCTAATATCGTTGTCAATATGGAGAGACCGGTTGGATTATTATCCGAGAACCACTCCGTATTGGCAGTAGCATTGCGAATCAGATTTTTTGAAGATAATCAAAGATGGAGTAAAGTGCAAGGACTTTTTTCTATTAATAGAAATTGCGCGTTCGGTTTCGTTAAATCCCAGAACGAACATATATGGATGAATGTTTGACAAAGTATTTCCAGTGATCGAATATGTTGGTCTGTATAAATATATATGGTGGCGGAGGATTTATCCTCTTATCATAATATCCATAATATATTTGTGCAAATCAATTAGTGATCAACGGATCTGACAATGTGGCATTCAAAGTGATTGTGCTATCAATGAATGATAAGAAATCGTAGCTTCAGGCCTCAACAACCGGGAAATGAAAAAAATCGGGCAGGCAGCATGGCTATGTGGGTCGCTTCCATTAGGGTGTATAATCACCTATCTAGAGAAATTCCATTTTCTTCTTTAATCTATCGATGCTGTCCCTTTTCGGGAAACGGTTGCTTATCTCAATCGTTGGTGATATACATTCGATACACTTAAGCGAAATGAGTGGTCTGTCATTTGTGGGCCGGGCTGCAAGATGTTCTTATTAAACCCCAGTGTATCCCCTCTAGAGTACACTGATCGGAAGGTGGTTCCATACCTTGTCATGTTGGAAATCCAATCTCCAATAAGCGCCATGCGGTTTTTGATTTTATATTATATATGGAGCATGAGATGCAAGCCTTCCGCTAGATTCTATTTATTTTATGTATTATTATAATATCACTGGATTTGATATCAAAAATATTTTGGGTTATCGTAAGGTAAAAACCGTCCGTGTTTATGTATGGATCGGTATTACGATTATCATTTCTTTCGAAGGGATTTTTAAAGTTAAAAAAATGATTGGAGTTTACTCACACCAGTCCCATGACTGACCCAGAGTCTATTTTGTTTTTGTTTTCCCTAAACTCTTAGGTGCCCAAATGTACGGGCAGTCAAGTAGTCGAGAATTTTCAGATTCACTTGGAAGAGCAGGAAGCAGGAGGCTTCACCAGTTAGCTATAGACTATCATATTTCCACTGTGTACTATGTTGTATCTGGAAACAGGTTTTTATAATTGTTCCAAGAATAACTGTTGTGCTCTGATAATGGAATGAATATACAGTAATTGATTTGTATTTCAAAAGTTATGTTATTTAATATATTTTATTCATTCCGCTGTGAGATTTATGTTCTTTGTTTTTCTTCTATTCTAACTTTTTTTCTTTCTATTCCTCATCCTCTAACTTCTTTCTACTAATGATTCGTATTTCTGTGTCATCTGGGTTGGACGTGTGGTGATTTTGGTCAACTCAAAGGGTATGGAAATTCGGGCCATTACAGAACTATTTTTTTGGTCGACATAAATATGCCGAATTTTATAATTACGGAGGTAATGCACCAAATGATTATTAAATTTCAACATATCACTGTTGAATACATATATAAATGATTACGTGCTGCATTCGGTGCAATGGTGACGAACTGCTTATTTTAATTCGGTTTTCCTTGTCGAACGAGTTTTTTTAACCTATTTTGAAGGGGCGATCCGGAAA